>CM040118.1:147391112-152260980 GCA_022559845.1 Amorphophallus konjac
GGGCAAAAAATAATGGATAACAAGCTTTTTCTGATAGGTCTTTAGGCATCGGGAGATGAAGAAGGGGTCGCGGTGATAGGCGGCGTACAGGTGTATGCACGTGTACCTCTCTCCGAACTAGTGCAACTAATACCTACAGTGCACAAATTAGAAACAAAGAGATAGAGTGGTCTCCAGAGACTTATACCTGAGCCTCACAGGGGTAGAATGATCGTGAACGCCTTAGGAATGGGAGAATATGGGTTCTTCCTGTCCTCGCTCTCGGCCGACCAAGAACGCAGAGCTCTGCGAGTCGACGATGAAGTTCCTACAAATTACCAGCAAATAGAGAATAGACCATTAGACTTTGAAGTGTAGGAAATGCTCATAGAAGTATGGAAAACATGCAAATGGGGTCAATTGTACCCGGAAGGGGGGTGGAAAGGGGGATGGCCGAGACTTTCAACCATCCGCCTTCCCTATGTTTTGGATTGGAAAACCTCTTTAAAATGGGATCTAGGAAGATCTATCATGCATGGATGCAGTAAAAATAGAGAGAAACATAGCTAGATGGGAAACAAGGGAAAGATGGACGGGTTTACTCATCAACGAATAGGAGGCGACCAACATTATGGCTGCTTAGGGAGGTTGGGCAGCCATGTCGATGGCCGCCCCCTGCAACTAGGGCTCGTCCATGGCAGAGCTCTCCAACGGCGGGTTCTACTTCTAGGGGATGGTCGGGAGGTTTGCTCTCGTTCTCACAGGTCTCTCTGGCTCACCGAACTGACAGAACATCCTCCCCTCAAAATGTTCAACCAAATCTGCCTAAACCCCCCCCCCCCGTGAGGTAGTTCGAACAGGGGTTTTTGTATCTCATGAGACTCTCCCTATAGAGGCATTCGAAGATGGAATTTGAATTCATTTCCCTCCTATTCGGAGATGAGGACGTGTGAGAGTACGTGCGCCTCAACCTATCGAGTGGGAGCAGTTGCCAAGGACATGCCCCGAGTGGGCGGAACATGGAGTTGACGGACAGTTGCTAGAAGGTAGCCAGGTCGATGGCCTTCTTGGGAGCTGGGCGGCCAGGTTAGTGGCCTTCATGGAATGGTGTAGGCGGCCAACTATCTGGCCTTCTTGAGGTGTGGGCGGTCAGATCGATGGCCACCTAGGGACCTGGGCAACCAAGAACGTCACCTTCCAGGGAGAGAGCTAGGCGGCCATCTATCTGGCCGCCCAGGGTGTTGGGCGGCCAAGACTTTGGCCTTCTTGGGGAATCAATGGATAACGCCGCGAAGGGACAAAGTGGAGCCTACCTAAAAAAGGATGAGACTCCACACTCACAATCAACCAAGAAGAAGGATCACTTCAATGATGGCTAGGTAAGGTCCGTGAGATGTCCGAAATTAGGCGTCTACAAGGTCCACGTGTAAAGAGTGAATATCCTCTCCTAGGAGCTCTCCAGAACCCAAGACACGTGCCTGGAATCATACGCCAATGATTGGACTTCGGATCATGAGCCCAGTGTGGGACCCACTACCTACTTGAATCCCGTTACGGAAGGGGTCGACCCACAGGGTCGACTCTTGGAAATTTCCAAGCCTTTAGTTGAATATTTGAGTAAAACAGAACTCAAATCAAAAGGGGCCGACTCCATAGGTCGACCCACTGACTGCCAAAGCCTTGTTTCTATAGTGGCTGATGATGCTATTGTTGTTTGGCCTTTGCTGGCTTGCTTGCAAGTTTAGATGAGTTGCGAGTTGGTGCTGGCCTTAGTTGACTCATCAAATGTGCCATGGTCTCTTCTGTTGTCATCCTGATCTAAGCAGCATTTCATCGAACACCTGATGTGCAGTACTAGGTCGACTGAATTTGCATTCTTTTGATGGCTAGATGGCTTAGATGTGTCGACCCTATACTCCATTGTGTCGACTCATATTGCATGTTGTCCATCCTAGTTGTGTCGACACAGTCTATTAGTTTGAACAAAAAATCAGTCGACTTGGCTGAATATCAGTCGACTTGGTTGAATATCTATTGGCTGAGTTTCATATCTGTTGACTGAGTTTCATATCAGTCGACAGAGTTTTGGGTAAGTTGAATGATTTTTGCACTTCTTCTGTCATTTCTTTCTTCACACTGCCCATCTTCATTGCATCATTTCAGAAGACTTCGAAGACAATTGCCAGCCCATTTGAAGACACTTTCCAGCCCAAGAGAAGTCCTCCATACTTTGTTATACACTTGCTTGATCTTAGCTAGGTCTTCTTGATGGCTGGAGTTGCTGACATCTTCTTGTTCATCATGCAGGTCGACTCACCTTGAATGTGGGTCGACACACTGAACCTTGGCTCTTGTTGTTGTTGCTTGCAGCTTCAAATGAGTCGACCCAATTGGCTTGTAGGTCGACTCAAGGTGTCCTCATATACTGCCAAAGTTTGTCTACTGAGTCTATCGACATACGCAAAAAGTTAGTCAACTTGGGTAAATATCTGTCGACTGAACTTGAACCAGATCGACTGATTTCTCCTTTCTCTGTCGACTCTATGCTACAAATGAGCTTCTATCTTCCACACCTATCCAGTCTTAATTCAATCTTTTTAGACACATAAAATAGCTCTTGAGCTTCTAGATGTATGACCTTGTGTCTTTCTTTAACCCTCAAGTTCACTGTTGCTCTACAAAATAAAGTCTGTCGAATTCTCGGCATATTTGTCGACTTAAAGCTGTACAGGTCGACTAAACTTCACAATATCTATCGACTTAATTAAGCTAAAGTCAGTCAACTGATTTTCTCCTTTGGTCAATAGATTTTTCCTTTCTTTCTCAACTATTTTCTCAACTAATTAACTTGATCTTCTATACTGTTCTGGACTGTTAAGCCTGCAAAATGTTATGACATGGAGCATGTTTTGGGCCTAAAATCTGAATTTTATTGTTCAAATAGTATTCATTATTTCTTCACATTCATGACTCAATAATTCAATGAGTCATAGTTAGACATCATCAAAACCAGAGACACAACAAAAAGACAAGTTTATGCTTTTTACAATGAAATTAGCCGACATGACCAAACTGACCAAAAAGACAAAAAATAAAAAATGCTTACATACAAGCATGCATGCTAATATTAGACTTCATAGAGTTTGAATCAAATCATTCTGGAGGATCATCCTCACGACCTAAGAAGCGATCCCAAAAGCCTTTGTATTGGGCGGACTGTGTTTCCAAATGGTGCTGAAATGTCTGGAAAGATGACATGACTTCCTGGTGATTTGCCTCAACCCTCTGAGACAGTGAATCTAAAGACCCTCTCATTTGAGTGACATCCCTTCCTAGAGATTCAAGTTGAGAATCAACCCTTCTGCGCCATGGTTCAGAGTAGCCTTGAGTGTCATGCTACTCTGGCTGATCAACATGTATTTGCCTGCCCTCATCAACTTGCTGCTGTGGAGCATGAAAATTTGCTTCTTCTTGTTCCTGACGATGCTCACTTGAGTCTTTAGACTCCTCATAGTCGCTGTCACGATCCTCTAGAGAATATCCCATAGTTGTCATGATCTTGTATTTGTTATAAATGTCTTTGTGTTGAATTTCTTCACAATTTATGTTTGAGAGATCAACCCCAATCCATTTGAAAAATCCAGTCAGAGGAGCTGCATATGGTAATGAGCGATTCTTATACTTGATGCATGATGTAATGAGATCAAACATCAATGAGGGGAGATCTATTCTTTTACAATTGAACAGGCAATAAAACATGAACTTGTGAATCTCGGTGATTTCATCTCGACTTCCTCCCTTGGGATATATAATGGTAGTAATCAAGTGATGAATGACTCACTGAAGGGGAGGAAATAAATTGGCATTGAACTTAATTTCCGTGCCAAGTCTTTCATCATATGTTTCAGATGTGAGAATTTAATAAACATCCTTGAAGTCAAATTTTAACATCCTAAATACATTCCGTTTAAACAGAACATCCAAAGCCCTTGATAAATACTCCCTCTTGAAGGGTGTATGGATCCCTTGAACACAAGTGTAAAATTTATGATTCTCATCCTCATGTAAATTTGCATAGAATTATTGAACAAGTAAGGGATAATATCTTCTGTGAAGAGTTATAAACCCAATCCAGTCTTGAAATGCAAATATATCCATCAAACTGGGAACGATTTCTCCTACTTCATGAAAAGCAATTCCTCTAGGTTTCAACAACTTTCTTTGAGCCAGTGGGGGTATAGAAATTTTGTTGGAACCCTCCATGGGTTGTTTGCCCTTTTGTTGGATTGATGTCGTTGCTCTAGGAGCAGTCCGGGAAGGAATAACAGCAGTCCTATATTTAGGGGCCATCGGGGTAGTAGAGCCGAGCAAGAAATCCCAAGAGGGGTTTGATCCTCTCCTCAAGAATAATCAAAAGATACACCAACCTCATATTTGAAGCATACAACACTAGGAAATCCAACGACGAGCCATGAACGTGAAGATCTCAGAAGATGAAGGTCGATGAAGATCCAAACTGGAGCAGTGGCCGCTTTCCTCTTGAAATGGGGTTGAAATGGTGCTAGGGTTTGAGGAGGGTCCTTTGGTAGTTTTGGAAAGGGAGTGGGAGATGAAATAAATCGGCTTGGAGGTTTATAAAGGGATGTAGGTTGACCAACCTTCGATTCGCGATCGAGCCGAATTGGACGCGTTGCTGCATCTGTTGACCGATTCGGTCGGCCGGTCGACCGAATACAAGTGCAGAGGAAGTCTACCTTACAGAATTCAATGGGTGTTGGCTCAAAAGGAATGGGTCAAAGGAAGCCATACAAAGTCATATTGAAATCCCCTTATCTCATCAGACATTTCTCTCTCTCAATGAAGTGATTTGAGCCCTATTTGTTCTATGTTAGCTTTATGTCAACAATGAGTGTGTCGCCGGTGAAGGTAAAAAAAATCATTAATATATACAACCAAGCAATCAACCTATGAACATGTATTGATTTGGCTATGTTTATTTTGCATTAAACAAAATCAAGTCATGCAAATGTATTTGATCATTGTTAAAACATATCCATGAACAAGATTCAGCATGCAATCTCTTTATTCAGACATTTATCAGTCAAATTTTTAGATTTTTAGATTTTTAATTTTTTTCAACAATGTATGAAATCAAACACACATAATCTAACCTAATGATGACGGTGTGAGAAAGATACCAAATGATGAAGGTTTGACACCATGTGAGATTTATGAACAAAAACCAATTTGTGGACTGATACCAACTTGTTGGAATGATATCAATTGTTGAATTGATGAACACCTAAATACACATGTACGCAGATGAATGATTTTATGATCAAATAAACCTTAATGCCTAATTCTAATTTTTTAGTATGATGCATTATGGATCATGCAAGCATCAGCAAGCATGCACTCAGTCAGGTAACATCATGCATATATGTATTTACATATGTAAGTGTAGCATATCTCCCCTTTTCTCATTAAAATGATGGGAATGGGATAACAAAATATACAAATGATTCAAATGACGTGATATGCTCAATGACAATTCCACAAAAGAGCACATTTAAAATTAAATCTCTTATTGTGAAACTAATTAAAATGTGCAAAGAACATCAAGCATATGGATACATGGACCTTCTAATTAACATTAGAGGATAACACTCTATCTGCACATGCATATCCTAACTTTGAATGATGGTAGCTTTTCTCTACCTCATCTTTTTAACAGCAGTAGTGGTCAAGTTTGATCCACACATTTTTACATGAGGAGACACATGGATCACATGCCAGAATTCCAGGTTACTCAGTGTGTTAACTATTCCACTTCCTTTTGGAACATAAACTAATCAAAATATGATTTTTCAATACAAATCACATCACGTCTCAGGTGACATGCATCCGATCTACTCAGTATGTTTGATCATTGCTCTATGTTCTTTACTTTTCTTTTATCTCATATTGGAGTTCCACTTCACCATTTTACGTGAACTCTCCTCATTTCTGCAATGGGGAGGCCCATTTACTAGGCTAGGTTTTCCTCTTCTCTTTTTACATGAACCCTCTTTTTCATTTGAGGCATGCAGTCCTTTCCTCAACAATAGTCTTCAAAGATGATGCAAGATTTTAAGTTTCACAAGAGTGTTAAGAAGAATTTTCTATATCCTTATACATGATATTCATCAATCACATTTCAATGTAGAGACATGTGTGAGTTTAATTTCAAATGTATGTTGAAAATTATGCTACATACATCATCATTAAGCTCCCCCTAAATATATGCACATATCAAAATATTTTATCCCCCTAAGTGTATGACATGTCACACATTAGCCATGAATCAAGTGCAGCTTATTTAGCAAGGAAGTATATGTCCATAGAAATGTCATGGAGAGTGATAGCACATATAAGCTGTAGTGGGACCTAGGGTCACAGGATTAGTCCCACATCGGATGTTGAGAAAGCAACCAAGTGCTTATAAGGAATGTCTTCACCTCTTAACCCAAGAGGGCCCTTTTACCAGTAAAAAAGGATAAAACCCCAGCCGTCCCCAGGCGTAGTGTGGATATAGCTCAAAGGAGACACCCAAAATTTGTACGTCTTCATTGGCGCCGTCTGTGGGAATCCTAAGCTCGCACTCGCTTGCCTTCTCTGTTGAGTAGTGGACAGCGGATCTAGAGGGGAGGGGTGAATAGATCTGCCCCTCTTTTCATAATGCAACCCTCTATATAGCTAGATAAAAAGAATTGTAGTGGAGTGTAACTAGCTTATCGAAGAACACTATGATTCGCTTGGCAAGATGAGCAACTAATATATCGATTTGAACCTAAGCATGCATCTAGAATGAAGTAATCACATAAACAAACCACAACACAGAGGATTTTAATGTGGTTCAGACTGAATCTCCAGTCCTACGTCCACCCCTCACCAAATCCGGTGAGGCTCCACTAGTGCCACGCACTGAACCGTAAATCGGAAAGACCTCCGATTGCCTTCCTACTAACCACCGGTAGGGACGATCTTCAGTTCCAGATGTTTGAATGAAATAAAAAATGAACAAATATGAAAATACTCAAACAAGATATAGAATATGCTCAAAGAGAAAAGATCTTGTCTGAGATTGCTGGAGCTTGAATCTGATGCTTCAATGGTATCTTCTTCCTTGTGAAATGATCTTCCTTGGATCACCTTGAGTTGATGAAGAAGATAAAGGATGCAGATTTAATCTCCCTTGAGAATGAGCTTCTTTGGATCACCTTGAGATGATGAAGAAGATGAAGGATAAAGCTTTATCTTCTCTTGGCTTGGGCTTGATCTCCTCTTGAAGTAGCTTGAATCACTTGAGGATTTGATGAAGATCTTCTTCCCGGAGTACTGTTCACTGCTATAGTACTCGAAGTCCTCTCCCTTGAACACACCCTTGTAGCCTCCCTTGATCTCCCTTCTTAGCCTTAGGGTTTCCAACCCTTCTTGTATGTGTTTTATAACCTTTGAATGGTCCTTGGAAACCCCCCAAACCAGATCCACATTTTGTGGGTGATTGGGTGACTTTAGGATTAAAGAAATCCATGGAGAATGTCTCTTCTCGAAGTGGAAAACAAAGTCAACATTGGTTGGCTCGGGGCTGGCGGTCGACCTGCAGAAGCTGGCGGTCGACCGCTACTGAGAAACCCTGTAGACGGATGGTCCCTGGAATTTCTGATCGACCGCTACTGGGCTGGCGGTCGACCGCCACTGAGAAACGTGTAAGAAGTTGGCTGCTGGCAGGGGCGATCGACCGCCCTTGGGCTGGCAGTCGATCGCCAGCTGGGCAGAACCCGGGTTACCCCGGTTCAGTCCATTAACCGTTTAGCTCCGTTGCTTAAGTCCTTTAGCAGTCCGTTCTCATCTGTGGCATCAACCTTGACAGTCTTGAAGATTTCTATTGATTATATCGCTCCTAGAATCAAATTTTTGTTCCGGGGGCTCCGCTCCCGAAAACTCCCGCAAGGGGTGCTGCCCCTTTGACCTCCGCGACCTGACCGGGCAGGTAGATCCCCGCGACTTGACCGCGCAAGTCGATCCGCGTGCGAGGGCGCAATCATTGAGCTTTCACTTTTGCCATCTCCACTCCATTCTTTGGCATATTTGTCATGAAAGAACATCAAGTAGTTTAGTCATATAAGAGTGGTAAAACATCAATGACTTATAGTGTTTAGCCATTATCAAAATCAAGAATATCAAATAACTCAAATGATCACAGGATGATGTCGAATGACCCAAGTGACCACAAGATGACTCAAATGACCACAGGGGCACAACATTCTCAAGGGGGGCTAGTGTAGTGGGTACTAGGGTCACAAGATTAGTCCCACATCGGATGTTGAGAAAGCAACCAAGTGCTTATAAGGAAGGTCTTCACCTCTTAACCCAAGAGGGCCCTTTTACCAGTAAAAAAGGATAAAACCCTGTTGGCAACGGGGATAGGCGAGAGGATTGGATTAGATGTTGGATGTTGGGGTGTTTTCCCTTGCCATGGGTGAGTTGGAGAAGACTTTCCGGACTAAACCATGGGTGCCTACAATGCACAATTCCAGAAGTTAGAATAATACGTGATCGCCAGAGGTGTTTACCTAAACCTCACAGGGTGTATAGATCGCGGGGAGATGGTTTCAAACAGGGAGAAGGTGGGGTCCCGTCTTCCTCGTCCTCAGCCGGCCAAGGGTAAGGAGCCCTGTGAAGTCCCACGATGCTGAAGTCCTGCAAAACAATGAAGCTCACGAAAAGAGGAAAGAATGGAGAGCCATTAGCATAGGGAAGTATAGTATCTACTCTAAATGAAATGAACTCAATGGGAAATGGTGGCGTGATTACCTGGGGTGGTGGGAAGGGGGAATAGTCAAGACTTTCGACCACCCACCTTCCCTTTTGTTTGGGAAAAAACCTCTAGAAACAGGGATCACCTTGAGATGATGAAGAAGATGAAGGATAAAGCTTTATCTTCTCTTGGCTTGGGCTTGATCTCCTCTTGAAGTAGCTTGAATCACTTGAGGATTTGATGAAGATCTTCTTCCCGGAGTACTGTTCACTGCTATAGTACTCGAAGTCCTCCCCCTTGAACACACCCTTGTAGCCTCCCTTGATCTCCCTTCTTAGCCTTAGGGTTTCCAACCCTTCTTGTATGTGTTTTATAACCTTTGAATGGTCCTTGGAAACCCCCCAAACCAGATCCACATTTTGTGGGTGATTGGGTGACTTTAGGATTAAAGAAATCCATGGAGAATGTCTCTTCTCGAAGTGGAAAACAAAGTCAACATTGGTTGGCTCGGGGCTGGCGGTCGACCTGCAGAAGCTGGCGGTCGACCGCTACTGAGAAACCCTGTAGACGGATGGTCCCTGGAATTTCTGATCGACCGCTACTGGGCTGGCGGTCGACCGCCACTGAGAAACGTGTAAGAAGTTGGCTGCTGGCAGGGGCGATCGACCGCCCCTGGGCTGGCAGTCGACCGCCAGCTGGGCAGAACCCGGGTTACCCCGGTTCAGTCCATTAACCGTTTAGCTCCGTTGCTTAAGTCCTTTAGCAGTCCGTTCTCATCTGTGGCATCAACCTTGACAGTCTTGAAGATTTCTATTGATTATATCGCTCCTATAATCAAATTTTTGTTCCGGGGGCTCCGCCCCCGAAAACTCCCGCAAGGGGTGCTGCCCCTTTGACCTCCGCGACCTGACCGGGCAGGTAGATCCCCGCGACCTGACCGCGCAAGTCGATCCACGTGCGAGGGCGCAATCATTGAGCTTTCACTTTTGCCATCTCCACTCCATTCTTTGGCATATTTGTCATGAAAGAACATCAAGTAGTTTAGTCATATAAGAGTGGTAAAATATCAATGACTTATAGTGTTTAGCCATTATCAAAATCAAGAATATCAAATAACTCAAATGACCACAGGATGATGTCGAATGACCCAAGTGACCACAAGATGACTCAAATGACCACAGGGGCACAACATTCTCAAGGGGGGCTAGTGTAGTGGGTCCTAGGGTCACAAGATTAGTCCCACCTCGGATGTTGAGAAAGCAACCAAGTGCTTATAAGGAAGGTCTTCACCTCTTAACCCAAGAGGGCCCTTTTACCAGTAAAAAAGGATAAAACCCTGTTGGCAACGGGGATAGGCGGGAGGATTGGATTAGATGTTGGATGTTGGGGTGTTTTCCCCTGCCATGGGTGAGTTGGAGAAGACTTTCCGGACTAAACCATGGGTGCCTACAATGCATAATTCCAGAAGTTAGAATAATACGTGATCGCCAGAGGTGTTTACCTAAACCTCATAGGGTGTATAGATCGCGGGGAGATGGTTTCAAATAGGGAGAAGGTGGGGTCCCATCTTCCTCGTCCTCAGCCGGCCAAGGGTAAGGAGCCCTGTGAAGTCCCACGATGCTGAAGTCCTGCAAAACAATGAAGCTCACGAAAAGAGGAAAGAATGGAGAGCCATTAGCATAGGGAAGTATAGTATCTACTCTAAATGAAATGAACTCAATGGGAAATGGTGGCGTGATTACCTGGGGTGGTGGGAAGGGGGAATAGTCAAGACTTTCGACCACCCACCTTCCCTTTTGTTTGGGAAAAAACCTCTAGAAACAGGGAACTAGGAAGACTATACCATGATGAATGTACCTATAATGGGAGCCATTGTAGATAGATTAATCTACCCCACCCTCAAACTATGAACATGTACACATAAACATGAAAATGTAAAACATGAAATATAGACAATGAAGGGCAAGGTGCGATGGTGAAAAGAAATAAACGGTGATCGCCACCCAAGGAATAGCCGTAGGAAATAGATGCTATAATGAAATCAAATCTATCGCGTACCTTGGGAAATGAGGAAGAAGATGTGGCCCGAAGGGAAGCCGCTACCACGTGAGATCGCGCTTGAAAGGATGCGGGGAATCGATCATGGGTACACCTCCTCTCCTTCCAGCCGGCTAGAGGGAGAGGGCCTCACGTCCTATTGATTGTCTCCTGCAAAACAAAGCCATGAAAACGAAAGAACACCCATTAGATTATGAAAGTGTAGCACATGCCCGAAGTGATGAAATAGCATGAAAGAATGAGGGAGAACGCATCGGGGGAGAGTTTATAACCCCTATAAATGGGTGCAAATGAAAGATGGGAGTGTTGTGTATGCATGAGATTTGAAATCACAGAATTTGATGGAGAGAATAGAGAGAAAAATGTTGTGCAAAATGGAGAAAAATGCATAAACGTGCAGGAAACTGTGTAAAAACTAAGTGTAAAACTGTGACGATTTGGGAAAAGTAAGGGATAAGAACAAGAAATTGGAGCAAGTATAGAGAGCCCAGATAGATGGAAATCGAAGAAGATACTCCCCTCTTCAAGATGGAGTCAGCGGAGGATGAAGAGGACGTAGGATGACTCCGCCCCGAGCTGACGAAGGGCGCCCCGCCGCACAGGTTCAAGAACTTGTGATGATTTGTAAAAAGTAGAGGCGAAGTTAGGATGGCAAACAATGATGAAATGAAGCAAATGAGGAACCAAAATGAAGCCTATACTTCCCTTAATAGCCTGGGGTCAAAGGTTTGAGACGGCGATTCGGCATGGCTTCACCCAAGGTCGAAGAAGAGCCACCCCCCCCCCCTACGAACTGCGAAATGGGTGAAATTTATAGAAAAAATGCTGAAAACCCTAACTTTCTCCCATGATTCCCAAGGATAGAGACCACCATATCTCAAGATCTATGGATTAATCTCGAGATAATAGATAGGATAAGAGCTAGGAACAAACGAGACTCTTTTTGGTGGAAGGATCTAGAAGATATTCGCGCTAGAAAGGGGCCCCGAAGCCTAATCTACCAAGGTTTGTGTTACATGAAAGTGCATAAAACCTGATATTGCGGCCAAGATTCCCGCCAATATATTCCACTAAATTTTGAGTTATATGGCTTAAAGTCGAGATAATAGTGCTGTCAAGAGACAAAAATAAACGAGAAGTGATTTGGTGGAACATTCGAGAAGATAGAGCCTTAGAAAGGTGACCTCGGCGAACAGAAATCAATCTTAGAGTCCAGCGGCGAAGAAAATGGAGTTTAGGGTCATCTGGACTCTCTGGGGAATAAACGGTCTATCACGTGGCCGTTCTATGAATAAACGGTCATAGAAGGACCGCATGGCCAATAAAAATGGTCAAGGAGGCGACCGCCAAATGACAAAGGGCGACCGGGAGGCTTCTAGCACAAAAACTGAATAAATGGTCTTCATAAGACCGTTTTTTGATAGTAGCGGTCTCAAAAAGACCATCTTTTGACATTTTAAAAATAATAAAAATAAAACAAAAAAATAAAAAAAGGTACTGTTCATGCGGTCAACTGTTGACCGTTTTCTTCATTGGGCAGTCCACTAGTGACCGTTTCTTCGTGGGACGGTCAACTATTGATCGCTTTGCTGTCAGACTCACGTGACTTTAGAAATCAACGAATATCTTGAAAACAGTGCAGAATTAGAGAAAGTGATAGAAGAAGAAATTATAGATAATGGAAAAATGAACAACTTTCATGAAGACAGAAAGATGAAAAAATGATTCAAAGAGAGAGAAAATGGGGTGAGAACAGAGAAAAATGTTGAGACTTGAAAACGGTGGGGAACTAGCCAATGGCATAGAAGAAGAAAATGCAGGGCTTTAAAAATGAAACAACTTTGGTGAAGGACACTTAATGAATAGAGGAGCAAAAGAGGATTAAAAAGGACCACTTTTCAAGACTGCGCAGCGAAAGGGGCCGAATGCTTGAGGAAAGTCGACCTAAATGGGCCGTAAGTCGACTTGGAAGGCTGAAAGTTGATACAATAAGCTCCAAGGCTCTAAGAAATCAAGATCTCCAAGACTCAAAAGGCTAGGAAACAATGAAATGGGCTCAAAATCCATCCAAGGAAGGCTCCGAAACAATGGATAATTCGGGACATCAAAATTGATGAATAAGAGAAATGATGTAACTTGTGGGCTAAAAATGGGTGTCAACAGATGCCCTTCTTTGATGTTCGCTTTGCAAGGGAATGAGCGAAAGCGGCGCGGAGGTGAAATGGAACGGAGATAGAGCGAAAGCGACAGCGACGTGAAATGGGGATAACGCGAAGATGTAGCGGAGAGAACTGATAAGCGGGCATCAAGATAAAAGACACCTGTTTTTACCAACAAGCGACAAGAATTCTCCCGAAATCGCCGAACTAACCACCAGGACTGGATGACAACAATGAGACATGTCTGGAGAACTAAACTAATAGGAAAAAATGAAACACAACCAGCCTCATCGGGGACACAATCCACAGACGATGAGGGGGTCGGAAAGAAACATAACATAAAAGAGTAGGAGAATAATTGAGATAAAATCCAGACAGGAATCACGCCGGCCAACCAGACCAAGCGACAAGTTTAGAGAAATCGTTCAAATTTAGAGTGGAATGAAGATCTTTTATCCAAGAGAATTGAAGTGTAATTAACCATTGATGAGGAACAACCTTAAACGGATCACGAGACGTGAATGCTCAAAATGACATGATGCATGCTGGGCTAAAATAATGAAATCATCAAAACGAATGCAAAGAAAGTTAAAATAGAAAGTACTCGAGAATAGTATTGCTAGACCGGAACAATCAGGGTCAAGACACTATCCGCAACCACGGCGTGCATGATAGAACCATCGTTCCCTAATTTTGCCAACCTAACGGCCTATCCGATGATTAAATATGTGCACCTAGATCATCATCATTTTTGTTAGAGGAGAACATCAGATCCTGGAACACGTGAATGACTAGCCGGTTCTCTAGATAATATAATAATATGGATACCATATAGTAATGCAACAATGAGAAGGGATAGAAGGCCATACCTGACTTACCTGTGCAGGCGAAACGATGTTTTTTTTATTTTCATTTTCTGATTTTTATGGATTTTCATGTATAAGACAAATATGACAAACAAGTAAATATAAACATAGCGAAGATAACATAACGATCAACTAAACGACAAACAACACGACATAACATAACGATCAAATGAAATGGGAGACAATGCAACATAACATAACAAAGGCAGACGAGCACATATGCAATGGCATGAACAAACAACGTGCATGCATGAACACGGTGTGACAAGACAACAGTGCGGTGGGACAACACACGGTTGGGACAAGAACATGAGGGATGACCATACGGTTGAGACAAAACACATGACATAAAGGGGCGACTAACAACATGTGCAAGACAACTAACAACACGCGGTGAGGGACAAAATAACATGTGTGGGACAAAGACACGTGGGATGACACAGAGGGATAAAGGCATGTGTGGCATAACACGGGGGCATAGACATGGGTGACAACATAGAGGACCATAGATACGTGCGACAAGGAAACAGCGGGACAAAAGATGCGGAGGACCACATATATGGCGGGTCAAAGACATGACTGATACGCTCTTCAATTATAGCCCAAGATCAGACGAAGCGGAACCTCCAGGTTCATAATCGTGAGGCAATGCCCTCTCATGGAGATATGATGCAACAAAGCGAAGTTGAGTTGAGTAGGACATGAGCTTTAGAACAGATCCAAAGATAGGATTGAAGAGATGAGAATAGATTAAGGATATGAGCAGGAGGCAGAGCGAATGATAGAGCAAAGAAAGCTTGAACACCGGCGACCTGCACACTTAGCAAACAAATCATACATGTCCTCAAACAAATAGATAGAAAGGAATAAAAGGCAAATATTTTTTATTTTTGACAACTTTCTGATTTTTTTAAGATTTTGGATTTTTATTTTTTTGGATTTTGAATTTGATTTTTTTAAGATTTTGGCAATATTTGATTTTTTTTGAGATTTTCACAATATTTGCTTTTTTTGAGATTTTGACAATATTTAATTTTTTGGGGGATTTTGAAAATATTTATTTTTTTGGGGGGGATTTTGAAAATATTACTATTTGCAGCATCCAAGGACGGGTTCAAGCTACTGGCCAAGGGGTCATCATTCTGCCCCCTCTCATTAAGGACTTCCTGTGAGTAGGGCGTGCATTTGAGGGTGGCTTACCACAACTAGCCGTCTCTGAAGAACGGTGCCCCTACTAAGGCCATACCCGGGATTCAACCCAGCCCAAGAGAGAGAAACATAAGAAAATAGGGGACAAGCTTAATGCAGGAGGGGAGATGTCAGGATTCGACTTCTTCCCAAGGCACCACCCCTCAAAGAGTAGGTCTGTTGCGCCGGGGCTTTGAGTCTTTAATCATAATTTTGTATTGATTTTCATACATAATTTTGATATAGCCCTTATTGGCCATATATTGAAATAAAGCTCCTTCTTGATTTTGACACACGCATGATACTGCACTACCCTTCACCGTTTTACGTGAACCTCATCTCTTGCCTTAGGAGAAGCATGCCCGGTTACTAGGATTAGGGGCATTTTTCATGGTATTTTTCATTCATTTATTTTTTCTAAGACTGCCCCTATTTGAAACCTCTCTCGTATTGGGGAATGCCTAGGTTGATTATCTCATCTATCACTCTCTTGCCCCTGCACTTGGCTGAGCAAAGAAGAGAAAAGGCTCGCGTGCATACCCATAGTATGGCCAAAGCAGCAATGGTGTTACTTCAGAGAGATTGGCCATGGCTCGCCGTGAAGTGTGTGAAAAACCCATGCTAAAAGGACACCCTCGACGATCGGGGAAAGAAATTCAGACCCCCAGCACTAAGCTATCACCAGCCTAGGATGCTGCAGAAGCGACTCATTTGACTAAGCAAACCAACTAAAGCCTAAGGCCACTCAACCATGTTAAGGAATTAACATTATAACCATGTGCATAAATAATAGAAATTGTAGAAACCCGATAATTAAAAATGAGAAATAAATTTTTTAATTTCATTATGTAATCAAAATTTTCATGAAATAATTAAATTAAATTTTTACTATATGAAATAAATTAGTTTATTAACTAGAAGTAAATAGAGATTAAATACTTTAAACCTTAGATAAATCATAGAAAGCCCAATAAAAGTCCATGTAATAGACTAGGATCACAATTGGCCCATTGGATAATCCATAATGGGCTGGATTAATAGATTAAAGGATTTGTTAAAGGTTAAATTGACCTAGATTCATAACATGTGCTTAATATGCAATTTAAGAGATTAAAATAACCCCATTTCTAGAAGTTTGGCACAAAAATCGACTCTTACCTAACATCCCACCTTGGACTAGCCGTTTTTACATTGGTTTCACACCAAATGGAGGCTAGGTTAAGAAAAAAAATTAGAATTTTCTTCTAATTCGGAATTGGAAAGTTTGACATTGTTAGGCAAGGAATCTTGACAAATTTGGCCAGGTTTTGGCTATAAATAGAACCCCATTTGACCCTCAAATCATCCGTGGAGATTAAGGTTACGCTGCTGCGAAGATTGGTGGAGATTTGAAGGAAGATTTGGAAGACCAAAGGGTTTTCTTATATTTAGGGATATTTCTTTAGATCCGTAAAAAGGTAGGTGTCTCTTAGGCTAAACTATAATTAAAGTATTCCATCTTGTTCATTTTTCTGTCATCTTTCCATTGATAGCTCATTTATTAAATTCTGTTATGAAATGAGCAAGTTATGATCATTTTATTGGAGGGGTATTCCCATTTTTTCATCAGGTCCAGAACGTGCTATACCTCAGTAGCGCGTTCTGAACGCGCTGGCCCGACATAGCGCATTCATATAGAGTATTTTCCCGCCCTCCGGGGTCAAACACAAAATTTTAAAATATGTTTATATTTCCAAGAACGCACTACCCTCGGCTCGGCTCGGCACAAACAAACAAACAAACAAACAAATAAATAAATAAATAAATATATTACTAGTTTTGTATCCATACACAACTCGAGCCCACATCCTATGCCCCCTAGGTCCTGACCCAAGAGTGAGCTCTCCAACATATAAAGCCAAGGAAATTTTTTGTAACCTCCAATGTTAGACTAAACTTAAGTCACTACACAATGTGAATTATAACATTTGGAATCTCCAATAATTATCAGTATTTAGTCACCAAAAGTAAGAAAAGGTAATATTATCATGTTTTGATTCTTACAGCATGTTAAAAATTATTTTTGTAGATTAAAATTATTTTTGCATGTAAAAATCTATTTTTAACCATATTAGTAAATTATAACCATATTAGTAAATTAATGCATAAAAATATTTCTAGCACGTTAAAAATAACTTCCAACATGATAAAATTATTTTATACATACTAAGATATAAAAACTATTTTCAGCATGCTAAATCTATTTAAAAATATTTTTGTGCATGCTAAATCTAATTTCCTATTAAATAATTAGTAAATTGATGTATGAAAATTACTTCCAGCATGATAAAATTTCTTCCAGCATGATCAAATTATTTCCAGCATGTTAGAATTATTTTTAGCATGTTAGAATTTTTTTAGTATATTAAAACTATTTTTCAGCATGATAATTCTATTTTCCTATCAAATAAATAGTAAATAAATATACAAAAAATGATTTTCAGCATGATAAAATGTATGTTGATATCAAA
Organism: Amorphophallus konjac; assembly: GCA_022559845.1. NCBI lineage: Eukaryota > Viridiplantae > Streptophyta > Magnoliopsida > Alismatales > Araceae > Amorphophallus > Amorphophallus konjac. Next base: position 147,408,673 of record CM040118.1, read on the forward strand.
GAATTTCTGTAATCAGCATGGTAAACTTATCCTTATTATCTTATCAGTAAGTTAATGTGTGAGAATTATTTTAGCATGTTAAGTATTAATTTTAGCATGTTAAAAATTAATTTTCAGCATGAAAAAAAATTAAATCCAACATGAAAATTTATTTTTATCATCTTATCAGTAAAGTAACGTATGAAAATTATTTTCAACATGTTAAAGTTATTTTCAACAAGTTAGACTTATTTTCGACATAAAAACCTATTTTCATAACAACATTCTGATTTTTATAATAAATCACCGTTTTGGCTAAACTAATGCATCTCTAATGTACAAAAAATTTCTTGAAATCATATCTAAACACTTGTAAATCAAATGCACACAAGATTAAACCATGGAATTAAATTAATTCTATTAAACTCTAATTACTTGAATTTTCTTCCTAGTTACCATTCTTTCTTGAATTCCACGACTTAATGTCGTTAAACATGATGCCTTAAAATTATTATTCACTCCTCTTACCACTTCTGAGATTTTTTTGCCAAATCTGTACTTTTTACAAATGAGCTTATTCTTGAAATTCATTGGCCATAGTGTTAAGTGGATGTCTAAACGTACTTGGGATCTTATGATCCACTGACCCAATGCCTGGTATTAATGGGGCCTGGTCTGGTCTTGGGAGGAGCGCCCAAAAGTACTTGTGCCCATGGGAGTTGATTGACCACGGTGTGACATTGCACCGAAGTGCATGACTTGCTAGATTTTTACGGCATTCCACTATTTGTACTTGTTTACTTGTTACTTATTTACTTGAAAATTACATGAATTACTTGACTTGCGTGAAAATGGCCAATTACATGAAATTCTTTACTTGTTCAAAGTCATTACTTGAAAATTCATCTTGATATCAAATTATCTCAATTACTTGGAAATTCCATTCGTTTATACACTTCCCGATACAAGTTAGAAAAATTGCTGAAATTGTTAATACTTAAAGATTACCTGGTTCTTAGAGATATAAAATCCTATTGAGTTTTTAGCTCACCCTACGTTTTGGTTAATTGTTGTAGGAAATGAAAATGAACAAGGGAATGGACAAGAGTGAGAGAGTGATTTTCCTTTTTACCAAGGTTTATGTAGATCATTAGCGTTTTTACAAGAATGATGTATTTTGGATTGGAAGTTGTAATTTGCCTTTATGGCTTATGAATTAGCAATGTAAACTTCATTTTGATGGAATAAAAGTATCATTTTCTCATTCATTTTTGTCTTTAGAAATGAATTTGTACATGCTCTGATCGACACGATTGTTTACGACTAGTTCGCGTCCCGATATTCCACGTCGGAGCGTGACAGTCTTTATGGTATCAGAGCATAGGTTACATAAAATCCTAGGTTTCACAATTATAAGTTCATTCTTAAACTTAGGTTAGGTTTTAGATAAATATCTAGAAACTTAGATAAGGACTTAAACTTTCCCGGTAAGTTTGGGTAGAATCATGGGTTAAGTTTTAAAGGAAAGAAAGTAATCAAGAAATGAATGTCAAAAATAAAATAATAAACCTTGGAATTATGGTTTCAGGCTAATTCTCGCGAATGGCCACCGAGAGAGCTCAATGGCACGAGATGCCGCGCACCGTTCAAGGCTTAACCCAAGCCCTCCAATAGGTTGCTCAGGAAGGAGCAAACCGAGGAGCCGGAGATTTGCATAGGAATTTTCGGAGGATGAACCCTCCCAAGTTCGCAGGATCTACGGATCCGGATGAGGCCGAACATTGAATTAAGGAGATCGAAAGGATATTCGGAGTCATGCAATATGCCGATGAGGAAAAGGTCCTACTCGCTACTTTCCAACTGGAAAGAGATGCACATGCCTGGTGGGAATCGGTCGAAGCTACTTTACCGCACGACCAAATTCTATGGGAAGAGTTCGTGGAACACTTCAATAGTAAATATTTTTCCGACCGAGTGCAAGAAAGGAAGGCCACCGAATTTGCCGCTTTGAAACAAAGGGGATTATCGGTTGCGGAATATGAAGCACAATTTTTGAGGTTATCTCGGTACGCTCCACATCTTGTGGGTACCGACAAAATGAAGGCACAGAGATTTCTTAATGGCCTTAAGCCACAATATATTACTCAATTGGCCCCGATGGATATCCAAATTTATAGTGATGCGGTACCAAGAGCACAACTCTTGGAAGATGCAACGGAGTTGTCGGATCGCATCCGGGGAAGAGAAGCCAAGAGAGAGCAAGTTACGGGAGCCGAAAGTTTCAAACCTTCCTTCGGGAAGAAAAGGCCCAATGACGGGCGTAACTTCATCAAGGACGGGCGTAATTTCAACAAAGGTGGACGTAACTTTCAAAGAGACAAGAAGTTGAGGACATTCGACAAGCAAATTGTCCCTATATCGGCAACATCAAAAGAATTATGCAAATATTGCGAGAAGCCCGAGCACAAAGCCGAGGAATGCTGGAGAAAACTCGGTGCATGTCTTCGATGCGGGAGTCGGGAGCATAGGATCCCGAATTGCCCTCTTCTCAATGAGCAAGCTCCACCACCGGTAAAGCTTCCTATTATTGCCAAAAAGCAAGGAAGACTTCAAGCTCTTATGGATGCGGAACCTACCGAGGATGGAGGCGTCATGGAAGGTACTCTTTCTGTGTACTCAAGGCATGCCTCTGTCTTATTTGACACCGGAACTACGCATTCATTTATATCTAGAAGATTTGTTGGTCTTTTACCTATGAAGCCTGTTCCATTGGATTCTACACTCACTATTACTACCCCTATTGGAACGGGAATAGAGATTAAACATTTCTATCCTAATAGTGAAATGCTAATTAGCGGTTATAACTTACCCGCTAATTTGGTATGCATGGAGATGGAAGGATATGATGTTATTTTGGGGGGCGATTGGCTATCTGCACATGGAGCTAGTATCAATTGAAAGATGGGCACGGTGACTTTTATGGGTTACACTAACCTCATATTTTCTGGTATCAGGCATTCCAAGCACATATCTCTTATTTCAGCCCCCAAAGCCGAGAAATTGTTAAGGAAGGGCTGTGCCGGTTTCTTAGTTTCTATCACTATGACCGAGCACACGGAACCCGTTCTAAAGGACATTCCTATCGTTCGGGATTATTCTGATGTATTTTCGGACGAGTTGCCTGGTATACCTCCCGAGAGAGAAGTGGTTTTCTCTATTGATTTAATTCCGGGAGCTGCATCAGTTTCTAAAGCTCCATATCAGATGTCTGCTATTGAAATGAAGGAATTAAAGGAATAATTATTGGAGTTAATGGAGAAGGGGTTTATCCGACCAAGTACTTCACCTTGGGGAGCCCCGGTCCTCTTTGTTAAAAAGAAATATGGTTCGATGAGACTATGTGTTGATTATCGGCAATTAAATAAACTCACCATCAAGAATAAATATCCATTGCCAAGGATTGATGAATTATTCGACCAGATTTATAGAGCTCGATATTTTTCAAAGATCGATCTTCGATCTGATTATCATCAATTAAAGATCAAGGAAGGGGATATTCACAATACTGCATTCCGGAGTAGGTATGGACATTACAAGTTCACCGTTATGCCTTTTGGCTTAACAAATGTGCATGCCGCATTTATGCAATTAATGAACAACGTATTCAGGCCATACCTCGATCAATTTTTGGTTATATTCATCGACGATATTTTGATCTACTCCAAGTCAAAGGAAGAACATGAGGAACATCTCAAGAAGGCCCTTCAATTATTAAGAGATCACAAGCTTTATGCCAAATTAAGCAAATATGATTTTTGGTTGGAGGAAGTTTCTTTTCTCGGTCATATAATATCCCGGAACGGTATTACCATCGATCCTTCAAAGGTCGAGGCCGTAAAGAACTGGGAAAGACCTACTAGTGTGAAGGAAATCCGAAGCTTCTTGGGATTGGCTGGATATTATCGAAGATTTATCAAGGACTTCTCCAAGATTGCGGTATCATTAACAAGATTGACAAGGAAGTAGAATCCTTTTATATGGTCCGAGGAATGCGAGAAAAGCTTTCAAACTTGTCTGACGACTGCTCCTATTCTCACATTACCTACGGAAGGAGGAGGATTCGAAGTATATGCTGATGCATCTAGAATTGGCCTAGGTTGCGTATTAATGCAACATGGCAAGGTCATAGCTTATTCCTCACGGTAATTGAAGAAGCACGAGGAAAATTATCCCGTACATAACCTAGAACTGGCAGTTGTGGTCTTGCTTTGAAGATCTGACGACATTACCTCTATGGCGAAGCCTTTACGGTGTATTCTGATCACAAGAGTCTCAAATATTTATTCTCTCAAAAGGAGCTCAATATGAGATAAAGATAGTGGTTGGAATATTTAAAGGATTTTGACTTCTCTATACAATATCACCTCAGAAAAGGCAATGCCGTAGCAGATGCACTTAGCCGGAAGCCAATGGCATTATTATCAAGTTTGATGGTTAAAGAATGGCATCTACTTGAGCAAATGGCAAATCTAAACCTCAATGTGGAGGAGAAGAAAGATGGAGTCTTTATTGCTAATATTCGACTCCAACCCGAGTTACTCTCGGAAATCAAGGAACGGCAAGATGATGATCCGATGATTGTTGAAATTAAAGAGAAACTAGATCAACAACCGGATTTCCTTCTGGCTGATGATGGAAGGCTATTATTCAAAGGAAGAACTTGTATACCCGATTGTTCTACTATCAAGTGTAAAATCTTGGAGGAAGCACATCGGGCAAGGTGCACTATTCACCTTGGTGCTACAAAAATGTACCAAGACCTCAAGCGAACATTCTGGTGGCTGAATATGAAGAGAGTGGTAGCTGAGTTAGTAAGCCGATGTTTGGTTTGTCAACAAGTCAAGGCCGAACACCTCAAACTGGCTAGCAAGCTCAAGCCTCTCGAAATATCGGAATGAAAATGGGATAGTATCGATATGGAATTCATAGTTGGATTATCGAAGACCCGAAGTGGTTTTGATGCTATATGGGTAATTGTGGACCGGTTAACCAAGTCCGCTCACTTTTTACCTATCAAGACTAAATGGACCGTGGATGTTCTAGCCGCCTTATATATCAAGGAGATCGTAAGGCTGCACGGTATACCAAGCTCTATTATTTCAGACCGAGATCTAAGATTCACCTCACCTTTATGGAAGGGTTTACAATCGTCTATGGGTACTAGACTAAGGTTTAGTACGGCTTTTCACCCTCAGACTGATGGACAAACCGAGAGGATGAATCAAATTATTGAAGATATGTTGAGAGCCTGCATGATTGACTTCGGTGGTAGTTGGCATGAACACTTACCATTGACTGAGTTCGCTTATAACAATAGCTATCAGTCGAGTATACAAATGGCACCATTCGAAGCATTATATGGCCAAAGTTGCAGATCGCCTCTATGCTGGAGCGAGGTTGGTGACAAAGGATTGATTGGTCCCGACATTGTACAAGACACAACTGACAAAATACAGTTCATACAAGAAAGGCTAAAGGTCGCTCAATCATGGTAAAAGAGCTACACCGACAATCGGAGGAGAGACCTTGAATTCCAAGTGGGGGTAGCATGTTTTCTTACAGATCTCACCCACTCGAGGAATTAGAAGATTCGGCATCAAAGGAAAGCTGAGTCCAAGATTTATCGGCCCTTTCGAGATTCTGGAGAGAATCGGCGAGGTGGCGTACAAGGTGGCTTTGCCTCCTCAACTGGCCGGTGTACACGATGTATTCCATGTATCCATGCTAAGGAAATACGTCTATGATCCTTCACATGTGATTCAATTTGAAGAATTGACACTCCAAAAGGACTTATCATATGAAGAAAGACCGATCAAAATACTGGATCAAAAATTACACCAACTGAGGAATCGGGCCATACCGATGGTGAAAGTCCAATGGAGCAAGCGTAGGTTCGAGGAAGCAACTTGGGAATTGGAAGAATCCATCAAGAAGAAATACCCAGATTTAATCTCAGGTTAGAAATTCGATCTTTCTACTCGAATTTTTGAATTTTAGTTGTATAATGTGAATTTGGAGGACCAAATTCTTTTAAGTGGGGGAGGATGAAGAAACCCGATAATTAAAAATGAGAAATAAAATTTTTAATTTCATTATGTAATCAAAATTTTCATGAAATAATTAAATTACATTTTTACTATATGAAATAAACTAGTTTATTAACTAGAAGTAAATAGAGATTAAATGCTTTAAACCTTAGATAAATCATAGAAAGCCCAATAAAAGTCCATGTAATAGACTAGGATCACAATTGGCCCATTGGATAATCCACAATGGGCTGGATTAATAGATTAAAAGATTTATTAAAGGTTAAATTGACCTAAATTCGTAACATGTATTTAATATTCAATTTAAGGGATTAAAATAACCTCATTTCTAGAAGTTTGGCAAAAAAATCGACCCTTACCTAACAGCCCACCTTGGACCAGCTATTTTTACATTGGTTTCACACCAAATGGAGGCTAGGTTAAGAAAAAATTTAGAATTTTCTTCTAATTCGGAGTTGGAAAGTTTGGCATTGTTAGGCAAGGAATCTTGACAAATTTGGCCAAGTTTTAGCTATAAATAGAACCCCATTCGACCCTCAAATCATCCCTGGAGGTTAAGGTTACGGTGCTGCGAAGATTGGTGGAGATTTGAAGGAAGATTTAGAAGAGCAAAGGGTTTTCTTATATTTAGGGATATTTCTTTAGATCCGTAAAAATGTAGGTGTCTCTAAGGCAAAACTCTAATTAAAGTATGTCATCTTGTTCATTTTTTTATCCTCTTTCCATTGATAGCTCATTTATTAAATTCCGTTATGAAATGAGCAAGTTATGATCATTTTATTGGAGGGGTATTCCCGTTTTTTCATCAGGTCCAGAACGTGATATACCTCAGTAGCGCGTTCTAAACGCGCTGGCCCGACATAGCGCGTTCATACAGAGTATTTTCCCGCCCTACTGGGTCAAACACAAAATTTTAAAATATGCTTATATTTTCAAGAACACGCTACCCTCGGCTCGGCTCGGCACAAACAAACAAATGAATATATTACTAGTTTTGTATCCATACACAACTCAAGTCCACATCCTATGCCCCTTTATATTTCCAAGAACGCGCTACCCTCAGCTAGCGCGATCTTCAAGGTCGCGCTAGCATAAGCTAGCGCGTTCACAAAAAAATATATTTAAATATGAATATATATAACTTATGAACGTGAAAACCAATCAGCCACAGCCACAGGCTCGGCCGAGCTCGGCTCGGCTCGGCTCGAAAAATAAATAAATAAATATATTACTAGTTTTGTATCCATACACAACTCGAGCCCACATCCTATGCCCCTTGGGTCCTAACCCAGGGGTGAGCTCTCCAATATATAAAGCTAAGGAAATTTTTTGTAACTTCCAATGTGGGACTAAACTGAAGTCACTACACAATGTGAATTATACCATTTGGAATCTCCAATAATTATTAGTATTTAGTCACCAAAAGTAATAAAATACAATATTAGCATGTTTTGATTCTTACAGCAAGTTAAAATGTATTTTTGTAGATTAAAATTATTTTTGCATGTAAAAATCTATTTTTAAGTATATTAGTAAATTAATGCATGAAAAATATTTCCAGCATGTTAAAAATAACTTCCAATATAATAAAATTATTTTATACATACTGAGATATAAAAACTATTTTCAGCATGCTAAATCTATTTAAAACTATTTTTGTGCATGCTAAACCTAATTTCCTATTAAATAATTAGTAAATTGATGCATGAAAATTTCTTCCAGCATGATCAAATTAATTCCAGCATGTTATAATTATTTTTAGCATGTTAGAATTATTTTTAGTATATTAAAACTATTTTTCAGCGCGATAATTCTATTTTCTTATCAAATAATTAGTAAATAAATATAGAAAAATAATTTTTAGCATGATAAAATTTATGTTGTTATCAAAGAATTTATGTAATCAGCATGTAAAATTTATCCTTATCATCTTATCAATAAGTTAATGTGTGAGAATTATTTTAGCATGTTAAGTATTAATTTTCAGTATGAAAAAAAATTAAATCCAGCATGAAAATTTATTTTTATCATCTTATCGGTGAATTAATGTATGAAATTTATTTTCAACATGTTAAAGTTTTTTTCAACAAGTTAGACTTATTTTCGACATAAAAACCTATTTTCATAACCACATTTTGATTTTTATAATAAATCACCGTTTTGGCTAAACTAATGCATCTCTAATGTACAAAAAACTTCCTGGAATCATGTCTAAACACTTGTAAATCAAATGCACACAAGATTAAACCATGAAATTAAATTAATTCTATTAAACTCTAATTACTTGAATTTTCTTCCTAGTTACCGTTCTTTCTTGAATTCCACGACTTAATGTCGTTAAACATGATGCCTTAAAATTATTATTCACTCCTCTTACTACTTCTGAGATTTTTGCCAAATCTGTACTTTTTACAAATGAGCTTATTCTTGAAATTCATTGGCCATAGTGTTAAGTGAATGTCTAAACATACTTGAGATCTTATGATCCATTGACCCAATACCTGGCATTAATGGGGCCCGGTCAGGTCCTGGGAGCAGCGCCCGAAAGTACTTGTGCCCATGTGAGTTGATTGACCACAGTGTGACATTGCACCGAAGTGCATGACTTGCTAGATTTTTACGGCATTCCACTATTCGTACTTGTTACTTGTTTACTTGTTTACTTGAAAATTACATGAATTACTTGACTTGCGTGAAAATGGCCAATTACATGAAATTCTTTACTTGTTCAAAGTCATTACTTGGAAATTCATCTTGATATCATATTATCTCAATTACTTAGAAATTCTATTCGTTTATACACTTCCCAATACAAGTTAGAAAAATTGCTGAAATTGTTAATACTTAAAGATTACCTGGTTCTTAGAGATATAAAATCCTACTGAGCTTTTAGCTCACCCTACGTTTTGGTTAATTGTTGCAGGAAATGAAAATGAACAAGAGAATGGACAAGATTGAGAGAGTGATTTTTTTTTTTTACCTAGGTTTATGTAGATCATTAGTGTTTTTACAAGAATGATGTATTTTGGATTAGAAGTTGTAATTTGCCTTTATGGCTTATGAATTAGCAATGTAAACTTCATTTTGATAGAATAAAAGTATAATTTTCCCATTCATTTCTGTCTTTAGAAATGAATTTGTATATGCTCTGATCGACACGATTGTTTACGACTAGTTCGCTTCCCGATATTCCGCGTCGGGACGTGACAAAAATAATGGAAATGAAAGCACGTTTCTTGCACAAAATAAAGATACATTTGTAAATCCATGACATGAAAACCGGCATCCTGAAGCGATCTCGATCATCGAGCTTTGAGGAGCGCGAGTAGCTTTGTATTCCTTGCTTGCCAGGATAAAGGATGAAAGGAGAGCAAAGAATTAGATTCCTCGACACAGAGGAGTGGCAGACATCATACTGGACGAAGAAGGGATAAAAAGAAAGAGAGACAAGGGCTAGAACTCCCTCGTTAAGGCACTGAGGCCCTGATAATAAGAAACTAAGTACAGAATAAATAGGGATTAACTGAGATCAAGGCGGGCTAAAGCCTCGAAAACAGCCTAAAAAAGGGTGAGAACCCCGAAAGGGTGAGGAGGAGTAAGTAGAAAGACAACGAGATGATTGCTGTGAAGATGAGGAAGAAGGAGAACCATCATCCGACGTGGTCGGAGAAGGAGAGTAGCGATCACCTGCCAGAGGCGGGGAAGAAGAAGCATAAACACCCGACAAGGTCGGGGAAAGAGCATGAGGAAAACCCGACAGGGTCGGGGAAAGGGAACGAGAAGTAGATCCCGGAGATACCTAGGGAGGAGAATCAGAAGAAGTCCATGCATCGGGAAGATGTGATAACACAGGCCACAGCCTAGAATAATGAGAACGTGGAGAATCTGGTGGCTCGGAGTGAGAAAAAGGCAAGCGGGCGTTCACGGACCCGGGAGGAGGGGAGAAGATGGTCGAAGTAGGATTGGACGAAGGAAGATACACCACCCAAGGGTGGGAGTTGAGCAGTAGAAAGGATGAATGGAAGAAAGGAGAAGAAGAAATTGTGGTGCCTCGAGTGCACAACTGACGGCCCTTGAACTTCTGCCGCTGCCTCTTCTTGGTAGAAATCTCCTTGAAATGAATCCGCCTGACACGGACTCGGGCCTTCGGGCTTCTTGATCTACAATGTCTTCTCAAATAACGGGCCCATCTGGCGGACAGCCTAGCCTGATCGTGAACATGCAACTTCATCGAGACTGTTGCCCCTAGACATCTAGTGCTAACCATAGGCGAACATCCTTGAACATATAACCCCTTAGGATGACCATCAGAAAACCACGGAGTCTTGTCACTTGGCACTAGAAACATGAGATTCGGCATCTCCATTCGACAATTGGGCATGAAGCATAACTCCCTTAGAAGAGCAGGATAAAACTGAGGGAGAGTAATGCGCGACGTTGACGTGGCCAATTTATCAATAAACCAAGGGAGATTGTATAACAAGTGCAGAATGTCCTTGGAAAGTGCAGAAGATACGGCCAATTGTCCCTTGAATAGGGAATCTAGTAGGCTCCTGGCGGCCGTAGGGGTTAGCACAATCTGAGTAGAGAACCCTTCTTGGTCAGTGAACTGAACAGCAATTGAGCGAGGAGAAATAACAGCATCAAGGGCGAATCCTCTGGCGAGCAAAGAGATTGCCACCGGCCTCGCTTGTGAAGAAACTGGCACTAGTGCACGGGAACTCTTCTTTGCAACTATTTCTGAAAATGCAGGCTCATTATCCCCAAAATAGCTAGGGACCAGAACCCGGATTGGCATGCGACAAATGACATCTTGAATCTTGAAATGCATAATCAAAACCTAGCTCGGCTCATTATCTCCTTGGGGACGAGACCCAAGGGGCACCAAAGGTAGCACGCACCCGCTCCGTGGGGTGGAAGTGGATGGAGAAGGCTTGGAAGACGTGGGTGAAGGTGTAGGAGGGGTAGAGGCAATGGCAGGTGCAGGTGAGGGTAAAGGTGAAGGCGGAGGTGTAGGTGTGGCTTGCTCAAGCTCAGGCATAGGTGATAGCGGTGGAGATGGTAGAAGTAATGGAAGAGGGATCTTCGGGAGAGGAGGTGGTGAAGATGATGGTGATGGCGGTAGGGGTAGTGGAGATGGTGGAGAGGGTGATGTGGGTAATGGAGGTGAAGATGGTAATGGTGGTGGTGAGGCAGAGGGAATGGCGGCTCGTGACGCCCACCTTCGACGTATCGACACGACACGTCGAGCGGCGTCGGGAGTAGAAGCAATGGTGAAAATGGAGGAGGAAGAAGAGGTAGCACTAGCCTGAGCAGAGGCTTGGGTTGGTGGAGGTTGTGGAGGTTGAGTAGGATATGGTGAAGGTGCGGGGGTAGGTGATGAAACATGTGAGGGATCGGGTGGTGAAGTAGGCGACGGAGCGGGTGCTAGACTACTCAAAGAGTCACAGGGGTGCCCTTGGTCGTGTGCCCGAGATGGCTGCCTGGGCGGCACTTCTTGCTACTTATTGTGGAGATTTAAAATATCTTCATCCATGGCGGCCCAATCGATCCTCTTATCATCTTCCAGGCCATAAACAAACTCCCAGAACTCGGGGCAATCCTCGACCAAATGCCCCTATTGACGATGAAAATCATAAAATTGGAGCAAATCTCCGACCGCGGGTCGACAAGACATAACCAGGGGGAGTTGCAACGCGTGAGCGGCCATCAAAGCCCTAAAAATATCGGCAAATGATTCCGACAATGGAGAACGATGAGGAGCCCGCTTCAGGCAAGGTGGATGTTGAGGGGTATGAGAAGGTAATGGAGATGGACGTGAAGGTTGCGTAGGCAATGGCGCATGGCAATTGGTGGAGAGACTAGGCGGAGGCATATGTGGAGCGGGGATATAGTGGACGGCATCTACCTGCTCATGGTGTGATGTTTCCTTGACCAGAGATGGGGACGCGCCTGGAGATGCATATATGGAGGTGGAGGGCTTACTCGTGGAGGGTTGATGCATGGAGGTATGTGGGTATGTGGGAGCAGGAGGCTGACTCATGGCAGGATATGTGGTGGAGGGCTGACTCGTGGAGGGCTGACTGGTGGGAAACGATGGATAGGAGGCGTATGTGGGCATAGAAGGTGAAGGGGACTTGAGATCAAGGGAAACTAGGAGTTGTTGGCGGATGAAGCGGGCTCGGCTATACAATTGTGGCCAGGAGGTGATATCATTCAAGGCTAAGATAAACTGATACCCGGGCATTGCATTAGAAATGATCATTTTGATCTGTTCCCCATCCAGAATATGCCCCGGGACTTGCACGACTAGTCGATGCCAGCGGTCGGCGAAGGTAGAGAACTCCTCGTTGGGCTTCATCTTCTCATGGGCCAGATCAACCATAGAATACTTGGGCCCAACCTGGTCTTGATATTGCTGAAGAAATTTCTCTTGAACGGCTTGAAAATCCACAACTTGCTCTTGCGGCAATGTAAAGAACCAATCCTGAGCCAGGTCTTCTAAAGATAGACCAAACAGATAAGTCATCAAGCATTGTTGATGCGAGACGGACCACGGACACGACTCCAATTGGAATGCGATCCTCGGACTCTAAACAAACTCACGATCGTCCCTAACGAGGGAAGCGTCGGACGTGCGCGGTTGAGAAACCGACAAAGAGCTAGGGTGGCCAATTCTCTCTTGTGCCCGGATCGGGTCACGGGGCGGTCTCGCTCTCTCTCGCAGCAGCGGTGAATATAAGAATGTGAAGCGAGCTAATTATCCTATCATGCTCTCTAGCAGCGGCATATGAAATATATACGAATAAAGCAAAGTGCCAAGCAAGGAGCGAATACGATACCTCCACGCTCTCGGCGTGGGGAAGACGATCCCGGCCGAATTCAGTAACTCTCGGTAATAGCAATGAGTTAGATTACAGCAATGAAATATCACCCACTCCACGCAGGGAGGTAAAGGGCTACACATGTGGGCCCGAGAGGAGCGATCTCGGGTTGACGGGCTGCACTGGATCACCACGCCAACGCGATTCAGACGGCGTGTTCTACGGGCCTGTGGGGCCCACAAACGGCGCTGCCCTCCAGGTCTACTGGGGTGGGTCCCACTGTGATGGAGACCCCTGGTGGCGCGCCTCCCTGGATGGCGGTCGGCTGGAAACACCGGTCGGCTCCTATCTCCACACTTTGGCGTTGCTGCCCACGGACCTGCAGGTTCTATTTTTCGGCGCGCGATCCGGCAAAATCGGTTGCTGCGATCAGTCCTGATGTCGGATCGAGGCACAGAAGGTACCGTTGGAAAGCCCTTTCAAAGTACTCCAACCTAGGGCCAGAGAAACAAACTGGATCTACATGGATCTGGCCTTAATCAATTTTTGAAGCTGCTGTTGGACTATGCCCGAAATCTCAGGGCAGCAGGGAAGTTTCCTAAGAACTGCCTTTGACCACAGGGTAGACCTCCGATTCAGACCTCGAACTCTTCATAGAAGTTATAGATGGGAAAGAGAGGAAAATGGCAATATTTTCTATGAAGGGATTGGTGGAGGTTTGGATTTGTTGGAAATTTTATACTGGTGGGTGGTCGGATCTGGACACTGGCTGATAGAATTGTAGGGGAATTTTAAGACAATTTTTAGAAAATATGAGATGGCTTTAGAAATTCCACAAAAATTCTTGGGTGGAGGGGATGGTGGATAGAACCTCCAATAATTTTGGGGGTTCCAGAAAAAAATCCAATGATGGTCCGGAGATGAGAAACTCCGGGTTGCTGTCACTGTAGATCGTAACCTGGCATAACTAGAAGAACCAGATGGACGAAAATGTAAAAATAGAAATAAGAAACTAGAGGCCAAACCAATTTTTTTAGAAAATGGGGAAAATCTCTAGAACACGTCCTGAAAATTTGAGCTCAAGAAGAATCCGTGGCTGAGAGATAAAATTCATGGAAGGGGGATCTGTCCTGGATGGACAGAACTGTAGAAGCGGCTTCGCGGCAACACGACGGCGGCACGAACGGCGGCGGCGGCACCTGAGATGAATTCCAGAGATAGAGGAGAGGGGATAGAGAGGTTGTACACTCTAGAAAGCTGGAGGAGGGGGAGGGAACTAGAGGAGAGAGGGGAGGGGGCGCAAATGGCTCTCTTGCTTCACAAGCTTTTTTTCTCTTCATTAATTGTTACAAATGGAAAAATACAAGCATATATACTAAATGACAAATGACCAGAAATAACCTCAAATCTAGGGTTTAGAGAATATTAAATGTTTCAAACAAAATAAAAAAAAAATCCTAATTAGATCTAATGGGGGGGCGCCCCCTTGACCATGGGCATGGGTAGGTGGAGGTGGGTGGAGAATATTGACATTTTTCACCCTTTGTCCCCCATGTGTCCATTTGACATTCAAACCTTCTAGATGGCCACCTAGGATGGTTGACCAGCCCCACATAGCTTAGGTGGATCAATGGGAAAGGAGGGAGGGCCCCCTAGCTGGACCTACAACACATTTGCACAAAAATCCACTAAGACTTACAATTGCGTACCCATATAACACAAGGGTATACATACAAATATGAAAGGACATAAATGCAAACAAAAGGTGGACGGTCTTGCTTCGATGTCCCCATCAGTTGGTCATGTCAAAACTGAGTTGACTCACAAAGAAACTCCTTCAAGTGCACATAAGGGTCACCGACTCCACCATAGCGGCGATATGTAGGAATTTGTGAATGCGGTGGAAGCTGAAGACCTTGGAATGCAAACGGGACACTCAAAGAAGATTGGGGATCAATTCGGTGCTGAAGTTCATCAAGCCGGCACTGAGTTTGAGCAATCATGTCCTCGATGGGGAGAGACTGAGAAGGATGTAAGCCAGCCTGAGCAAGAGAGGGTGAATTTGGACTAGGGTTATGATAGTGGGCCGGATAAGGAGATCTGATCTGAGAAGAATGAAAGCCCATTCTCGGAATGGTAGGATATGTGGGCCTAGAAGGATCGTGAGTGTGGGAATAAGGACTGATTGGGCCAGCAGCAACATGGGTCCCATTAATAGAATAAGAGGGCCCGTTAAAGGAAGGGGGCCCACTAAGAGTAGAAGAGGGAGGCCCGTTATGAGAATAAGGCCCATTAAGATGATTAGCAATGAATTTTTGGGCCTGGACCGGGGCCATTTGGCAAGCAAGAGATGATAGGTGGGCCATGAGATTTGTTTGTGGGTCGGAAGGGACACGAGAAGATGGGCCCACAGGGGAAGAGGAATCCACACGAGAATAGGAAGACGGGGAAGAAGAAGAGTAATATACAGAAGAAAAATGGCGCTCCATGAGGGTAAATGGAGACTTTATACAGGAAAAATCAAGGAATACAATGAGAGAAGTAAAGGGCTCGAGAATTAAAGAGGGGGAGTGACTCAAAAATAAAGGACAGGAACCTAGGATGATAGGCCTAAACAAAACAGACGCACAGAATGGACAAGCCTAAATGGGACTATGAACAAAACCTATATGGATGACGGGGGATGCAACACAAAATAACACAAATAGACTTGGATGGGCCCAAACAAACAATATAGGTGTGAGGGGGTTCAACCAAGATCAAACAAGTTGATATGATCGTCAATTTTTATTTTTTCAAAGTTTCGATGGGCCTTTTAATGATTTGAATTAAAGGTCAGTTCCCTCAAAATAGGAAACCTATAGAGAATAAGGTCCCCAAACTTTAGGTTCGACTAAGGTTAATTCCCTTACACTTATGCAAATGCAAACCTAAGGGTAGAAAGGTATAACCGGCTCGGCGTCCATGTGGGAATCCACGGCTCGCGGGGACTTACGGAGGTCCAGGATAAGATAACCTAGTCGAGCCCAAGGAATATGGGAGCGAGAGGATCACTTACCAAGGGGGAATGTAACTACAATATGACAATATGCATGATCCTATGTGCACCGGAGTGCATGCAATTTCTAGCCTAAGTCTAACAAAGCAAGACAATAACGAAATTATGCAAACTTCACAAAAATGTATGAAAAATATGAAACAATATGAATAACAATGATGCAAGGCCTAAAATAGGGACAATTAGGCACTAAAAGAGAAGAAAAATCATTAAAGGACAACGTACCTTTGTGTTTGCCCCCGGACCTACAAGTGAGTTTTATGCATAAAATGCAAGAATGAAGGCAATATTTAAGTAGGCAAACGAAGTCCAATGCATGCAAATAATATACGGATGTGAAGATAATACAAAAGACTTCCCAATGGAACCAAAAATTAGCCAAAACAGACCCTGGAAGGCAATTTAAATCAGTAAACAAAACGGCCCTGTGAATCTGCCCCAAATCTGCCTAAGACTAGATGCAAAAAATGTAAAAATAGAGGCACTTTTTAAATATGCAAATGATGTCCAAACGATGCAAATGAGCTATAGATGGAAAGATAATACAAAGGTCTACACAATGAGCTTAAGAACAGGGCAATCTAACCTCGGGAGGCCACTCAAATCGTCCAATAAAGATGCCCCCATGAACCTGTGCGCAGACCCCATGCAAACTAAATGTAGAAAATATAAAAATGGAGGCACTTTTTAAATATTCAAATGATGCCCAAATGATTCAAACTTTATATTTATGGAAAGAAAATACAAAGGACAACACAACGCAACAAGAATCAGCCCAATCCGATGTCGGGAGACAAAGTTATGCCTAAATGAATAAGGCCCCTGTGAACAGAAATAATGCCCGGCCAGAAGCACTAAAAGGTCCCTGGATGACCATTTTTACCCTATAAGCGGTCTACTGGATGACCGTTTATAAGCCCAAAGGGTTTGGGCGGTCCTGGAAAGGCCGTTTAAAGGTCTAGGCGGCCCTACGATAGACCGTGTATCCCTGACAGACCCGAAAATAGATAAAATGATGGAAAAACGTAGAGGAGACTACCCAAACATGTATGAACACCTTCCCAACATGCAAGAGAGTAAAATTATAACGTGATGGGCACTAGGGGTCCCACCGTGATCGCCAAAAAAAGATGTAGATAGATTAATCTACCCCGCCCTCGAACTATGAACTGTACACATAAACATGAACATGTAAAACATGAAATATAGACAATGAAGGGCAAGGGGCAATGGTGAAAAGAAGGAAACCGTGATCACCACCCAAGGAATAGTAGTAGGAAATAGATGCTATAATGAAATCAAATCTACCGCGTACCTTGGGAAATGAGGAAGAAGATGCAGCCCGAAGGGAAGCCGCTACCACGTGAGATCGCACTTGAAAGGATGCGGGGAATCAATCGTGGGTACACCTCCTCTCCTTCCAGCTGGCTAGAGGGAGAGGGCCTCACGTCCTATTGATTGTCTCCTGCAAAACAAAGCCATGAAACGAAAGAACACCCATTAGATTATGAAAGTGTAGCACATGCCCGAAGTGATGAAATAGCATGAAGGAATGGGGGAGAACGCATCGGGGAGGGTTTTTAACCCCTATAAATGGGTGAAAATGAAAGGTGGGAGTGTTGTGCATGCATGGGATTTGAAATCCCAGAATTTGATGGAGAGAATAGAGAGAAAACCGTTGTGCAAAATGGATTAAAATGCATAAACGTGCAGGAAACTGTGTAAAAACTAAGTGTAAAACTGTGACGATTTGTGAAAAGTAAGGGAGAAGAACAAGAAATTGTAGCAAGTATAGAGAGCCCAGAGAGATGGAAATCGAAGAAGATACTCCCCTCTTCAAGATGGAGTCAACAGAGGATGAAGAGGACGCAGGATGACTCCGCCCTGAGCCAACGATGGGCGCGCCGCCGCACAGGTTCAAGAACTTGTGATGATTTACAAAAGGTAGAGGCAAAGTTAGGAGGGCAAACAATGATGAAATGAAGCAAATGAGGAACCAAAATGAAGCCTATACTTCCCTCAATAGCCTGGGGTCAAAGGTTTGAGACGGCGATTCGTCATGGCTTCACCCAAGGTCGAAGAAGAGCCCCTCCCGTGAACTGCGAAATGGGCGAAATTTATAGAAAAAATGCTGAAAATCCTAACTTTCTCCCACGCTTCCCAAGGATAGAGACCACCATATCTCGAGATCTATGGATCAATCTTGAGATAATAGATAGAATAAGAGCTAGGAACAAACAATACTCTTTTTGGTGGAAGGATCTAGAAGATATTCGCGCTAGAAAGGGGCCCCGAAGCCTAATCTGCCAAGGTTTGTGTTACATGAAAGTGCATAAAACTTGATATTACGGCCAAGATTCCCGCGAATATATTCCACTAAATTTCGAGTTATATAGCTTAAACTTGAGATAATAGTGGTGGCAAGAGGCAGAAATAAATGGGAAGTGATTTGGGGGAACATTTGAGAAGATAGAGCCTTAAAAAGGTGACCCCGACGAACAGAAATCAACCTTAGAGTTCAGCGGTGAAGAAAATGGAGTTTAGGGTGATCTGGACTCTCTAGGGAATAAACGGTCTATCGCGCGGCCGTTCTATGAATAAACGGTCATAGAAGGACCGCATGGCCAATAAAAATGGTCTAGGAGGCGACCGGGAGGCTTCTGGCACAAAAACTGAATAAACGGTCTTCATAAGACCATTTTTTGATAATAGCGATCTCAAGAAGACCGTCTTTTGACATTTAAAAAAAAAAAATAAAAAAATTTACTGTTCATGCGATCAACTGTTGGCCGTTTTCTTCATTGGGTGGTCCACTAGTGACCGTTTCTTCATGGGACGGTCAACTGTTGACCGCTTTGCTGTCAGACTCGTGTGACTTTAGAAATCAGCGAATATCTTGAAAACAGTGCAGAGTTAGAGAAAGTGATAGAAGAAGATATTATAGATAATGAAAAAATGAACAACTTTTATGAAGACAAAAAGATGAAAAAATGATTCGAAGAGAGAGAAAATGGGGTGAGAACAGAGAAAAATGTTGAGACTTGAAAACGGTGGGGAACTAGCCAATGGCGTAGAAGAAGAAAATGCAGGGCTTTAAAAATGAAACAACTTTGGTGAAGGACACTTAATGAATAGAGAAACATAAGAGGATTAAAAAGGACCACTTTTCAAGACTACGCAACGAAAGGGGCCGAATGCTTGAGGGAAGTCAACCTAAATGGGTCGTAAGTCGACTTGGAAGGCCGAAAGTTGATACAATAAGCTCCAGGGCTCTAAGAAATCAAGATCTCCAAGACTCAAAAGGCTAGGAAACAATGAAATGGGCTCGAAATCCATCCAAGGAAGGCTCCGAAACAATGGATAATTCGGGACATCAAAATTGATGAATAAGAGAAATGATGCAACTTGTGGGCTAAAAACGGGTGTCAACAGCCATGATGCAATAGACGGGGAATGAAAGCTCCGAAATTTAAACCAGGGGCTTAGGATGAAAGGGAAGAAGAGCCTTCTACGTATCCTCTTTCACAATTCTGCCCGAGTTCTCCCTCCGGACCTCAATGATCGACTCCAAAACTGATCCTTCCTCTCTCCTCTGTCTCTCCCCCCCCCCCCCCCCCCCCCCCGCTGTCTTTCGTCCTGCCTCTCCCTTCGGAGATATGGAAGTTCTATCTTTGAGAGCCAAAAAACGTGGGGGAGATCGTGCTGGACAAGGGAGAGATCGTGCTCGGGAACTGAACCACATTCTATGATCGGGTAAAACTAGGAAGATGGCTAAAGAGTTGGCCTTCTACAAAGGGGTGGGTGGCTAGACATGTGGCCACCCAGCTGAGGAGGGCGGCCATCGACCAGGCCGCCCAAGAATGAGGGCGGCCACCACTCTGGCCACCCAGACCCTGGAACTTGGGCCCCCTAAATGGGTGAGGCCCAATAACAATAGTGTTACGGGCTGGGCTTTAAAACATAGAACACTGATAAACCTGAGTGCAACGGCTATGCGTAACTCACATGAAGGTCCATTGGGGATCTGCGCGATGTCCGAAATTAGGCATCTACAAATGCCCCTCCAAAATGCCCGTTTTGCAAGGGAGCCCGGTGGACTGATAAATGGGTGTTTCGGAAAAGAAACAAGCCTAATAAGGGCAACACGCTCGAGGAAATTCTTGAGCAGAAAACAAGCTTCACACAGGGCCGCATGAGCATTTAGCGATCAAATAAGCTATTGGCAAAGGGGAGGAAGGATAATTAATCTAAGAGGAGTTGTATCTACGGGCGCATGGGACCCCCTAGCATAGCGTTGCGGGACTTGAGTGGACGAACATAATCCAGGCTCAAGGAGATACAAGACTTAAAACAAGGATAAGGAAAAATCAGGATATGGGAATCAATTACTCATTGAATAACAAAGTACTCAAAATGGATTACATAAAGCACATTTTCTGCTGGTCAAAAAATCATGTAGACTCATTCACGCAAATTTGGCAAAGTCAAGGAACTCGGAAAATCAATGCGGGGGACAAAGGTCCACAGGTTGGTTAAAGCAACGCGGCTTCCCTATTTTTGCATCGTGGCTCCCAAGATAGGATGCATGCATTTTTTTGGTTTTATCATATATATATATATATATATATATATATATATATATATATATATATATATATATATATATATATATATTGGGTTTTGAAATGGATAATGGGACTAAAAAGGGCTTATATGATGCATGCTGGGTTTAAAAGAAAAAAAACCTAACTAATGCAAAGTCAGAGGGTTTATTTGCCTGCCTCCAAGTTGATCGGTCAAGAGTTCAAGAAGTCTGTCATCCTATGCTTGGTGATAGGCGTGGTCCGGAACCTGGTGGGGATCCATCGTTCCACATCGTACTTAGGCATAGTCGAGAGTTCGGGAAGTCCGTCATCCCGCGTAGGGAGTAGGCGGCCATCAAATAGCTTAAGGAGTATAAACTCTTCATGGTTTTTATTAGAGAGGAACTCGGAGTTTATACATCCGAAGCTATTAGCCTTCGGCATTCTACCTATAATGCAATGGTTATGGGGTAGCATTGCCTTCTGATCTCATAGCTGTGGAGACCTGCAGCTGTATTAACACACATTAGTAAAGTTCATAAATGATAAGGGTAATAGAACAACATGTATTGCATTTGATGAACCATGGATCATAAATGATAAGAGGGGCACATCGTTCACAAGCGGAGAGATGAGGGCGGCCAGATCGATGGCTTCCCCATGAGCTGGGCGGCCAAACATTTGGTCGCCCAGGGTGTGATGGACGGCCATCAACTTGGCCGCCCATCTGCTCTTATCCAGAACCTGGGTGGGAGTCTGAGCCAGATATGACTCTTAGCCTTCAAAAGCCCCTAGCCGGGGTGCTCCTTCTCGAATGCCAAACGAAGTTTGTAGCTTGAGAAGGGGAGTTCTGAGGAAGAAATCAAGCATGGCCTCTTCTTCTACACCGTCGGGGAACTGCGAGGCGAGGTGTGCTCTCCAACGTGTCTGGCCATCTAAGTGGCCTTGTGAAGCGGGGCGAGGTAATGTTTGTGTGTGAGAGATGTGTATATGTATATATTTCTTTGGGGTTTTGCAGGATTATTTATATATTTTTTGTTTTCTTCTCTCTACATGGTGCAGCCTGCACCTGCCTTCCCTGGGGCAAGACATGCCCGATGCTACGGCTGGCTCCATGACTTAATGGCGGCGATCATGCCCGCCATGAGGGTATTCATGCACCAGTGGCATCTGATCCGTCTGGTCACCATGGCGAAACGCTTCAGCAGCATGAGGTGGAATTGGGAATCCTTAGGAGCATTGATCGAGTTGTGGCATCCAGATACCCACACTTTTGTTTTCCCTGAGTTCGAGGCCTCAGTGTTGGTGGAAGAGCTTGATTTCATCTTCCAGTGGAGTGATTTGGAGGCGGGCGAGCTGATCGACCTCCCTCCCTGGGATGAGATCTTGGCAGAGATTGTGAGACATAAGCGAGAAGTTCGTCGAATGACAGACCAGCAAGGGATCTTGGTCGACCGCCTAGCAAGTTGGCTCCTGGGCCATGTGAAAGATAAAGCAGTAGAGGTAGATCGGTTGATGCATGGCATGACGTTGTGCTTGGGTGGGGCATTGCTCTTCCCTACGTCAGGGGACGTGCTGAGGCGAGAGTATGTGGGGCCACTTACTCTCTTATGGACAGGGCTTTCTCTCTCCCGGGCGGTGCTGGCTCATATGTATTGTGGGGTCACTCAGATGAGCCTGGGTGGTAGCACTATGGGGAGTCTCTACCTTTTGCAGATGTAGATGGAGATCCACTTGAGCTTCGACTTTGATGATGAGGTGACCACTACCTCTCGGATCTTTGAGAAGAGCGCGATCTACCCAGCGAGGGCCATCTTTGGTCCTGAGGATCAGGTGGTATGCAAGACAACACTGCTGAAGACCCGAGATGACTGGCGTGACCATTTGAACTTCCTACCTGAGGATGAATTTGTGTTTGTGCCGATGATGTATCTGTAGACACCCAATTTTGGCCGATAAATTGAGCATTTTCTTTGTTCTCCTAGTTAATGCCCCAATTGATCCTTAGTCGGTTGATTTTCTGGGATGTCTCTCTATTCTTAGCCCAACATTTCAATTCCATACCTCATCTCGAGTTTGGCATTCCCGCGCTATCCGCTCTTATCGCTTTCTTGTTCATAGCGCATTGTGGATCTAATTGAAGTTATCATTTGAACAGTTGTTATTTTCTTGACATCTGATCATTATAGCATCTACTTTGGATGTTATTCTCACTCAACATTTGATTAAGTGACTGCCCAAAGGTTTTTTTTCTCCTTTTTCTAAATCATTTGATGGGCCTTTACTTATCGCGCTATATCGTCATAGCGCGTTCTTCATGAACGCGCTATGGTTATATGGCGCGTTATCAGGCAGAGCCCTTTTCCAAACCGGACTGCCTTCTTTCATCTCAGAGTCCTTATTTGGTAAGCTTCTGATTGTGTTTCTTATCCAAGAAGGTTTCTAAACCTAGCAGGAGCCTTTCCCCTCATTAATTGGCAGGATTACCTCAATTTGAGCCGCCAAACCTTTGGATTGAATTGAACTCCGACCTAGGGTTCGCTCTTGATCCTTCGCCTATAAATTGCACCCTTTGGCTGTCGCTTCAGGGGGATGCAACTCGAGATATTGATGAGTAGGAGGAAGCTTTTCGTGCAAAATCAACAAATCCTCGCTCCTCACACATCCAAGGGAGTATTTAGGGATTATTCTTGTGTTCTTCCTCTTTCTACTCTCTCTTTCCCCAAAGCACTGATTTTTGTTCTTGCATAGCATTGCATCCCAGTTTTTAAACACTCTTTTACGAAACACATGCATACACACACACCACACCTATCTTTTGGCCCTTCCATAGGGGTTTAAAAACCACCAAACCCCCAGGTAATCGAGCCCCCCGTTTGCATGCTTTTGATTAAGAATAGGGGTAGATTCTACTAAAATCTCATTCTAATGGGCCTTTTATTTGTTGTTTATGATTGTTTGCAGGCACCAGAAGACTAATACGTGGAGCCCTTGCACCTTGGCCGGCCTTGGAGCAAGGAAGGAACGAATCCAAATAACCCCGCTTCCTGTCTGATATCGCGCAATAGGTTCCTGGCGTGATCTGAAGAACGCGCTGGGACGATACAGCGCGTTAATCTCCAGGCCTACGGCTGGCCCTCATGAATTTCTGAGGTACGTAACATGCCCCTATCTTAATATTTTTTATTATTTGGCATGTTTCTAGCCTCAGTGGCGATCACGGATCTTATTAATGCATGTTTCCCCCTCTCTTATCATCGATTTAGCGTTATATCCTGTTAAACGATCTTCCTTACAAATTCATCAATTTTGGGGGTGTTCTAAATGCATGATTCACAAATTGGCGATCACGGTGGGACACTTTGTGCCACCACGTTCGTTCTTTTGGTTGCCTGCCTGTCAATCTGTCAAAGTGTGTGTGATTATTTGTCTTTAGGGGTGCCTCTTCCTCTGTCATGGTTCGCGCTATACATCCATAGCGCGTTCTGTCAGATTGCACTAGGGATATATAGCGCGTTCATCATCAGAGGGTATGTCACCCACACTTTCTGTCAGGGTTCTGGTTGTCATCTTCTATGGTTGCATCTTGTACCTTTCATGTTATCTATTCATTTCTCTTGTATGTTTCCATTTTATTTGCTAGTTCTAGCTTAGAGTTCTCGCATAACGTAGCATTCATCTTTGCATTTGGTTTGGGAGACCTCCTATCCCCACACTTTTAGGAGTCACACCACCCTCGTGGTGAAGGAAGGACCCTCCATTGAGCACTCCGTCTCATTGGACTGGGAATTCCTAAGCCAAGCCTCCATAAGTCCCCGCACCCGTGGATTCCCTCACGGACGCTGGGCAGGTTGTACCTTTGAAGTCCCGGGTTTAGTTGGCCTATGCATGGTGAGAGAGTGTTCCTAGTTGGCACCGGAGAAAACCACATTCGAAACTAGGATCATCCCTTGAGTGATCACACCAATTTGCATAAAATCATTAATTCACCAAGGTTCAAACAAACAAAAATCAATGGTAACTATTCCAACTTGTGTGCTTCTTTGCAAATTAGTTTGCTTGAACTTTCATTGCATAATGGCTTACCTTGATAGACAAAATAACATGTTGAACCTTAATGAGGATGCACAACCTAGCACATCTTATATTCCTCAATCTCAACATGCTCGCCATAATTCTCACCATATTTTCAAGGGACCACATCCTCATTCTTATGGTGTTGCCCGGCCCCTGGGCAATGACCAATCTCATGGCCCCTCGATTCAATCGCGAGCCACTACTCCTACGGGACCGTCTCCTCCCAACGATGAGAAGGTCTCCCAGATCTTGCATGCATTAGATCATCTCACCCCCCAACAAATTCAAGCCCTTAAGGCCGTTGTTAAGGGTGCATCTCATTCCTCTCATCTTCCTTCCAATCCTACGCGGGTGGCCCATCACCCACTTCCCTCTTCTATTCACATTCCTACTCGGGTAGCCCATCACCCACTTCCCTCTTCTATTCACATTCCTACTCGGGTAGCCCATCACCCATCTCCTCCTATTCACACTTCTCCTCGAGTGATCCAATACCCGCCTCCTTCTATTCCTCCTCCACCACGGCCCCAAGGCCCATTTATTCCTTGCAACCCAGCCCATCCGAGTTCTTCTATGGGTCATCCCATTAATCCTCCACCACGGCCTTTTTATGCGGCCCCTCCTTCAAGGCCATGCCAACCCTCTGTTGCTCAAGTCACACCTCTCCAACGAACTCTTCTCGACAAAGTCACTTTGTTGGAGGAACAATTAAAGAGGGTTACGAGCCCACGGCCCGCTCCTTCTACTCCAGTCAATCCCTTCCACGCCGCTCTGAATGACATTACAAAGATGGAGAAAGATTGGAAGGATAGGAGAGACGGCTACGGCATCGACAGTGCGAGCAAGCAAGAGCCGGCGGGTTTCAACGTTCAAGTGGACGTCGTCCATCCTCCACCCATTCACCCAATTCACGCATATGGCCCTCCACCTCCGCATACACAATACCATTACATTCCACCACCCACATACACGCCTTCACTACGGTGTCCACTTGAACCTGATAATGAAGAACCGGCAATTGAAGAATTCAAGACGGCGCATGATGATGAAGCTCTGCAGGCATCCCTTCTGAGTTTCCTTCGCTTCCCTCTCCCTCCACTACCAAAAAACCCCTATGCTCAGGACTATGCCACAGTCCCCGATCCAACCCCCATTTATGAGACGTCTTGGTGTTACGATGACGGGTCGACATTTCAATCACCCATACCGCCACACCATGAGTCTCCTCCTATCCCTAACACCTCGCGCCCCATGCGGCATTTTCAATGCACTAAACCTTCTCCGTTCACCCCTCCCGTAACCACACCAATAGCCTCCATTCCATCAGCCTCCGCCGAACCTCTATCATCCCCCACTACGCCGGTCTCTGCCGAGCCTTCTATTATCCCTCCTCTTTGTTCGCCACCTCCGCCGTCCACTATGCCTATAACCCTTACTCCACTACTTAACCCTTCACCCTTACCCGTGGCTAATCCTGAGCAGGATTCATCCCTTATTGTACTCGAGCCAACCCCGACTGCTTCCGAGCAAAGGGAGAAGCTCGACGTGTTTAAACCTTCACTTCCACTCACCCTTTCTCCAACACCTTCCATTATACCTCCACCATCCATGGAGCCTTCCGCCTCCTCTTCACACCTCTTTACTACTCGGAATGGGAGTGCTTCTGCAAGTACTTGTACCGAAGATGATCAAGAGCCGGGTAAGAAAGATTTGGCCACGGCCATGATGTTCAAGATGCAAGGGCTTATTTGTCGACTGCCAATCCGGGTTGTTGTGCCAAGCATGGTTGAAGAGGCCAAGTCCCTGCCACTGCTCACTAAGAGAGAATGCCAAGCGTTGATGCCACCCAAGGGCCGGGCAGGGCACCCCTTGTTCCAACTTTCAAATCTTGAACCCATTCTTCCATACAAGGGGCGAATGACCATTTTGTTCAACACTCTCTATACGCCACAACCCCTGGGCAACATAATGCTTCCTATCCCAACTTTCCAACTCTCTCACACTATTATTTTTCACTCTCCAAGGGAGTGGTCATTCATTGTTGAAGCTTCATCATGGGCTCTTGCTTTATCCATTGGGCCGATTGGCTATACACTTTCACTGCCATGGAGGGGCAGTTATCTTGGTGCTAAGGGGCCTTCCACTATTTCATCCACCTTCTATTCAATGTCATCCATATTCTTGTCTGTCACATTTTCTTCATGGGCCACTCCAAGGGTAAGGAGGGGGATCTCATCCTCTCGCCCTTCATGTTATTCATATTCTTTGCATCTCATGCATTCTGTTGCATCCATGCATTCATCGCATCCATTCTATTGCATCCACATGCACTTCTTCTTTCCCGGGTTTCCAAACCCGTATCTTCCCCGCCTTCCGGAACCTCTGGATCCCCTACGTTTCCTATATCTTCCGCCTCTATCTTCGGGTTCTCCAGGTCCCCTTACGCTCACCGGGCATTGTGCCCCCTCCAATCATCCCTCAGGGCATCGCGCCCCTTTCCAGCTCTTGCACCCGCACTCCCCGGATTTCTCTCCCATCCTCCTTGGGCATCGCGTCCCATGGTATCTTCCACCTCTGGAACCTCCGGATCTTGCTCATTGGGCATCATACCCCTCTGCACCATCACGTCTGAATCCTCCGGGCATCTCACTGATTTTTCTTGGGCGTCGCGCCCTTTTCTACCTTCTCCCTCCGGAACCTCCGGATTCTCTTTCCTTCTTCTTAAGGCATCGCGTCCCTTCCCATCTCATTCCTCCAGAACCTCCAGATCCTTCATCCCTTTCTTTATCCCTTGGGCATCATGCCCCATGGTGTCTTCCTCCTCCCGATCCTCTGGATTTCTTATCTCCCCTCCTAGGGCATCACATCCCTTCTTTCACTACCCCTCCGGAACCTCCGGACCCTCCTGACCCTTTTCATCCACTCTTCCTGGGGCACCACGTCCCTCGGCATTTTCTTCCTCCGGAACCTCTGGACCCTCCATCTTTCTTCCGATTCATCTTTCTGCTCCTCCGAGACATCACATCTTTCATTTTCTTCTTCCTTTTCCATCATCTTTTTCCTATTTTTTCCAAGGGCACTGCGTCCCTCGATATCTTATCCCTCCAGAGCCTCCGGATTCTTCCTCCTATCATGATTCTCCTCCAGAGCCTCCGGACCCTCCGGATCCGTCTCTTTCCATCTATCAATTTCTTCTTCTAATTCCTCTTGATCCTGGGTCAGACCTAACTTCTTCCGCATCCACTGCCTTGGGCATCTGCCCTTTCTCCCACTGCTTCCGAGGCTTTAGTCCTCACTCCTCTTCTTAAATTTTCCGCTTCTTCTGTAAACCATGCCTTGCGATCAGGGTCTCTGCACCTTAGTGAAGGAGTTCTAGCCCTCGCCTCCCTTCCTTTTCTCCTTATTCGTCTGAATCTGGTCTGAGCACCACTCCTTCTTGTTAAGCCACTTCCAAATCCTTTGCTTCCAATCCTTTTATTCGCTAAAAGAGGACTATCTCACGATGATCAACCTCGCCTCTGACAGCTGCTTCTACAAAGGTTGCAAGGTAACATATTGGCGTAAGTACGCATTTTTATGATATCATTTTCTCACTATTTCACGCATGATTTTCAAAATAAGGTGCTTCTTAACAAGATTAAGAGTGGTAGGTAGGACCTTTATCCTAGGTCGTACCTTTATCTTTACGAAATCATTGTCAAAAAAGTCTTTAGACTTGCTATGCAGCACCTTTGGTTAATAATAAGCACGCGCTGGGAATTCAACATTCTCTCCCCGCTTGTTAAGAGCAACCCTTAGCTGGGCACCGCACACACTTCACGGCGTCCTTAGCCGGCTCCTTTGGATAAAACAACGTTGCTACTTTGGCCATGCCATGAGTATATCTGAAAGTCTTCTCTCTTCTTTACTCGGCCGAATGCAGGTGCAAGGGGTTGACGGATAAGATGACCGACCTAGGTAATTCCCAATACGAGAGAAGTCTCAAATAGGGGCAGTCTTGACCCAAAAATCAAATTTCATGATACATCTCGCCAAAAGGGCTATTATGAAAATCAAGTCAAAATTACGATAAATGCAAAAGTATGAATTATGACATGGCAAGAGTGGCAAAGTCCCCGCAGGGAAAACCCTGGTCGTATGCATGTCAAGGGTCTAAAAAAAAATCAAAGGCACAAAGTCCCGACAGAACAGACCACCTCTTTGAGGAGTAATACCTTGGAAGGAATTCAAGTCTCGATACCTCCCATCTTGCATAAAGCTTATCTCAATTATTCTTCTCTTCCCCCTCTAAGACCGTATGTTTCTCGGGTATGGCCTTGGTAGGGATACCGTTAATCAAGGGCAGTCAGTTATAGGGCGCCACCTCCAATGCACACCCAGCTTTGGGCAATTTTAAGCAAAAGGGGAAGGAACAAGGACCCCTAGCCAGTGGTTTAAAACATCCATTGATGCTGCATTAGCAATGTCTAAGCCAAAATTCCAAAAAAAAGTTTGAATATTGCCAAAAATTCCAAAAAATAAAAATCCAAAAAAAAATTGAATATTGTCAAAATTCCAAAAAAAATTCATATATTTCCAAACAAAAATTCAAATATTCTTTTCAAAAACTTATAAAAAAATTGCATATTTTCAAAAATTCCAAAAAAATTGCATTATATTTCTGATGACATCCTTTTGTAGAGGCACGCAAAATAAAGAACAATCACAAGAAGTGCAACAAATATCAAAGACTGTCTCATTCCACTATATAAGTCACAAGAGTACAAAATGAGGATGGATACAACGATCTCTCTAGCTCTCCCCTCGACCCTCCTGGTCTCCCCCTCTACACGAGCTCTCAGCCTCCTCCTGTCCTCCTCGGGAAGACCTAGGAGGAGCCATCTGTCCTCGAGAAGCTGAACCCCTGTCACCGCGAGCTCCCCTCTCAGCATCTTCCCTCCTTTGATGCTCAGAGGTGGTAACTAAATAATCAGTACTCGAATAGGCTCGGGAGTATCCCTCACGCTGAGCCCGCTCACGCCCTCGCCGATAGCGATCCTCCGCATCCTTCGCCCGCTGCTCGGCGATCCCTAATCTAGTACGCAGCTCCACCCTCTCTAGCTCCCGCTCCACTCTCTCTCTATCCCATCTCTCTCTCTCTCTGTCCCGATCCTCTCTCTCTCTCTGCCGCTCACACCTCTCCACCCCGAGGAGGAGGCGTAACTCTGCCACATCTCGAGCAAGCTCCTCCGCATCACGGCGCCTCATCTCTGCTTCCGCTGTCCGCAGCTCCTGCTCCTGCATCCAAAATCTTGGTCAATAACTGATAATAAAATTTTTCAAGACTAAGATTAAAAGAACAGGTTGCTTACTCTCTCCTGTAGGGAGGCCTCAGCTGCCTCCGCTTGAGCAACTGCACTAGCAAGCTAGCTCTCTAGATCGGTGTGGTCGCAAACAGGCTGAGTGAAAGATGAAGCACCATGCGAGGATCAAACTGCCTCCAGCTCCTCGCGCTAAAAAGAGAAAGCATTACCATTAATTGAATTTCAAATCCAAATCATTCTAAATTACAAGTACTTACCAGCTCATCAACGGTATGCTGGAGGTCCTCACGCTGCCGGATTGTGGAGTCGAGGAGTCCCTGTACCATGGCCAGTCTCCCCTCTATGTCGAACTGCAATAAACACATGTTGGTCACATATTGAATAATTAAAAGAACAAATGAATTTAAAAGCATACCTGTCCACGAGCGCTCTGATAAACTCGACTGCCGTATGCCTGAGAGTATGCCTAGAGGTAGGCATCATCTGAATCCGCTCCCGCAGGGACTGCTCGGCCACGCCTCTTCCAATCTGCGTACTGCTCCCGGGCACGCTGCCGCCAGTCATCTGTCCCCTGGAGGCCTCGGAAACGTCGTCCAGGTCGTGGGTCCGTCGCCTGGGTCGGGAACTCTACCATCGCCTGATAGAGTCCTAGTGTCCTCATGATCAACCTATGGTATAGTGGCTTGACCAGGTTGAGGGCATGCAACCAGATCTCTCTCCCGAAGTATGGGATGGCCGCCTCCACCCAGGGCATCACCTCGGCGTCCCTTTGATAGGGAGTCCAGACCACCTGCATAGTTCAATTCATCATTGCCCTAGGTCTCATTCAGATAATATAATTCAATTTCAAAAATCAATTTTACCTCTATATGGGGCATCATATCTAACGTCTCCTGAATATGAGTGACCTGGTCCTTCAGAGATCGGCTATCTCGTGTAAGGGTCCATCGTCTGGCCAGGGGCAGTCGGTCCCCTCGATCCTCCCAAGCACGCCTGAGGGTAGGAAGATACAAATAACTCCAAACCTGAAATGTAGCTCATGTAATCAATATAAAAGGCAAGTGCATAACTTAATCATTGGAGTTTAAGGCTTAGAGAGATACCTGAAGTAGAGGGTAAAACCCCCCGAGTGAAGACTGGAGTGAAGAAATGCCGAAGCTGTCAAACAAATGGGCTAGGACTGCCGCACCCCAAGCATACCGTCCAACTCTGTCCAGATCCTCCAGTAGGGGTAGAAACCGACAGCTCACTACATCACCCTGAGTCGCTAGAAGTAGCTTACCAATCAGCAGAATAAGAAACCTCCTCAGCTCCATGTCGGCCTGGGCGCCAGCCTCAGTCGCGAAACTCTCTCTGGCTCCAGCCTCTAGTCTCCTCTCATGAGCCGTCAAAGTCTCTCCCACCTCCCTCTGCGTATGGAACAAGCCGAGACTCTCCTGCAAAGCAATCCTCGACACTAGCGAGGTCCGGCCAGTCCCCTCCAGCTCCAAGCCTAGCAGTCTACGCGCCATCTCCCGGTAGTCGGGGTAAGTGCAGCCCGTCACTGCCGATCCATGCACCCGCAGCCCGGTAATACGGGTGACGTCCTCTAGAGTCGGGATCATATGACCCCAGGGGAAGAGGAAGGCCTTGCACCCTACGTCCCATCTGGCTTTCAGAGCTCTTATCAACCCCACGTCAACTCTCAGCACCTCTATCTCCAGGAACTCCCCGAAGCCCATTCGGCGGAGGCAGGCCCGTTGAAACTCCGGTAGTGCGGAGTAGACGGCCCGAACCAATGTCCATGAAATCCGGGCACGAACTGCACCCTCCACACCCTGCACAACATAAAAGGCAAGAGACATCAATTTGTGATCACCAAACAAAAGAAAAACTAGAAGATAAAAAAAATTGGCATTTCTGTTCTTTATCGCGCTATATCGTCATAGCGCGTTCTTCAAGAACGTGCTATGAAGATATAGCGCGTTCATCTTCCGCAGGTAGGGGGCGACCCCTCATTCCCTAGATCTTTTCCATGGGCTTTCTGCCCTACACGTCGGTCTAAAGGGGCATCTCCCCTTCTGTCTTCATCTCATTTGAAAAGAAAAAAAACAAGAAAAATCAAAAGAAAGAAAGATTAGGGCGGTTTTCTTACGAATCGACATTTTCGGGCCGCCATGCCACCAATGGGCTCCGCCGCTGTTTCCTCGGCCGTCGGGGCGCCTTCAACCTCTTTGGCATCGTCCGGGGTGATCTCCATTTCGTCCCCTTCAAGCCGGGCCGAGACGGTCGCCTCCGAGTCGGCATTCTCTTCCACGGGAGGGGGCGTTCGTTGCTCCTCCACGCAAGATCGTTGACGGCCACGGGTGGCCCGCCGTTTCGAGCGTCGAGGAGGATCCCCTTCCATTGGATTAGGGCAATGAGGGTTTGGGTTGGTGAGAGGGCGAGAGAGGGGGTCGAGAGAGGGAAGTATGGGTTTGAATAAGAGAAAAAGGGGGGGGGCGGTTTTTGAAAACCTGCGTGACATTAACGCGCTATATATATATAGCGCGATAACCAAAGTAAAAAGAGAAATGAAAATAAAAGGGGGGAGGGAGAGAAAGGAAATGCCATGAGAATATATGTTGAGAGTGAATGAGAAACTTGTGTTCTTTTGCTTATGCGTGCCTGAATTTGCTTGAATTTTGCTTAGCATTGAATTCACAGGAAAATAAAAGAAAGATGATGATACGCCATCAGGTAAGTATTTCTTTATCCATTCCTTTTATTGCATTACTATATGATACTTACATTATTATATTATCTCAAGGATTGACTGGTTCTCCGTATGTTTCGGGATTTGAGTTCCCCTCTACCAAAAACAGTGATGATCTAGAAACATGCAGTTAATCGTCGGATAGGCCGTTAGGTCAGACAAATTTGGGGACGATGGACTTCATCTCGCACGTCGTGGTTGCAGATAACTCTTGACCCAAGTCTGTTTGATTTAATAATATTATCCTTGAGTATCTTATATTTTATTTTTTTTCTTGGCATTTGTTTTAATGATTTCTTTTATTTTAGCCCTGCATGCATCATGCCTTTTGCATTCATAAATGCCCAACTCTTCTTCCTAATTAAGGATCAATAATGCTTATGTTCTTGAACAAACAAATTCAATTCCATTCCGAATTTGAAAGATTACTCCTAGCTGGACACTGGATCTCGCTGGTCGATGTGACCCTTGCCTAGAATTTGCTTATCCCCTTTCAATCCAATTCAACTTATCCTCCTTCTTTTGATCCACTCATTAGCTGTGAACCGCACGATGGCGTCGATGGATCCGCCGGGCTCACGTCTATTCCACTAATTGAGTGAAATCCGTAGTTGCTATGCGCCGCGGATGCCTCTTTTGCACAAGAGGTTGATCAGCTCCCTTTTCTTTGTTCCGTGCCTAACATTCTAGACGAAGGTCACTGATGCTAGCTCGATCTTGTGGTTAGCACAGAGTTGTTTTGATTATTCCTATCATTTGTCGGTTGTGATGGGTGTCTCTTTTTTCTTGATAATCCACTTATCAGTCCGCTCCACTGCATTTCCACTTCATCTCCCCATCACTACCACTCTGTGTCATCTCCGTTTTGCCTCCGTTTTACCTCCGTCTCGCTCCCCTGTAAAGCGGATATCAAGGAGGGGCATCTGTAGACACCCAATTTTGGCCGATAAATTGAGCATTTTCTTTGTTCTCCTAGTTAATGCCCCAATTGATCCTTAGTCGGTTGATTTTCTGGGATGTCTCTCTATTCTTAGCCCAACATTTCAATTCCATACCTCGTCTCAAGTTTGGCATTCCCGTGCTATCCGCTCTTATCGCTTTCTTGTTCATAGCGCATTGTGGATCTAATTGAAGTTATCATTTGAACAGTTGTTATTTTCTTGACATCTGATCATTATAGCATCTACTTTGGATGTTATTCTCACTCAACATTTGATTAAGTGACTGCCCAAAGGTTTTTTTTCTCCTTTTTCTAAATCATTTGATGGGCCTTTACTTATCGCGCTATATCGTCATAGCGCGTTCTTCATGAACGCACTATGGTTATATGGCGCGTTATCAGGCAGGGCCCTTTTCCAAACCGGACTGCCTTCTTTCATCTCAGAGTCCTTATTTGGTAAGCTTCTGATTGTCTTTCTTATCCAGGAAGGTTTCTAAACCTAGCAGGAGCCTTTCCCCTCATTAATCGGCAGGATTACCTCAATTTGAGCCGCCAAACCTTTGGATTGAATTGAACTCCGACCTAGGGTTCGCTCTTGATCCTTCGCCTATAAATTGCACCCTTTGGCCGTCGTTTCAGGGGGATGCAACTCGAGATATTGATGAGTAGGAGGAAGCTTTTCAAGCAAAATCAACAAATCCTCGCTCCTCACACATCCAAGTGAGTATTTAGGGATTATTCTCGCGTTCTTTGTCTTTCTACTCTCTCTTTCCCCAAAGCACTGATTTTTGTTCTTGCATAGCATTGCATCCCAGTTTTTAAACACTCTTTTACGAAACACATGCATACACGCACACCACACCTATCTTTTGGCCCTTCCATAGGGGTTTAAAAACCACCAAACCCCCAGGTAATCGAGCCCCCCGTTTGCATGCTTTTGATTAAGAATAGGGGTAGATTCTACTAAAATCTCGTTCTAATGGGCCTTTTATTTGTTGTTTATGATTGTTTGCAGGCACCAGAAGACTAATACGTGGAGCCCTTGCACCTTGGCCGGCCTTGGAGCAAGGAAGGAACGAATCCAAATAACCCCGCTTCCTGTCTGATATCGCGCTATAGGTTCCTGGCGCGATCTGAAGAACGCGCTGGGACGATACAGCGCGTTAATCTCCAGGCCTACGACTGGCCCTCATGAATTTCTGAGGTATGTAACATGCCCCTATCTTAATATTTTTTATTATTTGGCATGTTTCTGGCCTCAGTGGCTATCACGGATCTTATAAATGCATGTTTCTCCCTCTCTTATCATTGATTTAGCGTTATATCCTGTTAAACCATCTTCCTTACAAATTCATCAATTTTGGGGGTGTTCTAAATCCATGATTCACAGTATCGATGCGAGGAATTCAAGGTACGAGGATCGCCAGAGCAGGAGTTGTGGCTAGTGGGGGCTGAGGATTTAGTGCTATACCAGGCACACCGCTGCCATCGCCATGTGGGACTACCTAAACGGGTCCCATGGGCTGCTTCAAAGGGGGCATTAATCACAAAGCGCCTAGTGGGAGCCGATGTGGATAAATGGCGGCTTCAGAGGATCAGGAAGACGTGGAGACGCCATGCCACCTTGGTGAAAGCTCGAGTTGACATAGAGGAAGACAGAGATGATCTGAAACATTATGTGGACTACGTGTAGGGTTTCAGGCTGGCCGTGAATGAATTTTTCATGAGACAGCGCACTTGATTAGTGGTGTTCAGCATTTTTATTAATTTTTTTTTAAGAAAACCCTACCTAGGAGTATTTTGGAGAATGAGCCCAAGACGGAGCATTCCCAAGATACCACTAGGAGGTTAATTTTATTAATGATAAGGACAATTACAAGATACGGACGCTAGGAAAGCCTAGCTTATCCAGTCGGGCTGCACCCTGAACATTTTTGGGGAGCTCATGATAAGAAAAGAAAATATTACATTTATTCATGCAAGCTAAAGAAGCTAAAAAATCTGCAACATTGTTGGCTTCTCTGTATATGTGAATCAAGGAATCCATATTTGAAAGAAGATCCCAAGTTTCTCTGATATATGGAAGAATAGCCCATGGACAATTAATCTGTTTGCTAACTACTTGCACCAGAATCTTGGAGTCACATTCAATCAATGCATGATGTGTATTGATAGTGGAAAGGTATTTAATGCCATCAAGAAGAGCTCTAGCTTCAGCGATGATGCTTGAGCTAGGACCGTAGTAGTGGGAGTAAGCTAGAAGGGTGTTTCCTTTAGAATCTCTAATTACTCCTCCCCCACCAGAAATTCCTGAGCGCTTACATGCCCCATCAGTGTTAAGCTTGAGAGATGGCCATGGGGGACATAACCATTTAACTTCCATAAGATGAGGAATTCTTTTATTGACAATCTGAATGCCAAATTGAATGAGGATTTTCCTCTTGCTGGAGTGAGTTTCTTTGAGACCAGATAAATCACAGATTTCCTTTGCTTGAGCTTTAATCTTGTGTAGCAAGCAGTTTTTAGAGATGATCCGGCCTTCATACTTGGCCAAATTTCTAGTAGACCACAGTTCCCACATTGTGTAGCCAATAGCTGCCAGGGAAAAGAGACCATACAGAGATTTTGAGCTGCTGTGTGAAATAGAATTCAGAATTCTTGACTTTGCAGAATTACCATCTAATATTAAGCCTGAGCTTTGGAGAGATGACCAAATAAAGGCAGCCTTGTCACTGCTGACGAATAGATGGTTTAAGGTTTCCACTTGGGGCTGTTGACAGCAATAGCATTTGGAGCATAAGTTTATTTCGAGCATCTGTACATTATAGTCCGTGGGGAGGCAGTTGTTAACGATTTTCCACAGGAGAATAGAGATCTTTGTAGGCAGCCAGGAAGACCATAGTGATTGCCATGGCAGATTTAAGTGGATCTGGTTCAGGTTGCTAGCATGTTTATAGAGTGAAGAAACCGTACATTGACCTGAGTGTGAGAGATTCCAGGCTTCTTTGTCAGCATAAGAGGATAAGGTAGTATCCCTGATTGCTATGATCACTTCAGGTGGCAGGAAATTGTCAATGAGTTGTTTTACTTCAGCAGCCGGGTGCAATATACAGTCTTCAACAGTGTCATTTTTATTGGTTATAAGTTCAACAGGAACAAATGAAATCAGAGGTTTATTGCCGAGCCAAGTATCATACCAGAAATTGGCAGAACTGCCATCCCCAAGGATTATTCTTTTGTGCTGTAATATGAGATTTTTGGCAAGAGACCAAGACCTTCGGCCATGACCTTTCATGTTTCTGAATTTTACCTCCATAAGATGGTTGCCCCGGAAGTATTTTGCTCTGAAGTAATTTGCCCATAGAGAGTTAGTATGCATGGCCCTCCAAAGCATTTTGACTCTGAATGCTGTTTCCATTTGCCGAAGAGACATGATGCCCAGACCACCTTGACTGACTGGCCTGCATATGGCTTTCCAAGATTTCCAATGATGTTTATTGCCATGAGAAGATTCACCCCAGAAAAAATTTGCAAGACATTTGTCAATAACCTGATGAGTTCCAGAAAGAAGGGGAGAGGAAGCCAGTGTGTAAATAGGAATTGAAGAAAGAACATGTTTGATAAGAATGAGCTTGGCTCCCTGAGATAGAAGCTTAGCATTCCAACCTTGAATTCTGTTTTGAATTGCAGAGATGAGTCCAGCAAAATGGACTTTCTTTTTTCTGCCAAGAATTAAAGGGAAACCCAAGTATTTATGTGGGAAGGAGTGATGAGAGAAACCAGTGATGTCTGCAATGCATCCAATTTTTGAAGAATCAGTTTTCGGATGGGTGAAAAAACCACTTTTCCCCACATTAATTTGCTGGCCCGAAGATCTTTCATAAAGTCTTAACACCTTGATAAGATTTCTGACTGAAATGGCTGTAGCTTTACTGAAAATAACTGTGTCATCAGCAAATAACAGATGAGAAATGTTAGGACAGCCCCTTGGCCCTGCATACCAACCAATCTGACCTGAAATGAATGACTCTGACAGAGATCTGCTTAGTGCTTCTTCAGCAATAATGAATAAAGAGGGAGCAATGGGGTCTCCTTGGCGAAGACCCCTTGAGGATTGAAAGAATCCTACCATGTCTCCATTGACTAACACAGAAAACCAGCAGTTATTTAGCATGTTTCCAATGAGACCAGTGAATTGGTTGCAGAAACCAAATTTACTCAAAACCGCAAGGAGAAAGTCCCATTCCAATCTGTCATAAGCTTTAGTGTCCAATTTGAACATCACATTTCCCCCTCTGGTTTTTCTGCCTAGTTCATTAACCAGTTCTTGGGCAAGGGCAATACTTTCCACTATCTGACGACCTTTCACAAAGGCAGACTGCTCCATGGATATGATTCTGGGGAGGATGGGCGCCAGCCTGCTATTGATAATTGTAGAGATGATTTTATAGAAAAAATTACACAGACTAATAGGCATGTAGTCAGAAATGTCCATAGCATTGTGCTTCTTGGGGATAAGAGCAACAAGGGTGGTTGTTGCAATTCTTGGAAGAGGTTGCTGATTGATAAAAAATTCCTTTACAGCACTGATCACCACACTGGATATAATAGACCAAGCCTTTTGATAGAAAATACCTGTGAACCCATCGGGCCCTGGGGCACTGTCAATTGGCATATGAAAGATAGCTTCATGTATTTCTGAGTCCGAGGGGACAGCACAAAGGAGGGCATTGTCTTCTGAAGTAAGAATTCTTGGAATACAAGAAAGAATACTATTATCAATATAGTGATCCTGCGATTGAAAAGCTTTTTGGAAATGTGAAACATCAATGCTCTTCATTACTTCATGGTCAGAGGTTATGCTTCCATCTGAATTCCTAAAATGAGTAATCTGATTTTTCCTTCTGTTAGCCAGTGTTGTCATGTGGAAAAATTGATTATTTCTGTCCCCTTCCACTAGCCAACGAATCCTAGACTTTTGCCTCCAAAAGCATTCCTGCTGAATATATCTAGCAGATAGAGAAGACTTAGCCTCCTATAATTTGATATGATTAGCTTCAGAGGAGTCTGTGTCATAACTAAATTCTGCTTTAGTTACTGCATCTTCGGCTATAGCAAGGTTCCTATGGACATCACCAAAGACTTGTCTGTTCCAAAGGCTGAGAGTTTTCCTTAAATGCTTCAATTTTAAATAAAGAGTGGTAATTGCAGAAGTTGCAAGAGGGCTAGTACGCCAGTAGATGTCAACAGCCGTTAGGAAGTTATCATGCAAAGTCCACATCTTTTGAAAGCAGAATCTATTTCGGAATTTCGAAGTATGAAGAGGTTTAATTAACAGAGGAGCATGATCTGAAGCTTCCCTTGAAAGATGTTCTACTGAGATTGGAAAATGGAGCATTAGTTCATGATTAATAAGGGCTCTGTCTAATCTTGCCCATATTCCATTACTTCCAAGTTGGTTGTTATGCCAGGTGAGCTGAGAGCCAGTAAAGCCAGCATCCATTAGACCACATACCAGGGCACAGTCCTTAAATTCTGATATAGCTGTCATATTAGGTGGGTTGCCTCCTAGTTTTTCATCAATTTCCAGAATACAGTTAAAATCCCCTGAGACAATTCAGGGGGCAGAAATCTGAATGTTTAAGGCAGTTAGAGAAGCCCATAACAGCCTTCTTTCAGCAATGGAGCACTTGGCATAAACAATAGTCATATAAAAATTTGGAACACAAGAATTAGCCTGCAAAATTGTAATTTGCTGATCATCCCTATTAATGAGGGTGAAGTCAAAAGTATCATTCCACAAAATCCAGATGTGGGCTAGCATATCATTATTGGCAATAGCATGTTTCATACCCAATTTCTTACATATATTTTCCATGTGACAGGAATTAATTTTTGGCTCTAAAATAGCCGCACAATCAATCTTGTAAGTTTTCAGCAAAAATTTTAATCTGCCTTGGGATACATCATTACCAATACCTCTGATATTCCAAACGAGAAGAGTCATTGAGAAGAGGATTTATCAGCAATATTTCCGACAGACATAGTCCTGAGCATAGATCTAGTAGTGACACCAGTCTGTTCAGTAAGCATAACCCTGAGATTGTCGATTTTAGCAGCAGTAGCAATCTTAGTGCAAATCTGTTTGACATTATCTGAATGAATTCGAGTTCCAGTGCCCATGAGGGAAATAGCTATATCAGTATTGCCCTTATCTGGACCCACAACAGCTAGTTCAGGAACCAAGGCAATCACTCCTGGAGAGGGTGCCAGTTTTTGGAATGAAGGAAGCTCCACTTGAGGAATATCCGAAGACTCGCTCAAACAACCCACTGAAGGCGTAGGATGGGTTGAGGTAGAAGACGGTTGCTGGAAAACAAGATTCTGCTTTTGATCCAGAGTCTTTTGTTTCACTTGAAAGTTTGACACAGGCTCCCCCGAACAAGCCAAAGAACAGATAGATGTATTAGGAGTAGGTGCCAAGGTTTGAGGGCTAGGTGGCCGCTGGTTCGCAGCTGGTTTAAAGGAATTATCCTCTGCTTTCTCAAAATCCTCTTGAACAAAATTTGAAGGATCATGTGTCCCTAGCAACACCGGTGCTGCCTTTGAACATTCTCCCGGACAATTCTCCTTAAAAATGACAATATCAGACTTCTCTGAGCAAGGACTAGTTTCAGGAACTTCCTGTGGTAATTGAGCAGCAGGTTTCTTCACATCAGCAATGTCTTTCCTATTAGTGACAGGTTGCCAAATGGCTTTAGACTTATTGTCAAAGCCAGTAATTTCTTGAGTGGGGGGTTTAGGTTGCAAAGTCCCATTCTGATCATGAGTTTTGG
The DNA here is from genome assembly GCA_022559845.1 of Amorphophallus konjac. NCBI lineage: Eukaryota > Viridiplantae > Streptophyta > Magnoliopsida > Alismatales > Araceae > Amorphophallus > Amorphophallus konjac. Next base: position 147,449,114 of record CM040118.1, read on the forward strand.
ACATCTTGCAGGAGTCTTCGTTGTGACCAATCCGTGAGCAAAGAGTGCAGAAGTGGGGGAGGTCAGGATAGGAAATATTTTGCCAAGCTCCTCCACCCGGAAAGCCAATCCAAACCCTTTTTTATCATGATTGTTTTAGTGAATGATATGAATGAACCATTTTTTTGTTAGTTTTTTGTTGTTGTTATGGACGATGAATGATTGAGAATGAATGAATGGAATGGAAAATGCACTTGGGTGAATGGATATGAATTATTTTTGTTCTTTTCATTTTCTTATTTTTCTCTTTTTTTCTTTTTTTTTTCTCGCTGAACAGGGGGGAGGGCGGCCAGAGTTGTGGCCGCCTTCACTTGAAGCTGGGCGGCCAATGTCTTGGCCCCCCCTACATTTGAGGGCTTTAAGAAAGTGGTCGGCCCCTTCATTTGAACAACCATCGGTCTTGACGTTTTGTGGAGAGCGTGTAAGAGCCAAAGCTAGGGAGAGTGTTCTTCCACCGAGGGTGAGGTTCTAGGGTCACTCAAGCATCCAGATCGAGCAATGGGGCGGCGACGAGCTCGGCATGACATTATGGAAGATCCCCCGTCCGCGAATGAGAGTGAAGATCAAGAGGAAGCGGAAGCCCATGCGAGCCCATCCTCCTCGGCACCCTCCTCTTAAGGTGTTGAAGGTAGCGGAGAAGATGAAGGAGATGGTGGCGCGGCTCCCCTAGAAGAGGGGCTGGCCGACCAAGATGATGGTGACGACGAGGAGGGAGAAGAAGGCTCTGATAGAGTTGAAGCCACTCAGGAGGAGGAAGCACCACGGAGATAGGCAAGTCTCATGATCCTTAACCGTCTATTGGGATGATGTGTGTGGATGGGGGCTTATAGAGAGGCTTGTGTTGCCGGAATGGAGTTGCAAGGGCCTGGTCCTTGGGCGGCCAAACTTGTGGCCGTCCACTGGCCAGGGCGGCTAGACTTCTAGCCGTCCACTGATGGACTAGGCGGCCGGTATTCTGGCCACCCATGGAGGTAGGCGACCAAAGTTTTGGCCGCCCTCCTCTCAAGGCAGGGAACTTTCAAAATGGATTGTGAATTTAATGAGCCATTATTTTTTTTTCTATGGTGTGCAGGGCCGACGAAGGACTAGAGCTCGGGTATCATGGGACTTAGTGTGGGCTTGGTACCACGCTTTGCCTCCTGAGCAGCGGTGGAGAGTGGACCGAATGGGATTTGGTCCATTCTTTAGGATTCGACCCTTCCCTATCGACGCGACCTTCCTGGTGGCACTATGTGAGAGATGGATGGATGGATGTAGAGCTTTTGTGATGCTGTGGGGACATATGATCCCCACACTCGAGGATGTGGCCTACCTGACAAGACTGCCAGTAGCCGGGGACCCGGTGTTGGGTCAGGAGCTCAAGAATTATCTGGAGGAGGTTGAGAGTTTGCTCTGGCCGTAGTTGGTCCGATCCAAGAAGTCAGTGACCACCCTCCCTCTTGGGAGGATCAGTGCCGCGATGGGGTTGGCCGGAGTGGTACGAGGACCACTAGAGGACCCTTTTTTTAGGAAAACCCTACCTAGGTGCAATAGGAGAGTGCACCCTGGTGGAACGTTTTATTTCATTTATTTTATTTATTTGTTTATCAGTTTATTTGCGTAGGCGTGCCAGTCACTGAGTGACAAGTTTATTATGCGCTTGATCTGACTTGGTCAGTCGATTGTGAGGTTCGAGTCGGGACCTAGAGTCCGTCATACCATAAAGACTATGACGTTAATTACGTCCTCTACGAAAGAAGACAACCCTTGATTAATTGCCAAGAGGGGACGCCATCCGAGGGTGAAATAAGATGAACATGAACACATATGGCAAAACCACCTGAGGGGTTTATTTACTAGCTTATTCATGCAGAACGAGCAGTGCAACCAAAATATGTACAATTATGCATAAATGCAAGTAAAGAGAGGAGGTATGGCAGAAAACAAGTACGTCGGGAGGCAAAGACAGATGCGTTCAAACACGAATGCATATAAAAATAAGAGGGCAAGCTCAGCCAATAAAATTTATTTATTCTAAAGATGACTGTTGATTGATTTTTTTATCATAATGATGCGTCAAATTTTTTTATGATGATTTATTATCCCTTTATTTATTATTATTATTATTGTCATTCCATTCAATGGCTCACAAATATTAAACTCATTAAGCATTTATTGGAATATTTTATTGGGCTATGATAGGGGCCAAAAATAAGGTCGATGCATGTTTGAGGGTTGGTGCATGAATGGGGTAAGGTTGATGCATGCATGAGGTCGAGGCACAAATGGAGGTCGGTGCACGTATAAGGATGAGGTCGGTGCACATTTTCAAAGGTCAGTGCAAAGATGAGGTAGATCCACAAATGGAGGTCGATCCATATATGGGGTCGATGCATGCATGAGGTCGGTGCAAGCGGAGAGGAGCTCGGTGCAGGCGTAGATGAGGTCGGTGCAAGCGGAGAAGAGGTCGGTGCATAAACAGAGGTCGATGCATGTTGGAGGGTCGATGCATGTGTGAGGTGGCCTAAAATGGCGTGGGGCATTGTTGGGGCTAAAACGGCACGCCCAGGGCGTGCCGGATGGAGGCGAAGGGAGTTGAATTGGTTTATGAGTGTGGGGCTAAAGCGGTGCGAGGGGGTACCGCGCCGAAAAATGGCGCGCTGGATTAGGGGCGCGCCAGATTAGGCCAGGGTTGATTTATTTTGGGTTAAAATGAAAGGCCAAGTGATTTTCTTGGAACTTTGATGTTAATTAAAAAGATTAAAGAGTTTATTCAGGTCCCAAATGTCCTGCAAAAATGACAAGTCAAGACTTATGCGAGGTTCCTACTCGAGCATAGTCTAAAATAGACTTATAGCTGAAAATTCCTCACAATTCAGACTAAGTGTTCAGTAAAAAATTGGGCAGCACCTCCCCATGCCCAGAGGGTTGCGGGGGCGAAGTGGAGACAGTCCCACAGCATCTGGGGTACGCTCCTTAATGTCGGGAGTGCCAAACGGTGACCGACAGACTTCGATGGAGGGAAAACCCCGAGGGCTAGCCTACAAGGGGCACCAACACTCCATGAGTCAAAAATATCGATCAGAGGGACGGCCGAGATGGGAGGATACCTCGAGGGCTAGCCTACGAGAGGTACCTTACCCACAGTCACCACCATTCCTGAGGGAATGTGGATTTGATGTCGGGTCGAAGACCCATTTCTCTATACCTTCGAGGGCTCATAGTGCTCCACACCTCAGAGGGATGGGATCCTATGGCCGTATGGTGATTAGAGGAGAAACAGCGGAGTGTTTGATGCGGAATGTCCCCCTCCCCGGTAGGTGGATCACTACTACTGAAGAAAACACGGTGTTCACGCTAAAATTTTGATGTCACCCGCACGATAGGGGTGGGAAGCAGGTCACATTGAGCAGGCCTTCCCCCCACCAATCTCTGGGTAGAGAGATCACAGTAATCCGTTGTTGGTTTGTTATGCCATTGGCAGTAGATTAGACATGGAGAGGGGTTAGCTGATTACCATTTAGAGGCCGGCCGTGAACATACGACCTGTGGAGATTGAAAGGGGCAATCACTCGAACCGGTGGGTAGCATGAAAGTAGATGATCACGCCAGAAAACCTTGCACCCAGGCTATAGGGGTGACCCTATTCTCCCCGGTTCATGATTGTGAACGGGGTGATGGTGAGGGGCCCATCCCGGTAGATAAAGGGAGGTGCATACACATGTAAGCCTCCAGCAGGAGAAAACGTGATAAACACACGGTATATTCGAGACATTCGACCCACTGAGGAAAGAAAGTCTCGGGGAGGGGGATAATATTAATGTAGCCCATGGCTTAGCTAGGGCATGGGATCAAGTGAAAGAGATGGGCAACACGGAAGTGGACGCAGCACAGAGGACATGCGAACTCAAGCATCCACCCATATTCTCATTCATACCCAAATGGCATCACATAGATAACGAAGGGAAGAAGAGTAATAAAATCAGACTCAAACGCATGAGCGAATTATATTAGCATTATATTACGGGCATGGCCCGATTACATCTCCTCTCTAGGGAGGAAGAGAGGCTACAGATAGCGCTACGAGGAGCTAAAATGCTCAAGAGGAAAGCAAATGGGGAAGGGATTGCGGGCTCATTTCATCACCCGTTCCATTACGGGACTCAGGATATTGACAGAGGGGAAGGAGACAGGAGAAGAAGATCTAGACGACTTCCGCAAACCCACCTCTAATATCTACAGTCTGAGAACAGGGTATCGGAAATGGGCTCTTCGCTTCCCTTTCTTTCTCCCCAAGCCTCTCTTCTCTCTATTCTCATCTTCTATCTTCTCTTCTTCTATACTGGCTCTCTCTTTGTTCTCCCCCCTTTCTTCTTTTCTTCGTCTCCTTTTCTTTTTTTCTCCGCCTCTTCATCTTCGACAGAAGGTTGATTTATATAGCAAAACCATTGACCATGGCTTCACCCGGCGTGGGAATAGCGCGCCGGATAAGGGGTCACCCTGCTACGCGCTGGGAATGTGGGCGCCGGAAATGGGTAGCGCGTCGGATTAGGGGGGCGCGCCGTATTAACCCCTCCTTCGTGTTCATTTAACACGGGCCAGACAATGGGCTTTGGAGTGTCTCTGGGAGTCACTGTGATCTTTCATCTCACCACGGCCTTGCCAAACCACGGTGGGAGGCATCGATAAAGCTTTCAGGTCGCTGAACGGCCGCCTACGGAATCTCATGCATCTTCAGCTCAGACGCGTGGGTTTTCCACTGATACGGGCCTCGGCACTGTAGCTTGTGCTGCTGACTCGGCTTAACTTGCCTTCGTAGCTTTCTCGGAGAGTGAAATACCACCCGGGGTACTTTCGGCTTGACTGGGCGATCATTTGATCACTAACGGACCCGATTTACTGAGAAGATGTATCCATACCGAGTTATCCGGGTCCTTTGTCGACGGAGCCTTCGGTCCCTTGTTCTGAAAGGGCCAAGGATGTTTCATCACCTCGGGAGGATTTTTCTTTCAGGTGGCGAGCCACCAGGTATACCCCTTGTCCTTGGTCGGACAACGGATGTTGTTCGTACGACACAATCGAGTCGATGCCGGTTCATTGGGCAGGCTTGTCGACACTGCCAATTTGTTGTGGATTCTTCTCGATCCTCCTGAGGTGAAGTCCTCGGTGTTCGTGATGGGTGACCTGAGGCTTTGACAGCTTGAGAAGGCTTCGGTGCATTGGTTTCTTTCAACTTCTTCGCTTCAGTGGGCCGCATCATTTCTGTCATTAAGGCTTGGTCGCCATCGAGCATATTTTGAGTGCCAACAAATGCCCCCCAGCCGCGGGTGTTGCGAGCAAGGCACGAGTGATGCAGGACCGGCAGATGAACTCTGACTGAGCAGATTATTCATCTGGCTGGCAGAGACCCAGAATGGCCCTTAAATCGACGCAGCAGTTAATCCGACGAGGATTTCCCCTTGATGGGAATAGAGGCCGAGGATGATGGGATGTCTTCCACCTACGAGAGGGACTTCACGACTTTTTAGTCCTCCATGGCTAATGCGGAGTAGCTTCGGGCCATCGGATCCTTCGGTGGGAGAAGGGTCAGAGACGACGGAGATGGTAGCTCCTGTTGCCGCAGACTTGAGCTTGATGTCGGCTGAGGTAAAAGTTGCATTTTTAGTCTCGTGCTTATTCTCTTCTGGCCATCATGTGGGCCTTCTGAGATCCTTATGTTCTCTTTCTCTTGTAGGCTTCTGCTGGTCAGGCCGAGGTCACCTCGTCGGGGATCACCATGAAGGTACTTTTGCCGCTTCTCTGTGCAGATCCACCATTGTTCCCGCCAGTCTTGAGGCCCATAGCCCTGTGATATCCAAAGTATTATATCATGGTAGCGGGCTTGGAAATGTAGGGGATGGTTGTCGAGTCCGAGCTGTCAACTCTGACACTGGAGCAGCAGCAACTTGTCATTGTTGATAAGCCGCTTCAGAGTGGCGAAGGCCTCCCTAGGGCAGAGGAGGGTGAGATTGTGGAAGAAGTGACCGGGGACTAGATGACCCCAGCCCTTGCCATCGAATTATTGCTGGTGATAGCTGGAGGGGCCGAAAATAGTGACCAACAGCTTCCTGCTATTGAGGGTCGAGACGCGGCGCTGTCGCCAGAGGTTGGGAGAGAAGTCGCTATCATTGACAGTCCCCATATTGCATTGTCTGCTGGGGCATGTCTTGACGTGGGTGCCTTGCAAGACATACCATCCTCATCTTCTACGTCGAGCGATGATATTTGGGCTGCGGTTGACAGCCGTGTAGAGTTTCAACTCCCGGGCACGCCATCACTTGGTTTGCAATCATGGAGTGACTTAGTGTGGCAGTATCTGGAGACATTGCGGGAGACTGTGACAGTTCACCCAGAGCTGACCTATGTGCAGTTGAGGGGCCTTGCGGAACACCTCTCTCGCACCTTGCTGGTTTTTGGCTGTCCCATGGAGGATTGGGTGCAGCGAGTAGTTCTGCTCCTGAAGCACGTGAACATGAGGGAATTCATCAGCCATAGCTTGATAGACCAGATAACGGCCACAAGATTCAAAAGGGCAGAGTGTCAGACAGCTCTCCAGTCATCGATGGGAACTGCCCGACAAATGCGGGATGTTGCGGATGACTCTAGTCAACGCCGGGCTTCTTTGAAGGCTCGGATAACTGAGCTTCGTGCCGAACTTGACCGGGCCGAAGCAGAACTGGGGTTGTCAGAACAGCTGTGGGTCCGACATATAGAGGCGGCTGAGCTGGCAGAAGGACAGGCCGCGTCGCTTGAGGAGAAATTGGGGTGATTGCAGGCCGACGAAACCCGCTTATAGGAGCTGGCCCGTCACCCGTCTTTAGGGCTACTGGAGTTTGAGGACATCTTCCGTCGCTCTCTGCAATAGCTTTATTATTTTCCCTCCTTTTTGTGAACCTTCACGTATTCTGGGGGGGTGCCCCGGGTAACATGTATCTTTCCCTTTGTGTTTGAATGGAAAACTTTTGTTGCCTTATTTTTCACATCTTCTTGCCGAGTCAATTAATTTAGTCCGGGGTATTTCAGTTGCTAAGGCAGGAGAGCACTCACACCTTCAAGGAAGGGGCGAGGGGTTCGCTCCCCCACGGCGCAACTTCTCCTTGGGACCATTGATCTACCTAGGCCGAGCGCTAGGGGACAAGGAGAGAGGTTTGCGGGCCATCAAGGGCCGGAGGGTAGAACCAAAGGTTTATTTGTAGACCTTGCTTGATGGCGGATGAGGAACACTCCGAGGTAAATTCCGATTCCAAAAATCTTACTCCTGATCAATGGCAAGTTGCTTATGCTGATTTGTACCAAAAGTACATGAAGTCAAAAATTGTTGTCAAAAACTTGAAAACAAAATTTCATGATTTGATTAGCTCAACAAATCCATGTGCTAGGTGCAATTTTTATGAAATGCAAATTGAAAAGTTCAAAGAAGACAGAGAAGATTTTCAATCCAAAATGACACTGTATGACGATGAATTGGCATGTTTGGAAATTGAAAAACAGAATGCCTAAGAAAAAGTGGACGACCTGAAAAATGAATATGAGAAATTGGTTAAGGAGTTGGATCAGCTCAAATTAAGATTGAGTGAATGTGAAAAATCTAAGACAGAACTACAAACCAACTTCAATACCATGCATGCTAAATTTACAAAATTGAAAGATGTTGTTCAAAAGGAATTGAAAGGAAAAGAGAAAATGGTTGAACATGGTGAGACTAGAAATGAAACTGCTAGGAATGAGAGAATTGATGTGGGACACTCAGCCACAAAGAAAAACTCATTTGTGAAGAATAAAGTTGAAAAATCATTTGATTCATATGGCTTTAATCATGTTGACTCATGTATGAACTCTTTTGTTGATAGATCTTACATGCATAGAGTCGGTTTAGAAAGCCAAATGTCACATGCTTCTATTGTGGAATGTTCGGCCACTCAATGTATGTTTGTGATTTGATGAGGGCCGATGATGAATATTTTGAAAAGAAAAATAGAATGCATTTCTCTCATGGTAGGACTAATACTTCGGGACCCAAGCTTGCTTGGGTACCTAAATCAACTTGAGAGTTGTTTTAATTGTGCAGGTCTATTTAAGAGCCAAGTGGAACAAATGGTATCTGGACAGTGGATGCTCCAGGCACATGACAGGAAATAAGGAACTCTTCTCAGACCTGAAGGAAAAGGAAGGTGAATTGGTCTCCTTTGGCAGAAACGACGGAGGTAAAATTGTGGGAATTGGATGAATAGGTAAGGATTCAAACCAATCCATTGAAAATGTCTTGCTTGTAAATGGTTTGAACCACAGTTTGCTTAGCATCAGTCAACTTTGTGACAAGGGTGACAAAGTCATTTTTAAAAACACACACTGCTCCATTATAGATAAAGTTTCACATGAAATAAAGTTGATTGGTGTTAGAGATGGAAACATCTACTCTGTTGATCTTGAAAAATCTCAAAATAAAAATATTTGTTTAGTTGCTAATAACTCGGATGATGCATGGCTGTGGCATTGATGACTTGGTCATGCCAGTTTTTGTGTTCTTTCAAAACTGTTTAGAAACGATTTGGTAAGTGGCTTACCAAAATTGAATTTTGATGCAAATAAAATTTGTGATGCATGTGCTATGGGAAAACAGACCAGAGTGTCTTTTAAATCCAAAAATATTGTCACCACCACTAGACCCCTTGAACTTTTTCACCTAGACTTATTTGGTCCCACTAGGACACACAGTCTTGGAGGGAAACTTTATGGGTTTGTTATTGTAGATGATTACTCAAGATTCACTTGGGTATTATTTTTAACCCATAAGAATAATGCTTTGCAGGAGTTTGAAGATCTTTGCAGGAACTTACAAACTGATAAGGGGTATCAAATTAAAGCAATTAGAAGTGATCATGGAAGAGAGTTTGATAACCATAACTTTGATGATTTTTGCAAGAAACATGGGTTTACACATAACTTTTCAGCACCTCGAACCCCACAACAAAATAGAGTCGTCGAAAGAAAGAATAGGATGCTCGTGGAGATGGCGAGGACAATGCTTGCAGAAAATGGCTTACCAAGGTATTTCTGGGCCGAGGCGGTAAGCACGGCATGTTACATCATCAATCGAGCCATGGTAAGACCTATACTCAAGAAAACTCCATATGAGTTGTACAAAGGTAAGAAACCGAATATTGCATATCTTAAACCTTTTGGTTCTCCATGTTTCATCTTGAATAATTCTAAAGATTATTTGGAGAAATTTGCCGCAAAGAGTGATAGAGGTTTATTTCTTGGTTATTCTTCATCATCTAGAGCATATCGAGTATATAACCTACGTACTCTTGTGGTAGAGGAAATCTCTCATGTGATCATTGATGAATACACCTTAAGAATGTCTCACAAAGATAATCATTTTCTTGATATAGGGCATGAAGATGGAGAAGAAAAGAAAGATAAGGAAAATCAAGATGTGGATCAAGCAGAGTCGAGCAACAAGAATGATGAAGCTCCAACCCAAAATGAGGATTGCAACAAGAATGATGAAGCTCCAACTCCAAATAAGGAGCTCCCCAAGCAATGGACGTTCCACAAGGACCATCCACAAGACAATGTCATAGGAGACGTGGAAGAAGGCATAAGAACAAGGGCTTCAATCAGGGAAGTTAAAGAAATTGATAATCTTGCATTTCTGTCTGATATTGAGCCTAAATCTGTAAATGAAGCATTAAATGATAATTTCTGGATCTTGGCTATGCAAGAGGAATTACACCAATTTCAAAGGAATGAGGTGTGGTTTCTTATGCCTAGACCTAAGAACCACCCGGTGATAGGAACTAAGTGGGTTTTTCAAAACAAACTTAGTGATCAAGGGGTGGTGATTAGAAATAAAGCCCGGCTTGTAGCCCAAGGCTATAGTCAAGAATTAGGAATTGATTTTGATGAATCATTTGCACCCATGGCTAGGCTTGAGGCTGTTAGAATATTACTTGCCTTTGCATGCTCTAGGAATATAAAACTCTTTCAAATGGACGTTAAAAGTGCCTTTTTGAATGGTGTAGTGAAGGAGGACGTCTATGTTGAGCAACCACTGGGTTTTGAAGACGAGAAGCATCCGAAGTATGTATTCAAACTTGACAAAGCACTTTATGGTCTGAAACAAGCCCCCCGTGCGTGGTATGAAAGGCTAAGTACTTTTCTTTCAGAAAATGGCTTCAAGAGAAGTAATATCGATCAAACTCTTTTCATTAAAAGCAACAATAAACACATGCTTATTGTTCAGGTATACGTTGATGACATTATTTTTGGAGCCACTTCTGACTCATTGAATGATGACTTTGTAAAAATGATGTAGGGAGAGATTGAGATGAGTTTGATGGGGGAGTTGACATATTTTTTGAGTCTGTAGGTGAAGCAGGTAAAAGATGGCATCTTCATCAATCAAAGAAAATACACAAAGGGGCTCATCAAGAAATTCAAATTCGACAATGCAAAGCCACAAAAGGCGCTGATGTCTACAGCAGTGAAATTGATAAAAAATGAAGAAGATAAGTCTGTCGATTAGAAACTTTTTAGAGGGATGATTGGTTCCTTGTTGTACTTGACTGCTAGTAGGCCAGATATCATGTTTAGTGTTTGCATGTGTGCAAGATTTCAATCTGATCCTAAAAATTCACACATGTTAGTAGTCAAAAGGATTTTCACATACTTGATAGGCACCACGGATCTTGGTCTTTGGTTTCCACGTAGCTGCACTTTTGATTTGGTAGCTTACACGGATTCCGATTATGCTGGGTGTTTAGTGGATCGTCAGAGCACAAGTGGGTATTATCAATTTCTTGGAGGTTGTATGGTCTCATGGGCCTCTAGGAAATAAAATATTGTGGCATTGTCAACTGCCGAAGCTGAGTACATGGCGGCAGGTAATTGTGCAGCCCAAGTGCTTTGGATCCAACAACAATTAATTAATTTTGACATTTCTTTGAATGACACGCCCATTCATTGTGACAACACTTCTGCGATTAATCTTTCCAAAAATCCTATTTTGCACTCTCGCACAAAGCACATAGAGATTAGACACCACTTCTTACGAGATCATGTGAGTAAGGGTCATTTTGAACTTGTACATGTAAATACAGAAAATCAACTTGCATACATTTTCACAAAACCCTTAACTCTTGAAAAATTCACTCAAATCAGAAGAGAACTTGGAATTTGCTGTTTGAATGAGTAACTGTGCATTAATGCCATGATTTTTCGGTATATCAAATGACGATTGCAGAAGACTGGATTATGTCTAGCTGGAAGCATTCCTCATGCACGATGGTGGTCTTCGGACCTATTTTCTCCGCCACATATCGGAAATCATCTTGCATGACTTTACTTGCATATCCTTGCTTGACTGCATGTATATATATATATATATATATATATATATATATTTCTAGAAAACCATTTCTTGAAAATCTTCTAAGACCTCACTTCCTTGTTAAATAAAATGCTTTGATTTTGATCATTTGTGACTTATGACATATACAAAGGAGGAGAAACTATTTCCAATTATGCATACATTTAGGGGGAGTCCTAGCTATGTTTTTGACAAATTCATGTTCTACATACATAGCAATTACCCACACACCTTGCACAAGATGATGCATATGATCTTTATTAATAAGGATTTCAGAACTTATTTTCAACACTTTAAGGGAAATTAAATTTTTACATGGAAATGAAGAGTAAGCATGAGGAAAAAGCAGCCAACCCCATTCAATAAGTGGAATGTGAAACCGAGTAACCAGGAATCCCCCCTGAAACAAAGGAGGAAACTCGCGTCGAAAAGTGAAGCTAAAATCCACAAGAAAATTGTGATGAATCGTAGTAGATGGGAAACCCCATTGAGACACATGAGGTGACTCAAGCCGAACGGTGAAATCAAATTAAAAAATAAATAAATAAGGGAGTTGTGCGAAGTTACCAAAAGTCGAGGATCTAAATAGAATTGTAGAAAGGAAATAAACTCTCTAGTGTTTTCTAGAAATTCTGCCAATATCCATATATATTTGAAGTTCATTGCTCATTTCCACATATTTCACTCGGGTATTATTGTGATGTTTGTATAGCTTAAATTTGTTCTTATCATGGTTTACGTCGTGCCTCTAGTTTATATATGCACTACCTTTTTTGATTATGCATCATGTCTCACATTTTGACTTGAATCAAATGCTCATTTGCTATCCTTTTCTCCCACTGAGGGGGAGCTATACATATTTACATGCTTGCTTGTATTTGCTTGCATGCTTGCCTTTTGGTGTTGACAAAAAGGGGGAGAACATGTGTGCATAGCGTTGTCATTGGCATTGTTAATATCATCTCCAAGTGACATTATCAATCACTATTCTGAACCATGCACAAACACACGTTCTAGTTTGTTTATCAAATGTTGGGCACACAATGCATGTTTTGTCATCATCAAAAAGGGGGAGATTGTTGGACCCCTTGGTGAGTTTGATGATTTAGTTTTAATGTTGACAAAACTTGTGTGCATGTGGTATGCAAAACATCAATTGATGAATGAATGGTTAATCAAGGATCTCATGCAAAATGTGATAACTTTGCTTTGCAGGACTGAAATTCATGGTGAATACCCTCTTGAAGTCAAAGGATTGGATGAACATGTACCGTGTCATCAACAAGACCAAACAGGTTGAAAATCCCATGCAATGACCACTAAAAGGAAATGGTAAGATCCAATATTGCAAAATAGTCATTGGGATTGTGAAGGTAACAAATGTTCACTCTTATGCATTTCTAGAAGGTTTTGGATGTTGGGTGATTAGGTATAATCATTGTGATTTCAAATGCAAATTCATGCATATCATTCTTCACATGTTGAACTTGCATATTGATTAATCATGTGTTGTGGAGATTGGTTGAAAAAGGTTCTTCTGGGTTTCACATCTTGCTCACATTCATGTCAATAGGTCATTCATGCTAGGGGTGTCTTATTGATCTTCAAAGAACATTCTTGCATATTCTTTTAGAGTTTTGAAAAGGTGAAATTAGTTCTTGGGTTGTATTGCATATCATTTGTTGAAACTTAGCATCACCATTGAGCATTCATGTTAAATATGCATTAGGATTGGTTGATGCTTGGTTTAATTGGCAAAAGTGTTGATGTTAATTGGGTTCAAAGTGGTCATATATTCCTTTTCACATTGGCGTATTATGTATATACATCTTGCTTTTAAACCCTTGGCATTAACCCCTTGGATCTGTCAAAGTTTGTTCTGGTCTGTCTTGTGCAGAACCAGAACCGGTTGACCGCCCCACAAACTCGGTCGACCGGATCTGTCAAATTGTTATGGTCTGTCTTGTGCAGAACCAGAACCGGTCGACCGCCCCACTGAACCGGTCGACCGGTTAAATCCAGACAGAACTCAGATCTGTCCATTCGACCGGCCCAGTGTAACCGATCGACCGTTTTTTCTCTGCTACCCCAAATAGATTGGTGTTTAGCCCGGTCGACCGCCCCAATGCATCCGGTCGACCAGAAATTCTCTGCTACGAAATCGGGCTTCACGAAATGCATCTGAAAACCCACTAAACCTAATCCATTTGGGGCCAAACTTGACCCCAATACCCCTAGGGCATACATACACATATTAGACTATATTTGGAGGGGTTTAAACATGGGTTTCTTGGTCTTTTCATGCATCTCTTGTGGCCATATATATGAGTTACGAATTTGGGAGATCTTTAGGGTTTTCTAATGTTGTCTATCTATCTTGTAGGAGAAGAAAGGGAGAAGGAGAGAAGCTGAGCAAAGATCCAAGGTTTTCATCTACTTCCGATCGTTTCTAGAGTTCGTGATTGAAGAAGAAAAGAAGCGGAATGAGAAGGGGAACGCGAGGACGTTCACATCGTCAACATCTGGCTTCCTTCCGACCCGAGGCTTAGAGAAGAATTTCTATAGCCCTTTCTTTCCATGGAGATTTCTTTCTAGATCTTGTTTGTGTCTAGTGGAGTCACTAGATTCAGGTTTGCATGCTTGTATTGAACATATCTTTACTTTTGTAACTTCAACTCTGTGAGTATGTTGACCGTCTGCGAATGGTTGTGGTGTTCTTGTGCAGTGGGTGTTGCGGCGAGTGTGTGTGATTGTTGATCCGTGGTCGGATTGTGTAGGAGACTACGTCTTCGTGTCTTTTGGAGTGGAAGCTCCGTGCGCTTCATTTGAAGCGAGTGGATCCTCACCGGTTCGGTGAGGGGTGGACGTAGGGAGCCCGTCGTGGTCCCGAACCACCTAAAAATCCTGTCTCGCATCTGTGTGCTTGTGGTTTGATTGTTATCATTTTGTCTTGATCGTGTGAGAACGGTAAGCGTGAGAGAATTAACTTTCTTATTGCTTATACTTCGTGCAATATTTTTCTGCTTTGGCATCTATTTTAATTAGCTGTGTTGAAAATTTAAAAGTTACCATTGCGCTTGGCGGGGACAATTCAACCCCCTTTCTTGTCCATACGGGGACCTAGGGACAACAATGCCGAAGCAAAGATAGGTTATTCATTAACGCGGACGTAAGGTCCAGGTTAAGGGGATGTTGACTGATCTTGCTGATGATGACAAGGGTCAATGGGAGCTTGTTCATCAGCATTGGATAAATGCCGAAGCAAAGATAGGTTCATAGGCGCAAAGCTCACACATGAACCTTTGTAGGAATTAAGTGACAAATGAGAATATGACCTCATTATTTCATCATCATCATTCGCCTTTCTTTTATTCATCATCCTTTTTTTTGCGTCACATTACTGACTTAAGCGCCCTTGCAGTTTTTGCCGAAGCCAGTCCCCTCTTACTTTTGCCCACGCACCCTTGCGAGTTTTCACGTGGCGGGGTACCCGATTTTACCTGCGGAGCCCTTTCGGATTTTCACCGTAGCTGGGTTAGAGCCATTTTTGCCCTTACTCAGAATATCTGAGTAAGTCCCACGAGGTACCTCTATTTTAAGCCTCATTTTTTCCCTTTATACTTGATTCACGGAACGAATCCGGAATGGATGAGGGCTTGTCTGCTAGCAATGGACGGGAAGCCCGGGCTAGTGGGATGTTGACCAACCTTGCCGATGATGACAAGGGTCAAACGTAGATTTGTTCATCGACACTGGCTAAATGTCGAAGCAAAGGTATATTCATCAACAAGGACAGAAGGTCCAAGTTAAGGGGAACGTCGACCGATCTTGCCGATGATGACAAGGGTCAAACACTAGTTTGGTCATCGACATTGGTTGAATGCCGAAGTGAAGGAGGTTTATTCATTAACGAGGACGAAGGGTCCAAGTTAAGGGAAACGTCGACCGATCTTGCCGATGATGACAAGGGTCGAATATTGGTTTGTTCATCGACATTGGTTAAATGTCGAAGCAAAGGAGGTTTATTCATTAACGAGGATGAAGGGTCCAAGTTAAGGGAAACGTTGACCGATCTTGCCGATGATGACAAGGGTCGAACACTGGTTTGGTCATCGACAATGGTTGAATGCCGAAGCAAAGGAGGTTTATTCATTAACGAGGGCGAAGGGGCCAAGTTAAGGGAAACATCGACCGATCTTGTCGATGATGACAAGGATCGAACACGGTTTGTTCATCGACATTGGTTAAATGTCGAAGTAAAGGAGGTTTATTCATTAACGAGGACGAAGGGTCCAAGTTAAGGGAAACGTCGACCGATCTTGCCGATGATGATAAGGGTCGAACACGGTTTGTTCATCGGCACTGGCTAAATGTCGAAGTAAAGGTATATTCATTAACAAGGATGGAAGGTCCAAGTTAAGGGGAACGTCGACCGATCCTGCCGATGATGACAAGGGTCGAACACTGGTTTGTTCATCGACATTGGTTAAATGTCGAAGCAAAGGAGGTTTATTCATTAACGAGGACGAAGGGTCTAAGTTAAGGGAAACGTCGACCGATCTTACCGATGATGACAAGGGTCGAACACGGTTTGTTCATCGACATTGGTTAAATGCCGAAGCAAAGGAGGTTTATTCATTAATGAGGACGAAGGGTCAAAGTTAATAGAAACGTCGACCGATCTTACCGATGATGACAAGGGTCGAACATGGTTTGTTCATCGACATTGGTTAAATGTCGAAGCAAAGGAGGTTTGTTCATTGAACATGATGTATATATGACTTCTCCTTCTGGAGATTTCTGGACTATGCCTGCCCCTGCCCTGACTCTGGTAGACCAAGTTGTCGGGGTATCAATTCTGGATGCGTTGTCAAAGTATAACTGCCACAATGAGGGCTGCACTTGGCTGACTTCCAAGGTCTCATCTTCAGGAAGCTCTGGCTACAACGGATAATCTTCTGGTATTGGGTGCTCATCGAAGAAGTTTGCGATGGCTTGGCCTTTGACGGCCCTTTGTGGCATGTAGGAGATATCAAACTCTATAAGAACCACTGCCCATTTGCCTAGGCGGCCTCTGAGTGCCGGTTGGGACATGATATATTTAAGTGGATCCGCCTTCGAAATCAGCTTAATTTTATGCGACAGCATATAGTGTTGAAGCTTCTTGACTGCGAAGACCAGTGCCAAGCAGATCTTCTCAATAAAGTTGTATTTCTCCTCAGTTCTGACTAATCTCTGACTGAGGTAGTAGAGGACTTATTCCTTCCCTTCTTCATTGTTCTGGGCTATCATTACCCCCAGGGAGTTGTACGTGGCTGCTACGTAGAGGATTAGAGGCTGTCCTTTCACCGGTGCACCCAGCACTGAAGGAGTCTTCAGATAATCCTTCAGCTTGTCAAAGACCATCTGGTAGTCTTCATCCTAGTAAAAGGGAACATCTTTCATCATTAGCTTGTGAAAGGGATTGCATCGCCCTGACAAGTTAGATATAAACCGCCGAATGTATGCCAGGCGGCCGTGTAGAGATCTCAGCTCAGAGAGGTTCCTTGGCGGGGGTAACTCCTGGATTGCCTTGATCTTTGTGGGGTCTATCTCAATTCCCCGATATCTGACAATGAATCCCAAGAATTTTTTGCTCGATACTCCGAACGCACACTTCATGAGGTTCATCTTTAATTCATACTGCCTTAGCCTCTAAAATACAACTCGGAGGTCCTGCATATGGTTTTCTTTCTTTCTGGTCTTGACTACTAGGTCATCTATATAGCACTCGACCTTGTGGTAGAGTAGTTCATCAAATATTCTGGTCATCGCCCGTTGGTAAGTTACGCCGGTGTTCTTCAGTCCGAACGGCATCCTCTTGTAGTGATAAATGCCCTAGGGAGTTCGGAAGGCGGTGTGGACCCGGTCATGTCCCGCGATCCATATCTAGTTGTATCCGGACAACCCGTCCATAAATGACAAAGCTTATGATGTGAGACAGAACTCCAAAGCCCTAGATTTTCTTTTCTTTCATCATTTTTTCTCTCTTTTTTTTGTAAATAGTAAATAGAAGGAAATATGAGAGAGAAGAATGGAGAGAGAAAAGATAGATTGAGAGAGAGAGAGAGAAGAATGACGTGGGGGGAGGAGTTGGGTTTTCATGGCGGTGGTGGCTGGGTCCTCTCATCTGGCATGGTGCATGACGACGGGATGAAGGAGGCAGACGGCAAGAAGGAAGGTGGGAGATGGCTACAGGGCCGGCGGTGGCTGGAGAGATGGCAACGATGGTACCGGGGTAGGAGGACATGGGTGGGGCTTCTCACCCGTCTCTGTCACGGAGACAATGCACCCATGTTTCTAACCTGAGACCATTGTGGGAGTGGCTGTGGGAAAGAGAAATGGGCAGGGGAAGGCAATGGTGGGGAAGGGGAGAGTGGTGAGAGGGAAGATGGTGGGAAGGAGGTGGACGGTGGTTGGTCGGGCATCTCACCCGGGGGGGAGGCTTCTCACCTCATCTCCTTCTCGGAGAAGAGCACGCAAGATACAAGGCTTCACACCTCATGATATTTTCTAAAAATTAGATTCAACTTCTTTTTTCCTTAAAGAAAGACTACATGACCCTTTTTATAGACTCTATAAAGAAAATCAAAAGACAACTCACCTAACATCTACTCATCATAACTCTCTTGGGAAGACTAAAAGACACAAAATAAAAAAGACTCTTACATGATTTTTGTGGTCATAATTACTACAAACATAAAACATGACCCATTAAGCCCATACATGTGGCCCAAAAAAAACATCAATTTGATCATTTTCTTGAAGTCGCTTGTCAATCCCTTCAAATTCAACCTCGAACTTTGAATCTTGAATCGATGATTCCATCACCATAACCAAAGAAAGCAGGAACGAAAGAGATGAAGAATACAATGGTAGAAGGAGGGCGGAGCCTAAACCCCTTTCTCAAGCTCGCCTCTCTTCCCTCACACTCACTCTTTTCTTCACCTCGTCGGCGCAGGGGGACGGGGACTTCTTCCTCTCTTCTATCAGCCAGCCCTCAGCCGAACGAACCAGCCTTTCTTACCCGGTGAAGTGTGCCTCCCTTTTATATGAGTAAGGATGGGAGCGGTCTTCCCTTCTTTTTCTTCTTCACCTTCTCCTGCTCGAAGATCTTGAGTGGCCTGCGGATAGGGGAAGCAATAGAGTAGGGGAGTTGCCTTCACGGGATTGGCCGACGGTGACCGATGGAGAAGCGACGTTCGGTGTGGAGCTCGAAGCCCTCCATTCCTAGGAGCTGGAGGGGCTCAGGCGGTTGCATGTCAGTCAGGAGCAGGCTGCTCACCCACTTTAGGTAAGTTCCTTCTGTTTACACCCGAAAACAGGGGATCAGATGTAGGATGGGACGCCTCAAAGGTAAAACGGCGCGGGGGAATAGTGATCGCGCCAGATTAATAACTTTCAAAGGGCCACGCCGTATAAGTGTGTGAAGAACAAAGCTTTAAAAATGGCATGACGGGTACTGTAGCACGCCGTATCAACTTTTTGGCCTTCAAAATGGCCATGCCATAATAGCTTTCGAAGGAATAGCTTTGCACATGGGCGCCGTTTTAACGCAACACAAGTGGCGCCGTTTTAACAGAATTACAAGGGGAGCATCCTTCAATGAGCCGCCGTATTTGGGCAAAGGTGGCACCAGATAAGCATTTGGAGGAAAGCTTTTAACATGGAGGCACATTGGCGTGCCGGTTTAGCAATGCAAGGGGAGGCGCACCGTTTTAAGGCGTACCGGTTTAAGGCGCGCCGATTTAAGGCCCTTCCGCGCCGTTTTAAGCATCGAATGGATTCTTTTCGAAGTCGCGGCTATTTATATGAATGTTGGCGTTCCCGTCATATTCTAGTTGCAATGCATGGCCTCCGCAATGTTCCATTCGTAGCTTCTGGGGCTCGGTCTAGACTTTGCGTGACTTTTGGTGCATGTCGGGCTGTGCCCGAGTTCCCGCCTTTTCTTTGATTCTGCTCTCGAAATGGCCGGTTGTAGAGTTGTGGCCGTATCTTCTGCCCGGGGGCTTCCTTAACGGATGGCGGAGCACGAAGTGAGTTCTCATCCTAGTTGGGCAAGGTATGGGTTTGTTCGGCCCTCTCATCTTCGACTTGCGCTTGAACGCGTAGACGCGAGTGTCTTATGATCATCATCGTCATCATCATTTTTTTGACGTCCACACCTAAGCCGGTAAATATTTTGCCTTGGCGTCATGGCCCTCCGCCTAAGCCAAGTTGTCCGGTGTCATGACTTTTCGCCTAAGCTGGTAAATATTCTGCCTTGGCATTATGGCCTTCCGCCTAAGCCAAGTTGTACGGCGTCATGACTTCATGTCTAAGCCGTTAAATATCCTTGTCCGGCGTCATGGTTTTTTGCCTAAGCCGATAAATATTCTGCCTTGGCGTCATGGCATTCCGCCTAAGCCAAGTCGTACGGCGTTGTGACTCTATGTCTAGGCCGTTAAATGTTCTGCCTTGGCGTCATGGCCTTATGCCTAAGCCAAGTTGTACGGCGTCATGACTCTATGTCTAAGCCGTTACATATTCACCCTTGGCGTCATGACCTTACTTCTAAGTCAAGTCATTCGGCATCATGACCTTTGGTCTAAGCCGACAAACCTCTTACCCTTGGCTCGAAACTGTTGTTCGAACTAACGAACGAAAAGACCTCCTTTTGTTTCATACCAACCCGTGATCCCTTTAGGGATTCACCACCACATATGGCACCTTCTCTTCACTGCCATGACATCAGGCTCCCGACGTCAGAATCACCAACCTGCGGGCATGCCCATTAAGCCCTTTAGAAAAGAGAAAACAAAAAAAAGAAACAAAAAAAGAAAAAAAAAAAAAGGGAGAAAAGGGAGAAAAAAAAGGAAAAGAAGAAAAAAAAGAAAAGAGAAGAAAAAAAGAAATGAAGAAGAAATGATAATCATGACGTGATTTGTATGCTTGTTTGTCTCACGTGCATGTTTGTCTGTAATATCCTAATTAATACATCTTCCTTCAAATTTCTAGGACCACGTACTTCCTTGCTAAAATAAAGCTGTCTGATTCTAGGCATGAGTGCGTTACAGCACACGTTAAAGGATGAAAAGTCGATTCTCAGTGAGTGCATACGTCAAGGGGAAGAGTCGTACCTATGTTGCTAGCATAACTTGCATGATACACCTTTGACGAAACTCTCGCACCTCGCACGTAATATGAGCAATGGTCCTTAGCCATAGGGACGTCATAAATTCTTCTTAACACTTCATGGATGCTCAAATCTCTACACTCGCATTAAGGGTGACTGTGAGGAAAAAGCTGCCTATCCCCTTAAAATATATATATATATATCTGTGTGTGTGTGTGTGTGTGAATAACAGGATGAACCCTATTAGCCAGGAATCCCCATTGAGACACATGAGGAAACTCGCGCCGAACGGTGAAATCCATTATAGCACTATGAATAAAAGGATGAACCCTAGTAGTCGGGAATCCCCATTGAGACACATGAGGAAACTCGCGCCGAACGGTGAAGTCCATAATAACATTATGAATAAAAGGATGAATCCTAGTTGCTGGGAATCCCCATTGAAACACATGAGGAGACTCACGCCGAACGGTGAAGTCCATAATAACACTACGAATAAAGGGATGAATCTTAGTAGCCGGGAATCCCCATTGAAACCATGAGGAGACTCGCGCCGAACGGTGAAATCTCAAATTAAGAATAAACAAGGGGGGTTGTGCGAAGCTGTCAAAAGCCGAGAGCCCCGAATGTATGTGTAGGCGATGAAGTAATCCTCTAGTGTTGCTCAGAACGTCTGCACATCCCTATATCTAGGGTTCACTACTCATATAATTGCACTTTCACACTATGGAGGAATAGTCCTGGGTGTGGATCTTGGTTTAAGCTATGCATATGTTCTATGCGACGTCCTCTTTACGTATGCACATCTCTCTTAGCTATGCTTCGTGAGCCGCACTCTGTCTGTGAATCATGGGCGATGTTCTTATCCTATCCCTAATATAGGGGAGCTATTCTATATACATCTAGTTTATGCGTGCGATCAATGGGTGTCTGCATGCTTGCATCAATAAAGAATAAATAAAAATAATAATAAAAAAAACATGTTCTCAGATAGGGCTGCACCCGCAGGTCCCGCTCACTCGTCCCTCATTCACGCCACCTACTGGTGGGGGGTATTTGTTGACACTGAAAATATTTTTGACATTTCTTAAATTTTTTTTGCTTTTGCAAGTATGGAGCCCTGCCAGAAGTACCCCTATGCCAATAAGAAAAGGAAAGAAGGAAAGGAGTGGCAGAAGCCGAACAAAGATGAAGAACAAAATAAAAAGAGAAGAAAAGAAAAGACGACCGGCTCCAATGGACAGCCGCTGAAGCAAGACTCAAGAGCTCAGAAAAGGCTCGAGACCATCCCCGAACGAACAAGATAAAAGCTCGGACAGCAAGATAAGTCAGTCGATGGGTCAACCCTCGCAAAATGAGAAACGAACACAAATGGGCCTAAACAAACAAAAATGGGCCAAAGGATGCTAAGAAATGAGCTGAAACCGGCACAGGAGTGAACCGGCACGAAATGAAACCGGTGCGGGAACGCAATCGGCGCGTAAACACCAACTGCCGCACCGGTTCCTCTTGGCACCGATGGAAGCAGTGCTTCACCCCATTATAAAACCTTGCTCCGAGCACAAGAAAGAGGGCGGTAGAATCCAGAGGGAGAGGAATCGAGAAGCCAATCGAAGAGAAAGAAAAAGAGGGAAGAGAAAGGTCTGAGCGCCCGCTGAAGAGATCTGAAGAGAGAAAGAGAGCTGCAGAAGCCCGGGGAAGATGATTCAAGGTGGGGTCGTCTGTCAAATGCCCTAAGGGGCTATATTCTCCCTTCCCCATTTTTTTTATTTGAATCTGTTTTCTTTCGTTTGGTCTGCTTCCGAGCGCTATTCTTCTGATGATATCAACTGCCAGTGTAGCCTGGTTGTCACGGGGGCATCATCTGTGTTTAGATTCTCGTATTCTAATTTTCCCTCTGTGCTAGAAATGTATGTGTTCTATGCGATGAAATGAAATATGAGATTATGGAGTTATTTCTCTCTCTCTACCCCTCTGAAATTTACTGCGTTCCGTAACTGTTGTGGATAGATCCCTCGGATCATCCGAGTGTTTTCTGTTGCATCCTCTCTGTATTCTCAACATCATGATCACGATGAGAGCCTGAGACAGTCCATCTCATGGCTTCTCATTCGTGAGGTAAAGAGGGATATGTTAGAATCAAAGCTTATGGAATTTGATCGATGATCTGGCTCCCTGTGAGGATTTAGAGGTGACAATCCTCTTCTCCTCTGAGTGATTTCTTCCCTTTCCGGCCATCTCAAAACCCCTTGAAGCCTTAGGCGAAGCACCTCAAAATCCCTGGATAGAATCCCTTAAAATCTCCAGATAAAGCCTGTAAAACCCTCAGCTCAAAACCCCTCCGAAACCCTCAGAAACCTTCTATCGGCCTCCCGGCATGACCCTCCCGGCACGACCCTCCCGGCGCGACCCTCTCCCAGCGCGAGTTCCGCGTCGAGTGCTGCTCGTGCCGATTGGCCATTCACCCTCCCGGCACAATCCTCCCGGCGCGACCCTCCCCCGGCGTGAGTTCCGCGCCGAGTGCTACTCTTGTCGATTGGCCATTTACCCTCCAGCGCGCCGAGACCCTCTTAGATGCCACCCATCGCGCCAAGGCCGATGCCCCTTTGTGTTCTCCCTCGCGTCGAAAGCTAACCGCGCCGAGACACTACCGTGCCGACGCCCTCAGGAGCCCCCGATCCCTGTAACCACTCAACATGAAATCATATCACCCCGGAGAGAAGCAACAGTCTTTCACTCAATCCCCTGGGAACTAAATGAATGGGGTTAACCCCCCTACATTCTACTGTCCCATTGGCCTATGGATTTCTGCCACTACATGTTCTCCCATGGCCTCTTCGGGGGGATATTAACAAATACCACGATGAGTGGACACTGTCCCGTCGGATTATGATCCTTTTGGATCCCGGGCTACGCCCATGTCTATTACGGATTCCGTCTCGGCTCTCCGTGGACGGTTTCCTATATACCCCATCAACCCTCCGGGTACAGGGGAGATGTTGTCGGATTTTTGCCAGACATAAAGATTAACTGCCGAACTGTTAATAAAATAAAATAAAATAAAATAAATAATAATAATAAACATACATAAACAAATAAAATAAATAATAAACAAATAAAATAAAAAATGATGAAAATGAATAAACAAACAAACAGAATGAAATAAACAAACAAACAAATATATAATAATAATAATAAGTAAATAAAGAGTGCCAAACAGAATCGGTAGGGCTCCTCTCGGCGCCATTGTTCCTCGGCGTCAAAATCGCGCCGAGATGAAAGCATGCCGAGATGAAAGCCACGCCGAGATGCAAACTAAAATCAACCCATCGGCGCCACCCCATTCCCCCCATAAAAAAAAATGTAACCAAAAGAAACACACGCATACACCTCTAGACACTTACGTAAACATAAACCAAACACTAATTAATACACTAACCCACTTATGTTTAGCACATACGTAATCCACGTTACACATGCATGTCCATGTTAACCAAGTAAAAAAGGGTTTTATGCAAACAGTGTAGCACACCCCATCATAATGTAATAAATAATACAAATACATGCATATTCGTTCCCTCCCCAATCCTATATATGAATATCCACATAAAAAAAAGAAGAAGCAACAATAAAATAAACAAGTCATCCTCGTTCAAAAAAATGGAGAAATAAAAAATATAATAATACTCAATAAATGAGCAATGGTCAAATAAATCACAACAAATAAAATAAAAGTGACAAATAAACAATAAAAAATGGTGAATAAACAAATAATTGTCAAACAATTACTAATAAAGAAATTAAAATGTGCATGCATCCCATATAAGAGAATATAAAATAAATAAATAAATAAATAGTAAATAAATAACAAATGAGCAATAAAAAAGGGAAGAACATAAGTAACATGAGAACAAATACATTCATGCATCTAAAATAATAATAAGAATAAATAAAGAATAATGAGCATGTCTGTGCTTACTCCGGAGCCCTCACCCTCCCTAGACCTCGGGTATGGGATATTAATAACGCTCTGACAAGTCGTACCTGGATCTCGGGATTTCCCCCTACTGTAGCCGAAGCACGACTTTGTCACGGGTTAAAAACCCACTGAATTTGATTTGTTCCGATCGGATTTCAACCGCGTTCCCTCGGTTCTTGAACAGCAAATTCGCCGTGCCTCGGCATACATTGCCCCAATAATGTGAACTTGCTCGAATACGGTCACACTCGACTCACCTCATGGGTCTATGTGTGTGCATCGTAATGATATGCACAGCTTCAAACTAAAAAGGCCTTGATGCCCCTCGGAGCAAGATGGCGCTGGCAAAATCTCTCTCGAAGTTGTAAATAAATGATCAAACAAATAATAAACGATAATACTGAATAATGTTATCTTGCATGCTTGCATGATCCGATTCTCCGGTATACTAAATGGTGATTAGCAGAAAGTCAGGTTACGCCCGACCAGAAGCTATCACTATGCGTGATAGTGGCCCTTGGACCTAAGTTCTCCGCCTCGTGCCGGGAGTCGATTTAATAAATAAGTACTACCATATTGTGTGCTTGCATGCAATTGCATCTTTAACTATATGGGCCCCATGGTCTTTATTTTGGCGATTAATCAAGGGTTGTCCCTCTTCCGGAGGGGCGTAATTAACGTCGTAGCCTTTATGGTACGACGGGTTTTGGGTCCCGACACGATCACCCATAATTGTCTGATCAGTCAGATGAGCGCATAATAAATTATCACGACAGTGACTGGCACGCCTAATTAATAAACCAAATAAACAAGCAAAATAAATAAATAAATATCAAATAAAATATTCTAATAAAAATCCATCCCCACACCTCTTTTGCAGTCTTCTCCTCGGTGGGCTCCGAGGACTCTACTTGCAGTAGATCGGCAAAGGCTAACCCCAAGAAGTTAGGGAAGCCTACAGCTGGTGGGAAAGACCCGAAGACAGTGGGCACCGCCAGGTACCTGTGTTTAGCATCGTCGGCAACGATCGCGAGGCCAAAGGCGAGAGTGGTGAGTCCCGATGACGTCATCGTCCACCTGAGATAAACAAACAAATAGTCAGTATTCTTGGGGGGAGCCTCTGAAGGCATACCCTCTTGGCAAAGAAATGAAGGGAGACTTGGGTCCCATCGGGCGTGCCAATTTGGTGGAACGTTTTGTTTCGTTTGTTTTATTTATTTGTTTATCGGTTTATTTGCGTAGGCGTGCTAGTCACTCAGTGACAAGTTTATTATGCGCTCGATCTGACTTTGTCAGTCGATTGTGAGGTTCGAGTCAGGACCTAGAGTCCGTCATACCATAAAGGCAATGACGTTAATTACGTCCTCTAAGGAAGAAGACAACCCTTGATTAATTGTCAAGAGGGGACGCCATCCAAGGGAGAAATAAGATGAACATGAACACATATGGCAAAACCACATGAGGGGTTTATTTACTAGCTTATTCATGCAGAACGAGCAGTGCAACCAAAATATGTACAATTATACATAAATGCAAGTAAAGAAAGGAGGTATGGCAGAAAACAAGTAGGCCGGGAGGCAAAGACAGATGCGTTCAAACACGAATGCATATAAAAATAAGAGGGCAAGCTCAGCCAATAAAATTTATTGATTCAGAAGATGACTGTTGATTGATTTTTTTATCATAATGATGCGTCAAATTTTTTATGATGACTTATTATCCCTTTATTTATTATTATTATTGTCATTCCATTCAATGGCTCACAAATATTAAACTCATTAAGCATTTATTGGAATATTGTATTGGGCTTTGACAGGGGCCAAAAATGAGGTCGATGCATGTTTGAGGGTCGGTGCCTGAATGGGGTGAGGTTGATGCATGCATGAGGTCGAGGCACAAATGGAGCTCGGTGCACATATAAGGATGAGGTCGGTGCACATTTTTGAAGTTCAGTGCAAAGATGAGGTCGATGCACAAATGGAGGTCGATGCATGTGAGTTGGATGCATATATGGGGTCGATGCATGCATGAGGTCGGTGCAAGCAGAGAGGAGGTCGGTGCAGGCGTAGATGAGGTCGGTGCAAGCGGAGAGGAGGTCGATGCATAAACAAAGGTCGATGCATGTTGGAGGGTCGATGCATGTGTGTGATGGCCTAAAACGGCGCGGGACATTGTTGGGGCTAAAACGGCGCGCCCAGGGCGCGCCGGATGGAGGCCAAGGGAGTTGAATTGGTTTATGAGTGTGGGGCTAAAGCGGCGCGGGGGGGTACCACGCCGGAAAATGGCGCGCCGGATTAGGGGGGCCCCGGATTAGGGCATGTTTGGGTAATTTGGGGTTAAAATGAAAGGCCAAGTGATTTTCTTGAAACTTTGATGTTAATTAAGAATATTAAAGAGTTTATTCAGGTCCTAAATGTCCTGCAAACATAACAAGTCCAGACTTATGCGAGGTTCCTGCTCAAGCATAGTCTAAAATAGACTTATAGCTAAAAATTCCTCACAATTCAGACTAAGTGTTCAGTCAAAAATTGGGCAGCACCTTCCCATGCCCAGAGGGTTGCGGGGGCAAAGTGGAGACAGTCCCACAGCATCTGTGGTACGCTCCTTAAAGTCGGGAGTGCCAAACTGTGATCGGCGGACTTCGATGGAGGGAAAACCCCGAGGGCTAGCCTACGAGGGGCACCAACACTCCATGAGTCAAAAATATCGATCAGAGGGACAACCGAGATGGGAGGATACCTCAAGGGCTAGCCCACGAGAGGTACCTTACCCACAACCACCACCATTCCTGAGGGAATGTGGATTTGATGTCGGGTCAAAGACCCATTTCTGTATACCTTCGGGGGCTCATAGTGCTTCACACCTCAGAGGGATGGGTTCCTACAGCCGTATGATGATTTGAGGAGAAACAGCGGAGCGTTTGATGGGGAATGTCCCCCTCCCCGGTAGGTGGATCACTACTACTAAAGAAAACACGGTGTTCACGCTAAAATTCTGATGTCACCCACACGATAGGGGTGGGAAGCAGGTCACATTGAGCATACCTTCCCCCCACCTATCTCTGGGTAGAGAGATCATAGTAATCTGTTGTTGGTTTGTTAAGCCATTGGTAGTAGATTAGGCAGGGAGAGGGGTTAGATGATTAGCATTTAGAGGCCGGTCGTGAACATACGACATGTGGAGATTAAAAGGGGCAATCACTCGAACAACCGGCGGATAGCATGAAAGTAGATGATCACACCAGAAAACCTTGCACCCAGGCTATAAGGGTGACCCTATTCTCCCCGGTTCATGATTGTGAACGGGGTGATGGTGAGGGGCCCATCCCGGTAGATAAAGGGGGGTGCATACACACGTAAGCCTCCAGCAGGGGAAAACGTGATAAACAGACGGTATATTCGAGACATTCGACCCACTGAGGAAAGAAAGTCCCGGGGAGGGGGATAATATTAATGTAGCCCATGGCTTAGCCAGGGCATGGGATCAAGTGACACAGACGGGCAACACGGAAGCGGACGCAACACAGAGGACATGCGAACTCAAGCATCCACCCATATTCTCATTCATACCCAAATGGCATCACACAGATAACGAAGGGAAGAAGAGTAATAAAATCAGACTCAAATGCATGAGCGAATGATATTGGCATTATATCATGGGCGTGGCCCGATTACATCTCCTTTCTAGGGAGGAAGAGTGGCTACAGATAGCGCTACAAGGAGCTAAAATGCTCAAGAGAAAAGCAAATGGGGAAGGGATTGCGGGCTCATTTCATCGCCCGTTCCATTATGGGACTCAGGATATTGACAGAGGGGAAGGAGACAAGAGAAGAAGATCCAGACGACTTCCGTAAACCCACCTCGAATATCTGCTGTCGGAGAACAGGGTATCAGAAATGGGCTCTTCGTTTCCCTTTCTTTCCCAAGCCTCTCTTCTCTCTATTCTCGTCTTCTATCTTCTCTTCTTCTATACTAGCTCTCTCTTTGTTCCCCCCCTTTCTTCTTTTCTCCATCTCCTTTTCTTTTTTTCTTCGCCTCTTCATCTTCGACAGAAGGTTGATTTATATAGCAAAACCATTGACCATGGCTTCACCCGGCGTGGGAATAGCGCGTCGGATAAGGGGTCACCATGTTGCGCATTGGGAATGTGGGTGTCGGAAATGGGTAGCGTGCCGGATTAGGGGGGCGCGCCGTATTAACCCCTCCTCCGTGTTCATTTAATGCGGGCCAGACGATGGGCTCCGGAGTGGCTCTGTGAGTCACTGTGATCTTTCATCTCACCACGGCCTTGCCAAACCATGGTGGGAGGCATCGATAAAGCTTTCAGGTCACTGAACGGTCGCCTGTGGAATCTCATGCATCCTCAACTCAGACACGCGGGTTTTTCACTGATACGGGCCTCGGCACTGTAGCTTGTGCTGTCGGCTCGGCTTAACTTGCCTTCGTAGCTTTCTCGGGGAGTGAAATACCACCCGGGGTGCTTTCGCCTTGACTGGGCGATCATTTGATCACTAACGGACCCGATTTACTGAGAAGATGTATCCATACCGGGTTATCCGGGTCCTCTGCCGACGGAGCCTTCGGTCCGTTGTTATGAAAGGGCCAAGGATGTTTCATCACCTCGGGAGTATTTTTCTTTTAGGTGGCAAGTCACCAGGTATACCCTTGTCCTTGGTTGGACAACTGATGTTGTTCGTGCGGCACGATCGAGTCGATGCCGGTTCATTGGGCAGGCTTGTCGACACTACCGATTTGTTGTGGATTCTTATCGATCCTCCTAAGGTGATGTCCCCGGTGTTCATGATGGGTGACCTGAGGCTCTTGCAGCTTGAGAAGGCTTCGGTGCATTGGTTTCTTTCAGCTTCTTCGCTTCAGCGGGCCGCATCATTTCTGTCATTTAGGCTTGGTCGCCATCGAGCATATTTTGAGTGCCAACACACCCTCTACCAGCGGTAGAGAGAAAGCCACTCCGACATTGCACTACTAGGCGGTAAATTTTATTGAGATCAATGAATACAAGAAATTTACATCAGTCGGATGCTAGGCAAACCTAGCTTATCCATGCGAACAACCCCTTTTATATGCTTGGGAAATTGTTGCTGCGAAAGAAAGAAAGAATTACATTTCATAGAACACGCAAGATTAGCCAAAGAACCAGCCACCTTATTTGCCTCACGGAAAATTTGGATAATAGAGTCATTGGTGGACATTAGGCTCCAGATTTCTCTGACATAAACGATAATCCTCCACGGACAAGGGATCTTCCAGATGATTACTTGTACAAGAAGCTGGGAATTACACTCAATAAATGCCGATTGAGATGTAATAGCCTTTAGATATCTCAATCCATCCATAAGGGCCCTGGCTTCAGCTATTATACTATTTCCCTGTGCATAGTAATGGGAGAAGGCAAGAAGAGGTATACCATTAGCATCCCGGACAATACCACCACCTCCCGAATCACCTGCATGTTTGGAAGCTCCATCGGTATTAAGCTTTAAGTGAGGCCACGGAGGACACTGCCACTTAACCAGTACCACAGTCAGATTCTTATTAGACTGAGTTGTAATATCAAATTATGCTAATATCTTTTTCCTATTGTAGTTAGTTTCCTGTAAATCAGCATGGCTAATGGACTATTTAACATGTACAAGAACTTTATGAATCAGACATCGGATCTCCCACAAGCCATAAGCTATGATCCCAATAGAAAATAGACCAAAGAGAGTGTTGCCTTTCACTGCTAGAATAGTATGACTAATAATACCCCTTGCTGTATCTCCCGAAATTTGGAGGCCTTTGGAGCTGAAAAAGGACCATATGTTGATGGCCAACTCACTATTAGCAAACAAATGGTTAATGTCTTCCTCTTGACTATCCTTGCAGCATTTGCATTTGGAACAGAGTGGGATGCCCTAGCGCTTGATATTTAGATCCGACGGCAAACAATTGTAGATAACCTTCCAAAGGAAAACAAAAATTCTGGTAGGGATCCATTGGGACCAGATATACTTCCAGAAGGAATGAGTTTCCAGTTACTGTGTGCTAAAAAAATTGTTGTAAATAGATGAAAGTGTACAATTGCCACTGGAGGAAGGACACCATATAGCTTTATCCGGGAAGTGAGCTAATTTGGTATGAAACAGGGCCCTTCTTATGTCTCTAGGAATAATAGCATCAATAAAACTAACAACCTCCTGAGTTGGGTAGGTAAAAATTTCCTAAACAGTGGCTTTATTATCATGGATGGAATTAGAAGTAACCAAAGACTCCAAACTCATGTTCCCAATCCAGATATCCTTCCAGAAGTTAGTGGCCTGGCCATTACCAATAATAAACCTCTGATTCTGCACAATAAGATTTTTGGCTCGCAGCCAACTTTTCCTTGCAAAGCCATGCATTTCTTTGAAGCTGACAAGACTAATGTGGTTACCTCTAATATATTTAGTTCTAAAAAATTCAGCCCATATTGAAATCAGAAAATAAGGCATGCCAAAGCATTTTAACCCGAAGGGCAATTTCCATGTGTCTTAAGGACATGATTCCCAGACCTCCCTGAGGTATAGGTTTGCATATATCCGTCCAAGACTTCCAATGCTTCCGGTTGCCATGTTGAGATGAGCCCCAGAAAAAGTTAGCAAAGGACTGATCTAAAATGTGATGAATTCCTTCATGAAGAGGAGTGGAGGCTAGGGTGTATATTCGGATGGAGCTGAGCACATGTTTAATAAGAATAAGTCGCGCACCTTGACAAAGGAATTTGGCTTGCCAACCTTCAATCTTATTTTAAATAGCAGCAATAATACCCACAAAATGTACTTTTTTGATCCGGCCCAGAGCCAAAGAAAATCCCAAGTACTTATGAGGGAAACTCAATCTGGCATAACCCATAATATTCTCAATTCTACTGGAGAGAGGTTGAGTATGTTTGGGATGTATGAAGTAACCACTCTTCTTCACATTGATAAGTTGTCCGAAAACTCTTTCATATGAATTCAGAACACTCAGAAGGTTTCAGATGGAGTCAGCTATAGCATTAGCAAATACAAGCGTGTCATCTGCAAAGAGATGGGAAATGGTAGGGCATCTCCGAGGCCTAGAGAACCACCCAATTGCACCTCTCATGTAAGCTTTTTGAAGAGATCTGCTAAGAGAATCATGTGCAAGAATAAACAGGTATGGTGCAATAGGATCACCTTGTCGAAGACCCCTAGTAGACTTGAAGAAACCAGTAGATTCTCCATTATTGGCCCATATAACAATGTACGTGGACAAGAAGGGGGGGGTTGAATTGTCCCCCACACGAAATTACTGATTTTAAACAATATGCGAAATTAATGAGATTGATGAAGGACAAGTTGAACAGAAATAAATCTAGTTCACTCAATCTCTCCGAGCACACTCGAATGTGTTGGAACAAGAAAAATGAACAAGCAAGCAACCACAGGACACGGGGATTTTAAGGTGGTTCGGGACCACGACGGGCTCCCTACGTCCACCCCTCACCGAACCGGTGAGGCTTCACTTGCTTCACAACGAAGCACACGGAGAATATACTCCAACACACACGGAGACTTCGTCTCCACAACGATCCAACAGCGGGATCAATCCACACACACACACCGCAACACTCGCGGCAAGATATGATCACAACCGTACGCAGACGGTTCACCACACACAGAGTTAAAGTTCAGAAATAAATGATATGTTCAATACATGCTCATAGACGAAGAGTAAATGACTGGAATAGATGGGAAAAGAGTGAAGAAATGAATCCCCATATGTAGAAAGGGCTGAAAATGATCTTCTTTGATTCCCGGTTCGGAGGGAGGTTGGATGACGGTTATTCAAGCCTCCTCTTGATCCTCTCGTCGATTCGCTCTTCTTTCTCTTCTTCCACAATCTCCAGAAATGCTTTGTTGGAGATGAAATCCACCTTGCAATAGCTCCTCCTTCCTTTTCCCCCTTTCTTCACCTACAAGATAAGAGAAAGATAGCACATTAGGGTTCTCTCTTGTCAAATTCGGAGTTCACAATGATATATATAGAGGGGTGGGGAAAAGACACATAAAACCCTCCCAATGTGTGTTAGAAACACCTAAACATGATTAGTAACAAATGGGGGGTGTTTTGGTAAAGTTTCATAGGGTTTAGAAAGGGTTTCAAACGGATTCGCAAAACCCGTGCCGGAATGGGTCGACCCCTGGGCAACCAGAGGGCGGACCGAACAAAATTAACACACAGTTTTCCAGGGGTCGAAGTGGGTCGACCCATGCAGCAGATTGCATTTCATGGGTTTCGGTCCGATCAGGAAACACTGGGGGTCGACCCATGGGGTCGACCCATGCTAGTGGGAGTTTACAAAACACCAGTTTTAGCATCAAAAACACATCCAAAAATCATGATATAATTATCATACATTTAACAAAGTATTTGGACCATTTACACCAAATTTTAACACGTTTCATGAGAATCACATAAGCACATTTGAAAACTCAAATATCTCATCTTAGAGATGCAAGAAACTCATTCAAGGCAATAACATCTCATGGAAGATGTTCTTGAAAACAACCCACACATAAAGCCATGTGAAGACAAGTTAAAACTAAAACTTCTCAAAACTCCCATTCAAATCAAGCATAAGAAATGGTTAGATATTACCATCATCCACTTGACATGAGAGGGTTTAAAAACCATCCTTGAACCTGTAAAAACACAAACATCAAGTTAGTTTATGTATCAAAAATTGAGTTCTCCTTAACTTGATTCTTCCACATAAAACTCCATATCTATACACATTCAAATGCACATTGCAACAAGTAAATGGAATTGTAAAACATGAACCACCATCTTTGGCATCATTCCATCACAAGAACATCAAAAGACATTTCAAAACACATGCTCTTCCAAACACATAAAGTTTTGAAATCATTTAACCTCATGATAAATATTTGCTCCACAAACACACAATATTTTGTTATCATCAAAACCAAGGTTAAAAACAATGTGGGAATGCAACACCCAACAATTAACGGAAATAGAAAACCAGCAATTGTTGACCATCAGATCGATGAGATCAATGAAAATATTACTAAAACCAAAATGCTTCAGCACCGCAAAGAGAAAATCCCATTCAATTCTGTCATATGCCTTTGCCATGTCCAGCTTAAAAATGACATTGCTCCCTCTAGTTTTCCTTCCCAATTCCTGAGCCATTTCCCGAGCTAAAGCAATATTATCCACAATATGTCTGCCTTTAACAAAAGCCGATTGTTCTCTTAAAATGAGAGATGGCAAGAATCTGCTCAGTCTATTGCACATGACTTTAGAAATAACTTTGTAAGATAAATTGCATAGACTGATGGGCGTATAATCAGAAATTTCAAAAGCATTGTTAATTTTTGGAATAAGAGCAATGAGAGTAGTTGTGAAGTCTCTAGGAAGAGGTCTTCGATTGGTAAAGAACTCCTGAATGGCTTTAATCACCTCCTTGTCAATGATTGAACATGCCTTATGGAAAAAACACCATGTAAACCCATCTGGCCCCAGGGCACTATCAAGGGAAATAGAGAAAATAGCCTCCCTAATTTCCTTGTAGTCAGGTACAGCACATAAAAAATCATTGTCTTCAGCTGATATCAGTTGAGGAATACAGTTAATAATATCACTGTCAATAAAATGCTGCTGTGAGGTGAAAGCTTTTTGAAAGTGAGCCAAAGCTATAGCCTTAATTTCCTATTTATCTGATGTAAGAGAGCCAGAACCATTCCGGAGGTGATTAATGAAGTTACGCCTCCTGTTTGCCATTGCAGTCATGTGGAAAAATTCAGTGTTTCTATCACCTTCCTTTAACCATCGAATTCTGGATTTTTGTCTCCAAAAGGTCTCTTGTTGAACAATATGATCTGCGAGAATACTCTTTGCCGTTTCTAAAGCATCCAGGTTTGTAGAACTAGGAATGGAATCAAATAAGTGTTCAGCCTCTAGAACCTCATCCTCCGCAGCCATAAGATGTGTATCTGGGATGGATGACTCAGAAGCTCTGAGCCCGAGGGAGGAGTGACCAGCAGGAACTGCAGCTTTTCCTTCTTTACTTATTCGGGAGATTGCTATTTGCCACTGCCTCGAACAAGGTGAACCTCAAGTACCTGCTGTTAATATGGGATCTCGAGCGGAGACCCCAGCTTGCATGGGGAAGGGCGATGTCGGCACAACTTTTGCCCATATGAATCCTGTATGCCCAGGTTCAGGGAACCTGGGTGGATTCACACCCTTCCTACAGGTACGAGTCAAGTCCTTTACACTTGTTGATTCTTAATTTGATTGATTGATTGTTGTGTGTTTTCAGATTTGGGGGTACACCCGGTTCTCTCTAGGTCACGGTACGATCCCGTGAGCCCTGATGGAGGCGGTCCGACTTATGGTGAGATGGAAGATGATTCGGGATCGACGCCTGGTAGCCACTAGGCTCTCCGACCTTCGGACAGCCTTGGATGAGTTTCCACCCTACCAGGTGAGTGTTTTGGCTAAAAGAGTTATGTGATATTATTTGTTATGTGAACTCAAATTTAGCAAAACTTTCAATTTTAATGTGGCAAGTGATCTGGACGCCTTATGTGATAGAAGACACTACCCCTCAGCCTTGGGTGAAGGAGGGGCAGGCTTGGTTCCACATAGATACAGTGTTTTTTTGTGTGAACCTGAGAGAGCCACTCTACCTACGTTTAGTGTAGAGGATGCTAGGATGGCACCAACCGCCAGTGGCGGTACCTGCTCAGCACGAGTCAAACAGGGGACGCAGATGGACCTCGGTGAGCGACCAGGATTGGGCCTCCCGCTACCATGCAGAGGCAGAGGCATTATAGAGAGGACCTTCCCTGGAGTAGGATAGGGATGTAAGGAATAGTGAGACGTGCCTGACAGATTATCAGGATCGATATGCCGGGTGACTCCGCCTCGACACTCGAGCGGTGAGTTACTCTTTAGCTTTCAAAATATGGTGTTTTCATTTAAACTTGTGGCTGCATGAGTTTATGGATTTGATGTGCAGATGCCCGAGACCGAGGCTGTGAGGATCCTTCAAGATCTGCTGGTTGTCCTTAATCAGACGATTTTGACCTTGCAGCATGAGATCTGGGAAATGGTAAGCCAAAGTTAGTTTGATTGATTTGAATCTTTGAGAATTCTTTAATCTTGACTGACCACTTGCCCCTGACTTACCAGAGAGGGGAGTTGGCGTATGTCCGGGTGAGGGCAAGAGCTAGCGGCGAACCTGCACCTTCGTCCCGAGCAGAGGCTAGAGAGGAGCTAGAGGATCACCTGGCAGGGGCCCTCGAGCGGGCTGAGGAGCGAGAGGCTGAGTTAGCCAAGACGGTGAGAGCTAAGCACTTAGGTTAGGAGCACTTCCCTTCCAATTATCTTTTCTTGATTTGCATGATGGTTCTTTTCTGTAAAGGAGGGAGTTAGAGGCTGCCTTGGCTGATCGACAAGAGCGGGATGCCCGCATTGAGGAGCTGACACGTCGCCTGAGTATCGTGGAGCGGCTCGAGGGTCGTCTTGCTGAGGCGAAGGAGAGAGAGGCTGAGGGACATGCTCCAGAGATGGCGATGGTGGTACGGGAGCAGCGAGCTCTCGATCAGCTAAAGACTCTGAGATGGCGAGTGCTGCGGAGGTATCACTGCAGAGGTGCCCCAGGAGAGGGAGCTGGACCCGTGACCCCCTCGGAGTCACTGTGGACCGGAGGAGATGTGAACTTCACAATAAGGGAGCTCATAGGTATGACGCAGCCTCCTGCAGAGCAGGGGGGATCTAGCCAGCAGCATCTGGTTCGAGGGCTTCGCGGCCATCAAGGCTGCGAGACAGGGGGAGCAGGGATTGAGACAAGGCTGATAGTCGGCGTAGCCGACCTCGCACCGATGGGGATTTGGGAGAGAGGGAGGGAAGATGCTAGAGATGGTTAGGTAGCAGCTGCTTTTGTACACTGGGGGTATGCCCCTAGAATGCTGTATCACTGGAACGTAATGGACATGTTTGCAAATGAAATGAGCTTTCTTCAGTGTACTTGGCTTGGTTTGGCTAGACGCCGTCTTCCCTGATTAACTGTTTCAACCACACTAAAAGGGAAAAAAGGTTAGTGTAGTATAATTTTAGCCCCCTGCCAAAAGTAGATAGTACCTTTCTCGATGCAGGGTAAGAGGGCTAAATCTTATTAACAAGATTAGAAAAGGAAAGTAAATATGAGATGAGTATGCAAGCAGGCAGAATGCAAATAGAAAGGGAAATATGATCATGCGAATGCACATGCAGATGCAAGACAAAAAAATTTAAGCTTTTTTGGGATTTTACACATTTTTTGTTGTTTTATAGTTTTATGCCCCTTTTTTGGAGTTATATTTTTATGATTTATTTGTTTTGGGATATTGATTTTTCTAGTTATTTTGTTTTTTGTTTTAATAACTCCTGGTGACCACCCATGTGGCACCTGGCCTACATGGAAACGGTGTTCTCTTCATCACCTCCCAGGTATCCTGTGCGTACATCTAGGTTGATTTGGGCCTCTAGACTCCTCGAATGATAGTCCCGCCGGTTAAGTCTTAACCTGATGACAATACCGTCATGCCACGCTTAGGCTCCCAGTTGCTTCCGACCACAGGGATACACCCAAAAAGCGTTCGAGGTAAATGATTTGCCCGACCCGGGTCTATCTCCTCACAACTCTAGATGGTATATAATGGAACACCTTGGAACCCTAACGGTCAACCGCGCGACGCTGACCCGGAATCAAACGCCGTCGCACTGACAGGTGACGCGCTTGCATTGACCTAAGCCCGCGGTAATATAAGAAGGCATTATGGTAGTAAATAGGGGTCTTGACCGGCCAGAAATACAGAGACCCCTTCACAGTAATGGCTTTTGCTTTTCGAAGTGGACAACCATCTATGTGTTTTTGCTAAACAAGGTTGGAACCTTGATGCGATTCACCTTTCAGGATCTCCGTCGAGCTTTCATCTTTGGAGGGAGAAGGAAGAATGAAAGGGGTAAACCTCCTGAGAGGACCGGAAAAACCTTTAATCCAGCGAGCTGGTTGAGGACCTACTCGACTTTCTCCTTTCGGGTAATTTCGGACCAATCCTCGAGTGTTTGATGTTTGATGCCCCTTCTGTAGAAATTTTGGCTTTTGTTAGAGAGAGGGGTTTCATTTACTGAGGTCAGGCATGGCTACGACCATGCTTCTCATGTGGCTTTGCCACACACATACATTTTTATTTCTTCTTTTGCTCTTTTGGGAAAAGGAATATCATCATTTGCTTTAGGATTTCCATTTTTTGCATGCCTGCGGGGACACAGCCCTCTTCTCGTGCTCTGACCTGGGCTCGAGGGGATGGAACCTACTCTTGCCTTAAGGGTCTTGTACTTCAGCTCCCATAGCTCATCATTTTAAGGGCGCCGGTTGTCTCATTTGGTCGAAGAAGAAAAGAACAAAGATTACAGCTTTCTTGGAGACCTTCGAGGCGAGACCTCATCACAGGTGGTGCCACCCATTTTGGATAAAACACGTGAGTGTGTGCATGTTATTTTCCTCTAATAAGCATAGGCCAACATGGCCAGACAGGGGTCTCCATGGCTCTGGCAGACCAAGACTCGATACTTACCACACCTTCACGGTCCCTTTTCTAACATAAAAAATGGATGCAATGAATTTGGACTTTATGATGGTCACCAGGCGTTAGCAATGTTTCTGTACAAGAAGTAAAAGAAATCCTCCTTTTTTCTTTGTTGTTTTTTTTTTGAAAGCTATGTACAAGGCCTCACGAATAAAACTTCTTTAGGTAAACCCCATTCCAGGGATATGTGAGTTCTACTCCCTTAGAGTCCATTAACTTGTAAGCATTGCCTGAGTAGACTTCTTTGACGACAAATGGACCTTCCCAATTTTCTTGGAGTTTTGCTTTAAGACCGGTGGTTTTAGTAAGTTTCCTCTTTAAAACCAGTTCACCCACTTTGAATTTTCTCTCCAGAACTTTCTTTGCGTAATAACGTGCAATCCTTTTACGATATACTTGAGCGTGATCAGCCATGATCATTCGTTTCTCATCTAATAGTTCCAGCTGGGCCAAAATATTTTCTCGACGTTGCTCGGGATCGAGCTCGGGATCCAACTGCACTCTTAGTGAGGGAACAAATATCTCATATGGGAGTACCGCCTCCATCCCACAGGTAAGTACATATGGGGTTTGACCCGTGGGAGTTCGGATAGAAGTACGGTAAGCCAAAGGGCCTCGACGAGGCGATCTGGCCAGTCTGAATAATGATGGGATTTGTAGGTTTTCTTAATAATTATGATGAGAGTTTTATTTGTAGCTTCAGCTTGTCCGTTTCCTTGTGGGTAGTATGGAGATGAATGATGTAAATTGATGCCATATTTACCACACATGTCACGGAGTTCCTGGGATGTGAACTGCGGCCTGTTGTCAGTGACGATGTCACGAGAAACATCAAACCTGGCGAGGATGTTGCACTTGATGAACTTTACCACCGTTGATGCCTTGACTTCTGTGAATGCCTCAGCTTCTTCCCATTTCGTGAAATGCTCTGTAGCGGTGAGGATGAAGGACTTTCTTCGGATTTCTCCGGTTCTGTCCTCCAGGGGACCGACTACGTCAAATGCTCACATGGCGAAGGGCCAGGGAGCTATAAGAGGGTGGAGTGAGGATGAGGGAGCGTGGACCTTGTCTGCATGGAGTTGACATTTGGTGCAATGACGGACATAACGGGCATAGTCCTCATGCATGGTAGGCCAATAGTATTACCGAAGGAGTTTCTGAGAAAGCATGTGACCATTTACATGGCCACCACATTCGCTGGAGTGCGCAGCTTTGATAATTGCACGAGATTCGGTCTCATCGAGACAACGGAGATAAACTCCACTAAGGGATTTGCGATGCAAGAGACCACCTATGATGGCAAAGCGCTCTGTGGCTCGATGAATGGCCCGTCGATCTGGGGCGGTAGCATAATCAGGGAAGGATCCATCCCGGAGATAATTTTTGATGTCAAAAAACCAGGGATTGCCGTCCTCGAGGTCGACTTCGGGCTCATGAGAGATAACATGGACTTGAAGTGAGAACTCGGAGAACTGTTGGAACCATGGATCTGAATATGAAGGAAAATGCATTCTTTGTACCATGATAGTGGCTGACAGTTTTTCATCGGGAATCAGGAGAGAAGATGCTAGAGATGCCAGGGCATCGGCTAAAATGTTCTGAGCCCTAGGGGTGTGCACCAGGGTTAGCTTCCTAAACCGCCGGACTACCTTGCAAACTAAGTCCTGGTAGGGTTTTAGTTTCGGGTCCCGGGTTTGGTACTTGCTGAGAGATTGCCGGAGTATAAGCAGAGAGTCTCCGATGATCCGGAGCTCCTTAACTCCGAGTGCCAATGCCATTTTTAAGCCCATGAGGAGTGCCTCATATTCTGCCATGTTATTTGTGGCAGGGAAGGTTAACTGACATGCACGCGGGATGATGACACCTTCCGGAGACTGAAGAACAGCTCCAATTCCACAACCTTTGGAATTAAGTGCACCGTCGAAGTAAAGAATCCATGAAGGTTCACCATCTATGATGGCTCCTAACTCTTCGTCCGGGAAACTATCGTCGACAGGGGAGAACATAGGGAGTGGATGATAAGCAAGGTGCTCAGCAATGGCGTGCCCCTTAACCGCTTTCTGACTGACGTAGATGATGTCAAATTGGTTGAGAAAACTTTGCCATCTCACCAATCGATCAGCTAATGCGGGTTTTTCCAACAAGTATTTAATTTGGTCCATTCGTGCCAAGAGCTTCACTTCATGTGCCAAAAAATAGTGCTTTAGCTTTTGGGCGACCCAGACGACCGCCGCGTAAGTCTTTTCCATGGCAGTGTATCTTTGTTCAGCTTCATTGAACAATTTGGACAAATAATAGACCGCACGTTCCCTCTTGGCATTGTCATATTGGGCCAATACTGCTCCGACAGATTCTTCCGTGGTGGAGACATAGAGTAGCAGAGGCTGACCTGGGATTGGGGGTGCCAGAACAGGAGGATTTAGGAGATAGCTCTTC
Source organism: Amorphophallus konjac (assembly GCA_022559845.1). NCBI lineage: Eukaryota > Viridiplantae > Streptophyta > Magnoliopsida > Alismatales > Araceae > Amorphophallus > Amorphophallus konjac. The sequence continues at coordinate 147,489,777 of CM040118.1, forward strand.
AGGTCATCAAAGGCCTTTTGACATTTATCGTTCCAATCAAATTTAGCCTCTCCTTTCAACATGTCATAAAAGGGCTTGCATCGCTGGGAGTGGTGAGATATAAATCTCCTGATGAATTGCAAACGCCCAATTAGACCACGGACCTCTTTGATGTTCTTGGGAGGAGGCATCTTGGCAATGGCCTTAGCTATGTTAGGGTCGATCTCAATCCCTCTCTTGCTGACTATGAACCCTAAAAGCTTTCCTGAAGATACCTCGAATACACATTTCTTGGGGTTCATTTTGAGTTGGTGCTCCCGAGACCGTTGGAGAATTGCCCGGAGGATTTCCGCATGGCCACTCTTGGTCTTGGACTTGACCAGAATGTCATCCACATATACTTCCATATGGACGTGCATCATGTCATGGAAGATGGCCATCATCGCCCTTTGGTATGTGTTGTACCCCTGTGATTTTGATGATGCCAAACACTATGAGTCATCTAAGCATGATGTCATATGTGTTGATGTTGCAGTTATATGGTTTGATGATGTCATGATATCATTATGGTTTAATGATGCCAAACAATGTTGATGCTGCATTGGTGCACTGCTTTCGATGTTAATCAAGCTAATGCAATTTCTTGTTCCCATTGCTTATATTACATTTCATTCATGTGTAAAAGTCTGTGACTGTATGCTTAAAAGAACATGTTGAAAGCCAGTTAGAATCAAAAGTCAATGCTCAATCAACAAGAAAAGTCAACATGATCAATGAAGTCAATACACAGTCAATTGGAATTGTCAATAGTCTTGTTTGGCCAGTCAAAGTCCCAAACAGTGCAAGCTGACACTAAGGTCGACGCAGCTAAGAGCAAAGGTCGATGCAGCTTCTGTGTTTGATGAAGTAAGGTTGATGCTAGCTCGACAAGGTCGATGCTAGTTCTTGCAAAAAGGTCGATGCTAGCTCGATGTAGTTGATGCTAGTTCATGCATAGGGTCGATGCTAGTTGAACTAAGGTCGGTGCTAGTTGCATAAAAGGTCGGTGCTAGTTGGGTCAGTGCTAGTGTCATATAACTTGTGAAGAGGCGAGCTCTCGCGCGGGTCCTGATCGGACAGGGGATCACCGGATTATGAACTGCAAGAAAGGGAAACGGATCAGGGGGCCCAGGGATGAGTCCTTGGGAAAAACCCTCCGATGCTTAAGTCAGTAGAGCTATGTTTGGAGCAATAAAGGGGGGAAGTAGCTTCTGCGCGAGATCCATCTCCACCAGAAGGGTGAAGTGTGTTGAGTCTTGTTGAATCTTTACATGTTTTGATGATGACAACACTATAAGTCTTAGTGGTGTTCAAAAATATGTCTCTGTGAAAAAATTAACAAAAATATTTTTCTGTGAAAGTGAACAAAGAATATTTTTTCTATGAAGAATAAACCTTCATTTCACTTCAGGTATTTTTCAGGGACTGTATTCGTGTTGGTTGGCACTTCGTCTTGTTTATGTATAACACCTCGTGTTGTACTGTTTGTCTTCGTGTCGTTTTCATTTTAGTACTGTTTGTGTTTTCATTACGCCGTGTCGTCCTCTCGTACCTCGTGTTATTTTAAGATGTGTTCTATTTGACCTCGTGTCGTGTTTCCTAGACCTCGTGTCTTTGTCGCTTTGTGACCTCACCTCGAGTCGATTTTAGTTTTCGTCTTCGTGTTGCTTTTTTTCTGTAGACTTCGTGTCCTTCTTGTCTTGACCACACTCCGTGTCAATTCTTGTGTTTATGTACTTCGTGTCGTTTTCTTTATTTCGTGTTGTAGTCATCGTGTGTACCTCGTGTCGTTCTTTCTCACCTCGTGCTGTTCTCATCTCACTTTGAGTCGTTTCTTTGTATTCTGTCTTCGTGTTGGTTTTTCACTTTAGACTTCGTGTCTTTCTCGCCTTGACCACACTTCGTGTTGCTTTCCGTAGACCTCGTGTCTTGCCTGTTTGCAACCACTTCGTGTTGGTTTCTATTGTTGTCTTCGTGTCTCCGTGTTGTTTTTATCTTCGTGTCTTCGTGTTGTTTTTGTATTCGTGAATTCGTATTGCTTTTGTATTCGTAACTTCGTAGTGTTTGTTGTTACAGTGACACTTCGTGTCGTTCTCGTTTTACTTCGTGCTATTTTTCATCTGACCTCGTGTCATGCTCTCCCTGTCTCGTACTGTAGTAATCTTGTCTACTTCATGTCGTCCTTTTTCTACTTTGTGCTGTTCTCCTTCTACTTCGTGTTGTTCTCTTTCTACTTCGTGTCATTCTCTTAGTAGTGTTTGCTTTGTCACCACTGTACCTCGTGTCGTTCTCTGTTTATTGCACATCTTATCGTGTCCACATACCTCATGCAGTTCTAGTTCTTGTGGCACTCAAGGTTAATGGTTTTATCTCTTTGCAGGTCCGAGGAAGAACATTCATCGGTGTCTGGCTGCACATGATCCGATACTGAAGGGACAAATACGAAAAGGGCACGTGGCAGGAAGGTTCTGGATCAAGCGTGTGAGGCACACGCAATTTGTATCCCATCCTCCTGCTGGCTGCTGATATAAAAAGAAGAAAGGCTGGTCGAGCAGAAGGCAGAAGAGGATGAGCCAAAAAGAATAGAAGGGCAGAGATTGAGAGAGTAAAAAGAGCAGAAGAACAGAAGAAGAAAAAGAGAGAAGAGAGAGTGAAAGAGGAAGAGAGTTGAAGAGAAAGAAAGAGAGATAGAGAGTGAGCGAGAGAGCTCGTGGAGGAGAAGGAAGAAGCTGCTTGAAGATCTGTCTTCACTGGACCGTGGATCAGATCCAGGCCAGTCAGCTCCGTTGGGAGCCACATTGTGCATTTCATTTTTCAGCGTTCTGTTTGCTGAAGTTATTTTCATTTTGTGTTTTTGTTTTTCCATTTTTCATCTGGTTATCTTGTTCTTCCGATAGCCCTGTTGGGGATCGGGTTCCTCCTGTTGGTTCAGGAGAAGGGAGATCTGATCTCCGGGTTGCAAGTGACAAGTTGTCACTTGTGAGTTGCCCTCTGGTTAGAGGAAGGGAGGCTAGTCCTCCGGTTCTGGGCTTGTGGTTGCAAGTCCAGTGGTCCCTCCTGGTCTGGAGGAGGAGAGGTCTTCGACCTCTAGTTTCCAAGTGGCTGGGAGTCACTTGGGTGTTCCTCCGGTTGGGAGGAAGAGGGGAGGTTGTTCCCCTGGTCAAGCTATGTGGCAGCAACTGTTTGCAGACTGAGTCTGCTGGGTTCTAGCGTTTGCTAGTGAAGCCTCACTCCGGTTGGGAGTGAGGGGTGGATGTAGGTCTGAAGGACCGAACCACCTAAAAATCTATTGAGCAGTGGTTTGTTTGTCTGATTTGCTTCCGCTAGATGCTTGAATAGGCGCGCTCCATGTGTTTGTATTTGAGCTGAATCGAATTGGTTCTATTCTATGTCTTTATCTAGCATCCTAGTTTTAATTTGGCCATTATAGGTAGCAGGATTCATTTACCCCCCCTCTGTATCCGGGCCAAGCACCCTAACAGTTGGTATCAGAGAGGGTGTCTGCATATAAGGTCCAGCGACCTGCAGATTCGTTCTTGCGGTCTTAGGTGCTTATTTGCCTTTAGTGCATCAATATTCCTGTTGCATTGAATTTATCTGCTATTTGCTTCAATGGCTTGTCCACCTGTCTTCAGTGGTTTTGATTTCAACCAGTGGCACAGTGCTTTACGTGCTTATGTTAAATCCGTTGATCCAGACCTGTGGAAAGTGATTTCACATGGTCCTCATAAACTACCAAAGAAAAGGTCCAAATGGACTGACAGCCACGAATCAATGTATGAGGAGAATCAGACAGCTATAAATCTGATGAAAGCAGCCACTGATAATGCTTTTCACTCATGTTTCTTTGATTGCAGATCTGCAAGGGATATGTTGGAAATGATGAAGAGAGCCGGGAAAGGAAATCAAACAGGCTGCATGATGGCCAACAGAAGCGATCAAGGCAGCAATCAAACTCAAGAAGATGATGATGATGAGGTAAATCTCTTAGAGAATTTCTATCTAGAAGATTGGGAGAATGCTTATGCTAAATTATTTGAATCCCATGAACTGTTAAGAAAACAGTATAAAAAATTGAAGAAGGGTACTGGTTTAGATAGTTCAAGCTTTCCTTGTAGAAATTGTGCTGAACTGAAAAATGCTAGTATGTCTGATAATCTAATGCTGAAAGAATTTGAACGCGTTAAATCTGACTTAAACAAGCTGAAAAATGAGAATGACTCTCTCAGAAAGTTCTCTAAAGAAAATGAAGAATAATTAGAGAAACTTAAACGAGAGAATGATTTGCTGATTGAAAAGTTTAATGCCATAAAATCTGTAAACATAGAACTACAGAAAGATTTTGAAAAACAACAAAAGGAATTGAGGGAGTTTGAAGCTAGGAGAGAAAGCATGGTTGACTCAGAAGATCAGCTTCTAATAAATGAGTTAATTCAAAATGATAAGCTTAAAGAAGAAGTTGAAAAGTTAAAATTGTTAAACAGTGCCATGTCTGAAAGACTTCTCACATTAGAGAAAGGAAAAGTCATCTGTACAAACGAAACTGATGAAGTAGATGAGCTGAGAAAGGAAATTGAAGAATACAAAACAGCTAATAAGGTTTTGAATGAAACTGTCAATTGTAGTGAACAAGAGATCGCTAGTTATGAAATACACATTGCATCTCTTGATAATAAAATTCAGGATCTGAAAAGCTCCTTGTCAAAGTTTGTGAGTGGTCAAGAAAATCTGGACAGGTTGTTAGGAATTAAGGTCAATACTCAAAAGGAAGGGTTGGGCTACAACAATGTCAATAAAAAGGTTTTTGAAAACAAGCTGACGACATCCTTTGTCAAAGCTTCTGATATAGCCACAACCACAGAAAATAAACAACCAAATATTCAGAAGAATCAGAACCAAACTGAAAAGTTGAAAAAGGTTGATGGATCCAAGCTAAAAACGGTTTTCATTAAATCTTCTGAACAGGAAAAGCCTTCCACTTCATCTCCAGTTCAGTACAAGGCTAAGAAAACATGAAAACAAGATAAAAATCAGAAAAGGACTGAAAATCATAAAATAAATAAAAAGGGTCCATCAGCATTTGCTGATCACAGTCCTCACACACACTCACATGCATCTAAAAGGAAGAATATCTGTCACTACTGTCATAAAGTTGGACATCTGATGCATGAGTGTAAGTTGATGGAGAAGGATGATAAGAATGCTAGGAGATCTTATGATAAAAATCCATCACCTCAGAAAAGAAATGTCACATGCTCTAATTGTGGCAAATTAGGACACTCTATTGCTCATTGCTGGTTTGCTAGTGGTAAGAAAACCCTCTATTCATATCATGCTAAATTCCCTACAAACCAACATGTTTTTAATAAAAACAAATCTGGTTCAATGAGCCAGCATATCATTTGTTTCAACTGCAACAAAATGGGTCACAGGGCCTCTGAATGCTGGTCAGGTTCCTTTAGAAGAAATTCTCTCATTTGCTCTCACTGTAGAAAGCATGGCCATACAGTCAAGGACTGTTGGCATATTCAGGGTAGAAATGTGAATCTCAAACATGCTAAATTCCCTGTAAGATAATTTGCAAAACCTTCATGTCATCATTGTGGGAAGCCAGGTCACATGGCCGCAACCTGTTGGCTGGTAGGATATCAAAACCAAACCAGTTTTGGTAAACAAAAATTTTACCCTGTTAACAGAAAATATCATGTGTATGCACATAGAATTCATGCTAATAAGAATGTGCATAAATCAGATCTGAAAACTACTCCTGGAAATGTGCTGAGAAAACCTGCTAAAAATAATAATGTCATGTCAGGACCCAAGACTTCTTGGGTACCTGTTTGTGCAAAATAAACCTTATTTTGCAGGTGTGCCTTGGGACTGGAATAAAAGGGGTAATGATCCAAGACACTCAAGAATGAAAACCCCATTCTCACACTATTCAGGTAATCTCTCTGCATGTCCCATTTTGAAACCTATTGCATATCTGGTTCGATGTATTCTTACTTATCCTGCTCTTAGTTTCATCTAGTGCATACATATTGAATCTGTTCTTGCATATTCATTCATCATCTGCAAGTTGCATTATTTTCTGAACATGCACTCTGAAAATTCTGAAAATCTGAACTGAATGTGAATGCTAGTTGAAAACTGTATGTTGCATAATTCATGAAAATCTGAATCGCTTATAGGACTGTTGAGTTTACCCTGTTATTCATGACCTCTATGGTATATCAAATGGTAAGCTACCAAAGGCAGGGAAATCTGTCCGGAGGTCCTTACTATGTGTGAGGTGGTCTTTCAGAACAAATGCTCCGCCTAGTACCATAAGTCATTCTGATGATCAGGGGAGCCTGTTTGTGCATAACTCAAACTCACATGTTTAATTTTCATGGCAAACACTGCATTCAATAATTAATTAATACCTCCAAGAGTCGTGTGTGAGATGTTCTTGAGTGGGCTGAAAAGGAGCTTGACAGGCCATTTGGTTTCTGAGGAATTGTGTCAGCCGATGCAGTTTATGTGGTGTTAAGATCTATCATCTCATGAGGTTGCGTTTTGTTACCCAAGAGCTTCTCTGGATGTGAGACAGAACTTCTTCAAAAATACTATATTTGGATGTGTCCTTAGTGCCTAATGTCTTGAGTGATCTCTCACTTCTTGGCTTGCTGATAGGAGTGCTGCTCATCTCATCTCATCTCTCTCTATTCGGTCAGCCACCTTCTTATCTCTCTCTTATCACTCTTGGTTCAGATATTCTCTCGAAGAAATTATGTTTTCAGTCTTCTTGCTCTTATCAGATGTGTTCTGTATACCTTAAACCACCCAATATCTAGTGTAACAACTTACACCTGTTAATAAAGAACTTCAATGTATGGGGGTTATATTTGGTCCTTGATCCTTCTAAGTTATCCTCTCAAGTGTTGGTCAACATATTATAAAACTTCCTGTTAAATGAGAAAAATTTGTTGAGGATCTCGACTTAACTGAAACTTATGTGGAGAGAGCTCTGAGATAAAAAATTGTGTTAAGTAAGATATCTATCTTTTGTCTAAAATCATGAGAAGTGCTACCAGGGAATACGCCATTATTTGTGGCAGAGCAATGGCTTTTGTGGAGAAATAGACACTCTAGATCAGAGAAGTCCAGAGTTTCTGTCATGATACAATTAGCTATCTCTGTGTAGAAATGTTAAAATAATAAAAAAAAGGGGGGGGAAGTCCTCAAAGAAAATTTCATTGGCTTTGATTGGCATAAAGGTAGTCCGTCCTGAGTAACCAGGGTTTCTGGTGTCTGATAAACATGTCTCCTTGTGTAAAAACGAACTATTCTACCTTGTGCTCAACAAATTGGTTGACCCTGTATGCCTTCTCTTGTCCATTAAATGAAGAAATGAAATCTGCTTGACATCGATGTGTTATTTCATTGCTTGACAAACATAAGGAGCAATTTAATCGTGACTCTCTCTAGTTTAAGCAACTTTAACAGCTAATTTTGTGATTATGCTGATTTAATATATTGAGTTAACTGACCTTGGAATTTGGAAGAATATAACCCATCCACATATTGAAGGGCTAACTTTAACAGGCAGTAGGTGCGTTACATCATGACTAAGGGTAATTTGGGTATTTCCAGAAAAAGTTTGATAAGAGTAAAAAGTAACTCGACAAAACCCTTCTTGTTTCACACGCCTTCAACCTCAAACCCTCATTTCCCCTTGCCGCTTCCTATTCATCCTCGTGCCGCTCCACCTTGAGCATTTTTCTTCAAACTCATCTCCATCTCTTCCCGCTCACTTTCTTTCCCCACAGAGGTCTCTTCCTCTCTTGGGTCTAGCTTCACTTCCAATAGCAGCCTGCAAGAGAGAGTTGATACTCTGGAAGTTACAGCAGATGGATCAGCAAAGGCCAGCAGCTCCTGGTGAAATGAAGAGGAAGGGAAAAGAAATAGTTGAAGAGCCTTCATCTAAGGAACAGAGATGTCTTGAGCCAGAACCTGCTGCGGAAGTATCTTCAGAACAAGGTACCAGGATTTCTCAGTCTACCGTGTTCTTAGAAAGTGGGAAAATCATTCCCCCTAGAATAATAGATTTCGGAGATGAAACCATGGTCTCGAAGTTTCCAGAACTGCTGAAAATCTTTGAGTTTCAGGAGTGGAGAAATTTCTTAGAAAATCACCGTGTCTATTACCCTAGGCCGGTAATGGAATTTTACAATAATTTGTCCTTGAGCCGAGACAAGTCTGCCTTGTTATCATCTGTTAAAGGGGTCGAGATAACTGTTACATGTGACTCCCTTCACAAAGCCCTCGGTGTTCCAGATAAAGGGGAGGTAGAGGGAAGCTTTCGATACAGTCTCCATGAAGCTTTCTCAGTCATTACTGGTAAACCCAGTAATATTCATGATAAGGGGCAGTTGAAGCTAAAAGCTTATTAGACATCGTCATTTCCTCCTCTTCACAAGCTCCTTCAGAACGTCATTGCTTCCATTATCACCCCACAGACTGGGGCTAGAGGAAGAATTACAGACACACAGAGATTTCTACCGTTTTGTCTGATTCAAAATGTAAAGATATGTCTACCAGAGATCATTTTTACTGTCATGAAGGGATGCATTGGATCCAAGAGACACCTTCCCTATGCCGCCCATCTGACAGACATCTTCAAGCATTCAGAGATTTGCTTGGATGGAGAGGCCGCATCTGAAGTTAAAGCCCGAAACATATTTAATATGAATTTTGTTTCAGTGTTTTTGGGCTTAGAGGGCTCTTCTATGGTGGGGCAAGTTAAGGCCCAAAAGGTCAGGGAATCACTTACTCAGGGGGAGCATTTGGAACAATTTCAAGACTTAGCCCAAACTGGTGTGCAATCAGTTTCTGAGATTGCTCAACAGGAAACACCAGCTGAACAACCAGAGTCTATTTTGCCAGCTGCACCCACCGAAGTACCTTTTTCCTTTCAGAGGCTAGTCGAGGTTGCATCTAAGGAAATCAGGTTGTCTGACGAAAGCATTCAGACTGATCTAGATGCAAATATTACTGGTCTATTTGATTCTTTTGGGAAGACATCTGAAGAGGTAATAGTGCCTGAGGAATAGCCAGCTAAAGAGCAAGACAGTACTGATCAAGAACTTGCTGTTTTTGTTAATGTAATTTTAAGAGAAACTGTAGAGAGAAGCTTGGAAGAGGCTACCAACTTGGTTGCATCTGAAAGTCTTGAACATGCATCTGTTGACAGTCCTGCAGATCAGGAACTCATGGAAGATAGAGGGGATAGCAGTCAAGAAAAGGTTCCTGTCATAGAACTAGATTCAGAATTTTCAAGTGAAGAAGAGGCACCTGAAGGTGTAATTCCTCAGAAAGAAACTCAAGCTGAAGATGAAGATCAGGTCCCAACTGAGAGTAGTCAAATGCCAGTACAAGAGGAAGCAGCTGAGAGAACTGTACCTAGTAGTGAATTTTTTGGTACACCTCTAGGTCCACCTAGACTTCTATCTGCACAGGCGCCCAACATTGAATCTGCTCGGGCGCCCAACATTGAAGAACTTCTTATAAACCTGACTCAGCAGATGCAGAAACAAGATAAGAAATTAGATGACCTGCTCACATATGTCACCCTCAACATAAATCAGGTACATTCCAGGCTACTGAAGCTCGAGATATCTCTCCTCACTGAATGGAAACGATTCCTTCTCAACAAAAAGGCTTCAGATGATGCCAACAGATCCCTGATGCAAGGTTTGCAGGAGGTGTGTTCAAAGATAGCTAAAGCACTGAGTGAGTTGCAAGATGTTCAAATTTCCCCCTTCAAAATGTCTACCAACATTATAGATCACTGCTATGAGATCAGAACATCTTTAGAAGTTTTGAAGAAGTCATCCAGTGCCCTAGGTCCAGGTATTCAGCAGGTCTATGATAAATTGGCCGCCTTTTTAACAGAAATGACAATTCTGACTGACAGATATGAAACTGTCAATATTCGCCAAGACGACATCATTTCTGAAGTGGGACATGTCAGAAGTGCAGTGGTGTATTGGCTAGCTGAACTGTCAAATGACCTAAAGGAATTTCAGTCTACCTTGGGTTCAGCACCTGGTCAAGCTTCCTCTAGCAGAACTCCACCTCAAGAATATACTTCTGCTTCTCCAAGGGGGAGACCACCTCATGGCAGGCCGCGTGGCCCTTCTAGCAGACAAGCCAGATACTTTTCTTGAAAAGACTATGCTCTGTATCTTGTTGCCCATTTTGAGGCTTTCTCTCTCACACTCTTGGACTTATTAATTAAAACTCATATCATTGTTGCATTCTTATTGTTTCATTCTTTTTGATGATGTCAAAGGGGGAGAAATCAGGCCTTTGCTAGCTCGTTGAAAATGTTTAATGTTTGTTATTCATTGAGAATGGCTATTTCAGCCTTGAAGAAATCAGGCTCTTGCTAGCTCGTTGAGAATGTTTAATGTTTGTTTTTCATTGAGAATGGCTATTTAGTGCTTTTCTTTCTCTGCAAGGACTCAAGACTCATAGTGTTGCCACCCATCAAAAAGGGGGAGATTGTTGAGTCTTGTTGAATCTTTGCATGTTTTGATGATGACAACACTATAAGTCTTAGTGGTGTTCAAAAATATGTCTCTGTGAAAAAATTAACAAAAATATTTTTCTGTGAAAGTGAACAAAGAATATTTTTTCTATGAAGAATAAACATTCATTTCACTTCAGGTATTTTTTAGGGACTGTATTCGTGTTGGTTGGCACTTCATCTTGTTTGTGTATAACACCTCGTGTTGTACTGTTTGTCTTCGTGTCGTTTTCGTTTTAGTACTGTTTGTGTTTTCATTACGCCGTGTCGTCCTCTCGTACCTCGTGTTGTTTTAAGATGTGTTCTGTTTGACCTCGTGTCGTGTTTCCTAGACCTCGTGTCTTTGTCGCTTTGTGACCTCACCTCGTGTCGATTTCAGTTTTCGTCTTCGTGTTGCTTTTTTTCTGTAGACTTCGTGTCCTTCTCATCTTGACCACACTTCGTGTCAATTCTTGTGTTTATGTACTTCGTGTCATTTTATTTATTTCATGTTGTAGTCATCGTGTGTACCTCGTGTCATTCTTTCTCACCTCGTGATGTTCTCATCTCACTTCGAGTCGTTTCTTTGTATTCTGTCTTCGTGTTGGTTTTTCGCTTTAGACTTCGTGTCTTTCTCACCTTGACCACACTTCGTGTTGCTTTCCGTAGACCTCGTGTCTTGCCTGTTTGCAACCACTTCGTGTCGGTTTCTGTTGTTGTCTTCGTGTCTCCGTGTTGTTTTTGTCTTCGTGTCTTCGTGTTGTTTTTGTATTCGTGAATTCGTGTTGCTTTTGTATTCGTAACTTCGTAGTGTTTGTTGTTATAGTGACACTTCGTGTCGTTCTCGTTTTACTTCGTGCTGTTTTTCATCTGACCTCGTGTCATGCTCTCCCTGTCTCGTACTGTAGTAATCTTGTCTACTTCGTGTCGTCCTTTTTCTACTTTGTGCTGTTCTCCTTCTACTTCATGTTGTTCTCTTTCTACTTCGTGTCGTTCTCTTAGTAGTGTTTGCTTTGTCACCACTGTACCTCGTGTCGTTCTCTGTTTATTGCACCTCTTGTCGTGTCCACATACCTCATGTAGTTCTAGTTCTTGTATCACTCAAGGTTAATGGTTTTATCTCTTTGCAGGTCCGAGGAAGAACATTCATCGGTGTCTGGCTGCACATGATCTGATACTGAAGGGACAAATACGAAAAGGGCACGTGGCAGGAAGGTTCTGGATCAAGCGTGTGAGGCACACGCAATTTGTATCCCATCCTCCTGCTGGCTGCTGATATAAAAAGAAGAAAGGCTGGTCGAGCAGAAGGCAGAAGAGGATGAGCCAAAAAGAATAGAAGGGCAGAGATTGAGAGAGTAAAAAGAGCAGAAGAACAGAAGAAGAAAAAGAGAGAAGAGAGAGTGAAAGAGGAAGAGAGTTGAAGAGAAAGAAAGAGAGATAGAGAGTGTTGTGCATCCCTTAGTTTTGATGATGACAAAGGATATGTTTAATTGCTCCTTCAATGTAAAGTAATGAACTCATGACAATTTGATGATGACAAAAGATGTGTTTAACTAATTCAATGCAAATCTGATAGTTCAAGTCACTTCTGATAGTTCAAGTAATTTCAGGTATACTGAAGTACAAGTGAAATCAACAAATTAGAAGAAGTGTCAAAGGTTACTTGTCGACCAGTGAAGTGATCATTGTCGACCAACGAATCCAACCAAACACAGCTCAAGTCATTCTCCTTCTGTACGTGCTTTGGTTGTCGACCAAAGCCCTGCTCGTTGTCGACCACGGAATAGACAGAGTATCAGCCTGAACTACCAGTCATCTAGACATTGCTTCTTGTCGACCAGCGACAGGGTCGTTGTCGACCACAAGCGATACAGCGTCCAGAACCGAAACTCAACTGAATTCAGTTTCTGTTCCTAGAAACCTGCAGGTTGTTGCTGCAGGTTGTTGGGCTGTTCAGATGATAAGATTCCGCACTGGATTTAAGGAGAGAATGCTATTTAGAACCGGTCAAACCCATTCGAATATTCTATTCAACCTTCTCCATGTTTTTCAGCAGGTAATCCAACTGATTTACGCTCTAGTTATAATCTGAGCGGGAAAAGCTTCGGGCTTGAAAATATAGCTGAATAAAAAGAAAAAGAGGACGGAGAGCGGAAAAAGAGAACACAGATGTGGAACACAGAGTAGAAGAAAAAGAAAGAATACACCCACGAAGATACTCTGAAAGAGGAAAGAAGGAGTGGCTCTTCAGAAACCATAAAGACTGCACAAGACCGAAGGCATCTTCATTGCTGCAGAAGGAAGACTGACTCAAGGCAAGCAAGACTCCAGCAGCGTCGCAGCTGAAGGCAATCGTCTGGAAGTTCCACAGGGAGTCTATTCCTGTTACCTGCAGTCCCAGGCTGAACTCTTTTTCTTTGATTCAAAAGCTCTTGTTCAGTCCTGTTGCATCTTTTGTTCTTTTCATTACATCAAGTGTCAAGCTGTGAGGCAGCGGGTACAAGCTGTGTGTCAGCGGGAAGAAGCTGTGTATCAGCGGTGTGTTGGTTGAGATCAGGAGTTCTCATTTAGTGAAGCCTTGCTCAAGTTGAGCGAGGGGTGGACGTAAGTCTCGGGAAGAGACTGGACCACCTAAAAATCCTATCTTGTGGTTTTGCTTGTGGTGTGTGCTCTTCTTATTGCTTGCTGTCACTGTAGTTATCAGTTTTATCTTTGCAACCCATAGTTTGCTTAAGGTCTAGTCGATCTTTGGTTTATAAATTGAAAAGGGGGCTAGATCTATTCACCCCCCCTCTAGATCTATTCAGTCCGTACACAACACGTGGTATCAGAGCAGGTTCTCCGAAAATGTGGTCTAACAACCATGAGAAAGCTGGCAGACTGAACTCTAAGAGTCTAATGGCTGAGGGACACTCAGTGACTAGACCACCGTTTTTTGATGGGAATGATTATTCATACTGGAAAAATCGTATGCAGGTGTTCTTGAGAGCACAAGATCATGAGATGTGGAGAGTAGTGAGCCGCGGACCCTATGATCTACCCGAAGACGAGGATACCTGGACCAGAGAACAGGTCAAAAAATCAACCATCAACTGGGGAGCTATGAACGTAATGCAATGCGCACTTCATCCCACGGAGTTCTCAAATGTCTCACAATGTGCAATACCCAAGGAGATGTGGGATCGACTCGAAGTCATCTATGAAGGTACGTCAGAGGTAAGGGAGTCAAAAGCAAATATGTTAGTCTCAGAATATGAAATGTTTAGAATGAAAACTGATGAAAACATTTCTGATATGTATGCTAGACTAGTACAACTAACAAATAGCTTAAAGAGTCTAGGGAAAACCTACAAGGATCAAGAGCTAGTGAGAAAAATTTTAAGGTCCCTCACTCCTATGTGGCATACCAAGGCCACAGTCATTGAGGACTCAAAGAACCTCACTACTATGACTGTGGATGAACTAGTAGGTTCCCTAATGGCCTATGAGGTCAATCTAAAAGGAAAGGAAGACGAGGGCAAGAAAAAGAAACAGCTAGCTCTGAAAACTAAAATAGGCACCTCTGAATTATCTGACACTGATGACTCATCTAGCACAGGTGAGGAAACTGGTGAGCTTGCCATGCTAACAAGAAAGTTCAGAAAGTTTCTGCGGAAGGAAGGTAAAGGATTTAAAAATCCGAAGGGCATGGTAAGGAAATCATCCCAGTTTAAGACTGACAAAAATAAAGCTTCATCTAACAAGCTTGTATGCTACAACTACAGGAAATCAGGACACATGAAGGCTGAATGTCCAGAGGCTCCTAAGAAATCAAGCTTCAAGTGGAAAGGCAAGAAACCAAAGGCAATGATAAGCACATGGAGCGAGGAGGAGGAAAGCAGCGAAGAGGAAACAACTTCCGAGGAAGAAGAAGGAAACACATGTCTAATGGCCAAAGGAGACAGCAACGATCTTGAGGTAACCTCCCCTTTTCAAGACTTTTCTAGCTCAGATTGGGAAGAAGCCTATTCAGATTTACTTGATACATATGAAAGAATAAGAAGGGAAAATAAAAGTTTGAAGAAGAAGGTTAATCAGTTCAATAATGACAGCAACTCAATTGCCAACAGAACTGAACTAGAATTGGAGATCACCACCTTGCAAAATAAACTGAATCAACGCGAGATAGATGAAGAAAACGTCAAAGGGCAATTAGAAGAAAATGAAGTACTGAAAAACACAATTGACGAGTTAAAATTAAAGACTCAAGAATATGAACAGGAAACTAAGCTAACTCAAGAAAGAAACAACTCACTCATGGAAGAAAACAGTCAACTTCTGAAAGAAATAGAAAGAATCCAAAGTGAACTGAAAAACAAACAGGAAACATTGGAAAAAATGACTAAGGGTCAAGAAAACTTGAACGCTGTGTTGGGAATAAAAGTAAATTTTCAGAAAGAGGGGTTAGGGTACAACCCAACGGCTAAAAAGGAATTCCAAATAAAAACTTTAAATGAAATAGCTGACTCTAAAGGAAAAGGCCCCTTGATAAACTTATATCAAAACAAACAAAAGGATATAGCTGAAAGCTCCTCTAAACAGATTAATGTCACCTTGGAAGAGAGGAATTCTAAAGGGAAAATGGATAATCCACATCAGCTTAAAAACAACAGTCATATCAGACGAGAAGTTCAAATTCACAGAAGTAACTAGACAAACAAAGCATTAAATCATGTTAATAAACACAAACCTGTAAAACAAGGTGTCTGGAAACAAGCTGGTCGACAACAGACCCCTCCTCTGTCGACCAGAGGCTCAACCAGAACAGATACTGGTATCTGGAGAAACTATGGTCGACCACAGACTTACCAGATGTCGACCATGACCAGACACGCAAACAGAACCCACAAATTTTCCCAGCTGAAACAGAATGGAAATTGGAACTTAAGAGAGTGGACTCAGAATAGACACTACCTGAACAAGTTCAGAAATGAAAAGACAAACTGTTCTAACAAAATTTGGGTTCCCAAGGTGTTATTACAGCAGTTTCATGATTTCACAAGCTATCTTGGACCCGGGTACCATTTGGGTCCAAAAGTTTCTGTGTAATTTGTGATGCAGGAATGTCTGGCAGCCATGCACAACAAGTGGTATTTAGATAGTGGTTGCTCAAGACACATGACGGGAGACAAGACCAAGTTCTCCCAGCTGAGCGCAAAAGATGGAGGATATGTGACGTTTGGAGAAAATAACAAAGGCAAAATCATTGGGATAGGTGAGATAGGTAAGAAACCCTCAAGCTGCATTGAAAATGTATTATTAGTGGATGGACTGGAATATAACTTATTGAGCATCAGTCAATTATGCGACAAAGGCCATAAAGTGGTGTTTGACTCCAAGATCTGCAGAATTATTGAGCCAAATTCAGAAGCAGTCAAGTTTATGGGCAAGAGGGTAAATAATGTCTACATGATAGACTTGGATGATCCAGCCCACTCCAACTTGTGCCTAACCGCCAAGAAGGAGGACTTGACCTGGTTGTGGCACCGAAGACTAGGGCATGTTAGCTATAGGGTGTTGCACAAACTTGTGAAAAATAAAATGGTTCTTGGTATGCCTGAAATTTCGTTTGCTCAAAATGTCAAAGTATGTGAAGCATGTACCCAAGGAAAGCAAACAAGAAAATCATTCAAAGGTAGAACTGAAAGTCAGTCATCAAGACCCCTAGAACTTGTGCACATGGACCTTTTTGACCCAACAAGAACGGCTAGTCTTAGTGGTAATAAATATGGTTATGTTCTAGTTGATGACTTTTCCAGATTTACATGGGTAATGTTCTTATCACATAAAAGTGATGCTTTTTATGAGTTTCACGAATTTTACAAAAGAATGAAGCAGGATGGTAAGTCCAAAGTGTGTTCAATCATATCTGACCATGGGGGGGAATTTGAAAATTCTGATTTTGATGTATTCTGCAGAAACAAGGGCATAACCCACAGATTCTCCTCACCAAGGACACCGGAGCAAAATGGGGTTGTGGAGAGAAGGAACCGCACTCTTGTCGAGATGGCTAGAACCATGTTGGTTGAAGCTAATCTTCCAAAGAAATTTTGGGCAGAAGCGGTCAACACAGCATGCTACATTGTAAACCGGGCAATGGTAAGACCGTCTAGTGCAAAAACTCCATATGAAATGTTCAAAGGTAAAAAACCATCCCTAGCTCATTTTAGAATCTTTGGTGCAAGATGTTTCATTCATAACAATGATAAGAAAGTCTTGGACAAATTTGAACCAAAGAGTGATTCAGGAATATTCTTTGGCTATTCTGACCGATCAAGAGCCTATAGGGTATTTAACATCAAAGATCAGATAGTTGAAGAATCCCCGCACATTTCATTTGATGAAATTAATGATTTTGGCAAAAACGAACAGGTCAGCAAGGAAGAAGAAGATGGGGAATTTCTGGATGGCAAAGAAAAACCAATGGAGAATGAAGAAGAACTGAATCAAGAAAGAAATCAAGGTAATTCTAATGATCAAACCGAAGGAGAGGTCAACTCAGGTAACAATCTTGAAAACTTAAGACTTCTTAGAGATCATCCCTTGGATAACATTATTGGTGGAATTCATGATCCTAGGAAGACTAGATCTCAGCTCAAGGCCATTAATGAACTAGATCAACTTGCCCTTGTGTCCCAAATAGAGCCCAAATCTGTAGAGGAAGCCTTAAATGATGAATCATGGATAAATGCTATGCATGAAGAACTAAATCAGTTTGAAAGAAATCAGGTGTGGAGTCTTGTCCCTAGACCCTCATCTCACCCCGTTATTGGAACCAAATGGGTTTATAAAAACAAGCTAAGTGAAGAAGGGGTTGTGATGAGAAACAAGGCTCGGCTGGTGGCTAAAGGGTACAACCAGGAATTTGGGGTTGACTTTGAAGAATCATATGCTCCAGTTGCTAGATTAGAAGCCATCAGGATATTGTTAGCCTTTGCAGCATCTCATGGAATTAAACTACAACAAATGGATGTAAAAAGTGCATTTCTAAATGGTATTATAAAAGAAGAGGTCTATGTGGAACAACCCCCTAGTTTTGAAAATGATGAACTTACTAATCATGTTTTCAAATTTCATAAAGCTTTGTATGGATTAAAGCAGGCTCCTCGGGCTTGGTACGAAAGGTTGAGCTCCTTCCTCACTAAAAAGGGATACACAAGAGGTAAAATTGATCAAACATTATTTTCCAAGACCCAAGGTAAGGATATACTGTTTGTACAAATCTATGTGGATGATATTATGTTTGGATCTACTGAAACCTCTTTGTGTACTGAATTTGCAAATTTAATGACCAATGAGTTTGAAATGAGCCTAATGGGTGATTTACAATTCTTTCTTGGATTGCAGATTTCACAATGCAGAGAAGGATACTTTATAAATCAATCCAAGTACATAAAAGAGATGTTGAAGAAATTTGGCATGGAAAGTTGCAAGCCAATCGAGTCACCCATGGGGACAAATGCAACTTTGGAAGCAGATGTAAAAGGTAACATGGTAGATGCCAAGAAATACAGAGGTATGATCGGATCCCTGCCATACTTAACTGCATCAAGGCCAGATATTCAGTTTAGTGTATGCATGTGTGCTAGATATCAGTCTAGTCCTAGGGAATCACATTTAGGAGCTGTCAAGCGTATCTTTCGATACCTTGCCGGCACCCAAGAATTGGGTTTGTGGTATCCGACATATTGCAAACTAAATCTGATTTCATATTCGGATGCTGATTATGCTGGTTGCAAAATTGATAGGAAGAGTACTAGTGGTTATTGTCAATTCTTAGGTGGATGTTTAATTTCATGGGCTTCTAAGAAGCAGCACTCTGTGGCACTCTCCACTACTGAGGCTGAATATGTCGCAGTAGGGAGTTGTGGTACACAAGTTATGTGGATAAAACATCAACTCCAAGACTACAATGTAGATCTTGGCTGTGCACCCATTTTATGTGACAACACTAGTGCTATTAACTTGTCTAAAAACCCCATTCAACACTCTAGGACAAAACACATTGAGATCCGTCATCATTTTCTGAGAGATGAGGTATCCAAAGGAAATTTCATGCTTCAATTTGTAGAAACTGAAAAACAATTGGCAGATATTTTCACTAAACCCCTTAACAATGACAGATTTTCCACTTTAAGAAGGGAGTTGGGGTTATGCAGAATATCATTTGAAAATTCTTGAAATATTGATATATTCATGTGTTCTCTGTTTATGGCTTTCTGTCATTTCTGCAAGTAGTTGTGTCAGTTAAGTGTCTGCTACTGGTAGGGTTGGGGGTTCAACTGATTACTGAAGCAATCCTGCAAGCTCCTGGTACTGCTACTGGTTAGCTCTGGTGGTCGACCAACGACCGGGCAGTGGTCGACAACGTCATCAGGACAGGATACTGGATGGGTTCTGTGACTACGCAGATGTCGACAATAGACAGTCCCATGGTCGACAATGGATCTGTACGGAAGCAAATGTCCACTTTAGACAGGTTCCTGGTTGACACTAGTTCTGGTAGGGAATCTTCTGGACTGTTTAAACTGTTTGGGCTCAGATTCATCTTCACTCATTCATCATCATCCATACTTTCCATTCTATGTGTCTTTCTATCTCATCCTGGCCAACATTATTTTTTATTTCAGCATGGATTCTCAAATTGAGGGGGAGAAAAAGTGTAAACTCATTCCTTGATAAAACATTGAATAACCTAACCATATCTTCCAATAAAATCACCAATGTAATCAATAAGAGTAGAGGTTGAGTGTAGTAATGAGGATTTGGACTGTACTACTTCAATAAATTCAAACCATAACTATGATTCTGTCACATGATTTTGAAGACTTATGATTTTTAGTAGTAAGTCGGTTTCTCTACCTGTGCCCGTGCTGAACAGTTAATATAAATCCAAAAATATAGCATGAATGCACGTGGAATACGCCATAACTCTGTCTTCATGGTAGAGCAGTGGATTGGATTCTGAGAAACTACTGCCTCCCATTTTAAGAAAAAACAAATGGATGAAAAATAAGTGAGAGGCATGTGTGTCATGAAGAATCAATCTATCTCTGCTACTATCAAAAATTATTGAGATTGGGCATACTGAGTAACTGGGGATATTGGCGTCTGATAAACGTATATCCTCACGGATAAAAGGTGTGTCCCAGTTAAAAGTGGAATGGTTAGGCATGCTAAGTAGCCGAGGTTTCTGGCGTGTAAAAAGCGTGTTTCCTCGTGTAGAAAAGCATGTGATAAACCTGACCACAGCTTTCAAAATGATTCCAAAAGGAAAAACTAAAAGGCAGAGGAAAATGGTTGACCAAAGGCATGGCATGCAAAGAAAAGTTGAAAAAAACTGTACAGCAAGCACAGCTATTAAAATCATCTCATGAAATCTCTTATAAGTTTAAGAAGTCATGTGGAGGAAATTAGATATGGGGCGTAAGCTTATTGGTGCAATACTTTCAAATTCAAGTGAACCACTAGGCCCACTCTACTTGTTTACAAGGTGGTCTCTGCTAAGGGTGGATAGGTTAAATAAATGCTTCATTAAGGAAAGGGCGTACACTTCAATAAATTCCCCAAATTTAATTCGGCTGATTTAATCATGTCCCTTCGTTTTCATCATCACGCTGGTTCCACAAACCCTAGGATTTATGACCCAGGACTTATCCACTGATATCCTGCCCCTATAAATTGAACAGACTGGGTCCCTAGGTATTCACCACCTTGCTACTTCACCGTTTTCACCTTTCACGGTACTCTTCCGTTTCCAGTTCCCTTCCGCTCCCTTGTGCATCCCTCTTTCGCATCCTTCCACCATGAGGACCTCCAAGAGAGCAAGGGATGAGGCCCCTGCCGAAGCATCAAAGCCGTCCAAGCGTTCCAAGCAGAAGGCCACGCAGGGTCCGCCATCGACCCCTCGGAGGTCGACAACGGATAATACGGCTGAATCGGGCGGAAAGATGGCAGCTTCAGAAGTACCCAACGTCCATCCAGTCTCTGGAGTTCTCAAGCCTCGGAACATCATGCCGCCGAGAAGAGTAGATATTTCCGATCAGCGGCTGATGGAGATGTTCCCAGAGTTGCTGGAAGTTTTGGACGCCCAAGGCTGGACAAAGTTTATCTCCGCACATACTCAGTATTCCCCACGGCTTGTGCAAGAATTATACCACAACCTGCAAGTAGTGGATGGCCAGGTCTATACAGTAGTTCAAAGGGTCGTCGTCAGCCTCGACGTCAAGTTACTCCACAAGGCGCTAAAAATTTCCAGACATGGTGCTGTCTTCAATCCTGAGGACTTTGACTTCAGATCAGCATATGCCGTGGTCACTGGCCAACCAACCCCTGAGGTCCTTCCAAAATCCATCAATGCCAACACCTTCCTTCCTCTTCATCGATTACTCCATCATCTTCTTACTACCATAATCCAACTGAGAGGAGGCGCCAGGGAACATGTAAGTCGCCTTCACTTATTCCTTCTCCATGGCCTCATCACTCGCCAACTCATTTGCCTTCCCAAGCTCATGCTGAACACGTTCCACACCATTTTGCATTATCCTCTAAACTCTCTTCCATATGCTGCCCACATAACTGCCATTCTAGAAACAGCAGATATATTCATTCCTCACGCTCAGCGTGTTGTCATTCCCAAATGGCACGTATACTCTTTTCATTACATGACCACCTTTTTGGGCTATAAGAAGGTAGGAGATCAAGTCAAGCGCACCCTACCATCCAAGGGTAAATCCAAAGCACCGTTGCCACCCTCTTCTCCACCACAGACACCAATTCATGTCAGCCCTGCTGTAACCCCTCCAACTGTGGTGATTCCCACTCACACTCCCACTACTACAACCACTGCTACCCATCCTTCACCTTCACTCGTCATAGTGCCATGGCAACCAGGCACTACAGCCACTCATGTTCCAGCTACTTCTGTTCCATTTACCTCCGCTCCGTCTACTTCTGCTCCACCACCTCCTTTCACCTCCACCACTGAGTCTCAAGGAGTGCTTCTCCAGATAGCATCTCAGCTGTCCTCTCTCACCACTCAATTCCAATCCTTTTAAGAGAGTATGAATGCTGCCACCGGGCGCTTGGAGCTGCGAGTTCAGAGACTAGAACAGCAGATGGAGACCAGGTTCATAAAACAACAGGATCACTCAGAACATGCTAGCTCTCGGTTTAACAGACTGGTTGGTACTTTAGCTGAAGTGTCAGCAGAAATGGGCACTCGCATTGAGTTCACCACCCAGCAGAGTAAACAGTATCACCACGATACTATATCAGAGATCCAGAAGCTAAGGCAGTCTTATGCCCACATCGTTGACAAGCTCGATCGGATGGCAGAGCAAGTGAAGCCCGAGAGTTCTTCGTCCTCCTCAGAGTGATAATCTACATACTCCTCTTTTTGTTGTTGACAAAGGGGGAGATAGGGTCTTATGTGTCATTGTGTGTCTAGGTGTGTTTAGATGTCAAGACTATGTGTCTTTCTCCTTTTTGAGTCTTTCATGTAACTAGTGTTATGATGCTTTTGAAAGGCACATCAAATGAATTGTCTGGATAAAATCTGTGTTATGATAGTCTTGAATGAAATATCAAATGATTTTTATAATCTGTTGATTGTCACAATGACTCATGGTTGTCATCATCAAAAAGGGGGAGAATGTTGTGCATCCCTTAGTTTTGATGATGACAAAGGATATGTTTAATTGCTCCTTCAATGTAAAGTAATGAACTCATGACAATTTGATGATGACAAAAGATGTGTTTAACTAATTCAATGCAAATCTGATAGTTCAAGTCACTTCTGATAGTTCAAGTAATTTCAGGTATACTGAAGTACAAGTGAAATCAACAAATCAGAAGAAGTGTCAAAGGTTGCTTGTCGACCAGTGAAGTGATCATTGTCGACCAACGAATCCAACCAAACACAGCTCAAGTCATTCTCCTTCTGTACGTGCTTTGGTTGTCGACCAAAGCCCTGCTCGTTGTCGACCACGGAACAGACAGAGCATCAGCCTGAACTACTAGTCATCTGGACATTGCTTCTTGTCGACCAGCGACAAGGTCGTTGTCGACCACAAGCGATACAGCGTCCAGAACCGAAACTCAACTGAATTCAGTTTCTGTTCCTAGAAACCTACAGGTTGTTGCTGCAGGTTGTTGGGCTGTTCAGATGATAAGATTCCGCACTGGATTTAAGGAGAGAATGCTATTTAGAACCGGTCAAACCCATTCGAATATTCTGTTCAACCTTCTCCCTATTTTTCAGCAGGTAATCCAACTGATTTGCGCTCTAGTTATAATTTGAGCGGGAAAAGCTTCGGGCTTGAAAATATAGCTGAATAAAAAGAAAAAGAGGACGGAGAGCGGAAAAAGAGAACACAGATGTGGAACACAGAGTAGAAGAAAAAGAAAGAATACACCCACGAAGATACTCTGAAAGAGGAAAGAAGGAGTGGCTCTTCAGAAACCACAAAGACTGCACAAGACCGAAGGCATCTTCATTGCTGCAGAAGGAAGACTGACTCAAGGCAAGCAAGACTCCAGCAGCGTCGCAGCTGAAGGCAATCGTCTGGAAGTTCCACAGGGAGTCTATTCCTGTTACCTGCAGTCCCAGGCTGAACTCTTTTTCTTTGATTCAAAAGCTCTTGTTCAGTCCTATTGCATCTTTTGTTCTTTTCATTACATCAAGTGTCAAGCTGTGAGGCAGCGGGTACAAGCTGTGTGTCAGCGGGAAGAAGCTGTGTATCAGCGGTGTGTTGGTTGAGATCAGGAGTTCTCATTTAGTGAAGCCTTGCTCAAGTTGAGCGAGGGGTGGACGTAAGTCTCGGGAAGAGACTGAACCACCTAAAAATCCTGTCTTGTGGTTTTGTTTGTGGTGTGTGCTCTTCTTATTGCTTGCTGTCACTGTAGTTATCAGTTTTATCTTTGCAACCCATAGTTTGCTTAAGGTCTAGTCGATCTTTGGTTTATAAATTGAAAAAGGGGCTAGATCTATTCACCCCCCCTCTAGATCTATTCAGTCCGTACACAACAGAGAGTGAGCGAGAGAGCTCGTGGAGGAGAAGGAAGAAGCTGCTTGAAGATCTGTCTTCACTGGACCGTGGATCAGATCCAGGCCAGTCAGCTCCGTTGGGAGCCACATTGTGCATTTCATTTTTCAGCGTTCTGTTTGTTGAAGTTATTTTCATTTCGTGTTTTTGTTTTTCCATTTTTCATCTGGTTATCTTGTTCTTCCGATAGCCCTGTTGGGGATCGGGTTCCTCCTGTTGGTTCAGGAGAAGGGAGATCTGATCTTCGGGTTGCAAGTGACAGGTTGTCACTTGTGAGTTGCCCTCTGGTTAGAGGAAGGGAGGCTAGTCCTCCGGTTCTGGGCTTGTGGTTGCAAGTCCAGTGGTCCCTCCTGGTCTGGAGGAAGAGAGGTCTTCGACCTCTAGTTTCCAAGTGGCTGGGAGTCACTTGGGTGTCCCTCCGGTTGGGAGGAAGAGGGGAGGCTATTCCCCTGGTCAAGCTGTGTGGCAGCAACTGTTTGCAGACTGAGTCTGCTGGGTTCTAGCGTTTGCTAGTGAAGCCTCACTCCGGTTGGGAGTGAGGGGTGGATGTAGGTCTGAAGGACCGAACCACCTAAAAATCTATTGAGCAGTCGTTTGTTTGTCTGATTTGCTTCCGCTAGATGCTTGAATAGGCGCGCTCCATGTGTTTGTATTTGAGCTGAATCGAATTGGTTCTATTCTGTGTCTTTATCTAGCATCCTAGTTTTAATTTGGCCATTATACGTAGCAGGATTCATTCACCCCCCCTCTGTATCCGGGCCAAGCACCCTAACAAAGTGGTTCCTACTCAGGAGTTTTGAGCGTGTGGTTGCCCTTACCTTTCAGTGGAGGGTATCCTTCATTTAAATAGTGTGCCGTCTTCAGGAGTCCTGTAAGTCGAGGGGTTTCAGGCGGGAGTTACGTCCTCAATGTGAGCTCTTAACTGCCTCATCATGGGATCTTTATCACCATGGGGACGTGGAGTCCCTTATCCCCTTAGATTCCTGCTTACAGAAAGCTCCTAACGGCTACATGGATACGCAATCGTCGGCCGTTCCGAGCTCAGAGATGCCAGCCCTTATCCTGGGCGGTAGGCTTAGCTCGGATGAAGATGGGTCGGATCGGTTGGCACGCGCCTTCCTCTCCCCGGTGGAGAGATGGCTCGGGCGTGGACCTTTCTTGTGACCTGATCAAGGTCGGGCCTCCCGAGCCTAAGGGCCGCCTAGGAAGGTGGCATCCCCGAGCGAACTTTTATTGGGCTTTCAGTCCGGAGTGGGCTTGTGGACGCACTAAAATTCGCCCATCGCGTTGTTCATTTATTTGGCTTTGCTTATTCGTCTATTAAGTGCGTGGGCGTGCCAGTCACAAAGTGACAATTTATTCGGGCTCCGAAGAGCCCATGGTGCGCTCGATCTGACTTCGTCAGACGATTGTGTGGTTCGTGTCGGGACCAGATCCCGTCGTGCCATGAAGGCCACGACGTCATTTACATCCCCCGTACGAGGGAACACCCTTGATTAATTATCGAAATTAGGGGCCCTGCGGCCGAAAGAACTAATACTATCTGCGCGAGAAAGAGGCAAGCATAAATTACACTAAGGTCCGCATCAGGCTACGAGCCGCGGGTTATGATGGTCACTCGTGGACCTTTTTCATGTTCGGGCAAAGGTCCGTAATAGAAACGATGTGGAAGCCGGGATGAATCCGTTCAAATGTCTGCCGAATGCGCAGTAATTTTAATAGTGGCTCGAAAGGGGTCCGGTCCTGAGGAATGGGTCCGGTCTGATCAGAATGTCGGCCCGATGCGAGGTCGGGTCGTGGCCGTATTGAGGTAATCCTCGCGACTTAGGCCCGACCTGCAGGGGCGGCATTGTTATTCCCTTCCGCACCGGGTCACGGGAGAGACGGGGCTGCAATGATAGATTTTATCATCTCTTTATCTGGGCTTCCGATTATAGATATACATATGTATTTTCTTTTGCTTATTTCCCTTTTATGTATTTTTGTGAATGATTTATTATTATTATTATTATTATTATCATCATTATTATCTCACATTTTTATTTATTCCTTATATATATTCATATTTATTTATTTATCATAATTTTTATTAATTTATTATTATTATTATTACCATTATATACATATTATATATATATATATTTGGAGAGAGAGTGGGCCACTGGAGGGCCAAAAAAAAGGGGGGGCTGAAGGGACGTGCCGGTGAAGGGCGGCTAAGCTGGGCGTGCCGGTGAAGAACGCGAGCGGGTGTGCCGCTGAAGGAGGGCTGGAGTGTACCGGGTAGGAGAGTTGATAGTAAACTGGGTGGAGGGGTTGGGGTGCGCCGTGTTAGAGCGGCTGGGGAGTGCACCGGGCAAGGGCGGCTGGAGGCATGCCGGCGAGGATGTCACAGGGTGCGCTGGGTAGAGATTGGGCTAGGTCGGTGCAGACCTGGGCTGGCAGCAGGTCGGTGCGAGTCCACCTTGGCGTCGATGTAACTGTAACTGGGGTCGATACAACTATTGCACGGGGTTGAAGAGAGGTCGGAGCAGCCTACGGGCTGGAGTCGGTGCAGCTTTGAGCTATAGAGGGGCAAAGTCTGTACGGCCTGCGGGCTGAAGTTGGTGCAGCCTTGGGCTGAAGTCGATGCAACCTTAGGCTGTAGAGGGGCAAAGTCTGTACGGCCTGTGGGCTGAAGTCGGTGCAGCCTTGGGCTGTGGAGGGGCAAAGTAGGTACAGCCTACGGGCTGAAGTCAGTGCAGCCTTGGGCTGTAGATGGGCAAAGTCTGTACGACCTGCGGGCTGAAGTTGGTGCAGTCTTGGGCTGAAGTCGGTGCAGCCTTAGGCTGTAGAGGGGCATAGTCTGTATGGCCTGCGGGCTGAAGTCGGTGCAGCCTTGGGCTGTAGAGGGGCAAAGTCTGTACGGTCTATGGGTTGAAGTCGGTGCAGCCTTGGACTGTAGTGGGGCAAAGTCTGTACGGCCTGCGGGCTGAAGTCGGTGCAGCCTTAGGCTGTAGAGGGGCAAAGTCTGTACGGCCTGCGGGCTGAAGTCGGTGCAGCCTTAGGCTGTAGAGGGGCAAAGTCTGTATGGCCTGCGGGCTGAAGTCGGTGCAGCCTTGGGCTGTAGAGGGGCAAAATCTGTACGACCTGCGGGCTGAAGTCGCTGCAGCCTTGGGCTGTAGAGGGGCAAAGTCTGTACGGCCTGCGGCTGAAGTCGGTGTAGCCTTAGGCTGTAGAGGGGCAAAGTCTGTACGGCCTATGAACTGAAGTCGGTGCAGCCTTGGGCTGTGCATGGGCAAAGTATGTACGGCCTGCGGGTTGAAGTCGGTGCAGCCTTGGGCTGTAGAGGGGCAATGTCAGTACGGCCTGTGGGCTGAGTCGGTGCAGCCTTGGGCTGTAGAGGGGCAAAGTCTGTATGGCCTACGGGCTGAAATCGGTGTAGCCTTGGGCTGTAGAGGGGCAAAGTCTATGCGGCATGTGGGCTGAAGTCGGTGTAGCCTTGGGCTGTAGAGGGGCAAAGTCTGTACGGCCTGCGGGTTGAAGTCGGTGCAATGTGCACCGAGGTAGACCCAAGGTTGGTGCAATATGCACCGACACAGACTAGGAGGTGTGAAAGGGGGCTAGGAGTGTGCCTGCGAGGGCAGCTGGGGGCGTACCGTTGAAGGGAGGAAGAGAGCGTGCCGGGGAAGGCAGCAAGAAAAATATGTGTCGGTGAAGGGCTGGCCAGGGGCGTACCGTTGAAGGGCCCACTCCTCCTCCACTTCCTTTAAGGCTTTTCTTTTCTTCTTCTCTTTGGTTTTTACACAGTTTTACACAAGTCTTTCCTCCCTCTCATCTCAACCTGTTCTTTATAGGTTGGGCGTTTAATCTACCAAGCACTCAATTAGATCCAATTCTTCTTATGTTGTCCGTAGTGCCTTGTTCCGGTTGGAGTATTCTATCGCCGATCGTTCCATTCGCTCGTTATTTTCCTTTGCCCTTTAATATGTCATTGTCCCATTTGTTTGTTGCATCCTTTTACCTCTTTAATGTGTTATTATTCTCTAACAAAAATTCGGCAGCATCTCCCCTTGACCCGAGCGTAAGGGAGATAAATGGAATGCGCCCACATGGAGTGGTGGAACCTGACAATTGGAGGTGGGCACCCGAAGGCGGCAACACCTTTGATAAAACCTCGAAAAATCTGAAAGCAACGAGGGATAGGAAACCTCCCTGGGACTGGTCGGGGTTGTGTTGGGCTAGGGAGATCAAGGGTGTGCCGGTGAAGGCCGCTAGGGTCGTGCCGGGGAAGGCCGCCTTGGAGCGTGCCGACGAAGGCTGCCTAAGGCGTGCTGGGGAGGGCAGTCAAGGCCGTGCCGGCGAAGGGCTAACGGAGGGTGTACCGGTGATAGAAAGATTAGGCGTGCCGGTGAAGGGTTCAATGGGGGTGCTGCTGGGAGCTGGGGGCTGCATTGGGGTAGGAGTGGACCAGTGGAGGGCTGAGCAAAGGGTGAAGGCTGAGGGTTAGCTAGGTGGGCTGGAGTTGAGGCGGGGAGGAAGGCCAAGAGGGATATTGGTAGCTGAGTGTCCAAGAGACGAAGGAGGGCCTCTCCCTTCAAGCAAACGGGTGAAGTTGGGGACCAAAGTGGAGGGCATTGAGCTCGTGAGGCCAAGGATCGCACGAGGGGAACAACATCGGCATGGAGACTCCACAGCACTGGAGGAGGGAAGAAAATGAACAATACACCATGCACATCGGCATAAACCAACGGAAGCAACAAGAAATCCAGGAAGGGTGGTTTTTATTCACGAAGAGGAGTGACCACAACGGGCCACATACATTGCGAAGCACATACGTGTTGAAACTGCGGCAGGGAAGGGGAAAAGATCATGCAAATGAAAGAAGAAGAAGGAAACGGGAGGAGTGTTGGGGCCGAACAGGGGTGACTACCCCCTGCCCTTCTCCCACTCCCTTCTCTACATCACAGCTCACTTTCCCTCTCTCACTCCCTCCCTTATTCTCTCTTCTGGGTGATCGTCGGAGGGGGGGGACCCTACGGCGGAGCTCCCTTCTTCTTCTTCTCTTCTTCCTCTTCTTCTCTTTCTCTTCTTCTCTTCTTTGTCCACTCTCCTCTTTTCTGTGTATCGAAGGAGAGGGGTTTTTATATCCTCCACGGCGGAAGCGTTCGAGCACGGTAGTCGAAGGCAGGAAGTGATGGGTCATGATGGGGTTTGACTTCCCCTGTCCTTGGTGGCAGAGGAGTAGCCTGCGTGGCCTAACCTCCGGTCGACACCTCGGACAGCCTACTGCGCGCCGAAGATCTATAGGGCATGGGCGTAAGATCTCGTATGCCGGGCGTGCCGTCGAAATGCCTGAACGCTGTGCCGCTGGTGGGTTTAACAAGCGTGCCACGGGAGGGCCAAAAGGGCGTGCCGCTGGAAGGCACGGCAAGCGTGCCGCTGAAGAGCCCAAAGGGCGTGCCGCTGAAGGAGCACAGAGTGCGTGCCGCTGAAGGGCTGCCCTGGGTGTGCCACTGAAGGGCCACCAGGGGCTTACCGTTGAAGGCTACAGGGGGCGTGCCGCTGAACGGACAGGAGGGCGTGCCGTTGAACGACTGCCAGGGTGTGCCGCTGAAGAGCAGCCCGGGCGTGCCACTGAACAGGGCAGAGGGTGTGCCGCTGAAGGCCAGCGGGGTGTGCCGCTAAAGAGCTCAAGGGCATGCCGCTGAACAGGGCAGAGGGTGTGCCGCTGAAGGCCAGCAGGGTGTGCCGCTGAAGAGCTCAAGGGCATGCCGCTGAAGGGCTAAATGGGCAATTATGAGCCCGTTGTGAGTGTTGAGTTGTGGCCCGTTTGATTTTCTTCGAGGCCCACGGATTGCGGGGCTTCTGGGGGTTGATTCCTCTTCGCTGTCGTGACTCCGGAGATAGCTTCACGGCAGTGTATATGTGTTCAGGGAGTCCGGATGGCCCTCTTCCACGTAGTTTCTTCAGTTGAAGCTGTCGTTAATGTTGGACTAGTCGGGACATACGGGCGTGCAATTTTGCATGTCCACAAATGCCCCCCACCCATGGGTAGCGTAGGCGAAGGATGAGCCGGGCGGTGCCCGTGGGTGTGCTGGTCTCCTCTTCTCTTCGTCGGTGCCGACGGGGTGTTGGGAACTGACGTAGTCTGTTGGTCTCTTCTTCTCTTTCTCAGTGCCGATAGGGTGTCGGACGCCGCCGTGGTATGCTGGTCTCTTCTTCTCTTCATCCGTGCCAGCGGGGTGCCGAGAACTGAAGCGGTATGTTGGTCTCTTTGTCTCTTCATCAGTGCCGACGGGGTGCCGGGAACGAAAGTAGTATGTTGGTCTCTTCATCTCTTCATCAGTGCCGACGGGATGCCGGGAATTGAAGCAGTATGTTTGTCTCTTCGTCTCTTCATCAGTGCCGACGGGGTGCCTCTTCATCAGTGCCGACGGGGTGCCGGGAACTGAAGCAATATGTTGGTCTCTTTGTCTCTTCATCAGTGCCGACAGGGTGCCGGGAACTGAAGCAGTATGTTGGTCTCTTTGTCTCTTCATCAGTGCCAACGGGGTGCCGGGAACTGAAGCAATATGTTGGTCTTTTTGTCTCTTCATCAGTGCCGACGGGGTGCCGGGAACTGAAGCAGTATGTTGGTCTTTTTGTCTCTTCATCAGTGCCGACGGGGTCTCTTCATCAGTGCTGACGGGGTGCCGAGAACTGAAGCAATATGTTGGTCTTTTTGTCTCTTCATCAGTGCCGACGGGGTGCCGGGAACTGAAGCAGTATGTTGGTCTTTTTGTCTCTTCATCAGTGCCGACGGGGTGCCGGGAACTGAAGCAGTATGTTGGTCTCTTTGTCTCTTCATCAGTGTCGACGGGGTGCCGGGAACTGAAGCAATATGTTGGTCTTTTTGTCTCTTCATCAGTGCCGACGGGGTGCCGGGAACTGAAGCAATATGTTTGTCTCTTCGTCTCTTCATCAGTGCCGACGGGGTGTCAGGAACTGAAGCAGTATGTTGGTCTCTTTCTTTTTCTCTTTTATCTCTTTTTTTCTTTTTTTTTCTTTAAACCACATTACCGGCACAGGCGCCCTTTCAGGTTTTCGCCAGCACCAGCCCCCTCTTGCTTTTGCCCACGCGCCCTCTCGGGTTTTCACGTGGCGGGGTACCCGATTTTGCCTGCAGCGCCCTTTGCGGGTTTTCGCCGTAGCTGGGTTGTTGCCATTTTTACCCTCACCCCCGTGTAGGGACAAGTCTGGCGGGGCACCTCTATTTTAAGCCCCTTTCTCTTTTTTTTCTTTTTTTTCTTTGACGAGTGTATAATATGTGTTTGTTGGCTAGGGCCCGAAGCCTTGCGCCGAAGAATAGGGTTCATTCGTTGGCAGAAAGACAATGCCAACGCAACAGGGGATTTTCCGTCGATTCGGACGTAAGGTCCGTAATGGCAATATTGTGTGAGAGTAGGTGGCTAGGGCACGAAGCCTTGCGCCAGAGGAAGACTCGTTCGCCGCAAGGGACTGATGCTGCTGCCGGTGGTAGAGCCGTCTTCACTGGTGCGGACGCCCGTCGGTACAGAAGAGCGTGCGGACGGACCGGTCTTGTGCAGACGCCTGCCATCACGGATTATTTACCCATATGTATATATATTTATATTATTTTGTGTATACACCTATGTATATATATATGAATATAAACATACATATATATGTGTATATATACATATATATATATTTATGTCTATTTATTTATTTTGTTCATTTTTCTTCACCTCAGATACATATACTCTTTTTTTGTATTCTCTTTTTTTTCCTTTTCTTTTTCTCTTCTTTCCCCTCCCTCTTTTCTTTTCTTTCGTTTTCTTTTCT
This sequence comes from Amorphophallus konjac, assembly GCA_022559845.1. Taxonomy (NCBI): domain Eukaryota; kingdom Viridiplantae; phylum Streptophyta; class Magnoliopsida; order Alismatales; family Araceae; genus Amorphophallus; species Amorphophallus konjac. Next base: position 147,521,256 of record CM040118.1, read on the forward strand.
TCCTTTTCTATTCTCTATTTTCTTTCTTCTCTTTTTTTTTGCTCGCCATATAAAAGGGGCGGGGGCGGTTCATTCGAGCCCCCCCTTTCAAACTTTCCCTCCCTCTTCTCTCTCTTCGGTGGTAGACGAACCATCCGCCCCCCCTCTTCTCTTCTTCGTCTTCTCCGTCGCTGAGCGCCACCGCCGTGGCCGTCGTCGTCGCCGTCGTCACCATCACCGTGGTGAGGAGACCACCGTGGAGGGGCTTCCCTCTTTTCCTCTCTTCTCTTTTCCCCCTCTTCTTCTTCTTTTCTCCTCTCCTTCTTCTTCCTCTCTTCGGGGGGGGGGGGGGGGCGGAGCCCTAGGCTCCCCTCTCTCCTTCCTTCTTCTTCTCTTCTCCTTCCTCTATCCTTCCTCCTGCTCATTCTTCCCTTGGGGTGGCGGGGACGGTGGCAGACGTCGCCTGCATCACCGTGTAAGGGGGGGGGGGGCGGAGCGTGTCGGTGAAGGGGCCTTCGGGCATGCCGGGCAGGACAGGGCACAAGTGTACCGGGGTACGGGGAGCACGAGTGTGCCGGTGGACGGAGAGGCAGGGTGTGCCGGCGGAGGGGGGGCACCAAGTGTGTCGGAGAAGGACCCTGGCGTGTGTGTCGGGGAGGCTTCACCACGGGTGTGCCGGGGGGCGCCATAGCGGGTAGTGTGCCGTCGAAGGGTGGCCCCGGGTGTGCCAGGGAAGGCCGCCTGGGGCGTGCCGGGGAAGACACCCAAGGGGTGTGCCGGCGAAGGTAGCTTCAGGGTGTGCCGGGGAAGACACTGAGGGCGTACCGGGGAAGGCCAGCCACAGGGTGTACCGGCGAGAGGGAGAGGCATACGCCTGTGTAGCTGAGGACTTCTGGTGTTGCCTTTCGGGGCCCACCGTGACTTTGTTGGGGCCGTCACTCCTTGTGGACGTGCACCTGTATTTTTCCTTACGCCTCTGGCCTAGGGGAAACTCTGCCGAAATTTCATCATAAATTGGCAATGTCTTATTCGTCTCAATTGTAGAAGAGTCCCCCTTGTAGTCTTTATCCCCCATCATTTTCATCCATCATTTCATTTTCATTTCCACTCATCTTCTGTCCTTGGGTTTGTGGCACTTAGTAGGGATTGCCAAGGTTGTGCCGTGGAGTGGGCATCAAGTGTGCCGGGCAACACTCGGGGTGTGCCGGGTTGGGACCCTTGCAGGTGCACAGGCGAAGGCCACGCAGGGTGTGCCGGCGAAGAGCAGCCCGGGCGTGCCGGTGAAGGCCGCTTAGGGCGTGCCGGGGAAGATGCCAGGGGCGTGCCGGCGAAGGAGGCAGAGAGCGTGCCGGGGAAGGGCAGCTCCTGGGGCGTGCCGGCGAGGGCTTCAGGCGGGGGAGCCGGTGAAGGGGAGAAAGGAGGACTTCCTTGAACGGAGGACTTTCGGTGTTGTCCCTCGGGGCCCACCGTGACTTTGTTGTGGCCGTCACTCCTTATGGAAGCGCACCCGTGTTTTCCCTTACGCCTCTGGCCTAGGGGAAACTCTGCCGAAATTTCGTCAGAAATTGGCAGTGTCTTATTTATTTTACTTGTAGTAGAGCCCCTTTACAGTTTTCATTTCTCTTCACCCGTGGCTTGTTCTGATCTTCTGTTTGTTGTATCCTTGCAGGTAAATGGCTGCCCCAAGCAGTTCCTCTGCTCCTGCTGTCGCCGTCGGCCTTGTTCCCCCGCCTCCGGTGCCAGCCGTCACATGGCTCAATGTGGAGGAGCTGGATAGGGAGCATGCTGAAGTGGCGGCACTAGCTGAGTTCTCGGGCTCCGAGGCCGAGACAATGGACTATAATAGGCTCTCTCAGGTTGAGAATCGCTTCACCTTCGATCGGACCGGCGAATATCGGAAGGACTTGCCGAAGGATAAGCATCTCATCCGATTTTTGAAGTACTTCTGCTCCCAGGAGAGGTGGAAGCTACGAGCTGTGCGGGAGGTCGAGCGAGTGATCCTGCAGGCTCGTGATAGTTTATTGTACAGTGTCCCTAGGAGCATCCCGATGTATTTGGTGGGGGAGGCCCAAGAGTGTAAGCCTGTCCTCGGGATCGAAGGAGTGCTACCAGCCGAGGACAGATTGGTGCGAGCACCCCAATTCACTCCGGTAAAATGGGACATGTCCGCGGGGCGGGTGGAAGGCGAGCCACCTCACTTTGGTTTGTTCTTGGCTCCCTTGAAATGGGGCTATAAGGAGGAGCCCTTCACATTGGATTGCCTGGCCGTCTGATTCAAGTACGAGTTGGCGCTAGGCTGGTTCGGGGAGCTGAAGCTCCAGGATGCTCATACCTTCAGGGAAGGGGCAGTAGAATTCACCGAGTACGTGCTGTTCAACTACGCCCCATTGCTGGTCCGGGCTGGAATCTACCACAGCGTCTACGCCTCTCGCTACGGCTATCCCATCTCCAAGGGTCTTTGCTGCGGCATGATAGAAGTATTCAGTGCAGAGACTAATACTTTCTATACGGCAGAAGGTGAGACTTCACTTGATTTGTGGAGCCTCAGCCAGCTCAGCAGCTTGCCCATTGACGGGGAGCCCTATGAAGAAGTATACCTCCCAGATCTGATCAAAGACGAAACTAATGTGAATGGCTATTATTCCCTTGGCTATTCATACCGGTATCTCATGAAAGTATACCGGGAACTTTACCAGCTGGCGCACGGCGGGAGGCAGCCTCCCCGTGGGGACCGGAAGAGGGTGCGCCTGACCCTGTGGCTGTAATATTTTTATGATGGGTTGAAGCAGTATGAGGAGTTTCCATGCATCGGCACCGCCGTTGCTCGCAATAAGCGCGCCAAGCCCAAGACTGATGTGAAGATCCCTTCCAGAGGACGCCAGAGTGGCCCCAATCCGATGGGGGTTGACCCGTTAACACACTGCGCCGCATACCTGACATATTGGCTGTGCTCCTTTGCCATGCCATATGGGGATGAGACAGTCATTCGACCGGACGCCATCTACCCGGCCTGTCAACTGGCGTGGGGAATCAAGCTGTCCTTGTGCCCGGCCACTCTTTGCCTGATATACAAGGCGCTGGGGGACCTCATCACTCATCAATTCCCGAGGCAAGCTCGGTATGTGTGCCCGCTACATTTCTTCAATGCCTAAGTCTGCTCATTGTTTCCGCAATTCTCCCCGCGCCCCCTTCAGGACTGGGGGCTGGTGCCGAGGATGTTGGAGTTCGCCAGTGCAGAGCCAGGCTTTACTTCCCTACGGGTGTATGATATTCGGGGCCGACTGACGATGGTTCCGTGGGACGCGGCCGGCATCATCCACTTCTGGACGTTGGCCGCACATTCTAGCCCTCTGGTGAATAATAAGAGGGATTGCAGAGATGATCAGGTGGAGAAGTACGTCCACCCAATCAGCCAGGAGAACGCGGTCCGCCCATTGCTGGAACCTGAACTCAGGGACTGGGTGTTATCCATTCGCCTGAGCGTGCTGGCGTTCAGGAAGGGGGATAATTTACTGCGGGAACCATACTACCCCTTCCGATTCGGTCAAAATTTCGGATATGATCAGCATATCCCTGTTTATCATGCACAGTTCGGCCTGCCTTCACGAAGCCTCTGGGGGAGTTCGACCGCTGAGCATGCCAGAAGCTGGTGGGACTTCTTCCATCGGGCAGATTCTGCGGCTTTCAAGGTACCAGCCCCCGGCCATATTCCCCGGGTGACCCCAGAGTATGTAAAGTGGTGGAATGCCCGGACGGCCTTTTATCGATTGCACAAGACCGATTGCTGGGATAGGGCAGAGAGAAAATTTTTGAGCAAGCAGTCGGTGCCAGTACTCGATATTGACCCAGAGCATCTCCTCCGGCTCAAGAACAGGCAGGAGAAGGAGGTGGTGGCATATCTGGCCACTCACTGGGAGGCTCGGGAAGCGAGGCCGACACCAAAGGTGGAGCTACCCCCGGTGGCCAAGGATGACTTCAAGAAAACTTTGAGGGACCTTTGTCGGATCAGGAGTGACCGCCTAGAGCTTATTAATTATCTGCTGCCCATGGAGGAGGAGGGGACTCCCGCAAAGAGCTGGCGTCCTGAGAGGGACCCGATCTGCCCATACCGCACATTCATGAGGCGGGAGAAGAGGAAGCCTGAAAATTACAAGGACACCACATGGCTATATGTCCTTCTCCGGGTGAACGGGCTGAAGATCGAGGACCAGACAGTCGCCATCCTGGGCAAGCGCCTGTAGGTCTCATATTATTACGCCGACGGGTGGGGCATGGACCACTTCAATCTTTTCTACCACCTCTCTTTGAAGTAGCATGCGGACCTGGCTGCCCTCACTGATCGTTGCCAGAAGATCGAGGACGTGTGCTGGCTAGTCCGGGAGGCGGCGCGTCGGGACAAGGAGCCGTCCCTGAGCTACTGGCCGATAACACTTCGGCTGTATACTGGCCCCCATGGTATGTGATCTTCCCTCTTCCTTTTGTTCTCCTACACCATCGTTATGACCTTTGCAGGGTATCGGATGCTAATCATATATATGTTTCTGATAGACCACCCCGACAGCGTGCAAATGGCGACGTACCGAAACTTTCTTCGGCTCATCCAAAAGTTGGCCTATTTTGATGCCGCATTACCGGCCCCAACCACGACCCCCTTGCCTAAGGCAGTGAAGAGATCCCGGGCCAAATCGCGTGTGAAGAAGGCGGTAGATGATGCCAAGGTGGCCAAGCAGTCGGATGCGAAGCGGCGAAAAATAGAGGCCGTTAAGGCTTCGGTGACTGCTCCTCCGGCGCCCCGAATTCCATCTTTCGAGGAGTTTGAAGTCGCCCGGACCGAACCGAGTCAGCCTGCCGGTTAGAACTTCCAGCCATCAATGTCCTTTCAAGCTCTATTTCCATTCTGAGGCAAGGCCTCGACACCTAAATGTCTCTTCTCCGTTTTGTCTCAGCTGCTGTGGAAGAGCCTACACCCACGCCCCTTCCTGATGTGGAGGAACCGGCTCCTGCGCCCGCCCCTGATGTGGAAGGGAAAGCACCCACGCGCACTCCCGACGTAGGAGAGGCCATGGTTGTAGCGGGGGAGGCGCCGGCGCTGACTCCGACTCCCCCTCTACATGTCAAGGAGAGATCCCGGGCGAGGTCGCCCGTTAAGAAAGCGTTGGCCGCTTCCAAAGCGGCTGGGCGGAAAGAGGTGAAGCGAAGGTGGGCCAAGACCTCCCTGGCTCCGATAACCGTCTCTTCGGTGGCTCCCATTTTTTCCTTCGAGGAGTTCAAGGTTACCCAGGCTGAACCGAGCCGCCCCGTCGGTGAGACTTGTTGACCGCGGACACTCCCTGGGATTTATTTGCCTCCCGGGGGTAGGGCTTTCATGCATACATAACATGCGCACTTTTCCTTTTCAGCCGGCATGGAGGAGCTGGCACCTACACCGGTCCCGAGCGAGAGTGAGGCTGTAGCTCCTAGGGCACCATCGCCTGTCGAGGAGGCCCCTGAGCCGTCTCGTGATGTAGAAGCCGGAGGGGGTATCCACCTTTGTCCGGCTAATTGCCTTCTTTCATCCTTAAGGCCTCATCAGCTCTAGTGTGATCCACCCTTTCTTTATGTAGCAGGGGTTGACGTGGCAACTATCGGGCCACCAGGGCCTCGCTTGCATCTCCCGGCAACGCGCATGTACACGAGGAAGAGGTTGAAGTCCGGTGCACTACCCTCGCCCAGCCCGCGCGAGGATGCACCGATCATTGACCTCGAAGCGGAGGCCCCTTTGCCAGCGAGGGGAGAACCCATGGCGGTCGAGTCTTCGTCAAGTGAAGAGGTAGATTATGACTACTCTTCCGATGAAGTGGCTTTTGGCGAGGGCACTCCTGAGGTACCTGGGCCTCCCAAGCCGATCTTTAAGGCTCCCTCACTTGCTAGCTCTCTGAGCCTAATAGAGGAGGCTACTGTAAGTGTGAGCTTGTTCGCACGGGACCTCCCTCGTGATCATCCAGCGACTTTCCTCATGTCATCCCTTGATTTTCAGGAACCAACCGAGTCGGAGGCTGTGGAGGGAGCTGCTCCAGCCGCGCCGATCGATAGCCCGGTGGGAGCCGATGCGGGCCTGGGCAAGCTAGCCCTTTTGTTCGAAGCCCTTCAGCAGGAGTCGGCCATAGAGGCTTCTGGTGCTCCTGGGCCGGCGGGCGAGCCTTTGGAGGAGGGGGAGATCGCGCCCGAAGGCAGCATCGTCCCGGTGGCCGAGGTAAGTACGTGGGCCTTATGACTCTTCCCCGCCTTTTGATCCCCCATGACCCGTCGTCGGTGGCGGGTGGCTAACTCTGCTCCACATGGTTAGGTAACGCCGACGCCGGGGAAGACGTCTGCCCGTGTCGGGAAGGCCGTCGCTAAACGGAGGCCGATTATTGGTCCGATAGCGGTGGAGGGGCCAGCTTCAGTCCTAGGCGCGAGGGCGGAGAGCCTCGCAGCTCTCGTGCAAGTGGGAGGCAGACCCCGGCTGGTGGTTCCTCTTCCGCCTTTTTCGAGGATCTCGGCCCAGGTGGAGAACCCGCTTCTGAAGAGGATATTCGCGGGGCTCCGTGCGCACCTGGAGGGGTCCCAGGCGCAGGGGAGAGGTCGATCGGCGATGGCTTCGAGCCCGGCTTTGCTCGAAGCCCCTCCTTCGGCTACAGCAGCGGCACCTGCATCCCCGTCCAGGGAGATGGCGGCGACACCAAGTGATTCGGCGGTGACCTTATCCATTCCCCTGGCGGTGACCCGCCAGGGGTCTTCTGTCGAGCTACGCCGGCCAGGAGACTTGACTCTTGCTCTTCCATCTTCTTCGATCGTAGTGGACGCTAATTTGTGGGCCGAGGTGGACAGCTCTGTAGATTTTGTCCCTCCAACTGTGCCCTCGGTCAGCCATACCTCGTCAGGCGCACCGGTCTGACAGATGTTGGTGACATTGCGGACAATGCTCTTCGCCGATCTTTCCTTGTCATATCGGGAGGTGCAGAGTATAGTGACGCAGCTGACCGGGTGTCACGCCCCGACGCGGAATATCGAGGCACGACAGGGGAGAAAACCCCTCACTCAATCAAGACTAGAAATTCTAATTACATCACTTGATATAAAAATCTTCCACTATAAAACTTCAATTTTTACAACTCTTCCAAAATTTCAAGGACAACACTAACTCTCAAGCAAATTACAAGAATACTCTTATAATAAGATAACTCTCAATTCTATACTGAGAAACAGGGTCTATTATGACATCTTGGTACACTCCAACACTCTTGCCCATGCCTGCTAGCTATCCTCGAGACAACCTTAAAAATATTAATTAACACTGAATGAGCATAAAGCTCAGTAGGAATTACATCTCAAGATTTAACATGCTTTAAGTGGTTTACAAGTTCAATTAATGTCAGTAAAGCTATGCATGTAGATGAGTAGATATCAAGGATTGTAAAAATCGACAAGAGCAGTGAAGGAATAATAAGTGAGAGTATAAGGATTCCAACTTCAATGCAGCAATAGCAAGAGATTCAAGCAAGTAATGACTAGAATTAACAAAATCTTTCCAAGAGAGTAAGAACTGTTGGGTTCGGTGCAGTATTCAGAGGGGGGGGTGAATGAATATAACCCTTTAAAAAACTTTCGCCCAGTTAAATATGATGCTCACTAGAATTACTAGTTCGCAAACTAGATAAGCTTAAAAGCTAATAATCAGTTGCAGAACCAAACAAGCATACAGTGAGATCACTAGGATGCTAACTAGGCTGAATTTGACAAGGAGTCGTTCAACTAGAATTTCGCTCTCTTGACAAATTAAAACATTCTAAGAAGACTAATTAACTCTTCTTCTCAACCCGAAGCCAAACGCATGGAGCGCCCCTATGCATTCATCTAGCGGAAGCAAATCATAAGCAATCAAACCACAATGCAAGAGGGGTTTTTAGGTGGTTCGGTGCTCCAGACCTACATCCACCCCACACTCAAACCGAGTGTGGCTTCCACTAGCTCACGCTAGAAACAGCAGACTCAGTCTGCAACAGGTGCTGCCACACAGCTTGACCAGGGGAACAGCCTCCCCTCTTCCTCCCAACCGGAGGGAACCACTAGTGACACCAGTCACTAGCAAACCAGAGACACAAGGTCTCTCTTCCTCCAGACCCGGAGGAAACCCCTGGACTTGAATCCACAAGCCCAGAACCGGAGATCAGATCTCCCTTCCTCCAAACCGGAGGGAACCCCTGGACTTGAATCCACAAGCCCAGAACCGGAGATCGCAATCTCCCTTCTCCTGAACTAACAGGAGGAACCCCGACCTCACTACTGAGGATCGGAAGAACACAGATAACCAAATGAAACAGGAAAAATAAGAAAAGAAAAATACACAGCGATCAGAAAGCTGTAAAGACAAATAACACAAATGTGGCTCGCATGGAGCGCCTAGCCTGGATTTGATCCACGGTCCAGTAGTCAGATCTTCAGGTAAGCTTCTTTCTTCTTCTCCACGAGCTCTCTCGTTCACTCTCTATCTCTCTTTCTCTTTCTTCTACTTTCCTAATCTCGCACTCTCTGCTGCACTTCTTCTTCTTCACTCTTTCTTCTTTCTTCACACGAGCACTATCTCTCTCTCTTCTTCTCCTTCTGCTCTTCTTCTTTCTCTTTTCTTTTTCTCTGGATCGTGGCTCTCTATATGGACTTTTCTTCTCGCCAACTCGATCGCCCTTCTTCTGTGGAAGAAGGCTCACATATATAGCAGCAGCAGCAGCTAGGGCGCGTGTGGCTTCCACAGCTCCCGCCCTAAAAATTTGGATCACGTGGCAGTCTCTCAGCAGACTTCATTCCAGCCTCGGATCACGTGCTGCCAGTCACTGGGGAATATTTCTTCCTCGGACCTGCAAGGAGATGAAAACCATTAAAACTGAGGGCCACAATAACTAAATCTGCACGAAGTATGTAGTAGCAATTCTAGATGCACTGAGTACGACACGAGATACACACTGTAACAGAGATAACACTACAAAGAGAACGACACGAAGAAGATGAAAACGACACGAGGTAATAAGAAGAACGACACGAGATACATACGATGACTACAGCACGAAGTAAAGAAAACAACACGACGTAATAAACAACAAAGAGAACGGCATGAGAACAACATGGACTGGCAACAGAAACCGACACGAAGTGGTTGCAAACAAGCAAGACACGAGGTCTACGTAAAGCAACACGAAGTGTGGTCAAGGCGAGAAAGGCACGAAGTCTAAAGCGAAAAACCAACATGAAGTCAGAAGAGTGACACGGCTATCACGACACGTGATGAAGCAGTGACACTAAAACAAAAAGACTCGAGGAACAACATTAAGTGACACGAAGTTAAACAAGCAGACATAAAAGATGACACGAGATGCAACTAGAAAACAGAGAGAAGCGACACGAGGTTCACACAGAACCGACACGAGGTGGCACAGAAAGCAACACGAGGTGCTGCAATGTTCTGCACGCAGTGGAACAAAAATGACACGAAGACACAGAAATAACATTAACCGACATGAAGTAAGTACGACATGGAGACAGATGACAGAGACTGTCACGAGTTGAAAACAACACGAAGACGAAATTGACACGAAGTGAAAACGACACGAAGACGAAGTTGACACGAAGTGAAAACAACACGAAGTGAAAACAACACTAAGACGATGAGAACAGCACGAGGTGAAGCGACACGGGGTTCACTGGGAAACGACTCGAAGTTCATCAGAACAAATCGAGCTGCTACAGTAAACAACACGAAGACAATCAAACAAAAACAACACGAAGACAATGGATGCTACAGTGCAATGTCTAGACTTGAAGTTCAGTTGAGTGTACAAACTTCACCAATGAATCACTCACTGTACAGACTTACTATAGCAGTCTGATGTACAGACTTTGATGAACAGTCCAATGTATGGACTTGTACTGCAAACAACAATGTATAGACTTCATGTAAAAGCCCAATGTATTGGACATTGAAATCGAAGACCAATGTGCAGACTTGACAGTGAAGACTAGTGTGCAGACTTCAAGTTTAACTGTGGATGTACAGACTTGAAGAATAAGCCAGTGTATAGACTTGAAGATTGAAGGCGATGTACAGACTTTGATGACCAACACCAATGTATAGACTTAGGAGCATAAGACACGGCTGTACAGACTTCGCCTAAGACGTTGTACACACTTAGCCTAAGACAATGCATAGGCTTGAACGAGAGTCCAATGTATAGACTTGCATGATGCACAATTACACAGTCCAGTATATAGACTTTGCTACCCAGACATGATATATGCAGAGACATGATATCTGACAGAATGCAATGCACATATATAAAGAGCAAATGCCATCAATGCTAGACATCATCATTCATGTTGCTATCAATATGCAGAATGCTCAAGAATAATAATGCATAGAAATGTACTTTATTTATTACAATCATCAAAACATAATAACATTGCTATCATCAAAATACAATATCAAATGCACTCAAATGCACTCACTGTCTTGCTATCATCAAAACCAAATAGCATTGCTATCATCAAGGTGACATAGCACATGCTTGTGCCTAAGAGGTACAACATTCTCCCCCTTTTTGATGATGGCAACACAATGTGACAGTGAGTCACAGGTCACACAAAATTTTCTCCTCCTTTGACATGATCAAAAAGAGAAAAACAGTAAAAATATGAGTGCAAAGTGCAATATGCATGCAAATTCCTCTAGAACATTTTCCCCTTGAATGAAGACTCCCCTGAATTATTTCTCCCCCTAAATAAAAGCTCCCCCTTTGAGAAGGAATATGAACAGATAACCAAGGTAGAAAAGGTAGGAGGGTCACTAGATAACAGCTGAATCATAGGTTCAGAAAGGAAGCATGATTATAAACAACTGTTAAAGTATAAGAATCAACAACATACATTTTTGACAAAAATTCAGGTTTAACAGTGATAAACCTAGAGTAAAAGATCTGACCTTTGAAAAAGAGTTTTAGATTGCATTTATAGCAATGAACCTAGGGCACATGGTATTAATAGATAAGTCTGAAATAATACCCTTTTGTGTCTAAACATGGAAGTTCAAGAAAGGCAACTTGAATATGTATTGAGAAAAATAATTTTCACTCAATGACTTTTGATTTCAAGGGGTTACAGCAGTTTGATTTTCACTTTTGAATTTTTTTTTTGGAACCTGAACTAAGTAAGTAGATCAGTGGCATTTATGCTGTTGACATTAGGTGTACACCTTCATCAGAGGCAAGTACCCCTAGTTACTAGGCATAAACTACTAGATCTATTTCAGATCAAAATCCACAAAAAATAGTTTTCACTTTTGACATTAAGGGTACACCTTGATTAGAGGCCAGTACCCTCAGTTACTTGGTGAGGACTCCCCCTATAGATTTGACCCTATGAACAGAGATAGTCTAAAGCACTTCATGACATGTGAATTTTCCTACTTCTTTGGAGGAGTTCACAGTTTCTCAGTGCAATCAGCCATTGCTCTGTCACTATGTTCAGTTCTTAACATTAATGAACTTATTTACTGCTGCCCTTAATTCTTTTAGAATGATTGTCTAAAAATCAGTACACACTCTTATTAGCATGTTCTAGACATATCCAGTTCAACACATTTAGGCATTACAAAAAACCTTTTCTATTTTAGCTATGAGACAAAGATTAAGAGCTATAAAAGTTTTCTTTTATCTCAAATTCTGAAGTGCAGACACTTAACTCTCCAATTTATAAAGGTTAAACCTTTAGTTCTTTTCAATTTGTAAATGTGATTCTTATAAGTGAACAGTTGCAATAATCACCCTTCAATGTACTAAACCAGATGCAAAGCTGTTGTTTAGTGAAGAAATGGGGAAAGGATAGCAATAAGCATTATGATCCATAGCATCTGATGACAGTGAATATGAATGAGTTGAAAGGGGACAATGAGAAATTCCAAGGATTCAATGAATTGAATAGAACTCTCAGCTCCCCCTAACATCATGATGCAAAAATATGCTATGCATTAGACTGTTCTACATGCAGACTATGCAACATTAGTCAAACTCCCCCTGACAAAGTGCATGAAATAGAATTAATGAACTGCTCATAATTTTAGAATATGCTCAAGAAGAATTCATGCTTTGTTCAATCAGAGAGAGAATTTATCAAATGCATCATCTTCCTTTTAAATTTTCAGATTTTTTCAACATATGATGCAGTACACTGTTCTTCATGAAAACTAGACCCATGGTACTAGGCGGAGGACCTGGTCTCAAAGACCATCTCACACATGGTAGGAACCTCTGGGCAGATTTCCCTGCCTTTTAGTAACATACCATTTGATATACCAGGGTTAACAAGGACAATGCAACATAAGGCAGTCCTTCATGCATTGAACAGCATCATTGACACATGCAATGACAGTCAGTCTATACACAATCAGTCCAAGTATGCATTCAATAACAAGCATGCAATGCATTAACACAAAACACATGCATGGACACAGAGTCTATATAGTGCATCAACTGTATATACTAGAGAAGCATTCAAATTCAGTTCAACATATAGCAAGAGAAGAGCATCAGATATGCAGAATTGAATTCAATAGCTGAGTCTGGAATGTAGACTGATCAGCTAGACATGAAGAGTTCATTAAAAAATCAACCAAGCAAATCAACATGAAACTCACAATTTTCATGCTCACAATTTCAGATAATGGAATTTAAAACAGATTTCAGAACTGACCTGAATTGAATCATGGGGTTTTCTTTTTGAGTGCCTTGGTTGACCCCTTTTATTTCTCCTTCCAAGGCACACCTGCAGCAAGTCAATCAAGTTGATCCTGCAGAGACCCAAGCAGTCTTGGGTCCTGCACTACCCCTATCAGGTGTTCTAAACAGTTTCTTAGCAACATGGTCATCAAATTTCATCAGAAAATAATTATCCATAGAGTGACCAAGTTTACCACAATATATACATGAAACAGTAGATTTTCTGGTCCTATGATGCATATCAACAGCAGCATGAGACCTATGATAATGAGCATGAATTGTTCTGTTGTAAGCATGAATTTTTGATTTACCATTACCTGCCCACCAGCATTCAGAAGCTCGGTGGCCAGGTTTTCCACATTCATAACAACCAAGAGTCTTTTCTTTAAGACCAGCTTTATTTCTGCCCAAGAAATTTTTGTTTGGAGGGAATCTTACAAATTTGGAATTAAAATGATTTCCCTGAACAAACCAGCAGTCCTTGACTGCATGCCCATACCTGCCACATTCAATGCACCTAGGGTGCTTACCTCTTGAGCCAGTAAATCCCCATGAAGGCCTAAACCAACACTCAACAGCTTTATGACCACGTCTGTTGCAATTGTAACAAATGATATGTTGGTTTGAGGAAGACATGTTTCTTTTGGGGTGGTGATGATTATTTGGAAATATTTTATCATGCATCATATCATCACTTATCATCACTCTGCAGTCATCCATATAATGACCATGCCTACCACAGTAGTAACAAGAGGCATCAGATTTCCTAGGAACATGGTTTCTATCATATGAGTTCCTAGATGTATGTGAGTGAGTATAGGAAGCATGAACAGTGTGTACACCATCAGGCTCAACCGAGCTAGCAGCTTTCTATTCGTGAGCAGGAATAGTCTTTACCTTCTTTATTTGACTCTTTCTTTTCAATTTCTGATTATCCTTAACAGGTTCTGTTTGTTTTTCTATTTTCTGGGCTCTGAACTGGAAAACAGGTTTTGAAGGTGACTTATGATTTTCATTTTATTTTGGGGATTGCCTTGAGGTACCAGCTACATTAGAACTATGCACAAAGGTAGTATATAACTGGTTTCTGGTAGTTTCCTTAACATCAGGACTACAGCTTGTCCCCTTTCTTGGATTGCCATCCTTCATTTTCACAACATTTTTTACTTTTCTTTCATTCTTAGCAGAATTGGATGCTGATTTTTCTAGATCCTGAATCTTATTCTCCAAAGATGTTATGTGAAGTTCATAACTGGCTATTTCCTGTTCACTGCAATTAACATATTCGCTTAGAACTTGGTTTGCAGTTTTATACTTCTCAATTTCTTGTTCTAGACTGTTCAAACTTTTTGAATTTTCATCATAAACAACTTTTCCTTTTTCTATGGTGAGAAGTCTTTCAGATAAGCCAGTGTTTAACCACTTCAGTTTTTCAACTTCAGCTTTTAATTCAGTGTTTTCTTCCTCAAGATCTCTAGTCTGAAATTCATTACCCTCACATCTCTCTCTTCCAGACATTAGCTCCAGTTTTTCAATTAATTCCTCTTCTCTTTCCTCCACTTTAATTTTCTCAGCGAGCAGATTTTTGTGATCATCTTTAAGTGAGGCTATTTGTTTATTTAGCCGTTCATTCTCACTAAAGAGATCTTCATTTCGTTCTCTTAAAGCAGAGCATATTTTACAATCTGATTTAGCAGAAGAGGACTGTGAAACCTCATTGATTTCATTCATTCTGATAATAAGAGTTTTATTCTTCTTTTGAAGATCCCCATTCTCCAATTTCATTTTGTCCAATTCAGAATTAACTTCAGTTAGTTCTTGCATGCCTTTTAGATGCTCATTTTTCTTATCATTCAGTTGATTCTGAAGTTCAGACATTTTATCTAAGCATGTTTGTTTTTCAATTTTTAGAGAATCATTTTGTTTCTTAAGATTCTGAACATCTAGCATGTATGCATCATAAGACTTTTTCATATTTGGATAGTTTTCACAGGAATCTTTCAGATTTATTCTATCACATTTCTTTTTCAACTTTTTGTTCTCAGATTTCAATTTCTTGGATACTTCTAACAAGTTTTCATACATCTCTATTAATTCATCGAAAGAGTATCCTTCTGATTCAGAACTTACCTGAGATGAGATCTCATCTTCATCATCCCGGTTGGCCATCAAGCAGTTATCACCTTGCTGATTATGCGCAGAAACGACTCTGTCATATATTTCCTTTCCAGATGTGCACCTGAGAACAAAAGGATACATATCAGTATTAACTACAGCTCTCAAGATATTAAGAACTATGGTATTATCGCAATTCTTAGAGCTGTCCTCACTAGACCAATTGGTCTGATCTTTAGGTAAGCGGTGTGGGCCTTTAGATATAAGACTCCACAAATGTGGACCAATTGAGTCTATGTACACAGCTAGGCCTCCTAGCCAACTTTCAAAGTTAGAACCATCATAAATCGGAGGTCGAGCCATTAGAACAGATGGCAGACAAGTTCAGCGAAGTAAAATAAATGACACGAACTCCACTGAAACCAGATAATCAAAATAAGACACAAGTCAATGAAGCAAGACACGATTTCAAGAGACCCACTCTGAAATGCACCAAACAAATCGGCAGGATCCTCTGCAGATTGTTAGATCTGATAGATCAGAGACCCGCTCTGATACCAATTGTTGGGTTCGGTGCAGTATTCAGAGGGGGGGTGAATGAATATAACCCTTTAAAAAACTTTCGCCCAGTTAAAATATGATGCTCACTAGAATTACTAGTTCGCAAACTAGATAAGCTTAAAAGCTAATAATCAGTTGCAGAACCAAACAAGCATACAGTGAGATCACTAGGATGCTAACTAGACTGAATTTGACAAGGAGTCGTTCAACTAGAATTTCGCTCTCTTGACAAATTAAAACATTCTAAGAAGACTAATTAACTCTTCTTCTCAACCCGAAGCCAAACGCATGGAGCGCCCCTATGCATTCATCTAGCGGAAGCAAATCATAAGCAATCAAACCACAATGCAAGAGGGGTTTTTAGGTGGTTCGGTCCTCCAGACCTACATCCACCCCACACTCAAACCGAGTGTGGCTTCCACTAGCTCACGCTAGAAACAGCAGACTCAGTCTGCAACAGGTGCTGCCACACAGCTTGACCAGGGGAACAACCTCCCCTCTTCCTCCCAACCGGAGGGAACCACTAGTGACACCAGTCACTAGCAAACCAGAGACACACGGTCTCTCTTCCTCCAGACCCGGAGGAAACCCCTGGACTTGAATCCACAAGCCCAGAACCGGAGATCAGATCTCCCTTCCTCCAAACCGGAGGGAACCCCTGGACTTGAATCCACAAGCCCAGAACCGGAGATCGCAATCTCCCTTCTCCTGAACTAACAGGAGGAACCCCGACCTCACTACTGAGGATCGGAAGAACACAGATAACCAAATGAAACAGGAAAAATAAGAAAAGAAAAATACACAGCGATCAGAAAGCTGTAAAGACAAATAACACAAATGTGGCTCGCATGGAGCTGCCTGGCCTGGATTTGATCCACGGTCCAGTAGTCAGATCTTCTGGTAAGCTTCTTTCTTCTTCTCCACGAGCTCTCTCGTTCACTCTCTATCTCTCTTTCTCTTTCTTCTGCTTTCCTAATCTCTCACTCTCTGCTGCACTTCTTCTTCTTCACTCTTTCTTCTTTCTTCACACGAGCACTATCTCTCTCTCTTCTTCTCCTTCTGCTCTTCTTCTTTCTCTTTTCTTTTTCTCTGGATCGTGGCTCTCTATATGGACTTTTCTTCTCGCCAACTCGATCGCCCTTCTTCTGTGGAAGAAGGCTCACATATATAACAGCAGCAGCAGCTAGGGCGCGTGTGGCTTCCACAGCTCCCGCCCTAAAAATTCGGATCACGTGGCAGTCTCTCAGCAGACTTCATTCCAGCCTCGGATCACGTGCTGCCAGTCACTGGGGAATATTTCTTCCTCGGACCTGCAAGGAGATGAAAACCATTAAAACTGAGGGCCACAATAACTAAATCTGCACGAAGTATGTAGTAGCAATTCTAGATGCACTGAGTACGACACGAGATACACATTGTAACAGAGATAACACTACAAAGAGAACGACATGAAGAAGATGAAAACAACACGAGGTAATAAGAAGAACGACACGAGATACATACGATGACTACAGCACGAAGTAAAGAAAACAACACGACGTAATAAACAGCAAAGAGAACGGCACGAGAACAACATGGACTGGCAACAGAAACCGACACGAAGTGGTTGCAAACAAGCAAGACACGAGGTCTACGTAAAGCAACACGAAGTGTGGTCAAGGCGAGAAAGGCACGAAGTCTAAAGCGAAAAACCAACACGAAGTCAGAAGAGTGACACGGCTATCACGACACGTGATGAAGCAGTGACACTAAAACAAAAAGACTCGAGGAACAACAGTAAGTGACACGAAGTTAAACAAGCAGACATAAAAGATGACACGAGATGC
Source organism: Amorphophallus konjac (assembly GCA_022559845.1). NCBI lineage: Eukaryota > Viridiplantae > Streptophyta > Magnoliopsida > Alismatales > Araceae > Amorphophallus > Amorphophallus konjac. Next base: position 147,538,516 of record CM040118.1, read on the forward strand.
AACTAGAAAACAGAGAGAAGCGACACGAGGTTCACACAGAACCGACACGAGGTGGCACAGAAAGCAACACGAGGTGCTGCAATGTTCTGCACGTAGTGGAACAAAAACGGCACGAAGACACAGAAACAACATTAACCGACACGAAGTAAGTACGACATGGAGAGAGATGACAGAGACCGTCACGAGTTGAAAACAACACGAAGATGAAATTGACACGAAGTGAAAACGACACGAAGACGAAGTTGACACAAAGTGAAAACAACACGAAGTGAAAACAACACTAAGATGATGAGAACAGCACGAGGTGAAGCGACACGGGGTTCACTGGGAAACGACTCGAAGTTCATCAGAACAAATCGAGCTGCTACAGTAAACAACACGAAGACAATCAAACAAAAACAACACGAAGACAATGGATGTTACAGTGCAATGTCTAGAGTTGAAGTTCAGTTGAGTGTATAAACTTCACCAATGAATCACTCACTGTACAGACTTACTATAGCAGTCTGATGTACAGACTTTGATGAACAGTCCAATGCATGGACTTGTATTGCAAACAACAATGTATAGACTTCATGTAAAAGCCCAATGTATTGGACATTAAAATCGAAGACCAATGTGCAGACTTGACAGTGAAGACTAGTGTGCAGACTTCAAGTTTAACTGTGGATGTACAGACTTGAAGAATAAGCCAGTGTATAGACTTGAAGATTGAAGGCGATGTACAGACTTTGATGACCAACACCAATGTATAGACTTAGGAGCATAAGACACGGCTGTACAGACTTCGCCTAAGACGCTGTACACACTTAGCCTAAGACAATGCATAGGCTTGAACGAGAGTCCAATGTATAGACTTGCATGATGCACAATTACACAGTCCAGTGTATAGACTTTGCTACCCAGACATGATATATGCAGAGACATGATATCTGACAGAATGCAATGCACATATATAAAGAGCAAATGCCATCAATGCTAGACATCATCATTCATGTTGCTATCAATATGCAGAATGCTCAAGAATAATAATGCATAGAAATGTACTTTATTTATTGCAATCATCAAAACATAATAACATTGCTATCATCAAAATACAATATCAAATGCACTCAAATGCACTCACTGTCTTGCTATCATCAAAACCAAATAGCATTGCTATCATCAAAGCGATATAGCACATGCTTGTGCCTAAGAGGCACAACAAGAACTCATGTCAAGCAAGTAATAGAAGTAATATAAATTCAAGCATGTAAAACTGGAATTGGCTATTTATCAATTTCATTCAAGAAAAGACTTTTACCCTACTGCGGGTCTCAAGTCAAATCAATCAAGTAATATCACGAGAATGAGTGGAATGTCTAAAGCCTAGCAAGCAAGTACTCCGGTGCAATGCCAAACACCGTGGTCAATAAACTCCCATGGGCACAAGTACCTTCGGGTGCTCCTCCCAGGACCAGACCGGGACCTATATGCACAGTATTTGTCATGTTTGTTGACATCCACTCTCATTTATAGCCAATATGGAATTTCAAGGTTTGACTAGTATGATATAGATAAGGTGGAATTATGGAATGGAATCCAAGGGCGCATTGATGTGTAGGGATGAACTAGGAGTAAAACACGTAACGTTCGATACATGCTAATGACAATAGGGGTTAACTAGATGATCTATTGGTTAACATGATTTTAATAGGTTTACGGGTGGCAGTTTTTTTTTTTGCCCATTTTATGTTTAGAACAAGTGTCTGTTGTATAGTCATTGTTATAGTGTCCGGGTCAGGGGCGCACTTCAATTTAAGCTGATTTATGTAAAATTGATGACATGGACGGATAAGGAAATTTGTGCGGTTTACATGCATTCGTTTCATGCTTTACATATCCAATTTTTAACATTACGTATCATACTAGTTTATATTTTACAGGAAACTTAATGGAGACATAGTTTCTAGATAGGCATAACTCTATCTATACCAATCTGGTGTATAGATTAGGTAGACTAACAAGTGAATTTGGTATGCTAATTGATGAGTATAACTAATAGGTTAAGTATTATCCTGGATTGAAGTTAATATGAGACTAAACTTGCTGGTGTTGACACAAATGTCGATATTAGTTATATATATATATATATTATCCAATATGTATATGTATATATATATATATATATATATATATATATATATATATATCCGATTATAAAATTCTGTCCAATATAATGGAGGTTATAGGTATGTATATCTTCTGTCCGATATACATATATGAGTCAGCCAAAATGGTGATTTATTATAATAATCAGAATTTAATTATAAAAATAATTTTTTATGTTGAAAATAATTCTAACTTGCTAAAAATAATATTAACATGTTGAGAATGAGTTTTATATGTTACTTTACTGGTAAGATGATAAAAATAAATTTTTCATGCTGGATTTAATTTTTTTACATACTGAAAATTAATTATTAACATGCTAAAATTAATGCTTAACATGCTAAAATAATTAACTTACTGATAGGATGATAAGATAAGGTTGCCATGCTGATTACAGAAATTTTCTGATAACAACATAATTTTTATCATGCTAAAAATTATTTTTCTACATTTATTTGCTAATTATTTGATAGGAAAATAGAATTATCATGTTGAAAAATAGTTTTAATACACTGAAAATAATTATAACATGCCAAAAATAATTATAACTTGCTGGAATAATTTTACCATACTGGAAGAAATGTTATCATGCTGGAAGTAATTTTCATGCATCAATTTACTAATTTATTTAATAGGAAAGTAAGTTTTATATGCACAAAATAGTTTTAAATAGATTTTAACATGCTGAAAATAATTTTTATATCTTAGTATGTATAAAATAATTCTATCATATTGGAAGTCACTTTTAACATGCTGGAAATAGTTTTAACATGTTGGAGATAATTTTTAGTATGTATAAACTAATGTGGTGAAAATTAGATTTTTACATGAAAAAAAAATAATTTCATTCTACAAATATATATATATATACTCTGTAAGAATGAATGAGTCTATTTTATATTATATTCTGTTCTCTATATATATATATTCGGTGAGAATGGAGGTGTCTCCTGAGAATGGAGGTGTAGACATTGTGTGTGTATATATATATATATATATATATATATATTCTTGTCTAACAATATATAATGAAGGTGTTCTGTATATACAATTAATGGAAGTATATATATAAATTTATATACATATATAATGAAGGTGTTTTGTATATACAATTAATGGAAGTATATATACTTTTTTTTAAGGTGTCGGGTGTATATATATAAGGTATAAATTGTTCACATTTTACTTTTGTTGTTTTTTAACATATTTTCTGCATGTGTCGACACCAAGTGTCGACATTTACTGTTCCTTTTTAGTCTCTGTTGTACAGTGTAGTTACAGGTTTTTATACACCTGTGTCGACATTTATCTTTGAAGTGTCGACACCTTACCTTCATTTGTAGGTGTCGACATTTACTATATACATTGTCTAATATGTATATACATTTATATATTTATTTACATTGCTGTTATATATATATGTGTGTAGAAGTGTCGACATGAGGTGTTTACATTAGCTATGAAAGTGTCGACACTTGTAAATAGCTTTGAGATATGAAAGTGTCGAAACTTGTAAATAGTGTGAAAGTGTGAAAGTGTCGACATTTGTATATGGAGGTGTCGCGAAAGTGTTGCCAAAGTGTTGACACCTCGGGTAGGTGGGTGTTGCCAAAGTGTTGCCAAAGTGTTGACACCTCGGGTAGGTGTCGCCAAGGTGTTGTCAAAGTGTTGACACTTAACTATATATATAGACACGAGGGTATAGATTTGGTAGATTAACAGGTTAATTAACCATGCTAATAGATTAGATATGCTATTAGATTAGTTAATAAAGCTAATTCATGTTAGTTATCTAGGGCATGAGACTAATACTTTACTAATTTTACTACTTTTCTTAGATTAAAGCTAATACATGCTAACTATGAGGCTAACACTTGCTGTATAAACACGAAATATCGCATGGAGATGAGCCTAAGATTGACCGCCTAGACTAATCATCATAGATTAGCTACTAGTTTAGTTAAAAGTTGAGAACACCTACTAAGCATGCTATATAATTACCTAGATTAACTACGGTTTAGCCAAAAATTGAGAAAACCTACCTTGTTGGAAGATCGTAGTAGCAGAACCCTTCTGGTGTAATCCCTACAGAGCTTTGCCCCAACCTTAGCTAGCCTAGAATGGGGGTAGCAAAGGGTGTGTTATAGGGTCTCGTATGACCGAATGGGGGGGGCAAGATCTGGAATAATGGGGCTTTACAGCTTGTACAGGCTGGAGAGATAAGAGATAGGCTGGAGAGATAAGAGATAAGGTTTGTACAGCTAATCCATGGCCCAATTCGTAAGTGCAAGTTTTTGCTAGCTTATAACATATAATTATTTGGCAAAAAGGGTAAATGGTGGATGCTAAGATTGGAACCATGGTCACTAGGTTGAAAGGTAAGTTACTTAACCAACTACACTAGGAAGCCACTTGTTAAGTGAATAATCTTTACATATGATAACTCCGTGTTCCAACTTCTTACTTAAGCTTCCTATAGAGTTTATCTAATATTTTTTTTCTTATTTGGAAAATATTATTACTTATTTTTTTAATCATTTCCTCTCTTTTTTTATATACGGGGTGCTACACCCTCCCTTACTTAAAAGAATTTGGTCCCCAAATTCAATTGTATAAGGGTAAATTCAACTACATAAGGATACTGTAGAAAGTATAAGATACTTGCTGACTAAATTAGTTCTGGGTATCTTTTCTTCATAGATTCCTCGGTCTCCCAAGTTGCTTCTTGCTCCGAGCATCGATTCCATTGGATTTTCACCATAGGGATCATCTTGCTCCTTAGAACTCGAATTTCGCGGTCGAGGATCTGCATCGGCCTTTGCTCATAAGTAAGATCCATTTGAATCACCAATTCAACATGATTGATGATGTGAGAAGGGTCGTGTACATATTTCTTCAGCATAGATATATGAAATACATTGTGCACTTCCGAGAGTTGAGGAGGTAAGGCAATGCGGTAAGCCACCTCGCCTACTCTTTCTAGTACTTCAAAAGGACCAATAAACCTCGGTGTGAGCTTGCCCTTAACAGCAAATCTTATAATACCTCGGCCAGGAGATACCTTGAGAAATACATGGTCACCAACTTGGAACTCCAAATCTCTCCTTCTATTATCAGCATAAGATTTTTACCTACACTGAGCTACCTTGAGTCTCTCTCTAATAAGGTATATCTTTTCAGTTGAATCTCTAACCATATCTGGGCCTAGAAGTTGTCTTTCACCGACTTCATCCCAGCATATTGGAGATCGACAACTCCTGCCATAAAGTACCTCGAAAGGTGCCATCTGGATACTGGCTTGATAACTATTATTGTAGGCAGATTCGGCTAGGGGTAAGTGGTCGTGCCAGCTTCCGCCGAAATCTATAATACACACCCTTAACATATCTTCAACAACCTGATTTGTTCTTTCAGTCTGACCATCTATCTGGGGATGAAAAGTAGTGCTAAAGTTGAGTTTCGTTCCCAGAAAATATTGTAGACCCTTCCAAAAATGAGAAGTAAAGCGTGGGTCTCGATCAGATACTATAGACACAGGAATTCCATGCAATCTAGTAACCTCCTTGATATATAGGGCAGCAAGAACATCAACCGACCATCGACTCTTGCTAGGCAAGAAATGAGCTGATTTAGTAAGGCGATCGATGATTACCCAAATTCCATCATATCCGCCCCTAGACTTTGACAAACCCATGATAAAGTCCATACCGATGTCTTCCCACTTCCACTTGGGAATATCCAGCGGATGTAGCTTTCCAGCGGGTTTTTGATGTTCCGCCTTCACTTGTTGGCATGTGAGGCAACGAGACACAAAGTCTGCTACCTCTCTTTTCATGTTAGGCCACCAGAAAGTTCTTTTCAAGTCTTGGTACATCTTAGTGGCTCCAGGGTGGATTGTGTACCTCGATCTATGAGCTTCTTCGAGAATCTTCTTCTTCAATTCGGGACAGTCGGGCACACATGTCCGTTCATGAAATAGTAATCTACCATCAGGTGCCAGCTTGAAATCCAGTCTCTCGTCCAGCTTGTTCTTTATCTCCACTAGCGAGGGATCCTCTTCTTGTAACTTCTTGATTTCAGGTAGCAAATCTGGATGTAGGCTCATATGAGATAGAATAATACACATGTTCTTCTCATCTGTGCTGATATCAAGTTCAGAGAATTTCTCCAGCAGTTTCCATTCTTGTATCATGCAGTTGGCCAATATTGTTCTCGGCTTCCGACTAAGGGCATCAGCTACGGAATTACCCTTACCAGGATGGTACTGTATAGTGAAGTCGAAATCCTTGAGATACTCGAGCCAACGCCTTTGCCGCATGTTCAGCTCCTTTTGGGAGAATAAGTCCTTGAGGCTTTTATGATCGGAGTACACAGTGAATTGTTCTCCGTAAAGATAATGCCTCCAGATCTTTAAAGCGAATACTACTGCGGCCAGTTCTAAGTCGTGAACTGGGTAGTTCTCTTCATGTTTCTTCAATTGTCGGGAAGAGTATGCAATGACTCTCCCATTCTGCATCAATACACATCCGAGGCCAATACCAGAAGCATCGGTATATACTTCATATTTTTCTCCTTCAATTGGTAATGATAAGACTGGAGCAGTGGTCAAGAGATAGTCTTCTTTTCACTCATAAGGTACTTCCTTGCGGGTTAACCTTGTCAGGGGAACAGCAATTTTGGAGAAGTCCTTTATAAAACGCCGGTAGTAACCAGCTAGACCCAAGAAGCTCCGAATCTCAGTTGCATTTGTGGGTCGGTCCCAGTTCTTCACGGCTTTGACCTTTGATGGGTCAACAGTAATTTCGTTCTTTGAAATGATATGGCCTAAGAAGGATACTTCCTCGAGCCAAAACTCGCATTTGCTGAATTTGACATATAGCTTGTTTCTCCTTAATATCTGCAACGCCTTCTTGAGGTGTTCTTCATGTTCCTCTTCGGTCTTTGAATAGATCAGAATATCATCAATAAAGACCACAATAAATTGGTCTAAATAGGGCCTGAATATGCTATTCATTAACTGCATAAAAGTTGCGGGGGCATTTGTTAGTCCGAAAGGCATAACAGTAAATTTGTAATGCCCATACCTGCTTCGGAATGCAGTTTTATGAATGTCTTCTTCTTTGATCTTCAATTGGTGGTAACCAGAACGAAGATCAATCTTGGAGAAATATAAAGCTCCAGATAGTTGATCGAACAGCTCATCAATCCTTGGCAGTGGATACTTGTTCTTGATTGTCAGGTGATTTAGCTGCCGATAATCTATGCATAATCTCATCGATCCGTCCTTCTTTTTGACGAATAGCATGGGTGCTCCCCATGGGGAAGTACTCGGCCTGATGAAACCCTTGTTCAATAACTCCATTAGCTGCTCTTTTAGTTCCTTCAGCTCAGCAGGGGACATTCTGTATGGTGCCCTGGAAATAGGACCAGCACCAGGGACAAGGTCGATTGTGAACGACACTTCCCTTTCCGGAGGTAAGCCGGTTAAATCTTCTGGAAAAACATCGGGAAAATCCCGAATTACATGGATGCCTTCAAGTTTAACCTTCTCGACTTTTGTGGCAGTCACGAATGCTATGAAAGCCATGCATCCCTTATTCATAAGTTTACTAGCTCGGAGTGCTGATATAAGAAGTGATTTACTCCGAGGGCTATTGTAAACTAGCTCTGGGAAATCTACGAAAGTTACCTTGCCATGTCGGCAGTCTACAGTTGCTTGGTATGTGGATAGCCAGTCGGCACCTAGTATGACATCATAACCCTTCATATCTAGGCATATCAGGTCAACAGGTAAATTGCTTCCCTTAATCCTCACTTCACAATTTGGATAGTGGTGAGTGATATCAGACTCAATCCCAAGGGGTGTAGATATGACCAAATCTAACAGTTCATGTTTCTTAGAAAATGAAGCAGCAAAGTTCTTGGAAACGAATGAATGAGTTGCTCCGGTATCAAATAAAACTTGAGCAGTTTTTGAACAAATAGTGAGAGTACCTTCTACAATTCCACCTTCAGTGGGTTCCGTCTCTCGGAGAGCTTGTAGACGGCCTTGTTTCTTTATTGGACGCTTCTCGTCTTTGATGTCATGCTCCTTCATCAGTGGGCAGTCTGGGATCCGATGCTCTCGACTCCCGCATCGAAGACAAGCTCCTAACTTCCTCCAGCATTCCTCGGTCTTATGGCCAGCTTTACCACAATACTTACAAATTTCCTTTGATGGTGTGGTGGTGGAGAATGGCCTGTCATTCTTCTGGAATTTCTTTGCCTTGGAGGGCTCCCCTCCCATGAAGAATCGCTTCTTGTTGAAGGATTGTCTGAATTTTCCCGGGCTGGTGACGGGTTCCTTCTTGTCACTTCCTCGGATTCTCTCAGATAATTCGGTGGCATCTTCCAGCAGTTAAGCACGCCGAACCATCTCCGAATAGACTTGGATGTCCATCGGGGCAAGTTGTGTGATATAATGGGGCCGAAGCCCGTTGAGGAATCTTCTCGCCTTCATCTTTTCTGTACACACCAAGTGGGGTGCATACCTAGATAATCTGGAGAACTGGGCCTCATACTCGGCCACTTTCAAGCCTCGTTGTTTTAGAACGGCGAATTCTGTGGCCTTCTTTTCCTGGATATGATCGGAGAAGTACTTGTTGTTGAAATGCTCCGTGAATTCATCCCATGTGACATGGTATTCTGGCAGTGTTGCTTCTATGGATTCCCACCAGCATCGGGCATCCCGCTCTAGTTGGAATACGGCCAGTAAAACCTTCTCGTCGTCCGCGCATTGCATCACACGGAAGATTCGTTCCATCTCTTTTAACCAATTCTCGGCGTCCTCGAGGTCGGACGAACCCGTGAATCTTGGTGGGTTCATGTTACGGAAACTCCTGTGGAGGTCACCCGCTCCACGGTTAGCTCCGCCTTGGGCCACTTGCTGTAGTGCCTGTGTAAGGCCCTGCACGGTGCGCTGCATCTCGCGCCATTGTGCTCTTTCAACAGCCATGATCCTACAAAAATGTTTAAAGTGTTTAAGTAAGATAAGGGTCGGTTTTACTTATAAGGGTAAAGTAATTAGAAATCTTAACCCATGGCTCTATCCATCTCACCATGTAAGGTCTACTTATATCCTTAGACTTCTCTAACCCTGGACTTAGGTTTTTACCTATCCTTGGACTCAAAATTTTATACCTTCTAGTTTTCCCCTAGGTTTAAAAACCTAGGCTCTGATACCACGACTGTCACGCCCCGACGCGGAATATCGAGGCACGATAGGGGAGAAAACCCCTCACTCAATCAAGACTAGAAATTCTAATTACATCACTTGATATAAAAATCTTACACTATAAAGCTTCAATTTTTACAACTCTTCCAAAATTTCAAGGACAACACTAACTCTCAAGCAAATTACAAGAATACTCTTATAATAAGATAACTCTCAATTCTATACTGAGAAACATGGTCTACTATGACATCTTGGTACACTCCAACACTCTTGCCCATGCTTGCTAGCTATCCTCGAGACAACCTGAAAAATACTAATTAACACTGAATGAGCATAAAGCTCAGTAGGAATTACATCTCAAGATTTAACATGCTTTAAGTGGTTTACAAGTTCAATTAATGTCAGTAAAGCTATGCATGTAGATGAGTAGATATCAAAGATTGTAAAAATCGACAAGAGCAGTGAAGGAATAACAAGTGAGAGTATAAGGATTCCAACTTCAATACAGCAATAGCAAGAGATTCAAGCAAGTAATGACTGGAATTAATAAAATCTTTCCAAGAGAGCAAGAACTCATGTCAAGCAAGTAATAGAAGTAATATAAATTCAAGCATGTAAAATTGGAATTGGCTATTTATCAATTTCATTCAAGCAAAGACTTTTACCCTACTGCGGGTCTCAAGTCAAATCAATCAAGTAATATCACGAGAATGAGTGGAATGTCTAAAGCCTAGCAAGCAAGTACTCCGGTGCAATGCCAAATACCGTGGTCAATAAACTCCCATGGGCACAAGTACCTTCGGGTGCTCCTCCCAGGACCAAACCGGGCCCTATATGCACAGCATTTGTCATGTTTGTTGACATCCACTCTCATTTATAGCCAATATGGAATTTCAAGGTTTGACCAGTATGATATAGATAAGGTGGAATTATGGAATGGAATCCAAGGGCGCATTGATGTGTAGGGATGAACTAGGAGTAAAACCCGTAACGTTCGATACATGATAATGACAATAAGGGTTAACTAGATGATCTATTGGTTAACAGGATTTTAATAGGTTTACGGGTGGTAGTTTTTTTTTTTGCCCATTTTATGTTTAGAACAAGTGTCTGTTGTATAGTCATTGTTATAGTGTCCGGGTCAGAGGCGCACTTCAATTTAAGCTGATTTATGTAAAATTGATGACATGGACAGATAAGGAAATTTGTGCGGTTTACATGCATTCGTTTCATGCTTTACATATCCAATTTTTAACATTACGTATCATACTAGTTTATATTTTACAGGAAACTTAATGGAGACATAGTTTCTAGATAGGCATAACTCTATCTATACCAATCTGGTGTATAGATTAGTTAGACTAACAAGTGAATTAGGTATGCTAATTGATGAGTATAACTAACAGGTTAAGTATTACCCTAGATTGAAGTTAATATGAGACTAAACTTGCTGGTGTTGACACAAATGTCGATATTAGTTATATATATATATATATTATCCAATATGTGTGTGTGTATATATATATATATCCGATTATAAAATTCTGTCCAATATAATGGAGGTTATAGGTATGTATATCTTCTGTCCGATATACATATATGAGTCAGCCAAAATGGTGATTTATTATAATAATCAGAATTTAATTATGAAAATAAGTTTTTATGTTGAAAATAATTCTAACTTGCTAAAAATAATATTAACATGCTGAGAATGAGTTTTATATGTTACTTTACTGGTAAGATGATAAAAATAAATTTTTCATGCTGGATTTAATTTTTTTACATGCTGAAAATTAATTATTAACGTGCTAAAATTAATGCTTAGCATGATAAAATAATTAACATACTGATAGGATGATAAGATAAGGTTGCCATGCTGATTACAGAAATTTTCTGATAACAACATAATTTTTATCATGCTAAAAATTATTTTTCTACATTTATTTGCTAATTATTTGATAGGAAAATAGAATTATCATGTTGAAAAATAGTTTTAATACACTGAAAATAATTATAACATGCCAAAAATAATTATAACATGCTGGAATAATTTTACCATACTGGAAGAATGTAACATGCTGGAAGTAATTTTCATGCATCAATTTACTAATTTATTTATTAGGAAAGTAAGTTTTATATGCACAAAATAGTTTTAAATAGATTTTAACATGCTGAAAATAATTTTTATATCTCAGTATGTATAAAATAATTCTATCATATTGGAAGTCACTTTTAACATGCTGGAAATAGTTTTAACATGTTGGAGATAATTTTTAGTATGTATAAACTAATGTGGTGAAAATTAGATTTTTACATGAAAAAAAATAATTTCATTCTACAAATATATATATATACTCTGTAAGAATGAAGGAGTCTATTTTATATTATATTCTGTTCTCTATATATATATATTCGGTGAGAATGGAGGTGTAGACATTAGTAATATATATATATATATATATATATATATATATATATTCTTGTCTAACAATATATAATGAAGGTGTTTTGTATATACAATTAATGGAAGTATATATATAAATTTATATACATATATAATGAAGGTGTTTTGTATATACAATTAATGGAAGTATATATACTTTTTTTTAAGGTGTCGGGTGTATATATATAAGGTATAAATTGTTCACATTTTACTTTTGTTATTTTTTAACATGTTTTCTGCATGTGTCGACACCAAGTGTCGACATTTACTGTTCCTTTTTAGTCTCTGTTGTACAGTGTAGTTACAGGTTTTTATACACATGTGTCGACATTTATCTTTGAAGTGTCGACACCTTACCTTCATTTGTAGGTGTCGACATTTACTATATATATTGTCTAATATGTATATATATTTATATATTTATTTACATTGCTGTTATATATATATATGTGTGGAAGTGTCGACATGAGGTGTTTACATTAGCTATGAAAGTGTCGACACTTGTAAATAGCTTTGAGATATGAAAGTGTCAACACTTGTAAATAGTATGAAAGTGTGAAAGTGTCGACATTTGTATATGGAGGTGTCGCGAAAGTGTTGCTAAAGTGTTGACACCTCGGGTAGGTGGGTGTTGCCAAAGTGTTGACACCTCGGGTAGGTGTCGCCAAGGTGTTGCCAAAGTGTTGACACTTAACTATATATATAGACACGAGGGTATAGATTTGGTAGATTAACAGGTTAATTAAGCATGCTAATAGACTAGGTATGCTATTAGATTAGTTAATAAAGCTAATTCATGTTAGTTATCTAGGACATGCGACTAATACTTTACTAATTTTACTACTTTTCTTAGATTAAAGCTAATACATGCTAACTATGAGGCTAACACTTGCTGTATAAACACGAAATATCACATGGAGATGAGCCTAAGACTGACCGCCTAGACTAATCATCATAGATTAGCTACTAGTTTAGTTAAAAATTGAGAACACCTACTAAGCATGCTATATAATTACCTAGATTAACTACGATTTAGCCAAAAATTGAGAAAACCTACCTTGTTGGAAGATCGTAGTAGCAGAACCCTTCTGGTGTAATCCCTGCAGAGCTTTGCCCCAACCTTAGCTAGCCTAGAATGGAGGTAGCAAAGGGTGTGTTATAGGGTCTCGTATGACCGAATGGGGGGGGGGGACAAGATCTGGAATAATGGGGGCTCTGGTCACTAGGTTGAGAGGCAAGTTACTTAACCAACTACACTAGGAAGCCACTTGTTAAGTGAATAATCTTTACATATGATAACTCCGTGTTCTAACTTCTTGCTTAAGCTTCCTATAGAGTTTATCTAATATTTTTTTTCTTATTTGGAAAATATTATTACTAATTTTTTTTAATCATTTCCTCTTTTTTTTTATATACGGGGTGCTACACCGGGGCACTGCAAGTGTTGGGCTGCCCACTCGAGGAATGGTCGCGGCGGGTTTTATTGCTGCTGAAGTATGTTAAGCGTCGCGAGTTCCTCGAGACTCAAGCTCCCGGCGAGCGCGCTGCTCTCGATGCCCAGGCAGATGAATATTTGCAAATTCTGGAGGCACGACGCGACGATGAAGAGCAGCACGGGAAGGCCATGGACGAAGGCCAGGGCGATGTTTGCTCCCTCAGGAACCGGATCGCGAAGCTGGAGGGCTACCTTGCCGCCGCCAGGTCCGACCTTGCCCGAGCTGAGGAGGTAGTCGAGAAGGAAGGCGAGGCACTTGCCGTCGCCCAGGCCGAGATGGCATCCGTGGAGACCGAGCTCGCCCGACTCGAAGAGCGGAGGGGCCGACTGCGCGACATGACAAACTTTCCTTTCGTCGGAATCCTCCCTCTTGAAGACATCTTCAGGGGCATCGATTGAGCGTGGCACCCCTTAGCTCCCCTCTTTTTTTTTATTCTTTTTGAAATGTAACACAGGGGTATGCCCCGAAGCACATGTCATTTAATCCTTTTTGAATGGAATAGAACATTTACAATTTCCCGTGTCCTTTCAGTGTGCGTGGCATTCGCTCTAGGGGGGTCTCTTTTTTTTCTTTTTCTTCTTCCTCTTTATCATTTTTTTTGTCGGCACACACCGGTGGAGTGTAAGTCCTCGCGGTAGTCCGCTCTTGGGGGACCAGGTAGGGATCCATGTGGGGCACGGGAGAGTGCCCGCCCTCCCAGGGGGAGAACGAGGGGACCACTCCACCATGCCAAACAGGTGGACCACCGGTCTCTCCCAATGTCGGAACTGCGCACTGGCCTTAGGCGGAGGTGATTGGGCCTCTAGTCGCTCGGAGGGGTGGCGAACGGAAATTTGCCTAACCAACGACCCGGATGGGAGGTCCAAACCAAAGGGAATATTCACCGCCCGGAGAAGACGGAGAGAAGGGTTTGTTTAGTCAATGGCCTGGACGGGAGGTCCAAGACAAAGGGATACCCACCACTCGGGGAGGACGGAGAGAAGAGTTTGTTTAGTCAATGGCCTAGACGGGAGGTCCAAGCCAAAGGGATACCCACCGCCTGGGGAGGACGGAGAGAAGAGTTTGTTTAATTTTTGGTATCCCTGCTGATACGGGGCGATGGTTCGAAATGGGGGGAAGCCGTTTCCCCCCTTTTCCGTTTTCTTCTTTTTTTTTTCTTCTTTCTCTTCTCTTCTTCCTTTTTCTCTCTCTTTTTTTTCTTCTTCCTTTTTCTCTCTTTTTTTTCTCTTTCTTCTTCCTTTTCCTCTCTTTTTTTTCTCTTTCTTCTTCCTTTTTTTTTCTTTTCTCCTTTTTTTCTCTTTTTCTCTCTCTTTTTTTTCTTTCTTCTCTTCCCTGCTCCCATTCTTTTTTCTCTTATCTCCCTTTTTTTTCTCTTTTTTTTTGTTCCTTTTTGAGAATGTGAATGGCGATCAAGTCATTCGGACAGCAATCATGCAAATTCACCCAAGATAGGGCAAAGGATTATCTTATTGATTGAATGGGGGTGCTGGAGTGCAGTACAACCTCAGGTGTCTCCCATTAAGAGGCGGGAATTGAACCTCCCCGCGGTGGTTGACAATTACATAAGCTCCACCCTCGTAGACTTTTTGGACTACGTAAGGTCCGAGCCAATTTTCATTCAGCTTACCCTTAGGGTTGGCGGCCATGACGTCTTTTCTATTGACCATGACAAGGTCGCCTCTCTTGAATTCACGTTCCTTGACGAGCTTGTCAAAGGCACGCGCTATTCGGGCCTGGTAGACCTGAATGTTCTGTTGGGCCTGAAGCCGCTTTCCTTCCAAACTTGAGAGCTCTTCGAGTCTTCGCTCGACGTTGGTCTGCCCTTCCTGGACAAGCCCGTGCTGGATGGCGACCCTGAGGGAGGGTACCTCCAATTCGACGGGGACAATTACCTCCGAGCCATATACTAGAGAGAAATGCGAGCAGCCCATTGGGGTCTTGTATACGGTCCGGTATGCCCACAGCGCCTCATACATTTTCTCTTCCCAGTCCCTTTTGTTAGAACTAACAATCTTGGCCAGGAGAGTGCAGAGTGTTTTATTAAAGGCTTCGGCTAGCCCATTAGCCTGGGGATTGTAAGGAGTCGATGTCCTCCAGTCAATTTTGTACTTTTCCGCCAGCCGGTAGACCTTTTGGTTGCGGAAGTGGCTGCCGTTGTCTGAGACAATCCGGTCGGGGGTGCCAAACTGGAATATGATGTTACGGCAGATAAATCTGGCCACGATCTCTCTGCTAACCTCCCTTAGGGCGACGGCCTCTGCCCAACAGGAGAAATAATCAGTTGCCGCCAAAATGTATTTGCAGCCGGCAGATGATGCGGGTAAGGGACCCACGACGTCTGTTCCCCATTAGGCAAACGGCCAACTGGGCACCGTTGGATGCAGCTGCACGGGCGGCCTTCTGGGTATGGTGGCATGCTCATGACACTTCTGACACGACTTAGCATATTTGTAGCAGTCGTCGAACATTGCCGGCCAATAGTAGCCAAGCTTCTTTATTTCGACCTTCATCTTCGGTCCTGCCTAGTGTGCACCAGCTGTCCCGGCATGGACTTCCTTCATGACCCTCCAGGCTTCTTCAGTTGATAGGCATCGGAGGAGTAATTTCTGTCTGGCGTCGGCCACAATCTGGAATAATATTCCGTTTCGGAGCTCATAAGAGTCCTTGGTTCTCATTAGCTTGATATTTTCTTCTCTTTGCTTGGGCAGTTGCTGGTATCTGAACCACTGCAACAGAGGCTCCCTCCAGTCAAGTAGGCCGATGGCTTCTGCTGTGGCGACTTCCAGCTCCTCTTCTTCTGGTTCTTCTTCTATCATGCTGGGCACTTGGCGTTGATTTATCACTTGGACGTTGAGTAACCCATCTGACGGCACTGCTAGTGAGCTCGCCAGCTTCGCCAGGGCATCGGCCTGTGCATTATCTCTTCTGGTGACATGGCCTATTTCAAGGAGATAGAACCGCTCCATGAGCGCCTTTGCCTTAGTATAGTAAGGGAGCAGCTCGGGCTTCCGAACGTCAAACTGCCCTTGGACTTGCTTGACGACGAGCAATGAGTCACCGAATACTTGAAGCATTTTGATCTCCATTTGGAGGGCCACCTGGAGGCTGATGATCAGCGCTTCATACTCTGCTTCATTATTCATGCAGGGCTTGCTGATGCAGCAGGAAGTGTGCACTACCTCCCCCTTCGGGGATTTGAGGATGATGCTGGCTCCGGCCCGTACCTTGGTGCCCTCGGACGGGGTCGCTTCTGTTCTCGAGGCCCCGTCAAAGTGTAGCTGCCAAATGGCTTGTTGAATCTGGTCCACCTCCAGTGTTTCATCTTCGGGCAGCTCAGTGGCCAGCGGGGAGTCTTCGGGCACGGGATGTGCTGCGAAGAAGTCCGCGACGGCTTGCCCCTTAACGGCCTTCTGCGGCACGTAGGTGATGTCGAACTCCATGAGTAGCACGGCCCATTTGCCAAGACGCCCCTTCAGGACCGGCTGGGAGAGGATGTGCTTGATGGGATCGGCTCTGGATATCAGATTCACCTCGTGAGACAGCATATAGTGCCTCAGCTTCTTGACTGCGATGACCAAGGCAAGGCAAATCTTCTCAATTGAGGTGTATTTGGCCTCTGCTCCCACCAACCTTCGGCTGAGATAGTAGAGAGCCTGCTCCTTCCCTTCCTCATTATTCTGGGCAAGCATTGCCACCAGTGAATATTCAGTAGCCGCTATATAAAGAATAAGCGGTCTACCTTTGACGGGTGCCCCCAGGACTGGCGGGGTCTTCAGGTATTCTTTTAGTTGGTCGAACGGATGCTGGCATTCGGGACCCCAGCTAAAGGGTGTATTCTTCATCATCAGCTTATGAAAGGGTTGGCAGCGCCCCGACAGGTTAGAGATAAACCTGTGGATGTAGGCTAACCGACCTTACAGAGATTTCAGCTCCCCCAGGCTCTTCGGAGGAGGCAGTTCCTGGATGGCTTTTATCTTGAAGGGGTCAATCTCGACTCCTCTGTGCCGGACAATGAAGCCGAGGAACTTCCGGTTGGAAATGCCAAAGGCGCACTTCATGGGGTTCATCTTCAGCCCGTACTTCCGGAGCCTCTGGAAGACGACCCTAAGATCATTCAAATGATCGCCCCTTTCCTTGGTCTTGATGACCAAATCATCAATGTAGCATTCGACTTTTCTATACAACAGCTCGTCGAATATCTTGGTCATCGCCCGCTGATACGTGGCTGCGGCATTCTTGAGGCCGAAGGTCATCCTCTTATAGTGGAATATCCCCTTGGGCGATCTGAAGGCCGTGTGAATCCGATCGTGGTCAGCTATCCAGATTTGGTTGTAGCCGGATGATCCGTCCATAAAAGACAGGGCCTCGTGGCCAGTGGTCGCGTCAATCATTACTTCGGTGATGGGCACCGGGAAGTCATCTTTCGGGCAGGCTTTGTTCAGGTCACGAAAATCCACGCAAATCTTGATCTGCCCATTCTTCTTATTCACTGGCACGATGTTAGCCAGCCAAGTAGTGTATTGGTTTTCTACTACGAAGCCGACGTCTATGAGCTTGTCAACCTCCTTGCAGATCTGGTTGATCAATTCTGGCCTCATACTCCGAGGAGACTGCTTTACTGGCTCCATCTTGGGATCAATGGCCAAAGTGTGCTGAGTCACTTCAGGGCTGAGTCCCGGCATCTCTTTGTAGTTCCAGGCAAAGCAATCCTGGAATTCTTGTAGTAGCTTCACATATTGTTCCCTCTCCTGTAGGGGTGTAAGAGCACTCAGAAAGGTCGGCCTGGGGTCACTTTCCGTGCCGAGGTTGATCTCAACCAGTTCGTCGACGGTGGCCTGGCTGCCATTTTCAATCTCCGGCGGGGCCGACGATAAATCAACAAAGCCTTGATCTTCATGGTCCTTGAGCTTGAGGACGCCATCCTCTTGTTCTTGTTCCTCGTGGTTTGATGTGGAGGCTGCATTCACCTCGCATCCCTCCTAGGCCATGGCCGGTGGGTCCGCAGGGATCCCTGGCGTAGAAAGGCACATGGTCGCCTCGGGGCCTTCTGTGTACTCGTCATAGACAACCTCGGCGCGGGCCGAGGCAGCCGCATCTTCAGGAGCCTGGTTCTGGATAGATATCGTATAGGCCCCCCTTCTGGGGCTGCTCGTCACGTGGGGGCGCGGCGGGGCTACTACATAGTCTCCCATCCTGAGCTCATCTTTGTCAATGAGGTCTTGAGCAATGTCTTTGAAGACATAGCTATCTTCAATGGCGTGACCCAGTATCCGGTGATAGGGACAAAACAGTGGGTCCCCATTTCTTTGGGCATCCTGCGGCCTCTTGGACCTCGGGAGGGAGACCTTGCCGTAATGGCAGGCCCAATCGAAGATACCCCGAGTCTTCTCTCTTGGGAAGGAGTAGGGCTTCTGCAGCTTCTCCTGGAGGGTCAGGCGTCACCTGGCTGGCCACCCGGTTGAAGGGCTCGCTATATCCCTTGCTTCCTTCCTCGACCAGAAGGAGGTGTCAGGACTGGTATCTCGGGGCCGAGACGCGTTGCCACCTCGCGTACGGAGGGAGCCCTGGATCAGGTCAGCGACTAGCGAGGTTAACTCAGCCAGCCGTGCCTTTAACATCTCGATCTCCCGTTGCTGCCTATGGTATAAGGCATACATGACGGGGTCGCATCGAGGGAATCCGGAGCATGGCCCATGCTACTGCTCCGTGCTTCGCCAACAGGCCGGGGTGAAGGTGCCCCGGTGGTGTGACCCTTCGAGGTCAACCCCTCGGGGAAGGAGGAAGTCTTCCCCATGTATCTATGGCGGGGAGGATTCCAGAGGAACACTTCTTCATCTTGCGCCTCCTCAGTCAAAGGCGTGGAACATTCATCTTGACGGACTTCCCGCGAGTTTGCGGCTTCAGCGGGGTCCTCGCCGGACAGGGCCGAAATCGATATAACATCAGTTTCGTAATAATCTTCTGGTGAAAAGCCCAGGCCGGGGTGCTTGGTAATTTGCAGCATCCACCGATCCAGGTTTGGTGGGTTCCACATCCTTTCGAACATTTCCTTCCGACTAGAGAGTTGCTAAGGAGGAATCTTCTACTTTCTGACCAGCCCGATGGCCCGGTCGGTCATGTGAGGAAGTCCCACGATGGGGACGTGTGGGTCATGCAATTCGTCAGGGAATCGACAATCATCGTCTTCCCTGACTGGCTTTTCTCTGACAACATAGAAGATAGTGGGTGGCCCCACAGGGTTAGGCACCTCAAAAATTCTCAACTGCTCGGCTGCTTGACAGTCAATTTCTGTTACGAGCTTGATGATCCCCGGCGGGACTCTGACATCCTCCAGCAGGTCTTCGAGGCAAGGAGCCCCGGTGTAGGATAGATGGCGAGAAGAGCTACCTTGAATATCCCTCCTTTTTGTGTGATGCATGGTACATGAGGGGGAGCCATATAGCCTGGGGGTGGTGGAGGGAACCAGCCGCCTGACTCGACCTTCCTCTTTCCATTGTCTTGGGCGGCTTGGGGAGCTTGCTTCGCCTTCTCTAAGTACAGATTGGCATCTGACAAATGACACTCGAACACCTCGAACGGGTGGAGATCGGCGAAGATTCTGACTTCCTTCTCCTCGCAAGGGTACTTAATGCATTGGTGCAGGGTGGAAGGCACCACTCTATTCTGGTGTAACCAGGGCCATCCAAGCAATGCCTTGTAGGAAGTGTTGGAGTTGATGACGTGGAACTGGACCTTGGTGGTGAAATCATCAAAGGTTAAGTTGAATTCTGCGACCCCCATAGGCACCTCGCACTTCTGGTTAAAACCAGCAATCTTGACATTCTTGACCTCCACCAGGTGTACGTCAAAGTACTGCTTTTGGTACACCCGGTAGGGGAGTATATTTACTGCCGCCCCTGGGTCAATCAGGACCCTATTTATAGGCTGTTCATTCAGCTGCCCTTTCATGTAGAGGGGTCTATTATGACTGCAGGTGGGCAGGAGCATGTCATCCTCTGTGAAAGCCACAACAACTTCGGGTGATATATCAGCCAGACAGGCTTCAATGTGTGCTGGTGTCTGGAGTGCGGCAATGATGGCTTGCCGTGTTTCTTCATCCAAAGACAGCATCTCCCACACGGTAAATCGGGTCGGGATCTTCTTGAGGTGTCTGACTATTCGATCGGTAGCCCGCACCTTGAGTAACTTCATCTCTTCGGCCTTGCCACGCCTGCCCCCACCTTAAAGCTAGGGTGTTGGGTCAGAGGATGCCTCCTTTGTGGGTTCTGACGCAGCGTGTTGAGCCTGTGGGGCCTGTTGGGTTTCCTCCCTTTCTTTCATGAATTCGGCAAGGTTTGGGACGCCGTCAAATTCCTCCTCTGGCTGAGGGAGGGTCGCCGGTGGCGGAGCTTGGGGACTGCCTGCTTCTTTGGTCGAAGGAGACCCTTGGGAGCGTGCCTGCCTCTCTACTCGGGCCGACAGGAATTCAGCGAATGAAGGGGTGCCTCGGCTCCTGGCTCCTTCGGGATAGAGACCCGACGGGGGAGGGACCTCGGTGCCTCGAACCCTGGGCTCGGGGACCTGGTATGGCTGCTCTCCCCAGAGCATGATGTTGAGATTATCCTGAGGTGGGCGCCCCCAGTTCCTTCCCGACCTAGTGGCGTGTTGGGAAGCGGATGCTTCAGCCTGGTTTACCTCTGTCAGCTCAGGGGGTGGCTCTTCTTCTTTTTCTTCCAGGGAGAGGGCAGTGTCAAACAATGCCGAGAGGGTGTTGCAGGCGACGACAACCTCTTTTTTCTTCTTGTTCCTGGGTCTTCTCTTCTTCTTCTTCTTTCCTGCTGTAGCCAGTAGCCAGTCTTGGGGAAGTTCACCCCTCAGGGAAGGCTCTTTCTGTACCTCAGCTTCCGCTCCTGGAACCAGCTCGAGTGACTCGAACTCCTCCCAGGGAACATATTCTTTCAGCTCCACTGGCTGGATTTCGGGCTGTTCATAATCTTCGAGCCCATCAATAATAGTCTGGAGTCTTTCAACCACCGGGCTGGTCTCCTTGTGCATCCGCATTGGGATGTGCTTCTTTTTATTGTAGGTGGGCCGTCTCATGACTAGTCGGGGCGCCGCGTCATGCCAGACTGAGTTCACCGGAGGCGGTGCTGGCCGGGGTGTCACGCCCCTCACATGAACTTCTGGGGTGGGCCGAGGGACCTGTCCCCTTCCATTCTTCCTGGGTACGGTCTGCCAACCCCTTGGTCTTGAGCCAGGGCCGTAACAAAAGTTTCATAGGCGGCGCGGGTGCTGGCCTCTGCCCACTCTTCAGGCAACTCCTGGTATAACGAGACCATGTTGACGGTGGAGGTTATGCTGGGCAACTCATGCGGCTGTGGGGGGTCTACTTTATGCTCCCCCATGTCTAGCTCTCCATTCTTGATTAAGGCCTCAATGACGTCTTTGAAGACGTAGCAGTCCTCAACAGTGTACCCGAGCATCCGGTGGTACAGGAAGAAGCGCGAGTCGTCTTTCTTCTTCAGGTCACCGGGCTTCTTTGGTTCTGGCAATGTGATTTTGTTGTAGCTAGTCGCCCATTTGAACAGGAGCCGGGACTTGTCTCGAGAGAAGGAATATAGCTTGTTTCTCATCTTCTTCCCGCCGTTCTATAGTTCTGGGCGGGGGAGGGTTGGCAGCTCCTTTGGCTTTTTCCTTTTATTTCTCAAAGGCCTAGAAATCCAGTGTATGCACCTCAGGGGGAGCTGGCTTCTTCTCGGCCTGCCTGGCTCTCTAGCTTGACATGGCCGGAGTGGAGGAATATCGGGCCAGAAATGCTTCAATCTCGGTGACTATATTGTTCAGGCGGTCGAATGTCTTGACCTCAGTGCCGATCATTCTCTCCAGAAATTCTTTTTTTTAATTCCATTTACAGATCTGCACTGTGTCCTCCTGATGCGGGGGACGCCTGCACCTCATGCTGAGGTTTCTCCACCTTTTAATGTAGTCGAGAGCCGACTCATCATTCCTCTGTCTTGTGGAATAGAGTTCTGCCACAGTGACCTCCCGCTCGGTAACGTAGAACCTTTCTTTGAACTTCTTCTGCATGTCGGGCCAATCAGCAACAGACCCGGGCGGTAGGCTGGAGTACCACTCAAAGGCCAGCCCAGTGAGTGTCGAGTCGAAAAACTTCAGGAGGTAGGCCTCATCGGCGGCCAGGTCTCCCATAGCGTTCACGTAATAGGCAACGTGCTCCCTGGGAGACCCCTGCCCATTAAACTTTTCAAGTTTCGGTGGCTTGGTGACGCCAACCGGTAGCTTCTTCGAGGCATAATGGGCCGGATAGGGCACCCGATAGACGTCGAATGGCGTCTGATCACCATCGCTCCTCTCCGCCAGCTTCATGTCTATCATCTGTTCAAGCATCAACCGGCTAACTGTTGTGGGAAGGCGGGGCCCGTGTTGTGCCCCTATGGTCACTTGAATTCATATGGTCACTTGGGTCATTTGACATCATTCTATGGTCATATGAGTTCTAATGTATTCTTGGTTTTGATAATGGCTAAACACTATTAGTCATTGATGTTTTTCACCTTCATGTGATTGACATACGTGATGTTTTTATTCATGACAGGTGCGCCAATGAATGGACAAGGAATCAAGTGGAAATGGTGAACGTGAACGCTGAATGTTGCGCCCTCGCACGCGGATCGACCTGCGCGGTCAGGTCGCGGGGATCAAGGGGGCAGCGCCCCTTGCAGGGGTTTCCGGGGGCGGAGCCCCCGGAACAAAATTTGGATTGAAAACTCAGTAATAAAACTTCAAGACAATCAAGGTTGATGCCACAGACATGAACGGGTGGCTAACGGACTCAAGCGACAGAGTTGGTGCGGCCAACGGACCGAACCGGGCTGACCCGGGCCCTGCCCAGCTGACGGTCGACCTCCAGCACAGGGGCGGTCGACCGCCCCAGCCAGGGACTCCCAAGTCTGCACGTCTTTCAGTGGCAGTCGACCGCCAGCCAGTGGCGGTCGACCGGATTTCCCAGGGATCACCCGTTTGCAGGTGTTTCAGTGGAGGTCGACCGCCAGGAGCCTTAGGTCGACCACCAGCCCCGAGCCATCAATTGTTGACTTTGTTTCCAACTTCGAAAAGGGCCATTCAACATTGATTTGTTTAATCCTAAAGACACCTAATCCCACACAAATTGTGGATCTGGTCTAGGGGGTGTCCATAGACCATTCAAGGTCTATAAAACTCTTGTAAGAGGGTTAGAAACCCTAATGCTTCAAGGGGCTTCTTGTGAGATCTAGGGTGGCTGCAAGGGAGGTTGCAAGAGAGCTTGGAGACGAGCTACTGTTCACGTGAACAGTAGTTCGTGAAGGTGTCCTTCATCCAATCAAAGGGGAATCAAGCTCAAATCAAAGCCAGCAAACCTCAAGGAAGATTACATCAAAGCAAGGCTATCAAAGTGATCCAAGGAAGCTGGTTTGATTCAAGTTCTTCAAAGGAAATCATCTTCATCCATTCAAGTTCTTTCCACCTCATTCAAGGTGATATTTCAAGCATTCAAACTCCTAGAAGCTAAAGAAGCAATCAAGGTTCAAGATAGCCTCATCATCTCCTTCATTCATTCAAAGAAATTCAAAGAGAAGATCAAGAGAGAAGAACTAAAGGAAGAGGTACTGTTCACGTGAACAGTACTCCGTGAAGAACATTCATCCAATCAAGGGTGAATCAAGAAGATTGAGTTGAAGCCAAGAGGAGCCTTACTGCTGATCAACATTTCATACAAGGGCCAATTCATTTTCACTCATAACTCAATATCTTGTCTTAGCTCATTCACATTTATTTTATTTTTCATTATTGTTTAAACATTGAAAGTGTAATTCATCCCTACCGGTTGTTAGTAGGAAGGCAATTGGAGGTTGTTCCAATTTGCGGTTGACATCCCTACCAGGTGGTGAGTAGGAAGGCAATCGGTGGTTTCCGATTTGCGGTTTGGTGCGCTGCACAAGTGAAGCCTCACCGGGTTTTGGTGAGGGGTGGACATAGGGCTGAGGATTCAGTCCGAACCACCTTAAAAATCCTATCTAGTGTGGTTTGCTTGTGTGATTGATTCGTTCTAGATGCATGCTTAGGATCGAATTATTATATATCTTGCTAAGTGAATCATAGCGTTCTTGGAAGCTAGTTTCTATTCCGCGGCAATTCATTCTAACTAGCTATATAGAGGGCCGCATTGCGAAAAGTGGGGCTGATCTATTCACCCCTCCCCTCTAGATCCGCTGTCCACTACACAACAAGTGGTATCAGAGCCTAATCTCTCATTATGGGGTCCAACGACCTTGAGGGAAATGGTGGATCAGCGTCCAAGGGCTTTCTACCCGAAGGACATGCTGTGAATAGGCCTCCTTACTTTACTGGAACTAACTATCCTTATTGAAAACATCGCATGCAGGTGTTCATTCGCGCCCAAGACTACGAACTTTGGTGAGTGATCAGCAAAGGTCCGTATGAGCTTACAGATAATGAGGAGTTGTGGACTAAAGAACAGATACGGCAATCCACTGTCAATTGGAATGCTAAACACATCATGCAATGCTCACTCCATCCAATAGAATTCTCAAGAGTGGCTACATGCGCATCTGCAAAACTAATGTGGGATAAGTTAGAGGTAATCTACGAAGGAACGTCTCAGGTACGAGAAACAAAAGCCAACATTTTAGTTTCTGAATATGAAATGTTCCGCATGAAGTCTGATGAATCAATTCAAGATATGTATGCTCGATTAACTGTGCTTACTAACAGTTTGACTGATTTAGGAAAAAAATATTCAGAACAGAAAATTGTAAGAAAGATTCTCAGATCACTGACTCCAGCATGGCACACAAAGGCTACCGTGGTTGAAGAATCAAGAGATCTCGCAACTACCAAGGTAGATGAACTCATTGGGTCATTGATGACCTATGAGATCAACCTCAAGAACAAAGAGGCTGAGGCACCTAAGAAAAAGTCCCTAGCTCTTAAAGCAGGACCCAGTCGTCAAGGCTCTTCCGATGAAGGTGAGGATTCGGCAAGTGAGCAAGAAGAGGATGATGTAGCCATGCTCACACGTAAGTTCAAGAAATTCCTGAGAAAGGAAGGTAAGAGCTTCATGAGAGGAAGGTCAAAGGTAAGAAATGGTTTCAAGTCTAATTCTGAAAACTTTAAGAAACCTGATAAAATCATTTGCTATTCTTACAATAAACCAGGACATTTCAAGAATGATTGTCCCGACAGATTCAAAAAGGCCGACAAATGGAAGGGCAAGAAGAAGAACAAGGCCATGGTGTCCACATGGAGTGATGAAGAGGAAAGTGATGATGGAACTAGCTCCTCGGACAATGAAAAAGAAGATTTCTGCCTTATGGCCAAAGGTGATGAAGAAACTGAGGTAAATTCTCCATTTGAAAATTATACAACTGATGATTGGGAGGATGCATACATACAACTCATGAAAAAATATGAAATGTACAAAAAGGAAAATAAATCATTGAAAAAGAAAATTAACTCATTTGTGCATGATCATAATATAAATGATAAGAATGCTCTACTTGAGACTGAAATTGAAGATCTTAAGAAGATGATTGAGGATTTGGAGGAAGGAAGAAAAGAAATGGCTGACTTGGAAACTGAAAATGAGAATTTGAGAAATGAAATTGATAGCATGAAGCTCAAAATGTAAAGCTATGAAAAAGATAGTAAATTGAGCAATGAAAAGTATGAAGCTGTCAAACAAGTCAACATTCAACTTCTTCAAAATATCGAAAACCTACAAAAAGAGTTGAAGGATAAACAACAATCTTTAGAAAAATTTGTGGATGGAAGAGAAAACCTAGATGCATTGCTAGGTACTAGAATGAACTTCAACAAGGAAGGGTTAGGTTTTGAACCAACCAATAAAAGGCCAATTGGGCACAAAACTGTTACATTCATTTCATCTTCCGAAGCTTCCACCTCAAACACAACTCCCACACAAAACCAGTAAAAACAAAAGGAAAAAGGGAAAGAAAAGGTTAAAGAAGCAGCCACTGAACTTCCCAAAAAGACTGTCTAAAAGCCTAAGAAAGGTCGACCTTCCCCGCAACATAGGTCAACACTTCCTTGGCCATCGCTTGCTCAGCCTTCCAGATTTCACCACAATTGGATTGTGCACTCATATAGGCCAGCATCACCATATCTTTGGGACAATTGTGATTTCTGTGTTCATCAATCCCATAGGTGGCAGAACAATCACTCTCAAACCCAAAATAACCAATGGCCACAATGGGTTAAGAAGCCAACTTCATCAAACTTTCACAAATTCCAACCAAGAACCTCCAAACAGAAAATGAATGTCAAAGTTGAAAAGAAAAGCCAAATCCCTGCTCTAAGCAAACAAAACATGAATGTTAGAAAAGTCTGGATTCGAAAAGAAATGGTTTCATGCTTTGAAAATTTGAAGAGTATGATGGGACCCGAATTTGGTTGGGTTCCAAACACATTTGCTTAATTGCTTGTGCAGGAGTGTCTTGCAGTCATACATAACAGGTGGTACCTTGATAGCGACTGTTCAAGACAGATGATCGGAGACAAATCAAAATTTTGTCTCTTGGAGGAAAAGGAAGGAGGACATGTCACATTTGGATGGAACAACAAAGGAAAAATCATTGGAACATGTAATGTAGGTAAGAACCTCTCCAACTCCATTGGAAATATGTTGCTAGTTGAAGGTTTGAAATATAACCTACTAAGCATAAGTCAATTGTGTGATAAAGGTCACAAAGTTTTGTTTGATTCTCATGAATGTAAAATCTTTGAACCAAAATCTGACAAGGTAAAATTTTCTGGTAAGAGAGTCAACAATATTTACATGATTGACTTAGATGATCCTGCTTATTCAAACTTTTGTCTTGCTGCACCAAAATCTGAAATTACATGGTTATGGCATCGTAGACTAGGACATGCTAGCTACAATGTCTTGCATAAACTCTTGAAGCATTCAATGGTGAAAGGTTTGCCTGAACTATCCTTTAAACAAGAAAATAAATTGTGTGATGCATGTGCTCTAGGTAAACAAAATAGAAAATCATTCAAGGGAAGATCTGAAAATACATCATCCAAACCACTCGAGCTAATTCATATGGACTTATTTGGTCCAACCAGAACTGCTAGTTTAAGTGGTATAAAATATGGATATGTCTTGGTGGATGACTTTTCTAGGTTCACATGAGTTTTCTTTCTCACACATAAGAATGATGCTTTTGACGAGTTTCAGGCACTCTACATGAAGATAAAGCAGGACGGTGAGTTTAAAATTTCCAAGATTCAATCTGATCATGGTGGTGAATTTGAAAATGCTAATTTCTATAATCTTTGCAGGGCTGAAGGGATTACACAGTGATTCTCTTCACCAAGAACGCCGGAGCAAAATGGTGTAGTTGAAAGAAGAAACCGAACACTTGTAGAGATGGCAAGAACCATGATTGCTGAACGGCAACTTCCAAGGAGATTTTGGGCTGAAGCGGTAAACTCGGCATGTTACATTATCAACCGCTCTATGGTAAGGCCACACACCAAAAAGACTCCTTATGAGTTGCTAAAAGGTAAAAAGCCCTCTCTCTCACATATGAAAGTGTTTGGATCGAAATGCTTCATTCACAACAATGACAAAAGAGACTTAGATAAATTCAAGCCCAAGAGCGATGAAGGTATATTCCTTGGATATTCTGATAGATCTAGGGCTTATAGAATTTACAATATCAAAAATCAAACTGTGGAAGAATCACCCCATGTTTCCTTTGATGAATATCATGATTCTAACAATGATAACTCTTGCAGGAAAAATGATGAAGATGGAGAATTCCTAAGCATAAAGGACAAGAGTGATCCTCCACAAGAAGAAATAAAAGAAGATGGTGACCTAGCTGAATCAAGCAATGCAAGGGATCAAGCTCTAGGAGAAGGTAACGATTCTACAAATATTAGAATTCTTAAGGATCATCCCTTGGAGAATGTCATTGGTAGCTTGAATGACCCACCTAGAACTAGGTCACATTTTAAAATTGTGGAAGAATTAGATCAACTTACTCTTGTCTCGCAGCATGAACCCAAAAATATTGATGAAGCCTTAAAAGATGAAAACTGGATAAATTCCATGCAAGACGAGTTAAACCAGTTTGAAAGAAATAAAGTTTGGCATCTTATTCCTAGACCTTCATCACAATCTGTAATAGGCACTAAATGGGTTTTTAGGAACAAACTAAGTGAGGATGGCAAGATAATAAGAAACAAGGCTAGATTAGTGGCTCAAGGGTATAATCAAGAGTTTGGGGTAGACTTTGATGAATCTTATGCCCCAATTGCTAGACTCGAAGCCATCAGAATTTTACTTACCTTTGCATGCTCCCTTAGGATAAAGCTATATCAAATGGATGTCAAAAGTGCTTTCTTGAATGGCTTGATCAAAGAAGAAGTCTATGTTGAGCAGCCCCCTGGCTTTGAGAATTCTAACAATGCAGATTTTGTATACAAGCTAGACAGGGTGCTTTATGGACTTAAGCAAGCACCAAGAGCTTGGTATGAAAGACTAAGCTCGTTCCTCATTGAAAAAGGGTACACACGAGGTAAGGTAGATCAAACACTTTTCACCAAGAAGAAAGGTAAGAACATCTTGATTGCTCAAATTTATGTTGATGACATTGTGTTTGGTTCTACAAAATCTGAAATGTGTGAGGAATTTGCTAACCTCATGACTAGCGAATTTGAGATGAGTCTAATGGGAGAACTTCAGTTCTTTCTCGGTTTACAGGTCAACCAAGGAGAAGATGGGTGCTTCATAAATCAATCCAAATACATCAAGGAGCTGCTAAAAAGATTTGACATGGCTAACAGTAAAATCATTGTAACTCCTATGAGCACCACAACATCACTGGATTCGGATGAAAATGGTAAATTAGTGGATGCAAAGATCTATAGAGGTATGATTGGCTCTTTGCTTTATTTGACTGCATCCCGACCAGATATCCAGTTTAGTGTTTGCCTTTGTGCTAGATTTCAAGCTAGTCCTAGAGAATCCCATTTGACTGCCGTCAAACGTATCCTTCGATATCTTGCCGACACTCAAGATTTGAGATTGTGGTATCCGTAATCATGTGATTTAACTCTTATATCTTATTCTGATGCGGATTACGCTGGATGCAAGCTGGATCGTAAGAGTACTAGTGGCTATTGCCAGTTTCCAGGTGGGTGTCTAGTTTCTTGGGCTTCCAAGAAACAACACTCGGTAGCCCTCTCAACCGCGGAGGCAGAATATGTTGCTGCAGGGAGCTGTGGCACCCAAGTGTTGTGGATTAAGCACCAACTCCAAGACTACTTGGTGGATCTTGGTTGTGTCCCGATTCTGTGTGATAACACTAGTGCTATCAACC
Source organism: Amorphophallus konjac (assembly GCA_022559845.1). Taxonomy (NCBI): domain Eukaryota; kingdom Viridiplantae; phylum Streptophyta; class Magnoliopsida; order Alismatales; family Araceae; genus Amorphophallus; species Amorphophallus konjac. The sequence continues at coordinate 147,568,228 of CM040118.1, forward strand.
TTGCAAAAAATCCAGTCCAGCACTCTAGGACTAAGCATATTGAGATTAGGTATCACTTCATTAGAGATGAGGTCGGTAAGAAAAACTTTGAACTGTATTTTGTTGATACATTGAATCAGATTGCTGATATCTTTACCAAGCCCTTCTGTAATGACAGGTTTTCAACACTAAGAAGGGAGCTTGGTCTTTACCGACCTCAGGCCAATAAGAATTTGAATTGATAATCCTGTTTAATTAGTTGTGTGTTTTGCATTCATGCATTGTTTATATGTCAATATGTCTTTTTACATATGGTGTCGCATTGCATGTAGTTGCATAATAATGAATTGAGTTCATGTTCATAATGCATTGTATGGTTTGTGTAGCATCATTCTCGCATGGCCATGGTATATCAAATGTTGATGTATGGAAGGGCAAGTTATGCTTGTCACGAAGCACTCAATATGCGTGAGGTTTCACCTCCGCCAAGTACCATGCGTCAATGTCGCATATAGGCCAATAGTAAGGGGGAGTTGTCCTTGTGCAGCATTCATGCATATATTTCATCTTCATTCTGTTGCATTTAATAAGTGTACAACCATAGGTTGGGTCATACATTTCATTTCTGGCACCTTCATGAGTGACTGGGCCAACCTCATTTGTCATTCAACTTGATTGCAAATATAACTCCTTCGCGCATCCATTGCATATCTTTAGGGGGAGTTTTGCTGATTCTGTTAACCTCTTGCAATCTACTTCTTGGCTTATAGTCTGGTTTGAGCTCCTGAGATTGTCGAATATATGGTGTAAGAGCTTTCTATTATATGCCCTCATGATTGTCCAATCAATGAAAATGGTTCAGATTTAATGATTTCCTTGCAGCTCTGAAATATTCGTTTTGAAATCATCTATGTTCTATGGTTTTAATAGACCTTAACTAAAGATTGCATATTATGCTTTCAATGACTATCCTGATATCTGAAAATCCAAACTTCATGACAATCTTGGTGATACTCTAGAGCTTAGTATTGTTTTTAAACATCTTGATGAGCTGGACTTCTTGAAAATCTATTTGCAGAGCAATGATATTGTTACACGGAGAAATATGTCACGTCATCACATCAAGTGATGAATGATATGTCATGATGTGCCTCTATTATCTCTGTCTTACTTATATTTGGACTCTAGGCAGAGCACTAGCATAATTGCTGAGAAATATATCTTCTCATCATAGAAATGAGATCGGATATATCATGACGCGACTTTGCTATCTCTGTTCATTCTGAAGCATTACAGTCAGTCTTGCCAAATACCTAGGGATATTGGCGTCTAAACAACGTGTATTCTTACGGCTAGGAGGTATGTACTAGACTTGACTGCTCGTAAAATATGAGTCATGTGCCTTCATATACTACAGATATTGAAAATAAAAATATGAAACCTCTTGCCTCAATCCTACAATTCCATGCTCTAGTCATGAATGTTTAGCCTCAATACGAGTTCTTGTGTTATTCCCTTTCTAGTTATTGAATATGGATATATAAGATAAGGGACGGTTACGCACTGCCATGATATGTCTTTTTGGTTCATTTTTATTAACTCTTGGATGTAGCTGCTTTTCGAACTCTATTGATGAATTCGGATTTTATTAGCTTTGAACCATACATGTTGCTCACAATCTGCTTCAGGTTTGCATATAATGGCTTGCTCTTCACTCCTTTCCGCTCTGGTCTCACAGATATTTCACTTTATTGCACCTTTTTGCTGTTGGCTAATCCCCCACAAATTGTGGATCTGGTCTAGGGGGTGTCCATAGACCATTCAAGGTCTATAAAACTCTTGTAAGAGGGTTAGAAACCCTAATGCTTCAAGGGGCTTCTTGTGAGATCTAGGGTGGCTGCAAGGGAGGTTGCAAGAGAGCTTGGAGACGAGCTACTGTTCACGTGAACAGTAGTTCGTGAAGGTGTTCTTCATCCAATCAAAGGGGAATCATGCTCAAATCAAAGCCAGCAAACCTCAAGGAAGATTACATCAAAGCAAGGCTATCAAAGTGATCCAAGGAAGCTGGTTTGATTCAAGTTCTTCAAAGGAAATCATCTTCATCCATTCAAGTTCTTTCCACCTCATTCAAGGTGATATTTCAAGCATTCAAACTCCTAGAAGCTAAAGAAGCAATCAAGGTTCAAGGTAGCCTCATCATCTCCTTCATTCATTCAAAGAAATTCAAAGAGAAGATCAAGAGAGAAGAACTAAAGGAAGAGGTACTGTTCACGTGAACAGTACTCCGTGAAGAACATTCATCCAATCAAGGGTGAATCAAGAAGATTGAGTTGAAGCCAAGAGGAGCCTTGCTGCTGATCAACATTTCATACAAGGGCCAATTCATTTTCACTCATAACTCAATATCTTGTCTTAGCTCATTCACATTTGTTTTATTTTTCATTATTGTTTAAACATTGAAAGTGTGATTCATCCCTACCGGTGGTTAGTATGAAGGCAATTGGAGATTGTTCCAATTTGCGATTGACATCCCTACCAGGTGGTGAGTAGGAAGGCAATCGGTGGTTTCCGATTTGTGGTTTGGTGCGCTGCACAAGTGAAGCCTCACCGGGTTTTGGTGAGGGGTGGACATAGGGCTGAGGATTCAGTCCGAACCACCTTAAAAATCCTGTCTAGTGTGGTTTGCTTGTGTGATTGATTCGTTCTAGATACATGCTTAGGATCGAATTATTATATATCTTGCTTATCTTGCTAAGTGAATCATAGCGTTCTTGGAAGCTAGTTTCTATTCCGTGGCAATTCATTCTAACTAGCTATATAGAGGGCCGCATTGCGAAAAGTGGGGCTGATCTATTCACCCCTCCCCTCTAGATCCGCTGTCCACTACACAACAAGTGGTATCAGAGCCTAATCTCTCATTATGGGGTCCAACGACCTTGAGGGAAATGGTGGATCTGCGTCCAAGGGCTTTCTACCCGAAGGACATGCTGTGAATAGGCCTCCTTACTTTACTGGAACTAACTATCCTTATTGGAAACATTGCATGCAGGTGTTTATTCGCGCCCAAGACTACGAACTTTGGCGAGTGATCAGCAAAGGTCCGTATGAGCTTACAGATAATGAGGAGTTGTGGACTAAAGAACAGATACGGCAATCCACTGTCAATTGGAATGCTAAACACATCATGCAATGCTCACTCCATCCAATAGAATTCTCAAGAGTGGCTACATGCGCATCTGCAAAACTAATGTGGGATAAGTTAGAGGTAATCTACGAAGGAACGTCTCAGGTACGAGAAACAAAAGCCAACATTTTAGTTTCTGAATATGAAATGTTCCGCATGAAGTCTGATGAATCAATTCAAGATATGTATGCTCGATTAACTGTGCTTACTAACAGTTTGACTGATTTGGGAAAAAAATATTCAGAACAGAAAATTGTAAGAAAGATTCTCAGATCACTGACTCCAGCATGGCACACAAAGGCTACCGTGGTTGAAGAATCAAGAGATCTCGCAACTACCAAGGTAGATGAACTCATTGGGTCATTGATGACCTATGAGATCAACCTCAAGAACAAAGAGGCTGAGGCACCTAAGAAAAAGTCCCTAGCTCTTAAAGCAGGACCCAGTCGTCAAGGCTCTTCCGATGAAGGTGAGGATTCGGCAAGTGAGCAAGAAGAGGATGATGTAGCCATGCTCACACGTAAGTTCAAGAAATTCCTGAGAAAGGAAGGTAAGAGCTTCATGAGAGGAAGGTCAAAGGTAAGAAATGGTTTCAAGTCTAATTCTGAAAACTTTAAGAAACCTGATAAAATCATTTGCTATTCTTGCAATAAACCAGGACATTTCAAGAATGATTGTCCCGACAGATTCAAAAAGGCCGACAAATGGAAGGGCAAGATGAAGAACAAGGTCATGGTATCCACATGGAGCGATGAAGAGGAAAGTGATGACGGAACTAGCTCCTCGGACAATGAAAAAGAAGATTTCTGCCTTATGGCCAAAGGTGATGAAGAAACTGAGGTAAATTCTCCATTTAAAAATTATACAACTGATGATTGGGAGGATGCATACATACAACTCATGAAAAAATATGAAATGTACAAAAAGGAGAATAAATCATTGAAAAAGAAAATTAATTCATTTGTGCATGATCATAATATAAATGATAAGAATGCTCTACTTGAGACTGAAATTGAAGATCTTAAGAAGATGATTGAGGATTTGGAGGAAGGAAGAAAAGAAATGGCTGACTTGGAAACTGAAAATGATAATTTGAGAAATGAAATTGATAGCATGAAGCTCAAAATGCAAAGCTATGAAAAAGATAGTAAATTGAGCAATGAAAAGTATGAAGCTGTCAAACAAGTCAACATTCAACTTCTTCAAAATATCGAAAACCTACAAAAAGAGTTGAAGGATAAACAACAATCTTTAGAAAAATTTGTGGATGGAAGAGAAAACCTAGATGCATTGCTAGGTACTAGAATGAACTTCAACAAGGAAGGGTTAGGTTTTGAACCAACCAATAAAAGGCCAATTGGGCACAAAACTGTTACATTCATTTCATCTTCCGAAGCTTCCACCTCAAACACAACTCCCACATAAAACCAGCAAAAACAAAAGGAAAAAGGGAAAGAAAAGGTTGAAGAAGCAGCCACTGAACTTCCCAAAAAGACTGTCTAAAAGCCTAAGAAAGGTCGACCTTCCCCGCAACATAGGTCAACACTTCCTTGGCCATCGCATGCTCAACCTTCCAGATTTCACCACAATTGGATTGCGCACTCATATAGGCCAGCATCACCATATCTTTGGGACAATTGTGATTTCTGTGTTCATCAATCCCATAGGTGGCAGAACAATCACTCTCAACCCCAAAGTAACCAATAGCCACAATGGGTTAAGAAGCCAACTTCATCAAACTTTCACAAATTCCAACCAAGAACCTCCAAACAGAAAATGAATGTCAAAGTTGAAAAGAAAAGTCAAATCCCTGCTCTAAGCAAACAAAACATGAATGTTAGAAAAGTCTGGATTCCAAAAGAAATGGTTTCATGCTTTGAAAATTTGAAGAGTATGATGGGACCCAAATTTGGTTGGGTTCCAAACACATTTGCTTAATTACTTGTGCAGGAGTGTCTTACAGCCATACATAACAGGTGGTACCTTGATAGCGGCTGTTCAAGACACATGACCGGAGACAAATCAAAATTTTGTCTCTTGGAGGAAAAGGAAGGAGGACATGTCACATTTGGATGGAACAACAAAAGAAAAATCATTGGAACAGGTAATGTAGGTAAGAACCTCTCCAACTCCATTGGAAATATGTTGCTAGTTGAAGGTTTGAAATATAACCTACTAAGCATAAGTCAATTGTGTGATAAAGGTCACAAAGTTTTGTTTGATTCTCATGAATGTAAAATCTTTGAACCAAAATCTGACAAGGTAAAATTTTCTGGTAAGAGAGTCAACAATGTTTACATGATTGACTTAGATGATCCTGCTTATTCAAACCTTTGTCTTGCTGCACCAAAATCTGAAATTACATGGTTATGGCATCGTAGACTAGGACATGCTAGCTACAATGTCTTGCATAAACTATTGAAGCATTCAATGGTGAAAGGTTTGCCTGAACTATCCTTTAAATAAGAAAATAAATTGTGTGATGCATGTGCTCTAGGTAAACAAACTAGAAAATCATTCAAGGGAAGATCTGAAAATACATCATCCAAACCACTCGAGCTAATTCATATGGACTTGTTTGGTCCAACCAGAACTGCTAGTTTAAGTGGTAGAAAATATGGATATGTCTTGGTGGATGACTTTTCTAGGTTCACATGGGTTTTCTTTCTCACACATAAGAATGATGCTTTTGACGAGTTTCAGGCACTCTACATGAAGATAAAGCAGGACGGTGAGTTTAAAATTTCCAAGATTCAATCTGATCATGGTGGTGAATTTGAAAATGCTAATTTCTATAATCTTTGCAGGGCTGAAGGGATTACACACTGATTCTCTTCACCAAGAACGCCGGAGTAAAATGGTGTAGTTGAAAGAAGAAACCGAACACTTGTAGAGATGGCAAGAACCATACTTGCTGAACGGCAACTTCCAAGGAGATTTTAGGCTGAAGCGGTAAACTCGGCATGTTACATTATCAACCGCTCTATGGTAAGGCCACACACCAAAAAGACTCCTTATGAGTTGCTAAAAGGTAAAAAGCCCTCTCTCTCACATATGAAAGTATTTGGATCGAAATGCTTCATTCACAACAATGACAAAAGAGACTTAGATAAATTCAAGCCCAAGAGCGATGAAGGTATATTCCTTGGATATTCTGATAGATCTAGGGCTTATAGAATTTACAATATCAAAAATCAAACTGTGGAAGAATCACCCCATGTTTCCTTTGATGAATATCATGATTCTAACAATGATAACTCTTGCAGGAAAAACGATGAAGATGGAGAATTCCTAAGCATAAAGGACAAGAGTGATCCTCCACAAGAAGAAATAAAAGAAGATGGTGACCTAGCCGAATCAAGCAATGCAAGGGATCAAGCTCCAGGAGAAGGTAACGATTCTACAAATATTAGAATTCTTAAGGATCATCCCTTGGAGAATGTCATTGGTAGCTTGAATGACCCACCTAGAACTAGGTCACATTTTAAAATTGTGGAAGAATTAGATCAACTTGCTCTTGTCTCGCAGCATGAACCCAAAAATATTGATGAAGCCTTAAAAGATGAAAACTGGATAAATTCCATGCAAGACGAGTTAAACCAGTTTGAAAGAAATAAAGTTTGACAACTTGTTCCTAGACCTTCATCACAATCTGTAATAGGCACTAAATGGGTTTTTAGGAACAAACTAAGTGAGGATAGCAAGATAATAAGAAACAAGGCTAGATTGGTAGCTCAAGGGTATAATCAAGAGTTTGGGGTAGACTTTGATGAATCTTATGCCCTTGTTGCTAGACTCTAAGTCATCAGAATTTTACTTGCCTTTGCATGCTCCCTTAGGATAAAGCTATATCAAATGGATGTCAAAAGTGCTTTCTTGAATGGCTTGATCAAAGAAGAAGTCTATGTTGAGTAGCCCCCTGGCTTTGAGAATTCTAACAATGCAGATTTTGTATACAAGCTAGACAGGGCGCTTTATGGACTTAAGCAAGCACCAAGAGCTTGGTATGAAAGACTAAGCTCGTTCCTCATTGAAAAAGGGTACATAGGAGATAAGGTAGATCAAACACTTTTCACCAAGAAGCAAGGTAAGAACATCTTGATTGCTCAAATTTATGTTGATGATATTGTGTTTGATTCTACAAAATCTGAAATGTGTGAGGAATTTGCTAACCTCATGACTAGCGAATTTGAGATGAGTCTAATGGGAGAACTTCAATTCTTTCTCGGTTTGCAGGTCAACCAAGGAGAAGATGGGTGCTTCATAAATCAATCCAAATACATCAAGGAGCTGCTGAAAAGATTTGACATGGCTAACAGTAAAATCATTGCAACTCCTATGAGCACCACAACATCACTGGATTCGGATGAAAATGGTAAATTAGTGGATGCAAAGATCTATAGAGGTATGATTGGCTCTTTGCTTTATTTGACTGCATCCCGACCAGATATCCAGTTTAGTGTTTCCCTTTGTGCTAGATTTCAAGCTAGTTCTAGAGAATCCCATTTGACTGCCGTCAAACGTATCCTTCGATATCTTGTCGGCACTCAAGATTTGGGATTGTGGTATCCGTCATCATGTGATTTAACTCATATATCTCATTCTGATGCGGATTACGCTGGATGCAAGCTGGATCGTAAGAGTACTAGTGGCTATTGCCAGTTTCCAGGTGGGTGTCTAGTTTCTTGGGCTTCCAAGAAACAACACTCGGTAGCCCTCTCAACCGCGGGAGCAGAATATGTTGCTGCGGGGAGCTGTGGCACCCAAGTGTTGTGGATTAAACACCAACTCCAAGACTACTTGGTAGATCTTGGTTGTGTCCCGATTCTGTGTGATAACACTAGTGCTATCAACCTTGCAAAAAATCCAGTCCAGCACTCTAGGACTAAGCATATTGAGATTAGACATCACTTCATTAGAGATGAGGTCGGTAAGAAAAACTTTGAACTGCATTTTGTTGATACATTGAATCAGATTGCTGATATCTTTACCAAGTCCTTGTGTAATGATAGGTTTTCAACACTAAGAAAGGAGCTTGGTCTTTGCCGACCTCAGGCCAATAAGAATTTGAATTGATAATCCTGTTCAATTAGTTGTGTGTTTTGCATTCATGCATTGTTTATATGTCAATATGTCTTTTTGCATATGGTGTCGCATTGCATGTAGTTGCATAATAATGAATTGAGTTCATGTTCATAATGCATTGTATGGTTTGTGTAGCATCATTCTCGCATGGCCATGGTATATCAAATGTTGATGTATGGAAGGGCAAGTTATGCTTGTCACGAAGCACTCAATATGCGTGAGGTTTCACCTTCGCCAAGTACCATGCGTCAATGTCGCATATAGGCCATATAGTAAGGGGGAGTTGTCCTTGTGCAGCATTCATGCATATATTTCATCTTCATTCTGTTGCATTTAATAAGTGTACAACCATAGGTTGGGTCATACATTTCATTTCTGGCACCTTCATGAGTGACTGGGCCATCCTCATTTGTCATTCAACTTGATTGTAAATATAACTCCTTCGCGCATCCATTGCATATCTTTAGGGGGAGTTTTGCTGATTCTGTTAACCTCTTGCAATCTACTTCTTGGCTTATAGTCTGGTTTGAGCTCCTGAGATTGTCGAATATATGGTGTAAGAGCTTTCTATTATATGCCCTCATGATTGTCCAATCAATGAAAATGGTTCAGATTTAATGATTTCCTTGCAGCTCTGAAATATTCGTTTTGAAATCATCTATGTTCTATGGTTTTAATAGACCTTAACTAAAGATTGCATATTATGCTTTCAATGACTATCCTGATATCTGAAAATCCAAACTTCATGACAATCTTGGTGATACTCTAGAGCTTAGTATTGTTTTTAAACATCTTGATGAGCTGGACTTCTTGAAAATCTATTTGCAGAGCAATGATATTGTTGCACGGAGAAATATGTCACGTCATCACATCAAGTGACGAATGATATGTCATGATGTGCCTCTATTATCTCTGTCTTACTTATATTTGGACTCTAGGCAGAGTACTAGCATAATTGCTGAGAAATATATATTCTCATCATAGAAATGAGATCGGATATATCATGACGCGACTCTGCTATCTCTGTTCATTCTGAAGCATTACAGTCAGTCTTGCCAAATACCTAGGGATATTGGCGTCTAAATAACGTGTATTCTTATGGCTAGGAGACATGTACTAGACTTGACTACTCGTAAAATATGAGTCATGTGCCTTCATATACTACAGATATTGAAAATAAAAATATGAAACCTCTTGCCTCAATCATACAATTCCATGCTCTAGTCATGATTGTTTAGCCTCAATACGAGTTCTTGTGTTATTCCCTTTCTAGTTATTGAATATGGATATATAAGACAAGGGACGGTTACGCACTGTCATGATATGCCTTTTTGGTTCATTTCTATTAACTCTTGGATGTAGCTACTTTTCGAACTCTGTTGATGAATTCGGATTTCATTAGCTTTGAACCATACATGTTGCTCATAATCTGCTTCAGGTTTGCATATAATGGCTTGCTCTTCACTCCTTTCCGCTCTGGTCTCACAGATATTTCACTTTATTGCTCCTTTTTGCTGTTGGCTAATCCCCCACAAATTGTGGATCTGGTCTAGGGGGTGTCCATAGACCATTCAAGGTCTATAAAACTCTTGTAAGAGGGTTAGAAACCTTAATGCTTCAAGGGGCTTCTTGTGAGATCTAGGGTGGCTACAAGGAATGTTGCAAGAGAGCTTGGAGACGAGCTACTGTTCACGTGAACAGTAGTTCGTGAAGGTGTTCTTCATCCAATCAAAGGGGAATCAAGCTCAAATCAAAGCCAGCAAACCTCAAGGAAGATTACATCAAAGCAAGGCTATCAAAGTGATCCAAGGAAGCTGGTTTGATTCAAGTTCTTCAAAGGAAATCATCTTCATCCATTCAAGTTCTTTCCACCTCATTCAAGGTGATATTTCAAGCATTCAAACTCCTAGAAGCTAAAGAAGTAATCAAGGTTCAAGGTAGCCTCATCATCTCCTTCATTCATTCAAAGAAATTCAAAGAGAAGATCAAGAGGGAAGAACTAAAGGAAGAGGTACTGTTCACGTGAACAGTACTCCGTGAAGAACATTCATCCAATCAAGGGTGAATCAAGAAGATTGAGTTGAAGCCAAGAGGAGCCTTGCTGCTGATCAACATTTCATACAAGGGCCAATTCATTTTCACTCATAACTCAATATCTTGTCTTAGCTCATTCACATTTGTTTATTTTTCATTATTGTTTAAACATTGAAAGTGTGATTCATCCCTACTGGTGGTTAGTAGGAAGGCAATTGGAGGTTGTTCCAATTTGCGGTTGACATCCCTACTAGGTGGTGAGTAGGAAGGCAATCGGTGGTTTCCGATTTGTGGTTTGGTGCGCTGCACAAGTGAAGCCTCACCGGGTTTTGGTGAGGGGTGGACGTAGGGCTGATGATTCAGTCCGAACCACCTTAAAAATCCTGTCTAGTGTGGTTTGCTTATGTGATTGATTCGTTCTAGGTGCATGCTTAGGATCAAATTATTATATATCTTGCTTATCTTGCTAAGTGAATCATAGCGTTCTTGGAAGCTAGTTTCTATTCCGCGGCAATTCATTCTAACTAGCTATATAGAGGGCCGCATTGCGAAAAGTGGGGCTGATCTATTCACCCCTCCCCTCTAGATCCGATGTCCACTACACAACAGCCCGTAGCGGGGTAGTTAGCACAGTCGCCTGGGGAGCCATGGGGGACCCTTGGGAAGGCGGGGCCCGCAGCGGGGCAGGTGCTGTGTACTGTGCCTGTTGCGGGGGTATGCCCCCAGGAAAGCTGGGAGTTGCTGGGGAGGTCACAGCTTGCAGAGTTGCTTCTGAAGACTGCCTGTTGCCCGCGGGTGCTTCGAGCGAAACCTCGGATTGTCCGGACGTCGAGGGTTGTGCTCTCCGCTCATTTAGTTGCTTTTTCAGCAACTCAATCTCTTGCTGGAACCGTTGCATCATGTACAACATTGCCGGGTTGGTTGTGGGGAGATTGGGCATGCCCCCTGTCTCCTCGGTCGGGGCATCCTCGGATGATGTGGAGGGTCCGCCGCTCGTGTCGCCGGTGGTGACTACATTGTCCGCGAAAGCCACAGGAGGTTCTTCGTAAAAGTTTCTTCGGCGCTTATCCGTGCCGCTTCGCCTGCCGCCCTTCCCCTTCTAGTGAGAGGCCCCGGTCTGGCGACGAGCCTGGCCACTTCTTCAGGATCGGTGGGTAGGGCCCCATACCAACCCAGAACTCCTGCCATATTACAGGTGAAGACTCTCCAGTCTCTGTTTCTTTTCATCATTCTCCGGGATGACGTTCCCGGGAACACCAACCTGTCAAGGACCGATCGTCGGGGCGGCGCTTCCTCCCGAAGAGGGGACTGGCGCGGCTCCTCTGATCGATTTCTTGACTCTGCACTAGGTACAGGTCGGGCTTCTTCTTCTTCTTGAAAGGTAGAGGCCATTGCCCCCAGCAGTCGCTGGCGACCCAAAGGAGTACTACCTGGGCCCCGGAGGTAGTTTCTCATGGCCTGCTCGATCCCTTCCCACTCCTGGTCGGGGAGAGCGGCCGGTGGTTGTGTGCCGATGGCAGTGACAGGCGGGGAGTAAACCCTGGGTGCCGGGCTGGCAGCCTGGTGTCGGTGTCTACGGCGCCGGTGGCGGGCGCCTTTGGGCTGCGTCGGCATGGCAGGTGCTGGTTGGTTAGTCGGGGTCGTCACCTCGACCCTCTCATCTCTTCGGGCCCTCCTCGGGCGGAAAGTGCTAGGCCCCGCCTGGGCGGGTGTAGTGGGCCGGGCCTCCTTGGGGACCCAGATTTGCTTTAATTTGGCCGGTCTGTGAGCCGGTGCAGTCTTTGGTGACGCGGCCAGAATAGCGGGCGTCACCTTCTCCTTCAGCTTCTCCAGCCCCTGGAAAGAGTTCCAGACTGGGATAGTCGGGACGACGCGGTCCGGTGTCACCTGGGACCTCTGCCCGTCCAAGTGAACTCGGAGGGTCCCGACGGTCATGGATTTCCCAGAGTTAGACATGCGGCGCCCCGAGACGACGCCAGTATTATTCCTCCGGAGCCTCCTCCGGTGAGATACCGATCCTTGGTGGGACGGACCGACAGTTTGGTGCAAGTGGTGCACGTTGCAGGCTAGCGTCGTTGTAGGGACGCCATCGTTGTCCTCGGCCACAGCTTGGCAGGTAGCAGCTTCAATGGCCCCCCAGGTGGGAGCGTTGGTCTGGGGCTCCTCAGGCGCTTTCACGTCGAGTATGTTGACGAAGCCCACCCCCAAGAAGTTGGGGAAGCCCACCGTGGGAGGGAAGCTCCCGAAGTTGAGGGGGACCGCAAGGTAGCCGTCCCGAACACGGTTGCCGACGACCTGAGGGCCGCAAGTAACCGCCATCGTTGGCAGCATAGTGTGGCTCTCCTGCATTCACAAAGGTAGCGCAATTAGTCTTACAAGAAGGGGGCCGCAGGGCCCCTAATTCTGGCAAAGAGATGAAGGGTGGAACAAGTCCCACCGGGCGTGCCAGACTTGTGGATGCACTAAAATTCGCCCATCGCGTTGTTCATCTATTTGGCTTTGCTTATTCATCTATTAAGTACGTGGGCATGCCAGTCACAAAGTGACAATTTATTCGGGCTCCGAAGAGCCCATGGTATGCTCGATCTGACTTCGTCAGACGATTGTGTGGTTCGTGTCGGGACCAGATCCCGTCGTGCCATGAAGGCCACGACGTCATTTACATCCCCCGTACGAGGGAACACTGATGGGAATGGACGCCGAGCATGTACATTTTATTTTACATTTATGTCCTTTAGTTTATTTGTATATCCACGGGAAAGTATATGCGCAATTGTATGGCTTTATAAGCCAATGCGTCATTCCCACGGATTGTTTGGGTTTCTTTGTAATTTGTCAGTAGGACCAGCAAGGGGGCCCTCAGCCCTTTCCCATTGGTTCATGTCACTCATGTGGGGCTGGTCAACCATCCTAGGTGGCCATCTAGAAGGGTTGAATGTCAAATGCCACATGGGTAGACAAGTGGTTAAATTGGTCCAAGGTAGGTCACCTACCTTCACCTACCATACCCCTTGGTCAAGGGGGCGCCCCTCTCCCCTTATTATTGTATTAATTTTTGTGTGTGTTTCACACTTAATCCCAGCCCTTCAATCCCCACCCCTAGATCCAAGGGTTCACATTGCATTTGATGTGAATCATATAAAAGATTGTATTTTCATATGAATTTTAGTGAAAATTCAGAAAATTTGTTGAAAGGCCAAAGGCTTCTTGCACCCCCAGCTCCTCCCCCCTGGTTCCTCTCCTCCAACCTCCAGTTCTAGAGTGGTTTCTACCTCCTATCCCCTCCCCTCTATCTCCGGTGATCATCTGTGCCGCCGCCGCCGCCGTTCGTGCCGCCTACGACCCGCCACGGAGCCATCGTCAAGGTTCTATCCTGCTGGAAAGAGGTGACTTCCATGAATTCTTACTGTCAGCCACGAGCTCAGATGAATTTGAAATTTTGAGGGTGTGTTCTTACCTTGATCCCCCACTTCGAACTAAATTTTCACATCCAAATTCATTCATTTAGTAATTTTCCATTTTCGTTCATCTTTCACTCCCAGATCTGTCTTGTCTCTGTCTACAGTGACAACAGTTCTGCGTTTCCCATCTCCGACCACCTTTTTGATTTTTCCAAACCCTCCCAATTTTACTGGGAGTTCTGTCCATCAACCCCTCACTCCATAAATTTTATTAATTTCTGATCCACCTTCTATCCAATTTTAAAAAAATCGTGTTCTTCTTCATCTACAGTGCTATCTACCAGTTTCCAGATCCGACCACCCTCCAGTGTTAAATTCCTAACAAATCATAGCCTCCTCCAAACCTATCACAAAAAATATTTCCATCTTCCTTGTTCAATTTCCTACAACTTTTCTGAAGAACAAAACTACTGAATCGGAGGTCTACCTATCAGTCAACGCCAGTTCTCAGACAAGGTCTCTGTTGATCTGAGAATTCGGGCACTGTACAATAGCAGCTATCAAAATTCACCAACAAGAAGTACAGAGCTGTTTATTTTTATGTAATCCTATAAGGTTGAATCCCTTCAAAGCAGCTTTCTAACGGCACCAGTTTCGTGTCGATCCGACATCGGGGCTGATCGCAGCGTCCGTTCTCGCCGGAGCGCGCGCCGGAAAACAGAACCGGCAGATCCGTGGCCGGTTATTCCGACCGGTGCCGATCGGAGCCGCCCGGACTCCAGCCGGCGAACCAGCGTGTCGCCATCCCAGGGAGCGCTTCCCCAAGTGTCCCCACTACAGCGGTGCCACCGGGTCCCACACGGCCCCTCCGAACAGCACGTGGGCCCCACCGTCACGAGTTCGGGTGCTGCCGAAGAGACGCAAGAAGCCGCCCGTCAACTCGAATTCGGTCCTCCCGGACCCCATTGTGTCGCCCTTTACCTCCCTGCGTGGAGTGGGCAGTGCTTCATTGCTGTAACAAGTGTGTAATATTATTCCGGGAGTACGGGTTTCGGCCGGGTCCGTCGTCCCCACGCCGAGCGCGTGGAGGTATCGTTTTCGCTCCCTTCTCAGCATTTTGCTTACTTCATATATATTTGTTTATGTCGCTGCTAGAAAGCATGTGTAGGGATATCTAGCTCACTTTATCTGTTCATTACCGCTGCTGCGAGAGAGAGCGTTACCGTCCCGTGACCCGATCCGGGTACGAAAGTGTGAATTGACCACCCTAGCTCTCGCCGGTTTCTCAACCGTGCACATCCGACGCTTCCCTCGTTAAGGGGCAGTCACGAGCTTGTCGTGTCCGTGTCTCGTCTCGCATCAATTTGGTATCAGAGCAGTTTGAGTCTAGGGTGTCCAAAACAAAAAAACAAAGAGTGTCATTTAGTCATTAGTCATTGTCTAAGTCGTGTTTAGGGTCATCATTGTTTTAAAACAAAAAAAGTGTCTTTTGGGTCGCATTTGCATACCATTAGTCGGTATATAAAAAGGTGTTGTCCGAACGTTAGGCTACGCCTATCGGGAAGACCGCACACTTGCGCGAGTGATCTTCGGATCGATTAACTCCGCCACGTACCGAGTCTTGGTTTACGTCTAGGGTCCTTAGTGTGCATGCATTCCAAACTTGCATAGTCGGTCTAGTGTCTTGTCACCGTGTGTATGCATGTCCATATCCGCTACCCATGGCCGTTCCCCAAGACCATACATCCGAGTGGTCAACCTTTGTGGCCAAAGTCAATGTCCTCATGGACCGAGCCCTTGGTTTTACCCCTCTCACTATGAAAGTCGCTCTACCCAACGGGTCCACAACGGAACTCCATTTCACCGATAGGGAGTCAGATAATTGGGTTTCTCTTGACATCGTGGAGTCTCTCTCCAAGATAGGCGAGATTATCGCGATGGTGATTTTGCTTGTGTTGAGTTCTATAAGAGGATCGGCTCTGTTCTCTACACCGATGGCGCATGGTGTAGGATCGGCACACTTGTTGGTTCATGCATCATTTTAGGGCAAACATGGTTAGGAGAACGAAGAGCCAATCTTGACTGGGGCAAGAGGACTTGCACCTTACACCCACCTTACCTACCCGGTAAGATCACCCTCGTATGTCCAGTCACTCAACCTCAGCGGCCCACTCCACATTCGGAACCATTATGCTTGGAGCCGTCTCACCCCGAGCCACCCGTGTTTCTTACGGGAACGCTATATATCGCCGAGCCACTTTTTAGTTGGCTCAAGGATGGCTTGGTCCCACCTCCCTTTCCATCCATGGACCCCATCCTCCCTTTAGTGCCGGTCAACTCCTTCCATACCACATTTCGATCTAGTCACCATGTTGACACATTGGACGATCTTGTCATGGGATTAGATTCACAATGGAAGTTGGCGCATCTTTTGGCCCGAGGCTTTGACCAACCCGCTAGTCTTAGCTTCACCCATCCTGCCTTAGGGTCCATTACCACCGTGTGCACCGTGGGGTGTGTCACCACAGAGATTCTTCTACTCCTCCCGATGCCGGCCGAGTCCGACTTCCCTTCCTTTTGCCCAAGGGAGGAATCTTATTTCCTACACATGTCCGTCGTCCCACCGATCATAATGTATGGTGGTGATTATGAATTCCAAACTTGGGACCATGTCATGTTGGAACCCATCTCACGGGGTCATACCTTCTTCGACCCTTTTGATCCCCTCACTAGTGAATCTCCCGATCCGCCATCTTCACTCCACATCCTTCGCGGAGTTCACTATCAAGCCTTTTCCACTCGGGCCAAGCAACCTCCACATAGTCATAGGTCCGAACCTTCATTCGGGGGTAATGAAAACTTTGGTTCCCCGAGTCCACCTAAACCACCCAAACCTCCCGGACTTCCCACCTCCAATCCAAATGTCCATGAGTGGTGCATCGTAGGATGTCTAGGAGTTCCCCATGACGTCAACCTCCGGTTACGTCAAATGCATGCATGGCACACATTCGGGTGTCCTGGTCCACCATCGCCTATGCGTAGGTCGGACTAACATTAGGTGTGTCTAGGGTCATAAATGAGTCCGTGTGTTTTCCTTGTGTGGTTTGTTTTGTGTGATTTGTTTGTATGGTTTGTGTGTCGTTTGTTTGTCTACATGTGTCTTGTGCAAGCTCGTTGTCGTTCTATTATGAGTAAGAGGCGAGTGGACTCATTCGATGAGTATGGGATCGGTTCTACATATATATCCGGATCAGTCACCTACAGGGACTCAGCGGTGATTCCTAGTGAGTCTTCGAGTTACTTCTTTCCCTTTGCGAGTGCCCCACCCGAAGTGTCCACCGCTAGCCCATGGCAGCTTGTGCATATCGAGTATATATGGAATGAGCAGGTGCCAATCACTTGGACTGGAGCATACCCGCGCTACTTGGCACGGTGATGGATCCGCCGGAGTACTCGAGCATCCATACCCCTACTCGACGGGGTCGAGTTCCTCCCACCCGGGGAGAGTTGATGGGAATGGACACCGAGCATGTATATTTTATTTTGCATTTATGTCCTTTAGTTTATTTGTATATCCACGGGAAAGTATATGTGTAATTGTACGGCTTTATAAGCCAATGCGTCATTCCCACGGATTGTTTGGGTTTCTTTGTAATTTATCAGTAGGACCAGCAAGGGGGCCCTCAGCCCTTTCCTATTGGTCCATGTCACTCATGTGGGGCTGGTCAACCATCCTAGGTGGCCATCTAGAAGGGTTGAATGTCAAATGCCACATGGGTAGACAAGTGGTTAAATTGGTCCAAGGTAGGTCACCTACCTTCACCTACCATACCCCTTGGTCAAGGGGGCGCCCCTCTCCCCTTATTATTGTATTAATTTTTGTGTGTGTTTCACACTTAATCCCAGCCCTTCAATCCCCACCCCTAGATCCAAGGGTTCACATTGCATTTGATGTGAATCATATAAAAGATTGTATTTTCATATGAATATTAGTGAAAATTCAGAAAATTTGTTGAAAGGCCAAAGGCTTCTTGCGCCCCCAGCTCCTCCCCCCTGGTTCCTCTCCTCCAACCTCCAGTTCTAGAGTGGTTTCTACCTCCTATCCCCTCCCATCTATCTCCGGTGATCATCTGTGCCGCCGCCGCCGCCGTTCGTGCCGCCTACGACCCGCCACGGAGCCATCGTCAAGGTTCTGTCCTGCTGGAAAAAGGTGACTTCCACGAAAGAGGTTCTATCCTGCTGGAATGAGGATGTCTAGGAGTTCCCCATACATTGCGAAGCACATACGTGCTGAAATTGAGGCAGGGAAGGGGAAAAGATCATGCAAATGAAAGAAGAAGAAGGAAACGGGAGGAGTGTTGGGGCTGAACAGGGGTGACTACCCCCTGTGATGTGACACACCCTTGGACCAAAATGAACAAGCACAATTTGCAATCAAACGGACCGATATTGGTGACCGCTCACCCGATGCTCACCAAGACCCGGGGTAACTTGGCAATGCCAAGTGGAGGTTGTGTGGGCTGGGCCCTTGCTGGTAGAGGGCCAGCAAGGCCTAAGTTTGTCTCCCCAAGGGTATGGCTGCCCAATTCAAGGGAGCCGACGAGGTGCCAAGGCACGGATTCCACTCTTTTCCCACGGTGATCACTTATAGCAAAGGAGCTTAAGGATCGGGCTCTCATTCACGGCCAGCAGAGTTTATGAACTAATATTAGAAAGAACAAGCACTAAATGGAGCTAGGAGTGGAGCACTTACTCGACCGGTTTGAGAAAACCGGTCCCGCTCGGAGACGTGGGCGAGCGGGGAAGCGTGGGTTCCCCACACGCCGCGCCGGGGTAGCTTGACCTGCTCAAATTGTTACAACACTACACCCCATGCAAGGGGGGGGATCTAGGGGTGGGGGTTAACTAATATTACATCAAAACTACCTCCACACAGGGAGGGGCCTTCAGCCGGCCAAGCGGGGAGGGGAGAAAGGGGGAAAGGAATGCCGAATGGAAGGTTGCCGATTCTGTCCACGTTCTATGAGTGCTGATAGATGATCGAAGAATTGGCTGCTGCGACTGCTACCGAATTTTTTTGGGGACGAAACCACCTGGAAAATCTTCTTAGAAGGCCAGGGAAGTCGTCCAAATTTTTTTGATTTCTTTTGGCGCCGATGCTGGTCTGGGTGGAGGCTCGAATAGGGTGGCAGATTCTCGGACTGACAGCTTTTGGTTTCGGACAGCAGGAAGAAGATGATGCCCCGACAGATCCTGAACTCAGAAACAAGTACCGCTGAAGTTGTTGGAACCGTAGATGAGTCCTCTTTAGAGAGAAACTAGCGGGGAAGCCCAATGATGCCGAAGAAGAACGGTGGACTCTGAACAATGATGGACTATCGGTGCAGACTGTGGGAAGCAGAACCGTGTACCCGGGGGATAAAATTGATAACTCTGGCCCACGAATGTCGATCGAAGTTCTGCTTCTTGATTCTGAAAGTAGACAGGACAAGGAACAACGTTACAGAAGAACTCTTGGCCTGATTCTTCGGAGGTTCGTCGTGGTAAAGCTTCTACTCCGGTTCAGGTGCTCAGCAGGGGCAGCTCTGCGCAGTTGTGGGAGAACGGATCTCCCGGGCAGTACGGAGCTTGGATGGAGATGAAACCACCGCCGTTGCGAAGAAGACCGGTAGATGCTTTCGTGGATACCTCTTGGGCCTTTAGATTCGCTGGGATGTAGTCGGGGTCGCCTCTGTAAACTGATACTCTTCTGCTGCCTGCGAACTAAAAACTGGAGGTTGAAGATGATGGGGGGAAATGGGGTATATGGGAGGGGAAATGGAGGTGGAAGAGTGTGGGGAGAACCCTGGCTGTGAGGGGGTCTAGGAGGGGGTGTTCCAAGGTGTGGGAGGGGAAGAATAGGGTCTTGAAGGGGGTCTAACACGTGGTGGGAGGAGGAGCTACGAATTTGGGCTTGGAGGGAGAAGGGGGAAGGTGAGGGGGGCACAAGTGGGTGGAGGGAATGTGAGTTTGAATTTCCTTTAATGTGGGGTGATGTATGGTGGTCTTGGGGATGGGAAGAGGTGCCTTGGGAAGGTGGAGGGCTGCTTGGGGAAGGGGATGGGTAGTTGGGGGTTGGAGGGTGGGGTGTGGATTGGTGGAGGGTCTATTGGGACTAGGGGGAAGTAATGGTGGCTTGTGGGAAGTTGTAGAGGAGTTAATGGAGGTAGGTGGGAGGGTGGAGGTGGTTGGGAGGGGAGGAGAGAGAAAAATTTTGAAATTGGGTGTGGAGGAGAGAGAAATAGGAGTGAAAGAGAGAAATTAAGAGAGGGATGGGTGGGGAATCTCTCCCCTAGGGTCTCTCACCCAAAAAAATGGAATATCTCTACTAGATAAGAAGTGTAAACTCTCAAAATGGCAAGTTTTTCATTCATTGATTCATTACCTTGAAATGGGGGGAATGGGGCCCTATATATAGGCAACCCACATTTTACAATAAGACCCTGACAATTGACTCAATGACAAATAACCGAGGGGGTAGAGGGGAGCCCTTGGGCCAAGCCCAATGAAGTGGGCCCAATAGCTAACTAGACAACGTAATGACACTCAAACTTAGGGAAATAAACACAAGACCTAGGAACATGACTCAAATAAAAGGGAAAATGCATCAAATGACTCAAATAAAAATTACATAGGACTCAAAATTAAATAACTAGACCATGCCGGATGCAACCGGGGCGAGGAGACGAGCTGTGAACGTGGGCATGGGAGGTGATGTCCCCATCATACTCCCGGGGTGTGGAGAACTCGACTCCGTCGAGTAAGTGTCCTTCCCTCCTTGGAGGGTGTAGAAGTGGTACTGCCCTCAAGTCTTCCGAACGAGACCGATCCATCGTCCTGCCGAGATAGCGCTCGTATACCTTGCTCCTGGTGGTAGTGACCTGTTCATCCAATATTCGTTCAATGCGCTCCCGCTGGGCTCTCTTGGCTGGTGGACTCTCCTCACGGGTGGGTGCTCTCTCAATAGAGGGAATAGGCTCAATATCCTCACTAGGTACCACCGTGGGTCCCTTATATGGCACTAGGTCGGCTACATTGAATGTGGGACTCACTCCATACTCCTCGGGGAGATCTAACTCACAGGCATTAGCGCCAATGCGCCTCAGGACCTGGAAGGGACCAGTCCCACGTAGCCTCAATTTGGAGATGACTCCCGGGGAGAGCCTCTCCTTCCTCACCATCACAAAGTCACCCACGTGGAATTCTTGGTGACGCCGAAGGGAGTCAGCCTGCCTCTTATAGATCTCATTTTCCTTGCTTATGTGCTTGCAAAGGCTTTCATGTAATTTTGTGAATGTTGACATTCTAGGGGTGATGGGTGGACCTGGGCAACCAAAAGTAGACCAATCATGCTTTGACGCCAAGAAGACTTTGATGGAATGGGGAGGACCGGGGAATCCATAGGTGATCCGGTCATGCATGGGAGTGACAAATGCTGGGGGACCCGGATATCCATGAATACTCCTATCATGCCTACGACTCATGATGAGTGAAGGTGGACCACTACATCCGAATTTGGACCACTCATGCTTTCTACTTGACATGTGGGTGATATGAATGAATGGACCCAACATAGTGTTCATGCCAAGGGGTGTGGAAAGCCTAGACACATGCATACTTTTCCCAAAAGTGACTTCCATGTGTATAGGTGTGTGACAACCTTTGAACTCCCATTGGAAAGGATCGAATGGATCTAAGAAGGTGGTCATCATGGGGTGGGGCACAACCTTATTACCTAGGGATATGTGGTCCAAGGTCATGGCTCCCAAGGTGTAACCCAGGTCTAGGATGGGGTGGATTGGGTCAAACAGGGTGGGTTGGGATAGGGAGAGGTGGGTGGTGGATAATGTGGTTAGGTCCCATGGTTTCTTTGACCCCCATTGGAAGGGATCAAAGGGATCATAAAAAGGGTTATCGAGGGGGAGGGGCCCTATGTCTTCAAGATCTTCAAGTGGTGGTGGGTCATCCTCCTCTAATGAGATAATTGGGCCGAAGTTCTTTGTGAGTGGGTCGGCCATGAGGGGAGGGCTTGACTTTCCACCCGATATAAGAAGCTCCAAATTGAGGAGAAGGTCGGGCTCATCGGGTGTGGGGAGGAATAGAAGGAGGTCGCTAGTGTAGCAACCAATGGTGCAAACCGAGGTGATAGACCTTATGCATAGGTGTAGGAGGCTAAGGCTCCTAGGTTGTTCGACCATAGGGGTCAACATGCTAGTTATCTCTAATTGCCATGCTATGCCCTTGAGAAGGTCCTTTAAGGTTTCCACTTGGTAGGAGTTTTGGATTGTGGTGTGATAAGAGGAGATGGGCACTATGGGATGGTTTTACTTCATGGGTGGGAAATTGTGGTCCATGATCTCTCTTATTGGGCTCTCCTTTAGCCAACTAACAAGGGGTTCTCCTAAGATGAGCTTGGTCCCAACTAGAGAGGGTGATGTAAGGGGAAGAGCATCGTGTGATGTTTCTTTTTCAACTTGGACTTGGGTTTCCTCCAAGGTGGGGAGTGGGTTTAGAGTGTTCTCAACTATTGAATCGAGTATGAGTTCTTCTACCAAGGAGGTGAGAGGGTCTTTTGGGGTGATGAGGGTTGGTGTGTGGTGCTCCCGGGGTGGAGAGTAAAGGGAAACTTGGATTGGTAGGGTGGGGTTTGGGAGTGGAAGTAGTGGAGGCCTAGGTTGGGGTAGGATTGGGGTTGGAAGTGGAAGGTGGGTTGGGTGACGAGATTTGGGTTGATGGGTTTTGAGGGGGTACCTCTTTTTGGGGATGATGGAGGGGTAGTGGTGGGGACCAAGGGGAGATGTGGGGTATGGGTTTGGTGAGGGATTATGGAAGGGGGTTTTGGTTGGAGTGCGGGGACCCTTAGGGGATTTGGTGTAGAGGTGGATGCTTGGTTTATTTGGGCCTTAAGGGAGAGGACTTGGTCACGAAGTGTAGTTATGATGGTTGAGAAGTGATTTATTGGGAGTGGTGGGGGAGGAGGCCTAAAGGTGATTTCAAGTTGGTCGGATGGGGATGGAGGAGTGGTAGTGCACCTCGGGCTAGGGGTGTTAGAGTAGAAGGGGTGGGAATATTTGGGGATGTAGATTTTTCTAAGTTCTTTCTCATATCATCCCATGAGGAAATGGGTTCTTGTTTCCTAACGTTCCTTAAGCCCACTATGTTCCTCCATTTTTGCTTGGCTTGACCCCGAAATTGCCCCATGGCAACGCGGACTCTTGCGGGTCCATAAACCATAGTTCTCTCAAAGTATTTTTCCATGGTGACCTCCCACTTTAGGTAGGCACTATAGCACGATCCATCGAAGAGGAGATCCTCAAAAGAGATTATGTCAAATGGAGTGTTGATCGGTCCCTTATGGGGGGTCGAGTGGGACGAATGTGACCAAAGAGAGGTAACCATGTTGATGAATGCAAATGTGCCCAAGGACTAGACTTAGTAGAGACAAGTCTAAAACTTGCTCTGATACCAATTGATGTGACACACCCTTGGACCAAAATGAACAAGCACAATTTGCAATCAAACGGACCGATATTGGTGACCGCTCACCCGATGCTCACCAAGACCCGGGGTAACTTGACAATGCCAAGTGGAGGTTGTGTGGGCTGGGCCCTTGCTGGTAGAGGGCCAGCAAGGCCTAAGTTTGTCTCCCCAAGGGTATGGCTGCCCAATTCAAGGGAGCCGACGAGGTGCCAAGGCACGGATTCCACTCTTTTCCCACGGTGATCACTTATAGCAAAGGAGCTTAAGGATCGGGCTCTCATTCACGGCCAGCGGAGTTTATGAACTAATATTAGAAAGAACAAGCACTAAATGGAGCTAGGAGTGGAGAACTTACTCGACCGGTTTGAGAAAACCGGTCCCGCTCGGAGACGTGGGCGAGCGGGGAAGCGTGGGTTCCCCACACGTCGCGTCGGGGTAGCTTGACCTGCTCAAATTGTTACAACACTACACCCCATGCAAGGGGGGGGGGATCTAGGGGTGGGGGTTAACTAATATTACATCAAAACTACCTCCACACAGGGAGGGTCTTCAGCCGGCCAAGCGGCGAGGGGAGAAAGGGGGAAAGGAATGCCGAATGGAAGGTTGCCGATTCTATCCACGTTCTGTGAGTGCTGACAGATGATCGAAGAATTGACTGCTGCGACTGCTACCGAATTTTTTTGGGGACGAAACCACCTGGAAAATCTTCTTAGGAGGCCAGGGAAGTCGTCCAAATTTTGTTGATTTCTTCTAGCGCCGATGCTGGTCTGGGTGGAGGCTCGAACAGGGTGGCAGATTCTCAGACTGACAGCTTCTGGTTTCTGACAGCAGGAAGAAGATGATGCCCCGACAGCTCCCGAACTCAGAATCAAGTACCGTTGGAGTTGTTGGAACCGTGGATGAGTCCTCTTTGGAGAAAAACTAGCGGGGAAGCCAAACAATGCCGAAGAAGACCGGTGGACTCTGAACAATGATGGACTATCGGTGCAGACTGTGGGAAGCAGAACCGTGTACCCGGGGGATAAAATTGATAACTATGGCCCACGAATGTCGATCGAAGTTCCGCTTCTTGATTCTGAAAGTAGACAGGACAAGGAACAACTTTACAGAAGAACGCTTGGCCTGATTCTTCTGACGTTCGTCGTGGTAAAGCTTCTACTCCTGTTCAGGTGCCCAGTAGGGGCAGCTCTGCGCAGTTGTGGGAGAACGGATCTCCCTGGCAGTACGGAGCTTGGATGGAGATGAAACCATCGCCGTTGCGAAGAAGACCGGTAGATACTTCCGTGGATACCTCTTGGGCATTCAGATTCGCTGGGATGTGGTCGGGGTCACCTCTGCAAGCTGATACTCTTCTGCTGCCTGCGAACTGAAAACTGGAGGTTGAAGATGATGGGGGGAAATGGGGTATATGGGAGGGGAAATGGAGGTGGAAGAGTGTGGGGAGAACCCTGGCTGTGAGGGGGTCTAGGAGGGGGTGTTGCAAGGTGTGGGAGGGGAAGAATAGGGTCTTGAAGGGGGTCTAATAGGTGGTGGGAGGAGGAGCTACGAATTTGGGCTTGGAGGGAGAAGGGGGAAGGTGAGGGGGGCACAGGTGGGTGGAGGGAATGTGAGTTTGAATTTCCTTTAATGTGAGGTGATTAATGGTGGTCTTGGGGATGGGAAGAGGTGCCTTGGGAAGGTGGAGGGCTGCTTGGGGAAGGGGATGGGTAGTTGGGGGTTGGAGGGTGGGGTGTGGATTGGTGGAGGGTCTATTGGGACTAGGGGGAAGTAATGATGGCTTGTGGAAAGTTGTAGAGGAGTTAATGGAGGTAGGTGGGAGGGTGGAGGTGGTTGGGAGGGGAGGAGAGAGAAAAATTTTGAAATTGGGTGTGGAGGAGAGAGAAAGAGGAGTGAAAGAGAGAAATTAAGAGAGGGATGGGTGGGGAATCTCTCCCCTAGGGTCTCTCACCCAAAA
Organism: Amorphophallus konjac; assembly: GCA_022559845.1. Lineage (NCBI taxonomy): Eukaryota > Viridiplantae > Streptophyta > Magnoliopsida > Alismatales > Araceae > Amorphophallus > Amorphophallus konjac. Next base: position 147,593,384 of record CM040118.1, read on the forward strand.
AAATGGAATCTCTCCACTAGATAAGAAGTGTAAACTCTCAAAATGGTAAGTTTTTCATTCATTGATTCATTACCTTGAAATGGGGGGAATGGGGCCCTATATATAGGCAACCCACATTTTACAATAAGACCCTGACAATTGACTTAATGACAAATAACCGAGGGGGTAGGGGGGAGCCCTTGGGCCAAGCCCAATGAAGTGGGCGCAATAGCTAACTAGACAACCTAATGACACTCAAACTTAGGAAAATAAACACAAGACCTAGGAACATGACTCAAATAAAAGGGAAAATACATCAAATGACTCAAATAAAAATTACATAGGACTCAAAATTAAATAACTAGACCATGTCGGATGCAACCGGGGCGAGGAGACGAGCTGTGAACGTGGGCATGGGAGGTGATGTCCCCATCACCCTGCCCTTCCCCCTTTCCCTCCTCTACATCACAGCTCACTTTCCCTCTCTCACTCCCTCCCTTACTCCCTCTTCTGGGTGATCGTCGGAGGGGGGGGACCCTACGGCAGAGCTCCCTTCTTCTTCTTCTCTTCTTTCTCTTCTTCTCTTTCTCTTCTTCTCTTCTCTGTCCACTCTCCTCTTTTCTGTGTATCGAAGGAGAGGGATTTTTATATCCTCCACGGCGGAAGCGTTCGAGCATGGTAGTCGGAGGCGGGAAGTGATGGGTCATGATGGGGTTTGACTTCCCCCGTCCTTAGTGGCAGAGGAGTAGCCTGCGTGGCCCAACCTCCGGCAGACACCTCGGACAGCCTACTGCGCGCCGAAGATCTGTAGGGCATGGGCGTAAGATCTCGTCTGTCGGGCGTGCCGTTGAAATGCCTGAACGTTGTGCCGCTGGCGGGTTCAACAAGCGTGCCGCGGGAGGGCCAAAAGGGTGTGCCGTTGGAAGGCACGGCAAGCGTGCCGCTGAAGAGCCCAAAGGGCGTGCCGCTGAAGGCCACGGAGGGCGTGCCGCTGAAGGGCCACCAGGGGCGTGCCGTTGAAGGCTGTAGGGGGCGTGTCACTGAACAGCCAGGAGGGCGTGTCATTGAACGGCTGCCAGGGTGTGCCGCTAAAGAGCAGCCCGGGCGTGCCGCTGAACAGGGCAGAGGGTGTGCCGCTGAAGGCCAGCGGGGTGTGCCGCTGAAGGCCAGCGTGGTGTGCCGCTGAAGAGCTCAAGGGCGTGCCACTGAAGGGCTAAATGGGCAGTTCTGAGCCCGTTGTGAGCGCTGAGTTGTGGTTCGTTTGATTTTCTTCGAGGCCCACGGAATGTGGGGCCTCCTGGGGGTTGATTCCTCTTTGCTGTCGTGACTTCAAAGATAGCTTCACAGTAGTGTATATGTGTTCGGGGAGTCCGGATGGCCCTCTTCCACGTAGTTTCTTCAGTTGAAGCTGTCGTTAATGTTGGACTAGTCGGGACATACGGGCGTGCAATTTTACATGTCCACAAGGCCCAGTGGGCTGTCACTCGGGCGATGTTGGCACCTAAAATATGATCGTCGGTGACCAAGCCATAAGGACGAATGACCCGGCCCACCGAAGCGCGGGAGCCGATAAAGATCAACACATCAAGGATTTCTCAAGCTGCCAGAGCCTCGAGTCATTCCTTATGGACGTGGGGACTTCACCTCAGGGGAGCCGAGACAAACTCACAACCAACCGATAGTGCAACCAAGCCTGCCCAATGAACTGGCATCGACTCTGTCATGCCGCATACACTACACCCGTTGTCCGATCAAGGACAGCGGTCAACCCAGTGGCTACCCACCTCATGAAAGGCTCTCCTGAAGATAAAGGAGTCCCCCCCGGCCTTCCAAAACGGAAGACCGAAAGCTCTGTCGGCGGAAGATCCCGATCGCCCGGCATGGACACGGCTTCCCGCCAAGATGGGCCTGTTAGTGGCCGAATGATCGCCCAGCGCTGGCGGAACTATCTCTGGTGTTATCCAACCCCCTAGAGAGCTCTGGGTACGAGCCAGGCCAGACCAACAGCATGGATCGTAGAGCCGAAGGCCGTGTTGATAGAAAGCTCGTACGATCAAATCAAAGCTATCTGGAGTCTCAGGAACGGTCGTACGTCGACCTGGGAGCTTCGACAAGACATCCCGCCAAGGTTTCGAGGGGCATTGGCGAGATAATGTTCACGGTGACTCCCGGAATCATCCCCGGACTCATCGATTGGCTTGAAGCGCACGAGGAGCATTAGCCCGTCGCGCCCCTCATTCGATGCCCCTGATCCCGGCGCACTAAATCCCCTACCTTCCACCCTCATCACGGCGCGCAAGTCACTCTATCGGATGGCTTCTTAAACCGGCGCAATAGGTTGATGAAGACTCCTCCCGGCGCGCCAAAAGCTCACGCCGGATGCAAAGCCTCCAACCTGTTATATAAACGGGTGAGGTTCGATTGGAAGAAGGGGGGAAGAGGAGAACGAGGTGGAGACAGATCAAGACCTGAGAAGAAAAAAAGAGGGAGGACACAGAGAGGGAGTAGGGTTCCTTCTGAGGAGCTTCCGCCGGTCGTCTTCCTCCTCTACGATACCCTGTTCTCGGAACAGGTGGGTGCCGGTGCTGATCCTTTTCCTGCTTTCCGCAGATTTCTCTTCTGAGTCTTCCACCCATCGAATGTAAGCGAGGGGGGAAGAGTGATGATGATATGAGTTGATTCTCCTCCCCCTTCCATGTGATTTTCTCTTTTTCACCTTCCCCTGTTGTTGTGCTATGCACGTCCTCTGCCTCTGCTATTGTAGAACGGCGACCGAGCAATGGTGCCGGTGCTGTAGTCTCACCATGTAAATGCTAAACCATTCCTATTTCTGGGATGGTAATATATATGCGCGTGTGAATGATCAAATGAATAGATTGAATGAATGATCCTCAGCCTCCCCCCTTTCTATCTATGCCAATGCGTGTGTCGGAGTTCTTCTCTGCGTAGTTCTAATTCCGGTTTCCCCGAGGTCTATAGCGTGCCCTGAATCATCGTGGGCTACATAAACACCCCTCCCCGGGGGATTTTCCTTCGATCATTCTCATGTTTGATTCAAGGGTTGTCGCATCCCTCTCTCTTCTCGGACAGAGCTGTGCTTCTGCGCATGCCTCTCTCCGCCATATGCAGGGCTCATCCCCTGAACGTCGCTTTCTAACTGTTCGAGCATATGCCCCTGCAATGGGCCCGTCTCATTTACGCATTTACTGCATCTGTGCATCACGATCATCCAAACTGTTCCGAGATTTTCTCATCGTCTCGATCACCCGGGGAGGGGATGATGCGGGACGGGACCACGGGCACGACAAGCTCGCGATCGTCCCTTGATGAGGGAAGCGTCGGACGTGCACGGTTGAGAAACCGGCAAGAGCTAGGGTGGTCGATTTGCACTCTCGTGCCGCGATCGGGTCACGGGGACGGTCTCGCTCTCTCTCGTAGCAGCGGTGAATGATAATATAGCGAGCTAACGGACCTAAAGCATGCTCTCTAGCAGCGGCATAAACAAGTATATATGAAAATAAGCAAATGCCGAGTGTAGGGAGCGAGAACGATACCTCCATGCGCTCGGCGTGGGAAAGACGGGCCCGGCCAAAAATCGTACTCCCGGAACAATATTACACAATATTACAGAAATGCAAGCCGCTGCCCACTCCACGCAGGGAGGTAAAGGGCTACACAATGGGGTCCGGGAGGACCGAATTCGGGTTGACGGGCGGCTTCTTGCGTTGATTCGGCAACACCCGAACACGTGACGGTGGGGTCCACGTGCTGTCCGGAGGGGCCGTGTGGGACCCGGTGGCACCGCTGTAGTGGTGGATGCCCGGAGGGTCGCTCCTTGGGATGGTGGCACGCTGGTTCGCTGGCCGGAGGCCCGGCGGCTCCGTTCGGCACCGGTCGGTACCCGATCGGAAATCTGCCGGTTCTGTATTTCAGCGCGCGCTCCGGAGAGAATGGGCGCTGCGATTAGCCTTGATGTCGGATCGACACGAGACTGGCACCGTTGGAAAGCTAGCTAGAAGCTCTTCAACCTAGGCCCAAAGATCTGGCCTGGATCTGCTCGGATCTTGACTTATGGAATTTTCAATCTCCTGTTGTACAGTAACTGAAGACTCAGACCTGCAGAGAACTTGACTATGGATTGCCTTTGACCGCGAGGTAGACGTCCGAATCTGGGGTTGTGTTCTTCAGAGAAGTTGTTGGCAATGGAGTTGGGAAGACAGAAAAATTGGTTTGGACACGTTTGGATGTGCCTATGATTTTCTGTGAGTTATTTACTGGACGAATGTCGGATCTGGGATCTGACTGAAAGTACTGTAGCTCCGGTAGAACATGAATTATTAAAAATAGGTAGAAGGATGATAAAAATGTAAGAAAAATTGTGGGGGTAGGGGACGATGGACAGAACACCCAGTTAAATTGGGAGGTCTAACATAAATCAAACGGGTGGTCGAAGGTGGAGAACTCAGGGCTACTGTCACTGTAGACAATGACAGAACAGATCTGAGATAGAGGGTTGAACGAAATGGTAAAAATATGAAACATTGGCTTTTGAACCTGGAGTTTTTTGTGGAGAATGGGATAGAAGATAGGAACAAACCCTCAAAATTTCAAATTGATCTGAGCTCGTGGCTGGCTTCAGGAATTCACGAACGGCACCTCTGTCTAGTAGGACAGAAAACGGAAGACGATCCCGTGGCGGCTCGAAGGCGGCACGAACGGCGGCGGCGGCGGCACAAACGATCACCGGAGGTTGAGAGGGGATGATAGAAGGGGGATACACTCTAGATCTGGGGTTGGGGAAGAGGAAACCAGGGGGAGAGAGGAAGGGGGTGCACCAAGCTCCAAGAACACTCACAAATTTTTTGATTTTTCCATTGATTTTCTCATGAAAATACAACATTATATTTGACTCCAATCAAATCTATTGTGGACCCTTGGATCAAGGGTTGAGGATTGAATGGCTGAGATGAAGTGTGAATAACACACCAAATATAATTTTTTAATCTAACTTGACCATCTCCATTCAACCTTAGACTAATTCCATTCCACTTCACCTAAATCACACCTAACTAGCCTAATAAGGCCAAAAGAGAGGGCGCCCCCCTTCATGGGCCAAGGGCCATTCATGGGCCAAGAGCCACCCAATATATCATGCTAGTCATGGGCCACTCCCACTTAGATGGCCCATGGGAGAGTGGAACCCAATTTGGGCCTTAAGTGCCTTAATGACCCATTTAAAACCAAATGACCCAATATGAAGTAGCACCCTTAAGTGGACCTAAACCATGATACCTAGTAATGGACTCTTCCTAGAAATGTGGCCCAATGGCTTAATTAAGCCTTACAAAGAGAGCCCAAATGAAAGAAATCAAAAATTACACACTTTCAAGCCAATACAACCTATACTACACACCTATACAAGCCAATACATACAATACAACCCATAAGCTCTTGATGTCCTCATCAATTCTCCCCGGGTGGGAGGAACTCGACCCCGTCGAGTAGGGGTAGGGATGCTCGAGTACTCCGGCGGATCCGTCACCGTGCCAAGTAGCGCGGGTATGCTCCGCTCAAAGTGATCGTCACCTGCTCATTCCATATATACTCGATATGCGAACTGCTATGGGCTAAAGGTGGTCACTCCGAAGGGGCACTCTCAAAAGGGAAGAAAACAGCTCGAAGACTCACTAGGAATCACCGCTGAGTCCCTATAGGTGACTGATCCGGGTATAGATGTAGAACCGATCTCATACTCATCAAGTGAGTCCACTCGCCTCTTACTCATAAGAGACCGACAACGAGCTTGCACAAGACTCATGCAGACTTACCATGCAATACACACAACAATCGACTCGAAACACACTACACAAACAAACCACACAAGAAAACACACTGACTCATGCACGACTCGAGACTAAGGTGGTAGCATCGAGCCCATTAGGTGGCGGCATCCTGGGCGGCAGGAGAGCCATCCTACTCTTCTCCTCCCAAGGCATAGTACTCCTCGGCTAGTGCCGCATCGGCCTCGTAATCAACACACTCAGGCTCGGGAGGTGCAGATCCTCCAACACCTAAGGCTAGGGTGGTGCGAGCGGGACACTCGCTGGCAATGTGGCCAAACCCATGACAGTGGAAACACTGCACTCTCGACCGACTACTCTCTCCTATAAAAGGGGCCTTACCCTTATCATCCCGTCGGGTAGGGGGTGTAGGCAGTAGTGGGGGAGATGTAGGTGCTTTGGACAATAGTGGAGGGGGTGCCGGTGCCAGAGGACGGGCTATAGGAGCCGGGGAACGGGCAATGGGTGCCGGTGGTTGGGGTGGGAATAGATCCCGGGGTGGAGGAGGACGAGGCCGTGGAGCGAAGTGCTCCTGACGGGTGGGCTCCTGAGATCGAGCCATGGGAGGCCGCTGATGTGGGCCTATGGAGTGACGGGGCTCGGTACTACGGAGAGGGGTGGGGCCCAACCGATGGCTAGACTCGAACTCTCCCTCAAATTGCTCCATCTCGAGAGCAACCTGGTATGCCTCTTCCAACGTCTTGGCATTGCGGCAGAAAAGCTCATACTGGTAGTGTGGCCGCAAACCACGTCGAAAGCGGGACACGGGCATGGTACTCTCCTCCGTGACACCACATCGTAGAAAGTACTCATCAAACTCCGCGATGTATTCGGAGACGGACCGGTCTCCCTGGCTAAGACTTTGCCATCTATCGATGAGTCGCTGGCGGTAGGTGGGAGGAAGGTACTTTTGCTGAAGTTTATTCTTCATCTCGGCCCATGTGTCGATCGGGGGTTCTAACCGCTGAAGTAGCAGGCTCTCCACATTCTTCCAATAGGTTTGTGCCTGCCCCATGAGTTTCATGGTGGCGAATCGGACCCTTCGACGCTCCGACATATCATACCACTCAAAGTAGCGGTCCATGCCGAACTCCCAATCTAGGTAGACTTTCGGATCCAAAGACCCGTAAAAAGCGGGAGGGTCCGCTCGCACGGTCTTAAGGACCCGGTCATCATCCTCATCTCGTTGTGGCTGAAAACCACGACGGCGTTGACCATATCCCTCATAGGCATTGTCGGAACCATAGTCCTCGAGACCAAGGTCACGGTGCGGTAGTTGGGAAACCCGAGGAAGGGCGGGTGGAGGAGCCTGTGGTGGTTGGTTTTGGGCCGCGGGAGCGGCCTGGACTTGGGCCATGGGAGCGGGTTGGACTTGGGCCACCGCGGGAGGAGGTGCGGGTGGGCCTTGGGCTGCCCCTGGAGGGTCCCCGTGTGACATCCTATCTAACCGCCCAACGAGGTCTTGGACCGACCTGTCGGAGGTCTCCAAGCGCCCCTCCATGGCTCTAAGGTGACCATCCATATTATCGGAGAAAGTCTGAAAGTTAGCATCGGATTGGTCCAACCTAGTCATAATGGCCATCATCGCCTCTTGTAGGGAGTGGAAGTCTCCCGAGGTATCCCATGGGTTGGCCATAGGTGGTGGTGGGGGTGAGTACTGAGTACCCCGACGAGTGGGCATGCAAACACACCGACTAGAAGACGCCGACTAAAGCAAAACACACTAATGCTAAATGATGCGCCTAGACTTAACCAAAACGCGGTACACGGCGGAGGTAATCGACCTGAAGGTCACTCGCGCAAGTGTGCGGCCTTCCCGATAGGCGTAGCCTAACGTTCGGATAACACCTTTTGATATACCGAGTAAAGGGATGCAATGCAAAAAAGACACTTTTTTTTGTTTGTTTTAAAACAATGATGACCCTAAACACGACTTAGACGTAAATGACTAATGAATGACACTTTTTTTTTTGGACACCCTAGACTCAAACTCGCTCTGATACCAAATTGATGCGGGACGGGACCACGGGCACGACAAGCTCGCGATCGTCCCTTGATGAGGGAAGCGTCGGACGTGCACGGTTGAGAAACCGGCAAGAGCTAGGGTGGTCGATTTGCACTCTCGTGCCCGGATCGGGTCACGGGGACGGTCTCGCTCTCTCTCGCAGCAGCGGTGAATGATAATATAGCGAGCTAACGGACCTAAAGCATGCTCTCTAGCAGCGGCATAAACAAGTATATATGAAAATAAGCAAATGCCGAGTGTAGGGAGCGAGAACGATATCTCCACGCGCTCGGCGTGGGGAAGACGGGCCCGGCCGAAAATCATACTCCCGGAACAATATTACACAATATTACAGAAATGCAAGCCGCTGCCCACTCCACGCAGCGAGGTAAAGGGCTACACAATGGGGTACGGGAGGACCGAATTCGGGTTGACGGGCGGCTTCTTGCGTTGATTCGGCAACACCCGAACACGTGACGGTGGGGTCCACGTGCTGTCCGGAGGGGCCGTGTGGGACCCGGTGGCACCGCTGTAGTGGTGGATGCCCGGAGGGTCGCTCCTTGGGATGGCGGCACGCTGGTTCGCCAGCCGGAGGCCCGGCGGCTCCGTTCGGCACCGGTCGGTACCCGATCGGAAATCTGCCGGTTCTGTATTTCGGCGCGCGCTCCGGCGAGAATGGGCGCTGCGATTAGCCCCGATGTCGGATCGACACGAGACTGGCGCCGTTGGAAAGCTAGCTTGAAGCTCTTCAACCTAGGCCCAAAGATCTGGCCTGGATCTGCTCGGATCTTGACTTATGGAATTTTCAATCTCCTGTTGTACAGTAACCGAAGACTCAGACCTGCAGAGAACTTGACTATGGATTGCCTTTGACCGCGAGGTAGACGTCCGAATCTGGGGTTATGTTCTTCAGAGAAGTTGTTGGCAATGGAGTTGGGAAGACAGAAAAATTGGTTTGGACACATTTTTATGTGTCTATGATTTTCTGTGATTTGTTTACTGGATGAAGGTCGGATCTGGGATCTGACTGAAGGTACTGTAGCTCCGGTAGAACATGAATTATTAAAAATAGGTAGAAGGATGATAAAAATTTATGAAAAATTTTGGGGGTAGGAGACGATGGACAGAACACCCAGTTAAATTGGGAAATCTAACATAAATCAAAAGGTTGGTCGAAGGTGGAGAACGCATGGCTACTGTCACTGTAGACAGTGACAGAACAGATCTGAGATAGAGGGTTGAACGAACTGGTAAAAATATGAAATGGTGGCTTTTGAACCTGGATGTTTTTGTGGAGAATGGGATAGAAGATAGGAACCAACCCTCAAAATTTCAAATAGATCTGAGCTCGTGGCTGGCTTCAGGAATTCACGAACTGCACCTCTGTCCAGCAGAACAGAAAACCGAAGACGATCCCGTGGCGGCTCGAAGGCGGCACGAACGGCGGCGGCGGCGGCACAAACGATCACCGGAGGTTGAGAGGGGATGATAGAAGGGGAATGCACTCTAGATCTGGGGTTGGGGAAGAGGAAACCAGGGGGAGAGAGGAAGGGGGCGCACCAAGCTCCAAGAACACTCACAAATTTTCTGATTTTTCCATTGATTTTCTCATGAAAATACAACATTATATATGACTCCAATCAAATCTATTGTGGACCCTTGGATCAAGGGTTGAGGATTGAATGGCTGAGATGAAGTGTGAATAACACACCAAATATAATTTTTTAATCTAATTTGACCATTCCAATTCAAACTTGGACTAATTCCATTCCAACCTCACCTAAATCACACCTAACTAGCCTAATAAGGCCAAAAGAGAGGGCGCCCCCCTTCATGGGCCAAGGGTCATTCATGGGCCAAGAGCCACCCAATATAACATGCTAGTCATGGGCCACTCCCACTTAGATGGCTCATGGGAGAGTGGAACCCAATTTGGGCCTTAAGTGCCTTAATGACCCATTTAAAACCAAATGACCCAATATGAAGTAGCACCCTTAAGTGGACCTAAACCATGATACCTAGTAATGGACTCTTCCTAGAAATGTGGCCCAATGGCTTAATTAAGCCTTACAAAGAGAGCCCAAATGAAAGAAATCAAAAATTACACACTTTCAAGCCATTACAACCTATACTACACATCTATACAAGCCAATACATACAATACAACCCATAAGCTCTTGATGTCCTCATCAGGGGAACATTCCCCCGTGGCTTCACGGAACTGCTGGGCAACTAAGAACCCTATCCCTCGATGGTAGGCGTTTCTCCCTCAGGCCACAGCAGATAGCAACAGAGGGGTCTTGGCTCAACGAGCTCGCCCCCAACAATTCAGGACCCAATGAAGGCCGGGGATATGTGCTCCTCGCAGGCTAGCCCTCGGAGTTTCATCTTCCTAATGGTCAGTCCCTATAAGGGATAAGTCATACACTGTGGGTCATCCACCCTTCGCAGGCTATCCCTCGGGGTACTGTTCCCATCGTCGATGGCTTCATCTCTCCGTTTCTTCCCCCTATGGAACCTTGGTGCCCCTAGCAGGCTAGTCCTCGGGGTATCCTGTCCAATGGGGTTTGCTGGCTGCCTTTGTGTAGACCGGCGGTTTAGGGGCTTGTTCCATAGGTGAGCATGACCCCACTTCTCCCCTGTAACTATTCAGGTTCAGGGGAGGTGCTGTCCAATTTTGAACAGATTAATAATGAATAAACCATAACGAAATACTCATTCTGGACCCAATTATCCCGGTGTTCGAGTAGGAACCTCGCACTGGCCTACCACGTCATTCTTGGAGGGTTCTGGACTTCAATTTAACAAACAATTGGCCTCAAATGGCTTCAAAACCCTCAACATAAACTTAACAAACTTAAATGATTCGAAATTCATCGAAAATAAGCTAAAATGGCGTGGCCTTAACCCGGCGCGCCCTAATACGGCGCGGTACCCCCCCACGCAGGATTAGCCTTAGACTCATATTTCAAAACTTTTTCCTTGCGCCTTTCCGGCGCGCCATGAACCGGCGCGCCCCAATCCTTTGCGCGCCGTATTAACATCCATGATGGCCGCGCCGTATTAGCCGCTATACCTACGTTTTATCACGCTGGTTTTGAAACCTCTTGTTGCTTTAATCACTCATTTGCCCCCGAGCGGATCTCGTCCCTCGGGGTTGGCGTTAATAAATCAAAATGGGTAATAAATTGAATAAGGGAGGGGCCAAGCGAGCCCGAACTATATTGTTATCATATCTTCATTACCATGTCCGTTAGCATTTTGCTCTCGCTATCATATTTGTGCTGCCTTCCCTCTCCTTGATGGGGAGTAATAAATGTGGCTGATCATCATTTGCTTCCATGATTCTATTATCATGCTTAATATACTCATGAACGTCATGTGTGCATGCATGCATAGATCCTCGGGTATATTAAATGGCGTCGACAGAAAACTGGACTACGTCTGGTCGGAAGTCTTCGCTATGCGCAACGGTGGTCTTCGGACCTATGTCCTCCGCCACGTACCGAGGATCTCTAATTCTATGAATTATGCATCTTCTGCACGATAAACATATGCATCCTGCATGCCTTCGTCATGATCATCATGTAGCTCTTTTTAATTCGGCTTCGACAGCCCGCTATCTCGGTAATTAATCAAAGGTGTTCCCTCCTCGTGGGAGATGTAATTAACGCCATAGCCTTTATGGTATGGCGGACTGCTGGTCCCGACCGAACCTCACATTCGCCCGACATGGGTCAGAATGAGCACATCATAAAATCGTCACTCATGTGACTGGCACGCCCGCGTCGTCAATTGATCATTTGACTACCAATCAGTCAGTCGGTCGATCGACGCGCGAAAGAAAGAAAAAGGTCGCGAACAAGTCTGGCACGCCCGGTGGGACCAGTGTCACCTTTCATCTCTTTGCCGGGATATTCGGGCTTCGAAGCCCTCTCAAAGGCTACTGATTATTGCTTCGTTTGTCTGTGCAGGCGGATCAATGATGATCAACGGGATAACTGCCGTTGACTTCGATCTTTCGATAGTCGCTGAACACGCGCAAGGGTACCTGGCGATACCCATGGAATTCGGCAGCTTCCCTGCCGTTGTGGGCTTCCCCAACTTTTTGGGGTTAGCCTTTGTAGATATGCTGGAGGTCGAAGCCCCAGAACCTGTCAAGGAAGCTGTGGAAAAAATGGAGCCTCTGGGGGTTCCCTGCTACAAAGACTTGTCTGAAAGTCCGACCCCGGCCGCTAGCTGTCTGGTGCACCACGTCATACGTGGGACCCACTCCAACGTCATCAACAAACACCCTGGTGGACGCCAGCGTCACCAGGCTCGCAAGAATGCCGCTGTAATCACCGGAACTCTGTCTCAGTCCGGGAAATCTATGCTAGTCGGGGGTATGCGCGTCTTCCTCAACGGATGCACTGCACGGGTGACCCCGGACCAAGTCATCCCCAACATTCCTGTCCACAATGCCTATCAGGCCCTCGCCGGAAGGAGGGCAGAAATAGAAGAAGCCGGCCACTGTGGCCAAGGAAGCCCTGCACCCAGGCCGAGGAAGTTTAAACAAGTGTGGGTTCCCAAGCGGACCCGACCTGCCCACCAGCAAACATCCATCCGCCGTCATCTTGTGAACGACGAGGCGGAAGTGAGAAGAGAAAGGGGCCTGCCCCCGAAGAAGGAAGAAGAGGTGGTTGCGGATCCTCCGCGCCACAGAAGTTTTCGGGCCGCGGCCCGTCAAGCCAACGTCCCTGCTGCGGGACGAAGATTCCAACAGCCGGCCGACAGAGCTCGGCTGGCCTATATCCCTCCTGCTAGAGGTCAACAATCACCCCCCGTCCTACATCAAGAACGGGGTCGAGAAGAGATGACCTGCTTGGTCAGAAATTATTTCTAAGGCTTAGGCAACCCCTCACTCGGACAGCAGCGACTGATGCAGACAGTCGCCACTGAGGAAAATTACTGCCCATCAGCGGCAGATGAAGGAGATATGGGAGATAGAATGATGGTGTCGTCAGTCGACGACAACGGATATAATAACGGCTTCGAGGTCGAAGCCGATGAAGCCTTCCCCAAGCGGGAAGAAAGAAGAAGAGTTTCTGTGTTCGAAAGGCTGACCTTTCCGCAGCAAGCCAGAAGGAGGGCCTATCAACGAAAGAGAAGGGTGTAGGTTTTCACCTGTAACATGGCTGGTATATCTAACCTATATGGGGAGCTTCCTGAAGACCCCCAAGAATTGGCTCAATTGGCCGCACGGCCGGGGCCAACTACCCGCAGAACAGAAGCAGCAAGAGAGCTTCTGATGATGGTTAAAGGGAAATAGCCCCAGGTCTATCCCCACTGGGATGACAAGGCCCCCGTCTTGACCGCTAATGTGGTGACGGCGGAAGAAGAAGACGACGTCCTCCTCGACATCCTGCCTGAGGGTACGTCCGGGGAGACAACAGAGGGTATCCCCACCACCATAGACCCATCAGTTCTGATGCTACTACAAAAATATCAACGAGAGATAGACTCTCTGAAGAAGCAACTGATGGAAAAAACTGAACACTCATCGGCCTCTAAACCACCCGAAGTCCAGGGTGAGTCATCCCGGGGAGCGGCTCGTCGCGACGACCCTCCACCGCCCTATACATTGCCCCAGCCGTCAGAGCCAAGCATGGCGACAGCACAACAGTGGCCGCCACAGCCTCAGCCGCTGCTACCTCCGGTGCTCCCTCAGGTGCACCCGACACCCCCGCTGCTGCGTCCTCCACAGGCGACCACCCTGGTCACCCCATACTTACAGCCGGCACACTTCTATCCAGAACCGGTTGACCCCACGGTCGTGAACCGGATGATGGTGGAGAGGATGATCGAGCTGAAGCTCGCAGAGAAAAGTGAAGGTGACTATGTCGCATTTGATGCCTATCGGGTGCCCTACCCGCAACACCATGCGGCTAAACGACTTCCCTCGGGGGTCAACAAACCGCCTAAGTTTGACAAATTCAACGGGAAAATGTCCCTGAAAGAGCATATTGCATATTACATGACCGTTATGGGTGATCTGGCCACCGACGAGTCATATTTGTTGAAGTTCTTCGGGTCCTCGCTGACAGGGCTCGCATTTGAATGGTACTCTAGCCTCTCGGCCGGGTCAATCAGTGATTGGTCGGATATGCAGAGAAAGTTCAGAGAAAGATTCCATGTCACAGAGAGGGAGGTCACAGCGGCCGAACTCTACTCAACAAAACAAAGGGCAGATGAGACAGCCGTTGATTACATCAAGAGGTGGAGGAACCTCGGAATGAGATGCAAGCGGCCCCCGCATCAGGAGGACGCGGTACAAATACGCAAACAAAACCTCAGGAGGGAGGTCCTGGAGAAGATTATTGGAATGGAAATACGGTCGTTCGACCGGCTGAATAATGTGGTGGTTGAAGTGGAGGCTTTCCTAGCCAAGCCTGTCCCGGCGTCAGCTGCCAGCACAGCCCAGAAAGGCAAGGTTTCAGAACGGCGCCCCACACCTAAAGAAGCGAATGCGCTTGATATCAAGGCGTTCGAACAGCAGAAGGAGAAAGGCAAGAAGGCGGCTCCCCCGCAGCCTGCAAAAGCTCCGGATGACAAAGAAGGTCCTTCGCTGAGGGACAAAATGAAGAAAGCCTATTCCTTTCCAAAGGATAAGACCCGAGTCCTGTTCGACTGGGTAACAGAATACAACATGGTCACTTTGCCTGAGCCAAGGAGACCGGAGGACCTGAAAAGAAAGGATAGTCCAAGATTCTGCCCCTACCACCAGATGTTGGGACATCCAATCGAAGACTATTATGTTTTCAAAGACATCATCAAAGGAATGGTAAAGAAGAATGAAATAGAGCTGGGAGAGTACAAAGTAGACCCACCTTAGCCACATGAAGCCCCTCTCAGGAGAGCAACAGTCAACATGATCTCCCTCTACCAGGCATTACCTGAGGAGATCTCTGAAGCAAGCACACGGAGCACCTACGAAATCCATTTCCTGGAGCCCGTGAAAGAACAGTAGGGGTGGCAGCAGATCCCTGTAAAGCACAAGAAGAAGAGGGCACCCCGCCTAAAAGAGGGGGCACATACCCGTGGTGTTACACCCCGGCCTGCTCCGCCAGTGGTAGCACCCGTATGGGTCACTCAACCTACAGCCATCAGAATACATACACCTAACAGGAGGAGGCAGACTCCGCTGCCAGTAATCAAGGAAACCAATCATGGGGTCCTTCGACTACAGCACCTGATTGAAGGGCTAGATAAATATGTGCAGCCCGAATTGAAACCTCTGCTGGTACGGGACCACGTCCCATGGCAAGAGCTAGAACAACTCTCACTCAAATAGGTGGAGGAAGTTGAAGCAGCACCCCCTGAAGAGGGCAGCATGTTCTGGGGGCAGGCACCCGCAGAAACCAAAAAGAAGAGAAAGCAAAAGAAGAAGAAAAGAAAGGCCGTTGGGGCCAATAAAGCACAGGTTGTCTCCTGCAATACCCTATCAGCACTCTTCAACCTACCCGGAGAAGGGGAAGAAGAAGAAATTTGCTTCACACCCCATGCTGGGGGAGGCAAAGCCGAGGCCGCAACTGCTGCACATGCCACTCGGTCAGGCCGAAGATGGGGGCGCCAGCCACCACCCAACCACAACATCATGTTCAGAGGGGAGCAACCCTACAAGACACCTCCGCCGGAAGTTAAGGGAGTCCAAATCCCTCCTCCGTCAGGCCTATACAACAAGAGTGGGGGCAAGGCAGTCCCTTCATTCCTTGAATTTATGAAGATGTCAAAGGGGAAACAGCCTTGTCAAGAGGCTAACCCTACACTCGGGGCCATTCACCCGCAGTCAGCACAATCTACTGAGGATGCAAATGCAGATGGAGCTTGCCCTACAGCAACTAATAAAGAAGACCCGACAGCCGGTACCAGCCAAGAGGATGCCGAGTCCGAGGAAGATGAAGCAGGTCCGTCTGGACCCACAAATCAAAACCTCCCCAAGCCCAGATGGGCTGAAGAGATGAAGCTCTCCAATGTCCGGGCTGGGAGCCGAATAATGAAGTTTCTCAAAAGCTCCCCGCTCGATTTACGATCTGGGAAATTCTCCCTTTGAGTGAAGAAACTCGACAGGCGATCATCACTGCTCTGCAGACGCCTGCTCATTTTGAAGCCTACATAGCCGAGGCTATACCAGAAGCCAGTATGACCTTCTCTCCGGAAGACATGCTACTACCTACTTCCAGCCACAATAGGCCGCTGTATATGAAAGGGCACCTGAATGGAAGGGAGCTGAACAGAATACTGGTTGATCCCGGTGCAGCAGTCAACATCCTACCATACAGAATATACGAGAGGCACCACTTTAATGTGCATCTCGAGAAAGTCGGGGATATGCGTATCGCTGGCTTCAACCAAAAATGTGAAGTATCTATGGGAGTGGCAGAATTTACGCTGACCCTGGCAGATTTCACTACAACAGTACAGTTTCATGCCATTGACTCTCGCACCTCCTACAAGGCGCTGCTCGGCCGCCCATGGTTGCATGAGAATATGGTGGTGCCCTCCATGCTCCACCAATGCATCAAATACAGCCTCCAAGGGAAGGAGGAGAGGATATTTGCTGATCTCCACCCGTTCGAGGTATTTGAATGTCACTTGGCAGACACCAACCTATATACGGGGCCTCCCCGAAAGGTTTCTGAAGCTAAAGCCCCCATAGAGGCCTCGAAGAATAGATCGGGTGACGGTTGGTATCCACCACCGCCACGCGGATATGTCAAGCCGAAGGTAGTCTCCCGCATCACAGCTTCTGGAGATGTCGGCAGGGGGACACCCCCAGCGTTGTACCCCAAGGCTAAGGAAGTGCAGATCGATCGACAGCACGACCTCATCGGAGTCCCGGCCAGCCTCACCAAGCCAGTCTCCGGCCTCAATGATCCCACTGTCGAACCTTTCAAAGCTTGGGAGGTGACACAGGAAGATGGGCCCAGCAGCTTGTTCTATATAGCTGAGGAGCATTACACTCGAGAAGACACAGACTGCAGCCTCCCTGAAGATCTAGCCAACCCGCGGGTTCCTATCCAAGGCCTGGCATTTACAATTGATCGGATGGCCAAGATGTTTCAGAAGCAACACATTCCTCCCGATCAGTCTCAAAAGCGCAAAGAAGCTTTCCAGAAGATGTGGTATCCTGCAAATCTGGATAAGGAAATGAGACGTGTCTCTCAGCATCTAGGGTTGGGCTTCACCTTGGAGGAATATTATCACAGTGGGCGGTACGAGGTGGATACTATCTCCACCTTCTATCCTACTGAAGATAGCCCTCTGGGGGCAACCTTTGATGAGTATCTGGTGGAAGCCGAATATCTTGAACTGGCTTGGTGCCGGAATCAAGAAGTAGAAACCTCGGCCCCTTGTCGATGATGGGAGCAAGTTCATCCTGAAGAAGCGGCCCTTCAAGCCGAATTTGATACGGCTAGCAGCAGCGAAGCCGAAGACATTCAAGAAGAAGGAGTCTCTCCCTCCACAGGGGTCCTACTAATGACGACTTCAACACCCTTTCTGTCAATCAGGGAAGCCTTGGTCGACTCCAATCAAGGGGAACTAGCTGCCAAGAAAGAAAAAGCCACTTCTACGGAAGATACAACTGCCCCAGAAGGCGAGACCTCCTCAACTTCTGCTATAAAACCAGTATGCTGCCCGAGTCTGGCAGTAAACAACTACCAGCCTGTCATGGTTGCAACCCCATCTACAAATACTAAGGCTGCTCTCTCGCCCTTGGGAGCTGCAACGGCAATGGATTTATTAATAGAACAATCCACCCAGCCACTAGCACAAGAAACAAAGAAACCTCAAGAAGCTCTAGTAGTATCTGACGAGGAAGTCGAAGTACTCGACCCTCAAGATGGTATTCCAGACTTCGTTGACCTCCAACCGGCACCTCCGGAAATAGAAGATGGAGGCCAGGCCACAGTCGATGAACTGATGGAAGCCAACCTGGGAAATGAGAAGGACCCTAGGCCTACCTTCCTCAGCGCCCAACTATCCCCAGAAGAACGGGAGCTGTACATCCAGCTGCTGCTAGAATACCGGGATTGCTTCGCCTGGACTTACAAAGAGATGCCAGGTCTAAGCCCCGCTGTCTCACAACATGAGCTGGCAATCAGCCCTGAGGCCGAGCCGGTGAAGCAACCACCACGGCGCATGAGGCCAGAGCTCATCACCCAAATTTGTGCTGAAGTCGACAAGCTCATTGACGTGGGATTTGTCGAAGAAAACCAGTACACTACATGGCTGGCGAATATCATCCCCGTAAAGAAGAAGAATGGACAGATCCGGATATGTGTCGACTTCCGAGATCTAAATAAAGCCTGCCCCGAGGATGACTTCCCGGTGCCAATAACCGAGGTCATAATTGATGCTACAACCGGCCATGAAGCCCTGTCATTCATGGATGGGTCTTCCGGTTACAATCAGATTTGGATCGCGGAGCCTGACCGAGTCCATACTGCTTTTCGAACTCCTAAAGGCATTTATCATTACAAGAGAATGCCGTTCCGACTGAAAAATGCTGGCGCAACCTATCGGCGCGCAATGACCAAAATCTTTGACGAGTTGCTCTACCACAAGGTCGAATGCTACATAGATGACCTGGTGGTCAAAACCAGAAGAAAAGAAGATCATCTGCAAGACCTCCGGATTGTTTTTCAGAGGCTGAGGTAGCATGAGCTAAAGATGAACCCCATGAAATGTGTGTTCGGAGTGTCGAGCGGAAAATTCTTGGGTTTCATCATCCGATATCGGGGAATCGAGATAGACCCCGCAAAGATCAAGGCCATTCAGGAGTTACCTCCGCCAAGGAACATCTCCGAGCTGAGATCACTACAGGGCCGCTTAGCTTATATTCAGCGGTTCATTTCTAATTTTTTAGGGCGATGCCAGCCTTTTGACAAGTTGATGATGAAAGATTGATGCGGGACGGATGACTCGACCGGGCTAGGACGTACGACGGACACAAGTGCGGCCAGCACTAGCACGTTAAGGCAAGCCAGGCGGCTAGCCACTGTGGTATTCTCCGGGTGGAGACGCCTCTCAACAGCGCTCTCTCTTTAGCCCAGCGATCGTCCCTTGCGAGGGAAACGTGGGGATCGCGGCGATTAAGAAACCACCGTCGCCTAGGGTACCGATTCGCGTTCGGTGCTCGATCGGAGCTACGGAACGGGCACTCTCAACTCACTAGCACGGTGATTTAGATACAAGCTAACGGCCCTAATCTCACAAACACAGCAATATAGAATGTATACTAAATTAGCAATGTGAGAATGGAATGAACGCGTACCTCCACGTCTAGGCGTGGGGAAGAATTCCCGGCCGTTTTCTAAACAACCCCGATATACAAATGATTTAATTTTACAATTTCAGATCTGGAAACCCACTCCACACAGGGAGGTAAAGGGTTACAAAATGATGTTTGGGGGTTGCTGGGTCCCGGGTTGACGGGCAGCAAGCAACGAAGAATAGGAAGGCGAGCTGGAGCCGAACGAGCGCGCCGAGGGCGAGTCGACTTGGTTCTGTCCACACCGGGCACCCTGTGCAGCGATCTTCCGACGACTATAACTCCTAGCCACGACGTCTGATTGGGGTGCCATTTGTTAGAGAATGACGGTGACTGGACGTAGTTTCTTCACTCCAGAGGGCGCATTTAGATCCTTTCAGATCTGGGTGCAGCAATGATTTCTTTCAGTGTCTGATTTGGTGTTCACAGAACTGCACAGACAGACAAATAAATGGTGGAAAAAGGGTTGCCGATGTCGAAATGGAACTCCGTCTATGGGAGGTTGTTGGTGACGTCCATAGGAACAAATCCTATGAAGACCTCTCTCTCAGATATTGGCTGGATGAGGCGGGACAGATGTGGGAAGTCGCCCCTGGATCTGGACTGAGTCTGTTCAGATCTTCTTGCGCGACCTCACGAGAATTGACGCCACGGACAGCACAGGCCTTGAAATGCAACGAAACTAGAGGCAACGTGAAGATGACTTGCAATACTTTAATTGATCATCAGACACCAGCTCCTGATCACGTCGTGGTTGGGCTGCATAAACTGAAACACAGTCACCCTCAGATCTGGACTGCACTCTGGGATAGATCTGCGCGCCGCCACGAGAAAAATCACCGCCGGTGCTCCCGAACTCCAAACGGCTTCAAACCAGCGCTGAATTCTTGAAATCTTGTAGTAGTATCAAGGATAAATCGTAGGGAACAAGATAATAAGAGGGGGATGGGAAGAGAAGGTCGAGTCCACGACCAGAGTTCTGGGAAATTCACACCAAGGGAAAGGGCAAGAGAAAGAGGGAGAATCACTCTCTTAACAATTTTCTTTCAACAAAATATCATTAGCCTCTACATATACAACGTACAAGCCTTTAAATAGGCATTACAAGAGCTATAGAGGGCTGGGGGGATGCGTGGGATACCATAAGGGGGGAGGGGAGGGAGCCCATTACAACTTGCCAAGTGGTGAAAGTGAAAGGGGGGGGGGCAAGGGGACATGGGTGTTCACCAAACTTTGAATTTCTTGTAAAAAGGAGGGAGGTGGCAGCCATTTGAATATGACCAGCAGCCTTTCTAGCCTCCTATGTGGTAAATGGAGAGGGGAAGAAGAAAATTCAAAGTTGCTAGCCTAATACAACAAGGAAGGGGGCGCCCCCCTTATTGGGCTATGAATGGGCCACTTGGAGGCCTTGGCTTAAGCAAGCCCAACCAGCCAATATGGCTTAAGGCCATTCTCCTCTAGTTGGCCCATGTATGAAGAGCCCATATATGGCCTATGGATCCATCCAAATGGACCAAGGCCTCTCCCTTTCTTAATGAAGTCTTAAGGGCCTTAACCAGTTGGCCCATTTAGAGCCTTACAACCAACCCAATATGAAAACCCACATATAATGTGACATTACAAGCCCAATTTAATGCTAAAAAGAGTCCAAATAGAAGCCAAAGTGTCCCCAATTTGAAGGGAAGTCGATGTAGTCAACTTGGTGCTCCGCGTATGGCACCGTCGGTTCGCCGACGTGTCACGTGATCGCCCTGGTGTCCGCACCAATTCTCCCCGGGTGGGAGGAACTCGACCCCGTCGAGTAAGGGTCTCGAAGCTTGCATTCTCCGCATGTGATCAAGGTGTTGGTCATCGTGGGGCATCCTCGCCAACGCACTTGGACGTGTGGATATGCGCCATTCCTTGTGGTGATCACCTGCTCATCCAGTATACAATCTATACGCATGCGTTGAGGCTGGAAGAGGTGGACTCTCGGGTGGTGTATCACTCACAATAGAAGGAGAAAGCCCAAAGCTCACTAGGGATCACCGTGGGTTCCAATATGCTACCAGATCTGAAACATGGAACGTCGAACTGTCACCATAGTCACCCAGTAGTTTAATATCGTACGCATTCGGACCCACTTGTTTCTTGACCCGGAAAGGGTGGGGATCGTGGACTTAGAGTGGCTTTCGGTCTCCGGGAGGAAACCAATCAGGTATGACCCTGACCTAGACGTACTCTCCCTTTGAATCCACGAATATGTAGCATGCATCGGCTACCTCCTTATATGTGCTTGACTGGCCTTTTATTGACACGACTTAATGCAAACCATATGAAAGAAAACAAACCATAGAAAAAAACACACACACTTGAACTTAGACAAACCTATGGTGATGTAGACCATGCATATGCAATGGTGGACCAGGGCACCCGAATATGTGCCATGCATATACTAGATCTACTCGATGCTTGACGGAATGGACGATTCCTAGACACCCTAAGATGTACCAATCATGCATTGGCGACCTATGGGATTTGGGTGGGGAAGGACTACGATATCCAAAACTACCCTCGTCATTACCCTTAGACATAGGTACGGCTTGCCAACTAGACCGAGGGGTAGGGACGGGATGGTGAACTCCTTGGAAGAAGTGGAGTGAATATGATAGCTCGGGAGGTTCACTAGTGAAGGGATAAAAAAGGTCAAAGAATTTATGACACCATGAAGTGGGTTCCACCATGACTCGGTCCCAATTGTGCAATTCTTGAGGGTGTAGGTAGTCACCTTCATCCGTTATGGTAACTGGGATGGTGATCTCATAGAGAAGGTACGGTTCCTCCCTCGGGATAAAAGAAATGAAATCGGGCTCGGCCGACATAGGGAGGAATAGAAGGACCTCCGTGGTGACTTGACCCACGGTGTACACAGAGGTAATGGATCCTAAGGCCGGATGGGTGAAGCTAAGACTAGCGGGTTGGTCAAAGCCTCAGGCCAAAAGGTGCGTCAACTTCCATTGTGAATCTAATCCCATAATAAGGTCATCCAAAGTATCGACATGGTGACTAGACCGAAAAGTTGTGTGGGAGGAGTTGACAGACACCAAAGGTAGGGTAGGATCCATAAATGGGAAGGGAGGTGGGACCAAGCCATCCTTGAGCCAACGAAGAAGCGGCTCAACTATGTATAGCGTTCCCGTAAGAAATACGGGTGGCTCGAGCTTTGGTAGCTCCGAAGAAGAAGGTTCCGAATGAAGATCGGAAGTAGATGATAATGGAGCTCTAGGGAAGGGGTTCTCCGATTGAGGTGGGGAAGGCCATGGTGTAGGCGGCTGGGAGGTGGATGCTTGTCGAAAGCCACTATACCGAGAAAAGTGAGACTCAAATGGTTCGACCACTAGAGCGACCGTATAGGAGTCCGCTAGAGAGAATGCGTTGCGGATAAGACATTCCAACTGGAAGTGAAGGCGCAAACCTCTCCGGAACTGAAATGCAGCCGTGTTGCTCTCCACTCCCAAGCCATGTTCCAACCAATACTTATGATATGCCCGAATGTACTCGGACACGGACCTATCACCTTGGACGGGTCGACATGGGTTGGCCATAGTTGCCAAAATATGGGAACGGATCCCTAGGAATGGATATGCAAGGCCATTTGAACATGAGACACAAACGGATGCTAACACCGACTAATGCAAACACATACTAATGCAACAATGATGCACTTAGACCTAACCAATTTCTGGTACGAGGCGGAGTTAATCGACCCGAAGGTCACTCGCGCAAGTGTGCGGCCTTCCCGGTAGGCATAGCCTAATGTTCGTGTCACACCTTTTGATATACCGTTTATTGGGATGCAATTTTAAAACACTTTTTTTTTTAGAAATATGATGATCCTAGACTTAAATGACACTTTTGTTTTTGATTTTGGACACCCTAGACTTAGAACGACTCTCTGATACCAAATTGATGCGGGACGGATGACTCGACCGGGCTAGGACGTACGACGGACACAAGTGCGGCCAGCACTAGCACGTTAAGGCAAGCCAGGCGGCTAGCCACTGTGGTATTCTCCGGGTGGAGACGCCTCTCAACAGCGCTCTCTCTTTAGCCCAGCGATCGTCCCTTGCGAGGGAAACGTGGGGATCGCGGCGATTAAGAAACCACCGTCGCCTAGGGTACCGATTCGCGTTCGGTGCTCGATCGGAGCTACGGAACGGGCACTCTCAACTCACTAGCACGGTGATTTAGATACAAGCTAACGGCCCTAATCTCACAAACACAGCAATATAGAATGTATACTAAATTAGCAATGTGAGAATGGAATGAACGCGTACCTCCACGTCTAGGCGTGGGGAAGAATTCCCGGCCGTTTTCTAAACAACCCCGATATACAAATGATTTAATTTTACAATTTCAGATCTGGAAACCCACTCCACACAGGGAGGTAAAGGGTTACAAAATGATGTTTGGGGGTTGCTGGGTCCCGGGTTGACGGGCAGCAAGCAACGAAGAATAGGAAGGCGAGCTGGAGCCGAACGAGCGCGCCGAGGGCGAGTCGACTTGGTTCTGTCCACACCGGGCACCCTGTGCAGCGATCTTCCGACGACTATGACTCCTAGCCACGACGTCTGATTGGGGTGCCATTTGTTAGAGAATGACGGTGACTGGACGTAGTTTCTTCACTCCAGAGGGCGCATTTAGATCCTTTCAGATCTGGGTGCAGCAATGATTTCTTTCAGTGTCTAATTTGGTGTTCACAGAACTGCACAGACAGACAAATAAATGGTGGAAAAAGGGTTGCTGATGTCGAAATGGAACTCCGTCTATGGGAGGTTGTTGGTGACGTCCATAGGAACAAATCCTATGAAGACCTCTCTCTCAGATATTGGCTGGATGAGGCGGGACAGATGTGGGAAGTCGCCCCTGGATCTGGACTGAGTCTGTTCAGATCTTCTTGCGCGACCTCACGAGAATTGACGCCACGGACAGCACAGGCCTTGAAATGCAACGAAACTAGAGGCAACGTGAAGATGACTTGCAATACTTTAATTGATCATCAGACACCAGCTCCTGATCACGTCGTGGTTGGGCTGCATAAACTGAAACACAGTCACCCTCAGATCTGGACTGCACTCTGGGATAGATCTGCGCGCCGCCACGAGAAAAATCACCGCCGGTGCTCCCGAACTCCAAACGGCTTCAAACCAGCGCTGAATTCTTGAAATCTTGTAGTAGTATCAAGGATAAATCGTAGGGAACAAGATAATAAGAGGGGGATGGGAAGAGAAGGTCGAGTCCACGACCAGAGTTCTGGGAAATTCACACCAAGGGAAAGGGCAAGAGAAAGAGGGAGAATCACTCTCTTAACAATTTTCTTTCAACAAAATATCATTAGCCTCTACATATACAACGTACAAGCCTTTAAATAGGCATTACAAGAGCTATAGAGGGCTGGGGGGATGCGTGGGATACCATAAGGGGGGAGGGGAGGGAGCCCATTACAACTTGCCAAGTGGTGAAAGTGAAAGGGGGGGGGCAAGGGGACATGGGTGTTCACCAAACTTTGAATTTCTTGTAAAAAGGAGGGAGGTGGCAGCCATTTGAATATGACCAGCAGCCTTTCTAGCCTCCTATGTGGTAAATGGAGAGGGGAAGAAGAAAATTCAAAGTTGCTAGCCTAATACAACAAGGAAGGGGGCGCCCCCCTTATTGGGCTATGAATGGGCCACTTGGAGGCCTTGGCTTAAGCAAGCCCAACCAGCCAATATGGCTTAAGGCCATTCTCCTCTAGTTGGCCCATGTATGAAGAGCCCATATATGGCCTATGGATCCATCCAAATGGACCAAGGCCTCTCCCTTTCTTAATGAAGTCTTAAGGGCCTTAACCAGTTGGCCCATTTAGAGCCTTACAACCAACCCAATATGAAAACCCACATATAATGTGACATTACAAGCCCAATTTAATGCTAAAAAGAGTCCAAATAGAAGCCAAAGTGTCCCCAATTTGAAGGGAAGTCGATGTAGTCAACTTGGTGCTCCGCGTATGGCACCGTCGGTTCGCCGACGTGTCACGTGATCGCCCTGGTGTCCGCACCAAAGAGGTTCCCTTTTATTGGGATGAAGATTGCCAGGCAGCCTTTGACAAGCTAAAAGACTACCTGAAAACTCCTCCAGTGCTGGGCGCACCGGTGAAAGGATGACCATTGATACTGTATATAGCAGCTACACATAACTCTCTGGGGGCAATGCTGGCCCAGAATAATGAAGAAGGGAAAGAGCAAGCCCTCTATTACCTCAGTCGGAGACTGGTCAGAACTGAAGAGAAATATACTTATATCGAGAAGATCTGTTTGGCACTGGTCTTCGCAGTTTAGAAGCTTCGACACTATATGTTATCGCATGAAATCAGCTTGGTATACAAAGAGGATCCCCTGAAATACATCATGTCTCAATCGGCACTCAAAGGCCACCTGGGCAAATGGGTGGTAATCCTTATAGAGTTTGATATCTCCTACGTGCCGCACAAGGCCGTCAAGGGCCAAGCTATTGCAGACTTCTTCGCTGAGCACCCAGTGCCCGGGGATTGCCCGTTGGAGCCGGAGCTTCCTGAAGATGAAACCCTAGAAACCGTGCAAGTACATCCCTCCCTATGGCAGCTATACTTTGATGGCGCTTCCAGAATTGACACCTCTACCATCGGATCAGCCAGAGTCAGGGCAGGAGCAGGCATAGTCCTGAAATCCCCAGAAGGAGAAGTGGTGCATACATCCTGCTCCATAAATAAACAATGCACCAACAATGAAGCGGAATATGAAGCCCTAATAATCGGGTTGCAAATTGCTCTGTCCATGGGAATTCAGATGCAGGAAGCATTTGGAGACTCCATACTAGTTATAAAACAGCTGGAAGGAGAGTTCGATGTGCGAAAGCAAGAGCTCCTCCCCTATCACCAGTTGGCAACTCGCCTGATATCAAGATTTTACTTCATCAGCATCAAGCACATCAATCATGGCCGGAATGCTCAGGTAGACGCCCTCGCTAAGCTGGCCAGTTCATTGGCGGTCCCGCCAAACACAAGCCTGAATATAACAATGATCAACCGCCGACAGGTCCCCAGCATAACAGAGGTCCTGGCCGACGAATAAGAGATGGAAGCAGTAGTCATCGAAGGGGTTCAGCAGCCCGATTGGCGAGAGCATCTCCTACGCTGGTTTCAACACCAGCAACTTCCAAAAGAAAAGGAACAGAGAATGAAGCTCCTGAGGATCAATGATTCTTACGAGATGAGAAGTGGGACCTTGTTCCGCATTATGGCAGATGCCCGAAGGAAAGTCCTACTCCGTTGCTTGTCTTCAGCAGAAGCGGGACAGGTGATGCAGGAGGTCCATGCAGGATCAGCTGGGGCACACCAGGCTGGCCCGAAGATGAAAATTGAGATAAAGAAACTGGGTTACTATTGGCCCACTATATTTGATGATTGCTGCAAGTTTGCCAAAGCTTGTCAGAAGTGTCAAGAACACTCTAATGTGGCAAGGAGCCCTCCAGTGCCATTGCATCCCACCCTACCAAGCTGGCCGTTTGCTCAGTGGGGCACGGACGTAGTAGGGCCGCTACCAGCATCTTCATCAGGGTGCAGATACATCTTAGTAGCTACAGACTACTTCTCCAGATGGGCGGAGGCAGTAGCACTAAGAGATGTGACGGGAGAACTAGTTGCAAGATTCTTCCGGCAGAATGTAATATTTCGGTTCGGGATCCCCAGCCGAATCATCTCTGATAATGGCAGTCATTTTAGGAACCAGAAGGTTTATCGACTGGCCGACAAATACAAAATCGACTGGAGGACATCGTCCCCCTACAACCCTCAAGCCAATGGACTCGTAGAAGCCTTTAACAAGACCTTATGCACACTGCTGGCAAAGACTGTCAAGTCTAATAAAAAGGATTGGGAAGAAAGGATGTACGAAGCACTTTGGGCCTATCGTATTATCTACAAGACCCCAACCGGCTGTTCACCTTTCTCCCTCGTTTATGCGTCAGAAGCTGTAGTGCCCATTGAACTTGAAGTTCCTTCATTGCGAGTTACCGTCCAGCACGGACTAGTCAGTGGTGAACAGGTCAATGCAGAAAGAAGATTGGAGGAGCTCGTTGAGCTCGAAGGAAAACGCCTCCGGGCACAGCAAAACATCCAACTCTACCAAGCTCGCATGGCCCGTGCTTTTGACAAGATAGTCAAGGGTCGAGAATTCAAGAAAGGAGACCTCGTAATGGTCAAAAGAAAAGAAGTGATGGCCTCCAACCCCAAAGGGAAGCTGGTCGAAAACTGGGTCGGGCCGTATATCGTCCGCCGAGTATATGAAGGGTGTGCCTACGTCCTTGTAGACCACAAACCAGTCATTCAGTTCTCTCCCCTCAACGGAAAACACATTAAGCTGTATCATGCAGCGCAGCCGACATGTCCCGAGTGATCGGTCGGAGCTACTTTTCCTTGGTTAGTGGCATTTCACCCTAATCGAGCTACTTCTCCTTGGTTTAGTGGCACTCCGCCCTAACCGAGCTACCCTCTCCTTGGTTTAGTAGCACTTCACCCTAACCAAGCTACCTTTTCCTTGGTTTAGTGGCACTCCGCCCTGATCAAGCTACCTTCCCTTGGTCTAGTGGCATTCTGCCCTGACCGAGCTACTCCTCTCCTTTGTTTAGTGGCACTCCGCCCTAACCGAGCTACCCTTTCCTGGGTTTAGTGGCACTCCGCCCTAACCGAACTACTTTTCCCCTTGGTTTAGTGGCATTCCACCCTAACCGAGTTACTTTTCCTTGGTTAGTGGCATTTCGCCTTAATCGAGCTACCTTTCCCTGGTTAGTGGTATTTTGCCCTAATCGAGCTACCTTTTCCTTGGTTTAGTGGCACTCCGCTCTAACCGAGCTACCTTTTCTTTGATTTAGTGGCACTCCGCCCTAACCGAGCTACCTTTTCCTTGGTTTAGTGGCACTCCGCCCTAACCGAGCTACCTTTTCCTTAGTTTAGTGGCACTCCGCCCTAGCCGAGCTACCTTTTCCTTGGTTTAGTGGCACTCCGCCCTAGCCGAGCTACTCTTTTCCTTGGTTTAGTGGCACTCCACCCTAACCGAGCTACCCTCCTCCTTGGTTTAGTGGCACTCCGCCCTAACCGAGCTACTTTTCCCCTTGGTTTAGTGGCACTCCACCCTAACCGAGCTACCCTCCTCCTTGGTTTAGTGGCACTCCGCCCTAACCGAGCTACTTTTCCCCTTGGTTTAGTGGCACTCCACCCTAACCGAGCTACCCTCTCCTTGGTTTAGTGGCACTCCGCCCTGACCGAACTACCTTCCCTTGGTCCAGTGGCATTCCGCCCTGACCGAGCTGCCCTTACCTCGGTTTAGTGGCACTCCGCCCTAACCGAGCTATCCTTTCCTTGGTCCAGTGGCATTCCACCTTGATCGTGCTACCCTTTTCCTTGGTTTAGTGGCACTCCGCCCTAACCAAGCTACCTTTTCCTTGGTTTAGCGGCACTCCGCCCTAACCGAGCTACCCTTTTCCTTGGTTTAGTGGCACTCCGCCCTAACCAAGCTACCTTCTCCTGGTTAGTGGCATTCCGCCCTAACCGAGCTAGCTTCCTTGGTCTAGTGGCATTCTGCCCTGATCGAGCTACCTCTCCTTGGTTTAGCGGCACTCCGCCCTAACCGAGCTACCTTTTTCCTTGGTTTAGTGGCACTCCGCCCTAACCGAGCTACCTTCTCCTGGTTAGTGGCATTCCGCCCTAACCGAGCTCGCTTCCTTGGTCTAGTGGCATTCTGCCCTGATCGAGCTACCTTACCTCGGTTTAGTGGCACTCCGCCCTAACCGAGCTACCTTCTCCTGGTTAGTGGCATTCCGCCCTAACCGAGCTCGCTTCCTCGGTCTAGTGGCACTCCGCCCTAACCGAGCTACCCTCCTCCTTGGTTTAGTGGCACTCCACCCTAGCCGAGCTGCCTTTCCTTGGTCCAGTGGCATTCCGCCCCGACCAAGCTACCCTTCCCTTTGGTCCAGTGGCATTCTGCCCTGATCAAGCTACCCTCTCCTGGGTCTAGTGGCATTCCGCCCTGATCAAGCTTCCAAAAGAATACGCCACACCGCCATTACGAGCCTTACGTTCGGATTGGCACGAAAGCCCTTCCTTGCGTTAGCATTATCTCCCCGCTAACGAATAAACCCGTGTCGGCTGAAGACTTTATGCCCTAGCTGGCATTCTCACATTGTTACCACTACGAGCCATCTACTGTCGACCAGGAGTCGAACATCACACTTCGACCTACCACCCTATACATATCAAAAAAAAAGAAAGAAAAGAAAATGGGGTTAAAAGTAGAGATACCCCGCCAGACTTGCTCCTATATTAGGACAAGTGCAAAAATGGCTATAACCCAGCTGTGGCGAAAACCCGAAAGGGCGCTGTAGGCAAAATCGGGTACTCCGCCGCGTGAAAACCTAAAAGGGCGCGCGGGCAAAAGCAAGAGGGGGCTGGCTCCGGCGAAAACCTGAAAGGGTGCTTGAGCCTGTAAAGTGGTAATTTCCAAATTCCTCTCCTATTCTCCACCCAATGAAACTCCGAAAGGGACAATCATCAAAGTCCCATCGGAGATCCTTTAACAAACCCACATTCGACCCTCGTCATCATCGACGAGATCGGTCGATCTCTACCCCTTAACTTGGACCTTACGTCCCTGTTGATAATCCCATCTTCGCTTCGGCATGTGACCCGTGCTGATGAATAAACCCACATTCGACCCTCGTCATCATCGGTGAGATCGGTCGATCTCTACCCTTAACTTGGACCTTACGTCCCTGTTGATAATCCCATCTTTGCTTCGGCATGTGACCCATGTTGATGAATAAACCCATGGTCGACCCTCGTCATCATCGGCGAGATCGGTCTATCTCTACCCTTAACTCGGACTTTCCGTCCCCGTTAATAACCCTACCTTTGCCTCGGCATGTGGCCCATGCTGATGAATAAACCCACGTTCGACCCTCGTCATCATCGACGAGACCGGTCGATCTTTACCCTTAGCTCAGATCTTACATCCTTGTTAATAGACTATGTCCTTTGCTTCAACATCTAACCAATGTCGACAGACTGAAGCAGGGTCCAATCCTTGTCATCATAGACAAGGCCAGTAAATATTTTCGAGGTCTAGTTCTTCTACATCCCGAATTCAAAAAAAAAAAGAAAATAAAATGGGGTTAAAAATAGAGATACCCCGCCAGACTTGTTCCTATATCAGGACAAGTGCAAAAATGGCTGTAACCCAGCTGTGGCGAAAACCCGAAAGGGCGTCGCAGGCAAAATTGGGTACCCCACCGCGTGAAACCCCGAAAGGGCGCGCGGGCAAAAGCAAGAGGGGGCTGTCCTCGGCGAAAACCCGAAAGGGCGCTTAGGTCAGTAATGTGAATAAAAAAATTGAATGATGGATAGTGATGATTCATTCTCTGTCCGGAAGACCCCTTTACGAGGTCGACGGGGAATTTTCATCCGATATCCCACTTATACACCCTTTTCGACCCTTCTCACCATCGACAAGATCGGTCGCTACCCTATCCGATTTTTGTCACCATCGGCAAGACCGTCTACCCTTTTCGGCCCTTGTCACTATCGGCAAGATCGGTCGCTACCCTATCCAGTTTTTGTCACCATCGGCAAGATCGTCTACCCTTTTCGACCCTTGTCACCATCGGTAAGATCGGTCGCTACCCTATCCGGTTTTTGTCACCATCGGTAAGACCGTCTACCCTTTTCGACCCTTGTCACCATCGGCAAGATCGGTTGCTACCCTATCCGGTTTTTATCACCATCGGCAAGACCGTCTACCCTTTTCGACCCTTGTCACTATCGACAAGATCGGTCGCTACCCTAGTCCGGTTCTTGTCATCATCGTCAAGACCGTCTACCCTTTTTCGACCTTCGTCCTCATCGACAGGACCGGTCGCTACCCATTCTCGGGTCTTGCCATCCTCGGCAGGACCGCTTACCCGCCAGTTTTGATATACCCTCTTGAGTCCCCCGAACTCTCGACTGGCATAGGCCGTTGTTAGTCTCGAGAAAAGTCACGGCGCGGTGGAGCAAACACCTCACCCCTTTGCTGAAGGCGTGAGCGCTCTCCTGCCCTAATGACTCATACACTCGGACTAGGATCAACGTGCGAATGAAAGAGAAAAGAATAATGATAAGATGGAGTCTTCATTCAAAATAGCAGGATGGAGATTTTCCATTACTATGAAGTAAAAGGTACATGTTACACGGGCCATCCCCCGGAGTACATGAAGTGCGTCCAAAAGGGAGCAAATAAAGAGAAAAAAGAGACTACGGCAGAGGGCGTCGGAAGATGTCCTCCAGTGCAGGAATACCCAGGGAAGGATGAAGGGTCAGTTCTTGCAATCTGAACTCGGTGGCCTCCAGCTCGGATAGCTTCTCCCTGAGGGAAGCAGCTTGTCCCTCAGCCATCTCTACTTCCTCCACCCTCTAGACTCCCAGACGGTCTACTTCTTCAAGTTCGGCCTCTACCCTTGAAAGTTCATCCTGTAATGCCGCCATCCGGGCCGTCAGGAAGCTTCGATGTTGTAAAGAGGCCTTGGCTTCATCCCTCATCCTAGCTGCAGTCTCTTGTAGAGAAATGAGGGTCGTTCGGTTTTCAGCCCGCTTCAATGATATGGCCGCCAGCTGGTCAGCTGCTTCCCGGCCTAGAAATTCTCTCCTGTTTACATGCTTCAGGAGCATGACTACCCGCGGACTCCAATCGTCCATAGGGCAACCAAAGGCCAGCAGCGATCGGGAAAGATGCTCTATCAAGCCCCTCAGCTAAACATAAGTTAAATCCCTGCTAGCCATTATGGTCTGTTGAAGAGTTCCCAAAAACTGCCACACAATGTCATCTGAAGATTGAAGACCCAATGGCGACGTCTCGGGTAGTTCAAACTCCACTCTGCTATCCACAGCAGCCCAGATATCATCGGCCATCCCGGAAGATGACGATGGCATGAGCTGCAATCCACTACGGTGGGGAACAACAGCGCTGGCCGCTATGGTGGCTGGAGCGTCAATGATAACAATTTCCTTGCCTGCCCCCTGGGATGGAGGTGCAACAGGAATATCAAGAGCCAAGGACGTCTGTTCTTCGACTATCCCTCCGGCTTCTATTTCGGGGGGGCCACCCTTCTCCAGAGCTGACTGTTGTGTGACTTCTAATGGCTAAAAGTCCGCAACTACTGCCAAACTATCAACCCTCAGAAATGCCCGGGACCACGCCGGATTATAAAGCCCAAGAGTGATGTGCGCACCGAGTAAAATGAAAATGGCGCCGGATTACCATCCGTGCCAAACTAAGAGCCATCCAGAGCTCCTGTCAACCGAAGAAGAGATCCATCCAGATGAAGTTCATCCGTGGGTCTTGCTGCACTCGTGCCTTGCTCACAACACCCACGTCTGGGGGGCATTTGTTGGCACCTAAAATATGATTGTCGGTGACCAAGCCATAAGGACGAATGACCCGGCCCACCGAAGCCCGGGAGCTGATAAAGATCAACACATCGAGGATTTCTCAAGCTGCCAGAGCCTCGAGTCATTCCGTATGGACGTGGGGACTTCACCTCAGGGGAGCCGAGACAAACTCACAACCAACCGGTAGTGCAACCAAGCCTGCCCAATGAACCGGCATCGACTCTATCATGCCGCATACACTACACCTGTTGTCCGATCAAGGACAGCGGTCAACCCGGTGGCTACCCACCTCATGAAAGGCTCTCCTGAAGATAAAGGAGTCCCCCCTAGCCTTCCAAAACGGAAGACCGAAAGCTCTGTCGGCGGAAGATCCCGATCGCCCGGCATGGGCACGGCTTCCCGCCAAGTTGGGCCTATTAGTGGCCGAATGATCGCCCAGCGTAGGCAGAACTATCTCTGGTGTTATCCAACCCCCTAGAGAGCTCTGGGTACGAGCCAGGCCGGACCAACAGCATGGATCGTAGAGCCGAAGTCCGTGTTGGCAGAAAGCTCGTATGATCAAATCAAAGCTATCTGGAGTCTCAGGAACGGCCGTACGTCGACCTGGGAGCTTCGACAAGACATCCCACCAAGGTTTCACGGGGCATTGGCGAGATAATGTTAACGGTGACTCCCAGAATCATCCCCGGACTCATCGACTGGCTTGAAGCGCACGAGGAGCATTAGCCCGGTGCGCCTTAAACCGGCGCGCCCCTCATTCGATGCCCCTGATCCCGGTGCACTAAATCCCCTACCTTCTGCCCTCATCACGGCACGCAAGTCACTCTATCGGATGGCTTCTTAAACCGGCACGATAGGTTGATGAAGACTCCTCCCGGCGCGCCAAAAGCTCACGCCGGATGCAAAGCCTACAACCTGTTATATAAACGGGTGAGGTTCGATTGGAAGAAGGGGGGAAGAGGAGAACGAGGGGGGAGACAGATCGAGACCTGAGAAGAAAAAAGAGGGAGGACACAGAGAGGGAGTAGGGTTCCTTTTGAGGAGCTTCCGCCGGTCGTCTTCCTCCTCTACGATACCCTGTTCTAGGAATAGGTGGGTGCCGGTGCTGATCCTTTTCCTGCTTTCCGCAGATTTCTCTTCTGAGTCTTCCACCCATCGAATGTAAGCGAGGGGGGAGGAGCGACGATGATATGAGTCGATTCTCCTCCCCCTTCTATGCAATTTTCTCTTTTTCACCTTCCCCTGTTGTTGTGCTATGCACGTCCTCTGCCTCCGCTATTGTAGAACGGCGACCGAGCAATGGTGCCGGTGCTGTACTCTCACCATGTAAATGCTAAACCATTCCCGTTTCTGGGATGGTAATATATATTCGCGTGTGAATGATCAAATGAATAGATTGAATGAATGATCCTCAGCCTCCCCCCTTTCTATCTATGCCAATGCGTGTGTCGGAGTTCTTCTCTGTGTAGTTCTAATTCTGGTTTCCCCGAGGTCTATAGCGTGCCCTGAATCATCGTGGGCTACATAAACACCCCTCCCCGGGGGCTTTTCCTTCGATCATTTTCATGTTTGATTCAAGGGTTTTCGCATCCCTCTCTCTTCTCGGACAGAGCTGTGCTTCTGCGCATGCCTCTCTCTGCCATATGCAGGGCTCATCTCTTGAACGTCGCTTTCTAACTATTCAAGCATATGCCCCTACAATGGGCCCGTCTCATTTATGCATTTACTGCATCTGTGCATCACGATCATCCAAACTGTTCCGAGGTTTTCTCATCGTCTCGATCACCCGGGGAGGGGAACATTCCCCCGTGGCTTCACGGAACTGCTGGGCAACTAAGAACCCTATCCCTCGATGGTAGGCGTTTCTCCCTGAGCCCACAGCAGATAGAAACAGAGGGGTCTTGGCTCAACGAGCTCGCCCCCAACAATTCAGGACCCAATGAAGGCCGGGGATATGTGCTCCTCGCAGGCTAGCCCTCGGAGTTTCATCTTCCTAATGGTCAGTCCCTATAAGGGATAAGTCATACACTGTGGGTCATCCACTCTTCGCAGGCTAGCCCTCGGGTGCTGTTCCCATCGTCGATGGCTTCATCTCTCCGTTTCTTCCCCCTATGGAACCTTGGTGCCCCTAGCAGGCTAGTCCTCGGGGTATCCCGTCCAATGGGGTTTGCTGGCTGCCTTTGTGTAGACCGGCGGTTTAGGGGCTTGCTCCATAGGTGAGCATGACCCCGCTTCTCCCCTGCAACTCTTCAGGTTCAGGGGAGGTGCTGTCCAATTTTGGACAGATTAATAATGAATAAACCATAACGAAATACTCATTCTGGACCCAATTATCTCGGTGTTCGAGTAGGAACCTCGCACTGGCCTACCACGTCATTCTTCGAGAGTTCTGGACTTCAATTTAACAAACAATTAGCCTCAAATGGCTTCAAAACCCTCAACATAAACTTAACAAACTTAAATGATTCGAAATTCATCGAAAATAAGCTAAAACGGCGCGTCCTTAACCCGGTGCGCCCTAATACGGCACGGTACCCCCCCGCGTCGGATTAGCCTTAGACTCATATTTCAAAGCATTTTCCTTGCGCCTTTCCGGCGCGCCATGAACCGGCGTGCCCCAATCCTTTGCACGCCGTATTAACATCCATGATGGCCACGCCGTATTAGCCGCTATACCTTCGTTTTATCGCGCCGGTTTTAAAACCTCTTGTTGCTTTAATCGCTCATTTGCCCCCGAGCGGATCTCGTCCCTCGGGGTTGGCGTTAATAAATCACAATGGGTATTAAATTGAATAAGGGAGGGGCCAAGCGAGCCCGAACTATATTGTTATCATATCTTCATTACCATGTCCGTTAGCATTTTGCTCTCGCTATCACATTTGTGCTGCCTTCCCTCTCCTTGATGGGGAGTAATAAATGTGGCTGATCATCATTTGCTTCCATGATTCTATTATCATGCTTAATATACTCATGAACGTCATGTGTGCATGCATGCATAGATCCTCGGGTATATTAAATGGCGTCGATGGAAAACCGGACTACGTCTGGTCGGAAGTCTTCGCTATGCGCAACGGTGGTCTTCGGACCTATGTCCTCCGCCACGTACCGAGGATCTCTAATTCTATGAAGTATGCATCTTCTGCATGATAAACATATGCATCCTGCATGCCTTCGTCATGATCATCATGTAGCTCTTTTTAATTCGGCTTCGACAGCCCACTATCTCGGTAATTAATCAAAGGTGTTCCCTCCTCGTGGGAGATGTAATTAACGCCATAGCCTTTATGGTATGGCGGACTGCTGGTCCCGACCGAACCTCACATTCACCCGACATGGGTCAGAATGAGCGCA
This sequence comes from Amorphophallus konjac, assembly GCA_022559845.1. Taxonomy (NCBI): domain Eukaryota; kingdom Viridiplantae; phylum Streptophyta; class Magnoliopsida; order Alismatales; family Araceae; genus Amorphophallus; species Amorphophallus konjac. The sequence goes on from CM040118.1 coordinate 147,629,344, forward strand.
TCATAAAATTGTCACTCATGTGACTGGCACGCCCGCGTCGTCAATTGATCATTTGACTACCAGTCAGTCAGTCGGTCGATCGACACGTGAAAGAAAGAAAAAGGTCGCGAACAGCAAGCGGGGCCTTGTTGGTCCCGGATGGGCCTAGTTCGGCTGCTCTTCAAGTGGGCTACAGAAATCTCCCTCTCCACTTGTCCCCCTCCTACTCCCGAGCCAAAGTAGGCTCGGTAGAGTAGTTCATTTAGGGTTTAGGACCAGCGTGGCTCGGGTGGGTGGAGATCTGGCGGTGCTATGAAGCCACGTGTCGTGGTCATCTAAGCCCGTAATAATTGCAATCCTGACGGATTTGAAATGAAGGGGCCCCCTTTTCTCGAGGTCGGAACGACGCGCTGCCTCCCGCGTGGGTTTATAGGCGTTGGGCGCTGGTTGTCATCCCAGACTCTTTCCGTCGTTAGGGTTTTGGCTCTCCTTTGCTTCTTGCTTTTGGAGCTTTTCGATGCGCCGAGAGGGCACGGTGGAGGCGCAGAAACTTGCGGCGGCGTTTGAGGAGTTGGCGGAGATAACTGCAGAGGCGGTCCGGCAGCTTCCTCCTCCCCCGGCATCTTCGGGGTCCCGAGAGAGTTCTTCTTCAAGTTCTTCCTCGAAATCCATGGCGGGCCAGCGTTCGGGTGCCGAGGAGTGGGGTGACGAGCCAGTGGTGAGAGGGCCGGTCCCGAACTGCAACGAGTTGGGGGAAGCCGAGGTGAAGAGGCTAGAGCATCAGTTTCACCTACCTCACAAGTATAGCTTCGCCCCGGCTGCTCCACACGAGATGAGTTTGGATTCTCATACTGGCCATATCTGTACCTTCCTCCTGGCATGGAAGGGCAGATTCCGCCTTCCCTTCGAGTCCTTCATCCTCACGCTCCTCAGTTTTTTTCAGTTGGCGCCCATCCAGCTGGTAGCCAACTCCTATCTCCTCCTTTCTGCCTTTCGCATCCTCTGCCGCCAATGCGGGATTCCCCCTTCCTTGGACCTCTTCCATTATTTCTTCGAATTGAAGGCACATCCGTCAGCCGGGAAGGGTTTTTACTTTATCCAGGCGAGGAGGAACAAGAGTTGCATCTCCTTGGCGGCGAAGGATTCTTCGCATAAGGGGTGGAAAACCTAATTCTTCTGGGTGGGGATAAACTCGGTGGAGAAAACTTGGAGGTGCCAAGTAATCCCCAATTTCCACCCGAATATCCCTCCCAGACAGGATGAGTTCCCCCCACATGTGGAGGAATATGCTGCCATCTTGCTGAAGCACCGCCAGTCCACCGAGGAACTGGTCACGCCGGAGAATATCGAGAGGTGTCTTCTTAGGCGGCTGCACCCGTCGGGCTCAGGTGTCGCAAGCTAGGTTCTCCTTCGGATGTGGGGGGTCACTTTTCTTCATCTGACCATACTTTTCTCTTGCGCAGACACCAGGCGGTTGCCGTTGGAGGATCCTACTGAGGTGGTCGACCTTTGCGATGATTCGGCTACCGACGAGCCGGGCGTCCCTGAGGGTCGCCCCCAAGCCCGAGAAAAGGGCAAGGGGGTGGCCTCAGGGGGGACTTCTCGGTCGCATGGGCCGAAGCGTAAGGACCCCGTCGAGGGCATGTTGCGGGATGCCATGAAGGACGAGAAGCCGGCCAGGAAGGCTGGGACCGTCCCCGCTGCCGGAGGCGATTCTGGCTCGGCGGTGCTCCCCTCTCCCGAGCGAGATAGGGTCGACCCTATCGAGTCAGCTCTCCCATCTACCGAGTGAGAGGGGACCGAGGAGGCTAGGGGCGCTGTGGGGGGTGATGGTGATGGATCGGCTCTCCCCTCGGTGGGAACAGAGGGGGCCGAAGTTGAAGACGCCGCAGTTGGAGCTGGGGCGTCGGTCGGTACCCCGGGCGGTGGCGCGCGGGCCGGGTCGGCGAGGTCGGGAGCTCGCCTGCTGAGGCGTCGCAGCCCCAACCGACCGTGGTGCGTGGAGCGGCCTAGTCCGCAGCTCGATCAGGGCCACCCGGCGAGGCGGCAGATGCGGACAGGGTTCCCATGCCGGTGGCTCTGGAAAGGCTCGGCATCTCGAGCACTTTGTACCAGATTTGTCGCGGCGTAGCCACGAGGGTGAAAGGGGGAGACATGCGTCACTCCCCGCCCGGGGTCCTCGACATAATTATGGAGGGCGGCCTGATTATGGCCCAGATGGGGGCTACGATGGTGGAGACCTACGCTCGATCAGAGTCAGAGCGGTCGAAGCTTGCTTGATGTGGCACAACCCAAAGACCACTAAATATGATGAGATAACCCTAGGACTTAGACCCGCAAGCATACAAGCGCTCAATGATTCTCACAATGACGATTTTTGCTCACCCGATTCACACGTTCACTCGGTGGGTCCGAGAGATAATGATGAAGGTCCGGGGCGGGACCCAATTGTTCTAATGGACTTACAATGCTAGGGCTGACCCCAAATGAGTCTAGGATACCCAACTTTGTGGGCGGCTGGCCCGCAAGGCGGGGGGGCTTGGTGGCACTCACTCACGGTCCGCGGTGGACACTAACAAACTAGCATGCAAGTTCGAGCCCTCTTCTCACCGCCGACGAGCAATCAAAGCAATACTAAACTAGCAGGAATAAGGCTACTAAGCATAGTATCAGAAGCTCACCTGATCGGTGTGAAGACACCGATCCCGATCGGAGACGAGGGCGCGCCGGGAGGCGAGGGTATGCACCCGATCGCCGCGGCGATGTAGCTTGACCTGAAATTGCAAACGGTACAGCACTACTCCTCACGCAGGAGGGGTGATCTTGGGGTGGGGGTTATGCTTAATACATTCAAAACTACCTCCACGCAGGGAGGGGCCTTCAGCCGGCCAAGCGGGGTGGGGAGAGATGCAAAGGAAACCGAATTTTCGAGCTTCGCCGATTCTGTCTAGCTTCTGTAATTCTGGATAGGGAGTGGATGTTGATGCAGCCAATAAATCCACCGAGCTCAGAATCTCATGAGACTTGCGCCAAAAGATTTCTAACCGGAGAGGGGTGTGGCTTGAATTTTTGGACGACGTTCTGATCTGGGGGCTGACTGCTCCGGCGACTTGAAGATGGATGCAGCTCTGGTCTCTGGCCGAGCTCAGTCTGAAACGGCAGGTTGCAGAAGCGGGCACGGTCGCTCCTGAGCTCCAAATCTGGCACCGCTGGACTCGTTGGAATCGTATACGAGTCTACTTTGCATAAAAACAAATGGGGAAGTCTTCTGATGTCGGAGATGAGCTGGGTTTCCAGAGAAGTGGATGGTGGTCGGGGCAGACTGTGAGGAGGCAGACCGGTGTGGTTGTGGTAGAAAATTGGTATCTCTGGTTGTCGGATGCCAAACGGGATTCCGCCTTCTGTTCCTGGATGCTGACAGGGGGAGGAAGAACTTTGTTGAAGACCCTGAAGACTGGTTCCTTCAAGGCTCGTCGTGGGAGAGTCTTCTCTGCCGCTCTGGCTCCTGGTCTGAGAGGTTCTGCGCAGTCGAGGAAGAACAGCCTTCACGGACGGCCACGAACTCGGAATGGAGTGATTCCACCTCGCCTGCGAAGAGCACAGGGAGGCCTTTCCAGAAAGTTAGGCCACGCCACCAGCAGAACCAGGATGCAGTCGTGGACGTCACTGCAACAGAGTGCTAAACTGCAGGTCGGCCTGCACACAAAGCTGGAGTGGAGAAGAGAGGAGGGGGTGAACTTGGCTTGAGGGGAGAGGAGGGGTGCGACCTAGGGAGCAAGGAGGGAAGGGGAGGTTCGAATTTGGGCTTTGGAATGAGTTAATTCAGCCTTGGGAAGGTGGAGATATGCTTAGGGAAGTGAAAGGGGTAGGTGGTGGTTGGAGGGTGGGGTTTTGAGTGGTGGAACTTCCTTGGGACTAGGTGAGGATTAAAGAGGGGTTGTGGGGAGTTAATGGAGGTAGGTGGGGGTTGGAAGTGGTTGAGAGGGGGAGGAGAGAGAGTGAATTTCGAAATTTAGAGAGAGGAGGAGAGAGAATGGAGAGATAATGAGAGAGAGAGAGATATTGAGAGAGTTTGAAAGGGTTTTCTTCAATATTCATCAAAAGTTAGTACAAGTGGAGAGATGGGGCCTATATATAGGCAACCACTCTTTACATGACCAAAATGTCCCTGACAATAGGACAAAAGACCAAGCATAACCTAGACTCAATCCTATGGGCCCATAACTAAGGAAATAAGGCCCAATTAAACAAAATAAGGGAAATGGACTAGAACCACATGACTCAATAAAGGAAAATACATAAGATAGGACTCAATAAAAGGAAAATACATAAAATGAACTTGGGAAAATGAAGATAACAAGTGGAGACCATGATCAATCCATATCAAGAGTGTGTAGACGACCAAAGCTAGAGGGAGTGTCGTGAGATGCCCTCATCAAATCCCCCGGGGTGGGGAGAACTCGACCCTGTCGAGTATGGGTCTGCCTGACTGTCGTACTGCTCCATCATGTCGGGGTCCAGGCACATCAAATCCTCTCGACTCACCCATGCATCCTCGATCGGGGGACGGTTCTTCCACCTAACCAGATAGCGCTGATACACCTTGTGCCTTGTAATGATACTCTGCTCATCCAGTATTGCCTCTACCTGCTCTTGTCGGTCCCTTAAGCTAGAAAGTGGAGTCCCTCCGGGGGTGTCTCTCGTAAGGGGGGGTAAAGGCTCAAGCTCCTCACTGGGTTCCACCGCGGGGCCTTTGTAGGGTACTAGGTCCGCCACGTTGAAGGTAGGGTGTACCCCATAGCTCTCTGGTAGGTCAAGCTCATAAGCATTGCTGCCAAGTCGTCGTAGAACTCGAAAGGGTCCCGACCCTCGTGCCCTCAACTTGGAGGCAGGCCCGGGAAGGAGCCGCTCCGTCCTCACCATCACCGGGTCCCCCACTTGGAATTCACAGTGGCGCCGGTGAGCATCGGCCCGTCTTTTGTAAGCCTCATTGCTTTTACCTATATGCTTGCGGATGTCATCATGCAACTCTTTGATATGCTGTGCAAAGGACTCAGCTGAGACTGACACTCTAGCATGTGGGGGAAGGGGAATGAGATCCGAGGGCTTTCTAGGCCTAAAACCATGTACTACCTCAAATGGACTCTTGCCTATGGACCTATTGACAGAATCATTGTAGGCAAACTCAGCTTGAGATAAGAGGAGATCCCAATTCCCAGGGTGATCCCCTACAAGGCATCGGAGCAAGTTCCCAAGGCTTCGGTTGACGACCTCAGTTTGGCCATCGGTTTGAGGATGATAGGCAGTGGAGAATTTGAGGAGGGTCCCCATCAAGTGCCATAGAGTCTTCCAAAAATAACTAGTGAACTTCACATCTCTATCGGACACAATAGTCTTAGGTAACCCGTGGAGTCGGACTACCTCATCAAAGAATAACCGGGCGATCCTAGAGGCATCAGAGGTCTTGGAGCAGGGGATAAAGTGGGCCATCTTTGAGAACCTGTCAACCACTACAAAGATGGAATCATGTTTGCGCAAGGTCTTTGGTAGGCCAAGAATGAAATCCATGCTCAAATCCTCCCACGGTTGGTCGGGTATGGGTAGAGGTGTGTAAAGCCCGGTGTTTTGTCTTACTTGCTTGGCAGATGCACATATGCGGCATTGTCCCACAATGTGGGCCGCATCCTTCTTGAGACTGGGCCAATGGAATTGCCTCTCAACCAACTCTATGATTTTGTGGACCCTAAAGTGACCAGCTAGGCCACCACTATGTAACTCCCAAACTAGGAAGTCCCTAAGTGAAGTCCTAGGTATGCAAAGCCCCCTTTGAACAGATATCCATCTTGAAGTATGAACCCCTTATACTCCTTGAGTGGCTGGGTGGAAAGGGTGTTGTAGTGAGTCCCAAAGTCGGGGCAATGTGGGTATTCCCCTTTGATTCTCTCAAATCCGGTTACCTCCACTTGGACGGTGGAGAGTAAGGCTACCCGCCTACTTAGTGCATCGGTGGCGCGGTTCTCACTACCCATCTTATACTTGAGGACAAAGGTGTAGGCTTGAATGTATTCTACCCATCGGGCATGGCGGGCATTGAGCTTTTGTTGAGTGTTGAGATATTTCAAAGCCTCATGGTCCGAGAAGATCACAAATTCTTTGGGTAGGAGATAGTGCCTCCAATGCCGGAGGGATTAAACCACGGCATAAAGCTCTTTGTCATATGTGGAGTATCTCGTCCTAGCCTCACAAAGTTTTTCACTAAAGTAGGCTACCGGGTGACCCTCTTGGCTAAGGATACCTCCAATCCCTACCCCGGAAGCATCACATGTGACCTCAAAGACCTTTGAAAAGTCGGGTAGGCAAAGGACCGGGGCTTGGGTCATTTTCTCTTTAAGCTCTAGGAAGGCTTTGGAGGCTGCCCTAGTCCAAACAAATGTGCCTTTCTTGAGGCAATCCGTGATAGGAGTGGTGATAGTGCTAAACCCCCGGATGAATCTCCTATAGAAGGTGGCTAGCCCATGGAAGCCTCGGGCGTCATGAATGGTTTTGGGCTCGGGCCACTCAAGAATAGCTTGGACCTTTTCGGGGTCCATGGATACTCCTTGGGATGAGACAATAAATCCTAGGAAGGCTAGTTGATTGGTCAAGAAATGACACTTCCCGGGATTGGCAAAGAGACTCTCTTTCCTAAGGATGGTGCACACTTGTTTGAGGTGATCGAGGTGGGCTTCCTTGGATTGGCTATATATGAGGATGTCATCAAAGTAGACAACTAGAAAGATGCCAATGAAGGGCCGGAGGACCTCGGTCATGAGACGCATGAAGGTACTTGGTGCATTAGAAAGGCCGAAAGGCATAACAAGCCATTCATAGAGACCGTCCTTAGTTTTAAAGGCGGTTTTCCACTCATCCCCGGGCCTAATGCAGACTTGGTGGTAGCCACTTTTGAGATCAATTTTGGAGAAGATGGTGGCTCCCGCTAGCATGTCTAGCATGTCATCAAGCCGAGGGATGGGGAACCTATATTTGACCGTTATCTTGTTGACGGCTCGGCTATCTACACACATGCGCCAAGTCCCATCCTTTTTGGGTGTAAGAAGAGCCGGGACGGCACAAGGGCTTTTGCTAATTCGGAGGAAGCCCTTCTTGATGAGTTCTTCAATCTGCCTCCGAAGCTCGGCATGCTCGGTGGAGTTGAGTCGGTAGTGTGGGAGGTTGGGCAAGGTAGCCCCGGGCACGAGGTCGATGGCATGTTGCACATCTCTCATAGGTGGTAGTTTGTTCGGAAGCTCCTCGGGAAATACATCATGGAAGTCCTTAAGGAGTTGATGAATTTCTAGGGGGTGTGGATTGGTTGGGGTGGATTCCCCTAGACAAATGACAATGGCACATACTTGATCCCCTTGGTTGACTTCTTCCTCAAACTCTTTCCTAGTGACAAGGTGTAGGCTCCTAGGAGGCTCTTTGATGTTACTAGGACTAGGACTTGATGGGGTGGGGTTTGTTGGTGTTGGGATGGGGGGAAGGGTAGTGGGTCCCTCAAGGGAGGGAGAGGCCCTCTTAGGTAGAGTGCGGGGTGGAGATGGGTTGAGTTGGATCTTCTTCCCCTCATGAATGAAGATGCAAGCGTTGGTTCTTCCTAAGAAGGTGGCATCTACATCGTAGATCCAAGGCCGTCCTAAAAGGATACTCCCAACTTCCATTGGAAGGATATCACACCACACTTGGCCTTGATAGGATTGGAATGTAATTGGGACAAGGCAACGGGCACTAACGGGTATGGAGGTGGTATCAATCCATGCTACCCTATATGGGTGGGGATGTGGGGAGGTGGTAAGGCCCAAAAGTTTGACGGTGTCGGGTGACACCACATTCACACTACTTCCATTATCCAAGATGACCTTCCTAACATGGCTCCCCATCCTTATGTAGGTATGGAATATGGTGTTTCTTCTCCAATCATGCTCTTGGTTTTGGGTGAGGGTGCATCTAACCACTCCTAGGTGGGAGTCGGTGGGTGGAGGAGGTTGTTCTTGGTTGCTCTCCATGTAGTGGTTCTCATACTCCTCCTCCCATTCAAGAGAGGGTTCATATACCTCAATCTCTCCTTCAAATTCAGCTTGGGGTTGGGGGTTGGTCTCCTCTATGAGTAAGTTTGATGCTCCCTTGGTGGGGCATTGATTGGCAAAGTGTCCATACCCATAACACCTAAAGCATTGCTGCCCACTTTGATGGTTTGGGGTCACCTTAGTGTGAGGGAGAGTGGGTGTCGAATTGGGCCTATTGGGAGTTGTGTTTAGGGGCCCAATTGCGGGGCGGAATGGTGGATTGGCATTAGGAGGGGTGACCCGTGTGGGAGGAGTTCCCATGGGTGTAGGAAGGAGACCTCTTTGGGGTGGTGGAGGGTTGGCTCGAGGTGCCATGGCTCTAGGGTCCATTCCCCGAGGGGGAACCATTCGCGTGTACCGAGAGAATTTCTCGGCATCCCGAGCTACTTGGTAGGCTTGCTCTAAAGTTGTTACTTGACGCATGAATAGTTCCTTTTTGATATGGAATTGAAGCCCATTCCTAAAGCGGGAGAGTGTGACGGAGGGGTCCTCTTGGACTCCACATTTGAGGAGGTAGTAGTCAAACTTTTCAATGTATTCCATAACGGTCTTTCCTTCTTGAGTCAAGGCTTGCCATTCATCTAGGAGGTTTTGATGGTAGGAGGGTGGGACATATTTGAGTTTGAGTTGGTCTTTCATGGCCCCCCATGTGGTGATTGGAACTTCCCTCCTAACTATCCTTAAGGCTTCAACATTCATCCAATGAGTCTTGGCAAGTTTGGTTAATTGCATCTTTGCAAGTCGGACTTTCCTATCCTCGGTCATTGGGTACCAATCAAAATATTGATCCATGGCTGCCTCCCAATCTAAGTAGATGCTCGGATGATGAGATCCATCAAAAGTGGGAGCATCGACTTTCACAAGTCTCATTAGTTGGTCATCCGGGTTGTCCCGGGGAGGCCTCTCATTCCTTCTAGGGGGTGGGTCCCTTTCCGGTTCGGGAGGGGGGTCAAGGTTGAGTCCTCCTATGGCTGGCTCCACATGTGGAGGGGGATCTCTCCTATCTCCTCCCCTTGGAATAGGTCTATTTTCCTCAAGTTGTTCAAGCCGGGCCGTAATACCGTCAAGCCTTCCCATAATTTCGGTCATGTAGTCCACAAGAAACCTCATTTGGTCGGGAAGCTCATGCTCATTGTGAGGGGGATTTCCTTGGGGATTGGGATTCATGGTGTTATTGGAAGAAGATGGATTGCCTTGATAATGAGTTCCACTACGGGTGGTCATGCAAGGTTGGGTGGGCTATGCAAGGGTGTGCGAATGCACCTAAGAAAGACTTAGTGAGACCCAAGACTAGACTTGTAAGGACAAGCCTATGACCGCTCTGATACCACTTGATGTGGCACAGCCCAAAGACCACTAAATATGATGAGATAACCCTAGGACTTAGACCCGCAAGCATACAAGCGCTCAATGATTCTCACAATGACGATTTTTGCTCACCCGATTCACACGTTCACTCGGTGGGTCCGAGAGATAATGATGAAGGTCCGGGGCGGGACCCAATTGTTCTAATGGACTTACAATGCTAGGGCTGACCCCAAATGAGTCTAGGATACCCAACTTTGTGGGCGGCTGGCCCGCAAGGCGGGGGGCTTGGTGGCACTCACTCACGGTCCGCGGTGGACACTAACAAACTAGCATGCAAGTTCGAGCCCTCTTCTCACCGCCGACGAGCAATCAAAGCAATACTAAACTAGCAGGAATAAGGCTACTAAGGATAGTATCAGAAGCTCACCTGATCGGTGTGAAGACACCGATCCCGATCGGAGACGAGGGCGCGCCGGGAGGCGAGGGTATGCACCCGATCGCCGCGGCGATGTAGCTTGACCTGAAATTGCAAACGGTACAGCACTACTCCTCACGCAGGAGGGGTGATCTTGGGGTGGGGGTTATGCTTAATACATTCAAAACTACCTCCACGCAGGGAGGGGCCTTCAGCCGGCCAAGCGGGGTGGGGAGAGATGCAAAGGAAACCGAGTTTTCGAGCTTCGCCGATTCTGTCTAGCTTCTGTAATTCTGGATAGGGAGTGGATGTTGATGCAGCCAATAAATCCACCGAGCTCAGAATCTCATGAGACTTGCGCCAAAAGATTGCTAACCGGAGAGGGTGCGGCTTGAATTTTTGGACGACGTTCTGATCTGGGGGCTGACTGCTCCGGCGACTTGAAGATGGATGCAGCTCTGGTCTCTGGCCGAGCTCAGTCTGAAACGGCAGGTTGCAGAAGCGGGCACGGTCGCTCCTGAGCTCCAAATCTGGCACCGCTGGACTCGTTGGAATCGTATACGAGTCTACTTTGCAGAAAAACAAATGGGGAAGTCTTCTGATGTCGGAGATGAGCTGGGTGTCTAGAGAAGTGGATGGGGGTCGAGGCAGACTGTGAGGAGGCAGACCGGCGTGGTTGTGGTAGAAAATTGGTATCTCTGGTTGTCGGATGCCGAACGGGATTCTGCCTTCTGTTCCTGGATGCTGATAGGGGGAGGAAGAACTTTGTTGAAGACCCTGAAGACTGGTTCCTTCAAGGCTCGTCGTGGGAGAGTCTTCTCTGCCGCTCTGGCTCCTGGTCTGAGAGGTTCTGCGCAGTCGGGGAAGAACAGCCTTCACGGACGGCCACGAACTCGGAATGGAGTGATTCCACCTCGCCTGCGAAGAGCACAGGGAGGCCTTTCCAGAAAGTTAGGCCACGCCACCAGCAGAACCAGGATGCAGTCGTGGACATCGCTGCAACAGAGTGCTAAACTGCAGGTCGGCCTGCACACAAAGCTGGAGTGGAGAAGAGAGGAGGGGGTGAACTTGGCTTGAGGGGAGAGGAGGGGTGCGACCTAGGGAGCAAGGAGGGAAGGGGAGGTTCGAATTTGGGCTTTGGAATGAGTTAATTCAGCCTTGGGAAGGTGGAGATATGCTTAGGGAAGTGAAAGGGGTAGGTGGTGGTTGGAGGGTGGGGTTTTGAGTGGTGAAACTTCCTTGGGACTAGGTGATGATTAAAGAGGGGTTGTGGGAAGTTGTGGGGAGTTAATGGAGGTAGGTGGGGGTTGGAAGTGGTTGAGAGGGGGAGGAGAGAGAGTGAATTTCGAAATTTAGAGAGAGGAGGAGAGAGAATGGAGAGATAATGAGAGAGAGAGAGATATTGAGAGAGTTTGAAAGGGTTTTCTTCAATATTCATCAAAAGTTAGTACAAGTGGAGAGATGGGGCCTATATATAGGCAACCACTCTTTACATGACCAAAATGTCCCTGACAATAGGACAAAAGACCAAGCATAACCTAGACTCAATCCTATGGGCCCATAACTAAGGAAATAAGGCCCAATTAAACAAAATAAGGGAAATGGACTAGAACCACATGACTCAATAAAGGAAAATACATAAGATAGGACTCAATAAAAGGAAAATACATAAAATGAACTTGGGAAAATGAAGATAACAAGTGGAGACCATGATCAATCCATATCAAGAGTGTGTAGACGACCAAAGCTAGAGGGAGTGTCGTGAGATGCCCTCATCATTGCTTGGACCCTCGGAGGGTGCGAAAGGAAGCTTGCCCGACTCTCTGAGGAGCATGAGGGGCTCCGGCGGGAGTTCTCCACAATCAGGGAGTTGTCGTGATCGAGCCGGTCGGAGGTTGGAGGGCTGACCGAGCAGCTATCCAAGGCCCAGGAATCGCTCGAGAGGAAAAGTAAACTCCTTGACTTGGAGCGCCTTCTTCGCGTCGAGCTGGATGGCCGTTGGGAAGCCGAGCGCGCCAAGCTGGTGGATCGGGCGGAGGCAGCGGAGCGCCTTCGGTTGGAGGCCGAAGCCGACCGAGCTGAGGCGGAGGAGCGATCGGCTGAGGCCGAGGAGTGGGCAGCCGGAGCCGAGCGGAAGTTGGCCGAGGCGGAGAAGCGATCGGCGGAGGCCGAGGGGCGGGCGGCCGAGGCCAAGTGGAGACTAGCCGAGGCGGAGCGGGAGAAGGCCGAGCGCTCTGGTAGGGTGGGACTGGCCGGAGCGGAGGTGATCGAGCAATACAAACTCTCAGAGGCCTACCAGGTCAACCTGTAGGAAGCCGCCCTTCCCTACTACGAGTCAGCACTTCGCAGAGGCATCCGCAAGGGGTTCAAGCAGGGTTACCGCCGGGCGACAGCTTATGCCGGGGATCAGGATTCTGGGATCGACTTCCTCTCTGGCCAATGTTATGACTCGAACTTGTCATCTTCCAGCTCATCTGCGTCGGGCGAGGGAGATCTAGAGGGCTCTTCTCCTGAGGGGTCACCAACTCTGGCTGCCTCGGGAGGGCTCGCGACTGAGGCAGTTCCCACCCAGGCGGGGTCAGTGCCAGGGTCGGCCGTCACCGAGGGTACCGGGGGCAGACCACCCGTGCCTCCCACCTCTGAGCTTCAAGAGGGGCCGGAGGCCTGATGTATCGTCCTATTTTGTCTCCTTCCTTTGTTTGTCTCTTTCTCTTTTCAAGAAAGGACTTCCTCTTTTTGTAAGGCAATAAATAAAATCTTACTTGCTTCGTGCTGTCCTTGCCGTGATTTGATCAGCGTATCTGCAGTAGTTAGAAAGGACCGATACTTTCTGCGCAGATCTCGCGTGATGGTTGGGTGATCCCCTGACAGGGTGCCCTTCCGCTTTCTCATGCTTTGAATGCCTGGCCGCTTCGTGTATCCCGTCGGGGCGGAAGATGAGAAGTTTGAGGTGACCGTTCATAGGGGGAAATTCCTTTGGCGTGTTTTCGAGGAGAGAATCATTTAAGGCGAGTAGCCTCCCTTTGCCTATAAAAAGACTGAAGGGCGTCCCTTCCTCTCCACCGCTTAGGGTTTTCCCTGATAGTCTTTCCTCATTATTTCTTCGCATAGCGATGTGCCGTTGTATTCGGAGCATGGAGGGCGTTCCGAAAGATGAGGCTGCCGGCGATGGGGGGCAGAGAGTTCTTGCTGCTTCGGATTTGAAGAGGGTTCGATGGCCGATGTTCAGAATTGAAGAGGGTTCGACGTACGGAGGCACGTCATCTTCCCTCTATCAGTTCGGGCGGCGCTTGCAGAGGGTGAGACAGAGGATGGATGGGGGCATCAGACGTCCCTACCGCCCGTCCCTTCCCGCTTGCTTCACGGATGGGAGGAGGGAGCCAACTAAGCTCCCTTCCTCCGGGCCTTCCCCTGCCTCCTCGTCCAGCTCTGCTAGTTTCTTTTTCTTTCTTGCAGCCTCTTTTTCCCTCTTCTGCTCTACTCCTCCTTTCTTTCACTCTTCGGAGGGTGCTTGCACTCTCTTTCTTCCAAAGAGTTTGCAGGTTGGAGGGGGCTTCCATACGCATTCCCTCCCCCTTCCTCTTCCAAGTTCAACTTGGAAGGTAGCCTTCCTCTTCTCTAATCCCTCTGTCACCTTTGTCTCAAGCTACCCGAGCCAACGGGGTCAACTATCCTTTATCCGAGCCAGTTTCTACACGAGGCAGAGTCAGTGACTGGACGCAGGAGGGTCATCCGAGTCAGCCGAGTGATGAGCTCATACGATGGTGGCAGATGTATTTTCTTCTTTTTTCGACATGTATTTTTTTGGCTTCGGCCTTCCTGATGTACAAGTTTGAATAAAGGAAGGGAAATTTGTTTTATTCTATGCTGCTTAGACAATGTTTGGTATTCAGAAATATAACTTGCGTAGCGTAGTCGCGTTCCAGGTCCGAGGGATGGGCTCTCCTTCCATCGTAGATAACCGGTAAGCTCCTTTCCCGAGCGCCTCGACCACTCGGTAGGGGCCTTCCCAATTAGGGGACAACTTGCCCGCCGCCTCAAGTGGTCGAGAGGCTTCGGCTTTTCTGAGGATGAAGTCTCCCGTCTCAAAGTGTCTATCTCGGACTTTAGCGTTGTAGTATCGAGTGAGGCGGCGCTGGTATTTCGTTGCTCGGATGCTGGCAATCTCTCGGAGTTCATCTGCTAGGTCGAGGTTTTCGAGCAGTTTATGCTCGTTTGCCTCGGGCGAAAAGTAGACGACTCAGAGGGAGGGATTGGCGATCTCCAACAGAATGACGGCCTCGGTGCCATATACCAATTGGAAGGGACTTTCACCGGTTGCCATTCTAGGTGTCATTCTGTGCGACCAAAGCATGCTAGGCAATTCCTCAACCCAGCTGCCCTTGGCCTTGCCGAGCCTGGTCTTGATGCCTTTTAAGATAGTCATATTGGCATTCTCGACCAGTCCGTTAGCCTGAGGGTGGGCGACCGAGGTGAAGTGATTGTGAATGCCTAGGTCAGCACATCTGTCTCGGAAATAGCGAGAATCAAATTGCTGACCGTTATCGCTCACTATCACCCGGGGGATGCCGTAGCGACAGATGATCGACTTCCAGACAAAATTCCAGACGACTATCTCGGTGATCCTCGCCGTGGCTTCGGCCTCGATCCACTTGGTGAAGTAGTCGATGGCGACGATGATAAACTTCTTCTGGGCCTGAGCCATAGGGAACGGCCCAAGGATGTCGATCCCCCACCGAGCGAACGGATATGGCTCGGCTAGGGTGACGAGCTCTGTTGCCGGCCCATGGACCAAGTGGTCAAATCACTGGCACCAGTCGCACTGTTGCACATAGGCTGAGCAGTCGCGCTGAAGAGTGGGCCACCAGTAACCCTGCAGCAGCAGGATCCTGGCAAGTGACCTTCCTCCCGAATGCGCTCCGCACATGCCTTCGTGAATCTCTTGGATAGCTCGGTTGGCTTCGTCGGTGCTAAGGCACTTCAGGAGGGGACCGGAAAAGGACCTTCGGTAGAGAGTGCCGTCTAGGATGACGAAACGTCGAGCTTGGTACTTCAATCTGTGAGCCTCTCGGGAGTCGAGAGGCTCTTGAGAGTCCTGGAGCCACGACAGGTACGGGGTGCGCCAGTCGCTCGGGGAGGCCGGGCCAACAGCGAGGAGCTCCAAGTCAATGCTCAGGCGCTCTAGCTCTTCAAGGAGGATCGATCGGGTACCCTCTAGGGTCGAGAGAGGAGGCCAGTCGAGAGAGGGCGACCGCTCGGGAGTTTTCTTCCCGAGCTATTCGGACTACCTTAAACCTCTCGAATTGCTTGGCCAGGGCTCTGACCAATTGGAGGTATTTGATCATTGGTGCCTCTCGAGCTTCGTACTCACCGTTGACCTGGCTAGCGACCAGCTGGGAGTCGGTGTGGATTTTGACTCGCTCAGCCCCCAGCCGTCGGGCCATGCGTGCTCCCGAGATAAGGGCTTCGTACTCGGAAGCATTATTGGACGCTTGGAATTTGAACTTCAAGGCGTACTGTAGCTCTGCTCCTTCGGGGGACTTCAGGAGGATTCCGGCACCACTCCCGACCGAGTTGGAAGACCCATCGACGAATAGTTCCCAGGTTGGCCCGGGTGCGGACGGAGGTCTTTCTTCAGTCGGGATGGTGCTCTCGGCGATGAAATCAGCGAGCGCCTGGCCCTTGATAGCCGAGCGAGGCTGATAAGATATGTCATAGGCCCCAAGAATGATGGCCCACTTGACGAGGCGTCCTGAGGCTTCGGGGTGAGCGAGGATCCTCTTCAACGGTTCGCCGGTCAGCACGGTGATGGGATGCCCCTAGAAGTAGGGTCGGAGGCGCTTGGCCGAGGTAACCAATGCTAGCACGAGCTTCTCGGTTGCGGGGTACCTTCTTTCAGCCTCGTTGAGCACCTTGCTGGTATAATAGACCGGCCTCTCGACTCCCGAGTCATTCCTGACTAGGACCGAGCTAACCATAAATGGAGTTGCCGATAGATAGAGATGCAGGGCTTCACCCGGGACGGGCTTGGAAAGCACCGGGGGTGAAGCCAAGAACTCCTTGAGCTCGGCGAACGCTTTCTGGCATTCCTCATCCCATGCGAATGTAGCATATGCCAATTTGGGCCCCCTCAATAGTTTGAAGAAGGGCAGGCAACATTCGGCCGCACGGGACAGGAATCTACTAAGAGCGACGATACGCCCGGTTAGGCACTGGACGTCCTTGATGCAGGTGGGCGGGCGCATGTCCAGGATGGCCTGGATTTTATCCGGGTTGGCCTCGATCCCATGCTGAGTAACTAGGAAACCCAGGAACTTCCCAGATCTTACTCCGAATGCGCATTTGGCAGGATTAAGCTTCATGTTGTACCTCAGGAGAGTGTCGAAGGTCTCAGCGAGGCCGCCGAAGTGGTCTTCAGCCTTGGGGGTCTTGACGAGCATGTCGTCAATATAGGCCTCTACGTTCCGACCGAGCTGCCCTTCGAACATATGGTTGACCAGCTTCTGGTACGTGGCTCCGGCGTTCTTCAACCCGAAAGGCATTCGGGTGTAGCAGTATACGCCGAAGTCGGTGATAAAGGCGGTCTTCTCGATATCTTATGGATCCATTCTGATCTGATGGTAACCTGAATAGGTGTCTAGGAAGCTGAATATTTCGTTGCCCGAGGTTGAATCAACTAGCTGGTCAATGCTCGGTAACGGATAACAGTCCTTAGGGGTGGCCTTGTTCAGGTCGGTGAAGTCCACGCATATCCGCCACTTGCCCGAAGCTTTCGGTACTAGGACGACGTTGGCTAGCCACGTCGGGTACAGGACCGGTCTAAAGAGACCAGTCTCTTGCCCTTTGGTGACCTAAGTCTTGATGATCACCTACTTTTCTGGCGCGTGCTTCCTTCTTCGTTGTTGCACGGGCTTCATAGTGGGGTCGAGGTTGAGCTTGTGGCTTACGGTCTCCCCTGGTATCCCAGGGAGCTGATCATCAGACCATGCGAAGACTCGGATGTACACAGAAAGAAAATCTCTATATTGCTTCTGAACCTCAGACGGTAGGTCGTCCCCGATTTTTACTCCTAGGGTCAGGTCATCGTTTAAGAAAACCGCTAGCAATTCGCCTCCAGGTTCGGCGGTTGCAGAGTTTTCCTCGACTCCCCGGGGGCCCTTGTTATTCCTGTCCGGCCTTGAGGCTTCCACCGAGATGTTATAGCACTTCCGAGCCATGGCCTGGTTACCTCAGACTTCCCCCACCCCATTTTTGGTGGGGAACTTCATCTTTTGGTGATAGGTAGAAGGCACCACTCTCGTTCGGCTGAGGATTCCTCGGCCGAAGATGGCGTTGTATGCTATCATACCTTTGATCACTATGAAGTCCACCATGACCGTAACAGTTTTGGGTGGGTGCCGAGAGTAACTGGCAGGCTTAGGGCTCCCTCGGGGTAGGTGGCCTGGCCATTGAACCCGCAGAGAGGGATCCGGATCGGGCGGAGCTTAGACGGATCCTCCCCCATCTTAAGGAAACAATCATAAGACAGCACATCAGGGGCACTTCCATTGTCAACTAGAATCCTATCTACGTTACAATGGTTTATTGTGGCCGATACCACGAGGGCGTCGTCATGCGGGGTGTTCAGCCCCTCCAGGTCTCGGTCAGAGAAGACTATGACCTGGGGCTCACTCGGTGGGGCCTTGGGAGGCTCTATGGCTCGGCTCGCCCGCTCGGCATGACTCTTCCTTCCTCGGCCGCTGTCGCCTCTTGATGCTACTCCTTCGGAGATGACGTTGATGTGGACCCCTCGGGGGGCGTTGTCGATCTCCTCTGGGGCGCCTCGGTCTTCCTTGCGCTCGGCTACGAACCGAGCTAGGTGCCCTTGACGGATGAGGCACTCGATCTCGTTCTGGAGCTAGAGGCAGTCGCCGGTGTGGTGCCCGTGGTCGCTGTGGAACAAGCAGTGCTTGTTGCGGTTACGGTTCTTCGACCTCACTGGCTTGGGTTGGCGGAGGATACCCGAGTCCTTGATGTCTTCATAGATCTCATAGACCAGCCTGGCTAGTGGGGTGTACCGCTCATACTTCCGTGACGGTTCCTTGCGTTCCCCATCCCAGTTCTGCCTTTTTTCTCGAACCAGAGCTTGGCTCGGATGCCCGCTTCTTATCCCCCTCCCGACCCGAGCCGGTTGCATCTCGGCATTCGCTGAGTACTTCCTCGCACTCGGCATGGCGCAGAGCCAGAGTTACTAGCTCGGCAAGGGCCGAGGGAGGGTGGAGGACAAGCCCGCAGCGGAGATTCTCATCCCGGGTGCCCCCAGTCAGTGCGGTTATGGCTGAGGCCACGTCTAGGCAAGGGATCCTCAGGAATTTCGACTTGAATCGGTGAATATAAGCCCAGAGTCTCTCCCCTTGCGCCTGTTTAAGGGCCAGGAGCCCCACTACCGACCTTGGGGGGGCACTTCCGGCGAAACTCTCTTTGAAGATTCACCCAAGCTATTTGAAATCTCGGATGGATCTGGGGGCGAGGGCCCGGAACCAAGCTTGAGCGCCTTGGACCAGGGTGGTCACGAAGGCTCGGCATTTGATGGCGTCGGACGCTCCGTGTAGGGTCATCAGAGCGTCGAAGCTGTCGTAGTGATCGGCCGGGTCGCCCTGGCCGTCGTAGAGCTTGAAGGTTGGGATGGTGGTTCTGGGAGACACCTCTGCCTTCAAGATATACTCGGAGAAAGGGGATTTATCCTCATCCTCCGGGGGAGAGGCCTTCTGTAGGGCGCGCAGGGCGCGCTCTTGTTCTGTGAAGCGTCTCTCGAACTCTCGTAGTCAGAGGGATAACTCCGGCTGCTGTTGTGCCGTGGGGCTGGGGGGAATGTCTTGGTGATCCTCGGGAACGTCGGTTTCTGGGTTCAGACGGCGTGCCCCATGTTTTCCCCGCCTCAGTGTGGAGGAAGCCTCTTGCTCTGGCGGCGGAGCTTGCGAGGTTCCTCCAATCCTGTTACAGATAATCTGCTGGCCACGAATAGTGAAGCGGCCTCCGGCAGTGTGTTGGGATGCATTCTCGCGGGGAGGGCTCCTTGACGGGGCGCGCGACCTTCCATCCGTAGCCGCCTGGGTCCTCATGAGTTCCATGATGATATCCAGTTTTGCGTTGAGGGCTTGGAAGGCGTCCGCACCACCGTTAGGCGGTAGCCCTTCTGTCACAGGGGGGGTGGTGGTTCGTCGATGGGGGCGCTGGCGTTGGAGGGAGGGTTCTACGAGGAGCGAGAGGGGCCATCCACAGCCGCTACCATGGCCTTTCTCCTGTCGTCGGCGGACCTCCTTCCTGATCTCCTTCGCACCATACTGGCTTTTTGTACGTTTCCCACAGACGGCGCCAGATGAAGAGGCGAGATCTCACGCGGGTCCGGAGCGGACGGGGGATCACCGGATTATGAACTGCAAGAAAGGTAAACAGATCAGGGGGCCCAGGGATGAGTCCATGGGGAAAAACCCTCCGATGCTTAAGTCAGTAGAGCTATGGTGGGAGCAGTAAAGGGGGGAAGTAGCTTCTGCGCGAGATCCCTCTCCACCAGAAGGGTGAAGTGGTTCTTGCTCAGGAGTTTTGAGCGTGTGGTTGCCCTTACCTTTCACCGGAGGGTATCTTTCATTTAAATAGTGCGCCGTCTTCAGGAGTCCTGTAAGTCGAGGGGTTTCAGGCGGGAGTTACGTCCTCAACGTGAGCTCTTAACTACCTCATCGTGGGATCTTTATCGCCATGGGGACGTGGAGTCCCTTATCCCCTTAGATTTCTGCTTACAGAAAGCTCCTAACGGCTGCATGGATAAGCAATCATCGGCCGTTTCGAGGTCAGAGATGCCAGCCCTTATCCTGGGCAGTAGGCTTAGCTCGGATGAAGATGGGTCGAATCGGTTGGCACGCGCCTTCCTCTCCCCGGTGGAGAGATGGCTCGGGCGTGGACCTTTCCTGTGACCTGATCGACGCTCGGGCCTCCCGAGCCTAAGGGCCGCCTAGGAAGGTGGTATCCCTCAGTGAACTTTTATTGGGCTTTCAGTCCGGAGTGGGCCCAGTGGGCTGTCACTCGGGCGAGCGGGGCCTTGTTGGGCCCGGATGGGCCTAGTTCGGCTGCTCTTCAAGTGGGCTACAGAAATCCCCCTCTCCAACTTGCATACATAGTCGATGCTAGTTGCACCTTGTGCATACTAAGGTCGGTGCTAGTTGCATAAAGGGTCGTTGCTAGTGTCATGTATCTTGCATACATAGTCAATGCTAGTTGCACCTTGTGCATACTAAGGTCTGTGCTAGTTGAAACAAGGTCGGTGTTAGTATGCATGATTCTGTACCTAAGTCAGTGCTAGCTGGTTTTCACTCATACACAAGGTCCTTGTTAGTTGGTTTGGGTTGTTAACTAGAGTATGTGCTAGCTTGCATAGAGTCTATGTTAGGATGCACAGAGTCTGTGCTAGTTGTCTGTGTTAGTCAGCACGTAGTCTGTGGAGGTTTGCATTGTGTTTACGTAGAGTCTGTGCTGGTTCTGCACTATGCTTGCATATAGTCGGTGCACATATGCTACAAGGTCGGTGCACGTTTGGGTTGAATACAACAAGGTCGATGCAATCCTTCTCAAGCACACAGTAAGGTCTGTGCAGCATGGCAACCAAGGTCGGTGCTATCCCTGCCTTCAACGCATGCAAGGTCGGTGCATGTCCTGCCTTCAACATAGCAAGGTTGGTGCATGTCCTGCCTTCAATGCATGCAAGGTCGGTGCAACCTATTTGCTAGCACCGTGAAGGTCTGAGCATACCCCTCCGTGTAAGGTGTTTGATCAAATGCTTGAGTGAGCAGTTGGCAGTAGTGAGACTTAAGTAAATCTGTCTGAACTCGGGGTAATCACGTGAGCTCGAACTAGAGGAGGCACGTGTTCCTAAGTCAACCCTAGATGGACATGTGATCCGAGAGTGCTATGTCAGAAATATTCTTCTCTCTCCTGCCACGTGGTCCAATAGAAATAAAAGGGCATCAAATCATTATTTCTAAATGGGTTCCGATACTCTGGTTTGTATAAATAGACTCTCATCCTTCGAAGAGGTGTGCGGCGCAAGAAAGTAAGAGAAAGGCGTGTGCAGAAGAAAGAGTGAAAAAAAATAGAAGCAGCAGCTGTCAGAGAAGAGAGCCAGAAGAAGAAGAAGAAGTGAGAGCTGAGAGTGATAAGTAGAGAAAGAGAAAAGAGAGTGAGCAAGATAAGAAGAGAGAAATCGAGATTGAAGCAGCCAGTGCTATATTGAAGACTTGTTCATGTATTGACTAGTGGATCAAATCCAGAGTCATTAGAGCTATATCTATTTTTGCTTTCCTCTTTTGTTTTTTCATTTGTTCCTTTTCCATTTCCTTAGTGCTTTCCAATTCTCTAGTTTGGGATCGATTTTCCTTCTGTGGATTTAGGAGAAGGGAGAGTGATCTCTGGTTCCCCTCTATGGATTCATAGGAAGAGAGGATTTAATCCTCTGGGTTTTGGTGAGCAGTGGGTTGCTGTTCACGTCCCTTCTGCATTTACAGAAGAAGGAAGATGGTGTCTCCGGTTGCTAGTGACGGGGTGTCACTAGTGGTTCCCCTCCGGTTTGGAGGAAGGGAGGATTGGTCCTTCGGTTTTTGAGTAACTGAGTGCTACTCAAGTTTCCTTCCGATTTCATCAAAAGAAGAGATGAGAGTGTTCCTCTGGGTCAAGTTGTTAGGCAGCATTTGTAGCAGACTGAGTCTGCGTCTACTTTGGTAGGGAAGCCTCACTCCGATTTGGAGTGAGGGGTGGATGTAGGCGGACTAGTGTCTGGCCGAACCACCTAAAAAATTCTGTGTGCAGTGGTTTGATAGTGCATTTGTCCATTTCTTTTACCTCCTTCACAGGGTCGATCTGTTTATTTGGTTGAATGTGTCTTGCTCGATATATGGTTGTTTGATCCTTTGATATTGTGAATTGTCTGTTTGTGAGAGTGAATGATCACTATCATTCACTCGCTTATCAGTTGAGGTTTCTGCTCTTCGAAGATCTTTTTCTGTGTTATCTTCTTAATATCCACAGTTGTGAAGTGTTGGCCCGTGAGCTTAGCAAAACATTAGGTTGCGTGTGCTTGCTAAGTGTTTGATTGTGAGTTGCAATTGAACTTCTATTCGGTTTGAATCACCTAGCTTTATTTTTGCACGTATCTGATTTTGAGAGCTTTAATTAAACGAAATTTCAAAAAAGATCCATTCACCCCCCTCTGGATCTATTTTCCGTGTTCCACCCATTCTAAGAATTGGTATCGGAGCAGGTTCTGTTACACCAGATCCAATGATCTGCGGTGAATCTTGTTATTCTTAAGTGCTCTTTTGTGTGCTGATTCATAGCTCTTGGTTGATCGCTTTTGAATTTATCTATGGCTCGTCCTTCTGTGTTTGATGGTTCTGATTTCGCTGCATGGCTAGGCAGTGTGTGCACATTTACAAATGATGTAAATCCAAACCTCTGGAATCTTATTTCCAAAGGCCCACACAGGCTGCCCAAAGATGTGTCCAAATGGACAGACAGACATAGAATGAAAAATAATGAAAATATTAGAGCTCTCAATATCTTGAGAAATGTCGTTGATCATAGTGTCTTTCCTTTTGTCTCCACTTGCAGGTCTGCAAAAGAAATCCTAGACAGGTTGAAAGCAGTCGCAACTTCAACCAAGAAGACAAAACCAGGTGAAGACAGATGCATGATGGCTGACAACAATTATCGAAGCAGCGATCAAAATGAAGAAGAGGACGATGATCAGGTAAACCCCTTCGACAACTTCACCTTAGATGACTGGGAGGATGCATATGGTGAGTTGTGAGAAAGGTATGAAAAATTAAGTAGAAAAAATAAATCCTTGAAAAAGAATTTATTTGAAGCTGCTAACACCAACTCTGAAGATGTTGATATTGAGACGCTAAAAACTGAGAATGAAATTTTCAGAAAACAACTGAACATCCTTGATTCAATTGATTTAGAACTAGAACAATTAAAATCTTAAAATGACAGACTGAGAAAACATGTAAAAGATCTGGACACTGGCAAAGCAGAAGTGGATAATTTGCAATCTGAGAATAATTATCTTAAGAAACAAATTAAAGAATTCAAATCTGAAAACACTTGTTCTGACATGGCTGATTGTAATAAGTGTTTGTTTCTAAGAGAAATTAATGAATCTCTCCAGTTTGATGTTCAATGGGATAAGGACTTAATTGCATCCTTGAGGGAAGAGAACAAAAATCTGTTGGATAAAAACTTGGAAACTGAACAAAGAGAAGAAGAATTAATTGAACAGCTAAGTTCTATGTCTAATGATAAAAATCTTGCTGAACAGATCAAAGAATTAATGTCTAAAAATGAAAAATTGAAATTGATGTAAAAAGGGTATGAAGAATTGAAGCAGTTGAACACTGCTATGGCTGAGAGGCTTCTTGTCCTAGAAAAAGGAAAATGTGTTGTTAATGAAAATCAAGTTGAAAAAGAGCTCAAACTGGAACAAGAAGTTGAGAAATATAAAACTGCAAACAAGGTGATAAATGAGTGTGTTAATTGTAGTGAATAAGAGATTACAAGTTATGAGATACATATTGCATCTCTGGAAAATGAAATTAAGGAACTAAAGAATTCCTTATCTAGATTTGTTGAAGGTCAAGATAATTTGGATAAGTTGCTGGGAATGTAAGTAAATTTTCAGAAGGAAGGGTTGGGCTATAACCCTACAAATAAAAAGAATTTTGAAAATAAAATTCAAACATCCTTTGTTTCCAGTTCTCATTCTCATAGTTCTTCGAACCAACCTATTTTTCAGTTTACTGTTCAGAAAACTTGGAAACAACTGAAAAATAAAAAGATAAGAACCCTCTTGTTTCTGCCACCTCTTTGCATGTTCCCCATAAGACATCCTCACACACACATGCATACAAAAAGAAAGTGATTTGTCATTACTGTCACAAAATTGGCCATTTGATGCATAAGTGTAAAGTGATGGAAAAGGATGATCTAAATGCTAGTAAAATGCGTGCTAGGAAAACTTATCTTAAAAATCATGTTGTTCAGAAAAATGGGATTCAATGTTATTGCTATGGCAAATTAGGCCACATTGCATCTCACTGTTGGCACAACCATGGGAAAGATGCTCACTTCAAATTTGATAAACTCCCTGCAGATAAAAATGGTTCTAGTAGGAGGAATAACTTGCATGCTAAAAATTTTCAGAACAAGAAATCCCATGCCAATCAGAAAAGGAATGTTCTTTATTTCTACTATTGGAAGATAGGGCACATTGCAACCCAATGTTGGTTTGCCAGTTCACAAGAGAAAGTGTAGACACACCAAAATTGACGTTACTGTGAGTGCATCTCATATTACCTTGTAATGTCCCAATTTGACCATCAAACTAACTTTGTTTAAGTGATTTTTCTCACTTTTATTGGATTTCTCGCTTTTTTCTCCCTTTTATTATTTTTCTCTTTTTTTCTGGATTTTCTGAGAATTTTTCTCTATTTTTATGAATTTTTCAGAATTAACGACTTGACGTGGGGCGTCTTTTAAATAACGGCTTAGCGATTTTTCTGAGAATTTTTTTAGAATTTTTCAGAATTAACGACTTAACATGGGACGTTACTTTGATTTTAAATGAAACTAAAATTAAAAAAAATGAATTAACAACATATGCAAGGGCATCATTTTCAATTTGAATATTTTAATATTATTTTTAAACCCTCTTCCAGAGGTGATTTGGTGGACTTCCGGGTGTCAGAAAAATACGAAAAAATAGTAATTAGAATCAACACAGTGAGATGCACCTCCACCTAAAAAATGGGAAAATAATATTGAGAAATGAAAAATGACCCTGTTTTGAATATTTTGAATTAACGACCTTGAATCAGACGTCAATTAAATTGACGCCCGAATCCCCGGTCGTCCATTCTTTTTTGCTTTTTATCATTTTGATTAACGCCCCTGTACAAGGCGTCATTTCTAATTAATGCCCCCAGGTCGGTCGTCATTTTCATTGCTATATTTTGAGAGTTCGTATCCGACCGAAATTCGTGTTTAATTATAAATAACGCCCCTATGCAAGTCGTCAATTCTGAAATTGACGTTTCCTCCGCGGGCGTCATTTTAAGAAACGGCCGTCTCCAAGGCGTCATTTCTTGATCAATTCTGATTTTTCCCAGAACCTCCTTCTTTCCTCGTTTTGAGCCCCTTTTAACTTCGGAATGGCTTTCCATTACAGGAGGGACTCTTTCCAATGTTTATCTCTTGCTAAAACTAAGTTATCCCAATTGTTCTTGGAATTAAAACTCCAATTCACCCTATAAATAGAGACCTGCGGCTCTGTCGAAGGGAGGAGATTTTATTTTTTTTTACAGGAGAGGTGCTGCTGCTGCTGCTTCTTGGCTCTAGGAGAAGCCTCCCACACGTTCTAAATCTTCATCCTTGAAGAGGCTTCCTCCCGATTGCATATCAAGGCCAAAGGGGAAAAATTGCCCAGGCGCTTTTTACCTCCTTTCTCTGTTTCTCTGTTCTCTATTTTCTTTTTCTTTTATCTGCATTAATCGCATGCATTCATCTTAGTCATTGTTCTGTTATCAAGCTTCTTTCTCAATCACATTGAGACTCCCACAGTGCAACACTTGCACACTTATTATTCTTAGCATTCATCATATATTTTTATCCCACCCTTTGCACGGGGGTTTAAGGGCCAACACCCAACATGGTGTGTTCTTATACATGATTTTCATGCTCATCTTTATTGTGAATTTGATGC
Source organism: Amorphophallus konjac (assembly GCA_022559845.1). Classification (NCBI taxonomy): domain Eukaryota; kingdom Viridiplantae; phylum Streptophyta; class Magnoliopsida; order Alismatales; family Araceae; genus Amorphophallus; species Amorphophallus konjac. The sequence continues at coordinate 147,654,938 of CM040118.1, forward strand.
TACACTCACCTTGGTTCTAATCCATATTCTTTTATTGGTGTTTGTTAATTTTGCAAGGGTAATAAATCAAGAAGAACTCTCTTCATCGGCCGGCCGATCGGAAGAGAAAGGTGCACTCACAATCTCCCCGCATTTGAGGTATTTATATTCACGATCCCTCCATATTATTAGTATTTAAATCCTTTGAGGCCCTCGCGTCTCTGGCGATCACTCTCCTTACTAGCACCTCGTGCTTGCATGCTTTAATATCTTTTATTTTTTTTAATTATTCTAAGTGGATTTTCTTAGAATCTACAAATTGGCGATCACGGTAGGACATTCTTTTGTTTTTCTTTTGATTACCCATCCCCTTTGGGCACCCACGTGTGCCATCTCCCCTTTTGCACCCACGGTGTGCCTCCTTTTGTGCTCCACGTAGCACTCTCTCCCTATGTGATCCGTTAGTTTGATAGATTTTTAGAAATTCCATTTATCTATCTCTTAAAAAAAATGATGAGCATGCTATATCCTCTTGCAGGTTGATTGCCATGATTTTGATACTGTGATTGTGAGTGCTTCCTTTTCTGTCGGTTTTTTTTTATCACTGTTGAGCTTTCTGGCCTTTGGAGTGGTTACAGGAGGAATTAACGCCTTCCTCAGAGGCGTCTTTTCTTCATTAAACACCTTTATCTAAGGCGTCTTTTTTTCCGTCTCGTCTTCTGTCTTTCGTCCCCCTCTGTCCTTCTTCCCCTTCCATCTTATTTTGTATTTTTGCATTTTTTTAATTGACGCCTTCGTCAGAGGCGTCTTTTCTTCATAAAACGCCTTTATCTAAGGCGTCTTTTTTCTCCGTCTCATCTTGCGTCTTTTCTCCCTCTCTGTCTCTCTCTCCACTGCGTCTTTCTTTTCCCCCCACCGTCTTCCTCACCGTCTCTCCTCTCCTCATTTTCCCCCTCGTCTTACTCTACATCTCTCTCCCTCTCCGTCTCTCTCTCTCTCTCCTAATCTCTCTTTGTTTTAACGCCTTCTGTCAGAGGCGTCTCTTGCTAAATTGACGCCTTCCACAGGGGCGTCTTTTCTCCTTTAAACGCCTTCATTTAAGGCGTCATTTCTTCTACCACCTAACCCCAAAGCTCCTGTGGCTTACAGTGATTGACGACAGCCCCTCTGTCGCGTTTTCCTCAGATAGCGACTTCTGATAAGTCGCTAATTACCTGTGTGTTGACAGAGGCTTGTTTGCTATGGGTATTTTGCCTGATTGATCATTGTATTCATCGTCTGATTATACATTGCTTGATCTGATCATATTGTCTTGCATTTTCGTGGCATTTGGTTGGGAGACCTCCTCTCTCTACATTAGGATCCCTCACACTTCTCTTGGAATTGGAACGACCCTCCATTGAGCATTCCGTCTCTTTGGACCAGAAATTCATTTTCCAAGACCTCTGTAAGTCCCCGCACCCGTGGATTCCCTCACGGACGCCGGGCAGGTTGTACCTTTGAAATCTCGGGTTTAGTTCGCCTACGCATGATGAGAGAGTGTTCCTAGTTGGCATTGAAGTGAACCCACATTGAAACTAGGTTCATCCCTTGAGTGATCACACCAATTTGCATAAAATCATTAATTCACCAAGGTTCAGACAAACAAAAAATCAACGGTAACCATTCCAACTTGGGTGCTTCTTTGCAAATTGTTTTGTTTGATTGCATAATGGCTTACCTTGGTAGACAAAACAACATGTTCAATCTTAATTATGCTCATGAGGATGCACAACCTAGCACATCCTATACTCCTCAATCTCAACATCATAATTCTCATCATATTTTCAAGGGACCACGCCCTCATTCTTATGGCGTTGCCCGACCCATGGGCAATGTCCAATCTCATGGTCCCTCGATTCAATCGCGAGCCACTACTCCTACGGGACCGTCTCCTCCCAACGATGAGAAGGTCTCCCAGATCTTGCATGCATTAGATCATCTCACCCCTCAACAAATCCAGGCCCTTAAGGCCGTTGTTGAGGGTGCATCTCATTCCTCTCATCCTCCTTCCAATCCTACGCGGGTGGCCCATCACCCACTTCCCTCTTCTATTCACATTCCTACTCGGGTAGCCCATCACCCATCTCCTCCTATTCACACTTCTCCTCGGGTGATCCAATACCCGCCTCCTTCTATTCCTCCTTCACCACGGCCCCAAGGCCCATTTATTCCTTGCAACCCGGCCCATCCGGGTTCTTCTATGGGTCATCCCATTAATCCCCTTCCACGGCCTTTTTATACGGCCCCTCCTTTAAGCCCTGCCAACCCTCTGTTGCTCAAGTCACACCTCTCCAACAAACTCTTCTCGACAAAGTCACTTTGTTGGAGGAACAATTTAAGAGGGTTACGAGCCCACGGCCTGCTCCTTATACTCCAGTCAATCCCCTCCACGCCGCTCTGAATGACATTACAAAGATGGAGAAAGCTTGGAAGGATAGGAGAGACGACTACGGCATTGACAGTGCGAGCAAGCAAGAGCCGGCGGGTTTCAACGTTCAAGTGGACGCTGTCCATTCTCCACCCATTCACCCAATTCCCGCATGTGACTCTCCACTTCCACATACACAATACCATTACATTCCACCACCCACATACACGCCTTCACTACGGTGTCCACTTGAACCCGATAATGAAGAACCGGCAATTGAAGAATTCAAGACGGCGCATGATGATGAAGCTCTGCAGGCATCCCTTCCGAGTTTCCTTCGCTTCCCTCTCCCTTCGCTACCACTTGATGAACCCCTTGCTCAGGACGAAGCCACCATCCCCAATCCAACCCCCATTTCTAAGACTTACTGGTGTTACGATGATGGGTCGATACTTCAATCACCCACACCAACACATCATGAGTCACCTTCTATCCCTAACAATGTTCGCCACATGCGGCGTTTCCTCCGCACTAAACCCCCTTCTTTTATACCTCCCACTATGCCATCAACCTTCATAACACCAGCCTCCGTCGAGCCTTCCACCAAACTTCCGTCAACTCCACCATCAACCTCCACAACACCGGCCTCCAGCAAACCCACCACCGAACCTTCCTCAATTAACCTCCCATTAGCGCCACTTCGGCCCTCCATTATACCTTTAACCCCTGACCTAGCCACTCCTATTCCACTACTTAACCCTTCACCCTCACCCATGGCTAATCCTGAGCAGGATCCACCCCTTTTTGCACTCAAGCCAACCCCGACTGCTTCCGAGCAAAGGGGGAAGCTCGACGTGTTTGAACCTCCATTTCCACTCATCCTTTCTCCAACACCTTCCATTATACTTCCACCATCCATGGAACCTTCCGCCTCCGCTTCACCCCCCTTTACTACTCGGAACGGGTGTCCTTCTGTAAATACTTGTGCTGAAGATGATCAAGAGCCGAAAAAGAAAGATTTGGCCACGGCCGTGCTATTCAAGATGCAAGAGTTTATTTGCCGGATACCAATCCGGGTTGTTGTGCCAAGCATGATCGAAGAAGCCAAGTCCCCGCCACTGCTCACTAAGAAAGAATGTCAAACCTTGATGCCGTGTAAGTTTGTGCCCAAGGGCCGGGCAGGGCACCCCTTGTTCCAACTTTCAAATCTTGAACCCATTCTTCCATACAAGGGGCGAATGACCATTTTGTTCAACACTCTCTATACGCCACAACCCCTGGGCAACATGATGCTTCCTATCCCAACTTTCCAACTCTCTCACACTATTATTTTTCACTCTTCAAGGGAGTGGTCATTCATTGTTGAAGCTTCATCATGGGCTCTTGCTTTATCCATTGGGCCGATTGGCTATACACTTTCACTGCCATGGAGGGGCGGTTATCTTTGTGCCAAAGGGCTTTCCACTATTCTACCCACCTTCCATTCAACGCCATCCACATTCTTATCTATCGCATTTTCTTCATGGGCCACTCCAGGGGTAAGGAGGAGGATCTCATCCTCTCGCCCTTCATGTTCTTCATATTCTTTGCATCTCATGCATTCTGTTGCATCCATGCATTCATCGCATCCATTCAATTGCATCCACATGCACTTCTTCTTTCTCGGGTTTCCAAACCCGTATCTTCCCCGCCTTCCAGAACCTCCGGATCCCCCACGTTTCCTATATCTTCCGCCTCTATCTTCGAAATCTCCTGGTCCCCTTACACTCACCGGGCATTGTGCCCCCTTCAATCTTCCCTCAGGGCATCGCGCCCCTTTCCAACTCTTGCATCCGCACTCTCTGGATTTCTCTCCCGTCCTCCTTGGGCATCGCGTCCCATGGTATCTTCCCCCTCCGGATCTTGCTCTTTGGGCATCGTGCCCCTACACACTCTCAAGTCCGGATCTTCTGGGCTTCTTGTTGATTCTCCCAGGACATCGCGTCCCTCGGTATTTGCTTCCTCCGGAACCTCCGGAACCTCCAGATCCTTCACCCCTCTCTTTATCCCTTGGGCATCGCGCCCCTTTCCATCTCATTCCTCCGGAACCTCCGGATCTTTCTCTTTTCCTTGGGCATTGCGTCCCATGGTATCTTCCCCCTTCGGAACCTCCGAATCTTTCTCTTTTCCTTGGGCATTGCGTCCCATGGTATCTTCCCCTCCCCCTCCGGAACCTCCGGATTCTCCATCTTATTCTTTCTATCTTCTTTCGGGGCATCCCGACCCTTCTAATTCCATTCCTCCGAAACCTCCGGACCCTCCATGTTTCCTCCGTCTCATCTTCCTGCTCCTCCAGGATATCACATCCTTGGTCCTCTTCTTCCTTTTTCATCATCTTTTTGCATATTTCTTCCCAGGGCATCGCGTCCCTCGAGATTCTTCTCCTCCGGAGCCTTCGGATTCTTCTTCCCCCCATGATTCTCCTCCTCTGCCTCTAGACCCTCCGGATCCACCTCTTTCCATCTACCAGTTTCTTCTTCTAATTCCTCCTAATCACGGGTCCGACCCAACTTCTTCCACGTCCACTGCTTTAGGCATCTGCCCTTTCTCCCACTGCTTCCGAGGCTTTAGTCCTCACCTCTCTTCTTGATATTTCACTTCTTCTATAGACTGTTCTATGTGATCAGGTCTCTGCGCCTTAGTGAGGGAGTTCTAGCCCTTGCCTCTCTTCCTTTTCTCCTTATTCGTCTGAGTCTGGTCTGAGCACCACTCCTTCTTGTTAAGCCACTTCCAAATCCTTTGCTTCCAATCCTTTTATTCGCTAAAAGAGGACTATCCCACGATGATCAACCCCGCCTATCGCGGCAACTATTTCAAGAAAGGTCGCAAGGTAATATGTTGGCATAAGTACACATTTTATGATATCATTACCTCATTGCTTCACGCCTGATTTTCAAAATGAAGTGCTTCTTAACAAGATTAAGAGTGGTAGTTAAGACCTTTATCCTAGGTCATATCTTTATCTTTACTAAATCATTGTCAAAAAGAGTCTTTAGGCTTGCTATGCAGCACTTTGGATAAAAGAACCCCGCGCTGGGGATTCAACATTCTCTCCCCGCTTGTTAAGAGCAACCCTTAGCTGGACATTCCACACACTTCACGGCGTCCTTAGCCGACTCCTTTGGTTAAACACCGTTGCTACTTTGTCCATGCCGTGAGTATATATGAAAGTCTTTTCTCTTCTTTACTCAGCCGCATGCAAGGGCAAGAGGTTGACGGACGAGATGACCAACCTAGGTAATCCCCAATACGAAAGGAGTCTCAAATAGGGGCAGTCTTGACCCAAAATCAATATGAGTTTTCATATGAATTTCATGATATACATCTCGCCAAAAGGGCTATTATGAAAATCAAGTCAAAATTTTGAAAAAAAATTCAAAAGTATGAATTATGGCATGACAAGAGTGGCAAAGTCCCCGCAGGGAAAACCCTGGTCGTATGCATGTCAAGGGTCTAAAAACCAAAGACATAAAGCACCGGCGCAACAGACTGCCTCTTTGAGGGGTAATACCTTGGAAGGAATTCAAGTCCCGACATCTCCCATCCTGCATAAAGTTTATCCTCAATTATTCTTCTCTTCTCCCTCCAAGACCGAATGTTTCTCGGGTATGGCCTTGGTAGGGGCACCGTTAACCATGGACAGTCGGTCGTAGGGCACCACCTTCAATGAACGCCCGGCTTTGGGCAGTTTTTAGCGAAAGGGGAAGGAACAAGGACCCCTAACCAGTGGTTTAAAAACACCCTTTGATACTGCATTAACGAAGTCTAAACCAAAATCCAAAAAAAATTGAATATTTTCTGATCCAAAATCCAAAAAAATTGAATATTTCCTGATCCAAAATCCAAAAAAATTGAATATTTCCTAAACCAAGTTCCCCAAAAAATTGAATATTTTCAAAAAAAAAATCCATAAAAAATTCACAGATTTTCCAAAATCTATAAAAATTGAATATCTTTTTCAAAACCCATAAAAATTTGCATATTCCAAAATCTAAAAAATTGCATTGTATTTTTCTGATGGTGCTTTTGCAGGAACAACAACTTTGCAAGGACCAAGAGCATGGGATGAGTCCTCTCCATTCGTTGCTATCTACCTTTTGATCCCCCCCATGTTCACAATTGATTTGCGGCGCATTACTCCGATTATTCATCTCCAAATCTTTTTTATCAAATCTTGCTGATCACTCCGCCGATGGGTATTATCAGATCTTGATCATTCAACTCCAAATCTTGTTTAGCCAAGTTGTCATCCTCATGACAAACAATAAACAATGATGCTATGCTATCTATGTTAAATGTTATTCATGCCTTTCACACTGTGCACACTTGAATGCTATTCATGATATGATACATACATGCTATTGATGCTTTGATTTATACTATGCTTGCTATGCTTAAATGCCATATTCATTGCTTGTTATCATTTATATCTTGGCTAATAAAATTTTGAGCGTAGGGATAAGAAGCTCTTGGTCCCACCGACTGGGCATCATCATCCAAGTCCCACAGTGTTTGCACATTATTCCATCTCAGTTCCCCCATATGCTCATTGCTATCACCATCTTTCTGTATGCATTCTTACTATATGTTACATACGCTATTAGATTATATCAAGGACCTTGTGACTTTGGTAAATCTGGAATTTGAGTTCCCCTTCATCAAAAATAATGATGGTTCCACAGAAGTCTTAGTCATACGGATAGGCCGTTGAGCCGTCCAAGACTGGGGACGATGGTTCCCTTTTTGTGAGTTGGTGCGCGGATAAACGGGCTTCGGCTTAGTATCAGCTCGCGAAATCAGTTTCTTGACCCAGTCTGGGCAGCTTAACAATATTATCCTTGATTATCTTATATTTTAATTTGTTTTAATTTTTCCTTTTAAACCTAGCATGCGTTCATATAGGACTTTGAAACAACATTGAAAAATCATTCTGATAAGCTGATTTAGAGAGTCAAATTAATCTTAATGTTTCCAGATTTGAGATATTCATTGCTGAATGGAATCCTCAGTTCGTTTTATCGCTGTTTTGGGTCATTTTCTCGAAAGCTCCTTGTTTGGATTTCTATCATCTTATTTCAGTCCTTTCCCTTGATCCACCTTGGCTGCAGCACGTCCACATTGGCTGGTAACCGCTCCCCAATGGTGAAACCTACAGGTTTGTGACCTGGGGTACTTCCACCGCGCTGGAAGTTGATCATTCTCCTTCGTGCCCGCGTGCACACTCCCTCTTTTATCCAAACATCGTTGATTTCATTGAATTTCCCGAGATTACTTCATCTCGAGCTTTTGATTTAATTCTCATCAAGTGATGTTGATTGCGTGTCTCATCACACCTTGGCATCTACTTTTCAGTTCGCTCTGCTCCCTTGCAAAGCAGACGCCAAGGCGGGGCAGCTGTAGACACGCCAAAATTGACGGTACTGTGAGTGCATCTCATATTGCCTTGTAATGTCCCAATTTGACCATCAAATTAACTTTGTTTAAGTGGTTTTTCTCACTTTTCTTAGATTTCTCCCTTTTTTCTCCCTTTTATTATTTTTCCCTATTTTTATGGATTTTCTGAGAATTTTTCTCTATTTTTATGAATTTTTTAGAATTAACGACTTGACGTGGGGCGTCTTTTAAATAACGGCTTAGCCTTGGGCGTTTCTCAAAGAAATGACGACTATCAATAAAGTCGTCCAATCTTTCATTTTCCCATTTTTCTGGATTTTTCTGAGAATTTTTGAGAATTTTTCAGAATTAACGACTTAACAGGGGACGTTACTCTGATTTTAAATGAAACCAAAATTAAAAAAAATGAATTAACGACATATGCAAGGGCGTCATTTTCAATTTGAATATTTTAATATTATTTTTAAACCCTCTTCCAGAGGTGATTTGGTGGACTTCCGGATGTCAGAAAAATACGAAAAAATAGTAATTAGAATCAGCACAGTGAGATGCACCTCCACCTAAAAAATGGGAAACTAATATTGAGAAATGAAAAATGGCCCTGTTTTGAATATTTTGAATTAACGACCTTGAATCGGACGTCAATTAAATTGACGCCCGAATCCCCGGTCATCCATTCTTTTTTACTTTTTATCATTTTGATTAACGCCCCTGTGCAAGGCGTCATTTCCAATTAACGCCCCAGGCCGGTCGTCATTTTCATTGCTATAGTTTGAGAGTTCGGATCCGACCGAAATTCGTGTTTAATTATAAATAACGCCCCTATGCAAGTCGTCAATTCTGAAATTGACGTTTCCTCCGCGGGCGTCATTTTAAGAAACGACCGTCTCCAAGGCGTCATTTCTTGATCAATTCCGATTTTTCCCAGAACCTCCTTCTTTCCTTGTTTTGAGCCCCTTTTAACTTCGAAATGACTTTCCATGACAGGAGGGACTCTTTCCAATGTTTATCTCTTGCTAAAACTAGGTTATCCCAATTATTCTTGGAATTAAAACTCCAATTCACCCTATAAATAGAGACTTGCGGCTCTGTCGAAGGGAGGAGATTTTATTTTTTTTTACAGGAGAGGTGCTGCTGCTACTGCTTCTTGGCTCTAGGAGAAGCCTCCTACACGTTCTAAATCTTCATCCTTGAAGAGGCTTCCTCCCGATTGCATATCAAGGCCAAAGGGGAAAAACTGCCCAGGCTCTTTTTACCTCCTTTCTCTATTTCTCTGTTCTCTATTTTCTTTTTCTTTTATCTGCATTAATCGCATGCATTCATCTTAGTCATTGTTTTGTTATCAAGCTTCTTTCTCAATCACATTGAGACTCCCACAGTGCAACACTTGCACACTTATTATTCTTAGCATTTATCATATATTTTTATCCCACCCTTTGCACGGGGGTTTAAGGGCCAACGCCCAACAAGGTGTGTTCTTATACATGATTTTCATGCTCATCTTTATTGTGAATTTGATGCTACACTCACCTTGGTTCTAATCCATATTCTTTTATTGGTGTTTGTTAATTTTGCAAGGGTAATCAATCAAGAAGAACTCTCTTCATCGGCTGGCCGATCGGAAGAGAAAGGTGCACTCACAATCTCCCCGCATTTGAGGTATTTATATTCGCGATCCCTCCATATTATTATTATTTATATCCTTTGAGGCCCTCACGTCTCTGGCGATCACTCTCCTTACTAGCACCTCGTGCTTGCATGCTTTAATATCTTTTATTTTTTTTAATTATTCTAAGTGGATTTTCTTAGAATCTACAAATTGGCGATCACGGTGGGACATTCTTTTATTTTTCTTTTGATTACCCTTCCCCTTTGGGCACCCACGTGTGCCATCTCCCCTTTTGCACCCACGGTGTGCCTCCTTTTGTGCTCCACGTAGCACTCTCTCCCTATGTGATCCGTTAGTTTGATAGATTTTTAGAAATTCCATTTATCTATCTCTTAAAAAAAATGATGAGCATGCTATATCCTCTTGCAGGTTGATTGCCATGATTTTGATACTGTGATTGTGAGTGCTTCCTTTTCTGTCAGTTTTTTTTATCATTGTTGAGCTTTCTGGCCTTTGGAGTGGTTACAGGAGAATTAGCGCCTTCCTCAGAGGCGTCTTTTCTTCATTAAACGCCTTTATCTAAGGCGTCTTTTTTTCCGTCTCGTCTTCCGTCTTTCCTCCCCCTCTGTCCTTCTTCCCCTTCCGTCTTATTTTGTATTTTTGCATTTTTTTAATTGACGCCTTCGTCAGAGGCGTCTTTTCTTCATAAAACGCCTTTATCTAAGGCGTCTTTTTTCTCCGTCTCATCTTGCGTCTTTTCTCCCTCTCTGTCTCTCTCTCCACTGCGTCTTTCTTTTCCCCCCACCGTCTTCCTCACCGTCTCTCCTCTCCTTGTTTTCCCCCTCGTCTTACTCTGCGTCTCTCTCCCTCTCCGTCTCTCTCTCTCTCTCCTAATCTCTCTTTGTTTTAACGCCTTCTGTCAGAGGCGTCTCTTGCTAAATTGACGCCTTCCACAGGGGCGTCTTTTCTCCTTTAAACGCCTTCATCTAAGGCGTCATTTCTTCTACCACCTAACTCCAAAGCTCCTGTGGCTTACAGTGATTGACGACAGCCCCTCTGTCGCGTTTTCCTCAGATAGCGACTTCTGATAAGTCGCTAATTACCTGTGTGTTGACAGAGGCTTGTTTGCTATGGGTATTTTGCCTGATTGATCATTGTATTCATCGTCTGATTATACATTGTTTGATCTGATCATATTGTCTTGCATTTTCGTGACATTTGGTTGGGAGACCTCCTCTCTCTACATTAGGATCCCTCACACTTCTCTTGGAATTGGAACGACCCTCCATTGAGCATTCCGTCTCTTTGGACCAGAAATTCCTTTTCCAAGACCTCCGTAAGTCCCCGCACCCGTGGATTCCCTCACGGACGCCGGACAGGTTGTACCTTTGAAATCTCGGGTTTAGTTCGCCTACGCATGATGAGAGAGTGTTCCTAGTTGGCATTGAAGTGAACCCATATTAAAACTAGGTTCATCCCTTGAGTGATCACACCAATTTGCATAAAATCATTAATTCACCAAGGTTCAAACAAACAAAAAATCAACGGTAACCATTCCAACTTGGGTGCTTCTTTGCAAATTGTTTTGTTTGATTGCATAATGGCTTACCTTGGTAGACAAAACAACATGTTCAATCTTAATTATGCTCATGAGGATGCACAACCTAGCACATCCTATACTCCTCAATCTCAACATCATAATTCTCATCATATTTTCAAGGGACCACGCCCTTATTCTTATGGCGTTGCCCGACCCATGGGCAATGTCCAATCTCATGGTCCCTCGATTCAATCACGAGCCACTACTCTTACGGGACCGTCTCCTCCCAATGATGAGAAGGTCTCCCAGATCTTGCATGCATTAGATCATCTCACCCCTCAACAAATCCAGGCCCTTAAGGCCGTTGTTGAGGGTGCATCTCATTCCTCTCATCCTCCTTCCAATCCTACGCGGGTGGCCCATCACCCACTTCCCTCTTCTATTCACATTCCTACTTGGGTAGCCCATCACCCATCTCCTCCTATTCACACTTCTCCTCAGGTGATCCAATACCCGCCTCCTTCTATTCCTCCTCCACCACGGCCCCATGGCCCATTTATTCTTTGCAACCCGGCCCATCCAGGTTCTTCTATGGGTCATCCCATTAATCCCCTTCCACGGCCTTTTTATACGGCCCCTCCTTCAAGGCCCTGCCAACCCTCTGTTGCTCAAGTCACACCTCTCCAACAAACTCTTCTCGACAAAGTCACTTTGTTGGAGGAACAATTTAAGAGGGTTACGAGCCCACGGCCCGCTCCTTCTACACCAGTCAATCCCCTCCACGCCGCTCTGAATGACATTACAAAGATGGAGAAAGCTTGGAAGGATAGGAGAGACGACTACGGCATTGACAGTGCGAGCAAGCAAGAGCCGGCGGGTTTCAACGTTCAAGTGGACGCTGTCCATTCTCCACCCATTCACCCAATTCCCGCATGTGACTCTCCACCTCCACATACACAATACCATTACATTCCACCACCCACATACACGCCTTCACTACGGTGTCCACTTGAACCTGATAATGAAGAACCGGCAATTGAAGAATTCAAGACGGCGCATGATGATGAAGCTCTGCAGGCATCCCTTCCGAGTTTCCTTCGCTTCCCTCTCCCTTCGCTACCACTTGATGAACCCCTTGCTCAGGACGAAGCCACCATCCCCAATCCAACCCCCGTTTCTAAGACTTACTGGTGTTACGATGATGGATCGATACTTCAATCACCCACACCAACACATCATGAGTCACCTTCTATCCCTAACACTGTTCGCCACATGCGGCGTTTCCCCCGCACTAAACCCCCTTCTTTTATACCTCCCACTATGCCATCAACCTTCATAACACCAGCCTCCGTCGAGCCGTCCACCAAACTTCCGTCAACTCCACCATCAACCTCCACAACACCGGCCTCCAGCAAACCCACCACCGAACCTTCCTCAATTAACATCCCATTAGCGCCACTTCGGCCCTCCATTATACCTTTAACCCCTGACCTAGCCACTCCTATTCCACTACTTAACCCTTCACCCTCACCCATGGCTAATCCTGAGCAGGATCCACCCCTTTTTGCACTCAAGCCAACCCCGACTGCTTCCGAGCAAAGGGGGAAGCTCGACGTGTTTGAACCTCCATTTCCACTCATCCTTTCTCCAACACCTTCCATTATACTTCCACCATCCATGGAACCTTCCGCCTCCGCTTCACCCCCCTTTACTACTCGGAACGGGTGTCCTTCTGTAAATACTTGTGCTGAAGATGATCAAGAGCCGAAAAAGAAAGATTTGGCCACGGCCGTGCTGTTCAAGATGCAAGAGTTTATTTGCCGGATACCAATCCGGGTTGTTGTGCCAAGCATGGTCGAAGAAGCCAAGTCCCCGCCACTACTCACTAAGAAAGAATGTCAAACCTTGATGCCGTGTAAGTTTGTGCCCAAGGGCCGGGCAGGGCACCCCTTGTTCCAACTTTAAAATCTTGAACCCATTCTTCCATACAAGGGGCGAATGACCATTTTGTTCAACACTCTCTATACGCCACAACCCCTGGGCAACATGATGCTTCCTATCCCAACTTTCCAACTCTCTCACACTATTATTTTTCACTCTTCAAGGGAGTGGTCATTCATTGTTGAAGCTTCATCATGGGATCTTGCTTTATCCATTGGGCCGATTGGCTATACACTTTCACTGCCATGGAGGGGCGGTTATCTTGGTGCCAAAGGGCTTTCCACTATTCTACCCACCTTCCATTCAACGCCATCCACATTCTTGTCTATCACATTTTCTTCATGGGCCACTCCAGGGGTAAGGAGGAGGATCTCATCCTCTCGCCCTTCATGTTCTTCATATTCTTTGCATCTCATGCATTCTGTTGCATCCATGCATTCATCGCATCCATTCAATTGCATCCACATGCACTTCTTCTTTCTCGGGTTTCCAAACCCGTATCTTCCCCGCCTTCCGGAACCTCCGGATCCCCCACGTTTTCTATATCTTCCGCCTCTATCTTCGCGATCTCCAGGTCCCCTTACACTCATCGGGCATTGTGCCCCCTCCAATCTTCCTCAGGGCATTGCGCCCCTTTCCAACTCTTGCATCCGCACTCTCCGGATTTCTCTCCCGTCCTCCTTGGGCATCGCGTCCCATGGTATCTTCCCCCTCCGGAACCTCCGGATCTTGCTCTTTGGGCATCGTGCCCCTACACACTCTCAAGTCCGGATCTTCTTGGCTTCTTGCTGATTCTCCCAGGGCATCGCGTCCCTCGGTATTTGCTTCCTCCGGAACCTCCAGATCCTTCACCCCTCTCTTTATCCCTTGGGCATCGCGCCCCTTTCCATCTCATTCCTCCGGAACCTCCGGATCTTTCTCTTTTCCTTGGGCATTGCGTCCCATGGTATCTTCCCCTCCCCCTCCGGAACCTCCGGATTCTCCATCTTATTATTTCTATCTTCTTTCGGGGCATCCCGACGCTTCTAATTCCATTCCTCCGAAACCTCCGGACCCTCCATCTTTCCTCCGTCTCATCTTCCTGCTCCTCTAGGATATCACGTCCTTGGTCCTCTTCTTCCTTTTTCATCATCTTTTTGCATATTTCTTCCCAGGGCATCGCGTCCCTCGAGATTCTTCTCCTTCGGAGCCTTCGGATTCTTCTTCCCCCCATGATTCTCCTCCTCTGCCTCCAGACCCTCCGGATCCACCTCTTTGCATCTACCAATTTCTTCTTCTAATTCCTCCTAATCACGGGTCCGACCCAACTTCTTCCACGTCCACTGCTTTGGGCATCTGCCCTTTCTCCCACTGCTTCCAAGGCTTTAGTCCTCACCTCTCTTCTTGATATTTCACTTCTTCTGTAGACTGTTCTATGTGATCAGGGTCTCTGCGCCTTAGTGAGGGAGTTCTAGCCCTCGCCTCTCTTCCTTTTCTCCTTATTCGTCTGAGTCTGGTCTGAGCACCACTCCTTCTTGTTAAGCCACTTCCAAATCCTTTGCTTCCAATCCTTTTATTCGATAAAAGAGGACTATCCCACGATGATCAACCCCGCCTCTCGCGGCAACTATTTCAAGAAAGGTCGCAAGGTAATATGTTGGCATAAGAACACATTTTATGATATCATTACCTCATTGCTTCACGCCTGATTTTCAAAATGAAGTGCTTCTTAACAAGATTAAGAGTGGTAGTTAAGACCTTTATCCTAGGTCATATCTTTATCTTTACTAAATCATTGTCAAAAAGAGTCTTTAGGCTTGCTATGCAGCACTTTGGATAAAAGAACCCCGCACTGGGGATTCAACATTCTCTCCCCGCTTGTTAAGAGCAACCCTTAGCTGGGCATTCCACACACTTCACGGCGTCCTTAGCCGACTCCTTTGGTTAAACACCATTGCTACTTTGGCCATGCCGTGAGTATATCTGAAAGTCTTTTCTCTTCTTTACTCAGCCGCATGTAGGGGCAAGAGGTTGACGGACGAGATGACCAACCTAGGTAATCCCCAATACGAGAGGAGTCTCAAATAGGGGCAGTCTTGACCCAAAATTAATATGAGTTTTCATATGAATTTCATGATATACATCTCGCCAAAAGGGCTATTATGAAAATCAAGTCAAAATTTTGAAAAAAAATTTAAAAGTATGAATTATGGCATGACAAGAGTGGCAAAGTCCCCGCAGGGAAAACCCTGGTTGTATGCATGTCAAGGGTCTAAAAATCAAAGGCATAAAGCACCGGCGCAACAGACTACCTCTTTGAGGGGTAATACCTTGGAAGGAATTCAAGTCCCGACATCTCCCATCCTGCATAAAGCTTATCCTCAATTATTCTTCTCTTCTCCCTCCAAGACCGAATGTTTCTCGGGTATGGCCTTGGTAGGGGCACCGTTAACCATGGACAGTCGGTCGTAGGGCGCCACCTTCAATGCACGCCCGGCTTTGGGTAATTTTTAACGAAAGGGGAAGGAACAAGGACCCCTAGCCAGTGGTTTAAAAACACCCTTTGATACTGCATTAACGAAGTCTAAACTAAAATCTAAAAAAAATTGAATATTTCCTGATCCAAAATCCAAAAAAATTGAATATTTCCTAAACCATGTTCCCCAAAAAATTGAATATTTTCAAAAAAAAATTCATAAAAAAATTCACATATTTTCCAAAATCTATAAACATTGAATATCTTTTTCAAAACCCACAAAAATTTGCATATTCCAAAATCTAAAAAATTGCATTGTATTTTTCTGATGGTGCTTTTGCAGGAACAACAACTTTGCAAGGACCAAGAGCATGGGATGAGTCCTCTCCATTC
Source organism: Amorphophallus konjac (assembly GCA_022559845.1). Classification (NCBI taxonomy): domain Eukaryota; kingdom Viridiplantae; phylum Streptophyta; class Magnoliopsida; order Alismatales; family Araceae; genus Amorphophallus; species Amorphophallus konjac. The sequence goes on from CM040118.1 coordinate 147,670,698, forward strand.
GTTGCTATCTACCTTTTGATCCTCCCCATGTTCACAATTGATTTGCGGCGCATTACTCCGATTATTCATCTCCAAATCTTTTTTATCAAATCTTGCTGATCACTCCGCCGATGGGTATTATCAGATCTTGATCATTCAACTCCAAATCTTGTTTAGCCAAGTTGTCATCCTCATGACAAATAATAAACAATGATGTTATGCTATCTATGTTAAATGTTATTCATGCATTTCACACTGTGTACACTTGAATGCTATTCATGATATGATACATACATGCTATTGATGCTTTGATTTATGCTATGCTTGCTATGCTTAAATGCCTTATTCATTGCTTGTTATCATTTATATCTTGGCTAATAAAATTTTGAGCGCAGGGATAAGAAGCTCTTGGTCCCACCGACTGGGCATCATCATCCAAGTCCTACAGTGTTTGCACATTATTCCATCTCAGTTCCCCCATATGCTCATTGCTATCACCATCTTTCTGTATGCATTCTTACTATATGTTACATACGCTATTAGATTATATCAAGGACCTTGTGACTTTGGTAAATCTGGAATTTGAGTTCCCCTTCATCAAAAACAATGATGGTTCCAGAGGAGTCTTAGTCATATGGATAGGCCGTTGAGCCGTCCAAGACTGGGGATGATGGTTCCCTTTTTGTGAGTTGGTGCGCGGATAAACGGGCTTCGGCTTAGTATCAGCTCGCGAAATCAGTTTCTTGACCCAGTTTGGGCAGCTTAACAATATTATCCTTGATTATCTTATATTTTCATTTGTTTTAATTTTTCCTTTTAAACCCAGCATGCATTCATATAGAACTTTGAAACAACATTGAAAAATCATTCTGATAAGCTGATTTGGAGAGTCAAATTGATCTTAATCTTTCCAGATTTGAGATATTCATTGCTGAATGGAATCCTCAGTTCGTTTTGTCGCTGTTTTGGGTCATTTCCTCGAAAGCTCCTTATTTGGATTTCTATCATCTTATTTCAGTCCTTTCCCTTGATCCACCTTGGCTGCAGCACGTCCACATTGGCTGGTAACCGCTCCCCAATGGTGAAATCTACAGGTTTGTGACCTGGGATACTTCCACCGCGCTGGAAGTTGATCATTCTCCTTCGTGCCCGCGTGCACACTCCCTCTTTTATCCAAACATCGTTGATTTCATTGAATTTCTCGAGATTACTTCATCTCGAGCTTTTGATTTAATTCTCATCAAGTGATGTTGATTGCATGTCTCATCACACCTTGGCATCTACTTTTCAGTTCGTTCTGCTCCCTTGCAAAGCAGACGTCAAGGCGGGGCATCTGTAGACACGCCAAAATTGACGTTACTGTGAGTGCATCTCATATTACCTTGTAATGTCCCAATTTGACCATCAAATTAACTTTATTTAAGTGATTTTTCTCACTTTTCTTAGATTTCTCCCTTTTATTATTTTTTCCTATTTTTTTGGATTTTTTGAGAATTTTCTCTATTTTTATGAATTTTTCAGAATTAACGACTTGACGTGGGGCGTCTTTTAAATAACGGCTTAGCCTTAGGCGTTTCTCAAAGAAATGACGACTATCAATAAAGTCGTCCATTCTTTCATTTTCCCATTTTTCTGGATTTTTCTGAAATTTTTTTAGAATTTTTCAGAATTAACGACTTAACAGGGGACGTTACTCTGATTTTAAATGAAACCAAAATTAAAAAAAATGAATTAACGACATATGCAAGGGCGTCATTTTCAATTTGAATATTTTAATATTATTTTTAAACTCTCTTCCAGAGGTGATTTGGTGGACTTCCGAGTGTCAGAAAAATATGAAAAAATAGTAATTAGAATCAGCACAGTGAGATGCACCTCCACCTAAAAAATGGGAAACTACTATTGAGAAATGAAAAATGGCCCTGTTTTGAATATTTTGAATTAACGACCTTGAATCGGACGTCAATTAAATTGACGCCCGAATCCCCGGTCATCCATTCTTTTTTACTTTTTATCATTTTGATTAACGCCCCTGTGCAAGGCGTCATTTCCAATTAACGCCCCCAGGCCGGTCGTCATTTTCATTGCTATATTTTGAGAGTTCGGATCCGACCGAAATTCGTGTTTAATTATAAATAACGCCTCTATGCAAGTCGTCAATTCTGAAATTGACGTTTCCTCCGCGGGCGTCATTTTGAGAAACGACCGTCTCCAAGGCGTCATTTCTTGATCAATTCCGATTTTTCCCAAAACCTCCTTCTTTCCTCGTTTTGAGCCCCTTTTAACTTCGGAATGGCTTTCCATGACAGGAGGGACTCTTTCCAATGCTTATCTCTTGCTAAAACTAGGTTATCCCAATTGTTCTTGGAATTAAAACTCCAATTCACCCTATAAATAGAGACCTGCGGCTCTGTCGAAGGGAGGAGATTTTATTTTTTTTTACAGGAGAGGTGCTGCTGCTACTGCTTCTTGGCTCTAGGAGAAGCCGCCTACACATTCTAAATCTTCATCCTTGAAGAGGCTTCCTCCCGATTGCATATCAAGGCCAAAGGGGAAAAACTGCCCAGGCTCTTTTTACCTCCTTTCTCTATTTCTCTGTTCTCTATTTTCTTTTTCTTTTATCTGCATTAATCGCATGCATTCATCTTAGTCATTGTTCTGTTATCAAGCTTCTTTCTCAATCACATTGAGACTCCCACAGTGCAACACTTGCACACTTATTATTCTGAGCATTCATCATATAATTTTATCCCACCCTTTGCACGGGAGTTTAAGGGCTAACACCCAACAAGGTGTGTTCTTATACATGATTTTCATGCTCATCTTTATTGTGAATTTGATGCTACACTCACCTTGGTTCTAATCCATATTCTTTTATTGGTGTTTGTTAATTTTGCAAGGGTAATCAATCAAGAAGAACTCTCTTCATCGGCCGGCCGATCGGAAGAGAAAGGTGCACTCACAATCTCCCCGCATTTGAGGTATTTATATTCGCGATCCCTCCATATTATTATTGTTTATATCCTTTGAGGCCCTCGCATCTCTGGCGATCACTCTCCTTACTAGCACCTCGTGCTTGCATGCTTTAATATCTTTTATTTTTTTTGAATTGTTCTAAGTGGATTTTCTTAGAATCTACAGAAAGCTCATCCTTACTCTGGTTATAATAAATTTCCTATAAACCATGCTTCTTGAAGAGGGGCGATCTCAAGCTGCTCCTGAGCGGGGAGGAAGATGACCACGTATCCTTGAAGTAAGAACTGCAAGAAGGGAAACAAGTCAGAGGTGCCCAGGGATAGATCCCCGGGGGAGACCCTCCGATGCTTAAGTCAGCACAGGTAGTAGAGCACTGGTGCGAAGAGAAGAGTTAGGAGGAAAATGGGAGCGTGAGATCCCTCTCCACCGAAAGGTGAAGTGGTTCCTGCTCAGGGTTGCTGGCTCTTGCCTTGCTTAGGCTTACCTCTCGTAGTAGGGCATGTCTTGTTTAAATAATGGCATGTTGTGCGAATTGATCCCTGTGAGCGGAGGAGTTCCAGGGGGGGTTACGTCCTTCATGCGGGCTCTTTATGGCGCGCGGACTCTTGGTCTCCCTTGTCCCCTTGAGCTTCCTACCATTAAGGGATTCGTAACGGCCGAATAAATAAGCTTCCATCAGCGAGCCCGAGTGAATGACACTTGTTTAGGAGTGGTCTCCCGAGTATTAAGTGCTGGGTCGGGATAAAGAATAGGGGGTTCCAGGGGAGCTTTCCTGATCGACTGATGCTCAGACTTCCCAACCCGAAGGCCGCCTAGGAAGCGCTTGTACCATGTGAATTTTTGGGCTTCATAATAAGTGGGCCCGGGGGCTGCCACTTTGAGGAGTTGAGCCTTGTTCGGTCCGATTTAGACTCGTTTGGCCTCTCTATACAGGCAGTGAGATTTCCCCTCTCCACTTGTCCCCCTCCTACTCCCGAGCCAAGATTAGGCTCGGACGAGTAGCAATTGGGCTGGAGTGTTTGTGGCACTGGTTGGGTAAAGATATCTCTCTGGTAGGGGCCACATGTTGTAGCTCACCTTGAAAATGTGCCCGTTATGATGAATAAGAGAAGGCCCCTCCTCGGGAGATCGGATGCCGCGCCGCCTCCCGTCAGGGTTTTTAGGCATTACGCATTTTACGTCCCTTTATCTCCGGGGTTTGAGGGTTTTGCCTCTCTTTATAGTTATATTTGAGGAGGGGGGGCTTCTGTGCGGTGAGAGCAGTTTTGGAAGAGCGAAGAATCGTTGCGGCCAACGGAGCAAGAGGGGCTTCCTGGGGCGGCGATTCGTCATCTCCCTTCCTCCAAAGTTCTCGGGCTTGGAGCTTTCCCCTTCTTCTTTTCTCTGTCTCATGGCGGACCAACATCCTGAGGCCGAGGGGCGGTAGAGAGAACGGGTCCCAAGGGTTTTCTTGACGCCACCGGAGCCACTCTGCAGTGAGCTAGGGGAGGCTGAGGTGAAGCGGCTAGAGAGTCGATATGGGCTACCTTGGCGGTTCCAGTTCTTGGCGCCTGAGCCTCATGAGTCTACCATATCCACTCATTCTGGCCTCTTTTGCTCCTTTCTCCTGGCCTGGAAATGTGGCTTTCATCTGCCCCTTCATCCCTTTGTCGCCGAGTTGCTTCGGTTCTACCGGCTGGCTCCTGTCCAACTGGTCTCCAACTCTTATACCTTCATTTTCTCATTTATTTTTCTCTACGGCCAGTGTGGGGTGCGCGCCTCGCTGGATCTTTTCCATTACTTCTTTGAGTTGAAGGAGCATCCTCATGCGGGGAGAGGCTTCTTCTATATTCAGGCGAAGCGGAGGAGGAGCTGCGTGTCCCTCTCTGCGAAGGACTCTTCTCATAAAGGGTGGAAGACCCAATATTTCTGGGTGGGCCCATCGGCAGTTGGTGTAGTCTGGAATTTTTCGACATCTCCCAATTTCCACCCGAACATTCCTCCGAAGCAAACCGTGTTTTCGCCGGAGGTGGAAGAGGAGGCTGTCATCCTACAGCAGAATCGCCAAGAGACTACTGATTTGGTGACTTTGATAGGAATCGACACCGAGCATGTACTTTTTCTGTTGCATTTATGTCCTTTTAGTTTGTGTTTATATCCTTGGGAAAGTATGTACGCAAATGTAAGGCTTTATAAGCCAATGAGTCATTCCCATAAATTGTGTGGGTTTTTGTGTAATTATGTAGTAGGCCCAGCTAGGGGGCCCTCACCCCTTTCCCATTGGTCCACCTAGACCATGTGGGGCTGGTCAACCATCCTAGGTGGCCATCTAGAAGGTTGGAATGCCAATTGACCACATGGGAGACATGTGGTTCACTTTGTCCAAGGTAGGCCACCTAATTTTCCAACCCCATTAACCTTGGTCAAGGGGGCGCCCCTCTTCCCTATTATTTTATTATTTTTGGTGTGTTAATCACACTTAATCCCAGCCATCCAATCCCCATTCCTAGATCCAAGGGTGTAGAATGGGTTTGATACATGATATATAAAATGTTGTATTTTCCATTTGTTAGCATTAATGAAGAGAAAATTGTTGAAAAATCAAGAGTGATTCTTGAGCCCCTCCCCTCTCCCCTGGTGTTCATCTCCTCCAACCTCCAATTCTAGAGTGGTTTCTACCTCCTATCCCCTCCCCTCTATCTCTGTTCTTCATCTATGCCGCCGCCGCCGCCGTTCGTGCCGCCTTCGAGCCGCCGCGAAACCATCTTTGGTATTCTGTCCTGCTGGATAGAGGTGTCTTCCCAAAAATTCTGCTACCAGCCACGGCCTCTTCGTGGTCTGAAATTTATATGGTGTGTTCCTATCTTCCACCCCATCATCCACAAAACAATTCAGGTCCAAAATCCCTCGTTTAGTATTTTTCCATTTTCGTGCATCTTTCATTCCCAGATCTGTTTTGTCTCTGTCTACAGTGACAGCAGCCCTGTGTTTCTCACCTCCGACGCTCTTTTTGATTTTTCCAAACCCTCCCAATTTTACTGAGAGTTCTGTCCATCATCCCCTATATCCACCATTTTTCTTGATGTTTTATTCGCCCTCTATCATTTTTCAAAATTTGTGTTCTATCTCTGCTATAGTGTTTTCAGCCAAGTTCCAGATCCGACCACCCTCCACTTCAAAAATCAGAACAAATCACCACCACCTCCAAACCCTTCATAAAAAATAGTCCAAGTTTCCTATCTTGATTTCCTACAACTTTTATGAAGACCATAACTTCATATTCGGACGTTCACATATCGGTCAAAGGTAGTTCTCAGACAAGTTCTCTGCAGATCTGAGAGTCCTATCACTGTACAATAGCAAATCAACAATTCATTAAAGCCCAGATCCGTGTAGATCCAGGCCAGATCTTCAGGCCTAGATTGAAGGATTTGAAGTTAACTTTCCAACGGCGCCAGTCTTGTGTCGATCCGACATCGGGGCTGATCGCAGCACCCGTTCTCGCCGGGACGCGCGCTGAAAACCAGAAGTTGCAGATCCGTGGCCGATTATTCCGACCGGTGCCGATCGGAGCCGCCCGGCCTCCGGCCGGCGAACCAGCATGCCTCCACTTCAGGGAGCGCTCATCCAGGCATCCACCACCACAGCGGTGCCACCGGGTCCCACACGGCCCCTCCGAACAGCACGTGGGCCCCACAGGCGCGAGTACGTGTGCGGCCGAAGCTACGCGAGAAGCCGCCCGTCAACCCGAAATCGGTCCTCCCGGATCCCATTGTGTCACCCTTTACCTCTCTGTGTGGAGTGGGCTGTAACTCATTTCTGTAATCTTTATGTATTAACTGTCCCGGGAGTACGACTTCGGCCGGGTCCGTCGTCCCCACGCCGAGCGCGTGGAGGTATCGTATTCGCTCCTTGCTTGGTATTTCGCTTATTTCCATATATGCTTGTTTATGCCACTGCTAGAGAGCATGTTTTAGGACCTAGCTCGCTATAATTTCATATCACCGCTGCTGCGAGAGAGAGAGCGTTACCGTCCCGTGACCCGATCCGGGCACAAGTGAGAGCCGACCACCCTAGCTCACTGCCGGTTTCTCAACCGCGCACGTCCGACGCTTCCCTCGTTAAGGGGCAGTCACGAGCTTGTCGTGTCCGTGTCTCGTCCCGCATCAATTTGGTATCAGAGCGAGTTTGAGTCTAGGGTGTCAAAAAAAAAGTGTGTCATTAGTCATTGTCATTGTCATTGTCATTAGTCATTAGTCACGTCTAGTCATTAGTCATTATCTTAGTTGTGTTTAGGGTCATCATTGTTTTAAAACAAAAAAAGTGTCTTTTTACATTGCATCCCAATAACCTGGTATATAAAAAGGTGTTGTCCGAACATTAGGCTACGCCTATCGGGAAGGCCGCACACTTGCGCGAGTGATCTTCGGATTGATTAACTCCGCCCCGTACCGAGTATTAGTGTCTTGTCCACATGGTCTTGCATATCTATTCCTAGGGATCCAATCCCATCTTTTTGGAAACTATGGCCAACCCATGCCGACCCGTCCAAGGCGATAGGTCCGTGTCCGAGTACATTTGGGACTATGATAAGTACCGGATGGAATATGGAGTTGGAGAGGATAGCATCACGATTGCCTTTGAGTTCCGGAGAGGTTTGCGGTTTCACTTCCAACTTGAATGTCTTGTCCGCGACGCGTTCTCGCTGGCGCAATCTTATAAGGTCGCTCTAGAGGTCGAGCCCTTTGAGTCTCATTTTTCTCACTCTAGAGGTCGAACTCTTTGGCAAACATCTACCTCCCAACGGAGTCCCGAGCCGATCGGACTACCTAACCCAATTCCTTCACCACCCGAGAGTGCTCCATTGTCACCCTCACCTTCCGATCTTAATTCGGAACCCTCTCATTTGGAGCCACCCAAGCCCCAGCCACCCGTGTTTCTAACGGGTACGCTTTTCATTGCCGAGCCGCTTCTTAGTTGGCTCAAGGATGGCTTGGTCCCACATCCCTCCCCATCCATGGACCCCACCTTACCTTTAGTGCCGGTCAACTCATTCCATACCACATTTCGATCTAGTCACCATGTTGACAAGTTGGACGATCTTGTTATGGGACTAGACACGCAATGGCAGTTGACACATATGTTGGCCCGAGACTTCGACCAACCCACGAGTCGTAGCTTCAGCCATCTGGCCTTCGGGTCCATTACCTCCGAGTGCACCGTGGGTTGTATCACCATGGAGGTTCTTCTACTTCTCCCGCTACCGGATGAGCCCGACTTCATGACTTTGCTTCCGAGGGAAGAGTCATATTTCCTATACACGGTCCCATCTACCATGACGGAGGAAGGTGACCACCCGCACCTTCAAGAATTTCACCATTGGGACCATGTCATGTTGGAACCCACCATAAGGGGTCATACCTTCTTTGATCCCTTTGACCCCTTCCCTAGTGGATCCCTAGACCCTTCATATTCCCTTCACTTCTTCGGGGAAGTCCACCTTCATACCCCTTTCCTACGGGTCGGGTCCTCCATACCCACCAAGCCCGTCCACGATACACCTACACCCGGCTCTTACACACCCGGCTTTCCTAGCCCACTCAAGTCTCCTAAATCTAAAGGGCCGTCCATGCATGACTGGGTCATACTTGGACATTTAGGTGTACCCCATGCCACCCATCTCCGGTTACGTCAAATGCATGTATGGCACATATTCGGGTGTCCTGGTCCGCCGTCATCCATGTACGGGTCTGACTAACACTAGTTTTGTCTAGAGTCATGTATGAGTCCGTTTCTTATTTGTGTTGTTTGCATATGTGTGTTAGTGTTTGGTGAGTCTGCATGTGTCTTGTGCAAGCTCGTTGTCGTTCTCTTATGCGTAAGAGGTGAGTGGACTCATTCGATGAGTATGGGATCGGTTCCACATCTATACCCGGATCAGTCACCTATAGGGACTCAGCGGTGATTCCTAGTGAGTCTTCGAGCCTGCTCCCTTCCCTTTTGAGAGTGCCCCACCCAGAGTGTCCTCCTCTAGCCCAAAGTAGTTCGCGCATATCGAGTATATATGGAATGAGCAGGTGACGATCACTTGGAGTGGAGCGTACCCGCGTTACTTGGCACGGTGACAGATCCGCCGGAATACTCGAGCATCCCTACCGCTACTCGACGGGGTCGAGTTCCTCCCACCCGGGGAGAGTTGATGGGAATCGACATCGAGCATGGGCTTTTTATTTTGCATTTATGTCCTTTTAGTTTGTGTTTATATCCTTGGGAAAGTATGTACGCAAATGTAAGGCTTTATAAGCCAATGAGTCATTCCCATGGATTGTGTAGGTTTTTGTGCAATTGTGTAGTAGGTCCAACTAGGGGGCCCTCACCCTTTTCCCATTGGTCCACCTAGACCATGTGGGGCTGGTCAACCATCCTAGGTGGCCATCTAGAAGGTTGGAATGTCAATTGACCGCATGGGAGACAAGTGGTTCAATTTGTCCAAGGTAGGCCACCTAATTTTCCAACCCCATTAACCTTGGTCAAGGGGGCGCCCCTCTTCCCTATTATTTTATTATTTTTGGTGTGTTAATCACACTTAATCCCAGCCATCCAATCCCCATTCCTAGATCCAAGGGTGTAGAATGGGTTTGATACATGGCATATAAAAGGTTATATTTTCCATTTGTTAGCATTAACGAAGAGAAAATTGTTAGAAAATCAAGAGTGATTCTTGAGCCCCTCCCCTCTCCCCTAGTGTTCATCTCCTCCAACCTCCAATTCTAGAGTGGTTTCTACATTCTATCCCCTCCCCTCTATCTCCGATCTTCATCTGTGCCGCCGCCGCCGCCGTTCGTGCCGCCTTCGAGCCGCCGCGAAACCATCTTTGGTATTCTATCCTGCTGGACAGAGTTGTCTTCCCGAAAATTCTTCTACCAGCCACGGCCTCTTCGTGGTCTGAAATTTATATGGTGTGTTTCTATCTTCCACCCCATCATCCATAAAACAATTCAGGTCCAAAATCCTTTGTTTAGTATTTTTCCATTTTCGTGCATCTTTCATTCCCAGATCTGTTTTGTCCCTGTCTACAGTGACAGCAGCCCTGTGTTTCTCACCTCCGACCCTCTTTTTGATTTTTTCAAACCCTCCCAATTTTACTGAGAGTTCTGTCCATCATCCCCTACATCCACCATTTTTATGGATTTTTGATTCGCCATCTATCCATTTTTTAAAATTTGTGTTCTATCTATGCTACAGTGTTTTCAGCCAAGTTCCAGATCCGACCACCCTCCACTTCAAAACTCAGAACAAATCACCACCACCTCCAAACCCTTCATAAAAAATAGTGCAAGTTTCCTATCTTGATTTCCTACAACTTTTACGAAGACCATAACTTTAGATTCGGACGTTCACACATCGGTCAAAGGTAGTTTGCCGATAAGTTCTCTGCAGATCTGAGAGTCCTGTCACTGTACAATAGCAACTCAACAATTCATTAAAGCCTAGATCCATGTAGATCTAGGCCAGATCTTCAAGCCTAGATTGAAGGATTTGAAGTTAACTTTCCAAAGGCGCCAGTCTTGTGTCGATCCGACATCGGGGCTGATCGCAGCGCCCGTTCTCGCCGGGACGCACGCTGAAAACCAGAAGTTGCAAATCCGTGGCCGGTTATTCCAACCGATGCCGATCGGAGCCGCCCGGCCTCCGGCCGGCGAACCAGCGTGCCTCCACTCCAGGGAGTGCTCATCCAGGCATCCACCACCACAGCGGTGCCACCGGGTCCCACACGGCCCCTCCGGACAGCACGTGGGCCCCACAGGCGCGAGTACGTGTGCGGCCGAAGCTACGTGAGAAGCCGCCCGTCAACCCGAAATTGGTCCTCCCGGACCCCATTGTGTCACCCTTTACCTCCCTGCGTGGAGTGGGATGTAACTCATTGCTGTAATCTTTATGTATTAACTGTCCCGGGAGTACGACTTCGGCCGGGTCCGTCGTCCCCACGCCGAGCGCGTGGAGGTATCGTATTCGCTCCTTGCTTGGCATTTCACTTATTTCCATATATGCTTGTTTATGCCACTGCTAGAGAGCATGTTTTAGGACCTAGCTCGCTATAATTTCATATCACCGCTGCTGCGAGAGAGAGAGCGTTACCGTCCCGTGACCCGATCCGGGCACAAGTGAGAGCCAACCACCCTAGCTCACTGCCAGTTTCTCAACCGCGCACGTCCGATGCTTCCCTCGTTAAGGGGCAGTCACGAGCTTGTCGTGTCCGTGTCTCGTCTCGCATTAGACTTCTTCCAACATTGAGGGCTACCTTGCTCGAGTGCTGTCGTTGACAGGTAAGGAGTTCGAGAACTTGGTCTTCCTTCTTGTGGAGTAAGAACCTTCCTTCTCTTAATCTGCTTTTCTGTGGTTCAGACACGAGGAGAGCGGTTGAGGAGGAGGCACCGTCGGCCGAATTGGAGATCATCGATTTGGACGAGGCGCCGGCTCCTGACGATCTTTAAGCTTCAGAGGGCTCATCCCGCGCCCGGGACATGGGCAAGTGGGTGGCCCTGGATGACGTTTTCGAGCACCGGGGGGTCAAGCGCAAGGATATCATGGCCAAGATGTTACAGTCTTCAATGCAGGCTCAGTCTGCTGAGAAGAAACGGGTGAGGAAGGAGGAGGTCATCCGTCCGTCCGGAGGAGATTCCCTGCCGGCTCTCCCCTCTACTGAACAAGAGGGGGCCGATGAAGGAGGGATCACCGCTGATGCTGAGGCGCCGAGTGTAGCGGAGGGGAGGGGGTCTGGTATGAGCCGGTCGAGGTTGGAGGGTTGCAGGGGGAGGTGACTCTATCTCGGCCGACCGAAACTGGGGAGGTACGAGGTGGGGCCGCTCATGCCAAGCCAACCGGTGGGGCCCCGGGGACGGGATTGCCCGAGGGAGATGCCCCGATCCCCGTCGCTCCGGTGAGAGCTTCCCCTCACTCTACCAGCACCTTTAGTGTCCGGGCTCCTCTGTACCGGGCGTGCCATTCCTTAGCTTCTCGAGACTTGCGGGAAAAAGTTCGGAAGGGTCCCCCCTCTTCGCTGTTTGAGCAGATTATGGAGGGAGGGCTGGTCTTGGCCCAGCTGGGGGCTGAAGCAGTGGATGCGTACGCTCGGGTGGAGTCCGAGTGGGAGACTATCTCGTGGACCCACGGTGCGCTTGATCGGAAGGTCAAGCGTCTGACCCTCGATCTTGGGGACCTTCACAGGGAGATGGCCCCGCTTCAAGCGCTGGCGCAGTCGACCCAAGCAGAGGCTCGATCAGCTGGCCCAAGCTCGTCACATGGTCGACCGGAAGAGTGAGCTACTGGAGTCAGAGTGTAGAAACCAGGTCGAGCGCGATGACCAATGGAGGGCCGAGCGAGAGGGGCTCGAGGACCGAGTTTGGGCGGCCAAGGATTCACGGACCGAGGTTGAGTAAAGGCTGTTCGAGGCCAAGAGAAGGTTGTCCGAGTCTGAGTAGCGGATAGCTGAGCTCGAGAGGAAGGCAGACCTAGCTGGGAAGGAAGCGCTCGAGCAACATAAGTGTTCAGAGGGTTACCAGGTAGCTTTGCAACAGGCGGCCTTTCCCTACTACGAGTCAGGCTACTAATGGGGACTCCAGAAGGGCTTCTCTCAAGGCTATGATCGGGCCATCCTGGAGGCAGAGGCCAGTCGTCTACACTCGTTTATCCTTCCGGTCAGCGCTATGACTCGGATTGGGGCTCCACTAACTCTTCCCACTACACATCGAGTGAAGAGGTGAGTTTGGCCACGTCTGAGTGACCACCAACTCCAGCATCCTCGGGAGAGCACACGGCCGAGACAGTTCCCACACAGGTGGGGTCAGTGTCTGGGCCGACCGTCGCTGAGTACACTGGGGGCAGATCGTCTGGTGCCGAAGAAGCCTTGTCTGCCAAGCTTGGAGATGGGCCTGAGGCCTTATGTAATAGCTCTTTTCTTTTTTTCTCATTCTTTTTTGTATGTAGCCGAGTAAGGCTTTTTTGGAAACTATAATAGCGGTAGTATTGAATGCTGAATTGACTGTTTCTTACCACTTTTGGTGTGATTTGACTACCGTATCCGCAGTCGTTTGAAGAAGGCGCCGATTTTCTACAGATCTTGCGCATGACGATCTGTCAAATAACTAACATGGCGGTGGCACCTTTCCATTTTTCCATACCACCCTTAATGACTTGCCACTTCGCGCGTCCCGCTAGGGGAATATTGAGAAATGAGGTAACCAACCCAGGGAAAGCCTTGGTAGCGTGTTTTTTAAGGGGAGAGTCATTTAAGGTGATCAGCTCCCCCTTCGGCCTATAAAAGGTCTGAGGGGCTTCTCCTTTTCCTTTCATCAGTTAAGGCCGTTTCTAGCGGTTTTTCCCTTCCGCAAAGCGTTGTGCTGTTAGTCTTGGCGGGGCATGGAAGGCGTTTCAGAAGATGATGATGCAGATGGCGGTAGAGGGAAGCTCCTATTGTTTCAGTCTGGAAGAGGGTTCGTCAGTCAGAGGTCACTCCGAAAGAGGGTTCGTCATGCCGGAGCATGTCGCACTCCTATCCTTGACCCGCCGACACCATCCCGTGGGGAGGAGGGGAGCTAATTAAGCTCCCTCCTTTCTAGCCTACTCGTCCACCTCTATATTTTTTTATTTTTCTTCCTCCTCTTTCACTCTTTGGAGGATGCCTGCACTCTCTGCCTTCCAAAGAGTTGGCAGAGAGGAGGCCTTCACTTGTATTCCTTCCTCTCTTCTTCTAGTTGTTTCCCCTCTTTTCCTTTTTCCTCCGAGCTTTCTCAAACTAACGAAGCCGGCGATCCCTTATCCGAGCTAGTTTCTACACAAGGCAGAGTCAGTGGCTGGATGTGGGAGCGCCTATTGGGTCGGCCGAGCGTTCTACTCGTGTTATAGTACCAAGGGATGTAATTTTTTGTACATGTATACTATACCGGCTACGGCCTTCTTGATGTACCTCAAAGTTTAATAAGAAGAGAAGAATGGTGATTATTCTATTTCACTTACATGTATATGCTTGTCAAATATTCAAAAGTGGAACTTGCGAAGATTTGTCTCATTCCACATCCGAGGGATGGGTGTTCCTTCCATGGTGGACAATCGGTATGCTCCTTTCCTGAGCTTCTCGACCACTCGGTAGGGACCTTCCCAGGTAGGGGCCAGCTTCCCCGTCGCCTCTAGTGGTCGAGATGCTTCGGCCTTCCTCAGGACGAAGTCTCCTGGCTAGAAGTGTCTATCTCAGACTCTGCTGTTGTAGTATCGAGCGATGCGCCATTGGTATTCCGTTGCTCGGATCCTTGCACTCTCTCGGATCTCGTCTGTAAAGTCGAGGTTCTCTCATAGTTTCTGCTCGTTTACCTCGGGCTTGAAGTGGACGACGACCTCCAACGGAATCACGGCTTCCGTGCCATACACCAGCTGAAAAGGTGTTTCACCAGTAGCCGTTCTCGGAGTAGTTCGGTGCGACCATAGTACGCTTGGCAATTCCTCGAGCCAGCTTCCCTTGACTTTGTCGAGCCTAGTTTTGATGCCTTTTAAGATAGTCTTATTGGCATTTTCGACCAGTCCGTTAGCCTGAGGTTGGGCTACCGAAGTGAAGTGGTTGCGAATGTTTAGGTCGGCACATCTGTCTCTGAAATAATGAGAATCAAACTGCCGACCGTTATTGCTCATGATCACTCGGGAGACACCAAAGCGACAGATGATCGATTTCCAAACAAAACTCCATACGACCGATTCGGTGATCCTGGTGGTGACTTCGGCCTCGATCCATTTGGTGAAATAGTCGATGGCGATGATGACGAACTTCTTCTGAGCTTGAGCCATAGGGAACGGCCCCAAAATGTCGATCCTCCACCGAGCGAAAGGGTATGGCTCGACAAGGGTGATGAGCTCCGCAGTGAGCTGATGAATTAGGTGGTCAAAGCGCTGACATCGATCACACTTCTGTACGTAGGTCTAGCAGTCGCGCTGAAGAGTGGGCCACCAGTAACCCTGCCGTAGCAAGATCCTGGCGAGTGATCTTCCTCCTTCGTGCACTCCGCAGATGCCTTCGTGTACTTCATGAATCGCTCGGCTGGCTTCGTCGACACTGATGCACTTGAGGAGAGGACCGGAGAATGATCTGTGGTACAAGGCATCGTCCAGCATGATGAAACGCCGAGCTTCGTACTTGAGCTTCCGAGCCTCCCGAGGGTCAGTGGGCTCTTGAGAATCCCGGAGCCAGGATATGTAGGGGGTCCGCCAGTCACTTGAGGGTGCCGGGTAAATAGTCATAAGCTCAGATTCGATGCTCGGTTGCCCGAGCTCCTCGAGGAAGATCAATCGTGTACTAGCGGGGTCGGGCGAGGAGGCCAGTCGAGAGAGGACGTCCACTCGGGAGTTTTCCTCCCGGGCTATTCAGACTACCTCAAAGCTCTCGAAGAGTTGGGCCATCCTCTTGACCGCCTAGAGGTACTTGATCATTTGTCTTTCCCGAGCTTCGTATTCACCGTTGACCTGGCTAGCGACCAATTGGGAGTCAGTGTGGATCCTGAGTCATTCGGCCCCCAGTCGTCGAGCCATCCTGGCTCCCGAGATAACGGCTTCATACTCGGAGGTATTGTTGGAAGCCTGGAAGTTGAACTTTAGGGCGTACCGCAGCTCTGCTCCTTCGGGGGACTTGAGGAGAATACCGGTGCCGCTTCCTGTTGAATTGGAGGACCCGTCGACGAATAGATCCCAGGTAGGCCTGGACGTTGGTGGAAGTGCTTTTTCAATCGGGAATGTGCTTTCAGCGATGAAGTCCGCGAGAGCCTGTCCTTTAATCGCCGAGCGAGGGCGATATGAAATATCGTAGGCCCCGAGCATGATGGCCCATTTGACGAGGCGTTCCGAGGCTTCAGGGTGAAAGAGAATCTTCTTCAGGGGTTCGCCGGTCAATTCAACGATGGAGTTCCCTTGGAAGTAGGGTCGGAGGCGCTTGGCCGAGGTAACGAACGCTAGCACGAGTTTCTCGATTGCGGGGTACCTTCTTTCGGTCTCACTAAGCACCTTGCTGGCATAGTAAACTGGTCTCTTAACTCCTGCATCGTTCTTGACCAGGACTGAGCTTACAGTAGAAGGGGTCACCGAGAGGTAGAGGTGTAGAGCTTCACCTTGGACTGGTTTGGACAGCATCGGGGGCGAGACCAAGAATTCCTTGAGTTCAACGAATGCCTTTTTACATTCCTCATCCCAGGCAAACGTAGGTGATGCAATTTTTGGTCCCCTCAATAGTTTGAAGAAGGGTAAGCATCGTTCGGCCGCCCGAGACAGGAAATGGTTGAGTGCAACAATGTGCCCCGTTAGGCGTTGGACATCCTTGATGCAGGTAGGTGGCCTCATGTCCAGGATGGCCTGGACCTTGTCGGGGTTGGTCTCAATTCCATGCTGAGTGACCAGGAAGCCTAGGAACTTCCCGGATCTGACTCCGAAGGCACACTTGGCGGGGTTGAGCTTCATGTTGCACTTCAGGAGGGTGTCGAAGGTCTTGGCTAAGTCGGCGAGGTGGTCTTTGGCCTTCGGTGTTTTGACGAGCATATCATCAATATAGGCCTCGACGTTCCGACCGAGCTGTCCTTCAAAAATGTGGTTCATCAGTCTCTCATATGTTGCTCCATCATTCTTTAACCCGAATGGCATTCGGGTGTAGCAGTGTACGCCGAAGTCGGTGATGAAGGTGGTCTTCTCGATGTCCTCTCGGTCCATCCTGATCCGATGGTAGCCAGAGTAGGCATCCAGGAAGCTGAGCAGATCGTTGCCAGAGGTTGAATCGACCAGTTCATCGATGCTCGGCAACGGGTAGCAATCCTTCGGGGTAGCCTAGTTGAGGACGGTGAAATCCATGGACATCCGCCATTTCTCAGAAACTTTTGGTACCAGGACGACGTTGGCGAGCCATGTAGGGTACAGAACCAGACGAAAGAGGCCAGTCTTCTGCCCCTGGATGACTTGCTCTTTGATGACCGCTTGCTTCTCTGGGGCGTGCTTTCTCCTACGCTCTTGTACTGGCTTTGCTGTCGGGTCGAGGTTGAGCTTGTGCATCGCCACGTCTCCCGGGATCCCGAGAAGGTGATCATCAGACCATGCAAAGACTCGGATGTACTGTGCAAGGAAATTTTTATATTTTTCTTGTTCCTCAAGTGGGAGCTCGGCTCCAATCTTTACTCCTAGGGTCGGGTCACCGTTAAGGAAGACTGTTAGCAACTCGCCTCCAGGCTCAGATGTTGTGGGTCCCTCCTCGGCTCCCTTTACCCCTTTATTCTTCCCTTCTGGCCTAGTTGCGTCAACCGAGATTATATAGCACCGTCTAGCCAATGCCTGGTTACCTCGAACTTCCCCATGCCATATTTGATTGGGGACTTCATCTTTTGGTGAAAGGTAGAGGGCACCGCTCTCATTCGGCTAAGAATGCCTCGTCCGAAGATGGCGTTGTATGCCGTCATCCCCTTAATCATGATGAAGTCTACCATAACTGTAACGGTTTTGGGCGAGGTGCCGACAGTAACCGGTAGGCACAGTGCTCCCTCGGGATAAGTAGCCTGGCCGTTGAACCCACAGAGGGGGGTTCGGATCGGGTGGAGTTTAGATGTATTCTCTCCCATTTTGAGGAAACACTCATAGGACAATACATCAGGGGCACTACCATTATTGACTAAGATTCTGTCCACGTTACAATGGTTTATTGTAGCCGATACAACGAGAGCATCGTGGTGCGGGGTGGTTAGCCCTTCCAGGTCCTGGTCAGAGAAACATAGGGCCTGTGGTTCGCTAGTCGGCGGGGCCGCAGGTGCCTCAGAAGAGGCTCGGCTCGCCCCCTCGGCGTGACGCTTTCTTTCTCGGCTGCTATCTCCGCCTGATGTCATCCCGCCCGCGATGACGTTGATGTGGACACCGCGGGGGGCATTATCAATCTCTTCAGCGGCGCCTTGGTCTTCCTTTTGCCTGGACACGTACCGAGATAGGTGTCCCTGGCGGATGAGGCGCTCGATCTCATCTTGAAGTTGATGGCAATCGCTGGTGTGATGCCCGTGGTCGCTGTGGAATAGGCAATGCTTGCGACGATTGCGATGCTTTGTCCTCATGGGCTCGGGTTGGTTGAGGAGACCCGAGCCTTTGATGTCTTCGTAGATTTCGTAGACGGGGGTGGTAAGTGGGGTATACCGCTCGTACTTCCAAGACGGCTCTTTTCGATCTCCGTCCTGGTTCCGCCTCTTTCCTTGTCCCGTCCCTTGCTCGGACGGTCTCTTCTTGTCCCCCTCCCGACCCGAGCCGGTTGTGCCTCGGAAGGCACTGAGGACCTCCTCGCACTCGGCGTGGTGCAGGGCCAAGGTCACTAGCTCGGCGAGGGAGGTAGGGGGATGAAGCACTAGCTCGTGCTATAGGTTCTCGTCGCGGGTACCCCCGGTCAAGGCGGTGATGGCAGAGGCCACATCCAGGCGGGGGATGCGCAGAGCTTCCAATTTGAATTGGTTGATATAAGCCCGTAACTTCTCCCCATGTTCCTCTTTGAGGGCCAGTAATCCCACCACTGACCGAGGCGGACTGCTGCCGGCGAAGCTTTCTTTGAATACTTGGCCGAATTACTTGAAGTTGTGGATGCTGCCAGGGGTGAGGGCTCTGAACCAAGCCTAAGCACCCTGAACCAGAGTGGTCATGAATGCTCGACACTAGATCACATCGGACGCCCCATGCTAGGCCATCAGGGTGTCGAAGCTGTCGTAATGGTCGGTCGGGTCTCCCTGGCCGTCGTACGACTTGAAGGTCAGAAGTGAGATTCTGGGAGCTATCTCTGCCTTTAGGATGTAGTTGGAGAATTGGGATCACTCCTCGTCCTCCACAGGAGAGGTCTTCTGCAAGGCGCGGAGAGCGTGCTCTTGCTCTGCGAAACGCCTCTCAAAGTCTCGCAGTCGGAGAGAGAGTTCTAGTTGTCGCTGTCCCGAGGGGCTGGGGAGGCGCACTTGCATGCTGCCCAGATGCTCCTTAGGGGCCTCGACATCCAGGAACGGTCTGCTTGCTCCGATCTTCTCCCTCCTCGAGGTTGAGGAGGCTTCTTGCTCCGGGGGAGGGGCGTGCGACGGTCCTCCGGACGTGTTGCAAATGAGCCGCTGCCCCCGGAGGATGAAATGGCCTCCAGCAGTTTGCTGGGAGGCATCTCCATGTGGAGGGCTTTTCCTGGGGAGCTGTGTCTTCTCCTTCCTGGCTGCCTGGGCCCTCATGAGATCCACGAGGACATCCAGTTTTACGTTGAGGGTTTGGAGGGCGTCGGTGCTCCCGTCGGGAAGCTGTTCCCCTGCCACCGATGGAGGTAGCTCACTGGCTTGGTTGTCGGACGGGGAATGCTCCGTGGGGAGGGAAGGTGCGCCTTCCTCCATTACCATAGCTTTTCCCATGTCACCGACAGTCTTCCTGCCAGAACTTCTTCGCACCATGATGGCTCTTTGTGCGTTTCCCATAGATGGCACCAGATGAAGAGGGGCAATCTCGCGGTGCTCCTGAGCGGGGAGGAAGATGACCACGTATCCTTGAAGTAAGAACTGCAAGAAGGGAAACAAGTCAGAGGTGCCCATGGATAGATCTCCGGGGGAGACCCTCTGATGCTTAAGTCAGCATAGGTAGTAGAGCACTGGTGCGAAGAGAAGAGTTAGGAGGAAAATGGGAGCACGAGATCCCTCTCCACCGAAAGGTGAAGCGGTTCCTACTTAGGGTTGCTGGCTCTTGCCTTGCTTAGGCTTACCTCTCGTAGTAGGGCATGTCCTGTTTAAATAATGGCCTATTGTGCGAATTGATCCCTATGAGCGGAGGTGTTCCAGGGGGCGTTACATCCTTCATGCGGGCTCTTTATGGCGCGCGGACTCTTGGTCTCCCTTGTCCCCTTGAGCTTCCTGCCATTAAGGGATTCGCAATGGCCGAATAAATAAGCTTCCATCAGCGAGCCCGAGAGAATGGCACTTGTTCAAGAGTGGTCTTTCGAGTGATAAGTGCTGGGTCGGGATAAAGAATAGGGGGCTCCAAGGGAGCTTTCCCGATGGACTGATGCTCGGACTTCCCAACCCGAAGGCCGCCTAGGAAGCGCTTGTACCGAGTGAATTTTTGGGCTTCATAATAAGTGGGCCCGGGGGAAGCCACTTTGAGGAGTTGAGCCTTGTTCGGTCCGATTTAGACCTCGTTTGGCCTCTCCGTACAGGTGGTGAGATTTCCCCTCTCCACTTCTCATAGAAATAATTTTGTTTCAAAAGTTCAGCATATTACATGTTTTAACTGTGGAAAGCCTGGCCACAGAGCTGCTAACTGTTGGCTGGTGGTAATGAAAAGAAAATTTTCCATGTTAATAACAGAATTAATCATATTCACTCACACCAACTTTATGCTCATGCTAATGCATATAAGAAGAACAGGAAATCTGTTATCTCTTGTCATTACTGTGGACAGTTAGGACATTCCATGTCTAACTGCTATTTGATGAGATTTGATGATTCTCAAGTGTTGAAAATGAGGAGAGTACCATTCAAAGGTGTTACTGTCACTGAAGGACCCAAGGAGACTTGGGTTCCTAAGAATGCAAAATGAGATGTTGTTTGCAGGAGTGCCTTGGGATGGAGAATAAAAAGGGGGTTTAATAAATCAAGGCGCTCAAGTAAGGTAAAAACCCAACTCTGCTATTTACAGGCTTGTTCACCTGAATTTTTTTTTGATAGCTGAATATCATGCTTAATATGTCAATTAAGATCTCATGCATACATGTTCACAACTGCATCTGCCATTTGCATCTTTTTCATGTCCATGCATATGCTGGGTGATGTGTGCATATATGAGATTAAAAGGTTGTCTGCATTTGATGCATACATATGCCAATTGCAGTTGTTTGATATTTATCAAAATGCATAATCACTGAAAATAAGTTGCATTTCTAAAAAATCGGAATAGCTGGAATTTGATCCCTGCATGCTGTCACATGCATAAAATGCTCATTAGCACACATGCTCATTCGCATACATATTTGTTTAGAGAACTGTCATAAGAAAAAATTGAAGATGCACATAAGACCGCACTTCCACTGCATTATCATGCATGATCCAGAGGTATATTAAATGGAGCAGTGCCAAAGGGCAGATGAGGTCTGTCTGGAAGCTCTAACCATGTGTGAGGTGGTCTTTAGACCAAGTCCTCCACCAGGTACCTTAGGTCAAATCTGCACTTTGAGCAGTCTAGATTATTCTTGAGCATAATTCATTAATCTCCCTACATAGACTTCATTGCTTGTGTTGCACTCAAAACTTAGTCATTCAATGCATTTTGTTAAGGGGAGTCAATGCATATGCATACACGTTGTTAAATGCACCTCATTCATGTGTTACCAAAATTATTTGACATACATGCACTTACATAGGAGGAGTCCTTGCAAATTATAATTAACTCATGTGCATTTGTCAACATGCATTTGCTGATTTGAGAATTAATTAGCAGCCCATGCATGCATTAAGGGGGAGCATAAATCATGTCATTGAAATTGCATAACTTGTCTCATATTTCACTCCTTATTGATTTCGGTCGGCCAATCTGCTCTTTGTGGTAAACCTGTGATTTAATCTTCAGGCTGAGCTGTTGTCCTGGCTATGATCCTAATTGATCAACATTCTATGCTGCTGTGGAGTGGAATACATCCCACCTCCTTGAAATCTGAATTTGTAATTCTGAATTTCCCTTGTCTATCTTGAAATCTTCTGAATTCATCAGCTTCATGATCTTGAAATCTAATTTCTACTGCATTCGTTGAGTTTGTGCTGGCTATTTTGAATTCCTTCAGAAATCTACAACATAATTTTCTCTTATACATGCCTAGTGCCCTCAACTGCTTGTTGAAATGGCTGTTTCAGAAGTTCCATTGTCTTGACAAATGGTTGGGAAGATTTCAATGTGTGAGCCTTGTTCATAAATCTGAAAAATTTATGTTAAAGAAGAATCTTTTATTATACGGATTTATGAATATCTGAAAGTTTCAGATGATTTATGATTCATGTATTTCTTGAATCTTTGATTCGAATATCTGGAAAACATCTGAATCAACTCTTTTAATAAATTCTAAACCATTTGATTCTTGTTATATCATGTAAGATTATCAGAAATATGGACGTTCTTAAAATCATGGCTCACCTTAGTTGAAATGCTTGATGTAAGTATTGTCTTTAATCATTTGATTACTCTGAGATTTGTTTGAAAGAAAAATTTGATCAGAGCAATGCCTTTGGTCACTGAGAAACCATGTCCAAAGGACTGTGCCATGAAGTGCCATGGGTAACTCTACTAAAAATTTGATGAAAAATATGTGAAAGGTTAGGCAGAGCAATGATTAGGTTGCACTGAGAAACTGGGTCACTTCATTAAAGAAATGGAGATCACCTATGTCATGAAGTGCCCTAGTTAACTCTGTTCAATATGAATCCAGACAGTTAGTCATACTAAGTGCTTAGAGGTACTGGCGTCTAAACAACGTATATCCTCTAGTTACAAGGTGTGTACTAAACTCGATTGATCTTGAAAGATATTGCTATAAAATTTACTGCTGCATAGAAAGAAAAAAAAACAAAAACTTGCTGAATCTTTAGACAAAATCAGATGCTTTCATGAATGTTTAATCTCAATACTACCTTATGCAACTCCTAAGGAGTCATTGAAATTGAATGTCTAAGATGAAAGGAGATCAAACTAGATGTTATCATGAAAGCTTGGTTCAATTTTATTAAAATTGCTTCCAGATATGAGTACAGATAGTCTATTTTGAATATTCTCTGAATACATTATCTTTAAACCATCCTGCTCAATAAAAAAAAAACTATTCATAAGCCCTTATGATTGAAGACTCTGGCACATGTTTAATTTTGGATTTATGGCTTGGCATCTCACTGTTAATCTTCCTTACTCCTTTTGGAAGATCTGTTGATCTCTCAGAGTTGAAACTTGTTGGGGGTTTATTCTGCTGAACACTCCTTGCTTGCGCTCAATTCTTCACTGATTACATCATTTCAGTTTCTGCTAGTTGCTATTTTCTATAGACTGCACAACCTCAATTCTCTCATTGCCCGCACTTTAACAAGTGGTATCTCTCATTGCCTACTTTGGCCAACTGCCCCTGTGATTTTGCTGTTATATATTTGGATCAATTCTTCCATTCAACTCCTCGCTGCATGTTCTTGTCTGCCTGCTTAGATTTTGTTGGTAAGGGGGAGAATAGCTTTTGTCTCAGCCTCATCATGCATGCTTTCTCGTTTATTTCTCCTGATTCTATCCAACTATTTTTCCTTTTTGATGAAGTCAAAGGGGCAGAATAGTTTGATATGAGTTAACATGTTATTTAATGACTCATAGTGTTGCCATCATCAAAAAGGGGGAGATTGTTGTACCCCTACGATTTTGATGATGCCAAACACTATGAGTCATCTAAGCATGATGTCATATGTGTTGATGTTGCAGTTATATGGTTTGATGATGTCATGATATCATTATGGTTTAATGATGCCAAACACTGTTAGTGTTGCATTGGTGCACTGCATTCGATGTTAATCAAGCTAATGCAATTGCTTGTTCCCATTGCATATATTACATTTGATTCATGTGTAAAAGTCTGTGACTGTATGCTCAAAAGAATAGGTTGAAAGCCAGTTAGAATCAAAAGTCAACGCTCAGTCAATAAAAAAAGTCAACATGGTCAATGAAGTCAATGCACAATCAATGAGAATTGTCAATAGTCTTGTTTGGCCAGTCAAAGTCCCAGATAGTGCAAGCTGACACTAAGGTCGATGTAGCTAAGAGCAAAGGTCGATGCAGCTTCTGTGTTTGATGAAGTAAGGTCGATGCTAGCTCGACAAGGTCGATGCTAGCTCGACAAGGTTGATGCTAGTTCTTGCATAAGGTCGATGCTAGCTTGATGTAGTCGATGCTAGTTCATGCAGAGGGTCGATGCTAGTTGAACTAAGGTCGGTGCTAGTTGCATAAAAGGTCGGTGCTAGTTGGGTCGATGCTAGTGTCATATATCTTGCATACATAGTCGATGCTAGTTGCACCTTGTGCATACTAAGGTCGGTGCTAGTTGCATAAAGGGTCGGTGCTAGTGTCATGTATCTTGCATACATAGTCGATGCTAGTTGCACCTTGTGCATACTAAGGTCTGTACTAGTTAAAACAAGGTCGGTGTTAGTATGCATGATTCTGCACCTAAGTCGGTGCTAGCTGATTTTCACTCATACACAAGGTCCGTGTTAGTTGGTTTGGGTTGTTAACTAGAGTCTATGCTAGCTTGCATAGAGTCTATGTTAGGATGCACAGAGTTTGTGCTAGTTGTCCCTGTTAGTCAGCACGTAGTCTGTGCAGGTTTGCATTGTGTTCACGTAGAGTCTGTGCAGGTTTTGCACTGTGCTTGCATATAGTCGGTGCACATCTGCTACAAGGTTGGTGCATGTTTGGGTTGAATGCAACAAGGTCGGTGCAATCCTTCTCAAGCATACAGTAAGGTCTGTGCAGCATGGCAACCAAGGTCGGTGCTATCCCTGCCTTCAACGCATGCAAGGTCGGTGCTATCCCTGCCTTCAACGCATGCAAGGTCAGTGCAACCTGTTTGCTAGCACCGTGAAGGTCTGAGCATACCCCTCCGTGTAAGGTGTTTGATGAAATGCTTGAGTGAGTAGTTGGCAGCAGCGGGACTTAAGTAAATCTGTCCGAACTCAGGGTAATCATGTGAGCTCGAACTAGAGAGGAGGCACGTGTTCCTAAGTCAACCCTTGATGGACACATGATCCGAGGGTGCTATGTCAAAAATATTCTTCTCTCTCCTACCATGTGGTCCAATAGAAATAAAAGGGCATCAAATCATTCTTTCCAAATGGGTTCCGATACTCTGGTTTGTATAAATAGACTCTCATCCTTCGAAGAGGTGTGCGGCGCAAGAAAGGAAGAGAAAGGCGTGTGCAAAATAAAGAGTGAAAAAAAATAGAAGTAGCAGCGGCCAGAGAAGAGAGCCAGAAGAAGAAGGGTGAGCTGAGAGTGATGAGCAGAGAAAGAGAAAAGAGAGTGAGCAAGATAAGAAAAGAGAAATCGAGATTGAAGCAGCCAGTGCTATATTGAAGACCTGTTCATGTATTGACTCGTGGAACAAATCTAGAGTCATTGGAGCTATATCTATTTTTGCTTTCCTCTTTTGTTTTCTCATTTGTTCCTTTTCCATTTCCTTAGTGCTTTCCGATTCTCTGGTTTGGGATCGGTTTTCCTTCTGTGGATTCAGGAGAAGGGAGAGTGATCTCTGGTTTCCCTGTGTGGATTCAGAGGAAGAGATGATTTAATCCTCTGGGTTTTGGTGAGCAGTGGGTTGCTGTTCACGTCCCTTCTGCATTTGAAGAAGAAGGGAGACGGTGTCTCCAGTTGCTAGTGGTGGGGTGTCACTAGTGGTTCCCCTCCGGTTTGGAGGAAGGGAGGATTGGTCCTCCGGTTTTTGAGTAACGAGGTGTTACTCAAGTTTCCTTCTGATTTCATCAGAAGAAGAGAGGAGAGTGTTCCTCTGGGTCAAGCTGTTAGGCAGCATTTGTAGCAGACTGAGTCTACGTCTACTTTGGTAGGGAAGCCTCACTCCGGTTTGGAGTGAGGGGTGGATGTAGGCGGACTGGTGTCTGGCCGAACCAACTAAAAAATTCTGTGTGTAGTGGTTTGATAGTGCGTTTGTCCATTTCTTATACCTCCTTCACAGGGTTGATTTGTTTGTTTGGTTGAATGTGTCTTGCTCGATATATGGTTGTTTGATCCTTCGATATTGTGAATTGTCTATTTGTGAGAGTGAATGATCACTATCATTCACTCGCTTATCAGTTGAGGTTTCTGCTCTTCGAAGATCTTTTTCTGTGTTATCTTCTTAATATCCACAATTGTGAAGTGTTGGCCCGTGAGCTTAGCAAAACATTAGGTTGCATGTACTTGCCAAGTGTTCGATTGTGAGTTGCAATTGAACTTCTATTCGGTTTGAATCAGCTAGCTTTATTTTCGCACGTGTCTGATTTTGAGAGCTTTAATTAACCGAAATTTCCAAAAAGATCCATTCACCCCCCCTCTGGATCTATTTTCCGTGTTCCACCCATTCTAACAGTATGTTGCCCCTGCGTTCTTGAGACTGAAGGGCATGACGACGTGGCAGTAAGTCCCCCATTGAGTGGTAAAAGAAGTTTTCTCCTGGTCTTCTTCTGCCAAGCGGATCTAGTTGTACCCCGAGAAACCGTCCATGAAGGATAGCATCTCATAACCGGTGGTATTGTCTACCAGGACATCTATGTGTGGTAGAGGAAAATCATCCTTTGGGCAAGCACGATTAAGGTCACAAAAATCTATGCAGATACGGACCCTACCATCCTTGTTCATAATGAGGACGATATTGGCTACCCATTGTGGATACAAAACTACCCTGATGAACTTGGCCTTATGGAGCTTGTCCACTTCTTCTTTGACTTTGAGTGCGACCTTTAGGTGAAGTCACCTTAACTTCTGCTTGACAGCTCGAGCGTCGGGTTTCAGAACCAAACAATGTTCTGCCAATGACGGGTCCAAACTCGGCATGTCCTCGTAGGACCAAGCGAAAGCATCAAGAAATTCCCTGAGAATTGCCACAAGAGCAGCTTCCTCTACATCATTCAAATTGGCACTTATCAATATGATCTTGGGATCATCCTTGGTGCCGAGATTGATTTCTTTGGTAGATTCGTCAACGTGTCACATTGACATTTAAAAAGAAAGAACTAATCTCATTGGATTAAACTAATTAAGACTAATCATGGAGATAACTAAAATAACTAAAGGGGAGGGAGCATGAGATGCTACTTAAGAGTGTGATCGCCAGAGGAATTACCTCAAACTAAGAAGGATGATCGCGGAGAATACCTTGTAAGCGGGTGAGATGCGGATCCAACTTCCTCCTCCAACCGGCCTGCCGATGAAGGGGGTTTTTATCTTGATTACACTTATAAAGAAGACAAGCAAAGACAACAAGAGATATGGATTAGCCAAAGATGTGTAGTATCAATGCACTATGAAAATAATCTTATACAAATCGGGCATGACACACCTTATGGTTTCTTTTAAACCCCTAAGAGGAGTGAAGGAAAGGAGTATGTGTATGCAAGTAATTTAACCAACAATATGCCAAATAGTCTAAGCTATGTGATGGTGGTGATGCTAACATGGAAACTAGCGAAAGAAAATAAGGGAGAACAGAGTTGGGCCCTTCTGCGCCTGTGAGCATAAGAAGGAGAGAGGATGCTTGAGCTGTTGCTATCGCTGGAAATAGCAGGAGGAATTGGACACCACAGCAACAGCAGGAGGTAGAAGCGCAGCAGAGGTAGCGAGGGGATGAAGATAATCCCTTCCTTGTGTTTTGAGCAATGACTGTCAGAAGAAGATGCTATCGAAAAGCCAAGATGCATAAGTTCTCTCTCGTGGAAAACTACAGTTATTTATAGAGATGAAGATCCTCATTCTAATATGATTAAAATAAGGAAGATGATCTCGGAATGGGGATATCCTTTCCTCAATCAATCATGGAGTTATAACGAGGAAGGACACTATCTGGGAAGGTTGCAGGTGAAGCGGACACGGAATGGAAATGGTGACCTAGAGATGGTCGCTTTTCTAAACAGTGCTCCTGGGACTGCCACTATTTCCTGGAAATTTTAAACTTTCCAGAATTTAAGAAATTCATAATTAGCGACCACGCGCGGAGGCGTTCATTAAAGAGGGCCCATCTATAAGGGCGTTAATTCATAGAAATTAATTCTGAGTGGAAATTGGAAAGAATTAAAAACAATGCCCACACACATGGTCGTTTATTTAAGTAGGTTGAGGAAATAGTGACACCTCCAAGGGCGTTATTTAAATAGCGACCAGACAACGGTCGCAGTATCTAAAAAAAGGATAAAGACCCACTTACTAAACCAGTAATGAAGTCTACTTTGGGGCATTACATCGTGACATGAAATTCACTCAACAAAGCACCGATTTTGGCGTGTCTATAGCCGCCCCGCCTTAGCGTCTGCTTTGCAAGAGAGTGAGACGAAATGAAGCATAATGGAAATAAAATGGAGTGAAAGTGAAATAAAGTGAAATGAGGGCAAAATGAACTGAAAAGTAGATGCCAATGTGTGATGAGGCACGCCTCTGACCCTAAGCATTGGAAATCTTTCCAAAGTTCTGAATGAAACAACTTCGGATGATTACGAGAAAGCAGCAATTGCCTGGATGAAAATTTAAGTTAACAAAATGTGTGCGAGGGCGCGAATGGAGAAACACCATTGGAGAGTGATTACAAGCCAATGTGGACGTGCTGCAACCAAGGTGGATTTTGTAGAAAAATAAAAGGAAAGGAGGTAGGAATCCTATAAAAGAATGCTTCCGAGGAACCAGCCTGAGCGATTTCAAGGAGAACATAGTACTCGATTAGGAATGGAATATTTCTTGTCAACTCAAATCAAGAGTGAGTGACCCTCATTATTGACTTAATATGAGGATTTTCAACATTAAAGCTCAAAGTCCTACATGATGCATGCTGGGCCAAAAGAAAAAGTTAAAATAAACTAAAATAGAAAATAATCAAGGATAATATTGCTAAGCCATCCAGACTTGGTCAAGAATCCATATCTCTAAGTTGATACTAAGCCAAAGCCCGTTTATCCATGCATCAACTCAAAAATTAGAACCATCGTCCCAGGCCTTAGACGACTCAACAGCCTATCCGTGCGATCAAGACTTCCCTGGAATTATCAATATTTTTGATGAAGGGGAACTCAAATTCTAAGTTCATCAGAACCACAACGTCCTTGATATGCTATAATAGTGTAGATATCATATAGTATAAATGCATACAAGAGGAATACAAGGAAAGAAATGTCACCCAAGAAACATCCCGGGCACGTTGACGATTTGCATAGCTTATTCTTTCCTGCACTCAAAGATTATTAGCACCACAAGAAATGAGATGATTATAAAAATGTGACAAATGCAGGCCCCAAATAATAATTCTAGTATATATAAAGCCCATTATCATAATCCACATGAAATTCAAAATAGCATTGTTCATAGAAATAGTGACCGTATGGATAGGCGCTCCATGAAAGAATCGCGACACTCTTACGGGCGCTCTTTTAAAGAATAACGGATCAGTGGAAGTCGCTATTTACCTGTGTTTCCAGAAACCCGTGTCCTAATCAGAAACTGAACGCTTAATCCCCAACCCACTTTAACTCCAATCGAGCAGAGACTTATCTATAAAAAGAGCTCCAGAGCTTTCAACTCAATCCAAAACAATCTTCTGCGTAGGGAATCAAAACCGGGAGCTCTTCTATTCAACAGAGAACATCAACGAGCTAATAATGGAGAAGCTAATGTAATGTCCACTGAAGAAAACCAAAACTGGATTCGCAAGGATTACCGAGGTGGAGGGGCACATTAGTGAAAGGATTGCACTAAACCAAGTAAGTGTTCAAGAAAAACCTTAGTTCTATTTAGTTCTTTCTCTTCATCTCTCTCAAATTCTAATGAATCCTCTCCTTTTCTTCTCTTCTTCTTTTCCTTCTTTGATTTTTAGGATTACCCACTCATCCCGGGGGCTAGAAGATTCACCAAGATCCAATGGCTACCCCTTCTTCTCTCAAAAATTACATTAGACATGAGGTCCTATCTCTCAAGATGGCACCTTTTAGGCCTAATCACCCATGCTAAACACTACAATGATGTACATTTTGACTGGGCCGCCATAGGAGCTCTTATAGAAATATGGCATCCACACACCCATACCTTCTTGTTTCCCACTTTTGAAGCCACCATCCTACTAGAAGAAACAGAGATGCTTCTAGGATTGAAGGGCCTAAAGCAAGGAGATGAAGAGAAGATGGCGATTATGCAAGAGCCAATAAGTGCAATGGAGATGCTTGCAAGCCTAATCCCAAGTCAAAAGATGATAGATCAAATAAGAGTCACAAAAGGGATTAATTTAATGAAGCTTGCGACATGGGTGTACAAAGCTTTGGGAAAAGAGAACAAGGAAGAGGAGATGGAGTTAATCATGAAGGCGATGGTGATTTGCCTTACGAGAGCTATACTATTCCCCTCGGTGGATGATTTCTTGGAAGAAGAGCAATTGAGTGCCAGATGCGATATATGGGAAGGAAAGAGGATTGGGCCGGCGGTCATAGCCTACCTCTATAGTGGGCTTACCTCGGCTTCCATGGGGGGGGCCCTATATGGATCCCTGCTATTGCTCACGAGTTGGGTGTACCTCTACTTCAAATTTGATCCATGTGAAGAAACCCAACAAGCCTCAATGATTTTCTCTAAGAGCCCACTCTACTATATGACGGGCACTCTAGGATTACATGAGAGAGTTACCAACTGGGTGCCCAAGCTCAAGAAACGGGTGGATTGGCACGGACACTTCAAGACAATGCCACAAAATGCCTTCACATGCGCACCGGGCTTCCTCAAGACACAAAATCTCCATGCAAGGCTCTCCTTCGGAGTGGAGCTAAGACTAATCGGCGCCACCGAGTTCATGCTTTACAACTCTCATCGGTGCCTCTCACAACTCGGCCTTCCCCGCCATCTCTTTGAAGAGGCCTCTCATCTCCCGCCAATCAACAAGAGAGAGTTGGGCTCAAGTGGCGACAAAGAGGAAATCAAGACTATTCAAGCACTATGGCGGGTTAGCAAGCTACACCGGCCCATGGAGCGGGTGGAAGAAGATAAAGAGCAATGGAAGGCATATGTAATAGCTCTTAGGAATTTGAGGGCCAAGGTGGCTCACTAAGCATGTAATGATTACTTCCTTTCAATGAATAAAGAGATGTTTCCTTAATTGAGCAAGTAAAAGTGTTTAATAATGATCAAATACTCAAAACCTTTGATTCTGTTCAAATACATAGACTCTGTAAGAAATAGCGACTGCCACAGGGTACCGGACTTCTTCAAACCGTGCCTTCATCAAAGCCATTAATTCTTTTAGCTTCAGTGCCTCTAATGCCGCTAAATCATAATAAAAATCCAAAGTAGTGCCTTTATAAAATGTCATTGTTCTATCCCTTTCAGCATATTTAAAAGATTAAAAACAAATCCAACTAAACTGCGCCTTCATGCGTTGTCATTTATTGCTGAAATAACGCCCTATACACCATCATTGTTCCGTAATGACGCACTCGTAATTACCTGTCAGCTTTGATTTCCCCAATGCACGCAAAGAAATAGTGCCCGTCCACCAGAGCGCTCTTTCCTGATACAGCGGCTACCTTCCAGTCGCCAATACTCAGCATTTTCCAAAAATGAGAAATTCCATTAAAAGATGCCCTAGAAAGTGGTTGTTTAAACTCTGAATGACGATCGCCAGTTGGGCGCCGTTTATTTTAAAACCGCAAGCCTAAAACCCTCTATCTTCCAACTCTCTCTCATTTCCAGTTGCCACTCCCCCCTTTCTCCCTCTGCAACTCTTCCACCGGCGGCAACTGATGGGGTGCGTGAGCTGATAGAGATAGATCCAGAGGGGGGGTGATAGGATCTTTTAGAAATTTTGATCAGTTTAATATTTGAACGAAGTGAGAAATACAAATTCAATGGACAAACTGTCAAGCATCAGAGATGCGTACTCAATCAATCACCACAGTTGGATTACGGTCCTAGTATGCATCTGGCGGAAAGCAATCAACGAATCAAACCATAAAGGACAAAAGGATTTTTTAGGTAGTTCGGTTCTCCAGACCTACATCCACCCCACACTCAAACCTGAGTGTGGATTCTGCTGCCAAACATCTTGAAGAACGCTGGGCTTCACAGCTTGCCTACATCGGCTGGGCAACACAGCTTGCCATCCGCTGATACACAGCTTCGCTGGGCCTTACAGCTTGCCGACCAGAGGAATAAATCCTCTGCAACCGCTGACCAACAGCTTGAGTAAATGACAAATGAGAAAAGGGAAACAAAAGACGAGGACACACAGCAACTGAAAGCTGCAAGCTATAAGAACATGATGTGGCTCGCACAGAGCTAACTGGATTGGATTTGATCCTAGATTCCAGTGAAGACAGATCTTCTGATGAAGCTTCTCTTCTTCTTCTTCACGAACTCTCTCTCTGTCTCCTTTTCTTCTGCAACTTCTCTTTTCTTCTCTGCTGCTCTTTTTTTTTTTCTTCTCACTGGATCGTGCATGCTCTCCTTTTTAATTAGGCTCACTCCTTATTCTTCTTCTCTTCTCTTGTTATTCTTCACGAACTCTCTCTCTCGTATTTCTTCTGCATCGATCACTATCTTCTTATATACTATCACTGGGCGTGTGGATGAAGAACTCCCGCCCATTAGCTTCCAGAAGGCTCTCAGCCATGTGTCGCGATCTAAGCGTTGTAGTCTTCCACGTGGCACTCATTAGGAGGTCGATCTACCTTGGATCACGTGCCCCTCCTCGGAGAGAAGCTCTGTCAGAAAAAACACAAGGCCTTTAATCAAACGCTTAGCATAGGTTGCACCATTATGTTCAAACATAGAATGCACTGAGTAGAGATATTCAAGTCAACCAATGTATTGACTTACACAACAACTTGACACCATATGGACAGACATGGGTCCAAGAGGCACAAGAAGAAGACTTTATACCGAGTCAAAAGAAAGGATCAAAGATATGCACGGACTCTTAAAACAACTGTGTAACACAGTTGATGCACCGAGTTGGATTTGCGAGAATTGCACCGAGATGAAAGAGAAAAATCATACGAACAAAAACGGATGCAAGACAGACCTTGCACCGAGTCTGAAAGGCGAGACGCACAAAGATGCACAAACAAGATATGCACGAACCTAAAAATGTATGCTGCAATGAAATACAATGAAATGCGTTGAGCCAATTTATGTCTAGACACGTAATGCACCGAGATGGAAACGGGGCTACAGTGTTTCTGAGTGAGACAGAGACTTGCACCGAATTGATAAAGAGAAGTACAAGACACCGCTTGCACCAAGACGTATTTGCACAGAGATGAAGAGACAAGATCTAACGGTCCATACCAGACGATGATTGCACTGACTAGAGCTTGCACCGAGCTCGAGAGGTGAGATGCAAGGACATGTTATGTACGGAGACAAGTGCTTAAGCATGAAATAACTTGCAGCAAGTGAGCAAGACATGAAGACAAAATAAAAGGATTTAACCATTTTAATCTAAACATGATTCATAGTTGTCATTATCAAAACTAGGATTCCAACAATCTCCCCCTTTTTTATTATGACAACTATGAGTCATGTATGATTAAGCCAGTACCAACAAAAGGATTTATTCAATACTCGTCTTTCAAACAGCTGTATGAGCACACAAAGTGCAAGTATAATATGTAAGAGTAATGCTTCTGTGAGTATTACGATAAAAAACATTAGTGTTTGAATGTATATCTCTTTTCACAAAGATTTGAATCCCTCGCTTTGGCATTTCACTCAACAGTAAAAGAAATGTGGTCTTGGTCTTGTACTCAGCAAAAGTCCATGAGGTCTTCTTCATACATGATGATGGCTTCTTCTCCCCCTTTGTCATTATCAAAAAATGGGGAATTTGGATATACTAGTGACCTCGGTAGCTCCCCCTGTCTCTTGCAGAATATGCTGAACTAGAGGCAGAGGTAGGAAATCTGTTCATTAAGGAGGTATGAAAATCTTTAATGGAATCGGCTAGTCTATCAAGTTTGCGATGCAAGGTGTCCCCCAGCCGTTCCACTAGAGAGGTAACTGACTCTCGATTATTGAGCACTTGTGAAATTGTCTCTGACAAAGTTTGCAACTCAGATTGGACAACTTCAAACTTTCTAAGGATTTCTGACTGACTGGGTGCTGTCTTGCTTACTGTCCCCTTCATCAGTTCAAACTCAATTTTTAGATCAAATGTATGGTTGAGAATTAGACCCATATTGGTGAGCATGGAGATTTGGGTATTTTGAATTTTATTAACCATGTCACCTATTCGAGTGCTGATACGCATAAGAGATTCTAGAATTTCTCTTACAGTCTCATCTGTCCTTCGCTTAGCAGTCAAAAATTCTATCCCTTGACGTTTCACAACTTTTTCCAAATGCTCCATTCGGCTCTCTATTCTATCTATTTGAATGGTCCTGAACAGGAACTATTTGTTCATCAAGTCATTATGATTTAGAACAATCTCTGTCAGCTTAGATAACATCTGAGCTAGATTTGATTCAGCATTTGTTCCACATGTACTAGAAGTAGAAGCACTAGAATCTGGCAGCTCAGTGAAGTATTCATAATGCTGTTCAGATGGTGGAGGAGGTGGAATACCAAGACTGATTAGCTCCCCAAGGTCTGGACCATACTCAGGAGCCTGAGTGAAAGACATCCTATGGTGAGGGGTAGGTCCCATGCCATAGTCTTGTGATACTTCTTCAGGTGCCCCTGGAGCTAAACCGGTTGGTTGCTCATGTTGAGCTTCTTCAGCAGGTGGTTGACCTCTTTGTTGATCATTTTCTTGTTCATTTACCAAGGATTCAGCTGTTTCTTCATAAATCATTTCAGCAGCTTCCCTCATAACTTCGTGGACCAATTTACTCATTTCCTCTTCTTCTTTAATGACTTCCTTTTCTCTGTCACTAGTTAGTTCTTCTGTTGGAGCCTCTTCCCTAGCCAGCTTTGCTTGGTCAGTGATTGGTCTTTTCTGTGACTGTTGACCAAAATCATCAAATATCTCATGGATATTGTGGTCTAATTCCTGAATGATATCCTTATTTTGGACATTCTGTACGACTGTTTCATGAATCTGAGATGCCTCAGGTGCAGTAGCTACAGTTTGGTTCTGTTGTAGTTCTTGCTCATCTAAACTTCCACTAGCTTGTACTTGAGCAGATTTCCAAGGAGAAGGAACTGTCTGACTTTCACTTTGAATCAACTCAAGGATGTGAGTCTCTTCTGATGAGGCTTGTGCAGTCTATTCAGGTACTAACAGACCTTGGGTTTCTGTATCCATTTTCAGAAGAGTATCCTTTGTGACAGGAGTACTCTTTCGTTTGGCTCCTTTCCTCCTCATGAATGTATTAATGAAACTTATGTTATAAATGTTTATCTTGGGGATTGCGGACACAACATTACCATCCATCCATGGAAATGTTTTCCTCTTTGAAGATTGTAGTCAACTGAGCAGCAAAAGGAGAATGTCTTCTTGATTCCTTACACGTTCCCATTAACTAAATCATCACGTGCGGTAGACAGATTCCAATTTTCTTCAGCAAGCAGTAGAGAATTAACCTTTGGGAATCTGTCAGTCTACCCCTTCCTCCTACTTGTGGAGTAATCATGGAGGTGAGAATGTGATGGAGTAGTCTCTTTGGTTCAGACAATTTGTTGGTATTATAATGACCGAGCTTGGTCTGCTGCTTATCATGAAAGTTTTTGGGTAAGTCAGTGATGAGGGCAAAAGCATCATGTAGATTAAACGTGAATTCTCCTTCAATCTCTCCGTCTAAGGGAATACTTAGAGTCCTATGAAGGGACTACCTAGAGAGCTCTATGACTTTTCCTTTGACCAGAGAGGAGATTGTGAAATTAACAGCATCGAACCTCAGGTTGCTGTAGAATTCTGCTACCAAACTGGGGCAATACACCCTATGAATGCTCAGGAACTCTATCCATTGCTGGAATTCAAATAACTCAAATACCTCAGGGAACTCAGAGGCCATCTCTAGATCAGCAAAATCAATATACCGTGGGGGTATAATCTTTCCGGCTTCCAACATCAGCACATGTTCCTCTGTGGACTTTGTAGACGAATCTCCCTTCCTCGCGGTAGAAGTTGCTTTCTTCTGTCTTTTCGAACCTTGAGGTTGTGCAGCGGCCACTGTAGACATAGCATCTTCCGGCTGTGGCTGCTTCACTGCCTTCCTCTTCCCTTTGCTTACAGCTGACGAAGTAGACATAGCAGCAAGGATGGAAGTAAGACGAAATGTGAAAGCCGAGAGGGTGGTAGAGAAAGATTGGAGACGTGGAAGGTTGCAGGTTGTGCACGCGGGAAGAAGCCACGGAGCGGGAGGACGCTTCGGCTTCGAAAGAAAGGGTAAGAAGGTAAAGTGTAAGATAGGGTTTCGTATATAAGGGAATACTACCGACTTTACCAATCTTTAGTAGATAATACCCCAAATACCCTTTTCTTAAAATAAAATGCCTTTCTTCGTAGAGGAGCTATTTACAGAATATGAGATTATATCTCACAGAATAGTTCTTTACAAAAATTTTTATGAATTGAAATCAATGAAGGTCAAACAGCTTATTCAGGGAAACAACTCAGTCATTAGGGTCATTAATCTTACGATCCTTTTCATTAGCCAAAAGTTGATTGAAGAACCCAGTTTTATATTTTTCTTGAGTCTGTAGAGATTAACTGAAGAAAACCATGGGTCAACCATGAATATAATCCATTACTCCTTTCTCTCCCCCTTTTCTTTGATATAAATTTAAAAAAAAAAACTTCTGATGAGTATTCCAGTATAATTGCACCTTTTTACACTAGGAGACATGTCTATCAAACACCAGAGACCCTGGTTACTCAATGCAAATAACTTTCGTACTTCATATGATGAACAGAGTTAGCATTAGTTATCATGACATAACCACTGAATTTCTTTGAAATAGATGGTCAGTTTCTCAAATGTCATACCATTGCTCTGCCAAAAATTTCTTTCATTATGGCGTATTCCCAGTTTTATTAGAGGAATCTCTTTAACAAGACATAAAAGAAGGAACATAAGCCTTAGGTTTCCAACAGATTGGCTTATTACTAAAGATTTTCAGATAGCAGACCATTTACAGAGATGTTTCCAATTTGGACTGTTTCAAAAACATTGAGAAAACATTCATAGTTATTTGTGAGAACTATTCGGATAGGATTTAATGTTCATACACGATAAATTACATCTCAATTTAGATCAGCAAGATATTTTTAGTTCAGAGTGATGTGGGCATTTACTTATTGAAGAGGGTAAGGGTGACAGTATTTATATATATATACTACTCCCCCTGACTTGAGCAATCAGAAACATTTAGAAGGTGGAGAGAGATGAGAGATATAGACCAATGATAGGTGGTGAAGATGAATGCCATAAGTGAGCAGGGTGAGAGCATTTCTAAAGAGCACAGTTTGGACGGCCATCAACCCACCAGCACTACTCTCATAAAATAAATCTTCATCAAGCCTTTAGACAATCTCCTCAACCAGACTTCAGCTTACTCCAATGACAGACCCGGCACCAGTATTTTCAGAATCATCTGACACTACAAAAGGACTCTCACTCGAGCAATGTACAGCCTCTCAAGATTTTAAACAACCACTAGGTAACATCTAGCTTACTGAACCAATACCAGTGACACTCCACTAGAAGAGACAGTAGCTCCTAGAAATTCAAACATTTTAGCTCAAACAGCAGAAGAGATACCCAATCTCACGTTCTCTTTTTCAAACGGGTATACCTCTAATGACCAGCTGCCTTAGAAAGACTCAGCACCCCCTCTGGGTGAGCAGAGATTTCCATCAAACATTATTGTTTTTGTTCTTCTTAAAGCTCACAGAAGTGTTACTCTAAATGATGATGTTATGTTAAACTTCATGCAAAAATCCTAATCATTCAGCATGAGAATCACCATCTAGTACTCATTGCAAGATTGCACCCTCCTAATAACATGAATTAATGACATGGCATGGATTATAAAAGAGGGATAGAAATCATGCAGGGAGTTGTAACTGAAAATATACATATGTAAACTAGAGAAGAAATTAAATTCAACTAACCTTTGTGTGCCTTGGTTTCATTTTCCCTTTATTTCCTTCTTCAAGGCACGCCTGCAAAGATAGATTAATTTGCAAATTTGGGGACCCAAAAATTCTTGGGTCTTCTTAGTTGAGTGACACCTCTCTTTGATGCACTCCAAGGTTTCCAAGTTTTTCTGTTATCAAGTTCCAAATCATGGTGAACTTTCGTTGAGACAGTTCTACCATGAGAATTGTTACCTCTTTTTGCATGCCAGCATTCAGAGGCTCGATGACCAATTTTACAACATTCAAAACATGCGGGTATTTTTCTATTAAGAGCAGTTTTGTTCATAAGAACATTCTCAGGTTTTAACCTTCTTTTTGCTCCCCGGGCATGCCAGCAGTGAGCTGCAACATGACCCAGCTTCCCACATTGGAAGCACTGGATTTTCTTCTTCCTCCTGAATGCATGGGGTTTTTCATGAACCATCTTAGCATTCAATTCAACTTGAACCATTATTCTACACTCATGCATATGATGACCTGTTATGCCACAGTAATGGCATGAAGTATTCTTGATGTATGCATGTGACTAGATTGAGAATTGCTTTGTATCATGCACAATATCATAAGATGTACCATATTCAGAAGAAGCTTTAACAGCAATGGGTAAGGATTTGGTTTTCATTTTACTTCCAGCCTTTTTTTGATTTCTTTCATTTTTTAAGTTTTTTGCCTGTTCTTCACCTCTTTTGGCCGTGAACTGAAATACAGATGAAGTGGAAGGTTTTTCTTGTTCTGAACTTCTAACGAAAATACTTTTCAATTTATTTACATCAACCTTCTTCATTATAGGATTGTAACCGAGTCCCTCCTTCTGAAAATTCACATTAGCTCCAAGTAGCTTGTTCAATTTATCTTTTCCCTTAACAAACTTTGACAATGAATTCTTTAGATCTTCAATTTCAGTTTGTAAGGAAACAATGTGGTCTTCACAGGAAATAACTTGATTTTGCAAATTATCATTTAGACTTTTCAGAGTCTCATTTTCCTGTGTTAACTTCATTTCTATGTTCACTTCTTTTTCCTCCAAGATTGATTTTCCTCTTTCAAAAGCAAGCCATTTGTTAGAAAGGACCGTATTCAGAGCCATCAACTTTTTATTCTGTTCCTTCAAGTGGCTATTTTCTTCAATCAATTTATCATGAAATTTATCATTTTCTTTCTTCTAAGCCAGCAAGGAGTCATTTTCTTCTTTCAATGAAGTGATTAAATTTTTCTACATATTGTCATCAGAATCTAAATCTTCAATTAATTCCTTCAAGAATGCACATTCATTACACGAACCTACATTTTCAGCCGAATTGTTTTTCAGATTCTTATTCTCAGATTTTAGTGTGTCCAGCTCTCTCTTCAATTTCCTTTTCTCAGATTTTACTCTATCATACTTGATTAACAGGTGTTCATTCAAGTCTACCAGATCTTCAAAAGAGAGATTCACAATGTCAGAGTCTACCTGTGATGACGTTTCTTCAACTTGAACCAGATCTTCATCTAAAGCCATGAGGCATTTCACTTCGTCCCTGCTCCTGCTGGATGCTATCATGTCGAGCACTTCAAAGGTACTGCAACAATTGACAATGCAAGAGAATTTATCAATATTTATCGCCCCTTTTACTAGGTTCAGGGCTCTCTGATTCTCGGAGAATTTTAGTCTGTCGGAAGCTTTCCATAAGGATCTATGCTTTGGAACTTCATAAGGGCTGTGTGCAATTATTATCCACAGATCAGGATTAATCTGCATCACATGTTCCCTGAATTGATTGAGCCAGTTATAAAAATCTAGACCTTCATACTTCGAAAATCAGTAGTCGAAGACATCCTCAGATCAAATCACAGAATCAAATGCAGGACAATTCAAAAGCAAAAGGAGAGACACTGATCAACCCAACAACGCACCGAACCCGAATCCAGGAACGAATCTACAGGTTCTTACACCTTTTGTGCAGAAACCTCACTCTGATACCAATTGATGGGATGCGTGAGCTGATAGAGATAGATCCAGAGGGGGGGTGAATGGATCTTTAAAATTTTTGATCAATTTAATATTTGAACGAAGTGAGAAATACAAATTCAATGGACAAACTGTCAAGCATCAGAGATGCGTACTCAATCAATCACCACAGTTGGATTACGGTCCTAGTATGCATCTGGAGGAAAGCAATCAACGAATCAAAACATAAAGGACAAAAGGATTTTTTAGGTGGTTCGGTCCTCCAGACCTACATCCACCCCACACTCAAACCTGAGTGTGGATTCTGCTGCCAAATAGCTTGAAGAACGCTGGGCTTCACAGCTTGCCTACATCGACTGGGCAACACAGCTTGCCATCCGTTGATACACAGCTTCGCTGGGCCTTACAGCTTGCCGACCAGAGGAACAAATCCTCTACAACCGCTGACCAACAGCTTGAGTAAATGACAAATGAGAAAAGGGAAACAAAAGATGAGGACACACAGCAACTGAAAGCTACAAGCTATAAGAACATGATGTGGCTCGCACGGAGCTGACTGGATTAGATTTGATCCAGATTCCAGTGAAGACAGATCTTCTGATGAAGCTTCTCTTCTTCTTCTTCACGAACTCTCTCTCTGTCTCCTTTTCTTCTGCAACTTCTCTTTTCTTCTTTGCTGCTCTTTTTTTTTCTTATCACTGGATCGTGCAGACTCTCCTTTTTAATTAGGCTCACTCCTTATTCTTCTTCTCTTCTCTTGTTCTTCTTCACGAACTCTCTCTCTCGTATTTCTTCTGCATCGATCACTGTCTTCTTATATACTACCACTGGGCATGTGGATGAAGAACTCCCGCACATTAGTTCCAGAAGGCTCTCAGCCATGTGTCGTGATCTAAGCGTTGTAGTCTTCCACGTGGCACTCATTAGGAGGTCGATCTGCCTTGGATCACGTGCCCCTCCTCGGAGAGAAGCTCTTTCAGAAAAAACACAAGGCCTTTAATCAAACGCTTAGCATAGGTTGCACCGTTATGTTCAAACATAGAATGCACTGAGTAGAGATGTTCAAGTCAACCAATGTATTGACTTACACAACAACTTGGCACCATATGCACAGACATGGGTCCAAGAGGCACAAGAAGAAGACTTTGTATCGAGTTAAAAGAAAGGATCAAAGATATGCACGGACTCTTAAAACAACTGTGTAACACAGTTGATGCACCGAGTTGGATTTGTGAGAATTGCACCGAGATGAAAGAGAAAAATCATACGAATAAAAACGGATGCAAGACAGACCTTGCACCGAGTCTGAAAGGTGAGACGCACAAAGATGCACAAACAAGATATGCACGAACCTAAAAATGTATGCTGCAATGAAATACAATGAAATGCGCTAAGCCAATTTATGTCTAGACACGTAATGCACCGAGATGGAAACGGGGCTACAGTGTTTCTGAGTGAGATAGAGACTTGCACCGAATTGATAAAGAGAAGTACAAGACACCGCTTGCACCAAGATGTATTTGCACAAAGATGAAGAGACAAGATCTAACGGTCCATACCAGACGACGATTGCACTAACTAGAGCTTGCACCGAGCTTGAGAGGTGAGATGCAAGGACATGTTATGTACGGAGACAAGTGCTTAAGCGTGAAATAACTTGCAGCAAGTGAGCAAGACATGAAGACAAAATAAAAGGATTTAACCATTTTAATCTAAACATGATTCATAGTTGTCATTATCAAAACTAGGGTTCCGACAGCAACCACCCCCCTTCCTCTCTCGTTCTGACCATGGCGTATGTGGGTTGTTCGAGCTCCGGGAAGAGACGGCGGGTGACGGCACCCGCCGTTGTCCTCCTTGACGATGAAGAATACGATGAAGGGGAAGCTCCTCTTCCCGTGGCGACAGAGCACGGCGACGACGAGGAGGAAGGAGAAACCGAAGAAGGAGAAGTGGGAGATGAAGAAGAAGATGAAGAAGGAGATGAGGAAGAAGAGGAAGGTGAAGGCAACGGGGAAGAAAGAGAAGGTGAAGAAGAGGAAGGTGAAGGCGGTGACGGTGGTAATGAGCATGGCGGCGGTGAAGGCGGTGAAGATGGCAACTGGGGTGACGAGGGCAGTGATGGGGGTGAAGAAAGAGAAGAAGAAGAAGAGCGCGGTGGCGACGGCCCCCCTCCTCCCCATCGGCCACTGCGGGGAGGGCTCATGGACCCTGCACCGAGCTTGGTGAGTGCAGCAATATTTTTTTATTTTTTTATTTTTCATATTATGAGAAAAATGCCATGATTGCCATGGCGGTGAGACAGGAAAATGGCGACCAAGGCACTGGCACCTTTCCCTGGAACAACGACTAGAGAGGAGTCGCAAGATTTTAAAAACGACAGCATGTCTGTCGCGATTTTGAAATGTTTTTTATTTTTTACTTTTTCTTTATTATTACCTGAATCTGGAATAACCCGAAGGAATTAGCGCCCTGACCATGGGCGTCCTTTCAAAACCAGAAGAATGAACGACGGGGGTCAGGTCGCTAATTCATAAAATAGAGACCCCTATACAGTCGCCAATTAAAACAATAAATTTTCTTCCATTTAATTGATAAATTGATATTTTCGCCACTGATATATGTTCAATTGTTTGTTCTTCTTGTGTTGCAGGGGTTGATACAGACCCGCATCTCTTGGGTTCAGGTGCAAGCTGCATACTTCGGGCTGCCCGACTTCCAAAGGGCGAGGGTGGAGGCGATGGGCTTCGGACCCTTCCTCAGCATAGAGCTGGTACGCCCTGACCTAGTTCTTATCCAGGTGCTAAGGGAGAGATGGGACAGGGCTAGCCGGGCATTTCTAATGCCCTAGGGGCACATGGTGCCGAGCTTAGAGGATGTCACTAGGATCACCAGGCTGAGAGTAGATGGTGAGATGGTGAGGCGGTGAGCGGGGTGACCATCCTAGACTACGGGGAGTTAGCGATGAGACTCCTAGGCATAGATACAGTGTACGAGCCCCCGTGCAGGACGATCAGCCGCATGGATCTGACCAAAGCCATAGGGTTGGGAGACTCTCGACAGAGGTCGAGAGAGTCTTTGGGAGAGTACGCAGAGCGGCTGATTGAGAGAGCCCGAGCCGTATACTACCAGGATCTGGCTCAGAGAGAGAGGGCTGACATGGATCTCAGGAGGTTCTTGTTTCTGATGCTCGGGAGGTTACTGCTTGGGACAAAGGGAGATGACATCAACTGCAGATTTCTGAGCGTCTTGGAGGACTTAGAGGGAGTGGGACGGTATGCCTGGGGAGTGGCCCTACTAGCGCACCTGATAGTCGACCTGTCCACGGGGACAGGTCGTGAGATGACCATCAGCGGCTTTTCACCTTTCCTTCAGGTATGCATTTTCTTTTAAGTTTTTGTCTAAATGATTATGATTATGCATGCGACTAATGAATGCAGGTATGGAGTCATCTCCACATGCCGATGGATCGAGTCGACCCCCGACTGGGAGACGAGGCTGCCTACCCCTTAGACCGATGGTGGCTACCACTTGCGACTGGAGCGCCTCACGCCTATGAGCTGAGGGTTCTACGAGGATAGTTCTGAGACTACCCCCCTTCACTGGTACGCGTGTAAATACGATGCATTCTACTCCTTTTATTTCCTGCTATATAAATGTGATAATATGATGATATGCATGCAGGTTGTGTGGAGACCGTATGAGGGGATACCTGATGAGGGCCAGCTGTGGGTCGTAATGGGCCGACCTCACTTTGGGCGTGACCTTTGGGTTCATTGCCTGAATGAGATCGAGCTGCTACGGCTTAGGCTGGTAATGAGGACGCTTGGCCTGCACCAGGAGTGGGTCGAGGCAACTGAGCCGCGAGGGATCGGGCGGAAGACCCGGGGACGAACGAGGGCGACCGACTGGAGGCTGCGGTTCCCGGAGCAGTTTGTCGACTGGCAACAGGGTGGTATCCCAGTCGTTTCTCATGCTCCAGACAGTTCAGCATACCTCCAGCGCTACTGGGAGACGTATGTGGGCCGGCCTCAGATGAGGCCAAGAGGGGTATGTATGAATGCTTCTTTTTTAAAATTTAAATGATATGCTTATGAGATATGCAACTAATGAATGATCAATGCAAGATGTGTGGGATGCAGCGACAATGGATCTTCATGCTCGCCTCCACAGCCTGGAGGCCCAGTTGGCGACAACGCCAGCGGATTTGGAAACTCTGGTGGGTATGCACTATCTATATGTTGTTGATTATCTCTGAAATTATGATGTTCAACCACTGACATTCTCAATAAATACAGCGTGCCCAGTAGGGAGCAGTAGCTGGAGGGGTAGGAGGGGCATCTAGTTCGAGGGACCTGAGCGTCGAGATTGCCACCCTGGAGGAGCGACTGGCAGGAGTGGTGGCGCGGGCCGAGGCGGCGGAGCACGACCTAGCGGAGCGGGTAAGCATTCAAACGAGAGCCCACTTAGATATTACAGACTTGGAACATAGAGCTGATAATTTGTTGAATGATATAGGTTGCAGAGTTGTAAGAGGCGCTCACTCGGGCCGCTCTGGCCAGCACCAAGCTCACGATCCGTGACCAGCGAGTCGCTGAGTTAAAGGAGGCTGAGAGGAGGCATCGAGAGGCCGAGGCACTTCCTCGTGACGTGATGGAGCTACAGATCCTCCTCGAGGTGGAGAGGAGAGAGCTGGCCAGAGAGAGGGAGGAGCGGCTGAGGGAGCGAGAGGGACGGCTCGAGCGAGAGCTATCCGAGCTGAGACTCTGACTGGGTGTAGCCGAGGAGCGGGCTAGAGTAGCGGAGGAGCGCTACCGGAGAGGCCAGGAGCGAGCACGGGCCAAGGGGCGGCCCAGCGCCTATTTAGGTACGATCTACTTGGCGGGTTCCTCTACTCAACAGAGGAACGAGGTAGTCAAGGAGCCCAGACTGGGAGGTCAGCAGCCTCTCAGGGGTCGATGGGGCCCCCACGAGTTCCTCCCAGGTATAGGGGTGAGGTAGAGAGTCGTGAGCGACCAGAGGAGAGTGGTGGTGAGAGCTAGAGAGATCATTGTACAACACCTCCTCACCTTTGTACACATGCATAT
Source organism: Amorphophallus konjac (assembly GCA_022559845.1). Lineage (NCBI taxonomy): Eukaryota > Viridiplantae > Streptophyta > Magnoliopsida > Alismatales > Araceae > Amorphophallus > Amorphophallus konjac. Next base: position 147,715,555 of record CM040118.1, read on the forward strand.
TATATATGAGATTTTGATGTTACCTGAGTTGCTTCCTTTTGGTCATCCTTGCATGTTTGCATCCTTTCCTATTCCTGTCTTTCATATTTAAGCAAACAGATTAATTAATCTGCCCGGCTTGGCCCCTTGCTCAATAGGCAAGGGGAACGTCCTTTTTGACCTTGACAATGGGTCAAGGGGCCAAGCCTTTTAATCAACTAAGGCAAAACAATAAAGAACATAGGAAAATGCGACATGTAGGCAGGCAGATGCAAACTGAAATTAAAAGATGCCCACACATAAATGCAAGTAAGTAAATGATACGGTAATAAGAAGAAGCAGAGCTCTCTATGGGAATCGGCGACCAGACAGTTGTTACCAATTAAGTGAAAGGCGACCGTTGAGTGGTCACTAAATTTTTTTTTTGTTTTTTTTTTGTTTTGAAAAAGACGACCAAGAAGAAATGGCTAATTAACTAGGCGTTAATTGAAAACATTATTTTAATTTTTTTGAAAATGACGACCAAGAAGAAGTCGCTAATTAACAAAATAACGCCCCTACAACTAGGCGTTAATGGAAAACATTTTTTTTTGCTTTTTTTTTTAAAAAAATGACCTCCAGGAAGAAGTCGCTAATTAACAAAATAACGCCCCTACAACTAAGTGTTAATTGAAAATAATTTTTTTTTTTGAAATGACGTAGCATATTACATAGGCTTCAAAATCTTACACATTCACCATCTTAAATTCATTAACCATTCTTAAATAATTTAACAAAGGGTCAAAGTGCTTCGAGCTTTGCTTTCACTCCTAACCTTTTACGGCGCATCCTCCTAAGTCCGTCTCTACCATTCTTCAAGCTTATGACATACCGCAGAGGGTTAATAGAAGAAAATATTACGGAAGTCCACAAGGGGTTTCGAAAGACAGAGTAAGACTTTTCCTCCCTTACCCTATTACCTATTGGGGTTCGATCTTTGGCTTAGTGAAATTTTTGTTATCTTTTGCCCTTTATTCACGCATGCTTACGACCAGGATTTTCACTGCGGGGACTTTGCCCTCTTGTCATGGTTTTCTTTCGTATTTAATTTTTTTTACTTTTCTTTTCAAAAATAATAAACCTAATTGTACTCAGGCTTTTGCGACAAATTGTTCCCTTTTGGGCCCTGACTTCCACTTACTAGGGTGGCGGGTAGGTTCGGGTGGTCTGCCTAGGGTCTAACCTCCCCCCTTGTGGACCGAAAAGAAGAGAATGGGTAAAGTCTTTACACCCTGGGTTTGGCTTTGACTTTCCTCGGATTTTGCACTACTAGAGTTCAAGAGCTAATCGTGTTGTGTGTGTATTGACCTAGAGTTAAATCATCAAGACTGAAGAATGAATTAGAGATTTTGATCTTTCGGGTCTGGTGACCCACGTACCATGTAATCATCATTTTTTTATTTTTTTGTTTTTATTTTTTTGTTTGTTTTTATTTTTTAATTGATTTTGAAAATGACTTAAGGGTAATATTTCTTAAGACACAAACCATTCCAAGGATGAGCCAATTCTTCTTCTTCAGCATTAATTAGTTTGTAAGCATTGCCAGGATAGGCTTCTTTAATTACATAAGGCCCCTCCCAGTTTGGTTGGAGTTTTGAAAGGGGTCCACCAGGTTTCACAAAGATTCTTTTGATTACCATTTCACCGACTTTGAATTTTCTTTCAATCACTTTATTTTGATAAAAACATGAAAGCCTATTTTGATAGACACGCGCATGTTCGGCGGCGGCCAGTCTTTTCTCATCTAAGAGTTCCAATTGTGCAAGGAGAGATTCACGACATTCATCGATAGAGAGCTCCTTGTCCAATTGTACTCTAAGAGAAGGAATAAGGATCTCATAAGGAACTACCGTGTCCATTCCATAAGTAAGGGTCAAAGGTGTTTGTCTAGTAGGGGTTCGAATGGAAGTACGGTAGGCCCATAGAGCTTCTACGAGCTTCTCCGGCCAATCAGCAAATTTATTAGCTTCACACATTTTCTTGATGATTTTAATCAAAGTTTTAATCGTTGCCTCTGTTTGACCATTGCCATGTGGATAATAAGGAGACGAATGATACAATGCAATGTCATACCTGTTGCAGAGGTCCTGAAGCTCTTGAGAGATAAACTGCGGCCCATTTTCGGTGACGATGGTATTTGGGATGCCGAATCTTGCGATGATGTTCTTTATTATGAATTTGCACATGGTTGATGCTTTAATCTCCACATAAGCTTCTGCTTCCGCCCACTTGGTGAAGTACTCCGTGGCCGTGAGTATAAATGATTTCAATTTTGTGAGGAGGTTTGAATCACCAAGAGGTCGAATAATATCGAAAGCCCACATGGAGAAAGGCTATGGGGAGGACATAGGATGGAGTGAAGAGGCATGACAATGAATTTTGTCGATGTGTAGTTGGCACTTGACACACCTTCGAACATAGATCGAGCAATCCTCTTCTAGAGTGGGCCAATAGAAGCCTAATCTTAGAATCTTCTTAGCTAACATCTGGCTATTGACATGACCCCCACAAACTCCCGAGTGCGCCTCATCCACGACCTTCCAAGATTCATCATCATCGAGGCACCTAAGGAGAACACCCGTGAGACCTCTTCTATAGAGCTCGCCTCCAACCAGAGTGTATCTTTAAGCAACTCTCCTGACAGCCTTCTTCTCTTCTGTCGTGGCTTCTTCAGGATAAGACTGATCTTGACTGTTTTTAGCAATCTTGTAATACCATGGCTTTTCCTCGTCGTCTAGCTCTTCCTCTAGATCTAGCAGCATGATCTCTTTGTTTTCAATGATTCCACCTTCTTTAACCTTCTTAAGCACCTCCTCCTTAACACTAAGAAATGTAGGATCTTTGGTAGTAGGAGTAAGACGCTTCTGAATGATAACTGAATGGAAATCTCTCTCAGGAAGGAAGACTAAGGAGGAAGTAGCGAAGCAAGAGCATCAGCTAAGATGTTCTGATTTCAAAGAACATGGACGAAGATCAGTTTAGTGAATAGCTTGGCATATACATAACCTAGTTCCTGGTAGGGCTTAAGTTTGGGATCAAGTGTTCGACATTTGGTGAGCACTTGGCGAAGAATAAGCTGACTATCACCTACAATCCTCAATTGAGTAACACCAAATCGAGGAGCGGCCTCAAGTCCGGCTAGAAGAGCCTCGTACTCAGCTATATTATTGGTAACAGGGAAAGCAAGCTGAGAGGCGAGTGGAATGGTGATTCCCTCTAGTGTTAAAAGAACTATGCCAATTCCCCTACCATGAGAATTTAGAGCTCCATCAAAATGTAATGCCCACATGGGATCCGAAGGTTGGCTAACGGACATTAGCTCCTCATCAGGAAACTCTGAGTTAACAGGGTCAAACCGAGGAAGAGGGTGATAAGCGAGATGTTCTGTGATGACATAGCCTTTAATCGCCTTTTGCTGAATGTAGATGATGTTGAACTGAGAAAGGAAGCTTTGCCATCGTGCTAATCAGTCGGTCAGAACAGATTTTTCGAGAAGAAACTTGATTGGATTCATGCGAGCAATGAGATGAACCTCATGAGCTAAGAAATAATGCTTCAATTTCTGCACTACCCAGACTAAAGTTGCACAAGTCTTTTCCATAGCTGTATATTTCTGCTCACAAGGGTTGAGAAGCTTAGACAAGTAGTATGCTGCCCTCTCCTTACCTTCTTCGTCGACTTGCGCAAGGACAACTCCTACTGAGTCATCCAAGATAGAAATATAAAGAATAAGCGGTTTGCCTGGAATTGGCGACCTCAGGAGAGTAGGATTTGATAAATAATCCTTCAATCCATCAAAAGTTACCTGACACTTGTCATCCCAATTAATTTAACTCCCAACTTGGTAAGCTCGTAGAATGGCCTACACCTTTGTGAATGCTGGGAGACAAATTGGTCAATAAATTGTAACATCCCGATCAATCCTCGAACTTCTTACAAACTTCTGGGAGGAGGCATATCTCTTATTGCCTTTACCTTGTTGGGATCAATCTCAATACTCCTTTTACTAACAATGAACCCAAGCAACTTTCTTGACGAAACACCAAACACGCACTTCTTGGGGTACATTTTTAACTGATATTCTAGCGATCTCTGCAAGACCTTTTCTAGGACCCCAGGATGCTCCATCCTTGTTCTTGACTTTACTACCAGGTCATCGACATACATCTCAATATAGATGTGGATCATATCATGAACAATAGCCATCATGGCTCTTTGATAGGTAGCTCCGGCATTCTTAAGTCCAAACGGTATGACCACATGACAATAAGTACCCCATGGTGTAGTAAACGAAGTCTTCTCTTGGTCTTCTTCAGCCAGGCGGACCTTATTATATCCGGAGAAGCCGTCCATAAAAGAGAGGGTCTCATACCCTACCGTATTATCAATTAAAACATCTATGTGAGGGAGGGGGAAGTCATCTTTAGGACACGCACGGTTAAAGTCTTAGAAATCTATGCAAATTCTGACTCTTCCGTCCTTTTTCATAACCGGGACAATGTTAGCCACCCAATTAGGATAGAGGACAACTCTAACAAATCTAGCTTTATGGAGCTTATCGACCTCTTCTTTCATTTTTAATGCCATGTTTGGGTGGAAACGTCTTAACCGTTGCTTGACCGGGACAGACCCTGGCTTAAGTGTTAGGTGATGTTCAACAAGCGCAGGGTCCAGACCCGACATATCTTCATAACTCCATGCAAACGTGTCCTTGTATTCTTGGAGAACCTATATAAATGCCTCCTCTTCAGATGGAGGCAAACTTTTGCTGATGAGGACAATCCTAGGGTTTTCCTCGGATCCCAAGTTAATTTCCTTGGTAGGCTCTTCTACTGAGACTGATGATTCATCGAATCTCCTCATGCCACTGGCAAAAGCGTCAGCCTCGTCCTCATATTCATCGTACTCTTCGTCCCCCTCTTCAATAGGATCTTCATCATTCATAATCTCATAAACCCCAAACCGTTCATCTAAAGAGCACGCATCCTCACATTGCAAATCCGACAGAAAAATCGGATCCTCTACGAATTGGGGAATTTCTAAACATGCCTAGCTGGCTAGCTCTTTTAAAAACCTATGGGGAATCTGCTTACCCTTGGCCTTCTTAAAGGTAACTACCCCAAGAGCCTTACTGCTAGAGGAAGAAGAAGAACAACTAGCCAGATCATTAGACCCTAAAGAGGAGGATGAAAAAGGAGGTACAAGGAAAGGTACAGAGGAGGACCCCTCATCAGAGGGGTAAAGAAAATCCATTAGCGGACCTTGAATGAGCGACCCTTGGGTTGGGGCACACTCATGATCAAAATAGGATGTCTCTTCAATAGAGATGGAGGATTGGAAAGTTTGAATTTTGGCATTTTTTTCATTTTCAATAATGAAGCAGTGGGAAGAAGGAGTAGAAGATGAAGTTGAAATCGAAATATCGAAAAAGGGTTGAATGAGAGATTGCCCAAGCGGGGGTATAATGGAGAGTTGGGAGAATTGCTCGAGGAGCAAAGGTGGAATTGATGGAGTTTGTAGTAAATCGGGAGAAAAAGAGATCAAGACTGCGGGTGCTCTAGGGATATTGTAGGTAAAAAGTTTAGAGCACCAAAAGGTGATGAGTGATGGGTGCAAGGAATCAACAAGGAAAAGTCTAGCCCACAACTGGTCTATAGTGAAATCTGCCTCAAACGGCACATCTGGCTCTCCCATATCAGTGTAGTTGCTCAACATCTGTCTCTTGTCGGTGATGACAGCCGGCTTCTCTATCAACTCATGAATAAGTGGCGGCCATTCAGGATCAGTTGGCATGAATAGTTGGCTTAGAGCAGTTGTGATGTCATTCATGTCAAACCATCTATACCAATCACATTATGGGTCATCCATCTTTCTTCTCTTATCCGGCCTCAAGGACTCCAAAGCTTTATATGTAACTTGTGGGGCTATGTGACGAGCAAACTGGCGTGCATGCACATCTTGATGATCTAGCACTGAAGTAATTATGGTAGTCCGCTCTCCTATCTGCTCAGTGGGCCCCTTCACAAAATGTGTATAAAGAGACCATGTGAGCAGCCGCCTGTCTATCTTGAGGGTGGAGGTCATGGTGACCCATGGCTCTCCTTCATCTTTCTCAGATTCTTCTTTTCCCGGCCCTTTATATCCCAGGCCGCCTCAAGGAATGAGCTTTTGACTCTTAATGGGCTTCAACCTGCCTTGGAGGTTAACCCCTAGACCTTTATCGGATTTATATCACATTCCCATCAAAATGTTCCACCCCAGAGTGCTCATCATATTCTTCTTTTTCTTTTGCTTTGGAGGTGGGGGTGACATTGAAGCTGCCGTAGAGACTGAAACCTATAGCCTTAACAAATCATGCCGCGGATCGGCAAGATCCAACACAGATAACAAAGGCTTATTGGTCAGCCATATGGAGGGCACAGACGTAGCAAAATGAATATCTTCCGATGGCAATATGGGCATGCTAGTAACCTTGATGACGCGCCCTTTATGTGAGAATTTTAAACATTGATGATTTGTAGAGGGTACGACATCAAGCTCTTGGATACATGGACGGCCCAAAATGCCATTAAAAGTCAGATCCATGTCTAAGATGTGAAAATCCGCTGTAATCGACACAGGACCTAGCCTGACTTTCAAGGTGATCATGCCCATGGGTGGCTTCTTCGTGTTGTCGTATGCAGTAACTATGATAGTAGATGGCCGGATCTGACTGTCCGGAATGCCACACATTTTTAGAGTGCTGGGAGGCAGCACATTGATGGATGCTCCGGTATCTACTAAACATTGTTTAACGGCCACCTTATTAATATCAACAGTGATGCACAAAGCATACTTCCTTGCTGGCTTCGGAGCTAACTCATGTTCATGAAAGACAATAGCCGGTTGATCACCCACCGGGGTTAAGACTGAAGTAATCTGTTCAGCTGGGATATCTTCATTAACCATCATCTTTTGTAAATACTGCTTCAAGGCCACTTGGTGAGTAGTAGATCTCTTGATCAATTCCAAAATAGAAATCCGGGCCGGGGTCTTGTCCAGATGCTTAAGCAAGTCATATTGGGTGCCCGATATAGATTCTTTTTCTTGCCCTTGCTCTTCTTGTCCTTGAGAAGGTTCTTACTCCCGTTGCGGAAACACGCGGTGGAATATCCGTCCACTACGGAGCACCATTGTTTGTGAAGATCTTGCCTCCATCAGGTTATGGGTAGGTGGAGGATTGGTGGAGGTAGAAGGTATGTTGGAGTTGGGTGTTTGAAGTGGAGTGACGGTAGGGGGAACCGTTATGAGTGGCCTCACCGGCTGAAGGTTGGTAGGGATTATGGTGGTGGGTAGTGGGGGACCAGTGGTAGAAGGACTAGAAGCGATAGGCGGCGCCTGGGTGGTCGGAGGGGGTATAGGCTGAATGAGTAAGGGCCTATATAGAGGTGCAGGGTTTGCGCAAGAGGATGATGATGGTTGAAGCAAAAGGGGTTCTGCTGGCACGGGGCTAGCGGTAGTGATAGGAGGAGCGAGTGTTGGTGATGTGCGGATAAGGAGCAGTCTAGATGGCGAAGGGCTTGTGAACGGAGGAGGGGTTTGTGATGGTGCATGTGAATATGGTAGGTGAATGAGGGGCATCTAAATGATGGTGGATTAATGATAGGGGATCAAACTTGGTTAGTAGTGCGTAAGAGAGGATGTGTAGGTCAAGGGGAAGTTGGTGGGGTAGTTGTTCTTAACAAACGTGGTGGTTGGCTTGGATTTTTCCTGATGGCCCTGATAGAGGCGTTCTCTTCATGCCACCCTTGTCCTCTCTCTACTTCATGGAAGGAGGTGACATTGTTTACCTGCTGGTTAAGCGCTGGGTGCTTCGATAGCGGATTGTGGATAATCCCCATGTCCGGTTGTCGTGCGGGAGCATGTTGCGGAGGAGGAGGTTGTTGCGGCTGCTGCAGAGGTGGCTGCTGACCTTGTTGCTGTCGGGGAGGTCTTCGAGTCTTCAGAGTTGTAATAAACTGCCTCATCTCGTCCCAATTAATTTCACCCTGGTCATTCAGATCATATATGTAGTCCTTGAAATGAAAGCAATGATCTATATTGTGACCGGGTTACCGGTGGAAGACACAATACCGAGAGGTATCCACGTTGGGAGGCCAAGCTATCCTTTCTTTTGGCAAGGTGAGCAAGTTGGTGGTCATGAGAGCGTTAAATATATCGGGGAGGCTCTCGGGTAGTGGAAGATATTGGGCTCTTCTAGGGCCCACGGGTCTTCTTGGCTGTTGGGGATCATAGTTGGAGGGAGGTGGCACCTGATGGTATTGTTGGGGAGCTTGTGGAGGTGGCCGAAATGTTTGGAGAGGGTTGTTTGCTTGAAGTGGAGTTTGAACAAAAAGGGAGGGTTGTTGTGTTTGTTGCTGTAGTTGTGGGGGTCTCGGGTTGGAGGAATTGCATAAAGGTCCAGGATTGCCAACCGCTCCCACTTGCTCATTAGTAACAGTGCCTTCGGTCATTCCACCATTAGTATTAACATTGTTGCTCTTCCTCACCACTCTCGGCGTTTGTTCAAACATACCCATGATGGGTGAGTCTTTCATCTGGGTTTGAATGTATCTGGCTCTTTCATATAGTTCCTCCATGGTATTCAGTCTATTCATAGCCAAAATATGACGAAATTATGGAGTAGCATTGGATACTATCATTTTTACTTGCTCTGATTTCGATAGTGTATCTTTTAACTTTTCGGCCATCGCCCTCTATCTATCAGAAAATTGCACAAAGTCCTCCTCGGGTTTCATCTTTTCAGCCACCAGGTCAGTTACGGACAAGGAAGGGCCGACACGATCTCTATATTTCTGTAAGAACTTTCTTTGTACCATATCAAAGTCATTGGCCTCAGTCGGCTCAAGAGAATAAAACCATTCAAGGGCCGAGCCATCAAGGGATCTTCTAAACAAATAGGCCAAAGATGCCTTGTTATCTTGTCAGAATGACGCTTCATACATAAAGTCTTTCAAATGGATGAATGGGTTGCCCGTTCCATTGTAGCGCCTGAAGTTAGGCATCTCTAACGGAGGTAAATGGAAAACCGGTAGAGTAGGGAGAGTAATCTCCGGAGCATTTTTAGGATCCATGACCTTCTTGAGTTGTTCCTCCATGCTAGCGAGCTTTTGGAGGAGGAGAGTGTTGGCATCAGATTCGGCCGGAGCTGGGTTGGCGGAAAATGGGTTTGGCATAGGCCGTCTTAAAAGTTGAGAAGGTGGTGGGCGTTGCGGCCTAATAGCTGAATGGCTTGCTGGTTGGGCTGGTGCAACAATAATGGGAGTCCGCGGCCGGGACTGAACCTATTGTATGACTGGTTTGTCACTAGGAATGTTGGTTTGAAGGCCACCCGTGGCCTGAGGGGGATTTGAGGAGGAAGAAGGGACAGACTTCCCTTTGAGAGCGGCCTGAACCGCTTGGCGATGAGCATCATCTAATTGGGATAAAGCAGTGATAAGATCATTTAGACTAAACGGCGGAGAAGCTTCCCCGGGAGTGGATTGAGTGACGGGTTGAGTTTGGGAGGAACGCTCAACCCCTTGAGTGGTGGTGTCCACCACATAAACTTGAGGGTGAGAATGAGGGTAGTTCCCTTCATATTGAATGAAGCCCTGAGGAGGGACCTCATATTGGATAAATCCTTAAGGGCGGACCTCATAAGATTGGTCAAATTGACCATCCTCACTACCATCATATGCATACTCTTGATTGGCCATGCTAACAATTCTACTTGACCAAAGCATCATGGTTGTTATACAAGAATTATTTGAATCAAACAAAGGTAGATAGCAAATAAACACTCAAGTAAGTTGTTAAACAAGTTTCCAAACAAGTTATGATGCTTAGGGAAGATTTTAGCGTTCTTTGAGTTTAAGCAAGGATGAATTTTAATGGAGTAGTTATCCCTCTCTTCAATGTAGATCCTAGTTTCAATTTGAGTGTAATCTCCGGGTTAACTAGGTTCTTTCTCTCTCCTTACCAACGCATGGGTTAACTAAACTCCGGGGTGCTTCAAAGGTACAACCGGCCTAGCTTCCGTGAGGGAATCCACGGATGCGAGGACTTACGAAGGCCTTGGTAAAGGAATTTCCAATCCAAAGAGACGAAATGCTCAATGGAGGGTCCTTCCTTTCCCAAGAGTGAAGGGGATCCTACAAGTGTAGGGACAGGAGGTCTCTCAACCAAAATATCCTAATGAAAGCTAATGCAAGTAGGATCAACCAGCAATGATGAATAATCAATAATCCAAGCAAACAAGTCTCACCAGCAGCAAATAAAATAGTTCTGTGAACACACAGGGAAATGGCGACCAGATAGTGGTAAACAGTGAATAGTGAATGGCGACCGTATGATAGCCGTTGACTAATAAATAGCGCCTCTGTGAAGGGGCATAGATCGCTGTAAATAGTGAACGACTGTGAAGGGAAAGTCAATAGTGACTCAAGAATTAGCGCCTTAGGATTAGGCGTTGATCGTGCGAATGACGCCTCTGTAGAGGGGTGCAGATTATAAAAATAGCAAATAATATAAAAAATAATGCAATGAACGCCTCTGTGAGAGGTCGTTGATTATGTAAATAGCGGCTACTGAGCGATCGTTGATTGATTTTAGTGAAACAGAGAGCAGTATAAAGCTAACAAAAAAATCAAACTTTCTCCTTAAAAATGCTATAGACAGTTCAAAAATTGGCTAATCAAGTGGGGGTGTGCACGTGGTGCACAAAGGGAGTGTGTTACGTGGAGCACAAAGGAGGGGCACACGTGGGTGCCAAAAGGAGGGGCACGCGAGGGTGCCGAAGGGAGGGGCACGCGAGGGTGCCAAAGGAGGGGTAATCAAAATAAAAATAGAAAGTGTCCCACCGTGATCGCCAATTTGTGAACGTGTCACATAGACATTTAAAAAGAAAGAACTAATCTCATCGGATTAAACTAATTAAGACTAATCATGGAGATAAATAAAATAACTAAAGGGGAGGGAGCATGAGATGCTGCTTAGGAGTGTGATCGCCAGAGGAATTACCTCAAACTAAGAAGGATGATCGCGGAGAATACCTTGTAAGCGGGTGAGATGCGGATCCAACTTCCTCTTCCAACTGGCCGGTCGATGAAGGGGTTTTTTATCTTGATTACCCTTATAAAGAAGACAAGCAAAGACAATAAGAGATATGGATTAGCCAAAGATGTGTAGTATCAATGCACTATGAAAATGATCTTATACAAATCGGGCATGAACACACCTTATGGTTTCTTTTAAACCCCTAAGAGGAGTGAAGGAAAGGAGTATGTGTATGCAAGTAAGTTAACCAACAATATGCCAAATAGTCTAAGCTACATGATGGAGGTGATGCTAACATGGAAACTAGCGAAAGAAAATAAGGGAGAACAGAGTTGGGCCCTTCTGCGCCTATGAGCAGAAGAAGGAGAGAGGACGCTTGAGCTGTTGCTATCGCTGGCAACAACAGGAGGAATTGGACACCACAAAAACAGCAGGAGGTAGAAGCACAGCAGAGGCAGCGATGGGAGGAAGACAATCCTTTCCTTGTGCTTTGAGCAATGACTGTCGGAAGAAGATGCTCTCAAAAAACCAAGATGCGTAAGTTCTCTCTCGTGGAAAACTGCAGGTATTTATAGAGATGAAGATCCTCATTCTAATAGGATTAAAACAAGGAAGATGATCTCTGAACGGGGATACCCTTTCCTCAATCAATCATGGAGTTGAAATGAGGAAGGACACTATCTGGGAAGGTTGCAGGCGAAGCGGAGATGAAATGGAAATGGCGACCTAGAGATGGTTGCTTTTCTAAACAGCGCTCCTGGGACTGCCACTATTTCTTAGAAATTTTGGACTTTCCAGAATTTAAGAAATTCATAATTAGCGACCACGCGTGGAGGCATTCATTAAAGAGCGCCCGTCCAGAAGGGCGTTAATTCATAGAAATTAATTCTGAGTGGAAATTGGAAAGAATTAAAAACAACGCCCACACACATGGTCGTTTATTTAAGTAGGTTAAGGAAATAGCAACACCTCCAAGGGCGTTATTTAAATAGCGACCAGACGATGGTCGCAGTATCTAAAAAAAGGAAAAAGACCCACTTACTAAACCAGTAATGAAGTCTACTTTGGGGCATTACATCGTGACATGAAATTCACTCAACAAAGCATCGATTTTGGCGTGTCTACAATGGCCTCAGTCACGCCACTTGCCGGAAGGTCTTCATTGACCATGATCTTTTGAAGGAATTAAAGCAGAGTGGACTGATGTGACAGAGACTTCCTAATGAGCTCCTGGATGGAAACCTTAGCAGGTGTCCTATCTAGATGCTGGATAATGTCGTACTCCGCCGGGGGACCTTGGGAATTGACCCCTTCTTCAGGATGAGATTGCCTTTGGGATGGGGGAATGATGCGGTTGTGGAGAGTGACATTCACCGAGGCTTCTTTTGGGTCATCCGACTCCAAAGGTTTTCGGCAGATCAATTGCAAAGGAGCTGGAGATTCAAAAATGTATGAAAGGGAAGCCGAATCGTCTCTGGGAGTGACATGAGAAGGAGGAGGGACTGATTTTGGCTGGGGAGGCTTAAGAAGAACCAAAGGGCGCTCTTGCCCTGACTGAGCCTTTGAAGGGACATGGGAATCTTGGTGCTTGACGAGGGTTGATCAACGTGAGTGAGCTTTGAGTGGTACTTGACAGCTGGTTAGGAGGTGAGATCAGATTCCGTGACTGGGTGAACATGTTGATATCCATCCAAGGTTCGTTGGCCTCCACTTCTAATCTCCCGTACCATCCCGAGAACCCTTCGACGCCCCACATTGACGTCCTCTTGAGGACTCGAAGTTCCATCCCAATCATCGTATTCACCTGCTCATTCTGCCTCGAGCTTGAGGGATCTTTGGCTGGTTGATGAGCTGGCAGTGGGTTTTGCACAATACCGAGGTCCCGATTAGGTTTCTTGAGGTTAGCAATGGCTAGCTTCACATCGGACCAATTAATTCTCCCCTCGTCATTCATGTCATACACCCAGTCCCGGAATTGAAAGTAATTGAATATATCATGTCCGGGAGCTCGGTGATAAGGACAGTACCTGGAGGTATCGGCATTGGGATGGACCCAATCCCTTTGAGGGGGAAGCTGAATGGTTTCAGAGGACATAAGGGCAAAGAATATGTCGCCCAAAGTTTCAGGCAACGAGGGATAAGAAGCCCTTTTCGACCCAGTGCGATTATAGCTCTGAGGGGGAGGGACATTGGAGTATGGCTTGGGATTACCTTGACCCTGATTCACACCGGCCTGATTGGAATGGCAGACCTGGTGGCTATTAGGCTTGAAGGTCGATCCAACTGCATTGACTTGTTCATTCACCGTGACACCTTCGGTGGTGGGGACGGCTGGAACCTTCATACTCTTTGTGCGAGGCTCAAAGAAAGGAGGCCGGGTGGAATCCCTTGCCTGGGCCTGAACTATCCAAGCTTGATTATAGAGTTGATGAAAAGTGTGGAGCTCGCTGAGCATTAAGATGGCCCTAAGCTGAGGAGTGGCATTACCAACATGGTGACGGCCTGAGATTCGGGGATGGGGACCTCCATCCGAGAAGCCATAATTCTCCATCGGTTTGCAAAATTAATGAAGTCCTCATCGAGCTTCATCCTCTCCATGACCATGTCGAACAATGTAAGAGAAATGGAAGACATATGACCAAAGTGAGCGAGGAATCGCTCGGAGACTATATCAAAGTTGAGGAGATCAATAGCTGGTAGGGAAGAGAACCAACGTAGGGCCTCACCCTCGAGGGATTTCTGAAATAGATGAACCAACAAGACCGGATCGTATAGCCACTGATGGGAATCCATAAGAAAACCCGACAGATGATGATGAGGGTCAGTGGTACCATCGTACCTCCTATACTTAGGAGCCTTGAAACTAGGTGGGAAATGAGCATTGGAAAGTTTGCAATATTGGGCTAACGAGTGGGGATGTGAATTTGGCATACTTTCGGCCACCGCCTGCTGAATGTAGCTTTGGATTTCCTGCCTAAATGTCGGGTCTATCCCCTTCGGTGGGGCACCGATAGTTGGTGGAATCGGGGGTGAAGGAACCCTTTGTGGAGCCATTGGATAGTTGGTTTGAAGTGGATTCTCGGGGAAGGGTCGACTTGTGGACCCTTGAAAGGGAGTTTGGACCCGGGGAGGTGTGAAGTGGGGAGACATGTGCGGGATGGCGGGAGCCTTCCCATGGGAAGCCATCGTGACCAAATCCACGGGAGTGTAGCGAGATAGCACACTGATCAACTCTTGATCTTCGTGCGAAGATAATGTAAGAGCCATAGGGCTTCCACGGTCATGATCACTTGGTGAAGATGCCGACTCGACGTGGACAACCTCGTTTGGCGTAGCCGAAAACATGCCTATAATGGCGGCCGGGTGATCATCCTCCATTTGAAATATAGGGTTGCCCCTAATCCTAGATTCATATTGGGGAGGGAGCTCCTCCTCATAATCCGGATTTGTGAAGATTCTCTCCATTCTTAACCAAACTTAATTGGTATGGAAATGGGAAAATGGAGGTTGGAAGGGTAGGTATGTGAAGCAAACACAAGGTTGACCACAAGCAACATCCCAAATTGTTTTTTTCTCCCCACTTTTCTATCTTTTTTGTTTATTTTTTTTTTCACTCGGAGGAGAGAGGGAGGCTAAATGTGCGAAGGTGTACTTCGGGGACCTTAGCAGAAAATCTCACTCAAACCCGAGGGTTAACTACAAGGTTCTTCCAGTGATACAACTTGCCCGGCGACAGTGTGGGAACCCACGGTTCGCGAGGACTCACGGAGGTTCCCGATTGAACCGAACCAATTGCACCCGAGTTGGAATCCTCAGGTGAAGGGTTCAAATCCAATGGGAGGGGTTCCTATCAAGTGTGATGCTGGCTCTGCCTAAACCCAACCATGTGCAAAGCCTGTAGAGAGAGTCACCATACAACACACAAGCAAAGCAAGCAGAGAGAATGACAAGTTATGGGGAAACACAGGATGTGAATAGAAGACGACCAGATCTCTGGCCGTTCAAGGACCTGGGCGGCCAAACCGACGGCCGCTCAGGAAAGAGGGCGTCTAACTAGTTGGCCTTCTGGGAAGGGGGAAAGGGCAGCTAGACCGAGGGCCGTCCAATGTTCTGGGTGACCAGACTTCTGGTCATCCTCAGGCGTCAGTCGGCCACTGGGTGGGATGCCTAGGGGCCCAGGCGGCCAACAGTTTGACTTTCTTCTGTGAAATTTTTTTGGAAAATAGAGCTAACGGAATGAACTACTATATTGACTAAAATAAAATGAAAGCTTCAAAGATCTTGGACTTCAAGCATCAGGAACTCACAGTAGGCAGTAGAGGTCCCACCGTGATCACCACTTCCTTTGTAGGCGCTGGGGATAGGCGGGGGGATTGTATTGGATGTTGGATGTTGGGGTGTTTTCCCCTTCCATGGGTGAGTTGGAGAAGACCTTCCGGACTAAACCATGGGTGCCTACAATGCACAATTCCAGAAATTAGAATAATACGTGATCGCCATAGGTGTTTACCTGAACCTCACAGGGTGTATAGATCACGGGGAGATGGTTTCAAATAGGGAGAAGGTGGGGTCATGTCTTCCTCATCCTCGATCGGCCAAGGGTAAGAAGCCCTGTGAAGTCTCACGATGCTGAAGTCTTGCAAAACATTGAAGCTCACGAAAAGAGGAAAGAATGGAGAGCCATTAGCATAGGGAAGTATAGTATCTACTCTAAATGAAATGAACTCAATGGGAAATGGTGGAGTGATTACCTGGGGTGATGGGAAGGGGGGATAGCCGAGACTTTCGACCACCCACCT
The DNA here is from genome assembly GCA_022559845.1 of Amorphophallus konjac. Lineage (NCBI taxonomy): Eukaryota > Viridiplantae > Streptophyta > Magnoliopsida > Alismatales > Araceae > Amorphophallus > Amorphophallus konjac. The sequence continues at coordinate 147,731,448 of CM040118.1, forward strand.
TCCCGTTTGTTTGGGAAAAAAACTCTAGAAATAGAGAACTAGGAAGACTATACCATGATGAATGTACCTACCATGGGAGCCATGACGCAATAGACGGGGAATGAACGCTCCGAAATTCAAACCAGGGGATCAGGATGAAAGGGAAGAAGAGTCTTCTCTATGTCCTCTTTCACAATTCTGCCCGAGTTCTACCTCTGGACCTCAACGATCGACTCCAAAACTGATCCTTCCTCTCTCCTCCGTCTCACCCCCCCCCCCCCCCCCCGCCCCGCCATCTTTCTTCCTGCCTCTCCCTTCGGAGATATGGAAGTTCTATCTTTGAGAGCCAAAAAACGTGGGGGAGATCGTGCTGGACAGGGGAGAGATCGTGCTAGGGAATTGAACCACGTTCTCTAACCGGGTAAAACCAGGAGGACGGCCAAAGAGTTGGCCTTCTACAAAGGGGTGGGCAGCCAGACATGTGGCCACCCAACTGATAGTGTTTAGGGTTTAGGGTTTAGGACATTGGATGTGGCCACCCACTTGACATGACCGCCCAAGAATGAGGGCGGCCACCACTCTGGCCGCCCAGACCCTGGAACTTGGGCCCCCTAAATGGGTGACGTCCAATAACAATAGTGTTACGAGCTGGGCTTTAAAACATGGAACATTGATAAAACTGAGTGCAACGGCTATGCTTCACTCACATGAAGGTCCATTGGGGATCTGCGGGATGTCCAAAATTAGGCATCTACAAACCCTAGCCGCCTCCAGGAGTAGCAGGGATAATACCTCAAAGGAGACACCCCAAATTTGTACGTCTTCATTGGCGCCGTCGGTGGGAACCCCGGCCCAATAAGCACAAAGCCCACCTTTGCTGGGGGGCTAGTGTCGAGGCTTAAAAAGAGGGCCCTTTTACAAGGATAAAATCCCACCTCCGCTCTGGGGAGAATACCTCTTGGGGGCACCAAAAAGGTTTATCTCGCATCTACACAGTGGCGCCGTCTATGGGAACCCTGAGCTCGCACTCGCTTGCCTTCTCAAGGGGGGCGAGTGTAGTGGGACCTAGGGTCACAGGATTAGTCCCACATTGGATGTTAAGAAAGCAACCAAGTGTTTATAAGGATTGTCTTCACCTCTTAACCTAAGAGGGCCCTTTTATTAGTAAAAAAGGACAAAACCCCAGTCGCCCCAGGCGTAGCAGGGACAATACCTCAAAGGAGACACCACAAATTTGTACGTCTTCATAAGCCATTCAAGCACACAGTGGGAGAATGCAATATGCAAGATATGCACACATATGACCTTGTTTCTCATGCAATGATAAATGCGGGATGTAGATTTCAAACCCTACCTAAAATGCACTGTACAACATGCCTGAATGTACTGAAGAATTATAGACCATGAACTCTAGTTCTATCCTTGATGCATGTGAAAAATGCAATGGAGGCTATCAATTTTATTGATCTGGGACTGAACCAGAGAAATTCATTTATAACCTCCCCCTGAGAAAATACATTCCTCATATTAACCTGAAATGAAGATGATCAATGCATTGGACAAAGATTAGGAGGTTCTAGAACCAAGATCAAGCCAACAGACTCGATGGGTAGGTTGACAGAAATATGGATCAGGTCAACTAACATGTGCAAACCGAACATAGACAGAATGGTGTTGTGGTTCTGTTGACAGCAAATGGGTGAGACAAGAGACCCTGTCGACAGAATAGAAACCAAACTGAACATACAACCACAGAAAAGCATCATCAAAAACATGCTCAAATCTATATTCATTTTTTTTCAAGCATTTCATTCACATTTGACATGAGGATATAATGATTTGATGTTCAAAGAAGTGCTCATCAACATGTCACAAAAAATACTTTATAGGATTTCAAAAGAAAAAATAAAATGAATTGGAATATAATATAGATATAATATTTTATAAATTATATTTTATTATTATTATTATTTGAATAAATTGAAACCCTTCTTATTGGATGATCATGATACTTCCCAAAGAGTGCGACTTGTCAGACATATTGGGTCATATGGGATTTGCCCGTTCTAAGCAGATGATTATTCATCTGCTTCTCACGTTCCGTGAATAGCCGGGACATCACACTACATTAAGATTTAATTCAATTGGGGATATAGCATATACAAGAAGTCATTCTTTTTCCCCGGTTCAATTAATAACAAAACGGATTATTCCGATATAGAAAATACACTTCACATGTTTCTAGCGATTTACATGGCATCATTAAATGATACAAGTCTTGAACCAAGAGAGGTTATCTGTCTCTATGCACAGTCAAAACATGATGTTTACCTAGCAGGAAAAAATATCAGAATTACTAGATTTGACAATAGTAAAACAAGGTTGGGGTTTTACCAAATAAGTGTGTCTTGTCTTCATTTATTCAAAACCCCTTTTATTCTTCTTTTTGCCTCAAGGCACACATGCATAAAAATAGTCTCATTTCACATGTTTAGGTACCCAAGCCTTCTTAGGTCCTTGAGGGTTAGTTACACTTCTTATAGTGATTCTCCTCATCTTGAATGCCTACAAATCATCATTTTTCATGATTTTACAATCCTCAATTACATGTCCAAATTTTTCACAATAAAAACAACTAGGATGGACAGCTTTAACTAAATATTTTTCTTTATATGCATGAGATTTTTCAAGTGCATTCCTTTTATTATATGAAGGCTTTAGGTTCAACACAATTGAACTTGACATTTGTTCTCGAAGCATGACCATTATCATTCAACAATGACTAACATTCTTTAATCATGTGACCATGTGTTTCACAATAGAAGCAACAAGAATGGGTGGTCTTTCCAAACGAGTTTTTTTTATGCACATAAGTTTTTCCAAACACATTTCTTTTACGAGATAAAATTTTCTTTCCATGCATTACATGCTTAGCATTGAATTTGTTTTGACAAGAAAATTTTACACTCATAGCATGCAAATCATCATATTTTTTTATAAAATAATTCTCCATGACATGACCATGCAGTCCATAGTAAAAGCACGAAACATTTCTTCATCTTTTGAAAATAGATTTATTTCTACATATATTTAAGTCATCTTTCTTCATGACATTGCAGTCATTCGTAACATGGCCATGCGTTCCACAGTAAAAGCAAGAAATATTCATTCATTTTGGGGCATGGTGTCTAACATGAGAGTTCTTAGCACGCAGATTAGAACCAGTGGAACTATTTTTCAATTTTTGCATCAGATTTGTTTTCTTTTTTTGATTCTTGTTTTGTTTTTAATTTTTTTGTTCAGTTCTTTTGAAATTCTATTCTTGGGATTTCATATTGGCAAATTGCTTTAGGGGTGATTTAGAAGTGCTAGCTACATTAAAACTGGGAACAAAAGAAGCGTACAATTTATTCTCAAATTTTTTTTTATTCATAGGAGTGTAGCCAAGTCTCTCTTTCTGAAAATTGATTTTAGTTCCCAAGATTTTGTCCAAATTTTCTTTTCCTTTGACAAATTTTGACAATGATACATTCAAATCTCTAATTTCATTTTCCAGATTTGAAATATGCAATTCAGAACTAGCAATTTCTTCCTCGTATGCAGCAAGTCTATCGTTCAACAAACCATTCACAGTTTTATAGCTTTCAATTTCCTACTCTAAGACATGCAATTTTTAAGAGTCATTAACAACCACACACTTTCCTTTTTCATAGGCCAAAAGCCTATCATTCAACTCCTCATTTTGTTTTCTTAATTTTCATTCTCCTCAACAAATTTCTTATTCACAATCAATTCATCAAGTAAATGTTGATCATTAGACATTAATTCTAATTTGTCTTTGAGTTCTCTTTCAATTTCTTCTAGCTTAGCGATTTTAACCACAAGAGTTTCATTTTCTACTCTTAGACACCCAATTTGCTCTTTATGCAATTCCACATCAAACAGAAGAGCTTCATTCATTTCTTCAAAAGCAGAGCATTTTTCACAATGAGAGGCATGAGTGGTGTTTTCAATTTTCTTTTTCAACTTCTTGTTTTCAAGTTAGATTTTCTTAAAGTTGCTTAACAATTCATCATATGCATCCATCAATTCTTCAAATGATAATTCATCAATTTCATAGTTTACCTCTTGTTCTTCCTCACTTGCATGATCGTTGTTATTTGCCACCAAACATTCATTCTCGATCTTCCCTTAATAAAGTTTGATCAGGCAATCCCATATCTCCTTGGTTGTCCTATAGGCAGATACAAAGGGAAAGGAGTTGGAATCAATAGCAGCTTCCATCATGTTCAGAGCAATAAGATTATCATTATTTTTGGTCCTGTGTTCACTAGTCCATTCAGATTTATCTCTAGGTAATTCATGAGGACCATGAGAAATCAGCTTCCAAAGCTTATGATCTATAGAGTTAACAAACCTACACATCTTATCTAACCACAAGGCATAATTAGAACCATTAAAAATAGGTGGAGAATTCATTAAAATTTGTTCGGCAAAAAAGCTCATGACTGTAGTTGCACTACGATCTCCTCTATAGATCGTTGGATCTAGGTAAAGCAGAGCTAGGCTTTGATATCAATTGTTGGGTCCCTTAGTGCAAACGTAATCAAGAGGGGCGTGAATTAATTATGCCCTATTTAAAAATTAACTAGATAAGATTCGGAATGAGCGCACAACGGAATCTTAACAAGCTATAAATCGTTCTGAATTGAATTCAAGCTCAACAATAAGATGGCATTCAAAAATTAACCTATGAATGGAGGTAGATGAAATAGAACAATCGCACATGCAAACCACACAACAACACAATGATTTTTAAGGTGGTTCAAAATCACAAGGGGCTCCCTACGCCCACCCCTCACCAAAACTTGGTGAGACTTACTATGCTACAAATGCAACAACATGTTAGAGTGCAAGCCACGGATTCGGAGATGGGGTGAATGAATCCCCGTTCAAAAAACTATTGCGGAATTAAAATGTAGGTTAGCCTGAACAAATTAAATGCTCTTCAGAGACAGGAAGATGATAATCAAATAGTAGATGTAGAGTTAATAGCTCATACTAAACCGTAACTCTGCCTGACACAATATCGAATGCCAAGCGAGCATACAAACTGACATATCGTAGAACACACTAGCAGACCTTCAAGCTCCGAATAGCATGCAATCACCGTAGACAAGAACTACGCAAAGCAGACTCAATTAGCAACACATATAATGCTCAAGGGTACTTCAGATAGAAACAAGAGTGCTCAAACAACCTGTGAAGGAGGTAGAAGACATGGGGCAAACGCACAAGGCAAATCACAACACAGCAGATTTTAGGTGGTTCGGCATGCAACCCACAGACCTACATCCACCCCTCACTCCAAACCAGAGTGAGGCTTCCCTTGCCAAAGAAAGAAGTAGACTCATCTTCAACAACCGCTGCCTTACAGCTTGACCCAGAGGAACACTCTCCTCTCTTCCTCCAACCCGGTGGAGAACCACTAATGACACCCCGTCACTAGCAACCGGAGACACAGTCTCCCTTCCTCCAAACCGGAGGGGAACCCGTGAGTGACACCCAGCCACTCACAACCAGAGACCCAAGTCTCCCTTCCTCTGAAACCCAGAGGGAAACCACAAGTGACACCCTGTCACTTGTAAACCGGAGGACCAATCCTCCCTTCCTCCAAATCGGAGGGAAACCCACAAGTAGCACACCACTACTCGCAATCGGAGACTACGTCTCCCTTCTCCTGAGTCCACAGGAGGAACCCCAACCTCAAGCCAAAGGATCGAAAAACACTAATGGAGAATGGGAAGAACAAACAAAAAAACAAAAAAAGAAACAAAAGGGAAAAACAATTGTAGCTCCGAAGAGCAATTCCAACATAATTCTTCAGGGAAAGCTCCCTCTTCTCTTCTTCTCAGCCTTTGGCTCTCTCTTTACTTCTCAGCTCTCTCTCTCTCTCTCTCCACTTCGTAGCTCTCTCGCTCTCTATGGACTTCTTCTTCTCAGCTATCTCTTCTTTTCTCTCTTGGCTTTCTTCTCTGGTGGCTGCTCTTTCTCTTCCTTTCTTGCGCCTCACCCTTCTTCTCTTCTAGGTGTACTTCTTTTCTTCTGGCGGCCTCTTTATATACGACAGGCAAAGGGCGTGTGGACGCCATGTTTCCTACCTAAATGCTGATGCAAATCTGGTCCCCATCTGTCCACGTGTCAGGATCACTGGCTCGCTCATTATCTTGGATCATGTGCCAACTTCCAGCATTCTGAGAACACGTGCCTTCTTAGTTCGAGCTCATGTGCTGCTGGGACCCTGTTAGTTGGAATAGGGGCATTTCATCAAACGCCTTGTACTCAGATATATCTCTAATGTGCTCAGACTAGATTAGGCTAGATGTAATGTGTACAGAGCTTACTAGCGAATGTGCACAGACTACATGCTGGCTAACACGGACCTTAATGCAATATAGTCATAGAGACATGCACAGACTTTATGTGCCATGAGGCAAGTATGTACATACCTATATGATGAAGTTTGAACAGACCTTGATGCATTGGGGAAAAACGTGCACAAACCTAAGTATTGTTGAAACCCAACCGTGCACTGACCTTTAACCATTAACACAAGCATGCACCAACTTGCTACAGTGATGTGCACGGACCTTGTCCTGCACAATGCAAGATCTGCACCGACGTTATCATGCCATAAGCACAACATGCACCGACTTGCTACAGTGATGTGTACGGACCTTGTCATGCACAATGCAAGATCTGCACAGACCTTATCACTGTACTACAAGAAGTTTGCACTGACCTTCTCATGCAATATGCTCAGACCTAATGCATGAACTGTTCATATTAACATACATGCAGAGACCTGCTACAGTGTGTAGAAGAGGAAGAACTAGCACCGACCTGTATGCATGCTAACATAGACCTTGATGTGTAGAAAAACTTCAACTGACATCGACCCTAATGCAGACAAGCTCAAGGTAGCACAGACCTTGATATGCATGAGACTCAACTAACATCGACCATGATGCAGACATGTTGAAATGTGCACCAACTAACACAGACCTTGGATGCAGTAGACTCAACTAACGTCAACCTTAGGTATGCATGAGACTCAACTAACATTGACCTTCATATGCACCACAATGAGCATGAGATATGACTAACCACTGATTCTTTTATGACATAACCTAACCATTACCTTTAGTCTCAGTGCTTCCAACAACATGGAATGAATCTCAGCCAAATGCAATAGCAATAATGCAACAGCAAAGCAATAGCAATGGTAGTGCATCATCAAACCAAATGCAACATGACATCATCAAAACTACATGTCATCATCAAAACCACAGGGGTACAACACTCTCCCCTTTTTTGATGATGTCAACACTATAAATCATGGGACAACATGCTGACTCATATATCAACCCTATTCTCCCCCTTTGACTTCATAAAAAAAATGGTTGGATAGAAAGCTATGCTCCCCTTACAAACAAAATCTAAGCAGGCAGACACAAACATGCAGCAGAGGAAGTTGAATGAGAGAATTGATCCATATATATAAGCAAAATCACAGGGGCAGTTGGCCAAAGCAGGCAAGGAGAGATACCACTTGTTAAAGTGCGGACTATGAGATAAACGAGTTAGAAAATAGTGCAGTCTGCAGATTTATCTGAGATGATGCCAATCTGTAAGGTCTGAAATAATGGAGTCCAATTTGAGAGAGCAAGCATTCAGAATAAATCAGAAAGGTTTTCAATGGGATATCAATTTCATAAATCTGATTGGACAGGTAATTAAAAGTCTTCCATTATAGAGACTTATGAATGAATCTTTATTAATTAGCTAGGTTAGAATATGATGTATGCAAGGTTTGTCTATTTGATTTCTGTACTCATATCTGAAATCAGTTTTTAATAAAAATGAACCAACTTTCATATTGAAAGTCTTGTTTAGCCTTCATCTGTCTTACTCACTTAATTTCAAAGACTCCCTTAAGAGATGTAATCAATAGTATTGAGGTTAAACACATATAAAAATATTTGTTTCTGTCAAGGATTTCATTAAAATTTTCCTTTTGTAATCATTTTCAGATGAAACTCTTGTTCAGCAACAATTTTCATATTCAATTTTAGGAGCAATTAAGTTTAGTACACCCTTGTAACTAGAGGATACATGTTGTTTAGACGCCAGTATCCCTAAGCCCTTGGAGTGACTAACTGGCATGCTTCAAGTGGAACAGAGATAACATTAGCATGGCTTTTGACGTGAGGCACAACACGTCTCAAGTGAAGTGACCCAGTTACTCACTACACATATATCATTGCTCTGCCATTATTTTCACTGATATTGCAAAGATTTTTCAGTAGAGATAATTAAGGCACTTCATGACACATTCTATTTTTAGACATGGTTTCTCGGTGACCAAAGTCATTGCTCTAACTTAAATTACCCTTGGACACATTCTAGATTCTCAATTGTTTAAAAACAATACTTACTTTATACTTCTCAATCAATGGAAATCATGATTTCAAATTTTCAGATTTCAAAAGAGTTTAAAAGACACAACATGAAAATGTTGGTTAAAGTTTATTAAGACTAACTCAGATATTTTCAAGATATGTTCATATTCAAACACAAGAGATACATGAAACTTCAACCGGCTGATAATTTCAGACATTCATAGTCCTATATAATAGAAGATTCCTCTTTGAGTTTGTTTTCAGATTTATGATCAAGATATGCACAAAGAAATCTTCCTGAAATTTCTAGGGAAGGACGAAGCATTTTCAGGTGCAGCCAATTCAACAGATACCAATTGATAGAGTGAGTGCTAATGGCTGATAACAGTTGAAACAAGAAGCTGAGATGTATTACATTTCATATACATCACAGAGTTTTAATCAAGATAGCAGTTCAAATTCAAGATGGGAATTTCAGTCAACCAAAATGAGCTAGATAGACAAATATGAGATGCATGGTTCAGATGCAATTTCAACTATATGAATTATGCTCCCCCTTAATGCATGCACGGGCTGCCAATTAACTCTCAAAAAAGCATATGCATGTTGACAAATGCTTATGAGTTAATTATGATTTGCAGGGACTCCCCCTATGTATGTGCATGTATGTCAAACAGTTTTGTTAACACATGAATGAGATGCATTTAACAACGTGTAAGCATATACATTGACTCATTTTCACAGAGCGCATTGATCCACCATACATGAATTTGCAACCATTTGTTTGACAGTCTCCCCCTGACTTTATGCAATTTATGCAGTGAAGGCTAAACATATGATTTTATGACTCATGTTCATGATTTTTTAGATTGTCTTATATGCATGACCCATGGTACTGGGCAGAGGACTTAGTCTAAAAGACCACCTCACACATAGTAAGAACCTCAAGACAGATTTCATCTTCCCTTTAGTAGCTTACCATTTAATATACCATAGTGGTCATGCATGACAATGCACTACCAACACAGTCCTAAATGCATCAGATTTTCAATGACTATATGTCAAACGGATGTGTAAGCAATCAATTGACATACGCAATTCACATATATACACAAAATTGCAGACTAAGCTCATGAGTTCATAGTCTTCTCTATGTACACAATCAAATGTCAAAACAAGTAAAAGAACATGTATGCATGAACTTTTGACTAATCAGATTTAACATGATATGTAATTAAAATGTGTTCCTAAGAAATTCAGTTGAGCAGTTGTGAAGAATGCAAAACATTACCTGAGTGGGGTTTTACCAAATTGGGTGCCTTGGTTTATTTACCCATTTTTATTCTTCAGCCCCAAGGCACACCTGCAAGAATTGTTCCTTATTTTGTAGATTTAGGAACCCAAGAATTCTTGGATCCTAAATTGTCAGTGGCACCTCTAGAGGGTGCTTTCCACATTTTCTGAGCCTATAGGTCATCAGACTTCATCATAAAATAGTTAGACATTGAATGTCTTAACTGACCACAATAATAATATGAAATAATAGATTTTAAATTCTTTTTATGCACATTATCATAAGCATTGAATCTTTGTGCATTAACATGAAAATCCTTGTTATTTGCCTGTATGTTTTGTTTCCATAACCTGCCAACCAGCATTCAGAAGCTCGGTGGCCAGGTTTTCCACAATCAAAGCATCTAAAGTATATTTTTTTAGACACAAATTTATTTCTGCCAAAATCAATTTTGTTTGCAGGGAATTTAACAATTCAGAATTAAGTTTCTTCCTTTGATTATGCCAATAGTCCTGGACTGTGTGGCCAAGCTTCCCACACTCAAAACAAGAAGAGAAATTTCTTCTCTTAATAACTGACCAGCACTCAATAGCCAGATGGCCTGGCTTCCAACAATTTGAACACATCGAAGATTTTTCTTTGAAAGTAAATTTATCTTTACCGAAGGCATTCTATTTTGCAGGGAATCTAGCATATTTAGAATGAGCTTTTCCCTGGGCATGCTAGCAATGGGCAGCAATGTGACCCATCTTGCCACAATGAAAGTAGTGAATTTTCTTATTCTAAAGTGCATGATTTATGACTTGAGTTTTCCTAGCATGCATTTTACTAGCATTCAGATCATCTAATTCCATTAATCTACATTCATGCATTTGATGACTAGCCTTGTGATAGTAATGACATGTCATGAATTTCTTTTTGTGTTCATGTATAGGTGTGTTAGTGTTATAGACAACATGCACATTTTTTACATGAGTATGTGTATGCTTGTTCTGCAAATGTCCATTTCCTTCAGCTTTTTCAGTAGGTTTCTGACTTTTCTGAATAGTAGCTAGATTTAGATTTTGCTGTGCTGTGAACTGAAAAACCAATGGAGTTTTGATGCTGGTTTGTTCTGAGCTACTTACAAATGATGTATGAATTTTGTTTCCAACGCTCTTCTTATTTACTGGATTATACCCCGGCCCCTCTTTCTGAAAGTTCACTTTCATCCCCAGCAGCTTGTCCAAATTATCTTGACCTTCAACAAATCTAGATAAAGAATTCTTTAGGTCCTTAATCTCATCTTCCAGGGATGCAATATGTAATTCAAAACCAGCAATTTCTTGTTCACTGCAATTCACACACTCATTTAGCACTTTATTTACAGTTTTATAGTTCTCAACTTCTTGTTCCAGATTGTGCAGTTTTTCAGACTCTTTTATACAGACAGATTTTCCTTTTTCTATGGTTAAGAGTTTTTTAGAAATAGCAGAGTTGACATGTTTGAGTCTCTCATTTTTGAATTTTAATTGTTCAACCTGCTCGCTATTGTTATCAGATTTGGAATTCAACTCTTCACTCAGCCTTTCTTCTCTTTGTTCAGTTTTCAATTTTTCATCCAACAAATTTTTGTTCTCTTCCCCCAAGGATGCAATTAAGTTTTGATGTCATTCTTAATCACTGTGAAGGCTTTCATTTATTTCCTTCAGAAATTCACATTTATTACAAACTGGTTTATCAAAGGAAGTTGTTTCAGCTTTGTATTTTTCACATTGTTTCCTAAGACATTCATTCTCAGATTTTAGAGCATGAGCTAACATACTCAAAATCTTTCAACAGTTTTTCATTTTGAACTAAATTATTGATATGAGCCGGATCATCATCAATCGAGTTAAAATTTTCTTTTAGTTCAGAAATTTCACATTCAAGTTCTTGGTTTTATTCTTTGTATGAGCCAATTTATTTCTTAAGCATTTGGACATCAGACAAGCATGTATCATAGGACTGTTTCAATTTTAAGCAATTTTCACATGAGGACTCTCAACTATTCAGATCAATTTTCTTTTTCAATTTTTTATATTATTTTCTTAACATCTCATGTGACTCTAATAACTCACCATATGTATCCTGCCAATCATCTAAGGTATAATTCTCGAAGGGGTTTACCTGATCATTATCCTCTTCTTCATTTTGGCTGCTACTTTGATTGCCTTTCTCCGCCATTAGACATTCACCGTCATTTCCTTTATCGGCGGTCTTCAGTCTATCCAATATCTCTTGCAGATCTGCAATCATAAAAATAAGAATGGAATGCCCTGTTAGTAGTGGCCTTCATCATCTCCAAAGCTTTCTGGTTTTCAGCACACATAGATCTATGATTATCAATCCATTTGGACTTGTTCTTTGGTAATCTGTGTAGACCATGTGAAATTAGTTTCCACAGATCTGGATCAACAGACTAAACAAATATAAGCAAGCTATTAAATCACAAATTAAAATCAGTACCATTAAAAACTGGTGGATGACCCATAAGAAGGATTTAGGAACAATCAGCCAAAAACAAGGAGAAGCAAATGGAATTAGCACATAGGAGCACCAAGGATCACTGCAGATCATTGGATCTGTAGAACCAGTAACCCGCTCTGATACCAATTATTAGGGTGCAAGGCATGGATTCAGAGGGGGGGTGAATGAATCCCTGTTCAAAAAACTATTGCATAATTAAAATCTAGGTTAGCCTGAACAAATTAAATGCTCTTCAGAGACAAGAAGATGATAATCAAATACTAGATACAGAGTTAATAGCTCATACTAAACCGTAACTCTGCCAGACACAATATCGAATGCCAAGCGAGCATACAAACTGACATATCGTAGAACACACTAGCAGACCTTCAAGCTCCGAATAGCACGCAATCTGTACAGACAAGAACTACGCAAAGCAGACTCACTTAGCAACACATATAATGCTCAAGGGTACTTCAGATAGAAACAAGAGTGCTCAGACAACCTGTGAAGGAGGTAGAAGACAAGGGGCAAACGCACAAGGCAAACCACGGCACAGCAGATTTTTAGGTGATTCAACCTGCAACCCACAAACCTACATCCACCTCTCACTCCAAATCGGAGTGAGGCTTCCTTTGCCAAAGAAAGAAGCAGACTCAGTCTACAACAACTGCTGCCTTACAGCTTGACCCAGAGGAACACTCTCCCCTCTTCCTCCAACCCGGAGGGGAACCACTAATGACACCCCGTCACTAGCAACCGGAGACACAGTCTCCCTTCCTCCAAATCAAAGGGGAACCCGTGAGTGACACCCAACCACTCACAACTAGAGACCCAAGTCTCCCTTCCTCTGAAACCCAGAGGGAAACCACTAGTGACACCCTGTCACTTGCAAACCGGAGGACTAATCCTCCCTTCCTCCAAACCGGAGGGAAACCCACAAGTAGCACACCACTACTCGCAATCGGAGACTATGCCTCCCTTCTCCTAAGTCCACAGGAGGAACCTCGACCTCAAGCCAAAGGATCGGAAAACACTAATGGAGAATGGGAAGAACAAACAAAAAAACAAAAATAGAAACAAAAGGGAAAAACAACTGTAGCTCCAAAGAGCAATTCCAACATAAGTCTTCAGGGAAAGCTCCCTCTTCTCTTCTTCTCAACCTTTGGCTCTCTCTTTACTTCTCAGCTCTCTCTCTCTCTCTGTTGGGTCCCGAAGGGTGGCAATCAAGAGGGGAGGGGTGAATTGATTGGCCAATTAAAAATATCTTGTTATGAAAATTCTTTTCAACAAACCAAGCAAGCACTATAACTCACTCGTACATGAACACACTCGACGGAACGTGTGGTTAAGGACAAGAGAAACAAATTAACAATGGTGTACTCTCAGTTCACCGTGAAGCCCACTCGATAGCAAACAGAAAACCAAACCATAAAAGACACCAGGAGTTTTTAGGTGGTTCGGGAACACAACGTATCCCCTACGTCCACCCCTCACTCATGAGGATTAAGACTTCACTATGAAGTGAGTCACACACATGCTGTGAAAGACAGCCAACACACACACACACGCGGTAACCGATCTTGGCCACTGAACCCACACACACACTCATGCCACAGAACACAAGCCCACACACTTACGGAAAATTCAGTGCAAGTATTTAAGGATTACAACATGATTCGCACACAATGAACTAAGAACAGAAAAGATCAGTTCATAAGAGGATAGAATATGATTTAGAACTCCCCCTTTCTCTTCTTTAGATGTGCTTGAACATTGGTTCAGATTTGATGAAGTTTGTTGACGAAGAACGGATGATCGGAGCTTGAACGATCTTGCAGCTTTTGATCCGGATGATGCTTGTAGTAGATCGTTGATTGGAGGGTTGTAGGACTCTTCTTCTCTTCACCTTGAAGCTTGGATCTGGTTGGAACAATGGAAGAAGTTCCCTTCTGCTACAGTAAGTTTCTGCTCTCACAAAAGCTAGTTTTTCGATAGAACTCTGCTCATCCCGTTCCCGTGCTGCAGCTCAGAACAGTTCTCCTATTTAAAGGAGTTATTAACCCAAATAAAAGATTTAATTAACCTTGGACAGTCCACACGATCTCTAGAGACCAGATCCATACATTTAGGAGAGATTTGGGGGTGATTGGACAGGTTAGAGATGACTTTCGGACCAAGGAAACCAAAGTCAAACAAAATTACTTCTAGCAGGTGTCGACACCTGCATGAATGCCACTGGCAAGTGTCGACACCTCCATAAGTGGGTGTCGACACTTGATGTCGACACCACAAAAATGCAATTCTGGAAACGCCCCAAGCAGACAGTTGAGTTTCAGATGTCGACACTTGGTGTCGACATCAACTCAAAACATAAAATAACTAAACAGATAGGCTAAGAAAGAACCCAGATACATTACCAAAAGGTGAACCATGAAAACCTTGATTGTTTTGGAGTTTTTCAACCTACAAAAACACCGACTATATGTCAGATTAGTCAAATACAAAATTCTCACATGATTTCAAAGATTTTTCTTTTTGATCACTGAAATGTTGAGAATCTTATGACCTTGATTCATCTTATCATTAAGAGTAAATGTCTAGGATAACAAAATGAATTCAAATGCCAACATTTACCTTATGATTTTACATGTTTTCATCTCTTGTTGTGCCCCTGTGTGGTTTTGATGATGGCTGACACACCATGAGTCACACTGAGGTGTGCTAATTAATTTAGATGACTGTTTGAATGCTTAAATATCTGATTGGTTGCTTCAATAGCTAATTCATGAATATGGCTAGATTGGGTTAACGTAGTGGCTAATTGTTCATGCAATGCGTTGACGCAGTTGGAGATTGGGTTGACGCATTAGCAAGTCTGTTCACTAGCTGCGTTGACGCTACAAGGACACTGCGTTGACGCAGTAGTTGCTGATTTACTTGCTGCGTTGACGCAGTGGAACAGCTGGGTTGACGCCATGATGCTTTGTCCACTTTTTGTTGCTCATTAAGTCTTAAAGTCTGTACAGGGTAGTTCATGCATCACTCTATTTGCCAAGTGTATACATCAGTCAGCATTGCATCTTGTTCATGGAGTCTATACATCCACCGTCTATGTTAAGCTTCAAAGTCTGTTCATCCGATCTTCTCATTTGTGTTGAAGTCCATACATTGGTGGCTAAGTATATACACTGTCTCTTTGATCAAGCATCACTTCGAGAAGTCTGTACAGCGTTCAAGTCTACATCGGTTGTTCTGAGTTTAGATGATCAAGTCTGCACATTGGGGGCTTTTCCTACGTTTGGCCAAGTCTATACATTCATAACTTTTCCTACGTTTGGCCAAGTCTATACACTGCTAAAGTCTGAACATCATAGTGTTCATGTCTCTCAAAGTCTGTACATTGGCTTCGCTTTTGCAAGTCTGTACATTGGTGTCTCATCACCAAGTCTGTACATCGGCTTCACTCATTCAAGTCTGTACATCCACAGTGGATCATCAAGTCCATACATCCACAGTGGAACTTCCAAGTCTGTACAACGCTTAAGCCTTCACAAGTCTGTACACTGCTTGAACCACCAAGTCTATACATCGCTTGAAGCGCTTCAAGTCTATACAGCCTGCCTTCACGTTCAGACTCTGTACATCGTTCCTCAAAGGCTAAGTATATACATCCGTCAAACGCCTCAAAGTCTGTACACTGGTTTTCACGAGAAGTCTATACACTGGTCTTCACTTGATGTCTGTACATTGGCTCAGACTTACCAAGTCTGTACACTGCCCTTGAGTTCCAAGTCTATACATCCAGTTGAACGCAAAGTCTACACATCGCTTCACATCTTAAAAGTCTGTACATTGGCCTTCAAGCGTTTCAACTCTATACATTGCTGCTTTGACCAACTCTGTACATCCGTTTGCCTGACTCCTGGTTCAAAGTCTACACATTCATTGTTAAGGCAAGTCTATACATTGGTTCATGGTCTTCAAGTCGATACAGAGTCTTCATCTTATGAAGTCTGTACAGCCAGTCACTTGACAAAGTCTGTATAGTGTCTCATATTGGCAAAGTCTGTACATCGTCTGTTCTGTGGATGCTGTGTCCTTTGAAGTCTCTACACTCGATTGTTAGGCCTTCAACTCTATACATTCGAGTGTTAACCTTTAAGTCCATACACTCGTTTCTAAGGCGAAGTCTATACACTCGTTCCTTCACGCATCAAAGTCTGTACAGCCTGTCTGTCCTCATGCGTTCTGTGCATTTAGTGCGTTGACGCACTTGGCTGACTGCGTAGACGCAATTGTGCGTCTTTCGCCTTCTGTCTTGTTCACTGCGTCGACGCTGACACAGGATGCATTGACGCATTGGCCAGTTGCCAAGGGCGTTGAGCATCTCGCTTGAGGAGCTGAGGCGACGCTGCACGATGGAAGCGTTGACGCCTTGGGCTGATGTCCAAAGGTCTTTTGATCAACATCAAGTCTGTACAGTATGAAGTCTGTACACTGGTCTCTCTGGCACGTTAACACTAAGTCTCTACACTCAGGTTGCTGAAGGGTTTCAAGTCTGTACACTGCATGCTCACTCAACTAAGTCTATACACTCGTTCGCTAACATGAAGTCTATACATTCGTTTGATTAGCTTCAACTCTATACACTCAGTTAAACTTTCAAGTCTATACATCATCTGATATCTTCTTATGACTGTGTGACAGGTACTGCTCTTGAAGCCTATGAAATACACGTGATCCGAGGTTGCCACCTGGCACGTGATCCGATGATAACGCCCTAAATGCTGCAGCTATAAATATTAAGCCGCCTCCATCTGAAGACGGATAAAAAATGAAAAAGGGAAGATAAGAAAGGAAGATCGAAATGCAGAGAGTGCCTCCACGATACAGAGAATAAAGAAGAAGAAGAAAAGAAGTGAGAAGAAGAAGAAGAAAGAAAGAAGAAGAAGAAGAAAGAAGAGACAAAGAGAGAGCCTGCGAAAGAGAAGAAAAAGAAGAATGAGAAGAAGAGAGAGCTAGAGTGATAGAAGCTTCAACTGAAGATCTGTTCCTGCTGGACCGTGGATCAAATCCAGGCCAGCCAGCTCCTGCGAGAGCCACAGTCTGATTTCTTATTTCTCCAGCTTTCTGTTGCTGCGATTTTTGTTTTTCCTTTTTAAACAGTCACTTGTTGTTCTTCCGATTGCCCTGTTGGGGATTGGGTTCCTCCTGTGGACTCAGGAGAAGGGAGATCTTGTGTCTTCGGTTTGCAAGTAGCTGGGTGCTACTTGTGGTTGGTTCCCTCCGGTTGGGAGAAAGGGAGGTCCGAGACCTCTAGGTTGCCTTTGACAGGGTGTCATTGGTAGGTTACCCTCCGGTTTGGAGGAAGGGAGGTTTGGTCCTCCGGTTCTGGGCTTGTGGGTAGCAAGTCCAGGGGTTCCCTCCGGGTCTGGAGGAAGAGAGACCGTGTGTCTCTGGTTTCCAAGTGGCTGGGAGTCACTAGGGTGTCCCTCCGGTTGCGAGGAAGAGGGGAGGTTGTTCCCCTGGTCAAGCTGTTTGGCAGCATTTGTTGCAGACTGAGTCGGCTGTGCTAGTGTTACTAGTGGAAGCCTCACTCCGGTTGGGAGTGAGGGGTGGACGTAGGTCCTTGGACCGAACCACCTAAAAATCTCTTGAGCAGTGGTTTATTTGTGTGTTTGCTTCCGCTAGATGATTGATTAGGAGCGCTCCAAGTGTCTCTTCATTTGTTCAGTTAAATTAATTTCTATTCTGGTATTGTGTTTAGCTTCCGAGGTTTTAATTGGGTGATATTCCTAGCAGGATACATTCACCCCCCCTCTGTATCCAGGGCTTGCACCCTAACAATTGGTATCAGAGCGGTTACTGCTTCAAGATCCAACGATCTGCAGTGATCCCCGTGCTTCTCGTGCTTATTCCGGTTTGCTGCTCCTTGATCTTTGTCTAATTGATCATAGCCTACAAATGGCTCTTCCACTGGTTTTCAATGGGTCTAACTTTGATTCATGGTTCAGTAGTTTGCTTAACTACATCAATCTAGATAATCCCGATTTGTGGAAGTTAATTACTCATGGTCCTCATAGGTTACCACGAAAAGAGTCCAAATGGACTGATCGTCATAGATCAATGCATAGAGAAAATCATAAAGCTATAAATCTGATAAAAGCATCCATCAACAAGGCCTTACACTTTTGCCTTCATGATTGCAGGTCTGCTAGGGATATTCTGGACAAGATGAAACTAACTTGCAGAATAGGGAAGGAAAACTGCATGATGGCTGATGGGAGCGACCATAGCAGCAGTCACAGTGATAAAGAAGAGAACGAAGTTCAGGTAAATCCCTTTGCGGACTATACCTTAGATGATTGGGTAGATGCTTATTCCAAGCTATTAAGATCTAACAATAAATTGAGCAAGAAAAACAGATCTATGAAAAAATGGCTAGATAGGTTTGAGAATTCTAAACTTACTGGTGAGGACAGTGATACTCTGAAAACTGAAAATCAGATATTTAGAAGACAGCTGACTGATCTTGATTCTATTACTTCAGATCTGGAATATCTGAAATCTGAAAATGCTAGACTCAAAAAACAAACTGAGGAATTTGGATCTAAATCATTGAGCCTTGAAAATGAAAATAGATTGATTTCTGAAACTTTAGAGACTGTCAGAATAGAAAACTTAGAACTTCAGAAAAGGCTTGAAAATCTTCAATCTGAAGATGAACAAGAAGTGTTTAGTGAATGTCAGACCTCCTTAAGTGTTTTGAAATTTGATGATGAAATCCTGGAACAAAATGGTAAAATGAGACAGGAGATCTGCAAGCTAAAATAGTTAAATACAGCTATGTCTGAGAGACTTATCACTCTTGAAAAAGGGAAGAGTGTTAGCCTGGATAGCTCTGATGAGCTAATGAAAGCTGAACAGGAAATTGAAAGTCTTAGGACTGTTAATCAAATGTTGAAAGAAGATGTTGTGTGCTATAAAAAGAAAGCTGATGAATATGAAATCCATGTATCAAAGCTTGGATCAGAAGTTACAGAATTGAGGAAATCTCTTGAGAAATTTGTCAGTGGAAAAAAAAATCTTGATAAAATTCTTGGATCTAAAGTGAATCTCCGAAGAGAGGGTTTGGGCTACAAACCAATAAATAAAAAGAGATTTGAAAGTAAGCTTCAAACTTCATTCATGAGTAGCTCTAAGTCTGGCAGCACATCAAATGTGCCTATTTTTGAATTTAGTGCTAAGAAGAATCAAAATTCCACTGACAGCCCTAAGTCTGAGAAACAAGTTCAAAAACAGAAAAAGACTGTTCATGTTCAGAACAAAGATTCAAGGAACTCTCATGATAAAACTGAGAATGCTATGCCTAAATTGAATAAACACATTCATGCAAATAAAAAGAAAATTTCATGCCATTACTGTCATAGGTTTGGTCACTTGATGCATGAATGTAAATTGATGGAACATGATGATAGAATGCATGCTAGGAAGTACAATAACAAAAACAGTCCTGTTGAACAGAAGAGAAAAAGTTATTGTTATCATTGTGGAAAAACAGGTCATGTTAGTGAACAATGTTGGTTTGCCAAAGGTAAAGGCAAATATTTTTCAAATTCTAATCATGTCATTTTGTATGAAAATCAGCATGTCTTTAAAAGGAACAAAAATGGGTCCAGGGGCCAACACATGGTGTGTTCCACCTGCAGCAAGTCAGGCCATAGGGCGGTTGACTGCTGGCTTAATGTTGGTAGAAGAAATTTCATCTTCTGCTATCACTGTGAGAAACCTGGCCATACAGTCAAAGACTGCTGGCATTCTCAGAGAAAGAAGGTCAACTCTAAATTTGTTAAACAAAGTGTGTTTGGTAGGAACAAATCTGTTCAAACAAGAAAATCCCTCACATGCTTTGAGTGTGGAAAGCAAGGTCACAAGGTGACTGATTGCTGGTTTTCTGACCATCTGAAACAAAGTGGTGGAAAAAACAGAAACATTCATGCTCATGAATTTAGCACACCTGCTTACATGCATTGTAAGAAATTCAGACCGAGTGGTTCATGTGATTATTGTGGTCTGTCTGGACATTCCATGTCTAGTTGCTATATGAAAAAGCATGATGATATGATGGCTCAGAAGCTTTGGAAAACATCCCATCAAAATGCCACTAACCCTGCAGGACCCAAGGAAACTTGGGTACCAAAATGTGCCAAGTGAGAAACTTTTTGCAGGTGTGTCTTGGGAACGAGAAATAAAAGGGGCAAATAAACCAAGACACCCTAAAAAGGTAAAGCCCACTCATGCACTTCTCAGGTAAGTCTCTTGACTCTTCAATGAGTCTGCTTAGATGGCATTAGGTATATAGATAGATTTGTTAATTAGTGGTTTAAACATGCATGTTTGCATTTCCATGCAAAAGTTGTTGTGTCTGGATATACTCATTCTGTGACTGCATACATCTAGAATTCATGACTCATGAATGATTTTCAAATGTTTTGAATGCATACCGTCAGGGGGAGCTACACAGCATATCATGCACATTTGACTAGTCTAATACCCTTTAGGGTCTTCATGCCTTTCATGGGTAGTTAATGCATCTAATTGCATCTTAGAGTGGCATCATTTAATCATGAAATTTTTCAAAAGAAAAGGGAGGGTTTCAGTTTATGCATTCAGTGAGGGGGAGCATTTCTCATTATTCATTCATGTAAGTGCATGTGACCATCAGACCTCTCATCATAGCTCATGTCTGATGACTAATACTCACCTTCCTGTTTGAACTGCAATCTTGATAAACTCCTTGGTGATTGTGAAATGCATTGTATTTTAGCCTCTTGCTTCAATTCTTGTCAGCCATTGTCACTCATACTATCAATTGGTATCCATTGGCATTTGTTGACGTGGCTGTACCTGAAAAATGCTCTTGCCTTCCTTGAAGTCCCTGAAAGATTTCTCTGCGCATATCTTGATCATAAATCCAAAAACATTGTTTTTAAGGAAATTTCTATCATATAAGACTATGAATGTCTGAAGATTTTAGCCGGTTGAAGTTTCATGTATTTCTTGTGTTTGCTTATGAATTCTTCCTGGAAATATCTGAGTTAGTCTTAATAAACTTTAACCAACCCTTTCATGTTGTGTCTTTTAAACTCTTCTGAAATCTGAAATTCTGAAATCATGATTTTCCTTGACTGATTTGTATGAAAATATGTATTGTTTTTAAACATCAGGGAATATGGATTATGTCAAATACCAAATCTTGTCAGAGTAATGTCTTTGGTCACTGAGAAACACATCTCATTCATCAAAGAAATGAATTGAGATATGTCATGAAGTGCCATAGTTAACTCTGCTTAAATATGTTGATTAAAAATCTGGCAGAGCAATGGCAGGCACACTGAGAAATACATGTCCATCATCAAAGAAATGAGTTTCAGTGTGTCATGAGGTATAAATGCTATCTCTGTTCTTAAGAAGCATGACAGTTAGTCCTTCCAAGCGCTTAGGGATACTGGCGTCTAAACAACGTGTATCCTCCAGTTGTAAGGATGTACTTAACTTAATTGCTCCTGAATATTGTTGTTAAAAATTCGTTGCCTATCTAGCATATAATCTGAGATTGTTTGGAAAAGAATCTTCTTTCAATAGAAACTTTGACAGAAATAAATGGTTTCTTGTTTGTTTATCCTCAATACTATCGATTGCATTTCTTGAGGAAATCCTTGAAATTAAGTGAGTAAGAATGAAGAAGGTTAATGTTGGCCCGTTGGAATGGCAATCAAGAGGGGGTGAATTGATTGACGGAAAATTAAAAATTATCAACAGCGCACGAGCAAGCAAACCACAAATAAAAAACGCAGCAACCACACACACCAACAAGATAAACCAAACGCACATGAGCACAACCACAGGAGACGAGCAATTTTAGGTGGTTCGGACGCACCCAAGTGCGATCCTACATCCACCCCTCTCAACTTGAGAGGATTCCACTATAGAGAGTTACACTGAATAGCACACACACACAAACACGAGGTCAAGGACCTCTATCCACACACACACACACGCCCAACAAGGGCATTCCACGGAGATCAAATCTCCAATCTCTCACACACTATATCTGAGTTTGAAAATAAAGAGAATCACATGAACATTAAGCCTAAGACTGATAAAGAACATTAAGGACAACTCCCCCTATCTATTGGAATGATGGCGAGCTATGCTTCAACAGAGACGTCCGTGGGTTGATGGGTTCCTGAAGACGCTGAGGCTTGGGAAGATGATCCACGCAGCAGGATGATGCCTTGATTGCTGAACGAAGTTGCTCGGATGAAGATCGATGAAGCTGCTCTTCGAACCACGACCTTCTCTTCCACACGCAGGTGCGCCTCTGCTCCCGAGGATGAAGACGCCCAACACTCGTGTGGCACCGTTTGCAGCTCTGGTCGTGTGTAATTGGGACGCCCTAATCATGGGCATTTATATCCTGGGGGATGGCACTCCTAGCTGGAGGAAGGAGGAGATTATTCTCTCTTTTGATTGGTTCTGCAAATCCGACGTGGCCATTTCTTTATCCTGTTCGAAACCTGCACGAAATAAGTGAAATCAGTGTTAGACTTAATCAAATGATGTTAATTAGGTTTAATAGTCTAAGCCACATGATTACTAGTTAATCCCAATGGCTAACAAGTGATTTGCACGTGAAGTATGGCCCACACAATTAATAGATGAAATATATAGCGTAAATCGGAGAAAAAATGCCAAACTCCACAAGTGGGTCGACCCCCTGAATTAGGTGGGACGTCCCAGTTCTGTTTTGTCACAGGGGACGTCCCACTTGATAGATGGGTCGTCCCACTTTGTAACAGAGCCAGTTTTGTGGTTTCTGGATGCAAGTGGGTCGTCCCATCTGTGAGGGGGGGTCGACCCACTTCAGACTTAGTGAAAAATTCCAATTTTGCACAACTCCTTAGGGAGAACTTTAACCAAACCACAACCCAATCACCTCAAGGAAGATTCTTACCTTATTGAACTGAACAAAACATTCTACTAACCTTTCATGGAAGACACTTCAATTCTTTTACCTTGTTTTCCTTCTTCCAAGTTTTTGAGCCTCACATTGAAAGATTTTAGGCTTGTTATCATCAGACCTTTCAATACATGATTAGAAAACTAAAGGTTAGATCAACAATATGCAATGCAAGAGGAGATTAATTACACACCAAGTTTTATTCAATTATTTAAGAGCCTTTGTCATCATCAAAATCAAGGAGAGCACAACAATCTCCCCCTTTTTGATGATTACAAAAAAAACATACAAAGCAAGTGAAGCAATTTGAACTGTAAGAGGCAAGAGTGAATGAGCAATAGAAATTTAACCAACTCCACAACTGAACTACCACAAGGCATGAGCGCATCAAACCAGATTTCATAAGTGAAGCCCAGTTAATTACAGAACCATGAAAATATCAAGACTTGAGCATCAAAGCATTAGCCACATCAAAACAAAACATAGCATGATACAATCACAAAAGATCATTTGCAAATTGCTAGTTCTCCCCCCTTTTTTTTTGGCATGAGCAAAAAAGGAGATACAGAGAGTAAGAGCCCAAAGTTAGATAATTGAGTCTGAATGAAAAGGGAACTAGGCAAAGAAGAAATGACCAAGGAGATAGAGTGGAATATGTGCATGCAAGCTTGCAAGCGGACATCTAGTATCATAGTATATAGATAGATAAAGTCAAGTAGGACGGGTGTAACAAAACGGGCAGCTTCACACAAAGATAGGACAGAGGGTACAGAGCCCTATGTAGACGAGTCGGTTGGTCCTGAAACGTTGTCCCAAATCTTCTGTAGCATCTGGGTTTGGGCATCAAGAGTCTTGGACATGGATTCGAAGTGGTGCAGGAACATCTCTTGATGTAGCTTCAGGTCACTCACATCTTCAGTTAGCTTGTCCAGCCGTTGGTCAATTCGATCAAGACGAGAAACATGTGACTCTGGTCTAGAGCTACTTCCTCCGGCTTGAGAGGGACTGGTTGGTGGCTGATCATCATGTGAGGCAGTAGCATCTTCTTCTTCTGCTTCTTCACCACTGGCACTGGTTTCTGCAGATTGCACATTCTTGCCTTTAACATTTTTCAAAACTCGAACTAGGTGGCCAGCTGCATTTCTTTTGTAACCCATGTTGCGGCAAAGACTGCGGGCGGTATAGACATCCTTGTCCAGTAACTCTTCACAGATTTCCTTATCCAAGTCGATACGAAGATGCATAAAAACCGCTGTTAACTGTGAAGCATATGGAAGACTACGTCTTTTTTCTTTGTAACAAAGGAATATTAAGTCGTACATGAGACTTGAGAAATCAGCAATTATACCATTATAAATGCAGTGGAACAAAAATTTATGAACTTTGTTGACTTTGTTCCTGTTGCCTCCCCTGGGATAGAAAATGGTGGTGAAGAGATGATGCAGAATGCGCTGAGCAGGAGGAAAAACATTGGCATTCAAATCCTTTGGAATGTCATCTTCATCTATGACTACTGAGTCATCAAAACCCATCATTATGCTGTAAACAGACACTGCATTCAACTTTGTATTTGCCATGATGGTGGTGTGACGACTTGGAAAACCAAAGACTGTACTGAATAGCCCGACAGAAACCATGACAGATTTGTTGTTTACTGCAGTGTAGAGCTTGTTGTTCTTTATCACCAGATTTTGATAAAATTGCAGAACTAGTGTGGGATAAACTTTCCGATGCTCAGACATAAATTGTATCCAATTTGGTTGGGTGTTCAGCAAATCAAATAGTTCAGGACCAAATTGGTGACATCTTCAAGATCCACTGCTCTGGGATGCATGATAGTTCGAGGATAGAGATTAGTAGACTGGACGTGTAGCAGTACCTCTTCATGAAAATGCTTGGACCGAATTTCTCTTTGTTGGGCTGGCGAAATAGGGATGGCCTGGGGAGCTTCGTCCTCTGAGTTGGAGGTGGGAGGATCAATGGCATATGAAGAGACCTTTGCCGCAGCTTTCCTCCGTGCACGTTTGGACATACTTTTGTAGCGTGGAGCCATCAGAAGAGCCTAGATTGAAGCCGCAGGTACTCGTCCGTCTCTCCTTGAGAAGGGGAGGAACAGCAAGCTGTCGAAGTGAGCTTCCCTTCACCTATCAGGGTTCTCTTGCACCTTCGCAGGGAGTAGAAGGAGAAGATCTTGATGCCCGGAATGGAGGTATTGGCGGTAGCCGCTGGTGTGTCCGCCGGAGCGATGGTTTGCTGAGCGGGAAGGAAAAAATTTTGCGGTGTAGGAGGGTTTGCGGCTGGCTTGAGGAGGGGATGCCCGTGGTTTTTAACTTGGACCGGTCAAATAGGGTTGAAAAGATGTGTTGACCGGTTGAAGTTGTGGCGAGTATTTAGACAAAAAGGGGTATTGGGCTCATCCATAAGGGACGACCCATTTGGGCATCCCAAAATAAAAACATATGAAACGGTGGGAAGTTGGTAAAAGTTAACCCACTGGACCCGATGAGTATTTGATATAAGTGGATGGGTTCACTCAAAAGAATGGATCCGAGTGAGAAATACTACAGCACAATCGAGGATTTTTGTTTTAAAGACTTACCAATTTTGTCTAGCAGGAACTGTACCTATCCATCAGTCTAAGGGAAGCTACACCTTATATATATATATATCAAGGATTGGCAACAAATTGTCAAGCAGGGTTCAGTCATGCAATAATAATGATAATAGTTATGTGTAAAAATGTGCAACACACAATTATGCAAATGCACAAATGAAATACGGAGAAGTGATTGGACTTGGAGAAAATGCATTATTGTTGGGAAAGATGGATGTAGTGGGATGGATGATAAAGGTGATGAGGATTATTAATGAGCGTTATTTGAAGGCAGGACCAAAAGAGTATTTTATGGATTCAAAAGGGATACAGACTTCCAAATCTATCTAAGAGCTCTCAACTCTGCATATTCCTAACTCTCTTCTAAGGAAGATAAACTTTTCTTTGCTAAGAGGTTTTGTAAAAATGTCCGCTAGTTGTTTATCAGTTTCAACGTATTTCAGCTCAAAGTCCTTTTTACTCACATGGTCCCTCAGAAAATGATGACGAATATCTATGTGTTTGGACCGAGAATGATGAGTTGGATATTTAGACAGATCAATAGCACTTTTATTGTCACACATAATAGGAACACAATTCAAAAACACATCAAAATCGACTAGCTGGTGTTTGATCCATAGAACTTGGGCACCACAACTGCCGGCAGCCACGTATTCGGCTTCGGCCGTTGACAATGCCATGGAATTTTGTTTCTTGGAGGCCCACGAGACAAGGCAACCTCCGAGAAACTGGCATGTCCCACTTGTGCTTTTACGATCAAGAAGACATCCAGCGTAGTCAGCGTCGGTATAAGCCACAAGTTCAAAATCACAGAACCGAGGAAACCAAAGCCCTAAATCAGAAGTGCCAACTAGATAACGAAAAATTCTTTTCACAGCACTTAAATGAGACTCACGAGGATCAGCCTGATGCCTAGCACACAAACATACTGCAAAATGTATATCAGGCCTACTTGCTATTAAGTACAAGAGTGAGCCAATCATACCTCTATACATCTTTTGGTCAACCTTTTTACCTTTGCAGTCCTTCTCCAACTTTATGCTTGTTGACATTGGTGTGGCATAGGATTTCGCACCCTCAAACTCATACTTCTTCAAAAGCTCCAACATATATTTCTTTTGGTTGATGAAAATTCCATCTACTTTTTGTTGAATTTGCAGCCCCAAGAAGAAATTGAGTTCGCCCATCAAGCTCATCTCAAATTCGGCCTGCATCACCTCAGAAAATTCTTTGCACATTTTCTTGTTAGTAGATCCAAAAATAATATCATCCACATAAATCTGTACAAGAAGAATATCTTTTCTTGAATGATTGGAAAACAATGTCTGATCTACTGAGCCCCTTTTGAAACCGTGTTCAATCAAGAAGGAGCTTAGACGTTCATACCAAGCCCGTGGGGCTTGTTTTAGACCGTACAAAGCTTTTTCTAGCTTGAACACATGGTCCGGGTTTTTTAAGTCCACAAATCCCGGAGGTTGCTCAACAAAGACCTCTTCCTTGATAAAGCCGTTTAAGAATGCGCTCTTAACATCCATTTGATAGAGAATGAAATTCTTAGAGCATGCAAAAGATAACATGATGCGCACGGCTTCAAGGCGAGCAACCGGAGCAAATGATTCATCAAAATCGATTCCGAGCTCCTGGCTATAACCCTTGGCCACGAGACGGGCCTTATTCCTTATAACCACACCTTGATCATTGAGTTTGTTTCTAAATACCCATTTGGTACCGATCACGTTGTGGTTATTAGGACGGGGCACTAGTTTCCACACCTCATTCCGTTGGAATTGGTGTAGTTCCTCGTGCATAGCCATTACCCAAGAGTCGTCTTTTAATGCTTCATCCACATTTTTGGGTTCTACTTGTGAGGTATGAGCAAAGGCATTTAGAGTGAGCAATAATTTTAAAGATGAGCGGGTCTTTATACCTTTGTTTACCTTACCCAGAATGTTTTCTGCTGGATGGTCCTTGAGGTACTTCATTGAGGGAGGTAAATCTGGGTGAGTTGGAGGTGCATCCTTCAAATGTTCCAATTGGGTTTCCTCAACTCCCTGATTTTTATCAGATTTCGTTCCTGAAGTTGATGGTTCTTCTTGCTTTCCTTGTAGTGTTTCCCCTTTGGTTTCGTCCTACAAAAAATCCAATTCCTCATTAGGTGTCGTAACATTTTTGGAGATACCCTCATCAACTATCACATGTGGACTCTCTTCAATCACTAGTGTTCTTTTATTGAAAACTCGATAAGCTCGTGAATTATTGGAGTAACCTAAGAAAATTCCTACATCACTTCTGGCATCAAACTTTTCTAAGTCATCCTTGCCATTATTCAAAATGAAACATTTACTCCCAAAGGTCTTAAAGTATGACACATTTGGTCTCTTACCTTTGTAGAGTTCGTATGGAGTTTTACCTACAAACGGCCTTACCATAGCTCGATTTATTATGTGACATGCCGAATTCACAGCTTCGGCCCAGAAGTACCGGGGAAGGTTCCGCTCGCTCAGCATAGTCCTCGCCATATCAATAAGTGTGCGGTTCTTCCTTTCAACCACGCCATTTTGTTCCGGAGTCCTTGGAGCCGAGAAGTTATGAGCATAGCCTTCATTCCTGCAAAATTCATCAAAATTTGCATTATCAAATTCACGTCCATGATCACTTCGTAAATTGGTAATCATGTATCCTTTCTCGTTCTGGACCTTCTTGCAAAATGCTTGAAATTCCTGCAAAGCATCACTCTTGTTACTAAGAAAGATAACCCAAGTAAAGCGAGAAAAATCATCAACTATGACAAAACCATAAGACTTACCCCCTAAGCTTTGAGTCCGCGTAGGACCAAAAAGATCGAAATGCAATAATTCAAGGGGGCGAGAGGTGGAAATGATGTTTTTGGGTTTAAAAGAAGACCTTGTTTGCTTCCCTTTGGCGCATGCTTCACAGACTTTATGTAAATCTATCTTTATTTTGGGAAGACCTGAGACAAGATTGTTTCTGCACAATTTTGAAATAACACTACTGCTGGCATGACCTAACCTCCGATGCCAAATCCAAAAACTATCGACATCATTGGCAGTTAAACATAAAAGATTGCATGGAATTTCATCTAAATCAATTGTATATACATTATTCTTTCTATGTCCTAAAAACTTTATTTCATTTGTGTGATTATCTACAATTGTGCAAAACGTGGATTCAAAAATGACTTTGAGACCTCTATCACATAACTGACTGATGCTAAGAAGATTGTGATTAAGTCCCTCAACCAACAAGACATCATCGATGGAATTTGAGTTATTTACACTTACCTTGCCAATACCAACGATCTTACCTTTGTCACTTCCTCCAAAGGCCACCAGACCTCCTTCTTTCTCCTTGAGTTCAGTGAAGACCTTTTTGTTTCCGGTCATGTGCCTCGAACAGCCGCTATCTAGAAACCAATGTGACTCCTCGGCTTTGAGGCAATCCTGCAATAAGATATGATCTCAAGGAACAACTTTTGGTACCCAAACTAAGTTGGGTCCATGTTTGTGAGATTTGTTATTTGTGTGAGCATTTCTTGACCTTCTAGCAAAAGCCTCATCATCTAAAATCATGGTATTGCAATATGACATTACATGACCAATACAACCACAATAATGACAAAAGGTTCTTCTCCTTCTGGAATTACCTTTGTTCCGGCCAGTAAATTTTTGTGGTTTAGAGTTTGAGCTAGCACTAGCCTTTTCATGCATGATAGGCTTATCACCTTTTGCAGGCACAAAAGATATGAATGATGTCGTCACTTTGTTCTCAAATGATTTCTTTTTGATTGGTTCATAGCCTATTCCCTCTTTTCGAAAATTTATCCTTGTTCCAAGAACCTTTTCTAGGTTGTCCTTTCCTAAAGCTTTCAGCCCATTTGTAATCTCTACAAGCCTTGCGAACATTTCTGATATGGTCTCCTCTGGCTTCATCTGGAATAGCTCATAGTCTCGGATCAACAGGTTTGCCTTAGTCTCCTTAACTTCAGACGTGCCTTCATAAATCAGCGTCAATTTGTCCCACATCTCTTTAGCGCTGTTACACATAGAAACACGAGCATACTCGTTAGGATGAATGGCGCATTGGATAATATTCAAGGCATTAAAATTAACAGTAGCATGTTTAATGTGTTCATCAGACCATTTCCCTTCATCAGGAGGTAGAGCATGTGGACCTTTGTTGACAGCGGTCCAGGTCTCATGACTTTGAGAGCGAAGAAATACAGTCATTCGATTTTTCCAATAACTGTAGTTCGTTCCGTCAAAGAATGGCGGTCGATGAATCGAATGCCCTTCGGGCATCATCCCTTTGTTTGCCATTTCAAAGGATCACTCTATGAACCGTGGGGTTCAGAATAGAAGAGCTGAGGCTCTGATACCAATTGTTGGCCCGTTGGAATGGCAATCAAGAGGGGGTGAATTGATTGACGGGAAATTAAAAATTATCAACAGCGCACGAGCAAGCAAACCACAAATAAAAAACGCAGCAACCACACACACCAACAAGATAAACCAAATGCACAAGAGCACAACCACAGGAGACGAACAATTTTAGGTGGTTCGGACGCACCCAAGTGCGATCCTACATCCACCCCTCTCAACTTGAG
Source organism: Amorphophallus konjac (assembly GCA_022559845.1). NCBI lineage: Eukaryota > Viridiplantae > Streptophyta > Magnoliopsida > Alismatales > Araceae > Amorphophallus > Amorphophallus konjac. The sequence continues at coordinate 147,761,934 of CM040118.1, forward strand.
AGGTTCCACTATAGAGAGCTACACTGAATAGCACACACACACAAACACGAGGTCAAGGACCTCTATCCACACACACACACACGCCCAACAAGGGCATTCCACGGAGATCAAATCTCCAATCTCTCACACACTATATCTGAGTTTGAAAATAAAGAGAATCACATGAACATTAAGCCTAAGACTGATGAAGAACATTAAGGACAACTCCCCATGTCTATTGGAATGATGGCGAGCTATGCTTCAACAGAGACGTCCGTGGGTTGATGGGTTCCTGAAGACGCTGAGGCTTGGGAAGATGATCCACGCAGCAGGATGATGTCTTGATTGCTGAACGAAGTTGCTCGGATGAAGATCGATGAAGCTGCTCTTCGAACCACGACCTTCTCTTCCACACGCAGGTGCGCCTCTGCTCCCGAGGATGAAGACGCCCAACACTCGTGTGGCACCGTTTGCAGCTCTGGTCATGTGTAATTGGGATGCCCTAATAATGGGCATTTATATCCTGGGGGATGGCACTCCTAGCTGGAGGAAGGAGGATATTATTCTCTCCTTTGATTGGTTCTGCAAATCTGACGTGGCCATTTCTTTATCCTGTTCGAAACCTGCACGAAATAAGTGAAATCAGTGCTAGACTTAATCAAATGATGTTAATTAGGTTTAATAGTCTAAGCCACATGATTACTAGTTAATCCCAATGGCTAACAAGTGATTTGCATGTGAAGTATGGCCCACACAATTAATAGATGAAATATATAGCGTAAATCAGAGAAAAAAAGCCAAACTCCACAAGTGGGTCGACCCCCTGAATTAGGTGGGACGTCCCGGTTCTGTTTTGTCACAGGGGACGTCCCACTTGATAGATGGGTCGTCCCACTTTGTAACAGAGCCAGTTTTGTGGTTTCTGGATGCAAGTGGGTCGTCCCATCTGTGAGGGGGGGTCGACCCACTTAAGACTTAGTGAAAAATTCCAATTTTGCACAACTCCTTAGGGAGAACTTTAACCAAACCACAACCCAATCACCTCAAGGAAGATTCTTACCTTATTGAACTGAACAAAACATTCTACTAACCTTTCATGGAAGACACTTCAATTCTTTTACCTTGTTTTCCTTCTTCCAAGTTTTTGAGCCTCACATTGAAAGATTTTAGGCTTGTTATCATCAGACCTTTCAATACATGATTAGAAAACTAAAGGTTAGATCAACAATATGCAATGCAAGAGGAGATTAATTACACACCAAGTTTTATTCAATTATTTAAGAGCCTTTGTCATCATCAAAATCAAGGAGAGCACAACAGTTAAAAAGGTCTCTCAATATGAAAACTTGGTTCACTTGTTATTAAGAAAACTGATTTCAGATATGAGTAGAAAAAGCTCATGTTCAAACCTTGCATACATAAAATTCTGATCTGGTTTGTCAACATAGGTTCATTCATAGGTTTCTATGATGGAAAAGTCTATAATCATCTGTTTAAATCAGATTTATGAAATTTGATATTTCATTGAAAATCTTTCTCATTCTTTCTGAATTCCTTTTTACTCTCTCATATTGGACTCCAGTCGTTCAGACCAAACTGACTGCTTCATTTGCACTCAGTTCTATCAATTGGTTCCAACAGTTGACTTCCACTCATGTCTTGGGCCTGCATAAGCATGGTGGATGCATAAGGGTTGTATGACTAAGGGGGAGCTAGTCAAACTAATTGCATAACATGCCTTTCAAGTTTTGACTCATGCATAGTTCTCATATCCTACATGAATTGTCAATGACTGTGCACTCATATAATTAATTGCACTGCATTCATAACATCTTTCTAGTTGACGATGGGGGAGACTTGATTCATGCATTTTTTTGAGCTCCTAACTCTTTACATGATTGAGTTCTTCATACTTCAGCGCTCCTGTGTGATTGAAAATATGACATATCTACAGGGGGAGAAGCTCTTGAAAGGATACATTTGGAAGATAGATGTCACACTCCAAAGGGAAGTATAACATTCATGTGCTTTACTGAATTGTTTCCCTATTTCATTTTTTTTGATGAAGGCAAAGGGGGAGAAGAATCTAATCTGAGTCAGTGTAACTCATAGTGTTGCCATCATCAAAAAGGGGGAGATTGTTGTGCCCCTGTGTGGTTTTGATGATGGCTGACACACCATGAGTCACACTGAGGTGTGCTAATTAATTTAGATGACTGTTTGAATGCTTAAATATCTGATTGGTTGCTTCAATAGCTAATTCATGAATATGGCTAGATTGGGTTAACGTAGTGGCTAATTGTTCATGCAGTGCGTTGACGCAGTTGGAGATTGGGTTGACGCATTAGCAAGTTTGTTCACTAGCTGCGTTGACGCTACAAGGACACTGCGTTGACGCAGTAGTTGCTAATTTACTTGCTGCGTTGACGCCGTGGAACAGCTGGGTTGACGCCATGCTGCTTTGTCCACTTTTTGTTGCTCATTAAGTCTTAAAGTCTGTATAGGGTAGTTCATGCATCACTCTATTTGCCAAGTGTATACATCAGTCAGCATTGCATCTTGTTCATGGAGTCTATACATCCACCGTCTATGTTAAGCTTCAAAGTCTGTTCATCTGATCTTCTCATTTGTGTTGAAGTCCATACATTGGTGGCTAAGTATATACACTGTCTCTTTGATCAAGCATCACTTCGAGAAGTCTGTACAGCGTTCAAGTCTACATCGGTTGTTCTGAGTTTGGATGATCAAGTCTGCACATTGGGGGCTTTTCCTACGTTTGGCCAAGTCTATACATTCATAACTTTTCCTACGTTTGGCCAAGTCTATACACTGCTAAAGTCTGAACATCACAGTGTTCATGTCTCTCAAAGTCTGTACATTGGCTTCGCTTTTGCAAGTCTGTACATTGGTGTCTCATCACCAAGTCTGTACATTGGCTTCGCTTTTGCAAGTCTGTACATTGGTGTCTCATCACCAAGTCTGTACATCGGCTTCACTCATTCAAGTCTGTACATCCACAGTGGATCATCAAGTCCATACATCCACAGTGGAACTTCCAAGTCTGTACAACGTTGAAGCCTTCACAAGTCTGTATACTGCTTGAACCACCAAGTCTGTACATCGCTTCAAGCGCTTCAAGTCTATACAGCTTGCCTTCACGTTCAGACTCTATACATCGTTCCTCAAAGGCTAAGTATATACATCCGTCAAATGCCTCAAAGTCTATACACTGGTTTTCACGAGAAGTCTATACACTGGTCTTCACTTGATGTCTGTACATTGGCTCAGACTTACCAAGTCTGTACACTGCCCTTGAGTTCCAAGTCTATACATCCAGTTGAACGCAAAGTCTACACATCGCTTCACATCTTACAAGTCTGTACATTAGCCTTCAAGCGTTTCAACTCTATACATTACTGCTTTGACCAACTCTGTACATCCGTTTGCCTGACTCCTGGTTCAAAGTCTACACATTCATTGTTAAGGCAAGTCTATACATTGGTTCATGGTCTTCAAGTCGATATAGAGTCTTCATCTTCTGAAGTCTGTACAGCCAGTCACTTGACAAAGTCTGTATAGTGTCTCATATTGGCAAAGTCTGTACATCGTCTGTTCTGTGGATGCTGTGTCCTTTGAAGTCTCTACACTCGATTGTTAGGACTTCAACTCTATACATTCGAGTGTTAACCTTTAAGTCCATACACTCGTTTCTAAGGCGAAGTCTATACACTCGTTTCTTCACGCATCAAAGTATGTACAGCCTGTCTGTCTTCATGCGTTCTGTGCATTTAGTGCATTGACGCACTTGGCTGACTGCGTAGACGCAATTGTGCGTCTTTCACCTTCTGTCTTGTTGACTGCGTCGACGCTGACATAGGATGCATTGACGCATTGGCCAGTTGCCAAGGGCGTTGAGCATCTCGCTTGAGGAGCTGAGGCGACGTTGCACGATGGAAGCGTTGACGCCTTGGGCTGATGTCCAAAGGTCTTTTGATCAACATCAAGTCTGTACAGTATGAAGTCTGTACACTGGTCTCTCTAGCACGTTAACACTAAGTCTCTACACTCAGGTTGCTGAAGGGTTTCAAGTCTGTACACTGCATGCTCACTCAACTAAGTCTATACACTTGTTCGCTAACATGAAGTCTATACATTCGTTTGATTAGCTTCAACTCTATACACTCAGTTAAACTTTCAAGTCTATACATCATCTGATATCTTCTTATGACTGTGTGACAAGTACTGCTCGTGAAGCCTATGAAATACACGTGATCCGAGGTTGCCACCTGGCACGTGATCCGATGATAACGCCCTAAATGCTGTAGCTATAAATATTAAGCCGCCTCCATCTGAAGACGGATAAAAAATGAAAAAGGGAAGATAAGAAAGGAAGATCGAAATGCAGAGAGTGCCTCCACGATACAGAGAATAGAGAAGAAGAAGAAAAGAAGTGAGAAGAAGAAGAAGAAAGAAAGAAGAAGAAGAAGAAGAAGAAAGAAGAGACAGAGAGAGAGCCTGCGAAAGAGAAGAAAAAGAAGAATGAGAAGAAGAGAGAGCTAGAGCGATAGAAGCTTCAACTGAAGATCTGTTCCTGCTGGACCGTGGATCAAATCCAGGCCAGCCAGCTCCTGCGAGAGCCACAGTCTGATTTCTTATTTCTCCAGCTTTCTGTTGCTGCGGTTTTTGTTTTTCCTTTTTAAACAGTCACTTGTTGTTCTTCCGATTGCCCTGTTGGGGATCGGGTTCCTCCTGTGGACTCAGGAGAAGGGAGATCTTGTGTCTTCGGTTTGCAAGTAGCTGGGTGCTACTTGAGGTTGGTTCCCTCCGCTTGGGAGGAAGGGAGGTCCGAGACCTCTAGGTTGCCTTTGACAGGGTGTCATTGGTAGGTTACCCTCCGGTTTGGAGGAAGGGAGGTTTGGTCCTCCGGTTCTGGGCTTGTGGGTAGCAAGTCCAGGGGTTCCCTCCGGGTCTGGAGGAAGAGAGACCGTGTATCTCTGGTTTCCATGTGGCTGGGAGTCACTGGGGTGTCCCTCCGGTTGTGAGGAAGAGGGGAGGTTGTTCCCCTGGTCAAGCTGTTTGGCAGCATTTGTTGCAAACTGAGTCTGCTGTGCTAGTGTTACTAGTGGAAGCCTCACTCCGGTTGGGAGTGAGGGGTGGACGTAGCTCCTTGGACCGAACCACCTAAAAATCTCTTGAGCAGTGGTTTATTTGTGTGTTTGCTTCCGCTAGATGATTGATTAGGAGCGCTCCAAGTGTCTCTTCATTTGTTCAATTGAATTAGTTTCTATTCTGGTATTGTGTTCATTCAAGCATTAGTGAACTTCAAGATTCACTTACCATTTCAATATGAAGTCATGTGGAGTAAAAAGTACATATTTAAAACCTTTCCAAGACATGATTAATACACAATGCATTCATTCATCATCAAAACACATTAGTCCACAATTAACAACACAATTAACCGAAAGGGCAAACAATCTCCCCGTTTTTGATGATGATAATAATACTATGTGTTTGAGGGAATTAGAGATTAATCTCGACAACCAAATCAATCATTTCTCATCTAAGCAATGAACCACAAACATTTATATAACACGAACAATCACAACCACAACAGGATTCCCACAGCCATACTAAAAAGCCTTTTTAATTGTTTTACATAACAAAATGCAAGGCATGAAGACCGTGCAATGACAGACAAACAAAGACACAAAAAGATACAAAGATGCAAGACCGACCGACACTAGATCTATTGACCCAACTAGAGATGATATGAGCCATACAGTCATGCAATACTACTAACACACATGCACACATACATAGCATATAGCAAGATAACTCTCCCCCTTTGTCATCAACAAAAATAGAGGAAACGGGGTTTACTAGTAGCAACAGCCATATAGAAGTGTAAGACTCAGTCGGTACCGGGGCCAGGCAGAGGAGGATTGTGGCTAATAAAGGCAAACATGTCAGAGAATTGTTGGTGGTGAGCATCCATGGCCGTTTTGAGATAGTCAAAGGAGTGATTGATGGATTCAAAAGCCTGAAGATAAGTGGTGTGATTCAGCCTCAGTTCGGCAACATCCGTAGTGAGAGAATCCACACTCTCTCGAAGCTCACCTACATCTCCGCTCAAAGTCTCCAATGTCAATTGTGTCTCATAGGTATCTGGTGAGGCGACGGGAGTCTGAGACGGCCCCCTGGGGCAATGGGAACTTCTTCTTCGTCATCCTCATCAGAGTCAGCTTCTTGTGCCTTCCCTTTCACAGATTTCAGAGTGCGAATCAAGTGTCCTTGAGGGGCTTGTTTATAACCCATGTTCTTGCAAATTGAGTGAACTGTGTAGATATCACCATTGCTTAAATTCTGACAAAGTTCCTTACGCAAGGGAATACCGGCAACGTCAAATACTTGAGAAAGTGCAGTGGCATAAGGCAGTGTTCTGTTGCATTGATGGAAACAACTAGTGATGTGTCCAGTAAGGAGAGCTGCAAAATTAATTGGCCGGCGTTGCATAATGCTGGATATAATGAAAATCTGCTGATCTGTGACTTTTTCCCGGGCACCTCCTTTTGGAAGAAGTATAGTGGTGATCATATGATGGAGAATCCTTTGCAAAGGAGGAAAGCGATTTGCATTCAAGCTAAGAATAGATCTGTTGCCCAAATCGTCTCCCATAAGTAATTTATAAACCACTTCCTCATCACACATGGCTTCTCCATATAGATCACCGGCATCAGGCATTTTAAATACGGCAGACATAACTTCACTTGAAATGATAAACGGTTGTCCATTCATCCGAGTCATATACTTGTTAGACTTGAAAATCATGTTGCCATAAAATTGATGAACAAGTGAATGATAAATCTTGCGATGATCAGCCATGAACGAAACTAGACCCTGCTGAATTTGTAATAAGGAAACCAGTTCAGGAAGAGCTTGTGAAATATCATAGAAATCAACCGCCCTAGGACGAAGAAACTTCCGTTCCATCATTTTAAACTGTGCCGGGGTTGGTTGCTGCAAGAATGCCCGTTGTTCCTGGGTTTTAGTTCGAACCTCATATGACCGACGATCCTCAACAGGTTCCTTGCCGAGTGCTCACCTTTTGGGTGCCATTGGAACACACGAAGGGGAGATATGGAGCAAGAAAATAAGGATTGCTAGAGAGAGCATAAACCCCTTACCGAAGATGTGAGAACCTCCACACGTCACCCACTCTCCAGGGAACAAAGGCCGAAGAAAATCCACAGATGCTCGAACAATGGAGAACGCGGGTGCCGCGGTGTGTCCGCTTAGTTTAGGGCTAGAAATGGTGATGGAGTGCCAAGAAGATGGAAAAGGTGTGAAAGGAGGGCAGCACTTGGAGTGTAGGGGCGTTAGGGCTTGAATGTTGGAGGGTTCAAAAGGTTGGAAAGGGGTTTATAACCCCTTCCGATTGGTTCGCTGCGAACGCGACCGGAGGTGTCGACATGGGTGTCGACACCTTTGGTCACCCTACTGCCCATGAGCAGAAAGGGGGTGTCGACACTTGGTGTCGACACCTCCATGTATATTATGCAACCGCCAAAAAGAAATGCAGTAAGTGTGGAAAATTTGGATTTTCAATATTAAGAAATAAGGCTGGAACCCCAAATTGATTACAGAAATTAATGAGAGCAATGAATCAAGACGAGAACAATTTGGGGAATTCTTTGACATATTTGAACATTTTAAGCTTAAATCCTCAACCGACATTCCTGACCGACTTGTATGAACTTCTAATGGCATTGCTTTATTAAACAAGAATTGTATAGTCATAGAAGATCAAGGGAGATTATCAAATGGCTTTTAAAAAAAAAATACATACAACATGCCGGAGTAAATACCATACAGACATACATTGTGCAACATTCAACCCAAGTTGATGAATATGCATGATCAAGAACAACTAATCTAGTGGTGAAATGCATATGCAAATGCATGAAACTAACACAAACAATGCACGACACCTACTAACAAACCAAACGACAAATGCCTAACTCTCTTCTAAAGAAGTGAATTTGTCTTCATTAAGAGGTTTAGTGAAGATATCGGCAATTTGATTATTTGTGTCAACAAGTTTTATTTCAACATCACCTCGACTTACATGATCACGCAGAAAATGGTGCCTAATTTCAATATGCTTTGTGCGAGAATGATGCACCGGATTCTTAGATAAATTAATAGCAGAGGTGTTATCACATAGAATGGCCGTGTTTCCTAGTGTGACGCCAAAATCAACCATTTGTTGTTGTATCCAAAGCACTTGGGCTACACAACTTCCTACGGCCACATATTCGGCCTCGGCAGTTGACAATGCCACAGAATGTTGTTTCTTGGAGGCCCATGACACCAAGCAGCCTCCAAGGAACTGACAGTACCCACTAGTGCTCTTCCGATCTATTTTACAACCCGCGTAATCAGCATCAGAATAAGCAATTAATTCAAGACATGAAGTACGCGGAAACCATAAACCCAAATCACACGAACCAGCTATATATCTAAAAATACGCTTTACGGCTGACATATGAGATTCTTTAGGATTCGATTGAAACCTAGCACACAAGCATATAGCATATTGAATGTCAGGCCTGCTGGCAGTCAAGTATAGCAATGATCCTATCATACTTCTGAACAGAGTTTGGTTGACTGATTTACCTTGGTCATCTTGATCAAGTTTTAATGAAGTGGACATGGGAGTTGGTTGTGGCTTGGTTGTTGACAGATTGAATTTCTTGAGCAGCTCCTTAGCATACTTCTGTTGATTTATGAACAAGCCATCAGTCGTCTGTGTCACCTGCAATCCCAAGAAGAATGTCAACATTCCCATAAGGCTCATTTCAAACTCACTTTGCATTAATCTTGCAAAATCTTCACTAAGTGAGTCTTTTGTGGAACCAAAGATGATATCATCAACATACACTTAAACGATTAGAAATTCCTTACCATTCATTTTTGTAAAAAGGGTCTCATCAACATTACCTCGTTTGTATCCATTATGAATGAGGAATTCACTCAACCGTTCATACCATGCACGGGGTGCTTGTTTTAGACCATAAAGAGCTTTGTCTAATTTGTAGACATGATATGGATGCTCCGTGTCTTCAAATCCCAGTGGTTGTTCCACAAATACGTCCTCCTGGATATATCCATTTAAAAAAGCACTTTTAACATCCACTTGAAATAATTTGATGTTATTGCAACATGCAAATGCTAAAAGAATCCTCACTGCCTCGAGTCTTGCTACTGGAGCAAAGGACTCATCAAAATCAATTCTTAGCTCTTGGCGATAGCCTTGGGCTACAAGCCTTGCCTTGTTCCTAGTTACCACCCCTTGATCGTTTGTTTTATTTCGAAAGATCCACTTGGTTCCGATCACTGAATGGTTTCTAGGACGTGGCATGAGGAACCACACTTTATTCCTTTGGAACTGGTGTAGTTCTTCTTGCATAGCCATGATCCAGGAATTATCTTTTAAGGCATCATCTATGGAGTGAGGTTCAAATTGAGAGAGTAAAGCTATGTGATCCAGATTTTCAACTTCCCTGAAGGAGGAACGCATCCTTATCCCTTCTTCTACATTGCCAATGACAACTTCCGGTGGATGGTCCTTTGGAAAGGTCCACTGCCTTGGTAGTTGCTGTTCAACTTGATTTTGCTGAATTTCATCAACATCATGTTGTTTTTCAACATCCGGTGTATCAACTTTCACAACCTGTTCTTCGGTATCATCATTTTCAGATCCTTCTTCCTGCACAATTAACTTTTCATTAGTATTCGTGGAGGAAGATTCATCAACAATGACATGAGGACTTTCCTCAACTACTAGAGTTCTCAAGTTATACACTCGATAAGCTCTAGAGCTAAGGGAGTATCCAAGAAATATCCCCTTGTCACTTTTGGAATCGAACTTTGCCAGATTTTATTTACCGTTGTTATGGATATAACAAATAGAGCCAAAAGGTTTGAAATAAGAAATATTTGGTTTCTTACCTCGGTATAGCTCATATGGTGTTTTCTTTAACAAGGGCCTTACCATGGCTCGGTTGATTATATAACATGCAGTGTTCACGGCTTCAGCCCAGAAATACCTCGGCAAATTGTTCTCATTAAGCATGGTCCTGGCCATTTCAACCAATGTTCTGTTCTTTCTCTCAACAACCCAATTTTGCTCGGGAGTCCTTGGTGCAGAGAAGTTGTGCAAATATCCTTGAGCCCTGCAGAAATTATTGAACTCATTATTGTCAAATTTCTTACCATGATCACTCCGCACGGTCTTGATACAACATCCTTTGTCATTCTGAACTATCCTGCAAAAGGCTTCAAATTCCATCAAGGCATCACTTTTATGAGTAAGAAAGAGTACCCAGCTGTATCTTGAAAAGTCATCCACAATTACAAACCCATACAACTTGCCACCCAAGCTATGTGTTCTGCTTGGTCCAAACAAATCAATATGGATCAGCTCAAGGGGCCTAGAGGTGGTCACATCACTTTTGCATTTGAAAGAAGTTCTTGTTTGCTTGCCTCTACTGCAAGCTCCACAAATCTTGCCATCATCAAACTTCAGCTTGGGTAATCCAACAACCAAATTACTTCTGAACAATTTCAGAATCACATTGAAACTGGCATGCCCAAGACGGTGATGCCAAAGCCAAGCATCATCAACATTTTTAGCAACTAAACATAGTTTATCATGAGAAGCATCATCAAGATCAATCATATATACATTATTGTGTCTTGACCCAATAAATTTTATTTCATGAGAGTTTCTATCTACCACAGTGCAGTGAATAGAGTCAAAAACCACATTGCAACATTTGTCACAGAGTTGACTTATGCTTAATAAATTATGATGCAGGCCTTTCACAAGCAAAATATTTTCAATAGCATGAGTTTGGTTCTTACCTATCTTACCTTCTCCAACAATCTTACCTTTGTCTTTTCCCCCAAAAGCTACCATACCACCATCCTTCTCTTGTAGGTCTGCAAACATTTCCTTGTTGCCCGTCATATGTCTTGAACATCCACTGTCCAGGTACCATTTGTTCTTTTGAGCTCCAAGGCAAACCTGCACAACCAAAGAAGGTACTTATGGGGTTTTTGGTACCCAAGCAAGCTTGGGTCCACGATGGTTAGACACATTAGGTCTTAGTGACCTATTCATCATTCTAGCAAAGTGTTCATCATCATTCCTCATAGTTCTGCAATCATACATATTATGACCTAATTTACCACAATAATAGCATGTAGTGAATTTATTTTGACGGTTTCTTCTCCTGTTCATATTCATAGATGCTTGATGCACATGTGTGTGTGAAGAGGAGGGAACCGAACTTCTTGGAACCCAAGGAGTCATGTATATTTTTGATTGAGAACCCTGTCTCTTTTCAAAATTCTTTTGACAACTTCCTTCATGATGATCCACATGATTGTTCATCAATTGTTTCCCTTTTTCCAATGTAGCAAGAGCATTCTTTAACTCATTTATTTCATGCATCAAAATTTCAGATTTTGTTTCAGCATTCTCCTTGGTTTGATTACATGCAGTTCTTTCTAACCATTCTTGTTCCAATTCCTTTTTCAAGTCTTCATGCATTTTGATAAAAGTCGTGTGATCTTCACGCATGCACGAGCTCTCTTCTTCAAACAATTCAACTTTAGATAAAAGGATTTCATTTTCACTCTTGAGATTTTCAATTTCAATTTTCATGGAATTGTAAGTATCACATGGGTTTTTAGCATGAACAACAAGTTCCAACTTCTTTTTTAGAAGTTTGTTTTCAGATTTAAACTTTTTACATTTTCCATATAATGATTCATAAGCAATCTGCCATTGTTCACATGTAAGAGATTCGGATTCAGAATCTACCTCATTTGAGTTGTCCTCGTCTGCCATGAAACACAGATCTTGAACAAGTTCATCAAGGTCATCCTCATTTTCGGATCCTTCCTCATCTTCGTCGCTCCATGTAGCGACCATGGCCTTTGGCTTCTTAAACTTACCTTTCTTGAATCTCTTCTTCAAATCAGGGCACTCGCCCCGCATGTGACCGGGCTTCTTGCATTCATAGTAGATCGCTTCATCTTTCTTGTTGCTTTCATTTTTCTTAGGACCTTGCCATCGTGGTCCTTTTCTAAACTGACCACCGAACTTCCTAGTGTTCTTGACGAATTTTCTAGCTCTTCTGGTGATCATTGCAACAAGCTCCACATCTTCAGTGTTGGCTGAGGAGCCTTCCTCACTTTCTTCAGATTCGTGCGGTTTTACCTTCAATGCTAAAGTTGTGGCGACCTTTTTCTTTTTGTGATCCTCTTCGCTCCTTTTGATGTTTATTTCGTAAGTCATCAAGGAGCCCACTAATTCATCCAGGGTGAGAGTGCTGAGATCCTTTGAATCTTCAATGACAGTGGCCTTTGTGTGCCACTGTGGTGATAAAGATCTCAGAACCTTCCTCACAAGATCTCGGTTAGAATACTCCTTTCCAAGAGCTTTCAAACCATTCGTGATCTCCATCAGCCTCACGAACATTTCTGAAATGGATTCTTCTGGCTTCATCATGAATAATTCATAATCTCGAACCAGAAGATTTGCTTTGGTCTCCTTTACTTCAGATGTTCCTTCGTATATCAAGCGAAGCTTATCCCACATTTCCTACGCAGAAGCACACATAGAGATTCGTGAGTATTCACTTGGATGTATAGCACATTGTATTATATTCATGGCCTTAAAGTTTGCCGAACAATTACTAATGTGTTCAGCATCCCAATTATCTTCATTTTCAGGCAACTTATAAGGACCTTTGTTTATCACATTCCACACTTCATACTCTTGAGCACGTAGGAAAACATACATTCTATTTTTCCAGTACGTATAATTAGTTCCATCGAAAAACGGCGGTCTGTGAACCGAATGCCCTTCAGGCATCATCCCTCTGTTTGTCATGACAGGGATCAACTCTACGACCGTGAGGTCGACTCAACCAGAGACCAAAGCTCTGATACCAATTGTTGGGTCCCGAAGGGTGGCAATCAAGAGGGGAGGGGTGAATTGATTGGCCAATTAAAAATATCTTGTTATGAAAATTCTTTTCAACAAAACAAGCGAGCACTATAACTCACTCGTACATGAACACACTCAACGGAACGTGTGGTTAAGGACAAGAGAAACAAATTAACAATGGTGTACTCTCAGTTCACCGTGAAGCCCACTCGATAGCAAACAGAAAACCAAACCACAAAAGACACCAGGAGTTTTTAGGTGGTTCGGGAACACAACGTATCCCCTACGTCCACCCCTCACTCATGAGGATTAAGACTTCACTATGAAGTGAGTCACACACACGCTGTGAAAGACAGCCAACACACACACACACGCGGTAACAGATCTTCGCCACCGAACCCACACACACACTCATGCCACAGAACACGAGCCCACACACTTACGGAAAATTCAGTGCAAGTATTTAAGGATTACAACATGATTCGCACACAATGAACTAAGAACAGAAAAGATCAGTTCATAAGAGGATAGAATATGATTTAGAACTCCCCCTTTCTCTTCTTCAGATGTGCTTGAACATTGGTTCAGATTTGATGAAGTTTGTTGACGAAGAACGGATGATCGGAGCTTGAACGATCTTGCAGCTTTTGATCCGGATGATGCTTGTAGTAGATCGTTGATTGGAGGGTTGTAGGACTCTTCTTCTCTTCACCTTGAAGCTTGGATCTGGTTGGAACAATGGAAGAAGTTCCCTTCTGCTACAGTAAGTTTCTGCTCTCACAAAAGCTAGTTTTTCGATAGAACTCTGCTCATCCCGTTCCCGTGCTGCAGCTCAGAACAGTTCTCCTATTTAAAGGAGTTATTAACCCAAATAAAAAAAATAATTAACCTTGGACAGTCCACACGATCTCTAGAGACCAGATCCATACATTTAGGAGAGATTTGGGGGTGATTGGACAGGTTAGAGATGACTTTCGGACCAAGGAAACCAAAGTCAAACAAAACTGCTTCTAGCAGGTGTCGACACCTGCATGAATGCCACTGGCAAGTGTCGACACCTCCATAAGTGGGTGTCGACATCGACACCTGCATGAATGCCACTGGCAAGTGTCGACACCTCCATAAGTGGGTGTCGACACTTGATGTCGACACCACAAAAATGCAATTCTGGAAACGCCCCAAGCAGACAGTTGAGTTTCAGATGTCGACACTTGGTGTCGACATCTACTCAAAACACAAAATAACTAAACAGATAGGCTAAGAAAGAACCCAAATACATTACCAAAAGTTGAACCATGAAAACCTTGATTGTTTTGGAGTTTTTCAACCTACAAAAACACCGAATATATGTCAGATTAGTCAAATACAAAATTCTCACATGATTTCAAAGATTTTTCTTTTTGATCACTGAAATGTTGAGAATCTTATGACCTTGATTCATCTTATCATTAAGAGTAAATGTCTAGGATAACAAAATGAATTCAAATGCCAACATTTACCTTATGATTTTACCTATTTTCATCTCTTGTCTTCAATTCATTGAACCATTGCTTGGGTTGTTCATTCAAGCATTAGTGAACTTCAAGATTCACTTACCATTTCAATATGAAGTTATGTGGAGTAAAAAGTACGTATTTAAAACCTTTCCAAGACATGATTAATACACAATGCATTCATTCATCATCAAAACACATTAGTCCACAATTAACAACACAATTAACCGAAAGGGCAAACACTCTCACCACTTCGCACCTCTCTCGCTCTCTCTGGACTTCTTCTTCTTCTCAGCTATCTCTTATTTTCTCTCTTGGCTTTCTTCTCTGGTGGCTGCTCTTTCTCTTCCTTTCTTGCGCCTCACCCTTCTTCTTTTCTGGGTGTACTTCTTTTCTTCTGGTGGCCTCTTTATATACGACAGGCAAAGGGCATGTGGACGCCATGTTTCCCGCCTAAACGCTGATGCAGATCTGGTCCCCATCTGTCCACGTGTCAGGATCACTGGCTCGCTCATTATCTTGGTTCACATGCCAGCTTCCAGCATTCTGGGAACACGTGCCTTCTTAGTTCGAGCTCACGTGCTGCTGGGACCCTGTTAGTTGGAAGAGGGGCATTTCATCAAACGCCTTGTAGTCAGACATATCTCTAATGTGCTCAGACTAAATTAGGCTAGATGCAATGTGCACAGACCTTAATAGCGAATGTGCATAGACTACATGCTGACTAACACAGACCTTAATGAAATATAGTCATAGAGACATGCACAGACACTATGTGCCATGAGGCAAGTATGCACAGACCTATATGATGAAGTTTGCACAGACTTTGATGCATTGGGGAAAAACGTGCACAGACCTAAGTATTGTTGAAACCTAATCGTGCACTAACCTTTAACCATTAACACAAGCATGCATCGACTTGCTACAGTGATGTGCAAGGACCATGTCATGCACAATGCAAGATCTGCACCGACCTTATCATGCTATAAGCACAACATGCACCGACTTGCTACAGTGATGTGTACAGACCTTGTCATGCACAATGCAAGATCTGCACCGACCTTATCACTGTACTACAAGAAGTTTGCACTGACCTTCTCATGCAATATGCTCAGACCTAATGCATGAACTGTTCATATTAACATACATGCAGAGACCTGCTACAGTGTGTAGAAGAGGAAGAACTAGCACCGACCTGTATGCATGCTAACGTAGACCTTAATGTGCAGAAAAACTTCAACTAACATCGACCCTAATGCAGACAAGCTCATGGTAGCACAGACCTTGATATGCATGAGACTCAACTAACATCGACCATGATGCAGACACGCTGAAATGTGCACCGACTAACACAGACCTTAGATGTAGCAGACTCAACTAACGTCAACCTTAGGTATGCATGAGACTCAACTAACATCGACCTTCATATGCACCACAATGAGCATGAGATATTATTAACCATTGATTCTTTCATGACATAACCTAACCATTACCCTTAGTCTCAGTGCTTCCAACAACATGGAATGAATCTCAGCTAAATGCAATAGCAATAATGCAATAGCAAAGCAACAGCAATGGTAGTGCATCATCAAAACCAAATGCAACATGACATCATCAAAATCACATGACATCATCAAAACCACAGGGGTACAACACAACACACACGGGGACAAGTCCCCAACCATATGATGACACACAGCTTAACCAGGAATGAACCCCACACACACACACGCTGATTCACAGATTCACACATGCTGATTCATAGCTTCACACACACACGCTGATTGACAGCTTCACACACACACTCTGCTAAACCACAGCAACCCAGACACACTCGGACATGCACACTGCATAGTCCGACCACATAGTTCAAGTATCTCAGTTAATATAAATATCATCTATCAAGTCAATATCAAATAATGCACGATTTCCATATCAAACAAAAGAAAATTTAGCAAGTATGATTCCCCCTTTAGATGGCTCCACCCGATGCTCCAATACCGACAAGGATGACCGGATGATTACCCTTGATGTAGATCGACCCTTGAACACAATCTAGAATGGATGAAGATGTTTGAGTTTGATGTAGATGTCCTCTTGGCAGTAGGGGGTGAGTTCTTCTCTTCTTCCTCTTCTCCTTCTTCCTCTGCAAGCCTTTTCTCTCTTGCCTTTGATGCACTTGGATCCCGTTCGATCAAAACTCTTCAAAATTCGCAGTAAGAGATTATATAGGAGATATGAGGGCCAAAAGACCTCTATATCCCTTCTAGAACCATCCTAAAACCTTCTCACATGTTAGAAAATGAGTTAGGGGCATTTTAGACATTTTACCTGGCCTAGAGGAGGTCCCACGTGCGAGCCACATCGGATTCGATCGAGCACGCGAACAGGGGAACAAACTCAGTCGACCGGTCATTTACTTCGGTCGACCAGTCCGTGAACCAGAACAGATCAAAATTACCCAGCTTACTCAAATCGGTCGACCGAATCCTTCTTTCGGTCGATCGGACCATTTCCTGCAACCTTCAGAAAAACTATGTTGAGATTCTGTCGACCGGTCTTTAGGCATCAGTCGACCGAACCCTATAGAAGTCTATGGGTTCTGGGAAATCTGGTCGACCGAACCTATGTCGTCGATCGCCCGATCAGCCCTTTTCATGAGTCCTGTCAACCTGACCAATGTCTGTCCTGTCGACCGGACTGTGTAGCCGTTCTGGGTGGGAAGAGTCCTATCGATCGGCCCTTCAATCTTGTCGGCTGGACTGAGATCTTGTCGACCTGGACTAAGGTCCTGTCGACCTACACATTTGAAAAAGCAAACAATTAAACCCAAATTAGTGTATATTTAATCCACTAAGTCCAACATACCTTAGATTATATTCCTTGACATTTTTTGGCACTTTTTAGACTTGTTAATCACTTGGAGAATTGTCAATTATGAATTTGTTCAATCAAGCACAAAGTAGGGTAAGAGCTTATTTATTCCTTTCTCAAACTCAGTAACCTAAACACTTGATTCTGAAAATCATACCAAGAGAAAAAAGGTAACTCGTATCATGAGGAGAATCAACAACTACACAAGGCTTGGGACTTATAATCATTACAATTCACGGTCCATTCCAACCATTTGTAAATAAAAAGCATTCACACATGGCAGTCAAATTTAATTCAGATTTCATTTATATCTCAATGTCCACATTCAAATGACTCATTCACAAAGAATACTCATATTGAAGGCTATCAAATGCCATCCACATTAAGCCTATCTAAGCCAAGGAACTAGCAACCATCCAATTCATTATAAAACACATTTTTTATATTATTTTTTCCAAACTCATACTGCTATGAGCATACATTGAGCCTTACTTACCATGAGAACACAATTAAAGTACTTCATTACAAGAACATGAACCGCACCTTCAATTGAAAATACATTGTGAACAATTCAACACACACCGCAACATTAAATTTCTCAATTGAAGAATAACTACAATAAGTGTTCAGTATATCCAAGTGATTTTGATGATAACAAACTTAGGGTTATATGTTTTATCACGTGCCATATTTCAACTATCAAGTTCGAATTCAACACCTTTCAAAGCCTACTTCACCATGTAACAAGCAAGCTTAAGTGTTTAAACCCGTCCAAATGTAAGAATCCGTGTTTTGGTTTCTAAACCACCCAGGCTAAGCTTAAAGCCACTCAGCTTAATTGAAACCAAGCAGCCATAACCTGATTCGTTCATGTATTATATTGCATTGGCTGACCTTTATTTTTTTTGCAGAAAATCAAGCCAACGGTCGACCGCCAGCCCATAGCGGTCGACCGATTTTCCCAGCAACGAATGGACATTTCCTGTAAAAATTTCGATCGACCGCCCCTACGCACAAGTCGACCGCCAGCCTCAAAAAGCCCCTATTGTTGACCTTTTGTTCTCAACGTGGGAAGTCTCTCTTCAAAGATTTGTTTAATCCCAAAGCCACCAAACTTCTCATGATTTGTGGATCTGGTTCCTGGCTTGTCTCTTGACCATTCAAGAGTTATAAAAATATCACATCGAGGCTTGTAACCCTAATCAATCAAAGGAGGCCAAGGGAGGCTATCAAGGGGAGATTCAAGATCTGGTATTGTAACCATGAACAGTGCTACGAGAAGAAAGAGCTTCATCCATCTGCATCCATTTTCTTCCATCTTCAAGCAACATCTGGAGCAGATCAACCCCAAGCCAAGAGGAGATCAAGCTGCATCCAAAACCATCTTCATCAACTAAGGGGGAGCTTGAATTTGAAGTTTTCTTTTGTGTTTTCCATTCCAGTCTTGCTGGGTTTTAACTTTTGTGTTCTTATAATATTCAAACATATGTGTGTGTGTGGATCTACGAAGATCCATGTGTGTGTGTGTGATCTTCTTGTTCTTCATCCTTCTTTGTGGTTCGGTGCGTGTGCACCTTCGTGGTAGTTTTGAACTCACACGAGTGTGTGTGTGTGTGTGTGTGTCTTGATCTTGTAACTTTCTACAAGATAGTGTGCGAATCCTCACGATCGGTGAGGGGTGGACGTAGGTTGCAGTTGTTGCATCCGAACCACCTAAAAATTATGGTGTTCTGTGTAGTTTGCTCCCAATCTCCTACCTCTAGTTCTGATCTAGCTTGTTTGCTTGTCGTATCGTTATCTAGTTTCATTGTTTAGATCATGTTGTATTAACCCTTTTACGGGAGATCCTTGGTATATCGAAAGGTAGCTTCTGATCGACACAGTTAATCCTGTCGGGAGGAAAATACTGTGTGAGAAAATCTTGGAATTCCCGTACTCCGCCTAGTACCAAGGAACTGCTATAGGGGTTGTTGTAGCCAGTTTCACCTTATATTTCTTCTGATCTATTCCTGTCTGTTGTTTGTTCCTCATATGTCTTTTAAATTTTTAAAAAAGGACTTAAAATCTGTCATGACCCAATTCACCCCCCCTCTTGGGTGTCATTGATCACGGGACTTTAATTGGTATCAGAGCTAAGGCTCTATCTTTCACAGATCTAACGATCTAGAGTGAGATCCGGATCAATGGCAAACAAGGGTATAATGCCTGAGGGTCACTCCATTAACCATCCTCCTTTCTTTGACGGCTCAAACTACTCGTACTGGAAAAATAGAATGCATATTTTTTTGAGGGCTCAAGAGTACAAAGTTTGGAGAGTTGTGGACAAGGGTCCTTACAAACTCGGGGATGATAAAGAAAAATGGGCACCCGAGAAAATTAAGAAATGCACTGTTAATTCAAATGCAATGAATATTATGCAATGTGTGATACACCCTAACGAATTTTCTCGTGTTTCTATGTGCAGCTCGGCTAAAGAAATGTGGGACAAACTGCGGCTCATATATGAGGGGACGTCCGAGCTCAAGGAGACCAAGGCCAACCTTCTGGTCCAAGATTATGAGCTCTTCAAGATGAAGCCTGAAGAGACAATTTCATAGATGTTCGCAAGGATAACTGAGATCATGAATGGTCTCAAAAGTCTTGGGAAAGATTACACTAATTCTGAGCTCATAAGAAAAGTGCTAAGATCCCTCCCTCCTGCGTGGCACACCAAAGCCACCGTTATTGAAGACTCCAAGAATCTATCCACACTCACTCTCGATGAACTTATGTGGTCACTCATGACCTATGAGATAAATGTGAAGAGGATAGCCAAGGAAGATATCAAGAAGAAGAAGGTGATTGGATTGAGAGCTCATCAATCCAATGACGACTCCCAAGAAGAAGATTCCAGTGATGGGAGCAACGAAGAAGAAGAATTGGCTATGATCACTCGCCAAGTGAAAAGATTTCTGAGGAAGAAAAGAAATTTCCAAGGCAACTTCAGAAAGGGGCAAAGGAAGCCCACTTAAACCAAGGGTGAGTCGAGCAAGCCGAATAACATCAGATGCTACGAATGTAAGAAGCCCGGGCACATGAGGGGAGAGTGCCCAGATATGAAGAAGAAATTCAAGAAATATAACTTCAGAAAGCCCAAGGCCATGGTCGCCACGTGGAGCGATGAAGAGGACGAACCGTCCGATGAAGAGATACAAGAGATTGTGGAGAACCTGTGTCTCATGGCACATGAGGATGATTCAACCGAGGTAAATTCGGACCCTGATTTTATTTCCAATGAATAGTGGGAGTCTGAATATGAAAAACTGTATACTAAATACAAGAAAATTAGATCTGAAAATAAAACTCTCAAAAAGAAAATTGATGATTTGTCACATGAAGATATCTTTGTCAGGTATGAAAAATTGGAATAGGAATGGTTTGAGGTAATTGAAGAAAAAGATAGTTTGCTGCAAACAATTTCAGATATTGAAAGAACCAAAGAAGAGATTTCATGTAAAATGTCTGAAACTGAAAAACTGTGTGAAAGATTGAAAAAGGAAGAAGAAATTCTAAAATCCAAAAATTCAGAACTTAAAAGAAAAAATGGGATTTTGAGTTAAGAAGTGGCTGAACTTCAATCCACTTTGTCTAGGTTTGTTAAAGGGAAACAAAATCTAGATAACTTGTTGGGGGTTAAAGTTAACTTTCAAAAGGAAGGTTTGCGGTACACTCCTCAAAATAAAAAATCTTTTGAGCATAAGATCACCACATCATTTGTTCATGAAAAAGATAATAACCATGATTCATGTTCCAATTCTAAACCAAAACATGTCCAACTCAAACCACGACAATTTCAAAGAAAGTTTACACCTGTTAACTGTTATCATTGTGGTAGATTTAGTCATGCTATAGCAAATTGCTGGTTCAAACAAAGTCCACCAAGAAATCATATTTTTTGGACCAAGAAGAGATATGCACAGAATTGGACTAACTCCTATGGACCCAAATGAGTTTGGGTACCAAAAACAATTGCATAAGAATCTTTCCTTCTTGCAAATGTGTCTTGAAGCCAAAGGGAGCAAATGGTACTTGGATAGCGGCTGCTCAAGGCATATGACGGGGGACAAGAAGGTGTTCTCTATAATGCAAGACAAAGATGGAGGTTCAGTTGTCTTCGGAGACAAGGACAAAGGTAAAATCATTGGGATTGGCAACATAGGTAAGAATTCTAAAATTCTTATTGAAGATGTGCTTTTGGTGAAAGGTTTGAATCATAACCTGCTGAGCATAAGCCAACTATGCGACAAAGGCTTTAAGATTATTTTCGATGAAACCCATTGTCTTGTCATAAATAAAACTTCCAATGAAATCAGATTCATTGGCAAGAGGAGCAACAATATATATACTATTGATATTGATGATGTTTCCCATAATGATATGTGCTTGGTAGCTAACAATCATCATAATGCATGGCTATGGCACCGAAGACTGGGTCATGCTAGTTTTGGGGTTATCTCCAAATTGTCTAAACATGACTTGGTGAATGGTTTGCCAAAACTAAAGTTTGAAAGTGATAAAATTTGTGAGGCTTGCACAAAAGGCAAGCAAACACGCATATCCTTCAAAAATAAGAACATTATTTCTACCTCCCGGCCTTTGGAATTGCTGCATCTTGATTTATTTGGCCCAACTAGGACATCCAGCCTAGGAGGGAAATCCTATGGTTTCGTGATTGTTGATGATTATTCCTGATTAACGTGGGCGTTATTTCTATCCAATAAAAATGATGCATTGATGGAATTTCAAGTGTTTTACAGGAAAATCCAAAATGATAGAGGGTACCTTATCACCACTATCCAAAGTGATCATGGTGGCGAATTTAAAAATCATGAGTTCAGCAATTTCTGTGAAGAGCACGGGTATACACACAACTTCTCATCACCAAGAACGCCCCAACAAAATGGAGTGGTGGAGAGGAAAAACAGAACATTGATAGACATGGCACGGACCATGTTAAGTGAAAACTCTCTACCAAAATATTTTTGGGCTGAGGCGGTAAGTACAGCATGTTACATCATCAACAGGGCAATGGTAAGGCCCATTTTGAAGAAAACTCTATATGAGCTCTACAAGCGTAAGAAATCGAATATTTCCCATCTTAAACCCTTTGGTTGCTCATGTTTCATCCTGAATAATGGTAAGTCCAGCCTACGTAAGTTTGATGAGAAAAGTGATAAAGGAACCTTCCTAGGTTATGCACTTAATTCTAGAGCCTATCGAGTGTTCAATAAATGGACTTTAGTTGTTGAAGAAAGTCCTCATGTAATTTTTGATGAATATGAACTAAAACTAACTACTCAAATTGTGGATGCAGGAGAAGCCCCCAAAGATTCAACCAATGCTGGAACATCTAAAGTCAAGGATGAACTAAAGGAAGGAATACCCAGCAAGAGTGAAGAAGATGAAGAGCCTTCAATCGAGACACTGCAAGAGCAGCAAGTGCAGCACCGTGATTTTCCAAGCATCTCCACATTCTTAAAGGATCATCCAGCTGAAAACATAATCGGTAACCCTCAAGATGGGGTAAGAACCAGAGCCTCTCTAAGGATAGTAGAAGAGAAAGATTTGATAGCCTTAATTTCACAGGAAGAGCCTAAAGATATCCATGAGGCTCTCCAAAATGAATTCTGGATCCATGCTATGCATGAAGAGTTGCACCAATTCGAAAGAAACCAGGTGTGGACTCTGGTGCCACGACCTAAGAATCAATCCATTATCGGAACTCGATGGGTTTTCAGGAATAAGTTAAATGATATGGGATTGGTTGTTAGGAACAAGGCCTGGCTTGTGGCCAAGGGGTATAGCCAGGAGATGGGTATTGATTTTGATGAGTCATTTGCACCGGTTGCTCGTCTAGAAGCAGTCCTGATTTTATTATCTTATGCTTGCTCATCTAACTTTAAATTATTTCAAATGGATGTTAAATTTGTGTTTCTAAATGGGTACATCAAAGATGATGTTTTTATAGAACAACCTCCAGGTTTTGAAGACCCCAAACATCCACAACTTGTGTACAAGCTCCAGAAGGCCTTGTATGGACTGAAGCAAGTACCAAGGGCATGGTATGAATGGCTCACGTCATTTTTGATTGAGAATGATTTCAAGAGAGGTACGGTTGATCAAACACTTTTCACAAAGAAATCAGGTAAAGATATATTAGTAGTTCAAGTGTATGTGGATGATATAATTTTTGGAGCTACTAATAACGTGCTATGTGCTGAATTTATAGAAATCATGCAAGGTGAATTTGAGATGAGCCTAATGGGTGAACTAACATTTTTTCTGGGACTGCAGGTGAAGCAAACACCTGAGGGCATTTTCATAAGCCAAGCCAAGTACACAATGGAACTTTTGAAGAAATATGGGATGGCTGAGGCAAAACCTTTGTCAACTCCAATGGCAACAACCTCAAAGTTAGACACAGATGAAAATGGTAAAATAGTAGATCCCACACTGTTTCGAGGTATGATCGGATCACTATTGTATCTTACAGCATGCCGCCCTGACATTCAATTCAGTGTATGTCTCTGTGCCCATTTTCAGTCATGCCCTAAAGAATCTCACTTATCGACTGTAAAATGCATTTTTAGATATTTACTTGGCACAATAGATTTTGGCTTGTGGTTTTCGATCAGTAGTTCTTTTGATTTGATTGCATTCACCGATGCAGATTATGCTAGATGCATTGTAGATTGTAAATGTACTAGTGGGTACTGTCAGTTTCTTGGTGGGTGCCTAGTCTCATGGGCCTCCAAGAAACAACATTCAGTAGCTCTTTCAACGGCCGAGGCTGAATATGTAGCCGCCGGAAGTTGTGGAGCCCAAGTACTTTGGATCAAAAATCAACTGCTTGATTTAGATATTGAGATGAAATGTGTGTCAACTTTGTGTAATAATACCAGTGCAATCAGTTTGTCTAAAAACCCTGTTCAACACTCTAGAACCAAGCATATTGATATTCGGCATCACTTCCTGTGAGATCATGTAGGTAAAGGGGTCTTTGAATTGAACTTCATTGACACACACAATCAGTTAGCTTAAATTTTCACCAAACTCCTCAACCAGGATCAATTTAACAAGATAAGAAGAGAACTTGGGATGTGCAAGGGTGAGAGCATTCATGCATAGGTCTGCACTTAAGTTAAGTTCTGCATCTGTAGAAACTCATATGCATCAAGGGTAGAAAAATATGCATACAATATTTACTTTTTGCTACCTTGTGTGTTTATATACACCCCTGCATGCTTGAATGTAATTATATGTATAGCCCTCCTTGAAAAACTTTCTAAGGCCAAATATTTCTTGGATAAACTGTTGTGGACTCAATGATGTCGAATCTAAGGTAACTTCTGAGGGGGAGTTAGAAAATTTTTCTCAAACTTGCATCTATTCTCTTCCCTCTACTTCATGACGTTGGCTCTTTTCAGAAAGCCAGTTGTTAGTCCCCCCCCCAATTGTCAAGAAACAAAAAAAAGAAAAGAAACAAAAAAAAATCAAAAATTGGGGATTCTGGGCTAGCGGTCGACCGGTTGCAGCGACTGGCCCGACTGGGTTCCCGGCGGAGTCAACTTATAAGGGGGTTTAACACCCCATTCTTTCATTTTATCACCCCCATTCACCCTCCACCACTTTTCCCTAACCCTAGAACCCATTTTCTCCACCTCCCAAGCTTCTAAACCTCATTCTTTCTCCATCAACACAAGATCCAGCTTGTTCGTCACGTTTTCGGGACGAACTCCATTCGGCCGTTCGTGCGTTCGTGGAGTTCTCACCTTGGTTCCCGTCAGTGGAGAGGGCTTTTGCTAGCCCCTGGAGTGTCCGTAAATCTTTCTTCATCCCCCGGGACGAGAGTATTTCCTTCAAGGGTTTTCTATCGGGTTCTAGTTCGGGATGCCGCCTAGACGAAGCTCTTGGCGTTCTGCCCAAGGGGAAGGGAGTGGACAGAGATGTGAGGCACCCGCTCCTCCACCACAGCAGGCGCCGGCATCATGTCGAGCTCCTAGGTTACTTATTTGACCCATCATCGACCCCCGACTGGTTGATTTAAATGAGGTGAATGAGCTCTTGCCCGATATATATGCACTCTTTGCAATGCAGCCGGGTTGGACTGATTTTGTCACTAGGTATAACCGTTATTACCCCAACCTAGTACAGGAGTTCTATGGGAACTTGGTTTCAAGGAATGATGAGCTATATACTGTTATTCGAGGTGTTGAGCTTCACATTAACCCCGATCTGTTTGAGAGGAACTTAGGGGTTGTGGCTAGAGGAGCCAACATGGCTTATGGCCATGGGGAGGTTGAAGATACTTTTATTGCCATGACCAACTGTGATTACGTGCGTGGTGTCAGCGATTTGATTGAGTTAAATGCAAATTACTTCCCACCACTGTAGCGTTTCTTACACCTTATGTCAAGGTTGGCAGCAGAAATGAAGTCACAGAAGTTCATAGATTCCTATTCTACCATGTCATGAATGGTATACAACTCAACATGGGTCACCTCATAACGACCCTCATTGGAGCTTGCAGAACAAACCGGTAGCGATCTTTGCCATATGCCTCACAGTTGACCGGGGTGTTCATTCATGCTGGGATTAATTTGACAGAAGAACAGTTTATATATGTTCGCCAGAATGATGTCTACAATAAGCATAAGATCTGCATAGACATGGGCTATTACTATGGTCCCGATGGTGAGCTATGTCGGGATGTGCCTACATATGAAGACGAATATGACAATGAGGATGAACAGGAACCATAGCAGTAGCAGCTTCAAGGAGATGTACCCCTTCCAGTTTAGGCAGAGGAGTAGCCTCCTACACCCCCACTTCATCCCATGGATGCCGACCTACCTCCTCCACCTTCACCGCAGCATATGGATCCGGAGATGCCACCTCCTTCTCAATTTTATCATGAAGAGTCCTCCACTCATGGAGCTCCTCAGCCTTCTTGGGTAGACTATGAGGTTTTTGACAGGCGGTTCACTAGATTAGAGACTCGTGTGAATGCTTTTGGGGAGGGACTTTCTGCTCTCGGGGATCGCGTAGACACTATGGGACATGTGGTTGACACCATGTCAGGCAGCATGGATTCCTTCTCTACTGCTCTGGACACCCTTTCAACTCATATGGCTACACTCACCACTCGTATGACCAGCCTCACCGACAATGTCTCCGACTCAAGCCAATCCTTTCACATCATGAACCAAACTCTTCTTAGCATGTCTCGCCGTGATGCGGCTCGTGACCTCTCCATTGGCCGTATTCGAGACACTCTTCATGCTCAAGTTCATGATCTTGCAGACATCCGCCATATCCTTGGACACTAGCCCTATCCTCCAGAGGATCAGCCACCTTCATCTACAGATGCACCATGAGGATTTTTCCTTTCTTCTTTTCTCTCTCTAGCTTGCTATCCTTTGGTTTTGAGTCACTTGGGTCCCCCTTCGTCTATTCCACTCCCTTTTTGATGATGCTAAAGGGGGAGAAGTAGTAGTGCTGGGCTTTATATATTTATGTATGTCCGTGTGTGTTTGTGTGTTTGCATGTTTGACATGTGAGGATCATGAGTCTTTTATGCATTTGTTTAGTCCTTTGAGTCTAGAGTCGTGCATTCACTTTTGCACCAATGTATCTTGTCATGAAACGATGAATTGAATGCAACTGGTGTTTGATCTCAAATGGTTGGCTCGTATATCTCATTTCTCTTCTAATTGGCATATACATGTTGAATGGTTTGTGTTCGTTGGCGTAACGGGACGTAAGTGAAGTGCTTTGACTTCGAACCTTGATCTCAATCTTTAACTTTGCTAAAGGCACGTTCATGTGCTTCAAAACCCCTTCATTTTTGTCACATCAAAAAGGGGGAGATTATTGAGTATATCCAAGTGATTTTGATGATAACAAACTCAGGGTTATATGCTTTATCACGTGCCATATTTCAACTATCAAGTTCGAATTCAACACCTTTCAAAGCCTACTTCACCATGTAACAAGCAAGCTTAAGTGTTTAAACCAGTCCAAATGCAAGAATTCGTGTTTTGGTTTCTAAACCACCCAAGCTAAGCTTAAAGCCACTCAGCTTAACTGAAACCAAGCAGCCATAACCTGATTCGTTCATGTATTATATTGCATTGGCTGACCTTTATTTTTTTGCAGAAAATCAAGCTAGCGGTCGACCGCCAGCCTATAGCAGTCGACCTGTTTTCCCAGCAACGAATGGACATTTCTTGTAAAAATTCGATCGACCGCCCCTATGCACAGGTTGACCGCCAGCCTCAAAAAGCCCCTATTGTTGACCTTTTGTTCTCAATGTGGGAAGTCTCTCTTCAATGATTTATTTAATCCCAAAGCCACCAAACTTCCCATGATTTGTGGATCTGGTTCCTGGCTTGTCTCTTGACCATTCAAGAGTTATAAAAACATCACATTGAGGCTTGTAACCCTAATCAATCAAAGGAGGCCAAGGGAGGCTGTCAAGGGGAGATTCAAAATCGGGTACTGTAGCCGTGAACAGTGCTCCGAGAAGAAAGAGCTTCATCCATCTTCATCTATCTGCATCCATCTTCTTCCATCTTCAAGTAACATCTGGAGCAGATCAACCCAAACCAAGAGGAGATCAAGCTGCATCCAAAACCATCTTCATCAACTAAGGGGGAGCTTGAATATGAAGTTTTCTTTTGTGTTCTCCATTCCAATCTTACTGGGCTTTAACTTTTGTGTTCTTGTAATATTCAAACATCTCTGTGTGTGTGTGAGTGATCTTCTTGTTCTTCATCCTTCTTTGTGGTTCGGTGCGTGTGCACCTTCGTGGGAGTTCTGAACTCACACGAGTGTGTGTGTGTGTCTTGATCTTGTAACTTTCTACAAGATAGTGTGTGAATCCTCACGGTCGGTGAGGGGTGGACGTAGGTTACAGTTGTTGCATCCGAACCACCTAAAAATCGTGGTGTTCTGTGTGACTTGCTCCCTATCTCCTACCTCCAGTTCTGATCTAGCTTGTTTGCTTGGCGCATCGTTATCTAGTTTCATTGTTTAGATCGTGCTGTATTAACCCTTGTACGGGAGATCCTTGGTATATCAAAAGGTAGCTTCTGATCGACACAGTCAATCCTGTCGGGAGGAAAATACTTTGTATGATAGGATCTTCGGATTCCCAGACTCCGACTAGTACCAAGAAACTGCTATAGGGGTTGTTTTAGCCAATTTCACCTTATATTTCTTCTGATCTATTCCAGTCTGTTGTTTGTTCTTCATATATCTTTTAAATTTTTAAAAAGGGACTTAAAATCTGTCATCACCCAATTCACCCCCCCCTCTTGGGTGTCATTGATCACGAGACTTCAATAAGACTTTGTCATCATCAAAATCACTTCAACACAGCATGGTCGACCAAATTGGGGCATGTTGGCCTTTCTAGCCATTGGTCGACCAATGGCTTGCATTGGTCGACCGTTGGGACTTTGGGGTGGACCAATGGCCTGTGTAGGTCGCCCTATTGGGTCTCCTTAGGCATCCTTCGCCCCGTGAATACCTCGGACACCTCCGTTGACTCAGATTTTGTGTTTCTAGGTGTCTGAGGAGGCTGTGATTCCTCGAAATATGTGCCCATGTCGTTTTGAGGGTCCAGGTGACTCCATGTGTTCCAAGCTTCCTCATTTTGCTAATTCGAGTTATCGTGTACCCTTATACATGCGGAGGGCTATCCCCGAACTGTGTTAGTATTTTCAGAAAGTGGTTTCTATGTGGTCCATGAGTATGGCCAACGAATGTGAGTCCTGTGACTTAGCCATGGGTTGGAGGCTTTCTAGTCTCCCTTAGAAAGGGAGTGGACCCGATGGTTATGAGCCGCCTCATGAGTCCTTTTGACAATGGTTTCTAACTCTCAGACTAAGATAATTTGACGGCATGGTGCCGTATGGTACAACAACCTTAGGATGAGTCGTGTGACTCTATGGCCGTTGGATTAGTGAGTCTAGCTAGCAGTCTTGAGTCTGGTGGCACCGTGCCACCCTGAGTTCTGTGTTACTGTCGATGGGCGCGGGTGTAGCCTGTCAGTACTCCGGTGGTTTCCTTTTGAGAGTTCCCGCGTCGAGTGACTTTTCCACTAATCGTAGCTTGCCTGGGCACGCGTGTGCCGACCCACCTGGGAGTGGTGGAGAGCTAGACCCGGGAGAGACAATTTTAGGCTGGTTGCCGTAGGGCCTCCCACAATGGCGGCTCGAGTCTGGTCCGGGAGGAAAACCAGCTAGAGGGCCTGATGTAGTGCAGTCAGTTAGTGTGTGCACACATGGTCTGAGACTTCAGACGCGTGCTGACGAGCATAACCCTGACTAGACCCTCGTCCTTGTGTTACTTTGTACGGTGTCTCAGTTTTCACATGGGGGGAGTAGGGAGACACCCGAGGTGCGGACTAAGTCATCAGTGGATGCATCCGGCCTTGCTTCTCGTGGGTAGTGCTCCTGTCACGCAACACATGACTCTCATGACTCGAGGTTTTGTTTACCATCAATGAGACGTGGTTCTTGGGTGGTTTCAGTGTATGTTTCCCAACGATGAGGTCTAGGGTTCCGGTGGAGTTACTGAGGTTTCACCCATGGATAGTGTAGGGTTCACGATGGTGAGGTCATGATTGTACCCTTGGACCGTGTGGTCCAGTTGGGCCTCTGTCTGTGAGGACGGGCCTCCACAATAGAGATGCCATGGTATTTCCTTCGATAATGTAGCCTGGGTTTCTCGTTGCTTTGGCGGTCCCCGACTATGAGATCGAGGTTTGATTTTCATTGCCATTAGGAGTATCTTAGAGCTGTGGTTCCACCGGCTGCCATTGTTACTATTTCTTCTACGGCTATTGCTTCTGTTGTTGTTATTATTGTTTCTACTCCTATTACTGTTGTTATTATTATCGTTGCTACTTACCGCCATTGTTTTATGGTAGGGATCCACAGGACCCCTACTGAGCCAATGAGATGAGGCTCACCCCCTTCTTTTCAGGTGTAGCAGTTCCTCCTCGAGGTTCGGAGGTGCAGTGCGGAGATTCGTAGTTGTCAACTTGTCAGAGCCAGGGGCTTACATGGCCCTTGAGTATGTTTCTTTCCCTATAGACTGTACTTGTTGGGCTAGACTCTATAGTTAATTTATTAATTAAAATGTAAATTTATTTCCTGTTATTTGAAATAATTAATTCTGTAGTTATTTCCTACATTATTTTAAATTTTAATGTACCTCCACACACCAATTAACCCTTCCAAGCCCTCCGACTCATGGGTGGCGGGCTAGGATTCGAATGGTATCGGTTATTTCCCGGTATCTAGATCTTGGGTCGTTACACTCCAGTTGATTTTGATGATAACAAAACCTCAAACTTCTTAAATGGTTTCGTGCCTCATATATGTGCCTAAATGTAAGTATTGGAGGGTGATTTAGTTCAATACGAATCAATCTAAATAAGCTCACATTTTGAGTTTTGAAATGTGCCTCAAGGGCTAAAAGAAGTTCAAATGGATGTTATGTGAAGCCCAAAGGTAAGGGCATACATATGGACGTGTTTCATGGGCTAATATTGATAATTTCTACAGGGTCTACAGGGTTCAGTCGACCTAAGCAAGTAGGTCGGTCGACCAATTTTCCCAAAAAGTGGAAGACTGAAACCTTACAAGTTTCGGTCGACCGAACTGGGCAGTTCGGTCTACCAAATTTCCCAGAAAGTTTGGCCCTGAAAAGTTACAGGGTTCAGTCGACCGATCACCAACCTCCGGTTAACCGATTGAAGTCCGCTTGCATTTTTTGACTTTGCTTTCAAGAAGACCTTGCCCACTATATGACCATGGAAAATGAGAACCAGCCTCAAATTTCTTCCCACTCACATGGGAGAAAGTCTCCAGAAGACTTTGAATCTTCTTGAAGGATCTAAAGTCAAATTTCAACATGGGTTGGTGTTGAAAACTGATCAAGCATCTTTGAACTTTATAAATTGGGAAAGTTGGCTTCACTTTTCTTCTCACCCATGTGAGGAGAATACTCTAGAAGGTCTGAGAGATATGTGGGAGACACAAAAATGAGCCCCCATGGTAAGGAAACATGTAGAGCTGATTTCCAAAGAGAGGTTAGAGAGAATGAGTGAGTTTTGAGCAGAAAAGAAGCAAGCTGCGTGAACAGTACTTCTTCTTTTAGTTCCATTCAAGAAAGAAGCCTTCCAAGCTTGATACCTTTAGAAGATTGTACTAGAGTGCTCAAGGATCAAGCAGCAGCCAATCTAGATCAAGAAGACTAGGACATCTTACTCAGGGGGAGCTTTTCTTTATTCTCTTAATACATTCACTCTCTCTCTCATAAGCTCCTTTTGTGCTTAACTTGTATATGTTTTTGATCTAAGCTCCTTTTTGTGTGTGTGGATCCTGCGAGATCCAGTGCGTGTGTTTTGATGCCTTGCATCGTGCTAGAGTAGGAGAATTCGTGTGTGTGTGTGTGTGTGTGATTGTATGAGTTAGATCTTGTAGTGTTTACAAGGTTTGGAGTCATACAGTCTGTACATCGCTTAAACCTTAAACTGACAATTCTATTTTGACTGTCTGACAGGGATTCTTTGCAGAGACTGATGACTGGACACGTGATCCGAGGATAAGGGGAGTGACCAGATTATGACACGTGTACTGAAAGCCTGCTGGATGCTGCCACGTGGTCCAAGCCATTGGGCGGGAGATGTGGAGAGCACACGCCCTTCCTGCTGCTGGTATATATATGGAGTTTCTTCCTTCAGAAGAAGCAGATCGAATAGAAGCAACCAGAGCTAAGAGAAAAGAACAGAGAGTGAGCGCCTGCACGATCCACAGAGAAGAAGAAAAAGAGAGAAGAAGATTCAGAGAGAAGAAGAGAAAGAGAGAAGAGAAGATTGAGAGAGTTGAGTTGAGAGAGTCTTTTCGAAGTCTTGTAAATCAGTCTCTTGGTTCAGATACCAGAGCTGATACTGCTCAATTGAGCTACATTCATTTTGGTTTTCCATTTCGTTTGTTTCTGTCTTTACTGTTTTCGAAACTCTTTTGTTATCAAGCTGTGAGCCAGCAATTGCAGTGGAGGTTTCCACTGGACAGGTGAAGCTGTAATCCTTAGCAGGCGAGACCAAGTCTCGGACGGCTAAGCTGTATCGCCCAGCGGTTGCAGAGGATTTGTTCCTCTGGTCGGCAAGCTGTAAAGCCCAGCGAAGCTGTGTATCAGCGGTCTGTTGGCAAGCTGTGAAGCCCAGCTGTTCAAGCTGTGAGTCAGCAGGATCCACATTCCAGTTGGAGTGTGGGGTGGACGTAGATCTCTGGATTGAGATTGAACCACCTTAAAGATCGGTGTCTACTGTGTGATTGCATGTTGTTTGTGTGATTTCATAGTGTTCCTTCTGTCATTCAACAGTTGCTTATTTTAATTCCGCATTAGAGTTCAACTGTGTTTTAAAATTAGACATTAGATCTATCCACCCCCCTCTAGATCCACTCTCAGTGGTAATAGACTACGTCCATCTAACATAACAGTAAGGTGGATCAGACCTTGTTTACAAAGGTACTAAATAAAAATCTCATCATAGTTCATGTATATGTAGACGACATAATTTTTGGTTCAACATGTACTGAACTGTGTAGAGACTTTGCTGAAATGATGTCAAATGAATTTCAGATGAGCATGGTAGGTGAACTAAAATATTTCCTTGGTTTGCAGGTGCAGCAATTGGAAGATGGGTGTTTCATCAGTCAGACCAAGTATTCAAAGGAAATTCTCAAGAGATTTGGGATGGACAACTTGAAGCACATCTCAACTCCAATGGGTACCAACACTTCTCTAGATGCAAATGAATCAGGTCAGGAAATTGATGGAAAGCTATACCGAGATATGATCGGATCCTTGCTCTATTTGAGTACCTTGAGACCTGATATCCAATTCAGTGTAGGTATGTGTGCTAGATATCAATCTAGGCCTACTGAATTACATTTAGCTGCTATAAAAAGAATCTTTAGATACATATCTAGAACTCCTAACTTAGGTCTGTGGTACCCTACATCAAATGCTTTAGATCTCATTTCATACACTGATGCTGATTACGCTGGCTGCAAACTAGATAGGAAGAGCACCAGTGGACATTATCAATTCTTAGGTGGGTCTCTAGTTTCTTGGGGTTCCAAGAAGCAGCACTCTGTGGCCCTCTCCATTGCAGAAGCTGAATACATAGCTGTAGGGAGCTGTGGTACGCAGGTGATCTGGATTAAAAATTAGCTTCAAGACTACCAAGTAGACTTAGGCTGCACACCCATATACTGTGATAATACTAGTGCCATTAATCTTGCAAAGAATCATGTCTTGCATTCTCAAACCAAACACATAGAAATCAGACATCATTTTATTAGAGATGAGGTTTCCAAAGGCTCTTTTCAATTGTTCCATGTTGGCACTGCACATCAAATAGCTGATATTTTCACTAAGCCACTGGATAATGACAAATTCACAACTTTGAGGAGAGAATTAGGCATTTTTAAATCTTCTTGAACTCTAAACTCCTTGAATAAAATGCTCCATGCTTCTGTGTCAGCATTTGCACACATCAGCACTAGACATTTATCATACTTCAATAAAAATGCATTTGCATGCATACCCTGTTGGGATATCAAATGACAGCTGGGAGAAGGTCAGATATCTTCTGACTAGAAACCCACCTCATGCGTAGAGGCTAGACCTCTGCCCAGTACCATCAGTTATCTTGCATTAAGATGAGTTTCTATTTTGCATATTAGCTCATTCAGCATGAGATATGACTGCTTATTAGTTCATCATGTGAGGGGGAGTTTTGTCTCTGTGCGAGCTGATAAGTTGAGAGGCTTGATTAGTTGCATATTGCATTTGACATGCTTGAATATCAGATCACTCTGTGAGGGGGAGTTGTAGTTGTGAAAGAATTTTTGCATTAGACATTCTTGCATATAGTGCATCTCAGGTAGAGCATCTCTAGCTGGTCAG
The DNA here is from genome assembly GCA_022559845.1 of Amorphophallus konjac. Classification (NCBI taxonomy): domain Eukaryota; kingdom Viridiplantae; phylum Streptophyta; class Magnoliopsida; order Alismatales; family Araceae; genus Amorphophallus; species Amorphophallus konjac. The sequence goes on from CM040118.1 coordinate 147,796,335, forward strand.
TCTGTACAGCTTGATTGAGTCAAAATATCTTGAGAGATTATTTTTTTTTGCTGCATCTATTGAAAGAATTTACACATCCCATTCACAGAGAGTAGAATCTCATACTCTTCTTAAATCCTTAAGTCTGAGCAACTAATAGATAGCTAGAATCGTCTATCTAATAAATTAGCAGAGACTTGGATAAAGTGTCAGAAGTATATCTCCTTACATATTTCATGATCATGGATCAAGATAAACTCGTATGTCATGAAATCTGCTAAAAACTTGAAATCTAGACTTCTGGAATCAAATTCTTTCAGAAACAGTTCTTCTGGTATTGTCTTCAAACATTCCATATCAAAAATTTAAGGGGATAACAATATTCAGAGCAATGGTCTGATTATTGAGAAACTAGGTGATTCATCAAAGAAATGAAAACCTTCCTATGTCATGAGGTGTCAGATTGTCTCTGATTAAATATTACAAAAATATTTTCTATCTGATCATGACAAAGCAATGGTAATAAGGTGGTGAGTAACTGCGGAGTCTGGCCTCTGATCAAGGTGTCTCCTCACGTAAATAGCCACCTCAGTTACTAACTCTGTTCTTTAAAAGAGAGGTAATGCAGTTCTCACACTTAGTAACTGGGGATTTCGGCCTCTAGTCAAGATGTCTCCTTATGTCAAAAGGTGTGATCTACCAAATTACTTATTGATGCTTTTGCTACTCATTAAAAAAATTAAGTCAAATCCCTTATCTTTGCTCAATTATGTGGACTGTTTGTCCTCAATACCTCTGGCACCATTTCTGTGGATCAGTACCTTGCAATCTACTTAGTACAGTTTTTCGGTCCGATCACTCTAGACATACCTGATCATCTTTGCTCTACATCATATCTTTTATACGTTGATAAACTTCACTCTCACTCCAAGTCCCTCTTGATTACTAGATTTGAAGCATCTTCGCTTGAATTGGTTCTCCTACTTAATCTTTTAAGATATAATTATGAGTTATTCTACACTGTGACGATACTATGTTTTTTCTCTCACTCATCCTGCAGCTCCATATCTCTTTCATTGTCTTTTGATGATGTCAAAAGGGGGAGAGAATGAAAATGAAATTGATTTTCTATCACTCTTTATTGTCTGGTCTGTCATTGTGAAGGAGGGTCAACATTTGCATATCATGGATATTGTGCATATTTCAGGCATCAAATAAAAATTAATTTTTTAAAACTGATATTATTGCCATCATCAAAAAGGGAGAGAATGTTGCATTTTGTCTTTTGATGATGTCAGAACAATATAGTTTATTATTTTTAAAGTCAACGCATCTCTGTGCACATGACATTTTTGCTGAATAACTTGAGATCATGGCATTTTATCCAACACTTTGTGTGCAAGCCATTTCAGTGTGCATGGCATTTCATCGAACAGCCTAAGGTCGAAGCTAGCTGCACTTCACGCATACACAGAGTCGATGCTAGTTCGAGACTTGGCTAACTGAGGTCCGTGCATAGTTCATTTCATATCATATATAGTCGATGCATGTTTTTACATGCACGCATATAAGGGTCGGTGCAGCCTTTGCTTCGAGCACAAGTCGGTGCACATTCTGTCTTGCACACGTATGAAGGTCGGTGCATAGATAGTTTGATGCGAGCGCTTCAGGTCGATTAAGCTTTCGCCGTGAGCATAAGGTCGGTGCAGGTTTGCTGCACGCATCCAAGGGAAGTCGGTGCAGGTTTTGGCTCGCATTAGGTCGGTGGATGTCTATGACTAAGGCCATAAAAGGTCGGTGCAAGTCTTTGCATCGCACATTTAGAGTCGGTGCATGTCGTGTTTATGGCATGATAAGGTCGGTGCAGGTCTTGCATTATGCATGAGAAGGTCCGTGCATTCCACTATACCAATCGGTGCATGTCACTGTTCATCTAGTAAAAGGTCTGTGCATTTAGGCCATTCTGCATATCTAACATCGGTGCACATTTCAGCTCTAAGCATACCAAGGTCCGTGCTAGTCCCTATAGCACGGTAATGACTATCCGTGCACATTCTCTTCCTTGCACCTGAAGTCTGTGCAATTCACTGTTCAAACCGATGCATGTTCAGCCTTAGGCTCACTGTAGCGTCGGTGCATGTTTAGTATATATGCATTTCATGGGCTGTGCACTTTCCTGTTCCTTCAATGGAAGGTCCGTGCATGTTTTGTTGCGTGCTGCCAATGGTCCGAGCATGTCTCATTAACAGCAAGTTAAGTTCAGTGCACATCCTGTTTGACTAAACCTAAGGTCTGTGCATGTTTGATCGTTACACTATATAGTCTATGCATCCCTTAAGAACTCAGGGCATAAACTGTACTCTATCGTTTCTTTTGCAGGGAACAATCTCATTCACAGAAGAGGCACGTGATCTATGAAATGGCAGAAGGCTGGCTCGTGGATAAAAGGGTAAATGAAAGGCACGTGATCTGAGGAAAGGAACATTCTATTCCCTAACATGCGGACCAAAGGAGTTTTAGTAGGGCTCTTTTGCCTCATCCATACGGAGCCCCTGCTCCTATATAAGAATAGCAAACCCTTCAAAGAAGGGTGTTGGAAAAGCGGCCAATTGTCTCCACCTGAGAAAGAGAGCGTCTCCAGGAGCAAGAGAGAGGGTGAGAAATTCAGTGGGGGTGTAGATAAAGAGAGAGAAGTCTCTGAGAGCAGCCATCCAGTGAATTTGTTTATGCTTCTTTGAAGCTACATTGTCCGTTGTTTTGTTTTCACTTTTCCTCTTTATTCTGATCCCTGTTTCACCATCCGTGTTTTTAGAGTTCCCTCTGGTGTGGAGGAAGGGAGACAGTGTCTCTGATTTTGAGTGGCTCTGGGGGGTCACTCGTGGGGTTCCATCGGTGTAGAGGAAGGGAGGAATTGACCTCTGATTCTGGATTTGCAGGTAGCAAGTCCAGGGTTCAGGTTCTGCGGGGTGTAGGACCTGGTTGAGGTATTTGTCTCCCTCTGGGCAAGCTGTTAGCCAGCCGTTGTCGCAGACTGAGTCTGCTTTTCTAGCTTGAGCTAGTGGAATCCTCGTGCTGTGTGGACGAGGGGTGGACGTAGATTGCCATGGGCAATCGAACCACATAAAAACCCTTTGCCTCCCTGTGTGATTGTTTCTCTACCTTTTGTGCGATTTCTAATCTTTAGTTGGTGGAGGTTGCTATCTTCTTTGCCTTCTTTGACCCATCTTCTGCTCGATCATTTAGCTGAGTATCATCGATTGCTTTCTGAGGCGCTCATTTCCTTGTGAGTGTGTTTTTCTACCGTGTGTTAAGTGTTCTGCACCTCTACTCTCGAGTTATATAGCGTGATCTTTTGATCTGAGTTTATAATTGGGGTGATCTATTCACCCCCCCCCTTTCTAGATCACTTCGTAGTATTTCTATCAATTGGTATCAGAGCAGGTTACCCAACATGTGGTCCAACGACCAAGGTAATTCTGGATCTAGCAATCCTCACTGTTTCATAGCTGAGGGACAGTCTATTAGCCGTCCCCCTTTTTTTGATGGTAACAATTATTTTTATTGGAAAAACATGATAGAAGTTTCTCTAAGGGCGCAGAGCCACGAACTCTGGAGAGTGATCACCACAGGACCATACGATCTTCCACCTAATGAAGATGCATGGACAAAGGATCACATCAGGCTTTCAACAGTCAACTGATCGGCTCTAAACATAATCCAATGCGCAGTTCATCCAGAGGAGTACGCTAGGATATCAACCTGCAAGACAGCCAAGAAAATGTGGGATGAACTTGAGCTCATGTATGAAGGTACATCCCAGGTCAAAGCTACGAAGGTAAACATGCTAACTTTTAAGTATGAATTGTTTAAAATGAATTCTGAGGAGACTATTATCGAAATGTATGCTAGGCTGTCGTTGATCATGAATAGCCTCAAGGGTCTAGGGATACAGATCCCAGAAGCGGATCCCGTTAGAAAAATCCTCAGGTCATTGACTCCCTTGTGGCACACTAAGGCCACTGTCATAGAAGAGTCCAGGGAGTTGACTAAAATGACTATCACTGAATTAATCGGATCCCTGATGACTTATGAAATCAACCTAAAAGGGAATGTTGAAGTAACAAGTAAGAAGAGCAAGAACATTGCTCTCAAGGTGTCTCGAAGTGGCAGTGGTAGTGGCAGTAGCAGTAGTAGTCATAGTAGTGGTGAGAAATTTGAAAATTTCTCAGACCTAGATCAAGAGGAGCAGGCCTTACTGACTCGCAGATTTCAACAATTCTTGAGATCCAAGGGCAAGAACTTTGGGAAAAGAATGCCTCAATTATTTGGTAGGAATTATAACTCCAAAACTGGCAAATACAAGTCTACTGACAAGCTGACTTGTTTTCATTGTCACAGGCCTGGTCACATGAAAAGTGACTGCCCAGAACTTTAGAAGAAGAACATCAAGGTGCAGAAGAAAAAGCCAAAAGCAATGTTCTACACCTGGAGTGACGAGGAGGAGGATGTTGAAGGAAATTCATTTGAAGAAGAAGAGGAAAGACTGTGTCTGATGGCCGACTTAGACACTGAGGTATGCAACCCCTTTGAACACTACACTATAGATGACTGGGAGGATGCTTATGCAGATTTACTTAATAAATTTAACTGTCAAACAAAGGACTACAAAATGCTAAAGAAAAAATTGAATAGTGTTGTCGAGGAGGGAACTTGTCAGACAGAAGAAAATGAGGTTCTGAAGAAAAAATTGGAAGAATTAAGCTCCTTGGAAATTGAGAATAAAAACCTCCAAGATCATCTTGAACAAGCTAACAAGAGTCTGGATGAATTCAAGATAAGATTTCAAGAATAGCAAAAGGAAAATGACCTTGCTTCTAAAAAGTATGAAGCTGTGAAAATACCCAACATAGAGATATAGAAAATGAGTGAAACACTGAAAAAGAATCTTGAAGATAAGCAAGATACCCTGGAAAAATTTATGCAAGGAAAGACTAATCTGGACACACTGCTAGGTATGAGGGTTAATTTCAATAGGGAAGGATTGGGATATAATCCAACCAATAAATAGCCCTTTGAGTTTAAAGCTATAACATTATGTTCAGAAAAGGAAAAGGATAAGCTGGACACCCCATCCAACTCAAACAGCAAATCCAAAGAATCTGTAAAAACAAATTTCACTCCACCAAGAAATATTAATAGAAATTTTCATGCTAAGCCTACAATGCATCAGAGTAGCAAGACTACTCCCTCAAGCAATCCGGGTGTCTACAAAGCAAACCCTGCTCATTTCAAAAAAATGTATCATGGCAACAATTTAAATGCTCCAACATAGTGGAATCAACATAGACCATCTTTTCAGAAATGGAACAAGAATCATAACATGCAAAATTGGGTTCACCCTAAACCCTCACAAATGTTCTCCTATCATAAAAGGTTATGAAATAACCCTCAGATAAAAGCCTATAATTGGAACAACTCACATGTCATTAAGAACAAAATTCATGAAAATCCAAGGACCAGAGTTAATAAAACTTTACATGCTGAAAATAAAAGTTCTGTTCATAGAAGGGAACCATACAGGTCTGGATTCCTAAGATTGTCTTGGAAGAAATTAGTAACTTCTTTGGACCCAACTTTTCATGGGTTCCAAAATTTTCTTGTGTCTGATCTAATTGCAGGTTGGTTTGGCAGCCGAACACAATAGATGGTACCTGGATAGCGGCTGTTCCAGGCACATGACAGGTGCCCAGACAAAGTTCAGTGAACTGGAAATGAAGATGGGAGGTATGGTCAAATTTGGAGGTAAGAATAAAGGAAAGATCATTGGAATAGGGACAGTTGGTAAGTCTCCTTCTAAATGTGATTGAAAAAGTTTTGCTGGTAGATGGTCTTCAACATAACCTGCTTAGCTTCAGTCAGCTATGTGACAAAGGTCACAAAGTAGTTTTTGACAATAATGCATGCAAAATCTTTGAAATAAATTCTGACAAAATCATGTTCTTAGCACATAGAGTGAATAATGTCTACATGGTAGACCTTAATAAGAATTCTGAATCAAATCTCTGTCTTTCTGCTGATTTAGACAATAATGCTTTTAATTGGCATAGGCGTTTAGGTCATGCTAGCTACAACACGTTAAATAAATTGGTGAAATTTGATCTGGTTAGAGGTCTGCCAAAAATAAAATTCAACTCAATTTCAAAAATCTGTGATGCATGAGCTCTAGGGAAGCAAACCCGTAAGTCATTTAAACTAAGATCTGAGCCATTGTCTTCTAGGCCAATGGAATTGCTTCGCATGGACCTTTTCGGTCCTACTAGAACTCAGAGTCCAAATGGGAGCAGGTTCGGTTATGTGATTATTGATGATCATTCTAGATTCTCATGGATCTTTTTCTTAGCAAATAAAAATGATGCATTTCAAAAATTCAAACAGTTTTTCAATAAGAACAAATAAGAAAAAAATCATAATATCTATTAAATTCAATCTGACCATGGAGGTGAATTTGAAAACTCCATGTTTTTTGATTTTTGTGAAAATGAAGGACTGACACACAAATTCTCTTCTCCCAGGACACCTGAGCAGAATGGAATTGTGGAGAGAAGAAAGCGAACCATTGTGGAGATGGCCCGAACTATGCTGATTGAGAGCCAACTACAAAGAAAGTTCTGGGCAGAGGCGGCCAACACAGCATGCTACACTATCAACAGGGCTATGGTAAGACCAGTGCATAAGAAAACCCCTTATGAGCTTTTGAAAGGCAAGAAACCAAACTTATCCCACTTCAGAATCTTTGGTTCCAAATGTTTTATCCATAATAATGACAAGAAGGACCTAGATAAATTTGATGCTAAAAGATGTCCTAGAATATTTTTAGGATACTCTGAAGTGTCTAGAGCATATAGGGTTTTCAACATCTCTAAACAAAAGATTGAAGAGTCTCCACATGTCATTTTTGATGAAACAAAATGTGCCACTAACCTTGAAGATGATGACAGGGATTCTAAGCATAATGGAGAATTCTTAGGGGATAAACAAGAAGAGGAGATTCAACCAAGTGAAGCACCAAATGCAGCAAACCAGGTAAGGCCAGCTGAAGCAGGTGTGTCTTCAATAAATGTTAGATTTCTGAAAGACCACCCTGTTCAAAACATTATAAGAAATTTGAATGAACCCCCTAGGACAAGGTCCTATTTTAGAGATGTAAATAACCATGGCTTAGTTGCATTGTTATCTCAAATTGAACCCAAATCTATAGAGGAAGCCTTAAACGATGAATCTTGGGTTAATGCAATGAATGAGGAATTAGGACAGTTTGAAAGAAATAATGTATGGGAACTAGTTCCTAGACCTGAAAATGTAACTGTCATTGGAACAAAATGGGTCTTTAAAAACAAATTGAATGAAGATGGAATAGTTTCTAGGAATAAAGCTAGACTAGTAGCTAAAGGCTACTGCCAGGAGTTTGGAGTAGACTTTGAAGAATCATATGCTCCTGTTGCTAGGTTAGAAGCTATAAGAATCCTACTAGCTTTTGCATGTTCTAAAAATATGAAACTTCATCAAATGGATGTCAAAAGTGCATTTTAGAATGGTCTTATTAAAGAAGAGGTTTTTGTAGATCAACCACCTGGATTTCAACTGTCTTCACATCCTAACAAAGTTTTCAGGTTGAACAAAGCCCTGTATGGATTGAAACAGGCCCCTCGGGCTTGGTATGAAAGGCTGATAGAATTTCTGCTCAACAAGGGCTACAGAAGAGGTAAGTGTTGTGCCCCTGTAGTTTTTGATGATATGTAGTTTTGATGATAGCAAACTTATGAGTCACAAGTCTATACATCCATGCATCATTACTCTCTGCATAGTCTGAACAATGAATATAGCAAAGTCTATACATTGGCTGTTGTCCTGCAGCGTCAACACAAGTCCATACATCGGTTGCAGCACTGCACGCACACTCAAAGTCCATACACTGCATTGTGGCATGCACACTAGCAAGTCTGTACATTAGGTATCTTTACCTACGTTGCAACTCGCAAGTCTATACATTGGTATATTTTACCTACGTTGCAACTAGCAAGTCTGTACACTGGTGATTTTACCTACGTTGCACTTGCAAGTCCATACATCGTGCAGTCTGCACATTGTGGCACGCAAAGTCTGCACAACGCCCTGTTACCAAGTCTATACATCGCCATAGCTCGCATGCAGAGTCTAGACAGTCTTAACCAAGTCTGTACACTGCCATCTTGCAGCACAGCATAAGTCTATACACTGGTCTGTCTCACTGAGCGTCTCAAGTGGACACTAAGTCTATACACTGGACCGTCTCACTTAGCGTCTTTGTGTAAGTCACTCGCCACCAAGTCTATACATTATGGCACGCAAAGTCTGCACAACGCATTGTCTGCAAGTCTGCACATTACTATAAGCACGCATGCAAAGTCTAGACATCCATGGGTAAGTCTATACATCGCATTGCATGCACGTAGGTCTAAGTATGTACACTGGCTACAGCATGCTCGCATAAAATCTATACATTGCATCTTAGCATGCTTGCACAGCACAAACAAAGTCTGTACATTCATATTTGCATTGTGCATTGCTCTTGGCAGAGTCTGTACATCGTTATGCTGCCTTGTGCCGTAGCAAGTCTATACATTCTCTATGCTCGAGATTTGACGCCCACCAAAAGTGGCGTCACTTCTGAAACAAACGCCTAAGTGTAAGGCGTCTTTTTGTTGATCATCGCTTCATCAACTCTATACATTGTCTGCTTGCATAACGTTGAGTCTGTACATCACTTGAACACTCATTGCACTCTAAATCTATACATTACTTCATGTATTCCACTCATAACTCTATACACTGCTTCACTCATTGCACGAAGTCTGCACATTGTGTTGCTTTGTTCATACTTTGTTTTGCTAAGTCTACACATTGATGCACGTTTACTTCTGCATATTTGAAGTATGTACATGGCTTAATCTCTGCATATTTGAAGTCTATACATGGCATAAGCTCTGCATATATGGAGTCTATACATGGCATAAGTCCTGCATATAGGAAGTCTGTACATGGCATAGTCTTGCATATCTGAAGTCTATACAGGCTACAGCACTGCATTTACTAAGTATGTACAATGCCATGGGTCTGCATACGTAGAGTCTGAACACTGCATAGCTTCGCATTCACAATGTCTATACATTGCTTCAGTAGTGCCTTCATACAGTCTGTACATCGCTTAAACCTTAAACTGACAATTCTATTTCGACTGTCTGACATGGATTCTTTGCAGAGACTGATGACTGGACACGTGATCCGAGGATAAGGGGAGTGACCAGATTATGACACGTGTACTGAAAGCCTGCTGGATGCTGCCACGTGGTCCAAGCCATTGGGCGGGAGATGTGGAGAGCACACGCCCTTCCTGCTACTGGTATATATATGGAGTTTCTTCCTTCAGAAAAAGCAGATCGAATAGAAGCAGCCAGAGCTAAGAGAAAAGAACAGAGAGTGAGCGCCTGCACGATCCACAGAGAAGAAGAAAAAGAGAGAAGAAGATTCAGAGAGAAGAAGAGAAAGAGAGAAGAGAAGATTGAGGGAGTTGAGTTGAGAGAGTCTTTTCGAAGTCTTGTAAATCAGTCTCTTGGTTCAGATACCAGAGCTGATACTGCTCAATTGAGCTACATTCATTTTGGTTTTCCATTTCGTTTGTTTCTGTCTTTACTGTTTTCGAAACTCTTTTGTTATCAAGCTGTGAGCCAGCAATTGCAGTGGAGGTTTCCACTGGACAGGTGAAGCTGTAATCCTCAGCAGGCGAGACCAAGTCTCAGACGGCTAAGCTGTATCGCCCAGTAGTTGCAGAGGATTTGTTTCTCTGGTCGGCAAGCTGTAAAGCCCAGCGAAGCTGTGTATCAGCGGTCTGTTGGCAAGCTGTGAAGCCCAGTTGTTCAAGCTGTGAGTCAACAGGATCCACATTCCAGTTGGAGTGTGGGGTGGACGTAGATCTCTGGATTGAGATCGAACCACCTTAAAGATCGGTGTCTACTGTGTGATTGCATGTTGTTTGTGTGATTTCATAGTGTTCCTTCTGTCGTTCAACAGTTGCTTATTTTAATTCGCATTAGAGTTCAACTGTGTTTTAAAATTAGACATTAGATCTATTCACCCCCCTCTAGATCCACTCTCAGTGGTAATAGACTATGTCCATCTAACATAACAGTAAGGTGGATCAGACCTTGTTTACAAAGGTACTAAATAAAAATCTCATCATAGTTCATGTATATGTAGATGACATAATTTTTGGTTCAACATGTACTGAACTGTGTAGAGACTTTGCTGAAATGATGTCAAATGAATTTGAGATGAGCATGGTAGGTGAACTAAAATATTTCCTTGGTTTGCAGGTGCAGCAATTGGAAGATGGGTGTTTCATCAGTCAGACCAAGTATTCAAAGGAAATTCTCAAGAGATTTGGGATGGACAACTTGAAGCACATCTCAACTCCAATGGGTACCAACACTTCTCTAGATGCAAATGAATCAGGTCAGGAAATTGATGGAAAGCTATACCGAGATATGATCGGATCCTTGCTCTATTTGAGTACCTCGAGACCTGATATCCAATTCAGTGTAGGTATGTGTGCTAGATATCAATCTAGGCCTACTGAATTACATTTAGCTGCTATAAAAAGAATCTTTAGATACATATCTAGAACTCCTAACTTAGGTCTGTGGTACCCTACATCAAATGCTTTAGATCTCATTTCATACACTGATGCTGATTACGCTGGCTGCAAACTAGATAGGAAGAGCACCAGTGGACATTGTCAATTCTTAGGTGGGTCTCTAGTTTCTTGGGGTTCCAAGAAGCAGCACTCTGTGGCCCTCTCCATTGCAGAAGCTGAATACATAGCTGTAGGGAGCTGTGGTACGCAGGTGATCTGGATTAAAAATTAGCTTCAGGACTACCAAGTAGACTTAGGCTGCACACCCATATACTGTGATAATACTAGTGCCATTAATCTTGCAAAGAATCATGTCTTGCATTCTCAAACCAAACACATAGAAATCAGACATCATTTTATTAGAGATGAGGTTTCCAAAGGCTCTTTTCAATTGTTCCATGTTGGCACTGCACATCAAATAGCTGATATTTTCACTAAGCCACTGGATAATGACAAATTCACAACTTTGAGGAGAGAATTAGGCATTTTTAAATCTTCTTGAACTCTAAACTCCTTGAATAAAATGCTCCATGCTTCTGTGTCAGCATTTGCACACATCAGCACTAGACATTTATCATACTTCAATAAAAATGCATTTGCATGCATACCCTGTTGGGATATCAAATGACAGCTGGGAGAAGGTCAAATATCTTCTGACTAGAAACCCACCTCATGCGTAGAGGCTAGACCTCTGCCCAGTACCATCAGTTATCTTGCATTAAGATGAGTTTCTATTTTGCATATTAGCTCATTCAGCATGAGATATGACTGCTTATTAGTTCATCATGTGAGGGGGAGTTTTGTCTCTGTGCGAGCTAATAAGTTGAGAGGCTTGATTAGTTGCATATTGCATTTGACATGCTTGAATATCATATCACTCTGTGAGGGGGAGTTGTAGTTGTGAAAGAATTTTTGCATTAGACATTCTTGCATATAGTGCATCTCAGGTAGAGCATCTCTAGCTGGTCAGTCTGTACAGCTTGATTGAGTCAAAATATCTTGAGAGATTATTTTTTTTTGCTGCATCTATTGAAAGAATTTACACATCCCATTCACAGAGAGTAGAATGTCATACTCTTCTTAAATCCTTAAGTCTGAGCAACTAATAGATAGCTAGAATCGTCTATCTAATAAATTAGCAGAGACTTGGATAAAGTGTCAGAAGTATATCTCCTTACATATTTCATGATCATGGATCAAGATAAACTCGTATGTCATGAAATCTGCTAAAAACTTGAAATCTAGACTTCTGGAATCAAATTCTTTCAGAAACAGTTCTTCTGGTATTGTCTTCAAACATTCCATATCAAAAATTTAAGGGGATAACAATATTCAGAGCAATGGTCTGATTATTGAGAAACTAGGTGATTCATCAAAGAAATGAAAACCTTCCTATGTCATGAGGTGTCAGATTGTCTCTGATTAAATATTACAAAAATATTTTCTATCTGATCATGACAAAGCAATGGTAATAAGGTGGTGAGTAACTGCGGAGTCTGGCCTCTGATCAAGGTGTCTCCTCACGTAAATAGCCACCTCAGTTACTAACTCTGTTCTTTAAAAGAGAGGTAATGCAGTTCTCACACTTAGTAACTGGGGATTTCGGCCTCTAGTCAAGATGTCTCCTTATGTCAAAAGGTGTGATCTACCAAATTACTTATTGATGCTTTTGCTACTCATTAAAAAAATTAAGTCAAATCCCTTATCTTTGCTCAATTATGTGGACTGTTTGTCCTCAATACCTCTGGCACCATTTCTGTGGATCAGTACCTTGCAATCTACTTAGTACAGTTTTTCGGTCCGATCACTCTAGACATACCTGATCATCTTTGCTCTACATCATATCTTTTATACGTTGATAAACTTCACTCTCACTCCAAGTCCCTCTTGATTACTAGATTTGAAGCATCTTCGCTTGAATTGGTTCTCCTACTTAATCTTTTAAGATATAATTATGAGTTATTCTACACTGTGACGATACTGTGTTTTTTCTCTCACTCATCCTGCAGCTCCATATCTCTTTCATTGTCTTTTGATGATGTCAAAAGGGGGAGAGAATGAAAATGAAATTGATTTTCTATCACTCTTTATTGTCTGGTCTGTCATTGTGAAGGAGGGTCAACATTTGCATATCATGGATATTGTGCATATTTTAGGCATCAAATAAAAATTAATTTTTTAAAACTGATATTATTGCCATCATCAAAAAGGGAGAGAATGTTGCATTTTGTCTTTCGATGATGTCAAAACAATATAGTTTATTATTTTTAAAGTCAACGCATCTCTGTGCACATGACATTTTTGCTGAATAACTTGAGATCATGGCATTTTATCCAACACTTTGTGTGCAAGCCATTTCAGTGTGCATGGCATTTCATCGAACAGCCTAAGGTCGAAGCTAGCTGCACTTCACGCATACACAGAGTCGATGCTAGTTCGAGACTTGGCTAACTGAGGTCCGTGCATAGTTCATTTCATATCATATATAGTCGATGCATGTTTTTACATGCACGCATATAAGGGTCGGTGCAGCCTTTGCTTCGAGCACAAGTCGGTGCACATTCTGTCTTGCACACGTATGAAGGTCGGTGCATAGATAGTTTGATGCGAGCGCTTCAGGTCGATTAAGCTTTCGCCGCGAGCATAAGGTCGGTGCAGGTTTGCTGCACGCATCCAAGGGAAGTCGGTGCAGGTTTTGGCTCGCATTAGGTCGGTGGATGTCTATGACTAAGGCCATAAAAGGTTGGTGCAAGTCTTTGCATCGCACATTTAGAGTCGGTGCATGTCGTGTTTATGGCATGATAAGGTCGGTGCAGGTCTTGCATTATGCATGAGAAGGTCCGTGCATTCCACTATACCAATCGGTGCATGTCACTATTCATCTAGTAAAAGGTCTGTGCATTTAGGCCATTCTACATATCTAACATCGGTGCACATTTCAGCTCTAAGCATACCAAGGTCCGTGCTAGTCCCTATAGCACGGTAATGACTATCCGTGCACATTCTCTTCCTTGCACCTGAAGTCTGTGCAATTCACTGTTCAAACCGATGCATGTTCAGCCTTAGGCTCACTGTAGCGTCAGTGCATGTTTAGTATATATGCATTTCATGGGCTGTGCACTTTCTGTTCCTTCAATGGAAGGTCCGTGCATGTTTTGTTGCGTGCTGCCAATGGTCCGAGCATGTCTTTTTAATAGCAAGTTAAGGTGAGTGCACATCCTGTTTGACTAAACCTAAGGTCTGTGCATGTTTGATCGTTACACTATATAGTCTATGCATCCCTTAAGAGCTCAGGGCATAAACTGTACTCTGTCCTTTCTTTTGCAGGGAACAATCTCGTTCATAGAAGAGGCACATGATATCTGAAATGGCAGAAGGCTGGCTCGTTGATAAAGGGGCAAATCAAAGGCACATGTTCCGAGGAAAGGAACATTCTATTCCCTAACACGTGGACCAATAGAGTTTTAGTAGGGCTCTTTTGCCTCGTCCATACGGAGCCCCTGCTCTTATATATAACTACCCAACCCCTCGAAGAAGGGTGCTGGAAAAGCGGCCAATTGTCTCCACTTGAGAAAGAGAGCGTCTCCAGGAGCAAGAGAGAGGGTGAGAAATTCAGTGCGAGTGGAGAGAAAGAGATAGAAGTCTCTAAGAGCATCCAACCAGTGAATTTGTTTATGCTTCTTTGAAGCTACATTGTCCGTTGTTTTGTTTTCACTTTTCCTCTTTATTCTGATCCTTGTTTCACCATCTGTGTTTTTAGAGTTCCCTCTGGTGTGGAGGAAGGGAGACAATGTCTCCGATTTTGAGTGGCTCTGGGGGTCACTCGTGGGGTTCCATCGGTGTAGAGGAAGGGAGGAATTGACCTCCGAATCTGGATTTGTAGGTAGCAAGTCCAGGGTTCAGGTTCTGCGGGGTGTAGGACCTGGTTGAGGGATTTGTCTCCCTTTGGGCAAGATGTTAGCCAGCCGTTGTCGCAGACTGAGTGTGCTTTTCTAGCTTGTGCTTGTGGAATCCTCGTGTTGTGTGGACGAGGGGTGGACGTAGATTGCCATGGGCAATCGAACCACCTAAAAACCCTTTGCCTCCTTGTGTGATTGTTGCTCTGCCTTTTGTGCGATTTCTGATCTTTAGTTAGTGGAGGTTGCTATCTTCTTTGCCTTCTTTGACCCATCTTCTGCTCGATCATTTAGCTGAGTATCTTCGATTGCTTCTTGAAGTGCTCATTTCCTTGTGAGTGTGTTTTTCTACCGTGTGTTAAGTGTTTTGCACCTCTACTCTCGAGTTATATAGCGTGATCTTTTGATCTGAGTTTATAATTGGGGTGATCTATTCATCCCCCCCTTCTAGATCACTTCGTAGTATTTCTATCAAAGAAGATAGTGCTAATTTCAAGGCAATGAATATTATTCAGTGTGTTATTCATCCAAATAAGTTCTCATGAATTTTTATGTGTTCTTCAACCAAGGAGATGTGGGACAAACTGAAGCTTATCTATGAAGGAATGTCTGAAGTAAAAGAAACTAAGGCAAATTTATTGGTGAGGGACTATGTACTTTTCAAGATGAAGTCAGAAGAATCCATCTCCAAAATTTTTGCAAGATTGATGGAGATAACAAATGGACTCAAAGGCCTTGGGAAGGATTATATGAACTCTGAACTCGTCAAGAAGGTGCTTAGATCACTCACTCCTAGATGGCACACAAAAGCCACTGTCATTAAAGATTCAAAAGATTTGACCACCTTATCCTAGGATGAATTTATTGGGTCACTGATGACTTATGAGATAAACATCAAAAGAAGTGAGGAAGAATCTAAGAAAAAGAAGTCAATGGCTCTTAAGGCAAATCAACCAGATTCGGACTCAAGTGAAGAAGGCACAACAACTGAAAGTGATGAAGAAGGAGATTTATCCATGATAACTCTCCAAGTGAGGAAGTTCATGAGAAGGAAGAAGAAATCTCCAGAAAATTTTAGAAAGGGACAAAAGAAACCATTTTCGAACAAGGGCGAGCCAAGTAGATTAAATGAGGTCATCTGCTATGAGTGCAAGAAACTGGGGCATATAAGAGGAGAATGCCTGGAACTAAAAAATAAGTTTAAAAAGGACAAATTCAAAAAGCCCAAGGTTATGTTGGCCACATGGAGTGATGAAGATGAAGATCAGTCCGATGAAGAGCTAGAAGATCTTATGGAAAGCATGTGTCTGATGACACAAGAAGAAGAATCCAACAAGGTAATTTCAGATTCAGATTTTATTTCCAACGAGCAATGGGAAAGTGAGTTTGTTAAATTGTATAAAAAATACAAAAAGATCAAAGCAGAAAATAAATATCTCAAGAAAAAAATTGAAAACATAGTGCATAGCCATGATCAATGTGATAAATGCTCAACATGAAAAAATCAATGCAAAAATCTGAAAGATGAAAATGAAACGTTGCTTGCCAAAATAAATCTATATGAAGATGAAATGGAATGTATACTTGGAGATAGTGCTACGATTGAAAAATATAATAAATGGGAAATTGAGATGGATGAGTTGAAAGAATAGAAGAATGTCATGTTGTCTAAAGTCTCCATGCTAGAGACAGACGTTGAGAAATCTAAAAATAAAATTGGGAGTCTGCATGCTGAGATAAACAACTTGAATGAAACTTTAGCAAGATTTGTAAAAGGAAAATAGAATTTGGACAATGTTCTTCGCATGAAAGTGAATTTTTAGAGGGAAGGATTAGGGTACATTCCTATTAAGAAAAGGTCATTTGAACATAAAATGATTACTACCTTCATTCATGAGAAGAATATCAAACTTGCTGTACCAAAGAAGATGAATGTTAAGTCTGCAAAGCATGATTACAAATCATTTGGTTATCAGAAAAATTCATTTGAACGGACATCTAGGGCTACATGTTTTTATTGTGCTAAACCTAGTCATGTGATTTCAAACTGCTGGTTTAAAAGATCTGCTCATCAAATAAATGTAATTTGGATTAAAAAAGATTGTTTGAAAAGTTGCGCTAACTTTCAAGGACCCAAACAAATTTGGGTACCAAAAGTCACCGCATGAGAATGTTGGTTCTTGTAGGTATGTCTTGGAGCAAAAGTGTCACGCCTCGTACTCTATACCATCGAGGTATTATCCACTTTGGCCTACCGGCCTCACGGTGTGGTCCCTTTCTAAGGGTGATCGACTCCAAAATGGGAGACTTCCCAGGAGGTCACCAATCCCAGTACTACTCCCCATTAAGCACGCTTAACTTTGAAGTTCTTTACAAGAATTGAGTCGATACTTCAAAAGGCGTCTCAGTGATATAAAGTACAACTTAACTATATTTTAGGGTGGTACAATCTACCCCTCTTATATAGGTGACATCCTCATCATTGGGCACATATAGCACACAATCAAATCCCCAGGCAGGTAGGACTTTAGAGGTGGCCCCTACAGGCTCAAGAGGTGGCTCCCACTATGTAGCACTTTGTCCCATTGCAGGTTCAACAGGTGGCTCCCATAGCGTAGCACTTTGCCCTTCATGGCACTTAGTTCCCACACTTCCAACTGGGTTACAGCTCTGATACCATTCTGTCATGCCCCGTACTCTATACCGTCGAGGTATTGTCCGCTTTGGCCTACCGACCTCAGAATTTTGTCTCTTTCTAACAGTGATCGGCTCCAGAATAGGGGACCTCCCAGAGGTCACCCATCCCAGTACTACTCCTCATTAAGCATGCTTAACTTCGGAGTTCTTTACAAGAACTGATCCGATACTTAAAAAGGCACCTCGATAGTATAGAGTACGGGACGTGACAAAAAGAAACCAAGTGGTACTTGGATAGTGGGTGCTCAAGGCACATGATTGGGGACAAGACATTGTTCTCATACTTACAAGAAAAAGATGGAGGAGTGGTGGCATTTGGTGGCAAGGATAAAGGTAAGATAATTGGAGTTGACAAGATAGGTAAGGATCTATCAAACTCTATTGAACACGTGTTGCATGTTAAGGGATTGAATCATAATCTGTTAAGTATTAGTCAATTGTGTGATAAAGGTTATAAAGTTGTTTTTGAATCATCTCATTATTTTGTATCTGATAAAAACTCGGATGAAATAAAGTTTGTAAGTCATAGAAATAACAACATATATACCATAGATTTAAATGAAGTTTCTAGCAAGAACTTGTGTTTATGTGCTAATAATGTTGAGTATGCATGGTTGTGGCATCGTCGTCTTGGTCATGCTGGTTTCAGTGTCATTTAAAAATTGTCCAAAAATAATCTTGTCATTAGTTTGCCAAAAATAAAATTTGAAGGTGATAAAATTAGTGAAGCATGTGTTGAAGGTAAACAGACACGAATTTCTTTCAAAACCAAAAACATGATTACATCCTCTAGGCCCTTAGAGTTGCTGCATTTAGATTTTTTTTGTGTCCAACTAGGACGCAAAGTCTTGGAGGGAAGTCTTATGGCTTTGTCATTGTTGATGATTTCTCAATGTTCACATGGGTGCTATTTTTAGTTCACAAAAATAAAGCTCTGCAAGAATTTCAGTCCTTTTGTAGGAAAATTCATAATGATGAGGGCTACCTCATCATTATAATTCAGAGTGATCATGGAGGTGAGTTTGAGAATAATGAGTTTAGCAATTTCTGTAGAGAACAGAGGTACACGCATAACTTCTCATCACCAAGGACGGCCGAGCAAAATGGGATAGTGGAAAGGAAGAATAGGACTCTAATGGAAATGGCATGAACTATGTTGAGTGAAAACTCACTGTCAAGGTACTTTTGGGCTGAGATTGTGAGCACAACATGCTACATCATAAACAGGGCAATGGTAAGACCAATCCTTAAGAAAATCTCTTATGAGCTATTCAAAGGTAAAAGACCAAACATATCTTATTTTAAACATTTTGGATGCTCATGTTTTATTTTGGACAATGGTAAGTCACATCTAGGTAAGTTTGATGCAAGAAGTGACAAAGGCATCTTTCTAGGCTATTCTCAAATTTTAAGAGCATTTCGTGTTTTCAATAAAAGGACTCTTGTTGTTGAAGAAAGTCCTCATGTAGTCTTTAATGAATCCGATCTGAAATTAACTAAGGGAAATGATACCTTCTTGGATGCAGGACAAAGTCCAGAAAAGCAAGAAAAAGCTCAACCATCCAACTTATCTCACAAAGAAGAATCGGATGAAAATCCAAATGATAAAACACTTCAATAGTAGCAAGTGTAGCATCCAGAATTGCCGAAGGATTGGACATTCATGAAGAACCACCTGGCACACAATATACTTGGAAATCCTGAAGATGGTATGAGGACTAGATCCTCATTCAAGCAAGTATTAGAAGAAGACTACCTTGCCTTAATCTCTCAAATTGAGCCCAAAAGCATTGATGATGCCCTCAAAGATGATGCTTGGATCTTGGCTATGCATGAAGAACTACACCAATTTAAAATAAGTAAGGTGTGGTCTCTTGTGCAGTGTCTTAAAAACCATTCCGTAATTGGAACCAAGTGGGTGTTCAAAAACCAGTCCCATTACCGTAATTCTGAAACCAAGTGTTTTTCTCAATGAAAAAGGTACTCAACCTCTCATACCGGGCTCGTCGTGCTTGCTTCAGCCCATACAAGACTTTTTGTATCTTGTACACATGTTGTGGATGCTTCAGATCTTGAAATCCTGGGGGTTGTTCTACAAACACATCTTCTTTGATAGACCCATTTACAAAAGCACTTTTGACATCCATCTGGTAAAGCTTGAAATTTAAAGCGCAAGCATATGATAATAAGATCCAAACTGCTTCTAACCTAGCAACTGGAGCAAAAGACTCATCAAAATAAATTCCCATTTCATGGCTATAACCCTTTGTCACAAGTCCAGTCTAGTTCCTAACTACCAATCCTGTTTCAGAATTACGGTAATTGAATTGGTGTAGTTCCTTCTTGGCTAAAAACCAAGTGTCTTGTTCCTAACCATTCCTAACCATCAAAAACCAGTCTTAAAAACCATTCCGTAATTGATAAATAAATGTGTATCTTGTTACTGAAGGACCAGAGGCATTTTCTAAGGGGGAGAGTCTGAGGAATTCCCGAGGCAATGATTTTCAGAACCTCCCTCGCTTTCAAATCACTCAGCCATGCCCTCTTCACTCTACTAGTCAAATATTTTTCCCAAGTTCAAAAAAAAAGGGAAAGAAAGAAAGGGAAGGAACAACAAAAGGAGGAGAAATAGAAAAAAGAAAAAAGGGAAAATGCCTTGAAAAAGGTGGTAGGACGACCAATTCGGTTGACCGACTCCTGGGACTCAGTCGATCGAAACCAGTCGAACCGGTCCGGTGGCAGCCTCGACCGAATCTCATTTTTAAGGGTTTCTTCACCCCTCTTCTCATTTCACTAGCCCCATTTCAACCCTACACCCACTCTTTTGCCTCCTCCATATCCAAAGCCACCATTCCAACTCTAGAACCTCATTCCTAGATCTCCACCCTAACATCCAACTTGTTCTTCGTCGTTCATCGTCAAGCTGCTGCGGCGGTGTGTACGGCATTGGAGCTCACTCTTTGGGTCCAAGATCGTGATGATTCTTCTCCCAAGGTCCCTTGACAGTCGGTGTGCCATCCATTCCATCTCCTACCAAAGAAGGAGGTGAGTTCCCCAAGAGATTCTATTACGGTCACCATACAAATGGCACCCAGAAGAAGCCTTGTTTCTCAAAATCCTCGGAGATCTTCACGAGGAGAGTCTAGTTCTAGGGGAGGTAATGATCCGGCACAACATCCACCTCTACAGGCACCTGTGCCAGTGGTTCCTATAGTGACTAGACAGATTTATAAGCCTCGATTAGTTGATTTTTTAGAACTTGATGCAATGATGCCAGATTTGAGTTTTGCTTTTGAAGGTCAAGTTCGATGGATTGATTTTATGACTCAACATCAAAGATATTATCCTAGATTAGTTCAACAGCTCTATGGGAATTTATTTCTGAGAAATGAAAATATTTACACCAATGTGAAAGGAGTTGAAAGAAGAGTGAATGTCAATAATTTCCAAAGAGCCCTAGGAGTTTCTACCGTCAGGCACACAATGGGTAACACTAATATTCCAACTAAGGACGCTTTCATTTTGACGACATGTAGTCCATGTCTCTGGTGTTAGCAATCTTCTCAAGCTCAATGCTAATCTTTTTCCACCACTTTAGAGGATAATTCATCATATTTTTACTACTATCATTTATCCTAAGGGTGACAGCAACTATGAGGTCATAGAGGTGCATAAATTCCTCTTTCACTGTGTTTTGAATGGATTACCAGTCAACATGGGGCAACTCATGACCGACTTGATAGCCTTATGTCGTACACAAAGAAGGCAGTCCTTGCCCTTGTAAATTAAAAAATCGACCACCCCAAAGATAATGAATGTATAAATTAATGATATATGGGGTGATAAAGGACGCGCCACAAGAATAGTGATAAAGTAATGACGACATGGGATGAGGCGCATGCAAAAGATGATAGATAAAGAAATCCATGATCGCCATCGAAGCCTATAACATGCCAAGTAATGTAAGACTAAAAAAGGGGCACGCAACTTACCTCGAAAATTGAAAGGAGTCCAAAGAAGGGCCTGGTGATTAACGCAGTACTTTGTATGGGCGCGTTATACAGGCATGCGGTTGTTTAGATGGGCGCGTTCTATAGAACGCGGTAAAGAAATATGCCGTGTTATTAGAAAAGCTGCAGGATGTATGGATCCGTTCCTTCCTTGCTCTAAGGCTGGCCAAGGTGCAAGGGCCTCACGTCTTCTCCTTCTTATGCCTGCAAAATAACGAAAACCACCAAGAGAAAGCCCATTAGAACGTGATTAAGTGTAGAATCTATCCCTATTTTCAATAAAAACATGCAAAATGAGGGCTAGATCACCTGGGGGTTTGGGTGGTTTTAAACCCCTATGGAAGGGCTAAAAATAGGTTTAGTGTGTGTGTGTATGTGTGTATTTGATAAAAGGAGATAACTTGAAGAGGAGATGCAATGATATGAAGAGATTAAAATGAATTAAAAGGTGTGAAAGGGGGAGAAGTGAAGATCGAGGAAGAACAAAAGAAAAGCTCTAAAATACTCCCTTGGATGAGAGAAGGGCCAGGGATTAAAGGTCCTAAACGAAGCATGGCCTCGCCCTCCCCTCGTGGCCGAGTCCTCTGAGTTGCATCCCCTGAAATCGACGGCCATGGGTCGAATTTATAGAAGAAGGGTAACCTAGAAACCCTAGGTCGGAATCTAAGAAATCTAAGGAATTAGAGGCCCAAAATTAGGTAATTCTGCCTATTATTGAGGGGGAAAGATTCTTAAAGGGATTAAGAACCTTCCATGATAGATTCGAGCTCCGAAACCTACCCAAAGAGGGATAAAAAATCAGAAAGGGCAAGTTTCGGTCGGATAGGGTTTCCGACTAAGAATGGGGTCAAGGTGAGCACCGTGATCTAGAAATTAACGCGCCCTCACGATCATTCACGATGAATGTTGACTAGTCAAAGGTGGTTGGTCAAAGAGTCAAAGACTTGGGAATGTGCCCTACTTTATGACCGCGATAATTAGCTATCGCGGTAGCACGATACGCCGCGTTGAGGAAATATAAAAAAGAATTAGCGACGAGATCTCTGACACTAAATTAAATAAATTTAATTTAAAAAAAAATAGCGTCTTTGCAAAAAGTCGCTAGATTAAGAATTAACGTCAGCCACCGAGAGGTGAATTTTCAATGAACGTGGTTGGATCATATTGCATCTTAATTAAGGAACGCGGTGTCAATTTTGACCGCGACAAGGATGAGCCGGCCAAGGCCTTGGGCCGATACCCAGGGCACATAAATTGAATTCAAGGGCTGAAGATGGATAGAAATATCTCACAAAATGGACCAGAAAACCAACCAATTAAGGATCAATTGGGGCATTAACAAGAATAATAAGAAAATATCTCAACTGGTGGGTCAAAAACGGGTGTCTACAGATGCCCCTCTTTGATGTCTGCTCTGCAGGGGAGCAAGCGGAGGTGAAACGGAGGCGATGCAAAGATGACACAAAGTGTTGGCAAAGCAGAGATGGAGTGGAGAAGTAGTGAAGCAGACTGATAAGTGGACATCAAGGTGAAAAGACACACGCCTCTACCGACAAGTGATAGGAATAATCTAGAAAACTCCGAGCTAACCACAAGGTCAAGTTAGCACGGATGACCCCTGCCTGGAACGATAGACAAGGAAAAAGAAAAGGAAGATGATCAACCTCTTGCACAAAAGAGGCACCCCGGTACGTAGCAACTGTGGGTTTCACTCAGTTAGTTGAATAGATGCGAGCCCGGCGGATCTATCGACGCCATCGTGCGGTTCACAACTAATGAGTAGATCAAGGAAGGATAACTGAAGTTGAAATGAGATAGAAAAATTCCAAGCAAAGGTCACGCTGACCAACAAGATCAAGTAGTCAACCCAGAGCAGACTTTCAAATTCAGAGTCGAATAACACTTCTTATTCAAGAATTTAAGCATGATTGATCATCAATTGGAGAGAAACTGGGGTAATTTGTGAATCATGAATGCTCAAAAAATGACATGATGCGTGCAGGGCCAAAATAAAAGAAATCGTCAAAATGAATGCAAAGAAAGATTAAAATATAAGATACTCAAGGATAATATTATTAAATTGAGAAAATCCGGGTCAAAAGTCATATGCAATCCACGGCGTGCGAGATGGAGTCCATCGTCCCCAAATATCCAACCTAATGGCCTATCTAGCGATTAATTGTGTGTCCCTAGATCATCACTATTTTTGGTAGAGGGGAACTCAAATCCCAGAACACACCGAGAACCAGCCGGTCCTTGAGATGATATAATAGTGTAGATAACATATAGTAAAAGTACATACAAAGAAGATGGTGAAGTAATGAGCATGCAGGGAACCGAGAAATAGGGTGTGAAAAACACCGTGGGACCTAGATGATGCCCGGACGATGGGACCAAAGGGATTCTTCCTGCGCTCAAAATTCAATTAGCCAAGATATCAAGCAATATATAACAAGCAATGAATGAATTAAGGCGATAAGCATGGCATGGCATTAAAGCATAGAGATCATAGCATAGCACCTATAGCATTCAAGCATGGATCAAAGCATTTAATCGACATAGCATGAATAGCGTTAGACATGTGAAACATATCATGAAAGGCATGAATAGCATTGGTTTAAGCATTCATTCATGGATAGCATCAATCATTGTTTGTCATGTTTGTTTGAACCATGAGGATGACAAACTTGGCTAATCATAAAGTTTTCTCTAGAAAGATGAGAGTGATGTCTCGAATAGTTAAGCAAGGCTAGCATGAACAACCTTAGAAAGATTGGCTCTTGAATGATTAGAGTGATGCCCAGAGCGGCAGGAATAATCTAGTGAAGTCAACAGGAGTTACTTAGAAAGATTTGGAAATGATAACCAATTGATGCCCAGAGTGGCAAATCATGAAGATAGCAATCAACATAGGGAAGAATCGAAAGGTAGATAGTAATGAATCCCGTGCTCTTGGTCCTTGCGAAGGTTGTCCCTGTAAAACAACACCATCAAAAAATACAATGCAAGTTTTTTAGTTTTTTTGTTGAAATATGTAGATTTTTATGGGTTTTGAAAAATATTCAAATTTTTATGGGTTTTTGGAAGATAATTTTTTATTTTTATTTTTTGAGAATATTCAATTTTTTTTAAAGTTTAGTTTAGACATTGTTAATGCAGTATCAAAGGATGTTGAAACCACTGGCTAGGGGTCCTTGCTCCTTCCCCTTTCGCTAAAAACTGCCCAAAGCAGGGCGTGCATTTAGGGTAGCACCCTATAGTCGGCTGCCCTTGCCTAACGGTGCCCCTACTAAGGCCATACCCAAGAAACACTTGGTCTTGGAGGGAGAATAGAAGAACAATTGGAGATAAGCCGGATATAAGTTAAGAAGACAATGGGTTTAACTTCTTTCCATAGCACAACCCCTAGAGATTCGGTCTGCTGCCCCGGGGCTTTTATCATATCATCGAACCTTAAATTCTCTTGTAGGCATGCATACGACCAGGCTCATAACGTCTCGCGGGGAACCTGTACTGCCCTCTTGCCATGCCATAAATTAGATTTTTCTTTTTTTTTCTTCTTTTGTTTGATCATCATTTTGCTCTTTTGTGTCCTTTGGACTTGAAAGATATTACAATTGAGCTTGAAATTTAAGAATAAGGTCATAATAGACTACCCCTATTTGAAACTTCCTCTTGTCAGGGTGTGCTTAGGTTAGTTATTTTGCCCAGAATATCTCCGCCCTCATATTTTGGCCGAGTAAGGAAGAGGAAAAGACCTTGTGCCCTCGAGCATGGCCCAAGTAGCAGCGGTGTTTGCCAAGGGAGACGGCTAAGGACGCCGTGAAGTGTGTGAGGTGCCCAGCTAAGGGTCGCCCTTAAAAGCGGGGAGAGAATGCCGAACTCCTAGCGCGGGGTTCTTATAACCAAAAGGATGCTGCAAAAGCATGCCTAAGACTCTTTTTGATATTGAATTAAACAAAGACCTAGGATAAAGGCCGGGACTACCACTCTTAATCAAGTTAAGAAGCACTTCTTGTTAAAAACCGTGAATGGAAGAATGATGTAATGAAAATGCACACTTACGAAAATATGTTACCATGCAACCTTTGAAGAAGCGGCTGCCTGTGGCGATGTGGGTAAACATGGGATTTGTAGCCCTCTTTTGGCAGATAGAAAGGATAGCAAAGTTTTTGAAAGTGGCTTAACAAGAAGGAGCGGTGCCCAGACCAAACTCAGACGAATAAGAAGAAAAGGAAGAGAGGTGAGGGCTAGAACTCCCTTACTAAGGTGCAAAGACCTTGATCACATAGAAAGGTGTACAGAAGGAAAGGGGAATCAAGAGGAGGAGTGAGGACTAAAGTCTCGAAAATAGTGGGAGAAAGGGAAAATGCCCAGAGCAGTGGAGGCGGAAGAAGTCGGGTCAGACCCGAGATCAAGAGGAATTAAGAGAAGAAACTGATAAATAGAAAGAGCAAGATCCGGAGGGTCCGGAGGCAAAGGGGGAGAATCATGATGGGAAGAATAATTCGGAGGTTCCGAAGGGAGAAAATGGCGAGGGACGCGATGCCCAAGGAAAAGGTATGGAAAGAGGCAATTTAAAAGGAGGAAAAGCACAAAGGATGCGATGTCCTGGAGGAGTAGGAGGATGAACCGGAGGAGGGAGATGAGGTCCGGAGGCTCCGAAGGAATAGATCGAGAAGGGATGCAATGCCCTAGGGAGAGAGAATAATCCAGAGGTTTCGGAAGAAGAAAGTAGAAAGGGGCGCGATGCCTAGAAAGGATCGGGGAGTGATAAGAATTCAGAGGTTCCAGAGAAATAAAATAGGAGTGGGCGCGATGTCCTAGGGAAAGAGATAAGTCTGGAGGTTCCGAAAGGAGAGAATAGGAGGGGGCGAAATGCCGAAAAGAAGAGATAGAAAATCCAAAAGTTTCGGATGAAGGAAATCAGAGGGGGCGCGATGCCCAAAGAAGCTAGTGGGGAGACACAAAAAATCTGGAGGCTCCGGAGGAATAGAGTGAGAAGGGACGCGATGCCCTAGGGAGAGAGAATAATCCGGAGGTTTTGAAAGGAGAAAATAGGAGGGGGCGCGATGCCCGCAAAGAAGAGAGGGCAAATCCGGTGGTTCTAGAGGACGGGGAAGATACGGGTTCGGAAACCCAGGAAAGAAGGAATGCAAAGAGATGCAATGAAATGAATGTGATGGATGCATGGAATGCAAAGGATGCAAAGAGTGCAAGGAAGAAAGTCTCCTTCTCACCCCGTCAGTGGCCCATACAGAGAAATTAAATGAGAGGGTGAATGAAATTGAGTAGGTAGTGGATGAATTGGTGGGAGGCCCCTGAGAAAGTCCGCCCCTCCATGGAAAATAATGTGCCCGGCCAAACGGCTCAACGAATGGAATCAATGCGCATGAGCTCTCATTTGATGAAGAATGCATTATTATAATGCAAGAGGATAACCCCTTCTTAGGAATTTTTACGATGATGGAACAAGGGGTAATGAGAGCATCGAAGGTCGCTTGGCCGATAAGCAAAGTAACCTTGAAAATCTTGGCCCTGGGCCAACATGGAATCAACTTATATGAATTTTCCTTAGTGAGCATTAGTGGAAACTTTTCAAACATGCCCGGCACAAGAACATGGACCGGCATACGGCAAATAAAGTCTTGAACTTTGAATAACATAGCCATAGCCAAATCCTTCTTGCTCGACTCTTGAGTATCTTCTTCCGCATGTATACTTGTGGAGGTACACCCACTCCGAGAGGTGGTGGAAGACATGACGGAGGCGGTAGGCTCAATGGATAATGAAGGTTTAATGGATGGTGTTGAAGGAAGTGTAAGTGGAAGTGGAGGTTCAAGCACGTCGGGCTTCTCCCCTTGCTCGAAAGCGAATGGGGTTGGCTTGAGTGCAAAAGGAGGCGAACCCTCCTCAAGATTTGCCATGGGTTTGGGTAAAGGGTTAACTACAGGAATAAGAAGGATTGGGTTTTGACTTACGGAGGTAGTGGAGGGCCGAGGTGGCGGTAATGGAGGGTTAGTTGGTTTGGAACAAAGAAAAGGTTTGATGGTAGGTTCGGCGGAGGCCGAGGGTGTGGAGGTTGATGAAGGTATAATGGTTGGAGGTGAATCAATGGAGGGCCCGGATGGCTTGGGGGAGGTTAATGGTGTGGTAGTTGGAGGTGTAAAAGGTGAGGGTTTAGTGTGTAGGAAGCGTCGGATTTTGGTGGTGCGAGAGGTTTGAAGAGTAGGGGAAGGGTCATGGTGCGCCGGTGCAGACTATTGAAGTATCGACCCATCATCGTAGCACCAATTGGTTTCATAAATGGGGTTTGGGATGGTGGTGTCATCCTGAGTAGGGGGGTCTTCAAGTAATGGAGGGAGAGGAAAGTGAAGGAAACTCGGAATGGGTGTCTTTTTAAGAGATTCTTCTTGTTGTGCCATTTCCAAATTTTCATAATCATTAAATTCAAGTGGATGCCGTGGTGGAGGCGTAATGATGGGTGATGGAGGCATACAAGGTGGAGGATTTTGTTGAGGGTTTTGCGTATATGAATGTGGAGGCGTATAGCCATATGAATGAGTGGGGTGAATGGGTGGAGGAGGCGTATAATGACATGGAGGTTCTTACGGATATGGAGGTGGATGTGGAGATGGATGCATGTATGGATGAGTGGGATATGTGGGTGGAGGGCAGACATCGTCCACTTGATCATTGAACTTCGTTGAATCATCTAGCTCACATGTATTGTTGATGCCATTGTCATCTCTCCTCTCCTTCCAATCTTTCTCCATCTTAGTGATGTTATTCATGAATGCATGAAGGGGATTGACTTGAGAAGGAGGAGGAGGCCGCGAGCTCGAAACCCTTTTTAGTTGTTCCTCCATCAAAGTGATTTTATTATGAAGAGTTTTTTGGACGGGTGTGACTTGCATAATGGAGGGTTGGCATGATGGCTGTGGAGCTTGGAGGGGTTGACCAATAAAAGGATCCGAATGGGCCGGGGCGCAAGGAATATGTTGGCCTTGGGGCGTGAAGGAGGAGGAATAGAAGGAGGCGGGTGATGGATCACCCAAGGAGGAATATGTGTAGAAGAAGGCGGGTGATGGGCCACCCGAGGGGGAGTGTGCATAGAAGAAGGCGGGTGATGGGCCACCCGTGTGGGATTGATAGGAGGGCGAGAAGAAGATGCACCCTCAACAATAGCCTTAAGGGCTTGGATTTGCTAAGGGGTGAGATGATCTAATGCATGTAAGGCTTGGGAAACCTTCTCATCGTGTGGAGGAGATGGTTCCGGGGCAATAGCGGCTCGCGATTGATGTAAGGGACCATGAGATGGAGAATTGCCCATAGGTCGGGCAAGACCATGAGAGTAAGGACGTGGTCCCATAGAAGAATTATGGTGAGAATTATAAAATTGAGGACCATATGATGTGTTAGGTTGATCATCCTCATGAATATGATTGGGATTAAACATGTTGGTTTGATTATCAAAGCGAAATATGCAAACAAACAATATCCAATCAAGACAATATTGTAAAGATATTAAACACGTTGGATGTTTACGCTTGATTTTTAAGTTGGACCTTGATGTGAATTAAATGATTTTAGCAAAGTTTATGTAATTCACTCACGGTAGGAACCTAGTTTCAATATGGTTTGCTTCAATGACGACTAGGTTGTTTATCTCACCACACATAGGCCAACTAACCCGGGGAACTTCAAAGGTACAACCGGTTTAGCTTCCGTGAGAGAATCCACGGGTGCGAGGACTTACGGAGGTTTGGTTTAGGAATTTCCGGTCCAATGAGATGGAATGCTCAATTGGAGGGTCCTTCCTTCACCAAGAGGGAGTGAATCTCCTAGAAAGTGTGTGGGGAGAGGAGGTCTCCCAAGCCAAATGCCCTAAGTGTATGCAAAGAATCTAAGGTAAATCTAGAAGATGGTAAGAAGAATATAGCAAAATGAATGCTGAATAACATATAAAAAGTGTACAAGATGCAATCAGAGAAGCTGACAAGCAGAAACCCGATGAATGATATGACAAAAGAGCTCTCGGGTAGGGACTTACCTGAACACGGTGCACACATGGAGCGCGACACTATCGTGGTAGAGACACAAGCCGCGTCTATCAGAACTCAAAGTGATGACAGAATAAAAGAGAAAAACACAGGAGCGGAATATAACTACGATGAACAAAAATCATAGGTAACGGGGTGTCATAGAGATCCGCGTCAATAGACGCGGTTCTAATCCCAGCCGCGATAAATACAAAGAGAAGAGAACCGAGGAAACTAAAAAAGAATAACACACACACATGAAGAAATTAATAAGCAGACAGGCAGAAGAACGGACGTGACGGGCACAAAGTGTCCCACCGTGATCGCCAAAATATGTAGATCGGAAAATCGACCACCCCAAAGATAATGAATGTATAAAATAATGATATATGGGGTGATAAAGGACGCGCCACAAGAATAGTGATAAAGTAATGACGAAAGGGGATGAGGCGCATGCAAAAGAAGATAGATAAATAAATCCGTGATCGCCACCGAAGCCTATAACATGCCAAGTATTGTAAGACTAAAAAAAGGGGCACGCTACTTACCTCAGAAATTGAAAGGTGGTCGAAGGAGGACCTAGTAATTAACGTGGTGCTTGTTGGATAAATGATGTTTTGATGATGTCTAAGTATGATTAATTATAATACTATTGAATTGATTCAACTATGCTTTAATATGCATGATAATATTTTTGTTACTTCCATGCTATGCTCATCATGAAATAACTCTCTTGTATAAACATCTCAGCCAAGTTAGCTTAGGAAGCAATAGCGAGCCATCAGCAGCTGATCAAGCTGGCAATAGAAGCCAACATCTCTTGAGCAGAAATGAGAGTGCAAGTAAGGTGACTTGGACGTGCCCTTACGAAGGAACAAAGGGATTTCAAAGGGCAAGGAGCTATGGATGCAAGGAGCTATGAATTGATTAAATACAGTTGCAAAAGTTTGGGCAGATAAGCAAGAAGTTAGAATGCATATCAACTTGTGCGTCGACCCCACAGTGAAGCGACGTCGACCCCATTGCTCAAAGTTGAAAGAAGGTCCAATCGGCTCAACGCTGCGTCGACCTCACCAACGAGCTGCGTCGACGCGACCAAGCTCGCAGCACAGCCAAGTCAAAAGAGTCGACCCATGGTGTCGACCCCTCCAAGTGAAACCTCTGCCATGCTAGGCTGCGTCGACCCCATCATCTCATTGCGTCGACGCAATCATACAAAGCTGAGGAAAAATGATGAAGATAGTCAAATGGGTCATAAGGCTGAAAAAGAGCAATGGCAACGGCTCCTAGCAGCTAAGGGTGAAAAATAGCTTTACCGGTGACAAATAAGCGATAAGGCTAAATAATGTTATGCGCAGCGAAGAGTGATATAGAAGGGGGGGATGAATAGATCACTCCTGATTTAAAAACTTCAGCTAAAAATCACTACTTCGAATTTCAACCCTTCAGATACAGCGAAAGAGTATTGCTAACGCAGTCAATAACCAAGACAGAATAAGTAAATGCGATTGAAAAGGCTATTCACAGTCAAACGAAATGCCAAGCAGATGGAGAGCACAAACAATAACAACAAACCACAGAAGAGACAAGTATGTTTAAGGTGGTTCGATTGTAGTCCACAATCTACATCCACCCCTCACTCCAACTAGAGTGAGGCTTCCACTAGCCACGGCTAGAAACAGCAGACTCAGTCTGCGAACAAAATGCTGCCACACAGCTTGATCAACCAAGTGAAACAAATCCCTCAACCCAAACTCTGCTACCCACAGAGCTTGACACCTGGACCTGCTACCCGCAAGACCAGAACCGGAGATGAATCTCCCTTCCTCCAAACCGGAGGGAACCTGCTAGTGACAACGCGTCACTGGCAAAACCAGAGATCACAGATCTCTCTTCCTCTGCAGCCCAGAGGGAAACCGGAGTATCTCTCCCTTCCTCCAAACACTGGAGGGTAACAATATGGGATTAGAAATATGAAGAAAGAAACGGAAAAACAAGACAATCGATGAAGACAATCATTTCTGAAAACCAAAACAATGTAGCTTCCGAAGAAGCAAATTAGACACTTCTCTCTCACTCAGACTTTTCTCTCAGAACAATACTCTCAAATCATTTCTCTCTGTCTTCTCTCTGGAACGTGGAGGCTCTCTCTTTTCTTCTTCTGCTCAAGGATTCTTCTTCTTAGCTTTTTTCCTCTAGTTCAGTCCTTCTGTTCGCAGAAGACACCTTTTATATGGCATCCGACCTGAATACCATGACTTCACACGAGTGGCATGAGTGGGGCTCGTTCCCTCCTTTTCCAGAGCATCCTCGGATCACGTGCCAAGCATCATCCTCGGATCACGTGCCCAATCATCAACCTGAATCATCTGCAGGCAGAGACAAAAGAAATGTAACTAGTTAGTTCAGGCTTTTAACACAACGTGTATAGACTTTAGAAGCAGTAAATAAGCAAGTATGTACAACGTGAGAATGTATAGACTTGAAAGCCTTCATGCGACCTCAAAGTACAGACTTGCAGAATGATGCATTAACATAACAGAGGGGAATGTGTAGACTTCTGTGTAATGCATGAAGCAATCGAGTGTATAGACATGAAAACAAGGGAGTGTATAGACTTGATGAATGCGTGCATGAGAAGGCAGTGTATAGACTTTGTGATGCACAAGTATAACCAATGTATAGACTTTGATGTAAAGGCTTGAGTTAGACAAACAATGTATAGACTTCACGATGCACACCCATAACCAATGTATAGACTTTTCGATGCACAGGCTGGAGTTAAGCGAACGATGTATAGACTTACCCCTTGAAGAATGTACAGACTTTGAAGACTCAAAGCCCCACGATGTATAGACTTTGAATGCATCTTCAAAGCACAATGTGCAGACTTTACCAATGAATAGACTTGATCTATTGGCTATACAGACTTCAAGCGATGTAGAGACTTGGTGAACGCCAAGCGATGTACAGACTTGGTGAGCGCCAAGCGATGTACAGACTTCAATGACTCATGCAACCAGACACGTGAATGCTCAGACAATGTACAGACTTAGTGCAAACGGGATGTGCAGACTTTGTAGCAACAATGCAGGCTGTACAGACTTGAGAATCTTGAAGGCCAATGTACAGACTTGGAAAGCTTGAAGACTGCGATGTATAGACTTTGCGAGCGCCAGGCCGATGCATAGACTTTACCAATGTGCAGACTTTGCCTATATGCAGTGTGTAGACTTGATATCAATGAATGCACTGGCTGTACAGACTTGCATAAGCGATGTATAGACTTTGCCAATGTGCAGACTTTGCCTATATGCAGTGTGTAGACTTGATATCAATGAATGCATTGGCTGTACAGACTTGCATAAGTGATGTATAGACTTTGCCAATGTGTAGACTTAGTGCAAACGGGATGTGCAGACTTTGTAGCATGCAGTGTATAGACTTAATATGAAGGAATGCACAATGTCTAGACTTGATATGAAGGAATGCAAAAGACTATGTACAGAGATGACCAATGTACAGACTTCAATGCAGAGACTTTGAACGTGTATGCTGGCAGTGTATAGACTTGATCAAGTAATGCATGTCTATATGACCACCACATGAACTGCACTGTCCCAAGTGATGAAGCATGAATTGATCTAGAGATAGAAACAGACTGATTTATAGTGTGAGACATCATCAAAATCGTAGGGATGCAACAATCTCCCCCTTTTTGATGATGGCAACACTATGAATCAAGCAATATCAAGGCTTAACAAGAAATTAACTGCAGCTTTAACAATCAAAGCAAATTCAAGGCAAGCTCATGCAAGCAAATTAAACACTACTGCTGAAACTCTTCTTTCTCCAAAACCACTCCCCCACAACTCACTCTCAGATATTCTCCCCCACAGCTTATGACAGCAAATGATCTACTGATAACTGATATTGCAAAACCTCTCTCCCCCTTTGACATCAGCAAAAGGAAATGTAGAATATATGAAAGTGCTGGAGACATGAGGAGGAAGTACAGTAACATCTTAGTGCAGAAAGGCACGAACAAGTCTTAAGAGAATAAGTGAGGTGCTAAACTCAAGTGAAGATTCTTGAACTCCAGTAAACAATAGAGAAATAGAATGATAGAAAAGTTTATCAACATACATAGGATATGATTTAGAACAGGAGTTAACAAGTATGGCATGATTTAGCTGAACAAGCAGCTATCCCAGAAGACAACAAGAGACAAAGTCAGAGAAGGTGTTCTCAAGGTATTGAGGACAAGCAATCCATTAGTGCATAACTACAAGGGATTTTTGAGATGATTTTCAAGAAGACTAATGAGTAAGTTGGTAATTCACTCTTTTGACATTAGGGAGACACCTTGATTAGAGGCCCGAATCCCAGTTACTCAGTGTGAGTACCTCATTACCTCCTCCTTTTTTTTTAAAGGAACAGAGTTAGTAACTGTGGCTTTTGACATGAGGAAACACCTAGATTAAAGGCCAGAGTCCCCAGTTACTCACCAGCAAGCCACCATTGCTCTGTGAAGGTCAGAATATTAATGTCATGACTTTTCATTTTTTGTTAAGCATTTGACACCTCATGACATAGGAGAAAACTTCATTTCATTGATGAAGCTCCCAGTTTCTCAGTGAACAAATCAGGACCTTTGTTAATTCAATTTATCCCTTGTGTAGAGAAGATGGAATGATTGAAAACAATACCAGAAGGACTATTCCTTGAAGTGAATCTTGAAGTCTAGATTTCAAGTTGTTTTGGTCAGATATCAAGACATACAGGTTTTTGCCTGAACCAGAATCACTTGACAATGTAGGAAGATATACTTTATACAATTAATCCAGATCTTTGAAAGACTACCAGAGGAAAGATTCTAGCTGGACTTTAGTATCACAGACTTATAGACTTAAGAGATGAGTGAGATTCTACTGTCTGAGAGAACCACACTAGATCAGTCATGAAAACCAGTAAAGACACACATCTGGTCAGTCTTTTTGAATCTGTCAAAGAACTCTCCCTCTCACAGCTCAACCAGCTCCCCCTTAAGCATAGCATGACTGAAAGCTAACCATCAGACACACAGAACTCCCCCTCACAAAATGAACAGACTTCACAATTAAGACAACTTGAATAAGCCTAAGTCTCTTCTCAGTGTAGTGAATTTTTCATTATCCAGAGGTTTTGTAAAGATGTCAACAATCTGATTATCAGTGCCTAAATGAATTAGTTCAAAATTATTCTTAGAAACCTCATCTCTTATGAAATGATGCCTTATCTCTATGTGTTTGGTGCGGGAATGCAACACAGGGTTCTTGGCTAGATTGATGGCACTGGTATTATCACAATATATAGGTGTGCACCCCAGGTCTACTTGGTAGTCCTGAAGCTAGTGTTTAATCCAAATGACTTGTGTACCACAACTCCCTGCAGCCACATATTCAGCCTCTGCAGTGGAGAGGGCCACAGAATGTTATTTCTTATAGCCCCAAGACACTAAACACCCACCCAAAACTTCACAGTGACCACTAGTGCTTTTTTTGTCTAGTTTACACCCTGCATAATATGCATCTGTGTATGCAATTAAATCAAGTGTGTGTGAAGCAGGAAACCATAGACCAAGAGAGTGTGTAGCTGACAAATATCTGAAAATTCTTTTCACTGCAGCTAAATGTATTTCAGTGGGTCTAGACTGATATCTTGCACACATTCCTACACTGAACTATATATCAGGTCTAGAGGCTGTCAAGTAAAGTAAAGATCCAATCATATCTCGATAAAGCTTGGCATCTACCTCTTTACCTGTCTCATCTACATCCAGTGAGGTATTGGTACCCATGGGTGTTGTAATGTGCTTCAGGTTATTCATACCAAACCTCTTGAATAGTTCTATTGTGTATTTGGTCTGGTTGATGAAGCATCTATCCTCTGACTGTTGTACCTGCAAGCCAAGAAAGTACTTTAGTTCACCGACCAAACTCATTTCAAACTCAACAGACATCATTTTAGAGAATTCATCACATAGTTCACAGCTAGTTGATCCAAACACAATGTCATCTACATATACCTGAACTATGATGAGATCTTTATTTGTACCCTTGGTAAGTAAAGTTTGATCAACCTTACCTCTGTTGTAGCCCTTACTGATCAGAAATTCAGTCAATCTTTCATACCATGCTCGAGGAGCTTGCTTTAGACCATACAAGGCTTTGTTTAACCTGAAAACTTGGTTAGGTTGAGGAGAGAATTAAAATCCAGGGGGTTGTTCAACAAAAACCTCTTCCTTAATAACTCCATTTAAGAAGGCACTTTTAACATCCATTTGTTGGAGTTTTATATTCTTGGAACATGCAAAAGCTAGCATAATTCTTATTGCTTCCATCCTAGCAACAGGTGCATAGGATTCATCAAAATCAACACCAAATTCCTGACAGTAGCCTTTGGCTACTAGTCTGGCCTTATTCCTAGAAATGATTGCATCTTCATTCATTTTATTTTTAAACACCCACTTAGTTCCTATGATATTAACACTTTCTGGTCTTGGAACAAGCTTCCAGACATTATTTCTTTCGAACTGACCTAATTCCTCACACATAGCATTGACCCAAGTTTGATCAGCCAAGGCCTCTTCTACTGATTTGGGTTCAATTTGTGAGACTAAAGCAATTAGGTCTTGATTATTAACATTCCTAAAATGAGACCTAGTCCGAAGAGGATCTTCAGGGTTGCCTATGACATTATCTATCGGATGATCTGTAAGAAACCTAACATTTATTGAAGACTCACCTGTTTCTTCTAGCCCTTCCTGGTTGGGAGGATTTAATGTTCCACTCGGCTGAGTCTTCTCTTCTTCTTGGTCTTCTAGGAATTCCCCATCGTGATTGGAATCCCTGTCAACATTTTCAATGTTAGTAACACCTTTCTTTTCACTAAAGATGATGTGTGGAGACTCTTCAACTTTCTGGTCTGTTTTGTTAAAGACCCTATATGTCCTTGATACTTCAGAGTATCCTAAAAATATTCCAGGGGATCTTTTAGCTTCAAACTTATCTAAGTCTTTCTTGTCATTGTTATGAATAAAGCATTTAGCTCCAAAAATTTTGAAATGAACCAAGTTTAATTTCTTACCTTTTAGTAGCTCATAGGGTGTTTTCTTGTGAATGGATCTTACCATGGCCCTGTTGATTATGTAAGTTGCTGTGTTGGCCGCCTCTGCCTAGAACTTCCTTGGTAGTTGACTCTCAATCAGCATTGTTCGGGCCATCTCCACAATAGTTCTATTTCTTCTCTCCACAATTCCATTCTATTTAGGTGTCCTGGGAGAAGAAAATCTGTGTGTTAGTCCCTCTCTTTCACAAAGATCAGAAAATAAGGAGTTTTCAAACTCACCTCCATGGTCAGATTGAATTGTACAAATCTTGTATTTTCCTTCTTGTTTGACCTTATTGAAAAACTGGTTAAACTTTTGAAAAGCATCACTTTTATTGGCTAAGAAAAAGATCCATGAAAATCTAGAATGGTCATCAATGATCACATAGCCAAACCTATTCCTATTAAGACTCTGAGTCCTAGTAGGACCAAAGAGGTCCATATGGAGAAGTTCCATTGGTCTAGAAGATAATGGCTCAGATCTTAGCTTGAAAGAATTCCTGGTCTGTTTGCCTAGAGCACAGGCATCACATGATTTTGAAATAGAATTGAACTTAATTCTAGGCATGCCTCTAACTAAATCATGCTTGACCAATTTATTTAAAGTAGAGAAACTAGCATGGCCTAGACGTCTATGCCATTCAAAAGCATCATTTTCAGAATTAGTAGTTAAACAAAGGTTAGGTTCAGATTCAGCATCTAAGTCTATCATGTAGACATTATTCACCCTGTTGGCTACAAATTTAACCACATCAGAATTTATTTCAAAAATCTTGCATGAGTTATCATCAAACACAACCCTGTGACCCTTGTCACATAATTGACTAATGCTAATCAGGTTGTGTTGAAGACCTTCCACAAGTTGAACATTTTCAATGGAGTTTATGTAAGACTTACCTACAGTGCCAACTCCAATGATCCTACCTATGTCCTTTCCTCCAAATTTGACCAGACCCCCTACCTTCATCTCTGCCTTACTGAACTTGGATCGGTCTCCTGTCATGTGCCTAGAGCAACCACTGTCAAGGTACCACTTGTTGTTCTCAGCTGCCAGGCAGACCTACACAAACAAAGTCAAGCAAAGTGATTTGGAACCCAAGATGAGTTGGGTCCAAAGACATTATTCAAATCTCTAATCAGATGTTTCGGAATCCAGATTTGCTTCAACATGTTTTTCCCTGGCTCCTTTACTTCTGGTTTATTGAAATTATAGCCGGGGTTATGTCCAGCTGGTTTGGAGAAGTAAGCTCTATTCAAGTCATTAGGCTTCCCATTCCTGGGATATCTTCTGTGAGCTTGTTGATTAGCAGCTTTTTGAGGATGATAGTTATTTCTCCAGTACATCCTGTTTGGACCCATCTATTGGTAGTTGTCACACCCCAAGCCTTTATTACAGCGGAAGACTCGCTCGGGGAGCGCGAACAGCCGACATGGTAAGCCTCTTGCAAGCAAGAATCAATCAGAGCGCAAGATAATCACACAAGTAAATGCAATTGCACAAGATTTTAATCAAACTTCAACTTTATTTCATAATGCTCAATATTCAAGATACAATCATTAATTTGATTTCCATTCTACTAGACTCAAGAAATAGGAAAATTACATTGACTCAATCTAGACATTATAGACTTCCTAAGTCTTCACTCATCTTTAATCGCTCTCGGATCCACTACTGGAATAATCCGAATCTGAACCCAAACTATTTCCATCTCCTGAAA
The DNA here is from genome assembly GCA_022559845.1 of Amorphophallus konjac. Taxonomy (NCBI): domain Eukaryota; kingdom Viridiplantae; phylum Streptophyta; class Magnoliopsida; order Alismatales; family Araceae; genus Amorphophallus; species Amorphophallus konjac. Next base: position 147,834,555 of record CM040118.1, read on the forward strand.
AACATTGGAAATAGGTAATGAGCACACTTGCCCAGTAGGTATCTTCGCATCAACATGAAGGCACTATTAAAGTAATTAACAATTTAGCTCTAAAGAATGAGGTAAAATCATGCGAATGCGAATCAATCATGCGATCAAATCAGTAGAAACAAGATAACCATGTAAGATAGAATGATCAAGAATGAGCTAGCAAGAATATAACAAGAACATGGTATTGGCCTTCCATGAACAAGAATGTAACGAGATTGTACTAGCAAGCCACATATTCTTCATACTAGTCTCTTTTGAGTACATAGTTCATGAATTTCTATGGAATATCAAGCAAGAATGTCATGTCATGCCGTGGATCTCCACTTATTTATAGAAATAGTACTCCCAGCGCAATGCAACGCCAGTAGCATCATACCCCATGGTTTATAAAATAGTATGTTTCCGACAATCAGCCGAGGGGACTAGCATAGAGCCCTTGAACACAATCAGTGCTCGATCGCATCTTCAGTTATAAATTAAGCTACTTCCACGCAGTATAACAGTAAAGTATGGCCAAGAATATAGCACTTCCAATAATTCCATGATAACGAAAATCAATGAATGAATGCTTCAACGTAAGAATGTAGGAGTCAAGAAATAGACTTTAAACAATGTCATGCTCATAGAAATAAATCGACAGCATAACGGTATTTTCCTTAACTTCCATTTCTTTTAGATCAATTTAAGTAATATGACAAGTTCTAGATCATCAAGGTTTGTCTAGAATCATAGGAATATCAACCCTTGGTCAAACCTTGGGTTAACAAATGCAAGCCATGTAACGGTCATTTGCTGGGCCGTTACATTATGTAACGTGCCAGTAATAGGCCGTTACAGTGATCCGAGTCCAGAAGAATAAAAATAGACTCAGAGGAATGTGACGGTCTGGCACTGGGCCGTTACGTGAGCCTGACGATCCAGTTCAAGGCCGTTACATTTCAAGAATCAAAACCACGATAGAGTGTTCTAATTAATGGGCTTTCATTAATACAACCAACTCGGCGTCCTTGTGGGAATCCCAGGCTCGCGGAGAATTACGGAGGCCTTAAAACAATGATTTCCTAGTCCATTGGAAGGAATATCCAATAGAGAGCTCCTCATGTCCAAGATGGTGTTCCTATAGTGCAAAGTGTGAACTAATGACAACATACCGGAATATGTGCCATGTACGTATAGAATTGACTCTATTGACAGAGAGAGATATGTATAATCAATGTGAAAATTATGATAAAAACTCCGTCAATACAATGTTTAAAAGTCATGCTTTATAGTACAAAACTATATAATTTGGTTTAACATAACTTAAGTAGAAGTGATGACAAAACATGCAATACCTATCATGAATAATCAAATAACCTTAAAATCACATGATTAGGTTTAAAACTTAGGTAACTAGGCTTTAACAATAATAATATTGGCATGTTATATTCTGTCTTAGGGTTGACAGAACACAGAATATAACGGTCTGGAGATGGGGCGTCACAGTGAAAGTGACGGTCAGGACCCAGCCGTTACATGAATTTAACGCGTCTGTCCAAGCGCGTTAGAACCAACAGTGCAATTCAAATACCACAGAGTGTGTAACAGTCTGTCGTAGGGCCGTTACTTGAAAGTGACGGTCCTATGCTAGTGCGTTACAGTATCGGCTAACAGAAAATGGTATAAGCATAAAGAGATCGATTCATATCATGTCTATAATCAAAATATCATGAGTTTCTAGACATGATAACGAAGTATAGGTTATCTATATGCGTGGGTATTGATGAATAGATGGATAGTCAAGTCTTTAATCTTTAGTTAGGGCTAAGAGAAACATGATATGCATAGAGCCAATAAAACATGAAATTAATGATCAAGCATGCATGGAATCCAATCAAAACAGAGGCTCTTAGTCCTATCACGTTGTTTTTGCTGTTCATGAGATAACCTACCTCTTACTTAGACTGTAGTTTTTGAATTTGGTTGAGAACCCTGCCCTAGATCCCTTCCTTCTATTGTGACTTTTTCAGTAACTTCTTTAGGCTCTAACTCCACGCCCTCTTGACCTAAAGATGTGAAATTCGGAGGGGAGTTAGTCTAAAGTATTGTAAACAAATTATTCTAAAGAACTTACCTGAGATAATGACTCCTTACCTTGCTTCCTTACGCCCAAAAAGTAAGGGTCGCACAATTCAGAACTATGCCCTATTTATAGAGTTTAAGCTAGGGTTTGAGGATTAGATCGAGTTTAGAGTCCTTAGTATTATTATAACTCTTCCCAAGTCGATCCATAGTGGATAGGAACATCAAGTTCCAATCTTTTCATGAGTCCCTTCACTTACGGAACTAACAGGATGTAACGGTCGAGTGCCCATGCGTTACATGGCTGTGGCGGTCTTACGATAGACCACTACAGTCATCGTAGCTTAGAGTTTCAATTTATAACAACTCTTTTGTTAATTATCTAAATAATTATCTTATATTATTAGTATTTATCCTTAATATCCGTGGATAGGCTTAAATACCTTCTAGAATATGGGCCAAACCTAATGGTCTAGGTCCTAAACCCTTTTGGACTTCAATTAAGTGAGTTGGGTTAATTGATTAACACAATTTTGGCCTTATATTGATTATTTAGCCCAATTAATGCCAGAATATTATTTAAATAACTAGAAATTACTTTTATAAATTTTGGGGCTCTACACCCTCCCCCACTTAGAAGAATTTGGTCCCCAAATTCAATTCATGGATTGAGGAGAGTGTACTTATAATTAAATAATTTTGAGAATCTTTTCTTCATGGCTGATTCGATTTCCCATGTTGCTTCATAAGGCCATGCTTTCTTCCATTGAATCTTAACCATAGGAATGACCTTATTTCTGAGTTGACGTACTTCTCGTTCCAAAATCTTCATTGGCGTTTATTCATATGTCAAGTCCTTCTGAATCTCCAGATTGTCATAAGTGACAATGTGATCTGGATCATACACATACTTCTTCAGCATCGAGACGTGAAATACGTCATGAACTCCTGCTAACTGTGGTGGCAAAGCCAATTTATAAGCCACTTCGCCGATCCTTTCGAGGATTTCAAATGGACCGATAAATCTTGGAGTTAGCTTTCCTTTAATGCCAAATCTTTAAATACCACGACCCGGAGAAACCTTTAAATATACATGTTCTCCTACTTGAAATTCCAAGTCGCGTCCTTGATTGTCAGCATAAGATTTCTGCCTATCTTGTGCCATTTTCATCCTTTCCTGAATGAGCTTGATTTTCTCTGTAGAATCCCTGATCAAATCGGGGCCTAGAAATTGCCTTTCCCCTATTTCATGTCAACATATTGGTGATCGACAACTTTTCCCATATAGGGCTTCAAAAGGTGCCATTTGTATGCTTGCTTGATAACTGTTGTTATATGCAAATTCTACCAAAGGTAAGTGATCATGCTAACTTCCTCCAAAATCAATGACACAAGCCCTGAGCATATCTTCTATCACTTCATTTGTTCTTTCTATTTGTCCATCAGTTTGTGGATGGAAAGCTGTGCTAAAATTCAATCTAGTCCCAAGTAAGTGTTGTAAACCTTTCCAAAACTGTGATGTGAATCGAGGATCTCTATCTGATATAATAGAGACAGGGACACCATGCAGTTTAACAATTTCTTTTATGTATAAGGCTGCTAGAATATCCACAGACCATCGACTCTTAATTGGTATGAAATGTGCAGATTTAGTCAATCGGTCTATGATTACCCATATTCCATCGTGTCCACCTCTTGTCTTAGGTAGTCCCATAATGAAATCCATTCCTATGCTTTCCCATTTCCATTCCGGGATACTTAAGGGATGCAATTTTCCTGCGGGTCTAAAATGTTCCGCCTTAACTTGTTGACATGTGTAGTAACCCTGATAAATGAATATTTGAAATGAATTAAAATATATATATTACGGAAGTAATACAGAGAAGAGGGTTAAATGGAGGAATAAAACCCAAGATGCAAATAACGCCTCTCATTAAGGCGTTAATTTAATAATAAACGCCTCTCTCAAAGGCGTTATTCAAGAAGTGACGCCCTCACTACACGGCGTCAAATTCTAACGTCAAAAAAGGGCAAGGCCAAGTAAGGCCTCTAGTATGGGCGTGTTTTAAAACAAAGAACGCCCTCTTACAAGGCGCTTCTTAAGAAACGACCTTAACCAGGTCGTCAATTCAAGAATCGACGACCTGACCAAGGTCGTTAATTCAGTTCATGAACCGTTCGAACCCAGAGCTTATCCAGGGAAGGATCATGTTAATCTAGTAAGTGGTTAATAGGGCAAGGACTCTAATAGGGATATATTACCCTCACTCAAACACTACCCCTATTAGAAATACCAAAATCCTATAAATAGTCTTGATCGAACAAACCCTAAACCAATTTGATTCAAGCCTCTGCGACGGTAAGTAAAGAATAGAACTGTTCTTCTTATTCCTTTTTTTTCCTGTTTCGAGTGTATGAAGAACTAACGTTCTTCATCTCCTTCTCTTCTTACAGGTCGAAGAGAGCACACGTTGTGAAGAATATAGGTAAGGTTCTTCTAAAACTTTTCCTAACTACGGTTATGTCCCCATCTTCCTCATCTTCCTTCCTTTTTCCTACAGATCGATTGTTGGGTGAAGTTCCTGAAGACAGAAGATCAATATCTTCATCATCCTCAGCAATCACAATCACCTTCTCTTCCTGTTACTGCTGTCGTCTGAAGACTTCAGCGGGATTCTTCGTCCCTTCGATTAAACCAAATCAACCATTAAAGGTAGGTTTTCTCAAGTTACTGTAGCCCAAATAAATTAAGACAAGACTTATATACGTATTGACATGACATGCATACGGTTTAATATGGTTTTATCATGTTTCTGCAATATTTTGAAAGAGACACCCCTGTCCAGGGCGCTAATTTACAATACACGACCCTGCCCAGGTCGTCAATTTCATATTTGACGCCCTGTACACAGGCGTTAATTTCATGTAAATCTTAACCACCTATCTTAAGAACTGATTATCCATGCAATTACATGAAATCAATAATTGTTAACGGTTAAAGGTCAATAAACATGAAACATCAAATCTAATATACTGCATCTGAATTCCTGCCAATTTTCCTGTCATGACTATATGATTGTTATCCTTGATTATCGTGCAAATCTTGCTTTCCTGGTATTTCTTGAATTCACGACCTAGCCTAAGTCATTTTCCATGTGTTAACGCCCCATCACAGGGCGTGAATTGAAAAGTAACGCCCCTTCATAGGGCGCGTTTCTGTTAAAATCCCGAACAATATATTCTGTAAGAATAAGAATTTAATGATTAACGCCCCTACCAAGGGCGCGTTTTTGATAATTTCTAAAAATAAATATGTTCTGTAAAATATTGTAAATAAAAAGACGCCTGCTACTGTAGTCGTCTCATTGCAAAGAAACGCCCCTGTCCAGGGCGCGTTTTAGATAAATTAATGAAATATTGAAATTCTGCAAAATGGAAACATGTGTAAACGCCCTTCTGTTAGGCGTTAATTACTTGATAAACGACTCTGCTTAAGTCGTTACTTTACAGTAAAACTGATTTTCCACTGTTTCTGTTAACCGATGGTTTCATATGTTATATAATATATATATCGGCACTATTCTCCATTCCGTGAGTATAGTCCCACGTTTCACGATTGTTTTATCGATCACACTCAATTCTCATTGACATACAAGCTCTCCATTGGACATTCAGTTCCTTTGGACTAGCGAGTTAGTCATAGAGACCTCCGTAAGACTCCTCGTACCTTGGATTCCCTCAAGGTCGACTGAGCTGGTTGTACCCTAAAAACCCATTACACGATCTTTGCCATGTCAATCTAAAGAAACATGGTATACTGGCCCTTATGATTATACAAAGAGTATATCATAAGAAATTCTTAATGGGATGATGATATCATGCCATATCATGTCATTCTTGTAAACCTCAATTCTATGATATGAATGAGGGTATCTTACCTTTGATATACTGTTCATGTGGACCTCAATTCTATATAAAGAATGTCCATATTGATTTGTCATGGTACCCAAGTTAAGGGAACCATATTCTACCTAGTTTTATCGATATCGTGATTATACCGTTATTATCGTCATTCTATGTCCTTTGTCATATTTTTGGACTCCATTCTGTCAAAGTTGTCATACATGTCTACAAGCTTGATTATTTAAATTCAAAAATTGGCTATATATATAAGAGTGGATGTCAAAACACATGATAAATACCTGCGCATATAGGGCCCGATCTGGTCCTGGGAGGAGCACCCGAAAGTACTTGTGCCCATGGGAGTTAAAATGATAAGGTATCTGGCATTATACCGAGTACTTTACTTTCTAGATTGGACATTCCACACATATCTTGTACTTGAATCGTACTTGACTTGACATGAAATGCGTGGCCCGAAAAAGGGTAATTTACTTGCTTGATACATGATAGCCAAAGTTCTTGACATGACTTGTTAAATGTACTTGCTTGAATATCTCAAATGTCTTGTTATCTTATTGAAAGTTCATGATTAGTTCATCTTATTCTTGATATTACATTCTCTCTATCTTGTCGTTTTATGCGAGCATGCATAGCTTTATTGCATTCATGAAAGATGTAATTACTTAAACCCCTTGCTAGTACTTGAGATATAATTTCCTACTGAGCGTTCGCTCATTCCGTTTGTCCCTTTTTACTTTTCAGGTAAGTCCGACGATGGAAGTCAATCGGATGGGAATAGTCAAGAGTGAAAGTGATAGAGCTGCTCAAGTGTCATCTAGTCTTTTCTATAGTTTCTTGAGTCAAATATGTATTCTTTTCCTTTTTATTAACCAGAGTATTGGATTTGTAATAGTCTATCCATTATGAAATAAAGAATTGGGTTATCTTTGCTTTTGCGCATCTCTGTCTTTGTGTCGAATACACGACCACTCTGATTGACATGATTGATATAAACTCGTCGCGCATATCCGGATATCTTCCGCGCTCGGGGCGTGACAGTTTTTGTGGTATCAGAGCCTAGGGTATTCAATTCCTAGGAAAAACCCAAGTCCAAGGATAAGTATAAACCTTTTACCAGTGAGATTGGGTAGAACCAAGGTTAAAAGTTAAAAATAGAGTACTGGTTTCAAAATGTAGTCACGTACTAACATAGTTATTGTAATTGTAGGATAATGGCGCAACATGCAGCGTACCCTTCAAGGAATGACTCAAGTGCTACAACAGGTAGCACAGGGTGGTGCTCCACGAGCTGGAAACTTACACCAAGCCTTTAAGAGTATGACACCCCCGAAGTTCATGGGATCGACCGATCCGGACGATGCCGAGCATTGGGTTCGGGAGACCGAACGAATATTCCGTGTCATGCAATGCACGGACCAAGATAAGGTGTTATTAGCCACATTTCAGTTAGAGAAGGATGCTAGATGCTGGTGGGAGTCTATTGAAGCAACCATCGATCCTACTCAAGTAACATGGGAAGAATTCGTAGAGTACTTCAATGCTAAATATTTCTCGGACCGAGTCCAAGAAAAGAAGGCTGCAGAATTCGCTGCATTAAAGTAACAATCTTTATCATTAGCAGATTATGAAGCTCAGTACTCCAGGTTGTCTAGATATGCTAAGCATCTTATTAGCACGGAGAAGATGAAAGCCCGTAGATTTCTTAATGGGCTTAGGCCCCACTATATTACTCAACTGGCGCCTATGGACATCCAAGTTTATTCTGAAATAGTGCGCCGAGCTCAATTACTTGAAGATGCCACGGAACTATCTGATAGGATCCGTGGAAAAGACAAGAAGGAGCAAGTCACAGGTTCGGGTTCTTTTAAACCCAACTTTAAGAAGAGGCCCAATAATGGAGGTTCATCCTCTCAAGATTCCAAGTTCAAGAAATCCAAGCCCTTCTCTATCGCCACTACACCTTCAAACGTAGTATGCAAGCATTGTGACAAGACTGGTCACAAGACAGAAGAATGCTGGAGGAAGTTAGGAGCATGTCTCCGTTGTGGAAGCCGTGAGCATCGGATTCCCGATTGTCCATTAATGAATGACCAAGCCGGTGACGGTAAACGCCCGGTGACAAAGAACACTCGACTTCATGCAATAAAGGAGACCGAGCAAGAAGAAGGTGGACTGGTAGAAGGTACATTAACAGTTTGTTCCAAAAGTGCTTATGTCTTATTTGATACGGGTGCATCGCATTCCATTATTTCTAAGAAGTTTACCGACCCGTTACCGTTAGAACCAGAATTGATAAAAATAGTTCTAACTACTCCTCTTGGAAGTGAAAATGATATTACTCATCACTACCAAAACTGTGAGGTAATGGTTCAAGGTAGGAATTTACCTATAGATCTCATATGCCTCGATCTAAAGGAGTATGATGTTATACTAGGAGCGGACTGGTTATCCAAATACCAGGCAACGGTTGATTGCCGCAATAGCCAAATTACTTTCAAAGATTTTCCAGAATTAGTCTTTACTCGCCCCAAGAGTCGGAGCAATTCCCCTCTTATTTCGGCCCTCCGAGCTAGCAAGCTCATCAGGAAAGGATGTACATCTTTCCTTGCCTTTGTCACAATTAAAGAAGCTAAGGAAACCAAGCTAGAAGACATTCCAGTAGTGCAGGAATTCCCGGACGTGTTTCCGGAAGAGTTGCCGGGATTACCCCCTCAAAGAGATGTGGCCTTCACCATTGACTTAGTCCCTGGTGCTGGTCTAGTTTCAAAGACACCCTATAGAATGTAACCTGCTGAACTCAAGGAGTTAAAAGAGCAATTAATGGAACTAATTCGAAAAGGGTTCATTAGACCAAGTACTTCCCCGTGGGGAGCACCTGTACTGTTTGTAAAGAAGAAAGATGGATCCATGAGGCTATGCATCGACTATCGACAGTTGAATCATCTCACTATCAAGAACAAGTATCCACTGCCGAGAATCGATGAATTATTTGATCAGATTTCAGGATCCAAATATTTTTCCAAGATTGATCTCAGGTCGGGATATCATCAGTTAAGAATCAAGGATGATGACATTCATAAGACTGCATTCAGAAGCAGGTATGGCCATTACGAATTTGTTGTTATGCCTTTTGGACTAACAAATGCCCCTGCTGCCTTTATGCAGTTAATGAATAGTATATACAGGCCTTACTTGGATCAATTCATAGTAGTCTTCATTGATGATGTATTGATATATTCCAAGACTAAGGAAGAACATGAAGAGCATTTGAGGATTACATTGCAAGTCTTGAGGACAAATCAATTATATGCAAAACTCAGCAAGTGCGAGCTCTGGCTTGAAGAAGTGGCTTTTCTTGGACATGTCATATCCAAGGACGGTTTATCTATAGATCCGTCAAAAGTTGAAGCTGTAAGAAACTGGGAAAGACCTACTAATGCAAGCGAGATCAGAAGTTTCTTAGGTCTTGCAGGATATTATCGGCGATTCATCAAAGACTTCTCCAAGATTGCCGTGCCCCTTACAAGGTTAACTCGCAAGGAGATCCGATATGAATGGAGTGAGGAATGTGAAAGAAGCTTCCAAACTCTCAAGGATCATCTTACTACAGCTCCGGTCTTAGCTCTACCAATAGAAGGAGAGAAATTCGAGGTCTACACAGATGCTTCTGGCATTGGCCTCGGATGTGTCCTAATGCAACAAGGAAAGGTCATAGCATACTCTTCACGTCAACTGAAGAAGCATGAGGAGAATTACCCCGTCCATGACTTAGAACTGGCCGCGGTGGTATTTACCCTAAAGATATGGAGACATTACTTATATGGAGTGCAGTTTACTGTATACTCCGATCACAAAAGTCTCAAATATCTATTTTCACAAAAAGAGCTAAACATGAGACAAAGACGCTGGCTAGAATACCTCAAGGACTTCGACTTCAATATACAATATCATCCTAGAAAGGGTAATTATGTTGCTGATGCCCTTAGTCGAAAGCCGAGAGCAATGATTGCCAATTGTATGATACAAGAATGGAAGTTACTAGAACAATTCTCCAAGCTCAATATAAGCTTGGACACGGACGCTAAATATGTCACCTTATCTCATGTAAGCATACAGTCGGATTTATTATCTGAGATACAAGCACTTCAGGATGATGATCCTATATTGGTAGAAATCAAAGACAGATTAGAAGGACAATCCGACTTTCAGATAGCTTCTGATGGAAGATTATTGTTCAAAGATAGAACTTGTATACTTGATTGTTCGGAATTAAAGAAGAAGATCCTAGATGAAGCTCACAGATCAAGGTACACGATTCATCCAGGATCAACCAAAATGTACCAAGATGTAAAGAGGAACTTTTGGTGGCCTAATATGAAAAGATAAATAGCGGACTATGTATCACGCTGTCTCACATGCCAACAAGTCAAGGCGGAACACCAAAAGCCTGCTGGTAAACTTCATCCTCTAGATATTCCTAAGTGGAAGTGGGAGGATATTGGTATGGACTTCATCATGGGTTTGTCTAAATCTAAAGGAGGACATGATGGAATCTGGGTTATCATTGACCGATTAACTAAATCGGCACATTTCTTGCCAATAAAAAGCCGATGGCCAATTGATGTGCTAGCTGCACTATACATCAAGGAAGTAGTCAGGTTACATGGAATTCCTGTCTCGATCGTGTCTGACAGAGATCCCCGTTTCACTTCTCATTTTTGGAAGGGATTACAACATTCGTTGGGAACAAGGCTTAACTTTAGTACAGCTTTCCACCCACAAACGGATGGTCAGACCGAGAGAACTAATCAAGTTGTTGAGGATATGCTAAGAGCTTGCATCATTGACTTTGGTGGTAGCTGGCATGAACATTTGCCACTAGTGGAATTTGCATATAATAATAGCTACCAAGCTAGTATCCAAATGGCACCTTTCGAAGCTTTATATTGAAGGAGTTGCCGATCACCCTTATGCTGGAACGAAGTTGGAGAGAAACAACTGTTAGGTCCAGACATGGTAAGGGATACAACTGAAAAGATACAAGTAATCAGAGAAAGATTGCAAGTTGCTCAGACCAGACAAAAGGTTTACGCTGATACAAGGAGAAGAGATCTTGAATTCCAGGTTGGAGATCATGTATTTCTTAAAATATCGCCTGGACGTGGCATACGAAGATTTGGTGTTAAGGGCAAGCTTACGCCAAGATTCATCGGATCATTTGAGATACTCGAAAGAGTTGGCGAGGTTGCTTATCGCATCGCGTTGCCTCCTCAATTGTCCGAGGTACATAATGTATTTCATATATCTATGTTGAAGAAGTATGTGCACGATCCATCGCATATTATTGAACATGGAGATCTGGTGATCCAGAAAGATCTCACATATGAACAGAAGCCTATGAAGATCTTAGATCGTGAAATACGAGCTCTAAGGAATAAGGTTATTCCCATGCTTAAGGTGCAATGGAATAAGAATACTGAACACGAAGCCACATGGGAGACCGAGGAATCTATGAAGAAACGATTTCCCGAGTTATTCTAAGAGGTATATACTCTACACTCTCCGCGTATATACATATTATGCAATTGAATTTGGGGACCAAATTCTTTTTAAGTGGGGGAGGGTGTAGCAACCCTGATAAATGAATATTTGAAATGAATTAAAATATATATATTACGGAAGTAATACAAAGAAGAGGGTTAAATGGAGGAATAAAACTCAAGATGCAAATAACACCTCTCATTAAGGCGTTAATTTAATAATAAACACCTCTCTCAAAGGCGTTATTCAAGAAGTGACGCCCTCACTACACGGCGTCAAATTCCAACGTCAAAAAAGGGCAAGGCCAAGTAAAGCCTCTAGTATGGGCGTGTTTTAAAACAAAGAACGCCCTCTTACAAGGCGCTTCTTAAGAAACGACCTTAACCAGGTCGTCAATTCAAGAATCGACGACCTGACCAAGGTCGTTAATTCAGTTCGTGAACCGTTCGAACCCAGAGCTTATCCAGGGAAGGATCATGTTAATCTAGTAAGTGGTTAATAGGGCAAGGACTCTAATAGGGATATATTACCCTCACTCAAACACTACCCCTATTAGAAATACCAAAATCCTATAAATAGTCTTGATCGAACAAACCCTAAACCTATTTGATTCAAGCCTCTGCGACGGTAAGTAAAGAACAGAACTGTTCTTCTTATTTCTTTTTTTTCCTGTTTCGAGTGTATGAAGAACTAACGTTCTTCATCTCCTTCTCTTCTTACAGGTCGAAGAGAGCAAACGTTGTGAAGAACATAGGTAAGGTTCTTCTAAAACTTTTTCTAACTACGGTTATGTCCCCATCTTCCTCATCTTCCTTCCTTTTTCCTACAGATCGATTGTTGGGTGAAGTTCCTGAAGACAGAAGATCAATATCTTCATCATCCTCAGCAATCACAATCACCTTCTCTTCCTGTTACTGCTGCCGTCTGAAGACTTCAGCGGGATTCTTCGTCCCTTCGATTAAACCAAATCAACCATTAAAGGTAGGTTTTCTCAAGTTACTGTAGCCCAAATAAATTAAGACAAGACTTATATACGTATTGACATGACATGCATACGGTTTAATATGGTTTTATCATGTTTCTGCAATATTTTAAAAGAGACGCCCCTGTCCAGGGCGCTAATTTACAATACACGACCCTGCCTAGGTCGTCAATTTCATATTTGACACCCTGTACACAGGTGTTAATTTCATGTAAATCTTAACCACCTATCTTAAGAACTGATTATCCATGCAATTACATGAAATCAATAATTGTTAACGGTTAAAGGTCAATAAACATGAAACATCAAATCTAATATACTGCATCTGAATTCCTGCCAATTTTCCTATCATGACTATATGATTGTTATCCTTGATTATCGTGCAAATCTTGCTTTCCTGGTATTTCTTGAATTCACGACCTAGCCTAGGTCGTTTTCCATGTGTTAACGCCCCATCACAGGGCGTGAATTGAAAAGTAACGCCCCTTCATAGGGCGCGTTTCTGTTAAAATCCCGAACAATATATTATGTAAGAATAAGAATTTAATGATTAACGCCCCTGCCAAGGGCGCGTTTTTGATAATTTCTGAAAATAAATATGTTCTGTAAAATATTGTAAATAAAAAGACGCCTGCTACTGTAGTCGTCTCATTGCAAAGAAACGCCCCTGTCCAGGGCGCGTTTTAGATAAATTAATGAAATATTGAAATTCTGCAAAATGGAAACATGTGTAAACGCCCTTCTGTTAGGCGTTAATTACTTGATAAACGACTCTGCTTAAGTCGTTACTTTACTGTAAAACTGATTTTCCACTGTTTCTGTTAACCGATGGTTTCATATGTTATATAATATATATATCGGCACTATTCTCCATTCCGTGAGTATAGTCCCACGTTTCACGATTGTTTTATCGATCACACTCAATTCTCATTGACATACAAGCTCTCCATTGGACATTCAGTTCCTTTGGACTAGCGAGTTAGTCATAGAGACCTCCGTAAGACTCCTCGTACCTTGGATTCCCTCAAGGTCGACTGAGCTGGTTGTACCCTAAAAACCCATTACACGATCTTTGCCATGTCAATCTAAAGAAACATGGTATACCGGCCCTTATGATTATACAAAGAGTATATCATAAGAAATTCTTAATGGGATGATGATATCATGCCATATCATGTCATTCTTGTAAACCTCAATTCTATGATATGAATGAGGGTATCTTACCTTCGATATACTGTTCATGTGGACCTCAATTCTATATAAAGAATGTCCATATTGATTTGTCATGGTACCCAAGTTAAGGGAACCATATTCTACCTAGTTTTATCGATATCGTGATTATACCGTTATTATCGTCATTCTATGTCCTTTGTCATATTTTTGGACTCCATTCTGTCAAAGTTGTCATACATGTCTACAAGCTTGATTATTTAAATTCAAAAATTGGCTATATATATAAGAGTGGATGTCAAAACACATGATAAATGCCTGCGCATATAGGGCCCGATCTGGTCCTGGGAGGAGCACCCGAAAGTACTTGTGCCCATGGGAGTTAAAATGATAAGGTATCTGGCATTATACCGAGTACTTTACTTTCTAGATTGGACATTCCACACATATCTTGTACTTGAATCGTACTTGACTTGACATGAAATGCGTGGCCCGAAAAAGGGTAATTTACTTGCTTGATACATGATAGCCAAAGTTCTTGACATGACTTGTTAAATGTACTTGCTTGAATATCTCAAATGTCTTGTTATCTTATTGAAAGTTCATGATTAGTTCATCTTATTCTTGATATTACATTCTCTCTATCTTGTCGTTTTATGCGAGCATGCATAGCTTTATTGCATTCATGAAAGATGTAATTACTTAAACCCCTTGCTAGTACTTGAGATATAATTTCCTACTGAGCGTTCGCTCATTCCGTTTGTCCCTTTTTACTTTTCAGGTAAGTCCGACGATGGAAGTCAATCGGATGGGAATGGTCAAGAGTGAAAGTGATAGAGCTGCTCAAGTGTCATCTAGTCTTTTCTATAGTTTCTTGAGTCAAATATGTATTTTTTTCCTTTTTATTAACCAGAGTATTGGATTTGTAATAGTCTATCCATTATGAAATAAAGGATTGGGTTATCTTTACTTTTGCGCATCTCTGTCTTTGTGTCGAATACACGACCACTCTGATTGACATGATTGATATAAACTCATCGCGCATATCCGGGTATCTTCCGCGCTCGGGGCGTGACAACATGTGAGACATCGTGACACGAAGTCTGCTACTTCCCTCTTCATCTTGGGCCACCATAAGTTTCTTTTAAGATCCTGATACATTTTTGTATCTCCTGGATGAATGGTGTACTTTGATTTATGTGCTTCTTCTAAGATCAATTTCTTTGTGTCTTCATGATCCGGTATAGACATTCGGCCCTTGAATAGTAATCTTCCATCTTCAGAAATAGAAAAATCCTGTCTCTGTTCAATATTGGCCTTAATTTCTAGTAAAATTGGGTCATCCTCTTGTAACTTGGCCAAATCCTCAATCAATGTAGGTTGAGCTCGGATGTTTGCTATAAAGCAATCTTCTTCCTTAATGTCAACATCTAGATTTAACTGAGCAAATTGAGGAATAAGGTTAGTCATACTAATCATGAGACTTGATAACATACCAATTGGTTTTCGGCTAAGTGCATCTGCTACAGCATTCGCCTTGCCAGGGTGATATTGAATAGCGAAATCGAAGTCTTTAAGATATTCCAACCATCTCCTCTGCCTCATGTTTAGCTCTTTTTGAGAAAATAAATATTTCAAACTCCTGTGGTCTGTGTAGATCGTGAACTTTTCTCCATAAATATAATGACGCCAAATCTTCAAGGCGAATATAACTGCTGCTAATTCCAAATCATGTACTGGATAATTCCTTTCGTGACATTTCAATTATCTTGAAGAATAGCAAATCACCTTTCCATCTTGCATAAGGAAACATCCTAAGCCAATTCCAGATGCATCCGTATATACTTCAAATCTAGCACCCTCTATTGGTAGTGACAAAACAGGGGCTGTTGTAAGATGATTCTTAAGACTTTGAAAACTCTTTTCACAGTCCTTTGACCAGATAAAAGGATTTTCTTTTCTAGTAAGTCTAGTTAAAGGAACCGCGATCTTTGAAAAGTCCTCTATGAATCTTCTATAGTAACCTGCTAGACCCAAAAAGCTTCTGACTTCAGATATAGTCGTTGGTCGACTCCAATCTCTGACAGCTTCTACCTTAGAAGGATCCACAGCAATACCTTCTTTTGAACTAATGTGGCCTAGGAATGAGACTTCCTTGAGCCAGAATTCACACTTATTGAGTTTGGCATATAGCTTATGTTCTCTAAGTGTTTGCAAAGCTACCCTTAGATGTTCTTCATGTTCTTCTTTAGTCTTGGAGTATATCAGGATATCATCAATGAAGACGAGGATGAACTGATCTAAATATGGCTGGAAGACACTGTTCATAAGTTGCATGAATGCTGCTGGGGCATTAGTTAACCCAAACGGCATTACCACGAATTCATAATGGCCATAACGACTTCGAAAAGCTGATTTGTAAATGTCCTCTTCTTTGATTCTAAGCTAATGATAACCTGATCTTAGGTCAATCTTAGAAAAATATTCTGCTACCGAAAGCTGATCGAAGAGCTCATCAATACGCGGCAATGGGTATTTGTTCTTGATTGTAAGTTGATTCAATTGCCGGTAGTCAATGCATAACCTGAGAGAACCATCCTTCTTCTTGACAAATAGAACCGACGCACCCCAAGGGGATGTGCTAGGTCTGATAAAACCCTTGTCTAGAAGTTCCTATAATTGCTTCTTTAATTCCTTGAGTTCTGTGGGGGACATCCTGTAAGGGGCTATAGAAACAGGTGCCGCACCTGGAATGAGTTTGATGGTAAAGTTTACTTCCCTCTCGGGCGGTAAACTAGGTAGTTCGGATGGGAACACGTCCGGGAATTCATTTGCAATAGGAATGTTTGCTAGGATAATTTCCTTAGATTCTGTGACAATGACTGAAGCAAGAAAAGCTTCACATCCTTGCGAGATAAGTTTGCAAGCGTGTAGAGAAGATATAATGGTAGGATGCTTCTTGTATTTGATGCCAAGAAAGGAAAATCTTGGAAGATCGGGCTTTCGGAAAGATATAATCCTATTTCGGCAGTTGATGTAAGCATCATGGTCTACAAGCCAATCTACCCCTAAAATGGCATCATATTCCTTCATGTCAAGGCATACTAAGTTTGCGGGGAGATTGTGTCCTTCTACCACTACCTCACAATCAGGATAATAGTTGGTAAGCTTAGTTCCAGATCCTAAAGGTGTAGTAATAGCGAGATCTGAAGGTAGGGAAACTGATGCAGTTGGTAAGGTTTTTGTAAAAGTGGTGGAGATAAATGAATGAGAAGCACCAGTATCAAATAGCACGAATGCAGGACGAGAACAGATTTGAAGAGTACCTTCTATGAGCCCATCATTTTGATCCCTGGGCGCTTCTTCTTCATCTATAACTGCATTGAGGCGAGCATGCCTCCTACGTCCTCCATTATTTGGTTGGTCTTTCATAAGGGGGCAATCTGGTACACGATGCTCCCTACTCCCACAGCGTAAACAAGCACCTAGGCCCTTCCAGCATTCTTCAGCCGAGTGGCCGAATTTCTCACAAAAGGTGCACGCCGAGGCGACTTGCTCCTTTTCTTCCTTCACCTTTTTACTACTCTTTTGAGAACTTCCACCGTTCCCGTTCCTTGATCTTTTCTTATTATCACGGCTTTTGTATGGTTCCGTGATGCTGAACTTCTCCTTCTTATAATGCCGATCAGAGTGCCGGCTAGATTCCTCTCCCTTTCCTTTCAACCTTTCAACCTTCTCTAAGGTCCTCTTGCATAAATATGCCCTTTGAACCATCTCCGCATAAGTGCGGATATTCTGTGTCCCCAGTTGTTGAATAAAACTGGGCCGTAACCCGTCCATAAATCGGTTTGCTTTTAATAAGTCTGTATTAATACGGTGAGGCGCATATGGTGCTAGCCTTGAAAACTGTAATTCATACTTTGCTACGGTCATCATCCCCTGACGAAGGGAGGAAAACTCCATAGCCTTCCTTTCCTTGACATGCTCGGAGAAATATTTGGAACGGAATAAAGTGAGAAAACCATCCCATGTGTGAGGCGCATCGGCCGGAGGTGCCGGAACTGATTTCCACCAAGTACGGGCATCCTTATTTAACTGAAACATTGCTAGATGGACTTTCTCCTGATCAGTGCATTGTATAACGTCAAATATCCTATTCATCTCATCGATCTAGTTTTCTGCTTCGTCTGGGTTGGAAGATCCATAGAAACGCGGAGGATTTAGACTCCGAAAGTTGCGATGAAGATCTCCTGCCCTTGCCCCTGCACCACCTTGTGCTATAGTTTGCAGTGCCTGGGTGAGGCCGGTAACAGTTTGTTGCATACCGTCCCAATCTACGCGATGAGCCATGATAAAAATAATAAGGTACCTGAGAGAGAAAAATAACACTTGTTATTTCTCATGAAACCCAAATCTTAAAAGTTAATTAATTATCTTATCCCGGGCTCTACCCAATCCTCACATGGGTATGGAAATTCTTCCTTAGTTCATAGGTATGGCTCATTAACCTTGGACTTATCCTATGACATGACTCTTTTCCCTAAGTCCTGAGACTTAGGCTCTGATACCAACATAACTGTCACGCCCCGAGCCTTTATTACAGCGGAAGACTCGCTCGGGGAGCGCGAACAGCCGGCATGGTAAGTCTCTTGCAAGCAAGAATCAATCAGAGCGCAAGATAATCACACAAGTAAATGCAATTGCACAAGATTTTAATCAAACTTCAACTTTATTTCATAATGCTCAATATTCAAGATACAATCATTAATTTGATTTCCATTCTACTAGACTCAAGAAATAGGAAAATTACATTGACTCAACCTAGACATTATAGACTTCCTAAGTCTTAACTCACCTTTAATCGCTCTCGGATCCGCTACTGGAATAATCCGAATCCGAACCCGAACTATTTCCATCTCCTGAAAAATATTGGAAATAGGTAATGAGCACACTTGCCCAGTAGGTATCTTCGCATCAACATGAAGGCACTATTAAAGTAATTAACAATTTAGCTCTAAAGATTAAGGTAAAATCATGCGAATGCGAATCAATCATGCGATCAAATCAATAGAAACAAGATAACCATGTAAGATAGAATGATCAAGAATGAGCTAGCAAGAATATAACAAGAACATGGTATTGGCCTTCCATGAACAAGAATGTAACGAGATTGTACTAGCAAGCCACATATTCATTATACTAGTCTCTTTTGAGTACATAGTTCGTGAATTTCTGTGGAATATCAAGCAAGAATGTCATGTCGTGCCATAGATCTTCACTTATTTATAGAAATAGTACTCCCAGCGCAATGCAATGCAAGTAGCATCATACCCCATGGTTTATAAAATAGTATGTTTCCGGCAATCAGCCGAGGGGACTAGCATAGAGCCCTTGAACACAATCAGTGCTCGATCGCATCTTCAGTTATAAATTAAGCTACTTCCACGCAGTATAACAGTAAAGTATGGCCAAGAATATAGCACTTCCAATAATTCCATGATAACGAAAATCAATGAATGAATGCTTCAACGTAAGAATGTAGGAGTCAAGAAATAGACTTTAAACAATGTCATGCTCATAGAAATAAATCGACAGTATAACGGTATTTTCCTTAACTTCCATTTCTTTTAAATCAATTTAAGCAATATGACAAGTTCTAGATCATCAAGGTTTGTCTAGAATCATAGGAATATCAACCCTTGGTCAAACCTTGGGTTAACAAATGCAAGCTATGTAACGGTCATTTGCTGGGCCGTTACATTATGTAACGCGCCAATAATAGGCCGTTAGAGTGATCCGAGTCTAGAAGGATAAAAATAGACTCAGAGGAATGTGACGGTCTGGCACTGGGCTGTTACGTGAGCCTGACGGTCCGGTTCAAGGCCGTTACATTTCAAGAATCAAAACCACGATAGAGTGTTCTAATTAATGGGCTTTCATTGATACAACCAACTCGGCGTCCTAGTGGGAATCCTAGGCTCGCGGAGAATTACGGAGGCCTTGAAACAATGATTTCCTAGTCCATTGGAAGGAATATCTAATAGAGAGGTCCTCATGTCCAAGATGGTATTCCTATAGTGCAAAGTGTGAACTAATGACAACATACCGGAATATGTGCCATGTACGTATAGAATTGACTCTATTGACAGAGAGAGATATGTATAATCAATGTGAAAATTATGATAAAAACTCTGTCAATACAATGTTAAAAAGTCATGCTTTATAGTACAAAACTATAGAATTTGGTTTAACATAACTTAAGTAGAAGTGATGACAAAACATGCAATACCTATCATGAATAATCAAATAACCTTAAAATCACATGATTAGGTTTAAAACTTAGGTAACTAGGCTTTAACAATAATAATATTGGCATGTTATATTTTGTCTTAGGGTTGACAGAACACAGAATATAACGGTCTGGAGATGGGGCGTCACAGTGAAAGTGACGGTCAGGACCCAGCCGTTACATGAATTTAACGCGTCTGTCAAAGCGCGTTAGAACCAACAGTGCAATTCAAATACCACAGAGTGTGTAACGATCTGTCGTAGGGCCGTTACTTGAAAGTGACGGTCCTATGCTAGTGCGTTATAGTATCTGCTAACAGAAAACGGTATAAGCATAAAGAGATCGATTCATATCATGTCTATAATCAAAATATCATGAGTTTCTAGACATGATAACGAAGTATAGGTTATCTATATGCGTGGGTATTGATGAATAGATGGATAGTCAAGTCTTTAATCTTTAGTTAGGGCTAAGAGAAATATGATATGCATAGAGCCAATAAAACATGAAATTGATGATCAAGCATGCATGGAATCCAATCAAAACAGAGGCTCTTAGTCCTATCACGTTGTTTTTGCCGTTCATGAGATAACCTACCTCTTACTTAGACTATAGTTTTTGAATTTGGTTGAGAACCCTGCCCTAGATCCCTTCCTTCTCTTGTGACTTTTTCAGCAACTTCTTTAGGCTCTAACTCCACGCCCTCTTGAGCTAAAGATGTGAAATTCGGAGGGGAGTTAGTCTAAAGTATTGTAAACAAATTATTCTAAAGAACTTACCTGAGATAATGACTCCTTACCTTGCTTCCTTACGCCCAAAAAGTAAGGGTCGCACAGTTCAGAACTATGCCCTATTTATAGAGTTTAGGCTAGGGTTTGAGGATTAGATCGAGTTTAGAGTCCTTAGTATTATTATAACTCTTCCCAAGTCGATCCATAGTGGATAGGAACATCAAGTTCCAATCTTTTCATGAGTCCCTTCACTTACGGAACTAACATGATGTAACGGTCGAGTGCCCATGCATTACATGGCTGTGGCGGTCTTACGATAGACCGCTACAGTCATCGTAGCTTAGAGTTTCAATTTATAACAACTCTTTTGTTAATTATCTAAATAATTATCTTATATTATTAGTGTTTATCCTTAATATCCGTGGATAGGCTTAAATACCTTCTAGAATATGGGCCAAACCTAATGGTCTAGGTCCTAAACCCTTTTGGACTTCAATTAAGCGAGTTGGGTTAATTGATTAACACAATTTTGGCCTTATATTGATTATTTAGCCCAATTAATGCCAGAATATTATTTAAAAAACTAGAAATTACTTTTATAAATTTTGGGGCTCTACAGTAGTAATTTCAACTTTTGTTCTGAACCACTTGCTTGGTCCATCTACCATTTATGTTCTGGTGAGTGGGCTTACTGAAGTTCTTTACAAAATTCATTCACATTTTAAATAGTCGACCAGCATTGTTTGTTGAACTTCCTTTCGGACATTGAGATCCTTGACTACTATTTGAGCTGGATGGTGTGTCCAGCTTCTCCTTTCCCTTCTCTGGTCAGAAGGTGGTGGTTTTGAATTGAAAGGGTCTCTTGTTAGTTGGGTCATAGCCTAGACCCTCCCTATTGAGGTTAACCCTTGTCCCTAGTATAGCATCCAGACTAGTTTTTCCTTGGACAAACTTTTTCAAGACCTTCTGTTTATCTTCCAGCTCTTTTTGAAGTGACTCAGAATTTTTTAGAAGTTCAGCATTCACTTTCTTAATAGCTTCATATTTCTCTGAGTTCACTCTATTTTCATTCAGGCTTTCTTCAATTTTGATTTTGATTTCGTTAAGCTGGTTGTGACTCTCCTGATTTTCTTCCTTAAGCTTTTCATTTTCTTTTCTTAGGGAAGTCATTTCTTCTAGTTCTTCTTTTAGTTTCTGATTTTCCTCACAGAATTGGGTTTGTTCTTTAATATTGGTATTGAATTTTCTCTTTAGAACCCTATGCTCTTTACTAAGTGAATTGAACTTATCTAATAATTCAGCATAGGCATCTTCCCAGTCATTAATAGAAAAATTCTTAAAGATATTTGTTACCTCCTCTTCGCTGTTTGCCATTAGGCAAATCCCTTCTTCATATTCCTCCGAGGAAGTGCTTTCCGGATCTTCTTCCTCATCGCACCACGTGCAGACCATTGCCTGTGGCTTCTTCTTTTTCTGCACCTTTGAGCTCTTCTTCTGAAGGTAGGGACCCTTCTTCTGGAGATCTGGGCAGTCCCCTTTCATGTGTCCCTGTTTGTTGCAATGAAAACAAGTCACTCTCTTAGTATTTCTATTCTTATCATTGCCGTATTCAACATTCTTACTGAAGGAGTATGGCTTCTTCCTCCTAAAGATCTTCCCCTTATTCCTTAAAAATTTACTGAACTGTCGAGTGAGCATTGCTTGCTCCTCCTGATCGAGATCGAAAAAACCATCGGACTCGGGGCTACTGCTACTGCTACTGCTGCTGCTACCCTTGTTGCGGGATGCCTTGAGAGCAATATCCTTGCCCTTCCTGTCACTTCCTTCACCACCTCTTTTAAAGTTCATCTCATAGGTCATGAGGGATCCTATGAGTTCAGTCACTGTCATAGTCATCAAATCCTTTGACTCTTCTATCACGATTGCCTTAGTGTGCCATGCCGGGGTAAGAGACCTAAGTATCTTTATGACTACATCTGCTTCAGCCATCTCTTTCCCTAGCCCCTTAAGAGTATTCATGATCAAAGACAACCTGGCATACATCTCAGTGATGTTCTCCTCTAGTTTCATCTTAAACAATTCATACTCAGAGGTGTAGAGATTTACCTTCGAGGCTCTCACTTGAGTTGTACCTTCGTAGATTAGTTGCAGCCTGTCCCACATTCGCTTGGCCGTCTTGTAAGCTGATATGCGGGCGTATTCATCTGGGTGAACAGCACACTAGATGATGTTCAGCGCCGTCCAGTTAAGTGAAGATAGCTTGACATGATCATCTGTCCACGCATCCTCGTTCGGTTGCAGATCATACGGCCCTGTAGTAATTACCCTCCACAGCTTGTGGCTCTGTGCCCTAATGAACACCTCCATCCTGTTTTTCCAGAAGAGATAGTTATTGAAGTCCCGCGATCAATGACTCCCAAGAGGGGGGTGAATTGGGTGTTTACAAATTTTAAGAGAACTTTTGGCCTTTTATAAAATATGTAATAGAATGCTAGTTAAGAGATACCATAACTAAATGTGCACATATTGGATTTATCAAACTTAGTGGATGATAATATACATAATGCAAGATATATGAATATAAGTCCGGAATAACAATAAACACTAACAATCATAAGAATGGAGGTAGAGGAAAAGGATCAAACCACATAAATCAAGCCATAGTGCACATCGGATTTTAAGGTGGTTCGGATGCAACGACGGCAATCCTACGTCCACCCCTCACCAAACCCAGTGAGACTTCACTCGGGGATAAATCCCCAAACGGAGATGATGCTCCAACCAAACACGCAGGACGACGCCTACCCACACACACGGGGACACGCCCCAATACACACACACACACACACGGAGATGAGGTATCCAACACGATCCAACAAACGGATCAACAAGACACACACACGCTGCGACAAGTGCAGCAAACCACACACTAAAACAACTGGATCTAAGTAGATCCACACACACACGTAGATCTAGGAAGATCTACGCACACACGAATGGAACACAATAACCACACACAACCACGGATCCAACACGATCCACACACACACACAGAGATTCTTTAGTTTATGTTGAACACAAATACAATGCCCAAGAGATAAATACGATGAGGCTTAGTTTAGAAAACTCCTATTTTGGGTTCCCCTTGAATGCACGTTGCGGATCTTGAATGCATCTTCAATCTTCACTTGAACAACCTTCCTTTGATCTCTTCTTGAAACCCTTGCTTGCTTCTTGATTTCCTCCCCCTTGATCTCTCTTTGTTGGTTGCTTGCTTCTTCACTTTGTAGGTGCTTGTTGGCTTCAGATATGCCTTCAATGGGTTGAGAATGGATGAAGAACACTTGCTGCACGGAGTACTGTTCACGGCTACAGTACCTTTCTTCTTCCTCCTTGGACATCACCCTCTTGATCTCCCTTGAAGCCCTCTTGGATCCCTTTGCTTGCTTGCTTGCTTCTCTTCTTGATTGGAGCTTTGTTGGCTTCAGATTGAGCTTGAATAGCTTCAGATAGATGAATGGATTGCTGGACGGAGTACTGTTCACGTAGCTCCTCTTGCTCTTGCAACAGCACACTTTCCCCCTTTGATGGCCTCTTTTTGATCTCACATGAAATCCTTAGGGTTTTATGACCCTTTAGGTTGGTTTTATATTTCTTGAAAGGCCCTTGGACAACCCCTAGACCAGATCCACGAATCCCGGTGTAATTGGGGGCAAAAGGATTAAAGAAATGGGGTGAAACCCCTCTCCTCGAGCTTGACACAAAAGTCAACAAAAGGGGGCTTCGGGGCTGGCGGTCGACCGGAGGGCATGGGACGGTCGACCGGAACCTATAAATCCTGGAGTGTTTTGTTTCTAGAAGAACCGGTCGACCAGAAAGGCAAGGGCGGTTGACCGAAACCTGTAATACGTGGAATTCTTAGGCTCTGGTAAATCTGGTCGACCGGCCAAGGCGTGTTGGTCGACCGGAAACACCTATACCTGAAAAATGGAAGTGTTAGACCAATGAAACATGTCCAAATGTCAAGAGCTTCATGTTCATATCAAAATCATGCTTTCTGGAATTGAATTCAACTTAGAATATGCTTTGAGCATTTCTAATTTTTGGTCCGGGGGCTCCGCCCCCGGAAACCCCCGCAAGGGGCGCTGCCCCCTTGATCCCCGCGACCTGACCGGGCAGGTCGATCCCCGCGACCTGACCGCGCAGGTCGATCCGCGGGCGAGGGCGCACAATGGCCAGAAGGGTTTCATGTGTAAGGTGCAAGAATGAGGTGTATTAATGACAGATGTATGAAATATCCATGGTGAGATTGAAGCTTTAACAAGGTGAGTATCTTACCAAAGTCTCTTGATAGTAAATGATATATATCACCTATTTTGAATTGCAGAGAAGCAAGGTGCTTATTCACACGTTTGGTTTACCAGGTGGCTACCATGAGTTTGATCCTGCAAGCAAAATAGTCAGGGTTAATACCATGCTTGTTCATATTTTAGAGGTTATGAAACCTCTTGCCTCTTGCAAACCCAACATAAACAACAAGATGAATGAACACAAACATCAAGAACATGTGTAATCAACCACGGGTTTAGTTATCATCATTAAAGCACACATTAAGTTTAGTTATCATCAAAACCATAACTTAGCAAACACAACAGTCATCAAAACCATAACTCAACAGTTATTACCATCAAAGAATGGAGGGCGACTAATGGATTGACCTTCAGGCATGAAACTTCGAGGACCATTAGAATTACCCTGACCGTTTGTCCACATGATGCAAACCTGCTCTGATACCAAATGTTATGCGCAGCGAAGAGTGATATAGAAGGGGGGGGATGAATAGATCACTCTTGATTTAAAAACTTCAGCTGAAAATCACTACTTTGAATTTCAACCCTTCAGATACAGCGAAAGAGTATTACAAACGCAGTCAATAACCAAGACATAATAAGTAAGTGCGATTGAAAAGGCTGTTCACAGTCAAACGAAATGCCAAGCAGATGGAGAGCACAAACGATAATAGCAAACCACAGAAGAGACAAGTATTTTTAAGGTAGTTTGATTGTAGTCCACAATCTACATCCACCCCTCACTCCAACTAGAGTGAGGCTTCCACTAGCCACGGCTAGAAACAGCAGCCTCAATATGCAAACAAAATGCTGCCACACAGCTTGACCAACCAAGGGAAACAAATCCCTCAACCCAAACTCTGCTACCCACAGAGCTTGACACCTGGACCTGCTACCCGTAAGACCAGAACCGGAGATGAATCTCCCTTCCTCCAAACCGGAGAGAACCTGCTAGTGACAACGCGTCACTGGCAAAACCAGACATCACAGATCTCTCTTCCTCTACAGCCCAGAGGGAAACCGGAGTATCTCTCCCTTCCTCCAAACACTGGAGGGTAACAATATGGAATCAGAAATATGAAGAAAGAAACTGAAAAACAAGACAATCGATGAAGACAATCGTTTCTGAAAACCAAAACAATGTAGCTTCCGAAGAAGCAAATTAGACACTTCTCTCACTCAGACTTTTCTCTCAGAACAATACTCTCAAATCATTTCTCTCTGTCTTCTCTCTGGAACGTGGAGGCTCTCTCTTTTCTTCTTCTGCTCAGGGATTCTTCTTCTCAGCTTTTTTCCTCCAGTTCAGTCCTTCTGTTCACAGAAGACACCTTTTATATGGCATCCGACCTGAATACCATGACTTCACACGAGTGGCATGAGTGGGGCTCGTTCCCTCCTTTTCCAGAGCATCCTCGGATCACATGCCAAGAATCATCCTCGGATCACGTGCCCAATCATCAACCTGAATCATCTGCAGGCAGAGACAAAAGAAATGTAACTAGTTAGTTCAGGCTTTTAACATAGCGTGTATAGACTTTAGAAGCAGTAAATAAGCAAGTATGTACAACGTGAGAATGTATGGACTTGAGCCTTCATGCGACCTCAAAGTACAGACTTGCAGAATGATGCATTAACATAACAGAGTGGAATGTGTAGACTTCTGTGTAATGCATGAAGCAATCGAGTGTATAGACATGAAAACAAGGGAGTGTATAGACTTGATGAATGCGTGCATGAGAAGGCAGTGTACAGACTTTATGATGCACAAGCATAACTAATGTATAGACTTTGATGTAAAGGCTTGAGTTAGACAAACAATGTATAGACTTCACGATGCACACCCATAACCAATGTATAGACTTTTCAATGCACAGGGTGGAGTTAAGCGAACGATGTATAGACTTACCCCTTGAAGAATGTACAGACTTTGAAGACTCGAAGCCCCACGATTTATAGACTTTGAATGCATCTTCAAAGCACAATGTGCAGACTTTACCAATGAATAGACTTGATCTATTGGCTGTACAGACTTCAAGCTATGTAGAGACTTGGTGAACGCCAAGCGATGTATAGACTTGGTGAGCGCCAAGCGATGTATAGACTTGGTGAACGCCAAGCGATGTACAGACTTGGTGAGTGCCAAGTGATGTACAGACTTGGTGAGCGCCAAGCGATGTACAGACTTCAATGACTCATGCAACCAGACACGTGAATGCTCAGATAATGTACAGACTTAGTGCAAACGGGATGTGCAGACTTTGTAGCAACAATGCAGGCTATACAGACTTGAGAATCTTGAAGGCCAATGTACAGACTTGGAAAGCTTGAAGACTGCGATGTATAGACTTTGCGAGCGCCAGGCCGATGCATAGACTTTACCAATGTGTAGACTTTGCCTATATGCAGTGTGTAGACTTGATATCAATGCTGGCTGAACAGACTTGCATAAGCGATGTATAGACTTTGCCAATGTGCAGATTTTGCCTATATGCAGTGTGTAGACTTGATATCAATGAATGCACTGGCTTTACAGACTTGCATAAGCGATGTATAGACTTTGCCAATGTGTAGACTTAGTGCAAAGGGGATGTGCAGACTTTGTAGCATGCAGTGTATAGACTTAATATGAAGGAATGAACAATGTCTAGACTTGATATGAAGGAATGCAAAAGACTCTGTACAGAGATGGCCAATGTACAGACTTCAATGCAGAGACTTTGAACGTGTATGCTGGCAGTGTATAGACTTGATCAAGTAATGCATGTCTATATGACAACCACATGAACTGCACTGTCCCAAGTGATGAAGCATGAATTGATCTAGAGATAGAAACATACTGATTTATAGTGTGAGACATCATCAAAACCGTAGGGATGCAATAAATAATAGCCCAGCAAGGCTGACAAATAGGTGGTACCGGTGTCAAATGGCCCAAAAGGTAGTTTTCGCAAAGGATGCGTCGACGCATCAGGGATATCACGTCAATGCTACGAAGCACAGCCCGCCAACAGTTCTAAAGAACATGAAACTACATCAACGCACCCAGGTCAGGGCGTCGACGCAATGGCCATCCCAGAAAGCATTGTAAACGCCACTCACTAAGGATGCATCAACGCACCTCCTCACAGCGTCGACGCCATCAAGGCCAGTATAGATCCTAAGAAATCCACTTAGAAAAAAAGAATAAAGAAAAGAATATATGAAAGAGAGGAAGGGGAGCATGCGTGGATGCTATACGAGGGTGATCGCCAGGGACCACGGGCCTTAAATGAATATAACAATAAATAAGAGGAGGGATCGCGATAAATACCTTAAAAGCAGAGAGATGTGAGTGCACCTTCTCTTCCAATCAGCCGGCCGATGAAGAGAGTTTTCCTTTGACTTGATTACCCTTGCAAAACAACAAAGAGAACACCAATGAAGATATGGATTGGAATACAAAGTTGTGTAGCATCAAATCCTAATAATAATCAACATGAAGAGCATGGACTAGGACACACCTTGTTGGTGTTTTGGCTTTAAACCCCTATGCAAAAGGGTAACGAAATAATGATGAATGATAAGGAGGTGTGCAAGTGTTGCACAAAGGGGAGTATCTCAACATGGTTGAGATGAAGAAAATAAGAAAATATGATGCATGCAATGCTAATGATGATAAAATAAAGAGAAAAGAGAAGGGGAAAGCTTATTGGTTTTTTCTCCAATTGGGGGCTTCAAGGGATGAAGATCTCCAAGGATGTAGCTTTGTGGTTCATGGGAGTCTTCTCCTTGAGCCTCCGATTCGGCAGCACCTCCCCTTCTTGATGAATCAGTCCTGCTTAGCCAAAGGAGAGAGGGGTCCTATTTATAGGGCAGAAATTTGCAGGTTTAATTCAAGGAAAATTATAAAATGGAGCTTTAGTGGGATTTGGAGAGAGATATTCCTTGCCCCAGTGTCCTACCAGCCTTTAGAAAGTCTTAGGACCCTTTCCCAAGTGGAAGAGGACCTCAAAAATGGAGAAAGAAGGAGGTTCGGGCCAGATTCGGAACTCGGTAGGAATGGGCGACCACTCAGTGGTCGCCAATTAAAATAGTGTCAGATAGAAGTGTCGCCAGTTCTGAGACATTTTAGGAATGATTAAGACTTTCTAAAATTAGAA
Source organism: Amorphophallus konjac (assembly GCA_022559845.1). NCBI lineage: Eukaryota > Viridiplantae > Streptophyta > Magnoliopsida > Alismatales > Araceae > Amorphophallus > Amorphophallus konjac. The sequence goes on from CM040118.1 coordinate 147,863,771, forward strand.
AAGAATTGGCACCCATGAGCCGGTCGCCAATTAGGAATTAATATGAATTTTCGACGGGGTTAAATGCTCAAAATAAGGCAAGGATGAACGCGTGTGGGGTCCTGGACACGTTCAAGAATAGGCGTCAGTGCAAACGGACGCCCTTTCTTGGATATTTTGGAAATTAAGATATTACCAAAAAAATTAGAAAACTAAGTTGCATCCGGATGATCAGACGAGTTCATTAATTTCTTAAATTTTTGGTAATTATTTAAAGATAAAATGGGAATTAACGTCAATAAGATGGTTGCCCATTAAAGAATAAGTGGCTGTTCAGAAGGGCATTAATTCTTCAAGGCGGCGAAGGAAAGGAATAGGCGACGAAGGGCCGGCCGCAGTTTCAATAACGCATCTGAGAAGTCGAATGTGTTTAATTAATAAAAATAGCTATATAATTAACATGGATAATAGAATATGCATCCAGCCATCACGACGCTTTAAAGAAAACGTGCCCTTCCAGACGGATGTATTCATTATTTATTTTCAGGCCAAAAATAGGAGAAAAATAAGAACACGTCTGGTGTCCTGGATGATAGGGTGCTAGGCCCGGATACAGAGGGGGGTGAATGTATCCCTCTACCAATAATGCCCAAATTAAAACTTGGATGCTAGACACAGTCCCAGAATAAAACTAATTCAATTGAACTCATGAACAAACACATGGAGTGCGCCTAAGCAATCATCTAGCGGAAGCAAAGCAAGGCAATCAAACCACTGCACAGATAATTTTTTAGGTGGTTCGATCCACAGACCTACGTCCACCCCTCACTCCCAACTGCAGTGAGGCTTCCACTAGCACAAGCTAGAAACCGCAGACTCAGTCTACAACAGGTGCTGCCAAATAGCTTGACCAGGGGAACAACCTTCCCTCTTCCTCCAGACCGAAGGGACACCCCAAGTGACTCCCAGCCACTTGGAACCAAAGACTAGGTCTCTCTTCCTCCAGACCAGGAGGGAACCCACCAGTGAACTCCCCGTCACCAGCAAACCAGAGGTCACAGACCTCTCTTCCTCCAGACCAAGAGGGAACCACTGATGACACACAGTCACCAGTAAACCGGAGATCAGATCTCCCTTCTCCTGAGTCCATAGGAGGAACCCGACCTCAATCCAGAGAGTCGTAAGAACAATGATCATAGTTAAAAATAAAAACAAGAAACGAAAAGTACAGCAATCAGAAAGCTGGAAAATGAAATCATAATGTGGCTCTCGCAGGAGCTGACTGGAGTGGATCTGATCCAACTTCCAGTAGGAACGATCTTCAGGTAAGCTCCTCTTCCTCTTCTTTTCTCTCTCACTATCTTTCTTTTTCTCTTAATCCTCATGAGCTCTATCTCTCTCTCTTTTTCTTCCGATGCTTCTCTCACTCTGCCACTCTTCTTTTTCTGCTTCTTCTTCTTCTGCTTCTCTACTGCTCTCACCTTCTTCTATCACACTCTCCTCTTTTCGATAAGTCTTCTTCTGAGGAAGAAGCTTCGCATTTATAGCAACAGCAGCTAGGGCATGTGCATGGCTAATGCTCTCCACGATTCCCGCCCTAGCTTCAGTGCACGTGGCGGCTTCTCAGCATCTTGGATCACGTGCCAGGTGCCAACCTCGGATCACGTGCCCAGACTGTGCAGGTTTAATGAAGAGTTCAGTCGATCAGCAGAATCAACATAGGCTGTACATAGTTCAATCAAGCAGCAATGTATAGACTTGACAATGCAGTGTGCATGCAATGTACAGACTTAGCGTGCAGGCTGCCAGCGATGTATAGACTTGCTGCGTGCAGTGGGACACAATGTACAGACTTTGCGGCAGGCAGCTGGACATTGTATAGACATGCTATGCAGGCTGTGGGACGCAATGTATAGACATTGCAGTGCTGGCTGCCAGCGATGTATAGACATTGCAGTATTGCCGTGGGACGTTGTATAGACTTATTGTGCAGACTGCCAGATGTAGTGTACAGAATTTGTGTGTGTGTGCAGAGACAATGTGTAGACTTGGTTCGAGCAACACACTGACTGTACAGACTATATGAATGCAGAGCTAGACCCATGTACAGACTTCATACATGCAAGACTGAAGCGTGTACAGACATGATGTAGCATGATTGTATGGACTTAGTGTGTGCGAGCATTGCTGCAGGCAGTGTACAGACTTTGTTATGCAAGGCTATGGCATGCTGTCAAGCAATGTGCAGACTTGTGTGTGAGACATGAAGCAATCGAATGTATAGACATGCAACAAGGAAGTGTATAGACTTGATGAAAGCAATGCATGCACAATGATGCAATGTTCAGACTTTGCTGAAGGCTGCCAGTCGATGTAGGGACTTGGCTGAAGGTAACGCTGAAGCAATGTTCAGACTTCATGTATGCAATGCAGTGGCTTGTACACACTTTGTGAGTGTGAAGCTATATGCATGTATAGACTTCACATATGCAGTCATTATACCATGTATAGACTTAGTGTTCACGTGAGAAAACGATGTATGGAGTTGATGTATGCAGCAATAAGAATGTACATACTTTATTGCGTGCATGACAGATAATGTCTAGACTTGCTATAATGTGTGCAACTAAAGGAGCAAACAGATGTATAGACTTTAAGTAAAGATGCATGAGCAATGTATAGACTATGCATATGCAAAGGCTGTATAGACTTAGCGTGCTATGCAAAGGCTGTATAGACTTGAGCTAAGAAAGCTACAGGGCCGATGTATAGACTTTGCATATGTGAGACACTGTACAGACTTGAATGCAGAGTGACGATGTGTAGACTTGCCCAATGTACAGACTTAGCAGTAGCATGATGGCGAGTGCTGTACAGACTTCACATGAGACAATGCAATGTGTAGACTTGATGAACAAACAAGTGAGAGATGTACAGACTTGCTAAACGATGCATGAGACGCTGCCAGACTGTACAGACTTGCTAAGACGATGCATGAGACGCTGCCAGACTATACAGACTTCGAGTGAGACGATGCATAAGACGCAGAACTATGTATAGACTTTGAAGCTTAACTGAGACGGTGGATGTATAGACTTCATGGCTTAACTGAGACAATGGATGTACAGACTTAGTGTTGCGACACTAGGCCAATGTACAGACTTAGACCGCCTGCATGCTATGCAATGTACACACTTCGAATGCCTGCATGCTATGCAATGTACACACTTCGAATGCCTGCATGCTATGCAGTGTGTAGACCTTGAAGTGCTTGCAGCTGTGCAATGTGCAGACTTTGAAGTCTCGCATGCAATGCAGTGTGTGGACTTGTCATGCCTACACAAGGCGATGTACATACTTGCTGCGTGATGCTAATGTGCAGACTATGTAAATGCATGCAGTGTATAGACCCACTTCTGTCCAGACTATGCAAAGTGTGATGATGCATGGATGTTTAGCCTGTACTGACTTCCACAAGCAGAGTAAAGCAACTGATGCATATGTATATGAATGTTTTATGCAGCAGATAACATGACTGAACATCAAATGTAATGCTTTAGATCTGATAAACTGACTGAACAGCAATGCAATGCTTTATGCTCTGATAAACTGACTGAACATCAGAATGACTAAAATGATTGAATATGACATGGTGACTCACAGTGCTTAACTCACATCAAAAACCAATCATCAAAACCACAGGGGCACAATAATCTCCCCCTTTTTGATGATGGCAACACTGTCAACACAGTGAGTCATTCTGATGATGTGATGATGTGAGTCATTCTGATGACTCAAACTATTCTCCCCCTTTGACTTCATCAAAAAGAAAATAGTTTGAGAAGTTAAAGCATATTTATGACTCAGTCAATTTCTCCCCCTTGCTATAATCAAGATGAACCATGGAGAGGTATGAATGCAGAGATTCAGATGCAACAAGAAATGTAATACCTCCCCCTAAATATATGAATGCAAGGTCACGATTGATATGAACATGATTCAATATGACAAGGAAGCTCCCCCTGAATAGATATCAATTGATATACATCTGTTGCATTTCTCCCAATTGATATGGTTGAGAGGGAGACCACAGTGGCATTCAAGGATAAGTTCAGGTCAATGAACCAAGGACAGTGAGCAGAAGAGTTTCAAATAACAGATTTACAAATAAGCTCCAAACACAAGAAGTTCAGCCATATTTTCAAGGAGATACCAATCTCATAAATCAATAACAGAATTTTTCAAAGTCTTCCATTATAAGGGCTTATGAATGAACTTTATTGAACAGCATGGTTTAAACATGATATATGCAAAGTTTGTCAATAAAATTCTGTATTTATATCTAAAATCACAGTTTAATAAAAGTAAACCAAGCCCTCATATTTATATCTTGATTAACCTCCCTTTCTCTTACACAATCAAATTTACTGACTTCTTTAGGAATTACATTCACTAGTATTGAGATCAAGCAATTATGAAGTCATGTGAATTTGTCTAGGGTTATAGCAATTTAGCTTTTGCATCAATATTCAAATATTGTAATTTGTTCAGCAAATTTTCATACTACATATTTCCAGAGCACTCTAGTTTAGTGCACACCTTGTAACTAGAGGATATACGTTGATCAAACGCCAATATCCCTAAGCACTTAGTGTGACTAACAGTCATGCTTTATCAACAGAGTTAACATTTACACCTCATTTCATTTCTTTGATGAGTGAGATGTATTTCTCAGTATGCATGCCATTGCTCTGCCAGATTTAACAACCATTTTTAAGCAGAGTTAACTATGGAACCTCATGACACAATCCTTTGGACATGGTTTATCAGTGACCAAAGTCATTGCTCTGACAATTATTTACCCTTCAGACATTTCAGAGAGCTCATTTGATTCAAAATAATACAAAATTCATGTACTTAACCACATAAAGCCATGAATTCAATAGTGCAGATTCCAGAAGTTTTTACAAGACTCAGCATGAAACAGTTGGTTGAAGTTTATTAAAACATGATTCAGATTTTTTTAAAGAGATTTAAAGTCAAACTTCAATGAATACATTAAACTTAAACTAGCTGAGTTATTTCGGACATTCATAAAATCGTATAATAGAAGATTCCTAATTCAAGTGTTTTCATATTTATGAACGAGAGATGTCCCATTGAAATCTTCATGAATGACTGATGGAAGAGGTCTTCAAGAATGAGTGTTTTTGAAGCTCATTGTTTTCAGATATGATCAAGGTTTGTCAATTAAAATCAATGAGGAAAAGGTTATGCACATCAAGCAAGATATCAGGAGGTCAGGCATGCTTCAGGATTTTCAAGATTAACATGCAATGAATTTTGACCTAAGTGTATGCATTTGACAATCTGTATGCTATGCATTGACTCCCCCTGACAATATGCATTCAATCACTCTTTTTGACATTTTTCAATGTAAGGAAATGCAATGCACTATATGTATGCAAGGACATGCAGTGTTTGCCATGAAGACTGAACATATGACAATGTGACTCATGCTCATTCAGACTGCCCTACTAAGCAAAATGACCCATGGTACTAGGCGAAGCACATGGTCTAAAAGACCACCTCACACATAGTAAGAACCTCCAGACAGATTTTCCTACCTTTTGGTAGCTTACTCTTTGATATACCATAGTGGTCATGCATAATAATTCAACATGGGCAGCATGCATGGATCAAATTTCAGCTTTTCAGATTTTTCATAATGCAATTTGTTTTCAGAGATTATGCATATCAACAATTATCAAACAACTACAATTGGCATATGTATGCATCAGATGCAGACAACCCTTTTAATCTCATATTTGCACAGAACACTCAGCAAGTGCATGATCAGAAACTAATGCAAATGGCAGATGATGAATGAATATGCGAAAACAGATTTAATGTGCTATGCAGTAAAACTAAAAACATGAAGTGCAAGAAATTTACCTGAAAAGTTCAGGAAGGGGTTTTCATTCTTGAGTGCCTTGGATTAATCCCCTCTTTATTAATCAGCTTCCAAGGCACACCTACAAGTTAGCAAACTATTTTGCACAAATAGGCACCCAAGAATTCTTGGGTCCTGACATGACAATATCACTCCTAGCAGGTTTTCTCAGCACATTTTTAACTTGATGATCATCAAATTTCATCAGAGGATAACCATCCATCAAATGTCCAGATTTGCCATAATGATGGCAAGAAGTAGCAGATTTCTGATTTGATTTATGCACATTCTTATTAGCATGAATTCTATGTGCATATGCATGAAAATTTTTGTTAACAGAATTAAAATTCTGTTTACCAAAACTAGTCTTGCTTTGGTATCCTGCCAGCCAACAGGTTGCAGCCCTGTGACCTGGCTTTCCACAGTTAGAGCATGCAAGAGACTTTCTATTAAAGACAAATTCAGGTTTATCAAAAAACTTTCTATTTGCAGGGAATCTACCAGATTTATAGTTAGACTTCCTTCCCTGAGCATGCCAACATTGGGCTGCAATGTGGCCCATCTTGCCACAGTGAAAGCATGAATTAGAATTTCTCCTACCAGCATTCAAATCTCTTATGACCCAATTTTCCACAATTAAAGCATGTCATATGCTGGTTTATTGAATCAAACTTGTTCTTGTTAATAGCATGATTGTTTGCATGAAATTTAGCATGATATGAATGATATGTTTTCTTATCACTTGCAAACCAACATTGTGTAATTGTGTGTCCTAATTTGCCACAGTGAGAACATTCAATTTTCTTTTTCTGAGATGAAGGATTTTTATCATAAAATTTCTTAACATTCATATCATCCTTCTCCATCAATTTACACTCATGCATCAAATGACCGAATCTATGACAGTAATGACTGATCATTTTCTTCTTAGATGCATGTGAGTGTGTGTGAGGACTGTGATCAACATGCACTGATGAGCCCTTTTTGATTATTTTCTATTTTCCAGTCTTTTTCGGATTTTTATCCTATTTTTCTATTTTCTGAACAATGGGCTGTTTAACCTGTGATGTTGTGGCTACATTTGAAGCTTTTACAAATGAAGTCATCAACTTGCTCTGAAGCTCTTTCTTGTTAACATTATTGTAGCCCAGCCCTTCCTTCCTAGGGTTGATTTTTACACCTAGTAGGTTGTCTAGGTTTTTCTGCCCACTTACGAATTTTGACAAGGTTTCTTTCAGATCCTTGATTTCATTTTCGAGAGATGCAACGTTTATTTCATAACTTGTAATATCTTGTTCACTGCAATTGACAACTTCATTCAAAACTTTGTTAGCTATTTTGTATTTTTCAATTTCCTTTCTCAGCTCATCTACTTCTTCAGTTTCGTTTGTACAGATGACTTTCCCTTTCTCCAAAGTAAGAAGTCTTTCAGATATCGAAGAGTTCAGTAGTTTTAACTTCTCATTTTCTTCCTTAAGCTTATCATTTTGAATTAACTCATTTATTAGAGTCTGATCTTCTGAGTTAACATTGCTTTCTCTCCCAGCTTCAAACTCCTTCAATTCTTTTTGCTATTTTTCAAAATCTTTCTGCAATTCCATATTTACATATTTGATGGTAACAAATTTTTCAATTGGCAAATCATTCTCTCGTTTAAGTTTCTCTAATTTTTCTTCATTTTCTTTGGAGAATTTTCTGAGAGAATCTTTTTCAGACTTCAGCTTGTTTAAATCTGAGTTCACACATTCAAAATTTTTCAGCAATTTTTCATACTGATCGTGATAGTTAACATGAGTCTGATTATCATTATTTGAACTGAGTTTCTCTTTGAGTTTAGATATCTCATTTACATGATCTTGATTCTCAATTTTCAGCAACGAAATCTGTTTTTTCATTATTTGAATATCAGACATAAAAGCATCATGAAATTGTTTCAACTCTAGACATTTTTCACAAGAGGAGCTTGATCTTTCTAACCCAGTACCCTTTTTTAATTTTTTATACTGTTTTCTTAACCTCTCATGTGACTCTAATAAGTCGGCATATGAATTCTCCCAATCATCTAAAATATAGTTCTCAAAGGGATTTACCTCATCATCATCCTCTTCTTCATTTTGGCTGCCACTTTGATTGCTTATGTTAGCCATCATGCAGCTATCCTCATTTCACTTCTGAGCTCGCTTCAGCATGTCCAGAATGTCTTTAGCAGAGCTGCAATCATGAAAGCAAGAATGTAAAGCCTTATCAGTAGCTGCCTTCATTAGATTCATAGCTATCTGATTCTCTTCATACATTGATCTGTGACTGTCAGTCCATTTGGACTTTTTCTTTGGTAATTTATGAGGACCATGTGAAATTAACTTCCACAGATCAGGATTAACTGATATAGCATAATTTTTCAGACTGACAAACCATACATTAAAATTGGAGCCGTTGAAAACTGGTGGATCACCCATGGAAACAGATCAGATTTAATGCAACAGGAATATTGATGCACCAAAAGCAAAATAGCACCTAAGACTGCAGGATCGGATCTGCAGGTCACTGGACCTTCTATGCAGACACCGCTCTGATACCAATTGATAGGGTGCTAGGCCCGGATACAGAGGGGGGTGAATGTATCCCTCTACCAATAGTGCCCAAATTAAAACCTGGATGCTAGACACAGTCCCAGAATAAAACTAGTTCAATTGAACTCATGAACAAACACATGGAGCACGCCAAAGTAATCATCTAGCGGAAGCAAAGCAAGGCAATCAAACCACTGCACAGTTAATTTTTTAGGTGGTTCGGTCCACAGACCTGCGTCCACCCCTCACTCCCAACTGGAGTGAGGCTTCCACTAGCACAAGCTAGAAACCGCAGACTCAGTCTGCAACAGGTGCTGCCAAACAGCTTGACTAGGGGAATAACCTCCCCTCTTCCTCCAGACCGGAGGGACACCCCAAGTGACTCCCAGCCACTTGGAACCAGAGACTAGGTCTCTCTTCCTCCAGACCAGGAGGGAACCCACCAGTGACTCCCCGTCACCAGCAAACCAGAGGTCACAGATCTCTCTTCCTCCAGACCAGGAGGGAACCACTGATGACACACAGTCACCAGCAAACCGGAGATCAGATCTCCCTTCTCCTGAGTCCACAGGAGGAACCCGACCTCAATCTAGAGAGTCGGAAGAACAATGATCACAGTTAAAAAGAAAAACAATAAACGAAAAGTACAGCAATCAGAAAGCTAGAAAATGAAATCATAATGTGGCTCTCGCAGGAGCTGACTGGAGTGGATTTGATCCAACTTTCAATAGGAATGATCTTCAGGTAAGCTCCTCTTCCTCTTCTCTTCTCTCTCACTATCTTTCTTTTTCTCTTAATCCTCACGAGCTCTATCTCTCTCACTTTTTCTTCTGATGCTTCTCTCACTCTGCCACTCTTCTTTTTCTTCTTCTTCTTCTTCTGCTTCTCTACTGCTCTCACCTTCTTCTATCACACTCTCCTCTTTTCGATCAGTCTTCTTCTGAGGAAGAAGCTTCACATTTATAGCAGCAGCGGCTAGGGCATGTGCAGGGCTAATGCTCTTCACAATTCCCGCCCTAGCTTCAATCAACGTGGCGGCTTCTCAGCATCTTGGATCACGTGCCAGGTGCTAGCCTCGGATCACGTGCCCAGACTCTGTAGGTTTAATGAAGAGTTCAGTCGATCAACAGAATCAACACAAGCTGTACATAGTTCAATCAAGCAGCAATGTATAGACTTGACAATGCAGTGTGCATGCAATGTACAGACTTAGCGTGCAGGCTGCCAGCGATGTATAGACTTGCTGCGTGCAGTGGGACGCAATGTACAGACTTTGCGGCAAGCAGCTGGACGTTGTATAGACATGCTGTGCAGGCTGTGGGATGCAATGTATAGACATTACAGTGCTGGCTGCCAGTGATGTATAGACATTGCAGTACTGCCATGGGACGTTGTATAGACTTACTATGCAGACTGCCGGATGCAGTGTACAGACTTTGCGTGTGTGTGCTGAGACAATGTGTAGACTTGGTTCAAGCAACACACTGACTGTACAGACTATATGAATGCAGAGATAGACCCATGTACAGACTTCATACATGCAATACTGAAGCGTGTATAGACATGATGTAGCATGATTGTATGGACTTAGTGTGTGCAAGCATTGCTGCAGGCAGTATACAGACTTTGTTATGCAGGGCTATGGCATGCTGTCAAGCAATGTGCAGACTTGTGTGTGAGACATGAAGCAATCGAATATATAGACATGCAACAAGGAAGTGTATAGACTTGATGAAAGCAATGCATGCATAATGATGCCATGTTCAGACTTTGCTGAAGGCTGCCAGTCGATGTATGGACTTGGCTGAAGGCAACGCTGAAGCAATGTTCAGACTTCATGTATGCAATGCAGTGGCTTGTACACACTTTGTGAGTGTGAAGCTATGCATGTATAGACTTCACATATGCAGTCATTATACCATGTATAGACTTAGTGTTCACGTGAGAAAACGATGTATGGAGTTGATGTATGCAGCAATAAGAATGTACATACTTTATTGCGTGCATGACAGACAATGTCTAGACTTGCTATAATGCGTGCAGCTAAAGGAGCAAACAGATGTATAGACTTTAAGTACCGATGCATGAGCAATGTATAGACTATGCATATGCAAAGGCTGTATAGACTTAGCGTGCTATGCAAAGGCTGTATAGACTTGAGCTAAGCAAGCTACAGGGCCGATGTATAGACTTTGCATATGTGAGACACTGTACAAACTTGAATGCAGAGTGACGATGTGTAGACTTGCCCAATGTACAGACTTAGCAGTAGCATGATGGCCAGTGCTGTATAGACTTCACATGAGATAATGCAATGTGTAGACTTGATGAACAAACAAGTGAGCGATGTACAGACTTGCTAAACGATGCATGAGACGCTGCCAGACTGTACAGACTTGCTAAGACGATGCATGAGATGCTGCTAGACTGTATAGACTTTGAGTGAGACGATGCATAAGACGCAGAACTATGTATAGACTTTGAAGCTTAACTGAGACGGTGGATGTACAGACTTCATGGCTTAACTGAGACGGTGGATGTACAGACTTAGTGTTACGACACTAGGCCAATGTACAGACTTAGACCGCCTGCATGCTATGCAATGTACACACTTCGAATGCCTGCATGCTATGCAGTGTGTAGACTTTGAAGTGCTTGCAGCTGTGCAATGTGAGGACTTTGAAGTCTCGCATGCAATGCAGTGTGTGGACTTGTCATGCCTACACAAGGCGATGTACATACTTGCTGCGTGATGCTAATGTGTAGACTATGTAAATGCATGCAGTGTATAGACCCACTTCTATCTAGACTATGCTGAGTGTGATGATGCATGGATGTTTAGCCTGTACTGACTTCCACAAGCAGAGTAAAGCAACTGATGTATATGTATATGAATGTTTTATGCAGCAAATAACATGACTGAACATCAAATGCAAGGCTTTAGATATGATAAACTGACTAAATAGCAATGCAATACTTTATGCTCTGATAAACTGACTAAACATAAGAATGACTAAAATGACTGAATATCACATGGTGACTCACAGTGCTTAACTCACATCAAAAACCAATCATCAAAATCACAGGGGCACAACACTGGACGTGACTTTGAAAAGGTCGACACCCCAGTTTGATGCATCAACTCAGAAGAAATGGCGACAATTCAAAGAGGCACTTATTCTTTCAGAAATGAATTGGCGACCAAGGGGCTATCGCTAATTCAGACGAGTTCCAGAAAATTGGAGAAAAGCCCAGGAAAAAGCATGAAAAATAGGGGAAAATATGGAAAGGTTGAATTTTTAAGAAAATGGGGAAAACCACTCAAATAAGTCGATTTGAGGGTCAAATCGAGATATCGCAATGCGATAGGAGATATGCTCAAAATGATGTCAAATTTGGCGTGTCTATAGTTGCCCCGGCTTGGTGTCTACTTTGCAAGGGAGTGACATGAAGTGGAATGAACTGAAAAGTAGATGCCAAGGTGTGATGAGACACGCGTTTAACACCACTTGATAAGGATCGGATCAAAAGCTCGAGATGAGGCAATCTTGGAGAGATTCAGTGAAAGAAACAATTGTTTGGATAAAGAAGGAGTGTGCACGCGGACACGAAGGAGATAAAAGAGAGGCGATCAGCTTCCAGTGCGGTGGAAGTATCCCAGGTCACAAACCTGTAGGTTTCACTATTGGAGAGCGGTTTGCTAGCCAATGTGAACGTGTTGCAGCCAAGATGGATCTAAGGAAAAGAATTGAAATACGAGGATAGAAATCCAAACAAAGGAGTTTTCAAGGAAGCGGCCCAAAATGGCAGCAAGGCAAACTGAGGACCCAATTTGGCATGGAATATCTCTTATCTTGGAATTTAATGTTCAATTGACTCTCAAAATGAGTTATTAGATTGATTTTCCCAAAGTTAATTCAAAGTCCTACATGAATGCATGCTGGGTTTAAAGGAAAAATTAAACTAATTAAAATAGAAGGTAATCAAGGATAATATTGTTAGGCTGCCCAGACTGAGTCAAGATACCAGTTTGTGAGCTGATACTAAGTCGAAGCCCGTTTATCCGCGCACCAACTCGTAAAATGGAACCATCGCCCCCAGTTTTGGATGACTCAACAGCCTAACCGTTTGACTAAGATTCCTCTGAAATCATCATCATTTTTAATGAAGGCAACTCAAATTTCAGTTTTACCAAAGCCACAAGGTCCTTGATATAATCTAATAGCGTAAGTAACATATAGTAAAAATGCATTCAGGGAAATGGTGAAGGCAATAAGCATGAGGGAACTGAGGAATGCAGTGCAAGCACCGTGGGACCTAACTAACGATGTCCGGATGGTGGGACCAAAGAGCTTCTTCTTGCGCTCAAAATTTCATTAGCCAAGATATAAAGGACAACATGTAGTGAATAGCAATAAAGCATTAAAATCATAGCATGTATCAAAGCATAGCATGAATAGCATTGATTTAAGCCTTCGACATAGATGGCATCAACGCATAGATAGCATGAATAACATGAGTTGAAGCATAGCATTGCGTGAAACATGCAAAGCATCATTGTTTGTTGTTTGTCATGAGGATAAAAACTTGGCTAACCATGAGATTGAGATTGGATGATCAAGATCAAGTAATGTCCAATGGTAGGAATAATCTAGTGGAAAGAGTAGGAGTTACTTAGCAAGATTTGGAAATGATAATCAGTTGGATGCTCAGAGTGACAAATGTAAGGCCCCAGAATTTATATATAATAATTTCTGGATTATTTATGGAATTTTCTGAGATTTATAAGGGCTAAATAAATTAATAAATGAATTATTAAGTTAATAAATGGGTTATAAGGCCCAAATATGGTAAACAAGTAACCTAGCCTATTTAATTGAAACCTAATAGGTTCATGGACCAAGCCCATTAAGTTTGGCCCATATTCTAGAAGGTTATTTAGCCTATTCACGAATTTTAAGGATAAATACTATTTTTATATATAATTATATAGATAAAATGAATAAAGAGTTTTATTAATTTGAAACTCTGCACACGTTGTCTGTAACGGTCTATCGGGCGACCGCCACATGCATGTGACGCATCTAGACTGGACTGTCACACTCTGCTGATTCCGTGAGTTGAAGAACTTGCAAAAAAGATTGGAACTTTGAGATCCTATCTACAAGAGACCTAATTAGAAGGATGTGTAACATTCCTAGGGACTCTTCAGGATCAGATTTTGGCGAACTAAGGACTCTAAAATCAATCTAATCCTTAAACCCTAGCCAAATCCCTATAAATAGAACCCAGTTCTGAACTGAGCGACCCTTACTTTTGCCTCGCGTGAAATCAAGATAAGGAGATAGAATCTCGGGTAAGTTCTTTAGAGTCTTTTGTTCCTAATACTTTAGACTAACTACCCTCAAATATTCATGATAGGAGATCAAGTAACCAGGGAGATAAATGCTTCTAAAGTCGCTGATTCGGTCATAGCAACCCAGGATTCAGAGCAAAAGACCACTGAAGATCAAAGAATTAGGACGCATAAACGAGGTAATTAGAGTTAGATGCTTTAGAACTTTTTGTTCCCCATAGTATCATCTTCCTAACCTCAAAATTTCACGTCCTTAGGTCAAGAGGTTGAGGAGTTAGGGCGACGTGAAGTTGCTAAAAAATCTCAGGAAGGGAAGAACTAGGGCATATCTTGAAGACCAAATTGGAAGTCTAAAGCCTAGATAAGAGGTAGGTTATCTCATGAACGGCAAAAATAACATGTTATGGATAAAAGCCCTCTTATTTGACTTGATTTCATGCATTATAGGATGTGAATTTCATGTTTTAGTAAGTTCATGCATACATGCATACCTTTAGCCTAACCAAAGATAAAAGATATCATCTTGATCATTCACTGTGACCTATGCATGTATCTGGCCTTTACTTTGTTATCATGATGAGAATAGTTGGTTATTGTGATTTTTCTTGCATGGGACATAGTTCCTTATCTTTACTGTCAGCAGCAGCTCTGACGGATTCGGGTAGGACCGTCACATGATTGTAACGGCCTTATAATAAGCCGTCACACTCTCTGTTGTGTTTAAATTGCTCCGTTGTCTCTGACGCACCAAAGCAGGAGCGTTACAATACTGTAACGGCCCCTCGACAAACCGTCACATGGCTGTAACGCATCCACTCTCGACCGTCAGGGTATTGTGTTCCGTCAACCCGAGACAGAATAAAGAACAGTCCAAATTACTTATAAATAAGTCTAGTTATCTAAGTTTTGACCCGATATCATGACTTTGAGTTTATTTATTGATTCATGATAGGAATTATATGATTACAAGCATCTTGAGTTATTTTAAGTTATGTTAATTTCATTGGCTAAACTCTATAGTTTGTATTTAAATTATGATTTCAAATGATGTATTGACGGAGTTTTATCATGGTTTCACATCGTTTTATAGTCTTTTCTATCCATAGAATCCTTTTCTCTAAATACATGGCATATATTCCGGTATATGGCCATTAGTTCACACTTTGCACTATAGGAACATATTCTTGAACATGAGGACCTCTCTATTGGATATTCCTTCCAATGGACTAGAAAATCTTGTTTCAAGGCCTCCATAATTCTCCGCGAGCATGGGATTCCCACTAGGATGCCGAGTTGGTTGTATCATGAAAGCCCAATTATTAGAAAACACCATCGAAGTTTTCTGGTTTTTGATATGTAACGGATCCAGATTGGACCGTCAGGCTCATCTAACGGCCCAATAAATGATCGTCACATTGAACTGAGTCCAATTTCTTGTTTCGAGATTCAGACCATTATAACGGCCAAACACTGGAGCGTCACGTTATGTAACGGCCCAATATAAGACCGTCACAGTTCTTGAGTACATTAACCCAAGGTTTGACCAAAGGGTTGATATTCTAAAAGTTTCAAGATGGATTATTAATGGTCTAGAACTTGTCATATTGTCCAAAGAAACTTAATTTAAATTATGAATGATAACGAATGCACCGTTATGCTACCGAATTATTCCCACGAGCATAATCTCATCTTAAATCATTCTTGATCTCTCATATTCTTAATTGAAGCATTCATTCTTTGATGATTGTTGTCATGAGCTTATTGATTGAATTTGTTATATTACTGGCCATACTTTATTGATACACTCATGGAAGTAGCTTGATTTATACGTGAAGATGCAATTCGGGTGCTGATTGTGTCCAAGGGCTCTATGCTAGTCCCCTCGGCTGATTGCCAGAAACATACTATTATAAACCATGGGGTATGATGCTACTGGCGTCGCATTGCGCTGGGCGTACTTTCTTTATAAATAAGTGAAATCCATGAGCACTCGTGAAAATCTAGTGAATTACTACATGATTGACATTCTAGTGCGTAACCTTTATGGTTATGAAAGTAAAAAGTGAAAGTGCATTCTCGTTACATTCTTGTTCATGAAAGGCCATGCTACATTCTTGATCATACTTGTTACATTCTTGCTAGTTCATACTCGTTCATCTTATCTTACATGATCGTCTTGTTACTTTGATTTGATCGCATGATTTATCACATTTCGCATGATTTTACCTTATCCTTTAGAGCTAAAATGTTAATTACTTAAACATTGCTAATCATGTTGATGCGAAGATACCTACTGGGCAAGTGTGCTCATTACCTATTTTCAATCTTTTTCAGGAGATGGAAGTGAGTCGGGTTCGGATTCGGAGTATTCAAGTAGCAGATCCGAGAGTGAATGAAGAATGAGCGAAGACTTAGGAAGTTTACATTATTTTAGATCGAGTCTTTGTAATCTCTTATTTCTTGAGTCTAGTATGATGGAAGTTGAATTAGTGGTTGTATTTGAATATTGGATTTGATTATTAATGAAAGTTGAAGTTGAGTAAATATTGTGCGATTGCATTCTTATGTGTGATTGCCTTGCGCTCTGATCGTTCTTGCTTGCAAGAGGCTTACCATGCCGGCTGTTCATGTTCCTCGAGCGAGTCTTCCGCTGTAATAAAGGCTCGGGGCATGACAATTAAGTTGGTATCAGAGCCTTAGTCTCAGGACTTAGGGAAATGAGTTATGTCGTAGGATAAGTCCAAGGTTTAAGGACCCCTACCTATGAACTAAGGAAGAAATTTTCATACCAATGTGAGGATTGGGTAGAGCCCGGGATGAGATAGTTATATAGAAATTATCTTAGGATAAATCTTCCCAACTCTAAATAACTAAAATGTCCATATTCTCAGGTACCTACAGATACAATGCACCGACCAAGAGAAAGTTCGACTTACCACGTTCCAACTCAACAAGGATGCTCGTACATTATGGAAATCCATTCCGACGCCACCTGCAGATGCACCTCATACATGGGAGGGTTTTCTTATAGTTTTTCGAGCCAAGTACTTCTCCGAGCATGTAAAGGAGAGGAAGGTTATAAAATTTGCCTCCTTAAAACAAGGCGCGATGTCCGTGGCAGAATATGAATTACAATTCTCTCGATTAGCACCTTATGCTCCTCACTTGGTAAGCACTGATTTATTGAAGGCCAACCGATTTATGGATGGTTTAAGATCCAGATTTATCCAACAACTTGGGACTCAGAATATCCGCACCTATACCGGGATGGTACAAAGAGCGCATCTATGTGAAAGAACCATGGAGAAGGTGAAGAGGCTCCGAGGAGAGAGGTCAAGCCGAAAACATGATAGGCAAGAAGAGAAAGACGTGGATGAGGATGAAAATCGTCACATTAAGAGGTCCCGTAATGGGAACGGTAATGGAAAAAGAAATGGAAATGGAAATGGAAAGAACAAGAAATTTAAAGAAGAGAAGGAGCAAGCCATGACACCTTGCTCATTTTGTGAAAAATTTGGGCACTCGGCAAAAGAATGTTGGAAATGTCTCGGCGCTTGTCTCAAATGTGGAAGCCGGGAACATCGCTTGCCATTAACGAACAATCTTCAAAAGATAACAACGGATGCGGGAAGCGAGGTCGATTAAATGCCATTCTAGACGAGGGAGGTGAGATGATTAAAGGTACCCTCTTAACCCATTCACCTTACGTTAATTTTTAATACCTTAAAATACATACACTCTCCGTAAAAACTCATATATTAAATTTGAGGATCAAATTCTCTTAAGTGGGGGTGGGTGTAAGGCCCCAGAATTTATATATAATAATTTCTAGATTTAATATGGAATTTTCAGATATTTATAAGGGCTAAATAAATTAATAAATGGATTATTGAATTAATAAATGGGTTATAAGGCCCAAATATGGTAAACAAGTAACCTAGCCTATTTAATTGAAACCCAATAGGTTCATGGACCAAGCCCATTAAGTTTGGCCCATATTCGAGAAGGTTATTTAGCCTATTCATGAATTTTAAGGATAAATACTATTTTATAGATAATTATATAGATAAAATGAACAAAGAGTTTTATTAATTTGAAACTCTGCACATGTTATCTGTAACAGTCTATCGGGCGACCGCCACATGCATGTGACGCATCTGGACTGGACTGTCACACTCTGCTGATTCCGTGAGTTGAAGAACTTACAAAAAAGATTGGAACTTTGAGATCCTATCTGCAAGAGACCTAATTAGAAGGATGTGTAACATTCCTAGGGACTCTTAGGGATCATATTTTGGCGAACTAAGCACTCTAAAATCGATCTAATCCTCAAACCCTAGCCAAATCCCTATAAATAGAACCCAATTCTGAACTGAGCGACCCTTATTTTTGGCTCGCGTGAAATCAAGGTAACGAGATAGAATCTCGGGTAAGTTCTTTAGAGTCTTTTGTTCCTAATACTTTAGACTAACTACCCTCAAAATTTCATGTTAGGAGATCAAGTAACCAGGGAGATAAAGGCTTCTAAAGTCGCTGATTCGGTCATAGCAACCTAGGATTCAGAGCAAAAGACCACTGAAGATCAAGGAATTAGGACGCCTAAACGAGGTAATTAGAGTTAGATGCTTTAGAACTTTTTGTTCCCTATAGTATCATCTTCCTAACCTCAAAATTTCACGTCCTTAGGTCAAGAGGTTGAGGAGTTAGGGCAACGTGAAGTTGCGGAAAAATCTCAGGAAGGGAAGAACTAGGGCGTATCTTGAAGACCAAATTGGAAGTCTAAAGCCCAGATAAGAGGTAGGTTATCTCATGGACGGCAAAAACAACATGTTAGGGATAAAAGCCCTCTTATTTGACTTGATTTCATGCATTATAGGATGTGAATTTCATGTTTTAGTAAGTTCATGCATACATGCATACCTTTAGCCTAACAAAAGATAAAAGATATCATCTTGATCATTCATTGCGACCTATGCATGTATATGGCCTTTACTTTGTTATCATGACTAGAATAGTTGGTTATTGTGATTTTTCTTGCATGGGACATAGTTCCTTATCTTTACTGTCACTAGAAGCTCAGACGGATTAGGGTAGGACCGTCACATGATTATAACGGCCTTACGATAAACCGCCATACTCTCTATTGTGTTTAAATTGCTCTATTGTCTCTGACGCACCATAGCAGAAGCGTTACAATACTGTAACGGCCCCTGGACAAACCGTCACACGGCTATAACGTGCCCACTCTCGACCGTCAGGGTACTGTGTTCTGTCAACCCGAGATAGAATAAAGAACAGTCCAAATTACTTATAAATAAGCCTAGTTATCTAAGTTTTGACCTGATATCATGACTTTGAGTTTATTTATTGATTCATGATAGGAATTACTTGATTACAAACATCTTGAGTTATTTTAAGTTATGTTAATTTCATTGGCTAAACTCTATAGTTTGTATTTAAATTATGATTTCAAATGATGTATTGATGGAGTTTTATCATGGTTTCACATCGTTTCACAGTCTTTTCTATCCATAGAGTCATTTTCTCTAAGTACATGGCATATATTCTGGTATATGGCCATTAGTTCACACTTTGCACTATAGGAACATATTCTTGAACATGAGGACCTCTCTATTGGATATTCCTTCCAATGGATTAGGAAATCTTATTTCAAGGCCTCCATAATTCTCCACGAGCCTGGGATTCCCACTAGGACACCGAGCTGGTTGTATCATGAAAGCCCAATTATTAGAAAACACCATCGAAGTTTTCTGGTTTTTGATATGTAACGGATCCAGATTGGACCGTCAGGCTCATCTAACGGCCGAATAAATGACCGCCACATTGAACTGAGTCCAATTTCTTGTTTCAGGATTCAGACCATTATAACGGCCCAACACTGGAGCGTCACGTTATGTAACGGCCCAATATAAGACCGTCACAGCTCTTGAGTACATTAATCAAGGTTTGACCAAAGGGTTGATATCCTAAAAGTTCCAAGATGGACTATTGATGGTCTAGAACTTGTCATATTGTCCAAAGAAACTTAATTTAAATTATGAAAGAGAACGAATGTACCGTTATGCTGTCGAATTATTCCCATGAGCATAATGTCATCTTAAATCATTCTTGATCTCTCATATTCTTAATTGAAGCATTCATTCTTTGATGATTGTTGTCATGAGCTTGTTGATTGAATTTGTTATATTACTGGCCATACTTTATTGATACACTCATGGAAGTAACTTGATTTATACGTGAAGATGCAGTTCGGGCGCTGATTGTGTCCAAGGGCTCTATGCTAGTCCCCTCGACTGATTGTCGGAAATATACTATTATAAATCATGGGGTATGATGCTACTGGCGTCGCATTGCGCTGGGCGTACTTTCTTTATAAATAAGTGAAATCCATGAGCACTCGTGAAAATCTAGTGAATTGCTACATGATTGATATTCTAGTGCGTAACCTTTATGGTTATGAAAGTGAAAAGTGAAAGTGCATTCTCGTTACATTCTTGTTCATGAAAGGCCATGCTACATTCTTGATCATACTTGTTACATTCTTGCTAGTTCATACTCGTTCATCTTATCTTACATGATCGTCTTGTTACTTTGATTTGATCGCATGATTTATCGCATTTCGCATGATTTTACCTTATCCTTTAGAGCTAAAATATTAATTACTTAAACATTACTAATCATGTTGATGCGAAGATACCTACTGGGTAAGTATGCTCATTACCTATTTCCAATCTTTTTCAGGAGATGGAAGTGAGTCGGGTTCAAATTCGGAGTATTCAAGTAGCGGATCTGAGAGTGAATGAAGAATGAGCGAAGACTTAGGAAGTTTACATTATTTTAGATCGAGTCTTTGTAATCTCTTATTTCTTGAGTCTAGTATGATGGAAGTTGAATTAGTGGTTGTATTTGAATATTGGATTTGATTATTAATGAAAGTTGAAGTTGAGTAAATATTGTGCGATTGCATTCTTATGTGTGATTACCTTGCGCTCTGATCGTTCTTGCTTGCAAGAGGCTTACCATGCCGGCTGTTCACGTTCCTCGAGCGAGTCTTCCGCTGTAATAAAGGCTCGGGGCATGACAACAAATCATGAAGATAGCAATCAACATAGGGAACAAACGAAAGGTAGATAACAATAAATGGAGAGGACTCATCCCGTGCTCTTGGTCCTTCTTGCAAAAAGGTTGTTCCTGTAATAACACCATCAGAAAATACAATGCATTTTTTTTGTTTGATTTTGAAATATGCAAAGTTTTATGGGTTTTGAAAAATATTCATTTTTTATGGAGTTTTTGAAGATTTTTGAACTTTTTTTTGAATTTTTGAAAATTTTTAATTTTTCTTTTTTATTTTTGTTGGGAAATATTCATTTTTTTAGACATCGCTCATGCAGCATCAAGGGAGGACTTAAACCACTAGCTAGGGGTCATTGTTCCTTCCCCTTTGGCTAAGAACCGCCCAAAGCAGGGCGTACATTAAGAGGTGGCGCCCTATAACCGACTACGCTTGGTTAACGGTGCCCTTATAAAGGCCATACCCGAGAAACACTCGATCTTGGAGAGAGAATGGAAGAAAAATTGGGGATAAGCTTGATATAAGTCAAGAAGATATCGAGTTTAACTTCTTTCCATAGCACAACCCCTAGAGATTCGGTTTGTTATACCCGGGCTTTGTGTTATGTCATCGAACCTTAAATTCTCTTTTAGGCACGCATACTATCGGGCTTATAACGTCCCGCATGGAAATTATACTGCCCTCTTGCCATGCCAAAAATTTTGGATTTTCTTTTCATTTTGCTCATTTTTTTTATTTGATCATCATTTTGCTCTTTTGTGTCCTTTGGACTTGAAAGATATCGCAATTGAACTTTCAAATTTGAGAATAAGGTCATAATAGACTGCCCCTATTTGAGACTTCATCTTGTCGGGGTGTGCTCAGGTTGGTAGTTTTGACCAGAGTATCTCTATCCTCATATTTCAGCCGAGTAAAGAAGAGAAGAAGACCTCGCGCCCTCGAGCATGGCCCAAGTAGCAACGGTGTTTTATCAAAGGAGATGGCTAAGGACGCCGTAAAGTGTGTGCGGTGCCCAGCTAAAGGTTGCCCTTAACAAGTGGGGAGAGAATGCCGAACTCCCAGCGCGGGATTCTTATAGCCAAAGTGCTGCAGAAGTAAGCCTAAAGACTCTCTTTTTTTTAAAGTAGAAACCTAGGATAAAGGTTTAGAACACCACCCTTAATCATGTTAAGAAGCACTTTATGTTTGAAAACCCGTGCGTGAAGATGAATGAGATAATAAAAATGCATACTTATGCACATACGTTACCTTGCGACCTTGTAGAAGTAGCTGCTGCTAGAGGCGATATTGATCAACATGGGATTTGTCATCCTTG
Organism: Amorphophallus konjac; assembly: GCA_022559845.1. NCBI lineage: Eukaryota > Viridiplantae > Streptophyta > Magnoliopsida > Alismatales > Araceae > Amorphophallus > Amorphophallus konjac. The sequence continues at coordinate 147,886,040 of CM040118.1, forward strand.
TTTGGCAGATAAAGAGAAGGAAGCAAAGATTTGAAGTGGCTTAACAAGAGGAAGTGGTGCCCAGACCTGACTCAGATGAATAAGGAGAAAAGTAAAAGAGGTGAGGGCTATAACTCCCTCACTGAGGTGCAGAGACCCTGATCACATGAAAGGTCTACAGAAGAAAAGGGAAATTAAGAGGTGGAGTAAGGGCTAAAGCCTCGGAAGCAGTGTGAGAATGGGTAGATGCCCAAAGCAGTTGATGCGGAAGAAGTTGGGTCGGACCTGGGATCAGGAGGAATTAAGAGAAATTGGTAAATGGAGAGTGGAGGATCCAGAGGGTCTGGAGGAAAGGGAGAAGAATCATGATAGGAAGAATAATCTGGAGGTTTCGGAGGGGGAAAATGTCGAGGGACGCGATGCCCTGAGAAGAGGCAGGGAAAAAGATGATTTAAAAGGAAGAAAAGAACAAAGGATGATATGTCCCGGAGGAGTAAGAGGATAAATTGAAGGAAAGGGAAGAAAAGATCCAGGGGTTCCAGAGGAGAAAAATTGGGGAGGGCACGATGTCCTAGGGAAAGAGATAAGTCCGGAGGTTTCGAAGGGTGAGAGTAGAAAGGGGGGCGGTGCCATAGGAGGAGAGATAAATCCGGAGACTCCATAGGAAGAAGATGAACACGGGTGCGATGCCCTAGGGAGATTGTGGAATGAAGAGAAGGGTCTAGAGGCTCCGAAGGAAGAGTGTAAAAGGGGGCGCGATGCCCGGAGTGGAGAGATAAAAAATCCGGAGGTTCTGGAGGAGAAAAATAGGAAAGGGCACGATGCCCGGGAAGAAGAGGTAAGAGGAAAGGAGGATCCGGAGGCTCCGGAGGAAGAGAGTAAAAGGGGACACGATGCCCAAAGAATAGAGAAAAAGAATCTGGAAATTTTGGGGGAAAAGGTAAGTTGGAATAAAAAGGATCCAGAGGTCCCGGGAGCCGAGGTAGATGCAGGTTCAGAAACCCGGGAAAGAAGGAATGCCAATGAATGAAATGCAGAGAATGCAAAGGATGCATGGAATGCGAGGTGTGCATGTGATGCAAGGAGTGTAAGGAATGTGGAGAACATAAGGAATGAGGGGACGAGAACCCCTTCCTTACCTGACGGGTGGCCTGTAGGAAGAAATTGGTGATTAACAAAAATGTGGAGGGAATGGAATAAGGAGCGAATGAATTGGTGGAAGGCCCAGTAATGTAAGAATGCCTACCCCTTCATGGCAGAGAACGTGCCCAGCCAAATGGCTCGAAGGATGAAATTAAAGCCCGAGTGCTCTCAGCAATAGTAGAATGTGTTATAGTAATGCAGGAAGAGAACCCCTTAGGAAGTTGTATAACAATAGAGTGAAGGGTAATGAGAGCATCAAAAGAATGTCGGCCAATGAGCAAGGTGATTTTGACAATGGCATTCTGCCGACATGGCATCAACTTGTAAGAATTTTTCATGGTGAGCTTCGATAGAGACTTTTCAATAATGCCCGGCGCAAGAACATGGGTCGGCATTCGGCAAATATAATCTTGACTCTTGAACAATATAATCGCGGCCAAATCCCTCTTTCCCAGCTCTTGAATGTCCTCAGCACAAACACTTGTAGAAATACACCCACTCTGAGTGGTAGAGGAAGGTGAGGTGGATGCGGTAGGCTTAACGGATGGTGGAGGTTTAATGGAAAGAGTTGGTGGAAGGGTAAGTGGAGGGGTAAGTAGAAGCGGAGGTTGAAATACATCAAGCTTCTCCCCTTGCTCGGAAGAGGACGGGGTTGGCTCGAGTGCAAAAATGAGTGGATAATGCTCAGGATTAGCCACGGGTGTGGGTAAAGTGTTAAGTGGAGGGATAGGCAAGCTTGGATTTGGGGTTAAAAGGGGAATGGAGGCCTTAGGTGGCGGTCATGGAGGGTTACTTGGTTTGGAACAAGGTATAGCGGGAGGTTCGGCAGAGGCCGGTGGAGCGGAGGTTAATGGAAACTCGACGGAGGCCCGTGGAGTGGAAGTTGATGATGTGGTAATTAGAGGTGTAGATTCTTACATTACTTCACTTTATTTTCCTGCAAATCCACCTTGGTTGTAGCATGTCTACATTGGCTAGTAATCGCTCTCCAATGGTGCTTCCCCTTTTGTGCCCTCGTGCACATTTTGTTAGCTTAGATTTTCATCCAAGCAATCGTTGCCTTCTCGAAATCATCCAAAGTTGTTTTATTTAGAGCCATGGAAAGATTTCCAACGCTTAGTGTCATAGGCGTGTCACATCACACCTTGGCATCTACTTTTCAGTCCATTTCACCCACATTCCGCTCCATTTTCATTATGCTTCATTCCGTCTCACTCCTTTGCAAAGTAGACGCCAAGGCGGGGCAGCTGTAGACACGCCAAAATTGATGCTATGTTGAGTAAATTTCATGTCACGATGTAATGCCCTAAGTGGACTTTATTACTGGCTTAATAAGTTAGTTTTCCCATTTCTTTAGATTTTCTTTGAATATAATGACCATCCATATGGTCGCTATTTAACTAATACCCTATGAGCTGTCGCTATTTACTTTTGTTGTAGGTCGACCTACTTGAATAAGAGACCGTGCGCGTGGGCGCTGTTTCTATTCTTTTTAAAATGTCAATCAGAATTAAATTCCTTGAAATGGTGCCTTCCCGTCGGGCGCTCATTAATGAATGCTTCTGTGCGCAGTCGCGGATTATGAAATTTTAAAACATGGAAAGTCCAAAATTCCAGTGAAATAGCGACAGACCCAGGGGCGCAGTTTAGAGCAGCGACCGTTTCTAGGTCGCCATTTCAATTTTTGTTTCCGTGTCGTCTGCAACCTTCCCAGAAGGTGTCCTTCCTTGTTTTAAACTCCACGATCAATCGAGGGAAGGGGATCCATGATTGATAGTTATCTATCTTTGATCTTATCCTATTGGAATGAGGTTTTCATCCCTATAAATACCCTTATGTTCAATCATGTGGGAGTTCCTTCGGCAGTCATCACTTTTGAGGTATACAGAGTACTATAGCTACCAAGAAAGGGAGGATTTGATCTTAACATAGCCTGCTGTTCTTCCTCTCCCCGTGGTGCCTTCTTCCTGCCGCTGTCATCTCCGGGCTCCTACAGTTGCAGTGTTTCCTCTCTTCTGCTTGCAGGCGCAGAAGGGGCCAGCCCCTTACACCTTCTATTTATTTCTTTACTTGTTGCATATTATCATCTTCAGTATGTCGGCAAGGGTCATCTTGGCATATTACTTGTTAGCTTGCTTGCATACATACTTCTCCGACCTTTACTCCTCTTAGGGGTTTTAAAACAAAACCACAAGGTGTGTTCATGCCCATATTGCATATCATCATTCTATTGAGTATGGATACTACACTTCTATTGGCTAATCCATATTTCTTGCTTTGATTGTTTTCTTTTCAGGGTAATCAAGAGTAAAAACCCCCTTCATCGGCCGGCCGGTTGGAGGATGAAGTTGGATCCACGTCTACACCCGCTTACAAGGTATTCTTCGCGATCACACTTCTTCTTTTGAGGTAATTCCTCTGGCGATCACACTCCAAAGTAGCATCACATGCTCCCTTCCCCTTCTACTATTATTATCATCTTCATGATTCTTCATATTTACTTTAATTTTTCTTTCTTTTTAAAAATGTCAATGTGACACGTTCACAAATTGGCGATCACAGTGGGACGCTTGTTGTTTTTATTTTTGATTACCCCTCCTTTGGCACCCACGTGTGCCCCTCCCTTTGGCACCCTTGTGTGCCCCCTCCTTTTGGCACCCACGTGTGCCCCTCCTTTGTGTTCCACGTAGCACACTCCCTTTGTGCACCACGTGCACACCCCCACTTGATTAGCCAATTTTTTTACTATCCGTAGCATTTTTAAAGAGAAAATTTGATTTTCTGGCAGTTTACATTACTCTCTATTCTCTCAAACTAATCAGAGACTGCTCAGACGTTGCTATTTCATGAACCAGCGACTTCTCACAGAGGCGCTCATCAGAGCATTTTTCATATTATTTACTATTTTTATGATCTGCACCCCTTCATAGAGGTGTTATTCATAATTTCAACGCCTACCTCCAAGGCGCCAAGTCCTGGGTCACTATTGACTACCTTCCGCAGCAGTTTACAGTTTCGGATATTAGCGCCCCTTCACAGATGTCACGTCCCGAGCGAGGAAGATATTCGGATGCGTGACGCGTCTATATAGATCGTGTCAATTGAGCGATAAAATTTTGACATACATAATTACGGAGTGTGCAAAAGATTAATAAAAATTTAATAATTCCAATAGTCCAAGTGATGATTATTTGATTTACCAAAGGAATTAAAAGATAGTCCATGACAATTCCAAATTTAAAATCCGACACTAGGCTACATGCCTTAACATGGGTTGGACAACTAAACAGACATATTAAAATACAAAGTAGGACTCAAATAAAATTTAAGGATGCGACTAGCTAATGATAGGTGATTGGCATTCTAGCACTCTTCACTCGGTCTCAATCCCATTCTTGTCGCTATCCGAATCACCTGAAAATGTTAGGAAGTAACTGGATGAGCGAATCGCTCAGTAGGAATTACATCTCAAATTCGAGCAATATTTACGTGATTTACAATTTACTTGTATTATCAGTATCGCTATGCATGATGTACATATAAGAAAATCAGGTATACAGGTAAATCTAGGCATGATGAACAATAAGAGATCAAGAACCGTATAAAGAGAGTACATCAAGATTTCAAGTATTTGACAAACAGTATTTCAAGAATTTACAGATGTAAATGTCACTTCGGGGCAAGCAGGGATTCGTGTACAAGTATGAACACAAGTACAAGAATGAACTCATGTACAAGTATATCTCAAGTATGAGCAAGTAAAAATTCAATTCAAGCAAGTAATGTCAAGTACGTATCAATAGAATTGGCTATTTTAGTCAAGCAAGTATTCTACCCTTTCTCGGGCCACAAGTCAAGTATTGCCCGTTCCGGGCCACGCAAGTCAAGTCAAGTAAAGAGAGAGTAGGGGTGGAGTGTCTCAAGTCAAGTAAGTACTCCGGTGCAATGCTAAACACCGTGGTCAATAAACTCCCATGGGCACAAGTACCTTCGGGTTCTCCTCCCAGGACCAGACCGGGCCCTATATGCACAGCATTTCATGTATTACTTTTGACATCCACTCTCATTTATAGCCAATGTGGAATTTCAAGAAATTAAAAAACGTAGTATTACAAACAAGATTAACTAGTCATTTGGTTATGGAGGACTCTAGAGGTGGCCCCTACAGGCTCAAGAGGTGGCTCCCGTCGTGTAGCACTTTATGCCGTACGGCCTCAAGAGGTGGCTCCCACAACGTAGCACTTTGCCATGTATGGCACTTAGCTCTAACACTCCCAAATGGTAGTTTAAGAGGTTCAAGGTTTGACCATGTAGGATATAAACAAGTAGATTTTTCATGGAATGGAATTCAGAACTCATAATATGTAGGAATATGGATTAGGGTTGTGTTTGCACAAATCACAAGATAGATCAAGATCAGAAGTTGAAATCACTGAATTGGCGCCTGGGGGTTTGCCAATCTTTCAAATTTTCAATTTTTAGAATGCTATATATATATGTATATCAAATTGGCGCCTTTCAAGGAGTCTTCATTTAATTGAATAGGACCTGGCCGCCTTCATTTAAGTAATTGGCACCCTGGCTTGGGGAGCCAATTGTATAAGGTGATTTATATATGAATAAGGAATTGGCGCCCTTGCATGCAGTCTTCAATTAATTGAAGACTTGCTGGCTGCCGCTATTTGATGAATTGGCGCCCTGGCTTGGGGTGCCAATTTCATTGGGTGATTTTCACCCAGCAGGTACGTTTTGTGACTCAAAACACTATTCATTTTGGAAAAGTTTCTCAAAAATAAAAATTACTAATATGAACAGGTAGTGTAAATCCTCGGGAGTCCAGAAACATATTCAGGTATAATTGTTGAGTTTTGGTTTCACAGATATGAATTTTCTAATGTTGTATCTTTAATTTTTCAAGAAATGGAATTGGCGCCCCTGTGAGTAGTCTTCATTTAATTGAAGACTCTTCGGGGTGTCACCAATTTATGTACAGGTTCAACTAATTGACGACACTACATAGGGTCACCAATTGAGTTATTTTTCAAGTGGGCTATGCTTCGTATCAGAATGGTACATTCTGTAATACAAGCTACTATTCAATTTTCCAAAGTTTCTCCGAATCAGAATCCGAAGGCATGGTCAGGTGGAGAAAAATCTCAGGGTCACAGAAGTATATTCAGGACAAATTTTCATGGTTCAATTTATTAGTTATAGATTTTTGAATGCGTTGATTTACTGATTGCTGGAAATTCCAGAAAATGGAATTGACGACATTGCACATGTCTTTAATTAAGTAACGACCATGCGCGAAGTCTTCAATTTTGAAATTGGTGCCCTGGTCAGGGGCGCCATTTACAGGTGAGTGTCCACTATTCATCAGTATCAAAATGCTCCGAATCAGGAAGTAATGGTACAAGCATGTTGAGATAAATGTCAGGATTCCAGAAACATGTTCATGTAAAAATTTCATACTTTAGTTCGATAGTTATGGATTTTTGAATGTGTAGATTTATCAATAACTGGAAATTGCAGAAATGGAAATGACGACACTGCAAAGTGTCTTCATTTAATTGACGACCACTCAAGTGGTCTTTTATTTTCAAATTGGCGCCCTGGTTAGGGTCTTTAATTTACAAATTGGCACCCTGGTCAGGGTCTTCAATTTACAAATTGGCGCCCTGTTATGGGTCTTCAATTTGAAAATTGGCGCTCTGGTGAGGGGTCTTTAATTTGGTAATTGGCGCCCTGGTCAGGGGCGCCATTTACCTGAGAGCTGGGGCTTTCGGATTTTTTAAAACATGCGAGTATTTTATGTACGGAGGTTCTATACTAAGTTTTAAAACATTGTTATTAAGACTGTAAAACTAGTGTAATAAAATATGTTCAAAAACTCATGAAATCATGCTAACAGAATATGTTCAAACTCATAAAGATCATGGTAACAGTATGTATATGCGACATGTGTAACAGGCTATTAAAATATGTATAACATGGTTTATACATGGTCATTTCTTGATCACGGTAAAGCCAGATAATATATAGCATGGATGATGAGTTAATCTAACTCTAAGCATGCATAAGTTAACCTATTTAGCTACTAGTTAGGCAAGGATTTGAGAACACCTACCTTTTGACGTGATTACGAGATACAGATAATATGATGAAGCCACACGTTCCCCGCCGTCGTAAACCTTCAGCAGCAGGACGTAGACTTCACGTTTTCTGAGAAACGAAGAGAAATATTCCCTTCTACAAGCAGCACTGAATGATGGCAGTAGCCTCTATCAGTGCTACGGAGGGGATTAGTTATAGGGAATCGCAAAGCATTGGTTTATTACTTTGCGGGTCCGGGTGAGTTGATATGGTGTTTGCCAGCTAAATGGGGATGTTCGTGTCTCAACCTTCTAGAAACATAGATTAAATGACGCCCTTGTAAGGGGTCGTTCATTAATCTAGGTGGTACTATTCATGTAAATGACGTCTCTGCATGATGGCGTTTATTAATCTGGGTGTCATTATTCAAGAGAATGACGCCCTTGCAAGAGGGCGTTAAATGTTAGATAAAACTGCCACCTTCACGTGTTGGCATTCATGGTGTACATATATATATTAATATTATAATGGGATGGGGCCCTAAGGGAAAATGGCGCCTCCATACAAGGTCTTCAATTTGTTGAATGGGTGGAAAGAAATCCCACTTACGTACTACCCATGGCCCATGTGTTTAAAGTTGTCTTGTACATTTATATAATAACCCTCTCATGGTTTGGTTCTTTGTACAAGACCTTCCATGTAAGATTTTTTAGGAAAGTTCACTACGTACTACCCATGTGCATAAAGTTGGATTGCACATTTATATGCTAGTCCTCCTATGGTTTAGTTCTCTAAACAAAGCCTCCATATAGAATTCTTTTAAGAAGAGTAGATTACGTATGCATAAAGTGATGGGTTGTAATTTATATACTAGCCCCCTAAGGTTTGGCTCTTTACATAAAGTCCTCATGATTCTTTTATGACATAAAGTAAGGTTGGCTTGTATATTTATATTATAGTCCTCATGAGGTTGGGTTCTTTATGTAAGACCTTCATGTATGATTTCTTTTAAGGAGAAGTTTTGAATTTACTCAAAGGCATTTATCGGGGGTGCTACACCCTCCCCCACTTAAAAGAATTTAGTCCCCAAATTCAACTGCATTATGCGAGAATAGGAAAGGTGCAGAGTACTTAAAATTAGAATAACTCTGGAAATCTCCTCTTCATAGATTCTTCAGTTTCCCATGTTGCTTCTTGTTCTAAGCATCGATTCCATTGGATTTTCACCATAGGGATCTTCTTGTTCCTTAGAACTCAAACTTCGCGGTCAAGGATCCTCGTTGGCTTCTGCTCATAGGTAAGGTCCCTCTGTACCACTAAATCATTATGGTCAATGACATGGAAAGGATTGTGCACGTATTTCTTCAGCATAGAAACATGAAATACGTTGTGCACTTCTGATAGTTGCGGAGGCAAGGCGATGCGATAAGCCACCTCGCCTACTCTTTCCAGCACTTCGAATGGACCAATAAACCTTGGTGTTAGTTTGCCTTTAACACCAAATCTTCTAATGCCTCGGCCGGGAGATACCTTGAGGAAGACATGATCTCTGACTTGAAATTCCAGATCTAGCCTTCTGTTATCAACATAAGATTTCTGCCTGGACTGTGCTATCTTTAACCTTTCTCTAATGAGGTGTATCTTCTCGGTAGAATCTCGTACCATGTCGGGGCCTAGAATTGTTTTTCACCGACTTCATCCCAGCATATAGGAGATCGACAACTTCTGCCATATAATGCCTCAAAAGGTTGCATTTGTATACTGGCTTGATAGCTATTGTTGTAAGTAAATTCGGTTAGTGGTAAGTGGTCATGCCAGCTTCCGCTGAAGTCTATAATGCATGCTCTCAACATATCTTCCACAACTTGATTTGTCCTCTCGGTCTATCCATCTGTCTGGGGATGGAAAGCAGTACTGTAGTTGAGTTTCATCCCCAGAGAGTGTTGTAGACTCTTCCAGAAATGAGAAGTGAAGCGCGGGTCTCAGTCAGATACGATCGAGACGGGAACTCCATGCAATCTAACCATCTCCTTAATATACAGGGCAGCAAGTACGTCGACTGACCATTGTCTTTTGATGGGTAAGAAATGGGCCGATTTAGTTAGCCGGTCGATAATTACCCAAATTCCATCATATCCGCCCCTAGACTTGGGTAAACCCATGATAAAGTCCATGCCAATGTCTTCCCACTTCCATTTGGGAATATCTAGCAGATGTAGCTTTCCGGCTGGTTTTTGATGTTCCGCCTTCACTTGTTGGCATGTGAGGCAACGAGATACAAAGTCTGCCACCTCCCTTTTCATGTTAGGCCACCAGAAAGTTCTTTTTAAGTCGTGGTACTTCTTAGTGGCTCCAGGGTGGATCGTGTACCTCGATCTATGAGCTTCTTCAAGAATCTTTTTCTTCAATTCGGGACAGTTGGGCACACATGTCTGTTCATGAAATAGCAGTCTGCCATCAGGTGCCAGCTTGAAATCAAGTCTCTCGTCCAGCTTGCTCTTTATCTCTACTAGTGAGGGATCTTCTTCCTGCAGCTTCTTGATTTCAGGTAGCAAATTTGGATGTAGGCTCATAAGAGATAGAATAATACACATGTTCTTCTCATCTGTGCTGATATCAAGCTCAGAGAATTTCTCCAGTAGCTTCCATTCTTGTATCATATAGTTGGCCAATATTGTTCTCGGCTTTCGACTAAGGGCATCAACTACGGAATTACCCTTACCAGGATAGTACTGTATAGTGAAGTCGAAATCCTTGAGATACTCGAGCCAACGCCTTTGCCGCATGTTCAACTCCTTTTGGGAGAATAAGTACTTGAGACTTTTATGATCGGAGTATACAGTGAATTGTTCTCCGTAGAGATAATGTCTCCATATCTTCAAGGCAAATACTACCGCGTCCAGTTCTAAGTCATGCACCGGGTAGTTCTATTCATGTTTCTTGAGCTGTTGGGAAGAGTATGCAATGACTCTTCCGTTTTGCATCAATACACATCCGAGGCCAATACCAGAAGCATCGGTATATACCTCATATTTTTCTCCTTCAAATGGTAATGATAAGACTGGAGCAGTGGTCAAGAGATCCTTTAAGGCTTGGAAACACTTTTCACAGTCTTCATTCCACTCATAAGGCACTTCCTTATGGGTTAACCTGGTCAGAGTAACAGCAATCTTGGAGAAGCCCTTGATAAAACATCAGTAGTAACCAGTTAGACCCAAGAAGCTTCGAATTTCCGTTGCATTTGTGGTTCGTTCCCAGTTCTTCATGGCTTTGACCTTTGACGGGTCAACAGTAATTCCGTTCTTTGAAATAATATGGCCTAAGAAGGATACTTCCTCAAGCCAGAATTCGCACTTGCTGAATTTGGCATATAGTTTATTTTCTCTCAATATTTGCAGCGCCTTCTTGAGATGTTCTTCAAGATCCTCTTCGGTCTTTGAATAGATCAGAATATCATCAATAAAGACCACAATAAATTGGTCTTAGTAGGGCATGAATATGATGTTCATTAATTGCATAAAAGCTACGGGGGCATTTGTTAGTCCGAAAGACATAACAGTAAATTCGTAATGCCCATACCTGCTTCGGAATGCAGTTTTATGAATGTCTACTTCTTTGATCTTCAGTTGGTGGTAACCAGAACGAAGATCAATCTTAGAGAAATATGAAGCTCCAGATAACTGATCGAACAGCTCGTTAATTCTCGGCAGTAGGTATTTGTTCTTGATTGTAAGGTGATTTAGCTGCCGATAATCAATGCATAGTCTCATCGATCTGTCCTTCTTTTTGACGAACAGCACGGGTGCTCCCCAAGGGGAAGTACTCGATCGGATGAAACCCTTTTTCAATAACTCCATTAGCTGCTCTTTTAGTTCCTTCAGCTCAGCAGGGGACATTCTATCCGGTGCCTTGGAAACTGCACCAGCACCAGGGACAAGGTTGATTATGAACGACACTTCCCTTTCTGGGGGTAAGACGAGTAAATCTTCTGGAAAAACATTGAGAAAATCCCGAATTACATGGATGTCTTCAAGTTTAACCTTCTCGACTTCCGTGGCAGTCACGAATGCTATGAAAGCCATGCATCCCTTAACCATAAGCTTTCTAGCTCAGAGTGCTGATATAAGAAGTGATATACTCCGAGGGCTATTGTAAACTTGCTCTGAAAAATCCATGAAAGTTACCTTGTCATGTCGGCAATCTACAGTTGCTTGGTATGTGGATAACTAGTCGGCACCTAGTATGACATCATAACCCTTCATATCTAGGCATATCAGGTCAGCAGGTAAATTGCTTCCCTTAATCATCACTTCACAATTTGGATAGTGATAAGTGATATCAGACTCATTCCCAAGAGGTGTAGATATGACCAAATCTAACAGTTCATGTTTCTTAGAAAATGAAGCAGCAGATTTCTTGGAAACGAATGAATGAGTTGCTCCGGTATCAAATAAAACTTGAGCAATTTTTGAATAAATAGTGAGAGTACCTTCCACAATTCGGCCTTCAGTGGGTTCCGTCTCTTGGAGAGCTTGTAGACGGCCTTGTCTCTTTACCGGACGCTTCTCATCTTTGGTGTCTTGCTCCTTCATCAGTGGGCAGTCTAGGATTCAATGCTCTCGGCTCCCACATCGAAGACAAGCTCCTAACTTCCTCTAGCATTCCTCGATCTTATGACCAGCTTTATCACAATACTTGCAAATCTCTTTAGAGGGTGTGGCAGTGGAGAATGGCCTGTCATTCTTATGGAATTTCTTCGCCTTGGAGGGCTCCCCTCCCATGAAGAACCTTTTCTTGTTCAATGATTGTTTGAATTTTCCCGGCCTTGTGACGGGTTCCTTCTTGTCTCTTCCTCGGATTCTCTCAGACAATTCGGTGGTGTCTTCTAGTAATTGGGCCCGCCGAACAATCTCTGAATAGGCTTGGATGTCCATCGGTGCAAGCTGTGTAATATAATGGGGCCAAAGCCCGTTGAGGAACCTTCTCGCCTTCATCTTTTCCGTACACACCAAGTGAGGGGCATACTTCCACAATCTTGAAAACTGGGCCTCATATTCGGCCACTTTCAAGCCCCGTTGTTTTAGAACGGCAAATTCCGCGGCCTTCTTCTCCTAGATATGGTCGGAGAAATACTTGTTGCTGAAATGTTCCGTGAATTCATCCCATGTGACATGGTCTTCTGGCAGTGCTGCTTCTATGGATTCCCACCAGCATCGAGCGTCCCGCTCCAGTTGGAATACGGCCAGTAAAACCTTCTCCTCGTCCGTGCATTGCATTACACGGAAGATTCATTCCATCTCCTTTAGCCAATTCTTGGCATCCTCGGGGTCAGACGAACCCGTGAACCTCGGTGGATTCATGTTACGGAAACTCTTATGGAGATCACCCGCTCCACGGTTAGCTTCGCCTTGGGCCACTTGCTGTAGTGCCTATGTAAGGCCTTGCATAGTGTGTTGCATCTCGCGCCATTGTGCTCTTTCAGCAGCCATGACCCTATAAAAGAGTTTAAGTATGATAAAGATCGGGTTTACTTGTAAGGTCAAAAGTCATTATAGATCTTAACCCATGGCTCTATCCATCTCATCGGGTAAGGTATATCTATCCTTGGACTCGGGTTTTACCTAGATTTCAATCATGACCATAATTTTTTCTCCTAACCACTTATTTCTTCTAGTTACCTAGGTTTGAAAATCTAGGCTCTGATACCACGAAGACTGTCACGTCCCAAGCGTGGAAGATACTCGGATGCGTGACGCGTCTATATACATCGTGTCAATTGAGCGATAAAATGTTGACATACATAATTACGAAGTGCGCAAAAGATTAATAAAAATTTAATAATCCCAATAGTCCAAGTGATGATTATTTGATTAACCAAAGGAATTAAAAGATAGTCCATGACAATTCCAAATTTAAAATCTGACACTAGGCTACATGCCTTAACATGGGTAAGATAACTAAACGGACATATCGAAATACAAAGTAGGACTCAAATAAAATTTAAGGATGCGACTAGATAATGATAGATGATTGACATTCTGGCACTCTTCACTCGGTCTCAATCCCATTCTTGTCGCTATCCTAATCACCTGAAAATGTTAGTAAGCAACTGGATGAGTGAATCACTCAGTTAGAATTACATCTCACATTCGAGCAATCTTTACGTGATTTACAATTTGCATGTATTATCAGTATGGCTATGCATGATGTACGTATAAGAAAATCTGGTATACAGGTAAATCTAGGCATGATGAACAATAAGAGATCAAGAACTGTATAAAAAGAGTATATCAAGATTTCAAGTATTTGACAACCAGTATTTCAAGAATTTACAGATGTAAATGACACTTCGGGGCAAGCAGGGATTCGTGTACAAGTATGAACGCAAGTACAAGAATCTCAGGAACGAGCAAGTAAAAATTCAATTCAAGCAAGTAATGTCAAGTACGTATCAGTAGAATTGGCTATTTTAGTCAAGAAATTATTCTGCCCTTTCTCAGGCCACAAGTCAAGTATTGCCCGTTCCGGACCACGCAAGTCAAGTCAAGTAAAGAGAGAGTAGGGGTGGAGTGTCTCAAGTCAAGCAAGTACTCCGGTGCAATGCTAAACACCATGGCCAATAAACTCCCATGGGCACAAGTACCTTCGGGTGCTCCTCCCAGGACCAGACCGGGCCATATATGTACAACATTTCATGTATTACTTTTGACATCCACTCTCATTTATAGCTAATGTGGAATTTCAAGAAATTAAGAAACGTAGTATTACAAATAAGATTAACTAGTCATTTGGTTATGGAGGACTCTAGAGGTGGCCCCTACAAGCTCAAGAGGAGGCTCCCGTCGTGTAGCACTTTGCACCGTACGGCCTCAAGAGCTGGCTCCCACAACGTAGCACTTTGCCCTACATGGCACTTAGCTCCAACACTCCCAAATGGTAGTTTAAGAGGTTCAAGATTTGACCATATAGGATATAAACAAGTAGATTTTTCATGGAATGGAATTCAGAACTCATAATATGCAGGAATATGGATTAGGGTTGTGTTTGCACAAATCACGAGATAGATCAAGATCAGAAGCTGAAATCACTGAATTGGCGCCTGGGGGTTTGCCAATCTTTCAAATTTTCAATTTTTAGAATGCTATATATATATATATATCAAATTGGCACCTTCCAGGAAATCTTCATTTAATTGAAGATGACATGGCCGCCTTCATTTAAGTAATTGGCGCCCTAGCTTGGGGCGCCAATTGCATAAGGTGATTTATATATGAATAAGGAATTGGCACCCTTGCATGCAGTCTTCAATTAATTGAAGACTTGCTAGCTGCCGTTATTTGTTGAATTGGCGCCCTAGCTTGGGGCGCCAATTTCATTGGGTGATTTTCACCCAGCAAGTACGTTTTGTGACTCAAAACACAATTCATTTCTGAAAATTTTCTCAAAAATATAAATTATTGATATGAACAGGTAGTGTAAATCCTCGGGAGTCCAGAAACATGTTCAGGTATAATTGTTGAGTTTTGGTTTCACAGATATGAATTTTCTAATGTTGTATCTTTAATTTGTCAAGAAATGGAATTGGCGCCCTTGTGAGTAGTCTTCATTTAATTGAAGACTCTTCGGGGTGTCACCAATTTATGTACAGGTTCAACTAATTGATGACACTACGTAGGGTCACCAATTGAGTTATTTTTCAAGTGGGTTATGCTTCATATCAGAATGCTACATTCTGTGATACAAGCTACTATTCATTTTTCTAAAGTTTCTCCGAATCAGAATCCGAAGACATGGTCAGGTGGAGAAAAATCTCAGGGTCACAGAAGTATATTCAGGCAAAATTTTCATGGTTCAATTTATTAGTTATATATTTTTGAATGCGTTGATTTACTGATTGCTGGAAATTCCAGAAAATGGAATTGACGACCTTGCACATGTCTTCAATTAAGTGATGACCATGTGCGAAGTCTTCAATTTTGAAATTGGCGCCTTGGTTAGGGGTGCCATTTACAAGTGAGTGTTCACTATTCATCAGTATCAAAATGCTCTAAATCAGGAAGTAATGGTACGAGCATGTTGAGATAAATGTCAGGATTCCAGAAACATGTTCATGTAAAAATTTCATGCTTTAGTTCAATAGTTATTAATTTTTGAATGTGTTAAATTATCAATTACTGGACATTACAGGAATGGAAATGACGACACTGCGAAGTGTCTTCATTTAATTGACGACCACTCAAGTGGTCATCAATTTTCAAATTGGCGCCCTGGTCAGGGTCTTCAATTTGCAAATTGGCGCCCTGTCAAGGGTCTTCAATTTGAAAATTGGCACTCTGGTGAGGGGTCTTCATCTTGGTAATTGGCGCCCTAGTCAGGGGCGCCATTTACCCGATAGCTGGGGCTTTCGGATTTTTTAAAACATGCGAGTATTTTGTGTACGGAGGTTCTATACTAAGGTTTAAAACATGGTTATTAAGACTGTAAAACTAGTGTAATAAAATATGTTCAAAAACTCATGAAATCATCCTAACAGACTATGTTCAAACTCATAAAGATCATGGTAATAGTATGTATATGCGACATGTGTAACAGGATATTAAAATATATATAACATGATATATACATGGTCATTTCTTGATCACGGTAAAGCCAGGTAATATATAGCATGGATGATAAGTTAATCTAACTCTAACCATGCATAAGTTAACCTATTTAGCTACTAGTTAGGCAAGGATTTGAGAACACCTACCTTTTGACGTGATTACGAGATACAGATAATAAGATGAAGCCACACGTTCCCCGTCGCTGTAAAGCTTCAGCAGCAGGACGTAGACTTCACGTTTTCTGAGGAACGAAGGAAAATATTCCCTTCTATAAGCAACACTGAACGATGGCAGTAGCCTCGGCCAGTGCTACGGAGGGGATTAGTTATAGGGAATCGCAAAGCATTGGTTTATTGCTTTGCGGGTCCGGGTGAGTAAATATGGTGTTTGCTAGCTAAATGGGGCTGTTCGTGTCTCAACCTTCTAGAAACATAGATTAAATGAAGCCCTTGTAAGGGGTCGTTCATTAATCTAGGTGGTACTATTCGTGTAAATGACGTCTTTGCATGATGACGTTTATTAATCTGGGTGTCATTATTCAAGAGAATGACGCCCTTGCAAGAGGGCATTAAATGTTAGACAAAACTGTCACCTTCACGTGTTGGCATTCATGGTGTACATATATATATTAATATTATAATGGGATGGGGCCCTAAGGGAAAATGGCGCCTCCATACAAGGTCTTCAATTTGTTGAATGGGTGGAAAGAAATCCCACTTACGTACTACCCATGGCCCATGTGTTTAAAGTTATCTTGTACATTTATATAATAACCCTCTCATGGTTTGGTTCTTTGTACAAGACCTTTCATGTAAGATTTTTTAGGAAAGTTCACTACGTACTACCCATGTGCATAAAGTTGGATTACACATTTATATGCTAGTCCTCCTATGGTTTAGTTCTTTAAACAAAGCCTCCATATAGAATTATTTTAAGAAGAGTAGATTACGTATGCATAAAGTGATGGGTTGTAATTTATATACTAGCCCCCTAAGGTTTGGCTCTTTACATAAAGCCATCGTGATTCTTTTATGGCATAAAGTAAGGTTGGCTTGTATATTTATATTATAGTCCTCATGAGGTTGGGTTCTTTATGTAAGACATTCATGTATGATTTCTTTTAAGGAGAAGTTTTAAATTTACTCAAAGGTATTTATCGGGGTGCTACAATAGAGGCATCACTTATTATATCAGCGGCTGTCATATAGTCGCTATTCACTGAGGCAGCGACCGCTGTCTGGTCACTATTTCCCTGTGCGTTCACAGAATTGCCATATCTACTATTATTTTGACTTGCTTGATTGGATCATTGATTTTCTTTACATTATTGTTGATCATGTTTGCATTAGCTTGCATTCTAGGGCATTTGGTTGAGAGACCTCCTCTCTCTATACATTTAGGATCCCCCACACTTTTTTGGGAAAGGAAAGACCCTCCATTGAGCATTCCATTTCTTTAGATTACAAATTCCTTGACCAAATCCTCCATAAGTCCACGCACCCGTGGATTCCCTCACGAACGTCGGGCTAGTTGTACCTTTGAAGAACCCTGGAGTTTAGTTGACCCATGCGTTGGTGAAGAGAGAGAAAGAACCTAGTTAACCCGGAGAATACATCCAAATTGAAACTAGGATTTATCATTGAAGAGAGGGCTAACTACTCCATTAAAAATTCATCCTTGCTTAAACTCAAAGAACGTTAAAATCCTCCCTAACGCATCATAACTTGTTTGGCAACTTGTTGGACAATTTACGTAAGTGTTGATCTTGTTTGCTTGAAATAATTTCTTATTATAATCATGATGCTTCGTTCAAGTAGAATTGTCAACATGGCCAATCAAGAGTGTTCATATGATTATGAGGACAGTCAACATGACCAATAGGCCCTTCCTAAAAGCTTTGTTCAGCATGAGGGAAACTATGTTCCCTCCTACCCTCAAGTCTATGTGGTGGACACCACCACTCAAGGGGTTGAGCCCTCTTCTCAAACTCAACCCATCACTCAATCCACTCCCGGGGAGACCTCCCTGTCTTTCAATCTCAATGATCTTATCAATGCTTTATCCCAGTTGGATGATGTCCAACGCCAAGCGGTCCAGGCCGCTCTTAAAGGGAAATCGGTCCCTTCTTCCTCTTCCAATCCCCCTCAGGCCGCGGGTGACCTTCAAGTCAACCCCACTAATGACCAGGCGGTCTCTCAGAGAATTCCTTCTCGTTCACGGACTCCTCTTATGGTTGCGCCGGCCCAACCGGTAGGCCATTCTGTAGCTAGGCCGTAATAACCTCCTCTTCAATTTTTCAAACGGCCTATGCCAAATCAGTTCCCTACTCACCCGGCCCCGGCCGAGTCTTATACCATCACTATACTACTCTAAAATATTGCTAATATGGAGGAACAACTTAAGAAAGTCGCGGTCCCCAAGAATGATCTGGAGGTCACTCTCCCTACTCTCCCGATCTTCCACTTGCCTCCGTCGGAGATGCCTAACTTCAGGCGCTACAATGGAACGGGCAATCCGTTCATCCATTTGAAAGATTTCATGTATGAGGCATCCTTCTGGCAGGATAATAAGACCTCTTTGGCTTGTCTCTTTAGAAGATCTCTTGATGGCCCGACCCTTGAATGGTTTTACTCTCTGGAGCAGGCCGAAGTCGGAGATTTTGATGTTGTTCAGCGCAAGTTCCTGGAAAAGTACAAAGACCGAGTGGGTCCTTCCTTGTCTGTTACAGATCTTGTTGCTGAAAAGATGAAGTCTGATGAGGACTTTGTACAATTTTCCAATAGATGGAGGTCAATGGCCGAGAAATTAAAAGATACTTTGTCAGAATCCGAGCAAGTAAAGATGATAATGTCTCATGCAACTCCACAGTTCCGACACATATTGGCCATGAACAAGCTCTACACTATGGAGGAACTATATGAAAGAACTCGGTATATTCAAACTCAAATGAAGGATTCGCCCATCATGGGCATGTTTGAGCCAAGGCCGAGGATAATAAGGAAGAGTAATAATGTCAATACTAATAGTGGCACAACCGAAGGTACTGTTACCAATGAGCAAGTGGGCACGGTTGGCAACCCTGGACCTTTTCGTAATTCTTCCAACCTAAGACCCCCGCAACAACAACAATCACAGCAGCAACCCTCATTCTTTAACCAAATTCACCACCAAGCAAATAATCCTATTCAATCCTTTCGGCCTCCACCTCCTCCACATAACCAAAATCTACCATAAAATCCTCCAGTTCCCCAGCAATACCACAATGTGCCTCCACCGACCAATTATGACCCTCAACAGCCGAGAAGACCTGTAGGCCCCAGAAGAGCTCACTACCCTTCATTGCCTGAGAACCTCCCCGATATATTTAACGCCCTCATGGCCACCAACCTGCTCACTTTGCCAAATGAAAGAACGGCTTGGCCTCCTAATGTGGATACCTCTCGTACTGTGTCTTCCATCGGCAACCTGGTCACAACATAGATCATTGCTTCCGTTTTAATACTTATATATATTATTTGAATGACCAAGGTGGTATTGACTAGGATGAGATGAGAAAATTTGTTACGACAATGAAAGAACGAAGGCCTCCAGGACAGCAACAGGCTCAGCAGCCTCTCTAGCAATAAGTTCAACCACCTCCCCCGATGCAACCGGCCCCCGAGCCACAACCAAACATGGGGATTGTCAATAATCCACTACCGGAGCACCCACCTAATCAACAAGTGAACCCAGTCACCTCCTTCCATGAAGTAGAGAGAGGGAAAGGGTGGCACGAAGAAAACGCCTCTATCGGGGCCATAAATCAAACTCCAAACCAACTGCCACGTCTATTAAGAACAACCCCACAACCAACACCTTTTCCTCAACCTTCTCATCCCTTCTTGCGCATCACCAACCCTACAAGCACTACCAACCCCTTGCCGTCTAGGCCTCTCCTTATCAGTACTTCACTACCTCTTACTCCACAACAAACCCCTTCTCCTTCCACCAATCTTTTACCATCCAAGCCACTCCTCATTCGCCCCTCACCCTCATCCATTCCTCGACCCACCACCACTAACCCTCCGCCTGCGAGGACTCCCTCATTCCAACCTACACCAGCACCCACCATGACTACCGCAAATCCTCCGCCTCCGCCTAGGCCCCTCCTTGTCCGGCCTACACCACTTCCAATCACCCAGACATCACCTACTCCTACTAGTCCCGCTCCCATATCTACCCTCTTAACATCCACAAGCCTTCAGCCGATGCGGCCCCTCATAAGGGTTCCCAATTCGGTCGTACCACCTCCACCATCTGTTAACCCCGATATCCCTTCCACATCCACCAATCCCCCATAAAACCCGACAGAGGCACAAACGTCACAAACTATGGTGCTCCGTAGTGGACAAATTTTCCACCGTGTGTTTCGACAACGGGAGCCAGAGCCTGCACAAGGGAATGAGGAACAAGTGCAAGAGCAGGAATCCATACCGGGCACTCAGTATGACTTGCTAAAACATCTGGACAAAACCCCGGCCATGATTTCTATTTTGGAGCTGATTAAGAGATCAACCATTCACCAACAAGCCTTAAAGGAATATTTACAAAAGGTAATGGTCAATGAGGACCTCCCTGCTGAACAAATTACTTCAGTCCTGACTCCAGCAAGTGACCAACCGGCCATTATTTTTCATGAGGATGAATTAGCTTCGAAGCTCGTCAGGAAGTATGCCCTGTGTATCACAGTTGATATTAATGAAGTACCTGTTAAGCAATGTTTGGTGGATACAGGATCATCTATCAATGTGCTACCTCCCAGCACTTTAAAAATGTGTGGCATTCCAGACAGCCAGATTCGGCCGTCTACTATTACAGTTACAGCCTATGATAATACAAAGAAGCCTCCACTAGGCATGATTACCTTAAAAGTTGGGCTGGGTCCTGTGTTGATTACAACATATTTCCACATTCTAGTCATGGATCCAACTTTCAATGATATTTTGGGCCGCCCATATATTCAGGAGCTTGATGTCGTTCCCTCCAAAAATCATCAATGTATAAAATTCCCACATAAAGGGCGCATTATCAAAGTCACTAGCATGCCTATTCTGCCGTCAGACGATATACACTTAGCAACGTCAGTACCCTCCATATGGCCGGCTAATAGGCCTCTATTATCAGTGTTAGATTTTGCCGATCCGCGGCATGATTTGTTAAGGCCACCACCCTCAACCCCTGTATCAGCTTTAATGTCACCTCTACCCTCCAAGGGGAAGAAAAAGAAGAATATGATGAATACCCCGGGGTGGAACATTTTGATGAGAATGGGGTACAGATCTGACAAAGGCCTGGGTGTTAACCTCCAGGGCAGAGTAAAGCCTATCAAGAATTGCAAGTTAATTCCCCTAGGCGGGCTAGGATACAAAGGGTCGAGCAAAGAAAAATGTGATAAAGATGATGAAGAGCCATGGGCCACCATGACTTCTACTTTAAAAACAAACAGATGACCACTGACATGGTCTTTATATACTCACTTTGTGAAGGGGCCCACTCAACAGGATGACGAGCAAACTACTGTGATTACTTCATTTTTGGATTATCAAGATGTGCATGTGTGCCAATTTGCTCATCACTTAGCACCACTGGTCACCTATAAAGCCTTGGAGTCATTAAGACCATTCAAAAGAAGGAAGATGGGTGACCCAGAATGTGAATGGTATAGGTGGTTTGACATGGATGATATTGCTATTTCTCTGAGCCGACTATTTATGCCGACTGATCTGGAATGGCTGCCACTAATTCATGACTTGATATAAAAGCCAGTTGTAATCACTGACAAGAAGTAGTTGCTCAGCAATTACACCAATACGGGAGAGCCTGACGTGCCGTTTGAAGATTGTTTCACTATAGACAGGCTGTGGGCCGGCCTCTTTTTCCTCAATTCCATTCATCCATCACTTATTATCTATTCGCTTGATAAGCTATTTACCTCCAACATTCCCAGACCACCCGCGGTCTTGATATCTTTTTCCCCAGATCTGCTTCAAAGTCTATCAATTCCTCCTTTGCTCCTCGAGCAATTCTCTTAGCTTTCTATCATGCCCGTGTGTGGGCATTCCCTCGTTCAATCTTTCTCCAAGCTTTCGATTTCCACATCACCTTCTACTCCTTCTTCCCACTATTTCATTATTGAAAAAGAAAAAAAATGCCAAACTTCTAACTTTTCAATCCTCCATATCTATTGAGGAGACCTCCTATTTTGCTAATGAGTGTGCCCCGATCCAAGGGCCGCTCATTCAAGGTCCGTTAACGGGTTTCCTTTTTCCCTCTGATGAGGGAGATTCCTTTGTACCTTCTCCTGTATCCACTTCTTCTCCCCCTCCTCTTTAGGATCTAATGATCAGCCTAGTTCATCATCTTCTTCTAGTATTAAGAGTCTTGGGGCAATTCCCTCTAGGAAAGCCAAGGGTAGGCAGATTCCCCGTAGGTTCTTGTTAGATTTGGCTAGGAGATGTCGGGCTTGTTTGGCCCTTACCGAGTTCATAGAGGAGCCGATACCCTTGCCGGATTTAGAATGCAAGGATGTGTGCTCCTTTGATGAAGAGTTCGGGGTTTATGAGATTATGAATGATGAGGACCCTGTTGAAGAGGGGGATGAAGAATATGAGGACGAGGCTGACTCTTTTGCTAGTGGCATGAGGAGATTCGACGAACCGTCGGCCTCAGTAGAAGAACCTACCAAAGAAATCAATTTGGGTACTGAAGAAAATCCTAGGATTGTCCTCATAAGCAAAAATTTGCCGCCCTCTGAAGAAGAGGCATTTGTTCAAGTTCTTCAAGAGTATAAGGACGCGTTTGCATGGAGTTATGAAGATATGCCGGGTCTGGATCCTGCGCTTGTCGAACACTGTTTAACACTTAAGCCAGGGTCCGTCCCGGTCAAGCAGCGGTTAAGACGTTTCCACCCTCATATGGCATTGAAGATGAAAGAAGAGCTCTATAAGCTCCATAAGGCTAGATTTATTCGATTCGTCCTCTACCCCAATTGGGTGGCTAACATTGTCCCAGTTATGAAAAAGGATGGAAGAGTCAGAATTTGCATACATTTTCGGGACCTTAAACGCGCGTGTCCTAAAGATGATTTCTCCCTCCCTCACATTGATGTGCTAATCGATAATACGGCAGGGTATGAGACCCTCTCTTTCATGGATGGCTTTTCGGGATATAATCAAATTCGCCTGGCCGAGGAAGATCAAGAGAAGACCTCATTCACTACACCATAGGGTACTTATTGTTATGTGGTCATGCCATTCGAACTCAAGAACGCCGGAGCCACCTATCAAAGGGCCATGATGACTATCTTTCATGATATGATCCACATCTATATTGAGGTATATGTTGATGATCTAGTAGTGAAGTCAAGAACAAAGATTGAGCATCCTAGGGTTCTAACCAAAGTATTACAAAGAGCCAGGGAATACCAATTAAAAATGAACCCCAAGAAGTGTGTGTTTGGCATTTCATCCGGTAAATTACTAGGATTCATTGTCAGAAAAAGGGGTATCGAGATTGATCCCAATAAGGCGCAGGCTATAAGAGATATGCCTCCTCCCAAAAATTTGAAGGAAGTTCGAGGATTAATCAGGAGGTTGCAGTTTATTCACCAATTCATCTCCCAGCACTCACAAAGGTGTAGGCCGTTCTACGAGCTTACTAAGCCGGGAGTCAAATTTCATTGGGATGACAAGTGCCAGGCGGCTTTTGATGGACTAAAGGATTATTTATCAAATCCTCCTATCCTGAGGCCACCAATTCAAGGCAAATCGCTTGCTCTTTATGTTTCTGTCCTAGATGACTCAGTAGGTGCTATGCTAGCGCAAGTTGATGAAGAAAGTAAGGAGAGGGCAGCCTACTACTTGTCCAAGCTTCTCAATCCATGTGAGTAGAAGTATACAACTATGGAGAAGACTTGCGTAGGTTTAGTCCTGGTAGTTCAGAAATTAAAGCATTATTTCTTAGCTCACGAGGTTCATCTCATTGCTCGCATGAATCCCATCAAATTCTTTCTTGAAAAATCTATCCTTGCTGACTGATTAGCATGATGGCAAAGCTTCTTTTCTAAGTTTGACATCATTTACGTTCAGCAAAAGGTGATTAAAGGTTATGTCATTGCGGAACATCTCGCTCATCACCCTCTTCCACGGTTCGACCTTGTCCTCTCAGAGCTTCCAGATGAGGAATTGATGTCCATTAACCAACCCTCAGATCCGATGTGGACGTTACATTTTGATGGGGCTCTGAATTCTCATGGTAGGGGGATCGGCATAGTCCTTTTAACACCCGAGGGTATCACCATTTCGCTCGCCTCTCAGCTTGCATTCCCTATTACAAACAACATAGCTGAGTACGAGGCTCTTCTGGCCGGACTTGAGGCCGCTCATCGATTTGGTGTCACCCAGCTTAAGATCATTAGTGATAGTCAGCTTATCCTTCGCCAAGTGCTCACCAAATGTTGCACACTCAATCCCAAACTCAAACCCTACTAGGAACTTGCTTCTACTTATGCTAAGCTCTTCACTAAGTTAATCTTTGTTCATGTTCCTTGCAGTCAGAATATTTTAGCTAACGCTCTTGCTTCGCTTGCTTCCTCCTTGGTTTTCCTCCCTGAGTGGGATTTCCATTCTATCATTTTCCAAAAGTGACTCACTCCCGCTATTAAGGATCCTGCATTCCTTAGTGTTAAGGAGGAGCTGCTCAAGAAAGTTAAGGATGGTGAAATCATTGAGAACAAGGAGGTCATGTTATTGGATTTAGAAGAAGAGCTGGCCGACGAAGAGAAACCGTGGTATTACGAGATTGCTAAATATTGTCACAATCAATCATACCCCGAAGAAACCACGGCAGAAGAAAGGAAGGCTATTAGAAGAGTTGCTCAGTAATATACTCTGGTTGGAGGTGAGCTCTATAGAAGAGGTCTCACGGGTGTTCTTCTCAGGTGCCTCGACGATGATGAATCATGGAAGGTTGTAGAAGAGGCACATTCAGGGGTCTGTGGGGGTCATGTCAATAGCCAGATGCTAGCTAAGAAAATTCTTAGACTAGGCTTCTATTGGCCCACTCTAGAAGAGGATTGCTGACGGGATCGTCGATTCGAGATTCAAGATTCATGGTTGAACCTGACGGGATCGACAAGCAGCTTCAACAAAATTATCAAATAAATATTTATGTTAATTGGGTCATATGTATAGGCCTAATATGTGTGTTTTCTTTTTATAGGATTTAAGCTATATCCATGAAAGAGTTTTTTTTTAATAGTGTCTTTTAATCTTCCAATTAGAGGTATAATGAGTGTTAGGTATTAGTTGAAGTTTTAATGAGTTGTCTTTTGGTCTCCTTATGGAGCCTATAAAAAGAGTCCTGTAACCTTTATTTTAAGCAATGTAATGAAGTTAAATTTTTGGAAAGATGGGGAAACCCCCACTCTCTCTACCTCTTTCCCCTCCTTTCCCTTCCACGCTGCCACCTCTCCCTCATCCTCTTAACCTCTCCCCAGGTGGCCCTCCCTTTCCCTCCTACGTCTCTCTCTCCACCCTCCCTCTCACTCATTCTCTCATCTTCTCTATCCTTCGATCTCTTTCTCCTCCACCCTCTCATTTCCTCTGAGACCACAAAACTCCCCACACTGCAGCGCCCCCTTCACCTCTCCTTGAGCCTCCCGATCTCCCTCGTCTCTCTCCCTCTCTCTAAAACTCCCACAGTCAAGGCCACCAACCGGCCTCTCTCCCCTCCTTCTTCACCTCAGCAGCATCCCCATCTCTCCCTCTTTCTCCACCATGGCACCCACCCCCGGTGGTCCCCCCTCCTAACACCTCTCTCCCGTTCCCTCTCCTTCTCTCTCTAGCTCACATTCACACGCCCTCTGTGGCCTCTCCCTTCCTTCACCCCTCCGTTCTCCCTTCTCCTCTCTTCACCCTCTCCTCTCTTCATCCCTCTCTCTCTGTCTCTCCAGCACCGGTCGTCCCTCTCTCCCTCTCCTAATCTCCCCTGCTAGCCTCCTTCACTCCCTCTCCCTCTCTCTTGCTCACTTTCCACCCATGTAGCTGCCCTCCGCCAGCCAACCTCTCTTCTCTCCTCTGCGTACACCCACACACACATAACACCAGCCCCATGCCCTCTTTCCTCCCCCTCCCCCACTTCAATACCAGTACACACCTTCACAGTCGCAGCCAGCCACACTGCTGCGTCCCCCTTCTCTCTCTCAAACTATGCGACCGGCCCCCTGTTTGGAACAGGGACACCGCCGATGCCCCCGTCTCCCTCCCCTCTCTCCCCTTGCAGCCATCCAACCCCCCCTTCTTCTAACTTCCCCCTCCCTTCCTCTCTGCTACCCAACCATCGCGGCACCCCCTCTCCTGCTTGGCCGTCTCACCTGTGGACACCTCCTCACCGCCACTGTCTGCTCCCTCTTCTCCATCTCTCCCACTCTCCCACTCTCCCGTTATCTCTTTCTTCTCTCCCCCCTCTCCTTTCTCTTCTCTGCCTCCTTCTCACTTCGCATGCACATCCACATGCATCCTTCTCACCACCCCCTACAGCCAACCGCCTCCAGTCGCCGCTGGCTCTGTCCAACTGGCCTTCACCGACCGCGCCTTCTCCCTTCACTGGCAGGCCCCCATGCAGCCCTAGGCAGCCAGCTCCTCGTCACAAACCTAGCACCTGCAAACACCATCGCGGCCCCTCCACGAAGCACGCAGCACGCCACCATCGTCAGTCCAGCTCCCATGCATGCACGTCGCCGGTGCCATCCATCGCAGCTTCGCCAGTGTGCACCACCCCGTCAGCATGGCAGCACCCCTACGAGCACGTCGGCGTTCCCACCATTAAGCTGGCAACCTGCCCCAGCATGCTAGACTGGCGCTCACCCCCCACCTTCTCTCTCATTCTCTGTCTCTCTCTTTAACTTCTCTCTCTAAACCCTGCCCCTCTCCCCACCCCACCCTGTGCATCCTACTCCAGCAACCCTCCTCCCTTGCACAGACCGCTTCCCCTCTCCCTGTTCCTCACCCAGCCCGTCACTACACTGAACGCAACTCACTCCCGGCACCATCGTCCTCTGAGAAGCAACTGCAAAGAAGGCCCGTTGTTGCACCATCGCAAAGCCCCTTTACACAGCTTGAAAATCACCCCAAACCCCGCCCTCACCATCACCTCTATAAGAAAGGGCAGAACAGAGTCCCATTTTTGGGCTTGTTGTCTTGTCTGCAGATAAGGTTTGGTATGCCAGACCGCGTACCCTCACCCATCTGATCCATCCTTGCATATATCCTGTCCATGGTGCAGGTAGATGGGGTATAAAATGGAGATTGACTACATGGTGAGCAAATATAGATTAGTATCTCCTTAGGCATGCACACATACAAGCCATGCATGCATGCGTGTGTGCACACAAAATGTTTCAAAGAGCCAGTGGGACACAAACGTAGAGTCCCAGAGGGAGCATGTAAGAGAGGTCTGGATTGTTTCACTATTTATTGGCCCACTTGTCATCCATTTCCCTGGGTCACTTAGATGAACATTTTCAGTCTGTTGATGATGTGCATGATGCAAAGAAGAAAATCATCATTCATCACTTTATTCCTAAATGGCCATTAACTCAACAACTTCAAGGACCAGAAATCAACTTACCAGCACGGATCATGCTTTCTCAGTCAGGACCAGGAGATCGGCCAATGGGGACAGCTCAAGTTTTTCTTAATGAAGCTACTTCAAGTTTATCACAGTCTTTCCCTACATGTATTCCTCCAAGAAGCCAGAGCTATTCTGGACAACCTGGCTCTAGCGGTGGAACTTCTCATCCCCGACCAACAATGCATTCTAAATATATTAATGCCAGAGTTTCTCTTGATCCCTGTGTTAACAGAGATGGTTATCGACGCCTCAACATGGAAGGAATTGAAGAAATGTTGTTGGCTTTGGAAAGGATCGAGCAGGATGAAGAGTTGCCATACAGTTAAATGGTTCTTCACTCAAATTTATTCTCGGGTGGCCTTGCCTTCCATGATCAACATAGAGAGTGGAAATTGGATATTGATAATATGTCATATAAGAAATTGCCAACATCAGGAGAGAAAATGGGTACCGTCAGCAGTGCCCTCTCAGAAGAAGAAAATCACATGCCTGGAGTTTTTGTTTCACATCAACTGCTTAATCTATGTTTGAAGGTGTGTCAAGTGCAAACTGCATGTCGATAAAATACATTCTCCTACTTCTTCACTCCACCCAATGTCCTCCCCATGGCCTTTCTCCATGTGGGCTTTCGATGTTATTGGACCTCTTGGTGATTCAAACCTCCTCACAAGATCAAAATCATTTATACTCACGGCCACGGAATGCTTCACCAAGTGGGCAGAAGCAGAAGCTTATGTGGAGATTAAAGCGTCAACCATCTGCAAATTTATAATGAAGAACATCATTGTAAGATTCGGCATCCCGAGTACCATCGTCACCGATAATAGGCCTCAATTTATCTCTCAAGAGCTTCAGGACCTCTGCAACAGGTATAACATAGCATTGGATCATTCATTGTCTTATTATCCACAAGGCAATGGCCAGCCAGAGGCAACCAATAAAACTTTGATTAAATTATTAAGTAAACGTGTGAAGCTAATAAATTTGCAGATTGGCCAGAAAAGCTCGTAGAAGCTCTATGGGCCAACCATACTTCCATTCGTACACCTACTGGGCAAACCCCATTCGCCCTTATCTATGGGATGAAGGCAGTAGTTCCTTATGAGATCCTTATTCCTTCTCTTAGAGTACAATTGGACAAGGAGCTCTCTATCGATGAACGTCGTGAATCTCTCCTTGCACAATTGGAACTCTTAGATGAAAGACGACTGGCCGCCGCCGAACATGCAACGGTTTATCAAAACAGGCTTTCACATTTCTACCAAAAGAAAGTAATTGAGAGAAAATTCAAAGTTGGTGAAATGGTAATTAAAAGAATCTTTGTAAAATCTGACGGACCCCGTTCAAAACTCCAACCAAATTGGGAGGGGCCATATGTAATAAAAGAAGTCTATCCTGGCAACGCTTACAAACTGGTTAATGCTAAAGGGGAAGAATTGGCTCACCCTTGGAATGGATTGAATCTTAAGAAATACTACCCTTAAGTCATTTTCAAAAAATAAACAAAAATAAACAAAAATAAACAAAAAAAGAAACCCAAAAAAAATAAAACAATGATGATGGCATGGTACGTGGGTCGCGAAACCTGAAAAATCAAAATCTCTAATTCATTCTTCAATCTTGATGACTTAACCAGAGGTCAACACCCGCACACACAACATGCTTAGCTCGTAAACTCAAGCGGTTCAAAATCTGAGGAAAGTCAGAGCCAAACCGAGAGTGTAAAGACTTTACCCGTTCTCTTCTCTTCGGTTCACAAGGGGGAGTAAGACTCGGGGAAGACCACCAAACCTACCCGCCACCCTAGTAGGTGGAAGTCAGGGCCCAAAAGGGAACAACATGCTAGAAAGCCCAATTATAATTAGGTCTTTATTTTAGAAAAAAAAAGAAAAAAAGTGTAAAGTTACATTAAGAAATACAAAAGAAAAGCATGTCAAGAGGGCAAAGTCTCCACAGGGACAACCCTTGTCGTAAGCATGCATCTTAAAAAAGTGCAAAAGGCAACAAAAATTTCCCTAAGCTAAAGACCGAACCCCAACAGGCACTATGGTTGGGAAGGGAAGCTTCCCAGTCTTCCGAAACCCCTCATTAGCTTCTTCAATTTGCTCTTCATTTTCCCCTCTGTGGTATGTCATAAGCTCGAAGGATGGCAAAGACAGACTTAGGAGGATGGGTCGCGCGAGGCTATGAGTAAAAGCACAAGTTATAAAGTACGTTGACCCTTTGTTAAATTACTTAAGAATGATTAATGAATTTAAGATGGTGAATGTATAAGGTTTCAAGACCTTTGTACCATGTTAAGCCTATTTTTAAAAAAAAGGTGTTTTTGAATTGACGCCCTAACAAACAGTCATTATTCATTAAATAAACGACTTGTGATGAGTCGCTATTCTAAAAAAAAAAAAGAAGAAAAAAAAGCCGTCTTTGAATAAGCGCCAACTCATAAAGTCACCATTTAATGAATTAACACCTTTTCCCTAAGTCGTCATTCTAAAATGAAAAAAGGAATAAAGAGATTGTTTTTTTAAAGTGCGCCCAAGTCTAAGTCGCTATTTCAATAATAGGCACCCTCTGCTAGGTCGCTATTTCAGACAGAAGACATCTTCTTCTGCATTTGCTTGCTTGCATCTGCTGTATCATCACCTTTTAAATTCTAGTTTGCATCTGTTTGCTTGCGTGTGGCATTATCTTCTATTTTTCACTATTTGCCTTAGTTGATTAAAGGCCTGGCCCCTTGACCCTCCCTCAAGGTCAAAAAATGACGTCCCCTTGCTTATTGAGCAAGGGGCCAAGCCGGACTGATTAACTAATCTGTTTGCTTAAGTGTGAAACGCAGGAATAGGAGAAAGATAGGTCAAGTACACAAGTGCTCAAAATGACAACTCAGGAAACAAAAAAAATGCTTTTCATATATATATGCTTATAATATATGGTGTACAAAAGTGAGAAGGTGGTACATATGCTCTCTCTCTCTCTCTAACTCTCGCCTCCACTCTCCTCTCTCCTGCTCTCTACCTCACCATCGCCTCGACGGCGGGACCGTGGAGGGAGCATGGACCCCCGGGAAGCCACGGAACTATCGGCTCGAGTCTGCTCCTCTGCCTCATTCCTATGTCGAGTCGAGGAACCTGCTAAGTAAGTGGTGCTGGCGAAAGCACTCGAGTGGCCCGCACCCACTCTCGGCCTCTATGAAGGCGCTCCACGGTAGCACATAGCCGCTCCTGAACAACGGCCAGCTGCGCCCTCGAAGCCGCAAGCTCGCGTTCGCGCTCCATCCGCTCCTCTCTCTCACTGGTCCGCTCCTCCCACTCGCAGGTGCGTTCCCTCCTCTCCACCTCGAGGAGGATCCTCAGCTCCGTCACGTAGCTGGGCAGTTCCTCTCGCCGTCTCAGTGCCTCCTCTAGCTCTGTGACCCGCTGGTCGCGAATCGCGAGCTCGGTGCCGGCTAGGGCGGCCCGAGTGAGCACCTCCTGCAGCTCTGCAACCTACACCATTCAGCCAATTATTAGTTTTATATTTCAATTCCATAAATATTTGAAGTAAAATTTGCTTGTTTAAATGCTTACCCGCTCAGCTAGGTCACGCTCCGCCGCCTCAGCCTGTGCAACTGCTCCCGCGAGTCGCTCCTCCAGGGCGGTAACCTCCCCACTCGGCTCCCTCGAGCTAGATGCTCCTCCAGCTGCTGCTCCCTGCTGGGCATGCTGCATTCATTGAGATTGTCAGTGGCTAAACTTAAATAATCAATAGCATATAGATAGGATACTCACCAGAGTCTCCAAGTCCGCCCGTGTGGACGCCAGCTGGGTCTCTAGGCTATGAAGGCGGGCGTGTAAGTCCACTGCTACTGCATCCCGTGCATCCTGCATAACTCATTCGTTAGTTGCATATCTCATAAGCATATAATTTAAATTACAAAGCATTTATACATACCCCACTTGGCCTCATCTGAGGCCAGTCTGCGTACGTCTCCCAGAAGCGCTGGAGGTACGTCGAGCTGTCTGGAGCTTAGAGACAACTGGGATCCCACCTCGCTGCCAGTCAGGGAACTGCTCCGGGAACCGTAGGCTCCATTCGGTCGCTCTCGTACGTCCTCGGGTCTTCCGCCCGATCCCTCGCGGCTCGACTGCCTCGACCCACTCCTGGTGCAGGCCGAGTGTCCTCATCACTAGCCTAAGCCGTAGCGGCTCTCTCGTTCAGGCAATGAACCCAAAGGTCACGCCCGAAGCGAGGTCGGTCCGCTACGACCCACAGTTGGCACTCATCTGGCATCCTCTCATATGGCCTTTAGACCACCTGCATGCACATCATGTTATCACATATATATATATAAAGCAGGAAACAAAGAAGGAAATAAAAAAATGCATTATATTTACACACGTACCAGTGAAGGGGGGTAGTCTCGGAGATCCCGTCGTAGGACCCTCAGCTCGTAGGCGTGAGGTGCTCCAGTCATGAGTGGTAGCCATCGTTGAGCCAAGGGGTAGGCCACCTCGTCTCCGGATCGAGGGTCGGCTCAGTCCATCAGCATGTAGAGATGACTCCATACCTACATTCATTAGCATTTATTAGCCACATGCATAATCATAATCATAATCATTATAATAACGAAAAGAAAATGCATACCTGAAGGAAAGGTGAGAAGCCGCTGACGGTCGTCTCATGACCTGTCCCCGTGGACAGGTCGGCTATCAAGTGCGCCAGCAGGGCGGCTCCCCAGGCGTACCGTCCTACTCCCTCTAAGTCCTCGAGGACGTTCAGGAATATGCAATTGATGTCATCCCCCTTTATCCCCAACAGTAGCCTCCCGAGCATTAGGAATAGGAACCTCCTCAAATCTCTGCTTGCTCTCTCTCTCTGAGCCAGGTCCTGGCAGTATACGACTCAGGCTCTCCCAATCAGCCACTCTGTGTACTCTCCCAAAGACTCTCCTGACCTCTGTCAGGAGTCTCCTAGTCCCATAGCCCTCGTCAAATCCGTGCGACTGATCATCCTGCATGGGGGGTCGTACACGGTGTCTATACCCAAGAGTCTCTGTGCTAAATTCCCATAGTCTGGGATGGTCACCCCACTCACTGTCTCACCGTATACTCTCAGCCCGGTAATCCTAGTGACATCCTCTAAGCTAGGCACCATGTGCCCCCAGGGCATCAAGAAGACCCGACTAGCCCTATCCCATCTCTCTCTCAGAACCTGGATCAAGACTAGATTTGGACGCACTGGCTCTATGCTGAGGAAGGGGCCAAACCCCATCGCCTCTACCCTCGCCCTCTAAAAGTTGGGTAGTCCGTGATAGGCGACTATCACCTGGACCCAAGAGATGCGGGTCCGTATCAGCCCCTGCAACACAAAAGAACAAATGGACAAACATATATCGGTGGCCTATATAATAATTTATCAATTAAAACTAAAGAAGAAACAAAAATTTCACTGTTTAAAATGGCGACTGGTTTATGGACTATATTTTATGAATTGGCGACTTAAGCATGGTCGCTCTATTGTTAAGACGCCAGTGATCAGGGCGCCATTTCTATAAGCATGGGGCAGGGTTTTAACAGCTTTATATATATTTAAAAAGAAAAAGAAAAAACATTTTTTAAAACTACGTTTAGTATGCTATTGTTATTTTAAAATTAAAAAAAAAGTCATTTTGTTTTTGTTTTGTTTCGCGACCCCCAGTCGGGTCACAGTTTCATAAAGAGGCGACCACTTCTGGGTCGCCATTTCTCTGTCATATCCCACCATTGAGGTATTCATGCTATTTTTATGAAAAAGGAAATATATATATATATATATATATATATATATATATATTATACTTACCTTGCTGGGTGCAGGGTCCATTAGCCCTCCCCGCAGTGGCCGGCGGGGAGGAGGGGGGCATCGCCACCTTTGCCACCATGGTCGTTGCCGCCGTGCTCGCCGTCACCGGCGCCGTGGTCATCGCCGTGGTTATCTCCACCCTCTCCTCCTTTTCCTCCCTCTCTGTCGGCACCGTGGCCTGATAGGGTGCTAGGCCCGGATACAGAGGGGGGGTGAATGTATCCCTCTACCAATAATGCCCAAATTAAAACCTGGATGCTAGACATAGTCCCAGAATAAAACTAATTCAATTGAACTCATGAACAAACACATGGAGCGCGCCTAAGCAATCATCTAGCGGAAGCAAAGCAAGGCAATCAAACCACTGCACAGATAATTTTTTAGGTGTTTCGGTCCACAGACCTACGTCCACCCCTCACTCCCAACCGGAGTGAGGCTTCCACTAGCACAAGCTAGAAACCGCAGACTCAGTCTGCAACAGGTGCTGCCAAACAGCTTGACCAGGGGAACAACCTCCCCTCTTCCTCCAGATCGGAGGGACACCCCAAGTGACTCCCAGCCACTTGGAACCAGAGACCAGGTCTCTCTTCCTTCAGACCAGGAGGGAACCCACCAGTGACTCCCCGTCACCAGCAAACCAGAGGTCACAGACCTCTCTTCCTCCAGACCAGGAGGGAACCACTGATGACACACAGTCAACAGCAAACCGGAGATCAGATCTCCCTTCTCCTAAGTCCACAGGAGGAACCCGACCTCAATCCAGAGAGTCGGAAGAACAATGATCACAGTTAAAAAGAAAAATAATAAACGAAAAGTACAGCAATCAGAAAGCTGGAAAATGAAATCATAATGTGGCTCTCGCAGGAGCTGACTGGAGTGGATCTGATCCAACTTCCAGTAGGAACGATCTTCAGGTAAGCTCTTCTTCCTCTTCTCTTCTCTCTCACTATCTTTCTATTTCTCTTAATCCTCACGAGCTCTATCTCTCTCTCTTTTTCTTCTGATGCTTCTCTCACTCTGCCACTCTTCCTTTTCTTCTTCTTCTTCTTCTGCTTCTTCTGCTTCTCTGCTGCTCTCACCTTCTTCTATCACACTCTCCTCTCTTCGATCACGCTCTTCTGCTGGAGGAAGCATCGTATTTATAGCAGTAGCAATTAGTGCTGATGCTCTGCACGATTCCCGCCCTAGCTTCAGTCCACATGGCGGCTTCTCAGCATCTTCGACCACGTGCCAGGTCCCAGCCTCGGATCACGTGCCCAGACTCTACAGGTTTAATGAAGAGTTCAGTCGATTAGCAGAATCAACATAGGCTGTACATAGTTCAATCAAGCAGCAAGGTATAGACTTAACAATGCAGTGTGCATGCAATGTACAGACTTAGTGTGCAGGCTGCCAGTGATGTATAGACTTGCTGCGTGCAGTGGGACGTAATGTACAGACTTTGCGGCAGGCAGCTGGACGTTGTATAGACATGCTGTGTAGACTGCCAGATGCAGTGTACAGACTTTGCATGTGTGTGCTGAGACAATGTGTAGACTTGGTTCGAGCAACACACTGACTGTACAGACTATATGAATGCAGAGCAAGACCCATGTACAGACTTCATACATGCAAGACTGAAGCGTGTACAGACATGATGTAGCATGAATGTATGGACTTAGTGTGTGCGAGCATTACTGCAGGCAGTGTACAGACATTGTTATGCAAGGCTATGGCATGCTGTCAAGCAATGTGCAGACTTGTGTGTGAGACATGAAGCAATCAAATGTATAGACATGCAACAAGGAAGTGTATAGACTTGATAAAAGCAATGCATGCACAATGATGCAATGTTCAAACTTTGATGAAGGCTGCCAGTCGATGTATGGACTTGGCTGAAGGCAACGCTGAAGCAATGTTCAGACTTCATGTATGCAATGTAGTGGCTTGTACACACTTTGTGAGTGTGAAGCTATGCATGTATAGACTTCACCTATGCAGTCATTATACCATGTATAGACTTAGTGTTTACGTGAGAAAATGATGTATGGAGTTGATGTATGCAGCAATAAGAATGTACATACTTTATTGCATGCATGACAGACAATGTCTAGACTTGCTATAATGCGTGCAGCTAAAGGAGCAAACAGATGTATAGACTTTAAGTAAAGATGCATAAGCAATGTATAGACTATGCATATGCAAAGGCTGTATAGACTTAGCATGCTATGCAAAGGCTGTATAGACTTGAGCTAAGCAAGCTACAGGGCCGATGTATAGACTTTGCATATGTGAGACACTGTACAGACTTGAATGCAGAGTGACGATGTGTAGACTTGCCCAATGTACAGACTTAGCAGTAGCATGATGGCGAGTGCTGTACAGACTTCACATGAGACAATGCAATGTGTAGACTTGATGAACAAACAAGTGAGCGATGTACAGACTTGCTAAACGATGCATGAGACGCTGCCAGACTGTATAGACTTCGAGTGAGACGATGCATAAGACGCAGAACTATGTATAGACTTGAACGTGTATGCTAGACAGTGTATAGACTTGGACATGCTTGAAGCACACGATGCAGCAACGTATAGACATGATGAAATGCAAAGGCTGGAGTGTGACGAATGTATAGACTTTAGAAGACGAAGCATGCACAGGCCAACGATGTACAGACTTTGCCAATGTCTAGACTTAGCAAGCCCCAGGCGATGTACAGACTTGGCAAGCCCCAGGCCGATGTATAGACTTGCAGAACAAACGATGCACATATGCCATGAATGTGTAGACTTTGAATAAGAAGCCAGACAAACGATGTGTAGACATGGCCAATGTACAGACTTAGACCACCTGCATGCTATGCAATGTACACACTTCGAATGCCTGCATGCTATGCAATGTACACACTTCGAATGCCTGCATGCTATGCAGTGTGTAGACTTTGAAGTGCTTGCAACTGTGCAATGTGCATACTTTGAAGTCTCGCATGCAATGTAGTGTGTGGACTTGTCATGCCTACACAAGGCGATGTACATACTTGCTGCGTGATGCTAATGTGCAGACTATGTAAATGCATGCAGTGTATAGACCCACTTCTGTCGAGACTATGCTGAGTGTGATGATGCATGGATGTTTAGCCTGTACTGACTTCCACAAGCAGAGTAAAGCAACTAATGTATATGTATATGAATACTTTATGCAGTAGATAACATGACTGAATATCACATGCAATGCTTTAGATCTGATAAACTGACTGAACAGCAATGCAATGCTTTATGCTCTGATAAACTGACTGAACATCAGAATGACTAAAATGACTGAATATCACATGGTGACTCGCAGTGCTTAGCTCACATCAAGACCAATCATCAAAATCACAGGGGCACAACAATCTCCCCCTTTTTGATGATGGCAACACTGTTAACACAGTGAGTCATTCTGATGATGTGATGATGTGAGTCATTCTGATGACTCAAACTATTCTCCCCCTTTGACTTCATCAAAAAGAAAATAGTTTGAGAAGTTAAAGCATATTTATGACTCAGTCAATTTCTCCCCCTTGCTATAATCAAGATGAACCATGGAGAGGTATGAATGCAGAGATGCAGATGCAACAAGAAATGTAATATCTCCCCCTAAATATATGAATGCAAGGTCACAATTGATATGAACATGATTCAATATGACAAGAAGGCTCCCCCTGAATAGATACCAATTGATATGCATCTGTTGCATTTCTCCCAATTGATATGGTTGAGAGGGAGACCACAGTGGCGTTCAAGGATAAGTTCAGGTCAATGAGCCAAGGACAGTGAGCAGAAGAGTTTCAAATAACAGATTTTTAAATGAGCTCCAAACACAAGAAATTCAGCCAGATTTTTAAGGAGATACCAATCTCATAAATCAATAACAGAATTTTTCAAAGTCTTCCATTATAAGGGCTTATGAATGAACTTTATTGAACAGCATGGTTTAAACATGATGTATGCAAAGTTTGTCAATAAAATTCTGTATTTATATCTAAAATCACAGTTTAATAAAAGTAAACCAAGCCTTCATATTTATATCTTGATTAACCTCCCTTTTTCTTACATAATCAAATTTACTGACTTCTTTAAGAATTACATTCACTAGTATTGAGATCAAACAATTATGAAGTCATGTGAATTTGTCTAGGGTTATAGCAATTTAGCTTTTACATCAATATTCAAATATTACAATTTGTTCAGCAAATTTTCATACTACATATTTCTAGAGCACTCTAGTTCAGTGCACACATTGTAACTAGAGGATATACGTTGATCAAACGCCAATATCCCTAAGCACTTAGTGTGACTAACAGTCATGCTTTATCAACAGAGTTAACATTTACACCTCATGACATACCTCATTTCATTTCTTTGATGATGAGATGTATTTCTCAGTATGCATGCCATTGCTCTGCCAGATTTAACAATCATTTTAAAGCAGAGTTGACTATGGCACCTCATGACACAATCTTTTGGACATGGTTTCTCAGTGACCAAAGTCATTGCTCTGACAATTATTTACCCTTCAGACATTTCAGAGAGCTCAATTGCTTCAAAACAATACAAATTTCATGTACTTAACCACATAAAGCCATGAATTCAATAGTGCAGATTCCAGAAGTTTTTACAAGACTCAGCATGAAACAGTTGGTTGAAGTTTATTAAAACATGATTCAGATATTTTTTTAAGAGATTTAAAGTCAAACTTCAATGAATACATTAAACTTATACCAGCTGAGTTATTTCAGACATTCATAAAATCGTATAATAGAAGATTCCTAGTTCAAGTGTTTTCAGATTTATGAACGAGAGATGTCCCATTGAAATCTTCATGAATGACTGATGGAAGATGTCTTCAAGAATGAGTGTTTTTGAAGCCCATTGTTTTCAGATATGATCAAGGTTTGTCAATTAAAATCAATGAGGAAAAGGTTATGCACATCAAGCAAAATATCAGGAGGTCAGGCATGCTTCAGGATTTTCAAGATTAACATCCAATGAATTTTGACAAATGTATGCATTTGACAATTTGTATGCAATGCATTGACTCCCCTTGACAGTATGCATCCAATTACTCTTTTTGGCATTTTTCAATGTAAGGAAATGCAATGCACTATATGTATGCAAGGACATGCAATGTTTGCCATGAAGACTGAACATATGACAATGTGACTCATGCTCATTCAGACTGCCCTACTAAGAAAAATGACCCATGGTACTAGGCGAAGCACATGGTCTAAAAGACCACCTCACACATAGTAAGAACCTCCAGACAGATTTCCCTGCGTTTTGGTAGCTTACCATTTATATACCATAGTGGTCATGAATGACAATGCAATATCGACAGTCCTACTAGTATCAGATTCTCAATGACTGTATATGCAAATCACATATATGCACTTCAGATGAGGAGAGTTCAGAGACTTCAATTTAGACAATGCAGATGAAGAATGAATATGCAAAAATAGATTTAACATGCTATGTAGTAAAACTAAAAACAGGAAGTGCAAGAAATTTACCTGAAAAGTTCAGGAAGGGGTTTTCATTCTTGAGTGCCTTGGATTAATCCCCTATTTATTAATCAGCTTCCAAGGCACACCTGCAAGTTAGCAAACTATTTTGCACAAATAGGCACCCAAGAAGTCTTGGGTCCTGACATGACAGTATCACTCCTAGCATGTTTTCTCAGCACATTTTTAACTTGATGATCATCAAATTTCATCAGAGGATAACCATCCATCAAATGTCCAGATTTGCCAATGATGGCAAGAAGCAGCAGATTTCTGATTTGATTTATGCACATTCTTATTAGCATGAATTCTATGTGCATATGCATGAAAATTTTTGTTAACAGAATTAAAATTCTGTTTACCAAA
Organism: Amorphophallus konjac; assembly: GCA_022559845.1. Classification (NCBI taxonomy): domain Eukaryota; kingdom Viridiplantae; phylum Streptophyta; class Magnoliopsida; order Alismatales; family Araceae; genus Amorphophallus; species Amorphophallus konjac. The sequence goes on from CM040118.1 coordinate 147,925,235, forward strand.
ACTAGTCTTGCTTTAGTATCCTGCCAGCCAACAGGTTGCAGCCCTGTGACCTGGCTTTTCACAGTTATAGTATGAAAGTTTTGCAAATTATTTTACAGGGAATTTGACAGCATGGGAGTTAATAGAATTCTTCTGAATATGCCAAAAGTCCTTGACTGTATGGCCATTTTTCCTACACTCAAAACATGTATAAATCTTTCTTCTAAATGCAAATTTATTCCCACCAAAATCATTTCTATTTGCAGAGAATTTAGCATGTTTGAAATTCTCATTCCTGTGAGCGACGTCACGCGGTTCGGAGTTCGATGGTGCGGGGAAGAGGATGCGGAGAGCGCGCGGGCTCCTTCTTTTTTGTTTGTTTTGCTGTTTGCTGCAACACAGAGATGAGAGAAGAGAGAGAAGGGGCCACCACGGGAGATTGCTCCGCGGGGCGAGCGGGACAAGTATAATATAGCAAGATATGGGGTTCAAACGGCCATAGCGGGAAGTGACTCGCCGCGACCTCGGGGGGACGGGAATGGTGCAGAAATTAAATAACAAGAATTGAAACGGCCATTGGGGAAGTGACTCGCCGCGGCCTCGAGAATATGAGCAGAATATAGCAGAATATAAAAGAGACTATAAGAACAGAGATTTAAACGGCCATTGGGGAAGTGACTCGCCGCGGCCTCGAGAATATGAGCAGAATATAACAGAATATAGAGAGAGTATAAGAACGGAAATTTAAACGGCCATTGGGGAAGTGACTCGCCGCGGCCTCGATGATATGAGCAGAATATAACAGAATATAGAGAGAATGTAAGAACGAAATTTAAACGGCCATTGGGGAAGTGACTCGCCGCGGCCTCGATGATATGAGCAGAATATAACAGGATATAAGAGAATATGAGAACAGAAATTTAAACGGCCATTGGGGAAGTGACTCGCCGCGGCCTCGATGATATAAACGAAATATAACAGGATATAAAGAGAATATGAGAACAGAAATTTAAACGGCCATTGGGGAAGTGACTCGCCGCGGCCTCGATGAAAAGATGTGATCGCCAGGGGCCGAAAGACCCCAAAATAAGAAAGTGATCGCGCCTACCTCAAGAGCGGGAGATGGCGGGTTGCTTCTTCCTCTCCTTCCGGCCGGCCGACGGAGAGGGCTTTCCTCGGCTACCCTTGCAAAACAACGACAAACAAATGACAAGTGGCTTAGAAAGATGAGGTGTAGTATTCATATCCTTGCAATAAAAATGACGAAATAACGGGAAGACACACACCTGGTTGGTGTTATCTTTTAAACCCCTCTCGGACTCGAGTAGGAGGAAAATGAGATGATGGATGCGAGATGATGAATGCAAAAGAACTACGAAGAAAAGGAAAGAGTTGGCTTATTGGATGTGCCGGTGGTGAAATTCGGCGGAGCTCCGGCAGCGTGGGGACGACGTAGAAGCGCGGTGGATGAAGACGACCTTCCTCTCGCGAGCGTGGGCACCCGAGAAGCCGGCAGAACCTCCACCTACAAAAGACCCACGGGTTAGAAAATGACTCCGTAGCCTCTGGGCTCCGGCAGCCTATCGGATCACTGCTTAGCTCCCCTAGAACTGAGGGGGTGGGCCTCTATTTATAGAGCTCCGGAAGGTGGAGGCGTCCAGGACCCTGGACACCTCCATCAGGGCCGAAATAATATTTTATTCTATTTTTATTGATTTTTTTGGAATACTTTTGTGGAGGCGTCCAGGGTCCCGGACGCCTCAAGCAGGTCCACCGAAAACCGACGACGGCCGCACGCGGTTCGGCACAACGCGTGGTTTTGTGAGCGGCGCCTCGTGATTCAGAAATGGGCGCGTCCAGCTGACCGGACGTCTCTATATTTTGGATTTTTTCACACACGACAAACCGTCGTTCGGTGGCCGGCGCCCGTGAGGGAGTTGATGGAGGCGTCCAGAGGCCTGGACGCCTCCAAAAATATATTATTTTATTGGTTTTCTTGTCGTTTTATGATAGGGCTGGCATTTTTAATTTTTTATTTGTTTTTATGGAGGCGTCCAGAGGCCTGGACGCCTCTATTAATATATATATTTTTATTTATTTTTTTGTTTTTGTATGCCAACTGGCATTTTATACTTTTTTTATATTTTGTTTTTATGGAGGCGTCCAGGGGCCTGGACGCCTCCATTAATTATTTATATTTTTATTTATTTTTTGTTTTTCTATGCCAACTGGCATTTTACACTATTTTTTATTTTTTGTTTTTATGGAGGCGTCCAGGGTCCTGGACGCCTCCATTAATATATATATTTTTATTTAGTTTAGGGCCCTGAGAAAATAAATAAAATAAATTAAAAATATGGGGGCGTCCAGGGGCCTGGACGCCCCCATTAAGACCCACCCGGGTCCTAGATCAGGCGTCGGCGGCGCCCGGCAGACACCCTTCTTGGTTCCGGAACCTTTTGATGCGTCTGACTGGTGTTGATGCCGTCCGAATGCCGTGATGAGACGATTCCGGATGCCGAAAAGGGCGGAAGAAGACTCAAGAAAAGGAAGTACTCAAGTGATTCGAAATGCGTAAGCCGTCGCGGGGCGTCGTATAGTAATATGAGACTTTCTCAGGAGACGTCAGGAATGGCGTGTCTACAGCTGCCCCGCCTTGGCGTCTGCTTTGCAAGGGAGCGACACGTAGTGGAATGGTATCGAAGTGGAGTGAAATGAGTGGGAGCGGACTGATAAGTTGATGCCAAGGTGTGATGAGACACGCTTTTGACGTTACTGTTTGGAATCTTTCCTGAGTTTCAATGAGGCGACCTTGAAGAAGGTCTTTCAAATATTGACGATTGCTTGGACGGAGATCAAATAAGGGAGGGTGAGATGTGCGCTCAGGCACGAAACAAAAGGAGACCAACTTCTCGGTGTGGAAGTACCTGGGTCATAAACCGGAGGTTTCACCTTTGGGGAGCGGTTACCAGCCAATGTGGAAGTGCTGCGGCCAAGGTGGGTCAAAAAAGGTAAAGGAATATCTGAGGGTCTGTCCAAACAAGGGTCTCCTTTGGAAGAGCAGCGTAGGGCTGTCTCAAGGAAACTCAGTATTTCATTCGGAGTGGAATATCTCATATTTGTGGGAATTGAACACAACGGCTTTCACAATCGAATCACTTGAATGATCTTCCGCAATAAATCAAAGTCCTATATGAATGCATGCTGGGTTTAAAGAAAAATTAAAACAAACTAAAATAGAAAATAGCCAAGGATAATATTGTCAACTTGTGAAGAACGGGTCAGGATACCGATCCGGTGAGCTGATACTGGGCTGGGGCCCGTTTATCCGCGCACCAACTCACTGAATGGAACCGTCGTCCCCATTCTATCACAAATTGACGGCCTATCCGTACAACCCAAACTCTTCCGGGATCATCACCGTTTTTGTTGAAGGGGAACTCAAATCCCAGATTCGTTCGGGCCGCAAGGTCCTTGACATGTTCTAGTAGCGTAGGTATCATATACTATGATGCATGACATGGTGGGACCAACCAATGAAAGGTGGGACAGGAGATAGGACAAAGACGTCCGTTAGTAAAACCTGCACAGGCCAGCAAAGGTTAGCAACATCAAAAGGTAGCAGAATCGCACCACAGTTCAAAGGAGATCCAGACAAAATCTTGACAATGACCACTGATGTGACATGTTCTGTCCTGTAGCACCCTTCCCTTCCTATAAGAACTCCCCTTAGGCTAGTTCATTCAAATGCACCAAGGTGGGTTTTGGAAGCTCAGGAGAGGAAGGAGAGGAGAATCTAGAGATCTTCAGGATGGAAGGAGAGTCTTCCCGCGTTATGAAGAGGAGCAAGCCTAGCAGCGAGATTAGGCGACTTTCCGACCTCGAGGGTCATCTGAGTGGGACGATCATGTCGCATATGGTAAGCTGACTCTTTTCAAATTTCTGCACGTGAACCTTCTTCTTACTTCCTTCATTTCTTCTTCTTTCCTCTCCAGCCATATCCACTCTTCCCAGGCCCGAGGAAGTTTTCCAAGCTGCCATGGCTTTCAAAGCTGACTTCCAATATCTCCATTGGCATGAGGGCCATACTCTCGAAGTGGCATCTGCAGGGGCTCCTTATTCACGCCAAGCATTACGAGAAGATTCGTATGGACTGGGCGGCTATGGGCGCGCTAGTGGAGGTCTGGCATCCCCAGACCCACACTTTTATCTTCCCGACCTTCGAGGTGACCATCCTCCTCGAGGAGGTGGAACTTCTGCTCGGATTGAAGAAATTCAAGAGTGACGGGAAGGTGAAGGCTATGCGGATGCTGACACGGGGGACTTCTGAAAGCGTCCTTGGAAGCTTCATGCCGCCCGACGCAGCTAGAAAGGTCCGTACTCAGAAGGGGATCGATCTCCAAAAGCTTGCGGAGTGGGTCATGACGCCCTGAGAGGGTCACCAGACGATGACTATTTGGAGGGAATCATGAAGGGGTTCACTATCTGTCTGGCGGGTGCTCTCTTGTTTCCTTATACCGACAACATAGTGGAGGAAGACCAACTGAGTGCTATCTGCGGGATCTGGCGTGGAAAGAGGGTGGGACCCGCCGTCCTCGCCTATCTTTACAGCGGCCTTACTGCCTCGAGCATGGGTAAGCCTCCATTTGGTTGTGCACTTGTCTTAATTGCTGGCTGGATTTGCATTTCAAATTCGACCACCGCGAGGGAATGCCAACCGCTTCGAAGCTCTTCCAACAAAGCCCGCTTCACCACATAGCCGACGTGTTAGGCTTTGGTGGTACTGTAGTGAACCGCGTTCCGTGGCTGAAGAAACGTGAAGACTGGCGGTCTCACTTCCGCACCGTGACACAAGGCTTCTTCACTTGCGCACCGGCATGTTTGCTTTCGCTTGATCTCCTCATGAGGCCTTCTCCCGAAGTTGATCTTCAACTGATCGGCGCGACCGAGTTTGTTCTTTACAACGCGCATCGGTGCTGCCTCCAGATTGGCATCCCACGCCATTCGTTCCCGCCACCGACTGACATTGTTCCTTTGAAGAAAAGGGAGTTGGGCACTGAAGCGGACGCGAAGGAAGCGAAGGCCATTAAAGCTCCCTGGAAGACAAGTGTTGCGGGAAAAGCCTCAGCGCACGTGGTGGAAGAATGCGAGCCGTGGAGGGCTTATGTAACCGAACTGGGGAAGTTAAGGCCTAAAGCGCCTAAGCCCCTGATGTAGTTCACTCTGTTTTTCTGATGGAATAAAATCTGACATGGATGTTTCGGACCCCCGTCCCCTTAATTATTATCTTTTTTTATGGTTTTTCTTTTTCTTTGTGTTTTTTATTTTGTTTGGATTATATACATATTCTTATATAAATATATATATATTTTTGAAAATTTTTTATTATGGGGGCGTCCAGGGGCCTGGACGCCCCTAATTTCATTTTATTATTTTTTTGATAATTTATTTTTGGGGGCGTCCAGGGTCCTGGACGCCCCTATTTTGATTTTTTTATTTATTTATTTATTTTATTTTTGGGGGCGTCCAGGCGCCTGGACGCCCCTATTTTTTTGAATTTTTGAAAAAAATAAAAATTGTGGGGGCGTCCAGGCGCCTGGACGCCCCCAAAAAAGGTCATTCTATATATAGGGGGGGCTCCCCCCTGTTCACTTATACTGTTCATTCCGACCGTCCAGCCACTCCAAACGACCCATTCTTAGTCCTAATGGAGCGAGGAGGATCGAGTCAGGGTCCAGAGAAGCGGAAACGACTGGCTCGTCGTGCGAGGAGGTTGAGGGATGATGCCGAGGAGGCCGCAGCAGAGGAGGTTGCTGCGGGGGAGGAGATGGAGGTGCCTCTCCTGGCCGCGGAGGCCGCTGCGGATGCTGGTGACGCGGGAGAGGACGATCACGACCCGGTAAGTACCTCGGAATTCTCACTTTGTGGTTCGATAGGCTAAAACGGGTGTGCGAGAGGCTGTGAGAGAAAGGCGGGTAGTGAGAGAAGGAGGCGTCCAGGGGCCTAGACGCCTCCACATTTTCTTTTTATTTTTGGTTATTTATTTATTTACGAAAAGTAATGAAATATAATAATAATAATAATAATAATAAGGAGGCGTCCTGGCTCCAGGACGCCTCCATGATAATATATATATTTTTAAGATATTTTTCTTGTTTTGGCTTTTTTTTTAAAAAAAATAAAATAAAGGGGAAAAAAGAGGAGGCGTCCAGGGGCCTGGACGCCTCCACAAGAAAATATAAATATTTTTTTAAAAATATAAAAAATAAAATAAAAGAATAAGTAGTATATATACAGTGTTATTGTTTTATGACTGTTCATGATGCTGATGTGTTCTTTGTTGGTTTTGTGATTTGCAGGGCGTGATGAAGGGCCGGATCAGCTGGTCCTTGGTGGTGGCAGCATACCGTGGGCTGCCGGATTTTCAGAGGGCGCGTGTGGACGCCATGGGCTTTGGAGCTTTCCTTAGGATCGAGCCCTTCCGGCTCGACCTTCCTCTTATCCAGGCACTGAGGGAGCGGTGGCACGTACCGAGCCGGGCGTTTCTGATGCCCTGGGGGCATATGGTGCCGACGCTGGAGGATGTGGCTCGGATCACCGGGCTACGAGTTGACGGAGAGGCAGTCAGCGGGGTGACCTACCCCGACTACCGAGAGAGTGCCCTGGACCTGCTGTGGTTAGAGACGAGCGTGACTGATAGAGACAGCAGGGTAGTCGGCCGAGTGGAGATCATGGAGGCGCTCGGATTCGTCGACCCGCGCCAGCGGGTTAGCGAGACTGGAGCGGAGTTCTTGGCTCGACTGGAGGGGGGATGCTCGTGCAGCTTTTACCCAGGATCCGAGCGAGAGGGAGCTGGTGGATCTAGACCTTCGGAGGTTTCTTTTCTTCTTCCTGGGCCGCCTTCTGCTGGGGACGAAGGGGGATGGCATCCACTGCCGTTTCCTCGGGATCTTGGCGGATCTGGACAGAGTGGGGCACTATGCGTGGGGAGCGGCTCTGCTTGCCCATCTGATTGCCGATCTCTCCCAGACTTCGGAGAAGGAGACGACAGTCAGCGGCTTCGCACCTTTCCTCCAGGTAAACATTTTATTTATGCATTCCCACAGTTAAATATGCATTTATCGTACTAATGATGTATGATGGATGCAGGTGTTGAGCTATTACTATTTCCCGATGGGGAGGGCTAAGCATGGGAACAGGAGGGCCGTGCCTCTGGCGCGGCAGTGGAGGCCGGTCGTGGTTGCAGCACCCCACGGCTACCAGCTGGCGTCACTTCGTCGGGAGCTGAGCGAGTATCCCGAGGCCATGGTATGATGCGTATGATTTTTTTTGTGTTTATGCATGTGACTGAATGGTAACTAACATGATGTATGTATGGTGATGTAGGTGGTGTGGAGGCCCTACCTGGGCATGGGCGATGCTGGCCAGCCCTGGGTTGTAGCGGGTCTTCCTCGCTTCAGGCGGGACGTGTGGGTTCATTGCCTGAACGAGATTGAGCCGCTGCGGCTTAGACTGGTCATGAGGACGTTGGGGCTGGCCCAGGAGTGGGTAGACGTAGATGCGCCGGCCCGCATTGGGCGGAAGACCAAGGGGAAGGCGAAGATCGTGGACTGGCGCACGCGCTTCCCAGCACAGTACCAGGACTGGCAGCAGGGCGGGGTCCCAGTAGTGTCCCACGTACAGGACAGCACAGACTACATGAGACGGTACCGAGCTACGTACGGGGACCGCCTCTCCTTGGGTGGTATGGCAGGGGTAAGTGAAATGAAACTGCTCCACCTTTCTATATGTATATGCATGGGATACTAACTTATGTGTAATGTAGGATGCTCGTGATACCATGATCGTCGACCTGCGGGCCCAGTTGGCGGACGCCAGGCGACAGTTGGTGGCCATCCGACAGGAGTTGGAGATCCTGGTGAGTTTATGCAATGCATTTTTTGTGACCTGGATTTTTGATGCTTAGCCTTTGACTGACGTTTGCCCCGTGTTTCAGCGGGCCCACCAGACAGCGGCAGCCGGGATGGCTGGTGGAGCGGGTTCCAGTTCGCGGGGCCCTCCTCCGGAGGTTTCTGCCCTCCAGAGCAGCTGGCGTACGCGGTGGCTCGGGCTGAGGAGGCCGAGCGTGACCGCGAGGCTCGAGTGAGTGCTTGCTTGGCCCTGACCCTTTTCTAGCTACTTTCCTTCTATCACTGTTCTCTTACGGTGCATGCGTGCCTTGACAGGTGGCCGAGATCCGAGAGGCCCTGGCGCGTGCTGTTCGTGCTGAGCAGGAGCGCGATGCCCGGATGGCAGAGATGAAGAGGATGCGGAGAGCGCGCGGGCTCCTTCTTTTTTGTTTGTTTTGCTGTTTGCTGCAACACAGAGATGAGAGAAGAGAGAGAAGGGGCCACCACGGGAGATTGCTCCGGCGGGGCGAGCGGGACAAGTATAATATAGCAAGATATGGGGTTCAAATGGCCATAGCGGGAAGTGACTCGCCGCGACCTCGGGGGGACGGGAATGGTGCAGAAATTAAATAACAAGAATTGAAACGGCCATTGGGGAAGTGACTCGCCGCGGCCTCGAGAATATGAGCAGAATATAGCACAATATAAAAGAGACTATAAGAACAGAGATTTAAACGGCCATTGGGGAAGTGACTCGCCGCGGCCTCGAGAATATGAGCAGAATATAACAGAATATAGAGAGATTATAAGAACAGAAATTTAAACGGCCATTGGGGAAGTGACTCGCCGCGGCCTCGATGATATGAGCAGAATATAACAGAATATAGAGAGAGTATAAGAACGGAAATTTAAACGGCCATTGGGGAAGTGACTCGCCGCGGCCTCGATGATATGAGCAGAATATAACAGAATATAAGAGAATGAAGAACAGAAATTTAAACGGCCACTGGGGAAGTGACTCGCCGCGGCCTCGATGATATGAACGAAATATAACAGGATATAAAGAGAATATGAGAACAGAAATTTAAACGGCCATTGGGGAAGTGACTCGCCGCGGCCTCGATGAAAAGATGTGATCGCCAGGGGCCGAAAGACCCCAAAATAAGAAAGTGATCGCGCCTACCTCAAGAGCGGGAGATGGCGGGTTGCTTCTTCCTCTCCTTCCGGCCGGCCGACGGAGAGGGCTTTCCTCGGCTACCCTTGCAAAACAACGACAAACAAATGACAAGTGGCTTAGAAAGATGAATGTGTAGTATTCATATCCTTGCAATAAAAATGACGAAATAACGGGAAGACACACACCTGGTTGGTGTTATCTTTTAAACCCCTCTCGGACTCGAGTAGGAGGAAAATGAGATGATGGATGCGAGATGATGAATGCAAAGAACTACGAAGAAAAGGAAAGAGTTGGCTTATTGGATGTGCCGGTGGTGAAATTCGGCGGAGCTCCGGCAGCGTGGGGACGACGTAGAAGCGCGGTGGATGAAGACGACCTTCCTCTCGCGAGCGTGGGCACCCGAGAAGCCGGCAGAACCTCCACCTACAAAAGACCCCACGGGTTAGAAGAATGACTCCGTAGCCTCTGGGCTCCGGCAGCCTATCGGATCACTGCTTAGCTCCCCTAGAACTGAGGGGGTGGGCCTCTATTTATAGAGCTCCGGAAGGTGGAGGCGTCCAGGACCCTGGACACCTCCATCAGGGCCGAAATAATATTTTATTCTATTTTTATTGATTTTTTTGGAATACTTTTGTGGAGGCGTCCAGGGTCCCGGACGCCTCAAGCAGGTCCACCGAAAACCGACGACGGCCGCACGCGGTTCGGCACAACGCGTGGTTTTGTGAGCGGCGCCTCGTGATTCAGAAATGGGCGCGTCCAGCTGACCGGACGTCTCTATATTTGGCTTTTTTCACACACGACAAACCGTCGTTCGGTGGCCGGCGCCCGTGAGGGAGTTGATGGAGGCGTCCAGAGGCCTGGACGCCTCCAAAAATATATTATTTTATTGTTTTCTTGTCGTTTTATGATAGGGCTGGCATTTTTAATTTTTTATTTGTTTTTATGGAGGGCTGGCATTTTTATTTTTTTATTTATTTTATGGAGGCGTCCGGGGACCTGGACGCCTCCATTAATATATATATAATTTTATTTATTTTTTTTGTTTTTTATGCCAACTGGCATTTTACACTTATTTTTTATTTTTGTTTTTATGGAGGCGTCCAGAGTCCTGGACGCCTCCATAAAATATATATTTTTTATATTTTATATTTGTGTTGGGCCCTTAGAAAAGAATAAAACAAATTAAAATCATGGGGGCGTCCAGGGGCCTAGACGCCCCCATTAAGACCCACCCGGGTCCTTGGATCGGGCGTCGGTGGCCGCCCGGCAGATATCCTTCTTAGTTCCGGAACCTCCTGATGCGTTCGACTGGTGTTGATGCCGTCCGAATGCCGTGACGAGACGATTCCGGATGCCGAAAAGGGCGGAAGAAGACTCAAGAAAAGGAAGTACTCAAGTGATTCGAAATGCGTAAGCCGTCGCGGGGCGTCGTATAGTAATATGAGACTTTCTCAGGAGACGTCAGGAATGGCGTGTCTACAGCTGCCCCGCCTTGGCGTCTGCTTTGCAAGGGAGCGATACGTAGTGGAATGGTATCGAAGTGGAGTGAATGGAGTGGAGCGGACTGATAAGTTGATGCCAAGGTGTGATGAGACACGCTTTTGACGTTACTGTTTGGAATCTTTCCTGGAGTTTCAATGAGGCGACCTTGAAGAAGGTCTTTCAAATATTGACGATTGCTTGGACGGAGATCAAATAAGGGAGGGTGAGATGTGCGCTCAGGCACGAAACAAAAGGAGACCAACTTCTCGGTGTGGAAGTACCTGGGTCATAAACCGGAGGTTTCACCTTTGGGGAGCGGTTACCAGCCAATGTGGAAGTGCTGCGGCCAAGGTGGGTCAAAAAAGGTAAAGGAATATCTGAGGGTCTGTCCAAACAAGGGTCTCCTTTGGAAGAGCAGCGTAGGGCTGTCTCAAGGAAACTCAGTATTTCATTCGGAGTGGAATATCTCATATTTGTGGGAATTGAAACACAAAGGCTTTCACAATCGAATCACTTGAATGATCTTCCGCAATAAATCAAAGTCCTATATGAATGCATGCTGGGTTTAAAGAAAAATTCAAAACAAACTAAAATAGAAAATAGCCAAGGATAATATTGCCAACTTGTGAAGAACGGGTCAGGATACCGATCCGGTGAGCTGATACTGGGCTGGGGCCCGTTTATCCACGCACCAACTCACTGAATGGAACCGTCGTCCCCATTCTATCACAAATTGACGGCCTATCCGTACAACCCAAACTCTTCCGGGATCATCACCGTTTTTGTTGAAGGGGAACTCCAATCCCAGATTCGTTCGGGCCGCAAGGTCCTTGACATGTTCTAGTAGCGTAGGTATCATATACTATGATGCATGACATGGTGGGACCAACCAATGAAAGGTGGGACAGGAGATAGGACAAAGACGTCCGTTAGTAAAACCTGCACAGGCCAGCAAAGGTTAGCAACATCAAAAGGTAGCAGAATCGCACCACAGTTCAAAGGAGATCCAGACAAAATCTTGACAATGACCACTGATGTGACATGTTCTGTCCTGTAGCACCCTTCCCTTCCTATAAGAACTCCCCTTAGGCTAGTTCATTCAAATTCACCAAGGTGGGTTTTGGAAGCTCAGGAGAGGAAGGAGAGGAGAATCTAGAGATCTTCAGGATGGAAGGAGAGTCTTCCCGTGTTATGAAGAGGAGCAAGCCTAGCAGCGAGATTAGGCGACTTTCCGACCTCGAGGGTCATCTGAGTGGGACGATCATGTCGCATATGGTAAGCTGACTCTTTTCAAATTTCTGCACGTGAACCTTCTTCTTACTTCCTTCATTTCTTCTTCTTTCCTCTCCAGCCATATCCACTCTTCCCAGGCCCGAGGAAGTTTTCCAAGCTGCCATGGCTTTCAAAGCTGACTTCCAATATCTCCATTGGCATGAGGGCCATACTCTCGAAGTGGCATCTGCAGGGGCTCCTTATTCACGCCAAGCATTACGAGAAGATTCGTATGGACTGGGCGGCTATGGGCGCGCTAGTGGAGGTCTGGCATCCCCAGACCCACACTTTTATCTTCCCGACCTTCGAGGTGACCATCCTCCTCGAGGAGGTGGAACTTCTGCTTGGTTTGAAGAAATTCAAGAGTGACGGGAAGGTGAAGGCTATGCGGATGCTGACACGGGGTACTTCTGAAAGCGTCCTTGGAAGCTTCATGCCGCCCGACGCAGCTAGAAAGGTCCGTACTCAGAAGGGGATCGATCTCCAAAAGCTTGCGGAGTGGGTCATGAACGCCCTGAGAGGGTCACCAGACGATGACTATTTGGAGGGAATCATGAAGGGGTTCACTATCTGTCTGGCGGGTGCTCTCTTGTTTCCTTATACCGACAACATAGTGGAGGAAGACCAACTGAGTGCTATCTGCGGGATTTGGCGTGGAAAGAGGGTGGGACCCGCTGTCCTCGCCTACCTGTATAGTGGCCTTACTGCCTCGAGCATGGGTAAGCCTCCATTTGGTTGTGCACTTGTCTTAAATTGCTGGCTGGATTTGCATTTCAAATTCGACCACCGCGAGGGAATGCCAACCGCTTCGAAGCTCTTCCAACAAAGCCCGCTTCACCACATAGCCGACGTGTTAGGCTTTGGTGGTACTGTAGTGAACCGCGTTCCGTGGCTGAAGAAACGTGAAGACTGGCGGTCTCACTTCCGCACCGTGACACAAGGCTTCTTCACTTGCGCACCGGCATGTTTGCTTTCGCTTGATCTCCTCATGAGGCCTTCTCCCGAAGTTGATCTTCAACTGATCGGCGCGACCGAGTTTGTTCTTTACAACGCGCATCGGTGCTGCCTCCAGATTGGCATCCCACGCCATTCGTTCCCGCCACCGACTGACATTGTTCCTTTGAAGAAAAGGGAGTTGGGCACTGAAGCGGACGCGAAGGAAGCGAAGGCCATTAAAGCTCCCTGGAAGACAAGTGTTGCGGGAAAAGCCTCAGCGCACGTGGTGGAAGAATGCGAGCCGTGGAGGGCTTATGTAACCGAACTGGGGAAGTTAAGGCCTAAAGCGCCTAAGCCCCTGATGTAGTTCACTCTATTTTTCTGATGGAATAAAATCTGGCATGGATGTTTCGGACCCCCGTCCCCTTAATTATTATCTTTTTTTATGGTTTTTCTTTTTCTTTGTGTTTTTTATTTTGTTTGGATTATATACATATTCTTATATAAATATATATTTTTTTTTGAAAATTTTTTATTATGGGGGCGTCCAGGGGCCTGGACGCCCCTAATTTCATTTTATTATTTTTTTGATAATTTATTTTTGGGGGCGTCCAGGGTCCTGGACGCCCCTATTTTGATTTTTTTATTTATTTATTTATTTTATTTTTGGGGGCGTCTAGGCGCCTGGACGCCCCTATTTTTTTGAATTTTTGAAAAAAATAAAAATTGTGGGGGCGTCCAGGCGCCTGGACGCCCTAAAAAAAGGTCATTCTATATATAGGGGGGGCTCCCCCCTGTTCACTTATACTGTTCATTCCGACCGTCCAGCCACTCCAAACGACCCATTCTTAGTCCTAATGGAGCGAGGAGGATCGAGTCAGGGTCCAGAGAAGCGGAAACGACTGGCTCGTCGTGCGAGGAGGTTGAGGGATGATGCCGAGGAGGCCGCAGCAGAGGAGGTTGCTGCGGGGGAGGAGATGGAGGTGCCTCTCCTGGCCGCGGAGGCCGCTGCGGATGCTGGTGACGCGGGAGAGGACGATCATGACCCGGTAAGTACCTCAGAATTCTCACTTTGTGGTTCGATAGGCTAAAACGGGTGTGCGAGAGGCTGTGAGAGAAAGGCGGGTAGTGAGAGAAGGAGGCGTCTAGGGGCCTGGACGCCTCCACGTTTTCTTTTTATTTTTGGTTATTTATTTATTTACGTAAATAATAAAATAAATTTAAAAAATAAGGAGGCGTCCAAGGCCTAGGACGCCTCCATAATAATATATATATTTTTTATTTTTGGTTCTTGGATTTTTTTTTCGAAAAAAGAAATAAAGAAAATAGGAAGGAGGCGTCCAGGGGCCTGGACGCCTCCAAAATATATATATATATGTATTTTTTTTAAAAAAATAAAATAAAATAGTATATACAGTGTTATTGTTGATTACTGTTCATGATGCTGATGTGTTCTTTGTTGGTTTTGTGGTTTGCAGGGCGTGATGAAGGGCCGGATCAGCTGGTCCTTGGTGGTGGCAGCATACCGTGGGCTGCCGGATTTCCAGAGGGCGCGTGTGGACGCCATGGGCTTTGGAGCTTTCCTTAGGATCGAGCCCTTCCGGCTCGACCTTCCTCTTATCCAGGCACTGAGGGAGCGGTGGCACGCACCGAGCCGGGCGTTTCTGATGCCCTGGGGGCACATGGTGCCGTCACTGGAGGACGTGGCTCGGATCACCGGGCTACGAGTTGACGGAGAGGCAGTCAGCGGGGTCACCTACCCCGACTACCGAGAGAGTGCCCTGGACCTGCTGTGGTTAGAGACGAGCGTGACTGATAGAGACAGCAGGGTAGTCGGCCGAGTGGAGATCATGGAGGCGCTCGGATTCGTCGACCCGCGTCAGCGGGTTAGCGAGACTGGAGCAGAGTTCTTGGCTCGACTGGAGGGGGATGCTCGTGCTGCTTTCACCCAGGACCCGAGCGAGCGGGAGCTGGTGGATCTAGACCTTCGGAGGTTTCTTTTCTTCTTCCTGGGCCGCCTTCTGCTGGGGACGAAGGGGGATGGCATCCACTGCCGTTTCCTCGGGATCTTGGCGGATCTGGACAGAGTGGGGCACTATGCGTGGGGAGCGGCTCTGCTTGCCCATCTGATTGCCGATCTCTCCCAGACTTCGGAGAAGGAGACGACAGTCAGCGGCTTCGCACCTTTCCTCCAGGTAAACATTTTATTTATGCATTCCCACAGTTAAATATGCAATTATTGTACTAATGATGTATGATGGATGCAGGTGTGGAGCTATTACTATTTCCCGATGGGGAGGGCTAGGCATGGGAACAGGAGGGCCGTGCCTCTGGCGCGGCAGTGGAGGCCGGTCGTGGTTGCAGCACCCCACGGCTACCAGCTGGCGTCACTTCGTCGGGAGCTGAGCGAGTATCCCGAGGCCATGGTATGATGCGTATGATTTTTTTTGTGTTTATGCATGTGACTGAATGGTAACTAACATGATGTATGTATGGTGATGCAGGTGGTGTGGAGGCCCTACTTGGGCATGGGCGATGCTGGCCAGCCCTGGGTTGTAGCGGGTCTTCCTCGCTTCAGGCGGGACGTGTGGGTCCATTGCCTGAACGAGATTGAGCCGCTGCGGCTTAGACTGGTCATGAGGACGTTGGGGCTGGCCCAGGAGTGGGTAGACGTAGATGCGCCGGCCCGCATTGGGCGGAAGACCAAGGGGAAGGCGAAGATCGTGGACTGGCGTACGCGCTTCCCAGCACAGTACCAGGACTGGCAGCAGGGCGGGGTCCCAGTAGTGTCCCACGTACAGGACAGCACAGACTACATGAGACGGTACCGAGCTACGTACGGGGACCGCCTCTCCTTGGGTGGTATGGCAGGGGTAAGTGAAATGAAACTGCTCCACCTTTCTATATGTATATGCATGGGATACTAACTTATGTGTAATGCAGGATGCTCGTGATACCATGATCGCCGACCTGCGGGCCCAGTTGGCGGACGCCAGGCGACAGTTGGTGGCCATCCGACAGGAGTTGGAGATCCTGGTGAGTTTATGCAATGCATTTTTTGTGACCTGGATTTTTGATGCTTAGCCTTTGACTGACGTTTGCCCCGTGTTTCAGCGGGCCCACCAGACAGCGGCAGCCGCGATGGCTGGTGGAGCGGGTTCCAGTTCGCGGGGCCCTCCTCCGGAGGTTTCTGCCCTCCAGGAGCAGCTGGCGTACGCGGTGGCTCGGGCTGAGGAGGCCGAGCGTGACCGCGAGGCTCGAGTGAGTGCTTGCTTGGCCGCGACCCTTTTCTAGCTACTTTCCTTCTATCACTGTTCTCTTACGGTGCATGCGTGCCTTGACAGGTGGCCGAGATCCGAGAGGCCCTGGCGCGTGCTGTTCGTGCTGAGCAGGAGCGCGATGCCCGGGTGGCAGAGCGTGACGCCCGGATTGCGGAGCTAGAGGAGGAGCGGCGACGGGAGGCTGAGGAGCTTCCTCGCGACGTAGTGGATCTGCGGATCGCCCTCGAGCTGTCGAGGAGAGAGGCGATGAGGGAGAGAGAGGAGAGGGAGAGGGATAGGGAGAGCGTGGAGAGAGAGAGGGAGAGGGATAGGGAGAGAGAGAGGGAGGAGCGACAGCGGGATCAGACCGAGAGGAGGGCTCTAGAGGCCCAGCTGCTGGAGCTCCGATTGAGTCTTGGCACGGCGGAGGGGAGGCTTCGGGAGAGCGAGGAGCGGTACCAGAGGGCGAAGGAACGCGGGGCGCGACTTCGTCAGTCTGGTTCTTTTTCCATGGGCAGCTACCTGGTTTCTTCGGCCGAGGAGCGTCGTCGCGCCTTCGAGGCTGGAGTGCCACCGCAGGGCGAGGCGAGCACGGCTTCTCAGGGTTCACAGAGGTCGCGGAGGCCCCCTAGGGATCTCCGTCAGAGGAGGGAGGAAGGAGATGACCAGGAGGGTGACGGTGAGAGTTAGAGAGTTGCTTGTACGTCACCCTTCTCACTGTATGATGTACTTTCGGCTATTATATGAAATGGAAATGGCTTTTGTGTTGTGTGTACTTTTCTCTCTCCCACACTTTCTTTTTTTGCACTGAGTTGTCCCTTGAGGCACGCTCCGCGAGACCTTGCCCTGAACAGCGGGGAACTATGCTTTGCACGGGGGGATTTTGTTTCCTTTTCCCCCTTTTGGGCGCGTCCAGGCGCGAGGACGCGTCTTAATCCTTGATTTTAAATTTAAAGCGACGGGTGGTCCTTTCTTCTCCCGTGCCTTACCCGCAAACGAGCCCGCCTTCCGCCGAAACGCGCTTGCCCCTTTTTCGTCTTCCTCCTCTTTTGATCGATGGAGTTCGGTGGGCCCGACCGTGGTGAAGGTGGAGAGGGACGAGGAAATCCTCGCCCAAGGAGGGACGCGCCCGAGCACGGAACGGCGTCCATGGAGGAGGAAGGGCCGCTTCGGGCCCCCGAGGGACCCGAGGGGCCCGATGGCGTGGGAGGAGGTGAACACGGTCCGGTAGGTCCTCCGATCTCTTCCTCTTTTAATTCATTTTGGGTTTTGAAGCGAGCCGCGCGAGGAGGAAAGGGTTCGGCGAGTGTTGCACTCAAATGATGGACGCGTCCTAGACAGGGGACGCGTTCCTTTTGACTGATGTGGGACCCCTTTCTTGGTGCAGGACATGGCAAGGACCCTGGGCCTGGCCGATGAGTGGGCGAGTGCGGACGAGCCGAGCCGCGTCAGGAGGGAGAGTCGCGGCAAGGCGAGGCTCGAGGACTGGCCCGTACGTCTCCCTGGACAGCAAGGGGGTGTACTGGTGCAGGACAGTGCCGACTTCCTGCGGCGGCAGAGAGAGAGTTACGCGGGGCTTCCCCAAGCTGGGGACACGCGTGGCATCGGCGGCTCGCGCGCCCAACTGTCAGAGACTAGGCGGCAGCTGGCCGTCGCTCAACATGAGCTGTCGCTCCTGGTAAGTTACGTGCCGCACTTTTAACTTCAGATTTTGGAGTTTCACTGACGGCCGTTGTTTATTTTGTTCCAGCGTGCCCAGCAGACAGCGACGGTGGGAGTGGCTGGCGGATCTTCCAGCTCCTCGGCCCCTTTTCTCGAGATTGCCTCCCTCCGGGAGCAACTTGCCGGTGCGGTGGCCCGCGCGACCCGGGCGGAAGAGGAGCGTGACGCCTGGGTGGCGACTGTAGCGGAGCTGCGGCATCGTGGTGAGGAGAGACCTTCTCCAGACATCCTGGAGTTAAGGGTTCTTCTGCAGATGATGAGGAGAGAGGTAGAGAGAGAGAAAGCCGAGAGAAGGTCCGAGCGACAGCGGGATCTGACCGAGAGGAGGGCCTTGGAGGCCCAAGTGAGGGAGCTCCAGCTGGGCCTTCAGGCCGTCGTGCAGAGGCTAGGAGGGATGGAGACGCGCTACGAGAGAGCGCGAGAGTTCGGGGAGCGACTCCGCCAGTCCGGTCGCTTTGCCGCCAGTGGCTTCTTCGCCACGCCAGGGGAGGAGCAGCGAGTCACTGCTGCGGAGCAGGCGCCCAGAGGCGAGGCAGGTGCTACTGCACGGGGATCCCGGAGGCTTCTGAGGGACCCTCACCTCGGGGGAGAGGAGGAGAGTGCCCAGAGAGACGAGTGATGGTGAGGATTGGCGGGCTAGTGGACCCGCCACCTCTCTATGATTGTAGTGCTTATGACAGCTTATGTAGAATTATGAATGGAGTGATTTGATTTTCTGATGCTTGTTTGTCCTCTTGTGCGTTCCTTCTTCCCTACACTTCTTCTCCTTTGCACTGTTCCCATGTGACGGATCTGTCGAGACTCCGCCTCGAGCGGAGAATCACGTCTTGTTGTGACCATTTTCCACGGGAATCTGCCGTCGAAGTTAATACTGACGGCCCTAGTTCCTTTTCCCGGATGTTGTGCCAAATTTTGCGGGCGTCCTCCAAAACATGATAGGGTATCCCTAGACAACATAGGGGCTATTCGTCCTATTCTTCGTCCAGTCAATCACCCTGTGCGAGCGGTGAAGCGACACATGGGGCCGCTTGGCCGGTGTCTTATTGCGAGGGCTATCATCGACAGGTGATGGAGGCAATCTTGGCCCGCACTCCTTCCATTTCTATAAATTCTTGTCCCTTTTATCTTCCCAGGTATATCGAGGAATAACTCGAGGAGCACAAGTTCTCACGGGAGAGGAGGAGTTCAAAATTCTGAGAGTTGGATGGAGGGCGAATCTTCCCATTCCTCGAAGAGAAGCAGGTCCAGTGGTAGTAGTTCCAGGAGGCTTTCAGACTTTGAAGGGCACTTCAGCGAAAGGGCCCAATCACAACTCGTAAGCCAAGTTTTCTTGCCCTTTTCTCATTTTTTCTTCCTTTCTTCTGACCAAACCTCACCCCCATTCCTTGTATGTGTAGGTTGTGATGAAATCACAAATCTTATGGGAGTTGGTAGTAGCAGCGTACAGGGGCCTCCCAGATTTTCAGAAGGCGAGGCTAGACGTGATGGGATTTGGTACTTTCCTTCGGATCGAGCCGATCCAACTTGACCTAGTCCTGATCCAAGCCTTGTGTGAGAGATGGGACCCAGTGAGCCGGGCATTCCTGATGCTCTGGGGGCACATGGTGCCCAGCTTGGAGGATGTGGTCCGGATCACAAGCCTGAAGGTAGAAGGCGAGGCAGTGACCGGAGTCACTTACGCGGACTACAGAGAAGGTGCCCAGAAGTTACTGGGTTTGGACCTAGATGGTCGGAAGAACAGGTCGGTAGCTAGGGCGTCCCTCATGGATGCATTAGGGCTCACCGACACTCGTCGGCGGGATGACGAATCCTTAGAAGAGTTCATGGAAAGGATGGAAATAGGATGCCGTGCCGTGTACTGCACAGATTTCGGCAACTGGGAAAGATGTAACATAGATTTGAGGAGATTTCTCCTCTTCCTTTTGGGGAGATTGGTACTGAGCTCGAAAGGGGATGGTATCCAATGTTGCTTCCTGGAGCTGCTGTCAGACCTTGAAAGAGTAGGGTATTATGCCTGGGGAGCCGCCATGCTGGCACACTTGTTTGCAGGCCTATTCCAAGAAACGGATCGTGAGATGACTGTGAGTGGTTTCACACCATTCATCCAGGTATTTTTTTGGTTTTGCTTGTTTTGTATTTTTTTTGTGTTTTTGCAAAGTACTGATGACCTGCGCCGAGCAGCTGTAGAGTTATTATTACCTCCCCATGGGGAGAGCTCGGCATTGGCGACCCGCAATGGTGCCGCTAGCCAGGCGGTGGGAACCCATCATGAGTGCGGCACCCCTAACCTACCAACTGATGGCGCTAAGGCGGGAGCTACAGGAGTTCCCTGCAGCGATGGTAAACTGGAGACCCTACTCAGACATGGTCGATGCCAACCAGCCGTGGGTTCTAGCAAGTCGTGCCCGGTTCGGACGGGAACTATGGATGCACTGCCTGAATGAAATCGAGCCGCTTCGGCTACGATTAATTATGAGGACTTTAGGACTGGCTCAAGAATGGGTGGATTCAGCTGCGCCACCTCGTGTCGGGAGAAAGACGCGGGGACCGGCGACTTGCATTGACTGGCGCGTGCGATTCCCCGAACAGTATGAGGACTGGCAACGGGGTGGCACGATTGTAGAATCACAGGCGCGGGACAGCGAGGACTACTTGCGTCTATATAGGACAAAGTACGCAGAACGGTTCCAACCCCGGGGACTTGTGGAGGTAGGTTTCCCCTTTTTCTCTTCTCTTCTTTCTCCTTTTCTTGGTTTTTCTGGTAAAAATGCTGACTTGTAAGGCTGCAGGATGTCCGGGATGCCATGATAGCGAATTTACGAACTCGCTTGGCAGAGATGGAACAACAGTTGGGCGATGCCCGCGGAGCTACGAGCGCCTTGGTAGGTGTACAGTACGTTCCTAGTTAAAACCCCAGATTCCAGATGTTGGCTGCTAATTCACATGGTCGCAGCATGCCCAGATTGGCGCAGCCTCCCCAGCGATGGGAGTAGGTGGTGCCTCTTCCAGCTTGTGGATTCCCACCTCAGAACTTGACTCGCTTCATGAGCAACTTGCTCACGCCACGCAGCGTGCTGCGGAGGCAGAAGGAATGCTCCGTATACAGGTAAAAGTTTCAGCGTTGAGTTCTCTTTGTTTACGCCTTATCGCGTATCTGAGATGGTACACTCGGCAGGAAAAGGAGACGGAAGAAGCGCTTGCCCAAGCTGCGCATAAGGAGGCTAGGATAGCAGAACTGGAGAGGGAACTGCGGCGTCATCCTGATGACGACTCATCCAGGGATGCTATGGAACTGAGGATCACTCTCCAGTTAGAGAGGGAAGACCGTGAGAGAGAACGGGTAGAGAGGGAAAGAAACGCAGAGAGAGAAAGAGCCAACAGTTTGGCTGAAAGGGAGGAGCGAAGGGCCATGGAGGCCCAACTATTCGAACTCCGAATCGGCCTTGGTCTTGCTGAACAGTGGCTGAGAGATGGTGAGGAGCGCTACCGAAAAGCACGAGAGCGTGGCTTTCGTGTTGGTAGCTTCTCTGCTGCTTTCGTGGATCAACGCCGGGATGTGGGAATAGGAAGAGGAGTACAGAGCGGCAGGAGTACCGCTTTTCGTAGTTGGGTAGCACCTTTGAGAGTGTTTTGCCCGGAGAGTAGTGGGACGAGTAATGCAGAGAGAGAGGGCGGAACTTGATGTAAATTTTTTGGTTTTTTTTTGGAATAAAACACAAGGTTTGGTTTGTTTGTTTTTCACCTTTGCTTCAGTTACCTGAATCCCTGCACATATCACTGAAACAAACAAATCAGAATTTCTGTTCTGACTTGGCCCCTTGCTCAATAAGCAAATGGTCACTGTGACTGTCCTTGATAACTGGTCAAGGGGCCAAGCCTTTATTTAACGAAGGCAAGGGAAAGATGCGGTGATGATAAATGCGACAGGCAAGCACACGAATGCAAGCGATATTAAAAAGTGAGATGCTGCACGCAAATGTAATCATGCAAAATTGATTTGTTTTCTTTTTTTTATATTTGATATTTTTTTTGTTTCATCATAAAAAGATTTTTTTTGTTTGCAAATATGTACATTTCTCTTTTCCATTTTTTTGTGCTTTTATCATTTCAATTTTTTTTATTGCTAACGCCCGGCAAGCACCCAAATGGCACCTAACCTACGTGAGACAGGGGTTTCTTACTAACCTCCCAGGTATCTTAAGTGCACATCTAGGTTGATTTGGGCCTCTAGACCCCTCGAATGACGATCCCGTCGGCTAAGACTTACCCTGATGACAATACCGTCATGCCATGCTTAGGCTCCCAGTTGCTTCCGACCACAGGGATTCACCCAAAAGGTATTTGAGGTAGATGATTTGCCCGACCCGGGTCTGCTTCCTCAAAACTCTAGATGGTATAAGATGGAACACCCTGGAACCCTAACGACCAACCGCGCGACGCTGACCCGGAATCAGACGCCGTCGCACCCATAGGTGACGCGCTTGCATTGGCCTAAGCCCGAGGTTAAACAAGAAGACATCAAGGTGGTAAACAGGGGTCTTGACCAGCCAGAAACACAGAGACTCCTTCGCAGCGATAGCTTTTGCTTTTCAAAGTAGGCAACCAAAATGTGTATATTAAAATAAGGTCGCAGACCCTGGGCAGTTTTCACCTTTCAGAAACTCCATCGAACCTTCATCTTTAGAGGGAGAAGGAAGAGCGTAGGGGATAAACCTCCTGAGAGGACCGGCAAAGCCGTTAACCCGGCGAGCGAATAAGGGCCCATTAACTCTTTCCTTTCGGACAACTTCGGACCAAATCTCGAGCATTTACATTCCACGGCCCCCCTTTGTGGATTCAGACTTTTGCTTTGAGGGGTTCCGCTTATCGTACCAGGCACGGTCACGACCAGGCTTTTCTCTTGATTTTGATTTTGTATTTCTTTCTGTGAGGGAGATATAGTCGTTTGACGTTGGTGGGCTCCCTCTTCGTATGCCTGCGGGGACACTGCCCTCTTCTCGTGCTCTGATCGATGCTCGAGGAAATGGGTCCTACTCTTGCCTTTGGGGTTTGAGTTTCGGTTTCTCATGCTCAGCGTTTTAAGGGCGCCGACTGTCTCATTTGGTCGAAGAGAAAAGAATAAAGATTACAGCTTCCGGAGATCTTCTAGGTGTGGCCCTACCGTAGGTGATGCTACCAACTTTTTTGAATAAAATACATAAGTGAACACATGTTAGCTTCCTTCGAGCGAGCATAGGCCGACGTGGCCGGACAGGGGTCTCCACGGTTCTGGCAAACCAAGACCCGGTGCCTACCAAGCCTTAATGGGCCCTATCCTAACATGAAGGTTAGATGCAGGGACTTAACTACATGGTGCCTGCCAGGCATCGGCATTTTGAATTTTCCATATTTTTAGTGGTTTTCAATATTTCCTTGTTTTTGATGTTTTTTATCTTTTCATCATCATTTTTTTTGTTTTGTGCTAAGGGTAGTATTTCTTAAGATAAAGCCCATTCCAAGGGTGGGATAACTCGGTCCCTTCGGCGTTGATTAGCTTGTAGGCGTTGCCAGGGTACACTGCTTGAATTACAAATGGTCCTTCCCAATTGGGTTGGAGCTTAGAACGCGGCCCTCCAGGTTTGACAAATATTCTTTTTACGACCATCTCACCGACTTTGAATTTTCTCTCAACGACTTTCTTTTGGTAAAAGCGAGCGAGTCTATTTTGATACACACGCGCGTGTTCGGCGGCGGCCAGCCGCTTCTCATCCAAGAGTTCCAACTGGGCGAGGAGTGAATTACGACGATCGTCGAGGGGAAATTCCTCATCCAATTGTACCCTGAGAGAAGGGATCAGAGTCTCGTACGGGACTACCGCTTCCATACCATAAGTGAGGGCAAATGGAGTCTGCCCAGTGGGGGTACGGATTGAGGTGCGATAGGCCCATAGGGCTTCGATAAGCTTTTCTGGCCAGTCTGAAAACTTACTAGACTCGCAGGTTTTTTTGATGATTTTGAGCAATGTTTTATTGGTGGCCTCCGCTTGGCCGTTACCTTGTGGGTAATAAGGCGATGAATGATGCAATACAATTGCGTACCTTTTGCAGAGGTCCTGTAGGTCCTGAGAAATGAATTGTGGCCCATTGTCGGTGACGATCGTGCTTGGGACGCCGAATCTGGCGAGAATGTTCTTCATGATGAACTTGCAGACTGTTGACGCCTTGATTTCCGCATAAGCTTCGGCTTCGGCCCATTTGGTGAAGTATTTCGTCGCAGTAAGTATGAAAGATTTCTGCTTGGTGAGGGAATTGGGATCACCTAAGGGACCAATGATGTCGAATGCCCACATGGAGAAAGGCCATGGGGAGGATATTGGATGAAGTGAGGAAGATGGTGAATGGATTTTATCGGCGTGAAGTTGACACTTGACACACCTACGGACGTAGACAACACAATCCTCTTCCATAGTGGGCCAATAAAAGCCTTGACGAATGATCTTCTTGGCGAGCATCTGACTATTCACGTGGCCACCGCACACACCCGAGTGCGTCTCTTCTACACATTTCCAAACCTCATCGTCACCAAGACATCTTAACAGAATACCAGTAAGGCTCCTCCTATAGAGTAGACCTCCAATCAATGTGTATTTCTGAGCCACCATTCTTATGGCTTTCTTGTCCTCTGTGGTGGCCCCTTCAGGATAAGACTGATCTTGGCAATATTTGACAATTTCATAGAACCATGGTTTCTCTTCATCAGTCAGTTCTTCTTCGGCCTCTGCCAACATGAGCTCCCTCTTCTCAAGGATATCTTCCTGCAGGATCTTCCTTGCTATCCTGTCTTTGATGTTTACGTAGGAAGCATCATCGATTGCAGGGGCGTGAAGTTTGTAGATGGAAATGGACTTAAACCATCTTCCTAGAGGGAACCTTATGGATGATGCCAATGAGGCGAGGGCATCGGCGAGAATATTCTGATGACGAGGGATATGAACAAAGATCAGTTTTGTGAACAGTTTGGCAAAGGCAGCAGTGAGTTCTTGGTATGGCTTGAGTTTGGGATCGCGAGTGCGATACTTAGTGAGTACCTGGCGAAGGATGAGTTGACTATCACCTACGACTCGCAACTCAGTGATACGAAAAGAATGAGCGAGTCCTAGACCAGCTAGAAGAGCTTCATATTCGGCTATATTGTTGGTGACTGGAAATTTGAGCTGGTATGCCAATGGGAATGTGAGGCCTTCCGGCGACAGGAGGGCGATGCCGATTCCTCTCCCTTGAGAATTCAGAGCTCCATCAAAATATAGTGTCCACATTGGCTCATCCGATTGGTTGATGGACATTAGTTCCTCATCTGGAAACTCTGATTGGACGGGATCGAACTTGGGAAGAGGATGGTGAGCGAGATGCTCGGCTATGGCATAACCTTTAATCGCCTTTTGCTGGATGTAGGTGATGTCGAACTGAGAGAGAAAACTTTGCCAGCGTGCTAGCCTATCCGTAAGGACGGCTTTCTCCAGAAGGAATTTGATAGGATTCATTCGAGCAATCAAGTGGACTTCGTGAGCCAAGAAGTAGTGCTTCAATTTCTGCACTACCCAAACGAGGGCAGCACAGGTTTTCTCCATGCCGGTGTACTTCTGCTCACAAGGATTGAGAAGTTTGGACAAGTAATAGGTTGCCCGTTCCTTGCCTTCTTCATCAGCTTGTGCGAGGACGGCTCCCACGGAGTCATCCAAGACTGAGATGTAAAGGATCAGAGGTTTTTCTGGTTTAGGTGGAATGAGAACGGGTGGACTAGCCAGATATTCCTTCAACCCTTCAAAAGCTTTCTGACATTTAGAATTCCAGTGGAATTCTACTCCTGGCTTGGTCAACTCGTAGAGAGGTCTACACCTTTGTGAATGTTGAGACACAAACCGACGAATAAACTGCAGCCTGCCGATTAAACCTCGGACTTCCCTCAAATTCTTGGGAGGCGGCATATCCCTGATAGCCTTGGCTTTGTCGGGATCTATCTCGATCCCTCTTTTACTCACAATGAACCCCAGCAATTTACCTGACGACACACCAAACACACACTTTTTCGGGTTCATTTTCAATTGGAATTCTCTTGACCTTTGCAAGACCTTAGCCAAAACTTCTGGATGTTCCATCCTGGTCCTTGATTTCACCAATAATTCATCCACATACACTTCCAGATATATGTGCATCATGTCATGAAATATGGCCATCATCGCTCTTTGGTAAGTAGCTCCAGCATTCTTTAACCCAAACGGCATGACCACGTAGCAATATGTTCCCCAAGGGGTAGTGAATGACGTCTTTTCCTGATCCTCTTCTGCCAAACGAATTTGATTGTATCCTGAAAATCCATCCATGAAAGAGAGGGTTTCAAAACTTGCCGTGTTATCAATCAACACATCAATGTGAGGTAAGGGAAAATCATCCTTTGGACACGCGCGGTTAAGGTCCCGGAAGTCGATGCAAATCCTGACTTTCCCATCTTTCTTCATGACCGGGACAATCTTCGCCACCCATTGAGGATAAAGAACGACTCTAATGAACCTGGCTTTGTGGAGCTTATCGACCTCTTCTTTCATTTTCAAAGTCATCTGAGGGTGGAAACGCCTTAACCTTTGTTTTACCGAGATGGACCCTGGTTTTAGGGTTAAACGGTGTTCGACCAAGGTTGAATCCAAACCCGGCATATCCTCGTAGCTCCATGCAAACGTGTCCTTATATTCCTTGAGGACCTCAATTAATGCCTCTTCTTCAGAGGGTGGTAGGTTGTCACTTATGAGGATGATCCTAGGGTCTTCCTCAGTCCCCAAGTTGACTTCTTTGGTGGATTCTTCTACGGCGGTTGACGGCTCGTCGAATCTCCTCATTCCGCTAGCGTATGCGCCCGCCGCATCCTCATATTCTTCACCCTCATCTTCAGTGGGGCATTCTTCATCCGTGATCTCGTAGACTCCATACCCTTCATCAGATGCACAGTCGCCCTCGCATTCTATTTCGGGTAGCTGGATGGGATTTTCTAACAACTGGGGGATGACAAGAAGGGCCTGACACCTGGCGGCCAAATCCAGAAGGAATCGACGAGGGATCTGCCTAACCTTGGATTTCTTCCTAGGTACTACCCTTGGCCTATCATTCCTAGATTGACTGATAATATTTACAGACGAAGAGGAAGATGAGGAGGATGGTGTAGAATGCACAGGAGAAGACCCCTCAGAGGAGGGGTAGAAAAGGTCGCTCATCGGACCTTGGACGGGTGGTCCGCAAGGCGGTACGCACCCGTGGGAGATGTAGGAGGTTTCCTCAACGAAGATGTGTTGTTGGAGAGTTTGAAAATTGACGTTTTTTTTTCGTTTTCATTTTTAATGACAAAGCAGTGAAAAGAGATTGGAGGAGAGAGGAAAGTGGTTATGGGTTGATAGAGTCCACGTGAGGGGCTTCCAATCTGCCTTGAACGGTCCTTTGAAGCCTAGGCCAAACCTCAGTTCGGCCTAATTTCTTTTGGCGGCTTGAGCATACCCTGTAACTGTGCGCCCAGACCTTTTCCCTGTTGATAGCCGATGTTCCTCATAATCTCCCAACCTTTGGAGTGAAAAGGGAGACAGGATGTTGCGGTTGCCCTGACCGGCTCCTTTGGTGCTAGTGGAACATGAGATGGATCACGTACGTCCAGCAGTGACAATATGGGCCGATGAGACGGCCAAACAGAAGGCAGAGAGGTGTTGATAGCATCCACTGTGTGAAGGACAGGTGTACTGACCACTTTAATAATTCTCCCATTGTAAGGAAACTTCAGGCACTGATGGTTGGTGGATGGCACAGCGTCCATGGCTTCGATGTAAGGGCGACCCAGTATAGCCTTAAATGTGGGGTCCATGTCGAGGACATGGAATTCCGTGGGGATTGCCATGGGGCCTAGTTCTGCCTTCAGAATAATCATCCCCTGCGGCGGCCTTTTGCTATTGTCATAAGCCGTGACCGTGATCGAGGAAGGTCTTATTTGTTCCTCGCCAACCCCACACAACTGAAGAGTGCTCATGGAGATCACATTTATGGACGCACCCGTGTCGACAAGACACGGGTTTATGGATACCCCATTAATTTTTATTGAAACGCACAATGCATATTTCTGAGATTCCTTGGGAGCGAGCTCGTAGTTGTGAAACATGATGGCTGGTTGTGTGTCTGTTGGGGTTAGGACGGTCGAAATCTTCTCCACGGGGAGGTCTTCATTAACCATGACCTTTTGAAGATATTCCATCAAGGCCGCCTGGTGGGATGTGGATCTTTGAAGTAGCTCTAGGATGGAGATCCGGGCAGGCGTCTTGTCCAAGTGTTTCAGTAGATCATACTGTGTTCCAGGGATAGCTCTTTCTGGTTGTTCTGCATCATCCTTCTCTGGCTGAGATTGCTCGGGATTCTGACTGTTGTGGGGGAAAACCCTGTGGAAAATCCTTCCACTCCGGAGCACCATTGCCTGCGGCTTTTGTACCTCTGTGGGGGTAGCAGTGGGTTTTAACAGGGGTTTGAGGGGTAGTAGTGGAGGAATGGTTGATGAAACAGGGGTGATGACGGGAGCAGGGATTCTGATGAGGGGTTTGTTAGGTGGAGGCATGGCGGAGGTAGAGGGGATATCGCGCGGATTATGAAGGATAAGGGGTTTGGAAGGTGGAGGTGGAGGTAAGGTTTGAAACGGGTAAAGGTTTTGAGGCGGATGGTGGGTGATGAGTGGTTTTGAAGGCATTAGTGGTGATGTGGTGGAGAAAGACGGGGTTATGTATGGTGGACGGATGATAAGGGGTTTAGAAGGCGTAGGGGTAAATGTGGTAGAGGTGGATGGTAAAGTGGGGGAGTGGGAGAAGGTGAGAGGGTGTGAAGGCGTAGTAGAAAGTGTCGGTTGATAGGAGGTCGGGTGCGGATGAGAGGGCGTAATGGTAGTGGAAATGGTGAAGGTGATACCGATGCGGGTTGATGAGAGAGAGGTGCTACCCGGGCAAGGTGAGGGGGTTGCATGACGATAGGGTTAGAGGTATAAAGAATGGAGGTACTTTCCTGGTGCCACACCTGCTCTCTCCCGACTTCCGGGAAGGAGGAGATGGGGTTAACCTGATGATTGGGCTGTTGGTGCTCCGGTAGTGGATTCTGGATTATGCCCATGTCGGGCTGTTGTTGTGGGGCCTGCTGAGGCTGTTGTTGTTGTTGTGGTTGCTGCTGCTGCTGCTGTTGTAACTGCTGCTGTGGCCTCTGAGGAGGTCTCCTAGCCTTGAGAGCCGCGACGTACCGTCTCATCTCATCCCAATCTATTTGATGTTCATCATTCATATCATGGATGTAATCTTTGAAATGGAAGCAGTAATCCACTGTGTGTCCCGGCTGCCTGTGGTAGACGCAGTATTTGGAGGTATCAACATTGGGGGGCCAGGCGGGCCTTTCTCTGGGTAGGGTGAGTTGGTTTGATGCCATGAGGGCATTAAAAATATCTGCTAAGGTTTCTGGCAATGGTGGATAGTAGGCTCTCTTAGGACCGAGCGGCCTCCTTTGTTGCTGTTGGGGACCATAGTTCCCCGGGGGTGGAACTTGGTTGTACTGAAGCGGTGGTTGTTGTTGTTGAGGTTGTGGTTGTTGTTGCTGGGGTTGGCGTAATGGAGGCATATTATCCTGGGGTGGATTATTTTGGGGTGGAGGACGGAGAGGGAAAGGACCTGATTGAAGGGGTAGTCGGGGCATTTGTTGAGGCCTTGGGTTGACTGCATAGTTGGCATTGTTGACCGAACTGACTTGCTCATTTGTCACGACCCCTTCTGTGGCTCCGCCCGGGACACCAGCGCCTGTCTTTCTGACCACTTTGGGCTTCGGCGACTCAAACATGTTCATGATGGGGGAGTCTTTTAGCTGGGTTTGGATGTATCGGGCCCTTTCATAGAGTTCCTCCATTGTAGTAAGTTTATTCATGGCGAGGACGTGTCTGAACTGCGGGGTTGCATTAGACACAATCATTTTCACTTGTTCGGGCTCGGAGAGGGTATCCCTTATTCTTTCCGCCAGAGACCTCCATCTATCAGCATATCGGACAAAATCCTCGTCGGGTTTCATCTTTTCGGCCACTAGGTCGGTAATGGAGAGTGAGGGACCGACCCTATCCCTATATTTCTGCAAGAACCTTCTCTGCACTATTTCAAAATTCTCGGCCTCGCGGGGCTCCAGAGAATAGAACCACTCAAGCGCGGGACCATCCAATGATCTCCGAAAGAGGTATGCCAGGGACCTCTGATCGTTTTGCCAATAAGAGGACTCATACATGAAGTCCTTGAGGTGAATGAAGGGGTTGCCGGTACCATTGTATCTGCGGTACGTGGGCATTTCGGAGGGAGGGAGATGAATGACGGGGAGGATTGGCAAAGCAACCTCCGGGGTGGCTTTCACGTCCACCATTCTTCTCAGATTTTGAAACTGCTCGTCCATGCGATTGAACCTATTGAGGAGCGATTGGGCGAGCTCCTCTGGGGGTGAAGGTGGCACTTGCCATTGGGGGAGAAACTGTCTCCCGGAGACTTGAGGGGGAAACCCGGAATGAGAGGGAACTGTCGGGCCACCGACAGTTGGCCCTGGCTGAAACGGTGTGTGAGGAACACCGGGAGTTTGAGATTGTGACGGGAATTGGAATGAGGGAGGTTGTTGGCTCGCTTGTCCTTGAAGCGAGGGAGACTGGATGGCTTGCGCCAATGAAGGAGATGGAATGGCCTGCACGGACTCGTGGAGAGGTGCGATAGCCGGAGTTGACTCCTGGGGCGTGGGGGAAACAGATTTCCCCTTTAGAATGGGGAGGAAGGCCCGGAGCTGTTCAGAGGTAAGCTCCGTGTTGGCGAGGACGCCCAGTAAGGAAGTGATATCCTGTGGCGGGGACGTGTCCCCGGCAATAACCTGCACCTCATGCGAGGGGTCATGAGAAGGACCCGAGTCCATAGCATAGACTCGCGGGTAGGCTGTCAAACCACGGCTAGGGTGGTTCTCCTCAGAAGACTCGTGAGACATGCTCACAGTTCTCCCAGAACGCAAAAACATACACTAGCAAGTAGGTAGCAGAGATTATCAAACAAGTGGATGCCTTTACGCCTTTTTTTTTGTTTTGATTTTGATGATTTTTTTGTGTGTTTTTAGCGAGATCCGAAGTTCACACAAGATAGGGACCCTAGTTTATTTTTGTTTCACCGCCGTGTCAGCTAGGGTCTCTCGTCTCACCACGAATGAAATGACTAACTTCGGGGAACTTCAATGGTACAACCAGCCCAGTGAACGAAGAGGAGATTCTTCGATGTCGGGGACTTACGGAGGTCCCAGTGTAGGAGATTCTAGTCCGTTGAGAGGAATTCCCAAACGGAGAGTCCTTCCTTCACCGGCAAAGGGTGATCCTCAAAAAAAATGAAAAAAAGGATAGAAAAGAGGAATGGATGTATGCAATGGAATGCTGACAGATATATGGAGTGGGAAAACAACAGAAATAACAAACATGTAATAAACAAAGAACCAATCAGAACTGACGGTGCTGCCGTGAGCACAACGGGGGCGCGCGTGGGCGCCAAGGTGGAGAGGCACGGGTGGTGCCGAACTTGCAAGGGTAGCCGGGAGGAAGCAGTAGAGGTCCCACCGTGATCGCCAATCTGTGAGCGATGTCACTCGGTTCGGAGTTCGATGGTGCGGGGAAGAGGATGCGGAGAGCGCGCGGGCTCCTTCTGTTTTGTTTGTTTTGCTGTTTGCTGCAACACAGAGATGAGAGAAGAGAGAGAAGGGGCCACCACGGGAGATTGCTCCGGCGGGGCGAGCGGGACAAGTATAATATAGCAAGATATGGGGTTCAAACGGCCATAGCGGGAAGTGACTAGCCGCGACCTCGGGGGGACGGGAATGGTGCAGAAATTAAATAACAAGAATTGAAACGGCCATTGGGGAAGTGACTCGCCGCGGCCTCGAGAATATGAGCAGAATATAGCAGAATATAAAAGAGACTATAAGAACAGAGATTTAAACGGCCATTGGGGAAGTGACTCGCCGCGGCCTCGAGAATATGAGTAGAATATAACAGAATATAGAGAGAGTATAGGAACGGAAACTTAAACGGCCATTGGGGAAGTGACTCGCCGCGGCCTCGATGATATGAGCAGAATATAACAGAATATAGAGAGAATGTAAGAACGGAAATTTAAACAGCCATTGGGGAAGTGACTCGCCGCGGCCTCGATGATATGAGCAGAATATAACATAATACAGAGAGAATGTGAGAACAGAAATTTAAACGGCCATTGGGGAAGTGACTCGCCGCGGCCTCGATGATATGAGCAGAATATAACAGAATATAGAGAGAATGTAAGAACGGAAATTTAAATGGCCATTGGGGAAGTGACTCGCCGCGGCCTCGATGATATGAGCAGAATATAACAGAATACAGAGAGAATGTGAGAACAGAAATTTAAACGGCCATTGGGGAAGTGACTCGCCACGGCCTCGATGAAAAGATGTGATCGCCAGGGGCCGAAAGACCCCAAAATAAGAAAGTGATCGCGCCTACCTCAAGAGCGGGAGATGGCGGGTTGCTTCTTCCTCTCCTTCCGGTCGGCCGACGGAGAGGGCTTTCCTCGGCTACCCTTGCAAAACAACGACAAACAAATGACAAGTGGCTTAGAAAGATGAATGTGTAGTATTCATATCCTTGCAATAAAAATGACGAAATAACGGGAAGACACACACCTGGTTGGTGTTATCTTTTAAACCCCTCTCGGACTCGAGTAGGAGGAAAATGAGATGATGGATGCGAGATGATGAATGCAAAAGAACTACGAAGAAAAGGAAAGAGTTGGCTTATTGGATGTGCCGGTGGTGAAATTCGGCGGAGCTCCGGCAGCGTGGGGACGACGTAGAAGCGCGGTGGATGAAGACGACCTTCCTCTCGCGAGCGTGGGCACCCGAGAAGCCGACAGAACCTCCACCTACAAAAGACCCCACGGGTTAGAAGAATGACTCCGTAGCCTCTGGGCTCCGGCAGCCTATCGGATCACCGCTTAGCTCCCCTAGAACTGAGGGGGTGGGCCTCTATTTATAGAGCTCCGGAAGGTGGAGGCGTCCAGGACCCTGGACACCTCCATCAGGGCCGAAATAATATTTTATTCTATTTTTATTGATTTTTTTGGAATACTTTTGTGGGGGCGTCCAGGGTCCCGGACGCCTCAAGTAGGTCCACTGAAAACCGACGACGGCCGCACGCGGTTCGGCACAACGCGTGGTTTTGTGAGCGGCGCCTCGTGATTCAGAAATGGGCGCGTCCAGCTGACCGGACGTCTCTATATTTTGGATTTTTTCACACACGACAAACCGTCGTTCGGTGGCCGGCGCCCGTGAGGGAGTTGATGGAGGCGTCCAGAGGCCTGGACGCCTCCAAAAATATATTATTTTATTGGTTTTCTTGTCGTTTTATGATAGGGCTGGCATTTTTAAATTTTTATTTGTTTTTATGGAGGCGTCCAGAGGCCTGGACGCCTCTATTAATATATATATTTTTATTTATTTTTTTGTTTTTGTATGCCAACTGGCATTTTATACTTATTTTTTATTTTTTTTGTTTTTATGGAGGCGTCCAAGGGTCTGGACGCCTCCATTAATATATGTATATTTTTATTTATTTTTTGGTTTTTGTATGCCAACTGGCATTTTATACTTATTTTTTATTTTTTTGTTTTTATGGAGGCGTCCAGGGTCCTGGACGCCTCCATTAATTTATATATTTTTTATTTAGTTTAAGCCCTGAGAAAATAAATAAAATAAATTAAAAATATGGGGGCGTCCAGGGGCCTGGACGCCCCCATTAAGACCCACCCGGGTCCTTAGATCAGGCGTCGGCGGGCGCCCGGCAGACACCCTTCTTGGTTCCGGAACCTTTTGATGCGTCTGACTGGTGTTGATGCCGTCCGAATGCCGTGATGAGACGATTCCGGATGCCGAAAAGGGCGGAAGAAGACTCAAGAAAAGGAAGTACTCAAGTGATTCGAAATGCGTAAGCCGTCGCAGGGCGTCGTATAGTAATATGAGACTTTCTCAGGAGACGTCAGGAATGGCGTGTCTACAATTCCTACCCTGAATATGCCAATAGTCCTTGACTGTATGGCCATGCTTTCTACAGTGAGAGCAATTGAGAGAATTTCTTCTGAAAGAACCTGACCAGCATTCTGAGGCCTTGTGACCAATTTTGTTGCAGTTAAAACAGATGATGTGTTGGTTCTTTGAAACAGATTTGTTCTTATTAAAAACATGTTGATTTGTAAAGTATTTTGTATGATATGAGCATGATTTTTTCTTACCACTTGCAAACCAGCAATGAGCAGTAGTGTGTCCTACTTTATCACAATTAGAACATGTGACACTCTTTTTCTGAGGGACAGGGAACTTGACCTGCGAATCCCTACCATGCATTTCTCTAGCTTTCAAATCATCTGATTTCATTAAGTTACATTCATGCATCAAGTGGCCAATCTTGTGACAGTAATGACATTTCATGATTTCCCTTTTATGTGCATGTCTAGGTGTATCAGTGTGTTTTACAGCATGCACATTTTCAATGTGATTCAGTCCTTTCTTCACATGACTGACCTTTTCCATTTTTCCAGTTTGTTTCTGATTCTTCTGAACATTTGGTTGTTTCTTTTCTGAGGTGGTGGCTACATCTGATGCTTTGATACAAGATGTCATTAGCTTATTTTTGAAAGCCTTTTTATTGATATTGTTGTAGCCTAACCCTTCCTTTTGAGTATTGACCTTAACTCCGAACAACCTGTCCAGATTTTCTTGTCCATCAACAAATTTAGATAAAGATTTCCTCAAGTCTAGGATTTCATATTCTAGAGAGGCAATATGTAACTCATAACTTACAGTCTCTTGTTCACTGCAATTGACAGCTTCATTCAAAACCTTGTTGGCAATTTTGTATTCTTCGATCTCCTTTCTCAGATCATCTTCTTTTTCAGTTTCATTTGTACAGATCATTTTTCCTTTCTCCAATGTAAGAAGTCTTTCAGACATGTCACTGTTTAACAATTTTAATTTTTCAACTTCTTCTTTAAGCTTATCATTTTGAACCAATTCATTTATTAGAAGCTGATCTTCTGAATTGACTTCTTGCTTTCTTCTATTTTCAAATTCCTTCATTTCTCTTTACTATTTTTCATCCTTTTTCTATAACTCTATGTTTACAGATTTTATGGCTTCAAATTTCTCAATCAGCAAATCATTCTCTCGTTTAAGTTTCTCTAATTTTTCTTCATTTTCTTTGGAGAATTTTCTGAGGGAATCTTTTTCAGACTTCAGCTTGTCTAAATCTGAGTTCACACTTTCGAAAATTTTCATCAATTCTTTACTCTGAACAAAATCATGACAAGTAAGGCTAAGCTTCTTCTCAAGTTCAGAGATTTCTTTTACATGATCTTGATTCTCAATTTTCAGCAATGAAATTTGTTTCTTCAACATTTGAATATCAGACATACAAGCATCATGAACATTTTTCAGTTCAGCACAATTTTTACATGGAGAATTCAAATTGTCTGATCTACTATTCTTCTTCAAATGTTTGTATTGTTTTCTTAACTGAACATAAGATTCTTGCAATTCATCATAAGCAGCAATCCAATCATCTAATGAAAAGTTCTCGAAGGGATTTACCTCTTCATCATCATCTTCTTCATTTTGGCTGCCACTTTGATTGCTTCTGTTAGCCATCATGCAGCTGTCCTCACTTCTCTTCTGAACTCGCTTCAGCAAATCTAGAATGTCTTTAGCAGAGCAGCAATCATGAAAGCAGGAATGTAAAGCCTTATCAGTAGTTGCCTTCATTAGATTCACAGCTATCTGATTCTCTTCATACATTGATCTGTGACTGTCAGTCCATTTGGACTTTTTCTTTGGTAATTTATGAGGACCGTGTGAAATTAACTTCCACAGATCAGGATTAACTGATATAGCATAATTTTTCAGACTGACAAACCATACATTAAAATTGGAGCCGTTGAAAACTGGTGGATCACCCATGGAAACAGATCAGATTTAATGCAACAGGAATATTGATGCACCAAAAGTAAAATAGCACCGAAGACTGCAGGATCAGATATGCAGGTTGCTGGACCTTCTATGCAGACACCGCTCTGATACCAATTGATAGGGTGCTAGGCACGGATACAGAGGGGGGGTGAATGTATCCCTCTACCAATAATGCCCAAATTAAAACATGGATGCTAGACACAGTCCCAGAATAAAAATAATTCAATTGAACTCATGAACAAACACATGGAGCGCGCCTAAGCAATCATCTAGCGGAAGCAAAGCAAGGCAATCAAACCACTGCACAGATAATTTTTTAGGTGGTTCGGTCCACAGACCTACGTCCACCCCTCACTCCCAACCGGAGTGAGGGTTCCACTAGCACAAGCTAGAAACCGCAGACTCAGTCTGCAACAGGTGCTGCCAAACAGCTTGACCAGAGGAACAACCTCCCCTCTTCCTCCAGACCGGAGGGACACCCCAAGTGACTCCCAGCCACTTGGAACCAGAGACTAGGTCTCTCTTCCTCCAGACCAGGAGGAAACCCACCAGTGACTCCCCGTCACCAACAAACCAGAGGTCACAGACCTCTCTTCCTCCAGACCAGGAGGGAACCACTCATGACACACAGTCACCAGCAAACCGGAGATCAGATCTCCCTTCTCCTGAGTCCACAGGAGGAACCCGACCTCAATCCAGAGAGTCGGAAGAACAATGATCACAGTTAAAAAGAAAAACAATAAACGAAAAGTACAGCAATCAGAAAGTTGGAAAATGAAATCATAATGTGGCTCTCGCAGGAGCTGAATGGAGTGGATCTGATCCAACTTCCAGTAGGAACGATCTTCAGGTAAGCTCCTCTTCCTCTTCTCTTCTCTCTCACTATCTTTCTTTTTCTCTTAATCCTCACGAGCTCTATCTCTCTCTCTTTTTCTTCTGATGCTTCTCTCACTCTGCCACTCTTCTTTTTCTTCTTCTTCTTCTTCTGCTTCTCTACTGCTCTCACCTTCTTCTATCACACTCTCCTCTCTTCGATCACGCTCTTCTGCTGGAGGAAGCATTGTATTTATAGCAGCAACAATTAGGGCTGATGCTCTGCACGATTCCCGCCCTAGCTTCAGTCCACGTGGCGGCTTCTCAGCATCTTGGATCACGTGCCAGGTGCCAGCCTCAGGTTTAATGAAGAGTTCAGTCGATCAGCAGAATCAACACAGGCTGTACATAGTTCAATCAAGCAGCAATGTATAGACTTAACAATGCAGTGTGCATGCAATGTACAGACTTAGCGTGCAGGCTGCCAGCGATGTATAGACTTGCTGCGTGTAGTGGGACGCAATGTACAGACTTTGCGGTAGGCAGCTGGACGTTGTATAGACATGCTGTGCAGACTGCCAGATGTAGTGTACAGACTTTGCGTGTGTGTGCTGAGACAATGTGTAGACTTGGCTCGAGCAACACACTGACTGTACAGACTATATGAATGCAGAGCAAGACCCATGTACAGACTTCATACATGCAAGACTGAAGCGTGTACAGACATGATGTAGCATGATTGTATGGACTTAGTGTGTGCGAGCATTGCTACAGGCAGTGTACAGACTTTGTTATGTAAGGCTATGGCATGCTGTCAAGCAATGTGCAGACTTGTGTGTGAGACATGAAGCAATCGAATGTATAGACAAGCAACAAGGAAGTGTATAGACTTGATAAAAGCATTGCATACACAATGATGCAATGTTCAGACTTTGTTGAAGGCTGCCAGTCGATGTATGGACTTGGCTGAAGGCAACGCTGAAGCAATGTTCAGACTTCATGTATGCAATGCAGTGGCTTGTACACACTTTGTGAGTGTGAAGCTATGCATGTATAGACTTCACATATGCAGTCATTATACCATGTATAGACTTAGTGTTCACGTGAGAAAACAATGTATGGATTTGATGTATGCAGCAATAAGAATGTTCATACTTTATTGCGTGCATGACAGACAATGTCTAGACTTGCTATAATACGTGCAGCTAAAGGAGCAAACAGATGTATAGACTTTAAGTAAAGATGCATGAGCAATGTATAGACTATGCATATGCAAAGGCTGTATAGACTTAGCGTGCTATGCAAAGGCTGTATAGACTTGAGCTAAGCAAGCTACAGGGCCGATGTATAGACTTTGCATATGTGAGACACTATACAGACTTGAATGTAGAGTGACGATGTGTAGACTTACCCAATGTACAGACTTAGCAGTAGCATGATGGTGAGTGCTGTACAGACTTCACATGAGACAATGCAATGTGTAGACTTGATGAACAAACAAGTGAGCGATGTACAGACTTGCTAAACGATGCATGAGACGCTTCCAGACTGTACATACTTCGAGTGAGACGATGCATAAGACGCAGAACTATGTATAGACTTGAACGTGTATGCTAGACAGTGTATAGACTTGGACATGCTTGAAGCACACGATGCAGCAACGTATAGACATGCTGAAATGCAAAGGCTGGAGTGTGACGAATGTATAGACTTTAGAAGACGAAGCATGCACAGGCCAACGATGTACAGACTTTGCCAATGTCTAGACTTAGCAAGCCCCAGGCGATGTACAGACTTGGCAAGCCCCAGGCTGATGTATAGACTTGCAGAACAAACGATGCACATATGCCATGAATGTGTAGACTTTGAATAAGAAGCCAGGCAAACGATGTGTAGACATGGCCAATGTACAGACTTAGACCACCTGCATGCTATGCAATGTACACACTTCGAATGCCTGCATGCTATGCAGTGTGTAGACTTTGAAGTGCTTGCAGCTGTGCAATGTGCAGACTTTGAAGTCTCGCATGCAATGCAGTGTGTGGACTTGTCATGCCTACACAAGGCGATGTACATACTTGCTGCGTGATGCTAACGTGCAGACTATGTAAATGCATGCAGTGTATAGACCCACTTCTGTCCAGACTATGCTGAGTGTGATGATGCATGGATGTTTAGCCTGTACTGACTTCCACAAGCAGAGTAAAGCAACTAATGTATATGTATATGAATGCTTTATGCAGCAGATAACATGACTGAATATCACATGCAATGCTTTAGATCTGATAAACTGACTGAACAGTAATGCAATGCTTTATGCTCTGATAAACTGACTGAACATCAGAATGACTAAAATGACTGAATATCACATGGTGACTCACAATGCTTAACTCACATCAAAACCAATCATCAAAACCACAGGGGCACAACATGGCCATCGCCGTGGTTTTCTCCACCCTCTCCTCCTTCTCCTCCCTCTCCGCCGGTTCCGTCATCGTCGTCCTCATCCTCTTCCTCATTCTCTTCTCCTTCTTCTTCTACTTCTACAGTTTCTTCTTCGTCTCCGCCATGCTCCGCTACCGGAGCTTCTTCGGCCGCCACAGGATGAAGCACCTCCTCGCCAGCGCCACCACCATCGTCCTCATCTAAGTCAACCACGGTAGGGGCCATGACCCTCTGTCGTTTCCCGGAGCCGCCCGAGCAGCTCACGTAGGCCATGTGGGAAGTTTGAGATTATGAGAGAGATGTGAGAGGGCTGCCGCCGATGGAGTTGTAGAGAACGGAGGAGGAAGGGAGAATGCAGAGAAATGAAAGAAGTTTGAAGGTTGAAGGGTTTTAGCGCTTGCGGTTTCGAAAGAAATAGCGCCTACTACGAAGTCGTGATTCAGATATTAAACGCCCGCTCATGGGGGCGCTATTTGATTGAGTTTATTTTTTGGGGGAAATTCTGAGTATTGGTGACTGGTAGGCAGGCGTTATATCATAAAGGCGCGCTCTTGCAGGCGGGCGCTATTTCTTTGCGTGTATTGGGGAAAGTGCACCTGTCAGGTAATTATGAGAGTGTCATTCAACGGTCATTATGGAATAGAGACATAGTGAAGGGCACTATTTCATGAACAGCGACATCTTATGGAGGCATCACTTCAGAAGTTTATGGTTTTTTTATTTGGAGGAATTAGCAATAAGGAGGAAGGCTCGGATCAGCAAAATCCTGCACTCTATGGCAGTCGCTATTTCTTACAGAGTGTGTGTTTTTGAACAAAATCAAGGAGTTTGGAAGATTTGACCATTGTTAAACATGGTCATTGGCTCAATTAAAGAAAAATATCTTTATTCATTGATAAGAAAAGCATCATTACATGGTTAATGAGCCACTTTGGGCCTCAAGAACAGCTATTACATATGATTTCCATTGCTTTTTATCTTCATCATTGTGTTCCATGTGAAGAGGGGCGATCTCGCGCTAGTCCTGAGCTGGGGGGATGATCACCGATCAGTGAACTGTAAGGAAGGGAAACAGATCAGGGGGCCCAGGGGTGGTTCCCTGGGGAAAACCCTCTGATGCCTAAGTCAGTAGAGTAGTGGTGGAAGCTATGAAATGAGGAGGAAGGAGATGCACGAGATCCCTCTCCACCAAGGTGGTGAAGTGGTTCCTGCTCAGTGAGTTTTAGGCGTATGTAGGCCTTACCTTTCGCGGGAGGGAGTCCTCGGTTTAAATAGTGTGCTAGCCTCATGAGTCCCGTAAGCTGAGGAGTTTCAGGCGGGGGTTATGTCCACGACGTGGGCTCTTTACGTCCTCATCGTGGGCTCTTTATAGCCATGAGGATTCGTGGGTCCCTTATCTTTGTAAACTCCTGCTCATAAAGGGCTCTCAACTGCAGCGTGGATAAGCAATCGTTGGTCGACCGAAGCATGAAGAGTGCCAACCCTATTCGGGCGATAGGCATAGCTCGGATGAGGCTCGGTCGGAGTGGGCGCGGGGCGCTAGCCTTTATCCCGGTGAGGGGGATAGGTCGGGCTTGGGTCTTCCTCCGACCGGACCGACGCTCGGGCCTTCTGAGCCTAATGGCCGCCGAGGAAGTGCTTGATCCCTAGTGATCTTATTGGGCTTTTATGCTAAGTGGGCCCTACGGGGCGGTCACTTAGATGATCTGGGCCTCGTTTGGTCTTGCTGGATGTAGAAACCCAAAATTTAAAAATGAGAAATAAATTTTTCACTTTGATTGTGTAATTAAAATTTTCATGAAATAATCAAATTACATTTTTACTATATGAAATAAGCTAGTTTATTGAATTTACTTGCATTAACTAGAAAAAAATAGAGATTAAATGCTTCAAACCTTAGATAAATCATAGTAAGCCCAATAAAAGTCCATGTAATGGATTAGGTTTATAATTGGCCCATTGGATAATCCATAATGGGCTGAATTAATGGTTAAAGGATTCAATAAAGGATAAATAGCCTTAAATTCGTAACATGTGTTTAATATGATATTTAAGGGATTATAATAACCCAATTTCTAGAAGTTTGACTCAAAAATCGACCATTACCTAACAGCCCACCTTGGACCAGCCGTTTTTACATTGGTTCACACCAAATGGAGGCTAGGTTAAGAGGAGAAATTAGAATTTTCTTCTAATTCGGAGTTGGAAAGTTTGGCATTGTTAGGCAAGGAATCTTGACAAATTTGGCCAAGTTTTGGCTATAAATAGAAGCCCATTCGACCCTCAAATCATCCCTGGAGGTTAAGTATATGCTGTTGCAAAGATTCGTGGAGATTTGAAGGAGGATTTGGAATTTCAAAGGGTTTTCTTATATTTGGGGATATTTCTTTAGATCCGACTAAAGGTAGGTGTCTCTCAGGCTAAACTTCAATTAAATCATGCCATCTTGTTCGTTTTTCTATCCTCTTTCCATTGATAGCTCATTTATTAAATTCCGTTCTGAAATGAGCAAGTTATGGTCAATTTATTGAAGGGGTATTCCCATTTTTTCATCAGGTCCAGAACGCGCTATACATCAGTAGCGCGTTCTGAACGCGCTGCCCCAATATAGCGCGTTCATACAGTGATTTTCCCGCCCCTCTGGGGTCTAGAACGCGCTACCCAAGGGTAGCACGATCTTCAAAGTCGCGCTAGCATAGGCCTAGAACGCGCTACCCAAGGGTAGCACGATCTTCAAAGTCGCGCTAGCTTATGCTAGCGCGTTCACAAAAATTGGGTCAAACATTTTTTTAATATATATATATATATATATATATATATGTTTCCAGAACGATATATATATATATATAATTGGCCTTGACCGCACCGCAGCTCGGCTCGGCTCGGCACGACACAAACAAATAAATAAATATACATAACTAGTTTTGTATCAACTCACAATTCAAGCCCACATCCTATGCCCCTTGGGTCCTGACCCAAGGGTGAGCTCTCCAACATATAAAGCTATGCAAGTTTTTGTAACTTCCAATGTGGGACTAAACTTAAGTCACTTTACAATAGGAACTATATCTTTTGGAAGTCCACGTTAATTGTACGTAATTAGTCACCAAAAGTAAGAAAATGTAAGATTAGCATGTTTTAATTCTTATAGCATGTTAAAAATTTATTTTTGTAGAATGAAATTATTTTTACATGTAAAAATCTAATTTTCACCATATTAGTTTATACATACTAAAAATTGTTTCCAACATGTTAAAACTATTTCCAGCATGTTAAAAATGACTTCCAATATGATAAAATTATTTTATACATACTGAGATATAAAAATTATTTTCAGCATGTTAAAATCTATTTAAAGCTATTTTTGTGCATATGAAACCTAATTTCCTATTAAATAATTAGTAAAATGATGCATGAAAATTACTTCCAGCATGATAAAATTGCTTCCAGTATGGTAAAATTATTCCAGCATGTTAGAATTATTTTTAGCATGGTAGAATTATTTTCAGTGTATTAAAACTATTTTTCAGCATGATAATTCTATTTTCCTATCAAATAATTAGCAAATAAATGGAGAAAAATGATTTTTAGCATGATAAAATTTATGTTGTTATCAGAAAATTTCTGTAATCAGCATGGTAAACTTATCTTATCATCTTATCAGTAAGTTGATTATTTTAGCATGTTAAGTATTAATTTTGGCATGTTAATAATTAATTTTCAGTATGTAAAAATTAAATCCAGCATGAAAAATTTATTTTTATCATCTTACCGGTAAGGTAACATATGAAAATCATTCTCAGCATGTTAATATTATTTTCAGCAAGTTAGAATTATTTTCAACATAAAAAGTTATTTTCATAATAAAATTTCGATTATTATAATAAATCACCGTTTTGGCTAACTAATGTATTTTTAATGAACAAAAACTTCCTGTAAACATGTCTAAACACTTGTAAATCAAATGCACATAAGATTAAACCATGGAATCAAATTAATTCTATTAAACTCTAATTACTTAATTTTCTTCCTACTTACCGTTCATTTTTGAACTCCACGACTTAATGTCGTTAAACATTATGCCTTAAATTGTTATCCACTTTTCTTGCAACTTCTGAAATTGTGTCAAATCTGTGCTTATTACAAACAGCATATTCTTGAAAATTCTTGGCCATATACATTAAAGTGGATGTCTAAACGTACTTGAGATCTTCGGATCCATATGACTCAATGCCTGGCATTAATGGGGCCCGGTCTGGTACTGGGGGGAGCGTCCGAAAGTACTTGTGCCTATGGGAGTTGATTGACCAACGGTGTGGCATTGCACCGAAGTGCATGATAGATTTACTTGATACGGCATTCCACTATTCGTACTTGTTTACTTGTTACTTATTTACTTGAAAATTACATGAATTACTTGACTTGCGTGAAAATGGCCAATTACATGGAATTCTTTACTTGTTCAAAGTCATTACTTGGAAATTCATCTTGATATCATATCATCTCAATTACTTGGAAATTCTATTCATGTTTATATACTTCCCGATACAAGTTAGAAAATTGTTTAAATTGCTAACACTTAAAGATTGCCTGGTTCATAGAGATATAAAATCCTATTGAGCTTTTAGCTCACCCTACGTTTTGGTTAATTGTTGCAGGAAATGAAAATGAACAAGGGAATGGACAAGAGTGAGAGAGTGTTTTCCTTTTTACCTAGGTTTATGTAGATCAACTAGTGATTTTACAAGAATGTTGTACTTTGGGATTGGAAGTTTGTAATTGCCTCAATTAGTGTTGTAAACTTCATTTTGATGGAATAAAAGTATCATTTTCCCATTCATTTCTGACTTTAGAAATAAAATTGTACTTGCTCTGATCGACACGATTGTTTATGACTCGTCACGCCCTCGATTTTTCGCGTCGGGGCGTGACACTGGACCTGGTTCGGCCGCTCTTAGATGGGCTATAGAAATCCACCTCTCCATATGTCCCCCTCCTACTCCCGAGCCTTGGTAGGCTCGGAAGAGTAGTCGTTAGGGTTTTGGACCAGCGTGGCTCGGGTGGGTGGAGATCTGGCAATGCTAAGAAGCCACGTGTTGTGGTCACCTGGGCCCGTAATAATGATAATCCTGACGGATTTGAAATGATGGGGCCCCCTATTCTCGAAGGTCGGAATGACGTGCCGCCTTCCGCATGGGAATA
Source organism: Amorphophallus konjac (assembly GCA_022559845.1). Taxonomy (NCBI): domain Eukaryota; kingdom Viridiplantae; phylum Streptophyta; class Magnoliopsida; order Alismatales; family Araceae; genus Amorphophallus; species Amorphophallus konjac. Next base: position 147,969,486 of record CM040118.1, read on the forward strand.
TAGGCGATGTGCGCTTGTTGTCGTTCCAGACTCCCTCCATTTTAGGGTTTTGCTCTCTTTTGTGCTTGCTTTTGGGGTTCTTTGATGCGTTGGGAGGACACGATGGAAGAGCAGAGGCTTACAGCGGCGTTCACAGAGTTGGCGGAGATAACCGCAGAGGTGGTTCGACAGCTTCCTCTTCCTCCAGAATCTTCGGAGTCTCGGGAGCATTTCTCTTCAACTTCCTCTTCAGATTCCATGGCAGACCAGCGTCTGGAGGTCGAAGAGTGGGAGGGTGAGACTGAGGCGAGGGCGACGGTGATACCGCCGTCTCCAAACTGCAGTGAGCTGGGGGAGGCGGAGGTGAAATGGCTGGAGCACCAGTTTCGCCTACCCTATCAGTTTTACTTCGCCGCGGCTGCCCCGCACGAGATGAGCCTGGATTCTCGTACGGGCCATATCTGCTCCTTCCTTCTGTTGTGGAAGGGTGGGTTCCGCCTTCCCTTCGAGCCCTTTATTCTTAAGCTTCTTGATTTCTTTAAGTTGGCTCCCATACGGTTGGTAGCCAACTCTTATCTTCTTCTCTCCACCTTTCGCATCCTCTGCCACCAATGCGGGGTTTCTCCTTCATTGGACCTCTTCCATTATTTTTTTGAGTTGAAGGCGCATTCCTCGGCCCGGAAGGGCTTCTATTTCATCCATGCGAGACGGAACAGGAGCTGTGTCTCCTTAGCCGTGAAGGACTCTTCCCACAAGGGATGAAAGACTCAGTTCTTCTGGGTGGGGATTTTTTAGGTGGAGGAGACTTGGAGGAGTCCCGTAATCCCTAATTTCCATCCGAACATCCCTCCGAGGCAGGACAAGTTCTCTTCGAATGTGGAGTAGTATGCGGCCATTTTCCTGAAGCATCGCCAGTCCACGGAGGAGCTGGTTACTCCGGATAACATCGAGTGGTGCCTTCTCGCGCGGCTATAGCGGACAGGTTCGGACGCCACGAATCAACTTTTTCGTCCGATGATGAGACCATTTTCTTTTCCTGACCATATCTTTTTCTGCGTAGACGCCAGGCGGCCGGCTGTGGAGGAGGACCCTACGGCCGAATGGGAGGTGATCGATCTCGGTGATGACTCGGTCGCCGACGAGTCGCGAGCTCCCGAGGGGCGCTCCCAAGCCCGAGATAAGGGCAAGGGAATGGCCCAGGAGGGGTCTTCCAGGCCGCGGGGGTCCAAGCGCAAAGATCCCGTGGAGGGCATGATACGGGACGCCGTGAAGGCCAAGAAGACCGGGTCTGTCCCCGATGTCGAAGATGACTCTGGCTCGGTGGCTCTCCCCTCTTCCGAGCGAGATAGGGCCGACCCTGTTGGGCCGGCTCCCCCATCCACCAAGCGAGAGGAGGCCGAGGAGGCTAGGGCCGCTTCTGGGGGCGGCGGCGTTGGATCGGCTCTCTCCTCAGCAGGAGCCGAGGGGGCTGGGGCCGCTTCTACTGGTGGCGGTGGCGCTGGATCGGCTCTCCCCTCAGCAGGAACTGAGGGGGCCAGGGTTGAAGCGGGCGACTCTGGGACCACGACCGAGATTGGGGCGTCGATCGAGGCGGGCGACGCTCCGGGTGGCGGCGCAGGGGCCGAGCCGATCGAGGTTGGGGGGTCGCGAGGAGCGGCGACATAGCCCCAACCGACCGAGGCAAGGGGGGCGGATGAAGTAGCGGCTTGATCCATGCCGGCTGGCGGGGCTCCCGAGCGGATACCGCTCGGAGGGGGGGGCCTATTTTGGTGGCTCTGGAGAGGCTGGGCATCCAGGGCCCTCTGTATCAGAGAAGTTACAGTATAGCTACGAAGGTGGTGAAGGGAGGAGACACGCAATGCTCCTCGCCCGCGGCCCTCGAGCTGGTTATGGAGGGCGGCTTGATCTTGGCCCAGATGGGGGCCACTCTGGCTGAAGCTTACGCTCGGTCAGAGTCAGAGTGGGCGACCCTTGCCTGGACCCTTGGTGGGTCTGACATGAAGGTGGCTTAGCTCACCGAGGAGCATGACGGGCTTTGACGGGAGCTCTTTGCAGTCAAGGAACTGGCGAGGGTGAGCCAGGAGGATGCCCGGTCACTGACTGAGCAACTGGCTCGGGCCCACGAGTCGATCGAGAGGAAGAGCCGGCTTCTGGAGGAGTAGCGCGTGGCCCGTACCAAGCTAGACGGCCACTGGGAGGCCGAGCGCGCCGTGTTATTGGGCCGGGCGGAGGAAGCCATGGGCCTTCGGCGGGAGGCCGAGGCTAACCAGGCTGAGGCGGAGAAGCAATCAGCCGAGGCAGAGTGGAGGTTGGCTGAGGCGGAGTGGGAGAAGGCCGAACTCGCTGGTAGGGTGGAATCGGCCGGGGCGGAGGCACTCGAGCAATACAAACGCTCGGAGGCCTACCGGGTCGACCTTAAGGAGGCTGCCCTCCCCTACTAAGAGTCAGCACTTTGCCGGGGCATCCGCAAGGGATTCAAGCAAGGCTATGACCGAGCCATCTCTTATGCGGAGGAACAGGCGTCCGAGATAATCAATTTTCCGTCCGGGCAATGCTATGACTCAGATTTGTCATCCTCCGGTTCCTCTAGCTCGGCGTCGGAGGAAGGAGACCAAGGGGACTCTTCGTCCGAGGGGTCGCCAACTCCAGATGCCTCGAGAGGGTGCGCAACCGAGGCAGTTCCCACGCCGGTGGGGTCAGTGCCAGGGTCGACCGTCGTCGAGGGTGCCGGGGGCAGACCGTCCGAGCCTTCCACTTCCGAGCCTCAGGATGGGTCAGAGGCCTAATGTATCTGTTTTTCTTTTTCTCCTTGTATGTTTTTCCTTTTTTGAAGAAAAAACTTCTCTTGTTGTGTAAAGGAAAAAACGTAAGGCAATAGCGTTATGATGAAGACTTAACTCTTTTGTACCGCCATTGCCGTAGTTTGACCAGCGTATCCGCAGTAGTTGAAAAGTGCTGATACTTTCTGCGTGGATCTCGCATGATGGTTGGGCGGGCGTCTGACAGGGTGCCTTTCCATTTTCTCATGCTTTAACTGCACGGCCGCTTCGTGTGTCCCACTGGGATGGAACCGAGGAGTCTGAGGTGACCATTCATAGGGAGAAGTCCCTTTAGCGTGTTTTCGAGGGGAGAATCATTTAAGGCAAGTAACCTCCTAGAGAGGGGGATTTCTTTAGCCCATCTAAGAGCAGCCGAACTAGATCCGTTAGGACCAAACAAGGCCCAGCTCATCCAAGTGACAGCCCCGCATGGCCCACTTAGAATAAAAAGCCCAATAAGATTACTCGGGATCAAACCCTTCCTCGGTGGCCCTTAGGCTCGGAAGGCTCGAACGTCGGTCAGAACGGAGGAAGGCCCATGCCCGAGTTATCCCCTCACTGGGATAGAGGCAAGCGCTCAGTGCCCACTCCGACCTATCTTCATCCGAGCTATGCCTATTGTTGTGACTCCTATGTGTTGATGGTGTTGACATGTAACTCTACTTCATATGGCAACACATTATTTTGATGAATTGGCAACACTGTTTATGTTTTGATGAAATTGTTCTATCAGATTGACTATGTGTTCTTTGCATTTAGTTCACTGCTGTATGCAAATCTCACTGTTACCAGTCTATACACTGAATTGGTTAAGTGTGCACAGCGTCAACGCACTTCATTGGAAGTGTGTACAGCGTCAACGCGTGAAGTCTGTACATCAGACTGTTCTTCAAAGTCTGTACATTGGCTTCACATCTTCAAGTCTGTACAGCCGTTTGCTTTGATTTTCAAGTCTAGACATTGCACTGTTGCATCCAACGTCTTCGTGTCGTATCCTTGTTGTGTCTTCGTGTCGTTCCCTTTATTGTGTCTTCGTGTCACTTACTGTTGTTCCTCGTGTCGCTTCTTTCTAGTCCCACTGCTTCATCACGTGTCGTGATAGCCGTGGCATCTTCTGTCTTCGTGTTGTTTTCACTTCGTGCAGTCTTCTCCTAGTGTTGTCCTAACTTCGAGTCGTTTCTTTGTATTCTATCTTCGTGTTGGTTTTTCGCTTTAGACTTCGTGTCTTTCTCGCTTTGACCACACTCCGTGTCGATTTCAGTTTTCGTCTTCGTGTTGTTTTCAACTCGTGTCGGTTACTGTTTCGTCTCCGTGTTGTTTCATGTCTTCGTGTCATGTTTCCTACACCTCGTGTCTTTGTCGCTTTGTGACTTCACCTCGTGTCGCTTTCATCGTCTTCGTGTCATTTTTGTTCTATTGCGTGCAGAACATCACAGCACCTCGTGTTGCTTTCTGTGCCACTTCGTGTCGTTCTCCGTGTAGTGTGTGTGTTTCTGTCACTTCTGCACCTCGTGTCATTCTCGTTTCACTTCGTGCTGTCTCTGCGTCTGAGTCTTCTTTGCTATTTCTGTCTTCGTGTTGTTTTTCCTAAAACCTCGTGTCCTTCTTGTTTTGTAACTACAATTCGTGTCAGTTTTGTCTTTCGTCTTCGAGTTGGTGTCAGTCCAGTGTCTTCGTTAGTGTCTCAGGCTCTTGGTCAAGTCTGTACAGTCATTTGTTGATAAGCCTTCACATCGTGAAGTCTACACAATCAACTCCTTCACATTGCAAGTATGTACATTGCATCTTCATTTGTGAAGTCTACACATTGCATTTTCATACAGCAAGTCTGTACATAGCTTTCACTTATATAAAGTCTATACAGAGGTGTTCTTTAACCTAATCATCCGATACTCTGTCTGACAGGGATTCTCTACTGAGATTGCTGACATGGCTCGTGATCCCAGGAGGACAAGGTGACCAGATGCTGCCACGTGGATGGAAGCATCTCGAATCTGGAGAATTCTTTGGGCGGGAAAACGTGGAAGCCACGCGCCCTTAATCCAGATGCTGCTGTTATAAATATCAGTCTTCATCTTCTATAGAGGCTGATCGAAGTTGGCGAAGTATATACATCCAGTCTGAAACAAGCAGCCACCGAGATCCACTGTGAGAGGAAGAAAAGCAGAGAAGAAGAAGAAGAGAGATGAGTTGAGAGAGTTATCGTGAGAGTTTGTGAATCAGTCTCTTGGTCCAGTTACCGGAGCTGATATTGCTCAACCTTGAGCTACAGTCGTTTTTGGCTTTCTTCCATTCGATTGTATGTTTCGTTTGCTTTTCAGTCTTTATTTTTTTCTTTTGAAAACTCTTGTTCGATCAAGCTGTTAGTCAGCGGTTTCAAGCTGTGAGGCAGCGGGTTGCAGAGGCGTTCCTCTGGTCGGCTAAGCTGTAGTGCCCAGCAGAGCAAGCTGTGATGCTCAGCTGTTGCAGAGGGTGTTCCTCTGGTCGAGATAAGCTGTAAGCCCCAGCCGTTGTTGGCAAGCTGTAAAGCCCAGTGGTTTGAAGCTGTGTATCAGCAGTAATCCACATTCGAGTTGAATGTGGGGTGGACGTAGGTCGGATTGACCGAACCACCTAAAAACCTTGTGCCTCTTGTGTGTTTCTTTCAGTGCATTGGTTGTGTTCGTCTACTGTTCTTCTAATTCCGCATTTGATTCTAGGCATAATTTTTAAATAGCCAGTTGATCTATTCACCCCCCCTCTAGATCCACATCCTATGGTGATAGAGCCTTCCATCTAACTCCAACAATTGGTATCAGAGCTAGACTCTTCTACAGGGACTTACCGCCCGAAGAGGATAAGCACAGATGGACGGAAGAGGGATGATAGCTGAAGGGCAATCTACATCCAAGCCCCCGTACTTCGATGGAACCAACTACGCATACTGGAAGCATCGTATGCAGGTATTTTTGAGGGCTAAAGATTATGAAATTTGGAAGGTAGTTAGCAAGGGACCTTTCGAGCTGTCTCCAAATGAAGACGTATGGACCAAGGAAGAAATCAGAAGGTCCACGCTAAACTGGAGTGCAATCAATGCAATCCAGTGCTCTCTGCATCCCACCGAGTTCTCACGAATATCTGCCTGCTCCTCAGCGAAGGAAATGTGGGATGCACTTGAAGTCATCTATGAGGGGACTTCACAAGTCAGAGAGACTAAGACCAATCTACTGGTTTCAGAATACGAAGCCTTCAAGATGAAGCCTAATGAGACCATCAAAGAAATGTATGCTCGGCTGACTATTATCACAAATGGTCTCAGAGGCTTCGGGAAAAAATATTCTGAGTATGAAGTAGTCAGGAAGATATTGCGATCCTTGACTCCAATTTGGCACACCAAGGCCACAGTAATGGAAGAGTCAAGAGATCTGCATAATACTAAGGCAGATGAGCTGATCGGATCTTTAATGGCTTATGAGATGAATATGCCAAAGATAGAGGAGGCTGACAGAAAGAGGAAGCCTATAGCTCTGAAGGCTGGTGCTAGCAGATCCAGTCGATCCAGCCCCAACGGATCATCAACAGAAGAGAGCTTGTCTGAAGAAGAAGTGGCAAATGCTGATATTGCCATGATTACTAGGGAATTCCGAAGATTTCTCAAGAAGGAAGGAAGAAGATTCAGCCGAAGAAATCCCAACAATGGCCGCCGAGACACAAGGTACAAATCAAACCCTGTAAAGAAAGCTGAAACTAATGTTTGCTATCAATGCAGGAAGGCGGGTCACTTTAAAGCTGAATGTCTGACAAATCAGAACCTCAAAGACAAGTCCAAGAAGAAAAACACAAAAGGGAAAGCTATGGTGAGTACCTGGAGTGATGAGGACGAGGGATCCTTGAGCGTCACTTCGGACAGCGAAGTTGAAGCTGAGAAGCCAATCTGCCTCATGGCAACCAGCTCAGAAGATAGAGAGGAAGAATCTGATGAGGTATCCTCTCGCTATGAAAATTTTACTATTACTGATTGGATGGTTGCTTATGATGAACTTGCTGATAGAGTAGATGAGGTCAGAAAAGAAAACAGGCATCTACGAAGAAAAATTAAAATCATGCAAAATGATACTTCATTGTCTGATAAAATTACCTGCTTAGAAACTGAGAACAGTAATCTGAAACTCACATGTTCTGAATTTGAAGAAATCAATAAAGAACTGAAAATGTCTAAGGAAGAAAATGTGAGATTAGACAATGAAATTGATGCATGGAAACTGAAAATTCAGAATTATGAAAATGAGATAAAAATTATTTCTGAAAAATATGAAGCTGTCCTCAATGTGAATAATGAGTTGAAAAAATCTATTGATGAAGTTCAGAAAGATAATGAGGATAAGCTAAAAACAATTGAGAAAATGACCCAAGGATCTGAAAATTTAGATGCATTATTGGGGTCAAAGGTAAACTTCAGAAGAGAGGGCCTAGGATTCAACTCTAGTGCAACCAAAAGCTTTGGAATGAAAACTATTTCCTTTGTTGCACAAAAGGAGAAAGGACCTCTGATCAACATGAATTCTAATAATGCTGTAAAGAAAAATTTGAATCTGAAAAGGCTAAAAGCAGAGGAGAAGGGCAAACAGAAAGTAGGTGAGCCTAGTAGAATTGGGACTTCCAAACCTAGCTCTAGTGCTCAACCCAAGGTTAGGGGTCAGCCTGTTCAGGTAAACAAACCCTATGTCAATGTCAAAAGGTCTTCACCACCATCATCACAGAAAAGGACCCAACCAAAACCTATGAATAGGTCAGCAGGGTCAAGGGTGCAGGGAAGACAAAATATTTTCAGAAGTCAGCCCAACCAATTCAATCCACCTAGAGTTCAGTTCTACTACCCCACACAGCCAATTTATCCTAATGGGGGTGGGTGGACTAGAACTCAAGGGATGTATACAGGGTATGTTCATCAACCTACACACTTTTACAGACCCTATGTCAGAAATTGGGAAAATGGGTATGGTAGTCGGATGCCTAGAAATTACCAACATTTCCACAGCCAGCCCAGGAACTACCATGGCCAAAACTTTATGAATGCAACTTGGCCGAAGCATTGGCACAATAACAAAAATTCTGTGAATAATTCTGTTGGTGCATATAAGAAGAAAGTCAACAAGAAAAAGTAAAACAAAAAGAAATCTGGAAAATACACTGAACAGAACTGCTTCAAACAAATGTGGATTCCCAAAATCATGCTTTCTTTCTTTACTTGCACTTCATCTGCATTGGAGCCCAATCAGACTTGGGTTCCAAACTCTTTGCCCTAATTGTGTATGCAGGTATGCCTGGCAGCCAAGAGCAACTTGTGGTACTTGGACAGTGGCTGCTCCAGGCATATGACAGGAGATAAGGCCAAGTTTTGCATGCTAACTGAAAAGATAGGAGGCCTTGTCACCTTTGGAAGCAACACAAAGGGTAGGATCATTGGATCAGGTAAGGTAGGTAAGTGTTCTACCTGCTGCATTGATGATGTTATGCTGGTTGAAGGGTTAGCTTACAATTTACTTAGCATCAGCCAGTTGTGTGATAAGGGTCATAAGGTTTTATTTGATTCTCAATGCTGCAAGGTTTTTGAACCTGATTCAGAAATTATAAAATTCTCTGGAAAAAGAATAAATAACACATACATGATAGATCTAGATGATATTCAGCATTCTAACCTATGTCTTACTGCCAATATAGAAGATTTAGCATTTTTATGGCATCGTAGGTTAGGCCATGCTAGTTATAGCATTTTGCATAAACTAAACAAGCATAGCATGGTTAAAGGACTTCCTGAAATTTCCTTCAAGAAAGAAAATAAATTCTGTGATGCATGCACTCAATCAAAGATAACTAGAAAGTCATTTAAGTCTAGAACTGAAAATCTGTCTTCCAAACCCTATGAGCTGATACACATGGATCTCTTTGGGCCAACCAGATCTGTCAGCTTATCAGGAAGGAGGTATGGGTTTGTCATGGTAGATGACTTTTCTAGGTATACTTGGGTTTATTTCTTATCTAATAAGAGTGATGCTTTCTCAGAATTTCAGGAGTTCTATGTTAAAGCAAATCAGAAAATTGAAAATATTTTGACTGATCATGGAGGTGAGTTTGAAAACTCACAGTTTGATGAACTCTGCGGGTCAAATGGAATCAACCATAGGTTCTCCTCACCAAGGACACCTGAGCAGAATGGGGTTGTGGAGAGAAGGAACAGAACCCTAGTGGAGATGGGTCGTACACTTCTTACTGAAGGTGGTCTACCAAGGAAATTTTGGGCTGAAGCAGTGAACACTGCCTGTTATGTAATTAACAGAGTCATGGTAAGACCTTCTACCCAGCAAACACCATATGAGATCTTAAAGGGTAAGAAACCTTCTATTGCTCATTTCAAGGTTTTTGGCTGTAAATGTTTTATTCATATAAATGATAAAAGAGACCTTGATAAATTTGAACCTAAAGGTGAACCAGGAATCTTTCTTGGTTACTCTGAAAACACACGAGCATATAGAGTGTACAATCTGAACTCTAAAACTGTTGAAGAATCTCCACACATAATTTTTGATGAATCCTTGGTAAATTCTAACGTTGGTCAATGCAGGAATGAAGACAATGGTGGAATCTTGAAGGAAGGAGATCCTGAAGATAATTCAGAAGATGAAGAAGGACATACAGAACTTAATGAAGAGGAGTCTACAGTTCAGGGGGAGGTAAATCAAAGACATGACAATTCAATTGTGAACATTAGATATCTTAAAGATCATCATGTAGATAATATAATTGGAAATCTGCATGACCCCCCTAGGACTAGAGGTCTCCTGAGAATTCAACATGAACTAAATGCATATGCTTTTGTCTCTCAAATTGAACCCAAGTCCATTGACTGTGCCCTCAAGGATATGCATTGGATTAATGCCATGCATGAGGAGCTTAATCAGTTCGACAGAAACAAGGTGTGGAACTTGGTCCCACCTCCTGATCATGGAACAGTCATAGGGACTAGGTGGGTCTTCAGGAATAAATCTGATGAATTAGGGAATATTGTTAAAAATAAAGCCAGACTTCTTGCTCAGGGGTACAACCAGGAGTTTGGTATTGACTTTGAAGAGTCATTTGCCCCTGTAGCCAGATTAGAAGCTGTTAGAATTTTATTAGCTTATGCATGTTCCCTAGGTATAATCCTCCAGCAGATGAATGTAAAATCTGCATTCTTGAATGGGGAAATTAATGAGGATGTCTATGTTAGACAGCCCCCTGGATTTGAATGTCTAGATTTCCCTAATCATGTTTACAAATTAAATAAAGCTCTCTATGGTCTTAAGCAAGCTCCCAGAGCTTGGTACGACAGGTTGAGCAAGTTCCTCACTGATCAAAATTTCACTAGAGGAGTAGTTGATCAAACCTTGTTTACAAAGGTGAGTCATTCTGAAATTCTTATTGTACAAATTTATGTGGATGATATCATTTTTGGGTCAACTAACCCCAAATTGTGTGAGGAATTTTCTGAAGCAATGACTAATGAGTTTGAAATGAGCTCAATGGGTGAGCTCAAATTGTTTCTTGGACTGCAGGTCACACAAACAAAGGAAGGAATGTTTATTACTCAGTCCAAGTACACAAGGGATCTACTCAAGAAATACAAGATGGATAACCTTAAAGAGATAGCTTCTCCAATGTGTACTTCTACAAGCTTGGATGAAGACACTAAAGGTAACCCATTTGACCAGAAATTATACAGAGGTATGATCGGATCCCTTCTCTACTTAACAGCATCTAGGCCTGATATTCAATTTGCTGTAGGATTATGTGCTAGGTTTCAGGCCAGTCCTAAGGAAAATCATTTTAAAGCTGTGAAAAGGATTTTTAGATATCTGCTAGGCACCCAGGAGCTAGGATTATGGTATCCTGCTAGGTGTGAGTTAGAGCTTCTAGCCTACACTGATGCTGATTATGCTGGGTGTCGAGTAGATAGAAAAAGCACTAGTGGCTACTGTCAATTCCTTGGTGGCTGTCTAGTATCTTGGGCATCTAAGAAGCAACACACTGTAGCCTTGTCTACAGCTGAAGCTGAATATGTTGCAGCAGGTAATTGTGCCGCTCAAGTACTTTGGATTAAGCACCAACTAGATGATTATCAGATAAAATTGGAATGTATTCCAATTCTATGTGATAATACCAGTGCCATATGCCTTGCTAAAAATCCTGTTCATCATTCTAGGACTAAGCACATAGAAATAAAACATCACTTTCTAAGAGATGCTATGAACAAAAAGGAAATTGAACTGGACTTCATTGAAACAGACAAACAAGTTGCTGATATCTTTACTAAGCCACTTGGAAATGAAAATTTTAATTTTTTAGAAGAGAACTTGGCTTGTGTAAATTTCAGCATAACGAATGAACTCTCTGTTGACTTGAATAAAACTTTTGAGCTGCTTTGAGTAAATTTCTGATTTGGACTTGCTGTTGATAGATTGAATAAACATTGTGCAACAGACTTGTGATAATGCATGACTCTCATATCCTTTATTGCACTCATGATCATCATTGCATACATATGTCTAGATGCATGATATGTCTATATTTCTGCATGGGTCATACTGCACGATAAGATAGTCTGATTAAGCATGAACTTCAAAAATCATCTGATTTGTCATCTTTTGCAAAATCGCATGCATATAGTCAGGGGGAGTCTTGTTAGAATTTCGAGGTGAATTGCTGCGTCTATTCAATCCTTGACTCTGAATGGTTGAGTCTGACAATATGGCAATCTTTGAGTCAGTTCTAATATTAAGCAATAGAAAATAGATGTCTTCTTTCATAAGAACCTTAATTGCTTAAAGACTGACTTAATGGTTTAAAATTTATAATCTTCAGAGTTGAAAGACTACAATCAGTAAATAAGGATGTTGAAAATTGATAAAGCACTCAACCCTTATCTTATTTCATGTCAGACAAAGCTGATTATATCTGAAATCTGAAAACTCATCTGAAATCATGTTAGAGAAGCTAAGTCTGTGTATTGTCCTTAAACAAGTCATTCTCAAACAAATAAAGGGCAACTACGAAAGATATTGAAAAACATTAAAAATTAATTGAGAAATAGCATTGACAGAGTAATGACTGGTAAATCACTGAGAAACTGAGTGATCCATCAAAGAAGTGGACACCACTCATGTCATGAGGTGTATCAGCTATCTCTATATAAAATGATCAAAACAGTAGGTTATTTTTCACTGAGTACCTGGGGGTAACTGGCGTCTAATAAACGTGTACCCTCACACAAAAAGGTGTCAATCAATTCTATTGAATTTGATCATAGGCAAGATGGTCCATCATGTTGAGTATCTAGGGGTATTGGCGTCTGATAAACGTATACCCTTACGCAAAAAGACTTTTGGTACCTGAATGCCCTAAATGAAACAATATTGAAAATGCTGTTCCTTAAAAGAAATTTCATGGATGTCAATTGTTTAATTTCAATACATGCCCTGGCTTCTCTTAACACATTTTACTGAGTCTATTAAAGTAAGATATTTTGAAACTGAATCTCTCATGTCTATATGACTCTGGTTTATTGTTTTATCATGAACATCAACCTTATCCAATGAATGTAGTGCATGAACTTTCATTTTTATAACTTTTAAACCAGAAATTCAATTTCTAAGCCATTTCTCAGTTCATATGATTGAAGGTTCTGTGCTTTAGTTGCTTAATTTCTGAACTATTTGCCAAGAATGCCAGTCAGCTGACCTTTCTTTCTCTTCTCTTCACTTTCCCTCCTATTTGTTGATGGCAAAGGGGGAGAATATTGTCTGAATTCTGATTCAGGAGGAGTGTATTAGAGCATGGTTTGACAAAGGGGAAATTTTTATTGTTGTTATGCAGCATGTCATTCACAGCATCTACATGCATTTGCATAACAATCTGAATAACAAATCATGTCTTTCATCAAAAATGCATCTGTATGACAGGATGTTGCTACTCTACATAATAGGGGGTTGCCATCATCAAAAAGGGGGAGATTGTTGTGACTCCTATGTGTTGATGGTGTTGACATGTAACTCTACTTCATATGGCAACACATTATTTTGATGAATTGGCAACACTGTTTATGTTTTGATGAAATTGTTCTATCAGATTGACTATGTGTTCTTTGCATTTAGTTCACTGCTGTATGCAAATCTCACTATTACCAGTCTATACACTGAATTGGTTAAGTGTGCACGGCGTCAACGCACTTCATTGGAAGTGTGTACAGCGTCAACGCGTGAAGTCTGTACATCAGACTGTTCTTCAAAGTCTGTACATTGGCTTCACATCTTCAAGTCTATACAGCCGTTTGCTTTGATTTTCAAGTCTAGACATTGCACTATTGCATCCAACGTCTTCGTGTCGTATCCTTGTTGTGTCTTCGTGTCATTCCCTTTATTGTGTCTTCGTGTCACTTAATGTTGTTCCTCGTGTCGCTTCTTTCTGGTCCCACTGCTTCATCACGTGTCGTGATAGCCGTGGCATCTTCTGTCTTCGTGTTGTTTTCACTTCGTGCAGTCTTCTCCTAGTGTTGTCCTAACTTCGAGTCATTTCTTTGTATTCTGTCTTCGTGTTGGTTTTTCGCTTTAGACTTCGTGTCTTTCTCGCTTTGACCACACTCCGTGTCGATTTCAGCTTTCATCTTCGTGTTGTTTTCAACTCGTGTCGGTTACTGTTTCGTCTCCGTGTTGTTTCATGTCTTCGTGTCATGTTTCCTACACCCCGTGTCTTTGTCGCTTTGTGACTTCACCTCGTGTCGCTTTCATCGTCTTCATGTCATTTTTGTTCTATTGCGTGCAGGACATCGCAGCACCTCGTGTTGCTTTCTGTGCCACTTCGTGTCGTTCTCCGTGTAGTGTGTGTGTTTCTGTCACTTCTGCATCTCGTGTCATTCTCGTTTCACTTCGTGCTGTCTCTGCGTCTGAGTCTTCTTTGCTATTTCTATCTTCGTGTTGTTTTTCCTAAAACCTCGTGTCCTTCTTGTTTTGTAACTACAATTCGTGTCAGTTTTGTCTTTCGTCTTCGAGTTGGTGTCAGTCCAGTGTCTTCGTTAGTGTCTCAGGCTCTTGGTCAAGTCTGTACAGTCATTTGTTGATAAGTCTTCACATCGTGAAGTCTACACAATCAACTCCTTCACATTGCAAGTATGTACATTGCATCTTCATTTGTGAAGTCTACACATTGCATTTTCATACAGCAAGTCTTTACATAGCTTTCACTTATATAAAGTCTATACAGAGGTGTTCTTTAACCTGATCATCTGATACTCTGTCTGACAGGGATTCTCTACTGAGATTACTGACATGGCTCGTGATCCCAGGAGGACAAGGTGACCAGATGCTGCCACGTGGATGGAAGCATCTCGAATCTGGAGAATTCTTTGGGCGAGAAAACGTGGAAGCCACGCGCCCTTAATCCAGATGCTGTTGTTATAAATATCAGTCTTCATCTTCTATAGAGGCTAACTCTGCCATGGCCGGTCCCAAGCCCGGGTGAGAAAAGAGGAGGGTTTGCGTTAGGTCGACAGCCAGCAGTAAAATTTTGTCACATCTCCAACATGAATTCTGATCCAAATACATTATGTGCTAATGCTAGGGCGTTCCCCGTAAGCGACGCGTTACATCGGAACCCGGATGGAATGACAAGTGAGCAAGGGCCAGCTAGGGCGTTCCCCGTAAGCGACGCGTTACATCGGAACCCGGATGGAATGACAAGTGAGCAAGGGCTAGCTAGGGCGTCCCCCGTAAGCGACGCACCGCAATGGCGCCCGATTGCGGTGTCAAATAGGCAAGGGTTCTCGTGTGGGGTTGGACGCACACGGGTAAAGAAGCAAGTCCAAAAACATAGGATCCGTCTAGCTACTTGGAATATAGGAACTTTAACGGGTAAGGGTTTAGAATTAGTTAAATTAATGAAGGACAGGAGGGTTAACATAGCTTGCCTACAAGAAACTAGGTGGAAAGGACATAAAGCTAAAGACATTGATGGGTATAAAATTTGGTATACGGGTAATAATAACTCTAGAAATGGTGTTGCTATAATAATAGATAAAAACTTAAAAGACAGAGTTGTGGAAGTAAATAGATTGGGGGATAGACTAATGGTAATTAAACTTATCTTAGGTGATGATATTTTGAATATAATTAGTGCATATGCACCTCAAGTAGGATTAGAAGAGAGCATTAAAAAGCAATTTTGGGAGGCTATTGATAGTTTGATCCAAAATATCCCTAGTGAAGAGAGAATCTTTATTGGAGGGGATCTTAATGGTCATGTGGGTATAGATAATAGAGGCTATGAGAGGATTCATGGAGGGCTTGGTTTTGGTAATAGAAATGATATGGGTAACACTATTCTTGATTTTGCTATGGCCTATGATCTAGCAATTATTAATACCTTCTTTAAGAAGCGGGACGAACACTTAATAACATACAAGAGTGGAACACATATAAGTCAAATTGACTATTTTCTCATTAGGAAGGTCGATAGAGTTTTATGTAAAGATTGCAAAGTTATTCCTGGTGAGAGTCTAGCCCCTCAACATAGATTGTTAGTAATGGATGTCACTATCCCTAAATTCAAAAGAAAGATCATTATAAATAATTATTCCAAGATTAAATGGTGGAATTTAAAAGGTAAAAGTTTAGAAACTTTTAAAAATCATCTATTAAAGGAAAATATTTGGAATTTAGAACAAGAAACTAATGTAATGTGGAATAATGTTACAAATTGTATAACGAGGGTTGCAAAACAACTCTTAGGCGAATCTAAAGGTAAAAAGAACTTAGAAAAAGAGACTTGGTGGTGGAGTGAGGAAATTCAAAATACCATTAAAGTAAAAAAGGAATGCTTTAAAGTTTGGCAAGCTAACAAAAATGCTCAAACCCTAGAAGCGTATAAAATCGCTAAAAAGAGAGCTAAGAAAATAGTCAGCGAAGCCAAATCAAAGGCATTTGAAGATTTATATAATAAATTAGGAACCCGAGAGGGTGAAAAGGACATATTTAAACTAGCTAAATTAAGAGAAAGGAAAACTAGAGATTTAGATCATGTTCGGTGCATTAAAGGTGAAGATCAAAGGGTTTTAACTAAGGATCTTGAGATTAAAGGGAGGTGGCATAGCTATTTTCAGAAGTTACTTAATGGAGATTCCGTCAAGGATTTATCTTTAGAAGGTACCCAAGAGTCCATAATATTTGATAAATATCAATATTTCAGGCGTATTAAGATGTCAGAAGTGGAGGATGCTTTAAGGAAAATGAAAGTGGGCAAGGCCTTAGGACTAGATGGCTTACCTATTGAAGTATGGAAAGGCCTAGGAGATATTGGTATTCAGTGGCTAACTAAATTTTTTAATAAAATTTTAAAGGAACGGAGAATGCCAGAAGTTTGGAGAAAAAGTGTTGTAGTTCCTTTCTATAAAAATAAAGGAGATATTCAAAGTTATAATAATTATCGTGGAATTAAGCTTATGAGTCATACTATGAAACTTTGGGAAAGAGTAATTGATAAACGCCTCCGTGGTATGACTACTGTGTCGGAAAATCAGTTTGGTTTTATGCCAAATAGATCTACTACAGAAGCTATTTTCTTGCTACGGCAGCTAATGGAGAAGTATAGAGAGATGAGAAAAGATTTGTATATAGTTTTTCTTGATTTAGAGAAGGCGTACGATCGAGTACCGAGAGAATTGATTTGGTGGACATTAAGAAAGAAAGGAATCTCTCAAGGATATGTTGATTTGATTAAGGATATGTACGACGGTGCTATTACTAGTGTTCGAACTATTGCTGGGGAGACTGGTGAATTTCCCGTTTCTATAGGTTTGCATCAAGGTTCTGCATTAAGTCCGTATCTCTTTGCCTTAGTTATGGATGAAGTAACTAAACAATTGCATGAGGATATCCCTTGGTGTATGCTATTTGCAGACGATATTGTTTTAATTGATGAGAGTATTGATGCTCTAAATGCTAAGTTAGAGCGTTGGAGACTTGCCTTGGAGTCTAAAGGTTTTAAAATTAGTAGGAGCAAGTCAGAATTTATGTACTGTAATTTTAGTAATGGGAGAGTGGTTCAGGAAGACATGGTTCTAATTGATGGACATAACATTCCGAAGAGTAGTAGCTTTCGATACTTAGGGTCTATCATACAAGAGAATGGGGAGATTTATGATGACGTTACACATAGGATTAAGGCAGGCTGGTTAAGATGGAGAAGTGCATCAGGTGTCCTTTGTGATCGTCGTATGCCTGTGAAACTCAAAGGGAGGTTTTATAGAACGGCTGTGAGACCCGCTCTGTTATATGGTACCGAGTGTTGGGCAGTACGAAAGGAACACATCCACAAAATGTGTGTAGCAGAGATGAGGATGTTGAGATGGATGTGTGGCAAGACTAAGAAAGACAAGATTAGGAATGAGCGCATCCGTAAGGACTTAGGGATAGCTCCAATTGATAGTAAAATGAGAGAAAATAGACTCAGGTGGTTTGGACATGTGTTTCGTCGCCCTAACTCAGCGCCGGTTAAAAGATGTGATCAAATCTTAGTGGATGCTAGCAAAAGAGCTCGAGGAAGGCCTAAAATGAGATGGTGTGATGTTATTAGGAAGGACATTAGTTCCTTGAGTTTAAATATGAATATTGCACTTGATAGAAATCTTTGGCGGAACAAGATTCATGTAGCCGACCCCAATTAATTGGGATAAGGCTCTGATGATGATGATGATGATGATGATGATCTTCTATAGAGGCTGATCGAAGTTGGCGAAGTATATACATCCAGTCTGAAACAAGCAGCCACCGAGATCCATTGTGAGAGGAAGAAAAGCAGAGAAGAAGAAAAGGAGAGAAGAAGAAGAAGAGAGATGAGTTGAGAGAGTTATCGTCAGAGTTTGTGAATCAGTCTCTTGGTCCAGTTACCAGAGCTGATATTGCTCAACCTTGAGCTACAGTCATTTTTGGCTTTCTTCCATTCGATTGTATGTTTCGTTTGCTTTTCAGTCTTTGTTATTTTCTTTTGAAAACTCTTGTTCGATCAAGCTGTTAGTCAGCGGTTTCAAGCTGTGAGGCAGCGGGTTGCAGAGGCGTTCCTCTGGTCGGCTAAGCTGTAGTGCCCAGCAGAGCAAGCTGTGATGCTCAGCTGTTGCAGAGGGTGTTCCTTTGGTCGGGATAAGCTGTAAGCCCCAGCCGTTGTTGGCAAGCTGTAAAGCCCAGCGGTTTGGAGCTGTGTATCAGCAGTAATCCACATTCAAGTTGAATGTGGGGTGGACGTAGGTCGGATTGACCGAACCACCTAAAAACCTTGTGCCTCTTGTGTGTTTCTTTCGGTGCATTGGTTGTGTTCGTCTACTGTTCTTCTAATTCCGCATTTGATTCTAGGCATAATTTTTAAATAGCCAGTTGATCTATTCACCCCCCCTCTAGATCCACATCCTGTGGTGATAGCCCGGACAGGGTTGGCACCCTTCATTCTTAGGTTTAACCGATGATTACTTATCCACGCTGCCATTGAGAGCCCTTTATGAGCAGGAGTTTTTGAGGACGTAAAGAGCCCATAATGAGGACGTAACTCTCGCCTGAAACTCCTCAGCTTACGGGACTCATGAGACTTGCGCACTATTTAAACATGGGACTCCATCCTGCGGAAGGTAAGGTCCAACATAGGCCTAAAATTCCCTGAGCATGAACCACTTCACCATCTTGGTGTAGAGGGATCTCGCGCCTCTCTTTTCCTCCTCCCTTCATAGCTTCTACCATTGCTCTACTGACTTAGGCATCGGAGGGTTTACCCCAGGGAACCATCCCTGGGCCCCCTGATCCGTTTCCTTTCCTTGCAGTTCACTATTCGGTGATCATCCCCCCAGCTCTGGTCCAGCATGAGATCACGCCACTTCACCTCCCTTTGCCTATAAAAGGTCTGAAGGGCATCTCTCCCTCTCCATCACTTAGGGTTTTCTCTGACAGTCTTTCCTCTCTCCTTCTTCACGAAGCGTTGTGCCGTCGAATTTGAAGCATAGAAGACGTTCTGGAAGATGAAGCTGCCGACGATAGAGGGCAGAGAGTCTTTGCTGCTTTGGGTTTGAAGGGGGTTCAACGGCCGGCGGGCAGGTTTAGAGGGGGTTCGACGTGTGGAAGCATGTCACCTTCTTTTATCAATTTCGGCCGATGATTGTGGGGAGGGGTGTGATGGCGGATGGATGGGGGAATCAAGCATCCCTTTCACCCGTCCCTTCCCACTCACTCTCTGGAGGGGATTCCTCAAGATTCCTCACCACTTCCTGCTTCTCCTTCTTTCTCCCCCCGGCCTCTTTCTCTCTCTTCTGCCCTTCTCATCATTTCTTTCACTCTTCGGAGGGTGCCTCTCGACATCCTCTTTTATTAGTTGGCTTTCTCTTCCCCTTCATCTTCCTTATTCAACTTGGAAGGTAGCTTCTTCTTCCTAATCCCTCTGTCACCTTCGTTCCGCGTTACCCGAGCCAACGGGGTCGACTATCCTTTATCCGAGCCAGTTTCTACACGAGGCAAAGTTAGTGGCTGGACGCAGGAAGGCTAACCGAGTCAGCCAAGCGATGGGCTCGTATGGCGGTGGCAGATGGATTTTTGCTTTTTTGACATGTATTGTCTTGGCTTTGGCCTTTCTGATGTACAAGCAAGTTGTTTGAATAAAGGAGGAAGGAAACTTTTGTTTTATTTCATATTGCTTACACAACGCTCGGTGTTCAGAAATAGAACTTGCGTAGTGTAGTCGCGTTCCACGTCCGAGAGATGGGTTCTCCTTCCATAGTAGATAACCGATAAGCTCTTTTCCCGAGCCTCTCGACCACTTGGTAGGGGCCTTCCCAATTAGAGATAACTTCCCCGCTGCCTCAAGTGGTCGAGAGGCTTCGGCTTTCCTGAGAACGAAGTCTCCCGGTTGAAAGTGTCTATCTCGGACTTTGGCGTTGTAGTATCAAGTGAGGCGACGTTGATATTTCATTGCTCGGATGCTGGCAATCTCTCGGAGTTCATCCGCTAGGTCAAGGTTTTCGAGCAGTTTCTGGTCGTTTGCCTCGGGTGAGAAACAGATGACTCGGAGGGAGGGATTGGCAATCTCCAGCGGGATCACGGCCTTGGTGCCGTACACCAGTTGAAAGGGACTTTCACCGATTGCCGTTCTGGGAGTCATTCTATGCGACCAAAGTATGCTTGGAAATTCCTCGAGACAGCTGCCCTTGGCTTTGCTGAGCCTGGTCTTGATGCCTATCAAGATAGTCTTATTGACATTTTTGACTAGCCCGTTAGCCTGAGGGTGGGCGACTGAAGTGAAGTGCTTAGGTCGGCACATCTGTCTCAGAAATAACGAGAATCAAATTGCCGGCTATTATCGCTCACTATCACCCGGGGGATGCCGTAGCGACAGATGATCGATTTCCAGACGAAACTCCAGACGACTGTCTCGGTGATCCTAGCTGTGGCTTCGACCTCGATCCACTTGGTGAAGTAGTTGATGGCGACGATGACGAACTTCTTCTGGGCCTGAGCCGTAGGGAACGGCCCAAGGATGTCGATCCCCCACCGAGTGAAAGGATAAGGCTCGGCTAGGGTGATGAGCTCCGTTGCTGGCTGATGGACCAAGTGATCAAATCGCTGGCATCGGTCACACTGTTGTACGTAGGTCGAACAGTCGCGCTGCAGAGTGGGCCACTAGTAACCCTGCCGAAGCAAGATCTCGGTGAGCGACCTTCCTCCTAGATGCGCTCCGCATAGGCCTTCGTGAACCTCTTGGATCGCTCGATTGGCTTCGTCAGTACTGATGCACTTTATGAGGGGACCGGAGAAGGATCTGCGGTATAAAGTGCCGTCCAGAATGATGAATCGTCGAGCTTGGTACTTCAATCTCTGGGATTCTCGAGGGCCGAGAGGCTCCTGAGAGTCTTGGAGCCACGACAGATAGGGGTACGCCAATCGCTTGGGGAGTTTTCCTCCCGAGCTATTCGGACTACCTCAAAACTCTCAAACTGTTGTGCCACGGTTCTGACCAGCTGGAGGTATTTGACTATTGGTGCTTCCCGAGCTTCGTAATCACCGTTGACCTGGCTAGCGACTAGTTGGGAGTCAGTGTGAATTCTGACTCGCTCAGCCCCCAACCGTCGGGCCATGCGGGCTCCCGAGATAAGGGCTTCATACTCGGAGGCGTTGTTGGATGCCTGGAAGTTTAACTTCAAGGCGTATTGCAGCTATGCTCCTTCGGGGGACTTTAGGAGGATCCCAGCGCCGCTCTCAGCCGAGTTGGAGGATCCGTAGATGAACAATTCCCAGGTTGGCCCGGGTGCGGACGGAGATTTTTCTTCGGCCGAGATGGTGCTCTCAGCGATGAAGTCGGCAAGCGCTTGTCCTTTGATAGCCGAGCGAAGCCGGTACGATATATCGTAGGCCCCGAGCATGATGGCCCACTTGACGAGGCGTCTCGAGGCTTCAAGGTGGGCGAGGATCCTCTTCAGTGGTTCGCCGGTTAGCACGATGATGGAGTGCCCTTGGAAATAGGGTCGAAGGCGCTTGGCCGAGGTAACCAACGCTAGCACGAGTTTCTCGGTTGCGGGGTACCTTCTTTCAGCCTTGTTGAGCACCTTGCTGGTGTAGTAGACCGGTCTCTCGACTCCCGAGTCATTTCTGACTAGGACCGAGCTAACTGTGGATGGAGTTACCGAGAGGTAGAGATACAAGGCTTCACCTGGGAAAGGCTTGGACAGCACCGGGGGTGAAGCCAGGAACTCCTTAAGCTCGACGAACGCTCTCTGGCATTCGTCGTCCCATGTGAACGTAGCAGATGCCATTTTGGGCCCCCTCAATAGTTTGAAGAAGCGTAGGCATCGTTCGGCCGCATGGGAGAGGAATATGCTAAGTGCGGCAATGCGCCCGGTAAGGTGTTGAACGTCCTTGGTGCAGGTGGGTGGGCGCATGTCCAGGATGGCCTGGACCTTGTCGGGGTTGGCCTCGATCCCACTCTGAGTGACTAAGAAGCCCAGGAACTTCCCGAACCTTACTCCGAAGGCACACTTGTTGGGGTTGAGCTTCATATTGTACCTCAGGAGGGTGTCGAAGGTCTCTGCTAGGTTGGCGAAGTGGTTCTCGGCCTTGGGGGTCTTGACGAGCATGTCATCAATATAGGCCTCGACGTTCCGGCCGAGCTGTCCCTCGAACATATGATTGACCAGCCTCTGGTACGTGGCTCCAGCGTTCTTCAGCCAGAAAGGCATCCGGGTGTAGCAGTATACGCCGAAGTTGGTGATGAAGGCGGTCTTCTCGATGTCTTCTGGATCCATTCTGATCTAGTGGTAACCTGAATAGGCGTCCAGGAAGCTGAGTATCTCGTTGCCCGAGGTTGAGTCAACCAGTTGGTCGATGCTCGACAATGAATAGCAGTCCTTTGGTGTGGCTTTGTTCAAGTCGATGAAGTCCACGCACATTCGCCACTTTCCTGAAACTTTTGGCACCAGGACGACATTAGCCAGCCACGTCGGGTATAGGACCGATCTAAAAAGACCAGTCTTTTGCCCATTGGTGACTTTCTCTTTGATGATCGCCTGCTTCTCTGGCGCGTGCTTCCTTCTGCGTTATTGTACGGGCTTCACGGTCGGGTCGAGGTTGAGTTTATGCACTACCGCCTCCCCCGGTATCCCGGGGAGTTGATCATCAGACCATGCAAAGACTCGGATGTACCCGGAAAGAAATTCTTTGTATTGTTGCTGAACCTCAGATGGTAGGTCGGCTCCAATCTTTACTCCTAGGGTCGGGTCATCGTTTAGGAAAATCGTTAACAACTCACCTCCAGGCTCGGATGTTATGGGTTTTTCCTCGACTTCCCGGGGGCTCTTGTTCTTCCTGTCCGGCCTTGTGGCTTCAACCGAGATATTATAGCACCTTCTGGCCATCGCCTGGTTGCCCCGGACTTCCCCCACCCCATTTTTAGTGGGGAACTTCATCTTTTGGTGATAGGTAGAGGGCACCGCTTTCGTTCGGCTAAGGATCCCTAGGCCAAAGATTGTGTTGTATGCTATCATACCCTTGATCACTATGAAGTCCACCATAACCGTAACGGTTTTGGGTGGGGTGCCGAGAGTAACCGGCAGGCTTAGGGCTCCCTCGGGATAAGTGGGCTGGCCATTGAACCCGCAAAGGGGGGTTCGGATCGGGCGGAGTTTAGACGGAATCTCCCCCATCTTAATGAAACATTCATAAGATAATACATCAGGGGAACTTCCATTGTCAACTAGAATCCTATCTACGTTACAATGGTTTATCGTGCCCGATATGACTAGGGCATCGTCAAGCGGGGTGGTCAGCCCTTCCAAGTCTTGGTCGGAGAAGACTATGACATGGGGCTCACTTGGCGGGGCCTTGGGAGGCTCAATGGCTCGGCTCGCCCGCTCAGCATGACGTTTCCTTCCTTGGCCATTGTCTCCTCCTAATGCAGCTCCTCCAGCGATGACGTTGATGTGGACCCCGCGAGGGGCATTGTCGATTTCCTCTGGGGCGTCTCGATCTTCCTTATGCCCGGCCACGAACCGAGAAAGGTGTCCCTGGCAGACGAGGCGCTCGATCTCATCCTGAGCTGGTGGCAATCACCGGTGCGATGCCCGTGGTCACTGTGGAACAGGTAATGTTTGCTGCGATTGCGGCTCTTCGACCTCATTGGTTCGGGTTGGCGCAGGAGACCCGAGCCTTTGATGTCTTCATATCTCTCGTACACCGGAGCGGTTAAGGGAGTGTACCGCTCGTACTTCTGGGATGGTTCTTTGTGCTCCCCGTCTCGGTTCCACCTTTTTCCTTGGCCCGAGCTTGACTTGGGTGCTCGCTTCTTGTCCCCCTCTCGACCCGAGCCGGTTGCGTCTCGACATGCGCTGAGAACTTCTTCGCACTCAGCATGGCGTAAGGCCAGAGTCACTAGCTCGGCAAGGGTCGAGGGAGGGTGGAGGATAAGTTCGCGGCGGAGGTTTTCATCCTGGGTGCCTCCGGTCAGCGAGGTTATGGCCGAGGTTATATCCAGGTGGGGGATTCTCAGAACTTACGACTTAAATCGATTAATGTAGGCCCGGAGTTTCTCCCCTTGCGCATGTTTGAGAGCCAATAGCCCCGCTACCGACCTAGGGGGGTCGCTGCCGGCGAAACTCTCCTTAAATACTCGCCCAAACTACTTGAAGTCTCGGATGGATCCGGGGGCGAGGGCCCGGAACCATGCTTGGGCGCCTTGGACCAGGGTGGTCCCGAAAGCTCGGCATTTGATGGCGTCGGACGCCCCGTGAAGAGTCATTAGGGCGTCGAAGCTGTCGAAGTGGTCGGCCTGGTCGCCCTGGCCATCGTAAGACTTGAAGGTTGGAATGGGGATTCTGGGCGATACCTCTACCTTCAAGATATAGTCGGAGAATGGGGATTTCTCCTCGTCCTCTACTGGGGAGGTCTTCTGCAAGGCGCGTAAGGCGCGGTCCTGCTCTGCGAAGCGCCTCTCAAACTCTCGCAGATGGAGGGATAACTCTGGCTGCCGTTGCGCTGTGGGGCTAGGGGGACACGATGGCAGGCTGTCTTGGCATTCCCTGGGGACTTCGGTCTCCGGGTGTGGATGGCGTGCCCTAGGTTTTCCCCGTTTTGGCGTGTAGGAGGCCTCTTGCTCCGGAGGAGGGGCTTGTGATGGTCCTCCTGACTTGTTGCGAATAAGCTGCCGTCCTCGGAGGGTGAAGCGACCTCCGGTAGTGTGTTGGGACGCGTCTCCATGGGGAAGGCTTTCCGGAGGGACGCGTGACCTTCTTTTCCTGGCCGCCTGGGTCCTCATGAGTTCCACAAGGACATCCAGTTTTACGTTGTGGGCTTGCAAAGCGTCAGCGCCCTCGTTGGATGGTTGCCCTACCGCAGCGGGCAGAGGTGGTTCGTCGGTTGGGGTGTTGGCGTTGGAGGGGGGGTCTTGAGCAGCCTGAGAAGGGCCTTCTCCCCCCACCACCATGGCCTTCCCCCTATCGCCGATGGATCTCCTCCCTATACTTCTTCGCACCATGTTGGCTCTTTGATCGTTTCCCAAAGATGATGCCAGATGAAGAGGGACGATCTCGCGCTAGTCCTGAGCTGGGGGGATGATCACCGATCAGTGAACTGCAAGGAAGGGAAACTGATCAGGGGGCCCAGGGGTGGCTCCCTGGGGAAAACCCTTCGATGCCTAACTCAGTAGAGCAGTGGTGGAGGAGGAGGAAGGAGATGCATGAGATCCCTCTCCACCAAGGTGGTGAAGTGGTTCCTGTTCAGGGAGTTTTAGGCATGTGTAGGCCTTACCTTTCACTGGAGGGAGTCCCCAGTTTAAATAGTGAGCTAGCCTCATGAGTCCCGTAAGCTGAGGAGTTTCAGGCGAGGGTTACGTCCTCAACATGGGCTCTTTACGTCCTCATCGTGGGCTCTTTATAGCCTTGAGGATTCGTGGGTCCCTTATTTTTGTGAACTCGTGCTCATAAAGGGCTCTCAACGGCAGCGTAGATAAGCAATCATCGGTCGACCCAAGCATGAAGAGTGCCAACCCTATCCGGGCAATAGGCATAGCTCGGATGAGGCTCAGTCAGAGTGGGCGCGGGGCGCTAGCCTTTATCCCGGCGAGGGGGATAGGTCGGGCTTGGGTCTTCCTCTGACCGGACCGACGCTCGGGCCTTCCCAGCCTAATGACCGCCGAGGAAGTGCTTGATCCTAAGTGATCTTATTTGGCTTTTATGCTAAGTGGGCCCTGCGGAGCGGTCACTTAGATGAGCTGGGCCTCGTTTGGTCTTGCTGGACCTGGTTTGGCCGCTCTTAGATGGGCTATAGAAATCCTCCTCTCCACCATGGGCCGGTGAAGCTTGATGACCCGCCATAGAGCTTGAATGGTCTTGGTCTCCTCTTTATCACCACTTGAGCCCAATTCTCTCTTCTTAATTGGTGGTAGGTGAGAAGCTTCCTCAAATAGATGGCGAGGAAGGCCGAGTTGAGAAAGGCATCGGTGAGCGTTGTAAAGCATGAACTCGATGGCGCCAATTAGCCTTAGCCCCACTCCGGAGGAAAGCATTGCATGAAGATCTTGGGTCTTAAGGAACCCCGGTGCACATGTGAAATCGTTTTGTGGCATTGTCTTGAAGTGGCCGCACCAATCCACTCATTTCTTGAGTTTGGGTACCCAATTGACCACTCTTTCACATAACCCGAGTGTGCCCGTCATATGGTGGAGTGGGCTCTTGGAATAGATCCTAGAAGCTTGTTGGGTTTCCTCACATAGATCAAATTTGAAGTGGAGGTCCACCCAACTAGTGAGCAATAGCATAGACCTATATAGGCGCCTCCCCATAGAAGCCGAGGTAAGCCCACTATAGAGGTAGGCTAGGACCGACGGCCCAATTCTCTTTCCCTCCCAAATGCTGCATATGGTGCTTAATTGATATTCTTCTAAGAAATCATCCGTTGAGGGAAATAACAAAGCTCCTGATGCGGGACGACTACGAGACTCGATGCAAACGGGTTGCGACCTTAGACTCTATAGGACGACGCGACTGGTTGGACGACATGACCAGCAACAACGATACAATGTGGCACCTAAAGAGCTCCAGAAGAGGCGATATGCCCCAAACAAGAAGTGCTAACTCACGGTCGTCCCCATCGAGGGAAGCGTGACGATCTGCATGGTTGAGTAACCGGCTTTGAGTCTCGGGTGGTCGGCTTACTCTCGCACTCGGAATGAGTCAAGGGACGGGTCCCGCTCTCTATCTCGCAGCGGTGATTTAAATGATACGAGCTAGGATCTTAACATGCTCTCTAGCAGCGGCATAAGAATGTATACTAGGAAAGTAAAATACGTCTATGAGGGGGTGGCGGGTGTACCTCCACGCTCGGGGCATGGGGAAGATGTCCCGGCCAACACTGTGACTTCCGGTACACCGGTAATATTTAATTACAGCAAAAAATAATGGCCCACTCCACGCAGGGAGGTAACAGGATACATGACAACTCCGGGAGCACCGAACTTGGGTTGGCGGGCAGCACGTTGGCGAGTCTCGGGCGGCGGCAGGCGGTGGCTCCGGTTCGGTGGCTTGCTGGTCGGCAGGACAGCAACCACGGATCTCCAAAGGAGCGGCGTCCTCCGGAAGGCTTCTGGAAAGAGAGGTCTACCAGGACAACGGTAGAAGGTCCCTGGATGACCTCCTGGAGCGGCGGTGGCTGAATCAGCTCCGGCGTATTTTTGCTGGCTTTTTTCGTTGACCCCTTTCAGCAGGCCAACCTCGGGACAGACCTAGGCAGCATTGCGCACCCTGGCAAGATTGGCCGCCATGACCAGCCCCGACGTCGGATCGACATGATATTAGCGCTGTTGCGAAGAGAACTCGAATATCTTCGACCTATAGGAGTGTTATATCCGTCCAACGGTGGAGCTGGAAATGAAAGCTTCTGCAAACGGATTGAGTTCTCTACCCTGGGATATAGGACACACAGGGAAGAACGGGATCTGCCTGTTTATGGGGTTTGAACGAAACTCAAACGAAAGTTGTAGGGTGAAAGGATTTTTGTGGAGGTACAGGGGAGAGAGACGGTCACACACATAGGTCTTTTGTGAGATTCTGACCACGATTAGGGGGTGAGAAAATTTGTCTACCACCATCTATCCTGCTGGTCTGCACACAGGTTGATTGGGAGGGGGGCGAACAGCGGGCTGGGAGGTGGCCTAAATGGGATCTGATCTAGGTAAAAATTGAATTGGGATTAGGAGTTGATAAGGGAAGCCTACCCTCAAAATCGCATCATCATCTAACGGTCGGATCTCCCGTCCTAACCCAAACATCAAGCTACTATCCAGGAACTCCGAGTTGCAGGGCAGCAAAAAGAGTTGAAGCTATGGTGGCTTGATGGCGGCACGGACGGCGGCGGCAGCGGCAGTGAACGTTGGAAGCAGCAAGAGGAAGAGTAGAGGAGGGAGATAGAGGATTTAGGAGCTGGTCTAGAGGAGTTTGGAGGAGGAAGAAGGAAGAACACCAAGAACAAGGAGAGGGGGAGAGAGGGGTACCCAAATGCACTATGCTTTTCTTCCACAAAATTTTCATTAAAATTTCACAAATGATACAAGAGAGTGTATATATTCAAACCCTAGATCTAGACCCAAGGACATCCACTAACACCAAAGGACATCCACTAACATTGGTCAAGGGTAGGTGGGAGACAAGCATGGGAGACAAGGAGGGGGCATCCTCAACCTTTGTCTCCTTGGTCCAATGGTCCAAGTCTTCTAGAAGCCCATCTTGGGCCTTGGACCAGCCTTTTGGACCCACATGTGTAGAAGCCCACAAGGGAGAGAGAGGCCCAATTGGGCTCCTAAAAGTTTGGAGGCCCAATTTGGAAATTGGGATCCTTACATGAAGTGTAACCCATTTTACAACCTTGACCCATTACACTCATAAATACTCAAATAAATACACACCATTACACTCATAATAAACATAAAGAAAGTATCAACACTCAGGTAGGGACTCCATATTGTCGCCCAACCACAACGATGTCGATGTCGACCGAGTCGTGCTATGGGCCGGTACCGACGGCTCGCTGAGTCGGGCCGTACTTGTGCTCTGGTGTCCTCACCTATAGTAACTTGAAATTTTTTATATGTATTCATATGCAAAAAGAAATAATGAAAGATGAAAATAAAATAAATTATGAATATTTTCCATCATAGAATACATAAACATAAATACTATTCCACTTGTTAACACGAACGACGAGATTCACGGCACGATTCTGAGAAGGCGAAGATGACGGTACTGTAGC
This sequence comes from Amorphophallus konjac, assembly GCA_022559845.1. Lineage (NCBI taxonomy): Eukaryota > Viridiplantae > Streptophyta > Magnoliopsida > Alismatales > Araceae > Amorphophallus > Amorphophallus konjac. Next base: position 147,998,107 of record CM040118.1, read on the forward strand.
AGTACTATAGCATCCGATTTAAGAGAGAATTAGTAGCTTTAATCTAATCATAACTAATGGATGAGGTCATTCTTACATCATTGAATAAATGAGGTCATAGATTATGTCATCCACATAGTGGAACGAAGTTGGTGTAATGGGGTTGGTGTAATAGTGGAATAAAGTTGGTGTAATGGGGTTGGTGTAATAGTGGAACAATGTTGGTGTAATAGTGACATGGTGGAATGAAGTAGGTGGGAGATTTTGGCCTATAAATAGGGCTGGGCTCTTCCTACTCAAAGCACAAATCTATTGAGAGGAATTGCTGGTTGGAGAGAGGGAGAAAGCTCGAAGTTGGAGAAGTGTTCGAAAGCGTTCTTCGTTCTTAAATTTCTTCTTCTTTGATCTTCAACGAGGTAGGTTTTCTCTCAGGCAAAACTTAATTAGGTCTCCATATATGTTTCTTTGCATGAGTATTTTGATTCTATATAAATTTTTCATGATCATGTATTTATAGTTTATTTTAAGATTTAAAGTTTGATTATGGAGTTTTCATTATCATAACGTGTTTCAATAACGTGGATCACATATAGACCATGATTTGAATATGATAACCATGCCCGATTTACATCGTTTATGTGCGTTATTTCAAACTTAAATCTTGAATTTTAAAATCATGTTCTTGCCTTAAGAATTCTATTAACAAAAAAAATGACTAGGTGAATGAACTCGTAAAGCTATTGTTAAATGATCAAATAATTATGTTCTAATTTTCGTACAATTCCTATACATGATTAACCATATCTCTTTTATCTAAGATCTATCTGAAAGCTTGACATCTCCTTTCAACTTGTCTTCGTACATAAACATATTATGCAATTGGAAGCTTGACATCTTTTTTTTCAATGTCTTTTCCTTCATTGAAATTCTTTCACAAATGAACATGTTAGAATATACAAGAATGATTTCCGTTCGATTTACGTATTTTCGTGTCTCCGAAAAATCGTGTAGCTAGCAAGTTCACCAAGAAGAACCGGTGTCTAAGGCTAGAGGTCCACGAGCAAACGCTTTAAGTGGATAAGTGGTTACTTAATTAGGACCTCGTGAATATGAGGGGAGCCTCCCATTGTCCCACCTCTTACCTGGCCGCATTTTCTTTAGTTTTTTTACTAATTACCTGATTGAGAAAAATTTGATCTAAACTTATTTTACAAGATTTTCCACAAGAGTAGATCGCGCCTTGACTGGAAATTCATTCTCTTTATTATCTTAACGTCGTTAAACATGATGCCTTAAATCATCCCTGAACTTCTCTTATAAACTTCATTTATTCTTCATACTACATGCTCTTTCTTCATACCATATGTCATTGGAATTGGGAATTTTGCTAGATCTGTACTTTAGCCATAAACTACCATTTAGGAGTGTAGGAGCTAAGTGCAATGCAGGGCAAAGTACTACATTATGGGAGCCACCTCATGAGGCAGGAATGGCGCAAAGTGCTACATAATGGGAGCCACCTCTTAAGCCTGTAGGGGCCACCTCTAGAGTCCTTCATAACTAAATGACTAGTTGTGTGCTATACTATGCTTCTTAAACTTTTCTTGAAACTCGAATTGGCCATAATTATAAATGAATTGTTCTAGAAATTACATGGGACTTTGGTCCACCTGATACTCAATGCCTGGCAAACATGGGGGCCCTGATCTGGTCCTAGGCGAGTAAAGCCTGAAAGTACTTGTGCCCGAGGGAGTTGAATGATCAGGTGTGGCATTGCACCAACTGACATGCAAGATTGAACTAGGCAATTCACTTATTACATGCTTCACTCGTTACATGCTTAACATCCTATACATGACATTTTTGACCGGAGTGATTAATATCCTTGTTACATGGCCATCTTTACAATTCTATACTTGTTATTGATCTTCATGCTTACACTTGAGTCCTACAATATCTATTCTTGAAATTCTTGACTTCCTGATCTTGTTCACTATTTGTCATTTATTTTATTCTTATTTTTAGAAAGCATATAGATGTTCCAAAATGCTAATTACTTAAAGTGACCTGGTAAAGAGATATAAATCCTACTGAGCTTTCTAGCTCACCCTGTGTATTGTTGTTAATTTTCAGGAAATTTTGAAGATGACGGGAATGGGCTGGAGTGATTAAAGTGATGATAGTTTTTAATAAGTTCCTTTTCCAGTCTGTCTACTTATAAAAGAGTGTATCGAGTTTGAATAGTATTGGAAGTCCTTGAAGGATGTTTGTTGGAAATGTCAGATTATGAAATAAAGATGTGATTTTGTCCATTTGTTGTTCATACTCATCATCTGAGTCTATTGATCGACCTGCTTGTATAACTGTACACGCCTTGATAATTCCGCCTTATTCGGGGCGTGACAGTTTAGTTGGTATCAGAGCCTATGGTTAAAAAGAGTCTAGGACATCAAGGCTTAGTTATTGAAAACCCTAGGTTCTTCACACTATCGGACAAATGATAGCTATACTTGACCCGTGAGATTGGGTAGAGACTTGGGCTAGATATTAAGATATGTAGAGATAAGACATTTAATCCTCATAGCTTGTTTTGTAGAAATTCTTAGCTGTTGAAAATGGCCGCTGAGCATGCTCAATGGAGAGAAATGCAAAGGACTATCCAAGGGCTAACTCAAGCCCTACAACAAGTGGCTCAAGGAGGAGTTAATCACCATGTTGCGGGAGACCTGCACCGTAACTTTAGGAACATGAATCCTCCGAGGTTCAATGGTTCCACTGACCCGGATGAAGCTGAACATTGGGTCAAGGAGATAGAAAGAATATTCCGAGTCATGCAATGCTCGGATCAAGATAGAGTTTTACTTGCAACTTTCCAACTTGAAAGGGATGCAAGAGCTTGGTGGGAATCCGTGGAGGAGACCTTGCCCGATCCCCATATCACTTGGGAGGAATTTCTAGAATATTTCAACGGCAAGTATTTCTCGGAGAGAGTCTAAGAAAAGAAGGCAGCAGAATTTGCCACCCTTAAACAAAGAATTCTCTCTGTAGCTAAATAAAAGGCCCAGTTTTCTCGACTGGCCCGTTATGCTCCACACCTCATTAATACAGAGAGAATGAAGGCCAAGCGATTCATGAATGGGCTAAGGCCCCAATACATTCCCCAACTGGCGCCTATGGACATCCAAACATATGCCGAGATGGTCCGAAAGGCCCAACTGCTAGAAGATGCCATGGAGATGGCTGATAGAATCAAGGGAAGAGTCGTGAAAGAACAAGTTATTGGCGCCGAAAATTTTAAACCCACTTTTGGAAAGAAGAGGCCAAATGAAGGAAGAACCCCTCAACAAGATAAAAAGCCTCGAGATGAAAATAGACAAGTCATCCCTTATATATCTTCAAAAGATATCTGCAAGTATTGTGACAAGGCTGGCCACAAGACTGAAGAGTGCTGGAGAAAGAAGGGAGCATGCTTGCGCTGTGGAAGTGCGGATCATCGCATTTCTGATTGTCCCCTTATGAAGGAATCTCCATCAGAGAAGAAAACACAAGAAGGACCAAGGCGTCAAGGAAGACTCCAAGCTCTGATAGAACCTACACCTATTGAAGAAGGAGGAGTGGTGGAAGGTACTCTTACCATCAATTCTAGAATTGCTTTTGTTCTATTTGATACTGGAGCTACCCATTCATTCATATCCCAGAATTTTGCTTCCACCTTACATGAAAAACATGTTCCCTTGAAAACTGAACTTGTTATTTCCACACCTTTAGGAGCAAGCACTGAGCTTAAACATTATTTTCCCTCTAGTGAAGTGTTGATTAGTGGTCATAACTTAGCCACTGATTTGATATGCATGAATATGGAGGGTTATGATGTAATCTTAGATGCTGACTGGTTGGCCAAGTATAATGCTAAGGTGGATTGCAGGCAAGGAAGTATAACCTTTGGTGAACCAAGATACCTTGAAGTGTCTTTCTCTAGAAATAGCCATCCTAGAGACCCTCTTCTCATCTCTGCCCTTCAAGCTCAAAAAATGATGAAGAAAGGATGTGTTGCATTTTTGGCTTCTGTCATTATAACCGAACCCAAGAAACCCATTCTGGAAGAAATATATGTTGCTAAGGAATATCCAGATGTATTTCCTGAGGAATTACCTGGCATACCACCCGAGAGAGAAGTTTCATTCTCAATCGATTTGATACCTGGAGCAGCCCCAGTATCCAAAACTCCTTATAGAATGTCACCTACAGAGCTGAAGGAACTAAAAGAGCAATTGATGGAATTATTAGAGAAGAGATTCATCGACCTAGTACATCACCTTGGGGAGCACCTGTTCTTTTTGTGAAGAAGAAAGATGGATCTATGAGGTTATGCATTGATTATAGGCAGTTGAACCAATTGACTATCAAGAATAAGTACCCTCTGCCAAGAATTGATGAACTATTTGATCAAATCTCTGGAGCTCATTATTTCTCTAAGATTGACCTCAGGTCGGTTTATCATCAAGTGAGAATCAAGGGAGAAGATATTTATAAGACAGCATTCAGGAGTAGATATGGGCACTATGAGTTTGTTGTCATGCCTTTTGGGCTGACTAATGCACCTGCCGCTTTTATGCAACTCATGAATAGTGTGTTTCGACCCTATTTAGATCAATTTGTGGTGGTATTTATTGATGATATATTAATCTACTCCAAAATCAAGGAAGAACATGAAGCACATTTGAGGATTGTCTTGCAGATATTAAAAGAAAATCAGTTATATGCTAAATTGAGCAAATGTGAGTTCTGGTTAGAAGAAGTTTCATTTCTCGGTCATGTGATCTCTAAGGAAGGTATTTCAGTTGACCCTTCAAAGGTAGAAGCTATCAATAACTGGGAAATGCCTACAAATGTGACCGAAATCTGAAGTTTTCTAGGATTGGCCGGTTACTATAGGAGATTCATCAAAGACTTCTCTAAAATTTCCGTGCCATTGACTAGACTAACAAGGAAGGAAAATTCTTATGTATGGGCTGAGGAATGTGAGAAGAGTTTTCAAACTCTTAAGGAGCGCTTGACAACGGCACCTGTTCTTACTCTGCCTATTGCGGGAGGAGGATTCGAGGTATATGCTGATGCTTCGGGAATTGGCCTAGGTTGTGTATTAATGCAATAAGGTAAGGTGATAGCCTATGCATCTAGGCAACTGAAAACCCATGAAGTTAATTACCCTGTGCATGATCTAGAATTAGCCGTAGTAGTATTTGCTCTAAAGATATGGAGGCATTATTTATATGGTGAGCAGTTCATTATCTATTCTGACCATAAGAGTTTAAAGTATCTATTTTCTCAGAAAGAGCTCAACATGAGACAAAGAAGATGGTTAGAATATTTGAAAGATTTTGACTTTTCTATTCAATACCATCCTGGAAAAGGTAATGTTGTGGCTGATGCTCTTAGTAGAAAGCCGAGGGCTCTATTATCAAGTTTGATGATTAATGAATGGCGCTTGCTAGAGTAATTTACAAGATTAAATTTAAATGTGGAATCAAAGGAGGAACGAGTCTTAATTGCCAGTATAAGGGTACAACCTGGAGTGTTCTCTGAGATAAAAGAGCAACAAGGTAACGATCCTTTATTAGTTGAAATTTCTAGAAATTTGAGCCAAAGGCCTGATTTTCAACTGGCGAATGACGGGAGATTATTATTTCGAGGAAGAACTTGTGTGCCTGATAGTAACACAATCAAGAAGAAGATAATGAAAGAAGCGCACCAATCGAGGTACACTATTCATCCTGGTGCTACAAAAATGTATCAAGATCTCAAAAGAACCTTTTGGTGGCCTAACATGAAAAGAGAGGTAGCTGGGTTCGTGAGCCGATGTTTGGTCTGTCAACAAGTTAAAGCAGAACATCTCAAACCGGCTGGTAAGCTAAAACCTCTAGAGATACCGGAATGGAAATGGGATAGTATTGGCATGGATTTTATAGTTGGATTGCCAAAGACCCGAAGTGGAATTGATGCTATATGGGTGATTGTGGACCGACTAACTAAGTCTACTCACTTCTTACCCATCAAAATCAAATGGACCGTGGATGTTCTAGCTGCCCTATATATCAAAGAGGTTGTAAGGCTACACGGTATTCCAACCTCTATTATTTCGGATAGAGATCCGAGATTCACCTCTCACTTCTGGAAAGGTTTGCAATCATCCTTGGGTACTAGGCTGAATTTTAGTACGACTTTCCACCCTCAGACAGATGGACAAACCGAGAGGACGAATCAAATTATCGAAGATATGTTAAGAGCTTGTATGATAGATTTTGGGGGAAGTTGGCATGAACATTTGCCATTGATTGAATTTGCATATAACAACAGTTATCAGTCTAGCATCCATATGGCACCTTTTGAAGCACTGTATGGTAGGAGTTGTAGATCACCTCTATGCTGGAGTGAGGTTGGAGAAAAGGGATTGATGGGTCCCGATATTATTTAAGATACAACTCACAATATTCAGTTGATCCGTGAAAGGCTAAAAATTGCTCAATCACGGCAAAAGAGTTATGCCGATAATTGAAGAAGAGACCTTGAATTTCAAGTGGGGGAGCATGTCTTCTTGAAAATCTCACCCACGCGAGGAATTAAAAGGTTTGGTATCAAAGGAAAATTGAGTCCAAGATATATTGGCCCTTTTGAGATTCTAGAACGAATCGGTGAAGTGGCATACAAGCTGGCTTTGCCTCCACAATTGGCTGGTGTCCATGATGTATTTCATGTATCCATGCTAAGGAAATATGTGTATGATCCTTCGCATGTGATTCAATTCGATGACTTGAAGCTACAGAAGGATTTATCTTATGAAGAAAGACCGATCAAGATCTTAGATCAAAAATTTCACCAGCTACGGAATAGGGCTATACCGATGATAAAAGTCCAATGGAGTAAGCGTGGATTCGAGGAGGCTACATGGGAATTAGAAGAGTCAATCAAGAAGAAGTATCCAGATTTGATCTCAGGTTAGAATTTTGAACCTCCCATTTAAAATTTTAAATTACTATTACATGTTGTGAATTTGGAGGACCAAATTCTTTTAAGTGGGGGAGGATGTAGCAACTTGAAATTTTTTATATGTATTCATATGCAAAAAGAAATAATGAAAGATGAAAATAAAATAAATTATGAATATTTTCCATCATAGAATACATAAACATAAATACTATTCCACTTGTTAACACGAACGACGAGATTCACGGCACGATTCTGAGAAGGCGAAGATGTCGGTACTGTAGCAGTACTATAGCATCCGATTTAAGAGAGAATTAGTAGCTTTAATCTAATCATAACTAATGGATGAGGTCATTCTTACATCATTGAATAAATGAGGTCATAGATTATGTCATCCACATAGTGGAACGAAGTTGGTGTAATGGGGTTGGTGTAATAGTAGAATAAAGTTGGTGTAATGGGGTTGGTGTAATAGTGAAATAATGTTGGTGTAATAGTGACATGGTGGAATGAAGTAGGTGGGAGATTTTGGCCTATAAATAGGGCTGGGCTCTTCCTACTCAAAGCACAAATCTATTGAGAGGAATTGCTGGTTGGAGAGAGGGAGAAAGCTCGAAGTTGGAGAAGTGTTCGAAAGCGTTCTTTGTTCTTAAATTTCTTCTTCTTTGATCTTCAACGAGGTAGGTTTTCTCTCAGGCAAAACTTAATTAGGTCTCCATATATGTTTCTTTGCATGAGTATTTTGATTCTATATAAATTTTTCATGATCATGTATTTATAGTTTATTTTAAGATTTAAAGTTCGATTATGGAGTTTTCAATTATCATAACGTGTTTCAATAACGTGGATCACATATAGACCATGATTTGAATATGATAACCATGCCCGATTTACAACGTTTATGTGCGTTATTTCAAACTTAAATCTTGAATTTTAAAATCATGTTCTTACCTTAAGAATTCTATTAACAAAAAAAATGACTAGGTGAATGAACTCGTAAAGTTATTGTTAAATGATCAAATAATTATGTTCTAATTTTCGTACAATTCCTATACATGATTAACCCTATTTCTTTTATCTAAGATCTATCTGAAAGCTTGACATCTCCTTTTAACTTATCTTCGTACATAAACATATTATGCAATTGGAAGCTTGACATCTTTTTTTTCAATGTCTTTTCCTTCAATGAAATTCTTTCACAAATGAACATGTTAGAATATACAAGAATGATTTCCGTTCGATTTACGTATTTTCGTGTCTCCGAAAAATCGTGTAGCTAGCAAGTTCACCAAGAAGAACCGGTGTCTAAGGCTAGAGGTCCACGGGCAAACACTTTAAGTGGATAAGTGGTTACTTAATTAGGACCTCGTGAATATGAGGGGAGCCTCCCATTGTCCCACCTCTTACCTGGCCGCGTTTTCTTTGGTTTTTTTGCTAATTACCCGATTGAGAAAAACTTGATCTAAACTTATTTTACAAGATTTTCCACAAGAGTTGATCGCGCCTTGACTGGAAATTCATTCTCTTTATTATCTTAACGTCGTTAAACATGATGCCTTAAATCATCCTTGAACTTCTCTTATAAACTTCATTTATTCTTCATACTACATGCTCTTTCTTCATACCATATGTCATTGGAATTGGAAATTTTGCTAGATCTGTACTTTAGCCATAAACTACCATTTAGGAGTGTAGGAGCTAAGTGCCATGCAGGGCAAAGTGCTACATTATGGGAGCCACCTCTTGAGGCCGGAATGGCGCAAAGTGCTACATAATGGGAGCCACCTCTTGAGCCTGTAGGGGCCACCTCTAGAGTCCTCCATAACTAAATGACTAGTTGTGTGCTATACTATGCTTCTTAAGCTTTTCTTGAAACTCGAATTGGCCATAATTATAAATGAATTGTTCTGGAAATTATATGGGACTTTGGTCCACCTGATACTCAATGCCTGGCAAACATGGGGGCCCTGATCTGGTCCTAGGCGAGTAAAGCCTGAAAGTACTTGTGCCCGAGGGAGTTGAATGATCAGGTGTGGCATTGCACCAACTGACATGCAAGATTGAACTAGGCAATTCACTTATTACATGCTTCACTCGTTACATGCTTAACATCCTATACATGACATTTTTGACCGGAGTGATTAATATCCTTGTTTCATGGCCATCTTTACAATTCTATACTTGTTATTGATCTTCATGCTTACACTTGAGTCCTACAATATCTATTCTTGAAATTCTTGACTTCCTGATCTTGTTCACTATTTGTCATTTATTTTATTCTTATTTTTAGAAAGCATATAGATGTTCCAAAATGCTAATTACTTAAAGTGACCTGGTAAAGAGATATAAATCCTACTGAGCTTTCTAGCTCACCCTGTGTATTGTTGTTAATTTTCAGGAAATTTTGAAGATGACGGGAATGGGCTGGAGTGATTAGAGTGATGATAGTTTTTAATAAGTTCCTTTTCCAGTCTGTCTACTTATAAAAGAGTGCATCGAGTTTGAATAGTATTGTAAGTCCTTGAAGGATGTTTGTTGGAAATGTCAGATTATGAAATAAAGATGTGATTTTATCAATTTGTTGTTCATACTCATCATCTGAGTCTATTGATCGACATGCTTGTATAACTGTTCACGCCTTGATAATTCCACCTTGTTCGGGGCGTGACATCACCAATTCTCTCCGGGTGGGAGAAGCTCGACCCCGTCGAGTAAGGGTCCGCGTCGCTCTGGTACCGATCCAACAGATCTGGATCTATCCTCTGTAGCTTTGCCCGGGTGATCCAGGTGTCTTCAGACGCAGGCCGTCCCCTCCAACGCACCAAGTAGCGCTGGTACACTCCGCCTCGAGTAGTCGTCACCTACTCGTCTATTATACATTCTATCTGCTCTCGCTGCTGAGGTAACAAGGCTAAAGGTAGACACTCTAGGGTGGTGTCACTCACAATGGGTGGAGACGGCTCAAAGGGCTCACTGGGTATCATCGCTGGGTCCCTATAAGCGGCGAGATCCGAGACGTTGAAAGTCGAGCTGATCCCGTAATCCTCTGGCAAGTCCACAACATATGCGTTCGATCCGACTCGTCTCACTACCCGAAAGGGACCGGCACCCCGAGCATGCAACTTCTTCACGGCTCTTGAGAGAAACCGTTAAGGTATGACCCTGATCATGATAGAATCGCCCTCTTGAAACTCACGGTGGTGCCTATGGGCGTCAACCAATTCTTTGTATCGTGCATTGCTGGACTCAATGTGACGACGAATATGCTCATGCAACTATCTAATATGGCTAGCAAAAGACTCGGATGACTCAGACACATGGGACTAGATGGGAGATGGGACTAGGTCTATGGGTCTCCTATGTCTACGGCCAGTGACAATCTCGAAGGGGCTCATACCTGTAGACCTATTGACCGAATCGTTATAGGCGAACTCGGCCAAGGGTAAGACCAAATCCCAATCCCTGACTCGATCTCAGATAAGACACCTAAAAAGATCCCCCAAACTCCTATTGATAACCTCAGTCTGACTATCGGTCTGGGGGTGATATGCAGTGGAGAATTTCAATTGGGTGCCTATCATGTGCCATACGGTTTTCCAAAAATAGCTAGTGAATCGTACATCCCTATCTGACACTATGGTACGGGGAAGGCCAAACCTGGAGACACAATGAGAGAAGAATAGGCGAGCAACTCTAGTGGCATCCGAAGTCTTGGAGCATGGAATGAACAAGGCCATCTTGGAGAACCGGTCGACAACCACAAAGATCGAGTCATGCTTTCGGAGGGTGCGGGGCAATCCTAACACAAAGTCCATGCTAATGTCCTGCCATGGACTATCCGAGATGGGAAGGGGAGTATAGAGGCCGGTATTTTACTTCCTCTGTTTGGCCATAGCACAAATGCGGCACTGGGCCACAATACGAGCAACATCCCTCTTTAGGCTAGGCCAATAGAATCGATGCTCAACCGCCTCTATGGTCTTGTTCCGGCCAAAGTGACCAGCAAGACCTCCCGCGTGTATTTCCCACGTAAGAAAGTTACGAACAGAAGTCTGTGGGATGCACAACTTGTTACCCCGGAATAGGTGACCCTCCTGAAGCACAAACTCGCTATAATCACGCGAGGGACCGGCCTGAAGGGTTGCATAGATCGGACCAAAATCTGGTCAATCAGCATACGCATCCTTCAACTTCTCTAACCCTACCACCTCAACACTCATGGTGGTCAACATCATCATCCGTCGACTCAGTGCATCGACGACCTTGTTCTCCGCCCCTGCCTTGTGCTTGAGCATAAAGGTGTAGTCCTGGAGATACTCCCCTAATGACTATGGCGAGCATTCAGCTTCTTTTGGGTATAGAGGAATCGTAAGGTCTCATGGTCAGAGAAGAGGACAAACTCCTAGTGTAACAAATACTACCTCCAATACCTCAATGCCTGGACAACTACGTAGAATTCTTTGTTGTATGTGGAATATCGCAGTTTGGCATCATTACGCTTCTCGCTAAAGAATGCAATGGGGTGGGACTCCTGACTCAAAACACCACCAATACCTACTCCAGAAGCGTCACACGTGACCTCAAACACCATAGAAAAATCAGGTAAAGCAAGAACATGTGCCTAGGTCATGCGCTCCTTAATGTCCTGAAAGGCCGTGGCTGCAACCTTAGTCCATATGAATGCCCCCTTCTTTATGCAATCAGTGATCGGGGCAGTAATAGAACTGAAGCCACGAATGAAGCGACGGTAGAACGTCGCTAAGCCATGGAAACTCAGGATATCGTGGAGTGTGCGGGGATCGGGCCACTCCCTGATGGCCCTAATCTTCTCTGGATCCACGGAGACTCCATCTCTCGACACAATAAACCCAAGAAAAGTGATCTGATCAGACATGAAAGCACATTTCTTCGGGTTGGCAAATAAACTCTCTTGTCTCAACACAATGCAGACCTGTCTAAGATGGTCTAAGTGGTCTTCCCTAGTGCAGCTGTAGATAAGAATGTCATCGAAGTAGATGACCAAGAAGACCCCTATCATATGGTGTAAAATCTGGGTCATCAACCGCATGAAGGTGCTAGGGGCGTTGGAAAGCCCAAAGGGCATAACCAACCACTTATAAAGACCATCCTTGGTCTTGAATGCCATCTTCCATTCATCTTCAGGCCTGATCCGCACCTGCTGATAGCCACTACGAAGATCTATCTTTGAAAAGATAGTGGCTCCTGACAACATGTCTAGCAAGTCATCCAATCGGGGAATGGGAAAATGATATTTCACCGTGATCTTGTTGATTGCACAGCTATCAATGCACATCCTCCATGTGCCATCCTTCTTCAGGGCCAATAACGCGGGAACAGTGCAAGGGCTCTTGCTGTCCCGAAGAGATCCCCGACTCATCAACTCTTCGACCTGCCGCTGAAGCTCAGCATGGTCCGTGGGACTCATCCTATAATGGGGAAGGTTGGGCAAAGATGAGCCCGGGACAAGGTCAATCTCATGCTGGATGTCCCTCATAGGTGGAAGGCCTCCAGGGATGTCTTCTAGGAAGACATCGGAAAACTCCTGTAATATTGTGACTATCTCTGGGGGATGTTCATCCTCGGACCTAGGGGTGACATCCTCTATGCCCCAGATAACAACAGCTAGGATGGGGTTACCCCCGGTCACCTCCTGCTCCATCTCTCTCGGGCTGATCATCATCAACCTCCTGGGTGGAGGGTCCACTATGCAGGGAGCAATCGAAGAGGTGGTAGCCCCTGCTGAGGACAAAGTGGGTGGACCGGCCTTCCCCTAACCAGGAGAGGTCGCGGTGCTGGGGCCAGCTAGTCCTCAAATAGATGGGTCCTTCGGTTGGACTGGGTGGAGGGTAATCCTTTGGCCACCATGGTCGAAGGTGCAAGTGTTCGACCTGCCATGAAGGGTGGCATCTCGGTCAAAGAGCCAAGGCCTGCCAAGGATGATACTACCCATCTCCATAGGTAGTACATCGCACCAAATCGCATCACGGTATGCCTGGAACTGCAGCGGCACCAGACACCGCAGTCTGACTGAGATGGAAGTGGAATCCACCCCAGAAACTCTATAGGGTACAGGGTGATCCACAGGCGTCAAACCAAGGCGTTTGACGGTGCCTATAGAGATGGCGTTGATACAACTCCCGCTGTCTATAATCACCTTGCAGGCCTTCCCTTCCAGCCTGCAAAATGTGTGGAAGATGGTGGTACGACGCCAGTCATCACTCACCTGAGGCTGGGCCAGGATGCACCTGACTACACCCAACTGCACGTCTTCCTGATATAAGGTACCAGGGATGTCGACCTGCTCACCCTCCAACAGCTCATCAAAGAATTCCTCAGCCAATTCCTGGTCCGGCTCATAACTGACTGGCACCAACTCGGGGGTGGGGTCACGGGCCGGCGTGTCGGCAATAACAAGTGTTTCCTGAGTGGGACACTTGCTGGAAAAGTGACCAACTCCACCACAACTATAGCAACGGTCTCGTGTCCCGGTGCCCTGAGATGTGCCACCAATCAATGGCCCCTTACCCTTGTCCTCTTGACGGACTAGGGGTGCGGGAAGAAGAGGTCGAGCTGGTACGGCGGGCTGATAAGGCCGAGGGGCGGGAACGGGTGCCTGCGGGCGAGGGGGAGGATCCCTCGGAGGGAAAGTGCAGAGCCTAGGAGCAGTGGGGTCCTGCCGAGGGGGTTCCGGGGGACGGGCCACCGGAAACCAGTTATAGGAGAAAGGCGTGGTACCAGGGTTGGTCCCACGTTGATAAGTGAACCCTGGGCGTTGGACGGGAGCGAACTCCGCCTCGAACTGCTCCAACTCTAGAGTAACCTGGTATGCATCTTCCAAGGTGGTAACATTGTGGCGAAATAATTCATATTGGTAGTGGGGCTGCAAACCACGACGGAAGCGCCATACAGGCATGGTGCTCTCCTCCATAATGCCACATCGCAAAAAGTACTCGTCAAACTCCGTGATGTAGTTTGACACGGATCGGTCTCCTTGGGTGAGACTCTGTCACCTATCAATAAGTCACTGACGGTATGTGACAGGAAGGTACTTACGCCTAAGCTTGTCCTTCATTTCATCCCAAGAACCTACCTGAGGCTCATGACGCTGAAAGAGCAAGCTCTCTACATTGCTCCAGTAAGTCTGTGCTTGCCCCCAACAACTTCATCTTGGCATACCTAACCCTCCGGTGGTCCGTCATCTCGAACCACTCAAAATACCGATCCATGCTAGCCTCCCAATCGAGATATATCTTTGGGCCCAATGGCTTGGACCTATCAAACGTGGGAGGGTCCGCACGGACGGTCTTGAGGATTCGTTCATCCTCATCATCCCTTTGTGGTCGGTGACCACGTCGACGTCGGCCATTTCCCTCGTATTCGTTGTCGGACTCGTTGTCCTCAAAGTGGAGGGCACGTGGCCATCGCTCCTCAACCCAAGGGGGTGCGGGCTGGGCAACAGGCGCGGGCTAGACAGTGGGCACGGGTTGGGCAGCATGCACCGGAGGGGCCGGGAGAATGCCGGGTAGGTCCCAGCGAGGGGTTTTCTCCACACTTTCTAACCGTCCAACCAGACCGTGGACAGATCGGTCGGAAGCCTCGACACTGTCCTCCATGGCCTTGAATCGGCTCTCCATACCCTCGGTATGCTCCCTGAGAGTTTGTTCGGTATACCCTCGGTACTCAACCATGGCCTTGAACAATCATGTCCTCCAGGTAACGGCCTCCCGGGTTGGCACCTCGGTGTTCACCCATAGTGTCAGGGCGATGGTACAGGGCACCTCCACCGGTGGGCATGCAATTTGGTTTAAGGAGAGCTAAGGGTGACTCACTAGACCTATATGGATGGACCGATGCAAGTTGAGGACCCTAGACTTAACCCAATCTCCAATACGTGGCGGAGGCAGTAATCCGAAGATCCGACTCGACGCGAGGGGCTACCTTCCGGATAGGCGTAACCTAACCTTCCAGTAACATCTTTAGATATACTAGAGTATTGGGTATGATGCAATTTAGAAAACCTTTTTTTTATTTTGAAAATAATGACTACCCTAGACTCAAATCGGCTCTGATACCAAATTGATGCGGGACGACTACGAGACTCGACGCATACTGGTTGCGACCTTGGACTCTATAGGACGACGCGACTGGTTGGATGACACGACCAGCAACAACGATACAATGCGGCACCTAAAGAGCTCCAAAAGAGGTGATATGCCCCAAACAAGAAGTGCTAACTCACGGTCATCCCCATCGAGGGAAGTGGGACGATCTGCATGGTTGAGTAACCGGCTTTGAGTCTCGGGTGGTCGGCTTACTCTCGCACTCGGAATGAGTCGCGGGACGGGTCTCGCTCTCTATCTCGCAGCGGTGATTTAAATGATACGAGTTAGGATCCTAACATGTTCTCTAGCAGCGGCATAAGAACATATACTAGGAAAGCAAAATACGTCTACGAGGGGGTGGCGGGTGTACCTCCACGCTCGGGGCGTGGGGAAGACGTCCCGGCCAACACTATGACTCCCGGTACAACGGTAATATTTAATTACAGCAAAAAATAATGGCCCACTCCACGCAGGGAAGTAACAGGCTACACGACAACTCCGGGAGCACCGAACTTGGGTTGGCGGGCAGCATGTTGGCGGGTCTCGGGCGGCGGCAGGCGGCGGCTCTGGTTCGGCGGCTTGCTGGTCGGCAGGATAGCAACCACGGACCTCCAAAGTAGTGGCATCCTCCAGAAGGCTTCTGGAGGCAGCGGTCTACCGGGACAACGGTAGAAGGTCCCTGGATGACCTCCTGGAGCGGCGGTGGCTGAATCAGCTCCGGCATATTTTTGCTGACTTTTTCCGTTGACCCCTTTCAGCAGGCCAACCTCGGGACAGACCTGGGCAGCATTGCGCACCCTGGCGAGATCGGCCGCCACAACCAGCCCGGATGTCAGATCGACACGAGACCAGCGCCATTGCAAAGAGGACTCGATGATCTTCAACCTATGGGAGTTTTAGATCCATCCAACGGTGGAGCTGGAAATGAAAGCTTCTGAAAACGGACTAAGTTCTCTGCCTCGGGATACAGGACACATAGGGCAGAATGGGATCTGCCTGTTTATGGGGTTTGAACGAAACTCAAACGAAAGTTGTAGGGTGAAAGGATTTTTTTGGAGGTATATGGGAGAGAGACGGTCACGCACATAGGTTTTTTGTGGGATTCTGACCATGATTAGGGGGTGAGAAAATCTGTCTACCATCGGCTATCCCGTTGGTCTGCAGACAGGCTGATTGAGAGGGGGCGAATAGCGGGCTGGGAGGTGGCCTAAACGGGATCTGATCGGGGAAAAAATTGAACTGGGATTAGGGGTTGATGAGGGAAACCTACCCTCAAAATCTCATCATGATCCAACGGTCGGCGCTCCCGTACCAACCCGAACACCGACCTGCTGTCCAGGAACTCCGAGTTGCAGGGCAACAAAGAGAGTTGAAGCTATGGTGGCTTGATGGCGGCACAGACGGCGGCGGCTGCGGTGGTGAACGTTGGAAGCAGCAAGAGGAAGAGTAGAGGAGGGAGACAGAGGATTTATGAGCAGATCTAGAGGAGTTTGGAGGAGGAAGAAGGAAGAACACCAAGAACAAGGAGAGGGGGAGAGAGGGGCACCCAAATGCACTATGCTTTTCTTCCACAAAATTTTTCATTAAAATTCCACAAATGATACAAGAGAGTGTATATATTCAAACCCTAGATCTAGACCCAAGGACATCCACTAACACCAAAGGACACCCACTAACATTGGTCAAGGGTAGGTGGGAGACAAGCATGGGGGACAAGGAGGGGGCATCCTCTACCTTTGTCTCCTTAGTCCAATGGTCCAAGTCTTCTAGAAGCCCATCTTGGGCCTTGGACCAGCCTTTTGGGCCCACATGTGTAGAAGCCCACAAGGGAGAGAGAGGCCCAATTTGGAAATTGGGATCCTTACATGAAGTGTAACCTATTTTACAACCTTGATCCATTACACTCATAAATACTCAAATAAATACACACCAATACACTCATAATAAACATAAATAAAGTATCAACACTCGGGTAGGGACTCCATACTGTCGCCCAGCCACAACGATGTCGATGTCGACCGAGTCGTGCTGCGGGTCCGGTACCGACGGCTCGCTGAGTCGGGCCGTACTCGTGCTCTGATGTCCTCACCAGCTCCCGGAAGGCAAATCACCATAGCCTTCATGATTAATTCCATCTCCTCTTCTTTATTCTCTTTACCCAAAGCCTTGTATACCCATGCCGCAAGCTTCATCAAATTGATCCCCTTTGATACTCTTATTTGCTCTATCATTTTTTGGCTTGGGATTAGGCTTGCTAGCATCTCCATGGCACTTATGGGTTCTTGCATGATTGCCATCTTTTCTTCGTCCCCTTGCTTTAGGCCCTTCAATCCTAGAAGCATCTCTGTTTCTTCCAAAAGGATGGTGGCTTCAAAGGTCGGGGATAAGAAGGTGTGGGTGTGTGGGTGCCATATCTCTATGAGAGCTCCTTTGGCAGCCCAATCGAAGTGAATATCATTATAATGTTTGGCATGGGTCACTAAGCTTAAAAGATGTCACTTGGAGAGATGTGATCTCTTGTCAAGAGTGATTTTGGAGAGAAGGAGAGGTAGCCATTGAATCTTGGTGAATCTTCTAGCACTCGGGATAAGTGGGTAATCCTAAAAATCAGAAAAGAAAGGAAGAAAGAGAGGATTTCATTATAATATGAGAGAAAGATTGAAGAGAGGTGAGATAGAACTAAGGTTTTTCTTGAAACTTACTTGGTCTAGTGCAATTCTTCCACTAATATGCCCTTCTACTTCATTGATTCTTGCAAATCCAGCTTTGTTCCTCTTCAAGGGTCATTGTAGCAATTTCTCCATTAGTAAAGCTCTGATGAAAGTAACTTGTTCTCTGTCGAAGTCTGCTGCATAGAAGAGCTCACGATTCCTAGTGATTCCCTGCGCAGAAGAATTGCTTGAATCGAAGAGCTCTGGAGCTCTTTTTATAGGAAGAGCAGGTGCTCTATTAGAGTTCGAAGCTAAAAAGGATCGAATGCTCGGTTTCTGGTTAGAACATGGTTTTTCGGAACACAGGGAAATAGCGACTTCCATGGTACCGCCATTTAAAGAGCGACTTTGGGGGAGTCGCGTTTTAGTTATGGAGTGCCTGTTTATACCGTCACCGTTTTCACTGAAACAGTAATGTGTTTAAATTTTGTGGATTTTATTTTTCATATATATATTCTTCATGGAGCGCCCTCATGCAGGGTCGCCGTTTTTCTGTGAATAGTGTTGTGGATTATGATAATGGGCTTTATATATGTTGGAATTATTTTGAGCATCTTAATAATTGTGTTATTTCTTGTGGTACTAATCATCTTTGAGTGCAGAAAGAGTAAGCCACGTGAATTGCCAAAATTCTAGGGACGTTTTTTGGGTGACATTTCTTTTCCCTATATTTTCTTTTGTATGCATGTCTACTATAGGTTACATACGCTATTATAGCATATCAAGGACCTTGTGGTTCTGATGAACCTGGAGTTTAAGTTCCCCTTCATCAAAAACGGTGATAATTCCAGGGGAGTCTTAATCGCTCGGATAGGCCGTTGAGTCGCCTAAGACTTGGAACGATGGTTCCAATTTCTAAGTTAATACGTGGATAAACAGGCTTCGGCTTAGTGTCAACTTAGAAATCTGGATTCTTGACCAGGTCTGGATGGCTTAGCAATATTATCCTTGATTATTTTCTATTTTTAGTTTGTTTTAACCTTTTTTCTTTTAGCCCAGCATGCATCATGTAGGAATTTGAGCTTGATGTCGGAAAATCCTCATATTAAGTCAGTAATGAGGGTCACTCATCCTCGATTTGAGTTGACATGAAGTATTTCATTCCCAAATCAAGTACTATGCTCTCCTTGAAGCCACTTGGGCTGGTTCCTTAAAAACATTCTTTACCTGGATTCCTACCTTACTTCACTTTATTTTCCTACAAATCCACCTTGGTTGTAGCCCGTCCACATTGGCTGGTAATCGCTCTCCAATGGTACTTCCCCTTTCGTGCCCTCGTGCACATTTTGTTAGCTTAGATTTTCATCCAAGCAATAGTTGCCTTCTCGAAATCATCCAAAGTTGTTTTATTCAGAGCCATGGAAAGATTTCCAATGCTTAGTGTCGTAGGTGTGTCACATCACACCTTGACATCTACTTTTCAGTCCATTTCACCCTCATTACGCTTCATTACGTCTCACTCCCTTGCACAACAGACGCCAAGGCGGGACAGTTGTAGACACTCCAAAATCGATGCTATGTTGAGTAAATTTCATGTCACAATGTAATGCCCTAAGTGGACTTCATTACTGGCTTAATAAGTTGGTTTTCCCATTTCTTTGGATTTTCTTTGAATATAACGACTGTCCATATGGTCGCTATTTAAATAATGCCCTATGAGCTGTCGCTATTTCCTTTTGTTGTAGGTCGACCTACTTGAATAAGTGACCGTGCGCATGGGTAATGTTTCTATTCTTTTCAAAATTTCAATCAGAATTAAATTCCTTGAATTAACGCCTTCCCAGTTGGCGCTCATTAATGAATGCTTCTGTGCGTGGTCGCGGATTATGAAATTTTAAAAAATGGAAAGTCCAAAATTCTGGTGAAATAGCGGCAGACCCAGGGGCGTTGTTTAGAACAGCGACCGTTTCTAGGTCGCCATTTTAGTTTTTGTTTCCGTGTCATCTGCAACCTTCCCAGAAGGTGTCCTTCCTTGTTTTAAACTCCACGATCAATCGAGGGAAGGGGATCCATGATTGATAGTTATCTATCTTTGATCTTATCCTATTGGAATGAGGTTTTCATCCCTATAAATACTCTTATGTTCAATCCTGTGGGAGTTCCTTCGGCAGTCATCGCTTTTGAGGTATACATAGTACTATAGCTACCAAGAAAGGGAGGATTTGATCTTAACATAGCATGTTGTTCTTCCTCTCCCCGTGGTGCCTTCTTCCTGCCGCTGTCATCTCCGGGCTCCTGTAGTTGCAGTGTTTCCTCTCTTTTGCTTGCAGGCGCAGAAGGGGCCAGCCCCTTACACCTTCTATTTATTTCTTTACTAGTTGCATATTGTCATCTTCAGTACGTCGGCTAGGGTCATCTTGGCATATTACTTGTTAGCTTGTTTGCATACATACTTCTCCCACCTTTACTCCTCTTAGGGGTTTTAAAACAAAACCACAAGGTGTGTTCATGCCCATATTACATATCATCACTCTATTGAGTATGGATACTACACTTCTATTGGCTAATCCTAATTTCTTGCTTTGATTGTTTTCTTTTAAGGGTAATCAAGAGTAAAAACTCCCTTCATCGGCCGGCCGGTTGGAGGAGGAAGTTGGATCCATGTCTACACCCGCTTACAAGGTATTCTTCACGATCACACTTCTTCTTTTGAGGCAATTCCTCTGGCGATCACACTCCAAAGTAGCATCACATGCTCCCTTCCCCTTCTACTATTATTATCAATTTCATGATCCTTCATATTTACTTTAATTTTTCTTTCTTTTTAAAAATGTCTATGTGACACATTCACATGTGGTTCTTATGGAAGCTTGCAATCTCAGGTTCTCACCTTAAGTTCCGCAAATCAGTGCTTGTGGTGTAGTAGACTTGTCTGACTGCCAGTTGTTCATGATGTATTCCTTCCGGTGATCAGCTCTCAATCTTGAGTAGCTTGATACCTTGTGGATCTATAACAAGCACTCACATGTCCAAGCGTCAATGCTATATCCGCTATGTTTAAACCAAAACTTTATCTGGTCAGATGATTTTTAAGAGGGTGTATTTTTAAGGGATCTATTCACCCCCCCTCTAGATCTGGTTGCACCCATGCAAGGGACCCAACAATTGATATCTGAGCTAAGCTCTCTGTACCTAAGATCCAACGATCTTCAGAGGTGATCCTAGTGCAACCAGTTTCTTTTATTTCTATTGTTGAACCATTTTGAATGAATTTCTTTATCTGTTTTAAGTACGCCATCTGGTTTGGCAACCTGTGCCAAGTTAAATATCCTTTTGAGCTGCTCAAATGAAATCATTTTTGAATTGTGATATGTGCCTTTTACGTAGTTTGATCCTTCAGCTACTTTTCAATTATGTTTACATCTGAGAATCCTTTTGTTCATAGCTTGTTTTGATTAAACTGAGATTTACATTTTGCCTTGAAAATTCTTTTGATGGACTATGACTTGGAAAGGATCTCAGTAAAATTAAAAGTCTGGCTCATGAGGGAAACTATTCTATCTTCAGATCTGAATTTATACTTATTGCCAGTCAATCTGAAATGTATCAGCATTGATTTTGATATTGTTTTAGCCCTCAGTGATCACTGATATATTTATCTATATGATGCAGCCAGAATTTGTTTTTAACGTCCTTCATATCTGAATCTCCTTATTTTTCATGGTGTTTTCCTTGTGACATCTGTTTAATCAACGTCATGCACTGTCCTCCCTACCTTTTATATGGGAGATACCACATTTTTTTAATTCAAATGTTGTATAAATGCATGACAATTAATGCTTGAATGTGAATTTTTGAATACTCTGCTTTGGATTGAAGCTCATGCTCAAAATGAGCATTTTGTTGAATATTCTTGTGGGCTGATTATTATTTTACAACTCACCTCCTGCTCAGTTCTGAAATCTATCATTCACATTGTTAAAGAAGGAGGCTGTAGTGAAAGTGTAAAATTGTGTATATAGTTCAGCCCGGTTCAAGAATTTAATCAACAAGCATGTTTTAATAAAGTGTAATTCATCTCCTATTCAAATTTGAATCTTGCCTGCTCATTCAGGGGAGATAATGATGAAGTTCATGTACCTTGCATTTGTGAAATGTCAGTCATCCGTACAGCATCTCAGGTACAGATTGTAGCTTGCATTTGAACATTGGCATGCCAAGCACTATTTGAAATCTGCATATGGCACTCATGATTGCATTAGAGATAAGGTCTTTTGTGTGCATGTGTTTGAGGTATGCCTTGTATGTTGCATCCTCCCAAGTGTGCCTGCATGTCATGACTTCATGGTATATCAAATGGTGACTAGAAGGAGGACAGGTTAAGCCTGCCTAAAAGCTATCATTATGCGCGAGAATGTGCCTCCGCCTGGTACCATGAGTCAGTGTCCATGTTTTGTCAAAACTTCATTGAGTATTCAAAGGCTCATGGACATAGATAGGTTTGATCATAGGCATGTTTCCTTTCAGAATTAACTGCATAACATCAGCATCTAAAAACCCAAAAAGAATATTTGAAATTCATGTAGACATTTAGGGGGAGTTTATAATTTCTGCATTTAAGTTGCATGCTTCAATATTGTTGATGGAATGCATTTGTGTTGGTTCTAATGTAGCAATAAATGAGATTTTGCTCAAACAGAATGCTTATTTTGAAAGACTCTTCTATCTGTTACCTGTGCGTCGACGCACTGATGCTACTGTGTCGACCCAGCAGTTCAAATTGGTCATATCTGGTATTCTGTCTGAACTCCCTGAGTCAACGCACTGATCAGTATGTGTTGACCCATCAGTTCACTATGATCAATTCTTCATCTGATTCAAGCTAATCTGTAATCTTTAATGGTCATTCCTACTTATATGTCTCAAAGCCAATTTGGAATACCTGATTATATATTCTTCACCTTCATTCCATGGCTGGGAGAATCTGACTTGATTGATCTTGTGAGAATTTGTGGATAAGAATGCAAGAAGGATGAAAACCCTGTAGGTGAGCCTTGAAGATAACAAGTATGAAGTAATCTCTCCATCCAAGAAGTCAAGGTACACGGGTCATGGTGGAAGTCATGGATTCCTTCAAGAATATAATTAAAAGCTTCCATCCAAAGAACTCAGGTGTTATCCTTCTCACTTCCTATTGAGCAAATTCTGTTTTGATGATGATAGCATCTGAAACTTCCTTCTGCAAAAATGATCTAGATGGTTGAACATTACTATTGAGTGAATTTGTCTGGGGTCTACATGCATGTAATTAAATCTGCATTGCATTTTACATGTCATATTGCATGTAGGATCAAACTAAGGGGGAGTCTTCTTTATGGTCATCTCTTACCCCTTCAGTGCATCATCATGTCAAGACCTTCTGGTATATAAAATAGTCATGTGTGGAAGGACAAGACGGTGTAACGCCCGAGAATTTTCTAGGCATTTTTTGATATTAAATATAATTATTAAGCATTTAATAGGCTCGATGGCCTAATAAAATGAATTATGGACTAATCCCTAAGCCCTATCAATGACCCAAATAGGTAAGCCCACTTAAATTGGGCCCATAGACCAATTTTCAAGGCCTTTAGGTCCAAGCCCATTACTAAAGATGTAATTTGGGTAATTTATGGATTTAAAATTGGATAAGTAGGCCAATTAAGGGGATAATAAGAGATAAATAAAAAATCTGAATTTTTTGGATTAAATACCAGATGGCGGTCTATTGCGAGACCGCTACTTGCTTAAGGCGGTCCCGACATGACCGCTATCTCTTTTCGATTGCGTGAGTTGTAGAAGCGTGGAAAATTAGGATCTTTGGCATCCAAATCCCCATGGATCAAAGTGGGTAGACATGTAAACATGTCTAGGACTCTTAGGGATCGATCCTATCCAAAATTACGACTCTAAGTTTGACCAAATCCCTCAAACCCTAGCAAACCCTATAAATAGGTCCCAGGTTCAACCTGCGCGAACCTTACTTTTGGCTCACCTAGTTCGATGGTAAGACGATAGAATTTCATGTAAGTTCTTTACAAGAATTTATTCCCCTTAGTGTTGTCTAACATTCTCTAAATCTCGTGCTAGGAGGTCAAGCCGTTGGAGAGATAGAAGCCCTAGAAATCGTTCTTCCTCTACAAAGCGCGTAAGAAATACTGTGTCGGTCCAAGAAAGATCTGAGATTAGAAGCCCTAATGGAGGTAATCTCGTGTCCATCCTTTAGAATAAGTTATTCCCCATTGTATATTCTACCTATCCTCAAAATTTCATGAATTTACGATGGGGGATCAAGAGTTAGAGCGTCGGGGAATCGACGGTTCCACGTAGGACGCACAGAAGCCAGCATCGACTTCCAGACCAAAATTTGAAATCTAGATCCCAGTTCAAAGGTAGGTTATCTCATGAACGGCTTAAATATCAAGTTAGGATTAAAAGCCCTCAATTCTCTCATGATTTCATGCATTATACATAGAGTATTTTATGTTTTCCTATAATCGAACATGTATAGTCTTCATAGCATGCTATCCTTGCACCTTAATGTTGACACCTATTTTTTGCCGATAAGTTGAGTCGTTTCTCTTACTCCCATTTGTTGATGTCTCGAGTTGTCCATCACTCATTGGGGCTATCCTCAGGCATGTTTTGGGCTAGTTTTATGGGTAGCCTCCCTCTTTGGTTAGGTCCAAGTTGATTCAGGGCTTAACGGGCCTTGGTATTGGTTGATTGGGCTTTTCTATAAGTTTCAAGCGTCCATATACATGTACGGTTTATCCCGGGCCACTCAATCCATGTGCGGTTGAGCATGAACCGTCCATATATTTTGGAGTATTTTGGTTAATTTTTTGAATTTCCACCGACAAGCCTTTATGCGGTCCTACTCTAGCCGTTCAACTTGATGCACGGACAGACGGTAACCACTCATCTCTCAGAGTCCTGCGCTTAATGGTTTTCTCAGATAATTATCCAATTAATCTATTTATCACCGACAAGGCTAGAACGGTTTGTCCTTGGCCGCTTTACCTTTGAACGGTCTAATCTGAGCCGTTCATCTATAAGAGTCCAACGGCGAAGGTTTCGGTCAGTTCGATGGATAATTTAGATAATTTTTGATTTATTTTGAATTTCCACCGACAGGGTTGGACGGTCAGGACATGGCCGCACATCCCGTTGAACGGTCTATCGTAAGACCGTTCATCCCTTCGATTCCTAAATTTCAACGAATTTTCTCTCTCTATCCGTGGTTTTATCTCGAACTTCTCCCATCATTTTCCCCACGCATAATCAACCATTTTGAGTGCCTTTTCAACTGGATGAGAGATAATCTTATTATCTATGATTTTCCTTTGATTATCTCGACCTGAAAATGCCTCTAAACCCTAATTTCGAGCTAGGACTTTAGGTGCTCTATAAATAGACCCTAAAGGCCGGGTTTGAAAGGGGGGAGATTTTTGGTTGATAGTGAAGCCCTGCCGCATTCTTGAGCGGCCTAGCACCAAGGAGGGAGGCTTTCTACGTCAGTATAAGCCTCCGGTTAAGGGAGTAGTCCAATTTTTGAGTCTTTTGTGTTTGGATAGGTTTCGTCACCTCTTTCATTGCATGCGTTACTTTCATTACTTTCTCCCCATGTTCTCCTTCACATTTTTGATGCCCTCAGGGGTTTAAAACTCCCCAGGTATCCCCCACTTCATTTAGTTATGATCATTCATCACCGTTTTAGCATATACTACACTCTATAGTTCTAACTTGGGTTTTCTTTTTTGTGTTTACACTCTATTTCGCAGGTCAGCAACTCACTAACACGAGGCCCATCCCCTCTGGCCGGCCGGAGAGGGTGGAGGTTGGACCCTTTACGACTTCTGGCTTGATGGTCTTGTGCGGCTCTTCCAGGACTATTTGAGGTTACGTGCGGTGCATCTTCGACCGTCCTTCACACCCTGCAGTTGTTTCTAAATCGCCCATCAGCCAGTAGTCCTACGTCCCTCGTCCCCTGCAGCACTGAAGAACGATCTATCGAGCGGCCGTCCAACACAACAGGCGGTTCTTCACGGGCCGTTCATCCCCTGCAGTGCTGATTTTGAGGCGAGTGTCTCCCTCTTTCCAAGGCACGGCGTGTTCATCGCATACGGCGTCTTGGTGGCGATCATGGTTCTTTACTCTTTTCTTTTCTCCTTCTACTGTCCTATTTCATTTTATATATCGATTTATTAGAAGGGGAGAGAAGAGATCTTTCAAGCCGGTATTGAAGAGAAAGAAGGAGAGTAGAAAAACATATCAACAGCCTATTTTTTGGCGATCACGATGGGACGCCGAGTGCCCATCGTGTTAGTGATTTGCTGACTCCTTTCTTTCATTGTGTTAGTCCTTTGCCTGAAGTGATTTCAGGTTGGGTGCATTTTCTGCCTCCTGGAACGTCAACGGTTCTCCCAGAGCCGTTCATCTCCTCTGCGGCTGCACGTCCACCGTCCCTCCCATGCGAACAGCGCCAGTTCTTCTGCGAGCATCTTGTTATAGACGGCCTCCTATCGACCGTTCATACTGCTGAACGGCCTGTTCTTGGCCGTCCATCTTTATGGCAAAGGTACATTTCTAGTTGTTCTAGTTGCAGGTACATGGTTGCTGGAGATCCGTTCCATAGCTTACGCGGATGTTGACAGACCGCTCTTCCTAGTACGTTCCTCATCTCTACCGTCCTTCATTTCAAGTACTCTGTGATTTTCTTCTTACAGTTATTCTGCCGTTCTGTTGCTCCCTGGATGAGACGGTCCACCCCAGACCGTCTATCTTGTTGTGCGGTCTCCCACAGACCGTCCTTCTGGTGCCACAGTGCACCCGAGGTTGCTTTGATTGCCATATCTATATTGTCTTTGTTCTCCTTGGTGCTGATTATTGATCTCCCCCTGCTCTTATATCATTGTTGCATACTTGTTTTCATTTCTTACATGTTTGTTTGGTCATTGGTTGCTAGTTCACTAGGCTAGATCTTGCATGCACTCCGGTGCACATAGGACTCATGCATTTCATTCACATCTAGTTGCATTCCTACCGAGTGTAGACACGCCAAAATTGACATCATTTTGAGCACATCTCATATTGCCCTATAATGCCCCAATTTGACCCTCAAATTAACTTTGTTTGAGTGGTTTTTCCCACTTTTCTTGGATTTCTCCCTTTTCTTATTTTTCCCTATTTTTTTGGATTTTCTGGGTATTTTTCTTCATTTTTTCAGTTTTTTCAAGAATTAACGGCGTGAGGGGGGCGTCATTTGATTTTAATAAAATTAAAGTAAATAAAAAGGAAAATGACGCCTCTTTGTGGAGGCGTCCGTTCTTTCTCTTTTCCTATTTTTATGGATTTTCTGGGAATTTTTCAGATTTTTTATGAATTGACGACATGTAAAGGGGTGTTGTTTTGATAAAAAATGAAAAAATGGAATTAACGACATGTAAAGGGGCGTTGCTTTGATTTAAATTAAAATAAAAAGTTGAAAAATGGAAGTAATGACATGAAGAGAGGCGTCAATTGTAATTGTGATTATTTTAATATTATTTCTGACCCTCTTTCAGGGGTGTTTTGGTGCCCTTCCGGATGTCAGAAAAATGTAGAAAAATAGGAATTGGAATCAGCACAGTTAGATGCACGTCCACCTAAAAAATGAGAAAATAATAATGAGAAATAAAAAATGGCCCTATTTTGAATAATTTGAAATAACGTCCCTCACGCCCGCGGGAGCGGTCGTCAATTCTTTTTTGGCATTTTTTATTATTATTATTATTAGTTCGATTAGCGACAATGTGCAGGTCGTTATTTCAATTGACGACTGCGCCAGGGGTCGTCATTTCCTCCGAATTTCCAATCCGTCCCGAACTTCGTCCTTTCTCCGTTTTTAACCCCTTTTCACTTCGGAAAGGACTCTAATGGCTTTCCATGACTAGAGGGGTTCCTTCCAATATTTATCTCCTACTAAAATCAGGCTATCGTAATTATTGTCGGATTAAAACCCTCCTATTCTTCCCTATAAATAGAGCCCTGTGGCTCTCGTTGAAGGAGAGGGGCCGAGTTCAACGCAAAGGGGAAACGTTGCCTAACCGACGGCTCAGGAGGAGGACTCCCTGCATCCACTACTTCATCCTATTGGAAGGCCCTCTCTCCCAAACGTTCAACAAAGCCAACGCACGCAGAGAGCTGCTCTTCATATCACAGGCTCTTTCAATTCTTTTCTTTGTTTATTGCATTAGTTCATATGCATACATGCCTCGTATGTTCATCTCCTGTTAATCACCATAACTCAACCACGTTGAGTCTTCCCTCTTCACAGTGCAACACTTGCACGGTTTGGCATTTATTGTGTTTGTTATACTTATTCACCATCATACTTCTCAACCACACTTAGAGCTCCAACATTGCAACACTTGCACTTGTCTTTGCTGTATTTCCACAATGCAACACTTGCACTCCTCTTTATTTTATATATATTTTGCATGCATCATGTTATACCTCCTACCCATTGCATAGGGGTTTAAGGACCAACACCCAACAAGGTGTGTTCTTATACACGATTTTCATGTTTATTTTTATTATGAATTTGATGCTACACTCACCTTGGTTCTAATCCAATCTTTATTTGGTGTTTCTTTGATCTTTGCAAGGGTAATCTATAAGAAGAACTCCCTCCATCGGCCGGCCGGTTGGAAGGGAAGGAAGTCGTCTCTCACAATCTCCCACGCTTTAAGGTATTTATATCGCGATCCCTCCTTTATTTTCATTGTTATATCTTTGAGGCCCTCGCGTCTCTAGCGATCACACCCCATATAGCACCACATGCTCCCCTTTTCCCCCCTTTCTTTTCTCTCCTTATTAGCACCACGTGCATTACTTAATTCTTTTATTTTCTTTATTTAATTAGTGGATTTTTAAATAGATCTACAAATTGACGATCACGGTGGGACTTCCTCTTGTTTTTCTTTGATTACCCTTTCCTTTGGGCACCCACGAGTGCCGTCTCCTTTTGCACCCACGTGTGCACCTCCCTCTGTGCTCCACGTAGCACACTCCCACTCCCACTCCCTAAACTCCCTATGTGATTGATAGTTTGTTAGATTTATTTAAAATTTCCCTTCATCCATCCAACTCTAAAAAAATAAAGGAAGAAAGAGTATGTGGTGTTATGTTTCGTATTTCATGATTGCTATGAGTTATTTGTTGGAGTTGTGAAGTTTGTTTTCCCTTCACTGTTTAAAACCCCGGAATAGGAGAAATTAGCGACTGTCCTACAGCCGCTATTTCAACATTCAGCGACATCTCACAGTGGCGTTGTTTTCGTTATTTTAGCATTTTTAGCATTTTCATAATCAACGCCACTACCCAGAGGCGTCATTCTTTCATATAATGCCTCACACCAAGGCGTCATTTATCAGTTTCTCACATTCCGGTCACCGTTTACTGAGATTAGACGCCCCTTCACAGAGGCGTTTTATTCATAATTCAGTGCCTCACATCAAGGCGCTATTTTTCTTTGAGTACATTCTTGTTTACTATTTGCAGTGATTAGCGGCTGCCACCTAGTCGCTATTTTGAAGCCACGACCCCCGTCCGGTCGTCATTTTGTTCTGTCCTCATAGAAGCCTGATTGTTGCTATTATTTTCACCCATGAGCTGTACTTATTGATTATTTGATGATTATTGCTTGATCTGCCTGCATTAGTGTTGCATTCTAGTGCATTTGGCTTGGGAGACCACCTCTCCCCACACTTTTTAGGAGCCACACCCCCACTTGGTGAAGGAAGGACCCTCCATTGAGCGCTCCGTCTCTTTGGACTGGAAATTCCTAAACCAAGCCTCCGTAAGTCCCCGCACCCGTGGATTCCCTCACGGACGCCGGGCAGGTTGTACCTTTGAAGTTCCCCGGGATTAGTTGGCCTATGCATGGTGAGAGAGTGTTCTTAGTTGGCATCGGAGCAAAACTAGGTTCACTACCTTGTGTGATCATATGAACCTTGTTGAAATTCACTAAGAACTAAAAATAAAAAAATCAACGGTAACCATTCCAACTTGCGTGCTTCTTTGTAGATTATTTTACTTGAACTTTGATTGCATAATGGCTTACCTTGATACACAAAATAACATGTTTAATCTTAATCATGTTCATGAGGATACACAACCTAATACGTCCTACAATCCTCAATTTCAACATGCTCATCATAATTCTCACCATATTTTCAAAGGACCGCGCCCTCATTCCTATGGCATTGCCCGACCCATGGGCAATGTCCAATCCCATGGTCCCTTGCCTTAATCGCGATCCACTATTCCTTCGGGACCGTCTCCTCCCAACGACGCGAAGGTCTCTCAACTCATCCATGCATTAGATCATTTCACCCCTCAACAAATCCAAGCCCTTAAGGCCGTTGTTGAGGGTACATCTTATTCTTCTCATCCTCCTTCCAATCCCATACGGGTGGCCCATCACCCGCCTCCTTCATCCACACATACTCATATTCGGGTGGCCCATCACCCGCCTTCTTCATCCACACCTACTCCTATTCGGGTGGCCCATCACCCGCCTCCTTCATCCACACATACTCCTATTCGGGTGGCCCATCACCCGCCTCCTCCATCCACACCTACTCCTATTCGGGTGGCCCATCACCCGCCTCCTTCCTCCACACCTACTCCTATTCGGGTGGCCCATCACCCGCCTCCTTCGTCCACACATACTCCTATTTGGGTGGCCCATCACCCGCCTCCTTCGTCCACACATACTCCTATTCGGGTGGCCCATCACCCGCCTCCTTCTATTTCTCATCCGTCACGGCCCCAAGGCCCATTTATTCCTTGCAACCTGGCCCATCCGAGTTCTTCTAGGGGTCAGCCCATTAATCCCCTTCCACGGCCGTCGCGCCAACCCTCTATGGCTCAAGTTACACCCCTCCAACAGTTTCTCTCTGATAAACTCGCTTCGTTGGAGGAACAATTAAAGAGGGTCATGAGCCCACAGCCCGCTCCTCCTACTCCAATCAATCCCCTTCATGCCACTCTAAACGAGATTACTAAGATGGAAAAAGAGTGGAAGGAGAGGAGGGACAATGGCATCAACGATATATGTGAGCAAGAAGATGTTACAGGTCTTGATAATCAAGTGGACGCCGTCTGCCCTCCACTCATCCACACTACGCATTTACATGGCCCTCCGCCTCCATATACATATTCACCTCCTCAAAATCCCCCACAACACCATACTCTACCACTTATCATTTCGCCTCCACCACAGCGTCCGCTGGATTTATTTAATGATGAATGTTTAGAGACGGCACAAGAATTTAAAGCACCTCGACATGCACCCCTTCTGAGCTTCCTTCGCCGTCCTTTTCCTCCACTGCCAGAAGACCCCTGTGCTCAGGATGATCCTCCTCGAGATGCACCCCTCCCGAGCTTCCTTTGCCGTCCTTTTCCTCCACTGCTAGAAGACCCCTGTGCTCAGGATGATCCTCCTCGACATGCACCCCTTCCGAGCTTCCTTCGTCGTCCTTTTCCTCCACTGCCAGAAGACCCCTGTGCTCAGGATGATCCTCCTCGAGATGCATCCCTCCCGAGCTTCCTTCGCTGTCCTTTTCCTCCACTGCCAGAAGACCCCTGTGCTCAGGATGATCCTCCTCGAGATGCACCCCTCTCGAGCTTCCTTCGCCGTCCTTTTCCTCCACTGCCAGAAGACCCCTGTGCTCAGGATGATCCTCCTCGAGATGCGCCCCTTCCAAGTTTCCTTCGTTGTACTCTTCCTCCACCACCAGAAGACCTCTATGCTCAGGACGATGCCACAGTCCCCGATCCAACCCCCATTTATGAGACCTCTTGGTGTTACGATGATGGTTCGATATTTTAACCACCCATACTGCCGCACCATGAGTTTCATCCTATCCCTAACACCTCTCGCCCCATCCGGCGTTTTCAACGCACTAAACCTTCTCTGTTCGCACCTCCCATAACCACACCAGTAGCCTCTACTCCCCCGGCCTCCACCGAGCCTCCATCATCCTCCACTACGTCAGTCTCTGCCGAGCCTTCTATTACTCCTCTTTGTTCGCCACCTCGACCCTCCATTATCCCTATAATGCCAAAACCAGCCTTGCCAGTCCCTACCCCTACTCCACTGCTTAACCCTTCACCCTTACCCGTGGCTAATTCTGAGCATGGTGTATTTTTATTGAATTTTGTAGATTATGCTAAAGTCTATACATTCCAAAAGTCTGTACGTTCCAATAAAAATTCATAAATTCTCAAAAATTTCAATAAAAATTCATAAATTCTCAAAAATTTCAATAAAAATTCATAAATTCTCAAAAGTTCCAATAAAAATTCATAAATTCTCAAAATTCCAATAAAAATTCATAAATTCTCAAACATTTCAATAAAAATTCATAAATTTTCAAGAAATTTCAATAAAATTTCATAAATTCTCAAAATTCCAATAAAAATTCATAAATTCCTAAAATTTCAATAAAATTCCAATAAAAACTCAAAAATTTCAATAAAATTTCATAAATTTTTTTTTTCCAAAATTCTCAAAACTCCAAAAAAAAACTCCAAATAAATCTAAAAAAAATTTAAAAGTTCAAATCGATGTTGTTGAGTATGTTTTATGCATTTATATATATATATATCATGGCTAATGAAATTTTGAGTGCAGGTTAAGAAGCTCTTGGTCCCACCGACTGGGCCTCGGCATCCAAGCCCCACGGTGACTGCACCTCATTTCTCAGTTCTCTCATTGCTCACCATCATCATGTATGCATTCCTGTATGCATTGTTACTATAACGTATCTACGCTATTATAACATATCAAGGACCTTGTGGTTCTGATGAACCTGGAATTTGAGTTCCCCTTCATCAAAAACAGTGATAATTCCAGGGGAATCTTGATCACATGGATAGGCCGTTGAGTCAATCAAGGTTTGGGATGATGGTTCCTCTTTCTAAGTTGATGCGTGGACAAATGGGCTTCGGCTTAGTATTAGCTCAGAGATCTGGATTCTTGACCAAATCTGGGTGGCTTAACAATATTATCCTTGATTATCTTTTATTTTAGTTTGTTTTAATTTTTCTTTAGCCCAGCATGCATCATGTAGGACTTTAAGCTTAATGATGAAAATCTTCATATTACGCCAATAATGAAGGTCGCTCGTTCTTAGTTGAATTGACATGAGATGTTCCGTTTCAACTCAAGTACTTTATTCTCCTTGAAGCTGCTCAGGCTGGTCCCTTGAATACCATCCATTTGCTGGATCTTTATCTCAATTCACTTTACTTTTCTACAAATTCACCTTGGTTGTAGCACGTCCACATTGGCTGGTAACCGCTCTCCAATGGTGCCTCCCAGTCATGCCCTCACGCACATTTTGTTTATTTAGTTTACTCTCCTTTATCCAGCTGACCGATGCTTTCTCGGAATTGTCCGAAGTTGTTTCATTCAAAATCTTGGAAAGATTTCCAACGCTTAGTGTCAGAGGCGTGTCACATCACACTTTGGCATCTACTTATCAGTTCGTTCCACCTCATTCTGCTTGTTTCCTTATTCGCTTCATTCCGTCTCACTCCCTTGCAAAGCAGACGCCAAGGCGGGGTAGCTGTAGACACGCTAAAATTGATGCTATGTTGAGTAAATCTCATGTCACCATGTGACGCCCCAAAGTAAACTTCAATATTGATTTAATATGAAGTTTTTCTATTTTCTATAAATTAATTATGATTTCTTGCTTTTTTAGAATTAACGCCCTGATCAGGGGCGCTATCTAAATTGACGGCATGACGAAGGGTGCCTCTTTTAACAATGGACGACTACCAATACGGGCGTCATTTTCTGGATGTATTGAAAATTCCAAATTTCAAATAAAATGAAAATTGTATAATTAACGTCTCTCCTAAAGGTGTTGATTATTTGACGTCTGTCTGGCAGGCGTCAGTTGATAATTTTAAATAAGGAAAGTTATTTGTTTCTATAATTAAATCCAGGAATTGACGCCTTGATGGTAGTCGTTATTCTAATTAACACCTTTGGATGTGTCGTCATTTTTAATTGACGCCCTACATGGGGTCGTCATTTTCAATTCTGTCTCCCTTTCGCCTGCTTCTTTCCAGTAATGGTTCCTTCCTCATTTTGAGCCTTGTATTCGACTGGGAAGGGAGTTTCTTGATGGAAGATATTTACCTTGTTTTAATCCTTGTTCTCCAAGGATCTTAGCCCTATAAATACCCTTCCTCGGTCTCTTCGCGCGAGAGAACAAAAAGGGAGGGAGAGATCATCAGAGTAGAGCTGACAGAGAGAAGAGTGTCTTATTTGTTTTGCAGGTTATTCATCCAAACGAGCTCTCCTTCCAAGCGATTCTCTTATTCTTCTACAGATGAACCACTGCAGTTCCATCGCATACTAAAGCTTCATCACCTCTACTGCTGCACGCACAGCAGAGAGGAGCTCTCTCTTTCTCTTTTGCTTGTTTTATTGTGTTGTTAGCATTCATAACATCATCGCACATCCTTCCTCCCTCTAGTTCTTGTTAGATCTCATACTCTACATATTATTGCTTAGCATTACATCCATATTTTTTCAAACCTTGTTACTCCTCCTAGGGGTTTAAAACCAAAACACACAAGGTGTGTTCGTGTTCATGTTTATGTTTAATTTGATTAATTTCATTATCTTAGAACTTTGATACTACACCTTTTGGCTAATCCACTCTTTTATTTGATATGTGTGTTCTTGCAAGGTAATCAAGACTAAGAACCCCCTTCATCGGCCAGCCGGTAGAAGGAGGAAGAAAGGGTTCACAATCTCCCCCGCTTAACACAAGGTACTCGCGATCATCCTTTTTCTTATTTGAGGTAACCCCTCTGGCGATCACTTTTTCCCTTAACATCCTCGCATGCTCCCCTTTTCTCCCCTTTTCCCATCCTTTTTCCATTAATTCTTCTTAGTTTTTCTAAGTGGATTTTTCATAATCTACAAATTGGCGATCACGGTGGGACTTCTAGTGTTTTTAGTTTGATTACCCCTCCCATGTGCTCCACGTAGCACACTCCCATTGGTACCCTCGCGTACCCCTCCCTCGTGCTCCACGTAGCACCCTCCCATTGGCGCCCTCGGTGCCCCTCCTTTGACACCCTCGCGTGTCCCTCCCTTGTGCTCCACGTAGCACACTCCTCATTGTGCACCACGTGCACACCTCCCCACTGATTAGCCAGTTTTGCAGTTTCCATTGGTTTATTCTGTTTGTCAGTTCATTAAGCTGAAGTAACGCCTTCCCTGCTGCCATCATTTTAGTATTCACGCCTCGTACAGAGGCGTCATTTCTTCATAAGACGCCTTACAGCAAGGCGTCATTTCCATTGTTACTGTTTACTTTTGATGCGATTGGATCATTGTTCAGTGATTTTGACGCCCCAACTGCCGGGCGTCATTTTATCATTGAACGCCTTAGCTTAAGGCGCCATTTTCTTAATTATTGGTTATTTGGTTATTTCCTGAGTATTTGTTTACAGTGCTTTGCACCTCTGCCTAGAGGTGTTCCTTTCACTGTTTGCGGTGATTAGCGCCTGCACTCCAGGCGCTGTTCATTAAATTAGCGACCTGCCCTGGGTCGTGTTTTTGTTCTGTGCCCACAGAACTGCTCCTTTTGTCTATTTGATTGACTGATCATATATCTGTTGGTGATATTACCTGTTTGCATTCATCTTGGCATATGGTTTGGGAGACCTCCTCTCCCCACACTTGTTAGGAGTTTTCACCCCTCTTGGTGAAGGAAGGACCCTCCATTGAGCATTCCGTCTCTTTGGACTGGAAATTCCTAAGCCAAGCCTCCATAAGTCCTCACACCCGTGGATTCCCTCACGGACGCTAGGCAGGTTGTACCATTGAAGTACCCGGAGTATAGTTGACCCATTCGTTGGAAAGGAGAGAAAATCTAGATACCCGGAGATTATACCCAAATTTTCAACCAGGATCCACCTTTGAAAGAAAGTATCTAATATTGAATCCACCCTAATTTCCAAGAGAAATCTTAAAATCTTGCGCTCATTACAACTTGTGTGTTTCTTTTGAAAAGGTGATATCTTTTGGAGACATTCATCTCTTTCTCCTTAAGTATGAAATTGCGTTCAGGTAAAATTCTCAACATGGCCAACTACGGATACACTTATGATGGTAATGAGGAGGGTCATTCTGACCCGTTTTATGAGATTCCCTCTCAAGATTCTGTTTATTATAAGGGAAACCACTATTCTTCCTCCAATCAAGTCCATATGGTGGACACCACCACTACTGCTTTGGAGGTTGAGCCTTCTTCCCAGGCCCGACCTACTACCCAGAATACTCCAGGGGACACTTCCTCTTCCCTCAATCTCAATGAAATTCTAAAGGCTATTGCTCAGCTAGATGATTCTCAGCGCCAGGCAGCTCAAGCCGCTCTTCTAAAGAGAAAGTTCATCCCGTCGTCTTCTAACCCTCATAAGGCCATGGGTGGCCACTCCGCTAATTCTCCTAATGACCCATCGGTCGTCCCTTGGGTACCCTCGCGCCCATCAACTCCTGTTGTGACTATGCCGGACCAACTGGCAAGTCACTCCATTGTTAGGCCTCAGCAGCCCCTTGGTTCCCAAATTCTAAGAAGGCCTATAACAAACCAACATTCCTTTCATCAGGCCCCAGTCGAGTCTGATAACCATGCTCTGTTATTCCAAAGGATGGCCAAAATGGAGGAACAGCTTAAGAGGGTCACTACACCCAAGGTTGCTCCTGAGATCGTGCTTCCCCCTATGCCGATTTTCCATCTACCACCATCAAAAATGCCGAATTTCCAGCGATATAATGGCACGGGCAACCCGAACATCCACCTGAAGGATTTTATGTATGAAGCGTCATTTTGGCAAGATAATAAAAATTCATTGGCTTATCTCTTCAGGCGGTCTTTGGATGGCCCCGCACTTGAATGGTTTTATTCCCTGGAGCCGACCGATGCCGGTGATTTTGATATAGTTCAACAAAAATTCATACAGAAGTACAAGGACCGTGTGGGTCCCTCCTTGTCCGTTACAGACCTGGTTGCTGAAAAGATGAAGCCCGAGGAGGACTTTGTTTTATTTGCTGATAGGTGGAGGGCTATGGCCGAGAAATTGAAAGACACATTGTCAGAGACAGAGCAAGTCAAAATGATTATTTCAAATTCTACTCCACAATTCCGTCATATCCTGGCCATGAATAAACTAAGCACTATGGAAGAGCTCTATGAAAGAGCTAGATATATTCAGACACAAATGAAGGATTCGCCAATCATGGGCATGTTCGATCCAAGGCCAAAGGTGATAAAGAGGAATGTTAATATTGGCAATACTGGGGCAACCATTGAAGGCACCGTTACCAACGAGCAGGTGAGCGCGTTTGGCAATTCCACACCCTTCCGCCATCCTTCAAACCCAGGGCCGTCACCACAACAGCCCGCCTTCCATAATCAAGTCCACCAGCCAAATAACAACCCTCCTCAGACCTTACGGCCTCCTCCACCTCCTCAACAACAACCCCACATTGCTCCACCAAATCAAACACCACAATATCACAAAGTTCCCCCACCGGCCAATTATGCACCACAACAATTTCAACAAAGAAGACCTTTGGGCCCCTGAAGGGCACAGTACTCCCCTCTTCCCGAAAGCTTATTGGATATCTTTAATTCCCTCATGGCCGCTAACCTGCTCACATTGCCAAAGGAAAGAGCAATATGGCCCCAACATGTGGATACATCCCGGTATTGCGTCTTTCACCGACAACCGGGGCACAATATCGATCATTGCTTTCACTTCAAAGATTACATACATGA
Organism: Amorphophallus konjac; assembly: GCA_022559845.1. Lineage (NCBI taxonomy): Eukaryota > Viridiplantae > Streptophyta > Magnoliopsida > Alismatales > Araceae > Amorphophallus > Amorphophallus konjac. The sequence goes on from CM040118.1 coordinate 148,035,742, forward strand.
CATGAATGATCAAGGTGATATTGATTGGGATGAAATGAGGAAGGTCATTGCTTCTCTAAAAATCCGAAGGCCTCCTCGGCAGCCAGCAGCTCAACAGCATCAGCAACAAGGACAACCACAAGCTCCACATCAACAACAGGTTCCTGCTCCCCAACCCAATATGGGGATTGTTAATAATCCACTACCGGAGCATCCGGTCCCAAATCAGCAAGTGAATATAGTCACCTCGATCCATGAAGTGGAGAGAGGACAAATTTGGCATAATGAAAATGCCTCTGTCGGGGCTATTAATCAGAATTCTAATCCACCACCCTCATTGATAAGAAGGCACCAGCCAATCCCTCCTTCCCAACCACAATGTCCCCTTATACGCTCCCTCACTCCTGGGCCATCCAATGCCAACATCGTCCCTTCACGTCCCCTTCTTTTGCGCCAACCCACAAATTCTCCATCACCCCAAAACCCTCCACCAAACAAACCACCTCTTATTCGTACCTCGCCGGTAGCCGTCGCCCCTCCCGTTCCACCTCCATCTACCGCCACCATGATTCCAAGGCCCCTTCTTGTTACACAATCACCATCACCTCATTCCAATAATCCACGGCCGGCGAGGCCCCTTATAACAACCCTTCCTCCCACCAACCCTGCGCCTACATCCAGCACCACTCCCTCTACTTCCTCCACCCCTTTACCCACACCGGTCCCGACAGAGGCGCAAAGAACAATGGTGCTCCGTAGCGGACAAATGTTTCAACGAGTGTTTCCCCAGCGGGAGCAGGAGCCACCACAGGAACAAGGAGAGCAAGAATAAGAATCTACACAGGGCACGGAGTATGATTTATTGAAGCATCTCGACAGAACACCGACCCGTATTTCTATTCTGGAACTGATTAAAAGATCTGCCACACATCAGCAACCTTTGAAACAATACCTGCAAAAAGTAATGGTGAATGAAGATATCCCGGCCGAACAGGTCACCACTATCTTAAACCCAGTTAGCAATCAGCCGGCTATTACTTTTTATGAACATGAGTTGGCTCCGCAGTCGGCCAGGAAATATGCACTGTGCATCACCATTGATATCAACAAAATAGCCGTGAAGCAATGTTTGGTTGATACTGGGGCATCCATTAATGTTTTGCCACCAAGCACTTTAAAGATGTGCAGCATTCCGGAAAGTCAGATTCGACAGTCCACTATAACAGTCATAGCTTATGATAACACAAGAAAGCCACCGCTAGGAATGATTACTCTGAAAGTCGGCTTGGGGCCAGTCTCGGTCGCGGTAGATTTCCATATTTTGGATATGGACCCGACATTTAATGGCATTTTGGGTTGCCCTTACATTCAGGAACTGGATGCCGTGCCTTCCACGAATCATCAATGCATCAAATTTCCACATAAAGGACGTATCATTAAAGTGACCAGTATGCCCATTTTGCCGACCGAAGACATACATTCTGCAACATCAGTGCCCTCCATGTGGCCTTCCAATATGCCTTTGCTCTCAGTATTGGATGTTGCCGATCTGCGGCAAGACCCGATGAGGTCATCATCTCCTTCAACCCCTTCCACCACACAGCTATCCAAGGGCAAGAAAAAGAAAGGTTTGATGAATACGCCCGGATGGAACATCTTAATGAAAATGGGGTACCGAACTGGTAAAGGCTTAGGTGCCAATCTCCAAGGGAGAGTTAAGCCTGTCAAGCCTCAAAAGATGATTCTCCGAGGTGGCCTCGGATATAAAGCACCAGGTAAAGATGAAAAAGAACCGTGGGCCGTTATGACTTCCACTCTCAAGACTGATCGGCAACCTCTTACATGGACCCTTCAAACACATTTTGTAACAGGAGGTATTCAGAATGATGATGAGCATACTACAGTAATCACTTCTATGCTGGATTGTCGAGACGTACATGCACGACAGTTTGCTCGCCATATAGCGCCACTAGCCACATATAAAGCTTTGGAGTCATTAAGGCCGGATAAGCAAAGGAAAATGGATGATCCTGAATGTGACTGGTATAGGTGGTTTGACATGAATGATATCTCTATTGCTCTGAGCCGCTTGTTCATGCCGACTGATCCAGAATGGCCACCGTTGATTCATGAGTTGATTGAAAAGCCAGCAGTAATTACAGACAAGAGGCAGCTTCTGAGTGACTATTCAGATACTGGAGAACCCGATGTGCCGTTTGAAGAGGGTTTCAATACAGACAGGCTGTGGGCCGGCCTTTTCTTTACCAAATCCATTCACCCGACGGCTGTTGTCCGTTTAATTGATCGGGTGTTCTTTTCAGATATCCCTAGGCCGCCTGCGGTCTTAATAAACTTCTCTCCAAATTCACTACAAGTTTCTCTTCCAATTCCTCCCTTGCTCCTTGAGCAGTTTTCCAAACTCTCCATTACAACCCCGCGTGGGTCATCATTGATTCAATCCTTCACCAAACTTTCAATTTCAACACTCTCCCCTGTTTCCACCTACCATTGCTTTCTCCTTGAAAATGAAAAAAAAACGCCAAAATTCAAATTTCCCAATCCATCTCCGTTGAGGAGACCTCCTATCTTCTTCCCGAGTGTGTCCCGATCTCGGGACTGCTCTTCCCGGATCTGTTAAGGGACCTCCCCTACCCCTCCGATGAGGGGACTTCGTCTGTATCCCTTTTTGTATCCGGTTTTTCCTCTCCTCCTTCACCTTTATTGAATTCTAGTGATCAGTCTAGTTGTTCTTTCTCTTCTAGTGTTCAAAATCACGGGGTAGCTTTGCATAAGAAGTCCAAGGGTAAGCAGATTCCCCGTAGATTCTTCTTGGAGTTAGCTAGAAGATGTCAAGCTTGCCTAGCCATCCCAGAATTTGTGGAAAATCCGATCATCTTGCCAGAGATAGAATATGAGGGTATTTATGCTTCTAATGAGGGTTTTGGTGTCTATGAGATTATGAATGATGAAGACCCTGTTGAAGAGGGGGATGAAAGTTACGAAGAATATGAGGACGAGGCAGATGCTTTTGCTAGTGGCATGAGAAGATTTGATGAACCATCAGCCTCAGTAGAAGAACCTACCAAAGAAATAAATCTGGGTACGGAAGAAGACCCTAGGATCGTCCTCATTTCAAAGAACTTCCCGCCATCCGAAGAGGAGGCACTCATTTTGGTTCTTCAAGAATACAAGGACACATTTGCATGGAGTTATGAAGATATGCCCGGACTAGATCCTGCGCTCGTTGAACATCGGCTTACACTTAAACCAGGGTCTGTCTCGGCCAAACAGCGGTTGAGACGTTTCCACCCTAATATGGCTTTAAAAATGAAAGAAGAGGTCGATAAGCTGCATAAAGCCAGATTTGTTAGAGTTGTCCTCTATCCTAATTGGGTTGCTAACATCGTCCCAGTCATGAAGAAAGATGGAAAGGTCAGGATCTGTATAGACTTCCGGGACCTCAACCGCGCGTGTCCTAAAGATGACTTCCCCCTCCCTCATATTGATGTTTTGATTGACAACACGGTAGGATTTGAGACTCTCTCCTTTATGGATGGCTTTTCAGGTTATAATCAGATTCGCTTGGCTGAGGAGGATCAAGAGAAAACGTCGTTCACTACACCATGGGGAACTTATTGTTATGTGGTCATGCCTTTTGGACTTAAGAACGCTAGAGCCACCTATCAAAGGGCCATGATGGCTATTTTTCATGATATGATCCACATTTATATTGAGGTGTATGTGGATGACCTGGTAGTAAAATCAAGAACAAGGATTGAGCATCCCGGGTTCTAGCTAAAGTCTTGCAAAGAGCACGGGAGTACCATTTGAAAATGAACCCTAAGAAGTGCGTATTTGGAGTTTCATCAGGGAAGTTGCTTGGATTCATTGTTAGTAAGAGAGGTATTGAGATCGATCCCAATAAGGCGAAGGCCATAAGAGAAATGCCTCCTCCCAGGAATTTGAAAGAAGTAAGAGGATTGATCGGGAGGTTGCAATTTATTCACCGATTTGTCTCTCAGCATTCACAAAGATGCAGGCCGTTCTACGAGCTTACCAAGCCGGGAGTCAAGCTTCTTTGGGATAACAAGTGTCAGGCAGCTTTTGACGGATTGAAGGGTTATCTATCAAATCCCCCTGTCCTGAGGCCGCCAGTTTCAGGCAAACTGCTTGTTCTTTATATTTCCGTCCTTGATGACTCTGTAGGCGCTGTCCTAGCCCAAGTTGATGAAGAAGGAAAAGAGAGGGCAGCTTACTACTTGTCAAAACTCTTTAACCCATGTGAGCAGAGGTACTCAGCCATAGAGAAGACTTGTGCAGCTTTAGTCTGGGTAGTTCAGAAACTCAAGCATTATTTCTTAGCTCACGAGGTTCATCTCATTGCTCGTATGAATCCAATCAAGTTCCTTCTTGAAAAATCTGTTCTCACTGACCGATTGGCGCGAAGGCAAAGCTTCCTCTCTCAGTTTGACATCATCTACATTCAGCAAAAAGCGATTAAAGGCTACGCCATAGCAGAACATCTTTCTCATCACCCTCTCCCCAGATTTGACCCTGTTCGCTCAGAGTTTCCAGATGAGGAACTAATGTTCGTCAATCAATCCGATTCGATGTGGACGTTACATTTTGATGGAGCTTTGAATTCAAAAGGGAAAGGGATTGTTATTGTTCTTCTATCACCTGAGGGTATCACCATTCCGCTCGCTTCTCAGCTTGCATTTCCAGTTACAAACAATATAGCTGAGTACGAGGCTCTTTTGGCCGGACTGGAGGCCGCTCATCAACTCGGTGTTACCCAATTGCGAATTGTAGGTGATAGTCAGCTTATTCTTTGCCAAGTTCTCTCCAAGTGCCGTACGCTTAATCCTAAACTCAAGCCCTACCAAGAATTGACTTCTGCTTACACCAAGCTTTTCACCAAATTGATCTTCGTTCACGTCCCTCGTGACCATAACATTCTAGCTGATGCTCTTACTTCTCTTGCATCTTCCTTGGTTCTCCTTCCCAAAAGGGATTCCCACTCCATCACTGTTCGTAAGCGGCTCATTCCCGCTATTCAAGACCCATCTTTTCTTAGGATTAAAGAGGAGGTGCTTAGGAAGGTTGAGCAAGGCAGAATTATTGAGAATAAGGAGGTCATGCTATTGGACTTGGAAGAAGAATTGGATGATGAAGAAAAGCCATGGTATTATGAAATTGCTAAATATTGCCAGGATCAATCATATCCTGAAGAAGCCACAGCGGAAGAAAAAAAAGTCATCCGAAGAGTTGCTCAGCGATACACTCTAATTGGAGGTGTGCTTTATAGAAGAGGTCTCACTGGAGTTTTATTAAGATGCCTAGATGATGACGAATCTTGGAAAGTTGTGGAAGAGGCCCATTCGGGAGTGTGTGGTGGTCATGTCAATAGCCAGATGCTTGCTAAGAAGATCCTAAGGCTAGGTTTCTATTGGCCCACTCTAGAAGAGGATTATTTTATCTATGTTTGAAGGTATGTTAAGTGCCAACTGCACGCCGACAAAATTCATTCTCCTGCTTCTTCACTCCATCCCGTATCTTCCCCATGGCCTTTCTCCATGTGGGCTTTCGATATCATTGGACCCCTTGGTGATCCGACCCTCCTCACAAAACTAAAGTCATTCATACTGACGGCGACGGAATACTTCACCAAATGGGCGGAAGCGGAAGCTTACGTGGAGATCAAAGCGTCAACCGTCTGCAAGTTCATAATGAAGAATATCATCGCAAGATTCGGCATCCCAAGTACCATCGTCACCGACAATGGACCCCAGTTCATCTCTCAGGAACTTCAGGACCTCCGCAACAGGTATAACATTACATTACATCATTCATCTCATTATTATCCATAGGGCAATGGCCAAGCAGAGGCAACTAATAAGACTTTGATTAAGATTGTCAGGAAAATGTGTGAGGCTAACAAATTTGTGGATTGGCCAGAAAAATTAGTTGAAGCTCTTTGGGCCTATCGTACTTCCATTCGTACCCCTACAGGGCAAACACCCTTCGCCCTCACTTATGGAATGGAGGCGGTAGTTCCTTACGAGATTCTTGTTCCTTCTCTGCGAGTACAATTGGACAAAGAATTCTCTATTGATGAGTGGCGTGAATCTCTCCTTGCCCAGTTGGAACTCCTAGATGAGAAGCGTCTGGCTGCCGCCGAGCATGCGTGTATTTATCAAAACCGGCTTTCATGTTTTTATCAAAAGAAAGTGATTGAGAGAAAATTCAAAATTGGTGAATTGGTGATTAAAAGAATTTTTGTAAAACCAGGTGGACCACGTTCAAAACTCCAACCTAATTGGGAAGGCCCCTTTATTATAAAAGATGTTTATCCTGGCAACGCTTATAAATTGATTAATGCTGAAGGTGAAGAGCTAACTCATCCTTGGAATGGTCTCTATCTAAAGAAATACTATCCCTAAAAATGAAAAAAAAGAGAGGAGAAAAAATAAAAAGAGAAAAAAAGAGACGAAAAAGAAAGAGCAAAAACAAAACAAAACAAAAATTGAAAATCTTGGAAGCTGGTATAGTACATGGGCCACGACACCGAAAAAAAATCAAAATCTTTAATTCATTCTTCAGTCTCGACGGTTTAACTCTTGGGTCAATTCATGCACACACTACATGCTTTATTCTTAAACTCGAGCAGCCCGGAATTCAAGGAAAGTTCGACCCAATCAAGAGTGTAAAAGCCTTACCTATTCTCTTCCTTTCGGCTCACGAGAGGGAACACAAGTTAGGGGTTACCAACCAAGCATGCCCGCCGCCCTAGTAGGTGGAAGTCAGGGCCCAAAAGGGAACAAAATGCTTAAAGCCCAAGTACAATTAGGTCTTTATCTGTTTCGAAGAAAGCAAAAGGAAGTTATGATAAAAGAAAGCATGTCAAGAGGGCAAAGTCCCCGCAAGGAAAATCTTGGTCGTAAGCTTGCATGAATAAGGGCAAAAAGAGCAACAAAATTTCCTTAAGCCGAAGACCGAATCCCAAAAGGTATAAGGGCAGGGGAGGAGTGTGCCCCGTTCTTGAAAACCTTTCGTGAGCTTCCTTAATCATTCTTCCCTTCTCCCTTCATGGTGGGTTGTGAACTCGAAGAATGGCAAAGACCAACTAAGAAGGATGTGCTGTGAGAGAATATGAGTAAAAGCCAAAGTATAAATCACGTTGACTCTTTTGTTAAGTCTCTTGAGAAAATGTAATGAATTTTAGATTATGATGGTTAAGGTTTCAAAGCTCTATACCATACTCGCCTCCAAAATAAAATTTTCCAAATAGGCGTCCTTTTCAAAATTAAGTGTCACTTTCAAAACAAAAATTCAAAAAAAAAAGGCATATATAACAATAATAACAAAAAAAATGACAGTGGAATTTCAAGCCCTTTGTTTCTCATACGCTTGATTGCATTCTTGTATGGGCATCTTTTATTTTTAGTTTACATTTGCTTGCTTGCATGACGCATTTTTTTATCTACTCTTTGCCTTCATTGATTAAAGGCTTGGCCCCTTGACCCGTTATCAAGGTTAAAGTAAAGACATCCCTTGCTTATTGAGCAAGGGGCCAAGTCGAACAGATGAATTAACATGTTTATTCAAGTGTGGAAGCACAGGGCAAAAGTAAAAGACGAGAAGGAAAAGAAGACACAAGTACACAACTACACAAGTGCTCAGGTAACAAAATCTCAATTTCATATATGTATACATCATAAATGTATGAGTACAGGTGTGAGGGTGGAGGAGTACAAGTAAGTCTCTCAACTCTCGCCTCCACCCTCCTCTCTCCTACTCTCTGCCTCACTCTCGTCCTCCCGACGAGGCACTGGTGGAGGGGGCATGGGCCCCCGGGAAGTAGCTGGAGCTCGAGCCGGCTCCTCTGCCTCGCTCCTCTGTCGGAGAGAGGAACCCGCCACAAAAGTAGAGCTGGTGAAGCTGTACCCTACAGCTCGCGCCCGCTCCCGACCTCACTGAAGACGCTCCTCGGTCGCTCGTAGCCGCTCCTGTGCAACGGCTAGCTGGGCCCTCAAGGCTGTAAGCTCTCGATCGCAAGCTGACCGCTCCTCACGGTCCCGGGCACGCTCCGCCTGGTACTGCTCGCGGTCCCGGACACGCTCCGCCTGGTGCTCCTCGCGCTCCCGAGTATGCTCTCTCCGCTCCATCTCGAGGGCGACTCGCAGCTCCGCCACGTCCTGAGGCAGCTCCTCTCGCCGCCTCAAGGCCCGCTCCAGCTCCACGACCCGTTGCTAGCGGATCGCCAACTCTGTCCCGGCCAGGGCATCCCGAGTATGTGCCGCCTGTAACTGTGAAGACTGCAAACATTTAAACAGATCATCAGTTCCACAATTCAATAATTCATGGAATAAGCAACATACAATTGAAAATAAATAACTCACTTGCGTGGCCATCGCCCGCTGTTCCTCCTCGATGCAAGTAAGAGCGGCCCGGAGTTCCTCGGTCTGTAAAGAAAACAATCTTCATGAGTATATTATATAAACAAATGAATAATTTTGAGTTTAAGATTTAAGGCATACCCGTGAGGCAAGGTTGCACTCTGCCGCCTCGGCCCGTGCCACTGCCCCTGCTAGCTACTCTGCTAAAGCAGTCACCTCTGCACTAGGCCCTCTAGAGCTGGAGGCCTCTCCTGTCTCTCTCCCTACTGCTCCCTGCTGGGCACGCTGCATTTATTGAGATTGTCAGTAGCTAATCATCAATAAAAAAAATTCATATGCATATAGGAATAAATTAAACACTCACCAAAGTCTCAAGGTCTGCCCGTGTGGTGGCGAGCTGTGCCTCTAGGCTGTGTAGGTGGGCTTGTGCATCCATCGCCACTATGTCCCGCGCATCCTGCATTCCTCACATATTAGTCGCATGATAGATATACAAAGCATTTGCATTTAATTTAGAAATAAGTGCATTCATACATACCCCTAAGACCCTCATCTGGGGTCGGCCGGCATAAACCTCCCAGTAGCGTCGGAGGTACTCGGAGCTGTCGGTAGCCTGTGAAGTGACCCGGGTCCCGCCACGCTGCCAGTCTGCGTACTGGTTGGAGAACCGCACTCTCCAGTCGATCGCTTTCGTGCGACCGCGCGTCTTCTTGCCTATACCCTGCGGCTCTCCTACCTCGATCCACTCCTGGTGTAGGTCGAGGGTCCTCATCACCAGCCTAAGCCGTAACAGCTCAATCTCGTTCAGGCAATGAACCCAAAGCTCATGCCCAAAGCGAGGTCGGCCCGCTACGACCCAGGGCTGGCCTTCATCGGTCATCCCCTCATAGGGTCTCCACCTCACCTGCATTCACAAACATGCATTCACATCATCATATCATCATCATATTTCACATAAAAAAATAAAAAAATAAAAATTGCATCATACATACCAGTGAGGCGAAGAAGTCTCAGAACTCCCGTCGTAACACTCGCAACTCGTAGGCGAGTGGGGCTCCGATCACCACCGGTAGCCAACGCCGTGCTAGATGGAAGGACCCCTCATCTCCGGGTCGTAGATCCGGGCATCCCATGGGCATGTACAAATGGCTCCAAATCTGCATCCATACATTGCATTAGTTGACCATGCATATGCATATAATAAAAGAAAAAGAATAAAAACAACAAAAAATGCATACCTGAAGAAAAGGTGAAAAGCCACTAACTGTCGTCTCTCGACCTGTCCCCGTGGACAGGTCGGCTATCAAGTGTGCCAGCAACACTGCTCCCCAGGCGTATCTGCCCACGCCCTCTAAGTCCTCGAGTATCCCCAGGAAGCGATAGTTGATGACGTCGCCCTTCGTGCCGAGTAGTAATCTCCCGAGCATCAAAAATAGAAACCTCCTCAAATCTCTATCTACCCTCTCCCTGTCAGCTGGATCCTGGCAGTAGGCAGCCCTAGCCCCATCTATCAATCTCTGCGAAAACTGCTATAAGGACTCCCTGGATCTCTGCCTAGAGTCCCCCAATCCCATAGCTATGGTAAGGTCAGTGCGGAAGATGGTCCTACACTCGCTAGGTGTCTCGTAGACGGTCTCAAGCCCTAGCAGTCTCTGGGTAAGCTCGCTATAATCGGGTAGGGTGATCCCGCTCACAGCCTCCCCATCTACCCTCAGCCCAGTGATCCTAGCCACATCCTCCAAACTAGGAACCATATGCCCCCATGGCATCAGAAATGCCTGGCTAGACCTATCCCATCTCTCTCTCAAAACCTGAATCAAAGGTAGGTCTGGCCTAACTGGCTCAATGCTAAGGAAGGCTCCAAACCTCATAGCATCTATCCTAGCTCTCTGGAACTCGGGGAGGCCATAATAAGTTGCTCAGACCTGGACCCAAGAAATCTGCGTCCTCATCAACCCCTGCATGCATATAAAGAGAACATTTTGTTTAAGTTTTCATATGGAAATTCATTTGTTGAGATATTTGCTGTTTGGTTAATGAACGACCTACCTAGGGTCATGGTTTTTATAATTGATGCCCCTGAGGGCGACGTTATTTCCAAATAGGTTTCAGGTGATACTGTACGTTCATTTAATTGATGACCTACCCATGGTCGTTGTTTATCCAAGTGACGCCCCTGTGGAGGACGTTGTTTTGAAGGAAATATTCTAATATTCAGTGAAATTTGGAATTTGATGCCCAACCATGGGTCGTCAGTTATCTAAGTAACGCCCCTATGGAAGGGCGCGGTTCACAAAGTGATTTTTCTATCCTAAATTACATTTCTTGAAAATGTTGAATTGACGGCCACCCTGTGGTCGTTACCTATCTAATTAACGTCCCGATGGGGGGCGTGGTTTTCATGGGGTTTCAAGGTTTTAATGTGCGAAATTGAAATAACAGAAATACATACATTTTAAAATTTAAATGAAATCACAGGGAAATAACAGCATGCTGGTGAAACATGATAAAATTAAAAATAACGACATGCTGCAGGGCGTTTCTTTCATGCGATTAATTTTTTTAAAAAAAATGAAAAGATGAAATTAACGACCCTCTCTGGGACGTTATTTAAATTCACGACACCCCTGGGGGCGTCATTTTACTGTGTCTCTGGTTTTGTCATGCCCGAGGGCCATGGAAATGGGGAAATAATGGAAATAAAAAAAAGAATAGAGAATAGGGGTATGGGGACCAACCTTTTGACGTTCGGGACCAATCAACCCCCCACGGAGGGGTTGTCTTGGTTGCCTTGGTCGTCGGAGCTGGCCGGGCCGACGGGCCACCACCGCCGCCACCTCCAGTTCTCCTTCTTCTTCCTCACAATCTCTTTCTCCTTCTTCCCCTTCGTCTTCTTCTTCTTCCCCTTCGCCTCCTCCTTATTCTTCTTCATGTCCTTCTTCTTCATCATCATCTTCTTCTTCTTCGTCTCATTCGTCTTCTTCTTGTTCTTCTGCGTCACCGGCCGCCGCCGCCGGTGTCTCTTCGGCCGCCGAGGGAGGGAGCCCCTCCACGGCTGCTTGTTCCCCTTCCAGGTCCACCACGTCGGGGGCCATAACCCTCTGCCATTTCTGTCCGCCACCAGCCATCGGTTTGAGAGGAGAGTGAGAGAGTAGAAAGAGTGAGAATGAGAGAGATAGATGGGGGGGTTTCGGTTAGGGTTTTACAGAGAAAAGAAGGAAATGGAAACGAAGGAAGGAAGAAGAAAGGGGAAAGTAGGGTTTAACGATCGAGAATAATTGATGCCCGAGTGGAAGGCGTCTCTTCTTAAATTGACGGTTTGAAGTAAGGCGTATATTTCAGATTTGACGCCTCGAGGATGGACGTCCTTTGTGTTCTGCATGGGAGTTTGTAAATGCCGTCAGACGCATTAATGGGATTTGATTGACGAGAGAGGGTGTAATTATTACCCCTTTAAATTTGACGACGAAGAGAGGGGGCGTCCATTGTTTAAAACGCGAAGTGAGTAAAGGCGTGTTTTATAAGAAATTAAGGAATTATCTCAAAAATTATTTGAAAATTTGAATTGATTAACGCCTTGTTTAAAGACGTGAGTTAAGAAACGCTAGTGCCTTGGGCGTCAATTACGAGTTTGATGGACGACATTAGCTGAGGCGTGTCTTAAGTAATTAACGCCATTTATAGGGGCGCTATTTAGAACAGAAGGATCGGAACTCCTTGTTATCAGATAGAATTGCTTGAAATATCAGAACTGATCACTTTCATACATTGCTTTGGCTCAAATAAAAGAGGAATTCTTATTGCATTCATGAAAATCTTTGATTACATTCTAAGCCACTGTGGGCCTTATCTTCTTGAGAGCCAGTACATAAGCTTTACATTTGTTCTCTTCTTCTTCAACATGAGTCTTGGATTTGTGGAGAAGTGCCACCTTCCATTGAGCCATTATGGTCCTAATTTCTTCATGGTCACCACTTGAGCATAGATCCCTCTTCTTGATTGGAGGAAGATGAGAAGGTCCTTCGAAGAGATGTCGAGGAAGTCCGAGTTGTGGGAGGCATCGGTGTGCGTTATAAAGGATAAAGTCGGTCCCGCCAATTAAACGGAGCTCGATGCCGGAGGATAACCTTGAGCGAAGTTCTTGGGTTTTGAGAAAACCCGGTGTGCATGTGAAATTGCTCTTTGGCATTGTTTTGAAGTAATCTCTCCATTCATTCCTCTTCTTGAGCTTGGGAACTCTATTAGTAACTCTTTCACATAAGCCCAATGAGCTTGTCATATACCTAAGTGGGCTCTTGGAGAAGATTTTGGAGGCCGCTTGGTTTGCTTGACATGGATCAAACTTAAGGTGTAAATCTATCCAACATGCTAGAAGAAGCATTGATCCAAATAAAGGCCGTCCTAGTGAAGCCGAGGTGAGCCCATTGTATAGGTTGGCTAGTATTGCCCCACCTATTTTCTTTCCCTCCCACATACTTGCTATTGCACTCAAGTGTTGTTCCTCTAAATGATCCTCCAATGAAGGGAAGAATAAAGCTCCTCCTACACATATGACAAACCCCTTCATCACTCTCTCCAAAAGGGCTTCATCTCCTTGAGCCTTATCCATGTTTTTATATACCCAAGAAGCCAACTTCAAAAGATTGATTCCCTTGTTGGCCTTCATTTGATTCACCAAATTTGAGCTTTGAACAAGGCTCATGAGCATATCATGGGCTTGTATGGGCTTAGTCATATGGGCCATCTTTGTTTCCTCTCCTTGCTTCATCTTCTTCAAACCCAAGAGCATCTCCACTTCTTCTAGGAGGATGGTTGCTTCAAAGGTTGGGAATAGAAAAGTATGGGTGTGAGGGTGCCATAATTCTATAAGAGCTCCAATGGAAGCCCAATCAAGATGGATATCATTATAATGGGTGGCATGGGTGATAAGGCCTAGAAGGTTCCACTTAGCAAGGAAGGATCTCATGTCTAGAGAGAGCTTGGAGAGTAGCAAAGGAAGCCACTTGACCTTTAGAAATTTTCTTGGACCAAGAATAATGGGGTAATCCTGAAAACATAAAACATAAAAGAAAGGAAGAAGAAAGAGAATAACATCAAAAATTTTGAAAAGAAAGAAAGACAGAACGAAATAAAAGCTCCAAACACAAAGAACACTTACTTGGTCTTTAGCAATTTTTCCACTGATATGGCCTGGCACTTCACAAATTCTTGGAAAACTCATCCTTGACCTCTTGGAAGGCCTCTGCTGCATTAACTGGTTCGTCCTTCTAATAGTGTTACTTGTTCTACTCTATTTTTCTTCTGCTGCTAATTCTTCTACAAGTTCTTCTGTTTGTCTGTCTACAGAAGATGGCTTCGGTGCTATAGTTTCGATGATCTGATGTTTGGAAACACCAGCAGTTGCCCTATTTATAGTGTTTTGAACGTTAACGGGCAGCATGGTTTGTGTTTGAATAAAACGATTTGCTGGAAGTTTAACTCCGAGCAGGAAACGAAAATAGCTAATTAACGACGTGCTTTGTGGCGTCATTTGTTAAATTGACGACACTCTCTGGGTCGTCATTTATCCAGCGCCTCCATGAAGGTCGTCATTTTCATTCCAATTCCAAGTTAACCCTTTAATGCAATTAATGCCTCAGTGCACGTTGTCATTTCTTAATTTGACGCCTATCAGAAGGGTCGTCATTTTCTGAGCTTGTGCGTTTAAATTGTTGGATTTCTCATGAACTTAAGTGCTGCTATATCATGATTAAATTATTTTTATCAAGCACTTATGATTATATTTTAAGCTAATGATCTTTTGAGCTTTGAAGTGCAAGTTGTGCAAGTCTGTACATCCTTCTAAAGTCCATACGTTCCATTATCAAGTCTATACACTTCATTCCTCAAAGTCTGCACATCCTTCTCAAGTCTATACATCCTTCCCAAGTCTATACATCCATTCTCTCCTTCAAGTCTATACATCCTCACCCAAGTCTATACGTCCCATTCCCTTCACCAAGTCTATATGTTCCATTCCCTTCACCAAGTCTATACATCCTCACCCAAGTCTATACATTCCATTCCCTTCACCAAGCCTATACACCCCATTCCATAAGTCTATACAATACTAAAGTCTGTACATTCCAACAGTCTATACGTTCCAATAAAAATTCATAAATTCTTAAAAATTTCAATAAAAATTCATAAATTCTCAAAAATTTCAATAAAAATTCATAAATTCTCAAAAGTTCCAATAAAAATTCATAAATTCTCAAAATTCCAATAAAAATTCATAAATTCTAAAAAATTTCAATAAAAATTCATAAATTTTCAAGAAATTTCAATAAAATTTCATAAATTCTCAAAATTCCAATAAAAATTCATAAATTCCTAAAATTTCAATAAAATTCTAATAAAAACTCAAAAATTTCAATAAAATTTCATAATTTTTTTCTAAAAAAATTTCCAAAATTCTCAAAACTCCAAAAAAAAAATCCAAAAAAATCCAAAAAAAATTCTAAAAGTTCAAATCGATGTTGTTGAGTATGTTTTATGCATTTATATATATATATCATGGCTAATGAAATTTTGAGTGCAGGTTAAGAAGCTCTTGTTGTGCCCCTTAGGCACAAGTATGTGCTATGTTGCTTTGATGATAGCAATGCTATTTGGTTTTGATGATAGCAAGACAGTGAGTGCATTTGAGTGCATTTGATATTGAATTTTGATGATTGCAATGCTATTGTGTTTTGATGATTGCAATAAACAAAGTGCATTTCTGTGCATTCTTATCCTTGAGCATTCTGCATATGATAGCAACATGAATGATGATGTTTAGCATTGATGGCATTTGTTCTTTATATATCTGAATTGCATTTTGTCAGATATCATGTCTCTGCATGTAACTGCAAAGTCTGAATAGCAGTAAGTGCTAGTCTCTACATTGGACTTCATTTGGACTTTGAAGTGAGTTATTCACTGTGAGTCATCTTGCTGTGTGAGTCATCATGCTATTATTCACCTTCTGATCATAATGCAGTTCTTCATAAGTTCTGATATGGCATTGCATATTTGATTATGTTCAGTCATGTTACTGTTACTCTTTAGACTGCAGTTTGATACTGCAGCGTCGACCCATCGAACTGCGGCACTTCAGAGGTAAAAGTAAGAAATATTTGATCTGCTGCGTCCACGCTGCTTGGGCAATGCGTTGACGCTTGGTGCCTTTTTAACTTTGCTGCATTTATTCATTGGTCTGGTCTGTGGTGCGTCGACCCCTTGTGCTGATGGGTCGACCCCTTAGTTAATTCATCAGATTTATACAAGTCCATACATTGGTCTTAACTTTCCAAGTCTGTACATTGGCCTCCATGCCTTAAGTCTCTACATTGGATTGTTTGGCCAAGTCTGTACAGCCAACGCCTTCATTGATTCCAAGTCTGGACACTGGTCTTCAGGCGTTCCAAGTATGCACATTGATTCAGGTTTTTCAAGTCTATTCAATGAAGTCTGAACATTGCATTTGCATTCACAATGTCTTCACACCTGAAGTCTATACCTTGTGTCGTTCACATCTGCAAGTCTAGACATTGGAAAGTCTATACAGACTTCAGCGTCTCATTTAGCGTCTAAGGCAAAGTCTACACGTTGCTACAGTAACGCAAGTCTATACATTGTCCTAGGCTAAGTGTGTACAGCGTCTCATTCATGCTTTGATTAATGAAGTCTGTACATCAAGTCTTCACATTCTAAGTCTGTACAGCCGTTGGGTTTGGACTCAGAGTCTGTACACTCGATTCGCCTTTGAATTGGTCAAGTGTGTACACTCCTTCACTGTAGCTTTCACGTATCCAAAGTCTACACATTGTGAAAGTCTATACATTCTTCACTGACTTTCGCTCAAGGCAAAGTCTATACATTGGGGTCTTTCCCTACGTTTCATAAGTGAAGTCTGTACATCCGTTTCTGAAGCCTGAAGTCTATACACTCCAACCTATTCCTACGATCAAGGCTTCAGCTACACTTTAAGTCTGTACATTGGCTTCGCTTCATCAAGTCTGTACACTGACTCGCTTCATGTCCCTAAAGTCTGTACATCCACAGTGAAATCCAAAGTCTATACATTGGTCTTCACATTGAAAGCCTATACATTGCTGGATGATCAAGTCTGTACATTGGGGGGGTTTTCCTACGCTTGGCCAAGTCTATACACTCATACCTTTCCCTACGTTTTGCTGGCCAAGCCTATACATAGCTGAGTCTGTACATTGCTTACAACTCACACGTTCAAAGCCTAAAGTCTATACAGCGTGAAGTCTATACATTGGGTTCAACTCTTCAAAGTCTGTACAGTGGCTTCGCATCGGCAAGTCTGTACATCGGCTTCACTCATTCAAGTCTATATATCCACAGTGGATCTTCAAGTCTATACATCCACAGTGGAACTTCAAAGTCTATACATCGGCTTCACTCATTCAAGTCTATACATCCACAGTGGATCTTCAAGTCTGTACATCCACAGTGGAACTTCGAAGTCTATACACTGCTTGAGCCTCAACAAGTCTGTACATCGCCTTAAGCGTTTCAAGTCTATTCATTGGCTCAAGCTTCCAAGTCTGTACACTGGTTCAAAGTCTACACAACGCCTCTTTGATTCTAAGTCTTTACATTCGTTTTAAGGCAAAGTTTGTACATTGCCTTTGTGCTTCAAAGCCTGTCGATTGAAGAGTCTACACACTAGTTGTTCACACATCCATGTAGTCTGAAGTCTCTACATTGCATATAAGCATGAAAGTCTGTACAGCGGGCAAGTGTGTACATCCATCAGTGAACACATCAAGTCTATACACCGCATGTGTTCAACTGATCTTCATGAAGTCTATACACCGCGTGTGTTCAGTTGTGTTTCATGAAGTCTATACATCGCTTGCCTTCATCCGATCATCATGAAGTCTACACAGCGCCTGCCTTCATCTGAGGCTTATGAAGCCTTTGTATTCATTAAGTCCATACACTGCGTTGTGCATACTTTACATTGCTTTTGCCTTCACAGCAAAGTCTATACAATGCTTTGCATTCTTCAGAGTCTGTACAGGGTTTAGACTTAAACTGATAGCTTAATCCGATACTCTTGTCTGTCTGATAGGGACTGAAGAGGCTATTGAAGAGCACGTGATCCGAGGTGCCTGACTCGTGATCCAAGGATGGACGAGATACCAGGATGCTGACACGTGGCCAAATGTTTGGGCGAGAGCTGTGGAAGCCACACTCGCCCTAGCTGCTGCTGCTGCTGCTATATATATGTGTCTTCATCCTCTGTAGAAGAAGGCAATTGAGTGATTGTGATCGAAGCCTGGGAGCAGCAGAGAGTAGAAGCTGAGAGAAGAAAAAGAGAAAAAGAAGAGAGAGCTTCCACGATCCAGCAGAAGAAAAGAAAAAGAGAAAGAGAGAAAAGGAGAACAGAGATCGAGAGAAGAAGAGAAGTGCGGCAGAGAAGAAAGAGAAAGAGAGAGAGTGAAGAAAGAGAGTGAGATCGAGGGAGATCTGTTCTTGATGGACCGTGGATCAAATCCAGGCCATCCAGCCCTTTAAGAGCCACATTGTGCTTCATTGCTTACAGCTTTCCGATTGCTGTCTTGTTCTATTTTCTGTTTTCTATTTTACATCTTTGTTCAAGCTGTTAGTCAGCGGATTGTAGAGGTGCTGCCTCTGGATGGCTAAGCTGTATTGCCCAGCGGTTTGCAGTGGAGGATTCCACTGGACAGCAAGCTGTGTTGCTCAGCGGGGCGAGGAGGATTCCTCGGACGGCAAGATGTGTTGCCCAGCGGATGTATGACAAGCTGTGATGCCCAGCTGTTCAAGTTGTGAGTCAGCGAAATCCACACTTAGTTTGAGTGTGGGGTGGATGTAGGTCTGCTGGACCGAACCACCTAAAAACCCATTGTGTAGTGGTTTGAATTCTTGTGTGGTTGGCGCTAGATGAATGCTTAGGGGCGCTTTGGTTTGATGTTCTATAAGTGTTCATCTATTTGCTGAACACACTATATGGTTGACTGTGGTTTAATCTCTTTTATCTGATTTCGCTAGATGAATGTTAGGAGCGCCTCAATTGGGTTTTCTGTCTGAATGCTTTAAGGCACAAGCTCCTTTGATTTGATTCAGTCTAATGTTTAGACTTGCTTAGGTTCGCTCTATATATCTGCAATAGTTTTTAATTTCGCATCTCTGATTGCTTTAGATTTTAATTGGGTAAAATTTTTATAGGCTATATTCATTCACCCCCCTCTGAATACTTGCACCGAACCCAACACTTGGTATCAGAGCGGGTCTCTGACTGAACAGATCTAACAATCTGTAGAGGATCCTGCTAATTGTTGGTGCATTTCAGAGTGGGTCTTTTGGAATCATATTTTGATTTACTGTCTTAGTGCTTTACGTTGATCATCTGGTTTAGTGCATTTCTATTTGGTGCATTTTATAAGTGTGCTTCTTGTGTTCTGTATTAAGTTTCACTGAGTTAGTTCCTTGCCTTGCTTATCTGGTTGTGGTGCTTTGTTGTCGATTGCTTCGTGCCTTGAATCTGCTTGTCATCTGTTTTGATGGCTCATCCTCCGATATACAGAGGTGATGACCTTGGCCCATGGCTGGAAAAGTTGCATCGGTATGTAAACACAACCGATCCTGATTTGTGGAAGGTAATAACTCATGGTCCATACAAACTGTCGAAGGATAAATCTAAATGGACCAAGAAGGATAAGCTGAAAGACTCTGTCAATAATAGAGCTGTAGTTTTATTAAAAGAATCAATTGACAGATCTCTAATTGAATGCATTTCTTCTTGCAGGTCTGCCAAAGACATTTTGGATAAACTGAAGCTAATCAGGAATCACAGCAAGTGCTTAATGGCTGATCGTAGAAATGCTGATGATGAAACTTCATCCGAGGTAAGCTCTGAATCAGAAGGATACTCATTCGATGAATTGATAGAGATGTATGAAAACTTGTTAGAAGTTTCCAAGAAATTGAAATCTGAAAATAAAAAATTGAAAAAGAAATGTGATAGAATAAATCTGAAAGATTCTTATGAAAACTGTCCAAATATGAAAAAGTCTTATAATGCTTGCATGCTAGATGTTCAGAATCTTAAGAAACAAAATGATTCTCTAAAAATTGAAAAACAAACATGGTTGGATAAAATGTCAGAAATAGAGAATCAGTTGAATGATAAGAAAAAGGAGCATCTAAAAGGCATGCAGGAACTCACTGAAGTTAATACTGGAATGGACGAACTGAAATTGGAGAATGAAGATCTTTAAAAGAAAAATAAAACCCTTATGGTCAGAATGAATGAAATCAATGAGGAGGTTTCACAGTCCTCTTCTGCTAAATCAAACTGTAAAATATGCTCAGCTTTAAGAGAACGTAATGAAGATCTCTTTAGTGAGAATGAATGGCTAAATAAACAAATTGCCTCACTTAAAGATGATCACAAAAACCTGCTCGCTGAGAAAATTAAAGCAGAAGAAAGAGAAGATGAACTGATTGAAAAATTGGAGCACATGTCTGGAAGAGAGAGATATGGTAATAATGAAATTCATGATAAAAATCTTGAGGAAGAAAACACTGAATTAAAAGCTGAAGTTGAGAAACTGAAGTGGTTAAATACTAGACTAGTCTGAAAGACTTCTCACTACAGAAAAGGGAAAAGCTGTCTATGATGAAGAATCAGAAATTTTGAACAGTTTAGAACAAGAAATTGAGAAGTATAAAACTGCAAACCAAGTTCTAAGTGAATGTGTTAATTGCAGTGAACAGGAGATAGCCAGTTATGAACTTCACATTGCTAGCTTGGAAGATAAAATTCATAATCTGGAAAATTCAGCTATTGAGTCTGCCAAGATTAAAGGAAAAATGAAAACTGTTGGGAAGAGGAAGGATGATAACTCAGAAGGGGGAACAAATTGCTGTTCTGATGTTAAGAAAATCACTAAAAATCAGCTATATACCACTTTTATCCAAAGCACTGATGTAGCTGGTACTTCAAGGCAATCCCCAAAACAAAATGAAAATCAGAAGTCACCTTCAAAATCTGTCTTTCAGTTTAAAGCTCAAAAAATTGAAAAGCAAACAAAACCTGTTGAGGATAATTAGAAATTGAAAAGAAAGAGTCAAACAAAAAGGGCAAAGAATAATTCTGACTATACTCTGAAATTTGTTAGCTCTGCTGAATCTGATGGGTCCATGCAAAATGCTCATGCTTCTTGTACTCATTCACATGCATCTGTGAATTCATCTGATAGAAACCATGCCCCTAGGAAATCTGATACTTCTTGCTATTACTGTGGTAAGCATGGGCATATCATGGATGATTACAGAATATTAAAAGAGGATGAGCATGTAAATAAAACAATGCATTCTAGGAATCTATCTGGAAGAAACCATGCCTTCAGGAAATCTAATGCTTCATGCTATTATTGTGGTAGGCGTGGTCATGTAATGAATGCATGTTTTAAACTGAAAGAAGATAACAATGTGAATCCTAGATCTTTCACACATGCTCATAACCCATATAGATATAGATCTATTTCAGGCCAGCATATCATTTGTTTCACTTACAATAAGCCTGGGCACAAGGCTATTGAGTGCTGGTCAGGAAATCATTGGGGTAAAAATGAATCTAGAAGCAAGCATCTTAAATGCTTCGAATGTGGGAGGCATGGCCATACAGTCAAGGACTGTTGGCATGCCCAAGTAAGTCATGTTAATAACAAAGTTTTTAAATTCTCTGCAAAATGACCTGTGAACTTTTCATGCTTTAATTGTGGTAAATCAGGTCACAAATTTGCTGAATGCTGGATGAAGAAGAATAAGAAACAGAATGTCCATGTAAGCAACAGAATAACTCATGCTCAATCTCATAGGTCTCATGCTTCTTTTGATAAGCATCATAGGACCAGACAATCTGTTGTTTCATGTCATTATTGTGGAAATTTTGGACATTCTATGTCTGATTGTTCTTTTATGGAATTTGATGATAATGTTGCAAAAAGAATGTTTAGAACACCTGATAAGGGTAGTGCAGGACCCAAGACTGCTTGGGTCCCTGCAAGATCATATTGATTGATATGTTGCAGGTGTGCCTTGGTGAGAGAAATAAAAGGGGTAATTTAGCCAAGGCACTTAAAAAGGAAGCCCCGGGATTCTACATTTCAGGTTAGTTCTGAACTTGTCTTTAAATTTCATCATCTGAAAATGCTGATTTGTCTGTTTGATATCTGAAATTGTTTGTTCATTTGATGTCTGATATTCTCTTCATAGCTAGCTGATCAGTCTGCATTCCAGACTCAGCTACTGAGTTTTAATTTGCATATATCTGATGCTCTTCTCTCACTGATTATTGCACTGAATAAATGGGCTGTTAGATGCTCTGCACAATCATTTTTAGAGTCAATACATGTGTCTTGTGTCAATGCATTGCATGCTTGATTACATACTTGGACTGAGCTTGTATGGGTCAGTTAGTGCATACAGTCAATGCATGTGTATAGTACTTGCATATATCATTTGCATGACTGTCAATGAAATTGATCAAATACACAAAGGGCTGATTTGCATGACTGTCATTTGCCTATTGTCGTAGACTGCATGTTTTTCAATGCATAATAGGTCTGCTTTGCACTGCATTATTATTTGCTTAACCCTGGTATATCAAATGGTATGTTACTAAAAGGCAAGGAAATCTGCCCGGAGGGTTCTACCATGTGTGAGATGGTCTTTGAGACCAGGTTCTCAGCCAAGTACCATGGGTCCTGTCTTCATGTAGAACAGTGCACTGCATCATATGTTGGAAAAAATCTGAAAAAGGATGAAAATGCTTATGACTTGGATGCATAAACCTGAATTGATTGCATACTTATCTCATGTATCCTTGGTGCATAGTCTGCATGTAGGACAGTATGTTGCATAGCATATCTCTCAGGGGGAGCTGAGAGTTCTATTCAATTCATTGAATCATATTCACTTCTCAGTGTTCTCATTCAAATGATTCATATTCTTTGACATCAGTTGCTCATTGAACCATATTGCCAATTGCTATCTTTTCCCCATCATTTTCACTAAATAATAGCTCTGCATCTGGTTTAGTACATTGAATGGTGATTATTGTAATTGTTCACTTATAAGAATCACACTTACAAATTGAAAGGAACTAAAGGTTTAACCTTTATAAATTGGAGAGTTAAGTGTCTGCACTTCAGAATTTGAGATAAAAGAAAACTTTTATAGCTCTTAATCTTTGTCTCATGGCTAAAATAGAAAAAGTTTTTGTAATGCCTAAATGTGTTGAACTGGATATGTCTAGAACAGGCTAATAAGAGTGTGTACTGATTTTTTAAACAATCACTCTAAAAGAATTTAGGGCAGCAGTAAATAAGATCATTAATGTTAAGAACTGAACACAGTGACAGAGCAATGGCTAATTGCACTGAGAAACTGTGAACTCCTCCAAAGAAGCAGGAGAATTCACATGTCATGAGGTGATTCAGAATATCTCTGTTCATAGGGTCAAATCTATATGGGGAGTCCTCACCAAGTAACTAAGGGTACTGGCCTCTAATCAAGGTGTACCCTTAATGTCAAAAGTGAAGACTATCCTTTGTGGGTTCTGATCTGAAATAGGTCTAGTAGTTTATGCCTAGTAACTGGGGGTACCTGCCTCTGATCAAGGTGTACACCTAATGTCAACAGCATAAATGCCACTGATCTATTTACTTAGTTCAGGTTCTGAAAAATTCAAAAGTGAAAATCAAACTGCTGTAACCCTTCGAAAAAATCAAAAGTCAATGAGTGAAAATTATTTTCAATACATATTCAAACTGTCATTCTTGATCTTCCATGTTTAATCACAAAAGGGTATTATTTCTGACTTATCTATTAATACCATGTGCCCTAGATTCATTGCTATAAATGGAATCTATAAACTCCTTTTCAGGGGTTAGATGTTTTACTCTAGATTTATCACTATTAAACCTGAATTTTTGTCAAAATTGTATGTTGCAGATTTTTATACTTTAACAGTTGTTTATAATCATGCTTCCTTTCTGAACCTATGATTCAACTGTTGTCAAGTGACCCTCCTACCTTCTCTACCTTGTTTATCTGTTCATATTCCTTCTCAAAGGGGGAGGATTTATTTAGGGGGAGAAATAATTCAGGAGGAGTCATACCTTCAGGGGGAGTTTATTGCCATGTTGCGCTCATGTTCTTATTGTTCTTCCCTTTTCGATTATGTCAAAGGGGGAGAAAATTTTGTGTGTGACTCACTGTCACTGTTTATTACCATCATCAAAAAGGGGGAGAATATTGTGCCCCTTAGGCACAAGCATGTGCTATGTTGCTTTGATGATAGCAATGCTATTTGGTTTTGATGATAGCAAGACAGTGAGTGCATTTGAGTGCATTTGATATTGTATTTTGATGATTGCAATGCTATTGTGTTTTGATGATTGCAATAAACAAAGTGCATTTCTGTGCATTCTTATCCTTGAGCATTCTGCATATGATAACAACATGAATGATGATGTTTAGCATTGATGGCATTTTTTCTTTATATATCTGAATTACATTTTGTCAGATATCATGTCTCTGCATGTAACTGCAAAGTCTGAATAGCAGTAAGTGCTAGTCTCTACATTGGACTTCATTTGGACTTTGAAGTGAGTTATTCACTGTGAGTCATCTTGCTGTGTAAGTCATCATGATATTATTCACCTTCTGATCATAATGCAGTTCTTCATAAGTTCTGATATGGCATTGCATATTTCATTATGTTCAGTCATGTTACTGTTGCTCTTTAGATTGCAGTTTGATACTGCAGCGTCGACCCATCGAACTGCGGCACTTCAGAGGTAAAAGTAAGAAATATTTGATCTGCTGCGTCCACGCTGCTTGGGCAATGCGTTGACGCTTGGTGCCTCTTTAACTTTGCTGCATTTATTCATTGGTCTGGTCTGTGGTGCGTCGACCCCTTGTGCTGATGGGTCGACCCCTCAGTTCATTCATCAGATTTATACAAGTCCATACATTGGTCTTAACTTTCCAAGTCTGTACATTGGCCTCCATGCCTCAAGTCTCTACATCGGATTGTTTGGCCAAGTCTGTACAGCCAACGCCTTCATTGATTCCAAGTCTGGACACTGGTCTTCAGGCATTCCAAGTATGCACATTGATTCAGGTTTTCCAAGTCTATACAATGAAGTCTGAACATTGCATTTGCATTCACAATGTCTTCACACCTGAAGTCAATACATTGTGTCGTTCACATCTGCAAGTCTGGACATTGGAAAGTCTATACAGACTTCAATGTCTCATTTAGCGTCTAAGGCAAAGTCTACACGTTGCTACAGTAACACAAGTCTATACATTGTCCTAGGCTAAGTGTGTACAGCGTCTCATTCATGCTTTGATTAATGAAGTCTGTACATCAAGTCTTCACATTCTAAGTCTGTACAGCCGTTGGGTTTGGACTCAGAGTCTGTACACTCGATTCGCCTTTGAATTGGTCAAGTGTGTACACTCCTTCACTGTAGCTTTCACGTATCCAAAGTCTACACATCGTGAAAGTCTATACATTCTTCACCGACTTTCGTTCAAGGCAAAGTATATACATTGGGGTCTTTCCCTACGTTTCGTAAGTGAAGTCTGTACATCCGTTTCTGAAGCCTAAAGTCTATACACTCCAGCCTATTCCTACGATCAAGGCTTCAGCTACACTCTAAGTCTGTACATTGGCTTCGCTTCATCAAGTCTGTACACTGACTCGCTTCATGTCCCTAAAGTCTGTACATCCACAGTGACATCCAAAGTCTATACATTGGTCTTCACATTGAAAGCCTATACATTGCTGGATGATCAAGTCTGTACATTGGGGGGCTTTTCCTATGCTTGGCCAAGTCTATACACTCATACCTTTCCCTACGTTTTGCTGGCCAAGCCTATACATCGCTGAGTCTGCACATTGCTTACAACTCACACGTTCAAAGCCTAAAGTCTGTACAGCGTGAAGTCTATACATTGGGTTTAACTCTTCAAAGTCTGTATAGTGGCTTCGCATCGACAAGTCTGTACATCGGCTTCACTCATTCAAGTCTATACATCCATAGTGGATCTTCAAGTCTGTACATCCACAGTGGAACTTCGAAGTCTGTACATCGGCTTCACTCATTCAAGTCTATACATCCATAGTGGATCTTCAAGTCTGTACATCCACAGTGGAACTTCGAAGTCTGTACATCGGCTTCACTCATTCAAGTCTATACATCCATAGTGGATCTTCAAGTCTGTACACTGCTTGAGCCTCAACAAGTCTGTACATCGCCTTAAGCGTTTCAAGTCTATTCATTGGCTCAAGCTTCCAAGTCTGTACATTGGTTCAAAGTCTACACAACGCCTCTTTGATTCTAAGTCTTTACATTCGTTTTAAGGCAAAGTCTGTACATTGCCATTGTGCTTCAAAGCCTGTCGATTGAAGAGTCTACACACTGGTTGTTCACACATCCCTGTAGTCTGATGTCTCTACATTGCATATAAGCATGAAAGTCTGTACAGCGGGCAAGTGTGTACATCCATCAGTGAACACATCAAGTCTATACACCGCATGTGTTCAACTGATCTTCATGAAGTCTATACACCGCGTGTGTTCAGTTGTGTTTCATGAAGTCGATACATCGCTTGCCTTCATCCGATCATCATGAAGTCTACACAGCGCCTGCCTTCATCTGAGGCTTATGAAGCCTTTGTATTCATTAAGTCTATACACTGCGTTGTGCATACTTTACATTGCTTTTGCCTTTACAGCAAAGTCTATACAATGCTTTGCATTCTTCAGAGTCTGTACAGGGTTTAGACTTAAACTGATAGCTTAATCCGATACTCTTGTCTGTCTGACAGGGACTGAAGAGGCTATTGAAGAGCACGTGATCTGAGGTGCCTGACTCGTGATCCAAGGATGGACGAGATACCAGGATGCTGACACGTGGCCAAATGTTTGGGCAAGAGCTATGGAAGCCACACTCGCCCTAGCTGCTGCTGCTGCTATATATATGTGTCTTCATCCTCTGTAGAAGAAGGCAATTGAGTGATCGTGATCGAAGCCTGGGAGCAGCAGAGAGCAGAAGCTGAGAGAAGAAAAAGAGAAAAAGAAGAGAGAGCTTCCACGATCCAGCAGAAGAAAAGAAAAAGAGAAAGAGAGAAAAGGAGAACAGAGATCGAGAGAAGAAGAGAAGTGCAGCAGAGAAGAAAGAGAAAGAGAGAGAGTGAAGAAAGAGAGTGAGATCGAGGGAGATCTGTTCTTAATAGACCGTGGATCAAATCCAGGCCATCCAGCCCTTCAAGAGCCACATTGTGCTTCATTGCTTACAACTTTCCGATTGCTGTCTTGTTCTATTTTCTGTTTTCTATTTTACATCTTTGTTCAAGCTGTTAGTCAGCAGATTGTAGAGGTGCTGCCTCTGGACGGCTAAGCTGTATTGCCCAGCGGTTTGCAGTGGAGGATTCCACTGGACAGCAAGCTGTGTTGCTCAGTGGGGCGAGGAGGATTCCTCGGACGGCAAGATGTGTTGCCCAGCGGATGTATGGCAAGCTGTGATGCCCAGCTGTTCAAGCTGTGAGTCAGCGGAATCCACACTCGGTTTGAGTGTGGGGTGGATGTAGGTCTGCTGGACCGAACCACCTAAAAACCCATTGTGTAGTGGTTTGAATTCTTGTGTGGTTGGCACTAGATGAATGCTTAGGGGCGCTTTGGTTTGATGTTCTATAAGTGTTCATCTATTTGCTGCACACTATATGGTTGACTGTGGTTTGATCTCTTTTATCTGATTTCGCTAGATGAATGTTAGGAGCGCCTCAATTGGGTTTTCTGTCTGAATGCTTTAAGGCACAAGCTCCTTTGATTTGATTCAGTCTAATGTTTAGACTTGCTTAGGTTCGCTCTATATATCTGCAATAGTTTTTAATTCTGCATCTTTGATTGCTTTAGATTTTAATTGGGCGAAATTTTTATAGGCTATATTCATTCACCCCCCCTCTGAATACTTGCACCGAACCCAACAGCTCTTGGTCCCACCGACTGGGCCTCGGCATCCAAGCCCCACGGTGACTGCACCTCATTTCTCAGTTCCCTCATTGCTCACCATCATCATGTATGCATTCCTGTATGCATTGTTACTATAAGGTATCTACGCTATTATAACATATCAAGGACCTTGTGGTTCTGATGAACCTGGAATTTGAGTTCCCCTTCATCAAAAACAGTGATAATTCCAGGGGAATCTTGATCACACGGATAGGCCGTTGAGTCATTCAAGGTTTGGGATGATGGTTCCTCTTTCTGAGTTGATGCGTGGACAAACGGGCTTCGGCTTAGTATCAGCTCAGAGATCTGGATTCTTGACCAAATCTGGGTGGCTTAACAATATTATCCTTGATTATCTTTTATTTTAGTTTGTTTTAATTTTTCTTTAGCACAGCATGCATCATGTAGGACTTTGAGCTTAATGATGAAAATCATCATATTACACCAATAATGAAGGTCGCTCGTTCTTAATTAAGTTGACATGAGATATTCGATTCCAAATCAAGTACTTTATTCTCCTTGAAGCTGCTCAGGCTGGTCCCTTGAAAACCATCCCTTTGCTGGATACTTATCTCAATTCACTTTACTTTTCTGCAAATCCACCTTGGTTGTAGCACGTCCACATTGGCTGGTAACCGCTCTCCAATGGTGCCTCCCTGTCGTGCCCTCGCGCACATTTTATTTATTTAGTTTACTCTCCTTTATCCAGCTGACCGATGCTTTCTTGGAATTGTCCGAAGTTGTTTCATTCAGAATCTTGGAAGATTTCCAATGCTTAGTGTCAGAGACGTGTCACATCACACCTTGGCATCTACTTATCAGTTCGTTCCACCTCATTCCGCTTGTTTCCTTATTCGCTTCATTCCGTCTCACTCCCTTGCAAAGCAGACGCCAAGGCGGGGCAGCTGTAGACACGCTAAAATTGATGCTATGTTGAGTAAATCTCATGTCACCATGTGACGCCCCGAAGTGGACTTCAATATTGATTTAATATGAAGTTTTTCTATTTTCTATAAATTAATTGTGATTTCTTGTTTTTTTCTTGAGAAATTGAAATTAACGCCCTGATAAGGGGCGCTATTTAAATTGACGGCATGACCAAGGGCGCCTCTTTTAACAATGGACGACTACCAATACGGGCGTCATTTTCTGGATTTACTGAAAATTACGAATTTCAAATAAAACGAAAATTGTAGAATTAATGTCTTGCATAAAGGCGTTGATTATTTGACGTCTGTCTGGCAGGCGTCAGTTGATAATTTTAAATAAGGAAAGTTATTTGTTTCTATAATTAAATCCAGGAATTGACGACTTGATGGGAGTCGTTATTCTAATTAACGCCTTTGGATGTGCCGTCATTTTTAATTGACGCCCTTCATGGCGTTGTCATTTTCAATTCCGTCTCCCTTTCGCCTGCTTCTTTCCAGTAATGGTTCCTTCCTCATTTTGAGCCTTGTATTCGACTGGGAAGGGAGTTTCTAGATGGAAGATATTTACCTTGTTTTAATCCTTGTTCTCCAAGGATCTTAGCCCTATAAATACCCCTCCTGGGTCTCTTCGCGCGAGAGAGCAGAGAGGGAGAGATCATCATAGCAGAGCTGACAGAGAGAAGAGTGTCTTATTTGTTTTGCAGGTTATTCATCCAAACGAGCTCTCCTTCCAGGCGATGCTCTTCTTATTCCACAGATGAACCACTGCAGTTCCATCACATACTGAAGCCCTCCTCCCTTTACTGCTGCACGCACAGCAGAAAGGAATTCTTCCTTTAGCTATTTAGTTGTTATTTTCGTAACATCATCACACATCCTCCCTCCCTCTAGTTCTTGTTAGATCTCATACTCTACATATTATTGCTTAGCATTACATCCATATTTTTTCAAACCTTGTTACTCCTCCTAGGGGTTTAAAACCAAAACACACAAGGTGTGTTCATGTTCATGTTTAATTTGATTAATTTCATAATCTTAGAACTTTGATACTACACCTTTTGGCTAATCCACTCTTTTATTTGATATGTGTGTTCTTGCAAGGTAATCAAGACTAAGAACCCCCTTCATCGGCCGGCCGGTAGAAGGAGGAAGAAAGGATTCACAATCTCCCCCGCTTAACACAAGGTACTCGCGATCATCCTTTTTCTTATTTTAGGTAACCCCTCTGGCGATCACATTCCCCTTTAGCATCCCACGCATGCTCTCCTCTTTTCTCCCCATTTAATTTTTAAGCTTTAGAAATTGAGTTTGGGTTTCATTCCCCTTTTTCATTAAGTGGATTTTTCAAAATCTACACATGGTCCATCCCTTTTTGCACTCGAGCCAATCCCGTCCACTTCTGAGCAAATAGAGAAGCTTGACGTGTTTGAACCTCTGTTTCCACTCACCCTTTCTCCAACACCTTCCATTACACCCCCACCATCTATGGAGCCTTCCGCCTCCACTTCCTTTACCACTCAGAATGGGTGTGCTTCTTCGAGTACTTGTACTGACGATGATCAAGAGCCGGGCAAGAAAAATTTGGCCACGGCCGTGCTATTCAAGATGCAAGAGTTTATTTGCCGGATGCCAATCCAAGTTTTTGTGCTAGGCATGGTCGAAGAGGCCAAGTCCTCACCACTGCTCACTAAGAGAGAATGTCAAGCTTTGATGCCATGTAAGTTCGTGCCTAAGGGCAGGGCAGGGCACCCCTTGTTCCAACTTTCCAATCTCAAACCCATTCTTCCATGCAAGGGGCGAATGCCTATTCTGTTCAACACTCTTTATATGTCACGATCCCTGGGCAACACGATGCTTCATGTTCTAACTTTTCAACTCCCTCACATTATTGTTCTTTGCCCTCCAAGGAAGTTATCGTTTATTGTTGAAGCTTCATCACGGGTCCTTGCTTTATCCATTGGGCCGATTGCCTATACACTTTCACTGCCATGGAGGGGCAATTATTCTTCCGCTAAGGGGCCTTCCGCTACCCTCTCCACTTTCCATCCTACTTCATCCACACTCTTGTTTATCATCAATTCTTCGTGGGCCACTCCAGGGGTAAGAAGGAGGATCTCATCTTCTCGCCCTTCATATTCCTTGCATCTCATGCATTCTGTTGCATCCATGCCTTCATCGTATCCATTATATTGCATTTACATGCATTTGCATGCCTTCTTCCCCGGGTTTCCAGACCCATATCCTCCTCGCCTTCCAGAACCTCTGGATCCTCCTCGTTTCCCATCTCTTTTGCCTCTATCTTTGGGATCTTCGGGTCCCCTTACACTTTCTGGGTATTGCACATCCTCCAATTTTCTCTCAGGGCATCGCGCCCCTTTCCAACTATTGCATCCGGACTCCTTAGATTTCTCTCTTGTTCTTCTGGGGTATCGCACCCCATGGTGTCTCAGTCTTCCAGAACCTCCAGATCTCTCACTTTGGGCATCGCGTCCCTCTACACCCTCACACTCAGGTCCTCCAAGCTTCTCACTGATTCTCCTTAGATATCACGTCCCTTCCCATCTTATTCTGCCAGAGCCTCCAGACCCTTCTTCCTCTAATCCGCTCCCCCCAGGGCATCGCGTCCCTCCAGATTTTTCCTCCCTAATTCTCCCGGGGCATCACACCCCCTTTCCTGCTATTTCCCTAGAACCTCCAGATGTTCTATCCCCTCTCCCAGGGCATCGCGCCCCATGGTGTCTCATTCCTCCAGAACCTCCGGATTCTCCATCTCATTCTCTCTATCTTCTTCCAGGGCATCGCGCCCTCTTATATCTTCCTCCTCTGGAATCTCCAGATCCTTCATCCCTCTCTCTATCTCTTGGGCATGACGCCCCTTTCCATCCTCTACCTCGGGAACCTCTAGATTTCCCTCTAGGGCATCGCGCCCTTTTCTATCTTCCACTTTCGGACCCTCCGAATCTTTCTCTCCTTCCAGGGCATTGTGCCCTCTTATATCTTCCTCCTCTGAAACCTCCGGATCTCCGTTCTAGGGCATCACGCGCCTCCTCATCTCCACTCCTGAACACTCTGGATTTCTTTCCAGGGCATCACGCCCTTTTCTACCTTCCTCTTCTGGAACCTCCAGACCTTTCCCTCTGGGCATCGCGCCCCTCTGCACCATCACGCCCGGGTCCTCTGGGCATCTCACTGATTTTTCTTGGGCATCGCATCCCTTTCTGTCTTCTTCTTTCGGAACCTCCAGATTCTCCATCTTATTCTATCTACCTTCTTCCGGGGCATCCCGACCCTTCTGATTCCATTCCTCCGGAACCTCCGGACCCTCCATCTTTCCTCCGTTTCATCTTCCTACTCCTCCGGGACATCACGTCCTTTATCCTCTTCTTCCTTTTTCATCATCTTTTTACATATTTCTTCCCAGGGCATCGTGTCCCTCGGTGTCTCATTCCTCCGGAACCTCCGGATCTCCCTCTCTGGGCATCGCGCCCCTACACATCCTCACATCCGGATCTTCCGGGCTTCCCACTGATTCTCCCAGGGCATCACGTCCCGCGGTACTTGCCTCCTCTGGAACCTCCGGACCCTCCATCTTTCTTCCGATTCATCTTCTTACTCCTCCAAGACATCCCATCCTTTGTTCTTTAAATTCTTTTCTTCCTCTTTAATCACTTTTTTCCATACCTTTTCCCATGGCATCGCGTCCCTTGGGATTCTCCTCCTCCGGATCCTCTGGATTCCTCCTACCATGATCCTTCTCCGGATCCTCCTCTTTCCATCTATCAGTTTCTCCTCTTAATTCCTCCCGATCACGGGTCCGACCCGACTTCTTCCACATCCACTACTTTGGGCATCTGCCCGTTCTCCCACTGCTTTCGAGGCTTTAGTCTCACCCCTCCTTCTAAATCTCTTCTTCTTCTGTAAACCGTTCCATGTGATCAAGGTCTCCGCACCTTAGCGAGAGAGTTCTAGCACTCGCCTCTTTTCCTTTTGTCCTTATTCATCTGAGTCTGGTCTAGTACCACTTCTTTTTGTTAAGCCACTTTCAAAACCTTGGCTTCCAATCCTTTTATCAGCCACTTGAGGACAAATCCCGTGATGATCAATATCGCCTCAAGCAGTAGCTGTTCATGAGGTTGCAAGGTAACATTTTTGTGTAAGATTTGCATGCTTGATTTCATCATTCTTCACGCATGATTTTCAAAATGAAGTGCTTCTTAACTTGATTAAGAATGGTGTTTCGGACCTCTATCTTAAGTTTTAATCAAAATCAATTCAAAAGAGTCTTTAGGCTTGCTTGTGCAGCACCTTTGGTTAAAAAGAACCCCGCGCTGGGAGCTCAACATTCTCCCCCCGCTTGTTAAGAGCAACCTTTAGCTGGGCACGTCACACACTTCACGGCGTCCTTAGCCGGCTCCTTTGGGTAAACACCGCTGCTACTTTGGCCATGCCATGAGAATGCATGTAAGTCTTTTCTCTTCTTTACTCGGCCGCATGCAGGGGAAAGAGGTTGACAGATAAGATAACCAATCTAGGTAATCCCCAATACGAGAGGAGTCTCAAATAGGGGCAGTCTTGACCCAAGCAAAATCAATATGAGTTTTCATGATATACATCTCACCAAAAGGGCTATTATAAAAATCAAGTCAAGATTTTGATAAAAGCAAAATTATGAATAAAGACATGTCAAGAGTGGCAAAGTCTCCACAGGGAAAACCCTGGTCGTATGCATGTCAAGGGTCTAAAAATCAAAAGCATAAAGTCCCGGCGCAACAGACTACCTCTTTGAGGGGTAATACCTTGGAAGGAATTCAAGTCCCGACATCTCCCATCCTGCATAAAGCTTATCTCCAATTGTTCTTCTCTTCTCCCTCTAAGATCAAATGTTTCTTGGGTATGGCCTTGGTAGAAGCACCATTAACCATGGACAGTCGGCTGTAGGGCGCCACCTTTAAATGCACGCTTGGCTTAGGGTAGTTTTTTTTTAGCGAAAGGGGAAGGAACGAGGACCCCTAGCCAGTAGTTCAAAAACACCCTTTATTGCTGCATTAGCAAAGTCTAAGTCAAAATTCAAAAAAATCATATATCGTAAAAAACTGAAAACTTTCCAAAACCAAAAAAAAACTCATAAAAATTCACACATTTCATTCTAAAAAACAAAAATTATTTTCAAATAGTGCCCGCCCATTCATATTTCTTCGTCTCTGGCTCGCACGTATTTTGATGCACATTTACATAAGTTTAAGCATCGTAGGTGCAATGTCTAAGCAAGCAATGATAAGGTCTGTGCATTCTAGATCCAATGTCCTGCATTCTAATTCTCAAAATCCAACTAATGTCCATGTCTAAGTAATTCAACGTCTGTGCAATCTATGCACAAGTATGTGCAATCCATGTACAAGTCCTAGCATTCCCAAGTCTAACCAATATCCAAGTCTGTGCAATCCATGTACAAGTCCTAGCATTCCCAAGTCTAACCAATATCCAAGTCTAGTTCAACATCAGTGCATTCATTTCAACATCAGTGCAAGTCGGTGCAGCCCAAGGTCTGTGCATTCATTTCCAAGTCGGTGCAGTCTAGGTCGGTGCAACCCAACGTCTAAGCATCTCCCATTCCAAGTCCAAAGTCTATACATCACAAGTCCAAGCATTCTAAGTCCAAGCATGCTTCATCCATTCCAAATCCAAAGTCTATACATCACAAGTCCAAGCATTCTAAGTCCAAGCATGCTTCATCCAAGTCTATACATCACAAGTCCAAACATTCTAAGTCCAAGCATGCTTCATCCAAGTCTATACATCCAAAGTCTATACATCACAAGTCCAAGCATTCTAAGTCCAAGCATGTTTCATCCATGTCTATACACATTCCATAAGTCTATACATCCCAGGTCTAAGCATTTCACAAGTCCAAGCATTCTAAGTCCAAGCATGCTTCATCCAAGTCTATACATCCCAAGTCTATACATCACAAGTCCAAGCATATTCTAAGTCCAAGCATGCAACATATGTGCATCCCAATGCAAAGTCTGTGCATTCCTCCAAAGTCCAAGCATTCTAAGTCCAAGTAATGCAAAGTCTGTGCATTCCATTCCCAGGTCGGTGCATCCCATATGTCTAGCCATTCCAAGGTCGGTGCATTCCATATGTCTAGGCATTCAAGGGTCGGTGCAGTCCCCATACAAGGTCGGTGCAATCCATGTCTAACCAATCCATGTTTGTGCATTCATAAGTCTGTGCAACCAATACGAGTCTGCCTATCCCACAGCTGTCACCAAAAGTAATTAACTATTTTCAAAAATTCTCAAAAAATAATTAAATATTTTCAAAAATTCCCAAAAAAATAATCAACTATTTTTCAAAAAAAAATTCCAAAAACAAATCTCGAAAAAATGAATATTTCTCAAAAAAATCCAAAAAAATCTTGAATATTTCTTTGAAATTCCAAAAAAATTGAATATTTCTCAAAATCCAAAAATACAA
Source organism: Amorphophallus konjac (assembly GCA_022559845.1). Classification (NCBI taxonomy): domain Eukaryota; kingdom Viridiplantae; phylum Streptophyta; class Magnoliopsida; order Alismatales; family Araceae; genus Amorphophallus; species Amorphophallus konjac. Next base: position 148,070,640 of record CM040118.1, read on the forward strand.
ATATTTTCCAAAAAAAATTCAAATATTTTCTAAAATCCATAAAAAATTTGAATACTTTCTTTAAAAAAAAACCATAAAAATTTACATATTTCAAAATCCAAAAAAATGCATTGAATTTTGTTGATGGTGCTTTTACAAGGACAATTCCTTTATAAGGACCAAGAACACGGGATGAGTCCTCTTATTCATTACTATCAATCTTTTGATTCTTCTCAATATTCTTATGATATGTCACCCGGCGCACTTCAATCTGATCATCCCTGCCACTTGGGGTATCACTCTGATTATTCACGTCAATCTGATTATCTCTATTGCTTTGCGCATCACTCCAATCATTCAAGAGTCAGCTTCTCTGATTATTTCTACTTTGCCAAGATTGTCATCCTCATGACAACATTAAACAAAAATACTTGGAATGATCTCATGCTTCATATATGATATTTTTCATGATGCTTTTCATTGCTATATAATGCTGTTGATTCCATGCTATACTTAAATGCCTTATTCATTGCTTGTTATCTTCCTTATAACTTGGCTAATGAGATTTTGAGCGCAGGGTAAGAAGCTCTTGGTCCCACCGACTGGGCATCATCAACATTCAAGTCCCACGGGTTTTCACCTCATCTCAGTTCCCCACATGCTCATTGCTCCACCATCTTCATGTATGCATTTTACTATATGTTACATATGCTATTAGATTATATCAAGGACCTTGTGACTTTGGTAAGTCTGGAATTTGAGTTCCCCTTCATCGAAAATAATGATGATTTCAGAGGAATCTTAGTCATACGGATAGGCCGTTGAGCTGTCTAAGATTGGGGACGATGGTTCCCTTTTACGAGTTAGTGCGCAGATAAACGGGCTTTGGCTCAGTATCAGCTCGCGAAATCAGTTTCTTGACTCAGTCTTGGCAGCTTAGCAATATTATCCTTGATTATCTTATATTTTAATTTATTTTAATTTTTCTTTTTAACACAACATGCATTCATATAGGAATTTGAATCAACATTGGAAAATCATTCTGATAAACTGATTTAGAGAGTCAAATTCATCTTAATCTTTCCAGATATGAGATATTCGTTGCTGAATTGAATCCTCAGTTGGATTTGTCACTGTTTTGGGTCATTTTCTTGAAAGCTCTTTGTTTGGATTTCTATCCTCTATTTTCACTCTCTTTTTCCTTAGATCCGCCTTGATTGCAGCACGTCCACATTGGCTGGTAACCGCTCTCCAATGGCGAAACCTACAGGTTTGTGACTTGGGGTACTTCCACCGCGCTGGAAGTTGATCATCTTCTTTTATCTCCCTCGTGCTCGCGAGCACATTTGCTCCCTCTTTTATCCAAACATCGTTGATTTCATTGAATTTTCAAGACTGCTTCATCTCGAGCTTTTGATTCAATTCTCATCAGGTGATGTTGATTGCGTGTCTCATCACACCTTGGCATCTACTTTTCAGTTCGCTCTGCTCCCTTGCAAAATAGACACCAAGGCGGGGCAGCTGTAGACACGCCAAAATTGACATCATTTTAAGCACATCTCATATTGCCTCGTAATGCCCCAATTTGACCCTCAAATTAACTTTGTTTGAGTGGTTTTTCTCACTTTTCTTAGATTTCTCCCTTTTCTTATTTTTTTCATATTTTCTGGATTTTCTGGGTATTTTTCTCCATTTTTTCGATTTTTTCATGAATTAACGGCGTAAGGGGGGCGTCATTTGTTTTTAATAAAATTAAAGAAAATAAAAAGTAAAATGACGCCTCTTTTGAAGGTGTCGTTCTTTCTCTTTTCCTATTTTTATGGATTTTCTGGGAATTTTTCAGATTTTTTATGAATTGACGACATGTAAAGGGGCGTTGTTTTGATAAAAAATGAAAAAAATGGAATTAACGACATGTAAAGGGGCGTTGTTTTGATTTAAATTAAAATAAAAAGTTGAAAAATGGAAGTAACGACATGAAGAGAGACGACAATTGCAATTGTGATTGTTTTAATATTATTTCTGACCCTCTTTCAAAGGTGTTTTGGTGGCCTTCCGGATGTCAGGAAAATACAAAAAAATAGGAATTGAAATCAGCACAGTTAGATGCACGTCCACCTAAAAAATGAGAAAATAATAATGAGAAATAAAAAATGGCCCTATTTTGAATAATTTGAAATAACGTCCCTCATGCCCGCGAGAGCGGTCGTCAATTCTTTTTTGGCATTATTATTATTATTATTATTATTATTATTTTGATTAGCGACACTGTGCAGGTCGTTATTTCAATTGACGACCGCGCCAGGGGTCGTCATTTCCTCCGAATTTCCAATCCGTCCCGAACTTAGTCCTTTCTTCGTTTTGAGCCCTTTTTCACTTCGGAAAGGACTCTAATGGCTTTCCATGACTGGAGGGGTTCCTTCCAATATTTATCTCCTACTAAAACTAGGCTATCGTAATTATTGTCGAATTAAAACCCTCATGTTCTTCCCTATAAATAGAGCCATGTGGCTCTCGTTGAAGGAGAGGGGCCGAGTTTAACGCAAAGGGGAAACGCTGCCTAACCGACGGCTCAGGAGGAGGACTCCCTGCATCCACTACTTCATCCTATTGGAAGGCCCTCTCTCCCGAACGTTCAACAAAGCCAACGCACGCAGAGAGCTGCTCTTCATATCACATGCTCTTTCAATTCTTTTCTTTGTTTATTGCATTAGTTCATATGCATACATGCCTCGTATGTTCATCTCCTGTTAATCACCATAACTCAACCACGTTGAGTCTTCCCTCTTCACAGTGCAACACTTGCACGATTTGGCATTTATTGTGTTTGTTATACTTATTCACCATCATACTTCTCAACCACGCTTAGAGCTCCAACATTGCAACACTTGCACTTGTCTTTGCTGTATTTCCACAATGCAACACTTGCACTCCTCTTTATTTTATATATATTTTGCATGCATCATGTTATACCTCCTACCCATTGCATAGGGGTTTAAGGACCAACACCCAACAAGGTGTGTTCTTATACATGATTTTCATGTTTATTTTTATTATGAATTTGATGCTACACTCACCTTGGTTCTAATCCAATCTTTATTTGGTGTTTCTTTGATCTTTGCAAGGGTAATCTATAAGAAGAACTCCCTCCATCGGCCGGCCGGTTGGAAGGGAAGGAAGTCGTCTCTCACAATCTCCCACGCTTTAAGGTATTTATATCGCGATCCCTCCTTTATTTTCATTGTTATATCTTTGAGGCCCTCGCGTCTCTGGCGATCACACCCCATATAGCACCACGTGCTCCACTTTTCCCCCCTTTCTTTTCTCTCCTTAGTAGCACCACGTGTATTGCTTAATTCTTTTATTTTCTTTATTTACTTAGTGGATTTTTAAATAGATCTACACCGAGGTAGGGTTTCCTCTTGTCTCCATATTCCTTGGAGTCGACTAGGGGACCTTGCCGAGGACCTCCGTAAGCCCCCGTGAGCCGTGGATTCCCACACGGACGCCGGGCAGGTTGTACCATACCACCCCCTAGTCTAGGGTCTGCATTCGTGCGAGAGAGAGTCCTTTAGAATCTGCCAGTTCTCCATTCTCACCCTATTTAGGTACGTTGTGGTTGAGTGAACTCACATTTTTAATCAATCCACTAAGGTCCTAAAAGAGAACTTATAAGAAATCTTCGCGCATCATTTGGAATTTGTTTGGATAATTGGTTGATTCTTTTCTCATCTCTCTCCTCCATTGTATGTTGCACAGTGTCATCATTTGCATCTTTTTTATCATATTAGGCTTATTAGGTCTAGCTCATCTTCGTGAGTCTCCATTTAGCCGCATTTATCTTAGGTTCATTCCCCTCCTTGTATTCACTTGAAATTCACTGTATAGAGTCTCCATTCTCCCCATGGAGCATTTCTCCCCTGTACCTTATTCCTATACCCCTCCATCTTCTTACCCCCGTGTGGATTCCTCTTCCCATGCGGGCCCATCTCCTTATTCATCTATTGGACCCTATTCTGTTAACGGGCCTTCTTATCTCGCCCGTGTTGCTGTTAGCCTAGTCAATTCTCATTCCCACATTCACAATTCCTCTAGGCCCATGCATTCCTCCATTCCTGGAATGGGCTTTTCTTCTTCTCAGGCCGGATCCCCTTATTCGGCCCATCATCATTATCCTGGTTTAAATTCACCATCTCTTGCTCAGGCTGGCTCGTATCCTTCTCGGACTCTTCCTACCGAGAAGATGTTCGCTCAGGCCCAACGCCAGCTTGATGAATTGTAATGATGAATCAATCCTCAAACTTCTTCGGATATCCCACTTGCCTTTCGAGGTCTTCAACTCCCACCGCATTCACAGATCCCAACTTATCGTCGCTACGGTGGAGTCGGTGACCCCTACGTGCATTTGAAGGAGTTCTTATATGAGTTGGCCCAGTTCCAACATGATCAACGCTTGATGGCCTATTTGTTTGGCCTATCTTTAGAGGGCTCGGCCAAGGATTGGTTCTTCACATTGTCGCAAGAGCAGATGATGAATTTTTGAGCCGTTCAAGCAAGATTTATTCAGCAGTACCAGGACCAGGTTGGGCCCAGATATTCTATGGTTGATCTTGCCCAAGAGAAGATGAAGCCCGGTGAGGAATTCTCTACATTTGTCGACTGTTGGCGTCGCCTAGTTGCGCAAGTCCCGGGGCATATTCCAGAGGGCGAGCAGATCAAGATGGTTATTTCTAATGCAACGCCAGAGCTCAGGTGCATCTTAGCCCTGAATGATATCACATCCTGGCAATAGCTTTACAATCGAGCCCTCTTCGTTAGCCAACAACTCCTACTTTCCTTTGCCATGAGTCTCCTCCACCGTCACCTTCTACATACTCTTTCCCTCCGCCCTCCACCGCAAGTCAGCCCTCCACTACATATCCCTCCACGAGTCGGCCTTCCACTCCTCCACACCCCTATACCTCCATGTGCTCCACCGCATACCAACCCTCCACGAGTCAGCCCTCCGCTATTTCATCTCACCACACCCCTCCACCTCCAGTCAAGGAAACACTACACCCAGAGCGGGTGGATGCCGTCCACTATATTCCCACTCCCTCCACACCTCCACATCATTTCAGCCCTTCACCTTCGCCTACGCAATCCCCTTTGCCTACGCAACCTCCGCTCCCATCCTCATTACCTTTTCACACCCCTCGGCATTCACCTTGCCCGAAGCAGGCTTCTCACACTTCGTTGCCGACATCCCTTACAGATGTTTTTAGGGCTCTGATGGCCACCCATGCGTTGCAGCTCCCTCCGGTTATGCCTTGCCGACCCGCGATCGGGAATTTGCTCCAGTTCTGTGAGTTCCATCGTCAACAAGGGCATGTGGTGGAGAATTGCTCCGAGTTCCGGGAACTTGTTTACAGTTTGGGGCACCCTGGGCTGTCATGCGCCAAGTTATTTCAGATCTCAACAGCAAATAGCAACAGCAGCAAGCCGTGCCACCTAGGCAGCCGTCTCCACGTCAAGACCAGGGGCACCCTGGTGTTTCTTCAGTTGATAAGGTACCTGCTCCGTTACCCACTTCCTCCTCTATCCCATCTCCTCCACCACCTTTACCTACCCTAGCCTCCACTCAGGCAACCTCTCGTTCACCCTCTGTTTCCACCACCACACCTGTTCCCAACGGCTCTCGACGTGTTGTAAAGATACGCCAAAGAGCGCCACCACCCGTCACTTCCTCCACTACGCCACTACCTTCCTCTCCTTCTTGTTCCCCACCCCTACCTTCATCCCCATCATCCCCTTTGCCACCACCTTCTCCACCCCCATCCTCGCCGCCTCCATTAGCCACGTCTCCATCATCACCTTCTCCATTATCCCCATTACCGTCACCACCGTCTTCATCACCTCCTTTCGCAACGATCCTTGTTCTGTCACCTTCACAACCATCCCCACGACCGATGCCACTTCTTTCGCCATCGTCCTCTGAGCGCGAGTAGGCCGACCCTGACCCCATACCTCCATTTTTGCCTTTACCTCCACCCATGCCCCTCATCATCAGTATCCCCCCATCAATTGCACCAACGTCACCCGCACCCGCACCCTTCAAACCTCCTCCTTCTAACCTCCCTCTACCACTTCCCACTTCACGGAGTAGGTACACGCTACCTTTGGTGCCCCTCGGGTCTAGTCCCCAGGGAAATAAAGAGCCAACCCGGGTTTCAATCGTGCATTACAAGATCCCGGATGTTATTCCTCGCATGCCGGTCCGAGTCCTAGCCCTTGGCTATTTTGGGAACCAAGAGCCTGCATTTGCTATGAAAACGGTTGATGAGAAGAGTTCCTTAGCACCGGTGCCAGCTTCTTCAGAAGCGAGGCTGGTGGCAATCTCTTTGCTTACCGGAGAGTTCACGATTAACATTGTTATCACCCCTCGTTTGATTGCTATTCAATACACTGGCCCAGAAGAGTTTTCTGCCCGGATGGTGCTAACCTACACGACTGCCAAAGGCTTAATGAATTCGGCATTCAAGGGGGAAATTGGTCGTGTTTTCTACATTTTCCAAGGACATTCTGCACGTCTTATGTAGTCTTCCTCGGTTTATTGGTGAATCGGCCACGTCAACGCCGCGCATCACCCTCCCTCGGTTCCGTCCAGTACTTCTAGCAAGGGAGTTGTGCTTCGTGTCTGATTGCCAAGTGGAGTTGCCGAATCTTATGCTTCTAGTGCCGACGGATAAGACTCCGTTGTTTCCTGATGTTCATCCCAAGGAGTTAACTATTCTGGAATGTCTTTCTGAGGTTAGCGCCACACAGCTAGGGGCAACCATCTCGATGAAGCTGCATATTCACGACCGGGCTAGGCTGTCTGTCAGATGGGCCCGTTATTTGAGAAAGTATTGCAAGACAAGAAGCCCGAAGGCCCCAGTCCGCGCCAGGCGGAATTACTGCAAGCAGATTTCGGCCAAGAAGAGGCGACGGCACAGGTTCAAGGGCCGTCAGTTGCGCACTTGAGGGTCCACTTCTTCCTCTCCTTCTTCTGTCCATTCATCTTTTCTTCTGCTTAGTTCTTATCCTTAGGTGGTGTACCTTCCGCAACCTGACCTTGTTTCTACCATCTTCTCCTGTCCTCACCATTCTAGGCCTCGGCCTATGTCCTCCTCTTCCCCTAATCCAGGGGCATCTTCTGGTTTTCCTCCCCGAATATGTCCGGATTTCGCTTCTCATCCTCTTCCCCCGACCTTGATGGGGATTCCTTGTGCTCGTTCCCCGACCTTGTCGAGTGATTTTTATGGTCCTTCCCCGACTTTGTCGAGTAGTTTCCATTTCTTTTCCCCGACCGTGTCGGGTGTTTATGCTTCTTCTTCCTCGCCTCTGGCGGGTGATCGCTACACTTTTCCTCCGACCACGTCGGATGGTCATTCTCCTTATTCCTTAACTTTACAGTTATCTTTTCGTCATCTTGCTGTTCTTTCCTCCTCACCCTTTCGGGGTCATTACCCTTTTTTGTGCTATTTTTGAGGCTTTAGCCCGCCTTGATCTCAGTTAATCCTTGTTTATTCTGTATCTGGTTCCTTGTTATCAGGGCCTCAGTGCCTTAACGAGGGAGTTCTAGCCCTCGTCTCTCTTCTTTTTTTATCCCTCCTTCGTCCAGTATGATGTCTGCCACTCCTCTATGTCGAGGAATCCAATCCTTTGCTCTCCTTTCATCCTTTATCCTGACAAGCAAGGAAAACAAAGCTACTCGTGCTTCTCAAAGCTCGTTGATCAAGATCGCTTCAGGATGCTGGTTTCCACGCCATGGATTTGCAAAGGTATCTTTGATTTTGTGCCGGAACACGTTACCATTGCGATTACTCTGTTATTTCTGCATGTGCTTATAATGTGGTTCTTTAAAACATGGTTGAGTGGCTTTAGGCTTTAGTTAGTTTACTTAGTCAAATTAAATGAGTTCGCTTCTGCAGCATCCCTTAGGCTGGTGATAGCTCCGCGCTGGGAGTCTAGTTTCTTTCCTCGATTGTTGAGGGTGACCTTTGAGTATGGATTTTTCACACACTACACGGCGAGCCGTAGCCTATCTCTCTAAGGCACACCGTTGCTGCTTTGGCCATACTATGGGTATGCACAAAGGTCTTTTCTTTTCTATGCTCGGCCAAGTGTAGGGGCAAGAAATGGATGGATGAGATGACCAACCTAGGCGCTCCCTAATATGGGAGAGGTCTCAAATAGGGGCAGTCTTGACCCTTAAAAATAAGCTTTCATGCTATATCTGGCCAATAAGGGCCACCAAAATGAGAAAAATGAGTCAACGCAAAATTATGATTGGAAGGCATGGCAAGAGTGGCAGACAGTTCCCCGCGGTACGTCATGAGCCCGGTCGCATGCATGCCTGATGAATATGGGTCTCAAAATCAAAGACACCAAGCCCCGGCGCAACAGACCTGTATCTTTGAGGTGTAGTGCCCTGGAAGGAATTCGAGCCTTGATATCTCCCATCATACACGAAGCTTGTCTCTAATTTTTCTTCTGTTTCTCCTCTTAGGCTGGGTTGTATCCTGGGTATGACCTTAGTAGGGGCACCGTTCTTTAGAGGCGGTTGGTTGTGGTAAGCCACCCTCACATGCACGCCCTACTCAAGGGAAGTCTTTAATGAGAGGGGAGGGATGGCGATCCCTGGCCAGTAGTTCGAGCTTGTCTTTGGGTGCTACGGATTGCTATTGTCAAAAATAAAAAATGAGATATTTTCAAAATTCAAAAAAAAAATCAAATATTTCAATATCTAAAAAATCAAGAAAATAGAAAAATCTAAAAATATTAATCTTTTGTTCCATTCTATTTATTTTAAGGATAGATACATAATCTGTTTACTAAGTGTGCAGGTTATAGGTACTCAAGCTTTCCTTGCTCCATATTTTATTATATCCGCCTCCTGTTCACATCTTTTGATTTGTTCTTTCCTTTTTCAATCCACTCTCTCGATCTATTCTGAAGCTTATGTCCTTCTCAACTTTTGATTGCAATGATTATATCCTTATGAGAGGGCTTTGCCTCACGATTATGAACTTGGCAGTTCTGCTTCATTCTGATCTCGAGTTTCGATTGAAGAGCGTGTTTTGTTTATATCTCTTTTGTCCTACTGTATCTTTGCCTCGTGTCCATGTCCCACACATGTTGTTTTGTTCCTCACCACATGTTGTTAGTTATCTTGCACATGTCGATGGTCATTTTTTCCATGTTCCATGTGTTGTCCCAACTATGCGATCCGTCATGTTCTTATCTCAACCGTGTGTTATCCCGCCGATTGTTGACTTGTCACTCCATGTTCATGCATACGTATTGTCTGTCTTTGCCTTTGCCTATGTGCTTGTTCGTCTTGTTGTGTTGTTTTCCATCCATCATGTTATGTCATGTTGTTTGTCATTATTTGCTTGTTTATCTCATTTATCTTATACATGAAAATCCATAAAAATTTGAAAAAAGAAAAGCCAGAAAAAACTTTCCGTTTCACCTGCTCAGGTAAGTCAGGTATGGCCTTCTATCCTTATCACCCTTATGGCATTATTATATGGTATTATAGTATATTATCTCGAGAACTAGTTGGTTATCTACGTGTTCCAGGATCTGATGTTCCCCTTTAAAAAAAACGATGATGATCCAAGTTCACGTGTTTAATCTTCGGATAGGCCGTTAGGTTGGGATGTCATGGGGAGGATGGTTCTATCCTGCACGCTGTGGTTGCAGATAGTATCTTGACTCTGATTCTCCCAGCTTAGCAATACTATTCTCGAGTATTTTGTATTTAATCTTTCTTTGTATTTATTTTAATGATTTCTTTTATTTTAGCCTAGCATGCATCGTACGCGTCTTTTGAGCTTTCATGACCCATGGTTTGCTTGAAGAATCTCCCATCAGTGATGGTTAGCTGTGCGTTCATTGTTTGAGTAAGAGGAACTAATTCCACTCTGAGTTGGAAGGTTCTCTTTGGTCAATTCGATTGGTTTGGTTGATTAAGAGGTCCCCGTCTGGAGCGTTAGCATGTTTCCTTTACTTTTGCTGCCTACTTTTGGCCTCCTCATTGGACTGCGGGACTGTGTCCCCCATGAGGTTGGTCTTGTCGATTTATTTCATTTAGTTTAGTTCCTCCAAACTGGTGTCGCTTTTGGTTTTATCATTCCTTACGTTTGGTTCAGAGTTTACCGAAAAATTCCCATCGCTTGTTGGTAGAAACGGGTGTCGTTTTACCTTAACGCTTGCTTTTTCGGTCCACTCCGCTGTATTTCTGCTTCATCTCCATGTTCCAAGTCACTTCCGCTTCACCTCCGCTCGCTGCCCTACAAAGAGGACGTTAAGGAGGGGCATCTGTTGACACCCATTTTCTGTCGATAAGTTGAGTCGTTTCTCTTACTCCCATTTGTTGATGCCTCGAGTTGTCCATCACTCATTGGAGCTATCCTCAGGCATGTTTTGGGCCAGTTTTATGGGTAGCCTCCCTCCTTGGTTAGGTCCAAGTTGATTCAGGGCTTAACGGGCCTTGGTATTGGTTGATTGGGCTTTTCTATAAGTTTCAAGCGTCCATATACATGTACGATTTATCCCGGGCCGCTCAATCCATGTGCGCTTGAGCATGAACCGTCCATATATTTTGGAGTATTTTGATTAATTTTCTGAATTTCCACCGACAAGCCTTTATGCGGTCCTACTCTAGCCGTTCAACTTGATGCACTGATAGATGGTAACCGCTCATCTCTCAGAGTCCTGCGCTTAATGGTTTTCTCAAATAATTATCCAATTAATCTATTTATCACCGACAAGGCTAGAACGGTTTGTCCTTGGCCGCTTTACCTTTGAACGGTCTAATCTGAGCCGTTCATCTATGAGAGTCCAATGGCGAAGGTTTCGATCAGTTCGATGGATAATTTGGATAATTTCTGATTTGTTTTGAATTTCAACCGACAGGGTTGGACGGTCAGGACATGGCCGCACTTCCCGTTGAACGGTCTATCGTAAGACCGTTCATCCCTTCTATTCCTGAATTTCAACAGATTCTCTCTCTCTATCATTGGTTTTATCTCGAACTTCTCCCATCATTTTCCCCACGGATAATCAACCATTTTGAGTGCTGTTTCGACTGGATGAGAGATAATCTTATTATCTACGATTTTCCATTGATTATCTCGATCTGAAAATGCCTCTAAACCCTAATTTCGAGCTAGGACTTTAGGTGCTCTATAAATAGACCCTAAAGGCCGGGTTTGAAAGGGGGGAGATTTTTGGTCGACGGTGAAGCCCTGCCACATTCTTGAGCGACCTAGCACCAAGGAGGGAGGCTTTCTACGTCCGTATAAGCCTCCGGTTCAGGGAGTAGTCTAGTTTTTGAGTCTTTTGTGTTTGGATAGGTTTTGTCACCTCTTTCATTGCATGCGTTACTTTCATTACTTTCTCCCCACGTTCTCCTTCATTTTCATTGTCATGCACACACCCACCCACATTTTTGACGCCCTCAGGGGTTTAAAACTCCCCAGGTATCCCCCATTTCATTTAGTTATGATCATTCATCACCATTTTAGCATATAATACACTCTATAGTTCTAACTTGGGTTTTCTTTTTTGTGTTTACACTCTGTTTCGCAGGTCAGTAACTCACTAACACGAGGCCCATCCCCTCTGGCCGGTCGGAGAGGGTGGAGGTTGGACCCTTTGCGACTTCTGGCTTGAAGGTCTTGTGCGGCTCTTCCAAGACCGTTCGAGGTTACGTGCGGTGCATCTTCGACCGTCCTTCACACCCTGCGGTTGTTTCTAAACCGCCCATCAGCCAGTAGTCCTACGTCCCGCGTGCCCTGTAGCACTGAAGAACGGTCTATCGAGCGGCCGTCCAACACCATAGGCGGTTCTTCACGGGCCGTTCATCCCCTGGAGTGCTGATTTTGAGGCGAGTGTCTCCCTCTTTCCAAGGCACGGCGTGTTCATCGCGTACGGCGTCTTGGTGGCGATCACGGTTCTTTACTCTTTTCTTTTCTCCTTCTACTATCCTATTTCATTTTATATATCGATTTATTAGAAGGGGAGAGAAGAGATCTTTCAAGCCGGTATTGAAGAGAAAGAAGGAGAGTAGAAAAACATATCAACACTTAAGAAGAAAAGATGAAAACTTTGGCTTAATTCGTGCAACCCATGCATCTTCTTAGTTTATCTTCATCCTATCATGCTTTATCTACTTATTTAGCATGGTTTTCGCATGTTTACTGCCTAGATTAGCCTTGCACGCATGAGTTTTACCTTTCTGTCTGAAAGATAGAAAACGGTCCATCAGAGACCGCGACTCTCAGATAGCGGCCATGCGATATACAGCAGCTTGATGATTGCGTCCTCATCAAGACCTCAACTTGTTTCATGTATCTAGTTTATATATATGTATATCCTTAGTCTGTAACGATAGAAACCATACCTTAGCCCGATTATTTCTGGCTTTATTTCATGGTTACAAGTGATTTCATGATTTTTACTACATTTTGTTTTATGTTAGCTTGTTTTAACTTTATTTTCATGTATATTAATTTCATGCCCAAAAGTTATATAGATTTGTATTAAAGTTATTTTTACATGGGTTATACACTTGTTTTATGGATGTATTGATCGCTGTTTTCTACATGATTCCATCTCATCTTTGAGTCTTTCTTAAGTACATGGCACGTATACCGATACGATGTCATTAGTTACACTTTGCACTTATAGGCACACTTTCTTAGACTTGTGAACCTCTCCACCGGATATTCCTTCTGTCGGACTAGGGGATGATGTTTTAAGGCCTCCGTATGTCACCGAGAGCCTGGGATTCCCACTAGGACGCCGAGCTGGTCGTACCCTCAAAGCCCATTTGTCTAGAAACCACTCAAGTTACCGGCATTTTTCTGTGTCCTGGCTAGTAGCATCCCTCAAGAGACCGCCACTGTTAAGTAGCGGCCGTCTTGATGGGAATCAAAACCGGGCACTGACATTTTAATTTACATTTGTGTCTTTTTAGTTTATTTTTATATCTTTGAGAAAACATATGTGCAATTGTAAGGCTTTATAAGCCAAACTGTGAGTCTTTAAGTTTTAGTGGGTTTTTGTGCAAAAAGTCTTGTAGGACCAGCAAGGGGCCCCCATCTCTTTCCCCATTGGTCCACCTAAGCCAATAGGTCCCATGTGGGGCTGGTCAACTATCCTAGGTGGCTTCTAGATGGTTTGACATTCAAAGGGGACAAGTGGAACAAAATGTCCAAGATGCCACCAAGATAGTCAAGAGGGCGCCCCCCTCTTATTATTTGTTTAATGTGGTTTCAAACCACATGGAAGAAATACTTATGATCTCCCCCATTTACCCCTCCCCAATTCAGATCGAAGGTTAATTATGGTCATTTTGTATTTCATACAAATAGATTATAATTCACATTTTAGTAGAATTAATGATGCAAATTTGGTGAAAATATTGGAGCTCCTTGAAGGGTGCGCCCCTCTCTCCTCTTCCCCTACTGTGCTTCTTCCTCCTCTAGCCTTCCAGGGTGTGAGACCCATTCTATCTCTCCCTCTTATCCTCTGATTTCTGTTTCTGCCATCGCCGCCGCCGCCATCGCACCGCCATCGCGCCGCCACCGCCATCGCCGGAGTTCTGTCCAAATCAGGACATAACCTCAACTCTGGAATTTTAACTTTTGTTCTTGTTGTCTGATCGAGCCCAAACTTTGAGGGCTTGTTCTACCTGTCTCCCCTAGTCTCCAGTTTACATTTCGTGCTATTTGGACATCGTTTAGTATTTTTCCCATATTTCTTGTCCCCCCTGTAATCTGCCATTCTGTAGATCCACGGGACAGTGTTCCCTTTTAGTATTTTTCCCACCCCCTTATCAATTTTCAGAAAATCCATAAACATTCTCAGGTGTTCCTAACATCCACCCCTTCCCCTAGTAATTTTCACAGCATCCATAAAATTTTGCTACCCACCGGTCAAAGGTCAGTTTCAGGCAGATCCCTTTCTGTCCTAAGTGTCAGTAATCAGATCCATAGAAAAAACATAGTGTTGCAGAGCCTCCCATTTCTCATCCCTTAGTTGGATCAACCTACAAAAATTATATGTTATAGATCTGGGAGTCCTTTTTCCAACGTCACTGGTCTGACCTCGATCTGATTCCGGATCTGGGAGAATTGATTCTTTCCTCCGAGGCGCGCAAATCTATTCCCTGTGCAGGTCCGAAATAGCAATCCGGGAGAAATTCACAAATAAATACCAAAAGTCAACTTCAGCGACCGCCACTTCAGGGAGTCGTTCAGGGACGTCCAGCCATCGTCCCAGCCAAGCAGCGCCATCAGAAGATCTCAAGAAGGTGACGTTCCTTTGGAGGCAACGGCTTGCTACCTAGCGAGTAAGAATCGAGTCGGTGCAGCACCGAGTCGGACCAGAAGGCCAAGTTCTCCCCGAGAACTCTCCAAGTTTGCTGCCTGTCAACCGAGGGTCGGTCCTCCCGGGCCCCACTTGTAGCCCTTTACCTCCCTGCGTGGAGTGGGCAATAAAATTCACTATAGTAATTAAGTTTTTACCATTGTACCGGGAGTTACTGTAACTGGCCGGGGTCGTCTTCCCCACGCCCGGAGCGTGAAGGTATCGTGTTCGCTCTCTTACTCGGTGTTTGCTTTACTCGTATTTATTCGTATATGCCGCTGTAAGTGATAGGTAACTAGCTCGATATCTATTTTTATCACCGCTACAAGAGAGTGAGTGTGATCCGCCCCGTGACTCGATCCGAGTACACGTGGAAAGCCGATACCCAAGACTCATTGCCGGTTTCACAACCGCGCACGGTCCCACGCATCCCTCGCTAGGGACACCCACGAGCTAGAGTCCCAGGTCACGTGTCCGTCCCGCATCACGTCCTATGACCATTTTTCTTCCAGAAATTCCAGTGTGTCGACTCTATCCTTCTCTGGCGTCGACTCTGTCAAGAAACGGTCCAGACTTGACCACCAATTCATGATAGTGGCCCTGGCATGACCATCTCTTCAAGAAACGCTCCGAACAAGACCGTCTTATGTTCCCATGTACTTAACCTGAGGTTTGACCCAAGAGTTGATTTTCCTATGTTCCTAGATGGTCTATTGATTGTCTAGAATCTAACACTTTGCTCAATAAGCTATTAATTAAATTATGGAAGCTAATGAATGTACTATTATGCTGTCGGATTCTTTCCGTAGCATGACCTTGTTCTTAATTCGACTTTGGAACTCTCATATTCATAATTGGCACATTCTTACCTTGGTTGTTGTTATCATGAGCTTATTCTTTGAATTGTTACATTATTGGCCATATTTATATTTCTCGTGGAAGTAGTTTGATTTATAACTTGAAGATGCAAGAGTAGGCACGGACAGTGTCCAAGGGCTCGACACTAGCCCCCTCGACAGATAGTCGGAAACATACTATATACCATGGGGTATGATGAACATTGGCGTCGCATTGCACCGAGAGTACTTTTTTTATAAACGGGTGAAAACCATGAGGCAATCTTGTAAAATTACATGCTTACTAGTACATTCTTGTTACATGACTTTCTGGTGTATAGCCTTTATAGTTATAAAAAGTACATTCTCGTTCATGAAAGGCCAAGTTATATTCGTGTTATATTCATTCTCGATCATGCTCTCATTCTACATGAACTCTCATATCTTTTATGTCTTATGTTACTTTGGCTTATTATCATATGATTTATTGCATTTCATTTATCTTACATCTTAGAGCAAAAATGTTAATTATTTAAACTTACCTTCATGTTGATACGAAGATACCTACTGGGCAAGTGTGCTTATTACCCTACTTTTCTAATCTTTCCAGAAAACTCTAGTGGATCGGATTCCGAGTATTCCGATGATGGGTCCGAGAGTGATGATTAAAGGCCCGAGAGAAGACTTAGAGTGTCATAAGTCCTTATGTTAGCTTGGAGTCATATCATGTAATTTTAACTTTATTGAGTCACTATGTACCTTTCTTTTATTGAGTCTAGTGATGTAAGGAGTCAAGAGTCAACATTATGTTCTTTCGATTATTATTCAATAAAGTGAAGTTTTGAGTATATAATCTTGTGCATTCCTCTTTATGTGTGAATGTTTAGCGCTCTGAGTATCGTGATTGCGAGAGGCTTATCTTGCCGGCTGTTCATGTTCCCAATATTACTTCCGCTATACATATATCTCGGGGCGTGACAGTTAAAGTGGTATCAGATCCTAGGCATAAGTAAGTCCTAGGAAAATGTCATGTCATAGGCTAAGTCCAAGGTTTAAAGACACACACCTATGAACTAGGAAAAAAATCGAAACCCAGGTGAGAATCGGGTAGAGCCTGAGATGAGATAGATTATTTGGGCATTTACCTCTAGGAATAATCCTCCTAACTAAGTGTTTTTTTTCTCAGGTACCATATGGCTCACCGTGTAAACTGGGACCAGATGCAACAAACTGTTGCGGGTCTTACCCAGGCCCTTCAAACGGTGGCCCAAGCTGGCGCGAGGGCTGGCGCAGGTAATTTACACGGGAATTTCCAGAGTTTGAATCCTCTACGATTCTCGGGATCTTCTAACCCCGGTGAAGTAGAAAATTGGATCGACGAGATGACCCGTATCTTTGAAGATATGCAAAGCACCGTCCAAGAGAAGGTCTCTCTCGCCACTTTTCAATTAAACAAGGATGCACGTACTTGGTGGAAGGTCACCTTGGCACAACCTGAAAATGCTCAGCCTACATGGGATGAGTTTCTTACGCTCTTTCGAGCAAAATATTTCTCCGAGCATGTTAAGGAGAGAAAGGCTGCAGAATTTGCCTCTCTACGGCAAGGAATGATGTCTGTGGCAGAGTATGAACTTTAATTCTCCCGTCTAGCTTCGTATGCTCCTTATCTGGTTAGCACCAATCTATTGAAGGCTAATCGATTCATGGACGGCTTAAGGCCGATTTTCATTTCTCAGCTTGGACCTCAAAACATCTGTACTTATGCGGAGATGGTCCAACGGGCACATTTATGTGAAAGGACCTTGGAAAAGGTCGAGAAATTCAAAGGGAAGAGCGAGGTGTCAAGTCATAAATTTGACAAACGCAGAAGAAAGGAAGAAAGGTTCAGTATCACGGGGACTTACCAGTCTCCTGACAACAAGAAGAGATCCCGTAATGCAACGGGGGTAGCAATGGCAAAGGCAAGAAAATCAAGGAGGAAGAAAAACCTGTCATAACTACTTGCACATTCTGTGAGAAGTTTGGCCATTTGGCTGAAGAATGCTGGAAGCGTCTTGACGCTTGCTTAAGATGTGGAAGTTGTTGTGCCCCTTGTGCCTTCATGATGCTGTGATGTTTTGATGATAGCAACATAAGATTGCATGATTAATCTATGATTGAGTGCTTGATCTGTATGCCTTGATGATGATTTAACTGATGAGCATTCAGTTGCTGATTTAGCTCAGTTAAGTCAGTGCACTTATGTTTTGTCTAAGGCTAGTGCATTTTTGTCAGTCTGGCTGCTCAACAACCTCGGTGCATGTCACCGTTCATAGGCATTAAGTTCTGTGCATTCCACTCTCTGTGCATGCAGTCTTGGCGAGTGTTAGGTCGGTGCATTGCTTATTCTACGTCTCATGGTGGCCTGGAGTCGGTGCATGTGTGCGTGAGTCGATGCATGTGTGTGTCTCACACACACCTTAAGTCGATGCACATGAGCCTTCACGGTCGGTGCAATGCAATGTTTACTATGGGCTAGCACTACATCGGTGCATATTCTTATTGTTGTGCTTGTTTTCATGCTAGTTGGTACATAGTCGGTGCACATCTCACCAAGGTCCGTGCACGCTTGCCACCTCGCATTCTCAAGTCTGTGCATGATCTCATACTTGCATAATAAGTCAGTGCAGTTCATGCATATCGCATGCACATAGTCGGTACAATTTATAGCTCCGCATTCACGACAAGTCTGTGCATATATCTGCTTTGTTAACTTGAGCCCGTGCATACATAATCTCATGCTAAATCAAGTCTGTGCCCACCTCGTAACCAATTCAGTGCATAAGAGATTCATGCATCTTAGTCCATGAAATGTCTGTAGTCTGCATAGTCAGTGCATCCGTTAGTCTTGTGCTGCAAATAAGTCTGTGCATATGCCAGTGTGACAGTACTGAACTCGTGCATATAATACCTTATGTCCGTGTACATCTTTCGTGATTGAATGAAGTATGTGCATATTTTATACATAACTGAAAGACACTAATGTAACAGGTCAATAGCTCATGTTCTTCAAGAAGGGCACGTGATCCAATGACGATCCTCACTCAAAGATGCTGCCACGTGGACCCTGAAGCTTCCAGATTCTGACAAGTGGCGATTGTCTCCTGAAGCTTCCAGGCCGGAGCGTTCCCTCTACACTCCTAGGGAAGAGCTCGTCAACCTGACCTGATGGAGTACATATAGTCTACTTCCTGCAATCAGAAGGACATCTCTCGAAAAGCAGTAGAAGAAAAAGAGAAAGAGAGAGATCGAGAGCAGTAGAGAAACGCAGAAGAAGAAGTAGACAGGAAGAGAGAGAGAGATCGAGAGTTTGAGAAGAGAAGGAGAGAAGCTTCATCTGAAGATTAGTTCCTACTGGAATCTAGATCAAATCCAATCCAGTCAGCTCCTTGAGAGCCATATCTATGCTTTAGTGTTTACAGCTTTCAGTTGCTTTCATTTCCTATTTCTTGTTTTCCTTTTTATTTACTTCAAGCTGTAGCAGAGGAGGATTCCTCTGGATGGGTTAAGCTGTAAGCCCCAGCGGTTGCAGAGGTGTGGTGTCCTCTGGACGATGAAGCTGTAATGCCCAGCAGGTCAAGCTGTGTGTCAGCGGATGGCTAAGCTGTATTGCCCAGCAGAAGCAAGCTGTGATGCTCAGCGGATGTAGGCAAGCGGTGAGGCCCAGCTGTTAAGCTGTGTATCAGCGGGAAGCCACACTCTGGTTGGAGTGTGGGGTGGACGTAGGTCTGGAGGACCAAACCACCTTAAAATCTTCTGTTCATCGTGGTTTGATTGTTTATTCTACTCCGCTAGATGTATGCTTAGGAACGTTCATGATAGTCTGATCTTATATCTAGTGAGAGATAAGGTTACACACTGTGCGTTTGATTCTTGTCTTGATAGAGTCTAGTTGATTAGATGAACTGAATCATCTCTTTAGTCTATATGGAGTAGATCAGAAGTACAGTCTCTCAGATCTTCCTTCCATCTTTCGTAGAGTGCATCTAAGCTGATTAAGGCTCCCGTGGGTTTTAATTCCGCATCTCTGTTTGTTATTAGTTTTAATTGGGCATAGTTTTAGAGCGGGATTCATCCCCCCCCCTTTCTGAATCCATCGCACCGGTCCCATCAATTGGTATCAGAGCGGGTCTCTGTGTATTAGATCTAACGATCTATAGAGGATCATGCTACTTCCGTGGTGCATTTCAGAGTGGATCTAGTTTTGTCGCTTTTGGTTCTTCTGTCTTTCTAAGTCGTGTCTTGCTGTACTTTGGTTAATTCCGGTGCACTTCTCATTTCTTTCTATTGATTAATTCATCTCTCGATGGCTCATCCACCGATCTTCAGAGGTGATGGTTTTGAGCTATGGCTGAAAAAGTTGCGTCGGTATGTAAGAACAACCGATCCTGACTTGTGGAAGGTAATGACTCACGGTTCACACAAATTATCAAAAGATAAATCCAAATGGACCGAGGAGGACATATTGAAAGACTCCGTCAATTCTAGAGCATTGAACATGGTAAAAGCATCAATTGACAGAGCACTAATCTCATACGTCTCATCTTGCAGGTCTGCCAAAGAAATCTTGAACAAACTAAAGGATGGCAGCTGCAAAAATGATAATCGATGCATGATGGCTCAAGGAAGTAAACATAGCAGCAATCAAGATGAAGAACAGGACAATAATCAGGTAAACATCTTTGAAGAATATGCCCTGGATGATTGGATTGCTGCATATAATGAATTGCTAGAGTCTCATGATCATCTAAGAAAATAATATAAGAAGATGAAAAAGAAAATTGACAACAATGATTCTAATTCATCTTGTGAAAAGTGCTTGAATATCAATGAATTATATGATAAATGTCTATCTGAGACTCACATGAATATGAAGCAAATGTGCTTGCTGAAAAACGAAAACCGAGAATATGCCAATAAAATTTCTGAATTAGAAAGTCAGTTAAAGTTGAAAACTGATGAACATATGATAAACCTGGAAGAGTTGGAAAGGATTAAGTCTGATCTGGATAAATTGAAAGCTGAGAATGGAGAAATTTAGAGGAATAATAAAAATCTAAAAGCTGAAATAGAGAAAGTTAACAAGGAAGGTGTGCAGGGTTCCTCTCTAAAATCGATCTGCAATAAGTGCTTCGGTCTAAAAGAACGTAATGAAGATCTGTATGATGAAAATGAGGGGCAGAGAAAATTGATTGAATCTCTAAAAGAAAAAAATAAAGAATTGTTGATTGAGAAAATTAAAGTTGAAGAAAGAGAAGATGAACTAATTGAAAGACTGGAATCTATATCCAGTAGTAAAGAAATTGAGAAGCTAACCAATGAGAACAAGGAACTGAAAGAACAAAACAAAAAACTCAAGGTCCTAAATACTGTTATTTCAGAGAGGCTTCTGGCTATAGAGAGAGAAAGGTGCGCTAGTAAGGAAATTGAAGCTGGAAAACTCGAGGAGGAAAACCATGAATTGAAAGCTGAAATTGAGAAGTTAAAACAATTAAACACTGGTATGTCTGAACAGCTTCTCATATTAGAGAAAGGAAAAAGTGCTTACAATGAAGAGACTAACATATTGAGCAGTCTGGAACAAGAAATTGAGAAGTACAAAACTGCAAAAAAAGTCCTAAGTGAATGCGTTAATTGCAGTGTACAGGAGATAGTCAGTTATGAACTTCACATCACCTTTTTGGAAACTAAAATTCTGGATCTGGAAAAATCAACATCCGAGTCTATTGAAAACAAGAGAAAAATGAAAGCTGTCATGAAAAGTGAGGATAATAACTCAAAAAAGGGGATAAGTTACAGTTCTGATGTTAAGGAAACTATTAGAAACCAGCTATACACCACCTTCATGCAAAATTCTGAAGTAGCTGGTACCACAAGTCAATCCCCAAAACAAAATGAAGACATGAAAACTTCTTCATCATCTATCTTTCAATTTAAGGCTCAGAAAAGTGAAAAACAAACAAAAGTTGTGAACAAGGGTAAACAATTGAACAAGAATGGTAAGAAAAATAAGGTCAAAAATTTCCCTACTTGTGTCTTGAAATATGCTAGCTCTGCTGCATCTGATGGGTCAATGCATACTGCTCATAACCCATTTACTTATTCATATGCATTTGATAAGAGTGTTTCATGCCATTATTGTGGCAAGGTAGGCCACGTAATGGATGATTGCAGATTATTGATAGAAGATGACCGTGCTAGTGAAATATTGCATTCTAGAAATTCATTTGGTAGAAACCATGTTACTAGGAAGTCTGGTGCATCATGTCATTACTATGGTAGGCATGGTCAAATCATGAATGCATGTTTCATCATGAAAAAAGATGATAAAATGCATGCTAGGTCTTCTGGAAATCATCATGGCCCCAAAAGAAACACGTTTGCTTCAAACCAGCACATTATTTGTTTTAACTGTAACAAACGTGGTCACAAAGCCATTGAGTGCTGGTCTGGATCTACTTGGGATAAAAATGGTTCTAAAGGTAAGCACACCAGGTGCTTCGAGTGTGGGAAGCATGGCCATACAGTCGAGGACTGTTGGCATGTTCAGGAAACTTCTGTTAATCCCTATTTTGTCAAATTCTCTGCAAAAGGACCTGTGAACTTTTCATGCTTTGACTGTGGTAAGCCAGGTCACAAATCTACTGAATGTTGGCTGATTAAGAATAAGAAACAAAATGTCCATGAAAATAACAGAACATTTCATGCTCAGGTTCATAGGTCTCATGCTGCTGTTGATATGCATCATAGGACCAGAAAATCTGATGTTTTATGTAGATATTGTGGTAAATTCGGTCACTTCATGGCCAATTGTTATCTGATGGATTTTGATGACAATGTCGCTAAGAAACTGTTCATAACTCCTGTTAGGGCTAATATAGGACCCAAGGCTACTTGGGTTCCTGCAGGATCAAAATGATTACTTTGCTGCAGGTGTGCCTTGGAATGAATAAACAGGGGTCAATAAACCAAGGTACTCAAAAATTAAAAGACCCCATGGTCCTGCCCTTCAGGTCTGTTCTGAGTAATTACCTCGAATTCTGTCATCTGAAATTGTGAGTTTGAAAGGTTTGAATATCATGTTGATTCGGTCTGTGCTGAATTGAAATCATCTGAAAATTTGAATTACACATAATGTTTATGGTAATCTCCTTTTGATTGAATTGCATGTCTGTTTCATGAGCTGTCATCATAAAACTATGTGTTACGTTTTCTTTATATACCATGCACTTAGTCAGGGGGAGATTGACTGCATTCGTTTAATTTTCATGCTGTTCATGTGTAGTTTTATTACATGTTGCATCTAGACAGGGGGAGCATTCCTGTTTCATCACCTCTTCACCTCTTGAACTCTTTCTGTCTAGCAATCTGATCCATTCTATGCACTTAGGTGATTCACCTAAATTCTCTATTGTCTCTACTTGCACAGCTGATCTATCTGTATTCCAGACTCAGCTATTGAAATTAATTCTGCTCCGCATATATTTGATGCGCTTCTCTCCTACTGTTATTTGCTCTACCAGCTTGTACTTATCCAACACTCACATCCTTTCAAGCTGGTCTGATTAATCTGGTTCTTGTTCCAGGAATGATAAGCTGTTTAGTTGCATTGTTTGGACTGATCTGAGATCCTTATGTTGCGTACCATGTTTTAGTCTGAATTCTTAAAATAAATTCCTATCATATAGGTTTAAGAATGTCTACTGATTCAGACTGATATAAGTCTAATGTATTCTCAGATTTGTATTCAAATGTATTGAAAGTATCTGAATGATGAGTTTTAATAAATTTTAACCAATTGTGTCATGAATACCCTAGTCTCACCCATCTGTAATCTGAAAATGTGATATCAAGGGTACTTTGGTAGAGACACAGAGAGTGAGTATTGTTTTTAAACATTAACCTGAAAAATGTTGACTATATGGAAAAATTGAATTCAGAGCAATGACTTGTGTGAACGACGTCACGCAGTTCGGGGAAGAGCGGAGAAGACGCGGAGCGCGCGCGGGCTCCTCTTTTTTATTTGTTTGTTTGCTGCAACACAGAAATAAGAGAAGAGAGAGAAGGGGCCACCACGGGAGATTGCTCCGGCGGGGCGAGCGGGACAAGTGTGATATAGCAAGATATGGGGGTTAAACGGCCATAGCGGGAAGTGACTCGCCGCGGCCTCGGGGGGACGGGAATGGTGCAGAAATTAAATAACAAGAATTGAAACGACCATTGGGGAAGTGACTCGCCGCGGCCTCGAGAATATGAGCAAATAATAAGATGACAGAATATAAAGAGAATACAAAGAGCGGGAATTTAAACGGCCATTGGGGAAGTGACTCGCCGCGGTCTCGAGAACATAAACAGATAAAAATATAACGTATAAGAACGTGAATTTAAACGGCCATTGGGGAAGTGACTCGCTACGGCCTCGAGAACACGAACAGATAAGAATATAGCATATAAGAACAGGAATTTAAACGGTCATTGGGGAAGTGACTCGTCGCGGCCTCGAGAATATGAGCAGAATATAATAGAGTATAAAGAGAATATAAGAACGGAAATTTAAACGGCCATTGGGGAAGTGACTCGCCGCGGCCTCGAAAACAAGATGTGATCGCCAGGGGCCGAAAGACCCCAAAATAAGAAAGTGATCGCGCCTACCTCAAGGGCGAGAGATGGCGGGTTGCTTCTTCCTCTCCCTCCGGCCAGCCGACGGAGAGGGCTTTCCTCGGCTACCCTTACAAAACAACGATAAACAAATGACAAGTGGATTAGAAAGATGGAGGTGTAGTATTCAAATCCTTACGATAAAAATAACGAAATGATGGCAAGACACACACCTGGTTGGTGTTATCTTTTAAACCCCTCTCGGACTCGAGTAGGAGTAAAATGAGATGATGGATGTAAGAAGTGTATAAGAAAAGGTGCCCTTATGAAGGGGGATAGGGGATGCAGGATGATGAATGCAAAAGAACTACGAAGAAAAGGAAAGAATTGGCTTATTGGATGTGCCGATGGTGAAATCCGGCGGAGCTCCGGCAGCGTGGGGATGACGTGGAAGCGAGGTGGATGAAGACGACCTTCCTCTCGCGAGCGTGAGCACCCGAGAAGCCGGCAGAACCTCCACCTACAAAAGAACCCACGGGTTAGAAAATGACTCCGTAGCCTCTGGGCTCCGGCAGCCTATCGGATCACTTCGAAGCTCCCCCAGAACTGAGGGGGTGGGCATCTATTTATAGAGCTCCGGAGGGTGGAGGCGTCCAGGACCCTGGACGCCTCCATCAGGGCCGAATTAATATTTTATTCTATTTTTATATGTTTTTTTGGAATACTTTTGTGGGGGCGTCTAGGGTCCCGGACGCCTCTAACAGGTCCACCGAAAACCGACGACGGCCGCACGCGATTTGGCACAACGCATGGTTTTGTGAGCGGCGCCTCGTGATTCAGAAATGGGCGCGTCCAGGGCCTGGACGTCTTCAAAATTTGGATTTTTTCACACACGACAAACCGTCGTTCGGTGGCCGGCGCCCGTGAGAGAGTTGATGAAGGCGTCCAGGGGCCTGGACGCCTCCAAAATATATTATTTTTATTTTTCTTTTGTCTTTTTATGCCAAAGCCGGCATTATATTTTTTTTATTTTTGTTTTTATGGAGGCGTCCAGGGGTCTGGACGCCTCCATTAATATATATATATATTTATTTATTTTTTTGTTTTTTTATGCCAACTGGCATTTTACACATATTTTTTATTTTTGTTTTTATGGAGGCGTCCAGGGCCCTGGACGCCTCCATTAATATATATATTTTTATTTAGTTTGGGCCCTGAGAAAATAATAAAATAAGAGAAAAGAATGGGGGCGTCCAGGGGCCTGGACGCCCCCATTAAGACCCACCCGGGTCCTCAATCGGCGGCCGCCCGGCAGACACCTTCTTGGTTCCGGAACCTCTTGATGCGTCTGACTGGTGTTGACGCCGTCCGAATGCCGTGACGAGACGATTCCGAATGCT
This sequence comes from Amorphophallus konjac, assembly GCA_022559845.1. Taxonomy (NCBI): domain Eukaryota; kingdom Viridiplantae; phylum Streptophyta; class Magnoliopsida; order Alismatales; family Araceae; genus Amorphophallus; species Amorphophallus konjac. Next base: position 148,095,895 of record CM040118.1, read on the forward strand.
GAAAAAGGCAGAAGAAGACCCAAGAAAAGGAAGCACTCGAGTGATTCAAAATGCGTAAGCCGTCGCGGGGCGTCGTATAGTAATATGAGACTTTTTCAGGAGACGTCAAGAATGACGTGTCTACAGCTGCCCCGCCTTGGCGTCTGCTTTGCAAGGGAGCGACACGTAGTGGAATGGTATCGAAGTGGAGTGAAAATGAAGTGGGAGCGGACTGATAAGTTGATGCCAAGGTGTGATGAGACACGCTTTTGACGTTACTGTTTGGAATCTTTCCTGAAGTTTCAATGAGGCGACCTTGAAGAAGGTCTTTCAAATATTGACGATTGCTTGGACGGAGATCAAATAAGGGAGGGTGAGATGTGCGCTCAGGCATGAAAAGGAGACCAACTTCTCGGTGTGGAAGTACCTGGGTCATAAACCGGAGGTTTCACCTTTGGGGAGCCGTTATCATCCAATGTGGAAGTGCTGCGGCCAAGGTGGGTCAAACAAGGTCAAAAGTAAAGGAATATCTGAGGGTCTGTTCAAACAAGGGTCTCCTTTGGAAGAGCAGCGTAGGGCTGTCTCAAGGAAACTCGGTATTTCATTCGGAGTGGAATATCTCATATTTGTGGGAATTGAAACACAACGGCTTTCATAATCGAATAACTTGAATGATCTTCCGTAATAAATCAAAGTCCTATATGAATGCATGCTGGGTTTAAAGAAAAATTTAAAACAAACTAAAATAGAAAATAGCCAAGGATAATATTGTCAACTTGTTAAGAACAGGTCAGGATACCGATCCGGTGAGCCGACACTAGGCTGGGGCCCGTTTATCCACGCACCAACTCACTGAATGGAACCGTCGTCCCCATGCTACCACAAATTAATGGCCTATCCGTACAACCCAAATTCTCCCGGGATCATCATCGTTTTTGTTAAAGGGGAACTCAAATCCCAGATTCGTTCGGGCCGTAAGGTCCTTGACATGTTCTAGTAGCGTAGGTATCATATACTACGATGCATGACATGGTGGGACCAACCATTGAAAGGTGGGACAGGAGATAGGACAAAGATGTCCGTTAGTAAAACCTGCACAGGCCAGCATGGATCAATAACATCAGAAAGTAGCAGATTTATAACAGAATCACACCACAATGGAAAGGAAATCTAGCCAAAATCCTGACACTAACTGCTGATGTGATATGTCCCGTCCTGTAGCGATCTTCCCTTCCTATAAGAACTCCCCTTAGGCTAGTTCATTCAAATGCACCAAGGTGGGTTTTGGAAGCTCAGGAGAGGAAGGAGAGGAGAATCTAGAGATTTCAGGATGGAAGGAGAGTCTTCCCGCGTTATGCAGAGGAGCAGGCCTAGCAGCGAGATCAGGCGACTCTCCGACCTCGAGGGTCATCTGAGTGGGACGATCATGTCGCATATGGTAAGCTGATTCATTTCAAATTTTCCATGTGAACCTTCTTCTTACTTCCTTCATTTCTTCTTCTTTCTTTTCTCTTCCAGTCATATCCACTCTTCCCAGGCCCGAGGAAGTTTTCCAAACTGCCATGGCTTTCAAAGCTAACTTCCAATATCTCCATTGGTATGAGGGCCATACTCTCGAAGTGGCATCTGCAGGGGCTCCTTATTCATGCCAAGCATTACAAGAAGATTCGTATGGACTGGGCGGCTATGGGCGCACTAGTGGAGATCTGGCATCCCCAGACCCACACTTTTATCTTCCCGACCTTCGAGGTGACGATCCTCCTCGAGGAGGTGGAACTTCTGCTCGGGTTGAAGAAATTCAAGAGTGACGGGAAGGTGAAGGCTATGCGGATGCTGACACGAGGGACTTCTGAAAGCGTCCTTGGAAGCTTCATGCCGCCCGACGCAGCCCGAAAGGTCCGTACTAAAAAGGGGATCGATCTCCAAAAGCTCGCGGAGTGGGTCATGGACGCCCTGAGAGGGTCACCAGACGATGACTATTTGGAGGGAATCATGAAGGGGTTCACCATTTGTCTGGCGGGTGCTCTCTTGTTTCCTTATACCGATAACATAGTGGAGGAAGACCAACTGAGTGCTATCTGCGGGATCTGGCGTGGAAAGAGGGTGGGACCCGCCGTCCTTGCCTATCTTTATAGCGGCCTTACTGCCTCGAGCATGGGTAAGCCTCCTTTTGGTTGCGCACTTGTCTTAAATTGCTGGCTTGATCTGCACTTCAAATTCGACCACCGCGAGAGAATGCCAACTGCTTCGAAGCTTTTCCAACAAAGCCCGCTTCACCACATAGCCGACGTGTTAGGCTTCGGTGGTACTGTAGTGAACCGCGTTCCGTGGCTGAAGAAACGTGAAGACTGGCGGTCTCACTTCCGCACCGTGACACAAGACTTCTTTACTTGCGCACCGGCATGTTTGCTTTCGCTAGATCTCCTCATGAGGCCTTCTCCTGAAGTTGATCTTCGACTGATCGGCACGACCGAGTTCGTCCTTAATAATGCGCATCGGTGCTGCCTCCAGATTGGCATCCCACGCCATTCGTTCCCGCCACCGACTGGCATCGTTCCTTTGAAGAAAAGGGAGTTGGGCACTGAAGCGGACGCGAAGGAAGCGAAGGCCATTAAAGCTCCCTGGAAGACAAGTGTTGCGGGAAAGGCCTTAGCGCACGTGGTGGAAGAATGCGAGCCGTGGAGGGCTTATGTAACCGAACTGGGGAAGTTAAGGCCTAAGGCGCCTAAACCCATGATGTAGCTCATTCTGCTTTTCTGATGGAATAAAATCTGGCATTGATGTTTCGGACCAGTTCCCTTAATTATTATTATCTTTTTTGTGGTTTTTATTTTTTTTCTTTGTATATTTTTTTATTTGGATTATACATACTCTTATCTTTTTTACTTTTATTATATATTTTTATATTGTTTTTTATTATTGGGGGCGTCCAGGAGCCTGGACGCCCCTATTTTTTATTTTTGATTTTTTTTAAGTTTTTTTTTATTTTGGGGGCGTCCAGGCTCCTGGACGCCCCTAATTTTTATTTTATTATTTTTTTGATTTTTTGTTTTGGGGGCGTCCAGGGGCCTGGACGCCCCTAATTTTTATTTTATTATTTTTTTGATTTTTTGTTTTGGGGGCGTCCAGGCGCCTGGACGCCCCAAATTTTTTTGAATTTTGAAAAAAAAATGAAAAAGATGGGGGCGTCCAGGCACCTGGACGGGGGGGGGACTCCCCCCCTTTGCTCAATTACTGTTCATTCAAACCGCCCAGTCAATCCAGACGACCCATTCTTCGTCCCAATGGAGCGAGGAGGATCGAGCCAGGGTCCACAGAAGCGGAAACGACGGGCTCGTCGTCCGAGGAGGCTGAGGGATGATGCCGAGGAGGCTGCTGCGGCGGAGGAGATTGCCGCGGGTGAGGAGGTTCTTCCTTTGGCCTTGGAGGCTGCAGTGGATGCTGGCGACGCGGGAGAGGATGAGCACGATCCGGTAAGCCCCTCGGAACTCTTACTCTGTGGTTCAATAGGCTAAACAGACGGGTGAGAGGCTGTGAGAGAAGGCCGGGGAGTGAGGGAAAGGAGGCGTCCAGGGCCCTGGACGCCTCCACATTTTCTTTTTCTCTTTTTTTTTATTTTTTTTATTTATTTATGAAAATAATAGAAATATAATTAAAAAATAAGGAGGCGTCCAGGGCCTGGGATCCCTCCATGATAATATATATATTATTAATATATTTTTTGTTTTGGTTTTGGGGTTTTCTAAAAAATAAAAGAAAATAAAGGAAATGGAAAGGAGGCGTCCAGGGGCCTGGACGCCTCCAAAAAATAAATAAATATATTTTTTTTAAAAGAAAAATAAAGTAAAATGAATAAGTAGTATATACAGTGTTATTGTTTATTATTATTCATGATGCTGATGTGTTCTCTGTTGGTTTTGTGGTGTGCAGGGCATGATGAAGGGACGGATCAGCTGGTCCCTAGTGGTGGCAGCATACCGTGGGCTGCCGGACTTCCAGAGGACGCGTGTGGACGCCATGGGCTTTGGAGCTTTCCTTAGGATCGAGCCCTTCCGGCTCGACCTTCCTCTTATCCAGGCACTGAGGGAGCGGTGGCACGCACCGAGCCGGGCGTTTCTGATGCCCTGGGGGCACATGGTGCCGACACTAGAGGACGTGGCTCGGATTACCGGGCTACGAGTTGACGGAGAGGCAGTCAGCGGGGTCACCTACCCCGACTACCGAGAGAGTGCCCTGAACCTGCTGTGGTTAGAGACGAGCGTGACTGATAGAGACAGCAGGGTAGTTGGCCGAGTGGAGATCATGGAGGCGCTCGGATTCATTGACCCGCGCCAGCGGGTTAGCGAGACTGGAGCGGAGTTCTTGGCTCGACTGGAGGGGGATGCTCGTGCAGCTTTCACCCAGGATCCGAGCGAGAGGGAGCTGGTGGATCTAGACCTTCGGAGGTTTCTTTTCTTCTTCCTGGGCCGCCTTCTGTTGGGGACGAAGGGGGACGGCATCCACTGCCGCTTCCTCGGGATTCTGGCGGACCTTGACAGAGTGGGGCACTACGCGTGGGGAGCGGCTCTGCTTGCCCATTTGATTGCTGATCTCTCCCAGACTTCGGAGAAGGAGACGACAGTCAGCGGCTTCGCACCTTTTCTCCAGGTAAACATTTTATTTATGCATTCCCACAGTTGAATATGTAATTATTGTACTAATGATGCATGATGGATGCAGGTGTGGAGCTATTACTATTTCCCGATGGGGAGGGCTAGGCATGGGAATAGGAGGGCCGTGCCTCTGGCGCGACGGTGGAGGCCGGTCGTGGTTGCAGCACCCCACGGATACCAGCTGGCATCACTTCGTCGGGAGCTGAGCGAGTATCCCGAGGCCATGGTATGATGCGTATGATTTTTTTGTGTTTATACATGTGATTGAATGGTAACTAACATGATGTATGTATGGTGATGCAGGTGGTGTGGAGACCCTACCTGGGCATGGGCGACGCTGGCCAGCCTTGGGTTGTAGCGGGTCTTCCTCGTTTCAGGCGGGACGTGTGGGTCCATTGCCTGAACGAGATCGAGCCGCTTCGGCTGAGACTGGTTATGAGGACGTTGGGGCTGGCCCAGGAGTGGGTTGATGTAGAAGAGCCGGCCCGCATTGGGCGGAAGACCAAGGGGAAGGCGAAGGTCGTGGACTGGCGTACGCGCTTCCCAGCACAGTACCAGGACTGGCAGCAGGGCGGGGTCCCAGTGGTGTCCCATGTACAGGACAACACAGACTACATGAGATGGTACTGAGCTACGTTTGGGGACCGCCTCTTCCTTGGTGGTATGGCAGGGGTAAGTGAAATGAGAATGCTTCACTCTTTTATATGTATATGCATGTGGTACTAACTTACGTGCAATGCAGGATGCTCGTGATACCATGATTGCCGACCTGCGGGCCCAGTTGGCGGACGCCAGGCGGCAGTTGGTGGCCATCCGACAGGAGTTGGAGATCCTGGTGAGTTTATGTGAGGCGAGCTATCTGGTCTCTTCAGCCGAGGAGCGTCGTCGCGCCTTCGAGGCTGGAGTGCCACCGCAGGGTGTGGCGAGCACGGCTTCTCAGGGTTCGCAGAGGCCCCCTAGGGATCCCCGGCAGTGGAGGGAGGAGAGAGATGACCAGGAGGGTGATGGTGAGAGTTAGAGAGTTGCTTGTACACGTCACCCTTCTCGCTGTATGATGTACTTTCGGCTATTATATGAAATGAAAATGGCTTTCTTGTGTTGTATGTACTTTTCTCTCTCCTATACTTTCTTCTTTACACTGAGTTGTCCTTCGAGGCACGCTCCACGAGACCTTGCCCTGAACAGTGGGGAACTACGCTTTGCACGGGGGGATTCTGTTTCCTTTCTCCTCCGTTTGGGCGCGTCCAGGCGCGAGGACGCGTCTTAGTCTTTGAATTCAAATTTAAAGCGTCGGGTGGCCTTTCTTCTCCCGTGTCTTACCCGCAAACGAGCCCGCCTTCTGTCGAAACTCGCTTGCCCCCTTTTCGTCTTCCTCCTCTTTTGATTGATGGAGTTCGGTGGACCCGATCATGGTGAAGGTGGAGAGGGACGAGGAACTCCTCGCCCGAGGAGGGACGCGCCAGAGCACGGAACGGCGTCCATGGAGGAGGAAGGGCCGCTTCGGGCCCCCGAGGGACCCGAGGGGCCCGATGGCGCGGGAGGAGGTGAACACGGTCCGGTAGGTCCTCCGATCTCTTCCTCTTTTAATTCATTTTGGGTTTTGAAGCAAGCCGCGTGAGGGGGGAAAGGGTTCGGCGAGTGTCGCACTTAAATGATGGACGCGTCCTAGACAGGGGATGCGTTCTTTTTGACTGATGTGGGACCCCTTTCTTGGTGCAGGACATGGCAAGGACCCTGGGTCTGGCCGATGAGTGGGCGAGTGTGGACGAGCCGAGCCGCGTCAGGAGGGAGAGTCACGGCAAGGCAAGGCTCAAGGACTGGCCCGTACGTCTCCCTGGACAGTAAGGGGGTGTACTGGTGCAGGACAGTGCCGAATTCCTGCGGCGGCAGAGAGAGAGTTACGCGGGGCTTCCCCAAGCTGGGGACACGCGTGGCATCGGCGGCTCGCGCGCCCAACTGTCAGAGACTAGGCGGCAGCTGGCCGTCGCTCAACATGAGCTGTCGCTCCTGGTAAGTTACGTGCCGCACTTTTATCTTCAGATTTTGGAGTTTCACTGACGGCCGTTATTTATTTTGTTCCAGCGTGCCCAACAGACAGCGTCGGTGGGAGTGGCTGGTGGATCTTCCAGTTCCTCGGCCCCTTTTCTCGAGATTGCCTCCCTCCGGGAGCAACTTGCCGGTGCGGTGGCCCGCGCGACCCGGGCAGAAGAGGAGCGTGACGCCTGGGTGGCGACTGTAGCGGAGCTATGGCATCGTGGTGAGGAGAGACCTTCTCCAAACATCCTGGAGTTAAGGGTTCTTCTGCAGATGATGAGGAGAGAGGCAGAGAGAGAGAAAGCCGAGAGAAGGTCCGAGCGACAGCGGGATCTGACTGAGAGGAGGGCCTTGGAGGCCCAAGTGAGGGAGCTCCAGCTAGGCCTTCAGGCCGTCGTGCAGAGGCTAGGAGGGATGGAGACGCGCTACGAGAAAGCTCGAGAGTTCGGGGAGCGACTCCGCCAGTCCGGTCGCTTTGCCACTAGTGGCTTCTTCGCCACGCCAGGGGAGGAGCAGCGAGTCACTGTTGTGGAGCAGGCGCCAAGAGGCGAGGCAGGTGCTACTGCACGGGGATCCCGGAGGCTTCTGAGGGACCCTCACCTCGGGGGAGAGGAGGAGAGTGCCCAGAGAGATGAGTGATGGTGAGGATTGGCGAGCTAGTGGACCCGCCACCTCTCTATGATTGTAGTGTTTGTGACAGCTTATGTAGAATTATGAATGGAATGATTTGATTTTCTGCTGCTTGTTCGTTCTCTTATGCGTTCCTTCTTCCCTACACTTCTTTTCCTTTGCACTGTTCCCATGTGATGGGTCTGCCGAGACTCCGCCTCAAGCGGAGAATCGCATCTTGTGACCATTTTCCACGGGAATCTGCCGTCGAAGTCAAAAAAAGACGGCCCTAGTTTCTTTTCCCAACGTTGTGTCAAATTTTGCGGACGTCCTCCAAATCATGATAGGGTATCCCTAGACAATCATAGGGGCTATTCGTCCTATTCTTCGTCTAGTCAATCACCCTGTGCGAGCGGTGAAGCGACACATGGGACCGCTTGGCCGGTGCCTCATTGCGAGGGCTATCATTAACAGGTGATGGAGGCAATCTTGGCCCGCACTCCTTCCGTTTCTATAAATTCTTGTCCCTTTTATTTTCCCAGGTATATCGAGAGCTAACTCGAGGAGCACGAGTTCTCACGGGAGAGGAGGAGTTCAAAATTCTGAGAGTTGGATGGAGGGCGAATCTTCCCATTCCTCGAAGAGAAGCAGGTCCAGTGGTAGTAGTTCCAGGAGGCTTTCAGACCTTGAAGGGCACTTCAGCGAAAGGGCCCAATCACAACTCGTAAGCCAAGTTCTCTTGCCCCTTTTTCATTCTTTCTTCCTTTCTTCTGACCAAACCTCACCCCCATTCCTTGTATGTGTAGGTTGTGATGAAATCACAAATCTTATGGGAGTTGGTAGTAGCAGCGTACAGGGGCCTCCCAGATTTTTAGAAGGCGAGGCTAGACGTGATGGGATTTGGTACCTTCCTTCGGATCGAGCCGATCCAGCTCGACCTGGTCCTGATCCAAGCCTTGTGTGAGAGATGGGACCCAGTGAGTCGGGCATTCCTGATGCCGTGGGGGCACATGGTGCCCAGCTTGGAGGATGTGGTCCGGATCACAAGCCTGAAGGTAGAGGGCGAGGCAGTGACCGGAGTCACTTACGCGGACTACAGAGAAGGTGCCCAGAAGTTACTGGGTTTGGACCTAGATGGTCGGAAAAATAGGTCGGTAGCTAGGGCGTCCCTGATGGATGCATTAGGGCTCATCGACACTCGTCGGCGGGACGATGAATCCTCAGAAGAGTTCATAGAAAGGATGGAAATAGGATGCCGTGCCGTGTACTGCACAGATTTCGGCAACTGTGAAAGATGCAACATAGATTTGAGGAGATTTCTCCTCTTCCTTTTGGGGAGATTGGTACTGAGCTCGAAAGGGGACGGTATCCAATGTTGCTTCCTGGAGCTGCTGTCAGACCTTGAAAGAGTAGGGTATTATGCCTGGGGAGCCGCCATGCTGGCACACTTGTTTGCAGGCCTATTCCAAGAAACGGATCGTGAGAGGACTGTGAGTGGTTTCACACCATTCATCCAGGTATTTTTGGTTTTGCTCGTTTTGTATTTTTTTTGTGTTTTTACAAAGTACTGATGACTTGCGCCGAGCAGCTGTGGAGCTATTATTACCTCCCTATGGGGAGAGCTCGGCATTGGCGACCCGTGATGGTGCCGTTAGCCAGGCGATGGGAACCCATCATGAGTGCGGCACCCCTAACCTACCAACTGATGGTGCTAAGGCGGGAGCTACAGGAGTTCCCTGCAGCGATGGTAAACTGGAGACCCTACTCAGATATGGTCGATACCGACCAGCCGTAGGTTCTAGCAAGTCGTGCCCGGTTCGAACGGGAACTGTGGATGCACTGCCTGAATGAAATTGAGCCGCTTCGGCTACGATTAGTTATGAGGACTTTAGGACTGGCTCAAGAATGGGTGGATTCAGCGGTGCCACCTCGTGTCGGGAGAAAGACGCGGGGACCGGCGACCTGCATTGACTGGCGCGTGTGATTCCCCGAACAGTACGAGGACTGGCAACGGGGTGGCACGATTGTAGAATCACAGGCGCGGGATAGCGAGGACTACTTGCGTCTATATAGGATAAAGTACGCAGAACGGTTCCAACCCCGGGGACTTGTGGAGGTAGGTTTCCCCTTTTCTCTTCTTTTCTTTCTCCTTTTTCTCTTTTTTTTGGTTTTCCGGTGGAAATGCTGACTCGTATGGCTGCAGGATGTCCGGGATGCCATGATAGCGAATTTACGAACTCGCTTATCAGAGATGGAACAACAGTTGGGCGATGCCCGCGGAGCTACGAGCGCCTTGGTAGGTGTACAGTGCGCGTTCGTAATTAAATCTTCAGATTCCTGATGTTGGCTGCTAATTCACGCGGTCGTAGCATGCCCAGATTGGCGCGGCTTCCCCAGCGATGGGAGTAGGTGGTGCCTCTTCCAGCTTGTGGATTCCCACCTCAGAACTTGACTTACTTCATGAGCAACTTGCTCACGCCACGCAGCATGCTGCGGAGGCAGAAGAGATGCTCTCTATACAGGTAAGAGTCTCAGTGTTAAGTTCTCCTTGTTTATGCCTTATCGTGTATCTGAGATGGTACACTCGGCAGGAAAAGGAGACGGAAGAAGCGCTTGGCCAAGCTGCGCAGAAGGAGGCTAGGATAGCAGAACTGGAGAGGGAACTGCGGCGTCATCCTGATGACGACTCCTCTAGGGATGCTGTGGAACTGAGGATCACTCTCCAGTTGGAGAGGGAAGACCGTGAGAGAGAACGTGCAGAGAGAGAAAGAGACGCGGAGAGAGAAAGAGCCAACAGATTGACTGAAAGGGAGGAACGAAGGGCCATGGAGGCCCAACTATTCGAACTCCGAATCAGCCTTGGCCTTGCTGAACAGTGGCTGAGAGATGGTGACGAGCGCTACCGAAGAGCACGAGAGCGTGGCTTTCGTGTTGGTAGCTTCTCTACTGCTTTCGTAGATCAACGCCGAGATGCGGGAATAGGAAGAGGAGTACAGAGCGGTAGGAGTACCGCTTTTCGTAGTTGGGTAGCACCTTTGAGAGTGTTTTGCCCGGAGAGTAGTGGGACGAGTAATGCAGAGAGAGAGGGCGGAACTTGATGTAATTTTTTTAGTTTTTGGAAAAAAATACCAGGTTCGGTTTGTTTGTTTTTCACCTTTGCTTCAGTTGCCTGAATCCCTGCATATATCACTGAAACAAACAAATCAGAATTTCTGTTCTGACTTGGCCCCTTGCTCAATAAGCAAATGGTCACTGTGACTGTCCTTGATGACTGGTCAAGGGGCCAAGCCTTTATTTTAACGAAGGCAAGGGAAAGAAGTGGTGATGATAAATGCGACATGCAAGCACACGAATGCAAGCGGTATTAAAGTGAGATGCTGCACGCAAATGCAATCATGTAAAATTGATTTGTTTTTCTCTTCTTTTTTATATTTGGCATTTTTTTGGTTTTATCATAAAAAAGATTTTTTTTGCAAATATGTACATTTTCTCTTTTCCATTTTTTGTTATTTTTATCATTTCGATTTTTTTTGTTGCTAATGCCCGGCAAGCACCCAAATGGCACCTAACCTATGTGAGAACATGGGTTTCTTACTAACCTCCCAGGTATCCTAAGTGCACATCTAGGTTGATTTGGGCCTCTAGACCCCTCGAATGATGATCCCACCGGCTAAGACTTACCCTGATGACAATACCGTCATGCCATGCTTAGGCTCCCAGTTGCTTCCGACCACAGGGATTCACCCAAAAGGTGTTCGAGGTAAATGATTTGCCCGACCCGGGTCTGTTTCCTCACAACTCTAGATGGTATATGATGGAACACCCTGGAACCCTAACGACCAACCGCGCGACGCTGACCCGGAATCAGACGCCGTTGCACCCATAGGTGACGCGCTTGCATTGGCCTAAGCCCGAGGTTAAACAAGAAGACATCAAGGTGGTAAACAGGGGTCTTGACCAGCCAGAAACACAGAGACTCCTTCGCAGCGATAGTTTTTACTTTTCAAAGTAGGCAACCAAATGTGTATATTAAAATAAGGTCGCAGACCCTGGGCAGTTTTCACCTTTCAGAAACTCCATCGAACCTTCATCTTTAGAGGGAGAAGGAAGAGTGTAGGGGATAAACCTCCTGAGAGGACCGGCAAAGCCGTTAACCCGGCGAGCGAATAAGGGCCCATTAACTCTTTCCTTTCAGACAACTTCGGACCAAATCTCGAGCATTTACATTCCACGGCCCCTTTTGTGGATTCAGACTTTTACTTTGAGGGGTTCCGTTTATCGTAACAGGCACGGTCACGACCAGGCTTTTCTCTTGATTTTGATTTTGTATTTCTTTTTGTGAGGGAGATATAGTCATTTGACGTTTGTGGGCTCCCTTTTCGTATGCCTGCGGGGACACTGCCCTCTTCTCGTGCTCTGATCGATGCTCGAGGAAATGGATCCTACTCTTGCCTTTGGGGTTTGAGTTTTGGTTTCTCATGCTCAGCGTTTTAAGGGCGCCGACTGTCTCATTTGGTCGAAGGGAAAAGAATAAAGATTACAGCTTCCGGAGATCTTCTGGGTGACGCTCCACCGTAGGTGATGCTACCGACCCTTTTTTTTTAATAAAATACATAAGTGAGCACATGTTGGCTTCCTTCGAGCGAGCATAGGCCGATGTGGCCGGACAGGGATCTCCACGGTTCTGGCAAACCAAGACCCGGTGCCTACCAAGCCTTAATGGGCCCTATCCTAACATGAAGGTTAAATGCACGGACTTAACTATATGGTGACTGCCGGGCATCGGCATTTTGAATTTTCCATATTTTTAGTGATTTTCAATATTTCTTTGTTTTTGATGTTTTTATCTTTTCATCATTTTTTGTTTATTTTGTGCTAAGGGTAGTATTTCTTAAGATAAAGCCCATTCCAAGGGTGGGATAACTCGGTCCCTTCGGCGTTGATTAGCTTGTAGGCGTTGCCAGGGTACACGGCTTGAATTACAAATGGTCCTTCCCAATTGGGTTGGAGCTTAGAACGCGGCCCTCCAGGTTTGACAAAAATTCTTTTTACGACCATCTCACCGACTTTGAATTTTCTCTCAACGACTTTCTTTTGGTAAAAGCGAGCGAGTCTATTTTGATACACACGCGCGTGTTCGGCAGCGGCCAGCCACTTCTCATCCAAGAGTTCCAACTAGGCGAGGAGTGAATTACGACGATCGTCGAGGGGAAATTCCTCATCCAATTGTACCCTAAGAGAAGGGATCAGAGTCTCGTACGGGACTACCGCTTCCTTACCATAAGTAAGGGCAAATGGAGTCTGCCCGGTGGGGGTACGGATTAAAGTGCGATAGGCCCATAGGGCTTCGATAAGTTTTTCTGGCCAGTCTGAAAACTTACTAGACTCGCAGGTTTTTTTGATGATTTTGAGCAATGTTTTATTGGTGGCCTCCGCTTGGCCGTTACCTTGTGGGTAATAAGACGATGAATGATGCAATGCAATTGCGTACCTTTTGCAGAGGTCCTGTAGGTCCTGAGAAATGAACTGTGGCCCATTGTCGGTGACGATCGTGCTTGGGACACCGAATCTGGCGAGGATGTTCTTCATGATGAACTTGCAGACTGTTGACGCCTTGATTTCCGCGTAAGCTTAAGCTTCGGCCCATTTGGTGAAGTATTCCGTTGCAGTAAGGATGAAAGATTTCTGCATGGTGAGGGAATTGGGATCACCTAGGGGACCAATGATGTCGAATGCCCACATGGAGAAAGGCCACGGGGAGGATATTGGGTGAAGTGAGGAAGATGGTGAATGGATTTTATCGGCGTGAAGTTGACACTTGACACACCTACGGACATAGACAGCACAATCCTCTTCCATAGTGGGCCAGTAAAAACCTTGCCGAATGATCTTTTTGGCGAGCATCTGACTATTCACGTGGCCACCGCACACACCCGAGTGCGTCTCTTCTACACATTTCCAAACCTCATCGTCACCAAGACATCTTAACAGAATATCAGTATGGCTCCTCCTATAGAGTAGACCTCCAACCAAAGTATATTTCTGAGCCACCCTTCTTATGGCTTTCTTGTCCTCTGTGGTGGCCCCTTCAGGATAAGACTGATCTTGGCAGTATTTGACAATTTCATAGAACCATGGTTTCTCTTCATCAGCCAGTTCTTCTTCGGCCTCTGCCAACATGATTTCCCTCTTCTCAAGGATATCTTCCTGCAGGATCTTCCTTGCTATCCTGTCTTTGATATTTACATAGGAGGCATCATCGATTGCAGGGGCGTGAAGTTTATAGATGGAAATGGACTTAAACCATCTTCCTAGAGGGAACCTTATGGATGATGCTAACGAGACGAGGGCATCGGCGAGAATATTCTGATGACGAGGGACATGAACAAAGATCAGTTTGGTGAATAGTTTGGCAAAGGTAGCAGTGAGTTCTTGGTATGGCTTGAGTTTGGGATCGCGAGTGCGATACTTAGTGAGCACCTGGCGAAGGATGAGTTGACTATCACCTACGACTCGCAACTCAGTGATACGAAAAGAATGAGCGAGTTCTAGGCCAGCTAGAAGGGCTTCATATTCAGCAATATTGTTGGTGACTAGAAATTTGAGTTGGTATGCCAATGGGAATGTGAGGCCTTCAGGCGACAGGAGGGCGATGCCGATTCCTCTCCCTTGAGAATTCAGAGCTCCATCAAAATATAGCGTCCACATTGGCTCATCTGATTGGTTGATAGACATTAGTTCCTCATCTGGAAACTCTGATTGGACGGGATCGAACTTGGGAAGAGGATGGTGAGCGAGATGCTCGGCTATGGCATAGCCTTTAATCACCTTTTGCTGGACGTAGATGATGGCAAACTGAGAGAGAAAACTTTGTCAGCGTGCTAATCTATCCGTAAGGACAGATTTCTCCAGAAGGAATTTGATAGGATTCATTCGAGCAATTAAGTGGACCTCGTGAGCCAAGAAGTAGTGTTTCAATTTCTGCACTACCCAAACGAGGGCAGCACAGGTTTTCTCCATGCCGGTGTACTTCTGCTCACAGGGATTGAGAAGTTTGGACAAGTAATAGGTTGCCCGTTCCTTGCCATCTTCATCAGCTTGCGCGAGGACGGCTCCTACGGAGTCATCCAAGACTGAGACGTAAAGGATCAGAGGTTTTTTCGGTTTGGGTGGAATGAGAACGGGTGGACTAGCCAGATATTCCTTTAACCCTTCAAAAGCTTTCTGACATTTAGAATTTCAGTGGAATTCTACTCCTGGCTTGGTCAGCTCGTAGAGAGGTCTACACCTTTGTGAATGTTGGGACACAAACCGACGAATAAACTGCAACCTCCCGATTAAACCTCGGACTTCCCTCAAATTCTTGGGAGGCGGCATATCCCTGATAGCCTTAGCTTTGTCAGGATCTATCTCGATCCCTCTTTTGCTCACAATGAACCCCAGCAATTTACCTGACGACACACCAAACACACACTTCTTCGGGTTCATTTTCAGTTGGAACTCCCTTGACCTCTGCAAGACCTTAGCCAAAACTTCTGGATGTTCCATCCTGGTCCTTGATTTTACCAATAAGTCATCCACATACACTTCCAGATATATGTGTATCATGTCATGAAATATGGCCATCATCGCTCTTTGGTAAGTAGCTCCAGCATTCTTTAATCCGAACGGCATGACTACGTAACAATATGTTCCCCAAGGGGTAGTGAATGACGTCTTTTCCTGATCCTCTTCTGCCAAACGAATTTGATTATATCCTGAAAATCCATCCATGAAAGAGAGGGTTTCGTAGCCTGCCGTGTTATCAATCAGCACATCAATGTGAGGTAAGGGAAAATCATCCTTTGGACACGCGCGGTTACGGTCCCGGAAGTCGATGCAAATCCTGACTTTCCCATCTTTCTTCATGACCGGGACAATATTCGCCACCCATTGAGGATAAAGAACGACTCTAATGAACCTGGCTTTGTGGAGCTTATCGACCTCTTCTTTCATTTTCAAAGCCATCTGAGGATGGAAACGCCTTAACCTTTGTTTTACCGAGATGGACCCCGGTTTTAGGGTTAAACGGTGTTCGACCAAGGTTGAATCCAGACCCGGCATATCCTCGTAGCTCCATGCAAACGTGTCCTTATATTCCTTGAGAACCTCAATTAATGCCTCTTCTTCAGAGGGTGGTAGGTTGTCACTTATGAAGATGATCCTAGGGTCTTCCTCAGTTCCCAGGTTGACTTCTTTGGTGGATTCTTCTACGGCGGTTGACGGCTCGTCGAATCTCCTCATTCCACTAGCGTATGCGCCCGCCGCATCCTCATATTCTTCACCCTCATCTTCAGTGGGACATTCTTCATCCGTGATCTCGTAGACTCCATGCCCTTCATCAGATGCACAGTCGCCCTCGCATTCTATTTCGGGTAGCTGGATGGGATTTTCTAACAACTGGGGGATGGCAAGAAGGGCCTGACACCTGACGGCCAAATCCAGAAGGAATCGACGAGGGATCTGCCTACCCTTGGATTTCTTCCTAGGTACTACCCTTGGCCTATCATTCCTAGATTGACTGACAATATTTACAGAAGAAGAGGAAGACGAAGAGGATGGTGTAGAATGTACAGGAGAAGACCCCTCAGAGGAGGGGTAGAAAAGGTCGCTCATCGGACCTTGGACGGGTGGTCCGCAAGGCGGTACGCACCCGTGGGAGATGTAGGAGGTTTCCTCAACGAAGATGTGTTGTTGGGGAGTTTGAAAATTGACGTTTTTTTTTCATTTTCATTTTTAATGACAAAGCAGTGAAAAGAGATTGAAGGAGAGAGGAAAGTGGTTATGGCTAGAGGATTGTGAGGCTCATAGAGCAGATCATGGTTGAAGACCTGGTGCGGGTTGAAAAGCCCGCGTAGGTATGTAAGCAAAGAAGGGGACCTGGGAAGATCATCAGACAATTGTCTGGCCCAGGAAGAAGATATCAGCAAAGGCTGAGACGAGTGGATGGAGAGGATGGCGGCTAATGAGCCGTCGACGGCAATGTTGAGGACGGATGAAGATCCGTCGATGACAGAGTCCTTCTGGCGAGGACGAGGATAGTTTGGAACCTTGGCAAGAGTGGTAATATTCTCTGGTATTTCGGAGATCAATGGTGGTCCTTCAAGCTGCGGAGATGAGAACATCCTTTCCAATGCAACGGAAATGTCCCGTATGTCGAACCATTTGTCCCACTCGCATTCCGGATCTTTGATCTTGCCTCTTTTGGTGATCCTCGGATATTTTTCGGCCAAATATACAGCATGTGATCCCCCATATGTTTCTCGTGGGTGATCTCCCATCTGAATAACGGGCCCTCTGTTGAAGTGGTTTGATAGAGTCCACGTGAGGGGCTTCCAATCTGCCTTGAACGGTCCTTTGAAGCCTAGGCCAAACCTGCGGTTCGGCCTAATTTCCTTTGGCGGTTTGAGCATACCCTGTAACTGTGCGCCCAGACCTTTTCCTTGTTGATAGCCGATGTTCCTCATAATCTCCCAACCTTTGGAGTGAAAAGGGAGACATGATGTTGTGGTTGCCCTGACCGGCTCCTTTGGTGCTAGTGGAACATGAGATGGATCATGTACGTCCAGTAGTGACAATATGGGCCGATGAGACGGCCAAACAGAAGGCAGAGAGGTGTTGATAGCATCCACTGTGTGAAGGACAGGTGTACTGACCACTTTAATAATTCTCCCATTGTAAGGAAACTTCAGACACTGATGGTCGGTGGAAGGCACAGCGTCCATGGCTTCGATGTAAGGGCGACCCAGTATAGCCTTAAATGTGGGGTCCATGTCGAGGACATGGAATTCCGTGGGAATTGCCATGGGGCCTAGTTCTGCCTTCAGAATAATCATCCCCTGCGGCGGCCTTTTGCTATTGTCATAAGCCGTGACCGTGATCGAGGAAGGTCTTATTCGTTCCTCGTTGACCCCACACAACTGAAGAGTGCTCATGGAGATCACATTTATGGATGCACCCGTGTCCACAAGACACGGGTTTATGGATACCCCATTAATTTTTATTGAAATGCACAATGCATATTTTCGAGCTTCCTTGGGAGTGAGCTCGTAGTTGTGAAACATGATGGCTGGTTGTGTGTCTGTTGGGGTCAGGACGGTCGAAATCTTCTCCACGGGGAGGTCTTCATTAACCATGACCATTTGAAGATATTCCATCAAGGCCGCCTGGTGGGATGTGGATCTTTGAAGTAGCTCCAGGATGGAGATCCGGGCAGGTGTCTTGTCCAAGTGTTTCAATAGATCATACTGTGTTCCAGGGATAGCTCTTTCTGGTTGTTCTGCATCATCCTTCTCTGGCTGAGATTGCTCGGGATTCTGACTGTTGTGGGGGAAAACCCTGTGAAAAATCCTTCCACTCCGGAGCACCATTACCTACGGCATTTGTACCTCTCTGGGGGTAGCAGTGGGTTTTAACAGGGGTTTGAGGGGTAGTAGTGGAGGAATGGTTGATGAAGCAGGGGTGATGACGGGAGCAGGGATTCTGATGAGGGGTTTGTTAGGTGGCGGCATGGTGGAGGTAGAGGGGATATTGCGCGGATTATGAAGGATAAGGGGTCTAGAAGGTGGCGGTGGAGACGAAGTAGAAGTGGGTAGGACTTGAAGTGGGCAATGATTTTGAGGTGGGTGATGGTTAATGAGTGGTTTTGAAGGCATTAGTGGTGATACGGTGGAGAAAGACGGGGTTATGTATGGTTGACGGATGATAAGGGGTTTAGAAGGCGTAGGGGTAAATGTGGTAGAGGTGGATGGTAAAGTGGGGGAGTGAGAGAAGATGAGAGGGTGTGAAGGCGTAGTGGAGAGTGTCGGTTGATAGGAGGTCGGGGTGCGGATGAGAGGGCGTAATGGTAGTGGAAATGGTGATGGTGATACTGATGCGGGTTGATGAGAGAGAGGTGCTACCCGGGCAAGGTGAGGGGGTTGCATGACGATAGGGTTGGAGGTAGAAAGAATGGAGGTACTTTCCTAGTGCCACACCTGCTCTCTCCCGACTTCCGGGAAGGAGGAGATGGGGTTAACCTGATGATTGGGTTGTTGGTGCTCCCGTAATGGATTCTGGATTATGCCCATGTCGGGCTGTTGTTGTGGGGCCTGTTGAGCCTGCTGTTGTTGTTGTGGTTGCTGTTGCTGTTGCTGTTGTAACTGCTGCTGTGGCCTATAAGGGGGTCTCCTAGCCTTGAGAGCTGCGACGTATCGTCTCATCTCATCCCAATCTATTTGATGTTTATCATTCATATCATGGATGTAATCTTTGAAATGGAAGCAGTAATCTACTGTGTGTCCCGGCTACCTGTGGTAGACGCAGTATTTGGAGGTATCAACATTGGGTGGCCACGCGGGCCTTTCTCTGGGTAGGGCGAGTTGGTTTCATGCCATGGGGGCATTAAAAATGTCTGCTAAGGTTTCCGGCAATGGTGGATAGTAGGCTCTCTTGGGACCGAGCGGCCTCCTTTGTTGTTGTTGGGGACCATAGTTCCCCGGGGGTGGAACTTGGTTGTACTGAAGCGGTGGTTGTCGTTGCTGAGGTTGTGGTTGTTGTTGCTGGGGTTGGCATAATGGAGGCATATTATCCTGGGGTGGATTATTTTGGGGTGGAGGACGAAGAGGGAAAGGACCTGGTTGGGGTGGAAGTCGGGGCATTTGTGGAGGCCTTGGGTTGACTGCATAGTTGGCATTGTTGACCGCACTGACTTGCTCATTTATCACGACCCCTTCTGTGGCTCCGCCCGGGACACCAGCGCCTGTCTTTCTGACCACTTTGGGTTTCGGCGACTCAAACATGTTCATGATGAGGGAGTCTTTTAGCTGGGTTTGGATGTAGCGGGCCCTTTCATAGAGTTCCTCCATTGTAGTAAGTTTATTCATGGCCAGGACATGTCTGAACTGTGGGGTTGCATTAGACACAATCATCTTCACTTGTTCGGGCTCGGAGAGGGTATCCCTTATTCTTTCCGCCAGAGACCTCCATCTATCAGCATATCGGACAAAATCCTCGTCGGGTTTCATCTTTTCGGCCACTAGGTCGGTAATGGAGAGTGAGGGACCGACCCTATCCCTATATTTCTGCAAGAACCTTCTCTGGACTATTTCAAAATTCTCGGCCTCGCGGGGCTCCAGAGAATAGAACCACTCAAGCGCAGGACCATCCAATGATCTCCGAAAGAGGTATGCCAGGGACCTTTGATCATTTTACCAATAGGAGGACTCATACATGAAGTCCTTGAGGTGAATGAAGGGGTTGCCGGTACCATTGCGTGGGCATTTCGGAGGGAGGAAGATGAATGACGGGAAGGATTGGCAAAGCAACCTCCGGGGTGGCTTTCACGTCCACCATTCTTCTTAGATTTTGAAACTGCTCGTCCATGCGATTGAACCTATTGAGGAGCGATTGGGCGAGCTCCTCTGGAGGTGAAGGTGGCACTTGCCACTGGGGGAGAAACTGTCTCCCGGAGACTTGAGGGGGAAACCCCGAATGAGAGGGAGCTGTCGGACCACCGACAGTTGGCCCTGGCTGAAGCGGTGTGTGGGGAACAACGGGAGTTTGAGATTGTGACGGGAATTGGAATGAGGGTGGTTGTTGGCTCGCTTGACCTTGAAGCGAGGGAGACTGGATGGCTTGCGCCAATGAGGGAGACGGAATGGCCTGCACGGACTCTTGGAGAGGTGCGATGACCGGAGTTGATTCCTGGGGCGTGGGGGAAACAGATTTCTCCTTTAGAATGGCCTGGAAGGCCCGGAGCTGTTCAGAGGTAAGCTCTGTGTTGGCGAGGACGCCCAGTAAAGAAGAGATATCCTGTGGTGGGGACGTGTCCCCGGCAATAACCTGCACCTCATGCGAGGGGTCATGAGAAGGACCCGAGTCCATAGCATAGACTCGCGAGTCGGCTGACAAACCACGGCTAGGGTGGTTCTCCTCAAAAGACTCATGAGACATGCTCACAGTTTTCCCAGAACGTAAAAACATACACTAGCAAGTAGTTAGCAGAGATTATCAAACAAGTGGATGCCTTTGCGCCCCTTTTTTTTGTGTTTTGATTTTGATGATTTTTTGTATTTTTTTAGCGAGATCCGAAGTTCACACAAAATTGGGACCCTAGTTTGTTTTTGTTTCACCGCCGTGTCAGCTAGGGTCTCTCGTCTCACGACGAATGAAATGACTAACTCCGGGGAACTTCAATGGTACAACCAGCCCAGTGAACGAAGAGGAGATTCTTCGATGTCGGGGACTTACGGAGGTCCCAGTGTAGGAGATTCTAGTCCGTTGAGAGGAATTCCCAAACGGAGAGTCCTTCCTTCACCGGGAAAGGGTGATCCTCAAAAAAAATGAAAAAAGGATAGAAAAGAGGAATGGATGTATGCAATGGAATGCTGACAGATATATAGAGTAAGAAAACAACAGAAATAACAGACATATGATAAACAAACAACCAATCACAACTGATAGTGCTGCCGTGAGCACAACGGGGGCGCACGCGGGCGCGAAGGTAGAGAGGCACGGGTGGTGCCGAACTTGCAAGGGTAGCCGAAAGGAAGCAGTAGCGGTCCCACCGTGATCGCCAATCTGTGAGCGACGTCACGCGGTTCGGGGAAGAGCAGAGAAGACGCGGAGCGCGCGCGGGCTCCTCTTTTTTGTTTGTTTGTTTGCTGCAACACAGAAATAAGAGAAGAGAGAAAAGGGGCCACCACGGGAGATTGCTCCGGCGGGGCGAGCGGGACAAGTGTGATATAGCAAGATATGGGGGTTAAACGGCCATAGCGGGAAGTGACTCGCCGCGGCCTCGGGGGGACGGGAATGGTGCAGAAATTAAATAACAAGAATTGAAACGGCCATTGGGGAAGTGACTCGCCGCGGCCTCGAGAATATGAGCAAATAATAAGATGACAGAATATAAAGAGAATACAAAGAGTGGAAATTTAAACGGCCATTGGGGAAGTGACTCGCCGCGGCCTCGAGAACATAAACAGATAAGAATATAACGTATAAGAACGTGAATTTAAACGGCCACTGGGGAAGTGACTCGCCGCGGCCTCGAGAACACGAACAGATAAGAATATAGCATATAAGAACAGGAATTTAAACGGCCATTGGGGAAGTGACTCGCCGCGGCCTCGAAAATAAGATGTGATCGCCAGGGGCCGAAAGACCCCAAAATAAGAAAGTGATCGCGCCTACCTCAAGGGCGAGAGATGGCGGGTTGCTTCTTCCTCTCCCTCCGGCCGACCGATGGAGAGGGCTTTCCTCGGCTACCCTTGCAAAACAACGACAAACAAATGACAAGTGGATTAGAAAGATGGAGGTGTAGTATTCAAATCCTTGCGATAAAAATAACGAAATGATGGCAAGACACACACGTGGTTGGTGTTATCTTTTAAACCCCTCTCGGACTCGAGTAGGAGTAAAATGAGATGATGGATGTAAGAAGTGTATAAGAAAAGGCGCCCTTATGAAGGGGGATAGGGGATGCAGGATGATGAATGCAAAAGAACTACGAAGAAAAGGAAAGAATTGGCTTATTGGATGTGCCGATGGTGAAATCCGGCGGAGCTCCGACAGCGTGGGGATGACGTGGAAGCGAGGTGGATGAAGATGACCTTCCTCTCGCGAGCGTGAGCACCCGAGAAGCCGGCAGAACCTCCACCTACAAAAGAACCCACGGGTTAGAAAATGACTCCGTAGCCTCTGGGCTCCGGCAGCCTATCGGATCACTTCGAAGCTCCCCCAGAATTGAGGGGGTGGGCATCTATTTATAGAGCTCCGGAGGGTGGAGGCGTCCAGGACCCTGGACACCTCCATCAGGACCGAATTAATATTTTATTCTATTTATATATATTTTTTTGGAATACTTTTGTGGGGGCGTCTAGGGTCCCGGACGCCTCTAACAGGTCCACCGAAAACTGACGACGGCCGCACGCGGTTTGGCACAACGCGTGGTTTTGTGAGCGGCGCCTCGTGATTCAGAAATGGGCGCGTCCAGGGGCCTGGACGTCTTCAAAATTTGGATTTTTTCACACATGACAAACCGTCGTTCGGTGGCCGGCGCCCGTGAGAGAGTTGATGGAGGCGTCCAGGGGCCTGGACGCCTCCAAAATATATTATTTTTATTTTTCTTTTGTCTTTTTATGCCAAAGCTAGCATTATATTTTTTTTATTTTTGTTTTTATGGAGGCGTCTAGGGGTCTGGACGCCTCCATTAATATATATATATATATTTTATTTTTTTATTTTTTTTATGCCAACTGGCATTTTACACATATTTTTTATTTTTGTTTTTATGGAGGCGTCCAGGGCCCTGGACGCCTCCATTAATATATATTTTTTTATTTGGTTTGGGCCCTGAGAAAATAATAAAATAAGATAAAAGAATGGGGGCGTCCAGGGGCCTGGACGCCCCCATTAAGACCCACCCGGGTCCTCAATCGGCGGCCGCCCGACAGACACCTTCTTGGTTCCGGAACCTCTTGATGCGTCTGACTGGTGTTGACGCCGTCCGAATGCCGTGACGAGACGATTCTGAATGCCGAAAAAGGCAGAAGAAGACCCAAGAAAAGGAAGCACTCGAGTGATTCAAAATGCGTAAGCCGTCGCGGGACGTCGTATAGTAATATGAGACTTTTTCAGGAGACGTCAAGAATGGCGTGTCTACAACTTGGTCACTGAGAAACTAGGTTGTCTATCAATGAAATAGAGTAAACCTATGTCGTGCAGTGCCACAGTTATCTCTGGTGAAAATTTATTGAAAAATCTGACAGAGCAATAGCATGTCTGTGTTGAGTAACTGGGGAGTCCGGTCTCTAATCAAGGTGTCTCCTCATGTAAAAAGACACTTCTATTGCTAACTCTGCTCTCAAAGTTGAGAGGCAATGAAAGTTATCACACTGAGTAACTGGGTCACTTTACCTAAGACGTGTTGTGCCTCATGTAAAAAGGTGTTGATTAACTTAAATTGCTCAAGAAAAATAATGTGCTATCAAAAGAAAATATCTTGCAAAATCAGTCAACTCACATTCTAGTAAGGGTGTTTAATCTCAATTCTACTCTGTGTGACTCTCAAAGGAGTCATCGAGTTCATTTGAGTAAGATGGAAGGTGGTTGTTTTTGAGTATTGCTTGATTTATTGGTTCACCTTTATTAAAACCTACCTTCAGATATGAGTATTGAATTTAATTGAAAATTTTGGTATACATCATGGTTAAATCAGTTGGGTCATGTCGGTTAATTCATAACCCCCTATGATAGGAGAGTCTTTCCTTGTGAGGACTTATTACTGTGGTACCTGCCATACAATTCCTCTGATCAGGTTCACCTCTGGCAACCTAATCATCAAGCTAACTTACCTGTTGGAGATCCTGTGCCTTGCTTGCTGTTATTTACTCCTACCCTTGGCTACATCTACTTTATTTACATCATCAGTTTCACTCTCTACACTGTTGGAATCTTCCATCTTGTTTCTGTATCCCTGACGAATGACTCTTGTAACTGGTTCTGGTTCTGTGGGCCTTTCACCTGCATTGTTCTGTCCATACAAATGTAAGGTGTGCCATAACCAATTTTGCTTCAGAATTCTTGTGGTGGTGGATTCCAGTATGATTCATTGGATAACCAGAGTTCATCCCTGTGGATACATCGTGTGCTTGCATTTTCGATTCCTTTCATGCCCTCAGGGGGAGTTCTGGGCATTATAGATTTTCATGATTATGTCAAAGGGGGAGGTATGTATTTCAAAGGGGGAGAATAGGTTCATGAATCATATTTTTTTCATGCAAACTACCTTCTTTTTGTTGAAGTCAAAGGGGGAGAATAGTTTGATTTGTCGAGTGCGTGTGACTCATTGTGTTGCCATCATCAAAAAGGGGGAGATTGTTGTGCCCCTTGTGCCTTGATGATGCTGTGATGTTTTGATGATAGCAACATAAGATTGCATGATTAATCTATGATTGAGTGCTTGATTTCTATGCCTTGATGATGATTTAACTGATGAGCATTCAGTTGCTGCTTTAGGTCAGTTAAGTTAGTGCACTTATGTTTTGTCTAAGGCTAGTGCATTTTTGTCAGTCCGGCTGCTCAACAACCTCGGTGCATGTCACCGTTCATAGGCATTAAGGTCTGTGCATTCCACTCTCTGTGCACGCAGTCTTGGCTAGTGTTAGGTCGGTGTGAGAGATGGATTTTTATTTAGAATATTTTTATTTGATGTTTATTTGTTTATTTTGCTTGTTTATTTGGTTTATTAGTTAGGCGTGCCAGTCACTGAGTGACAAGTTTATTATGCGCACCGTCTGACTAATCAGACGAAGATGGGTGATCGTGTCGGGACCCAGAACCCACCGTACCATAAAGGCTACGGCGTTAATTACATCTCTCCAGAAGAGAGAAAACCCTTGATTAATCTCCAAAATAGAGAGGCCATGGGGCCCGTAGAATATGTGAAAGATGTGATTGCATGCAAGCACACAATATGGTAGCATTTATTTATTAGGCCGGCTCCTGGTATGTGGTGGAGAACGTAGGTCCGAGGGCCACCATCACGCACAGTGAAGGCCTCCGGTCAGGCATAACCCGCCCTTCTGCCAATCACCGTTTGATATACCGAAGAGTCAGCTCATGCCAGCATGCACCAAGGTGATATATATATACATGAACATATATAATGCATACAATAAGAGCATGATAGAAAATAGGTTTAAATTAAATAATCTCTTTTTACCCGACCCATGGTCAATTAGGTTGACCAATCCCCGTCATAGAAGGCAAGGGTTGCCCCGGGAATGAATGCGGGGTTAAAACGGCGTAAAAGGAAACAATTGGCTCGAATCTGGCACGGTCAAGCGTAGGTATAGGCTAAAACGGCGCGGGGTAGCGTAGGTAAAAATGCTAAAACGGCGTGGTATGGAGTGATGGGCTAAACCGGCGCGATGGGCTTACGGTGCGCCGGAATAGGGCGCGTCGGAATAGAACCACTTGAAAACTTCTCATTTTGAGTCTAAAGTTAATACGGCGCGGGGGGGTAGCGCGCCGTATTAGGGCGCGCCGGATTAGGGGCACGCCGGATTAAGCTGTTTTCTTGCTATTTTCAATCCGTTTGAATTCCAAAGTTGCTTGTTAGCCCCTTTGACATTAATTGGGTTAATTAATTATTGAATTAGAGTCCTGGATGCCCCAGAGGCAGAGTCATGAGTTCGTGCAAGGTTCATACTCGAGCACGGAGGTTCATTCTTTCAAAAGTATGCTTTATTTAGTCCAAATCACAAGGGTAACGGATTAGTTAAACCCTGGTGAAAATTGGGCAGCATCTCCCCATCCCTGAAGGATTGCAGGGGAGAAGCGGGGTCATACTCACGTGCGGAGTAAGCCCCTAACAAGCCGGACAGCACAACGACGGCCAGCGGATCCCAATCGGATAGGAAACCCTGAGGACTAGCCTGCGAGGGGCACCATTCTTCCGTGGGTTAAAGCTCGATCGGATGGGACGACCAATAGGGAGGAGGAAGCCCCGAGGACTAGCCTACGAGGGGCACACGACCCATGGCCACCACTAGTTCCCTTAGGGATAGTGGATTTAATGTTGGGCTGAAGCCCTGTTTATATTCACCGGACGGCTCATAAGGATACATACCACAAAGGGGTATGACCCTGTGATCCACTGGTGATTCATGGGGAATGTCCCCTCTCCCCGGTCGCCGGACTCTGCCAGAAGAACAATTACATGTGATGCATATGCAGGATGCACTCAGCCAATGGACCGACTGCGATTAATTATATATGTATGTATATATGTAGAGGTTAGCCGGTTAGCAAATCAGCCTTTAGGACCAACGAATTAGAATGAGGGTCACAGTAGTTGGAGAGGGTGACTCTCCACACAGTCGGTGTATAGCATACAGGGAGATGATAATATGAGGGAACCATGTGCCCAGATTGTAGGGATGGCCTCATTCCCCTCGGTTCATGATTGAGAACAGAAGGACAGAGAGGGCTAGTCCCGGAGTTCACCAGGGAGGCACAGGTGTATATATACCTTTGGCGATTAAACCCTCGGCAAAGATGGTAGGGACTCGATATGATCGTCCCATTAGAAAGAAACCCCGGGGAGAGGGATGATGATTGTTAATGTTGCCCTGGAACAACCCAGGGCGTATTCGGTGTTAGCACGGAGAACCGGCAAGCAAAACACGGGTTACGCATATAGAAGTAATGCAAGCAGATGGAAAGAGGGAGGAATAGAGGGGGCATGCATAGCATAATATCATTCAGATCATCAACATATCATTCATCCCACAACGGGAGGCAAAAGACATAGTACATTAGCATTCGACGCCGGCGTTGCCGCACGGTCGCCATCTCCTCAGTTGTAGGGAAGATAGCTTACAAAGGAGGAGAAGGGATGAAAGATGGTGAGGGGAGGATGGGCTCATATCATCGCCGCCCCCCCCTTCACTTACATTATATCAGGAGAGGAAAACAAAAGGGGAATCGATGGGAGGATAACCACGGAAACCCACCTAAATCGTTTCTCCCAAAACAGAGTATCGGATCTGGCTCTTCTTCTCCGGCTCCGGAGGGCTTCTGGCGAATGGACAGAGGAGGGTGGCGGCGGCTCTCAGTGGAAACCCTTCTTCTCCCCCAAGGTTCCTCCCTCCCTCGGACGAACGGGCTCTGATTGGCTCTCTTCAGATCCTCCTCTCGTATTGGCTCTCTCTATTTCTCTTTTCTTCGTTCTCCTCCTGAGCCAAAATAGCGTGGCAGGCATGTATATAGCTGGGCTTATTACGGCATGGAGAATGGCGCGTCGGGAAGTCTCCCATTCGGCATTTGGCGCGCCGGATAAGAGGGCGACGGGAAGAGGGGCGCGTCGGATAAGGGCCTCCCCTTGCTTTTGCGAGCCGGATAAGAGGGCGTCGGGAAGTGGAGCGTGGGCGCGCCGGATAAGCTTGTTCCGTCGCATTTGCTCGAGTGTGAGTCAGACTGTGGACCTCGGACTGGCTCCGAGAGTTGTCCTGACCCTTCATCTCGTCGTGGCTTCGTAAAACCTTTGGTTCGGACACTCGGGTTTCTTGCTGACATGGCCTTCGGCACTGTGATTTGTGTTGCCAGGCCAGCTTCACTTGTATTTGTAACTTTTCGATTGCTCCTTCGGGGATGGTCCCGAATATTCATCTTTTGTTCGACTTCCGCCATTCTTTTTCTTTTTTTCTTTCTTTTCTTATCTGTCGGCACAGGTGCACCCGATCTGAACTTACGACCTGCAGAAGCAGAAGTCAGGAAGTATTAGGAATATTTTCAGTGTCAACAAATGCCCCCCACCCGCGGGTGTCGCGACAGAGGGACGAAAGAGCGGGACGTGCGGGTGTAGCCCATAGCCCGTTTGAAAATATTGCATGGGTCTTTTTACTATTTATTCCATTTCCATTTATCATCATTCATTCATTTCTTATTTCATCATTCATTTTTATTATATTTTTTTATATATATAACCTCATCCAAGCACGCAGGCACTCATCGAATGCAAGCATAGAGTAGATATATGTAGCATAGTTCCCCTATAACAGGGATAGGATAAGGACAGCGCCCATGATTCACGGACAGAGTGCGGCTCACGAAGCACAACTAAGGGAGATGTGCATACGTAAAGGGGACACTGCGTAGAACATATGCATAGCATAAACCACAATCTACACCCAGGACTATTCCTCCATAGTGTGAAAGTGCAATTATATGGGTAGTGAACCCTAGACATAGGGACGTGCAGACGTTCTGAGTAACACTAGAGGATTACTTTATCGCCTACACATACATTCGGGGCTCTCGGCTTTTGGTAGCTTCGCACAACCCCCTTTTATTCTTAATTTTGAACTTCACCGTTCGACGCGAGTTTCCTCATGTGTCTCAATGGGGATTCCCGACTACTAGGATTCGTCTTTTATTATGATACTATTGTGGACTTCACCGTTTGACGCGAGTCTCCTCATATGTCTCAATGGAGATTCCCGGCTACTAGGATTCATCCTATATCATGATATTATTACAGATTCCACCGTTTGACGCGAGTCTCCTCATATGTCTCAATGGGGATTCCCGGCTACTATGATTCATCCTTATTTTAATCGTGGAGTTTGCTACACCGTTTTCGCACGAGTCTCCTCATTTGTTTCAATGGGGATTCACGGCTACTTGGATTCACATTCCACTTACCATTATCATCATTTTATTTATTTATTTATTTTATTCTTTTTTTTAAAGGGGGCAGGCAGTTTTTTCCTCACGGTCACCCTTTGCGCGAGTGTAGAGATTTAAGCGTCCATGAAGTGTTAAGAAGAATTTATGACGTCCCTATGATTAAGGACCATTGCTCATATTATGTGCGAAGTGTAAGAGTTTTGTCTAGGGTGTATTCAGTGAGTTATGCCAGCGACATGGCTACGACTCTTCCCCTGATCGTATGCACTCGCCGAGAATTAACTTTTCATTCCTTAGTGTGTGCCGTGACGCACACGGCCATAAAATCTGGGCAGCACTATTTATCAAGGAAGTATGCGGCCTTAGAAATTTGAATGAAGTGTGTTAATACTATATTTCAGGCAGACATGCACGTGAGGCAAACAAGCACACAAATCACGTCATGATTATCATTTCTTTTTCTTCTCCTTTTTCTTGCCCTTTTTTTTCTTTTCCTTTCTTTGCTCTCTCTTTTTTTCTTTTTCTTTTCCTTTCTTTGCTCTTTTTTTCTTTCTACTTTTTTTGTTTCTTCTTTTTGTTTTCTATTTTCTAAAGGGCTTAATGGGCATGCCCGTAATGATTCTGGCGTCGGGAGCCCTATGCCATGGCAGTGGAGAGAAGGTGTCATATGTGGTAGTAAATCCCTAGAGGGATCACGGGTTGGTATAAAACCAAAGGAGGTCTTTTCGTTCGTTAGTTCGGACAACAGTTCCGAGCCAAGGGTAAAAGGTTTGTCGACTTAGATCGAAGGTCATGACGCCGAATGACTTGGCTTAGACGTAAGGTCATGACGCCAAGAAAGGGCATTCGTCGGCTTAGGCAAGGAGCCTTGACACCGGACCACTTGGCCTAGACGGAAGGTCATGATGCCATGGGGAAAATATTTACTGGCTTAAGCATAGAGCCATGACGTCAGACAACTTGGCTTAGACGGAAGGCCATGACGCCAAGGTAGAATATTTTAACGGCTTAGACGTAAAGTCATGACGCCGCACAACTTAGCTTAGGCGGAAGGCCATGACGCCAAGGTAGAATATTTAACGGCTTAGACGTAGAGTCGTGACGCCGTACAACTTGGCTTAGGCATAGGGCCATGACGCCAAGGCGGAATATTTAACGGCTTAGACATAGAGTCATGACGCCGTACAACTTGGCTTAGATGAAAGGCCATGACGCCAAGGTAGAATATTTAGCAGCTTAGACGTAGAGTCGTGACGCCGTACAACTTGGCTTAGGCATAGGGCCATGACGCCAAGGTAGAATATTTAACGGCTTAGACATAGAGTCATGACGCCATACAACTTAGCTTAGACGAAAGGCCATGACGCCAAGGCAGAATATTTAACGGCTTAGACATAGAGTCATGACGCCGTACAACTTGTCTTAGTCGTAGGGCCATGATGCCGAGGTAGAATATTTAACGACTTAGACGTAGCGTCGTGATGCCGTACAACTTGGCTTAGGCGTAGGGCCATGACGCCAAGGCAGAATATTTAACGGCTTAGACATAGAGTCATGATGCCGTACAACTTGGCTTAGGCGTAGGGCCATGATGCCAAGGCAGAATATTTAACGGCTTAGACGTAGCGTCGTGACGCCGTACAACTTGGCTTAGGCGTAGGGCCATGACGCCAAGGCAGAATATTTAACAGCTTAGACATAGAGTCATGACGCCGTACAACTTGGCTTAGGCGTAGGGCCATGACGCCAAGGCAGAATATTTAATGGCTTAGACATAGAGTCATTACGCCGTACAACTTGGCTTAGGCGTAGGGCCATGACGCCAAGGCAGAATATTTAACGGCTTAGACGTAGCGTCGTGACGCTGTACAACTTGGCTTAGGCGTAGGGCCATGATGCCAAGGCAGAATATTTAATGGCTTAGACATAGAGTCATGACGCCGTACAACTTGACTTAGGCGTAGGGCTATGACGCCAAGGCAGAATATTTAACGGCTTAGACATAGAGTCATCACACCGTACAACTTGGCTTAGACGGAAGGCCATGACGCCAAGGCAGAATATTTACCGACTTAGGCGAAAAGCCATGACACCGGACAAGGATATTTAACGGCTTAGACGTAAAGTCATGACGCCGTACAACTTGGCTTAGGCGGAAGGCCATGACGCCAAGGCAGAATATTTATCGGCTTAGGCGAAAAGCCATGATGCCAGACAAGGATATTTAACGGCTTAGACATGAAGTCATGACGCCGTAGATAGAAGGAGTCTTTTTGTTCTTCAACTGGATGGAAGGGTAGAGTCACAAGTAGAAAGGATCTTCTGTTTCCTGGCGCGGCGGAAGGCCCAAGCCAAAGGTGAAGGGGTCTTTTGTTATCTGGCTGAACAAAAGGTCTGAGCCAGTGGTAAAAGGGACTTTTGTTGACTGATTGGATGAAAGGTCTGAGCCAGAGGTAGAATGGTCTTTTTGTTATATGGTCGGACGGAAGGTCCGGACCAAAGGTGAAAGGGTCTTTTTGTTGACTGACTGGACGAAAGGTCTGAGCCAGGGGTAGAGGGGTCTTTTTGTTGTGTGGTCAGACGGAAGGTCCGAGCCAAATATGAAAGGGTCTTTTTGTTGACTGACTAGATGAAAGGTCCGCGTCAGAGGTAAAAGGTTCTTTTTGTTGTATGGTCGGACGGACGGTCCAGACCAAAGGTGAAACATGGATGTTGACCCAACGGGCTGTCGGAGCCAACAAATCTTGCTTAGGCGGTATGTCCAAGGCAAGGGTAGACATAGAACACTGTTGTCGTCTCGACATCATGTCAAACATGACCAACCTGGAAGAGACAAAGAGTCTGGGCCAGGGCAGAATATGGTTGTTGACTAGATAGATTGCCAAAGTCAACCAACTTGGAAAAGGCATGAGGCCTGAACCAAAGGCACAATATAACATAGGTGTTGGCTTGACATCCTATCGAAGCCAACAAACTTGGTAGAGGAGTGAGGCCTGGGCCAAGAGCATCATGTAGGATAGGTGTTGACTCGACGGCATGTCGAAGCCAACAAACTTGGCAGAGGCGTGAGGCCTAAGCCAGGGGCAGAGTATAGGCTATGAATGTTGACCCAACGGGATGTCAGAGCTGACAAACCTTGCTTAGGCGGCATGTCCAAGACAAGGGCAGACATAAAATAATGTTGTCATCTTGACATTTATGTTGAAAATGACCAACCTGGAAGAGACAAAGGGTCTAGGCCATGGCAGAATATGGTCGTTGACTTGACAGACTTGCCAAAGTCAACCAACTTGGAAAAGGCGTGAGGCCTAGGCCAAGGAAAGAATGTAAGATATGGATGTTGACCCGACGTCATGTCGAAGCCAACGAACTTGGCAGAGGCGTGAGGCCTAAGCCAAGGGCAGAATATGGAACAGGTGTTGACTCGACGTCCTGTCGAAATGTGAGGCCTAAGCCCATGGTTTGATGTAGGATAGGTGTTTGCTCGACATCATGTCGAAGCTAACGAGCTCGGCGAAGGCGTGAGGCCCAAGCCAAGGGTATAATGTAGGATAGGTGTTGACTCGACGTCATGTCGAAGTCAACAAACTTGGCGAAGGCGTGAGGCCTAAGCAAGGGTACAATGTAGGATAGGTGTTGACTCAACGTCATGTCGAAGTCAACGAACTTGGCAAAGGCGTGAGGCCTAGGCCAAGGGCACAATGTAGGATAGGTGCTGACTCGACGTCATGTCGAAGTCAACGAACTTGGCAAAGGCGTGAGGCCTATGCAAAGGGCATATTGCAGGATAGGTGTTGACTCGATGTCATGTCGAGGCCAACGAACTTGGCAGAGACGTGAGGCCTAAGCCAAGGGCAGAACATAGGATAGGTGTTGACTCGACGTCATGTCGAGGCCAACGAACTTGGCAGAGACGTGAGGCCTAAGCCAAGGGCAGAACATAGAATAGGTGTTGACCCGACGGAACGTCGAAGTCAACGGGCCCTGTCCAGATAGAAGATTTGGGGCGGGGACTGACCAGAATGTAGACGTATGAGAGGCCTAGACCCAGGGCTAAACATAGATGTCAACGGACTCTGCTCCGATGGAAGGTCAAAAGCAAGGGAGGAACGTATAAATGCAGATGTCGACCCGACGTCACGTCGAGGTCAACCAACCTAGCGGAGACGTGAGGTCTGAGCCAGGATAGAATATGGGCGTTGACTCGTGGAGACGACGGGATCACCAAACCTTGCCCAGATAGAAGGTCCGAGACAAAGCGAAGAGGTCTTTTACTGGTTTATTAGCTTGGATTGGTTGAGTTTATTGATTTGATGAGTCGATTGACTCGTTGGGTTTATTAGGTCTGTGGGATTTTATCGATTCCATTGAGTTTATTGATTTTTCTAGTTTTATTGGGTTTATCGAGTTTGTTAAGTTTGTTGATTTATTGAGTTTATTGATTTATTGAGTTTATTGAATTTGTTGGGTTTATTGATTTATTGAGTTTGTTAAGTTTATTGAGCTCATTAGATTTATAGGATTTATTGATTTTGCTGAGTTTGTTGAGTTTATTGTGTTTATTGATTCATTATGCTTATTTTAGATTGTCATTTTCTTTTCTTCATTTTTTTGTTTGTTTATTTTTTTTTTGTTTTGGGGCTCCCTGACACAGACTCATCTATGGTGCGGGATGTTTTTGTCCGGTGGGACTATTGATGAATTTGACTGTTTATTATGCTGGTGGGGCCAAGGATCGATGTCCAAGAGCCTCGCGGGCTTGGCTAGGGCGGAGTGCCTTATGCCAAGAAAAAGGAGATTTTATTGGGCCGACATTGGGCAATGAATCCAAATCGACAGTGATAGGAGAGTCCCATGGGATAAATATGGCATTATTGCGGCTGAATGCCAAAAGGTAATGAGAATGCATTGGCTGGGAGCGTAGGTCCCAGATCAAGGGTGGAAGCTTAGTCCCAGTGGGACAAGTGGGGAGTACCCCCTGTAGGATAGGAGGGCGGCGAGGCACCATGAATTCTGCTAGGACCAGGGGTGCTGAGATAGGCCACTAGAAGCCGAAAGGCGCTTATTTGTTGGCTTGATGAGGAGAAAGGAGCCGAGAGTGCAGACAACTTGGGAGGACTTGTTCTTTTCATTCCCAATAGGGTTTGAACCTGTATTTGAAACAGGAGGCCTAGTGGCCAATGAAGGTCCTTTAGCGTCGGTGGGACTGTTGATTAACATGATCCCCCTGGGAGTATTTAGTGACAGCTATACATCAGATCAATAGCTATCTTCTTTTGTCATTGATTTCTTCAGGAGATGCTCCAAATAGCTTCGGTTCAGGCCTACGACGGTTACGCCAGGTGTCCTCCTCTTGACGCCTATTCTTAGAAGTTGCAGTTGCTGGGTCTTCCTACCTCCACAGATGATGTAGTCATTTTATTATCCCCTTGGGCATTCACCATGCATTTTTTTTACAGTCCAAGGTGGGTGCACAGGAGAGCGCTCACGCCCTCAGAGAGGGGATGAGTGGTTCACTCCACCATACCAACCCCACAATGGTAGTTTTTTTTTATTTGGCATGGACCAAGACATGAGGGGAGTGACATCTCCCTCGACAGATGTAGCCATCAAGGCCACCTTCATTTTATTTCTATTTTTTTTGGAAGACCTGACCTTCTAAGAGACAGATTCAGTAGGTGGAGCCCTATGTTTATATGTGCAAATTTCATTTGCCCTACTTTTTCTTGCTCATTTTTTTCTTTCTTTCTTTTTTTTTTGGTGCCTGCCCCCAGAACAAGACCTTTCCTTTCTTTTTTTTTATCTCTTTTTTTTTTTTGCTTCATTTGCCATTCTTCTTTTTGTTGGCAAGCATCCGCATTCAAGCTATGCGGGCTTGCTAGACATCGGCTTCAGCCAGATTTGTGAGGAGCAGTTGAGGCGGTAACGCCGCGCGGGGCTGCTCTTTTGAGGATAGATATTTGATGAGGGCACAGTGGGTCAACCATATACTCGCCCATTTGTAGTTCACCTTTTTGATCAGGCCTTCAATGATATCCTTAAACACATAGCAATCCTCAATGGGATGCCCCAGTATTTGGTGATAAGGGCAAAAGTGTGGATCGTCTTTTCTTTCGGCATCGCCTGGCTTCTTCTGCTCTGGAAGCACTACTTTGCCGCATTCACGGGCCCATTGAAAAAGTGCCCTGGTCTTGTCCTTTGGAAAGGAGTATGATTTCGTCGTTTTGCCTCTTAATGAGGGCCCTTGTTTTGTCGGCTTGGCCGAAGACGCCTCTTTCATTTTATTCTTCTGTTTCTCGAAGGCTTCAAAATTTAAGGCGCGAATTTCTTCTTGTGCCGGGTGTTTACTAGTTGGCTCATTCTTTTGGTTTGGGGCTATCGAAGCCGGGCAGAGCCTTGCAAGAACTGCTTCGGCATTGGCTGCAATGTCACCCAGTTGTTCGAAGGTCGTGATTTCAATATCAATGACCCATCGCAGAATTTCTGTTCTCAAACTTTCTTTGCAGATTTGAACAGAGTCCCCATAGCTCGGTGGATGTCTGCACCCTTCACGGAGATTCCTCCACCTTCTTATATAGTCCATGACAGACTGATTATCTTTTTGTTTGGCTGCTTGTAATTCGGCCTCGATGACTTCCCCTTCGGCCATCTTCATAGTCGCGGTTTGTTCCGCCTTCAGCTTGTCCGTCTGCATGTGCGGCCTTATTTGCACCATCTTCGGAGATGCCTTAGTTGCCCCCTGATGTGCCCAGGAGACTGTATGTTTGAGTGGTTGAGGAAGGATACCCCCTATAAGATCATGTGCTATTCGGGGTATGACTGGCCGCACTGAAGCTTTAGGTGAGCTTGCACTACCTTGTGTTGCCTCGTGTAGGTGTCCTGCCAGTTGTGGCATAAGTGGACCTAGATTCATTTCATTTAGCCGCCTTTGCAGCATTTCAATTTCCTGCTGCTTCTGGTGTAGTAGTGCCATCACAACGGGGCCTTGCCAAGAGGGGTCGGAAGTGCTATCTTGCGCCTCTGGTTTGACTAGGGTGGGTGGCATCCCGTCATTGTTGCTGGACACGCCCAGTTTCTTCGACATGAACTCCCTGGGTTTTATGCCTTCGAGCCTAGGAGGAACACAGTATTGTGTCCCCTTGTTGGTTGGTGGGTGTCTCGATATTCTCCTGGGTCCGGCAACATGGTGGGAGGCAGAAGCTTTAGCCTGATTTGCTCCTTTTGGCATAAAGAAAATTTCTTCATCTTCTGTATCAGCAGCTTGAGCCGCACTAGACGGTGCTGACAGCATGTTACAAGAGAGAGCAACATCTCTTATTTTAGCTTTTGTATTCTCGCTTTCCTTCTCCCATATGGCTGGCATCTGCCCCCGTAGTGGCTCGTTCGGTGCATTGAACACCCTTGCCTTTTCTTTAATTCTTTTTGTTAGCCCGTGAGATTCATTGCATCTTTGAGGGGCATGCTTCTTGAGCTGCATAGGTCAACTCTTGAGCTGCTCATGCTTATCAAGCCCACTTATAATAGCTTGTGGCCGCTCCATGGCTGAGCTAGCATCTTCATGTTCCCGCGACGGGGTTTGTTTCTTCTCTTTATTGTCAGTTGACCCCTTGATAGCCATTGGAGAGGCTGTTTGAAGGAGGGCAGAGACTGCAAGAGGCAGAGTAGGCCAGTCCATGGCTCCACTAACATGGACTCTCGGAGTCGGAAGGGATATTGATCCTGTTCGTTCCTTTATTGACGATGTTTGCCAATTTCTTCGGTTTTCTTCAGGCACTAGGGCACAGTCTTCATTGTTGTGCTGGCTGCAAGCCTCTGGTGCTTCTTCAGGCGACTGTTGGCATACAGATATCATGTTAATTGATGCCTCCTGAGTGGGCTCTCCATGCGGGCATGGAGG
Source organism: Amorphophallus konjac (assembly GCA_022559845.1). NCBI lineage: Eukaryota > Viridiplantae > Streptophyta > Magnoliopsida > Alismatales > Araceae > Amorphophallus > Amorphophallus konjac. Next base: position 148,132,279 of record CM040118.1, read on the forward strand.
ATCAACTCTGTCCTCCCCCATTTGTAGCTCTCCTCTTTTTATTAAGCCTTGGGCGATGTCTTTAAATATTTGGCAATCCTCAATAGGATGCCCCAAGATTTGATGGTATGGGCAGAAATGAGGATCATCTCTTCTTCTGACGTCATCAGGCCTCTTTGGCTTCGGAAGCCTGATCTTGCTACATTTGACAGCCCACTCGAACAATGCTCGAGTTGGATCCCGGGGGAAGGCATAGAGCTTCTTTTCTTTATTCTGCCAGAGAGGCCTTTCTCGACATTCAATAGGTTCATTGGAAGGAGGATTATGCACCCATTTGTGCCTTTTCACCGTGAGGCTGACATCATGAACCGCTTTCAGTATCGACCGTTTATTAACCTGCTTGGCTTCATGACTTGAGTCAGTAGGGATGGAGGGATATCTTGTGAAGAAATCTTCAACCTCCGTGAAAATATCACTTAACCGGTCAAAAGACCGGACTTCTATTCCGATCATCTTTTCCAGAATCTCATTCTTCAAATTTTGTTTACATATTTGTATTGCATCTTCTGGATGCGGAGGGCACTGACACCTCATGCAGAGATCCTCCCATCTCTTGATATATTCTGTAGCTGTTTCATCATCTTTTTGCTTGGCTGCCAACAGCTCAGCCACGGTCACCTCCTCCTTGATGACGTGGAATCTTTCATTGAATTTCTATTGCATGTCTAGCCAGTCGTGGATAGACCTGGCCGGCAGGTCAGAGTGCCATTCAAAGGCAGGTCCTGTCAATGAAGATCCAAAGAACTTCAGCAGGTACGACTCGTCTGCCGCCAAGTCGCCCATGACTGTCATATAATTTGCAATATGTTCTTTCGGGGAGCCTTGCCCATTGTATTTGTCAAATTTTGGGAGTTTATTGATGCCATGTGGCAATCTTTTGGCAGCATGATGGGCTGGATATGGTACTTCATATATGTCAAAGGGGGCATAGTCATCACCACCCCTCTTTGGCAGTCTTGCCTCGATCATCTGCTCCACCATCAACTTATTCAGCATAGATGGCTCTTCTAGTTGAGGGCAGAGGTGGGTGGGCTGCATCAATAATGCGGGCGAAGTCATAGCATTGGATGGCAAAGGCTCCAATAGGGGAGCCTGCCACTGCATCTGAAGGGGCATTGGCCATGCTTGCTGGAGCCGTTGGGAATAATGCTGAGGAGTAGCCCAATTCTGAGCTGTAGTTTGTAGAATGGCCTGTGAAGGAGCACCCCCGGGGTTGAAACCTTCATGTGATAGCTCGGCTCGTGCCCCCGGTTCCTCGGGCGCCATAGCGTGCCCGGTCTTTTCATTCAATTTTCTCTTCAGCAGTTCTACCTCCTGTTGGTGCCTTTGCAGCGTCATCAGCACGGCAGGGTCCATAGCTGTTTTGCTACTGATGCCCTCGAGTGCTTCACTAAAGGTGCATCCAGACAGGGGTACCCCTTCTTCTTCAGATGCCATTGTCTTGGTATTGAGAGTAGTGTTATTTTCATCAGCAACCCACTTGTCCTTAGAGACTTGCAGTAACTCAGCCTCAATTTTGCCCCGCCCTGTCATCGGGTCTTCTCTTTCGGTAACCTCGGCCAGCCGTTCTGGTTCATTTAGCAGGGCGCCATGCCCGCTCATCACCCCTGTCATATTACAGGTGAGGATTTGCATTCTTCTACTGTACTTTCTGACTCCCCTTTGGGCCTGACTAGGGAGAGTTGGCCCTTCATTTGTTGAAATTCTTTTCATCTTTTCATTTTGTGAAGGCCTTTCAAAGCTTCTAGCCCCACCTTGCTTCTCTTTTTCATTCGCCACCATGGGTGGCATTTTGTCTTTTTCTTCTTCTCCGGCCCCGACGACATGAAGCAATCTTTGCTGGCCCAAGGAGGAATTCTTGAAGTTACAGAAATATTCCCAGACCCTCTTTGTCATGTCTTCCTGACGACACTCTGGAGAAATGGCAGGAGACAACCCTTGGACTCGGACAGATGGCATATGTGAAACCCGTATCAGCTTGGCAGCTTGATTGAAGCTTCTTGAATATTTGGAAATATCAGCCTACCTTGCACAAGCCTTGGCGGCAGGTGGAGGAGTTGCAATCATGACTTCCTCCGCATGCATATTCTTTTTGCCCCCTCTATTAGGAACATCCGCAGAATCTTTGAAGCCTTGTGAGGCTGGTGCAGGGCCTCGGATCCTCTTGGGAACCCAAATTTGCTTAAACTTTGGTAAGTTCGGGATTGGCCTCCCTTGCTTGTTGTCTTTAAAATTCATCCTTCGGATTGCCAGCACTTGGAAGGGATTGTGAGTGGGCACAGTCAGGATGATACGATCCGGCAGAACTTCGGCACCGCGACCTTGGAAGTAGACTCAGATGCCCCCGATTAATGAGGACTTCCCAGATGCTGAAAGTTGACTCCGAGGAGTAGCAACAATTCTTCCTCTGGAGCTCTTCTTGTTGCCCCCAGCAGGCTTCTTCTCATGTGCCACAGTTAGGCAAACAGTATGGTGGACGTGGCAGCTCACGATCACCGGAGTTTTCAATAGAGTTTTGTTAATTTGGCCCTTACTTCGGCGGGCCGCAGCTTTGTTGTTCTTCAGCTCCGCAGGTCCAGAACTCTCCACGTCTAGGAGATCCGTGAATGCAACTCCCAAGAAGTTGGGGAAGCCAACAACCGGGGGAAAGTTGCCGAAGGTAGTAGGTACGGGAAGGTAGCCGTATGCTGCATGGTCGGCCACGATTTGGGGACCGAAAATAACTCCAGACAGTCCGCTCGCCATCACTTCAACCTAAAAAGAGGAGAAACAAGACGAATGAATAATTAGCATTTGAGGTAGTTGGGTGGGGGCCCCATGGTTCCTCTATTTTGGCGAAGAGATGAAGGGAGGTTGAGTCCCACCGGGCGTGCCAGTTTGTGGGAGATGGATTTTTCTTTAGAATATTTTTATTTGATGTTTATTTATTTGTTTTGCTTGTTTATTGGGTTTATTAGTTAGGCGTGCCAGTCACTGAGTGACAAGTTTATTATGCACACCGTCTAACTAATCAGACGAAGATGGGTGATCGTGTCGGGACCCAGAATCCGCCGTACCATAAAGGCTACAGCGTTAATTACATCTCTCCAGAAGAGAGAAAACCCTTGATTAATCGCCAAAATAGAGAGGCCATGGGGCCCGTAGAATATGTGAAAGACGTGATTGCATGCAAGCACACAATATGGTAGCATTTATTTATTAGGCCGGCTCCTGGTACGTGGTGGAGAACGTAGGTCCGAGGGCCACCATCACGCACAGTGAAGGCCTCCGGTCAGGCATAACCCGCCCTTCTGCCAATCACCGTTTGATATACCGAAGAGTCAGCTCATGCCAGCATGCACTAAGGTGATATATATATACATGAACATATATAATGCATACAATAAGAGCATGATAGAAAATAGGTTTAAATTAAATAATCTCTTTTTACCCGACCCATGGTCAATTAGGTTGACCAATCCCCGTCATAGAAGGCAAGGGTTGCCCCGGGAATGAATGCGGGGTTAAAACGGCGCAAAAGGAAACAATTGGCTTCAATCCGGTGCGGTCAAGCGTAGGTATAGGCTAAAACGGCGCGGGGTAGCGTAGGTAAAAATGCTAAAACGGCGCGGTATGGAGTGATGGGCTAAACCAGTGCGATGGGCTTGGGGCGCGCCGGAATAGGGTGCGCCAGAATAGAACCACTTGAAAACTTCTCATTTTGAGTCTAAAGTTAATACGGCGGGGGGGGGGGGGGTAGCGCGCCGTATTAGGGCGCGCCGTATTAGGGGCACGCCGGATTAAGCTGTTTTCTTGCTATTTTCAATCCGTTTGAATTTCAAAGTTGCTTGTTAGCCCCTTTGACTTTAATTGGGTTAATTAATTATTGAATTGGAGTCCTGGATGCCCCAGAGGCAGAGTCATGAGTTCGTGTGAGGTTCATACTCGAGCACGGAGGTTCATTCTTTCAAAAGTATGCTTTATTTAGTCCAAATCACAAGGGTAACTGATTAGTTAAACCCTGGTGAAAATTGGGCAGCATCTCCCCATCCCTGAAGGATTGCAGGGGAGAAGCGGGGTCATACTCACGTGCGGAGTAAGCCCCTAACAAGCCGGATAGCACAACGGCGGCCAGCGGATCCCAATCGGATAGGAAACCCCGAGGACTAGCCTGCGAGGGGAACCATTCTTCCGTGGGTTAAAGCTCGGTCGGATGGGACGACCAATAGGGAGGAAACCCGAGGGCGAAGCCTACGAGGGGTACACAGCCCGTGGTTGAAGCGCGATCAAAAGGGACGACCAATAGGGAAGGAAGCCCCGAGGACTAGCCTACGAGGGGCACACGACCCATGGCCACCACTAGTTCACTTAGGGATAGTGGATTTAATGTTGGGCTGAAGCCCTATTTATATTCACCGGACGGCTCATAAGGATACATACCACGAAGGGGTATGACCCTGTGATCCACTGGTGATTCATGGGGAATGTCCCCACTCCCCGGTCGCCGGACTCAGCGAGAAGAATAATTACGTGTGATGCATGTTCAGGATGCACTCAGCCAATGGACCGACTGCGATTAATTATATATGTATGTATATATGTAGAGGTTAGCCGGTTAGCAAATCAGCCTTTAGGACCAACGAATTAGAATGAGGGTCACAGCAGTTGGAGAGGGTGACTCTCCACACAGTCGGTGTATAACATACAGGGATACGACAATATGAGGGAACCATGTGCCCAGATTATAGGGATGGCCTCATTCCCCTCGGTTCATGATTGAGAACAGAAGGACAGTGAGGGCTAGTCCCGAAGTTCACCAGGGAGGCACAGGTGTATATATACCTTTGGCGATTAAACCCTCGGCAAAGATGGTAGGGACTCTATATGATCGTCCCATTAGAAAGAAACCCCGGGGAGAGGGATGATGATTGTTAATGTTGCCCTGGAACAACCCAGGGCGTATTCGGTGTTAGCACGGAGAACCGGAAAGTAAAACACGGGTTACGCATATAGAAGTAATGCAAGCAGATGGAAAGAGGGAGGAATAGAGGGGGCATGCATAGCATAATATCATTCGGATCATCAACATATCATTCATCCCACAACGGGAAGCAAAAGACATAGTACATTAGCATTCGACGCCGGCGTTGCCGCACGGTCGCCATCTCCTCAGTTGTAGAGAAGAGAGCTTACAGAGGAGGAGAAGGGATGAAAGATGGTGAGGGGAGGATGGGCTCATATCATCGCCCCCCCCCCCCCCCCTTCACTTACATTATATCAAGAGAATAAAACAAAAGGGGAATCGACGGGAGGAAAACCACGGAAACCCACCTAAACCGTTTCTCCCAAAACAGAGTATCAGATCTGGCTCTTCTTCTCCAGCTCCGGAGGGCTTCTGGTGAATGGACAGAAAAGAGTGGCGCCGGCTCTCAGTGGAAACCCTTCTTCTCCCCCAAGGTTCCTCCCTCCCTCGGACGAATGGGCTCTGATTGGCTCTCTTCAGATCCTCCTCTCGTATTGGCTCTCTCTATTTCTCTTTTCTTCGTTCTCCTCCTGAGCCAAAATAGCATGGCAGGCATGTATATAGCTGGGCTTATTACGGCATGGAGAATGGTGCGCCGGGAAGTCTCCCATTCGACATTTGGCGCGCCGGATAAGAGGGCACCGGGAAGAGGGGCGCGTCGGTGAAAGGGCGCGCTGGATAAGGGCCTCCCCTTGCTTTTGCACACCGGATAAGAGGGCGTCGGGAAGTGGAGCGTGGGCGCGCCGGATAAGCTTGTTCTCTCACGTTTGCTTGAGTGTGAGTCAGACTGTGGACCTCGGACTGGCTCCGGGAGTTGTCCTGACCAATCATCTCGGCGCGGCTTCGTAAAACCTTTGGTTCGGACACTCGGGTTTCATGCTGACATGGCCTTCGGCACTGTGATTTGTGTTGCCAGGCCAGCTTCACTTGTATTTGTAACTTTTCGATTGCTCCTTCGGGGATGGTCCCGAATATTCATCTTTTGTTCGGCTTCCGCCATTCTTTTTCTTCTTTTCTTTCTTTTCTTATCTGTCGGCACAGGTGCACCAGATCAGAACTTACGACCTGCAGAAGCAGAAGTCAGGAAGTATTAGGAATATTTTCAGTGTCAACAGTCGGTGCATTGCTTATTCTGCGTCTCATGGTGGCCTGGAGTCAGTGCATGTGTGCGTGAGTCGGTGCATGTGTGCGTCTCACACACACCTTAAGTCGATGCACATGAGCCTTCACGGTCGATGCAATGCAATGTTTGCTATGGGCTAGCACTACGTCGGTGCATATTCTTATTGTTGTGCTCGTTTTCATGCTAGTTGGTACATAGTCGGTCCACATCTTACCAAGGTCCGTGCACGCTTGCCCCCTCGCATTCTCAGGCCTGCGCACGATCTCATACTTGCATAATAAGTCAGTGCAGTTCATGCATACCGCATACACATAGTCGGTACAATTTATAGCTCCGCATTCACGACAAGTCTATGCATATATTTGCTTTGTTAACTTGAGCCCGTGCATACATAATCTCATGCTAAATCAAGTCTGTGCCCACCTCGTAACCAATTCAGTGCATAAGAGATTCATGCATCTTAGTCCATGAAATGTCTGTAGTCTGCATAGTCTGTGCATCCGTTAGTCTTGTGCTGCAAATAAGTCTGTGCATATGCCAGTGTGACAGTACTGAACTTGTGCATATAATACCTTATGTCCGTGTACATCTTTCGTGATTGAATGAAGTCTGTGCATATTTTATACATAACAGAAAGACACTTATGTAACAGGTCAATAGCTCATGTTCTTCAAGAAGGGCACGTGATCCAATGACGATCCTCACTCAAAGATGCTGCCACGTGGACCCTGAAGCTTCCAGATTCTGACAAGTGGCGATTGTCTCCTGAAGCTTCCAGGCCAGAGCGTTCCCTCTACACTCCTAGGGCAAGAGCTCATCAACCTGACCTGATGGAGTACATATAGTCTGCTTCCTGCAATCAGAAGGACATCTCTCGAAAAGCAGTAGAAGAAAAAGAGAAAGAGAGAGATCGAGAGCAGCAGAGAAACGCAGAAGAAGAAGAAGTAGACAGGAAGAGAGAGAGATCGAGAGTTTGAGAAGAGAAGGAGAGAAGCTTCATCTGAAGATTAGTCCCTACTGGAATCTGGATCAAATCCAATCCAGTCAGCTCCTTGAGAGCCATATCTACGCTTTAGTGTTTACAGCTTTCAGTTGCTTTCATTTCCTATTTCTTGTTTTCCTTTTTAATGTTACTTCAAGCTGTAGCAGAGGAGGATTCCTCAGATGGGTTAAGCTGTAAGCCCCAGCGGTTGCAGAGGTGTGGTGTCCTCTGAACTGTGAAGCTGTAATGCCCAACGGGTCAAGCTGTGTGTCAGCGGATGGCTAAACTGTATTACCCAGCAGAAGCAAGTTGTGATGCTCAGCGGATGTAGGCAAGCTATGAGGCCCAGCTGTTAAGCTGTGTATCAGCGGGAAGTCACACTCTGGTTGGAGTGTGGGGTGGACGTAGGTCTGGCGGACCGAACCACCTTAAAATCTTCTTTTCATCGTGGTTTGATTGTTTATTCTGCTCCGCTAGATGTATGCTTAGGAACGTTCATGATAGTCTGATCTTATATCTAGTGAGAGATAAGGTTGCACACTGTGCGTTTGATTCTCGTCTTGATAGAGTCTAGTTGATTAGATGAACTGAGTCATCTCTTTAGTCTATATGGAGTAGATCAGAAGTACAATCTCTCAGATCTTCCTTCCATCTTTCGTAGAGTGCATCTAAGCTGATTAAGGCTCCCGTGGGTTTTAATTCCACATCTCTGTTTGTTATTAGTTTTAATTAGGCATAGTTTTAGAGAGGGATTCATCCCCCCCCCTTTTTGAATCCATCGCACCGGTCCCATCAAAAGTCGGGAGCATCGCATGCTCGATTTCCCCCTAATGAAAGAACAACCCTCAAGGAATGACGGTGGAAGTAGGCGGCGGGCCCGTTTGAATGTCGTAATGGAAGAAGGAACTACAAAAGAAGGAGAGATAATTGAAGGCACCATCAAAATTTATTCACACCCAGCTTTTGTGTTATTTGATACTGGAGCTTCTCATTCTTTTATTTCTAGCACTTTTGCTAAAACCTTACCAATTCCACCTATTCCTTTACCTTCGAATTTAACTATAGTTACACCCTTAGGTTCTGGAACGGAACTTAATACATACAACCCCGATAGCAAGGTTACCATAGAAGTCCACAATATCCCTGCAAACCTCGTATGTCTTGACATGGAAGGATACAATGCAATATTAGGAGTAGATTGGCTTAGCGACCATTATGCCGACATAAATTGTCGCAATAGGAAGATTTCTTGCCACAAACTTGATTCCCCAAAGTTTTCTTTCATTGGCATTAAGTATAGGAAGTATCATACCCTTATTTCTTCTCTTCACGTCTGTAAACTCATCTCGCAAGGCTCTGAAGCTTTTCTTGCTTTCGTAGTTATTATCGAGTCCAAGGAAACACTTATAGAAGAAATCCCTGTCATTAAGAATTCCCTGATGTCTTTGTTGACATGTTTTCCTTCTTTCAATGGGTTGAAGAAATATCTCTCCTATCCCCTTCTACTAAATCAACGGGGAGGCTAAATGATTTAGAAGTAGGAGGGAATAGCAGCGTGTAAACCTATGTGATCGCCACCAAGATGCCGAACGTGATGAACACGCCGTACCTTGGAAAGATGGGGAGGTACTCGCCTTAGGACCAGCCCTGCGAAGATGGGCGGCTCAGGAGGATCCGCCTGTAGAGAAGAGCGGCCGTACGACAGATCGTCTGCAGGGGCTGAAGAGGAACGCGGGATGGAGAACAACTGGCAGATGAATGGCTCCAACACAACCGCAGGACTACGAAGAACGGTCCATAAGCCACTGCCCGTCTTCGTGAACGGACAGTTGGGAGTCGCCTAAGACTGCCATGCCGTGAGTTGCAAAGGTCCAACCTCCACCCTTTTCGGCCGGCCAGAAAGGATGGGCCTCGCGTTAGTGTGTTGCTGACCTGCAAAATCACGTGTAGAACACAAAGGGAAACCCAAGTCAGAACTAGAAAGTGTAGTAAATGCTCAAACGGACGGAAATGAACATGACTAAATGAAATGGGGGATACTTGGGGATTTTTAAACCCTTGGGGGCGTCAAAAAGCATAGGCGGGTGTGTGAATGATGCATGAGAATGAAGAAAAAACGCGGAGGAAACATGGAGAAAGTGATGCATGCAAACAAGAGAGAACGACGAAACTAAATGTACTAATGACTCAAAGGAAAACTACTCCCTGAACAGGAGGCCTATATTGACGTAGAAGGCCTCCCTCTCTGGTGCTAGGTCGCTCAAAGATTCGGCAGGGCTTCCTCGTCGACCAAAAATCCCCCCTTCAAAGCTGGGCCTCAGGGTCTATTTATAGAGCACCTCGAGTCTTAGCTCGAAATTAGGGTTTCTATGCATTTTTAGGTCGAGATAATGAAAGAAAAGTTGAAGATAATTAAATTATCTTTCAACCAGAAGAAACGGCACCAAAATTGACTCCATATTCGTGGAGAAACAGTTAGAGGAAACTGGGGATAAATCCACAAATGGAGAGAGAAAATCTCTTAAATCTTCAGGATGCGAGCAGTTAAACGGTCCTACGATAGACCACTCATCAGGTTGAGCGGCTATATATAAACCGTTTATCATCGTCGGTGGAAATTCAAATATAAAAGAAATATCAATCAATTTATCCATTAAACCAACCGAGAATCTCGCCGTTGGACTCTCACAGATGAACGGCTAATTAAAGACCGTCCAAGAATAGGAGCGGCCAAGCGTCAACCGTTTTATCCTTGTCGGTGATAAATGGATAATTAGTTAATTATCTGGGAAACAACCAAGCATAGGACCCTGGGAGTAGAACGGTTACTATTAGCCCGTCCATCAAATTTGAACGGCTAAGATTGAGACCGTATGAAAGCGTGTCAGTGGAAATTCAGAAAATCAACCAAAATATCCCATAAATATATGGACTGCCCATAAGCGACCGCGCAAATGGTTGTGCAGTCAGGGGTGAACCGTACATGTTCCTGGATATTTGATTTTTTACAAAATCAAGGCCCATTAAGCCCTGAATTGCAGCGGACCTAGCCAGGGAGGGAGGCTACCCATAAAGTAAGCCCAGAGATGTTGCCTGGAAAATAACCCAATGAGTAACGGATAACTCGAGGCATTAATAAATAGGAGTAAGAGAAATGACTCAACTTATCTGTAAAAAATGGGTGTCAACAGATGCCCCTCCTTAACGTCCACTTTGTAGGGGAGTGAGCGGAGGTGAAGCGAAAGTGACATGGAACATGGAGGTGAAGCGAAAACAAAGCGGAGTGGACTGAAAAGTAGGTGTTAAGGTAAAACGACACCCGTTTTGCCAACGAGCGATATGAATCTTTCAGAAAACTCTGAACCATTCACAAGGAATGATTAGACCAAAAGCGACACCAGCCTGGAGAAACTAAACTATATAAAAGGAAACACACGATCAACCTCATGGGGGACACAATCCCTCGGACCAATGAGGAGACCGGAACAAGCAGAAATAAAGAAACAAACCAAAACTCCCGACGGGGACCTCTTAATCAACCAAACCAAACCAATCGATCAGAGAGAACCTTCCAACTCGGAGTGGAATTGCTCCTCTTACTCAAACACTGAACATATAGCCAACCATCACTGGTGGGACATCTTGCAAGCAAACCATGGGTCATAAATGCTGAAAAGATGTGCATGAAGCATGCTGGGCTAAAATAAAAGAAATCATTAAAATGAATGCAAAGAAAGCCACAAAAATAGAAAATACTCGAGAATAATATTGCTAGGCTGGGAGAGTCAGAGTCAAGACACTATCCGCAACCATGGCGTGCAGGATAGAACCATCCTCTTCAGGCTTTCCCATCCTAACGGTCTATCTGAAGATCAAACACGTGAACCTGGATCATCATCATTTTTTTTAAAGGGGAACATCAGATCCTGGAACACGTAGATAACCAACTAGTTCTCGAGATAATGTAGCATAATACCATATAGTAATGTAATAATGGATGTAAAAATAGAAAGACATACCTGACTTACCTGTGTAGGCAAAACGGCAAACGAAAGATGATGCTGCAAGAAGTGTCATTAGCAAGATTTACAATGATATCATCAAATAACCACATTTATCAATTGAGCACAAAGTGCGGCAACAGGGATGAGACTATTTTCTCTAGCACATGAACGGTCATCCAGGAACTGCCCACAATAAAGAATGGCTAAGCATAAGCCGCCCAAATGCTTTGAATGCGAACGTTTGAAAAGAATAAGGATGGTTAATAACAAATCGTTCTAATTGGGACGGCCAGAAAGAAGTCATTTAGAGCAAAATGCCGTTGGAGAAGAACGGCCATGGATGAACCGCCTAACTTTCGGATGGTCTATCGTTAGACCACGTAACGTCTGGAACTTCAAAAGCCTTAAACCCTTCATCTCCCTCCTTCCACCGTAACCCACGGTGGAAGAGGGAGAGCGAAGGGCCAAGCAAACCCCCCCATTCCCCAAACCGAGCCTCCCCCCATCCCCTCACGCCCTCAATGCGAACCAAACACCAAGCCTCCCTCCCCGCCATGGCCGGAGGGGAAGGAGAGGCACCACCGCCGGCGGTGGTGGCCATGGAGGAGGAGACGGCGACGCCATCCACCGCGAGGAGACGAGCGCACCGGAGGCGCCGCCGGCATCTGCGGTCATCGAGGAGGCGGCTGCGACCACCATTGACGCCGAATAAGATGCAGGGGAGGAGGAAGACCCCATAGCGCCACTGGCCGCGGCGGCGAAGGAAGTGAAGGCTCGGGACCCCGAGGTAGGTCCCGCCCAACCCTAGCCATTTTAGCCATTTTCTTTAATTTTAATCCATGCATGTTAGTCCTAGGGCGACCACGGGAGGGTTAGAATGTCCAGGGACCGGTTTGGGGACCCATGGGGGTGCCACCGCTGGTGGGGCAACCCTCACCGTCGTCGGGGAAGACGACGGTTGAGCGGTTCTCAAAGAACCACACAACCAAGAACGTACGGCTCACATAGAGCCGCCCAAAAAACACGCGGCCCAGGAGTGGCCACTCAAAACCAGAAGACAATAGAGTCGAACAAAGGATGAACGGTGGAAAGTCCACCGCACAACACCAGAACGGGACATAACGGGCCGTCCAAACTTTGGGGACTCAGAACTCATGCGGTCCATTTAGTACCGTCCAAAACCCCGTGCGGACTAGCAGGGGCCGTCCAACCTCAACAATCGATGGGAATGAAAACAGAAGGGCGGTAAAGGGATCACCGCTCAAGGGTTGAACGGGCCATACCGGTCCGTTCAAGGACTGAAGCTTTGATAGAGAAACGGCACATATGGGACCGTGCATTTAGAAGTGTGGTCTACAGGGGACCGCCCATCTGTCAGAAATGCAACCTTTATTATTTTTTCATTTATTTGTTGAATAAAAAAGTTTTAACCCATTATTAAATGCACAAAATGAATGAATGCATGCAGGGAAAGCGTAGGACCCGCACCTCATGGCTGCAGGTCCGCGCAGTGTATTTAGCACTGCCAGACTTCCAGCGGGAGCGGCTGGCTTCCATGGGGCTCGCCCCATTCCTGAGTATTGAGGTGTGTCGGTTCGACACAGCTCTGCTCTATGCCCTGCATGACCGCTGGGACCCAGTGAGTCGTACGTTCCTCTTCCCGTGGGGGCATATGGTCCCCACGCTGGAAGACGTGGCCAGACTCACTGGCCTACAGGTGCACGGGCTACCAATCAGCGGGACCACCTTTCCCGACTACCGGGCGATGGCTCGGGAGCTGCTGGGCCTAGAGCTGCGGCGCCCCGAGAGGCAGTCGACCCTCCTACCCCGGGCTAGTATTCAGGATAGCTTGGGGTTGCGACGAGCGGGGATAGGGGTCGGAGAGCAGCTGGAGCAGCACCTACAGCGGCTAATGGACCTGGCGAGACCGAGAGTAGCAGCGGCGCCGGGAGCAGAGGCAGACAGAGTGCTACGGCGCTTCCTGATGCTGTTGTTTGGGTGACTTCTCTTCACTACGCGGGCGGACGTGATGAGCTGCCGCTTCCTTCCCTTCCTCGGGGAGCTCGACCACATGGGCGACTATGCGTGGGGAGCGGCAGTCCTCGCCTTTCTTTTTGACACGATGAGTTTGACTGTCCGCCGGACCATGCTCGGGGGCTTCTCCCCCTTACTCCAGGTATGACTCCTACTTTAGACTTGATTATGCAATTCTACATGTTTCTTGGATGCTGACATAATGCTGTGATGCAGGTGTGGGCCTATGTGCACTTACGTGGGCCAGGCAGAGGTGAGGAGACCTGTCCTGGGCTCCTGCCTATTGCCCGGAGGTGGACAGCACCTCGAGAGACCGCAGCTCTCAGGAGATAGGTCCGAGAGCTACTGGATGACCTGGATGCTCTACCATTTGCCTTGGTACGCTTCTAAACTTAGACTCTTTAATTAAATGCAGTTCTATATGATGATGCTGATGCGACACATTACTTTTGCAGGTACAGTGGACACCCTACACGGAGGAGGGATAGGAAGGTCAGCCTTGGGTGGCAGTGGCCCTCACCTTCTCGGGACGAGACGTGTGGCTCCATTGCATGAACGTGGTGGAGCCACTGCACTTCCGTCTGGTGATGAGGACCATTGGGGTCCATCAGCCAACAGTGGAGTTTCCGGCAGCAGAGGGGCCCGGGGAGTGCATCACACGCACGACCCGCGGTCTAGTAGCTGTAGATCGTGATAAATCCACACATGAAGAGGAGTTTAAATATGAGAAAAACACATGGGGGGAGAGATGATATAATAATGAATAAAAGAAGCACGTGGTGCTACTAAGGAGGGTGATCGCCAGAGGGGTTACCTCAAGAAGAAACAAAGAAGATCGCGAATACCTGGTGGAAAATAGAACGCGGGCTAGATTGTGAATTCCTCCTCCTCGTTCAATCGGCCGGCCGATGAAGGGGGTTTTCCTTTATTGATTACCCTTGTAAAAAAGATAAAACAAACAAACAAAAGAAGTGGATCAGCCAAGTGAATGTAGTATCAATCCCAAGTAGATGACATGATGATGAATAGAGAATAAAACATGCGCACCTTTTTTTTGTTTAAAAACCCCTAAAGAGTTAGGGAAGGAGAAGATATGATGAAACTAATGCAAACGGAGAAAACCGTATGATGATCGACGGAAAAAACAACAGTTAGATAAGCAAGAAAAACCCCTGCTGTCCATGATGACAGTAAAGGGAACCGAAACTGATGCTGTTGACAGGAAGAAAAAGGAAGCAGAGAGCTTTAAAGACCGCGCAGGAAGAAGACGGATAGCCTCAGCGTCTATGCATAAAAACTCTGATCTCGATAGCCTGCTCTCGTAACCTGCCAACCTTGCGCGAGGTCGATAAAGACATCCCTATATAGGGTTCCAGATCCAAGATAACCTTAGATTCGGAAGGATAAGAACATGCAATGATCAAAAGAAGGTAGGACTCTAGTTCCAATTCGAGCAAGGAGACCATTAAAGGCAGGGAACTACTCAGGAAAGATGAGTTTAAGCAGGACACGAAAAGGGGAGACACGACCTTCAGAAGGGCGTCAAATCACAAATTGATGACCTACATCAAGACGTTACTCAAAATCACGACCATGATCAAGGGCGTCACTTCTTGGATTAAATTTGGCAATAAAACTTACTTTATTTGAAAATTATGAGAAAACGCCTGAGATGAAGGCGTTACTTGAAAACACGCCCTGAGGAAGGACGTTAATCAATAATTTGAACTTTATTTTGAAACCGGATAATACCAGGAATTGACGCCCTGAAATTTGGTCGTCCTTTCTTTTGAATACGCCCTAGATAAGGTCGCTTTTTAAAACACGCCCCTCTTCAGGTCGTGAATCACAAAAATGCAAAAATAAACCAAAAACACACACAAAAATAGAAAAACTTTATAATATGAATGTATTGAAGTTCACTTTTGGGACGTCAACATAGTGACATGAGATTTGATCAACATAGCGTCAATTTTGGCGTGTCTACAGCTGCCCCGTCTTGGTGTCTACTTTGTAAGGGAGTGAGACGAAATGGAGTGAAAGTGCAACAAACGGAATGAAGTGGAGCGAACTGATAAGTAGATGCCAAGGTGTGATGTGACACGCCTCAGACACTAAGCATTGGAAATCTTTCCAAGATTCAAAGTGAAACAACTCCGAGTGATTCCAAGGAAGCATCGATTTGCTGGATAAAAGAGATTAAACTAAGCAAGTAAAAATGTGCGCATGGCACGATAAGGAGACACCATTGGAGAGCTGTTACCAGCCACTGTGGACGTGCTACAACCAAGGTGGATTTGTAGAAAAATAAAGGGAATTGAGATGGAGACCCAGCAAAGGGACATTTTCAAGTAATCAGCCTAAGCGGCTTCAAAGAGAATAAAGTACTCAATTTGGAATGGAATATCTCATGTCAACCCAATCAAGAGCGAGTGACCTTCATTACTGCCATAATATGAAGATTTTCAGCATGAAGCTCAAAGTCCTACATGATGCATGCTGGGCTAAAAGAAAAAAATAAAACAAACTAAAAGATAGAAAATAATCAAGGATAATATTGCTAAGCCATCTAGATTTGGTCAAGAATCTGGATCTCTGAGCTGACATTAAGCCGAAGCCCATTTGTCCGCGTATCAACTCAGAAAGTGGAACCATCATCCCAGACCTTTAATAACTCAACGGCCTATCCGTGTGATCAAGATTTTCCTGGAAGTTTCACTGTTTTTGATGAAGGGGAACTCAAATTCCAGGTTCATCAGAACCACAAGGTCCCTTAGGAGCGTTAATTCAACAAACCACGACCTGAGGATGGTCGTTAATTAAATCAAATATCAACATTTCAAACCAAGGCAGTTAAGTGAATTTCAATAAGAATAATTGAACAATTAAACCAAAATTTCTTTTCTTTATTCGCAGGGGTTGATGAGGACACGGATCTCCTGGGTCATGGTCCGAGCAGCATATTACGGTCTCCCCGAGTTCCAGAGAGCCAGGGTAGATGCTATGGGGTTCGGGGCCTTCCTTAGCATAGAGCCAGTCAGACCCGACCTACCACTTATCCAGGTTCTACGGGAGAGATGGGACAGGACTAGCCGGGCATTCTTGATGCCATGGGGGCATATGGTTCCTACCCTAGAGGATGTAGCTAGGATCACGGGACTGAGGGTAGACGGTGAGGCTATGAGCGGGATTACCTACCCTGACTACACTGAGTTCGCCCAGAGGTTGCTAGGGCTAGAGATGGTCTACGAGACGCCTAGCGAGTGTAGGACTATCTTCCGCACCGACCTGACTACAGTGATGGGCTTAGGGAATGCTAGGCATAGGTCCGGGGAGTCCTTAGAGCAGTTCTCTCAGAGGTTGATAGACGGGGCTAGGCCGGTCTACTGCCAGGACCCAGCCGACAGGGAGAGAGCGGACCGAGACCTGAGGAGGTTCCTGCTGCTGCTACTCGGGAGGCTATTACTCGGGACGAAGGGCGACGTCATCAACTACCGATTCCTGGGGATACTCGAGGACTTGGAGGCAGTTGGCAGCTACGCCTGGGGAGCGGCACTGCTGGCGCATATGATGGCCGACCTGTCCACGGGGACAGGACGAGAGACGACCGTCAGTGGCTTCTCACCTTTTCTTCAGGTATGCATTTTTTTCTTTTTTCTTTTCTTTTATTTTTATTATGCATGTGAATGCCTTACTAATGCAATGCATGGATGCAGGTTTGGAGCCATCTATACATGCCGATGGGGCGCGTTGACCCACGGCCTGGAGGTGAGGGAGCTTTTCCCCTAGCGCGGCGCTGGCTGCCGGTGGTGTTTGGAGCCCCACTGAGCTACGAGCTGTGGGTGCTGCGGAGAGAGTTCTGATACTTCCCTCCCTCGCTGGTATGTATAAATGTTATGCATTTTTTATGTTTATTTGAATTGATTGTGATCATGAGGGAAATGATGACATGTATGTTTATGAATGCAGGTTCAGTGGAGACCCTATGAGGGGATGACGGACGAGGGCCAGCCGTGGGTCGTAGCGGGCCATCCTCGCTTTGAGCGTGAGCTTTGGGTTCACTGCTTGAGCGAGATCGAGCCGTTACGGCTTAGGTTGGTGATGAGGACGCTGGGCCTCCACCAGGAGTGGGTAGAGGTCGGCGAGCCACGCGGCATTGGGAAGAAGATGCGCGGTCGTACGAAGGCGACCGACTGGGGAGTGCGGTTCGAGGAGCAGTACGCCGACTGGCAGCGAGGCGGCACCAGAGTCACCTCTCGGGCGACTGACAGCTCCGAGTACCTCCGGCGCTACTGGGAGGTATACGCCGGCCGACCCCAGATGAGGGTCCTAGGGGTATGTATGAATGCAATTATTTCTAAATTAAATGCAAATGCAAATGCTTATGTTTCTATCATGTGACTAACATGTAATGAATGCAGGATGCGCGGGACATAGCGGTGATGGATGCCCAGGCCCACCTACACAGCCTGGAGGACCAGCTGGCCGCCACACGGGCTGACCTGGAGACCCTGGTGAGTGTTTAAATTATTTCTATATGTAAATGTATTTTTTTTGTTGAATTATTGATGATTAGCCACTGACGATCTCAATGAATGCAGCGTGCCCAGCAGGGAGTAGTGAGGAGAGACCCCGGGGAGGCCTCCAGCTCGAGAGGGCCCAGTGCAGAGGTGACTGCACTGACAGAGCAGTTAGCTGGAGCGACCGCACGAGCCGAGGCAGCAGAGCGCGATCTTGCTTCACGGGCAAATTCCAAAACACAAATCCATTCAAATATTGATTATATAATTGTGCACTGATGAAATTCATTTTACAGACTGAGGAGCTTCGAGCCGCTCTTACCTGCGTTGATGAGGGCTTCCGTGCGACGAGCACACAGGTGAGTGGTTTAATCATGTATTGCTTGAATTGAATCATTGCATTAATTGTGGAATTGATGATTTGCTTACCTGTTTGCAGGTGACTCAGCTTCAGGCGGTACGTACCGAGTTGGCGATCCGTGATCAGCGGATCTCAGAGCTAGAGAGGTCCCTAAGGCGTCGAGAGGAGCTGCCTCAGGACGTGGCCGAGCTGCGGGTGGCCCTTAAGCTGGAGAGACGGGAGCGTGCCCGTGAGCGCGAGGAGCGTGCTCGTGAGCGGGAGGAGTACCAGGCGGAGCGTGCCCGGCACCTTGAGCTTCAGTAGGCGGAGCGTGCCCGGTACCAGGAGCAGGTAGCAGCACGCGAGCGAGAGCTGGCAGACTCGAGGACCCAGTTGATCCTTTCTCAGGAGCGGCTACGAGTGTCTGAGGAGCGTCTCCAACGAGGGCGTGAGCGAGCACGGGTTGCGGGGTACTCCTTCACTAGCTCCACCTTTGTGGCGGGCTCTTCCCTCTGAGAGAGGAGCGAGGCAGGGGGTCAGGTTCGGGTTTCAGCTTCTTCACGGGGGCCCATGCCTCCTCCACCAGCACCAGCTCGGGACGGCGAGGAGGAGGTTGAGAGTAGGAGAGAGGAGGGTGGAGGCGAGAGCTGAGAGACTTACTTGTACTCCTCCACCCTCACACTTGTACATGATAGACATTCATGATGTATATATATATATGAGACTGTCATCTTTTGTTACCTGAACACTTTGCGTGGTTGTGGCCTTGTGTTTGTGTACTTTCCGCTTTCCACGTTCTTCGTTTTTGCTTTGCTTTGCCCTGTTTCTGCGACTGTAATCCACACTTTGAATAAACAGGTTAATTCATCTGTTCGACTTGGCCCCTTGCTCAATAAGCAAGGGGTGCCTTTACTTTTGACTTTAATAGCGGGTCAAGGGGCCAAGCCTTTAATCAAACAAGGTAAATAAAATATCTGATAACGGGGAGATGCATCATGCAAGCATGCATATGCAAACTATAAATAAAAGATGTCCATGCAAAAGAATGCAAGCACACATCGTGAAGAAATGCATTTTTTCTTTTTCCTCTCATTTATATTTTTTTTGTTATTTTTCTAGCAAAACGCGCCTTAGAGTAGGTCGTGGTTCGCATAAAGACGCCCTAGAAGACGGCGTGAATTTGAAAAGGAAATATGATTTTTGAAAAAGTAACGACCTGCTCAGAGACGTTATTCAGTAAGAGGCGACCTAATCCAGGGCGTTAATTCTATAAAAAGCGCCTTAGCCAAAGGCGTTAATTGAATTATTTTGCAAAAAGGTTGACAAGGCTATCAAGACCCCGGGTCCTACACGGTCACCATCTAAAATTCATTAACCTTTCTTGAGTAATTAGAAAGGGGTCGACGTGATCATAGTTGACTTGTATTCGAGATTTTGTACAGTGCAATTTCCTAGGTCTGCCTTGACCATCCTGCCAGTTCGTGACTTACCACATAGAAAGGATGGAAGAAAATATAAGGGAAGCCCATAAGGGATTCTGAGATGCTCAAGGTAAAGTTACCTCCCCTACCCTATGCCTGTTGGGGTTCGGTCTTTGGCATAGGGAAATTTATTGCCTTTTTGCCTCTTTTATATTGCACGCATACGCCCAAGGTTTTCCTTGCGGGGACTTTGCCCTCTTGACATGCTTTTCTTTTCTCAACTTGACTTTCACTTTGGAATTGATTTGCATTGTTGAAAATAATCCTAATTGTACTTGGGCTTTTGTGGCATTTGCTCCCCTTTTGGGCCCTGACTTCCACCTACTAGGGCGGCGGATAGGCTTGGCGTGTCTACCCCGAGGTCTCCCTTCCTCCCTTATGTGCCGAAGAAGAAAAGAACGGGTATTGTCTTTCACTATTAGTCAGGTTTTCGACTTTCCATCGGATTTTGCACCGCTTGAGCTCAAGAATAAAGCTTGTAGTGTGTGCGGGAGTCAAACCCCCTTTTAAGTTAGCAAGACTGATGAATGAATTCTGAATTTTGACCTTTCGAACCTTGATCCTTCGTGTGCCATGGCACCAATTTTGATCTCTTTTGATCTTGATCTCTTTTTGATTTTGAAGAATTTATTTTTTTTATTTGCTTTTTTGGTATTTCTATATATTTTTTTTTGGTTTTTTTTGGAAATATTCCACTTTGTTTTGGATTTTTGAAACAACATTTATTTTTTTTTTGGATTTTGAGAATTTCTCCAAATATATATATATATATATATATATATATATATATATATATTGGATTTTTGAATCAAGGGTAGTATTTCTTAAGATACAAACCATTCCAAGGGTGAGTTAACTCTTCTCCTTCAGCATTAATCAGTTTATAAGCATTGCCTGGAAAAACGTCTTTTATAACAAACGGTCCCTCCCAATTGGGTTGGAGTTTTGAGCGGGGGCCACCCAGCTTTACAAAAATCCTCTTAATTACCATCTCACCGATTTTGAATTTTCTCTCAATCACTTTCTTTTGATAAAAACGTGAGAGCCTGTTTTGATAAACGCGCGCATGCTCAGCGGCGACCAGACGCTTCTCATCTAGGAGTTCCAATTGGGCAAGGAGTGAATCACGACGCTCATCAATAGAGAGTTCCTTATCCAATTGTACTCATAGAGAGGGAATGAGAATCTCATAAGGGACTACCGCCTCCATTCCATAAGTAAGGGCGAAAGGGGTTTGCCCAGTGGGGGTTCGAATGGAATGTGATAGGCCCAGAGAGCTTCAACTAGCTTATCTGGCCAGTCTGAAAATTTATTAGCCTCACACGTCTTTTTGACAATTTTTATCAAAGTTTTATTAGTTGCCTCTGCTTGGCCATTGCCCTGCGGATAATAGGGAGAAGAATGATGCAATGCAATGTTATACCTGTTGCAGAGATCCTTGATTTCTTGAGAGATAAATTGGGGTCCATTGTCGGTGATGATGGTGCTCGGGATGCCGAACCTTACGATGATGTTCTTCATTATAAACTTGCAGACGGTTGACGCTTTGATCTCCACGTAAGCTTCTGCTTCTGCCCACTTGGTGAAGTACTCCGTTGCCGTGAGGATGAACGATTTTTGCTTGGTCAGGAGATTCGAATCACCAAGAGGTCCAATGATATCAAAAGCCCACATGGAGAATGGCCATGGGGAGGACGTAGGATGGAGTGAAGAAGCAGGAGAATGAATCTTGTCGGCGTGCAGTTGGCACTTAACACACCTTCGAACATAGATGGAACAATCCTCTTCTAGAGTTGGCCAATAGAAACCTAGCCTAAGAATCTTCTTAGCTAGCATCTGGCTATTCACATGACCACCACATACTCCTGAATGCGCCTCTTCCATAACTTTCCATGATTCATCATCGTCGAGGCATCTTAGTAAAACACCGGTGAGCCCTCTCCTATAGAGCACACCTCCAACCAAAACATAACGCTGAGCCACTCTTCTAATTGCTTTCTTTTCTTCTGCAGTGGCTTCCTCGGGATAGGACTGATTATTGCAATATCTGGCAATCTCATAATACCAAGGCTTCTCTTCGTCAGCCAATTCTTCTTCCCAGTCTAAAAGCATGACCTCTTTACCTTTAAGAGATTCCTTCTGCTTGTCCTTCTCAAGCACCTTATCCCTAATATCGAGGAACGCACGATCCTTAATAGCTGGCGTCTCACGCTGATGAATTAGAGGAACATGAAAATCACACTCAGGAGGGAAGACTAAAGCAGAGGCTAAAGAAGCAAGAGCGTCAGCTAGGATGTTCTGACTACGAGGAACATGGACGAAAATCAATTTGGTGAAGAGCTTGGCATAAGCTGAAGCAAGTTCCTGGTAGGGTTTGAGCTTAGGATTGATAGTGCGGCACTTGACCAACACCTGGCGCAGAATGAGCTGACTATCACCCACAATCCTCAAATGGGTGACACCATATCGATAGGCGGTTTGAAGACCGGCCAAAAGAGTCTCATACTCAGCTATATTGTTGGTGGCGGGAAAAGTGAGCCGAGCGGCAAATGGGATGGTGACCCCTTATGGTGTTAAAAGAACCATGCCGATCCCTCTTCCTTGAGAATTTAAAGCTCCATCAAAATGTAATGTCCACATAGGATCACGAGGTTGATTAATGGACATCAGTTCTTCATCTGAAAACTCCGAATTGACAGGATCAAAACGAGGTAGAGGGTGATGAGCAAGGTGTTCGGCAATGGCGTAACCTTTGATAGCTTTCTGTTGAATGTATGTGATGTCAAACTGAGAGAGAAAGCTTTGCCAGCGTGCTAATCGATCAGTGAGGACAGATTTTTCAAGGAGGAATTTAATCGGATTAATGCGAGCAATGAGGTGAACCTCGTGAGCTAGGAAATAGTGTTTTAATTTTTGAACTACCCAGACCAAAGCAGCGCAAGTTTTCTCCATGGCTGAATACCTCTGCTCACAGGGGTTAAGAAGTTTAGACAAGTAGTATGCTACCCTCTCCTTACCTTCTTCATCCACTTGAGCTAAGACAGCACCTACGGAGTCATCCAGGACTGAGACATAGAGAACGAGTGGTTTGCCTGGAATTGGTGGCCTCAGGACAGGAGGATTGGCCAAATAATCCTTCAATCCATCAAAGGCTGCCTGACACTTGTCATCCCAATTAAACTTGACCCCCGGCTTAGTAAGCTCGTAAAACGGCCTACATCTTTGTGAATGCTGGGAGACGAAGCGGCGAATAAATTGCAACCTCCCGATTAATCCTCGAACTTCCTTCAAATTTTTGGGAGGAGGCATATCTCTAATGGCCCTTACCTTGTTGGGATCAACTTCAATTCCCCTCTTGCTAACAATGAAACCAAGCAACTTCCCTGAAGAAACGCCAAATACGCACTTCTTGGGGTTCATCTTCAATTGATACTCCCGCGATCTTTGCAAGACCTTGGCTAGAACCCCAGGATGCTCAATCCTTGTCCTTGATTTCACAACCAGGTCATCCACATACACCTCAATATAAATATGAATCATGTCATGAAAAATCACCATCATAGCCCTCTGATAGGTGGCTCCAGCATTCTTAAGTCCAAAAGGCATGACCACATAACAGTATGTACCCCATGGTGTAGTGAATGATGTCTTCTCTTGATCTTCTTCAGCCAGACGAATTTGATTGTAACCTGAGAAGCCATCCATGAAAGAGAGAGTCTCAAATCCTGCCGTATTATCGATCAAAACATCAATATGAGGGAGAGGGAAGTCATCTTTAGGACACGCGCGGTTGAGGTCCCGGAAGTCTATACAAATCCGAACTTTGCCATCTTTCTTCATGACCGGGACGATGTTAGCCACCCAATTCGGATAGAGGACAACTCTAACAAATCTAGCCTTATGGAGCTTGTCGACCTCTTATTTCATCTTTAAAGCCATATTAGGGTGGAAACGCCTCAACCGTTGCTTGACCGGCACAGACCCTGGCTTAAGTGTAAGGCGGTGTTCAACGTGCGCAGGGTCCAAACCAGGCATATCTTCATAACTCCATGCGAACGTGTCCTTGTATTCTTGTAGGACCAAAATGAGCACCTCCTCTTCGGAGGGCGGTAAATTCTTGCTTATGAGGACAATCCTAGGGTCTTCCTCGGTACCCAAATTAATTTCTTTGGTAGGTTCTTCTACAGAGGCTGATGGTTCGTCGAATCGTCTTATGCCACTAGCAAAAGCATCAGCCTCATCCTCATATTCTTCATAACTTTCATCCCCCTCTTCAATAGGGTCTTCGTCATTCATAATTTCATAGACACCCAAACCCTCATAAGAAATAACAGCATCCTCATATTCTAACTCTGGCAGGATGATTGGATTCTCTATAAATTCAGGAAGAGCTAAACAAGCCTGGCATCTTATAGCTAACTCCAACAGAAACCTATGGGGAATCTGCTTACCCTTGGACTTCTTATGTGAATCTACCCCTTGAATTTTAGCGTTAGCAAAAGAAGAGGAGGAACAACTAGCTTGATCAGAAGAAGGAAAGGAAGGAGGTGACAAAGTGGATACAGGAGGTAATACAGAGGAAGTCCCCTTACCAGAGGGGGAGAAAAGATTTAGCAATGAATCTTGAAGGAGCGGCCCCTGGGTCGGGACGCACTCAGAAGAAAAATAGGAGGTCTCCTCAACAGAAATGGAGGTTTGGAAAGTTGAGAATTTGGCGTTTTTTTTTTCGTTTTTATTTTTATCTTTATTTTTATTTTCTATTTTAAGAAGAAAGCAGTGTGCAGGGAGGATAGCAGGAGGAGTGGAAATTGCCAGATCAGAGAAGAGTTGAATCAGTGATGGCCCGCGTGGGGGCGTGATGGAGAGTTTAGAAAATCGCTCGAGGAGCGAAGAAGGAATTGTGAGAGAAACTTGGATTGAATCTGGAGATAAATTGATTATAATCGGAAGCGGTCTTGGCACGCGACCAAACCGATGAGAATATAGAGAAGCAAGCACAGATAGATGCATGGAAGTGAGAGAAAAGAGGCCGGCCCACAGCCTGTCCACGGTGAAACCTTCTTCAAACGGAACATCTGGCTCTCCAGTATCAGTGTAGTCACTCAGCAGCTGTCTCTTATCTGTAATTACGGCCGGCTTCTCAATCAATTCATGAATAAGTGGCGGCCATTCCGGATCAGTCGGCATGAAGAGGCGGCTCAAAGAAATAGTAATATCCTGCATATCGAACCACCTGTACCAATCACATTCTGGATCATCCATTTTCCTTCTCTTGTCAGGCCTTAAGGACTCCAGGGCTTTGTATGTGGCCAACGGGGCAATATGACGAGCAAACTGTCTAGCATGA
The DNA here is from genome assembly GCA_022559845.1 of Amorphophallus konjac. Lineage (NCBI taxonomy): Eukaryota > Viridiplantae > Streptophyta > Magnoliopsida > Alismatales > Araceae > Amorphophallus > Amorphophallus konjac. The sequence goes on from CM040118.1 coordinate 148,157,151, forward strand.
ACATCCTGACAGTCTAATATGGAAGTAATTATGGTAGTTTGCTCCTTATTTTGAAAGCCACCTGTGACAAAATGTGTCTTCAATGTCCAAGTGAGCGGTTGGCGATCTATTTTTAATGTAGATGTCATAAATGCCCATGGTTCATCTTTATTTTTGCCTGGCCCTTTGTAGCCTAGGCCACCTCGTGTAATCAGCTTCTGAGGTTTAACAAGCCTAATCCTGCCTTGATAATTGGCACCCAGACCTTTGCCATTTTGATACCCCATTTTTATTAAGATGTTCCAGCCAGAGGTGTTCATCATTGTTTTCTTCTTTTTCCCCTGGGGAGACAGGGGTGTCATAGCAACTGTTGTGACTTTTCCTGGCATTGGTCGTGGACAAGGGACGTCCAGCACAGATAATAGTGGTTTGTTGGCCGGCCACATGGATGGAACTGATGAAGCCACATGAATATCTTCCTCTGGCAAAATTGGCATACTGGTAACTTTAATAATGCGGCCCTTGTGTGGGAATTTAAGGCATTGGTGATTTGTGGAGGGCACCGCATCGAGTTGCTGAATGTAGGGGCATCCCAGAATGCCATTAAATGTCAGATCCATATCCAGAATATGAAAATCTGCTGTGATGGCGGCAGGACCCAAACTTACTTTTAACGTAATCATGCCTAGAGGAGGTTTCTTCGTGTTATCATATGCAGTGACTGTGATAGTGGACGATCGAATTTGGCTTTCCGGAATGCCACACAACTTCAAGGTGCTAGGTGGCAAGACATTGATGGATGCCCCAGTGTCCACCAGACATTGCTTAACAGCCACCTTATTAATGTCAACTGTGATGCATAGAGCATATTTTCTTGCTGGGAGTGGCCCAGTTCATGTTCATGGAAAGTAATTGCCGGCTGACTGCTAGCGGGCGTTAAAACCGTGACTATCTGCTCAACTGGAATGTCCTCATTTACCATCACCTTTTGCAGATATTCTTTCAAAGCTAGCTGATGAGTGGTGGACCTTTTAATTAATTCCAAGATTGAAATCCTTGCTGGGGTTCGGTCCAAGTGTTTTAGCAAATCATACTGAGTCCCTGGCACTGACTCTTGTTCTTGTTCTTGCTCTTGCGGCCCCTGCACGGGCTCTAGCTCTCTCTGTGAAAAAATACGGTGGAACATCCGCCCATTGCGGAGTGGCGCCACGCCTTGACGTGCCTCTGTCGGGGCAAGTGTCGGAGGAGGATTAGAAGAAGAAGAAGGTGTGTTGGTGTCAAGAAGTGGTGGAGTGGGAGTTCCCGCAGAGGGAATCCCCATAGAGGGTGTTGGTGCCCCGGTAGGAGGCGTAGGAGTAGAAAGGGATACCCGTATGCGGGGGGAATTGGTGGGGGGTGGAATGAGAAGAGTTCTGGGTACAAAAGGTGGTGGAACCGATGGTGGGGGAATCCTTGCCGGTGAAGGAGTAGTGGTGGCGTGTGCAGTGGGCGTTGGTGATGGGTGGATAAGGAGTGGCCTAGATGGCAATGGCGAAGGGTTGGTGGTGGATGGGTTTTGTTGTGGCGTAGGTTGTGGAGGTGGTAAGCGTGTAAGAAGGGGGCGAACCGGCAAGGTCGGAGAATAGGCGGAGGTAGGTGGATTAACGGGGCGCAGAAGAGATCGGCCCAATTGAGGGGTAGGAGAAGAAGAAGGGGTGCGCAAGAGGTGCGGAGGTTGATTTTGATTATGATGAAGTGCCCCGACAGAGGCGTTTTCTCCATGCCATCCTTGCCCTCTCTCCACCTCATAGAGAGACGTGACCAGGTTTACGTGCTGGTTTGGCGGGTGCTCCGGCAGTGGATTGGGGACGATCCCCATATCGTGCTGAGGCGCTGGAGCTTGTTGTTGCTGCTGTGGAGCTGGTTGCTGTGGCTGCTGAGCCTGTTGCTGCCGAGGAGACCTTCTTTCTTTCATGGTGGCGATGAATTGTCTCATCTCATCCCAATTGATGTCACCCTGGTCATTTAGGTCATAAATGTAATCTCTGAAGTGGAAGCAACGATCAAGGTTGTGACCAGGTGCACGATGGAAAGCGCAGTAACGGGATGTGTCAACATTAGCGGGCCATACTGTTCTTTCCCTTGGTAACATGAGCAAATTGGCGGCCATTAAAGCATTGAAAATATCTGGGAGACTTTCTGGTAGTGGAGGGTAGTGGTCCCTTTTGGGGCCAAGTGGTGGTCTCCGTTGTTGTTGTTGGCCATAGTTGGTAGGTGGTGGTACCTGGTGGTACTGTTGCGGAGCTGGAGGGTTAGCGCGGGGCGCTTGGTTTTGCGGTGAAGCAAAGGAATGTTGGGGTGCGAATTGGCGTTGTGGAGCGGAGTTGAAATGGGGGCTTTGTGGTGGAGGTGGGTTAGGTCGTGGGTTAGATTGGTGGTGAGGGTGGCCAACTACGCCAACCTGCTCATTTGCAATAGTGTCCTCCGTCGTGGGCCCGCTGTTATTGATAGTTGTGGTTTTCTTGAATAGCCGTGGCTTCGGCTCAAACATGCCCATAATGGGCGAATCCTTCATCTGTGTCTGAATATAACGAGCCCTTTCATAGAGCTCCTCCATGGTTGTTAATCTGTTCATGGCCAAGATATGTCGGAACTGAGGAGTTGCATTGGAAATTATCATCTTGACTTGTTCTTGTTTCGACAGTGTATCTTTCAGCTTCTCGGCCATCAACCGCCATCTATTAGCAAACATTATGAAGTCTTCCTCGGGCTTCATTTTTTCCGCAACCAGGTCTGTGAGTGAGAGGGAGGGTCCGACCCGGTCTCTGTACTTCTGCAAGAACTTCCTCTGAACGATATCAAAGTCACCGGCATCAGCAGGATCCAATGAATAGAACCATTCAAGGGCTGGCCCCTCCAGAGATCTCCTGAATAAGTAAGCCAAAGAGGCCTTGTTGTCTTGCCAAAAGGAGGTCTCGTACATGAAATTCTTCAAATGAATAAAAGGGTTACCAGTCCCATTATATCGTCGGAAGTTCGGCATCTCAGATGGTGGTAAGTGGAAGACTGGCAATGTAGGGAGCGAAATCTCTGGGGCATTCTTAGCCATAGTGACCTTCTTAAGTTGGTCTTCCATGCTTGCCAACTTCTGAAGCAGTAGAACATTAGTGTCGGACTCGACTGGGGCCGGATTTTGAATAAAAGAATGCGGTATAGGCGTCCGTAGAATTCGGGGAGGTTGGAGAAATTGGTGCCTAACCGCAGAGTGGCTCGCCTGTTGGGCCGGCATGGCCGTACCGGGCGTTGGTGGACGGGAAGGAGGTTTATGCAGGACCGCCTGGTCATTAACGGGGTGATGGCCACTCTCGGCCGGAGGGGGATTGGAGGATGAAGAAGGAACAGACTTCCCTTTCAAAGCGGCCTGAACTGCCTGCCGCTGGGAATCATCCAACTGAGATAGTGCATTAATTAAATCCGTGACATTGAAGGATGGGGAAGGGTTCCCCGAAGTGTTGGAGGGCACAGCCTGAGAAGAGGGCACAACCTCTTGAGGAGTGGTATCAACCACATGGACTTGAGGATAACGAGACTGAGGAGGAGGGTAATTTCCCTCATGATAGATGGAATCTTGGAGGGGACTTTCATATTGACCAAAAACATTCTCATCCTCATCATCATAAGAATATTCGTAGCCTGCCATGTTGATGATTTTACCTGAACGGAGTTGCATGTTAAAGAGGAGAGACGGCCTTATAAAGGAACTATCAAACAAAACCCACTCAATCCAAACAAGCCAAATCAACCCAAGCAAGTTTATGCAACTAAGTTGAGATGAACGCAAGATTTTAGTGTTCCGCTTGAGATTAGAGTGGATTAAATTGCATAATAATTCCCTCTTTTGCAAAGTGAAACCTAGTTTATCCAAGTATGATCTCCGGGTTAACTAGATTCTTTTTCTCTCCTCACCAACGATAGGTTCTCTATACTCCGGGTACTTCAAGGGTACAACCAGCCCGGCGTCTGTGAGGGAATCCACGAGTGCGGGGACTTACGGAGGTCTTGGAAAAGGGATTTCCGGTCCAAAGAGACGGAGTGCTCAATGGAGGGTCGTCCCGATTCCAAGAGAGGTGTGTGGAATCCTAGTGTAGAGAGAGGAGGTCTCTCAACCAAATGTCACAAGATGCAAACTAATATGATCAGATCACAGCAATATAGGCAAGCAATGTAATAATCAATCCAACAATCACAGACAGCAACAGGAAGTAGGTTTCTGTAAAAACGCAGGAAAGAGACGACCTGGGGCAGGTCGCTATCAACCAAAAGACGACAGAGTCACTGTCGTGAATCACTATGGTGGCCCACATGTAGTGCAAAACACGCGCCTTGGTGTGAGACGTGTAATATGAAAAGGACGCCTCTATGAAAGGGCGTCAAATATTAGTGGTGCACACGGTCGAGGAAACACGCGCTTGGTATAAGGCGCTGCCAAATCAAAAGACGCCCAAAGGGGAGGGCGCGAATTATCAAACAGAACAAGAAGACAGCAGATATAATAAAAGACGCCTTCTGGGAAGACGTAACACAGAAAATAGACGCCCTCGATGAAGGCGTTAAACGAAAAAGCGTCTCTGGGTGAGGCGTTAATTCAGGAAAATAATCAAACAATCACAAACTGGCTGATCCCGGGAGTGTGCAGTGTGCACAGTGGAGGGTGCCCGTGGGGCACAAAAGGAGGGGTACCGTGGGTACCGAGGGGAAAGGGCACACGTGGGTGCCGAAGGGGAAAGGGCACACGTGGGTGCCAATAGGAAAGGGCACACGTGGGGGTCAATAGGAGATGGTAATCAAAAGAGAAACAGTGGATGCCCCACCGTGATCGCCAATTTGTAGATCGTGATAAATCCACACATGAAGAGGAGTTTAAATATGAGAAAAACACATGGGGGGAGAGATGATATAATAATGAATAAAAGAAGCACGTGGTGCTACTAAGGAGGGTGATCGCCAGAGGGGTTACCTCAAGAAGAAACAAAGAAGATCGGTAATACCTGGTGGAAAATAGAACGCGGGCTAGATTGTGAATTCCTCCTCCTCCTTCAATCGGCAGGCCGATGAAGGGGGTTTTCCTTTATTGATTACCCTTGCAAAAAAGACAAAACAAATAAACAAAAGAAGTGGATCAGCCAAGTGAATGTAGTATCAATCCCAAGTAGATGACATGATGATGAATAGAGAATAAAACATGCGCACCTTTTTTTTGTTTAAAAACCCCTAAAGAGTTAGGGAAGGAGAAGATATGATGAAACTAATGCAAAAGGAGAAAACCGTATGATGATCGACGGAAAAAACAACAGTTACATAAGCAAGAAAAACCCCTGCTGTCCCTGATGACAGTAAAGGGAACCGAAACTGATGCTGTTGACAGGAAGAAAAAGGAAGCAGAGAGCTTTAAAGACCGCGCAGGAAGAAGACGGATAGCCTCAGCGTCTATGCATAAAAACTCTGATCTCGATAGCCTGCTCTCGTAACCTGCCAACCTTGCGCGAGGTCGATCAAGACATCCCTATATAGGGTTCCAGATCCAAGATAACCTTAGATTCGGAAGGATAAGAACAGGCAATGATCAAAAGAAGGCAGGACTCTAGTTCCAATTCGAGCAAGGAGACCATTAAAGGCAGGGAACTACTCAGGAAAGATGAGTTTAAGCAGGACACGAAAAGGGGAGACACGACCTTCAGAAGGGCGTCAAATCACAAATTGACGACCTACATCAAGACGTTACTCAAAAACACGACCATGATCAAGGGCGTCACTTCTTGGATTAAATTTGGCAATATAACTTACTTTATTTGAAAATTATGAGAAAACGCCTGAGATGAAGGCGTTACTTGAAAACACGCCCTGAGGAAGGACGTTAATCAATAATTTGAACTTTATTTTGAAACCGGATAATACCTGGAATTGACGCCCTGAAATTTGGTCGTCCTTTCTTTTGAATACGCCCTAGATAAGGTCACTTTTTAAAACACGCCCCTCTTCAGGTCGCGAATCACAAAAATGCAAAAATAAACCAAAAACACACACAAAAATAGAAAAACTTTATATTATGAATGTATTGAAGTTCACTTTTGGGGCGTCAACATAGTGACATGAGATTTGATCAACATAGCGTCAATTTTGGCGTGTCTACAAGAGCTACCTTTGATTGGACGACGAGGAATGCCGCGCAGATAGCGGACTGGGCAGCGCTTGGGCGGGTGGTGACCGCCCGAGTAGACAGCGACTAAACGTACTACACCGCGTACGCTAGACACTACCGGGACCAGGTGTTCCGGGGTGCCCACCGACCGGTACGACTTCTAAACTCAAACTCTACTCATTTATGCTTATGATTTCTATATGATGATGCATTGTCACTTGGACCTCTAAATGCAGACTGACCCGGAGGGATGACTTGCGGAGCTGCAGGGGCTCCTGCATTCTACGATCAGGGAGCGGAACGAGGCTCGACAGGCCCTGGCCTTACTGGTGAGTTTTCTAAACCCTAAACTCTTTAAATTATGCAAATGCTTATGATTATGATTATGCATGTGACTTACCTGGAGTTTTGGATGCAGCGCGCCGAGGGGGCCCAGCGATAGGGGGTCGATGCTCCTTCTTCTTCACAGACCCAGACTCCCGCAGGCCGAGCTGAGCGGGAGGTCGACTTCGCTCGGATGGTAGCGCGGGCCAAGGCATCCGAGGCGGCGCTCACCGAGAGGGTACGCAAATCACGACACTTTCCCTTGTTGTTTATGCTTATAAAATGTATGAAAATGTAATTGACTGACCATGATATGTGTATGCAGACGATGGAGCTGACCATGTTGAGAGCAGAGCTGGAGCAGAGCCGGGCAGCGGCTAGGGAGGAGGCGGCCCACTTGAGAGAGGAGACCGCACGGCTGCGAGAGGAGCTTGCACGGGGCCGACCAGCCGACACCCTCGAGACAGCGCTTCTGCGGGCAGAGCTCGAGCGGCTTTGAACTAGCGCTACCAAGGCGGAGAGCAACAGGACCGAGGCGGAGCAGGCTCAGTGCCAGACTTCCAGATTAGAGGGCATGGTGGAGATCCTCCGAGAGGTGAGTCAGCGACCAGGGAGGAGTGGGGTTCCGAGTGGGACGCATGGCTCCTATAGGACCTACCTTACGGATTCCTCCGGCCACCAGAGGAACCAGGAGGAGGAGCGGCAGCGGCACCGCCGAGAGGAGGTGACTTCCCCGATGGCCCCGCCATCGAAGAGGCCTGAGGGCGGAGGTGACAGCGACATGCCGGAGGGAGAGGGCCCGGGTTGACTTTGTACTACGACTCAACTTTTGTACATATGATATGATATGATAGTGATATGGATTTTTTTCATTTTTATGCATGAATGTATAAATAAATGAATAAATACTAACCACGACTACTGACTCGACCCGAGTGAGATGACATGCGCGAGTGAGAGGCGACCACGAGCGAGACACGACCACGAGTGAGACGACGCGAGTACGAGTGAGACGTGCGAGCGAGATGACGTGACTACGAGTGAGGGACACTAACTCAGAGTAAGAAAGAGAGAGACGCTGACTTAGAGTGAGAGAAAGAGACATCGACTCAGAGCGAGTGAGAGAGATGCCAAATGAGTGAGAAGAGCGATGCCAAATGAGCGAGAAGAGTGACGCCAAATGAGTGAGAAGAGGGACGCCAAAGGAGTGAGAAGAGCGACGCCAAATGAGTGGGAAGAGCGAGAGATCACAGGTTGAGTGGCGTAGGTACAAAACAGGTTAAAAGCAAAGCATCAGATGCTTACACGGTCTCCACATAGACCGCCCCAAGAAACGTACGATCTAATGTAGACTGTACAAACAAGAATAAAACTGGTCCTCATTCTACCGTTCAAAATATAGGACGGTCTATAAACGATCGCGTGATTATAAAGCGGTCAGCTTTAGCCCGCTGTGGACGCACTTTTTATTTATTAATTAGGATCTATGGTTATTTGTTTATTGGGTTTATTAAGTGCGTGGGCATGCCAGTCACAAGGTGACGATCTATTGTGCGCTCGATCTGACTAATCAGACGATTGTGTGGTTCGTGTCGGGACTAGAACCCGCCACGCCGTAAAGGTCACGACGTCATTTACATCCCCTCGGAGAGGGGAACACCCTTGATTAATCACCGGGAATCAGGGCCTCATGGCCAGGAAACTATATCGAGAGAAACAAGCCGATAGCGGTCTCAAATCAGTCGGAAAGCCCGATGTCTAGGGAAGCAAGCATTCGAAATATGTCGGTCACTCAAGGGACCATTTTGATATTCGGACGAGCGTCCGGCTTTAGAGAATCGTGATCATTACGGGGAAAACTGGAGCATATGTATGTCGGGGTATGGCAAGTTTATTGTTCAAAGGGATAGGAGACATTCGGTTGAATCCCGATTAGAGTGATCAGAAATCAGCGAGTTTATTGGCCCGGTGCGAGATCGAGTCAGGACCATTCCGGGGGCGCCTCCCGCGGTCCAAACGAGGCTTGCGTGGGCATCATTAATACTTCCGGTGCGGAAGGGCAGCGGGAGAGTGTCCCGGGACTAGATTCCAAAACAAAGATGTGTACAGAGACAGCTGGCTATAGGCCGAGGGTGTGGGTCAGGTGATGACCATGGTTGGGGCGAACCCGAGGTCCGAGCGTGACTCACGATGGTCTTATCGATGTTCCCATGCGTAGGGTTCGGGGAGGACGAGAGCCGCCTCATTTCATTCGGATTTTGTCGGTCGTACACGGACCATTTTATGTTCGGACAAAGGTCCGTATAGAAAACAAGACGGTGACGGGAGCGAATCCGTGCAAATGTCTTCCGTGAGTACAGCAATTTTAAGGCAAGCGCGGGATTAGATCCCTGTATGTATGTCGGTCGCTAACGGACCATTCGTCGTTCAGACGAGAGTCCGCATTTGAAGCGCCGAAGACAACGACAAAATCACACGGATGTCTGCCATAGGTATGACAAGTTTAATGTGGGTGCGGGATTAGATCCTGATAAAGACGGGTCGAGCTAATGAACTATCGGCCCGGGATAAGATCAGATCATGGTCACGTTCGGGCGAGGGCTCCCGAGATCCAAGTCCGATCTAGTGGGGCATCATTGCTTTTCTCTTCGAACACAGTCCGGGGAAGCGGGTTGTTAAGTGTGAAGCCCGAACTCGCCAACGTGTGCCCTCGCATGCGGATCGACCTGCGCGGTCAGGTCGCGGGGTTTGACCTGCCCGGTCAGGTAGCGGGGGTCAAGGGGGCAGCGCCCCTTGCGGGGGTTTCCGGGGCAGCACCCTCGGAACAAAATTTTGATTATAAGGGTGATTCATTATATTGTTTATTCTCATGAGGATGATCCATGTTCTTTCATTTTTTTTAATTAGTTTAGGTTCCTTCTTTTGTTTTATTCATTAGCTTAAAGTCTCTTCTTCTATTTGGTTAATTGCCTTTCTTTTATGGGGCACGCCGGTTTAAGGAAGCAAATGGGCGCGCCGGAATAGGATAATACAAGGGACGGCGCGCCGGAATAAGAGGTGAAAAGGGGGGGCACCGGTTTAATGGGTCTTCATGGGAGGCGCGCCGGATTAGGTGGGTGCACAAGGGGCGCGCCGGATTAGGTTCAACAAGAATGGCGCGCCAGATTATAAGGTGAATAGAAAAAGGGGGGCACTATTCATCTCAGGAATTTGAAAGTGGATTTGAGTGTGAAGCTAATCCGGCGCGGGGGGGTAGCGCGCCGGATTAACCCGCGCCGGATTAGGGGGGCGCCGGATTAAACTCTGTGGGTTTTATTTCATTCTTGTTGTGCTATATTTCTTCTTTCTTTCAATTGCAAGTTAATTTGTTGATTGATTTGTTCACCGAATTGGTGGATTATGTCCGTGGGGAGAAATTTTAAGTGTTTTAATTGTTTATTAAGGTGGATTAGCATGAAGATTCGAGTGTTTTATTAGAAGAGTTTGTTGAAGGACAGTTTAGTTTACTTCAGAGGCAGCTTCAGAGTTGGGCAGTTCTTGGCAAGAAGGAGTCCAACTGGTTCATTTATTCCTGGCAAAAATTGGGCAGCACCTCCCCCGGACTGACGCTTGCCAGAGAAGAATGGGGAACATCAAACGGATTGCTCCGGGGTGAACCTCAAAACACGGAGTAAAGCCTCCATTAACCCATAAGTGCATGTGGAGACTCGAGGACAAGCCTTCAAGAGTTCCAGCAGCTTACAGGTGGTGATTTTGTGGAAGTTCCACAGGGACGGATGTTCGCCATGAATGGCTATGCATATTCACCCTTCAAACGGGTTCCCTCAAAGTTCATGCCATAGATGGGCAAGCTTCCGAGGACCCCGGGTGATGTAGGAAATTGAGAGAAAGAAAAACTGAAGGAAAGGGGGAGAGATCATAGCAATAGAACACCATACGTCGCAAAAGCCTTTCTTTTATTCATCCTCAAGGGGAAAGATAGCAAAGTAAAAGGAAAAATACATCAGAGGAAAAAAGAAAGACACATCGGTGGGGGAAGGGGGAAGAAGCACAAGCTCCTCCCCCTTCGAACTCACCCCTCTTCTCTAGCAGACCCTCCCTTCTTGTTCACCTCACGGGCGTCGGGGGATGGAGCTTCTCTTCTCTCTTTTCCTTCTTCTCTTCAACGGCCGGCCAGGGAGTTCCAGCCTCTCTCTTTTTCTTCTTCTCTTCACTGCTCACCGCCGAGGGCCCTCTCTTCTCTCTTCAATAGCCCATCTTCTTCTCTCTATCGAACATGCAGAGTATATATATAGTCGGCTGCCCTTTCTTCGCTCGGATGGAAGGAACTCCCGCCATCTTCCTCCTCGTTCGTTGAGGCATCCGGAGTTGACATGCCATGGTGTCGTCTGTTGATTTGCGCAGTACGCTGGCATTTATCCGAGGAAGGGATGTTTGCGGGTTTGCCGAAAGATCTGCTGCTGCTACTCCCCCCCATCGATGCTTGTCTTCACCGTCGATGCAGCTGCGTTGTCGAATGGAGGTGGAGATAGGGCTCTAGAGCATTGAATGCTCATGGAGACAGGGCTTCAGAGCATTGAATGCCCTCTAGGCACTAGGCTGATGCAAAAACAGGGTATCGGCTGGCGGATGGGATGTTATTTGAGTTAAACCGGCGTGGTGTTGAGCGCGCCGGATTAACAACATACAAAGGGGCGCGTCGGTTTACAGCCAAGAAGGGGGCGCGCCGGATTAAGGACCCTTGGGGGGGGGCCGGTTTAAGGCCCAAGCAAGGGCGCGCCGATTTAAGTGCAGGCCGTGCCGGTTTTGACTTCGTCTCGGCTTCGAGGCTATTCGGACGGACGCTTGTCCTCCCGCGTTGCTTTAGTTGTAATGCACCGCCGTCGGGGTGTTTAGTTCAGGGCCTTTGAATCCCGATTCAGAACTTTGAGTGATCTCCGGCACGTGCCGAACATGTGTTCGCATTCCTGGGTTTCTTTTGATTTGGCCTTCGACAATGCTGACTGGAGAGCCGGGGCCATCTCTTCAGCCCGAGGGGCTTCTTTGTTGGGTGACGAAGCATCGGGCAGATATTCATCCTGCTTGGAGGAAAGGTCCGGGCCGTCTTCAACTTGCTCTCGAGTGCCGAGACGTGCATGCCGTATAATCATCATCATTTTTTTTTGACGTCCACACCCGCTCAAACTCCAGCACTCGGGGTCTCTAGAAGGTGTTAAACGGTCCTCATCGGACCGCTCACCGAAATAGGCAGTCTATCGCGAGACCGTCCAAATGGACGCCCTGCGAATTTGAATGGGACTCTCCCGGAGAGTCCTAAACCCAGGGTAAACCACTTTAACCCAATCCAAAGCTATCTTATCCCACCCTAAACTTACCCAACCTCACTCCTAAGGAATGTAGGCCTCTAACCAAGTCCTATAAGTAGGAGGGGAGTCTAAATTCGTGATTCACACATCCTCCCTCTTATAAGCCTTGAAACCTTTATTATTCATCACCAAATCATTATGAAAAGGGCCTTGGAGGGGAGTTCCATGGAGGGAGCGGCGCTTAAAGGGCCAAGACCGGCTAGGAAGGAGCGGGAAGCGCTCCAACGGTTGACCATAATCCCACGACATCTCAGCTCGAGCCCTCTGAGGAAGGTAAGTTATCATGAATTCCTTCAGTTCAAATCTTTCATTTACTTACGTGTTCTTCTCCTCTTTCTCCATCTCAGCTTATCCCTGGCCCTAGACGCTATTCCACTTTGAAGTGGATGGCCCCCATGGTCCGTGCGTTGCCCCTAGGAGTGACATCCCTCCTGAAATCCTGGCACCTGCACTCACTCTTGGTTTTAGGGCAAAATTACCCAAAACTTTTGCTTGACTGGCATAGCATCTCAGCCTTGACCGAAATCTGGCACCCTCAGACCCATACGTTCATTTTCCCATCTTTCGAGGCCACTATCCTACTAGAGGAGGTAGAGACCTATTTTTCTTTCCCTAGGTCCCAGGTGGGAGAGGAGGATTCAGTGTGTCACACTGTTGCCCCTGTAGACCCTAAGCTGATGTTGGGAGGATTTATACCGGATAGCAGGGACATCCATACCTTCATAGGCCCACGTCAGATCCATCTCATTCCTCTTAGCCAGTGGGTAGTTGAACATTACAGGAATCAGTGTGGGTGGGATGAGGCCATAGCCAAGGCCGCGTCTATTTGCTTGTGTGGGGCTATCCTCTTTCCTTCTGCCGACCACGTTCTAGATACTCCCCTACTCAGCACCATCAGTGGCCTGTGGCAGGGTCTTTCTATTTCCCAAGCCATCCTAGCCTATTTGTATGAGGGTCTTAGCTCTGCGGCCTTAAGAGGTCCACTCTTCGACTCTATGATCCTTTAGGAGTGTTGGATGGGTGTTAGGATAAAATTCACTTATAAGGAGGATGTCACTTCAGCTAGCAGGATCTTCGGGAGCCACCCCCTCTTCTTCATAGGTGACGGCTTTGGGTTCTCTCCACAGGTAGAATGCAGGACAGCAGAGAAGAAGACGAGGGACGAGTGGCGACTGCACATCAACAGCCTGCCCCTGGATTGGTTCGTGATGCGCCTGGACTTCCTCCGTGACACCACCGTCAGGGTACCTAGGAGGCCAGGCTTGGATCTGAGGCTCGTGAGCAACACTGCACTGGCAATGTACAGCCCGCACCGGTGCTACCTACAAGTTGGGCTACCCAGGACCATTCTACCAGCACTACCCCACCTTCTCGCACTGCAGGCGAGGAGGATTGGTACAGAGGAGGACGAGCAGGTGATCAGGAGTGCCCTGATCATGTGGGAGGTGAGCAGGGTGCTTATCTTACAAGCAGAGGTTGCAGAGATTCCGGCGACACGCCAGGCCTATATTAGAGAGATGAGAGAGATTCGTCCCCGCGGGGATGCCCACCAGAGGAGTGAGTGATTTCTTTTCATAATGTTGATGTAGAGACTTATGCTTAGAGGGTTTGATATATGAATGAATGAAGTTGATTATTTGATTGGTTTGAGTTTGGGCTTTTCCTTTATGTGATTGATGAGTTGGGATATGACTTTGAAATGCACACAGTCACGGACTGACTGAATCTTCTGCTTCAACCTGCCCCTGCACACATATAATCTAAGAAAACAAATTAAATCTGTTTTAGGCTTAACCCCTTGACTGTAACAAAATAGGAAATGACTGGTTCTTGATTTTTGGTCAAGGGGGTTAGCCTTATTAAATAGGCAAGCAGCAAAAATGGAAATGAATGCAATGCAGGCCATGGAATGCAAATCATGATGATGAAAATCTTTTTTTGTGATTTTGAAATGTTTGATTTTATTTTGGATTTAGAAATATTTGATTTTTTTGGGTTTTTGAAAATATCTAATTTTTTCGGTTTTGAAAATATCTGATTTCTTTTGGATTTTTGAAATATTTGATTTTTTGGATTTTTAAAATATTTGATTTTTTTTTATTTTTAAAATATTTGATTTTTTTGTATTTTTGAAATATTTGATTTTTTTGTTTTGAAAATATTTGATTTTTTTTGTATTTGAAACCAGCTCAAACCTGACGACGGGGAACCTTATATCTCACTAGGGGTCTCTTGGGTTCAATGTGCGTTATAAAGGACCGCCTGTGGCCGGGGCCGATTTCGCTTCACGGTGCCTCTACCGCGGCCATACCCGGGGTGGGATCCATTCCTTGGAAAATAAAAGAGAGTTTGATAGAAAAGCTGGCAACATGTATAGAGATTTTTAGGGCTTGAGTTCTTTTCACGACACCCCTTTTTTCAAAGAATTTGGTCTGTTGCGCCGGGACTTTGTGTCCGTCATCGAACCTACATCCGCTCTAGGCACGCATGCGGCCGGGCTCATAACGTCTCGCGGGAAAACTGTACTGCCACTCTTGCCAAGTCTAGTTTCATCATTTTTGGGGTCTTTTAAGCTTTTGAGAGCTTTGAGCTTGCGAGCTTTTGGCTTTGATTTTTGATTTTTTTCCCCTTTTTCCTCTATTTCTTTCCTTTTTCTTTCTTCTTGCTCTTTTAACCTGCGGAATAAGGTCATAACGGACTGTCCCTATTTGAGACCTCTTTTATTGGGGGGTCTAGATCAGTTCTCGCCCCCTTATTCACCACTTGCCCCTATTTTCAGTCGAGAGAGAAGAAAAACAAGGATTTTCACTTCCCCAAAGCATGGCCAAGGGAGGAACGGTGTTGCGCAAAAGAAGAGAACCGAACCACAGGGGTCGTGTAGTGTGTGAATGTTGAACCTGGGGTCCCCTTTCGTGATCAAGTGGAGGCACACCCCGCCGCCGGGCTATTGCTGGTTTGACTCTATAGATAAAAGCACTTTAAATATAGCCCATTCCATGGGTTCGGTAGTTCTTCACCCTCCGCGTTCACTAAACGATACGCGTTACCAGGATAGACTTCCTTAACTACAAACGGCCCTTCCTAGTTGGGTTGCAGCTTAGACCTAGGACCTGCTGATCTGATAAATTTACGTTTCAAAACCACATTACCCACTTAGAATTTTCTTTCAATAACCTTCTTTTGGAAATACCGCGAGACACGTTTTTGATATACCGAGACGTGATTGGCCGCGTTAAGCCTCTTCTCATCTAAGAGTTCCAGTTGGACTAGCAATGCCTCTCGACGCTCGTCGAGATTAAGTTCCTTGTCTAGCTGCACTGTTAGGGAAGGGATCAAGATCTCGTACGGGAGTACCGCCTCCATCCCATAAGTGAGAGCAAAAGGAGTTTGCCCTGTGGGAGTACGGACGGAGGTGCGATAAGCCCATAGAGCTTCTACCAGTTTATCGACCCAATTAGCAAATTTGTGTGACTCGCATGTTTTCTTGATGATTTTTAGAAGGGTTTTGTTCGTGGCCTCAGCTTGGCCATTACCTTGAGGGTAGTATGGTGACGAATGATGCAATGAAATATTAAATTTCTTGCAGAGGTCCCGGAGTTCCTGAGAAACAAATTGAGGCCCGTTGTCGGTGACGATATCACGTGGCACCCCGAACCGTGAGATGATATTCTTCAAGATGAAGCGGCATACCGTGGTGGCTTTGATTTCTGTATAGGCTTTAGATTCCGCCCACTTGGTAAAGTATTCTGTAGTCGTCAGAATGAAGGACTTCTATTTTACCTTAGCATTACGATCACCAAGGGGTCCAATGATATCAAAGGCCCACATCGAGAATGGCCAAGGAGCAGAAAGAGGATATAGAGAGGAAGCCGGAGCGTGGATTTTATCGGCATGAAGCTGGCATTGAAGACACCTATGGACATATGTGGAACAATCTTCTTCTAGGGTTGGCCAGTAATAGCCCTGCCTAAGAATATTCTTTGCCAATGCCTGCCCATTTACGTGCCCTCCACACTCGTTGGAGTGAGCGGCTTCCACTACATTCCACGCCTCATCGTCATCTAAACACCTCATTAGAACTCAATTGAGAGCTCTCCTGTACAATTCTCCAGCAACAATCGTATATCTTGAGGCGACTCTTCTAATGGCCTTACGTTGCTCGGCGTTCGCCATCTCGGGAAAGGAACCATCCCTGTAATACTGCTCAATCTCATAATACCACGGCAATTCTTCTTCTTCGATGATCTCCTCGAGCTCAGTCAATGAAACTTCTTTCACATCTTCCCTCTCCGCCTTCCTTTCTACAGACTTCCTAAGGTTGTCGAACCAGGGATCCCGAAGGCAAGGAGCGTCTAACCGCAGGACCACAATGGTCTCAGTGGCGCGACTGAGGGGGAATGAAAGAGAAGAAGCGAGTAATGCAAGAGCATCGGCCAGGATGTTCTGAGAATGAGGAGTATGAATATAGATAAGCTTCCGGAATTGCCTAGACAAGAGCGTGACTAGATCTTGATAGGGTTTAAGCTTGGGGTCACGGGTGCGGTAAGTTGACAGAACTTGGCGCAGCACCAATTGAGAGTCTCCTATGATGTTAAGGTATCGCGCGCCCATGAGGTAGGCATGCTTCAGACCGGCAAGGAGAGCCTCATAGTCGGCTATATTATTTGTGGCCGAAAAAGAGAGTTGATAAGCAATAGGGATGGTCACACCTTCCGGAGTGAGGAGAAGGGCGCCGATTCCACGGCCCTGAGAGTTGAGAGCACCGTCGAAGTGAAGAGACCAAAAGGGAAGATGAGTGATTACAGCCAAGTGTTCATCAGGAAACTCGTCCTGAATCGAATCAGTGCAAGGGATAGGAGAATGAGCAAGATGCTCAGCAATGTCGTATCCCTTGATCACTTTCTGGACAATGAAGGTGATATCGAACTGGGAAAGAAAGCTCTGCCAGCGAGCTAATCGGCTAGAAAGGACAGGTTTTTCTAAAAGGTAATGAATGGGGTCCATTCTAGAGATCAGCTTAACCTCATGGGTAAGAAAATAGTGCTTGAGCTTCTGAGCTACCCATACTAGCGCTGCACAGGTCTTCTCCATGGCAGTATACTTAGATTCAGTAGGATTAAACAACCTCGAAAGGTAGTACGCTGCCCTTTCCCTTCCTTAATCATCCACCTGAGCCAGGACAGCTCCTAGGGAGTCCTCAATCACAGAAATGTATAAGATCAGGGGTTTCCCAGGGACGGGTGGTTACAGAATCGGGGGATTAGAAAGATAAACCTTAAGATCCTCGTAGGCCTTTTGACACTGTTCATTCCATTCAAACTTGGTACCCACCTTTAACAATTCATAGAATGGGCGGCACCTTTGCGAGTGTTGAGATATGAATCTTCTAATGAATTGCAAACGCCCGATCAAACCTCTGAGCTTGGTGATGTTCTTAGGCGGCGGCATCTCCATAACGGCCTTCGTCTTATTCGGATCGATCTGAATCCCCTGTTTACTAACTATAAACCCGAGCAATTTCCCTGATGTAACTCCGAACACGCATTTCTTTGGATTCATTTTTAATTTGTACTCCCTAGCCCTTTACAACACCTTGGCTAAAATGGCGGGGTGTTCTTCTTTGGACCTTGATTTCACCAGGATATCATCCACGTAAGCTTCTCAGTACACATGCATCATGTCGTGGAAGATGGCCATCATTGCCCGTTGGTATGTTGCACCTGCATTCTTCAATCCAAATGGCATAACGACATAGCAATACGTGCCCCAGGGCGTGGTGAAAGAGGTCTTCTCTTGATCCTCAAGAGCAAGATGGATTTGATTATAACCAAAATATCCATCCATGAATGAGAGGGCCTCATACCCAGCCGTGTTGTCCACCAGTACATCAATGTGTGGAAGCGGGAAATCATCCTTCGGACATGCCGTATTTAAGTCCCTAAAATCGATACAAATCTGAATTTTTCCATCTTTTTTCATTACCGGGACTATGTTTGCCACCCATTGCGGATATAAAACAACTCTAATAAATCTGGCCTTGTGCAATTTATCAACTTCTTCCTTTATCCTTAAAGCCATTTGTGGGTGGAATCTTCTTGCCTTTTGTTTCATGGGCATTGCCCCTAGTTTAAGAATCAGTCAATGTTCAACCAGCGTGGGGTCAAGACCCGGCATGTCCTCATAGGACCAGGCAAAAGAATCATTGTACTCCCTCAATACCTTGATTAGCTCTTTTACAACCTGAGGAGGGAGGTTAGCAGAAATAAGTATGGGCCTGGGATCCTCTTCTGTTCCAAGATTGATTTCTTTAGTGGGTTCATCCACTGCCGAAGACGGTTCATCAAACCTCTTCAAACCTTGCGTGTACAAATCGGCCGTGTCATCCACATCACTTTCCTCATCATCGGCTGGGTCCTTCTCATCAATGATTTCATATACTCCTAATCCATCATTGCTCCACACCCCTTCTAATTCCTCATCATATTCTAAAACAATTGCGGTCTCTACAAACTCCGGGCACTTAAGAAGGGCATGGCATCTGCGAGCTAAGTCTTGCAGAAACCTATCTGGAACGGATTTAGAATGACGCATTACAGGGCGCATCGCAGACGTGGATGGGCTGACTAAACTCAAACTAGACTCTACCCCAGCTAACTCAACTATCCTAGGAGACTCCGCACGCTGTACATCTAACCTAGGAGATAAGAACTCTACAGAGAAAGAAGCAGGGGTCTCGTGCCCCTGGGAAGAGGATGGACTAAAAATAGCGTAATCTTCCATTGAAAGCTCTGTTTTAAAATTGGCGTTTTTTTTGGAGGTCGGAGGTGATCATGCAACAGGAAGAAGAAGACGGGGGTGGAGGGAGTTACATGGGAAACAGATCAGGGAAGATGCAATCAAAGAACGGGTCAGAGGAGGAAAACCACATTTCGTGGAGTTGGGCATTGGGGGAAGGAGGAGTGAACAGGGTTGATAAATCAATGGGTGGGTAGCGCCCACACGCACATGGCACGAACAAAATTTCAGGCGGTCTTTCTGTGAAGTACGGGTCGACCATAATTGGAGGGGAGCAGGGGACAAATCCCAATTGTTGAAACAAGGAGGCAAGACGGGACGGGGACAGAGAAAAGGTAGTGATAGAGCTCCCTACTTCCCGTGGCCTCCGAGGGACTAGCTGAGTTGGAGAGTGCCTCACCAGCTGCATCTCCTTCTTCTTCGGATGGTCTTCTTTTTCACTGAACAACTTCTCAAAGCAATTACAGAAATCTTCCATGTCACCCACCAGCCCCTTCAGCGGCGGCGGTGGGTCAGAAACATCACGAGCAGCATCAATCTTCACATCAGCACAAGGCGGCTTCTACAAAGTGTCGGGCTACAACGGCCCTTTCACAAAATGTTGACGGTAATCCCACGTCAGTGGCCCGGAGTCTCCCAGTATAGACAATTCTGACTCCCGATAACCAAGGCCTCTACGGCCCATCTTTCTACCTTTAGGGACGGGCTTAGTCCGCCCCTGCAATTGCGCGCCGAGGCCCAGGCCCGGCTGGTAGCCCAACTTCAGAATCATATTCCACCCTTTCGAATCTCTAATCTTGGACTTAATCTTCACGTTTACTGGCGCAGTGGCGGGCTTGCGTGATGCATATGCCCATGAACAATTTAAGTCCATAACTAAAAGAACTGGCCTATTACTCGGCCACAGAGTAGGGAGAATCTTGTCTGTAATTGCATCGACTGACTGGACAATGGAGATACTTTTCACTATAACCACCCGGCCTTGAAATGGGAACTTCAGGCATTGGTGGGTAGTCGAAGGCACAGCATTTAAACTATCTATCCATGGACGACCCAGAATAGCTTTGAACATTGGGTCTATGTCTAACACGTAGAACTGCACATCCATTACCAGAGGCCCTAGCTCGGCCTGGACTGTCACAACCCCGTGGCACGCTCGCCTGGAGTTGTCATAGGTGGCAATTGTGGTCGGTGTTGGCTTAAGCATGTCTTCTGAAATGTTACAGGCACGTAGTGTGCTCAGCGGACACACATTTATCGATGCTCCCGTGTCCACTAGGGTAGACTCAACAGCCACGTTTTTCAAAGAAATGGTAATGCACAGTGGCATCTGCCGTGCCTCTGAGGGTGCTAATTCTGACTCAGAAAATGAAATGGAAGGCCCCCTTGTAATAGTCACCAACACTGATGGCAAGCTGTCTACCGCTACGTCCTCGCTAACCATAACCTTTTGCAAAAAGGCCCTGAGGGCATCCTGGTGTAGCGTGGATCTCTTAATCAACTCCAAAACTGATATCTTGGCCGGCATCCGGTCCGAGTGTTGTAATAGGTCATATTTCGTGCTTGGCACGGGGTCTATTTCTTCTGCTTCAGCTATAGGGAAAGGAACTTGGGGGTTGGGTGCAGACGCACCAAAGGAAGGGTAAACTCTATGAAATGGACGCCCGCTCCGAAGGGCGCAATGTCGTGCCGGCACAGCTTGGGATGGGCCCCCGCTTGGCCCGGGGGGGGTAGGTGGAAGGGGTAGAAATGGGAGTGAAGATGACGGAGGTTGGCTTGACGGGCCCTGGTGGAGCGGTAATGGGTGAAGGGTTGAGTGGAGGGGTGATGATGGATGGTATGGTAGGTGATGGTGGAAGGGCTGGCGGAATGGTAGGGAGTATGGCGGGCGCAAAAGGTGGTCGGGAGGGGATAGTGGGTGGAGCAGAGGCGAAGGTGGTGGGCCGCAGGATGGAAGGAACATAAAGTGCTGGGAAGTTGGTGTGGTGGAAGGCCAAAAGGTGAGCGGGGGTCTCATCATCAAAAGACCACCCAGCATTAGGGGCTGGGCGATGGACTGCGTTAACCTGAGCTGGTGCCGGCGGCTGTTGGTGTTGTTGCTACTGAGGAGCGGGCGGATGTTCTGGTATGGGATTCTGATGGATCCCGAGGGCTTGCTACTGTTGCTGCTGTTGTGGTGGTTGCTGTTGTTGGAGGGGTTGCTAGAACTACTGCTGCTGGGGTGCCGCCTGCTGCGGCCTGCCTTGTCTTCTTCTCTCTTTAATATCCTCAATTATCTTGTGCATTTGGGCCCAATCAATTCTTTGGCCCTCATGCGGTCAAACACCAAATCTCTAAACTGAAAGCATCTCTCTATTCTGTGCCCGGGCTGCCGATGGTAGATGCAATACCTTGACTGATCGGCGGCTGGATTTCAATTCTGACGTTCTGGAGGCAATTGGATGTCACCAGTGTACATTAGAGCTGAGAAGATTTCGGGGAGGGTTTCTGGAAGTGGTGGATAGTTGACCCTCTTGGGTCCCGGTTGAGCAGGTCCATAGCCAGCGGGTGGAGGAATGTTGTGGTACTGGGGTGGCTGTTGAGGCTGTGGTGGCGGAGGTGGTTGTTGCGGATGCTGAGGAGCTGGGAAAGTGGGTCGGGGAGCTTGCGGAGCGGTGAACTTGGGGTTGCGTGAGGGTTGCTGGAAACGGGGTGAAGCAGGCTAGTTAGGGAATTGAACAGCCTGGACCTGCTCGTTGACTTGAACTCCCTTAGTAACTGGGCCCTGAGATTTGCGGGTGGTCTTGGACTTCTGGGCCTCGAACAATGAATGGGTAGGGGAGTCTTTAAATTGGGTCTGGATAAATCGGGCCCGACTGTACAACCGGTGCTTGTTAGAAATGTCGTTCATTGCCAAAATATTCCAGAACGTCGGAGTAGCATTAGAAATCAGCAATTTTACTTTTTCTTCTTCCGGGATCTACCCGGGCACACGCGAGGCCATCTGCCTCCATCTATCAGCATATGCTGCAAAGTCTTCATCCGGCTTCATTTTTTCTGCAATCAGGTCGGTGAAAGAATATTCGGAACCGACCCGATCCTAGAATCTCTGAATGAACTTCTCCTTGACAGTCTTGAAACTTTCAGCCTCCTCTAGAGGCAATGTGTAGAACCACTCTAGGGTGACCCTGTCCAAGGATCGGCGGAACAAGTATGCCATCAGGCGGTCGTCATGCTGAAACTGCTCCGATTCGTAGAGAAACTCCCTGACATGAATGAACAGGTTGCCATTCCCGACTTCCGATACCCGGGGAGCTCGGACTGAGGAGGAAAATGAATGTCCCTGAAGTTAGGAATGGGGACATCAGTTAATGATTGTGGGTCGACCCGCTTGTGGAGGAGGTCAATCTGCTGCTGCATGGCGGCCCATTTGTCAAGAAGTTCCCGTTCCCGGGAAGGAGGAGATACAACAGGAAGAATCAAACCGGAGTAGGGAACCGAAGGATAGACTGACTGAGGGGGCAGCCCATAAGATGGGTAATGGGCCAGAGAAGGGCCCATATTAGCATGAGCCAATTGGGCGGCCTCTGATTGCAGACGGACGGCATCAGCCGGGGCCACGAGGGCCTGCGATGTTGAACGGAACGTGGTGTAGGGATCGGCATAAGAGATGGAGGGGATCTGGGTCTTCCCCTTATCGAGTGACTGATGGGCCGAGGTGGAAGCCTGGCCTGCTTCCATGGTGGAGAATCGAAGAGCCTGTGGACGGATGGGAGTAAGATCGATGTGGGCTGCAGAGGTGGCCCCTAAACCAACAACCGGGGGTGTGGAAGTGATAGCAGCAGTCGTGCCAGAAGAAAGAACTGAGGACGGGGCATCTGCTCCTTGCAAGGCCTGTTTCAGCAGGTGGAGTTGAGTAAGATCAAGCTGGGCCATCATCTAGAGAACCTGACTGGCCGAGCCGCGAGTGGATGGATCTGAGAGGCAGGGTTGGGCACCCTCAGCAACAATGGTTGGGAGAGCAGGGGCAGTCCCCTCTCTCCCTTGCACATGAGCGACCCTAGGTGGGTCCTCCAGAAGTCCCTGCGGGAGAGAATCCTCAGGGGGGTGGGAGAAGTTGTAAGACGACATGATTGGCGATGAATCGAATAAGGGATTGAAATAAGAATGGGAAGGTGAACCACCCTTAGGAGACAATCCTGAGGGTGTGAGACAGCTCCACATACACTGAGGACAATGGGGAGGAGTAAGCAAACAACCCTAAGTGGGGATCTAAGACAAACAACTCAAATCAAATGCAACAATAGAGAGGAGAGATGAAAAGAGAATCAACCAATTAATGCAACCAAGCTTCAAATGATGCATGCAAAATTTTATAAGTTCTCCCTTTCTTGGACCTTGGTGAATTAATTAAGATTTGAATTCACTCCACCACAAGGTACCTAGACAAGGTAGGAAATAAGGCAACTGGCTGACGCTAGAGGACTTTCTCTCTCTCTGATGCAAACCCTAGACTGGGGGGTGGTACGGTACAACCTACCCGGCATCCGTGTGGGAATCCATGGCTCACGGGGGCTTACGGAGGTCCTCAACAAGGTCCCCTAGTCGGCTCCAAGGAGTATGGAGATGAGAGGAAACCCTACCTTGTTAGGAATGCAACTACTAATGAGAGTGTGTATGATCCTATGCGCACCGGAGTGCATGCAAAATTCTAGCCTAGATCTAGCAAGCAATGATCAAGCAAATATGGATGAAACAAATATCAATCATGCACTCATATGAACCACAAAGGGGAGATCACTGAGGGCGCCGAACGATATGAAAATGATATAACATGATAAAGTAAGGCTCGATGCCCCGCGGCAAAGATAGACGGTCTCCAGGAAACCGTTCAGGGAGGTAGACGGTTCTAGGTGAACCGTTCAACAGCAAGGGTAACGACAAAAGAACAGACCTTCAGCGATGCTAAAATAAACTAAAAAAAATGAAATGACTGGAAATGTACCTGGATGGATGGCCTGTAACAGACCGCATGAACTATGGAACGATCCTGCACAAACCGCAGGCTGTCAGCAAAACCGACGGCGCAGATAGGTAGGCTTACTTGTGCAAGGAAGATGGGCAACAAATATGTAACCGCAAGAGAGAAGAGCGGGTGGTAGTTGACCATAGAAGGCAACAGGTTCACAGAACGAACAGGGCTGGAAGCAACGAAACGCGGACGATCCTCGGCCGCACTAAGTCCCAGACGGCTCCCACAGAATCGTACAACCACCAGATACACTAAAACTCAGATCCAGCAAACAACCTGTGACAACTCAACACAAAGGAGACAAACAAACACCAAACAGGGGGTCAGCAAACACTAACACGATGGGCATTAGGCATCCCACCGTGATCGCCAAAAAAGGAGGGTGTTGACATGTTTTCCTTCTTTCAATGGGTTGAAGAAATATCTCTCCTATCCCCTTCTACTAAATCAACGAGGAGGCTAAATGATTTAGAAGTAGGAGGGAATAGAAGCGTGTAAACCTATGTGATCGCCACCAAGATGCCGAACGTGATGAACACGTCGTACCTTGGAAAGAGGGGGAGGTACTCGCCTTAGGACCGGCCCTGTGAAGATGGGCGGCTCAGGAGGAACTGCCTATAGAGAAGAGCGGCCGTACGACAGACCGTATGTAGGGGGTGAAGAGGAACGCGGGATGGAGAACAACTGGCAGATGAACGGCTCCAACACAACTGCATGACTACGAAGAACGGTCCAGAAGCCATCGCACGTCTTCGTGAACGGACAGTTGGGAGCAGCCTAAGACTGCCACGCCGTGAGTTGCAAAGGTCCAACCTCCAGCCTTTCCGGCCGGCTAGAAAGGATGGGCCTCGCGTTAGTGTGTTGCTAACCTACAAAATCATGTGTAGAACATAAAGGGAAACCCAAGTCAGAACTAGAAAGTGTAGTAAATGCTCAAACAGACTAAAATGAACATGACTAAATGAAATGGGGGATACCTGGGGATTTTTAAACCCCTGGGGGGGTCAAAAAGCATAGGAGGGTGTGTGAATGATGCATGAGAATGAAGAAAAAATGCGGAGGAAACGTGGAGAGAGTGATGCATGTAAACAAGAGAGAACGACGAAACTAAATGTACTAATGACTCAAAGGACAACTACTCCCTGAACCGGAGGCTTGTATGGACGTAGAAGGCCTCCCTCCCTGGTGCTAGGTCGCTCAAAGATTTGGCAGGGCTTCGACGTCGACCAAAAATCCCCCCTTCAAAGCTGGGCCTCGGGGTCTATTTATAGAGAACCTCGAGTCTTAGCTCGAAATTAAGGTTTCTATGCATTTTTAGATCGAGATAATGAAAGAAAAGTTAAAGATAATTGAATTATATTTCAACCAGAAGAAACGGCACCAAAATTAACTCCATATTCGCGGAAAAACAGTTCGAGGAAACTGGGGATAAATCCACGAATGGAGAGAGAAAATCTCTTAAATCTTCAGGATGCGAGTAGTTAAACTGTCCTACGATAGACCACTCATCAGGTTGAGCGGCTATATATAAACCGTTTATCATCGTCGGTGGAAATTCAAATATAAAAGAAATATCAATCAATTTATCCATTAAACCAACCGAGAATCTCGCCCTTGGACTCTCACAGATGAACGGCTAATTAAAGACCGTCCAAGAATAAGAGCAGCCAAGCGTCAACCGTTTTATCCTTGTCGGTGATAAATGAATAATTAGTTAATTATCTGGGAAACAACCAAGCATAGGACCTTGGGAGTAGAACGGTTACTATTAGCCCGTCCATCAAATTTGAACGGCTAAGATTGAGACCGTACGAAGGCGTGTCGGTGGAAATTCAGAAATCAACCAAAATATCCCATAAATATATGGACGGCCCATAAGCGACCGCGCAAATGGTTGTGCGGTCAGGGGTGAACTGTACATGTTCCTGGATATTTGATTTTTTACAAAATCAAGGCCCATTAAGCCCTGAATTGAAGAGGACCAAGCCAGGGAGGGAGGCTACCCATAAAGTAAGCCCAGAGATGTTGCCTGGAAAATAACCCAACGACTAACGGATAACTCGAGGCATTAATAAATGGGAGTAAGAGAAATGACTCAACTTATCGGCAAAAAATGGGTGTCAACAGTCTTCCCTTCTAATTTACCTGGTCTGCTACCCGAAAGGGAAGTCAATTTCTCTATTGAACTCACACCTGGAGCAGCACTTGTGTCAAAAGCTCCTTACAGGATGTCCCCCATGGAACTTAAGGAATTGAAGAAACAACTTCAGGAGTTGCTGGAAAAAGATTTCATTCGACCAAGCACATTCCCTTGGGGTGCACCGGTCCTATTTGTCAGGAAGAATGATGGATTCCTAAGGCTGTGCATTGATTATCGGCAGTTAAATCAACTTACCATCAAAAACAAGTACCCACTATCGCATATTGATGAGCTATTCGACCAGATCTCTGGTGTAGAGTATTTCTCCAAGATTGACCTAAGGTCTGGCTATCATCAATTGAGGAATAAAGATGAAGACATTCATAAGACGGATTTCCGTAGCAGATACGGACATTATGAGTTCGTAGTTATGCCGTTCAGGTTAACCAACACCCCTGCAGCATTTATGCAACTCATGAACGATGTTTTCAGGCCGTATCTTGACCGATTTGTGGTCGTATTCATTAATGACATCCTTATATATTCCAAGACAATGGAAGAACATGAAGAACACCTAAGAATTGCCTTGCAAACATTAAGGGAACAGCAACTCTATGCGAAGCTAAACAAATGTGAATTATTGCTAAAGGAGGTTTCATTCCTTGGCCATATTATTTCTAAAGAAGGTATCGTTGTGGATCCTTCTAAGGTAGAAGCTGTCAAGAACTGGAGTAGACCAACGACTATATCTGAAATTAGAAGTTTCCTTGGTCTGGCTGGGTATTATCGGTGGTTCATCAAGGATTTTTCCAAGATCACCGTCCCTCTAACATGGCTTACTAGAAAAGAAAATCCTTTTGTATGGACAGAGGAGTGTGAGGAGAGTTTCTTGACTCTCAAAGAACATCTCACCACTGCACCTGAAGGGGCGTGATCTCGCGCTTGTCCTGAGCTGGGAGGATGATCACCGAATAGTGAACTGTAGAGAAAGGGAAACGGATCAGGGGGGCCCAGGGATGGTTCCTTGGGGAAAACCCTCCGATCCTTAAGTCAGTAGAGCAATGGTGGAAGATATGGAGGGAGGTAGACAGAGGTGCACGAGATACCCCTACACCAAGGTGGTGAAGTGGTTCCTGCTCAGGTAGTTTAAGTGTGTATTGCCCTTACCTTTCACTGGAGGGAGTCCCAGGTTTATATAGTGTGCTCACCTTATGAGTCCCGTAAGCGGAGGAGTTTCAGGCGGGAGTTACGTCCTCATCGTGGGATCTTTACGTCCCCATCGTGGGATCTTCATAGCCTTGAGGGATCATGGGTCTCTTATCCTCATAAACTCCTGCTCATAAAGGGCTCTCAACGGCAGCGTGGATAAGCAATCGTCGGTTGGTCCGAGCATAAAAGGTGCCAACCCTGTCCGGGCGATAGGCATAGCTCGGAGGAAGATAGGTCGGAGTGGGCACTGAGCGCTTGCCTCTATCCCAATGAGAGGATAACTCGGGCATGGGTCTTCCTCCGTTCTGACCGATGCTCGAGCCTTCCGAGCCTAAGGGCCACCGAGGAAGGATGAGATCTCGAGTAATCTTATTGGGCTTTTTAGCCTAAGTGAGCCCTATGGGGCAGTCACTTGGATGAGTTGAGCCTCGTTTGGTCCTGATGGACCTAGTTTGGCTGCTCTTAGATGGGCTACAGAAATCCCCCTCTCCACTTGTCCCCCTCCTACTCCCGAGCTTTAGTAAGCTCGGAAGAGTAGCTGTTGGGGTTTTAGACCAGCATGGCTTAGGTGGGTAGAGATCTGGCGGTGTTAGGAAGCCACGTGCCGTGGTCACCTGGGTCCGTAATAATGATGATCCTGACGGATTTGAACTGAAGGGGCCCCCTTTTCTCGGAGGTCGAAACGACGCGCCGCATCCCGCGTGGGGATATAGGCGTTGGGCGCTTGTTGTCATTCCAGATTTCCTCCGTCTTTAGGATTTTAGCTCTCCTCCGTTCTTACTTTGGGCTCTTCGATGCATCGTGAGGGCACGATGGGAGAGCAGAGGCTTGCAGCGGCGTTCGTGGAGTTGGCAGAGATAACCGCGGAGGCAGTCCGGTGGCTTCCTCCTCCCCCGGAATCTTCTGGGTCCCGAGATCACCTTTCCTTAAACTCTTCTCCAGATTCCATGGCGGACCAGCGCTCGGATGCTAAGGAGTGGGAAGACGACCCAGTGGTGAAGGCGCCAGTTCCAAACTGCAGTGAACTGGGGGAGGCAGATGTGAGAAGGCTGGAGCACCAGTATCGCCTGCCCCATAAGTTCCGCTTTGTCGCGGCTTCCCCCCATGAGACGAGCCTGGACTCTCGTACGGGCCACATCTGTACCTTCCTTCTGTCGTGGAAGGGTGGGTTCCGCCTTCCCTTCGAACCTTTCATTCTTCAACTTCTCAATTTTTTCATGTTGGCGCCCATTCAGTTGGTAGCCAATTCTTATCTCCTTTTTTTCGCCTTTCGCATTCTCTGCCGCCAGTGTGGAGTTCCTCCTTCCTTGGACCTCTTTCACTATTTCTTTGAGTTGAAAGCACATCCTTCAGCCGGGAAGGGTTTCTATTTCATCCAGGCAAGGTGGAATAGGAGCTGTATCTCCTTGGCTGCGAAGGATTCTTCGCATAAGGGGTGGAAAACTCAATTCTTCTGGGTGGGGATTTGTTCGGTGAAGGAAACCTGGAGGTGTCTAGTAATCCCCAATTTCCACCCGAATATCCCTCCCAGGCGGGATGAGTTCTCTCCACATGTGGAGAAATATGCGGCTATCTTGCTGAAGCACCGCCAATCCACCGAAGAGCTGGTTACTCCAGAGAATATCGAGCGGTGTCTTCTTACGCGGCTGCATCCGTCGGGCTCAGGTGCCACAAACTAGGTTCTCCTTTGGATGTGGGGATCATTTTTCTTTTCTTGAATACGTCTTCCTCTTCGTGCAGACACCAGGCGGGAGGCTTTGAAGGAGTCCGCAGAGGTGATCGAGCTTGGCGATGACTCGGCTGCTGATGAATCGGCTGCTCCCACGGGTCGCTCCCGAACCAGAGATAAGGGCAAGGGGGCGGGCCAGGGTGAATCCTCCAGGCCGCGGGGGTCCAAGCGCATGGACCCCTTGGAAGGCATGATCCAGGCCGCCGCGAGGGCCAGGAAGCGGACCAAGAAGGCCGGGGTCGTACCCGCAGTCGGAGGCTACCTTGCCACGACTCGCCCCTCCGCCGAGCATGATGGGGCCGACCCTACCGGGTGAGCTCTCCCACCCGCCGATCAAGAGGGGGCCGAGGAGTTTGCGGATGCTCCTGCGGGCGGCAACGATGCGGGCTCGGCTCTTCCTTCAGTCAGAGCCGAGGGGGCCGGGGCTGCTCTTGTGACTGGCAACGGTGCCGGCCCGACAGACCCCTCAGTAGGAGCCGAGGGGGCCATGGCCGAGGCGAGGGATGCTGGGGCCGTGGCCGAGGCTGGCGCTTCAGGTGGTGGTGCAGGTGCCGAGCCGGTCCAGGTTGGGGGGCCGCAAGAAAATCCGGCCGAGGCACGAGAGGCGACCGAGGCTGGGGCTTGGTCTGAGCCACTCGGTGGGGCGCCGGGCGATGGGGGGTTCTCTGTTCCGGTGGCCTTGGAGAGGCTTGGTATCTCAGGCCCTCTGCATCAGGTATGCCATGGTATAGCCGCGAAGGTGAGGGGGGGAGGTAGGTAGTGCTCTCCATCCGTGGCCCTCGCTGGGGTTATGGAGGGTGGTCTGGCCCTGGCCCAGATGGGGGCCACTCTGGCAGAAGCGTACGCTCGGTCATAGTGGGAGCGAGCGAACCTGGCCTGGACCCTTGGTGGGTCTGACAGGAGGTTGGCTCGGCTTGCCGAGGAGCGTGATGGGCTTCGGCGGGAGCTTTCCTCAGTCAGAGAGCTGGTGCAGTCGAGCCAGGTGGAGACCCGGTCGATAACCGAGCAGCTAGCTAACCCCCGCGAATCGCTCGAGAGGAAGAACATGCTTCTTGAAGAGGAGCGCCTTGCACGCATTGAGCTGGATGGCCGGTGGGAGACCGAACGTGCAGAGCCGGTAGACCGAGCGGAGGAAGCCGAGCACCTTCGGCGGGAGGCCGAGGCTGATCGGGCCGAGGCAGAGAAGCAGGCGGCGGAGGTTGAAAAGCGGACGACTGAGGCCGAGCGGAAGTCAACCGAGGCGGAGCGGGAGAAGGCCCAGCTCGCTGGTAGGGTGGGATCGGCCGGAGCGGAGGCTCTCGAGCAGTACAAAAGCTCAGAGGCCTACCGAGTCGACCTTAAGGAGGCTACCCTCCCCTACTACGAGTTAGCACTTCACCGGGGCATCCGCAAGTGGTTCAAGCAAGGCTACGACCGGGCCGTCTCTTATGCCGAGGAGCAGGCGTCCAGGGTAGTTGACTTCCCATCCGGGCAACGTTATGACTCAGACTTGTCATCCTCCAGTTCCTTTGCTTCGGCACAGGATGAAGAGGATCCCGAGGGCTCTTCGTTCGAGGGGCCGCCAACTCCGAATGCCTCGAGAGGGCACGCAACCGAGGCAGTTCCCACGCCGGTGGAGTCAGTGCCAGGGTCGACCGTCGCCGAAGATGCCGGGAGCAGACGGTTTGAGCCCTCCATTTCCGGGCTTCAAGGTGGGCCGAAGGCCTGATGTATCTGCTTTGCTTCCTCTTTTTGTATGTCTTTTTCCTTTTTGAAGAAAAAAACTTCCTCTTTTGTGTAGAAAAATAGATAAGGCAACAGCGTTATGATGAAGACTTATATGTTCCGTATTGCCATTGCCATTGCCATATTTTGTTCAGTGTATTTGCAGTGGTTGGAAAGAGCCGATACTTTCTGCGTGGATCTCGCCTGATGGTTGGGTGAGCGTCTGACAGGGTGTCTTTCCGTTTTCTCATGCTTTGAATGTCTGGCCGCTTCGTGTATCCCGCTGGGGTGGAAAATGAGAAGTTTGAGGTGACCGTTCGTAGGGAGAGATCCCTTTGGCATGTTTTCGAGGAGAGAATCATTTAAAGCAAATAGCCTCCCTTCGCCTATAAAAGGTCTGAAGGGCGTCCCTTCCTCTCCACCGCTTAGGGTTTCCCTGATAGTCTTTCCTCATTCTTTCTTCACGTAGCGTTGTGCCGTTGTATTTGGAGCATGGAAAACGCTCTGGAAGATGAGGCTGTTGACGACGGGGGGCAGAGAGTTCTTGCTGCTTCGGGTTTAAAGAGGGTTCGACGTCCGGCGATCAGACTTAAAGAGGGTTCGACGTGCGGAGGCACGTCGTCTTCTTTTTATCAGTTCCGGCGGCGCTTGCAGGGCGGCGAGATGGTGGACGGATGGGGGCATTAGGCATCCCTGCCGCCCGTCTTTCCTTGCTCGCTCCATGGAGGGGGGAGGAAGACAGCTAAGCTCCCTCCTTTCCGGGCTTTCCCCTGCCTCCTCATCCAGCTCTGCTGGCTTCTTTCTCCCCCCCCCCCCCCCCGCAGCCTCTTTTTCCCTCTTCTGCTCTTCACCTCATTTCTTTCACTCTTGGGAGGGTTCCTGCACTCTCTTCTTTCCAAAGAGTTGACAGGTTGGCGGGGAGAATGCTTTCATATGCGTTCCCTCTCCCCTTTCTCTTCCAAGTTTAACTTGGAAGGTAGCCTTCTCCTTCCTAATCCCTCTGTCACCTTTGTCCCGAGATGCCCGAGCCAACGGGGTCAACTATCCTTTATCCGAGCCAGTTTCTACACGAGGCAGAGTCAGTGGTTGGACACAGGAAGGTCATCCGAGTCAGCCGAGCGATGGGCTCATACGGCGGCGCCAGATGGATTTTTTGCTTTTTTGACATGTATTTTCTTGGCTTCGGCCTTCCTGATGTACAAGCGAGTTGTTTGAATAAAAGAAAGGAGCCTTTTTATCTCATGTCGTCTACACAATGCTCAGTATTCAAAAGTAGAACTTGCGTAGTGTAGTCACGTTCCAGGTCCGAGGGATGAGCTCTCCTTCCATCGTGGATAGACGGTATGCTCCTTTTCCGAGCATCTCGACCACTCGGTAGGGGCCTTCCCAATTAGGGGATAACTTGCCCGCCGCCTCAAGTGGTCGAGAGGCTTCGGCTTTTCTGAGGACGAAGACTCCCGATTGAAAGTGTCTATCTCACACTTTGGCGTTGTAGTATCGAGTGAGGCGACGTTGATATTCCGCTGCTCGGATGCTGGCAATCTCTCAGACTTCATCTGCTAGGTCGAGGTTTTTGAGCAGTTTCTGGTCATTTACCTCGGACGAGAAGCAGATGACTCGGAGGGAGGGGTTGCCAATCTCCAACGGGATCACGGCCTCGGTACCATATACCAGCTGAAAGGGACTTTCACCGGTTCCCGTTCTGGGAGTCGTTCTATGTGACCAAAGTACGTTCGGTAATTCCTCAAGCCAGCTGCCCTTGGCTTTGCCGAGCCTAGTCTTAATGCCTTTTAAGATAGTCTTATTGGCATTTTCGACCAGCCCGTTAGCCTGAGGGTGGGCGACCGAAGTGAAGTGATTGCGAATGTTAAGGTCGGCGCATCTGTCTCGGAAATAACGAGAATCAATTACCGACCATTATCGCTTACTATCACCCGGGAGATGCCGTAACGACAGATGATCGACTTCCAGACGAAATTCCAGACGACTGTCTCGGTGATCCTTGCTATGGCTTCGGCCTCGATCCACTTAGTGAAGTAGTCGATGGCGACGATGTTGAACTTCTTCTGGGCCTGGGCCATGGGGAATGGCCCGAGGATGTCGATTCTCCAGCGAGCGAAAGGATATGACTCGGCTAAGGTGATGAGCTCCGTTGCTGGCTGATGGACCAAGTGGTCAAATCACTGGCATCAGTCGCAGTGTTGTGTGTAAGTCGAGCAGTCACGCTGCAGGGTGGGCCACCAATAACCTTGCCGTAGCAAGATCCTGGCGAGTGACCTTCCCCCTAAATGCGCTCCGCACAGACCTTCGTGGACCTCTTGAATCGCTCAGTTGGCTTCATCAGCGCTGAGGCACTTCAGGAGGGGACCGGAGAAAGATCTCCGGTAGAGAGTGCCGTCCAGGGCGATGAATCTCCGAGCTTGGTATTTCAATCTTCGGGCTTCCTGAGGGTCGGGAGGCTCCTGAGAGTCTTGAAGCCACGACAAATAGGGGGTACGCCAGTCGCTTGGGGGGGCCGAGTCAACAGCCAGGAGCTCCGAATCGATGCTCGGCCGCTCTAGCTCTTCGAGAAGGACCGATCGAGTACCCTCGGGGTCAAGAGAGGAGGCCAGCCGAGAGAGGGCGTCTGCTCGGGAGTTTTCCTCCCGAGCTATTCGGACTACCTCAAAACTCTCGAACTATTGTGCCACGATTTTGACCAGCTGGAGGTATTTGACCATCGGTGCTTCTCAAGCTTCATAATCATCGTTGACCTGGCTAGCGACCAGTTGGGAGTCAGTGTGAATCCTGACTTGCTTAGCCCCCAACCGCCTGGCCATGCGGGCTCCCGATATGAGGTCCTCATACTCGGAAGCGTTGTTAGATGCTTGGAAGTTGAACTTCAGGGCGTACTGTTGCTCTGCTCCTTCAGGGGACTTCAGGAGGATCTCGACGCCGCTTCCGGTTGAGTTGGAGGATCCGTCGACGAACAGTTCCCAGGTTGGCCCAGGAGCGGACAGAGGTCTTTCTTCAGTCGGGATGGTGCTCTTCGGTGATGAAGTCAGCGAGCGCCTGGCCTTTGATGGCCGAGCGAGGCCGGTACGATACATCATAGGCCCCAAGCATGATGGCCCACTTGACGAGACGTCCTGAGGCTTCAGGGTGAGCGAGGATCCTCTTCAACGGTTCGCCGGTCAGCACGGTGATGGAGTGCCCTTGGAAATAGGATCGGAGGCGCTTGGCCGAGGTAACCAACGCTAGCACGAGTTTCTCGGTTGCGGGGTACCTTTTTTCGACCTCGTTGAGCACCTTGCTGGTATAGTAGACTGGTCTCTCGACTCCCGAGTCATTTCTGACTAGGACTGAGCTAACTGTAGACGGGGTTGCCGAGAGATAGAGATGTAGGGCTTCACCTGGGACAGGCTTGGAAAGCACCGGGGGCGAAGCTAGGAACTCTTTAAGCTCAGCAAACGCTTTCTGGCATTCCTCATCCCATGCTAACGTAGCAGATGCCAATTTGGGCCCCCTCAATAACTTGAAGAAGGGCAGGCATCGTTCGACCGCACGGGACAGGAATCTGCTGAGCGCTGCAATGTGTCCAGTTAGGCGTTGAACGTCTTTGACGCAGGTGGGTGGGCGCATGTCCAGGATGGCTTGGACCTTGTCGGGGTTGGCCTCGATCCCATGTTGGGTGACTAAGAAACCCAAGAATTTCTCGGACCTTACTCCGAAGGCGCACTTGGCAGGATTGAGCTTCATGTTGTACCTTAGGAGGGCGTCGAAGGTTTCAGCTAGGTCGGCGAAGTGGTCCCCGGCCTTTGGGGTCTTCACGAGCATGTCGTCAATATAGGCCTCGACGTTCCGACCGAGCTGTCTCTCGAACATATGATTGACCAACCTCTGATACGTTGCTCCAACATTCTTCAACCCAAATGGCATCCGGGTGTAGCAGTATACGCCGAAGTCGGTGATAAAGGCGGTCTTCTCGATGTCTTCTGCATTCATTCTGATCTGATGGTAACCTGAATAGGCATCTAGGAAGTTGAGTATCTCGTTGCCCGAGGTTGAGTCAACCAGTTGGTCGATGCTCGGTAATGGATAGCAGTCCTTTGGAGTAGCCTTGTTCAAGTCGGTGAAGTCCACGCACATTCGCCACTTTCCTGAAGCTTTTGGTACCAGGACGACGTTAGCCAGCCATGTCGGGTACAGGACCGGTCTGAAAAGACCAGTCTTTTGCCCCTTGGTGACTTGCTCCTTGATAATCGCCTGCTTCTCTGGCACGTGCTTCCTTCTGCGTTATTGTACGGGCTTCATGGTTGGGTCGAGGTTGAGCTTATGCATCACCGTTTCCTCCGGTATCCCAGGGAGTTGATCATCAGACCATGCAAAGACCCGGATGTACGCGGAAAGAAACTCTTTGTATTGCTGTTGGACTCCAGATGTTAGGTCGGCTCCTATCTTTACTCCCAGGGTTGGGTCGTCATTTAGGAAAATCGCTAGCAATTTGCCTCTAGGCTCGGCGGTTGCGAATTTTTCCTCGACTTCCCGGGGGGCCTTATTCTTCCCGTCCGGTCTTGTGGCTTCGATCGAGATATTGTAGCACCTTCTGGCCATGACCTGGTTGCCTCGGACTTCCCCCAACCCATTTTTGGTGGGGAACTTCATCTTTTGGTGATAGGTAGAAGGCACCGCTTTCGTTCGGCTGAGGATTCCCCGGCCGAAGATTGCGTTGTATGCTATCATACCTTTGATCACTATGAAGTCCACCATGACCGTAACGGTTTTGGGTGGGGTGCCGAGAGTAACCGACAGGCTTAGGGCTCCCTCGGGATAAGTGGCCTGGCCATTGAACCCGCAAAGAGGGGTTCGGATCGGGTGGAGTCTAGACGGATCCTCCCCCATCTTAAGGAAACATTCATAGGATAATATATCAGGGGCACTTCCATTGTCAACTAGAATCATGTCTACGTTACAATGGTTTATTGTGGCTGATATGACTAGGGCGTCGTCATGCGGGGTGCTTAGCCCATCCAGGTCTTGGTCGGAGAAGACTATGACCTGGGGCTCACTCGGCGGGGCCCTGGGAGGCTCGATGGCTCGGCTCGCCCGCTCAGCATGACGCTTCCTTCCTCGACCGCTATCTCCTCCTGATGTAGCTCCTCCGACGATGACGTTGATGTGGACCCCTCGGGGGGCGTTGTCGATTTCCTCTGGGGTGCCTCGGTCTTTCTTGTGCCCGGCCACGAACCGGGAGAGGTGCCCCTGACGAATGAGATGCTCGATCTCGTCATGGAGCTTGTGGCAATCGCCGGTGTGATGTCCGTGGTCGCTATGGAACAGGCAATGCTTGCTGCGACTGCAGTTCTTCGACCTCATTGGCTTGGGTTGGCGGAGGAGGCCCGAGCCTTTGATGTCCTCGTAGATCTCGTAAACTGGAGTTGTTAAGGGGGTGTACCACTCGTACTTCCGTGACGGTTCCTTGCATTCCCCTTCCTGGTTCCGCCTTTTCCCCGGACCCGAGTTTGGCTCGGGTGCCCGCTTCTTGTCCCCCTCCCAACCCGAGCTGGTTGCGTCTCAGCATGCGCTGAGCACTTCTTCACACTCGGCATGGTGCAATGCCAGAGTCACTAGCGCAGCAAGGGTCGAGGGAGGGTGGAGGACAAGCTCGCGGCGGAGGTTCTCATCGCGGGTGCCCCCGGTCAGCACGGTTATGACCGAGGCGACATCCAGGCGGGGGATCCTCAGGGCTTCTGATTTGAATCGGGTAATGTAAGCCCAAAATTTCTCCCCTTGCGCCTGTTTGAGGGCCAAAAGCC
Source organism: Amorphophallus konjac (assembly GCA_022559845.1). Lineage (NCBI taxonomy): Eukaryota > Viridiplantae > Streptophyta > Magnoliopsida > Alismatales > Araceae > Amorphophallus > Amorphophallus konjac. The sequence continues at coordinate 148,193,381 of CM040118.1, forward strand.
CCGCTACCGACCTTGGGGGACCGCTGCCGGTGAAACTCTCCTTGAATACTCGCCCAAATTGCTTGAAGTCCCGGATGGATCCGGGGGAGAGGGCCCGGAACCATGCTTGGGCGCCTTGGACCAAGGTGGTCATAAAGGCTCGGCATTTGATGGTGTCGGACGCTCCATGAAGGGTCATTAGGGCATCGAAGCTGTCGAAGTGGTCGGCCGGGTCGCCCTGGCCGTCATAGAGCTTGTAGGTCGGGATGCAGGTTCTAGGAGATACCTCTGCCTTCAAGATATTGTCAGAGAATGGGGATTTCTCCTCTTCCTCCACGGAGGAGTCTTTCTGTAGGGCGGGTAGGGCGCGCTCCTGCTCTGCGAAACACCTCTCAAATTCTCGCAGTCGGAGGGATAGCTCCGGCTGCCGCTGTGCTGTCGGGCTGGGGGGCTGTATTGGCGTTCCCCAAGGACTTCTGTCTCTGGGTTCGGACGGCGTGCCCCAGGTTTTCCCTTCTTCGACATGGACGAGGCTTCTTACTCCGGAGGGGGGGCTTGTGAAGGTGCTCCTGACCTATTACGGATGATCTGCCGGCCTCGGAGGGTGAAGCGGCCTCCGACGGTGTGCTGGGACACGTTCTCGCAGGGAGGGCTCTCCGGAGGGGCGCGTGACCTTCCATCCCTGGCCGCCTGGGTCCTCATGAGTTCCACGAGGACGTCCAGTTTTACGTTGAGGGCTTGGAAGGCGTCAGCGCCGCCGTTAAGCGGCAGCCCTACCGCAGCGGGGGGAGGAGGCGGTAGCCCTACCGCGGGGGGAGGGGGCGGTCCATCGGCGGGAGTGCTGGCACCGGAGGGGGGATTTTGGGAGGCTTGAGAGGGGCCTTCCCCCGCCGCCACCATGGCCTTTCCCCTGTCACCGGCGGACCTCCTCCCTGAACTTCTTCGCACCATACTGGCTCTTTGGTCATTTCCCACAGACGGCGCCAGATGAAGGGGCGTGATCTCGCGCTTGTCCTGAGCTGGGAGGATGATCACCGAATAGTGAACTGTAGAGAAAGGGAAACGGATCAGGGGGGCCCAGGGATGGTTCCCTGGGGAAAACCCTCCGATGTTTAAGTCAGTAGAGCAATGGTGGAAGATATGGAGGGAGGTAGACAGAGGTGCACGAGATCCCCCTACACCAAGGTGGTGAAGTGGTTCCTGCTCAGGGAGTTTAGGCATGTATTGCCCTTACCTTTCACTGGAGGGAGTCCCAGGTTTATATAGTGTGCTCACCTTATGAGTCCCGTAAGCGGAAGAGTTTCAGGCGGGAGTTACGTCCTCATCGTGGGATCTTTACGTCCTCATCGTGGGATCTTCATAGCCTTGAGGGATCATGGGTCTCTTATCCTCATAAACTCATGCTCATAAAGGGCTCTCAACGGCAGCGTGGATAAGCAATCGTCGGTCGGTCCGAGCATAAAAGGTGCCAACCCTGTCCGGGCGATACGCATAGCTTGGAGGAAGATAGGTTGGAGTGGGCGCTAATCGCTTGCCTCTATCCCGATGAGGGGATAACTCGGGCATGGGTCTTCCTCCGTTCTGACCGACGCTTGGGCCTTCCGAGCCTAAGGGCCGCCGAGGAAGGATGAGATCCCGAGTAATCTTATTGGGCTTTTTAGCCTGAGTGGGCCCTATGGGCCTGTCACTTGGATGAGCTGAGCCTCGTTTGGTCCTGATGGACCTAGTTTGGCTACTCTTAGAAGGGCTACAGAAATCGCGCTCTCCAGCACCCATTCTGGCACTGCCTGTCGAAGGTGGTGGATATGAAGTATACAAAGATGCATCAGGCATTGGCCTAGGGTGTGTTCTTATGCAAAATGCCAAGGTGATTTGCTATGCCTCGAGACAACTAAAACGGCATGAGGAAAATTATCCAGTTCATGATCTGGATCAAGCTGCCGTTATATTCGCCTTGAAGATCTGGCGTCATTATCTTTATGGGGGGAAATTCACGGTATATTCGGACCACAAAAGTCTGAAATATCTTTTCTCTCAAAAGGAGTTAAATATGAGACAAAGGAGGTGGTTGGAATATCTCAAGGATTTTGATTTTGCCATCTAATACCATCTAGGCAAGGCGAATGTTGTAGCCGACGCGCTCACTAGGAAAGCAATGGGAATGTTATCAAGTCTCATGAAAGGTATGACTAACTTCATTGTTAAGTTTGCTCAGTTAAATCTAGACATTGATACGGAAAAAGAAGAGTGTTTTGTTGCCAATATCCGGTCGCAACCGACATTAATAGAAGACCTGGTCAAGTTGCAAGATAACGACCCCACATTAATGGAGATCAAAGCAAATATTGATCAACGGATGGAGTTTTTGATCTCAACCGATGGAAGATTATTATTCAAAGATCGAATCTACATACCGGATCACACCGACACTAAGAAGATGATCGTGGAAGAAGCTCATAAATCAAGATATGCCATTCACCCTGGTGCTACCAAGATGTATCAAGATCTTAAAAGGAATTTTTGGTGGCCCAATATGAAGAGAGAAGTGGTGGACTACGTATCACGTTGCCTTACTTGTCAGCAGGTTAAGGCGAAACATCAAAAGCCCGCTGCAAAGTTACATCCCTTGGAAATTCCTGAGTGGAAATGGGAGAGTATAGGGATGGATTTCATCATGGACTGTTGATGTTTCTTTCCTTCTCTCTCTTTCTTTGTGAGTGTGAATATGAGTGATATGATGATGTGGGTGGGCAAGTGGTGCACTAACTCAAGTAATCAACATGAAATCAAAGCATGGGGCATGTCATCAAATATTGCAAAGAATGTAAAAGGAGAAGTAAAAACACACGCCGTGGGCGTGGAGCAAAGGGATGAAAACAAACACACACCGGGGTGTCGAGCAACTAAAGTAATAGAACAAGCAAGATGATGATGATGAACAATGCCCAAAGTATGGAATGATGTGATCGCCACCAAAGTAAATAAAACAACAAAACTATAATATGTACCTTGGAAGTAGCCAAGTGAAGTCACCCGCCCGCGGGAGAGAGAAAACCTAGGTGCTGCGGAGGCAAACGGTCTAACAGACAACCGCTAGGAGATGGCAAACGGTCTTGCGACAGACCGTCAGAGATCTTCCAACGGTTGTTGAAGAGACCGCAAGGGCACCCAGAACAATGAAGTGTGGAACTTGAATCTCCACCCCTCCTAGCGGGCCAGAAGAGTTGGGCCTCGTGCAATAAGTCCTGTAAACCTGCAAGAGAGTGTAGACACAAAGAGAAACGACCCAATAAGCCCTTGGGACTATGGTAGTATGTTATGACCACCAATTGGGCACTGGCCCAATCGAGTACAATTCGGGCCCATGAACTCAATGAGCTAGAAATCTGGACAGATTATTGAAGGATCCTTAGGAAATTAGTAACTTACTATAGGGAGGTCAGAATTAGGTAAAATCAAAGCCCATGCAACGACCATTAGGTAAGGAACAAATTTAATGAAGAGTGTAACTTCTGAAAAATAGGTCTAATAGGAAATAAGAAGGAGTTATGATAATGGGCCAAAATAGTTACAGAAAATGTAGTCACCCGTTAAAATAACAATATATTGGTCCACGGTCAACCAAATGGAATGAAACCAAGCTCATTAGAAAGCTTGGGCCCTTAGCCCAAACTCTTCTGTTGACATGGAAACCCAATTCGCACTAGAACCCAAGGTTTTGAGTCCTTTTGCTGCCAGCTTTCATTGAGAGGTGTGACTATTGGGTGAATTCGCACGTAATAAATGGAAAAATCATAACTTTGTCTTTAGTTAATGAAATGACCTGAAACTAAAGCCATAATTTTGAATGGCGTGTTAGCTACAACTTCTCTGTTAGGGGCGAGGCCAAATTACACCTAGACACTATAGTTATACCCAAATTACCTCGGGCTACCAAAAGGTTACGGCTGGAACGAGGGAGAATAAATATTAATATTGCGAAAATCATAACTCGTGATAGAGATAATGAAGGTTGATGAAACTATGACCCAAATTTATATCAAGAAGTCCTCTTGATTTCATCTGAAGATATCTTGGCCTGAATCTTGACGGAAGAGCACTCCCACTCGCATTTATGACTAGGTAGACGAAGGGTCGCGACTGAAATAGGGGAAAATAAATGTTAATGTTTGAAAAATCATAACGCAGGCTAGGAATAACAAAATTTGATGAAATTATGATCCAAAGTTAGACCAAGAAGTCTTCTGGATTTCATCTGAAGATGTCCCAGCCTGAATCTTTACGTACGAGCAGGTCCAATAGAGTTTATGACCAGAGGTCAAAAGGTCACACCTATTCAAACCCGAAGAGGTGCTTAGCATTAACTCCTCTTCGAAATCTGCGACCTTGGAGCTTGTTGGAGCCTTGAGAGACGTGGGTAAACCATTGGGAGGCTGAAAATATATAAGGAGGTGAGCTTCAAGGGTGGCAAGCCTTTAGCAAACCATTTCTATCAACCCTCCACCACCTTCTAGCTTTCTTAAGTAGGAGGAGAGTGAGGGACTCCGTTTCTTCGTGGGCGGACCATCCGGTTCGTGGGTGGACGATCCGGCTATTGGAGGATGACGGGTGAAGCCTTGGGAGGATCTGGGGTGTCGATCTCATCCCCGGATCGAAAGGAAAAGCTCAGGTAGATCCGGGGTGTGGATATCATCCCCAGATCGTCGGTTTATCATTTCGAAGGTAGCCACCTATCCTCAAATCTTAGGGGTCAATGAAACATTAAAATAACTTTAAAGTAGTTTCTATATGCCAAAGACGGAATAAGGGCATGTGGGATTGGATACCAAGTCTATTTACTGGTTTTTCCATCAAGTTATGTGTTTTTGAGAGGTTTCTCAGAATTTTAATTGAAAATATTGGGTGGTGTCGACACTACCCACGAATGTGCTGACACATTCTCATGAATGTGTTGACACTGCCCACGAATGTTCTGACACATTCCCATGAATGTGCTGACACATCCCATGAACGTGCTGACACTTCCCCTAGACGTGCTGACACTTCCCCCTGAATGTGTCGACACATACCCTGGATGTGTCAACACTTCCTCTTTAGAAACTGTCGGATGTGCTGACACTGCCCATGGACGTGCTGACACTTCCCCATGAATGTGTCGACACATACCCTGGACGTGTCGACACTCCCTCTTTAGAAACTATCAGATGTGCTGACACTGCCCATGGACGTGCTGACACTTCCCCCTGAATATGTCGACACATACCATGGACGTGTTGACACTTCCTCTTTAGAAACTGTCAGATGTGCTGACACTGCCCATGGACGTGCTGACACTTCCCCCTGAATGTGTCGACACATACCTTGGATGTGTCGACACTTCCTCTTTGGAAAACTGTCGGATGTGCTGACACTGCCCATGGACGTGCTGACACTTCCCACGGATGTGTCGACACATACCCTGGATGTGTCAACACCCTGAGAATGTTGTCCCCAATTTCTAGAAATGTGAAAAAAGGGGGTTTTGAGTGGTCATATTAATTTAGAAAAATCTGAAAAATTAGAAAATGGAAGAAGGGTAAGTTGGTAACCCACAGTAAAAATTTCATGCTCATATAAATTCTGCACTTGAAGTTATGATTTATTTTCTACCCATGTGTAGGGTTGACAGGTCGACACTTCCTTTGGACAGGTCGACACCCTGAGCACACTGGACCAATTTCCCGAAACGTGGAAAAAGAGAGGTTTGAGAGGTCATATTAATTCAAAAAAATCTAAAAAATTAGAAAATGATAGAAGGATAAGTTATTAGCCCACTGTAAAAATTTCATGCTCGCGAAAATTCTGCACTTGTGGTTATGTTTTATTTTCTACGCATGTGTAACCTAGAAATAAACATGTCCTCTTTTATTCGATAACCTGATCATGTTCGACAACAAATAAGCTTGTGATTGTGATTTTTTCACTTAAACCATTTGGATGCGTGCTTGCTACGATAAAAGTATGATGCTAGTATTTGAAAAAAAAATGCATATGAATGTGAATGTGAATACGATCTGAATGTTATGAATGGAAACAATAGCATTCTGTGAGATAGGACTTCGGTTCCTTTGTGGGACGACCCTGGAATCAAAATTTAGACTTCGGTCCCTTTGTGGGACGGTCCTTGCTGCGGGCCTCTGGAATCAAAATTCATACTTCGGTCCCTTTGTGGGGCGGTCCTTGCTGTGGGCCTCTGGAATTAAAATCCTATTGATTCAGTCTTCGGTCCCATTGTGGGGCGGCCTTTGTGGGACGGTGTTGGCACCCAAAATATGATCGTCGGCGACCAAGCCATAAGGACGAATGACCCGGCCTGCTGAAGCACGGAAGCCAATAAAGATCAACATATTGAAGATTTCTCAAGCTGCCAGAGCCTCGAGTTACCCCGTATGGACACGAGGACTTCACCTTAGGAGAGCCGAGACAAACTCACAACCAACCGACAGTGTGATCAAGCCTGCCCAATGAACCGGCATCGACTCTGTCGTGCCGCATACACTACACCCGTTGTCCGATCAAGGATGACGATCTACCCAGTGGCTTCCCGCCTTATGAAAGGCTCTCCTAAAGATGAAGGAGTCCCCCTGGTTCCCCGAGACGGAGGACCGAAAGCTCTGACGGCAGAAGATCCCAATCACCCGGCACGGGTACGGCTTCCCGCCAAGATGGGCCCGTTAGTGGCCGAATGATCGCCCAGCTTAGGCGGAACTATCCCTGGTGTTATCCAACCCCCTAAGGAGCTTTGGGCACGAGCCATACCAATCCAACAGCACGAATCATAGAGCCAAAGGCCATGTCAGCGAAAAGCCCGTATGATCAAATCAAAGCTATCTGGAGTCTCGGGAATGGCCGTACGTCAACCTGGGAGCTTTGACAAGACATCTCGTCGAAGTTTCGAGGAGCATTGGCAAGATAAATGTTCATGGTGACTCCCGGAATCATCCCCGGACTCATTGACTGGCTCGAAGCGTGTGAGGAGCGCTAGCACGGTGCGCCTTAAACCGGCGCGCCCCAATCTCACTCCCTTGAGCCCGGCGCGCAAAGAACACCTTATCCGGCGGCCTATTGTGCCGGCACGCAAAGGTTGTAGAAGGCTCTTCCCCGGCGCACCAAATCTCCACGCCGGATGAAGTCTCGAACCGATGTATATATATATATACGGGCTGTTCGATTAGAAGGAGGAGAGGTTGAGGAGAGGTTTAGGAGAGGCTTTCAAGAGAGGCAGATAGAAGCAAAAGGGGGGACAGAAGGAAAAAGAAGAGGGTCTTTCGAGAGAGGCCTTCCGAGGGGAGAGAGAGCTTTCTTGGAAGAGGGGGTTCTGTCCGAGCGTCCATCGACGGCCATCTTCCTCCGTTCGGATTGAAGTCCTCCGGAGCCGGAGAAGGAAGAGTGGGCTGATACTCTATTTTGAGAATAGGTGGGCGTCGGTGCCTGTCTTCCTCCGTCTTCCGTAGATTCTTCTCTTTCGGTTTTCGTCTATCAATTGTAAGCAAGAGAGGGGAGGGATGGCAATGATATGAGCCGACCCCTCCTCTGCGATTTCTTCTCTATTACTGTATATTCCTCTGCAGACGATGAACGGCGACCGAGCAATGATGCCGACGTCGGATTCTTAACGTGTAAATGAGATGCCATTCCCGTTTCTGGGATGGCAATATGTATATGAATGTCTGGACCAGCAGGTCGAATAAATGACTCGAAACTTCTATCCCCTCCTCTATCTATATCGATGTGTATGTTTAAGTTCTTCCGCGCGTGTTCTCTAATTCCGGTTTCCCTGAAGCCCCGATCGTGCCCCGAAGCATCGTGGGCTACAGAAACACCCCTCCCCAGGGTTTTCCCATTGACTGTTCTCATGTTTGATTTAAGGGTTTCCGCATCCCCTCCGTGGACAGAGCTATGCTTCTGCGTATGCTTCTTTCTACCGTGCTGTCGAGGGTCTAACTCCCACTGACTCTTCCCTTCACATTGCCATGTGGCTCGCGAAGTGGGAGTCGCCCTTGGGATTGCATGATGCATCGACTTAACGTTGCGCCATAACTGTTCGAACATATGCCTCTATGATTAGCTCGTCTCATCTGTGCATCTCCTACCCCTCTGCATCATAGTCATGTGAACCATTCCGAGATTCCTTTATTTCGTCTCAATCACCCGGGGAGGGGGACATCCCCCGTTGCTTCGCATAAACTGCTGGATGATTGAGGGCTCTACCCCTCGATGGTAGAGGCTTCCTCAAGATCATAGCAGACAGTAACAAAGGGGTTCTTGCCCAATAAGCTCAGCCCCGACAACCTGAGACCCAATCGAGGCCAAGAGACGTATGCTCCTCGCAGGCTAGCCCTCGGAGCTCCACTCTCCTAATGGTCAATTCCCCCGCGGGATGAGTCATAAGTTGTGGGTTGTCCACCCCTCACAGGCTAGTCCTCGGGGTGCTGCTCCCATCCTCAGTGGCCTCATCTCTCTATCTTTCCCCCTACGGAGCCTCGGTGCCCCTAGCAGGCTAGTGCTCGGGGTATCCTATCCGATGGGGTTTGCTGGCTGTTTCCGTGCATACCGGCGGTTTAGGGGCTTACTCCATGAGTGAGTATGACCCCGATTCTCCCCTGCAACTCTTCATGTTCAGGGGAGATGCTGTCAAATTTTGGACAGACTCAGCATAACTAAAGCCATGATGAGATGCTCATTCTGGACTCAATTGACTCAGTGCTCGAGTATGAACCTCGCACTGACTCACTACATCATTTCCAGAGGTTCTTGGACTTCAATCAAACAAACAGTTGCCTAAACAACTCTAAAATGCTCAATGGAAGCTTAATAAACTTAAAAGGTTCGAAAATGCATAAAAAATAAGCTAAAACGGCGTGGCCTTAAACCGGCGCGCCTTTTTACCATGTTGACTATCATGTGTGTGAACACTTTGCTTTCGTCATCACCCTTGTGCTATCATTTCCCTCTCTTCTGACGGGGATCAATGAATGTGATTAAGCATTGTTTACTGTCATAATTCTATTTCCATGCTCAGTATAGTTATCATCATCATGCCTGCATGCTTGCATAGACCCTCGGGCATATCGAATGGCGTTGACGGAAGGTCGGGTTACGCCCGATCGGAAGTTTCCGCTATGCGCAATGGTGGTCTTCGGACCTAGGTCCTCTGCCACGTACCCAAGGTCTCTAATTTAATGAATCATGTCCCCCCTTGCATGATAAATAAATCGCATGTGATCTTGTCGTGCTCATAACATTGCATCCTTTATTCCAGCCTCGACAGCCCACTATCTCGACAATTAATCAAAGGTGTTCCCTCCTCGTGGGGGATGTAATTAACGCCATAACCTTTATGGTATGGCGGACTGCTGGTCCCGACCGAACCTCACTTTCGCCCGACACGGGTCAGAATGAGCGCATAATAAACTCGTCACTCACGTGACTGGCACGCCCGCGTCGTCAATCAGTCAGTTAATTACCAGTTAGTTAATCGGTTGATCGACACGTGAAATAATAAATAAGATAAAAAAAAAAAGATCACAAACAAGTCTGGCACGCCCGGTGGGACCGGTGTCACCTTTCATCTCTTTGCCGAGATACTTGGGCTTCGAGGCCCTCTCAAAGGCTACTGATCGTTGGCTTGTTTATCTTTACAGGCGCACGATGACAACCAATGGGTTAACTGGCATTGGCTTCGGTCCTTCGATCATCGCTGGACATGCCCAAGGGTACCTGGCGGTGCCCATGGAGTTCGGTAGCTTCCCTGCCACTGTCGGCTTCCCCAACTTCTTGGGGTTAGCCTTTGTTGATATGCTGGAAGTTGAAGCCCCGGCACCTGTCGAGGAAGCCGTGGAAAACATGGAGCCTCTGAAGGCTCCCTGCTGCAACGACTCATCCAAGAGTCCGGCCCCGGCCGCTAGCTGTTTGGTGCACCACGTCATACGTGGGACCCGCCCCAATATCGTCAACAAGCACCCTGGAGGACGTCAACGTCGCCAAGCTCAAAGGAGTGCTACTGTGATCACCGGGACTCTATCTCAGTCCGGGAAGTCTATGATGGTCGGCGGCATGCGCGTCTTCCTCAACAAACGTAATACACGGGTGGCTCCGGATCGAGTCATCCCCACCATCCCGGTCCACAATGCAAACCAGGCCCTCGCTGGAAGGAGGGCAGAAAGAGAAGAAACCGGCCACTATGGCCAAGGAAGACGGCCCCTAGGCCGAGGAAGGTCAAACAGGTGTGGGTTCCCAAGCAGACCCAACCTGCCCACTAGTTGACTCCCATCCACCACCGTCCTATGTATGACGGGGCGGAAGAGAGAAGAGAAAGGGGCTTGCCCCCGAAGAAGGAAGAAGAAGTGGTCGCGGACCCTCCGCGCCGCGAAAGATTCCGGGCTGCTGCCCGTCAAGCCAACGTCCCAGCTGTGGGGTGAAGATTCCAACAACCTGCTGACAGAGCTCGGCTAGCCTATATTCCTCCTGTGGGAGGTCGACAACTATCCCCCGTATTACATCGAGAACGGGGTCAAGAAGAGATGACCTGTTTGGTCAGAAACTATTTTCGAGGGTTAGGCAACCCCTCATTTGGGCAACAGCGACTGATGCAGACAGTCGCCACTGATGAAGATTACTGCCCATCAATGGCAGATGAAGAGGGTATGGGAGAAAGAATGATGGTGTCGTCAGTCGACGACAATGGATATGATAACGGCTTTCAGATCGAAGCCGATGAAGCTGTCCCCGAGCGGGAATAAAGAAGAAGAGTTTCTGTGTTCGAGAGGCTGACCTTCCCGCAGGAAACTAGAAGGAGGGTCCATCGACAGAGGAGAAGGATGCAGGTCTTCACCTGCAATATGGCTGGTATATCCAACCGATATGGGGAGCTTCCCGAAGACCCCCGAGAATTGGCTCAGCTGGCCGCACGGCCGGGGCCGAGTACTCACAGAACAGAGGTAGCAAGGGAGCTCCTGATGATGACTAAAGGAAAACAGCCCCAGGTCTACCACCAGTGGGATGACAAGGCCCCCGTCCTGACAGCTAATGTAGTGACGGCAGAGGAAGAAGATGACGTCCCCCTCGACATCCTGCCCGAGGGTACGTCCGGGGATACAGCAGAAGTTATCCCCACTACAGCCACTATAGACCCATCGGTCTTGATATTACTTCAACAATATCGGCAAGAGATAGACTTGCTGATACGGGACGAGACACGGACACGACAAGCTCGCGATCGTCCCTTGATGAGGGAAGCGTCGGACATGCACGGTTGAGAAACCGGCAAGAGCTAGGGTGGTCGGCTCGCACTTTCATGCCTGGATCGGGTCACGGGGATGGTCTCGCTCTCTCTCGCAGCAGTGGTGAATGATAATATAGCGAGCTAACAGACTTAAAGCATGCTCTCTAGCAGCGGCATAAACAAGTATATATGAAAATAAGCAAATGCCGAGTGTAGGGAGCGAGAACGATACCTCCATGCGCTCGGCGTGGGGAAGACGGGCCCGGCCGAAAATCGTACTCTCGGAACAATTATACACGGATATTACAGAAATGCAACTCGCTGCCCACTCCATGCAGGGAGGTAAAGGGCTACACAATGGGGTCCGGGAGGACCGAATTCGGGTTGACGGGCGGCTTCTCGCGTTGATTCGGTAATGCCCGAACACGTGACAGTGGGGCCCACGTGCTGTCCGGAGGGGCCGTGTGGGACCCGGTGGCACCGCTGTAGTGGTGGATGCCTGGAGGGTCGCTCCTTGGGATGGCGGCATGCTGGTTCGCCGGCCGGAGGCCCGGCGGCTCCGTTCGGCACCGGTCGGTACCCGATCGGAAATCTGCCGATTCTGTATTTCGGCGCGCGCTCCGGCGAGAATGGGCGCTGCAATCAGCTTCGATGTCGGATCGACACGAGACTGGCGCCGTTGGAAAGCTAGCTTGAAGTTATTCAACCTAGGCTCAACGATCTGGCCAGGATCTGCTCGGATCTTGACTTTTGGAATTTTCAATCTCCTGTTGTACAGTAACTGAAGACTCAGGCGTGCAGAGAACTTGACTGTGGATTGCCTTTGACCGTGAGGTAGACGTCCGAACCTGGGGTTGTGTTCTTCAGAGAGGTTGTTGGAAATGGAGTTGGGAAGACAGAAAAATTTGTTTGGAAACGTTTGGATGTGTCTATGATTTTCTGTGATTTGTTTACTGGACGAAGGTCGGATCTGGGTTCTGACTGAAAGTACTGTAGCTCCGGTAGAACATGAATTTTTAAAACTAGGTAGAAGGATGATAAAAATTTAAGAAAACTTGTGGTAGTAGGGGACGATGGACATAACACTCAGTTAAATTGGGAGGTCTAAAATAAATCAAAGGGGTGCTCGAAGGTGGAGAACTCAAGGCTACTATCACTGTAGACAATGACAGAACAGATCTGAGATTGAGAGTTGAACGAAATGGTAAAAATATGAAACGGTGGCTTTTGAACCTGGATTTTTTTGTGGAGAATGGGATAGAAGATAGGAACCAACCCTCAAAATTTCAAATCGTTCTGAGCTCGTGGCTGGCTTCAGGAATTCACGAACTGCACCTTTGTCCAGCAGGACAGAAAACCGAAGATGATCCCGTGGCGGCTCGAAGGCGGCACGAACGGTGGAGGCGGCGGCACAGATGATCACCGGAGGTTGAGAGGGGATGATAGAAGAGGGATACACTCTAGATCTGGGGGTTTGAGGAGAGGAAACCAGGGGGAGAGAGGAAGGGGGCGCACCAAGCTCCTTAGACACTCAAATTTTCTGATTTTTCATGCATTAATTCTACTAAAATGAGAAATTACAACTCTTTATAGGTTACATGCCAAAGCCAATATCCACCCTTAGATCTAGGTATGGTGGAAAGGATGGCTGGGATTGGATGTGACCAACCACAAAAATAACATATTTAAAGGAAGCCAATTCCTAATTTTTACAACATGTGGTCAAAGAAAGGAAGGAAAGAAAAAAAAAACTAAACAACCTAGCCTAATGGAGCCAAAAGAGGGGGCGCCCCCCTTCATGAGCCAAGGGCCATTCATGGGCCATGAACCATCCACAAGCCCATGCTAGACTTGGACCCTTCCAACTTAGTTGGCCCATGAGGGAGTGTAACCCAATTTGGGCCTTAAGTGCTTTAATGACCCATTAGAATCCTAATGACCCGATATGGCATAAGCTCCTTAATGGACTCTACTAATGGCAACCTAGTCATGGACTCTACATTACAAATGGCCCATTGGCTTGATATAAGCCTTACAAGGAGCCCAAATGAAAGAAATTACACAATTACAATCTCATACAAGCCATAACACACAAATACACTTCACCCGTGTATGGAAATCACCTTTGATGCCCCATCACTTGCTGAAGAAGCAGCTGATGGAGAAAACTGAACAATCCTCAGCTTCCAAGCCACCCGAAGTCCAGGGTGAATCATCTCGGGGAGCAGTCCGTCGTGACGGCCCTCTACCACTCTACACACTGCCCCAATCGTCAGAGCCAAGCATAGCGATGATGCAACAGCGGCCACCACAGCTCCAGCCGCTGCTACCTCCGGTGCTCCCTCAAGCGCACCAGACACCTCCGCTGCTACGTCCTCCACAGGCGACCACCCTGGTCACCCCCTACCTATAGCCGGCCCACTTCTATCCGGAGCCAGTTGACCCCACGGTCATGAACCGGATGATGGTGGAGAGGATGATCGAGCTGAAGCTTGCAGAGAAAAGTGAAGGCGACTATATCGCATTTGATGCCTATCGGGTGCCCTACCCGCAACACCATGCGGCTAAACGACTTCCCCCGGGGGTCAACAAGCCACCTAAGTTCGACAAATTCAACGGGAAGGGGTCCCCGATGGAGCACATTGCATATTACATGACCGTCATGGGTGATCTGGCCACCGACGAGTCATATTTGTTGAAGGTCTTCGGGTCCTCGCTGACAGGGCTCGCATTTGAATGGTATTCTAGCCTCTCGGCCGGGTCGATCAACGACTAGTCAGATATGCAGAAGAAGTTCAGGGAAAGTGATGCGGGATGGATGACGACCGGGCTAAGACGTACGACGGACTCGAAGTGCGGCCAGCACTAACGCGCTAAAGGCAAGCCGGGCGGCTGACCACCGTGGCGTTCTCCGGGTGGAGACGTCTCTCAACAGCAACACTAGGTAGCTCGACGATCGTCCCTTGCGAGAGAAACGTGGGGATCGCGGTGATTAAGAAACCACCGTCGCCTAGGGTACCGATTCGAGTTCGGTGCTCGACTGGAGCTATGGAACGGGCGCTCACAACTCACACTCACGGTGATTTTGCAGCTAGCTAACGGCCCTATTCTCACAAACGCAGCAATATAGAAAGCACACTAAATCAGCAAATGTAGATGTCGGAACGAGCACGTACCTCCACGACTAGGCGTGGGGAAGAACTCCCGGCCGATTTTCGAACAACCCCAATACACAAATGATTAACTTTACAAGTTCAGAACTGAACACCCACTCCACACAGGGAGGTATCGGGCTACAATTGATAATTTTGGGGTTGCTGGAACCCGGGTTGATGGGCCACACTCGCAGGAGGCGAGGGACGCATGCCGGAGCCGCTCAGGTATGCCGACGGAAAGCCGACCCGGTTCTGTCCACGCTGGTCACCCTGCGCAGCAAACTTGCGGAGGCCGATACGGCCAGATCCGATACCTGATCAGAGCGCCGTTTGTTGGAGATTGTTGGCGACGGGATGTAGTTTCTTCACTCCAAAGACCGCGATCAGATCTTTTCAGATATGGGCGTAGTAACGTTTCTTCTCAGCTTCTGGTTTTGAGCTCCCAGAACGACGCAGCGACACGGTAAAATGATGGAAAAATAGCTGCCGGTGTCGGATTGAGACGTTCTTTGTGGGAGATTGTTGGTGACGTCAAGAGAAAGACGTACTCCGAAGATTGCCGGATGAGTCGGGGTGGACTCTGGAAGTCGGCTCTGGTTTGGGGCCGGATCTGCTCAGATCCCTTGTGCGATCTCACGAGAATCGCCGCCATGGACAGCACGGTGATCAGATCGAGGTGAGATCAGCGGCAAAGCGAAGACGACTCGAAATCCCACGATCTCTCTTCAGGAACTAGCTTCAGATGGTGTCGGGGTTGGGCTGGAGAAATTAAAACACAGTCATCTCCAGATCTGGGCAGCAATCAGGGACTGATCTACGCGCCTCCACGAAACGAATTACTGCCATCGCTCACGAACTCCGATTGACGCGAAACCAGTGCTGAAATTTTTCTAACTCTCAGAGGTATCACTGGGATGTTTTTGTGGAAGAAGAAGGTAAGGGGAAGAGGGGGATACAAGGTCGAGTCACACGACCCAATTCTGTCCCGTCACAGGATAGAACCAAGGGAGTCACACCCAAGGAAGAACAAGAGAATCACTCTCTTAAACACACTTTCTTTCATAAAACTTTCATTAGCTTCCATACAAACACTATACATGGCCTTAAATAGGCAAATGCAAGGGGTAGGGGTTGGAGAGCTACATTGGATTCATGGGGAGGGGAGGGGTGCGCATATGGACCAAGGGGGAGGGGAGGAAGCTTCCTCCCTTTGAATATTCAAAGGGGAGGAGACAAGGTGGGAGGGTGGCTGCCTACCCTTGACCAAGGAGAGGGGTGCGCACCCTTCCACTAGCGACCAGCCAACAACCCCTTAATCCCCTTTCACACATAGCACACAACCCCCTAGACTTGTTCATATTGACCCCTTTTCACACATGTCCCTTCTAGAAGCCCACAATCCCATTCTCCTTTCACACTAGACCATGGGCTTGGCCCATTTAAAGGCCCACACTAGACTATGGGCTTGACCCATTGAAAGGCCCATTAGACAAGCCCACTAACTCTAGACCATTACAAGATCATAGGCCCATTAGCCTTTTACATACTATTACAACCCAATAAGGATCCATAAGCTCCAAATAGGGCCCAACAAGGCCAAATAAAAGGGAAATGAAGGTGAAGGCTTCGGCCGATACGTCTACGTCCTCCGCGAGATATCTGGGTCCTGCCATGTCCTCGTCCACCGGTGTGTATAGTGGCGTGTGTCCGCACCAGAAAGATTCCATGTCACAGAGAGGGAGGTCACAGTGGCCGAACTCTATTCAACAAGGCAGAGGGCCGATGAGACAGCCCTCGATTATATCAAGAGGTGGAGGAACCTCGGAATGAGGTGCAAGCGGCCCCCGCATCAGGAGGACGTTGTGCAAATCTGCAAACAAAATCTCAGAAGGGAGGTTTTGGAAAAGATGATCGGAATGGAAATACGGTCGTTCGACCGGCTGAATAATGTCGTGGCCGAAGTGGAAGCTTTCTTGGCCAGACCTACCCCTACATCTACTGCCAGCATGACCCAGAAGGGCAAGGCAGTGGGCCGGCGCTTGTCGCCTAAAGAAGCGAACGCTCTTGATATAAAGGCGTTCGAACAACAGAAAAGTGAAGGCAAGAAGGGAGTCACCCCATAGCCTGCAGAAGCCCCAGACAGCAAAGAAGGTCCTTCGCTGAGGGACAAAATGAAGAAGGCCTATTCCTTTCCAAAAGACAAGACCCGAGTTCTGTTTGACTGGGTAACAGAATACAGCATGGTCACCCTGCCTGAGCCAAGGAGGCCGGAGGACCTAAAAAGAAAAGACAGTCCAAGATTCTGTCCCTACCACCAGATGTTGGGACATCCAATCGAGGACTGCTATGTTTTCAAAGACATCATCGAAGGGATGGTGAAGAAGAATGAAATTGAGCTGGGAGAGTACAAAGTGGACCCTCCTCAGCCACATGAAGCCCCTCGGAGGAGGGCAGCGGTCAACATGATCTCCCTCTACCAGGCATTGCCCGAGGAGATCTCTGAAGCAAGCACGCGGAGCACCTACGAAGCTCATTTCTTGGAGCCCATGAAAGAACAGCAGGGGTGGCAGTAGATCCCTGTGAAACACAAGAAGAAGAGGGCACCCCGCCCGAAAGAGGGGGCACATATCCGTGGTGTTACACCTCGGCCTGCTCCGTCAGTGGTAGCACCCGTATGGGTCACTCCACCTACAGCTATCAGGATACATACACATAATCGGAGGAGACAAACTCTACTGCCAGTGATTAAGGAAACTAATCCTGGAATCCTTCGACTGCAAAACCTCATTGAAGGGTTAGATGAATATGTGCAGCCCGAATTGAAACCTCTACTGGTGCGGGACCACGTCCCGTGGCAAGAATTAGAGCAGCTCTCACTTGAACAAAAGGAGGAAGCTGAAGAGGCACCCTACAGAGAGGGTAGTTTATTCTGGGGGCACCCGCCCGCGGAAGCAAAAAAGAAGAAGAAGCAGAAGAAGAGAAGAAAGGCCGATGGGGCCAATAAAACACAGGTTGTCTCCTGTAATACCCTATCAGTGCTCTTCAACCTACCCGGAGAGGAGGAAGAAGAGGAAATTTGCTTCACACCCCATGCCGGGGGAGGTAAGACTGAGGCCGCAACTGCTGCACATGCCACCCGGTCAGGCCGAAAATGGGGGCGCCACCCGCCACCCAACCACAATATCATGTTCAGAGGGGAACAACCCTACAGGACACCTACACCGGAGGTCAAGGGAGTCCAAATCCCTCCTCCGTCAGGCCTATACAACAAGAGTGAGGGCAAGGGGGTCCCTTCATTTCTTGAATTTATGAAGATGTCCAAGGGCAAACAGCCTTGCCAGGAGGCTAACCCTACGCCCGAGACCGTTCACCCGCAGCTCGCACAATCTGCTGAAGAGCCAAATACAGATGGAGCTTGCCCTACAGCAACTAACAAAGAAGACCCAGAAGTCGGCACCAGCCAGAAAGGCGCCGAATCTGAGGAAGATGAAGCAGGTCCGTCAGGGCCCGCAAATCAAAACCTCCCCAAGCCCAGATGGGCCGAAGAGATGAAGCTCTCCAATGTCCGAGCTGGGAGCCGAATAATGAAACTACTCAAGAAGCTCCCTGCTTGATTTACAATCTGGGAGATCCTTTCTTTGAGTGAAGAGACTCGACAGGTGATTATTACTGCTCTGCAAACGCCTGCTCATTTCGAGACTTGCATAGCTGAAGCTGTACCGGAAGCCAGTATGACCTTCACTCCAGAAGACATGCTACTGCCTACCATAAGCCATAACAGGCCGCTGTATATGAAGGGGCACCTGAATGGAAGGGAGCTGAACAGGATTCTGGTTGATCCCGGTGCAGCGGTCAACATCCTGCCATATAGAATATATGAGAGGCACCACTTTAACGTGCATCTCGAGCAAGTCGGGGATATGCGTATCGCCGGCTTCAATCAAAAATGTGAAGTGTCGATGGGAGTGGTAGAGTTCACACTGACCCTGGCAGATTTCACTACGACGGTGCAGTTTCATGTCATTGACTCTCGCACCTCTCACAAGGCACTGCTCGGCCGCCCATGGCTACATGAAAACATGGTGGTGCCCTCCACGCTCCACCAATGCATCAAATACAGTCTCCAAGAGAAGGAGGAGAGGATATTTGCAGACCCCCACCCGTTAGAGGTGTTTGAGTGTCATTTGGCAGATGCCAACTTATATACAAGGCCTTCCCAGAAGACCTCTGAAGCTAGGACCCCTGCAGGGGCATCCAGAAGCACATCCGGCAACAGTTGGTATCCACCACCGCCGCGCGGATATGTCAAGCCAAAGGTGGTCTCCCATATCACAGCATCCGGGGACGTGGGCAGAACAGCACCTCCAGCATTCTACCCCGAAGCTAATGAAGTGCAGGTCAATCGGCAGCACAATTACATCAGAGTCCCAACCGGCCTCATCAAGCCAGTCCTCGGCCTCGATGACCCCACTGTCGAGCCTTTCAAGACTTGGGAGGTGACATAGGAAGATGGACCCAACAACTTATTCTATACTGCTGAGGAGCATCCCACTCGGGAAGACACAGACTGCAGCCTCCCCGAAGATCTAAGCAACCCGCCGGTTCCTGTCCAGGGTCTGGCATTTACAACTGATCGGATGGCCAGGATGTTTCAGAAGCAACACATTCCTCCCGATCAGTCTCAAAAGCGCAAGGAAGCTTTCCAGAAGATGTGGTATCCCGTAAATCTGGGCAAGGAAATGAGACGTGTCTCTCAACATCCAGGGTTGGGCTTCACCCTGGAGGAATATTATTACAGTGGGCGGTACGAGGTGGACACTATCTCTACCTTCTATCCTACTGAAGATAGCCCTCTGGGGGCAACCTTTGATGAATACCCGGTGGAAGCTGAACATGTTGAACTGGCTCGATCCGGAAATCAAGAAATAGAGACCTCGGTCCCCTGCCGATGCTGGGAGCAGGTCCACCCTAAAGAAGCGGCCCTTCCAGCCAAATTTGATACGGCTAGCAGCAGTGAAGCCGAAGACATTGAAGAAGTAGGAGTTTCTCCCTCCAGCGGAGTCCTACTAATGACGACTTCAACACCCTTTCTGCCAATCAAGGAAGCCTTGGTCAACTCCAATCAAGGGGAACCAGCTACCAAGAAAGGAAAAGCCACTTCCACGGAAGGTATAACTGCTCCAGAAGGCGAGACCTCCTCAACTTCTGCTACAAAATCGGGATGTTGTCCAAGCCCGGCAATTAACAACTACCAGCCTGTCGCGGCTGCAACCTTATCTACAAACACTGAAGCTGCTCTCTCGTCCCTGGGAGCTGCAACGGCAGCGTATTGGCTGATAAAACCATCCGCGCAGCCGCTGGCACAAGAAATAGGGAAACCTCAAGAAGCTCTGGTGGTGTCTGACGAGGAAGTCGAAGTACTCGACCCTCAAGATGATATTCCAGATTTCGTTGACCTCCAACCGGCACCTCCGGAGATAGAAGACGGAGGCCAAGCCACAGTCGATGAAATGATAGAAGTCAACTTGAGAAATGAGGAGGGACCCTAGGCCTACCTTGTACTGAAGTCGACAAGCTCATTGATGTGGGATTTGTTGAAGAAAACCAGTACACCACATGGCTGGCGAATATCGTCCCCGTGAAAAATAAGAATGGGCAGATCCGGATATGTGTCGACTTCTGAGATCTAAACAAAGCCTGCCCCAAAGATGACTTCCCAGTGCCGATAACAGAAGTCATGATAGATGCTACAACCGGCCATGAGGCCCTGTCATTCATGGACGGGTCGTTCGGTTACAATCAGATTTGGATCGCGGAGCATGACCGGGTCCATACTGCTTTCCGAACCCCTAAAGGCATTTATCATTACAAGAGGATGCCATTCGGACTAAAGAATGTTGGCGCAACCTATCAGCGCGCAATGACCAAAATCTTTGATGAGTTGCTCTACCACAAGGTCAAGTGCTACATAGATGACCTGGTGGTCAAAACCAGAAGAAAAGAAGATCATATGCAAGACCTCCGGATCGTCTTTCAGAGGCTGAGGCAGCATGAGCTGAAGATGAATCCCATGAAATGTGCGTTCGGAGTGTCGAGCGAAAAATTCTTGGGCTTCATTGTCCGATATCGGGGAATCAAGATAGACCCCGCAAAAATCAACGCAATTCAGGAGCTACCTCCACCAAGGAATATCTCCGAGCTGAGATCACTACAGGGCCGCCTGGCTTATATCCGGCGGTTCATCTCCAATTTGTCAGGGTGATGCCAGCCTTTCCACAAGTTGATGATGAAAGATGTCCCCTTTTATTGGGATGAAGATTGCCAAACAGCTCTTGACAAGCTTAAAGACTATTTGAAGACTCCTCTAGTGCTGGGCGCGCCGGTGAAAGGACGGCCACTGATACTATATATAGCGGCTACACACAACTCCCTGGGGGCAATGCTGGCCCAGAATAATGAAGAAGGGAAAGAGCGAGCTCTCTATTACCTCAGTCGGAGATTAGTCAGGACCAAAGAAAAATATACTTACATTGAGAAGGTCTGTTTGGCACTGGTCTTCGCAGTTAAGAAGCTTCGACACTACATGTTGTCACATGAAATCAGCTTGGTGTCCAAAGAGGATCCCCTGAAATATATTATGTCCCAGCCGGCACTCAAAGGTCGCCTGGGCAAATGGGCGGTAATCCTTATGGAGTTTGACATCTCCTATGTATCGCGCAAGGCCGTCAAGGGTCAAGCTATTGCAGACTTCTTCGCGGAGCACCCAGTACCCGGGGACTGCCTGTTGGAACCAGAGCTTCCTGAAGATGAAACCTTGGAAGCCGTTCAGGTGCGGCCCTCCTTAAGGCAACTATATTTTGATGGCGCTTCCAGAATTGACACCTCTGCCACTGGATCGGCCAGAGTCAAGGCAGGAGCAGGCATAGTCCTGAAATCCCTAGAAGGAGAAGTGGTGCACACATCCTGCTCCATAAACAAACATTGCACAAATAATGAAGCGGAATATGAAGCCCGAATAATCAGGTTGCAAATTACTCTATCCAGGGGAATTGAGATGCTGGAAGCATTCGGGGACTCCCTGCTAGTTATAAAACAACTGGAAGGAGAGTTCGATGTGCGAAAGTAAGAGCTTCTCCCCTATCACCAGCTGGCAACCCGCCTGATGTCAAGATTCTACTTCATCAGCATTAAGCACATCAACCGAGGCCGAAATGCTCAGGCTGACGCCCTCGCTAAGCTGGCCAGTTCATTGGCGGTCCCGCCAGACACAAGCCTGAATATAACGATGATCAACCATCGGCAAGTCCCCAGCGTAACAGAAGTCTTAGCCGACGAACAAGAAATCGAGGTGTCAGTCTTCGAAAGGGTTCAGCAGCCCGATTGGCGAGAACATCTCCTGCGGTGGTTCCAACACCAGCAGCTTCCAAAAGAAAAAGAACAAAGAATGAAGCTCCTGAGGGTCAAGGACTCTTACGAGATGAGAAGCGGAACCCTGTTCCGAATAATGGCAAATGCCCGAAGGAAAGTCCTACTTTGTTGCTTGTCTTCAACAGAGGCGGGACAGGTGATGCAAGAGGTCCATGCGGGATCAACTGGAGCACACCAGGCTGGCCCAAAGATGAAAATGCGGGGGATCAGCTGGAGCACACTATTGGCCCACTATATTAGATGATTGCTGCAAGTTTGCCAAAGCTTGTCAGAAGTGTCAAGAACACACTAACGTGGCAAGGAGACCTCCAGTGCCATTACATCCGACCCTTCCAAGATGGCCGTTTGCTCAGTGGGGCACGGACGTGGTAGGATCGCTACCAGCATCTTCCTCAGGGTGTAAATATATCTTAGCAGCTACAGATTACTTCTCTAGATGGGCAGAGGCGGTAGCACTAAGAGATGTAACGGGGGAACTAGTTGCATGATTCTTCCGGCAGAACGTAATATTCCGGTTCGGGATCCCCAGCCGAATCATCTCTGATAATGGCAGCCATTTTAGGAACCAGAAGGTTTATCGACTGGTCGACAAATACAAGATTGACTGGAGGACATCGTCCCCCTACAACCCTCAAGCCAATGGACTTGCAGAAGCCTTCAACAAGACACTATGCACATTGCTGGCGAAGACTGTCAAGTCTAATAAAAAAGATTGGGAAGAAAGGATGTACGAAGCACTCTGGGCCTATCGTACTGTCTACAAAACCCCAACCGGCTGTTCACCTTTCTCCCTCGTCTATGGGTCAGAGGCTGTGGTGCCGATTGAACTGGAAGTTCCTTCGCTGCGAGTCGCCATCCAGCATGGACTAGTCAGCGGTGAACAAACCAATGCAGAGAGAAGATTAGAAGAGCTCGCTGAGCTCGAAGGAAAATGCCTCCGGGCACAGTAAAACATCCAACTCTACCAAGCTCGCATGGCCCGTGCTTTTGACAAGCTGGTCAAGGGTCGAGAATTCAAGAAAGGAGACCTGGTGATGGTCAAAAGAAGAGAAGTGATGGCCTCCAACCCCAAAGGGAAGTTGGTCGAAAACTGGGTCGGACCATATATCATCCGCCGAGTATATGAAGGGGGTGCCTACGTCCTGGTAGACCACAAAGGAGTCATCCAGTTCTCTCCCCTCAACGGAAAGCATATAAAGCTGTATCATGCGGCGCAACCGACATTCCCCGAGTGATCGGTCGGAATACCCTTATCTTGGTCTAGTGGCATTCCGCCCTGATCGAGCTACCCTTATCTTGGTCTAGTGTCATTCCGCCCTAGCCGAGCTACCTTTCCTTGATCCAGTGGCATTCTACCCTGATCAAGCTACCCATACCTTGGTCCAGTGGCACTCCGCCCTGATCGAGCTACCTCTCCTTGGTCCAATGGCACCCCACCCTGATCAAGCTACCCTTATCTTGGTTTAATGGCATTCCGCCCTAGCCGAGCTACCCTTATCTTGGTCCAGTGGCACTCCGCCCTGATCGTGCTACCCTTGCCTTGGTCTAGTGGCATTCCGCCCTAGCCGAGCTACCCTTATCTTGGTCCAGTGGCACTCCGCCCTGATCGAGCTACCCTTACCTTGGTCTAGTGGCACTCCGCCCTAGCCGAGCTACCCTTATCTTGGTCTAGTGACACTCCGCCCTGATCGAGCTACCTCTCCTTGGTCCAATGGCACCCCGCCCTGATCCAGCTACCCTTATCTTGGTTTAGTGGCATTCCGCCCTAGCCGAGCTACCCTTATCTTGGTCCAGTGGCACTCCGCCCTGATCGAGCTACCCTTGCCTTGGTCTAGTGGCATTCCGCCCTAGCCGAGCTACCCTTATCTTGGTCCAGTGGCACTCCGCCCTGATCGAGCTACCCTTACCTTGGTCTAGTGGCACTCCGCCCTAGCTGAGCTACCCTTATCTTGGTCTAGTGGCACTCCGCCCTGATCGAGCTACCTCTCATTGGTCTAATGGCACCCCGCCCTGATCAAGCTACCCTTATCTTGGTCCAGTGGCACTCCGCCCCGATCGAGCTACCTCTCCTTGGTCCAATGGCACCCCGCCCTGATCGAGCTACCTCTCCTTGGTCCAATGGCACCCCGCCCTGATCAAGCTACCCTTATCTTGGTCCAGTGGCACTCCGCCCCGATCGAGCTACCCTTATCTTGGTCTAGTGGCATTCCGCCCTAGCCAAGCTACCCTTACCTTGGTCTAGTGGCATTACGCCCTGATCGAGCTACCCTTATCTTGGTCTAGTGGCACTCCGCCCCGATCGAGCTACCCTTATGTTGGTCTAGTGGCATTCCACCCTGATCAAGCTACCTCTCCTTGGTCCGGTGGCATTCCGCCCCGATCGAGCTACCCTTATCTTGGTCTAGTGGCATTCCACCCTAATCGAGCTACCTTTCCTTGGTCTAGTGGCACTCCGCCATGGCCGAGCTCTCAAAAGAATACACCATATGGCCGTTGCGGGCCTTACGTCTGAATCGGCGAAAGATCATTCCTTTGCGTTAGCACTCAACCCTTGCAATGAATATTCCGCTCTGTTCGGCACAAGGCCCGGTGCTCCGGTCAACAGCCGTCTACTATCAACCACGGGTCGGATATCACGCTTCGACTTGCCACCCTTCACAGAAATAAAGAAGAAAAGAAAATAAAAATGGGGTTAAAAATAGAGATACTCCGCTAGACTTTCTCCTATATTAGGACGAGTGTAAAAAATGGCTATAACCCAGCTGTGGCAAAAACCCGAAAGGACGCTATAGGCGAAATCGGGTACCCCGCCACGTGAAAACCTGAGAGGGCGCGTGGGCAAAAGTAAGAGGGGGCTGGCTTTGGCGAAAACCGGAAAGGGCGCTTAGGTCAGTAAAGTGGTAATTTTCAAATTCCTCTTCTATTCTCCACCCAATGAAACTCCACAAGGGACAATCATCAAAAGCCCCGAAAATCCTTGGAATAAACCCATGTTTGACCCTCGTCATCATCGGCGAGATCGGTCGATCTCTACCCTTAACTTGGATCTTCCGTCCCTGTTAATAACCCTACCTTTGCTTCGGCATATAACCTATGATGATGAATAAGCCTGTGTTCGACCCTCGTCATCATCGACGAGATCGGTCAATCTCTACCCCTTAACTTGGACCTTCCGTCCCTGTTAGTAATCCTACCTTTGCTTCGGCATATAACCTATGCTGATGAATAAACCTGTGTTCGACCCTCGTCATCATCGGCGAGATCGGTCGATCTCTACCCCTTAACTTGGACCTTCCATCCCTGTTAATAACCCTACCTTTGCTTCGGCATATAACCTATGTTGATGAATAAACCTGTGTTCGACCCTCGTCATCATCGGCGAGATCGGTCGATCTCTACCCCTTAACTTGACCTTCCGTCCCTGTTAGTAAACCTACCTTTGTTTCGGCATATAACCTATGCTGATTAATAAACCCGTGTTCGACCCTCGTTATCTTCGGCGAGATCGGTTGACCTCTACTCTTAACTCGGATCCTACATCCTTGTTAATAAACCATGTCCTTTGCTTCGACATTTAACCAATGTCGATGAAATAAACCCAGGATCAATCCTTGTCATCATCGACAAGGACGGTCAGCATCCTAGCGGTCCAGTTCTTCTGTACTCCGAATTCGAAATCAAAAAAAGAGAAAGAAATGAAAAATAGGGTTAAAAATAGAGATACCCCGCCAGACTTGCTCCTATATTAGGACAATTGCAAAAAAAGGCTATAACCCAACTGTGGCGAAAACCTGAAAGGGCGTTACAGGCAAAATCGGGTACCCCACCACGTGAAAACCCGAGAGGGCGCGTGGGCAAAAGCAAGAGGGGGCTGGCTTCGGTGAAAATCTGAAAGGGAGCTTAGGTCAGTAATGTGAATAAAAAAAAAGAGTAAATGAATGATGAATAGTGATGATCCATTCTCCGTCCTGAAGACCCTTCACAGGGTCGAGGCGGAGCCTTCGTCCGATATCCCACCTATATGCATCTATTGTCTACCCTTTTCGACCCTTGTCATCATCGACAGGATCGGTCGCTACCCTATCCGGTTCTTGTCACCATCGGCAAGACCGTCTGCCCTTTTTCGACCCTTGTCACCATCGGCAAGATCGGTCGCTTCCGCTTTCCGGTTCTTGTCACCATTGGCAAGACCGTCTACCCTTTTTTTGACCCTTGTCACCATCGGCAAGATCGGTCGCTACCCCTATCCGGTTCTTGTCACCATCGACAAGACCGTCTACCCTTTTTCGACCCTTGTCACCATCGGCAAGATCGGTCGCTACCCCTATCCGGTTCTTGTCACCATCGGCAAGACCGTCTACCCTTTTTCGACCCTTGTCACCATCGGCAAGATCGGTCGCTACCCCTATCCAGTTCTTGTCACCATCGACAAGACCGTCTACCCTTTTTCGACCCTTGTCACCATCGGTAAGATCGGTCGCTACCCCTATCTGGTTTTCGTCACCATCGGTAAGACCGTATACCCTTTTTCGACCCTTGTCACCATCGGCAAGATCGGTCGCTACCCCTATCCGGTTTTCATCACCATCGGCAAGACCGTCTGCCCTTTTTCGACCCTTGTCACCATCGGCAAGATTGGTCGCTACCCTATCCGGTTCTTGTCACCATCGGCAAGACCGTCTACCCTTTTTCGACCCTTGTCATCATCGGCAAGATCAGTCGCTACCCCTTTCCGGTTTTTGTCATCATCGGCAAGACTGTGTACCCCTTTTCAACCCTTGTCACCATCGATAAGGTCGTTCGATATCTGTTGCGGTCTTCATCGCCATATACCCTTTTGGGGTCCTCCGGACTCTCGACTTGCATAGGTCATTGATTAGTCCCGAGAATAGTCACAACGCGGTGGAGCGAACACCTCACCCCTTTGCTGAAGGCGTGAGCACTCTCCTGCCCTAGTGACTCACACACTCGGACTAGAATTGACCGGCGAATGGTAATGGAAAAGAAAAGAATAACGACAGGATGGAGTCTTCTTTCAAACAGTGAGACGGAGACTTTTCATTCCTCTGAAATAAAAAGATACATGTTACGCGGGGCATTCCCCGGAATACATGAAGTTCATCAAAAAGGGGGCAAATACAAAAGGACTACGGCAGAGGGCGTCGGAAGATGTCCTCCAGTGCCGGAATACCCAGGGAAGGATGACGGGTCAGTTCTTGCAGCTTGAACTCAGTGGCCTCCAGCTGAGATAGTCTCTCTTCGAGGGAAGCAGCCTGTCCCTCGGCCATCTCTGCCTCCTCCACCCTCTGGATCTCCAGGTGTGTTACCTCCTGAAGCTCAGCCTCTGCCCTTGAGAGTTCGGCATGTAATTCCACTATGCGGGCCGTGAGAAAGCTTCGTCACTTCAAAGAGGCGTCGGCGTCGTCTCTCATCCTCGCCGCAGTCCCTTTCACGGAAATGAGAGCTGTCCGGCATTCAGCCCGCTCCAGTGTTACAGCCGCCAACTGGTCAGCGGCCTCCCGGCCTAGAAATTCCCTCCGGTTTACATACTTCAAGAGCAAGATCACCCGTGGAGTCCAGTCGTCCATGGGGCAACCAAAGGCCAACAGCAAGTGGGATAGATGCTCTATCAAGCCCCTCAACTGACCATAAGTTAGATCTCTGCTGGTCGTTACGGTCTGCTGGAGGGTCCCTAGAAACTACCACACAAGGTCACTCGAGGATTGGAGACCGAGCGGTGATGTCTCGGGTAGTTCAAATTCCACTCTGCTATCTACAGTGGCCCAGATATCGTCGCCCGTCCCAAAAGATGACGATGGCATGAGCTGCAGTCCACTGCTATGGGGAACAACCAAGCTGGCCGATACGGTGGATGGAGCCTCAATGACAACAATTTCCTTGCCTGCCCCCTGGGATGGAGGTGCAACAGGAATATCAAGAGCCAGGGACGTCTGTTCTTCGACGATCTCTCTGGCTTCTATTTCGGAGGGGCCACCCTTCTCCGGAGCTGATTCTTGTGTGACTTCTAAAGGCTGAAAGTCCGCAACTACTGCCAAACTATCAACCCTCACCAGTGCTCCGGGTCTAGCTGGAGTCATTGCCGCTGCATAGTCCTTAGGGTATCGTAGCGCGATAGGCCGCAGGACGAATAGGAGAGTTGCATGGCCCGCGCCTAGAGCCGGGAGTGGTATCTGCACCGTCATGGTTGGCAGTACCACCTCAGTCTGCACAAGAAATATATACATCAAGAGGCTGAAAGGAAAAGGGAGGAAGGGCGGCATACACCGACCATGGATGAGTCCTTACCTCGGCCGGTACTAAGCTTAAATCTCTAAAAGCAACTTCTCCGGCGCCAGCCTCTCCACTTATAAGCGAGCTTGACGGTCCAAGACCACTCCATGATAACCGGGGCGGGCTAAAAGTCAGGTGGTCGCTTTCATAGGCCGAGGACGCCCCCGCATCCTCAGTCCCTATATCAACAGGTGGGAACTCCTCATCACTGGAGCCGCCACCGTAATCTACCTGCTCAGAGGAAGAGGACCCCTCTACTCTTTCGGGACGTTCCACCATCGGAATAGGAGCCTCGCCGACGGAAACATCATCCGCAGCAGGAACTTCCGCCGTGCTCTCCACACCAGAAGCAACGGCGGGTAGGATCTCGAGGACAGGTTCACCCTGCCCCTGGATAGTCGCTTCCTCTACACTCTCCGAGCCCTGAAGCAATGACGGTTGTATATCAACTGAAAATTAAGGCAAGAAAAGGTCAAGCCGGCTGAAGACATGAAGATTCGCGGTGGCATCATAATTAAACTATGAATTACCTTCCATCTCCTGCCTGGGTGTTGGAGAAGGCAGATCTCTCTCTACGGGAGCAGTGGGTATTTCCTCTGCCCCTTCCCTAGCCGCAATATCTACTGTCGCCTCCAGCCCGACGACCGCGGCAACTGTGTCGGCAACCGTCAGCATGGGCTAGCCAGGGCAGTCAAAGCAAGCTAATGAACTTTAAAGAGAAGAAGAGCTTACCTTCAACTTCGGGCCTCTGTGTGCGAGAAGCTTCAAACTCTTCGAATGATACAACCGAAGGAAGAACGGTTGCTGATTCTCTTTCTGCGGCCTTCTTTCGGGGCGCCCGTGTCACTCGGGTCACCGCCGCCTTCACCTTCCCAATGGCCTCTCTCAATTGAGATCGAGTCCGCTTTCTCGAATCACCAGGAGGCAGTGGCGTCGTAGTTGGGGCCGGCTCGGGAACTTCAAAATATGCTGGCTTCTGGGCCTTTATTATCAACTCCCTAAAGTGCTGGGTCTTCTCCGAAGTCGGTCGGACTGCACATGCACACAGGTGAGAATGATGCACCACAATGAAAGAAAGAAGCTGGCCGAAGGGCCTGAATGAAGAAACGGAACATACTTGCCGGCCCCGTATAGAAGGGGAAGAGAGGCCAATAATATAGCGATGGCGTTTTGTCTCTCGAAGCTGCCTCGCGAATAAGCCAGCATAAAT
The DNA here is from genome assembly GCA_022559845.1 of Amorphophallus konjac. Lineage (NCBI taxonomy): Eukaryota > Viridiplantae > Streptophyta > Magnoliopsida > Alismatales > Araceae > Amorphophallus > Amorphophallus konjac. The sequence continues at coordinate 148,222,707 of CM040118.1, forward strand.
CTCTAATCTTTTCACTCGGCTCGGTCAGCAGTGCCAGGTCCTCGTGACCACGAGAAGACAAGAGATAGTACATGCTCAGGTGGTCCAGCCCCCACTTGTCAGCATATTTGAAAGAGATATGAAGAGGTCGGTCCAAGATGGCTTCGCTGGGACCACCCACTGAAAGACCATGTGAGCGAAGAAGCGCAAATAGCCAGGGGGTGTTGTCGTATAAGGCATCCCGCCTGTCATCCTTGCGGATGAAGGTCCGATAGGGGTACAACCTATCCACCTCAGGACGCCAGTCGGTCATAGCCAAGATAGGCTCCTCTACTGGCAGAGGGAGTTGCTGAAGAATCACCCTCTCACTGCTTACCCGACATAAACCCCGAAGGGTTTTCACATAATCATCTGTGTTGATCGGGGGCAGCTTCGGTTCAACTTTCATCTTGCGACCTTTTACAACCTTGCGGGCCTCCAGATAGGCCTTCACTTCTGTATTGGTCCAGGACAACTTCTTCAAATAAGAAGATTCAATGTCAAGAACCGGCTCTGGCTGGGAATCCAGGAACCTGTGCTCTGCCACGGCCCAGCACTCTCGCCGGGAGCTCCTATAAAATCCCGTCCGCGCGTTCCACCACTTGATATATTCAGGCGTGACACGGGGGAAACGGGCAGGGGTTGGCACCCTGAAAGAAACATCCTCCCGATGATGGAAGAAGTCCCACCATATGCGGGCGTCGTCATTTGAAACTTGCCCGGCCCTATGCCTGTTGGGCAATGCAAACTATGAAGAAGAATGTGGAATGTGCTGGTCGTAGCCGAAGTTTCGACTGAAGCGGAATGGGTAGTACGGCTCCAACCACAGAATGCCGCTCTTGCGTAATACAAGGACACTCGGCCTGATAGCCATCGCCCAATCAACCAACTCGGGCTCAAGAATAGGCCTTGTACATTTGGCCTCGGAAAGCGGTTGAATATACTCCTCAGTCTCGAAGAGCTTACACTGCCTCATCCTATTCACCAGCGGGCTAGAGTGGGTAGCTAAGCTCCAAAAATGAAGGACCCCGGGCGAATCCATGGGAATACGGGCCAATTTACCCCGAATGGTGTAGAGTTGCTCCGCTAGTAAAGATGGCTCGACGCTTGCAAACTCTATCATCCGCGGAACAAGAGGAACCACCTGTAACGCCCGAGGAGCCGCCTCCGGGAATAGGGTACAAACCCAAGCATTAAAAAAATGTAACGGACCGACCGTCCGAAGACTTCTGGGGAGACGCGTCTTGTGCAGGTCCCCCAACATCTTGTAAATAAGGCATAAATCCACCGGACAAAGAGATAGCTTGGTACCCCAAGCCATGAGACAGGCCGGATAAATGGCCTCTGCCCTAATCACGCTCTCGTCACCTTGCGGAAGAGTGAAAGAACAGAGCCAGTAAACCAGATATGCAGCACAGTGGGTGACTGCGTCAACACCAGTAGGGTTTGGGTTCTCCCCCTGCCCTCCTCTCGAAGAAGATGATGAAGCGGCCTGGCGTCGCACCCTCTTCTTCCGCTTCTGAGCCACTGGCGCTATCGGGGGAAAGTCTTCGTGCTTATTCTTCCCATCGAAGAAATATTGAAGCCAGGAGCCCATCCGCACCCTTCGCTTCTCGCCTGGCTTCCGAGCTTCCCTCGTGTCGTGTGACAAATGAAAGAGGGTGTGGTACGCCTTCATCAGATATCGATAGGCGTAACCCGCCAGATACCGACCGTCACCGTCGGTCTGATCTTTCAGCCAGTCGGGCCAACAAACCTCTTCATACGGTTCCCCATCGATGGGTAAGTCGCTAAGCTATGAGAGGCTCCAGAGGTCCAGAGAGGTCTCTCCCTCCGAAGTATAGAAAGTGTTATATTCGGGGTAGAACACCTCGATCATGCCGCAGCACAGGCCTCGGGAAATGGGGTAACGGTACCTTGAGGCATACACGCTGTGATATACGCCAGTCCTGGTCAGAATTGGAGCATAATGATGCAGCACATAGTCTGTGAACTCCACTGCTCCGGGCCTGAATGCGTGGGCGTCGGTGGCCCTCAGCTCGGCAAACCACCGCACAGATATCTGGTGCTTGAAGCGGACCGCCAAGCAATCCAGCAAGAATGATTCTTCTCTGTACCCCCACTTCAGCGGGGCAAGAAATAAGCCAAAGATCGGCTTCTCCCGGTCTACTCTTCCCGCGGAATCATTCCATCGAGCGAGTACAAATTCAGGGGCCCTGGTCAGCAGCCCGTCTTCTGGAGCCAAATCTTGTAGTCCCAGCACGACGCTCCATTTCCTAACCTCTCCGGGGAGATAAATGGGTCTTCCTCGCACCACGCAGTCCGTCAGACTGTCTCTCTCCACCATGAGGGCCTGCTCAACTTTTCGGACAACGAACACGTCCCTCTTCCCTTGAAGGTTGAAGCGTTGGAGAAGGGACATCAGGTGTTTGTCTTTGGGATAGTCCCTCCTGGCGACACCTTCCCTGTCATAATGAAAGGAGTCACCCCCAAGAATGAGGAGATGGCTGGTATCCACAGTGTCTGTCTCCGAATCTGAAGATTCCGCAACCACGGCCACTTGACCGTGCCCCCGATCAAGGGAATTGACGTTCGCCCACGTCACCACGGCACGAGAAGAAGAGCCGGATGCCATAATAGCTGCAAAGAAGCACATCAAACGATAAGCAAAAGTCAGAAAATAGCTGATCAAAGGCAGACTTCTGACAAAATTTTAGCAGAGTCTCCCCAGCACGGGAGATTGCCAAAGGAAAGCGGGAACGCGTCCACTAAAGGGACGGCCCCTAAAAGGTAGCCATCGGCATTACACCGAGGCCAAAGGAACACCCGGGGAAATAGCTCCGAGGGCAAGCCCTCCTAGAAGCCTCCCGGGGCCCAAAGAAAGGGTTTGAAACCCAAATGGACAGCATCTCGCTCACCCCGAAGGAAAGAACTGCCGCCGCTCTCGCCCTTGGCTCACTCGGCACCGGAGGGAGAGAAGAAAGGGAGGAGAGAGAAAGGAAATTGTCAAATGAGAGGCGATGAAGAAAAAATGAGGAAAAAAGGAATAAATAGGGGAGCCTCCCCATTGTTAAACCGGCGCGCTATTTAGCGCGCCGGATTAAAAAACCTGTAAGCAAAAGGCGCGCCGGATTAACCACCCTCAGCGCCATGACCGCGCCGGATCAACAGGAATACACAAAGGGCCGTGCCGGATTAACGTCCAAGGCCAAGGGGGCGCGTCGGATTACCCGCGCCGTATTAACATCTAAACGGCGTCGGGTTAATGTCCATGCCGAATTAAAGGCCATCCCAGGCTCCTGTCAACCGAAGAGGGAATCGTTCTGGGTGAAATTCATCCGTCGGCCCTGCTGCACTCGTGCCTTGCTCGCAACACCCACGTCTGGGGGGCATTTGTTGGCACCCAAAATATGATCGTCGGTGACCAAGCCATAAGGATGAATGACCCGGCCCGCTGAAGCACGGAAGCCGATAAAGATCAACATATTGAAGATTTCTCAAGCTACCAGAGCCTCGAGTCACCCCGTATGGACACGGGGACGTCACCTTAGGAGAGCCGAGACAAACTCACAACCAACCGATAGTGCGATCAAGCCTGCCCAATGAACCGGCATCGACTCTGTCGTGCCGCATACACTACACCCATTGTCCGATCAAGGACGACGATCTACCCAGTGGCTTCCCGCCTTATGAAAGGCTCTCCTGAAGATGAAGGAGTCCCCCTGGTTCCCCGAGACGGAGGATCGAAAGCTCTGACGGCAGAAGATCCCGATCACCCGGCACGGGTACGGCTTCCAGCCAAGATGGGCCTGTTAGTGGCCGAATGATCGCCCAGCTCAGGCGGAACTATCCCTAGTGTTATCCAACCCCCTAAGGAGCTTTGGGCACGAGCCAGACCAAGCCAGTAGCACGAATCATAAAGCCGAAGGCCGTGTCAGCGGAAAGCCCGTATGATCAAATCAAAGCTATCTGGAGTCTCGGGAATGGTCGTACGTCAACCTGGGAGCTTCGACAAGACATCTCGTCGAAGTTTTGAGGAGCATTGGCAAGATAAATGTTCACAGTGACCCCCGGACTCATCGACTGGCTCGAAGCGTGCGAGGAGCGCTAGCACGGCGCGCCTTAAACCGACGCGCCCCAATCTCACTCCCTTGAGCCCGGCGCACAAAGAACCCCTTATCCGGTGGCCTATTGTGCCGGCGCGCAAAGGTTGTAGAAGGCTCTTCCCCGGCGTGCCAAATCTCCACGCCAGATGAAGTCTCGAACCGATGTATATATATATACGGGCTGTTCGATTAGAAGCAGGAGAGGTTGAGGAGAGGTTTAGGAGAGGCTTTCAAGAGAGGCAGATAGGAGCAAAAGAGGGGACATAAGGAAAAAGAAGAGGGTCTTTCGAGAGAGGCCTTCCGAGGGGAGAGAGAGCTTTCTTGGAAGAGGGGGTTCTGTCTGAGCGTCCATCGACGGCCGTCTTCCTCCGTTCGGATTGAAGTCCTCCGGAGCCGGAGAAGGAAGAGTCGGCCGATACTCTGTTTTGAGAACAGGTGGGCGCCGATGCCTGTCTTCCTCTATCTTCTGTAGATTCTACTCTTTCAGTTTTCGTCTATCAGTTGTAAGCAAGAGAGGGGAGGGATGGCAATGATATGAGCCGACCCCTCCCCTCCTCTACGATTTCTTCTCTATTGCTGTATATTCCTCTGCAGAAGATGAACGGCGACCGAGCAATGATGCCGGCGCTGGATTCTTAACGTGTAAATGAGAGGCCATTCCCATTTCTGGGATGGCAATATGTATATGAATGTCTGGACCAACAGTTTGAATGAATGACTCGAAACTTCCGTCCCCTCCTCTATCTATATCGATGTGTATGTTTAAGTTCTTCCGCGCGTGTTCTCTGATTCCGATTTCCCAGAAGCCCCGATCGAGCCCCGAAGCATCGTGGGCTACAGAAACACCCCTCCCCGGGGTCTTCCCATCGACCGTTCTCATGTTTGATTTAAGGGTTTCCGCATCCCCTCCGTGGACAGAGCTATGCTTCTGCGTATGCTTCTTTCTACCGTGCTGTCGAGGGTCTAACTCCCATTGACTCTTCCCTTCACATTGCCCTGTGGCTCGCGAAGTGGGAGTTGCCCTTGGGATTGCAGGATGCATCGACTTAACGTTGCACCATAACTGTTCAGACATATGCCTCTATGATTAGCCCGTCTCATCTGTGCATCTCCTACCCCTCTGCATCATAGTCATGTGAACCGTTCCGAGATTCCTTTATTTCGTCTCAATCACCCGGGGATGGGGACATCCCCCGTTGCTTCACATAAACTGCTGGATGATTGAGGGCTCTACCCCTCGATGGTAGAGGCTTCCTCAAGATCATAGCAGACAGTAACAAAGGGGTTCCAGCCCAATAAGCTCAGCCCCGACAACCTGAGACCCAATCGAGGCCAAGAGACGTATGCTCCTCGCAGGCTAGCCCTCGGAGCTCTACTCTCCTAATGGTCAATTCCCCCGCGGGATGAGTCATAAGCTGTGGGTTGTCCACCCCTCGCAGGCTAGCCCTCGGGGTGCTACTCCCATCATCAGTGGCCTCATCTCTCTATCTTTCCCCCTACGGAGCCTCGGTGCCCCTAGCAGGCTAGTCCTCGGGGTATCCTATCCGATGGGGTTTGCTGGCTGCCTCCGTGCATACCGGCGGTTTAGGGGCTTACTCCATGAGTGAGTATGACCCCGATTCTCCCCTACAACTCTTCATGTTCAGGGGAGATGCTATCAAATTTTGGACAGACTCAGCATAACTAAAGCCATGATGAGATGCTCGTTCTGGACTCAATTGACTCAGTGCTCGAGTATGAACCTCGCACTGACTCACTGCATCATTTCCAGAGGTTCTTGGACTTCAATCAAACAAACAGTTGCCTAAACAACTCTAAAATGCTCAATGGAAGCTTAATAAACTTAAAAGGTTCGAAAATGCATAAAAAATAAGCTAAAACGGCGTGGCCTTAAACCGGCGCGCCTTAATACGGCGCCCCCCCCCCGGCGCCGTATTAACTTGTGACTCATGCTTCCTTTTCTTTTCCTTGATGAATTCCCGACGCACCTTTAACCGGCGCGCCCCGTGCCTTGCGCGCCGTGTTAACTGGTTATAAGGCCACGCCGGATTAACCCCTTTTACCTACGCATTACCGCGCCGTGGAAGCTATCTCTCACGACGTTTCACGTTTTTATGTCATTCTAATCTCTCGTTCGCTCTCAGGGCAATCCTGGCCTCCCATGGTCGATATTGACTACCCTAATCAGTGGTAGATTAAGTAAGGCAAGGGCTGTTCATGCTCCGAATAACCTTTTTACCATGTTGACTATCATGTGTGTGAACACTTTGCTTTCGTCATCACCCTTGTGCTATCGTTTCCCTCTCTTCTGACGGGGATCAATGAATGTGATTAAGCATTGTTTACTGTCATAATTCTGTTTCCATGCTCAGTATAGTTATCATCATCATGCCTGCATGCTTGCATAGACCCTCGGGCATATCGAATGGCATTGACGGAAGGTCAGGTTACGCCCGATCGGAAGTTTCCGCTATGCGCGATGGTGGTCTTCGGACCTACGTCCTGCGCCACATACCCAAGGTCTCTAATTTAATGAATCATGTCCCCCCTTGCATGATAAATAAATCGCATGTGATCTTGTCGTGCTTATAACGTTGCATCCTTTATTCCGGCCTCGACAGCCCACTATCTCGGCAATTAATCAAAGGTGTTCCCCCCTCGTGGGGGATGTAATTAACGCCATAACCTTTATGGTATGGCGGACTGCTGGTCCCGACCGAACCTCACTTTCGCCCGACACAGGTCAGAATGAGCACATAATAAACTCGTCACTCACGTGACTGGCACGCTCGCGTCGTCAATCAGTCAGTTAATTACCAGTTAGTTAATCGGTTGATCGAAACGTGAAATAATAAATAAGATTAAAAAAAAGATCGCAAACAGACGGTGATACGTAATGCCACTACGCCACAAGAATCTAGGTGGGAGTTCGCTCTCGGGTCTGCGCAGTACTCTTTCGTTCGTTCGTTTGTGCGTGGGCCTCCTATGTTTGTGACAGTTGTTTGTTTCCATGATTAACAAAAATGTGATAATGTGATAATGTGACAATGTGAAAATGCGATAATGTGAAACTGCTCATTCACCGTGGTTTTAGCGCATGTATTGGTATCTTATATGTTCGTTGAAGAATATGTAATTTTCTCATATGAGCTATTTTAAGTAAATGATAATGAATGGATTATGCTATTATTAGCATCTGAATTATGTATATAATCCAGTTATATAAATGTGAGTTAACCCCGATTTGTTTAGGCTACCTACTGAGCGTCACACTCACTCCTTTGTGACACACATTTTCAGGAAACGTAGAGAAAGAGGTTGAGGAGGAGGCTGCGGCTGAGGAGTTGTGCTATTGCGTAGTTTGTCTGGGTATGCTATGGATGAATATCTCTCTTATATGTATGTTTTTGGGGTGGTGAGCCTATGTGGACTCAAGTTTATTTGGAACAATGGACATGTACTCTCTCATGAAAATTATGAATGGTTGAAATGCTAATTTACATTTTGTGTAATTGTGGTTTCTCTCTCTCATGCGAATATATGCATGTTTATATATTTGTGCTTCCGCGATACGTATGAAGTAATGTCTCGAGGTCCGATGGGAAGGGAAAAAAAATACCATAAATTTGAGAATCGGATCTCGGGGCGTTACAGAGTGGTATCAGAGCACGACAGACAAACTATGGTTTCAACCATTCCGATTGTCCAGGTAGTAGAAGAAGAGATAGGCTAGAGTGAAAAAGGGTAGAGTATATTAGGACCCATTTAAAACAGACCCCAAGCCACATTCTTCAGAGAAATGGTAGTTAGTACACCAAGCTGGTGATCCTTACTCTAGAAGTCCAATGGAGGGATATTGCTAGGGGAAACATACCTCCTAGATATGAACAACTTTGGCCTCGTTCTAGAAAAGGATTGGATAGACAAGCACCAGTCTTATTTGTGCGGAAGAAAGATGGGGCTATACGGCTGTGCATCGATTACCACAAGCTTAATTAGGCCACCATTAAAAACAAGTATTCTCTATCGAGGATTGAAGAATTATTTGACCAACTATCATCTGCTAAGGTCTTCTCCAAGATCGATCTGAGGACTTCCATGTGGGGATTAATTGACGGGCTGATCATGTTCCAAGGAAGGAACTGTGTACCAGATGACGTGAAATTTAAAAGGGAGAGATGACTAAAGCTGACTCATATGGGATCAGTGGGAGAGTGAAATCTGATGGAAATCAGAAGATGTCGGATACTATGTTCAGCATCATAGATTCTTGAGTGTAGATGAAAGAGGTTGTCATCTACTCATGCTTATCCCGACTTCTAGTCAGTTAGGCCTTCTGAATTGGTCAAAGATATACAATCTTCTATTCCATCCACTACTAAGCACTTCCTCTTTTCAAGGTACGGAGCAAGGAATTGGAATAACTAATTATGCAGAGCGATGAGCCATTTTAGTTTACAAGTCACATAACAAGCCAAATCTTAGAATTGAATTAATAAAAACACTAAAAGCATACACTGTAGCATATGTTGTAGGTTACAACTATTTTAAGTGAGATGATATTCGATTAGCCCCTAAAGCACAGCTTGCGCATTACACGTGTAAGCTTCTTCTCCAGAACAAAAGGTCAATTGATCATTAATGTCTGAATTAGGAAGCAAGACAAGCAAGCTTAAATCATTTTAGTTGCGGCAAAGAGGGCTGCCCAAGATACCATCAAGGTCTGGTTGAGATATTCGTCAGCCTTAAACTTCAAGAAATTGATATCTAGGGTCATACTTTTCCTGTCTCTGACACATTTAATGCCTATTAGGATATCTCGTTATGTTGATGCCATGGATTCCAGGCAAAAATACTCAGTTGCATACTCTAGACTGATGACATTGCTCCTCAACTAGCTGCAAAACACTTATCAAAGTTTAGAAGGGGGTTCTGCTATGGACCATAGTGATAGTTTTACCATAAATGATAATGTCCATTCAGCATTGATCGGCAGTCTGGCTTTCTCACCAAGCTAGTTTTGAAGTCCAAAGTTGCATACGGTATGAAATCGTTCCCTCATTTTTCAGATTGATGAGTGGGTAGGCTTTAACATGGAGTTACGGGCTTTGTAAAGCTCAGTCGTTTCAGTTCATATGTTTAAGAAAAATTGAGGAAGGGGGACCATGTGATCCTAAAGGTGTCTCTTCCATGGGAGTCATTCGATTCAGGGAGAAGGGCAAGCTTGGTCCTAAATATATTGGGCCTTTCGAGATTTTGCAAAAGGCTAGCGAGGTGTCTTATTGACTTGCACTTCCGCATGCTCTGTCGCATGTACACCCGGTCTTTCACGCCTCCATGCCCAAGAAATAGGTCTGAGACGCCTCACATGTTATAGAATATGAGCCCCTAGAAGTTCGAGCAGATTTGTCCTATGTGGAGCAGCCCAATGAGATCATAGATTGGAAGGAACATGTATTGAGGAATAAAACCATCCGGCTGGTGAAAGTCTTATGGAGGAATTCTTAGAGGAATTTTTATTCCAAGGAAGCAACATGGGAGCCGGAGGACAGGGTGCGCCAGAAATACCCTCAACTATTCGGTGAGCAATTTTTCTCAAAAAGAAATTTCTCAAGTTAATTTCGAGGATGAAATTATTTTTAAGGGGGAGAGAATGTTATGACCACCAATTGGGCACTGGCCCAATCGAGTACAATTCGGGCCCATGAACTCAATGAGCTAGAAATCTGGACAGATTATTAAAGGATCCTTAGGAAATTAGTAACTTACTATAAGGCGGTCAGAATTAGGTAAAACTAAATCCCATGCAACGACCATTAGGTAAGGAACAACTTTGATGAAGAGTGTAACTTCTAAAAAATAGGCCTAATAGGAAATAAGGAGGAGTTATGATAATGGGCCGAAACAGTTATAGAAAATGTAGTCACCCGTTAAAATAATGATATATTGGTCCCTAGTCAACCAAATGGAATGAAACCAAGCTCATTAGAAAGCTTGGGCCCTTAGCCCAAACTCTTCTGTTGACATGGAAACCCAATTCGCATTAGAACCCAAGGTTTTGAGTCCTTTTGCTGCCAGCTATCACTGAGAGGTGTGATGGTTGGGTGAATTCGCACGTAATTAATGGAAAAATGATAACTTCATCTTTGGTTGATGAAATGACCTGAAACTAATGCCATAATTTTTAATGGCATGTTATCTACAACTTCTTTGTTGTGGGCGAGGCCAAATTCCACCTGGACTATAGTTATACCCGAATTATCTCGGGCTACCGAAAGGTCACGGCTGGAACGAGGGAGAATAAATATTAATATTGAAAAAATCATAACTCGTGATAGGGATAATGAAAGTTTATGAAACTATGTGATGTGACACAAAGATGCAAAGGCAGCAAACGACAATGATCCCTTGGACTTAATTCGCAATAACAATCACAAGAGTCGAGAGCAACTTGAGAGTCGCCGTTACACCGCGCACACCCGTTTCCCGTGGTGACTCGGTGATGCCGAGTCGAGGTAGTGGAGAAAGCCCCTGGCTGGCTAGAGGGCCAGCACCACTTAGGTTGACCCTCCCGAAGGTATGAAGCCCACAAACGAGGGCGGCCGGGTGCCTTGGGGGCACTAGGTCACTCACTCACTATGGCCACGGTGACCACACAAGAGTTAGTGGCTCCGGGAACGGGCGCTCTCTCACCGACCAGCGGACAAGCTTTACGGATATGAAATGAACAGAAATAAATGGAGCAAGGGCAGGAGCTCACCTGGTTGTTTTGAAGAAACCAACCCCGTTCGGAGACGAAGGGCGAGCGGGGAAGTGTGGGTCCCCGCACACTGCGCTGAGGAAGCTTCAATCCTGTTTAAAATTATTACAACCACTACTCCTCGCGCAAGAGGGTGAACTTGGGGTGGGGATAATTAAGTACAGTTAAACACAACCTCCACGTAGGGAGGGGCGGTAAGCCAGCCAGGCGGGGGTGGGAGATTCGCCGAAAGACGCGCAGGTGAAGCCGAAACGGAAACTCCCTGCTCGCTGTGATGGCTGACTACCAGTCGCTGTGGAGACTGTAGATCACGTTCTAGAATGTTGCTGAAGGCGAGACCAACTGGGAAATCTTCGTATCAGGGACCAGGATGCTTCAGAATTTTCTTGATTTCTTCTGCTACAGCTGCTGGTCCGGGTCGAGCGACGAACAGGGTGGCAGATTCTGGCCGCAGCAGCTACCAGATATGAACAGCCACTTGCAGAAGCTACCCCGGCCGCTCCCGAACCCTGAATCACAAGCCGTTGGAGTTTCTGGAATCGTGGTCGAGTCTCCTTCGCAGAAGAATTAATGGGGAGGCTAGATGAGGTCGGAGGAGACCGGGGGACCCAAGAAGGTGCTGACAGGTCGTAGCAGACTTGGGGAGGCCGCTTGGGGCAGTCGGAGGAGAATCTATATAACTCTATCTCACGGAACCCGAACGTAGTTCTGCTTCCTGATCCTGGAAAAGGACAGGACGTGGAAGAACTTTGATGAAGAGGCCTCGGCCTGATTCTGCTAGGGTTCGCCGTGGCACAGCTTCCTTTTAGGTTCAGGTACTTGGTGACAGTAACTCGGCAGCAGCTACTTGATACAAATAGTGACTTGCAGAAGTTACCTCGGCCGCTCCCGAGCTCTGAATCACAAGCCGCCAGAGTTTCTGGAACCGTGGTCGAGCCTTCTTCACAGAAAAACTGGCGGGGCAGCCGTCTGATGTCGGTGCGGACAGGGAGACTCAGAAGAGTGGAGGCAGGTCGCTGCAGGTTGTGGGAGGCAGACCTGACCAGTCGAGGGAGAAAAATGAGAACTCTGGCCTCCAGACACCGAACGTAGTTCCGCTTCTTGATCCTAGTAGAGGACTGGAGGAAGAAGAACTTTGCAGAAGGGCTTGTAGTCTGAATCTTCCGCCGTTTGTTGTGGTACAGCTTCAAAAACCGGTTCAGGTACTCTGCAGGGGGAGTCCAATGCAGTCAGGGGAGAGTGGCTCTCCCAGATGGCCCCGAACTCGGAATGGGATGAGGTCACCTCGCCTGCAAAGCTAACTGGTCGCCCTTTCCAGATTGGTATGGTACGCCTTCAGATCATGCCATATGAATCCGTGGATGCTTCTGCAAGATGACCCTGTTTCTGCCACCTGCAGATTGATCAAGGGGAAGAGAAGGGTGGAAGAACTTGGTTGGAGAAGGTGGGGGTTAGCAATGGAAGTGGAGGGGTGTGGATGGTAGGTGGGGAAGGGATGCTTCTAGGATTGTGAGGGGGGGTTGAGCAGGGGAAGAAGAGATCCAAGAGTGAGGGGGGATGAGATGGCCGCAGCTAGGATGTGAGGGGGGGGTGATGACTTGGGCGGCCAAAGGAAGAACAATGGGGAAGGGGGGTTGGGGGGGGCTGCAACCTAGGGAGGTGAAGGGGCTGGGAATGAATGGGGTGCAGTCCCCAAAGGGAGGAAAATTTGAATTTTATCTTGGGAGGGGGAAGGGGGTGCTTGGGGAAGTGAGGGGGTGTATGGGGAATGCCAAGGGGTGCCTTGGAAGAGGGAGGGATTAAGTGGGAGAGTTAATGTGGCCTTGGGAGGTGAAAGGGTGGGTGATGTGGCAAGGTGAGGTGGCAAGGTGAAGAGAGAGAGGATGGTGTGAATTTGGGAGAGAGAAAGAGGGGAGAGAGAGAGGGGTTCGCCCCCTTTAGTGAGAGGGAGAAGAAGAGAGAGAGAGCTAGAGAGGGTGGGAGAGGTTTGCACTAATGCTCAAATTCTTCAATACTTCATTTCTGATCTCAAGTGGAGTTGGGGTCCTATTTATAGGAAACCCAATATTTACAAAAAGTCCCTGGAGAAAGTGCTAAAAGCAAATAAGCAAGGGGGTGGGGAAGGAAGAGGGCGCCCATGGGCCAGGCCCATCTAATTGGGCCCATATGACCCCCTAGCCTAACAAACATAGGTAAATAACATGATGACCTAGGGACATGACCCAAAATAAAGGCAAATACATCAAAATGACTCAAGAAAGATATAAAAATTACATAGCTAATCTTAGAAAATCAGGCTGAACATAATGGTGAGCATCCGGACCCTTGGAGAAGTGGAAAGTGGTAATCGATGTCCCCATCACTATGACCCAAATTTAGATCAAGAAGTCCTCTTGATTTCATCTGAAGATATCCTGGCATGAATCTCGACGAAAGAGCATGCCCACTCGCATTTATGACTAGGTAGATGAAGGGTCGCGACTAAAATAGGGGAAAATAATTGTTAATGTTTGAAACATCATAACTCAGGGTAGGAATAACGAAATTCGATGAAACCATGACCCAAAGTTAGATCCAAAAGTCCTCTTGATTTCATCTGAAGATGTCCCAGCCTGAATCTCGACGTACGAGTGCGTCCAATAGAGTTTATGACTGGAGGTCGAAAGGTCACACCTGTTCAATCCCGAAGAGGTGCTTAGCATTAACTCCTCTTCAAAACCTGCGACCTTGGAGCCTGTTGGCGCCTTGAGGGACGTGGGTAAACCCTTGGGAGACTGAAAACTATATAAGGAGGTGAGTTTCAAGGGTGGCAAGTCTTTAGCAAACAATTTCTATCAACCCTCTACCACCTTCTAGCTTTCTTAAGTAAGAGGAGAGTGAGGGACTCCGTCTCTTCGAGGGCGAACCATCCGATTCGTGGGTGGACGATCCTGCTATTGGAGGATGACGGGCGAAGCCTTGGGAGGATCTGGGGTGTGGATCTCATCGCCGGATCTAAAGGAAAAGCTTAGGTGGATTCGGGGTGTGGATATCATCCCCGGATCGTCGGTTTATCATTTCGAAGGTAGGCACCTATCCTCAAATCTTAGGGGTCAATGAAGCATTAAAATAATTTTAAAGTAGTTTCTATATGCCAAATAGGGATTAAGTGCATGTGGGATTGGCTACCAAGTCTATTTACTAGTTTTTCCATCAAGTTATGTGTTTTTGAGAGGTTTCTCGGAATTTTAATTGAAAATATTGGGTGATGTCGACACTACCCACGAATGTGCTGATACATTCTCACGAATGTGCTAACGCAGCCCACGAATGTGCTGACACATTCCCATGAATGTGCTGACACATCCCATGAACGTGCTGACACTTCCCCTGGACGTGCTGACACTTCCCCCTGAATGTGTCAACACATACCCTGGATATGTCCACACTTCCTCTTTAGAAACTGTCGAATATGCTGACACTGCCCATGGACGTGCTGACACTGGCCCCTGAATGTGTCGACACATACCCTGGATGTGTCGACACTTCCTCTTTAGAAACTGTCAGATGTGCTGACACTGCCCATGGACGTGCTGACACTTCCCCCTGAATATGTCGACACGTACCCTGGACGTGTTGACACTTCCTCTTTAGAAACTGTCAGATGTGTTGACACTGCCCATGGACGTGCTGACACTTCCCCCTGAATGTGTTGACACATACCCTGGATGTGTCGACACATACCCTGGACGTGTTGACACTTCCTCTTTAGAAACTGTCAGATGTGTTGACACTGCCCATGGACGTGCTGACACTTCCCCCTGAATGTGTTGACACATACCCTGGATGTGTCGACACTTCCTCTTTGGAAAACTGTCGGATGTGCTGACACTGCCCATGGACGTGCTGACACTTCCCACGGATGTGTCGACACATACCCTGGATGTGTCAACACCCTGAGAATGCTGTCCCCAATTTCCAGAAACGTGGAAAAAGAGGGTTTTGAGTGGTCATATTAATTTAGAAAAATCTGAAAAATTAGAAAATGGAAGAAGGATAAGTTGGTAACCCACAGTAAAAATTTCATGCTCATATAAGTTCTGTACTTGAAGTTATGGTTTATTTTCTACCCATGTGTAGGGTTGACAGGTCGACACTTCCTTTGGACAGGTCGACACCCTGAGCACACTGGACCAATTTCCAGGAACGTGGAAAAAGAGAGTTTTGAGAGGTCATATTAATTCAGAAAAATCTGAAAAATAAGAAAATGATAGAAGGATAAGTTAGTAACCTACTGTAAAAATTTCATGCTCACAAAAATTCTGCACTTGTGGTTATGTTTTTTTTTCTACGCATGTGTAATGTAGAAATAAACCTGTGCTCTTTTATTCGATAACCTGATCATGTTCGACAATAAATAAGCTTGTGATTGTGATTTTTTCACTTAAACCATTTGGATGCGCGCTTGCTACGATAAAAGTATGATGCTAGTATTTGAAAAAAAATGCGTATGAATGTGAATGTGAATACGATATGAATGTTATGAATGGAAACAACAGCATTCTGTGAGATAGGACTTTGGTTCTTTTGTGAGATGACCCTGGAATCAAAATTCAGACTTCGGTCCCTTTATAGGGCGGTCCTTGCTGTGGGCCTCTTGAATCAAAATTCAGACTTCGGTCCCTTTGTGGGCCGGTCCTTGCTGTGGGCCTCTGGAATTAAAATCCTATTGATTCAGTCATCGGTCCCATTGTGGGGTGGCCTTTGTGGGACGATGATACGTAACACCACTAGGCCACAAGAATCTAGGTGGGAGTTCTCTCTCGGGTCTGCGCAGTACTCTTTCGTTCGTTCATTTGTGTGTGGGCCTCCTATGTTTGTGGCAGTTGTTTGTTTCCATGATTAACAAAAATGTGATAATGTGATAATGTGCCAATGTGAAAATGCGATAATGTGAAACTACTCATTCATTGTGGTTTTAGCGCATGCATGGCTATCTTATATGTTCGTTGAAGAATATGTAATTTTCTCATATGAGTTATTTTAAGTAAATGATAATGAATGGATTATGCTATTATTAGCATCTGAATTATGTATATAATCTGGTTATAGAAATGCGAGTTAACCCTGATTTGCTTATGCTACCTTCTGAGCGTCACACTCACTTCTTTGTGACACACATTTTTAGGAAACATAGAGAAAGAGGTTGAGGAGGAGGCTGCAGCTGAGGAGTAGTGCTAGTGCGTAGTTTGTCTGGGTATGCTATGGATGAATGTCTCTCTCTTATATGTATGATTTTGGGGTGGTGAGCCTATGTGGACTCAAGTTTATTTGGAACAATGGACATGTACTCTCTCATGAAAATTATGAATGGTTGAAATGCTAATTTACATTTCGTGTAATTGTGGTTTCTCTCTCTCATGCTAATATATGCATGTTTATATATTTGTGCTTCCACGATACGTACGAAGTAATGTCTCGAGTTCCGATGGGAAAGAAAAAAAATGCCATAAATTTGAGAATCGGATCTCGGGACGTTACATAGTATCTATAATGTAATTAAGCTAATATGCATAAAAGGAAGGGGAGAATACCTAGGGGGTGGTGGTTTTTTTACCCCTATGGGGCGTGGAAAAGATAGGAGGATGTTTTAAAACGTGGTGTGAGTGCAAAGAACATGGAAAGAAGAAGAGGGAAGATGCTATGAATATGCAAAAGGAAAGACCAAAACTAAGAGAAAAAGACTCAAACTAAACCAAAGGAACCCAATACTCCCTGGACTATAAGCCTTTTGAACGTGTAAGTAGCTTCTCCCTGATTGGTACTCACTCTAGAATGTAGCAGCACTTCGTGGCAAGCTCCAAAATCTCCTCCTCAAGCCATGAAGTCAAGGGTCCTATTTATAGGCCCCAAACCCTAGGTTCGAGTTGGAGGGATAATGACTCGAAAGTAGGCCTAAAACCAGATAATCCTTCAAGATAATACTCCCAAGAGTCCATAGAAACAAACAGAAGGTTCTGAGAGCCTCTATCTAGAGAGAAATCAAGGAATCATGGACTCTAATTTGACAATAACGAAGCAGAGGAAATCAGGCCGAGCAGGACTCTCTGGCTGACCAAACGGTCTTGCGATAGACCGCAAGGCATCCCAAACGGTCTAGCGAACAACCGCTAGGATCATTCGTCCAGAAGAAGATAAGATCAAAGAGACAGAACATGACTCTCTGTTGCCCAAATGGTCTAGCAAATGACCGCTAGCCAAGCCAAACGGTTGCACGATAGACCGCTAGACTATTAGACGTGGAAAAAGAGATAAAGACCAAGAAATCTTCAAGTTAATCCACAATAAAATCTCTTACTAGCCCTTATCCAGGCCCAATAAGCTGTACTGTCAAGAAATCAGAGGAACTAGGCCCAACCAGGGAGAAAAAACCCATAAAATAGGCTCAAAATTGACCCAAAAAAATGACCCAATAGCCGGTGGACAACTCGGGACATCATAAAAATAGATAAGGAGATGACCCAACTTATTGGTCATAAAATGGGTGTCAACAGATGCCCCTCCTTAACGTCCTCTTTGTAGGGGAACGAGCGGAGGTGAAGCAAAAGTGAAATGGAACATGGAGATGAAGCGGAAATGAAGCGGAGTGAACTGAAAAGCGGGCGTTAAAGTAAACTGACACCCGTCCTCAACCAACGAGCAATAGGAATCTTCCGAAAAACTTCGAACTAATCACAAGGAATGGCCAAACTGAATGACTCAAGCCTGGAGGAACTAACAACTAAAGGAACTAAAGTCACGACCAACCTCCTCACTGGAACGCACAGCTTATAGGCGGTCGGAGTAAACGGAAAAGAGAAGCAAAGAGACGAGTAACTAAACTCTAGACAGGAATCTCCAGATAACCAAACCGAGCAAATAGACCGAAGAATACCATCTAACTCAGAGTGAAATGACTATCCTTACCCAAGACCATGGTTACATAGTTATCCACCATTACTGAGACACTTGAGACAGATGAGGGCACATGAATGCTCAAAGATGTGCATGATGCATGCTGGGCTAAAATAAAGAAACCATCAAAACGAATGCAAAGAAAGGATAAAATAGCAAGATACTCAAGAATATTATTGTTAGACTAGAGAAATCAGGGTCAGGACACTATCTGCAACCACGGCGTGCAAAATAGAACCACCGTCCCCCAACTCTTCCACCCTAACGGCCTATCCAACGATTAAACATGTGCACCTAGATCATCATCATTTTTATTAGATGAGAACATCAGATCCCAGAACACATGAATAACTAGCCGGTTCTTGAGATAATATATCATTAAGTACCATATAGTAATGCATTAAGGGACTAAGGAATCGGAATACTTACCTGCCCTACCTGCCTGGCGAGAGATGATGTGACATGATGGCATTTAAGCTTTTGACAATAAGAAGGTTAGCCATCAATAATTATATCCATAGAATAAGCATGATGCATCAATAAGATATGAACCATACCAAAATAGCATCAAACATTAAGTAGATATTTCATTTCATCCAACCAACATATAGCTTTTCAAACGGTCTAGGCAAGGACCACAAAGAACTCCGACGGTCAAGATATAGACCGCTTGGATAAGGGCGGTTCACTTTCTTCGAGGAACTAACCCAAATGGCAAACGGTCTAGAGGAAGACCGCTAGGAGGGCCCAAATGGTCTCACGATAGACCGCATGGCTCTGAGCAAATTCAAAAACCGAACGGGTGTTTCAACCAACCCATACGCCCCATTCCATTCCTAATCGAAACCATCGCTCCGCCATCTCCGGCAACCAACCTACCGGCGACCACCGCGACTCACACCCCATCCCCACCATGGTGAAGAAGAGGGACGTGAAATGCCTCCAACGGCGGATAGCGGCGGAGGAAACGTCGCCCATGGCGACGACGGACTCACCGACGGAGGAAGCAACTCCGGCGGCCCAACCGGAGGAGGGAGAGGTTCCTATGGTGGAGGAGGGACCTGGGGAGGCTATGGAAGAGGAAGAAGGTGAACCCGCGGCCAAGGAAGCACCGACGGCGGCGGCCGGTCGCCGGTCATCAGAGGTAGGCCATCGAAAACCCATTTTATTTGATTTAGATGAATGCATGTGTGTAGAATGGACTAGGAATGGGTCTGAGAACCCATTAAAGATGTTTGTAGGCCTATATGGCCATTTCCATGACTTGGGAAAATGGGGCAAACAATGCCCTTACGCTGTGTGCCAAGTGGTCGTTCCAGCGACTGTTTGGAGTCCCAGCGGTCCAAGGGGCGATCGCTTGGGCAAGCTAAACGATCCAGAAGGAGACCGTTTGGGATCAGAGCATATGTTTTTTTGATTTTTGTTTAAAAAATGCAAATGCAATGCATTGTATGAATTATGTGACCGGTATGACTAATGTTTGACTATTTTTAAATGTGTGCAGGGAAAGAGAAAGACCAGGATTTCTTGGCTGCAAGTCCGGGCAGTCTATCTAGCCCTACCAGACTATCAGAGAGAGAGACTGGCAGTGATGGGATTTTGAGAGCTGCTCAGTATAGAGGTGATGAGGATTGACACAGCCCTACTCTACGCACTCCATGAGAGATGGGACCCCATCAGCCGGGCATTTCTGTTCCTATAGTGACATATGATCCCGACGCTCGAGGATGTCGCGAGGATCACAGGATTGAGAGTACACGGAGCACCAGTGACGGGCTGGACTTACACAGACTACCGAGAGATGGCACAGGAGCTGCTCGGGCTGGAGCTATCGAGATCGGGGTGACACTCATCCACACTAGGACGGGTGATACTCCAGGAGAGTTTAGGACTAAGGGGAGCAACGATAGGCGTAGGAGAGTTGCAAGAGGAGCATCTCGGGAGATTGACAGACAGAGCCCGAGAGAGAGTTTCGGCTAGACCAGGACCAGAGGGAGATGTCACCCTCCGCCGCTTCCTGATGCTGTTATTCGGGAAGATTCTGTTCGTGACAAGGGCGGACAGAGTGAGCTATAGACTCCCCCCACTACTGTAGGACCTGGACGGAGTAGGGGAGTACGCATGGGGCGCCGCAGAGCTGGCTTTCCTGTTCGAGTCACTGAGCACTACCGACCGACAGACGATGTTGGGCAGCTTCTTACCCTTACTTCATGTAACAATGCTTGACTCTAAATGCTTATGATTATGCTATGCTTATGCTAACATTTAACCAATGTAGGTATGGAGCTACGTGTACCTCCCCGGTCTAGGACGGGGAAAGAAGGTACAGCCGGACCGGTTACCCATCGCGAGGCGGTGGACGACGGTTCGAGACTCCAGGTCGCTACGACGCCTGACGCGAGTGATCCAAGAGGACATGGACACATTCCCATATGCATCGATAAACTTCTAAACTCTAAACCTCTTAAATGTACTTTAAGTGCTTTCATGAAACACTGACTGACTAAAATGCATGACCTTTCAAGTGCGATGGACACCGTACTGGGATGAGGGGCATGAGGGACAGCCCTAGGTCGAGGCGGCCCAGGCGTACGCGGGATGGGACATCTGGCTGCACTGTATGAACATCATCGAGCCACTGCACCACCGCTTGGTGATGAGGACGCGAGGCATGCACCAACCGGACGTGGAGTTCCCGACGCGTGACGACGAGCGGGTTGGACGGCCCTCGAAGGGCTTGAGTGGGGATACTGACTGGGTGACCCGTGCGATGGGCCAGGTACGGGACTGGTCCAGAAGAGGTCGTATGGTGAGAGCCCGAGCCAGCAGTGATAAGGCCCACCAGAAGGCCTATGCCAGCAGATACGGCAGAAATATTTGAATATCAATCTCATTGATCTCATAAGTATCATACCAAATCCCATTCCACGGCACTCGATGACCGGTGTGATTTCCTAAACTCTAACTTCTTAATTTACATTTAATGCTTTGACACCTATTAATGATGCATTGACCATATGACTTTCTATATGCAGCTAGACCCCTAGGGCCGGATAGCAAAACTTCAGGGACTCCTCCACTCCACCGTGCAGCAGAGGGATGACCTGCAGCGCTCCCTAGATCTTTTGGTAAATTCTAACCCTTAGACTTAAATGCAAATGCCTATGCATGCGACTGACTAACTAACTTCTAAAATGCAGCAAGCCGAGGAGCCAAACGATAGGGACCCGACGCTCCGTCCTCGTCTTCCCAGCCAGTGGGCCAAGCAGAGCGGGACGCCGATTTCACTCGGGCAGTTGCTCGGGTCGAGGAGGCCGAGGCCGCTCTCATGGAGAGGGTAAGCAACTGACCGACTTCTTTTTATGCTATATGAAGAATGCAACTAACTAATCATGATGAAATGATTATGCAGACGAGGGAGTTAACTGCAGCACTGTGCCAGGCAGAGCGCGCCCTAGCCGAGGCGGAGTGTCTCCGAGGAGAGGCGACCGAGGTGGCCCATCTCTGTGCATAGGTAGCTGAGGTAGCCCATCTCTGTGCAGAGGCAGCCAAGGCAGCCCACCTCCGTGCGGAAGTGGAGTGACTGAGAGTTGGAGCAGCAGATTTTGAGCGGCACCGGACTGAGGCGAGAGAGCTAAGAGTTGAGGTCTGAGCACTGGAGAGGGCACTCCAGCTGGTGAGCGAGCGGTCGTCCCACAGCGTGTCACAGAGCGTTGCGCGTAGTGGGCACCGGTACTATTTTACAGGTTCCTCCGGCCAGCGGAGGAGTGAGGAGGATGAGCGGAGGCGACGACACCGAGAGGAGGGGAGCACCTCCATGGCCCCACCAGCGAAGAGACCTGAGGGTACCAGGGACAACTGGGGTCCAAGAGAGGGACCCGCCGGAGCGTGACTTGTACTTTCTTTTCCTTATGCACACATGTACATGACTCTCTGTTAATGAAATATATGATGTTTTTATCTTTTCAAAATGCAATGTGAATGCAAATGCTGACTCACTAACAATGACTCTTAGGACTCACCAAGATATTAGAAGAGAGAGAGTGAGAGAGGGTGAAAACTGAGGATTAAAATGAAGAAAGTTTGGTCAAAATTTGGGAAACAGGGGAAAACGGTCTTATGGAAGACCGCAAGGATGAACAAACGGTCTAGCGCAAGATCGTTAGGTGAAAGCGGTGAAGAAACGGAGGAAACGGTTGCATGACGACCGTTTGAAGGGTCCTAGCGGTCACTCGATAGACCGCTAGGGAGAAAACTGAGTGAAATCCGAACATGACTCTCCATGAGAGTCCGAACTTGGGGTTAGAAGCACCTATTCTGTGTTAAGACTTATCCTAACTTAATCCAAAGCTAACTAGCCTCAATCCTAATGTGTTAGGACTAAAACAAAAGCCCTATTACTAGGAATACACCCAGAATTCATGGCTCCTCAGAGATCTCTGCTCTAAACCTTGAAAACTTCTCAAAATCGCCCAAAAACACCATGAAGAGGAGCCTTGAAGGTAGCACCATGGAAGAGATGGCCTATACCGGGCCAAAGGCGGCTAGAAGGGAGCATGGGGAGCTGCAGCGGCTGACCTCCATCCCCAAGCACCTAAGCACAAGTCCTTCAAGAGAGCTAAGTTCAAGTTATTTTCAAAATTCTAAATTTTCTGAACTTTCTTCTCATATGACCTCTCTTCTTCTTCTTTTCCTCTCTTTTCTTTTCTCCTTAGCTCCTTCTGGCCCAAGGTGTTATTCTTCCTTAAAGTGGGTGGCTCCCATGATAAAGGACCTTCCTTTAGAAGTTACTTCAATCCTAAGAGCATGGAACCTCCAACCTTTGTTGGTTTTAGCCAAGAATTTTCAGAAATTCTCCTATGATTGGCCTAGCATTTCAGCCTTAGTAGAATTATGGCACCCTCAAACACACACTTTCATATTCCCAACCTTTGAAGTCACTATCCTTATAGAAGAGGTAGAGACCTACCTAGCTCTTCCTAAGACTAAGGTGGGGGATGAAGAATTAGTGTGTCACACGGTTGAGCCTATAGACCCATCACTTATCTTGGGAGACTTCTTACCCAATCCAAAAGATGTAAGAACCATGATTAGCCCTCGCCATATTCATTTAATACCCTTAACACAATGGATTACCTCTCATTGCAAAAATAAGTATGAGAAATATGAAGCCATAGCAAAAGCCGTCTCCATTTATTTGTGCGGGGTTTTCTTCTTCACAACCACCGACCACCTATTAGATATCCAAAATCTCAGCATTATTAGTGATTTGTGGCGGGGTTTATCTATCTCCCAAGCCATCCTTTCTTACCTCTACGAAGTCCTTAGTTCAGCTTCACTAGGAGGTCCCCTCTTTGGGTAAATGATCGTCCTTGAGTGTTGGATGGGAGTAAGACTGAAATTTCTACCCAAGGAGGACTTGCCTTCAACTAGACGCATATTCGGGAGCCACCCACTCCACTTCATAGGAGGTGCATTTGGGTTCTCTTCACAGGTTGAATGCCGGACCGCGGATAAGAAAACACGGGATGATTGGCGTCTCTTCCTCAACACATTGCCAATTGACAAGTTCATGATGCGACCTCGAATTCCTCAGGGCACTACTCTCAGATTACCCCGACGACTGGGCCTAGACCTATAGCTAGTAGGGAACACCACCTTGGTGATCTACAACCCGCACCGGTGTTACTTGCAAATCAGGCTACCCCGCACTACGGTTCAAGCACTATCACACTATCCGCCCCTTCAAGCTAGGAAGATTGGGACCGAGGAGGACGAACGTGTAGTCCGGAGCGCTCTAACCATGTGGGAGATCAGCCGAGTCCGTACCTCGCAAGCTGAAGTGAAGGAAGACGACGAGGAATACCATGCTTATGTGAAGGACTTACGTAAGATCCGGCCTGATACGGATAGGAAATTGAATGTAATTTGAGCTTTGAATTTTATTTTTCCATTAAAAGAATGATGTATCATGACTTTGAATGAATGAATAAGAGTTTCGATTTTGAAAGATGTGCAATGGACTCTTAATTTTGCTTGATAGATAAAAGGACAGGGTGCTCTATTTGCCAAACGGTCCAATAGAGGATCGCTAGAGGACCCTAACGGTCTAGCGATAGACCGCAAGGAAAAGGACTCATGAAAACTGAGTTTTCTAACTCTCGGGTGGGTCATGCGGTCTCCTACTGGACCGCTAGGATGGCGCAAACGGTCTAGCGATAGACCTCTTAGAAAGGGGAGACATAAAAAACTGAGTTTTGGTTCCTGGGTGAGGCAAGCTGCCCCTCGGATGACCGTTATGGCGGATTAAGTTGTCCATCATTAGACCGCAAGGAATGAAAGATAGAGAAGCTGCGAGCTTTGAATCCTGAGTAATGGAACATGTATCTGCACACACTTAAAACAAGAAATAAGTTAGATCTGTTCTTAGGCTTAACCCCTTACCTTCAGCAAGTTAGAGAATGACTAATTCTTGATATTTGGTTAAGGGGTGGAGCCTTATTAAATAGGTGAAAACGTAATGAGAAAAATGCAAAATGCAATGCATGATTATGCAAAGATGATGGTATTTTTTTTTAGATTTTTGAATATTTGATTTTTCTGAGTTTCTGAAATATTTGATCTATTTTCTGATTTTTTTTTGGATTTTGAAATATCAGATTTTTTTTATTTTGAAAGCCAATTTCATCCCGACAACGAGAGCCCTACCTGTTTCACAAGGAATCTCGGAGGTTGGCATGCTTTTGAAGTGACAAACCTTGACCAGGGCCCATCTGCATAACGGTGCTTCTACTGAGGCCATACCCGGGGTACAGTCTAGTCCTAAAAAAGAAAAAGAGAATTCGAGAGGTAAGTCTAGGCCAGGTATAGAAGTTTTAGGGTTTGAGTCGTTCTCATGACAACCCTTTCAGAGATTCAGTCTATTGCGCCGGGGCTTTTTGTCCGTTATCGAACCTTCATCCACTCTAGACACGCGTACGACCGGGCTTATAACGTCCCGCGAGAAAATTGTACTGCCACTCTTGTCATGTCTAGTTTTACACATTTTTTCTTATTGGAGCTTGAACTTTCGAGCTCATGGTCTTTTGAGATAGACTTTTCTTATTTACCATTACTTTGCTCCTTCTTTTCTCTTTTTCTCTGGTCTGTTACTTTTTTTCTCGTGGAATCAAGTCATAACGGACTGCCCCTATTTGAGACATCCTTTCATCAGGGTGTCTAGATTAGTCATCGCCCCCTTATTCGCCTCTTGCCCCTAGATTTAGTCGAAGAGTGAAACGGACAGGGACTTTGATTTCCCCCAAGCATGGCCAAGGAGAAACGGTGTTTTCAAAAATCGGGAAACCTGGCCAGGGATGTCGTGAAGTGTGTGAATTGCCAACCTCAGAATCCTCCTTCATGATTGAGGAAGAGACACCTTGCTACTGGGCCTTCATTAGACTGACTCTATGGGAAAAGGCGTTTAAGATACAACCCGTTCCAGGCGTGAGACAGCTCCTCACCTTCTGCGTTGACTAAGCGATATGCGTTCACTGGATAAGCCTCTCTAACGACAAACGGCCCTTCCCAGTTAGGTTGCAATTTAGACCTAGGACCTCCGGACCTAATAAATTTACGTTTCAAAACCATATCACCTATTTGAAATTTGCACTCAATTACCTTCTTTTGAAAATAACGTGAAACTCTCTTTTGATAAACAGACACGTGATCAGCTGCATTCATCCTCTTCTCATCCAAGAGTTCCAGCTGAACGAGCAATGCCTCTCGACGTTCATCGAGATTAAGTTCCTTATCAAGCTGTGCCCTTAGGGAAGGGATCAAGATCTCATATGGGAGCACCGCCTCCATCCCGTAAGTGAGAACATAGGGGGTTTGCCCCGTAGGAGTACGGACGGAGGTACGGTAAGCCCATAGAGCTTCCACTAAACGTTCAGGCCAATCAGAGAATTTGTGAGATTCACATGTTTTCTTTATGATTTTAAGAAGGGTTTTATTGGTAGCTTCAGCTTGACCATTAACTTGAGGATAATATGGTGATGAATGATGCAATGCAATATTCAACTTCTTACATAGGTCTTAGAGCTCTTGCGAGATGAACTGGGGTCCATTGTCGGTGACGATGCTGCTTGGCACTCCGAACCGCGAGATGATATTCTTCAAGATGAAGCGAAACACCGTGGTAGCTTTGATCTCCGCGTACACTTCCGCTTCGGCCCACTTGGTGAAGTACTCAGTGGCGGTAAGGATAAAGGATTTCTGCTTAGTCTGGAAATTGGGATCACCTAGCGGGCCGACGATGTCGAAAGCCCACATAGAGAATGTCCAAGGAGCAGAGAGAGGATGAAGGGATGAAGCAGGAGCATGGATTTTATCAGCATGGAGTTGGCATTTAAGACACCTTCGGACATAGAGGGAGCAATCTTCTTCTAGAGTGGGCCAATAGTAACCCTGCCTAAGGATTTTCTTCGCTAGAGCCTGGCCATTGACATGACCTCCACACTCACTCGAATGGGCTGCTTCGGCCACCTTCCAAGCTTCATCATCATCAAGACATCTCATGAGCATCCCATTGAGAGCGTGCCTGTACAATTCTCCAGCAATTATAGTGTACTTCGAGGTAGCTCTTCTAATAGCTTTACGCTGTTCGGCACTTGCCCCTTCTGGGAATGATCTGTCTCTGGAGTACAGCTCGATTTTGTGGTACCAGGGCAATTCTTCCTCTTCCAGAATTTCCTCTAGCTCAGTTAAGGATACTTCCTTCAAATCTTCCTTCTCGGCCCTAGCCTTTACAGTCTTCCTAAGGTTGGCGAACCAAGGATCCTGAAGAGAAGGGGCGTCCAATCTCTAGACGATGATAGTTTCAGTGCTGCGACTGAGAGGGAAGGATAGGGAGGAAGCGAGTGATGCCAACGCATCAGCAAGGAGATTCTGAGATCGAGGAGTATGGATGTAGATCAGTTTACGGAATTACCTAGCTAAGAGAGTGACCAAATCTTGATATGGCTTGAGCTTCTGGTCATGAGTGCGGTAAGTGGACATAACTTTCTGCAGAATGAGCTGGGAGTCTCCTATGATGTTTAAATAGCACGCACCTAAGAGATAGGCGTGCTTCAATCCGGCCAGGAGAGCCTCATACTCAGCGATATTGTTGGTAGCAAGAAAACGAAGCTGATAAGTAAAGGGAATAGTCACCGCTTTCGGAGTGAGCAGAACAGCGCCTATCCCTTGGCCTTAAGAGTTGAGTGCACCATCAAAGTGCAGAGACCAGAAGGGATGATGAGTGAGAACAGAGAGATGCTCGTCAGGGAAATCATCCTGAATAGAGTCCGTGCTGGGGATAGGAAGATGAGCGAGATGCTCAGCGATGGCATACCCTTTAATTGCCTTCTGAATAACGAATGTGATATCAAACTGAGAGAGGAAGCTCTGCCATCGAGCTAACCTACTAGAAAGTGATGCGGGATGGACACGGGGACCGACTCTAAGTGATGCGGACCTCGGACTCTAAATGCGGACGCGACAAGCAACATACAACAATTGAGACACTTTGGCCCGACACTAAGAGTTCCTATGGGCTATACGTCGCTAACAGAAATGTAAGCTCACTCGTCGTCCCAAACGAGGGGAAACGCAGATCCGCACGGTTGAGAAACCGGTAGAGTCAAGGGTGGTCGACTCACTTCCGTGCTCGGATCGAGCCACGGGACGGGTCACTCTCTCACTCACAGCGGTGACATGAACTCGCGGGCTAGAATCCTAATGCACTCACAGCGTCATATGACCATATACTAAACTAGCAAATGAACGCCAAGAAGTAAGACCGTTACCTCCACACTCCCGGCGTGGGGAAGATAACCCCGGCCAAATCCGTACTCCCGGTTAACAAATTTTTTACAGAGGTACAAAGTTTTGACCCACTCCACGCAGAGAGGTAACAGGTCACATGTGGGGTCCGGGAGTAGCGGGAATTGGGTTGACGGGCAGCATCTTGATATCGCTCCGACGGTGCCGAAACCCACGTTTTGGTGCTGTCCGGACGGCGCGATCTGCGGGTACGTGGGGCCCACCTACTGCTCCGTTCTCCGGACTTGGCGGGGTGGGTCCCGCTCTGATGGTGACACCTGGGGTTACGCTCCCCTGGACGGTGGCCGGGTTGGAACATCGGTCGGAGGCCGATCGGCTCCGATCTCCAAGTCTTGGAGTTGCTGCCCACGGATCTGCTGCTTCTGTTTTGCCACGCAAGATCCGGCGAGATCTGTCGCTGCGATCAGCACCAACGTCGGATCGACGCACAAGAGATACCGTTGGAAAGCTCTCTCGAAGTCCTTCGACCCTCTGTGACTCCAGAAAATTCGTTGGGACAGTACTTTTGTTGGCAGATTTATGAATCGGACTGATCTCTGTTTCAGATCTGGCCGGGCAGAAAGGAAGTTTCCTGAGAGTTGGCATTGACCGTGAAGTAGACTTCCGATTCAGATGTGGAGCTATCATGAAAGTTGTATAGGTGAGAGAGAGGAAAATGGCAATAATTTTTATGACTGATTTGGTGAAAGTTTGGATGGGGAAAGGTATTTTAGACTGCTGGGTGCTCGGATCTGGACAGAGGCAGACAGAATTGAGTTGGGATATGGAGTGAATTTTTAGAAAATATGAATGTGAATCTAAATTCACAAGAAAATTTGTGGATGTGGTATTAGGTGGACAAAACCTCCAATAAAAATGTCAAGTCATTTGGAGCACTAGAAGGTGGATTCATGAACCACCTATTTGAGATCTGGAAATCTGGACAGACTGCAGGCAGATCTGAAGGAAGGTGGAGAACGAAAATGGAAAAATGGGAAATAAAAACTAGAAGCTCCACCAATTTTTTTAGGATGTGGTGATGACCCCTGAAACTCACCCTGAAAGTTTGGGCTCAAGAAGATCTCGTGGCTGGGAGCAGAAATTCGTGGAAGAAGGGGATGTCTAGGATGGACAGAACTCCAGCGACGATGGCGGTGGTGCGATGGCGGCACGATGGCGGCGGCGGCGGTGACGATGATCTTCACACCTGATAGAGGAGGCTTCACACCTCTGATTCACAGCCTTCCCAACTGCAGAAGGGGGAGAGAGGAGAGAGATAGGGGGCGGCCCTTGCTTGCTCCTTTGGAGGAAATTCCAGATTTTTCTTTCAGTAATTCTACTCAAAATAGAAATACAAGGCTTTTATAGAAAATACAAAAAGACTAGTTCTATCCCTAGATCTAGGGTTGGGGAGGGGTAAAAGAGAGAGTTCAAATTTATTTCTCCCATGTGATTTGGAATCAAATAAAATAAAAATTCAAATCCGAATTTAATATGATAAATGGGGGGGCGCCCCCTTGACCTTCTTGCCACCTTCTTAGACTTTGAATACCCATTGTCCCCCCCTTGGTCCAACTCTTCTAGAAACCCACATTGGAATGTTGACTGACCCCACATGGGCCCTAGAGATGAGGTGGATCAATGGGAGAGGGGTTAGGGGGCCCACGGGACCCAGGTGGTCCCAAATTACAAATAAACCCATATGACAATTCGAATTACAATCCGAATAAAAATCAAATAAACACACATTACACACAAATGAAATCCCAGTAAATACTATAAATATCGAGACTCAAGGGGGAGTCTCCAGGCTATCTCCGAGCCAGATGGAAGCCGATGTAGCCCGAGTGGTGCTCCGCGTACGGTACCGACGGCTCGCCGATTCGTGCCTCTCGATCGCTCTGGTGTCCGCACTAAAAGGATAGGCTTTTCTAAGAGATAGTGAATTGGGTCCATTCTAGAGATCAACCTAACTGGGTGGGCCAAAAAGTAGTGTTTCAGCTTCTGAGCTACCCAAACTAAGGCGGCGGAAGTTTTCTCCATGGCGGTGTATTTGGCCTCTGCCGGGTTAAATAACCTGGAGAGGTAATAAGCTGCCCGCTCTTTGCCTTCGTCATCCACTTGTGCCAGGACAGCTCCTAGGCAGTCCTCAATAACAAAAATGATGGGAATCGACGCCAAGCTAGTACTTCTCATATAGCATTTATATCCTTTAGTTTATTTTTTTATCCATGGGAAAGTATACGCACAATTGTACGGCTTTATCGGCCAATGCGTCACTCCCGTAGATTATGTGGGTTTCTATGTAATTTACCCATGGGACCAGCAAGGGGGCCCTCAGCCCTTTCCCATTGGTCCACCTAGACCATGTGGGGCTGGTCAACCAGCCTAGGTGGCCTTCTAGATGAGTGGACTAGTCATATGCCACATGGGTAGACAAAGGGTTAAGAATGTCAACATTCTACACCCATCCCACCTACCCCCATTCAACCTTCCATTCAAAACCTACCCATAGTCAATAGGCCGCCCCCCCCTTCATTTTTTAATGTTTTTTTTTTGTGTTTGTGGCATGCAATCCCAGCCCTTCAATCCCCATCCCTAGATCTAAGGGTGGACAATTGATTTGGTTGGAATCATATAAAAGATTGTATTTTTATGTGAAAATCAATGAAAATCAGAATTTTGTTGAATGAGCAAGAGCTAGCTGCGCCCCCAGCCCTCTCTCCTCTGGTTCTCCCCTTCCCAAGCCTCCATTCTAGAGTGGTATCTCCTTTCCCCACCCTCCGGTGATCATCGGTGCCGCCGCCGCCGCCGTTCGTGCCGCCATCGAGCCGCCGCTGCAGTTCTGTCCGCGCAGTACCACAGCAACTTCCACGAAATTCCACCTCAGCCATGAGCTCAGATCGAGCTGGGAATTTTACTGGGTGTTTCAGAGGTGTCAAGAACATCCCCTAAATTTTGGTTTGTCATTCAGATCCCGTTTAGTATTTTTAGATTTTCGTCCACTCTTCCACTTCTGTTCTGTCTGCAGTCTGTTTCCATTTTCACCCGCCCTGAGTTTTAGGTCTTAGGCCCACTTTTTGATTATTGTTCATCCCACAACTTTTACTGGCGTTTCTTCCATCCACCCCTTCATCCACAATTTTTCTTAATTTTTGGTTCGTCCATCTCATATTTTCTAAAAATCATCCTCAGTCCCATCTACAGTTCTGTCCACCTGTTCCCAGATCCGACCACCAGTCACTCCAAAAATCATATAAAATCACCCCCACCTCCAACTCCAATTCCCAAAATTGTCCCAGTCCCGTGGTTTGATTATCTAAAACTTTTAAGAAGAGCTTAAAGTCCGAATCCCACTGTAAGTAGGCGGTCAACAGCCTTTTACAGAGATCTGATATGCTGATCTGAGATTTCTGGAGCAGTGGAGCAGAAGATTGAAAAATATCTAAGGCCCTGGTCCGCATAGGTTCAGAGGAATCCACTGGCCTTACGTTTGAGGATTTTGAGTCCTCTTTCCAACGGCACTGGTTTCGTCGCATTCCGGCGACGGGGCTGATCACAGCGGCCATTTTTGTTCGAGCGCGCGCTGCAAAACAGCATCAACCAGCCCGTGGGCAGCAATTCCGACGGGTACCGAACGGAGCCGCCCGGCCTCCGATCGCCGTTCCAGCGTGCCGCCAGCCCGGGGATCGCTTCTACCAGTGTCCCCACCACAGCGGTGACACCGGGTCCCACACGGCCCCTCCGGACAGCGCGTGGGCCCCACGGTCGTGATTACGCTTGTAGCCGAATCAACACACGAAGCTGCCCGTCATCCCGAATTCGGTCCTCCCGGGGCCATTTGTGTCGCCCTTTACCTCCCTGCGTGGAGTGGGCATATTCCCATTGCTGTAATTATTGTGTGTTAAGTTCCCCGGGAGTACGAGTTTCGGCCGGGTTCGTCGTCCCCACGCTGAGCGCGTGGAGGTATCGTTCTCGCTCCCTACACTCGGCATTTGCTTATTTTCATATATACTTGTTTATGCCGCTGCTAGAGAGCATGATAGGGTAACTAGCTCGCTTTCTATTTGTATCACCGCTGCTGCGAGAGTGAGCATTACCGTCCCGTGACCCGATCCGGGCACGAAAGAGAGAGCCGACCACCCTAGCTCTTGCCGGTTTCTCAACCGCGCACGTCCGACGCTTCCCTCGTTAAGGGACGATCGCGAGCTTGTTGTGTTCGTGTTCCGTC
Organism: Amorphophallus konjac; assembly: GCA_022559845.1. NCBI lineage: Eukaryota > Viridiplantae > Streptophyta > Magnoliopsida > Alismatales > Araceae > Amorphophallus > Amorphophallus konjac. Next base: position 148,254,598 of record CM040118.1, read on the forward strand.
CCGCATCAATTTGGTATCAGAGCGAGTTGAGTCTAGGGTGTCAAAAAAAAAATAATAATAAGAGTGTCATTTATGTCTAGTCATTAGTCGGTCTAAGTCGTGTTTAGGGTCATCATTATTTTAAAACAAACAAAAAAAGTGTCTTTTCGCATTTGCATCCCTTTACTCGGTATATCAAAAGGTGTTGTCCGAACGTTAGGCTACGCCTATCGGGAAGACCGCACACTTGCGCGAGTGATCTTCGGATCGATTAACTCCGCCACGTGTCGAGTTTTGGTTACGTCTAGGTGCATCATCTTGTAGTGTGCATTTGCATTAGTCGGTGTCTCCTACTCCGTGTCTTGCATGCCCACTCGTCGAGGTACTCAATACTCACCCCCACCACCACCAATGGCGGAATCCCGAGTCTATAGTTCCGATGAGGTGGCCACTATGTTCCGAACTCTTATGGGAAAAATGGATGGGTTGAGTGATCGCTTTGAAGTGCTAAGCACCCGAGTGGATAGGATGGAAGGGTTGAGTACCCAAGTGAATGATCTAGGCACCCGCCTAGAAGAGAGGGTGAAGGCCGTAGAGGATAGGGCCGCCGGGTCAAGCCAGTCCGTTCAGGGATTGGTCGGGAGAGTCACCGCACTAGAGAAAGGACCAGCCGAGACACACCCGATTGTCCCAGTCCAGGCACCCGCCCCACCTACACAAGGTCAACCGGAGCCGGTTCATCAACCCGCGACTCCAAGGGTTCAAGGGGTAGCTACTAGGAGGCACGAAGTCCCCGAGGTGCATGACTACGAGTCCGATAATGAGCATCGGGGACATGGTCGTGATCATCGCCATACACGGCGTACCCACGACCAAGATATGGATGAACGGGCCATTCGGACCGTTCGGGCCGACCCTCCCACCTTTGACGGGTCCTTGGACCCAAAGGTCTACCTTGATTGGGAGGCTGGTATGGACCGATATTTTGAGTGGTTCGAGATGTCGGACCAACGAAAAGTCAAGTATGCCAGGATGAAACTTTTAGGCCAAGCCCAAACCTATTGGAGGAATATGGAGAATTTATTGTTTCATCGTCATGAACCTCCGATTGATACGTGGACTGAGATGAGGGAGAAGCTTAGGAAGAAGTACCTCCCTACCTCCTACCGCCAGCGTCTTATAGAGAAGTGGCAAAGTCTCACCCAAGGAGACCGGTCCGTCTCGGACTACATCGCCGAATTTGATGAATACTACTTGCGATGTGATGCCACGGAGGAGGATTCCCTTACCGTCTCTCGGTTCCGGCGTGGCCTACGCCCACACCTACGGTATGAGCTTCTCCGCCGTAAGGTGGACAAGCTGGAGGATGCTTATCAAGTTGCTCTCGAGATGGAGCAATTCGAGGGTGAGTTCGAGTCTATTCCCCGGTGGAGCCCCGCTCCTCCCCGTAGTGACTCCCGTGGCTCCTTAGGTTCATACCCGAGGGGACCCATGGCTCGTCCTCAGGAGCCCACCCGTCAGGAGCACTTCGCTCCTAGACCTCGACCTCCCCCACCACGGGATCTACCTCCACCCCATCCACTGGCACCCGTTGCCCGTCCCCCGGCACACATGGCCCGCCCCCTGGCCCCGACACTTCCCCCGCTGTTGCCCACGGCGCCTACACCCCCACCCTTGTTACCTACGCCCCCTACCCGTCGGGAGGATAAGGGTAAGGCCCCTCTTATCGGGGAGAGTAGTCGATCACGAGTGCAGTGTTTCCACTGTCATGGATTTGGCCACATTGCCAGTGAGTGTCCCGCTCGCGCCACCCTAGCCTTAGGTGTTGGAGGATCCGTACCTCCCGAGCCAGAGTGTGTTGATTACGAGGCCGATGAGGCGCTTGCCGAGGAGTACTATGCCTTGGGAGGGGAAGAGTGGGAGAGCTCTCCCGCCACCCAGGATGCAGCCACCTAGTGGGCTTGTTGTCACCACCCTAGTCTAGGGTCATATATGAGTCAGTGTGTTTTCTTGTGTGGTTTGTTTGTGTGGTGTGTTTGAGTCGATTGTTTGTGTGTATTGCATGGTGAGTCTGCATGTGTCTTGTGCAAGCTCGTTGTCGTTCTCTTATGAGTGTGAAGCGAGTCATCTCACTCGATGAGTATGGGATCGGTTCTACATCTATACCCGGATCAGTCACCTATAGGGACTCAGCGGTGATTCCTAGTGAGTCTTCGAGCTGTTTTCTTCCCTTTTGAGAGTGCACCTTCGGAGTGACCACCTTTAGCCCATAGCAGTTCGCATATCGAGTATATATGGAATGAGCAGGTGACGATCACTTGGAGTGGAGCATACCCGCGCGACATGGCACGGTGACGTATCCGCCGGAGTACCCGAGCACCCGTACCCCTACTCGACGGGGTCGAGTTCCTCCCACCCGGGGAGAGTTGATGGGAATCGACGCCAAGCTAGTACTTCTCATATAGCATTTATATCCTTTAGTTTATTTTTTTATCCATGGGAAAGTATACGCACAATTGTACGGCTTTATCGGCCAATGCGTCACTCCCGTAGATTATGTGGGTTTCTATGTAATTTACCCATGGGACCAGCAAGGGGGCCCTCAGCCCTTTCCCATTGGTCCACCTAGACCATGTGGGGCTGGTCAACCAGCCTAGGTGGCCTTCTAGATGAGTGGACTAGTCATATGCCACATGGGTAGACAAAGGGTTAAGAATGTCAACATTCTACACCCATCCCACCTACCCCCATTCAACCTTCCATTCAAAACCTACCCATAGTCAATAGGCCGCCCCCCCCTTCATTTTTTAATGTTTTTTTTTTGTGTTTGTGGCATGCAATCCCAGCCCTTCAATCCCCATCCCTAGATCTAAGGGTGGACAATTGATTTGGTTGGAATCATATAAAAGATTGTATTTTTATGTGAAAATCAATGAAAATCAGAATTTTGTTGAATGAGCAAGAGCTAGCTGCGCCCCCAGCCCTCTCTCCTCTGGTTCTCCCCTTCCCAAGCCTCCATTCTAGAGTGGTATCTCCTTTCCCCACCCTCCGGTGATCATCGGTGCCGCCGCCGCCGCCGTTCGTGCCGCCATCGAGCCGCCGCTGCAGTTCTGTCCGCGCAGTATCACAGCAACTTCCACGAAATTCCCACCTCAGCCATGAGCTCAGATCGAGCTGGGAATTTTACTGGGTGTTTCAGAGGTGTCAAGAACATCCCCTAAATTTTGGTTTGTCATTCAGATCCCGTTTAGTATTTTTAGATTTTCGTCCACTCTTCCACTTCTGTTCTGTCTGCAGTCTGTTTCCATTTTCACCCGCCCTGAGTTTTAGGTCTTAGGCCCACTTTTTGATTATTGTTCATCCCACAACTTTTACTGGCGTTTCCTTCCATCCACCCCTTCATCCACAATTTTTCTTAATTTTTGGTTCGTCCATCTCATATTTTCTAAAAATCATCCTCAGTCCCATCTACAGTTCTGTCCACCTGTTCCCAGATCCGACCACCAGTCACTCCAAAAATCATATAAAATCACCCCCACCTCCAACTCCAATTCCCAAAATTGTCCCAGTCCCGTGGTTTGATTATCTAAAACTTTTAAGAAGAGCTTAAAGTCCGAATCCCACTGTAAGTAGGCGGTCAACAGCCTTTTACAGGGATCTGATATGCTGATCTGAGATTTCTGGAGCAGTGGAGCAGAAGATTGAAAAATATCTAAGGCCCTGGTCCGCATAGGTTCAGAGGAATCCACTGGCCTTACGTTTGAGGATTTTGAGTCCTCTTTCCAACGGCACTGGTTTCGTCGCATTCCGGCGACGGGGCTGATCACAGCGGCCATTTTCGTCCGAGCGCGCGCTGCAAAACAGCAGCAACCAGCCCGTGGGCAGCAATTCCGACGGGTACCGAACGGAGCCGCCCGGCCTCCGATCGCCGTTCCAGCGTGCCGCCAGCCCGGGGATCGCTTCTACCAGTGTCCCCACCACAGCGGTGACACCGGGTCCCACACGGCCCCTCCGGACAGCGCGTGGGCCCCACGGTCGTGATTACGCTTGTAGCCGAATCAACACACGAAGCTGCCCGTCATCCCGAATTCGGTCCTCCCGGGGCCATTTGTGTCGCCCTTTACCTCCCTGCGTGGAGTGGGCATATTCCCATTGCTGTAATTATTGTGTGTTAAGTTCCCCGGGAGTACGAGTTTCGGCCGGGTTCGTCGTCCCCACGCTGAGCGCGTGGAGGTATCATTCTCGCTCCCTACACTCGGCATTTGCTTATTTTCATATATACTTGTTTATGCCGCTGCTAGAGAGCATGATAGGGTAACTAGCTCGCTTTCTATTTGTATCACCGCTGCTGCGAGAGTGAGCATTACCGTCCCGTGACCCGATCCGGGCACGAAAGAGAGAGCCGACCACCCTAGCTCTTGCCGGTTTCTCAACCGCGCACATCCGACGCTTCCCTCGTTAAGGGACGATCGCGAGCTTGTTGTGTCCGTGTTCCGTCCCGCATCAAAAAATGTATAGGATCAGGGGTTTCCCGGGGACAGGAGGTTGCAAAATCGGGAGATTAGATAAATATACTTTTAAATCTTCGTAGGCCTTTTGACAATCTTCATTCCATTCAAACTTGACCCCTACCTTTAGCAATTCATAAAACGGACGGCACCTCTGATAATGTTGAGATATGAATCTTCTAATGAATTGCAAACATCCAATCAATCCTCAAAGCTCCGTGATATTCTTAGGCGGAGGCATATCCATGACGGCCTTTGCTTTGTTAGGATCAATCTGAATCCCCCTTTTACTAACTATGAAGCCTAGCAACTTCCCAGAAGAGACTTCAAAAACACATTTCTTTGGATTCATTTTTAACTGGTACTCCCTAGCTCTCTGAAGCACCTTAGCTAGAATGGCGGGGTGTTCCTCTTTAGTTCGTGACTTCACCAAGATATCATCCACGTAAGTTTCCATGTAAACATGCATCTGTTGAGTTATGGTTTTGATGATTGTTGGCGTTATGGTTTTGATGATAACTAAACTTAATGTGTGATTGAGTGATGATAACTAAACTTATAGTTGATTGCACATGTTCTTGATGACTGTGTACATTCATGTTTAAATATGGTTGAGATGGCAAATGGCAACGGTACATGGTCTTGATTCTTGCTTGATTGAATTGGTTTTACAAGAGGCAAGAGGTTTCATAACCTCTTTAATGTGAACAAGCATGGTATTAACCCTGACTATCTTGCTTGCAAGATCAAACTCATGGCAGTCACCTGGTGAACCAAACGTGTGGATAATCACCCTACTCCTCTATAATCCAAAATAGGTGGTATATGTCATGTACTGTCAAGAACCATTGGTAAGGCTCTTACCCTGTTATACACTCCTTGTTATTGGGTGTTCCATGAGGTTATTTTTACTTTGGATGATTGAGTTTTATCTCTTGATTCTTAGCCCAGAACTTGATCCTTACCTCAGAACATGTGTGTTTCAAAGTGTTCATATGCACCTAGTTCTTGAGGTTTCAAGCCCTTGCAAAACTCTCCATTGTGCGCCCTCGCACGCAGATCGACCTGTGCGGTCAGGTCGCGGGGATCAAGGGGGCAGCGCCCCTTGCGGAGGTTTTAGGGCGCGGAGCCCCCGGAACAAAATTTGGATTATAGGGGTGATACTCCTTTAATTAATTAACTTGTCTCCATGAGAAGTTGATTTGGTCTGATGTGCAAAGGCTCCCTACGCCATAACATGTGGATTTGTTTGTTGATGGAACTATTGACTTAACCATGATCGATAAACTGGAAGACTCTCAAACGGTTTTCATACTCTACTCTCACTTCCTCTTAATTGTCTACATGAAGTTCATGCATTCATCATATGGATGTTTGAACTATAGTTCTAATCAATTATCTATGCTCTTGCAGGACAAAACACTCAATATAAATCCACAAGGTCAAAGGAGTTTGAATCCACGGACTGCAAATGGGTTTAAGAGGTTCGATGTTCGAAATCTAGAAAATTCCAGATTTCGGTCGACCGCCAGCCTAGGGGCGATCGATCGATTTTCCCAGCACCCAAAACTGTAATTCCTGTAAAATTCCGGTCGACCGCCCCAAGCTACAGGTCGACCGCTAGCCCCGATGCAGCCTTGTTTGACTTTGTGTTTCAAGCCCGTGGAGAGGTCTTTCCTCCCATTTGTTTAATCCCAATGACCCCAATTACATCATGATTTGTGGATCTGGTCTGGGGGTTGTCCATGTACCATTCAAAGGTAATAAAACATCCTATTGGAGTCATAACCCTATCTATCCAAGAGATCTAAGAGGGCTTCAAAGGGAGATCAAGAGGGTGTTGTCCAAGGAGGAAGAAGGAGGGTACTGTAGCCGTGAACAGTACTCCGTGCAACAAGTGTTCTTCATCCATTCTCAACCCATTGAAGGCATATCTGAAGCCAACCTACTCCAAGGAAGAGAAGAGCCAAGCAAGCAAGCAAGGATTCCAAGAAGAGTGCCTAAGGGAGAAAGAAGAGAAGCCAAGCAAGCAAGAAATGAGAAAAGCTAAGCAAGCACGGATTGAAGCTCCGGTCAAGTGAAGATTGAAGATACGTTCAAGATCAGCAACATGCATTCAAGGGGAACCCAAAACAGGAGTTTTCTAAACTAAGCCTCATTGTCTTTATAATTTGGGTGTTGTATTTATGTTCATCATAAACTGAAGAACTTGTGTGTGTGTGTGTGTGGATCATTGTTGGATCCATGGTCGTATGTGTGTGTGTCGTATTTGATTCGTGTGTGTGCGTGGATCTTCCTAGATCTGCGTTTGTGTGTGTGGATCTATTTAGATCCGTTCTGTCTCGTGTGTGTGGATTGCTGCACTTGTTGTCACGCCCCGAACTGATAGCAGATACGCCCAGAACGGATAACAGCGGAACGTGTAGTTCGGAACGCGGCAGTGATACAGTCGTGAATAATCAGAGCAAACATAAGACATAAAATTCAAGGCCAGACCATGTTGACAAAATATAATCTTTATTGATAATCAAATGTCAATTACATAACTCGACTCCACTTACATGAGAAAAAGAAAAGAGTCAAATACTTTAATAAAGGGAAAAAGACTCAAGGACAAGATAAGACTCAAGAAAAATAAAAGACATAGACTCGGTTCTCCATAACGCTTATCACTCTTGCCCTTCCCCGTCTGAATGGGTGTCTTCGATGTCATCACCTGAAAAATGTTAAAATAGGCTGGATGAGCAGAAAGCTCAGTAGGAATTACATCACTCATCAAGCAGGATATAAGTGATTAGTAGATTTTATCATATTCATGATGATGCAATGCATGAAACAATATAGCTTAAAAATCATGATGATCAATCTAGCAGAAAAGGATGAATATCAAAGCCAAGGACAGTTACGAGCTCAAGAGAAATAGGGATGAATTCCCTTACAGAGTCAAGGATAAGCTATCAGAATAAAACAAGGACAGATACTTAGATGAACATAACTTCAGAATTGGCCATAATATAACAGAGTTCTAATAAATATAAGTAATCTAGCAGAATATCTAAGTTATCAGAATAACCGAGCAATAAATTATCAGAATAACAGAATTAACAGAGTTTACAGAATAACAGATATAACAGCATATAACAGATGTATAGAGTTTGGTGCAATGTCACACCTAGAATTCTCATGGTTTATAGAATTAGACTTCCGTCCTACCTGGCACTGAAAAGTCGCGGACCCACAGCCCTTAATGTTTCAGAATCAGATTTGACCAATATAGAGTCAAGGGGTTATGTTCTCAAATTAAGGATAATTCCCAAAGGGACAGAGAGTCATGAATATGCATGATATGCCGAACACGAAACAAATTTGAGAAAACTAGGTAATTAGCATCCCTTATGATGCCGCCAATTATAAATTGCGTCCAAGGGATGGTCGCACATTAGGTTGACCATGACAGGCTCAAGAAAAATAACGACACTTTAAGTGGTCGCTTAATGATAAATGGCATCCGTCATCAGGTGGCACCAAGAGTAAATTGTGCCCCCGCCATGGTTGCCAATTCTATTAGGCGTCGATGACATGGTCACAGTTCAGAGCTTTCGGAAGAAACAGAGTCATATATATAGATACCAGAGTTTTATGGTACAACCAGCTCAGTCGGCCTTGAGGGAATCCAACGCTACGAGGAGACTTACGGAGGTCCCAATGACTAACTTGCCTGTCCGAAGGAACGGAATATCCAACGGAGGGCTCGTACGCCATCGAGAGTTGAGTGTGTAAGCGAGAAACAACGTGAGAACAAGGATTCTACCCACAGACTGGGATAAGAGTGCTAATAGACCCGCGGTATGGGTCGAACCCGATAAAATAGGGAAGAACAAGAATTCACGTCCATATAGATGGGCGTTAATTTATTAATTAGTGTCTCTTTATAGAGGCGCCAATTCTAGAATTTAATTTACGTCCCTTTGGAAAGACGTCAATTCATTTCTTAATTTCTATTTAATCTAATAATTTAGAAAATAACATCTTTTTAAAAGGACACATACTATTTAGTGAAAATTTAGAGAAACAAAATATATGATAATTAAGAGAAAAATCTAAGGATTCCAAAAATATATATTTTATAATTTTATTTTACATAGTTTTATAGATATAGACTTTTAAAGTTTTGAGTTATATATATATATATATATATATATATATAATACGGCAGGAAAAAGGTAACAACAGGGATATAAAGCAAATATAATGACTTTATAGGGTCAGTGGGAAATTCAGTAAAGAATGAACGTCATATATACCTGAGGTTAAATCTTAAGATTCTTATGTGAACAGTGCTACTTTTTATTTATTAATGATTTAGTGAAAATTTTTATGTGATAATTAAGGGAAAAATTTAAAGAGTTAAACCATGAAATATCATAATTTTATTTCATGGGGTTAAAAAGATAAAAATCGACAAAGGTGGTATTGGTGTTAACCCATGAACGGGGTAGCTTTTCAATTTCAATTTTTTCATGTAACTAAATATATGAAAATTAAGAGAAAAATATGAAGATCTCAAAAATATATTTATCAAAAAAATTTGATGTGTGATTACATGATTTATAAAATTCTTAACCCCATGTGTTAATGTGTTTTACGTGAAACATTATGTAGAACATGCAGGAAACAAGAACGCTCAATACGCAAGCATGAATTCAATTTATTATTTAATTTTACTTGAGTATTGAGAACACCTACTTAGTTCGTGAAGAATAGATCTATGGGAGGAAGGGGAAGAAGTGACACGGAGGAAGGAGAAGCCCCTTCTTCTTCACGCACCGGACGCACCGGAAGCAGCCACCGTAGCAACATCACTTTCCCCCCTGCCGAACGCAGCAACAATGATGGGTTCTGCACCGTTCACAGGGTTATTATTTGTAGGGTCTTATGGGCTCCAAGAGTCCTACGTACACTTAAGAGTCCTAATGGGATTCCTGTTTCCATGTTGATCCTTTCCTTGCAAAGAACCTCAGCCGCCCCTTGTTCGATCAAACCTAAGGCTTTCCCATCCAAGTTTCGGAAGTGGTATGGACTTTCCAGAAGACCCTTTTAGTGTTTGCACTTAAAACATCATGGCCTTCTGTTTATGCAGAAGCCCACTAATCCCTTCATGTATGCTTTGACGTAGCATGGCTTGGATATTTTCCAAGGCTTTTTACGTATATCCTCACCACCCCCTTATGTATATTTTTATGGTCTAATAGCCTTTAAACCAAATCCAAAAATCTAGGTACGTGAGGCCCATTAGGGATCTTTTAAGGCTTTTCCAGCCCATATACCTCTAGTCTTAAGAATATAGATATATGAATATATACCAGCCCTTAAGGCCCATTCTTAGATTATTGAAGCCCATTTACTAATTTAACTCCTCCTTTCCCTAAACTCCAGAAGGCCCAAGCATGTTATGTTTCAAGGGTATAGTTAAGTATTTATATATATGTATATTCATATGTCCTTAAACCCATTATATATATGTGTGTACTTAAAGTCCACAAGGCCCATTAATTCTTATGTAGGTAAAGCCCATTAAAGACTTTTTTTTTTGAGCTAATGGTAAAGGCCCCTCAAAGGTGTATGGAGTTTTAAGAAACCATGGCTTTAAGCATTTCCCTTTGGGCCTACTTATTTAGGGATTTTATTTATGTAAGGAAGTTTTATTCTCTATAGTTTAATCCGGGGTGCTACACTTGTGGCAGCGGGTGTTTGTGTTGGTGATCCGCTTGTTGGATTGTGTTGGAGACCTCGTCTCCATGTGTGTGTGTGTATCGGGGCGCGTCCCCGTGTGTGTGGGCAGGTCCTGCATGTGTGTTTGGAGCGTCGTCTCCGTTTGGGGATTTATCCCCGAGTGAAGCCTCACCGGGTTTGGTGAGGGTTGGACGTAGGATTGCCGCCGTTGCATCCGAACCACCTTAAAAATCACTGTGCAATGTGATTTGAATTGTGTGGTTTGATCCATTTCCTCTACCTCCATTCTACATGAGTGTTAGTGTAAATTGTTGTTCTGGATTTATCTACGTATATCTTGCATAATCTATATCTCATCATATAAAGTTTGATAAATCCAATTTGTGTTCAAATAGTTTTGAATCTCTTAACTAGCATTCTATTACATATTTCAAAAAGGGCAAAAAGTTTCTTTAAAATTTGTAAACACCCAATTCACCCCCCTCTTGGGTGTCATTGATCACGAGACTTTAGCATCATGTCGTGGAATATAGCCATCATCGCCCTTTGATAAGTGGCACCCGCGTTCTTCAAACCAAACGGCATGACCACATAGCAATACGTACCCTAGGACGCGGTGAAGGAGGTTTTCTCTTGATCTTTCGAAGCGAGACGGATTTGGTTGTAGCTTGAATAACCATCCATGAATGAAAGCGCTTCGTACCCGACGGTGTTGTCCACCAACACGTCTATGTGAGGCAGCAGGAAATCATCCTTGGGACATGCTTTGTTAAGATCCCTGAAATCAATGCAAATGTGCACCTTGCCATCCTTCTTGATGACAGGGACTATATTTGCCACCCACTGAGGATATAAAACGACTCTAATGAATCTGGCCTTGTGTAATTTGTCGACATCTTCTTTTATCCTTAAGGCCATGTGGGGGTGGAATCTCCTCGATCTTTGTTTAACGGGTGTTGCCCCTTGTTTAAGCATTAATCGATGTTCCACTAAAGAGGGGTCAAGACCCGATATGTCCTCGTAAGACTAGGCGAAAGAATCACTATACTCCCTTAGGACCTTAATTAAATCTCCTTCAACTTCTGAGGGAAGATTAGCGGCAATAATGTTGGGCCTAGGGTCTTCTTCAGTTCTCATATTTATTCCCTTCGTAGGTTCATCCACTGCTGACGATGGCTCATCAAATCTCTTCAAACCTTGCGCATATAAATCAACAGTGTCGTCTACGCTGCTATCCTCAAAATCCACCGGGTCCTTTTCATCCATAACTTCATAGACTCCCAATCCATCGTCGCTCAACACCCCGCCTTGCTCCTCATCTTCTTCGATCACAATCGCTGTAGCTACAAACTCCGAACATTTTAGAAGAGCATGACATCGCTGAGCTAGATCTTGCAAGAACCTGTCGGGAATAGATTTGGAATGACGAGCTGGCGAGCGCGGCTCAGACAAGGAAGGGATGGACGACTTAGAACAAGACCCTACTTCTCTAGACCTAACAGACTCTTCTACCCTAGACTCGACAGACCCTACGCCTAACCTAGGAGAGAGAAAATCTAGTGGGAAGGAAGTAGCAGGGACCTCATGCCCCTGGGAGGATGATGGAGAATAGACAGCGTAATCTTCCACTGAAATCTCCATTTCGGATTTGACAATTTTTTTGAGATCAGTGGAGATCATGCAATATTATGGAGAAGAAGGTGGGGGAGGGAGCCTGAGGGGATACTGGGATGGACAAAACATGTCGAGGAAGGGATCGGAGGAGGAGAAGAAAGGAGTGGATAGATCAATCGGTGGACAGCATGTGCATGTCCTGATAATGAGGAAATCGGTAGGAAGGTCCAATAACAGTGGATTGATCAGGATAGGAGGTGAACGGGGTATGGATGCCAGTTTTTGGAAGAGTGAAAACAAGTGGGAAGGAGACCAAGTGAAGATGATGGGTGAACTCCTCCTTTCCTGCAAGTGGTAAGCTGGCTTCTTTGGCTCATAAAGCACAAGCCGCACCTCCGGGTTTCTATGACAGCTTTCTTCTTCATAAATTAATCTTTCAAATGCTTGGCTGAAATCAAGTATATCATCGACCGGCCCCTTAGGCAGCAATGACAGGCTGTCGACTATGTGGGCTATATCTTCCTGCTTAGGCTGACTTGGAGACGCTTTCAACGTGCCTGACTGGAGAGGGCCTTTAACAAAATGCTGGCGGTAGTCCCATATAAATGGTCCAGAGTCGCCCAAAATTGAGAATGAGGATTCTCAATAGCCGAGTCCCCTCCTATTCATTTTCTTGCCTTTGGGGACCGGTTTGGGACCGATTTGGTCCGCCCTTGTAATTGTGCGTCGAGACCTCTCCCCGACTGATAGCCCAACTTCAATATGATGTCCCACCCCTTAGAATCTTGTATCTGGGGCTTCACTCTGATGTTGACCGGCATAGTGATGGGCTTGCGTGGCGCATAAGCCCATGGAAAATCCAGATCTAGAACTGACATAACAGGCCGAGTGTTGGGCCATAATGTTGGTAGAATCTTCTCTGAGACGGCCTTAACAGACTAGACCGTGGACATGCTCTTTACCTTGACCACCTTTCCTTGAAAAGGGAATTTGAGACACTGGTGAGCAGTGGATGGTACAACGTTGAGATTATTGATCTACGGGCAACCCAAGATAGCCTAGAACATAGGGTCGATATCTAGTACATAAAATTCAATGAGCATAGTGAGAGGCCCGAGCTCATCTTGAATAGTGACCACCCCGTGACATGCCCTTATGGAATTATCATACGCTACAATAGTAGTCGGGGTGGACTTGAGCAGATCTTCTGACAAGTTGTAGGCCCTTAGGGTGCTGAGAGGGCAAACATTAATAGAAGCCCCTGTATCTACTAATGCCGCGTCTATGCTGACCTTGTTGACGGTAATAGAAATGCATAGTGGCATCTGTCGTGCCTCAGGAGGTGCCAATTCAGTTTCAGAAAATGTGATTGTTGGCCCTTTGGAGATCGTGGCCAGAGCTGTCGGTAGGCTATCCACTGCCATATCTTCATTCACTATTACCTTTTGAAGGAAATTGCGCAGTGCCTCCTGGTGAAGCGTGGACCTCTTAATCAATTCCAGCACATATATCTTGGAGGGCACTCGGTCCAGATGATGTAACAGATCATATTGTGTTCCGGGCAGCGGGTCTGCCTCTTCCTAATCAACCGCCTGTTGCGAGGACTGGGGAGTAGGTGTACGTGCACCGGTGGAAGGATAGTTCCTATGGAACAAACGCCCGCTCCGTAGGGCAAGGTTTTGGGCCGACACGGCACCAGACGGGTTCAAGATAGGCAGCTTGACAGGCCCGACGGGGTGGATAAATGACGTGGTAGAGGGTGTAGTGGTGATAGTGGGGGTGATAGGGGTAGGGGTGGGTGTGGTGATAATAGGTGTTATAGGGGTAGCGGAGATGACAGGCAGTGGAGGGGTGACGGGTGAAGGGTTTAATGGAGGGCTGGTAATGATGGGCACGGGAGCTGGCGGCGGAGTGGAGATAGGCGGGATAACGGAAGAAGAGGATGGTAGGATGAGGGGTTTGGCGATTACGGGTGATGGAGCGGTTTGACGGTTAAGCGGGAGAACGAGGGGAGTGAAAGGTAAAGAAGGGTTGCGGTAGTTGTGGTGGAGGGCCATGAGCTATTGTACGGAGGCATCATCGTCATAAGACCACACAGCGTCTGATGCGGGACGGACACGGGAGACGACACTATTAGGTGCCACCCTCAGACTCTAGATGAAGACGCAACCAGCAGCACACACCAGGGAGACACTAAGCCCGACACTACGAGCTCCTAGTGCCAAAATGTCGCTAACAGAAGTGGAAGCTCACTCGTCGTCCCAAGCGAGGGAAAGCGCGGACCGTACGCGGTTAAGGAACCGGCGGAGGTCAAGGGTAGTCCGACTCAACTTCCGGACTCGGATCGAGTCACGGGATGGGTCACACTCACTCTCACAGCGGTGACATGGACACACGGGCTAGTACCTACACTCTCGGCAGTGGCAAAAGACCGTATACTAGCTAAGCAAATGAACGCCAAGAGGTTCGGACCATTACCTCCACGCACCCGGCGTGGCGAAGACAACCCCGGCCGAATCACGGACTCCCGGTTAAACAATATCACAGCAATACAAAGATTTGACCCACTCCACGCAGGGAGGTAAAAGGTCACATGTGGAGCCCGGGAATCACGCAACTCAGGTTGATGGGCAGCATCTTGATGTCGCCCGGCGGTGCCGAACTCCGCGTTTTCGTGCTTTCCGAACGGCGGGTTCTGCGGGCCCGCGGGGCCCACGGATGGCGCGGTCCTCCGGATCTGCGGGGGTGGGACCCACTATGATGGGGACCCCTGGTGGCGCGCCTCCACGGACGGCGGTCGGCCGGGAACACCGATCGGGGGTCGATCGGTCCCGATTCCCAAGCTTTGAAGTTGCTGCCAACGGATTTTTAGTTGCTGTTTTCAGGCGCGCGCTCCGGCGAAAACGGCCGCTGCGATCAATCCCGACAACGGATCGGGACGCATGAGCTATCATTGGAAAGCTCTCTTCAAATGCTTTAATCTAGACCGAGAGAGATCTGTTGGATCTGGTCGGATCAGAACTTTAATGAATTTACAAGTCCCTATTGTACAGTAATCGAAATCTCAGATCTGTAGGGTACTTGTCTGAGAATCACCGTTGACCGCCTAGTAAACCTCCGATTCAGCTCTTGAGCTCTTCTTCAAAGTTGTAGGGGATCAAACCACGGAACTGGGATTATTTTTGGAATTTGATTTGGAGCTGGTGGTGATTTACTATGATTTTTGGGGTGACTGGTGGTCGGATCTGGGAACAGGGGGACAGAACTGTAGCTGGGACTGAGAACGATTTTTAGAAAATATGAGATAGACGAACCAAAAATTGAAAAAACTTGTGGATGAAGGGGTGGATGGGTGGAACCTCCAGTAAAATTGGGCGAACTAGAAGAAATCAATAAGTGGACCTAAGACATAAAACTCTGGGCGGGGATGAATCTGGACAGAACTCTGGAAGAACCGAAATGGAAGAGTGGACGAAAATCAAAAATTATGAAATGAGATCTGAATGGCAAACCAAAATTTGTGAGGTGTCCTTGACACCTCCGAAATATCCACTAAAATCCCCAGATCTATCTGAGCTCGGGGCTGAGACAGGAAATTCGTGGAAGCTTCTGTGGTACTGCGCGGGCAGAACTCCGTTGATGGTGAAGGCGGTGCGGTGGCGGCTCGTGGCGGCGGCGGCGATCGTCGGAACCGATACACGAGGCGTCACACCTCAGAATGGAAGCCTTCACAGCTTCAAGGGGGAGAGGGAGGAGAGAGGAGAGGGGCGCACCAGCCCTTGCTCTTGAATTTCTTTGAATCAAATGGCATTAATTCTCATCAAATGAAAATACAAGCTATATGTATGATCTGGCAAAAGACATAAACTACCCTTGGACCTAGGATTTGTGGGAATATAAAAATGGAGTAGAACTAATTAGTTCTACTCACATTTTTTAAAAATTAAAACCTTGATGGTGAGAGGGGGGCGCCCCCTTGACTAGGGGTGGGGGTAGGTGGAAGGTTGGTGGCCAACCTTGACAAATTAGTCTAATTGTCCCCCATGTGGACAATTGACTAGTCAAGGCTTCTAGATGTCCACCTTGGATGTTGACCAACCCCACAAGGCTGATATGGACCAATGGGAGGGGTCCTGGGGGTCCCATGGGGCCCAGGGGTCCCATTTTACAAATAAGCCCCTCGTACACTCATAATTGCAAACCGTATAAAATGAAATAAACACACCTTACACACAAATAAAGTCTAATTAAATATGAAAAATGGGGAGGCTCAAGGCGGCGTCTCCAAGCTGTCTCCGAGCCAGATGGATGCTGAGGTGGCTCGAGTCGTGCTCCGTGTGCGGTACCGGTGGCTCGGCGTGTCGCGCCGCTCAACTGCTCGGGTGTCCGCACCAATTCTCCCCGGGTGGGAGAAACTCGACCCTGTCGAGTAAGGGTCTACATCGCTCCTGTATCGCTCCAGAAGGTCCGGATCGATCCGCTGCAACTCGCCATGTGTGATCCATGTGTCCTCAGTAGCGGGCCGTCCTCTCCATCGCACTAGGTAGCGCGGGTAAGATCCACTCCTGGTAACTGTCACTTGCTCGTCCAGTATATGATCTATATGCTCACGCTGCCGTGAAAAAGGGGCTGGAGGTGGAAGTGGACACTCAGGTGTGGGATCACTCTCAAGGGGAGGAGATGGCTCAAAAGGCTCACTAGGGATCACCGCTGGGTCTCTATATGCAACAAGATCCGATACATTGAAGGTAGAGCTTATACCATATTCCTCGGGCAAGTCCACAACGTACACATTGGATCCAACGCGTTTCAACACTCTGAATGGACTGGCTCCGCGAGCTTGCAACTTCTTAACGGTTCCAGAGGGAAACCATCCAGGTCTTACCCTGATCATGACATATTCGCCCTCTTGGAACTCTCGGTGGTGTCTAAGGGCACCGGCTAACTCCTTGTACCGTGCATTGCTGGCCTCACTCATGCAGACTCCTAACATGCCTAACAAAAAGAAAAACACACAGATGCACACACGACCCTACACAAACCTAATGCTAGTCCGACACAATCATATGCAAGGTGGTCCAGGACATCCGAATGTGTGCCATGCATGCATTTGACATAACCTGAGGTTAATGGCATGGTGGATTCCTAGACATCCTACGATGCACCAATCATGAACATTGGGTTTGGATGTGGGAAGTCTGGGAGGTTTGGGTGGTTTAGGTGGGCCGGGGAAACCAAAATCTTCATTACCCCCAAATGACGGTTCGGACCTATTGTCATGTAAAGGTTGCCAGGCCCGAGTAGGAGGGGTGTGATAGTGGACTTCCTTAAAGAGATGGAATGGAGGTTGTGGGCCAAAGGGCCCATGAAGAAAGGGATCGAAGGGATCAAAGAATGTGTGACCCCTCGATATGGATTCCATCATTTCAAGGTCCCATGTGTGGAATTCTAGAAGGTGTTGATGGTCACCTTCATCCGTGAAGGGAGATGAGACGGTGGGGGTATGATGGTGGACTCTCTCAAAAAGGTGGAGTAAATATGGTGGGTCACGGGGTCCACAAGAGAATGGGTCGAAGGGATCGTAGAAGGTATGACCCCTCGGACTAGGCTTCCACAATTCACTATCCCACATTTGGAAATCTTGGAGGTGTAAATGATCACCTTCATTCATTGTGAGAGGTGGGACGGCAGTCATAGGTAGAAAGTAAGATTCCTCCCTTGGGCAAATGGGAATGAAATCGGGCTCGGCCGGCATAGGGAGGAGTAGAAGAACCTCCGTGGTAACATGACCCACGGTGTACACGGAGGTGATGGACCCTAAAGTGGGATGAGTGAAACTACGACCTGTGGGTCGGTCGAAGCCTGGAGCCAACAAGTGCGTAAATGTCCACTGCCGGTCTAACCCTTTAAGAAGGTCATCCAATGTATCCACATAGTGACTAGACCGGAAAGTGGTGTGAAATGAATTGATTGGCACCAGAGGTAGGATAGGGTCCATAGATGGGAGGGGAGATGGGGCCAGGCCATTCTTAAGCCAGCTAAGGAGTGGCTCGGCTATAAGTAGCTTTCCCGTTAGAAACACGGGTAGCTGTGGCTGGGGTGGCTCCGAATAAAGATCGGAGAGTGAGGTTTCTCCAACCCCTTTATCCCCTAGGGCTAGAGATGTCCGAGTGGGACGCTGTCCGGCAAAGTGGCCAAACCCTTGGCAGCGATAACACTGTTGTCGTGATCCTCTACGCTCCTTGATAAGTGGACCCTTACCCTTATCCTCTTGACGGACAGGGGGTGTAGGCAATGGGGCTCTCATGGGTGGGGGAAGAGGATCCACCAAGATGGGGAGAGGACCTCGGGATGGCACTCTAGATGACACTGGATTGGGACTACCGGTTGCTACCTCCTTAGGGTCATGCTTGGTTCTATCTCGGCTAGGAGGTAGGCAAGGGGGAAGCAGGGACTCAATATAATCACACTTCCTATCCACCTTATCCAAAATGATTTGGAAGAGTTCGGCAATGGTGGGGTTTGGAGTAGGAGCGATGTGATGGACTCCCCCATATGAAGTCGGCTTAGTCGTGGACCTAGGCTCTTCTACATGCGCGGCGCGTTGCCTCTGATTATGGCCCACTTGGGTGGAGGTGATTGGGTGGGGTTGGTTGGAGGTGACCGGGCCGGGTCGGTAGACCTTCCTAAGTTCGTCCTTCATCTCATGCCACGACTCAATGGGCCTTTGTCTCCTAACCTCTCTCATGCGCTCAATGCTATCCCATTTCCAGGCGGCTTTGTTGACAAGCCTCTCTCGGGCAAAACTAACTTGCATGGCATCGGACATGGTGTAACATTCAAGATATTTGTCCATGGCGGCCTCCCAATTGAGGTAGTCGCCCGGATCATCAGAGCCATAAAAATCAGAGGCTTCGGGCCTACGAAAGGGGAGAGGATGGTTGCCAAGGCCATGAGTAGACCAACGGCCATATGGCCCGGGTGATTGGGAATCCATGGGAAATTGGGGGGAACTACATGTTGAACATGCCGACTCTTGGACAAGACCGACTGACTCTTATTGGACTACACATGAACTAGGAGACACAAACTGATGCAAACACTCACAAAAGGATGCACTTAGACCTAACCAATATCCGGTACGTGGCGGAGATAAGCGACCCAAAGATCACTCGCGCAAGTACGCTACCTTCCCGATAGGCATAACCTAATGTTCGGACAACGCCTTTTAATATATCAGGCTATTGGGTGAAATGCAAATTGAAACACTCTTTTTTTTTGTTTTGAAAATAATGATGATCCTAGACTCGACTTAGACCATGATGCATGTATGACATATGCAAAGACTACCCTAGACTCGACTCGCTCTGATACCAAACTGATGCGGGACGGACACGGGAGACGACACTATTAGGTGCCACCCTCGGACTCTAGATGAAGACGCGACCAGCAGCACACACCAGGGAGACACTAAGCCTGACACTACGAGCTCCTAGTGGCAAAATGTCGCTAATAGAAGTGGAAGCTCACTCGTCGTCCCAAGCGAGGGAAAGCGCGGACCGTACGCGGTTAAGGAACCGGCGGAGGTCAAGGGTAGTCCGACTCAACTTCCGGACTCGGATCAAGTCATGGGACGGGTCACACTCACTCTCACAGCGGTGACATGGACACACGGGCTAGTACCTACACTCTCGGCAGTGGCAAAAGACCGTATACTAGCTAAGCAAATGAACGCCAAGAGGTTCGGACCATTACCTCCACGCACCCGGCGTGGCAAAGACAACCCCGACCGAATCACGGACTCCCGGTTAAACAATATCACAGCAATACAAAGATTTGACCCACTCCACGCAGGGAGGTAAAAAGTCACATGTGGAGCTCAGGAATCATGCAACTCAGGTTGACGGGCAGCATCTTGATGTCACCCGGCGGTGCCGAACTCCGCGTTTTCGTGCTTTCTGAACGGCGGGTTCGGCAGGCCCGCGGGGCCCACGGATGGCACGGTCCTCCGGATCTGCGGGGGTGGGACCCACTATGATGGGGACCCCTGGTGGCGCGCCTCCACGGACGGTGGTCGGCCGGGAACACCGATCGGGGGTCGATCGGTCCCGATTCCCAAGTTTTGAAGTTGCTGCCCACGGATTTTTAGTTGCTGTTTTCAGGCGCGCGCTCCGGCGAAAACGGCCGCTGCGATCAATCTCGACGTCGGATCGGGACGCATGAGCTATCGTTTAAAGGCTCTCTTCAAATACTTCAATCTACACCGAGAGAGATCTTCTGGATCTGGACGGATCAGAACTTTAATGAATTTACAAGTCCCTGTTGTACAGTAACCAAAATCTCATATCTGCAGGGTACTTGTCTGAGAATCACCGTTGACCGCCTAGTAAACCTCCGATTCAGCTCTTGAGCTCTTCTTCAAAGTTGTAGGGGATCAAACCGCGGAACTGAGACTAGTTTTGGAATTTTATTTGGAGGTGGTGGTGATTTACTATGATTTTTGGGGTGACTAGTGGTCGGATCTGGGAACAGGGGGATAGAACTGTAGCTGGGACTGAGAACGATTTTTAGAAAATATGAGATGAACGAACCAAAAATTGAGAAACATTGTGGATGAAGGGGTTGATGGGTGGAACCTCTAGTAAAATTGGGCTAACTAGAAGAAATCAAGAAGTGGACCTAAGACATAAAACTCAGGGCGGGGATGAATCTGGACAGAACTATGGCAGAACCGAAATAGAAGAGTGGACGAAAATCAAAAATTATGAAAAGAGATCTGAATGGCAAACCAAAATTTGTGGGGTGTCCTTGACACCTCTGGAACATCCACTAAAATCCCCAGATCTATCTGAGCTCGGGGCTGAGACAGGAAATTCGTGGAAGCTTCTGTGGTACTGCGCGGGCAGAACTCCGTTGATGGCGAAGGCGGTGCGGTGGCGGCTCGTGGCGGCCGCGGCGATCGTCGGAACCAATACACGAGGCGTCACACCTCAGAATGGAAGCCTTCACAGCTTCAATGGGAAGAGGGAGGAGAGAGGAGGGGGGCGCACCAGCCCTTGCTCTTGAATTTCTTTGAATCAAATGACATTAATTCTCATCAAATGAAAATACAAGGTATATGTATGAATTGGCAAAAGACATAAACTACCCTTGGACCTAGGATTTGTGGGAATATAAAAATAGAGTAGAACTAATTAGTTCTACTCACATTTTTCAAAAATTAAAACCTTGATGGTGAGAGGGGGGCGCCCCCTTGACTAGGGGTGGGGGTAGGTGGAAGGTTGGTGGCCAACCTTGACAAATTAGTCTAATTGTCCCCCATGTGGACAATTGACTAGTCAAGGCTTCTAGATGTCCACCTTGGATGTTGACCAACCCCACAAGGCTGATATGGACCAATGGGAGGGGTCCTGGGGGTCCCATGGGGCCCAGGGGTCCCATTTTACAAATAAGCCCCTCGTACACTCATAATTGCAAACCGTATAAAATGAAATAAACACACCTTACACACAAATAAAGTCTAATTAAATATAAAAAATGGGGAGGCTCAAGGCGGCGTCTCCAGGCTGTCTCCGAGCCAGATGGATGCTGAGGTGCCTCGAGTCGTGCTCCGTGTGCGGTACCGGTGGCTCGGCGTGTCGCGCCGCTCAACTGCTCGGGTGTCCGCACCAGCGTCAGGAGCTGGTGGTTGAACAAGGTTGACTTGGGCCGGTGCCGGTGGTTGTGGTTGCGGAGCGGGCAGATGATTTGGCATGGGGTTTTGATGGATCCCCAAGTCCTGAACGGGCTGTTGCTGTTGTTGTGGCTGCTGCTGTGGCTGCGGTGCTTGTTGCTGCTGCACTTACTGCCTCGGCGCTTGCCTTCTTTTCTCTTTGTGATGCGCGACGGACAGCAAACCTGGGACTCTAGCTCGCGGACGTCCCTATGCGAGGGAAACGCGGGATCTCCGCAGTTGAGAAACCGGTAATGAGTCGAGGGCATCGGCTCTTCCACGTGCTCGGATCGAGTCACGGGACGAGTTCACTCACTCACTATCGCAGCGGTGATAAAAATTAAATATCGAGCAAATTACCTATCACTCTAGCAGCGGCATTCAAAAATATACGAGATAAGCAAATGCATCAGCGAAGGAGCGAAAACGTACCTCCACGCTCCGGGCGTGGGGAAGATGACCCAGGTCGAAGCTCGTACTCCCGGTATACAAATATTAACAATAATTATAGAAATGATTTTAAGGCCCACTCCATGTAGGGAGATAAAGGGCTACAATGTGGGACCCGGGAGTAGCGAACTCGGGTAGACGGGCAGCAATTTGGACGGTTCTCGGGCAGGAGACGGGCTGCTGGTCGGCACGCTTTTGTGGGGCCCGCGGGACAGCAGGTCGGTCCGGTTGCTGGGACAGCAGTGCCCGGGCGTCTCCTTGCTACTGCGGTCTGCTGGGGTGCTGCGGGGGATTTCTGATCGATCCCCGGGAGCGGCGGAGACCGAAGGTGTGCCGACGTATTTTTCGGGGAATTAATTCCCAGACTGCTTCTGCTGGCTGGACTCAGATCTGATCTACGAGTCTTCACAAAAAGAATTCTTGCACCCAGATCCGGTGTCGGATCAAGGTGAACTTGGTATCGATGGATAGAGGACTCGAAGGGCTACAACATATAATTATTTCAGATCCATCAAGTGAATGGATTGAAAATTAAAATGACTATTTCTCAAAGGTTTCTGCTGGCTCAGAATCACAGACAGACAGGACATACTAAGATCTGTCGAAAAATGAATTTTGACCGATAAGAAAACAATAGATCTAGACTCCATAAAAATTATATGTGGAAGGGGGGTAAGTGAGGAACACCTATGATTTTTTTGGGGATTTTTCGAGATGTATAAGAGGGCGGGGAAAATATAAGAACTAACTCCTATCCTACAGATCTGCTGATTGGCAGACTGTCAGAGGTGGAATTAAAATTTTGGTAAAAATACCAAATGACCTCTGATTGGCACGAAATTTAAGATGGAGATAGGGTATAACAAGAGGAACAAACACATAAAATTTCAGCTCGATCAGATTTCCTGATTTGGAGATAAAATTCGGGTTTCAACCTTCTGTCCTGATGTGGACAGAACTCCGACGCGGTGGCGGTGGTGGTGCGACGGCCGCTCGATGGCGGCGGCGGCGGCGGTGCTGAGCTTCTCACTCTGAGAGGGGGAGATGGGGAGGCTTCACACCTCAAGAATTTCATAGAAATCCATCTGCAAGGGGGTGGGAGAGAGAGAGGGGCGCCCTTGGGCTCTTGGAGGCAAATGCCAATTTTCTGATTTCTTCTTCATTAATTCTACAAAATGGAAAATACAAAGGATATATAGAAATATATAAAAAAACAAACCTACCCTCAGATCTAGGGTTAGGGAGGGGTAAAATAGGGATAGATAGTTAACCCCCATGTGGTCAAATGACCAAAATATATAAAAAATACAACAAGTATTAAACAATATTAAATGGGCGGTGCCCCCTTGACTTAAGGGGCCTTCAATTTTGAATTTTCTATTTTTTATCCTCCCCTTGGTCCAAGTCCAATCTTGGACTTTGAACCAGCCCCACATGGGCCCTAGAACCTAGGTGGACCAATGGGAAAGAGGGTGGGGGACCCTGCTGGACCCACTGATAATTTACATAGAAACCCAAAGACTTTAAAGACTAACCCTTTGGCTTATAATGCCTTACAATTGCAAGCTTAATTAGTCAAGGGTATAAATACAAATAAAATGACACAAATACAAAATAAAAATGTTAGTGCCCAGTGTTGATTCCCATCACTTTGATTTCAATAATGGCCTTATGCATCTCGGCCCAATCAATACGCTGCACTTCATGGAGATCGTACACCAGATCTTGGAACTGATAACACCCTTCGATAGTGTGGCCGGGTTGCCTATGGAACATGCAGTATTTGGACTGATCGATGACCGGGTTCCAATTGGGCCGTTCTGGAGGAAGTTGAATTGCATTTATTGACATAAGAGTGGAAAAGATATCTGAGGATTTCGGGCAGAGGAGGATATTGGGCTCTCTTCGGA
This sequence comes from Amorphophallus konjac, assembly GCA_022559845.1. Taxonomy (NCBI): domain Eukaryota; kingdom Viridiplantae; phylum Streptophyta; class Magnoliopsida; order Alismatales; family Araceae; genus Amorphophallus; species Amorphophallus konjac. The sequence goes on from CM040118.1 coordinate 148,278,504, forward strand.
GTCGGGCGCTTGTTAGTGTAGCCGTTAGGTGGAGAGACGTTATGGTATTGTGGGGGTTGTTGTGGTTGTTGTGGAGTGGGAAAGGTATTTTGTGGAGCGGAGAAGGTAGGTTGGGTGTTTGGTGGAGCGGGGAAGGTAGGCTGGACGTTTTGAGGAGCGGGGAATTAGGGATTGTGTGGGTTTTGCGGGAAGCGGAACGGAGTGGACTAGTTTAGGAAAGGGAATGCAACGGCTTGCACCTGTTCATTAGTCTGGACTCCTTTGGTAACGGGCCCCTGAGGTTTTCTATTATATTTGGGCTTTTGGGTTTCGAAAAGAGAGTGGATAGGGGAGTCCTTGAATTGGGTTTGAATAAACCTTGCCCGGCTATATAGTTGGTGCATGTTAGCAATATCGTTCATGGCCAATATGTTGCGGAAGGTGGGTGTGGCGTTAGATATCAACAACTTGACCTTTTCCTCCTCTGGAATGTGACCTGGCACCCGAGCGGCCATCTGCCTCCATCTGTCGGCATAGGTAGCAAAGTCCTCGTCTGCCTTCATCTTTTCGGCCACCAGATCTGTGGATGAATATTTCGGGCCGACCCGGTCTTGGAACCTTTGAATGAATTTTTCTTTTACCACCTTGAAGCTTTCAGCATCCTCTAATGCCAACGCATAAAACCACTCCAGAGCAACTCCATCTAGAGATCGGCGGAATAAATACACCATAAGGCGATCATCATATTGAAACTGCGTCGATTCATACATAAAATCCTTCACATGAACAAATGGATTACTATTCTCGTCATACTTGCAGTATGTGGGGAGCTCAGATTGGGGAGGGAAGCGGATGTTGTGGAAGTTAGGAACCAGAACATCTGCTAGAGATTGTGGGCCAACCCGCTTTTGAAGGAAGTCGAGTTGTTGTTGCATGGCGGCCCATTTATCAAGGAGTTCCTGCTCCCGAGATGGAGTAGGTGGAGTGAATGGAGAAAGCTCCAGGTGAGGAGCTATAGAGTAGACAGAAGGAGGAGGCCCATAAGAATGATATTGGGCCGGATGATGACCCGAATTGGAGTGGATATGGGCTGCCCCTTGCTGAGGACGAGCGAGATCTACCGGGTTGACAAGGGCCTGTGACATTGATAGAATAGGCCTATAAGACTCGGCCTGGGTGAATGAGGGAAGAACGGTCTTCCCTTTATCAAGAATTTGATGGGCCGAGCTAGAGGATTGGCCCGCTTCTAGATTGGAGAACTAGAGGGTCCTGGGATGGACCGGGGTAAGATCGATTGGAATGGGTGAGACCCCTGGCCCATCAACCCTAGATTGTGAGATGGAAGTAGTGGAGAGACCTTGTGCAATTGTAGGAGATGGGGCACCGGACCCCTGCAAGGTCTGATAAAGGGCCTGAAGTTGGGCCGGATCCAACTGGGCCATCATGTACAAGATATGACTGGTAGGATTATTGGAAGAAAGGGAGGGTTGCGCACCCTCCATGGGGACGGAAGATGGAGGAAGGACAGACCCTTCTCCTGATTGAAGTTGGAGAACCCAAGGTGGGTCCTTCAAGAGTCCCTGGGGAAGAGATTCCTCCTGGGAATGGGGAAGATCGTAGGGAGACATGTTTGACTCAAACAAGGGATTGGAATAAGACGTGAAAGAGGAATTGCCCCTAGAAGATGACTCTAATGATGGGAAGCAACTCCACATGCAACGAAGCACCTTAAGACAAAACAACACAAACAACCACAAATGAGTGACCAGACAAGATGATTCCAAACTTATTCAAACAAGAAAGGGATGAAAAGGCAATCAAAGTCAACCAAGTTGTAATGATGCACAAATTTTACTTATCTCTTCCTTCAGAACCTTAGTGATTTGAATTTAATATATTCTATCCAACAATAGGTTCCTAATAGGAAGGATATTGGGGACTTGGTTAACTCTAGATGTGAACTCTCTCGTACTTATGCAACCTAGACACGGGGTGGTAAAGGTACAATCGGCCCGGCGTCCGTGTGAGAATCCATGGCTCGCGGGGACTTACGGAGGTCCCTGATGTGGTCACCTAGTAGATCCCAAGGAATATGGAGGCGAGAGGATCACACACCAAGATAAGAATGAAACTATGGTATGAAAGATGAATGACCCTATGTGCACCGGAGTGCATGCAATTTCTAGCTTAATAACTAGCAAACAATATGCAAACAATGATGCAAATATACACCACAACAAGAGGAGGAGACCAGATAGCACCCAAAAATAATAACACAATCAAAAACTACAGAAAAAATAGCAACCTCGGGATACGTACCTGTGACTGGAGCAAATGATCATATGAAAGACCGCTAAGAATACCAGATGGTCTATCGCTAGACCGTTAAGAATACCAGACGGTTGGGGAGGAGACCGCCAAAGAGCTAGAGAGTAGAAAACAACAGGAAAAACATGGGAAAATCGAGGAAAAGACAAGGCAACTGAGAATAACTAAGAACTCGGCACGATTGGCACTAGATGTCCCACCGTGATCGTCAAAAAATGAGCGTTGTTGATGTTTCTTTCCTTCTCTCTCTTTCTTTGTGAGTGTGAATATGAGTGATATGATGATGTGGGTGGACAAGTGGAGCACTAACTCAAGCAATCAACATGAAATCAAAGCATGGGGCATGTCATCAAATATTGCAAAGAATGTAAAAGGAGAAGTAAAAACACATGCCGTGGGCGTGGAGCAAAAGAATGAAAACAAACACACACCGGGGTGTGGAGCAACTAAAGTAATAGAACAAGCAAGATGATGATGATGAACAATGCCCAAAGCATGGAATGATGTGATCGCCACCAAAGTAAATAAAACAGCAAAACTGTAATATGTACCTTGGAAGTAGCCGAGTGAAGTCACCCACCCGTGGGGGAGAGAAAACCCAGGTGCTGCGGAGGCAAATGGTCTAACAGACAACCGCTAAGAGAAGGTGATGGGGGCATCTCTCGCCCTTCACATTTTTCCAAGCTCCTATTGCTCGCCATCATGGCTCCATTATGTCTGTTACATTTTTCTGAGTCGAGTCATGTAATTTTCTTATTTTATTTGAGTCATATCATTGTTATTTTCCTTTTATTTGAATTCCAATACCTAGGTTAATGAGTCATCTACCTAAGTTAAGTGTCATAGGGTTGATTAGATTAGTTAATAGGCCCAATTCAATGGGCTAGGCCCAGGGGCGCCCCCTTCCCCCTTCGTTATTTGTCATTTGTCCTAAAGTCAGGGACTTATTGTAAAATGTGGGTTCTTTATAAATAGGACCCCATTCCCCTCATTTTAAGTTAATGAAGATCTATTATTGTGAGTCCAGAAAATTGAGTTCATTTGGTGAGAAGCCATTAGAGAGGAGTGAGAAACTCCCCTCCCCTATCCCCTTTCTCTCTCCTCCCCCTCCCACCTACTTTCTCTCTCTCCTCCCCTCATTCAATAGTCACCACAACTTCCCACAACACCTCTTTACTACACCCCTAGTCCCAAGAGAGAACCCACCAATCTCCAAGCCACCCTCCAACCCCCAACCACCCACTACCCTTTCCCAAGCACCCTTCCATCTCCCCAAGGTTGAAGGGGTTCAAACCCTAGGCCAAATTTGAATCTCCCTCCCTTGCTGGCTGCCCCTCACCCCTCCCCAACACCTCCTTCCTACCCTGGTCGCCCTCCACATTTCTCCTTGCTTCCCTTGGCCATCCCACCCTCATACACATAACCATACACCTTCATCCTATTCCCAGCTCGCACGTAGCAGAGTACCAGCGACTTTCTGAGGCTGCCACATCATCACCAAGAAGCTTCAGAGGGCATACCATATATCGTTGGAAGCGTCTCTCAGTCCTCTTCGCAACGGTGGTGGTCTCGTCCCAGTCTGAGTTCATGGCTGCCTAGGAGAGCCGACATCACCGGGCTGCACATCATCCTCCTGACAGTCATCCAGAAGCAGATTGTAGAGGCTACCATGACCAGAGTTCTGAGCTTCTTCAAGCGGTGCTTGGCTGAAACGTTCTCCTCTAAGTCCCCTAGCATCGCCAAGAAGCGGAGCGTCGTTTGAAGCCCAAAGCACAAATTTCTGAATTTCCTACCATTAGTGCGCAGGTCTCTATTCGAAGAGGGTTCGACCATGAATCCAACGACTCCAGCCTCGCCTGAATCAGAGCTCGGGAACAACCGTGGTGTCCTCGCCTTCCTGCTGCAGTGACACAGAAGCTACCAGAATCAGAAGCCTACAACCATGTTCACGCCTCTGCCCCGACTGTCGTCGCCAACAAGAAAATCCCCAAAAATTCTGACAACATCCTGGGTCAACCACGGAGGTTTTGCCTCTGGTTTCGTTGGAAACGGAGTTCGGGGTAGTCCGCAGCGGCATCAACATAGACTATCTATCCGGTGTTCCAGAGGACTGGCAGAACCGACGATCTTCGTCCACTTTGGCTTCTAGCGTAGTTTTCCAGACCCCGCCCGACCGGCTGACCACCCCTCCCTGCATGGAGGTACATTTTAGTTGTAAAAACTAATCCCCACCCCTAGTCCAACCCCCTTGCAAGGGGCGTAGTGCATGTAAACTAAAATTTCAGGTTGAAGCTTCTCCAGTGCGGCGTGCGGGTAAGCCCACGCTTCCTCGCTCGCCCTCATCTCCAACCGGGATCGGTGTCTTCACACCGATCAGGTGAGCCCCTGGAAACATCCTCTGCTGGTTTTACTTTTGCTTGCCTTAGTATCATTTCTAGTTGCCCGTCGGCTGGTGAGTTGAGTGCCCGATCTCAAATTGCTACTATGTGAGTGTCCACCGCAGGTGAGTTGTGAGCGAGACCAATTTACCCACGCCCTCGGCGTGCTGACCGCCCGTGAATTTAGCAACCCCAGGCCCTTAGGGGTCCTCCCCAAGCCACCACACCCTTGGAAACCTCCGGGTCCAACCTCGGACCCTCACTCCATCGACGGTCCACCTACGGACCCGAGTGTGCCAAATGCTAGTGAGTTCGCTTGTGTGACATTGTCGTGTCCGTTGCGTTGCTTGCAATCTAAGTCTTAGGTTGTGTCACATCAGAAGGCAAACGGTCTTACGACAGATCGCCAGAGATCTTCAAACGGTCGTTGAAGAGACCGCAAGGGCACCCAGAACAATGAAGTGTGGAACTTCAATCTCCACCCCTCCTGGCCTGCCAGAAGAGTTGGGCCTCATGCAATAAGTCCTATAAACCTGCAGGAGAGTGTAGGCACAAAGAGAAACGACCCAATAAGCCCTTGGGACTATGGTAGTATCTATAATGTAATTAAGCTAATATGCATAAAAGGAAGGGGTGAATACCTAGGGGGTGGTGATTTTTTAACCCCTATGGGGCGTGGAAAAGATAGGAGGATATTTGAAAATGTGGTGTGAGTGTAAAGAACGTGGAAAGAAGAAGAGGGAAGATGCTATGAATATGCAAAAGGAAAGACCAAAACTAAGAGAAAAAGACTCAAACTAAACCAAAGGAACCCAATACTCCCTGGACTAGAAGCCTTCTGAACGTGGAAGTAGCTTCTCCCTGATTGGTACTCGCTCTAGAATGTAGCAGCACTTCGTGGCAAGCTCCAAAATCTCCTCCTCAAGCCATGAAGTCAAGGGTCCTATTTATAGGCCCCCAAACCCTAGGTTCGAGTTGGAGGGATAATGACTCGAAAGTAGGCCTAAAACCAGATAATCCTTCAGATAATACTCCCAAGTGTCCATAGAAACAAACAGAAGGTTCTGAGAGCCTCTATCTAGAGAGAAATCAAGGAATCATGGACTCTAATTCGACCACGACGAAGCAGAGGAAATCAGGCAGAGCAGGACTCTCTGACTGACCAAACGGTCTTGCGATAGACCGCAAGGCATCCCAAACGGTCTAGCGAACAACTGCTAGGATCATTCGTCCAGAAGAAGATAAGATCAAAGAGACAGAACATGACTCTCTGTTGCCCAAATGGTCTAGCAAACGATCGCTAGCCAAGCCAAACGGTCGCACGATAGACCGCTAGACTATTAGACGTGGCAAAAGAGATAAAGACCAAGAAATCTTCAAGTTAATCCACAATAAAATCCCTTACTAGCCCTTATCCAGGCCCAATAAGCTGCAATGTCAAGAAATCATAGGAACTAGGCCCAACTAGAGAGAAAAAACCCAAAAAATAGGCCCAAAACTGACCCAAAAAAATGACCCAATAGCCGTTGAACAACTCGGGACATCATAAAAATAGATAAGGAGATGACCCAACTTATTGGTCATAAAATGGGTGTCAACAGGGCCTACCTAAGGCAAGAGGTGGACATGATGGTATTTGGGTGATCATTGATCGCTTGACCAAATCGGCTCACTTTCTACCTATTAAAAGCCGATGGTCCGTAGACATCTTGGCTGCTTTGTACATAAAAGAAATTGTGAAATTACACGGTGTTCCTATTACCATTATTTCAGATCGAGACCCTCGATTCACGTCTCAATTCTGGAAAAGTCTACAACATTCATTGAAGACCCGGTTGAATTTTGGCACCGCATTCCATCTACAAATCGATGGTCAAACTGAAAGAACCAATCAGGTGGTGGAAGATATGCTCAGGGCATGTACAATTGATTTTGGTGGAAGTTGGCATGACCACTTTCCTCTAGTGGAGTTTACTTATAATAATTGCTATCAATCTAGCATTCACATGGCACCGTTTGAGACATTGTATGGTAGAAGTTGTCGTTCACCTATATGTTGGAACTGAGTATCGGCCTATTAGCTTGTGTAATTTTATCTACAAGGTCATTTCAAAGATTATCAGTAACAGACTAGCACCAATTCTGCCAAACATCATCTCCCTGGAACAATCAGCATTTGTGAAAGGTAGAGTCATTGTGGAAAATATTGCCCTGGCTCAGGAAATGATTCATGAACTGTATAGGAAAACCAGAGGGGGGAATGTGGCTTTCAAACTAGACATGGCTAAAGCCTATGACCGGTTAGAGTGGGATTTCATTTATGCAGTTGATAGTTAAAACGCATGCCGTAAATGCATCCACTACCAAATTTAATTATCGACCCACAAATTAGTTATAAGAAAATAGTTAAGCGGTGAGTCCGAGTCGAATCCACAGGGAAATTTAGATATTTTAGGCTAGAAAATCTTGAGTTCTTAAAATTAAGAATCCATGAGCAAATGGGCATCAAAGTGATTTCTTGACAAACTGTCCTAAATGAACAAACTTAAAGAACTAAGACTCAAATTAAAATTGAACTAGAGTAAATTGTAGTTAATGAGCAACGGCAAAATACTTCTACTGAATTGATTTAAAGGAAGAATGCGACTACAGTGTATTCATCAGACCTAGGGCAGCCAAGATTAGGGGGTTAACTAAATTAAACTGTGAAGAAATTACTACACTGGACAATTAGACAAACTGAGATGAATAAAATGAGAAGGACAGTGAACAGTAAAAGAGCCCTGTCTTAGCACTTAAGTGCCCTGGCTAGCCTCTCCTCTTCGTCTCGTTGCAGAAGGTGCATGAACTGCAGCCAAGGAGGCTCACAGCAGCTCAAGTTGCACGAAGGCAAGAACTCAAGCTGCACGGACCGAAGCCCTGGCCACGAACTGCACGAACTGCAGCTTGCACGGACCGCAACAAAGGAGCTCGCTGCCTCTTTCCGTCACGGACAGTGCTCGGTGGACTTGTGGCAGCGGACAGGGCCCACGAGCGGCAAGGGGACTCCATGCGAGAACTGGCCGACGCGGCACCTCCCTTCGCTCCGTTGCAGATGCCACACGTTGCAGAAGATGGGACTCCACGGGAGAAGTCCAACGCTACACCGCCAAGCCGAGGAAGCTCGCTGCAGAAGGGAGCTCGCGTGAGGCGGACGCGGCACCTCCCTTCTCTTGTCACGGACGGTGCTCACCATGGACGCTCGCGACGCAAATTAAAACCCAAGGGGAGAACTAAAAAAAAAAACAAAGACGAACCAAAAACCAACCCGAGATAACCCCAAAAAAAAAATAGAAGAAGAACCCCCCAGCTTGCGTTCCCTGAGACTCCCCTTTATAGGGGCAGGGTCGACGCCGGCTGCTCCGCGGAACCACCTCCGTGATTCTCGCCGGTTCTCTTATCCCGCCGGTGTCGCTCATAGTGCTACTGCAGATGGTACCCACGGAGCGAACGACCGCCTTCTTCGGTTGCAGCTGAAGGAGTCCTCACCACGCCGCTCTCATCCACTCCCCGTACGCAAGTATCTCGCCGTATTCATCCGTTAACGAAACGGCCTCCATGCAGTTACGAGTGCACTCCGCCAATCCCGTTTGCAAGCTGCAAACCCCCCCACCTTATCTCGTCGACGGCATCTTCGGGGAGCCCATCGCGTGCATGCGTTCAGCCATCAATGGTTTGCCACGGTAGCAGCCATTTCCATGTATTGTTTATTCTTGCGCATGGTATGTCAAACCGCTGCCTTCATGTACGTGCATATCAAGCCATTGGTATTTATAAATTCATGTACGTGTATCTGCTTGGCCATGCACTACCGCCACCTCATGCATTTCACCTATGTATCCACGTGATACCCGGAACCACCATGCATGTGTTTCAAGTCAAGCCCAAGGTCTTGCCAACTCACGTAGTGCACCTTGCTGCAACTCATGCAATGCCCATAGCCACCTTCATGCAACCCACATGGCACCTTACTTGATTCATGCAACCCACCTGGCCCTCTACGTGAAGGAAGCCCAATACCACCATGCATGATTCATGCATTTAAGCCAAAAAGTCTTGTAATGCATATTGCCTTACGTGATGATCTTTATGTGCCTCATCCAACCCATTTGTAGCTAACGTGACCATCATGCATGTGTTACACCAATCAACCTGCCATTTAAAAGAATGCATATGTTATGTTGTTAACACAACATATTAATCAAATGCAAAAATCTTATTCATCTATATGCACTCATTATGAATTACTCCCAAATATTTATCAATTTTCATGAAAGCTCAACAATTCATCAAAACCTATTTCTGTGGATATTTTCACACATAATCAACAATTTACTTTGAATTTTCTCTAAAACATGTGAGATTAATATGTGAAAATATGAAGTTATCAGCAGTCTTAGCTAAGTTTGGATTCAGTGAGCACTTTATTGCTCTTATTCATTCTATGATTGGAAATTGTTTGTTTTCTGTCCTCCTGAATGGTGATGCAGCAGGTTTTTTCAAGTCCTCCAGGGGAGTTCGCCAAGGTGATCCATTAGCACTAGCCCTCTTTATTATTGCAGAGGAAGCTCTAAGTAGATCTATACACAAAGCTCAGTCCGAAGGTAAAGTGGACTGGTTTGCTGGTCCTCGGAGATGCCCTAACATCTCTCATTTACTTTTTGCTGATGACACCCTGGTTTTCAGCAAGGCCAATGCTGGTTCTATTAGAAACCTGATGGGTATTCTGAGTATCTATGAAAGAGCTTCTGGTCAATCTATAAATATCGGAAAGAGTGGTTTTTTTGTTCACCCTAAAACTAAACCCTCTACTATCAAGAGGATTCAAGATATTACTGGATTCACCCACCACTCCTTCTCTCATAAATACTTGGGATTCCCCTTGGTTTGTGGCAGATCAAAGAAAGTGCATTTTAAAGGTATTATCTCCTCTATCCAGAAGCGGATTGATGGTTGGCATGCCAGTTATCTTTCTCAAGGAGCCAGAGTTACTCTGCTGAAGCACATTCTTTCTTCCATCCCTTTGTATTCTCTAGCCTCATCTCCTTTGCATGCTGGAGTGCATCAATTACTTGGCAGGTCTTTTGCAAATTTTTTTTGGGGCTCATCAAAGCAAGGGAACAAAAGGCATTGGAAATCCTGGAAAGTTATTTGTAAACCTGTTAACTGTGGAGGTCTTGGCATTTTATCTCTCAGGCAAATGGAAGCTGCTTTCATAATCAAAATGTTATGGAAAGCCATGCATTCTGAGTCTAGATGGGCTGAATACTTTAGAGCTAAATATTTTAGAGGAAGACATATCTCCGAGGTCGACTTCAAAGAGATGAAAGGGCATGCCAGAAAGAGCTGGTCCCAGGCAAAACTTGCCATTTTGAAGCATAAAAGAATGGCTATTGGAGATGGTTGTTCTACAAATTTTTGGCTGGATACTTGGATTGGCAGCCAACCTCTAATCTCTTACAGTCTGAGCACCAATATTCCTAACAGGAAGGCTACTATAAGAGAAGTTTTACTCAATCCATCCCATGGAGACATTGCTATTATTGAAACTCAATTTCCTAATCTGATTAGCTCTGCTATTTGGTCCACTTCCTTCAGTCAGGATATAGACAAGCCAGTGTTGAGCCTTTCTTCTTCCGGTGAGTGTCAAATTTCATCAATTTATAAATACTCCTACAGAAATCTACAGCAGCAGGGTTCTATCCCAGGTGCTCGGATATGGTCTAAATGGATTCCTCCAAAGATTTCTGTCCACATATGGAAAATCTGGAACAAGTGCATCCCGACTGATTCTAGAGTGAAATCTCTTGGCATTCCTATTCCTTCCAAATGTGTTTGCTGCAGTAAACCGTAAGAGGAGGACATCAACCATCTTTTTGTTAAAAGTGATTGCGCTGCTACTCTATGGACTACTTTTAACAGATCTGGTTGTCATTTTTGGGGAGATTCAGCAAGTTCATTAATTCACAATATTGTGACTAAGAATAATCCTAAATCTTTATTTGGATTATTCCAGATTGCTGTCCTTGCTTATGGTCTGTGGGAATTATGACTGGCTAGGAATTCAGCATTGCATGAATGTAAAATCATTGCTCCCCAATGTTTTTTCCACAAGGTTCTTTTCCAGGTCAAACAAAGTTTGAATTCTGCTAACCTTAAGGAAAGTCATCTATGCAACCGCAACATATTGGCAAGTTTTGACATTAAGGTTGCTATCCGAAGTCCTCCATGGGTTAAAGCTATAAGGTGGACTTTTCCCCCTCGGCCTCAGGTTAAACTAAATACTGATGGAGCATCTAAATCTACCGGATCCTCTTGTGGTGGTGGTGTCATCAGAGATTATAAGGAGAATATTCTGCTGGCATTCTTTCATTCCTATGTCCATTGTAGCAGTCTTGTTGCTGAAGCCCGGGCTTTGGTGGATGGAATCAAATACCTTCATACTATTTCTGCACAACCGGCTGTGGTGGAGTGTGACGATCTTGTCCTGGTGCAAGTGATCCATAAGAAGACTGCCTGTCCTTGGGAGATTCTTCCATTTGCTAGAGAAATCTGGAGCAGAATTGATGTGACACCACTAGGGAAATGCAGCAAAGAGACAAGGGCCCTCGGACCTACTACGCAAACACAATCAATTTTGAGCACGGGGTTGCGTAAATCGCCGAATCGCCGTTGCACACACGAACCCGAGGTGACTCGGTGATGCCGAGTGTAGGTGGTGGATGAAGACCCTGGCTGGTTTGAGGGCCAGCAGGGCTAAGGTTGCCCTCCCGAGGGTAAGATGCCCACAACTAAGGGGCTGGCCGGGTGCCAAGTGGGGCACTGGGTCACTCTCTCTCACAAACCACGGTGACCTCACGGAAATGGAGCACTCCGGGGTCGGGCACTCTCTCTCGCTTCCAACGGAGCAATTTCACAGATATTAAAAGAACAAGTACTGATAATGGGAGCAAGGTTTTGAGCTTACTCTGGTTGGTTTGAAGAAACCAACCCCGTTCGGAGACGAGGGCAAGCGGGGGAGTGTGGGTACCCCGCACACTGTGTCGGTGTAGCTTCCCCTGTTCGAACAATACATGCACTACTCCCCACACAGGGGGGTTGGACTAGGGGAGGGGAAAGTGTGGGTTACAATTAAACACTACCTCCACACAGGGAGGGGCGCTAAGCCGGCCAGACGGGGAGGGGAGGTTAACTAAACAAGTGCCGAATGATCTGCCCAGTTCTGGAATGACCGGACAGGAAGTCGATGTAGACGATGCCACGCACTCCACCAAACTCAGAAGTCATCGGAACAGGCATCGAAACGTCGCCGACGGACCCAGGAATGCCTGTGAATTTTTGGGGGCGGTCCCGTCGTCGACACCGGCCGGGGAAGGCTCTGGATCTGGTCCTCTGCGCTCTGGTTCAGACTGGTTTCCGGGTGTAGCAGCAGATGGATGTAGTCACCACGTCTGCTCCCGAAGTCCAAACGTGGCAGGACCACAACGAGTACCACCGTGGATGAGTCTTCTTCGAGCAGCAGCTAGGGGGAGCACCAGATGATGTCGGGGCAGAGAGGGAGAGCCCGTTGAGTGAGGAGGGGTCTGGTCAGGTCCTGAGTAGCCTGTTCAGCGCACCTGGGGGAGAAAATTCGGAATGGGCAGCCCCAAACTCCAATCGAAGCCCCGCCTGTGGGGTTGCATGGGGGACTGGTATTACTTCGACCCGGTCAAGCGGCGCGCCTTGGAAGGGAAGGGTGAGGCCGTGGAAGCTTCTGCACTGCAGCTCTGCCTTCCAGCCAGGGCCACCTTGCGCAGTCGAGGGAGAACGGGTCCACCGGGCAGCAGGGATGTCGGATGCCGGCGAGACCACCTCGGCTGGGGAGCTATCTCGAAGATCTTTCCGACGATGTATGATATGCTTCCAGATGACGCCGAACAACTCCGGAGCAGGCTCTGCAAGTGGAGCTCCTACTGCTGCCTGCGATCTGAGCAGTGCAAAGGAGACTATTGAGGGTTATGGGGTGGTAAGGAGTGGGGGGAATGGCAAGGGGAGAGAGGGGTTGATGGTAGTAGTTGTAGGAGGGGTGGTTTGGGATTGAGAGGGGAGAGGGGGGGGTTGGCAGGGGGCGGACCTGGTGTGGGGGAATGGAGTGGGAGGTGGGAGAGGAGGAAGGGCTCTCTTGGAGGAGGTGGGGTGATGGGGGCGCAAATGGGCTTGGGGGAATGGGGAGGGTTTTCCTTTGATTTGAGTGGTGGGTTAATGGAGGGGTTAATGGTGGCCTAGGGAATGGGAAGGGTTGCCTTGGGGAGGGGAAGGGGTGGCTTGGGAAAAGGATTGGTTGCTTGGGGAAGAGGAAGGGTTGCTTGGGAGAATGGAGAGGTGCCTAGGAGAAGGGGATTCCACCTAGGGGTTGGAGGGGAATTAAATGGGAGGTATGGGGAAGGGGGAGGGGTCTTAATGAGAGGTGAATGGGGAGGAGAGAGAGTGAATTTTGAAATTGGGGGTGGGGAGGAGAGAGAATTGGGTTCGCCCCCTTTAGAGAGAGAGAGAGAGAAATAGAGATAGAGAGAGAGCTAGAGAGAGAAGGAGGCACAATCTTGTGGATAATTTTCACTTAATAATTCATTAGTCCTCCATGGAGGGATTGGGGTCCTATTTATAGGAAACCCTCAATTTACAAAAAGTCCTCACCTTTTGGACTATTGACAAATGACCAAGGGGGGAAGGGGGCGCCCATGGGCCAAGCCCATTGAAGTGGGCCCGTTAACCCACTAGGCCACCTAATGATACTTAGACTTAGATAGATGACTCACTAACTTAGGTACTTGACTCAATAAAAGGAAAATTACATGGTTAAGACTCAAAGAAAGATATGAAAATTACATAGCTAGACTCAGAAAATCAAGATGAACACAATGGCGAGTATCAGGACCCTTGGAGAAATGAGAAGTGGTAAGCGATGTCCCCATCATACTCTCGGGGTGCAGAGAACTCGACTCTGTCGAGTAAAGATCCATCGTATGCGGAGGGAGTCACGGCGGGGTTGCCCACAAGTCTACCAAAGGTAGCTGGTCCTTTCACCAAGCGAGGTAGCGCCCATACCCTTTGCTCCAGATGACAGTGACATGTTCATACAATATCCGCTACACTTGCTCACGCTGGCCTCTCTGGTCTGGTGGAGCTCTCTCACGGGTAGGGACTCTCGCAAGGGGTGGAACAGGCTCGATGTCCTCACTAGGTGTCACCGTGAGTCCCCTGTAGGGCACCAGGTCAGCCACATTGAGTGTGGGGCTTACTCCATATTCCTCAGGGAGGTTCAACACATAAGTATTGGTGCCGATCTGCCTCAGAACCTGGAAGGGACCTGATCCACGCGACCTCAGTTTGGAGACATTTCCAGGGAATAGTCTCTCGGTCCTCACCATCACAAAATCACCTGTATGGAATTCTTGGTGGCGACGGTGGGAATCGGCTAATTTTCTGTATCCCTCATTGCTCTTGTTGATGTGCTCGCGACAGGTACTATGCAGTGCCATGAATGATGATCCTCTAGAGATGAAGGGAGGGCCTGGACAACCAAATTCAGCCCTATCAAGTGTTACATTGGTTTTGACGGACTTAGGAGGACCGGGGCATCCATAAATGGCTCTATCAGGTATGGGTGCAGTGAATGCCGAAGGACCTGGACTTCCATGTATACTCCTATCATGCATAAGATGGATGATGAATGGGGGAGGACCTGCATATCCAAATGTAAACCTATCGTGCACTGGACCTAGTGTGTATATGACACAAATGAGACGACTTGACTTACTAGCCCTACCAGATGAAGCAAAATGTTGTGACACATGCATTCCTATCAAGATGGTCCCATCTTTAGGTGGGGGTTGACTTGGGGGTTTCACTCATGGGGGTCGAAGGGGTCCCAGAAAGTGGACATCTTGGGATGGGTCAATTCCTCATTTCATAGGTGGATGTCACCCTTGATCATGGCTCTCATAGTGTGGGCTAAGTGTTGGAATGGGTGGGTTAGGTTCAATATGGTGGGTGAGGGTAGGAAAAGGTGGGTGGTGGGTAAGGCGACTAGGTCCCATGGGTTCATTGGCTTCCATTGGGAGGGATCAAAGGGGTCATGGAATGGTTTGCCATGGAAGAGATATTCTATGTCCTCAAGGTCCTCAAATGATGGTGAGTCCTCCTCCTCTAATGAAGTAATTGAACCGAAGTCTTTGGCGGGATGGTTGGCCATGAATGGAGGGCTTGGCATTCTACCCGAAATAAGCAACTCTAATTCGTGGATAGCATCGGACTCATCGGGTGTAGGGAGGAATAAAAGAAGGTCGCTAGTGTAGCAACCCACAGTGTAAATCGAGGAGATGGACCCGACACATAGGTGTAGGAGGTCAAGGCTCCTAGGTCAGTCAGCCACTGTGGTCAATATGCCAGTTAACTCCATTTGCCAAGCTATACCCTTAAGAAGATCCCCTAATGTTTCCACTTGATAGGATGATTGGATTGTGGTGTGATAGGTGGATAAGGGTACTATGGGGAGGTGTTGTTCCACGGAAGGGTAGGCATGGGGCAGGATAGGGTGAGCCCGGTTTTCCACTAGCCATCTAACCAAGGGCCCACTTATGATAAGTTCACTCCCAATTGGTAGGGGTGGCATGAAAGGTGAAATTTCTTCTTCGTTTTGGCCATGATTTTCCTCCAAGGTGGGGAGTGGTTCTGGGGTGTTCCCTACTAGGGGGTCGGGTGTGGGGATCATGGTTTCCTCTACCAAGGAGGTGAGTAGGTCCTTTGTAGGTGAGGTGATGATGACTGGCATATGGCGCTCTTGGGGTGGTGGGTAATGGGGGACTTGGGATAGGATGGGGAGGGGTAGTAGTGGAGGCCTAGGTTGGGCATCTTGTAACTCACGGGGGAGGGTGCACCCATTTAGGCTCAATGGGTTTTCTTTGGGTAGGGATGAGTTCTCTTGACCCAATTCTTGGCAGTGGGGTTCATATTCTTCTTCCCAATCTAGGGGAGCCTCATGGACTTCGGTCACCTCCTCAAGTTCCCTTTGGATAGGGGTAACTATTTCTTCAGTTAGTGTGTTGGACATCCCTCGTGAAGGGCATTGATGGATGAAGTGTCCAAAGCCTCTACACTTAGAGCATTGTTGTCTATTTCCCTGAGTGGTCTCACCCACACTTGGCCCATTGGAACTCCCTTCTCGCCGGGGTATAGGTTGACTAGGGATGACCCTTGTTGGATGAGGGGTGGGAGGAGGATTTGTGGGCCGAAATGGGGTACTTCCGTTTGGACATGGCATGGGTGTCTTCAGGAGAGGGTCTAGGTTGGGACGGGGTTCCATGTTATTGGCATCATCCGGTCGTGGAGTGAACCTAGGAGACCTAGAGAATCGCATCATTCTTGAGGATTGGTTATCCAGGTTATCCCGGGGATGTCTCTCCTCACGCCCGTAGTGTTGGGACCTCTCATAGTAATAATAAGGATCATAGTCTAACCCTTTCCTATCAAACTCATCCCGTGGAGGCAAGACTCTAAGGCCATAGCTCCTAAGTGGGGGTTCATTGGCTTCCCATCCAAATTCATCCCGAGGTGACCAAGCTCTAGGGCCGTGGTTCCTTTTTGCTTCAATCCGATCAAGCCGGGTGGTGAGGGTATCTAGACAGTTATCAAATTTGTTGATGACAGTGTCAAATTGGTCCATGGGTACTTGGGGCGTTTCCCTAGGGTGGTCATGCAAGGGGCGTTGGAAAACGAGATGCAACGGAGACCCAAATGCCAATGCCCTAGGACTAGACTCGTAGAGACAAGTCTAAAACTTGCTCTGATACCATTTGATGTGACACCACTTTGGAAATGCAGCAAAGAGACAAGGGCCCTCGGACCTACTACGCAAACACAATCAATTTTGAGCATGGGGTTGCGTAAATTGCCGAATCGCCGTTGCACACACAAACCCGAGGTGACTCGGTGATGCCGAGTGGAGGTGGTGGATCAAGACCCTGGCGGGTTTGAGGGCCAGCAGGGCTAAGGTTGCCCTCCCGAGGGTAAGATGCCCACAACTAAGGGGCTGGCCGAGTGCCAAGTGGGGCACTGGGTCACTCTCTCTCACAAACCATGGTGACCTCACGGAAATGGAGCACTCCGGGGTCGGGCGCTCTCTCTCACTTCCAACGGAGCAATTTCAGGGATATTAAAAGAACAAGTACTAATAATGGGAGCAAGGTTTTGAGCTTACCCTGGTTGGTTTGAAGAAACCAACCCCGTTCGGAGACGAGGGTGAGCGGGGGAGTGTGGGTACCCCGCACACTGTGTCGGTGTAGCTTCCCCTGTTCGAATAATACATGCACTACTCCCCACACAGGGAGGTTGGACTAGGGGAGGGGAAAGTGTGGGTTACAATTAAACACTACCTCCACATAGGGAGGGGTGCTAAGCCGGCCAGGCGGGGAGGGGAGGTTAACTAAACTAGTGCCGAATGATCTGCCCAGTTCTGGAATGACCAGACAGGAAGTTGATGTAGACGATGCCACGCACTCCACTGAACTCAGAAGTCATCGGAACAGGTGCCGAAACGTCGCCGACGGACCCAGGAATGCCTGTGAATTTTTGGGAGCGGTCCCGTCGTCGACACCGGCCGGGGTAGGCTCTGGATCTGGTCCTCTGCGCTCTGGTTCAGACTGGTTTCCGGATGTAGCAGCAGATGGATGTAGTCACCACGTCTGCTCCCGAAGTCCAAACGTGGCAGGACCACAACGAGTACCACCGTGGATGAGTCTTCTTCGAGCAGCAGCTAGGGGGAGCACCAGATGATGTCGGGGCAAAGAGGGAGAGCCCGTTGAGTGAGGAGGGGTCTGGTCAGGTCCTGAGTAGCCTGTTCAGCGCACCTGAGGGAGAAAATTCGGAACGGGAAGCCCCGAACTCCAATCGAAGCCCGGCCTATTGGTTTGCGTGGGGGACTGGTATTACTTCAACCCGGTCAAGCGGCGCGCCATGGAAGGGAAGGGTGAGGCCGTGGAAGCTTATGCACTGCAGCTCTGCCTTCCAGCCAGGGCCACCTTGCGCAGTCGGGGGAGAACGGGTCCACCGGGCAGCAGGGATGTCGGATACCGGCGAGACCACCTCGTCTGCGGT
Organism: Amorphophallus konjac; assembly: GCA_022559845.1. Lineage (NCBI taxonomy): Eukaryota > Viridiplantae > Streptophyta > Magnoliopsida > Alismatales > Araceae > Amorphophallus > Amorphophallus konjac. The sequence continues at coordinate 148,296,359 of CM040118.1, forward strand.
GCTATCTCGACGATCTTTCCGACGATGTATGATATGCTTCCAGATGACGCCGAACAACTCTGGAGCAGGTTCTGCAAGTGGAGCTCCTACTACTGCCTGCGAACTGAGCAGTGCAAAGGAGACTATTGATGGTTATGGGGTGGTAAGGAGTGGGGGGAATGGCAAGGGGAGAGAGGGGTTGATGGTAGTAGTTGTAGGAGGGGTGGTTTGGGATTGAGAGGGGAGAGGGGGGGATGGCAGGGGGCGGACCTGGTGTGGGGGAATGGAGTGGGAGGTGGGAGAGGAGGAAGGGCTCTCTTGGAGGAGGTGGGGTGATGGGGGCGCAAATGGGCTTGGGGGAATGGGGAGGGTTTCCCTTTGATTTGAGTGGTGGGTTAATGGAGGGGTTAATGGTGGCCTAGGGAATGGGAAGGGTTGCCTTGGGGAGGGGAAGGGGTGGCTTGGGAAAAGGATTGGTTGCTTGGGGAAGAGGAAGGGTTGCTTGGGAGAATGGAGAGGTGCCTAGGAGAAGGGGATTCCACCTAGGGGTTGGAGGGGAATTAAATGGGAGGTATGGGGAAGGGGGAGAGGTCTTAATGAGAGGTGAATGGGGAGGAGAGAGAGTGAATTTCGAAATTGGAGGTGGGGAGGAGAGAGAATGGGGTTTGCCCCCTTTAGAGAGAGAGAGAGAGAAATAGAGATAGAGAGAGAGAGCTAGAGAGAGAAGGAGGCACAATTCTTGTGGATAATTTTCACTTAATAATTCATTAGTCCTCCATGGAGGGATTGGGATCCTATTTATAGGAAACCCTCAATTTACAAAAAGTCCTCACCTTTTGGACTATTGACAAATGACCAAGGGGGGAAGGGGGCGCCCATGGGCCAAGCCCATTGAAGTGGGCCCGTTAACCCACTAGGCCACCTAATGATACTTAGACTTAGATAGATGACTCACTAACTTAGGTACTTGACTCAATAAAAGGAAAATTACATGGTTAAGCCTCAAAGAAAGATATGAAAATTACATAGCTAGACTCAGAAAATCAAGATGAACACAATGGCGAGCATCGGGAACCTTGGAGAAATGGGAAGTGGTAAGCGATGTCCCCATCAAGAATCTCTCACCCTATGAATATATCTCATATTTTTAGAGAGGCAAACACAGTAGCTGACTCTTTAGCCAATTTGGCGTGCTATTCTCATTGTAATTCTTTCTTTAATTCGCAGCATGATCTCCCCAATGTTATTAAAGGTGCTGCTAGACTAGATAAGCTAGGTTTGCCTAGCCTTCGATTGATGTAATTAGTTTTTTTTCATTGATCAATAATATTCCCCCTAGGTGTGAGATAGAAAGTGTTGGCCGAACTGGCTGCATTTAACTATTCACTACTAGGTAGGGCTTTTTATTAAAAAAAAAGACGTTGGAGAAAGACAACTTCTAGGCCCTGATCTTGTTCGGAATACAACTGAACAAGTGAAGCTGTTAGAGAGAGAGTCCAGATGGCTGAAGATAGATAAAAGTCTTATGCTGATATTAGGCGACGAGACCTAAAATTTCAAGTGTGAGATCATGTATTTCTCAAGGTTTCTCCAGGTCGAGGAATTCAAAGGTTTGGCATCAAAGGCAAGCTCACTCCAAGATTCATCGACCCTTTTGAAATTCTCGAAAGGGTTGGCGAGGTTGCTTATTGACTAGTGTTGCCTCCACAACTATTTAGTGTCCATAACGTGTTTCATGTCTCGATGCTTAAAAGATACGTCTATGACCCATTCCATATCATAAGTCATGACGATTTGGTGATCCAAAAGGATATGACATATGAGCAAAAGTTGATCAAAATTATTGATCGAGAGGTGCGTCAACTTCGAAGTAAGACTATTCCCATTGTCAAAGTTCAAGGGAACAAGTGCACAGACCAAGAAGCCACATGGGAGACCGAAGAGGCTATGCGCAAGAGGTTCCCGGAACTATTGGATTGTAAGTATACTCTCCACAAAACCCATGCAATGAATTTGGAGACCAAATTCTTCTTAAGTGGGGGAGGGTGTAACGCCCGGGAATTTTCTAGGCATTTTCTAGGATTAAATATAATCATTAAGCATTTAATAGGCTCGATGGGATAATAAAATGAATTATGGACCAATCCCTAAGCCCTATCAATGACCCAAATAGGTAAGCCCACTTAAATTGAGCCCATAGACCAATTTCCAAGGCCTTTAGGTCCAAGCCCATTACTAAAGATGTAATTTGGGTAATTTACGAATTTAAAATGGGATAAGTAGGCTAATTAAGGGGATAATATGAGATAAATAGAAAATTTCAAATTTTTTGGATTAAATACCAGATGGCGATCTATTGCGAGACCGCTACTTGGTTAAGGCGGTCCCGACGTGACCGCTATCTCTTTCCGATTGCGTGAGTTGTAGAAGCGTGGAAAATTGAGATCTTTGGCATCCAAATCCCCATGGATCGAAGTGGGTAGACATGTAAACATGTCTAGGGCTCTTAGGGATTGATCCTATCCCAAATTAGGACTCTAAGTTTGACCAAATCCCTCAAACCCCAGCAAACCCTATAAATAGGTCCCAGGTTCAACCTACGCGAACCTTACTTTTGGCTCGCCTGATTCGACGGTAAGACGATAGAATTTCATGTAAGTTCTTTAAAAGAAGTTATTCCTCTTAGTGTTGTCTAACATCTCTCCAAATCTCGTGCTCGGAGGTCAAGCTGTTGGAGAGCTAGAAGCCCCAGAAGTCGTTGTTCCTCTGTAGAGCTTGCAGGAAACAGTGTATCGGTCCAAGGAAGATCTGAAGATTAGAAGCCCTAATCGAAGTAATCTCATGTTCATCCTTTAGAATAAGTTATTTCCCTTTGTATCTTCTAACTACCCTCCAAATTTCATGAATTTAGGATGGAAGGATCTAGAGTTAGAGCGTCGGGGAATCGACGGTTCCACGCAGGACGCACAGGAGCCAGCATCGACTTCCAGCCCAAAATTTGAAATATAGAGCCTAGTTCAAAGGTAGGTTATCTCATTAACGACTTAAATATCAAGTTAGGATTAAAAGCCCTCAATTCTCTCATGATTTCATGCATTATACATAGAGTATTTTATGTTTTCCTATGATCGCGCATGTATAGTCTTCATAGCATGCTATCCTTGCACCTTAAGAAGAAAAGATGAAAACTTTGGCTTAATTCGTGCAACCCATGCATCTTCTTAGTTTATCTTCATCCTATCATGCTTTATCTACTTGTTTAGCATGGTTTTCGCATGTTTACTAACCTAGATTATCCCTGCACGCATGAGTTTTACCTTTCTATCTGAAAGACAAAAAATGATCCATCAAAGACCGCTACCCTCAGATAGCGGCCATGCGATAGACCGTAGCTTGATGATTGCAGCCTCATCAAGATCGTAACTTATTTCCTATATCTAGTTTATATATATGTATATCCTTAGTCTACAACAATAGAAACCATACCTTAGCCCGGTTATTTCTGGCTTTATTTCATGGTTAGAAGTGATTTCATGATTCTTACTACGTTTTGTTTTATATTAGCATGCTTTAACTTTATTTTCATGTATATTAATTTCATGCCCCAAAGTTATATAGTTTTGTATTAAAGCTATTTTTACATGGGTTATACACTTGTTTTATGGATGTATTGGTCGTTATTTTCTACATGATTCCATCTTATCTTTGACTCTTTCTTAAGTACATGACACGTATTCCGGTACGATGTCATTAGTTACACTTTACATTTATAGGCACACTTTCTTGGACTTGTGAACTTCTCTACCGAATATTCCTTCTGTCGCACTAGGTGATCATGTTTCAAGGCCTTCGTAAGTCTCCGCGAGCTTGGGATTTCCACTAGGACGCCGAGCTACTTGTACCCTCTATTGAACATATCCGAGTGATTTTGATGATAACAAAACCCAGGACATTTATCTCTTACGGACCGTGTATTAGAACGTAGGTTCATGCTTTAAACCATCAAGTTTCACCCCATTTCAACTTAGTGTTCATGAATCCTTCCATGTGTTAAATCGAGCCTAAACGAACTTGTAATCAACTATAACACAAGCCCATTTCAAGCATCGAACCTATGGACAGTTTCAAGTGGGCTAACACTTGATTTTTGCAGGTTTGGAGATTGGCGGTCGACCTGTGGACCCTTGGCGGTCGACCTGAAATCACAGCATTGAAATGAAGTAACCTATAAAACTGGCGGTTGACCGCCAGGACCCTAGCGGTTGACCAATTTTTCCAGCAGCCAAGTGGCTACAAGAATGCTCCTAGCGGTCGATCGCTGGCCTCTGCAGGTCGATGGCCAGCCCCGAGCTGCCCATAATTGTTGACTTTTTGTCACTTCGAGAAAAGTCATCCCTCTTGGTATTATTTAATCCCTAAGCAACCAAACCCTCCAGAAATTGTGGATCTGGTCTGGGGGAGTCCATGGACCATTCAAAGTCTATAAAACATATACAAGAGGGTTAAGAAAACCCTAATGCTCAAGGTGGATCAAGGAGGCTACCAAAGAGGAAGAGAAGGGAGCTAACACTGTAGACGTGAACAGTGCTCCGAGAAGAGTTCTTCATCCTTCTTCATCCATTCAAGTGAAGATCAATCCAAGGGATCAAGCTGCATCCAAAGCATTCGTCATCCATTAAGGGGGAGCAAATCAACATTCCTCTCTTGTGTTCTAATTTCATATTTTCTCTTGAGCTTCATTTGTGATTCTTGTAATTATTAAACATTTCAGTGTGTGTGGATCTTCCTAGATCCGTGTGTGTGTGTGTGTGTGTGTGTGTGTTTAATCCGTTGTAGTTTTGTGTGTGTTAAGGTGTTCTTACACCTTCGCGGGAGCTCTCTTTCCCAGTGTATGTGTGTGTGTGTGTCTGATCTTGTAACACTTTACAAGATAGTGTGTGGATCCTCACTGTCGATGAGGGGTGGACGTAGGTTGCCATTGTGGCATCCGAACCACCTTAAAATCATTGTCTCTTTGTGGTTTGTTCCTTATCTCCTTTCCCCCTTCTTGCATGCTTGTAGATCTAGATTATGTGATTTCTTTCAAATAGATCTTTCGGTATATCAAAAGCTAGATTCGGACTAACAAGGTTATTCTTGCCGAAAAGATAACAGTTCGCGTGAGTAAATTCACGGATTTGTTAACTCCGCCTAGTACCAAGGGTTATTGTAGTGATTAATTTTGATAGATATAGTTTATCCTGCTCTTGGTTCATTGTGACCTCACATAATCGTAAAATTGAGTATAGTTCAATTAAAATTTTGTTATCACCCAATTCACCCCCTCTTGGGTGTCATTGATTGCGGGACTTCAATTGGTATCAGAGCTAAGGCTCTATCTTTCACAGATCTAACGATCTAGAGTGAGATCCGGATCAATGGCAAACAAGGGTATGATGCCCGAGGGTCACTCCATCAACCGTCCTCCGTTCTTTGGCGGCTCAAACTACTCATATTGGAAAAATAGAATGCATATTTTCTTGAGGGCTCAAGAGTACGAAGTTTGGATAGTTGTGGACAAGGGTCCTTACAAACTTGGGAATGATGAAGAAAAATGGACACCCGAGGAAATTAAGAAATGCACTGTTAATTTCAATGCTATGAATATTATGCAATGTGCGATACACCCTCACGAATGCTCTCGTGTCTCCATGTGCAGCTCAGCTAAAGAAATGTGGGACAAACTGCGGCTCATATATGAAGGGACATCCGAGGTCAAGGAGACCAAGGCCAACCTTCTGGTTCGAGACTATGAGCTTTTCATGATGAAGCCTGAAGAGACAATTTTAGAGATGTTCACAAGGCTAACTGAGATCACAAATGTTCTCAAAAGTCTTGGGAAAGATTACACAAATTCTGAGCTTGTAAGAAAAGTGCTAAGATCCCTCTCTCCTATGTGGCACACCAAAGCCACCGTTATTGAAGATTCCAAGAATCTGTTCACACTTACCCTCGATGAACTCATAGGGTCACTCATGACTTATGAGATAAATGTGAAGAGGACAGTTGAGGAAGATATCAAGAAGAAGAAAGTAATTGGATTGAAAGCTCATCAATCCGATGACGACTCTCAAGAAGAAGAGTCCAGTGATGGAAATAACGAAGAAGAAGAATTGTCTATGATCACTAGTCAAGTAAAAAGATTTCTGAGGAAGAAAAGAAATTACCAAGGCAACTTCAGAAAAGGGCAAAGGAAGCCCACTCAAACCAAGGGTGAGTCGAGCAAGCCGAGTAGCATCATATGCTACGAATGCAAAAAGCCCAGGCACATGAGGGGAGAGTGCCCAGACCTGAAGAAGAAGTTCAAAAAGGATAGTTTCAGAAAGCCCAAAGTCATGGTTGCTACGTGGAGGGATGAAGAGGACGAACCGTCCGAGGAGGAGATACAAGAGCTCGTGGAGAGCTTGTGTCTCATGGCTCATGAGGATGACTCAACCGAGATAAATTCGGACCCTGATTTTATTTCAAATGAACAATGGGAATCTGAATATGAAAAACTGTATGCCAAATACAAGAAAATCAGATCTGAAAATAAAACTCTTAAAAAAAATTGATGAACTGTCACATGAAGATATCTTTGTCAAGTTTGAAAAATTGGAACAGGAATGGTTTGAAGTAACTGAAGAAAGAGAAAGCTTGAAGTAAACTATTTCAGATATTGAAAGAACCAAAGAAGAGATTTCATGCAAAATGGCTGAAGTTGAAAAGGTGTGTGAAAATCTGAAAAAGGAAGAAGAAATTTTGAAATCCACAAATTCAGAACTCGAAAGGAGAAATAGGATTTTGGGCGAAGAAGTTGCTGAACTTCAGTCCACCTTGACTAGGTTTGTTAAAGGGAAACAAAACCTGGATAATTTTTTAGGGATTAAAGTCAACTTCCAAAAGGAAGGCTTGGGGTACACACCTCAAAACAAAAAATCTTTTGAGCATAAGATCACCACATCCTTTGTTCATGAAAAGGACTATAATCATGCTTCATGTTCTAATTCTAAACCCCAACATGTTCAGCCTAAACCACACAGATATCAAAGAACTTTCTCACATGCTAATTGCTTTCATTGTGGTAGATTTGGTCATGTTATTTCCAACTGCTGGTTTAGACAAAGCACACATAAATATCATGTTCCATGGATAAAGAGAACACCCGCAAGAATTTGGACTAACTCCTATGGACCCAAACTTGTTTGGGTACGAAAAATAATTGCATGAGAATTTTTCTTCTTACAGATATGTCTTGAAGCCAGGGGGAGCAAATGGTACTTGGACAGCGGCTGTTCAAGGCATATGACAGGGGACAAGAAAGTGTTCTCTACACTGCAAGACAAGGATGGAGGCTCAGTTGTCTTTGGAGGTCAAGACAAAGGTAAAATCGTTGGGTTTGGTAACATTGGTAAGAATTCTGAAATTCTTATTGAAGATGTACTTTTGGTGAAAGGTCTGAATCATAATTTGCTAAGCATAAGCCAATTGTGCGATAAGGGTTTTAAAGTTATTTTTGATGAAACCCACTGCATTGTCTTGAACAAGAGCATAAATGAGATCAAATTTCTTGGAAAAAGAAATAACAATGTCTATACTGTTGATATTGACAATGCTTCTTGTGATGATCTTTGCTTGGTTGTGAACAATCATGAAAATGCATGGTTATGGCACCGAAGATTAGGTCATGCTAGTTTTAGAGTAATCTCCAAGTTGTCTAGACATGATTTGGTGAATGGACTGCCAAAATTAAAATTTGAAAGTGATAGAATTTGTGAAGCTTGCACAAAAGGCAAGCAAACACGAATTTCCTTCAAAAATAAAAACATTGTTTCATCCGCTAGGCCGTTGGAACTGCTACATCTTGATCTTTTTGGTCCAACTAGAACCTCTAGCCTAGGAGGAAAATCCTATGGCTTTGTGATTATTGATGACTTTTCCATATTCACATGGGTGTTATTCTTAGCTAATAAAAGTGATGCTTTGATGGAGTTTCAAGTGTTTTGCAGAAAAATCCAAAATGAAAGAGGTTACCTCATCACCACCATCCAGGTGATCATGGTGGTGAATTTGAAAATCATGAATTCAACATTTTCTGTGAAGAGCAGAGGTACACACACAATTTTTTGTCACCAAGGACGCCCCAGCAAAATGGAGTAGTGGAAAGGAAGAACAGAACGTTGATAGACATGGTCCGGACCATGCTCAGTGAGAATTCCCTACCTAAGTACTTTTGGGCTGAGGTGGTGAGTACAGCATACTACATCATCAACAGGGCAATGGTAAGGCCCATTCTGAAGAAAACTCCATATGAGCTCTATAAGGGTAAGAAACCAAACATCTCATATCTTAAACCCTTTGGATGCCCTTGCTACATTTTGAACAATGGTAAGTCCAACCTGGGTAAGTTTGATGAAAAGAGTGACAAAAGAATTTTTCTAGGATATGCACTCAATTCTAGAGCTTACCGATTATTCAATAAAAGGACTTTGGTAGTGAAAGAAAGTCCTCATGTTATTTTTGATGAACTTGAATCAAAACTGACAAATTAAATTTCTTCTACTTTGGATGCAGATGAAGATCCTAAGAACTCATCAAATGTCCAAGCTAAGGATGAACCATTGAAGGCAATATCAAGCAAAAATGAGAAAGATGAGGATCCTACAATTGAGACACTGCAAGAATCACAAGTGCAGCATCCTGACTTGCCCAGTTCTTCCACATTTCTAAAGGATCATCCAGTTGTGAACATCATAGGTAATTTGGAGGATGGGGTAAAAACAAGGTCCTCTCTAAGGGAAGTAGAAGAGGAAGATTTGATGGCTTTACTTTCACAAGAAGAGCCTAAGGACATTCATGAAGCTCTTCAAAATGAATCCTGGATTCAGGCTATGCATGAAGAGCTACACCAGTTTGAAAGAAACGAGGTGTGGACTCTCGTGCCGCGTCCTAAGAACCATCCCACTATTGGAACCCATTGGGTTTTCAGAAACAAGCTAAATGATGCGGGACTGGTTGTTAGGAATAAGGCCCGGCTTGTAGCCAAGGGGTACAGCCAGGAGATGGGCATTGATTTTGATGAGTCCTTTGCACCGGTTGCTAGACTTGAAGCAGTCCAGATCTTACTGTCATATGCTTGCTCTTTGAACTTTAAATTGTTTCAAATGGATGTTAAATCTGTATTTCTTAACGGTTATATCAAGGAGGATATTTTTGTAGAGCAGCCTCCAGGTTTTGAAGATTCCAAACATCCACGACATGTGTACAAGCTTCAAAAGGCCTTGTACGGACTAAAACAAGCACCAAGGGTATGGTATGAACGGCTTACCTCATTTCTGGTTGAAAATGGGTTCAAGAGAGGTAAGGTTGATCAAACACTTTTCACAAGGAAATCAGGTAAGGATATTTTAGTAGTTCAAGTGTATGTGGATGACATTATCTTTGGAGCTACTAACAATGCCTTATACGATGAATTTGTAAAGATTATGCAAGGAGAATTCGAGATGAGCTTAATGGGGGAGCTGACTTTTTTTGTCACGCCCCGAGCCTTTATGACAGCGGAAGACTCGCTCGAGAAACGTGAACAGCCGGCATGATAAGTCTCTTGCAAGCAAGAATGATCAGAGCGCGAGATAATCACACACATAATGCAATTGCACATTATTTTAATCAAACTCCAACTTATTTCATTGATAATCAATATTCAAATACAATAATCTATCAGACTCAAGAAATATGAAAATTACATAGACTCAATCTAAACAATATAGACTTCCCTAAGTCTTCAATCTCATCTTGACAACACTTTCATTCGCTCTTGGACCCGCTACTTGTATAGCCCGAATCCGAATTTGAATCACTTTCATTTCCTGAAAAGATTAGAAATAGGTAATGAGCACTGTAGTGCCCCAGAATTTATATATATAATTTTTGAATTTTAAAATAGTTTTTTAGAAATTATAAAGGCTTAAATGAAATTAATGAAGGGGTTATTGATTAATAAGTCATTATAAGGCCCAATTAGGCTAATTAGTTAACCTAGCCTATCTAATTATTATCCAAAAGGTTAATGGACCAAGCCCATCAAGTTTGGCCCATATTCTAGATAGGTAATTAGCTTATTCACGTATTTTAAGGATAAATACTATTTATATAAGATAATTATGTGGATAAATGAATAAAAGAGTTTTATTAAATTAAAACTTTATATACGTTGAATGTAACGGTCTATCGGGCGACCGCCACAGCCCTGTAACGCACCAGGCTAGATGCGTTACACTGTGTTAGTTCCGTGAAAGAAAGAACGAGTAAAAAGATTAGAACTTCGGGATCTTATCTATAAGGGATCGACTCGGGGAAGCTTATAACATTACTAAGGACTCTTAGGGATTAGGTTCTGGCAAATTAAGGACTCTAGAATCGATCTAATCTTCAAACCCTAGCCAAAACCCTATAAATAGGACCCAATTCTGAACTGAGTGACCCTTACTTTTGGCTCGTGAAGAATCAAGGTAAGGAGTCATAATTTTGGGTAAGTTCTTTGGAAGCTTTTATTTAGTATACTTTAGACTAATGGTTTTCCAAATTTCATGCTACGAGATCAAGCAACCAAGGAGATAGAAGCTTCCAAAGTTGCTGATTCAACCTTAGCAACCCAAGAATCTGAACGAAAGTCCTCTGAAGATCAGGACATTAGGACATCTAAACGAGGTAATTAGAACTCAATCCTTTAGAACTTTTTGTTCTCAATAGTTTCATCTTCTTACCCTCAAAATTTCACATCCTTAGATCAAGAGGCTGAGGAAATATAGCAGATTGAAGTTGCTGAATTATCACAAGAAGTACAAGGGACTAAGGGTAGCACCTAGCATCAAATTTAAAGTTTAAAGGTTTTAGAAGAGGTAGGTTATCTCATGATTGGAAAAAATAACTTGTTAGGAATAAAAGTCCTCTGATTGTGCTTGATTTCATGCATTATAGACTAAGAATTTCATGATTTAATGGTTCTATACATTCATGCATCTCTTAGCCCTAAATGGAAATTAAAAGATATTATCTTTTCTATTCAATAAACCCATGCATATAGTTGGCATATACTGCGTTATCATGACTAGGACAGTGGTAGTATTTTGATTTCTAGGTATGTTATGTTTTCATAAACCTTTACTTAGTTTACTACCAGCAGATTCTCTGACGCACCAACGTAAGACCGTCACATGAATGTAACGGCCTTACGATAGACCATCACACCCTGTTGTGCTTTTATTATTCTATTGTCTCTGACGCACCCTAGCAGGAGCGTTACACTACTGTAACGGCCCCTCGATAAACCGTCACGCACTGTAACGCGCCTATCCTAGACCGTCAGACCCCTGTGTTCTGCCAGCCCAAGGCAGAATAATAACCAGTTAAGTTTACTTATAAATAAGCTTAGATAGCTAAGTTGGACCTGTTATCATGACTTCAAGCTTAGTTAATGATTCATAATCAAATTGCATGATTAAGGTGTCTTAGGTTATTTTAAGTTATGTTAATTTCATGTGCCAAAATTCTATAGTTTATATTTAAATCATGATTTTTTTATGTTGTATTGATGGAGTTTTATCATGGTTTCACGTCATTACACATTCTCTCTATCTATAGTGTCATTTCTTTAAGTACATGGCACATATTCCGGTATGTTGTCCATTAGTTCACTTTGCACTATAGGAACATTATTCTTGGACATGAGGACCTCTCTATTGGATATTTCTTCCAATGGACTAAGAAATCTTGTTTCAAGACCTCCGTAATTCTCCGCGAGCCTGGGATTCCCACTAGGACGCCGAGTTGGTTGTACCATTAAAAGCCCATTGATTTTGGTTATCAGTAATGTAACGGCTTTATGCTGGACCGTCAGGAGCATCTAACGGCCCAATATACGACCATCACATTCAACTGAGTCCAATTTCTTGGTTCTGGATTCAGACTGATGTAACGGCCCAATACTGGAGCGTCACATCATGTAACGGCCCAGTACACGACCGTCACACTGCTTGAGTATTTTAACCCAAGGTGGACCAAGGGTTGATATTCCAAGGTTTCTAGATAGACTATTGATGATCTAGAACTTATCATATTGATCAAGAAACCTAAAATAATGAATGGAAAATAAAGAATGTACCGTTATGTTGCCGATTTATTCCATAAGCATAACCTTGCTTAAGTCATTCTTGATTTATCATGATTCTTATTAAAGCATTCATTCATTGAATTATTGTTATCATGAGCTTATTTTATTACATTCTTGGCCATACTTTATTGTTACATGCGTGGAAAAAGCATGATTTATACTTGAAGATGCGATCGAGCACTGATTGTGCTCAAGGGCTCTATCCTAGTCCCCTCGACTGATTGTCGGAAACATACTATTATAAACCATGGGGTATGATGCTACTGGTGTCGCATTGCGCTGGGAGTACTTTCTTTATAAATAAGTGAAAATCCACAATACGGCACGACATGACATTCTTGTACATGACTTTCTTGCTTGATATTCCATAGAAATTCATGAACTACTTGCTCATCAGCAAAGGATACTAGAGTGATGATTATGTGGCTTGCTAGTACATTCTCGATACATTCTTATTCACGAAAGGCCAATATCATGTTCTTGTTACATTCTTGCTAGTTCGTACTTGCTCTCGTTCTAACTTACTTGATCATCTTGTTACTTTGGTTTAATCGCGTGATTGATCGCATTCGCATGATTTTTACCTTATTCTTTAGAGCTAAATTGTTAATTACTTTAATAGTACCTTCATGTTGATGCGAAGATACCCACTGGGTAAGTGTGCTCATTACCTATTTCCAATCTTTTCAGGAGATGGAAGTGATTCGAATTCGGATTCGGGTTATACAAGTAACGGGTCCGAGAGTGAATGAAAGTATTGTCAAGATGAGAGTGAAGACTTAGGAAGTCTAAATTGTTTAGATTGAGTCAATGTAATTTTCCTATTTCTTGAGTCTAGTACATAATGGAAGTTGAATTAGTGATTGTAATTGAGCGTTCAATTTGATTATCAATGAAATAAAGTTGGAGTTTGGGCTAAATTATTGTGCAATTGCATCTTTATGTGTGATTATCTTACGCTCTGATCGTTCTTGCTTGCAAGAGGCTTACCATGCTGGCTGTTCGCGCTCACCGAGTTAGTCTTCCGCTGTAATAAAGGCTCGGGGCGTGACAAGCACACTTACCCAGTAGGTATCTTCGCATCAACATGAAGACATCATTAAAGTAATTAACATTTTAGCTCTAGAGAAATAAGGTAAAATCATGCAAATGTGATCAATCACGCGGTTAAACCAAAGTAACAAGATGATCATGTAAGATAGAATGAGAGCAAGAATGAACTAGCAAGAATGTAACAAGAACATGTTATTGACCTTTCATGAACAAGATTATATTGAGAATGTACTAGCAAGTCACATAATCATCACTCCAATATCTTTTACTTTTGAGAAAGTACTTCGTGAATTTCTATGGAATATCAAGCAAGAAAGTCATGTTGTGCCGTATCGTGGATCTTCACTTATTTATAGAGAAAGTACCCCCAGCGCAATGCGACGCCAGTAGCATCATACCCCATGGCTTATAATAGTATGTTTCCGGCAATCAGCCGAGGGGACTATCATAGAGTCCTTGAACACAATCAGTGCTCGATCGCATCTTCAAGTATAAACCAAGCTACTTCCACGCATGTAACAATAAAGTATGGCCAAGAATGTACAATTCAATAAGTTCATGATAACACTATTCAACGAATGAACGCTTCTATTTAATAATGCGAGAGTCAAGAATGACTTAAACAAGGTTATGCTTATGGAGATAAATCGGTAGCATAACGGTACATTTCATTAACTTCCATTCATTATATTAAGTTTCTTGATCAATATGATAAGTCCTAGATCATTATCAAGCCATCTAGGAACTTTAGAATATCAACCCTTGGGTCAAACCTCGGGTTAACTAGCTCAAGCATTATGACGGTCAAGTACTGGGCCGTTAAACTCATGTGACGCTCCAGGATTGGGCCGTTACAATGGTCTGAATCCCGAACGAAGAAAGTAGACTTAGTTCAATGTGACGGTCTTGTACTGGGCCGTTACGTTCACGTGATGGTCTATCCTTGATCTGTTAGAACGACTGATTCCAGAAACAATATTTGGACTCAGTTAAAGGTGACGGTTGTATATTGGGCCGTTACATGGGTCTGACGATCCAATATAGGTCCGTTACATTGCTAGAACAAAAAAACATCGATAGTGCTTTCTAATCAATTGGGTTTTAATGGTACAACCAACTCGGCGTCCTAGTGGGAATCCCAGGCTCGCAGAGAATTACGGAGGCCTTGAAACAAGATTTCCTAGTTCATTGCAAGGAATATCTAATAGAGAGGTCCTCATGTCCAAGAATAATGTTCCTATAGTGTAAAGAGTAAACTAATGGACAACATACCGAAATATGTGCCATGTACTTAAAGAAATGACTATATAGATAGAGAGAGAATGTGTAACAACGCGAAACCAAGATAAAACTCCATCAATACATCATTTAAAATCATGAAGTTAATACAAACTATAGTACTTTGGCATGAAATTAACATATCCTTAAAATAATTCCAGATGGTTTGAACATGTGATACTTATCATGAACCAAGTAATAAATTTAAAGTCATATCAACAAGTCAAAACTTAGATAACTAGGCATATTTATAAGTTAATGTGACTGTTCTTCAATTCTGTCTAAGGTTACTCTGACAGTCGAGAATGGGGGCGTCACAGTGATTGTGACGGTTTATCGTGGGACCGTTATAGTGTTGTAACACACTGAGTCTGGGCCGTCAGAGATAACAGAGAAATTTAAAAACAACAGAAGGTGTGACGACTTGTCGTAAGGCCGTTAGATAACTGTGGCGGTCTTACCTTGATGCGTCAGATCGTCTGCTGACAGAAAAGATATTAAAAAAAAATCTAAGGGTTCAACTTACATCATGTCTGGAAATCATATATAAACTTCCACATGATAGAATGAAGGCTAACCTACTAGTATGCATGGGTTTTCTGTGAACTTGACAAGAGAGTTCATTTTTAACTTAGTTAGGGTTAAGAGTATACATGTATGCATAGAACTATTAAAACATAAAATTTATGATCTATTATGTATGAAATCAATCAAAACCAGAGGGCTTTTATCCCTAACAAGATATTTTTGCCAATCATGAGATGACCTACCTCTTAAATGAGCTTTAATCTTCCAATTTGGGACTGCAAGACACGCCCTAGTTATTCCCTTCCTGAGGTTTTGTGGCAACTTCACGTCGCTCTATCTCTCCAATCTCTTGACCTAAGGACGTGAAATTTTGAGGGTAAGAATCTGAAACTAAGGTGAACAAAAAGTTCTAAAGGGCTGAACTCTAATTACCTCATTTAGACGTCCTAATCTCTTGATCTTTAGGGGTCTTTTGCTCTGAATTCTGGGCTACTATGACTGAATCAGCGACTTTGGAAGCTTCTATCTCCTTGGTTGGTTGATCTCCTAGCACGAAATTTGGAGAGCTATTAGTCTAAAGTATACTAAACAAAATCTTCTAAAGAACTTACCCGAAATTATGACTCATTACCTTGATTCTTCACGAGCCAAAAGTAAGGGTCGCTCAGTTCAGAACTATGTCCTATTTATAGGGTTTTGGCTAGGGTTTGAAGATTAGATCGATTCTAGAGTCTTTAATTTGCCAGAACCTGATCCCTAAGAGTCCCTAGTAGCCTTACAAGTTCTCCCAGTTAGGTCTCTTGTAGATAGGATCCCAAAGATCTAATCTTTCTACTCGTTCTTCCATTCACGGAACTGACAGGGTGTAACGCATCAAGACTGGTGCGTTACATGGCTGTGGAGGTCGCAAGATAGACCGCTACATCCAACGTGCACAGAATTCAACATAACTCAAACTCTTTTGTTAATTATCTATTTATTATTTATAAAAATAGTATTTATCTGTAAATAGGTAAAATAACCTTCCAGAATATGGGCCAAACTTAATGGGCTTGGTCCTTAGACCCTTTTGGATTTTTTTTAAATAGGCTAGGTTCATTATTTAACACAATTGGGCCTTATAATGACTTATTAAATCAATAATCCAATTATAAATCTATTTAGCCTTTATTAATTCCTAATAAATTCCAAGAAATTCTATAAATAATCCAGAAATTATTACATAAATTCTGGGGCACTACACCCTCCCCCACTTAGAAAATTTTGGTCCCCAAATTCAATACATGGATTATGGAGAGTGTACTTATAATTAAATAATTCTGAAAAATTTTTCCGCATGGCTACTTCGGTTTCCCATGTTGCTTCATATGGCCATGTTTTCTTCCATTGAATCTTGACCATAGGAATAACTTTATTTCTTAGTTGCCACACTTCTCGTTCCAAAATATTTATTGGCATTTGCTCGTACGTCATATCGTTCTGAATCTCCAGATTGTCATAAGTGATAATATGGTCAGGATCATATACATATTTCTTCAGCATAGAGACGTGAAATATGTCATGAACTCCTGCTAATTGTGGAGGTAAAGCCAGTCTATAAGCCACTTCACCGACCCTTTCAAGAATTTCAAACGGGCCAATGAACCTTGGAGTTAGTTTACCCTTAATGCCAAATCTCTGAATACCACGACCTGGAGAATTGCATAAAGACAAGGGATTTTATGATGATTTTCAAGAAGACTAATGAGTAAGTTGGTAAATCACACTTTTGACATTAGGGAGACACCTTGATCAGAGGCCTGAATCCCCAGTTACTCAATGTGAGTACCTCATTACCTCTCCTTTTTGAAGAACAGAGTTAGTAACTGTGGCTTTTGACATGAGGAAACACCTTGATCAGAGGCCAGAGTCCCCAGTTACTCACCACCTTGTCACCATTGCTCTGTGATGATCAGAAATATTAAGGTCATTTTGTAAAAAAAAAAATTTAAACATTTGACACCTCATGACATAGGAATAACTTCACTTCATTGATGAAGCTCACAGTTTCTCAGTGATCAAACCATAGACCTTTGTTCATTTAGTTGATACCTTATGTTGTGGAGATGGAATGATTGAAGATAATACCAGAAGGACTGTTTCTTTGAAGTGAATCTTGATGTCTAGATTTCAAGTTGTTCTGGACAGATATCAAGACATACAGGTTTTAGCCTGAACCGGAATCATTGACAATGTAGGAAGATATACTTTGAACACTAAATCCAAATCTCTGATGGACTACCAGAGGGAAGATTCTAGCTGGACTTTAGTAACACAGACTTATAGACTTAAGAGATGAGTGAGATTCTACTGTCTGAGAGAGAACCGCACTCATTCAGTCATGAGAACCAGTAATGACACACATCTGGTCAGTCTTTTGAATCAGTCAAAATCACTACCTATCCAGCTCCCCCTTAAACGAAACACTAAAGAAAACTAACCAGCAGACACACAGAACTCCCCCTCACAATAAGGACAGACTTCTCACACAGCCTCTTGCCAAGATAGAACAATTCAATATCAGGAGATTAGCAATTAAGATAATTTGAATAAGCCTAATTCTCTCCTTAATGTGGTGAATTTGTCATTGTCTAGAGGCTTGGTGAAGATATAAGCAATTTGATTAGCAGTGCCTACGTGAATCAGTTCAAAGTTGCTCTTAGAAACCTCATCTCTTATGAAATGATGCCTTATTTCTATGTGTTTCGTGTGGGAATGCAAAACAGGATTCTTGGCTAGGTTGATGGCACTGGTATTATCACAATAAATAGGTGTGCACCCCAGGTCTACTTGATAGTCCTGAAGCTGGTGTTTAATCCAAATGACTTATGTACCACAACTCCCTGCAGCCACATATTCAGCCTCTGCAGTGGAGAGGGCCAGAGAATGTTATTTCTTGGAACCCCAAGACACTAAACACCCACCTAGAAATTCACAGTGACCACTAGTGCTTTTCCTCTCTAGTTTACACCCGGCATAATTTGCATCTGTGCATGCAACTAAATCAAGTGTGTATGATGTAGGAAACCATAAACCAAGAGTGTGTGTAGCAGACAGATATCTGAAAATTCTTTTCACTGCAGCTAAATGCAATTCAGTGGGTCTAGATTGATACCTTGCACACATTCCTACATTGAACTGTATATCAGGTCTTGAGGCTGTCAAATAAAGTAGAGATCCAATCATACCTCAATAGAGCTTGGCATCTATTTCTTTACCTGTCTCATCTGCATCCAGTGAGATATTGGTATCCATTGGTGTTGTAATGTGCTTCAAGTTGTTCATGCCAAACCTCTTGAGAATTTCCAATGTGTATTTGGTCTGGTTGATGAAGCATCCATCCTCTAACTGTTGTACCTGCAAACCAAGGAAATACTTTAGTTCACCTACCAAACTCATTTCAAATTCAGCAGACATAAATTAATGCCAAAATCATTACATAGTTCAGAGCTAGTTGACCCAAACATAATATCATCTACATATACCTGAACTATGATGAGGTCTTTATTTGTACTCTTGGAAAATAAAATTTGGTCTACCTTACCTCTGTGGTAGCCCTTGCTGATCAGAAATTCTATCAGTCTTTCATACCATGCTCGAGGAGCCTGCTTTAGACCATACAGGGCTTTGTTTAACCTGAAAACTTGGTTAGGTTGGGGAGAAAATTGAAATCCGGGGGGTTGTTCAACAAAAACCTCATCCTTGATAACTCCATTTAAAAAGGCACTTTTCACATCCATTTATTGGAGTTTTATATTCTTGGAACATGCAAATGCTAACAATATTCTTATTGCTTCCATCCTAGCAACAGGTGCATAGGACTCATCGAAATCAACTCCAAATTTCTGACAGTAGCCCTTGGCTACTAGTCTGCCTTTATTTCTAGAAATGATTCCATCTTCATTCATTTTATTCTTAAACACCCACTTAGTTCCTATGACATTAGAATTTTCTAGTCTTGGGACTAACTCCCAGACATTATTTCTTTCGAACTGTCCTAACTCCTTACACATAGCATTAACCCAAGATTGATCAGCCAAGGCCTCTTCTACTGATTTGGGTTCAATTTGTGAGACCAAAGCAATTAGGTCTTGGTTATTAACATTCCTAAAGTGAGACCTAGTTCTAAGAGGATCTTCAAGGTTGCCTAGGATGTTATCTATTGGGTGATCTTTAAGATATCTAACATTTATTGAAGACTCTCCTGTTTCAGCTGGCCCTTCTTGGTTGGAGGATTTGATGTTTCATTCGGCTGAGCCTTCTCTTCTTCTTTGTCTTCTAGGAATTCCCCATCGTGCTTGGAATCCCTGTCAGTATCTTCAATGTTAGTAGCACCTTTTGCTTCACCAAAAATGATGTGTGGAGACTCTTCAACTTTCTGATCAGTTATGTTAAAGTCCCTATATGCTCTTGACACTTCAGAGTATCCTAAAAATATTCCAGGACAGCTTTTAGCATCAAACTTATCTAAGACTTTCTTGTCATTATTAAGGATAAAGCATTTAGCTCCAAAAATCCTGAAATCAGCCGAGTTTGGTTTCTTACCTTTCAATAGCTCATAGGGGGTTTTCTTGTGAATTGGTCTTACCATGGCCCTATTGATTGTATAAGTTACTGTATTGGCTGCCTCTGTCCAAAACTTTCTTGGTAGTTGACTCTCAATCAGCATGGTTTGGGCCATCTCCACAATAGTTCTATTTCTTCTCTCCACAATTCCATTCTGCTTCGGTGTCCTGGGAGAAGAAAATATGTGTGTTAGTCCCTCTCTTTTACAAAGATCAAAAAACATGGAGTTTTCAAATTCACCTCCATGGTCAGATTGAATTGAACAAATCTTATGTTTTCCTTCTTGTTTGACCTTATTGAAAAATTGTTTAAACTTTTGAAAAGCATCATTTTTATTGGCTAAGAAAAAGATCCATGAAAATCTAGAGTGGTCATCAATGATCACATAACCAAACCTACTTCCATTAAGACTCTGAGTTCTAGTAGGACCAAAGAGGTCCATATGGAGAAGTTCCATTGGTCTAGAGGACAATGGCTCAGATCTCAGCTTGAAGGACTTTCTGGTCTGTTTGCCTAGAGTACAGGGATCACAGATTTTTGAAATAGAATTAAACTTGATTTTAGGCATGCCTCTAACTAAATCATGCTTGATCGATTTATTCAAAGTAGAAAAACTAGCATGGCCTAAACGTCTATGCCAATCAAAAGCATCACCTTCAGAATTAGCAGATAAGTAGAGATTAGATTCAGACTCAACATCTAAGTCTACCATGTAGACATTATTGGTCTTGTTGGCTACAAATTTAACCACATCAGAATTTATTTCAAAAATTTTGCATGAGTTATTGTCAAACACAACCTTGTGACCCTTGTCACATAATTGACTAATGCTAATCAGATTGTGTTGAAGACCTTCCACAAGTAAACTTTCTCAATAGAGTTTGTGGAAGACTTACCAACTGTGCCAACCCCAATGATCTTACCTCTGTTCTTTCCTCCAAATTTGACCAGACCCCCTACCTTCATTTCTAACTTGCTGAACTTAGATCGGTCTCCTGTCATGTGCCTAGAGCAGCCACTGTCGAGATACCATTTGTTGTTCTCAGCTGCCAGGCAAACCTACACAAACGAAATCAAGCAAAGTCGTTTGGAACCCAAGATGAGTTGGGTCCAAAGACATCATTCAAATCTTTAAGCAGATGTTTAGGAATCCAGAATTGTTTCAACTTGGTTTTCTCTTGCACCTTAATTTCGGGTCTATTGAAGTTGTGAGCAGAGTTATGTGCAGCTGGTCTGGAGAAATGAAATCTATTCTAGTTATTAGGCTTCTCATCCCTGGGATATCTCCTGTGCGCTTGTTGATTACCAAGTTTTTGAGGGTGAGTGTTGTTTCTCCAGTAACTCCTGTTCGGACCCATTCGTTTATAGTAGTTCCAACTTTTATTCTGATTCATTTGCTTGGTCCAGCTACCACTTATGTTCTGGTGAGTGGGCTTAGTGAAGTTCTTCACAAAATTCATTCCTATTTTAGATGGTCATCCAGCATTGTTTGTTAAATTTTCTTTTGGACGCTGAACACTTTGACTGCTATTTGAGCTGGATGGTGTGTCCAGCTTCTCTTTTCCCTTCTCTAGGCAGAAGGTAGTGGTCTTGAACTGAAAGGGTCTCTTGTTAATTGGGTCATAGCCTAAACCCTCCTTATTGAAATTAACCCTTGTTCCTAGTATAGAATCCAAATTTATTTTTCCTTGAACAAATTTTTCTAAAACCTTATGTTTGTCTTCCAGCTCTCTTTGCAGAGTCTCAGAATATTTTAATAGTTCAGTGTTCACTTTCTTAACAGCTTCATATTTCTCTGTGATCACACTATTTTCATTTAGACTTTCTTCAATTTTGATCTTGAGTTCGTTGAGCTGTGTGTGAATTTCCTGGTTTTCTAATTTGTGCTTTTCATTTTCCTTTTTCAGATAAGTCATTTCTACTAATTCTTTCTTTAATGTCTGATTTTCCTTACTAATTTCCGTTAGTTCTTCAATATTGGTATTGAATTTTCTCTTCAGAACCCTATGCTCTTTACTGAGTGAATTGAACTTGTCTAACAGTTCCGCATAGGCATCTTCCCAGTCATCAATAGAAAAATTCTCAAAGACATTTGTTAC
Source organism: Amorphophallus konjac (assembly GCA_022559845.1). NCBI lineage: Eukaryota > Viridiplantae > Streptophyta > Magnoliopsida > Alismatales > Araceae > Amorphophallus > Amorphophallus konjac. The sequence continues at coordinate 148,318,091 of CM040118.1, forward strand.
CTCCTCTTCGCTGTTTGCCATCAGGCAAATTCCTTCTTCATCCTCCTCTGAGGAATTGGCTTCTGGATCTTCTTCCTCATCGCTCCACGTGTAGACCATTGCCTATGGCTTCTTCTTCTGCACCTTCGAGCTCTTCTTCTGAAAGTTGGGACCCTTCTTCTGAAGATCAGGGCAGTCCCCTTTCATGTGTCCAGGTTTCCTTCAATGAAAACATGTAATTCTCTTAGTACTCCTATCTTTATCATTGCTGGAATCAAAGTTCTTACTAGAAGGGTGTGACTTCTTCCTCCTAAAAGTCTTTCCCTTAGACCTTAAGAATTTTCTGAATTGTCGAGTGAGCATTGCTTGCTCCTCCTGGTCGAGACCTGACAATCCGTCGGACTCGCAACTACTACTCCCACTGCTGCTACTTCCTTGGCTGTGGGACACCTTGAGGGCAATATTCTTGCCCTTCCTGTCACTTCCTTCACCATTCTTTTTAAAATTCATCTCATACGTCATAAGGGATCCTATAAGTTCGGTGACTGTCATAGTCGTCAGATCCCTTGACTCTTCTATCACAATGGCCTTAGTGTGCCATGTAGGGGTTAGAGATCTAAGTATCTTCCTGACTATATCTCCCTCAGCTATCTCTTTCCCAAGCCCCTTAAGACTATTTGTGATCAGAGACAATCTGGCATACATCTCAGTTATGGTCTCCTCTGATTTCATCTTAAACATCTCATATTCAGAGGTGAAGAGATTTACCTTCGTTGCTTTCACTTGAGTTGTACCTTCGTAGATTAATTCCAGCTCATCCCACATTTTCTTGGCCGCCTTACATGCTGAGATGCGGGCGTATTCGTCTAGGTGTACAGCACATTGGATGATGTTCCGGGCCGTCCAGTTGAGTGACGATAGCTTGACATGATCATCTGACATTGCGTCCTCGTTCGGTGGCAGATCATATGGCCCTGCAGTGATCACCCTCCACAGCTTGTGGCTCTGCGCCCTGATGAATACCTCCATCCTATTTTTCCAGAAAAGATAATTGTTACCATCAAAGAACGGAGGGCGGCTGATAGATTGTCCCTCAGCCATGAAGCTTTGAGGACCATTAGGATTATCTTGACCGTTGGCCCACATGATGAAAATATGCTCTGATACCAATTGATACGTGTAGCAGAAAGTGAGATAGAAGGGGGGGATGAATAGATCACTCCCAAAATCAATACAACACAGACACGAATTCTCAACCCCTCCAAATGCAGTGAAAAGGATTTCAGAGACAGGCAACAAAGATGACAGGAGTAAGAAATGAGATCGAGAAAGCCGCCCACAATGAAGCAATGTGACAACTAGATGGAGAGCAACACAACGTAAACAGGCAAACCACAGAAGAGACTGGGAAATTTTTAGGTGGTTCGATTGTTGTCCGTAATCTACGTCCACCCCTTACTCAAGAGTAAGGTTTCCTTGCAATATAGAGTCGCACACAGTAGACTCAGTCTGCAACAACCGCTGCCAAATAGCTTGGCCTGAGGAATAGCCTCCTCAGTCTTCTGATCAACAAGAAGAAAACACTGGAGAACCAATCTCCCTTCCTTTGCACGCAACAAAGGGGACCATGTGCAGTTACTCCCAAGCAACTCACACAACCAGAGGATCGAACCTCTCTTCCCCTAAGATAATGGAGGGAACTGGAGAACCTCTCCCTTCCTCCGAACAGTGAAGGGTAACAATATGGAATGAAGATAAAGAAAAACTTGAAAATAAAACAATCGATGAACAATAATCTTCTCTAGAAACCAAAAGCAATATAGCTTCCGTAGAAGCAGATCTTCACGATCACAAACACTTCTCTCTCTCAGATAATTTTTTCTCTCAACTCTGGATGGAGTGGGCTTTCTCTAGTTTTCTCTGCTCTCACTCTGCTCTTCTTTTTCACTATTCCATCATCTATCGAACCATTTTCCACATCATATATATATATCTGATCCAGAACCTTAGGCGTGTGGATACCACGTTTCCCGCCTAAAGATGTTGGGGTACGTGTGAGAATGTTCTGGACGTCTATCTACCTCAGATCATGTGCCATATTTCTGGTGAATGCACAGACAAATTGTCAGAGAAGAAATGAATATTTATCATACATTTAGCACAATTCATATTGGTGTATAGAGTAAAGAGCCAGAAACTGCACTGAGTCAAAAGAGTAAGCATCGGCTAAGACGGGCATGACAAGCACCGACCTGGAATGAATCAGAAGATGCACAAATCTACGTTAGCTGTCTACAGGACTTGCACCGAGTCTAATAAGACATGAAACAGGAACTGCACTGACTTCGTTGCTACAGAGAGGTGTATAGGCCTGACTATGCACCGAACATGAATTTGTTTTAAGCAAGGCATGCACCGAGACGGGATATGCAGTCCAGGCAGGAGCTGCACCAAGATGGCAAGAGGAAGTACAAGACAAGGCTTGCACCAAGATGTATTTGCACTGAGATGAAGGAACGACCAGCCTGACCAATGCATTCTGGTCAAGAATTGCACCGATTCAAAAAAAAATTCAGCGACCTCAAGAGGTGAGATGCAGAGACAGAATATGCACATACCTTAATGCTCACGACCTAGAGAAATGCACAAGGACAACATATGAATAGCAAAACATGTGCATGACCAAGGACTTGCACCGAGGTAAGTACTTTATGTGAAAGATGCAGAACTAGCACTGACTCAATATGCATTAAGCAAAAGAGCGAATAATATGTAATGCACGGACCTAAATGATGCTATTAGCACATACCCCCTCCATGCTTAGAAACAAATAAATGCACCGTAAAAGAACAAATTGATCTAGAGATAAAAATAAATTGATTTATAGTGTGAGACATCATCAAAACCGTAGGGATGCAACAAACTTAACTGTCACGCCCCGAGCCTTTATGACAGTGGAAGACTTACTCGAGAAACGTGAACAACCGGCATGGTAAGCCTCTTGCAAGTAAGAATGATCAGAGCGCAAGATAATCACACACATAAATATAATTGCACATTATTTTAATCAAACTCTAACTTATTTCATTGATAATCAATATTCAAATACAATAATCTATCAGACTCAAGAAATAGGAAAATTACAAAGACTCAATCTAAATAATATAGACTTCCCTAAGTCTTCACTTTCATATTGACAACACTTTCATTCGCTCTCGGACCCGCTACTTGTATAGCCCGAATCCGAATTTGAATCACTTTCATTTCTTGAAAAGATTGGAAATAGGTAATGAGCACACTTGCCCAGTAGGTATCTTCGCATCAACATGAAGACATCATTAAAGTAATTAACATTTTATCTCTAGAGAAATAAGGTAAAATCATGCAAATGCGATCAATCACACGGTTAAACCAAAGTAACAAGATGATCATGTAAGATAGAATGAGAGCAATAATGAACTAGCAAGAATGTAACAAGAACATGTTATTGGCCATTCATGAACAAGAATATATCGAGAATGTACTAGCAAGCCACATAATCATCACTCCAATATCTTTTGCATTTGAGCAAGTACTTCGTGAATTTCTGTAGAATATCAAGCAAGAAAGTCATGTTGTGCTGTATCGTGGATCTTCACTTATTTATAGAGAAAGTACTCCCAGTGTAATGCGACGCCAGTAGCATCATACCCCATGGCTTATAATAGTATGTTTCCGGCAATCAGCCGAGGGGACTAGCATAGAGCCCTTGAACACAATCAGTGCTCGATCGCATCTTCAAGTATAAATCAAGCTACTTCCACGCATGTAACAATAAAGTATGGCCAAGAATGTACAATTCAATAAGTTCATGATAACACTATTCAACGAATGAACGCTTCTATTTAATAATGCGAGAGTCAAGAATGACTTAAACAAGGTTATGCTTATGGAGATAAATCGGTAGCATAACGGTACATTTCTTTAACTTCCATTCATTATATTAAGTTTCTTGATCAATATGATAAGTCCTAGACCATTATCAAGCCATCAAGGAACTTTAGAATATCAACCCTTGGGTCAAACATCGGGTGTAAGCCCCCGAATTATTTAATTGAGCCCAATATATTTATTAAGCTTTTATTAATTAAGAATTAAATTTTTATTAAATTAATAATTGAATTTCAGATTTATTAATATTTAATTCGTTAGAAATAGAATAAGTGAAAATCCGACTACCTTATAAAAATCCATAAAAATAGTAAACAGGTTAAGGTCGATGTAGATAACAACTTTGTCTTCTGTCATTAAGCCATTATAAATCCGTGGTTAGATCTAATTAGAGATTTAGCCCAAAAGTGCACACTTTTTAACCCTTACCTAACCTTGGTTTAAAACGCAAAATTAGGGCTTAATACTCAACCAAATTAGCTCAAATCAGTGGCAAATGAACGGTCACAAGCTAAGGATTAATAGTCCTCAATCAATTCGACACAAACCTAACCCTAACACGTGGTGTCGGCCGGCCTTTGATGAAGTCAACCATGGCGGCGCCGTTTTCCAACACCTAACTTGCGTGGTCGATTGCTCCCAGCTCCGAAGTCTCCAGAGGCTCTATGAGCTATCAAATTAAAGCTCTTCAAGTCTACTTTCATTTGGTGGCTATGGGGTTCGCTGAAGTTTCAGATCTAGGAAGATCTTGCTCGATTTGTGGAGGTGGGTCGGCAGCCGTCGTCCTCCTTCCTCTCCTCTTTGTCCCATCGATTGAGGTAGGTTTCCTTAACCAAAATCAGCTTATGAATATAGCAAATTGTTCCTCTCGACGAGATCTTTCTAATGGTGATAAAAGCCCTAATTTTCATTAGGTATCCAAGGAGATATCGCGGGTTTTCTAAGGTGCTGTCCAGTTCGTTCTTCATTCTAGGGTTTTAAGTTCTCTCTTCGATTGAGGTAGGATCTAACAGCCAAACTCTAATTAATATACATGGATGTAATCATCATCTTGTTAGCTTTCATTTGGCATAGAAATCCCTAATTTTCATTGAGCATGTTTAGAGTATTTTGGATCGAAGTAAGTGTATGCCTAGAACTTGATTTATATTGTGACCCTTTGAGTTAGAGCTTGATTACGTGCTGATTTTGAGTTATAGATCTTGATCTAAATATAGCTTATAATACATGGTTGGATTCAGAATTGAGTTAGCTTTCTTTTGATGTAAGAAGCTCCAAATTTCGTTGTAAATATTGAGAGAATTTTAAGATTTAGTAGAAGTATGTCAAGAACTAGGTTTTTCATGTGTTTATCATATATAGGTTGTGATTTAATTGATTTCTGTTGAAATTCGTGTTTTAAAGCTCATGTATTATGACCCTAGTATGTCTATTAAGATTCCTAGAGTATGTGGTTAAGATCCCAACTCAATTGGATCTCAATTGGGTGAGTTCATACGTTTTCCGGAGGCTACGGCCGTTTTTGTTCTTGCAGGGGTCGACCCCTGGGGTCGACCCATTTTCTGGAAGCCCTGGCAGGCCCGAGGGTCGACCCCTGGGGTCGACCCATCCAGCACCCAGCAAGGGTTGACCCATGGGGTCGACCCATAGGGCAAAATGTGGGGGTCGACCCATAGGGCAAAATGTGGGGGTCGACCCCTAGGGTCGACCCATTCTGCATGATTTGTGGGGGTCGACCCCAGGGGTCGACCCATGCATCTGGCAGACCCCGTTTTTACAGGGGTCGACCCATGTACCAGAAACCTAGTTTTTGTCGTTCTTCGACCCGAGGATCGATTCGGATCATTAGGGGATCGACCCATTTAACTTAGACCAATTGAAAATTATATTCTGGAAGAACCAGTGACCTATTCAAGAAACCTTATGATTTCAATTTGCATTGGTTCCTACGTTCTATCATGGTGTAAAAACATGCCATTTATCATTTTCATTTCAACACATACATTGGTTAAATAGAAACCCACATGAGTATTGGTTAATGGTATAACTAAATTGCTGTTAATATATGCTATTTCACTCCTGTGTCAGTTTGTTCTTTGCCTTATCATCCTGAATCATCATTTGGCAAATTGGTTTAATGCAAATGGTAATAGATAATCCTTGATATATTAACTTGGTAATTAGGATTAAATTGATTGTTAAGTTGTTGTTTTAGTCATTATTACCCAGTAAAAATGGATTTCTTACACACCTGAACGGTACACCATCAGCCGTTCTTTCTTGACCTCACGGACCAAGCTTTGGTCCAGTTCTTGTAATGCGGCACCGAAGTGACCGTATAAACCGAGTTTTTGTTTTGAATCCAATGACATGTTAGTCCTTAATTCTCGTACTTATGAAAGTAATTCCTCTGATTAATTGGCCATTAAAAATTGACTGAATATCTGGACGGGTGGGACTTTGGACCCATTAAAATCAATGCCATCGCGTCATAGGGGCCCGGTCTGGTCCTGGGGAGAGCGCCCGAAAAATTATTGAGCCCATGGGATGTTAATGACATGGTGGGGCATTGCACCGAATACTTGACTTGCTTGTTGCATCTATGACAAAAATCTCTTGTTACTTGTTACTTGATCGTGTTTGAATGGATGTTAAATTACTTGCTTGATTGGCCAATTCTTTACTACTGTCTCTTGTTATATCTCCTGTTGTAAATTCTTGTACTTGTTATCTTGTTAATTCTTGATATCACATATTTCTTGACCTTGTAAGATCTTGTTATTACTGTTGTTTCTTTATATCGTTATCATCTTTATTTCTTTTTAGCATGACATATCAAAAATGTAATTAACTTGTTAATCATGTAAACTTGCCAGTTATTTCCTACTGAGCGTCAGCTCATAGTTGTGTTTCCCCCCTTTCCAGGCTTTTCAGGTGACGCGCTTACCGATGTAGAAGGGCAGGAGTGATGTCTTGAGTGTATCAGTTCTAGTGTGTTAGCAGTGTTATCTTACTCTTAGTGGTGCTTTGGAGAGTATTTAAGTTTCGGTTATGTTTTTGAGGTTTAGTGGTTGTTATCCCAATTGTAATAAGTTGATTTGAGATTATTGTATCAGTTGTGGTTTGTTTAATGATCAGTTAATTATTCCCTTTTCATAGCACTTGTGTATATTTAGATTAATTTTCTCTCTTGCCAGCTTGTTTCTGACTGTACGTCCCGATATTCCACGTCGGGGCGTGACAGTTTAGTTGGTATCAGAGCCCTAGGTTTCACATTCCTAGGTTCCCTAAGTTTAGGTTTTCTTGCATTGCATCCCAATAACCGGTATATCAAAAGGTGTTGTCCGAACGTTAGGCTACGCCTATCGGGAAGGTCGCACACTTGCGCGAGTGGTCTTCGGATCGATTATCTCCGCCAGGTACCGAGTTTTGGTCGTGTCTAGGTGCATTAGATCCCTAACATTGTAAAAGTCTAGAACCCGACCTGGTAAGATTGGGTAGAAACTTGGGTTAAGTTCGTTCCTTAATCGTGTTATTATCTATCTTATTGAACCTAAGTAATCTATTTCTCGTGTAGATGGCAGCTGATCGTGCTGAATGGAGGAACCTGCAGCGCACGGTTCAAGGCCTTACTCAGGCCCTTCAACAGGTAGCTCAGGCAGGAGCAGCACAGCATGGCACCGGTGATCTATACCGGAACTTTCGAAGGATGAATCCGCCAAGGTTTGCGGGTTCGACCGACCCCGACCAAGCCGAGCACTGGCTAGATGAGATGGGGAGGATCTTTGAAGTTATGTAATGCACCAACCAGGAGTGTGTCTTGTTGTCCCCATTTCAACTGGAACATGATGCACGTACTTGGTGGGATTCTATCAAGGCGACTCTCGGTGACCGGCAGGTTACGTGGGAAGAGTTCGAGGAATTCTTTAACAGCAAGTATTTTTCTGACCGAGTGCAAGAGAAGAAAGCGGCAGAGTTCGCGGCCTTGAAACAGCGAGGTTTGTTAGTGGTAGAGTATGAGACTCAATTTGCACGGCTTTCTCGTTATGCTACTTATCTCATTTCTACCGAGAAAATGAAGGCGAAGCGCTTTCTTAATGGATTGAAGCTTCATTATATTAATCAATTGGCACCGATGGAGATTTCCACTTATTCTGAGATGGTGAGAAAAGCTCAAGTTCTGGAGGATACTTTAGAAATGACGGAGAGAATCCGTGCAAATGGCACCAGGAAGGAACAACCTACGGGTTCCGGGAGTGTCAAACCCGGGTATACCAAGAAGAGGCCTGTTAGTGGACCTGGTTCGTGGAGCGGGTCCGGATCATGGAAAGGCAAGATGCCGAAGCGTGAAGATAAGAAGCCTGGCCCTATCGTTCCATACATGGGCGTTTGCAAGTTTTGTAATAATCCTAGCCACAGGGTGGAGGATTGCTGGCGCAAGCTAGGCGCATGCCTACGATGTGGAAGCAAGGAGCACCGTATCTCTAATTGCCCTCGTATGTCTGAGCAAGTTAACCCAGCAAAACCGCAAGTCTTCAAGAAACCACAAGGCAAACTCCAAGCTCTGCATGCTGATGAAGTAGGAACAGCCGAGGATGGTGGACTCGTCGAAGGTACTCTCATTATACTCGACAAGCCAGCATTTGTTCTTTTTGATACTGGTGCCACGCATTCATTTATTTATCGGAGATTTGCTAAGTCATTAGCTGTAGAACTTATTTTGATGAATTCTCCGTTAGAGATATCAACCCCTATTGGTACTAGATCGGCGATCCAGCATTTCTATCCTTCTAGTAAGGTTATGATGGGTGAGCAGAACTTTCCAACTGATTTAGTTTGCATGGATATGAAGGATTATGATGTAATCCTAGGAGCAGATTGGTTGGCTAGATATGAGGTTAACGTTCACAGCAGTTCTAGCTCCGTGTCTTTTACTAGACACCCTGGACTTTCTTTTGTGGGAGTTAAGCACCATAACTCCGTACCGCTTATCTCGGCTCTTCGAGCTGATAAGCTGATGAGGCGAGGATGTGAGGCTTTTCTAGCCTTCGTCTGTACAACTCCTGAGCAGCAGATGGAGATTAAGGACATTTCTGTTGTCCGAGATTTTCCTGAAGTCTTTCCAGAAGAACTACCAGGACTTCCGCCTGAGCGGGAAGTTATCTTTTCTATTGATCTTATTCCTGGCACATCTCCTATTTCCAAGGCTCCTTATCGTATGTCTCCTGCGGAACTGAGGGAATTGAAGCAGCAGCTGATGGAATTGCTTGAGAAGGGCTTTATTCGTCCTAGCACTTCTCCGTGGGGAGCCCCTGTGTTATTTGTCAGGAAGAAAGATGGTTCGATGAGGTTGTGCATTGATTATCGGCAATTGAACCAGCAGACTGTCAAGAATAAATATCCATTGCCGAGGATTGATGAGTTATTTGACCAGATAGCGGGAGCTCAGTATTTCTCTAAGATCGATCTTCGATCTGGATATCACCAGTTGCGGATTAAGGAAGAGGATATCTATAAAATGGCTTTCCGTAGCAGGTATGGTCATTTTGAATTTGTCGTTATGCCTTTTGATCTAACGAATGCACCGGCAGCTTTCATGCAGTTGATGAACAATGTATTTCGGTCCTATCTTGATCAATGGGTCGTGGTCTTTATTGATGACATCTTGATCTATTCCAAGAGTGAAGTGGAGCATGCTGAACATCTGAGGATGGCATTGCAGTTATTAAGAGATCATCAACTTTATGCCAAGTTCAGTAAGTGTGAATTCTGGCTGCAAGAGGTGTCCTTTCTCGGACATATTATCACCAAGGATGGTATTTCTGTTGATCCTTCGAAGGTTGAGGCAGTGAAGAATTGGGAGCAGCCTACCAGTGTGACGGAAGTTAGAAGTTTCTTAGGCCTGGCAGGCTATTACCGAAGATTTATCCAGGATTTCTCTAAGATTGCGGTACCTATGACAAGGTTAACCCGCAAGGAGAACACGTTTGATTGGTCAGACGATTGCCAGCGAAGCTTTCAGACTCTGAAGGAGTGTTTGACTACTGCACCTGTATTGGCTTTACCTTCTGGTGAAGGAGGTTTTGTTGTTTATACTGATGCTTCAGGTATCGGCTTAGGCTGTGTACTCATGCAGCATGGGAAGGTGATTGCCTATTCTTATAGGCAGTTGAGGAAGCACGAGGAGAATTATCCTGTTCATGATTTGGAACTTGCAGCAGTCGTCTTTGCTTTGAAGATTTGAAGGCATTACCTGTATGGAGAAACCTTCACAGTGTTTTCAGATCATAAGAGTTTGAAGTATTTATTCTCTCAGAAGGAACTCAATATGCGGCAGCGCAGATGGTTGGAGTATTTGAAAGACTTTGACTTCTCGATTGAGTATCATCCTGGCAAGGGTAATGTTGTGGCAGATGCATTAAGCCGGAAGCCGGTAGCTAGATTGTCAAGTCTTATGTTACAAGAATGGAGGTTATTGGAACAATTGTCGAGCCTGGATCTTAATATTGACAATGATCGGGTTATGATTGCTCAGATCCAACTTAAGCCCGAATTGTTGATGAAAATCAAGTCCTTGCAAGATAATGATCCCGAGCTGGTAGAGATCAAGGGAAGCTTGAGCAGCAGACCTGACTTCATGTTGGCTGACGATGGAAGATTATTATTCAAGGGCAGAACTTGTGTACCCGACGAAGCCGCAATAAAGAACAAGATTCTTGAGGAAGCTCATAGATCCAGATATACTATTCATCCTGGCGGCACTAAGATGTACAGAGATTTGAAAAGATCCTTTTGGTGGCCGAATATGAAAAGAGAAGTTGCAGATTTTGTGAGTAGATGCTTAGTATGTCAACAAGTTAAGGCCGAACATTTCAGACCGGCAGGGAAATTGAAACCACTCGACATACCCCAATGGAAGTGGGAAAGCATTGGCATGGATTTCATTAAGGGTCTACCTAGGACTCGTGGTGGATTTGATGCGATATGCGTGATTGTTGACCGATTGACAAAGTCAGCTCATTTCTTACCAATTAAGTCCAAGTGGACGATTGATGTATTGGCTGCTTTGTATTTGAAAAAAGTGGTGAGACTCCATGGCATTCCAGTCAGTATTGTGTCTGATAGAGACCCCAGATTTACTTCACATTTCTGGAAGGGACTGCAAGAGTCTCTTGGTACTCGTCTGAATTTCAGTACTGTTTTTCATCCGCAGACCGATGGATAGACTGAAAGAACCAACCAGATAGTGGAAGATATGCTTAGAGCATGCATGATTGATTTTGGAGGCAGTTGGAGTGATCACTTGGCATTGATTGAATTCGCCTACAACAACAGTTACCAATCCAGCATACAGATGGCTCCTTTGAATCATTGTATGGTAGGAGTTGTCGTTCTCCGTTATGTTGGGATGAGGTAGGTGAGCAACAGTGGCTTGGACCGGATCTTGTCTCAGAGTCATCACAGAACATACGTATTATCTGAGACCGGTTACAAGTAGCCCAGTCAAGATAGAAGAGTTATGCCGACAACAGAAGAAGAGCATTGGAATTTCAGGTTGGCGAGCATGTGTTCTTAAAGGTCTCTCTGACGAGAGGGATTCGAAGATTTGGCATTCATGGCAAGCTGAGTCCGAGATACATTGGCCCATTCGAGATTCTAGATAGAGTGGGAGAGGTGGCATACAGATTGGCTTTACCGCCGCAATTGTCGGGCGTACACAATGTCTTCCATGTGTCTATGCTACGGAAATATGTGTACGACTCCACTCATATCATTCAGCATGTGGATTTTGAACTGAAGGAAGATTTGACTTATGAGGAAAGACATGTCAAGATTCTGGACCGGAAGTAGCAGAAACTCCGGAATCGGTCTATACCGATGGTCAAGACTCAGTGGAGTCGGCGTGGAACCGAAGAAGCTACTTGGGAATCTGAAGATACTATGCGGAAGCAGTATCCCGATTTATTCTAGGTGAGCGATCTTTTTCCCGACTCTCAGTTTTAGTGCAGTGAATTTGGAGGACCAAATTCCTTTAAGTAGGGGAGGGTGTAAGACCCCGAATTATTTAATTGAGCCCAATATATTTATTAAGCTTTTATTAATTAAGAATTGAATTTTTATTGAATTAATAATTGAATTTCAGATTTATTAATATTTAATTCGTTAGAAATAGAATAAGTGAAAATCTGACTACCTTATAAAAATCCGTAAAAATAGTAAACAGGTTAAGGTCGATGTAGATAACAACTTTGTCTTCTGTCATTAAGGCATTATAAATCAGTGGTTAGAACTAATTGGAGATTTAGTCCAAAAGTGCACATTTTTTAACCCTTACCTAACCTTAGTTTAAAATGCAAAATTAGGGCTTAATACTCAACCAAATTAGCTCAAATCAGTGGCAAATGAACGGTCACAAGCTAAGGATTAATAGCACTCAATCAATTCGACACAAACCTAACCCTAACACGTGGTGTCGGTCGGCCTTTGATGAAGTCAACCATGGCGGCGCCGTTTTCCAACACCTAACTTGCGTGGTCGATTGCTCCCAGCTCCGAAGTCTCCAGAGGCTCTATGAGCTATCAAATTAAAGCTCTTCAAGTCTACTTTCATTTGGTGGCTGTGGGGTTCGCTGAAGTTTCAGATCTAGGAAGATCTTGCTCGATTTGTGGAGGTGGGTCGGCAGCCGTCGTCCTCCTTCCTCTCCTCTTTGTCCCATCGATTGAGGTAGGTTTCCTTAACCAAAATCAGCTTATGAATATAGCAAATTGTTCTTCTCGACGAGATCTTTCTAATGGTGATAAAAGCCCCAATTTTCATTAGGTATCCAAGGAGATATCGCGGGTTTTCTAAGGTGCTGTCTAGTTCGTTCTTCATTCTAGGGTTTTAAGTTCTCTCTTCGATTGAGGTAGGATCTAACAGCCAAACTCTAATTAATATATATGGATGTAATCATCATCTTGTTAGCTTTCATTTGGCATAGAAATCCCTAATTTTTATTGAGCATGTTTAGAGTATTTTGGATCGAAGTAAGTGTATGCCTAGAACTTGATTTATATTGTGACCCTTTGAGTTAGAGCTTGATTGCGGGCTGATTTTGAGTTATAGATCTTGATCTAAATATAGCTTATAATACATGGTTGGATTCAGCATTGAGTTAGCTTTCTTTTGATGTAAGCCCCAAATTTTGTTGTAAATATTGAGAGAATTTTAAGATTTAGTAGAAGTATGTCAAGAACTAGGTTTTTCATGTGTTTATCATATATAGGTTGTGATTTAATTGATTTCTGTTGAAATTCGTGTTTTAAAGCTCATGTATTATGACCCTAGTATCTCTATTAAGATTCTTAGAGCATGTGGTTAAGATCCCAACTCAATTGGATCTCAATTGGGTGAGTTCATACGTTTTCCGGAGGCTACGGCCGTTTTTGTTCTTGCAGGGGTCGACCCCTGGGGTCGACCCGTTTTCTGGAAGCCCTGGCAGGCCCGAGGGTCGACCCCAGGGGTCAACCCATCCAGCACCCAGCAAGGGTCGACCCATGGGGTCGACCCATAGGGCAAAAATGTGGGGGTCGACCCCTAGGGTCGACCCATTCTGCAGGATTTGTGGGGGTCGACCCCAGGGGTCGACCCATGCATCTGGCAGACCCCGTTTTTACAGGGGTCGACCCCAAGGGTCGACCCATGTACCAGAAACCCAGTTTTTGTCGTTCTTCGACCCGAGGATCGATCCGGATCATTAGGGGATCGACCCATTTAACTTAGACCAATTGAAAATTATATTCTGGAAGAACCAGTGACCTATTCAGGAAACCTTATGATTTCAATTTGCATTGGTTCCTACATTCTATCATGGTGTAAAAACATGCCGTTTATCATTTTCATTTCAACACATACATTGGTTAAATAGAAACCCACATGAGTATTGGTTAATGGTATAACTAAATTGCTGTTAATATATGCTATTTCACTCCTGTGTCAGTTTGTTCTTTGCCTTATCATCCTGAATCATCATTTGGCAAATTGGTTTAATGCAAATGGTAATGGATAATCCTTGATATATTAACTTGGTAATTAGGATTAAATTGATTGTTAAGTTACTGTTTTAGTCATTATTACCCAGTAAAAATGGATTTCTTACACACCTGAACGGTACACTGTCAGCCGTTCTTTCTTGACCTCACGGACCAAGCTTTGGTCCAGTTCTTGTAATGCGGCACCGAAGTGACCGTATAAACCGAGTTTTTGTTTTGAATCCAAGGACATGTTAGTCTTTAATTCTCGTACTTATGAAAGTAATTCCTCTGATTAATTGGCCATTAAAAATTGACTGAATGTCTAGACGGGTGGGACTTTGGACCCATTAAAATCAATGCCATCGCGTCATAGGGGCCCGGTCTGGTCCTGGGGAGAGCGCCCGAAAAATTATTGAGCCCATGGGATGTTAATGACATGGTGGGACATTGCACCGAATACTTGACTTGCTTGTTGCGTCTATGACAAAAATCTCTTGTTACTTGTTACTTGATCGTGTTTGAATGAATGTTAAATTACTTGCTTGATTGGCCAATTCTTTACTACTGTCTCTTGTTATATCTCCTGTTGTAAATTCTTGTACTTGTTATCTTGTTAATTCTTGATATCACATATTTCTTGACCTTGTAAGATCTTGTTATTACTGTTGTTTCTTTATATCGTTATCGTCTTTATTTCTTTTTAGCATGACATATCAAAAATGTAATTAACTTGTTAATCATGTAAACTTGCCTGTTATTTCCTACTGAGCGTCAGCTCATAGTTATGTTTCCCCCCTTTCCAGGCTTTTCAGGTGATGCGCTTACCGATGGGGAAGGGCAGGAGTGATGTCTTGAGTGTATCAGTTCTAGTGTGTTAGCAGTGTTATCTTACTCTTAGTGGTGCTTTGGAGAGTATTTAAGTTTCGGTTATGTTTTTGAGGTTTAGTGGTTGTTATCCCAGTTGTAATAAGTTGATTTGAGATTATTGTATCAGTTGTGGTTTGTTTAATGATCAGTTAGTTACTCCCTTTTCATAGCACTTGTGTATATTTAGATTAATTTTCTCTCTTGCCAGCTTGTTTCTGACTGTACGTCCAGATATTCCGCGTCGGGGCGTGACATCGGGTTAACTAGCTCAAGCATTGTGATGGTCAAGTATTGGGCCGTTACACTCATGTGACGCTCCAGGATTGGGCCGTTACAATGGTCTGAATCCCGAACGAAGAAAGTAGACTTAGTTCAATGTGACGGTCTTGTACTGGGCCGTTATGTTCACGTGATGGTCTAGCCTTGATCCGTTAGAACGACTGATTCCAGAAATAATAATTGGACTCAGTTAAAGGTGACAGTTGTATATTGGGCTGTTACATGGGTCTGACGATCCAATATAGGTCCGTTACATTGCTAGAACCAGAAAACATCGATAGTACTTTCTAATCAATTGGGTTTTAATGGTACGACCAACTCGACGTCCTAGTGGGAATCCCAGGCTCGCAGAGAATTATGGAGGCCTTGAAACAAGATTTCCTAGTTCATTGTAAGGAATATCCAATAGAGAGGTCCTCATGTCCAAGAATAATGTTCCTATAGTGCAAAGTGTAAACTAATGGACAACATACCGGAATATGTGCCATGTACTTAAAGAAATGACTCTATAGATAGAGAGAGAATGTGTAACAACGTGAAACCAAGATAAAACTCCGTCAATACATCATTTAAAATCATGGAGTTAATACAAACTATAGTGCTTTGGCATGAAATTACCATATCCTTAAAATAATTCCAGATGCTTTGAACATGCGATACTTACCATGAACCAAGTAATAAATTTAAAGTCATATCAACAGGTCAAAACTTAGATAACTAGACATATTTATAAGTTAATGTGATTGTTCTTCAATTCTGTCTACAGTTACTCTGACGGTCGAGAATGGGGGCGTCACAGTGATTGTGACGGTTTATCGTGGGGCCGTTATAGTGTTGTAATGCACTGAGTCTAGGCCGTCAGAGATAACAGAGAAATTAATAAACAACAGAAGGTGTGACGACTTGTCGTAAGGCCGTTAGATAATTGTGGCGGTCTTACCTTGATGCGTCAGATCGTCTGCTGGCAGAAAATATATTAAAAAAAATCTAAGGGTTCAACTTACATCATGTCTGGAAATCATATATAAACTTCCACATGATAGAATGAAGGCTAACCTACTAGTATGCATGGGTTTTCTGTGAACTTGACAAGAGAGTTCCTTTTTAACTTAGTTAGGGTTAAGAGTATACATGTATGCATAGAACTATTAAAACATGAAATTTATGACCTATCATGTATGAAATCAATCAAAACCAGAGGGCTTTTATCCTTAACAAGATGTTTTTGCCAATCGTGAGATGACCTACTTCTTAAATGAGCTTTAATCTTCCAATTTGGGACTGCAAGACACGCCCTAGTTCTTCCCTTCCTGAGGTTTTTCAGCAACTTCACGTCGCTCTATCTCTCCAATCTCTTGACCTAAGGACGTGAAATTTTGAGGGTAAGAATCTGAAACTAAGGTTAACAAAAAATTCTAAAGGGCTGAACTCTAATTACCTCATTTAGACGTCCTAATCTCTTGATCTTCAGGGGTCTTTTGCTCTGAATTCTGGGCTGCTATGACTGAATCAGCGACTTTGGAAGCTTCTATCTCCTTGGTTGGTTGATCTCCTAGCACGAAATTTGGAGAGATATTAGTCTAAAGTATACTAAATAAAATCCTCTAAAGAACTTACCCGAAATTATGACTCATTACCTTGATTCTTCACGAGCCAAAAGTAAGGGTCGCTCAGTTCAGAACTATGTCCTATTTATATGGTTTTGGCTAGGGTTTGAAGATTAGATCAATTCTAGAGTCTTTAATTTGCTAGAACCTGATCCCTAAGAGTCCCTAGTAGCCTTACAAGTTCTCCCAGTTAGGTCTCTTGTAGATAGGATCCCAAAGATCCAATCTTTCTACTCGTTCTTCCATTCACGGAACTGACAGGGTGTAACGCATCAAGACTGGTGCGTTACATGGCTGTGGCAGTCGCACGATAGACCGCTACATCCAACGTGCACAGAATTCAACATAACTCAAACTCTTTTGTTAATTATCCTTTTTATTATTTATAAAAATAGTATTTATCCGTAAATAGGCTAAATAACCTTCTAGAATATGGGCCAAACTTAATGGGCTTGGTCCTTAGACCCTTTTGGATTTTATTTAAATAGGCTAGGTTGATTATTTAACACAATTGGGCCTTATAATGACTTATTAAATCAATAATCTATTTATAAATCTATTTAGCCTTTATTAATTCCTAATAAATTCCAAGAAATTCTATAAATAATCTAGAAATTATTACATAAATTCTGGGGCACTACATTTTTCCTTGGATTGCAGGTGAAACAAACTTCAGAAGGAATCTTCATCAATCAAGCCAAATATACTATGGAACTGCTGAAGAAATATGGGATGGCGGAAGCAAAACCCATATCAACTCCCATGGCCACCACCACAAAGCTGGATTAGGATGAAAATGGTAAAACAGTAGATTATACACTATTTCGAGGTATGATCGGATCACTACTGTACCTTACAGCTTGCCGCCCTGACATTCAATTCAGTGTATGTCTCTGTGCCCATTTCCAGTCATGCCCTAAAGAATCTCACTTATCAGCTGTTAAACGTATTTTTCGATACCTTATTGGCACAATAGTTTTTGGCTTGTGGTTTCCCATCAGTAGTTCTTTTGATTTAATTGCTTATACCGATGCAGATTTTGCCGGGTGCATTGTAGATCATAAAAGTACAAGTGGGTACTATCAGTTTCTTGGCGGGTGCCTCGTTTCATGGGCCTCTAAGAAACAACATTCAGTAGCTCTCTCAACGACCGAGGCTGAATATGTAGCCTCCGGAAGTTGTGGAGCCCAAGTACTTTGGATCAAAAATTAATTGCTTGATTTGAATGTTGAAGTGGATTGTGTGCCGATCTTATGAGATAATACGAGTGCAATTAATCTATCTAAAAAGCCTGTTCAACACTCTAGAACCAAACACATTGACATTCGACATCATTTTCTGAGAGATCATGTAGGCAAAGGGGTCTTTGAGTTCAAGTTCATTGATACACTTAACCAACTGGCTGACATCTTCATAAAACCCCAAAATCAGGATCAATTCAATAAAATTAGGAGAGAACTTGGCATGTGCAAGGGTGAGGGCATACGCACTTAGGTCTACACTAGGTTGATTTCTTTTGGGTAGACTTTGTGAGATGCATGCATTGTGTGTGTTTTATTTCTATTGTGTATGACAATACCTAGCATGTGTGCTTGTACTTATATATATATATTTACACACTTCTTCCTTGACACATTCCCTAAGATTGAATACTCCTTGACAAATAAATGTGGACTAGTGATCTAGTGTTCTAAGTAGTCTCGAAATAGGGGATTCTGTAGTCGACTCATGCTTGATATCTTTCTTGGGTTAGCAAAAGAAAACAAAAAAAGGAGATATAAAAAAAGGAAAATATGATTTTGTGATAATGGGGGAGTCCACAGGGTCTTGGAGCCCACTTTTATCACTGAGGTCGCTGGCTAGACTATTTTTCTCTCGGGGTCAAAAATAGGGGTTTCTATGCCCCAGCGGTCGACCGATGGCTTCGTGCCGGTCGACCGCCAGCGGCGAACCGGCCCTATTCAGCCGCGTCTGAACCCCATTTTAAGGGCATTTTCTCTCTCCTTCCCTCATTCTATTGCATTCCCTTCTCTTTCCCTTACTCCATTCTAACCCTAGCACACCTCCCTCCCATCTTCTAAGCCCTAAAAACCCCACATCTCCTCTCTCCGAACACGATCCGGCCGATTGTTCTCCATTTCGGAACCACTCCTCGCCGGCGTTCGTGCGCTCGTGTCACCATTCCCTGTATTCCAGAGCGTGAAGAAGGTGTTCACAGTCCTCCCCGGTGTCTCTCTCTCCATCCCAAGGTAGCGGTTATACCTCTCAAGAGGATCATATCTTCAGCACCGAGAAGGAGTGCTCGGCATCTTCTCCAAGGGGAACCTAGTGCTCAGAGATGTGAAGCTCTGGCCGCACCACCACCACAAGCTCCGGCACCCAGGTTACCTCCAAGAACTATCATCGACCCCCGTCTTGTCGATTTTGAAGAGATGAATGAAATCCTGCCCGACATTTATACAGTTTTCTTAATGCAACCGGGATGGCTTGATTTTGTCACCAGATACAACCGGTACTATCCCTATCTAGTACAGCAGTTCTATGGTAATTTGGTTGACAGAAATGGAAGGTTGTATACAATGGTTCAGGGCATTGAGATCCACATTAATTCAGAACTATTTAATCGTGCCCTAGGTGTTTCTTCCCATGGTGCAGACATGAGTTTTGGGCATGGTGAGGTTGAGGCAAGTTTTATTGCCATGATGAGCTGTGAGTTTGTACGTGGCGTGAGTCACCTAATTGAGCTCAATGCCAACCACTTTTTCGCACTACAACGGGTTCTCCATCATATGTTTACTACACTCATTTATCCCAAGAGTGGCAGCCGAGACGAAGTGACTGAAGTGCACCGATTCCTGTTCTATCATGTTATGAATGGAGACTTAGTTGATATGGGATGGCTTATGACTCAACTGATAAGTCGATGCCGTACACATTTGCAGAGGTCCCTGCCCTATGCTTCTCAACTCACTGGAGTTTTCACTTTTGTCGGGATCCCATTGGAGGGTGAGCAGTTTGTTCTGGTCCGCCATGATGACATTTATAATGAGCATAAGATTTTCTCCGATATGGGATATTACCGTGCTACAAATGGTGAAATTCGTCGTGTTGTCCCAGTTTATGGGGAAGAGAATGACAGTGAAGAAGAGCAAGAACAGGACCAACAGCAAGATCACCAAGATGCACATGCACCAGTCCAGCCCGAGGATGTGCCTCCTCCAGCGGATCTTCCTCCACCACCGTAGTACTTTCATGGGGAGTCTTCCACTCAGGGTGCTGGGCATCCCACTTGGGGGGACTATGAGACTCTAGACAGACGTCTTTTAGGCATGGAAACCCGCATTGACTCCTCCCTTGGGCGTTTGGACTCTTTTATGGATACCATGACTGGACGAATGGACTCCTTCACTCATGCTCTGGATGATCTTTCTACCCACATGGCCACTCTCTATGCCAGCCATGAAGATAACCGTGAAGCCTTCCGACTGACCAACCAATCCCTTCTTGCCCTCCGTCGCCAGCTTCTTCATCATGATGAAACTCTGCATGACATTGCGGACCGTCTCCCTCATACTCCTGCTCCTGCTGGTTCCCCCCATGTTGATGGTGCCCCGGATGGTGTTCATGGCGAGGAAGCTGAGGATCACCCTACTGTGTAGCTGTTCTCGAGTCACTAGTGTCCCTTTTGTCCACTTTTTGTATCCCTCCACACTCCTTTTTGATGATGTCAAAGGGGGAGAAGGTATAAGTAGGCTATTAGGCTTATATATATGCTATGCGTGTTTGCCTGCTTGCATGCATGTCTGTCTCTTGCATTGTAGTTTGAGCATGTTGGTTGCATTTTGGTTGTATTGCATTTAGTGGTTGCATTCCCTCGTGTGTCAAGTCCCTTTTCACCTCTTGCATTCAGTGTACCCTATATGGATCTAATGAGAATGAATGGAAGAATGCACTCCTTAAATTTACAAGATTGGCTCTCTCCTCTCTCACTTCTTTTCAATGTGGCAAATAAGTATTGAATGGCTAGTATGGATTTGTTGAAGTGTTTGTGTTGGAAGTGATATGTCGTGCTGAAATGGACGTGTTGAATGCCTTCAAATCATGAGTTCAACGTTTCAACCTGATGGATTTCAACTGAATTTCAAATGTGATTGACTTCGTTTTGAAAACTCGCTCAAAAGGCACAATGGTTTGAACATGTGAATTTAATGCCTAGTTTTTGTCATCATTAAAAAGGGAGAGATTGTTGAACATATCCGAGTGATTTTGATGATAACAAAACCCAGGACATTTATCTCCTACGGACCTTGTATTAGAACGTAGGTTCATGCTTTAAACCATAAAGTTTCACCCCATTTCAACTTAGTGTTCATGAATCCTTCCATGTGTTAAATCGAGCCTAAACGAACTTGTAATCAACTATAACACAAGCCCATTTCAAGCATCGAACCTATGGACAGTTTCAAGTGGGCTAACACTTGATTTTTGCAGGTTTGGAGATTGGCGGTCGACCTGTGGACCCTTAGCGGTCGACCTAAAATCACAGCATTGAAATGAAGCAACCTGTAAAATTGGCGGTTGACCGCCAGGACCCTAGCGGTTGACCAATTTTTCCAGCAGCCAAGTGGCTACAAGAATGCTCCTAGCGGTCGACCGCTGGCCTCTGCAGGTCGATCGCCAGCCCCGAGCTGCCCATAATTGTTGACTTTTTGTCACTTCGAGAAAAGTCATCCCTCTTGGTATTGTTTAATCCCTAAGCAACCAAACCCTCCAGAAATTGTGGATCTGGTCTGGGGGAGTCCATGGACCATTCAAAGTCTATAAAACATATACAAGAGGGTTAAGAAAACCCTAATGCTCAAGGTTGATCAAGGAGGCTACCAAAGAGGAAGAGAAGGGAGCTAGCACTGTAGACGTGAACAGTGCTCCGAGAAGAGTTCTTCATCCTTCTTCATCCATTCAAGTGAAGATCAATCCAAGGGATCAAACTGCATCCAAAGCATTCGTCATCTATTAAGGGGGAGCAAATCAACATTCCTCTCTTGTGTTCTAATTTCATATTTTCTCTTGAGCTTCATTTGTGATTCTTGTAATCGTTAAACATTTCAGTGTGTGTGGATCTTCCTAGATCCGTGTGTGTGTGTGTGTGTGTTTAATCCGTTGTAGTTTTGTGTGTGTTAAGGCGTTCTTACACCTTCGCGGGAGCTCTCTTTCCCAGTGTATGTGTGTGTGTGTGTCTGATCTTGTAACACTTTACAAGATAGTGTGTGGATCCTCACTGTCGGTGAGGGGTGGACGTAGGTTACCGTTGTGGCATCCGAACCACCTTAAAATCGATGTCGCTTTGTGGTTTGTTCCTTATCTCCTTTCCCCCTTCTTGCATGCTTGTAGATCTAGATTATGTGATTTCTTTCAAATAGATCTTTCGGTATATCAAAAGCTAGACTCGGACTAACAAGGTTATTCTTGCCGGAAAGATAACAGTTTGCGTGAGTAAATCCACGGATTTGTTAACTCCGCCTAGTACCAAGGGTTATTGTAGTGATTAATTTTGATAGATATAGTTTATCCTGCTCTTGGTTCATTGTGTCCTCACATAATCGTAAAATTGAGTATAGTTCAGTTAAAATTTTGTTATCACCCAATTCACCCCCCTCTTGGGTGCCATTGATTGTGGGACTTCAATCAAAGCCCATTTGTCTAGAAAGCACTCAAGTTACTGACGTTTTTGTGTGTCCTGGCTAGTAGCGGCCCTCAGGAGACCGCCATTGTTAAGTAGCAGCCGTCCTGTGACCATTTCTCTTCCATAAATTCAAGTGTGTCGACTCTTTCCTTCTCTGGAGTCCACTCTGTCAAGAAACGGTCCAGACTTGACCGCCAATTCATGATAGCGGCCCTGGCATGACCGTCTCTACAAGAAACGGTCCAGACAAGACCATCTTATGTTCCAATGTACTTAACCCAAGGTTTGACCCAAGGGTTGATTTTTTCTATGTTCCTAGATGGTTTATTGATTGTCTAGAATCTAACACATTGCTCAATAAGCTATTAATTAAATTATGAAAGTTAATGAATGTACCGTTATACATCCGGATTCCTTTTATAGCATGACCTTGTTCTTAATTCGACCTTGGAACTCTTATATTCATAATTGGTGCATTCTTACCTTGGTTGTTGTTATCATGAGCTTATTGTTTGAATTGTTACATTATTGGCCATATTTATATTTCTCGTGGAATTAGCTTGATTTATAACTTGAAGATGCGAAAGCGGGCACGGATAGTGTCCAAGGGCTCGACACTAGCCCCCTCAGCAGATAGCCAGAAACATACTATAAACTATGGGATATGATGAACACTAGCGTCACCTTGCGCCGGGAGTACTTTTTTTATAAACGGGTGAAAACCATGAGGCAATCTTGTGAAATTACATACTTGCTAGTATATTCTTGTTACATGACTTTCTGGTGCATAGCCTTTATGGTTATGAAAAGTATATTCTCGTTCATGAAAGGCCAAGTTATATTCGTGTTATATTCATTCTCGATCTTGCTCTCATTCTACATGAACTCTCATATCTTTTATGTCTTCTGTTACTTTGACTTATTATCGTATGATTTATTGTATTTCATTTATCTTACATCCTAGAGCAAAAATGTTAATTATTTAAACTTGCCTTCATGTTGATACGAAGATACCTACTGCACGATGAAAATTATCCAGAAGATGGTGAGAGTCATGATTTCCCGGTGAAATAACCCTAGCCGTCATAGTCTAGTTCGTTCCTCTCCTCGCCGGCTATGGCCGGTGTGGCGGGGGGGCATCCCCCTTGCCCCTTGAGAAAGAGACTACTAGTTCGGAATCTCAGCCCGTAGCTTCACGAAAATCGTATGCCCAGTCACTCAATGATTCCTATTTTTGTCCGCGCCTCTCCTTCCGGGTGAAGTCTCCCGCTTTCACTGATCAAGGTGAGCCCGTTGTATATTTCACACAACAAGAAATCCAAGCATCCAAGCAGCATCTTCAGAATGCCATTATAGCGAAATGCGCCTATGGTCGCCCATCCATCCCGGAGATTAAAGCATGTCTCATTCAGCGTCTGCATCTGTGTTCGGATTTTGTGATTAGCAGGATGAATTCCAGGCACATCCTTATCCGGCTTCGATGTGAGGTAGATTTTCTCCATGTTCTTCTGCAAAAGAACCTTTATATCAAAGGATATCTATTTAGGTTCTTTCGTTGGTCTCATGATTTTAACTTTGATTCCGACCCTACATCTGCTCCAGTGTGGATTGGGTTTCCCTCACACCCAGTCAATTTTTACCATGAAGATCTTCTTCGATCCATAGTTGGAAATATAGGCCCTCTATTGCGGATTCATGATAGCACCCTTGCTCTGATAGAAACCTCGGAAGCCCTGGTATGTGTAGAACTTGATCTTTCTGCGGTGAGAAGGGAACGCCTCTGGATAGATATGGATGGCGAGGGTTTTTGGCAATCGGTCAATTACCATAGGGCTCCACATCTGTGCACCTTTTGTCATAAACTTGGCCATAAAGATTCAGATTTTAAGAAGAAGCAAAGCAAAATTATGACTCAGCCCCCCCGATTGGAGACTGGCAATCTTAATAATCAGCCAAGAATGAGTCGTCAGGAATATAGACCACGCTCTCCCCATATATCCATGTCGAAGATAGAGACTAACAATTCAAATAGGTTTTCTGCATTGTTGCAAGTGAATGAGGAAGCACCAAACGATGTGGAACTTGCTAAGGAGAAGTTTGGTAAAGAGGAAACGAATGATATCCCAAAGGGATCAATGCAATTAATGTAGGTTGTCCCATCTTTGGTCGCCCCTTCTTTGGATGAAGAAGGCAATGCTCTTTTTCTTCAATCATCTACTAATGAGTTTAACAAATAGAGTAGTGCGAGTGCGATGCATATGGTTGTTATTGGTGCTGAGCAATCTCCCTCACAAGAGTTCCCTTTAAACCACAATGACACCTCTGACAAGTTACATGAAGTGTTGGCTCTTCCTATGGAGCAAAAGGCTATGAATGTGGCAGATGTTCCCATTATCAGTTCTGATGAAGTCTCAAGCATTTCAAATTCAGAGAATTCTCGTATGATGTATCAAGGTGCAAAGGCCAAAGCTGACTGCATCCAGGCCAATGAATCTATGGAAATCTCTGCACTGCTGTTTGCGACGGGTTTTTATCCGACCATCTTGTTGTTTTTATTTCGTGTATATATATGTGTACATGTACATATATACATGTCTTATTTCACGTATCGATCAACCATTTGACTAACTGGTAGTCAACTGGCCGATTGACGACGCGGGCGTGCCAGTCACATGAGTGACGATCTTATTGTGCGCTCATGCTAACCCCTACTGGGCGAGTGTGAGGTTCGGTCGGGACCAGCAGTCCGCCATACCATAAAGGCTATGGCGTTAATTACATCCCCCACGAGGAGGGAACACCTTTGATTAGTTGTCGAGATAGCAGGCTGTCAAAGCCAGAATGAAAAGAGCTACATGGTGACCATGACGGAGGCATGCAGGATGCATTTATTTACCACACAGGGGATGCATAGTTCATCGAATTTTGGACCCTTGGTACGTGACGGAGGACGTAGGTCCGAAGACCACCATCCCGCATAGCGGAGACTTCTGGTTGGGCATAACCCGACCTTCTGTCAACACCATTTAATATACCCAAGGGTCGATGTAGACATGCACGAGGAACCGTGATATGCGGGGTGTGATAACGATGTTATAACACAAATTCGACAGCATGTCCCCTCCATTTGGACTATGCCAAATGGGAATATAGGACATCCATCATGGAGAGCCGGAATGGAAACCAAAAGAGAATCGGGCGTAGCCCTGGGTCCGAGAAGGATCCAAATATGATGGGACAGTGTGCACCATTGCGCCGTTCATTGATATTCCCCTCAAAGAACCATTGGAGGACATGCGGTGGCAGAACTCTGAGGGTCAGCGGGGTGACATAAGAAACGTCGTATTCGGTGTGATGTAGGGGTGAAACCCTCCTCATTAGTGTATCTCCCATGAACCTGGGTGAAGAACCCTAGTCCCCTCGTGAGGTAACGGGGGTTGACATGGCAGCTGATAGTGACAAAATATTGAATTTAGGCTATGTTTGGGTTTGATGAAGTGGGGAAGACATCAGATATTCAGATGACAACCAATACCGAGGTGAGACGGCACAGCGATGGAGTCGGCGCGAAGGCCAAACGGCACGGCATGCTCCCGGCGCGATAGGAGGATTGGGGGTAATCGGCATGACAGGTCTCGGCGCGCCATGGTAAGGGTATTCAGCGCCCCCCCCCCCCACCCGGCGCGGGTTTGGCGTCGGGAGGCAGTGGCACCGGGAGACGACGGCGCCGAGAAGTATAGGCGCTGGGGGGTGTTTTATGTGTTTTAAAGGGGGGTATTATGAGGGTTTTTTCTGGGCATTCAATGGGGACTTCAGGGCATTAGGTGGGGGTGATGGGAGATGAGGATGGATTCATTCCCAGAGAGGGTCCAAAGAGCTCAATAGCACAGAGATATGTTCTCTGCGATGGCAAGATGCCATGAGATGATATAGATCAGGCTCCCGCCATATTGAGGGGTTAAATATGCAATTCTGATGAAACAGTATGACAGAGTAAAGCTCTGGGCGAATTTTGACAGCATCTCCCCTTACTCTGGGAGTGTGCCAAGATAATATTATGGGCTATCTACTCACGAGTGCCGGAGTAGAAACCGAAATGAGTGCCGGCCGTAGCCCGTAATTCGAAGGTCTGGACCATATAAGACCTCATCCCCTGTGTTGTAATGTCCCCAATGCGATCCATCGGAAAGCCTGCAATGGCAGGACCCCGTGGTTTAATGGGTTACAGAATGTAGGGGGAGAATTAACCCCTTTGATATAGCTCCCGTGAGGCCAGAGGGAGGGGCAATGCACACCCACGAGGGTAGGATATAATGGACGAGGTCTGTATGGCTCGCCGTGGTAACGAAGGCATCAGGATGGCCAGACGACGTAAGGGTATCAATGCAGAGAAGAGGGGTGGTTTCGGCACGGAAACTAGGCAGGCTCGGCACGATGGGGAGGTCCAACCGGCGTGGGGAGCTCTCGGCGCGAAACTCACGCCGGGAGATACCGGCGCCGGGAGGCTTTCAGAAGGGATTTTAAGGAGGTCTTCGAACAGGGTTTCGGGAGTTGTTAGGAGAGGGGTTTAATCTCTACTGTTTTGGATGATCAGAGGGGAAAGACTTTGGGGGAACACCTTTCCTCTGGGCTTCATTGGGAGCAGAACCACGGACGGAAATCCCTGAACCATGTCCCCCTTTATTTCACATACGAGGAGCCATGAGATAGACTGTCTCAGGCCCTCGAAATGTGGCTGGGGGGGTGATAAATAATGGTAGCAAAGACGCTTCAGCAGAATTGGAAAACCAAACGATAAAACACGCCTAGTTATCAGTATCCTTAGCATATAGCAAACCTCGGATGTAGAGACAGAAAGAAGAAGGTAATGAAAGGGCGGAGTTCAACCCATTCTCTCATTCTTTATTTCATCCAGACGACTTACACGCATGCTACTTAAGAGAAAGAAATCTGACTCAACAGAGAAAGAAATCTAGGCTTAATCCCTGAAAGCAGGGTTACATTGGCATTCGATGCTATTGAAGCAAAGATGCTAGAAATCAGAAGTACAGAGAGAAATATTCAGACAGATAGGGAGGGGAAAGAGAAGGAGCTGCAGCTGCCTGGCACTCCCACCTGGATCCCTCTTCGAGCCTCTGCCTCTCTCCCTTTTTTCTTTCTTCAGCTTCTTTCAAGGGCTCTCGAGCTCCCTGCTTCTCTTCGGTGGCTAGGCACTCCCTTTTCACTCTTCTTCTTTTTCTTCCTTCTCCCGCTCTGCTTTTCTTCTTTTCTTCTTCGCCTCTTTCCCCACCTCTCTTTTTTTCTCTTCTCTTCGTTTGAAGGGCCGCTTCTCTCCTGTCCTCCTCTTTCCTGTTCTTTTTCGAAGGGCAGCCCTCTTATAGAGGCCAGGCCCTCATCCTTTCGGCCTGAGCCTCCCGGCGTGCCAGCATCATATTCCCGGCGTGGCAGCCCTCGGCGCGTCCCGTTTCACATTTGGGCTTGGCCCATTTTCCTGTCGTTCGGCCCATTCGGTCCAGGATCCACTTAGTGGACTCCTTTCGACAGTGGGATTCTTGGCATATATATATTAAGACTCCGTGGGGCTTGTTTGCACCTTGCATTCACAAACACGTGCGAGGCATTGTGCATCCCGTCCTCGGAGAATCAGAGATGTCTGAACATCTGTTTCAGCAGGCAGATGGTTGCCTGAATGTTGGTATAGTTTTATCAGCCTGACTATCTGAATGACAGCAGTACTGGACAGCGACCTAG
This sequence comes from Amorphophallus konjac, assembly GCA_022559845.1. NCBI lineage: Eukaryota > Viridiplantae > Streptophyta > Magnoliopsida > Alismatales > Araceae > Amorphophallus > Amorphophallus konjac. Next base: position 148,346,200 of record CM040118.1, read on the forward strand.
CCAAAGACGGCTTTAGTCGAATAACATGATAGGGGTAGTGGGTTTCTTCTATTCAGACTCTCAGATCTCCCAGAGAGGGTACGTGAGCTGTGCCCTTGACTGATCTTCAGAACTGTGAATCTGCTATGATCTCTTCTGACATATTTTAGGTGTCAACAAATGTCCCCCACCCGTAGGTGGCGTGAGCGAAGCATGAGTGACACGGGACATGCGGGTGTACATCACGTTCACACACTGTGCTTCGTGGTCTCTTCAGGCCTGCTCCTGTGCATTGGCTATTCTTTTGACTCTGAGTCTTCATTCTGCTTTGCGTGACTTCCATGCTTTACAAGCAAATTTGGATGAACACCAGCATTTTTGGCTTGGTCCGGTAATAATATCACCCCTGGTGAGGTAATCGGCTCCATGGACGCTCCCGGCACTATCTTCTCGGCGCGGAGGTGGGCTCGGCATGGAATTCCCGGCGCGACGCTCTTCTCAACGCGTTGATCTTCTCGGCGCGGTGGTGGCGCTTTTGCTCTTCGGCGCGGAGGCCGTCTCGGCGCGCCTTTTGGCGCTTCCGGTCGTCGGCGCGACCTCCCTCTCGGCGCGCCTTTTGGCTGGGCCGATATATGCGTCGAGAGGGGGAGAGAGAAGCTCATTTCTCCTTGAGCTTTCTCTCTCTTCCTCCCTTTCTCCTTCTGTCACCTCAGAGCAACCGGCGTGGAATCTTTCCCTTCGGGGAATTTTTGTTCGGGACTCCGTCCCCTTTTCATTTCGGAGTCACCCCCTCCTGGTGGGTGTTCTCCCATTTAACTTCTGGGCATGCTCCGGATACGGGGAGATGCTGTCAAAATTTTCTTCTGAAAATTTCTTTTCTAATAATAATTTTTTTTATATCACCTTCTTATTCTTTTTTCTTGGTTTTGTGTCTGCAGCTCACTGGAAATGGCTTCTTCTTCTAGCCGCGTTGCCTCCGGCACTGCTGATGTTGACTCTTCTCCTCAAGGCAGGGCTTCTGGTCCCGTTGTGACTTGGAGGAATGTTGGACAGCTGGACCGGGGTCTTGGGAGGATCGCCATAGTCGATGAGTCCTCTAGCTCCGAAATAGATACAGTATCTGCCTCTCACATTGTGACTGTCGAGGGAGGACTGGACTTCAATCGCGATGACGACTACCGTCCGGACTTCCCGAAGGATCGTCACCTCGTGCCCTTCATTTGTACCTTCAAGGTCTCTGGGAAGAGGGACATCATGCTGGCTCGGATGGTGGAGCGGGCCATGTTGCTAGACCGGGACAGCTCGAAAGGTTCTGTGTATCGTGGCGATAGCATCTACCTTCCGGGGGAGCGGCGCAAGTGGGACGCCATCTTAGGGGTAACAGAGCTGGAGGCAGAGCAGAAGATGCTAACACGGTCCCCGGAGTTCACACCAGCCAGGTGGGACAACACCATAGGTCGGGTTTACAGGGAGAAACCCGGTTACGGTTTATTCTTGGCGCCCATCAAGTGGGGCTACAAAGAGGAACCGTTTGTGCTGAACTGCTTGGCTGTTCAGTTCAAATTTCAATTGGCAGCTGGGTGGTTTACAGACACGAAGGTGACAGATGCTCATCTCTTTCGTGTAGGGGCAGTGGAATTTACAGAATATGTTCTGAAAGAGTATGCACCGCTGCTGGTGAGGGCCGGGGTGTACCACAGTGTGTATGCATCTCGCTTCAGGTATCTCATTTCAAAAAGGCTGTGATGCGGCATGTTCGAAGTATTTTGCCCGGAGTTCAACACTTTCTATACAGCAGAAGGTGAAACCTCTCTGGATCTTTGGAGCCTATCACAGTTATCGGGCCTGCCGATTGACGGAGAGCCCTATGAGGAGGTCTGCATTCATGACTTCATCAAGGACGAAACAGACGGCGAAGGCAAATATTACTTCGGCTATTCATACCGGTACTTGATGAAGGCATACCGCTCCCTCTGCCTGACGCTAAATAGGGGATCCTCAAAGGGATACCAGCCCCAGGAGAAGAGCAGTAAACTGAGAGTCCGAGCAGGACATTGGATTCAATATTTCTTCGGGGGCCCTTTGAAGTACAGCGAGTTCCCTCACGTAGATCCTGTTGCGGGTAAACCCAGCAGGCCACCTAAGTTCAAGTCAGAGCTACCTGCTTCTCTTCGGGGGATAAGCCGCGGGGGGGCGAATCCGATGGGGGTGGATCCCCTTACCCATTGTGCTGCCTACCTTACCTTCTGGCTGTGTACTTTTGCCCTCCCGCAGGGGGATGAGACAGTTATTCAGCCGGAGGCAATATACCCGGCTTGTCAGATGGCTTGGGGCATACGGCTTCCAATATGTCCAGCCGCACTATGCCTGATTTACAAATCCATTGGAGATATTCATAGGCATCGGATCCCCCGCTCTTTCCGAACGGTGGGGCCGTTTCATTTTTTTAATGCCTGGGTGTGCTCCAGCTGATCCTGCATGGACCTCCTGCATCACCTGTCCTGCTTCTGCTGAAGACAAGCAACGGAGTAGGACTTCCCTTCGGGCATCTGCCATAATTCGGAACAAGGTCCTGCTTCTCATCTCGTAAGAATCCTTGATCCTCAAGAGCTTCATTCTCTATTCTTTTTCTTTTGGAAGTTGTTGGTGTTGAAACCAGCGTAGGAGATGCTCTCGCCAATCGGGCTGCTGAACCCCTTCGATGACTGCTACTTCCATCTCTTGTTCGTCGGTCAGGACCTCTGTCACGCTGGGGACCTGTCGGCGGTTGATCACTGTTATATTCAGGCTTGTGTCTGGCGGGACCGCCAATGAACTGGCCAGCTTAGCGAGGGCGTCTGCCTGAGCATTCCGGCCTCGATTGATGTGCTTAATGCTGATGAAGTAAAATTTTGACATCAGGCGAGTTGCCAACTGGTGATAGGGGAGGAGCTCTTGCTTTCGCACACCAAACTCTCCTTCCAGCTATTTTATAACTAGCATGGAGTCTCCGAATGCATCCAGCATCTGAATTCCCATGGACAGAGCAATTTGCAACCCGATTATCAGGGCTAAATATTCTGCTTCATTGTTTGTGCATTGCTTGTTTTTGGAACAGGATGTATGCACCACTTCTCCTTCTGGGGATTTCAGGACTATGCCCACTCCTGCTCTGACCCTGGCTGACCCGGTGGCAGAGGTGTCAATTCTGGAAGCGCCATCAAAGTATAGTTGCCATAAGGAGGGCTGTACTTGCACGGCTTCTAAAGTTTCATCTTCTGGCAGCTCCGACTCCAACGGGCAATCCCCGGGCACTGGGTGCTCAGCCAAGAAGTCTGCAATAGCTTGGCCCTTGACGGCCTTGCGCGGCACGTAGGAGATATCAAACTCCATAAGGATTACCGCCCATTTGCCCAGGCGGCCTTTGAGTGCCGGTTGAGACATAATGTACTTCAGGGGATCCTCTTTGGATACCAAGCTGATTTCATGCGACAACATATAGTGTCGGAGCTTTTTAACTGTGAAGACCAGCGCCAGACAGATCTTCTCAATATAAGTATATTTCTCTTCAGTTCTGACCAGTCTCTGACTGAGGTAATAGAGGGCTTGTTCTTTCCCTTCTTCATTATTCTGGGCCAGCATTGCCCCCAGAGAATTATATGTAGCTGCTATATACAGTATCAATGGTCGTCCTTTCACCGGTGCGCCCAACACTGGAGGAGTTTTCAGGTAGTCTTTTAGCTTGTCGAAGGCTGCCTGGCAATCTTCATCCCAATAAAAGGGGACATCTTTCATCATCAACTTGTGAAAAGGTTGGCATCGCCCTGACAAATTGGAAATGAAACGCCGGATATAAGCCAGACGGCCCTGTAGTGATCTCAGCTCGGAGATGTTCCTTGGCGAAGGTAACCCCTGAATCGCCTTGATCTTTGCGGGGTCTATCTCGATTCCCCGATATCGGATGATGAAGCCCAAGAATTTTCTGCTCGACACTCCGAACGCACATTTCATAGGGTTCATTTTTAGCTCATGCTGCCTCAGCCTCTGAAAAACAATCCGGAGGTCTTGCAGATGATCTTCTTTTCTTCTGGTTATGACCACCAGGTCATCTATGTAGCACTCGACCTTGTGGTAGAGCAGTTCATCAAAGATTTTGGTCATTGCACGCTGATAGGTTGCGCCAGCATTCTTTAATCCGAACGGTATTCTCTTGTAATGATAAATGCCATTAGGAGTTCGGAAAGTAGTATGGACTCGGTCATGCTCCGCAATCCAAATCTGATTGTAGCCGGAAGACCCGTCCATGAATGATAGGGCCTCATGGCCGGTTGTAGCATCAATCATGACCTCGGTTATCGACACCGGGAAGTCATCTTTGGGGCAGGCTTTATTTAGATCCCGGAAGTCGACACATATCCGGATCTGTCCATTCTTCTTTTTCACGGGGACGATATTCGCCAGCCATGTGGTGTACTGGTTTTCTTCAACAAATCTCACGTCAATGAGCTTGTCGACTTCAGCACAAATTTGGGTGATGAGCTCTGGCCTCATGCGCCGCGGTGGTTGCTTCACCGGCTCGGCTTCAGGGTTGATTGCCAGCTCATGTTGTGAGACAGCGGGGCTTAGACCTAGCATCTCTTTGTAAGTCCAGGCGAAGCAATCCCGGTATTCAAGCAGTAGTTGAATGTACAGCTCCCGTTCTTCTGGGGATAGTTGGGCACTGAGGAAGGTAGGCCTAGGGTCCTTCTCATTTCCTAGGTTGACTTCTATCAGTTCATCGACTGTGGCTTGGCCTCCGTCTTCTATCTCCGGAGGTGCCGGTTGGAGGTCAACGAAGTCTAGAATGCCATCTTGAGGGTCGAGCACTTCGACTTCCTCGTCAGACACCGCCAAAGCTTCCTGAGGTTTCTTGATCTCTTGTGCCAGCGGCTGAGTGGATTGTTCTATTAGCAGATCCATTGCCGTCGCAGCTTCCAAGGATGAGAGAGCAGCCTTGGTGTTTGCAGATGAGATTGCAGCCATGATGGGTTGGTAACTGTTCACTGCCAGGCTCGGACAGCATGTTGATTTGGCAGCATAAGTTGAGGAAGTTTCGCCTTCTGGGATAGTTGTATCTTTCGCAGAAGTGGCTTTTTCTTTCCTGGTAGCTGGCTCCCCTTGATTGGAGTTGACCAAGGCTTCCCTGATTGGCAGAAAGGGTGTTGAAGTTGTCAGTAGTATGACCCCTGGGGAGGGGGAAACTCCTGCTTCTTGACCGTCTTCGGCTTCGCTGCTGCTAGCCGTATCAAATTCGGCTTGAAGGGCTGCTTCTTCAGGGTGAACATGCTCCCAACATCGGCAAGGGGCCAAGGTTTCTACTTCTTGATTTTCGGACTGAGCCAGTTCAAGATATTCGGCTTCCGTCGGATACTCATCAAAGGTTGCTCCCAGAGGGCTATCTTCAGTAGGATAGAAGGCGGAGATAGTATCCACCTCGTACCGCCCACTGTAATAATATTCCTCCAGGGTGAAGCCCAACCCTGGATGTTGAGAGACACGTCTCATTTCCTTATCCAGATTTGCAGGATGCCACATCTTCTGGAAAGCTTCTTTGCGCCTTTGAGACTGATCGGGAGGGATGTGTTGCTTCTGAAACATCTTAGCCATCCGATCAGTTGTAAATGCTAGACCTTGGACAGGAACCCGCGGGTTGCCTAGATCTTCAGGGAGGCTGCAATCTGTATCTTCCCGAGTGGGATGCTCCTCAGCTGTATAGAACAAGCTGCGGGGCCCATCTTCCTATGTCACCTCCCAAGCTTTGAAAGGTTCGACAGTGGGATCATTGAGGCTGGGGACTGGCTTGGTGAGGCCGGCCGGGACTCCAATGCGGTTGTGCTGTCGATTGACCTACACTTCCTTAGCTTTGGGGTATAATGCTGGGGGTGTTACCCTGCCGACATCTCCAGAAGCTGTGATGTGGGAGACCACCTTCGGCTTGACATATCCGCGCGGCGGTGGTGGATACCAACCGTCACCCGATCTATTCTTCGACGCCCCTACGGGGGTCTCAGCTTCAGAAACCTTTTGGGGAGACCCCGTATATAGGTTGGCGTCCGCCAAATGACATTCAAACACCTCGAATGGGTGGATATCAGCAAATATCCTCTCCTCCTTCCCATGGAGGCTGTATTTGATGCATTGGTGGAGCGTGGAGGGCACCACCATATTTTCATGCAGCCATGGGCGGCCGAGCAGTGCTTTGTAAGAGGTGCGAGAGTCAATGATATGCAACTGCACCGTTGTAGTGAAATCTACCAAGGTCAGCGTGAACTCCGCCACTCCCATAGATACTTCACATTTTTGGTTGAAGCCAGCGATACGCATATCCCTGACTTTCTCGAGATGCACATTAAAGTGGTACCTCTCGTATATTCTGTATGGCAGGATGTTGACTGCTGCACCAGGATCGACCAGGATCCGGTTCAGTTCTCTTCCATTCAGATGCCCTTTCATATATAGCGGCCTGTTGTGGCTGGCAGTAGGCAATAGCATGTCTTCTGGAGAGAAGGTCATACTGGCTTCTGGTATAGCCTCAGTTATGCAGGCTTCAAAATGAGCAGGCGTCTGCAGAGCAGTGATGATCGCCTGTCGAGTTTCTTCACTCAAAGAGAGAATTTCCCATATCGTAAATCGAGCGGGGAGCCTTTTGAGCAACTTCATTATTCGACTCCCAGCCCGGACATTGGAGAGCTTCATCTCTTCAGCCCATCTGGGCTTGGGGAGGTTTTGATTTGTGGGTCCAGACGGACCTGCTTCCTCTTCCTCAGACTCGGCACCTTCTTGGCTGGCACCGGCTGTCGGGTCTTCTTTATTAGTTGCCGTAGGGCAAGCTCCATCTGCATTCGCATCCTCAGTAGATTGCGCTGGCTGCGGGTGAATGGCCCCGGATGTAGGGTTAGCATCTTGGCAGGGCTGCTTCCCTTTTGACATCTTCATAAACTCAAGGAATGAAGGGACTGCCTTGCCCCCACTTTTGTTGTATAGTCCCGACGGAGGAGCGATTTGGACTCCCTTAACCTCCGGCGGAGGTGTCTTGTAGGGTTGCTCCCCTCTGAATATGATGTTGTGATTGGGTGGTGGCTGGCGCCCCCATTTTCGGCCCAACCGAGTGGCATGCGCAGCAGTTGCAGCCTCGGCTTTGCCTCCCCCAGCATGCGGTGTGAAGCAAATTTCTTCTTCTTCCTCTCCTCCGGATAGGGTGAAGAGTGCTGACAGGGTATTGCAGGAGACAACCTGTGTTTTATTGACCCCAGCGGCCTTTCTTTTCTTCTTCTTTTGCTTTTTCTTCTTTTTGGTTTCTGCGGGTGCCTGCCCCCAGAACAGGCTGCCCTCTTCAGGGGGTGCTGCTTGGGCTTCCTCCACCTGTTTGAGTGAAAGTTGTTCTAGTCCTTGCCATGGGACGTGGTCCCGTACCAGCAGAGGTTTCAATTCAGGCTGCACATATTCATATAGCCCTTCAATCAGGTGCTGTAGTCGAAGGACTCCAGGATTGGTTTCCTTGATTACTGGCAGCGGAGTCTGTCTCCTCCTGTTAGGTGTATGTATTCTGATGGCTGTAGGTGGAGTGACCCATACGGGTGCTACCACTGACGGAGCAGGCCGGGGTATAATGCCACGGATATGTGCCCCCTCTTTCGGGCGGGGTGCCCTCTTCTTCTTGTGCTTCACAGGGATCTACTGCCACCCCTGTTGTTCTTTCACGGGCTCCAGGAAATGGATTTCGTAGGTGCTCCATGTGCTCACTTCAGAGATCTCCTCAGGTAATGCCTGGTAGAGGGAAATCATGTTGACCGCTGCTCTCCTGAGAGGGGCTTCATGTGGCTGAGGAGGGTCTACTTTGTACTCTCCCAGCTCTATTTCATTCTTCTTCACCATTCCTTCGATGACGTCTTTGAAAAAATAACAGTCTTCGATTGGATGTCCCAACATCTGGTGGTAGGGGCAGAATCTTGGACTGTCTTTTCTTTTCAGGTCCTCCGATCTCCTTGGTTCAGGCAAAGTGACCATGTTGTATTCTGTTACCCAGTCGAACAGGACTCGGGTCTTGTCTTTTGGAAAGGAATAGGCTTTCTTCATTCTGTCCCTCAGCGAAGGACCTTCTTTATCATCTAGAGCTTTTGCAGGTTGCGGGGGAGCCACCTTCTTGCCTTTCTCCTTCTGCTGTTCGAACGCCTTGATATCAAGCGCGTTCGCTTCTTTAGGTGTGGGGCGCCGTTCCGCAGCCTTGCCTTTCTGGGCTGTGCTGGCAGCTGACGCCGGGACAGGCTTGGCTAGAAAAGCCTCCACCTCGGCCACCACATTATTCAGCCGGTCGAACGACCGTATTTCCATACCAATCATCTTTTCCAGGACCTCCCTCCTGAGATTTTGTTTGCATATTTGCACAGCATCCTCCTGATGTGGGGGCCGCTTGCACCTCATTCCGAGGTTCCTCCACCTCTTGATGTAATCAAGGGCTGTCTCATCTGCCCTTTGTTTTGTTGAGTAGAGTTCGGCCACTGTGACCTCCCTCTCTGTGACATGGAATCTTTCTCTGAATTTTCTCTGCATATCCGACCAATCACTGATTGACCCGGCCGAGAGGCTAGAGTACCATTCAAATGCGAGCCCCGTCAGCGAGGACCCGAAGAACTTCAGCAGATATGACTCGTCGGTGGCCAGATCACCCATAACGGTCATATAATATGCAATATGCTCTTTAGGGGACCCCTTCCCGTTGAATTTGTCGAATTTGGGCGGCTTGTTGACCCCCGGGGGAAGTCGTTTAGCCGCATGGTGTTGCGGGTAGGGCACCCGATAGGCATCGAATGCGACGTAGTCGCCTTCACTTTTCTCTGCGAGCTTCAGCTTGATCATCCTTTCCACCATCATCCGGTTCACGACCGTGGGGTCGACTGGCTCCGGATAGAAGTGTGCTGGCTGAAGGTATGGGGTGACCAGGGTGGTCGCCTGTGGAGGACGCAGCAGCGGGGGTGTCGGATGCACCTGGGGGAGCACCGGAGGTAGCAGCGGCTGAGGCTGTGGCGGCCGCTGTTGTGCTGTCGCCATGCTTGGCTCTGACGGCTGGGACAGTGTATAGAGCGGTGGAGGATCGTCATGACGAACCGCTCCCCGGGATGATTCACCCTGGACTTCGGGTGGTTTAGAAGCCGATGAATGCTCAGTCTTTTCCATCAACTGTTTCTTCAGAGAGTCTATCTCCCGTTGATATTTTTGCAGCAGCATCAGAACTGATAGATCTATAGTGGTGGGGATACCCTCTGTCGTTTCCCCGGACGTACCCTCAGGCAGGATGTCGAGGAGGACGTCGTCTTCTTCTTCCATCGTCACCACATTAGCGGTCAAGACGGGGGCCTTATCATCCCAACGGGGATAGACCTGGGGTTGTTTCCCTCTCATGATCATCAGAAGCTCTCTTGCTGCTTCTGTTCTGTGGGTAGTTGGCCCGGGCCGTACGGCCAATTGAGCCAGTTCTTGGGGGTCTTCAGGAAGCTCCCCATATCGACTGGATATACCAGCCATGTTGCAAGTAAAGACCTGAATCCTTCTTCTCTGTCGATGGACCCTCCGTCTGGCTTGTTGCGGAAAGGTCAGCCGCTCGAACACAGAAACTCTTCTTTTTTCTTCTCGCTCGGGGAAGGCTTCATCGGCTTCGAACTCGAAACCGTCGTTGTATCCATTGTCGTCGACTGACGACACCATCATTCTAACTTCCATATCCTCTTCATCCGCCGCTGATGGGCGGTAATCTTCCCCAGTGACGACTGTCTGCATTAGTCGCTGCTGACCCAGCGAGGGGTTGACCAACCCTCGAAAGTAGTTCCTGATCAGACAGGTTACCTCCTCCTGACCCCGCTCTTGATAGAGTGCGGGGGATAGTTGTCGACCTCCAGCAGGAGGGATATAGGCCAGCCGAGCTCTGTCGGCCGGATGTTGGAATCTTCGTCCCGTGACTGGGACGTTGGCTTGGCGGGCAGCAGCCCGGAAACTTCTGCGGCGCGGAGGATCCGCAACCACCTCTTCTTCTTTCTTCAGGGGCAAGCCCCTTTCTCTTCTCACCTCCGCCTCGTCGTTCATAGGACGGCGGCGGATGGGTGTTAGATGGTGGGCAGGTCGGGTCCGCTTGGGAACCCACACCTGTTTGAACTTCTTCGGCCTGAGTGCCGAGCTTCCCTGGCCATAGGGGCCGGTTTCTTCTCTTTCTGCCCTCCTTCCAGCGAGAGCTTGATAGGTATTGTGGACAGGAATGTTGGGGATGACTCGGTCTGGGGTCACCTGGGCCCTGCGTCCGTCGAGGAAGACGCGCATGCCTCCAACTAGCATAGATTTCCAAGATTGAGATAGGGTTTCGGTGATTACCGCAGCATTCTTGCGGACCTAGCGACGCTGGCGTCCTCCAGGGTGTTTGTTGATGACGTTGGGGTGGGTCCCACGTATGACGTGGTGCACCAAACAGCTAGCGGCCGGGGCCGGACTTTCAGGCAAGTCTTCGCAGCAGGGAACCTTCAGAGGCTCCATTTTCTCTGCGACTTCCTTGGCAGGCACTGGGGCTTCGACCTCCAGGATATCGATGAAGGCTAACCCCAAAAAGTTGGGGAAGCCCACAGCGGCAGGGAAGCTGCCGAATTCCATGGGTACCGCCAGGTACCCTTGCGCGTGTTTAGCAACGATCGAATGATCGAAGTCGACGCCAATTATCCCGTTGATCGTCATTGATCTGCCTGCAAAGATAAACAGGGAAATAATCAGTAGCCTTTGAGAGGGCTTCGAAGCCCGAATATCTCGGCAAAGAGATGAAAGGTGACACTGGTCCCACCGGGCATGCCAGACTGTTTGCGACGGGTTTTTATCCGACCATCTTGTTGTTTTTATTTCGTGTATATATATGTGTACATGTACATATATACATGTCTTATTTCACGTATCGATCAACCATTTGACTAACTGGTAGTCAACTGACCGATTGACGACGCGGGCGTGCCAGTCACATGAGTGACGATCTTATTGTGCGCTCATGCTAACCCCTACTGGGCGAGTGTGAGGTTCGGTCGGGACCAGCAGTCTGCCATACCATAAAGGCTATGGCGTTAATTACATCCCCCACGAGGAGGGAACACCTTTGATTAGTTGCCGAGATAGCGGGCTGTCAGAATGAAAAGAGCTATATGGTGACCATGACGGAGGCATGCAGGATGCATTTATTTATCACACAGGGGATGCATAGTTCATCGAATTTTGGACCCTTGGTATGTGACGGAGGACGTAGGTCGGAAGACCACCATCGCGCATAGCGGAGACTTCTGGTTGGGCATAACCTGACCTTCTGTCAACACCATTTAATATACCCGAGGGTCGATGCAGACATGCACGAGGAACTGTGATATGCGGGGTGTGATAACGATGTTATAACACAAATTCGGCAGCATGTCCCCTCCATTTGGACTATGCCAAATGGGAATATAGGACATCCATCCACGGAGAGACGGAATGGAAACCAAAAGAGAATCGGGCATAGCCCTGGGTCCGAGAAGGATCCAAATATGACGGGACAGTGTTCACCATTGCGCCGTTCATTGATATTCCCCTCGAAGAACCATTGGAGGACATGCGGTGGCAGAACTCCGAGGGTCAGCGGGGTGACATAAGAAACGTCGTATTCGGTGTGATGTAGGGGTGAAACCCTCCTCATTAGTGTATCTCCCATGGACCTGGGTGAAGAACCCTAGTCCCCTCATGAGGTAACGGGGGTTGACATGGCAGCTGATAGTGACAAAATATTGAATTTAGGCTATGTTTGGGTTTGATGAAGTGGGGAAGACATCAGATATTCAGATGACAACCAATACCGAGGTGAGACGGCACAGCGATGGAGTCGGCGCGAAGGCCAAACGGCACGGCATGCTCCCGGCGTGATAGGAGGATTGGGGGTAATCGGCACGACAGGCCTCAGCTCGCCATGGTAAGGGTATTCAGCGCGCCCCCCCCCCACCCGGCGCGGGTTTGGCGCCGAGAGGCAGTGGCGCCGAGAGGCAGTGGCGCCGGGAGACAACGGCGCCGAGAAGTATAGGCGCCGGGGGGTGTTTTATGTGTTTTAAAGGGGGGTATTATGAGGGTTTTTTCTGGGCATTCAATGGGGACTTCAGGGCATTAGGTGGGGGTGATGGGAGATGAGGATGGATTCATTCCCAGAGAGGGTCCAAAGAGCTCATTAGCACGGAAATATGTTCTCTGCGATGGCAAGATGCCATGAGATGATATAGCTCAGGCTCCCGCCATATTGAGGGGTTAAATATGCAATTCCGATGAAACAGTATGATAGAGTAAAGCTCTGGGTGAATTTTGACAGCATCTCCCCTTACTCTGGGAGTGTGCCAAGATAATATTATGGGCTATCTACTCACGAGTGCCGGAGTAGAAACCGAAATGAGTGTCGGGCGTAGCCCGTAACTCGAAGGTCTGGACCATATAAGACCTCATCCCCTGTGTTGTAATGTCCCCAATGCGATCCATCGGAAATCCTGCAATGGCAGGACCCCGTGGTTTAATGGGTTACATAATGTAGGGGGAGAATTAACCCCTTTGATATAGCTCCCGTGAGGCCAGAGGGAGGGGCAATGCACACCCACGAGGGTAGGATATAATGGACGAGGTCTGTATGGCTCGCCGTGGTAACGAAGGCATCAGGATGGCCAGACGACGTAAGGGTATCAATGCAGAGAAGAGGGGTGGTTTCGGCACGAAAACTAGGCAGGCTCGGCACGATGGGGAGGTCCAACCGGCGTGGGGAGCTCTCGGCGCGAAACTCACGCCGGGAGATACCGGCGCCGGGAGGCTTTCAGAAGGGATTTTAAGGAGGTCTTCGAACAGGGTTTCGGGAGTTGTTAGGAGAGGGGTTTAATCTCTACTGTTTTGGATGATCAGAGGTGGAAGACTTTGGGGGAACACCTTTCCTCTGGGCCTCATTGGGAGCAGAACCACGGACGAAAATCCCTGAACCACGTCCCCCTTTATTTCACATACGAGGAGCCATGAGATAGACTGTCTCAGGCCCTCGAAATGTGGCTGGGGGGGTGATAAATAATGGTAGCGAAGACGCTTCAGCAGAATTGGAAAACCAAACGATAAAACACGCCTAGTTATCAGTATCCTTAGCATATAGCAAACCTCGGATGCAGAGACAGAAAGAAGAAGATAATGAAACGGCGGAGTTCAACCCATTCTCTCATTCTTTATTTCATCCAGACGACTTACACGCATGCTACTTAAGAGAAAGAAATCTGACTCAACAGAGAAAGAAATCTAGGCTTAATCCCTGAAAGCAGGGTTACATTGGCATTCGATGCTATTGAAGCAAAGATGCTAGAAATCAGAAGTACAGAGAGAAATATTCAGACAGATAGGGAGGGGAAAGAGAAGGAGCTGCAGCTGCCCGGCACTCCCACCTGGATCCCTCTTCGAGCCTCTGCCTCTCTCCCTTTCTTCTTTCTTCAGCTTCTTTCAAGGGCTCTCGAGCTCCCTGCTTCTCTTCGGTGGCTAGGCACTCCCTTTTCACTCTTCTTCTTTTTCTTCCTTCTCCCGCTCTGCTTTTCTTCTTTTCTTCTTCGCCTCTTTCCCCACCTCTCTTTTTTTCTCTTCTCTTCGTTTGAAGGGCCGCTTCTCTCCTGTCCTCCTCTTTCCTGTTCTTTTTCGAAGGGCAGCCCTCTTATAGAGGCCAGGCCCTCATCCTTTCGGCCTGAGCCTCCCGGCGCACCAGCATCATATTCCCGACGTGGCAGCCCTCAGCGCGTCCCGTTTCACATTTGGGCTTGGCCCATTTTCCTGTCGTTCGGCCCATTCGGTCCAGGATCCACTTAGTGGACTCCTTTCGACAGTGGGATTCTTGGCATATATATATTAAGACTCTGTGGGGCTTGTTTGCACCTTGCATTCACAAACACGTGCGAGGCATTGTGCATCCCGTCCTCGGAGAATCAGAGATGTCTGAACATCTGTTTCAGCAGGCAGATGGTTGCCTGAATGTTGGTATAGTTTTATCAGCCTGACTATCTGAATGACAGCAGTACTGGACAGCGACCTAGCCAAAGACGGCTTTAGTCGAATAACATGATAGGGGTAGTGGGTTTCTTCTATTCAGACTCTCAGATCTCCTAGGGAGGGTACGTGAGCTATGCCCTTGACTGATCTTCAGAACTGTGAATCTGCTATGATCTCTTCTGACATATTTTAGGTGTCAACAACTGCCGAGAGAGCTTATCAATGATGTCTGAGTCACTAGAGCTAAAGCCAAGGTTTTGGCAACTTCTCAAAATTTTACAGTTAAACATGATTAGTCCTGCTCTTATATGGAATGTTAGAGGCATTGGTAATTCGATCACTATGAGAAGCCTCACTCATCACATTAAAGTTCATCACATTTCTATTGCAGCAATTTTAGAACCTCGTATTGAGCTCCAATGTGCTAAAGGTGTGGCACGACGTATTAAACTTCCCTCGGTGATTGGGAATGATGGCGCACACTCGAAAATCTAGCTTTTTCATAGTACCAGCATATGCCTGGATATTATAGAGCAGTTCCCTCAATATATTACTATTGCTCTCAAAGAAGACAACTCTCAGTCAGTATATTTCACAGCAATATATGCTTCTTGTTCTTGTAATGTAAGGGAACACAGGGAACTTTTTGATGCTCTTATGCTTTTTCAGCAAGGAGTTAAGATTCCATGGATAATTGGAGGTGATTTTAATTGCATTGTGTCCCCGGAGGAAAAAATTGGAGGTACTATGTCCTCATTAGCCTCCATGACTGATTTCCAAGGTTTTATTTCTGCCACTGGTTTGATAGACGCTGGGTATCTAGGTTCTCGTTTTACCTGGTCCAATAACCAAACTGGGGTTTCTCACATTAGAGCCCGTCTGGATAGGGTGTTATGCAATGCTGAATGGCTAACCTTATATCAAAATTTGACTGTTAAACACTTGATTAGAGGGCCCTCAGATCATGCCCCCATGCTCCTATCAGTCTATTCCATGAAGATTGCTCCGGGGAGGTTTATTTATCAACACATGTGGCACACTCATCCCGATTTCCTAGAGTTTATTAAAACGCAATGGGTAAACACTTCAATCACCAATTGTCACCCTTTCCACCTTCTGCAGCTGAAACTTAAGCATCTCAAGTTAGCTCTGAGAGAATGGAATAAAAATGTGTTTGGCAATATTGATCACTCCAAAGAATATGTTGAAGCTTAGGTTGATCAGGCACAATCTGTCTATGATGACAACCCTTCAATGGATAACCGGGCAAATCTTCAGAAAGCTAATGCTGCTTTGCGCCTCGCACTTCATTGTGAGGAAATCTTCTGGTCCAAAAATCCCGATTGCAATGGATTACATACGGGGATCGGAACACGCAATTTTTCCATCATTATGCTAAGGCCAGAAGATAGGTAAACTTTGTTCATAAATTGAAGATAGATGGCAGCGGGGTAGAAGATCAAGAAGCTTTGTTGCATGGTGCGCTCAACTTTTTTAAGTCCCTCCTTTCTTCCGAAGATCACACCATCGATGAAAGCCTCCTCGCAGTCATACCGCAAATGATTAGCGAAGAACAGAACAATTCACTTTGCAACACGCCATCGGAGGAGGAAATTAAATAGGCGGTTGTCTCTCTTTCTAGCAACAGTTCGCCAGGGCCAGACGGTTATACAGGAAGTTTCTTTACACATTGCTGGGATATTATTGGTCCATATGTTGTTCTAGCCATTCGAAGTTTTTTCCAAGGCTGGGAACTGCCGCAGGGAGTCACTTCTACTATCCTCTGCTTGATTCCTAAGGTGAAGAATCCTTCCACTTATGCGGATTTCAGGCCAATTAGCCTATGCAATTTCTCATACAAGATTGTCTCCAAAATTATATGTGACCGGCTGCGTCCAATCCTACCTCTCATTATCTCTGATCAGTAGAGTGGATTTCTCAATGGCAGACATATCACGGACAATTTTCTTCTGGCCAAGGAGATGTTCATGGAGATTGATAGACCGGTGAGGGGGCATAACATTATGATAAAACTAGATATGGCTAAAGCATATGATCGTATTGAATGGGACTTCATTCTTCTTGTGTTAAAAATGTTTGGTTTCTCAAGCAGATTTGTTTCTCTCATCGCACAAATGATGGTTAATTGCTGGTTTACAGTTGCTTTCAATGGGCGGCTCCATGGTTACTTCAAGTCCACGCGAGGGGTTCGCCAAGGGGACCCTCTAGCCCTTCCCCTCTTTATTCTGGCCGAGGAAGTCTTGAGCCGAGGCCTCACTCTTCTTTTCAACTCTGGGAAATGCCAGCACTACCACCTCCCCAGAAATGTTTCGCCCATCTCACATATTCTATATGCAGATGATTCTATTATATTCATGAATGGAGGCCTATCTTCTGTTAAACATTTGCTCCATTTTCTTGAAAGATACGAGAACTGTCACTATCTTCTGGCCAGCAGATAAATGCCCACAAAAGTAGTCTTATGGTATCTAAACACATGTCGGCTCGCTCTGTCACTTGCATACAGCAACTAACAGGTTATCAGCTCAAAATTGATAGTGTCAAATATTTGGGTATCCCTCTGTTCAAAGGTAGATGTAAAACTATCCATTTCAAATATTTGCTAGATAAAATTACTGCTAAACTTGCAGGTTGGCAGAGTAAATATCTTTCTCAGGCAGGAACAGTTACTTTGATGCGGGCGGTCCTAGCCTCCATTCCTTTACATATTGCCAGCGCCGCTACAATACCCTACACTATCTTAAATCACATTGAAAAAATTTGTGCCAATTTTTTGTGGCAAGGGTTTGAATCTTCTCATCGGAAACATTGGGTAGCATGGGATAAAGTCTGTCGGCCTCTATCTGAAGGTGGATTGGGCATTCGCCAACTCTCGGAAATCCAAATTTGCTTTCATGTCAAACAACTTTGGCACTCGCTGCATGGAGACTCACTCTGGGCTAAATACGTTAGAAGCAAATACATACGAGGGCACCATATGATGGATTGACACAAGCCATTTCCAGCTGGTATTAAAACACAAGATTTTGATAGGGCGCGGTCCACTCTTCTGGCAAGTAATCGCGTCATTGTACAAAATGGCACCAATACAAATTTCTGGAAAGATACATGGTACAAAGACAAAGCCTTGCTAGAATACCTCCCCAGTGAAGTTCGTCCATCGGCTGAAGACATCTCGATTCAAGAAGCCCTTGCAGATCAACAAAACTCACTTTCGCAGCATCTCGAAGACCATAGATTACGGTCTGATATTCAGAATTATGGCATTCAACCTGGGGAGGATATCCCAATCTGGTCCTTCACAACTTCTGGTAACTACAACATTCCCACCGCGTGCATCTCTTTTTTATTGGAAGATTTTAAATCAGGCAGTCCCCTTGGATCGCAATATTCAAAATAGTGGGATACACATGGCTTCTTGCTATGTCTGTTGTTCTTCGTCCCACGCCATAGAAGATGCTGATCATCTTTTTCTTAGCAGTGAGTTGGCTAATCTCCTTTGGCCAAAATATGCACCATTGCTTGAAGATTATTGTATGCAGTCTACCTCTATTGCAAGCAGATTGTGGGAGACTCTTAGATGGGCTGTCATACAGCATCTGTAGGGCTTTATCTCTTTGTTAGTGGTCATTCTAATCTTGTGGGAAATTTAGAAATTAAGATGTCATCTTCATTTTGATGGAGCTCAGACATACTTGTCTCGAATCTATGTGGGAAATATAATGAGATCCACTTATGCTGGACACATAAGTGGAAGGCCAAATTCCAATACAAACCACTTATGCTGGATCTCATTATATTTACAAACTCTAGGAATTTGGCCTCACAATCAAACACAAAAAACTGGTTTGTATTGCTGTCAAATGGATTGCTCCTGAATCTGCTTTCTCACTTCATGTGGATGGTGCCAGCAAAGGCAACCCAGGCGCATCAGGAGGTGGCGGATGTTTCGGGAACACTCAAGCGCATTTGCTTCTTGGTTTCTCTTATCATTATGGACATGGTTCTAATATGGTTGCGGAAGGACGGGCACTCCTAGATGGTCTTCGATTAGCAAAGCACCATTCCATTCCCCTCTCGGTCATATACACAGACTCCTTGGCACTGGTCAACATGCTTACTCATAACAGCAGTCCTCCCTGGTCTCTCCTCCCGTGGTGGACAGCACTAAAGCACATTCTAACTCTGTTCCAATGCCCCATAGTGCATATTTATAGAGAAGGAAACCAGCTTGCTGATGCATTGGCTAACCATGCCGTTTACATAGGTGCTAACAAAGAATTTTTGGCTGTGAGGGATTTGCCGCTTCTAGCTAGAGGATACGCCAATACATATGCAAGTTGCTTACCGAATATCCGCCTTCGACGGGTGTAGCTGTTTATTCTGAATTTCTTTTTCTAATTGTATTCTAAGGGGCCTGGCCCTCATTGTACTCTCATTTATTCTTTTCATGTAATAAAATTTCTATCTTTTTGACACGAAGATGGAGTGAGAACATTCCCTTCCTCTGGAGAGGGGGTGCACTCTCTCTTCGTTCCAAATAGATGTTTTATTTAAAAAAAATAAAGATAATTTCAAATGATTTTAGAGAGATAAATATAGTTTTTCATATTTGGATTGGAAGAAGAATAAAAAAAAAGATACCTACTGGGCAAGTGTACTCATCACTCTACTTTTCTAATCTTTCCAGGAAACTCTAGTGGATCGGATTCTGAGTATTCCGGTGATGGGTCCGAGAGTGATGATTAAAGGTCCGAGAGAAGACTTAGAGTGTCATAAGTCATTATGTTAGTTTGGAGTCATATCATGTAATTTTTACTTTATTGAGTCACTATGTACCTTTCTTTTATTGAGTCTAGTGATGTAAGGAGCCAAGAGTCAACATTATGTACTTTCGATTATTATTCAATAAAGTGAAGTTTTGATTATATCATCTTATGCATTCCTCTTTATGTGTGAATGTTCAGCGCTCTGATTATCTTGATTGCGAGAGGCTTATCTTGCCGACTGTTCATGTTCCCGATATTACTTCCATTGTACATATATCTCGGGGTGTGACACTAGCTCTGTCTGAAAGCCATCACTATGTGTGAGAAAAATGCTCCGCCAAGTACCAAGATCATTTATTCATTCATCCCCGGCCACTTCATTTAGCATTTCATGCATTTTACTCTGCATTGGCGAATGCATTTTCTGTGCACTTAGACATAAGCATGCTAGCTAGAGTCAAGCATTTTAGCTTGTTAAAATGAATGGATGGATTGAGAGGGAGTTAGTGTAGACTTGATCTGTTTATATGCATATGCCATGTCTGAATTCAATGCATGCCATCTGTCACGCCCCGAGCTTTTATTACAGCGAAAGATGATCTCGGGAAATGTGAACAGCCAGCATGGTAAGTCTCTTGCAAGTAAGAATAATCATAGCGTAAGAACAATCACACATAAAATGCAATTGCACAGTAAGTTACTCAAACCTTCACTTTTATTAATAAGGAGAATAACCCAAATACATCAACTAGTCAACTCTTTCAAATCTACTTGACTCAATAAAAAGGAAGATTACATAGACTCAATGTAGACATTATCGACTCCTAAGTCTTCACTCTCAATTTCATGTGACTTTCATTCGCTCTCGGACCCATCACTTGAATAACTTGAATCCGAATCCGAACTACTTGCATCTCCTGAAAAGATTGAAAATAGGTAATGAGCACACTTACCCAGTAGGTATCTTCGCATCAACATGATTGGCAATATTAAAGTGATTGGCATTTTAGCTCTAAGGAATAAGGTAAAATCATGTGAAATGCGATCAAACAAGCGATTCAAACCAAAATAACAAGATATAATTAAGCTTAAAATATGAGAACATGAATCGATCAAGTATAATCAAACAAGAATGTAGTAATGGCCTTTCATGAACAAGAATGTACTAGAAAGTCATGTAACAAGTAAGAACACACTCTTCACTTAGTAACAAGTACTTCGTGAATTTCTGTGGAATATCACTTTGTGGATAATTCCGTGATTACCGTGATTTCCGTGATGCCGTGGATTTTCACTTATTTATAAAGAAAGTACTCTCAGCGCAATACGACGCCAGTAGCATCATACCCCATGGTTTATAATAGTATATTTCTGACAATCAGCCGAGGGGACTAGCATAGAGCCCTTGAACGCAATCAGTACTCGATCCGCATCTTCAAGTATAAATCAAGCTACTTCCACGCATGTAAATAATGTGGCCAAGAATGTTCAATTTCAAAGATAATTCACGATAAAGTAACTGATGCGGGACGGACACGGGGACCGACTCTACGTGGTATGGACCTCGGACTCTAGATGCGGACACGACCAGCAACACATGATGGGAGAGACATTAGGCCCGACACGGAGCTATACGTCGCTAACAGAACGCAAGCTCACTCGTCATCCCAAGCGAGGGAAACGCGGATCGTGCGCGGTTGAAGAACCGGCAGAGTTCAAGGTAGTCATACTCACTTCCGGACTCGGATCGAGTCGCGGGACGGGTCACTCTCACACTCACAGCGGTGACATGAACACACGGGCTAGTACATATCGCTCTCGACAGCGGCAAAGACCATATACTAGCTAAGCAAATGAACGCCAAGAAGTTCGGACCATTACCTCCACGCACCCGGCGTGGCGAAGACAACCTCAGCGGAATTACGGACTCCCGGTTAACAATGATTACAGCAATACACTAAGTCGACCCACTCCACGCAGGGAGGTAAAAGGTCACATGTGGGGTCCGGGAATCGCGCAAATCGGGTTGTCGGGCAGCATCTTGATGTCGCCCGGCGATGCCGAACTCCGCGTTTTCGTGCTTTCCGAGTGGCGGGTTTTACGGACCCGTGGGGCCTGCGGACGGCGCTGTCCTCCGGATCTGTGGGGGTGGGACCCACTGTGATGGGGACCCCTGGTGGCGCGCCTCCACGGACGGCGGTCGGCCGGGAACACCGATCGGGGGTCGATCGGCCCCGATTCCCAATTCTGGAACTAACTTCCCACGGATTTTGGTTGCTGTCTTCCGGTGCGCGCTCCGGCGAAAACGACCGCTGCGATCAATCCCGACGTCGGATCGGGACGCGTGAGCTATCGTTGGAAATCTCTCTTCAAATAATTCAATCTAGACCCAGAGAGATCTGCTGGATCTGGTCGGATTAGAACTTTATTGAATTGACAAGTCCATGTTGTACAGTAGCCGAAACCTCAGATCTACAGGTGAGTTGTCTGAATACTGCCTTTGACCGTGAGGAATATGGCCGATTCAGCTCCTGAGCTCTTCATAAAACTTGTGGGATTTTGAACAAGGAGAATGGGGATATTTTTTGTGGACTGATTGGAGGTGTCTGTGATTTGTTAGGATTTGTTTACTGGAGGGTGGTCGGATCTGGGAACAGGTGGACAGCACTGTAGTTATCTCTGAGATCGATTTTTGAAAACTATGGGATGGCCTCACACAAATTCAAGAAAATTTGGGGACGGTGGGGTTGATGGACAGGACTCCCAGTAAAATTGGGAGCTCTAACAAAAATCGGAAAGGGGTCCGAACAGGGGAAACACAGGGCGGGTGGAAATTGAAACAGCAAGCAGATAGATCTGGAAATTAAGGTTGGACGAAAATAAAAAAATATCAAATGGGATCTTTATGACCAACCAAAATTTTTGGGATGTGCTTGACACCTCTGGAGCATCCCCTAAAATCCCCAGGTCGATCTGAGCTCATGGCTGACACAGAGAATTCGTGGAAGCTGCTGTGGTCGGATGAAGGCAGAACTCCGGCGATCTCGGCGGTGATGCAATGGCGGCTCGTGGCGGCGGCGGCGGCAACCAGAATGATAAGGGGAGGAGTCACACCTCCAGAGGGAAGTCTTTACATCTCCAAGGGGGAGAGAGGGGCGGCCTAGGCCTTTGCTCAAGCAATTTTCCAAGTTCAAATGGCATTAATTCTCCTAAATGAGAAAATACAAGGTACTTATAGGTTACATATCAAATCCAATAGCCACCCTTGGATCTAGGGATGGGGGAATGGATGGCCTAGATTGAATGTGACACACACACACAAATTAAATAAAATATAAGGGGGGGCAGCCTATTGACCAAGGGGGGGACATGGTAGAATGGTAGGTAGCCTACCTTGGACTTTGAAGTCCAATTGTCTACCCATGTGGCATTTACCATTCAACCTTCTAGATGTCTCCATTTGAAATGTTGACTGACCCCACATGGGGCCCTAGGCTGAGGTGGATCAATGGGAAGCGGTCTGGGGGGGCCGTGCGGCCCGGGGGGTCCCATTTTACAAATAAACCCCTCTTACAATCAAAATTACAAACCGAATAAAATGAAATAAACACACATTACATACAAATAAAGTCTAAACAAATATGATAAATGGGGAGGCTCAAGGCGGAGTCTCCAGGCTGTCTCCGAGCCAGATGGACGCTGAGGTGGCTCGAGTCGTGCTCCGTGTGCGGTATCGGTGGCTCGGCGTAACTGCTCGGGTGTCCGCATCAGTAACCAAAAACACAAATGCTTGTACAAGAAAATAAGAAATTTCAATAAATACTTTAATGACTAGGTTATGCCATGGAAATAATTCGGCAGCATAATGGTATGCTCTTTATCTTTCATAAATTATCTTAGATCTCTTTGAATAAGGTCACAAGTCCTAGACTATCATTAGTCCATCTTGGATCATAAGAATATTAACCCCTTTTGGGTCAAAAACTTAGGAAACTTAGTGGTCTATAACTGGGCCGTCACATGACTATAGCGGTCTAGTTCTGGACCGTTAAGTACAAGACTGTTCGATATTTAGAAACAGGCTCTCTGGAGTCTTTGGCGGTCAAAGGTAGATCCGTCAAGGTCCCTTTAGCGGTCTACATAAGACGCGCTAGAAGACTATGACTGTCAACTATTCGGCCGCTAAGATCCAGAAATACAAAACATCGGTAGTGCTTTCTAGACAAATGGGCTTTAATGGTACAACCAACTCGGCGTCCTAGTGGGAATCCCAGGCTCGCGAAGAATTACGGAGGCCTTGAAATAAGATTTCCTATTCCATTGGAAGGAATATCCAAAGGAGAGGTTATCGTGTCCAAGATTATGTTCCTATAGTGCAAAGTGTGTAACTAATGGTCATATACCGGAATATATGCCATGAACTTATAGAAATGACTCTGAGATAATAATAGAATGTGTACAGTGAGAAACCACGTTCAAACTCGTTCATATAATCATTTAAACCAAACTTTAATACAAAATTATATAATTTTTGGCATGAAATTATCATATGCTTAAAATACTCCTAAGTATGATAAAGAAACATGAATTCACAGTTTATGAATCAGGAATTAAAACTCAGAATAATAAATACCATCAAAATAGGTTAGTATATAGTTAACTAGGATTAATTATAAGTTATATGGCTATTCTTAAATCTATCTCGGGATGACAGAAAACAGCATAGTTGGTGGTCTATCATGGAGCCATTACAGGGTGCTGGCTGTTTATCGTAAGGCCGCCAGATAGAAAAAATGGTCTATTCCTGGTCCGCCAGAGGTTTCATAAGAATCGAATTGACAGAGGGTCTAGCGGTTTATCGTAGGGCCGCTGCATACTGTTGGCGGTCGAACAGTAGGCTGCTAGAGCACGACTGACAGGAACTTAAGTAGAAAAAAAATCTAATGTTTAAACATATCATGTCTGAAAATCAACATATTTATAAAACTACTACATGATAGAACGAGAAATAGGATGTAATATGCATGGGAATCATGTATTGGAATAAGAGAATTTATTTGGTTCATTAAGGTTAAGGAATATGCATGAATGAAATACTAAGTGCATAGGTCCTATTAAAACATGAAATTCTCCACACATAAAGCATGAAATCGAGTAAAACCAGAGGACTTTTATCCCTAGAATAGTACTTTTACCATTCATGAGATGCCATGCCTCTGCTAAAGCCTTTAAACTTCTAATTTGATCCTAGATGCTACCCTTAGTCCCTTGTACTCCTTGTGACAAATCAACAACTTCAAGCTACTCTAACTCCTTACTCTCTTGACCTAATGATGTGAAATTTGGAGAGTAAGAACTAGATATTAAGGGGAATAAAAAGTTCTAAAGGTACTTAGGCTAAATACCTCAATTTGGTTCTCTAATCCTTTGATCTTCACCGGACCTTTGCACAGTTTTCTGGGTCGCTAAGATGGAACCAGCAACTTTGTAAGCTTCTATCTCCTTGTGTGCTTGATCTCTTAGCACGAAATTTTGGGAGATGTTAGTCCTATGTATTATCAATAAAAACTTCTAAATAACTTCCCTGAAAGAATGCCATCTTACCTTGATTCCACGCGAGCCAATGTAAGGGTCGCGTAGGTCAAAACTAGGTCCTATTTATAGGGTTTTGCTAGGGTTTGAGGATTAGATCGATTCTAGAGTCCTTGTTAAAGCTTAGATCAACTTCAGAGAATCCTGAACGTGATTACTAGTCCTCCCATCTCGATCCCTAAAGGATAGACTAGCAAAAAATCTCATCTTTTATTCTTTCTTTAATTCACGGAACTGACAGGAAATAGCGGTCGAAGCTTGGTCCGCCAAATTATTGTAGCGGTTTTACGATAGACCGCTACAGATCCTGGGTACCGAATTTGAATGAGTTCAAACTCTAATTTCATTTTATCCACTAATTTATCTAATTAATGGGTATTTATCCCTATAATTCGTGAAAAATCCAATTAACCTTCTAGAATATAGGCCAAACTTCATGGGCTTGATCCATAAGTCCTTTGGGCTTCATTTAAATTGGCTAGGTTAATGGTTTACCATAACTGGGCCTTAATAATAATTTATTTAACCTAATATTTATTTATTAATCCATTTTTATCTTTAAAATTCTAAGAAAATACTTAAATATTCTAAAAATAATTTATAAAAATTTCGGGACATTACACCCTCCCCCACTTAAGAGAATTTGGTCCCTAAATTCAATATACGGATTGTGGAGAGTGTACTTACATTCAAATAATTCTAGAAATCTTTTGCGCATGGCCTCTTCGGTTTCCCATGTTTCTCCCGATTTTGTCCACTGTATTTTGACTATAGGAATAGTCTTATTCCGAAGTTGACGTACCTCTCGTTCATGAATTTTGATTGGTTTTTGCTCATATGTCAAATCCTTCTTAATCTCCAGATTGTCGTAGGTGATGACATGGAAAGGATCAGGAACATACTTCTTGAGCATCGAGACATGAAATACGTCATGAACTTCAGATAGTTGAGGAGGTAAAGTAATTCAATAAGCTACTTCACCGACTCTTTCCAGAATTTCAAAAGGACCAATAAATCTTGGAGTAAGCTTGCCCTTTATACCAAATCTTCGAATTCCTCGACCTGGAGAAACCTTAAGAAATACATGATCTCCTACTTGAAACTCCAAGTCGCGCCTTCGATTGTCAGCATACGATTTCTGCCTGTCTTAGGACATCTGAAGTCTTTCTCGAATGAGTTTAATCTTCTCGGTAGTATCCCTAATAATATCAGGACCGAGAAATTGCCTCTCTCCTACTTCATTCCAGCAGATAGGGGAACGACAACTCCTTCCATAAAGAGCTTCAAACGGTGCCATTTGTATACTAGCCTGATAGCTATTATTGTATGCAAATTCCACTAGAGGCAAGTGATCATGCCAACTTCCTCCAAAGTCAATAACACAAGCCCTGAACATATCTTCCACCACTTGATTCGTCCTCTCCGTTTGACCATCAGTTTATGGATGGAATGTCGTGCTAAATTTTAGTCGGGTCCCTAGAGAATGTTGAAGACCCTTCCAAAATTGTGATGTGAATCGGGGATCTTTATCAGATATAATAGTGATAGGGAAACCATGCAATTTGACGATTTTCCTTATGTATAAGGCTGCGAGAATATCCACAGACCATCTACTTTTTATTGGCAGAAAAGGTATTGACTTAGTCAATCGGTCTATGATTATCCATATACCATATTGTCCTCCTCTTGTTTTAGGTAAACCCATAATAAAATCCATCCCTATACTTTCCCATTTTCATTTAGGAATATTTAAGGGGTGTAATTTACCTGCGGGTCTTAAATGCTCTGCCTTTACTTGTTGACAAATGAGACAGCGGGACACGAAATCTGCCACTTCTCTTTTCATGTTAGGCCACCAGAAGTTCCTTTTAAGATCCTGATATATTTTTGTACCACCGAGATGAATGGTATATTTGAAATTGTGAGCTTCTTCCAGAATCAGTTTCTTAGTATCAACATGATCTGGTATATAAATTTGATCCCTGAATAATAATCTTCCATCGTCGGCAATAGAGAAATCCAGCCTTTGCTCAATAGTGGCTTTAATCTCCAAGCATCGGCGACGACATTCATCCTGCCTGGTTGATAAGATAGGGTGAAGTCATAATCTTTCATATACTCCATCCAACGCCTCTGCCTGAGGTTAAGGTCCTTCTGGGTGAACACATACCTCAAACTATGATGGTCAGTGAACACCTCGAACTTCTCACCGTACAGATAATGCCTCCAGATCTTCAGCGTGAAGATCACTGCCGCCAACTCCAGGTCAAGGGTAGGGTAGTTCTCCTCATGTGGCTTCAGCTGCCGCGAAGCATACGCCACCACTTTACCATGTTGTATCAACACAGCACCCAATCCAACCCTGGAAGCATCTGTACGCACCACAAAACCTCTCAATCCAGAAGGCAAAACCAACACCGGAGCCGAGGTGAGCAATCTCTTCAGTTCCCTGAAACTCTGCTCACACTCATCAGTCCAGACAAAAGGCACATCCTTCCGCGTAAGTCTGGCCATCGGGGTCGCAATGTGAGAAAAATCCTGGATAAACCTCCGATAATAACCTGCAAGCCCCATGAAACTCCGGATCTCCGTCACAGATCTCGGCCTCGGCCACTGCATTACTATCTCGACCTTGGCGGGGTCCCCAAAAATACCATCACCAGAGATCACGTGCCCCAAAAGGTGCACCTCACGAAGCCAAAACTCACACTTACTGAGCTTCGCATACAATTGGTGATCTCGTAACGTCTGCAGCACCACACCCAAATGGCACGCGTGCTCCTCCACAGACCGCGAATAAATAAGGATGTCGTCTACAAACACGACCACGAACTGGTCCAGATAGTGACGAAACACCCTCTGCATCAAGTTCATGAAGGCGGCGGGGGCATTGGTGAGCCTGAAGGGGCATCACCAAGAACTCATAATGCCCATACCTCGTACTGAACGCAGTCTTCTCCACATCGGACTCGCGAATCCTCAGCTGATAATAACCAGATCGTAAATCAATCTGCGAGAACACTCGAGCAGACTGAAGTTGGTCGAACAAATCATCAATCCGCGGCAACGGATACTTATTCTTAATGGTCACTTCATTCAGCTGCCGGTAGGTAGTCAATGCACAACCTCAGACTACCATCCTTCTTCTTCAAGAACAACACGGGCGCACCCCAAGGGGAAAAACTAGGATGAATGTACCCCTTGGCCAGCAACTCCTGCAACTACGCCCTCAACTCTCTCAGCTCAGCGGGAGCCATATGGTAGGGAGCCTTCGCCAAGGGTCCCGTACCAGGCACAACCTCGATAACGAAATCGATCTCCCGCTTGGGAGGCAATCCAGGCAAATCCTCAGGAAAAACATCGGGAAACTCGCACACCACCGGAATGTCCTTGACACCCCGACACTGCTAGTCTACCAAGACCACAGAAGCGAGAAAATCCTGACAATCGGAATCAAGCAAACGACGGGCTCGAATCGTAGAAATGAGGAAACGAGGAGAGGTAGAACGGATACCTTGGAAGTAGAAGGTTCTCCTACGAGGATGTTGAAAGTAAACCCTCTTCGTTCCACAATCCACCACCGCTCCATGGGCCTCAAGCCAATCCATGCCCAAAATCACATCATAATCCCGAAGCTGCAATGCATACAACCTGCCTGGCAAACTCCGCCCTCGATCCAGACCAGAACCTTCTCGAAACAATACGGTGTGATCATGAAGTCACCAGACGGCAACTCCACCATCAGATCACAACACATCTGGGATATCGGGTCCTCGACACTCAGCGTGAAATTCTTTGAGATAAATGAATGGGACGCGCCAGAATCAAACAAAACTCGCGCTGCGCAACCCAAAATCATAGCAGTACCTTCCACAAGTTGCGACAACTCTACCTTTACCCTGGTCATGTGAGTAATCTGGCCTCGAGCTCTCTACATGCACACACTCACTGACCGTGGTAGTGGCGGAAATTGACCCTGCTGTTGAAACTGCTGTTGTGGGTACTGCTGCTGCAGCTGAGGAAACTAGGGTGGCTGACGCGGCCGCTGCGGACAGTCACGCGCCATATGTCCTGGCTGATCAAACCTGAAGCAGATCACCGACGCCGTACACTGCCTGCCTGGATGCGACTCGCCACACCGCGGACACCCCGCAAGAGATCCACCGACCGACCCCTGCCGCTGCAAAGGTGCCGGCTGCTGAACACTGCCCGAAGAAGCCTGTCGCTGCCCTCGGCCCTCCTTCTTCTTCTTCCGGAAACTCTTCTCGAAGAACTTCTTGACCTTGGCGCTGAAAGATGTAGATCCTGCCGCTGATGCCGCCGGAGTCGAAGCTCCCGAACTACTTGAAGAAAGCTGGAACGTGCTCTACTGTTGGGTAGTCGTCTACTGGCTGTGGCCTGACAAGGACTGACCCTGGCTAATCGGTCCCCGAGTCCTCTGTATATCCATCTCCAAGGACGCCGCTACACGAGAAGTCGTCTCCAAATCAGTGGCAGCGTTGGCGATCAAATGGTGCCTCAGCTCCTACCTCAAGCCCTGCACGAACTGCGTGGTCTTCACCTTCTCATGCTCCATGATATGAGGTGCTTAACGACCCAGCTCAACAAATCAGGCCCGGTACTGCAACACGGATATGTCGCCCTAGACCAGCTCCAAAAACTGACGCATCCTCTGCGTAGCAATATACTCTGGGCAGCAAGCACGCTCAAAAGTGCTGACAAAGTCGCTCCACGTAATCTACTCAAGCGGAAGAGACAGGAAGGACGTCTTCCACTCGGAAGACCACCACGCCCGAGCCGTGCCCTGCAACTAGTTGTAGGTCAACATCACCCTGTCCTCCGCAGTACACCGCATGGAAATGAACACCCGCTCCATCTCGTCGAGCCAACTCCGAGCCAAATCAAGGTTTGGCTGGCCGCCAAAGTAGGGTGGATGGAACTGCATGAAATCCCTCACTGCTCGGACTAGCCTACCCCTGGTCGACGAGCCCTCACCAGCCTCTCCGCCGAACTGCTACGACATAAGCTGGTACATGCCACGGAAGAAATCCTCGACCCCCGGAATCCTCGCAGTATCCACTACCTCCGTGGCCACTGGTGGCACTCTACTCTGCTCCTCCTACTCCTCATGAACCTCCTGCTGGATCTCCTGAACCTCAGCCGACTGCCCCTGCTGAGAGCGAGTCCCCCCCCCCTCGGCGCCATACTCGTTCCTGAAGCAAAAGATAAAAAACACGGAAACGGCAAGGTCAATAAAAACACACGATGCCCGATGCCAGCGTCAACTGTACATCATCGCTGTGGACTAGTGGACCACCACAATTGCCAATATTTCTTGTATAATCACACAACTACGCTCTGATACCAGCTGTAACGACTAGAGAATCTGATTACCGGGAAGGCTCGAAAACCCAAGACTCGAACCGCCACCCACGAGCCCGAAGACTTGGAAGGGTTAAAAGGATGGTGTGGAGACTACACAAGTATCACAAATAATTACGGTAATTAAATAGTTAATATGATTAAGCAGGAAATAATTAACATTTTACATGATACATGGTCCACAAGATATAACAAAATAAACAACAGTAGTCCACAACTAGTACAGAGACAAGAAAGAAAAGTACAGCTACACGGGACATATCCCGGCTCTGACCTCTGGCACTAACGCTAGGCACCTGAACCACGCTAAGCCTCAGACGCGCCCCTCTGAAGCCGCGCCTCAGCTGAAACACGGTAAAAATATGCAGGGAATGAGTCTCGGAACAAGACTCAGTAAAGATCACACGAACCCTACCTCGCAAAATGAAAAACCGCTACGCTAGCAGTTAAGCGAGCACCTCAAAAGTGAAAGCCCTGCAACTACAAACATCGGTCTCACAGCATGAAAACCGAGACACGTGCCACGCGAAACAACTGGAACTCAGCGGTCAAACACGACCAAAATCTGAAGGTCAAAGTCACAGAGACTGACAGTCTGTCACTCCCGACTCGACAGGAGTACCTCCCACTAGAAGCACAATCGGTAGCGTCCCCTGACGTCTTACACCGCACCGCAGGTGTCCGGCTGTGACGCCCCGGGCGGAGGCAAGGACACCGCACAAGTAACCACAAAGCAAGTGACTAGCTGGGGTCATGCTCGTCAGCATGGGTCCAACCGACCCCAACCACGTGTGCACACATAGACCACGCGTCCCAGGTCTTGCCTCTAACTGGTTTTCCCCTCAGCCGGACTCTGGCTGCAAACGTGGGGCCCGACGAAAACCAGTCTAAAAACCATCCTCAGGGTAGCCTCTCCACCACTCCCTGGTGGGACCACTAAATGTGTAAGTAGGCTACGACTAGTGGAGGGTCACTGAAGGTGTAGACTCTCACTAAATGTGTAAGTATATATATGAATTTATATACATATATAATGAAGGTGTTTTGTATATACAATTAATGGAAGTATATATATATATATATATATTTTAATGTGTCGGGTGTATATATATATAAGGTATAAATTGTTCACATTTTACTTCTGTTGTTTTTCAACATGTTTCTGCATGTGTCGACACCAAGTGTCGACATTTACTGTTCCTTTTTAGTCTCTGTTGTACAGTGTAGTTACAGGTTTTTATACACCTGTGTCGACATTTATCTTTGAGGTGTCGACACCTTACCTTCATTTGTAGGTGTCGACATTTACTATATACATTGTCTAATATGTATATATATTTATATATTTATATACATAGATGTTATATATATATGTGTGGAAGTGTCGACATGAGGTGTTTACATTAGCTATGAAAGTGTCGACACTTGTAAATAGCTTGGAGATATGAAAGTGTCGACACTTGTAAATAGTGTGAAAGTGTGAAAGTGTCGACACTTGTATATGGAGGTGTCGCGAAAGTGTTGCCAAAGTGTTGACACCTCGGGTAGGTGGGTGTTGCCAAAGTGTTGCCAAAGTGTTGACACCTCGGGTAGGTGTCGCCAAGGTGTTGCCAAAGTGTTGCCAAAGTGTTGACACTTAACTATATATATAGACATGAGGGTATAGATTTGGTAGATTAACAGGTTAATTAAGTATGTTAATATATTAGATATGCTAATAGATTATGTATGCTAATAGATTAGTTAATGAAGCTAATACATGCTAATTATCTGGGGCATGAGACTAATACTTGATAATTGTCCCAGATTGAAACTATTGCATGCTAATTATCCTGATTATGAAACTAACTACTTTACTAATTTTACTACTTTTCTTATATTAAAGCTAATACATACTAACTATGAGGCTAACACATGCTGTATAAACACGAAATATCGCATGGAGATGAGCCTAAGACTAACTGCCTAGACTAATCATCCTAGATTAGCTACTAGTTTAGTTAAAAATTGAGAACACCTACCTCCACAGAAGTTGTAGCAGGTGGAAAAACTTCCTCCTTTGGACGTGCCTCTCCTTCACAGCAAACCTTCGAACTAAAGAGATTTGTTTCATTAGACATGTGTTTTATAAGGTTTAAGTCGATAGGAGGGGAAGCAAGATCCGTAAAAATAGGATCTCAGTGGGATGCCAACTGGAACAGGCTGTTAGGGATAAGACATGTCTGGGGGAAAAATAATGGCGACGTGAGAGGGTAGTTTTAATAATGTTACATTATTTACCTCATCTAGAAATTTTTATATCTAATGAACATATTAATAGAAATAATAAATTATATATTTTTATGATCCTTAGACTTTTCTGATATTTATCAAAATTTTATTTTATTAAAATATGCCAGAATAAAATTCAACCCGAAACTCCGTATCTAACTTTAGAGATTTTTATCTTTAAAAATTGATGGAATCAGCTTATGAAATTTCATGGTTAGGATCCTTATATTTTTCTCTTATTTTTCATAAAATTTATTTCTCAAAATTTTCTTTAAATAAAACTGACACTATTCATGTACCTAACACTAAGTCTATACATCTTTCACTTCAAAGTCTATACACTCTCGGACCAAGTCTGTACAGCCCGTGTGCTCCATGCATTCAAAGTCTATACATTCCTATCTTTACCTACGTTCACTGGTTTAGCAAACACAAAGTCTATACATTGGCTGCTAGTACAAAGTCTATACATTAGCTGCTAGGCAACTCAAAGTCTAGCAGCAACTCAAAGTCTATACATTGGCTGAAGTCTATACATTGGCTACTAGCACAAAGTCTATACATTGGCTGCTAGGCAACTCAAAGTCTAGCAGCAACTCAAAGTCTATACATTGGCTGAAGTCTATACATTGGCTGCTAGG
The DNA here is from genome assembly GCA_022559845.1 of Amorphophallus konjac. NCBI lineage: Eukaryota > Viridiplantae > Streptophyta > Magnoliopsida > Alismatales > Araceae > Amorphophallus > Amorphophallus konjac. The sequence goes on from CM040118.1 coordinate 148,378,907, forward strand.
CAACTCAAAGTCTATACATTGGAGGCAACTCAAAGTCTATACATTGGCTTCCTCAAAGTCTCTACATCCTCAAAGTCTATACATTGGCTTCACAAAGTCTGTACATCCTCAAAGTCTATACATTGGCTTCCTCAAAGTCTATACAACATTGACTTCACAGACTCAAGTCTATACATTGGCTTCACAAAATCTGTACATCCTCAAAGTCTATACATACTCAAAGTCTATACAACATTGACTTCACAAAGTCTATACATTGGCTTCCTCGAAGTCTATACATCCTCAAGGTCTATACAACATTGACTTCACAAAGTCTATACATTGGCTTCCTCAAAGTCTGCACATCACAAAGTCTGTACATTACTATTGCTAGCCTATTTACCAAGTCTGTACGTTGCTAGCCTATAATGTATATCCTCGCAAAGTCTATACATTGACTTCATAAAGTCTGTACATCCTCAAAGTCTATACATACTCAAAGTCTATACAACATTGACTTCACAAAGTCTATACATTGACCTTCCTCGAAGTCTATACATCCTCAAGGTCTATACAACATTGACTTCACAAAGTCTATACATTCCTATCTTTACCTACGTTCACTGGTTTAGCAAACACAAAGTCTATACATTGGCTGCTAGTACAAAGTCTGTACATTGCTATTGCTAGCCTATTCACAAAGTCTGTACATCACAAGTCTGTACATTGGCTTCCTCTCAAAGTCTATACATTGCAGCACCGTCTCACTTAGCGTCTTATTTTAACAAGTCTATATGCTGGCTGCTGCACTCGCAAGTCTACACATTGGCTGTTGCATGCTCACACAACCACTAAGTCTATACATTCTTGTTGTTGTGTTCGTGCATTCAAAGTCCGTCTCATTCAAAGTCTGTACAGCGTTCGTCTCAGCCAGCGTCTCATGCTGCGTCTTAGGCAAGTCTGTACATTGCACTGTAGCTGGCATTGTTTCACCTGAAGTCTGTACATCGTCTCAGCCACCGTCTCATTCAGCGTCTCACGCTTGCAAAGTCTATACACTGGTCGGTGGAAGCAAGTCTATACATTCGACTGTTTCAGCAAGTCTGTACAGCGATTGCATTCATATTGAAAGTCTATACATCCCTGTAGCTTTCACGAGACGAAGTCTGTACATTGGACTATTGGGTGAAGTCTATACATCCTCTAGCTGGAACTGTGCAAGTCTATACGTTGCTAGCTTATAATGTATAATTAATTGGCACAAAAGGTAAATGGTGGATGCTAGGATTTGAACCCAGGTCATTGGGTTGAAAGACAAGTTACTTAACCAACTACACTAGGAAGCCACTTGTTAAGTAAATAATCTTTACATATGATAACTACGTGTGCCAACTTCTTACATAAGCTTCCTATAGAGTTTATCTAATATATATTTTTTTAATGAAATATTATTAATAAATTTTTTTATATCGTTTTTTTATACGGGGTGCTACACCCTCCCCTACTTAAAAGAATTTGGTCCCCAAATTCACATGATATTTAAATAATTAAATTAAACATGATTATTAAAAATACTAACCTGCGAATAAGTTCCAATTATACTTCTTAAGTACTTTTTCAATCTTCAAGTAGCTTCCTTTTATTACACTTACAATATAAAAATTATAACATAATTCAAAAGAATTATAGTAAATACTTATCTTATTTACTAGGACTATGGCTATTCTAGCACATAACCCAATGCTCTACCCAATCTCACCGGGCAACTACAAGATGTTAGATCTAGAACTCCAACCTAAGACACCAAAAATGAGTTTTTAATAACAAAGGAACTTTGAAACCTAGGGTCTAAATAACCTAGGCTCTGATACCACAACTGTCACGCCCCCGACGCGGAATATCGAGGCACGACAGGGGAGAAAACCCCTCACTCAATCAAGGCTAGAAATTCTAATTACATCACTTGATATAAAAATCTCCACTATAAAATTTCAATTTTTACAACTCTTCCAAAATTTCAAGGACAACACTAACTCTCAAGCAAATTACAAGAATACTCTTATAATAAGATAACTCTCAATTCTATACTGAGAAACAGGGTCTACTATGACATCTTGGTACACTCCAACACTCTTGCCCATGCTTGCTAGCTATCCTCGAGACAACCTGTAAAAAATATTAATTGACACTGAATGAGCATAAAGCTCAATAGGAATTACATCTCAAGATTTAACATGCTTTAAATGAATTACAAGTTCATTTAATGTGGGTAATCTGTGCATGCAGACAGATAGATATCAAGGAATCGTAAGATCGACAAGAGTAGAAAGTGAGAGCATATAGATTTCGCATTTTCAAGCAGCAGTAGCAAGTGATAGCAAATGATATCAAGCAAGTGATAACTGAGGAGTAATAGCTGGAATAGCAACATGTCAATCAAGTAATAGTAAGCAAAGTAATTTCAAGCATGTATAACTGGAATTGGCTATTTATCAATTCATTCAAGTAAACAATTTTACCCTTCTGCGGGTCTCAAGTCAATCAATCAAGTAATACCACGAGAATGAGTGGAATGCCTAAAGTCTAGCAAGCAAGTACTCCGGTGCAATGTCAAACACCGTGGTCAATAAACTCCCATGGTCACAAGTACCTTCAGGTGCTCCTCCCAGGACCAGACCGGGCCCTATATGCACAGCATTTATCATGTTTGTTGAGATCCACTCTCATTTATAGCCAATATGGAATTTCAAGGTTTGACCAGTATAATATATAAGGTGGAATTATGGAATGGAATCTAAGGGCGCATTGATGTGTAGGGATGAACTAGGAGTAAAAACCCGTAACGTTCGATATATATATATGAGTTAGCCAAAATTGTGATTTATTATAATAATCAGAATTTAATTATAAAAATATGTTTTTATGTTGAAAATAATTCTAACTTGCTAAAAATAATATTAACATGCTGAGAATGAGTTTCATATGTTACTTTACTAGTAAGATGATAAAAATAAATTTTTCATGCTGGATTTAATTTTTACATGCTGAAATTTAATTATTAACATGCTAAAAGTTAATGCTTAACATGCTAAAATAATTAACTTACTGATAGGATGATAAGATAAGGTTGCCATGCTGATTACATAAATTTTCTGATAACAACATAATTTTTATCATGCTAAAAATTATTTTTCTACATTTATTTGCTAATTATTTGATAGGAAAATAGAATTATCATGCTGAAGAATAGTTTCAATACACTGAAAATAACTATAACATGCCAAAAATAATTATAACATGTTGGAATAATTTTACCATACTGGAAGAAATGTTATCATGCTGGAAGTAATTTTCATGCATCAATTTACTATTTTATTTAATAGGAAAGTAAGTTTTATATGCACAAAAATAGCTTTAAATAGATTTTAACATGCTGAAAATAATTTTTATATCTCAATATGTATAAAATAATTCTATCATATTGGAAGTCACTTTTAACATGTTGGAAATAGTTTTAACATGTTGGAGATAATTTTTAGTATGTATAAACTAATGTGGTGAAAATTTGATTTTTACATAAAAAAATAATTTCATTCTACAAATATATATATATACTCTGTAAGAATGAAGGAGTCCATTTTATAATATATTCTATTCTCTATATATATATTCGGTGAGAATGGAGGTGTAGACATTAGTTATATATATATATTAACAATATATAATGAAGGTGCTTTGTATATACAATTAATGAAAGTATATATATGAATTTATATACATATATAATGAAGGTGTTTTGTATATACAATTAATGGAAGTATATATATATATATATATTTTAAGGTGTCGGGTGTATATATATATAAGGTATAAATTGTTCACATTTTACTTTTGTTATTTTTCAACATGTTTCTGCATATGTCGACACCAAGTGTCGACATTTACTGTTCCTTTTTAGTCTCTATTGTACAGTGTAGTTACAGGTTTTTATACACCTGTGTCGACATTTATCTTTGAGGTGTCGACACCTTACCTTCATTTGTAGGTGTCGACATTTACTATATACATTGTCTAATATGTATATATATTTATATATTTATATACATTGCTGTTATATATATATGTGTGGAAGTGTCGACATGAGGTATGAAAGTGTCGACACTTGTAAATAGCTTTGAGATATGAAACTGTCGACACTTGTAAATAGTGTGAAAGTGTGAAAGTGTCGACATTTGTATATGGAGGTGTCGCGAAAGTGTTGCCAAAGTGTCGACACCTCGAGTAGGTGGGTGTTGCCAAAGTGTTGACACCTCGGGTAGGTGTCACCAAGGTGTTGCCAAAGTGTTGACACTTAACTATATATATAGACACGAGGGTATAGATTTGGTAGATTAACAGGTTAATTAAGTATGTTAATATATTAGATATGCTAATAGATTAGGTATGCTAATAGATTAGTTAATGAAGCTAATACATGTTAATTATCTGGGGCATGAGACTAATACTTGATAATTGTCCCAGATTGAAACTATTGCATGCTAATTATCCTGATTATGAAACTAATTACTTTACTAATTTTACTACTTTTCTTAGATTAAAGCTAATACATGCTAACTATGAGGCTAACACATGCTGTATAAACACGAAATATCGCATGGAGATGAGCCTAAGACTAACTGCCTAGACTAATCATCCTAGATTAGCTACTAGTTTAGTTAAAAATTGAGAACACCTACCTCCACAGAAGTTGTAGCAGGTGGAAAAACTTCCTCCTTTGGACGTGCCTCTCCTTCACAGCAAACCTTCGAACTAAAGAGATTTGTTTCATTAGACATGTGTTTTATAAGGTTTGAGTCGACAGGAGGGGAAGCAAGATCCGTAAAAATAGGATCTCAGTGGGATGCCAACTGGTACAGGCTGTTAGGGATAAGACATGTCTGGGGGAAAAATAATGGCGACGTGAGAGGGTAGTTTTAACAATGTTACATTATTTACCTCATCTAGAAATTTTTATATCTAATGAAACATATTAATAGAAATAGTAAATTATATATTTTTATGATCCTTAGACTTTTCTGATATTTATCAAAATTTTATTTTATTAAAATATGCCAGAATAAAATTCAACCCGAAACTCCGTATCTAACTTTAGAGATTTTTATCTTTAAAAATTGATGGAATGAGCTTATGAAATTTCATGGTTAGGATCCTTATATTTTTCTCTTATTTTTCATAAAATTTATTTCTCAAAATTTTCTTTAAATAAAACTGACACTATTCATGTACCTAACACTAAGTCTATACATCTTTCTGATGCGGGACGAGACCACGGACACGACAAGCGCGCGGTTGTCCCTTAACGAGGGAAGCGTCGGACGTGCGCGGTTGAGAAACCGGCAGTGAGCTAGGGTGGTCGGCTCTCACTTGTGCCCGGATCGGGTCACGGGACGGTCTCGCTCACTCTCTCGCAGCAGCGGTGATATGAAAAATATAGCGAGCTAGATCCTAAAATATGCTCTCTAGCAGTGGCATAAACAAGTATATATGAAGTAAGCAAAATGCCAAGTAAGGGAGCGAATGCGATACCTCCACGCACTCGGCGTGGGGACGACGGACCCGGCCGAAACTCGTACTCCCGGGACAATTAATACACCATATTACAGCAAATGAATTACTGCCCACTCCACGCAGGGAGGTAAAGGGCGACACAATGGGGTCCCGGAGGACCGAATTCGGGTTGACGGGCGGCTTCTCGCGTTGATTCGGCAGCACCCGAACACGTGACGGTGGGGCCCACGTGCTGTCCGGAGGGACCGTGCGGGACCCGATGTCACCACTGTGGTGGGGACACTTGTGGAAGTGTTCCCTGGGCTGGCGACACGCTGGTTCGCCGGTCGGAGGCCGGGCGGCTCCGTTCGGTACCGGTCGGAATAACCGGCCACGGACCTGCCGGTTCTATTTTCTGGCGCGCTCTCCGGCGAGAACGGATGCTGCGATCAGCCCCGACGTCGGAATGTGACGAAACTGGCGCCGTTGGAAAGATGCTTTGAAGGGATTCAACTCAAGGTGATTACAGAAAAATAATCAAGCATGTACTTCTGATTGGCGAATTTTGAAGGTTGCTGTTGTACAGTTCCTAAAATCTCAGGTCAGCAGAGAACTTTCCGGTGGATTGCCTTTGACCGATATGAAGACCTCGGATTCAGACTTCGACTTGTTCATAAAAGTTGTAGGAAATCCCGTAAGAAAACCAGGACTATTTTTGGATCTGGATTTGGAGGTGGTGGTGATTTTTTTTAATTTTGGAAGTGGAGGGTGGTCGGATCTGGGATCTGACTGACAACACTGTAGCTGAGGAAGAATACGAATTTCTAAAAATAGATAGAAGGCTGATAAAAAAGTTTGAAAATTTGTGGATGTAGGGGGTGATGGACAAAACTCCCAGTAAAATTGGGATGGTTTGGACAAATCAACAAGTTGGCCGGAGGTGGGAAACACAGGGCTGCTGTCACTGTAGACAGAGACAAAATAGAACTTGGAATGAAAGATGCACGAAAATGGGAAAATACTAAACGATGGAATTTTGGAGTGAAAATTTAGGTGGAGCTTGGGGTACAAGGGTAGAACACACCATAAAAATTGAAGACCACGAAGAGGCTGTGGCTGATAGCAGGAATTTAGGGAAGAGACCTCTGTCCAGCAGGACAGAACACCAAGAACGGTTTCGGGGCGGTTCGAAGGCGGCACGAACGGCGGCGGCACAGACGATCACCGGAGATAGAGGGGAGGGGATAGGAGGTAGAAACACTCTAGAACTTGAGATTGGAGGAGAGGAACCAGAGGGGAGAGGGCTGGGGGCGCACCAAGCTCTTGGTCATTCAACAAAAATTCTGATTTTTCATTGATTTTTACATGAAAATACAACATTTTATATGAAAGGTATCAAATCTAATGTGGACCCTTGGATCTAGGGATGGGGGATGGAGGGCTGGGATTAAGTGTGAATGACACACAAAAATTAATAAAATACTAAGGGGAGAGGAGCGCCCCCTTGACCAAGGTAAGAGTTGAATGGGGTAGGTGAAGGTAGGTGACCTACCTTGGACCAATGTAACCACTTGTCTACCCATGTGGCATTTTGACATTCAACCCTTCTAGATGGCCACCTAGGATGGTTGACCAGCCCCACATAGGTGACATGGACCAATGGGAAAGGGCTGGGGGCCCCCTTGTTGGTCCTACTGACAAATTACATAGAAACCCACACAATCCGTGGGAATGACGCATTGGCCGATAAAGCCGTATAATTGCGCATATACTTTCCTGTGGATATAAAAATAAACTAAAGGATATAAATGCAATATGAAAAGTACTGGCTCGGCGTCGATTCCCATCACTTTCACTTCAAAGTCTATACACTCTCGGACCAAGTCTGTACAGCCCGTGTGCTCCATGCATTCAAAGTCTATACATTCCTATCTTTACCTACGTTCACTGGTTTAGCAAACACAAAGTCTACACATTGGCTGCTAGTACAAAGTCTATACATTGGCTGCTAGGCAACTCAAAGTCTAGCAGCAACTCAAAGTCTATACATTGGCTGAAGTCTATACATTGGCTACTAGCACAAAGTATATACATTAGCTGCTAGGCAACTCAAAGTCTAGCAGCAACTCAAAGTCTATACATTGGTTGAAGTCTATACATTGGCTGCTAGGCAACTCAAAGTCTATACATTGGAGGCAACTCAAAGTCTATACATTGGCTTCCTCAAAGTCTCTACATCCTCAAAGTCTATACATTGGCTTCACAAAGTCTGTACATCCTCAAAGTCTATACATTGGCTTCCTCAAAGTTTATACAACATTGACTTCACAGACTCAAGTCTATACATTGACTTCACAAAGTCTGTACATCCTCAAAGTCTATACATACTAAAAGTCTATACAACATTGACTTCACAAAATCTATATATTGGCTTCCTCGAAGTCTATACATCCTCAAGGTCTATACAACATTGACTTCACAAAGTATATACATTGGCTTCCTCAAAGTCTGCACATCACAAAGTCTGTACATTGCTATTGCTAGCCTATTTACCAAGTCTGTACGTTGCTAGCCTATAATGTATATCCTCACAAAGTCTATACATTGGCTTCACAAAGTCTGTACATCCTCAAAGTCTATACATACTCAAAGTCTATACAACATTGACTTCACAAAGTCTATACATTGGCCTTCCTCGAAGTCTATACATCCTCAAGGTCTATACAACATTGACTTCACAAAGTCTATACATTCCTATCTTTACCTACGTTTACTGGTTTAGCAAACACAAAGTCTATACATTGGCTGCTAGTACAAAGTATGTACATTGCTATTGCTAGCCTATTCACAAAGTCTGTACATCACAAGTCTGTACATTGGCTTCCTCTCAAAGTCTATACATTGCAGCACCGTCTCACTTAGCGTCTTATTCTAACAAGTCTATACGCTGGTTGCTGCACTCGCAAGTCTACACATTGGCTGTTGCATGCTCACACAACCACTAAGTCTATACATTCTTGTTGTTGTGTTCGTGCATTCAAAGTCCGTCTCATTCAAAGTCTGTACAGCATTCGTCTCAGCCAGCGTCTCATGCTGCGTCTTAGGCAAGTCTGTACATTGCACTGTAGCTGGCATTGTTTCACCTGAAGTCTGTGCATCGTCTCAGCCACCGTCTCATTCAGCGTCTCACGCTTGCAAAGTCTATACACTGGTCGGTGGAAGCAAGTCTATACATTCGACTGTTTCAGCAAGTCTGTACAGCGATTGCATTCATATTGAAAGTCTAGACATCCCTGTAGCTTTCACGAGACGAAGTCTGTACATTGGACTATTGGGTAAAGTCTATACATCCTCTAGCTGGAACTGTGCAAGTCTATACGTTGCTAGCTTATAATGTATAATTAATTGGCACAAAAGATAAATGGTGGATGCTAGGATTTGAACCCAGGTCATTGGGTTGAAAGACAAGTTACTTAACCAACTACACTAGGAAGCCACTTGTTAAGTGAATAATCTTTACATATGATAACTACGTGTGCCAACTTCTTACATAAGCTTCCTATAGAGTTTATCTAATATATTTTTTTATGAAATATTATTAATAAATTTTTTTATATCATTTTTTTTATACGGGGTGCTACACCTAGCATGCTTCTAAGCCATCAAAACGCCTAATCGCGGCCTAAAATCATGGATCGGGCAACTCTCCCCAAATCATGGAAAACCTGTCCCGGCATGGAAACGACCCCTCTCGGCCTCACACCAGGCTAAAAATCACGGGAATGGAACGCGGGGAGCTAGGGAACGTCACCCTACCTCGATCTCGCCACGAGGCGCGCCGGATCGACCACAAATCATGAAGAACGCTTTTAGAACCCTCGCTCCTTCATGATTCCCCACAAGATTTACGCCGCCACGATCGCCTCGCCGTCGGCCACGCCGTCACGCCGTCGCCCCGCGCCGTCTTCAGCCGGAGGGGACACCGCCGCTGTCATCATCGGTCGAATGGGAGAGAAGGGGGTGCTCACGGTGGGGAGGAAGAAGGAAAGAGGAAGAAGAAGAAGAAAAGGTGGGGGAGAGAGAGAAAGGGTTGGGGTATTTATAGAAAATCTGGAAATTCTAGAAAATACCAAAAAATAAAAAATTACACATCCGCGATCCTTGGAACGCACCGATCGTAACGGTACCACTCTTGCCTAGGTGAACGACCCGGTTCACCCGCAACGAGGTTCCGAAGGAATTGCTGAAACACACACGGGAAATCGGAAAACACGCGGAAAAAGCCGTGAAACACGCTCCGGGCCTCCGAAACAACTCCGGACCGCGCCGATCCAAACACGAAAGATGTCTAAAATAAAATTTTGCACACAACAGAGCTGAACACTCTGAGAAAGCAGATCCGGGACCCAAAAAAAAGGATCTGAAAGGTCCAGGATATTACAGCCCTCCCCCCTTAAATAAATTTCATCCTCGAAATTTAAGAACAAAGCTCTGGGGAAAAAGAGGAAACTCACTCGAACATGTAAGGGAATTGCTGACGCATCTCGTCCTCACGCTCCCAAGACGCCTCACCACCAGAGTGCCGCTGCCACACCACCTTAACCAAGGGGATGACCTTGTTCCGCAGGCGATGCTCTCGCCTATCCTTAATGCGGACGGAAAACTCTGGGAGAGAAAGATCTGGAGTCACCTTTGGCCAAACAGAATCCTCAAGCACATGAGAGTCATCGGGCATATAATTCCGCAACATCGAGACGTGGAACACGCCATGCACCGACGCCAACTCAGGGGGTAACTGTAACCGATAAGCAACTTCACTGATGCGCTCCACAATGAGGAAAGGATCGACATAGCGGGGACTCAACTTCCCATGCCGTCCAAAGCGCATCACCCCCTTCATCGGAGAAACTCTCAAGAACACACGATCGCCAACGGTGCAAGTGAGAGGCTGCCTCCTCCGGTCAGCATGGCTCTTCTGCCGACTCTGGGCTACCAACATGTTCTGACGAACCAGGTGCTCGACATTCACGCACTGCTGCACCAACTCCGGTCCCGTCAAAACACACTCACTGACCTCGAACCAATCAAGTGGAGTCCGACGCGGACGCCCATTCAACGCCTCATAAGGAGCCATGCCGATACTCGAATGATAGCTGTTGTTGTAGGCAAACTCCACCAACGGTAGATGGTGAAACCAATTCCCCTGCCACTCCAGACAACACGACCTCAACATGTCCTCCCAAGTCTAGATGGTCCTCTCTAACTGACCATCCGACTAAGGATGATATGCCGAGCTAAACGCTAACTCGGTGCCTAGAGCCCTATGGAAACTCCTCTAGAAACCAGATGTGAAACGTGGATCTTGATCGGATACAATGGAAATGGGAACCCCATGCAAGGGTACGATCTGCTCCACATACAAACGTGCCAGCTTGGGCACACTCCAGCTGACTTTGACCGCTAACAACTGAGCCACTTTCGTCAGCCTATCCATTGTAGACACCCAATTTTGACCGGTAAGTTGAGCAATTTCTTTGTTCTCCTAGTTAATGCCCCAATTGATCCATAATTGGTTGATTTTATGGGACTTCTCCCTATTCTTGGCCCCACAATTCAATTTCCGTACCTTCGATCTCGTCTCGAATTTGGCATTCTTGCGCTATTCACTCACATCACTTTCTTGTTCATAGTGCGTTATGGACCTAATTGAATGATCATTTGAAAAGTCGTTATTTCTTGACATTTGATCTTTATAGCATCCACTCTGGATGTTATTCTTACTTAATATTTAATTGGATGACTACCCAATGGGTATTTATTCTTTTTCTGATCATTTGGGGAGCCAATCATTGTCGCGCTATATCGTCATAGCGCGATAATGAAGAACGCGCTATATTCTTGTAGCGCGTTCTCAGTCAGAAACCCAGTCCGACCCGGACTCCCCTTTTTCGACTTGGGACCTTACTTTGGTAAGTTTCCAATCATATTCCGTCCAAAGGAAGGTTCCTAACTCTAATAGGAGTCTTTCCCCCTCATTAATCGGCAAGATTGCCTTGATTTGAGCCACCAAGTCATTAGTTTGAATCGAACTCCGACCTAGGGTTCCTTCTTGATCCTTCGCCTATAAATTGGACCCATGGCCGTCGTTTTGAAAAAGGATACAACTCGAGATCTTGACGAGGGGGAGGCTACGTTTCGTACCAAATCAACAACTCCTCGCTCCTCATATATCCAAGGGAGTATTTAGGGGCATATTGTGTTCTTCCTAGTTCTTAGTTTTTCTCCCCAATTCGTTCATCCCAATCTTTGCATAGCATTGCATATCGATCTCAAAAATACTTCTTTTACAAAATACATGCATTCACACACATACCAAACCTATTTTTGGCCCTTCCATAGGGGTTTAAAAACCACCAAACCCCCAGGTAATCGAGCCCTTCTTTTACATGCTTTTGACTAAGAATAGGGGCAGATTCTACTAAAATCTCGATCTAATGGGCCTTCTGTTTGTTGTTTATGATTGTTTGCAGGCACTAGAAGATTGATACGTGGAGCCCTTGCACCTTGGCCAGCCTTGGAGCAAGGAAGAAACGAATCCAGTCCATCCCGCTTCCTATCTGATATCGCGCTATAGGAACCTAGTGTGATCTTGAGAAGGCGCTAGGACGATATAGCGCGTTCATCCCCAGGCCAACTCTTGGCCCTCTTGAATTTCTGAGGTATGTAACATGCCCTTATCTTGATCTTCATATTATTTGGCATGCTGTTGGCCTCAGTGGCGATCACGGATTTTAATTATTACATGTGACTCCCCCTTTCTTTATCATCGATTTTAGTTCTATATCTTGATAAATCATCTTTTATTAAATCATCAATCGGGGGTGGTCTAATTCCATAATCTACAAATTGGCGATCACGGTGGGACTCTTTGTGCCACCACGTTCGTTCTTTTGGTTGCCTGCTTGTTAATCCATCAAAGTGTGTGTGATTATTTATCTTTTGGGGTTCTCCCACCCTCTATCATTGGTCACTCTATACATCCATAGCGCGTTCTATCAGATCGCGCTATGGACATATAGCGCGTTAATCACCAGAGGGTATTTCACCCACACCTTCTGTCGGGGTTCTGATCGTCATCTTCTCTGGTTGCATCTTATACATTTCCTGCTGTGTATTCATTTCTTTTATATATTTTCATTTCATTTGCTAGTGCTAGTTTAGATATTCTTGCATAACATAGCATTCATCTTTGCATTTGGTTTGGGAGACCCCCTCTCCCCACACTTTAGGAGATCTTACACCCCCTTGGTGAAGGAAGGACCCTCCATTGAGCATTCCATCTCATTGGACCGGAAATTCCTAAACCAAGCCTCCGTAAGTCCCCGCACCCGTGGATTCCCTCACGGACACTGGGCAGGTTGTACCTTTGAAGTCCCGGGTTTAGTTGGCCTATGCATGGTGAGAGAGTGTTCCTAGTTGGCATCGAAGTGAACTTATATTGAAACTAGGTTCCTCCCTTGTGTGAATCACTCCAAAGTTTGTTAAAAATCATTAATTCGCTAAGGTTCAAATAAATAAAAATCAACGGTAACCATTCCAACTTGTGTGCTTCTTTGCAAATTGTTTTGCTTGAACTTTGATTGCATAACAGCTTACCTTGATAGACAAGATAACATGTTTAATCTTAATTATGTTCATGAGGATGCACAACCTAGCACATCCTATACTCCTCAATCTCAACATGTTCATCATAATTCTCACCATATTTTCAAGGGACCACGCCCTCATTCTTATGGTGTTGCCCGACCCATGGGTAATGTCCAATCTCATGGTCCCTCGCCTCAATCGCAAGCCACTATTCCTTCGGGACCGCCTCCTCCCAACGACGAGAAGGTCTCTCACATCATCCGTGGACTAGATCATTTCACTCCTCAACAAATCCGAGCCCTTAAGGCCGTTGCTGAGGGTACACCTCCTTCGTCCACACCTACCCCCATTCGGGTGGCCCATCACCCGCCTCCTTCATCCACACATACCCTTATTCGGGTGGCCCATCACCCGCCTCCTTCGTCCACACATACTCCTATTCGGGTGGCCCATCACCCGCCTCCTTCGTCCACACATACTCCTATTCGGGTGGCCCATCACCCACCTCCTTCATCCACATATACTCCTATTCGTGTGGCCCATCACCCGCCTCCCTCCACACATACTCCTATGTGGGTGGCCCATCACCCGTCTCCTTCATCCACATATACTCCTCGGGTGGCCCATCACTCGCCTCCTTCTATTTCTCATCCTTCACGGCCCCAAGGTCCATTTATTCCTTGCAACCCAGCCCATCCGGGTCCTTCTATGGGTCGACCCATTGATCCTCCTCCACAGCTGTCATATCAAGCCACCCCTCCAAGGCAATCTTGCCAACCTTCTGTTGCTCATGTTACACCCTTCCAGCAAAGCCTCTTTGATAGACTTGCTTCCATGGAGGAACAACTTAAGAGGCTCACCAGCTCGCAGCCCGCTCCTCCTCCTTCTCAAGTCAATCCTCTTCATGATCTCATGAATAACATCGCTAAGATAGATAAAAATTGGAAGGAGATAAGGGAGAATGGCATCAACGATATGTGTGAGCGAGAAGATGTTACAAGTTCTGTGGACGCCGTCCGCCCTCCACTCATCCGCACTGCGCATTTACATGGCTCTCCGCCTCCATACACATATTCGCCTCCTCAAAATTTCCCACAACACCATACTCCACCACTTATCATTTTGCCTCCACCACGGCATCCGCTAAATTTCTTTAATGATGAAGAGTTGGAGATGGTACAAGAATTTGAAGCTCCTCGGGATGCACCCTTTCCGAGTTTCCTTTGTCGTCCTCTTCCTCCACTGCCAGAAGACCCCTATGCTCAGGACTATGCCACAGTCCTCGATGCAACCCCCATTTATGAGACCTCTTGGTGTTACGATGATGGGTCGATACTCCAATCACCCATACCACCACACCATAAGTCTCGTCCTATCCCTAACAGCTCTCGCCCCATCCAGCATTTTCAATGCACTAAACCTTCACCTCCCGTAACCACACCAATAGCCTCCATTCCATCGGCCTCCGTCGAGCCTCCATCACCCTCCACTACGCCGGTCTCTGTCGAGCCATCTATTACCCCTCCTCTTTGTTCGCCACCTCAGCCGTCCACTATGCCTGTAACGCCAAAACCAGCTTTGCCAGTCCCTTCCCCTATTCCACCACTTAACCTATCACCCTTACCCGTGGCTAATCCTGAGCAAGGTCCACCCCTTTTTGCACTCAAGCCAACCCCGACTACTTCCGAGCAAAGGGGTAAGTTCGACGTGTTTGAACCTCCACTTCCACTCATCCTTTCTCCAACACTTTCCATTACACCACCATCATCTATGGAGCCTTCCGCCTCCGCTTCACCCCCCTTTACTACTCAGAACGGGCGTCCTTCTGTAAGTACTTGTACCGAAGATGATCAAGAGCCGGGCAAGAAGGATTTGGCCACGGCCATGATGTTCAAGATGCAAGAGTTTATTTGTCGGATGCCAATCCGGGTTATTATGCCAAGGATGGTCGAAGAGGCCAAGTCCTCGCCACTGCTCACTAAGAGAGAATGTCAAACTTTGATGCCGTGTAAGTTTGTGCCCAAGGGCCGGGCAGGGCACCCTTTGTTCCAACTTTCAAATCTTGAACCCATTCTTCCATACAAGGGGCAAATGACCATTTTGTTCAACACTCTTTATACGCCACAACCCCTGGGCAACACAATGCTTCCTATCCCAACTTTCCAACTCTCTCACACTATTACTTTTCACTCTCCAAGGGAGTTGTCATTTACCATTGAAGCTTCATCATGGGCTCTTGCTTTATCCATTGGGCCAATTCGCTATACACTTTCACTGCCATGGAGGGGCGGTTATCTTGGTGCTAAGGGGCCTTCCACTATTTTATCCACCTTCTATTCAACGCCATCCACATTCTTGTCTATCATATTTTCTTCATGGGCCACTCTAAGGGTAAGGAGGAGGATCTCATCCTTTCGCCCTTCATGTTCTTCATATTCTTTGCATCTCATGCATTCTGTTGCATCCATGCATTCATCGCATCCATTCTATTGCATCCACATGCACTTCTTTCTTCTCGGGTTCCCTAACCCGTATCTTCCCCGCCTTCCAAAATCTCTGGATCCCCCACGTTTCCTATATCTTCCGCCTCTATTTTCGGGATCTCCAGGTCCCCTTGCACTCGCCAGGCATTGTGCCCCCTCCGATCTTCTCTCATGGCATCGCGCCCCTTTCCAACTATTGCATCCGAAATCCCCGGATTTCTCTCTTGTCCTCTTGGGGCATCACGCCCCATGGTGTCTCATTCCTCCGAAACCTCCGGATCCTTCATCCTCTTCTAATCCACTCCTCCCAGGGCATCGCGTCCCCTTTCCTGCTATTTCCCTGGAGCCTCCAGGTGTTTTATCCCTCCTTTTAGGGCATGACGCCCTTTCTGATTCCACTCCTCCGGAACCTCCGGACTTTCTCCCGGGGCATCACGTCCTTTTCTATCTTCCTCCTCCGGAACCTCCAGATCCATCATCCCTCTCTCTATCCCTAGGGCATCGCGCCCTTTTCTATCTTCTTCCCCCGGAACCTCTGGATCTTTCTCTTCTCCCCGGGCATCGCGTCCCTCGATATTTGCTTCCTCCGGAACCTCCGGATCTTGCTCTTTGGGCATCGCGCCCCTGCACACCCTCAAGTCCAGATCTTCTGGGCTTCTATCTGATTCTCCCTGGGCATCACGTCCCTCGGTATCTTATCCCTCCGGAACCTCCGAACCTCCCTTTTAGGGCATCGTGCCCCTCCACACCTCCATATCCGGATCCTCCAGATTCCTCTTCCCTCCTCTCTAGGCATCACGCCCCATGGTGTCTTCTTCCCCCGGATCCTCTAGATTTCTTATCCCCTCTCCTAGAGCATCACATCCCTTCTTTCACCATCCCTCCGGAACCTCCGGTCCCTCCTGACCCTTTTCATCCACTCTTCCCGGGGCACCGTGTCTCTCGACATTTTCCTCCTCCGGAACTTCCGGACCCTCCATCTTTCTTACGGTTCATCTTTCTGCTCCTCCGGGACATCACGTTATTCATTCTTTTCCTCCTCTTCCATCATCTTTTTCCCTATTTCTTCCCAGGGCATCGCGTCCCTCGATGTTTTATTCCTCCGGAGCCTCCGGATTCTTCTTCCCCTCATGATTCTCCTCCTCTACCTCCAGACCCTCCGGATCCGCCTCTTTCCATCTATCAATTTCTTCTTCTAACTCCTCCTAATCATGGGTCCGACCCAACTTCTTCCACATCCACTGCCTTGGGCATCTGCCCTTTCTCCCACTGCTTCCGAGGCTTTAGTCCTCACTCCTCCTTCTAATTCTCCTCTCCTTCTGTAGACTGTTCCATGTGATCAGGGTCTCCGTGCCTTAGTGAGGGAGTTCTAGCCCTCACCTCTCTTCCTTTTCTCCTTATTCATCTGAGTCTGGTTTGAGCAACCACTCCTTCTTGTTAAGTCACTTCCAAATCCTTTGCTTCTAATCCTTTTATCTGCCACTTGAGGACAAATCCCATGATGATCAAAATCGCCTCTCGCGGCAGCTGTTCTAATAAAGATCGCAAGGTAACATATTGGCGTAAGTACGTATTTTTATGATATCATTATCTCACTGCTTCACGCATGATTTTCAAAATAAAGTGCTTCTTAACAAGATTAAAAGTGGTGTTTTAGCCCTTTATCCTAGGACGTATCTTCATCTTTACTAAATCTCTTTAAAAAAAAGGGGTCTTTAGGCTTGCTTCTGCAGCACTTTGGTTAATAAAAACCCCGCGCTGGGAACTCGACATTCTCTCCCTGCTTGTTAAGAGCAACCCTTAGCTGGGCACCGCACACACTTCACGGCGTCCTTAGCCGGCTCCTTTGGTTAAACACCGTTGCTACTTTGGCGATGCCATGAGTATATCTGAAAGTCTTTTCTCTTCTCTACTCGGCCGAATGCAGGGGCAAGAGGTTGACGGATGAGATAACCAACTTAGGTAATCCCCAATACGAGAGAAGTCTCAAATAGGGGCAGTCTTGACCCAAACTAAAATCAAATTTCATGATACATCTCGTCAAAAAGGGCAATTATGAAAATCAAGTCAAAATTTTGATAATTACAAAAGTATGAATTATGGCATGACAAGAGTGGCAAAATTCCCGCAGGGAAAACCCTGGTCGTATGCATGTCAAGGGTCTAAAAATCAAAGGCACAAAGCCCCGGCACAACAGACTACCTCTTTGAGGGGAAATACCTTGGAAGGAATTCAAGTCCCGACATCTCCCATCCTGCATAAAGCTTATCTTCAATTATTCTTCTCTTCTCCCTCTAAGACCGAATGTTTCTCATGTATGGCCTTGGTAGGGGCACCATTAATCAAGGGCAGTCGGTTATAGGGCGCCACCTTTAAATGCACACCCGGCTTTGGGCAGTTTTGAGCGAAAGGGGAAGGGACAAGGACCCCTAGCCAGTGGTTTAAACATCCGTTGATGCTGCACTAGCAATGTCTAAACCGAAATTCCAAAAAAATTGAATATTGCCAAAATTCCAAAAAATTGAATATTGCCAAAATTCCTAAAATTGAATATTGCCAAAATTCCAAAAAAATTGAATATTGCCAAATTCCAAAAAAAATTTGAATATTTGAATATTGCCAAATTCCAAAAAAAATTTGAATATTGCCAAAATTTTTGAGCATTTCCAAAACTTTCATATCTTTTCAAAATCAACATAAAAAATCAAATATTCTTTTTGAAAACTCATAAAAATTTACATATTTTTGAAAATTCCAAAAAAATTGCATTATATTACTGATGGCATTATTATAGAGATATCCTTTTACAGGGGCGCGCAAAATCAAAAGAACAATCATAAGAAGTGCAAACAAGTATCAAAGACTGTCTCATTCCACTATGTATGTCAAAAGAGTACAAAATGAGAATGGATACAACAATCTCTCTAGCTCTCCCCTCGACCCTCCTGATCTCCCCCTCTATGCGAGCTCTCAGCCTCCTCCTGTCCTCCCCGAGAAGGCCTAGGAGGAGCCATCGATCCTCGAGAAGCTGAACCCCTGTCACCACGTGCTCCCCTCTCAACATCTTCCCTCCTCTGGTGCTCAGAGGAGGTAACTAAATAATCAGTGCTCGAATAGGCTCGGGAGTATCCCTCGCGCTGAGCCCGCTCACGCCCCCGCTGATAGCGATCCTCCGCATCCTTCGCCCGCTGCTCGGCGATTCCTAATCTGGTACACAGCTCCACCCTCTCTAGCTCCCGCTCCACTCTCTCTCTCTCCCATCTCTCTCTCTCTCTATCTCGATCCTCCCTCTCTCTCTGTCGCTCACTCCTCTCCACCCCGAGTAGGAGGCGTAGCTCTGTCACATCTCGAGGAAGCTCCTCCGCATCACGGCGCCTCAGCTCTGCTTCCGCTATCCGCAGCTCCTGCTCCTGCACCCGAAATCTTGGTCAATAACTGATATTAATAAAAGTTTTCAAGACTAAGATTAAAAGAACAAATTGCTTACTCTTTCCTGTAGGGAGGCCTCAGCTGCCTCCGCCCGAGCAACTGCACTAGCAAGCTGGCTCTCTAGATCGGTGTGGTCGCAGACGGGTTGAGTGGAGGATGAAGCACCATGCGAGGATCGGACTGCCTCCAGCTCCTCGCGCTAAAAAGAAAGCGTTACCATTAATTGAAATTCAAATCCAAATCATTCTAAATTACAAGTACTTACCAGCTCATCGACGGTATGCTGAAGGTCCTCACGCTGCCGGATCGTGGAGTCGAGGAGTCCCTGTACCATGGCCAGTCTCCCCTCTATGTCGAACTGTAATAAACGCATGCTGGTCACATATTGAATAATCAAGTTTTTATAAATGAAAATGCAATTAAAGCATGCCTGTCCACGTGCACTTTGGTAGACCCGGCTACCGTATGTCTGAGAGTATGCCTGGAGGTAGGCATCATCTGAGTCCGCTCCCATAGGGACTGGTCGGCCACGCCTTTTCCAATCTGCATACTGTTCCCGGGCACGCTATCGCCAATCATCTGTCCCCTAGAGGCCTCGAAAACGTCATCCAGGTCATGGGTCCGTCACCTGGGTCGGGAACTCTACTACCGCCTGGTGGAGCCCCAGTGTCCTCATGATTAGCCTATGGTATAGGGGCTCGACCAGGTTGAGGGCGTGCAACCAGATCTCTCTCCCGAAGTATGGGATGGCCGCCTCCACCCAGGGCATCACCCCAATATCCCTCTGATACGGAGTCCAGATCACCTGTAGAGTTCAATTTATCATCGCCATTAATCTCATTCATATAATTAAATTCAATTTCAAAAATTAAATCTTACCTCTATATGGGGCATCATATCTAACATCTCCTGAATGTGGGTGACCTGGTCCTTCAAAGATCGGCTGTCTCGTGTTGGGGTCCATCGTCTGGCCAGGGGCAGTAGATCTACTCGATCCTCCCAAGCACGCCTGAGGGTAGGAAGATACAAATAACTCCAAACCTGAAATGTAGCTCAAGTGATCAATATAAGAGGTAAGTGCATAATTTAATCCATGGAGTTTAAGGTTTAGAGAGATACCTGAAGTAGAGGGTAGAATCCCCCGAGTGAAGACTGGAGTGAAGAAATGCCGAAACTGTCGAACAAATGGGCTAAGACTGCCGCACCCCAAGCATACCGTCTGACTTTATTCAGATCCTCCAGTAGAGGTAGAAATCGACAGCTCACTGCATCACCTTGGGTCGCTAGAAGCAGCTTGCCAATCATCAGTATAAGAAACCTCCTCAGCTCCATGTCGACCTCTACACCAGCCTCGGTCGCGAAGCTCTCTCTGGCCCCAGCCTTTAGTCTCCTCTCATGAGCCGTCAAGGTCTCCCCCACCTCCCTCTGTGTGTGGAACAAGCCGAGACTCTCCTGTAAAGTGATCCTCGACACTAGCAAGGTCCGGCCGGTCCCCTCCAGCTCAAGCCCAGCAGCCTGCGCGCCATCTCCCGGTAGTTAGGATAAGTGCAGCATGTCACTGCCGATCCATGCACCCGCAGCCCAGTAATACGGGTGACGTCTTCTAGAGTTGGGATCATATGACCCCAGAAGAAGAGGAAGGCCTTGCACCCCGTATCCCATCTGGCTTTCAGGGCCCTTATCAATCCCACATCGACTCTCAGCACCTCTATTTCCAAGAACTCTCCAAAGCCCATTTGGCGGAGGCGGGCCCGTTGAAACTCCGGTAGTGCAAAGTAAACGGCTCGAACCAATGTCCATGAAATCAGGGCACGAACTGCACCCTCCACACCCTGCACACAACATGAAAGCAAGAAATATCAATTTGTGTTCATCAAACAAAAGAAAAAATCAGAAAATAAAAAAAACTGGCATTCTGTTCTTTAACGCGCTATATCGTCATAGCGCGTTCATCAAGAACGCGCTATGAAGACATAGCCTGTTCATGTTCCGAAGGTAGGGGCGACCCCTCATTCCCCAAATCTTTTCCATGGGCATTCTGCCCTATACATTGGTCTAAGGGGGTGTCTACCCGTCCGTTTTCATCTTTTATGAAAGAAAAATAAAGAAAATCCAAAAGAAAACAAGTTAGGGGCAGTTTCTTACCAATCGACGTTTTCAAATCGCCACGCCGCCAATGGGTTCCGCCGCTACTTCCTCGGCTGCCGCGGCACCTTCAGCCCCCTCCGCCTCGTCGGAGGGGATCTCCATTTCATCTCCTTCAAGCCTAGTCGAGACGGTCGCCTCCGAATCGGCGTTTTCTTCCACGGGAGAGGGCGCTCGTTCCTCCTCCGTGCGAGATCGTTGACGGCCGCCGGTGGCGCGCCGTTTGGAACGTCGGGGAGGTCCTCCTTCCATTGGATTAGGGCAATAGAGGTTTGGGCTGGTGAGAGGGCGAGAGAGGGAGTGGAGAGAGGGAAAGAATGAGTTTGAAAGAATGAAAGGGAGGGGGGCGGTTTTTGAAGTATGCGCGTAATGAACGCGCTATATGTTCATAGCGCGACATTATCGCGCTATGTATATATAGCGCGATGATGAAAATAAAAGAAAAAAAATAGAAGGGTGGGGAAAGAAAAGAAAAGAAAATACATGTTGTGGATGAATAAAACTTGTGTTCTTTCGCTTAGGCATGCTCTATTTTCGCTTAACAATGTATTCCCAGGAAAAGAAAAGGAGAAGATAAAATGGCATGCCACCAGGTAAGTATTCCTTTATCCCTTCCTTTATTGCATTACTATATGATACTTACATTATTATGTTATCTCAAGGACCGGCCGATTCTCTGTACGTTTCGGGATCTGAGTTCCCCTCTACCAAAAACAGTGATGATCTAGAAACATGCAGTTAATCGTCGGATAGGCCGTTAGATCAGACAAATTTGGGGACGATGGACTTCATCTCGCACGCTGTGGTTGCAGATAACTCTTGACCCGAGTCTGTTTGATTTAACAATATTATCCTTGAGTATCTAATATTTTATTCTTTCTTTGCATTTGTTTTAATGATTTCTTTTATTTTAGCCCTGCACGCATCATGCCCTTTTTGCATCCATAAATGTCCAGTTTTTCTTCCTAATTAAGGATCAATAATGCTTATGTTTTCGAATAAAGAAATTCAATTCCATTCTGAATTTGAAAGATTGCTCCTGGTTTAGCGCTGGATCTCGTTGGTCGATGTGACCCTCGCCTGGAATTTGTCTATCTCCTTTCAATCCAATTCAACTTATCTCTTTTGGTCCACTCATTAGCTGTGAACCGCACGATGGCGTCGATGGATCCGCCGGGCTCGCGTCCATTCCACTAACTGAGTGAAATTCGTAGTTGCTACGCACTGCGGATGCCTCTTTTGTGTGCAAGAGGTTGATCAGCTCCCTTTTCTTTGTTCCTCGCCTATCGTTCTAGGCAGGAGTCACTGGTGCTAGCTTGACCTTGTGGTTAGCTTGGAGTTTTCTGGATTATTTCTATCATTTGTCGGTTGTGATGGGTGTCTCTTTTTCCTTGATATCCACTTATCAGTCCGCTCCACTACGTTTCCACTTCATCTCTCCATCACTACCACTCCGTGTCATCTCCGTTTTGTCTCCGTTTCACCTCCGTCTCGCTCCCCTGCAAAGCGGATATCAAGGAGGGGCATCTGTAGACACCCAATTTTGACCGGTAAGTTGAGCAATTTCTTTGTTCTCCTAGTTAATGCCCCAATTGATCCATAATTGGTTGATTTTATGGGACTTCTCCCTATTCTTGGCCCTACAATTCAATTTCCGTACCTTCGATCTCGTCTCGAATTTGGCATTCTTGCGCTATTCACTCACATCACTTTCTTGTTCATAGTGCATTATGGACCTAATTGAATGATCATTTGAACAGTCGTTATTTCTTGACATTTGATCTTTATAGCATCCACTCTGGATGTTATTCTTACTTAATATTTAATTGGATGACTACCCAATGGGTATTTATTCTTTTTCTGATCATTTGGGGAGCCAATCATTGTCGCGCTATATCGTCATAGCGCGATAATGAAGAACGCGCTATATTCTTGTAGCGCGTTCTCAGTCAGAAACCCAGTCCGACCCGGACTCCCCTTTTTCGACTTAGGTCCTTACTTTGGTAAGTTTCCAATCATATTCCGTCCAAAGGAAGGTTCCTAGCTCTAATAGGAGTCTTTCCCCCTCATTAATCGGCAAGATTGCCTTGATTTGAGCCACCAAGTCATTAGTTTGAATCGAACTCCGACCTAGGGTTCCTTCTTGATCCTTCGCCTATAAATTGGACCCATGGCCGTCGTTTTGAAAAAGGATGCAACTCGAGATCTTGACGAGGGGGAGGCTACGTTTCATTCCAAATCAACAACTACTCGCTCCTCACATATCCAAGGGAGTATTTAGGGGCATATTGTGTTCTTCCTAGTTCTTAGTTTTTCTCCCCAATTCGTTCATCCCAATCTTTGCATAGCATTGCATATCGATCTCAAAAATACTTCTTTTACAAAATACACGCATTCACACACACACCAAACCTATTTTTTGCCCTTCCATAGGGATTTAAAAACCACCAAACCCCCAGGTAATCGAGCCCTTCTTTTACATGCTTTTGACTAAGAATAGGGGCAGATTC
This sequence comes from Amorphophallus konjac, assembly GCA_022559845.1. Lineage (NCBI taxonomy): Eukaryota > Viridiplantae > Streptophyta > Magnoliopsida > Alismatales > Araceae > Amorphophallus > Amorphophallus konjac. The sequence continues at coordinate 148,402,647 of CM040118.1, forward strand.
TACTAAAATCTCGATCTAATGGGCCTTCTGTTTGTTGTTTATGATTGTTTGCAGACACTAGAAGATTGATACGTGGTGCGGACACCCGAGCAGTTGATCGGCACGACACGCCGAGCCACCGGTACCGCACGAGGAGCACGACTCGAGCCACCTCAGCATCCCTATGGCTCGGAGATAGTATGGAGGTTCCCCACTGAGTCATAGCATTTATCATATTTTTGGGGATTTTTATTTGTGTGTAATGTATTTTATTTTCTTTCATCAGTGTGTAATTTAGATAGTTCGAGGGGCTTATTTACAAAGTGGACCCCCGGGCCCCACGGGACCCCCAGGGCCCCTCCCATTGATCCACCTCAGCCCATGGGCCCCATGTGGGGTCAGTCAACATGTCAAATAGAGGCATCTAGAAGTTTGAATGGTAAAAGGCACATGGGAGACAAGTGGACTTCAAAGTCCAAGGTGGCTACCAAACTTGTCCCCCCTTGCCACCAAAGTCAATAGGGCGCCCCCTTCCTTGTATTTTTTTATTTTAATTTGTGTGGATGGTCACATGCTATCCCAGCCCTCCATCTCACACCCCTAGATCCAACGGTTGAGGGTTGATTAGACATATGACCTATATATGCTTGTATTTTCCCATTTTCTTGAATTAATGCATTTGAATTGGAAGAAAATCCCTTGAGCAAGGCTTAGGCCGCCCCTCCCTCTCCCCTTGAAGCTATGAAGACTTCCTTCTGGTGGTGAGACTCCACCCTATCAGTTCCGGTCGCCGCCGCCGCCGCCACGAGCCGCCACCGCACCGCCATCGTCTTCATCGGAGTTCTGCCCGCACAGTACCACAGCAGCTTCCACGAAATTCATCCATCAACCACGAGCTCTGATCGACCTGGGGATTTTACTGGAGGTTCCATAGGTGTCAAGGATATCCAAAAAAAATTGGTTTGTCATTCAGATCCCGTTCCATATTTTTATATTTTCGTCCACTCTTCCCTTTCAGTTCTGCCAGCAGTCTGTCCAGATTCATCTCCGCCCTGAGTTTTAGGTCTTAGGTCCACTTTTTGATTTTCTTTGGTTCGCCCAAATTTACTGGATCTTCCTTCTACCAACCCCTTCATCCACAATTTTTCTAAATTTCTAGTTCGTCCATTTCATATTTTCCACAAATCTTTCTCAGATCCACCTGAAGTTCTATCCACCCGTTCCCAGATCCGACCACCAGTCACTCCAAAAATAATATCAAATCGCCACTACCTCCAAATCCAATTCCAAAAATTGTCCCAATTTTGTGGTTTGATTTCCTACAACTTTGAAGAATCGCTCAAAGCCTGATTCTAATGGCAAGGAGGCGGTCAATGGCCATTTATAGGAAACTCATATGCTGATCTGATATTTTGGGAACTGTGCAATAGAGGATTGAAAAATAGTTAAAGCCCAGGTCCGCAGAGGTTCAGAAGATTCGACTGGCCCTAAGTTGGAGGATTTTGAATTCTCTTTCCAACGGCGCTGGTTTCATCGCATTCCGACGACGGGGCTGATCACAGCGGTCGTTTTCGCCGGAGCGCGCGCTGCTAAAACAGCAACCTCAGTTCGTGGACAACAACTTCAAAGCTTGGAGATCGGGACTGATCGACCCCCGATTGGTGTTCCCGGACGACCGCCGTCCGTGGAGGCGCGCCACCAGGGGCCCCCATCATAGTGGGTCCCACCCCGCAGGTCCGGAGGACAGCGCCATCCGTGGGCCCCGCGGGCCGCAGAACCCGCCGTTCGGAAAGCACGAAAACGCGGAGTTCGGCACCGCCGGGCGACATCAAGATGCTGCCCGTCAACCCAATTCGCGTGATTCCCAGGCCCCGCATGTGACCTTTTACCTCCCTGCGTGGAGTGGGTCAAATTATTGTACTACTGTAAAATTGTGTTAACCGGGGTTCCGTGATTGGTCGGGGTTGTCTTCGCCACGCCGGGTGCGTGGAGGTAATGGTCCGAACCTCTTGGCATTCATTTGCTTAGCTAGTATACGGTCTTTTGCCGCTGCCGAGAGTGTAGGTACTAGCCCGTGTGTCCATGTCACCGCTGTGAGAGTGAGTGTGACCCGTCCCGTGACTCGATCCGAGTCCGGAAGTTGAGTCGGACTACCCTTGACCTCCGCCGGTTCCTTAACCGCGCACGGTCCGCGCTTTCCCTCGCTTGGGACGACGAGTGAGCTTCCACTTCTGTTAGCGACGTTTTGTCACTAGGAGCTCGTAGTGTCGGGCTTAGTGTCTCCCTGGTGTGCTGCTGGTCGCGTCTTCATTTAGAGTCCGGGGTGGCACCTAATAGTGTCGTCTCCCGTGTCCGTCCCGCATCAGTTTGGTATCAGAGCAAGTAGAGTCTAGGGTAGTCGTTGCATAAGTCTTACATAGTCTAAGGTTACCCCACACACACCTTCACTCGGTATATCCAAAGGTGTTGTCCGACCGTTAGGTTACGCCTACCGGGAAGACCGCACACTTGCGCGAGTGACCTTCGGGTCGATTACCTCCGCCGTGTACCGAGTCTTGGCCGTGTCTAGGGTGTAGTCGAGTCTCATTCTTTTCAAAATAAAAAAAAAGTGTTTTAAATTGCATTCTTTCAAAATACCAAAAAAAAAAGAGTGTTTTCAAATTGCAATTAGGTCTAAGTGCATCATTTAGTGTGTTTGCATTAGTCGGTCGTTGTCACCTAGTCCGTACGTCTTTGCATGCCCACCCGCCGAGGCACCCAATACTCGCCACCACCACCTATGGCGGACTCCCGAGCCCGTAGTTCCGATGAGTCTTCCACGGCCGAGATGTTCCGGGCCATCATGGATCATTTAGACACGCGTATGGATGGTCTTAGTACGCGTATGGATGGCATAGGGACGCGTCTAGAAGGGCGGATGAAGGTCCTCGAGGATCGGGCCGGGGTTTCGGAGCAGTCCATTCAAGGCCTTGTTGGGAGGATTGCCGTCCTAGAGAGAGGCCCAGTAGCGGCGCAACCCGCGCCGACGAACGGCCAACAAGAGCCGGTGCAGCAACACGCTGTGCCAAGGGCTCAGGTGGAGGATGTCGGGAGGCAACAGGCGCCTATAGTGGATGATTATGCCTCCGACAATGATCACGGGGGTAACGGTCATCGTCATCAACGACGGAATCGTGATGACGAGGATGACGACCGCATTCTTAGGGGTGTGCGTGCGGACCCTCCCACTTTTAGTGGGTCCTTGGACCCTAGGGTGTATTTAGATTGGGAGGCCGGCATGGACCGGTACTTCGAGTGGTTTGAGATGACGGACCACCGAAGAGTCCGATACGCAAAGATGAAGCTGCAAGGGCAGGCCCAAACTTATTGGATCAATGTGGAGAGCCTGCTCAACCAGCGACGTCAACCCCAGATCGGAACTTGGGATGATATGAAAACCAAGTTGAGGGAGAAGTACCTTCCCGCCTCATATCGCCAACGTCTCATAGACAAGTGGCAAAGCATCTCCCAAGGGAACCGATCCGTGATCGAGTACACAGCCGAGTTCGATGAGTATTATTTGCGGTGCGGGGTCACGAAAGAGAGCACCATGACGATATCCCACTTTTGGAGAGGTTTGCGGCCCAATTATCAATATGAACTCTTTCGCCGCAATGCCACCACTATGGAGCAGGCATATCAGATTGCTCTCGAATTGGAGCAGTTCGAGGCCGAGTTTGAGTCACCCCATCGGTTGGGCTCCTTTCCCCTTCGTAGTGTCGAGTCCCGTGGCTCATCTGGCACGTATCCGAGGGCCCCCATGACTCGACCTCAGGAGCCCACTCGCCCCGAGCCCTTTGCTCCTAGGCCTCGTCCTCCACCCCCGAGGGACCTTCCTCGTCCCCAGCATCTTACGGCCCCACCCATAGCCCGTCCACCGGCACCCGCACCTCCTGCACGTCCTTTGTTGCCTACGCCTCCTATCCGTCGGGAGGATAAAGGTAAAGGACCCATGATTGGGGAGCCTAGTGGATCACGGCAGCAGTGCTATCGCTGCAATGGGTTTGGCCATTTCGCCAACCAGTGTCCCACCCGCCCATCTCTTCACATTGGGGACACACAGGCCGAGGATACCACCCCTACGGGCCTCGAGTTAGTCAGCTATGAGGCAGATGAAGAGTTAGCTGACGAGTACTATGAGATGGGAGGTGAGGCCCAGGATGTCCAGCAGTCGGACGATACCCGTGTGGGGGTCGTCAGATGTATCCTCACCCAGCCACAGGTCAGTGATGACTGGCGTCGGACCACTATCCTTCAGGTATTCTGTAGGCTGGGAAAGCAAGTTTGCAAGGTGGTCATCGATAGCGGGAGTTGTATCAATGTAATCTCCACGAACGCTGTCGCTCGTCTTGGTCTCACGCCCGTAGACCATCCTTGTCCCTATTAGGTATCATGGGTGGATACCACTTCCATTTCGGTCAGGCTGCGGTGCTTGGTCCCGCTGCACCTCCACTCCTACCATGACGAGATCTGGTGTGATGTTCTCCCCATGGAAGTGGGAAGTATCATTCTTGGTAGGCCGTGGTTATTCGACCGAGATGCCACACTCCATGGTCGGTCGAACACCTGTACCTTCGACCACGATGGCCAGTGGGTCACTCTCCAACCCGTTCGGCCCAGGAGCCCATCAGTCAGGGGTCCTACTGGCCCTAGCACTCCGAAGCCTTCCGTACCCGGGCCCAGTACTCCATCCCCAGCTCGGACTATGGCCGTTACCTCTGGCCTAGGAGAGCCCTCGACGAGGAGATTGATGATGATTAACTCCCGGGAAATGAAGCAGGAGCTTAGTCAGGGCTGTCCGGTGTTTGCCATTACGGTCCGAGAGGTGGAGCGGGACTCCGAGGGTGAGCTCCCACCCGAGGTTGTTCCCATTCTGCAGGAGTATGCTGATGTATTCCCCGATGAGCTTCCCGAGGGACTCCCACCTATGCGGGATATTCAGCATGCCATCGACCTTGTTCCGGGCTCTTCTTTGCCCAACCTTCCTCATTATCGAATGAGCCCCACGGAGCATGCCGAGCTTAAACGGCAGGTCGATGAGCTTGTGCAGAGAGGATCTGTCCGGGACAGCATGAGTCCATGTGTTGTACCCGCATTACTCACCCCGAAGAAGGATGGCACATGGAGAATGTGTATTGATAGTCGTGCCATCAACAAGATCACCGTGAAGTATAGGTTCCCGATTCCCCGCCTGGATGACATGCTAGACATGATGGCAGGTGCCACTATCTTTTCGAAGATCGATCTTAAGAGTGGCTACCATCAGGTGAGGATTAGGCAAGGTGATGAGTGGAAGACCGCATTTAAGACCAAGGACGGTCTATATGAGTGGTTGGTTATGCCTTTTGGGTTGACCAATGCCCCTAGCACTTTCATGCGGCTCATGACTCAGGTCCTTCGACCTTTCATTGGAGTCTTTGTAGTGGTGTATTTTGATGATATCCTTATCTATAGCCGCACCACAGGGGACCACTTAGACCACCTTCGGCAGGTCTGTCTACTTCTTCGGCGAGAGTAGCTGTTTGCGAACCCACAGAAGTGTGCCTTCATGACACCTCAGCTTACCTTCTTGGGGTTTCATTGTGTCTAGTACGGGAGTCTCCGCCGATCCGGAGAAGGTCCGGGCCATTGTTGAGTGGCCGGAACCCCGTACCGTTCATGATGTCCGCAGCTTTCATGGTCTTGCGACGTTCTACCGTCGCTTCATCCGTGGATTTAGCTCCGTCACCGCCCCGATCACGGATTGCATCCGGAAGGGCACCTTTGTATGGACGAAGGCCGCATCTACCGCCTTCAAGGACATCAAGGAGCGCATGACCCAAACACCTATCCTTCGACTGCCTGATTTCTCGAAGGTGTTTGAGGTCTCTTGTGATGCGTCGGGTGTGGGAATTGGAGGAGTTTTGAGTCAGGAGTCCCACCCGATCGCATATTTCAGCGAGAAGCTGAATGACGCGAAGCTGCGATATTCCACATATGATAAAGAATTCTACGCAGTTGTTCAGGCTCTTAGGCATTGGAGGCACTATCTTTTACATCAGGAGTTTGTCCTATACTCCGACCACGAGGCATTGAGGTACCTCCATTCGCAAAAGAAGCTTAACTCGTGTCATAGTCGTTGGGTCGAGTATCTCCAGCAGTTCACCTTTGTGCTGAAACATAAGGCTAGAGTGGAGAACAAGGTGGCTGATGCCTTGAGTCGGCGAGCATGCTTGCTTACCACCATGAGTGCCGAGGTCATAGGGTTAGAGAAGATGAAGGAGGCCTATGTTGATTGTCTTGACTTCGGTCAGATTTTTACCACCCTCCAGGCCGGACCCTCGAGAGACCTTGATGAGTATATGCTTCAGGAGGGTTACCTCTTTCGAGGTAGCAGGCTATGTGTTCCCCGAACTTCGGTTCGAGATTTCTTAGTGTGGGAACTACATGCGGGAGGTCTAGCCGGCCACTTTGGTCGGAACAAGACTATTGAGGCAGTGGAGCATCGATTTTATTGGCCGAGCTTGAAGCGCGATGTTGCTAACATCGTGGCTCAGTGCCGTACATGTGCTACGGCCAAGATGAAGAAGCAAAGCTCGGGCCTTTATACGCCTCTTCCCGTTCCTGATGCCCCGTGGCAGGATGTTAGTATGGATTTTGTTTTGGGATTGCCACGTACCTCTAGGAAGCATGACTCGGTCTATGTTGTTGTTGACCGTTTCTCGAAGATGGCCCTCTTTATCCCTTGCTCAAAGACTTCGGATGCTTCTAGGGTAGCCCGCCTATTCCTTACTCACGTGGTGTGCAAGTTCGGGTTACCTCGCACTATAGTGTCTGACCGCGATGTTAGGTTCACTTCCTATTTTTGGAAGACACTATGGCATATGATGGGTACGCACCTCAAGTTTTCCACTGCATATCACCCCCATACGGATGGTCAGACCAAGGTGGTCAATAGGAGTCTGGGAGACCTTTTGAGGTGTCTTGTTAGGGATCGCATTGGGGATTGGGATCTCATCCTACCCATGGCTGAGTTTGCATACAATGATTCGGTGAATAGGTCTACCGGCATGAGTCCATTTGAGATTGTCACAGGTCGTAGGCCTAGGAAACCCGTTGACCTTGTCCCCATGCCTATCCATGCTAGAGTGTCGGAGTCGGCCGAGTCGTTTGCTAGGCACGTTAGGAGTTTGCATGACGACATCCGTCGTCACATTGAGGCCAGCAATGCAAGGTACAAGGAGTTAGCCGATGCCCACCGACACCACCGAGAGTTCCATGAGGGCGAGTACGTCATGATCAGGGTAAGACCTGAACGGTTTCCCTCTGGAACCGTTAAGAAGTTGCAAACTCGCGGAGCCGGTCCATTCAGAGTGTTGAAACGCGTTGGATCCAATGCGTACGTTGTGGACTTGCCCGAGGAATATGGTATAAGCTCTACCTTCAATGTATCGGATCTTGTTGCATATAGGGACCCAGCGGTGATCCCTAGTGAGCCTTTTGAGCCATCTCCTCCCCTTGAGAGTGATCCTACACCTGAGTGTCCACTTCCACCTCCAGCCCCTTTTTCACGGCAGCGTGAGCATATAGATCGTATACTGGACGAGCAAGTGACAGTTACCAGGAGTGGATCTTACCCGCACTACCTAGTGCGATGGAGAGGACGGCCCGCTACTGAGGACACTTGGATCACACATGGCGAGTTGCAGCGGATCGATCCGGACCTTTTGGAGCGATACAGGAGCGATGCAGACCCTTACTCGACAGGGTCGAGTTTCTCCCACCCGGGGAGAATTGGTGCGGACACCCGAGCAGTTGATCGGCACGACACGCCGAGCCACCGGTACCGCACGAGGAGCACGACTTGAGCCACCTCAGCATCCCTATGGCTCGGAGACAGTCTGGAGGTTCCCCACTGAGTCATAGCATTTATCATATTTTTGGGGATTTTTATTTGTGTGTAATGTATTTTATTTTCTTTCATCAGTGTGTAATTTAGATAGTTCGAGGGGCTTATTTGCAAAGTGGGACCCCCGGGCCCCACGGGACCCCCAGGGCCCCTCCCATCGATCCACCTCAGCCCATGGGCCCCATGTGGGGTCAGTCAACATGTCAAATGGAGGCATCTAGAAGTTTGAATGGTAAAAGGCACATGGGAGACAAGTGGACTTCAAAGTCCAAGGTGGCTACCAAACTTGTCCCCCCTTGCCACCAAAGTCAATAGGGCGCCCCCTTCCTTGTATTTTTTTATTTTAATTTGTGTGGATGGTCACATGCTATCCCAGCCCTCCATCTCACACCCCTAGATCCAACGGTTGAGGGTTGATTAGACATATGACCTATATATGCTTGTATTTTCCCATTTTCTTGAATTAATACATTTGAATTGGAAGAAAATCCCTTGAGCAAGGCTTAGGCCGCCCCTCCCTCTCCCCTTGAAGCTGTGAAGGCTTCCTTCTGGTGGTGAGACTCCACCCTATCAGTTCCGGTCGCCGCCGCCGCCGCCACGAGCCGCCACCGCACCGCCATCGTCTTCATTGGAGTTCTACCCGCGCAGTACCACAGCAGCTTCCACGAAATTCAGCCATCAACCACGAGCTCTGATCGACCTGGGGATTTTACTGGAGGTTCCATAGGTGTCAAGGATATCAAAAAAAAATTGGTTTGTCATTCAGATCCCGTTCCATATTTTTAGATTTTCGTCACTCTTCCCTTTCAGTTCTGCTAGCAGTCTGTCCAGATTCATCTCCGCCCTGCGTTTTAGGTCTTAGGTCCACTTGTTGATTTTCTTTGGTTCGCCCAATTTTACTGGATCTTCCTTCCACCAACCCCTTCATCCAAAATTTTTCTAAATTTCTAGTTCGTCCATTTCATATTTTTCACAAATCTTTTTCAGATCCACCTGAAGTTCTGTCCACCCGTTCCTAGATCCAACCACCAGTCACTCCAAAAATAATATCAAATCGCCACTACCTCCAAATCCAATTCCAAAAATTGTCCCAGTTTCTTGGTTTGATTCCCTACAACTTTAAAGAAGATCTCGAAGCCTGATTCCAACGGCAAGGAGGCGGTCAATGGCCATTTACAGGAAACTCATATGCTGATCTGATATTTCGAGAGCTGTGCAACAGAGGATTGAAAAATAGTTAAAGCCCAGGTCCGCAGAGGTTCAGAAGATTCCACTAGCCTTAGGTTGGAGGATTTTGAATCCTCTTTCCAACGGCGCTGGTTTCATCGCATTCCGACGACGGGGCTGATCACAGCGGCCGTTTTCGCCGGAGCGCGCGCTGCTAAAACAGCAACCTCAGTTCGTGGACAACAACTTCAAAGCTTGGAGATCGGGACCGATCGACCCCCGATTGGTGTTCCCGGCCGACCGCCGTCCGTGGAGGCGCGCCACCAGGGCCCCCATCATAGTGGGTCCCACCCCGCAAGTCTGGAGGACAGCGCCATCCGTGGGCCCCGCGGGCCCGCAGAACCCGCCGTTCGGAAAGCACGAAAACGCGGAGTTCGGCACCGTCGGGCGACATCAAGATGCTGCCCGTCAACCCAATTCGCGTGATTCCCGGGCCCCGCATGTGACCTTTTACCTCCCTGCGTGGAGTGGGTCAAATTATTGTACTGCTGTAAAATTGTGTTAACCGGGGGTCCGTGATTGGCCGGGGTTATCTTCGCCACGCCGGGTGCGTGGAGGTAATGGTCCGAACCTCTTGGCATTCATTTGCTTAGCTAGTATACGGTCTTTTGCCGCTGCCGAGAGTGTAGGTACTAGCCCGTGTGTCCATGTCACCGCTGTGAGAGTGAGTGTGACCCGTCCCGTGACTCGATCCGAGTCCGGAAGTTGAGTCGGACTACCCTTGACCTCCGCCGGTTCCTTAACCGCGCACGGTCCGCGCTTTCCCTCGCTTGGGACGACGAGTGAGCTTCCACTTTTGTTAGCGACGTTTTGCCACTAGGAGCTCGTAGTGTCGGGCTTAGTGTCTCCCTGGTGTGCTGCTGGTCGCGTCTTCATTTAGAGTCCGGGGTGGCACCTAATAGTGTCATCTCCCGTGTCCGTCCCGCATCAATACGTGGAGCCCTTGCACCTTGGCCAGCCTTGGAGCAAGGAAGAAACGAATCCAGTCCATCCCGCTTCCTGTCTGATATCGCACTATAGGAACCTAGCGCGATCTTGAGAAGGCGCTAGGACGATATAGCGCGTTCATCCCCAGGTCAACTCTTGGCCCTCTTGAATTTCTGAGGTATGTAACATGCCCTTATCTTGATCTTCATATTATTTGGCATGTTGTTGGCCTCAGTGACGATCACGGATTTTAATTATTACATGTGACTCCCCCTTTCTTTATCATCGATTTTAGTTCTATATCTTGATAAATCATCTTTTATTAAATCATCAATCGGGGGTGGTCTAATTCCATAATCTACATCCATCAGCAACCAAATGTTGTCCAACCCACTCGGCGTCCTCGGCAATCCCACCACAAAATCTGTGGTCACGTGGTCCCATTTCCACGCGGGAACATCCAAGGGCTAAAGCACACCTCCTGGTTGCTGATGCTCCACCTTCACCTGCTGACAGGTCAGGCACCTGGCCACGAACTCGGTAACATCTCTCTTCATGCCAGGCCACCAGAACTGCCTCCGCAAGTTCCTATACATCTTCTTCGCACCCGGATGTACGGTGTACCTGCTCCCATGAGCCTCGCACAACACCGCACGATGAACTCGCTCCTCGGTAGGGATGTACAGCCTGCCATGAAACCTCACAGCACCATCCTCGCCGAGCTCCACATCGGCCATAGCCAAAATCCGGGGCAACTCAGGGTCTGCATGCTGAGCCTCTGTCACCTGACGGTGGATAGCAGGGGTGACAGGCAAACTGATGAGCACCGCTAACCCTGTCTCTCGGGGAATCTTGAGCCTGAAAGACACTTCAGGCACTTGTTCCCAGAGCCTCCACTTCCTCAACATCAAGGCACTGACTACGACCTTTCGACTCAAAGCTTCGACAATGACATTCATCCTGCCTGGTTGATAAGACAGGGTGAAGTCATAATCCTTCATATACTCCATCCAACGCCTCTGCCTGAGGTTAAGGTCCTTCTGGGTGAACACATACCTCAAACTCTGATGGTCAGTGAACACCTCGAACTTCTCAGATCTTCAGCGCGAAGATCACAGTCGCCAACTCCAGGTCATGGGTAGGGTAGTTCTCCTCATGTGGCTTCAGCTGCCGCGAAGCATACGCCACCACTTTACCATGCTGCATCAACACAGCACCCAATCCGACCCTAGAAGCATCTGTACACACCACAAAACCTCCCGATCCAGAACGTAAAACTAACACCGGAGCCGAGGTGAGCAATCTCTTTAGTTCCCTGAAACTCTGCTCACACTCATCAGTCCAAACAAAAGGCACATCCTTCCGCGTAAGTCTGGTCATCGGGGCCGCAATGCGAGAAAAATCTTGGATAAACCTCCGATAATAACCTGCAACCCCAAGAAACTCCAGATCTCCATCACAGACCTCGGCCTCGGCCACTACATTACTGTCTCGACCTTGGCGGGGTCCACAAAAATACAGTCACCAGATATCACGTGCCCCAAAAAGTGCATCTCACGAAGCCAGAACTCGCACTTATTGAGCTTCGCATATAACTGGTGATCTCACAACATCTGCAGCACCACGCCCAAATGGTACGCATGCTCCTCCGCAAACCGCGAATAAATAAGGATGTCGTCCACAAACATGACCACGAACTGATCCAGATAGGGACGAAACACCCTCTACATCAAGTCTATGAAGGTTGCGGGGGCATTGGTGAGCCCGAACGGCATCACCAAGAACTCATAATGCCCATACCTCGTACTGAACGCAGTCTTCTCCACGTCGGACTCGCGAATCCTCAGCTGATAGTAACCAGACCGTAAATCAATCCGCGAGAACACTCGAGCAGACTGAAGCTGGTCGAACAAATCATCAATCCGCGGCAACGAATACTTTTTCTTAATGGTCACTTCATTCAGCTGCCGGTAGTCAATGCACAACCTCAGACTACCATCCTTCTTCTTCACGAACAACACAGGCGCACCCCAAGGGGAAAAACTAGGACGAATGTACCCCTTGGCCAACAACTCCTGCAACTCGCCCTCAACTCTCTCAGCTCAGCGGGAGCCATACGGTAGGGAGCCTTCACCAAGGGTCCCGTACCTGGCACAACCTCGATAACTAAATCGATCTCCCGCTGGGGAGGCAATCCAGGCAAATCCTCGGGAAAAACGTCGGGAAACTCGCACACCACCGGAATGTCCTCGACATCCGGACACTGCTGGTCTACCAAGACCACAGAAGCGAGAAAACCCTGACAACCGGAATCAAGCAAACGACGGGCTCGAATCGCAGAAATGAGGAAATGAGGAGAGGTAGAACGGATACCTTGGAAGTAGAAGGTCCGCCTACGAGGATGCTGAAAGTAAACCCTCTTCGTTCCACAATCCACCACCGCTCCATGGGCCTCGAGCCAATCCATGCCCAAAATCACATCATAATCCCAAAGCTGCAATGCATACAACCTGCCTGGCAAACTCCGCCCCTCGATCCAGACTGGAACCTTCTCGAAAAAATACGGTGTGATCATGAAGTCACCGGACGGCAACTCCACCATCAGATCTCAAGACATCTGGGATACCGGGTCCTCGACACTCAGCACGAAATCCTCCAAGATAAATGAATGGGACGCGCCAGAATCAAACAAAACTCGCGCTGTGCAACCCAAAATTATAACAGTACCTTCCAGAAGCTGCGACGACTCTGCCTCTGCCCTGGTCATGTGAGTAATCTGGCCTCGAGCTCTCTGCCTGCCCACACTCGCTGACCGTGGTAGTGGCGAAAACTGACCCTGCTGCTGAAACTGCTGCTGTGGGTACTATTGCTGCTGCTGTGGAAACTGGGGTGGCTGACGCAGCCGCTGCGGACAGTCACGCGCCATGTGCCCTGGCTGATCACACCTGAAGCAGATCACCGACGTCGTACACTGCCTTCCTGGATGCGACTCGCCACACCAGGGACACCCCGCAAGAGATCCACCGATTGACCCCTGTCGCTGCAAAGGTGTCGACGGCTGAACACTGCCCGAAGAAGCCTGCCGCTCCTCTCGACCCTCCTTCTTCTTCTTCCGAAAACTCTTCCCGAAGAACTTCTTGACCTTGGTGCTGAAAGATGCAGATCATGTCGTTGATGCCATCGGAGTCGAAGCTCCCGAACTACCTGAAGAAAGCTGGAACGTGCTCTGCTGCTGGGTAGTCGTCTGTTGGCTGCGGCCTAACAAGGACTGCCCCTAGCTAATCGGTCCCCGAGTCATCTACATATCCATCTCCAAGGATGCCGCTACACGAGAAGCCATCTCCAAATCAGTGGCAGCGTTCGCGATCAAATGGTGCCTCAGCTCCTGCCTCAAGCCCTGCACGAACTGCGCGGTCTTCACCTTCGCATGCTCCATGATATAAGGTGCATAACGACCCAGCTCAACAAATCGGGCCCGGTACTGTAACACGGACATGTAGCCATGGGCCAGCTCCAAAAACTGACGCATCCTCTGCGTAGCAATATACTCTGGGTAGTAAGCACGCTCAAAAGCGCTGACAAAGTCACTCCACGCAATCTGCTCAAGGGGACGAGACTGGAAGGACGTCCTCCACTCGGAAGACCACCACGCCCGAGCCGTGCCCTGCAATTGATTGTAGGCCAACATCACCCTGTCCTCCGTAGTACACCGCATGGAACTGAACACCCGCTCCATCTCGTCGAGCCAACTCTGAGCCAAATCAGGGTCTGGCTGGACGCCATAGTAAGATGGATAGAACTGCATGAAATCCCTCACTGCTCAGCCTGGCCCACCTCTGGTCGATGAGCCCTCACCAGCCTCTCCGTCGAACTGTTGCGACATAAGCTGGTACATGCCACGGAAGAAATCCTCGACCCCCGGAATCCACGCAGTATCCACTGCCTCGGTGGCCACTGGTGGCACCCTACTCTGCTCCTCATGCTCCTCATGAACCTCCTGTTGGATCTCTGAACCTCAGCCGACTGCCCCTGTAAGAGCGAGTCCCCCACCTCGGTGCCATACTCGCTCCTGAAGTAAAAGATAGAAAACACGGAAACGGCAAGGTCAATAAAAACACACGATGCCCGATGCCAGCGTCAACTGTACAACATCGTTGTGGACTAGTGAACCACCATAATTACCTATGATTCTTGTATAATCCCACAACCGCGCTCTGATACCAGCTGTAACGACCCGAGAATCTGATTACCGGGAAGGCCCGATAACCCGAGACTCGAACTGCCACTCACGAGCCCGAAGATTCTGAAGGGTTAGAAGGATGGTGTGGAGACTACACAAGTATCACAAATAATTACAGAAATTAAACAGTTAATATGATTAAGAAGGAAATAATTAACATTTTACATGATACATGGTCCACAAGATATAACAAAATAAACAACAGTAGTCCACAACTAGTACAGAGACAAGAAAGAAAAGAACAACTACATGGGGCATATCCCGGCTCTGACCTCTGGCACTAATGCTAGGCACCTGAACCACACTGAGCCTCAGACGCGCCCCTCTGAAGCCGCGCCTCACCTGAAACACAGTAAAAATACGTAGGGAATGAGTCTCAGAACAAGACTCAGTAGGGATCACATGAACCCTACCTCACAAAAAGGAAAACCGCTACGCTAGTAGTTAAGCGAGCACCTCAAAAGTGAAAGCCCTGCAACCACAAACATCGGTCTCATGGCATGAAAACCGAGACACGTGCCACGGCGAAACAACCAGAACTCAGTAGTCGAACACGACCAAAACCAAATGGTCGAAGTCACAGAGACTGACAGTCTGTCACTCCCGACTCGACAGGAGTACCTCCCACTAGAAGCACAATCGGTAGCGTCCCCTAACGTCTTACACCGCACCGCAGGTGTCTGCCTGCGACGCCCCGGGCGGAGGCAAGGACACCGCACAAGTAACCACAAAGCAAGTGACTAGCTGGGGTCACGCTCGTCAGCGTGGGTCCAACCGCCCCCAACCACGTGTGCACACACAGACCACACGTCCTAGGTCTGGCCTCTAACTGGTTTTTCTCTCAGCCGGACTCTAGCTGTAAACGTGGGGCCCGACGGAAACCAGTCTAAAAACCATCCTCAGAGTAGCCTCTCCACCACTCCCTGGTGGGACCACTAAATGTGTAAGCAGGCTACAACTAGTGGAGGATCACTGAAGGTGTAGACTCTCAAGTCAACGGAAAACAACGTCTGAACCCGACGAAGTACGGGGACCGTCCCACGTACCAGCACCGTCGCACGGTGACCACGGTCGGAGAAGAAACGGGACTGCGGACCACCTAGTGTAGTCCAGAGCCTGACGGTCCAACCCAGGAGCGTCACACCTCTGACGGTCTAGCTCTGGGCCGTCACAGCAGTCTTACGGCCTAACACAGGCACATCAGACACTCGGTGCAAAACTGGCTGTGACGCGCCAGCCTTGGTGCGTCACAGGCCCTAACGCACCCAATCTAGTGGGTCAGAAGGCGAGAAGAAACACACTGTGACGCACACCACTCGGGGCGTCACAGTCTCTGATGGACCACCGCTGGTGCGTCAGGAGACGGGATGAAACCAGCTGTGACGCACACCCCTCGGGGCGTCACAGCTCTAACGGTCCTACCTAGGAGCGTTAGAAGGTGGGGACGCATCCTCTCTGATGCTCCCACATCGGGGCGTCACAAGGCTCTGACGCCCCACCCTGGGTGCGTCAGAGGCCTTGACCCACAACGGTCAAAACCCAATGGTCGGATGCCAACGGTCAGATCGCCACCTGACGGTCCAACCTAGGCGCGTCACACGCCCTGGCAATCTATCGTGGGACCATCAGGCCCACGGACCACCCAGTTAGAAAAACACTACCATGTAACGCACCCACCATGGGGCGTCACAGGCTGTGACGGTCACTGGAAGTACCGTCACACCGTCCCAACGGCAGAACGACGGGAAACAACCTAAAACGCCTACCACGCCCCCATACCTCCGTGGGAGAGGGGGAAAATGAGGGGGAAGCCCCCCAGGGACCCCTAGCATGCTTCTAAGCCATCAAAATGCCGAATCGCGGCCTTAAATCATGGATCGATCGACTCTCCCCAAATCATGGAAAACCCATCCCGGCATGGAAACGACCCCTCTCGGCCTCACACCGAGCTAAAAATCAAGGGAATGGAACGCGGGGAGCTAGGGAACGTCACCCTACATCGATCTCGCCTCGAGGCGTGCCGGATCGACCATAGACCTCGAAGAACGCTTTTAGAACCCTCGCTCCTTCACGATTCCCCACAAGCTTTATGCCGCCACGATCGCCTCGCCATCGCCCACGCCGTCGCCCCGCACCATCTGCAGCCGGAGGGGATGCCGCCGCGGTCGTCGTCTGTCGAATGGGAGAGAACGGGGCGCTCACGGTGGGGAGGAAGAAGGAAAGAGGAAGAAGAAGAAGACATGGTGGGGGAGAGAGAAAAAGGGTTGGGGTATTTATAGAAAATCCAAAAATTTCAGAAAATACCGAGAAATGAAAAATTACACATCAGCGATCCTCGGAACGCACCGGACGCAATGGTACCACTCTTGCCTAGGTGAACGATACAGTTCACCCGCAACGAGGTTTCAAAGGAATTGCTGAAACACACATGAGAAATCAGAAAACACGAGGAAAAAGCCGCGGAACACACTCTGGGCCTCCGAAATAACTCCGGACCGTGCCGATCCGAACACGAAAGATGTCCAAAATGAAATTTCGGACACAACGGAGCCTGACACTCCGAGAAAGTAGATCTGGGACCCAAAAGAAAGGATCTGAAAGGTCTGGGATATTACAACCACTCCCATTTTAGGATCTTTTCTTACTATCACGGGATTTGTAGGGTTCCATGATGCTGAACTTCTTCTTCTTATTATGCCGATCAGACCTTCGGCTTGGTTCCTCTCCCTTTCCTTTTAATTTCTCTACTTTCTCTAAGGTCCTCTCGCATAGATGCTCCCGCTGGACCATCTCCGTATAAGTACAGATATTCTGAGTCCCCAGTTGCTGAATATACCCAGACCTTAATCCATCCATAAACCGATTAGCCTTTAGCAAATCAGTGCTAATCAAGTGCGGAGCATATGGTGCCAGCCTGGAAAATTACAGTTCATACTCAGCCACCGACATCATGCCCTGGCGCAGAGAAGCAAACTCCATAGCCTTCCGCTCTTTGATGTGCTCAGAAAAGTACTTGGCTCGAAAGAGCGTAAGGAAGCCTTCTCACGTGTGTGGTGCATCAGCTGGGGGTGTAGGAACGGACTTCCACCACGTACGGGCATGTTTATTCAATTGAAAGGTAGCAAGGTGAACTTTTTTTTGATCCGCGCATTGCATAACCTCAAATATGCGGTTCATTTCATCTATCCAATTTTTAGCTTCATCTGAATTTGAGGAACCAGAAAATCTCGGAGGGTTTAAGCTCCAGAAATTACGATGTAGGTCTCCAGCTCTCGCTCCTACGCCAGCTTGCGCCATGGTTTGTAGTGCTTGTGTAAGACCAGCGACGGTCCCTTGCATGCCGTTCTACGCGATAAGCCATTGCAAATAAGAATAAGGTACTTGAGAGAATAACAAATTGTTAATTCTCATGGAAATTTTGAAAGGGTTAATCTAAAGCTAAATTATTATCTTATCCCGGGCTCTACCCAATTCTCGCATAGGTGGGGAATTTCTTTCCTAGTTTTCATAGATGTGGGTCCTTAACCTTGGACTTAGCCTATGACATGACCTTTTTCCTAGGACATACTTATGCCTAGGCTCTGATACCAACTTAACTGTCACGCCCCGAGCTTTTATTACAGCAAAAGATGATCTCAAGAAACGTGAACAGCCGGCATGGTAAGTCTCTTGCAAGCAAGAATAATCAGAGCGCAATAACAATCACACATAAAATGCAATTGTACAGTAAGTTACTCAAACCTTCACTTTTATTAATAAGGAGAATAACCCAAATACATCAACTAGTCAACTCTTTCAAATCTACTTGACTCAATAAAAAGGAAGATTACATAGACTCGATCTAGACATTATCGAATCCTAAGTCTTCACTCTCGATTTCATGTGACTTTCATTCGCTCTCGGACCCATCACTTGAATAACTTGAATCCGAATCCGAACTACTTGCATCTCTTGAAAAGATTGAAAACAGGTAATGAACACTTTCCCAGTAGGTATCTTCGCATCAACATGATTGGCAATATTAAAGTGATTAGCATTTTAGCTCTAAGGAATAAGGTAAAATCATGTGAAATGCGATCAAACATGCGATTCAAACCAAAATAACAAGATATAATCAAGCTTAAAATATGAGAACATGACTCGATCAAGTATAATCAAGCAAGAATGTAGTAATGACCTTTCATGAACAAGAATGTACTAGAAAGTCATGTAACAAGCAAGAATGTACTCTTCACTTACTAGCAAGTACTTCATGAATTTCTGTGGAATATCACTTTGTGGATAATTCCGTGATTACCGTGATTTCCGTGATGCCGTGGATTTTCACTTATTTATAAAGAAAGTACTCCTGGCGTAATGTGACGCCAGTAGCATCATACCCCATGGTTTATAATAGTATGTTTCTGACAATCGGCCGAGGGGACTAGCATAGAGCCCTTGAACACAATCAGTGCTCGATCCACATCTTTAAGTATAAATCAAGTTACTTCCACACATGTAAATAATGTGTCCAAGAATGTTCAATTTCAAAGATAATTAATGATAAAGTAACCAAAAATACGAATGCTTGTACCAGGAAATAAGGAATTTCAATAAATACTTTAATGACTAGGTTATGCCATGGAAATAAATCGGCAGCATAACGGTATGTTCTTTATCTTTCATAAATTATCTTAGATCTCTTTGAATAAGGTCACAAGTCCTAGACTATCATTAGTCCATCTAGGATCATAAGAATATTAACCCCTTTTGGGTCAAAAACTTGGGAAACTTAGCGATCTATAACTGGGCCGTCACATGACTATAGCGGTCTAGTTCGGGACTGTTAAGTACAAGACTGTTCGATATTTAGAAACAGGCTCTCTGGAGTCTTTGGCGGTCAAAGGTATATCCGTCAAGGTCCCTTTAGCGGTCTATATAAGGCGCGCTAGAAGACTATGGTGGTCAACTATTGGGCCGCTAAGATCCAGAAATACAAAATATCGGTAGTGCTTTCTAGACAAATGGGCTTTAATGGTACAACCAACTCGGCGTCCTAGTGGGAATCCCAGGCTCGCGGAGAATTACGGAGGCCTTGAAACAAGATTTCATAATCCATTGGAATGAATATCCAAAGGAGAGGTTATCATGTCCAAGATTATGTTCCTATAGTGCAAAGTGTGTAACTAATGGTCATATACCGGAATATATGTCATGAACTTATAGAAATGACTCTGAGATAAGAATAGAATGTGTACAGTGAGAAACCACGTTTAAACTCGTTCATATAATCATTTAAACCAAACTTTAATACAAAATTATATAATTTTTGGCATGAAATTATCATATGCTTAAAATACTCCTAAGTATGATAAAGAAACATGAATTCACAGTTTATGAATCAGGAATTAAAACTCAGAATAATAAATACCATCAAAACAGGTTAGTATATAGTTAACTAGGCTTAACTATAAGTTATATGGTTGTTCTTAGATCTATCTCGGGATGACATAAAACAGCATAGTTGGCGGTCTATCATAGAGCCGTTATAGGGTGCTGGCGGTTTATCGTAAGGCCGCTAGATAGATAAAATGGTCTATTCCTGGTCTGCCAGAGGTTTCATAAGAATCGAATTGACAGAGGGTCTAGCGGTTTATCGTAGGGTCGCTGCATACTGTTGGCGGTCGAACAGTAGGCCGCTAGAGCACGACTGACAGGAACTTAAGTAGAAAAAAATCTAATGTTTAAACATATCATGTCTAGAAATCAGCATATTTATAAAACTACTACATGATAGAACGAGAAATAGGCTGTAATATGCATGGGAATCATGTATTGGAATAAGAGAATTTATTTGGTTTATTAAGGTTAAGGAATATGCATGAATGAAATACTAAGTGCATAGGTCCTATTAAAACATGAAATTCTTCACACATAAAGCATGAAATCGAGTAAAACCAAAGGACTTTTATCTCTAGAGTAGTACTTTTGCCATTCATGAGATGACCTACCTCTGCTAAAGCCTTTAAACTTCGAATTTGATGCTAGATGTTACCCTTAGTCC
Source organism: Amorphophallus konjac (assembly GCA_022559845.1). Lineage (NCBI taxonomy): Eukaryota > Viridiplantae > Streptophyta > Magnoliopsida > Alismatales > Araceae > Amorphophallus > Amorphophallus konjac. The sequence goes on from CM040118.1 coordinate 148,422,990, forward strand.
CTTGTACTCCTTGTGACAAATCAGCAACTTCAAGCTGCTCTAACTCCTTACTCTCTTGACCTAATGATGTGAAATTTGGAAGGTAAGAAGTAGATACTAAGGGGAACAAAAAGTTCTAAAGGCACTTAAGCTAAATACTTTTTTGGTTCTCTAATCCTTTGATCTTCACCGGACCTTTGCACAGTTTCTTGGGTCGCTAAGATGGAACCAGCAACTTTGCAAGCTTCTATCTCCTTGTGTGCTTGATCTCCTAGCACGAAATTTTGGGAGATGTTAGTCATATGTATTATCAATAAAAATGTCTAAAGAACCTACCTGAAATAATGCCGTCTTACCTTGATTCCACGTGAGCCAATGTAAGGGTCGCGCAGGTCAAAACTAGGTCCTATTTATAGGGTTTTGCTAGGGTTTGAGGATTAGATTGATTCTAGAGTCCTTGTTAAAGCTTATATCAACTTCAGAGAGTCCTAAACATGATTACTAGTCATCCCATCTCGATCCCTAAAGGATAGATTAGCAAAAAATCACATCTTTTGTTCTTTCTTCAATTCACGGAACTGACAGGAAATAGCGGTCGAAGCTTGGTCCGCCAAATGATTGTAGCGATTTTACGATAGACCTCTATAGTTCTTAGGTACCGAATTTGAATGAGTTCAAACTCTAATTTCATCGTATCCACTAATTTATCTAATTAATGGGTATTTATGCCTATAATTCATGAATAAGCCAATTAACCTTCTAGAATATAGGCCAAACTTCATGGGCTTGATCCATAAGTCCTTTGGGCTTCATTTAAATAGGCTAGGTTAATGGTTTACCATAATTGGGCCTTAATAATGATTTATTTAACCCAATGTTTATTTATTAATCCATTTTGGTCTTTAAAATTCCTAGAAAATACTTAAATATTTTAGAAATAATTTACAAAAATTATGGGGCATTACACCATCTTTCCTGAAAATCCCATAAAGATCATCTGAATTTGATGCATACATGTAAGGCAAATGAGCATGTTTGAATTTCTGCACTATGTTTTTCAAAACGCATGTGAGTTGTTCAATTAGTGTCTCTTCTGTGAGAGTGTTGTGCATCAACGCATTGGACTTCCTGAGTCAATGCAGTAGTTCCTTTTTATGATCTAGTTCATGTCTTCAGTTCTTTCTTGTTTAAATTGATCTATGATCATTCATTCCCCATGTTCATACTTCATCCATTGATAATCATCTCTTGAAGTGGAATTCTCTTGTGCAATTTGACTGAGTTCATACACTCGGGGGGAGCTTAAATTTAGTGTTCTCTTCTTAGATCTTCTTGTTGACATTTCAGACCAACCCCAACTCAATTGATGGTTCGGAGTTTATAAACCTTAAATCTGGGTTTAAGGGTCTTGAAAATGACCATCTCAGTGTATGGAATAGACTTAAAACAAATATAAAGAAATGTGACCTCACCTCTTCCTGAAATCTAAAATTTGAAAGTCTTTGAGGTTACCCTGGTTAAAGAACTTTGCACTGAGTATTATTTTTAAACATTGAAAATGGTCTAATGCCTTTTTAAAGGGAACATGCCTATTCTTCGAAAACATGCCGTATAGAACAATGACTTTGACCAACTGAGAAGCTATGGACCCTTCACCAAAGAAGTGATGGGAACCAAGTCATGAGGAAAAGGTCTTGTTACCTATGTTTAAAGATTTCTGTGAAAAAATCAAAACAAAAGGCAGAGCAATGGCTAAAGCTCATTGAGAAACCATGTCCCTTCACCCAAGAAGTGACGTAGACTGTGTCATGATATGACAAGCCACCTCTGTTCATGAATGAGACAGGATGAGGAGTAAAACTCTGATTAACTGGGGAGTCTAACATCTAATCAATGTGTCTCCTCATGCCAAAGGAGCAAACTCCATCTGACTGTTCTTGTAAAATGGGCAAAATGAGAAAATAATTGGTTTCAAATGAAAAATCTAGTTTATCTGAAAGAAAATGAATTTCAAAGTGAATTTTGCATCTCAAGATGTTTATCTTCAATACTAGTTAAAATTCTTTCTAGGGGTATTTCATGAAATCTTTAAGAAAAATAAAAAGGAATGAGGGGTGAGGCCTTTGATCTTAAAAGATTTATTTTAGTTCTATTAAATATGCTAGAACATATTTTTAGGGCTCTTACACTTAGATTTTGGTCTTATAAACTTTGAACCATTACTACTTAATATGGTCTTGAACAATGCTGCTCTAAAAGGAGAATGTTAATTCTTCAAATGAAAACCCCTGTTGTGTGAGCCTAATTTTATGCCTCATTCCTTATGAGTTGTTCAATCCCTCTCCACTGCAATTCTTTACTTTAGCTCATGTTTTTAGCATGCATGAGTTCCACATCATGATCATCTCCTTCTTGCATAAATATTCATGTGGATCCCTTGGTGCTATCATGTCATTTTGCAATTGGCATAAGTCTCTTTCATGCATGTAATCTAATTGTGTTTCCTTATTCCAAAACACTAAAAATCAAAAAAATCTAAAAATCTAAATCTGCTCAATGGCTCCCAAACTGATCTCAGAATGCATCTTTCTAGCCATGTCCAAATATCTTGCATATGACTGAATGATCTGTTCTTGAAATTTTTTTTGAAACTGAATCTCATGCTTTGGACTATGTTGAATTGACTATTGCTCCATTATACAGTCTCTTTTTATGTCTGATACATACATAAATTTGGCACCATCAATTGGTATCAGTCCTTTTACCTGCTACTCCAGAACTCATGGCTTGTAACAAAAAGGAAGGACCCAACAAAAATGGAAAGGAAGGACTCAACAAACTGGCTTTTCCCTTCCACATCTCTGATTGAATGCATATCTATCTATCTGCTCGCTTGCCTGCTTTTTGAGATTTAAATTCTACTCATCACATGCAACCCCATGTGCTTATATTTTGTCTTTGTCATTGGCTTTAATCTAAGCCCTCTTTGCTGATGGAAAATGGGGAGAGATGTCTTGATGAGTCATCATCTATTCAAAGGGGGAGATATGTTTTAATGAGGAGTTATCTCAGTGTCTATTTCATGATTCCATTGTTTAGGTGACTCATAATGATGCATAGTTGCCATCATCAAAAAGGGGGAGAATGTTGGATAAATGATGTTTTGATAATGTCTGAGTATGATTAATTATAATACTATTGAATTGATTCAACTATGCTTTAATATGCATGATAATGTTTTTGTTACTTCCATGCTATGCTCATCATGAAATAACTCTCTTGTATAAACATCTCGGCCAAGTTAACTTAGGAAGCAATAGCAAGCCATCAGCAGCTCAAGCTAGCAATAGAAGCCAGCATCTCTTGAGCAGAAATGAGAGTGCAAGTAAGGTGACTTGGACGTGCCCTTACAAAGGAGCAAAGGGATTTCAAAGGGCAAGGAGCTATGAATGCAAGGAGCTATGAATTGATTAAATACAGCTACAAAAGTTTATGCAGATAAGCAAGAAGTCAGAATGCATATCAACTAGTGCGTCGACCCCACAGTGAAGCGGCGTCGACCCCATTGCTCACAGTTGAAAGAAAGGTCCAATCGGCTCAACGCTGCGTCGACCTCACCATTGAGTTGCCTCGACACGACCAAGCTCACAGCACAGCCAAGTCAAAAGAGTCGACACATGGTGTCAACCCCTCCAAGCGAAACCTCTGACACGCTAGGCTGCGTCAACCCCATCATCTCATTGCGTCGACGCAATCATACAAAGCTGAGGAAAAATGATGAAGACAGTCAAATGGGTCACAAGGCTGAAAAAGAGCAAAGGCGACGGCTCCTAGCGGCTAAGGGTGAAAAATAGCTATTATCGGTGACAAATAAGTGATAAGGTTGAATAATAGCCCAGCAAGGCTGAAAAATAGGTGATACCGGTGTCAAATGGCCCGAAAGGTAGTTTTCGCAAAGGATGCGTCGACGCATCAGGGATATCGCGTCATCGCTACGAAGTCCAGGCCGCCAACAGTTCTAAAGAACATGAAGCTGCATCAACGCACCCAGGTCAGAGCGTTTACGCAATGGCCTTCCCAAAAAGTGTTGTAAACGCCACTCACTAAGGATGTGCCAACGCACCACTTCACAGCGTTGACGCCATCAAGGCCAGCTCGCGAGCAGTTTCAACAATCTGTGAAGCTACGTCGACGCCATGTCCATGCTGTGTCGACGCACTAGAAGCTGTTCAAGCACTTCTCTGACAAAACCTGTGTCAGAGCTCATCCAGAGAATATAAAATGCAGGCGTTAACCTCCAAAAATACCTATTTTGAGGTTTGGAGGAGGTTCCTAGGACTGACCTCTGTCCCTATCATAATAAGTTATCAGAACAATCTTTTGGACAAGGTATCTATCAAGGAAAATACTCCTTCTCTACAGGTCTTTCACTTGGAGTCAGCCAGCAGGATTCCTATCTGAAGAAATCTTCGTGGACAAAAGGACGTCCTTCTTTGCAAGCCAGCCCATGGACATTAAAGATACTACATGCTCCTTTGGTCAAAGCTCTCTTATTTATTCCAACAACTCAAATTACAGATCTTGGAGGGAAAACTGTTTGTGCCACTGCATGGACCAGGATCTGATGAAGCTCAAACAAGACTGAAGACTTTTGATCCAATGGCTCAGATTACATTCTTCAAAGATCAACGTGCAGATTCAAAACTTGGTCTATAAATATGTTGCCCCTTCCAACTGGGAAGAGTTGGTCGAGCATGCTTCAAGGTTACATCCTTTAGCTCGTCCCCAAGAGGAAAAGAGAATAAAAGAGAAACAAGAAGAGAGGAGAAGAAGAGAGAGCAGTCCAGCGCCTGGATCCGCCCAATCTAGTGCCGTGAGAGTAAAGAGAAGAGAAAGAAGAAGAGAGGAAGAAAACAGTGAGGAGCACTGAGCCTTACATGAGAAGAATCTGAGAAGAGAGAAAAAGATAGAGAGAGAGCAGTCTGGATCTCAGCTTCATGAACCAAGTTCAGAAGCTACATTTGGCTTTATCATTTTCGCTTTGTGTCTTTCCTCGTGCACTTTCAAATCTATAGTTTTGTGTGTGTCCAGTGCTCTGGCTAGAGACCGGAAGTGCTTTTTGCTGCACTTGCAGCTTGTTTTCTTTGTGTGTGTGTGTGTGGGGGGGGGGGTTCATCCCCGCGCGCACGTGCGCGTGTGTGTGTGTTGAGGACTTCATCCTCGTTTGGAAAAGCATCACCGGTTCGGTGAGGGGTGGACGTAGGTTGCGGGTTTGCAACCGAACCACCTTAAAAATCTAATGTGCAGTGATATGTCCTTGTGTGATTGCTTCTATTTCTTCTACCTCCATTTCACAAGGTCCCATAGTTTTATTTCCGCATTTCTGTTATCACCGAACACTGCACATTTTGTGAAGCCTTCCACCATTTACCAGCATTCTTGCTAAATGAACATCGGCTCACACTCACATCCATGAAGGGTCATCCTATACCTGAGAAAGATCCAATGATCAATGTTATTCCGCTGTGTGGTTCTTATGGAACCTTGCAATCTCAGGTTCTCACCTTAAGTTTAGCAAATCAGTGCTTGTGGTGCAGCAGACTTGTCTGACTGCCAGTTGTTCATGATGTATTCCTTCCGGTGATCAGTTGTAGCACCCCTAATAAATAATAAAGAACAAATATATTCAAAAATAAATTAAACTTCAAATAGAAATAATTAAGTTATATACACTTAATGGGCTTTAACACATATATTATATTCTTCCATTAATACAATTAAATAAAATCCATGTAGCAGGTTCTACCTCTAAATGAGTAAAGACCCCGAAATATATATTACCATTACTCCACTTAAATGAATAAGTTAAAAACCTTAGCCCAAAAATAACACAACCCCTATATATATATATATATAATATGCCTTGAACTATACCTACACAAGCCTTTTACAAGCCAACACCAAAGGAGTCCAAAACCCACGAGAGCCTTCTCACAAGGCCAACTCCAACCCAAAGAACCACCCGTATAACCCAACCCACGTCAACCCAAACCCACAAATATGCATACGTACTTCAAAACCCAAATACACATACAAGTAATCTTTTTCTAACCCAAGCCCAAAACACATGCACGTGTAAAACTCCACCCAAATGCCCATATACATGTCTCGGACGATGCATAGGTTTAGCTTTTAGGGTTTTTACAGAAAAGATGGCATGCGGCTGTTATTATGGTAGGTGGAAATGACGACGCATGGAAGGTCTTAAAAGCCTTCCCATTACGGACATTCGAACCCTCCAGAACCCTTCATCTCTATAAGAACATCTCCCCCAAACACTGCAGCCTTCTTCCGGTTGATGATCGTAAAGTCGTCAAAGGAGTCTTCTTCCTGTTGCTGGAACGTGAAGGGTGACTCAATTCTTCCTCCTGCAAGCATCCTGTTGTGTTGGCGTACAGGAGCTCTGCTCCTTTAGTCCTCTTCTTCTTCCTGCGGTTGTAGCGTGAAGGGCTCTTCTTCCCCTTCCCTTTCTTCGTCCTACTGATCGCCTGCAACCAGAAGAAGCGCATTCATCTTCTTCCGCTTCACCCTATGTTTCAGTGGCAGAACATAGAAGCATTTTTACAATGTTCATCGTCCAATCGATCCAAAGAGTAGGTCTTCTCTCCCCAGACAAAAACCCTTAAAAACATGCTTAGTTAAATAGTTAGATGATCATGTTATAAGTTTTCCCGGTTATTTACATGATTTATGTTAAATAAAGACCATATGCTAACAAAAAAAAATTAACCATCTAATCATACATCAAAGATTCTGGATATATATATTTTTGAAACCCACATAATTTTTCCTTAATTTTCATGTATTTAGTTTCAAAAAAAGATTTATATTTGAAACGGGTTACGGTTCATGTGGTTAACACCCGTACCATCTTTGTCGATTTTTATCTTTTTAACCTGATGCAATATAATTGTGATATTTCAGAGTTAAGATCCTTAGATTTTTCTCTTATTTATCATGTAATTAGTTTCTATAAAATCTTAATAAATAAAAAGTGTCATTGTTCATCCATGAAATGAACAGTAACATGCATATTGATTAATAGCGTTCACTGCCTCCACCGCCAATTAATTAATACATATATATATATTTATATTTATATATATATATATCTTATAATTATGTCTTTGAAAATCTGTATCTATTAAACTACGTAACATAAAATTATAAAAATTATATATTTGGAATTCTTGAATTTTTCTCCTAATTATCATATATTTTATTTTCAAAAAATTTTATTAAATAGTTTGTGTTCTTTTAAAGGGATGTTCTTTTCTAAACTCATTAAAGTGAAATACCGTCTTTTAAAATAGACATAAATTTTGTTTAATTAAAAACTTGAGAAATTAACGTCCACCTATATGGACGCCATATTCTAAGAAATAGATCTAACAATATTAGATAAAACGAATTGAACAAATGAGCGCCTTCCTGGAAGGACGCCATTTGTATTAAATGAAAAATAGAAATGTAAATTGCGCCTTTCATAACATACACTATTTGATATAGCGCCCTCTAGGCAGGACGCTATTTTCTTAATCGACTGTTTCCTACGTTTTCAACCCCCACCGTGGGGCACCGCTTGGCACTCTCGTCCCATTCCGTGGATGAGGTCCCTGTTTTTGATTTCTATCGATCACCCCTAACTCTCTGTGATGTTTGAGCTCTCCGCAGGACATTCCGTTCCTTCGGACTAGCGATTACATCATAGAGACCTCCGTAAGTATACGCTAGCCTTGGATTCCCTTAAGGCAGCCGAGCAGGTTGTACCTTAAAAACCCTTACACCGTGTCACATTCATGTCCCTCTAAAGAAACATGACAAACTAGCCCTCAATTAATGATGTTTCCGGCCTTTTTGAGAAAATGTCACTTTCTGGAACCTGCACCCGGAAAAGTGAACGCCAATTACAAATAGCACCCTGTGTGACGGATGCTATTTACTTTCGTACCTTTTATCAATTTCCAGAATAAGTGCCTATCGATATAGACGCTAATTATATTCTACGGCTCCCATAGTGGACGTCATTTACCCAGTTTTATGTACTCCATGACTTGATTGTTTATTAATTTCTTTCAAACTGGGTCGCTAAATAACAGCTAGTAAATATTGGGCCTTCGGCTGCATGAATGCTATTGTCTAGTAGGATGGAAGTCTTAAACTAATGATGAACCCATGAGACCACTGACTCATGAGGAAACACGAACTAATGATGAACCCATGAGACCACTGACTCATGAGGAAACATGAACTAATGATGAACCCATGAGACCACTGACTCATGCGGAGACACGAACTAAAGATAAACCCATGAGACCACTGACTCATGAGGAGAAACGAACTAATGATAAACCCTTGAGACCACTGGCTCATGAGGTTAAAGATATCCTGACAACCTACGAGTAAAAACCACTGACTCGTTAGGTAATTCTATGCTGACTTGAGTGCTGAAAAATCATGAACCTCTACCCAAGAAGAAGGGTATTTACTTGATGATCAATTGTCTATTATCTCGTGATATGATATGGAAACATCTTGCTCGATATATCCTGCAACTTAGTTCAATTTTTGTGCCAGATATTTCATGCCTTTCGCATTGCTATATTTCTATATTTTCTCGCATTCACTCATGCATGATCATAACACATTGCATAAGATGTTAATTACTTTAAGCAAGTCTGGATCGTAGAGATGTAATTCCTATTGAGCGTTCGCTCATCCAGTTTTATTCGAACATTTTTCAGGTAATCAGGTGGCTTGTGAGACCGAGACTCACACGGGAGGGACAAGTGTGTAAGCGAGCTCTGGAAATTAGTGAACCCGATTCTTTTATCTTTCTTGAGTCTAGTATGGTGTCTCTTATTTAGTTATCTTGTCTAAGTCTGTTAGTGCGTCATCTCCCTTTCCTTCATTGCGTTGTAGTTGAGTCTTCAAGTTTGGAATTTGAAATTGTAAGAGACTTATATTTGAAATAAAAAATGTTATTGTTGCTCTAAATTATTTGGTCTTATGCGATTACTCTTGATTATTCACGACTGTTTAACTGCCACGTTCCGAGCAAACGACACGTTCCGCTGCTATCGGTTCGGGACGTGACATCAGCTCTCAATCTTGAGTAGCTTGATACCTTGTGGATCTATAACAAGCACTCACATGTCCAAGCATCAATGCTATATCCGTTATGTTTAAACCAGAACTTTATCTGGTCAGATGATTTTTAAGAGGGCATATTTTTAAGGGATCTATTCACCCCCCCTATAGATCTGGTTGCACCCATGCAAGGGACCCAACAGTGCTTTGTATGGGCGTGTTATACAGGAATGCGGTTTTTCAGATGGGCGCGTTCTACAGGACGCGGTAAAGAAATATGCCGCGTTATCAGAAAAGTTGTGGGATGTATGGATCTGTTCCTTCCTTGCTCCAAGGCCGGCCAAGGTGCAAGGGCCTCACGTCTTCTTCTTCTTGTGCATGCAAAACAACAAAAACCACCAAGAGAAAGCCCATTAGAACATGATTAAGTGTAGGATTTATCTCTATTTTCAATAAAAACATACAAAACGAGGGCTAGATCACCTGGGGGTTTGGTTGGTTTTAAACCCCTATGGAAGGGCTAAAAATAGGTTTGGTGTGTGTGTGTATGCGTGTATTTTATAAAAGGAGATAACTTGAAGTGGAGATGCAATGATATGAAGAGATTAAAACGAATTAAAAGGTGTGAAAGGGGGAGAAGTGAAGAACGAGGAAGAACAAAGCAAAAGCCCTAAAATACTCCCTTGGACGAGAGAAAGGCGAGGGATTAAAGGTCCTCAACGAAGCATGGCCTCACCCTCCCCTCGTGGCCGAGTCCTTTGAGTTGCATCCCCTGAAATCGACGGCCATGGGTCGAATTTATAGAAGAAGGTGAACCTAGAAACCCTAGGTTGGAATCCAAGAAATCCAAGGAATTTAAGGCCCAAAATTAGGTAATCCTACCGATTATTGAGGGGGAAAGATTCCTAAAGGGATTAGGAACCTTCCATGATAGATTCGAGCTCCGAAACCTACCAAAAGAGGGATCAAAAATCGGAAAGGGCAAGTTTCGGTCGGACAGGGTTTCTGACTGAGAATGTGGTCAAGGTGAGCACCGCGATCTAGAAATCAACGTGACCCCACGATCATCTACGATGAATGTTGACTGGTCAAAGGCGGTTGGTCAAAGAGTCAAAGACTTGGGAATGTGACCTACTTTATGACCGTGATAATTAGCTATCGCGGTAGCACGATACACCACGTTGAGGAAATATAAAAAAGAATTAGCGGCAAGATCTCTGACGCTAAATTAAATAAATTTAATTTGTAAGAAATAGCGGCTTTGCAAAAAGCCGCTAGATTAAGAATTAACGTCAGCCACCGAGAGGTGAATTTTCAATGAATGCAGTTGGATCATATTGCACGTTAATTAAGGAACGCGGTGTCAATTTTGACCGCGACAAGGATGAGCTGGACAAGGCCTTGGGCCGATACCCAGGGCACGTAAATTAAATTCAAGGGTTGAAGATGGATAGAAATATCTCACAAAATGGACCATAAAACCAACCGATTAAGGATCAATTGGGGCATTAACAAGGAGAATAAGAAAATATCTCAACTTGTGGGTCAAAAACGGGTAGCCCTATGCTACACAGCTCACTAGAGTATTTACCTATGCTAGAGTGAACCTGGAAAATGAAGTGGTTGTATAGGTCAAGTAGGATGATGTATATAACAGACACAAGTTACTAACATACATGCACTACATGCAGGGTGAAGGTGAGGATTTGTATAGGGATGTGGATGCATATGGTGAAGATGTCGGTGATGATGAAGAGGAAGAGCCCAACCATCAAGAAGCTCAAGAACAGGAACAACCTGCAGCTCAAGCGAAGGAGCAGCCTCTGCCACCGCCTATGGAGAGTGAGATGCCACCACAGTTCTATCCCGGAGAGTCTTCTGCCCAAGGAGCTAGACAACATTACTGGGATTCTGAGGCTTTTGACAGGCGCCTCACTAGGATAAAGACTCAAATGGAATCTTTTTGGGGGCAAATCTCCCAATTTGGGACTATATTGGATACCATTACCAGTCGGATGGACACATTCTCTCAAGCCTTGGACAATCTATCTCAGCACATGGCTGCCATCACTACGAGTGACGAAAGTTCTCGCCGAGCCTTTCATACCACCAACCGCACTCTTGTGGGCATCCAGCATCGCATGGACACTCAAGAGCATATCCTTGCCGATCTTCAGCATTGCTTCGACCACAAGGGCCCTCCTAGTGATCACGCCCAGGACCCTCCTGCTCTGCCTCCTCAATGATTGTCTTTGGGTTATGCGGTCTCTTTTTGGTCCACTTTCTTTTGTATTCTTTTCCCCTCTTTTCATGATGCCAAAGGGGGAGAAGTAGTTATGTTTAGTCTTATGTAGTCCTTATATGAGTGCTTGTATGAGTGTCTTTTTGCATTTGCATAGCACTTTAGAATTTTAGAAGTCATCCTTGCATGAGTCTGGAATGTACCTTTAATGCAATTACTGAAATGTACTGGTTATTTGAATCAAATTGGAATTCCTAATTTTCACTTCTTATGTCAATATGGCAAATATAGTGATTTGTGAATGGAATGGTATGCATGTATTTGTTTGAATGGTTTGACCTGAATAGACAATTTCTGACTTGGTTTTGTATATTAAATAGTGTTGTGAAGAAGGGCAGATCAAGTCTATCTAGAACCCTTCACTATGCGTGAGTGTAAACTCCGCCTCGTACTAGAACCATGTTGCAAGCTTGAAAAGATCAAGGTTTTGTTTTATCTTGTGGGTACAAGTGTAAGAATGTAAAATGAAGGTAAAATGTGGTTGAATGAAAATAGTCTTATATATGTATGGCTTGTGTGGATGGTTAAATTAGACGCAACGGCATGCCAATGCACTCAAGTGTGTGGAGTTTTGTCATAATCAAAAAAGGGGAGATTGTTGAGTTACTTCAGTTGATTTTGATGATAACAAAATCCCTAACTTGTTAAACAGTTTTGCACCTCATATATGTGCCTAAATGTGAGTGCTGGAGGGTGATTTAGTTCAATACGAATCAATATAAATAGGCTCACATTTTGAGTTTTGAAATGTGCCTCAGGGATTAAAAGAAGTTCAAATGCATGTTACGTGAAGCCCTAAGGTAAGGTCGTACATATGGACGTGATTTATGGGCTAATGCTGATAATTTCTGCAAGGTCTACAGAGTTCGGTCGACCTAAGCAAGTAGGTCGGTCGACCAATTTTCCTAGAAAGTGGAAGGCTGAAACCTTATAGGTTTCGGTAGACAGAATTCCCAGAAAGTTTGGCCCTGAAAAGTTATAGGGTTCGGTCGACCGATCACCAACCTCTGGTCAACCGATTGATGTCCGCCTACATTTTTTGACTTTGCTTTCAAGAAGACCTTGCCCACTGTATGACCGTGGAAAATGAGGATCAGCCTCAAATTTCTTCCCATCCACATGGGAGAAAGTCTCCATAAGACTTTGAAGCTTCTTGAAAGATCTAAAGTCAAATTTCAACATGGGTTGGTGTTGAAAACTGATCAAGTATTTTTGAACTTTGAAAATTGGGAAACTTGGCTTCAATTTTCTTCTCACCCATGTGAGGAGAATACTCTAGAAGGTCTTAGAGATATGTGGGAGACATAAAAACGAGCTCCCATGATAAGGAAATATATAGAGCTGATTTCCAAATAGAGGTTAGAGAGACTGAGTGAGTTTTGAGCAGAAAACAAGCAAGCTGTATAAACAATACTTCTTCTTCTATTTCCAGAAAGAAGCCTTCCAAGCTTGGTGCCTGCAGAAAATTGTACTAGAGTGCTCAAGGATCAACAAGCAACCAATCTAGATCAAGAAGACCAAGAGATCTCACTCAGGGGGAGCTTTTCTGTATTCTCTTAATACATTCACTCCATCTCTCATAAGCTCCTTTTGTGCTTAACTTGTATATGTTTTTGATCTAAGAGTCTTTTTGTGTGTGTGGATCCTGCGAGATCCAGTGCGTGTGTGTTGATGCCTTGCCTTGTGTTGGAGTAGAAGACTTTGTGTGTGTGTGTATGAGTTATATCTTATAGTGTTTACAATGTTTGTGTGTGAAAACCTCATGATTGTGAGGGGTGGACGTAGGTTGCAGCATTTGCATCTGAACCACCTTAAAAATCTCTTGTGCACTATGATTTGCGCCCTCTCTTCTACCTCCATTCTTTGTAATCAAACTTCACGATAGTTTTTCCGCACGTGTTACTTTAATTTGTTTAAATCGTGAAAAAGAGGACAAACTCAATTCACCCCCCTCTTGGTTTGTCATTGTTTCGGGACTTCATAGGCAAGGTCGTCTCCACTGATTCCACCAAGCTCTAGCATTCCTTTCCAGTTGGAAAGTTTCCAGTAAGACTCTATCTTGGTCTGAGCATTACATGACTCGGAATATTCTTTTTATTTCCTTGACCTAATATTCGGCTTCATCCAGGTCAGGGGAACCATTGAATCTCGGGAGATTCATGTTCCTAAAGTTACGGTGCAGGTCTCCCGCACCATGCTGATGAGCTCCTCCTTGAGCCACTTGTTGTAGGGCTTGAATTAGCCCTTGAACAGTCCTTTGCATTTCTCTCCATTGAGCACGCTCAACGACCATTTCAACAGTTAAGAATTTCTGCAAAATAAGCTATGGGGATTAATAACTTAACTATACATGTCTTTGTATCTAGCCCAAGTCTCTACCCAATCTCACGGGTCAAGTATCACTAACTTATATCCTATAGTGTGAAGAACCTAAGGTTTTCAATAACTATGTCTTGATGCCCTAGACTCTTACTAACCATAGGCTTTGATACCAACTAAACTGTCACGCCCTGAATAGGGTGAAATTATCAAGACGTGAACAGTTATCAAGCGAGTCGATCAGAAGATAGATGACAAGTATGAATAACAAATGGACAAACCATAATTTTATTTCAAAATCTAACATTTCCTACAAATGACTTATCAATATTATTCAAACTCAATACATTCATTTTCTAAGTAGATAGATTGGGAAAAAATTCTACTAAAAACTATCAACACTCTCGTCACTCCAGTCCATTCCTGTCATCTTCAGAATTTCTTAAAAATTATCAACAATACACAGGGTAAGATAGAAAGCTCAATAGGACTTCTCTTTATCAAGTCACTTTAAGTGATTAGCATATTGGATCATCTATATGCTCACGAAATAAACAGTGTAGGTTCATGACATAAAACATGTAATTTAGTAGGTGACAAGTGTAATCAAGATCAGAAAATCAAATATTTTAAAAATAGATATCATAGAAATCAAGTGTAAACATGAAGATCAATAACATGTAGAGAATTGTAAATTTGGCCATATAACAAGAATGTTAACACATTTGATCAAGAATGTCATGTACAAGAAGTCAAGCATGTAACAAGTCAATTATCTAGTTCAATCTTACATGTCAGTTGGTGCAATGTCACACTTGATTATTCAACTCCCTTAGACACAAGTACTTTCAGGCTTTGCTCACCTAAGACCAGATCAGGGCCCCAAAATTGCCAGGCATTGAGTATTTAGGTGGACCCAAAGTCTCATGTAAATTCTAGAATAATTTATTTATAAATGGCCAAGCGAGTTTCAAGAAAAGCTCATGAAGTGTAGTATAGCACACAACTAGACACTCAGTTATAGATGACTCTAGAGGTGGCCCCTACGGGCTCAAGAAGTGGCTCCCGTCATATAGCACTTTGTGCCATTTCAGCCTCAAGAGATGACTCCCATAACGTAGCACTTTGTCCGGCATGACACTTAGCTCCTACACTCTCAAATGATAGTTTATGGCTAAAGTATAAATCTAGCAAATTTTTTATTTTCAAGGACATGTAGTATGAAGTACAAATGAAATTTATAAGAGAAGTTCAAGGATGATTTAAGACATCATGTTCAACAACATTAAGACAATAAATAGAACGAGTTGCTAGTTAAGGCACAATCAGCTCTCGTGGAAAATCTTGTAGAACAAGTTTTATCCAGTCAGGTGCTTAGTAGATAATCAGAGAGATCTCGACCAGGTAAGAGGTGGAACAGTGGGAGGCTCTCCTCGCATTTGCAAGGCCCTAATTAAAAACCACTTGTTTGCTTAAGGTGTTTGCCTGTGAGCCTCTAGCCTTAGACACTGGTCTTTCTTGATAAACTTGCAAGCTATAAGGTTTATCGAAAACACGTAATCATGTAAATCGAACGAAAATCATTCTTGCATATTCTAACATATTCACGTGTGAAAGAATTTAAATAAATGTAATACATTGAAAGAGGATGTTAAGCTTTCATGTTTTAGGTAGAGCTTAGATCAAAGACAGGGTCAATCATGTACAAAAATTTATGAAAATTTGAGCATAGTCTTTTGAACAATTAAAAATAGCTTTCCGAAATTATTTACTTAGTCATTTCCTTCTCGATAGTACTTTAAGTCAAGAATATGATTTTAGAAATCAAAAATAAAGATTTTGGAATGTTGCACATGAAACGAGGTCATTCGGACTATCAGCATATGAAATGGAATGGAACGAAGATCGACACACAAAATGAGGCACGTCGGAGGCTGGGGCAAGTCGCGGCCTATATGATGACCACCTTCTGATCACGGTCAGGTATAGGATCGCGTTCTTTTACACAAAAAATGAGGCAGAGTGGGTCTAGCCAGATCGCGGTTGCCATGAGCACCATGTTCTGGTCATGACCCTATGGGGAACCGCGTCCAGTTCAATGAGCCAGGGTTGCTCCAAGTCAGCCTTTCTACAATCACGGTGAGTCGTGATGTCACGTTTTGAACGTAGTCTCTGCGAGGGACGCGTTCTTAAACCGAACAAGAAACGGTGAAAACTTGATATCTCGACTTAAAAATCTAAAATTGGGTTCAAATACAATATCATGATGTACAAAACTTACATAGAATTGAAGTACACATACAAAGGAACATATATGAATATCGAATTAAGTTTTACCTGAGAGAAAACATACCTATTTGAAGATCTAAAAATAAGGAGATGAAGAACGAATAACACTCCTCCAAACTTTGATTTTTCCTTCTCTCCATGTCTAACAATTTCCCCAGAGTTTATGTGCTCTGAGTAGGACAGATCTCAACCCTATTTATAGGCCAAATCTCCTAATTATTCTATTACACATTTAATTCTAAGTCAATTTTCACCTAATTTTGTCAACCCTATGTTACTATTACACCAACCCATGAAGAACAAGATTTCAAACTTCAGCATAGTAATTTCTGATTTCACACCTAATGACCTAAGCAGTGACACTTATGGCTTAATCAGGGTTAGATTAATTATTCATCCTTAATCTAATTGCTACAGTACCGCTATAGTACCGACGACTTCACCTTCTAAGAATCGTATTGCGGATCTCACCATTCGTGTTAACACATGGGATTAGGGTTTGTGTTTATGTATTATATACTTTATAGACATAAAAAATATGTTTATAATTTATTTTATTTTCATCTTTCATCATTTCTTTGCTCATGTATACGTATATGAAATTCCGAGTTGCTACAGGTTCGATCTCAAATCCTCAAGACCTACGTCCACTCCCCACTATGGTGAGGCTTTCTTCACACACTATAATTGAATCAATCATACACACGAGTGAATGAACACCCTACCACGATGTCTTCAGCATCAAACATACATACACACACATACTCATCCCAAATCAACTCAAAGAGTTCATGTTTATTTCTTTTCAATACAATGAAGTGCAAAGAAACAAAAATAGAGGGAAGTGGATTGATAAAATGGATGTGGATCTTGGATGAAACTCCCCCCTTAGTAGATGCGACCTCTCAACAACTAGAAAATCTTTCTTTCAAACATTTAGGTCATCCTCACGTCTTCTCCTTTGATGAAGATTGCCCAGTTTGCCTAGAGAGGAAGAAAGATGAAGAATCATGCAAGAACACCAAAAGAGCGCAAGAGCATCTCAATCCTTTCATTTCCTTAGAGTTAGAAGGAAAGAAATTATGTTCTATGTATACCCCTGAGAGTAGTAAGTCCTCCCTCAAACTTAGGATTAAGAAAGGAAATCATAAATCAAATCTATAGATTTAAGAAACAAATATGAACTGAAAAATGGTCGACCTCTTCTAAAAAATGGTCCACCTCTGCGATTTCTTAACACAACTCCCTTACTAGAAAAAATGGTCTACCACTGCTCGGGCAACAGTTGACCGCCTTGAGCGGGTGAGTCTTTCTATTTTCACCCTATTTGAACATTTTTCGGTTCTAATTTTTGCAACTCTTAGATTCAAATTTAAGTGAACTTTAGATGTGACTTTTAGATCTCTTGTACCATTCGTAAGTTTAAGCATATTAAACACTCATAGAAAATATTTTGTAATCATCAAAATCATTAAAAAATTCACAACAATGCATGTAAAGAGACATTATATATTTAACAATGTTTCAACCTATGGCCTAGAGGTGGCTTGAATCCGTAGTCAATTGTATTTCCGATAGGAGCAATTGACAATTCAATCTAACTTTTCCCATTGGACTAATCTGAATTGACATAGTTCAAATAATTAATAATTGAAATTTTTATTTATTTTATAAAATGAATGGAATGGGTCGCGTTAAATTAATTTGTGTTTTGTTTTAAATTCTTCAATATGAGATAGGTCAAGAGGTATAAAAACCTGCTATATATTCAACAATAATATATGTAAAGAGACATTATATATTCAGCAATGTTTTGTAATCGTCGAAATCAATAGAAAATTTATAATAATATTTGTGATTTTGTCATTATCTGAATTCAAATTCGTATATTTGACTATTTGTATCCGACACATATACCTTAATATTCGAATGTATATCTGATTAATAATCACGTTATTCGATATTTGATTAAATTATTCATCAGATATTTTATTCAGATAATTATTTAGTCAAACGAATCCGAATTCGAATTCGACTTAAATTTTAGACGAATAATTACTAGACCTGATTACCAAGCCCAATATAAATAAAAATTTTATAAATTTAAAAACAACACTTGCGTAAATATTATTACAAAAATTCCATAAAGAGGATGCGGAGAGTTGCAAACTCGCACTTACATGAAGAGAAAACTTGCCAAATCCTTCCCACCGACACACACACAGAGCATGGCGCTCGATTAGTGGGTCTCGAAAAAGAGTAACATATATACCTGCTACAAATTTAGTCCTATAATTAATACACCTTGCAACACGGGCCCACGTACGATTGGGGGCTCGCATCTTTTGCTTCTCTCTGACGTCACATCATGTTAACTTTTGCAGCAAGTATTACTCTTCGCAAAAAAAGCTCAGATGGCATGCGTCGTTTTGAGTTTCCTTTTCTCCGAGAGAGAGTATCCATTTATTTCCGGTATCTACCTCTAAACGACCGGACAAAATGGAAATGGAAATAGCAACACCTGACACCATCGAAAATAAATTTTGAGTGTTGAATTTTTTTAAAAAAAAATATGACGAGGTGGGAGCTCACGTCACCTATCCATCCATATAGTTCACATTTTCATCGGATTGGATGACCCAAAAAATCTAAAAAATTAAAGGTTGGTCCAAAAAATTCAAAGAAAAGAGATCGGATGGTCAAATCTTTATTTTTTAAAAAACATTTTAGGCCGTCTAATGAGGGGGTGGGCTATGCCGGCGGGATAGCTGAGATGAGGCCTCGTCTCGTCACATTTTCATATATATATATATATATATATATATATATATATAAGTAAAATTTGCTACACATCCCAAGTGTGCAAATACCTTTTTTTTAATCAAAGTGAAAGTGGAATCGATGACTCCTATTTCTAGATCCAATCTATTTTTAGGGTTCTACTGTACCTTATGTACCTTAACTTTAGGCCGACTTTTAGTTTCATCGATCAGGCCTGTGCAATTTGAGGGAGCTAGTCTTACCATAGACATCCAAAGGTTATTGCACACCTTGCAGGTTTCTGTTTTTATTTTTTAATATGATGAGGTGGGGTCCACCTCACGTATTTGTCTGTACGGGTCGTCCGATAATTTGTACAAATCGTCCTCCCGTGGGATGGCTCAAAAATAATTAAAAACATAAGCTATCTGAACTTGATATGTTTAATTTTTTATATCATTTTTTTTATTTTTTGGCTGTCCGATGGGAGGGATGGCTCGCACGGATGGATAGGTGAGATGAGACCTCCACGTTAGTATATATATTTCCTTTTTTTAGAAAAAAAAAGAAACTTCCTGCACATCTAAGTCTTCTTGGATGTGTAACATGACAAACTCAATTTGAAGAGATAAGATACTTCGCGAAGAGTAAGTGGGTGACCGACAAGACCCATTATTAATAAAGTCACAACTGCATTTGTGAATACAGCTCATGAGATTGCAGGTTTCACCGACGATCACCTATCGCCCCGACCTAGAAGCACACAACTAGAGTCATGTGGCAAAAACTACCAATCAAACTGGGAGAAATCTAACGAATACACTTGAGCTCCAATTACCGTTGTTGGCATGTGATAGTCCACATTCACGTTAGATAGATTGTCAATAGTCTAATGAGTTGGTCTCTCTCTCTCTTAACGGTGATAGAAATATATGTCCTACGACTCAATCACATGAGATGTGACGGTGATATTTTTTTATAATATCTTATTCATATTTATATTAATGATACTTATTCATTATATTTAGTTTGTATTAATAATATGAATGTAATGAAGTTTCTGAATCTGTGCGATGATGATTAGATCATAATGAGACTATGATAACAAAATCAGTCATCCATAAGTACATGTTCTAAATGTTCACAGTCGTAAGATCTTCAAGAAAGGATATTGAAGATCCGGATAGATTGGTACATATGATACTTACTCATATAATAGATGTGATTGTTCTCATATTCATCAGTGTGGAGACATTGAAGTACGTGTGTAGGTACTCATTAGTAGAATGAGTACACTGAACTGACCCGATCTAGAATCCCTGAATGGTAATCATACTAACTGTCAATCAGGATATTCTATCGTCTCAGTAGCATAGTTGGATCTTAGACCTGAGTCATTAAAGATATCTTGCACGAGGGATGTTGAGTGTTTGATTACTGACTTATGAACTCCTATTAAGTGATCTTGTACAGTTAATAATTTGGAGTCAGTGGAACTCGTGCAAAGGCAATTAGTTTGACAACATGGGATCATTCACTGTCAGTATGATATATGAGAGAGAGTGCCCTACGGATCTATACTCGAAAAAACCCATGGTCAGGGTACGAGAGTTCATTATGGAAAAAGAGTTTTTCTAATGAACCAGTTTGGAGTACAGGGTTCAGTTGAGTTGGGACACAATAAGGTTTGACAGTTGGACCATACTCTAGTCCTGGTGAGGGCATTGGATGAATGAAGATCTATAGCTGTGTGGAATCTGTAAACAGAAAAGTTCTAGTGTGGGTTGCTTATCCCCAATGTCATTTGGGATCACGAGGTGTTGCTAGGTGTCTTTCGTGATCAGAAAACTCGTTGATTCTATTAAGGGTTAATGGACTGCGTTTATTAAGTTAAGAAGGGTTCTTAACTTAATGGGTTAGAAAATCAAACAGACTATTGGGCCTAGAGGGTCACACACAATAAAGTATTAGACAGACTAAGATGGGTGGACTTTATAGACTTTTACTGACTTTTTATGAAAAATACCAGAGGTCTATAAATATATGTTGAGGGGAGAAACCCTAGCTGCCCTCTCTCCTATCTCTCTCTCCTAGGGAGGCCCCCCTCCTTCTCTCTCCTTCCTCCCCGGTGGATGGTGGTGTTGAGATCGGGTCGACGTGTGGAGATCGCGGAGTAGATCCCGTCTGCTTCCACTGCTCGTGTGGATATGTCTAATGGTTGAACATTTGGACGGCTCGCGACTCCAGGATCCTCCTCTCATTCATCTTCGAGCTTTTGGATGATTCTCGACCCCGCAAAGGTAAAGAATCGTTCTTCACACTACGAGATTTATCGATCTAATTCGATTTTGAAAAATTGACAACAATATGTAATTTAGGATTTCGATATTTTCCGATGTGCTTCTGATCGAAACCTTACAAATGGATCAAAAGATCTTATAAATATGAAACCCTAAGGGCCGTTTGTTACCCGAGTATCCAATGAGAGAGCGGTGTGGGCCCCACCACTCTCTCACACATAGATGTGCTAACCGGGCACGGTTAGTGCAAGCGACTCGAGGGGTCGCTTGCGCTAACCGATCCCGATTAGCACATCTGTGTGTGAGAGAGTGGTGGGGCCCACACCGCTCTCTCATTGGATACGCTAACCTAACCGGTTAACAAACAGGCCCTAGGAGACTCAAGATCTAGTTAGATTGCTCTCTCTCCCTCCTCTCTCCTTCCTCCTCTCTTCTCTCTCCTTAGAGTTATCGTCTGCGGGGTTTGGGATTTGACACGTGAAACTCCATGAGAGAATCTAGTAACTTATCCACTACGACGAAGAGATCTACTATGTGTTCGTGGGGATGAGGATTGTCTTGTAAGGAATCTCGCGAGACTAGTGGATCTGTTCTCCTGCTACCACCAAAAGTACGTGACCTAGTACTCCAAGACCAGCCATTTTCTATTGAAACATAACAAAGACATCTCTACATGCATTGCACATCCTACAACATACATAATCTCTTGCTAAGTGTCTCTCAAGGCATCCCTGCACCCGATTGGTGAAACCTTGTTCTTCTCTTGGGTCAACAATTGATATTCCTCAAACCATGTACGCCTTCTCCAAACGTGTGAACCAAGTAACACACGGAAGTCATTTTTGGTCTCCCTGAACCTGTGTATCAATCATGGTAGTAGTAAGCAGGGTTTGCCGACCCGGTCTCGGCGCGGGACGGATCGGGTCGGGCGGGTCACCCAGCGGCCCGGTCCGCTCTCTCGGCAAGTCACGTGTTTTTTTAATTTTTTAAAATTTTTAATTTTAGTTTTTAAAAAATAAGATTGTAATAAAATTTTATTTAAAAATTAAATAGTATATACATTTAATAATATTAGAATGTACAATTAGTTTTTTATGATAATATATCCATATTAAATTACACATAATTAATTATATAAAAATAACATATTACACCTCTTAATTAAACATCCAATGCTAACAGATAAAAAAAACTCACTAAATATGTTAAAGTAAACATAGACATAATAATGACATCATTCAACTCTAATCATGAAGTATAAAATACTAAAACTCACCCATGTGAGTCATCTGTGAATCCCAAATCCCAATCAGAATCAGATACATGAGACTGATGACCCGTATAATCTAACTCTATCCTAGTGGGTGGAGGTAGATGTGGGTGAGATTGAAAATATGTAACCATCTGCACAAATGATGGGTCATGTGCAGCGGTGGAGGGTACATGAAAATCTCTAAAAAAAGTCATCACTACATCTATACATTCAATTCTATCATGTGCTACTGGTGCGACTGGTGCTGGTACTGGTGCTGCTCGAACTATGGACGTGGAGGAAGATCCTGCACTGCCCTGTGCTAGTGGTGGGGGTACCCTAGACGTAGAAGATGATGCCCCGCCTCTGCGACGAGAAACATATCCCTCCCGTAACTCTGTCAGAAAGTAATGTCGGACATCCCCGGGAACTCGGTCGCATGCACGGTAATCGCGTCCCACTCCCGCAAGGTGCTCTGTAAATCTGTATATGTCGGTGACGCGATGTCCGTAGTATCTACAGTGCACATGTCGATCACCCTCAACAGTGTAATCATGCTCCCACGCAGGGTGACGTCGTCCGTCCATGATGACCTACAAATGTTGTAAAATTATACATTAGTAACTTTAATGACAAGTACAAAACTCAAGATATAAAGAAATTTATAATTAATTATTAGTTACTTATAAATATAAACAAATGATACATACTCCTAATCATATGGGCTCAAACTGGGCCAGCGTCCATCTCCAAACAATCTGACATTAAATGTGGTCTGCAGATAGGATAGATAGTCTCCATAACGCATCGAACCTGCATAGTTCTCCCAGTACATGCGTACGTAGTATTCATACTGCTGCGAACCTTATGCGTACACGACCGGCGGTGGTGCAGCTGAGGGCTGATCGTATCCTTTGGTATATTGGGGCATTGAAGTATGCGCATGAGGATATGGATACGATGGGAAGAATGAACTACTGCTATCTGAATCGTCATGATATATCGGCTGTTGCGACCATGATCGTCCATATTCGCTTCCAGATCCCTGAGAGTCATGTGTGCTCATCCTCTCAAAATCAGACAGCATGCCTTGATAGTTGGTATTGTCTACAATAGAACTTCCATAGTAGGAATCCCAATGATCAACTGCCCGCCTCGTCCCTGCCGGTGGAGCACCGTGGTCCTCATCTTACGTGGCATGTGTGAAGTGCTGTTCCTCTGTCCATGCGGCGGGCTGTTGGCTGCGATGACCTCTGCCTTGACCACTGATATACTCTCTGCCACTAGCACTAGTATCCCCACGACGACTTCGTTGACCACCTTGAGAACCATCACCTCCATGAGATGAAGACCCTGTCGGTGTACTATCATCATCAGAGTCATGACTCCCACTAATGCGGGACTCAATAGAGGGCTCGGGAGTGTCGTCTTCTGCATTGGGATCTAATGTCTCCAAGTCTGTAATATCTATCGGATTTAATGGTGGTTACGTGTCCTTCTTACTTTTGAATAATGTGGTCCATGATGATTTTTTCTTCTGTGGAGCAGGCGGCTGCTTATCTGTTGCGTGTTGTGTCCCTCTTGATGTCTGAGAAGCGGACGCTTTGTTAGATAATCATTCGATTTACTTTGTACTGTGTAAGTCTATACGTATACCTGAGACGACTGACTAAGTGCCTTAGATGTTGAGCGTCGTAGTGCAGCAGACTGAGATGGTTGTTTGGATGCTATAGAAGGCTACACAATTGAAAGGGTAATATAATCAATTACCAATGAAATACAGCATAGAAATGTACATATGGCAATATAATTTCACCTCTCTAAATGACGAACTCCCCCTAGCCTCTCTAGAAGTGGATAACCTTCTGGGTTCCGTAGATATTGAATGTCGCGGTGCAGCAACCCGGGACCACTGTTCATTTGCCGGCTCGGCCTGTAATATATTTCTTACATCATCATACATAGATATATGCCTATGCTCTCTAATCAAATATGTGATTCGATTTGTATATATTATTTCACCTGAGCTGGCGGTGGACGCTCAATTACTGGAGGTTGCATCAATCGCTCCCATGATGTATCATCGTACGCATACAATGTGTCTCCACCCCCAATGACGAGGTCTTCATCCAAATTAACTTCCTCATCACGTCCCGTTGTTGACTCGTCACCACCCATCTGTACATGGATGTCATCTTCCTCCCCCACTGCCTGTTGTACAGCTGCTACGAGAAAAGTATTAAGTCGTGGTGTCTCGCCTGGTTCTTCGCCCTCCTCGTCAAGTTTTGTCTCACCACGCTCGGTTGTGGCTCTTGCAACCCATGAAACCATAGGGTCATCATCGTCTCGCAAGTACACAGCATCTGTTGGGTCGTAATCTCCCTCTCCTCTCCTTGTATCCATCTGCACATGCCGACCCTTTAGCTTCATGTTGTAATGAACATAAACCATTTTGTCCAGCCTGCGGTGTGTTAGCCTATTCCTCAACTTAGTATGTAAGAAGGAAAATGTCGACCAATTGCGCTCACACCCACTTGATGAGAATGTTTGTGATAGAACTCTTATTGTGATTTTCCTTAATGTCGGTGCACGTGTGCCGTAATTTAGCCACCACTCAGCTGTGATTAACGCAGATGACGTACAATATAATAATTAGATACAAAAATTACTTGTCGAGCTATACAATGTGCATTGTGAAGATACATTACCTGCATCAAGTCTGTCACGGCTGGCCACGACATTAGATGTCGCAAATGAATCAATTGCCTCTCTAAATGTTTTCATCTACATTAGAGGAAATAATAAGTTCATATTTCATTTCATATTATCACTGGCAAAATATCCAAGTATACCTCATTCAACGCATCAACAGCATATGTTGACCTGCGAGACAATCGGTCTACCACAATGTTGACTGATTCTATCAAAGTATCATCATAAGCAAGGCCCCGAGCATATTGAAAGGTCGGATGTAGGTAGTACGCTGCAATCACAAGACAGTCCAAAATATTAGTATAAGCTGAAGATCGCGGCTCATTTATTGCTAGAGAATGTAAGTGTTTACCAGTCATGTGAAGATCGCGGCTCATTTGCTTGTCCCATCTGTCCTCCACAATCTCTAAGATAGTGGGTCCATATTTCTTGGACGTCCTAAGAATCTTCTGGTTTGCAGCTTCAATTTTACTGTACACTAACCACATAGTTGGTACTCTATCCCCATCCACACATCGCAGTACCTCATACAGTGGCTCTATCAATGATACTAATATCTTCATTCGATCCCAAAAATTACTGGTGTTGACAATCCTCTCGACCTCTCCTCCTTCATGTGAAGCAGCAAAAGAGGAACTCAGCCAAGTCTCACCCCTAAACATTTGCTTCAACCCATCCTTGTGCTTCAGAAGGCTCTGCAATGCGATGTAGTTGGTGACAAATCGTGTGATGCTAGGCCTCAACAGTCCACCGCCACAATGCTCTCTCATCCATGCCAATACAAGTGTGTGGTTGTAGATATATATCGTGATTTTTTGTGCCACCTCGACCACAGATTTGACCACACGAAGCTGGTCAATCTTCTTCAGCATCAAACCTACACAGTGTGCTGCACAGGGGGTCCAGAAAATATGTCGTCTACTCCTCATCAGCTCCTCCCCAGCCTTCTTATAGTTCGAGCCATTATCTGTCACCACTTGTACAATGTACTCCTCCCCGATCTCGGTCACCACTTGTTCCATCAATGACAAAATATATTGGTGACTGTGGACTTGACCAGACGCATCCACTGATTTGTGAAAGAAAACATGTCTGTCACAATAAACAAGGAAGTTGATCAGGCTACTTTTTGTGGTACCTGACCATCCATCACACATCAGTGTGACTCCGTACTTTGTCCATTTCTGTTTGAATGAGTCAATATAACTTTTGATATTAGCAACTTATTCATCAAGATATATGTCGACCAACTCTCTCGCTATAGGTGGTTGCACGTGTAATCCAAGAACTTGTGCTTCCTGAAACATTGGCTTGTAGTAAGGGTTGTTGGCTGCATTGAAAGGCAGACCCGCGTGGTGCCACCATTTTACAACAGCCTGACCAAGTTTCATTTAGGCCCCTTCTGGTCATATGCATCGTCCATCCTCGTTTGCTTGCCATGCTCTCGAGATAGTGCACCGGGCTCCACATCTTCAATGTTGATCGATTGTGTCATTTTTCTTTGTGAACCCGAGTCACTAGTCAAGAAACTCCTTATGCCCCGTGGTTGTCGAGTCGTAGATGAACCACCACTCCCTGATGCTCCGGTCCTTGTCGCCTCGCGACTTCGCACTCTCGTCTCCTCGTGATGTCTTGCTTCTTCCCTACTCTGACGTACTGCGTCACGAAACTCGACTTCGTATGGATCATTCACCGTGACATGCACATTAGGCTGGTCAGTACGCGCGTGTTGGTCTTTGTCACTGGGTGTCCATGCACATTCATCCCCGTCGCTGCCGCTTGCTCTTCTGCTAATTGCCGCTTCATCTCTTTTCTTCTTTTTTTTCTTTTCTTGCATCGCAGCTCTCTTCTCCCGCAGGTGCCTGGCCATTGCAAGTTTCACATCTCTAGGTACATGGATACACCCAACAACCTCAAAGTATCCTGCACCGGCTCCTCCTGCCAAATGCTTCTTCAACCGAGACACACCTCCTCCCCAGTGTTCTATTTTACAGTAGTTGGAACGTCAACACCTACGGTTGCCATCCAACATAATTCCGTGTGACCATCCAATGTCATTTGGTCGTTCCCTATGAGCCATAGAGTGATTAACTGTATCTCCTAAATTTAAGAAATATAAATATTAAATATCATCGTATTTGTTAATGAACTAATATAAAATAAAAATATCTTCATTTTATAGTAAATTAATTTTTACGTAGAGCTATCGAATATAATTTACAAACAAACCATGTATTAATTTCTCCAAAAAAAGGAAATTTCATTATTCTACATCTACAACTAAAAAATTTAAGTAATAAATGTAAATTCAATGTACAATATTTTTTACAAATAGCATTTAATGAAAATAATATCATTATTTTTACAACATACAAAACTATATGTTAAAAAATCTAATTTTTTTCTACAACATGTTAAACTAAAAGTATTATTTAATACATAGTAATTACAATTTACATCTACAAATTTTGTTATAAATAAATTTTAATTAAAACAATAAATTTAATTCTACAACGTGTAAAAATGAATACATTATTTAATACATCTAAATTAAATCTTAATTTTTTTACAAATTAAATTTTATATAGAATCATCTAATACAATTTACAATCCGTAAATTTATCTATAAATTTAAAATCATTTGTAACATATTTATCACTAAATTTAAATTTAAATTTGAAACTTCTACAATTAAATGAATTACATAATACATCAAAAATAAATTTTAAAAAACTAACAACATCTAATCTTAAATTTTTACAACTAGCAAAATTAAATTTACTAAAATTAAAATTTAAATTAATTTTTTTTAATCTCTCCACCCCCACCTCCTTAGCCCCCACCGTCCCCCACCTCCCCCCAGCCCCCGGCCGTCCACACCGCTGCAACGGTGGCCGTCTACCCCCTCCTCCCTCCCCCTCCCCCACCCCCACCGGCTGCAGCGGTGGCGGACGCCCCCCCTCCGGCCAGATCCGGCGGCTGGCAGACCCCCCCTCCCCCACCGCCACCCCTACCGACTGGCAGATGCCCCCCCTCCCTCCCCCACCCCCACCCGCTGACAGACGGTGGCATACGCCCTCCCTCCCTCCCCCACCTCCCTCACCCCCCCACCGGCTGCAGACGCCACCCCTCTAACCAGATCCGGCGGCTGGCAGACCCCCCCCCTCCCCCACCCCCACAGGCTGATAGACGCCCCCCCTCCCTCCCCCACCCGCTGGCAGACGGTGGCAGACGCCCCCCCTCCCTCCCCCACCCGCTGGCAGATGGTCGCAGACGCCCCCCCTCCCTCCCCCACCTCCCTCACCCCCCACCGGCGGCGTACGCCCCAACTCCGGCCAGATCCGACCAGATTCACCCCCCTCTGCCCTCCACCGCCCTCCCACGGCGCCCCACCAATCACTCTCCCCAATTAATAAAAAAAATTGAAATAAGATCACCTACCTCTGATCGCCGGTCGTCACCGCCCAGAGCCGCCGTCCACCGCCGCTCTACACCGCTTTGCACCGCCGGGAGCCGCCGTCCACCGTCTTCTCTGCGTTGCATAAGCGCCCACGCCCCGGCCCGTTAAATGGCCAAACCGGCACGTTCGCACCGACCCGCACGTACCAGACCAGGCCCGCCTCGTACCGATCTAGTACATGGCGGGATGCAGGGGACCATGCGGTCCAGTGAGTCCCGGCCACGACCCCCAGCCCGTGCGACCCGCCGCCCGCCTGGGTCGAGTCGGGTCATGCGGGTCGGGGTGACACGGCAAACCCTGGTAGTAAGTGTGCAGCTTTTATTACCGCTCTCCCATAGATGAAAGTGAAAATTACCCTTATACCTCTTAAATCTTTATAAAATATCTTTATATCTCAACCTTTATCATATTTATAATAATATCTCTAAAATTATTGAAAAAATACTCATTATGCTCTTTCGCAAGGGTATGGAGCTAATTTTTTATTTAAAGAGTTTTAAGCATAAAAGCACAATGACTTTTTTTAAAAAAAAATTAGGGGTATTATGATAAATATGATAAAGATAGGAGTATATAAATAATTTCACAATATTTTAAAACTATAAAGGTAATTTTCTAGTACATAAAATTGAATTGAGTTTTTACTAGCTTACAGTCTTGCACAGCTGCACCGGCCAGTGGTGCAATTAAAGCCGAAGTATGTTTTCCTAATTTTTTTGAAGTAACTCATTTCCAAATCAGGGTTTGACAAACCGTTTCGAGACGGGTCGAACCGTCCGTCCCGGACCGTCCCAGCCAAAGATCGAGATGACCGGTACGTGGGACGCAATCGGGACTAACATATATTTGTATAATTTTTTTATATCAAAATAATTCTGTAACTCGGTTGGTTGAGAACTTCTGACGGTTAATAGTGAGGTCTGTCGAAATGCGCTAAAAGCATTTGTTTACATTTTTTTAACTACAAGGTTAAATTTAAGATATAAAATGCGTAAAAATGTAAGGAAAGTGAGATTCGAACTGCGGTGGTTTAAGTTTTCGTTGAGACTACCTAACTAGCTAAGCTAAAAATTCATTCGAGTATTATTTTTATATAACATATATATAAAGGTTATTTAAACTGGGACGGTACATAGCGAGATAGAACCGTACCGTCCCGTACCGACAAAAAACTGGGACGATCGGTACAGCAGGTCCGGCAAATCCTGTTCCAAACTACCTATCCGTATCATCCAATTTTAAATGAGACGATTAAACGAAAAAAAATATTGGTAAGGAATAAACAACCTTACCGGGTCAATTTTGATCGATCCATTCTTTGCAAGAAAATGCCATCCGTTTCTTTTTTATTATTATTTTTTAAACAATCCAATCTAAAATCGAACGGTACGCATGGACATGTTGAGCAAAAGACTATCCAAAGAAAAATGTAAAAATTATTCTTATATCTTTAATATCTTATGAAATTACTCTTATATCCTTACTTTTATCATATTTATCATAATACCCTTAAAATATCGCCGTGCACATGTGAGAAAACATAATGACTATTTTTTAAAGATTTTAAGAGTACTACGATCAATACGATAAAGATATGAACATAGAGATAACTTTAAATAATTTTAAAGAAATAAGAGTAATTTACCCCCCCCCCCCAAAAAAAAAAACTTTTTTTTGATCATTTGCACGACCAAGCCAAGAAGCTGTTAGTGGACCTCGAAATTTACACCAAAAGTGAAACACAGAGACCTCAAAACTACGTGTTGGGTTCTGTGCGCCCCCTCGTTGTCCTTGACAATGGTTTTGATGATTCCAATGTATTGTGTGTTTTATGCTTAATGGCATTTTCATGATAAACGAGCTCACATGTTGATACTCTGCTTTAAAGGTTAGGATGCTCTTGGGTTGACTGGCCTTAACAGTTCTCCATGTATATACTTGCATTTGGATAGCCAGCTTCACTGCTTTAACATATCATATGAACTTGTGTCTACTCATACTAGGTGTGGATAAGTTAAGTTCAAATTGGTTTTGATTGTGCTTGACTTAATAGGACAGATCTTGATTGTTTTGATCTGAGATGGAATTCTCTATGCAACTTGGTTGAATCATATTATGTAAGCTTTAGTTTTGTTGTGTGAGCTTGCATTAGACGGTGCAAGTTCAGTTTTCCTTGGATTGCAACTGTGATCCATGTGTTAATTGAAAATAACTTTCTCATGCCTTGGAAGACTCATTTGATCATTTGGTAAGTGCTATCGTTGTTTTAGTTAATCTTGCACTCATTGTGTCAGTGCACATATATGTCATATGGGTTCTGGTATATAGAGTGCGTCGACGCACTGAAGTGGATGCGTCGACTCAGTCTATAGGTATAACAACCTCGGTGCAATCTTATTCCAAGGTAATTCATTTTCCTGAAGCTTGTTCATAACAACCTCAGTGCTCATTTCGTCATATGCATACACACTCCATTCGGTGCAGATTTAGTTTTATGCATTCATATACTCGGTGCAAATCTTGTGCACACGAGCATCATAGTCAGTGCAATCACATAGTCAGTGCAAAGTAGTTGTAAGGATTGCATCGGTACATTGGTCGTCATTGATCACTTAAAGTCTGTACAGAGTTCTGCATAGTTTGCATCGGTCAAGTCTGTACATCACTACATGCATCACTTAAAGTCTGTACAGAGTTTTACATAGTTTGCATCGGTCAAGTCTGTACATCGCTGCATGCATTTCTTCAAGTCTGTACATGGTCTTGGCATATGCACACACAAAGACTATGCATCGGTCAAGTCTATACATTGCAAGACCAAGTCTGTACATTCCCTATGCATGCATCGTCTTTCCTCGTGCATGCATCGTCTCTTAAAGTCTGTACAGCGTTTGCCTAGAATGCATACACCAAGTCTATACATCGTGTGTTCACAGCATACGACCAAGTCTGTACAGCCGTGTTCAGAAGCTTTATAAAGTATATACATTATCTGCCCGCTCACACAAGTCCATACATTAAGTCTATACATTCCCATCTTTACCTACGTTCACTGTTTTAGCACTTCCACGAAGTCTGTACATTGCGTGCACTTTACATCGTGTGTTCACAGCATACGCAAAGTCTGCACTTCGCCGTGTTCGTCTCTCCTAGCGTCTCACTTAGCGTCTCAAGTTAAGTCTGTACATCGCATCGCATGTACTTTAAATATGTCAAGTCTGAACATTGCATTCCGTCTCACTCAGCGTCTCATGTTGTGTCTCACATAGCGCTGTAGTTTAGCAAGTCTGTACATCGCCACCTCTTCATGTATATGCACAAGTCTATACATTCATGAGCATAGTCTTGCACTCATTTTTAATGTGCATAGTTCACCTTGTGCACACTGTGATTCACACTTGCAAGTATGTACATTCGATTGGCAGCATGTCAGTGCATTCATGTTCAATGTGTAGACTTCCCTATCTGCATTTGTGCAACCTCACATACAAAGTCTATACACTCGTTATCATGCATTCAAAGTCCATACATTCGCAACCATGCATTCAAGTCTACATAATCTCCTGCATACACTACACAATGCACACTCTTCTTGTTGCATCGAGCACATACTTCATCGGTGCATATTTTGTTTTGCATTTGTGCATCATTTGCATCGGTGCATCTTTTCTGCCTTATGATGCTCTGGCTTATGATGCACACCTTACATTCGATATGCACACTCGGTGCAGTCATTTAAATCAGTGTAGTTCTGGTTGTGCTAAGAGTTCCCCAATCATTGCAAAGTATGTTGGTTCGATGGTCCAAGGCTATAAAAGAATTTTTGGAAAAGTAAAATCAGCTTTTTCTGTTGGACCAATTACATGTAAGTAGTAGAAACTTTTGTACTCTGTTTCTTGGGGAGAAAGGCTCCTATGTGGACAGTACTGCATGGCTTCCATTGGCTGTCCAATAGGAGGGCCTCGTACCTCATTGGTTCGAGATTCGATTGCCTTGGCTTTTACACCTATACCCTTAGGGTTTCACCCTTGCCTTAGGTGTGGTTTAGAAAAGGTTTCTCATGGGGCTTTCTTGTCTTTTGTTCTATATTCTAGCCCTATTTATACCCTGCGATCTCCATCGAAGCAGGGAGGCATCCTACGCTAATATTGTTCTATCTGTTGCAGGGAGAAGAAAGGAGTGCCGCCACAAGGTGGATAGGAGAGGGCTTTGATAGACTCATCAGTTCAAGGTGTTTGTAGGAGCGATTGGAGCTTGGATTTGAAGGAACACATCTTGGATCTTCAAGAAGAAGGACTGGCTACTCCAACATCCTGCGAACTCAACTCCTCCAACCTGAACTTCAAGAAAGATCTTCTAATGGCCAGTGGAAAAATGAAGGGGAAACTTTCTACATCTGTTATCCATTTCCTGATGATAGTCTTCTTTATTTACACACTGCTGTGAGCGTTATTGTATATCCTTTGATTTTCTCAAACTCAGAATATCTGTGTGTGTGTACGGAGCTGTGTCTCCGTGTGGTTGTTGTGTCCGGGGTACGTTCCCCGAACGTGTGTGTGTGTGCTGCAGTGGCAACGTGTTGGGGCCAGGTCCTGTGTGTGTTTTGCTGCAGAGGCAACGTGTGTGGTGTGGGGTTCATCCCCGTGTTGCTACTTCGGTAGCGTGTTAGTGAAGCCTCACCGGGTTTGGTGAGGGGTGGACGTAGGGAGCCCGTCGTGGTCCCGAACCACCTTAAAAATCTCTGTGTTCATTGTGATTGCCTGTGTGACTGTCCATTTCTCCTATCTCCCTTCACAGGTTATCTTATTGATTTTTATTTCACTACACCACTACACTTTGCTAGCTCTGCTATCCGTTATTAGTAATTGTTCATCGCTTGTTGAATTGGTCTTACGAGTGGGATCGGAAAGATCGAGAGAACTTTTCAGATCTCATGTTAGTTTAGGCTAATCAACTCAGTTTGTTTTAATTCCATTGTATTTAGTTTAGAAAGCTGTTAAAATCTGTCATCTCAGCAAGGGGACAATTCAACCCCCCTTCTTGTCCGCCATCTCTCTGGGCCAACAATTGGTATCAGAGCCTCGTCTCTGATTTTTTAGTCGACCTTGCAGTCGTAGAGAAAAGATCGTTTCATGATGACTAGTGTAAATGTGCTTCCCGTCTTTGATGGTTTTTATTATTCTTTATGGCTTGGAAAACTTTGTGTGTGGATTACTAATACTGATCCGAAGCTTATGAATCTAATCACTCATGGTCCTCACAGTCTGCCCAAAAATGAACTAAAATGGACCGACGAGCATAAAAGAATGAATTCTGAAAATGTTTATGTTTTGAATGTTCTTAACAAATTTCCATTTGTTCCCAACTGCAGATCTGCCAAGGAAATCTGGGACGGGCTGATCGAAGCCGAAAAAGAAAGTTGCAACGACGGTGGCTGCCTCGTTGCAAACAATGAAATTGAGCGTCAATGCGAGGAGAGTTCGAAGGTAAACTCTAACTCCAATTCTGATGATGATGATGAATTAAGTTATGATGAATTGCTGAATGCTTACGATGAACTGGTTGATAGATATAAAGCACTAAAATCTGAAAACAGAAAATTGAAAAAGAAACATGACTATTCTTCATGTGGAAAATGCATTGAGCTTGAAAGGCTAGTTGAGTCCCAAATGCTTGTTGAAGAAGAACAAAAAGAAATGATTGTAAACCTTAGATCTGAAAATAACTTCTTATTGAATAAAATTTCAGAACTTCAACATATGGAAAAAGATAATGAAAATTCGAAAGAATTGAATATTACAATGTTTGAAAAACTACTTGTCCTTGAAAAAGAAAAATGCATGTCTAATGACAAGTCTGAAAAGCTGAAGGAACTGAGAGAGGAAATAGAAAGTTTCAGGAACATGAATGATAAATTTGAATGCAATGAAACCATGAACAAAATAGTTGGTGAAAATGTGAGTCTTCAAATGAATGAACTTGAACACACTTCTATGAACAAACATTCATTTGAAAAACTCCAAAATGAAAATAGTGCTTTGTTGATTCAAATTTCATTGCTTGAGAGTAGATTGAAAAATCTTGAAAATGTTGAAAAAGGAAAAAGTGTAATTGTTGATGATCATGATAAATTATTTTCTCTTGAAAAAGAAGTTGAAAGTTACAAAAGCATCAATTTGTTGTTGAATGAGAAAATTGCGTCTTGTAAGGAAGAGTTGGCTAGTTCTGAATTGCATATCTTGTCTTTAGAAAGTCAAATAAAGAGTTTGAATGAACTCATGTCCAAATCTGTAAAAGAAAATGAAACACAGAAAAATGTTGTTGATTGCTCTTCTGTGCATGCAAAACCATTTGTTGTCAAACATAATCATGCACCAAGTAGAAGGAGAAATGTTTCATGTTATTATTGTGGACAATATGGCCATGATATGTATGATTGTTACTTGATGAAACTTGATGATGAAGAAGCATTAAAGTCAAGAATGAAAAATGTTGATGGTTTCATAAATCATAACATATTCATAAAGAAGAACCACAACATGCATTGCTTCTACTGTGGTTTAAATGGCCATATTTTTTAAAATTGCTTCGTTAAGAAAAATAATGATGAATGGTCTCTCAGAAAGAATTTTTCCTGTCATTACTGTGGTCAAAATGGACATGTGATGAATGATTGTCATGTAATGAAAAATGATGACAATTGGTTTTTGAAAGGAAAATATTCTAATCGCTATTCTTGTGGTGAGAATGGTCATTCAATGGATGATTGTTCCACCATGAGAAATGATGATGATTGGTTTGCTAGGAGATACAAGAATCCATCTGTTCATGTTAACACTAACCCCTCGGGACCCAAGATGGCTTGGGTACCCAAATCTCCAAAATGAGAAATCTGTTTTGTAGGGGTACCTTGAAGAGGAAGAACTTGCTGATAAATGAAGGTTCTTCAAGGCAAAAGAAAAGATGAGCTGATCTGATAAAAATTTTGGTATACTGTTTACTTTTGGATTATTCAACTCAGGTGAGAGGTTGAATTCTGAGAAAAACATAGAGCTTCTAATTACAAATCTTCTATCAAATTGACTGTCCATGCTTGTTAGTTTGCATGATTGTAAATAAAGTCAAATCTGAGTTTCATATTAATTTTACACTACCTTTTGTTAACTTTGGTAGTCAGAAAGAAAATGGTTTGATTTTGAGAACTTACTTTGGTAAGATTCTTTTTGAAAAATCTGGGAAGGTAAAATTTGTGACTTGATGAAAAATGATTGAATTCAAATTATTGCATTCCTGCTTTATTGATTAAGGCAAATTCTGAAATCATGAGATCTTGTGAGCTTCATGTTTAAAGGAGTTGAACACTCTTCACTCTTCACATCTTGTGAAAAAATTTAGTTTTGAATACTTCACTTTGGATATACATAGTTTTCATACACACCCTCACTTTTGCTTCGCAAACAAAAATTTGGTTTTGAATACTTTTCACTGTGCATACAGTCTTTCACTCTTTTGCCTGCTTACTTCTTGCTAATAACAGTTTAGCTTTGAAAGCTTTGGTCTGTGGATAGAATCCTTTGTTGACTTTTGTAAATTCACTTTACATACTTAGTTGCATGATACAAACTGCACATATCATACACACATTTGCATACTTGTGAATAAGAATGATTTTCAATCATCTTTTCTAGTTACATGCATACACTTGCATATCATTGCACATATCCTTGCATATACTCTCCATGTTTGTGTGCTTAAATGCCATGATTATTCGGTATATAAAATAGTGTCAGTGGAAGGTTAGATTATGTTCAACCGGAAGCTTTCGTTACGCGTGAGGTGGTCCTCGGATCTACTTTCTCCGCCAAGTGCCGATAATCAATCTATTTGAAGTCATTGGAAAATCCTTGGTTGAATGCATGTATATATTTTATACAGCCACTTTTTGACTTCTTCTATGACTCATCCCATGCTAAATGAAATTGCATTGATTTAGACATGTTTGTTACATGGCATATATTAAGGGGGAGATTTTTTATAACCGTGCATACATTTAGGGGGAGCCATTACTGTGTTGAGACTAATTCATATTTTACATTCAACACAACCACCCACACAAATGCACCTTTTTGATATGATGATTCAATCAAATAAGGATTACTATTTTCTACTCTACACTTTTGAGGACTATTGGTTCTCTACATGGAAATCACATATCTCGTGAGGAAAGAGCTGTTCACCCCTTCAAAAAGTTGTATAAGTGGGAGTGGATCCGAGTAGCCGGGAATCCCCCCTGAAATAAAGGAGGAAACTCGCGTCGAAAGGAGAAACTAATCCATATGAAAATAAGTGTGATTTGCCACCGAGTAGCCGGGAAGTGTCCCTGAGACAAATGATACAACTCGCGTCGAAAAGTGTCTCATCCACATCATAAAAAGTGACGAAACTGAGTAACCGGGAATTGCCCCTGAAACAAAGGGCATGACTCGTGTCAAAAGGTTAGTCACACCAGTTTCAGTAATTAAAAATTGGGGTCATACGTAGCTACCAATATTCGAGCATCGTGTATGAAAGTGTATGGATGAGAAGTTCTCTTTAGTGTTCTATAGAAAATCTGATTTTCCATATTGACTTGAACTTCATTGCTCAATCTTCACTTATTCACATTGGGTTTGATTGTTTGAATGTCGTTTATGAATCAGTCATCTTTCATGGTTAATGTAGTACTTTATTTATGTAAGCACAGCCTTCTTAGTATTGTTCATGCACTTCATGTTCAACGATCAACTGCATTATCCTTACACCCGTCCCGAAGGGACTTGCATGAGTCTATACTTAACTATACATGCTTGAGTGCCTGAATGCTTGATCTGTCTGTTCACAACATGCTTCATTTCATTTACATGCATCTATAGGTTATACATGTAGATAACAACTTAAATAACCCATTGTCAGTTGGTTTTTGTTCTTGACAATTGGGGAGAATAACGTGCTCTTGAGCACTATGCACTCTGTGCATATTTAGTTTTCAGATTTTACATATAGGATAGTTAGATCATACACTTGTGCATAGTTCATTCATACTCTTCACTTACAGTTCAAAATCTACTCGTTTGGACATAATTTCATCATCTTGCAAAATGTACATAGAGTCTCATTTTCTTGCTTGGAATTTGGTTTGTACACCTTGCTCCAGTAGAAGGTTCATTACTGGGTTCGTGCGTTCATGTCTAATTCATGTTTGGAGGGTTCCCAGTTGCTTTTCAGTCCCCCATTTTTTGATAATGCCAAAGGGGGAGAGAACTTTGAATTGTCACAATATATTGTCATCATCAAAAAGGGGGAGATTGTTGGGTTCTGTGCGCCCCCTCGTTGTCCTTGACAATGGTTTTGATGATTCTAATGTATTGTGTGTTTTATGCTTAATGGCATTTTCATGATAAACGAGCTCACATGTTGATACTCTGCTTTAAAGGTTAGGATGCTCTTGGGTTGACTGGCCTTAACAGTTCTCCATGTATATACTTGCATTTGGATAGCCAGCTTCACTGCTTTAACATATCATATGAACTTGTGTCTACTCATACTAGGTGTGGATAAGTTAAG
Source organism: Amorphophallus konjac (assembly GCA_022559845.1). Lineage (NCBI taxonomy): Eukaryota > Viridiplantae > Streptophyta > Magnoliopsida > Alismatales > Araceae > Amorphophallus > Amorphophallus konjac. The sequence continues at coordinate 148,461,116 of CM040118.1, forward strand.
TTCAAATTGGTTTTGATTGTGCTTGACTTAATAGGACAGATCTTGATTGTTTTGATCTGAGATGGAATTCTCTGTGCAGCTTGGTTGAATCATATTATGTAAGCTTTAGTTTTGTTGTGTTAGCTTGCATTAGACGGTGCAAGTTCAGTTTTCCTTGGATTGCAACTGTGATCCATGTGTTAATTGAAAATAACTTTCTCATGCCTTGGAAGACTCATTTGATCATTTGGTAAGTGCTATCGTTGTTTTAGTTAATCTTGCACTCATTGTGTCAGGGCACATATATGTCATATGGGTTCTGGTATATAGAGTGCGCCGGCGCACTGAAGTGGATGCGTCGACTCAGTCTATAGGCATAACAACCTCGGTGCAATCTTATTCCAAGGTAATTCATTTTCCTGAAGCTTGTTCATAACAACCACAGTGCTCACTTCGTCATATGCATACACACTCCATTCGGTGCAGATTTAGTTTTATGCATTCTTATACTCGGTGCAAATCTTGTGCACACGAGCTTCATAGTCAGTGCAATCACATAGTCAGTGCAAAGTAGTTGTAAGGATTGCATCGGTGCATTGGTCGTCACTGATCACTTAAAGTCTGTACAGACTTCTGCATAGTTTGCATTGGTCAAGTCTGTACATCGCTACATGCATCACTTAAAGTCTATACAGAGTTCTGCATAATTTGCATCGGTCAAGTCTGTACATCGCTGCATGCATTTCTTCAAGTCTGTACATGGTCTTGGCATATGCACACACAAAGACTATGCATCGGTCAAGTCTATACATTGCAAGACCAAGTCTGTACATTCCCTGTGCATGCATCGTCTTTCCTTGTGCATGCATCGTCTCTTAAAGTCTGTACAGCGTTTGCCTAGAATGCATACACCAAGTCTATACATCGTGTGTTCACAGCATACGACCAAGTCTGTACAGCCGTGTTCAGAAGCTTTATAAAGTCTATACATTATCTACCCGCTCACACAAGTCCATACATTAAGTCTATACATTCCCATCTTTACCTATGTTCACTGTTTTAGCACTTCCACGAAGTCTGTACATTGCGTGCACTTTACATCGTGTGTTCACAGCATACGCAAAGTCTGCACTTCGTCGTGTTCGTCTCTCCTAGCGTCTCACTTAGCGTCTCATGTTAAGTCTGTACATCGCATCGCATGCACTTTAAATATGTCAAGTCTGAACATTGCATTCCGTCTCACTCAGCGTCTCATGTTGTGTCTCACATAGCGCTGTAGTTTAGCAAGTCTGTACATCGCCACCTCTTCATGCATATGCACAAGTCTATACATTCATGAGCATAGTCTTGCACTCATTTTCAATGTGCATACTTCACCTTGTGCACACTGCGATTCACACCTGCAAGTATGTACATTCGATTGGCAGCATGTCAGTGCATCCATGTTCAATGTGTAGAATTCCCTATCTGCATTTGTGCAACCTCACATACAAAGTCTATACACTCGTTATCATACATTCAAAGTCCATACATTCGCAACCATGCATTCAAGTCTACATAATCTCCTGCATACACTACACAATGCACACTCTTCTTGTTGCATCGAGCACATACTTCATCGGTGCATATTTTGTTTTGCATTTGTGCATCCTTTGCATCGGTGCATCTTTTCTGCCTTATGATGCTCTACCTTATGATGCACACCTTACATTCGATATGCACACTCGGTGCAGTCATTTAAATCAGTGTAGTTCTGGTTGTGCTAAGAGTTCCCCAATCATTGCAAAGTATGTTGGTTCGATGGTCCAAGGCTATAAAGGAATTTTTGGAAAAGTAAAATCAGCTTTTTCTGTTGGACCAATCACATGTATGTAGTAGAAACTTTTGTACTCTGTTTCTTGGGGAGAAAGGCTCCTATGTGGACAGTACTGCATGGCTTCCATTGGCTGTCCAATAGGAGGGCCTCGTACCTCATTGGTTCGAGATTCGATTGCCTTGGCTTTTACACCTATACCCTTAGGGTTTCACCCTTGCCTTAGGTGTGGTTTAGAAAAGCTTTCTCATGGAGCTTTCTTATCTTTTGTTCTATATTCTAGCCCTATTTATACCCTGTGATCTCCATCGAAGCAGGGAGGCATCCTACGCTAATATTGTTCTATCTGTTGCAGGGAGAAGAAAGGAGTGCCGCCACAAGGTGGATAGGAGAGGGCTTTGATAGACTCATCAGTTCAAGGTGTTTGTAGGAGCGATTGGAGCTTGGATTTGAAGGAACACATCTTGGATCTTCAAGAAGAAGCACTTGCTACTCCAACATCCTGCGAACTCAACTCCTCCAACCTGAACTTCGAGAAAGATCTTCTAATGGCCAGTGGAAAAATGAAGGGGAAACTTTCTACATCTGTTATCCATTTCCTGATGATAGTCTTCTTTATTTACACACTGCTGTGAGCGTTATTGTATATCCTTTGATTTTCTCAAACTCAGAATATCTGTGTGTGTGTACGGAGCTGTGTCTCCGTGTGGTTGTTGTGTCCGGGTACGTTCCCCGAACGTGTGTGTGTGTGTGTGTGCTGCAGTGGCAGCGTGTTGGGGCCAGGCCCTGTGTGTGTTTTGCTATAGAGGCAGCGTGTGTGGTGTGGGGTTCATCCCCGTGTTGCTACTTCGGTAGCGTGTTAGTGAAGCCTCACCGGGTTTGGTGAGGGGTGGACGTAGGGAGTCCGCCGTGGTCCCGAACCACCTTAAAAATCCCTGTGTTCATTGTGATTGCCTGTGTGACTGTCCATTTCTCCTATCTCCCTTCACAGTTTATCTTATTTATTTTTATTTCACTACACCACTACACTTTGCTAGCTCTGCTATCCGTTATTAGTAATCGTTCATCGCTTGTTGAATTGGTCTTACGAGTGGGATCGGAAAGAACGAGAGAACTTTTCAGATCTCATGTTAGTTTAGGCTAATCAACTCAGTTTGTTTTAATTCCATTGTATTTAGTTTAGAAAGTTGTTAAAATCCGCCATCTCGGCAAGGGGACAATTCAACCCCCCTTCTTATCTGCCATCTCTCTGGGCCAACAATTGGTATCAGAGCCTCGTCTCTGATTTTTTAGTCGACCTTGCGGTCGTAGAGAAAAGATCGTTTCATGATGGCTAGTGTAAATGTGCTTCCCGTCTTTGATGGTTTTTATTATTCTTTATGGCTTGGAAAACTTTGTGTGTGGATTACTAATACTGATCCGAAGCTTATGAATCTAATCACTCATGGTCCTCACAGTCTGCCCAAAAATGAACTAAAATAGACCGACGAACATAAAAGAATGAATTCTGAAAATGTTTATGTTTTGAATGTTCTTAAGGCAGCAGTAAATGTTAACAAATTTCCATTTGTTCCCAACTGCAGATCTGCCAAGGAAATCTGGGACGGGCTGATCGAAGCCCAAAAAGAAAGTTGCAACGACGGTGACTGCCTCGTTGCAAACAATGAAATTGAGCGTCAATGCGAGGAGAGTTCGATGGTAAACTCTAACTCCAATTCTGATGATGATGATGAATTAAGTTATGATGAATTGCTGAATGCTTACGATGAACTGGTTAATAGATACAAAGCACTAAAATCTGAAAATAAAAAATTGAAAAAGAAACATGACTATTCTTCATGTGAAAAATGCATTGAGCTTGAAAGGCTAGTTGAGTCCCAAATGCTTGTTGAAGAAGAACAAAAAGAAATGATTGCAAACCTTAGATCTGAAAATAACTTCTTATTGAATAAAATTTCAGAACTTCAACATATGGAAAAAGATAATGAAAATCTGAAAGAATTGAATACTGCAATGTCTGATAAACTACTTGTCCTTGAAAAAGAAAAATGCATGTCTAATGACAAGTCTGAAAAGCTGAAGGAACTGAGAGAGGAAATAGAAAGCTTCAGGAACATGAATGATAAATTTGAATGCAATGAAACCATGAACAAAATAGTTGGTGAAAATGTGAGTCTTCAAATGAATGAACTTGAACACACTTCTATGAACAAAAATTCATTTGAAAAACTCCAAAATGAAAACAGTGCTTTGTTGATTCAAATTTCATTGCTTGAGAGTAGATTGAAAAATCTTGAAAATGTTGAAAAAAGAAAAAGTGTAATTGTTGATGATCATGATAAATTATTTTCTCTTGAAAAAGAAGTTGAAGGTTACAAAAGCATCAATTTGTTGTTGAATGAGAAAATTGCGTCTTGTGAGGAAGAGTTGGCTAGTTCAGAATTGCATATCTTGTCTTTAGAAAGTCAAATAAAGAGTTTGAATGAACTCATGTCCAAATCTGTAAAAGAAAATGAAACACAGAAAAATGTTGTTGATTGCTCTTCTGTGCATGCAAAACCATTTGTTGTCAAACATAATCATGCACCAAGTAGAAGGAGAAATGTTTCATGTTATTATTGTGGATAATATGGCCATGATATGTATGATTGTTAGTTGATGAAACTTGATGATGAAGAAGCATTAAAGTCAAGAATGAAAAATGTCGATGGTTTCATAAATCATGACATATTCATAAAGAAGAACCACAACATGCATTGCTTCTACTGTGGTTTAAATGGCCATGTTTTTGAAAATTACTTCGTTAAGAAAAATGATGATGAATGGTCTCTCAGAAAGAATTTTTCCTGTCATTACTGTGGTCAAAATGGACATGTGATGAATGATTGTCATGTAATGAAAAATGATGACAATTAATTCTTGAAAGGAAAATATTCTAATCGCTATTATTGTGGTGAGAATGGTCATTCAATGGATGATTGTTCCACCATGAGAAATGATGATGATTAGTTTGCTAGGAGATACAAGAATCCATCTGTTCATGTTAACACTAACCCCTCGGGACCTAAGATGGCTTGGGTACCCAAATCTCTAAAATGAGAAATCTGTTTTATAGGGGTGCCTTGAAGAGGAAGAACTTGCTGATAAATGAAGGCTCTTCAAGGCAAAAGAAAAGATGAGCTAATCTGATTAAAATTTTGGTATACTGTTTACTTTTGGATTATTCAACTCAGGTGAGAGGTTGAATTCTGAGAAAAACATAGAGCTTCTAATTACAAATCTTCTATCAAATTGACTGTCCATGCTTGTTAGTTTGCATGATTGTAAATAAAGTCAAATCTGAGTTTCATTTGAATTTTACACTACCTTTTGTTAACTTTGATAGTCAGAAAGAAAATGGTTTGATTTTGAGAACTTACTTTGGTAAGGTTCTTTTTGAAAAATCTGGGAAGGTAAAATTTGTGCCTTGATGAAAAATGATTGAATTCAAATTATTGCATTCCTGCTTTATTGATTAAGGCAAATTCTGAAATCATGAGATCTTGTGAGCTTCATGTTTAGAGGAGTTGAACACTCTTCACTCTTCACATCTTGAGAAAAAATTTGATTTTGAATACTTCACTTTGGATATACATAGTTTTCATACACACCCTCACTTTTGCTCCGCAAATAAAAATTTGGTTTTGAATGCTTTTCACTGTGCATACAGTCTTTCACTCTTTTGCCTGCTTACTTCTTGCTAATAACAGTTTAGCTTTGAAAGCTTTGGTCGGTGGATAGAATCCTTTGTTGACTTTTGTAAATTCACTTTACATACTTAGTTGCATGATACAAACTGCACATATCATACACACATTTGCATACTTGTGAATAAGAATGATTTTCAATCATCTTTTCTAGTTACATGCATACACTTGCATATCATTGCACATATCCTTGCATATACTCTCCATGTTTGTGTGCTTAAATGTCATGATTATTCGGTATATAAAATGGTGTCAGTGGAAGGTTGGATTATGTTCAACCGGAAGCTTTCATTACACGTGAGGTGGTCCTCGGACCTACTTTCTCGGCCAAGTGCCGATAATCAATCTGTTTGAAGTCATTGGAAAATCCTTAGTTTAATGCATGTATATATTTTATACAGCCACTTTTTGACTTCTTCTATGACTCATCCCTTGCTAAATGAAATTGCATTGATTTAAACATGTTTGTTACATAGCATATATTAAGGAGGAGATTTTTTATAACCGTGCATACATTTAGGGGGAGACATTACTGTGTTGAGACTAATTCATCTTTTACATTCAACACAACCACCCACACAAATGCACCTTTTTGAGATGATGATTCAATCAAATAAGGATTACTATTTTCTACTCTACACTTTTGAGGACTATTGGTTCTCTACATGGAAATCACATATCTCGTGAGGAAAGAGCTGTTCACCCCTTCAAAAAGTTGTATAAGTGGAAGTGGATCCGAGTAGCCGGGAATCCCCCCTGAAATAAAGGAGGAAACTCGCGTCGAAAGGAGAAACTAATCCATATGAAAATAAGTGTGATTTGTCACCGAGTAGCCGGGAAGTGTCCCTGAGACAAATGATACAACTCGCGTCGAAAAGTGTCTCATCCACATCATAAAAAGTGACGAAACTGAGTAACCGAGAAATACCCCTGAAACAAAGGGCATGACTCGTGTCAAAAGGTTAGTCACACCAGTTTCAATAATTAAAAATTGGGGTCATACGTAGCTACCAATATTCGAGCATCGTGTATGAAAGTGTATGGATGAGAAGTTCTCTTGAGTGTTCTATAGAAAACCTGATTTTCCATATTGACTTGAACTTCATTGCTCAATCTTCACTTATTCACATTGGGTTTGATTGTTTGAATGTCGTTTATGAATCAGTCGTCTTTCATGGTTAATGTAGTACTTTATTTATGTAAGCACGACCTTCTTCGTATTGTTCATGCACTTCATGTTCAACGATCAACTGTATTATCCTTACACCCGTCCCGAAGGGACTTGCATGAGTCTATACTTAACTATGCATGCTTGAGTGCCTGAATGCTTGATCTGTCTGTTCACAACATGCTTCATTTCATTTACATGCATCTATAGGTTATACATGTAGATAACAACTTAAATAACCCATTGTCAGTTGGTTTTTGTTCTTGACAATTGGGGAGAATAACGTGCTCTTGAGCACTATGCACTCTGTGCATATTTAGTTTTCAAATTTTGCATATAGGATAGTTAGATCATACACTTGTGCATAGTTCATTCATACTCTTCACTTACAGTTCAAAATCTACTCGTTTGGACATAATTTCATCATCTTGCAAAATGTACATAGAGTCTCATTTTCTTGCTTGGAATTTGGTTTGTACACCTTGCTCCAGTAGAAGGTTCATTGCTGGGTTCGTGCGTTCATGTCTAATTCATGTTTGGAGGGTTCCCAGTTACTTTTCAGTCCCCCATTTTTTGATAATGCCAAAGGGGGAGAGAACTTTGAATTGTCACAATATATTGTCATCACCAAAAAGGGGGAGATTGTTGGGTTCTGTGCGTCCCCTCGTTGTCCTTGACAATGGTTTTGATGATTCCAATGTATTGTGTGTTTTATACTTAATGACATTTTCATGATAAACGAGCTCACATGTTGATACTCTGCTTTAAAGGTTAGGATGTTCTTGGGTTGACTGGCCTTAACAGTTCTCAATGTATATACTTGCATTTGGATGGCCAGCTTCACTGCTTTAACATATCATATGAACTTGTGTCTACTCATACTAGGTGTGGATAAGTTAAGTTCAAATTGGTTTTGATTGTGCTTGACTTAATAGGACAGATCTTGATTGTTTTGATCTGAGATGGAATTCTCTGTGCAGCTTGGTTGAATCATATTATGTAAGCTTTAGTTTTGTTGTGTTAGCTTGCATTAGACGGTGCAAGTTCAGTTTTCCTTGGATTGCAACTGTGATCCATGTGTTAATTGAAAATAGCTTTCTCATGCCTTGGAAGACTCATTTGATCATTTGGTAAGTGCTATCGTTGGTTTAGTTAATCTTGCACTCATTGTGTTAGTGCACATATATGTCATATGGGTTCTAGTATATAGAGTGCGTCGACGCACTGAAGTGGATGCGTCGACTCAATCTATAGGCATAACAACCTCGGTGCAATCTTATTCCAAGGTAATTCATTTTCCTGAAGCTTGTTCATAACAACCTCAATGCTCATTTTGTCATATGCATGCACACTCCATTCGGTGCAGATTTAGTTTTATGCATTCATATACTCGGTGCAAATCTTGTGCACACGAGCTTCATAGTCAGTGCAATCACATAGTCAGTGCAAAGTAGTTGTAAGGATTGCATCGGTGCATTGGTCGTCACTGATCACTTAAAGTCTGTACAGAGTTCTGCATAGTTTGCATCGGTCAAGTCTGTACATCGCTACATGCATCACTTAAAGTCTGTACAGAGTTCTGCATAGTTTGCATCGGTCAAGTCTGTACATCGCTGCATGCATTTCTTCAAGTCTGTACATGGTCTTGGCATATGCACACACAAAGACTATGCATCGGTCAAGTCTATACATTGCAAGACCAAGTCTGTACATTCCCTGTGCATGCATCATCTTTCCTTGTGCATGCATCGTCTCTTAAAGTCTGTACAGCATTTGCCTAGAATGCATACACCAAGTCTATACATCGTGTGTTCACAGCATACGACCAAGTCTGTACAGCCGTGTTCAGAAGCTTTATAAAGTCTATACATTGTCTGCCCGCTCACACAAGTCCATACATCAAGTCTATACATTCCCATCTTTACCTATGTTCACTGTTTTAGCACTTCCACGAAGTCTGTACATTGCGTGCACTTTACATCGTGTGTTCATAGCATACGCAAAGTCTGCACTTCACCGTGTTCGTCTCTCCTAGCGTCTCACTTAGCGTCTCATGTTAAGTCTGTACATCGCATCGCATGCACTTTAAATATGTCATGTCTGAACATTGCATTCCGTCTCACTCAGCGTCTCATGTTGTGTCTCACATAGCGCTGTAGTTTAGCAAGTCTGTACATCGCCACCTCTTCATGCATATGCACAAGTCTATACATTCATGAGCATAGTCTTACACTCATTTTCAATGTGCATACTTCACCTTGTGCACACTGCGATTCACACCTGCAAGTATGTACATTCGATTGGTAGCATGTCAGTGCATCCATGTTCAATGTGTAGACTTCCCTATCTGCATTTGTGCAACCTCACATACAAAGTCTATACACTCGTTATCATGCATTCAAAGTCCATACATTCATAACCATGCATTCAAGTCTACATAATCTCCTGCATACACTACACAATGCACACTCTTCTTGTTGCATCGAGCACATACTTCATCGGTGCATATTTTGTTTTGCATTTGTGCATCCTTTGCATAGGTGCATCTTTTCTGCCTTATGATGCTCTGCCTTATGATGCACACCTTACATTCGATGTGCACACTCGGTGCAGTCATTTAAATCAGTGTAGTTCTGGTTGTGCTAAGAGTTCCCCAATCATTGCAAAGTATGTTGGTTCGATAGTCCAAGGCTATAAAGGAATTTTTGGAAAAGTAAAATCAGCTTTTTCTGTTGGACCAATCACATGTAAGTAGTAGAAACTTTTGTACTCTGTTTCTTGGGGAGAAAGGCTCCTATGTGGACAGTACTGCATGGCTTCCATTGGCTGTCCAATAGGAGGGCCTCGTACCTCATTGGTTCGAGATTCGATTGCCTTGGCTTTTACACCTATACCCTTAGGGTTTCACCCTTGCCTTAGGTGTGGTTTAGAAAAGCTTTCTCATGGGGCTTTCTTGTCTTTTTTTCTATATTCTAGCCCTATTTATACCTTGCGATCTCCATTGAAACAGGGAGGCATCCTACGCTAATATTGTTCTATCTGTTGCAGGGAGAAGAAAGGAGTGCCGCCACAAGGTGGATAGGAGAGGGCTTTGATAGACTCATCAGTTCAAGGTGTTTGTAGGAGCGATTGGAGCTTGGATTTGAAGGAACACATCTTGGATCTTCAAGAAGAAGGACTGGCTGCTCCAACATCCTGCGAACTCAACTCCTCCTACCTGAACTTCAAGAAAGATCTTCTAATGGCCAGTGGAAAAATGAAGGGGAAACTTTCTACATCTGTTATCCATTTCCTGATGATAGTCTTCTTTATTTACACACTGCTGTGAGCGTTATTGTATATCCTTTGATTTTCTCAAACTCAGAATATCTGTGTGTGTGTACGGAGCTGTGTCTCCGTGTGGTTGTTGTGTCCGGGGTACGTTCCCCGAACGTGTGTGTCTGTGCTGCAGTGGCAGCGTGTTGGGGCCAGGTCATGTGTGTGTTTTGCTGCAGAGGCAGCGTGTGTGGTGTGGGGTTCATCCCCGTGTTGCTACTTTGGTAGCGTGTTAGTGAAGCCTCACCGGGTTTGGTGAGGGGTGGACGTAGGGAGCCTGTCGTGGTCCCGAACCACCTTAAAAATCCCTGTGTTCATTGTGATTGCCTGTGTGACTGTCCATTTCTCCTATCTCCCTTCACAGGTTATCTTATTGATTTTTATTTCACTACACCACTACACTTTGCTAGCTCTGCTATCTGTTATTAGTAATCGTTCATCGCTTGTTGAATTGGTCTTACGAGTGGGATCGGAAAGATCGAGAGAACTTTTCAGATCTCATGTTAGTTTAGGTTAATCAACTCAGTTTGTTTTAATTCCATTGTATTTAGTTTAGAAAGTTGTTAAAATCCGCCATCTCGGCAAGGGGACAATTCAACCCCCCTTCTTGTCCGCCATCTCTCTGGGCCAACACTGCGACAAGTGGAACTCAGATTGAATCGGTTGTCGATGACTTTCCGGTGCATGCTATCTATAGCTCGTCTCTCGGTGCACATCTTCTCCAGGGTTTGTCGTCTCAATCGACCCGCCCGTCCCGGTCACGACCTAGGACGGGTCGGGTCGGTCCCATCTCGCTCCGTCTCGGTCCATCTCACTCCGTGTTAAAATAAAAAAAACTATATATATATAATAAAATAAAATAAAAAAGATACCTATATATATAATATAATATAATATAATATTAAAATAATGAAATATCCCGATCATGACCTATGACCCGGGCGTCCCGCCGCCCGCCTGGGTCGAATCGGATCGTACAGATCATGACGAGTCGCACCGAGACGACAAACCCTGATCTTCTCCCATACCATACATAATACGCCCACAGTTTGCGAGTTTGAATGCTGTGCTTCAGACTTTCAGAGAAAGAGATCGTGCATAGATACCCTTATGATCTACTACACTTTCATATTTATCCCTAACTTTTATGAATTGTCAAAAATGTCCTTAATTACTGCCAAATGGATGTACTTGTACACTCCCCGTTCAAATGCCGTCGACTTCGAAACAATATTCTTAGGAGTGTCGATGAATGTGGAAAGTCCAAAAGTGCCCTAAAAGTCAGTGTGGCCTCACCAAGTTCTTATAAAACATAACTTGAGGGGTAAATTTGTCATTTTAATGTGTAAACCATAGTACCATACTCAAGTTCTGACAAGAGTATAATTTGTAGCCATTGAGAAGTATCAAGCGCTATATTTGACATTTCATAAAAATCAGGGGTCAATAGATAGCCCTTAAAACTTAGAATCTATTAAGGGCTATCCTTGAGAAGTATTAAGGGCAAAAACACTAGATTACATGCGTAAAACTGCAGAAATCCCTGTCAAACATTCTTCGTTGTTATATATCATGAATGCACATGTTATTTCAAACAGAAAATTACCCCTATAAACTTAAAACTTTTTAAAATTATCTCCATACTCTCACCTCTATTGTACTTACCGTAATATCCCTCAAATCTCTTAACCAGTGATAGATACCCCTAGAGTTAAATCCCATGTGAACGACGATAACTCACTCATGTGAGTTTACCATTTTACCTAAGAGAGAGAGACAGAGGGCACCGGAGGGGGAGACTCGACCCCTTGGCACCGACACCCCGACTGTTGAGAGAGAGAGAGAGAGGTGGAGACACCAATGGCCCCGACACCCCACTAGGTGCAGAGAGAGAGACAAGACGAGACAGAGAGTGGTGGGGGTAGAGAGGACGGTCACGTGCACACCCGCCTCGACACCATCTACATCTTTTCCCTCGTCCACCCACTTCACCTCTCCCCCACTCTCTTGCGTTCCAGTAGCAGCAGAAGGAGCGGTCTCTCTTGAGCCCTCCGAGCCTGATGCGGCTGCAGCTGCTCAGCTGAATTGAGATACCGCTGGGCAAGAATGGGCGAACAGAGACAAGAAGCAGCCGTAGCTCTAGCTTCGGATTGAAACTCTACAGCAAGCGTGACATCAGAGGGGTAGTGAGATTTGCCATCAATCACCCTTCCTATGGATCGCTCTGGAGGAGGTGAAAGTGATCAGCTCGAGATGGAAAAATCAGAATGGGGCAGGGTGGTGATGACGGTGCTGAGGTTGGCGGGGTTCGTGATACACTTGCGGGAGAGAGAGATTTGAGAGTGAGGAGTAGGTTAGAGATTTGGGCGGGCGCACGCGCGCGAGAGAGAGAGAGAATTTTAACTAAGGATAAATTAGATATTTCTATCTCCTTCACCCACCTTCAATTAACTAAGGTAACGCCCCAATCATGGTAGAGACAATGCCTCCAGCTTAAAGATTTGAGAGGTATAGCGTAAACATGATAAAGGTTGAATTGCAAGGATAATTTCAAAAGATTCTGAGAGTACAGGGGTAATTTTTCCTAATTTTAAACTAGGTTAGATTAACTTGACATGATTTAGAGGAACAATTAGTGACATGGGGATGTGTAGGCAAATGCATGAATCTCACGCAAGCTCCTGTACTGGAAGGTTGCCGGCAAGAAGGCAGTAGTGACAACACAAACAAGATTGTTCAGGATTCCATAGACATGAATTTCGGTTCTTTTCATTCTCCACGTTGTATAGCAAAATCACACATTTAGAGGAAAAAGGAAAAGAATAGATTTCCTGTTTTCTTTTGTGGGGGGGTGTGTGGGAAGGGGGTTTGTGGAGTCTCACTTGCACTTGAGATAACTGGGGAAAAAAGAACACTAATATCATGCAATGCATGAAAAATTCAATCAAATCGTGGTCAACTTTTGATGCCACATCAAAGGAGGTTTCACATGATCTAAGCTTTAGAGATCTTTTTCACGCGTACATAAGTAAAAAAACAGGCAGCTTTTCACATATGAGGCTCATGCAAAGCTACTAGTTTCTAGCTTGGGTTAACTGATAACCACCATGAGAGTTCACTTAAATTCAGTATTATGGTGATACCCACAAAAACTATGCAGCACAAATAGCCAAAAGCAACAGAGAGTTCAACGTTGGTTACTCTCATTTTTCGTCTTTTTTTTTCCTTCCAAATCCACCAGGGAGCACTAGAATTAAATGCTGATTAGACCCAGTACTTTATATAATTAATGATTCCCACCCTGACATTCCCACAATGAACAATGATTTAAACGAAGTTTGCTGATCTGAATAATTTTGCAGTACATGAATAAGAGAAGCCACCTCTGTCCCTTTCGTATATACAAATCTTGCAATTACCTGCTACAGATTTGACCACCCTCAGATTTCCTCAGTCTGGGCAACGCAATCACACCACTGACCACACAGACTTAAAAATCTGCACCCTTGGGATGACAAGCTGATGCGTACTGTGGATACTTGGCCTTCAGGAAAGAGAGCTGTCACACAGAAAAAAGAGTAAAAATTGTGAAAAACACAAATAAAGACTGCTTCTAGCTTTCAACTTACATACAGATCAAAGAAGCCAATCATTCAGGGCTCACCCATCAAACATTGATTTGTGAGAATTGAAGCATTTACAGCCATCAGTTTCAAGTGCCCAATGCTGTCATCTTACATATGGGGCAGAGGTTTTTATGTGTTAACCATTGTTTGACGCAGGCAGTGTGAAAATCATGCCCACAATCTAATGTCCCAATATCCTCATCGTCAAGGTAGTCTTCCTGCCAAATTGTAGATGTCATTGGAGAAAGCCTTCAGCCCGCCAGGTATAGAAACTAAAGTTGCAGTCAGTTTACCTGGCAAATGCAGCATGGTTCAACTTCATTATATGACACTGTGGTAATAGATAAATACTTCCGCTGCTTCAAATGCTTTAGAATTGTCTCCTCGCTCAACCCAGTGCTGACATTTCCAATCCGCTCTTCCAATGCAAGCAATTCCTGTAAGATACTGATAGCCCTGTTCAGGGAGCTATCCATTTGGCATAACGAAAGAAATAACTGCAGGCTTTTACCTCATAAGACATATTATCTACATCAAGCCGCATGTCTCTGTGCCTGTCGTGCAAGTCCGCAAGCCCATGGAATGCGGACTGGTCAAGAATCAAAACATCCTGTCCAGTTAGGATTAGCAAAAGTCAACTCCTTATGACGAGAGATTCTTAGGACACTTCATGATCTTACACTGGAGACTTAGATGGACATTGAAACAATTGGGTGAATGGGAAACAGAAGAAAACAACACGAAGAGCTACCAACAAAAGACATCCGGTATGTGAAAATAAGCTTTTTATAGTTGCCAGAGCAAAGATGTGTCCTGTGCAGCGTAGATGTAAACATCATGCTGTGTATATCACCACAGAACACGTTGACCTCCCCACACCGAATTAACCTCCTGAATATACAGATCATCAGGAATCAAACTATACTATTCAGGAAACTCACCTCAAATCTTATGTTTTCTCCCCTGCGCATATGATCCAGGGCGTTGCGAATATGCTGCATAAAGAAACCATAAATAAGATCCCATGGAAGTTCATGTCGTAAAAAAGTAAACATGTACAGACTACTGCAAAATATAGCTGATTTCAACCATCAATAAAAAGAAAGGGAAAAAAACACAGATAAGTACTTCCAATTTAAATAACTAGAACTTAAATTAAAATTAAGGGGAAAAAACAGGAAGCACCAAAACAAATCTCCTCATTTTTGCAGAATGACGGGGTTAGTTGTGATTGATTCTAAGGAGGGCGATTTTAGTGGATCTCAAAATCCACTGCAAGTCATAGGAGAACTGAAAGTGGACTTCAAAAGCATCCATTAGTCAAAATATAATGTGATTTAGAATTTAAGGAGGGCGTGGTTAAGTGAGATGTCTAATTGAATTCAATTTATGAATCATATTTCAAGTTGAGTGTATTTCGTTGGTTCTCTTTGGGATTTATTTAGGGACTAAATTCTTGGGTTAGCGAGTTAAGTGAGAGTTTTGTCCATGCATTCAATTCATTGGTTAGTTTGCTTCAAGGTGGATGTCAAATAAGAAGGGAATTGAACTCTTATCTCTCCAAGGTGTGAATTCAATACCCTAAAACTCTTCTTAAATCTGACTTTCAATAGCACTTGTATTTCCCCAAGGAAATATGATATTCCTAACTGAACATATACGGTTCACTAACAAGGAGTTTTAATTATCACGTCTTAGGATTAAATGCTCCATCACAATAACCCTGTATAAATCGCAACTTAAATCCCACTGAGGTTAATACAAAAGAAAGCATATATCTTAAAACTCTTCTGCAAGACCTCGTATTTCCAAATCACACTTGGAATCCTGCCGTGCAACTTCTCCAATGCCCTCTCTTCCCCATGTTCTGCTCCGTGCTTGAAGATACAATGGCATCATGTCTCCGTCTTCTTCTTCAGTCTAGCCCCTTTCTTTCCTCAGTATGTGTTCCCCATCCCCTGTAGCCCTTCCATCTTCTCTTCTCTTGCAAGGAATTGCAGTTTTGACATGCTAATAACAAATTAATGCAAGCGCTGAGTGAATGATCCATGAACTTGTTGCAGTCCCACAGCACACCAATGCTACAGCACCAGGCCGCATGTCGCAGCCAGCCCTGTCCACAGTGTGCATGGCTGCATGTTGCAGCCATCCATGAACTTTATCTCTGTGTTTAAATATATTATTATGCTATACATATATGAAATATTATGGTCATCAGAAATATTCTAGTTATAACAAAATGATAAATCTTTATCTCAATCAAAAAGGCCATATACAAACACTGAAGTAATCCTAAATGTAGTTTATTCAACTTTTTATGAACAGTTTGGTATAAATGCATTTTGGATTTGTTTTACTTTTATATGGTGATAGATATTTATGGTAGTACCATTAACTCTATAGTGTATAAATCCATTTTTTCATTTAATACAACACTGGTACCACCGACCTTAAAAAAAATCCATAGTGTATAAAACATAATTTCTGAATTCATTGTGACTAACACTGCCTTTTGAAATCATAGTTTTAAAATATACATGCATTTTAAAATCACAGCTCAATGTATTTTAAATATGACCATACACTTTAAAATCACTGGGATTCTATTCAAATCATAGGTGATTTGAAATCAATCTACCATTGGACACATTTCCAACCATTAGACCAAGCAAGCTGCAAAATGTTCATATCAAGAGGTATAACCCACATCTTATTCTCTCAGGGGCCATGGAGTCCTTTTGAATGGGTAGCCCCATAGCCCTTGTGGAAGTTCCCTTGGAGTGGGTAGGCTGAATAGCCAACAATCAGGCTTCTACTCATGGCTTGCCATCTCTTACGAGATGTCCGAGATCTCTCCGAGATCTCTGTCTCTTTAAGGTTTGCAAGAAACGAAGTCCCCGAGACCGAGATCTCTCTCTCTCTCTCTCTCTCTCTCTCTCTCTCTTGTGTGTGTGTGTGTGTGTGTGAGAGAGAGAGAGAGGGGGGGAGGGAGGGAGATCCCTTCCTCTCTCTCTCTCTCTCTGCCCACTGGTTTCCTCCTTCCTTTGTCCTTGTCTCTCTCTTCCCCGGCGCCCTTGAGCTCTCTCTCTCCCCAGTCTCTCTCTCTCTCTGTCTATCCCTCTCCCCCGAACTCTCTCTGTCTCTCTCTCCCCCCCCACCCTCTCCCCCCATGCATGTGAATAGATTTGTTATTATTATCATTACTGTTTATTTCGTAAAATTGAGTTGTCAATTATAAGTTTGTATAATTGAGTAGTTAGTAGAAAAAATTAAGATTTTCTAAGAAATAGGCTATATACATGAAAAAAAATTCTGAAATCACCGAACCAGATCTCCCGAGAATTTTTCAAGATCTCTCCGAGATCTCCTCTTCCGCCTTTCCGAGACGGAACCGATATTCGAGACGGAAGACCTTGCTTCTACTCAATAATGGACGTGGGATGATAACTGCTCACATGTATTAAGGTACAAGAAGATACCCTCTCACATTTTCTAGCTGAATACAAGTTGAGAAAACATCTAAAAGGAGCACTATAAAAGATAGGTGAAAGTAAATTTTTTAACCAAGCACCATAATACTCTCACAAAAATCATGAGCACAAAACTTCCATATTTCTATAAATTGACAGGTGAAAGTATAGCTGTCAAGGGGACAAGACGACCCAAGACGTTCACTGGATCCCTAAGCGCTTAAGCGACAAGGCGCCCGCTTAGACGTCGCCCAGGTAACACTTCGACCACTAATTAAAAAAAATTAAAATATATCCTCCAATATATAAATCAAGAATAAAAAATGTGAAAAATACAAAAAATATAAAAAAAATTAAATTACATGAAGAAATTGCCATAATTAAATTATATGACAATTATAGAAATTAAATTGTATCAAAAATTACAAAAGTAAATGCAAAAGATTCAAAAGTAAATGTAAAAAATTAAAAAAAATATAAAATAATATAATAACATCAAGAAAATTACAAAAAATAAAGAGTTAGACGTACGTAACCCTATATAGTCAGAGACGTGAGGCGAGCGAGGCGACCAAGGAGTCGCCTCATGCCTCAAACGCCTAAGCGATGGCCCAAACATTTGAGACGTTTGAGGCGAGATTTTATTAAATATATATATATAATTCAAAATTTAAATTATCTAAATATCACAAAAAATATCAAAAAACTACATATATAAAATCAATAATTTTTCTAAATCCATTCATTCCTGAACAAGAATAACACTCATATTGTCATACATGCAAAATTTGCAAATACACTAAACAAGAATATCAAGTGCAATATTATAACAAAACAAAACCAATTAAACAACTAAATAAGTTAATTACATAATCCCATAACACAAAGTGTTTCAAATTTCTCTCAACTCTCAAGCCTCCTCATCACTCATAAAAGACGGAGAGTGAGAGACTGAGAGAGCAGAGAGACACAGAGAGAGTGAGGGAGACAAAGTGAGACTGAGAGAACAGAGAAACAGAGAGTGAGGGAGACAAAGTGAGACTGAGAGAACAGAGAAACAGAGAGAGTGAGAGGGAGACAGAGAGTGCGAGAATAGAGAGAGACAGAGTGAGGACGAGGGAGACAGAGGGGCTCGGTCCCCTCACTTTCACTGTGAGGGAGATAGAGAATGGGAGAGAGAGAGAGAGAGTGACAGAGTGGGAGAGGGGCCGAGCCCCTCTCTGCTTGTGCTTGTGAGAGAGAGAGAGAGAGGAAGACAGAGTGAGGGAGAGGGAGAGTAAGAGAGGAAGACAGAGTGAGGGAGAGGAAGACAAAGAGGGGCTCGGCCCCTCCCTCTCAATGTGAGGGAGATAGAGAGGGGGAGAGAGAGAGTAGCAGGGGGAGAGAGAGAGTGACAGTGTGGGAGAGGGGGCGATCGCCTCTCTGTGTGCGTGTGCCACTATGTGAGAGAGAGAGTAAGAGACGGAGATGGAGAGATAGTGAGAGGGAAACGGAGAGACAGTGAGAGGGAGACGATGAGAGAGGGAGACGACGAGAGAGGGAGATAGAGAGTGAGGGAGAGGGTGACAGAGTGAGGGAGACAGAGAGAGAGTGAGAGGGAGACGACGAGAGAGGGAGAGGGAGACGGGGAAAGAGGGAGAGGGAGACGACGAGAGGGTGTGTGCATGTGTGCAACTGTGTGAGAAAGACAGAGAGAAGGAGGGAGATGAGTATCGAATGCCGATGTCGCCGCTCGTCGGAAGCCGCTGTCGCCGTTGGGGATTAGGGTTGTCGATTGGGGAGCAAGGGAGAAGTGGCCGCGGGGTGAGACGGGAACGAAACCCTCACGGGTTAAAACGTGGATCCGCCTTCGAGGGTTAACGGATATTCATACCCGATACGCGGCTCCGCTGAGGGCGAGTTGGTGGGAACGGCGGGCGAGGCGACATAAGGCGTTCGCCTCAGCGAGCCACGACGGGGTGAGGCGAGTTGCCATCGCCTCGCCTCGCCTCAGCGCCTAGGCGCGATTTCGACTACATAGACGTAAGTAAGTGGGATCTGGTTCAAACGGGTCAGGTCGGCCCGCCTTGGTGCCTAGGCACCTGCCTTGGCGCCTAGCCCGCCTTGGAGATCGCCTAACTCGTCTTTTCCACTGTCAACAAGACATTGGACTGCCTAGCCATTCAAAGGCGCCTGGGTGCCTAAGTGTCTCCTAGGCGCCTGCCTTGACAGCTATGGGTGAAAGTAAATTTTTTAACCTAGCTCCATAATACCCTCACAAAAATCATGAGCACAAAACTTCTATATTTCTATAAATTGGCATTTCTACTTATTAACAAAGTGATGTCTCCTAATGACATGTAATCAAGCATCATTTGCTAGTGAAGTAGCTGCTCACCTGCTCTAATCACGAAAGCAGTGCTGTAGCCACCAGACTCAAAAAAGAAGACCAAAGCTAGACTAGGTTTAGGCTTCAAACTAGTTTACAATATTAACGCCTGTGGGGTGATTGGAGATCACAAAGTCACTGGTAAAAAGCTCCAAGGATCACAAAGCCAAATGCTAATTGGCTTGATTCTCTGGATCTCAAGGATCTTTGTTCCTCTTTGACTACGTGGTTAATTACAAGCTCCACTTAAGGTTTTTTTTAATTTATTCTAAACAGCCAACAAGTAAGCTACTGCTTGACAATGTCTTCATCCTTCCAAATTACTAAGCATTAGCATCTCCTTCAATGACACCAAAATTCTAAAACTAACAGAAAATGATATTGTAAGCTCTGACAACAAAACATAAGTAGCTACCATCAAAAAAAACGAAAGAACAGAAGTAGCCAGAAGAAGTCAGATGGTGAAGTAAAGGTACTCTCTGATTTGGGTTAATGAACAACTCGATATGTTGTACATCAAAGTGAACCACGGTTGTCAAGGTGTCCATGGTGACCAAGGTGGAGGCCCACCGCCTTACTACTTAGGTGATAAGGTGAGACACCTAGGCCAAGATTAGTTTATATAACTAAGTACGATTCAAGAGAACAACTACTATACATTTTCTACATATAAGTTATATCTTTAGTTAATAGAAAATTTGATATTCACAAATCTTCAACATATACCTATATTTTAAAAAATAAAAACAGAATAAATGACAAACAATAACAAATTAATCACAAAGTTTATCAAGTCAAAATCTCATTCTAACTCAGGTTATGGCATTTTTAAAGAAAGTAGGGCAAACATCATCTCATGACGTCCTTCCACACATGTTTACAACACCTGGAAAATAAATGGAAAAAGAGGTTTAGGCGTTCATTTGTTGAACAAAGATGCACTTTTGTTAGCTATTGGATTAGCATGTGCATAATTGTTTCTGCACTTTATATTTAACAGACGATTTAAGATTCGTATACTGGACTTTTCCCCACCGACCGTAGTCGGTGTTAATTTACATTGGAACAAGTCTGAACACCATTGATTAACTGTCAAAGATGTCTTTTAACCCTTACAACATCCGTTGTGATACAAGAGATTAAGTCCAAAAAGAACCTCCATACCCTAAGGCAAGAGTATAATTGCAATAGATGATATTCTTTATAGACTCTCAGACATATTTAATTGCTTCATAGGGTAGGGTTTATTTGCAATTTTCCCTCAAATTGAAGTTTATTTAAAATTTCCCTTTAAACTTAAGTTTATCCCTTGTGACAAGAGTTTAATCCCAATTTCGTGATGACCAGAACATTCTTATGCCATTCTGATAATTTTCAAAATTTTCTTGTAATTTTTTTGGATATTTATGTAAATTTAAAAAGATCCAGGGTAAACATGCAATTATTCAATCTTTTGAACAACATAGGGGGTTTTCCACAATTTGGAAGATATTTCTACAAACTTGAACATTACTGGTTCAATCTCTCAACTTTCAGGATTTTTTTCCTGAATTTCGTGGGTATTTATGCAATTTCATAAAGTTACATGGCATTTGGTAATTTCCCATGCATGCATAATACTTCTAGACCTGTAAACGGATCAGATACGGAGCGGATAGTGTGATATCCGAATTCGTATCCGATTAATAATCGAATTATCCGATTAGTAATCGAATTATCCGTCGGATACTTTATTCGGATAATAATCGGATAAATACGAATTCGAATTCGGTTCGAATTTTAAACGGATAATCACTAGGCCTACTTGGGGGTGAGTTGTGTTAGCCGTGTGCGAGCATCGTATATTATTTTCTCAAAAAAAAAGAGTGAAAGTTATTTTTATTTTGAGAGATGTTATCAAAAGATTAGACTTCATCCTAAAAAATAGGAAATAACTTACCAAGTGGGTGTAAGTGAATTTCTTATTTTTAAATTATATTTTGAGATAAAAAAGATAAAAAAGAGTAATCAAACAATATATTAAGATTTAAGTTAATTATATATAGAATATGTGTATCATTAGATTTTTATCTAAGGGTTCATATTCGGTCAGATAATATCCGACACGAATATCTCAATATCCGAATTCGTATCCGATATCCAATTAAATTATCCGTCGGATATTTTATTCGAATAATTATCCGATTAAACGAATACGAATTCGAATTCGGTTCGAATTTTAAACGGATAATTGTCAGGTCTAAATACTTCTACAATTTTGGAACTTTATGGGGATCTCTACACAATTTCCTCAATTTTATGGACTTTCTGCATTTTCCTGTAATTTTCTAGACATTTATGTATTTTTTTGAAAATGCAGCGTTTTTTTGCAATTTCAAGACTTTGTGGAGACTTGTGTAATTTTGCACACAAGTAAGAGTTCCACATGGGCTTTCATAATTTTTTCAGAGTTTCTCCACGAATTTCTATATTTTTACAGAATTTTGGCACAAATACATAAAATTCTCCCAAAGTAGGGTTCTAAGTGTAAAAACCAAATCGTACCCTTGAACTTGGCTTTTACAAGATCAAACAGACTAAATCCACAATTTCTTAGGGGATGGCCGAACCAAGCCTTATCTCAAGTCTTCAAGTGTTCTTGGAGTTCTTGAGAGAGAAATTTCCCTTGGGATTGCCTTAGGTTGTGTTCAGCTCCTGTATGGTTTGGCTTGTGTGTGTCTTCCTCAAATGAGCCCTATAGGCAGGTGAACCGGGGGGGGGGGGGGGGGGGCTTGGATGAACATTTAATATTTGGTGAAGATAAAGAGACCCAGAGGTAGTTCCCCTGGTTGATATTTGATTTGAGAAAGCGGGAGGGAGCAACCCCGGTTTAAGAATTAAATGAGTGAGAAGGGGGATTCCCCCGATTTAGAGTGAAAGAGGTGGAGACCCGAGGGAGCCTCCCCCGGACCAAGTTGGCAAGCGTTGAAGGGAGGAACCGGGGGGGCTTCCCTCGGTCTAGCTGGCAGGCAGAGAAGGGAGGGTCCCCCGGTCCAGCTGGCAGCGGTGAGGAGAAGGGAACAGGGGGGCCTTCCCCCAGTCCAAGCTGGCTGGAGAGAGGAAGAGGGAACCGGGGGGCTTCCCCCAATCCAAGCTGGCAACGATGAGGAGGGAACCGGGGGGCTTCCCCCGGTCCATCTGCTAGGGGGGGGTTCCCTCGGTTAACAGCCCAGGCAGAACCGGGGGTCCCCCCCCCCTTCTTCCTTGCGTGAACACTGAGAGGGAGAGAAGAGAAGGCAGCCGGCCTCCCCCTCCCCTTTGGCAGCTTTGGGAAAAGCCTATAAAAGGCTTGTCTTGTCCTTTTTCCTCTTTCTTTATTACTATTTCGGAGTTCGAGGAGAGAACGACACGTGAAGGTTCTTTGTATGGTTGTCTTCATCTCAACGTCGACTTGTTGTCGGACTTCTTGCACTTTCGGGACCACAATTCGAGGTACCATGGACGGCTCCCGATAGTGGTGTTTGTGAGTTCTTCACACGGGTTTATGACTTTACACCGTGCGTGAGATATTTGACAGAACTACGGTGCGCAAAACATGCCAGGACCTCGTAGATTTCTTCGCCTGACGGATCCCCAAGACATGTATGACTGAACGGCGATGATTTTATATCATCCCACGCCATCATGAGACATGATTTAATCTATTTCTCCTGAAATAAGTCAGAAAATATAAGTGTGACTCAACAGCGATGATTTTATATCATTTTGTGCCGCCATGGGACTGTAAAATATTTATTCCCTCTGAATTAAATCAGAAAACTATCAGGTTCAACAACACCTTTCGCAGAAAAACACCTGGCCTCACAATACAAATCGACTTGTGTGGTCAAACGGTATGCTCGATAGCATAATGGCTTAGGCAATTTCCCATGCACGTCATTATGGCCAGGAACAATTTCCCATGAATGCCATAATGCCCCTAAACTTTTGCACAAATACTAAAGCACACCTCAAAACAAGGAGTGGATACCTTGTCAAGGCAGGTTAGGTGGGCCTAAGGTGGCTTATATGCCCCAAGGCAGCCAAGTGAGTGCCTTAATGGGCTGCTCTTCTAGGCGCATGGTCACCTTGGGCATCATGGAGCACCTTGTCACCTAGGTGATGCCTTGAAAACAATGAGGTGAACCCTCGTCGAAAAACATGCATGTAGTGAAAGCATTCAAATGTTAATCAGTTGGATATAGTGATGGTTTGCTGGACTACCATACCAATCCAAGTTGGACAACTCGTACTGTACCACGAGAAATCAGGTGTAACAAGTCGATCCAAGTCATTTTGCAAAACAACAAAAAGGGAAAAGGGGGCCTCAATTGGGCAACTCATCTCAAGTCGGGCCGACCAATACCGTGGCCGACATATGCCATACTAGGGTAGATCCAGACAACAGTATAGCAAACCTTCGATATCGTGGACATGAATGCACTACCAATTGTTCCCGTTATACCCTGCACACATGTAATGAGGGTCCCCCATAACATCAATGCACCACCAATTGATCCCTCATTACAATACAGAAACACCAGCAACTTTGATTGGAGTTAAAAAATCAGTGGTAATGATTCTAGTGAAGTGCGGTCCATGGATCATGGGGCAAAATGATTAGGGCCTTTATCTCGAGCTCAAGCACCTCTTTTCTCCTCTTTGCCTAAAGCAGGAAATCACAAGCTTCAAACCAATCTTTCCTGAATCCTATGCAAAGAAACTATTTTGATGTCCTAATCATTCTCCATAATGCTTAAGAAGCAACCCATTCAAAAACTGTCTTTGACCCTCTTCAAATGAAACAAAAAGGGGCATCCTTCTGTAGGTCATGGTGATTGTGTACAATGTGTAATAGGAAAGCTTCGATAGTGTGCCATGTGTAAATAGGAAAGTTTAACTACCCTTATTGATAGCTTGTATGAGTCCCATCACTAATAAGATTTAATAATCAACCAAATTTAATCCGTTGTAGTAATTTCCCATAGCTTCATAAAAGCATAAGAAAAAGCTTGATTGAAATTTTATTAATAAGTCAATTTTGATCACTTGCATCATATAGTATAACGTTTGTTCATGTTATACATTCAAGAAGAAGAGCTGTAATTCATTGATATAAATTTCTGAAGTTATAAGGAGAAAATCCTAAGTCAAGGTTAGAAATCCTACATTCAAGAAGTTTTTCTTCACCTGCTATTTGATAACTTCAAAAGGCAAGCCCCCCTCCCCACCAAGTAAGATTGGCTAAGTCAAGGGCCTCTTGGCAAAACAAATGGGCAGTCGCATCAGGTTGGCATTTGGCTTAAAGAGAGAGAGGACTTTTTTGTGAGAACATGTGGATTGTACCAACAATCTTATTGCTAAATAGAGGCGGTAAAATGAGCTGAGGTGAGGAGAGATTCCTCGCTCCCAGAAAGTAGAAAGTAAAAAGTTATAAAAAGATAGGGCAAGGGAATGAATTGCCAAAATATGGTGAATATTCCTAGAACACTGAAAGACGAGAAATAGCATGCAGGGCACTATTCTCAACATAGAATTTACTTCCTCGGAAGATGGCATCATTCCTCTCCCTCCAAATACTTCATGCAATGGCGCGAGGAATAAGACCCAGGAGCAATCTTCAAGTCTTATCAAGGGAGGAAGCTCTCAAACTCCGGAAATGTTGCCACATTTGGTGGGCCGTAATGAAGTTGAGTCGGAAAGAGAAAAGCTGTCCCAATGCACACCTCTTGGCTAATAAGACAGGTTATCATAAGATGATCAACATCTTTTGCATTAAGCCCACAGAAGGAACACAGGACATCACAATCAGGTGCCCACTTTCTTCTATATGTTTTGGTAATGATCCTTTTTGCAAATAGAAGCCACATAAAACCTTGAATCTTTAATGCCATCTTCACTTTCCACACTTGTGAGAAGAGGTCATAAGGTGGCTTCTTAGTGTCCAGTGATTGATAGAAACCCCTGACAGAGAAAAGCTTAGACGGACTGTTCCAGAGTAGCATTTCTTCTTCTTCACTATGCAGATGAACATCTTGCAAAATGAACATGGCGTCTGAATATTCAGACACTTCCAAATCCTTCAAATCCCTTCACAAATTAAAAGACCAATGGGCAACCCTGCATTGATGAAGTAATTCTAAAAGACTGATCTCTGTTTCTCCTTGGCTAATAGATAAATTGATGCGGGACACTAGTGAGGACAAAATATTCAGCGCATTAAACGGCAATGCAACCTACGATAACGTTATAGGGACACCACCAATTATTCCAGAAGGGACATATCTCATGACAATCAGGTTGAGTGTAACATTCCACGTTGTTAGTCCGTTCAAATTGTTTAACAGTGGATTGATGCCAGTTAAGAAACTACCGCCAGAACAGGGTGCAAGCTCCAAGTTTTAATGAATCAATCTAAGCATCACAAAGAACAGGATCACTCACTCACATTCAACAGCGATCTGGCGCGCAACAGACTTTAAGGTATACCAAATGAACAGAATCAACCAAGCAAGGGAAAGAAATATAGGCCTGCATGATGTCCTCACAAAAGGGCCGACACTGGCCTGAGGTTCCATCTGCTGGGACCATGTCGAAACTAACACCTGGTCGTGGTTGGGCTTAGCAGGATTCACATGTGAACGCCCGGTGTAGGGTGCCAGGATGCGGCGTAGCCAGTGCCGGGCCCACGTATAGGATGCGAGAGTTCGACTGTTGGGTTGTAGCGTGCTCAATGGGCTCATGTGGGATGCTGGCTCCAAGACGCGGAGAACCGGGGGAGAGAGAACAGAGATGATGGTGGGAGACAGAGAACAGAAAGGAAGGGGAAGTGATGGAGTGAGAAGGGAGAGGGCCGTTGTCCTGCTGACAAGGAGGGGCCAAACGAAGAGAGGGAGAAGAGAGTGTAACGAAGATGGGAGGAATTTGCAAGGAGCGAGGGGGAGCGGTGGGGTTGGGAGGCTGGTGGCAGCTGGCGAAGGCGAGGGTTGGGGGGGGGGGGGGGGCGCAATGTGGGCGTCGAGTTGGTGCGTTGCTGTCAAGGTGGTGGCCGGTCAAAGATGAAAGGCAGTCGGCAGCAACGCACCTGGGTCTCACGGTGGGGTGCTCCGCGAAATGGTGACTGCTGCAGGCAAGCAGGAGGAGGGGCAGGTGCAGCTGCAGACACGGTGGTGGCAGTAGGTACCACTAGAACCGCAGTTGTGATCGGTGGGGTGCGGACGGACAGCAACTGGGACGTCTGAAGGAGGCGTCAAGGTGGCGGCACTCGCGGTTGAGGAGGGAGGGTTGTCGGGGCCATCAGAAGTGGGGGTTCTACGCTGTTCCTACTGTTGCTGTACGCCGGGAGAGAGGGGAAGAGAGAAGAAGAGGCGTGGAGAAGACGATGGGCGCAAACCCTCTCTCTCTCTCTCTCTCTCTCTCTCTCTCTCTCTCTCTCTCTCACACACACACACACACACAGAGTGGCAGCACCCACAAGTTTTTTTTCTTCTCAAATTATGCAAAATTAGGGTACGAGGCTTATTTATAGGGAATCTAGACTCCCAATGACCAAACTGACCCTATCTATGGAAAGAAACAGAAAATACAGAATAAAAATAACTCTAACCACACTGACCCCATCTACGGAAAGAAACTAAAAAATACAAAATAAAATAAAAATGGCTCTGACGTCTACTATGACTCTAAATAAATAATACAAAAATATCTAGTCAGCAACGCTACTCCTTTTTGAGCCAAAAGAGATGTGATCGGTGTGCTTGACTCAGCTCTGCTGCATTGGCGGTACACCCGTGCTAGATCGAATAGGGCTCTAGCTCCAGCTCTAATGTCATCACCAAAAATCCTAGCGAAAGAGATTCTAAATGGATGTACAGTACATCTGTCTGCCTAGAAGAGAATCTGTTTTCCATTGTGGTGGGGACACCGATCCGGTCCACAGGTTCAACCTGGCATGGGTGTACCAGTGTCGTCAAGACCCAGACCCGACCTCACTCTAGCGGCGAGAGGATCTCCATGATTAGGCATTTATAGTATTTCATTAGTATTTTATTTTCCCATGATAGTCCTTGAATCATCATTACGATAGTTTGCATTTCCCATGTAGTGCTTCATTTTGGATTGCATGGATCCTTTAAGAGGATCCACAAAATCTCTTTGTATTTTCAAGAGATATCGACAGGTCGTAGAGTCCCTAGGATGGCTCCTTGAGCCTTGAGTCCTTTTCTCCTTCTCTTATTAAGACTTGTAATTCCCTCTTTGGAGGTGGTTGGAATGAATAGAAGAAAGAGATCTTTTCTCTATTGTGAGCTAGCTCCAAGAGGGAGAGGGTGAGAGGCCCAATTGAACCACCTTTCCCCGTCCATTGTCCGGCCCGCACTGCCACCCCCACCTCCCTTTCCCACTTCTCTTCCTTTCCACTACCACCACACAACCCTCCCCATTCTCCTCACCTCCCTTCTTCTCCCTTTCTTCTTTCCCCCATCGCGAACCCCCCCAACTCTTCCTTCTCCTTCGTCGATGCCGCCGATCTGCCTTGCCCAAGAAGGCCACCGGCCGCACCCCCCTTACTTACCTCCTCTTTTCCCCTACTTTTTCTTCCTCCGTCACAACTGCAATATCGCCATGAGCGGCCCCTTGCTCTATTGTCTACCGCCGTTTGCCCTACAACATCGTTGTTTCGTGCTGCTCACCCACACATCAGCCACACCGCAAATCCCCTGCTGGCGGACAACCTCAGCACCTCCATGAGTCCACTGCACCCCACCTTGACTGCATCAGCCAAGCTGGTATGGCCCATCCCCACTAGATCTGGCCAACCCTCACGCCGCCAACACCGGACACCTGCACTGTCATTTGTTCGACGATGACGCACCAGTCATTTCCCTAGCTGCAACATCACGGCCACCCAACCCATCAATCATCGCGCCACTCAATCTCCATCTCCTCTCCCTGTCTCTCCCCCTCTGTGTCTCCATCGCAAGCCAGCCACCAGCCCACGTAGACGCTCGCCACCATTCATCGCCTGATCATGCTCCCCACACAGCCAGCCACCACCTCCTCCTCCCTACCCCTCCTCTTATCTCGCTCCCCCCCATTCACAGCACCGCCGTGACCCGCGACCGCACCATCACCGTTTTGCAGCTGCCTGGCGCTGCTAGCCACTGCCCCGCCTTACCTCCTCCTCTTCGTTTCTCTTCTCCAGCCTCTCTTCTCCCACTCTTTCTCTCTCCCTCCTTCCCGGGTTGCAGGGTCGATCGCATCGGTAGTAGAACCCTACAGTTGTCATCATCGACCCACCCCACTGGCATCAGCTCACCGCCGCCAACCACCAGCCCCAGCACCACGGCTGCCAACAACAACCCACCAACGGCGACTGTCCATTGACAACAGCACCCCCCCCTATTAGCTTCTGTATTTTAAATGTTGTAACATGAGACCCCCGCCCCGTCTCCTTCCCCCCCTTTCTAAGTACCCACCCCGCTGGCCATCCCCATCCCCAGATTTCACTTTTCTGTAACATTACCCCCCAGGTACACCATCTACATTGGTGGGATCTCACCACAACTCAGGCATAGGGCCCCTCTCAGCCACACTCTTGGAGCCAACGTGGTGCGGACACCAGAGCGAGTGAGAAGCACGAACCGGCGAGCCGTCGGTACCGTACGCGGAGCACCACCCGAGCTACATCGGCTTCTATCTGGCTCGGAGACAGTCTGGAAACTCCCCCTTGAGTCTCGATATTTATAGTATTTACTAGGACTTTATTTGTGTGTAATGTCTTTTTATTTGACTTTACTTTGATTGTAATTTGGATTGTAAGAGGGATTTATTTGTAAAATGGGATCACCTGGGTCCCGCGAACCCCCCATCCCTTCTCCCATTGATCCACCTCATCTCTTGGGCCAATGTGGGGTCAGTCAAACCTCCATGGTGGTCTTCTAGAAGGGTTGGACCAAGGGGGGGACAAAGGATTACAAAATTCAAAAAAAATGGACACCAAAGTCAAGGGGGTGCCCCATGATATTATAGTTTAATAGGATTTGAATTTTTATTTTAATTTGGTCCAAATCACATGGGGGAATAAAATGTGGACTCCCTCTTTTACCCCTCCCCAACCCTAGATCTAGGGATAGTTGATGTCTTTTTGTATTTCATATATATTGCTTGTATTTTCATTTTGAAGGGAATTAATGTATAAGAAATCTTGAATTTTGTTGGAAGCCTAACAAGGGCCGCCCCTCTCTCTCTCTCTCCTCTTTTCTTCTTGCAGCTGGAAAGGCTGTGTTCTGAGGTGGGAAGCCTCATCTATCTAGTGTGGAGTTCGTCGTTGCCGCCGCCGCCATTAAGCCGCGTTACACCGCCTCCGTCGGTATTCTGCCAATCGGGTGACAGCAGGCCATTCTCGGATTTTTAGCTCTCAGCCACGAGTTCATCTGGAGCCCAAACTTTCAGGGTGAGTTCCAGGGGTCTTCACCACGTCCCAGAAAATTTGGTTGGATTTCAAGCTTCCATTTTGCAATTTTCCACTTTCGTTCTTCCTTTCCACCCAGATCTGCCAGCTTTCAGTCCATATTCACAGTAGCTCTGAGTTTCCCCTCTTCGGACCTTTTCTTGATTTTTGCTTGAGCCCCCAATTTTACTGGAGGTTCTGTCCAACACCCCCTCTATCCACGAATTTTCGTGAAATTTCTAAAGGCCTTCACCTATTTTCTAAAAATCACTTTCAGATCCCACTCAGTTCTGTCTGTCTCTGTCCAAATCCGACCACCCACCAGTATAAAGTATCTTTCCCCATCCAAACCTCCACCAAATCGGTCATAAGAATTATTGTTGTTTTCCTCTCTCTCCCCTCTACAACTTTCATGAAGAGCTCAAGGTCTGAATCAGAGGTCTACCCTGCGGTCAACGCCAACTCTCAGGAAACTTCAGTTCTGCCCGGCCAGATCTGAAACTGAGATCAGTCCGGTTCTAAAATCCCCCATCAGAAGCACGATCCCAACGAAGTTTCTGGAGTCACAGAGGGTCGAAGTACTTCGAAAGAGCTTTCCAACGATACCTCTTGCGCATCGATCCGACGTCGGGAGTGATCGCAGCAGCAGATCTCGCCGGATCGCGCGCGGCAAAACAGAAGCAACAGATCCGTGAGTAGCAACTCCAAGACTTGGAGATCGGAGCCGATCGGCCTCCAACCGGTGTTCCAGCCCGACCGCCGTCCAGGGAAGCGCGCCACCAGAGGTCACCATCACATTGGGACCCACTCCGTCAGGTCCAGAGAACGGGGCAGCGCGAGGGCCCCACGAACCCGTAGATCGCGCCATCCGGACAGCACTAAAACGCGGGTTTCGGCGCCGACGGACGACATCAAGATGCTGCCCGTCAACCCAATTCCCGCTACTCCCGGGCCCCACATGTGACCTATTACCTCCCTGCGTGGAGTGGGTCAAATCTTTGTACCGCAGTGTATTTGTTTAACCCGGAGTACAGGATTGGCCGGGGTTGTCTTCCCCACGCCGGGAGCGTGGAGGTAACGATCTCGACTTCTTGGCAACTACTTGCTTAGCTAGTATATGGTCGCGTGCCGCTGCTGAGTGCGATAGGAACCTAGCCCGTGAGTCTATGTCACCGCTGTGAGCGATAGAGTGACCCGTCCCGTGACTCGATCCGAGCACGGAAGTGAGTCGACCACCCTTGACTCTGCCGATTTCTCAACCGCGCGGATCCGCGTTTCCCCTCGCTTGGGACGACGAGTGAGCTTGCGTTTCTGTTAGCGACGTATAGTCCATAGGAACTCTTAGTGTCGGGCCAAAGTGTCTCCATTGTTGTATGTTGCTGGTCGTGTCCGCATTTAGAGTCCGAGGTCCGCATCACTTAGAGTCGATTCTCGTGTCTGTCCCGCATCAGTTTGGTATCAGAGCAAGTTGAGTCTAGGGTAGTCGTTGCATAAGTCTTGCACGGTCTAAGTCGAGTCTAGGATCATCATTATTTTCAAAAAAAATATTTTAAAATTGCATTTCATCCCCATAATCTGATATTTTAAAAGGTGTTGTCCGAACGTTAGGCTACGCCTATCGGGAAGGCCGCACACTTGCGCGAGTGATCTTCGGATCGATTAACTCCGCCACGTACCGGATATTGGTTTAGGTCTAGGTGCATTAGTCGGTGTTTGCATTAGTCTGTGTCTCCTAGTTCGTGCGTCTTTGCATGTCCACCCTCGAGGTACCCAATACTCGCCACCTCCACCTATAGCGGATTCCCAAGCCCGAAGCTCCGATGAGCCTTCGACGGCCGAGATGTTCTGAGCCCTCATGGATCGTCTCGATACGCGTATGGATGGCCTTAGTACGAGTCTAGATGGCGTAGGAACGCGTCTAGAAGGGAGGATGAAAGCCCTCGAGGATCGGGCCGAAGCTTCGGACCAGTCCATCCAGGGTCTTGTAGGGAGGATTGCCGTCCTCGAGAGGGCCCCAGCGGCGGCGCAACCCGCGCCAACCAATGGTCAACAGGAGCCGGCTCAGCAACCTGCTGTGCCAAAAGCTCAGGCGGTAGATGTTAGGAGGCAACAGGTGCACGAGGTGGCTGACTATGCGTCTGATAATGAGCAAGAGGGATATGGTCGTCGTAACCAACGACGGAATCGTGATGACGACCGCGTTCTTCAGAGCGTGCGTGCGGACCCTCCCTTTTTAGCGGGTCCTTGGACCCGAAGGTCTATTTAGATTGGGAGGCCGACATGGACCGGTACTTCGAGTGGTTTGAGATGACGGACCACCGGAGAGTTCGATACGCGAAGATGAAGTTGCATGGGCAGGCCCAAACTTATTGGACCAATGTGGAGAGCCTGCTAAATCAGCGACGTCAACCCCCGATCGGTACTTGGGATGACATTAAAATGAAATTGAGGGAGAAGTACCTTCCTGCCTCATATCGCCAACGTCTCATAGACAAATGGCAAAATCTCTCCCAAGGGAACCGATCCGTGACCGAGTACACCGCCGAGTTTGATGAGTATTATTTGCGGTGTGGAGTTACGGAAGAGAGCATCATGACCATATCACGCTTTCGGAGAGGTCTGCGGCCAAACTATCAATATGAACTTCTTCGCCGCAACATGACCACTTTGGAACAGGCGTATCAGGTTACTCTCGAATTGGAGCAATTCGAGGCCGAGTTCGAGTCTACCCATCGGTTGGACTCCTTTCCCCTTCGTAGTGTCGAGCCCCGTGGCTCTTCTGGCACGTACCCGAGGGCCCCCATAGCCCGACCTCAGGAGCCCACTCGCCCCGAGCCGTTCGCTCCTAGGCCTCGCCCTCCACCTCCGAGGGACCTTCCTCGTCCCCAACAACTTACGGCACCCATCGCCCGTCCACCGGCACCCGCACCTCCTGCTCGTCCCTTGTTGCCTTCACCTCCTATCCGTCGGGAGGATAAAGGGAAAGGACCTTTGATTGAGGAGCCTAGTGGATCACGGCAGCAGTGTTATCGCTGCAATGGGTTTGGCCATTTCGCCAACCAGTGTCCCACTCGCCCATCTCTTGTCATAGGGGACACACAGGCCGAGGACGCCACCCCTACGGATCTCGTGTTAGTCAGCTATGAAGCAGACCCGGAGCTAGCTGACGAGTATTATGAGGCCGAAGGTGATGGCCAGGATGCCCAGCATCCGGACGATACCCACTTGGGGGTCGTCAGGTGTATTCTCACCCAGCCACAGGCCAGTGATGACTGACGGCGGACCACTATCTTTCATACATTCTGTAGACTGGGCAAGCAAGTTTGTAAGGTGATCATCGATAGTGGAAATTGCATCAATGCAATCTCCACGGGCACTGTCTCCAGTCTTGGTCTTACACCCGTGGATCATCCTTGCCCCTATCGAGTATCATGGGTGGATTCCACCTCCATTCCGATCAGGCTGCGGTGTCTGGTCTCACTGCAATTCCATGCCTACCGTGACGAGATCTGGTGTGATGTCCTCCCCATGGAGGTGGGCAGCATTATTCTTGGTAGGCCTTGGTTATTTGATCGGGATGCCACACTTCATGGCCGGTCGAACACTTGTACCTTCGACCATGCTGGCCAACGGATTCTCCTCCAACCCTCTCAGCCCAAGAAGCTTTCAGTTAGAGGTCCTACTGGTCCTAGTACTCCGGAGCCTTCCATCCCCGGGCCCAGTACCCCACCCCAGCTCGGGCTATGGCCGTTACATCTGACCCAGGCGAACCGTCGACTAGGAGATTGATGATGATTAGCTCCCGGGAAATGGAGCGGGAGGCTAATAGTGGCTGCCATGTGTTTGCTATTACGGTCCGAAAGGTGGAGCCGAAGCCCGAGGGTGAACTCCCACCCGATGTCATTCCTATTCTGCAGGAGTTCGCTGATATTTTTCCCGAGGAGCTTCCCGAGGGACTCCCACCCATGCGAGATATTCAGCATGCTATCGACCTGATTCCGAGCTCCTCATTGCCCAATCTTCCTCACTATCGCATGAGTCCCACGGAACATGCCGAGCTAAAACGGCAGGTCGATGAGTTGATGCAGAGTGGGCCTGTTCAGAACAGCATGAGTCTGTGTGCTGTTCCCGCATTACTCGCCCCAAAGAATGATGACACGTGGAGAATGTGCATTGATAGTCGTGACATCAACAAAATCACCGTGAAGTACAGGTTCCCTATTCCTCGCCTAGATGATATGCTAGACATGATGGCCGGTGCCACTATCTTCTCGAAGATCGATCTTAAGAGTGGTTACCACAGGTGAGGATTAGGCCAGGTGATGAGTGGAAGACTGCATTTAAGACCAATGACGGTCTATATGAGTGGTTGGTTATGCCCTTTGGGTTGACCAATGCCCCTAGCACTTTCATGCGACTCATGACTCAGGTCCTTCGACCTTTCATTGGAGTCTTTGTGGTTGTGTATTTTGATGATATCCTTATATATAGTCGCACTAAAGGGGACCACTTGGACCATCTAAGACAGGTCTGTCTGCTTTTGAGGCGAGAGCAGTTGTTTGCGAACCCACAGAAGTGTGCCTTCATGACACCTCAGCTTACCTTCTTGCGTTTTATTATGTCTAGTACTGGGGTCTCCGCCGATCCGGAGAAGGTCCGGGCCATTGTTGACTGGCCAGAACCCCGTACGGTCCATGATGTCCGCAGCTTCCATGGCCTTGCGACGTTCTATCGTCGTTTCATCCGCGGATTTAGCTCCGTCACTGCCCCGATCACGGACTGTATTCGGAAGGGCACGTTTGTATGACGAAGGCCGCAGCTGCTGCCTTCAAGGACATCAAGGAGAGCATGACCCAGACACCGATCCTTCGATTGCCAAGTTTCTCGAAGGTGTTTGAGGTCTCTTGTGATGCGTCGGGTGTTGGGATAGGAGGAGTGTTGAGTTAGGAGGCCCACCCGATCGCATATTTCAGTGAGAAGCTGAATGACGCGAAACTGCGATACTCCACTTATGATAAGGAATTCTACGCAGTTGTTCAGGCTCTTAGGCATTGGAGGCACTATCTATTACATCAGGAGTTTGTCTTATACTCCGATCATGAGGCTTTGAGGTACCTCCATTCCCAAAAGAAGCTTAATGCGCGTCACAGCCGATGGGTTGAGTATCTCCAGCAGTACACATTTGTGCTTAAACATAAGGCTGGAGTGGAGAACAAGGTGGCCGATGCCTTGAGTCGTCGTGCTTGTCTGTTGACCACCATGAGTGCCGAGGTCATAGGGTTAGAAAAGATGAGAGAGGCCTATGTTGACTGTCCTGACTTCGGTCAGATTTATACCACTCTCCAGGCCGGACCCTCGAGAGATCATGATGACTATGTGCTCCAGGAGGGTTACCTCTTTCGAGGAGGCAGGCTTTGTGTTCCCCAAACTTCGGTTCCAGACTTCTTAGTCTGGGAACTACATGCGGGAGGTCTAGCCGGCCACTTTGGTCGGAACAAGACTATCGAGGCTGTTGAGCATAGATTTTATTGGCCGAGCTTGAAGCGTGATGTTGCTCATATTGTGGCCCAGTGCCGTACATGTGCTACGGCCAAAATGAAGAAGCAAAGCTCAGGTCTTTATACGCCTCTCCCCGTGCCTGATGCTCCGTGGCATGATGTTAGGATGGACTTTGTTTTGGGATTGCCACGTATCTCTAGGAAGCATGATTCGGTCTATGTGGTGGTTGACCGATTCTCGAAGATGGCCCTTTTCATTCCCTACTCGAAGACTTCGGATGCTTCGAGGGTAGCCCGCCTATTCCTTACTCATGTGGTGTGCAAGTTCGGGTTGCCTCGTACCAGTGTCTGACCGCGTGGTTAGATTCACCAGTTATTTTTGGAAGACACTGTGGCATATGTTGGGTACTCACCTCAAGTTTTCCACTGCATATCATCCCCAGACAGATGGTCAGACCGAGGTGGTCAATAGGAGTCTGGGTGACCTTTTGAGATGTCTTGTCAGGGACCGTGTTGGGGATTGGGATCTCATATTACCATTGGCAGAATTTGCATATAATGATTCGGTTAACAGGTCTACCGGTATGAGTCCATTCGAGATTGTCACAGGTCGTAGGCCTAGGAAGCCAGTGGATCTTGTTCCCATGCCCATTCATGCACGAGCGTCTGAGTCTGCCGAGTCTTTTGCTAGGCATGTTAGGAGTTTGTATGACGACATTCGTCGTCACATTGAGGCCAGCAATGCACGGTATAAGGAGTTAGCCGATGCCCATCGACACCACCGTGAGTTCTGAGAGGGTGAATATGTCATGATCAGAGTAAGACCTGAACGGTTTCCCTCTGAAGCCGTTAAGAAATTGCAAGCTCGCGAAGCCGGTCCATTTAGAGTGTTGAAACGCATTGGATCCAATGCGTATGTTGTTGACCTGCCCGAGGAATATGGTATAAGCTCAACTTTCAATGTGTCGGATCTAGTTGCATATAGGGACCCAACGGTGATCCCTAGTGAGCCTTTTGAGCCATCTCCTCCCATTGAGTGTGATCCCTCAACTGAGTGTCCACCACCAGCCACATTTCCACAGCAGCGAGAGCATATCGATCATATACTGGATGAGCAGGTGAAGTTACCAGGAGTGGATCCTACCCGCGCTACCTAGTGCGTTGGAGAGAACGACCCGCCACCGAGGATACTTGGATCACCCGTGGAGAGTTGCAGCGGATAGATCCGGACCTATTGGAGCGCTACCAGAGCGATGCTGACCCTTACTCGACAGGGTCGAGTTTCTCCCACCCGGGGAGAATTGGTGCGGACACCAGAGCGAGCGAGAAGCACGAACCGACGAGCCGTCGGTATCGTACACGGAGCACCACCCGGGCTACATCGGCTTCTATCTGGCTCGGAGACAGTCTGGAAACTCCCCCTTGAGTCTCGATATTTATAGTATTTACTAGGACTTTATTTGTGTGTAATGTATTTTTATTTGACTTTACTTGGATTGTAATTTGGATTGTAAGAGGGGTTTATTTGTAAAATGAGACCACCTGGGTCCCGCGAACCCCCCATCCCTTCTCCCATTGATCCACCTCATCTCTTGGGCCAATGTGGGGTCAGTCAAACCTCCATGGTGGTCTTCTAGAAGGGTTGGACCAAGGGGGGGACAAAGGATTACAAAATTCAAAAAAAATGGGCACCAAAGTCAAGGGGGTGCCCCATGATATTATAGTTTAATAGGATTTGAATTTTTATTTTAATTTGGTCCAAATCACATGGGGGAATAAAATGTGGACTCCCTCTTTTACCCCTCCCCAACCCTAAATCTAGGGATAGTTGATGTCTTTTTGTATTTCATATATATTGCTTGTATTTTCATTTTGAAGGGAATTAATGCATAAGAAATCTTGAATTTTGTTGGAAGCCTAGCAAGGGCCGCCCCTCTCTCTCTCTCCTCTCTTCTTCTTACAGCTGGGAAGGATGTGTTCTGAGGTGGGAAGCCTCATCTATCTGGTGTGGAGTTCGTCGTTGCCGCCGCCGCCGCCATCGAGCCGCCGTTACACCGCCTCCGTCGGTATTCTTCCAATCGGGTGACAGCAGGCCATTCTCGGATTTTTAGCTCTCAGCCACGAGTTCATCTGGAGCCCAAACTTTCAGGGTGAGTTCCAGGGGTCTTCACCACGTCCCAGAAAATTTGGTTGGGCTTCAAGCTTCCATTTTGCAATTTTCCATTTTCGTTCTTCCTTTCCACCCAGATCTGCCAGCTTTCAGTTCAGATTCATAGTAGCTCTGAGTTTCCCCTCTTCGGGCCTCTTCTTCATTTTTGCTTGAGCCCCCAATTTTACTGGAGGTTATGTCCAACACCCCCTCCATCCACGAATTTTCGTGGAATTTCTAAAGGCCTTCACCTATTTTCTAAAAATCACTTTCAGATCCCACTCAGTTCTGTCTGTCTCTGTCCAAATCCGACCACCCACCAGTATAAAATATCTTTCCCCCATCCAAACCTCCACCAAATCGGTCATAAGAATTATTGCCGTTTTCCTCTCTCTCCCCTCTACAACTTTCATGAAGAGCACAAGGTCTGAATCAGAGGTCTACCCTGCGGTCAACGCCAACTCTCAGGAAACTTCAGTTCTGCCCTGCCAGATCTGAAACTGAGATCAGTCCAGTTCTAAAATCCCCCATCAGAAGCACGATCCCAACGAAGTTTCTGGAGTCACAGAGGGTCGAAGTACTTCGAAAAAACTTTCCAACGATACCTCTTGTGCGTCGATCCGACGTCGGGAGTGATCGCAGCAGCAGATCTCGCCGGATCGCGCGCGGCAAAACAGAAGCAACAGATCCGTGGGCAGCAACTCCTAGACTTGGAGATCGGAGCCGATCGGCCTCCGACTGGTGTTCCAGCCCGGCCGCCGTCCAGGGAAGCGCACCACCAGAGGTCACCATCATAGTGGGACCCA
Source organism: Amorphophallus konjac (assembly GCA_022559845.1). NCBI lineage: Eukaryota > Viridiplantae > Streptophyta > Magnoliopsida > Alismatales > Araceae > Amorphophallus > Amorphophallus konjac. The sequence continues at coordinate 148,499,522 of CM040118.1, forward strand.
CTCTGTCAGGTCCAGAGGACGGGGCAGCGCGAGGGCCCCACGAACCCGTAGATCGCGCCATCCGGACAACACTAAAACGCAGGTTTCGACGCCAACGGACGACATCAAGATGCTGCCCGTCAACCCAATTCCCGCTACTCCCGGGCCCCACATGTGACCTATTACCTCCCTACGTGGAGTGGGTCAAATCTTTGTACCGCAGTGTATTTGTTTAACCGGGAGTACAGGATTGGCCGGGGTTGTCTTCCCCACGCCGGGAGCGTGGAGGTAACGATCTCGACTTCTTGGCAATTACTTGCTTAGCTAGTATATGGTCGCGTGCCGCTGCTGAGTGCGATAGGAACCTAGCCCGTGAGTCCATGTCACCGCTGTGAGCGATAGAGTGACCCGTCCCGTGGCTCAATCCGAGCACGGAAGTGAGTCGACCACCCTTGACTCTGTCGGTTTCTCAACCGCGCGGATCCGCGTTTCCCCTCGCTTGGACGACGAGTGAGCTTGCGTTTCTGTTAGCGACGTATAGCCCATAGGAACTCTTAGTGTCGGGCCAAAGTGTCTCAATTGTTGTATGTTGCTGGTCGTGTCCGCATTTAGAGTCCGAGATCCGCATCACTTAGAGTCACTTCCCGTGTCCGTCCCGCATCACAACGCCATTCGCTAGTATGCAGTCATGAAGCACACTGCCAAGCGGATCTACCATGTAGGCCAATAATAGTTATAGGTTGTAAGTAAGAGTCGGACACCACACCCTCATCTAGTGGTAGTTCCTCAACTACCCCGTGATCCCCCACTTCCACTTGGAGGGATTCGCGACTTTATCATCACCTACTCACCATGTGAGATTCAGGAAGTCTAAGAGAAACACAAGTAATTGCTTGATAAAAAAGTTCATCGTCAAACTTGATGTGTGATTGAACCAAGCCCCTCTAGGTCGTTCAAGCCCTTCAGAGTCCATTCCTCTCCACATTGCCAACTTTATAACAAATACTTTGTTCCATAATAGGACCCGCCTTCAGAATTCCTTTCCACATGGGAGATGCTGGACTGATTATCCATAGCCACATAAAATCTGTTATGCCCCCTATAATGCTTATTCCGGAGGACAAATGTCCAAAGTGAGAGATCAGCATCCATTAATTCCCAAAGCCATTTGCCAAATCATGTCAGGTTCATAAGTTGTAGATTCTTCACCCCAAGACCCCCACGGTTCTTTGGTTGACAAACAAGACTCCACTTCATCAAAGGTATGCCGTGAGCATTATCCCTACTTCCTCCCCATAAGAATCGTTTACGTATTCAATCTTCTTACGGATGTGAACAGGCATGAGAAAAACCAACAGATAGTGAAGAAGCATGGCAGAGAGCACATAATTTAATAGGGTGATTCTGCCCCCTAAAGACAACTGTCTAGCTTTCCAAGAGGCCAGTCGCTTTTGCATTCTGAAAATGAAAGGACTACACTCAGCAACTCTTTCCTATAATGCAAAGGCAAGCCCAAATACTGTAAGGGCAAACCTTGAGTTTGACAGCCCATGAAAGATAAAAATTGAGTCAGTATTTCCTCCCCAACATTGACGCCCATTAGGAAAGTTTAGTCAAAGTTGATAGAGACCTGAACAAGCTTCAAAACTTCTCAATGAGTATCAAGGTGCATAGCTGATCAAACTGTCCTTCCAGAAAAAGTAAAGTGTCATCTGCATATTGTAAATGTGAGATGATTCTGGATCCTCTGCCCAAACCCATACTTTTGATCCAACCTAGGCTTTCTACCTTTAACATCATTCTACTCAACACATTGGCCACCTCGAAATACAAAAAGGGGGAGAGAGGATCCCCCTACCTCAGGAACGTAGAACTGTGGAAGAAGCCAGAGGCTTTGCCATTGAACAAGACAGAGAAAGAAGCACCCTTGTAACACAATTCTAAATCACCTTAATAAAGGTGTCAGGAAAATGATGAGCCCTCAGGACCAACCATAGACAATTCCACTGAACCCGATGATAGGCATTGTTGAAATCAATCTTGCAGAGAATAACGCCAATGGCTTTTCTTGGCCCCAAGTAACACCTCATGAGCCAGCAGAAAATTATCCTTTAGACGCCTCCCCGGGACAAAAGCAGATTGATTGTCCTCAATTAAATGTGACAGCAACTTATTGAGTCTAGTAGCTATAATCTTGGTGCAGATATTATAAATGCCATTCAAAAGACTAATGGGGCAAAAATCTTTAAGCTCCAGAGCTTCCTCCTTGGGTATCAATACAAGAAAAATATGATTGATAGGTCTACAGGTACCACCACCTTCAATAACTTCCTGAAGAACCTTGAAAGCATCCTATGCAAAAGATCTCAGAAATGTTGGAAAAGGAACAGTGGGAAACCATCTGGCCCGGGTGCCTTATCACTGCCCAAATTGAAAGTAGCCACTCTTAACTTCTGATTCCTCAAATGGGTAAAACAAGCATCTGCTGTTCCTCCAAGGACAAAGTGGCAATGCTGGCATCCTCCAATAAAGGGAGCCATCTATGATCAGAGGAAAACAACTGTGAATAAAAGGAGATGTTCTCTGAAATAATGTCTTCCTCTGAATCATGGAATGTCATCTCGCGAGATCTCGGCAAGATCTCTATCTCAGCGCGTCCACGAGAAACAGAAAGCCAAATTTGAAGGTTTCTCGGCGTGTCTGGGCGGGACGGTCTCCGTTGGGTGTGAAACGGCGATCAAGCTATAACCCCCCCCCCCGAACCGATGCAAGCAGCAAACCGGTGCAACTTTCAACCTTTAAACCCCCCACCCCCCGGACGAGCCATGTCTCTCTCACCCTGACACTCTCTCAGAGTCTCACTACGTCTCCTTGCACGAGCTCGCCAGAGCCGCCTTAGGTGGCTCTACCTGACGGTCGGTTGGCTCAATCAGCGGCGATCGGTGTACAACCAAGTTCGCCGGCATCGGATCTCCGAGTGGATGGCCGGATCGGGCATCGGGTGTCTCCCCCTCTCTCCGGTATGTGTTTCTCCCTTCCTCCCCACTCCCCCCCCCCCCGTCTTCCTCCTTCCACATCTATCTCCCTCCCTCTCTCCGCATTTGTGTGTGTGTGTGTGAGAGAGAGAGAGAGAGAGATCCCATCCTCTCTCTTTGTCTTTCTCCCCTCTCCCGGGTCTCTCTCCTCCAGCCCTCTTTCTCTCTCCGTCTCTCTCTGTCCCTCTTTCTCCCCCCAGTCTCTCTCCTTCTGCGCTCTCTGTCTCCCACACTCTCTCTCTCCATCTCTCTGTCTGTCTTTCTTCCCCAGGTTTCTCTCCTCCCACCCTCTCTCTCTGTCTTCCTCCGTCTCCCACACTCTCTCACACTTTCTTTCTCTGTCTCTCCCCCCCCCCCCGTCTCCCCCTTATCTGTCTAAGATAGAGGGAGACAGAGAGGGGGGAGACAGAGAGAGACTAAAGAGAGAGAGAGAGAGAGAGAGAGAGAGGGGGGGGGACAGATATAAAGAGGGGGGAGACAAAGAGGGAGAAAGAGACAGAGAGGGGGGAGACAGAGAGAGAGAGAGAGGCAGATAGATATAGAGAGAGGGGAGAGAGAGAGAGAGAGAGAGAAGGGAGAGAGGGGCGTTGTCTTGGTTTAACTTTTTCATGTGTCAATTGTCTTAGTTTAATTCGTTGAAATTGCTGATCAAGGTGGCAGTCGTGATAAAATAACGAATTCTTGAAGAATTGTTTAAATTTCAGAAGGTATAATTTTAGATCTATTGCACTATTTTTTAATAGTTTATAATATTTATTTTGTTCATATTGTTGTTACTCGTAGTATATGACATAGTTGTTCATATTGTTGTTATTTGTTATTGTTATTGTTATCATTACTCTTTATTTGGTAAAATTGAGTTGTCAATTACAAAAACATGTTTGTGGAATTGAGTGACTAGTATAAAAAAATTAAGATTTTCTTAGAAATAGACTATACATATGAAAAAAATTATGAAATCACCGAACCCGATCTCCCTAGATTTTTTCGAGATCTCTCCAAAATCTCTTATCTCCAACCCCCCCCCCCCCAGACAAAGCCGAGATCCCATACGGCTAACCATGCTCTGAAATCAATAAAACACCATCCTTCTAAAGAACTGTGAGCAACTTTCTTCTCCTATGGCCATTTGCAATTTTATGAAGAAAAAAAAAGTATTGAGATCCCCTTCTTGTAACCATTCAATTCTTGCTCTGTCTTCATCTGACTTCCTCCTCCTGAAGCCATACAGCCAACTGCTCCATATAGATCACACGTTGCTGTTGCTCCTGCTCAGATAAAGGTCACTGTTCCTCAAGCCGATCCAGGGTAGACAGAAACTCTGAGCTCCTCCATTTTTTGTTGTGCTGTTCTTTTGTCCACTCAGCAGCCCCCCTCTTGATGATTAACTTGCATTTTTTTAATTTAAGGGCCATGTTCCTAACTGTGGAGGCATGAAGATCGTCTATCGGCCACTTCTTCTGGACTAGTACATTGAAATTTTGACAGCCCAGCCAGGCTTTTTCAACAGTGAATTGTCGACCCTCTGATTGACATCAGTACAATCCAGAAAAATAGGATTATGGTCCAATACAGTTAAAGGCAAAGCTGTCACTCTGGCAAAAAGAGGCCTTCCCAACGGTCATCACAGAGAAACCTATCATGTTCGGACATGGATGGCACTGCTCAACCATTCGACCAAGTGTTGCAGTTACGAAGGGTCAATTCAATGAGAGCTAATTCTTCAACCCAATCATTAATTTCAGTCATACTATTTGTAATATGTGTGCCTTTATTTCTCTCGGACGGGGTCCAGACTTCATTAAAATCTCTTGTAATACAACATGGCCGATGAAAGGTGGACAAGGCTAACTTTAATTCTTCCCACAGAATCCTTTTAGCAGTATAAGAGGTGGGAGCATAGATCACTGAGAGCATCCAAATAAGTTTTGTTGAAGTAGAGGAAAATTCCACAATAACTGAGTATTCACCAGTAGCCAGAAGCTTACCCTGCCAAAGAAAAGAGTTACAGCAAACTAGCATGTCTCCTGATTTCCCTGCTGCTCTTCTAGAAACAAAATCTACATCCCAAAATTCCATGCCAGATCCATGGTGCACTGCTCAATTTTTGTCTCCTATAAACAAAGTTACAAACAAACAGTGCTTTCTGGGAACGAACAACATCCTTGACTGCCCTTTGCTTCTTAGTATCATTTAGACCACGCATGTTCCAGGATAAGATGATCATGACTCCTGTTTGTGCACCCTAGCACCCCTTGGACCAGATTTAGTATGGTCAGCAAAGGTCTGACTTGACTTCAAAAGACTATCAAGCTCTCAGCACCCTTCTAGCTTCTTACCAGTAGCTCCTACAGGTCCTGCTAGCTAGCCCACAACTTTCGAAATTGCCCTGCCTGCTGCATTTGTAGACCCAGAGCAGAGACTTTGGCAAGTAAATCTTCATTACTCCATTTAGGCAGCAAATTCTTGGCCGAAGTTACTGGAAGCCCTTCCTCAGCACTGTCGCTGTCCAACTGTTCCTGCCCTCGAAGGCGTGCCATGTCGTCTGCATCCTCTGCATCTTGTGGCAAGTTGCCATTTTGAAAGGTTGCCGCGATCCAGCCGAGACAGAAGGGGAAAGAAGAATTGGGAAGATCGGAGGAGGGGGGGTCGCATAATGGCAAGCATACCTTTAGTGAGAGAGGAAAGCGGGGGAGGCATTCCTGCAGAAAGAGAACCTTCCACAGTTGTCCCTTCCTCCGAAACCACAGCACGATTCTCTAGCTGCCATCGCCAAGGTATGCAGAATCGGGAATCGGGATCGGGATCAGCCGTTCCCAACCCGATCTGGATCAGCTGGATCGGACGATCCTGATCAGATTCAGGTCCAATCCAAACATTTGTGCAAAATGTAAGTTTTAGAAGGGGATCTATGCAAAATATTAACCTATTTGGCTATTTCAAGTATCAGAGGGCCTTTCTTGTGCCTTTCTCGTGTCTTCTTCTTTTCATTCCCCACGCCTGCACCGGCGACGGGGACCGGCGACGGCGACAACGGTATCTCGTGTCTTCTTCTGATGACGATGATGACAAGGATGACTGGAGGAGGAGGTACCGACGATGGGGACCGGCGATCCTGATCCGATTCAGGTGCAATGCAAGCATTTGTGCAAAATGTAAGTTTTAGAAGGGAGTATATGCAAAATATTAACCTATTCGGCTATTTCAAGTATCAAAGGGCCTTTCTTGTGCCTTTCTCATGTCTTCTTCCTCTTTTCTTTCCCCACACCCCCTGAAACCCTGATCCAGTCTAGGTCAATCGTGAGGGCGAGGAGGCACCGGCAACGGGGACCGGCAGCGGCGACAACGATATCTCGTGTCTTCTTCTTCACGAGGATGAGGAGGGCGAGGAGGAGTAGAGAAGGAGGTACCGGTGATGGGGATGAGAAGGACGAGGATGACTGGAGGAGGAGGTACCAACGATGGGGACCGGCGATCCTAATCCGATTCAAATGCAATCCAAGCATTTGTGCAAAATGTGAGTTTTAGAAGGGAGTATATGCAAAATATTAACCTATTTGGCTATTTCAAGTATCAAAGGGCCTTTCTTGTGCCTTTATCATGTCTTCTTTTCTTTCCCCACACCCCCCGAAACCCCGATCCAGTCTAGGTCGATCATGAGGGTGAGGAGGAGGCACCGACAGCGGGGACCGGCGGCGGTGACAATGAAATCTCGTGTCTTCTTCTTCCGAGAGGGGCCGATCACGAGGACGAGGATGATTGGAGGAGGTACCGGAGATGGGGACCAACGGCGGCAACGACGATAATTATTTTCTTTTTCTTCTTCGCGACGGCAACAGTAATTATTGGTACCAAAGATGGGGACCGGCAGGTGCGACGACGGTTTTCTTCTTCTTCTTCTTCTTCTTCTTCTTCTTCTTTTTCTTCTTCTTCCTCCTCTTTGTCGTCGTCGTCGTCTTCTTCTTCTTCTTCTTCTTCTTCTTCTTCTTCTTCTTCTTCTTCTTCTTCTTCTTCTTCGGCAACGACGACGACGACGGTGATGGTGATTAATTTACTTTTCTTCTTCACGAGAATGACTGGAGGAGAAGGTACCGAAGATGGGGACTGACGGCGGCGACGGTAATTATTTTCTTCTTCTTCTTCTACGGTAATTATTTTCCTTTTCTTCTTCATGATGGCAGTGATAGCGGCGACGGTAATTATTTTCCTTTTCTTCTTCACAAGGATGATTGGAGGAGGATGTCGTCCTCCTCCTTTTTGTACTATACCGGGTAGGATGAGGTCCTGAGGAGGCGGCACATGAAGGAGGATGAGGAGGATGGGTGGGGATCGCGTCGGATCTCCCGATTTGGGTCGATCCAGTGATTCGGGCCGATCCAGGCCGATTTGGCCAACCCCGGCAACGGATCGGGACAGATTGGCTCGGGATTGAATCAGACTGACCAAAATTTGATCTGGTCGGATCAGCCCATCCGATCCGATTCTATATACCTTGGCCATCGTCGATAAACCCACAACTTACGATTTTGATGCTCCTTCCTTAGGCTCTACTGGATACTTCTCACCACGTGAGAGGCAAAATTAGTGAAGAGTCAACCACTGAGTGTCCAAGGCATTGTCCATAACTTGACTGAAAGAGGAGTCCCACTAACTATGGGTAGAATTGTCTTGCACTTCCTAGTCCGGTCCAGCCCTCGATGATGAACTGCTAAGGTTCATTCGAATGCCACCGGTTTGGGCCGGGCTTGGCTCCTTCTGTGAATATATGACACTGGTTCAACCTTGAAAGACCGACTCGGACACCTCGGCTGTTTCCTTTCGCCGGGGCCTTGAGAAACCCCCATTGCCTGATACCGAGTAGCTCCGACAACTTCCTTAAAAGTCCTACTCAAACTGGCACTAGTGTAATCCTGAACCTCCATATCAATTTAGAACCGCTGCCCTTCCCATCGAATCTACAGATGGTTGATAATGAATCCTACCCAACCCCATTCATAACACACATACAACTGAATGGAAAAGACTTGTTCAGAACCTTTGACACATCATCATCTATGTCCCAAGCCAACTAGATGGAAAGAATAAGGTTTCATGAAGATGAACGATAACCATAATCGGACAATCTTTTTTCCCCAAAAGTTAAGAATATTGTTAGTTGGTCAATCTTACAAATGTACAATGATACCATTAATGCTACAGATATGCTACTTTAAAAAGGATTGATAATATCAAGTCAATAACTCATTTACACCTATAACCGAAGGCCAGCAAGCAGTGTTAGCTCTGCACCCCCCCTGACTAGGGAGTCGGAGGAGGCAGATTAAGTAGACGAAGCCAAGCAGCAAGCAGAGGGAGACGCGCCCAGGGAATCGGAGGATGTGCAGGTGTGACGGAGACAGAGCAAGTCGAGGACGCCATTCAAAGGGAGGCTGAGGGGAGTCTCAACAAGGGAAAGGTCAAAGACATTCTAGCAAAGGTGGAGAACTATATGGAGACTCAAGCGAGCGAAACTACTAGGCTGATCAACGTATCTGTTGAGGAAGTAGATAAAGGCTTGAGGTCCTCCCTCTGTTTGATCAAAAGGTGGAGAACTATATGGAGACTTGGGCGAGCGGGACTGCTCGGCTGATCGACGTATCTGTTGAGGAAGTAGATAAAGGCTTGAGGTCCTCCCTCTGCTTGATCAAACGTAGACGGCTAGCGAATATAGCCAAGAGGGGGAAGGCTGAAGATTCAAGTAGGCAAGGAGAGACAGAGTAGGTTGAGTAAGGGCTTGTGCTTTCGTGGTCTGGGTCGAGGAGGGTTGTTTGTGTATGTTGGGGACGCTTTCTCTTCCATTTTTATGTTGTTCGGGTGCTGTCTGCATGGAGAGTCGGTGTTGTTTGGTGGTGGGCCTTCGGAGTCCTATTGTGCTAGGGTAGGGTTTTGAGCATAGCGGCCAAGTGCTACATTAGTTTCTTTTCTTTGCTCCCAGGGCAGAGAGTTGTCGACCGCCTTTTTGTATTTGGGAGTTGTGTGGGAGCACTTCCCCCATTCATGTATATTCTTTTCTCTTTTATATAAGCAGTGGTACTACCCACTTTCAAAAAAAAATTCATGACAAAAGTTGCATTTCTTAGTGTAAACAAACAAGATGGACAAAGCAACCAATAGTTAAGGTGCTCATTTAATTATTAAAGAGTGTTTTCATTGCAGCTTCCCCAGAAACCCTAGGACCCTGACTGCCCTTTCCCCCCTTTAAAGTCAAGGTAACCACTAACTTTCCATCACCACCTAGTCAAAGTATTTTTTTTTTTTAATGAGAGTGGACTGTAATACCAATTTTATTACCAAACAGAGGAAATACATTCAAAAGAAGGCGAGGAGACATTCCTCACCTTAGAGAAAAGAAAAAGGAAAAAAAACAACTACACAGTCCAAAGCCTAATGCCGGACTCTCAAAATCTGCCGCCACAACTATGCGAAACCCCCAACAGATCTCTACTCCAAAGAAAAAGAAAATTAATGGCTCTAATAATATTCTCAAACCAGTTACAAAGTTGTATGGGAGGAAGTGGAATAGCCATGGGGATGAACTCTGCATTTTCCATGGTAATCATGACAAGAATGTCAATCATCTGTTAATTACATGTCCAATCAGCAGTGACGTCTGGAGGATTTTTGGTTTTTTGGCAAAATTACACTGCAATTTTCACACTTTGGAAGAAAGGTGGTCTCTCTTTAAAACACAAATAATGGAGATGGGCAAATGTTGCAGATCTCGGTTGGTAAGCATTACACTGCACGCCATTAGTTGAAGTATTTCGAAAGACACAATATGGTTAGAGTGAGATTTTATATCGGGAACATCTGCTTCAGAGATCTTTATTTCCTTTACAATAGGAGCTGATATATCCCCCAAATCACTGCTGAAGACTGAAGGAAGGAGATTTCTGATATTTCTTGGCACAATACTTTGTAGATTTTATTAATTTCATGAAAGAAGAAACTCTCTTCTTTCTTTGATTGTATCACCTCTCTTCCTTTTAATAAAATTGGTGGTGCAATCCACTTCTTCCTTTGAAAAAACAACCCCTTGAAAGCCAACGGATGGTGTCATAAACTAACCATCCCCCCACCCAAGCACACCCCCAAACCCCTGGAGAAAAGAAGTCCAACTAAAGGTAATTTGACCCAGAAAATTTCCTTGCCAGGGCTGGTTGGTAACACTTAATCAGGTACACAGCCCACACTGCTACCTCTACATATGCTTAATATTCACATCATGCTCCAGTCAAGAGAAGGCCGACAGCCATTATTCTAATGTTCATTCGGTAATCATATTTCATAAGCTCATAATAGGTATCCTGCTGACTGGAGCTTAAGTGCTGAAAGCTTACTCTACAGCACAGGACAGAAAGGTAACAGAGAGAAGGTAGTAATCTACACCAAGTTCCTCCAACAGTAACCTAAACCAATCTAGCCCTAAACAGGTCGGAGAAGAATAGGCTAGAGTTGAAGTATTGGCCCAAAGCCTGGTCATTTCAGACGGATCTTAGCTGCTTCTTAGGATGCGTTTGGAAACAAATGGGTTTTGGCTTTTTTTCCAAAAGCCTTTAGAAAGAGATAGAACTCCTCTAAAGGAGCTTCCTGGGCTTTTGAAAATGTTGGCTTTTTCTTCCTATCTCTCTCTACAAGTGAAAAGGTGGCTTTAAAAAAGTTGAGATTTTTGCATGAAAATCATTGTTATATGTGAATTTGCAAGAAAAATCATTCCTAGAAATGCATTAGTAGACATATCACTGAGTTAATTCAAATAGTGCATAAATGTCATTTAAGCGTGATTTTTTTGCAAATTTTTGACAAAAAAGAAGTGATATACCTGCAAATAAATATAGAATTTTTGCACAATTCCGATTTACACAATGATATGCCTGCTAATACATTTACAGGAATGGTTTTTTTTTTTTGCAAATTCCCGTTTAACAATAGTTTTCATGCAAAAAACCCAAAAAAGTTTGATGTGACCAAGGCTCATTTGTTTTGGCTTTTGGGGGTGAGGCTTTCGAGGCCAAAAGCCACACCCCCATAAGTCTCACCAAACGGGGCCTTAGATTGCATATTGACCTGGCTTGAACCTCACCATCAGATAATAGTCAGACTTTGTTTCATCAGCATTTTCATATATGTGATCCCTTGGGAATGATGTAGAAGGAAGATTTTAACCACAACATTTCCCCTTGTGGTTATAGAACACACATAGGAATGTCAACCTGGAAACAATAAGAAAGTTTAAAGTGATGAAATGCATATGAACATGAGTAATCCACGAACAAACCTCAGATATCATCCTGCTTCTTCCTTCTCGAGCAGCAGCCAACATTCGCAATGTTATGGGGGCACCTACATTGTCATTTCGTCTATCTGTTAAAAATGCTGATGCAGCTGATCTCAGGAGTTGTTGCTGATGAGTACGAAGACCAACTCCAGGTTGACGACCAATTTGCTGTGGGGAACCAGAATGACCTGAATGTTGTGGAAGGAAATCATTGACATGACCACCAGAATCAGAAGTAGCAGTTGGGAGTGTCCGACGAACAAACTCTGATAGAGTCTGTGGGTACTGAGCAGGTCGACTTTGATGAGGTACTCTGGATGGAGTTATTGATGGATGCGCTCCAGAACTAGAGCTAACTCGTGAAGTAGAAGCCACAATTCCAGGAATGCTTACACTGCCATTGGCCAGACTCCAGTCAGTGGGGTCTTGGGCCAGTTGTCTTGAATCATTGGCAGGAACAACAATTGATTGCTCAGGAACATTATTTCTTTGTGAACTCCAAATGTTTGCCTCCTCCCTTGCAGTGGCTAACCTGTCAGTTGAACAACTTGGAGGGGAATTTGAAGAGCTGCCAATTTGCAAACTAGAAGTCCCATTCCTTGTCAAAGGGTGCACTAATCGAGGTAAACCTGGTACTGATGGCAGATGAGATTGATTTTGAGAATTTGCACTTGGCATTGCCGACCTGGATTCAAGAGATTGATTCAATGGAATGAGAAAAGCAGATGGTTGATGGGGTGACCAAACATTAGGTCGCCTGCTAGAACTCCCCATGGGCCACAAGTTAGGGGCAGACAAATCAACTTGGCTTCCAGGATTCACTCTCATCCGGAAATTTCTCTCTGAATTTCCAGCACTATCAACATTTAAAAGGCATTCTGAGGCTCTCTCTATTCTTCCAGCATTGTATCTTGGGTTCAAATGTTCTTCTGGAGGATTGGCACTCGGACTGCTACCAGAAGAAGCTGATATATTTAAACTGCTAGATGAAATATGTCTTGCAGAAACATTATGCAGTAGACCACCCTCAGTTTGTTGAAAGTGACTATGATTTTCACTTCTTGAAGACTGACCAGGAAACCCTTCAATGTTCTTTCTCTTTCCAGATAGGCGCCGAGAATCCAATGAACTTCCAAGTCTAACATCAGTATCTTCAGATAGATTACCAACCCCTCCAGAAGAAGTTCCGTGAGAGTTAGCAAAGCGACTAGCCGAAGAGATCTGCTCTGCTTCTGATACAAATGGATTATAGAGAGGACAAATGCCTGCCTGTGAGACCTGTCCACCATTTCCTGTTAAACCAGCATTGTAATCTACACTAGGAGAAGCATCATTAGAACTGGAATTTTGCAATAACTGATCCTGCTCAATCTGATTCATGTTGAGGTTTATACCGACATTATCCAATGAGAGCATGTTACCAGCTTCCATTCTTCCTATTTCCAAACTTGGACCAGCAGTGGCATCAGCCGTCACGGATGACATCCATACAGGGCCCATTTTGGATTCAACATGGCTGTTCTGACTTGTCATGGGCTCCCTAGAGCTGGAACCTCCCAAGTTCCACTCACTCAAGCTCTCAGTTTCATGGTTAACCACATTCCTGTATGACATATTTGGGTCACTTTGTGACAGCATATAGTCCGGCAAATTCTGGGTATCACCTGGACTTGGCACATTAGTCCATGCACTTGGACTAGAATCATGATTAAATTCAAATGCTTCAGAAATTTGTTCAACGGTACTCCTTTGCCCTTGCATTAGGCACAATATATTTTTCTTTTCAGGAATGTGCTACAGTCACCGAGGAAAAAAACTTCAAAGAAACAGACTGCCCAGCTAGGTTTGTGCCCTCAAAATGAGGAGGCAACACTAGCAGATTAAGCACAGGCGGTTTCTCAGTTCCCAATGATTCACTACAAAATAAGATTTGCAACCTGCACAAACAAGGAACATTTAAAAAATAATAATAATAATAAAATGCTCACAGCAGTTTAAAGTTCACCAAGTATACCTTATAAAATGATTCCATCAATTATCAGAATTTTAAAATAGATTCTGTTAAGATGTCCATATCACACATGTTTGTAAAATAACAGGCTTTTGACTACCAATTCTACCTGAGGTTGTACAAAAAAGAAGCTTGCAAATCAAGCTTGCTTATTGACCATCGTCATGGTAACTTTCCAAGATTCCCTTGACAAGAAAAAAAAACTTTCCAAAGTTGCGCATTCCTAAAGATATGAATTTTTTTTATTTTCATTTCTTTTTTCTTTTTTTTGTCTGAAAGTCCTGTAGATCTCAATACTCATGTTTCATTCATTGTTTTCACAAAGGCACCACTTAGTTTTAGAGAAGACATTTGCCACTTAGGTCTAGAGAAGACCTTCACCATGAGTAAGTTAAGCTTGATGCTGATTCCCCTATCATTTATCCCATGCTGGTCGACAGCGACAGCAGGTGTGGTTTCCTTACCTCTGATAACTCTCTTGGCTGGATGAGCTCGGCCACCAGGGTAAAATAAGAGGCAGAAGCATGGGGTGCAACAAGATGAAGCTTCAGTTCAACAGTTCCAGCAATGTATGGCTTCCATGAGGGGAAGGCATTCACATTTTGGATGTTGGTCAACATTGATTGGGCAGTCCATCACCATGCGCAGAGGACACATATCTAAGCCTTCGGGTATTTTTAGGAGTCAATAGCTTGGGTCAGGGAATAAGCTAGAATGCATCTGACCATGGTTGACAGTATCGGCCGAAACCGATACCTTTCGGCCGAAACGTATCGGTTTCGACCGTAACCGAAACGATACTGGACCTGCTCACTGTAGCAGGTCCGAAACTAAAAAAAAATAATTTTAATGGTTTCGGGCGAAACCTGTTCTCCCTCAGATCTGAGGGAGAAAGGGCCTGCTACTAAGGGGCTGCTGCTGAGGGTGCTGCTGTGCTGGGTGCTACTGTTGTGCTGCAGAGTAGGGAGACTGTAGGGTTTGTTGCCGCCGCCGTAAAGAAGTGCTGTGTAGCTACGTTTTCTTGAGGTAAATTTGGGGTTTGTTTTGTTTTGTGTTTTTTTAGTTGGGTTGAAAGTTTTTTTTGTCGTAGGTTAATTTTTCTGTTGTAGGTTAATTTTAAACCATGAAATATGTTAAGACTTCAAATTAAACCCTAATTAATTCTTTCAATTTGGGGCTTTTGTCTAATTAGGTTTAGTTAGGGTCAATTGAAGCTCCATTAAGCTTCATTGAAGAATTTAGGATGAGAGCATGCTGGTAATTAATTTTTATGAAGAGTGATTGGGATAAAATAATTAAGCTCTAATTACACCCTTAAATTTGGGACTTTCCTCTAATTAGGTTTAGTTAGGATCAATTAAAGCTCAATTAAGCTTCATTGAATAATTTAAGATGGGAGCATGCTGATAATTAATTTTTATAAAGGGTGATTAGGGTAAAATTGATAATTAAGCCCTAATTACACCCTTAAATTTAGGGCTTTCCTCTAATTAGGTTTAGTAAGGGTCAATTGAAGCTCAATTAAACTTCATTGAATAATTTAAGGAGAGAGCATACTGGTAATTAATTTTTATGAAGGGTGATTAGGACAAAATTAATAATTAAGCCCTAATTACACCCTTAAATTTGAGAATTTCCTCTAATTAGGTTTAGTTAGGGTAAGTGAAGCTCAATTAAGCTTCATTGAATAATTTGAAGCTCTATTATGTTGAATTACATTTTTTTCATTGTACTTACAACTATTTGTCTTTAACTGTCTTAAAGCAGCATCATGCCTAAACGTGAACAAAGTCAGGAGTAGTAAGGGCAGGAGGATCCGGGGTGGGCCCACCTCTCCTTAGTTGATGTTGAGAGAAGAAAAGTGAAATGTAATTATTGTGGTAAGGAGATACATGGCGAAATTACTAGAGGAAAACAACATTTGACAGGGATAAAAGAAGAGGTGAGACAATGTGACAGATGTCCCCGAGAGGTCCGAGAAGAAATGCGCTAGTGCCTTCTGGGTAAAAAGGAGAGGATGCAACAAAGGACTAAACATGAGGCTAAAATTACTGAGGAGATTTTGAGCAAAAGGGAAAGGAGGGATGAGGAGGAAGGCACTGAGAATTCAGATCCACAGCTGACTGAAGCAATATAGCGTGAACAAACCGCTCGAAGGAAAGGAAAAGCACCCATAGGTTCAGGGACCTACTCCAGTACAGCTGCGCGAAATCCTGACACTGATGCTGCCCCGCAGAGAGGAGGCCCCACGGACAGCTATTTGCACAGAAGGTCCCATGCTATACAACCTAAAATCAAGCAAGCATTGAGAGGGATAAAAAAATCAGTAGAAATTGCACGGCATGCATTTAAAAGTATCTGCAAATGATTTTTCCATGCAGATGTCCCTGCACGTGCAGCTGAAAGCAAATATTTTCAACCTATGCTAAATGCCATAGCAGATGCTGGCCCTGGCTTGAAGGCCCCGTCACGTCGAGACATATACAAGCGTGGCCTTGAGGAAGAGGTTGAGGAGCTCCATGACTGGGTTAAAAGCTAAGCATATATAGATGGAGAGAGGATGTACCATCATGTGTGATGGCTGGACTGGTACCACGAAGAAGTCCATGATTAACTTTTTGGTCTATTGCATCGAAGGTACAGTATTTGTTAAATCTGTAGATGCATCAAATTATGAAAAAAATGTCAATCATTTGTTTCATTTGATGGATAAGATGGTAGACCAAATTGGAGAGGACAATGTTGTGCAAATAGTGACTGATAATGAAGCTAGTTATAAGGCTGCAGGGAAGAAATTGATGTAGAAGCGTATGTATTTATATTAGCTCCCATGTGCAGCACATTGTCTGGATCAGATACTTCAAGACATAGGGAAGGAAAATCATGTGAATAAGACAATTGGCGAGGCACAAAAAATCACCCAGTATATTTATGGCCATCCTAGGATATTGATGTTCAGGGAGCATGCGAGTGGGGGGCGAGATATCATCCGTGCAGGGCCAACCAGATTTGCTTCGAATTTCATTTCTTTGGAGTCTTTGCACAGGTATAAGATTGAGCTCAATTCTTTCTACTTTATCCTTATAGATATGATCCGTATTTGATTCAAATTTCATTTCTTTACACAGGTATAAGAATGAGCTGAAAGCTTTCATGTACCACAATGCCCTGCGGGAATACATCGACAAGTCTAATGTTGATGTTCAGATGGATTATTTGGATGTCTACCACATCGTGGAAGACAACAAATTCTAGGACAAGGTTTCACGGTACATGAAAGTAGTCACATCCCTCGTGAAGGTCCTAAGAATGGTGGATGGCGATGAGAAGAATGATATGGGATATCTATACGAGGCCATGGACCGTGCCAAATTAGAGTTGCAGGATTCCCTTCCCAGAGAATATGCAAAGTGGTGGAAAATTATTGACCATAGATGAGACAACACATTACACCACGACTTGCATACAGTTGGTGAGCGATTAATTGTATTGATACATTATTCTTTAGGGGCGAGTTTGACTACAGGTTAGAGTAACACGGTCAGGATAAGCGCAAGTAGGGTACCACCCAGGGATAGATTAGAGTAACCGAGTAGGATGACATATTTATGGCAGTTTGATAAGCTGCTGGGAACCTGGGCAGGTCGACCTACCCAGATCCCAGGGATAGGTCCCAGCAGCCCTAAGTTGTTGGGAACCTGGGTGGGTCAACCTATTCCCTGGGTAGGTAGACCTAGCCAGGTCCCAGGGATAGTGGGACCTATCCCTGGGACCTGGGTAGGTCGACCTGCCCAAGGTATGCCAGGGGCAAGTCGACCTACCCCTGGGCATAGGTCGACACCCCTGGGTAATGGGTATAGGTCGACCTCGAGTGAGCCATTCCGTCTCTTAATTTGAGCAAGTCACCCGCCCAGGGATATCTCATCCCTGTCGACTTTAACTGTTTATCAAACTCGCCCTAAGTTATTTTATATCTAACATTTAGTTAACTATACATAAATACATGTTATTTCCTCAACTCTCGATTTATGTACGATATCAATGCACATGTTGATGACGAGGTGCTTCAAGGCACTTTAAAAGTCAATGGTCGTTTATCGAGGACACCAGAAAAGAGACTTCAGGTCGAAGTAGAGGTTGGCCTTTATTGATTTTATCAATAAGACCTATAGAATTTACTTAAGTCATTATGTTAATCTATTACTTTATCTTTGTAGATGAACTATTATAGAATGAGGACTGGGACATATTCTGACTCCCAATTGTAAATACGCAGTGGGAAGAGTGAGCCCAGGTATATTTTATTTTTGTGCTTTCTTAACGTCAATGTGTATTAGTACATCTTACATTTATTTGTTTATGGTTAGTGGAACAGCTGACTGGTGGATAATGGTGAACAACTAAGATGTGGGCAATAATGCATTGGCTTTCATTGCAATTAGGGTGCTCAGTCAAACAACATCGGCAAGCCAATGTGAAAGAAATTGGAGCACGCTCAGCCTTATACACTCAAAGGTTCGCAATCGGCTAAAGGCTGAACGGTTAAAAAAATTGATTTACTGTCACTACAATATGAGACTGAGAATAAAAAACATGAAGTTAAAACAACAGCTGAGGGACAAACGCGTCGCAGAGGATGCAACTCTAGAAATTAATGTGGACGCTTTATTTGATGATAACAATCCCTTACAGTCTTGGGTGGAGACACGATAGCTGGTTGATGAGCCCATTTTTTATGTTGATGATAGAACATGGGCAGAGGGCATACTAGATGAAGATGAGCCAAGAGATCCAGAATTCAAAAGAGTAACAAAGAGGGCCAGAGAGACTCATGCGCACCAGAGAAGGGACCCAACTTTGTTTGTTCGTGACACTGAGGAGCAGCCTGAGTTTGAGCCAGCTAGACACTCAGAATCAGATAGCAGGTCAGTCACTCCTAGAATGGTCAAGCCACCTCCATCCTTAAGAAGAAGTACATCAGTGCATGGGATGTTTGAGAGGACTAGTGTTGTTGCTCGAGAGGACCTGACAATTGAGCAGTTGAAGCAGATTTATGTGAGACACACGCCAAGGGGAAAAGGACTCATGTCAAAGATGACTGAAAAAATCACACCAAAACAGAAAAATGAGGCACACGCCAAGGGGAAAAGGACGCATGTCAAAGATGACTGAAAAAATCACATCAAAACAGAAAAAAGCATCCCCAAAGGCTAAAAGGCGACTCGTTTGTGCAGCTCTACTACTGGCGGTGGCACTGCTGGTGCTCCTTCCTCCTTCCACGCAGACACAGGCCGAGGATACAGTCATAGTGAGCGAGGATATAATTCACAGAGCCAATATGGGCATCTATCAGGTTATAGAGGTAACCAATAGGAAGCAGCCATTTATGGGTGGCGTCATGAACCAGAATTCCAGTTCCATCCAGTTCCTCTTCTCATCCTCAAGATTCTTATGCTGATTCTGAATTACAATCAAGCAAACCACCTTACACTCCAAGAGGGATGCAGGACTTGGCTACCTTATTGTTTGGTTATAGTGAATATACACAATACATGCAACCTTCTTATGGATATCAACATCAAAAGCCAGGCGATGAGGGAGAAGCTTCTTCTAGTTATTATCAATATTAGTGCATCATCATTTAGATAAGGATCATTTAATTTCTGTAACATTTAATGTGTCTAATTAGGTTTATTGTACTACTTAAACCTACTTTATACTTAGTATGTACTCAAGAATATTAACTTAACATGTTCAATGCTTGAATTTCAATGCCTACTTCATGTTTATTGCACTTAATCCAATTTCTTTACAATCAAATGTATGTCTAGTGAATTTTCTGATTGTTATGTGATTATTTATATTTTTTTGATTTGTTTCTGATTTGTTAGATTTATTTTGAATATTTTTGAACCTTTTCACTGGGTTTCGACCAATTTCGGCCGAAACCAAAACCGAAACTGAGTCGTTTCGGTTTTGGACGAGTCCAAAATCGACACTACCATCCTTGCATCTGATTGATCTTTGGCAGGATCAGAAGGGTGTTAACAACGTTAGGGATGAAGCCACCCCACAGGACAAGATCTGACATTAATTTTGTATCAGATAGAGGAACTTGGTGGCAAATGAAATATCTGAGGAGGAGGTAGACCACACAAAAAAAGAACTGGGCACCAGTGATGCTTCAGTGAGAACTTAAGGAGCTCATATGGATAGTTGTATTCTACCAACAGGGCCTGAAGAGGACATTCAAAGAGTGGCAACCCGCATTCATCGGTTGAGATTGAAACTAATGAAGTTCATTACCAAAGAAGTGGAAAGAAAAGCCAGAGACTCCACAGGCCTTGGAAGGACCTGAGGGGTTGGTTGATATCATGTACATCCTGGGTTTTAGGGAGGTTGGAATTTTGTCAGGGTCATTGGTAAAGACAAAGGAAGCATTTAAAGCTCTTGGGTGAGTTTCCTACTTCAGATCTGTTGTGGTTTAGTCCCATATCAAAAATCCATGGGAGTCTTTCCTCTATACATGTGGGGGATTCCCTCAACTCAACGCCTAAGTTTTGAGTTAGAGTTCGGGCCTCTAACATGGTACCAAAGCCTAATTTACCCATTAGATCCATATGTAGACATTTGGCCCTACCCGTGATGCGCCCCAAAGCGATTGGTTTGACACAAGGGAGGGTGTTGTGGTTTAGTCCCATATCGGAAATCCATGGGAGTCTTTCCTCTATACATGTAGGGGATTCCCTCAACTCAACACCTAGATTTTGGGTTAGAGTTTGAGCCTCTAACAGGATCTTTGGATGGATTTCCTTGGTGGGAGGGTACATTACTTTTGGTGACTGATGCAGAACTGGTCTGATTTAAAATATGCAATGGAGAAGGGAGAGCTTGTTACACAGAGTTGCATTAGTTTTATAGTTACACTTTTTTGATATAATGGAACAAGAGTAACATAATTAACTTTCCAAAATGAAAAAAAATAAGTTAAAGACCTGGAATCTGACCCCAGAAAAAGGGACAGCTGCAGTGTACTATTGACTTATTTCTTGGAAAAATTCAAGAATAATTACATCCATCTGCCATGAAACAAAAGAGAGTACAAAAAACATCTAAGAAAGGTAAGGTTCTATCAAGATGATAGAGGCCCAACCCATCCCCAACCCCTTACACCCTTCGAAGTGACCCTCCCCAATTGCAAAATAAATCTCCTTCACTTGTACATTTTCCCCAAAAGGATAGATTCTCTAGGTGTACTAGACAATCTACTAAAGTACCAGTCATATATGAGCTGAATGCACCTCTTGATCATATCCATAGGTTGTCTGAATTCTCATCTGAAAATTCTAATGTTCCTTTTCTTCCAAATTTCCCATAACAGGGCTGACAAATTATTCGGGTTGCTTTGATTCATTTGTAATATTTATTTTTGCTGCTAGTAGTCAAGCGTGGGTGATTGTGGGAGAAAAATCTCTCCTCTCCCTCCCAGATTGCACTGCCTCTATTTATTGATCAATAAGATTGGTGGTACGATCCACAAATTTTTTGAAAAAAAAAAAAAATACACATACACCTTAGAACAAAATGGATTCTGCTGTATTCTCCCACATTCTTTGTATTGTCATCTGTAGATTAGCCTCACAAATATACCTATGGTCTCAATATTCCATTGAATATGTTATTGTCATAACACACAGAATTTTCAAGTTGGTATATACTAGAATATAAAAGATTCTAGGTGTATTATGAAAGGGAAAATTACCTATATACCCCTGAAAAAAGTCCGAATTACCACTATACCGCCACCTTTATGGAATCTACCAATATACCCTCAAATTCTCAAACTACTCATTGTTATGCCCCTACCATCAACGACCGTTTACATTAACTAACCCAAAGTGAGTGAGTGGGGTGGAAATCTCTAACAACCCCTGGTTAGGGCGCCCATTCACCCCCTCCCATGCAGACGGATACATAGGTAGAGAGAGAGAGAGAGAGAGAGAGAGAGAGGAGTGGGCGGCGGGGAGGGGGTCTCCCCTCCGGCGCAAGTATATAGGGATGCACAGAGAGAGAGAGAGAGACGAGAGTGAGTGAGAGTGATAAAGAGAGAGAGAGCGGCGGGGAGGGGGTGCTGGAGGGGGTCTCCCCCTCCGGCACCGGTGCAGATAGAAAAAGAGGGGGAGGGAGAGAGTAATATATATATATAGAGAGAGAGCGGCGGGGAGGGGGTACCGGAGGGGATCTCCCTTCCGACGCAGGCATCTTGCCAGGAATGCATAGAGAGAGAGAGAGAGAGAGGCGGGGAGGGGGATGCCGAAAGGGGTCTCCCCATCCAGCGCGCGCGCACGGGCGCACACACACACACACATAGGTGAAGTTGCTCCGTGTGGGAGCGACTTTGGTGAAAGTCGCTCCCACACGGAGCGACTTCACCTGTTCCCCCTCCCGGTACCCACATCTCTCTCTCTATATATATATATGTGTGTGTGTGTGTATGTGTGTGTGTGTGTGTGTGTGTGTGTGTGTGTGTGCGCGCGCGCGCGCGCGCGCGCGGTCAACATGCCCCCGTCACCGGCAGAGCCGAAGATGAGGTAGGGAAGGGTGGGGGAGGCGCCGATAGGCACAGGCTGTGTGGACCGGAGTTTGGACTCAACAAAGACGGGGTGAGAGGGGAGGAGGGAGGAGGGAAGGAGAAAGGGAAGGACACAACAGTAGAGGAAGGGGAAGAGAGGGTGGAGAAGAAGAGGAGGATGAGAGAGATGGCGGAGCCGGCACCCCCTTCGGCACTCTCTCTCTACATCACTTCTCCCTCTCTCCCCCATCCCTCTCTCTCTCACACCCACAGGAGGTGCCAACATCGGAGGGGACGACCCCCTCTGGCGCTCTCTCTCTCTCTATGCATCACTGCTCTCCCTCTCTCTCTCTTACTTCGTCATCTCTCTCTCTCGCTCTCTCTCACCCACAGGGGTGTCAACGCCAAAAGGGACGACCCCCTCCGACACTCTCTCTCTCTCACTCACTCACTCTCTCTCATCCACAGGGGTGTCGACGCCAGAGGGGACAATCCCCTCCAACGCACACACTCTCTCTCTCTCTCACTCTCCCTCACCCCGTCTCCTCTCTCTCTATCTATGCACCCCTCCGGCACCCTCCCCCCTCCCAAGCTCTTTTTCTCTCTCTTATTTCGTCCTCTCTCTGTCTCTCTCTCGTGCGCACCCACAGTGACACCGGGGGGGCCCTCCCTAGCTAACTCTCTCACTCCGTCCTCTCTCTCTCTCATCCCATACTGTCTCTCTTTACTAGGGGTAAAACGGTCACTTCACGTGTATTATTATTATCACCGTCTCTTGAAAATGTAACCCCAAGAGTATCATGGCTCGACTTAAGAGAAATTTGGGGGTATACTGGTAGATTCCATAAAAGTGGGGTATAGTGGTATCGGGCTTTTTCAGGGGTATACAGGTAATTTTTCCCATTATGAAATTATCCCTTAGCCATTTGCATTATTAAATAAGGAAAAGTTAGTCTCTTTCCTCTCTTCACTCGTCCAAGATTGAGGTAAGTGAACAGCATATGGTGGTAGGGTAACAAATAATGGACAAACAATTTATGACTGGGGCATACATGGCGATATCTAGGGCATGTGGCTATAGAATAGAACATGATAGATTTTGAGGGTACACATGTATATTATCCAAAAAAAATATTTACATGAATTATTGCTGATACAGGGATGCATAAAATATTTTCTCTAGTCTCTTATCATCTCCAAGTTAACATTTCTTCAACACTACTCTTTAACAGCCTTCATATTAATTTCAACCACAATGATTCATGTGTTTTATTGGAAGGTAGCACAATGACTCATGTGTTGTCATCTGACCTTGCTGATAACAAGCACACTTTCAGCCACTCTTAATATAATATGTGATTCACTCCCGCATTATGGTGTGCATTGCCTATTGACCCAAACTCTTTCCTGGACAATTTTCTCTGAACTCTACAAACTTTTCTTTCTGACATTCACATTTATACATTGTTGTTGAGAATAAATCTTTGAAAGAATTTGTGATTTCATCCTGGTATCCATCAATAAAAGTAGCCATACCCTGCAAGAATCTTTGACCATGAAGCAATATTTTTTTCCCTATAAGGTGGTGGTTTAAACAATCCACTCACAAGTGGCTCTTTGTGAAGTGTAAGCAAGGGTTGAATCGTATGATTGCACAATCTAACAACCTTCTACACATCTCGTTTTCCAGTACCAAACCCCAAGTCTACATGGACATTGTTATAAACTACATTATCATTGCTGACATGTCTGTTTCTGTGGGTCCATGGGGAAGCTTAGGCTCAACGTTTTTGTCTGCTTGTTAATTTACAAGGCCCAAGCTTCAGTTGCTGACCTAGAGGGCCTAGAAGATTTATACAAATAATCCTAACTGCTAACATTCATAAAAGCCAAATTACCTTACGCCCTCTTTGATAATGGGATAAGGGTGGAATAAAGGGTCTTAACCCGACGAATAAGCAAAAATGCAGTTTGACAAGGTGGGTAAGCTTTCCCACCCCTAACCCGGGTTTTCTTAGGCTAACTCACTCTAGCAAAAAGCTAGAATCAGTTATTCCACCTCCAAGCTGGATAGGTCCAAAATATTTTCAAAGTGAAAAAAGTGAAAAAGTAGGAATCCCCTACCTGACTTTAAGCTAACCCAGTTTTCCCTATTCCGTTTTCAAAGAGGCCTTAGTGTTTTTATGTCCTTTGTATAAGAAACGGCATCTGAGCTTGAGTCCTACAAGAGCCATTTTTTCCATAAACATGCTAATATTTCAAAAGGTCTGGGTCCTTAACAGGCCAAAAACATATTGCACAGGATGATCTGGGGTCAGCCCAAGTGACTTGGAAGAACTATAATTAACAGACCGGCCAGACAGGATAAAGAAAATGGTTTTTCTTGGAAAGTGACTGAACAGCCACATTTTATTAAAGAAAGAAAAAAGGAAAGAGTAAAACAGAGGAAAAAGTGCATCTATCAAGATGATAGAACCAATCCAAACCACCCAGAAAACCCAAAGCATCCATCATACCTGTTACAGAGTGAAAGATCTCCAATTGCACAAAGAAAAATGAACGTTAGAATAGGTCATTTGACCAGTGACCCATTTCCTATGCCCTGTGACAGTTCTTGACTTGTGGCATAAACCTTAGCCACATTTTTAATGACTATGACGAAATGAGAGTAAAAGAGAAAGAAAGAAAGGTAAGAAGAAAAGGATGAATAAACAATATGACAAAAGAGAATGTACATTATATGAGTAGTTGAGTCCTTTATGTCTGTTCATGGTTTTCTAAATTATGCACTTAGTCCTATGCATCTGCATTCGTTCATACATATAAAAGGGGAAAATGAGAAAATTAGCATTTGCTTGGGACTGTAGGGTTGAAACAGGAAATAAATGGTACTATTCTGTCCAATAGTGAGACTCATGATTTTTTTAAAAAAATTTCAAGAGAAAATTTAAAACAGCAGAAGTTCGTAGTTTGGAGCAGAAACAAACAGCATTTGAAGTGGTTAATGAAGTTTTTTTCCTTTTTTGGGAACGCATTTTCTTATGGAAATATACACTGTTCAGCATTTCATCAGCTGCATCAATGGGCATACATATTACAATGAAAGTTTATTTCTTTTTCATGCTTCCATGTATGTGCATGCCTATGGTTTGCTACCCTGTGCTACAGGTTTGTATAATCTGCTAGAAATTGAAGACATGACTTACTTCTGTGTAGGCAGCAAGCCTACACATAAAATTCTGGTCTTTGGATCCTCTGTGGAAGTGAGACCATTAGATAAACAATGCAACTATATCCAGCACTTATGGCACATTTATTACAATTTTCTCCCACTAACATATAGGGGAATTATCTCAACTTGATGGGAAAAAAATTGATATTAAAGACAATGTTTCAGACCAACCAAAAGACATATGAGCATATTGAACAATCCAAATAAGACAACAGATTAAAAATTTGAGCAGCTTCCCCAACAGCGTGGAGAAGGAATCACAACCGATTTAGACAGTTCCTGACTGCAAATCAATACACTTATTATCTGTCAATAGAATCAGATAACAAACATTCTGAAAATACAATCAGATTAAATACTGAAGCCCAAACTTAAGCATGTTTTTCCCATACAAACAAGAAGCAAGTGGGTAAAAAGTTATGCATCATACATCTATGTATTCGGACATTTAAACCGTTGGATGTGCCGGGTTAACCATTTGTTTTATCCTTTATGGCTTAAGACCAGAGCCCAATCTTTGTAAATGCATTAAGAAATAGAATGCATGGAAAGCTATATGACGCAAATAGTAATGAAAGATGCATAGGATGCAAACTGCTCACTCCCAAAAAAATAGACACCTGGATAAGCTACGAATGGACAAATCACCCATCCTCTCTTGCCTTGACCATTGAATAAACAATGTATTCAGCAAGCCTCCAGTTCACGGTTCAAAAGTGTTTTAAGGTTCCAAATTTTGATATTAATGAAAGAAAGCCAATGAAGAAAACTTAACAACCAAATTATCAACTGCTTTTTTTCTAAAATAGCATGCCTTAAAACACATCTGAAAGACCTTGAGTGAATATTTATCTCCGCTGGTGTGAACTGAAGATTGTCCATGTGAACCTCACCCCTTCCAACAAAACAAAGTGAAGGCTTCGCCTTGTCCCTGTTTTGTGTGTGCATGAGTGGTGGGGTCGTAGAAGGTTGTGGAAACACACTCCACCCTCATGCACCAAAGCTTAGTTGACATGAGCCTGGTCAGAGTAGCGTACGACATCCCTGACCATGTGACCTGCTCCTATTAACCCAATCCCTAGGAGTGGTTCAATAAAAAAATTGAGTCAACAAAACAATCCACTTTGTTTCCTATAAATATCCGATAATCAAGAAATCTCAGATGAACATGAACCATGACATTGCTTTGTTCATTTATGAGTTAATAGGCAAAGGCCAATCAACAGTTTCTGCACCAGAAGAGTCTCACCTTTTGGACCCAAGTAGCTAAAATATGGGCATAATTCTTGAAGGATTCAACAATGCAGAGCTAGGACAACTTCCCTTGATACAGAGAAGAGATCTATTGAGCAGTTAATGTTTCCCATGCATACCTTCCGAAAGTTGACAACTATCCCAATCAACAATCACAAATTTCTTCCATGCCTACAGTCATTTACTCGATTGCTACAGTCATTTACTCGATTGCAAAAAGTAACGTAGAAATAGAATATGCAACAGGTGATAGAACCTAGAATCTCCCACTGTCTCATCTACTCAGCGTATTACACAGAAATCCATACCTTTTTCTATTTGACTAGTTCAGATGATCCAAAGCATCTCTTTTGAGGTCCAATATCATCTGGTTAGGGTCAGTAGGGAAACAGTAGTCTAGAGCTAAGAAGATGCATCATCCTCCATTAGAACAACGTGTACATAGCCATCATCAAACCAGCACAGGCATACGCAACTACCGTGTTCCTGCTCCCAACCCACGGAAAACCGGAAAATCAGACCCACGGTTATAAAAATGGGGGAAAGAACAAGAAGACCCAAAATTTCATAGAAGGAAACAATCAGCCACCGGCCAACTTCTCTCTCGAATCGGAACCAAGAAGCGCGAGAGAAACCCAGAAAAAAATAACAGACAATATCCTGCGTCAAAAACACAGAAACTTTCTGATCAAAAAACAGCCACCGCCATGGATTGAAAAAAAGACGCTACTTTTCTGCAACAAATATAACAAGATGCGTAGAAAATAACATGATCACAGGAAGCCATGCGCACCTTTGGGAGCTCCGCCGGCCAAATCTGGCCTCCCCAACAGAAGATGATCCTCCCGCAGCCCCGATCTTCCTGTCCCTCCTCTCCACGAGCCCCCTTCGCCCTTCTCTCTCAACAAGGAGCAAGATAGAAAAAAAAAGAACAAAATTTAACCAATAATTTAGAAGATTACGACAACAAGGCAAAAGGGAGAGCACGGGAATGAGAAGCCGGAAGAGAGAGAGAGAGAGAGCGAAGGGTAAGGATAAGGAAGGTGTAGAGAAGATGGGGATGGGAAAATGGGAGGAGCGGCGTGGGGCGTCGTCTTCGGTAATAAGACGAGGCGGTAGGAAAGGTGGTGGAAACGGGGGCTGTGGAGAGAGGCGTTTAGATAGAGAGAAGGGCGACGGCTGTGTGTGTGTGTGCGCGCGCGCGTGTGCGTGTGTGTGTGATAGAGAGAGAGAGAGGACGGAGGTTAGAGAGAGATGACAGGAAATTTAGTGCGTTTCCGATTCCCCTTTCGAAATCATGACGCAGAAATTTTCGTTTTTGAATTCCTTCCACCTACTGAAACGTGTGCCCGCTCTGATGACGTTCGGTGGTTCTGACGAAAGAAGATAAAAAGGAAAAAAAAAAGAAGAAAATCCCTCTCCGTGTTCCCCTCTCATTTACTCTACTCCTTGTCTTACAGATTTCAGGAAAAGGAAAGAAAAAAAGATTCTAGATTTGACAGAGAAATAAATAAATAACATTAACAGTATTTTACAGTCACATCGTTGAGAAAAAAAGGGGGATCAGTTTTGATGATCTACTCCTTTCGCTGTCTCCCTAATTTTATCCTGATGTTTTGAAATGGTAAGTCAGACCCATATCAGCTCCAGCCTAATTGGTTGGAACCAACTGTTTGGTGATCTTGTTATTAATGATGGTCAAAATCAGTTAGTTTTAAAAGATGTCAAGAAAAGTCATCAGATAAAAATGTTAATCCAAACTTAAATATTTAATTTAATTTAGTTTAATTTAATTTGAGAAGAACTCAAAATTCTAGATTAATCAAAATATATTTGCAAGCATTCCCGTCTCTCTCTCTCTCTCTCTCTCTCTCTCTCTCTCTCTCTCTCTCTCCATTTTGGGCCGAGAAACTGTGAATTCTGTGTGCAAAGTTTGTCTCCCCTGAGTGAAGTTACTGAGAACCGCACGATGTACATTCACATCAGAGTGAAACTTCCAAGTGTGTCCGGTAATATAATGTAACGTGGCGATTAAAAAAAGGGGAAATTATTTTTATATCTTTTAAATCTTAAAAAATTATGTTTGTATCTCTATTTTTATCATATTTATCATAATACCCCTAAAAATCTTAATAAATGAGTCATTGTGACTCTATCTTTAAATTTTTTTAAAATAAAAAATTAGCTCATGTAGAAATTAAAAATCATCTCCTTGGTCTCGCCTTTAAGATTTGTTTGACGGAGAACAACAGCTGACCGTCTCAAAGAAACCACTAGATCGAGTGTCAGAAAGAGTTTTGGGAGTGATCCCATGGAACAACCCTTTGATACTTAAGTCAAAAGTGAGTTGAGAGACCAGAGGGAAGACTAGAGTAAGGGGAAGAAAGAAGCGTGAAGTAGAGACGATGTTGCTCGGCGATGTGGAGAGGACTCAGAGAGATGGAGAGTGCTCGGAGACAAAGCTAGTGAGAATCAGATGGTAAACTCCCAATCTTTCCTCTCTATATGACCTGACTTCTACACCGTTGGAGTCTCTTTCTCTGTGTATTCGCATGTCTGTGTGTCCTCTCTGTGTATTTCTGTATGTTCTCTCTGTGTATTTATGTGTGTCCTCTCCTGTAGATTCATCTGAGGGCCTACTTATACATGTTGCTAAGGTATCGTCACTTTCCTAACTTAATGATGATGTGGTTAGTGGAGTGATGTCCTGTTTAATTATGGGGATCTTTTGCTGCTCACTCGCTCTCTCTCTAGGACGTGGAGCGCGACCTGATGCTCGTCAGGGTAAGTCCCATGATGGCGGAGGTAACATTCGCCCGTTGGCGAGTTTTACGTCCGGAATGCACGAACGCGAAGATCTCGCCCGTGAGCGATTGACTTCAACTGGGCCATGTTTTGGGGCTACCGGTGAGTTGGGGAGGGCCGCTACGGGTCGGGCTATTTTGGGCTGCAATAGTCCTGGCGTTATTGAGCCGTGTTGGACTTGACATATTTTTTCCTCCTCACTTTAGTACCGTCATGGAAGAGCACAATGATTATTTTCTTAAAGATTTTAAGAAAATTACGGTAAATATGATAAAAATAAAGATATATAAATAATTTTAAAAAATGACAGATATATAAAGATAATTTCAAAAAAAATTACAACGACGGCGGAGAGAGGAGCACAAACAAACGCCTACCTTGGTCCGAGGATGGTACAAAAAAGGCAAAGCAGCCGTAAAAATAAAATACAACGCGTCCGGGACGGTGGGGGTTCAGTTGGATGACGTCGTCGAGGGAGGGAGGGAGGGAGCGCCTCACTTATTAGATTCCCAGTGCTGGCATAACACAAGCAATGGTTGTTGAAAGTGCGGATGGATTCAACCAGAGCCCCCGTTTGGTTAACTTTGCCACATAAAATAAATACGACAGCATCTTTATCGATTATATGCAAGGTTTGTCGACTCGGCCGACCCGGTCTCGGCGCGGGACGGGTCGGCCGGGTCTCACAGCGACCCGGTCCGCCCTCTTGGGCTCTCGCCGCGCGATTTTTTATTTTTTTTAAAATTTTTAATAAAATTTTATTTAAAGATTAAATTTTATATATATTTAAAAATATTAGAATGTAGAGTTTTTTTTATGATAATAGATCCATACTAAATTACACAGAATTATTTATATAAAAATAACATATTACACCGCTTAATTAAACATCCTATTATATATAATACATAAAAAATTCATTTAAATTACTTAATATGTTAAAGTAAACAGTGACATAATAATGACATTCATTCACGACGTATAAAATACAAAAACTCACTCATACTCCTCATCCATGAAGCCCGAATCCCAAAACTCACTAATCCTCGTCATCAGTGAAGCCCGAATCCCAAAACTCATCATCAGATACATGAGATTGATCACCCGTATAATCTAACTCTATCCTAGTGGGTGGAGGTACATGTGGGTGGGACTGAAAATATGTAACCATCTGTACAAATGATGGGTCGTGTGCTGCGGTGGAGGGTACATGAAAATCTGTAAAAAAAGTCATTACTACATTTATTGCTTCAATTCTATCATGTGCGACTGGTGCTGGTGCTGCTACTGGTGCTGCTCGAACTCTGGACGTGGAGGAAGATCCTGCTCCGCCATGTGCTCGTGGTGGGGGTACCCGGGACGTAGAAGAAGATGCCATGGGTGTGCTACGAGAACCGTATCTATCCTGTAACTGTGTCCGAAAGGAATGTCGGACATCTCCCGAAACTCGATCGCATGCAATAACATCGCGTCCCACTATCGCAATAAGTATTAAATACATCTCTACTTAAATTACATTGTACATCTAAATTAACTTTAAAATTATTTATAAACTAAGTATCAATAAATTTATATTTAAATTCAACACATTTCTAATTAATTTAAAATATACATACAAATTAAATTTAGTTTTTTGTAAAATATTTAACACTACAGATATATTTAAATTTAAAATATCTCTTTTATTCTTAAAAATAAAGTATTACATTATTTTACGTCTACAACTAATAATGTAAAAAATAATATCATTAATTCTACATCATGTAAGACTACATTTTAAATTTAATGCATCTCAATTAAATCTAATAATAAAACATGAATTAAAAAAATATCTCAAAAATAAATTTATTTCTACAACATGAATTAAACAATATTTATATTTTTTCTACAACATGAATTATACAAAACATAAAAAAATTTAGAGATACAACATGAATTAAACAACAATTATATTATTTATACAACATGAAATAAATAATACAACAATAATAAATTTAAATAATCTAACTAATTTTATTATTAAAATTCTTAAACTAAAAAAATATCAATTGATTTAATTTAATTATTAAACTAAAATTTTTTATTCTCTCTCTCCCCCCCCCACCCCCACCCCCACTGCTGCTCCTGGCCGGCCCAGCCCCACCGCCCATCGCCACCGTCCCCCCTTCCCTACCCCCACCGTCCCCCCCCCCACCCCCACTGCCGCTCCTGGCCGCCCCAGCCCCACCGCCCACCGTCCCCCCGCCGCCGGCCATGACCGGCCCTACCCCACCCCCACCGTCCCCCACTACCGTGTTGAGTAGTGGACAGCGGATCTAGAGGGGAGGGGTGAATAGATCTGCCCCCTCTTTTCACAATGCAACTCTCTTTAAAGCTAGATGATGATAATAGCAGCGGAATATAACTAGCTTGACGAATGACACAAATGATTTGCTTAGCAAGATGATTACGTAATATATATATTGAACCTAAGCATGCATCTAACTTAAAGCAATCGCACAAGCAAACCACAACACACGAGATTTTAAGGTGGTTCGGACTAAATCTCCAGTCCTACGTCCACCCCTCACCAAATTCGGTGAGGCTCCACTAGTGCCACGCACTGAACCGCAAATCGGAAAGACCTCCGATTATCTTCCTACTAACCACAGGTAGGGACGTCAACACCGCAGATCGGAGAACTTCCGATTACCTTCCTACTAACCACCGATAGGGACGATCTTCAGTTTTGATTATTTGAAAGAAATGGAAAGAGAACAAATAGAAATCACTCAAACAAGATATATAATATGCTCAAAGTAAAAAGATCTTATCTGAGTTGCATAGCTTGAATCTGATGCTTGGTGTCTTCTTCCTTGGGAGATGATCTTCTTTGAATCTCTTCTAGTTGATGAGGAAGACTATGGATGTAGCTTGGATCTTCCTTTTGATCTTCTTGAGTTGATGAAGAGGTTTGATGATGCAGTTTAGATCACCCTTGAGATGATGAAGAGGATGAAGTATGCAACTTTATCTTCTCTTAGCTTGGGCTTGATATCCTCTTGAAGTAGCTTCAATCACTTGAGGATTTGACGAAGAACTTCTTCCCGGAGTACTGTTCACGGCTACAGTACTCGAACTTCTCTCCCTTGAACACACCCTTGCAGCCTCCCTTGAATCCCCTTGAAGCATTAGGGTTTCTAACCCTCCGTGTGTTGGTTTTATAGACTTTGAATGGTCCATAGACATCCCCCAGACCAGATCCACAAATCATGGGAGATTAGGTGAGTTTTAATTAAACAAATCTAAGGAAATGGGCTGGCCTCGAGGTGGAAATCGAAGTCAAACATGGCTGCATCGGGGCTTGCGGTCGACCGAAGGTAGGTGGCGGTCGACCGCTACTGAGACAATCTGTAGCTTGTTCGTTTCTGGAATTTTCGGTCGACCGCCCTGGGCTGGATGTCGACCGCCACTGAGAATCCGTCAGTTAGTGAGCTGCTGGCAGGGGCGGTCGACCGCCCTTTTGCTAGCGGTCGACCGCCAGCTGGGCAGACCCGGTTTATGCCGGGTCAGTCCGTTAACCTCTTTAGCTCCATCGCTTGAGTCCTTTAGCAGCCCGTTCTCATATGTGACATCAACATTGACAGTCTTGAAGATTTCTATTGATTATATCGCTCTCTATAATCAAAATTTTGTTCGGTGCTGCCCCCGCGACCTGACCGCGCAAGTCGATCTGCGTGCGAGGGCGCAACATTGAGCTTTCACATTTACCATCTCCACTTCATTCCTTGACAATTCATTGGCATATCTGTCACGAACAAAACATCACGTATGTCAGTC
Organism: Amorphophallus konjac; assembly: GCA_022559845.1. Lineage (NCBI taxonomy): Eukaryota > Viridiplantae > Streptophyta > Magnoliopsida > Alismatales > Araceae > Amorphophallus > Amorphophallus konjac. The sequence goes on from CM040118.1 coordinate 148,532,546, forward strand.
ATATGAGAGTTAAAACAATAATGACTTATAGTGTTTAGCTATTATCAAAACTAAGAATATCCAATAACTCAAATGACTACAAGACGATGTCGAATGACCCAAATCACAGGAAGAGTCAAATGATCACAGGGGCACAACATTCTTCCCCTTTTTGATGATGGTAACACTGTGAGTCATTATGTGGCAGTAAGAACCGAGATGGCCAAGTTGAGTCATTATGACATATGCGGCATGTGCAGCTCAAGATCCATGATAGTGAAAGCATGTGAATGCGATAATGCGGATTTATGCATGGATTATGTGAATGCGGATATATGCATGGAATGCAAATTTTCAATCTCCCAAAGCTCACAGATGAAGACTCAAATTCTCACAAAGGTTCGCTCCCCCGTCCACAATGCATTCTCACCCTTTGACAACTCTCACCCTTTGACAACTCACAAAGGACTCACAACAACAAGACATTCTCCCCATTTGACAACAGCAAAAAGGAGGGATAAAGTAGAGTAGATGACATATGTTTGAGAGACCAGAGCTGAAAGGAGTGAAGAGCAAGCCATTATATGCAAACCTGAAACAGACTGTGAGCAACATATATGGTTCAAATCTAATGAAATCCGATATCATCAACAGAGTTCAAAAAGCATCTACATCCATGTTGTAATAGAAATGAACTAAAAGTGCATATCATGGCAGTGTTTAACCTCCCCTTATCTTATATATCCATATTCAATAACTACAAAGGGAATAACACAAAAACTAGTATTGAGGCTAAACAATCATGACTAAAGCATGGAATTTTATGAGTTCAACAAATTTGATTTTCAATTTCTTTTGAATTTGAAGGCACATGACTCATATTTTACGAGCAATCAAGTCTAGTACATGCCTCATAGCCGTAAGAATACATGTTGTTTAGACGCCAGTATCCCTAGGTATTTGACAAGACTGACGGTTATGCTTCAGAATGAACAGAGATAGCAAAGTCACGTCATGACATATCCAATCTCATTTCTTTGATGAGAAGATATATTTCTCAGCAATCATGCCAGTGCTCTGCCTAGAGTCCAAATATAATTAAGACAGAGATAACATGGGCACATCATGACATATCATTCGTCACTTGATTTGATGACGTGACATATTTCTCCGTGCAACAATATCATTGCTCTGTCAAATAGATTTTCAAGAATTCCAGCTCATCAAGATGTTTAAGAGCAATACTAAGCCTGAGTGTATCACCAAGATGGTCATGAATTTTGAATTTTCAGATATCATGATAATCATTCAAAGCATAATATGCAATATCTAGTTAAGGTCTATTAAAATCACAGAACATAGATGATTTCAGAATAAATATTTTTGAACTTCAAGGAAATCATTAAATCTGAACCATTTTCATTGGATGGACAATCATTAGGGTATATAATAGAAAGCTCTTACGTCGTAGTTCTGTCGGTCCCATGATCTCATATTCAGACTCTAAGTCATGAAGTTCAGATTGCAAGATATTAAGAAAAGCAGCATGACTCCCCCTAAGGATATGCAGTGAATGCACTCAAGGAGTTATGTTTGCAATCAAGTGGAATGACGAATGTCAAGGAGAGGTTGACGAATTTGGCAGACATGAAATGCATGACCCAACACATGGTTGTACACTTATTAAATACAACAGAATGAAGATGAAACATATGCATGAATGCTGCAAAGAGACAACTCCCCCTTACTATATGGCCTATATGCGATAGTGACGCATGGTACTTGGCGGAGGTGAAACCTCACGCATATTGAGTGCTTCTAGGCAAGCATAACATGTCTTTCCATACATCAGCATTTAATATACCATGGCCATGCAAGAAGGATGCTACACAAACCATGCAATACATTATGAACATGAATTCAATTTTATTATGCATCATGACTACGTGCAATGCTACACCATATGTAAAATGACATATTTACATATAAACAATGCATGGACACCAATCAAAAATACACAACTAAATTGAACAAACTCATCATTTCAATTTTTATTGGACTGAGGTCGGCAAAGACCAAGCTCCCTTCTGAGTGTTGAAAACCTATCATTACACAAGGACTTGGTGAAAATATCAGCAATTTTATTTAGAGTATCAACAAAATACAATTCAAAATTTTTCTTAACGACCTCATCTCTAATGAAATGATGCCTAATCTCAATATGCTTAGTCCTAGAGTGCTGGACTGGATTTTTTGAAAGGTTGATAGCACTAGTGTTATCACACAGAATCTGGATACAACCAAGATCCACTAGGTAGTCTTGGAGTTGGTGTTTAATCCACAACACTTGGGTGCCACAGCTCCCCGCAGCAACATATTCTGCCTCTGCGGTTGAGAGGGCAACCGAGTGTTGTTTCTTAGAGGCCCAAGACACTAAACACCCTCCTAGAAACTGGCAATAGCCACTTGTACTCTTACGATCCAGTTTACATCCAGCGTAGTCCGCATCAGAATAAGATATAAGAGATAAGTCACATAATGACGGATATCACAATCCCAAATCTTGAGTGTCGGCAAGATATCTAAGGATACGTTTGACGGCAGTCAAGTGGGATTCTCTAGGACTAGCTTGAAATCTAACACAAAGGCATACACTAAATTGGATATCTGGTCGGGATGCAGTAAAGAGCCGATCATACCTCTATAGATCTTTGCATCCACTAATTTACCATTTTCATCCGAATCCAGTGATGTTGTGGTGCTCATAGGAGTTGCAATGATTTTGCTGTTCGCCATGTCAAATCTTTTCAGCAGCTCCTTGATGTATTTGGCTTGACTTATGAAGTAATCATCTTGTCCTTGGTTGACCTGCAAATCGAGAAAGAATTGGAGTTCTCCCATTATGCTTATCTCAAATTCGCTAGTCATAAGGTTAGCAAATTCCTCACACATTTCAGATTTAGTAGAACCAAACACAATATCATCAACATAAATTTGAACAATCAAGATGTTCTTACCTTGCTTCTTGGTGAAAAGTGTTTGATCTACCTTACCTCGTGTGTACCCTTTTTCAATGAGGAACGAACTTAGTCTCTCATACCAAGTTCTTGGTATTTACTTAAGTCCATAAAGCGCCCTGTCTAGCTTGTATACAAAATCTGCATGGTTATAATTCTCAAAGCCAGGGGGCTGCTCAACATAGACTTCTTCATTGATCAAGCCATTCAAGAAAGAACTTTTTACATCCATTTGATACAGCTTTATTTTAAGGGAGCATGCAAAGGCAAGTAAAATTCTAATGGCTTCGAATCTAGCAACTGGGGCATAAGATTCATCAAAGTCTACCCCAAACTCTTGATTATACCATTGAGCCACCAATCTAGCCTTGTTTCTTATTATCTTGTCATCCTCACTGAATTTGTTCCTAAAGACCCATTTAGTGCCCATGACAGATTGTGATGAAGGTCTAGGAACAAGATGTCAAACTTGGTTTCTTTCAAACTGGTTTAACTCGTCTTGCATTGAATTTATCCAGTTTTCATCTTTTAATGCCTCATCAACATTCTTGGGTTCAATCTGGGAGACAAGAGCAAGTTGATCTAATTCTTCCACAATTCTAAAATGTGATCTTGTTCTAGGTGGGTCATTCAAACTACCAATGATATTTTCTAAAGGATGATCCTTAAGAATTCTAATATTTGTAGAATCATTACCTTCTCTTGGAGCTTGATCACTTGCATTGCTTGATTCAGCTAGGTCATCATCTTCTCTTGTTTCTTCTTGTGGAGAATCATTCTTTTCCTTCATGCTTAGGAATTCCCCATCTTCATCATTTTTCCTGCAAGAGTTATCATTGTTAGAATCATCGTGATATTCATCAAAGAAAACATGGGGTGATTCTTCCACAGTTTGACTCTTAATGTTATAAATTCTGTAAGTCCTAGATCTATCAGAATATCCAAGAAATATACCTTCATCGCTTTTGGGTTTGAATTTATCTAAATCTCTTTTATCATTATTGTAGATGAAGCATTTTGACCCAAACACTTTCATATGTGTGAGAGAAGGCTTTTTACCTTTCAACAACTCATAAGGAGTCTTTTTGGTGTGTGGCCTTACTATAGAGCGGTTGATAATGTAACATGCTGAGTTTACCTCTTCAGCCCAAAACCTCATTGGAAGTTGCCGTTCAGCAAGCATGGTTCTTGCCATCTCTACAAGTGTTCGGTTTCTCCTTTCAACTACACCGTTTTGCTCTAGGGTTCTTGGTGAAGAAAATCGGTGTGAAATGCCTTCAACCCTGCAATGATTATAGAAGTCAACATTTTTAAATTCACCACCGTGATCAGATTGAATCTTGGAAATTTTAAACTCACCGTCCTACTTTATTTTCATGTAGAGTGCCTGAAACTCATCAAAAGCATCATTTTTATGTGTGAGAAAGAAAATCAATGTGAACCTAGAAAAGTCATCCACCAAGACGTATCCATATTTTCTACCACTTAAGCTAGCAGTTATGGTTGGACCAAACAAGTCCATATGAATTAGCTCGAGTGGTTTGGATGATGTATTTTCAGATTTTCCCTTGAAGGATTTTCTTGTTTGTTTGCCTAGGGCACATGCATCACACAATTTATTTTCTTATTTAAAAGATAGTTCAGGCAAACCTTTCACCATTGAATGCTTCAAGAGTTTATGCAAGACATTGTAGCTAGCATGTTCTAGTCTACGATGCCATATCCATGCAAGCTCAGATTTTGTTGCAGCAAGACAAAGGTTTAAATGAGCAGGATCATCTAAGTCAATCATGTAAACATTGTTGACTCTCTTAACAGAAAATTTTACCTTGTCAGATTTTGGTTCAAGGATTCTACATTCATGAGAGTCAAACAACACTTTGTGACTCTTATCACACAATTGACTTATACTAAGCAGGTTGTATTTCAAACCTTCAACTAGCAGCACGTTACAAATGGAGTTGGAGAGATTCTTACCTACATTACCTGTTCCAATAATTTTTCCCTTGTTGTTCCCTCCAAATGTGACGTATCCTCCTTCCTTTTCCTCCAAGAGATAAAATTTTGATTTGTCTCCAGTCATGTGTCTTGAACAGCCGCTATCAAGGTACCACCTGTTATGCATGACTGCAAGACATTCCTGCACAAACAATTAAGCAATGGTGTTTGGAACCCAACCAAATTTGGGTCCCATCAAACTTTTCAAAATTTCAAAATATGAAACCATTTCTTTTGGAATCCAAACCTTCTTAACATTCATGTTTTGTTTGTTTAGAGTAGGGATTTGATTTTTCTTTTTAATATTGACATTCATTTTCTGTTTAGAGGCTCTTGGTTGGAGTTTGTGGAAGTTTGATGAAGTAAGTCATTGAAGCGGTTGGTTAGTTTTGGGTTGAAAATGATTGTTTTGCCACCTATGAGATTGATGCATACAGAAATCACAATTACCCCAAAAATATGGTGGTGTCAACCTATGGCAGTGTCGACCTGTGTGAATTTGTTTGGCGGTATGAATGTTTGATGGCCAATATGGTGTCGACCTGTGTTGTGGGGAAGGTTGATTTTTCTTAGGCTTTTGAGCAATCTTTTTGGGGATTTCAGTAGCTTCTTCTTCAACCTTTTCTTTTACTTTCTTCTTTTATTTTTGCTGGTTTTGTGTGGGAGTTGTGTTTGAGGTGGAAGCTTTGGAAGATGAAACAAATGTGACAGTTTTTAACCCAATTGACCATTTGTTTGTAGGTTCAAAACCTAACCATTCCTTGTTGAAGTTCATTCTAGTACCTAGCAATGCATCTAGGTTTTCTTTTCCATCCACAAATTTTTCTAAAGATTGTTGTTTGTCCTTTAACTCTTTTTGTAGGTTTTCAATGTTTTGCAAGAGTTGAGTGTTGACATGTTTGACAGCTTCATACTTCTCATTGTTTAATTTGCTATCCTTTTCATAGGTTTGCATTTTGAGTTTCATGCTGTCAATTTCATTCCTTAAGTCCTCATTTTCAGTTTCCAAGTCAGCCATTTCTTTTCTTCCCTCTTCCAAATTCTCAATCATTTTCTTAAGATCTTCAATTTTAGTTTCAAGTAGAGCATTCTTATCATTCATATCATGATCATGCACAAACAAGTTAATTTTCTTTTCAATGATTTATTCTCCGTTTTGTACATGTCATATTTTTCCATGAGTTGTCTATATGCTTCCTCCCAATCATTAGTTGTATAATCTTCAAATGGAGAATTTATCCCAGTTTCTTCGTCACCTTTGGCCATGAGACAGAGATCTTCTTTTTCTTTGTCCGAGGAGCTAGTTCTGTCGTCACTTTCCTCTTCATCGCTCCATGTGGACACCATGGCCTTGTTCTTCTTATTGTCCTTCCATTTATCGGCTTTTCTAAATCTATCGGGATAATCATTCTTGAAATGTCCTGATTTATTGCAAGAATAGCAAATGATTTTATCAGATTTCTTAGAATTTTCAGAATTAGATTTGAAATCATTTCTTACCTTTGACCTTCCTCTCATGAAGCTCTTACCTTCCTTTCTCATGAATTTTCTGAACTTACGTGTGAGCATGGCTACGTCATCCTCATCTCGCTCACTTGCCGAATCCTCACCTTCATCAGAAGAGCCTTGACCGCTTGGTCCTTCTTTAAGAGCTATGGGATTTTTCTTAGGCACCTCAGCCTCTTTGTTCTTAAGGTTGATCTCATAGGTCATTAATGACCCAATTGTTGTGCCCCTGTGGTTTTGATGATAGCAAACACTATCAGTCACCATATGCATGTGTGCATGAAATGTTGTGCCCCTTGTGCTTTGATGATTATGTGGTGTTTTAATGATAGCAACATAAATGAGTCACCATATTGTTTTGCTAAGAACATCACATTGAATGATAGCAACATGAAAACATATGACTGATTTATTCTGTGGAGAATGCATGAGTGTGCTAGCTCTGTGGGTCGACCCCCTTCTTAGATGGGTCGACCCCCCTTAAGTCTTTACATTAGATTCGCATGTCTTTACATCTCGTAAGTAGTTCAGATGGCGTCAACCCATTGAGTCAACGAGATTGACGCAGCCTTGAAATGTCTCAGATGGCTTTGAAGATAAGGCTGGATGCGTTGACGCATGGGGTCACTGCGTCGACCCACTAAACTGACCCAGATCTAACTTCACATCAGGGTGAACTGCTGCGTCGACGCTGTCACGCTGTAGCGTCTCTATGCATTTCTGAAGTCTACACATCGTTTAGTTGCACGCCACTGTGTTGAGAAAGTCTACACTTCAGATTGCCTTGCTTCATGCACAAGTCTATACATCATCTGTTCATCGTCACATGTGCATCACTTAGCAAGTCTATACATCAGTCAGCATTGCCTCTTGCTCGTAGAGTCTATACATTATCTGTGCTTCACGCTTAGTTGAAGTCTGTACATTACATGCTACAAAGTCTGCACATCTAGTTTGCATCATGTCTGTACAGAGCTTTTTGCATCGTTCATCAAGTCCATACATTACCCTGTAGCTTGCTTAGCTGAAGTCTGTACAGTCAGTGCGTTTCACACATCTAAAGTCTATACATTGCTTCCCATCTTTACCTACTGGAGAGGGGGATTTCTGTATCCCACCCAAAGAGCAGCCCAACTAGACCCAACAGGGTCCAACGAGGCAGACCCACCCGAGTGACAGCCCACAGGGCCCACTTAGGGGAGAAAAACCCAATAAGAAAACACTCGAGGAATCAACTCTCCCCGGCGGCCTCTAGGCTCGGAGGGCCCGAGTGATGGTCAGGTCATAAGGAAGGTCCGGCCCAAACCGTTTCCCCACCCGGGAGAGACTGGCATTAGCCGACCTATCCGACCCCTCTTCCACCGAGCTATGCTCATCACCCGGACAGGGCGGGCGTTTCAGGAGCTCGGCCAGACCAAACATCATCCGTTCAAGAGTCCCCAACAGATAGGGGAGCCAGGAAACCGCCGGACTTCAAGGCGATAACGTCCCCACGATAAGGTCATGAAAGCCCACGTCAAGGACGTAACTCCCGCCGGAGACCCCTCAGCTTGCTGGACTCCTGAAGGCGGCACATTATTTAAACCAGGGCTACCCTCCGACGGAAGAAGAGAGCCATCCAGGTACTCATAGACCCAAACTCCTGAGCAATCCGCTTCACCCTCTGGTGGAGAGGAATCTCGCGCGCTAGCTTTTCTCCTCCCCATTATTGCTTCCACCATAGCTCTACTGACTTAACCATCGAAGGGTTTTACCCCAGGGAAGCCCCCTGGGCCCTCTGATACGTTTCCCTATCTTACAGTTCATCTTCAGGTGATCCACAGCCCGCTCAGGATACAAGCGCGAGATTTCGCCTCTTCATCTGGCGCCGTCTGTGGGAAACGCACGAAGAGCCGAGATGGTGAGAAGAAGCTCAAGGAGGAGATCCGCCGTCGAGAAGGGCAAGGCCGTGGTGGCGGCAGGAGATGGCCCCTCTAGGGACTCACAGAACCCTCCCTCCAACGCCAGCGTCCCCACCAACGGACCGCCGCCCCCTCCGACGACGACGGGGGCACCCCCCAACGGTGGCGACGAGGTCTTCCAGGCCTTCAATAAGAAGCTTGACGTCCTCGTGGAACTCGTGAGGGCCCAGGCGGCAAGGGATGCCATGTCCCGCGCCCCGTCCGGGAGCCCCCCCCGAAGTGCGTCCCAGCATACCGCTGGGGGCCGCTTCACCCTCCGCGGTCAGCAGCTCATCCGCAACAACGTGGGAGGACCCTCACAAGCTCCGCCCCCGGAGCAAGAGGCTTCCTCCACGCCCAGAAAAGGGAAACAGGGGGCGAGGCCTCCACGCCCGAGCGCCGATGGTCCTGAGGATCGCCACGACGCTCCCCCCAGTCCCACGGCACGACCACAGCCAGAACTTTCCCTCCGGCTGAGGGACTTCGAAAGATGTTTTGTATAACAAGAGCGCGCCCTCCGCGCCCTGCAGAAAACCTCTTTCCCGGAGGATGAGGAGAAATCCCCTTTCTCCGAATACATCTTGAAGGCAGAGGTGTCTCCCAGAACCTCCATTCCGACCTTCAAGCTCTATGATGGCCAGGGCGACCCAGCCGACCACTACGACAGCTTCGACGCCCTGGTGACTCTGCATGGAACACCGGATCCTATTAAATGCCGAGCCTTTGCGGCCACTCTGGTCCAAGGCGCTCAGGCATGGTTCCGGACCCTCGCCCCTGGGTCCATTCGGGACTTCAGGTAATTCGGGCGAGTCTTCAAGGAGAGCTTCGCCGGAAGCGCCCCCCCAAGGTCAGTTGCAGGGCTCCTGGCCCTCAAACAGGTGCAAGGGGAAAGGCTCCGGGCTTATGTCCACCGATTTAAATCGGAAGCCCTCAGAATTCCCCGCCTGGATGTCGTCTCGGCCACAACCGCTCTGACCGGGGGCACCCGGGACGAGAACCTCCGCCGCGAACTTGTCCTCCACCCTCCCTCGACCCTTGCCGAGCTAGTGACTCTAACACTGCGCCACGCCGAGTGCGAAGAAGTACTCAGCGCCTGCCGAGACACAACCGACTCGGGTCGGGAGGGGGACAAGAAGCGAGCCTCCGAGCCAAACCCTGGCTCGGGCAAGAAGCACGATCGGGAAGGAGAGCGCAAGAGGAAGTATGAGCGGTACACCCCGCTAACCGCACCAGTCTACGAGATCTACGAAGACATCAAAGACTCGGGACTCCTCCGCCGGCCCGAACCGATGAGGTTGAAGAACCGCAAGCGCGACAGGCATTGCCTGTTCCACGGCGACCACGGGCACCATACCGGCGACTGCCACCAGCTCCAGGACGAGATCGAGCGTCTCATCCGTCAGGGGCACCTGGCCCGATTTTCAGCCGGGCGCAAAGAAGACCGGGACGCCGCCGAGGAGATCGACAACGCCCCCCGAGGGGTCCACATCAACGTCATCTCCGGAGGAACGGCGTCGGGCGGCGACACCAGCCGAGGAAGGAAGCGTCATGCTGAGCGGGCCAGCCAGGTCTTAGAACCCTCCAGCGGCCCGCCGAGGGAGCCCCAGGTCATAGTCTTCTCCGACCAAGACCTGGAAGGGCTGAAGACCCCGCATGATGATGCCCTCGTTATCTCGGCCACAATAAACCATTGTAACGTAGATAGAATTCTGGTTGACAATGGGAGCGCCCCCGATGTATTATCTTACGACTGTTTCCTTAAGATGGGGAAAGACCCATCCAAGCTCCGCCCGATCCGAACACCCCTTTGCGGGTTTAACGGCCTAGCCACCTACCCCGAGGGAGCCCTAAGCCTGCCGGTCACCATCGGCACCCCACCCAAAACCGTTACGGTCATGGTGGACTTCATAGTGATTAAGGGTATGATAGCGTACAACGCCATTTTCGGCCGGAAAATCCTCAGCCGGATAAAGGCCGTACCATCTACCTATCACCAGAAAATGAAGTTTCCCACCAAAAACGGGTTGGGGAAGTCCGAGGTAATCAGGCCACGGCCAGAAGGTGCTACAACATCTCGGTGGAAGCCTCAAGGCCGGACGGGGGAGACAAGGGCCCCAAGGGAATCGAAGGGAAGACCGTAACCGCCGAGCCCGGTGGCGAATTGCTAACGGTATTCCTAAACGATGACCCGACCCTCGGAGTAAGGATCGGAGCCGACCTACCACCCATGGAACAGCAGCAATATAAGAAATTCCTTTCTGAGTACGTTCAGATCTTTGCTTGGTCCGATGATCAACTCCCTGGCATACCAGAGAAGACCGTGATGCACAAGCTCAGCCTCGACCCTACCGTGAGGCCCGTACAACAAAGGAGAAGGAAGCATGCGCCGGAGAAGCAGGCGATCATCAAGGCGCAAGTCACCAAGGGACAAGAGACAGGCCTCTTCAGACCAGTCCTGTACCCTACGTGGCTAGCCAATGTCATCCTGGTGCCAAAAACTACAGGCAAATGGCGAATGTGCATGGACTTCACCGATCTGAATAAGGCTACCCCCAAGGACTGCTATCCGCTACCGAGCATCGACCAATTGGTTGATTCAACCTCGGGCAACGAGATACTCAGTTTCCTGGATGCCTATTCAGGTTATCACCAGATCAGAATGAACCCAGAAGATGTCGAGAAGACCGCCTTCATCACCGACTACGGCGTGTACTGCTACACCCGGATGCCTTTCGGGTTGAAGAACGCCGGAGCCACATATCAGCGACTGGTAAATCACATATTCGAGGGACAGCTGGGTCGGAACGTCGAGGCTTACATTGACGACATGCTCGTCAAGACCCCCAAGGCCCAAGACCACTTCACCGACCTTGCCGAAACCTTCGGCACCCTCCTGAAGTACAACATGAAGCTCAACCCCGCCAAGTGCGCCTTTGGAGTAAAATCCGGGAAGTTCCTGGGTTTCCTGGTCACTCAGCACGGGATCGAAGCCAACCCCGACAAAGTCCAGGCCATCCTGGACATGCGCCCGCCCACATGCATCAAAGAGGTTCAGCGTCTGGCAGGGCGTGTGGCCGCTCTCAACCGCTTCCTGTCCCGTGCGGCCGAACGATGCTTGCCCTTCTTCAAACTGATGAGGGGACCCAAGCTAGCGTCTGCTACGTTCGCATGGGATGAGGAGTGCCAGACAGCGTTCGCCGAGCTTAAAAAGTTCCTTGCTTCGCCACCAGTGCTCTCCAAGCCCGCCCCAGGCGAAGTCCTGCTGCTCTACCTCTCGGCGACACCATCCACGGTCAGCTCGGTCCTAGTCAGAAATGACTCCGGAATCGAAAGACCAGTCTACTACACCAGCAAGGTGCTCAATGAGGCCGAACGGAGGTACCCCGCAACTGAGAAACTCGTGCTAGCGTTGGTTACCTCCGCAAGGCGCCTCCGCCCCTACTTCCAGGGGCACCCCATCACCGTGCTAACCGGCGAGCCGTTGAAGAAGATTCTGGCCCACCCCGAGGCCTCAGGGCGACTCGTCAGATGGGCCATTATGCTCGGGGCCTACGACATCTCGTACCGGCCGCGATCAGCAATCAAAGGCCAAGCGCTCGCCGAATTCATTGCCGAAAGCACCATCCCCGCAGAGGACAGGCCTCCGACCACGACCGGGCCAACCTGGGAACTGTTCGTCGATGGATCGTCCAATTCGGCAGGCAGCGGTGCGGGTATACTCCTTAGGTCCCCCGAAGGGATAGAGCTACAGTACGCCTTGAAATTCAACTTTCAGGCATCCAACAACGCTTCTGAGTACGAGGCCCTTATCTCGGGAGCGCGCATGGCCCGACGACTGGGGGTCGAGCGAGTCAGGATCCACACCGACTCTCAACTAGTCGCAGGTCAGGTCAACGGCGAGTATGAAGCTCGGGAGGCACCCATGATCAAATACCTTCAGTTGGTCCGGAGCCTGGCCCAACAGTTCGAGGAATTTGGGGTAGTCCGGATAGCTCGGGAGCAAAACTCTCTGGCGGACGCCCTCTCTCGATTGGCCTCCTCCCTAGACCCGGAAGGTACACGATCGGTCCTCCTAGAAGAGCTAGAGCGCCCGAGCATTGACACGGAGCTCCTCGCTGTTGACTCGGCCACTCTAAGTGACTGGCGCTCCCCCTACCTGTCATGGCTACAAGACTCCCAAGGGCCCTCCGACCCTCAAGAAGCCCGCCGAATGAAGTATCAAGCTCGGCGCTTCGTCATCTTCGACAACACTCTCTACCGAAGATCGTTCTCCGGTCCCCTCCTGAAGTGCCTCGGTCCCGACGAGGCAAGCCGAGCCATCCAAGAGATTCATGAAGGCTTGTGCGGAGCGCACTCAGGGGCAAGGTTGCTGGCCAGAATCCTGTTATGACAGGGGTACTGGTGGCCCACCCTGCAGCGCGACTGCTCGGCCTATGTTCAACAGTGCGACCGATGCCAGTGGTTCGACCACTTGGTCCATCAGCCGGCTACGGAACTTGTCACCCTAGCCGAGCCTTACCCTTTCGCTCGGTGGGGAATCGATATCCTTGGGCCATTCCCAATCGCCCAGTCCTAGAAGAAGTTCATCATCGTCGCCATCGACTACTTCACCAAGTGGATCGAGGCCGAGGCTATGGCGAGGATCACCGAGACAGTCGTTTAGGGCTTTGTTTGGAAATCGATCATTTGTCGCTTTGGCATCCCCCGAGTGATAGTAAGCGATAATGGTCGGCAGTTCGACTCTCGGTACTTCCGAGATAGATGTGCCGACCTAAATATCCGCAGCCACTTCACTTCGGTCGCCCACCCTCAGGCCAACGGGCTGGTTGAAAATGCCAACAAGACCATCTTGAAAGGCATAAAAACCAGACTCGGTAAGACTAAGGGTAGCTGGCTCGAGGAATTGCCTAGCGTATTATGGTTGCACCGAACAACCCCCAGGACGGCAACCGGTGAAAGCCCTTTTCAGTTGGTATATGGCACCGAAGCCGTCGTTCCATTGGAGATCGCCAATCCGTCTCTCCGAGTGATCAGCTTCTCACTCGAGGCAAACGGGCAAAAATTGCTCGAGAACCTCGACCTAGCAGACGAACTCCGAGAGATCGCGAACGTCCGGGCAACGGAGTACCAGCGCCGCCTCACTCGATACTACAACGCCAAGGTCCGGGACAGACGTTTCCAACCGGAGGACTTCGTCCTCAGGAAAGCCGAAGCCTCTCGACCACTAAAGCCGAAGCCGAAGCCTCTCGACCACTAAAGCCGAAGTCTTCTTGGCCCATTTCTTGGCCTTCACGGCCTCCCGCAACTTTCCCGCCATGGGATCCTTGCGCTTCGTACCAGTCGGCCGTGAAGACCCCGCGGGAGCCACCCCCTTGCCCTTATCTCGGGCTTGGGCGCAACTCACAGAAGCATCTGGTTCATCGGCCGCCGAGTCATCTCCCAGATCAATGACCTCAGCAGTTTCCTCCAGAGGTTCCCGCCTAACGTCTGCCACAAAGGGAGAAGACCCGGTCAGGAGAAAAAGTAACTACCATCCCAGGAGAAGAACCTCGAGAGCGGTACCTTTCGACGTCAACCGCGTAAGCAGGCACCGTTCGATGTTCTCCGACGTCACCAGCTCCTCGGTCGACTGACGGTTACCCAACAGACGGGCGGCCTGCCGCTCCACGTGGGGAGGGAACTCCTCTGGGCGAGGGGGGAGATTCGGATGAAAATTGGGCGAGATCGGACATCTCCAAAACTCGTCCATCGCCTCCGCCTTCACCCAAAAGAATTGGGTCTTCCACCCCTTGTGCGAGGAGTCCTTCGCAGCGAGGGAGATGCAACTCCTGTTCCTCCTTGCCTGGATGAAGTAAAAGCCCTTCCCCGCCGACGGGTGCGCTTTCAACTCGAAAAAATAATGAAAGAGATCCAAGGAAGGAAAAATGTCGTGCTGACGATAGAGAATCCGAAAGGCGGAAAGAAGGAGATATGAGTTGGCCACCAACTGGAAAAACTCGAGAAGCTGGAGTACAAGAGGCTCGAAGGGAAGGCGGAACCCACTCTTCCAGGCCAGAAGGAAAGTGCAAATGTGCCCCGTACTGCTGTCCAGGCTCGTCTCATACGGGGCGGCGGCAGCAAAGCTATACCTGAGAGGCAAGCGAAAGCGATGCTCCAGTTTCCTCACCTCGGCCTCCCCCAACTCACTACAGTTGGAGACGGGCTCCCGCCTCACCTGCCCGATTTCCAGAGGCAGACCAGCCATCAAGCCGGAAGATGATCCCTCGTACGAGCTCGAAGACTCCGGAGGGGATGGAAGTTGCCGGACCGCCTCTGCGGTTATCCTCGCCAACTCCTCAAACGCCGCCGCAAGGCTCTGCGCCTCCACTATGCCCTCACGGCGCATCAAGGAGCCCCAGAAACAAAGAAACTAAGGAAAGCCCAAAACCCTGAGAAGCCTAGAACGACGAACAGCGCCCAACGCCTATAAAATCCTGGAGGGTGGCGGCGCGTCGTTCCGTGCTCCGAGAAAAGGGGGGCCCCTTCAATTCAAATCCGTCAGGATCATCATTACGGGCCCAGGCGACCACTATACGTGGCTCCATCACGCCAACAGAATTCCGCCCACCTGAGCCACGCCGGTCCAAAGCCTCAAAAACTACTCGACCGAGCCTCCATGGCTCGGGAGTAGGAGGGGGACAAGTGGAGAGGGGGATTTTTGTAGCCCACCCAAAGAGCAGCCCAACTAGACCCAACAGGGTCCAATGAGGCAGGCCCACCTGGGTGACAGCACACAGGGCCCACTCATGGGAGAAAAGCCCAATAAGAAAACACTTGAGGAATCAACTCTCCCCGGCGGCCTCTAGGCTCGGAGGGCCCGAGTGATGGTCAGGTCATAAGGAAGGTCCGGCCCAAGCCGTTTCCCCACCCAGGAGAGACAGGCATTAGCCGACCTATTCGACCCCTCTTCCACCGAGCTATGCTCATCACCCGGACAGGGCGGGCGTTTCAGGAGCTCGGCCATACCAAACATCATCCGTTCAAGAGTCCCCAACGGATAGGGGAGCCAGGAAACCGCCGGACTTCAAGGCGATAACGTCCCCACGATAAGGCCATGAAAGCCCACGTCAAGGACGTAACTCCCGCCGGAGACCCCTCAGCTTGCTGGACTCCTGAAGGTGGCACACTATTTAAACCAAGGCTACCCTCCGACGGAAGAAAAGAGCCATTCAGGTACTCATAGACCCAAACTCCTGGGCAATCCGCTTCACCCTCTGGTGGAGAGGAATCTCGCGCGCTAGCTTTTCTCCTCCCCATTATTGCTTCCACTATAGCTCCACTGACTTAACCATCGGAGGGTTTTACCCCAGGGAAGCCCCCTGGGCCCTCTGATACGTTTCCCTATCTTGTAGTTCATCTTCAGGTGATCCACAGCCCGCTCAGGATACAAGCGCGAGATTTCGCTTCTTCACCTACGTTCTGAACTGAGCAAGTCTATACATTCCTTTCCTTTGCCTACATTCAGAACACAAGTCTTCACATTGTCCTGTAGCTTGCATGAGTCATTGAAGTCTGTACAACGCCTTGGTGCTCACCAAGTCTATACATCGCCATCAAGCTTTCCAAGTCTGTACAGCCCAAGTCTGTACATCCACCGTTTCATGCAGCATCTCTAAGGCAAAGTCTATACATTGGTTTTCACTTCAAGTCTGTATATGGCCTTGGCATCTGCTTTGAAGTCTACACATTGGTCTTCGTTCCAAGTCTGCACATTGGCCTTTAAGATTCTCAAAGTCTGTACAGCCTACTTTGTCATTCAGAGTACAAAGTCTGTACATCGTTAAGTTACCTTTGTGCCGAAGGAAGTCTATACATTCAGATGAACTTGGAATTTGACGACCACCATAAGTGGCGTCACTTTTGAATCAAACGCCTAGGAAGAAAGCATCTTTTACGTTGTGCATACTTTGATGCCGTAGCCAAGTCTATTCACTCGCTAGTGTGCATATGCATAGTCTGTACATTGCCCTCATGCATACACAAGCATCCAAGTCTGTACAGAGTCATTTGCATTCCTTCATATCAAGTCTGCACATTGTGGTTTGAAGCTGCATCAAGTCTACACATTGTACTGTAGCTAGCACGAAGTGAAGTCTGTACATTGTCCCCATGTTCACATGCTTCAAAGTCTATACATCGTGGGGCTTCGAAGTCTTCAAAGTCTGTACATCTTCAAGGGGTAAGTCTATACATTGGATATGGGTGTGCATCGTGAAGTCTATACACTGCTTGTGTAACTCAAGCCTTTACATCGAAGTCTATACATCGGCGCACTGGTCATGCATCAGTTCTCCAAGTATATACATCGGCGCACTATTCATGCATCGGTTAAGTCTATACACTGGCTATGGCTTGTTCATGCATCTTACCCACGCAAGTCTGTACACTGAGGTCGCTTGAAGGGCTTCAAGTCTACACACTCTCACGTTGTACATACTTGCTTAATTGCTGCTTCTAAAGTCTACACATTCGATTGCTTCATGCTTTACACAGAAGTCTACACATTCCACTCTGTTATGTTAATGCATCATTCTACAAGTCTGTACACTGAGGTCGCTTGAAGGGCTTCAAGTCTACACACTCTCACGTTATACATACTTGCTTATTTGCTGCTTCTAAAGTCTATACACGCTGTGTTAAGAGCCTGAACTAACTAATTGCATTTCTTTGTCTCTGCCTGCAGATGTGTCAGGTTGATGAATGGGCACGTGATCCGAGGTTGGCACCTGGCACGTGATCCGAGGTGTCCTCTGGATAAAGGGGGCACACGCCCTAGTTGCTGCTGATATATATATATGTGAAGTTTCTTCATCCGTAGAATATAGATTGAAAAGGGCTGATCGAGAGAGTGATAGAAGAAAGTGAGAGCAGCAGAGAGGTAGTGAGCATAAGAAGAAGAAGAAGAAGAAGAAGAAGAAGAAGAAAAAGAGCAGAGAGGCAGAGTGTGAGAGTAGAAGAAGAAGAAGAGAAAGAGAGAGTTCGTGGAGAAGAAGAAAGAAGATTTTATTGAAGATCTGTCTACTGGACTTGGATCAGATCCAATCCAGTTGCTCCTGCGAGAGCTACATTTTACATTGAGTTTTCAGCTTTCCGAGTGCTGTATTTTCATTTCTTATTTTCCTTTTATTTGATCAACTGTGCTTTCCGATTCTCTGGTTAGAGATCGGTGTTCCTCTTGTGGGCTCAAGAGAAGGGAGACTTGTCTCCGGTCTGCAAGTGACAGGTTGTCACTTGTGGGTTCCCCTCCGGTTTGGAGGAAGGGAGATTCATCTCCGGTTCTGGTCTTGTGGGTTGCAAGTCCAGGTGTTCCCTCCGGTTTGGAGGAAGAGAGACTTGTGTCTCTGGTTTCTAGTGACTGGGTGTCACTGGTGCGTTCCCTCCTGGTCTGGAGGAAGAGAGACCTAGTCTCTGGTTCCAAGTGGCTGGGAGTCACTTGGGGTGTCCCTCCGGTTGGGAGGAAGAGGGGAGGTTGTTCCCCTGGTCAAGCTGTTTGGCAGCAAATGTTTGCAGACTGAGTATGCTGTTCTAGCGTTGCTAGTGGAAGCCTCACTCCGGTTGGGAGTGAGGGGTGGACGTAGGTCTTGGTGACCAAACCACCTAAAAATCCTCTGTGCAGTGTGGTTGTGTTTTGCTCCTTATCTTCTACCTCCTTCACAGGTTGCCTTAGCATTCTCATTTCTATTTGTGCTGCTTCCACTAGTTGCTTGTTTAGGCGCGCCTTATATATTTGCTCAGTGGTTTAAAAGAGAACTTAACTTGTTCTTCAGATTGTCTATTTGCCTTGATAGTGTTCTAGTATTTTATTGAGTGAAAAGTTTTTTAAGGGTGGGATTCATTCACCCCCCCTCTGAATCCATCGCACCGATCCTATCAATTGGTATCAGAGCGGTGTCTGCATAGAAGGTTCAGCGACCTGCAGATCCGATCTTGCAGTCTTCGGTGCTAATTTGCTTTTGATGCATCAATATTCCTGTTGAATTAAATCTGATATGTTTCCATAGGTGATCCACCAGTTTTCAACGGCTCCAATTTTAATGTATGGTTTGTCAGTCTGAAAAATTATGCTATATCAGTTAATCCTGATATGTGGAAGTTAATTTCACACGGTCCTCATAAATTACCAAAGAAAAAGTTCAAATGGACTGGTAGTCACAGATCAATGTATGAAGAGAATCAGATAGCTATGAATCTAATTAAGGCAGCTACTGATAAGGTTTTACATTCCTGCTTTCATGATTGCAGCTCTGCTAAAGACATTCTAAATATGCTGAAGCGAGCTCAAAAGAGAAGTGAAGACAGCTGCATGATGGCTAACAGAAGCAATCAAAGTGGCAGCCAAAATAAAGAAGATGATGATGAAGAGGTAAATCCCTTTGAAAATTTTTCTTTAGATGATTGGGAGAATGCATATGCTGAGTTGCTTGAATCTCATGAACACTTAAGAAAATAATACAAACATTTGAAGAAGAATAGTAGATCAGACAGTTTGAATTCTCCATGTAAGAATTGTGCTGAACTGAAAAATGTTCATGATGTTTATATGTCTGGTATTCAAATGTTGAAGAAACAAATTTCATTGCTGAAAATTGAGAATCAAGATCATGTAAAAGAAATCTCTGAACTTGAGAGGAAGCTTAGCCCAACTTGTCATGATTCTGTTCAGAGTAAAGAATTGATAAAAAATTTCAAAAGTGTGAACTCAGATTTAGACAAGCTGAAGTCTGAAAAAGATTCCCTCAGAAAATTCTCCAAAGAAAATGAAGAAAAATTAGAGAAACTTAAACGAGAGAATGATTTGATGATTGAGAAATTTGAAGCCATAAAATCTGTAAACATGGAGTTACAGAAAAAGGATGAAAAATAGCAAAGAGAAATGAAGGAAATTGAAAATAGAAGAAAGTATGAAGTCAATTCAGAAGATCAACTTCTAATAAATGAATTAGTTCAAAATGATAAGCTTAAAGAAGATATAGAGAAATTGAAGCTGTTAAACAGTGCCATGTCTGGAAGACTTCTTACATTGGAGAAAGGAAAAATGATCTGTACAAACGAAACTGAAGAAGTAGATGAGCTGAGAAAGGAAATTAAAAAATACAAAACAGCTAACAAAGTCTTAAATGAAGTTGTCAATTACAGTGAACAAGAGATTGCAAGTTATGAAATAAACGTTGCATCTCTCGAAAATGAAATTCAAGATTTGAAGAGTTCTCTATCTAATTTTATGAGTGGGCAAGAAAACCTAGACAAGCTACTAGGTGTAAAAGTCAATGTCAAAAAATAAGGGTTGGGCTACAATAATATAAATAAAAAGGTTTTTCAGAACAAAGTTATGACATCATTTGTAAATGCTTCAAATGTAGCCACAACATCAAAAGATAAACAGCCCATTGCTCAGAAAATGCTGGGAACAAAGGTTAATTTTAAGAAAGAGGGACTGGGTTATAATCCAGTCATGAGGAAGGTTGATGGATCCAACCTGAAAACTGTTTTCGTTAAATCTTCAGAACAAGAAAAGCCTTCTACCTCATCTCCACCTCAGTACAAGGCTAAGAAAACAGAAAAACAGGATAAAAATCAGAAAAAGACTGGAAAACAGAAAATAAATAAAAAGGATTCATCAGTGCATGTTGATCACAGTCCTCACACACACTCACATGCATCTAAAAAGAAAATGATCTGTCATTACTGTCATAGATTTGGACATCTGATGCATGAATGTAAATTGATGGAGAAGGATGATATGAATGCTAAGAAATTTCATGATGAAAATCCTTCATCTCAGAAAAAGAAAATTGAATGTTCTCACTGTGGCAAAGTAGGACACACAATTACACAATGCTGGTTTGCAAGTGATAAGAAAACATATCATTCATATCATGCTAAATTTCATGCAAACAGTCATGCTATTAACAAGAACAAGTTTGATTTAATAAACCAGCATATGACATGCTTTAATTGTGGAAAACTGGGTCATAAGAGATTTGAATGCTGGCTGAATGTTGGTAGGAGAAATTCTAATTCATGCTTTCACTGTGGCAAGATGGGCCACATTGCAGCCCAATGTTGACATGCCCAAGGGAGAGATTTCAACTCCAAATTTGCCAAATCTCCTGTTAACAAAAGTTTTCAAAGATAAGCTCATTACATGCTTTGAATGTGGTAAGACAGGCCACATGGCCATTGAATGCTGGCATACTCAGGGTAGAAAATTTAATTCTAAAACTGTCAAACTCCCTGCAGACAGAAATGATTATGGTAGAAATAAATCTATTTTTAAAGAAAAGATTCCTGCATGTTTTGAATGTGGGAAGCCAGGCCATAGAGCTGCTGACTGTTGGCTGGCTTATTTTGATAAACAGAATTTTAATTCTGTTAACAAAAATTTTCATGCATATGCACATAGAATTCATGCTAATAAGAATGTGCATAAATCAAATCAGAAATCTGCTGCTTCTTGCCATCATTATGGCAAATCTGGACATTTGATGGATGGTTATCCTCTGATGAAATTTGATGATCATCAAGTTAAAAATGTGCTGAGAAAACCTGCTAGGAGTGATACTGTCATATCAGGACCCAAGACTTCTTGGGTGCCTATTTGTGCAAAATAGTTTGCTAACTTGCAGGTGTGCCTTGGAAGCTGATTAATAAAGAGGGGATTAATCCAAGGCACTCAAAAGAAAACCCCTTTCTGAACTTTTCAGGTAAACTCTCTGCATTTCCCGTTTTAAAATTCATTGCATATCTGGTCTGATGTGTTCCTACATATTTGTCATTTTTTGGACACTATGAGTATTCATGTCTCTCAATGCTCATATGAATTGGCTGTTTAGATATTGAAATGAGAATAAACTTGTAATTTCTGAAAATCTGAACTGCATATGAATGTTGTTTGAAACGTATCTGTTGCATAGCTCACTGAAAATCTGGATTGCTTATAGGACTGCATGTTGAATTATCATGATTGACCACTATGGTATATCAAATAGTAAGCTACTAAAAGGCAGGGAAATCTGTCTGGAGTCTCTTACTGTGTGTGAGATGGTCTTTTAGACCAGGTTCTCCGCCTAGTACCATGGGTCATATTGCTTGATAGGGCAGTCTAAATGTGCATGAGTCTCAAAGACATATGTTCAGTTTTCATGGCAAACATTGCATGTTTTCAAGGGTAGTTAATTGCATGTCTTTGCATAGCATTCAATGTTGAGTCTTTGCATGACTTTGCATACATATAATTAATTGCATTTCATTACATTGAAATTGCCAAAAAGATTGACTGAATGCATATTGTCAGGGGGAGTCAATGCATTGCATGCAGGTTGTCAAATGCATACACTTGTCAGAATTCATTGCATTTGTTGACAAACCTTGATCATATTTTGAAAACACTGGGCTTCAAAATCTCTTCTATCATTTGGTATCAGAATTCTATCAGTCTTAAATGAAGATTTCAATGGGGCTATCTGGATCATAAATATGAAAACACTTGAAGTAGGAATCTTCTATTATACGTTTTTATGAAAGTCTGAAATAACTCAGGTGGTTTAATTTTAATGTATTCATTGAGTTTGACTTTAAAATCTCTTAAAAAATATCTGAATCATGTTTAATAAACTTTAACCATCTGTTTCATGCCGTGTCTTGTAAAATCTTCTGAAATCTGCATTATTGAATACATGGCTTTATTTGGTTAAGTACATGAAATTATTATTGATTTGAAGCAAATGAGTTTTTCTGAAATGTCTAAAGGGTAAATTCTGTCAGAGCAATGACTTTGGTCACTGAGAAACACATGTCCAAAGGACTGTGTCATGAGGTGTCATAGTTAACTCTGCTTAAGAATGAGTGTTAATCAGGCAGAGCACTAGCATGCACACTGAGAAATACATCTCACTCATCAAGAAGTGAGTTGAGATATGTCATGAAGTGTAAATGTTACCTCGTTTTATATAAAGCATGACTGTTAGTTACACTAAGTGCTTAGGGATATTGGCGTCTGATCAACGTATATCCTCTAGTTACAAGGTGTACACTGAACTAGAGTGCTCGTAAAATGTGTAACATAAAAATTTGTTGAATAAATTGTAATATTTGAATATTGATGCTAAAATCAAATTGCTACAACCCTAGATAAAATCATATGACTTCATAACTGCTTGATCTCAATAATAGTGCATGTAATTCCGAAAGAAGTCAATAAATTTGATTGTGTAAGAGAAAGGGAGGTTAATCAAGATATATATATGAAGGCTTGGTTCACTGTTATTAAACCGTGACTTTAGATATAAATATAGAATTTTATTGACAAACTTAGCATACATCATGTTTAAACCCTACTGATCAATAAAGATCAATCATAAGTCCTTATAATGGAAGACTTTGAAAACTTATGTTTTAGATTTATGAGATTGATATCTCCTTGAAAATCTTATTGAATCTCACTGTCCTTGATTCATCATGACCTGAACTTATCCTTGATTGCCCCTGTGGTTTCCTTCTCATTCATTTCATAAGGTTCCATTTATTGAGGGGGAGTTTCCTTGTCATGTGAATCATGCTGCATAGAAATTCCATGATTTAGGGGGAGAATTGTCTTGCATTCATACATTTAGGGGGAGTTCTTGCATTTCTTGTTGCATCTGCATCTCTGCATTCATATATCTTCCATGATTTTTTTTTAAAAACCAAGGGAGAGAAACTGGTATGAGTCATATTGCTCTTTGGGGAAGAATGTGCCTTCATGTAGTTAAAGGGAGTAATGCTACATCAATCGTTTCATATCTGCTTAATTTTCCTCTCTCTAACTAATATCTTTTTGCTGAAGTCAAAGGGGGAGAATGTTTTTGACTTGAGTCAGTGTGACTCATAGTGTTGCCATCATCAAAAAAGGGGAGATTGTTGTGCCCCTGTGGTTTTGATGATAGCAAACACTATCAGTCACCATATGCATGTGTGCATGGAATGTTGTGCCCCTTGTGCTTTGATGATTATGTGGTGTTTTAATGATAGCAACATAAATGAGTCACCATATTATTTTGCTAAGAACATCACATTGAATGATAGCAACATGAATGCATATGACTGATTTATTCTATGGAGAATGCATGAGTGTGCTAGCTCTGTGGGTCGACCCCCTTCTTAGATGGGTCAACCCCCTCAAGTCTTTACATCAGATTCGCATGTCTATACATCTCGTAAGTAGTTCAGATGGCGTCAACCCATTGAGTCCACGAGGTTGACGCAACCTTGAAATGCCTCAGATGGCTTTGAAGATAAGGCTAGATGTGTTGACGCATGGGGTCACTGCGTCGACCCACTGAACTGACCCAGATCTAACTTCACATCAGGGTGAACTGCTGCGTCGACGCTGTCACGCTGTAGCGTCTCTATGCATTTCTGAAGTCTACACATCGTTTAGTTGCACGCCACTGTGTTGAGAAAGTCTACACATCAGATTGCCTTGCTTCATGCACAAGTCTATACATCGTCTGTTCATCGTCACATGTGCATCACTTAGCAAGTCTATACATCAGTCAGCATTGCCTCTTGCTCGTAGAGTCTATACATTGTCTGTGCTTCACGCTTAGTTGAAGTCTATACATTGCATGCTACAAAGTCTACACATCCAGTTTGCATCATGTCTGTACAGAGCTTTTTGCATCGTTCATCAAGTCCATACATTGCCCTGTAGCTTGCTTAGCTGAAGTCTGTACAGTCAGTGTGTTTCACACATCTAAAGTCTATACATTGCTTCCCATCTTTACCTACGTTCTGAACTGAGCAAGTCTATACATTCCTTTCCTTTGCCTACGTTCAGAACACAAGTCTTCACACTGTCCTGTAGCTTGCATGAGTCATTGAAGTCTGTACAACGCCTTGGTGCTCACCAAGTCTATACATCACCTTCAAGCTTTCCAAGTTTGTACAGCCCAAGTCTGTACATCCACCGTTTCATGCAGCGTCTCTAAGGCAAAGTCTATACATTGGTTTTCACTTCAAGTCTGTACATGGCCTTGGCATCTGCTTTAAAGTCTACACATTGGTCTTCGTTCCAAGTCTGCACATTGGCCTTCAAGATTCTCAAAGTATGTACAGCCTGCTTTGTCGTTCAGAGTACGAAGTCTGTACATCATTAAGTTGCCTTTGTGCCGAAGGAAGTCTATACATTCAGATGAACTTGGAATTTGACGACCACCATAAGTGGAGTCACTTTTGAATCGAACGCCTAGGAAGAAGGCATCTTTTACGTTGTGCATACTTTGATGCCGTAGCCAAGTCTATTCACTCGCTAGTGTGCATATGCATAGTCTGTACATTGCCCTCATGCATACACAAGCATCCAAGTCTGTACAGAGTCATTTGCATTCCTTCATATCAAGTCTGCACATTGTGGTTTGAAGCTGCATCAAGTCTACACATTGTACTGTAGCTAGCACGAAGTGAAGTCTGTACATTGTCCCCATGTTCACATGCTTCAAAGTCTATACATCGTGGGGCTTCGAAGTCTTCAAAGTCTGTACATCTTCAAGGGGTAAGTCTATACATTGGATATGGGTGTGCATCGTGAAGTCTATACACTGCTTGTGTAACTCAAGCCTTTACATCGAAGTCTATACATCGGCGCACTGGTCATGCATCAGTTCTCCAAGTATATACATCGGCGCACTATTCATGCATCGGTTAAGTCTATACACTGGCTATGGCTTGTTCATGCATCTTACCCACGCAAGTCTGTACACTGAGGTCGCTTGAAGGGCTTCAAGTCTACACACTCTCACGTTGTACATACTTGCTTAATTGCTGCTTCTAAAGTCTACACATTCGATTGCTTCATGCTTTACACAAAAGTCTACACATTCCACTCTGTTATGTTAATGCATCATTCTACAAGTCTGTACACTGAGGTCGCTTGAAGGGCTTCAAGTCTACACACTCTCATGTTATACATACTTGCTTATTTGCTGCTTCTAAAGTCTATACACGCTGTGTTAAGAGCCTGAACTAACTAATTGCATTTCTTTGTCTCTGCCTGCAGATGTGTCAGGTTGATGAATGGGCACGTGATCCGAGGTTGGCACCTGACACGTGATCCGAGGTGTCCTCTGGATAAAGGGGGCACACGCCCTAGTTGCTGCTGATATATATATATGTGAAGTTTCTTCATCCGTACAATATAGATTGAAAAGGGCTGATCGAGAGAGTGATAGAAGAAAGTGAGAGCAGCAGAGAGGCAGTGAGCATAAGAAGAAGAAGAAGAAGAAAAAGAGCAGAGAGGCAGAGTGTGAGAGCAGAAGAAGAAGAAGAAGAAAAAGAGCAGAGAGGCATAGAGTGAAAGCAAAAGCAGAAGAAGAGAAAGAGAGAGAGTTCGTGGAGAAGAAGAAAGAAGATTTTATTGAAGATATGTCTACTGGACTTGGATCAGATCCAATCTAGTTGCTCCTGCGAGAGCTACATTTTACATTGAGTTTTCAGCTTTCCGAGTGCTGTATTTTCATTTCTTATTTTCCCTTTATTTGATCAACTGTGCTTTTCGATTCTCTGGTTAGAGATCGGTGTTCCTCTTGTGGTCTCAAGAGAAGGGAGACTTGTCTCCGGTCTGCAAGTGACAGGTTGTCACTTGTGGGTTCCCCTCCGGTTTGGAGGAAGGGAGATTCATCTCCGGTTCTGGTCTTGTGGGTTGCAAGTCCAGGTGTTCCCTCCGGTTTGGAGGAAGAGAGACTTATGTCTCTGGTTTCTAGTGACTGGGTGTCACTGGTGCGTTCCCTCCTGGTCTGGAGGAAGAGAGACCTAGTCTCTGGTTCCAAGTGGTTGGGAGTCACTTGGGGTGTCCCTCCAGTTGGGAGGAAGAGGGGAGGTTGTTCCCCTGGTCAAACTGTTTGGCAGCAAGTGTTTACAGACTGAGTATGTTGTTCTAGCGTTGCTAGTGGATGCCTCACTCCGGTTGGGAGTGAGGGGTGGACGTAGGTCTTGGTGACCGAACCACCTAAAAATCCTCTGTGCAGTGTGGTTGTGTTTTGCTCATTGTCTTCTACCTCCTTCACAGGTTGCCTTAGCATTCTCGTTTCTATCTGTGCTGCTTCCACTAGTTGCTTGTTTAGGCGCGCCTTATATATTTGCTCAGTGGTTTTAAAGAGAACTTAACTTGTTCTTCAGATTGTCTATTTGCCTTGATAGTGTTCTAGTATTTTATTGAGCGAAAAGATTTTTAAGGGTGGGATTCATTCACCCCCCCTCTGAATCCATCGCACCTATCCTTTCACCACTGAGTTCATCTACCTTGGTAGTTACGAGATCTCTCGATTCTTCAACCATGGTAGCCTTTGTGTGCCATGCGGGAGTCAATGATCTGAGAATCTTTCTTACAATTTCTTGTTCTGAGTATTTCTTTCCCAAATCAGTTAGACTATTAGTTTGCACAGTTAACCGAGCATACATATTCTGAATTGACTCATCAGGCTTCATGCGGAACATTTCATATTCAGAAACTAAAATGTTGGCTTTTGTTTCTCATACCTAAGAGGTTCCTTCGTAGATTACCTCTAACTTATCCCACATTAATTTTGCAGATGCGCAGGTAGCCACTCTTGAGAATTCTACTGGATGGAGTGAGCATTGCATGATGTGTTTAGCACTCCAGTTGACAGTGGATTGTCTTATTTATTTTTTGGTCCACAAATCTTCATTATCCGTAAGCTCATACGGACCTTTGCTGATCACTCGCCAAAGTTCGTAGTCTTGGGCGCGAATGAACACCTGCATGCGATGTTTCCAATAAGGATAATTAGTTCCAGTAAAGTAAGGAGGTCTATTAACAGTGTAAGACCCCAAATTCTTTATAAATTTATTTATAAAGTTATTTGTAATTATTTGGAATTTATTTGAAGTTATTCGAATTAATGAGAATTATCCAAATTAATTAGATTAATTAATTAATTAATAGAATAAGTCATTTTCTACTATTTTCTAAAAATCCCCAAAAATCACATCTTGTAGAATTAATTTTGTTTATCAACTTTGTCTTCTACAATTAAGCCTAATAAAATCGTTTATTAAGCCGAATTAGCGAACTAAGTCTTCCGAACTTAATACTTAATTAATTACGGAATAGTAGAAGTGGAATTTTATCTACCATATAAAAATTTATAAAAATAGTAATTAAATAATAGATACTTCGACTAACACTTTTGTCTTCTTGGAGTAAGCCTAATTAAATCATTATCTAGGCCTAATCAGTGGATTAAGCCTGACTTACAACCCACCTAACCCAAATTCGTATTCACTATTCACCCAAACTTTGATCATCCAATTCGAGCTTGTTTCTCAACCAAATGGGGTGATTTCAGAGACAAATGAAAGGTATTACATAAAGAAACATTTACCCTTAATCAATTTGAGGTAAACTTAGTCCCAAAACGTGCTGCCGACATAGTTTGGTCAAGTCAAGGATTTCGGCGCCGTTTCTAAACACGTAGCTTGCAGCAGCGAATACTCCCAATTCAGAAGGCTCCAGAAGCTCTATGAGCTATCAAAATGAAGCCCTACGAGTCTTCTTTCATTTGGCTACTGTGGGGTTTGCTGAAATTTCGGATCTGGAGAGATCTAGTTCGATTTGTGGAGGTGGGTCAGCAGGCCGTTGGCTTCCCTTCATCCTTCTTTGATCCATCAATTGAGGTAGGAATTCTCAACCAAATCTTGATCATGAGTATAGCAAATTGTACCTCTCATCGAGCTCTTTCCATTGGTGGCAAAAGCCCCAATTTTCATTAGGTATCCGTGGAGATATCGAGGTTTTAGTGAGGTGCTGTCAAGTTGTTCTTTATTCTAGGTTTCGAGTTCCCTCTTCAATTTGAGGTAGGTTATAACAGCCCAACTTCTAATTAACATACATGAATGTAATCAATAGCATGTTAGCTTTCTTTTGACATCAAAATCCCCAATTTTTATAGATCATGCCTAGAGTATTTCGTGTGTTATTAGAAGCATGCTAGCAAGCTAGACTTTTCTTGTGTTCTTCATAGAATAGGTTGTATTTCATTGGATTCCTATCGAAATTCGTGATTTAAAATTGTGTTTCATGACCCTAGGATGCATATTGATAACCCTAGAGTATATGGTTAAGATCACAATACATTTAGACCCCAAATCATGGAGTTTTTCATGTTTTACGGAAGCCCATTCGGGTCTGGAAACCCAGGGGTCGACCCCATGGGTCGACCCATACCACCCAGCAAGCAGAAATTTTCTGCCTTGCATGGGTCGACCCATGGGGTCGACCCACAGCTTCAGGGGTCGACCCATGGGGTCGACCCATCACCAGACTGGCTCCTGGAAGCCAGGGGTCGACCCAATGGGTCGACCCATACTTGGAATTTTTCCAGGGGTCGACCCAAAGGGTCGACCCATGCCCCGTACGACCCGTTTTAATGATGATTTGACCCGGGGATCAATCCGGATCATCGGGGGATCAATCCATTCAACCTAATCATATTGAAAACTACATTTTTGAGGAACTAATGACCTATTCATGTACCCTTTTTAGTTTCAATTAACATTGGTCCATACATGCAAACTTAGTGTAAAAACACACCGTTTATCATCTTCATTTCAATGCATACAAGATTAAATAGAAACCCACATAATTAGTGGTTAATGGTGTAACTAAATCTCTGTTAATGCATTCTATTTCACTCCTGTGGGAGTTGTTCTTTGCCTTATCATCTTGAATCAGCTTCTTGGTAATTGTCTTAATGCAAATGATAATGGTTAATCATGATATCTTAACTTGGTGATTAGAATTAATATGTTGATTAGCTTGTTTGATTGCTGCTGTTTTACAGTAGCGCAGCACGATTAACTCTTGTTGTGACTTGGTTTCGATCTCCTTGATGATTATACTTACCTTGAAATTCTAGAAATGAATCTCTTTCCTACTTGAAGTTGTTATTGCTACTTAGTTTAAACCTTGGAATTCTGGCCATAAACTGTGGAAGTCTAGATTCGTGGGATCTTTGATCCAAAGAAATCAATGCCTGGCAAACAATTAAGGGCTCGGTCTGGTCCTGGGAAGAGCGCCCGAACACTACGTGTACCCCCGGGGAGGTGAATGACTAGGTGTGACATTTGGCACCAGTACTTGACATGTGTTAAATCTAGGACTGTCCACTACTCTCTCCACTACTCTCTACATTACTTTCTATTACTTTTCACTTTCCACTCTTCACTGTTCTATACTCTACTTGTGGTTACTTTACTTGCTTATTACTTGGACGTGGAAATAAAATTACATACGTGCTTGACATGACTTGAATTGTCTTGATATGGCCAACTTTTTATCGTTATCTCCTGTAGTAAATTCTTGTCTTACTATTCTATTCATTATATTTCTTGACCTTGCAAGATCTTTGAATTGTGTTTCGTGATATCACCGTTATCTTTTTATTGTTTTTATCATTTGTCGCATGACATTTTAAAATGTAATTAAACTGTTAATCACTTATACCTGTCTGTTATTTCCTACTGAGCGTCAGCTCATAGTTGTGTTTTCCCCCCTTTCCAGGCTTTTCAGGTGACACGCTTACCGATGGGGAAGGGCAGGAGTGATGTCTTGAGTGTATCAGTTCTAGTGTGTTAGTAGTGTGTTATCTTTCTTTAGTTGTGTTTTGGAGAGCTTTTAGTCTCAGTCATGTTATTGAGTTTTAGTGGTTGATTATTCCAGTT
This sequence comes from Amorphophallus konjac, assembly GCA_022559845.1. Lineage (NCBI taxonomy): Eukaryota > Viridiplantae > Streptophyta > Magnoliopsida > Alismatales > Araceae > Amorphophallus > Amorphophallus konjac. The sequence goes on from CM040118.1 coordinate 148,562,742, forward strand.
ATATTAAGTTGAACTTGAGGTTATTGTATCAGTTGTGGTTTGTTAATGATCATTTAGTATTTCCATCTTGTAGCACTTGTGTATTATTTTAGATTAGTTCTCTCTCTTGCCAGCGTGTCCCTAACTGTACGTCCCGATATTTCCGCCTTGTTCGGGGCGTGACAGTTTAGTTGGTATCAGAGCCTAGGTTTCACATTCCTAGGTTTCCTAAGTTTTAGGTTTTCTTGCATCGCATCCCAATAATCGGTATATCAAAAGGTGTTGTCCGAACGTTAGGCTATGCCTATCGGGAAGGTCGCACACTTGCGCGAGTGGTCTTCGGACCGATTACCTCCGCCAGGTACCGAGTTTTTGGTCGTGTCTAGGTGCATTAGATCCCTAACCTTTTAAAAGTCTAGGACCTGACCTGGTAAGAATGGGTAGAACTTGGGTTAAGTTCGTTCCTTAATCGTGCTTTATCTATCTTATTGAACCTAAGTAACCTATTTCTCGTGTAGATGGCAGCTGATCGTGCTGAATGGAGGAACCTGCAGCGTACGGTGCAAGGCCTTACTCAGGCCCTTCAGCAAGTAGCTCAGGCAGGAGCGGCACCGCATGGCATCGGTGATCTATACCGGAACTTCCGCGGAATGAACCCGCCTAGATTCGCTGGTTCGACTGACCCTGACCAAGCCGAGCACTGGCTAGATGAGATGGGGAGAATCTTTGAAGTTATGCAATGCACCAACCAGGAGCATGTCCTTTTGTCCACATTTCAACTGGAACATGATGCACGTACTTGGTGGGATTCTATCAAGGCAACTCTCGGTGATCGGCAAGTTATGTGGGAAGAGTTCGAAGAACTCTTCAACATCAAGTATTTTTCTGATAGAGTGCAAGAGAAGAAAGCGGCAGAGTTCGCGGCCTTGAAACAGCGAGGTTTGTCCGTGGCAGAGTATGAGGCTCAATTTGCACGACTTTCTCGATATGCTACAAATCTCATTTCCACCGAGAAGATGAAGGCGAAGCGCTTTCTCAATGGTTTGAAGCTTCATTATATCAACCAATTGGCACCGATGGAGATTTCCACTTATTCCGAGATGGTAAGGAAAGCGCAAGTTCTGGAGGATACTCTTGAGATGACGGAGAGAATCCGTGGGAAAGGCACCAAGAAAGAATTACCTACGGGTTCCGGGAGTGTCAAACCCGGGTATACCAAGAAGAGGCCTGTTAGTGGACCTGGTTCGTGGAGCGGGTCCGGATCGTGGAAGGGCAAGATGCCGAGGCATGAAGACAAGAAGCCTGGCCCTATTGTTCCATTTAAGGGCGTGTGCAACTATTGTGATCGTCCGGGTCACAAGATAGAGGAGTGCTGGCGCAAGCTAGGCGCCTGTTTGCGATGTGGAAGCAAGGAGCACCGTATCCCCAATTGTCCTCTCATATCGGAGCAAGCTACACCGGCAAAACCTCTAGTCTTCAAGAAACCACAAGGCAAGCTTCAAGCTTTACATGAAGATGAAACTGGGATTTCTGATGATGGCGGACTCGTCGAAGGTACCCTTACTATATTCGATAAGCCCGCATTTGCTCTCTTTGATACTGGTGCAACACATTCTTTTATTTCACGGAGATTTGCTAAGTCATTAGTTGTGGAATCTGTTTTGATGAATACTCCGTTAGAGATTTCAACCCCTATTGGCACTAGATCAACAATCCAGTATTTCTATCCTTCTAGTAAGGTTATGATTGGTGAACAGAACTTTCCAGCAGATTTGGTCTGCATGGATATGAAGGATTATGATGTAATCCTAGGAGCAGATTGGTTGGCCAAGTATGAGGCCAATGTTTACTGTAGTTCTAGCTCAGTGACTTTTACTGGACATTCTGGTTTATCTTTTACGGGAGTCAAGCACCATAACTCCGTACCGCTCATCTCGGCTCTTTGAGCTGATAAGCTTTTGAGGCATGGGTGTGAGGCATTTCTAGCCTTTGTTTGTGCAACCCCTGAGCAACAGATTGAGATCAAGGACATTCCTGTTGTCCAAGATTTTCCTGATGTCTTTCCAGAGGAACTACCAGGACTTCCGCCTGAGCGGGAAGTTATCTTTTCTATTGATCTTATTCCTGGCACAGCTCCTATTTCTAAGGCTCCTTATCGTATGTCTCCTGCGGAACTGAGGGAACTGAAGCAGCAACTGATGGAATTACTTGAGAAGGGTTTTATTCGTCCTAGTACTTCTCCGTGGGGAGCCCCTGTACTATTTGTCAGGAAGAAAGATGGTTCGATGAGGCTGTACATTGATTATCGGCAATTAAACCAGCAGACTGTCAAGAACAAATATCCCTTGCCGAGGATTGACGAGTTATTTGACCAGATAGCGGGAGCTCAATATTTCTCTAAGATCGATCTTCGATCTGGATATCACCAGTTACGGATTAAGGAAGAGGATATTTATAAAATGGCTTTCCGCAGCAGGTATGGTCATTTTGAGTTTGTCGTTATGCCTTTTGGTCTAACGAATGCACCAGCGGCTTTCATGCAGTTGATGAACGATGCATTTCGGCCCTATCTTGATCAATGGGTCGTGGTCTTTATTGATGACATCCTGATTTATTCTAAGAATGAGGAGGAACATGCTGAACATCTGAGAATGGCATTGCAATTGTTGAGAGATCATCAACTATATGCTAAGTTCAGTAAGTGTGAATTCTGGCTGCAAGAGGTGTCCTTTCTAGGACATATCATTACGAAGAACGGTATTTCTATTGATCCTTCGAAGGTTGAGGCAGTGAAGAATTGGGAACAGCCTACCAGTGTGACAGAAGTTAGAAGTTTTCTAGGCCTGACAGGTTATTATCGAAGATTTATTCAAGATTTCTCCAAGATTGCAGTACCTATGACAAGATTAACCCGCAAGGAGAATAAGTTTGATTGGTCAGATGATTGTCAGCGAAGCTTTCAGACTCTGAAGGAGTGTTTGACTACTGCACCTGTTTTGGCTTTACCTTCTGGTGAAGGAGGATTTGTTGTTTATACTGATGCATCAGGTATTGGCTTAGGCTGTGTACTCATGCAGCATGGGAAGGTGATTGCCTATTCCTCTAGACAGTTGAGGAAGCACGAAGATAATTATTCTGTTCATGATTTGGAACTTGCTGCAGTCGTGTTTGCTTTGAAGATATGGAGGCATTACTTGTATGGAGAAACCTTTACAGTGTTCTCAGATCATAAGAGTTTGAAGTATTTATTTTCTCAGAAGGAACTCAACATGAGGTAGCGGAGATGGTTGGAGTACTTGAAAGACTTCGACTTCTCGATTGAGTATCATCCTGGCAAAGGTAATGTTGTGGCATATGCATTAAGCCGGAAGCTGGTAGCTAGATTGTCAAGTCTCATGTTACAAGAATGGAGGTTGTTGGAACAATTATCTAGTCTGGATCTTAATATTGACAATGATCGGATCTTGATTGCTCAGATTCAACTTAAACCTGAATTATTGATAGAGATCAAGTCCTTGCAAGATAATGACCCCGAGTTGGTAGAGATCAAGGGAAGCTTAAGCAGCAGACCTGACTTCATGTTGGCCGATGATGGTAGATTATTATTTAAAGGCAGAACTTGTGTTCCGGATGAGGCTACAATAAAGAACAAAATTCTTGAGGAAGCTCATAGATCCAGATATACCATTCATCCTGGAGGCACTAAGATGTACCGAGATTTGAAAAGGTCCTTTTGGTGGCCGAATATGAAAAGAGAAGTTGCAGATTTTGTGAGCAGATGTTTGGTATGTCAGCAAGTTAAGGCCGAACATTTCAGACCAGCAGGAAAATTGAAACCACTCGACATACCCCAATGGAAGTGGGAAAGTATTGGCATGGATTTCATTATGGGTCTACCTAGGACTCGTGGTGGATTTGATGCGATATGGGTGATTGTTGATCGTTTGACAAAGTCGGCTCATTTCTTACCAATTAAGTCCAAGTGGACGATTGATGTATTGGCTGCTTTGTATATAAAGGAAGTGGTGAGATTGCATGGTATCCCAGTGAATATAGTATCTGATCGAGACCCCAGATTTACTTCACATTTCTGGAAGGGACTGCAAGAGTCTTTGGGTACTCGTCTGAATTTCAGTACTGCTTTTCATCCACAGACAGATGGACAGACTGAAAGAACCAATCAGATAGTGGAAGATATGCTGCGAGCTTGCATGATTGATTTTGGTGGTAATTGGAGCATTTGGCATTAATTGAATTTGCCTACAATAACAGCTATCAGTCTAGCATTCAGATGGCTCCTTTTGAAGCACTATATGGTAGAAGTTGTCGTTCCCCGTTGTGTTGGGACGAGGTAGGTGTGAAACAGTGGCTTGGACCAGATCTTGTTTCGGAATCATCACAGAACATCCGTGTTATCCGAGACCGGTTACAAGTAGCCCAGTCAAGACAGAAGAGTTATGCCGACAACAGGAGAAGGGCATTGGAATTTCAGGTTGGCGAGCATGTGTTCTTAAAGGTCTCTCCGACGAGAGGGATCCGAAGATTTGGCATTCATGGCAAGCTGAGTCCGAGGTACATTGGTCCATTCGAGATTCTAGATAGAGTGGGAGAGGTGGCATACAGACTGGCTTTACCACCGCAATTGTCTGGCGTACACAACGTTTTCCATGTGTCTATGTTACGGAAATATGTGTACGATCCCACTCATATCATTCAGCAGGTGGATTTTGAACTGAAGGAAGATTTGACCTATGAGGAAAGACCTGTCAAGATTCTGGACCGGAAGCATCAGCAACTCCGGAATCGTTCGATACCGATGGTCAAGATTCAGTGGAGTCGGCGTGGGACCGAAGAAGCTACATGGGAGTCTAAAGAGACTATGCGAAAGCGGTATCCCGATCTATTCTAGGTGAGTGATCTTTTTCTACTCTCAGTTTTAGTGCAGTGAATTTGGAGGACCAAATTCCTTTAAGTAGGGGAGGGTGTAAGACCCCAAATTCTTTAGAAATTTATTTAGAAAGTTATTTATAATTATTTGGAATTTATTTGAAGTTATTCGAATTAATGAGAATTATCCAAATTAATTAGATTAATTAATTAATTAATAGAATAAGTCATTTTTCTACTATTTTCTAAAAATCCCAAAAAATCACATCTTGTAGAATTAATTTTGTTTATCAACTTTGTCTTCTACAATTAAGCCTAATAAAATCGTTTATTAAGCCGAATTAGCGAACTAAGTCTTCCGAACTTAATATTTAATTAATTACGGAATAGTAGAAGTAGAATTTTATCTACCATATAAAAATTCATAAAAATAGTAATTAAATAATAGATGCTTCGACTAACACTTTTGTCTTCTTGGAGTAAGCCTAATTAAATCATTATCTAGGCCTAATCAGTGGATTAAGCCTGACTTACAACCCACCTAACCCAAATTCGTATTCACTATTCACCCAAACTTTGAACATCAAATTCGAGCTTGTTTCTCAACCAAATGTGGTGATTCTAGAGGCAAATGAAAGGTATTACATAAAGGAACATTTACCCTCAATCAATTTGAGGTAAACTTAGTCCCAAAATATGCTGCCGACATAGTTTGGTCAAGTCAAGGATTTCGGCGCCGTTTCTAAACACGTAGCTTACAGCAGCGAATACTCCCAATTCAGAAGGCTCCAGAAGCTCTATGAGCTATCAAAATGAAGCCCTACGAGTCTTCTTTCATTTGGCTGCTATGGAAGTCTAGATTCGTGGGATCTTTGATCCAAAGAAATCAATGCCTGGCAAATAATTAAGGGCTCGGTCTGGTCCTGGGAAGAGCGCCCGAACACTACGTATACCCCCGGGGAGGTGAATGACTAGGTGTGGCATTTGGCACCAGTACTTGACATGTGTTAAATCTAGGACTGTCCACTACTCTCTCTACTACTCTCTACATTACTTTATACTACTTTTCACTTTCCACTCTTCACTGTTCTATACTCTACTTGTGGTTACTTTACTTGCTTATTACTTGGACGTGGAAATAAAATTACATACGTGCTTGACATGACTTGAATTGTCTTGATATGGCCAACTTTTTATCGTTATCTCATGTAGTAAATTCTTGTCTTACTATTCTATTCATTATATTTCTTGACCTTGCAAGATCTTTGAATTGTGTTTCGTGATATCACCGTTATCTTTTTATTGTTTTTATCATTTGTAGCATGACATTTTAAAATGTAATTAAACTGTTAATCACTTATACATGTCTGTTATTTCCTACTGAGCGTCAGCTCATAGTTGTGTTTTCCCCCCTTTCCAGGCTTTTCAGGTGACACGCTTACTGATGGGGAAGGGCAGGAGTGATGTCTTGAGTGTATCAGTTCTAGTGTGTTAGTAGTGTGTTATCTTTCTTTAGTTGTGTTTTGGAGAGCTTTTAGTCTCAGTCATGTTATTGAGTTTTAGTGGTTGATTATTCCAGTTGTATTAAGTTGAACTTGAGGTTATTGTATCAGTTGTGGTTTGTTAATGATCATTTAGTATTTCCATCTTGTAGCACTTGTGTATTATTTTAGATTAGTTCTCTCTCTTGCCAGCGTGTCCCTAACTGTACGTCCCGATATTTCCGCCTTGTTCGGGGCGTGACAAACAGAATGTCCTTCAGGTAAGAAGCCTTTGGATGCTAATCCACCATTTCCCTCAAGGTCGTTGGACCCCATAATGAGAGATTAGGCTCTGATACCACTTGTTGAGTAGTGGACATCGGATCTAGAGGGGAGTGGTGAATAGATATGTCCCTCTTTTCGCAATGCAACCCTCTTTAAAGCTAGATAATGATAATAGCAGCGGAATATAACTAGCTTGACGAAGGACGCAAATGATTTACTTAGCAAGATGATTACGCAATATAGATATTGAACCTAAGCATGCATCTAACATAAAGCAATCGCACAAGCAAACCACAACACACGAGATTTTAAGGTGGTTCGGACTGAATCCCCAGTCCTACGTCCACCCCTCACCAAATCCGGTGAGGCTCCACTAGTGCCACGCACTGAACCGTAAATCGGAAAGACCTCCGATTACCTTCCTACTAACCACATGTAGGGACGTCAACACCGCAGATCGGAGAACTTCCGATTACCTTCCTACTAACCACTGGTAGGGACGATCTTCAGTTTTGATTATTTGAAAGAAATGGAAAGAGAACAAATAGAAATCACTCAAACAAGATATAGAATATGCTCAAAGCAAAAAGATCTTGTCTGAGTTGCAGGAGCTTGAATCTGATGCTTCGATGGTGTCTTCTTCCTTGAGAGATGATCTTCCTTGAGTCTCTTCTAGTTGATGAGGAAGACTATGGATGTAGCTTGGATCTTCCTTTTGATCTTCTTGAGTTGATGAAGAGGTTTGAGGATGCAGTTTAGATCACCCTTGAGATGATGAAGATGATGAAGTATGCAGCTTTATCTTCTCTTGGCTTGGGCTTGATCTCCTCTTGAAGTAGCTTCAATCACTTGAGGATTTGATGAAGAACTTCTTCCCGGAGTACTGTTCACGGCTACAGTACTCGAACTCCTCTCCTTGAACACACCCTTGCAGCCTCCCTTGAATCCCCTTGAAGCATTAGGGTTTCTAACCCTCCTTGTGTTAGTTTTATAGACTTTGAATGGTCCATAGACATCCCCCAGACCAGATCCACAAATCATGGGAGATTAGGTGAGTTTTAATTAAATAAATCTAAGTAAAGGGGCTGGCCTCGAGGTGGAAATCGAAGTCAAACATGGCTGCATCGAAGCTGGCGATCGACCGGAGGTAGGTGGCGATGGACCGCTACTGAGACAATCGGTAGCTTGTTCGTTTTTGGAATTTTCGGTCGACCGCCTTGGGCTGGCGGTCTACCGCCACTGAGAATCCGTCAGCCAGTGAGCTGTTGGCAGGGGCGATCGACCGCCAGCTGGGCAGACCCCGGTTTATGCCGGGTCAGTCCGTTAACCTCTTTAGCTCCGTCGCTTGAGTCCTTTAGCAGCCCGTTCTCATCTGTGGCATCAACCTTGACAGTCTTGAAGATTTCTATTGATTATATCACTCTATAATCAAAATTTTGTTCCCGGGGCTCCGCCCCCGGAAACCCCCGCAAGGGGCGTTGCCCCCTTGACCCCCGCGATCTGACCGCGCAGGTCGATCCGCGTGTGAGGGCGCAACATTGAGCTTTCACATTTGCCATCTCCACTTCATTCCTTGGCAATTCATTGGCATATATGTCATGAACAAAACATCACGTATGTCAGTCATATGAGAGTTAAAACAATAATGACTTATAGTGTTTAGCTATTATCAAAACCAAGAATATACAATAACTCAAATGACCACAAGACGATGTCGAATGACCCAAACCACAGGAAGACTCAAATGATCACAGGGGCACAACATACCGCCGCCCCTGGCCCAACCCCACCGTCCCCCACCACCGCACCCCCACCGTCCCCCCCACCCTCCAGCAGCGCCTGCAACGTCCCCCCGGCGCCCCTGCCCCGCCGTCCCCCACCGGCCCCCACCCCCCCTCCACCATCTCCTCCAACCGTCCCCCACTGCCCCTTCGGGCACATGGTCCCCCCCATCCACCACCTCCTCCACCGGCCCTCCCACGCGTAGCCCCACCGTCGCCCGCCCCCCTCCGGCCGCTCTGTTATTTAAAAAAAATTTCAAAGGAAGACGACTTACCTCCGACAGCCATCCACCGCTCGCCGTTCGCTGCCGTCCACTGCTGTTCGCCGCTCACCGCCGTCCGGGACCTCCACCGCCGAGCTAGGCACGCCCTGAAGACGCCCCCCACCGGTCCATTAAATGGACGGACCGGCACGAGCGGGCCGTCCCGCACGTACCAACCCGTCCACGGACCGGTCTGGTACGTGGCAGGACGGACAGATCAGTGCGGGCCAGTCCGACCCGGCCACGACCCACTCCCCGCCTGACCCGCTGGGCGCCTGGGACGGGACGGGTCGTGCGGGTCGGGCTGACCCGGCCCGATCCGGCAAACCTTGATTATATGTTCAGAACAACAATAATCTTTTCTTTTCCCTCACATCATATCCTCGAATCTTGCATATTTAATACTATATTTTTAAGATGATATTTTTATTTCAATCCCTAAAAACTTGCATATTCCAAAGAAGTCTCTGTATCATGACTTATTATGCATTAGTCACCCCAAAATCAAACCATTTAGCTATCAGCCCACACCGTTCACTTATGTTAGGTGTGAGAAACTTTAACGACAAATCAGTACGGTGATCGCAATCGATACGTTATTTATTTTTAAACATATTTTATAATTTATTTTATATTAAATTTATTTTGCTAGATAAATCGGTTAGAAATATTTATTTTGAAACGTGAGACATTGAGTTCTAATGTGAATGTGCAGGGAGTACGTTTTTTTATTTTTTTCATTGTTCTTTAAATTTTGAATTTAAAAAATTATGACAATTATAACATTCGAAACTCAAACCTCGTGTTTAAATTATACACTCTTTGATCAATTAAATTATATAATTTTTATTATATTTTTAACCATAATTAATATTTATGAAGAATTATTTTTTTATTGACACACGACGGTATGATACAGTACGATATCATCTCATCCTGTATCTAAAAAATATCGATACGGTCGGGTCGATATAACTGAGTCGACAAATCATGACTTTAACTACGCTTGGTATTCTCCCCAAAACTACTATTAGTTATAAGTTGAGGCTAACTAGAGTTGGAAATATCCTCTTTATCTCTCATTAAGTAGTCAACGAAGTGTCTTTCAAAAAACTACGGTTGGTTATAAGTTAGGCTAATTAGATCTGGAAATACCCTTTTTTTATATCTCATTAAGTAACAAACAAACTCATGCTCTCTCTCTCCCTCTACGTGTGTGGGGGTGCGCTTTCTCATAATTTTCTACATATTTTAGATGTTTTTTGATACAAACATTTCCAGTGGTCCGCTCTGTCGTTATCTCACAATGGCAAAAATGGACGTGGGAGTCTAGAGGGAAGGACATTTTTATAATTTATAAGTTTGTAAGGACTTTTTACTAATGCATTAGCAATGGTTGAATATTCTATCCTGTAGGAAAGAAAAAGTATCCTTTTTAATATCAGCAGTAATGTCATGCAACATTTGATAGAAATGTTTATGTATATTCCAAGATTATTCTGTAAATAAAATTAAAAAAAGCCTTCTTAGAAGCATCATATCAGTTGTTAGTCTTAAACTTCAAATGAAAGTTTATAGACATACCCTTTTGATCAACATTTATGAGAATATCCCAGTAATATGATTATAATTTTACCCTTTCACATGTTAAGAAGAAAGTCCCCCTTTTCAGAGTTTTCTCTCTCGAAGAGTACAGTGTAGTGTCCCCTTTCCTAGATCCTCTATCTGGGTCCAGGGACGCTCGCGTCATCAAGTCTATATGTTGTGAGTCTGGACAATCCTCAAGACACTAAAGACTATACCATCCATAAATCCTAAACAAAATTATATCATTAACCACAAAACACCATTTCACGGGCATTCATTACATAAACGTATTATATCTCTCTCAGATAAAACATTATTCATGCCTGATACACGCAGACTCCTAAAGATATTACATCCACATCCATAAAAAGAGAGAACACTAAACCTACTCATCTAAGTAACGAACTTTCATAAGTCTCCCCGGATCTATCCCTGACTGATCCCACATCGAAGCCAAAAACACACTCTCTAATTTTCTGGAAAGATTATTTAAGTCACAAATGTGAGTCGTATGACTTAGTAGCCATCCAAACCAATACATGTTTAACATATAAGAAGTTGGCAAAACTTAGACAATACTTCTAAACTTAACGTGCAATCTGAAATATTCTACGTATAACGTAAACCAAAAGGTTGTGATTTATAGGGTGTTTGGTTACGTTTTTTTCTCTTCTTTTTCTCTCAAACTTAAAAATAGGAGCAGACAACTCACTAACAACGTTTGGTAGTTACTTCCCTAATTTTTAGAAAAAAAGAGACTACGTTCAAATCTCTTTCCAAATAAAAATAACTCCGCAGCAATTTTTTTTAAGAAAGCTCGTTCACATCGCAACCCCCCCATCCCTCTCCCTCTCGAGTTCCTCACCCTATTCATGGACCTCCCCTCCCCTCTTCCGATCGCCGCCTCCCCCGTCCACCTCCCCTCCCCCTCCCTCTTCCGACCGGCGAGTCCGCGTCCACCTCCCCTCTCCCTCCTTCTTCCAGTCGGCGGGTCCGCATCCACCTCCCCTCCCCTCGCGCGTCCACGTCCACCTCCCCTCCACTTCCGTCTTCCGGCCGGACGCCTCGTCCACCTCCCCTCGGGGGATCAAGCTTCCTCCCCCTTCACTGTTCATCTTCTCCCCACGGCAACCGCTGCGGCCTCTTTCCCCCACCGTCGTCCTCTATCACGCCGCAGTTGAGCCCGTCCTCAGCCGGCCGCTGCCATTCATCTCACCTTCACGGCCACGCTGGTGCCGTCCCGCGATCACACCGGCAGCCTCTCTGCCGCGCCCGCCTACGCCGTTTCGGCGCTGCGACTCTCTGCCACCGCCGGGGTTTCGCCAGTCACCTGCACTGAGCTGGCCTGGCCGCCACCGGCTGCCTTCATTGCACCCCCGCGAGCAGAGCGTCGGCCACGGTGCCGGTGCTCAACCCGCTGACAAGCACGCACGGACCAGTGATTCTGCGAAATGCAAAGATTGATATGTTCAAAGGACCTATGAGGCTCGCAGTTGACAAATGGAGCCGTGTTGAAGTCACTGAGCCTGCTGACTTTACAATAAAGGAGGATAACAATCTATCCCTTGTTGAGTATGAACTTGTGAATGCGGAGGAATGAAGGGGCATTCTACCGTAAACTGACGGGGGTGCATGGGTTGGGACTTGGTACACAACATCTCTCGGAGGATAGGAGTGGTTTTCATTTTCTTACGAGTTGCAATATTGACATGAATTACGAGCTATTCTATTGAGTCACCCATTATTGTTTGATTATATTCTTGAAGGTTGGTACCCTGTAATTATTTATGGTGGTATTTGACAAATCTATTGAATTGTTATTTTAATAATTTTTAAATTATGAAGAGTTATCTACCAAACAGATCTACACAAATTTTAAAAATTATGACACTATTACCAAACAGAAAGTGTCAACTTTTATCAATTTTAAAATTTAAGTCAAAATTTGACACAACATAATTTTTTAGATAGAAATAGCTTTTAAAAAAAATTGTTCCCAAACACCCTATTACAAGGCCGTGTATATTTCATGTGAGCATATTTCAAATTCACAATCTCAATTGACTTATCAATAGTTTAGATTTACAAAAGGCCTACCTAATGAATCAAATCATATCATATAGTTGAACATTCAAATCATATTTGCAGGCTTTACAGTGTTACTCGTAGTCATCTACACTTTCCATTATTCAGTTTGCTTAACATAATCCACTAAAGTTATATTTTTATATAGTTTAGTTTTAAAAATCAGACATACATCGAAATCACAACATTAAGATGTCTATACATTATTTCTCGAGGAGCCCGTACTTAGGCAGCCGACGAATGACCTAAATGTAGGGGGGTTGGTGATCTTAATCGCTGCGTAAGATTGGGAGTCCAAACTCCACCTTCCACCAGATCATCGTCTGATCTGATTTCTAAATTTCCGTATAAACTATTTGTTTGTTCTCGGACATTGGGCTTAATTCCATAGCAGCAGGTGGTCAATAATCTCCCCTCACGGTGGCACTATCCATATGCTTATTTCACATTTATCTCTTTTACCGATTTCATCTTAGTAACATCCCTTTAACTAAATAAATAGATGGCGGCATGTAGCTATGGCTCATGGCAAATCAGTAAGTAAACAATAATAATAAGGTTGCATATACAATAACTAATACGTCGAATTTGAGTTCTACCATGCATGAGTACCTTGGGGGACTGCGTGCACTAAATTCTAACCATGCAGTTGTTAATGCATTTTGAACAAAATATCTCCTAAGTAATGTCTATAATCGTTCCATGCAAAGGTTACACATCTACGTATCAAAATAAAGTTAAAACAATGGAAATAACAAATAACATATTTTCGGTTGATTACATGGCTATCTTCTTGGTGAGATACTCAACAACTCTTAAGATCATTTCTAAACTCTTCTAGCAACCTTGAACAACATCCTTGACATTGTCACACGTTGGAGACCCTTAACATCATAGGATAATTTTTTCTTAATCAGGTTCTTACCTCAAATGACATACTAAATAACCCGAAACTTAATGGTTCTTACTCTTCTCCTCCTCTTCTACTCCTACAACTTTCCTCTTGTTTACTCTGGTTGCTTACGATAGAAATGAGATAATAGGAGAGATAAAGAAACGAGAAAGAGGTTTAAATAGGTCGCTCTCGATACCACTTCAATGAAAAAAAATATTTAATCAAAATACTTCCACTAGCAATATCCTCCGCTAACCCTATCTGCTCCCCCACGTGTTGGTGCAATACTGTCACGCCCCGAGAGCGGAAGATACCCGGAGACGCGTGACGAGTTTATATCAATCATGTCAATCAGAGTATTAGTGTATTCGACACCAAAATCAGAGATGCGTAAAAGTAAAGATAACCCAATCCTTTATTCCTTCATAAGAATATGTCTATTACAAAACCTTTGAAGTACTAACTAAGATAAAGGAAAAATACAAGGTTGACTCAAAAAAACATGAAAAAGACTAGATAACACGGAAGAAGCTCTATCTCTTTCACTCTTGATTTTCCCCATCTGTTTGAGTTCCCTCATCGTCGGACTTACCTGAAAAGTAGGGAAACACTAAGTGAGCGAACGCTCAGTAGGAAATTATATCTCAAGAAATAGCAATGGGTTTAAGTAATTACATCTTTCATGAATGCACTATAGCTATGCATGCTCGCATAAAACGACAAGATAGAGAGAGTGTATAACAATAAGATAGCGACGAGAACTAGTCATGAACTTTCAAGAACTTATATCAAATGATATCAAGATATTCAAGCAAGTGTATTCATTATGTCATATTGGAATTTGGCTATCACGTTCAAGCACGCAAGTATGAAATTACCCTTTATCGGGTCACGCAAGTCATGTAATATCAAGTCAAGTACAAGTACAAGATTTGTGGAATGTTCAATCAAGCTAGTCATGCACTTCGGTATAATGTCAATACCGTGATCAATCAACTCCCATGGGCACAAGTACTTTCGGGTGCTCCTCCCAGGACCAGATCGGGCCCTATATGCGCAGGCATTAATCATGTATTTTAACATCCACGTTTGTGTATAGCCAATATGGAATTTCAAGAATAAAGCTTGTAGACATGTAGGATAAACTTGGATAGAGTAGAGTCCAAAAATATGACACTTGACATAGAATGGCGATAATAACGGTACAATCACGATTATCGATAAAACTAGGTGGAATTGGTTCCCTAACTTGGGTACCATGACAAACAAGTATGGACATTCTTTATATAGAATTGAGGTCCACATGAACAGCACATCAATGACAAGACGTCCTCATTCTTAATATAGAATTGAGGTCCACAAGAACATCATGTTGAATATAGAATTGGGGTTTACAAGAACAACATCAAATGGCATGATAACCTCATCCCATTAAGAGAATTCTCATGATACACACTTTGCATAACATGAGGGCCGGTATACCATGTTTCTATAGAGTGACATGGCAAAATAGTGTAATGGGTTTTTATGGTACAACCAGCTCAGTCGGCCTTGAGTGAATCCAAGGCTCGAGGAGACTTACGGAGGTCTCTATGACTAACTCGCTAGTCCAAAGGAACGGAATGTCCAATGGAGAGCTTGTATGTCAATGAGAATTGAGGGTAGTGCGATAAAAACATCATGAAACATGGGACTATATTCACGGAGTGGAAATATAATGCCGATATATATATATATATATATATATATATATATATATATATATATATATATATATATATATATATATATATATAACCCTTCGGTTGACAGTAATCAGTGTAAAACAGTAATACAGAAAATAGCGACTTAAGCTAAGTCATTAATTATCCAATTAACGCCTTACTTAGGGGCGTTTATTCACAATTTGACGACGTATATAGCAGTCGTCCATTCTTTATTTCTATTTTACCAAAATTCCCAATATTATGGAATTTAACAAAAACGCGCCCTGGTCAGGGGCGTTACCTTTCAATTTGCGCCCTGATCTGGGGCGTCGGTTCAATAAGAAACGACTTTGTGCAGGTCGTTAATTCAATAATTTTCTAAATTTCAGATATTAAATTTTTAGGAAATAGGTACATGGTCAGGACCAGAAAAATAGCAGGATTCAATCAGGATGAACATGCATTAGATTAGGTTCATGGTTTCATAGATATAGAATTTTAAACATGGGTAATTATCAATTTATATGAAATTGACGACTCCTAGGTAGGGCGTCAAAACAAGAATTAGCGCCCTGGTGTGGGTCGCTTATTTTAAATTAGCGCCCTGGTCAAGGGTGTTGCTTTGAAAATTGCATAGAAACAGTTGAAACCACAATAAAACTATATGCATGGAGGATCGATGATATTATTAAAGATGTTAAGCTAGTTTGGGCTACGTTCTTGAGAAAACCTACCTTATGAAGATTTAACTGATGAACGGATGAAGGTTTGGAGACGGAAACGACACTCTGTTTGTAACAGAGTCTTCAGACGTTCTAAATAGCCAAGTAAATGAGCTTCTCGACAACAGGTGAGCTTAGGAAGATGTCTTCTTTGGTGGACGCAGAGGACGTTGATGAAGAACCCCTCGTTCTTCAGCACACAGGGTGTTCAACCTATAGCAAAAGATGACGAAGAAACATGAGTTTTCTTCATAATACTCAACTGAAAGCAGAAGAAGAAGAACGATGTTGATGAAGAACCACGTTCTTCAACGAGTTGTTTGTATGCTACCTGCAAAGGAAGATGAGGGAGAAGAAGAAAAGAATATTAACGTTCCTTCCTCAAACAACCAGAGGCAAAAGCAACGGAAGGAAGAAGAACATAAACATGTTCTTCACGCACAGCAGCAGCAGAGCTTCCTTCGGCCAACAGCTCGTTAGGGTTCGACAGAGAGGGTTACTTATAGGATTTTGGGAATCCTAATAGGGTTAGAGTTCTATTGGAAGTTATATTTCCATGATAGAGTTCTTACTATATTCCACCTTCGACGTAGTTATCCAGAAACTTACCCTGGATGAGGGCTGGGTTCGAACGCAACTCGAACTGAATTAACGTCCTAAGTGAGGGCGTTAATTTAAATTGATGTCTTGTCAAGCGTCATTTCTTATGCAAACGCGCCCACGTAGAGGGCGTCACGTATACTTGCCCTTTATTTATTTTCGGCCGTTTGGGAATTGACGCCCTTTGGTGTTGGCGTCCTTTTTAGAATTAACGCCTTATGTAAGGGCGTTTCTTTTCGAAGTCGCGCCTTGACCCAAGGCGTTATTTATATTTTGGTTTATTATTACTCATTTAAGCTCTTTATCATATTTAACCTTAAAGTCTTTATTTTACCAGGGTTGCTACAAATACCATCCACATGTCTTAAAATATTTTCCATCTATTATACACGCCTGTCATACAACATCACTAACCCTTGTTACATATCTCTGACCCCTATCATACACTGCTCAATTTAATTTTTTTGCTACCAAAAGTGCATTATTTTAATTTTTCATCGCCCTAACCTAGCGCCCAATTATGTAGATCCTACGTTTATTGTCCAACTTTGAAACCTCTGAAGTCAATTATCTAATCCCATTGTCCAATTTCATATGTAAAGTCATCATCTAATTCTGCATCATCTAATCTATCGTCCAACTTTTATGCATCATCTACGTTCCTTGAGGCATCGCCTAAGTCTACATCATCTATTTTTCATCGTCTACTATTCATCATCCAAGTCCTTCGTTGGATATGCAAAGTCGTCGTCCGCTTTTCCGCCACCTAAATTAGTATCGCCCAAGTTTCCATTGCCCAAGCTACATCGTCCACTGTTGTATCATATATTTTCACTTCATCCACGCCATTGTCTAAGTCATCTTCATCTACTTTCTCCATCGACTAAGTTTCCTCTGTCCAAGTTTGTATCGTCTGAGTTTACAACGACTTCCGCTTCGTCTACTTTCACTTTGCCTAACATTTACTTTGTCTAACTTTCACTCCGTCTAACTCTCACTTCGTCTAACTTTCACTTCGTCCAATTTTGGTCACTCTAACTTTTTCAAACTATCTACTTTTTGTATCATTCAAATTTATATCGCCCAATTTTCTATCATCCACTTTTCTAAATTGGATGATCCACCATCTACCTTCACTCCACCTAACTAGCATTGTCCTTTTACTTTGTTTGATTCAGTCCATCTAACTTTCATTGCCTAGATTTCATCCCTTCTGTCTAAATCTGCCTCCGCCTAAATTTGCTTCTGTCTAGGTCTTCTTACGTTTAAGTTTACTTCAGTCTAACTTGTCGTCTAACTTTGTCCAACTCTTTATTCAATTATTTAGATTTTTGACCCACTAAATAATAAAATCTGAGAAAATGTTTATCAGGGAATTTGTCTATTTATTAGTTATCTTTCTAGTGAGCCTAATCTCACTTCATTAAGATATTTCTGCATCAAATTATGCTATAAATGGTGAACCCCATAAATAAATAAATTCTTAATATTAAAAGATCTAACTAACTAAATGCCAACCTATTGAGCTCTTAACATGCAATCTAATATGACCTGAGTTCTTAAAATTGGGTTTTACATATAGTTGTTGATTTACAGTCCAATTAAATACTAATTCCATTTGTACTTATGTTAGAGAGACGGACATTAAGAACAAATGGTAGAGATCTACTTTAAAGGTATAATAGCAAATGAGTGTCAAATGACATAGTGTCTTACAACTATATATGCAAAAAATACCTTTTATAAATACCACCAGGAATATTACATACCTGAATAATGCTATCTAGAACTCCTGAATCTCCTAACACATGAGAAAAGAAGGTATTTTTAGATATCATCCCACATAATCCACCATATTAATCCTCCAATCATAACTAACATAGGCTCTTCATGCGACTCACCAAACCTAGATACGTGACACCTTCTGATCGCTTCGGGTGCCTCCCACCTATTTCTGAATTTCAATTGCATTAATAGTAGGGCTCAATCGCTGCCTCTGCACATTAGTTGGCACATGTCACACGTTGCTTTGGCCACCAATTCTGTACACCGCCTGATGCCCAGCAACCGCCTCCTTGTGCACGTCCCAACAACGAGGTTGCCATTAATACCCCTTGACATGAGCCTATAAAAGGCAAGTCACAACAACCTCTCAAAAAGAGGATGTGACCCAACACTACCCTGCTCCATCTCTCTATGATCCCCTTGCTCCAACCTCTGTTATCAATTCTTTCACCTCATACTAACTTAAGCATCGGAGGGTTCTCTCAGGATATATCACCCCCAATTGATGTCACATCCCACTAAAGTGGAAACACGAAGTGTGACACATACATGTACTTAGCTGAGAGTATTAGCACCTGGATAACATAATCATAAAAATTTGATGACATAAAATAATTCATGCTTATGTACACATTATGAAGAGAAATGAACTTACGGGAATGTCATAATACAAAAGTCCACTCGGGTGACCAAAACAAATACAACTCACAAAGTCTCTAGATAACAACAACCACTAGCACAACAGATGATCAGAATCAAGATTCACACCTTCAAGATTAAGAAATTGATTGAGGACACCAACTTAGTAGGATTCTTAACACCACCGTAACACTACACCACGCCGATACATTATTTATACATTTCTCATTTTATAAAAAACTGAAAGTTTTGCTTGTGAAGCTAACTTGCATATAGTGTTGTACAAATATACTCAAGTGCAACTACACGACCTAGAGCGTAAAATAGACAGATCTAGTAAACTGATTAATCAAACAAGCTTAGGTGGAACAGCAATGGGGCATCCCATACCTCCGTCTAAGACTTTTGAGACAAAGTATAAAAACATGTAACTTAGACATGATAACTAGGAATATCATGACAGAACTTAAACTTGTAACATGGTCTATCAACATAAACAACTATCATAGACTTGTAACATGGACTTGCAATCATGAAGAAACTCAACGGCAAGGGTTTCTTAACATATTTGTCATTCACTTTCCATAAGAAATATCTTTCAATTTAACATGTATGGATTGGAGATTATATGTAACATACTTTCTTATCAAGATGATCAACATGTGGAATTGGTGGGTTAGTATAATTGCATAACATACATAAAATGTGCACATACTTACATTCTTTCATAACATATTCACACATATAGCTTGTACCCACATTCTCAACATATGAATCAGAGCAATTAGAGCTTAAAATAGGAATCATAAGCTAAGCACAATTTGAACACCGAGTGGCAACTTCACCTTTGGGTAGCTCCAGCTCTAGGTGGCTCCACCTCAAAACTCCCCTCCAAACTCCTGATTTGAGTAGCCCTTTCCCTAGGTAGCCCTTTCCTCTAGCACGTTCGAGTTAGGTTTCCAAGGAAAGAAGTATGGCTCAAGTTGAGTGCTCAAATTCAGATGCTTGCTTAATCATGACATAGCAATGGACATCATGTCTAGATAAATCTTGTAACGACCCAAGATCCAAGTATTAGAAAGTAACTGGTGTGACCCAAATTTTGACTCGCCACCCATGAGCTACAGTGCTCGAAAGGGTTAGATCAATATTGTAGGAGTGTATAAGAATCTAAATAAATTTAGAAATTAGAATGCATGAATTAAAATTTATATTTATTATAATTTATATAATTTCTAGTCTAGAGTCCAAATCCACACAAGTACAGTCTAACAAAAAAGAAAAGTACACAGGCATGGGACATACCCTGGCTCTCACAGATTGGCAACTAAGAAACTCCACTGGAGCCACGCTGGATCTCCGAATCACGTGAAGATAACACCTCACCTAAAAAAAAAGAGATGAGCATCTCATTGGCTTAATAGGGATCCCGTGGATCCCCACCACATTAAACAACAACAACAATACGAAGTAAGATGTAGTAACTGGCGGAAAGTAAACAAGCACGACTAAGCCACTAGTGGCACTGTCGCACGAGCCACACAAAGACAACACAACACCTCAAGTCCCAAGGGAATCATGCCCACAAGTAAATCACATAGTCGGGAGAACCACAACCTAGATCTTTGGGAGAACCACGACTCGCTAACCACTGTAGGTACACTATACCACAACCGTAAGTGACAGGAGAAACCACCCACTAGAAGCAAGGCCGGACGCATCCACTAACATCTTATACCATGTCTCTTGTGTCTCCTGCTCAGCCTTAGTGTGGCAACTGAGATACACAAACACAACTCACAAGGACTAGCTGGGGTTGTGCTTGTTAGCATATGTTTGAAGTCCCTAACCACATATGCATACACAGACGGACTGCTCAACATCTCGGTCCCATATCCAGTTTTCCCCCTAGCCTGGACTCAGGCCGCAATAGTAGGGGGCCCATGGTAACTAGCATAAACCGTCTCACGGGAATGCCCTTGACCTCTCCTAGGTAGGTCGGTGTACGCGCACTCAGAAATGTTACGACTAGTGATGTGCCACTCAAGGTAAGAGTACATAGTCGAAACGAAAATCACCAGAGTACCACCGGCTCACATACACACGGATTGTGAATCACAACGTGGCTCGACACCGTCAAACCACAACAATACAAGGCCGGACAACAAACCAATGATCGTCGGCCCACACGGATCATGCGGGAACAACTCTCCATGAAAAAACATGGCCAAGACACATCCTGGTGGAGAATACCCTGGGCGGCTAGACCTTTGGCTGTCCAGCACTTAGGATGCCAGACGTCTGGCCATCTAGACACAAAGACCCTGGGAGGCTAGAAACTTGGCCATCCATCACCCTAGGTGGCCAACTATCTGGCCACCAACCAGACAAGGGCGGCCAGCGCTCTGGCCGCCCACCTGGGCACAATCCCTAGGCAGCTATGGACCTGGTCACCCTCCTGTGCAAGGTAGCTAGGTCTCTGGCCGCCACCAATCGTCGACGGTCATCGACTTGGCCACCTTCTGTGGGATTTTTTCTGATAGAACCCTGATTCGGGGGTTCCAACTCATGCCTCGCTCACCTCAAACTAGGGGGGACATCGGGGAAGCTATCCCCATCATGCATACCATCGAAAAAACCCATTTAGACTCAAATCGAGGCTCGGATCGGTCAAAATCCTCCTCATAACCTCAAACATGTTATTTTCTCCGAACAAGAAATAAACCCTCTCTCTAGCCCAGATCAGTGCGACTTGATGGAAAATTACAAAAGGAAGGGCCGAAATCCATCCCCCTACCTCTAACAAAGCTTTTACACGTTAGAACGTGTTGAATCATGGCAAAAACACGATATCCCCCACAGCCGATACACCACCTCCACGAATGCACCGCACCCGCTATCGCCTATGGGGGATGGAATTTTATTTAATGATATTGATGATTTATTTAGTTTGTTTATTAGGGGTTTTATTATTATTATTATTTTTAGCGTAGGGCGTGCCAGTCACTAGGTGACAGATTTATTATGCACACCGTCTGACTGATTAGATAATAGTGAGGTCTATGTCGGGACCGGCAGTCCGTCATACCATAAAGGCTACGATGTTAATTACATCATCCGGAAAGGAGGAAAACCCTTGATTAATTGCCAAGATAATGAACCACCGGGGCTGTATAGGTATGCAAGTATAAATAAAGCAACAGAACGATATTGCATAATATGGGAATCAAATATAAGTTCAAACACGTGGTTCGATCACATCCATTATCCGAGCCCTTGGTACGTGGTGGAGGACGTAGGCCCGAAGACCACCATCACACCTAATGAAAGCTTCCAGGCAGACCTAATCTGGCTTTCAGCAAATCACCATTTGATATACCGAAGTCTGGATTAATGACGGATATGCAATAATAATGAGCAGGCATTCATATGTTCATAGATGCATGGCAAAAAGTAGACCCAAAGCAACTTACGACCGGGAGCCAGTGATGCTTTTATTTTATTTTTTTATTGGTTTATTATGGAGCACTCATGAGTTAAGTGTGATAGGGAAAGGGAAAATAAGCGGATGGGTGGAAGTATGAGTGAGGAGTTGAATCGACGCGGAGGGGAGTTGATGTATGCTAATCCGGCGCGAGGAAGCGTAGGGGAAAGGTTTCAAACGGCGCAGGGGAGCGTAGGAATAGGTTTAAAAACGACGCGGGATGCCAAAAGGTTAAAACGACACGGGGGGTGAGGGGCGCGCTGAATCAGGCCACGCCGGGTGGATAGGTTTGGGAAATTTATGGTTTTGAGTGTGAGTTTAATCAGCGCGAAGGGGGGCAGCGTCGGAATAGGGCACACCGGATTAGAGGTTTTGCCAATTCTTGAGGATTTTTCCTAGCTTTTAAGCCCATTTGAATCAGGTTGCAGCTTAGTTGTTTTCATTGATAATTAGTGTTGATTATTGAGTAAATTCAAGTTCTAATTGTCCTGCAAGCATGATGGATCAAGACTTGTGCGAGGTTCATACTCAAGCACAATCCATTTTCAGTCCAAAGTGCATCCACAGTCACCATGATTTGGGTTTCAGCAGGATTTAGTTAATTTGAGCAAACAAAATTTGGGCAGCATCTCCCCATACCCAGAGGATTGCGGGGGAGAAGTGGAGGCATACCCACAGAACTGGGGTAAGCTCCTGAATGTCGGGTGGCCAAAACAGCGACCGGCGAACCCTAGTGGATGGAAAACCCCGAGGGCTAGCCTACGAGGGGCATCAACATTCCGTGGGTCTGTAATTGTTCAACGGGACAGCCTGAAAGGGAGGAGACCCTGAGGGCTAGCCTTCAAGGGGTTTTGTGACCCATTGCCACCACTATTCCCAGAGGAGTGTGGGTTTAATGTCGGGTCAGAAGACCCATTTCTGTAAACCTTTAATGGCTTATGGGGCTCTATGCCATAGGAGGACGAGACCCTATGGCCTTCTGGTGATTCAGAGGAAAATTTGAGACATGAATGTTTAATGGGGGATGTTTCCCCGGTTAGTGGATTGATATTGCTGTGAGACACACGGTATTGATAGTAGTATTATGATATCACCCGTATAGCAGGAAGGGGAAAAGGCCACATGGAACAGACCCTCACCCTATCCTTCTCGGGGCAAAAGAAAATACAATGCTCAACTATTCAATCGTTAAACTATCGATGGTAGGTTAGATGTAGAGAGGTTAATCGGTTAGCAATTAGAGGTTAGCCGTGAGCATATAAACTACGGTGATTGTAAGAGGCAAATGCTCGAACAAGTAGTAGATCACATATAGAAAGACGGTTATGCCAGAAGACCCTGCGCCCAGGTTATAGGGATGATTCTATTTTCTCTAGTTCATAATTGTGAACGGAGATGTAGTAAGGGTTCAGTCCCAGGGATGAATGGAGGTGCACACACGTGTGTGTCTCCAGCAGAGGGAAAACTCACGATAAACACACGATGCATTCGATATAACCAATACACCGAAGAGGCCCCGGGGAGGGGGATGACATTGATATAGCCCTTGGTCAACCCATGGTGTATTTGGCGTCGACGGAAGAAATGAGACAACGGCACATGGGTGATATGAAAATAAATGCAACAGATAGGGAAGAGGGACTCATACGCACACAAATATCATCATTCAGACCCGGGGGTCATCAAACAACTTAGGAGATGAACCATATATGGCATACAAAGATGCGGCCTGGCGTTGTCGCATAGAGCCGGGTCGATTACATCCTAGCATCAAAAAAAATGAAAAGGGATATAGAGCTCAGAGGCTAAAGAGAATTAAAGGGGGGATGCAGGCTCATATCATCGCCCGTCCAAATACAAATCGCCACCGAGGTATTGGATATAAAGGGGGAAGGGGACGATCAGAAGAAACGCATGAGCCCAACCTCTGTTCTTCACCGTGGAAACAGAGTATCGGAACTGCTCTCTCTCTCCTCGCTCCGGACTCTTCTCTTCTGCAATGGGATGGCGAACAGTGACTCAGAGAAACCTTTCCCTCAGCCCTTTCTTTTTCTCCAAGCTTCTTCTCTTCGATCTTTCTTCTTCTATCCGGCCCCTTTTTTTCTCTCTCTGGTGTGCCCTCTTCTTCCTTAGCGAATCAGGACCCTTTATAGGGCTTAAGATGGTGTGACTTAACCCTACGCGGGGGGTGAACACGCCGGTTAAGGGATTGTTTGTGCGCCGGATTGGACAGCGTCGGTGGAGGGGAGCACGCCAGGTAAAGGGTCGCTTGCGCGTCGGATTGGACGGCGCTGGTGGAGGGGAGTGCGCCGGGTAAGGGGCGCACCAGATTAGCCCCTTGTTGCGCTTGTTTGGGCCGGTCTCGGCCTGCGGATCTCGGACTGGCTCCGAGGGTCAACTTAAACCTTCATCTCATCGTGGCCCGGTGGAACCAACATGAGAAGCATCGGGAAAGCCGTCGGGCCATTGACTGGCCAATTGTGGCGCCGTCTTTGCCCTTAGTTCGGTCACTCGGAGTTTTCACTGACACAGCCTTCGGCACCTTGTTCTAAGCTATCGGGCCGGCTTCATTCATAGTTGCAACATTCCTAGGGAGTGGGTGACTACCCGGGATACTTTCACCTTGGCTGGGCTGCTATTCGGTCACTAAAGGACCCATCTGGTAAGAAGATGTACCCATGCCGGGTCACTTGGGTCTCCTGCTGATACGGCTTTCGGCACCTTGCTTTGAGGGGCCAGAGACATCCCTTCACCTCAGGAGGGTTTCTTGTCAGGCGATGGACCACCAGGTACATTCTCGTCTTGATCGGACGACGGAGGGGGGTTTGTTCGGCACGACCGAGTTGGTGCCGGTTTGTTGGGCAGGCCGAACAGCACTGCCGGTTTTGTTGAAGATTTCTTTCGACCATCCTGAGGTGGGGTCCTTGACGCTCTTGCCAGGTGACCTGAGGCTTCAGCAGTCCGAGAGGACCCTTGTATTCTCCTTCGACTTTTGCACTTTGGCGGGCCGCATTCTTTTTGTTGTTCAGGTGTGATTGCCATTGATCATATTTCGGGTGCCAACAAATGCCCCCCAACCGTGGGTGTCGCAAGTGAGGAACGAGCGACGCGGGACTGGCGGATGTACCTTGATTTAGCACGGACCGTTGATTCGAAGCAACTATGGCGCTGTTAAGATAGCGTGGCTTTACGACAACCTTAAAATGGCACGGCCGTGACAAGTGCTTAAAACGGCGCGGCCTGACTTATGTTGTTAAAACGGCGCGCCCTTAATCCGACGCGTAAACCTGATTGACCTATGCGGGAGGGCGCTAAAACGGCGCGCCCTACCCCCGCGCCGGATTAGAGGGTTCGAAAACTCTTATAAAACTCTCTCCTCTAATCTATCTTCCTCATTCCAAACCATTCGCAACCCTAGCTTCCTCTCTCCTTCCCCCGTTCTGCGTACGGCAGCGACAGTAGAGTTGTGAGGGCGAAGTCCATGCTTTTTGATTTTGGGGGTTCAAACCCCTTCTTTCCAGGCCCCGGGAGGCTCCTAGTAGGCTGGTCCTCGGAGCTAAACCCATGCGTGTCCTGTTTTGGCCTCAGTGTGATACCCATGGCCTAATTCAGGGACCATCTCTTAATGGACGTGTTCCCACTTTCTTTTTGGCATGCTCCCCGACTAGGGGAGACTCTGCTGAAATTTTGTCAGAACTTTTGTTTTCAATAGCTCTTTTCTGACATTGTCTATTTTCTTTTGTATTTCTTTTGATGTAGATACCATGGCATCTGGTTCTCCTTCATCTTCCCGCACTGTGGTGACATGGGGGGATGCTAATTCTTTAGACAGAGGCCATGATCAGCTGGCCATAGTTGTGGAGTCCTCTGATTCAGATACCGAGATAGTAGACACTGGCCGTCTGTTAATCATCGGGAGCGACTCCTTCAAATATGATCGTCGTGACGGCTACAGAGTGGACCATCCTAAAGATAAGCATATGATGTCCTTTCTGAAGCGATTCAATCTTCAGGGAAAGTGGGACTTGCTCCTCGTTCGAAAGGCTGAGCAGGCGCTACTTGCTGAACGAGATAGCTTAACAAACTTCATTGTGCGGGGAAGACCCATATATCTACCGGGTGAGCCCAGAAAGTGGAGTGCTGTGCTTGGACTCCAAGAGCTAACTCCTCAAGATGGACTGTTGACCAGAGCCCCTGAATTCATACTGGCCCGATGGAATGAAGCCGCAGGCCGTGTTGACCGGGAGAAGCCATCCTTCGGTTTATTCTTGGCCCCGCTGAGATGGGGGTACAGAGAAGAACCGTTCTTGTTGGATTGCTTAGCAATGCGTTTTAAGCACCAGATTTCTGTAGGTTGGTTTGCCGACATGAAAGCTATTGACGCCCATGCCTTCCGGACAGGAGCGGTGGAATTCATTGACTACGTCTTGCAGCACTATGCTCCTATCTTGATTAAGGCGGGCGTGTACCACGGTGTATATGCATCGAGGTATCGCTACGCCATTTCCAAGGGCCTATGTTGTGGTATGATTGAGGTGTTCTGTCTAGAGTACAACACCTTCTACACTTCAGAAAAAGAGACGTCACTGGACCTTTGGAGTCTCTCTCAGTTAAGTGGCCTCCCGATCGATGGCGAGCCGTATGAAGAAGTTTGCTGGCCGGACTGGCTTAAAGATCAGACTCACGGTGAAGGGAGCTATCTGACTGGCTTCGCCTACCGATATCTGATGAAGGCGTATCGTACTCTTTGCCGCTCCTCGTACAATACCCGGGAAGCACGCAAGCCCGGAGAGAAGAGGTGTGTAAGAATGGGTGCCTGGCTTTAATATTTTTTTAGAGGGGAGCAGAAATATGAAGACTTCCCCTCAATAGCACCAGCTCCTATTCAACGGAAGAAAAGGGTTCGACGACAAGCTGCTTTCCCACCCTCACTGAAGGAGGGACAAAGAGGAGGACCTAATCCTGTTGGTGTTGACGCAGTCACCCATTGTGCTGCATACTTGACTTATTGGATTTTCTCTTTCACTCTCCCACAGGGTGATGAGAGCGTGATTAGGGCTGAAGCCATTTATCCCGCCTGCCTGATGGCATGGGGCATGAAAGTTTCACTATGCCCAGTTGCATTGTGCCTTATATATAAAATCCTGGGAGACCTGCATCGATCTCGTCTCCCTAGGAATCTGCGGACTGTTGGTCCATTGCACTTTTTCAATGCCTGGGTTTGCACCTTATACCCGGAAGCTGCTCCTCGGTTGCTCCAATCGGCACAGCTAGTTCCGAGGATGATAGAGTTTGCCAGTGTTGAGCCGACCCAAATAGTGGACTAGCTTTTTGCTATTCGGGGAAAACTGACCAAAGTTCCAATCGATGCGCCCGAAGTTTTACATTTTTGGAGCTTGGCTGCCCATTCAAGTCCATTGGTGAACAAGATGCGAGAGTGCCGCCTTCATGAAATAGAAGAATACGTTCACCCCGTTTCCGGTGCCAGGTGCACAAGGCCAATTATGGAGTCGGAGTTAGTTGACTGGGCGCTGTCGATAAGGCCGAGCATCCTGGTTTTTCGCAAGAGTGGGATTTTATGGCTGGAGCCTTATTACCCATTCTGATTCAGTCAGAATTTTGGTTATGATCAGCACATCCCTGCCTCCTCCACACAGTTCACGTTGCCGAACAGGGCCCGGGTGGGCCACGTAGCGAATGACGAGGCTCGTGTATGGTGGGACTATTTTCATCACCGAGAGGCTATTTCATTCAGAGTTCCATCCCCGACACACTTTCCTTGTGTGACTTCAGAATATATCAAATGGTGGAATGCACGCACAGGCTTCTATAGGAGCTCGAGAAGAGAATGTTGGGTTGTTGCTGAATGCCGATTCTTAGACTCTCAGCCAGTGCCGGCTCTGGATGCTGACCCGACTTATCTGAAGAAGTTGAAATTCCAGAAGAATGCTGCAGTGGCGGCCTATCTGGAGGCTCGTAAGACTGCCAAGCAGCGCTCATCCAAGATCGAGCCAAAACTGTCGGAGATCAGCAAAGATGGCTTCTTGAAGATGCTTCAGGGCTTATGTCGCGTAAGCGGTGAACGATTAGTTCTTCAGCAGATTCCCTTACCAGTGGAGGAGCCTCTACCCTCTACAGCTTCTTGGCGCTCTGAGAGCGACCGGCTTTATCCTTACAGGACCTTCATTAGAAGAGAGGACCGACGGCCGACACTTTACAGCAATACCCCTTGGTTATTTGCATTGCTGCGCTCTCACGGGCTTTCAGTAGGTGGCCCTAGTGAAGCCCTATTGGGCCAACCTCTTGTCCTTTCTTTTAAATATGCTGACGGATGGGGGCTGGACCACCTCGACTTGTATTATTATTTATCCTCTTGCGGCCATTCGGACTTGGCGTTGCTTGCCGAACAATGCGAAGTGATAGGAGATATTTGTTGGCTGATTCGCGAGCCTGCCTCGAGAGACAAAGAGCCCTCACTGTTTTACTGGCCGCTCTCTCCTCTATACACGGGGCCGACAGGTATCTTTCATTCTTTGACTTCAGCTCTTAGCTTGTTTCTTCTTTTGTTGTAGTGTATGTCATTCTTCTTCACCTTTGTATTTGTGCAGTTCGGCTCACTTCAGAGGAGACCAAGCACTTCAGGGAGCTGATCATAAAGGCTAAAAAGTTGCTATATTTTGAAACCCCAGAGGCGGCTCTGACCATGACACCTCTGCCTCATGGTGATTCACTCAAGCGAACGAGGTCTCAAGTAAGGGAGGCGGTCACTCGAGCGAAGCGGGTCTATCGGAAGAAGACCGTAGACCCGGAACCGACAGTTGTTCCTCCAGCCGTGGTCTCGTTTGAAGAGTTCGAGGCTACTCATGCGTCGGCACGCGCAACCCAGGGTATATCTTTCATTCTGCACCCCGCCTCTACTTTGGTCGTATAGGCTAATTCTTATTTTGCAGGTGCAGCTACTTCATCTGCAATGGTTGCGCAAGAGGCTGCCATCCCTGCTGGAGCTGAAGAGAGGGGAGATGGAGTGCCAATAACTCCCCTTGAAGAAAATTTGCCTTCTCTCACACCCAGCCACGAGATTGAAGGTAATTTATGGTATGTCCTCTAAGGATTTCCACAATTTATCAAACCCTGGGCTTACATGAGTGCTTCTTGTTTTAGCTTTAGTCGAGATCCAACCGCCTTCTCCCCCTGTCGTGGAGCTGACCGAGGGAACTTTTGCTAAGTAGGGGATCATTTCAGGGAGTCAACCAACTTCCGAAGTTCATTTGCCTGTCGACCCTGCTGCAGAGCCAACTGAGCAGGCTTCTATTGTGCAAGATGCTCCTGCTGTAGGTCATCCCCTTGAGGAGCCATCTATTTCAAAGGGGAAAAGCCCGGTGCTGGAATAGGGCTCGCCTTCGACGGAGTAGGTGATTATAGTGGCGGCTCCAGTGATGAGGAGTTTCCCATGGTGGAAATAGAGATCGAAGATGCTGGGGGCTCTTTTGCTTAAGAAAGTGATTTCACAACTTTCAGTCCACCACGTCTGTCATGGAGTAGCTTTGGGCCACCCGGTCCCTCCGTAGGAGAGGGGGACGGGATGATGGGGACGGTAGTCTCTACTGCCGGAGACTTGAGCTTGGTGCCAGCTGAGGTAAGAGTCTCCCCTTTAATCTCGTGCTTATTCTCATTGGTCATTATATAAGCCCTCTGAGATGTTTTATGCTAATTTCTTTGAAGGCTTCCACCGATCCGGCCTTAGTGACCTTGCCGGCCATGACCATAAAGATATCTCTTCCACCCCTTGGTGCAGACCCGCCGGTATTCCTGCCTGTCCTGAGGCCCATAGCCCTGCGGTATCCGAAGGATTATATCACGACAGTGGGCTTGGAAGTGCCAGGAGTGATTGCCGGTCATGACCAGCCGACCATGGCCCTGGAATAGCAACTTAGCATCGATGAAGAATTACTTCAGGGTGATGAGGACCTTCCGGTAATAGAAGTGGGAGAGATTGTGGAAGAAGCTGCCGGTGCCGCCATGACTCTAGCCCTTGCCACTAAATCAGCATTGGTGGAAGCTAGACAAGCCGGAGATGGTGACCAACCCCTCCCTATTATTGAGACTCAAGATGCGGTGCCCTTGCCAGAGGTTGGGAGAGAAATTGACATTATTGATAGTCCCTCTGTTGCGTTAACCACCGAGGCCGATCCTAGTGCAGGTGCCATACAAGACATACCATCATCGTCTTCAGAACCGAACGACGATATTTGGGCCACGGTCGACAGTCGTGTAGAATTTCACCTCCCTGATATGCCATCACTCGGTCTGCAATCATCAAGCGACCTAGTATGGCAATATTTTGAGATGCTGAGGCAGACCATGACGAGCTGCCAGGACTTGTCTTACGTGCAGCTAAGGGGCCTGGTGGATCACCACTCTCGTACACTTTTGGCTTTTGGCTGCCCCATGGAGGGCTGGACGTAGCGAGTAATTCTACTATTGAAATATGTGAACCGAAGGAAGTTCATTGGCCATGGCCTAGCAGACCAGTTGACGGCCATAAAATTTGAATGGGCAGAGTGTCAGACTGCCTTTCAGTCATTGAGGGGGATTGCCCGACAGATGAGGGATGCAGTCGATGATTCCACTCAACGCCGCACCTCTTTGAAGGCTCGGATAGCTGAACTACGTGCCGAACTCACTCATGCCGAAGCAGAACTAGAGTCGACTGAGTAGCTGCAAGTCCAGAATATAGAAGAGGCGGAGCTGGCAGAAGGACAAGCCACGTCGCTTGAAGAGAAACTGCTGCGGCTGCAGGCTGAAGAGTCCCGTCTACAGGAATTGATCTGCCATCCCTCTCTAGGAATTTTGGAGTTTGAGGACATCTTCCGTCGCTCATTACATTAGTTCTTTTGTTCCCCCCCTTTTTTGTGAATTTTCTTATATCCCGGGGGATGCCCCGAGTACTATGTACTCATCTTTTTAATCAAATGGTATTTCTTCATCATCTACTTTGCACATCTGATGCTGAGTTATAGTTTTCCTTCCTTTCTTCGTTTGGACATGGGTATGTCGCCAATTTGTCTAGCCCGGGGGTATATTAGCTGCTAGGGCAGGAGAGCGCTCACGCCTTCAGGGAAGGTATGAGGGGTTCGCTCCACCGCGGTGCAACTTCTCCCGAGGCCAAACTTTGATTTGCATAGGCTGAATGCCGGAGGATAAAGGGGGTTTTATGGGCCGATAGGGCTAGAGGGTGAGGCCAATAGTTTGTTCATGGATCTCACCGATGGTGACGAGGTTTGTAAATGACATACTTGTCGGTATGCTTAGATGCCGAAGACAAGGAGCGAGTTCCTTTCTTGACAAGGACGAAGGGTCCAAGTTAAGGGCCAATTCATTGACTTTGCTAATGAAAATGAGAGCCGAGGGTATGTTTGTTCATCGACACAGGTTAAATGTCAAAGCAAAGAGGTTTATTCATTGACGAGGACGGAAGGTCCGAGTTGATGGTTTGTTCATCAATTTCACCGATGGTGACGAGAATCGACGGTAGGTTTGTTCATCGGCATGGGTCAAATGCCGAAGCAAGAGGTTTGTTTACCGACGGGGATGAAAGGTCCGAGCCGATGATTTTTTCATCAATTTCATCGATGATGACGAAATTTGATGGCAGATTTGTTCATCGGCATAGGTTAAATGCCGAAGCAAGAGGTTTGTTGTAGCCTAGGCGTAAGGCTTATGTCGGTGGGACATGATATATCTGTCACACACAGGGATTCCCTATGGGACATGAATGATAAATGAGGTAGCAACAACATCTTCATCATCATCATTTTTTTTGAACCACATTACTGACTTAAGTGCCCTTTCGGGTTTTCACCGAAGCCAGCCCCCTCTCGCTTTTGCCCACGCGTCCTTTCGGGTTTTCACGTGTCGGGGTACCCAATTTTGCTTGCAGCGCCCTTTCAGGTTTTCGCCACAACCGACTTATAGCCATTTTTACCCTTATCGAGGATACCTGGACAAGTCTGGCGAGGCACCTCTATTTTAAGCCTCATTTCATTTTCATTTTTTTTGAAGCATAATCGCCTGCCTTTGCCAAGGCTTTTGGAAATGAGTTGATTTGCAGAACTGACGCCAAGGTGAGCGGGGGTTTGTTCGTCGGCATTGGCTAACTACCGAAGCAAGGAAATAGATCTATTCATTAACGCAGACGAAAGGTCCGAGATAACGGGATGCCAACCGGTCTTACCGATGATGACAAGAGTCAGTGTTGGTTCGTTCATTGGTATTGACTAAATACCGAAGCAAAGATGGGTTTATTCATTAACGAGAACAAAAGGTCCGGGTTAACGGTTCATTGACTGACATTGCCGATGATGACAATAATCATCGTTGGTTTGTTCATCGACATTGGCTAAATGCCGAAGCAAAGATATGTTTATTCATTAACGAGGACGGAAGGTCCGGGTTAACGGGATACTGACTGATCTTGCCGATGATGACAAGGGTCAGTGCTGGTTTGTTCAGCGGCATTGGCTAAATGCCGAAGCAAACGTAGGTTTTGTCATTAACGAGGCCGAAAGGTTCGGGTTAATGGTTCATTGACTGATCATGCTGATGATGACAAGAATTAGCGTTGGTTTGTTCATCAGCATTGGGTAAATGCCAAAGCGAAATATAGGTTTAGTCATTAACGAGGATGAAAGGTCCGGGTTAATGGTTTAGTGACTGACCTTGCCGATGATGACAAGAATCAGCATTGGTTTGTTCATCGGCATTGGCTAAATACCGAAGCAAAGATATGTTTATTCATTAACAAGGACGAAAGGTCCGGGTTAACGGTTCATTGACTGACCTTGCCGATGATGACAAGAATCAGCGTTGGTTTGTTCATCGGCATTGGCTAAGTACCGAAGTAAAGATAGGTTTATTCATTAATGAGGATGGAAGGTCTGGGTTCATGGGATACTGACCGATCTTGCCGATGATGACAAGGGTCAGTGCTGGTTTGTTCAATGGCATTGGGTAAATGCCAAAGCAAAAGTAGGTTTATTCATTAACGAGGACGAAAGGCCCGGGTTAACGATTCATTGACTGACCTTGCCGATGATGACAAAAATCAGCGTTGGTTTGTTCATCGGCATTGGCTAAATACCGAAGCAAAGATAGGTTTATTCATTAACGAGGACGGAAGGTCCGGGTTAACGGGATACTGACCTATCTTGCCGATGATGACAAGGGTCAGTGCTGGTTTGTTCAGTGGCATTGGCTAAATGCCAAAGCAAAAGTATGTTTATTCATTAACGAGGACGAAAGGCCCGGGTTAACAATTCATTGACTGACCTTGCCGATGATGACAAAAATCAGCGTTGGTTTGTTCATCGGCATTGGCTAAATGCCGAAGCAAAGATAGGTTCGTTTATCGACGGGGACGGAAGGTCCGAGTCGAGGGTTTTGAGAGAAGTAGATCTTTGGTGGGACTATGTGACGAACATCCTCTCCGGAGTTTCATAGGGATGAAGACGAAGATGAACTTTTGATTACCACATTACTGACCCAAGTGCCCTTTCGAGTTTTCACTGGGGCCAGCCCCCTCTTGCTTTTGTCCACGCGCCCTTTTAAGGTTTTCACGTGACGGGGTTTCCCAATTTTGCCTGTAGCGCCCTTTAAGGTTTTCACCACAGTCGGGTTATAGCCATTTTTGTCCTTATCTAGAATATCTGGGTAAGTCTGGTGAGGCATCTATATTTTAAGCCTCATTTTTTTTAAGGAAGTAACGAGCCCGTGTATGGTGCTCCATTCCGACCGTTTGATTCGTTTGCATGGTAGTGACATATAGATGTTAGCCAGGGCATGAAGCCCTGTGCCGAAAGGGTTTATTCGTTGATAAGAAGATAATGTCGACGCAAGGAAAAGAGTTTATTCACCGATTCGGACGTAGGGTCCGTAATGGCGTTAATGTGTAGATATAGGCTAGGGCATAGAGCCTTGCACCGGAAAAGGTTTATTCGTCGGCAAGAAGATAATGCCAACGCAAGAAAGAGAGTTTATTCACAGATTCGGATGTAGGGTCTGTAATGGTGATAAGGTGTATAGATCGGCTAGGGCATAAAGCCTTGTGCCGGAAAAAGGTTTATTCGTCGGCAAGAAGATAATGATAAAGCAAGAAGAGGAGTTTATTCGCCGATTCGGACGTAGGGTCCGTAATGGCGCTAATGTGTAGATATCAGCTAGGGCATAAAGCCTTGTGCCAGAAAAGGTTTATTCGTCGGCACGAAGATAATGCCAACGCAAGGGACATGGTTTATGCACCGATGCAGACGTAAGGTCCTACATGGTGATGATGTGTAAAGTGGTAACCCAGTGGGACTATGTGGGGTTCTCAAGGAGCCATGGGATTAGTGTGCACTAGGGAGGCTTTTGCAATTGCGAGCCAAAGGCCTCGGAGTTGGTTTGAACTGGGTGGGTATTTTGGAGTGCTCGGCCAGGGCGGAGTGCCACTAGACCAAGGTACATTTCGGTCATTCTTCAAACACCGGCAAGGCTGCGTGGTACAACTTCAAGTGTTTCCCATTGAGAGGGGAGAACTGAACTACCACCTTGTGGTCTACTAGAATGTAGGCACCACCTTCGTAGACTCGGTGGACGACATATGGCCCAACCCAATTTTCAACCAACTTCCCTTTGGGGTTGGAGGCCATTACTTCTCTTCTTTTGACCATCACGAGGTCGCCTTTCTTGAATTCTCACCCTTTGACTAGCTTGTCGAAAGCACGGGCCATGCGAGCTTGATACAGCTGGATGTTCTGTTGTGCCCGGAGGTGTCTTCCTTCAAGCTCAGCGAGCTCCTCTAGTCTTCTTTCGGTGTTTGTTTGTTCGGCGTTTGTCAAGCCGTTTTGTATAGCGACTCGCAGTGACGGCATTGCCAGCTCTATTGGTACCACTACCTCTGACCCGTATACCAGGGAGAATGGTGAACAACCGGTTGGAGTTTTATAGACTGTACGATAAGCCCATAGTGCTTCGTACATCTTCTCTTTCCATTCTCTCTTGCTAGAGTTGACGGTCTTGGCTAGCAGGGTGCCAAGAGTTTTGTTAAATGGCTCCACAAGTCCGTTGGCCTGTGAATTGTAGGGGGATGATGTCCTCCAATCAATTTTATACTTATCGGCTAACCTCTAGATCTTCTGATTTCTGAAATGGCTGCCGTTGTCGGAAATAATTGGGCTGGGGACCCAGAACCTGAATATTATGTTCTGACGGAAGAACCTGGCGACCAGCTCCCCTGTCACTTCTCTTAGTGCCACAGCCTCTACCCATCTGGAGAAGTAGTCTGTGGCTGCTAAAATATACTTGCACCCTGATGAAGATGTTGGTAAAGGCCCCACTACATCCATGCCCCATTGGGCAAACGACCAACTTGGGATAGTGGGGTGTAACGGCACTGGAGGCCTCCTAGGCATGGTGGCGTGCTCTTGGCATTTCTGACATGACTTAGCAAACTTGCAGCAATCATCAAATATAGTGGGCCAATAGTAGCCCAATTTCTTTATTTCGATCTTCATTTTTAGACCAACCTGGTGAGCCCCGACTGACCCGGCATGAACTTCTTTCATCACCTGCCATGCTTCTTCTGTAGACAGGCAACAGAGTAGAATCTTCTTTTCGACATCTGCCATTATTCGGAACAAAGTTCCGTTCCTTAACTCATAAGAGTCTTTAATTCTGAGTAATTTCATTCTCTACTCTTTCTCTTTCGGGAGCTACTGGTGCTGGAACCAGCGTAGGAGGTGCTTTCGCTAATCGGGCTGTTGGATTTCCTCCATAGTCACCACCTCGTTTTCCTCTTCATTAGATAGGGCCTCAGTCATGCTGGGGACCTAACATCTATTGATCACGGTTATGTTCAGGCTCGTGTCTGGCGGGATTGCCAAGGAGCTGGCCAGCTTCGCGAGGGCATCTGGATGAGCATTCTGTCCTCGATTGATATGCTTCACTTAAATGAAGTAGAGTTTCACCATCAGGCGTAGCGCCAGTTGGTGATAAGGGAGAAGTTCCTACTTCCGCACATCGAACTCTCCTCCCACTTGTTTCACAACTAGCATGGAATCCCCGAACGCCTCAAGCATTCGAATCTCCATAGTCAGAGCAATTTGTAGATCGATAACCAAGGCTTCATACTCTACTTCGTTGTTTGTGCAGAGCTTATTTATTGAGCATGAGGTATATATGACTTCCCCCTCGGGAGACTTCACGACTATGCTTGCGCCGGCTCTGACTCTAGCTGATCCGGTTACCGGAGTATCAATTCTAGATGCACCATCAAAATACAACTGCCATAGAGTGTGTTGCACTTGGTCTACCTCCAGGGTCTCATCTTCAGGGAGTTCTGTCTCCAGCGGGCAGTCTTCAGGTGTTGGGTGCGTAGCAAAGAAATACGTGATGGCCTGGCCTTTAACAGCTTTCTGCGGTACATAGGAGAAGTCAAATTCCATGAGAATTACCGCCCATTTGCCTAAGTGGCCTTTGAGCACCAGTTGGGATAGGATATACTTCAGCGGATCTGCCTTGGATATCAACCTTATCTCATGCGACATCATATAGTGCCGGAGTTTCTTGATTGCGAAGACCATCGCCAAGCAGACCTTCTCAATGAAACTATATTTTTCTTCAGTTCTAACCAGTCTTCGACTGAGATAGTAGAGGGCTTGTTCTTTCTTCTTCATTATTCTGGGCCAGCATTGCCCCAAGAGAGTAGTAGGTGGCTGCTATATACAGAATCAGTGGCCGTCCTTTCACCGGTGCGCCAACCACTGAAGGAGTTTTCATGTAATCTTTCAGCTTGTCCAGAGCTGTCTGGCATTCTTCATCCCAGTAAAAGAGAACATCTTTCATCATCAACTTGTGAAAGGGGTGGCACCGACCTGACAAGTTGGATATAAACCGCCGGATATAAGCCAGTCAGCCTTGAAGAGATCTAAGCTCAGAGATGTTCCTTGGCGGAGGTAACCCCTGAATTTTCTTGATCTTTGCGGGGTCTATTTCAATCCCCCGATATCTGACGATAAAGCCCAAGAATTTGCCGCTTGACACTCTGAAGGCACACTTCATGGGGTTCATTTTTAATTCATACTGCCTCAGCCTCTGAAATATGACTCGGAGGTCCTGCAGATGGTCTTCTTTTCTTCTGGTCTTGACTACCAGGTCGTCTATGTAGCACTCGACCTTGTGGTAGAGCAGCTCATCAAAAATTCTGGTCATTGCTCGCTGGTAAGTTGCACCAGCGTTCTTCAGGCCGAACGGCATTCTTTTGTAGTGGTAGATGCCCTTGGGGGTTCGGAAGACAGTGTGGACCTGGTCATGCTCCGTGATCCATATTTGATTATAACCAGACGATCCGTCCATGAATGACAAGGCTTCTGACCGATCGTAGCATCAATCATAACCTCCGTTATCGGCACCGAAAAGTCATCCTTGGGACACGCCTTATTAAGATCTCGGAAGTCTACACATATCCGGATCTGCCCATTCTTCTTCTTCACGTGCACAATATTGGCCAGCCACGTGGTATATTGATTCTCTTCGACAAAACCCACATAAATGAGTTTGTCTACTTCATTGCATATTTGAGTGATGAGCTCGGGTCTCATACGCCGTGGCGACTGCTTTACTGGCTCTGCTTTGGGATTTATGGCCAGCTCATGCTGTGAAACTACGGGGCTAAGTCCTGGCATTTCCTTGTAACTCCAGGCGAAGCAGTCTCGGTACTCTTGCAACAACTGGATGTACAACTTCTGCTCTTTAGAAGACAGTTGAGCACTGAGGAAGGTTGGCCTGGGGTCATCCTCATTTCCCAAGTTGACTTCTATTAGCTCGTCAACCGTGGCTTAGCCTCTGTCTTCTATTTCCGAGGGAGCCGACTGGAGGTCGATGAAGTCTGGAACATCATCCTTAAGTTTGAAAACTTCAACCTTTTCATTGTGTTGCCCCCGGACCCTGTTGGGAGCTTCTAGTTCAGCTAGTGGTGGCTGTGTGCATTGTTCTACTAGTGGGCCTTTTGCAGTTTCAGCTTCAGCTGGTGAGTTAGCAATCTGGAGAGGCTGACATTTGTTCATTGTTGGCTCAGAGGGATGGTGTTCTGGCCTTACAATGGGTGGGGACAATTTCATCCTTATGTTGCTTTGAATCGCCACATCTTTAGTGGAGGTGGCATGTTCTTTTCTGGCGGGTATTTCCCGATCGGTCTCAACAGAAGTTTCCTTGATCGGCCCAAGGGGTGCTAATGTTGTCGCCAAAGGAGGGTTACAGGAGAAGGAAAGTCCTGCTTCTTTAGTGTCTTCGGCTTTGCTGTTGCTGGCCGCGTCAAATCTGGCTTGAAAAGCCGTCTCTTCAGGGTAAACCTGCTCCTAGCACCTGCAGTGGGCCATGGCTTCTAATTCTGGGTCTCTCAATTGAGCCATCCCGGTATGTTCAGCTTCCGTTGGGTATTCATCATACGTTGCCCCCGGTGGATTGTCTTTTGTTGAGAAAAAAGTGGAGATGGTGTCCACTTCATAGCCTACCAATTGTTGGCCCGGTTTGGAGGCAATTGAGAGGGGGGTGAATTGATTACCCACCCTTTTCGAAAAATATAGACTTAATTAAATCAAACCACAGAAATGGTAACTAAACCTTGGATAAAACTTGATTAGAATGAATGATTGAGAAGCAAGCAAGCCCTCACAACTTCCCAACGCAGAAGTATAATCACTCAGAGAACAACGTATGAACGGACAATTAATCAAACTCTCGTCTCACCGACTCACACTCGTAGTACGAACGGATAGGAAATATCAACAACCACATAAAAGGCAAACCACGGCACAGTGATTTTTAGGTGGTTCAGACGCACCAAGTGCCTTCCTACGTCAACCCCTCTCACCTCAAGAGGATTTCACTAAAACACGCTGCACGACGACAGCAACCACCACACACGGGCTCGACAGCCCACACACGCGGGTTCTCGCACGACGACGAGAAGCGCCACACACACGGAGCAAGCTCCGAAAGCGTTTAAGAAGAAAAGGATATGAAAATACAAAGCCAAATTTAAGATTAACAATCTATGCTCCAAGGTAACTAAGAAGATGGATAAACAAGATCTTCCCCTTTGATATTCACGCAACTAGGAGATCAAATGGAAGGGTGCTATAGAATGGAAGCATAAGAGAGAAAGAAGTCGTCCCCCTTGATGAAGTCCGTCCAGGCAAGGAGATGGTGGAGAGCAGCAGCGGCTCCCTTCCAACTTCGAGCTTGGGGACGAAGGATGCAAGCTTGGTGGCAGGTTCTTCCTTCCACAGCAAAAGCACCGGTCCTCTCCTCCTTCTTCCTGCAAAGATAGAACAAGCTTAGCCCACAAGAATGAATCTTCTACAAATGGGGATCGCAGAATATATATAGCAAGGAGAAGCGTTATTAAAGACCACAGAACGCTTCTCAAAAACCCTTTAAAAACACACCCAATAGATGGGAGAAACCCTAAGGGTAATATGGTAAAACATTAACTCAATCGGTTCTACAAAATGGGTCTTTCGAACCCAATCTGAAAAGCACGATCCGAACTCCCCAGAAGCCTGCCAACACATAGAAAAACCAATACACAGGCTAAGGTCTGTGCAAATTATCCCATGGTCTATGCATATAGGGCCAAAGTCTGTGTAGAGGATATGGACGAGGTCTGTGCAAGGCATTGACAAGGTCGGTGCAAAGATAGGGTCTGTGCAAGGATGGGGTCGGTGCAGATTTTTGTAAGAAGGATGGGTCGGTGCAAACAATGGTGCGTGCACATGCAAGTGCAAGTCGGTGCTAACAATGGTGCGTGCACATGCATGCAAGTCGGTGCAAACATGGACATGTCTAAGCTTATGTATGCACAAGGTCTGTGCATGTGACCCCTAAGGTCCGTGCACATTTTGGAAACCAAATCTGTGCACATGAAGCAACGTCTAAACACATCAAGAAACAACAAACACAGGTCTGTGCAAGTATTGGCGAGAAAAACATCATCTCCCAGGGGTCGACCCTTGGGGTCGACCCTTGCGATTGTCAGAGAGAAAAACATGCGGGTAATCAACACCCAGGGGTCGACCCTTGGGGTCGACCCTTGCGCATGGACTTAGCAAAATAACCTAAAATAAAATATTCTATGTGAAGCACATTCTACCAGGGATTCTTAACGTGGATTTCAAAGATTGAGAAACATTTGACCCTGCATGCTTAAAAACCTCAACATCATGTCAATACACACAAAAATCATTTATGCATTCTATCAAAGTAAAACCATATAGAACCTGCATATTAAAAGTATGAACTGCAACCATATGAAAATTTTAACGCTCTAGCTTCATAACTTTTCTCATAGCCATTCAACCAGCAAAACATTTATAGCAACAAATATTCAGTGCAATTCAATAAAATAGAATGATATGTCTTCGTCAAAACACGCCGGGGCACAACAATCTCTCCCTTTTTGACGAAGATAAAACCCTTTTGAAAAGCCACAAAGATTTGCATGAAAGAACCAACACAGCCATCATCCAATGAAACAACCAAGAGATAGATTGAGAAAATGTTGAGAAAATTATGCAGAACAAATCTAACTCCCCCTTTGTCAAAACATGGCAACTTTCATCAAGGCAACTTTCATCAATCCTTAAAATAAATGAAATCAACAGCTCAATATGCAAACTTTATTACTCCCCCTTTTTGTCAAAGTCAAATAGGGGATTATGAAAAGTAGGTAAGCAAAACCGGATATGCACAGTTAACTCAATGAAATGCATATGAAAAGCAAGGAATGAACATTCAAGCACAGATGCATTCATTATTGTATATATTGTCAAGCATGTTCTATACGATCAGGTTAAGAAATATGCTATAGACCGAGAACATGAGTTTCATGAGCAATATAAAAGGGTAGTGCTTACAAGAAGTGGTACTGCAAGACTCATGAAATATGACTGATTCAAGATGTACATTCGTACAATCACTCGCTAGATGTATAAGTGAAGTATGAGCAATGAAATCTAAACAGTATGGATTTACAGATTTTTCAAAAGAACACAAGTAGGAACTTTTCCTCCCTACATTTCCATACAACGTGCTCGACTTTTGGTAGCTTCGCACAACCCCAAGATTATTTTTCATTATTCAACGAAGATGACTAACCTTTTGACACGAGTCATGCCCTTTGTTTCAGGGGTATTTTCCGGTTACTCGGTATCGTCACTTATGAGAATGTGGATGAGACACTTTTCAAAGCGAGTTTCCTCCTTTGTTTCAGGGGAGATTCCCGATTTACTTGATGTCAAATCACACTTATTAAAATTTTTGACGGGGCTGACAACTTTTTTCTCACAAGTCACGTGATTTCTATGTAGGGGATCTAGAGCCCTAAAATGTGTTTAGTGGAATAAGTGAAATCCTTAGTTGTTAGAATCATTAAACTCAAACGTGCAAGTGGTGTGAGAGATTGCATAGAATGTAAGAGATGAATTAGCCTATTCATTGTGAAGTCTCCCCCTAAGTGTATGCACTGTTATAACAAAAATCTCCCCCTTAATATGTGCCATGAAAAAATATGTCCTAGTCAGAGCATTTTTTATTTAGCAAGGGTGTAAGGCCATAGGAGATATCAAAACTGAAAGGTGTGTAATCTATATACACTCAAGCATGTCAAAATGGTATTTTCAAGCAAGTTGATTACCGGTACGTGGCGGAGAACATAGGTCCGAAGACCATACTCATGCATAATGAAAGCTTCCAGGTGGACTTAATCCACCTTTCCACTGACGTCGTTTTATATACCGATGAATCATGGCATTCATGCACACGTATATGAAGTATATGCATTTATGTACATGCAGATGCGAAAGGATAAAAGCATGTATGAGAACCAAATTGTTATTCACTGTGATATGCACAAAAAGCAAAGGTTGAGATATGCAATATGAACAATTTCTTTATGAAAAGGTGAAAAGTGTGTATGTACAATTCAGCTCAAAAGATTTAAGTATCTAACATGCACACTCCTAATTCTCTCCTAAGAAAATAAAACTGATCAGAATTTAAAGGTTTAGTAAAGATATCCGCAAGTTGGTTTTTTGTATCAACAAAAACAAGCTCAAAATCACCTTTGTTTATATGATATCGTATGAAATGATGCATAACTTCTATGTGTTTGGTACGAGAATTTTGGACAGGATTTTTGGACAGATTTATTGCTGACGTGTTGTTACACATTATGGGAGTGTTTTTCAAGCAAAAACCAAAATCAAGCAATTGATGTTGGATCAATAGTACCTGAGCCGCACAACTACCGGCAGCCACGTATTCGGCGTCGGCAGTTGATAAAGCCACACAATGTTGTTTCTTTGAGGCCCATGAGACCATGCATCCCCCTAGAAACTGACAATGACCGCTTGTTCTTTTAGGATCCATTTTACATCCAGCATAATCAGAGTCAGTGAAAGCATGTAAATCAAATGAATTATTCTTTGGATACCACAAACCAAGGTCAGGTGTACCATTCAAATACTTAAAAATCCTTTTCACAACCGACAAATGAGAATCCCTGGGACAAGATTGATATCTTGCACAGAGACTGTGACGACCCAGGAGATCCGGATACCGATAACCCGATATCATCGATTTACCGATACCAAGAGCTCGGGGAAGCCACCCAAGAGGCTGATGAGGCCCCGTAAGGGTTAGTGAGTGTTTGTTGAGGGGACGCATAACGAATAGAAATTACACGCGCAATATTAATTAAAGCATTCATTTGAACTTTAAACGGAAGCATCTATACATATCAGAGTGGCAAATTTCTACAAGTAGTCCAGACTCATATATCACAAGTCCCACACTGTACAATGGTCAAAATAAATAACTACACGGGACGTAACCCGGCCAAAAGAAGAAAAAAGAACAGACTGACCACTGATCGACCACTGACAGACCACTGCTGGCTCTAAGGTTTTTCACCAAAAGCACGAGAGAATCCTGCAGCCGATTGCTTCGCCTCACCTGTAAAAGGAAGGGGTGAGTCTCACAGCAGAGACTCAGTAGGGTTCACAGAAATCCCTAACTCGCAACTAACTAAAGGAAAGCAGTAAAGCATGCATTGACATAAATAAATGATAATTTAATAAAGCTGTAAAACTAACTAAATAGTTCATGAACAGCTAACTAGCATGCCAATTAGAATTTAACTGCAAGTACTCGAAATCTACCAATAGACAATAACTCAATCATTTCCAAGTGACAAGAGTGAGAAGGAGAGGAGCTCCACCAGAAGTAGAAACCAGATGCATCCACTGACGGCTTACACTGCGTCTCAAGCATCTACGCAAGCCTGATCATAGCAAGTGAGACGCGTAACAGTACCAAAATAAGTAACTAGTCAGAGCAACACTCGTCAGTGTCAGTCCAAGTCTCCGACCACGTGTGCACACACCGACTCGTGCCTAGAGCCAGGCCTCTAGCTAGTATTCCCCTCCGTAGGACGCTACGGTTAGACTGGGGCCCACAGAACTAGCTTAAAAACCGTGAAATTGGGATACCCCGTCACCTCTCCCGGGTGGGATCAACACTAAAAGTCGTCGGGCTACGACTGGTGGTTCCATCACTAGGAAAGAGAATAAAGCTCTATTAGGATCTAAAAATATGCCATAACTTATGATAACGATTAAACATGGTAATTAAGCAAGATTAAATGCATAATTAACCGAGTATTCTAAAATGGCCGTTGTTCAATAATTCAATACTTAAACAATTTGAACATGCCAAAATGGGAATTATTCCATAGCTAAATGCATAAACTATTGAACATGTGGAAATGGCAATTATTCATTAATTACATGCATAAATAACTGATTATGATTATGCAACTATTAAATGCATAGTTAAACAAACACGCATAATTCGCAGAACATGCGGTTGAATTAAAGCCGTTATAGCCTTAGCCGGTCGAACGACAGACGGTTATGTGTTGCTAAACGGACTAATCGTGAAATTTCTACCACCATTCAAATTTAAATAATTTATGCGGTCTAATCGTCAGCCGCTTGGGTTAATAAATAGGTTATGGCGGACCGTTTAAAGTCTAGAATAATTGAAGCATAGTCCTTACCGGAGAACCGGATTCACCGGAATCATAATCGGATCCCTTCTTGGTCGACTTAATTCGACGGGAGTTATTATTTTTAACCTGTTCCCTGCCATTCCATCATCATAATATTACAATTTATTACCTATGAACTCAGCAACGATGGGCATGCCAGTTAATCTATGAACTCAGCGACGATGGGCATGCTATTAAAACATAAAGACGATGGGCATGCTATTATTACTCTATGAACTCAGCAACGATGGGCATGCTATTAGAACAATTTAACGGGCGAGGGATACGATCCCCTACCTTAAATGTGCCGAAATGTCCAATCTGGCCGTGAACAAGTCGAGGGACACGCCGTAGTACGCCTCTCCCGGTCGTCTCTCCACTCCATGGTTCGTCCCGGGTGGATGCCTCCGCATCCCTCGCGTCGCGGAGGAAGTCTCCGCCAATCCTCCGCGTCGGGATCGGAGCCGACAAGGATGCCGATGTGGTCTTGCCTCCGCTAGCCAGTCGGCGGAGCCGTCGTCCCTCCTCCACCGGTCTTTGGCCGCCGAGCGCCGTCGAGAAGAGGAAGGTGAGAGAGGGGGAGGGGTCACTAGCCGCGGGCCGCCTCCACCTTGCTGCTAGGTCACCGTCGGCGCTCCTCCGCCGTCATCCGCCGGTGGCCGCCGCCGTCCTCTAC
Organism: Amorphophallus konjac; assembly: GCA_022559845.1. Taxonomy (NCBI): domain Eukaryota; kingdom Viridiplantae; phylum Streptophyta; class Magnoliopsida; order Alismatales; family Araceae; genus Amorphophallus; species Amorphophallus konjac. The sequence continues at coordinate 148,607,741 of CM040118.1, forward strand.
CGCGGCCGGCCGGTCGCTGCACCAAGAAGAGGCGAACGGTGGGGGGGGGGAGTCGCTGTCACGGGTTCGCCCGTGGTCGCCTGTGGGTTTCGCCGCCCACGGGTGAAAGAAAGGGCGGGGGGGGGGGGAGAAAGAGGAAAGTGGGAGGGAGAGGGGAGATCGAGAGAGTTAAAAAAAAGATTAAAATATTTTTTTTATTTTTAACCCCCATTTACATTCTAAACCCCTTAAGAAGCATATTTATGCATATGCCCACTAATTTTTTAAAACTCTTTAATCTAATTAGATTAAATACTATAAAAAGTCCATAAATTTCATAAAATCAGCCAAAATTCATGGATTAAATTCTATTCTAAAGCTGGTAAAGATCCGTTAAAGGACGGGTCTCACAGTCCCTCCCTCCTAATAAAAAGTTCATCCCCAAAATTTAAAATGAAGAACAAGGAGAGAACTGAGAGAATTATACCTTATTCGAAAAAGAAGGGAAATTGCTGACGCATTTCATCCTCACATTCCCATGTAGCTTCATTGTTAGAGTGACGCTGCCAGACAACCTTAACTAGAGGAATTACTTTATTTCTCAATCGTTGCTCACGACGATCTTCAATTCTGATCGGATACTCTGGTGTGGATAAATCTGCAGTCACTTCTGGCCAAACTGAATCATCGAGGACGTGAGACGCATCAGAAACATATTTCCTCAACTGAGACACTTGAAAGACATCGTGGATTTCTTGCATCGCCGCTGGCAATTGAAGACGATATGCCACTTGGCCCACACGTTTCAGAATAGGAAACGGACCAATATAACGGGGATTGGGCTTTCCACGCTTCCCAAACCTCATAACGCCTTTCATCGAGATATTTTTACAAACACCATATCTCTAAGCTCAAACTGCAATGGTCACCTGCGTTGATCTGCATAACTTTTTTGTCGACTCTGAGCTGTCACCATTTTCTGCCTGATCAAGCGAACCACATCAGCACATTGCTGAACCATATCAGGTCCTGTCAACAATCTGTCACCGGCTTCAAACCAGTTTAAAGCTGTACAACAAGGACGCCCATACAAAGCTTCATACGGTGCCATGCCGATGCTGGAGTAATAACTGTTATTGTAAGCAAATTCCATAAGTGGCAAATGCTGACTCCACGAACTCTGCCAATCTAGGCAACACGATCTCAGCATATCTTCTAAAGTCTGAATAGTCCTTTCTGACTGACCATCTAATTGCAGATGATACGGTGAACTAAAAGCTAACTCTATGCCCAACGCCTTTTGAAAACTACGCCAGAAGCCAGAAGTAAACCGTGGGTCGCGATCTGACATAATTGATATTGGAATCCCATGCAATGGCACAATCTTCTGAACATAAAGCTCGGCCAATTTCTGAACACTCCAGGTAACTTTAATTGGCAATAATCTTGCTGTCTTTGTTAACTGATCAACTAACAGCCAGATTCCATTGAAGCCCTGTGAAGTCCGGGGTAAACCCACAACAAATCTGTCGTGACATGATCCCATTTCCACATCAGAATTTTCAAAGGTTGAAGCATTCCTCCAGATTTTTGATGCTCGGCTTTAACCTGTTGGCATGTCAAACACTTAGACACAAATGCAGCCACATCCATTTTCATTCTTGGCCACAAGAACTACCTTTTTAGATTTTGATACATCTTGGTAGTGCCGGGGTGAATAGCATAACGGGATCCATGGTCTTCACGCAAGATAATATTTCTCAACTCATCAACAGCTGGAACATACAGTCGGCCTCGGAAGCAGACCACTAAGTCATCATCAAACTCCACATCGTGCATCATTATAACACGGGACAAATCAGAATCTGCCTGCTGAGCTTCCTTGATCCGCTGATAAATAGCTGGAGTCATTACAAGACTAGCACACACAGCTACCGTCGGATCAGAAGGAATGTCCACGCTGAAAGTTTCACAAGGAAACTGTTCCCACAACTTCGATTCGTGAACAAGCAAATGACTAATTTGCACTTTCCTGCTCAGAGCATCAACCATAACATTCATTTTTCCTGGCTGATAAGAGAGACTGAAATCATAGTCTTTCATATATTCCATCCATCTGTGCTGTCGGAGATTCAAATCTTTTTGAGAAAACACATATTGCAAGCTTTGATGATCGGTAAAGATCTCAAATTTCTCGCCATACAAATAGTGTCACCATATTTTCAGTGCAAAGATCACCGCTGTAAGCTCCAAATCATGAGTTGGATAATTCTCTTCATGCTGTTTTAATTGTCGGGATGCATAAGCTATGACTTTACCATGTTGCAGAAGCACTGCACCCAGACCTACTTGAGAAGCATCCGTGCAAACCACGAATCCACCCGAGCCAGAAGGTAATACCAACACTGGAGAAGAAGTGAGAAGCCTTTTCAATTCATTAAAGCTCTTCTCACATTGATCTAACCAGACAAAAGGCACATCTTTCCGTGTCAGTCTAGTCATCGGCGCGATAATCCGTGCAAAGTCTTGAATGAATCTTTGATAATAACCAGCAAGACCCAGAAAACTTCTTATCTCTGTCACAGTCCTCGGTCTCTGCCATTGAAGAACAGCTTCAATCTTTACCGGATCAACTGCGACTCCGTCGCTAGAATCACATGGCCGAGAAAATGAACTTCCCGAAGCCAAAACCCACATTTACTGAATTTTGCATAGAGTTCGTGATCTCGCAGAGTCTGCAATACAATCTTGAGATGCTGAACATGTTCCTCTTCAGAAGCCGAATAAACAAGAATATCATCGACAAAGATCACAACAAACCGATCCAGATATGGACGGAACACATGCTGCATCAGGTCCATAAAAGCTGCTGGAGCATTGGTTAGCCCGAACGGCATAACCAAAAACTCATAATGACCATAACGTGTGCTAAAAGCAGTCTTTTCCACGTCATATTCTCGAATCCGCAATTGAAAATAGCCAGATCAAAGATCGATTCGTGAAAAGACAGTAGCAGACTACAATTGATCAAACAAATCATCGATCCTGGGCAGAGGATACTTATTCTTGACAGTCACCTGATTCAATTGCCTGTAATCAATACATAAGCTCTTGCTTCCATCTTTCTTTTTCACAAATAAAACTGGAGCACTCCATGGAGAAAAGTTGGGATGAATATAGCCCTTTTCCAATAATTCTAACAATTGTGCCCTCAGTTCCTTCAATTCAGCTGGAGCCATGCAGTATGGTGCCTTTGCTAAAGGTGCCGTACCTGGAATCAATTCAATCACCATTTCTATTTCTCGCTGAGGAGGTAAGCCTGGTAACTCATCAGGAAATACATCAGGAAATTCACAGACCACAGGAATGGCATTGATATCCTGTTGTGGTGCCTCCACAACAACCACAGAAGCTAAGAATCCCAGATAACATGCATTAAGCAATCTACAGGCTCAAATAGCAGAAATAAGCAAGCGAGAAGAACGAGATCGAATACCTTGAAAATAAAATACTGGTTTCCCATGTGGCTGAAAATAGACTTTCTTTGATCTGCAATCAACCACGGCTCCATATTTTTCTAACCAGTCCATGCCTAGAATAATATCATAATCAACCAGCTGCAAGGCATACAATCTAGCCGGCAACTGATGATTACCAATCATAATAGGCGACTCTTCCAGACAAAGAGGAGTGAACATGAAATCCCCAGAAGGTAGTTCCACAAGCAACTCACAAGTAATTTCAGAAGTTGGCTCCTCAATACAGGCAATGAAATTTTTAGAAATAAACGAATGAGAAACGCCTGAATCAAATAAGACACGAGCCGCATGTCCATAAATCATAATCGTACCTTCAATAAGATGAGACGCCACAACTTCAGCCCGGGTAATATGAGAGACTTTTCCCTTCTGCTTCTTGCCCGTTGTAGTAGACTGCTGGGAAGAAGGCACTGAAGCTTGAGGATAATACTATTGTGCCTGAGGTGGTGGAGGAGGTCTGAACTGAGACGGCTGCGGTTGAGAAAACTGCACTGGCTTCAGCCTCTGCGGACAGTCTCGAACCACATGTCCCGGTTGATCGCATCGGAAACAAACCACCGGCAGCGAACACGGCTTGCCTGGGTGGCTCCCACCACATCTTGCACACACTCTCGGCTAACTAATTGCTGAGCCTTGATGATGTTGGAAAGAAGGTGCTGATTGCTGCTGCACGGTACCCGAAGATGCCTGACTGGCATACCACTTCTTAAACTTCTTGAATTTCTTGAACTTAGGCTTAGTAACAGGAATGCCACTGGCCACAGGAACAGCAGATGGGACTCCTGTAGCAGATGGCTGACTGAACTATTGCCACGGCACGCCCGGCTGGATTGACGCCATTTGAGTATGCCCTCGGGTTCTTGCCAAGTCAAGCTCTAAAGCCGCAGCTGCCTGATATGCTGCGTCCATCTCTGCCACTCTGGTCGCAATCAAAGGCTACCTCAACTCTAGTTTTAATCCACGCAGAAACTGCTCGGTCTTTAAACTTTCATCAGCAAGAATGTGGGGCGCAGATCGACCCAATTCCATGAACTTGCTCCGATATTCCAGCACAGTCATATTACTTTGAGCTAGTTCCATAAACTGGTGCATTTTACCCATCCTAAGATAAGCTGGACTGAAGGTGTGCTCAAAGGCTGTGACAAACTCCATCCATGTAATCTGATAAAGAGGACGGGATCTAAAAGCGACTTCCCACTCCGTGGTCCACCACGTGAGTGCTGCCCCTTGGAGTTGAAAAGTAGCCAGCATGACTTTTTCATCCTCCGTGCACTCCATGGAATGGAATACACGTTCAGTTACATCTATCCACACTCTGGCTGCGTTTGGGTCTGCCAGTCCTTCATAAGTCGGTGGGTGGAACAGTAAAAATTCTTTTAGAGCTCTGCCACGGCCACCAGGAGACAACTCAGCTTGAGGAGCAGGGTTAGCTTGAATTGGAGCTGGCACATTAGCTGGAGCCGGAGGAGAAGTGCCACTACCTTCCCTCGGGACGCGTGCCCTTCTACGAGGCGGCATTTTAATCTAGAAGAAGACATGCAATAATAGAAAATGCATCAGTAATCACGGAAAACATCCTAAGCTAGCAGTAGACTCACATGGACTTGTTTTGGACCAATGCAGTTTCAATTCCTTATACAAATCCTCAACACCGCTCTGATACCAACTGTGACGACTCAGGAGATTCGGATACCGATAACCCGATATCATCGATTTACCGATACCAAGAGCTCGGGGAAGCCACCCAAGAGGCTGATGAGGCCCTGTAAGGGTTAGTGAGTGTTTGTTGAGGGGATGCATAATGAATAGAAATTACACGCGCAATATTAATTAAAGCATTCATTTGAACTTTAAACGGAAGCATATACATATATCAGAGTGGTAAATTTCTACAAGTAGTCCAGATTCATATATCACAAGTCCCACATTGTACAATGGTCAAAATAAATAACTACACGAGACGTAACCCGACCAAAAGAAGAAAAAAGAATAGACTGACCACTGACCGACCACTGACAAGCCACTGTTGGCTCTAAGGTTTTTCACCAAAAGCACGAGAGAATCCTGCAGCTGGTTGCTCCGCCTCACCTGTAAAAGGAAGGGGTGAGTCTCACAGCAGAGACTCACTAGGGTTCACAGAAATCCCTAACTCGCAACTAACTAAAGGAAAGCAGTAAAGCATGCATTGACATAAATAAATGATAATTTAATAAAGTTGTAAAACTAACTAAACAGTTCATGAACAACTAACTAGCATGCCAATTAGAATTTAACCGCAAGTACTCGAAATCTACCAATAGACAATAACTCAATCATTTCCAAGTGACAAGAGTGAGAAGGAGAGGAGCTCCACTAGAAGAAGAAACCAGATGCGTCCACTGACGGCTTACACTGCATCTCAAGCATCTACGCAAGCCTGATCATAGCAAGCGAGACGCGTAACAGTACCAAAATAAGTAACTAGTCAGAGCAACACTCATTAGTGTCAGTCCAAGTCTCCGACCACGTGTGCACAAACCGGCTCGTGCCTAGAGCCAGGCCTCTAGCTAGTATTTCCCTCCGTAGGACGCTACGGTTGGACTGGGGCCCACGGAACTAGCTTAAAAATCGTGAAATTGGGATACCCCGCCACCTCTCCCGGGTGGGATCAACACTAAAAGTCGTCGGGCTACGACTGGTGGTTCCATCACTAGGAAAGAGAATAAAGCTCTATTGGGATCTAAAAATATGCCATAACTTATGATAACGATTAAACATGACAATTAAGCAAGATTAAATGCATAATTAACCGAGTATACTAAAATGGCCGTTGTTCAATAATTCAATACTTAAACAATTTAAACATGCCAAAATGGGAATTATTCCATAGCTAAATGCATAAACTATTGAACATGTGGAAATGGCAATTATTCATTAATTACATGCACAAATAATTGATTATGCTTATGCAACTATTAAATGCATAGTTAAACAAACACGCATAATTCGCAGAACATGCGGTTGAATTAAAGCTGTTATAGCCTTAGCCGGTCGAACGACGGACGGTTATGTGTTGCTAAACGGACTAATCGTGAAATTTCTACCGCCATTCAAATTTAAATAATTTATGCGGTCTAATCGTCAGCCGCTTGGGTTAATAAACAGGTTATGATGGACCGTTATAAAGTCTAGAATAATTGAAACATAGTCCTTATCGGAGAACCGGATTCACCGGAATCATAATCGGATCCCTTCCTGATCGACTTAATTCGACGGGAGTTATTATTTTTAACCTGTTCCCTGCCATTCCATCATCATAATATAACAATTTATTACAATTTATTGCATATGAACTCAGCAACGATGGGCATGCCAGTTAATCTATGAACTCAACGATGATGGACATGCGATTAATCTATGAACTCAGCGACGATGGGCATGTTATTAAAACATAAAGACGATGGGCATGCTATTAAAACATAAAGACGATGGGCATGCTATTATTACTCTATGAACTCAGCAATGATGGGCATGCTATTAGAACAATTTAACGGGCTAGGGCTACGACCCCCTACCTTAAACGTGCCGAAATGTCCAATTCGGCCGTGAACAAGTCGAGGGACGCGCCGTGGTACGCCTCTCTCGGTCGTCTCTCCATTCCATGGTTCGTTCCGAGTAGATGCCTCCGCGTCCCTCGCGTCGCGGAGAAAGTCTCCGCCAATCCTCCGTGCCGGGATCGGTGCAGACGAGGATGCCGACGTGGTCTTGCCTCCGCTAGCCAGTCGGCGGAGCCGTCGGCCGTCCTCCACCGGTCTTGGGCCGCCGAGCGCCGTCGAGAAGAGGAAGGTGAGAGGGGGGGGGGGTCGCTAGCCGCGGGCCGCCTCCAACTTGCTGCTAGGTCACCGCCGGCGCTCCTCCGCCGTCACCGGCCAGTGGCCGCAGCCGTCCTCTACCGCGGCCGGCCGGTCGCCGCACCGAGAAGAGGCAAACTGGGGGGGGGGGGGGCGGAGTCGCCGTCGCGGGTTCGCCCGTGGTCGCCTGTGGGTTTCGCCGCCCACGGGTGAAAGAAAGGGGGGGGGGGGAGAAAGAGGAAAGTGGGAGAGAGGGGAGATCGAGAGAGTTAAAAAAAAATTAATTTTTTTTTAATTTTTAACCCCCATTTGCATTCTAAACCCCTTAAGAAGCATATTTATGCATATGCCCACTAATTTCTTAAAACTCTTTAATCTAATTAGATTAAATGCTATAAAAAGTCCATAAATTTCATAAAATTAGCTGAAATTCACGGATTAAGTTCTATTCTAAAGCTGGTAATGATCCGTTAAAGAACACGTCTCATAGAGACAGACACTAAAATGGATGTCAGGCCTACTAGTAGTCAGATATAGCAATGAACCAATCATACCCCTAAATAGTTTTTGATCGACTTTGTTACCTTTTTCTTCTTCCATTTTCTGTGAGGTGGACATAGGTGTTGCAAAGGGTTTGGCAGTCTCAAGTTGGAATTTATTCACGATTTCTTGTGTGTACTTCTTCTGGTTGATGAAGATACCATCGTCGAGTTGTTTTATTTGCAATCCCAAGAAGTAGTTGAGCTCTCCCATCAAGCTCATCTCAAACTCTCCCTACATGAGTTGAGCAAATTCATCATTCATCTTCAAATTAGAGGCTTCAAAAATTATGTCGTCTACATAAACTTGAATAATTAAAGAATGTTCATCACAAGTTTTTGTAAACAACGTCTGATCTATATTACCTCGTTTGAAGCCATTATCAATAAGAAATGAACTTAAACGATCATACCATGCCCGGGGAGCCTGTTTCAAACCATACAGTGCCTTATCCAATCTGTACACGTGGTACGGAAATGTTTCATCCTCGAAGCCCGGTGGTTGTTCCACGTACACTTCTTCCTTGATAATCCCATTGAGGAAGGCACTCTTCACGTCCATTTGAAATAGCTTGATGTTCCTGTGACAAGCATAACCAAGTAAGATTCTAACGGCTTCTAATCTAGCAACATGAGTGAAAGATTCATCAAAATCAATACCGAATTCTTGAGAGTAGCCCTTGGCTACTAATCTTGCCTTATTCCTCACAACCACCCCATCTTCACTAAGTTTGTTTCGGAAAACCCACTTAGTTCCGATTATAGGATGGTTATCAGGCCGGGGCATGAGGAACCACACCCGATTCCTTTGGAATTGGTGTAGTTCTTCTTGCATGGTGAGAACCCAAAAATTGTCATTCAAAGTATCATCTAAAGACTTAGGCTTAATGCTAGAGAGTAAAGCTAAGTTATCATGAATTTCAACTTCCCTCATTGAAGCCCGCATTCTAATTCCTTCATCCACACCGTCGATCACATTCTCCAACGGATGGTCCTTGTGCGTGGTCCATTGGTGTGGAAGGGTCGGATGCACTTGATCTTCTTGTTGTGCTTCCTCCTCTTGCTCACTTTCTTTATCTTGATTTGCTGCCTCACCTTTTTTGCTCGACTCTCCCTTTTGAACTTCATTCTCACCTGTAACAATAAAATGATCATCATCATTTGACTTTCTCATAGTGTATTCATCAACAACAACATGTGGACTCTCCTCGAAAACAAGTGTTCTAGTGTTATAAACACAGTAAGCTCTAGAAGTTAGAGAATACCCGAGAAAAATCTCTTTATCACTCTTCGCATCAAATTTCTCAAGATTATCTTTACCATTGTTCAAAATGTAACAAATAGAACCGAATGGCTTAAAATATGATATGTTGGGTTTCTTACCTTTGTATAACTCGTAAGGAGTTTTCTTAAGGATCGGTCTTACCATTGCTCGATTTGTGATGTAGCAGGCAGTGTTCACTGCCTCTGCCCATAAGTACCTTGGAAGACTGTTCTCCGCAAGCATGGTATGCGCCATCTCCACGAGCGTCCTATTTTTCCTCTCGACCACTCCGTTTTGTTGCAGGGTTCTAGGTGATGAGAATTGATGTTCGTACCCCTGCGTCCTGCAAAATTCATCAAACTCATGATTTTCAAATTCTCTTCCGTGGTCACTTTCAATTTTCTGAATTGAATAGCCTTTTTCATTCTGAAATATAGCACAAAAGTCAATGAATTCATTGCAAGCATCACTATTGTTCGCGAGAAACAAAACCCATGCATATCGCGAGAAATCATCGACAATCACAAAACCATAAAGCTTCCCTCCAAGACTGCGAGTCCTGGTGGGACCAAACAAATCCATATGCAACAATTGAAGGGGTTTTTCTGTTGAAACAATATTTTTGCATTTAAAAGAAGTTGTGGTTTATTTTCCTTTATTACATGCTTCACAAATTTTTGAAGATTCAAAATTTAAAATAGGAAGACCTCTAACTAAACCATGACGATTCAGCTTCCTAATGACAATAAGACTGGCATGCCCAAGACGGCGATGCCACAACCAAACATCTTCAGCTTTGTTAGCAACTAAACACAAATTTTCAGAAGCAATTTCATCAAAGTCAATCTGGTAAGTGTTGTTACTCCTCACTCCTATGAATTTGATTTCATGTGAGTTAGCATCGATAATGGTGCAGTGAGAAGACTCAAATATAACCTTGTGACCCTTGTCACATAGTTGACTTATACTAAGCAAGTTATGGCGATGACCTCTAACAAGTGAAACATCTTCAATGCAATGATCCTTACCAATTCTCCCAATTCTGATTATCTTACCTCTGTCCTGTCCACCAAAAATTACCGTACCGCCATTTTTCTCTGCAAGGTCTGCAAAAAGTTGTTTATTCCCATTCATGTGCCTGGAGCATCCGCTGTCCAGGTACCATTTATTCTCTCCAGCCTTCATGCAGACCTGCACCAATAAGCAACAATGCTCATTTTGATTTGGGTATCCAAGCGAGCTTGGGTCCCGTGATGTTAGCATTTCCAAAAGATTGATTGTATTGACTGAAAAATATGTCATCATCATATTGCATTAACTGGCATATGTACATGTCATGCCCTATCTTCCCACAGTAAAAACAAGTGGGTCTCTTCCTATCAAAATTTCTTCTATTATTTACATTCCTAAAAGTGGAGGGGAAACTAGAATTATCAGTTGATGTAGCACGGTGTGTGTGTGAACATTCTCCATGATGAAATGAACTTTTAACAGCATAGTGAAAATGATTTTTGTTGCCATGCATGAAATTTGAATTCTTCACAAATTGTTTTTCTTTTCCTTTCAACATCTTCTCACTTCCATTCTTCACCTTTTCAATTTGACTGATAAGACTTTCATTTTCGCTGTTCAATTTTTCTTTCACTTTCTCACATTCAGTTAATTTAGCATTCAATTTTTCCAGCTCATTTTTCAACAAATCATGCCTTTCTTGGATTTCATCTTTGAGGTTAAAAGCATTCTTTACTACATCTAGGCATGCAATTTCATCTTCGAACAAATTCACTTTGGATTCCAAAACATCATTTGCATTTTTGAGATTTTTTACTTGCATCTCAAGCAGATTACATTTCTCACATGTATTGGATGAATGCAAGATTTCACGGATCTTTTTCTTCAAGATTTTATTCTCATTTTTCATTCTCTTGTATTTTTCATTCAATTCTTCATAGGCAAGCTCCCATTGTTCATTAGTGATAAGCTCTAAGTCAGAGATTACTTGATCTTGATCGCTCCTGGCCATAAGGCACATGTCCTTCAGCAGCTCCTCAATATATTGTTCATCGTCGGACGTGGACTCATCCTCGTCCTCATCGCTCCACGTGGCCTTCATCGCTTTGGGCTTCTTGCCTTTCATTATCTTTCCTTTCTTCTTCTGCAGCTCGGGGCATTCACCTCGCATGTGCCCCATCTTCCTACATTCGTAGCACATCACTTCAGCCGCTTTTGATGGTTCATTTCTTTGCTTCGGCTGCCTCTTTCCTTTCTTGAATTTCCTGCCAAATCATCTTCTTTGGCGCAAGAACTGTCGTACTCTTCTTGTTAACATGGCAACTTCTTCATCGTCGGTGGTTCCCATCGACTCCTCTTGACTTGAGACATTTTTCGGATATGCTTTTAAAGTGATTGGCTTTTTCTTCTTCGTGTCCTCTTCCTTTCTTTTTATATTGATCTCATAGGCCATCAATGACCCTATGAGTGCATCCATGGTGAGGGTGGAAAAATCTTTAGAATCCTCTATCATGGTCGCTCAACCCATTTGTGATCTCCATGAGACGTGCGAACATCTCGGAGATACTTTCTTCCTCTTTCATATGAAACAACTCGTAATCTCGGATCAACATGTTTGCCTTTGTCTCATTTACCTCTGTGGTACCTTCATAGATCAGCTTGAGCTTATCCCACATTTCTTTAGCGCTGCTGCACATGCAGACACGGGCATACTCGTTAGGGTGAATAGCACACGGAATAATGTTTAAAGCATTAAAGTTAACAGTGGCTTTCTTGATACTATCATCATCCCACATATCCTCATCAGGGTGTAAAGTGTACGGACCATTTCTAATGATAGTCCATATTTCATGACTTTGAGCATGTAAAAAGACGATCATCATATTCTTCCAGTAAGGGTAGTAACTACCATCAAAGAAGGGTGGCCTTTGAATAGAACGCCCTTCGGGCATTAACCCCTTGTTCAGATTGTTAGCCATTCCTAACAGATCTCTCTAAACCGCTAGGTTTCTAGAAGAAAACAGAGCCGAGGCTCTGATACCAATTGTTGGCCCGGTTAGGAGGCAATTGAGAGGGGGGTGAATTGATTGCCCACCCTTTTCAAAAAATATAGACTTAATTAAATCAAACCACAAAAATGGTAAATAAACCTTAGATAAAACTTGATTAGAATGAATGATTGAGAAGTAAGCAAGCCCTCACAACTTCCCAACGTAGAAGTATAATCACTCGGAGAACAACGTATGAACGGACAGTTAATCAAAATATCATCTCACCGACTCACACTCGTAGTACGAACGGATAGGAAATATCAACAACCACATAAAAGGCAAACCACGACACAGCGATTTTTAGGTGGTTCAGACGCACCGAGTGCCGTCCTACGTCCACCCCTCTCACCTCGAGAGGATTTCACTAAAACACGCTGCACGATGGCAGCAACCACCATACACGGGCTCGACAGCCCACACACGTGGGTTCTCGCACGACTAAGAGAAGCCCCACACACACGGAGCAAGCTCCGAAAGCGTTTAAGAAGAAAAGGATATGAAAATACAAAGCCCAGTTTAAGATTAAAAATATATGCTCCAAGGTAATTAAGAAGATGGATAGACAAGATCTTCCCCTTTGATATTCACGTAACTAGGAGATCAAATGGAAGGGTGCTATAGAATGGTAGCATAAGAGAGAAAGAAGTCGGCCCCCTTGATGAAGTCCGTCCAGGCAAGGAGATGGTGGAGAGTAGCAGTGGCTCCCTTCCAACTTCGAGCTTGGGGACGAAGGATGCAAGCTTGGCGGCAGGTTCTTCCTTCCACAGTAGACTTCCTGCAAAGATAGAACAAGCTTAGCCCACAAGAATGAATCTTCTACGAATGGGGATCGCAGAATATATATAGCAAGGAGAAGCATTATTAAAGACCACAGAACCTTTCTCAAAAACCCTTTAAAAACACACCCAATAGATGGGAGAAACCCTAAGGGTAATATGGTAAAACATTAACTCAATCGGATCTACAAAATGGGTCTTTCGAACCCAATCTGAAAAGCACGATCCAAACTCCCCAAAAGCCTACCAACACATAGAAAAACCAATACACAGGCTAAGGTCTGTGCAAATTATCCCAATGTCTATGCATATAGGGCCAAAGTCTGTGTAGAGGATATGGACGAGGTCTGTGCAAGGCATTGACAAGGTCGGTGCAAAGATAGGGTCTGTGCAAGGATGGGGTCGGTGCAGATTTTTGTAAGAAGGATGGGTCGGTGCAAACAATGGTGCGTGCACATGCAAGTGCAAGTCGGTGCTAACAATGGTGCGTGCACATGCATGCAAGTCGGTGCAAACATGGACATGTCTAAGCTTATGTATGCACAAGGTCTGTGCATGTGACCCCTAAGGTCCGTGCACATTTTGGAAACCAAATCTGTGCACATGAAGCAACGTCTAAACACATCAAGAAACAACAAACACAGGTCTGTGCAAGTATTGGCGAGAAAAACATCATCTCCCAGGGGTCGACCCTTGGGGTCGACCCTTGCGATTGTCAGAGAGAAAAACATGCGGGTAATCAACACCCAGGGGTCGACCCTTGGGGTCGACCCTTGCGCATGGACTTAGCAAAATAACCTAAAATAAAATATTCTATGTGAAGCACATTCTACCAGGGATTCTTAACGTGGATTTCAAAGATTGAGAAACATTTGACCCTGCATGCTTAAAAACCTCAACATCATGTCAATACACACAAAAATCATTTATGCATTCTATCAAAGTAAAACCATATAGAACCTGCATATTAAAAGTATGAACTGCAACCATATGAAAATTTTAACGCTCTAGCTTCATAACTTTTCTCATAGCCATTCAACCAGCAAAACATTTATAGCAACAAATATTCAGTGCAATTCAACAAAATAGAATGATATGTCTTCGTCAAAACACGCCGGGGCACAACAATCTCTCCCTTTTTGACGAAGATAAAACCCTTTTGAAAAGCCACAAAGATTTGCATGAAAGAACCAACACAGCCATCATCCAATGAAACAACCAAGAGATAGATTGAGAAAATGTTGAGAAAATTATGCAGAACAAATCTAACTCCCCCTTTGTCAAAACATGGCAACTTTCATCAAGGCAACTTTCATCAATCCTTAAAATAAATGAAATCAACAGCTCAATATGCAAACTTTATTACTCCCCCTTTTTGTCAGAGTCAAATAGGGGATTATGAAAAGTAGGTAAGCAAAACCGGATATGCACAGTTAACTCAATGAAATGCATATGAAAAGCAAGGAATGAACATTCAAGCACAGATGCATTCATTATTGTATATATTGTCAAGCATGTTCTATACGATCAGGTTAAGAAATATGCTATAGACCGAGAACATGAGTTTCATGAGCAATAGTAAAAGGGTAGTGCTTACAAGAAGTGGTACTGCAAGACTCATGAAATATGACTGATTCAAGATGTACATTCGTACAATCACTCGCTAGATGTATAAGTGAAGTATGAGCAATGAAATCTAAACAGTATGGATTTACAGATTTTTCAAAAGAACACAAGTAGGAACTTTTCCTCCCTACATTTCCATACAACGTGCTCGACTTTTGGTAGCTTCGCACAACCCCAAGATTATTTTTCATTATTCAACGAAGATGACTAACCTTTTGACACGAGTCATGCCCTTTGTTTCAGGGGTATTTTCCGGTTACTCGGTATCGTCACTTATGAGAATGTGGATGAGACACTTTTTAAAGCGAGTTTCCTCCTTTGTTTCAGGGGAGATTCCCGATTTACTTGATGTCAAATCACACTTATTAAAATTTTTGACGGGGCTGACAACTTTTTTCTCACAAGTCACGTGATTTCTATGTAGGGGATCTAGAGCCCTAAAATGTGTTTAGTGGAATAAGTGAAATCCTTAGTTGTTAGAATCATTAAACTCAAACGTGCAAGTGGTGTGAGAGATTGCATAGAATGTAAGAGATGAATTAGCCTATTCATTGTGAAGTCTCCCCCTAAGTGTATGCACTGTTATAACAAAAACCTCCCCCTTAATATGTGCCATGAAAAAACATGTCCTAGTCAGAGCATTTTTTATTTAGCAAGGGTGTAAGGCCATAGGAGATATCAAAACTGAAAGGTGTGTAATCTATATACACTCAAGCATGTCAAAATGGTATTTTCAAGCAAGTTGATTACCGGTACGTGGCGGAGAACATAGGTCCGAAGACCATACTCATGCATAATGAAAGCTTCCAGGTGGACTTAATCCACCTTTCCACTGACGTCATTTTATATACCGATGAATCATGGCATTCATGCACACGTATATGAAGTATATGCATTTATGTACATGCAGATGCGAAAGGATAAAAGCATGTATGAGAACCAAATTGTTATTCACTGTGATATGCACAAAAAGCAAAGGTTGAGATATGCAATATGAACAATTTCTTTATGAAAAGGTGAAAAGTGTGTATGTACAATTCAGCTCAAAAGATTTAAGTATCTAACATGCACACTCCTAATTCTCTCCTAAGAAAATAAAACTGATCAGAATTTAAAGGTTTAGTAAAGATATCCGCAAGTTGGTTTTTTGTATCAACAAAAACAAGCTCAAAATCACCTTTGTTTATATGATATCGTATGAAATGATGCATAACTTCTATGTGTTTGGTACGAGAATTTTGGACAGGATTTTTGGACAGATTTATTGCTGACGTGTTGTCACACATTATGGGAGTGTTTTTCAAGCAAAAACCAAAATCAAGCAATTGATGTTGGATCAATAGTACCTGAGCCGCACAACTACCGACAGCCACATATTCGGCGTCGGCAGTTGATAAAGCCACACAATGTTGTTTCTTTGAGGCCCATGAGACCATGCATCCCCCTAGAAACTGACAATGACCGCTTGTTCTTTTAGGATCCATTTTACATCCAGCATAATCAGAGTCAGTGAAAGCATGTAAATCAAATGAATTATTCTTTGGATACCACAAACCAAGGTCAGGTGTACCATTCAAATACTTGAAAATCCTTTTCACAGCCGACAAATGAGAATCCCTGGGACAAGATTGATATCTTGCACAGAGACTGTGACGACCCAGGAGATCCGGATACCGATAACCCGATATCATCGATTTACCGATACCAAGAGCTCGGGGAAGCCACCCAAGAGGCTGATGAGGCCCCGTAAGGGTTAGTGAGTGTTTGTTAAGGGGACGCATAACGAATAGAAATTACACGCGCAATATTAATTAAAGCATTCATTTGAACTTTAAACGGAAGCATCTATACATATCAGAGTGGTAAATTGCTACAAGTAGTCCAGACTCATATATCACAAGTCCCACACTGTACAATGGTCAAAATAAATAACTACACGGGACGTAACCCGGCCAAAAGAAGAAAAAAGAACAGACTGACCACTGATCGACCACTAACAGACCACTGCTGGCTCTAAGGTTTTTCGCCAAAAGCACGAGAGAATCCTGCAGCCGATTGCTTCGCCTCACCTGTAAAAATATACTTACACCCTGATGAAGATGTTGGTAAAGGCCCCACTACATCCATGCCCCATTGGGCAAACGACCAACTTGGGATAGTGGGGTGTAACGGCACTGGAGGCCTCCTAGGCATGGTGGCGTGCTCTTGGCATTTCTGACATGACGTAGCAAACTTGCAGCAATCATCAAATATAGTGGGCCAATAGTAGCCCAATTTCTTTATTTCGATCTTCATTTTTAGACCAACCTGGTGAGCCCCGACTGACCCGGCATGAACTTCTTTCATCACCTGCCATGCTTCTTCTGTAGACAGGCAACAGAGTAGAATCTTCTTTTCGACATCTGCCATTATTCGGAACAAAGTTCCATTCCTTAACTCATAAGAGTCTTTAATTCTGAGTAATTTCATTCTCTACTCTTTCTCTTTCGGGAGCTACTGGTGCTGGAACCAGCGTAGGAGGTGCTTTCGCTAATCGGGCTGTTGGATTTCCTCCATAGTCACCACCTCGTTTTCCTCTTCATTAGATAGGGCCTCAGTCATGCTGGGGACCTAACATCTATTGATCACGGTTATGTTCAGGCTCGTGTCTGGCGGGATTGCCAAGGAGCTGGCCAGCTTCGCGAGGGCATCTGGATGAGCATTCTGTCCTCGATTGATATGCTTCACTTAAATGAAGTAGAGTTTCACCATCAGGCGTAGCGCCAGTTGGTGATAAGGGAGAAGTTCCTACTTCCGCACATCGAACTCCCCTCCCACTTGTTTCACAACTAGCATGGAATCCCCGAACGCCTCAAGCATTCGAATCTCCATAGTCAGAGCAATTTGTAGATCGATAACCAAGGCTTCATACTCTACTTCATTGTTTGTGCAGAGCTTATTTATTGAGCATGAGGTATATATGACTTCCCCCTCGGGAGACTTCACGACTATGCTTGCGCCGGCTCTGACTCTAGCTGATCCGGTTACCGGAGTATCAATTCTAGATGCACCATCAAAATACAACTGCCACAGAGTGTGTTGCACTTGGTCTACCTCCAGGGTCTCATCTTCAGGGAGTTCTGTCTCCAGCGGGCAGTCTTCAGGTGTTGGGTGCGTAGCAAAGAAATACGTGATGGCCTGGCCTTTAACAGCTTTCTGCGGTACATAGGAGAAGTCAAATTCCATGAGAATTACCGCCCATTTGCCTAAGTGGCCTTTGAGCACCAGTTGGGATAGGATATACTTCAGCGGATCTGCCTTGGATATCAACCTTATCTCATGCGACATCATATAGTGCCGGAGTTTCTTGATTGCGAAGACCATCGCCAAGCAGACCTTCTCAATGAAACTATATTTTTCTTCAGTTCTAACCAGTCTTTGACTGAGATAGTAGAGGGCTTGTTCTTTCTTCTTCATTATTCTGGGCCAGCATTGCCCCAAGAGAGTAGTAGGTGGCTGCTATATACAGAATCAGTGGCCGTCCTTTCACCGGTGCGCCAAGCACTGAAGGAGTTTTCATGTAATCTTTCAGCTTGTCCAGAGCTGTCTGGCATTCTTCATCCCAGTAAAAGAGAACATCTTTCATCATCAACTTGTGAAAGGGGTGGCACCGACCTGACAAGTTGGATATAAACCGCCGGATATAAGCCAGTCAGCCTTGAAGAGATCTAAGCTCAGAGATGTTCCTTGGCGGAGGTAACCCCTGAATTTTCTTGATCTTTGCGGGGTCTATTTCAATCCCCCGATATCTGACGATAAAGCCCAAGAATTTGCCGCTTGACACTCTGAAGGCACACTTCATGGGGTTCATTTTTAATTCATACTGCCTCAGCCTCTGAAATATGACTCGGAGGTCCTGCAGATGGTCTTCTTTTCTTCTGGTCTTGACTACCAGGTCGTCTATGTAGCACTCGACCTTGTGGTAGAGCAGCTCATCAAAAATTCTGGTCATTGCTCGCTGGTAAGTTGCACCAGCGTTCTTCAGGCCGAACGGCATTCTTTTGTAGTGGTAGATGCCCTTGGGGGTTCGGAAGGCAGTGTGGACCTGGTCATGCTCCGTGATCCATATTTGATTATAACCAGACGATCCGTCCATGAATGACAGGGCTTCTGACCGATCGTAGCATCAATCATAACCTCCGTTATCGGCACCGAAAAGTCATCCTTGGGACACGCCTTATTAAGATCTCGGAAGTCTACACATATCCGGATCTGCCCATTCTTCTTCTTCACGTGCACAATATTGGCCAGCCACGTGGTATATTGATTCTCTTCGACAAAACCCACATAAATGAGTTTGTCTACTTCATTGCATATTTGAGTGATGAGCTCGGGTCTCATACGCCGTGGCGACTGCTTTACTGGCTCTGCTTTGGGATTTATGGCCAGCTCATGCTGTGAAACTACGGGGCTAAGTCCTGGCATTTCCTTGTAACTCCAGGCGAAGCAGTCTCGGTACTCTTGCAACAACTGGATGTACAACTTCTGCTCTTTAGAAGACAGTTAAGCACTGAGGAAGGTTGGCCTGGGGTCATCCTCATTTCCCAAGTTGACTTCTATTAGCTCGTCAACCGTGGCTTGGCCTCCGTCTTCTATTTCCGAGGGAGCCGACTGGAGGTCGATGAAGTCTGGAACATCATCCTTAGGTTTGAAAACTTCAACCTTTTCATTGTGTTGCCCCCGGACCCTGTTGGAAGCTTCTAGTTCAGCTAGTGGTGGCTGTGTGCATTGTTCTACTAGTGGGCCTTTTGCAGTTTCAGCTTCAGCTGGTGAGTTAGCAATCTGGAGAGGCTGACATTTGTTCATTGTTGGCTCAGAGGGATGGTGTTCTGGCCTTACAATGGGTGGGGACAATTTCATCCTTATGTTGCTTTGAATCACCGCATCTTTAGTGGAGGTGGCATGTTCTTTTCTGGCGGGTATTTCCCGATCGGTCTCAACAGAAGTTTCCTTGATCGGCCCAAGGGGTGCTAATGTTGTCGCCAAAGGAGGGTTACAGGAGAAGGAAAGTCCTGCTTCTTTAGTGTCTTCGGCTTCGCTGTTGCTGGCCGCGTCAAATCTGGCTTGAAAAGTCGTCTCTTCAGGGTAAACCTGCTCCTAGCACCTGCAGTGGGCCATGGCTTCTAATTCTGGGTCTCTCAATTGAGCCATCCTGGTATGTTCAGCTTCCGTTGGGTATTCATCATACGTTGCCCCCGGTGGATTGTCTTTTGTTGAGAAAAAAGTGGAGATGGTGTCCACTTCGTAGCCTACCAATTGTTGGCCCGGTTAGGAGGCAATTGAGAGGGGGGTGAATTGATTGCCCACCCTTTTCGAAAAATATAGACTTAATTAAATCAAACCACAGAAATGGTAACTAAACCTTAGATAAAACTTGATTAGAATGAATGATTGAGAAGCAAGCAAGCCCTCACAACTTCCCAACGCAGAAGTATAATCACTCAGAGAACAACGTATGAACGGGCAATTAATCAAACTCTCGTCTCACCGACTCACACTCGTAGTACGAACGGATAGGAAATATCAACAACCACATAAAAGGCAAACCACGGCACAGTGATTTTTAGGTGGTTCAGACGCACCAAGTGCCTTCCTACGTCAACCCCTCTCACCTCAAGAGGATTTCACTAAAACACGCTGCACGACGGCAGCAACCACCACACACGGGCTCGACAGCCCACACACGCGGGTTCTCGCACGACGACGAGAAGCGCCACACACATGGAGCAAGCTCCGAAAGCGTTTAAGAAGAAAAGGATATGAAAATACAAAGCCAAATTTAAGATTAACAATCTATGCTCCAAGGTAACTAAGAAGATGGATAGACAAGATCTTCCCCTTTGATATTCACGCAACTAGGAGATCAAATGGAAGGGTGCTATAGAATGGAAGCATAAGAGAGAAAGAAGTCATCCCCCTTGATGAAGTCCGTCCAGGCAAGGAGATGGTGGAGAGCAGCAGCGGCTCCCTTCCAACTTCGAGCTTGGGGACGAAGGATGCAAGCTTGGTGGCAGGTTCTTCCTTCCACAGCAAAAGCACCGGTCCTCTCCTCCTTCTTCCTGCAAAGATAGAACAAGCTTAGCCCACAAGAATGAATCTTCTACAAATGGGGATCGCAGAATATATATAGCAAGGAGAAGCATTATTAAAGACCACAGAACCCTTCTCAAAAACCCTTTAAAAACACACCCAATAGATGGGAGAAACCCTAAGGGTAATATGGTAAAACATTAACTCAATCGGTTCTACAAAATGGGTCTTTCGAACCCAATCTGAAAAGCACGATCCGAACTCCCCAGAAGCCTGCCAACACATAGAAAAACCAATACACAGGCTAAGGTCTGTGCAAATTATCCCATGGTCTATGCATATAGGGCCAAAGTCTGTGTAGAGGATATGGACGAGGTCTGTGCAAGGCATTGACAAGGTCGGTGCAAAGATAGGGTCTGTGCAAGGATGGGGTCGGTGCAGATTTTTGTAAGAAGGATGGGTCGGTGCAAACAATGGTGCGTGCACATGCAAGTGCAAGTCGGTGCTAACAATGGTGCGTGCACATGCATGCAAGTCGGTGCAAACATGGACATGTGTAAGCATATGTATGCACACTGCCTGTGCATGTGACCCCTAAGGTCCGTGCATATTTTGGAAACCAAGTTTGTGCACATGAAGCAACGTCTAAACACATAAAGAAACATCAGACACAGGTCTGTGCAAGTATTGGCGAGAAAAACATCATCTCCCAGGGGTCGACCCTTGGGGTTGACCCTTGCGATTGCCAGAGAGAAAAACATGCGGGTAATCAACACCCAGGGGTCGACCCTTGGGGTCGACCCTTGCGCATGGACTTAGCAAAATAACATAAAATAAAATATTCAGTGTGAAGCACATTCTTCCAGGGATTCTTACCGTGGATTTCAAAGATTGAGAAACATTTGACCTTGCATGGTTAAAAACCTCAACATCATGTCAATACACAAAAAAATCATTTATGCATTCTATCAAAGTAAAACCATATAGAACCTGCATATTAAAAGTATGAACTGCAACCATATGAAAGTTTTAACGCTCTAGCTTCATAACTTTTCTCATAGCCATTCAACCAGCAAAACATTTATAGCAACAAATATTCAGTGCAATTTAACAAAATAGAATGATATGTCTTCATCAAAACACGCCGGGGCACAACAGCGCCCACTATAATAATATTTTTCAAGGGTGAAGCCCAGTCTCGGGTGTTGGGAGACACGCCTTAATTCTTTGTCCAAGCTGGCAGGGTACCAAAGCCTTTTGAACGCTTCTTTCTCTTTGCGAGGATGGCCAGAGGGAATGTGCTGCTTCCGGAACATCTTAGCCACCCGATTTGTCGTGAATGTTAGCCATTGAACAGGGACTAACAGATTCTCCTGGTCCTCAGGGAGGTGACAGTCGGTGTCGTCCTGTGCAACATGTTCTTCAGCCGCATAAAACAGACTGGTGGGACCTTCAAGCTGGGCCACCTCTAGAATTTTGAAAGGCTCGACCGTGGAATGGTCGAGGCTAAATATTGGCTTG
Organism: Amorphophallus konjac; assembly: GCA_022559845.1. Classification (NCBI taxonomy): domain Eukaryota; kingdom Viridiplantae; phylum Streptophyta; class Magnoliopsida; order Alismatales; family Araceae; genus Amorphophallus; species Amorphophallus konjac. The sequence continues at coordinate 148,629,946 of CM040118.1, forward strand.
ATAAGACCCTCAGGGACTTTGATGTGGCTATAATGCTTGTCAACCTTGGCCTCATTTCCTTCGGAGTAAATGGCAGGAGGTGCAGCTCTGCCCACGTCCCCTATGATAGCAATGTGTGACACTACCCTGGGACTCACGTATCCTAGCGGTGGCTGTGGGAACCAGTCATCACCAGAGGTTCCTTTTATTGACTTGGCGGGAGCCTTTGTCTTGGAAGTCTTTCATGGTTGCTCCACATATAAGGGGGCATCCAGCCGCTGGCAATCAAATACCTCAAATGGGTGGAGGCCAGCAAATATTCTCTCCTCCTTTCCATCATGATTATACTTAATACATTGGTGCAACGTAGATGGCACCACTAAGTTTTCATGTAGCCAAGGGCGGCCAAGCAATGCCTTGTACGAGGTGTTGGAGTTGATAACATGGAATCGACCCTTCGTAGTGAGGTCTGCCATGGTGAGGGTGAACTCTGCCACCCCAAGTGGGACCTCGCATTTCTAGTTGAAGCCGACGATACGCCTATCTTCGACTTTATCAAGGTGGACATTGAAGTAGTACTTCTGGTATACCCTGTAGGGAAGTATGTTAACAGCTGCACCCGGGTCTATTAGAATTCTGTTCAGCTACTGGCTATTTAGTTGCCCCGTCATATATAAGGGTATGTTGTGGCTGGTGGTAGGCAGCATCATATCTTCTTAAGTGAAGGCTATATTCATCCCTGGCAGAGTTTCAGCCAAATAGCTTTCATATTGAGTAGGCATTTGTAGAGTAGTAATAATCACCTGCCGGGTTTCCTCACTCAGAGAGAGGATCTCCCAAACAGTGAACCTTGTCGGGAGCTTTTTCAACAGCTTCACTACCCGGCTTCCGGCCTGAACATTGGATAGCTTCATTTCTTCGGCCCACCTAGGCTTGGAAGAGTCTTATGCTATAGTATCTGATGGGCCCGCCTCATCGGATTCTGGGTCTAAACCCTGTCGCTGCATAGTATCATCCTGCTGCTCCTTGATGCCTGCTATTGGGCTGGCCCTATCTTCAGTCGGCAGATTAGAAGGCTGATACGGCCATGGGGAGGTGTCCCCAGTTGTAGAGCGGGTCTCTTGGTAGGGCTGCTTGCCCTTGGCCATTTTCAAAAATTCAGTGAAGGAAGGTATACCACCCTTGCCTTTAGCTTGGTTATATAGCCCAGGCGGGGAAGAGGTCTGAGTTCCCTTAGCCTCTGGGGAAGATGTTCCGCAAGGTTGTTTACCCTTAGCCATCTTCAGAAATTTAGTGAAAGCGGGGACACCAACACGATCCTCATCTTGGTTGTATAACCCTGGCGGAGGAGGGATTTGAATTCCCCTAACCTCTGGAGGAGGTATCTTGTAGGGTTGCTCCCCTCTGAAGATAACATTGTGGTTGGTGGGCGGCTGGCGCCCCCATTTCAGCCTGATCGGGTTGCATGAGTAGCGGTTACGGCTTCGGCCTGGCCCGCCTCAGCTGCGGGTGTAAAGTATATTTCTTCCTCGTCTTCCATACTGGGCTGGTTGAAGAGGGCAGACAGGGTATTGCAAGAGAGTACCGTACCCTTCTTGACCTTCCAGGCCTTACTTGTCTTCTTTTGCTTTTTCTTTGACGGCGTCTGCCCCCAGAACAGATTGTTATCTTTTTTCGCTGCTTTGTCGGTCTCCTCTTTTTACTCCAGTGAGAGTTGTTCTAGCTCTTGCCATGGGATATGGTCCCTCATCAGCAAGGGCTTCAATTCGGGCTGTCAATATTCATCTAGCCCGTTTATGTAGTCTTGAAGCCGCCGAGCCTTGGGGCTGATTTCTTTGACCACTGGCAACGGAGTTTGTCTCCTCCAGTTGTGGGTGAGTATTTTGATTACCATAGGAGGGCTGGTCCAGATTAATGCTGGCACCGGAGGGGTAGGCCGCAACATGATGCCTCAGATATGTGCCCCCACCTTTGGGCGAAGTATATCCTTCTTCTTGGCCTTTGTAGGGACATGCTGCCATCCATGTTGTTCTTTTATCAGTGTCAGGAAGCATGCTTCATAAGTGTGCTGAGTGTTGGCCTCCACCACTTCTTCGGGCAATGCCTGATACACGGAGATCATGTTGGCTGCAGCCCTCCTTGGAGGCGCTTCATGGGGTTATAGAGGGTCAACTTTGTACTTCCCCAGTTCTATTTCTTATTTTCTTATCATGCCTTCAATGACATCTTTGAATACATAGCAATCTTCAATTGAGTGCCCCATCATTTGATGGTAAGGGCAAAATCTTGGACTGTCTCTTCTCTTCAGGTCCTCCGGCCTTTTTGGCTCAGGCAGGGTGACCTTGTCGTACTGGGTAGCCCAGTCAAAGAGAACTTTGGTCTTCTCCTTTGGGAAAGAGTAGGCCTTTTTCATTTTATCCCCGAGTGAGGGACCCTCTTTCTTTTCTTCTGTTCTGTCAGGCTGGGGTGCAGCTGCCTTCTTGCCCTTATCTCTTTGCTGTTCGAATGCTTTAATGTCAAGAGTGTTTGCTTCTTTAGGCGCTGGGCGCTGATCTGCTGCCTTTGCCTTCTGCGTGGTGGCAGTGGTTGATGTAGGGGCGGGCCTTGTCAGAAAAGCTTCGATTTCGGCCACCACATTATTCAATCAGTCAAACGACCAGATTTCCATACCAATCATCTTTTCCTGCACCTCCCTCCTGAGGTTCTGCTTACAAATCTGTACAGCGTCCTCCTGATGCGGGGGCCGCTTGCATCTCATTCCGAGGTTCCTCCACCTCTTAATATATTCAAGGGCCATTTCATCCGCCCTCTACCTTGTTGAATAAAGTTCAGCCACCGTGACCTCCCTCTCGGTGACCTGAAATCTTTCTCTGAATTTCTTCTGCATGTCTGGCCAGTCACTGATTGACCCGGCCGGAAGGCTGGAATACCATTCAAATGCGAGCCCTGTCAGTGAGGACCCGAAAAACTTCAGCAGGTATGACTCGTCTGCGACTAGGTCACCCATGATGGTCATGTAGTATGCGACATGCTCTTTCGGGGACCCCTTCCCGTTGAACTTGTCAAACTTGGGCGGCTTGCTGATCCCTGGGGAGAGCCGCTTAGCTGCATGATGCGGCGAGTATGGTATCCGATAAGCATCAAACGTGACATAGTCACCTTCATTTCGCTTGGAGAGCTTTAATTCAATCATCCTCTCCACCATCAGCCCATTTACAGTGGTTGGATCGACTGGCTCGGGGTAGAAGTGCGCTGGCTGCAGGTACGGGGTGACCAGGGTGGTCGCCTGCGGCGGAGGACTCAGCAATGGAGGTGCCTGGTGCACCTGAGGCAGTACCGGTGGCATCATCGACTGAAGTGTGCGTTGCTGGGTGGCTGCTTGGCTGTGCTCTACCGGCTGGGGCAGAGTATATAGTGGTGGAAAGTTGCATGGGTTGACAACTCCCTGTGACGATTCACCTTGCATCTCGGGTTGCTTGGAAACTGAGGTTTGTTCTGTCCTTTCATGCAACTGTTTCTTCAGAAGTTCTATCTCCTGCCGGTATTGTTGTAATAGCATCAACACTGATTGGTCCATAGCTGCTGTGCTGGGGATGGCTTCCACTGCTTCCCCTAAAGCGCCTTCAGGCGAGGTGTTCAGCAAAACATCTTCCTCTTTAGTTGTTATCACATTCGCAGTGATGGCAGTGACTTCTTCGGACAATATTTGCTTTCCTTTTGCCGCCTTTAGCATTTCCCTCGCGGCTTTAGTTCTCCTGGTGTTCGACCCTGGCCTCTCGGCTAATCGAACCAATTCTTGGGGCTCCTCGGGCAGACACCCGTATCTGCCGGCCACCCTGGCCATATTGCAAGCAAAGACTCGCATTTCTCTTTTTTGTTTGTAGACCCTCCTCCTTGTATGACAGGGAAAGGTCAGTCTTTCAAACATAGATATTCTTCTTCTCTCCTCCTACTGGGGAGGGGCTTCACCGGCCTCGTAATCTGAACCGTCTTCATATCCATTCTCATCAACAGAGGAGGTTGTTCTTCTTTCTTCTTCTTCTGTTGGCAAGCAGTCTTCTTCTCCGGCCACTGTTGGCAAGCAGTCTTCTTCTCTGGCTGCAGCTGCTTGGAGCAGTCGCTGCTGGCCCCATGAGGGGTTGCCTAGACCCCTAAAGTAGCTTCTGACCATATTGGTCATCTCTTCTTGACCCCGTCCTTGATGGAGGACCGGGGATAACTGTCGGCCTCCTACCGGAGGGATGTGAGCTAAACGAGCTCTCCCAGCAAGTCAGTTGAAGCTTCCCCCTACTAGAGGGATGTCAGCTTGTCAGGCACAGGCCCCGGGGGCAGCACGGTGTGGAGGGTCCACGACCGTCTCTTCTCTTCTTAGGGCCAAGCCCCTCTCATTCCTCCTTTCCGCTTCAGCAAGCTCGGAGTAGTGGTGAACATGTCCATTTTGATGGACGGGCTGGATCTTTTTAGGGACCCATACCTGATTGAATGTTTTAGGCCTTGGGGCCAGCTCCCTTCGGCCTTGGCGGCCGATTTCTTTTTTTTCAGCCCTTCTTTCGGACAGGGTCTGGAAGGAATTGCGGGTTGGTACAGTAGGGACCACCCGATCTGGGATCACTTGGGCATTACGTCCTCGACCTCTGTTTTACGGGTGTTGCCCCTGTTTTAAGTACGAGTCGGTGTTCCACTAAAGAGGGGTCAAGACCCGACATGTCCTCATAAGATCAGGTGAAAGAATCACTATACTCCCTTAAAACCTTGACTAGATCTTCTTCCACTTGCAGAGGGAGATTAGCGGCAATAATGATGGGCCTTGGGTCTTCTTTGATTCCCAAATTTATTTCCTTCGTAGGTTCATCCACTGCCGACGATGGCTCGTCGAATCTCTTTAATCCTTGCGCATACAGATCGACAGTGTTATCTACGTTGCTGTCCTCATCATCAATTGGGTCTTTCTCATCCAAGACTTCATAGACACCGAGTCCGTCATCGCTCCACACCCCTTCTATTTCCTCTTCGTCCTCTAAATTGATTGCCGTGGCGACAAACTCTGGACACTTTAAAAGAGCATGACATCGCTGAGCCAGATCCTGCAAGAACCTATCAGGAATAGATTTGGAAGGACGCGTAAGCGGGCGCGGCTCAACCTCGGGAGGATTGGACGACCTAGAAGAGGACCCTACTTCTCTAGTTCTAATCGACCCTACTTCCCTAGACTCGACGGACCCTACGCCTAACCTAGGAGAAAGGAAATCTAGTGGAAAGGAAGGAGCAGGGGACTCGTGCCCCTGGGAAGAGGATGGATACAAGATAGCGTAATCTTCCACCGAAATCTCTGTTTCAAATTTGACATTTTTTTTGGAGATCAGTGGAGATCATACAGCAGGATGGAGGAGGAGGAAGTTGCATGGGGAATAGAGAGGGGAAGATGTAATCAAAGAAGGGGTCGGAAGATGAAAACCACATCTCGTGTAGTTGGGCGGTGGAGGAAGGAGGAGTGAATAGAGTTGACAGATCAACGGGTGGGCAGCGCCTACATGCACATGGAACAAACAATATTTCGGGCGATCTTTCCGTAAAATATGGATCGACCATAATCGGGGGTGAACGGGGAATGGGTTCCAATTGTTGACATAGAGATGCAAGATGGGAGGGAGACCAAGAAATGATAATGGGCGAGCTCCCCTTCTTCTGTAGATGGCCAGGTGGCTTCGGCTTCCATTGAACGAGCCGCACCTCCTGATCCTCCTTCTGACCATAACCATCTGGCTCGCTGAACATTCTGGCAAATGATTGTCTGAAATCTGGCATATCATCAAGAGGCCCTTTTGGTAGCAGAGGTGGACTAGCAGCTGTGCAAGCTGTATCTTTCTTTTTTGACTGTACTGGTGGTGGATTCAGTGTACCCGGCTGGAGGGGTCCTCTTATAAAGTGTTGGCGGTAATCCCATGTAAGTGGCCCTGAGTCTCCCATCATTGAGAGTGCGGACTCTCGATAATCGAGACCTCTCCGGCTCATTTTTCTTCCTTTGGGCACTGGCTTAGTTCGCCCTTGTAACTGCGCACCGAGGCCTCTCCCCGGTTGATAACCCAGCTTCAATATGATATCCCAACCCTTGGAATCTCGGATCTGGGGTTTCACTTAGATATTGACGGGTGTAGCGGCGGGCTTGCGTGGTGCATAAGCCCAAGGGAAATCTAGATCTAGTACAGAAATAACGGGTCGGCTACTGGGCCATAATGTGGGCAGAATCTTCTCTGAAATAACTTTGACAGACTGGACCGTGGATGAGTTTTTTACTTTAACCACCCTCCCTTGAAAAGGGAACTTGAGACATTGGTGCGCGGTGGAGGGCACGACACTGAGAGTGTCGATCCACGGACGACCCAAGATAGCTTTGAACATGGGGTCGATGTCCAGCACATAGAATTCAATAGGCATGGTGAGAGGCCCAAGCTCGGCTTGAATAGTAACAATCCCGTGACATGCCCTCCGAGAATTGTCATAAGCAGCTATAGTAGTGGGGGTCGGGCGTAGAAGTTCTTCTGACAGATTGCAGGCCCTGAGAGTGCTGAGCGGGCACACATTGATAGATGCCCCTGTATCAACTAATGCCGCATCAATGCTGACTTTATTCAAGATAACGATGATGCAAAGCGGCATTTGCCGAGCTTCTGGTGGTGCTAGCTCGGTTTCAGAGAAGGTTATAGCTGGTCCTTTAGAAATAGTCGCCAATGCTGTAGGTAAACTGTCAGCTGCCACGTCTTCACTAACCATCACCTTCTGAAGGAAGTTTCTGAGAGCATCTTGGTGAAGGGTAGATCTTTTGATAAGCTCCAGCACGGATATCTTAGCGGGAACCCGATCCAAGTGATGCAACAGATCGTATTGGGTTCCTGGTAATGGCTCGGCTTCTTCCTGCTCAGCAGCCGGTTGGGAAGACTGGGGATTGGAGGTGGAAGGATAATTGCGGTGAAACATGCGCCCGCTCCGCAAGGCGAAGTTATAGGCTGCCGCGGCCTCGGATGGGCTCAAGATAAGTGACTTAATAGGCCCAGTGGGGTGGATGAGTGGTGCGGAAGAGGGTGTGGTGAAAAGGATGATGGGTGAGGGGTTGGTGGTAGCGGGTGCGAGCGGAAGTAGGGATATAAAGGTAGGCGGAGGTGTAATGAGTAGAGGGTTAGATGGAGGTGCGGTGATAGCTGGGGTGAGTAATGTGTGAGAGACAGGCGGTGGAGTTTGAATAGATGAAAGGACAAACGGTGTAGCAGGCGGAGGAGGGTTTTGCTATGTAAGGATGGTAGGAGCGGAAGGAGTGCGGAAGTTGTGGTGAAGGGCCATGACTTGCGGCGTAGAGCTGTCATCATCAAAGGACCACCCGGCATCAGGGGCTGGGGGTTGAACTACATTGACCTGGGCCGGCGCCGGGGGCTGAGGCTATGGAGCGGGAAGATGGTTCGGCATTTGGTTCTGATGGATCCCCAAGTCTTGAACCGGCTGCTGTTGCTGTTGCGGCTGCTGCTGCGGCTGCGGTGCCTGTTGTTGTTGCACTTGCTGCCTCGGAGGCTGCCTTCTTTTCTCTTTAATTTCCGTAATGGCCCTGTGCATTTCGGCCCAATCAATCCTTTGTCCTTCATGGAGGTCATAGACCAAATCCCTGAACTGAAAACACCCTTCAATAGTATGTCCTGGCTGCCTGTGGAACATATAGTACTTTGTCTGATCAACGGCCGGGTTCCAGTTGGGCCGTTCCGGAGGGAGTTGTATAGCATTAACTGACATGAGAGCTGAGAAGATATCTGTGAGTGTTTCTGGCAGGGGTGGGTACTGTGCTCTTTTAGGAGCCGGGCGCTTGTTGTTGTTGTTGTAGCCGTTGGGTGGAGGAACATTATGGTATTGCGAAGGCTGTGGAGGTTGTTGTGGAGCGGTAAAGGTATTTTGTGGAGTGGCAAAGGTAGGCGGAGGGTTTTGTGGAATGGTTGGGAAGTTTTGTGGAGCGGGGTTTTGAGGAGTGCGGGGGTTTTGCAGAAAGCGGAAAGGTGCGGCTTGGAAAGGGAAGGTAACGGCTTGAACTTGTTCGTTGGTCTGAACCCCCTCGGTGACAGGCCCTTGAGGTTTCTTATGGTATTTTGGCTTTTGGTTCTCAAAGAGTGAGTGGATGGGAGAGTCTTTGAACTGCATTTGAATGAACCGCGCCCGGATATAAAGTTGGTGCATGTTTGCTATATCTTTCATCGCCAAGATGTTTCGGAAGGTCGGAGTAGCATTGGAATTAAGTAGCTTGACCTTCTCTTCCTCCGGAATATGACCTGGCACCCTGGCGACCATTTGCCTCCATCTGTCAGCGTAAGTTGCAAACTCCTCATCAGGCTTCATTTTCTCGGCCACCAAGTCTGTGAAAGAATATTCTGGACCGACACTGTCTTGAAACCGTTGGATGAACTTGTCTTTCACTATTTTGAAGCTCTCGGCATCCTCTAGCGGCAGGGAATAGAACCATTCCAGTGCAACGCCATCCAATGATCGGTGGAACAAATACGCCATGAGGCGATCATCGTACTGAAATTGGGCCGATTCATATAAAAAGTCCCTCACATGAATAAAGGGATTGCCGTTCCCATCATACTTGCGGTAATTAGGGAGCTCGGATTGCGGAGGGAATCGGATGTTTTGGAAGCTGGGGACTGGAACATCTGCCAAGGATTGTGGGCCAACCCGCTTTTGGAGGAAATCAATCTGTTGTTGCATGGCGGCCCACTTATCAAGGAGTTCCTGCACCCTGGATGGAGTAGGGGTAGTGAGAGACGAAGGTTGAAATTGAGGAGCAGAAGGATGGACTGTTGTAGGAGGCGAAAGCCCATAAGAAGGAATAGAAGGATAAACAGCCAAGGTAGGGAGCCCATATGAAGGATATTGGGTCGAAGACGGACCCAAATTAGAATGGACTTGGGCAAGCCCTTGCTGAGGGCGCAAGAAATCTGAAGGGCCAACAAGGACTTGTGGCACCGATGGGCTGGGCATGTGATGATCCACCTAGATAAAAGAAGGGAGAGTAGACTTTCCCTTATCAGAAAATTGCTGGGCCGAAGCGGAAGATTGGCCCATTTCCATACCAGAAAAGGTGATGGTCCGAGGTTGGACCGGAGTAAGATCAATTGGAGTGGGCTGGATGGAGGGCCCACCAACTCTAGATTGGTCAATGGAAAGATTAGATTGGCCTTGCGCAATCATGGGATGTGGGGTATTGGACCCCTGCATGGCCTGGTAGACAGCCTGGAGTTGGGCCGGATCCAATTGAGCCATCATTTGGAGAATGGAGCCAGCAGAAGGAGAAGAGAAGGAAGGAGTGGTTTGGCCGCCCTCCATAGGGACGGAGGATGGAAGAGGGGTAGATCCCTCTCCAGACGGGAATGAGATAACTCTAGAGGGGTTTTCAAGAAGCCCTTGAGGAAGAGAATCCTCTTGGGAACGGGGAGGATTGAAAGAAGCTATGATGGGTTCGAAGAGCGGATTTGAGTAGATTTTGGAGAAGGAATTGACCCTAGGAGATGACTCTAATGGACGAAGACAACTCCACATGCAACGGAAAACCTTTAACAAAAGCAAACAACACACAACAAACACACAATGAGTGATCAAGCTTAGATAACTTTGACAAAGATGCAAGTGAAAATGAGATGACAACACTCAAATTCAACCAAGTTACTTAGATGATGCAACAAAGTTTTTATGATTTCCTCCTTTAGAACCTTAGTGATTTGATTAGGATGTGCTCTCCACAATAGGTTCCTAATAGGAAAAGATGTGTGACTTGGTTGACTCTAAATGTAATCACTCTTTCACCTATGCAATCCTAGACACGGGGTAGGAAAGGTACAACCGGCCCGGTGTCTGTGTGGGAATCCACGGCTCACGGGGACTTATGGAGGTCCCTGATGTGTTTTCCTAGTCGGCCCCAAGGAATATGGAGACGAGAGGTCCACGCACCAAGGTAGGAGAATGCAATCTAATATATGAAAATATGCATGAACCTATGTGCACCGGGGTGCATGCAAATTCTAGCCTAGAATCTAGCAATCAAATATGCACACAATGATATGAATATGTGAACCAACCAAGGAGGAGACCGAATGGCACCCAAGCATGAAAATCACAGCAAAAACAACGGAAGTAAACTGCACCTCTGGATGCGTACCTATCTAGGGTATGTGACGGTCTAGACTACCTGCGTCAGAGGAGTGTGACGGTCGAAGAATATGAGGATAATGCACCCGCCCACGGGAGAGAGAACAACCAGGAAACTGCAGCTCCGTCAGATGTAACGGTCGAAGGAAGATGCGCCACAGCAAGTGTGACGGTCTCACGATAGACCGCTACAAGACTCTAACGCGCCTGTGCCAGACCGTCAGAGCTTCTGCAGAATAAGAAGTTGGGAATCTTTTGATCTCCAAGCTTTCCAGCCGGCCAGAGAGCTTGGGCCTCGTGATATGGACTCTGTAAACCTGCAAAAGAGTGTAGAACACAAGAAAAATAAACCATATTAGCCCTTAGACACAGTAGTATCAATAAATCCAAGAAACTCAAGAACATGCAAAAGGAAAGAGAAATACCGGGGAGGTTGGTTTTTTTAACCCCTCTGGGGCATTTTAAAAGATGGGAGGATGTTTTAAATGAATGTAGCAAGTGCAAGAACGTGGGAGATGGAGAGGGACAGTGTTATGATGTTTGAAAAGAGAGAAAAGACACTAAGAACACAACTTGACTGAACTAAACCCTTGGAAACAATACTCCCTGAACTTTGGAAGTAGATGGATGTGGGAAGCAGCTCTCCTTAGTTGGTTCTAGCTCCAGGATGCGGCAGCACTTCGACGCAAACTCCAGATGTCTCCTCCTCAAGCCATGAAGTCAAGGGTTCTATTTATAGACCCTCAAAGTCTAGGTTCGAATTAGGAGATAATCAAGCTAGAAAGTAGGACGTTTCTTAGCAAACTCTTGAAGATAATACTCCCCAGAGTCCACAGAATCAAACGGAAGCTTCTTAGGATGAGTATCGAGAGAGAAACCCTCCAACCAAACTCTTAGTCTGACCACGAAAATAGCAGAGCAAAGGCCAGGCTTGTCAGGACTCTCTGTTGGATGTAACAGCCGCACGATAGACCGCCACACTAATGTAACGTGCCAGTCTTGGACCGTCACACAACCCTATCCACTATAAGATAAGATCAACGGGAGAAGTTCACGAACGTAGGACTCTAGATGAATGTAACGGTCAAGGGTAGATGCGTCACAATGAATTTAACGACTGCACGATAAACCGTCACACTCAACGGATAGACAAAAGATAAGCTTGAAAGGAAGCCTTAAGCTTAAGGACTCTGGAAGGATGTAACGCACCATGGTAGATGCGTTAGGGCACTGTAACGCCCCATCAAAGGACCGTTAGAGATAATAGAGTGCTAATGAAATGAGAGCTTTCTAAGCTTCGTCCAGCGGAAAGGGATAAGGAACCAGACCCAACCAAGGAGATATGACTCATGAAATAGACCTCAAATTGACCAAGAAGGCTCAATAAAGGTGAACAACTCGGAGCATCATATAGAATGAACAAGGAGATGACCCGACTTATTGGTCATAAAACGGGAACACCAGCTTCTGCAGGTCGACCGCCAGCCCCGAACCAACAAATGTTGACTTTATTTTCCACTTCGAGAAGAGCCCATTTTCTTGTATTTGTTTAACCCCAAAGTCACCCAATCCCCCATGGATTGTGGATCTGGTCTGGGAGATTTCCAAGGACCATTCAAAGTCTAAAACCAATACAAGGGGGTTAGAAACCCTAATGCTTCAAAGGGAACAAGGAGATACCAAGGGAGGCTAAGGAGGAGATCCACGAGTACTGTAGCACCTCCATGAACAGTGTTTCGGGCTGGAGTTCTTCATCCATTCTAAAGTGTTTCAAGCTCATATCAAAGCAAGCAATCTCCAAGGAAGTGCAGAAGCAAGCAAGGCTATCAAGGTGATCCAAGGAAGCTGATTTCACAAGGTTTTCAAGGGAGATCAAATCTGCATCCTTTATCTTCTTCATCAACTCAAGGTGATCCAAGGAAGATCATTTCACAAGGAAGAAGATACCATTGAAGAATCAGATTCAAGCTCCAGCAATCTCAGACAAGATCTTTTCTCTTTGAGCATATTCTATATCTTGTTTGAGTGTTTTCATATCTTGTTCTTTTTCCATTTCATTCAAACATTTGGAACTGAGGATCGTCCCTACCGGTGGTTAGTAGGAAGGCAATCAGAAGTTGTCCGATCTGCGGTGTTGACGTCCCTACCTGTGGTTAGTAGGAAGGCAATCGGAGGTCTTTCCGATTTACGGTTCAGTGCGTGGCACTAGTGAAGCCTCACCGGATTTGGTGAGGGGTGGACGTAGGACTGGGGATTCAGTCCGAACCACCTTAAAATTTCATGTGTTGTGGTTTGATTGTGCGATTACTTTGTGTTAGATGCATGCTTAGGTTCAATCTCTATATTGCGTAATCATCTTGCTAAGCAAATCATTGTGTCCTTCGTTAAGCTAGTTATATTCCGCTGCTATTATCATTATCATGCTTTAAAGAGGGTTGCATTACGAAAAGAGGGACAGATCTATTCACCCCTCCCCTCTAGATCCGCTATCCACTACTCAACAAGTGGTATCAGAGCCTAATCTCTCATTATGGGGTCCAACGACCTTGAGGGAAATGGTGGATTAGCGTCCAAAGATTTTTTACCTGAAGGCCATTCTGTGAATAGGCCTCCTTATTTCACTGGAACTAATTATCCTTATTGGAAACATCACATGCAGGTGTTCATTCGCGTCCAAGACTACGAACTTTGGCGAGTAATTAGTAAAGGTCTATATGAGCTTACGGATAATGAGGACTTGTGAACCAAAGAACAAATAAGATAATCCACTGTCAACTGGAGAGCTAAACACATCATGTAATGCTCACTCCATCCAGTAGAATTCTCAAGAGTGGCTACCTGCGCAACGGCAAAATAAATGTGGGACAAGTTAGAGGTAATTTACGAAGGAACCTCTCAGGTACGAGAAATAAAAGCCAACATTTTAGTTTCTGAATATGAAATGTTCCGCATGAAGCCTGATGAGTCAATTCAAAATATGTATGCTCGGTTAACTGTGCTTACTAATAGTCTGACTGATTTGGGAAAGAAATACTCAGAACAGGAAATTATGAGGAAGATTCTCATATCATTGACTCCCGCATGGCACACAAAGGCTACTGTGGTTGAAGAATCGAGAGATCTCGCAACTACTAAGGTAGATGAACTCATTGGGTCATTGATGACCTATGAGATCAACCTTAAGAATAAAGAGGCTGAGGTGCCGAAGAAAAAGCCCCTAGCTCTTAACGCAGGACCTAGCGGTCAAGGCACTTCTGATGAAGGTGATGATTCGACAAGTGAGCGAGATGAGGATGACGTAGCCATGCTCACACGTAAGTTTAGAAAATTTCTGAGAAAGGAAGGTAAGAGCTTAATGAGAGGAAGGTCAAAGGTAAGAAATAGTTTCAAATCTAATTATGAAAACTTTAAGAAATCTGACAAAATCATTTGTTATTCTTACAACAAACTAGGGCATTTCAAGACTGATTGTCCTGACAGATTCAAAAAGGCTGACAAATGGAAGGGCAAGAAGAAGAACAAGGCCATGGTGTCCACCTGGAGTGACGAGGAAGAAAGTGATGGTGGAACTAGCTCCTCGGACAAGGAAAAGAAGATCTTTGTCTCATGGCCAGTGGTGATGAAGAAACTGAGGTAAACTCTCCATTTGAAAATTACACACTCGATGATTGGGAGGAAGCATATATACAGCTCATGGAAAAATATGACATGTATAAAAAGGAGAATAAATCATTGAAAAAGAAAATTAACTTCTTTGTGCATGATCATGATATGAATGATAAGAATTCTCTACTTGAAACTGAAATTGAAGATCTTAAGAAAATGATTGAGAACTTGGAGGAAGGAAGAAAAGAAATGGCTGACTTGGAAACTGAAAATGAAGATTTAAGGAATGAAATTGACAGCATGAAACTCAAAATGCAAACCTATGAAAAGGATAGCAAATTGAGCAATGAGAAGTATGAAGCTGTCAAACTTGTCAACACTCAACTCTTGTAAAACATTGAAAACCTACAAAAAGAGTTAAAGGATAAACAACAGTCATTGGAAAAGTTTGTAGATGGAAGAGAAAACCTAGATGCATTGCTATGAACTAGAATGAACCACAACAAGGATGGGCTGGGTTTTGATCCAACAAATAAAAGGCCATTTGGGCAAAAAACTGTCACATTTGTTTCATCTTCCGAAGCTTCCACCTCAAACACAACTCCCACACAAAACCAGCAAAAACAAAAGGATAAAAAGAAAGAAAAGATTGAAGAGGCAGTCACTGAAATTCCCAAAAGACTATCCAAAAGCCTAAGAAAGGTCGACCTTCCCTGTAGCACAGGTCAACACTTCCTTGGCCATTGCATGCTCAATCTTCCAGATATCACCATAACTGGATTGCACATTCATATAGGCCAACACCACCCTACTTTTGGGGAAATTGTGATTCATGTGTTCACCAATCTTATAAGTCTCAATCCCCTAGGTGGTAAAACAATCACTTTCAACCTAAAACCAACTAACAGCCTCAAAGGTTTAAGAAGTAAACTTCCTCAAATTTCCACAAAATCCAACAAAGAGCTTCTAAACAAAAAGTGAATGTCAAAGCTGAAAAAAAAATCAAATCCCTGCTCGAAGCAAACAAAACGTGAATGCTAGGAAGGTTTGGATTCCAAAAGAAATGGTTTCATGTTTTAAAAATCTGAAGAGTTTGATGGGACCCAAATTTGGTTGGGTTCCAAACATAATTACTTAATTACTTGTGCATGAGTGTCTTGTAGCCATGCATAACAGGTGGTACCTTGATAGCGGCTGTTCAAGACACATGACTGGAGACAAAATAAAATTTTATCTCTTGGAGGAAAATGAAGGAGGATACGTCACATTTGGAGGGAACAACAAAGACAAAATCATTGGAACAGGTAATGTAGGTAAGAACCTCTCCAACTCCATCTGTAACGTGCTGCTAGTTGAAGGCTTGAAATACAACTTGCTTAGCATAAGTCAACTCTGTGATAAGGGTCACAAAGTATTGTTTGACTCTTATGAATGTAGAATCCTTGAACCAAAATCTGACAAGGTAAAATTTTCTGGAAAAAGAGTCAACAATGTTTACATGATTGACTTAGATGATCCTGCTCACATAAATCTTTATCTTGCTGCACCAAAATCTGAACTTGCATGGTTATGGCATCGTAGACTAGGTCATGCTAGCTACAATGTCTTACATAAACGGTTAAAGCATTCAATGGTGAATGGGTTGCCTGAACTTTCTTTTAAACAAGAAAATAAATTGCGTGATGCATGTGTCCTAGGTAAACAAACAAGAAAATCCTTCAATGCTAGATCTGTAAACATGTCATCTAAACCACTTGAGCTGATTCATATGGATTTGTTTGGTCCAACCAGAACTGCTAGTTTAAGTGGTAGAAAATATGGATATGTCTTGGTGGATGATTACTCTAGGTTCACATGGGTTTTCTTTCTCACACATAAAAATGATATTTTTGATGAGTTTCAAGCACTCTATATGAAGATAAAGCAAGACGGTGAGTTTAAGATTTCCAACATTCAATCTGATCATGGTGGTGAATTTAAAAATGCTAACTTCTATAATCTTTGCAGGGCTGAAGGCATTTCACACCGGTTTTCTTCACCAAGAACCCCGGAGCAAAATGGTGTAGTTGAAAGAAGGAATCGAACACTCATAGAGATGGTAAGAACAATGCTTGCCGAACGGTAACTCCCAAGGAAATTTTGGGATGAAGCGGTAAACTCGGCATGTTACATTATCAACAGCTCTATTGTAAGGCCACACACCAAAAAGACTCCTTATGAGTTGCTAAAAGGTAAAAAATCATCTCTCACACACATGAAAGTATTTGGATCTAAATGCTTCATCCACAATAATGATAAAAGAGACTTAGATAAATTCGAGCCCAAGAGCGATGAAGGTATATTCCTTGGATATTCTGATAGATCTAGGGCTTATAGAATTTATAATGTCAAGAGTCAAACTGTGGAAGAATCACCCCATGTTTCCTTTGATGAATATCACGATGATTCTAACAATAATAACTCTTGCAGGAAAAATGATGAAGATGGGGAATTCCTAAGCATGAAGGAAAAGAATGATCCTCCACAAGAAGAAACAAGAGAAGATGGTGACCTAGCTGAATCAAGTAATGCAAGGGATCAAGCTCCAAGAGAAGGTAACGATTCTACAAACATTAGAATTCTTAAGGATCATCCTTTAGAAAATGTCATTAGTAACTTGAATGACCCACCTAGAACAAGGTCAAATTTTAGAATTGTGGAAGAATTAGATTAACTTGCTCTTATCTCCCAGATTGAACCCAAGAATGTTGATGAGGCATTAAATGATGAAAACTGGATAAATTCAATGCAAGACGAGTTAAACTAGTTTGAGAGAAACAAAGTTTGGCATCTTGTTCCTAGACCTTCATCACAATCTGTCCTAGGCACTAAATGGGTCTTTAGGAATAAACTCAGTGAGGATGGTAAGATAATAAGAAACAAGGTTAGATTGTGGCTCAAGGGTATAATCAAGAGTCTGGGGTAGACTTTGATGAATCTTATGTCCCAGTTGCTAGACTTGAGGTCATCAGAATTTTACTTGCCTTTGCATGCTCCCTTAGAATAAAGCTGTATCAAATGGATGTAAAAAGTACTTTCTTGAATGGTTTGATCAAAGAAGAAGTCTATGTTGAGCAGCCCCCTGGCTTTGAGAACTCTAACCATGTAGATTTTGTATACAAGCTAGACAGGGTGATTTATGGACTTAAGCAAGCACCAAAAGCTTGGTATGAGAGACTAAGCTCGTTCCTCATTGAAAAAAGGTACACACGAGGTAACGTAGATCAAACACTTTTCACCAAGAAGTAAGGTAAGAACATCTTGATTGTTCAAATTTATGTTGATGATATTATGTTTGGTTCTACTAAATCTAAAATGTGTGAGGAATTTACTAACCTCATGACTAGCGAATTTGAGATGAGCCTAATGGGAGAACTCCAATTCTTTCTCGGTTTGCAGGTCAACCTAGGAGAAGATCGGTGCTTCATAAGTCAAGCCAAATACATCAAGGAGCTGCTGAAAAGATTTGATATGACAAACAGCAAAATAATTACAACTCCTATGAGCACCACAACATCACTGGATTCGGATGAAAATGGTAAATTAGTGGATGCAAAGATCTACAGAGGTATGATCGACTCTTTACTTTACTTGACTGCATCCCGACCAGATATCCAGTTTAGTGTATACCTTTGTGCTAGATTTCAAGCTAGTCCTAGATAATCCCACTTGACTGCCGTCAAACGTATCCTTAGATATCTTGCCGGCACTCAAGATTTGGGATTGTGGTATCCGTCATCATGTGATTTATCTCTTATATCTTATTCTGATGCAGACTATGCTGGATGCAAGCTGGATCACAAAAGTACTAATGGCTATTGCTAGTTTCTAGGTGGGTGTTTAGTTTCTTGGGCCTCCAAGAAATAACACTCGGTTGCCTTCTCAACTGCAGAAGCAGAATATGTTGCTACGGGGAGCTGTGGCACCAAAGTGTTGTGGATTAAACACCAACTCCAAGACTACTTAGTGGATCTTGGTTGTGTCCTGATTCTGTGTGATAACACTAGTGCTATCAACCTTGCAAAAAATCCAGTCCAGCACTCTAGGACTAAGCATATTGAGATTAGGCATCACTTCATTTGAGATGAGGTCGTTAAGAAAAATTTTGAACTGCATTTTGTTGATACTCTAAATCAAATTGCTGATATTTTCACCAAGCCCTTGTGTAATGACAAGTTTTCAACACTCAGAAGGGAGCTTGGTCTTTGCCGACCTCAGGCCAATAAAAATTGAAATGATGATCTTGTTCAATTTAGTGTGTGTTTTTGCAGATTGATGTTCCATGCATTATTTATATGTAATAATGTCATTTTGCATATGGTGTAGCACTGCATGTAATCATAATGCATAATAAAGTTGAATTCATGTTCACGATGCATTGCATGGTTTGTGTAGCATCATACTTGCATGGCCATGGTATATTAAATGTTGATGTATGGAAAGACAGACTATGCTTGTCTAGAAGTACTCAATATGCGTGAGGTTTCACCTCCGCCAAGTACCATGCGTCACTGTCGCATATAGGCCATATAGTAAGGGGGAGTTGTCTCTTTGCAGCATTCATGCATTTGTTTCATTTTCATTCTGTTGCATTTAATCAGTGTACAACCATGTGCTGGGTCATGCATTTCATGTCTGCCAACTTCATGTTTGATCAGGTCAACCCCTGCAAGATTCTAGTAAACTCCTTGAGTGCATTCATTGCATATCCTTAGGGGGAGTCTTGTTACTTTTCTTAATCTCTTACAATTTGAACTTCAATGGCTTACAGTCTGATTTGAGATCATGAGACCGACAGAACTACGGCATAAGAGCTTTCTATTGTATGCCCTGATGATTGTCCATCCAATGAAAATGGTTCAGATTTAATGATTTCTTGTAGTTCTGATATATCTTTCGAAATCATCTATGTTCTATGGTTTTAATAGATCTTAACTAGAGATTGCATGTTGTGCATTGCATAACTCTCCTGAAATCTGAAAATTCAAAATTCATGACCATCTTGGTGATACACTCAGGCTTAGTATTATTCTTAAACATCTTGATGAGCTGGAATTCTTGGAAATCAATTTGACAGAGCAATGATATTGTTGTACGGAGAAACATGTCATGTCATCAAATCAAGTGACAAATGATATGTCATGATGTGCCCATGTTATCTCTGTCTTAATTTTTCTTGGACTCTAGGCAGAGCACTGGTATAATTGTTGAGAAATATATCTTCTCATCAAAGAAATGAGATTGGATATGTCATGACGTGCCGTTGCTATCTCTGTTCATTCTGAAGCATAACAGTCAGTCTTACCAAATACCTAGGAATACTAGTATCTAAACAACGTGTATTCTTACGGCTAGGAGGCATGTACTCGACTCGATTGCTCGTAAAATATGAGTCATGTGCATAAAACTACAAAAGATCATGCAAAACAGTGTTGAAATCATACCATTCCATGCTCTAGTCATGCTTGTTTAGCCTCAATACTAGTTTTTGTGCTATTCCCTTTGTAGTTGTTGAATATGGATGTTTAAGACAAGGGAAGGTTAACCACTGCCATGATATGCCCTTCTGGTTCATTTCTATTAACACATGCATGTAGCTGCTTTTCGAACTATATTGTTGATCTAAGATTTCATTAGCTTTGAACCATGTATATTGCTCACGACATGTTTCAAGTCTGCATATAATGGCTTGCTCTCAACTTCTATTCAGCTTTGGTCTCTCGGACTTTTGCCACCATCTATACCTTATCCCTCCTTTTTGCTGTTGTCAAAGGGGGAGAAAATGTCTTGTTGTGAGTCCTTTATGAGCTAATACCTTTGTCCGTCCTTTGTGCGGCGCCTTTGTGAGTTGTCAAAGGGGGAGAGAACCTTGTGAGCTTTGAGTCTTCATATGTGATGGGAGATTGTGCATAGCATTCACATGCTTTGATCATGCATAGCATCACATGCGTTGATCATCCATGCATACATATCCGCATTCACATGCTTTCACTATCATGGATCTTGAGCTGCACATGTCGCATATATATCCGAAACTTTGTGCATAGCATTCACATGCTTTGATCATCCATGCATACATATCCGCATTCACATGCTTTAATTATCATGGATCTTGAGTTGCATATCTTGAGCTGCATATGTTATAAAATTTGTCATCTTGGACATTACTGCCACATAATGACTCACAATGTTGCCATCATCAAAAAGGGGGAGAATGTTATGCCCCTGTGGTCATTTGAGTTATTTGATATTCATGGTTTTGATAATGGCTACACACTATAAGTCATTGTTATTTTCCACACTCATATGACTGACATACGTGATGTTTTACTCATGACATATAAGCCAATAAATGGACAATGAATGGAGTGAAGATGGCAAATGTGAAAGCTCAATGATTGCGCCCTCGCACGTGGATCGACCTGTACGGTCAGGTCGCGGGGGTCAAGGGGGCAGCGCCCCTTGCGGGGGTTTCCGGGG
This sequence comes from Amorphophallus konjac, assembly GCA_022559845.1. Classification (NCBI taxonomy): domain Eukaryota; kingdom Viridiplantae; phylum Streptophyta; class Magnoliopsida; order Alismatales; family Araceae; genus Amorphophallus; species Amorphophallus konjac. Next base: position 148,650,229 of record CM040118.1, read on the forward strand.
GCGGAGCCCTTGGAACAAAATTTAGAAATGCTCAAATGGTCTAATGCATAAACCAAACCCAAAAATACATAGAATTGATAAGGACATGAATATCTTGACTTATGGACATGTTTCTTTGGGCTAACAGTTCATTTTTGTAGGTATAGGTCTTTCCAGTCGACCAACACACCTTGGCCGGTCGACCAGATTTTCCAGGGACGAAGAACTTCTGAATTTACAGGTTCCGGTCGACCAGTGGGTAGTGGCCGGTCGACCAGTTCTTCTAGAAATGAAAAACTCCAGTTTTTATAGGTTTCGGTCGACCGCCCCTAGGCGTCCGGTCGACCGGTTTTGCCAGAGATGAAAAATCAACCGACTGTAAAATTCCGGTCGACCGCCCCATGCCTTCCGGTCGACCGCCAGTCCCGAGCCATCAATTGTTGACTTTGTTTTCCACTTCGAGAAGGGCCATTCTCCATGGATTTCTTTAATCCTAAAGTCACCCAATCACCCACAAAATGTGGATCTGGTCTGGGGGATGTCCAAGGACCATTCAAAGGTTATAAAACACATGCAAGAGGGTTAGAAACCCAAGTTGATCATTTTGGGAGATCAAAGGAGGCTATAAGGGTGTGTTCAAGGGAGAGGAGTTCGAGTACTGTAGCGTTAAATAGTACTTCGGGAAGAAGTTCTTCATCAAATCCTCAAGTGATTGAAGCTACTTCAAGAGGAGATCAATCCCAAGCCAAGTGAAGATAAAGCTGCAACCATCATCCTCTTCCTCATCTCAAGGTGATCCAAAGAAGCTCATTCTCAAGGGAGATCAAATCTGCACCCTTCATCTTCTTCATCAACTCAAGGTGATCCAAGCAAGATCTTTTCACAAGGAAGAAGATACCATTGAAGCATCAGATTCAAGCTCCAACAATCTCAGACAAGATCTTTTCTCCTTGAGCATATTCTATATCTTGTTTGAGTGTTTTCATATTTGTTCTTTTTCCATTTCATTCAAACATTTGAAACTGAAGATCGTCCCTACCGGTGGTTAGTAGGAAGGCAATCAGAGGTCTTTTCGATTTGCGGTTCAGTGCGTGGCACTAGTGGAGCCTCACCAGATTTGGTGAGGGGTGGACGTAGGACTGGGGATTCAGTCCGAACCACCTTAAAATCTCGTGTGTTGTGGTTTGCTTGTGCGATTGCTTTGTGTTAGATGCATGCTTAGGTTCAATATCTATATTGCGTAATCATCTTGCTAAGCAAATCATTTGTGTCCTTCGTTAAGCTAGTTATATTATGCTACTATTATCATCATCTAGCTTAAAAGAGGGTTGCATTGCGAAAAGAGGGGCGGATCTATTCACCCCTCCCCTCTAGATCCGCTATCCACTACTCAAAAAATACATCAGCTATTAACATTTCAAAGAATCTTGTTTTGCACTCTTGCACAAAACACATTGAAATCCGTCACCATTTTTCGAGGGATCATGTGAATAAAGGTCATTTTGAGCTTATTCATGTAAACACTAACAATCAACTTGCTGATATTTTTACAAAACCTTTGAATACTAAAAAGTTTGCAAAAATAAGAAGAGTATTAGGAATTTACAGATTTGAGGAATAATTGTCCATAGAAAAGTAGTGTTTACAACAATTTTTCACTTGCAAATAAAAATTCTATTTTTGATTATATTTCAGTCTGTTTCAACATTTGCATATATATAGATAGGAATTTCATTTTCATGCATCTATTTGTATATACTCTATACTATCACGTGCTTGAATGCCATGACTACTTGGTATATAAAATGATGGTTAGAGAAGGTTGGATTAAGTCCAACTGAAATTACCTCTACGCATGAGGTGGTCTTCGGACCTAAGCTCTCCGCCAGGTACCAGTAATCAACATTGCATGATTATATAATCAATTCATGATTGCTTGCATGTATATATATATTACAGACCTTTTCTTCGAAAATTTCTAAGACCTCAATTCCCTCTTAAATAAACATACACTGGTTGAATCTTTTGTGAAGTATGGCATGAACTAGGGGGAGGAAGTCTTTTATTTGGTGCATACATTTAGGGGGAGTTGTCGCTATGACATGGCAAATTTTATGTATACATATAAGCCAATTACCCACACATCTTTTGCAAATAATGAAATAAATGACCTTGATCAATAAGGATCCTAGATCTTCTTCTCAACACTTTATAGGGAGTTTGATTCTCTACGTGGAAATCAAGCGAATCATGAGGAAAAATCTACCTACCGCACCAAAATTAAAATAAGTGAAATGTGGAACTAACTAGTCAAGAATCCCCACTGAAACAAATGAGGAAACTCGAGTCAAACAGTGAAGCAAACTCCACATGAAAAATCAGTAAGTGGAAAGTGGAACTTAGTAGCCGGGAATCCCTACTGAAATAAATGAGGAAACTCACGCCGAACAGTGAAGCTCAACCCACATGAAAATTTCAATAAGTGACGAATCCTAGTAACCGGGAATCACCCCTGAGACAAAGGGTGAAACTCAAGTAGAATGGTAAAGTCCATATAAACAGTCAAACCTATGTATTTCAAGGAGTTGTGCGAAGCTACCGATAGTCGAGGAGCTATCATGGAAGTGTAGAGATGATATAACCTTTTAGTGTTCTTAAGAAACTCTAGACCTACATATACTTTCAAGTTCATTCTTTATTCTCAGACACTTTTGCACTCTGAGTATAATTGTGTTGAATGTATATTGTGCATTTGTAGTGCTCATGGTACATTATTTCTTCTAGCATATGAATGCACTACCTTACTTAGTTATGGCTCATACCTCCCGTTTTGACTCAAGTCCAGTGTAATTCCATATCTACTGTCTCTCTTAAGGGACATAGCTATATAATATGCATGATTGATACAGTTTGATTGCATGATTACTTGAATTCAATTCAAAATTTTTTTAGGTCTTTCATGTTCATATCCTCAGTTGTCCACTGATTTTTGTTGATGACAAAAAGGGGGAGAATAATGCATATTCTGTATTCTGATACATACACATACTGCATAGTTCTCTACATAATGTGTGAACAAATACAAATAACTCATACACATCAGGCATAACACTTTCAAACTCAAAGAATTTTTATGACACATGAGTTAAAATTCATGCACACATTACTTGTTTTGTCATCATCAAAAAGGGGGAGATTGTTGAATCTCTCCGTGTTGATTTTGGTAATTGAGTATTAATGATGACAAATTATGTGTACATACTATGATGATCGTGATAGAATTGTTATTAACCAAGTTGTTTATGTTCTATCAATTTTGTTTTGAAGGTACATATTTCTTAACAATGTCAAATGAATCAGCATAACTAATAGAGAGCTCATACGAAGAAAAATTCAGAAGAAAAGTCGACTCCAAATGATTTGGAGCCGACTCTGCAAATGTTTCGAAAGGCAGGGTCACCCGACTGAAAAATAAGAAATAGTGGTGATATATAGCTCAATACATGTGACAAATAGAGGATAAGGGTGACAAATAGGTCTACCCTAGTGAAAAATGGCTTTCAAAGGTAAAGACGGTCAATTTCACATCGTTGTGTTGACGCAACGTCCTGATGCGTTGACGCAGTCAAGTCGAACTGCCCCTGGGTGATATACACTTCATAAGGGAGTCAAATGGAGCGTAAGAGTGACAAATAAGGCCTTAAGGGTGACAAATGGAAGATAAGTCTGACAAATAGGTCATCCGGCTGAAGAATGGGAAATGAGGCTGAAGTGAACAAGTTCTACATAGCTACGTGGACGTATCACACTTTGTGCGTCTACGCAATCGAGCTACCAAGCTAGTCAAGCTGAAGAAGGAAGTGTTGAGTGGTGATAGGCAGATCTAGAGGGGAGGGGTGAATAGATGAGCCCATTTTTCCCTTCTTTACGGAAATAAAAATTAGATCAAACACAACTGATAATGAGATAGATATTAGTTAATAGCTAAGAAGCTAGAAACACATATGATATCAGAAACGATCCTATCAAGCTTCTACCGATGGAACAGGAGAGAAATAATCCACACGACAAGATCTTTTAAGGTGGTTCGGTCTCAATCTAGAGACCTACGTCCACCCCTCACACAATACGGTGAGGCTTCACTGGTGTCAACGCACACCCGCTGATTCACAGCTTCTTACTGAGAGAAACACTCTCACACTCCGCTGCCACACAGCTTGATGTATCACAACCCAAAACACAGACCGATGTCAACACCATCTGTCTTCCTACACGCAGGTAGGGATCAAATGCTATGGAGTTTGTTTTGAAGAAAAGCAAACTGAAAGCGGAATCGCCAGACAGAGTATCGAAGTAAAGCACAATGAGAAGGAAGTCTCCTGTTTGGGAAAGAGCTTGAGGGGTCCTTGACTTTCTCCTTCTTCTTCCTGGATCTTCACCACCACCCTTGAGGAAGAAAGATGATCAAGCTTCAAGCTTTTTAAGGGATCTGGATGGAGCTTCATGAAACCCTTCTGCTTGCAAGAAGATCTCTTGTCGTAAGGAAGAAGATCATCTTCTTCTTGTGCTCACACCAACAGCATCAGGAAGAAGGTTGGCTTCCTCAGCAAGTCTTCCAGCTTTTTATTTTTCCTCTTGCCTGCATGCGCATTTGTTCGAACTGGAGCTCATGCTCCTCATATATTGGTGTCCTAGGGTGACACCAACGTTGTCCGCTTATCAAGCAACACCCAGAATGTCACATCCACATTATTTGATCTGCTTCCATTTGCATGGTTGACTCCTATTCTGTCAAGTCTGCAGGAATGTGGGTAGGTAGGAGACCATAGCAGCCAAGGTACGATCTTCTTCAGAGGATATCTCTACCAAATCACAGTCTTCTGACACAGAAGCACTTTGACGCCTTTTTCCAGAGCAAACGGATCCTCTGGATTAAGTTTCGGATCTTAAAGACAGCTTCCGTCGGATTCAGATCCGTTCTGGTCGAACCAAATGTGTCGACACTTTCCTGTTAGTGTGTCGAGACATCCCTTTGAAAGCCTTGAAGAATCGTTTTGGTTGAACGTGGATGTGTCGACACTTTCCTATCAGTGTGTCGAGACATCTCTTTGAAAGACTTGAAGATCCATGGCTGATGTGTCGAGACACCCATTGAGTTGTGCCGGGACAATTGTGCTAGGCTCCGTGATGACATCATGAGAGTGTCAAGAGAACACCAAACGGTGTCGGGACATGTGAGCTGTGTGTAGAGTTGTCGCATGAGGGTGTCAAGACAAAAGTGCCAAGTGTAGATATTTTCACACGAGTGTGTCGACACTTTTCACTCAGTGTGTCGAGACATTAGTGAGTCCAGAGTCATAGACAGAACAGCTTCATCTTGATTTCTTCTGGATGTGTCGAGACATGGGTTAGATGTGTCGACACATTCTTTTATGCCGGAGCTCAAACATTGGAAATCTAACACAATCTCTTCTAGATGTGTCGGGACATCATTAGGCCGTGTCGATACATCACTTAGAGAGATTCTTCTGCACTTGTTTAGTCAATTCATCAAACCAAAATAAGTTAGATATTTCTCAAATATCTACTAATGATTTATGATCTATTATCATCAAAACCATGGGACACAACAGGAAGCATCACTGGTGACAAATGGTTCAATATGGGTGACAAATAAAAGTTAAGGCTGACAAATAGGTTTGCATGGGTGAAAGATAGCTTGCAGAGGTGAGTTCAGCAAATTTCACATCCTTGCGTTGACGCAACATTCTAGTGCGCTGACGTAGCTCAATGGCAAACATCAAAAAGATGAAGAATGGTTCAAACAAGCTGACTATTGAAGTAAGCAAATGTCAAATGAAGGAGCTGAGAAGAAGAAATAGCAAGCGGCATTGACGCAGTGCTTCAACAGCGTCGACGTTGCTAAGGGCCGGCTGCAAGCAAGTCTTCAAGGGTAACAAATGAGTATACAAGGGTGACAAATGGGCCTTAACGACGACAAATAGGAGAGCAAGGGTGTATAATGTCTCGCAATAGTGAAAAATAGGTGATGGCGATGGTTTAAGTAGAGAAGGTTTTTTCAAAGGCGACGGCTTATAGCACTAAGGGTGACAAATGCCTCTCAAGGGTGTCAAATGCCATCTAAAGGTGAAAAATGCCACTTAGAGGTGACAAATGGATTGTCATTGCTAAAAAGGAGCCAGACGCACATGAGACACTTAAATTGATATTATGCCTTGGAATTCAAAGGTTTGGACGATTGGCACAAGATCCAAGGACACGTGGCAACTTCCTTTTGATGGTTTCTGAAAGAAGAATGCTCTGCTGGGTCAGATGAAAAATTGGCAGGAGTTATTTTTAGAAATTTATATTTTTAAAAATTGGTTATCTCTACTTTGTATAAAAAGCCTTCTTCCTCCGAAGAAAATAGAACAAGAGAGCTAAACCTAAAAGAAGAAGAGAGATAGAAGGAGAAGGAGAGCATTTTCTCCTAAAGCTGCATTCGAACACCACTTCTCTTGGAGCGATCTCAAGTGTGTTACTCTGTTTGCTGATCCATCCTCGTGCGTACCTACTGGATCGTAGCCGAATCTCTGTGAAGAAGATTGTTCGGCTGTGAATTTCTGCAAGATCATCTCCAAGCTTGGGCTGAGCCAAAGAAATTCGTCCAAAGCTGCAGTGATCAGGGACATCATCTTAACTATCCCCTCAAGTTTTTTGATCTAGTGATTTCGAGCTAGATAGTTGTTTCAAAACTTGTGTTGAACAATCTGCCTATTTCCACATTTAGACGAACACTGTGTGTGTGACCATTTGCACACGGTCGTGTCGTGTTAGCTGCATATTTGGCAGCATTAGTGTGTGTCTGTTGATCCAGTTGTCGGATTGTGTTGGAGACGAAGTCTCCATGTGTGTGTGGAGGTTATCCTCCGTATGTGCTCATGTTGGAGCGAGTGAATCCTCACCGATTGGTGAGGGGTGGATGTTGGAGGACGTGAAGGTCCTGTTGAACCACCTAAAAGTTCTCTCGCACTGTGTGATTGCTTATTGTGGTTGTGTTTATCTGCTTTGTAGTTGTTAGTCGAGTGTGATTGAGAGTCTGAGTGAATCGGTTTAATCTCTGTTTCTTCTTAAACTATTTTTGGTTCATTTCTCAGTTCAATTTTAGTGCAACGGTGTTTTATCTTTAAAATCTGATATTAGCGTCGGGGATAATTCAACCCCCCCTTCTTGTCCACGCATAGTGTTATTTGGGGCCAACAATTGGTATCAGGGTGGGTCTCTGATCTTTAAACAATCTTACGATTGTAGAGAAAAGATCCGTTATTTTAATCATGGCTAACAAAGGAATGCTCCCTGAGGAACATTCGATCCATCGTCCACCATACTTTGACGAGAAAAATTACCCGTATTGGAAGAATAGGATGACTATGTTCTTAAGAGCACATGAGTTTGATGTTTGGAGAGTGGTCAGCAAACGACCATATCAGTTGCCTCTGGATGAGGAAAAATGGAATGAAGATCAAATCAAGCAATCTTGTTTGAATTATAAAGCTATGAATATCATTTAGTGCACTATAGATCCTAACGAGTACTCACGTGTGTCAATGTGCTCATCTGCGCAGGAGATGTGGGAGAAGTTACGGCTGATGTATGAAGGTACTTCGGAAGTTCGTGAAACAAAGGCAAACCTACTGGTCAGAGAATATGAATTGTTCACAATGAAGCCTGAGGAGAGTATAAGAGATATGTATGCAAGGCTAAGTGAGATTACAAATGGATTGAAAGTCTTAGGAAAGGAGTACTCAAATGAAGATCTAGTCAGAAAAGTGCTGAGGTCACTTTCACCGTCATGGCACACAAAGGCAACGGTCATCGAGGACTCAAAGGATCTCACCACATTCACGGTGGATCAATTGATTGGGTCACTGATGATGTACGAAATTAACATCATGAAGCCAGCTGAGGAGGAAAACAAGAAAAAGAAGACTATTGCATTGAAGGTTCATTCAGTTTCTTCAGAGGAAAGCAGTGAAGATTCACCAGTTGATAGTGATATGGAGGAGTTTATGGCTCTCGTGACCAATCGAGCTAGAAAGTATTTCAGGAAAGCAAGGAGGGATGGAAATTTCCCGAGAAGAATCTTGAAGAAAAATGCTGCAAAGAAGAGACAGATCGGCAAGAAAGAAGAAATTATATGTTATGAATGCAAGAAAGTCGGGCATATGAGAGGTGAATGCCTTGAGCTCCATAAGAAAATAAAGAAAGGAAAAGACAAAAAGCCCAAAGCTATGAGGGCTACATGGAGTGATGAGGATTCAGAGGAATAAAACACCGAAGCTGAATGTGATGAACTAGAGGAGATTGTCCACAACCTTTGTTTGATGGCTGGAGAAGATGAGGATGAACATGTAAATTCTAATCCTGAAACTTTCACTGCTGAACAATGGAAATTTGTTTATGCTGATTTGTATAAAAGTCACAAGAAACTCAAAAGTGAGAACAAAAACTTGAAAAAGAAATTTCATGACATTCTACAGTTCAATAATCCATGTGATAGGTGTGTTGTGTTCCAACAGGACATTGAAAAACTTAAACATGATAAGGAGGATTTGTTTTCTAGGATGACTGAGTTTGAAGATGAAATAAGCTGTCTTGAAGCTGAAAAATAAGATGCATATAAGAATTTGGAAACTGTGAAATTTGAAAATGAAGGTTTGTTGAAACAATTAGATGAATCAAAATCAAAATTGGTAGAATGTGAGAAAAATAAGAAAGACATTGAAACAAACTTCAACATCTTGAATGATGAGTTGAAAAGATTGAAAACTACCGAAGAGAGAGAGTTAAAAGGAAAATAGAAAGTTGATGAAGTGGAGAAAGAGAAACCAGAGAAAGTGAAGAATGGTGTGGGACATGTGCCCATGAAGAAAAATTATTTTATGCATAACAAACCTCAGAATTCTTTTGGTTCATTTAATTACTCTTCTGTTGATACATGTTTTGATTCATATGCTGATAGTTCTTATGGATATAGAAGGAATAACTTCAAAAAATCTTGTGTAACATGTTTTTATTGTGGAATGATCGGCCATTCAATGTATGTATGCAACACTATGAAGGCGGATGATGAATTCTTTGAAAGAAAATACAAGAAACTTTATATCCCTACTAAAGCTAACACTGTAGGACCCAAACTTGCTTGGGTACCTAAAAACACTTGAGAACTATGTTTTGACTGTGTAGGTCTGCATGAGAGCCAAATGGACAAAGTGGTATCTGGACAGTGGATGTTCTTGACATATGACGGGGAATAAAAAGCTTTTTTCAGACCTAAGGGAGAAAGATGGAGGACTGGTAACATTTGGTGGTAAAGATGAAGGTAAAATAGTTGGAGTTGGATGAATAGGTAAAAGTCCTAACCAATCCATTGATGATGTATTACTTGTTGATGGTTTAAATCACAGTTTGCTTAGTATTAGCCAATTATGTGACAAAGGTCACAAAGTGATTTTTGAAGATACACATTGTTCAATTGTAGACACTCAAACAAATAAAATAAAATTTTTTGGTACTAGAGATCATAACATTTACATTCTTGATTTTGAAAATTTGTGAAAAGAAAATTTTTGTTTAGTTGCTTATAAATCAGATGATGCTTGGTTGTGACATTGCCGACTTGGACATGCCAGTTTTAGTGTTTTGTCCAAGCTGTACAGATATGATTTGGTTAGAGGGCTACCAAAGATAAATTTTGATGAAAATAAAATCGGTGATGCTTGTGCCATGGAAAAACAGACCATGATTTCTGTTAAATCAAAGAACATTGTCTCTACTTCGAGACCTCTTGAGCTCCTACACTTAGATTTATTTGGTCCCTCTAGGACTCATAGTCTTGGCGGGAAACTTTATGGATTTGTGATTGTTGACGATTACTCCATATATACCTGGGTATTATTTCTATCTCACAAAAGTGATGCATTGCAGGAGTTCGAAGACTTGTGTAGAAAAATCCAAACTGAAAAGGGGTACAATATTAAATCAGTGCTTGTTGAAGCTCAGTTCTCAAGCCCTAAGAAAATGTTGAGTTCTCAATGTCTCATCTGCCATCACATGCAGGGTTTAACGACCTAGCTCCATAAATCGGGCACGATACTGAGCCACCGTCACATCACCCTGCACCAAATTCATGAACTGAAACATTCTTTCTGTTCGTAAGTACGCTGTTACGTCCCGAGATATGCAGCGGAATTGAGTCGGGAACATGAACATCCGACAAATAAAGTCTCATGCTAGCAAGATAATCAGAGCGCTAAACGCCTCCACATAGATGAATGAATGTACAAGGTAATATAGTCAAATCTTCCACTTTATTAAATAATAAACCAAAGGTTACGAAAGACACTTGACTTTGACTCTCTTGACCTAACTAGACTCGAGAAAACAAAAGATGTCATAACATGATCAACTTCACCGCCTATTACAGTGAATGAACTTAAATTACGATATAACTCTTGACCATCTAGGCTTTACTCGTTCATCAATCACTCTCGGATCCGCCACTCGAATAGTCTGAATCCGACCTGCTAGAGTTTCTAAAAAAAGATTAGAAAGTAGGGAATGAGCGCACTCGCCCAGTAGGTATCTCCGTATCAACATGGAGGCATAATTTAAATAATTAACATTTTAGCTCTAGAAAAAAAGTAATGATATAAGATGTGATGAAATATGCGATAAAGCCAAAGTAACCATAAGTAACAAGATATAGACTATAGAGATATAAGAATTCAAGTGAATAAAAGAGCATGATCGAGCAAGAATATAATGTGGCCTTTCAATAACGAGAATCTACTATCATGTAACGAGAATGTACTTTCATAACCTTAAAAGGTCATACACTAGAAAGTCATGTAACAAGTATGTAATAATCAAGTATGAGATTTCATAAGATTACCTCGCAGATTTTACTCGTTTATAAAAAAAGTACTCCCAGCGCAATGCAACGCCAGTGTTCATCATACCCCATGATTTACAGTATGTTTCCGATAGTTTATCTCCTTTTTTTTCAACTTCTAAGGGTAAGCTAACTTCAAGGTGCTTCTTGGTACAACCGACTCGGCATCCGGGAGGGAATCCACGGGTGCGGGGACTTATGGAGGTCTTGGAAAAGGAGATTCCAATCCAAAGAGATGGAGTGCTCAATGGAGGGTCCTTCTAATTCCAAGAGGGGTGAGCCTATATTGTAACACCCGAGAATTTTAAAATAGAAATATACAGTATATATATATATATATATATATATATATATATATATATATATATATATATTTAATTATTGAACTCATATTCTAATTCTATTGGATTAACCATTTAAAACACTTAATTACCAATAGATGCTTTAGAAGATGCCAAATTATATTTTAGGAAATGCCAATTTATATTTTCAATCACTTAGAAAATTAATATTACACTATTCCAAAGAAATAGGAAATAGGTTATATAGATAGTGTTTTAAAGGATAAACATCACTTTTACAAGATGCCAATTCATAATTTCATAATTTAGAAAATTTCATATTTCAACTTTTACATTATATCATTATTTTGAAGAAAAAAGGGTATATAGATGAAGTGTTAAAGGATAAACGTAATTTAGAAAGTACGAAATGGTATATAGACGATTTTGATTAGTGTAGAGTGAATACAAAAATCTCCGTTCAAAATAACGACATATGTTAAGTCGTTATTTCCTAAACGTGAATAGTGACGTGAATAGTGCCACTTTTTATTTAAAAAAAATTTCAAAAAAAATTTATGTAAAAATAGAGAAAATTGTAAGGGTCTCACTCCTGAAATTTCACAAAAAAATTCCATCAATTTTTAAATATAAAAATCTTTGAAGTTTAATATAGAAATCTTAACTTATGAAATACACGACCCTCTCTGGGGTGTCATTTCTTTTCCGACAACTATCACGATCATTCTATCCCTCAAGCCTGTGTAGGCTGTAAACCCACTAAATACCATATAATTCTGGATCTTGTCCCCCATCCTCTCGACCCTAAGGTTATAAAATACACTCTATTTTCTCCCTATTTGGTTAGTTCGAAGGCTAGATACGGGAACAAACTCTAAAGAGTTGCAGAGGAAGGGAAGGGCTGCTTCTTCCTCTCCTGTCAACTCCTGTCACTTCACAGAGGTAGGTGTTCTCAAATCCTTACCTAACTAGTAGCTAAATAGGTTAACTGATGCATGTTAGAGTTCGATTAACTAGTCAACCATGCTATATATATCATCTGGCTTTACCGTAATCAAGCAATAATCATGTATATATCATGTTATTTTGATAGCATGTTACATATCACCATGATCTTTAAGAGTTTAAACTTAGTTTGTTAGCATGATTTTTATGAGTTTTTGAACATATTTTATCACACTAGTTTTATAGTATTGATAACCATGTTTTAAATCTTAATATATAGTCTTTGTTAACATAATATGTCCCAGCCCTCTGGTAAATGGCGCCCCTGACCAGGGCGCCATTTTCAAAATTGAAGACTGTTCACACAGTCGTCATTTAAATGAAGACACCCCCAATGTCGTCAATTCGATTTATGAGATTTTCAGTAATTGATAATTCAACACATTCAATAATCCATAACTATCAAACTAAAGCACGAAATTTTTGCATGAACATGTTTCTGGAATCCTGGCATTTTTCTCAACATATTCGTGTCATTACTTCTTGATTCAGAGCTTTTTCACACTGATGAATAGTGGACACCTCACTGTAATTGGCGCCCCTGACCAGGGCACCAATTTCTAAATTGAAGACTGCCCGCGAGGGCGTCAATTAATTGAAGACATGCATCATGTCGTTAATTCTATTTTCTGGTATTTTCAGAAATCAGTAAATCAACGCATTCAAAAATTTATAACTAATAAACTGGACCTTGAAAATTTTGACAGAATATACTTCTGTGACCCTGAGATTTTTCTCCATCTGACCATGTCTTCGGATTCTGATTCGCAGAAACTTTTTTGAAATGAACAGTGATTTGAGTCACAAAACGTATCTGCCAGGTGAAAATCACTGAATTGAAGACGACCCTTAAGTCTTCAATTTCAGAATTGAAGACGGCCCTCAAGTCTTCAATTACTAAATTAAAGACGGCCCTTAAGTCTTCAATTTCAGAATTGAAGACGGCCCTCAAGTCTTCAATTACTGAATTGAAGACGGCCCTTAAGTCTTCAATTTCATAATTGAAGACGGCCCTCAAGTCTTCAATTAATTGAAGACTGCTCACAGGGGTGTCAATTCCGTTTCTTGAGGAATTAAAGTTATAACATTAGAAAATTCATATGTGTGAAACCAAAACTCAGTAATTATATCTTAACATGTTTCTAGACTCCCGAGGAATTATACTAAGTATTCATATCCTTACTTTCGAATTTCGAGAAACTTTTTCGAAATGAACAGTGATTTGAGTCACAAAACGTATCTGCCAAGTGAAAATCACTAAATTGAAGACGGGCCTTAAGTCTTCAATTTCAGAATTGAAGACGGCCCTCAAGTCTTCAATTAATTGAAGACTAGGTAAAGGGGCGCCAATTTGATATATATATATATATATAATTAAAAATTTGAAGGATTAGCAAACCCTCAGATGCCAACTCAGTAAGTACAACTTTTGATCTTGATCGGTCTCGAAAATTGTGCAAACACAACCCTAATCCATACTCCTGCGTATGATGAGTTCTTGAAATTTTGTTTCATGAAAAAAAAAATCTACTTGTGAATACCCTACATGGTCAAACCTTGAATCTCTTAAACTATCATTTGGGAGTGTAGGAGCTAAGTGCCATGCAGGGTAAAGTGCTACATTGTGGGAGCCACCTCTTGAGGTCGTACGACGTAAAGTGCTACACGACGGGAGCCACCTCTTGAGCCTGTAGGGGCCACCTCTAGAATCCTCCATAACCAAATGACTAGTTAATCTCACCTGAAATACTACGTTTCTAAATTCTTGAAATTTCATATTGGCTATAAATGAGAGTGGATGTCAAAGGTAATACATGAAATGCTGTGCATATAGGGCCCGGTCTGGTCCTGGGAGGAGCACCCGAAGATACTTGTGCCCATGGGAGTTTATTGACCACGGTGTTTAGCATTACACTGGAGTACTTGCTTGACTTAAGACACTCCACCCCTACTCTCTATCTCCTTACTTGACTTGCGTGGCTCGAAACGGGCAATACTTGACTTGTGGCCCGAGAAAGGACAAATACTTGCTTGATAATAGCCAATTCTACTGATGCGTACTTGACAATACTTGCTTGAATTGAATTTTTACTTGATATACTTGTACATGAGTTCCTTCTCATACCTGCGTTCATACTTGTACACGAATCCCTGCTTGCCCGAAGTGGCATTTACATCTGTAAATTCTTGAAATACTGCTTGTTAAATACTTGAAATCTTGTTATACTCTCTTTATACAGTTCTTGATCTCTTATTGTTCATCATGCCTAGATTTACCTGTATATCTGATTTTTATTATGCGTACATCATGCATAGCCATACTGAGGATACATGCAAATTGTAAATCACGTAAAGATTGCTCGTATTTGAGATGTAATTCCTACTGAGCGATTCGCTCATCCAGTTGCTTCCTAACATTTTCAGGTGATTCGGATAGCGACAAGAATGTGTTTGAGGCCGAGTGAAGAGCGCTAGAACGCCATCCATTTATCATTAGCTAGTCGAGTCTTTGAATTTATTTGAGTCTACCTTGTATTCCCAGTTATGTCAGTTAGTGGTATAAACTTTGTGTTAAGTCGTGTAGCCTGATGTTTGGCTTTCTAAATTTGGAAATTTGTCATAGACTATCATTATTTCCTTTGATTAATTAAATAAACATCACCTGGACTATTGGAATTTATTAGATTTTTAGTCATTTGCGCACTCCAAAATTTTGTATGTTAAAATTCTTATCGCTCTAATGACACGATCTATATAGACGCGTCACGCATCCGAGTATCTTCCGCGCTCGAGACGTGACAGTCTTCGTGGTATCAGAGCCTAGGTTTTCAAACCTAGGGAACTAGAAGAAATAAAAGGTTAGAAATTGAAATCTAAGTAAAAACTTGAGTCCAAGGATAGGTAAAACCCGAGTCCAAGGATAGATATACCTTACCCTGTGAGATGGATAGAGCCATGGGTTAAGTTCTATAATGACTTTTGACCTTACAAGTAAACCCGATCTTTATCATACTTAACTCTTTTGTAGGATCATGGCTGCGGAAAGAGCACAATGATGCAAGATGTAGTGCACCGTGCAAGGCCTCACACAGGCACTACAGCAAGTGGCCCAAGGCGGAGCAAACCGTGGAGCGGGAGATCTCCACCGAAGTTTCCGTAACATGAACCCACCGAGGTTCACGGGTTCGTCCGACCCCGAGGATGCCGAGAATTGGCTGAAGGAGATGGAACGAATCTTCCGTGTGATGCAATACGTGGATGAAGAGAAGGTTTTATTGGCTGTATTCCAACTAGAGCGGGACGCTCGATGCTGGTGGGAATCCATAGAAGCAACACTGCCAGAATACCATGTCACATGGGATGAATTCACGGAGCATTTCAACAACAAGTACTTCTCTGATCATATCCAGGAAAAGAAGACCACAGAATTCGCCATTCTAAAACAACGGGGCTTGAAAGTGGCCGAGTATGAGGCCCAATTTTCCAGATTATCTAGGTATGCACCCCAGTTGGTGTGTACGGAAAAGATGAAGGCGAAAAGATTCCTTAACGGGCTTCGGCCCCATTATATCACACAACTTGCCCCGATGGACATCCAAGTCTATTCGGAGATGGTTCGGCGTGCTCAACTGCTGGAAGACGCCACCGAATTATCCGAGAGAATCCGAGGAAGAGACAAGAAGGAACCCGTCACAAGCCCGAGAAAATTCAAACAATCCTTCAACAAGAAGCTGTTCTTCATGGGAGGGGAGCCACATACCATTCTCGCCATCCCCACTTCCAATCGTTTTGACCTCTTGTGTCAAACACGAGAGGACGGGGCAAAGCTCAAAGGAGCGGGTTCCTCGGGGCAGCCCTGGGGCACCCACCGTAGCTAGGCACACGGTCTCCCAAGATAGCTCATTGGAAAGGCGGCGACAAAGGAGACCAGCAACCTGACCTGAGAAGAATCTGGGTCACCCCAGAAGAAGCTCAAGCTGTTTAGAGGGCGCGGATCACCAACCCCCTGCGAGCACTCAGACGCAGCGTCAGACGGAATGCGGCTGGTCTTACAGTAGCACAGTTTGACGATGCCCAGTCGGCCAATGTCCCCCGCACAAGCGGGTGGAGGCAAAGGCGAGCCCGTCCCTGGGCCCTCCAGCAACCTGTTCATGGTTCTCCTCCGGCTGACATCGGGAGTGAGCCCCCTCCGCAACGCATCTCGGTCTTTGATAGACTAGGGACGCCTGTCCGCCCCGAGCAACACCAGCGAAGGAAGCGGACGTCCCGGTTCATCAATGATGCGGTTCGAGTGTTCACGTGCTACACCATTGGACACCAGCCAGACACCCAATCTGACGACTTGAACCAGCCTCTGTCCCACTTCAGGAGGCCACGCCACCCGGCTCCGCCGCCTCCCCCAACAAGTCATATCAGCACTTCTACCGGACCACAGGCGTCGGAACGCGCGGAAGAGGTCCCGGTGGAAGATCGCGCCCCTCCTATCAACGCAAAGCTGGTCAACAACGACTCTCCTGCGAACGAGGTTCAAGATGTGACTCTCGACACTCTCATGAAGGAGAACCAGCATCTGAAGGCCCTCCTGCAGGATCTCCTCCAAGAGCAAGACCTTCATCCGCAGCAACTTGATAGGCCTCAGGCCGAGGCACCGGTACCCCTGGCGGCCCGCGATGCTGCCAACACCTCAGCGGTGATTGCCCAAACCCCGTTAGCAACTGGGTTTGGCACGCCCTTGGTTGAGGCTCAGCCACGAGCCTCCAACACGCCAATTCTAAAAAATCTCTTGACACAATGCCAGATGATCGAGCGCATCATCGAGACAAAGCTCGCCCAGTATGGTGATGGGGCTGTCATGGTAGATCTCTACAGTGTACCCTACCCGCTTCACCACCAACTGAAAAAGCTTCCTCCAGAATACTCCAAGCCCCCGAAGCTGCAAAAGTTCGACGGGCAGGGGTCGCTACATGAACACTTGGCCTACTATGTTACAGCCATGGGCGAGCTAGCGTTGGATGAATCATACCTCCTCCGCTACTTCGCCACTTCCCTCACGGGAACGGCCTTTCAATGGTACTCCTGCCTGAAGCCTAACTCAGTCGTCGACTGGGCCGATCTCCAGAAGAAGTTCCTCGACCGCTTTCAAACGGTCGAGCGAAAAGTCTCCTTAGCCGAACTCTGTTCTTTTCGGCAGAAAAAGGGCAAGAGTGCCCTTGACTTCATCAAAAAATGGCGAGACCTCAGCATGAGATGTGTTAATCCACCCATTCAAGAGGACGCCATCACCATATGTCGTCGAGGTCTGGCGGCCGAGGTCAGTGAAAAGCTTCTCGGCACCAATATCAAAGGCTTCGACCAGCTCAATTTGACAGTCGCCGAGATAGAGATGTTCTTCACCGATAACCCGAGCTATACTGCAAACAAGCGCGAGAACGCCAGCCTGGTAAAGAGGTGAATATCATAGAGTTCATCCCTGCCACTAGAGCCAGCAAAGGGGCCGAGTCCAGTGGCTCTGACAAAAAGCCAGCGGACAAGCCGGCTGCTCCTTCCTTCTCAGAGCACATGAAGACACCCTTCTCCTTTAAGAAGGAACACACGAAGATGCTCTTCGACCTCTGCATGGCCCAGAAGATCGTCGAACTGCCAGAAATTCGCAAGCCGGACGAGGCCCTGAAGACTGATGATCCCAGTTAGTGCCTGTACCATCGTATGCTGGGTCACTCAATTGAAGATTGCTACGGCTTCAAGACTCAGGCGCAGAAGCTGATCCGAGACGGTCTTGTCAACATGAAGAGTGGTCTCGTCGATCCCCTGCTGCCACACACGTGGGCCAGGCTAGCTAAGGTAGCACGCGTGGCTCACCCCTCAGCCAATATCATCCACATGATGGCCGCGTTCTCTCTTTCTGATGACGAGTCAGAGGAGCCCAGCGCCAATCGAAGGGAACATTCGATCTGGTATTCAGGGTGGAAGCCTTGGCATGATCAAAGACCCCTCTCCTTCCCCAGGGAGAGAACTCGGTGACTCTTCGATATCCACGTCGAGACTGGGCAAATCCTGCCCCACGAGTCACCTGCTGACTACACCCATTGGGATCGTAGTCACCCCCAGTACTGCCCCTTCCAAGCCAGAATCTGCCACCCGATCGAGTCCTGTGAGGAAGTTCAATACCTCATCCAGGAACAGATCCAATGGGAGAAGATTGATGATGAAGGAAACTCCATGCCACTCGTCAGGCTTCGGCAAGCTGTCGAAGAGACCCTGAGCATCGCCAGGGATGGGCCAGAGCGGCCAGACTCTCCTCAAGAAAATGGGCACGAGCTGCCTTACCAGCATCCTCCAGAATGGCTCGAGTTCTGGACCGACAATCAAGAAGCGCTCGAGTGGTTGCGAAGGCGTAGATAGCGGGATACCAGTCAAGAGATGGGGCCGACCAACTTCTTGGTCAACGTCATTCATGCCCCTGCTCCTCCGGCCCCTTCGGGCTCTCAGACATCAGCACCCAGCCAGCCAACCCCAACCGTATCGGCTGTGCAATGGCGGTCCTGGCGGGAGCTAAAGTCTCTCCCTTTTCCTGAATAAGATACTTCCAGGCTCCTCCGGGTCCTTCTTGGCCGAGAGGACATTCTGGTGGGCGAGATGGTGACGGGCTCCTCAGCTCTTTCTCGTCCTCCTCCCATCCTATCTCCGCCTCCGGCAACCGCGGATAGGAAGGGAAAGCAAAAGCAGGGTGAGGCTTCGCCTCAGCCCCGTCATATCTCTTCAGCAGATCGGCCATCGGGTCCTCCCCACCTACCTCGGAGTACAAAGAAGACATCTTCGGAGTCTTCAGCGGCTTCGCTTCAAGTGGCGGGCCCATCGCCACAAGGCTCCTACATCCCGCAGAGCCGAGATAACTGTGCAGAGCCACAACGTCTAACAACGCCGTCAGTCGCCGCTAGGCCTACCTCTCAGCATGGTTACAAAGGCAAGGCTAAGGAGCCAGACGAACAATGCATCTCTCTGTCTGCCTTTTAACAGAAGCCGTCGCCACCGCGGCTAAGGCATCAAACTGCGCATACGTCTTCGGATGCTAGCACTAGCCTACCGACTCCTTGTAGGCTCCCGTCGCCACCGTGGCTAAGGCATCAAACCGCGCATACGTCTTCGGACGCCAGCACTAGCCTTCCGACTCCTTGTAGGCTCCCGCCGCCACCGCGGGTAAGGCATCAAACCACGCACACGTCTTCGGATGCCAGTCCCAGCATTCCGACGTACCAGGAATTGCCGCTCGAGGTGATCGAGCAGGCGATCAACGCCACCTTCTAGATACAACAAGCGGAAGGTGCCTGGATTGAAATCCGGGCGAGAAAGAGTCATCGACCTCGCCCTACTAAGGCATCAGCTCGGAGATATCCTTGTCAGAATTTGTCGACTCTGGCTCCAGCACCTCTCCGTCCTACTCCCTTGGAGACGTCTATCGCCAAGAGACAAGAGAAAAATAGGAGGAAGAACTTCAGAAGGCAGCTCAAGAAACAAGCTGAACAAGTCGCCGCCCTGCAATGTTCGGCCGAGCCAACGCCTCTACAAAGGCTTCAGCGGCTCATTGATGGCCTGGAGAAATACGTTCCTCCTCGTCCTACCGGGGATCTCCCACTCGATAGCAACATCCCGTGGGAAGAGATGTAGAAACGAGCATGCCTCAGAAATTGGGTCCAAGTGATGATCCAAAAGCTCAAGAATGGCGAAAGACTCGTGATCCCTGACGAGCTCTCCTTGTGTTATAAAGACAAGGAAATCACCATAGAGTAGCTGGAAGAAATGCTTCGGCGCTGCACCTACAACATGGTGGCCATACCACCTCCTGACAATATCAATGCTTCTCGGCGAGGCGAGCCAGTGGCCTCTCGGACAAGGCAAAGAAATGTTGCCCCTCTTGGGCTACAGCCAGCTCCAGAACACATCAGTCACGGCCGAGGTCGTGGCCGGGAACGTGGCAGAGGCTGTGGGAGAATCCCCGAGCTACCCACCTCTCCATCCACCTTCGATCCGGAGTGAATCATCCTCTTTCGAGGAGAGGAACCAGCTCCTATTTCGGGGGTAGAAATTTGGGGTGAACCCGGTATCTTCGATCCTTCCGGCATCAAAGAGGCTACTTCCAGCCTCCCAGCCCCTCTACCAGTACCAACTGCTATAGCAGAGCAAGCGGGACCGTCCGGCAAGGACGAACCAGTCCGCCAGTCACCCCCAGAAGATCCGTCACTAGCCTCCCTGTTCCAAGAGTCCGCTGGCGAGCAAGGTCAATCTGATCCCGGTGGTAAGGGCAAGGCAGTGCAACTCCCCGACGGGGAATAGCACGGCAGCTCGCAGAAGGTTCAACCCGACATACTACCCTCTCTGGAGGACGCTCAAGCCCGAGCTGATCGGAAGGTCCTCCACCAAATGAAGCGCTTCCCTGCCAGCATTTCAATCTAGGAAGCCATCGCTTGGAGTAAGGATATGAGGGAAACCCTTATTAAAATACTCCAAGAGCCAGAAGTCTATGAAGCGCATGCGACGGAAATGAAGGCGGCTGCCTATGGAGCCTTCTTGGCCGCCATCTCCTTCACGGAGAAAGACATGATGCTCTCTCCTACGTGCCACAATCATCCTCTCTACATGAAGGGGAAGATCAGCGGGCATGATGTGAACCGGATCTCGGTGGATGCTGGTGCCGATGTTAACATCATGCCGCTCAAGACATTCAGGTCTCTATATCTGACCCTATACCTCCAGAAGGTTCAGGCAGTTAAGATATCCGGCTTTAACCAGAACACCGAGGACGTCCTCGGCCGGGTGGACGTCGATCTGGTGCTCGATGATTTCACCTCTAAGGTGACATTCTACATCATCGACTCCAACACATCTTGCAAGATGTTATTGGGCAGACCCTGGCTCCATGAAAATTGGGTCGTCCCGTCGACTCTCCACCAATGCATCAAGTATGCCAAGGACGGGGAGCAGAACATGGTCTTTGCAGACCTGTCGCCGTTCGCACCGGCAGAATGCAACCTAGCCGACGCTACGCTCTATTTCAAGGGGATCCCTACCCCGTAATTAAGAGCAAAAGCAATGGTTGGCTCTCAGAGGAAGATGACGATGATCTATTCTCTGTCGACAAGGAGAAGGCCAAGCTTCACCGGCTGCGCCTCGACTCCAAGTCAATCCCAGATCGCCCCGAGAGGCGCCAGATCGACTTCGAGGCTAATCTCATTAGTCGAGCCATTGGCAAGAGTATATGCTTGCCACCAGACTGCATCCAGCTCCCGTGCGCATCCGAAGAGCACCGCGTCGAGTCGCTGAGAACGTTCATTGTCACCTTCAAGTGACAACACTGGAACAAGAAGAAGGCTAACAGGGACAAACCCATTGTCTTCTACAAAGGAGACATCGTCTCTCAGGCCCCGCCAGATGACGGCTTCGGCTGGTCTAGGCAAGCTGATGATACCCCTAAAGCAGTCCAGGTGTGGGGCGACCTGTCATCGCATATTTAAGAAATGTGTTTGAAGCAACACATTCCCCTGTGGCAAACTCCTGCCCAACAAAGATACTTCCGTCGACTGTGGGACCCTTCCCAAGGCCGGGGGCAACCCCTGTCCTTCCATAAGGATACCAGGGGGTTTGGTTACGACTAGGACCCGGACTTCCGCGTCCACTACACAGTCAACATCGTAGGCTTGCCACTACCAGCCGACGATCAAGCCAGAGTCGAAGTCAAATTCGACAGCTGCGGAGATGAGGGAGAGGAAATTCTGATCCTGATCTCCGCCAAGGCCAGAACCCCGGCTCAAACAGACGAGGAGTCCCCCTCGCCTTCCGGCCAAGACAAAGGGGGAGAAGAAGCTCCTCCGGTCTCTCAGCCAGTCAAGGGATCCAGTTCAATAAACCTTCCTAGGGGGGGTGGGATATCGCTGGTCCAAGTTGCGAAAGATTCTCAGCTTCGCCACGCAACCTCGGGGAAACCTCAGCAACTCCAGTTGATGACTGCTGGCCAAAAACTGGCGGCCTAGACCAATCCTCGATGGATTGCAGCGACAACCACTCTCCAGTCCCGCCAGCATCAGTCAATGGCCTCGAGAACCAAGAGCTACCCGAAGCTGACACTGATGATGACGATTTCATCGACCTCCAACCCGCTCCTCCTGAGCTAGAGGACGACGGCCAGGCGACCATCGATGATCTTCTGGAGATCAATCTGGGCGACGATGAAGCCCCTCAGCCTACATTCGTTAGCGCTCTCTTTGCCGAGGCAGAGAAGTAGGACTACAAGCAACTCCTGCTCGAGTTCAAGGACTATTTTGCCTGGACATATAAGGAGATGCCAGTGCTAGATCCCTCCGTAGCGGAGCACGACCTAGCCATCTCTCCCTCAATCATTCCGGTCAAGCAACCACAGCGGCGCATGCGCCATGAGCTGGAGCTCTAGGTTTCAGCCTAAGTCCACAAAATGCGGAGGTCGACTTCATCGAGCCGTGCATCTACCCGATTTGGCTCGCCAACATAGTCCCCATTAAGAAGAAGAATGGTCAAGTCCGCATCTGCGTCGACTTCCGGGACCTCAACAAAGCATGTCCGAAGGACGACTTTCCAGTTCTGATCACAGAAACAATGGTCGATATGACCACCGGCCATGAAGCCTTGTCTTTCATGGACGGGTCATCCGGTTATAACCAGATCCGGATGTCCCTTAAAGACAAGAACCATACAGCTTTTAGATCCCCCAAGGGGATTTTCAACTATAAGCGCATGCCCTTCGGTCTGAAGAATGCCGGTGCTACTTACCAAAGGGCCATGACCAAAATATTCGATGAGATGCTACACAACATCGTCGAATGCTACGTCGACGACCTCGTCGTCAAGACCAAAAGGCAAGAAGACCATCTACGCGACCTTCGCCAAGTCTTCGAGTGTCTCCGGTAATATGGGCTCAAGATGAACCCCATGAAATACGCCTTCGGCATATCCAGTGGCAAATTTCTCGGCTTCGTCGTCAGGTACCGAGGAATCGAGGTGGATCCCGGCAAGATCAAAGCGATCCGGGAACTCCCACCACCCAGCAACATCACTGAACTCTGGTCCTTCCAAGGGAGGTTGACCTACATTCGAAGGTTTATCTCTAACCTCTTCGATCGGTGCGCGCCTTTCAGCAAGCTGATGAAGAAAGACGCCCCGTTCACATGGGACTCGGAATGCCAAGCGGCTTTCAAGCAAATCAAGGAGTACCCCCTCACTCCCCCAGTTCTTGGAGCACCAGTCAAGGGTAAACCCCTCATCCTTTATATTGCTGCCATGGACGCTTCGCTGGGAGCTCTGTTGGCGTAAATCAATGAAGAAGGTAAAGAGCAGTACCTCTATTACCTTGTAGACACGCCAAAATTGACGTTACTGTGAGCACATCTCATATTGCCTCACAATGTCCCAATTTGACCCTCAAATTAACTTTATTTGAGTAGTTTTTCTCACTTTTCTTAGATTTTTCCCTTTTTTTCTCCCGTTTCTTATTTTTTCCTATTTTTATGGATTTTCTGGATATTTTTCTCCATTTTTTGGATTTTTCAATAATTAACGGCGTGAGAGGGGGCGTCATTTATTTTTAATAAAATTAAAGAAAATAAAAAAGAAAATGATGCCTCTTTGAGGAGGCGTCCGTTCTTTCTCTTTTCCTATTTTTCTGGATGTTCTGAGAATTTTTCAGATTTTTTTATCAATTGACGACTTAGAAAGGGGCGTTGTTTTGATTTTGATTTAATTAAAAAAAATGAAAAAAAATGCAATTGACGACATTTGGCAGGGCGTCATTTGCAATTTGGCATTATTTTAATATTATTTCTGGCCCACTTCCAGGGATGATTTGGTGGCCGGTGTCAGAAAAATACGAAAAAATAGTAATTAGAATCAGCACAGTTAGATGCACGTCCCCCTAAAATATGAGAAAATAATATTGAGAAATGAAAAATGATCCTGTTTTGCATGTTTTGAAATACGGCCCCCACGCGGACGTCATTTCAATTGACGCCCGAGCGCGCGGTCGTCATTTCCTTTGACTTTTTTATTATTTTTGTTTCACGACGGGGTGCATGTCGTCATTTTAAATTGACGCCCATAGTCAGGTCGTCATTTTCATTGCCATATTTTGAGATTTTAAATCCGACCGAAATTCGTATTAAATTTTAAATAGCGCCCCTCTGCAAGTCGTCAATTCCTTAAATGACGACGCCTCCTCGGGCGTCATTTTAAAAAGCGACCGTTTATCCGGTCGTCAATTCTTGTTGAATTCTGAATTTTCCCAGACCCTCTTCTTTCCTCATTTTAAGCTCATTTTCACTTCGGAAAGGACCCCAATGGCTTTCCATGACTGGAGGAACTCCTTCCAATATTTATCTCTTGCTAAAATCAACTATCCTAATTGTTCTTGGAATTAAAACTCTAATCTTCCCTATAAATAGAGCCCATGTGGCTCATGCTGAGAGAGGCCGAATATCAATTTTAAGAAGAGGTGCTGCTGCTGCTTCTTGGCTCAAGGAGGAGCGTCCTGCACGTTCAAAATCTTCATCCCTGAAGAAGCTTCCTCCCGAATGCATATCAAAGCCAATGCACAGACATGCTTCTCTATCTTATTGCCTCCTTGCTCTTCCGATTGCCTTGTTTTATTTCATTTATTGTGTTAACAGCATGCATCTTGCATCATATCTCTTTATTAGTTTTTATTCCTCAACCACGTTGAATCTCCTCTAGTGTAATACTTGCACATTTTATCTCTTATTTATTTTCTCATGCATTCATCATATTATATCCCACCCTTTGCATAGGGGTTTAAGGGCCAACACCCAACAAGGTGTGTTCTTATACATGCTTTTCATGCTCATCTCTATTATGAATTTGATGCTACACTCACCTTGATTTCTAATCCATATCTTTTATTGGTGTTTGTTATTGTTTTACAAGGGTAATCAACAAGAAGAACTCTCTTCATCGGCCGGCCGATCGGAAGAGAAGGAAAGCACTCACAATCTCCCCCGCATCCTTTTGAGGTTTTTATATTCGCGATCCCTCCATTGATTATTCATCGTTATATCTTTGAGGCCCTCGCGTCTCTGGCGATCACATTCCCCTTAGCATCCTACGCATGCTCCCCTTTTCTCCGATCTTCATTCCATTCTTCTTTTTCCCTTTTAATTATTTCTTATTTTTTCCTTAAGTGGATTTCTTGGAATCTACAAATTGGCGATCACGGTGGGACTTCTCTTGTTTTTCTTTGATTACCCTTTTCTTTGGGCACCCACGTGTGCCACCTCCCTTTTGCACCCACGTGTGCACCTCCTTTAGTGCTCCACGTAGCACACTCCCTCCTTCTCACTCCCTATACTCCCTATGTGATTTGTTAGTTTGATAGATTTATTTAGAATTTCATTTATCTATCCACCTCTAAGAAAGGAAGTGCATGTGGTGCTTTGTTCTTATTTTATGATTGCCATTTGTGGAGTTTGTGAGGTCTTTTCCTGTTGATTTCCCTCACTGTTTAAAGCTCTCTCGCCATTAAGGTTCTTGTCCACAGGAACAATTGACGCCCCTGGAGGGGGCACCCTTTTTAAGAATTGAAGTCAAGGGGGAGGGCGCCAATTCCCTGTTGCATACGTTGGTGGTCTCAGATTTCACAGTTTCTGTTTTATCATACCATTGTCTTTCACAGACCATTAGCATCATTCACATCTTGTTTGCACATCGCGTATCATATTTTGAGTATCATCTTCTATTTTCTATATACATCCTGTGCATACCATATTTAGCCTGTGGATATTATATATATATCCTGTGCTTCTTCTGTGGATTTGGTGCATTGGTATTTGCATTGGCATTTATAAATATCATATCATCATTTTGTGTTCTTTATTTTTCTTTTTTGCATTGCCATTTGCATTGGTTTGGGAGACCTCCTCTCCCCACACTCTTAGGAGTCACACCCCCCTCTTGGTGAAGGAAGGACCCTCCTTTGAGCATTCCGTCTCATTGGATCGGAAATTCCTAAACCAAGCCTCCGTAAGTCCCCGCACCTGTGGATTCCCTCACGGACGCCGGGCAGGTTGTACCTTTGAAGTCCCGGGTTTAGTTGGCCTATGCATGGTGAGAGAGTGTTCTTAGTTGGCATCGAAGTGAACTTACATTGAAACTAGGTTCCTCCCTTGTGTGAATCACTCTGAAGTTTATTAAAAGTCATTAATTCACCAAGGTTCAAATAAATAAATAAAAATCAACGGTAACCATTCCAACTCGTGTGCTTCTTTTCAAATTGTTTTGCTTGAACTTTGATTGCATAATGGCTTACCTTGATAGACAAAATAACATGTTTAATCTTAATTATGTTCATGAGAATGCACAACCTAGCATATCATATAATCCTCAATTCCATAATTCTCACCACAATCATTCTAGGGGACCACGCCCTCATTCTTATGGTGTTGCCCGACCCATGGGCAATGTCCAATCTCATTGTCCCTTGCCTCAATCACGAGACACTACCCCCTCGGGACCGTCTCCTCCCAACGACGAGAAGGTCTCTCAATTCATCAGTGTATTGGATCATCTCACCCCTCAACAAATCCAAGCCCTTAAGGCTATTATTGAGGGCACATCCTCTCCTCATCCTCCTCCGTCCACACCTACTCCTATTCGGGTGGCCCATCACCCGCCTCCTTCATCCACACCTACTCTTATTCGGGTGGCCCAGCACCCGCCTCCTTCATCGACACATACTCCTATTAGAGTGGCCCATCACCCGCCTCCTTTTATTTCTCATCCTTCACGGCCACAAGGTCCATTTATTCCTTGTAATCCGGCCCGTCCGGGTCCTTTAGCGGGTCATCCTATTAACCCTCCTCCACGGCCGTCATATCAAGCCACCCCTCCAAGGCAATCATGCCAACCTTCCAATGTTCATGTTACACCCCTCCAGCAAAGTATCTTTGATAGAATTGCTTCCATGGAGGAACAACTTAAGAGGCTCACCAGCCCGCGGCCCGCTCCTCCTCCATCTCAAGTCAATCCTCTTCATGATTTCATGAATAACATCGCTAAGTTAGAAAAAGATTGGAAGGAGATAAGAGAGAATGGCATCAATAACACGTGTGAGCAAGATATCAAAAATCAAGTGGACGTCGTTCACCCTCCACTCATCCACCCTGCTCATTTATCTGGCCCTCCATCTCCACCTTCACATTTACCTCCACAGAATTTTCCACAATATCATGACCATCTGCCTCCACTTTCACATGATCCTCCACAAAATCCTCCACCACCTATTATTATGCCTCCACCACGGTGTCCACTTGATATTTTTGATGAGATGAAGATTTGGAGACGCCACGAAATGTTGAAATTCCACAGGCACCCCTTTCAAGTTTCCTTCGTTTCCCACTCCCTCCATTGCCACCCGATGAACCCCTTGCTCAAGATGAAGCCACTATCCCTAACCCCATTTATGAGACCAATTGGTGCTATGATGATGTGTCGATACTCCAGTCACCCACACCGGTGCATCATGCGCCTTCCCCTATAACTAATACTTCTCGCATCATCCGACGCTTCCTACGCACCAAACCCTCTCCTTTTACACCTTCGACCTCTACTCTATCGGCCTCCGCCGAACCTCCACTAATCTCCACTCCACTAACTCCCGCCAAGCCATCCAAGCTTATCTCCACTCCACCGGCCTCCGCCGAGCCTTCCACTAAACCTCCACCCAATCCGCCATTAGCCTCTACCCCATCGGCTTCCATCGAGCCCACCATCGAACCTTCCCCAAGTAACCTCGGCCATCCATTATCCCTTTAACCCCAAAACCCACTTTGCATGTTCCTTCATCTATCCATTCACCCTTACCCATGGCTAGTCCTGAGCAGGATCCACCCTTTTTTGCACTCGAGCCAACCCCGACTACTTCTGGGCAAAGGGAGAAGCTCGACGTGTTTGAACCTCTGTTTCCACTCACCCTTTCTCCAACACCTTCCATTACACCTCCACCATCCATGGAGCCTTCCGCCTCCGCTTCCTCTACCACTCAGAATAGGAGTGCTTCGGCAAGTACTTGTGCCGAAGATAGTCAAGAGCCGGGCAAGAAGGATTTGGCCACGGCCATACTATTCAAGATGCAAGAATTTATCTGCCGGATGCCGATCCGTGTTGTCGTGCCGAGCATGGTTGAAGAGGCCGAGTCCCCGCCACTGCTCGCCAGAAGAGAATGCCAAGCGTTGATGCCGCCCAAGGGCTGGGCAGGGCACCCCTTGTTCCAACTTTCAAATCGTGAACCTTTTCTTCCATACAAGGGGCGAACGCCCATCTTGATCAATATTCTTCATATGCTACAATCCCTGGGCAACACGATGCTTCCTATCTCAACTTTCCAACTCTCTCACACTGTTGTTCTTCACTCTCCAAGGGAGTTGTCATTTACTATTGAAGTTTCGTCATGGGCTTGTACTTTATCCATTGGGCCTATTGACTATACACTTTCACTGCTATGGAGGGGCAGTTATCCTCATACCAAGGGGCCGTCCTCCATCCTCTCCATCTTTTACTCAACTCCACCCTCATTTATCATCAATTCTTCATGGGCCACTCCGGGGGTAAGAAGGAGGATCTCATCTTCTCGCCCTTCATATTCTTTGCATCTCATGCATTCTGTTGCATCCATGTCTTCATCACATCCATTTTGTTGCATTCGCATGCATTTGCATTCCTTTTTTTCGGAGTTTCCAGACCCGTATTTTCCCCATCTTCCGGAACCTCCGGATCTTCCGCATTCCCCATCTTGTTCATCTTCATCCTTGGGTCTCCTTACACTTCCTAGGCATTGCACACCCTCCAATCTTCTCTCAGGGCATCACGCCCCTTTCCAGCTCTTGCATCCAGACTCCTCAGATTTCTCTCTTGTTCTTCTGGGGCATCGCACCCCATGGTGTTTCATTCCTCCGAAACCTCTGGACTTTCTTCCAGGGCATCGCGCCCTTTTCTATCTTCCTCCTCCGGAACCTTCGGAACCTTCGGATCCTTCATCCTCTTCTAGTCCACTCCCCCCAAGGCATCGCATCCTTCCAAGTTTTTCCTCCCTAATTCTCCCGGGGCATCGCGTCCCCTTTCCTGCTATTTCCCTGGAACCCCCAGGTGTTTTATCCCTCCTTTTAGGGCATGACGCCCTTTCTGATTCTACTCCTCCGGAACCTCCGGACTTTCACCCAGGGCATCACACCCTTTTTTATCTTCTTCCTCCGGAACCTCCGGATCCTTCATCCCTCTCTCTATCCCTTGGGCATCGTGCCCCTTTCCATCTGCTTCCTCCGGAACTTCCAGATCTTGCTCTTTGGACATCGTGCCCCTGCACACCCTCACGCCCGGATCTTGTAGGCTTCCCACTGATTTCCCCTAGGCATCACGTCCCATGGTATCTTCCCCCTCCGGAACCTCTGGACCCTCCTGACCCTTTTCATCCACTCTTCCCGGGGCACCGCGTCCCTCGGCATTTTCCTCCTCCGGAATCTCCGGACCCTCCATCTTTCTTCCGATTTATCTTATTACTCTTCCAGGACATCGCGTTCTTCATTTTCTTCCTCCTCTTCCATCATCTTTTTCTCTATTTCTTCCCAAGGCACCACGTCCCTCGATATTTTATCCCTCCGGAGCCTCCAGATTCTTCTTCCTCTCATGATTCTCCTCCTCTGCCTCCAGACCCTCCGGATCCGCCTCATTCCATCTATCAATTTCTTCTTCTAATTCCTCCTAATCATGGGTCCGACCCGACTTCTTCCGCATCCACTACCTTGGGCATCTGCCCTTTCTCCCACTGCTTCCGAGGCTTTAGTCCTCACTCCTCCTGCTAATTCTCCTCTTCTTCTGTAGACTGTTCCATGTGATCAGGGTCTCCGCGTCTTAGCAAGGGAGTTCTAGCCCTCGCCTCTCTTCCTTTTCTCCTTATTCGTCTGAGTCTGGTCTGAGCACCACTCCTTCTTGTTAAGCCACTTCCAAAACCTTGGCTTCCAATCCTTTTATCTGCCAAAGAGGACTATCCCACGAAGATCAACCCCGCCTCTCGCGGCAGCTGCTTCAACAAAGATCGCAAGGTAATATGTTGACGTAAGTAAGCATTTTTATGATATCATTATCTCATTACTTCACGCATGATTTTCAAAATGAAGTGCTTCTTAACAAGATTAAGAGTGGTATTTTAGGCCTTTATCCTAGGTCGTATCTTTATCTTTACTAACTCTCATAAAAGAGTCTTTAGGCTTGCTTTTGCAGCACCTTTGGTTAATAAAAACCCCACGTTGGGAATTCGACATTCTCTCCCCGCTTGTTAAGAGCAACCCTTAGCTGGGCATTCCACACACTTCACGGCGCCCTTTAGCAGGCTCCTTGATAAAACACCGTTGCTACTTTGGCCATGCCATGAGTATATCTGAAAGTCTTTTCTCTTCTTTAATCGGCCGCATGCAGGGGCAAGAGGTTGACGAATGAGATGACCAACCTCGGTACTCCCCAATACGAGAGAAGTCTCAAATAGGGGCAGTCTTGACCCAAAATAAAGTCAAATTTCATGATATACATCTCGCTAAAATGGCTATTATGAAAATCAAGTCAAAATTTTGATAAATGTAAAATTATGAATTATGGCATGTCAAGAGAGGCAAAGTCCCCGCAGGGAAAACTATGGTCGTATGCATGTCAAGGGTCTAAAAATCAAAGGCACAAAGCCCCAGCGCAACAGGTTACCTCTTTGAGGGGTAATACCCCGGAAGGAATTTAAGTCTCGATATCTCCTATCATGCATAAAGCTTATCTCCAATTGTTCTTCTCTTCTCCCTCTAAGACCGAATGTTTCTCGGGTATGGCCTTGGTAGGGGCACCGTTAACCATGGACAGTCGGCTGTAGGACGCCACCTTTAAATGCACGTCCGGCTTTGGGTAGTTTTTTTAGCGAAATGGGAAGGAACGAGGACCCCTAGCCAGTGGTTTAAACATCCCTCTGATACTGTATTAGCAAAGTCTAAGTTAAAATTCAAACATAAAAATCATATATTTTCCAAAGTTCGTAAAAATTGAAAACTTTCCAAAAACTCATAAAAATTCACATGGTTCATTTAAAAAAAACATATTTTCAAATAATGCCCGCCCATTCGCATTTCTTCATCGTTGGCTCACACGCATTTCGATGTATATTTGCATAAGTTTAAGCATCGTAGGTGCATAGTCCAAAGTCTGTGCAAAGTCCAAAGTCTGTGCAAAGTTCAAAGTTTGTGCAAAGTTCAAAGTCTGTGCAATGTCCAAAGTCTGTGCAATGTCCAAGTCTGATCACACCCAACGTCTAAGCATCTCCCATTCCAAGTCCAAAGTCTATACATCACAAGTCCAAGCATTCTAAGTCCAAGCATGCTTCATCCATGTCTATACACATTCCATAAGTCTATACATCACAAGTCCAAGCATTCTAAGTCCGTCTGAGCATTTTACATGTCCAAGCATTCTAAGTCCAAGCATGCTTCATCCATGTCTATACACATTCCATAAGTCTATACATCCCAAGTCCAAGCAGCCCCCAAGGTCTAACCATCCTACATCAGTGCATATTCTAAGTCCAAGCATGCAACATCTGTGCATCCCAATGCAAAGTCTGTGCATTCCTCCAAAGTCCAAGCATTCTAAGTCCAAGTAATGCAAAGTCTGTGCATTCAATTCCAAGGTCGGTGCATTCCATATGTCTAGCCATTCCAAGGTCGATGCAGTCCCCATACAAGGTCGGTGCAATCCATGTCTAACCAATCCATGTTTGTGCATTCATAAGTCTGTGCAACCAATACGAGTCTGCCTATCCCACAGCTGTCACAAAAAATAATTAACTATTTTCAAAAATTCTCAAAAAAATAATCAAATATTTTTCAAAAAAAATTCTAAAAAAAAATCTCGAATATTCTCTAAAAATTCAAAAAAATGAATATTTCTCAAAAGATTCCAAAAAAAATCTCGAATATTTCTTTAAAATTTCAAAAAAATTGAATATTTCTCAAAATCCAAAAATACAAATAATTCCAAAAAAAATCAAAAAAAATTCAAATATTTTCTAAAATCCATAAATTTTTTTGAATACTTTAAAAAAATCATAAAAATTTGCATATTTCAAAATCCAAAAAAATGCATTGTATTTTGTTGATGGTACTTTTGCAGGGACAATTCCTTTGTAAGGACCAAGAACACGGGATGAGTCCTCTTATTCATTACTATCAATCTTTTGATTCTTCCCAATATTCTCATGATATGTCGCTCTGGGCACTTCAATCTGATCATCCCTGCCACTTGGGGTATCACTCTGATTATTCACGTCAATCTGATTATCTCTACTGCTCTGCGCATCACTCCAATCATTCAAGAGCCAGCTTCTATGATTATTTCTACTTTGCCAAGATTGTCATCCTCATGACAACATTAAACAAAAATACTTGGAATGATCTCCTGCTTCATATATGATGTTTTTCATGATGCTTTTCATTGCTATATAATGTTGTTAAAAGCTTTCATGCTACTGATTCCATGTTATGCTTAAATGCCTTATTCATTGCTTGTTATCTTCCTTATATCTTGGCTAATGAAATTTTGAGCGCAGGGTAAGAAGCTCTTGGTCCCACCGACTGGGCATCATCATCATCAAAGTCCCACGGTGTTTGCACATCATCTCAGTTCCCCACCATGCTTATTGCTATCACCATCTCCCCTGTATGCATTCTACTATATGTTACATACGATATTAGATTATATCAAGGACCTTGTGGCTTTGGTAAATCTGAAATTTGAGTTTCCCTTCATCAAAAATAATGATGATTTCAGAGGAATCTTAGTCATACGGATAGGCCGTTGAGCCGTCTAAGATTGGGGATGATGGTTCCCTTTTACGAGTTGGTGCGCGGATAAACGGGCTTCGGCTCAGTATCAGCTCGCGAAATTAGTTTCTTGACTCAATCTTGGCAGCTTAGCAATATTATCCTTGATTATCTTATATTTAAATTTATTTTAATTTTTTCTTTTAACCCAGCATGCATTCATATAGGAATTTGAATCAACAGTGAAAAATCATTCTGATAAGCTGATTTTGAGAGTCCAATTGATCTTAATCTTTTCAGATACGAGATATTCATTGCTGAATGGAATCCTCAGTTCGTTTTGTCGCTGTTTTGGGTCATTTTCTCGAAAGATCTTTGTTTGGATTTCTATCATCTTATTTCAATCCTTTTCATTTGATCCACATTGGTTGCAGCACGTCCACATTGGCTGGTAACCACTCCCCAATGGTGAAACTTACAAGTTTGTGACCTGGGGTACTTCCACCGCGCTGGAAGTTGATCATTCCTTTTCGTGCCCGCGTGCACACTCCCTCTTTTATCCAAACATCGTTGATTTCATTGAATTTCTCGAGATTGCCTCATCTCGAGTTTTGGATTCAATTCTCATCAGGTGATGTTGATCGCGTGTCTCATCACACCTTGTCATCTACTTTTCAGTTCGCTCTGCTCCCTTACAAAGCAGACGCCAAGGCGGGGCAGCTGTAGACACGCCAAAATTGACGTTACTGTGAGCACATCTCATATTACCTCGTAATGCCCCAATTTGACCCTAAAATTAACTTTATTTGAGTGGTTTTTCTCACTTTTCTTAGATTTTTCCTTTTTTCCTCCATTTTCTTATTTTTTTTCTATTTTTCTGGATTTTCTGGGTATTTTTCTCCATTTTTTGGATTTTTTAATAATTAACGGCGTGAGAGGGGACGTCATTTATTTTTAAGAAAATTAAAGAAAATAAAAAGGAAAATGACGCCTCTTTGAGGAGGCGTCCGTTCTTTCTCTTTTCCTATTTTTCTGGATTTTTTGAGAATTTTTCAGATTTTTTTATTAATTGACGACTTAGAAATGGGCGTTGTTTTGATTTTGATTTAATAAAAAAAATGAAAAAATGCAATTGACGACATTTGGCAGGGCGTCATTTGCAATTTGGTAATATTTTAATATTATTTCTAGCCCACTTCCAAGAGTGATTTGGTGGCCGGTGTCAGAAAAATACGAAAAAATAGTAATTAGAATCAGCACAGTTAAATGCACGTCCCCCTAAAATATGAGAAAATAATAATGAGAAATTAAAAATGGCCATGTTTTGAAATAACGGCCCCCACGCGGACGTCATTTCAATTGACGCCCGAGCGCGCGGTCGTCATTTCCTTTGACTTTTTTATTATTTTTGATTCACGACGAGGTGCATGTCGTCATTTTAAATTGACGCCCATAGTCAGGTCGTCATTTTCATTGCCATATTTTGAGATTTTAAATCCGACCAAAATTTGTATTGAATTCTAAATAGCGCCCCTCTGTAAGTCGTCAAATCATTAAATGACGACGCCTCCTCCGGCGTCATTTTAAAAAGCGACCGTTTATCCAGTCGTCAATTCTTGTTGAATTCCGAATTTTCCCAGACCCTCTTCTTTCCTCATTTTGAGCTCATTTTCACTTCGGAAAGGACCCCAATGGCTTTCCATTACTGGAGGAACTCCTTCCAATATTTATCTCTTGCTAAAATCAACTATCCTAATTATTTTTGGAATTAAAACTCTAATCTTCCCTATAAATAGAGCCCATGCGGCTCATGCTGAGAGAGGCCGAATATCAATTTTAAGGAGAGGTACTACTGCTGCTTCTTGGCTCAAGGAGGAGCGTCCTGCACGTTCAAAATCTTCATCCCTGAAGAGGCTTCCTCCCGAATGCATATCAAAACCAATGCACAGACATGCTTCTCTATCTTATTGCCTCCTTGCTCTTCCGATTGCCTTGTTTTATTTCATTTATTGTGTTAACAGCATGCATCTTGCATCATATCTCTTTATTAGTTTTTATTCCTCAACCACGTTGAGTCTCCTCTAGTGCAATACTTGCACATTTTATCTCTTATTTATTTTCTCATGCATTCATCATATTATATCCCACCCTTTGCATAGGGGTTTAAGGGCCAACACCCAACAAGGTGTGTTCTTATACATACTTTTCTTGCTCATCTCTATTATGAATTTGATGCTACACTCAACTTGATTTCTAATCCATATCTTTTATTGGTGTTTGTTATTATTTTACAAGGGTAATCAACAAGAAGAACTCTCTTCATCGGCCGGCCGATCGGAAGAGAAGGAAAGCACTCACAATCTCCCCCGCATCCTTTTGAGATATTTATATTCGCGATCCCTCCATTGATTATTCATTGTTATATCTTTGAGGCCCTTGCGTCTCTGGCGATCACATTCTCCTTAGCATCCTACGCATGCTCCCCTTTTCTCCGATCTTCATTCCATTCTTCTTTTTCCCTTTTAATTATTTCTTAGTTTTTCCTTAAGTGGATTTCTTGGAATCTACATACCTCAGCCGGAAGCTAATCGGTGCCGAGTATCGCTACTCCCCTATGGAAAAGGTTTGCTTGGCATTAGTGTTCGTAGTTAAGAAGCTGCGGCATTACCTCCTGTCCCATCAAGTCGAGCTTATATCCAAGCATGACCCTCTGAAATATCTCCTTCAACGGCCTATCCTCTCAGGCAGACTGGGGAGGTGGGCTCTCCTGCTGATGGAATACGACATTACTTATGTCCCCAGGAAAGCCATCAAGGGACAAGGTATGGCTGAATTCTTGGCAGCCCATCCAGTTCCAGACGATTCACCCTTCAACTCGGAGCTCCGGGACGAGGAGTCCCTTGCTACTCAATCACAACAACCAGTTGAACAGAGCGGAGATGTCTTGCATTAT
Source organism: Amorphophallus konjac (assembly GCA_022559845.1). Classification (NCBI taxonomy): domain Eukaryota; kingdom Viridiplantae; phylum Streptophyta; class Magnoliopsida; order Alismatales; family Araceae; genus Amorphophallus; species Amorphophallus konjac. Next base: position 148,686,295 of record CM040118.1, read on the forward strand.
TGGCAGCCAAGCGCTCTCACAACCAGCGTGCCTTGCTGGGAACTCTACTTCGACGGTGCTTCCCGAGGGATCACCCGGAGCAACCAGGATCCAGCCGCTATGGTAGGTGCCGGCATAGTGTTCCTGACTCCTAAGGGCGGAGTTTTGTACAACTCTTGTGCCCTCATGAAGTCCCTGACCAACAATGAAGCCGAGTATGAAGCTCTACTCATTGGGCTCCAAATGGCTCTCCACATGGGCATTAAATGCCTCAAAGCCTACGGGGACTCCTAGCTGATAGTTCGGTAGGTCCTCGGCATCTACGATGTGCGGAAACCAGAGTTGGTTCCATACCATACCGTCGTCACAAAATTAACCCAGAAGTTATATTTCTTCGAAATAGACCACATTCCCAGAAGCAGCAACGCTCAGGCGGATACCTTAGCAAAGTTGGCCGCGGCCATCAAGCTTCCACCCGAGGGCGAGGTCAACATCATCATCAAGCATAGAAGGCTGATGTCGAGCTCACTCGAAGGTATTACCAGTCTCACTATTTACGAGGTCCATGACCTTGACCGGAACACACCTCCAGAAGAGGATGATTGGCGTGCGCCCATCATCAAGTTCAAGAAAGGGTGGCTTCCCCCAGACCGAGCTTAAAGGGTCCAGCTACTCCGCCGAGCAACCTCTTACGAGTTGATTGGCGACTCCCTGTATAGACTCGTCCATGAGAAGGACAAGTCAATTCTCCTGAGATGTGTCTCCCTCGTCGAGGCTCGAGCCATCATGCAGGAGGTCCACTCCAGATTGTGCGGTGCACACCAAGTCGGAGACCGAATGAAGCACCACATCAAGCTCAAAGGCTTCTACCGGCCGACCATGTACGCGGACTGCATCCAGTATGCCCGTACATGCCATCAATGCCAATCCTTTGGCCCAGTACCCAGAAGACCTCCCAATCCACTGCGTCCTACAGCCCCCACTTGGCCATTCGCTGAATGGGGCATGGACATCGCGGGGCCTTTCCCGCCATCTTCCAAGGGACATAAATACATCTTGGCTGCCACCGACTACTTCTCTTCCTGGGCGGAGGCTCTACCTTTGCGAGAGGTCACCGCCGAAATCATTGCCAGATTCATCTGGCACAACATCATATATCGATTCGGTACTCCCAGTCGCATAGTGTCCGACAACGGGACACCTTTCAAGAATAAGGCCGTATACCAGCTAGCGGCCAAATTCCACATCGACTGGAGAACCTCTTCGGTCTACAACCCCCAGGCTAACGGCTTAGCGGAAGCCTTCAACAAAACCCTCTATAAGCTCCTGGCTAAGATGGTTAGCCACCGGAAACATGACTGGGGTGAAAAGGTCTTCGAAGCATTATGGGCCTACCGAACGGTCTACAAAACCCCCACGGGGTGCTCGCCGTTCTCCCTTGCTTACGGGACAGAAGCAGTTATCCCCATCGAAGTCCAGTTATCCTCCTATCGTGTGGCAATCCACACTGGCCTTGCTGGCCCCGATGAAGACGAGTACCAGAGAAGGCTAGAAGAGCTCGCCGATCTAGAAGGCAAGCGACTCGAAGCCTACAAGCACCTGCAAGTGTACCAGGCTCGCATGGCCCGAGCCTATGATAAGCTCGTCAAGCAGTGAGCTTTCAAGCAAGGCGACCTCGTCATGATCAAGGAAAAATAGGTGATGGCAGGGCGCTCTAGTGGAAAACTATAGCCAAATTGGCGAGGTCCATACATCATCTAGAATGTCTATGAGGGTGGGGCCTACACGTTGTTGATCACAAAGGTCATAGACTGTTCCCGCCTCTCAACGGCAAACACATGAAGCTATATTATGCACCAGAGCATGAGTTCGCGCGCCAGCCAGACTAAGGCGCGCATCCCTGCTAGCACCAATAAGGCCGGTCCTCCCCCATGAAGGATCTAACCGGCCAATCCCTCCAGTCTACAATCCCCAGTCAACCAGCCAGCTCAGCTCCTCGGAATCACCGCCGGGCATCCGCTGGGGCTGATCTCTTGCCCTCATTCCCATCACTACGGGAACACGGGCACCTCTGCACCGGCACCAGTCTAGCCGCCAGGCTCCCAGGTAAGTCAAAAAAAAACAACAAAAAAATGGGGTTAAAAATAGAGATGCCCTAGCAGACCAGTCGTCCTCACCACAATAGGGTGGCTGGGGGCAAAAAGGCCAATAACCCGACTGAGGTGAAAACCCGAAAGGGCACCTCGGGCAAAATTGGGAAACCCCTCAACGTGAAAACCCGCAAGGGCCCGTCGGAAAAAGCTAAAGGGGGTCGGCTCTGGCGAAAATCTGAAAGGGCGGTAGAGCCGATAACGAGAAAATCTTCTTCTCCCCACCAGTCAGAACGGCCTTCCACCTATTCCTTGGTGGGCCGGTAGCCTCATCCAGAGCCAATTTCCAATTCATTCGCACTACTACGGCGCAAACCCTCCAATCCCCAGTTAACCTCGCATTATTCCTGCTCAGTTTGGCCAACCTTTAGCCCCTGTTTCGAAGACACATATCAACTAGTCCCTGTGTTAGTCGATCTCCCAGTCACCATCTTGTTAAACTTGCATTTCGGTACATCCCCAACCACTTATTATTCTCTGCCCCTACATCCTACATACCCGAAAAATCCAGAACCTTCCAGTTCATTATAGTCCCAGTTTCCCCATACAATCCCTGATCCACTAGCCATAACTCCAGTCATACCTCGCCTTAACAAAGTGGCTCTTCGCCACCATGGCCTGAAGAGTTCTAAAAAGAAGCAAACCCTTCCTAATGGTCGAACAATATTCGGCCATTCACACCTTCCAGTCTCAGGTTACGTCCCCTGACAGCAGTGCGTTATGGACGGTAGTCTCAAAAAAAAGTATAAAAAAGAAGAAAAAAGAAAAAAATGGGGTTAAAAATAGAGATACCCCGGTGGCCTCAGTCGGCTCCCTCTACAAGGCGACTGGGGGCAAAAATTGCCACCCACCCAGCTAAGGTGAAAACTCGAAAGGGTGCCTTAGGCAAAATCGGGTAATCCCTCGGTGTGAAAACCCGCAAGGGCGCACGGGAAAAAGCTAAAGGGAGCCAGCTCTAGCGAAAACCCGCAAGGGCGGTAGTGCTGGTAAAGAGAAAAAAAACTCTCTATCCCTCTCTATTTTTCATTTACAAAGTTGTCGGCTATAACACACCCCGATGGCGAGCTCAACATCACTCCACAACAATGATGGCCACCACACCCCCGAGGGTCGGTCATCACCAGCCTCCAGCTTCCAGTTACGGCTACAACGCCTTCACAGGCCAGCCGCCAACTTTCATCCCCAGCACTTCGGCTACAACGCCTTCATAGGCTAGCCGCCAGCTTTCAACCCCAGCACTTCGGCTACAACGCCTTCGCAGGCCAGCCGCCATCCTCCAGCCCCAGCACTTCGGCTACAACGCCTTCGTAGGCTAGCCGCCAGCTTTCAACTCCAGCACTTCGGCTACAATGCCTTTACAGGACCAGCCTCCAGCCACCAGTCCAAGTTCCCCGGCTATAATGCCTTCATAGGCCAGCCGCCAATTTCTAATCCCAGTCACCGGCTACAATGCCCTTACGGGCCAGCCGCCAGCTCCCAGCTCCAGTTCGGGTAAAACCCGGTCTGCTGCCCCTCACACCGGTACGTGTCAAAACAATCAAGCACGACCGACAGTAAGTGGTAGCCACTCCTTGCACTCAACCCCATTCCTCCAATTGAGAGAATAACAACTCAACAAACAACAACACCAAAATCCAGAGTTTGTCATTGATACTCTGTAAGAGGGGGCCCAAGACATGCCCTTGGGGTAATAAAAATACACAGTCTGGATAACCAAAAAGGGGAAAGGGAAGTGATACAATCACGGCCTAGCCTCGCTCCCCTCCAGCTCCGCCAAGCGGGACTCCGCAGCCGTGAGCTCCGCCTCCAAGGTCGACGCAAGCTGAACGATGGCCTCAGCTCCGACTTCGGCAGTCCGCCACTCAGCTCTAGCAAGCTCTACGGCTTGCCGCTGTTCCTCCAAGGCCTTCTGCAGGGCCTCCGCTCTGCTGGTCGCCTCGCCCAACTGCCTGGCGCGGTCCTGAGCAAGAAACACGGCCGCGTCGGCAAGCCTCCTCTGCTCGGTCGTAGCTGACGCAAGCCAAGCACACTACTCTTGTATCTCCCAGATGGCCGCTAGTCGTTGTGCCTGCTGCTCCTGAGCCTCCCGAAGCCGCAGATACTCTGCCCAAATGCCGGCCAAGCCAGACATCCAGGGCCCACGAGGGAATCAGAGGCCGTGGTAGCCGTGTGTGCACTCCCTCAGCCGCTGCCGAAGCTCCTCTCGGGAAGGCAGGGGGTCACCCCCCCACATAGCCCTGGGCGCGCTGAAGTAGGGCTGCACCTGCATCGGCGTCCAGCAACAGCTCCGGGCTGCACCTGCATTTGCCAATCTCCAGCTCGAGGGAAGAGTGACCCATCTCAGCCAGCACCCCAGAAGGACCTGCACAATCCCACCAAATAGTAAACAGGTCAACAATGCTCAGGGTCTCCCTATGATAAGACAAGGTGAAAAACCTGAGAAAGGTCCTGACTCTCACCTGGTGTGGCTCCTGCTGCGCTTGCAACTTCCCCACTCGGGGTCAGTGAAGGTAACCTCTCCTCCGCCCCGGCAATGCCCTCTGTCGGAGTCGGAGAGGGTAGAGACTCCCCTGCAACCCGATCCTCCCCAATGGCCATTGGGGTGACGGAGGGCTCCTCCTGACCCTCCTCGACGGGAGCCGGCGTGTGCTCCGCCTCAGACTCCAGTCCTGGACATAACACAGAAATGTCAGCTCTCTGCCACAATTTCTATATCAAAGCCAAGGCGGGAGCAAGGAGAAACCGCACATACCCTCCAGCGCCGCCTCCATCTCGGCATCTCCGGCAGAAGAGATCTCGAAAGAAGAAGAACTCGAGCTCGAGCTCTCGTCGGTCTCCATTGTGGCGATGCCGCCCTCTGAAGAACCAGATGAGCTCTCTGATGAACCCCCAGCCACGGGCAAATTAGGGGCACCTATACATTGGGAAACCAGATTAGGCTATTATAAAGTCTGGACTCACATAAAGATAGCTCACTAGTCAAAGGTGCTAGGGAAGAAGTTTGATGGGAATCGATGCTGAGCACTGACTTTTTATTTTGCATTTGTGTCCTTTAGTTTATTTTTATATCCTTGGGAAAGTATATGTGTAATTGTAAGGCTTTATAAGTCAATGTGTCATTCCCAAGGATTGTTTGGGTCTTTGTGCAAAATGTCAGTAGGTCCAGCAAGGGGGCCCTCACTCCTTCCTCATTGATCCAAGTGGCTCCATTTGGGTCCATGTGGGGCTGGTCAAAGTCCTAGGTGGCCTTCTAGATGCTTGGACTTTCAAAGGGGGACAAATGGACTAAAAAGTCCAAGATGCCACCTACCTTGCCAACTTGGTCAAAGGGGTGCCCCCCTTTTATGGGTTATTTTTTATTTTTGAAAAAATATGTTAGAACTAATTAGTTCTATCCCTTATTTACCCTCCCTAATTCTAGATCTAGGGTCATTTTGAGTCTTTTTACATTTCATACAAATAGGTTGTATTTCCATTTTATGTGAAATAATGAAGTGAAATTTCAGAAATTGGGTTAGAATTCCCTTAGAGGGTGTGCCCCTCTCCCCTCTCTCCTTGTTGTTCTTCTTCCTCTGGCATTACAGGGTGTGAGACCCTTTCTACCTCCCCCTCTCATCCTCTGAGTTCTCTTTCTGCCGCCGTCGCCATCGCACCGCCGTCATCGTCGGAATTCTGTCTCCATCAGGATAGAATCTCTTCCATGAAATTTTATCTTTTGTTCTTGTTGTTTGATCGAGCCCAAACTTTGAGGGTTTTTTCTACATATCTCCCCTAATCTCCAGTTCAAATTTCGTGCTATTTGGCCTTAGTTTGATATTTTTCCCATATTTTTGTTTGTCCTCTCAATAATCTGCCCTTTTACAGATCTGCGGGACAGTGTCACCCTCTCGTATTTTTCCCACCCCCTTATCAATTTTCCAAAAATCCCAAAAAATTCGTCAATGTTCCTCACATATACCCCCTTCCACCATAATTTTCGTGGAGTCTATAAAAATCATTTCTTATTTGGTCAAAGGTCAGTTTCACGCAGATCTTTTGTTGTCCTGAGTGTCAGTAACCTGATCCACAGGAAAACATGTAGTTTGCAGAGTTTTTCGTTTCTAATCCCTCTTCTGGATCGACGGGAAAAGCATATATGTTGTAGTTCTGTGAGTGCTCTTTCCAACGGTACTAGCCACGCCTCGATCAGCCTCCAGATCTGAGCACCATAATTCTTGCCGCCGAGGCGCGCAAATCTGTTCCCTGTGCAGATCAGAAAAAGTAGTCAGGGAATAATTCGTGCAAAAATATCAAAAGTCAACTTCCGGAACCGCCACTTCAGGGAGTCGATCAGGGACATCTCGCCATCGTCCCAGCCAAGCGGCGCCTTCAGAAGGCCTCAGGAGGGCAACGTTCCTTTGGAAACCCCGCCTTGCTGTCCAGCGAGTGAGAACCGAGTCGGCGCAGTACCGAGTCGGACCAGCAGGTCGAGTTCGCCCGAACGCACCTCCAGATTGCTGCCCGTCAACCCAGGGTCGGTCCTCCCGGGCCCCACTTGTAGCCCTTTACCTCCCTGCGTGGAGTGGGCAATAAAATTCACGGTTGTAATTAACTTTTTACTGTTGTTACCGGGAGTTACCGTAACTGGCCGGGATCGTCTTCCCCATGCCCGAAGCGTGGAGGTAAACTTGCCCCCACTCTTTATTGCATTATGCTTAGTTCGTATTCATTCGTATATGCCGCTACGAGTGTAGGTTTCTAGCCCGATATATATTGTTATCACCGCTGCGAGAGTGAGTGAGTGTACCGTCCCGTGACTCAACCCGAGTTAACGCGGAAAAGACCGATACCCGAGACTCACGGCCGGTTTCTCAACCGCGCCCTGTCCCACGTTTCCCTCGCATAGGGACGATCGCGAGCTAGAGTCCCAGGTCGCGTGTCCGTCCCGCATCAATTTGGTATCAGAGCACCAATTGAGTCTAGGGTAGTCATTTGTAAAACTCCAAAAAAAGAGTCGTTTAAGTCGAGTCTAAGTCTAAGTCGGTCTAAGTGTCACATTTGCATACCATTAATCGGTATATCAAAAGGTGTTGTCCGAACGTTAGGCTACGCCTATCGGGAAGGCCGCACACTTGCGTGAGTGATCTTCAGATCGGTTAACTCCGCCACGTACCGAGTCTTGGTTTAAGTCTAGGGTCCTTAGTGTGCATGCATTCCAACCTTGCATAGTCGGTCTAGTATCTTGTCCAAGTGTCGGCATGTCCATCCACTAGTGTCCCCGTGTCCCATGGATTACCAAACGCCCGGATCTTATGCATGGTGGCGATACTATCTAAGATGGGAGAACCACCCGGACCACCCCCGTAGACCCGTAGCCCGGGACTTCTATGGCTCAAAAAACCCATGTGACTACCTAGAGTGGGAAGCCATTATGGACGACTACTTTGAGTGTTACCTTATGTCCGGTCCCGCGCAAGTCGACTTTGCCAAAATGTGACTTTTCTATGAAGCCGCCGAAACATGGAGGGACATCAAGTACTTCCAGGAAGATAGGAGGCTAATGCCCATCGAGTCATGGTGGGATATGAAGAGAGCGCTTAGGAGGGTCTACCTTCCCTGTCCACCTACCTCCAACCACGGGGGTCATACCACTAGCCATCCCCACCAACTCACCCGCAATCAAGTGGGCCACACCTCCAACCAACCCCACCCCTTCACCCCCATCCAAGCCCTCCAAAGCAACCCCAATCAAGTGGTCTGCCCAGTCACCTCCCACCAAGTGGAAGCCCCGCTTCTAGCCGAGCCTAGGTCCACACCCGAGCCGAGAGACGAGGAGCGAGTCCACCACGAGGTTCCTACTCCAACCCACACCTTTGATGAAATCAAGAAAATGTTTTCGGATTGGTTGGAAAGGACACGTGCTTCTTCACCACCCGTGAGTGCTCCATTGCTACACTCTACTTCTGAACTTTATTCGGAACCATCTTATTTGGAGCCACCAAAGCCCGAGCCACCCGTGTTTCTAACGGGTACGCCTTTCATAGTCGAGCTACTTCTTAGCTGGCTCAAGGATGGCTTGGTCCAGCTTCCTTACCCATCCATGGACCCCACCTTACCGTTAGTGCCCGTCAACTCCTACCACACTACCTTTCGGTCTAGTCACCATGTTGATACCTTGGATGACCTTATTATGAGATTAGACACGCAATGGAAGTTGACGCACTCATTGGCCCAAAGCTTCGACCAACCCACTAGTCTTAGCTTCACCTATCCGGCCTTAGGGTCCATTACCTCCGTGTGCACCGTGAGTTGAGTCACCACGGAGATCCTCTTATTCCTCCCCATGCCGGCCGAGCCCGACTTCATACTCTTTCGCTCGAGGGATGAACCATACATCCTACATATGACCACCGTCCCACCTACCACAATGCATGAGGGTGACCATCCACACCTTCAAGACTTCTACACGTGGGACCGTGACTTGTGGGAGCCCACTATAAGGGGTCATACCTTCTTTGATCCCTTTGACCCATTCCCTAGTGGACCCCTAGACCCACCATATATACTTCACTTCTTCGAGAGAGTCTACTACCACACCCCTACCCCACGAGCCGGGTCATTTATACCCATCAAGCCCGTTCTCGATACACCTACACCCAGTTCTCCTAGCACTCTCAAGTCTCCCAAATCCAAAGGGCCGTCCATGCATGACTGGGTCATACTAGGGCGTCTAGGTGTTCCCCATTCCGCCAACCACCGGTTACGTCAAATGCATGCATGGCACATATTCGGGTGTCCTGGCCCACCGTCGCCTATGCGTAGGTCGGACTAACATTAGGTTTGTTTAGGGTCTTTATGAGTCTTTGTTTCGTTTGTCCGTTGTGTGTCTGTGCATACCTCGAGTCGATTCGGTTTGTACGCTCGCGTTGTTAGTCCCTTTCGAGTTCGAGACTGGTCGGATTTTCGGATCGGTTCTACTTCACATATCGGATATAGTCACATAAGGGACAAGCGGTGATTCCTAGTGAGTCTTCGAGCCGCTTTCCTTCATTTGAGAGTGACCCCACCCCGGAGTGTCCACCTCTAGCCTCATTCCCCAGCAGCGTGTGCATATCGAATCTATACGGGATGAGCAGGTGCCGATTACTTGGAGTGGAGCGTACTCCGCGCTTCCAGGTTCGGTGACGCATCCGCCGGAGCTACTCGAGCAGCCGCACCCCTTACTCGACAGGGTCGAGTTCTTCCCACCCGGGGAGAGTTGATGGGAATCGATGCCGAGCACTGACTTTTTATTTTACATTTGTGTCCTTTAGTTTATTTTTATATCCTTGAAAAAGCATATGTGCAATTGTAAGGCTTTATAAGCCAATGTGTCATTCCCTAGGATTATTTGGGTTTTTGTGCAAAATATCAGTAGGTCCAGCAAGGGGGCCCTCACTCCTTCCTCATTGGTCCAAGTGGCTCCATTTGGGTCCATGTGGGGCTGGTCAAAGTCCTAGGTGGCCTTTTAGATGCTTGGACTTTCAAAGGGGGACAAATGGACTAAAAAGTCCAAGATGCCACCTACCTTGCCAACTTGGTCAAGGGGGCGCCCCCCCTTTATGGGTTATTTTTGATTTTTGAAAAAATGTGTTAGAACTAATTAGTTCTATCCCTTATTTACCCTCCCTAATTCTAGATCTAGGGTCATTTTGAGTCTTTTTACATTTCATACAAATAGGTTGTATTTCCATTTTATGTGAATTAATGAAGTGAAATTTCAGAAATTGGGTTGGAATTTCCTGGGAGGGTGCGCCCCTCTCCCCTCTCTCCTTGTTGTTCTTCTTCTTCCTCTGGTATTCCAGGGTGTGAGACCCTTTCTACCTCCGCCTCTCATACTCTGAGTTCTCTTTCTGCCGCCGCCTCTGCCGTCATCGCACCGCCGTCGCGCCACCGCCGTCATCGCCGAAAGTCTGTCTCCATCAGGACATAACCTCTTCCCCAAAATTTTATCTTTTGTTCTTGTTGTCTGATTGAGCCCAAACTTTGAGGGTTTGTTCTACATATCTCCCTTAATCACCAGTTCAAATTTCGTGCCATTTGGCCTTAGTTTGATATTTTTCCTATATTTTTGTTTGTCCTCTCAGTAATCTGCCCTTTTGTAGATCTACGAGATGGTGTCACCCTCTCGTATTTTTCCTACCCCCTTATCAATTTTCAGAAAATCCCAAAAAATTCATCAGTGTTCCTCACATATACCCCCTTCCACCATAATTTTCGTGGAGTCTAGAAACATCATTTCCCCTTCGGTCAAAGGTCAGTTTCAGGCAGATCTCTTGTTGTCCTAAGTGTCAGTAACCTGATCCACAGAAAAACCCGTAGTTTGTAGAGTTTTTCATTTCTAATCCCTCCTCTGGATCAATGGGAAAAGAATATATGTTGTAGTTCTGTGAGTGCTCTTTCCAACGGTACCAGCCACGCCTCGATCGGCCTCCGGATCTGAGCACCATAATTCTTGCCGCCGAGGCGCGCAAATATGTTCCTTGTGTAGATTAGAAAAATCAGTCCGAGAATAATTCGTGCAAAAATATCAAAAGTCAACTTCTGGAACCGCCATTTCAGGGAGTCGATCAGGGACATCCCGCCATCGTCCCAGCCAAGCGGCGCCTTCAGAAGGCCTCAGGAGGGTGACGTTCCTTTGGAAATTGCACCTTGCTGTCCAGCGAGTCAGAACCGAGTCGACGTAGTACCGAGTCGACGTAGTACCGAGTCGGCACGGGACCGAGTCGGACCAGCGGGCCGAGTTCGCCCGAACGCACCTCCAAATTGCTGCCCATCAACCCAAGGTCGGTCCTCCCGGGCCCCACTTGTATCCCTTTACCTCCCTGTGTGGAGTGGGCAATAAAATTCACGGTTGTAATTAACTTTTTACTGTTGTTACCGGGAGTTACCGTAACTGGCCTGGATCGTCTTCCCCACGCCCGGAGCGTGGAGGTAAACTCGCCCCCACCCTTTATCGCATTATACTTAGTTCGTATTCATTCGTATATGCCGCTGCGAGTGTTGGTTTCTAGCTCGATATATATTGTTATTGTTGTGCCCCTTGTGCTTTGATGATAGGGTGTTATTATTTTGATGATGGCAACTCAAGGAGTCACCACATAAGATGGCAAATCAATGAGTCACCACATAAGAATGATGATGATAATGATAGTGTGTGTGATGATAAAATGATGTTTCGAATGCATTATTCTGATTAAGCCCATGCACATGTTAAGTCAGTACAGAGTTTTGCCTAGACGTGCATATGTTTGCTGCATAAACCTTGAGTCCGTGCAAGGTTGCTCACATGTCGTTAAGCTTGTACATGCATACATAAAGTTGATGCAAGCATGCAACAGAGTCAGTACATTGCTTAAGTCTGTACAGGGTTAATTGTCTAGGCTTGTGCATTTCATAACTATGTTTCATGGTGGCCATAAGTTAGTGAATGCCTAGACTCATGCATGTTCAAGGGACAAAGTCTGTACAGAATTTTGCCTAGACTGCATCAACTCAAGTCTGTACATTCCTTGGTGGCTAGTCTGTACAACCTCCGTTGTTTCACTCGACTAGTCAGTACAGCCAGCGCTCTTCATGCACATACATAGTTAATGCATTGATTTGTCTCGCACATACACTAAGTCTTCACATGGTTGCTTTGATGACTTAGCAAGTCTATACATTCATAGGCATAGTCAGTGCATTCGGTTGTTTCATGTCTATACAAAGTCTGCACATTCTCTGCTGATATGTCCGTGCATCATTTTAGCAAAGTCTGTACATCGTCTTGTCGCATGCATGCAAAGTCTATACACTCCTTGATAGCATGCCTGAGCATTTCTCTTCAATGTGCATACTTTCCTATATGCATTTGTGCATCTTTCAAGATAAAGTCTGTACACTCTTCACCATGCATTCAAAGTCTATACATTCTATTGCATACATACGTAAGGCAGTGTCATGCACTCAAAGTCCATACATGCACACGCATAGTTTGTGCATTATGCATTCATGCTTAAACTCTAGGCATAGCAAGTCTGCACATTGGTTGTACATTGCGCACAAAGTCTGTACACTCGTTGATGGCATGTTCGAGCATTCATTTTCAATGTATATACCTTACTATATGCATACTACATTACACTCCATCAAGTCTATACATTCTTAGTTTAAATCTCAAACCTACTCGATGCATCTTTTTCTTTTCCTTCAGATTGATTCGAACTGATATCAAGTTTTATCTGACAGTACTCATGTTCGAGAAGCTCAGTATGGACACGTGATCCAAGAATGGAGATGGCTCAGGATCGTGACACGTGTAATGCAGTAAGTGAAATTCTGCCACGTGGTCTAGGCTCTTGGGCGGGAACTGTGGAGGACACACGCCCACCTATCTGCTGCTGCTATAAAAAGAAGACTTCTCCATCTGGAGAAGACTATCGTGAAGTGTGAGGAGCCTGCACGATCCAGAAAGAAGAGAGCTCGAGAAAGAAAGAGTGAGCAGTAAAGAAGAAGAAGAAGAAGAAAGAGAGATCGAGAGTTTAGAAGAAGAAGAAGAGAGTCATCTGAAGCTTTGTCTATAGTGGACTGTGGATCAAATCCAGGCCAGTCAGCTCTTTGAGAGCCACATTTATGTTTTATCATCTACAGCTTTCTGTCGCTGTGATTTCCCATTTCCTGTTTTTCTTTTGAACTCTATTTCAAGCTGTTTGTCAGCAGAGCAAGCTGTGTTGCTCAGCGGGCAGAGGAGGATTCCTCTGGACGGGTTAAGCTGTAGTCTCCAGCGGTTGGCAAAGCTGTAATGCCCAGCGGTCAAGCTGTTAGTCAGCGGTTGTAGGCAAGCTGTGAGGCCCAGCGGTTTAAGCTGTGTATCAGCGGAATCCACACTCTGGTTTGAGTGTGGGGTGGACCTAGGTCTGGAGGACCGAACCACCTAAAAATCTTCTATCCATTGTGGTGTGATTGTTTATCTTATTCCGTTAGGTGAATGCTTAGGCACGATCTGTTTCTCTCTGTCTAGTAAGGTTGTTGATTGCACTTCGTCTGTTCGATGACTGCATTGAGAGTCCTTTGACATTGATCCTAAGTCACTAATCCGTTCATGTGTAAGCATTTTAGTTAACTTAGTGAATCTGTTTATTCTGCAACTGTTCATCGGCTTTCAGTTTGTATTAGGTAGTTTGAATTTGGGGAAGAGTTTTTTAAGGAGATTCATTCAACCCCCCTTCTGAATCCGAGTCTTGAACCCAACAATTGGTATCAGAGTAGGTCTCTGACTTTCCAGATCCAACGATCTGCAGAGGATCCTGCTAGTCTGTGTGGTGCTTTGCTATTTGTATTTTGGTGCATTTCTTATCGATTGCTTTGTGTGTTGAACCTGTTTGCTATCTATCTTAATGGCTCGTCCGCTTGCGTTTGATGGTTCTAACTTCAGTAAGTGGTTAGGCGGCCTATGCGTTTATATGAATTCCATTGATTCTAATCTATGGAGTTTGGTTTCAAAAGGCCCACACAAATTATCTCATGATGAGACCAAGTGGTCTAGAGAGGACAGAGTAAAGAACCGTGATAATGTCACAGTTCTTAATATTTTGAAAGCTGTAGTTAATACTGATAGTGACGCGGCGGCGACGTGGAAATGGATCGACGGCACTCCGATATCACGAACAAGATGGGAACGGATAACTGCTATCTCTCACAGCTCGGCCTCACGCCGGACGGTCTCACACCGGGCGACACTCAAACTCGCAAGGAGAAAGAGGGAAGGAAGGAATAAGGCAAACACCTTAGGCTCAATCTTTTGCTCATTCATTCATATCATACGTAACACACCTTAGCCTCATTATATAGGAAAGAAAGCTATAACAACAAGACCCTCTAACTTCCACTAATTGTGTTTATACCCTAGCCTAATAAAACAAAATCCACCCACCTAACTTTGACTTGTGGGTTTTAATCAAATAAAATAAAAATTACACACATGTTTATTTGACTTAGACTAGCCTAATAAGACGGAAGTAAAAATACATGTAGGAATACATGTATACATACACACAAATACATATACTCAAGACGCAATATAACTACCGTAGGCGTAAGCCGAGTCTTCAGGAAGGATCTCCGAGCCATAAGCTCGATGTCGGGGCAGTGCGGCGTCGGCTCCGAGTAGTGGGCCCAGTAGTGGACCCGGTGTCCCCACCAACCCTCCCGGGGCGGCTGGAACTCGACTCCATCGAGTACGGGGGGACACTGCTGCGATAGTGCTCCAGCAGATCTGGATCGAGGCGCTGGAGATCTTCCCGGCTGATCCAGGAATCATCAGAAGGTGGACGGTCCCGCCAGCGGTCAAGGTAGCGCTGGTACTCCCTGCTCCGTGTAGTGGTCACCTGCTCATCCAGTATCCTCTCAATATGCTCGCGCGGTGCTCTCAAGGATGTGGGACGCACAGGGGTGGGCTCACTCTCAAGGGGAGGAGAAGGCTCGAAAGGATCACTCGGAATCGCTGTGGGTTCCTTGTAGGCCACTAGGTCTGCCACATTAAAGGTCGAGCTAATCCCCTCTTCGGAAGGTAAGTCCATAACATAGACATTGGCGCCAATCTCTTGCAGGATTGGGAAGGGACCATCACTACATGCTTGTAACTTTTTAACGACTCTCGAGGGGAGTCGTTCGGGCTGGACCCGTACCATAACCAAGTCACCTTTTTGAGATTCATGGTGACGCCTATGCGAATCAACTGACTCATGCAGACTAATGACGTGCTGTGCAAACTCGTCGGCAGATTTGGACAGTCTAGACTCGAGGGGAAGGTTGGGTAGGGTGGACCCAGGGGCAAGCTCAATAGCGTGTTGTACATCACACATGGGAGGGAGTCGAGAAGGCAAGTCCTCGGGGACGATGCCTTGGAAGTCTTGCAGTATGGCCGGGTCTTCAGTTGGGACTAAGACTCGAGACTCCTCGGGTGTGATGGTGACGTCAACAGCCAAAACATGAGCACCCTCAACAACCTCTATGTCTAGCTTACCGACATTCATGGAGTCAAGGCACCTAACTAGGTCATGACTAACCTTAGGGGCCTCAAAAACGGGTGTGATAGATGTAGGAGAAGAGGGAAGGGGAGGTTTCCCTTCAGTGGGAGTTTGGGGATTCTCCTGAATTTTGGGAGTTCCGGTGGGGGTGGAGGTGGAACTCTTTCCCGGGGTTACCTTTGGGGGTACCGGGTACAACTGAATCTTCTTCCCGTTGTGGGAGAAGGAACACTGATTGGACCGACCAAAGGTAGCGAGATCTACATCATAGATCCATGGTCGTCCTAAGATGATGCTCTCGGCCTTCATAGGCATTACGTCACACAAGATTTGTCCTTGGTAGGACTGGAATTGGATGGGAATGACACATGTGGTGGTGACTGGGATAGAAATGTCATCGACCCAAGCCACGTTGTATGGCTTTGGATGAGGGTGCGTAGGTAGACCTAAACGGGAGACAAAGTCTGAAGAGACTGCATTGATACAGCTCCCGTTGTCAAGAATTACCTTACAAGGATGAGAGTTCACCATGATGTAGGTTTGAAAGATAGAGGTTCGACGCCAATCATCCTCTTGGGGTGTTGAGATACAGCGAACTACACCCAATCTTTTCTGGCTAGAACTCTCGAAAATGTCTTCTACCTACATGTACTCGACATGCATGCCATCATATATTACATCCATTTCCTCAAACTGGGCGATGAGGTCAGGATCGGCCATATATCTCTCCTGATCCATGGGTGTTTGTAGAGTTGAAATGCGCTCTAGACGGCCTGATAAATTCTTAGACCGACGTGGCATGCACGAGCTCGGACCTAGATGATGCAATCCTGAGACCGAAAATTAGCAAGTTGTGGACCCAGCTGATATACAAAGGGTCAATTTGCAGGGATCGGGCAGGGAAAAGTTGCTCGCCCGTAGGCGAAGTAGTCGTGGAATTACGTCCTGACAATTAGGGTGCCCTAATGTGACAATTCTAGGGCCCTAAGGATGGGTGCAAGCAAGCACTCTCTCACCGTCCACAGCGATGCACTCAGAAAACTGGCTGCATGGATCGGGCGCTCTCTTACTTCGTCGCGCGGCAATTGAAAAGATACTAAATGAGCAAGTTTGGAGCACGTACCTAGCTGACTGAAAAGTCTAACTCCGATCGGAGACGAGGGCGAGCGGGGACGTGCGTGCCCGCACAGCGTCGAAGAAGCTTCACCGGTTACAAAGAATTCTCTCCTCGCAGGGAGGTCGCAATTATTACAAAATCGCTTTAAAATTTTCCACGCAGGGGAACAAATTATTTCAACTTTCTCCACGCAGGGAGACTTACGGACACTCACACTCCGTGAATTATGGACTGTGTGTCGGGGACCGGGTGACTCGACCGTTGATCGAGCCGGAGTTGTGGACTTCGGGTGCCACACTTTAATCAATGAATATAAATGTAGGCATAATAGATATATATAAATATATATACCATATATATATATTATATATACACACACTTGTTTTTTTCAACACTTCACCTACCCCACTTTTTTTTTTCAATTTTCAAACCTTTCTTTTCAATTTTCAAACCTCTTTTTTTTTACTTTTGACCTCTCTTTTCTTTCTTTTTTTTCAAACCATCACCCTTGCCTGCGCAATTCACGCTGGCAGACGGTCAAACGGGGCGGTTCACGCTGGGACGCATGGTTAGCTGGCCAAGGCGCGGGCTCGCGGCGACAACCGGCAAGGGGGGGGGGGGGGGGGCTACAGCCGTGGTCGGGCGTGGCCTGCCGATGCAGGCGCGGGCACGGGGCGCGGGAGGCCGTGCGAGAGCAGCCTGCGGGCGCGTACTGGTCGCGGGGGCGGGGCGCGGGCCGTGCGGGTGTAGGTGGCGGGGCGAGCGTGCTCAGGTGCGGGAGCAGGGGTGGGGGAGCGCGGGGGGGCTCTGCAGCAGGGCGGGCGCGGTGGCGCGGTGCGGGCGCCGGCGACCGTTGCGGCGGGGGGGGTTTAAACCCCGCACGGGCGACGGGGCTGCCGCCCCGCGAACCCTCTCTCTCCTTTTTTTTCTTTTCATTCCCTTTTTTTTGTCACGCTGAACGAGGGAGAGAGAATACAGAGAGAGAGAGACAGAAAGAGCGGGAGAGAGATCGGGAGAAAAAGAGAGATATAGAGAATCGGGAGAGAGAGAAGGGGAGAGAGAGATTAGCAAAAAGAGAGAGAGAGAAACGCGGGAGGGAGAGAGAGAACCGAGAGAAAAAAATAGAGAGAGGGAATCCGGGAGAGAGAGAGAGAGAGAGAGAGTAACGGAGAGAGAAAGAAAACTATTTTTTTTCTTTTTTTTCTGTCTCAATTTTTTTTCTCAGATCTCTATTTTTTTTCTCAACCTTTATCTCTCAACGGAATGATAGGATCTCTAAATGTTTTTTTCTCTTTTTTTTTCACTTCTAGCAACCTAGAGAGAGAAAGGGAGATGACGTCGGGGACGTCGGGGTCGTCGGAGACGCCGTATTAGGCTCTGATACCAATTTGACGTGGCGGCGACGTGGAAATGGATCGACGGCACTCCGATATCACGAACAGGATGGGAACGGATAACTGCTATCTCTCACAGTTCGGCCTCACGTCGGACGGTCTCACACCGGGCGACACTCAAACTCGCAAGGAGAAAGAGGGAAGGAAGGAATAAGGCAAACACCTTAGGCTCAATCTTTTGCTCATTCATTCATATCATACGTAACACACCTTAGCCTCCTTATATAGGAAAGAAAGCTATAACAACAAGACCCTCTAACTTCCACTAATTATGTTTATACCCTAGCCTAACAAAACAAAACCCACCCACCTAACTTTGACTTGTGGGTTTTAATCAAATAAAATAAAAATTACACACATGTTTATTTGACTTAGACTAGCCTAATAAGACGGAAGTAAAAATACATGTAGGAATACATGTATACATACACACAAATACATATACTCAATACGCAATATAACTACCGTAGCCGTAAGCCGAGTCTTCAGGAAGGATCTCTGAGCCATAAGCTCGGTGTCGGGGCAGTGCGGCGTCGGCTCCGAGTAGTGGGCCCAGTAGTGGACCCGATGTCCCCACCAAATAGATTTCCTTTTGTTCTCAGGTGCACTTCTGGAAAGGAAATATTGGATATAATAACTGCTACAAATGGGGAGCAAGAGGATCAATGCTTGATGGCCAACCGGGGTGATCACAATTCTGATCAACAGGAGGAAACTTCAGCCAAGGTAAGCTCTGGATCCGAAGAGATTTCGCTTGATGATTTATGGAATATAAATGAAGAACTTACTGATAGATGTAGGAAATTAAAATATGAAAATAAAAAGTTGAAAAAGAAATGTGATCAGATTAATTCGAATGCTCCTTGTGATAACTGTCAAGAACTGAGAAAATCTCATGAAATCTGCTTAGCCGATGTTGATAAGAGTAAGGAACAAATTTCTGTTTTGGAAAATAAAAATCAGGATCTCACAGATAAGATCTCTAAACTGGAAGAAAAAATGAGCTCAATTAATAGTGATCAAATCTTACTAAATAAGCGAGTTCAGAATGAAGAACTAATAAAAGAAAATGAAAGAATGATGGAAGAAATGAAAATTTTGAAGGATCAAAACAAAAAGCTCATGGTCTTAAATACGGTTATGGGAGAAAAATGGCTAACCATTGAAAAGGGCAAGTGTGTTGAAAATGACTCTGAAGAAAGATTGAAACAGGAAATTAATACACTCAAAATTCTGAATGATCCCTTACATCAACAGGTTATCAACTGTGAATCTGACATTGCTTGTTATGAGGTTGACATTATTTCTCTAAAGTCTGAAATCCATGATCTAAAAAATTCCATGTCTGAATCTGTGAAGGATAAAGGCAAAATGAAAATGTCTTCGGAAGATGAAGTAAGTGATCAAAGAAAGGGGACAAGCTCTGAAGTAGCTGGAACCTCAAGACAATCCCCAAAACAGTCTACTGCAACTGAAAATCAAAAATCATTGAAAAATAAAAAGAACAATCTGCATGTTAAGAACTTATTTGATAAATGCCATGCTTCAAAGAAATCCAATAATGTTTCATGTCATTACTGTGGCAAGCATGGTCACTTCATGGACAATTGTCTTGTGCTGAAAAAGGATGATCTGAATGTTGATAGAATGCATGCTAGAAATTTTCATGCTAAGAAACCTTCTTTTGTTCAAAAGAAAAGAAGTCACTGCTTTTACAGTCATGAGATAGGTCATCTCATGTATGATTGTAGACAAATGAAATTAGATGATCTAGCTGCTGTAGGAATGCATGATAAACAACTCCATGCTAAATATCATGCAACTCCTAAAAGAAAACTTCATTGCTTTCGTTGTGGCAAATTGGGCCACATTGCTGCAAAGCGTTGGCATGCTAAGGGAAGAACACTTAACTCCAAACCTGCTAAAATCCCTGCAAAAAGATATGTGTTGTATGATAATTTTAACAGAATGAATTCTTCAATCTTTGAATATGGAAAACCTGGCCATAGAGCAAATCAGTGCCAGTTGGCCGGTTTCAGAAAACAGAACTTTCATGTGCATAATAATAGAAACTTCAATGGTCATACATTCAATGATCACAATATTGTGCATAAAAAGAGCTTGAAATATGTTACTTGCCATTACTGTGATCAGTTTGGACATTCAATGTCCAACTGTAAGCTGATAGATCTTGATGATCTTAATGCTCAAAAACGGTGGAGAGCACCCTTCAAAGGTGCCACTGGTACTTCAGGACCCAAGACCACTTGGGTACCTGCTTGTACAAAATAGTTTGCTGTATTGCAGGTGTGCCTTGGAATGAACAAAGAGGGGTAAATAAACTAAGGCACTCAGAATGAAACCCCCAGGACCCTGCACTATTCAGGTCAGTTCTGCAAACTCTCTTTAAATTTTGTCATCTGACATTGTGTGTTTTAAATAGTGCATTTCATGCTAATCTGTCTGCGCTTGATTGAAATCTTCTGAAAATAATAATTGCACATGATGCCTATGATAGTGACTCTTAGAGTGCACTACATATCTGCTTCTTAAGCAAAATGCACAAAAACATGTTCTCAGCATTCATTGTATAAAATGTACTTAATCAGGGGGAGTTTGACTGCTTTCGCATGATGTTCATACTTTGAGCTATGTGTGCACATGGAAAAGATTAGAAACTCATGAGCATAGTCTGCACATTCATGATGCATAATTTGTCAAAACTTCCTGCATTCTGTCATTACACTTGTTGCATTTAAAATCTTCATACATTGCATATAGTCAGGGGGAGCTTGGTTGTCCCTGCATAATGTTCATGACATTCATGTTCAGGAAATATCTCTAGGAGAGTCATTGCATATGCATGCATGTAGAGCAGTGTATTGCATATCATCAAATTTGAAAATTTTAAAAAGAAATGACTCATTGCATCTAGACAGAGGGAGATTTGTCAGATTCATTTGTTCCTCACTTCCTGAATCCCTCTTGCTTAATTGTTTGAATCAATCTACTGCTCTCTAGTATATAATCTGAATGTTCTGCTATTCTCATCTTGAAATAGCTGATATATCCGTATTCCAGACTCGGCTACTACTGGTTGATATACTCTCTTCTGATGATCTTCTCTCTTGTTGTTGACTCTTCCACCAGCTTACACTCTTCACATTCTTCTTAGTTGGTATGACTGATCTGTGTCTAGTGTTGATTAGTTGGTCAGCTATATTTTTGATCTGATCTGAGGAACACAAGTTGCAGACCATGCAATTCAGTCTGAGAATCATGTAAAAACTCCTATCATATAGGTTTAAGAATAACCACTAAATCAGACTGATGTAAGAGTTATGTATTCTCAGATTTGCATTTAAATGACTTGAAAATATCTGAATAGTAAGCTTTAATAAATTTTAACCACATATGTCATGAAAACCTTAGACTCACTTATCTGAAATCTGAATATTTGAAATCAAGACTATCTTTGGTTGAGATACATAGAGTGAGTATTATTTTTAAACATTAACTTTTTTTTATTTTTTTGGGGGGAGGGGAAAGCGGCTCGAAGCCGTGCCCTCCTGCCACCTGCGCAGGAGGGGGGAGGGGGGGTGTCCACCCCGCATTAACTTGATAAATGTTGACTAAATGAAAAAATGTGAATTCAGAGCAATGACTTGGTCACTGAGAAACTGGGTTCTCTATCAATGAAATAAAGTAAACCTATGTCATGAAGTGCCACAGTTACCTCTGGTGAAAATTTATTAAAAATACTGATAGAGCAATGGCATATTTGTGTTGAGTAACTGGGGAGTCTGGCCTCTAATCAAGGTGTCTCCTCACGTAAAAAGATATTTCTATTGCCAACTCTGGTCTCAATGTTGAGAGGCAATGACAGTTATCACACTGAGTAACTGGGTCACTTCACGTGTTGTGCCTCACGTAAAAAGGTGTTGATTGACTTAAATTTCTCAAGAAAAGTATAAAGTGCTTCAAATGAAAATATCTTGCAAACTCTGTCAACTCATGCTCTTGTAAAAGTGTTTAATCTCAATACTAATCTGTGTAACTCTCAAAGGAGTCATTGAGATCATGCGTGTAAGACAAAGATGATTGGTCCTGAGTGTTATCTGATTATTTGGTTCACCTTTATTAAAACTTGAATTCAGATATAAGTATTGAATTTAATTGACAAATTTGGTGTACATCATAATTAAATCAGGTTGATCAAGTTGCCAATTCATAACCCTCTATGATAGGAGAGTCTATTCATGTTAAGACTTATTGTAGTGGTGCATGCCTTACAATCCCTCATGATCTGATTCATCCCTGACAACTTGATCAACAGGAACTTTGTTGGCAATTCTCTCTTATCGGTTGATTAATTGTTCCTTGAGATGTACTGTGCTTTGACTGCTTCTCACCTGTTGGAATCTTCCATCTTGTTTCTGTAACCAGTTCTGGTTCTGTGGACTTTCCACCTACTCTATTCTGTCCATGTATTTCTGGGTCATCTGCATTTAGGGGGAGAGTAGTCAAACATTCATGTTGATAGGGGGAGTTCTTATATTTTATTCTTCAGTGCTCATCTTGCATGTTTCTATGGGGGAGTATTGGTATCAGATTTCATACATGTCTTTCATTTCACTCGTAAACCATCTCCTTTTTGTTTATGTCAAAGGGGGAGAATTGTTTGCTGAGTCTGTGTGACTCATTGTGTTGACATCATCAAAAAGGGGGAGATTGTTGTGCCCCTTGTGCTTTGATTATAGGGTGTTGTTGTTTTGATGATGGCAACTCAAGGAGTCACCACATAAAATGGCAAATCAATGAGTCATCACATAAGAATGATGATGATAATGATAGTGTGTGTGATGATAAAATGATGTTTCGAATGCATTATTCTGATTAAGCCCATGCACAGGTTAAGTCAGTACAGAGTTTTGCCTAGACGTGCATATATTTGCTGCATAAACCTTGAGTCCATGCAAGGTTGCTCACATGTCGTTAAGCTTGTACATGCATACATAAAGTCGATGCAAGCATGCAACAGAGTCAGTACATTGCTTAAGTCTGTACAGGGTTAATTGTCTAGGCTTGTGCATTTCATAACTATGTTTCATGGTGGCCATAAGTTAGTGAATGCCTAGACTCATGCATGTTCAAGGGACAAAGCCTGTACAGAATTTTGCCTAGACTGCATCAACTCAAGTCTGTACATTCCTTGGTGGCTAGTCTATACAACCTCCGTTGTTTCACTTGACTAGTCAGTACAGCCAGTGCTCTTCATGCACATACATAGTCAATGCATTGAATTGTCTCACACATACACTAAGTCTGCACATGGTTGCTTTGATGACTTAGCAAGTCTATACATTCATAGGCATAGTCAGTGCATTCGGTTGTT
Organism: Amorphophallus konjac; assembly: GCA_022559845.1. Lineage (NCBI taxonomy): Eukaryota > Viridiplantae > Streptophyta > Magnoliopsida > Alismatales > Araceae > Amorphophallus > Amorphophallus konjac. Next base: position 148,709,358 of record CM040118.1, read on the forward strand.
TCATGTCTATACAAAGTCTGCACATTCTCTGCTGATATGTCCGTGCATCATTTTAGCAAAGTCTGTACATTGTCTTGTCGCATGCATGCAAAGTCTGTACACTCCTTGATAGCATGCCTGAGCATTTCTCTTCAATGTGCATACTTTCCTATATGCATTTGTGCATCTTTCAAGACAAAGTCTGTACACTCTTCACCATGCATTCAAAGTCTATACATTCTGTTGCATACATACGTAAGGCAGTGCCATGCACTCAAAGTCCATACATGCACACGCATAGTTTGTGCATTATGCATTCATGCTTAAACTCTAGGCATAACAAGTCTGCACATTGGTTGTACATTGCGCACAAAGTCTGTACACTCGTTGATGGCATGTCTGAGCATTCATTTTCAATGTATATATCTTACTATATGCATATTGCATTACACTCCATCAAGTCTATACATTCTTAGTTTAAATCTCAAACCTACTCGATGCATCATTTTCTTTTCCTTCAGATTGATTCAAATTGATATCAAGTTTTATCTGACAGGACTCATGTTCGAGAAGCTCAGTATGGACACGTGATCCAAGAATGGAGATGGCTCAGGATCATGACACGTGTAATGCAGTAAGTGAAATGCTGCCACGTGGTCTAGGCTCTTGGGCGGGAACTGTGGAGGACACACGCCCACCTATCTGCTGCTGCTATAAAAAGAAGACTTCTCCATCTGGAGAAGACTATCGTGAAGTGTGAGTAGCCTGCACGATCCAAAAAGAAGAGAGCTCGAGAAAGAAAGAGTGAGCAGTAAAGAAGAAGAAGAAGAAGAAAGAGAGATCGAGAGTTTAGAAGAAGAAGAAGAGAGTCATATGAAGCTTTGTCTATACTGGACCGTGGATCACATCCAGGCCAGTCAGCTCTTTGAGAGCCACATTTGTGTTTTATCATCTACAGCTTTCTGTCGCTGTGATTTCCCATTTCCTGTTTTTCTTTTGAACTCTATTTCAAGCTGTTTGTTAGTAGAGCAAGTTGTGTTGCTTAGCGGGCAGAGGAGGATTCCTCTGGACAGGTTAAGCTGTAGTCCCCAGCGGTTGGTAAAGCTGTAATGTCCAGCGGTCAAGCTGTTAGTCAGCGGTTGTAGGCAAGCTGTGAGGCCCATCGGTTTAAGCTGTGTATCAGCGGAATCCACACTCTGGTTTGAGTGTGGGGTGGACGTAGGTCTGGAGGACCAAACCACCTAAAAATCTTCTGTCCATTGTGGTGTGATTGTTTGTCTTATTCCGTTAGATGAATGCTTAGGCACGATCTGTTTCTCTCTGTCCAGTATGGTTGTTGATTGCACACTGTCTGTTCGATGACTGCATTGAGAGTCCTTTGATATTGATCCTAAGTCACTAATCTGTTCATCTGTAAGCATTTTAGTTAACTTAGTGAATCTATTTATTCCGCAACTGTTCATCGGCTTTCAGTTTGTATTAGGTAGTTTGAATTTTGGGAAGAGTTTTTTAAGGAGATTCATTCAACCCCCCTTCTGAATCCGAGCCTTGAACCCAACAGTTATCACCGCTGCGAGAGTGAGTGAGTGTACCGTCCCGTGACTCAACCCGAGTTAATGCGGAAAAGATCGATACCCGAGACTCACGGCCGGTTTCTCAACCGCACCCGGTCCCACGTTTCCCTCTTATAGGGACGATCACGAGCTAGAGTCCCAGGTCGCGTGTCCATCCCGCATCAAAGCTCACCAGTCGGGGCGTCTCCGTCGGAAACCCCCTCAATGTCGACAAACTCCTTGTCGCCCTCACTAGTAGCTACGACGGGAGGTTCGCCTCCTGATGGCCGGTCCGTATCTCGAGGGTGCTCTCCCTCCTCCAGAGGGGAAGAAGTACCTGCAATCCATCCCGGTCAAAGCTCAGTACGGGTGGGAAAGTTAAATAATGCACCCTGAAATAATCAAGTGCCCAGTTGCATACCTGACGGTCCCACACTAGGGGACTCCACCAGCCCCACCTGTCACGCCCCAATGCGGAATATCGGGACATACAGTTAGAAACTAGCTAGAGATAATATTAATATGCTAAACTAAACAATCATACAGGTGCTATGGAAAGAAGTACTTCTATTGATCAAGAAAAACTCTAAGTTTTATTACAATAACCATCAATGCTTAAACACGATCAAACATAACTTCCAACTGATTCTAATATAATAACTGACTCCCAAAAGGTAAATAAAGTGCTAACACAACACTAGGGAGTAACTAATGTAAGCAACTATGCCAACTCGACATCTACTAATAGGTACACTCAAGGGTATCACTCCTATCCCTCCCCTTCAGTATGCGCATCGTCACCTGAATAGCCTGGAAAGGGGGAAAATAACTATATGAGCTAACGCTCAGTAGATAGTAACAGGCAAGTTTACATGATTAACCGATTAATTACATTTTCATATGCAGTGACAAGAAAAGAAATGACTGACGAGATGATAAAACAGCGTAATATAAAATCTTGCAAGGTCAAGAAATATATGATGACGAGAATTTAACAAGAATATCAAGTACAAGAATGTTCAATAGGAAATTGAAATATAGAATTGGCCAACAAGCAAGTGTTTTAAACATCAAGTCAAGCACGATAATGTAACAAGTATAACAAGAGATTTTCTGTCGTAAACGTCACGCTGATCATGCACTCGGTGCAATGTCTCACCATGTCATTACAAACTCCCATGGGTACAAGTACTTTTCGGGCGCTCTCCCCAGGACCAGACCGGGCCCTTATGATGCGTTGGCATTGATTTGTTGGATCCAATATCCCAAGTTTTGTCTAGACATTTAATCAAGTTTAATGGCCAATTAATCAGAGGAATTTCTGTCAAAAGTACGAGATTTAAGGACTAACATGTCCAAGGATTCATTAACTTAAAAACTCGGTATACGGTCACTTCTGGGCCGTTTGACAGGACATACGGCTACTACTGGCCGCATTACAAGAGCTGGACCAAACTCAGTCCACGGGGTCAAGAATGAACGGTTGACAGTGTGCCGTTCAGATAAGTAAGCAGTACGTGACCTTAAGACACAATTACGATACTTATACGGACTACACTAGACCGTTCATGGAGACAAGCGGTCAACTATGGGCTGCTCATGTGCTGGTTAGCCCAAGTTGATCCGTGACTTATAACTCAGCGATTTGGTCACGAATTTCCAGGTCGTAGCCGGGTCATACGGGTCTCAAAATGGCAGATTCTAACTCGCCGGATAGAGTGTCCGGGTAGAATCGTACTAAGGGACAGCAATTTAGGCTTAATGGCCGTAATGCCATATAGATTGTTAGTGTGCTATTAGTCTATTCTACCGGGGTATAAGGGCTTTTAATTGATTTCCTAACAGCCATTTCAAAATACCTTGATTCGTGAATTATTATAAATCTCAATTTCAAGAGATAAGTTAATTACAAGATGGTAACTCAAGATACTAGAACAAGCCAATAATGACAATAGACAGTAATACAAGATAGTAATTTACTTTCAAAATTATCATTTTATTATATGGGTTTCTAATTAACCATTTGTGTGCGTTGAAGTGGAGATAGTAATCGGAATGGTTTATACACTTTGACCATTTCTTCAATTTTGGATTGAGGAACACTAGCTTAATTTGAGATCATAGGATTGCGTGTAAGGGTCATTGGTTCCTCAAATATGGTTTTCAATTGGACTGGGCTTGAATGGGTCGATCCCCTCACGGTCCGGATCGATCCTCGGGCCAAAAACCAGTCTACCGGGTCTGACAGCATATGGGTCGACCCATTGGGTCGACCCCTGGAAAACCAGGGGTCTGCCTGTGTGTGGGTCGACCCATGGGGTCGACCCCTGCACAGACAGACTGATGTCTGCTATTTGGGTCGACCCAATGGGTCAACCCCCGCACGTCTGCAGTTAGGGTCGACCCCCGCACGCCTACTGTTTGGGTCGACCCCATGGGTTGACCCTCACGCAGCTGCTGTTTGGGTCGACCCTCGCGCAGACAGACTCTTGTCTGTGTATGGGTCGACCCAATGGGTCGACCCCTGCGTTCGCAGATGCGAACGTGACTTCCGAAAACCCATGAATCTCACCCAATTGGGGTCTAATTGGATTGAGATCTTAACCTCATGACCCTAGGTTCTTGATGGACATATTAGGGTCATACTACAAGGGTTTTGAACACTAAATTCATCGGAAAACCAATCAAAATCACAACCTATCTAGGAAGAACACTTAAAAACCTAGTCTTAGCATGCTTCTAATCAAACACGAAATTCTCTAAGCATGGTCTATAAAAATTGGGGCTTTCTACGCCAAATGATAGATAACATGCTGATGATTACAACGATATACATTAATTAGAGTTGGATCTGTTATCATCTACCTGAATCGAAGAGAGATTTAGAAGTTAGAACAAAGAATGCCCGTTTGACAGCCCTTCACTATTTCCACGATATCTCCCTCCACACCTAATAGAATTTGGGGCTTTTATAACCAATGGAAAGAGCTCTCCGAGAGGATCAAAATGGTATACTCCTGTGCAGATCTTGGTCGAGGGTACCTACCTTAATCGAAGGAACAAAGAAGAAGGAAGGAGGACGACGGGATGCCGACACACCTCCACTAATCTCCCGAGATCTCCCTGGATCGATCTCCACTGCGGCCGCCGCTGCTACCAAAGGATTCTAGGGTTGAAGATCTTTATTTTTATAGCTCATACACCTTCTGGAGCCTTCGGTGCTAGGAGAATTCGTCGATGCAAGGTGAGTGTTTGAAATGGCGCCGAAATGTTTGACCTAACCCATGCGCGACCAACTGCTTCCCATACGATAAAAATTTCGTGGCATTGTGAGAGGGGAAATGATCCTCTCTTTAATACCTTTCATTTGCCCCTGGTTTGAGCTCATTTGGTTAAGGAATGAGCTCGAATTTGATGTTTTAAAGTGGTGGTTACTATTGAGCACGAATTTGGTTAGGTAGGTGTGAAAATTTGACTAATCCCACTAATTCGGCCTAGTTAATGATTTTATTAGGGTTGGCCATAGAAGAAAAAAATTGTTAAACGTAATTGATTCTACAAGAATATGATTTTTATGGATTTTTATAAAATAGTCGAAATGTGACTTATTCTATTTATTAAAGAATTAATCTAATTAATTTTGAATTAATTCCCATTAATTCAAATAAATTCAAATAATTTCTAATTAAATTCAAATAAATTTCTAATTAATTTCTAAAAGAATTTGGGATATTACACCCTCCCCCACTTAAAGAATTTGGTCCTCCAAATTCACTGCACTTTAATACAGAGATAGGGAAAGACTAGCTCACCTAGAATAAGTCAGGATACCACTTCCGCATAGTATCTTCAGACTCCCAAGTAGCTTCCTCCGCTCCACGCCGACTCCACTGAATTTTGACCATAGATATGGAACGATTCCGGAGTTGCTGTTGTTTCCGATCTAGAATCTTGATAGGTCTTTCTTCATAGGTCAAATCTTCCTTCAATTCGAAATCCACATGTTGAATGATATGAGAAGGGTCGTACACATATTTCCGTAACATAGACACGTGGAAAACATTGTGTACGCCTGACAATTGAGGCGGTAATGCTAATCTGTAAGTAACCTCTCCCACTCTATCCAGAATCTCGAATGGACCAATATATCTCGGACTCAGCTTGCCATGAATGCCAAATCTTCGAATCCCTCTTGTAGGAGAGACTTTCAGAAATACATGCTCGCCAACTTGAAATTCCAATACCCTTCTTCTATTGTCGGCATAACTCTTCTGTCTTGATTGAGCCACTTGTAACCGGTCTCGGATAATACGGATGTTCTGTGATGATTCTGAAATAAGATCCGGTCCAAGCCATTACTTTTCACCTACCTCGTCCCAACACAATAAGGAACGACAACTTCTTCCATACAATGCTTCAAAAGGAGCCATTTGAATGCTGGATTGATAACTGTTGTTGTAGGCGAATTCAATCAAAGTCAAATGGTCACTCCAACTACCTCTAAAATTGATCATGCAGGCTCTAAACATATCTTCCACTATCTGGTTGGTTCTTTCAGTCTGTCCATCTGTCTGTAGATGAAAGGCAGTACTGAAATTCAGACGAGTACCCAAAGACGCTTGTAGTCCCTTCCAGAAATGTGAAGTAAACCTGGGATCTCTATCAGACACAATGCTGACTGGTATACCATGGAGCCTTACCACTTCCTTCAAATACAAAGCAGCCAATACATCAACTGTCCATTTGGACTTAACGGGTAAGAAATGAGTTGACTTTGTCAATCGATCGACAATCACCCACATTGCATCCAATCCACCACGAGTCCTAGGTAGACCCATAATGAAGTCTATGCCAATGCTTTCCTACTTCCATTGGGGTATGTCGAGTGGTTTCAACTTTCCTGCCGGTCTGAAATGTTCAGCCTTGACTTGCTGACAAACCAAGCATCTACTCACGAAGTCTGCAACTTCCCTTTTCATATTCAGCCACCAAAAGGATCTCTTCAAATCCTTGAACATTTTAGTGCCTCTAGGATGAATGGTGTATTTGGATCTATGTGCTTCCTCAAGAATCTTGTTCTTTAACTCAGCTTCATCAGGTACACAAGTTCTACCCTGGAATAACAATCTTCCATCGTCAGCCATCGTGAAGTTAGGTCTGCTGCTCATGCTTCCCTTGATCTCTACTAGCTCGGGATCATTATCTTGCAAAGATTTGATTTCCATCAACAATTCGGGCTTAAGTTGAATCTGTGCAATCATAACCCGATCATTGTCAATATTCAGATCCAGACTAGCTAATTGTTCCAGTAGCTTCCACTCTTGTAACATGAGACTTGACAATCTAGCTATAGGCTTCCGGCTTAATGCATCTGCCACAACATTACCTTTTCCAGGATGATACTCAATCGAGAAGTCGAAGTCCTTCAAGTACTCCAACCATCTTCTCTGCCTCATATTGAGTTCCTTCTGAGAAAATAAATATTTCAGACTCTTATGATCTGAAAACACTGTGAATGTTTCTCCATACAAGTAATGCCTCCATATCTTCAATGCGAACACGACTGCTGCAAGTTCCAAATCATGAACATGATAATTCTCTTCATGCTTCCTCAACTGTCTAGAAAAATAGGCAATCATTTTCCCATGCTGCATGAGTACACAGCCTAAACCGATACCTGAAGCATCCGTGTATACCACAAAACCTCCTTCACCAGAAGGTAAAGCCAATACAAGTGCCGTAGTCAAACATTCCTTTAAAGTCTGAAAGCTTCGTTGACATGCTTCTGACCAATCAAACTTGCTCTCCTTGCGGGTTAATCTTGTCATAGGTACCGCAATCTTAGAGAAATCTTGAATGAATCTTCGATAGTAGCCTGCCAGGCCTAGGAAACTTCTCACTTCAGTCACACTAGTAGGCTGGTCCCAATTCTTCACTGCCTCTACCTTCGAAGGATCAACATAAATACCTTCTCTTGTGATAATATGTCCTAGAAAGGACACCTCTTACAGCCAGAAATCACACTTACTAAACTTGGCATATAGCTGATGATCTCTCAATAGTTGCAATGCCATCCTCAGATGTTCAGCATGCTCCTCTTCATTCTTGGAATAAATCAGGATGTCATCAATGAATACCACGACCCATTGATCAAGATAGGGCCGAAATACATTGTTCATCAACTGCATGAAAGCTGCTGGTGCATTCGTTAGACCAAAAGGCATAACGACAAATTCAAAATGACCATACCTGCTGCGGAAAGCTGTTTTATAGATATCCTCTTCCTTAATCCGCAACTGATGATATCTAGATCGAAGATCGATCTTAGAAAAGTAATGAGCTCTCGCTATCTGATCAAATAATTCGTCAATCCTTGGCAATGGATATTTGTTCTTGACAGTCTGCTGATTCAATTGTCGATAATCGATGCACAATCTCATCGAACCATCTTTCTTCCGGATGAATAATACAGGAGCTCCCCAAGGGGAAGTACTTGGACGAATGAAACCCTTCTCGAGCAATTCCATCAACTGTTGCTTTAATTCTCTCAGTTCCGCAGGAGACATACGATAAGGAGCCTTGGAAATAAGAGATGTGCCAGGAATGAGATCAATAGAGAAGATAACTTCCCGCTCAGGCGGAAGTCCTGGTAGTTCATCTGGAAAGACATCAGGAAAATATCGGACAATAGAAATGTCCTTAATCTCAATCTGCTACTCAGGGGTTGCACAGACAAAGGCTAGAAAAGCCTCGCATCCTCGTCTCATCAGCTTATCAGCTCGAAGAGCCGAGATAAGTGATACGGAGTTATGGTGCTTAACTCCCACAAAAGAAAGTCTCGGGTGCCTAGTAAAAGACACAGAGCTAGAACTGAAGTGAACACCTGCCTCATATCTAGCTAACCAATCTGCTCCTAGGATTACATCATAATCCTTCATGTCCATGCAAACTAAATCAGCTGGTAAATTCTATTCATCAATCATAACCTTACTAGAAGGATAGAAATACTGAATTACCGATCTAGAACCAATAGGTGTTGATATTTCTAACAGAGAATTCATCAAAACAGGTTCCACAGCTAAGGACTTAGCAAATCTCCGAGAAATAAATGAATGTGTGGCACCAGTATCAAAAAGAACTAATGCTGGCTTGTCGAGAATAATAAGAGTACCTTCGACGAGTCCACCATCCTCGGCGGTTCCTGCTTCATCTGCGTGCAAAGATTGGAGCTTGCCTTGCGGCTTTCTGCTGCCTTGTGGTTTTGCCGGGGTAGCTTGCTCCAATAAAAGAGGACAGTTAGGGATACGGTGCTCCCTACTTCCACATCGTAGGCAGGCACCTAGCTTGCGCCAGCATTCCTCCATCTTGTGACCAGGACGATCACAAAACTTGCACACGCCCTTGAAGGGAACAATAGGGCCAGGCTTCTTGTCTTCATGCTTCGACATCTTGCCCTTCCACGATCCAGAACCACTCCATGAACCAGGCCCACTAATAGGCCTCTTCTTGCCATACCCGGGTTTGATATTCCCGGAACCCGTAGATTGTTCCTTCTTTGTGCCTTTTCCACGGATTCTCTCCGTCATTTCTAGAGTATCTTCTAGGACTTGAGCTTTCCTTACCATCTCAGAATAGGTTGAGATCTCCATCGGTGCCAATTGATTGATATAATGCAGCCTCAGTCCATTAAGAAAGCGCTTAGCCTTCATTTTCTCAGTGGATATTAAGTGAGTAGCATAACGAGAAAGCCGAGAAAACTGAGCTTCATATTCTGCCACAGATAGACTTCGCTGCTTCAAAGTCGCGAACTCCGCTGCCTTCTTCTCTTGCACTCTATCAGAAAAATATTTGCCATTGAAGAACTCCTCGAACTCCTCCCATGTGACTTGCTGATCACCGAGAGTCGCCTTTACTGATTCCCACCATGTCCATGCATCACGTTCCAGTTGAAAGGTCGAGAGAAGGACGCGTTCTTGATTGCTACATTGCATTATTTCAAATATCCTTCCCATCTCATCCAGCCAATGCTCGGCTTCATCAGGGTCAGTCGAGCCCGCAAATCTCGGTGGATTCATTCCCCGAAAGTTCCGATATAAATCACCAGTGCCATGGTGTGCAGCTCCTGCTTGGGCTGCTTGTTGCAAGGCCTGAGTAAGGCCTTGAACCGTACGCTGCAAGTTCCTCCATCCCGCACGATCAACTACCATTGCAAAGGCCTACACGTGGAATAGATTACTTAGGTTCATTAAAAATAGATAATAACACGATTAAGATATGAACTTAACCCAAAGTTTCTACCCCATCTCACCAGGTCAGGTCCTTAGACTTTAACAAGGTTAGGGGTCCTATGATAACACTTAGAACCCTAGAACTTGGAAAACCTAGAACTTTTAGGGAAACCTAGGAATATTAAACCTAGGGCTCTGATACCAACTAAACTGTCACCCCCCAACGCGGAATATCGGGACGTACAGTTAGAAACTAGCTAGAGATAATATTAATATGCTAAACTAAACAATCGTACAGGTGCTATGGAAATAAGTACTTCTATTGATCAAGAAAAACTCCAAATTTTATTACAATAACCATCAATGCTTAAACACGATCAAACATAACTTCCAACTGATTCTAATACAATAACTGACTCCCAAAAGGTAAATAAAGTGCTAACACAACACTAGGGAGTAACTAATGTAAGCAACTACGCCAACTCGGCATCTACTAACAGGTACACTCAAGGGTATCACTCCTGTCCCTCCCCTTCAGTATGCGCATCGTCACCTGAATAGCCTGGAAAGGGGGAAAACAACTATATGAGCTAACGCTCAGTAGATAGTAACAGGCAAGTTTACATGATTAACCGATTAGTTGCATTTTCATATGCAGTGACAAGAAAAGAAATGACTGACGAGATGATAAAACAGCGTAATATAAAATCTTGCAAGGTCAAGAAATATATGATGACGAGAATTTAACAAGAATATCAAGTACAAGAATGTTGAATAGGAAATTGAAATATAGAATTGGCCAACAAGCAAGTGTTTTAAACACCAAGTCAAGCACGATAATGTAACAAGTATAACAAGAGATTTTCTGTCGTAGACGTCACGCTGATCATGCACTCGGTGCAATGCCTCACCATGTCATTACAAACTCCCATGGGCACAAATACTTTTCGGGCGCTCTCCCCAGGACCAGACCGGGCCCTTATGATGCGTTGGCATTGATTTGTTGGATCCAAGATCCCAAGTTTTGTCTAGACATTTAATCAAGTTTAATGGCCAATTAATCAGAGGAATTTCTGTCAAAAGTATGAGATTTAAGGACTAACATGTCCTGGGATTCATTAACTTAAAAACTTGGTATACGGTCACTTCTGGGTCGATTGACAGGACATACGGCTACTACTGTCTGCATTACAAGAGCTGGACCAAACTCAGTCCATGGAGTCAAGAATGAACGGTTGACAGTGTGCCGTTCATGTAAGTAAGCAGTACGTGACCTTAAGACACAATTACGATACTTATACGGACTACACTAGACCGTTCATGGAGACAAGCGGTCAACTATGGGCTGCTCATGTGCTGATTAGCCCAAGTTGATCCGTGACTTATAACTCAGTGATTTGGTCACGAATTTCCAGGTTGTAGCCGGGTCATACGGGTCTCAAAATGGCGGATTCTAACTTGCCGAATAGAGTGTCCGGGTAGAATCGTACTAAGGGACAGCAATTTAGGCTTAATGGCCGTAATGCCATATAGATTGTTAGTGTGCTATTAGTCTATTCTACCGGGGTATAAGGGCTTTTAATTGATTTCCTAACAGCCATTTCAAAATACCTTGATTCGTGAATTATTATAAATCTAAATTTCAAGAGATAAGTTAATTACAAGATGGTAACTCAAGATACTAGAACAAGCCAATAATGACAATAGACAGTAATACAAGATAGCAATTTACTTTCAAAATTACCATTTTATTATATGGGTTTCTAATTAACCATTTGTGTGCGTTGAAGTGGAGATAGTAATCGGAATGGTTTATACACTTTGACCATTTCTTCAATTTTGGATTGAGGAACACCGGCTTAATTTGAGATCATAGGATTGCGTGTAAGGGTCATTGGTTCCTCAAAATATGGTTTTCAATTGGACTAGACTTGAATGGGTTGATCCCCTCACGGTCCGGATCGATCCTCGGGCCAAAAACCAGTCTACCGGGTCTGACAGCATATGGGTCGACCCCTGGAAAACCAGGGGTCTGCCTGTGTGTGGGTCGACCCATGGGGTCGACCCCCGCACGTCTGTAGTTAGGGTCGACCTCATGGGTCGACCCTCGCGTAGACAGACTCTTGTCTATGTATGGGTCGACCCAATGGGTCGACCCCTGCGTTCGCAGATGCGAACGTGACTTTCGGAAACCCATGAATCTCACCCAATTGGGGTCTAATTGGATTGAGATCTTAACCCCATGCCCCTAGGTTCTTGATGGACATATTAGGGTCATACTACAAGGGTTTGGAACACTAAATTCACCGAAAAACCAATCGAAATCATAACCTATCTAGGAAGAACACTTAAAAACCTAGTCTTAGCATGTTTCTAATCAAATACGAAATTCTCTAAGCATGGTCTATAAAATTGGGGCTTTCTACACCAAATGATAGATAACATGCTGATGATTACAACGATATACATTAATTAGAGTTGGGTCTGTTATCATCTACCTGAATCGAAGAGAGATTTAGAAGTTAGAACGAAGAATGCCCGTTTGACAGCCCTTCACTATTTCCACGATATCTCCCTCCACACCTAATAGAATTTGGGGCTTTTACAACCAATGGAAAGAGCTCTCCGAGAGGATCAAAATGGTATACTCATGTGCAGATTTTGGTCGAGGGTACCTACCTTAATCGAAGGAACAAAGAAGAAGGAAGGAGGACGATGGGATGCCGACACACCTCCACTAATCTCCCGAGATCTCCCTGGATCGATCTCCACTGCGGCCGCCGCTGCTACCAAAGGATTCTAGGGTTGAAGAGCTTTATTTTTATAGCTCATACATCTTCTGGAGCCTTCGGTGCTAGGAGAATTCGTCGGTGCTAGGAGAATTCGTGGATGCAAGGTGAGTGTTTGAAACGGCGCCGAAATGTTTGAGCTAACCCATGCGCGACCAAATGCTTCCCATACGATAAAACTTTCGTGGCATTGTGAGAGGGGAAATGATCCTCTCTTTAATACCTTTCATTTGCCCCTGGTTTGGGCTCATTTGGTTAAGGAATGAGCTCGAATTTGATGTTTTAAGGTGGTGGTTACTATTGAGCACGAATTTGGTTAGGTAGGTGTGAAAATTTGACTAATCCCACTAATTCGGCCTAGTTAATGATTTTATTAGGGTTGGCCATAGAAGAAAAAATTTGTTAAACGTAATTGATTCTACAAGAATATAATTTTTATGGATTTTTATAAAATAGTCGAAATGTGACTTATTCTATTTATTAAAGAATTAATCTAATTAATTTTGAATTAAATCCCATTAATTCAAATAAATTCAAATAATTTCTAATTAAATTCACATAAATTTCTAATTAATTTCTAAAAGAATTTGGGGTATTACACCACCGTACAGGCTAACACTACGCTCGGCAAAGGTGGGAAAGGCACCCTCGTCAGCAACGGCGGTGGTCTACCCAACGTGTCCTCAACAGTGGCTGGGGGCACGGAAGTCTCCGGTTCGGGCTCATCTCCGAAAGATGGCAGGGCCACTGACGGGCCGACGTCCGCCAATTCTCGGATCATCTCCAGGGTCATCGCCGCGTCCTCACCTACCAAACCAGCAGCATAAGTCAAGTCAATAATTTTGGCTTGCTAAAAGAAGCTCAATAGCAACAAGAAGACCCCCTCAACGGTGGTCGGGCACTCACCCTGGCAACTGCTGGCCACCATAGACCCTGGCTCGTTGGCCTGGCCAGGCACTTCACCCTGTGTCCCAACAGGGGCCTCGACCCCTGGTGCCTCTGCCCTCCCTGCATAATCCGGAGAGTCACACCAAATAACCAGAGGCAAACCAAAGTTGCAGCATACGCCCAAGGTTCGAAACTCTTACCTGCGCGGGCTCCTCCCGTGGCTGTCCACGACTCAAAGTTAGGGAAGTCCTCCATGTTGGGGAAGGGTTCGCTCAGCAGGCGCGTAAGCTTCTCCATGTCGACCTCCCCTCCGGCTTCCTCTTCACACGGGGGATCTACATCTTGAGGGGGCGAGAAAGTCGCCTCCGCACCAGCCATCTGCGGAGCTGCAGCGGACAAACAAGTCCAACAAGACAGGATTAGTCAACCATATTGGCTAAACCAAACAAAAACAAGAGACCTGGGGTGACACTCACTCAAGGCTATCTCCTCCTCAACCCGCTTGCCAGTCCCGGGTCCCTCAGACGGCCCACCAGTCTCAACCACTGCGTCCGCCACACTGAGGCGCTTCCTCTGAGGCTACAGACCTCCATCCCCATTCCCTGAGGATGTTCCCGTGGAGGGCTGATCCCCCTCCGCCGTAGAACCTGCTAGTAAGCGCAGCAATATACAACATCTCAGTTCTGTATTCAAGAATTATAGAATAAAAGAGAGAAAACGGACTAAGGGAGGAACGCCTAACCTGAAGCCCCAAGGGGGGTCAATGGTAGGGGCACCAACTGCTCCATCCCGATCGCCAGGGCTCGGGCCGCCATCGTGACGGCCCCCCGAATATCCCGTGGGGTACGGGCGCACTTAATCTGGGACACAAACTCCACGGGCCCAGTCGACCCGATCGCGTGGGTAATGTGTCATCACCAGTCATCAACCGCTGTATCGGCAAAGCTCCCGTGTGGAAGCTCCCGGTCCAGCGACCCTCTGCCCCGGATGCCACAATCCGCCAAGAACTGAGTCCACCAAGCCCTAGGTGCCCTCGGTCGAGACACCTTCGCGCCGGTCGCGGCCGCCGATGCTCGTCCCAGGGGCTTTAGTGCCCCTCCGTTGCTTCGACCCACAGAAGACGAACCCCGACCACTCTGAGGCCACTGTGCCACAATCCGCTCGACCTCCCGACGGATCCGAGCAACACGGGTCCTCATGTACCCCTCGTCCAGTGCAATGGGAGGCAGATCCTCCCTCAGTAGGCGACTCTCCTCCGCCTTCCTAATCGCGGAGGCCTTCTGTCGGTAGAGGTGGATGTGCCCGAACCACCACCGGGCGTAGTGCACGTCAAATCATCCCCGACAACTCTGCTCCGGCATCGCGAATCGCTCCGACTCTTGGTGGCAGTAGAAATCCCACTAGGCTGCTGCAAGAAGGTGGGTCTCCTTGCCCTTATACTGCCTGCCCGTCAAATGGAACTCCATGTTCAGTGGAATCCCCTGGTCGTACCCAAAGTTTCTGGCAAAGCGATGTGGGTAGTACGGCTCCAAGAAACTCGTCGCCGACCGGTGCAATGCCAGCATGGCTGCTCGGGTGCTCACTATCCACTCAGTCCATGGTCTTGCGTCGGCCGCCCCCTGACTGGGGTGGGCGCTAGCCGCCCCTCCACCTGAAGCCCCCAAAAAGAGGCCAGAGTCCCTCGCGGCACTGTCAAAGGGCAGTCCCTCCTCGCCCTGGGCGGGAAGGTAACAAAGGGCCCTCCTGGCCCCCTCAAGCTGCTCCTCTATGTCTTCGTCCAGTTGCCCAGTAAAGCTGAACAAAAGTGGTGCCGTCGGGTTCGCCACAGCACCTCGCGTCACCAGTCCCGGGAATAGTAACCCGGCCCACACACTAAGGTAGTGGGTCGGCAGAAGTATACTCCTCTCCCTCGGTGCTGAGTGTGCCGCCAGAACTCCAAGCCCCTGGTAGATGTTGGTCAGGGCAGCAGGAACTAGAGCCAACTGCCTCCCCTCAGCCAACAAGCAAGCCGGCCACAACAACTTGGCTCTCAACAGCCCGTCCTCTCCCTGAGGAACTACAAAAGTCGCCAGCCAATATGCCAGATACGCTGCAAGATATGTCACATCTGGCAGACCATGGGGATTCCACCCCTCCCGTGGTGCATACACATATCTGGAGTACGTTCGGAAGCATAGCTTCACCTCCGTGTACGCCTCCCAGGGAGTCTGATCCCTGGCGAACTCCTGGTAAAAGCAAAACGGCCCGTTGTAAAAATGACGGACCCATACATTCAGCGGCACCCGGGGAGTCTGAGCAGCTCTCTCTCTCCCTGCCAGAGCAAAATCTCTCCAAGTCTTTATCAGATACCAATAACTGTAAGGCACTCGGTATCTTCCCAGTCCATCAGTATGACTGCGGTGGAGGTCATCCAGCACTACCTCCTCGTACCCTTCGCCGATAATCGGCAAGCCAGAAATCCTGAATAGAGACCACAACTCAAGGCTGGTCTCTCCCTCTGTTGTTGCCACTGTGTTCCAACGACGATTGAAGCACTCCAGTAGGCCCTGCAGCAATCCAGTGTAGCACGGGTACGCGTACAGAGCGGCAGTCACCGCGTACCTGATCCCAGCTCGATCCAGCAACACCCGGTAGTCGTGGACAATCCCCATCAACCACTCTGTGGCACCCTGGCGGTAGTAATGTGACGGGATCACTATCCAATGGCCATACCAACTAATGACGGTATGTCGCATGATTCCATTCAGCATACTGTGGTCGTCGTAGCCCTCTCCAGCGTACTGTACACCAGCAGGCTCCAATACCAATCCTGCAATTCCCTCTGTCTCTGTGCGATGGTGACCGTGCAAATCCTAGCTAGCGGGGCCAATCGGCCCAACTCTGACTCCGGACTGCTCCGCCATACCAAAGAACCCCAAACAGCCGACACTGGGAAACTGGCGCTACCTCCAGTAGTCCTCTGAAAAGCTCGGGTAGCGGCAGAAAGTGGTACCAAGCAGGCTGTCCCTGCCAATCAGGATGGCCCGCTCAAGCCGGCGGCAAGCTCCCCGAATCTGCGAGTCGCCCTCCTCTGCGCCAGGAGGGACATAGCCACGGATGAATTCAAGCAGATGACGATCCAGGGGGAACTCCAATGGATAACCCATGCTCCGATTGTAACTGTACAGCTCACCCGCCTCCAGAACCCTGGCCACCTCCATGGCCCCTGCTCCGATCGTAACTGTACAGCTCACCCGCCTCCAGAACCCTGGCCACCTCTACGGCCCCTGCTCCAGCTGTCCTCTCACCAAGCGGACCTTCAGCCACAACCGTATGGCCCCGGTCCAGCTACTCTCCACCAGTCGCGGTGATCACGGGTGCATCTAGGGGGCGCATCGGTCGATCAGTCCGCTGTACCCAGTGATCCTCCTCCCGAGCCATCCGCCTCGGGACCCGCCCATCTCTGCCGAAGCGTGCCATAGCTGCAAGACAAGGCACCCAGAAAATGAGTCAGCATATCAGAAAATCAATATGTGCCACACAACAAAACAAAGACATATGAAGCGTCAAAATACAACTACAACAACCCAGGAAGAGGATCTCACGGGCCGTACGCCCTCATCCCCGCCTGCGACGCATGCCCCGTGGGGGGCATTTGTTGTACCCAGACTATTTCCCAGCCAAAATGACAAGGAATAAGGGTTCGGGCATTTCCCTGAACACCTCCAAGGCACAGGCTGCCTAATCCTTTCTACAACCCTAAAGGTCCCCACAAGGTTCCCGACCAACTCGCCGTGACACGCGGCGGCACAAGCAAGTGTTCGGGGTCAATCCCAGCCGCTCTCATACGGGCTTTGCCCACGTTCTATATGGCCGCCCGGGACCACCTGGGGATGCCCCAACGTAAAGCCATGCCACGTGGAATCTAGCAAAAGAGTCGCGGACCCATTCTGAGACTCTTCGTTCAACCCTCCAAGGTCAAAGGGAGACCCAAGCAAGTCAACCACAGGCTTTGGAGGCCCGCAGCATGTACATACGGCTCACACACGTGTGTTCGGCATTTTTCCGAACACCTTGTGGGCGCGTATATTTCAACCCTTCTACACAAGACCACGGGCCAGCCCGTGGTTCCAGTACACCAGTTGGGTCCCACAACGACCCCTTAGCAAGTCGGGGCCACCCCCGACCCTCATACACGTGGCAACAAGCCACTGAACTTAGCTCTCGGGCC
Organism: Amorphophallus konjac; assembly: GCA_022559845.1. Lineage (NCBI taxonomy): Eukaryota > Viridiplantae > Streptophyta > Magnoliopsida > Alismatales > Araceae > Amorphophallus > Amorphophallus konjac. The sequence goes on from CM040118.1 coordinate 148,727,005, forward strand.
AACCCGAGGCTACCCTGCCAACCCGCCGGACAACATGGCACGCAGCACGAGGTAAGGCTTATTGGCCTAAGGTGCTTCCTCCCAACCCCTACAAACTTCTACCCTTGGGCCAAGGCCAAATCCAAGGCCCGTCGGCCACTTACGCCGCTCTTTCGGCAACCCGGGGTGTGTCGGGCATTTACCCGAACACCTTGCAAGCAGCTACTCCGACTCAAAGAACAACGGCCCCAGGGGCCCATGTCAGCCTCTCGAAGGTCATAGTCCATCAAAGGACGTCCCCAGGCAACACAAGAAGACCCCCGGGGGCCATCCCCCGGGGTTATGGCCGGCCCAAGGCCAATTCACCCCAGGGCGTGGCCGCACCCCCGGGGAAGGCGAACTCCCCGGGGGGGCCGTGCCCTCTCTCCAGCTCGGTGGTCTCTCGACCCCACTCAGCCCCGGTTCGCTCAATTACAGTCCTATGATGCGGTTCGTGTGCCGTACCAGTTCGAGGGGTCAAAGTGTGGACGTGGAAGCGTAAAGCGACAGCATGACGGGTTCGTCCTCAAGTCAACGCGCACAAGTCTCCACAAGCCGCCACGTACCCTTGTACTTAGCCAAATTGGGAAGAGAAAAAAACCCAAAAATAGAATTTTATAGGGTGGGGACCAGCCCCCCCCCCCCCTCTCTCTCGCGAACCGCCTAAACCCCCCCAGGGGGGGGGTTTATGCGGACCAGCCAAGACCCCCTGGCTGGTCCGCCTAAACCCCCAATCAAACCAAAAAAAAATATTTTTTCAAAAAAAAGAAGCCATCCCGCCTAAACCCCTTTCCCTCTCTCTCTCTCAACCCGTGTAACCCAGCACTATTCCATTGGGTTTACGCGGACCAGCTATGGGGGCCCTGGCTGGTCCGCCTAAACCCCTTTCCCTCTCTCTCTTAACCCGTGTAACCCAGCACTATTCCATTGGGTTTACGCGGACCAGCTCACCCCCCTTAGCTGGTCCGCGTAAACCCCCTTGTGACCCTTCACCTTCCCTATAAAAACCCCCTAGAGGGGGCAAGGCAAATTAGAGGCATTAAAAGGCAATTCAAGGCAACTCAAGGGATCCGCACTCCGGCAAGCACAAGACTTCGAGCGCGGAGCCAAGGAGAATTGTGTGTGTGTGACTTGTTCGGCGGTCTCATACGTTGGGGGTATGTCATTCGCACTCCCCTCACGCCGTATGTAACTGTCACACGCGAGTCAACACCCACCGTATGTGAGACATCGTGATATGAGCGGACATCCCCTCATGCCGGGATTTCCGTTCGCACGCCCATCGGTCGCAACCACACGCGCGCCATGACGTTATGCTCACCCGTAGTCACGAGGCCATGTCCGACCGCTCAACTCGAGTCGTAACCGACCCTCGCCCAGATACCGGATCAATGTATCCCCTCAATTATCCAGTCATAGGCCCCCCCGTTTGACAACGCGGCCATGGCCCACGTCACGGGAGGAGCCCTCTGTAAAACACATAAGTATTCATTCATCACGCATCGACCCGGGGACCGACCCACGTGTCGGAATTATCTCGTGGCATGCGCCAGTTGTACTTTGACCATTACGGCCGTCCTGTAAAAGAATATATACGTCTCAGCACAACACCTCCGATTAGATGAGTGCTCTCGCACCCACATCCCGGCCTCCAGTCTTCTATCTACGCCACTCGGCATCCGTGCCTGACACTCTAACCCCCAGTAAACACCCCTCAGTCTAACGCGCACCCATAGCTGCTGAATGCCCCCAGCCCTTCTACCCACGGCTTCAGAGATATATACAGACTTTTCTTCAACATGGAACGAAGGTATTCGGATTCAATCCGATGTAAATAAACACCGGTTGCTTGCGGCCGGTGGGGAAAGACGTCCTGTACACGATTCCCGCAATCGCCTACGCACTCGCACCCATGGAACCCCTTCTCTCCACGTGTCGCCCGATCGCCCGAGCCCACGTGCCGCGCCCTGGTGGCGCTTCCCCGGCCAAACCTTGGTTCCATGAGTGATTGTAGAGAGATCGACTGGCACGCCCGCACCCTGTCCGGTTAACCTTTATCCCGACACTTACGTGCCATTCGACCCTTTTTGACTTTCCGTGAAAGGAGAGTGCCCGGTACCGCCGTGAGAGGCATGCACCCGTAAGGAGGATACTCGAGATACATCAAACTCCCGTATTTTCCTTCACCGCTGTATCCCTTTCTTCACCCCGATTAATCGGCATAAAAACCCGCGCAACAGTGACCTACAAATTTAACAAGAACTCCATATTTTGAGCTTATAGTTTCTTATCTTGCAGGAGAAGGAAGAAAAGGGAAAGAGGAGAGGGAGATTTCATCTCCTCCAAGTGGTTTCTGGAGTTCGAGGAAGAAGGAAAAGAGCAATGGATCGAGGAGAGGAATGAGAGGACGTCGAAATCGTCATCGTACGATTGGAGCTTCGAGCAACTCTATCCATTCGTCTTGGAAATAAGGGGAAAAATACTTCACATTCTATTTCTGCTTATTTGTGATGGTTATCATGTGTTGTATTGTGGTTTGAGCATGATTTGGATATTTGTGTTTATTTTTCGAACCTGAAAATACACTGTGTGTGTGTGACCATCTGCGTACGGTTGTGGATTCATTGTGCTGCGGTTGTTACAGCGTGTGTGTGTGTGTTTTGATCTGTGGTCGGATCTGTAGACACGCTAAAATTGACATTATTTTGAGTATATTTCATATTACCGTGCAATGCCCCATTTGACCCTCAAATTAGCTTGTTTGAGTGGTTTTTCCCACTTTTCTTGAATTTCTCCTATTTTTCCCTCATTTCCTCCTTTTTCCTATTTTTCTGGATTTTCTGGGCATTTATCTGAATATTTTGAAATTCACGACCTGGGTAAGGGCGTGTTTTTAAAACACGACCTGATCTAGGGCGTTTCTTGGAGAAAGGACGCCCACGCCTGAGGGCGTCAATTCTTCATGTTTGACTGACTTCCCTCACTTTAAAAACTTGAAATTAACGCCCTTCCCAGGGGCGTGTTTTTTAAACGTGGCTTTGGTTGAGGCGTGTTTTACTATTGGAGTTTTTATTTCTAAAAATTGGTTTTGAAATAAACGCCCTTGTGCAGGGCGTGTTTTTAAGAAACGCCCTCTGGGCAGGTCGTCAATTCAACAATTGACGCCCTGAGCCAAGTCGTGTTTCACTTTTGTGCTCCGAACGAACGCAGTCTTTCCCAGAGAGACTCCTGCTTCGTTTGGGCTCTTGCCCAGCTTAATCCTCCCCTCTTTGGGCTCTTGCCCCTTCTTATCTATTCCTCCTTTGGACTCTTTCCTTCTTATCTCTTTTTCTATCTTATTAATAGAGCTTCTGAGCTCTGTTAATAGGTTGGATTCGGATTTCTTCTTCTTCTCCCTCCGTTCTTCTTCTTCTTCTATTTTTTCTTTCTTTTTTTTTTCTTCTTTTCTTTTCACAGGTGCTGTTGCTGTGCCTGAAGGAGGAACTTCCCACGTTAACTTCATCATCCTTTTGAAGTCTCCGCCCAAACGTTAATCAAAGCCAAAAGAACAAGCAACAGGCCCTTCTTCCTTTTATCTATTCTTCCTTTTGTTTTATCATCATCGGTTTGCTTATATGCATGCATGTTCACCCCTTTTGTTATCAAACTTCAACTCAACCACATTGAGTATCTCCCCCATAGTGCAACTCTTGCACTCTTTCCCTTATTTTATTTTGCACATCATTCATCATATTTTTCTCACCCTTTTTGCATAGGGGTTTAAGGGCCAACACCCTTAAGGTGTGTTCTTCACCATGTTATCATGCTCATATTTTCATTAAGGATTTGATGCTACACTCACCATGTTCTAATTCAATTTCTCTTTTGGTGTTTGTGTCTTTTTGCAAGGGTAATCATTAAAGAAGAACTCTCTTCATCGGCCGGCCGATTTGAAGAGAAAGGAGCACTCACAATCCCGCGTTTTCAAGGTATTTTTCGCGATCCCTCCTCCATTTATTATTGTTATATTCTTTGAGGTCTCGCGTCTCTGGCGATCACATCTCCATCTTAGCACCTCGTGCTATTTCCATGCTTGCCTATTGTTCCTTATATTCTTTTATTTTTATTTGTTTAAGTAGATCTTTCTAAAAATTAGGATCTACAAATTGGCGATCACGGTGGGACCCCTATTGTTCTCTTTTTTGATTACCCCTTTCCCCTTTGGCACCCTCGCGTGCCCTTTCCCTTTGGTACCCACGGTACCCTTTCCTTTGTGCCCCTCGGGCACCCTCCATTGTGCTTTGCAATTCCCCACTAGTGTTTGGCTAGTTTGATTAGATTCTTTTTTTTAGAGATTCCACTTATCCTTTTAAAAATAAAAAATTGATGAGCATGTTATTGTTTATATTGATTGCCTTGGGGTTGTGAGTGTTCCTGTTAATATTTCTGGCCGTGGGGTGTTTCTGGGAATTAACGCCTCTGTCGGAGGCGCTTTTTAATTTCACGCCCTTACCAAAGGGCGTTTTCTTCTTGTTTAGCGCCTTCTGGCAGGGCGTTTTCCAGTGTGTCCTGGTGTCCCTGGTGCTTTGTGAATTAACGCCCTACCAGAGGGCGCCTTTTTATTGCATAGCGTCTCACCCAGGGGCGTGTCTTGATTTGGCTGTGCATCCCCTGAGAGTTGACGCCCTCAGCCGGAGACGTCCATTTGATTTATAGCGCCCCCTGCCAGGGCGTCTTTTTACTGGGTTATTATTATATTGTGCTGCTTTGCCCTGCTGGTTTCTGAATTCACGCCCCTCTGGAGGGCGTTTTTTTTTATCTCGGCTGTTAACGCCCTACCACAGGTCGCCTTTATATTGTTTAGCGCCTCACCCCTGGGCGTTTCTTGAGTTTTAGCGCCTTGAATCAGGGCGCGTTTTATGCTGCCCGTGGGCCCTCCACAGTGTTTCACGCCCTGCCCCAGGGCGTCTCTTTGTTGGTAGCGACCTTCCCCCGGTCGTCTTCTTCCTGTGTTTTTCAGAGCCGTGCTCCAGTGATTATCATATTGATTGCTCATGTTTATCATTGTGATTTGCTTATATCTCCTGGTATTGCATTCATTCATCTATTTGCTTGGTTTGGGAGACCTCCTCTCTCCTCACTAGGATTCCACACACCCTCTTGGAATCGGGACGACCCTCCATTGAGCATTCCGTCTCTTTGGACCGGAAATCCCTTTTCCAAGCCTCCATAAGTCCCCGCACCCGTGGATTCCCTCACGGACGCCGGGCAGGTTGTACCCTTTGAAGTCCCGAATTAGTTGGCCTAAACGTGGTGAGAGAGTGTTCCTAGTTGGCATTGGAGTTAAATCATATTGAAACTAGGATCCCACCTTGTGTGAATCACATCAATCTTGTTAAAATTTATTAATTCACCAAGGTTCAAACATAAAAATCAAGGTAACCATTTCAACTTGGGTGTGTTTCTTTGCCAATTGTTTGCACATTAAATTGCTTGCATGGCTTACTTTGATAGACAAAACAACATGTTCAATTCAATTAATGTTCATGAGGGTGATCAACCTGGCACATCTTATTCCCCTCAAATTCAACATGTTCATCATTCTCACCATACTTTCAAGGGACCACGTCCTCATTCTTATGGTCATGCCCGACCCATGGGCAATGTCCATCCTCATGGTCCCCCTACTCAATTTCAAGCCACTACTCCTACGGGACCGCCTCGTCCCAATGATGAGAAGGTCTCCCAAATTTTGCATGCATTAGATCATCTCACCCCTCAACAGATCCAAGCCCTTAAGGCCGCTGTTGAGGGTGCATCTCCTTCATCTCCCCCTTCCAATCCTAATCGGGTGGCCCATCACCCACCTCCATCTTCTATTCACGACCCTCCATGGGTGGCCCATCACCCACTTCCCTCTTCCACTCATGTTCCTAATCGGGTAGCCCATTACCCATCTCCTTCTATTCACACTCCTCCTCGGGTGGTCCGACACCCGCCTCCTTCTATTCCTCCTCCATCACGGCCCCGAGGCCCATTTACTCCTTGCAATCCGGCCCGTCCGGGTTCTTTTACGGGTCATCCCGTCAACTCCCCTCCACGGCCTTTTTATGCGGCCCCTCCTCCTTCAAGGCCCTGCCAGCCCTCGGTTGTTCAAGTCACACCCCTCCAACAATCTCTGCTTGATAAGATTACTTTGATGGAGGAACAAATAAAGAGGGTCACGGCTCCTCCTACTCCAGTCAATCCTCTCCATGCCGCTTTGGACGAGATTACAAAGATGGAGAGAGAATGGAAAGACAGGAGGGATGATTATGGCGTCGGCACTTCAAGTGAACAAGAGCCGGCGTTTGAAGAATCCAAGGCAGTATATGATGAAGCTCCGCAGGCACCCCTTCCGAGTTTCCTTAACTTTCCGCTTTCCCCATTTTCATTCGATGAACCCCCTGCTCAGGAGGAAACCACTCCTAATTCAACCCCTATTTATGAGACTAGTTGGTGTTACGACGATGGGTCGATATTCCAATCGCCCGCGCCGGCGCCTATTGAGTCTCTTCCCATTCCCACTCCCACTCCTAACACCGCTCGCCCCGTCCGGCATTTCCTACGCACCAAACCTTCACCCATTAACCCTCCAATAATTAAATCTCACCCTATTAAGCCATCAACCTCCACACCATCGGCCTCCACCGAGCCTACCATTGAACTGTCCCCAATTCAACCTCCCGTTATCCCATTACCACCATCCCTAAAACCCACTTTACCTACCCCACCATTTAACCTTTCACCCTTACCTATGGTTAATCCTGAGCAGGATCCACCACTTTTTGCACTCGAGCTAACCCCGACCGCTTGCAAGCAAAGGGAGAAACTCGATGTGTTTGAACCTCCGCCTCCAATTACGCCAACACTTTCCATTATACCTCCACCACTCACAAAGCCTTCCGCCTCCGCTTCACCTCCTTCTACTACTCGGAATGTGGGTGCTTCTGCAAGTATATGTGCCGAAGACGATCAAGAGCCGGGCAAGACAGATTTGGCCATGGCCGTGATGTTCAAGACCCGAGAATTTATTTGCCGGATGCCAATCCGGATCATTGTGCCAAGCATGATTGAAGAGGCCAAGTCGCCACCACGCCAAGCATTGATGCTGCGTAAGGGCCGGGCAGGGCACCCTTTGTTCCAATTTCCAAATCTTGAACTCCTCGGCAACATGATGCTTCCAAGCCTAACTTTCCAACTCCCTCCCGCTATTACTTTTCACCTTCCAAGGGAGTTGTTATTTACCATTGAAGCTTCATCATGGGCTTATGCTTTGTCCATTAAGCCAGTTGGCTATACTCTTTCACTGCCGTGGAGGGGCAGTTATTTTGGCACTAAGGGGCCTTCCACTCCTTTATCCACCCCATCCATATTCTTGTCGATCGCGTTTTCTTCATGGGCCACTTCCAGGGGAAAGAGGAGGACCTCGCCCTCTCACCCTTCGTATTCTTCTTATTTTTCATCTTCCTTCATGCATTCATTCTATTCACTGCATTCGCTGCATTCATCGCATCCATCATATTGCATGCAATTGCACTTCTTCTTTCCCGGGTTTCCGAACCCGTATCTTCCCCGCCTTCCGGCACCGCCGGATCCTCCGCATTTCCCATCTTATTCATATTCATCTTCATTACTCGGGCATCGCGCCCCTTTCCAACCTTTTCATCTCCCAGATTTCTCTCCCTTCTTCCCAGGGCATCGCGTCCCTCGGCATTTTCTTCCTCCGGAACCTCCGGACTTTTCCCTCGGGCACGACGCCCCTTTCCATCTTCTCCTTCCTGATTTGCTTCCTCCGGAACCTCCGGACTTTCCCTTTGGGCACGACGCCCCTCTCCACCTTTTTTATTTGCTTCCTCCGGAACCTCCGGACTTTCCCTTTGGGCACGACGCCCCTCTCCACCTTTTTTATTTGCTTCCTCCGGAACCTCCGGACTTTTCCCTCGGGCACGACGCCCCTTTCCACCTTCTCCTTCCTGATTTCATTCCTCCGGAACCTCCGGATTTTTCTCTCCTCCCTGGGCATCGCGTCCCTCGGCATTTGCTTCCTCCGGAACCTCCGGACCCTCCATCTTTCTTCCGATTCATCTTTCTAATCTTCCTGAACATCACATCCTTCATTTTTTTCTTCCTTTTCCATCATCTTTTTCCCTATTTCGTCTCAGGGCATCGCGTCCCTTCTTTTGTCATCCCTCCGGAGCCTCCGGATGATTTCTCCTCTCACGATCCTCCACAACCTCCGGACCCTCCGGATCCGCCTCTTTCTATCTACCAATTTCTTCTTCTAATTCCTCCTGATTCTGGGTCCGACCCAACTTCTTCCACATCCACTGCCTTGGGCATCTGCCCTTTCTCCCATTACTTTCGAGGCTTTAGTCCTCATTCCTCCTTCTAATTCTCCTCTCCTTCTGTAGACTGTTCCATGTGATCAGGGTCTCCGCGCCTTAGTGAGGGAGTTCTAGCCCTCGCCTCTTTTCCTTTTTTTCCTTATTCGTCTGAGTCTGATCTTGGCACCACTCCTTCTTGTTAAGCCACTTTCGATCCTTTGCTTCCAATCCTTTATCTGCCTAAGAGGACTATCCCACGATGATCAACCTCTCGCGGCAGCTGCTTTAACAAAGGTTGCAAGGTAATATATTGACGTAAGTATGCATTTATATGATATCATTACCTCATTACTTCACGCATGATTTTCAAAATGAAGTGCTTCCTAACAAGATTAAGAGTGGTGTTTTAGATCTTTATCTTAGGCTTTTGTTAAATTAAATCATTGTTAAAAAGAGTCTTTAGGCTTGCTTATGCAGCACCTTGGTTAATAAGAACCCTGCGCTGGAAATTCAACATTCTCTCCCTGCTTGTTAAGATCAACCCTCAGCTGGGCACCTCACACACTTCACGGCATCCTTAGCCGGCTCCTTTGGTTAAACACCGTTGCTACCTTGGCCATGCCATGAGAATTCCTGAAAGTCTTTTCTCTTCTTTATTCGGCCACATGCAGGGGCAAGAGGTTAATGGATGAGATGACCAACCTCGGTAATCCCCAATACGAGAGGAGTCTCAAATAGGGACAGTCTTGACCCAAAATCAATATGAGTTTCATGATATACATCTCGCCAAAAGGGCTATTATAAAAATCAAGTCAAAATTTCAATAAATTCAAAATTATGAATTATGGCATGACAAGAGTGGCAAAGTCCCCGCAGGGAAAATCATGGTCGTATGCATGTCAAGGGTCTAAAAATCAAAGGCATAAAGCCCCGGCGCAACAGACTACCTCTTTGAGGGGGAACACCTTGGAAAGAATTCAAGTCCCGACATCTCCCATCCTGCATACAGCTTATCACAATTATTCTTCTCTTCTCCCTCCAAGACCGAATGTTTCTCAGGTATGGCCTTGGTAGGGGCACCGTTAATCAAGGGCAGTCAGTTATAGGACGCCACCCTTCAATGCACGCTCGGCTTTGGAAAATTTTAGCAAAAAGGGAAGGAACGAGGACCCCCAATTAATGGTTTAAACACTCTTTGATGCTGCTTTAGCAATGTCTAACCAAAATCAAACAAAATTGAATATTTCTTGTCCAAAATCTATAAAAATTTGAATATCTTTCCCAAAATTCATAAAAATTGAAATATTTTTCAAAACCCATAAAAATTTGCATATTTTTCCAAAATTCATACAAATTTGAGTATATTTTCAAAACCACATAAAAATTTGCATATTTCAAAACTCCATAAAAATTGCATTGTATTTTCTGATGGTGTTTTGCAGGAACAGCTTTGCAAGGACCAAGAGCACGGGATGAGTCCTATCTCCACTCATTGCTATCAATCTATTGATTCTCCCGATATTCTCATGACATGCCACCCTGGGCATTTTTGGTTATCACCTCCTTATATCATTTTGGTTATATCTCCTGATTATCATTCTGATTATTCATCTCCAGATCTTTCAATCAACTCCTACTAATTTCTCTTGATCAATTCTACCGATGGGCATTATCAGATCTTGTTCATTCAACTCCAAATCTTGATTAGCCAAGTTGGCATCCTCATGACAAAATAACAAACAATGATGCTTTGCAATATCATGATTCAACTCATAATGGTTACTATGTTGTGACATGCTATTGATGCTTTGATTCATGCTATGCTTGCTACGCTTAAATGCCTTATTCATTGCTTGTTATCTTTTATATCTTGGCTGATGAATTTTTGAGCGCAGGATAAGAAGCTCTTGGTCCCACCGACTGGGCATCATCATCCAAGCCCCACGGTGCTTGCAGCTCAGTTCTCAGTTCCCATGCTCATTGCACCACCATCTCCTGTATGCATTTTACTATATGTTACATATGCTACTAGATTATATCAAGGACCTTGTGGCTTTGATAAATCTAGAATTTGAGTTCCCCTTCATCAAAAATGATGACGATTCCAGAGGCATCTTAGTCATACGGATAGGCCGTTGAGCCGTCCGAGACTGGGGACGATGGTTCCTTTTTATGAGTTGGTGCGTGGATAAACGGGCTTCGGCTTAGTATCAGCTCGTGAAATCGGTTTCTTGACCCAGTCTTGGCAGCTTAGCAATATTATCCTTGATTATCTTATATTTTCATTTGATTTAATTTTTCCTTTTAAACCCAGCATGCATTCATGTAGGAATTTGAAACAATTGTTGAAAAATCATTCTGATGAGCTGACTTTGAGGGTTGAAGTTGATCTTAATCTTTCCAGATATGAGATATTCCATGCCGGATTGAATCTTCAGTTCGTTTTGTTGCTGTTTTGGGTGATTTTCTCGAAAGCTCCTTGTTTGGATTTTTATCATCTTATTTTATCTCCTTTCCTTTGATCCACCTTGGCTGCAGCACGTCCACTGGATGGTAACCGCTCCCCAATGGTGAAACTTACAGGTTTGTGACCTGGGGTACTTTCACCGCGCTGGAAGTTGATCATTTATTTTATCTCCTTTGTGCACCGCGTGCACAACTCCCCTTTTATCCAAACATTGTTGATTTCATTAAATTTCTCGAGATTTGCTTCATCTTGTGCTTTTGATTTGATTCTCATCAAGTGATGTTGATTGCGTGTCTCATCACACCTTGGCATCTACTTTTCAGTTTGCTATGCTCCCTTGCAAAGCAGACGCCAAGGCGGGGCAGCTGTAGACACGCTAAAATTGACATTATTTTGAGTATATTTCATATTGCCGTGCAATGCCCCATTTGACCCTCAAATTAGCTTGTTTGAGTGGTTTTTCCCACTTTTCTTGAATTTCTCCTATTTTTCCCTCATTTCCTCCTTTTTCCTATTTTTCTGGATTTTCTGGGCATTTATCTGAATATTTTGAAATTCACGACCTGGGTAAGGGCGTGTTTTTAAAACACGACCTGATCTAGGGCGTTTCTTGGAGAAAGGACGCCCACGCCTGAGGGCGTCAATTCTTCATGTTTGACCGACTTCCCTCACTTTAAAAACTTGAAATTAACGCCCTTCCCAGGGGCGTGTTTTTTAAACGTGGCTTTGGTTGAGGCGTGTTTTACTATTGGAGTTTTTATTTCTAAAAATTGGTTTTGAAATAAACGCCCTTGTGCAGGGCGTGTTTTTAAGAAACGCCCTCTGGGCAGGTCGTCAATTCAACAATTGACGCCCTGAGCCAAGTCGTGTTTCACTTTTGTGCTCCGAACGAACGCAGTCTTTCCCAGAGAGACTCCTGCTTCGTTTGGGCTCTTGCCCAGCTTAATCCTCCCCTCTTTGGGCTCTTGCCCCTTCTTATCTATTCCTCCTTTGGACTCTTTCCTTCTTATCTCTTTTTCTATCTTATTAATAGAGCTTCTGAGCTCTGTTAATAGGTTGGATTCGGATTTCTTCTTCTTCTCCCTCCGTTCTTCTTCTTCTTCTATTTTTTCTTTCTTTTTTTTTTCTTCTTTTCTTTTCACAGGTGCTGTTGCTGTGGCTGAAGGAGGAACTTCCCACGTTAACTTCATCATCCTTTTGAAGTCTCCGCCCAAACGTTAATCAAAGCCAAAAGAACAAGCAACAGGCCCTTCTTCCTTTTATCTATTCTTCCTTTTGTTTTATCATCATCGGTTTGCTTATATGCATGCATGTTCACCCCTTTTGTTATCAAACTTCAACTCAACCACATTGAGTATCTCCCCCATAGTGCAACTCTTGCACTCTTTCCCTTATTTTATTTTGCACATCATTCATCATATTTTTCTCACCCTTTTTGCATAGGGGTTTAAGGGCCAACACCCTTAAGGTGTGTTCTTCACCATGTTATCATGCTCATATTTTCATTAAGGATTTGATGCTACACTCACCATGTTCTAATTCAATTTCTCTTTTGGTGTTTGTGTCTTTTTGCAAGGGTAATCATTAAAGAAGAACTCTCTTCATCGGCCGGCCGATTTGAAGAGAAAGGAGCACTCACAATCCCGCGTTTTCAAGGTATTTTTCGTGATCCCTCCTCCATTTATTATTGTTATATTCTTTGAGGCCTCGCGTCTCTGGCGATCACATCTCCATCTTAGCACCTCGTGCTATTTCCATGCTTGCCTATTGTTCCTTGTATTCTTTTATTTTTATTTGTTTAAGTAGATCTTTCTAAAAATTAGGATCTACAGGATCGTGTGGGAGACTACGTCTCCGTGTGTGTGTGTGTTGGGGCTTGTCCCCGTGTGTGTTTGGAGTGTCACCTCCGTGTTGGGGATTTATCCCCGAGTGAAGCCTTACCAGTTTGGTAAGGGGTGGACGTAGGGAGCCCGTCGGGGTCTCGAACCACCTTAAAAATCATTGTGCACTGTGGTTTGGTTTGTGCGTTTGTGTGGTTTGCATGTTATATCCGTGTGTATGAACGTGTGAGATCAGAGAGATTGAAAGCATTTAGTTACCTTGTTTAGTTAATTCTTCAATCTCGTTAAAAGTTATCAATTCCACTGCATAGTGTTTTAATTTGACATCTAGTGTGGGGGACAATTCAACCCCCCTTCTTGTCCGCTCGCCTACCCGGGACTAACAAATTCTAAGCACTTACTCATGATGAGTCACAGTGTTTGACATCATCAAAACCACTATGCACTAAATCATCTAACTTATGATGAGTCACAGTGTTTGACATCATCAAAATCACAGGGACACCTAACATCCTCAACTAAAGCTTGTCCAATAATGAAGAGGAGTCGACTCCAAGCCCAAGTGGAGCCAACTCAATAGCAGCTTCACAAGCAAAGTCAAAGACTCATCTAATAATGATGTCGACGCAAGGAACATCACGGAGTCAACACGATTGGAAGATTTCCTTTCAAAAGCGAGAAAGGTGTCGACTCTCAGAGTCGACCCCACATTGGATGCTTTCTGTCTAAGCATCTTCAGCAACGTAGAGTCGATGCTATCAAGGATGGGCGTTGACGCGGTCCACGTTGTACAGTGAAACACGTGAGGAACTTAAGTTAACAACGTGCCTTCGACTGTAAATCATTGTCACGCGATTCAACACACGTGGCTGGACTCTGGAAGGTTCCTAAGCATCAGAATATTCTCTCGGCCACCTAGTCCAATAGCTTAATTTTTTTTTGGATCAAATTTTCTGGTAAAAGGGTCATCCCCTGTTCTATATATATATGGAGCTTCCCTCTACGAAGGGGTGCTGCTGCCATTACTACTATTTTCAAAGAAGAAATTTGAGAGAGTTCTTCCTATGTAAGAAGAGAAGGAAGAGAGAAAGAGATATTGAGAGCCTGGTCCAGCAGATCACAGAGCCGTCTGATAGTGGTGGAATCTGAGTGCAGCAAGAGTTTCATTGAAGATTTGTTGAAGCGTTGGCTTGTGGATCAAATCCAAAGTAGTTCTGCTCTTCGGAGCTACATTTCTTTTCTTTGTATCATGTATTTCATTTTTGTTCTCCATAAATTTCACAGTGGTTCTACCTTTTGTGCTCGGTGCGCACAAGGTGTTTGCACACAATACATCACTGTGTGTGGGTTGTTCTGGGAAACCAGAACGTGGAGGATTATTTCTCTTGTTTCCTTCTGAGGTTTCAGAAGAGGATAGGATCGGTTCCTCTGGTTACTGCATGTGGCAAGGTTACTGATCTTGCTTGGTGCGAGATCAGGGGTTGAGGGATTTGGTTCCTTCTGTTCAAGCTGTGTAATCAGTAGTTGTTGCAGACTGAGTTTGCGTTCTTGCCTTAAGAAAGGGAAGCCTTACTCACTTGAGTAAGGGGTGGATGTAGGTTTGCGGGTTGTAGACCTAACCACCTTAAAAATAGACTGTCTAGTGGTTTGCTTCGTGTGGTTGCTCCTTGTCTTCTTCCTTCTTTCGTAGGTTGCATTGTGAACTAAGTGCTTTGTACATCTCATTTTTGTTGAATCATCACTGGTATATCAAACAATGTGCATATGTACACTGTGTGTGAGGAGAGTTCATGGGCTCAACCCTCTGCCTAGTTGTAGCACCCCCGATAAATACCTTTGCGTAAATTCAAAACTTCTTCTTAAAAGAAAGCATACATGAAGGCTTTAGCATATATGAAGGCCTTACATAAAGAACCCAACCTCACAAGGACTATAATGAAAATATACAAGCCAACCCTACTTTATAACATAAAGAATCATGAGGGCTTTGTGTAAAGAGCCAAAACCTTAGGGGGGCTAGCATATAAAATTACAAATCCTCACCTTATGTATACATAACCTACTATTCTTAATAGAATTCTAGGTTCTATTTAAAGAACTAAATTATAGGAGGACTAGCATACAAATGTGCAATCCAACTTTATGCACATGGGTAAAGAATCTTACATAGGAGGTCTTGTAGAAAGAAACAAAACAAAGGGAGGGTTATTCTATAAATATACAAGACAAGCTTTAACACATGGGCCATGGGGTTGTACGTAAATGTTTTCCAACTTTTCCACTTACCAAATTGAAGACCCTTCACATAGTCTTCAATTTCCAAATTGAAGACATGGCATGAGGCGCCATTTTCAATAGGACCCCATCCCATTTAAATATTAATATATATATGACCATCCCGAATGCTAACACGTGAATGGGGTCTCATGAATAATGCCACCCAAACAAATGACGCCCTCATGCAAGGCGTCATTTACGTGAATAGTGTCACATATATTAAATGAACGACCCTTTACAAGGACGTCATTTAAACACATGATTCTAGAAGATTGAGACACGAGCAACCCATTCGAGCTGGCAAAAATAATGCCCACTCAGCATGACCCACAAGGCATTAACCAATGCCTTATCATCCTGTATAACTAATCACATCCGTAGCACTGTCAGAGGCTACTGCTGTGCTGCAGAAGTGTCTTCTTCCCGAGGCTATATCCTGCTGCGATCCTGCTGCAGCTCTGAACCTCGTATCACACGTCAAAAGGTAGGTGTTCTCAAATCCTTGCCTAACTAGTAGCTAAATAGGTTAAATGATGCATGCTTAGAGTCCGTTTAGCTCGTCAACCATGCTATAAATCATGTATATACCATGTTATTTTAATAGCTCGTCAACCATGCTATAAATCATGTATATACCATGTTATTTTAATAGCTCATCAACCATGCTATAAATCATGTATATACCATGTTATTTTAATAGTCTGTCACATATTACCGTGATCTTTATGATTTTGAACTTAGTTTGTTAGCATGATTTTCATGAGTTTTTAAGTATATTTTATCACACTAGTTTTATAGTATTAATAACCATATTTTTCAACCTTAATATGTAGCATCTGTTACACTAATACGTGCATGTTTAAGAACCAAGACGCTCCAGCCCTGATGAAAATGGCGCCCCTGACCAGGGCGCCAATTTCAAAATTGAAGACCGCGTACGCAGTCGTCATTTAAATGAAGACATGCCTCATGTCGTCAATTCGATTTCTGGAATTTTGAGTAATTGATAATACAACACATTCAAAAATCCATAACTATCAAACTAAAGTACGAAATTTTTGCATGAACATGTTTCTGAAATCCTGACATTTTTCTCAACATATTCGTGCCATTAATTCCTGATTCGGAGCTTTTTCACACTGATGAATAGTGTACAGCTCACTGTAACTGGCGCCCCTGACCAGGGCGCCAATTTCAAAATTAAAGACTGCCCGCGAGGGCGTCAATTAATTGAAGACATGGGTCAAGTCGTCAATTCAATTTTCTGTAATTTTTAGAAAATAGTAAATCACCACATTCAAAAATCAATAACTAATTAACTGGACCTTGAAAATTTTGACAGAATATACTTCTGTGACCCTGAGATTTTTCTCCATCTGACCATGTCTTCGGATTCTGATTCGGAGAAACTTTGGAGAAATGAATAGTAACTTGTGTCACAGAACTTACAGTTCTGATACGAAGCACAACTCACTTGAAAAAAACAACTCAATTGGTGTGTCGTCAATTTGAGTTGAACATGTATTTAAATTGAAGACACCCTGGAAGTCTTCAATTAAATGAAGACTACCCACAGAGTTTTCAATTTGTTAAATGAAGACTGCCCACAGAGTCTTCAATTTATTAATTGAAGACGGCCCTTAAGTCTTCAATTTCTGAATTGAACACGGCCCTTAAGTCTTCAATTACAGAATTGAAGACAGCCCTCAAGTCTTCAATTAATTGAAGACTGCTCACGGGGGCGCCAATTCTGTTTCTTGAGGAATTAAAGTTATAACATTAGAAAATTCATATCTATGAAACCAAAACTCAGTAATTATATCTGAACATGTTTCTGGACTCCCGAGTAATTATACTAAGTATTCATATCCTTATTTTTGAATTTCGATAAACTTTTTCGAAATGAATAGTGCTTTGAGTCACAAAACGTATCTGCTAGGTGAAAATCACTGAATTGAAGACGGCCCTTAAGTCTTCAATTTCAGAATTGAAGACGGCCCTCAAGTCTTCAATTACTGAATTGAAGACGGCCCTTAAGTCTTCAATTTATGAATTGAAGACAGCCCTCAAGTCTTCAATTAATTGAAGACTAGGTAAAGGGGCGCCAATTTCATATATGTTTATATTTTTTTTTTGAAAAATCAAAATTTTGAAAGATTGGGCAACCCCCAGGCGCCAATTACTGAATTGAAGACGGCCCTTAAGTCTTCAATTTTAGAATTGAAGACGGCCCTCAAGTCTTCAATTACTGAATTGAAGATGGCCCTTAAGTCTTCAATTTCTGAATTGAAGACGGCCCTCAAGTCTTCAATTAATTGAAGATTGGATAAAGGGGCGGCAATTTGATATATATATATATATATATATATATATATATATTTAAAAATTGAAAATTTGAAGGATTAGCAAACCCTCAGATGCCAACTCAGTAATTATAACTTCTGATCTTGATCTGTCTCGAGAATTGTGCAAACATAACCATAATCCATACTCCTACGTATGATGAGTTTTTGAAATTCCGTTCCATGAAAAATCTACTTGTGTATACCCTACATGGTCAAACCTTGAATCTCTTAAACTACCATTTAGGAGTGTAGGAGCTAAGTGCCATGCAGGGCAAAGTGCTACGTTGTGGGAGCCACCTCTTGAGGCCGTACGGCGTAAAGTGCTACACGACGAGAGCCACCTCTTGAGCCTGTAGGGGCCACCTCTAGAATCCTCCATAACCAAATGACTAGTTAATCTCGTCTGAAATACTACGTTTCTAAATTCTTGAAATTTCATATTGGCTATAAATGAGAGTGGATGTCAAAGGTAATACATGAAATGCTGTGCATATAGGGCCCGGTCTGATCCTGGGAGGAGCACCCGAAGGTACTTGTGCCCATGGGAGTTTATTGACCACGGTGTTTAGCATTGCACCGGAGTACTTGCTTGACTTGAGACACTTCACCCCTACTCTCTCTCTCTCCTTACTTACTTGACTTGCGTGGCCCGGAATGGGCGATACTTGACTTGTGACCCGAGAAAGGGCAAAATACTTACATGATAATAGCCAATTCCATCGATACGTACTTGACATTACTTAAATTAAATTTTTACTTGCTCGTACCTGAGATATACTTGTACATGAGTTCATTCTCATACTAGCGTTCATACTTGTACACGAATCCCTGCTTGCCCGAAGTGACATTTACATCTGTAAATTCTTGAAATACTGCTTGTCAAATACTTGAAATCTTGTTATACTCTCTTTATACAGTTCTTGATCTCTTATTGTTCATCATGTAGAGAATTACATGTATATCCGACTCTTTTGTACGTACATCATGCATAGCCATACTGATAATATATGTAAGTTGTAATTCACGTAAAGTCCACTCGAATTTGAGATGTAATTCTTACTGAGCGA
This sequence comes from Amorphophallus konjac, assembly GCA_022559845.1. Classification (NCBI taxonomy): domain Eukaryota; kingdom Viridiplantae; phylum Streptophyta; class Magnoliopsida; order Alismatales; family Araceae; genus Amorphophallus; species Amorphophallus konjac. The sequence continues at coordinate 148,745,365 of CM040118.1, forward strand.
TTCTGTAATGCCCTACGATTTTTTTAGTAGTTTATTAATTGTTTAAAAATTTTATATGTCCAAATATTTAAATTCTTTATTTTATTATGTTTATTTAGTCATAAACAAAATTATAAGCTGTTGATTGTTTTAAAAAAAATTGAAAGGGTTTGGAACAAAAAAAATGAAAGAAAGGGGTTAAACAAAAAGAAAAGGGCATAAATACAAAAAAAACTATAAGAAGGTTTAAATTGAAAAAAAAATTTAAAAAAAAGTGGGGGGCGCCGCTGCGCCCCCACTCTTGCTGCTGCTTTGCGGCATGAGTTATTAAAAAAAAAAATTTGTTAAACATTTTTATTAGTTACTTAATCTATCTTCCTCTTTTAGTCAAATAACACATGCCTCATATATAAAAAAAAAAGAAAAAATATAAGATAGTCAAAAGATGTTAGGTGAGGAGTTGGTGAAGTTTGAATAACTAATTTTAATAAAATAATATTAAATTAAATGATTTAATCTCAACCATTAGATTAAGTGAGTGGTTAAAATTGATTAAGCTAAAAACCCCTATAAATAGAGGGGTATAGGGGGCTCATTTGCTCTTCTTGGAAGTTGAGTTTGTGGAGTGCAGCAGGGGGAGGTGTGAAGGTCATTAAGGAGTGTTTAAGTATTTTAAGGTAAGGGATTAGCACTTTATCCCTTAGATTAGCATGTATTAGCGTATTTAAAATGATTTATGATGTGTAATTAACATCTATATAGATAGTTAAGTCCATATATCGTAGTTTCATAATTTGAATGTAATTATAAAAATAACCTTCTTATTTTAGCAATTACAAAATTATGGTCATTATTTAGCCATTGTTATAAATAACCTTGTTAAATTGCAGCACTTCCAATAATACCACCCTTATCGTCACTCGCCATTAGTGTTCCGATAAAATTTCTTATTCACCTTAGATAGTCTTTAACTAAATTTGGAAAAAAAACTCAAAATATCTCTAATCTCCATTAAACACTCTCTCTCTCTCTCTCTCTCTCTCTCTCTCCCCACATATTTATCTCTTTATCTTCGTTCTCTCTTCGACACAATGCGCTAATAAAAATAATATCCTTTACGAGAGCATTTTTATCCAAAATTTTAATTTTATGAATCAAAATGGATGATATAAACGGCAACTGAACTCGGGTAATTTTGTACTAACGTTCAGTCAGGAGGATTATTTATAACAATAGCTAAATAAGGGTGCCAATTGTTGAGATAAAAGGGTTATTTTTCCAATTACACTTTTTTATAAATAAGTTACTGCTAACTTATTTAATGTTCGTGTATAACATGATGAGAATTGATTTCTTTTGTTCTTGTTAACTTAGTTTGGTCTTGTAAAAAGTTGAATCTTTTTGCAATCCAAAATTATTTTAATTGGCAACAGTTTTTTATATTATACTTTAACTAGTGAGTGCTTTGAGATCCTATTTATGGGCTTTGTTGTTCTTACATAGGTTTGTCTGTAAGTTTACAAGCCTTTTGATAGTCCATAACTGGTAGTAGAATCCACTGTGTGTGTGTGTGTATATATATATATATATATATATATATATTCTCCCCATCAATGGTTGATGCAAGTCGAACTGGGGAACTATCTCAAAATGCCCAAAAAAAAGGTGGGAAAATAAGAGACACATGGCATGCATGAAGTTTGGAAAACTGACAAGCGTTGCTCATCTGCTCTACTCCCATCCTCAAAACCAAAAAATTAAAACAGGGGGGGTTGGGAGTGAGGGAGTACTTGTGTTCATGGTATGTTCTTAAGACTAGGAGATGGTGGTGTGCATGTGGTTTGGGTTATCCCCATGGATAGATGACAATGACGGAATTATATTCAGGATGCTGACGTTAGAGCTCATCTATAGACTCACAGAGAATGATGGGCCATCTCTCTCCATTATAATATTTCATTCAATAAACATAAAGTGATACATGGGAATTAACTCCCAGGAATTTGACTTGCCTTTTCTACAACCCCCCCCCCCCCACCAACCGTGTACCACTTGTAAGACAGAACTATCATGATTCAGCCACTCGATCAAAATATTGATGATGTTTCGACATCTTCTCCGCAACCAGCCTGCGAAAATCTGATGTGGAGACAGACCTCCTGTCACGACCCAACCGGTGCAACATAGAACTGTCTGTTCCATCATTCCTACCATTCAGCATTGAGGTGGGCAATGGAGGGAAGTTCTTGATGTTTTTGGTTGCTGAAGGATGGCAGTTTGTCGTGTGGGACTCCTGGACTAGCACCGATGCAGATCCACCTGGGGAAGGTGGGCTCAGGCTCGGCTTTGTGGGATTTTGGCCAGAGGATGCACTTCCTGTGCTGCTACCCAACTCTTGGTTGTGTGTTATCTGCTCTGAAGTCTTTTCTTTCTGTGATAAGTAGCCATAAACAAAATGAATTTCCTCTCAGCCATTGAAAGAGATGCTCCACTTAGTACACATATGACAAGAAAGATTCAACAAAGATTGAGATTAGTGATAAATCTACGGAAACATCTATAAACATGTGGAATGTTACAGTTTCCTAAACTCATCAGCTGGACTCTTCTCAGTGTCATAAGTATATTTCCCAAGTTTTCACGTTCATCTGGCAAATCATGTTACAACTATCATTCAGAGAATTCTAGGGCATGAAATCTCTACATACATATACACAAAACAAGGTGAATCTAGAGAACATCTATGACCTAGTATGGATGCTGTTGAAGAGTTAAGTACACAAGTTTTATGTATTTGTTCATGAGTAGCATCTAGCATTTGCCGACAATGATAGATAAATGCAAGAACACAGGTCAACTAGGCTTGCATGGTTTTTAGTATTGATCCATGTAAACATCTGCGAGATGGATGGTCGTCTATAGTTAAAAAGGATGAGCACCTTGGCTTGATCCAGAAGAAATAGACAGAAATGTTCAAACCGAGATAGAACCAAGTCTTTCCAAGCACCCACATTACATTTCTATTTTTCTGGTTTCTAAGCAAGCATTCGATAAACCTGTATCATTTTCCTCCACTCCCGTCTTCAGCATTTCATCAGGATCCATGGGAAGTAGACGTTCATGAAACAGTCAAATTGTAGTCCATGGGTACCAACTTTACGTGCTAGACAGAATACTATATATATATATGTATGGGGGGGGGGGGGGCACATGTAATGCGCGGAGGCAGGGCGCACACCATGCGCCCACATGGAAGGCAGAGAGGCGACACACCCACTTCCACACTGTGTGCACGATGGGCCATCCAATCTCACCTCTTGGATAAGATCTCACCTCTTGGATAAGATCAAACGTCCTATTTTTCTTTCTTAGAAATCAAGGTTTTTCACATAACTTTATCCTACCCGTGAATGTTTGGGTGCCAAAGATCCCCAGCAGCAAAATCTCTAATCTGCTGCCAGCGGACTTAAAGAGGGCAGCACTGTTACAGCTCCCTATATATCAAGGACCTGAATCTCTTGTTTGACAACAGCACCTTCTTATTCTTATATGTTTCCAAGTATTTATGTTGAAATTTAATTTAGCTTCAAGTTGGAAACAAAAATGATCCTTGTATCAACCTAGACTACCAAATAAGACAAATATATAACCTACAGAATGCTAAGACAAACTCAAATTCATTTGAAAGAAAGCTTTGATCCAGACCTCATTTGATAATGCCGAATCAGCCGTTGGATTATCCACAGCTTCAACAGCTTTTTGTCGCCTTTCTAGTAGTAAATGAGATTGTTGTCTTGATTTGGAAGCTTTATGCCTATGACGGAAACCATGCAAAAAGGATATAATGATGTAAGCGTCAAAAAGATGAATGCATGAAGGAAGGTGCCAAGATAAAACAATGACTTACAAAAACATCATATCAATAGATGTGAAATTCTGTTGAAAGTTGAAACATAAATGAATACAGATTTGAGCAAATAATCCAAGATCTATAGACTCAATGATATAAAATATGTAGTGTCTTGGCTGTAATGGTTTCAATAAGCTCTCTATCTAGATATTTGCGGTGCTTTAGGTTATATTAAATTTCTCATTTCCTAATCTCACCTTTTTCCATTTTTTTAGACTCTCCAACCTTAACATCTCTTAGAGCATTGCTCCACAGTGAATAGCGTTATTAACAAGGCAGTTTACTCGCCAAGAACTCATCACCCTGACTTGTGATAGGCTAGTGGCATGCACAAGGTGCAATTAATCGTTTTCAGCCACTCACTAGTAGCATGATATCTGCTGAAGTCAACAGTCTTTTTTTTTTAAACCATGGATCATACTTCTATCAACAAGGAAGGTCCTTACTCCCTAGGAAGGAATAACTTATAAAAGCAAAGCTAGCAAGTGGTCACCACCCTATACATTATTCGTGTCTGACTAAATAATCATGACAACATAGAATCACCAAAATAAATAGAAAGAACGAAGCAGAAATTTCCATAAACTTGCAAAATTAGTTTCTAACTGAAAGATGGTTCACGAAATATTTTCTCAAGACACCAACAGTTTTCCACAAAGCATGTTTAACCATTTATGGAGCAACTTCAAAAAAAGAAATGTGATCTTACTTTCTTCTCTCACGTGGATGTCTCCATTCATTGGTCTCCACTTTGTAAACCACAGGTAGACCAGAAAGGTCACAGGCCAGCGGGCTTGACCTAAAGAACTGCATGTCAGAATGAACTTAGTTCAGCACCTTTTTTTTTTTAAGTGAGATTTTTTTTTTGGAAAGTGAGCGAAGCAGTTAAAATGTATCTTACCAGAATCTGCATATTTACCAAACTATGCATTTAAGAATGCCACCAGACATGCCTTATTTGCTAAAATTTCTGTGTTCTGATAAATTTTGTGTGGCTAAAGAAAACAATAAATGGCAGATAATTAAACGAGATGATCAAAAAATACATTGACCAATAAGACAGTCAAAAACTTCACTTCTTTTGATAGAGTTGCTAAAACTAACGGCCAAGAAAATAATATACAGTTGGACCATTAAAAGTTAGCACACTTCATTTTTTGTATCACTACATGATTTCTCTACAATCTACATCTAAAAGAAATCCTGAATATCTGGCTGACTAAAAATTCGTTAAACTTGACATCATGATGTTTCTCTTACTCGATCATTCCTATTCCATTCTGGTTATAAAGGAAGATGATGTAAATTTTTGTTGAATTCATTGTTTCAAGCATCTCAGCCATGAACTTTAACTAGAAAAAGCAAAATATTAAGTACAGGTATTTATGTATGTATCTGTTGAACCCGTGATTTATCTCGAATAAATCGAGACAAATAAGATTAAATTCGTCAAACGACGGCCAGAAAAAAGGGTGAAAAGCCGGGACCGTCATGAGACGGGGTCAAATACAGGCCCCCGGGAACCCCCGTCGAAACCCTTGTTGGAAAGACAGCATGAAACAAAATACTTTTGCAGTAAGCGGCTGCTCGAAGAAATTTATTGTGACTCACCAAGTGTCCAAGCTCGAGCGGGAAGAAATCCTTCAAGAGAGGAGTCTCCCCACGTAAATGGCGCAAGAAACCAAAGCACAAATCCCAAAGATGTCACTTTCCTCCTATGTGGAAGCAAAAGAAAAAGGAAAAAATAAAAAATGGGGGCTTATTTGTAGGCCGGCCCCATTGTTGCCCTCAAATGGGTTGTTGCCCTCAAATGGGTCACCCGGATTGGGTAGGCTCCCGCGGGAGCCAACCTATACCGGAAAAGCCTTGTAGGCTTGTCCGGGCTAGATGGGATCCCCGCGGGAGCCTACCCGATCCGGGTGAGGCTCCGCGGGAGCCCACCCAGACCGAACAGGCCCTTGCGGCCTTGTCCGGGTCAATTGGCCTCCGCGAGAGGCCTGTCCAGTCCAGACAAGCTAATCGCAGTCGGCCAGGCCTAGGTGAGTCCCGCAGTGGCTTGTCCGGGTTGGGAGGTTGCCCGTGGGTGCTTACCCAGCCGAGTAAGCTCCCAAGGGAGCCTATCTAGCCCGGTTAAGCCCTAAAACCCATCACCTAGCTCAGTTAAGCATCATTGGCCTATAAATGCCTCCTAGGGGGGCCACCTAAACAAGGACAGACTACAGAGCAAACTCAAAGTTCTCGTGTGCCTTTGGTGCTTTGTGCTTTAAGAGTATGTTTATAAAAATACCCTAGTAATGGCGATTATGCCCTTGTGTATTTTTGTAATATAATTCCTTGTATTTTACAGGGAAAATCATGTAATTGATGCTTACACATATGGAAGCGGGAGGAGAAGCAATCTCCTAGTTTTTTGTGCCTTATGTTATTTTTTGAGACCCAACAAAGGGTTTGTGGCTATGCCCCTTGTGCCATTTTTTGGAGAGAGATCATATTGTAATTTTTCTTCCGGGGAGCGGAGGGGACACTGCCCCCTTGACCCATGAGAAATGACTACGCAAGTTGATCAGCGGCGATGCGCTGACGGACGCATTGAGAGAGATCGCAACACATGGAGCTCAAGAAGGAGAAACAATCTCCTAAGTATTTTTACCTTGCGCGCCTTCACCAAAGATGGACTTATGCCTTGTGTTAAAATTACACAGAAACCCTTGCTTAGTCTAGATATTACAAAAATATCCTTGGCCTGTCCAAAATTACAGAAAAGTTCCTACTCAGTTCAAAAATTACAAAATGTCTTGGTTTGTCCAGAAATTATAGAAAACCCTTGTGTTGTCTAAAAATTACACAAATACTCTTGTGTCATTCAGAAATTACCAAAATATCTCTGAACCTTCTAGAAATTATCAAAATATCCTTAGAGTTCAAAAATTATCAAAATGTCCCCTGGATCTTGTGAAAATTACTAAAATGCCCCTACAGTTCAAACATTATGAAAATACCCCTTAAATTACAAGAAAATCCCTGCAAGGTTACAAAATTGCTGAAATGTCCTGTAATTTTCAGAAATTGAAGATATGTCATTGCATTTTCTACAGAAAGTCTTGTAAAGATTACAATTTGTTGAAGAAGTCCTTTATTCTTTCAAGAAAGTCCTATAAAGTTTGTAATTGAAGAAATGTTTTGCGCTTTATAAAAATGTCCAGGGGTTTACAAAAATACCTTGAGCCTTTTCTTTAAAAAAATTGTGTAAACATCCTTCCCATATGTGGGTGTCTTGTGCACATGTCCTCGCCTCATAGAGATCAACTCATGGTCTTCATCCAATGGTTCGGCGATGATCATTTCGGCGATCCGACGGCTTGATTGTGATGAAGTCTGAAATTAATCCTCCGACGAAGATTCGAAAGTCTCATGAGAATAAATTTCATCCTAACCGACAAGAACCAAAAGTCGATGTCCAACTACATTAAACCCTAGTCGGTACCAAACTACACTTAAACCCTAACCAGTACCAAACTACAATTAAACCCTAGCCAGCATCAAACTACACTTAAACCCTAGCTAGTACCAAACGGCAAATAAACCCCACGTTAGTACAAAACTGCAAATATATACCTACTCATACCCAAATTTCAATTAAACCCCTTGAATAGTGTTAAACTATGGACAAGCCCTTAGCCCGTGACTAATTTTCCACTTATGTTGTAAACCCATTCCTACTATAGATCTACCCTACCCTTAGACCAAATTACATAAAGATCCTCATCCCTCCAAAAGTGTTTGTTGTCGCAATTGCAAACATGCCCTCAATATCACAGTTGGTGTTGTAAAGGTTAATGATTTCTTTGGCAGTTAAACAAAGGTATTCGGACTTTACGCCATTATAAATAAACATTGATTGCGGTCAGTGGGGAAAAGTCCAGTACCCGTACCCGAACCCGAAGGCGTCTGATAAACATAACTTGCGGGATTAACATTGCAAACACCATCTAAATGGTTAACAAATGTGCACAAATGTTCAATCAATGGGCACCAAATAACTAATTTCCTTGAATATTCAATGCCACTTATTTAATTTATTTTATCCATTAATTCCCGCACGTTAAACAGTATCTTAAAAACTTAAATGACCACAGAAAACTGAAGAATGTTGGTCCTGATATTAGAAAATAGAGAAAATACTCAGTCTTCATGTGGCAGAAGTACTCATGCTCAACCGTTATACATATCTTCTGGGAAAATGTACTGCAATATTAAGGTTTATCATCTGTTCAATTTGGAGAGTTAAGTGACAATATGACCATGGAGTCAAGTTCTCACATTCTCCTTTATTTTGCTTCTGTTGAAGTTTGGGACCATGATTGCATTTGGTTTTACCTTTGAAATTTGATATGAGCTTTTCCAGTTATCAGATGAAACTATTTCCAGTGAATAAATGTTTTCTATATGATGTTAAAGTGGACTAACTCTTGTAATTATTTTGTCATTTCCCCATTTACTGGTGCTGTGAGTTCTTTTAACTACTAAATGGAGACAGTGACACCTTGTATGCTGTTCTCTGCTGCTGCGACTTCTTTCACACTGCAGAATTCTTATGCTGGTTTTTCTTTTTTTAGTTACACTGCAGAATTCCTGAGCTAGTTTCTTTTTTCTAGTTACATATATATGCCCCACTATATGTAATGACCACACCAAAAGGCAATCCAGTTCTGCTGGTTTCTGGATTAGGAAGAATGGCTTAAAAAAATACAAAACTAGAAATGTTACAACTGATGTGGTATCAGGATTTAAAGGTTTTAAAGTTATTTCTCAACAATCAACTAGAATAACATGATGTTCAAAGTTTGTTTAGATTTTATCTAAAACATTAAAAGTGAATTACAGGGTGCAAAAGAGAAAATATGACCATGAATACCAAAGACCTCACTTTAGAGACAATTACTAGCTTGTGACACTTAAACAGCCATTATTTTTGTTTTGAAGATTCACAGACAAACTAAATAAATATGGCTTAGTAAAAAGATTCAATTGCACAGAAATATCAGCAACCCATACGACCTTGGAGTACACACAAATACGCATAAATATGTTTTCTATATTGACGTGCATATTGCATGGTTTTAAAAGTGGCTACTCCAAGTAAGAACTAGAAAAAATAGAATGGTATCATCCAAGACCAATCCATTTCTGCTGGTTTCTGGGTTGGGACTAGCCAGTTTAGACAGAGATCGAATTGGGTTCATTTTAGCAACCTATTTCAATTTCATTTTTCTCTAGGGTCATTGTATGGACAAATAATAACATAATAGTGCTTAGGATTTTCTGAATCTTAAGGAAAAAGAGGACTAGGCCATGTCAGTTGGACAACTTCATGCTTGTTGGCCTCCCTCACCTCTGCAACCTGCTACTGTTTGCCTGTTCCCCATTTTTACTTGTTTTTTTTTGGTTTTATGTTTTGCCTCCTCCTCCTTGTTCTCTTTGCTCTTGTTAGTCTCCCCCTACCTCTGAAAACTGCTACTGTTTGCCTCTCCTTTTTTCCTTTTTTGGTTTTACTTTTTGCATCCTCCTCCCTGTTCTCCTTTACCTTTCCTTTACATTCTCATCGATCCTTCTTCTTCCTAATCAGCTGTAGAGCAAGTGATTTTTCTTTTCAATCTTCCCCTTATTCTCCACTTGAGAAACAAACTTGAAACCATTTGTAGTTTGTGGGGCTGACCAGGTCCAGGCAAAGACCAGAACCAAAATCAGGACAGCCATTTTCCCAGATAGATTCTAGTTAATGAATCTTGATATTTTGTGATTTCAAGATAATTTGATGATAACTAATGGATGATTTTATACATTAGAAAAATGTTACGTTAACGTCACTTAGCTACACCATCAAACTTGGTCAATGATTCTATACGAGTCAAAGCAAGTTCATCCACTAGACGATTACGTTGAAAAATCATAGGATATAGTATAGAGAAAGCATTAAGTTGTCTATCTTGTGTTAGTTATCATGACAAAAAATGTCTTGGACTTCATAAATAGCACTTTACTTACTTCATTTTGAAGGGCAGCAGATGCACTACCTCGATATGAGGGCTCCAAGGCTAAAAGCATGGTCAACAGACTCCAGGAAGAAGAAGGAAAGTCTCTAAAAGTTTCCGAAATACTGGGTTTGTAAGGCTGAGGTGGTCGAAAAGTTGTAGGCTTCTTGAACTTTTTCCAATAGTCCTCTGGTGGAGATCCACAAAGCTTAAATATCCTATGCAATTGCTCAATCTGAAAATAGCAAGATAGATATAATATGGAGCATCAGTCAGAAAAATAGAAATATGCTGCAAAACACAGCAAAAGATGCATCTTATGATTCTGTTTTGTTCTTTGACGTGTCAGAAGAAGTGACCTCACGTGGCCACACCCCCAAACTTCGCAGCTGCCAAGGCATCAACAAGGAATCGAACACTGTGATGATTTATTATGTTCATTCAAAAAGATCTCCATCATATCCATGGAGCTGTACGAGTCACAGTCCTCTTTCTTATTTGCCCTCACAGGAAAATATCTATCTGATTATGTAAAGAACATATGCAAAACATAGATGAATTTTGACATATATGCGTGCAAAATCTGTAAGTAGATCATGTCACATGCAAAGAGGTCACGTAGGAAACTTTTTTATCAGCAAGGGTTATTGTAACCCAAGTAGAGAAGGTGCAATAAGCAGGTGAGAACATGATAGATTGATCCAAGCCCATTAACATTAAGACAAATATATTCAATCATAAACAAAACATGTCAATTAAGACAATTTACACTACGATCCTTGTCCTTATAATATGCAACCTCGCTCTTAAGAAAAAAAAAGGACTGAATTAGTCTTTCTAAAAATGTTAAAAGTCTTAAATTAAAAGTCTCTGAATAACTTGCCATCATTTTTTGTTTCTCTCTCAGATGCATAAGGGACTACTTTCATGTTCATTACATCTGAATTATAAAAAGAATTTTTTAATGTCTTAAAATATTCTAGATTAATGGTAACCCAAGCTTAACGTCTTTCAAGTTTACAAAACAATAGGAATTAAATGAGCATTTGTACCTCTAACCAATTCCTTCACACCCACACACATGGGAGTATGAAACGTTCCATAAATATCCAATGAGTATGCATACAAGAGGACTTCATGATGGTACGTCTTCTCCACGCATCTAACACCCCAATGTGCATCCCAAATAATATGTAGTTAAAAGAAAGTAATAAAATGAAGGAAGGGAGGGGTTGTAATATACTTCTTCTCCCTATCTATAAAAGGAGGGCTTCTCCACCTTCTCTCATTATAGCTAAAAAAAAACACACACACACAGAGGCAAGTTAAGACATCAATGAGAGAGAAAAACAACAAATTAGGGAAATGAATTGTGGTCAAGGTATGTCCCTCAATTTCTTTCTTATTGTTGTTGAGTCCATCTTTTCTTTTCAATATGCCTTGAAAGACATCATAAGGTTCTATATTTACCTTTCTTGTTATTGCTGAACTTGTAAGCTTGATTACAATTCCAGCTAAATGTTTCTTTTTTATTCTCCTTATTGTTGTTAACTGAAACTCTCATCGTTAGAAGTTCTTTATTAATGATTTTTTGTATTGATGTTCAGTCCCCTAATTGTACTTTACCTTTCAGGTCCTTGTATTTCCCCCTCTTACATCTGCATTAAATGGTTCATTTCTTAAGAAAAGCTGGATCCATTAAACTAAAATAGATATAACAAAATAAATAACAAAAGAAAGAAAATCTGTTACAAGGATGTTATAATTTCTTTGTTGACCCACATTTAGACCTACAACCTAGCAATTTAATGTTTAAAAATGTTTTATACAAATCAAATAAGAGAAAATTTTTCATAAGCTTTCATATTGCCAATGCTCTAAAGAATATCCTTTTAAATCAACCATTTCAATTTACAATTCTTTAAAAAGATGTGTGTGTGTGTGTGTGTGTGTGTGTGTGTGTGTGTGTGTGTGTGTGCGCGCGTGTGTGTGTGTGAGAGAGAGAGAGAGAGAAATGAAATGCCCCCCCCGACATATAAGACATTTTAAAAGGCTTTTATAGTTACTACAGCCATCACATTTGTAAAAAAATAATAAACAAATAATTCATGCATCCAAAAAATAATTTATTATTTATTCTTAAGAGGATATAATCAATCACAATTATAGTGGCACATTGAAGTTTACCCAAAAAACCAAATTAACAAAGTAAAGGAAGTAAAAAGATAGCATATGGATTCCAATCCAAACACAATAATGACCATTTATCTCAATACCATTGTTTAACTCACGGAAAATAAATAAAGAATAAAATAGGTGTTCAAGATAAAAGAACGGAAACGTTCGTTTATTGAACATATGTGCGCAAGAGCCAACCATGGCATGTGCATTATTTATTCCGTAGATTGGGTTTATCAGACGATTAGGGTTCGGGTACTAGACAATTCCCCACCGACCGCAGTCGATGTTTATTTACATCGGTATTTGTCCAAATACCCTTGATTAACTGCCAAAGAAAATCGTTAACTTACACAACATCAGTCATGATGCTGAAGGCATAACTGCATGCACCATGCCATACGGCACTATGCCGACTGTCAGAAGCGTTTGGAAATTTTTAGAAAAGTTTTGCAAGCCCATCCGATGTGATTATGTAGATTGAGGTGCTTGGTGACCTTTGTACCCATCGAAGGTACGCATATAATCTAAAGGTTAAAGCCTATAATTTGTTTGCCATTTGACCCCTCCAGGTCAACTCAGTCTCGAACATCTATCGCCATTTGATCATGATGCGAGACATAGTGTCTCATGACGGGAGCATTCATGCAATCTCGGAGAACGGCGGGCTCACATAGTCACAAACACATGTTTATGAATCATCGGAGAAAGTACATGGCATTGTAGTAATATCTATAATCACAGAGTTTTCTCGACAAGTTTTAGGTTGTACAAGACCCCTTTTTACGTGGACAATCAGGGTTTGTACACATTTCTTAGACATACCCAGGGGGTTTACACAATCACAAGGCTCACAAGGGCCTTTGTACAAAATTAGAAGGTTGAGGGGCATGACATCATTTCCCCAAAGGAATGCATGAATAACATAAATCACATAGGAATTTGTGATGTACACGGGCCAAGAGAAGAATCCTTTTTATGTCATACCCTCACAAAAGAAGCACAACACAGCACAAGCACGAGCAAAACCCAAGGATGGGCCTTCAGAAGCACTAGTATAAACACAAGTAGTCCTCCTCTCTCCTGCGTTCAATCTGTGTCCCCCTGGGTCCTACTAGGGGGCCATTTATAGAGTCCTCGGGCGGTTGTCAATTGATCCGGTCCAAACCATTCATACGGGGGGGTTGATCCGGTCCAACCCCCCCCCCCCCATGTGGGGGTTGGATCTGGTCCAAACCCCACATGTGGGTTGAACCCGGTCCAAAACCCCATGTAGGGGGTTGGATCCGGTCCAAAACCCCATGCGAGGGGTTGGATCCGGTCCAAACCCCACATGTGGGTTGGACCCGGTCCAAAACCCCATGTAGGGGGTTGGATCCGGTCCAAACCCCTCATGTGGGGTTGGACCCGGTCCAAAACCTCCCATGTGGGGTTGGATTTGGTCCAAACCCCCATCTGGGGGCTGGATCCAGTCCAAACCCCCCAATTGAGGGTGGATCCAATCCAAACCCCCCAATTGGGGGTTAAATCCGGTCTAAACCCTTTGAGAAGTTTAAAGAGTTTTAAAATGAAATAAAAAAAATAAATAGGAAATAGTATTAAGACCCTTTGATCAGATTGAGGTGGTGAATACTTGAGTACGAAATTCAAACAGTTCCTAAAAGATAATGGTATCCTTTCTCAATGGACCCCTCCATATACACACCACAGTTGAATGGTTTATAAGAAAGGAGAAATTGTACTTTATTGGACATGGTGCGGTCCATGATGAGTTTTGTCAAACTTCCTTTATCCCTTTGGGGATATGCCCTAGAATCAGTACCGTATATACTCAACAAGATTCCAAGTAAATCAGTGTCTATCACTCTATATGGGATATAGAAAGATAAGAAACCTGACTTTAAGCATGTTATAGTCTAGAGCTGCCCCGCCCATGTTAAAAGGCATGACCCAAGCAAGTTAGAGTAAAGAACCAAAAAGTGTAGATTTATGACATATCCAAAGAAAGTTGTGGATATTATTTCTATCATCCAGGCGAACAAAGCGTGTTTGTCACCAAGAGAGTTGTCTTCTTAGAAGATGAGTATCTTCTTAATGAAGACATAGGAAGCATGATAGAACTAGAAGAGGTTCTAGAACCACAAATTGGCACTAGATCATCAGATAATCCATCGCCTCAAAAACCTATTGAAGAGAGTACACATGAATCACGTAGGTTTAGTAGAGTGCCAAAATAGCCAGAGAAATATGTGGGACATATCCAAGAAGGCACAAAGAAGGTACTCTACAATGAGGATGATGATCCTAAGACTAATGTAGAGACTATGAGTGTCCCTGACTCTAGAAGATAGCAAGAGGCCATGAATTCTGATATTCAATCCATGTATGATAACTAAGTTTGGAACTTGGTTGATACACCAGAAGGCAGCGTACCTTTGGGTTGCAAATGGATCTTCAAGAGAAAGATGGGGAAAGATGGATTGATAGATACTTATAAGGTATGGTTAGTGGTAAAAGGATATCGTCAAAGATAAGGAGTTAACTATGATAAGACCTTTCTGTCGGTTGCTATGATTAAGTCAATCAGAAGTCTACTTGCCATTGCCGCATACCATGACTATAAGATATGGCAAATAGATGTGAAAATGACATTTCTCAATGGGAATCTTGAGGAAGAGGTGAATATAATACAACCAGAAAGGTTCACATCTAAGGAGCATCCTCATAAGATATGCAAGCTCCAGAGATCTATCTATGAATTGAAACAAGCTTCTACGAGTTGAAAAATAAGATTTGACGAGGCTATCAAATCTTATAACTTCATTAAGAATGAATATGAACATTGTGTGTGCAAGAAAATCAGTGGGAGCTCAATCACCTTCCTTGTGCTCTATGTTGATGACATCCTACTCGTTGGGAATGATGTAGGGATAT
The DNA here is from genome assembly GCA_022559845.1 of Amorphophallus konjac. Classification (NCBI taxonomy): domain Eukaryota; kingdom Viridiplantae; phylum Streptophyta; class Magnoliopsida; order Alismatales; family Araceae; genus Amorphophallus; species Amorphophallus konjac. The sequence goes on from CM040118.1 coordinate 148,760,398, forward strand.
TATCATCAGTGTAAGCATGATTATCCGAGAACTTTTCCATGAAAGATTTGGGTGAAGCATCCTATGTCTTTGGGATTCAAACCTATAGGGATAGATCCAAGAGGATGCTAGGCTTATCCCAATCCATATATATAGACACCATTGTCAAAAGGTTTGACATGAAAAACTCCAAAGGAGCCTCATTCTGATGAGGCATGGAGTTATACTCTCTAAGGAGATGTCCCCAAAGACTCCTGAAGAAAGAGAGCATATGAGTAGAGTCCATTATGCTTCGGCAAAAGGAGCTAGCATGTACGCTATGCTATGTACTAGGTCTGATGTGGCACTGACTCTAAGTGTTACGAACAGATATCAGGCAGATCCAAGTGAGGCACTCTAAATAGCTATGAAATATATCTTTAAGTACTTGAGATGGACTAACGATCTATTTCCTGTCAATGGAGGAGATGATTTGAAGCTACGAGAGTACACAGACTCGAGCTTCCAATTGGATTCGGATGACAACAAATCCATGTCAAGTTATGTTTTCACATTGAACGGAGGGTCAATAAGTTGAAAGAGTTTCAAGCAGGAGACTACTACCGACTCGATGACAGAAGCAGAATAAATTGCTGCCGTTGAAGCTACAAAGGAAGTAGTATAGATGAAGAAATTCATCATGGAGCTTAAAGTCGTAGCAAGCATCTCTAATCCAGTCTTGTTACTGTGTGACAACAATGGGGCGATAGCACAAGCGAAAGAGCCAAGGTCTCATCAAAAGTCTAAGCACATTTTGCGGCGATTTCACTTTATCAGAGAAATAATCAACAGAGGAGATGTAGTGGTGGAAAGAGTTCCATCGGCTGATAATATAGTAGATCCACTTACAAGGCCGTTAGTTCAAAGTGTGTTTGAATGGGTCTATGGAGATTAGATACACGGGTGATTGGGTTTAGTACATGTGGGAGAAAGTTAAAGTGTGTCCTGCAAGCCAATCATATGAGATATGACGGAACACTTTTTGTACATTCTTGTTCGAATTTAATTTATGTCAATAATATTCATTATATTCGTATTACGTGTATGTGCAGATTATAATGAAGTTTATAAACTTATGCAATGAAGATTGAATTGAAATAAAATTGCAATAATGAGATCAATCTTCTGTAAACATAAGTTTAGAATATTCATGGTCGTAGAATACTTGAGAAGGGCATCAAGCATTTAGATAGAGCAGTACGTGTTGTGTCTGCTCATGTGATGATGATGACTGATCTCATAGTCACTTGTGTGGAGACACTAAGACCAACATGTAAGTGCTCATTGGAGAATGAGTTCACTAAACTGATCCAATTAAGAATCTTTGGATGGTAATTATATCTAACTGCCAACTAGAAGATTCTTAGTACACGGTGGCGCAGTTGGTCCTCAGACATGAGTCATCAAGGACACTTTGCATGAGGACTGATATGTTTTGATCCTGAGTATAGGGACTTTAGCCACAAGTCTCGGAAGCTCGGGTTTCGGATATAGCAGAATCCGTACGAAAGAAATTGAGTGACAATAGTGGATCATTCATGATGAGTGGTATGAGTGGATCTAAAGGGGGGGTGAATAGATCCCCACAAACAATACTTGACCACTTATAAATTCAAAAAAATGGCAGAACAGAATGAACTCTATTGAACAATTTAAGCTCAGTTGCATACTGGAAATTGTGTTGTTCGAGAGTAGAATCTTGTGAGACGCACTAATGCACCTATGAAAGAGGTAGGAGATAGAACAAACCACAGCAAACCACTACTCAGGGATTTTTAGGTGGTTCGGCTACTATCTAATAGTCCTACATCCACCCCTCACCAACCTGATGAGGATTTCACACTTGGCCAAAGGAAAACACACACACACACGCGGAGCTAGTCCGCTACAAGCACTGTCAGCTTGCACGAGGAACAAGCTCCTCGACCACACACGGTTGCACAGTAGCCCAAACACACTCCGGTCCCTAAAATAGGGTACCGAAAAAATGTTGAAATCTCAACAACCACACACGGAAAAACAGAAGAGAAATCTCAAAAACAAAAACTCAAAATAAGGAAACCGAAATGTAGCTTCTGCTAGAAGTCAAGAAGCTGAAAAATGAAGGTCTGAACTTGAGTCTGTAGCTGCTACGTTTATTTCCCTTCTTCAGTGCCCAGGCAAGAATGGGGAGGAGGATTATCTCAAGGTGCTCTCAAGCCTTCCCTCTTGACTTTGGAATCACATAGGCCAACTCACTTCTCAGGTGTTCTTCAAACAAGCTCAGGGCGTCTCAGCTCTTCCCGCGCTGCTCTTCTCCAGGGCGATAGGTCCATATTTATAGAAGAAAAATATGGAGAGTCCCCTTTTTCTCAGATCTGATTTGTGATTGGTTCTTGTCAAAACTGTTTTCTGATTGGTCCATGTTTATCGAGAAGAAAACATGAAAAGTATCCTTTTTCCAGATCTATTTTCTGACATGTCCTTTTCACAAAAGTAATCTAACTATCCCATGATGAAAAGAAAGGATCTTTGTCCTAGGACCTTTTTCAGACCTTGAGGCGCGTGTCCTGGAGGCGTGTGCCATTGACTTGGAGTAAATAATCACGTGACTGCTTAAAGACTCACGTGTTTATACGGATGGGCTCAAGTCAGTCGACTGAGTAAGCAGATCTGTCGACTGAGCTTCATGTGTGTCGACACACCTAGTGGGGTGTGTCGACGCACCTTACCGCCTACGCAGGCTGCTGTGTGCTGGACTGCGAGCCAGACCTATATGTGTCGACGCACCCTGATGTGTGTGTCGACACACTCTAGTAATATGCTCCAGAAGCTGCTAAGGGAATTAGTCCTGTGTCGACACACTGATAGGATGGTGTCGACGCAGCCTAAAGAAAGTTGCCCGTATAACTGGTACTGGATTTTGAAGGTGTGTCGACGCACTGACAGACTTGTGTCGACACACTTAGTTGTCCAAGGAGGTTTCAGCCCGAATGGCCCATGGACTTGCTCTGACAAGTCGACACAGTGTCGAAGTAGGTCGACACAGTGTTGAAGTAGGTCGACACACTCATGAAGTGAGTCGACACACTTTGTTATCCGTTGTTGTTGTTCCACTTCTTGTAAGCACGTTGGTCGACACACTCATGAGGTAGGTCGACACACTTTGAGCTCTCTGACCTCTGATAGTTCTGGCCAAGCCCTTGCCGCTTCATTTTAGCAAATTGAAAGCCCCTTCTCGACAAGTTGGTCGACTGCCCAGTCAGTCGACCGAATTCAAGTATCAATCGATCGAAACCTGTAACTTCTCAGTCTTTTCATTTCTAGGAAATTCGGTCGATCGGACCCTTCCTGTCGGTCGACCGACCAGCCGTTGTGGTCTGAAGTCTGTCGACTTAAACAAAAAGTGAGTCGACCTATCTTGTCTGTGAGTCGACCTGTCTTTGAATTGAGTCGACTTTTCTTTGAACTGAGTCGACCTGTAATGAACACTTAGTCAATTTCTTCACATTCAACCAATCATAAAAGAAGTTGTTTCATGTGTTCTCAAATTGACTTGCTAATGACTTATAGTTAGACATCATCAAAACACAATGCACACAACATTCTCCCCCTTTTTGATGATGGTAACTATGAGTCATTGTGCTCACATTTTTGTTATTTTAAGTCCAGGACAAGGTTTTGGCAAATAGCAGACTTTCAACATGAATAGCAGAAGCACCTTGTATGAAAGAAGCAATTCATTATTAGATGAACCAAAATTTAAGTTCATGAAGAGATCATCAAGATTTTCATCAGGGACAGACTGACTTCAGATAGATAACTCATCACATTATGACTTTCTACAAATTATGACTCATCACAATTCTTCTCCTTTGACATCATCAAAACATTAAGATGAATCTACAGTGTGACGTGGGGAAGCAGCGAGGGATGATTGCACTGGGGGTTCAGTACACATGTGGAAGTTCAGTAAACTGAAATTAGAGTTCAGTGAAGGGATTCAAGTCTAATATAGATCTCATTACTGTTCCAGACTGACTCCTAATTCTGACATCTTCCTCCAAAAGAGCATTACATGGTTTTACATTATTTATTGAAGGATTTAAAGTACATAACTTCAGAAGTTTTAGAAGCCAAGAAAGCAACGAGAACGTCTACACACATGATTACTAGAACGAAAGCATATTTGCATACCAAAGTCCTTGATATTTATCTTTTAGCCTTTCTTATTGAGGTCCAATAACCTTTTAGGATTAACTGCCACTAGTATTGAAACCAAACAATTTGTTACAGTGGGAGTTTATCCAATCAAGCACCTCTAGTTTTCAGAGCAACACATAAACAACTTCATTTTATAAGATGACAATCAAGTTCAACTGACACCTTTTGACGTGAGGAATCACATTGGCTAGATGCAATATTCCCCGGTTACTCAGTGCAGTTAACCATTATGCCTCATTTAGACCAGAGATAACTTGCCACCTCATGCCTTAACCCTTATCACTTCATTGGTGAAGGGTCACAGTTTCTCAACAGATTGAAGCCATTGCTCTGTAAATTTTTTATTATTATTATTTTGTTGATGGAAGAAAACAGATCAGAGTTAGTAAGACATTACCTTTTAACGCGAATCACCTCACGTCTCAGGTGAAGTGTGCCCGATTACTTAGTAAGTCTCTACCATTGCTCTGCATTGAGTGCCTTAGATAGACTTAGATAACATGGTTGTTTGAAGACAATACTCAATGTGCAGTTCATCAACCAAAACTGTTACTAAGTTCTTATAATCAAACTAAAAGGAATGTTAGGACTCAGCATATCAGATGCTTTAGTAAGAGTAAGCCTGAGGAGACCTTCCTTTAATTTCCTAGTTTCATATCTCATGGAGTTAAAGCCTCAATTTATTTGATCAACCATGATGCCAAATACAGGAAGATTCTTATTTCAAGAGTGTAGGCAATAGAGATCAATTATCAGACGTGAATCTCCCCCTGAATTCAAGCTCATTATTTAAGGAGGTTCTGAAAAGGATAGAGCAGAGTTTTGATGGATCAAGAGAAGAGCTCAGAGAGGATAGTAGATGTTTACAGATGGACATCAAAAGATCATACAAGATTGGAGCAGATAAGACATCAGGTCGACAGATATTTGAAGGTGTGCAGGAATTTCGAGCAAAGTCAGTCGACTTAGGACCATATCTGTCGACTTAGCCACCATTTCTCCAGCAGACACAAACCTGACACTTTCAGACCAAAAGAATAACACACTCAGCAAATTTTTCATTGAACCTATCTCACAGCAAGCAAGCTCCACTGACTCCCCCTTATTCACTCAACTCAAGAACTCTTGACCACTGTATATAGGGACCCTTGGTACCTGGCGGAGTATGTTCTCACGCGTGAAGAATATTTTCAGACAGACTTGATCTGCCCTTTCACAAATCACCATTTTATATACCAGTGGGTCAATTGCACACAGTCAACCTAAGACAAACAGACGAAGACAGATATGCACAATGAACTCCCCCTGACAAGAACAACTTTCTAGGACTTACCAGAACTGAACCTGACAAGATCAAGACGTGGGAGGTCTACACAGACCTAATTCTCTCCTTAGAGTTGAAAATCTTTGATTATTCAGAGACTTTGTAAAAATGTCTACAATTTGTCTTTCAGTGTCAATGAACTACAGTTCAAAATTTTTCTTACTAACCTCATCTCTAAGGAAATGATGTCTTATTTCTATGTGCTTTGTTCTTGAATGCTGGATGGGGTTCTTTGTTAAATTGATGGCACTTATGTTATCACACAATATGGGTGTACATTCAAGATCTACACCGTAGTCTTGGAGTTGGTGATTTATCCACAGCACTTGGGTCCCACAACTCCCTGCAGCAACATATTCTGCCTCTGTAGTCGATAGGGCCACTGAGTGTTGTTTCTTGGATGCCCAAGAAACTAGACACCCACCTAAATATTGGCAATAGCCACTAGTGTTTTTTCTATCAAGCTTACACCCAGCATAATCAACATCAGTATATGATATTAGATCAAAACAACATTGTTGAGTGTGATTTTGATGATTACAAAATGTTATTTTAGTACATTTATTATTGGAATGTTTTTTTGATTTGGACTGAGTTTGAAGAATTGGTTCTGGGAACAGCCCAAGTCGACTTGGCATGCTGTCCAAGTCGACCTGAGCAATAGTTTGCAATTTCTTTTGGTTCTGTCTGAGAGACCAAGTCGACTTGCACAGACGTCCAAGTCAACTAGGTGATGGTTTGTTCCTCTATCTGCTTCTGGGAGCTTGATGTAAGTCGACTTGGACCTTGGGCAAGTCGACTTGGTCTGTTTTAAATGACCTTTCATGTGTTGAACCACTTTACTCTCTTGCTATGAAGTGTGGAATTGTTTCATGTTTGTTGAGATTAAATAGTATGGTTATGAAGTTTGCTAAATGCATGTTTTGAATGTCTAATCGAACCTTAATTAAGGCTGGTCAGGGTTGAGTAAAATCATCTTAATCAAGGTCTTAAATGTTAACTGATTTTGGCACTCGGATTAATTGGTTTAGTTGGCCGGTCGACCGACTGACAGGAACGGTCGACCGAATCTCCCAGAGTGCCTTGTCTAAACTGTGACAGGTTTCGGTCGACCGTCCTTGGTAGTTCGGTCAACCAACTGACACTCATGATCATAATTCATTAATGCTATCTTCTTTGTGTCTGGCAGAAGCTATTTGCTCTGTGCGTCGACACAATTGTGAATTGCGTCGACCTGCTTTTGAATCTGGCATTAAAGCAAGAACTCTTTCAGTAAGTCTTAATTCATGATTGATTAAGAATGAAATTGACTTAGCTTTGGTTGCATTTGGAGGTCCTAAAGAAATTTGTACATCTTACATCTCAAAGGAAAATTTGTGAGATTAAGCTAAACTTTCTTCTCTTCAGTTCATCAATTTTTCATGTTCTGCAGTGAAAGTGTCAACCCCAAGGGTCGACCCTCTTTAGTGAGGGTTTTCATACGTTTTTCAGGAAGGCCAAGTCGACTTGGTCACTTCACCAAGTCGACTCACATCATGTCAGAAGATGAATACTTCCAGAGTTCGAAGGACAAGTCGACTTGGTATCAAGACCAAGTCGACTCATTACGGTAGCGAACCTGCATACCTCAATTGTGGGCCCTCTTGGGCACACAGACCAACGCCAAATTGTTGCGGGAGATTGTTGCATCTCCTAGTTGATGTTTGGTATTTGGTTGTTTGGTTTTAATGATAACAAAACGTTTGTGCTTGTGGCGATGTGCATCATTAGGCATGCTTGTGTGTGTTTCATTGAGCAACATGTATGCATCTTGGTTGATGAGTTAATAGATGACTTCAAGATTCTCACTTGGAAGTCATATGAATGATTGTTGTTTAAAGAACTCACGCTATGTTTACCTTGGCTTGCAGAATCGAAATCCATGGTTCATGCTTGAACTCAAAGTGGTTCATGCTTGGAACTCAAAGGAGTCCATCAATGAAGTTCTTCCTCAAAAGAGAGTTCACCCATTCATTGCTATGCTATGCGTGCATGAGTTACATTGAGCCATTGTATTCTTAATGGTCTCTTTTGGTTGAAATGAAAAATGGATTTTGAGGTTCATTCATGTTGGTAAAATGAATGGATTATGAAGTTGATTTTCATAATGTGTTTTTTGGGTTTGCTACGTGCTTATGTGATTCAATCAAACTTGATGGCAATTCGACTTCTTCATGTAAACCTTGGAATGAATGAGCTTATGATACTCTCATGGTGTTGGAAATTGGCTTATGATTTTGGGCTAGCATCATGTTCAAAGCATTCATACAAACCTTAAGTGAATGACCTGGTTAACCTTGAACATGGGTTGAGAAAAATTGAGTTCTTGCTTATGCCTTCATGCATATTGTTCATGGGTTGTTAAACCTTTGGTTGTGGTTCATGATTTCTTCATGAAGAATTCTAAGGCTCATAGTGTGCTTAAGTTACTCAAATAACTTGAGATGGTAAATAATGTAAATGATGCTTATTGAAGAATGTTTGAACTGGTCTTGCGTGTTCTATCTCATGCTTTGATTGAACTTTAAGGAAAATGGTCAAAATGCTCATGTGGACTATGTGCATCTTATTCATGGTTTTGTAAGGATAAAATCTGTACATACCTTTGAAATCATTCATGGTGAAACTTAGTTTCATAATCCCTATTCAATGTGTGAATGGTTTGATCATTGGTCAATAGAGTGAAGGATGCCATAAGAGTTTTCATGCATTTATCATATGGATTATTAAGCTAAAGTTCTAATCCTTGTTTCTATGATTTTGCAGGTCAAAACACTCGGCTAATATTCCCCAAGATCAAAGGAGTTTGAAGCCTCAGACTTTGAATGGGCTGCTAAAGGGGCCATGGGACTGAAATCTGGAAATCTGGGAATTCCCCAGATTTCGGTCGACCGCCCCTGGCGGCTCGGTCGACCGAAATCCCCAGAAAGGAGATTTTCAGTCCTGTAAATTTCCGGTCGACCGCCCACCCCGTGTAGGTCGACCGGCACCGGCGAAATCCAAAAAACGTGGTTCCGAAATCCATCTAAACTAAGTCAACTTGTGCCTAACTCTTACCCCTTTGCCCTTGGGTTGACGGGAGACCTATTGGGGGTCCTTTTGGAGGTTTTTAGAAGGGCTATACTAGTCTTTTGATGTCTCCTATATGTATACATATGAGAGCTACGAATTTCAGAAGTGATAACCCTAATGTGTTCATTGTCCCTATCTTGTAGGTGAAGAAAGGGGAGAAAGGAAGGAAGAGCTCAAGCCAAGGGGATTTGATCTACATCCAGGAGGATTTAGAGATCGTGCATGAAGAGAAAGTGAAGCGGATTGAAGAGAGGAACGCGTTGACGTTCGAATCGACGGCATCCGGCTTACCTCTGACCTGAGCATCAAAGAACATCATCATTCGGCCTTGCAAAACAAAGGGGGATCATTTCCACATCTTCTATCTGTTGTTTGTGATGTGTTTCATGATTTATATTCTGGGTTGAGCATGTTTGAATATTTGTTTTGATTTTTCTGAACTAAGAGAGAGTGTGTGTGAACCGTCTGCGTACGGTTGTAGATTATTGTGCTGCGGTGTTGCAACTCGTGTGTGTGTTTGTGATTTCGTCGTTGGATCGAGTTGAAGACTCCGTCTCCGTGTGTGTATGTGTGTGTGGATCTATCCAGATCCGAGTGTTCGTGTGTCTACCGTGCTGCGTTTGTTGCAGCGTGTGTGTGTGTGTGATTCGGTCGTCGGATTGTGTTGGAAACTCCGTTTCCGTGTGTGTGTGTGTGTGTGTTGGGGTTTGTTCCCCGTGTGTGTGCAGGCGTCGTCCTGCGTGTTGCTGGAGCATTACCTCCGTGTTGGGGATTTATCCCCGTGTGTGTGTTGGAGCCTTGCTCCGTGTTGGGGAGTCTTCCCCGTGCTGGTTTATCCAGCGAGTGGATCCTTACCGGTTTGGTAAGGGGTGGAGTAGGGAGCCCGTCGTGGTCCCGAACCACCTTAAAAACTCATGTGTCTTGTGGTTTGCATTGTGTGATTGTGTGTTCCTTGCTTACTCCGTTTAGTCGGTCGTGTGAGATCGGAGAGACTGAGTGAACTTAAATTACTTTGTTAGTTTATTTCCTTCAATCTCGTCAAACTTGTTAATTCCGCTTAGAAAGTTTTAATTTGCCATATCGCGTGGGGGACAATTCAACCCCCCCTTCTTGTCTGCTCGCCTACCCGGGACCAACAATTGGTATCAGAGCACGGCTCTAATTTCTTGGGTCTAACGACCTTTAGAGTGATCTCTCGGCGAGTTTTATTGAACATCATGTCCATATGTTGCTTGTCTTCTCTTCCTCCTCGTTTTGATGGTCACAATTTAATTTCTTGGAGAAATAACATGTGTGTTTATCTTAGAGTTTATGAACCTGAAATGTGGAAAGTGATATGTAATGGTCCACACAAACTCCCTGCAAATGAAACCAAGTGGAATGAAAAACACATCAAGAAAAATGCTATAAATGTTACTGCATTAAATATTCTGAAGAATAGCAAAGAATCTGATGTGATTTCACGATTTCCAATGTGCAGATCAGCAAGGGAGCTTTGGGATGAGCTGGCATGCAAGTATGAAGAAGATACAAAGGATATATGCATGATGGCTCATGGAGAAAGTGAAGGTCAGGTAAATTCTGACTCCGAAGAACTTTCAATTGAAGACTGGCAATTAGCATATGCCGATTTGCATGACAGATGCAAAAAATACAAATCTGAAATCAAGAGATTGAAAAAGAAAAATGATGAGAATGGACATGCTAATTCCTCCTGTGAGAATTGTAAAACTTTGGAATCAAAAATTGAAATTCTACAAGAACAAAATGAATCTCTTGAATCAAAAGTTGAATTGTTTTCAGATGAGATTTCATGCATGACTGAAGAGCTTGAAATGGCTAGAAAATCTAATACATCATTTGAAATTGAAAACAACTGTCATGATTTGCTTGATCAGAACAAACACTTGTTGTCTAAGATTTTATTACTTGAAGAAACAGAAAAATCTCTTAGAAACAAGTTAGCTTCTTTGTCTGATGATGATAAGTTATTTGAGAAATTATTTGATTCTGAAATTGATAGCAAGAACATCATGGATGAAAATGAAGATCTTAAAAAGAAAAATGGTACCATGCTAATCCAGAACTCTTTGCTTGAAGGTAGATTGAAAGGTCTTGAAAAACTTGAAAAAGAAATTTCACTGTTGAAATCTGAGAATGAACAGCTGCTTGCTAAGATCTCAAAGTGTGCTGAAACTGAGACAGTTCTTAAAAAAGTGACTGAAAAACTGCATGCTATAAATGATGAAAATAAAGAAATCATACAAGAAAATGAGAAACTCACAATAAAGAATTGTTTGTATGGTGATAAAATCCTTACATGCGATGAAGAAATCACAAATGCTGAATTGCATATTTTTGGTCTGGAAGAAGAGATGAAAAGGTTAAAAGATGATTTATCTAGATTTGTCAAAGGGAAAGAAAATATGGATAAGATGTTGGGTGTTAAAGTTAATTTCTTAGATACACCCTGGTCAACAAAAAATCTTTTGAACACAAAATGACAACCTCTTTTGTTCATACATCTGATATTTCCAGTACCTCCAAAGCACCTCCTTCCATTTCTCAAATGAAAATTTCTGAAAATGATTTTGAGAAAAAGAAAAATCTCAACACAAAACCCACCATGAAAAAAGAGTTTCAAAAAGTTCAAAATGGGCGAAAAATAAAATTGAATGTTGAATGCTTGTATTGTGGCATGCATGGCTATGAAATGAATGATTGTGTTGTCATGAAAATAGATGATGAAAAAATATGCAAAAATAAATCTGCTTTCAAAAGAAAGAGAAATATTTCTTACTTCTATTGTCATAAACTAGGCCATGTGATGAAAAATTACTTTGTGAAGTAAAATGATGATTTTCATGCCGTGAATGCACAATCAAATTTTCAAAGAAAATTCAGGAATGAACGTGTCTTTCATGCTCAAAGGTTTGCATCCAATAAGAAAAATTAGTTTACAAAAAATCATGCAAACAATGGAAAGTCATTCCGTAGACTCACTTCTCCTTGTTGCTTTCATTGTGGGAAGTACGGACATGTTATGAAAGAGTGTTGGTTCTTGAAAACACAAAATTTTCATGCTTCAAGAATGAACGCTAGGTTTAATTTTGTTAAATCTAGATCTTTTGAAAATAGAAGATGGGATGGATTTGAAAATTCCTTTGCTCCTCAAAGAAAATCTTTTGGCAAAACTGCTTCTCCTCAATGCCTTTATTGTGGAAACCATGGACATATTATTGAAGATTGCAGGATCATGAAGAATGATGATATGATGGCTATGAGAATGTCAAAGAAAGATTTTGGGAGAAATGCTTCTAATCTCCAGGGACCCAAAAAGACTTGGGTGCCAAAATCTGTCAACTGAGTTGGTTTTGATGGAGGTGTGCCTTAAGGTAAATAAAGAATGAAAGGGGTTCCAACAAAATAGAACAAGGCGCACTCGAATGATAAAACCCCAACTTTGCTTCCACTTTGTCAAAATTGATATTCTTGATGTTTTCCTTCTGCTACTTTGCACAAGCCATTCATGTTCTCATTGAATGAATATTTGGTATATCAAATGTTGTTATGTGAAATGACAGATTAAGTCTGTCAGGAAGCTAACATCATGCGTGACGTGATCCTCGGATCAAAGCTCTCCGCCTTGTACCAAAATTTAGAAATTGAATTGTTTGGCTAACGAGGAAACATATTTTTTTTAGGAAATCAATTTGCCTTGAAATTCTGAAATACCATGTGCGCTCAAATTCATTCTGAAATTCTTTCTTGCTTCAAGAAGGCAAATTTCTGAAATGCAAAATTGTTCATTTGACATATATTGATTCTGAAAACTTGATCTGTTGTTCTTGTATTCTGCTATGATGAACATGTCTCATTGGTTGAATGAATTTGAAAACTTTGAGGAATAAACATGTTGTCCTTGCCTATTAAATACTTTTCAATCTGAAATGCATGAGCATCTGAGCTTAATTGAGTATCTGGTATATCAAATGGTGTGTAGTGAAAGGGTGGATTACGTCCACCTAGAAGCTCTCACTATGTGTGAGTTGGGTTTTCGGACCTTCACCTCCACCTCGTACCGGAACTTGAGAAATATGTTTGGCTTGTGGATGATACTCTAAGCTTTTGAAATGTTTTTGAAAATCTGTTCTTGAACGTTTCTGAAAATAATTGGGAAAACAATTGGGTTGCACTGCTTAATTTTGATCATTTGTGCACCCTTGTTCAAAAAGGCCAAGTCTTGAAAAATGGTTGTTGTCATCATTTGAATGTGTATGCCTCTTTGTGCAATCTGTCATGATGTTCTGAAAAATAAACTCTTGCATCTTATTTTTACATCCTGCATTGCATTCTCATGTTTATAAGTTGCATGTATTAGAAAAATCATAAGGTGCATTTAGATCATTCACATGAAAAACTGAAAACTTGCATCTTGCACCCATGTTAAATTTTGTAATGCATTTAGAACTTTTAAATAAAAATCTGACATTTTGCATCACATTGCATATTTGCATATTATATCTGCATATCATTCACTTAGTGCATTTGTAAGATGAAGCTCACCGTATGCCAAAATATTGTTGCATTGCATATTGCATATACTCCCGTTGTGTGCTTGCATGTTATTATACGCTAATCACCCCCTTCCTTGGAATTTCTAAGACCTCATATTTCTTGCTAAATAATGTTGCAAATTGAGTCATCACTAGAGTGCTACATGTTATACACTCAGGGAGAGTAATCTTCTGATAAGTGCATCTAGATAGGGGGAGTTGTCACTGTTATGTGCTCATGAAATTTTCGGTATACATGCTGAATCAAATTCGCACACTTCATGCACAAAACTTGAAAATGAGTGCTAGAGATAAGGATGTAGAAATTTCCTTTCAACACTCTAGAAATATTAAACTTGCTGTATGAATGTCAAAGAGACAGTTGAGGAAAAAGCTGCCTGCCTACTTTTGTAGAAAGAATTTGAAAAGAATGGAAGAGCAATGTTTAGTCTCACTGAGTAAATTGGGCACATGTCACCTGAGACGTGATGTGGTTCACTTCAGAAAGGTGTTGTACTATAGTATCTCTGCTCAAATGAGGTGAAATGGTTCAGTATTCTGAGTAACCGGAGATTCTGACATGAGCTCCATATGTCTCCTCGCGTAAAAAGGAATTATTTGAACATGATCACTCTTGAAAATTTCTAACTATCATGTGATACTAGTTGAGTTGAAATTGTGGTGAAAACTCGTTGTGACATAGCGTAGCCTCCAATACGCTGTTCTCTTAAAATGAAATGCAGTTTGCATAATCTCTCATTGTGTTGATCTAAAAATCTGAATATCCATATGGCTACAGTCTATTTTCATGTTATTCACCTACACATATAGAAATTTGATTTAATATGTATTCAGAAAATTGAATGACTGCATTGACTATTGCACAACTCTTCTGTGTGATTGCACAATCCTCTAGGTGTTCCACATAAGCATCCTAGATGTTTTGACTCTCGTGCACTTTTCTTATACCCATTCGCCTCTTAAATAAGTAAGGGGGAGTTGTGTTACATGTATATGTATGTATCTGTTTGGTTGCATTGCATGTATTTTTTTTGTAGCCTTATGCATTTTCATAGAAAACTAAAAATCTAAAAATCAAAAATCTGAAACTCCAAAAATAAAGGCATTTGATGTCTCCACTATTGTTCCTTCTTGACAAACATCTTGGCGTTGCTTTGCTCTTGCATCTTGTGAAAATCGAAAATGAGCTTTAGACTTTGAATGCTATCATCTTGAACACTTCATGTTGTATAACTCTTCCAACAATGTTTCATATCTTTGAGGCCAACAATTACCAACAATTGGTGTCCGAATTGGTATCATCTCTCCCTGCCTCACATGTTCCTATCATGTCCAATAACCCTCTGTCTTTTTGTAGATGACAAAAAGGGGAAGAAGAATGTTGGTTGTGTGCTCAATGCATGTTGGTTGTGTGCGCAATGCCTTCTGCTCAATGAAGAGAGAGTAGTTTTGAGGGAGAATGTGATTGAATGTGATTAAATGTCTTATCCACCATTCTCATAACATTCATTGAAATGCTTCTCCGCTATCTTTAGGAACTCTCGCACACATTGTTTTGTCATCATCAAAAAGGGGGAGATTGATGCGGGAGATTGTTGCATCTCCTAGTCGATGTTTGGTGTTTGGTTGTTTGGTTTTAATGATAACAAAACGTTTGTGCTTGTGGCGATGTGCATCATTGAGCATGCATGTGTGTGTTTCATTGAGCAACATGTATGCATCTTGGTTGATGAGTTAACAGATGACTTCAAGATTCTCACTTGGAAGTCATATGAATGATTGTTGTTTAAAGAACTCACGCTATGTTTACCTTGGCTTGCAGGATCGAAATCCATGGTTCATGCTTGAACTCAAAGTGGTTCGTGCTTGGAACTCAAAGGAGTCTATCAATGAAGTTCTTCCTCAAAAGAGAGTTCACCCATTCATTGCTATGCTATGCGTGCATGAGTTACATTGAGCCATTGTGCTCTTAATGGTCTCTTTTGGTTGAAATGAAAAATGGATTTTGAGGTTCATTCATGTTGGTAAAATGAATGGATTATGAAGTTGATTTTCATAATGCGATTTTTGGGTTTGCTACGTGCTTATGTGATTCAATCAAACTTGATGGCAATTTGACTTCTTCATGTAAACCTTGGAATGAATGAGCTTATGATACTCTCATGGTGTTGGAAATTGGCTTATGATTTTGGGCTAGCATCATGTTCAAAGCATTCATACAAACCTTAAGTGAATGGCCTAGTTAACCTTGAACATTGGTTGAGAAAAATTGAGTTCTTGCTTATGCCTTCATGCATATTGTTCATGGGTTGTTAAACCTTTGGTTGTGGTTCATGATTTCTTCATGAAGAAGTCTAAGGCTCATAGTGTGCTTAGATTACTCAAATAACTTGAGATGGTAAATAATGTAAATGATGCTTATTGAAGAATGTTTGAACTGGTCTTGCGTGTTCTATCTCATGCTTTGATTGAACTTTAAGGAAAATGGTCAAAATGCTCATGTGGACTATGTGCATCTTATTCATGGTTTTGTAAGGATAAAATCTGTACAGACCTTTGATATCATTCATGGTGAAACTTAGTTTCATAATCCCTATTCAATGTGTGAATGGTTTGATCATTGGTCAATAGAGTGAAGGATGACATAAGAGTTTTCATGCATTTATCATATGGATTATTGAGCTAAAGTTCTAATCCTTGTTTCTATGATTTTGCAGGTCAAAACACTCAGCTAATATTCCCCAAGATCAAAGGAGTTTGAAGCCTCAAACTTTGAATGGGCTGCTAAAGGGCCATGGGACTGAAATCTGGAAATCTGAGAATTTCCCAGATTTCGGTCGACCGCCGCTGGGGGCTCGGTCGACCGAAATCCCCAGAAAGGGGATTTTCAGTCCTGTAAATTTCCGGTCGACCGCCCACCCCGTGTAGGTCGACCGGCACCGGCGAAATCCAAAAAATGTGGTTCCGAAATCCATCTAAACTAAGTCAACTTGTGCCTAACTCTTACCCCTTTGCTCTTGAGTTGGTGGGAGACCTATTGGGGGTCCTTTTGGAGGTTTCTAGAAGGGCTATACTAGTCTTTTGATGTCTCCTATATGTATACGTATGAGAGCTACGAATTTCAGAAGTGATAACCCTAATGTGTTCATTGTCTCTATCTTGTAGGTGAAGAAAGGGGAGAAAGGAAGGAAGAGCTCAAGCCAAGGGGATTTGATCTACATCCAGGAGGATTTGGAGATCGTGCATGAAGAGAAAGTGAAGCGGATTGAAGAGAGGAACGCATTGACGTTCGAATCGACGGCATCCGGCTTACCTTCGACCCGAGCATCAAAGAACATCATCATTCGGCCTTGGAAAACAAAGGGGGATCATTTCCACATCTTCTATCTGTTGTTTGTGATGTGTTTCATGATTTATATTCTGGGTTGAGCATGTTTGAATATTTGTTTTGATTTTTCTGAACTAAGAGAGAGTGTGTGCGAACCGTCTGCGTACGGTTGTAGATTATTGTGCTGCGGTGTTGCAGCTCGTGTGTGTGTTTGTGATTTCGTCGTTGGATCGAGTTGGAGACTCCGTCTCCGTGTGTGGATCTATCCAGATCCGAGTGTTCGTGTGTCTACTGTGCTGCGTTTGTTGCAGCGTGTGAGTGTGTTTGTGATTCGGTCGTCGGATCGTGTTGGAAACTATGTTTCCGTGTGTGTGTGTGCTGGGGTTTGTTCCCCGTGTGTGTGCAGGCGTCGTCCTGCGTGTTGCTGGAGCATTGCCTCCGTGTTGGGGATTT
The DNA here is from genome assembly GCA_022559845.1 of Amorphophallus konjac. Taxonomy (NCBI): domain Eukaryota; kingdom Viridiplantae; phylum Streptophyta; class Magnoliopsida; order Alismatales; family Araceae; genus Amorphophallus; species Amorphophallus konjac. Next base: position 148,777,412 of record CM040118.1, read on the forward strand.
ATCCCCGTGTTGGGGATTTATCCCCGTGTGTGTATTGGAGCCTTGCTCCGTGTTGGGGAGTCTTCCCCGTGCTGGTTTATCCAGCGAGTGGATCCTTACCGGTTTGGTAAGGGGTGGACGTAGGGAGCCCGTCGTGGTCCCAAACCACCTTAAAAACTCATGTGTCTTGTGGTTTGCATTGTGTGATTGTGTGTTCCTTGCTTACTCCGTTTAGTCGGTCGTGTGAGATCGGAGAGACTGAGTGAACTTAAATTACTTTGTTAGTTTATTTCCTTCAATCTCGTCAAACTTGTTAATTCCGCTTAGAAAGTTTTAATTTGCCATATCGCGTGGGGGACAATTCAACCGCCCCCCCTTCTTGTCCGCTCGCCTACCCGAGACCAACACAAATGATTGGAAAGCTCTAAGTTCGATGGTCCAAAGTTCTAGAAGGATCTTTTGGCAGAGAATATACTCCCTGACGTGGACCAATCAGCAAGTACCTTGGAATGGAGAATTATCCATACATTTCCTGCTATAAATGGAATCATTAGCCCTCAAGCAGAGGGCACCACTGTGAGAAGCTTTGAGCATTGAAAGAAATATCTGTGAGATAGAAAAGAAGAGGAAGAAGAGTGGCCGTGTGGTGGAGAGGAGAGAGTTCTTCACTTCGTAACCCTGTTTCTTCTCTTGCAGGTCTGATCGGAGCAAAGATTAAATATCTTCATCAATTCTCAAGCGTACAAAGTCTGAATCGTGGCCGGATCTTCAAGGAGAAGAGCCGGCAACTCCGTCCTACTCGAGTCCTGTCTCCCTCCAGTCTGGGCTTCGAGGAAACATCTTCTATCAGCCTTCAACTACAGAGGAGACATTTCTGATACTCATTCTTTACAGTTTTCCATGATCTATCTTTCCTATTGAGCGACATTGTATATTTTCTTTCTGAACTCAAGAACATTGAGTGTAGTGACTATCTGCGTACAGTCGTGTGTGTGATGCTGTTGTTGTTACAACATGTGTTGGTTTGGGAGTTTGCTCCCATGTATGACTGCAAGTGTTATCTTGCGTGTGTGTGTGTTTGGGGGTTGTACCCCGTGTGTGTGCAGGTTCTGCCTGCGTGTGTGGTGGAGCTTGGCTCCGTGTGCTATCTTGTAGAGTGTTACAAGATAGTGGAAGTCTCACCGGTTTGGTGAGGGGTGGACGTAGGGAGCCCGGTGTGATCCCGAACCACCTTAAAAATCACTGTGCCTCTGTGGGTTTGCTTGTGCGATTGTTCCATCTTTCCTACCCCCATTCACAGGTCTGCATGTTTATTTTAATCTCTGCAATCTGGTTGAATTCGAGCACTTAACTCACACACCCACTAAGTGTTCGATATTTGTCTGTTCTGTGGTACAATAGATCTTGTTTGTCTGCTCACACACTCGTCAGATATTCAATAAGATTTCTGTTTAGCAGTGAAGAAGATTCTTCTGTCTGCAACACACCTTCTGACCTTACACACTCATAAGCTGTTCAATTCTTCTGAATCCCCTGGATTTTCTGTTAGCTCATTCATTATTGTGTTTCATTTGCTCATTTAGTCTTCATCCTCCATGCTGAAGTTGAGTTGAATCATCAAACCACACACCATTGTTTTACCGGTACTAAGTGTTTGATTAAACTGCTCTTAGAGATGTTCTTAAGTCCAATTATTTTCAGCACTCATCAATTTTAGTAGGTCAATCAATTCACCCCCCTCTTGATTGTCGTTGCACCCGGGCCAACAAGCATGATGCAGGATACCACAACCCTAAATCATGTGTGCTAGCAAAATATCTCAAGATTCTTTTTACAGCAATCAAATGAGATTCTTTAAGATTAGCTTGAAATCTTGCACATAAGCACACACTGAATTGTATATCCGGCCTAGAGGAAGTGAGGTATAAGAGAGATCCGATCATACCTTGGTATGTCTTGGGATCTACAAATTTACCTTTCTCATTTGCATCTAGGGATGCACTTGTTCCCATGGGTGTGGATATATGTTTGACATCTTTCATCCCGAACTTCTTCAGAATCTCCAATGTGTACTTGGACTGGTTTATGAAGAATTCATCCTTAATCTGTGTGACTTGCAGTCCAAGAAAGAATTGGAGTTCACCCATGAGGCTCATTTCAAATTCCTTTGTCATTAACTCAACAAATTGCTTACACAGATTGGGATCAGTCAAGCCAAACACTATGTCATCTACATATATTTGTACTACAATGATATGACCATTTAAAACCTTAGTAAAGAGAGTTTGATTGACTTTACCTCTGCGGTAGCCCCTACTTGTCAGGTGGGCACTGAGTCTGTCATACCAGGCTCTGGGGGCCTGCTTCAATCCATATAATGTCTTGTTCAACTTGTAGACATGGTTAGGTAAATCATTATGCTCGAAACCAGGGGGCTGTTCTACATACACTTCTTCTTTTATTAAGCCATTCAAAAATACACTTTTAACATCCATCTGTTGAAGTTTTATCCCTAGTGAGCATGTAAAAGTTAATAGAATTCTGATGGCTTCTAACCTAGCCACATGAGCATACGATTCTTCAAAGTCAATCCCTAGCTCTTGATTGTACCCTTTAGCTACCAACCTAGCTTTATTTCTGGTTATGACACAATCTCCATTTAATTTATTCCTAAAGACCCATCTAGTCCCAATTACAGACTAATCTGTGGGTCTGGGAACCAGATTCCACACCTTATTTCTCTTAAACTGACTAAGTTCCTCATGCATGGCATTAATCCAATGTTCATCCATTAAGGCTTCTTCAATGTTTTTAGGTTCAATTTGAGATACCAATACAATGAGGTCCTCATTATTTATATCTCTATGATAAGATCTGGTTCTAGGTGGATCATGGAGATTTCCAATTATGCTCTGAACATGATGATCTTTTAAGGTTCTGATATTGACAGATGACTCACCGGCAAGGTCGACTGATTTTCATTTCTTGTCGACTGACCTGTTTCCTGTTCTTCAGCTTGATGTTGGCAGTTTTGCCCTAGCTCCTCCTTGGACTCCAGGAATTCTCCATCATCACCTTTTATTTCCCTATCATCAGCAATATTGTCAGATCTATCCGATATTTCAGCAAACACTACATGTGGAGTTTCTTCCACAGTTTGATTTTCCGCATTGAAAATCCTATATGCTCTAGATGTTTCAGAATACCCTAAAAATATTCCAATGTCACTCTTAGTCTCAAACTTGTCAAGGTCAGATTTATCATTGTTATGAATATAACATTTTGACCCAAATACTTTGAAATAGGCTAAGTTGGGTTTCTTACCTTTTAACATCTCATAAGGGGTTTTCTTACTCTTTGGCCTTACCATGGCCCTGTTTATGATATAGCATGCAGTGTTTGTTGCCTCTGCCCAGAACTTCCTTGGTAGTTGACTTTCGACCAGCATTGTTCGGACAATCTCCACAATTGTCCAGTTCCTCCTTTCTACAATGCCATTCTGTTCTGTTCTGGGGTCCTAGGAGAAGAAAATATGTGGATCAGACCTTCTTGATTACAGAAATTAGTAAATGAAGAGTTTTCAAATTCTCCTCCGTGGTCAGAAAAAATAGTAGAGATTCTGAACTTGCCTTCCTACTTTACTTTTCTGAAGAATTTCTAAAATTTATAAAAAGTATCATTTTTGTGAGCTAAGAAGAAGATCCAAGTAAAGCGAGTAAAATCATCAACTAAAACATAACCAAATCTTTTTCCATTGAGGCTAGCAGTTCTAGTCGGCCCAAATAAATCCATATGCAGGAATTCAAGTGGCATGGATGACACTGGCTCATTTCTAAGTTTGAAGGATTTTCTAGTTTGCTTTCCTAGGGAGCATGCTTCACAAATTTTAGTATTCTTTTTGAAAGACAAGTTAGGCAATCCTTTTACCATATCATGCTTTACCAATTTATGCAGAACACTATAGCTAACATGCCCCAATCTCTTATGCCACAGCCATGCATCATTGGGCTGACTAGCAGATAAACAGAGATTTTCAGAAAAGGAAGTATCAAGGTCTACCATGTAGACATTATTTATCCTATGACCGACAAACTTTACAGAATCAGAATTTTGTTCAAAAATCTTACACTCATTGGCAGCAAACAACACCTTGTGGCCTTTGTCACAGAGTTGACTTATGCTAAGCAGATTATGCTCAAGGCCTTCTACTAGCATGACATTCTCAATAAGATTGGAAGAATTCTTACCAATGATTCCTGTGCCAATGATCTTACCTTTATCTTTTCCTCCGAACCTTACCTGTCCTCCCTCTCTCTTGATCAGTCAGCAGAATTTTCTCCTATCTCTTGTCATATGCCTGGAGCAGCCACTGTCCAGATACCACCGGTTGTGTTCAGTTGTTAGGCATTCCTATATAAAGCAGATCAAGCAGAGAGTTTTGGAACCCAAGCAACTCTGGGTCCACAAACATTATTGAAAACATGCAACAAGGACTTGGGAATCCAGATTTGTTTAACAGATTGTTTCGTTTGATTAAGATAGCAATGAGGACTGGTGTGTCCAGATCTGTTGCATGCAAGGCAGACAGGTTTTGCAGAATACACAGAATATGGATCAGGTTGTGGTCTTGCATTTTGATTTCTGAATTTGTTAAAATTGGTCTGGTGGACACCCATGTTTGATTGGAAGTTGAACTCTCTTTTATTGTTCCACCTATCATTGAACCAGTTGTTCTTTTTCTGATTAAAGTGGAGATTATAGTTGTTGTTCAATTTAGGCCTAAATTGGTTCTTCTTTGGTCTACGGTGGGTAGGAACAAACTGAGCATATCTTCCAGAGTTTGGTTGATATTTTTAATTTTTTCTTGTCTTGTTTTGTTTTATGTAGGAAGGCCAAGCTGGATTCTATCTGGGTTCATATACAGACTGGGCAAGATTCTGTCGACCTGGCTGCCTAGCCCACCCTGGCTGAGCAAAAGTCTGTTGACCTGGGGACTTAACCCATTTCTGGTGACCAGACTGCTGGCTGCTCCCAGGTTGAATTAAGTTGTTGTTCCTTTTATTTTTGATGTTTTGTCCCTTACCGTGATTGTTCTGAATTTTAATGGTCCTGAGTTTAAGGACATCCTTCTTGATTGGTTCTTCCACTATCAACTTCCCTTTGCCTTTTTCAGGGCTGAATGAAATAGTTTTCAGCTTAAGTCTCTTTTTCTCAGTGGGATTAAACCCCAACCCTTCTCTTCAAAAGTTTACCCAGGTACCCAAGACAACGTCCAGATTGGACTTTCCTTAAACCATTTTTTCAAGAACGGACTGTTTGTCCTTTAATTCTCTTTCAACTTCTTCAAGATTTTTATGAATCTCAGCATTTACTACTTTTATGGCTTCATATTTCTCAAGGCTAAGTTTGTTCTCTTTTTCATATTCCTGGCACCTCAGTTTAACTTCATCTAATTGTTTTCTGAGATTTTCATTCTCAACTTTTAGATTTCTCAATTCTGAACTGGCAGACCCACATTCCTCAATCTGTTTTCTTAGTTTTTCATTTTCAGTTTTTAAGGTCTCCAGATTTTTATTGACCAGATTATCATGAGCCAAGGTATTAATCTTCTTTTTCAAAAGCTTGTTTTCTCTCTTGTAGGTCTCATATCTTTCAAATAAATCAGTATAAACATCCTCCCACTCTACAATGGAGAAGTTTTCAAAGGGAGTGGTTACCTGATCATCATATTCATTTGCCATTAGGCACAGGTTGCCCTCATCTTCATTTGCGGAAGAGTCCTCATCTTCCTCCTCATCATCACTCCAGGTACTAATCATTGCCCTAGGCTTCTTCCCTTTTGCCTTGGTCATCTTCTTGAGCAGTTCGGGACATTCTCCTCGCATATGCCCTGGTTTCTTGCACTGGTAGCAGATAACTTTGTCAGATATTTTTGTTTGTTCAGGTTTAAGGTTGGAAACTCTGTTTACCTGTGATGACCGTTTCTTCTTCTGGAATTTACCTCTACTCCTTAAGAATTTCTTAAATTGCCTGGTGAGCAGAGCATGATCACCTAGGCTACCTTCTTGAAGGTCATCTTCATCGTCCTCATCGGACTCATCGGTGCTCTCAGAGACCTTGAGAGCCACTGGCTTCTTTTTCTTGTGATCTTCCTCGTTCCTTTTCAGATTGAGCTCATATGTCATGAGCGATCCTATCAACCCATCTGCTGTCATTACTGACAGATCCTTCGAATCTACAATCACGGTGGCCTTAGTGTGCCACGCTGGTGTGAGAGATCCCAATATCTTTCTGACAAGTTCACCGTCAGAATATTCTTTACCCAATGATTTTAGATAGCTTGTTAGTTGGGTAAGTCTGGCATACATTTCAGAAATGGACTCGTCAGGTCTCATTTTGAACATTTCATAGTCAGAGATTAACATGTTAGCCTTGGTGGCCCTTACCTCAGAAGTTCCTTCATAGATCAGATTTAGCCGATCTCACATTTCTTTTTTTGCAAGTCGACACTCTGGAGTATTATGTAGGATAAATGGCGCATTGCATTACGTTCATCGCGCTCCAGTTAATCGTGGACTTCTTGATTTGGTCAGCGCTCCAGGTGTCCTCTTCTTCAGGTAGTTCAAAGGGACCTCGACTTACTACCCGCCAGATTTGGTGATCCTGGGCACGAAGAAAAACCTCCATTTGATTTTTCCAGTATGTATAATTTGCCCCATCAAAGAATGGGGGTCAATTGATAGAGTGACCCATAGCTACAAAGCTGCGAGGAGCGTTCCCATCAGATCTTCCCTGGTGGTTGGACCACATCTCTAGGGAACCCGCTCTGATACCAATTGATGAGTGGTATGAGTGGATCTAGAGGGGGGGTGAATAGATCCCCACAAACAATACTTGACCACTTATAAATTCAGAAAAACGGCAGAATAGAATGAACTCTATTGAACAATTTAAGCTCGGTTGCAGACTGGAAAATTGTGTTGTTCGAAAGTAGAATCTTGTGAGACGCACTAATGCACCTGTGAAGGAGGGAGGAGCGATAGAACAAACCACAACAAACCACTACTCATGGATTTTTAGGTGGTTCGGCTGCTATCTAGCAGTCCTACATCCACCTCTCACTAACCTGGTGAGGATTTCACACTTAGCCAAAGGAAAATACACACACGCATGCGGAGCTAGTCCGCTACAAGCACTGACAGACAGCTTTTATGGACAAGCTCCTCGACCACACACGGCTGCACAGCATCCAAAACACACTCCGGTCCCTAAGACAGGGTACCGGAAAAACAATGAAATCTCAGCAACCACACACGAAAAAACAGAAGAGAAATCTCAAAAACAAAACTTCAAAACAAGGAAACCAAAATGTAGCTTCTGCTAGAAGTCAAGAAGCTGAAAAATGAAGGTCTGAACTCGGGTCTGTAGTTGTTACGTTTCTTTCTCTTCTTCAGTGCCCAGGCAAGAATGCGGAGGAGGATTCTCTCAAGGTGATCTCAGGGCTTCTCTCTTGACTTTGGAATCACACAGGCCAACTCACTTCTCAGGTGTTCTTCAAACAAGCTCAAGGCGTCTCAGCTCTTCCCGCGAATTCCTTTCTTCGTCATTTTGTGGCAAATTCCTATAAATCTTGAATTAACGTCCTTCCACGAAGTCGCCAATTTAAATTGGCGTCCACATCTTGGACGCTAATTCTCTTCCTATATTTTGAGCTTTTAAATTATTACCAAAATTCAAATTATTTCTTAATTCGCGTTAGTCTGAGTGGGCACGAATTCCTTTTTCAAATTTTGGTAATTTTCAACTTTCTATAAATAATCATGAAATGGCATCTTTACCTTTGACGTTAATTTAAAGACGTGTATGTCCATATGGATGCATATTTCATTTCTATTTTTTGAGCTTTTAATTCCTACCAAAATTCGTATAAATTCGTAATTCGCGTCGACCCATGTGAACGCGAATTTTCTTCCAATTTTGATAATTTCTGAACTTTCTAAAAATAGCTCAGAATTAGCTTCTTCTTCACTGACGCTACTTAATTAGCGACCACTGGGTCAGACGCTAATTCTTCCACAGTTCCGAATCCAACAGAACCCCTTTCTTTCCTCATTTTGACCTCCTTTTTCACTTGGGAAAGAGTCCCTATAGCTTTCTAAGGTTGTGAGGACACATGTCCCATGAATATCTCTCTCCAAATCTCATTAAAAGTTGATTTTATATTTTTTAAGGGAATTAAACTTCTGAATTTTCACTCTATAAATAGGACCCCCCTCTCCCTTGTGTTTAAGGCTGAACAATTGATCCTGAGGAGGTGCTACTGGACTAAAGGCTCAAGGAGAGAGAGTCTCCCATGCACATCAAGACTACATACCGTTGGAGCTTCCTCCCTATTGAAGAATATTGATGATTTTTGAAGCCATCTTTTGAAGAAAAAAACCAATAAGCCTATCTTTTCTCTTTATCCCTTCTTTTGCTTCAATAGATTAATTCATGTTCATGCATCATATCTCCTTTCCCTTTTATTTGCTTTCATCTCAACCACGTTGAGATCCTCCCAATTGTGCAACACTTGCACACCTCCCTCGTATCATCACTTTTTACCTACCCTTTGCATAGAGGTTTAAGGGCTAACACCAACAAGGTGTGTTCATACCCATGCTTTCATGTTTATTTCCATTAAGGATTTGATGCTACACACTTTATATTTCTAATTCAATTCTTTTGTTAGTTGTTTGTTTTGTTTTGTAAGGGTAATCAATAAGAAAAGCTCTCTTCATCAGCCGGCCGATTGGAAAAGAAGGTGAACCTCACATCTCCCCGCGCTTTTAAAGGTATTTATTCCCGATCACCTCTCTTTTTTTATTGTTAAATCCTTTGAGGCCCGCGGTCTCTGGCAATCACTCCATTATAGCATCTAACATGCACCCTTTTCCCCTTTTATCCACATTAATTCTTTTTAATAATTCTTTTTTTGTTAAAATCTTGTGGATTTTTTCATAAATCCACAGCGTGTGCCATTGACTTGGAGTAAGTAATCACGTGACTACTTAAAGACTCACGTGTTTGTACGGATGGGCTCAGGTCAGTCGACTGAGCTTCATATGTGTCGACACACCCCACTGACGTGACTACTTAATGACTCGTGTTTGTACGGATGGGCTCAGGTCAGTCGACTGAGTAAGCAGATCTGTCGACTGAGCTTCATGTGTGTCGACACACCTAGTGGGGTGTGTCGACGCACCTTACCGCCTGCGCGGGCTGCTGCGTGATGGACAGTGAGCCAGACCTGTATGCGTCGACGCACCCTAATGTGTATGTCGACACACTCTTATAATATGCTCCTGAAATTGCTCATGGAATTAGTCCTGTGCCGACACACTGATAAGATGGTGTCGACACAGCCTAAAGAAAGTTGCCCGTATAACTGGTACTGGATTTTGAAGGTGTATCGACGAACTAACAGACTTGTGTCGACACACTTAGTTGTCCAAGGAGGTTTCAGCCCGAATGGCCCATGGACTTGCTCTGACAAGTCGACACAGTGTCGAAGTAGGTCGACACAATGTTGAAGTAGGTCGACACACTCATGGAGTGGGTCGACACTCTTTGTTATCCGTTGTTGTTGTTCTGCTTCTTGTAAGCATGTAGGTCGACACAGTCATGAGGTAGGTCGACACACTTTGAGCTCTCTGACCTCTGATAGTTCTGGCCAAGCCCTTGCCGCTTCATTTCAGCAAATTGAAAGCCCCTTCTTGACAAGTTGGTAGACTGCCCAATCGGTCGACAGAATTCAAGTATCAGTCAACCGAAACCTGTAACTTCTCAGTCTTTTCATTTCTGGGAAATTCGGTCGACCGGACCCTTCCTGTCGGTCGACCGACCAGCCGCTGTGATCTGAAGTCTGTCGCCTTAAACAAAAAGTGAGTCGACCTATCTTGTCTGTGAGTCGACTTTTCTTTAAACTGAGTCGACCTGTAACAAACACTTAGTCAATTTCTTCACATTCAGCCAATCATAAAAAAAGTTGTTTCATGTGTTCTCAAATTGACTTGCTAATGACTTATAGTTAGACATCATCAAAACACAATGCACACAACATTCTCCCCATTTTTTATGATGGCAACTATGAGTCATTGTGCTCACATTTTTGTTATTTTAAGTCCACGACAAGGTTTTGGCAAATAACAGACTTTCAACATGAATAGCAGAAGCACCTTGTATGGAAGAAGCAATTCATTATTAGATGAACCAAAATTTACATGAAGAGATCATCAAGATTTTCATCAGGGACAGACTGACTTCAGACAGATAACTCAACACATTATGACTTTCTACAAATTATGACTCATCACAATTCTCCCCCTTAAACATCATCAAAACACTAAGGTGAATCTGCAGTGTGATGTGGGGAAGCAGCGAGGGATGATTGCACTGGGGGTTCAGTAGATTGAAATTGGAGTTCAGTGAAGGGATTCAAGTCTAATACATATCTCATTACTGTTCCAGACTGACTCTTAATTCTGACATCTTCCTCCAAAAAAGCATTGCATGGTTTTACATTATTTATTGAAGGATTTAAAAGTAAATAACTTCAGAAGTTTTAGAAGCCAAGAAAGCAACAAGAATGTCTACACACAGGATTACTAGAACGAAAGCATATTTGCATACCAAAGTCCTTGATATTTATCTTTTAGCCTTTCTTATTAAGGTCCAGTAACCTTTTAGGATTAACTGCCATTAGTATTGAAACCAAACAATTTGTTGCAGTGGGAGTTTATCTAATCAAGCACCTCTGGTTTTCAGAGCAACCGGCCGAAACTGGTTCAAAACATTCAAAAAAAAGGCAAAAAATACAGAAAAAATATAAATAATACGAAAAAAAATCATTAGACATGTATTTGACTGTAAAGAAATAAGATTAAGTGCAATAAATATGAAGTAGGCATTGGACATGTTAAAGTAATATTCTTGAGTACATATTAAGCATGAAGTAGGTTCAAGCAGTACAATAAACCTAATTAGACACAGTAAATGCTACAGAAATTAAATGATCCTTATCTAAATGATGCACTAATATGGATAATATCTAGAAGAACCTTCTCCCTCATCGTCTGGCTTCTGATATTGATACCCATAAAAAAGTTGCATTTATTCTATATATTCACTATAACCAAACAATGAGGTAGCCAAGTCTTGTATCCCTCTTTGGATCCCTCTTGGAGTGTAAGGTTGTTGGCTTGATTGGAATCCAGAATCAGCATAAGAAGCAGAACCTTGAGGATCAGAAAAGGATGCTGACCCATAACTGCTACTGGGTGGAACTGGATGGAATTGAAATTCCGGTTGATGACCCCACCCATACATGCCTGCTTCCTGTTGGCTACTTCCATTGGCTCTGTGAATCATATCCTCCTTCACTATGACTGTATCCTCTGCCTGTGTCAGCGTGGAAGAAGGAAGTAGGTGCATATGTGCCACCGCCAGTAGTAACACCTGCAGCTGCACTGGGATTATCATCATCATCATCAAAACCATAAAAAATCAGTGGCCTTTTAGCCTTTGGGGATGTTTTTTTCTCTTTTGGTGTGATTATTTCATTCATCTTTGAGAGGAGACCTTTTCCCCTTGGCGCGTGCCTCACATAAATTTGCTTCAACTGCTCAATTGTCAGGTCCTCTCGAGCAGCAGCACTAGTCCTCTCAGTTAGCTCATGCACTGATGTACTTCTTAAGGATGGAGGTGGCTTGACCATTCTAGGAGTGACTGACCTGCTATCTGATTCTGAGTATCTAGCTGGCTCAAACTCAGGCTACTGCTAAGTGTCATGAACAAACAAAGTTGGGTCCTTTCTCTGGTGCGCATGAGTCTCTCTGGCCCTCTTTGTTGGTCTTGTGAATTCTAAATCTCTTGGCTCATCTTCATCTAATATGCCCTCCGCCTATGTTCTATCATCAACATCAAAAATAAGCTCATCAACCTGCTCTCGTATCTCAATCCAAGATTGCAAGGGATTGTCATCATCAAATAAAGCGTCCACATCAATTTCTGGAGTTGTATCATCTGCGACGCGTTTGTCCCGCAGCTATTATCTCAACTTCATGTTTTTTATTCTCAGTCTCATATTGTAGTGGCAGTAAACCAATTTTTCTAACCGTTCAACCTTTAGCCGATTGCGAACCTTTGAGTCTATAAGGTTGAACGTGCTCCAATTTCTTTCACATTGACTTGATGACGTTGTTTGACTGAGCACCCTAATTACAATGAAAGCCAATGCACTACTGCCTACACCTCGGTTGTTCACCATTATCCACCAGTCAGCTGTTCCACCAACCATAAATAAATAAATGTAAGATGTAAATAAAGATCAATTCTCCATGATGTACTAATACATATTGACCCAATTTAAGCAGAAAGATTTAATATACCTGGGCTCACTCTTCCCACAACATATTGCAATTGGGAGTCAGAATATGTCCCAGTCCTCATTCTATAATTGTTCATCTATAAAGATAAAGTAATAGATTAACATAACTACTTAAGTAAATTCTATACGTCTTATTGATAAAATCAATAAAGGTCAACCTCTATTTCAGCCTGAAGTCTCTTTTCTGATGTTCTCGATAAACAACCAATGACTTTTAAAGTGACTTGAAGCACCTCGCCATCAACATTTGCATTGGCATTGTACATAAATCGAGGGTTCAGGAAATAACCTGCATTTGTGTATAGTTAACTAAATGTTAGATATAAATTAGCTTAAAGAACAATGTATCAATACAATTAATCACTCACCAGCTGCATGCAAGTCATGGTGTAATGTGTTGTCACATCTGTGGTCAATAATTTTCCGTCACTTTGCATATTCTCTGGAAAGGGAATTCTGCAACTCTAATTTGGCACGATCCATGGCCTCGTACAGATATCCCATATCATTCTTCTCATCGCCATCCACCATTCTTAGGACCTTCACGAAGAGTGTGACTACTTTCATGTACCGTGAGACCCTGCCCCAGAATTTGTTATCTTCCACGATGTGGCAGACATCCAAATAATCTATCTGAGCATCAACATTAGACTTGTCTATGTATTCCCGCAGGGCATTGTGGTACATGAAAACTTTCAGCTCGTTCTTATACTTGTGCAGAGACTCCAAAGAAATGAAATTTGAATCAAATACGGATCATATCTATAAGGAAAAAGTAGAAAGAATTGAGCTCAATCTTATACCTGTGCAAAGACTCCAAATAAATGAAATTCGAAGCAAATCTGGTTGGCCCTGCACGGATGATATCTCACCCCCCACTTGCATGCTCCCTGAACATATTCAATATCCTAGGATGGCCATAAATATACTGGGTGATTTTCTGTGCCCTGTCAATTGTCTTCTTCACATGATTTTCCTTCCCTATGTCTGCAAGTATCAAATCCAGACAATGTGCTGCACATGGGAGCCAATATAAATGTCTGCGCTTCTGCATCAACTTCTTCCCTGCAACCTTATAACTGACTTCATTATCAGTGACTACTTGCACAACATTGTCCTCTCCAATTTGGTCAGCCATCTTATCTATCAAATGAAACAAATAATTTGCATTCTTTTCATAATTTGATGCATCTACAGATTTAACAAATATTGTACCTTCGATGAAATAGACCAGAAAGTTAATCATGGACATCTTCTTAGTACCAGTCCAGCCATCACACATGATGGTGCATCCTCTCTCCATCCATATATGCTTAAACCTTTCAACCCACTGATGAAGCTCCTCAACCTCTCTCTCAAGGCCACGCTCGTATATGTCTCGACATGACGGGGCCTTCAAGCCAGGGCCAGCATCTGCTATGGCATCTAGCATAGGTTAGAAATATTCGCTTTCAGCTGCATCAGCAGAGACACCTGCATGGAAAAACCATTTGTAAATACTTTTAAATGCATGCCATGTAACTTCAGCTGATTTTTTTACCCCTCTCAATGCTTGCTTGATTTTTGGTTGTGTAGCACTTTGCCTTCTGTGCAGGTAGTTGTCCATGGGGCCTCCTCTCTGCGAGGCTGCACCAGTGTCAGGACGTCATGCAGCTCGTGCTACACCAGCTATACTGGAGTATGTCCCTGAACTTATCGGTGCTTTTCCTTTCCTTCGAGCGGCTTGTTCACGGTCTATTGCTTCAGTCAGCTCTGGATTCGAATCCTCAATGCCTTCCTCATCATCATCATCCCTCCTTCCCCTTCTGCCCGAAATCTCCTCAGCAATTTCAGCCTGATCTTCAGCCCTTTGCTGCATCCTCTCTTTTTTGCCTAGAAGGCACTGGCGCATTTCTTCTCGGACCTCTCGGAGACATCTGTCACATTGTTTGACCTCTCCTCTTATCCCTGCCAAATGTTATTTTCCTCTAGTAATTCCGCCATGTATCTCCTTATCACAATAATTACATTTTACTTTTCTTCTCCCAGCATCAACTAAGGAGAGGTGAGCCCACGCCGGATCCTCCTGCCCTTGTTGCTCCTGATCTTGTTCACGTCTAGATATGATGCTGTATTAAAACAATCAAACACAAATGGTCGTAAGTACAATGAAAAAAATGCAATGAAGCATAATTGAGCTTCAAATTATACTGAATTGAGATAATTAGACAAAAATCCCAAATATAAATAGTTAATTAAGGCTTAATTTGGAGTTTTATCCTAATCACCCTTATGTAATTAGCAACATGCTCCCGTCTTAAATTATTTAAAGAAGTTTAATTGAGCTTCAATTGACCCTAACTAAATCTAATTAGACAAAAATCCCAAATTTAAATAGTTAATTAGGGCTTAATTTGGAGTTTTACCTTAATCACCCTTCATTAAATATAATTAGCAACATGCTCTAGCCCTAAAGTATTCAATGAAACTTAATTGAGCGTCAATTGACCGTAACAAAACCTAATTAGACAAAAATCCCAAATTTAAATAGTTAATTAGGACTTAATTTGGAGTTTTACCCTAATCACCCTTCATTAAATGCAATTAGCAGCATGCTCCGGCCCTAAATTATTCAATGAAGCTTAATTGAGCTTCAATTGACCCTAACTAAACTTAATTAGACAAAAGTCCCAAATTTAAATAGTTAATTAGGACTTAATTTGGAGTTCTACCCTAATCACCATTTATTAAATGCAATTACCAACATGCTCCCACCCTAAATTATTCAATGAAGTTTAATTGAGCTTCAATTGACCCTAATTAAACCCAATTAGACAAAAGCCCCAAATTTAAATAGGTAATTAGGGCTTAACTTGGAGTTTTAACATATTTCACGTATGAAAATTAATATATTTAAGAGAACCTTACCTACAACAAAAGAAACTATCAAACCAACCAAAAAAAAATAAAAACTTACAAGATCTATTAGGAATGAGAGCCAAGAAAACTCTTTGGCTATGGCTACACGGTGCAAACTCCAAGAAACGGCGACGACGGCGGCAGCAAACCCTCCCCCTGGATGAGGCCCCAGCAGCCTGCAGCAAGAGACTTCTCCCTCAGATCTGAGAATCTAAGGGAGAACAGAAGTGAACTCGAGCTCCCCTTAAGAGGGGAGTTCACGTCCGGTATCGAGTCGAAACAGGTAAGTTTCGGGTGAAACTGGTATCGGTTTCACTCGAAACCATTAAAAATATTTTTTTTAAGTTTCGGACCTTCTACAGTGAGCAGGTCCGAACTCGTTTCGGTATGGATCAAAACCGATACATTTCGACCGAAACGTATCAGTTTCGGCCGATACTGCGATCCTTACTGTGGACGGAAGGTCTTAGAGTGGGTTATTGACCCCTTTTGTCTTATGGGGTCATGGAGTGTGACTTGGTGCTTATCGTGGGCTAAAAGCCAAATAA
Organism: Amorphophallus konjac; assembly: GCA_022559845.1. Taxonomy (NCBI): domain Eukaryota; kingdom Viridiplantae; phylum Streptophyta; class Magnoliopsida; order Alismatales; family Araceae; genus Amorphophallus; species Amorphophallus konjac. The sequence continues at coordinate 148,793,264 of CM040118.1, forward strand.
AGAATGATCAACAGTTGATTATCCATCATGAGATGATGAATTAATTATTTAAGTTATGAGATATTAAATAATTAATTTTGTGTTAAGAGTTAACACGATTAAGTTAAGAAGGAGTTCTTAAGGTTAATGGACCTAAAACCAGACTGACACTGGACTTAGAGGGTCATACACATTAGGGTTATAGATAGCGAAGGCATTTATGTAATTATATTATGAGTTTTTGTGAAAAATTACAGCGAGTCTATAAATAGTTGCATAGGGGGAACCTTGGGCCAAGTATCTAGGGTTCTTCTAGTTGGGTCGTCCCCTCTTCTCTCTCCTCAGACCCAGTGCCCCTTCCTCTCTTTCTTGTCCCCTTATCTCAAGCGTTGAGACTCTACCGGAGTGCTACGGAGGAGATCGTTCGTGGAGCACTATATGGAGAGAACTCCGTCGTCCGTGTCCGTGTGGATACCGCTAGAGACCGGACACTTGCACGGTTCACTATCGCCACAAGGGTTCACTTTTCGGTTCACTACGATCCACATATCACAGAGATAAAATCGGATCCCTACTCGTAAGAAATCAACGAAAATCAGAACGAACAATGGATAGAGAAGAAATTTTTATTTTGTTGTTTTCTTGTGACCCCACCGGTGAAAGAGATTTATAACGCAAAGAAAGCACAGCTCTTAGTTGCTCCAGTCTCCCATAGTTCGTCCTCCTTTCTACTTCAATTGACTAGTTTAGAGGAGGTATATGAAGTCCCCCCCCCCCCCAGTTGGGGGTGCCGGCACTAGAGGGGAAGCCCTCTCCAGTGCCCTCACTCTCTCTCTCTCTCCCCCCTTGAGTGGCATGCCAACACCCTCCCTATCTCATAGGCATCCGAAAGAGTGAGGGTGGGAGAAAGTTGTTTTCGCCATAAAATGATCAACTAACTAGTGTGGTGAAATCTATGGGGAATATTCTTCTTTTTATGAACGGAAGTTAACTAGAGTGGCATTTTTGCAACATTTCAATAAAAAAATGAAATGTGTGCAAATATGTTTCCAGAAAATATACTTTTGTAATTTTTCTTGTAAGAATAGTTTATATGCGAAATATTTTTGTAATTTTTCTTGTAAGGATAGTTTATATGCGAAAACCCTTAAAAGAAACAGATATGCAAGTGGGTTTTAATTTTCCTTTGTATTTCCTATCCACATCATTACCTTTACCGTTTGGCTTATATGCAAATCTCCTTAAGGATATTGCTAAATGAAATATCAAATCCCTTGATGTGATCTTTATAACTAAATATAGCCTATGAGACTGATTCATTATGATCTAGCTAAATCATAAATGATAATCAGATAGTCGATAATGTAAATGATGTCTACAAGCAAATGGGGCTCGAGATTTAGTCTCGAGGAGCACCCCATGAACCTAATGGCATGTATGTTAAAAATCGTGCATCGTACATGCTATAGGCATTTTCCTCTAGGAGGGCCTGAAATCGAATGACACTAGGTGGTCATGTGTCTCACTAAAGAATACCCTTTAATAATATTGATTGGTGAGTGGTCTATTAATGATGGCCAGCATGGTAGATGTTCAAGTATACACTGAAAAATGTATTGGGTTAGCTAGGTGTTGCACCCGTAATTCTCTCGAAATATTTCGAGAATTTTGTTTCAGAACAACCAACGAAAATATGGCGTAGCGCCGATGTCGTCGGACCGCAGAGTACCTCCGCGATTTAGCGTCTATTGGCCCGACCACATAATCACAAGCGGCGTCGCAGCAAGGGAAAATCAAGAGGGACTATGCACGCACACCTGTCAAAGTTGTCAAACGACTGTGTATCACACGGCACGGACGGGTGCAAAGACTCCCCTCCAGGCGAGCGGCGCGCAACCAAAACAACAAACGGACAATCCTTCGCTCCCGCACGAGTCTCCACCGATGTATTGCCGCCACGCGGTGAAGACTGGGCCTCGGGGGACAATAAATGCAGAGCGACAGCTTCTCCTCGACCCAGGGCGACAAGAAACGGGAGAAAAAACGCAGAGAGGGGCCAAAAGGGTGCCCCGGCGGTCAAATGACCCCGTTGGGCCCCCAACGGGTCCGACCGGCCCTCACGAGGGTCGCGGCCACCCCGTCGGCCCCCAGCGGCGTCGTGTCACCCCGCTGCCCCCCAGCGAGGTCAACGCGACCCACGCGGGGTCATTTGACCCCGCTGGGTCCCACCCGCGGGTCAAATGACCTCAGGGTCGTTTTCTCAAAACAAAAAAAAACACAAAAACCGAAAGAAAAAGAAAAAGAAAAAAAGAGAGAAAAAAGGGTTGGGCCACCCCACCTTGTCAGAATTGGGGCTAAAACCCATTTTTTTGTCAGAATTGAGGCAAATCCTCACATTTCTGTCAAGGTGGGTTCCCTACCTTCTATAAATAGCCCCCTAGGCCAAGAAGGACGGAGAGAACAAACCAAGCATCTACGAAGCACTCAGCAGCAAGGACTTTGTTCGTTATTTTGACCCGTGAGGGGTAAGTCCCCGGGTCTTGTATTTATGCCCCTAAGAGGTATTGTTATAATTATGCCCCTCCGTGGGCCATGTTTGTGGGTTTCTACGCCCCGGGACGACTAAATTATGTAGTTCCGCACCTATAACGGGGGAATTATGGAAATGTCCTCCCAGGGCTGGCGAGAAACAAAAAGTCTTGTTGTTTGTGATTTTACCCTGCAATCTCTTGTAATTGGGGCTACGTCCCTAGTTCCCGCGTCAATGCGGATTTCTGCGATGTACAGTCGACAACTTGCCAACAACCCTTGTGCCCACTTGGGCTCTAAGTGTACTCTATGGATTTCCTTTGTACACACTGATCAAGAAAAATTATAATAAAATCCCCCGAAATTATATATATACCCCTCCCTCGGCAAAATTGACGTACGTGAGCCTTCTATCGAGCCCCCTCGTCATTCCTTTGGTCTGAGGACGTTGTCAGCTCAGTCCGACACTTGGGTGCCGCCTCAAACCTAGGTCTATGTAGGATTTGGTAAAATTACTAAAATACCCCTGCGACCTAGAAATGACCTAGTCGCCCCTAAAACCCTCCATAAATGGCCCCAGTGCCTTGGAAAGTCAATGGTCCAACCTTGTTCTCGTTCCAACCCAAAAATTCTAGAAGTAACCTTGGCCTGGTAAAATTATCAAAATACCCCTGGGAACGTAAAATTGTCACAATACCCCTGGGGTCCAGCAAAACCTCCTGCCGCTTCAAAATGCCTATGGCCCCTGGAAAATTGCATTCATACCCCGAGACTCCAAGGCTTTTGCCTATGCCTAAGAGGCCTTTGATAAAGCCTCAACCCTATAAGTCTGCTGGGGGTGAACAAGTGGTGACTGTGAGATGCCCAAGTGAACAAGTCCTCAACATCAAGACCTATAAAGGGGATTTAAAGGTTTTCTTTGACAATTAAACAAAAGTGTTCGGACGTTAGACCGATGTAAATCAACACTGACTGCGGTCAATGCGGAAAGGTCCAGCACCCGAACCCAAATCGTCTGATACGATACGCACCCACGGAATGAACCTCCACATATAGAGGAATGTTTCTTTTCAAAAAGAACATATTGATATATATATATAATTCCGTGGCCAACACTAGGTCAATTTTCCTAGATTTGATAACATTGTTTATAGCCTGAAGATTGACATAATATCTTGATATATCCCATTGCTTTGAGTAATTCATGAAACTTTTTTATTCTCACTAATATATTCAAATTGTTCTTTTTCCTTAGATTCCTATATTGAAGTAAAGCTATTGGGCAATTGTTGGCTCATATAAATTTTTACTACCTAGGACCAACATTGCAGAATATGGTGATACACTAGAAAAGAATTGAGTGTTCAAGAGGAAAGATTTAGAAGTTACCAAACTTGTCTCATTTTGTGTATGAAGCATTACTAACCAAAGAAATGATGGAATTATACCAAGAGTGGCTATTTACTTGTCTACACTATGAAATGCAACTACTTTTTCTGTGTCCAAGTTGAGCCCCATTTTTGGGGTGTGACAGTTATTTTATCAACATCAGGTATCATATTGGAACTCCAAAAAAGTGACATGCCACACGTGTATTCATCTAACGCATATGACACATTATATCGACATCAGGTATCATAACTATTTGTAGATGTCAATAATTTCTTTTTCATCTTAAGAATCTCAAATATTAAATTATTAATAATGTATTAGTGGGCTTGAATCAGCCAAATATGTATTAACACAAACTTTCAAAATATCCTGTAGGGGCACATCAAGTTTAAAATATCTAAAAAGGTTCTTCCTGAGCTTCATGTCTGTAAGCAGAAAACTACTAGTCATGCCCTCAAGTATTTCATAAATAAATTTCCTTAATCTAAATCCATATAATATAAACTTTATATCATTTAACAAAACTATCAAAAAAGTGATATCACTTGCTATTGCATCTAGAATTCTATTTCAATCTCTCCAACCTATATTAGAATTGACAGGCAATAATGGAAACATCACAATGTAAAAAAATTATTGAAATATAAAATATTATTACATATGCAAAAAACGTACATCATTCAATCATCTTACCTTTTGTATAATGATTAAGTTAACTTTACTTTTGGCCTTGGCCAATGTTATAATCATGTTCTCTTTTACTTCATATGTTAAAAACTGTATTAATAGATTTTATCAGAAAAAATCTTTTTTAAAACAATTGAGGGCATTTTCAGTGTTATGTTAAAAAAAATATGTCTTTTGCCCTTCATGGATATGAAGTTCAGGAAGAGTGCCCTTTTTTAGATATTTTAATCTTAAAGTGTCCTTATTGGATGTTTTTATATTTTTGCCCTTTTTAGTGATTCATTAACTTAAGAATCTTAAATATTAAATTATTAATAACATATTAGGGAGCTTGTATCATAACATATAAGCCAAGTGAACACTCAAAAAATCTGAAAACCTATCCAACCTGCACAAGCTGATCCAAGTGGCAAACATTGGTTATAAATGGAGCAAAGTATTCTGTTACAGTGTTGCATTAGATTGATGAGTACTATGGTAGCAACAAACAAATAGCTTTTATTTATGAAAAAAAATTACTCCCCGTCTTGGCCAAAATCCTTGTTGGTGGTTACCAGTTTATGTTGCATTTCCCTAATAACGAAGTTTGGAAAGTGAATATGAATAATGTAGTTCAACTTCAATACTAAATAAAACAGAAAATACCAAATGCAGCTAAACAAGGTTATGCTCATTGGACACATGGGTATAAATTTATCCGATGGTATCCTGATTTTTACAACAGTATAATTCATTTTGGTCTGCATCTAGTCTCCCTGATGCAACACCTAGATGTATCATCAGTTGAAATATAAACTTCAATGGATTACACAAAGAAAAGAACTGGTACAGCGGGAGTGTGATCAACAAAACTTGAGTCAATACAGAAGAGGGATTCAGACAGAGAGAAAAAGCTCCAAAGAAAACACGGTACCAAAATAAGAACCAAATCTGCATAATGCAAATACTTCAAGAAAAGTGGAGATAAAGATTGTTTAACTCAAAAGAGCAATTAAGTTCATAGCGAGATATTAGAGCATGATGATTTAAAACATTAAATGAGCATGAGGGTTCAAATTACCCATGCTGCATACTCGTGGGTCATGCAAGGAGAAAATGGGCCTCTCAGAGTAAAGAATAAAAAATGTAAACTACTGTAGCATATGCTATTCTCGTACTATGCTGCCAGTACATAGGGCCACAAGTGGATCAGACCAATCTGCAACTTGATCTACATTCAATCCATAAACCTAACCTTGTCTAATCTGTGTGTTGATGTGGATCAGGTTGGATTTCAGATTTTTAAAGTAAATTCAATCCTCAGATCTCCAAGGTTTACTAACAAGGGATCAGGATTGTCCATGAATGTTCAAACCAAACCATGTTGGCCGATTCGATCTAAGCTGATTCAAACTATTCAACAAATTCTTTAGGATTGGCTCAAATCTTAGGCCCTTCCCTTACTAGGGGAAAAAATATGAAAAAAACATGTAAAATGGGGGTTTTCAGAACCTGAAAAAATATTCTTAAAACACCCGTAATGACGTAGGTCACATAGCATGTTATCTTAGGCCCTTCCCTTTCTTTGGTTTTCATTCCCAGTCTCTTTGAGATCTCTCTGAGATCTCTTCAAAATCTCCTCCCTTCAGCCTTCCAAGAAAATGTCAAGATCCGATATGGCAATCCTTGACTAGAAGTGTCTGTTGATGACAAGGTAATTTTCAACAGCTGCAACCTTCTTTGGAATCTTTCTTCAGGCAACCAGTACAATATGCCAAGTACCCAGGACTGCTGAACAAGTATTCAGCTCATGGTTGTGCCTGTTAAAGCTAAATAAAATGCAACAAATCTAATAGGTCCAGTAATCAGTGTGGAGGACATCTCAACCATCTGTGGACTGAATCATCATATTTAAGATCCTATTAGACCCGTGGATAAACCCAGTAACCATCAGTGTCTAAGACACCATGTCACTCATAAGAGGCTTCTTATTGATGTTCATCATTACCAAAACTAAAAGATATGCTGCATTTTCTCTTCATTGTCAGTTGCCACCTGTATAACTTTATCCTACTTTATCCTCCACAGCCTCTATCATCTCATCCATTAACTTAAATAAATAATATGAATAATTATCTTAATTATACAAGGAAGTTAACCATGGACTTGCATGTCTCCTGGTGTGAAAGCTTTAAAACCGGGATCTGCCTCAGCAATTGCACCTAGAAATAAGGACTAGAAGCTGCATTTACTGCAACACTTGCATGCAATATCCATGACAATATTCTTAAAGGCATGCCCTACTGCTTCTAGAATAACATTCATTCCCCTCATAACTACTTGATGGTTTTCCTTTTAGCACTATGTTTTCCAAGATAATGATTTGTAGGACCCAGTGTCAGATGATGAGCATCACCTAAGTTACATCTGCACCCCAAAACAGAAGCTCCACACTAGTGGAAGATGTGTGTTCTGGAAGTTTGTCAAGGAAAAGATGGTTTTGTTAGGAGTTAAATACAGGGGTCCCACTTCCATTGCCTAAAGTTCCTCACGCCTTCGGCATTCCTAATCTTCAATAGAGGTACTCACAACTTGATGCTTAATTCATCACCCAGATCATCATCTGGTTCAGAGTCATCCACCAAGAGTAAAGATCAGTCAATTTACATAATGAAAATCCGCATGTATGGAGTTCTATGCATATGTCTCTTCTTGAATGGCCAGAGATCTCCGCCTATAACTTTCTCTCAGACTTAGTGGTGGGGACGCGGTGATCACCTACCGACGCCGGCGACGACGGTCTGCCCCGACAACTCCGGTATCCTCGTGGTTGGGCGGTTTTGAACCGAGATGACACAGCAGCGTCCTTGGAGTTTTTCCCATTTATTCTGTATTTTTTTCTTTTTTGAGTTGTTTGGTATTTTCCAGAATTTTCTAGCCCATTTTGGGTAATTTTGTTGTATTTTGTGCTAGTTTTGCTATGTGTTCATTGTGCTAGGTATCCCTGTCACTTTTGGCATAGACAGGGCCCTATTGCAAGTTTTTTTTGTCCTTTTAAAAAGGACCCATCCTGTACGCAAGGAGGGCAGAGAAAAAAACTAGAATATAGGAGAATGTTCTCTTGTGATGCCCTAATGGTCTCGTGAAGAGTGCCCAGAGAGGGAGGGTGTGAGGCCCAAGAAACCAGCGCCGCCAGAGTCTTTCCCACGTCTCTTGCCTTCCTCCTCCCTCTACTGCTTCTTCCTCCACAAAGAGACAAGGTAGCTACAGTATCAATCCATACCCCACACGATCGATCCTTTTCTCCTTCTCTCTTCCTTCTTCTTCCACAGTTTCTTCTTCTTCTTCCCCTCGTCGCAAGGTAGTGGCAGCACAACGTTTACGGGAACCACGTGCGGAGACCGTTGCCTGACTGCCGCCACTTCTTCCTCTTCCTTCATGCGCGCCTCCTCCACCATCGCGCGCACACCTCCCGCAGCCACCGGAGCGTCACCCTCGCAACCATCGCACACACAGGGACCCTAGCTTCGTCACCTCCTCTCTGGTTCATCGTGCCTCCATCACCATCGCCGCACAGTCCCGCTATAGCTGGGGGTCCCGTGCGAGCGGTGCTGGATCTCCCTCCCTTCTCGACTAGCGAACACAGCAGGGTCACAGTTGGAGCACCGGCGCCCCCTCCGTCACCTCCTTGCTTCGTCTCCACCACAGCTAGGCTCCCCGCATTGCCAACTCCGGCACCCTCGTTCATCACTAGGCCACGCCGAAGGTGGTCTGCAAACACCATTGTCATCTCCACAGGGCCTCCCCGATCATCCTCGCCGTACTCATCGCCAGCAAGCCCCTCGACCGCCGGCAAATATGTCCAGTTGATTCTAGTTTCTACCCTGCACCCCAGGTTCCTAGTAGCTTCGCACTGGTTCCGCCACACCTGTCTACAGAAGCTGCAATCCTCTCCACCAAATGCTTTCACGGATAGTTTCTCTGCCGTAGTTGTTATCTCGTGGAATGTTCTGTTCGTTCTGATGCTATATTCTGCTCGTGTTTAGGTGACTGAGTGCTTCACCCCACTTTATTAATTGCTGTGAGATTGCTGGTGGTAAGTGCATATATGTGAGGACCCTTTTCATCCCATCCTGTATTTTTTAATATATCTGATGGATCGAATGGCCCTATCTCACACGGTGGTTCCTCAATAACCGTTGATCCATTGTTAGAGTCTTGTTGGGACGATACTTGTGCTTGTTTACTTTTGAATACATTTAATTGCTTTCTTGGACTCATAGTGTGGTCGGACGTTGCTTAGCATTTATGTGCACTCGATTGATTTTGGCGCGCTTGCTATATCGTCCAGCATCACTTAGCTCTAGTGTCTCTCAGCTATTCTTCCCTATCATATAAGCCTTCATCTCATTTTTCAACTATTTAGGATAAGAATCATAGGGTTTCACATATCCTACTACCCCTGCTAAATATTGCTTCAGTCAATAGACTCTCAATAGACTCCACAGTTAGTTTCTTTTGACGCCAAGTACAATGACTCTTCTTGTTTGGGGATCAATTAGTACTTCATATCTTCAACCTATATCCACCTTTTCTGACATGATCTTATAAATGATCAACTAAGCAAAATTTAATAACATGAAGCATGATCAGCTTTTGATTGACTACTAAATTTATGAAAAGCCCCCAAAATTTAGATTATAATTGGTGCACAAAATATTCAGCTAAAGTCAAATCAAGATACCACCAAGGGGATTCATGCATAATTTCATGCAATGAAGCATAATCGGCAATAAGTTGATCACCAATTGTGGTAATTATAGAAAAAATACAAAATTTTAAACCCAAATCAGAGTACAAGTTCAGGGTTTTGTCTTCAATTAATGTAAAATCATTACACCATCAAGTCCATTCATGCATGATTTCATGAAATGAAGCAATCACTATGGTTAATTGACCACTAATTCAATGAACTTATTATACGGTCCAAATTTTCAAACCATAATTAGAATTAAACTTGGAACTTTTGAGTCTATATTGGGACTAACGACAACATGAAAAGTCATCTATGACTATAACTAAGTGATAATCTATGTGCAAGAAGATCAGTTTTAACCTTTAGCCAAAAAGGAAAACTTTAGATTTACGTTAGAAATTGAAAAACTTGAGATCCACATTCAAACCTCAATGAATCTCCTTCCTTCTTCCTCTTCTTCCACTCCTTTCCTCTTCCACCCTTTTTCTTCCTCTTGTTCCTCCTTTTCCCCATAGTTTTCTTATTTTCTCCCATTTTTTCCTCAAATTTTCGGGAAACCAGTGCCTGCAATCACAATCAGAAGGCACAAGGACAGTGATAATGGATGGCACTGGTGGGTGCCATATCTGGGGACCTTGCATTGCACTCCCACCATCTGCTGCTGCTCCAAGTAAGATAGCTTGGATCATCCAATTTTCATCCAATTTGGCCAATTTAGATTTCAGGACAATTCTCCTTTTTTTCAGGATTAGATAGAGAAGGGCAGAAAATCAATTGCCCTTGACGATCACTACCTGGATCAGCTGATCTCCACCTGGATTAGCTGATTCTGCAATCAATCAAATTCAGATAACTCTATTTTGTATTAGTATCATTACCTTTCTATATTATACTAGTTAGTGATGTTCACACATTGTAAGAAGAAATTGCTGACATTTGCATCTGATTTGATTCATCCAATGCGAAAGTCACTTTACCTCCATAATAAGTTCTCCACAATGACAATCTGCACTAAGTAGGTTTGAGCTAGTTGCTTACTCTTTCTTTCTTTTTCCTCATCCACTGGAGGAGTTGTCAGTTATTGTTTGTTAGAAGAAAATTACTAACTTTTTTAAAATTCCCATATTAAATATGTCAAGATTTCTGACTAACGTGCAGTGAAATTTATCTCAGTCTGCACCTGTCTTCATCTGCACACGTGGGTTGTGCTTGAATTATATGATGACTAGGTGGATTGGATCAAAGAAATTCTATGCACAATCCAATCCACAGGTGTGTATGTGTGTAGCTGAAATTTTGATCCCTTGTATGTAGTGCGTTGCATGTGGATCACATTTTCCCCAGTCAGATCTGAACTTTCTGCAGCCCTAGTAAGTGGTGGCATGTGTTGATCCCAAAATAAGATATCAGCATGAAAGAGAGCAAGAAGAAGAGAGGATAAATCAATTTACAAAGTTTAGGGAAGTAACATGTAGGAAAGTGGATTTCTTCAGAAGGCAATGACTAGGGTTGTGTATAGAAGGGGAAAGGCAGAGAGGAACAGACTGAGGGAGAATTTGTGCAAGTGTTGGTTTTCATTTGGTAGGAAGATGACTTTCCTGCATGAAAATCTGAAATGGTTAAACAAGCCATCGTCACAGAGATGGATAATTTCCAGATTCCTTCAATTCAACCATGCACAAAACCTCTTCTATAAATGGGCCCAGCAAAACAAATTCTTGGACCACAAAAATCTTTAGCCTTCAATTGAAGACTTTAAGGTAAAAGATGAACCATATAAGCATTATAATTTTTGCTCCACTGAGACAGTGGAGTATGAAGAACATATTGAGGGCAAACCAAGACTCAGGTTTAGGCAAGGTCCATTAGCTGGAGTTATGTATTCATTAACCAGCAGCCTCACGACCCATGTCCTAGTCTACAACAGTATATCTCAGGATAATAATCATATTTAGCTGTTTAAACATTGGAGAAAAATACAAATGCAAGTTAAACCAAAAGAAAGAGGTCATACCATTTATCACAAAATACAAACAAGTCAAACATGAAGTTGCACATAAACAATTTCATGTGAAGGTAGTTAAATGTGAGGCAGTGAAACAAGGATGGTGGTTGTGGAGATTGACGAAAAAAAGAAAGATAAGCATAAACACAAATTGAATTAAGCAGCTTAAACAAACTTTTATGTAGGTTTGAAAGTTTTGCAAAATCTATATGTTTCCTCATGAAAATAACTTTAAAATATATCTTCACCTCTGTTCTGCCAGGCAGAATTGGCCTCCCGGCTAACATTTCAGCCAAAAGGCATCCTGCACTCCACAGATCTATGCCAACTCCATAATCTGTGGCACCCAATATCAGTTCAGGTGCTCTATACCAGAGTGTGACTACCCTGCTTGTAAGAGGACATTTCTCGTCTGGCTTAAAATAGTTTGCCAGGCCAAAGTCAGCAATCTTCAGCCTTCCATCTCTATCTATCAGCAAGTTTGATCCCTTAATGTCTCGATGTAAGATGCCTTTCGTATGGCAGTGCTCCAGGCCAGACAGGAGTTGCTGCATATAACACTTAACCTGGACAAAAAAAAACCAGGACATCTTATCAGTAGCTTCCCCTCTTTTGTTTCCAACATCCACAATACTTTCTCTCAGGAGGATGACCAATGCCAACAATGTGACAGACTTTGAAGACATTCAGTAACTAATCAGGCAGGAAAGGCAAAAATGCAGCAGATAAGCATAGATTGTAAGACCTGTTGTTCTGTAAGTCTCACGTCAGGGTGAGAGACAATTCTTGCCAAGTCCGAGTACATGAAATCAAATACTAGGTAGAGGCTACGGTTCATTCTTGAAGTGGCCAGTCCTTCAAGCTTGACAATATTGGGATGATCCAGTTCCTGCAGTATCATTATCTCTCTAGCCATAAACCTCACACTCTCAGACTCTGACGTTTCAAAACGAACCTTCTTGAGGGCAACAATCTTGCCAGTCTCCCGTTCCCAGGCTTTGTACACATTGCTGTAGGTCCCCTGGCCTACCTGCACCAACAACAAAAACAAGAGACCCTAATTAGAGAAAATTAACAGTCCAGTCACCAAAAACACATGACAAAGGGTTTCTTGAAAATGGGATCTATCAGATGATCCAATCCATTCTAGAAGTAAACAAAATTAGAATTACTGCCATCTCCCTTTGGGCACAGAGAAAAACTTAAATGAATTAGAATGTGTAGAACCTGAAGAAAACTACACAAATAAAGTACTTCCAGATCAAACCAGTTAGGGACCACTGTTCTTCAGGATGCACAAGAAACGCACAGGGATTTAGAGACAGACTAAGACTATAAAAAGCAGACCTTTATCCCAATGCATTCATCAAACAAGGATGAAAGATGCAGCAATAAAAAAAGACGGAAAAAAAGGCAATTTTTGTTAGCATCGAAAGCTACCCCTCTGGCCTCACAAATTCGAGATAAAAGTACATGCAGAAGGAATGCAAGTCGAGATATCCTGCCCGGTTAATTATGATACTTTCAAACTGCACAGTGGATGATGGATATATTAAATGGAAATTAAGCATCCAAAATCCAGCCACCTTCTCGATCATGACGTAGTTCTCGGCACTCTTGGGGATAAATTTGGCCAGGACCTCTCCGGGGATGTTATCCGACAGCCAGCGAGGCCACCCGCCCACCATCTCTTCCGTCCCACCCTCGAAGCCCGCCGGCAGCGACGGCATCACAACCGGAACGGGCGCCGGATGAAGTGGCACCGATGTCCTCCTCCTAGAAATCCCCACTTCTCCGTCCGTCGTTCTCTTCACGGCCTTCCCGTCCCCCTCCCTATCAACGTCGTTGCCGGCATCCCCTCTTCCCTCCCTCTCACCGGCTCCGCCATTAGCAGCAAAGCCATCGGCGGGTTGCCTCTTCACGCCCCCGACGTAGTCATGGTCGAGCTTCAGCTTCTCCAGCCCACATGTGGGGGAGGACATGGACGTGCTCTTCGCCTGGACGCAGCCCATCTCGATCGGCGCAACGTCGGCGGCTACGACAATAGGAGGCTCCAATCGTCAGCTTGGGAGGAGAGGAAAGGGTTGGAGACTATGGATGGCGGGAAACTAACGCCAAATGGAGAAGCAGCAGCAGCACCGGCGGCGGCAGCTGGTGCATGCGTCAGGGTCCGGAAGCTTCCCTTCCGCCGTCTTTGTTTGGCCGTCCCGGCCGGCACATTCGATTCTTTTATTCTTGCCATCCTCTTCACCCATCGTTTCCTCCTCCAAAGTTGACATCTTTTCTCGACAATTTGCAGGAGACGAGGGGGGGGGGGGGGGGGGAGGAAGAGGACAAGGACCAGGAGTTTGGAATTGAGGGGTTGTCGACGTCCCCATCAGCAACCTCCCCCCCCCCCCGGTCCTTCCCCCACAAAACGCTCTTGGCTGGTTCTGCTTGGACGTCGACTGCCTGCAATTGCCTGCCGCAAGCTGGGCGGGTGGGGGAGGGGGCAACCATCGGAGGATCCCCTGTCATGGATTTGAGCCGGTCGCTGGTGAAGGTGCTGGAGAAGCAGAAGGAGATGGTGGCCTCCGGGGAGCTCCGTGAGTGTGTGTGTGTGCGCGCGCGCGCGCGCGCGTATGTATGTAGAGAGAGAGAGAGTGGAATCGATTTCGAACGGGCGAGGGAAGCATCCGTTGACCCTTTTTCTCCTCGTACCGGCGCCTGCTTGGGGCCTGTTTAGCGCAAAAAAATGTACACTCCAATCCTCAACCGTGCAACTCAACCTGCTTTTCCCGCTTCTATGTACTCCATCAATATTCTTTTTAAGTCTTTTTTTCAAGAGAATACACATTTTCATGAGGTAGGAGTTTTATTAAAATAGTTATAAAATAATAATAATTTAAATTTTCAAATTATTTTTAAAAATAATTACATGCATAGTCCCTTGGCATCTCATGTGGACACGTCCGTGTCCACCGTGTGCGACTTCGGTATCACCAATCCCAACAAAATGACCCAACCTTGAAACGTACTTACATACAAAGTAAATTGAAAGTGGTTATGTCTATACGATGAAGATAAACATCCGCGACAGTATAATTGCCACGTAACTTAACATTTGTAGTCGGGATTGAGCAATAGAATTTAAGTGGTGCTGAGTGAATTTCTAGAGAGATAAGTTGAGCATTGAGCGAAGCGTCGAGCACTGATCCTTCACCTGGTGCAAGAAGGAAAGTGTCCTTGGAGAAGGAAGGGGGGCGAGAGGTGTCATGTGATAATGTTAGATGTTGAAGCCAATTGTTATCTTGCGAAGAAAAAGTTCTTACCCGTGGTGGGGTGCCTCATGAGAACCCCTGATATTTAAATCAGTAACTTGTGGAGGAGAAAATAAGCACTAGAGTAGAAGGAGCAGTTCTTACATACGTATCTTGCGATGTTGATGTTATATATATGATGTGGCACGACCAAACGTTACACGGGATGACACGACTCACTTTGGACCTATATTGGCAAGGACATAGACAAATGGTAACGGACTCGATTTTGGCGAGTTCACTCACGCGGCGCGCACTCTCACCCGAAGGCAACTCGGGGATGGCCGGAGAGTCCGGGGTAGGACCTCACTGTTCTGAGGTTTGGCTATGCTAGGGCTGACCCCCTTAGGGGTTGAGACTCCCACGTTTTGTGGGCGGCCAGCATGCCGTGGCCGTGGGATAATTGGTGGCTCTCACAACTCTCTCCGCGATGGGGCGCACAAACAGGTATAACGGGATCGGGCGCTCGCTATCCGTCCGACGGGCAGTAAGAAAGGATACTAGATAAGCAAATGAAGGGGTAACCAAGTGCTCACCTGATCGGTTTGAAGAAATCGATCTCGACCGGAGACGAGGCGAGCGGGGAAGGTGAGATGCCCACACGTGCATTGGGGAAGCTTGATCGGCCTTGTTTTAGTACACGATGAGACACCTCTCACTGGAGGGCCGACTTGGGAATTGGGAATGGGAATTACAACCAAAGTTACCTCCATGCAGGGAGGGGCTTTAAGCCGGCCAGGCGAGGGGGAGAGGGGAGCGACGACGGGAATCCAGTCTACAGCCCTCACAGCCTTACGGGATGCCTGCACAGTCTAGCACCAGCAACTTGTTGGCAGCGGTGCTCCCTGCTCAGACCCCTGATGAGGCTGCGTTTGGTACCGCTGGACAGAGGCTCGTCTTGGGAAGATCCAGGAAGAAGAATCGATCTTTTCTGAGGTTGGTAGCGCTGGAGCCGGCTATTCTTGTGAGACCGCGTCGACGCCCACAGTTTTGTCCTGAGCAGACCTTGCCAGATAGAGATCGACTTCTTCAATCACCACGAGCTCCACAGGTCAGTGCTGATGGCGGGGTTGGTGCCGAATCGTCCACAGCTGAGCCTTATTCGTGCTATAGCAAGATCAGGTCCATTCGACACTGTATGGACCTGGTTCTGGTCGTTTGGAGATTGAGCATATAGGGCAACCCTGCAGGTTCCAGCAGACAGGCACAGTGAACTCGGGGCACTACCAGCTCCTCCGATCATAGAAGGGGGCCGGACCAGAGTAGACATGACCGTAGATGTGTCTGCTACGCACAGTAGAAGAGGCGGTCCAACGAGGTCGGAGGTTGCAGCAGAAACCAAAAGAGTAGAGAGTGGTCCAACCTGAGCAGGGGCGAGCAGTCTGCGCGCGCTGCGGAAGACGGTTGTTCCGGGGTGTCCTGGTAGCCAAATGGATCCCTTATTTCCGGTGCTGGAAGAGGGCTCTTGGGGGAACACCTTGGCGGAATGGTGCTCCCAGAAGTTCGGTGTGGAGGTCGTGGGGGCCTCTACAACACGCCTCTGGTCGCCTACCAGAGTCAGCTTGCGTAGTCGGACGGGAACAACTCTCCCGATCAGGTCCATCGTAGGATGAGGGCGCTCAAACTCTCGTTGCAACGTTGGTTCAGAGAGGAATTCACCGGTGCCAGACTTGTCATCAGAAGCTTCACAGGGGAGGTTGAGGCAGTGCTACAACAGGATGGACAGTCTACTGCTGCTGCTATCTGGATAGCAGGGGGATAGGGAGTGAGAAGGGGGAGATTAGAGGGAGGAAGGGGCGGGAGGGGGTTTGGGGGTCTTCCCAGATGAGAGGGGAGGTGGTGTGGGAGAGGGGAGAGTGAGGGGACGCAGCTAGGAGGGGGTGGGAAGGGGAGAGGGAGGGGGCGGCCAATGGAGGTGGTGGGGAGAGGGGAGGGCGCAGGTAGGCTTGGGTGGGAGATTATTTTCTTTGTTTGAATTTTCTCTAATGGTGGGTTATCAATGGAGGCCTTGGGAATGTGGAGGGGTGTGTTGGGAGTGGGAAGGGTGTGTTGGGGAAGTGAAGGGGTGCTTGGGAAGGTGGGAAGATGTGTTGGAAAGTGATGGGGTGTCTAGAGGCCTGGGGGGTTAATGAGGGTAGTAAATGGGAGTGGGGGATATTTGAGGGGTCAGGGTGATGTGGAGGATGAGGTGGCAATTGGGGCTGCGGTGGAACTGAGGTGGAGGGTGATGTGGCTAGGGTTTTGGCTGGTGGAGGGGGAGGTTAGAGAGGGGAGGGGGCGGCCTTGGGAGAGAGAGAGAGCGAGAGAGAGTAAGAGGTAGGAGGAGAGTCACACTCCAACTAGAAGGGGAGGAAGAATTCACTCAAAGGTGGATTTTTAATTCTCAAGCATAAATTGTCCCAAATGGAGGGGTGTTGGGTCCTATTTATAGGCACCCAATTTTTACAAGACCAAAATGTCATTGACATTTGTCAAAATGACCACTACTATCCTAAACAACTAACATGGGCCCAAGCTAGGATACTAAGGTCTAATCAACACAAAACAAGGGAAATTGGACTCGTGACCACGTGACTCAATAAAGAAAATACATAAATATGACTCAAAATAAAGATAACATGAGATAATTGCCGCTGAGCTTCCTCAGGGATGTGCGGGTGACTCGAGCCATAAGGAGCAGCGTGTGATGTCCTCATCATACCCCCGGGGTGGGAAGAACTCGACCCTGTCGAGTATGGGTCCACCGGGGTAGTGATCCAGTGCGTCCGGGTCCAGGCGTAGCAGGTCCCCCCGATTCAGTCACGTGTCCTCAGTCGGAGGACGGTTCCTCCACCTCATAAGATAGCGCTGGTGCACCATGTTCTGGTGATGGTGCTCTGCTCGTCTAGTATCATCTCCACTTGCTCGCATCGGTCCCTCAAACTGATAGGTGGACTCTCACTGGTGGTGTCTCGCACAAGGGCAGGTATAGGCTCAAGATTGTCACTAGGTTCCACCAGGGAGCCCGTATAGGGTGCTAGATCCGCCACACTGACAGTAGGATGCACCCCATATGTAACGACCCGAGAATCCGATTACCGGGAAGGCCCGATAACCCGAGACTCGAACCACCACCCACGAGCCCAAAGACTCGGAAGGGTTAGAAGGATGGTGTGGAAACTACACAAGTATCACAAATAATTACAGAAATTAAACACTTTATATGATTAAGCAGGAAATAAATTAGCATTTTACATGATACATGGTGCACAAGATATAACAAAATAAACAACAGTAGTCCACAACTAGTACAAAGACAAGAAAGAAAAGTACAGCTACATGGGACATACCCCGGCTCTGACCTCTGGCACTAACGCTGGGCACTTGAACCACGCTGAGCCTCAGACGCGCTCCCCTGAGGCCGCGCCTCGCCTGAAACACGGTGAAAATACAGAAGGAATGAGTCTCAGAACAAGACTCAATAGGGATCACTCGAACCCTACCTCGCTAAACAGAAAATCATTACGCTAGCAGCAAGCGAGTACCTCAGAAGTGAAAAAGCCCTGCAACTACAAACACCGGTCTCATGGCCCGAAAACCGACACACGCGCTACAACGAGACAACCGGAACTCATCGGTCAACCCGAAAAAAACCCGAAGGTCAAAGTCACAGAGACTGATAGTTTGTCACTCCCGACTCGACAGGAGTACCTCCCAGTAGAAGTAAGGCCGGATGCGTCCACTGACGTCTTAGTCCGCGCCTTAGGTGTCTCCCTTCGGCCCAGCGGGAACTGAGACACCGTACAAGTAACCGCAACGCAAGTGACTAGCTGGGGTCACGCCCGTCAGCATGGGTCCAACCGCCCCCAACCATGTGTGCACACACAGACCATGCATCCCAGGTCTGGCCTCTAACTGGTTTTCCCCTCAGCCAGACTCTGGCTGCAAGACGTGGGGCCCAACGGAAACCAGTCTAAAAATCGTCCTCAGGGTAGTCTCTCCACCACTTTCTGGTGGGACCGCTAAACACGTAAGCAGGCTACGACTAGTGGAGGGTCATTGAATGAGTAGACTCTCAAGTCAACGAAAAATAACGTCCGAATCCGACGAAGTACGGGGACCGTCCCACGTACCAGCACCGTCGCACGGTGACCACGGTCGGGGAAGAAACTGGACTGCAAACCACCTAGTGCGGTCCAGAGCCTAGCGGTCCAACCTTGGTGCCTTACAGACTCTGACGGTCTATCACTGGGCCGTCACAGAAGTCTGACGGTCCAACACAGGCGCGTCAGACACTCGGTGCAAAACCGGCTGTGACGCGCCAATCCTGGTGCGTCACAGTCTCTGACGCACCCATCCCAGTGCGTCAGAAGACGAGATGAAACAGGTTGTGACGCACACCGCTCGGGGCGTCACAACTCTAACAGCCTTACCCAGGCGCGTTAGAAGGTGAGGATGCGTCAGCTCTGACGCGCCCACACAGGGGCGTCACAGGGCTCTGACGCCCCACCCTGGGCGCGTCAGAGGCCCTGACCCCCAACGGTCAAAACCCCAACGGTCAGATGCCAACGATCGGATCGTCACTCTTATGGTCTAACCTAGGCGCGTCACACACCCTGGCGGTCTATCGTGGGACCGTCAGGCCCACGGACCACCCTATTGGCAAAAGCATGTCTTGTGGCGCACCCTTCATGGGGCGTCACAGACTGTGACGGTTCCTGGAAGGACCGTCACACCATCCCAATGGCAAAACAACGGGAAACGACCAAAAATACCAACCACGCCCCCATACCTCCATAGGAGAGGGGGAAAATAAGGGGGAAGCCCCCGAGGGACCCCTAGCATGCATCTAAGCCATTGAAATGCGAGATCGCGGCCTAAAATCATAGATCAGGCGAACTATCACGCCCCGAACCGATAGCAGCGGAACGTGTCGTTTGCTCGGAACGTGGCAGTTAAATAGTCGTGTCAATCAGAGCATAGTCATTTCCACAAAACATAATTTGGACAAATAACAAATTTCATTTCAAATATAATTTCTTTACATATTCGGGCCCATAATAAATGAAAAGACTCAATAAAAAAAAATTACAATGGGACATAAGACGCAAGATAACCAGACTAGATGGTTCATCTAGATGTTAAAGTACTCATCACTCTTGTCCTTGCCCATCATGTTCGGTCTCGTCGTCACTAAGGTCATTACCTAAAAAACATTAGAAAACGCAGGGTGAGCGAACGCTCAGTAGGACTTAATATCTCATGCTCCAAGCTAGCTTTAAGTCAATTACAGTTTAACATGCTCATGCAGGTCATGCAAGATATAGAAATCAAGAACTATAATGACACGAGATAAATTCAAGAACTATAAAAAACAAACGAGTAAGCAAGATGCTAGATATACTCATAAAGAGTTAGGACAATGACAATCAAGAGAGTATAGCAAGAACTATCATGTCAGAACATCAAGTACTTCTCATAATGAGGAAACAATAACAATCATCTCTCTATGACGAACACTATCACGATAGTTTCAATGTATCCAGTATTAAGAAGGATCTTCGTAACAAGATTACGAGTACTATCAATGGGATAATTCAAGAACTTTTATGATGATCGATATAGAAGTAGAACAATCACTTCTACAAACATTCTATAGCATTTTCCAAGACACTAAGGGAATATCACGACGATATGATAACCCCTCCAATAAGGCAATTCAAGATCTTTTCATGACGACCAATAAGTTGTGGAAAGATGCACTATGATGGCAATTACTCCCGATCATCACTATCACGAGAGCGTTTGCACATCTAGCACTACATAGGATTGGCCAATGCACTAAGGAGAAAATCACGATGATATGACCACCCCTCATGGAAATATCACTAGATAGTATTTGGTCGCACACTTAGGAGTTCTCACGACTGTATGATTGCCCCTAAATGCCAATAACCGAGTTGGTGAATGTCAGCACCCGATCATCGTATACCGGTAACGTTTAGACTTTGCCTCATCCAATATGGTCAGATCAGGACCCGTAGCATTTAAAATGTCATTTTAGTGGGACCCATAGCCCCTGACATTTAGTCTAGACTAATTCCATATTAATGGCCAAGAATTTCAAGGATCAAGCATGTAAGAACATTAAGATAGATTTCACGGAACATAGAGTTCAAGGATAGAACTTGTAATAAAGATGATATATCAATAAACCATATGAAAACCATGACATTCTGGAAATCTGGGTGATTAGGTACAACCAGCTCAGTCGGCCTTGAGGGAATCCAAGGCTACAAGGAGACTTACGGAGGTCCCAATGACTAACTTGTCAGTCCGAAGGAACGGAATGTCCGACGGAGGGCTCGTATGTCACCGAGAGTTGAGGTGTATAACGTGAACCAATCATGAAATGGGGACTCCATCTACGGACGTGAGATGAGAGAGCCAAAAGACCCAAGGTATGAGTCATAACCGGAAGAAAACGGCGAGAATACGAATGCGTTAATTATAGAATTTATGTCCATCCAATTCTATAATTAACTAAATTTATATTAATTGACGTCTGTGAGTAGTGTTATTTATTAATTAACATCCACTTGGAGGGACGTTAATTCTATGATTTTTAACTTAATTTATTTAACAAGAATTCACGTCAATATCTATTTAATTGAATAATTTTAAAACATACATTCAAAGACACATTTATTTATATAAAATAATTTAGAAAAATAGAATATATGATAATTAGAAGAAAAATTCAAGGATTCCAAAAATATATTTTTTATAATTTTATGTGGCATAATTTAATAGATATGGATTTTTGAAGATATAATCACAAGATATATATATATATATATATATATATATATATATATATATCTAATATAAGAATTGACGCCATTGTACTGTGGCGTCAAAAGCATTTGACGACATGTTAAATGTCGTCATTTCAAAAAAAATGTCGATGTTCAAAGCTCCGATTCTCGACGTACACACGTCGGAATCAGGCGTTCTATATATCAAAATGACGGGCTCAAAAAACTCTACTTGACCGGACGTTCAAAATAATTTTTTGTTGAGAGACGGAAGATCTTGAGATAGGGGGCACGAAAAATGGTGCAATCACTCTCACTATCTTGGTCTCCACCCTAATAACGCTCCCATGAAATTTCATGAGCAACGGGCACTCCGACGCCCTTGAATAAATTGTTAAAGCAAAAACTTCATAACTAACTGCTTGTTCACCGTGTAACCAAAACACATAAAATCATGCAGGTAATGCTTGATCATGCAAGGTTTAATCATTTGATAATTTAGCTTGGGAGATTGCCTACCTTTTGATCGATTTGGACTGTGAACAGTTGGTGGTTCTTCCTGGAACAGTACTCTGTTCCCATAACTTGAAACAAAGGATGGAGTTGAAGATGGCTTTGGCTTCTTCTTGCTGTAAGCAAGGCGCAGGAGGGAGATGGAGGAAGAAGAACCCCTGCGTCCTCCTTGTTGCAAGTGATCAACAGGAGGGAGAAGATGGATGGCGCACAAATCCTCCTGCAGGTTCACGTTGGAGGAAGCGTAGTTGCTCTTGAACGGTAGCAGGACAAGAGGTAGAAGGAAGATGAGTGCCCCACGTCCGGCCATGGCAGGAAGAAGAAGGACGACTGTAACGCAAGCTTCCTTCAAATGCACGGGCAGTAACCCATACACGTTCGACCAAGGCTTCCTTTATAGTGGGGTGAGCATTCTAAAAGGTTCGAATGCATGTATTGGAAAGGCTTTAAAACCTTCCGTGCGTTATTTTCTTCTTACCCGATTAGCAGTCGCCTGCTATTGTTTGAATGGGAAACCCTAAAACTACACCATGCATTCGAAAGGCAGTTGGGTTGGGTTTGTATGTGCATGGCTTGGGTTTGCTTTGTTGGGTTTTTATATAGATGTGTAGGTGAGCTGTTACGTGGGCTTTGTATATACATGGTTTCATGGGTTAAATGGGTTGGGTTTTGAAGTTGCATGTTGGGTTGGCTTCGGTGAGAGGCTCTCATTAGATGGGCTTTGCTGCGTGAGTTTTGGGTAGATTCGAATAGGCTGTCGGCCTCTAGCTAAGACTAATGGGTTATAGGTTATAATATATTTACATATATATTATGTATAATTATTTTAATTCAAAGGCCCACTAATTAAATTGCAAACATTTCCATATAATAGCCTTAGCCCATTTGGTTTGGGATTTTGGTAGATCCTCTTAAAAACTCTTTTAAAGATTAAACGTAAACCTTCTTAAAGCCCATTCTTCATACGTAAAGCCCATTAGCACTATTTATTTATATATACATAAGTGCTTTAGCCTATTTAGTTTGGGATATATATATATATATATATATATATATATATATATATATATATATATATATATATAATCTCTTCATGCATATTTCTATATACATGTATATATAGTGTGTTTTAGCCCATTCTTATATAAGCTTAAAAAAATTGATTAATAGAACTTCATACATATATAGACCCCACTTCCTATAACTTTAATTATTTATTTACCTTATTAATTCTCATCATTTGTCTTGGGTATCAGAGTCGGATTCGATACTATGAAATCTTTATACATAGAATTATATTTTGGAATGATATTCCTTCTAAATATTTGAATGGTATTGCTCATAGATAAAAGAGAATATTTAATTTCTATTCCTCATTTATTTATTAACATTTAAGCTCATTTACTATTTTAACTAATTATCACTTTTCCTTTATCAAAAATTTATTTTTTCATGATGAATATTTATAGTTATTGTATTTATTCTAGATTTAAATTCCCGGGGTGCTACACCCTCCCCCATTGAAAAGAATTTGGTCCCCAAATTCACATGATTTCTT
The DNA here is from genome assembly GCA_022559845.1 of Amorphophallus konjac. Classification (NCBI taxonomy): domain Eukaryota; kingdom Viridiplantae; phylum Streptophyta; class Magnoliopsida; order Alismatales; family Araceae; genus Amorphophallus; species Amorphophallus konjac. The sequence goes on from CM040118.1 coordinate 148,816,758, forward strand.
TTTCTAAAATGAGTGGGGTACAATTCACCATATCCAAAATATGCCTTCCCATGATATGCCAAGCATTATGATCATCATGTTTGATTCATGCAATTATATATGTGGTAAGTTTACAGGGTTACCTTGCAGTGTTTCTTCTCCTAGGAGTGGACAACGGGTGATCTTGTGATCTCCGCTTCGTCATCGAACACACCTCCCGAGTTTATACCAACACTGATCTGGGTCATGTCTCCCTTTCTTGCAATGTTTACATTTTTCCTTGACCGGAACAGTTTGTTGATCATCATTCCGGGGTTTCTTATTTTCATAGAATTTGTTACCTCCGTTAAATCTCTTCTTGTCGTTCACATTTTCCTTGTTCTTGGATCCATTTGGTAAGTCATTCTTGGCGGCCTTTCCTTTGATTCTTTCCATCATATCCATAGCATCTTCCAAGAGTTGAGCTTTTCTAACCATCTCCGTATATGTTTGAATTTATAGTGGAGCTAGTTGAGGTATAAGTTCCACCTTCAAGCCATTCATAAATCTTCTCGCTCTCATCTTCTCCGAGCAAACTAGGTGTGGTGCATACCGGGCCAATCTAGAGAATGTTGCCTCATACTCCGCTACTGAGAGACTGCGTTACTTTAGGGCCGCAAACTCCATAGCCTTCTTTTCACGTATTCATTCTGAGAAATATTTCTCATTAAAGTGTTCTAAGAATTCCACCTAGGTAACTTGATTATTGGGCAAGATTGCCTCCACGGATCCCCACCAGACTCGAGCATCTTTCTCTAGTTGGTAGGTTCCCAGTAATACCTTTTCTTCATTGGTGCATTGCATGACCCTAAAGGTTCTTTCTATTTCTTGCACCCAATTCTCCGCTTCATCCGGGTCGGTAGACCCACTAAACTTAGGGGGATTCATCTTTTGAAATTTTCGATGCAGATCCCCAGCTCCGTGTTGAGCTCCACCTTGTGCAACTTGTTGTAGTGTTTGTGTTAATCCTTGAACTGTACGTTGCATTTCCCTCCATTGGGCTCTTTCGACGGCCATCTTAGCCTACAAGAACAAGATTTAGAATTAACGATTACTCTTATTTTGATATTATCTAACGCAGATGTGACATATTTTATTATTTCACCTATGGCTCTACCCCCAAATCTCACAGGATTCCTATAGGATAACTGACAAGGATGACTCAAACTATAACTTGGACTGGATGACCTAGGGATTTAGAAAGCCTAGGCTCTGATACCACCTTCTGTCACGTGCCGAACCGATAGCAGCGGAACGTGTCGTTTGCTCAGAATGTGGCAGTTAAACAATCGTGTCAATCAGAGCATAGCCATTTCCACAAAACACAATTTGGACAAATAACAAATTTCATTTCAAATATAAGTTCTTTACATATTCGGGCCCATAATAAATGAAAAGACTCAATAAAGAAAAATTACAATGGGACATAAGACGCAAGATAACCAGACTAGATGGTTCGTCTAGATGTTAAAGTACTCATCACTCTTGTCCTTGCCCATCATGTTCGGTCTCGTCGTCACTAAGGTCATTACCTGAAAAACATTAGAAAACGCAGGGTGAGCGAACGCTCAGTAGGACTTAATATCTCATGCTCCAAGATAGTTTTAAGTCAATTACAGTTTAACGTGCTCATGCAGGTCATGCAAGATATAGAAATCGAGAACTATAATGACACGAGATAAATTCAAGAACTATAAGAAACAAACGAGTAAGCAAGATGCTAGATATACTCATAAAGAGTTAGGACAATGACAATCAAGAGAGTATAGCAAGAACTATCATGTCAGAACATCAAGTACTTCTCATAATGAGGAAACAATAACAATCATCTCTCCATGACGAACACTATCACGAGAGCTTCAATGTATCCAGTATTAAGAAGGATCTTCGTGACAAGATTACGAGTACTATCAATAGGATAATTCAAGAACTTTTATGATGATCGATATAGAAGTAGAACAATTACTTCTACAAACATTCTATAGCATTTTCCAAGACACTAAGGGAATATCACAATGATAGGATAACCCCTCCAATAAGGCAATTCAAGATCTTTTCATGACGAACAATAAGTTGTGGAAAGATACACTATGATGGTAATTACTCCTGATCATCACTATCACGAGAGCGTTTGCACATCTAGCACTACATAGGATTGGCCAATGCACTAAGGGGAAAATCACGACGATATGACCACCCCTCATGGAAATATCACTAGATAGTATTTGGTCGCACACTTAGGAGTTCTCACGACTGTATGATTGCCCCTAAATGCCAATAACCGAGTTGGTGAATGCCAGCACCCGATCATCGTATACCGGTAACGTTTAGACTTTGCCTCATCCAATATGGTCAGATCAGGACCCGTAGCATTTAAAATGTCATTTTAGTGGGACCCATAGCCCCTGACATTTAGTCTAGACTAATTCCATATTAATGGCCAAGAATTTCAAGGATCAAGCATGTAAGAACATTAAGATAGATTTCACGGAACATAGAGTTCAAGGATAGAACTTGTAATAAAGATGATATATCAATAAACCATATAAAAACCATGACATTCTGGAAATCTGGGTGATTAGGTACAACCAGCTCAGTCGGTATTGAGGGAATCCAAGGCTACGAGGAGACTTACGGAGATCCCAATGACTAACTTGTCAGTCCGAAGGAACGGAATGTCCGACGGAGGGCTCGTATGTCACCGAGAGTTGAGGTGTATAACGTGAACCAATTATGAAATGGGGACTCCATCTACGGACGTGAGATGAGAGTGCCAAAAGACCCAAGGTATGAGTCATAACCGGAAGAAAACGGCGAGAACATGAATGCGTTAATTATAGAATTTATGTCCATCCAATTCTATAATTAACTAAATTTATATTAATTGACGTCTGTGAGTAGTGTCATTTATTAATTAACATCCACTTGGAGGGACGTTAATTCTATGAATTTTAACTTAATTTATTTAACAAGAATTTACGTCAATATCTATTTAATTGAATAATTTTAAAACATACATTCAAAGACACATTTATTTATATAAAGTAATTTAGAAAAATATAATGAATGATAATTAGGAGAAAAATTCAAGGATTCCAAAAATATATTTTTTATAATTTTATGTGGCATAATTTAATAGATATGAATTTTTGAAGATATAATCACAAGTTATATATATATATATATAAGAATTGACGCCATTGCACTGTGGCGTCAAAAGCATTTGACGACATGTTAAATGTCGTCATTTCAAAAAAATGTCGATGTTCAAGCCTCCGGTTCTCGACGTACACACGTCGGAATCAGGCGTTCTATATATCAAAATGAGGGGCTCGAAAAACTCTACTTGACCGGACGTTCAAAATAATTTTTCATTGAGAGACGGGGGATCTTGAGATAGGGGGTACGAAAAATGGTACAACCACTCTCACTATCTTGGTCTCCACCCTAATAACGCTCCCATAAAATTTCATGAGCAACGGACACTCCGGCGCCCTTGAATAAATTTTTAAAGCAAAAACTCCATAACTAACTGCTTGTTCACCGTGTAACCAAAACACATAAAATCATGCAGGTAATGCTTGATCATGCAAGGTTTAATCGTTTAATAATTTAGCTTGGGAGATTGCCTACCTTTTGATCGTTTTGGACTGTGAACAGTTGGTGGTTCTTCCTGGAACAGTACTCTGTTCCCGTAACTTGAAACAAAGGATGGAGTTGAAGATGGCTTTGGCTTCTTCTTGCTGTAAGCAAGGCGCAGGAGGGAGATGGAGGAAGAAGAACCCCTGCGTCCTCCTTGTTGCAAGTGATCAGCAGGAGGGAGAAGATGGATGGCGCCCAAATCCTCCTGCAGGTTCACGTTGAAGGAAGCATAGGTGCTCTTGAACGGTAGCAGGATAAGAGGTAGAAGGAAGATGAGTGCACCACGTCCGGCCATGGCAGGAAGAAGAAGGACGACTGTAACGCAAGCTTCCTTCAAATGCACGGGCAGTAACCCATACACGTTCGACCAAGGCTTCCTTTATAGTGGGGTGAGCATTCTAAAAGGTTCGAATGCATGTATTGGAAAGGCTTTAAAACCTTCAGTGCGTTATTTTCTTCTTACCCGATTAGCAGCCGCCTGCTATTGTTTGAATGGGAAACCCTAAAACTACACCATGCGTTCGAAAGGCAGTTGGGTTGGGTTTGTATGTGCATGGCTTGGGTTTGCTTTGTTGGGTTTTTATATAGATGTGTAGGTAAGCTGTTACGTGGGCTTTGTATATACATGGTTTCATGGGTTAAATGGGTTGGGTTTTGAAGTTGCATGTTGGGTTGGCTTCGGTGAGAGGCTCTCATTAGATGGGCTTTGCTGCGTGAGTTTTGGGTAGATTCGAATAGGTTGTCGGCCTCTAGCTGAGACTAATGGGTTACAGGTTATAATATATTTACATATATATTATGTATAATTGTTTTAATGCAAAGGCCCACTAATTAAATTGCAAACATTTCCGTATAATAGCCTTAACCCATTTGGTTTGGGATTTTGGTAGATCCTCTTAAAAACTCTTTTAAAGATTAAACGTAAACCTTCTTAAAGCCCATTCTTCATACGTAAAGTCCATTAGCACTATTTATTTATACATACACAAGTGATTTAGCCTATTTAGTTTGGGATATATATATATATATATATTATCTCTTCATGCATATTTCGATATACATGTATATATAGTGTGTTTTAGCCCATTCTTATATAAGCTTAAGCGAATTGATCAATAGAACTTCATACATATATAGACCCCACTTCCTATAAGTTTAATTATTTATTTACCTTATTAATTCTCATCATTTGTCTTGGGTATCAGAGTCGGGTTCGATACTATGAAATCTTTATACATAGAATTATATTTTGGAATGATATTCCTTCTAAATATTTGAATGGTATTGCTCATAGATAAAAGAGAATATTTAATTTCTATTCCTCATTTATTTATTAACATTTAAGCCCATTTACTATTTTAACTAATTATCACTTTTCCTTTATCAAAATTTTAATTTTTCATGATGAATATTTATAGTTATTCTATTTATTCTAGATTTAAATTCCCGGGGTGCTACACGAACTCTCCCCAAATCATGGAAAACCCCATCCCGGCATGGAAACCCATCTCTCGGCCTCCCCTCGGCCTACAAATCACGGGAAAGGAACGCGGTGAGCTAGGGAACGTCACCCTACCTCGATCTCACCTCGAGGCACGCCGGATCGTCCACAAATCGCGAAGAACGCTTTTAGAACCCTCGCTCCTTCACGGTTCCCCACAAGCTTAACGCCGTCACGATCGCCTCACCGTTGCCCACGCCGTCACTCCGTCGCCCCGCGCCGTCTGCAGCCGGAGGGGACGCCGCCGCGGTCATCATCGGTCGAATGGGAGAGAAGGGGGCGCTCACGGTGGGGAGGAAGAAGGAAAGAGGAAGAAGAAGAAAAGGTGGGGGAGAGAGAAAAAGGGTTGGGGTATTTATAGGAAATCCAGAAATTCTGGAAAATATCAAAAAATAGAAAATCACATTTACGCGATCCTCGGAACGCACCGATCGTAACGATACCAATCTTGCCTAGGTGAACGACCCGGTTCACCTGCAACGAGGTTCCGAAGGAATTGCCGAAACCTACACGCGGAAATCGGAAAACACGCACGGAAAAGCCGCGGACACGCTCCGGGCCTCCGAAACAACTCCGGATTGCGCCGATCCGAACACGAAAAATGTCTGAAATGAAATTTTGGGCACAACAGAGCCGGACACTCCGAGAAAGTAGATCCAAGACCCAAGAAGAAAGGATCCGAAAGGTCCGGGATATTACAGCCCTCCCCCCTTAAACAAATTTCATCTTCGAAATTTAAGAACAAAGCTCAGGGGGAAGAAGAGGGAACTCACTCGAACATGTAAGGGAACTACTGACGCATCTCGTCCTCACGCTCCCAAGAAGCCTCACCACCAGAGTGCCTCTACCACACCACCTTAACCAAGGGGATGACCTTGTTCCGCAGGCGCTGCTCTCGCCTATCCCCAATGCGGACAGGAAACTCTGGGAGAGAAATATCTGGAGTCACCTTGGGCCAAACAGAATCCTCAAGCACATGAGAGTCATCGGGTATATACTTCCGTAACATCGAGAGGTGGAACACGTCATGCACAGACGCCAACTCAGGGGGTAACTGCAACCGATAAGCAACCTCACCGATGCGCTCCACAATGAGGAAAGGACCAACATAGTGGGGACTCAGCTTCCCACGCCATCCAAAGCGCATCACCCCCTTCATCGGAGAAACTCTCAAGAACACACGATCGCCAACGGTGAAAGTGAGAGGTTGCCTCCTCCGGTCAGCATAGCTCTTCTGCTGACTTTGGGCTGCCAAAATGTTCTGACGAACCAGGTGCACGACATTCACACACTGCTGCACCAACTCCGGTCCCGTCAAAACACGCTCACCGACCTCAAACTAATCAAGTGGAGTCCGACACGGATGCCCATACAACGCCTCATAAGGAGCCATGCCGATGCTTGAATGATAGCTGTTGTTGTAAGCAAACTCTACCAACGGTAGGTGGTGAAACCAACTCCCCTGCCACTCCAGGCAACACGACCTCAACATGTCCTCCAAAGTCTGGATGATCCTCTCTGACTGACCGTCCGACTGAGGATGATATGCCGAGCTAAAATCTAACTCGGTGCCTAGAGCCCTCTAGAAACTCCTCCAGAAACCAGATGTGAAACGCGGATCTCGATCGGATACAATGGAAACGGGAACCCCATGCAAGGGTACGATCCGCTCCACATACAAACGTGCTAGCTTGGGCACACTCCAGCTGACTTTGACCGGTAACAACCGAGCCGCTTTTGTCAGCCCATCCACTAGCAACCAAATACTGTCCTGCCCACTCAGAGTCCTCGGTAATCCCACCAAAAAATCCGTGGTCACGTGGTCCCATTTCCACGCGGGAACATCCAAGGGCTGAAGCACACCTCCTGTTCGCTGATGCTCCGCCTTCACCTACTGACAGGTCAAGCACCTGGCCACGAACTCGGCAACATCTCTCTTCATGCCAGGCCACCAGAATTACCCTTGCAAGTTCCGATACATCTTCGTCATACCCGGGTGTACGGTGTACCTGCTCCCATTAGCCTCGCGTAACACCGCACGACGAACCCGCTCCTCGGTTGGGACATACAGCCTGCCACGAAACCTCACAGTACCATCCTTGCCGAGCTCCACATCAGTCATGGCCAAAATCCGGGGCAACTTAGGGTCTGCATGCTGAGCCTCTGTCACCTGACGATGGATATCAAGAGTGACAGTCAGACTCGCAAGCACCGCTAACCATGGCTCTCGGGGAATCTTGGGCCTGAATGACACTTCGGGCACTTGTTCCTAGAGCCTCCACTTCCTCAACATCAAGGCACTAACCGCGACCTTCCGACTCAAAGCATCAGTGACGACATTCATCCTGCATGGCTGATAAGATAGGGTGAAGTCATAATCCTTCATATACTCCATCCAACGCCTCTGCCTGAGGTTAAGGTCCTTCTGGGTGAACACATACCTCAAACTCTGATGGTCAGTGAACACCTCGAACTTCTCACCGTACAGATAATGCCTCCAGATCTTCAGCGCGAAGATCACAGCCGCCAACTCCAGGTCATGGGTAGGGTAGTTCTCCTCATGTGGCTTCAGCTGCCGCGAAGCATACGCCACCACTCTACCATGCTGCATCAACACATCATCCAATCCGACCTCGGAAGTATCTGTACACACCACAAAACCTCCCGATCCAGAAGGTAAAACCAACACCATAGCCGAGGTGAGCAATCTCTTCAGTTCCCTGAAATTCTGCTCACACTCATCAGTCCAGACAAAAGGCACATCCTTCCGCGTAAGTCTGGTCATCGGGGCCGCAATGCGAGAAAAATCCTGGATAAACCTCCGATAATAGCCTGTAAGCCCTAAGAAACTCTGGATCTCCGTCACAGACCTCAGCCTCGGCCACTGCATTACTGTCTCGACCTTGGCGGGGTCCACGAAAATACCATCACCAGAGATCACGTGCCCCAAATAGTGCACCTCACGAAGCCAGAATTCGCACTTACTGAGCTTCGCATACAACTGGTGATCTCGCAACGTCTGCAGCACCACACCCAAATGGTACGCGTGCTCCTCAGCAGACCGCGAATAAACAAGGATGTCGTCCACAAACACGACCACGAACTGGTCCAGATAGGGATGAAACACCCTCTACATCAAGTCCATAAATGCTGTGGGGGCATTGGTGAGCCCAAACGGCATCACCAGAAACTCATAATGCCCATATCTCGAGCGGAACGCTGTCTTCTCCATGTCAGACTCTCGAATCCGTAATTGATAAGAACCGGACCGCAAATCAATCCGCGATAACACTCGAGCAGACTGAAGCTGGTTGAACAAGTCATCAATCCGCGGCAATGGATACTTGTTCTTGACGGTTACCTCGTTCAACTGTCGGTAGTCAATGCACAGCCTCAGACTACCATCCTTCTTCTTCACGAACAGCACTGGCGCACCCCAAGGGGAAAAGTTAGGACGAATGTACCCCTTGGCCAGCAACTCCTGCAACTGCGCCCTCAACTCTCTCAACTCAGCGGGAGCCATACGGTAAGGAGCCTTCGACAAAGGTCCCGTACCAGGCACGATCTCGATCACAAAATCAATCTCCCGCTTGGGAGGCAATCCAGGTAAGTCCTCAGGAAAAATATCAGGAAACTCGCATACCACCGGAATGTCCTCGACATCCGGCTCCATCCGGTCTACCACGACCACAGAAGCGAGAAAACTCTGGCAACCTGCATCAAGCAAACGACGAACCCTAATAGCCGAAATAAGAAAGCGGGAAGAGGAAGACTTGATACCTTGGAAATAGAAGGTGGGTCCACGAAGTCGCCGAAAATAAACCCTCTTCGAGCCACAATCCACTAAAACATGATGTGCCTCGAGCCAATCCATGCCCAAAATCACATCAAAGTCTTGAAGTGGCAACGCATAAAGCATGGCCGGCATACTTCGCCCTTCAACCCACACAGGAACCTCATCAAAACAATACGGCGTGATCATAAACTCACCCGAAGGCAACTCCACTGCCAAATCACAGAATAATTGGGTCACCGGCTCCTCGATACTCAGTGCGAAATCCTCCGAAATAAACGAATGAGACGCGCTAGAATCAAACAAAACTCAAGCTGCACAACCCAAAATTCGAATGGTACCTTCCACGAGCTGTGACGCCACTGCCTCTGCCCTGGTCATGTGAGTAATCTGGCCTCAAGATCTCTGCCTGCCTCCCACACTCGCTGACCTGGGTTGCGGCGGATACTGCCCCTGCTGTTGCTGCTGTGGCCTCTGCTGCTGGAGATAGTGCTACTGCTACTGCTGCTGCCTCTGAGAACAGTCACGCGCCATATGCCCTGGTTGGTCACACCTGAAACAAATCACTGGTGCCGTGCACGGCCTGCCTGGATGGGACTCGCCACACCGGGGACACGGTCCTCGCGGTCCGCCCACTGATCCCTGACGCTGAAAAGGGACTGGCTACTGTACACTGCCCGATGACGCCTGCCTCGGATCTTTACGCTTCTTACCAAAACCCTTCTTGAGAAACTTCTTCACCCTGACGCTGAAAGACGCAGAGCCTGCCGCTAATGCCACCGGGGTCAAAGCCCCCGAACTACCAGAAGGAAGCTGGAATGTGCTCTGCTGATGGGTAGTCATCTGCTGGCTGCGGCCTGACAAGGACTGCCCCTGGCTAATCGGTCCCCGAGTCCTCTGCATATCTAGCTCCAAGGACGCCGCTACACGAGACGCTGTCTCCAAATCAGTGGCAGCGTTCACGATCAAATGGTGCCTCAGCTCCTGCCTCAAGCCCTGCACGAACTGCGCGATCTTCACCTTCTCATGCTCCATGATATGAGGTGCATAACGACCCAGCTCAACAAATCGGGCCCTGTACTGCAACACGGACATGTCGCCCTGGATCAGCTCCAAAAACTGACGCATCCTTTGCGTAGCAATATACTATGGGTAGTAAGGACGCTCGAAAGCGCTGACAAAGTCGCCCCACACAATCTGCTCAAGGGGACAAGACTGGAAAGACGTCTTCCACTCAGAAGACCACCACGCCCGAGCCGTGCCCTGCAACTGGTTGTAGGCCAACATCACCCTGTCCTCCGCAGTACACCGCATGGAACTGAACACCCGCTCCATCTCGTCAAGCCAACTCCTAGCCAAATCAGGGTCTGGCTGGCCACCATAGTAGGGTGGATGGAACTGCATGAAGTCCCTCACTGCTCGGCCCGGCCCACCCCTGGTTGACGAGCCCTCACCAGCCTCTCCGCCGAACTGCTGCGACATAAGTTGGTACATGCTACAGAAGAAATCCTCGACCCCCGGAACCCTCGCAGTATCCGATGTCTCGATGGCCGCTCGTGGCACTCTACTCTGCTCCTCATGAACCTCCTGAACCTCAGCCGACTGCCCCTACTGAGAGCGAGTGCTCCGCCTCGGCGCCATATTCGCTCCTAAAGTAAAAGACAGAAAACATGGAAATGACAAGGTCAATAAAAACACACGATGCCCGATGCCCGCGTCAACCGTACATCATTGATGTGGACTAGTGGACCACTACAATTACTTATGATTCTCGTATAATCCCACAACCGCGCTCTGATACCAGCTGTAATGACCCGAGAATCCGATTACCGGGAAGGCCCGATAACCCGAGACTCGAACCGCCACCCACGAGCCCGAAGACTCGGAAGGGTTAGAAGGATGGTGTGGAGACTACACAAGTATCACAAATAATTACAGAAATTAAACAGTTTATATGATTAAGCAGAAAATAAATTAGCATTTTACAAGATACATAGTGCACAAGATATAACAAAATAAACAACAGTAGTCCACAACTAGTACAGAGACAAGAAAGAAAAGTACAGCTACACGGGACATACCCCGGCTCTGACCTCTGGCACTAACGCTGGGCACTTGAACCACGCTGAGCCTCAGACACGCTCCCCTGAGGCCGCGCCTCGTCTGAAACACGGTGAAAACACGTAGGGAATGAGTCTCATAACAAGACTCAGTAGGGATCACTCGAACCCTACCTCGCTAAACGAAAAATCGCTACGCTAGTAGCAAGCGAGTACCTAAGAAGTGAAAAAGCCCTGCAACTACAAACACCGGTCTCACGGCCCGAAAATTGACACACGCGCTACGACGAGACAACCGGAACTCATCGGTCAACCCGACAAAAACTCGAAGGTCAAAGTCACAGAGACTGACAGTCTGTCACTCCCGACTCGACAAGAGTACCTCCCACTAGAAGCAAGGCCGGATGCGTCCATTGACGTCTTAGTCCGCGCCTCAGGTGTCTCCCTCCGGCCCAGCGGGAACTGAGACCCGTACAAGTAACCGCAAAGCAAGTGACTAGCTGGGGTCACGCCCATCAGCGTGGGTCCAACCACCCCCAACGACGTGTGCACACACAGACCATGCGTCCCAAGTCTGGCCTCTAACTGGTTTTCCCCTCAGCCGGACTCTGGCTGCAAGACGTGGGGCCCGATGAAAACCAGTCTAAAAACCATCCTCAGTGTAGCCTCTCCACCACTCCCCGGTGGGACCGCTAAACGCGTAAGCAGGCTACGACTAGTGGAGGGTCACTGAAGGAGTAGACTCTCAAGTCAACGGAAAACAACGTCCGAATCCGACGAAGTACGGGGACCGTCCCACGTACCAGCACCGTCGCACGGTGACCACGGTCGGAGAAGAAATGGGACTGCAAACCACCTGGTGTAGTCCAGAGCCTGGCGTTCCAACCTTGGTGCGCCACAGACTCTGACGGTCTATCACTGGGACGTCACAGAAGTCTGGCGGTCCAACACAGGCGCGTCAGACACTCGGTGCAAAACCGACTGTGACGCGCCAATCCTGGTGCGTCACAGTCTCTGACGCACCCAGCCCAGTGCGTCAGAAGACGAGATGAAACAGGCTGTGACGCACACCGCTCAGGGCATCACAACTCTAACGGCCTTACCCAGGCGCGTTAGAAGGTGAGGATGCATCAGCTCTGACGAGCCCACACAGGGGCGTCACAGGGCTCTGACGCCCCACCCTGGGCACGTCAGAGGCGCTGACCCCCAATGGTCAAAACCCCAACGGTCGGATGCCAACAGTCGGATCGTCACTCTGACGGTCTAACCTAGGCGCATCACACGCCCTGGCGGTCTATCGTGGGACCGTCAGGCCCACGGACCACCCTATTGGAAAAAGCATGTCTTGTGACGCACCCTTCATGGGGTGTCACAGACTGTGACGGTTCCTGGAAGGACCGTCACACCGTCCCGATGGCAAAACGACGGGAAACGACCAAAAATGCCAACCACGCCCCCATACCTCCATAGGAGAGGGGGAAAACAAGGGGGAAGCCCCCGAGGGACCCCTAGCATGCATCTAAGCCATTGAAATGCGGGATCGTGGCCTAAAATCATAGATCGGGTGAACTCTCCCCAAATCATGGAAAACCCCATCCCAGTATGGAAACCCATCTCTCGGCCTCCCCTCGGCCTACAAATTGCGGGAAAGGAACGCGGGGAGCTAGGGAACGTCACCCTACCTTGATCTCACCTCGAGGCGCGCCGGATCGTCCACAAACCGCCAAGAACGCTTTTAGAACCCTCGCTCCTTCACGATTCCCCACAAGCTTCACGCCGCCACGATCGCCTCACCGTCGCCCACGCCGTCACGCCGTCGCCCCGCGCCGTCTGCAGCCGGAGGGGACGCTGCCGCGGTCGTCGTCGGTCGAATGGGAGAGAATGGGGCGCTCACGGTGGGGAGGAAGAAGGAAAGAGGAAGAAGAAGAAAAGGTGGGGGAGAGAGAAAAAGGGTTGGGGTATTTATAGGAAATCCGGTAATTTCAAAAAATATCCAAAAATAGAAAATCACGTTTCTGCGATCTTCGGAATGCACCGATCGCAACGGTACCAATCTTGCCTAGGTGAACGACCCGGTTCACCCGCAACGAAGTTCCGAAGGAATTGCCGAAACCCGCACGCGGAAATCGGAAAACACGCGAGGAAAAGCCGCGGACACGCTCCGGGCCTCCGAAACAACTCCGGATCGCGTCGATCCGAACACGAAAAATGTCCGAAATAAAATTTCAGACACAACGGAGCTGGACACTCTGAGAAAGCAAATCCGAGAGCCAAGAAGAAAGGATCCGAAAGGTCCGGGATATTACACCATAGCCCTCCGATAGGTCTAGCTCATAAGCATTGTTGTCAACTCGTCTCAGAACTCGAAAAGGTCCAAACCCTCGTGCCCTCAGTTTGGAGGTGGCCCTGGGGAAGGGTCGCTTCATCCTCACCATCACAGAGTCCCCTATTTGGAATTCTAAGTGGCGCTTGTGATCATTTGCCCGCTTCTTGTAAGCCTTGTTACTCTTCCCTATGCGGTTGCTTGGATGCTTATGTCATGCCTTATCATGCTGTGTAGGTGTGAAAATTCTAGTATGCAAGGGTGCACCTGGGCATCCAAACGTGGTCCTATCATGCACAAGATCAAGTTTGTGGGTAATGATGAATGGGGGAGGGCCTGTACATCCAAATGTGGACCAATCATGCATTTGACTTAAGGTGTCTGTGATACACATGGGGCGGCCTGACTCAGTAACCCTGCCAAATGATGCGGTATGCCAAGACACATGTATTCCCATCCAGGAGATAACCCCTATGCTTGGCTGACAGGTCGTGATAAAGGGGTGCGAGGGCATGGGTTGGCCTTTGAGTTTCCAGCCGTTGGGATCAAAGGGATCCAGGAAGGTCGAAACCTTGGGGTGGGGTGTTTCCTTACTCCCTAGGCATATGTTGTCCATGGTCATGACTACCCTTGTGTGGCCCGGGTCTTTGAAAGTGTGGACTTGATCAGACCATGTGGGAGGGGGTGGGAAGTAGTCGGTGGTGAAGAATGTGGATGGGTCATTTGGGTGCCTGAGTTCCCGTGAGAAGAGGTCAAAGTGGTCACAAAAAGTGTAACCCCGGAGAGAAGAACTCTATGCCTAACTTGTCAGCTCCAAGGTCATTAAAAGATGGCAGGTCATCCCCCTTCAATAAGACAGTTGGGCTAGTGACTTGGATTGGGCGATCGGTCACTATACTCAGAATAGTGATGGGATGGGGGTGGACCGGGATGGGTTCTTCTGGCATGGGGAGGAAAAGGAAGATCTTACTAGCGCAGTGGCCTCTCGTGCAGACGACAGTGATGGAGCCAATGGAGGGCAGGTGAAGTCATGATGCTTAGGTTGGCATGATCCCAAAGCTAGCAGACTTGTTAGTTCTGATTGCCAGCTTAGACACTCTAACAGATCTTCTAGAGTCTCAATGAATTGGAGGGTTTGGTATGAGACTTAGGGGGGTTCGAAGGGCACCATTTGCAAAGCTGGGTTCATGGATGGATGGAATGGCGTGTCTCGCAATGGACTCTTCTTCAACCATTGGGCTAAGGGTTCTCCTATGACCACCGTTCCTCCCGATTGGGCGATGGGTTCTAGGTGGAGTTGGAGATTGGTTTGGAGAGAGGAGTTTTGACACATATGTCCTTCCTTGACTCGCAAGAGAATGCATCTATCCATCCCCAGTTGGAGGTCGGGGTGTTGGATGGGGGAATCATGGTCTGACTCGGAGTGTTGTTCCTCGTACTCCTCGGCCCATTCAAAGGGGGCCTCATAGATCTCAAGGGTGCCTATGTATTCTTTTTGGAGGGTGGGGCACTCTTCCTTTACAAGTTGGATGGGGAGGTCTTTGGCGGGTGGGATGGTAGCAGCCGAAGAAGGGTGCATCCAGAGCGGTGGATTATGATAGGGTCGGATTGGGGTAGGGAGTGGAAGATGGGATGGGTGAGGGAGTGTGGGTCGGCTGGGGTTGGGGGGTGTGCTCTTCCTGGGGGGAGGTGGAGGGGCAGAGGTGGGGACCAATTGGGTTTGTGAAGAGTAGGTTGTGGTGATGGCTAGGTGGCAGGGTGCAGAGGTGGTGGTCGGGGTAGGGTAGGTAGGGAGCTGTGGTGATTGAGCTATTAGGGTGGTCTTAGTCCGGCCGGGTGGGAATGGAGGAGTTGTCGTGCTCCTCAGGCTACGGCTATCCGGGTAGGAGGGGGAGGGTCGGGGTGCGTAGACTTTCCTAAGCTCGGCCTTCATTTCTTCCCAAGTGTGAATTGGGTCTTGCCATCTAACTGCCCTTAATCCCTCGACATTTAGCCAATAAGTTTTGGCTAGCTTGGTGAGTTGCATTTTGGCTAGCCTGATTCTACTCTCTTCGGACATGGGGTATCAATCAAAGTATTGGTCCATGGAAACCTCCCAATATAGATATACACTAGGGTTGTGGGATCCATCAAAGGTGGGGGCTTCGACTCTCACGAGTTTCAAGAGGTGGTAATCCGGATTGTCCCGGGGGTACCTATCATTTCTCCTAGGGCATTGATCCCTTCCATAATCGGGTGGATGGTCGGGATTTAAGTCTCCCATGGCTGGTTCCTCGTGAGGGGGAGGTGCCTTCCTATCATTCGCCCTTGGTGCGGGCCCATTTCCACTAAGTTGGCCGATTTGGGTAGTTATATCATCAAGCCGCCCTATGACGGTGGTGAAGGCCTCCCTGAGGAAGTCGACACAGCCTTGGAGGCCATCCTCATTGACAACGGGGTTTCCTTGGGGATTGGGATCCATTGGGGAATTCAAAGAAGAGGGATCAGGCTGGTAATGGGTCCCTCTACGTGTGGTCATGCAACAACAGGTTGGCTATGCACGGGTGTGAGCCTATTTGCGACCTAGTGCAAGTATGCCCTAGGACTAGACTTGTGAGAACAAGCCTATAACTTGCTCTGATACCACTTGATGTGGCACGACCAAGCGTGACACGGGATGACACGACTCGCTTTGCACGTATATTGGCAAGCACATAGACAAGTAGTAACGGACTTGATTTTGGCGAGTTCACTCACGTGGCACGCACTCTCACCCGAAGGCAACTCGGGGATGGCCGGAGGGTCCGGGGTGGGACCTCGCTGTTCTGAGGTTTGGCTATGCTAGGGATAACCCCCTTAGGGGTTGGGACTCCCATGTTTCATGGGTGGCTAACACGCCGTGGGCGTGGGATAATTGGTGGCTCTCATAACTCTCTCCGCAGTGGGGCGCACAAGCAGGTATAACGAGATCGGACGCTCGCTCTCCGTCCGACGGGCAGTAAGAAAGGATACTAGATAAGCAAATGAAATACCGGGAAGGGGTAGCCCATTGCTCACCTAATCAGTTTGAAGAAACTGATCCCGACCGGAGACGAAGAGAGCGGGGAAGGTGCGATGCTCGCACGTGCGCCGGGGAAGCTTGATCGGCCCTGTTTTAGTACACGGTGCGACACCTTTCACTGGAAGGCCGACTTGGGAATTGGGAATGGGGATTACAACCAAAGTTACCTTCACACAGGGAGGGGCTTTAAGCTGGCCAGGCGAGGGGGAGAGGGGAGTGATGACGGGAATCCAGTCTTCAGCCCTCACAACCTCACGCGCTGCCTGCACAGTCTGGCACCAGCAACTTGTTGGCAGTGGTGCTCCCTGCTTGGACCCCTGATGAGGTTGAGTTTTTCTTGGGAAGAGGCTCATCTTGGGAAGATCTAGGAAGAAGAATAAGTCTTTTCTGAGGTCGGTAGCGCTGGAGCCGACTGTTCTTGTGAGACCACGCCAACGCCCACAGTTCTTGCCTGAGCAGACCTTGCCAGACAAAGATCGGCTTCTTCAATCACCATGAGCTCCACAGATCGTTGCTGATAGCGGGGCTAGTGCCGAATCGTCTACAGCTGAGCCTTATTCGTTCTAGAGCAAGATCAGGTCTGTTCGACACCGTATGGACCTGGTTCTGGTCGTTTGGAGATTGAGCATACATGGCGGCCCTGCAGGTTCCAGCAGACAGGCGCAACGAACTCGGGGTACTACCAACTCCTCCGATCGCAGAAGGGAGCGGAACCGGAGTAGAAATGACCGTAGATGTGTCTGCTATGCGCGGTAGAAGAGGCGGCCCAGCTCGAGGTTGGAGGTTACAGCAGAAACCAAAAGAGCAGAGAGTGGTCCAACCTGAGTAGGGGCGAGTAGTCTGTGCGTGTTGGGGAAGACGGTCGTTCCGGGGTGCCCTAGTGGCCAAATGGATCCCTTCTTCTAGTGCTGGAAGAGGGCTCTCTGGGGAACACCTCGGTCGAATGGCGCGCCCATAAGTTTGGTGTGGAGGTAGTGGGGGCCTCTACAACACACCTCTGGTCGCCTGCCGGAGTCAGCTTGCACAGTCAGACGGGAACAACTCTCTCGATCAGGTCCGTCATCGAATGAGGGTGCTCAAACTCTCATTGCGACGCTGGTTCCGAGAGGAATCCACCGGTGCCAGACTTGTCATCAGAAGCTTCACAGGGGAGGTTGAGGTGGCGCTGCAACAGGATGGATAGTCTACTGCTACTGCTATCTGGATGGCAGGGGGGATAGGGAGTGAGAAGGGGGAGATTAGAGGGAGGAAGGGGTGGGAGGGGGTTTGGGGGTCTTCCCAGATGAGAGGGGAGGTGGTGTGGGAGAGGGGAGAGTGAGGGGACGTAGCTAGGAGGGGGGGAAGGGGAGAGGGGGGGGAGGGGGGCAATGGAGGTGGTGGGGAGAGGGGAGGGCGCAGGTAGGCTTCGGTGTGAGATTATTTTCTTTGTTTGAATTTTCTCTAATGGTGGGTGATCAATGGAGGCCTTGGGAATGTGGATGGGTGTGTTCGTAGTGGGCAGGGTGTGTTAGGGAAGTGAAGGGGTGCTTGGGAAGGTGTGTTGGGAAGTGAAGGGGCGTCTAGGGGGCTACGGGGTTAATGAGGGTAGTAAATGGTGATAGAATAGATGGACGCCCTTAAACCTATAGATGGAGTATCTATAGACGATCTAAAGGGGGGTGAATAGATCGGTCACCCACTAAAATTTACTACAGCAGAAACAGTTGTAGAAAATAATCAAACTGATGTAGGACGATCGGAAGGCACTCAATCATAACCAGAATGAAACAGATTAGCTCTCATGTGATCCCAATCAATCGTCTACTGAACGATGAATAAAGATAAAGGACAAAAGCAAACCATAAACAATCGCACAGTGGACAGTAGAATTTTAAGGTGGTTCGATCTCAAACCAGAGATCTACGTCCACCCCACACTCAAACTAGAGTGTGGCTTAACTGCTGATACACAGCTTCTGCTGATCCACAGCTTCGAGGTAAAAACCCTACAAACCGTTGGGCCTTACAGCTTACGCCGACCAGAGGATACCACACCTCTGCAACCGCTGCGGCTTACAGCTTTACCCATCCAGAGGATACCACACCTCTACAACCGCTGAGCGTCACAGCTTGCTCCGCTGACAAACAGCTTGAAAAAGAGTTTCTAAATTGAAAAAGAAACAAAGCAAAAAACCAAAAACCCACGAAGAGAATGTAGCTCACACTGAGCGAATTCAGCTCCGGTTCTGAACCAGGAGACTGAAGAACAACTTTTCTCTCTCAATTCTCTCAAAACACTTCTCAGAACTCCCCTTCTTTTCAGCTCTCTCTATCTTCTTTTTCTCTCTGGATCGTACATGCGCTAGCTCTCTTAATAATGCAATATGCTCTTCTGCCACGATCAGTCTTCTCTCGAAGGAGAAGCTTCTTATTTATAGTATCAGCAGAGAGGTAGGGCGTATGCTCTCCACGATTCCCGCCCAAACACCTTGGTCACGTGGCAGCATCCCAGCTTACTGCTTTACACGTGTCACGATCCTGGCACCTCCTCTAATCTTGAATCACGTGCCATTCTTAATCTTCACGAAAAGGCATCTGTTAAGGCATCAGACATAAAGTCACCTTCAGACAGTTGTACGAGTTATAAAGAAATTGCACGGAGTAAATATTCTGATAGACTGGAATGCACCGACTCAAAGTGGTGTTCACACACACATGCACATGCTCAACATTCATGCACAAGCAGATGCACAGACTTCATTTTAGCACAAGGCCTACGGATGCACTAACTATGTATATGCAATGTGCAAGTGTTGCACAGACCTGGTCATCCCGTGAGTGGCCTTGCTTAGACTACGACAATGCGAAGATAAGAGTTGCACAGACTTATTATGCTCGGTGCAAGTGTTGCACCGACTTGATGACTTGCCACAACAGGCGTTGCACTAACTTAGCTATGTGTAACGCAACCAATGCACCGACTAGCTCAAGAAGGAATGCACAGACTCACTATCGTGCAGCGCCAATGTTTGCACCGACTTGATCGAAAGGGCAACACTAAGTTACACCGACTCAATAACTCTGTAGCACGGAATGCATCAACTTCTATTTGTGCACGACCAAGAGTAGCACAAATCTAATGAAAGCCATGATAGAAAATACAATGACACTGTGACTTTTGGACTTAGAAGTGCAACGACTTCGCTCTACTGCAAGACTCAAATGCACAGACTTATTTCGCTAAGTATGAAACACATGCATGGACTTGATACGGAGCAAACATGACTATGCACAGACTATGCTAAGCTAATTAACTAAGTGTGCATGAGCTAACTTCAGAATGATCATGCGCTATAATGCAATATGATGATGCAAACGACAATTTTTATGCATTTTGATTTCACCATGATTCAAAGATTGTCATTGTCAAAACCAGGGTCCGACAAATGGGAGTGGGGGGTATTTGAGGGGTCAGGGTGATGTGGAGGATGAGGTGGCAATTGGGGCTGAGGTGGAACTGAGGTGGAAGGTGATGTAGCTAGGGTTTTGGCTGGTGGAGGGGGAGGTTAGAGAGAGGAGGGGGGCGGCCTTGGGGGAGAGAGAGAGAGAGAGAGAGAGAGAGAGAGAGAAAGAGGTAGGAGGAGAGTTACACTCCAACTAGAGGGGGAGGAAGAATTCACTCAAAGGTGAATTTTCAATTCTCAAGCATAAATTGTTCAAATGGAGGGGGGTTGGGTCTTATTTATAGGCACCCAACTTTTATAAGATCAAAATGCCCTTGACATTTGTCAAAATGACCACTACTATCCTAAAAAACTAACTGTAGGTGCCGGAAGGTGCGTCCGCGTACGGCGTGCGTGTGTGTCCTCCCGAACTTGTGCTGCTGCTACCTACAGTGCATAGGTTAGAAAGATAGAAATGATGTGATCGCCAGAGGTGTTTACCTGAACCTCACAAGAGTGATGATCGTGGATGCCTTAGGAATGGGGAGATGGTGGGTTCTTCTGTCCTTGCTCTCGGCCGGCCAAGAACGGGGAGCTCTGCGAGTCGATGATGAAGTTCCTGCAAGTTAACCAGCAAACATAGAGAATAAACCCATTAGACTATGATAGTGTAGTATATGCTCAAAACGAAAGGAAGAACATGCAAATGGGGGTGATCGTACTGGGAAGGGGGGCGGAAAGGGGGATGGCCGAGACTTTCAACCATCCGGCTTCCCTATGTTTTGGGTTGAAAAACCTCTTTAAAATAGAAAACTAGGAAGATCTAACATGTATGAATGCAGTGAAACAAGAAGGAACGCAGTAATATAGGAAACAAGGGAAAGAAGGACGGGGTTTGCCCGTCGACCATGCAGAGGGCGGCCAGCTATGTGGCCTTCAAAGAGGGTGGGCGGCCATGTCGATGGCCCCCCTACAAACTAGGGCTCGTCCACGGCGGAGCTCTCCAACTTCAGATAGATTGACGGGGATGAGGGAAGGTGCATTCTCTGAGCTGCCGGAACCTCTAGAACGGTCTTTTCCTACCACCCAAGAAAATGTCCAACTCTCTCCGTGAGAAAAATGTCCAACCCCCTCTGAGAGAAAATGTCCCCCCCCACGCGAGATAGATCGGAATAGAGTTTTTGTATGTGGGGGAATCTCCCTCCAAAAATCATTCGAAAATAGAGTGCGTGTGAGGCTACGTGGGTCTCGAACCCCCCGAGTGGGGATGGTTGTGAAGGACGTGCCCGGAGTGGGTGGAAACGTGGGTTTGACTACAATTATCAGGAGGTGGCCAAGGTTCTAGCCGTCCAAAGGAGCTAGGCAGCCAGGTCGATGGCCTTCTTGAGGGTGAGGGCGGCCAGGTCGATGGTCACCTTGGGATGCGGGCGGCCAGCTCTCTGGCTGCCCTGGAATGGGCTAGGAGGCCAGGTGTCTGGCCGCCCTGGGTTTTGGGCAGCCAGTACCTTGGCCGCCCAGGGATCAGGGCATGCAATGTGTATAGAGCCTCAAAAAATTCACCTCGGGGACTCACACCCCCGAACCCCCGGCCTTACGGGCAGGGGGGGCGTTGCCCCCCTGCAACCCCCTGCCAACTTACCGCGAAGTTGGATTCGCGAAGGGACAGGGTGGAGCCTATCTAAACAAGGATGAGACTCCACACTTTCAATCAACCGAGGAAAAGGGTGTCACTTCTATGATGGCTAGACAAGGGTGTAGACACGCTAAAATTGACATTATTTTGAGTATATTTCATATTACCGTGCAATGCCCCATTTGACCCTCAAATTAGCTTGTTTGAGTGGTTTTCCCACTTTTCTTGAATTTCTCCCTCATTTCCTCCTTTTTCCTATTTTTCTGGATTTTCTGGGCATTTATCTGAATATTTTAAAATTCACGACCTGGGTAAGGGCGTGTTTTTAAAACACGACCTGATCTAGGGCGTTTCTTGGAGAAAGGACGCCCACGCCTGAGGGCGTCAATTCTTCATGTTTGACCGACTTCCCTCACTTTAAAAAACTTGAAATTAACGCCCTTCCCAGGGGCGTGTTTTTTAAACGTGGCTTTGGTTGAGGCGTGTTTTACTATTGGAGTTTTTATTTCTAAAAATTAGTTTTTTAGAAACGCCCTTGTGCAGGGCGTGTTTTTTAAGAAACGCCCTTTGTGCAGGTCGTCAATTCTTGAATTGACGCCCTGGTCCAGGTCGTGTTTCACTTTTTTGTTCCGAACGAACGCAGCCTTTCCCCAGAGAGTCCCTGCTTCGTTTGGGCTCTTGCCCAGCTTAATCCTCCCCTCTTTGGGCTCTTGCCCCTTCTTATCTATTCCTCCTTTGGACTCTTCCCGTTCTTATCTTCTCCTATATTTGATCTGTTCTATTTAATAGAGCCGGTGGCTCTGTTAATCGGATTGGATCCCCTTCCATTTTTTTCTTCTTATTCTTCTGCTTCAGTTTCTCTTCTTCTTCTTCTTTTGTTTTTACAGGGGGTGCTGCGTCCGAATTGGCTGAAGGAGGGAGACTTCCTGTGCATCCAAAGTCCATCCTTTTACGAAGGAACTCTCTCCCCATCGAGGATCCAAGCCAAAGCGCAGGCTTCTCTATCTTTTCATCTTTATCTTATTTTCATTGCATTAGTCATTGCATGCATCTCATTCATCTTCCATTAATTTTTTCTACTCGACCACATTGAGGAACTCCCCATAGTGCAACCCTTGCACTTGTTTTACTTCTAATCATCATATTATCATCATATTTTCCCATACCCTTTTGCATAGGGGTTTACGGGCAACCACCCTTAAGGTGTGTTCTTGCACATGTTTTCATGCTCATCTATATATATGGATTTGATGCTACACTCACCATGTTTCTAATCCATATCTTTGTTGGTGTTTATTTTTGTTTGCAAGGGTAATTAATTGAAGAACTCTCTTCATCGGCCGGCCGATTAGAAGAGAAAGGAGCATTCACAATCACCCGCGCTTTTAAGGTATTTATATCGCGATCCCTCCCTATTTATTATTCTTATACTTTTGAGGCGTTCGCGTCTCTGGCGATCACAAATTCCCCTTAGCACCTCGTGCTATTTCATGCTTATTTATTCATATTCTTAATTTTTCCTTAAGTGGATTTATTAGGATCTACAAATTGGCGATCATGGTGGGACCCCTATTGTTCTTTTTTTGATTACCCCTTTCCCCTTTGGCACCCTCGCGTGCCCTTTCCCCTTGGTACCCTCGGTACCCTTTCCCTTGTGTCCCACGGGCACCCTCTATTGTGCTTTGCACTCTCCTCACTAGTGATTGGCTAGTTTATTAGATCTTCTTTTTAGAAATTCCACTTATCCTCCTAAAAATAAAAAAATCTTAATGAGCATGATATCCTGTTGATTGCCTTATTTGTGTGACTGTGAGTGTTTTCATTTTGCCGGTCGTTGAGCTTCCTGTGAATTAACGCCTCAACCTGGGGCGTGTTTAAAATTAACGCCCCCAGACAGGGCGCCTTTTGATTCTATAACGCCTTCTGGCAAGGGCGTTTTCCAGCGCGTCCCTGGTGCTTTGTGAATTAACGCCCTGCCACAGGGCGCCTTTTTATTGCATAGCGCCTCGGCCTGGGGCGTGTCTTGATTTGGCCGTGCACCCTTTACGAGTTGACGCCCTCACCAGGAGGCGTTTATTTGGTTTGTAGCGTCCCATATCAGGGCGCGTTTTTTCGCTCCTGTGGGCCCTCCACAGTGATTCACGCCCTGCCCCAGGGCGTCTCTTTGCTGATAGCGACCTTCCCCCGGTCATCTTCTTCCTGTGTTTTTTCAGACCCGTGCTCCAGTGATTACCATATTGATTGCTCTTGTTTATCATTGTGGTTTGCCTATATCTGTTGCATTCATTCATCTTTGCATTGGTTTGGGAGACCTCATCTCTCCTCACTAGGATTCCACACACCCTCTTGGAATCGGGACGACCCACCATTGAGCATTCTGTCTCTTTGGACCGGAAATCCCTTTTCCAAGCCTCCATAAGTCCCCGCACCCGTGGATTCCCTCACGGACGCCGGGCAGGTTGTACCCTTTGAAGTCCTGAATTAGTTGGCCTAAACGTGGTGAGAGAGTGTTCTTAGTTGGCATTGGAGTTAAATCATATTGAAACTAGGCTCCTCCCCTTGTGTGAATCATATCAATTTGCATAAATTCATTAATTCACCAAGGTTCGAACATAAAAATCAAGGTAACCATTTCAACTTGGGTGTGTTTCTTTGCCAATTGTTTGCACATTATTTTGATTGCATGATGGCTTGCCATGATAGGAAAAATAACATGTTCAATTCAATTAATGTTCATGAGGGTGATCAACCTAGCACATCTTATTCCCCTCAATTTCAACATGTTCGTCAAAATTCTCACCATACTCTCAAGGGACCACGTCCTCATTCTTATGGTCATGCCCAGCCCATGGGCAATGTCCATTCTCATGGTCCCCCTACTCAATTTCGGGCCACTATTCCCTCAGGGCCGTCCCCTCCCAACGATGAGAAGGTCTCCCGAATCTTGCACGCATTAGATCATCTCACCCCTCAACAGATCCAAGCCCTTAAGGCCGCCGTTGAGGGTGCATCTCATTCATCTCATCCTCCTTCCAATCCTACACGGGTGGCCCATCACCCACCTCCCTTGTCTATTCACAATCCTAATCGGGTAGCCCATTACCCATCTCCTTCTATTCACACTCCTCCTCGGGTGGCCCATCACCCGCCTCCTTCTATTCCTCCTCCATCGCGACCCCGAGGCCCTTATATTCCTTGTAATCCGGTCCATCCGGGTTCTTCTACGGGTCAGCCGGTTGATTCCCCTCCACGACCTTTTTATACAACCCCTCCTTCAAGGCCCTGCCAACCCTCGGTTGCTCAAGTCACCCCCTTCCAGCAAACTCTTCTTGACAAAATCACTTTAATGGAGGAACAATTAAAGAAGGTCACGACTCCTCCCACTCCGGTCAACCCTCTCCATGCCTTCCTAAATGACATTACAAAGATGGAGAGAGAGTGGAAGGATAGGATGGATGACTGCGACATTGGCGTTTCAAGCAAGCAAGAACTGGCAATTGAAGCACTTGAGCCGGTATACGATGATGAAGCTCCTCAGGCACCCCTTCCGAGTTTCCTTCACTTTCCACTTCCCCCATTATCATTCGATGAACCTCCTGGTCAGGATGAAGCCACCGTCCCTAACCCTACCCCTATTTTTGAGACCTCTTGGTGTTACGACGATGGGTCGATATTTCAATCACCCACGCCGACACATCTTGAGTCTCCTCCCACTCCCAACGCCGCTCGCCCCGTTCGGCATTTTCTCCGCAACAAACCCCCACCAATTACACCTCCCACAATTATACTTCCACCAATTACACCTTCACCAATTAAACCCCCATCAATTACACCTCCCCCAGCTATGCCATTAACCTCCATATCACCAGCCTCCACTGAGCCCACCTTCGAATCTTCCCCAATTAACCTCCCATTACCACCACCTCAACCTTCCCTTATCCCTTTAACCCCAAAACCCACATTGCCTACTCCACCACTTAACCCTTCACCTATGGTTAGTCCTGAGCAGGATCCACCACTTTTTGCACTCAAGCCAACCCCGACTGCTTTCGAGCAAAGGGAGAAGCTCGGCGTGTTTGAACCTCCACTTCCACTCATCCTTTCTACAACACCTCCCATTACACTTTCCATTATACCTCCACCATCCACGGAGCCTTCCGCCTCCGCCTCACCTCCCCTTATTACTCGGAAGGGGAACGCTGCTATAAGTACTTGCGCCAAGGATGATCAAGAGCCGGGCAAGACAGATTTGGCCACGGCTATGCGATTCAAGATTCAAGAATTCATTTACCGGATGCCAATCCGGATTATTGTGCCAAGCATGGTCGCGGAGGCCAAGTCACCGTCATTGTTCAGAAGAGAATGCTAGGTGTTGATGTCACCCAAGGGCCGGGCAGGGCACCCCTTGTTCCAATTTCCAAATCCTGAATCCATTCTTCTATGCAAGGGGCGAATGCCCATTTTGTTCAACACTCCATATACGCCACAGTTAATGGGTAGCACAATGCTTCATGTTCCAACTTTCCAATCCTCTCACATTGTTGTTCTTTGCCTTCCAAGGGGGTTGTTATTTATTACTGAAGCTTCTTCCATTGGGCCAATTGGCTATACACTTTCGCTGCCATGGAGGGGCGGTTATTTTGGCGCTAAGGGGTCTTCCACTCCTTTATCCACCCTCTATCCCACTCCATCCATATTCTTGTCTATCACGTTTTCTTCATGGGCCACTCCCAGGGGAAAAAGGAGGATCTCACCCTCTCACCCTTCACATTCCTCATCTTCTTTGCATTTCATTGCGTTCATGCATTCACTGCATTCATCACGTCCATTCTATTGCATTCATATGCATTTGCACCTCCTGCTTCCCGGGTCTCCAAACCCGTATCTTCCCCGCCTTCCGGCATCACCGGATCCTCCGCATTTCCCATCTTATTCATATTCATCTTCATTACTCGGGCATCGCGCCCCTTTCCAACCTTTTCATCTCCCAGATTTCTCTCCCTTCTTCCCAGGGCATCGCGTCCCTCGGCATTTTCTTCCTCCGGAACCTCCGGACTTTTCCTTCGGGCACGACGCCCCTTTCCATCTTCTCCTTCCTGATTTGCTTCCTCCGGAACCTCCGGACTTTCCCCTCGGGCACGACGCCCCTCTCCACCTTTTTTATTTGCTTCCTCCGGAACCTCCGGACTTTCCCTTTGGGCATGACGCCCCTCTCCACCTTTTTTATTTGCTTCCTCCGGAACCTCCGGAACCTCCGAACTTTCCCTTTGGGCACGACGCCCCTCTCCACCTTTTTTATTTGCTTCCTCCGGAACCTCCGGACTTTTCCCTCGGGCACGACGCCCCTTTCCACCTTCTCCTTCCTGATTTCATTCCTCCGGAACCTCCGAATTTTTCTCTCCTCCCTGGGCATCGCGTCCCTGGGCATTTGCTTCCTCCGGAACCTCCGGACCCTCCATCTTTCTTCCGATTCATCTTTCTAATCTTCCTGAACATCACATCCTTCATTTTTTTCTTCCTTTTCCATCATCTTTTTCCCTATTTCGTCTCAGGGCATCGCGTCCCTTCTTTTGTCATCCCTCCGGAGCCTTCGGATTTTTCCTCTCATGATTCTCCTCTGCCTCCGGACCCTCCGGATCCGCCTCTTTCTATCTACCAATTTCTTCTTCTAATTCCTCCTGATTCTGGGTCCGACCCAACTTCTTCCACATCCACTGCCTTGGGCATCTGCCCATTCTCCCATTGCTTTCGAGGCTTTAGTCCTCATTCCTCCTTCTAATTCTCCTCTCCTTCTGTAGACTGTTCCATGTGATCAGGGTCTCCGCGTCTTAGTGAGGGAGTTCTAGCCCTCGCCTCTTTTCTTTTTTTTTCCTTATTCGTCTGAGTCTGATCTTGGCACCACTCCTTCTTGTTAAGCCACTTTCAATCCTTTGCTTCCAATCCTTTACCTGCCTAAGAGGACTATCCCACGATGATCAACCTCTCGCGGCAGCTGCTTTAACAAAGGTTGCAAGGTAATATATTGACGTAAGTATGCATTTATATGATATCATTACCTCATTACTTCACGCATGATTTTCAAAATGAAGTGTTTCCTAACAAGATTAAGAGTGGTGTTTTAAATCTTTATCTTAGGCTTTTGTTAAATTAAATCATTGTTAAAAAGAGTCTTTAGGCTTGCTTATGCAGCACCTTGGTTAATAAGAACCCCGCGCTGGGAATTCAACATTCTCTCCCTGCTTGTTAAGATCAACCCTCAGCTGGGCACCTCACACACTTCACGGCGTCCTTAGCCGGCTCCTTTGGTTAAACACCGTTGCTACCTTGGCCATGCCATGAGTATATCTGAAAGTCTTTTCTCTTCTTTACTCGGCCACGTGCAGGGGCAAGAGGTTGACGGATGAGATGACCAACCTTGGTAATCCCCAATACGAGAGGAGTCTCAAATAGGGGCAGTCTTGACCCAAACTAAATATGAATTTCATGATATACATCTCGCCAAAAGGGCTATTATGAAAATCAAGTCAGAATTTCGATAAAAGCAAGATTGTGAATTATGGCATGACAAGAGTGGCAAAGTCACCGCAGGGAAAATCCTGGTCGTATGCATGTCAAGGGTCTAAAAATCAAAGGCATAAAGCCTCGGCGCAACAGACTATCTCTTTGAGGGGGAACACCTTGGAAAGAATTCAAGTCCCGACATCTCCCATCCTGCATAAAGCTTATCTCCAATTATTCTTCTCTTCTCCCTCCAAGACCGAACATTTCTCAGGTATGGCCTTGGTAGGGGTACCGTTGATCAAGGGCAGTCGGTTATAGGGCGCCACCCTTCAATGCACGCCCAGCTTTGGGCAGTTTTTAGCAAAAGGGGAAGGAACGAGGATCCCTAGCCAGTGGTTTAAGCCACCCTTTGATGCTGCTTTAGCAATGTCTAACCAAAATCAAACAAAATTGAATATTTCTAGTCCAAAATCTATAAAAATTTGAATATCTTTCCCAAAATTCATAAAAATTGAAATATTTTTCAAAACCCATAAAAATTTGCATATTTTTTCAAAATTCATAAAAATTTGAGTATATTTTCAAAAACCACATAAAAATTTGCATATTTCAAAAAAAACTCCATAAAAATTACATTATATTTTCTGATGGTATTTTGCAGGAACAGCTTTGCAAGGACCAAGAGCACGGGATGAGTCCTATCTCCACTCATTGCTATCAATCTATTGATTCTCCCGATATTCTCATGACATGCCACCCTGGGCATTTTTGGTTATCACCTCCTTATATCATTTTGGTTATATCTCCTGATTATCATTCTGATTATTCATCTCCAGATCTTTCAATCAACTCCTACTAATTTCTCTTGATCAATTCTGCCGATGGGCATTATCAGATCTTGATCATTCAACTCCAAATCTTGATTAGCCAAGTTGGCATCCTTATGACAAAATAACAAACAATGATGCTTTGCAATATCATGATTCAACTCATAATGGTTACTATGTTGTGACATGCTATTGATGCTTTGATTCATGCTATGCTTGCTACGCTTAAATGCCTTATTCATTGCTTGTTATCTTTTATATCTTGGCTGATGAATTTTTGAGCGCAGGATAAGAAGCTCTTGGTCCCACCGACTGGGCATCATCATCCAAGCCCCACGGTGCTTGCAGCTCAGTTCTCAGTTCCCATGCTCATTGCCCCACCATCTCCTGTATGCATTTTACTATATGTTACATATGCTACTAGATTATATCAAGGACCTTGTGGCTTTGATAAATCTGGAATTTGAGTTCCCCTTCATCAAAAACGATGACGATTCCAGAGGCATCTTAGTCATACGGATAGGCCGTTGAGCCGTCCGAGACTGGGGACGATGGTTCCTTTTTATGAGTTGGTGCGTGGATAAACGGGCTTCGGCTTAGTATCAGCTCGTGAAATCGGTTTCTTGACCCAGTCTTGGCAGCTTAGCAATATTATCCTTGATTATCTTATATTTTCATTTGATTTAATTTTTCCTTTTAAACCCAGCATGCATTCATGTAGGAATTTGAAACAATTGTTGAAAAATCATTCTGATGAGCTGACTTTGAGGGTTGAAGTTGATCTTAATCTTTCCAGATATGAGATATTCCATGCCGGATTGAATCTTCAGTTCGTTTTGTTGCTATTTTGGGTGATTTTCTCGAAAGCTCCTTGTTTGGATTTTTATCATCTTATTTCAATCCTTTCCTTTGATCCACCTTGGCTGCAGCACGTCCACTGGCTAGTAACCGCTCCCCAATGGTGAAACTAACAGGTTTGTGACCTGGGATACTTCCACCGCGCTGGAAGTTGATCATTTATTTTATCTCCTTCGTGCACCGCGTGCACAGCTCCCCTTTTATCCAAACATTGTTGATTTCATTGAATTTCCCGAGATTTGCTTCATATCGTGCTTTTGATTTGATTCTCATCAAGTGATGTTGATTGCGTGTCTCATCACACCATGGCATCTACTTTTCAGTTTGCTACGCTCCCTTGCAAAGCAGACGCCAAGGCGGGGCAGCTGTAGACACGCTAAAATTGACATTATTTTGAGTATATTTCATATTACCGTGCAATGCCCCATTTGACCCTCAAATTAGCTTGTTTGAGTGGTTTTCCCCACTTTTCTTGAATTTCTCCCTCATTTCCTCCTTTTTCCTATTTTTCTGGATTTTTTGGGCATTTATCTGAATATTTTGAAATTCACGACCTGGGTAAGGGCGTGTTTTTAAAACACGACCTGATCTGGGGCGTTTCTTGGAGAAAGGACGTCCACGCCTGAGGGCGTCAATTCTTCATGTTTGACCGACTTCCCTCACTTTAAAAAACTTGAAATTAACGCCCTTCCCAGGGGCGTGTTTTTTAAACGTGGCTTTGGTTGAGGCGTGTTTTACTATTGGAGTTTTTATTTCTAAAAATTGTTTTTTTAGAAACGCCCTTGTGCAGGGCGTGTTTTTTAAGAAACGCCCTTTGTGCAGGTCGTCAATTCTTGAATTGACGCCCTGGTCCAGGTCGTGTTTCACTTTTTTGTTCCGAACGAACGCAGCCTTTCCCCAGAGAGTCCCTGCTTCGTTTGGGCTCTTGCCCAACTTAATCCTCCCCTCTTTGGGCTCTTGCCCCTTCTTATCTATTCCTCCTTTGGACTCTTCCCGTTCTTATCTTCTCCTATATTTGATCTGTTCTATTTAATAGAGCCGGTGGCTCTGTTAATCGGATTGGATCCCCTTCGATTTTTTTTCTTCTTATTCTTCTACTTCAGTTTCTCTTCTTCTTCTTCTTTTGTTTTTACAGGGGGTGCTGCTTCCGAATTGGCTGAAGGAGGGAGACTTCCTGTGCATCCAAAGTCCATCCTTTTACGAAGGAACTCTCTCCCCATCGAGGATCCAAGCCAAAGCGCAGGCTTCTCTATCTTTTCATCTTTATCTTATTTTCATTGCATTAGTCATTGCATGCATCTCATTCATCTTCCATTAATTTTTTCTACTCGACCACGTTGAGGAACTCCCCGTAGTGCAACCCTTGCACTTGTTTTACTTCTAATCATCATATTATCATCATATTTTCCCATACCCTTTTGCATAGGGGTTTACGGGCAACCACCCTTAAGGTGTGTTCTTGCACATGTTTTCATGCTCATCTATATATATGGATTTGATGCTACACTCACCATGTTTCTAATCCATATCTTTGTTGGTGTTTATTTTTGTTTGCAAGGGTAATTAATTGAAGAACTCTCTTCATCGGCCGGTCGATTAGAAGAGAAAGGAGCATTCACAATCACCCGCGCTTTTAAGGTATTCGCGATCCCTCCCTATTTATTATTCTTATACTTTTGAGGCGTTCGCGTCTCTGGCGATCACAAATTCCCCTTAGCATCTCGTGCTATTTCATGCTTATTTATTCATATTCTTAATTTTTCCTTAAGTGGATTTATTAGGATCTACAAAGGGTCCGCAGGATGTCCGAAATTAGGCATCTACACTAACATAGGCCCAAACTAGGATACCAAGGCCCAATTAACACAAAACAAGGGAAGTTAGACTCATGCCCACATGACTCAATAAAGAAAATACATAAATATGACTCAAAATAAAGATAACATGAGATAATTGCCGCCGAGCTTCCTCAAGGATGTGCAGGCGACTCGAGCCATAAGGAGCAGCGTGTGATGTCCTCATCAATATCTTTTATAGGCCATCCTGTCTGGAGACGTGTAATGCTGGGTGCCTTGGTCATGATCACATGTGGAATAGGAGGCAGGGCCTGAGCGGACTCAAACGTAGTTACGGAACTTAGAGAGTTTGAGGTGGTTATGGAAGCGAGCATAATCCAGAGCGTGATCCAAGATGGCAACGGAAGGAATGTTGCATCAAATTTGACCCCGCAGGGATCTTGCGCCCATTGCCCAATCAGGTTTGGACTTAAATTGGGAAGGCGGAGGGAAATGCCCACATCACTTGCCCCCCAGCCCCCAATGCAAACCACCCGAGCTAGCCTGCAACAGGGGAGATTTGTTAGTGGGCTGTTACTGTTGTGTCTTCTAGTTGTGCTAGGAGTTACCATGTCGCAAGATAACCGAGGCTAAGGCCATAAGTCAGCCAGGCCTAAGGTTGTAACTGGGAGGGTTCTCAGAGTTGTGGCTGTTGTTCGGTCAAGAGGATGTGGCTGAGGCCATCGTTAGCAAAATCTCGCTGCAGCCAGGGCTAAGGCCCATTAATGGGCTACACCGGGGGGGGGGGGGGGGGGCTATGTCGAGGTCATGAGATGGAGTAATTGAGGCTAAGGCCATCAGTCGACTGCACCTATGGTTGAGTATAGAGAATGATGATCGACGATAAGGCCTGTGATGGGCTATACTTAAGGCCATGAAGCAAGGAGAGATAACCAGGCCAAGGCCACTGAGTGGCTAGGTCGAAGGTCACATGATGAGAGGTAACCGAGCTATGGCCAATAAATGGCTAAGCCAAAAGTTAGAAACTGAGAGATAGTCGAGCTGTGGGCAACGATCGGCTAAGCTGAAGGTTATCTAATCTAGTGAGAGAGGCTAAACATCATGTGCTGAGAGAAAATTGGGATATAGTCATCGGTTGGCTAGGCCAAAGATTATGTAGAGAGGTGACCGAGGGTAAGGCCTGTGATTAGCCACACCTAAAGTCATGTAGATTGCTAATTGGACTAAGGCCTACACTTGGCCGTAGCAAAGGTTACAAGAATTGGTGTTCGGGATAAGACCTAGGGTTGGATATACCTAAAGTTATATTGAGGCGGTTCCACCATAGAGTTGGGAAGGCTTGGAGGCCATGTCGTGCTACTGATGTCCTAGTGTAGATTGTTAGGCGAGACATACTGATGCGGGACGGGAGCGAGTAGGGGAACGTGCTCACCCGACCATCATGTCGACAGAGCTTCAAGTGTAAACCATGCATGTACAACCATCAATAAACCTCCACGCAGGGAGGGGGAACTCGGGGATGGGGTACACAAAGTATAGAACTACCCTCTCGCAGAAGGGGGGAACACGGGGAAAGGGAGGGGGTCTTGCTATCCCGTGATATGTCATGTTGGACAAAACCTCAATGTTCCCACTGCTACGTCCAAACCGGTGGCCCGATGATGATTCCGTCAGCTCCCAGGTGTAGAAGGGATCGTGTCGACACGCTCTAGAAAGTGGGAGGGAAGCCAATGCCTGCTGGAAGCCGTGACGGGTCCGACAGTGCTCAGCTGCAGGTTCTGCTCCTGACTGTGCAGAGCTGCGCAGTCGTAGAGGAGAGGGTGGGACAATGGCCTCCGGTGGCCGATTGATGCTCCACTTCGGAGGGGTGGCAGAGGACTCATCGACGTTGTCCCCAGAGGCGGTGTAGACCCGTCGGAGTAGAGTTATGAAGATGGTAGAGGAAGTAGCGGGGACGCTATCAGTCATACAGAATAGAACTATAGGTCCTGACCTGTAACAAACGAGGTGGACGGAGGTCGCAGCATCGCCGGATGGTGTTGGAACTCGGTGGAGGTGGCCTGGGGCGCCCTGTGAGCACGCCGGTCGAAGGGAATGGCCAGAAGATGACCGGGGTGCTGGTGGTGTCGTCAGAATCTCAGACCGGTCGCAGGCAGGCATGGAGCTGGTAGTAGGCATGCCTGTCTTACGATGTCGGCGTCGGCGATCTTCCCGTGATGGCTGCAGACGGGGAAGTGAGGGAGGGGTCCCTCCTGAGGCCAGCAGTGGCAAGGGGGCATCGCCGAGGTGTTGGGGCTAGACAGGGATGCCGACAGAGTGCTTCGATCACAGGTGTGTAGGTCTGTCCTTCTGTCGTGGATAGTATGCGCGCTGGGCTCACCTGCAAGGAGCTTGAAGTAGGGGGGAAGAGGGGTTTGGGGTGGTGCTCAGTGATGGGGACATCTTCCAAGGAATTGTCTTCATTCTTAGTGCTTGGTTACTTGAGCTTGCCCTTGGAACTCTTGGCCAGTAAATAATGAATGTCTAGATTTTACTTGGGATCTTTGATCCACCACACAATGCCAACGCATCACAAAGGGACCGGTCTGGTCTTGGGAGGAGCGCCTGAAAGTACTTGTGCCCATGACTATTTGTAATGACAAGGTGTGGCATTACACCGAAGTACTTGCTAGCGTGTTGATCTATGTCATTCATCTCTATATGAAATCTGTGACTCTACATGACATGATTGCACTTGCATGCTTGTTACGGCCAAATACATGAAAGTTCAAGTAATATACTTGTTCCATCTATTGTTCTCCCTATTGATTATCTCATCTCATCATTTGATTGTCTTCAGTTAATTGCCTATATACGTTGTTTATTTTTGCACGTTTTCTCATTAGCATGAAAGAACTTGTTAATAGATTAATCACTTTAAGTGTCACGTCCCGACGCGGAATATCGAGGCGCGACGAGTCGAAACATTCAAATCGATCAAGAGCATGCACATAAGGGGTCCAACCATAATGGAGAAAAGATACAATTATTTCATCAATTAGGTTTACAACACCACTAAGCCTCAAGAGGCACAATTACATCTTCCAAATACACTTAATTCTGGCAAGAGCAATAATCAAATCTAGGGAATCTAATTTAACTTGGTCTCTCTCTTCACTTTTGCCCTTCCCCATTTGTTTGGGGTTCCTCATCAGAAATACGTGAAATATTAATCGAAAACGCAGGGTGAGCACAGGGCTCAGTAGGACTTATATCTCTATATCAGGTAGCTTTAAGTAATTAAACATTTTTAGACAAGGTAAAAGTGTTGTGATGAGGATTGCGATTAAAACATGAAACATGAGCATGAGAGAGAGTAAAGTAATGCTGGTATATATTGTAGATTGTAAGAAGATCCACTTAAGGAAAGAAAAGGATAATATAACTAGAAAAGCATGGGAAGAGAGAGAAAGGGGAGCATGCGTAGGATGCTAATGGAGGGTGATCGCCAGAGACACGCGGGCCTCAAATGATATAACAATAAACAAAGGAGGGATCGCGATATAAATATCTTAAGCATGGGAGATTGTGAATGTTCCTTCTCTTGCTATCGGCCGGCCGATGAAGAGAGTTCTTC
The DNA here is from genome assembly GCA_022559845.1 of Amorphophallus konjac. Taxonomy (NCBI): domain Eukaryota; kingdom Viridiplantae; phylum Streptophyta; class Magnoliopsida; order Alismatales; family Araceae; genus Amorphophallus; species Amorphophallus konjac. Next base: position 148,851,787 of record CM040118.1, read on the forward strand.
TATTGATTACCCTTGCAAAATTAACAAACACCAACAAACAAACATGGATTAGAAACCAAGATGTGTAGCATCAAATCCAAATATAAATATGGACATAGAAAACATGGATATGAACACACCTTATTGGTGTTTGATCTTTAAAAAACCCCTATGCAAAAGGGTAGGTAGAAGATGATGTATGATGAAGAATAGAGAGAGATGTGCAAGTGTTGCACTAAGGGAGATGTGCTAGAGTGCACAACATGAGAAGATCTCAATATGGAGATAAAAAGAGATAAAAGAAGAATATGATATGATGCATGCAATTAACTAAAGCAAAAATAAGAGATAGGAGGGGGAAAGCTTAGTGATTTTATCCAATTTGGCTTCAAGATCTTCAAGGGAGGAAGAAGAACTCAATGGATGAAGCTTGTGGGTTCATGGGAGCCTCCTCCTTGAGCCTTCAATCTGTTGTGCCCCTGGCCCCTGTGGTTTGTGGTTTTGATGATTGGCTTTAGGGTTTTATGATGATTGGTTTTAATGTGACTTAATCACTGTGAGTCACCATGCATTGATGTTCTGTTTTGATGATTGATTTGGTTTTGATGATTGGTGTTTGATGTGAGTCACTGTGAGTCATCTTGCTGAAATGAGTCATTGTCCTTCATATGTTTAGTCAGTTTATCTGCTTACACTGTGAGTCATTGCAATTGAAGTTCTTACACTGTGAGTCATTGCAATTGCAGTTCAGACTGTTTTATCTGCTGCATAAAGCATTCATATGCATTTACAGAGTCTATACATTGATTGGCAGTAAGTCTGTACATTGAGCGTCTCTTGGAAGTCCATACAGTGCATTGCATTGGCTAAGTGTATACACTGTCAGTCTCATTTAGAGTCTAAGACAAAGTCTGTACATCGGACTGTTACAGCAATTCTCTACAGACTTCACCGTCTTTCTCAGCGTCTTAAGCATTTTAGGCTAAGTCTATACATTGCTGCATTGCTTGTATATGTAGAGTCTATACACTACTACAGGCATCAAGTCTATACATTGGACCGTGGTTCTCCAAGTCTATACATTGCTGAACCATTCGACATGTCTGCACATTGGGATTTCACGTGAAGTCTACACATCGGTCTCTACTTTGAAGTCTATACATTGGCTAAGGGTCTTCAAGTCCATACACAGTCGTCTGATGCATATTGATTAACAAGAAATCTGCTATGAGGTAGTACATTGTATGTCCGTACTGTTTCTGTCATACTTCGTGTTATTCTTGTGTTTATGTCCGTGTTATTTCTTTCTTACCTCGTGTCATTTTAGTTTTAGTACTGTTTGTGTTTTCAACACGCCGTGTCGTCCTTTCGTACCTCGTGTTACTTTAAGTTGTGTGCTGATTGACTTCGTGCTGATTCTTCTGAAGCAGATCGAATTGTTCTGATGAACTTCGAGTTGCTTCTGTATGAACCTCGTGTCGTTAGCACTTAGTTGCTCATCTCGAGTCAGTCCTCTATGTTTGCTCTTGTGTCTTCATGTCAATTACTGTAGTTCCTCGAGTTGTTCTTCTGCTTCCACCGTTTCATCACGTGTTGTTGAAGACGTGTCTATCTTGTGTCTTCGTGTCGTGTTTTCTAGACCTCGTGTCTTTGTCACTTTGTGACCTCATCTCGTGTCATCTTTTATATCTGCTTGTTTAATTTCGTGTCACTTACTGTTGTTCCTCGAGTCATTTTTTACTAGTGTCACTGCTTCATCACGTGTCGTGATAGCCGTGTCACTCTTCTGTCTTCGTGCTGTTTTTCTCTTTAGACTTCGTGTCCTTCTCGCCTTGACCACACTCCGTGTCAATTCCTGTGTTTCGTCTTCGTGTTGTTTTCAACTCGTGTCGGTTTCTATTTTCATCTTCGTGTTGTCTTCAACTCGTGACGGTTTCTATTATTTATCTTCGTGTCGTGGTCAGCCCGTGTCGCCTCGACTTCGAGTCATTCATTCGAGCTATTTTGTGCTTGAGTTGTTTTTCTTGTGTTTTCAAGTGTTGTTTCACTACATGTCTTTTTGTTACCGTTTGTTAGTTCGTGTTGTTTCGTTCTAACCTCGTCCAGGTCTCTTCTGATCGCGTGTCTTTCTATTGCTTCACTCTGTGTTATCTTCTTCTCACCTCATGCTGTCGTCATCTGACTTCGTGTCGTCTTCGTTGTTGTGTTAATTGTGTATCTCGTGTTGTTCTCTTTTTTACCTCGTGCTGTTTTCATCTGACCTCGTGTCATTCTCCATTTATTTCGTACTGAAGTAATCTTGTGTATCTCGTGTCATTCTCAGTACAGTGCATCTTGTATTGCTTTCATATACCTCATGCAGTTTTTAGTTATTGTGGCCCTGAGTGTTAATCGTGTTAATTCCTTGCAGGAGAAGAAGAAGGTGGTCCGAGGAAATATTCCCCAGTGACTGGGCAGCACGTGATCCGAGGCTGAAATGAAGCTGGCTGAGAGACTGCCACGTGGTCCGAATACTTAGGGCTGGAAATGTGGAGGTCACACGTCGGGGGTGATGCTGCTGCTATATATATGAGCCTTCTTCCACAGAAGAAGAACGATCGAAGCAGAAAGCCGGAAGAGTAGAAAGCCCTTCGATCCAGAAAAAGAAGAAAAGAAAGAAAAGAAGAGAGCAGAGAAGAGAGTGAGAGTGAGAGCAGAAAAAGAAAAAGAGAGAGAGAGATAGTGCTCATGTGAAGAGAGAAGAAAGAGTGAAGAAGAAGAAGTGCAGAAGAGAGCAGAAGAGAAAGAAAGAGAGAAAGAGAGTGAGCGAGAGAGCTCGTGGAGAAGAAGGAAGAAGCTGCTTGAAGATCTGTCTTCACTGGACCGTGGATCAGATCCAGGCTAGTCAGCTCCGTTGAGAGCCACATTGTGCATTTCGTTTTACAGCTTTCTGATTGCTGTGTTATTTTCTTTTATTATTTTTCTTTGTTTTTTGATCATCTTTGTTCTTCCGATTGCCCTGTTGGGGATCGGGTTCCTCCTGTTGGTTCAGGAGAAGGGAGATCTGATCTCCAGGTTGCAAGTGACAGGTTGTCACTTGTGGGTTGCCCTCTGGTTAGAGGAAGGGAGGCTAGTCCTCCGGTTCTGGGCTTGTGGTTGCAAGTCCAGTGGTCCCTCCTGGTCTGGAGGAAGAGAGGTCTTCGACCTCTAGTTTCCAAGTGGCTGGGAGTCACTTGGGTGTCCCTCCGGTTGGGAGGAAGAGGGGAGGCTGTTCCCCTGGTCAAGCTGTGTGGCAGCAACTGTTTGCAGACTGAGTCTGCTTGGTTCTAGCGTTTGCTAGTGAAGCCTCACTCCGGTTGGGAGTGAGGGGTGGATGTAGGTCTGGAGGACCGAACCACCTTAAAATCTTTGAGCAGTGGTTTGCTTGTAGTGTGTTCTTCCATATCTCCTACCACCCTTCACAGATTGTCTTGAGATTTCTTATTCTCATTTGTGCTGCTTCCGCTAGTTGGTCATTTGGGGGCCAGTTACATATTTGCTCTTTTGTTTAAAAGGATTTTCAACTGGTTCATCAGATTGCTTGATTTGCTTCCGCTAGATGCTTGGATAGGCACGCTCCAAGTGTTTGTATTTGAGTTGAATCAAATTGGTTCTATTCTGTGTCTATCCTTAGCATCCAAGTTTTATTTGGCCATTATACATAGAAGGATACATTCACCCCCCCTCTGTATCCGGGCCTAGCACCCTAACAGTTGGTATCAGAGCTTGTGTCTGCATACAAGGTCCAACGACCTGCAGATTCGATCTCTGGTTTTCGGTGCTAATTTGTTTTTAGTGCATCAATATTCCTGTTGCATTAATCTGTTGTGCTGTCATGGCTCATCCTCCACTATTCAGTGGTTCAAATATTAAATTCTGGCTATATCGTATGCACAAGCATGTTAACTCTATTAATCCACAATTGTGGAAGGTTATCTCTCACAGTCCACATGAACTTCCTAAGGATAAGTCCAAGTGGACTCATGTTCACAAGTTGAAAAATGATGATAATGTGAGAGCTCTAAATTTAATGAAGGTTGCAATGGGTTCTGATGATTTTTCCTCCTTCTCAGATTGTAGCACTGCAAAGGAAATGTTCGATAGAGCGACTACAACACACGTGGAACAGGAAGAAGAATGTCTCATGGCAAGAAGGAGTGATCAATCAGATGAGTCCTCATCCCAGGTAATATCTGAGACCGAGGATATTAGCCATGATGAGTTAGTTGCCATGCATGAGCATCTTCTAGATAAATATGAAAGAGTCAAATCAGGAAAGAGAAAATTAAGAAAAGAGAAAAATGCTGAAATCACATGTCTAAAGGGTGAAAATGAAAATCTAAAATCTAGATTGAAGGAATTGATTGAAGAATTACATTCTGATGATAATGTACAGGAAAACTTAATCACTTCCTTGAAAGAAGAAAATGATTCTCTGCTAACTCAGAAGAAGGAAATTGATAAATTAAAAGATAAGCTGATTGAAGAAAACATCCATCTGAAGGAACAAAATAAAAAGCTAATGGTCCTTAACACCGTTTTCTCTGAAAAATGGCTAACGGTAGAAAGAGAAAAATCAGTTTTGAAAGAAAAAGAAGTGAACATTGAATTGAAGCTAACTCAGGAGAATGAGATCCTGAAAAGTCTGAATGATGGGTTACAAAATCAGGTTATCTCGTGTGAAGACCACATTATGACCTTGCAAATTGAAATGGAAAACCTAAACAACTCTCTGTCAAAATTTGCCAAAGGTAAAGAAAAAATGAAAGATTCTTTGAATGTGGAAGTCACCAAACTGAATGAAGAGAAAAGGTGCAATTCTCAAGTTAAGCAAGCTGTAAGGAACAAACTATACGCAACATTTGTGAGTAGCTCAACCTTAGCTAGTAATTCTGCACCTTCTTCAAAACAGTTAGATGATCAGAAGATTCAAAAATAGAAAGAAAATGTGAAAATGAGAACACTGAAGAAGAATAGTAAATTTCATGCAAACAAGCATAAGGCTAGAAAAATTTCAATTATCCACGGAAGGAATGGTGAATGCTTCTATTGTGGAAGTTCTGGCCATGTACTTGATGATTGCCTTGTCATGAAGAATGATAATGATAGATTTCATGTTAGGACTTCTTATGCTAAGAAATCCTATTCGGCTCAAAACAGGAAATCCAAATGTTTTTACTGTCATGAAATGGGTCATCTCATGCATGAATGCAAATCATTGGAGTTAGATGACCTTGCTGCTATTAATTCACAGAAAAATCATGCTAAAACTCATGTCCTTTGGGACAAGAAAATTCATTGTTATAATTGTGGTAAACTGGGACATGTTGCTGTTTAGTGCTGGTCAGCTGAAGGGAAGAAAAAATTCTATTCTCATGTTAATCATGTTCACCAGAATGATTATGGGAGGGATAAATCTGTTTTTAAGGAAAAGATTCATGCATGTTATAACTGTGGGAAGCCAGGTCACAGGGCTGCAACCTGTTGGCTGGCAGGATATCAAAACCAAACTGGTTTTGGCAAACATAATTTTTATTCCGTTAACAAGAAATCTCATGCTTATGCACATAAAATTCATGCTAACAATAATGTGCATAAATCAGATCTGAAAACTGCTCCTAGAAATGTGCTGAGAAAATCTGCTAGGAGTAATACTGTTTTGTCAGGACCCAAGACTTCTTGGGTACCTGTTTGTGCAAAATAACATTGCTATGCAGGTGTGCCTTGGGACTGAAATAAAAAGGGGTAATGATCCAAGGCACTCGAGAAGAAAACCCCATACTGAACTTTTCAGGTAAACTTCATGCTCTTCTTGCTTTTAGTTTTAATGCATAGCAAGTTAAATCTATTTTTGCATCCTCATTCATCATTTGCCATGTGCATTATTTTCTGATCATGCATTTGCTGAGAGTTCTGTGCAAATATCAGATTAAGAAGGGTTGTCTGTATCTGATGCATACATAGGCTAATTTCAATTGCTTGATAATTGTGTTATGCATAGACTCTAAAAATAAATTGCATTTCGAATTTTCTGAAAAATCTGAACTGCATATGAGTGTGACTTGAAACTTGTGTGTTGCAATTGATCACTGTAATTCTGAATGGCATATAGGACTGCATGTTGAATAATTATGCATGACCTCAATGGTATATAAATGGTAAGGTATCAAAAGGCAGGGAAGTCTGTCTGGAGGCTCTTACTATGTGTGAGGTGGTCTTTTAGACCAAGTGCTCCGCCTAGTACCATGGGTCACTTTGCTGATAGGACAGTCTGATTGTGCACAAGTCACAATATCATTTGGAATCATATGTTCAGTTTTCAGTGCAAACATTGCATGTTTTCTGGGGGAGTTAGATGCATATCCTTGCATAGCATTCAATGTTGAGTCTTTGCATGCATGTAGTTACTTGCACTGCATTTCATGAAAAATGCCAAAAAGATTGTCTGAATGTATAGTGTTAGGGGGAGTCAATGCATTGCATATAGGTTGTCAAATGCATACTCACGTGAAAATTCATTGCATATCCTTTCATTGATTCCTTTTGACCAAGCCGTGATTATTTTTGAAATCTTAAGCTTCAATATCTCTCTTATCAATTGATAACAATTAGTATCATTTGGTATCAGAATTCTATCAGTCCTTCATGAAGATTTCAATGGGCTATCTCGATCATAAATCTGAAAACTTTTGAACTAGAAATCTTCTATTATACGTTTTTATGAATATCTGAAATAACTCAGGTGGTTTAAGTTTAATGTATTCAATGAGTTTGGCTTTAAAATCTCTTAAAAAATATCTGAAGCATGTTTAATAAACCTTAACCATCTGTTTCATGCTATGTCTTGTAAAATCTTCTGAAATCTGCACTTTTGAATATATGACTTTAATTGGTTAAGTACATGAAACTATTATTGATTTGAAGCAAATGAATGTCTCTGAAATGTCTAAAGGGTTATTTCTGTCAGAGCAATGACATTGGTCACTGAGAAACACAAGTCCAAAGGACTGTGTCATGAGGTGCCTTAGTTAACTCTGATAAAATTCATTGAAAATCAGGCAGAGCAATGGCATGCACACTGAGAAATACAACTCATTCATTAAAAAAAAATGATTTGTAGTGTGTCATGATGTGTAAATGCTAACTCTGTTCATATATATAGCATGACAGTTAGTCACACTAAGTGCTTAGGGATATTGGCCTCTGATCAAGGTATATCCTCTAGTTACAAGGTGTGAACTGAACTAGAGTGCTCGTAAAATTTGTAGCATGAAAAATTGTTGAACGTATCTTCATATCTGAATATTGATGCTAAAATCAAATTGCTACAACCCTAGACAAAATCATATGACTTCATAATTGCTTGACTTCAATACTAGTGCATGTAATTCTGAAAGAAGTCAATAGATTTGATTGTGTAAGAGAAAGGGAGATTAATCAAGATAAATATGAGGGCTTGGTTCATCTTTATTAAAACATGGTTTTAGATATCAATACAGAATTTTATTGATAAACTCTGCATACATCATGTTTAAACCATGCTGTTCAAAAGGCTCATTCATAAGTCCCTATAATGGAAGACCTTGAAAAATTATGTTTTGGATTTATGAGATTGATATATCTTTGAAAATCTTTCTGCTCACTTTCCTTAGATCATTGACCTGAACTTCTCCTTGTCTGCCGCTGTGGTCTCCTTCTCATCTATCTCATAAGATTCCACTTATTGAGGGGGAGCTTCCATGTCATGCATCACTTGCACATCAATTGGCATCTATTTAGGGGGAGCATTCCTTGTCATATGCATCATGCTGCATAGAAGGAGAAGAATTGTGCTCTTGCATTCATATTTCTGGTATCTGAATTTACATTCATACCCCTTCCTATGGTTTATTTTGTTTATATCAAAGGGGGAGATTGTTTGCCAAAAAGGGAGAATGTCATTCAATCAGTGCATGCAGGTTTCTTTTGATCTTCTCTAATTCATGCTTTTGCTGAAATTATTAAAGGGGGGAGAATCATGTTCTTACAAGGGGGAGAAATTGACTGTACTTTTATACATGCTTTAATTTCTCAAATTATTTTCTTTTTAATGAAGTCAAAGGGGGAGAATAATTTGAATCTTCAGAATGCCTCACATCATCAGAATGACTTTCATTAGAATGACTTACATCATCAGAATGACTCACTGAGTATTGTTGCCATCATCAAAAAGGGGGAGATTGTTGTGCCCCTGGCCCCTGTGGTTTGTGGTTTTGATGATTGGCTTTAGGGTTTTATGATGATTGGTTTTAATGTGACTTAATCATTGTGAGTCACCATGCATTGATGTTCTGTTTTGATGATTGATTTGGTTTTGATGATTGGTGTTTGATGTGAGTCACTGTGAGTCATCTTGCTGAAATGAGTCATTGTCCTTCATATGTTCAGTCAGTTTATCTGCTTACACTGTGAGTCATCTTGCTGAAATGAGTCATTGTCCTTCATATGTTCAGTCAGTTTATCTACTTACACTGTGAGTCATTGCAATTGAAGTTCTTACACTGTGAGTCATTGCAATTACAATTCAGACTGTTTTATCTGCTGCATAAAGCATTCATATGCATTTACAGAGTCTATACATTGATTGGCAGTAAGTCTGTACATTGAGCGTCTCTTGGAAGTCCATACAGTGCATTGCATTGGCTAAGTGTATACACTGTCAGTCTCATTTAGAGTCTAAGACAAAGTATGTACATCGGACTGTTACAGTAATTCTCTACAGACTTCACCGTCTTTCTCAGCGTCTTAAGCATTTTAGGCTAAGTCTATACATTGCTGCATTGCTTGTATATGTAGAGTCTATACACTGCTACATGCATCAAGTCTATACATTGGACCGTGGTTCTCCAAGTCTATACATTGCTGAACCATTCGACATGTCTGCACATTGGGCTTTCACGTGAAGTCTACACATCGGTCTCTACTTTGAAGTCTATACATTGGCTAAGGGTCTTCAAATCCATACACAGTCGTCTGATGCATATTGATTAACAGGAAATCTGCTATGAGGTAGTACATTGTATGTCCGTACTATTTCTGTCATACTTCGTGTTATTCTTGTGTTTATGTCCGTGTTATTTCTTTCTTACCTCGTGTCGTTTTAGTTTTAGTACTGTTTGTGTTTTCAACACGCAGTGTCGTCCTTTCGTACCTCGTGTTACTTTAAGTTGTGTGCTGATTGACTTCGTGCTGATTCTTCTGAAGCAGATCGAATTGTTCTGATGAACTTCGAGTTGCTTCTGTATGAACCTCGTGTCGTTAGCACTTAGTTGCTCATCTCGAGTCAGTCCTCTATGTTTGCTCTTGTGTCTTCGTGTCAATTACTGTAGTTCCTCGAGTTGTTCTTCTGCTTCCACCGTTTCATCACGTGTTGTTGAAGACGTGTCTATCTTGTGTCTTCGTGTCGTGTTTTCTAGACCTCGTGTCTTTGTCACTTTGTGACCTCATCTCGTGTCATCTTTTATGTCTGCTTGTTTAATTTCGTGTCACTTACTGTTGTTCCTCGAGTCATTTTTTACTAGTGTCACTGCTTCATCACGTGTCGTGATAGCCGTGTCACTCTTCTGTCTTCGTGCTGTTTTTCTCTTTAGACTTCGTGTCCTTCTCGCCTTGACCACACTCCGTGTCAATTCCTGTGTTTCGTCTTCGTGTTGTTTTCAACTCGTGTCGGTTTCTATTTTCATCTTCGTGTTGTCTTCAACTCGTGACGGTTACTGTTATTTCTCTTCGTGTCGTGGTCAGCCCGTGTCGCCTCGACTTCGAGTCATTCATTCGAGCTATTTTGTGCTCGAGTTGTTTTTCTTGTGTTTTCAAGTGTTGTTTCACTACGTGTCTTTTTGTTGCCGTTTGTTAGTTCGTGTTGTTTCGTTCTAACCTCGTCTAGGTCTCTTCTGATCGCGTGTCTTTCTATTGCTTCACTCTGTGTTATCTTCTTCTCACCTCATGCTGTCGTCATCTGACTTCGTGTCGTCTTCGTTGTTGTGTTAATTGTGTATCTCGTGTTGTTCTCTTTTTTACCTCGTGCTGTTTTCATATGACCTCGTGTCATTCTCCATTTATTTCGTACTGAAGTAATCTTGTGTATCTCGTGTCATTCTCAGTACAGTGCATCTTGTATTGCTTTCATATACCTCATGCAGTTTTTAGTTATTGTGGCCCTGAGTGTTAATCGTGTTAATTCCTTGCAGGAGAAGAAGAAGGTGGTCAAAGGAAATATTCTCCAATGACTGGGCAGCACGTGATCCGAGGCTGAAATGAAGCTGGCTGAGAGACTGCCACGTGATCCGAATACTTAGGGCTGGAAATGTGGAGGTCACACGTCGGGGGTGATGCTGCTGCTATATATATGAGCCTTCTTCCACAGAAGAAGAACGATCGAAGCAGAAAGCCGGAAGAGTAGAAAGCCCTTCGATCCAGAAAAAGAAGAAAAGAAAGAAAAGAAGAGAGCAGAGAAGAGAGTGAGAGTGAGAGCAGAAAAAGAAAAAGAGAGAGAGATAGTGCTCGTGTGAAGAGAGAAGAAAGAGTGAAGAAGAAGAAGTGCAGAAGAGAGCAGAAGAGAAAGAAAGAGAGAAAGAGAGTGAGCGAGAGAGCTCGTGGAGAAGAAGGAAGAAGCTGCTTGAAGATCTGTCTTCACTGGACCGTGGATCAGATCCAGGCCAGTCAGCTCCATTGAGAGCCACATTGTGCATTTCGTTTTACAGCTTTCTGATTGCTGTATTATTTTCCTTTATTGTTTTTCTTTATTTTCTGATCATCTTTGTTCTTCCGATTGCCCTGTTGGGGATCGGGTTCTTTCTGTTGGTTCAGGAGAAGGGAGATCTGATCTCCAGGTTGCAAGTGATAGGTTGTCACTTGTGGGTTGCCCTCTGGTTAGAGGAAGGGAGGCTAGTCCTCCGGTTCTGGGCTTGTGGTTGCAAGTCCAGTGGTCCCTCTTGGTCTGGAGGAAGAGAGGTCTTCGACCTCTAGTTTCCAAGTGGCTGGGAGTCACTTGGGTGTCCCTCCGGTTTGGAGGAAGAGGGGAGGCTGTTCCCCTGGTCAAGCTGTGTGGCAGCAACTGTTTGCAGACTGAGTCTGCTTGGTTCTAGCGTTTGCTAGTGAAGCCTCACTCCGGTTGGGAGTGAGGGGTGGATGTAGGTCTGGAGGACCGAACCACCTTAAAATCTTTGAGCAGTGGTTTGCTTGTAGTGTGTTCTTCCATATCTCCTACCACCCTTCACAGATTGTCTTGAGATTTCTTATTCTCATTTGTGCTCCTTCCGCTAGTTGGTCATTTGGGGGCCAGTTACATATTTGCTCTTTTGTTTAAAAGGATTTTCAACTGGTTCATCAGATTGCTTGATTTGCTTCCGCTAGATGCTTGGATAGGCACGCTCCAAGTGTTTGTATTTGAGTTGAATCAAATTGGTTCTATTCTGTGTCTATCCTTAGCATCCAAGTTTTATTTGGCCATTATACATAGAAGGATACATTCACCCCCCCTCTGTATCCAGGCCTAGCACTCTAACACAATCCAGCAGCACCTCTCCTTGGATTGATATTGATGTCCTTAACACAAGGGAGAGAGGGGTCCTATTTATAGGGCTTAAATTCGGAGTTAATTCCAAGGGAAATTAGGAAATCATATTTTAGTTTGATTTGGAAGGTGATAAACCATGGCCATGTGTCCCTTCAACATTGGAAAGCCTTAGAACTCCTTTCCCAAGTGAAAAGGGGCTCAAAAGAGAGAAAGAAGGAGGTTCGGTTGGAGTTCAGAATTGAACAAGAATTGGCGACCAGACAGACGGTCGCTATTTAAAAAACGTCCGCGCGAAGTGTCGCTAATTCTGAGGTATTTTGAGACGGATTCGGACTTTTCAAAATTTGAAAAGAATTGGTGACCATGAGAATGTCGCTATTTAGAAATTAATACGAGTTTCGGATGGATTTAAAACCTCAAAATATGGCAAGGAAATTGGCGACTTTACACACGTGCGCTATTTAAATAGCCACAGGCAGGCTGCCATTAATTCATTAAATAGCGGCAGGGTGGCTGCCACCAATTCTTTAAATAGCGGCAGGGTGGCTGTCACCAATTGATTAAATAGCGGCAGGGTGGCTGCCATTAATTAAATAGCGACAGGGTGGCTGCCACCAATTAAATAGCGGCAGGCAGGCTGCCACCAATTCTTTAAATAGCGGCAGGGTGGCTGCCACCAATTCGAAAAGCCCATGAAAAAATGGAGAAAAATCTCAGAAAAATGGAAAAACATGTGTGAAAGCTGGGGGAAGTTGAATATTCAAGAAAAGAGAGGAAAACCACTCAAATAAGTCGATTTGAGGGCCAAATGAGGCATCGCATCGCGATAGGAGATATGCTCAAAATGATGTCAATTTTAGCGTGTCTACAGCTGTCCCACCTTGGCGTCTGCTTTGCAAGGGAGTGACACAGAGTGTAATGAAGTGTAATGTCGTGGAATGGAATGGAATGGAATGGAATGGAATGAACTGGAAGCGATCTGAAAAGCAGATGCCAAGGTGTGATGAGACACGCGATCAACATCACTTGATTAGGAATTGAATCAAAAGCTCGGAATGAAGCAATTTTGAGGAGATTCAATGAAAAGTAACAATTATTTGGATAAAGGAGGAGTGTGCACGCGGGCACGAAGAAGATAAAAAGAGTGATCAACTTCCAATGCGGTGGAAGTACCCCCAGGTCACAAACCTGTAGGTTTCACCATTGGGGAGCGGTTACCAGCTAATGTGGACGTGCTGTAGCCAAGGTGGATCAAAGGAGAATGATTAAATAGGAAGATCCAAACAAGGGAGTTTTCAGGGAAATAGCCCAAAACGCAACAAGGCGAACTGAGGACACAATTCGATGCGGAATATCTCTTATCTTGAATTAAGGATCAATTTACCTCAAAATGATTATTAGAATGATTTTCCAAAGTTGTTTCAAATCCCTATATGAATGCATGCTGGGTTTAAAGGAAAATTTAAAATAAATAAAAATATAAGATAATCAAGGATAATATTGTTAAACTGTCCAGACTGAGTCAAGAAACCGATTTCGTGAGCCGATACTGAGTCGAAGCCCGTTTATCCGCGCACCAACTCGTAAAAGGGAACCATCGTGCCCAGTCGTGGACGGCTCAACGGCCTATCCGTGTGACTAAGATTCCTCTGAAATCATCATTATTTTTGATGAAGGGAAACTCAAATTCCAGATTTACCAAAGCCACAAGGTCCTTGATATAATCTAATAGCGTAAATAACATATAGGCAAATGCATACAGGGAGAGATAGTGATAGCAATAAGCATGAGGGAACTAAAAAAATTGAGGTGCAAGCACCGTGGGACTTGAGTGATGATGCCCAGACGGTGGGACCAAGAACTTCTTACCCTGCGCTCAAAATTTCATTAGCCAAGAGATAATGAAGCATAACAAGCAATGTATTAAAGCATTATGCATATCATTAAAGCATTCAATCAATTGATAGCATGATAGCACATAATGGACTGCAATCAGCATAGTGTGAACATAGCAGTGATAGCACCACATCATGAAAGCATGGATCAAAGTATGGCGTGGTCCAGAGAATCAAAGCACGAAGGTATCAATCATTGTTTGTTAATGCCTTTGAGCCATGAGGATGACGGCTTGGCTAATCATGTTGAAAGATTTGAATTGAAATGATCAGATGAAAATTGGCAAGAATGCTTTGTAGAAGAATAATGTGCATGGCAGCAGGAATAATCAAAAGATTTGGTAGTGAATTGCTTAGAAATCAGACTCGACATGAATCAGCAAGAATCACTCTGAAGGATAGAGAGATGATAATTGAGAGTGCCCAGCTAAGGCAAATCATGGAGATCAATGAGAGTCATCAATGATGTGGGTGAGAAGAGGACTCATCCCAAGTTCTTGGTGCAAAAGGAGTATCCCTGCAAAACAACGTCATCAGAAGAAATATAATGCAATGCAATTTTTTTTGGATTTTTGTTTGGAGTATGCAAATTTTTATGGGCTTTGAAAATTTTCAATTTGTTTTGGGTTTTGGAAAATATTTGATCTTTTTTATGGATTTTGGAAAATATTCAAATTTTTTGGATTTTAGTTTAGGCATTGCTAAAACAGCATCAAAGGGTGTCTTTTTTGAACCAATGGCTAGGGGTCCTCGTTCCTTCCCCTTTTGCTAAAAATTGCCTAAAGCCGGGCGTGCATAGGAAGTGACGCCCTATAACCGGCTACCCTTGGCTAACGGTGCCCCTACTAAGGCTATACCCGAGAAACACTCGGTCTTAGAGGGAGAAGAGAAGAGTAATTTGGGATCAGCTTGATATAAGTTAAGAAGATAACGGGTTTAACTTCTTTCCATAGCATAACCCCTAGAGACTCGGTCTGTTGCGCCAGGGCTTTACGTCATATCATCGAACCTTAAATTCTCTTTTAGGCATGCATACGTCTGGGCTCATAACGTCCCGTGGGGAAACTTTACTGCCCTCTTGCCATGCCAAATTCATTGAATTTTACTTTTCTTTTCACACATTTTTTTCATCTCATGATTTACCTTTTTGTGTCCTTTGGACTTGAGAGATATTGCAATTGAAACATGATATTTGAGAATAAGGTCATAATAGATTACCCCTATTTGAGACTTCCTCTTGTCGGGGTGTACTTAGGTTGGTTGTTTTGCCCAGAATATCTCTGTTCTCATATTTCAGCCGAAGTAAAAAGAGAAAAAGACCTTGTCCCCTCGAGCATGGCCCAAGTAGCAACGATGTTTTACCAAAGAGACGACTAAGGACGCCGTGAAGTGTGTGCGGTGCCCAGCTAAGGGTTGCCCTTAATAAGCGGGGAGAGACTACCGAACTCCCAGTGCAGGGTTCTTATTACCAAAGTGCTGCAAAAGTAAGCTTAAAGACTCTTTTTGCTGAAATTCAATAAAGATAAAACCTAGGATAAAGGCCTAAGGCAACCACTCTTAATCATGTTTAAGAAGCACTTCATTTTGAAAACAGTGCATGAAGAATGATGAAATCAAATCACATGCAAAACGTTACCTTGCAACCTTGTAGAAGCAGCAGCTATCGAAGGCGATCTTGATCATCGTGAGCTTTTTCCTATTTGGAAGATAAAAGGATTGGAAGCCAAGGTTTGAAGTGGCTTAACAAGAAAGAGTGGTGTCAAGATCAGACTTAAACGAACGAGGATGAAAGGAAAAGAGGCGAGGGCTAGAACTCCCTCACTAAGGTGCGGAGACCCTGATCACATGAAATGGTCTACAGAAGAAACAGAAAATCAAGAGGAGGAGTGAGGACTAAAGCCTCGGAAGCAGTGGGAGAACGGGCAGATGCCCAGAGCAGTGGATGCGGAAGAAGTCGGGTTAAACCAAGAATCGGGGGGAATTAGAAGAAGGAATTGATAAATGGAATGAGGCGGATCTGGAGGGTCCGGAGGTAGTGGAGGAGAATCATGACGGGAAGAAGAAGAGTCCGGAGGTTCCGGAGGAAGAAAATCCCGAGGGACGCGATGCCTGGGGAAAAGGTATGGAAAAAGATTCTTTAGGAGGAAGAAAAGAATGAAGGTCGCGATGCCTTGGAAGAATAAGAAGACAAATCGGAAGAAATAGAGGAGATCAGAAGGCTCCGGAGGGACAAGATGGAAAGGGGCGCGATGCCCGTTGTGGAGAGATAGAAAATCCGGGGATTCCGGAGGAAGACTAAGAGAAGGGATGTGATGCCCTAGGTAATCAGATAAGTCCGGAGGTTCCGGAGGCAGGAGATAAAAAGGGGCGCAATGCCCTGGAGAATCATATAAGTCTGGAGGTTCCGGAGGCAGGAGATAAAAAGGGGTGCAATGCCCTGGGGAATCATATAAGTCCGGAGGTTCCAGAGGCATGAGATAAAAAGGGGCGTAATGCCCTGGGGAATCATATAAGTCCGGAGGTTTCGGAGGGATAGCGAAAGAAGAGATGCGATGCCCTAGGAGTGGAGATAAGTCATCCGGAGGTTCCGGCGGAAGAAGACACCATGGGACACGATGTCTAGGGAGGAAAGATAAGCCCGGAAGTTCCGGAGGTGGAAGATATGGAGGGTCCGGAGGTTCCGGAAGGCGGGGAAGATACGGGTTCGGAAACCCATGAAAGAAGAAATGCAAATGCATGTGAATGCCATATGATGGTTGTAAGGGATGCGTGAAATGCATGATATGCAAAGAATGTAGAGAATGCATGGAGTGAGAGGGTAAGATCTTCCTCCTCATCCATGGAGTGGCCCATAGAGAGGAAAATGTGGGTGGAACAAAATAAGGAGCGAATGAATTGGTGGAAAGCCCTTTAGCGAAAGTATGCCCACCCCTCCATGGCGAGCAAGGAGCCCGGCCGAATGACTTAATGGATGGAATTAATGCCCGAATACTCTCATGTGTTATGGCAATATGGGAAGAGAACCCCTTTGTTTGACAAGGGAGTCGTATACTGACGGAATGATGGGTAATGAGAACATTAAAAGAGCATCGACCAATGAATAAGGTGACTTTGATAAAGGGCCGATATGGCATCAATTTGGAAGAATTTATCATGGCAAGCCTTGAAGGAGACTTCTCAAACATACCCAGCATAATGACACGGATCGGCATCTGGCAAATAAAATCTTGAGTTTTGAATGACATAACCGAGGCCAAATCCTTCTTGCCCGGTTCTTGGATATCCCTGGCACATGTGCTTGTAGGAATACACCCACTCCGAGTGGTAATGGATGGTGAGATGGAAGCGGTAAGCTTGATGAGTAATGGAGGTATAATAGAGAGCATCGGCGGGAGGGTAAATGGAGGCGGAGGTTGAAACACATCGGGCTTCTCCCCTTGCTCAGAAGCGAACGAGATCGGCTCGAGTGCAAAAATAGGTGAGTCCTGCCCAGGACTAGCCACGAGTTTGGATAAATGTGTAGGTAAAGTTGGGTTTAGGGTAATTGACTTTGGGGTTATAGTGATAATGGAGGCTTTAGGTGACGAACAAAAAAGAGGTGTTATGGTTTGAAGTTTAACGGGAGGTTCGGCGGAGACTAGTGGAGTGGAGATTAGTGGAGGTTCGACAGAAGGTCTAAAAGATAAAGGTTTGGTGCGGAGGAAGCGCCGGATGGGACGAGAAGGATTAGGGATAGGGGAAGACGCATGATGCACCGGTATGGGTGATTGGAGTATCGACCCATCATCGTAATACCAATTGGTCTCATAAACGGGGTTAGGGACGGTGGCTTCGTCCTGAGCAGGGGGTTCATCGGGTGGCAATGGAGGGAGTGGGAAACGAAGGAAACTCGGAAGGGGTGCCTGCGGAATTTCAACATTTTGTGCCATCTCCAAATCTTCATCTTCATCAAAAACATCAAGTGGACGCCGTGGCGGAGGCGTATAATGTTGTGGTGGAGAATTTTGTGGAGGATTATGTAAAAATGGAAGCAGAGGGTCATGATACTGTGGGAAATGTTGTGGAGGTAAATATGGAGGCGAAGGGCCATATGGATGATGAACATGGTGAATTGGTTGAGGGCGGACGGCGTCCACTTGATCATCGAAATCTTACTTACTTGAATCTATAATGCCATTATCTCTCCTCTCCTTTGAATCCTTTTCCATTTTGGTGATATTATTCATGAAATCATGAAGAGGATTGATTTTGAGGAGGAGGAGGAGGAGAAGCGGGCCGCGGACTTGTGACCGTCTTGAGTTGTTCCTCCATTGACGTAATTTTATCAAAGAGATTTTGCTGGAAGGGTGTAACTTGCAAAGTGGAGGGTTGGCACCGCGGCCTTGGAGGGGCGGCTTGATATGAAGACCGTGGAGGTGGGATAATAGACCGACCCACAAAAGGACCCAGATGGGCCGGGTTGCAAGGAGCGTGTGGGCCGTGGGGCCGTGGAGGAGGAGGAATAGAAGGAGGCAGGTGATGGATTGCCCGAGGAGGAGTTTGTGTAGAAGAAGGTGGATGGGCTCCTTGGATGGGAGTGTGAATAGAAGAGGGAGGCGAGTGATGGGCCACCCGAGGATGAATGGAAGGAGGTGGGTGATGGGCCACCCGGGTATGAGATGAAGGTGTGTGATGGGCCACCCGTGTGGGATTGGAAGGAGGAGATGGAGATGCACCCTCAACAATTGCCTTAAGGGCTTAGATTTGTTGAGAGGTAAGATGATCTAATGCATGCAAAACTTGGGAAACCTTCTCATCATGTGGAGGAGACGGTCCTGGGGGAATAGTGGCTTGTGATTGGTGCAAGGAACCATTAGATTGGACATTACCCATAGGTCGAGCAATACCATAAGAATAAGGATGTGGTCCCTTGAATGAGTTATGATGAGAATTAACATGTTGAAGTTGAGGATCATAAGATGTGGTTGGTTGTGCATCCTCATGATTATAATTAGGATTGGATATGTTTGTTTGATTATCAAAGCGAAACATCACGCAGATATCAAATGTTCAATCAAAATAATTTGCAAAGATCACACAAGTTGGAATGTTCACACTTGATTTTTAAGTTAAAACCTTGATGAATTAGATGAGTTTAGCAAAATTTGATATAATTCACACAAGGTTGGAAACTAGTTTCAATATGATTTCCTTCAATGCCAACTAGGTTCACTCTCTCACCATGCATAGGCCAACTAAACCCAATGAACTTCAAGGTACAACCTGCCCAAGCGTCCGTGAGGGAATCCACGGGTGCGGGGACTTATGGAGGCTTGGTTTAAGAATTTCTGATCCAAAGAGATGGAATGTTCAATGGAGGGTCCTTCCTTAACCAAGAGAGGGTATGGATCCTAGAAGGTGTAGAGAGAGGAGGTCTCCCTAGCCAAATGTAAATATGAATGCAGAAATAATGTAAAATGAAGAGAATACATATGTATGCGTAGAAATATAGAAAATGATACAGAATATAGTACAAAAATAAGAAATCTGTAAAAACTCAGGAAATTGGCGCCCTTATAGGTGCCGCTAATTCATGGAAGGGCGCCCCTGTGAGTGGGCGTCAATTCCTATGCTTTTTCTTTTTCTCTTTTTTTTTTCTTTTCATAAAAACTAAATGACACCCTGCACTCTGTCGTCAATTCTCTAAGGGACGCCTTTGTGAATGGGCGTCAATTCCTGTGTTCCCAGAAACACCACCATCGGCCAGAAAGCTTAAACAGTGATTAAAATACCAATAGGAAGGAATGAGAACACTCACAATCACAAGATAAAAATCATGGCAATCAATAAGAACATGAAATAGGATATAGCATGCTCATCATTTTTTTTAAGAGATGGATAAATGGACTTTCTTAAAATCTAACAAACTAACAACCACTTAGGGAGAGTGCTATATGGAGCACAAAAGGAGGTGCACCGTGGGTGCAAAGGGGATATGGCACACGTGGGTGCCCAAGGGGAAGGGTAATCAAAAGAAAAACAATGGTGGTCCCACCGTGATCGCTAATTTGTAGATTCTAAGAAGATTCACTTAAGGAAAGAAAAGGATAATATAACTAGAAAAGCGTGGGAAGAGAGAGAAAGGGGAGCATGCGTAGGATGCTAATGGAGGGTGATCGCTAGAGACACGCAGGCCTCAAATGATATAACAATAAACAAAGGAGGGATTGCGATATAAATACCTTAAGCATAGGAGATTGTGAATGTTCCTTCTCTTGCTATCGGCCGGTCGATGAAGAGAGTTCTTCTATTGATTACCCTTGCAAAATTAACAAACACCAACAAAAAAATATGGATTAGAAACCAAGATGTGTAGTATCAAATCCAAATATAAATATGGACATAAAAAACATGGATATTGGTGTTTGGCCTTTAAAAAACCCCTATGCAAAAGGGTAGGTAGAAGATGATGTATGATGAAGAATAGAGAGAGATGTGCAAGTGTTGCACTAAGGGAGATGTGCTAGAGTGCACACCATGGGAAGATCTCAATATTGAGATAAAAAGAGATAAAAGAAGAATATGATATGATGCATGCAATTAACTAAAGCAAAAATAAGAGATAGGAGGGGGAAAGCTCAGTGATTTTCTCCAATTTGGCTTCAAGATCTTCAAGGGAGGAAGAAGAACTCAATGGATGAAGCTTGTGGGTTCATGGGAGCCTCCTCCTTGAGCCTTCAATCCAGCAGCACCTCTCCTTGGATTGATATTGATGTCCTTAACACAAGGGAGAGAGGGGTCCTATTTATAGGGCTTAAATTCGGAGTTAATTCCAAGGGAAATTAGGAAATCATATTTTAGTTGGATTTAGAAGGTGATAAACCATGGCCATGTGTCCCTTCAACATTGGAAAGCCTTAGAACTCCTTTCCCAAGTGAAAAGGGGCTCAAAAGAGAGAAAGAAGGAGGTTCGGTTGGAGTTCAGAATTGAATAAGAATTGGCGACCAGACAGACGGTTGCTATTTAAAATAACGTCCGCGCAAAGTGTCACGCTCGTCAGCGCGTGTCCTAAGCCCCCAACTACGTGTGCACACACATACCATCTGCTCTACGTCGGGTCCTCTAGCTGGTTTCCCCCCCACCGGACTCTGGTGGCAAAGGCAAGGAGCCCTACGGTAACCAGCCTAAAAATCGCCTCTCACCGGGTCTCGCTCTCCACCACTCCCAGGTGGGTCCGCACCCGCGTTCGCAGAAAGCTATGACTAGTGGATAGGTCACTGGAAGGAAGGACTGACTCACGGAAAGTGCTGTCTAGTGTTTCCCCTCTCGCGTCGAAGAAACGGGACGGCACACACTCGGTGCAGCGCAAAAAGCGCAGAAGCACGATTCCCACGGCAGCACACAAGCTGTCACGCCGATTCCCCATCCCAGAGAAAGCGGGAAACCTCAACCCTAGGCCGGATAACTGGACTCGCAGTCCAAGGCCAAACACATGGCCCACGAGGGAATCACCTTCCAAAGAAACTCGCGACATGCGGGGAGACCCAACCGCACACACACACACCGATACACGGTGACTCGATCGAGCGCAACACGAAATCCCGGAACACGTGGAGTCACCCGGATCCACCACACCTATGGGTACGCTAATCGAGGTAACACGGTCCTCCCGACACCCTCAAACATGAACACAGAACTCTCGGGGTGTCTGGGATACTCACGAGATCGCAAGTCAACCACTGGGTCCCAACCAGGTCGACCAGGGACCTACACAATGCGAAACAATCGCAGCAAGCACGAAGAACCACTTTGGCGCAACACAGTGCCTGGCGGTCTACCTTGGGCCGTCACAAGCTGTAACGGTCCAAGCCTCGACCGTCACAGCACTCTAACGGTCCAAAACAGGAGCGTTACGCGAGAGGGGCAACACTGGCTATGACGCACCAGGGGCAACGCTGGACATCACTTTCCGTGAGTCAGTCCTTCCTTCCAGTGACCTGTCCACTAGTCGTAGCTTTCTGCGCACGCGGGTGCGGACCCACCTGAGAGTGGTGGAGAGCGAGACCCGGTGAGAGGTGGTTTTTAGGCTGGTTACCGTAGGGCCCCTTGCCTTTGCCACCAGAGTCCGGTGGGGGGGAAAACAAGCTAGAGGACCCAACCTAGAGCAGATGGTCTGTGTGTGCACACGTAGTTGGGGGCTTAGGACACGCGCTGACGAGCGTGACCCCAGCTAGTCCTTGTTGTGGTACTTGTTACGTGTCTGAGTCTCACGCCCGGGGCGTTGTAGCTAGACACTTGTGACGCGGTGATGCTTCTGGTCGTTCTTCTAGTGGGTAGTGCTCCTGTTCGCGGGTAGGTGTGGACTCGAGGTTTGTTGGACCGAGGTTTAGTAGTACGATACTGTTAGAGTAGATGGCTTTTCCATTTATTTACTTTAGCTTGTTGGTTCTACTGTACTCCTGTCGAGTTGGGAGTGACAGACTGTCAGTCAGTCTTTGTGACTCCGACCTTCGGGTTTCGACCTCGTTGACCATTGAGTTCCAGGTGTTTCACCGTGGCGCGTGTGTCGGCTCTCGTGCCGTTTGACTAGTGCTAGTGGCTTTACCGAGGTTGCGTCTTGTTGTGCGGTACCCGTGACCAGGCGTCAGGGTTGCACTTTGGACAGCGTGTCCAGGTTGGCCGTGTTCTGGGAGACAGGCCTCTACGGCATGGTTGCCATGGGCTTTTACTTCGGTAAGTGGTACTAGTGTAGTTCGGTAGCCCCCAACCGTGTGATCGGGGTGTGTTTCTGGTACAGTATGAGTAGCTGTAGTGCCGAGTTTTGACCGGCCACCGTTTCGCTGTTCATGCTGTAGTTGTAGCTCTCGTTTCCGCTACCGCCGTTGTTTCCAGTTGGGGTTCCGCGGGATCCCTGCTGAGTCTCTGTTTTAGAGACTCATTCCCTACTTTTCAGGTGTGGCGGTTCTTCTTCCTCGAGGTTCGAGGGCGCGGTGCGGAGGTTCTCAGTTGCCAGCTCGCCGGGCCGAGTGTTCACTCGGCATGTGGTACGTTTTTACTGCTTTAGAATGTACTTTCTGTTGGACTAGACTCTGTTGTAGCTGTAGTTGTTTATTTATTTCTGTTAATTATTGAATTGTCTCGCTTTATTTCCTATTTCTTTGTGCCTCCACACTCCTTTTAGCCCTTCCGAGCCCTCCCGGCTCGTGGGCGGCGGTTCGAGTCTTGGGTTATCGGGCCTTCCCGGTAATCGGATTCTCGGGTCGTTACAGATGGTATCAGAGCGAGGTTGTGGACGTACATAGGAATTCGAGATATTGCAGTGATCAGAGTCCATAAGGTCCAGTACAGTCGGCAGTTGGCTTAGGGTTTTGCGTTCACTTTCCGCCTAGTTTCTTGCTTGAGAGCTTGTGTGCGCTGTGTGGCGCTGAGAAGGTGGTTGCTGTCCGCGGCTTTCGTGCCGGCGTGGAGTCTAAAGGTCGAGGTCGAGAGCTTTCTCCCTCATCATTGGTGGCCCCGGTTGTGCTGTGTTGGGCAGAGCTTGCCGACAGATGTGTCGCTGTGGTGCTGTGTTCGAGGTGTTTGCAGCGAGGTTAGGTGGCTGGTGAGGATTGCTTGTGGTTAAGTGGCCGTGAGCATGCTCTGAGGGAGCTGCTGTCGGTTTGGCCACTCCAGCTTGAGGTTTGTCCAGCTCCTGAGGTGTTCTGATCGAGAAGCGTGCTCAGGTGAGCGGAATATCTTCTCAGTGAGCTGCTGTTTCGTCAAGCCTGATGTTCTTGTCGTGCTCTGTGGCGTCAGAAATGACGTGTCAGTCCCGATTGTTTTGCAGATTTTGAGGCAGGATTTGGCAGAGATGTCCCGATAAGTCTTTGCTCCTACGTTTCTATCAGTGGATGGGTTGTGTTCGCCCTAGAGTTGGCTTGAGATGTGAAGGCTCCACGGCGAGTTCGGGACTCGAGGATGAGCGTCGGCGGTTCGAGTCTCGGGTTATCGGGCCTTCCCGGTAATCGGATTCTCGGGTCGTTACATTCGGACTTTCCGAAATTTGAAAAGAATTGACGACCATGAGAAGGTCGCTATTTGGAAATTAATACGAGTTTCGGACGGATTTAAAACCTCAAAATATGGCAAGGAAATTGGCGACTTTACACACGGGCGCTATTTAAATAGCGACAGGCAGGCTGCCATTAATTCATTAAATAGCGGCAGGGTGGCTGCCACCAATTGATTAAATAGTGGCAGGGTGGCTGCCATTAATTAAATAGCGGCAGGGTGGCTGCCACCAATTAAATAGCGGCAGGGTGGCTGCCTCCAATTCGAAAAGTCCACGGAAAAATAGAGAAAAATCTCAGAAAAATCTGGAAAAATGGAAAAACATGTGTGAAAGCTGGGGAAAGTTGGATATTCAAGAAAAGAGAGGAAAACCACTCAAATAAGTCGATTTGAGGACCAAATGGGGTATCACAGTGCGATAGGAGATATGCTCAAAATGATGTCAATTTTTACGTGTCTACATA
The DNA here is from genome assembly GCA_022559845.1 of Amorphophallus konjac. Lineage (NCBI taxonomy): Eukaryota > Viridiplantae > Streptophyta > Magnoliopsida > Alismatales > Araceae > Amorphophallus > Amorphophallus konjac. The sequence goes on from CM040118.1 coordinate 148,875,726, forward strand.
TATGATCACAAGTAAGCAAGTTGACAAGAGTAAGATTTCAAGAACAATTATGTAGCATGTATAATAATTCAATTGGACATTTCACGTAAGCATGTACGAGTATTTCATGTAAATCAAGCAAGTCAAGTATTTCATGAATGAGTGGTATGTCATAAACGAATCTAGCAAGCAAGTACTCGGTGCAATGCCACACCAGGTCAATATAGCTCTCATGGGCACAAGTACTTTTGGACACTCCCCCAGGATCAGACTGAGTCCCATTAATGCCAGGCATTGGTTATTATGGATCATTGATCCCAAGTATTTATTTAGACATCCACATAAGGTACATGGCCAAAGAATTTTCAAGAAAAGCTTAAGAAGCATAGTATAGCGTACAACTAGTCATTTAGTTATGGAGGACTCTAGAGGTGGCCCCTACAGGCTCAAGAGGTGGCTCCCGTCATGTAGCACTTTGCGCCATTCCAACCTCAAGAGGTGTCTCCTATAACGTAGCACTTTATCCCGCATGGCACTTAGCTCCTACACTCCCAAATTGTAGTTTATAACTAAAGTATAGATTTTCATTTCCATTTCCAAGGACATGAAGAGTAATCGAAGTTTACAAGAGAATTTGAAGGATGATTGAGGGGATAATGTTTAGCGACATTAAGGTAATGAGGAAAAGAGTTGTCGATCAAGGCATGATCAACACTTCCGAAATTCGTGTAAGGTATCTTTAGATCGAGTTTTTCCTTAGTCGGTGTTTAGCGAGAACACCAATAATTCACGGCCAGGTAAGAGTTGGGACAGTGGGAGGCTCCCCTTGCATTTGCAAGGACCTAATTAAATAATCACTTATCCACTTAAAGCGTTTAACCGTGGACCTCTTTCCTTAGACACCGGTCTTTCTTGATAATCTTGCTAGCTACACGACTTTGTCAGAAACCCGAAACGCTTAATTCATTTTAAGAAGAATCCAAGGTATGAAAGAGTTCAAGGTATAGGCCAAAGCCTAGGGAACAATCCAATGAAAGCACTAAATGCGAGAAACTGGAAGAATTGGCGTCCACTCAGGTCATCGCTAATTCTAGAATTTGCGTCCAAGAGGAAGGGCGCCAATTCTAGGATTAAATTAATTTAGAAATATATATATATTTTAAATTAACGTCTGTTCAAAAAGACGTTATTTCTTTAATTCACGTCACCGAAAAAGGGCGCTAATTCCATCTATTATTATTATTATTCCTTAGTTTAAAATAAAATTATTTTTAAATTGGCATCCGTGTGCAAGGGCACAAAATTTTAAATTCGCGTCCGCTTAAGGAGACGCTAATTCCATAGTTTCCTAATTATTTGATTTATTAATTAATCACATGAATTGGCGTCATCGGTATGGACGCGCATTTAATATTTATATTTTATTATATATATATATATTTGAGAGATTGATGGTAGAGCTGAGGGTTTTTAAAGAATAAAGAGAACAAGGGAAAAGAATACATAAGGCATAAAGATAAATAGGTGTATAGTAAGGTTAGGTGGAACTTCTAAAAAGGTGAGAGTGCATCCTACCGTGGAAGTGTGATCAAAAGTCATGGTTACTATTCATTTAACACATTACTGTTCATTTAGAGTGAATAGTGCCACCGTTTAATTAGCAAGAATTTAGTAAAATAAATTATATGATAATTAAGAGAAAAATCTAAGGTCTTTAATCATGAAATATCACAATTTTATTTTATCTAGTTTAAAAGATAAAAATCTTTAAAGATGGTATGGCATGTTAACCAATGAACATTGCCACCTTTCAAATATTAATCTTTTCATGGATCTAAATACATGAAAATTAAGAGAAAATTATGGGGATTTCAAAAATATACTTATCCAAAAATTTTAAGCATCTGGTTACATGATTATAAAATTTTAACCATACGTTGATTTATCTTACGTGAAACAGACACTGTGAAACCGTAACGTAATATGCATGCAATAGTTTTAGTTAATATCTTAGGCTTAAGATATTGAGATAACTCACGTAAAACTAATAGGAAACATGCTACATGGAATCATGAAACATGCAGAGTTCATGCAAGATTTAATTACTAACAAGTTTTTGCTTAGGAGAGAACACCTACTTGATTGAAATGGAAGAGGGAGAAGAGGAAGAACGAAATGACCACCCAGAGCCCCCTTTTCCTTTGAATCCTTCCCAACGTGTAAGGCAAAAAGGGTGATTTAGGGGCCCATTTATGGGGAAAAATTGGCCAAAATAGTAAGATTCCTCTCCCCACAAATTAAACTCATCTAACACCTAACTCAGTGTTCATGGCCCATGTTAAACTATTTCACTAACCCACCTTCAATAGGGTACAACCAACATTTCGGTGCTTTACTTTTTTGGTCATCCTTCTAGAATTGTATTAATTTATTCTAAAGAATGGGTGTTTAAGATGGACTACCCATTTTGTCTATTTGGCCCATTACTCCCAACCTAACCTAATAACGCTGGTCCAAAGGTCTAAATGCTATTCATAAGCAATTTAGTACATTAAGGTTAGTTCCTTAGCCCAAATTATAAATTCTAGGGAATTTGACTAGTTCTCTTGAAATTTAAGCTATTTAACGTCAAGAAAAATTTAATATAATCTCATTATTTCTTTTAACTCAATTGAAATATTATTATTATTATTATTATTATTATTTGAGTCGCTACATTAAGATTGCCTGGCATAGAGATATAATTCCTACTGAGCTCTCGCTCACCCAATTTTTCCCAATCTTTTTCAGGTAGCTCGGATGAGGATGCTCCATCTGATGGGGAAGGGCGAGAGTAAAGCATTGGAGCGAGCCAGCCTAGGAGCCCCGTCGTGTCATGTTTCTGTTAATGTCATAGTTATGTTAGTTTGAGTGGAGTCGTCATTGTCAAATGTTGGTTTGTCAAATTGGGTAATTTTGTTATTTTGTCAGTTATGTAAGGTGTGGTGTGTTGGATATTGTTGGTAATTTTATGAATGAAAGTTAGAAGTTTTATTTAGTATAATTGCCCTTGCCTATTGTCATGGACGGTTATTATTATTAGTTCGCTCTGATTGACATGAATGTTATAATTACTGTGTTCCGATTTTTCGTATCGGGGCGTAACAAGAATTGTCTGGTAAGATTCGTGGGCGCGACAAGAAGGAGCAGGTTACTAGTTCGGGCTCTTTTAAGACTCCTTTCTATAAGAAGAGGCCTAATGGCGGAGGATATTTTCATAAGGACAAGAAGGCTAAGAATGAGAAGCAGTTAGTTCCTGTAGCTGCTATGTCAAAAGAAATATGTAAGCATTGTGATAAAGCTGGGCAACGAGCTGAAGAATGCTAGAGGAGATTGGGAGCTTGTCTCGTTGCGAGAGTCGTGATCATCGGATTCCTGATTGTCCATTGCTTAATGAGCAAGTTGGGAACGAGTTGCTTAATCAAAGAGTGCGTCAACGCAAGCATCAAATGGTGTTGACGTAGGCTAAACACTCGCTTGTCAATAGGCAAGACTCCTCAAGAAGGTCGACACTATTTTTCACCGTATGTCGACACAGGGCCCCTCACAGAAATCGTTATAAACGCATCTTTCAAAGAATGCGTTGACGCACCCTCTCGGCTGCGTCGACGCCATGAAGGCTTAGCTCGCAAATGGTACAAGTAGAAAGTTGGCTGCATCGACCCCATTCGCTACGCTGTGTCGACTCTATGAAGGTCTAGCTCCCAACAGCTCACAAGACAGTTAGCTGCGTTGATGCAGGGAGTTGAGTGCATAGACGCCATGTGAAGACCTTCCTCTGACGTATCTTGTTCGATTCAAATATGCAATCAACGGCGCAAATCTCCAGATCTCGCGAATCAAGGTCTGAAAAAAGCTCCTAGGACAAAAAATTGTCCTCTTCATCATGAGGCATCAAAACACCTTTTTGTGAAGGAAGATTTGTCAGTTGACATATCTGGGAAAGGTCTCTTTTCATGGTACTCTGCCTTTTTGCAACAGCCAATCAGATTTCAGTCCCTAAAAGTACCTAGGACAGAGGACCATCCCTTTCTCTCCTGGGCCAATGAGGAGGCAGATCTGGAAGAGCTCCCTGACCAAGAGCATCATTTCTATTTCAACCAATTACAAGGCAACATCTTGGAGGGAAATTCATTTTACCCCTTCCCTCTATAAATATGAAGCCCTTTTGCATGCTGCATGCTCCTGCCACTACCGTTGCTTCAAACACAGTAGCATGGGGAAGAAGAGAATGGGAAAAAGAGAGGAAAAAGAGAGGGAGAGCCTGCCTGAAGCATCTAGGAGAAAAGCTCAAGAGGATAAAGAAGAGAAGGAGAGGTTGTAGCCTAGAGACCAGTTTCACCCAATCTAGCCCCGTTAAGGTCTCAGATCACATTTTGCTTTCTCTTTGTTCAGCTTCCTGATCTTTATCAGAATCTACATTGCTACCATTCCTGGTTGGTGTTTTTTCTTTTTGTTTATATTGTTTCAAGTTTCATCTCTTAGACCTTTTGTGTGTGCTTACTGAGTTTCCTCAGCGATGTTTCCGACACCCTATTTCAGGGACCGGAGTATGTGTGTTGGCTGCCTTGCAGCCGTGTGTGTGTGTGGGGGGGGGGGGGTGTTCATCCCCGTCAAGCTGTGTGTCAGCTGAAGCTGTGAATCAGCGTGTGTGTGTGTTCTTCTTGGCTAGAAGTGGAAGCCAAACCAAGTTGGTGAGGGGTGGACGTAGGCCTGCTAGATAGCAGCCGAACCACCTTAAAACCTATGTGTTGTGGTTTGCTGCGTCCACTCCTTCTCATCTACCCCCTTCACAGGTGTCGCAATTCGATTAAAGTGTTTCATGTGTTTGAGCTTCAGACACCCCTTATATTAGCATAAAACTGCGCCTGAAATCGCTCCTTCAAACTTGTAGTTTTGTTTTATTTTTCGAAGTGCCTAAGAATTGGGTAGAGGATCCATTCAAACCCCCTCTAGATCCACTCATACCACCTATCAATTGGGGGTCGAAGAGAAGAGTTGGCAGCGCGGCATGGCTTCGCCCCACATCGAAAAATGCCCTCCCCTCGAGCTCATGGCCACGGAAGGCTATTTATAGACCGTAGAAGCCCTAAATCAAATTTTGAGGATAAATCCTAGAAAGAAAGGATTTTTAGAGATACATCCATAGGATATTGATGAGATAATGCCCCTAGAAGGGATAGGAATTGATCTGGCACGAAATCCACGGAGGAGATGACTTGAAATAGGACTCTAAGACATCCTCGGCCGGAGAAATCAGAGCTCGGGATGAACATGACTCTGCATTGAGAACACGGTCTATCGCGAGATCGTGACCTAAAGAATGCCGTAAGGCAAGGACCACGACCTTCCTAGAGAAGAAAAGACCAAAGCTGCGTTGACGCACCAATGACCATGGGTCGACACACCCAGTCGACACACGGAGAAGAACGCAGTCTGCTAGTCGACCATGACCAGGTGTCGGCAGATGTGGGCACAGGTCGACTGAACCTGGGAATAGGTTGACTGATATTTGAGTATCAGTCGACTGAACAGAGAATAGGTCGAATGATTTTAAGAAGTAGTCGATTGAACTGAGAGTAGGTCAACTGATATTAAGGCCTAGCTAACAGACATCAAGACGTGGTCTCCTGTTCGACCGTGATCATAGGGACGCGGTGGTTCGACAAACCGCGATCAGAAATCAGTCGACTAAAATGGGCATAGGTCGACTGAACTTAGTAAGTCAGTCGACTGAATTTGACATCGGTCGACTGAACTTGCCATAGTTGGTCGACCGACCTAGAGATGCAGTCCCCTGATCGACCGCGACTCTGGAAAAAAGGCCAGAGCTAGTGAAACTCGTGGAAAATAACCTCCAGGGCTTGACAGACCGGGAAATGAACAAAATGGGTTCAAAAATGTGATCAAGGAAGACTCCAAAATAATGGGTAATTCGGGATATCATAAAAAATGAATAAGAGAAAGACTTGACTTGTAGGCTGAAAACGGGTGTCAACGCATAGTTTTCAAGATTGTCTCGATATGCGCCACACTTGGTGGGCACTGAAAAGATGAAGGCGAGGAGGTTTATCAATGGACTGAAACCTCAATATATCACTCAATTGGCTCCAATGGATGTGCAGACTTATGTGGAAATGGTCAAGAAAGCGCAGCTGTTGGAGGATGCCACAGAATTGCCTGGTAAGATTCGTGGGTGTGACAAGAAGGAGCAGGTTACTAGTTCGGGCTCTTTTAAGACTTCTTTCTATAAGAAGAGGCCCAATGGCGGATGAGATTTTCATAAGGACAAGAAGGCTAAGAAGAATGAGAAGTAGTTAGTTCCTATAGCTGCTATGTCGAATGAAATATGTAAGTATTATGATAAAGCTGGGCACCGAGCTGAAAAATGATGAAGGAGATTAGGATCTTGTCTCGTTGTGGGAGTTGCGATCATCGGATTCCTGATTGTCCATTGATTAATGATCAAGTTGGGAACGAGAAGCGCCAGGGAGGAGTAAAAAGGCAAGGATGTCTTCAAGCACTGCAAGAGGCGGAACCTGCTGGCGAGGGCGATATTATGGAAGGTACTCTTGATGTTTATTTTAAGTCTGCTTTTGTCTTATTTGATACCAAAGCAACTCATTCATTCATCTCTCGAAGTTTTACTGCTATGATATCTGTGAAGCCTATTTTGTTAAAATCTGAGTTAGTCATCACTACCCTTATTGGAGCTGTGACTGAGATAAAATATAATTACCCTGATAGTAAAGTTTTAGTTGGTGGTCAGAATTTGCCTGCCGACTTGGTTTGTATGGAGATGGATGGGTATGATGCCATCCTAGGAGCGGACTGGTTGTCTTGGCATGAAGCTGTTATAGATTGCCAGAAGGGTATTGTAACCTTTAGTATGTATCCTGGATTTGTCTACTCTGGTCTTCGGAGTCGTAGTGGTCCGTTTCTAATTTCGGCCCTCCGAGCCGATAAGCTTATGAGGAGAGGGTGTGTAGCTTTCTGGCTTTTGTTACCGTAGCTGAGCATAGAGGAGCGAAGCTCAAAGAAATTCGTGTGGTTAAGGAGTTTCCCGATGTGTTTCCGGAGGATTTGCCTGGTCTACCCCTGGAGAGGGAAGTGGCGTTCACTATTGATCTTGTTATTGGTGCTGGCCCCGTATCTAAAGCTCCTTATCGGACGTCCCCTGCTGAACTGAAGGAATTGAAGGAATAGCTAATGGAGTTATTGAAGAAAGGATTTATTAGGCCAAGCATTTCACCGTGGGGAGCGCCAGTTTTGTTCGTTAAGAAGAAGGACAGTTCGATGAGATTGTGCATATATTATCGGCAACTAAATCAGTTAATCATCAAGAATAAGTATCCACTATCGAGGATTGATGAATTGTTTGACCAGATTTTAGGAGCTCGGTATTTCTCAAAGATTGATCTCAGATCTAGTTATCATCAGCTAAGGATTAAGGAGGAGAATATTTTCAAGATGACATTTAGAAGTAGGTGCAATACCCTGGATTTTTCGAATCAGAATCTGCGGGTTTTGGAGTGCTTTTGTGGGTCCCGGATCGTGTTTTACAATTAAATCGAATTTTTGGCTGTTTAGCCTTCGGACCCCTGTGTAGTGCGATCCGACATGTTTTTGGGCTCCAAGATGTTGCAGGCACGTTGTACGTTTTCTGAGGATCGTGGGAATGATTTTTCCAATTTTTTCTATTTTCTAGATTTTTAAAACCCCGATTTATTTTCTATAAAAATAACCCTTCACCCCCCTCTCCCTCATTCTCTAATTTCTCTCCTTCTCTCCTCTCGGTTCTCTCTTTCTCTCCCTCTCTTCTCCGGGCGGACGACTGAGCTAGAGGTGGGTGAGGTGACGAGGCTCGTGGGAAGAGGAGCGGTAAGGATGGAACGAGGATTGAGGCGGTGGCGAGGCGATTCTTCCTCTGTGGATTTCAAAACCCGGCGACGGTTCGTGAAGCGTTTTCACAAGGAATCAGCATCCTCGGCACGGGTAATCTTCGGTGGAGCTAGGGGGACAGATCCCTAACCCATGCATTTCATTTTCCTCACGTTTTATAGCCCGTGGTGAGTTCGAGGGTGGTTTCCTACCATGCCGGGGTGAAAATGCATGTTTTTAGGGTGAGAGGCGATTCGATTGATTCGGCGAGGTTTTTATGGATTGAATGGGACCTCCCGGTGCTATGGAGGTTGTAGAAGGGTTTCCCCATGTTTTCCCCATCAAATGGTCTGAGTGGGGCGTGGTTTGAGCTCCCACGACGGAGCCCTCGTCGCTGCGTCGTCGAAATCGATCGACCGACGGAGAGGATCGGTCGACCGACGACATGTCTGCCACGGAAAAGGGCAGTCTGCCCTGGTTCTGTCAACCGACCCAGAGGGACCGGTCGACCAACCCAAGTCAAGGGGGGCGGCTGGACATGTACCGGTCGACTGACCCAGTGGGGTGGTCGACCGATCAGCTAGTTGGTCGACCTACCCAGGGGCCTGGTCAATAGAAATGCACCTGTTCGCCTATTTTGGCCCCTGGTAGACCTGGTTGTGACCCTTTAGTTGACCTTTGGGCTCGTGGATGTCCCAGACACCCCGTGGGTACTGAGACCATGTTTTTGGGTGTCCGGAGGTGTCATGTACCTTGATTAACGTGCCTAGTTTTGAAGGTCCGGGTGACCCCATGTGTTTCGGGCTTCCTTGTTATGCTTGATCGAGTCACCGTGTGCCGGTGTAAGTGCGGAGGGCTATTCCCGCACAACGTTAGCTTCTTCGAAAAGTGGTTTCCATGTGGGGCATGCGTATGGCTAATGATAGAGTGTTCTATGGCCCGGCCTGGGGCTGGGAGGTTTCTTGGTCTCCCTTGGAAAGGGAATTAACTCGATGATTGCGGGCCGCCTGAAGGATTATTCTTAACTGTGGTTTTCGACCCTAGGAGTAGGGTAGATTGACGGCATGCTGCCGTGTTGTACAACGGTCTTGACCTGTGTCACGCCCCGACGTGAAAAATCGGAACGCGACAGTAGAGTTAAAATATGTTGATTTCCAGACATGCTGTGCCTTGGGTTAGCATTTAGATAACTCAAAAATAACACAATAGCAAAATGTAGGAACAACTCCCTAATAATCATTTATTCCAAACTAATGAAACATAAATAAGTTCCAATATCCATCAACAACTAAATGAACCAAAGAAGTTCTCACTATCCACTAACTTCTTAACATTACAACTCAATAATAACTGAACAACCAAATTACATTCCGAAACAACTTTAACATGACGACACTCTTGACTCAAGCTATCTAAGGACACTCCAAGAGGCTTTTTAGCTGGCTCACTCCAAGGACTTCACTCCTGCCCATCCCCGTCTGTTTGCGTATCCTCACCGGAGCTACCTAAAAATGGGGGGAAAAAACTGGGTAAGTGAACGCTCAGTAGGTAATAGCAGGTAGGGTTTAAGTAATTAACAATTTAATTTAAGGTCATGTGCATAAAATAAATGACGATAACCAATGAACATAAGCAAGAATGGAAAAAAGTAATATAGAATTGAGATATCATTTCCATGCACTTGGCCGATCAAGTAAATAAACAAGCAAGTCAAGTAGAATTAATTCCATGTAGGAATTCCAAGAATGAATGAGTGGATGAATGTCATAGATATCACGCTAGTCATGCACTCGGTGCAATGCCCCACCATGTCATTACAACTCCCCGGGACACTAGTACTTTTCGGGCGCTCCTCCCAGGACCAGACCGGGCCTTTATGATGCGTTGGTATTGATTTGGTGGATCTAATATCCATGTAACTGAAGTCCCGCTATCAATGACACCCAAGAGGGGGGTGAATTGGGTGTTTACAAATTTTAAAGAAACTTTTGGTTTTTTTACAAAATATGTGATAAACATTAATTAGTAATATGAAAACTATTTAACCAATTCTCTCAAACTCACCGTTCCAACATGACCATAAAACGAATACAATCAAACCACACAAATAACACACAATGCACAACGGTTTTTAAGGTGGTTCAGATGCAACGACGGTAATCCTACGTCCACCCCTCACCAAACCCGGTGAGACTTCACTAGGGGATAAATCCCCAAACGGAGACGACACTCCAACCACACACGCAGGATGATGCCTCCCCACACACACACAGGGATGCACCCCAACACACACACACACACGGAGACGAGCTCTCCAACACGATCCAACAAGCGGATCAACAAAACACACACATGCTGCGACAAGTGCAGCACTCCACACACAAACACTATGATCGGAATAAAAACACACACGTAGATCTAGGAAGACCTACGCACACACGAATCAAATATGACAACCATACACAAACACGGATCCAGAACGATCCACACACACACACACAAGTTTTTGCAGTTTGTACAACACACGAATATGAGCTTGAAACACAATAAGGCACAGTTTAGAAATCCCCTGATTTGGCTCCCCCTGAATGTATGCTGATGATCTTTGAGTGATGCTTGCTTCTTCAATTTATTAGAAGTTGATGGCTTCAGATGGATCTTGAATCTTTAGCTCTTGGATGAAGAGTTGATCCACGGATCACTATTCACGGCTACAGTAACAGTTCCTTCTTGCTTGCACAACTTCCTTGATCTCCTTGATCCTTGCTTGCTTCTTCTCTTCCTTTGAGGTTGTTGGGTTCAAAATGGAGCTTGCATACCTTCAGATGGATGAAGAGATTCCTTCTTCCTTGTAGCAGCCTTCTTCTTCTTCCATTGATAGACTCCTTGGTTGATGGGCTCTCCTTCGATCTCTTCTAGTTGGATGCTTATTTCTTTACTTCATGGGAGGATGAAGGCTTCAGATCTAGGCTCGAATCACTTGGAATGGATGAAGAACTTCAGCTCGAAGCACTGTTCACGGAGGTGCTACAGTACCCGTGAATCTCCTCCTCTAGCCTCCCTTGATCTCTCTTGATCCCCTTGAAGTATTAGGGTTTCTAACCCTTCTTGTGGAGGTTTTATAACCTTTGAATGGTCCTTGGACATCCTTCAGACCAGGTCCACATTTTGTGGATGATTGGGTGTCATAAGGATTAAAGAAATACAAGGAGAATGACTCTTCTCGAAGTGGAGAATAAAGTTAACTTTTGTTGGCTCGGGGCTGGCGGTCGACCTGTGGAAGCTGGCGGTCGACCGCTACTGAGAAACCCTGTAGAAATTTGATCCTTGAAGTTTTCGGTCGACATGGGGCGGTCGACTGCTGCTGTCGGTCGACCTGGGGGCGGTCGACCTAAAGCTACAGTAAATTTCAGACTTTTTAGGTTTCACCCCCGAACTCCATTGCAACCCATTTAAGTCTGAGGCTTCTAGCTCCTTTGATCTTGGGGAATATATGTTGAGTGTTTTGACCTACAAAATTATAGAAAAAAGGATTAGAACTTTGATCAATAATTCATGTGGTAATTTCATGAAGCACATGTATGAAACCCCTTTGGCCATTTGGCAGTTTCAATCAATTAACAAGAGCTTATTGTAAACCGTTTGAGCAAGATATAAGTACCATTATTCCAATTTTTAAGTAAGTTTCTCATGAGTTGTTTCAACATAATGCAAGCTCAAAATGATATGTGAAATATGTATTAGAGTTCAAGAAGTGATTTACATTGAGACCCAATTTCACATATAAGATTGGAACACTTGTTGCTTTGACAAATGCATGTATGGTATGCGTAAAAATCAACCAAACAAGTTTCAAACTATTTGATCAGGATTTGAACAAAAGTGTTCATCAAAGCTCAAGTCCATATGTTCAAACATATAAAGGCTTGAAATCTCTTGTAGAACCAACATATGCAAACCAAGCATTAAGACCATGTAACCGTTGCCATTTGCCATCTCAAACATACATAGATAACAGGAGCATGAGCAATCAACCACAAGTTTAGTTATCATCACTTAATCACACATTAAGTTTAGTTATCATCAAAACTATAACTTAACAATCACAACAATCATCAAAACTATAACTCAACAATCTCCCCCTTTTTGATGATGACAAACTTATTGATGACGACAAACTTAATGAGAAATTTATTAGTGATGATACACCAGAGTGGATACAAAAGAATGGCATATATGTTCTTCTCCGCTTGTCATACACAATCATCAATTTTTCTCCCCCTTTGACATAATCAAAAAGCGGGATAATGTAAATCTTTCTCCTCCTGTGACATTATCAACAATATCAACAAGCTAGAAGAAGCCAAACAAGGAAGAACATGCTTAACTCCCTGTGAAATAGCAATAGCCCATCTTATCAAATCAGAAGAAGCAAGGACAAATCATGGACGAACAAAGCAATATGAATCTAATCAGAAGAAACCAATTGGTGATTATTCTCACAAATCAATATGATACCATCCAAAATAAATACAGTCAAACATGTATTGATACCAATTGAAGGTGGTGATTGGCCTCAAGGATATGAACCAGTGGAGCAAGATGTTCACAAGATGAGGTGTTCAGCTGGATAGCTTTCAAAATCTAGAACCCATGTCAGATTTTCACAACAAACAAGAGCAGGAGGACATATCAAAAGGATTTTCTTTGATTTTCAAATTTTTTGATTTTTATATTTTGGTTTGAAATGCATGAAATACAACACATGCAAATGGTGACTCACGAAGTGCACACAATGCAACCAAACAGTTACATATAAACATACATGCAATCTCCCCCGTACATATGGAAGAGGGGAATGAGTATAAGAAAGATGCAAGAGAGTCATACTAACAGGAATGCACATGTGTAGCACATGGGAGATTGTGCAATCATATAGGAGATTCATGTAATTGCTAAAGAAGTCAATCAACTTTCTGAATACATATTAAATCAAATTTCTAGATGTGTAAGTGAGTAACATGAAAAATGATAGTTGCAATATGGATATTCAGATTTCAGATCAACACAAGGAGACATTTTACAGACTGTACTTTAATTTTGAGAACAGCGTACTGGAGGCTACACTCTATCACATTGAGTTTTCACCATCATTTTTCAACTCAACCAATATCACATGACAGTCAGAATTTTTCAAGAGTGATTAGGTTCAAATAATCCCTTTTTACGCTAGTAGACGCATGGAGCTCATGCCAGAATCCCCGGTTACTCAGAATACTGAACCATTTCACTTCATTTTGAACAGAGATACTAGTCAACACTTTTCAGATATGAACCACATCACATCTCAGGTGACATGTGCCCAGTTTACTCAGTGAGACCGTGCATTGCTCTATCTTTCATTTTTATTTCAGATTTTTCAACAAGAATGGGTAGGCAGCTTTTTCCTCAACTGTCTCGTCAACATATATGCAGCAAGTTTAACATCTCGAGAGTGTTGAAAAGAAATTCATATATCCTTATCTTTAACACTCATTTTCACATTTTATGCATGAAGTGTGCGAATTTGATTCAGCATGTATACCGAAAATATCATGAACACATAACAAGGCAGCTCCCCTTAAATAGATGCACTTATGAAATAAGAAGTCCCCAAGAGTGTACGACATGAGGCACTCCAAGAATGACTCAAATGCAGCATTATTTATCAAGAAGACATAAGGTCGTAGAAGTTTCAAGGATGGGGCTAAGTAACATATAATAGCAAGCAAGCACACAGAGGGAATGTATGCAACATGCAATACAAATATGCAACTGATACCAAACAAATGGATACCAATTGAATGAAGTGAATGCAGCTAATGCATGAGCTCTAATGCAATGCAACCTTTGATCATATAGTAATGAAATGCAACATGCCAAGATAAAATGCAATGTGGTGCAAAACTTCTGATGCCAAATGAATGAACTAACTTTAGCTAATGTATGAATTGTAATGCATGCAATCTATGCCTAGATGAGCATGTGATGCAAGATGCAAATGTAGCATATGAGGGCTTGATCTTCAAATCATGAGGCAGAATCTACATTGGAGCATTCACATTATATTAATGTGTCAACAAACATTTTCATGACATGGCCTTTATGAATAAGGGTGCATAAAAGATCAAAATTAAGCAATGCAACCTAATTTTCAGAATTGTTCAAAATCAGATTTTCAAAGGCCATACATAGGTGTTGAAATGAGAATTCATCAAAAAGTCAAATGTATGAATCATTTAATCATAAACATATTTTTAATTTACATAGCTCAGCTCAAGGATTCATTCACAAATCAACCAATCACAATTTTCAAGATCTGGTACGAGGCGGAGATTTTAGTCCGAAGACCCAGCTCAACGCATAGGGAATGCTTCCAAGTGGGCATAGTCCACTCTTCCATAGATGCTATTTGATATACCAGATGTGCAGTTCAATTTAAATGTGATCATGCAATTCAAACTGAGAAAAATTCAATATGGAATCACTTCACACACAACTCTCAGGATTTTCAATTTGATTCAACCAATTTTGACAAGTCCATCACAGCAGGGTAGTAGATGGCATATCAAGTTTGTACAGTCAATACCTGTCATCTAAAGGTGTCACCAAGTGACAAAAGGTCATTGCATGAATTGACAAGGTTGAGTTACCTTAGTTCAAGAGACAAGATTGGAAGCCTTCAATCACTAAGATCATCAACCTCACGAGGGTTGATATTTCAGATTTTACTTTCTTACCTTTGCCTTGAGAATCCATTTTCTTCCAAACCTTCCACCTGATTTACCTTGTGAGAGGTGGTTGATCAACCTTACCTATTGAACCCATTCTTGGTTAAAAGAGATGCGTGCCTTTCATACCATGTCTTGAGTACTTACTTCAACACGTACAAGACTTTCACCACCTTGTACTTGAGTCGATCCTGGAGATTGTTCTACATAAAGTATCACATCTTCTTGTAGCAACTTGAGAGGGTTCTCATCATTTTCATCCTTGCAAGGTATTCCTTTCATTTACTCAAACTTGGCCATGACTAGCCCATCATCATTTGGATTTGGGAGTATAATCTGCATCCAAGGACAAGAGGACTTGAGTTGTCAATTTCGATTCAAATTTATTGACAATGGTATGATAAATTATTTTAACAACTAACATCCCCTAGACAGCTCTAGATGCAATGTATGACTCATGTGTGAATCTAAACATTAAGTTCATATGATGAATGTGGTTGCTCCCCCTTAGTGTGTGCATGCATGCAAGATGTTCATTAACATCCTAATGCCATGTGCAGTCTGTAACTAATTGACTCATAGTATTGGTCGAAGAACTTAGATCCGAAGATCACATCACGCGTTGTGATAGCTTTCAGACAGGCGAAACCTGCCCTTCCACATGTCACCATTTGATATACTATGTAGTCATGGATGACGAAGGCAGGGGGATTGTAATGCATTATGGCATGAATACACAATGTTCAATTTATGCATGACAGAGTATGAAAGTGTATGCAAACTCAATATATGTAGTGAAATTAAGATCTGAAGAATCCTACAACAAGATGCTATATGACAAGTGATATATGCACAAATATGCAAACAACCATGAATGGAATACATGTACGAACATATGCAAGACTACATGACTATATGACTCACAATGAATCAAAACCTTACACAATCACTGGAGAGAGTAAGAGAGATATCACCTGAATGCTCAGATTCATTTTTATTTTTATTTTAACCTTGCTTAAGCCACTTGACCCTTGTGCCTTACCTTCTTGAATGAAAACATGTTTCATGCTTCATATTTCCAAGGCACACCTACAAAACATATTTCTCATTTGCTATTCTTAGATACCCAAATCCTTTTGGGTCCTTGTGGGTTAGCAGCAACATAGGCATGTGATTTCTAATTTTTGACAACATTCAAATCATCATTTTTCTTTAGAAAATAATCATGCTTAATATTCCCAGATTTGCCAAAGTGATGGTAGAAGTCAAGTGGCATCATATTCTTTCTTCTCATTGGTTCTACTGATTTATGTATGTGAGCATGATGTGTTGAGTGGGAGTTCTTTCTCTTCAACAATAACCAGCAATGTGAAGTTGTATGACCCCATTTACCACAATGATTACAATGCATGGAAGGTTTTGTGGTGAAGACTTTCTTTGTATTTTTTAAAATAGCTTGGTTTCTACATGCTCTCAAATCATCATTCTTCATAATGAAATAATTATGCATAGCATGTCCATGTTTTTCACAATAAAAACATGTGAGTTTCTTTCTAATTGGTTGTGTGTGTATGGAAGAGGTATGTTCAACATGTATGGAGGTGCTAACAGCATTTTTAGATTTTTGATGCAAATTGATTTTCTTTGTGGATGCATGTGTGTGTGCAACATGATTTTTCTTTTTCAGATTTTCATTTGATCTTTTTATTGTCTGTGAAGAAGATTGATTTGGGGACCCATTTGATGTACTGTCTATGTTTGAACTGTGCACAAAAGATGTATAAACTTTGTTTTCAAACTTCTTTTTGTTCACAGGATTAAAACCTAGCCCTTCCCTTTAAAAATTTACTTTCGTCCCCAATAATTTGTCCAAATTTTCTTGACCATTCACAAATCTAGTCAATGAAGTATTCAAGTCAAGAATTTCAGATTGAAGAGATGCAATGTGCAATTCATAGGAAACCATCTTATTTTCATAGGAGTTGACTTGTTCATGTAAAGTTGCATTGATGGTTTTATGACTTTCAATTTCTTGCAACAAAGCATGCACTTTTTCAGATTCATCAATATTTACAAATTTTCCTTTTTCAAAAGCAAGCAATATTTCAGAAATGGTTCTATTCAATTCCTTCAGTTTCTCATTTTCCATTTCAAGATTTTTATCATGAGCAAACTCATTTTGACCATTGTTCATAAGACTTACTCTCTCTCTCAGCTCCTTGTTTTCATTTCTCAAAGAAGAAATTTGATCTTTATGAATTTCAATGTCGAACACATGACCATCAATTAATTCCTTCAAGTGTGAGCATTCTTTACATGGAGAATCACATTTATTTTGTCCAACATTCTTTTTCAATTTTTTTTCCAGACTTAACCCTCTCATATTTATTAGCAAGCTCATCATAAGCAATTAATAACTCCTCATAGCTAAATTCATCTTCATTATCAGAATCATAGTTTACCTTTGAGCTTGATTCAACTTGTTGATCACTCCCTTGATCACTTGTGCCTGCCACAAGACATTGGTCTTCATGCTCTTCCCGGACTTTGGTTAAGCCAACCAAGATATCCTTCGCGGATCTACAATGGGAGACAAAAGGGAAATGATTAGAATCAACTGCAGCAGTAAGCAATTTTAGAACTAAACAATTTTGATCATGTTTAAGCTTAGAATCTGCGGTCTAGACAGATTTATCTTTAGGCAACTCATAAGGACCATGTGAGATAAGCTTCCATAGCTTAGGATCATATGAGTTGACTAGACTGCACATCCTTCCTAACCACAAATCAAAATTGCAACCATCAAACACCGGTGGAGAATTCAAAGTGTACATAATGGTAGTCATTGATCTGGATCACTCTAGATCGTTAGATCTATAAAAATTAGAGCCTTGGCTCTGATACCAATTGAAGTCCCGCTATCAATGGCACCCAAGAGGGGGGTGAATTGGGTGATTATAAATTTTAAAGAAACTTTTGATTTTTATACAAAATATGTGATAAACATTAATTAGTAATATGAAAACTATTTAACCAACTCTCTCAAACTCACCGTTCCCACATGACCATAGAACGAATACAATCAAACCACACAAATAACACACAATGCACAGTGGTTTTTAAGGTGGTTCGGATGCAACGACGGTAATCCTACGTCCACCCCTCACCAAACCCGGTGAGGCTTCACTCGGGGATAAATCCCCAAACGGAGACGACGCTCCAACCACACACGCAGGATGACGCCTGCCCACACACACACGAGGATGCACCCTAACACACACACACACACACACACACACACACACACACACACACACACACACACACACACACACACACACACACACACACACACACACACACACACACACACACACACACACACACACACACACACACACACATGGAGACGAGGTCTCCAACACGATCCAACAAGCGGATCAACAAAACACACACACGCTGCGACAAGTGCAGCACTCCACACACAAACACTATGATCTGAATAAAAGCACACACACGTAGATCTAGGAAGACCTACGCACACACAAATCAAATACGACAACCACACACAAACACAGATCCAGAATGATCCACACACACACAAGTTTTTGCAGTTTGTACAACACACGAATATGAGCTTGAAACACAATAAGGCACAGTTTAGAAATCCCCTGATTTGGCTCCCCCTGAATGTATGCTGATGATCTTTGAGTGATTCTTTGCTTCTTCAGTTTATTGGAAGTTGATGGCTTTAGATGGATCTTGAATCTTTAGCTCTTGGATTAAAAGTTGATCAACGGATCACTATTCATGGCTACAGTAACAGTTCCTTCTTGCTTGCACAACTTCCTTGATCTCCTTGATCCTTGCTTGCTTCTTCTCTTCCTTTGAGGTTGTTGGGTTCAAAATGGAGCTTGCATACCTTCAGATGGATGAAGAGATTCCTTCTTCCTTGTAGCAGCCTTCTTCTTCTTCCATTGATAGACTCCTTGGTTGATGGGCTCTCCTTCGATCTTTTCTGGTTGGATGCTTGTTTCTTCACTTCATGGGAGGATGAAGGCTTCAGATCTAGGCTTGAATCACTTGGAATGGATGAAGAACTTCAGCTCGAAGCACTGTTCACGGAGGTGCTACAGTACCCGTGAATCTCCTCCTCTAGCCTCCCTTGATCTCTCTTGATCCCCTTGAAGTATTAGGGTTTCTAACCCTTCTTGTGGAGGTTTTATAACCTTTGAATGGTCCTTGGACATCCTTCAGACTAGATCCACATTTTGGGTGTCATAATGATTAAAGAAATACAAGGAGAATGGCTCTTCTCGAAGTGGAGAACAAAGTCAACTTTTGTTGGCTCGGGGCTAGCGGTCGACTTGTGGAAGCTGGTGGTCGACTGCTACTGAGAAACCATGTAGAAATTTGATCCCTGAAATTTTCGGTAGACCTGGGGCGGTCGACCGCTGCTGTCGGTCGACTTGGGGCGGTCGACCTAAAGCTACAGTAAATTTTAGACCTTTTAGGTTTCACCCCCGAACTCCATTGCAACCCATTTAAGTCTGAGACTTCAAGCTCCTTTGATCTTGGAGAATATATGTTGAGTGTTTTGACCTACAAAATCATAGAAAAAAGGATTAGAACTTTGATCAATAATTCATGTGAAAATTGCATGAAGTACATGTATGAAACCCCTTTGGCCATTTGGCAGTTTCAATCAATTAACAGAACTTATTGTAAACCGTTTGAGCAAGCTATAAGTACCATTATTCCAATTTTCAAGCAAGTTTCTCATGAGTTGTTTCAACATAATGCAAGCTCAAAATGATATGTGAAATATGTATTAGAGTTAAAGAAGTGATTTACATTGAGACCCAATTTCACATATAAGATTGGAACACTTGTTGCTTTGACAAATGTATGTATGGTATGTGTAAAAATCAACCAAACAAGTTTCAAACTATTTGATCAGGATTTGAACAAAAGTGTTCATCAAAGCTCAAGTCCATATGTTCAAACATATAAAGGCTTGAAACCTCTTGTAGAACCAACATATGCAAATCAAGTATTAAGGCCATGTAACCGTTGCCATTTACCATCTCAAACATACATAGATAACAGGAGCATGAGCAATCAACCACAAGTTTAGTTATCATCACTTAATCACACATTAAGTTTAGTTATCATCAAAACCATAACTTAACAATCACAACAATCATCAAAAGCATAACTCAACAGTAACCATCTTAGACATTCATTTGGAATCGGCAAGAATTCCAAGGTTAGCTATGTAACTTACCAACTAAAGTGGTATTTCAATGATTGACTGAGAAGTCAAGAGATTTAGGAGTAGAATACAAGCAAGAACACACGAAAATAAATTCTGGATATAAGCGGTCATGATCATGCCGCCTAGGTGGGAAAACGGTCTAGACTAGACCGTAAAAAGATAGCTGGGCCAAAAAGGGTCAAGCCCAGCTTGAAGGATGAGAACGGTCCAAGATGGGCCATAATCAAACTAGACGGTCCTAGATGGGCCGCTTCCCGAAGGAAAATGGTCACCTGGAGGCCGTTTAGAGGAGGTGTGGTCCCTGGGCCACAAGCAAGGGGAAACAGTCTAAATTGGGCCGCCCCATCACAAAACGGTCCTTGGAAGGCCGCTTACAGGATAAGACGGTCCATTTACGACCGCAACTAGACCTGGACCCAGAAGAAGGTAGGCTCCACCCAAAGGGAGGTCGACGCACAAGCCAATTGAATGCGGTCACCCAAGGACCGCTCAGAATCAGACGATCATGCCTAGGCCGCATACTTACATTAGCAGTCCCAGAATGGCCGCAATAAACAGGACAGTCCCGACTCTGAGTTTGGCAAAAACTGGCGATTCGACTAAGTTGAAGGGTTCTGGCTTTGTGGGTACAACCCTCCCAACGTCCTAGTGGGAATCCCAGGCTCGCGGGGGCTTACAGAGATCTCATAATAGAGGTACTAGTCTGACGGAAGGAATATCCGGTGGAGAGTCCCAACTATTACAAGAATTAAGGGCTAAATGACATCGTGGAAAATGAACGTATAACGGTCAGTCAGCATCACTGGAGTGAAGTGACTGTCAAACAAATCCTAGCAATTAATCCAAGGACTTTAATTCAAGCAATTTATGTAACAATTAAGGGAAATAGTCAAGATGACACATTTGATTGAGAAAAAAAGATGTTGGCAAACGTGATCACAATTATCAATTGTTAGGATTATTCCATATGCTCCATTTAAATTTGTGAGTTTCTACCCTACTTAAGATAGCTAAACAAGGTATAGTATAGCAATTGTAACTCAAACAGTATATAGAAACGGTCGTGCACAGGGCTGCTAGGAATATAAACGGTTAGGTACAGGACCGCTAACCCGAGACCTTGCGGTCTTCGAGGGGTCGTTTAGATCAAAAAGGATTTAAACCAGCAAGGGGGAAAAATGGTCTGTCGCGAGACCGCCTGGGGCATAAACGGTCTCTGTTAAGGCCGCATACAGGACGCCATGTCCGACCTCCGATGATTCCGATAGACCTCAATTGCAACAACAATTAAACTCGGTATGGTGTATGAAAATTGGGCAAAATGCTATTATTAGAAAGAGGATAAGAAAACACACATTATAGCATGATTTAATTAATTATTTAAGCCTGCTAACCTAACATTCAATCAAGATGAAAAGGGGTAACACGATCGGTGCCCTAATCTGACATGCTCTGACTAAAACTATCAATACGGAGGCCATACCGAATGATAATTGGGGCTTTTGCTATCAAAAGAAAGAAGACTCGTAGACGATTCCATTGATATCTTTTACTCAAGGTTCGGTCTACTAGAACCTACCTTAATCAAGGAAGAAGAAGGGCGTCGGTCACCGGATGCGCGAAGAACACCTTCCAAGAACACGCTGGAACTCGCCCTCGATCGTGCTCCTCGTCAGCCGCCGCAGCAAAATGGGTTACTAGGTCTGGTAAGGGTTGGCTTTATAGGATCAATTGATTTCCAGAAGGATCGATTGAGAGGATAGAGTCCACGACTCTGGTCGTGCAAGATTCACGTTTGACCAAGTCGTGCGCCGCCGTTTGCCATCAAATTTGAATTTTAGGGTTAGGTTTAGCATGAGGAATGATAGGGCTAATGGGCTATCAATCAAGACAGATCTAATGGGCTAGATTTGGGCGTAAACCATCGAGATTTGGGCTCGAATTAAGCAATCTAAGGTTCGGTTGATTAAACTTCGATTTTAGCCCTAAATTCGTTAATTTGGCTCGTTAAAGATTTTATTCAGAGTTTAACCAAGAAGACCAATTGTCTAAACTTTTAGTCCTCTACGTGATTATGAATTTTCTAGATTTTTTTTTATGAATTAGCTGAATTTTAACCAAAAGGGATTTCTAATTAATAAATCAGAATTATCGAATAAATAGAAATTTGTTTAAATAAATTCTCGGGGTGCTACACCCTCCCCCACTTAAGGAATTTGGTCCTCCAAATTCACTGCACTTAATGAAACGGGGATAATTGACCTTAGAATAAATCGGGGTATTGCTTCCGGATAGCATCTTCAGACTCCCAAGTAGCTTCCTCGATTCCCCGTCGGCTCCATTGAATTTTGACCATAGGTATGGAACGATTCCTGAGTTGCTATTCTTTCCGATCCAAAATCTTGATGGGCTTCTCCTCATACGTCAAATCTTCCTCAAATTCCAAATCCGTATGTTGAATGATGTGAGTGGGGTCATAAACATATTTCTGCAACATAGATATGTGAAAAACATTATGCACTCCAGATAACTAGGGTGGTAAAGCCAATATGTAGGTGACTTCACCAACTCTCTCTAAAATTTCAAAAGGGCCAACGTATCTAGGACTTAGCTTGCCAAGAATGCCAAACCTTCGAATTCCTCTCATAGGCGAAACCTTCAAGAATACATGCTCGCCTACTTGAAACTCCAAGGCTCTTCTTCTGCTATCAGCATAACTTTTCTGTCTCGATTGTGCCACTTGTAGATGATCTCGGATAATATGGATGTTCTTGGATGATTCTGAAATGAGATCCGGTCCCAACCATTGCTTCTCTCCTATCTGATCCCAACACAAAGGTGATCGATAACTTCTCCCATAAAGGGCCTCAAACAGAGACATATGGATACTGGACTGGTAACTTTTATTATAGGCGAACTCAATCAAAGCCAAGTGCTCATGCCAACTGTCTTCAAAATCAATCATGCAAGCCCTTAACATATCTTCAATGATCTGGTTCGTTCTTTCAGTCTGCCCGTCTGTCTGAGGATGAAAGGCAGTGCTAAAACTCAGACGGGTTCCCAAGGACTCTTACAATCCTCTCCAAAAATGCGAAGTAAACCGGGGGTCTCTATCTGACACAATGCTTACCAGTACTCCATGCAGTCTTACCACTTCTTTCATATATAGGGCAGCCAAAACATCAACTGTCCAGTTTGACTTAATGGATAAGAAATGAGCGGACTTAGTCAATCTTTCAACAATGACCCATATTGCATCAAATCCTCCACGAGTCTTGGGTAGATCCATGCCGACACTTTCCCACTTCCATTGTGGTATATCGAGCGACTTTAACTTCCCTGCGGGTCTGAAATGTTCAGCCTTTACCTGCTGACATACTAAGCATCTACTCACAAATTCTGCCACTTCCTTTATCATGCCTGGCCACCAAAAGGTCCTTTTTAAATCCTGATACATCTTAGTACCTCCAGGGTGAATAGTATACCTAGATTTATGGACTTCTTCTAAGATCTTGCCTTTTACTTCGGTTACATCAGGAACACATGTTCTTCCTCGAAACAATACCCTACCATCATCGGCTAACATAAAATCTAGTCTACTTTTCAGACTTTCCTTGATTTCTACCAACATTGGATCATTTCCTTGTAGGGATTTGATTTCCATCAATAATTCTTGACGAAGCTGAAACTGAGCGATCATGACCCGATCCTTGTTAACATTGAGATCTAAACTAGCCAACTGTTCCAACAGTCTCCATTCTTGCAACATGAGATTGGACAATTTTGCTATCGGCTTGCGGCTCAAAGCGTCTGCCACCACATTACCTTTTCCAGGATGGTACTCGATAGAGAAATTGAAATCCTTCAAATACTCGAGCCACCTTCTCTGCCTCATGTTAAGTTCTTTTTGAGAAAATAAGTATTTAAGGCTCTTATGGTCAGAAAATATAGTAAAAGCCTCTACGTATAAATAGTGCCTCCAAATTTTTAGGGCAAACACTACTGCAGCGAGTTCCAAGTCATGGATGGGATAATTCTCTTCATGCTTCCTCAATTGCCTCGAGAAATAGGCTATCACCCTGCCATTCTACATAAGCACACAACCCAAGCCAATACCCGAAGCGTCCATGTAGACTTCAAATCCTCCTTCTCCCGAAAGCAAAGCCAAAATAGGGGTAGTGGTCAAACAGTCCTTCAGAGTTTGGAAACTCCGCTCGTAATCTTCTGACCACTCAAACCGATTCTCCTTGTAGGTCAATCTAGTCAGCGGTACCGCAATCTTGGAGAAATCTTTAATAAATCTCCGATAGTAACCTGCTAGGCCTAGAAAACTTCTTACTTTAATAACATTTGCAGGCCTAGCCCAGTTTCTTACTGCCTCCAACTTTGAGGGGTCAACACAGATTCCTTCCTTAGTGATAATATGTCCTAGAAAAGACACTTCCTGCATCCAGAAGTCACATTTACTAAACTTTGCATATAATTGATGATCTCTCAATAATTGCAACACCATCCTTAAGTGCTCAGCATGCTCATCCTCACTCTTAGAGTATATCAAAATATCATCAATAAACACCACGACCCATTGATCTAGGTAGGGCCGGAACACACTATTCATCAACTGAATAAAAGCTACAGGAGCATTCGTCAGTCCAAACGGCATTACTACAAATTCAAAATGCACGTACCTGCTACGGAAGGATGTTTTAAAGATATCCTCATCCTTGATCTGCAGCTGATGGTAACCCGATCAAAGATCAATCTTAGAGAAACATGATGCTCCCGCTATCTGATCGAACAGTTCATCTATTCTCGACAATGGATACTTGTTCTTGATAGTAAGCTGGTTCAATTGCCGGTAGTCAATGCATAGTCTTAACAAACCATCCTTCTTTCATACGAACAACACAGGGGCTCCCCACGGAGATGCACTAGGGTGAATAAACCCCTTCTCAAGCAACTCTATTAATTATCTCTTTAATTCCCTCAACTCCGTAGGAGACATACGATACAGAGCCTTAGAAACAGGGAACGCGCCAAGAATTAGATCAATAGAAAAGACTACCTCTCTCTCAGGCAGAAGTCCTAGCAAATCCTCAGGAAAGACATCCGAAAACTCTCAGACAATAGGGATATCCTTGATCTCAGACTCCTTCTTATTGGTTAAAGAAACCAAGGCTAGAAAAGCCTGACATTCTTTCTTCATTAACTTCTCGGCTCGAAGAGCTGAAATGAGCGGCACGGACTTAGAGTGCCTAACCCCAACAAAAGAAAGCTCGGGGTGTCCAGCAAAAGACACGGAGCTAGATCTACAATGAACACTGACCTCATTTTTAGCCAACCAATCAGCTCCTCGGATTACATCATAATCCTTCATTGCCATACAAACCAAATCAGCTGGCATAATCTGACCACTAATCAGGATCTTACTAGAAGGGTAGTAATGTTTGATTGCTAAACCCGAACCAATAGGAGTTGAAATTTCCAATACAGAATTCATTAATACCGGTTTCACAGTTAAGGATTTAGCAAAACTCTGAGAAATAAAAGAATGTGTTGCCCCGGTATCAAATAGAACAAAGGCTAGTTTATCATAGACAATAAGTGTACCTTCAACAAGTCCACCCTCCTCAGTGGTTTCAGTCTCAGTTTCCTGTAGGGCTTGAAGCTTGCCCTGCCGCTTCTGACCTCCTTGCGGCTTGTTTGGTGTAGCTTGGTATGACAGGAGGGGACACTTTGGGATACGATGGTCCCGGCTTCCACAACATAAACAGGTGCCTAGCTTGCGCCAACACTCCTCCATCTTGTGACCTGGCCGGTCACAGAACTTGCAATTAGTCTTAGACGGGGCAGCCGAACCTGCCTTCTTATCCACATTCTTCGACTTCTTATCCTGCGAGAAACTTGACCCGCCATTGGACCTCTTCTTGCCATTGTTGGGTTTGAAATTCCCAGAACTGGTGGCCTGCTCTTTCTTAGGGTTTTTTCCTCGGATCCTCTCAGTCATCTCTAATGTATCTTCAAGAACTTGAGCTTTCCTGACAATCTCGTCATAGGTAGAAATCTCCATCAGTGCCAACTGGTTAATATATTGAAGCTTCAACCCTTTCATAAAATGCTTGGCCTTCATCTTCTCGATGGATACCAAGTGCGTTGCGTAGCGGGAAAGTCAGGGAAACAGAGCTTCATATTCTGCAACTGATAGGTTCCTCTGTTTCATAGTAGCAAACTCGGCCGTCTTCTTCTCTTGCACTCAGTCCGAGAAGTACTTGCTAATAAAATGTTCCTTGAATTCGTCCCATGTCGCACGCCTATTCCCGAGCGTAGCTTCTATAGTCTCCTACCAAGCGCGTGCATCACATTCTAGCTAGAAAGTTGCCACAAGAACTCGATCCTGGTCATTGCACTGCATTACCCTAAAAACTCACTCCATCTCCTTCAGCCAATTCTCGACTTCATCGGGATCCGCCGATCCACCAAAACGTGGGGGATTCAAGCCTCGGAAATTCCGGTGGAGATCACCGGCTCCATGGTGTGCTCCTCCTCCTTGGGCTACATGTTGGAGGGCCTGAGTCAAGCCTTGCACCGTACGCTGCATATGCCTCCATTGCGCACGTTCTGTCGCCATCGAAAAATTACTCCTACATATGTGCAGGAAATTAATTAAAAATAGTTTAGCGAGAATCTTGTAGAATTTATTGGTTAACTCAACCCCAAGTCTCTACCCAATCTTGCCGGGTTAGATCCTTAAACTTTAACAAGGTTACAGGTTCTACGACATCACTTATAAACCTAGGAACTTAAAAACCTAAGGCTCTGATACCACCAAACTGTCACGCCCTGACGTGGAAAATCGAAACGCGGCAGTAGAGTTAAAATATGTTGATTTCCAGACATGTTGTGCCTTGGGTTAGCATTTAGATAACTCAAAAATAACACAATAGCAAAAGGTAGGAACAACTCCCTAATAATCATTTATTCCAAACTAATGAAACATAAATAAGTTCCAATATCCATCAACAACTAAATGAACCAAAGAAGTTCCCACTATCCACTGACTTCTTAACATTACAACTCAATAATAACTGAACAACCAAATTACATTCCGAAACAACTTTAACATGACGACACTCTTGACTCAAGCTATCTAAGGACACTCCAAGAGGCTTTCTAGCTGGCTCGCTCCAAGGACTTCACTCCTGCCCATCCCCGTCTATTTGCGTATCCTCACCGGAGCTACCTAAAAAAGAGGGGAAAAACTGGGTGAGCGAACGCTGAGTATGTAATAGCAGGCATGGTTTAAGTAATTAACAATTTAATTTAAGGTCATGTGCATAAAATAAATGACGATAACCAACGAACATAAGCAAGAATGGAAAGAAGCAATATAGAATTGAGATATCATTTCCATGCACTTGGCCGATCAAGTAAATAAACAAGCAAGTCAAGTAGAATTAATTCCATGTAGGAATTCCAAGAATAAATGAGTTGATGAATGTCATAGATATCACGCTAGTCATGCACTCGGTGCAATGCCTCACCATGTCATTACAACTCCCCGGGGCACTAGTACTTTTCGGGCGCTCCTCCCAGGACCAGACCGGGCCCTTATGATGCGTTGGCATTGATTTGGTGGATCCAAGATCCCATGTAACCATCTTAGACATTCATTTGGAATCGGCCAGAATTCCAAGGTTAGCTAACTTACCAACTAAAGTGGTATTTCAATGATTGACTGAGAAGTCAAGAGATTTAGGAGTAGAATACAAGCAAGAACACACGAAAACAAATCTTGGATATCAGCGGTCATGATCAGGCCGCCTAGGTGGGAAAACGGTCTAGACTGGACCGTAAAAAGATAGCTAGGACAAAAAGGGTCAAGCCCAGCTTGAAGGATGAGAACGGTCCAAGATGGGCTGTAATCAAACAAGACGGTCCTAGATGGGCCGCTTCCCGAAGGAAAATGGTCACCTGGAGGCCGTTTAGAGGAGGGGTGGTCCCTGGGCCACAAGCAAGGGGAAACGGTCTAAATTGGGCCGCCCGATCACAAAACGGTCCTTGGAAGGCCGCTTACAGGATAAGACGGTCCACTTACGACCGCAACTAGACCTGGACCCAGAAGAAGGTCGACTCCACCCAAAGGGAGGTCGACGCACAAGCCAGTTGAATGCGGTCACCCAAGGACCACTCAGAATCAGACGATAATGCATGTGCCGCATACTTACAGTAGCGGTCTCAGAAGGGCCGTAATAAACATGACAGTCCTGACTCCGAGTTCGGAAAAAATAAGCAATTCGACTAAGCTGAAGGGTTCCGGCTTTGTGGGTACAACCCGTCCGACGTCCTAGTGGGAATCCCAGGCTCGCGGGGGCTTACGGAGGTCTCATCATAGAGGTCCTAGTCTGACGGAAGGAATATCCGACGGAGAGTCCCAACTATTACAAGAATTGAGGGCTAAATGAAATCGCGGAAAATGAACGTATAACGGTCAGTCAGCATCACCGGAGTGAAGTGACTATCAAACAAATCATAGCAATTAATCCAAGGACTTTAATTCAAGCAATATATGTAACAATTAAAGGAAATAGTCAAGATGACACATTTGATTGAGAAAAAAAGATGTTGGCAAACGTGATCACAGTTATCACTTGTCAGGATTATTCCATATGCTCCATTTAAATGAGTGAGTTTCTACCCTACTTAAGATAGCTAAACAAGGTATAGTAAAGCAATTGTAACTCAAACAGTATATAGAAACTGTCGAGCACAGGGCCGCTAGGAATATAAACGGTCAGGTACATGGCCGCTAACCCCAGACCTTGCGGTCTATCGAGGGGCCGTTTATATCTAAAAGGATTTAAACCAGCAAGGGGGAAAAATGGTCTGTCGCGAGACCGCCTGGGGCATAAACGGTCTCTGTTAAGGCCGCATACAGGACGCCATGTCCGGCCTCCGACGATTCCGATAGACCTCAATTGCAACAACAATTAAACTCGGTATGGTGTATGAAAATTGGGCAAAATGCTATTATTAGAAAGAAGACAAGAAAACGCACATTATAGCATGATTTAATTAAGTATTTAAGCCTGCTAACCTAACATTCAATCGAGATGAAAAGGGGTAACACGATCGGTGCCCTAATCTGACATGCTCCGACTAAAACTATCAATACAGAGGCCATACCGAATGATAATTGGGGATTTTGCTATCAAAAGAAAGAAGACTTGCAGATGATTCCATTGATGTCTTTTACTCAAGGTTCGGTCTACTAGAACCTACCTTAATCAAGGAAGAAGAAGGGCGTCGGTCGCCAGATGCGCGAAGAACTCCTTCCAAGAACACGTCGGAACTCGCCCTCGATCGTGCTCCTCGTCGGCCGCTGTAGCAAAATGGGTTACTTGGTCAGGTAAGGGTTGGCTTTATAGGATCAATTGATTTCCAAAAGGATAGATTGAGAGGATAGAGTCCACGACTCCGGTCGCGCTAGATTCACGTTTGACCAAGTCGTGCGCCGCCATTTGCCATCAAATTCGAATTTTAGGGTTAGGTTTAGTGTGAGAAACGATAGGGCTAATGGGCTATCAATCAAGACGGATCTAATGGGCTAGATTTGGGCGCAAACCATCGAGATTTGGGCTCGAATTAAGCAATCTAAGGTTCGGTTGATTAAACTCCGATTTTAGCCCTAAATTAGTTAATTTGGCTCGTTAAAGATTTTATTTAGAGTTTAACCAAGAAGACCAATTGTCTAAACTTTTAGTCCTCTACGTGATTATGAATTTTCTAGATTTTTTTGTGAATTAGTTGAATTTTAACCAAAAGGGATTTCTAATTAATAAATCAGAATTATCGAATAAATAAAAATTTGTTTGAATAAATTCTCGGGGTGCTACAACCTGAGCCGCGTGACTCAAGGACCGTTGGGTTATAGGTCTTGCTAGCCGTCCAGAGTCTGGTGGTGCCGAGCCACCCGGTACTTCGTGTTACTTGCGACGGGTGCATGCGTCACCTTCGGTTCTTCGGTGTTTCCTCTCTACAGAGAGTGTCCACATTTCGTGACCCCCCACAAGTAGGGGTGATCATTATTTAGGTTCAACCCGAAAACCAAACCGAACTGATAGATTTGGTTTGGGTTGAAATTAAAAAAAAATTAGTTTGGGTTCAAACCGAACCGTATTAAAAAATTTAGTTTGGTTTGGTTTTGAAGTTCAAGAAACCGAACAAAACCAAACCGAACCGAATAACTTGAATTGAAGAATATTTTTATCAAATTAATATAAATGTATATGTAATTATAAATTCTAATTTAAAAAGTCCAATTCCCGCCATCCTAACGGGGTTTCTGACTTTATGAAAGAGGTTTCAAATCACCTTCTATTTTACTGTAACTGAAGTTCTTAGTTTTTTATGTGAAAATATTATGGAGCTTGTTCTTACAAGTTACAACTTTTTATGTTATTTTTTTAATATTTACTTTATTTGGTAGAAATTCTTTTACCCTACCTTTCTCTACTGTTGTTTGAATTCAATCTAAATTCTAAAAGGGGAGATGAATATGGTTCAAACCGAACCAAACCGAACCAAACCGAATTAATTCGGTTTGGTTTGGTTAGTTTCAAACTAGTTTGGTTTAGTTTGGTTCGGGTTGAAGCCTTAATTCGGTTCGGTTTGGTTTGAGAAAAATTCTCTTCAAACCAAACATAACCAAACCGTGCTCAGCCCTACCCACTAGTCGTAGCTTGCCTGGGCACCCGTGTGCCTACCTACCAGGGAGTAGGTGGAGAGCTACACCCAGGAGAGATGATTTTAGGTTGGTTGCCGTAGGGCCTCCCACTGTGTCGGCTCGAGTCCGGGCCAAGAGGAAAACCAGCTAGAGGGCCTGACATAGCGCAGTCAGTCAGTGTGTGCACATGTGGTCGGGGTCTTCGGACGTGTGCTGACGAGCACGACCCTGACTAGACCCTTGTATGTGTTCTTTGGTTACTTGAACGGTGTCTCAGTTTCTGCCTAGGGCGAGTAGGGAGACACCCGGGGCACAGACTAAGTCGTCCGGCCTTGCTTCTGGTAGGCAAGTACTCCCATCACACGACACATGACTCTCAGGACTCGAGGTTTGGTTTCCCATCTACGAGACATGGCTTTTCGGGCAGCTTCGGCGTGCTTTCCCGATATAGAGGTTTAGGGTTCCCGGTAGGGTTACCGAGATTTTTCCCATAGGTAGTGTAGGGTTCATGACGGTGAGGTCGTGACCATGCTTTAGACCGCGTGGTCTCGGGTTGGGCCTTCGTCTACGAGGACAGGCCTCCATGACAGAGGTGTCATGGTGTTTCTTTCGGTAGTATAGCCAGGGTTTTCCGTTAGTTCGGTAGTCCCCCGACTATGGGATTGGGGTGTGCTTCTCGTTGTCATAGGAGTAGCTTGTAGAGCTGAGGTCACATCGGCTACCGTGTTTACTGTGTTCGTCACGACTATTCCTTCAACCGTTTGTGTTACTGTTGTTCTTGCTAGCGCTGTTGTACCGCCGTTGTTTTGTGGTAGGGTTCCATGGGACCCCTACTAAGCCAATGAGATGAGGCTCACCCCTGTCTTTTCAGGTGTTGCTGTTCCTCCACGAGGTTTGGAGATGTAGCGCGAAGGTTCGTAGTTGCCAGCTCGCCAGAGCTGGGGGTGTACCCGATGTTAGAGTACGCTTCTTTTCCCTGTAGGCTGTACTTTGTTAGACTGGACTCTGTAGATAGATTATTTAATTGAAAATGTAATTTTATTTCCTGCTATTTAAATTGCTAATTATAATTGTTGCCTGCATTATTTTAAATTTCAATGTAGCTCCACACTCCTTTATAACCCTTCCGAGCCCTCTGGCTCGTGGGTGGCGGGCCAAGATTCAAATGGTATTGGGTTATTCCCGGTATCCGGATCTTGGGTCGTTATAGATGGTATCAGAGCGTGGTTGTGGAAGTACATGAGAATTTGAGATAATTGCAATGTTTAGAGTCCATAAGGTCCAGTACAGTCGACAGTTGGCATAGGGTTTTGTGTTCATCTATCGCTTTGTTTCTCGCGTGAGAGTTAGAGTGTGCGGCTTTGGCGTTGTGAAGGTGGTTTCAGTTATCGTTGGACTGTCGGCGTGGGGCCTGGAGACTGAGATAGAGAGCTACCTTCCCTAGTGGTGGTGGCCCCAGTTGTGCTATGTTGGACATAGTTGTCGGTAGGTGCGAGTCTGCGGTGCTACGTTCGAGGAATCTACGGCGAGGTAAGGTGGCTGGCGAGGATTGCTTGTGGTTAGGTGGCCGTAAGTGCACTCCAAGGGAGTTATTGTCAATTTTGGCCACCCCAGCTTGAGGTCTATCCTGCCCCTGAGGCGTCGAGGTCATGGTTTTAGGTGGCAGAACATATGCTCTGATCGAGAGAGTGCTTGGGCGAGTAGAGGATCTTCCTGGCAAGCTGCTGATTGTCGAACCTGATTTTCCCATCATGCTCTATGGTGTTAGAGATGACATGCCAGTCCTAATTATTTTTTATGGATTTTGAGGCAGGATTGGGCAGAGTTGTCCCAATGACTTCTAAGTCCTACGCGCTTGCGCATGAATGGGTTGTGTTAGTCCTGGATTTGGTTCGAGATTGTGCGGTGGTGGCTTGGTTTATGGCCCAGATTGTGGAATTTGGGGGCCATCATGCACTGCCTTGGATGCGCCGTGTGAGGCGACGGATTCTGGATTTGAGGATGAGCATTGGCAGGTGCTGATCATGGTTCGTGTTGTGGCTCTTGGCGTGGTAGTCTGCGCTGTGCCAACTCAGGAGATGGATATTTTGAGGAGTCAAGAATTGAGAATGGATTGGTGTAAGCAAGGACAGATTTGAGGGAATAATGTTCGGTGGCTAGAGGTGTAGCAGCCTTCGAGCCTGGCGTCTTTTGTGGTTTCTTCGCTCCTCGATAAGTGTTTTGGCATGTTATTGGTTCCGGGATCAGAGGCAGGCATAGGTAGGGAGCATGTGGTAGAGGCTAGCTCAACCCCTATGGCAGAGTGTGGTTGGCGATCAGCAGAGCCAGTGCTCGAGGTGTGGTGAGTTGAAGTTTGGGGAATTGTAATGATGGTGCACCGGGAGGTGCTATGAGTGTGGTCCGATGGGACACTTGGTGAGTATTGTCGGAGGAGCTGACCTGATGGTAGCAATGATTTTTCTGGTGCTGCAAGGTGAGGTTCCCAGCTTGTGCATGGTTCAAGGTCAGGTCAAGCATGGAGATCTCCCGCTTTATAGGAGGTATGTTGTTTTCTCCTTGGTCAGAGAGAATCACGTTTTTGCTAAGTTTCATCATCTTGCATCATGTGTTCGGATTGGTTGGCCTCCTCTTGTGTGCCATGAAGTCCGTGCGAGACGTATTCTGTATTTTGGCAGTATGGTTGCATGTGAGAAGCGATGCCCATCCCCTGATGCGTAAGGGTGCGTTGGCATCATTCTGAAAGGATGAGTGCCAGTTGGGCTATGCTTGCGAGAATTCATGGCTGGTGTTGTGATTTTCGATGCATTGTGAATCGGAGCCTAGGGAGTTGTAGGAGGATTGCCAGAGCATAGAGAGAGAGAGAGAGTCTATGCTCTGGGTTCGAGGTAATTGAGCTTTCCTCACCCTTATTTTCGGAGTTAGCCAGCCGAGTTGAGGATTGTCGGGATGGCTGATCCTGAGTCATTGTGGTAATTGTGCACGTGGTGTAGAGTGCACAATGGAAGCCTGGTGGGCCCATAACCCACAGGCCCATGATCGTAGTAATGGTTACTACGGACGGATTTTAGAGGATTAGTAGAGCATCGGAGGATTGTTTCCTCGGTATGAGATTGTCCTTGGCTGTGTGAGCCATGTCATTTGCCGTGCCATTGCTTGAGGCATGGTGGTTTGTGGCACTGGCAGGATGGAGAGTTGGGTAAATATGACGTCGAGTGTGCCAGATGAGTACCCTGTTCCCTTGCCTGACAGAGGACAAGGACGTGAGGTTCGAAGTTGGTAAGCTATGTGCTCGACTCGTGTCGGGAGCTATGTCCTTGAGATGGAATCGTGGTCCAAAAGAGGTGATCTCCGAGAGATAATTATGGATCCCAGTTGGTAGTTGTGAGCGGCTGGTGAGGCTAGCTGAGTGCTCAATTGTGGTAAGAATATGTGATATTTGGAGATCCATGTGCATTGGTCATGGCATCATCGACCAGGCTATCATGGTAGCAGTTGGCACTTTTCTATCCTAGGGATATGTGCCGTGAATCACTCAGGTGGTGTCCTGCGGCTCAGCGGTTAGAGCGGAGCCAGGATGAGACTGTGTAATGGACGATGCCTGTGTATGGAGGTCCCTGGAGGGATGTTGTCGAACGGAGAGCCTTAGTCTTATGATTAGCATGGGAGGATTTCTCTATAAGCCTAAGTCTAGTGCTATTGTGGATCGAGGATTGTGGAATCCTCTCATTTGATTTCGCCATGCTCCCCTGAGAGGGTAGAGTTGGCATGATGATTAGGATCAGATGTGGTGCACGAGTGAGGGTTTCCCGTTGACGAGTAATTGGTGACCGGTGAATGGATTTTCACAGACAGAAGATGCAGGTTGTAGTGAATCAGGAATGGCACAGAGCCGACGGATTTATGGCAGTCAGTTGAGATGACTGTGTGGGCTGGTTGAGGCTCTATGATGGTTATCCCTAGTGTAGGGCGTGAGGTCCGTCAGCAGGTAGAGAAGCTGATGGTTGATTGGTCTGTCGAGCATGGGATTTGATCGGTGGCAGTTTCTCGTAACGAGGATTGTGACTCCTTGGTGTGCGAGATGGTGGCAACGATGCCATGGTTTGATCTTCATTGTGGCTGAGGTGATGCCAGATTTATCTCTTTTGTATGCTATGCACTCTCTGAGAATCAGTGTATATTGGGTTATGGAGTGAGGTGTTTCTATTCGTGATAATAGTCTGGTTGTGTCCCTCGAGAGAGGTGGTTTCGCGAGAATTGAGGTTTTAGTTGGAGCTCTGGGAGCGTTGCCAGCTGGATAAGTTGTTCTTCCCCTGTGGCTTGGTGGTTGCCTCAAATTTTGAGGATGGAATTTCTGTAAGGAGGGGAGGACTGTAATACCCTGGATTTTTTGGATCAGAATCCGTGGGTTTTGGAGCGCTTTTGTGGGTCCCGAATTATGTTTTACAATTAAATTAGATTTTTGGCTATTTAGCCTTCAGACCCCTATGTAAGGTGCACCGACGTGTTTTCGGGCTCCGGGATGTTGCAGGCGCTTTGTACATTTTCTGAGGATTGTGGGAATGAGTTTTCCCAATTTTTATATTTTCTGGATTGTTAAAACCCTAATTTATTTCCTATAAATATAACCTTTCACCCCCTCTCCCTCATTCTCTCATTTCTCTCCCTCTCTCCTCTCGGTTCTCTCTTTCTCTACCTCTCTTCTCTGGGCGGCTGAAGGATCTAGAGGCGGGTAAGGCAGCGAGGCTCGTGGGGCAAGGAGTGGCAAGGATGGAATGAGGATTGAGGCGGTGGCGCGGCAGTTCTTCCTTCACGGATTTTGGAACCTGGTGACGGTTCGTGAAGCGTTTTCGCGAGGAATTGGCATCCTCGGCACGGGTAATCTTCGGTGGAGGTAGGGGGACAGATCCTTAACCCATGCATTTCATTTTCCCCGCATTTTATAGGCCTTAGTGAGGTCGAGGGTGGTTTCCTTCCATGCCAGGGTTAAATTGCATGTTTTTGGGGTCAGAGGCAATTCGATCGATTCGACGAGGTTTTTATGGATTGACTGGGACCTCCCAGTGCTAAGGAGGTTGGGGAAGGGTTTCCTCATATTTCCCCCCTCAAACGGGTTGAGTGGGGCGTGGTTTGAGCTCCCACGGCGGAGCCCTCGTCGCTGCATCGCTTGAATCGGTCGACCGACGGAGAGGATAGGTCGACCGACGGCGTGTCTGCCATGGAACAGGGTAGTCTGCCATGGTTCAGTCGACCGACTGAGAGGGACTGGTCGATCGAACCAGGTCAGGCGGGCGGTGTTGCCCCTTAAAAATTCTGCTCACTGATGAAGAGTGTGTCGACACCGTGCAACCTTGCGTCGACGCACCATAGTCTTGCATCAACTCCTAAGCGCGCTGAAGGGAAGAAGGAGAAAGGGGCAAGAACAAAATAGAAGAAAAATGGGAAGGGATGGTCCGGTGGTCCCCCACGGGCTGATTCGGAGGACTCCAAGGGGGTCTAACCGGTGGCCGCCTGTTGTTGAACCGGTGGGCCCCCATGTTGATCTGACGCTCAAGACCCCACAAGGTGTAGAACCGGTGGCCAAAAGTGGCCCCATCCGGAGGCCAGAAAAGGCCCCATCCAGCGGCTCTGTAGCGCGGGCATGGCCTCCCTATGCTCTGCTCTCCCATTAATGAGCCTGCAATCGGCGACGTGCCACTTGTATGGTGACATGGTGGAGGACGCGCCATGAGTCGGTGCTCGAGCGGCGCAAAGGAGCAGAACACGCTAGCGTCCATACTTGAGCGGCAAAAACAAAAAAAATGAAAACACATCAACGGCGGTGCCATGTGCGTGTATAAAAGAAGAAGAAGAGGGCCATAAGAAGCTCTCTCGAGCACTCAGACGGGGAGAGAAGAGCAGAGCAAATACCGAAGAAAGGAAATCTAGGGAAAGAGGGAAGGAGAGGAAGAGGTCCGCTCAAGGGTGGGTTCTCTATATGTTTTTCTTTTCTTCTTCATGCCCAATGGGGCTACACCCGATGTATTCTTTTTCTAATTAGATGAATGAAGTGCTGGGCCTTTGGTCTTAATGTACGAATGTGGTTATAGTCCCTTCGATCTATGTCATTTTCTCTCTGATATGTTTGCTGCATCCCTCGAATAGATATTTCTATCCTCTATGTCGATAGAATGCCTCCCCCTGCTCTCAAAGTCAACGTCTGCTCCGTTGGCGACATGTTGCCAGTGTGATTGCTTGACTCTGTCATGGCAGCTAGCATCCTGGAATTTGCTCAAAGTAATGAGTAGGATCCCGAGTTGCAAATCGCATGAAGTTTTCTTCTATTGTCTTCTCCTTGTCCACTCGGAGCTTCTGATTTCTAGGGGATGCCCTGATCGGTCGAGGAGTGTCCACTCCTAACCCTTTTCTTTTCATTCAGAAAATGCTTGAGGGGACTGATTCGGCGGTGAACACGCGCCGAGTCGGCTCTACCACTGATCAGGCGTGCTGCATAGCCGCCATATCACCCATTTTCTTTTTTGTTTTATTCCCTTTGCCTTTGTCCGCCATAATACCCAGGCCGTCGGATCAGGGGGGGGGACCCTAGGCCACAGGATCAAGGGGGGGGGGGCACCCCGGGCCGCCAGATCAAGGGGGCCTGCCCTGTTTCAACTGACAGTTCACTTTCTTCTGGCAGTTGTATCATCTTTCAACCCTCACGTTCCTTCGGATTTCAACTTCGGCTGGATTAATCCCAGTCCCGACAGGGGTTTGCTGAGTCCTCACAGCATGATCCCTGATCGGCAAGAGGGATATAAATGTTCTGATTTATACTGCCCGTTTCCTTGGAGCTTATGAGGAGGCCGCTATGGATGTTGCCGCTTTTGTGTGCATCCTTATTATTACGGGACCGTCTCGGATTCTTCGTGGACGAGCTCCCGATCTACACCCCCCAAACACTCCGGGTATGAGGGAGGTGCTACCGGATTTCCACTAGACACTTAGACTAATCAAAGGATCAACAATAAAAAGATGATGAATCAAACAAATAAAGGTGACAAACGTGCGGCATAACGATGAAGATAATGACACAAGGAAAAAGATGCAATGA
The DNA here is from genome assembly GCA_022559845.1 of Amorphophallus konjac. NCBI lineage: Eukaryota > Viridiplantae > Streptophyta > Magnoliopsida > Alismatales > Araceae > Amorphophallus > Amorphophallus konjac. Next base: position 148,913,483 of record CM040118.1, read on the forward strand.
TAATGGTCAAAGATTGTCAAAGAAGAAGATGAAACAAAAAAGGAAGAAAAAGAAACCTAAGATGAAATAAGAAAATCACTGAATGGACAATTTGTATGCATCTATATATATATATATATATATCAGTGCATAAAAACCTCCTGGGGTCCGGACTATCGTCCAAGGGGAGCATTCTCTTGATAATGAAATCAAACATGCGCATGGCAAATTTGCACAAGATCTCCTCTGAAATCTCATGAACATAACAAGGCCCGTTCCCCACTTATTCCTCCAACTGAGCATATCATTCACCCATATCCTACTGGAATACATTGGATCGTGTATGCATCGTTAGTGTAGATAAAACCTCACGTATGCATTGTTAGTGCAGATAGAACCCCATGCATCTATCATGATCACAATTAAAACCCTTGCACGTTGTGTGTAAGGATTGGCAGAAAAACACTCTCCAAGGGTTTGGCCTCCTTGATAGGTAAATCGTGCATTGATGCATTTCATGCAGCATGCCATGTTCAGAAAGGAGAGCTGCGTTAATTCGATGCAAGCAGAGGGGAAAGTCGACTCGCCTGACCTCCAAGTCGACCCACCATTGGGCTCGGTCGATCGACCTACGATTTCGGTCGACCGACCCCCGAGTGCGTCGACGCATGAGGCAGGCTGGGTCGATGAACCCACTGCTTGTCAATATGTTCTAGCATGTTGACTATCCTCTGGCAGTAAGCCATGCTCCCCTTTCTCCTATATATATATATGTATATGTATGTATATGTATGTATGTATATATATATAGATATACATATGCATGCCTTGCCCGTATGTCAAAAAAAGAGAAGATAAAATAAATCAAACAAACAAAAGAAGCAAATGAAAAGGAACAACACAGCCCACATCAACAAAAAAAATAAAAGAAAGAAGGGAAGAAATGAAATAAAAAAACGTACACCAAAATGAATGATAGTATGATGATGAAAATAATACTATGAAAAATAACAATGAATCCAATGCTAATCTAACGACAATAATGGCATGGAAACATGATGGCAATGATAAAAGAAAATGAGCATAAACGCCATCCATAAGAAATTAATGGCGTTTGATCCGGACCCCGCACCTCCCTGGACCCTGTGTGAAGGAGATATCAACGATGCCCCGACAAGTTGTGCTTGGACCTCGGGGGCCACCCTGATACGCGGAAAACACACGTCGTTAATACGCTCCGCTATCAAATTAAAATATCCGGCCCACAAATTAAATAAATAGAATAGTTAAGTGGTGAGACCGAGTCGAATCCACAGGGAGAAGTAGATTTAAAAGTTGAAAACCTTACGTTTTTAAGATTTAAAAATCAAGAGAATTGAATTTTGTTGAGCTATGGTTTTGATGATAACTAAACTTCATGTGTGATGGAGATTGTTGAGCTATGACCTCGATGATAACTAAACCTCATGTGTGATGATAGTGGTTTCACAACATAATGTGTGCTTGATTAGTGGAAAATATCTTCATGATAAATGAACTCACATGTGGCTATCTTATCTTGCAGGTTACTTTACTAAGTAGGTTGATGATTGAATCATGCATGCTGCACATTAGTCTTTGGAGGTTTCATGTAAAGACTATGCTTCTCAGTAGAATGGTTGAGTCCTTATGGATATGAAATTGATTGCATGGCTCAGTGTTGTGTAAATGCATAGCCATTTCATTACATACTTTGTTGAGGATTTCCTCTAGTTCTTGTATATCATGAATGCATGAGTGATGGCTCCTAGTCATTCTGATCATATGGCTTAAATGCTTTGAAATGGTTTGAGGGAGAACTGGGTTGAAGTTGGGATCTTCAGATTCGTTGGTTGAATATTAACTTGCTTCTAAATTCTCGGAAAGTGCAGGTTAATATTTCCCACATTATGATGGATTCAAGATAAGAATTTATATTGGAATCCATGGTGACACTCTTCTAATCTTGAGTTGGAAAAATAGGTTCTCAGGTGCTTTCATACAGATCTTTCATGTGGATTATTATATGCCTCATGCTAATGCTTTCGTAATCATATTTCATGTCATTTGGGTCTTGGTCTCAAAACTAGCTTCATATGTTAATGCATGACCCATATATTTTGATCTTTATCTAACCTCTTAGTTTATCATATTTTTCAGGATGCAAAATCATTGTTGATCTTCATGGGATTATGGTAATATTTAATCAATTATTTCCCTTTGGTTTGATGGAGGTTTTAGTTATTTTTTAAACTCAAACTGTCTTACAGTCTTCACCATTTTCAATCCAACCATTGGATCTCCCCTCTAAAAATTTTATGTTGTAGCTCTGGGAGTCCTCTTTCCAACGCCTCCAGTTTCGCTTCGATCGGAGTTCGGAGCTAGGAGAATTAATTCCTGCCGCCGAAGCGCGCAGAGCTGTTTTTGTGTACCCTGCCTGAAAAGGTCGACCCCAAGGGTCGACCCCCACTGAAAGGGTCGACCCCTGTAATCTTGGCTCATTTTTTGGCCCCGGTAGCAACCTGGTTGCCGAGGGTCGACCCCAAGGGTCGACCCCCAGTGCAAGGGTCGACCCCAAGGGCCGACCCCTGTAACAAAAGGTGATGTTTTGTGTTTTCCAGCAACCTGTTGCTCGAGGGTCGACCCCAAGGGTCGACCCCTTCCGGACGGGACTTACGAAAGTGTTTTAAACTTATTGAAAACCCTATTAAACCATTCTAAAATATACCCTAATGGTTCCTAATCATGTTAGGGTGTTTTAAACTCATTTTAGAAGGGGTATATGGGTCATTTGGTCTGTCTTCTATTTATATCAATGTATTGCTCCGAATTTCAGTAAGGATCAACCCTAATGCTCATTTGTTCATTCGTATAGGTGAAGAAAAGGGGAAAACGTGGTGGAGCTCTTCCAAGGAGGATATCATCTACATCCGTGAAGATCTGGAGCTCGTGGAAGAAGAAGAAAAGGAGCAGATCGAAGAGAGGATCAAGAGGACGTAAGAATCGTCGTCATCCGACTACCCTCCAACTCGTGGTTCAAGGAACATCATCAACCGGCCTTGAAAAATAAAGGGGGATCACTTCTATGTCTTTGATCAGTTCTTTGTGATATGTTCTATGATCTATATTTTGGGTTTGAGCATGCTTGAGTATTTGTGTTTATTTTCTGAACAATAGAGATACTCGTGTGTTTGACCGTTTGTGTATACGGTCGTGTTTGATCGCCTTCGTGCGATCGTGTTTGTGTTATTGTGCTGCGGTTGTTGCAGCATGTGTGTGTGTGTGTTGTGATCCGATCGTCGGATCGTGTGTGTGTTGTGATCCGGTCGTCGGATCGTGTATGTGTTTGTGATCCGGTCGTCGGATCGTGTGGGAGACTTCATCTCCGTCTGTGTGTATGTTGGGGCGTGTCCCTGTGTGTGTGTGGGGATTCATCCCCGTGTGTGTTTGGAGCATCATCTCCGTGTTGGGGATTTATCCCCGAGTGAAGCCTCACCTAGTTTGGTGAGGGGTGGACGTAGGGAGCCCGTCGAGGTCCCGAACCACCTTAAAATCCCTGTGCATTGTGGTTTGCTTTGTGCGTTGGCTTGGTGTGATTGTTGAAACCTTTTGTATAATCGTGTGGGAATGGTGATATTGAGAGAATCTGTTTCTTGGCTTAATCAACTTCCTTAATCATATTGTAAGGAGTTTACTCCACCACGCAGCTTTCGTCTTATCGTCTAGTGTGGGGGTTAGTGTAGGTTGTAATCTATCTTGTTTGTTCAACATATTTATTGTTTTAATTGTTGTTTCTTTATACTTGTTAAAAAGGGAAAGAGTTTCCTTAAAGTTTGTAATCACCCAATTCACCCCCCTCTTGGGTGTCATTGATCGAGGGACCCAACAATTGGTATCAGAGCTAAGGCTCTAATTTGATAGATCTAGCGATCTAGAGTGATCCGGATCAATGACCACCATGATCTACACCTTGAATTCTCCACCCGTGTTTGATGGCTGTAATTTTGATTTGTGGTTAGGAAGGTTGTGTAGTCTAGTCAATTCATACGACCCTAAGCTATGGAAGCTTATTTCACATGGTCCTTATGAATTGCCTAAAGACAAAAGTGTTTGGACTGCAGATCAAAAACTTAAACATGATCAAAATGGTTTGACTCTAAAATTACTTATTACTGCAGTTGACTCTAACTATTTTCCTTTTGTCTCCCATTGCAGATCCACGAAGGAAATATTGGATGGATTAGCAGACCTCAAGGAGGAGCTTAAAGACAGACGTCTTATAGCGGGCACGAGTGAACAAAGGAGTGGTCAGCCAAGTGAATCGAGCTCAAGGGTAAACTCTGACTCTGATTATGAAGATGATTTTAACTATGAAGAATTGTTGAATGCTTATGAAGAGCTTGCTGAAAAATACAAGAAGTTAAAATCTAAAAACAAAAAATTGCAAAAGAATGTAGGTCAAAATAAAACTGATTCCTCTTGTAAAGAATGCTCACACCTTAAGGAATTGATTGATGGTTACATGTTTGACATTGAAATTCACAAAGATCAAATCTCTTCCTTGAGAAATGAAAACAAAGAGCTGAGAGAGAGAGTTAGTCTTATGAACAATGGTCAAAATGAGCTTGCTCATGATAAAAATCTTTAAATGGAAAATGAGAAACTGAAGGAATTGAACAATACCATTTCTGAAAAATTACTTATTTTTGAAAAAGGAAAAAGTTTGCTTGTTGATCAATGTGAAGAAATGCATGTGATGAAACAAGAAATGGAAACCTACAAAATCATCAACACCCAACTACATGAACAAGTCAAGACTTGTGAAAATAAGATGGTCTCCTATGAATTGCACATTTCATCACTTGAAAAAGAAATTTCTGATTTGAATGTTTCTTTATCTAGATTTGTCAATGGTCAAGAAAACTTGGATAAACTGTTGGGAATGAAAGTAAACTTTCAAAGAGAAGGATTGGGGTTCAATCCTGTGAACAAAAAGAAATTTGAAAGTAAAATATATACTTCATTTGTTCATGACAATTGTGCACCTACCACCTCCACATCTTACTCCCAGCAACCCACTATATCAAGAACCCAATCAAATCAGAAAAATAATGTGAATGTCCAAAAGCTTCAAAAAGAAAACAAAAATCAGAAAATCAACATGCATCAAAAATCTAAAAATGCTGCTAGCATCTCCATACATGTTGAACATACTTCTTCCACACACACACAACCACCTAGAAAGAAATTCTCATGTTTTTATTGTAGAAAACATGGACATGCCATGCATGATTATTTTATGAGAAAGAATGGTGATTTAGAAGCATATAGGAAAAGAATGAAACCTTTTACAAATGGGAAACAAGAGTGGAATAAAAAATCACATGCTTCAAAGAATCCTCGTGCTTTTAAGAACTCAAAGTCATGTTGCAACTGCTGTGGTAAATTTGGACATATGGTGCATGATTGTTTTCTGAAGAAATTTGATGATTTGAATGTTGTTATGAAGTGGAAGCCACGTGCCAAAGATGCTGCTAACCCACAAGGACCCAAGATGGTTTGGGTACCTAAGAATGTCAAATGAGAAATTTATTTTGCAGGTGTGCCTTGGGAATGTAAAGCATGGAATCTATTTTTCTCACGAAGGTAAGGCACACAAGTGGGATAAATCAGGTTAAAAGAAAAAACTAAAACTGAAATTTAAAACTCAGGTGATATCCCTCTCACTCTCTTCTGTAATTATGTCATGGTTTGATTCATATTGTACTGAATTATCTTGTGTTAATGCACATGTTTGGACATGCATCCCATCCATAGATAGCTGCATACACTTGTGCATATCATCCTCATATAGCATCTTGTTGAAGTTGTGCTTCGAAACCATCAATAAAATTCACTACATTTGTTGAGCTTGCATACACCCTCATGTTTGCATACACCCCTTCACACTCTCTCATGCTATAGTTGAACATTATGAATTCATGTCATAATGCACATCAATCCTCCTACCTTCATCATCCATGACTACATAGTATATCAAATGGTGACATGTGGAAGGACAGGTCAAGCATGTCTGAAAATTATCACTACGTGTGAGGTGAAAGACTTGGAAGAAAAAGGATTCTCAAGGCAAAGGTAAGAAAGTAAAATCTAAAATATCAACCTCCGTGAGGTTGGCAATCTCAGTTCTCCTGAACCAAGGTAATTCAACCTTGTTAAATCATGCAATGGTCTTTTTATCACTTGGTGATACCTTCAGATGACAAGTGTTGATTCTAAAAATTTGAGCTGTCATTTACTAGCATGCTGTGACAAATTGGTTGAATCTAGTTTGATGTGATGATTATACTTAATTGATTTAACCAAATGAAAACCTTGAGAGTTGTGCTTGAAGTGGTTGGTTACTGTATGACACTTGAATTGAATTGCATGTCTGGTATATCAAATGGCGTTTGTGAAAGAGTGGATTATATCCACTTGGAAGCATTCCCTATGCGTTGAGTTGGGTCTTTGGACTAAAATCTCCGCCTCGTACCAGATCTTGATTGGTTTGTGATTGATTTATTGTTGAATGAATCCTTGAGATGAGTTATGTGACTTGAAAATATGTTTGTGATTATATGATCCATACATTTGACTTTTGGATGAACTCTCATTTGAAAACTTGTGAAAGACCTTTCAAAATCTATTTTTGAACAATTCTGAAATTTGGGTTGTACTGCTTACTTTTGATCATTTATGCACCCTCATTCATAAAGGTCTTGTCATAAATAATGTTTGCTGATTCATGGATTGAATGTGGATGAACTCAATAAAATTTCTGTCACACTGGCTTGGGAATGAAAGCTCTCATCTTCTTTTTGCATCCTATCCTTCATTCTCATACAGTTATAGGCTGCATGCATCAGAATCCAATGCATTAGGTGCATTTAGTTCTCTCAAATGAAAAATCAAAAACACACACCTTGCACCCATGTTAATTTCTGCATTGCATTAGAACTCATGCATTCGTCGCACTTAGTTCATTCGTTTGGCATCCATTCAATTGGTATCAAATTGACATCACATTGCTCGCATACATGTCATAGTGCATTTGCATAAACTCCCAATGTGTGCTTGTGTGTTATTATATGCTATTCACCCCCATCCTTGAAATTTCTATGACCTTATGCATTCTTGATAAATAATGTTGTATTTGAGTCATTATTGGTGTGCTTCATGTTGTACACTTTGGGGGGAGTAAAGTGCATCTATTTAGGGGGAGTTGTATTGTTATGTATTCATGATATTTTCGGTATACATGCTGAATCAAATTCACACAATTCAGGCACAGAATATGAAAATGAGTGTTAAGAATAAGGATATATGTTTTTCTTTTCAACACTCTCGAGATGTTAAACTTGCTGGATGTATGTTGAAGAGACAGTTGAGGAAAAAGCTGCCTACCTATCTTTGTTGAAAAATCTGAAATAAAAATGAATGGTAGAGCAATGCTTGGTCTCACTACGTAAACTGGGCACATGTCACCTGAGACGTGATGTGGTTCATATCTGAAAAGTGTGGACTAATACCTCTGTTCAAAATGAGGTGAGATGGTTCAGTATTCTAAGTCACCGGGGATTCTGGCATGAGCTCCATGCGTCTACTCGCGTAAAAAGGAATCATTTTGGACCTGATCACTCTTGAAAAATTCTGACTATCATGTGGTACTGGTTGAGTTGAAAAAATGATGGTGAAAACTCATTGTGGTAGAGCGAAGTCTCCAATACGCTGCTCTCAAAATTGAAGTGCAGTCTGTAAAATGTCTCCCTGTGTTGATCTGAAAATCTAAATATCCATATTAAAACTATCATTTTTCATGTTACTCACTTACACATTTGAGAATTTGATTTAATATATATTCAGAAAGTTGATTGACTGCATTAGCAATTGCATTAATCTCCTATATGATTGAAAAATTTCCCATGTGCTACACATGTGTATTCCGATTGTCATGACTCTCTTGCATCTTTCCTATACCCATCCCCTCTTAAATAAGTACGGGGGAGCAGTGTTGCATGTATATATATGTATCTATTTGTTTGCTTGTGTATGCATCTCACATGCCATCACATGCATAAGTTGCATCTCATGCATTTCAAACCACAAATCAAAACTTAAAAATCTGGAAAATACTGAAAACCAAAAATTGAGTGAACTTCCCATGCTATTTACTTGCTCAATAAATTCTTGTGTTTGCTTGGCAAATGGGGAGAAAGATTGGGCACAACCAAGTAATCAACATTTCATATCCTCTCTAGCCAACAATTGGTTCTCGAGTCCACAATTGGTGTTTCCCATACTTTCTGTGAACACACTTATTTATAACTTACTCCTGCTTCATTAGAATTTCAAATGTGGGTTACTGTTCCTTACACATTTATATGCTACAATGTGCATCTCCTCTGTTTCTTCTTCATGAGGGAGTATGATTGATATTACCCCGCTTTTTGATAATGTCAAAGGGGGAGAAATATTTCATGTGATTCATACTTGCTGGTTTCATGATTGGGGGAGAACAACTAGCCACTCGTTTGTCATCTTCACTAAGATTGTCATCATTCATCACTAAGTTTGTCATCATCAAAAAGGGGGAGATTGTTGAGCTATGGTTTTGATGATAACTAAACTTCATGTGTGATGGAGATTGTTGAGCTATGACCTTGATGATAACTAAACCTCATGTGTGATGATAGTGGTTTCACAACATAATGTGTGCTTGATTAGTGGAAAATATCTTCATGATAAATGAACTCACATGTGGCTATCTTATCTTGCAGGTTGCTTTACTAAGTAGGTTGATGATTGAATCATGCATGCTGCACATTAGTCTTTGGAGGTTTCATGTGAAGACTATGCTTCTCAGTAGAATGGTTGAGTCCTTATGGATATGAAATTGATTGCATGGCTCAGTGTTGTGTAAATGCATAGCCATTTCATTACATGCTTTGTTGAGGATTTCCTCTGGTTCTTGTATATCATGAATGCATGAGTGATGGCTCCTAGTCATTCTGATCATATGGCTTAAATGCTTTGAAATGGTTTGAGGGAGAACTGGGTTGAAGTTGGGATCTTCAGATTCGTTGGTTGAATATTAACTTGCTTCTAAATTCCCGGAAAGTGCATGTTAATATTTCCCACATTATGATGGATTCAAGATAAGAATTTATATTGGAATCCATGGTGACACTCTTCTAATCTTGAGTTGGAAAAATAGGTTCTCAGGTGCTTTCATACAGATCTTTCATGTGGATTCTTATATGCCTCATGCTAATGCTTTCGTAATCATATTTCATGTCATTTGGGTCTTGGTCTCAAAACTAGCTTCATATGTTAATGCATGACCCATATATTTTGATCTTGATCTAACCTCTTGGTTTATCATATTTTTCAGGATGTAAAATCATTGTTGATCTTCATGGGATTATGGTAATATTTAATCAATTATTTCCCTTTGGTTTGATGGAGGTTTTAGTTATTTTTTAAACTCAAACTGTCTTACAGTCTTCACCATTTTCAATCCAACCATTGGATCTCCCCTCTAAAAATTTTATGTTGTAGCTCTGGGAGTCCTCTTTCCAACGCCTCCAGTCTCGCTTCGATCGGAGTTCGGAGCTAGGAGAATTAATTCCTGCCGCCGAAGCACGCAAAGTTGTTTTTGTGTACCCTGCCTGAAAGGGTCGACCCCCACTGAAAGGGTCGACTCATGGGGTCGGTAGCAACCTGGTTGCCGAGGGTCGACCCCCAGTGCAAGGGTCGACCCCAAGGGTCGACCCCTGTAACAGAAGGTGATGTTTTGTGTTTTCCAGCAACCTGTTGCCCGAGGGTCGACCCCAAGGGTCGACCCCTTCCGGACGAGACTTACGAAAGTGTTTTAAACTTATTGAAAACCCTATTAAACCATTCTAAAATATACCCTAATGGTTCCTAATCATGTTAGGGTGTTTTAAACTCATTTTAGAAGGGGTATATGGGTCATTTGGTCTGTCTCCTATTTATATCAATGTATTGCTCCGAATTTCAGTAAGGATCAACCCTAATGCTCATTTGTTCATTCGTATAGGTGAAGAAAAGGGGAAAACGTGGTGGAGCTCTTCCAAGGAGGATATCATCTACATCCGTGAAGATCTGGAGCTCGTGGAAGAAGAAGAAAAGGAGCGGATCGAAGAGAGGATCAAGAGGACGTAAGAATCGTCGTCATCCGACTACCCTCCAACTCGTGGTTCAAGGAACATCATCAACCGGCCTTGAAAAACAAAGGGGGATCACTTCTATGTCTTTGATCAGTTCTTTGTGATATGTTCTATGATCTATATTTTGGGTTTGAGCATGCTTGAGTATTTGTGTTTATTTTCTGAACAATAGAGATACTCGTGTGTTTGACCGTTTGTGTATACGGTCGTGTTTGATCACCTTCGTGCGATCGTGTTTGTGTTATTGTGTTGCGGTTGTTACAGCATGTGTGTGTGTGTGTATTGTGATCCGGTCGTCGGATCGTGTGTGTGTTGTGATCCGGTCGTCGGATCGTGTATGTGTTTGTGATCCGGTCATCGGATCGTGTGGGAGACTTCATCTCTGTCTGTGTGTATGTTGGGGCGTGTCCCTGTGTGTGTGTGGGGATTCATCCCCGTGTGTGTTTGGAGCGTCGTCTCCGTGTTGGGGATTTATCCCCGAGTGAAGCCTCACCTAGTTTGGTGAGGGGTGGACGTAGGGAGCCCGTCGAGGTCCCGAACCACCTTAAAATCCCTGTGCATTGTGGTTTGCTTTGTGCGTTGGCTTGGTGTGATTGTTGAAACCTTTTGTATAATCGTGTGGGAACGGTGAGATTGAGAGAATCTGTTTCTTGGCTTAATCAACTTCCTTAATCATATTGTAAGGAGTTTACTCCACCACGCAGCTTTCGTCTTATCGTCTAGTGTGGGGGTTAGTGTAGGTTGTAATCTATCTTGCTTGTTCAACATATTTATTGTTTTAATTGTTGTTTCTTTATACTTATTAAAAAGGGAAAGAGTTTCCTTAAAGTTTGTAATCACCCAATTCACCCCCCTCTTGGGTGTCATTGATCGAGGGACCCAACAAATTTAAACCGCCTTAGAAAGATTGGGATGTAATTTAGAAAGGTGGAATCGATAGAAGAATAAATAGACAATTATAATGAAACTAAGGTGAACTAGGAAGAGAAATAACTTTTAAACCAGACACAATTTGAAGAAGTGGAATGAATGAAAGTTGTAGAGAATGAAAAGATGAAGAAGTTTTATGAAGAACACAGAATCAGAGAACAAGAGGAAGATAGTGAAAAATATGAAACACTCAAGAGCTATCGGTGCGGATGAACAGTAATATGGCAGAAATCAGAACAGTGAGAACTTAATTATAACTCTCAAAATAAGAAGATTTAGAAGAAGTGGTAGAAGAAAAAGTTTTAGATCTACAAGAGAAGAACAACTTTCATGAAGAACTCAGAGTAAACATAAGATTGGAAAGGCTTCAAAATAGAAGAATAATAAAAGGTATCACCTCGGATGAACAGTAATGACGTAGAACAAAACTTAGAAAGATAAAAAATAACTTTCAATTTAGAAGGAATTGAGGGAAATACTAGAAAGAGAAGTTGAAGAACACTTACAGATTGACAACTTTGTAGAAGATAATAAATTGAAATAAGGATCACACAAGCTTGTAAATTGACTATGAAGAGTCAAAAATTGCTAAGAGTACAATGAAAGTATTCAATACAAACTAACAACAAACTTCAAAACTTAAATACAAAGCTCTCAAAATCTTCTCCTACCAAAGCCACAAAGCAAGAACTTCAAGAACACTTACAAATCTTAGCAACCCATAGCTTACAACTCTTTGCTATCCTCTCTTTTTCCCCCTTTTCATTACAATTGAACCCCTTTATATAGAGTAACACAACAACCCTTTAGCTAATATGAACACTTCTTACTTCTTTTGTTGATAATTGCTGCTCTTGTTGACTTAGAATTGTGTGCTAGCATGTGTTGCACACTTTTCTAATTTTTCTGATTTTTTTTGATTTTTCTGGCCTTTTTCTCTCTCTCTTTCTCTTCCTTTCTCTCTCTCCTGGCCGCGTGGACCGCCCGCGTGCCGGCGCCTCTCTCTCCGCGTGAGGCGCCACCGCGGTGCACCAGCGGGGCGCCGCCGCTCTGCGTGTGCCGCGTGTCGGCAGCGTGGACGCACCGCGCCCACGCCTCCTCCGCCGCCTTCTGCGCGTCCGTGCGCCTGCTCGCCCGACTGCGTGCGCCGGCCACTCGGTGCGCCGCGTGTTCCTCTTCATGCTGCTGCCGAACACACACACATTAGTAATATATATATATATATATATATATATATATATATATATATATATATATCATATACATATTGATATCTAGCTTAAAAAATTCTAAAAAATGTCAAATCAATTTATTTTTTTTCTATTTTTTTCTTTTCTTTTTGAATAACTCCTTGAGCTTTTGGCCTTTATTATTATTATTTTGTTATTTTCCTTTTATATATTTTTTTATTTTTTTTCTTGTCGCTTCCCTCGTACCGAGCGCCTGTAAAAATTGTTATTAAAATTATATAATTTCAGAAAATTAATTATTTGACTCGAAATCAACAGTAAGTGTGATACGTGTATATTTATTATTATTTAAGCTCATAAAAATATGTATAATCATGAATTAATATGTAAAAATACACACTTATCACACCCCCATCATGGCCATAGCCCGATTTTTTCTCGGACCAATACCCCACTAAATCTAACTCATTTTCACTGGGGTCTAACCCCGATTCTTTATTGTTTAAACATAAAACTTGCCATGTCTCGGCAGACATATGACCAGGTATTATTTACATACCTACCATGTTTCTAACTGTTGGGTTCATTGTGCTCCCTCTGTGTCCTTAGTAATGATTTTGATGATGACAAAATATTATAGCCACCCCCAAAGACTCTCTCCCCCTTCGGCATTATGAAAAAGTGGGGGACTAGGGGAACATGTATGAAACTTCCTCATGAATAAGATCATTAAAAAGTAATGGCGCAAGAACGCAGCAATCAACCTACCATGAAGAAAAGGTGTGTAAACCTAGAATTTACACATGAGGGCCGAAGATAAATGGTATGAGAGGAAGAACATAAAATCTTTTGTTCGAAATGTAACTAACCCCTCGGGACCCAAGATGGCTTGGGTACCCAAAACTTCGAAATGAGAATTTTGCTTTGCAGAGGTGCCTTGAGGTGGAAGAAATTGTTGATAAATAAAGACCCTTCAAGGCAAGAAAAATGAAGAGCTTGTCTGGTAATGATTTTCACTGCACTGTTTTGTTTTTGATTATGCAACTCAGGTAAGAATCTGAATTTTGAGAAAAATCTAATTGCCTCCAATTGCCATTTTTCTCGTCATGTTGATTTTGACTTTATCAAAGAGCAATGTTGATATCTTATGAATAAATTTTGTCTTTGAATCTTTAAAACTGTTCATAAAGTGTTTCATACACATCGTTTCTTCCTTTCTGCAAATAACAATTCAGTTTTTGAATGCTTCAGATGGTACATAGAATCTTTCACACTCACACTCACATTTTGTGAATAAAAATTCAATTTTGCATACACAGCATACACACTCTTGTTTATCTTCTTGCAAATAATTGTTCAGATTTGCATATATTCAAATCATGCATTAGATTTGCACATATGCATGCATATTTGTGAATAAAAATAAATTTTCATCATCTTTTCAGTTACATGCATATACTTGCATATATTTTACATACTTCCGTGCTTGAATGTCATGATTCTTCGGTATCTCAAATCCTGAGTTGTGCAAGGTTGGATTACGTCCATCTGGAAACTCTCACGATGCGTGAGTTTGGTCTTTGGACCTCCACCTCCTCCACGTACTGGAAATCATATTGCATGAAGTAACTTTCAAATCCTTGCTTGATTGCTTGTATATATATTCTAGAAAACCTTTTCTTGAAATCTTCTAAGACCCCACCTCCTTGACATATAAAATACAGTGATTTTGATCATTTGTGAATCGTGACATGTGCAAAGGGGGAGGATTTGTTTCCAATGGTGCATACATTTAGGAAGAGTTATATCTATGTTATGACAAATTCATTTTCTACATACATAGTAATTACCCACACACATTGCACAAAAATGATGTATATGACTTTGGTTGATAAGAATTTCAGAATTTTTTTTCAACACTTTAAGGGAAATAAAATTTTTACATGGGAATGAAGAGTAATCGTGAGGAAAAAGCTGCCTACCCCAATCAATAAGTGGAATGTGGAACCGTGTAGTCAGGAATCCCCACTGAAATAAATGAGGTAACTCGCAACGAAAAGTGAAGCTAATATCCACAAGAATCAAAATTGTGATGGATCCTAGTAGCCGAGAAACCCCATTGAGACACATGAGGTGACTCGTGTCGAACAGTGATGTCCAATAAAAAGAAACAAAAAGGGGTTGTGCGAAGTTACCAAAAGTTGAGGATCTAAATGGAATTGTAGAAAGAAAATAACCCTCAAGTGTTTCTTAGAAATTCTGCTAATATCCATATATTTTTGAAGTTCATTGTTCATTGCCACATATTTCACTCACAGGTATTATTGTGATGTTTGTGTAACTTGAATTTGTTCTTATCATGATTTATGCAGTGCCTCGAGCATATGCATGCACTACCTTTTTTGATTATGCTTCATGTTTCACATTTTGATTTGAATCAATTGCTCACTTGCTATCCTTTTACCCCATTAAGGGGGAGCTATAGATTACTACTGCTAGCTTGAGTTTCATGCTTATCTGCTTGATTGCTTGAACTCATATTTCACTTCATATACTTCTCTTCATTATACTTGTACATATCTTTCATACATAACCCCAATGTCAATCAATTTTTTGTTTGTGACAAAAAGGGGGAGAATAATGTGCTTTTCAGCCATACATTTGCATGTAGTTCAGTTCAGTTATACTTTTTGTGCATAGTTCGGTCATACATTCTGCATACAGCTCAGAAATTTAGTATTTTCATATATTTCCGTCATCTTGCATATTGCACATCAAATTTTATTTTCCCGCTTGGTGTTCATGGTTTACACACCTTTTCTTCATGGTAGGTTGATTGATGTGTTCTTGCGCCATTGCTTTTTAATGATCTTATTCATGAGGAAGTTTCATACTTGTTCCCCTAGTCCTCCACTTTTTGATAATGCCAAAGGGGGACAGAGTCTTTGGGGGTGGCCACAATATTTTGTCATCATCAAAAAGGGGGAGATTGTAGGGTTCATTGCGCTCTCTCTGTGTCCTTAGTAATGGTTTTGATGATAATAAAATGTTGTGTGTTTTGCGTGTGTATTGAAGTGACATTCGTGTGTACAATTATTGTGGCAAATGAGCTCATATGTTGATATCTTTCTTTGCAGGATTGAAATGCATGGGTTTTTCATGAGTATGTTTTCACTAGTTTTTCAATATAATGATTGTGGTTCATGTATATTGTTCATGAGGAAAACTGTGCATTTAAGTGTGCTTTCAAATGATTTGGCTTTTTAAGAACTCTCTTGAAATAGTGTCGACACTGGGTGTCGACACTTCTTCTACTGCATTTATTCTGGAACATTGTTTATGAATGGCTTGATTGGTAGGTCGATGAAATTCGGGCTTACCTTGGATTACATGCTTCATCTTAATGGTTTTTCTTATGGGTCCTTTAAATTGTAGGTTTCCTTAAGCTATGTTTCATTAACCTTGATGAAGGTGGTTTGCATTCTCATAGAATTTTCTTGAGTTATGCTCCATAAACTGTGATGGAAGGCAATTCTCAATTTGATGAATTTGAATTGAAATGTTCTAACATTTAGCTTGGATGCATGGCAAATTTGGTTTAATCTTTGGTTAAGAAAAACTGGGTTTTCAAGTGTCTTCATGTATGTTTTTCATCATATCATTTATGAGTTCTTGATGCCTTAAATGAGGCTCATGCTTTGACTTAATGAGATTTTGGGGCTTACGACATGTTAACCTATTCACATTATAACTTGCTAGAATGCTTGATTAGACGTGGTTTAAAATAAGCCAACACTTTGTTTCAATGCATGGGTATTTGTTCTTGAGGTTTGATTGAATGCAAGTTGTGTTTTTCCATGGGTTTAAGATCAATTTATTGCGTGACAGTGGAAGTAGAGTCGACACTTTCCTGGAGTTGTGCTGTTTGCATTGGTTTTTTATATGCAGGCAAAAAGTGTCGACTTTGAGAGTCGACACTTTCTGTCCTATGTGCTATTTTTGTGGCTGGCAGAACTCTTGACAAAAAGTGTCAACTCTGAGAGTCGACACTTTTGTCCTGGGTGGTTTTTCTTCATCGCAAGCAACACCCTGTGAAGAAAGTGTCGACTCTGAGAGTCGACACTTCTTCCGGGCGAACCGGATCTGGTTTTCCGGAACCCATTCGAACCTTTTGGGATCTAACCCTTTTTGTCCCAAACTTGACCCCAATACCCCTAGGGTCTCATACATATTTGAGAGGTGTTTTGAGAGCTTTTTATCAAGGGTTTAATGGTCTTGTTGCATCTTTTTTCAGGGGATATATAG
Source organism: Amorphophallus konjac (assembly GCA_022559845.1). NCBI lineage: Eukaryota > Viridiplantae > Streptophyta > Magnoliopsida > Alismatales > Araceae > Amorphophallus > Amorphophallus konjac. The sequence goes on from CM040118.1 coordinate 148,930,137, forward strand.
CTGCTGTGATTTTCTCATCGGAAGAGTGTGAAGGAGGGTCTAGGCCGCAAGTGGGAGAGGAAGAGAGGGCTTTGAGTGTTAATCTTTTTCCTTCCTCTTGCAGGGGCGATTTGGATTGGAATATTGAAGATCTACAGCCGCTCTTGGGCGTTCTTGCTCCAACAAGCTTAAATCATCAAGGAGGAGCTCGTTCGACATCCTTTCATCTGAAAAATGACCTTCCACCTGAACAAGCTTAAAGGGAGACATTTTGGGAGACCCTATCTTCTCAAAGAGATATTTCTAAAACCTTCTAAGTCGATATTGTGTTTTTCGTTTCTTCAGTCTACCTTAGGCATGAGCATGTATTGAATATATTTTTATTTCTTTGAACATCTGAATATTTATGTGTGTGGACAGAGCTGCGTCTCCGTGTATGGTTTTAGTGTGGGTAAGTTCCCCGTGTCCGTGTGTGTTGATTACTGCGGAGGCAGCGTGTGTGTGGTGTTGGGGTTCGTCCCCGTGCTTGCTACATCTATAGCGTGTTAGTGAAGCCTCACCGGGTTTCGGTGAGGGGTGGACGTAGGGAGCCCATCGTGGTCCCAAACCACCTAAAAATCTCCGTGTTCTTTGTGGCATGCCAGTGTGATTGTCTATTTCTCCTATCTCCGTTCACATGTCAATTTATAGATTTTTATTCACTGCACCACTACACATTGCTACATCTGCTATTCGTGTTTGACTTAGGCTCAATCGTTCTGTGCATAGATTATTCGAGTGAGATCGGAAAGATTGAGTGAACCTAAATCTCACTTTAGTTTAGTTTAGGCTAATTAATGTAGTTAATTTTGTTTCCGATGTATTTAGTTTAGTTTATTTTTAAAATCTGCCATCTCGTCTGGGGGAAAATTCAACCCCCTTCTTGTCCGCCATCTACTCTAGGCCAACACTAACCCGGACTCATGTCCGAATATAAAATGGTCGATAAGACGACCAACATGATTTGAATGTTTTTACCTCCAAATATGGGGCACTCTTATGCAATTTAAGATATCCTTTGTTTATTTCATTAATGTTGATTTTAGGCCATAGGGCCCCTTCTCCTGACGACTAATCAAAGGTTTTCTCCTCTCCGATGGGATGTAATTAACACCGTGGCCTTTATGGCACGGCGGGTTCTAGTCCCGACACGATACCCACATTGTCTGACTAGTCAGACGGCATGCACCAACGGCTCCATACCACCTCAGTATTCGGAGTCTGGATAAATTGTCACTTTGTGACTGGCACACCCACGCACTGATAAACCGAAGTGAGATAAATAAAGAATAAAATGATGATAAAATGATACAAAAGATGAGTGAGAAAAAGTGTGTCCACAAGTCTGGCATGCCCGGTGGGACTAAATCACCTTTCATCTTTTTGCCAGGATTAGGGGCCCGACAGCCTCTTCCTAAAATTCTAACCTCTTCAATTTGAAATTGCAGAGAGGAGTTACATTCCAACGATCGCGATGGCAGTTTTATTCAGACCGCTCATTATCACGCCAGGTATGGCTACCTGGCGGTGTTGATGAAGTTTGGCGATTTCCCGCCTGTCGTGGGCTTCCCCAACTTTTTGGGGGTTGCAATGTGGAACTCCTGGACACCCAGGAGATGGAACCGGTCGCCGTTGCAAAGGTGACCTCAACTGAAGCTGCAGTGGTGGGCTACCATGTCCATCACATCGACTCCCGCACCTCCACCAATAGGAAGCGCACGTCGACTGCCAGGAGGGTGGCCAAGTAGAGCGTCGGCATGCTGCAGGGCCGACTTTCAATATCGAGCAAATCCATCTTGATCGGAGGAGTCCGAGTGTTCCTGAACGGCCGACAGGCCAAGATCACACCCGATAGGGTAATCCCAGCTGTGCCAGTGCACAATTCATTCCAAGCATTGGCCCAAGATAAAACAGACCGCTTCGAGTCCAGATCAAAGGGAGGGTTGGCCCGGAAACCAACCAAATTCAAATAAATTTGGGTGCCCAGGCGAGTGCGGCCCCAGCTCTAGTTCAACCGGAGCCTGTCTTGGTTGACATGTTTGGAAAGAAATAAGAAGAAGAAGAAGAAGATAAGACCGAGATACCTACCTGGGCATCTCATAAACCAGACTTCCGAGCCTATGGTCGGCAAGCAAATATTTATTCATATGATAAAAAGTGCAGCAGCATGGCCGAACGGAGGCGGCTCTCCTACAAATCTATGACACGAGCCAGCATGTCGCCCCCTATGATCTGCCCCACCAATGGGCAAAATGATATCACTCAGGCCCTACGGGGATACTTCCGCTGCCTTGGAAACACCTTTTTAGGAATGCAGCGACTCCTAGGAGCCGTAAGTGCTGCGAAGAGAAGCCGGGAGCAACAAGTTGACCCGGGAGAAGTAGAAGATGCGGAGTCGGGTTACTATGGACCGCCCCTCCGCGAAGAGACTACACTGAGGATTTTGGTGTTTGATAGATTAATCTTCCCTGGTAAGTCAGCCAAGAGAGTGTTTTGAAGAAGTAGGGAACTGTAGATTTTCACCTACAACATGGCCGGAGTGATCGGCCACTATGGAGCTCTCCCCGAAGATCATGATGAAGTGGCTAGGCTCGCCGAAAGCCAGGTCCTGTCACCAGAAGAAAGAAGGCTGCAGCTGAGGCAATACAAGCCCTTGCTGGCGAAACAAGTTCATATGTGGTCATCATGATGGCAAATGTGGTTATTTCTGAAGATGATAGTGAAAGGCCAGCACCTTCTCTAGATGCCTTGTTGGAAGGGGGAGGCCAAGTCCCCAACCCCTCCGCCCATGATCCAACAATGATGCTGCTGCTCCAAAAATAGCAACAGGAGGTCGAAGTGCTGAAAAGGCAATTAAGCGAGCTAAGCATGCATGCTTCAGCCTCGAAGCAGGTCGAGGCCCCACCTGAAACATCGTGGTGAGGAGCCGATGAGTTCGAGGCTTCACCTGACGTGACATGACCTAGGGGAGCAGTGGGAGGACCCACGGACCCTCGGATCTACCGTTGTAAGCACACTAGTAAGGGAACATACTCGATTTTGGCGGACTAGTTCACTCGGCACGTCTCGCTTCCCGGGGTGACTCGGGGATGGAAGGTCCAGTCCGGGGACCAGGCCCTTGTAGGTTGGGGATAATGGTAGGGCTGAGATGGAACCCACCCTTAGATTTTGAAGCTCCCGTGTCAACGGGGCTGACCACACACCTTGGAGGGCGCGGGTAACACTCACACTCTCTCCCGCGATGGCCACACAACGTAGCTGGTTAGCCGGGGCCGGGTGCTCTCTTCCTCACCGGCGGAGCTCATAAACGATAATGAATCACAGGAATGACCAGGAAGAGGGGGAGGAGCTCACCTAGTCAGCTTGAAGAAGCTGACTCCGATCAAAGATGAGGGCGAGCGGGGAAACATGGGGAACCCCGCACGCCGCGCCGGTGAAGCTTGGGATGACCTGTTTATTACAAAACTACTCCTCACACAGGAGGGATGACTCCGGGGTGGGGGAGGAGACGTTACAACCAAAATGTACCTCCACGAAGGGAGGGGCTTTCCGCCAGCTAGGCACGAGGAGGGGATATGTAGACGAAGGCCGAGCCTCGATGGGAACTGTTGGCAGCAGGTTCACCGACGGGTTCGTGCCGATCCTTAGGTGCTGTCGGGGTTGTCGGGCACTGGAGAAGCCTTCAGGGGTCAAGTCACGAGCTTCTGGGACGTCGGAGTAGCTTCATGGGGGCCGTCTCGCGCAGCTATGGGCCGGTGGACACCAAGTTGACCGGATCTGTCCGGACTGGGCTCTGCTGGACAGAGATGTGCTTCCGGAGTCACCGTCAGCTCCTTCGATCGTTGTTGGGGGTGGGGCCGGTGCCAAAACGTCCGCAGTTGAGCCTTCTTCGTATTGTTGAAAGAACAGGTCCGTTTGACAACGTATGGGTCTGGTTCTGGTCATTTGGAGACTGAGTAGCTAGGATGACCTTGTAGGACCCATCAGATAAATGCAACGATGTCGGGGGAACTACCAGCTCCTCCGATAGCAGAAGGGGGTAGGACTGGGGTAGAACTGATCGTGGACGTGTCTACTACACGCGGTAGGAGGGACGGTCTAGTTAGGGGACAAAGGTTGTAGCAAAAGACCCAAAGGCAGGGAGTGGTCCAACCTGAGTAGGGGGCGAGCAGTCTGCGCACGCCCTGAAAATGAACGATCTGGGGTGCTCCGGTGGTCAAATGGACTCCTTCTTCCTGGTGCTGGAGGAGGACTCGTAGGGGAACACCTCAGGTGAAGGGAGCATGCAGAAGGTTGGTGTGGAGGTCGTGAGGTCTCTACAACTCATCTCTTGTCGCTCGCTGGAGTCAGTCTGCGAGTCGGACGAGAACATCTCTCCCGCACAGCTCCGACGTCGAATGTGGGTGCATGAACTCTCGTTGCGAAGCTAGTTCGGAGGGAAATCCACAAGTACTAGTATTGTCTTCATAAGCTTCACAGTGGAGGTCGGGGGGGGGCGTTGCAACTGGATGGGCGGTTCTGCTGCTGCTACTGTCTGGATAGTCAGTGGGAGATGGGGAGAGAAGAAGGGAGAATAGGGGGAGGAAGGGGTGTGAGGGTGAATGGGGGTCTTCCATGGTGAGAGGGGAGATGGTGTGGGAGAGGGGAGGGCACAGGTGGGCTTGGGGGTGGGAGATTTTCTTTGTTTGAATTTTTTTCTATTGAGGGTATTCAATTGAAGCCTTGAGAATGTGGAGGGGTACCTTGAGTGGGAAGGGTGTGTTGGGAGTGGGAAGGGTGTGTTGGGGCTGGGGAAATGCCTAGGGGGCTGTTGGGGAAGTTAAGAGTGGATTGATGGTGGGGTGGGGGATTTGAGGGGTCACAGTGAGGTGGCGGGTGATGTGGCACTAGATGCGTGATGTGGCAAGAAGGGGATGGGCTGAGGTGGAGGGGGGTGCTGAGGTGGAGAGGTGAGGTGGAGGGGGGCGGCCCTCTCTCTTGGGAAGAGAGAGAGTGGGGGGTGGGGTAGAGAGAGAGAGAGAGATATGGGGAGAATCCACTCCCAGGAAGAATCCACTCCCACTAGGGAATCCACACTAGGCTATTGGCATCCACCAATAAAGAACACAAGAGAAAAACTCTCAATTTCATTCATTCAACATTAGTTTCAAATGGGGGGAGTTGGGTCCTATTTATAGGAGCTCAACTCTTTACATGACCAAACTGCCTTTGACATTTAAACAAAAGACCAAGCCTGTCCTATAGAGTAGACTATGGGACTAACTAATGGACTAAGGCCCAATTGACATAGAACTTAGATAATAACTCTCTAACCTAGGTACTTGACTCAATAAAAGTAAAAATTACATAGATATGACTCTGAAAAAATGAAGAAAATACATAATGTGATCAGAAAAGTTGACGAACTTGAATTCTTGTTGCTGATGATCATCTGAGTCTCGAGTGAGAGGGAGTTGGGGAAGATGTCCCCATCATCACCTCGGATGGCGGCCTCTCAACCGATAGCCAATTACACTGGGGGCATGGCTCCCATACCACATATGGCCCCTCAACACTAGGAGACTGTCGCTATACCTCAAGCGATAGTGTTGACGACGCCGCAAATGCAGTAAGCCAATTTCTACCCAGATCCGGTGGACCCAGCGATGGTGAACAAGCTGATGATAGAACAAATGATTGAAATGAAGTTGGCTGATCGAGGCGGTGATGATTATGACTCAGTTGATGTGTACAAGGTGCCTTACCATGTCCATCATACGGCCAAAAGATTGTCTCCTGGCATCAATAAGCCACTGAAGTTTGATAAATTCAATGGGCAAGGTTCGCCAAAGGAACATATAGCCTACTACATCAATGTGATGGGCGATCTGGCGATTGATGAGTTCTACCTACTAAAGTTCTTCGGGTCCTCGCTCACGGGGCTCGCCTTCGAGTGGTACTCAAACCTGTCGGCCGGGTTCATCAGCGACTGGCCAGATATGCAATGGAAGTTCCAGGAATGGTTCCACATTGCTGAAAGGGAGGTAACCATGGCCGAACTCTATGCAACCAGGTAGAAGAATGATGAAACATCCCTAGAATATATTAAGAGATGGCGAAATCTCAGTATGAGGTGCTGGTGCCCGCCGCATCAAGAAGATGCAGTGCAAATCTACAAACAAAATCTGAAGCGGTAGGTCCTCGAAAGGATGATTGGGATGGAAATCAAGTCATTCGACCGGTCAAACAACGTGGTGGAAAAAATCAAGGCTTTCCTCTCCAGATACTCCTTCACCCCTGTTGCCTCAAGCCAGAAGACCAGACCAGCTGATAAGCAGCCCACGCCCAAAGAAGTTAATACGGTCGACTTCAAGGCGTTCGGGCAGCAGAAGGATAAAGATAAAGGAGTTGCCAACCCTCCTCCTGCCAAGCCGGCTGAACAACAGGAAGGCCCCTCCTTGCGGGCCAAGATGAAAAAGCTATATTCCTTTCCTAAGGAGAAGACCCGGGTCCTATTTGAATGGGCCACCAGATACAATAAGATTACTCTTCTGGAGCCAAAGAGACTGGGCGATGCTAGGAGGAAAGATGATCATCGTTTATACCCATATCACCAGATGCTCGGGCACCCCATTGAAGATTGTTATGTGTTCAAGGACACCATTGAAAGTCTGATTAAGAAGGGGGAGCTCCAAATGGGCGAATACACGATGGATCCTCCACGATCTCACAAAATGCCCTATCTGGGGGCATTAGTCAACATGATATCTTTGTACGAGTAACTATCCGAAGAAGTGGTAAAGGTCTGTACCTAGCACACCTATGAGGCCTATATCATGGCACCGACGAAGGATCAAGGAAATTGGCAGACTGTGCCATCAAAGACGATAAGGAGGGCAATACCTCGATGTGGCCCGTGCATTCAGATACGGGGTGTCACACCTCAACCGGCTCCATCGGTTGTAACCCCGGTCTAGTATGATTTGGCTCCTCAAGTGGTCTTTAGAAGGCCCACTAGCAACAAGAAGAGACGAACCCCACTGCGGGTGCACAAAGAAGCCAGTCCGACAGTTGAACAGCTTCAAGAAATTATAAATGGGCTAGATGAAAATGAGGGGCCCAAAATCCGACCTGTCCAGTTGAAGGAGTATGTCCCTTGGGAGCATTTCGAATCTCTGGAACTGGCAGAAGAAGCTGAAGAAGAGGAACTAGGTATATGGGATGAACCTCCACAGGAGCAGTCGCCCGCTGCGAAGGGGAAGAAGAAGAAGAAGAGGTCCAAGAACAAAAGAAAGGGCATTACTGTCTCTTGCAATACTCTATCGGCCATGTTCGATATGGCTCGAATTTCTGAAGAAGAAGATGAAGAAATATGCTTCACGTCGGCCGAAGCAAATCAGGCCGAAGTTTCCACCTCCCAACATGCCACTAGGTCTGGGAGGAAGTGGGGACGTCTGCCCCCGGTCAATCACAATATCATGTTCAGGGGTGAACAGCCATATCAAATCCCTAAACCTGAGATAACTGGTGCGAGAGTCCCGCCTCCGCTGGGCCATTACCCTTAAGATACAATCGGCGAAGGGGTCCCCTCGTCGTCGAATTTTTGCTCGCAAAGAAGAGCCAACAACCATGCCAACAGGCCGAGTTAAAGGCTAGGAGTACTCCCACCTTGACCTCGAGTGTGCCGCCTTCGATAGATGAGGGTGATAAGGGCACTACCCCTATTGCCAAACCCACACAGATAAAAGAACCGAATGATCAGACATGTCGGGAATGGATAATACCCGAAGAAGAAGATAAACCACCTTCTGAGCTGACTTCTCCGGCACCAAACAAAGGCTAGCGCAACAAAGCTGAAGAAATCAGGATGGACAATGTCAGAGCTGGAAACAAGATAATGAAGCAACTGAAGAGAGTTCCGGCAAGATTCAACGTCTGGGAGATACTCTCCCTAGATGAGGAAACCAGACAGGCTGTCATTGCAACCTTACAAACCCCGACACGCTTTGAAAGCTGTTTTGCCAAGATGTGTTTGGGGATAGCCATCACTTTTTTCGAAGAAGATATGCTCTTTCCTTCTGTCAGCGATAATAGACCCTTATATATGAAGGGGCAGTTAAATGGCTAGCCTATAAACGGGATTCTAATTGACCCAGGGGCAGCAGTGAATATACTCCCCTACCGGGTCTACAAGAAGCACTACTTCAATGTACACCTGGTTAAGGTCAGGGATGTGAGGATTGCTGGGTTCAACCAGAAATTTGAAGTCCCTATGGGCATGGGGGTGGTGAGGACACCCGAGCTAGAGATCGGCGCGAAGCGGTAGCGCGACACTATAAGTCGCGTAGCACTGTTCGGGACTCGCAGGCTTCTTTATGGCTTGGAGATTCCTTGGAGGATTAGACTGGAGCCTGGAACCTTTATTCCCTTTATTCTAGACCTTTTTAGGCCATTTTTGAGGCCAATTAGACTCCATTAGGGCCTTATTTGAGCTTTGTAGGCTAATTAGGGGCTAGTGGGCCACTTTTGGTTCACTCTCTTGGCCCAATTGGGCTGGCCGCCCCTGGGTGAGCCCACAGTGGGCCACCACTCCTCTTCCCCTCTCCCTGTCCCATTAGGGTTGGGAAGAGGGCGCACCCCACCTTCCCACCTCCCATGGGAGGTGCGCCCCCCCCCCCCCTTCTCCTATCTTTTAGGAAGAGGATTCGAATCCCCCCTCCACCCTTCCCTATTATGTAGGAAGTTCAAAATAATTGCCTTCTTTTAGGATTTTCTTTTTGGAAATTAGGGTTTTCTTCCCCTCCCCATATATATTATCATGTACTCATTTTTTTAGAAAATTAATGAATAGAAGAATTTGGAGAAAATTCTTGTGAAGACTGCGCCCTCCCCTCATGCTCTCTCATGGTGGGTGCGACTCCCACCTCCCCTCCCCATCTTCCTCTTCTTGGGTGTGACACCCAAGACCTCTCCCTCTGATCTCCTGCTGCTACCACGGCTTCGTGGCATCTTCCCCGACATCCCTCCAAGCCCGAAGAAGCTCGCTTGTGGTTGTGCTGCAGCGTGGAGGCCCCTTTGGTACCTTGCTGCCCTAGGTGCACCTATGTGTCTGTCTGCTGGATAGAGCTGCAAAGATCGGGTTGGTCCGCCCCTTTCCACTCTTCTGATCGCATCCACATCTTCTGAACATTTCTTCCTCCACATGTCTCCCATCCCCAGTTAAAATTTCACACCCTAACTCGTCCTGTGGCCAAAGTTTCTATCATAGCTCATTTTCCCGCGCAGACTACACTTGTGCAGATCTACAGGTATAGAGGTTGACCACATACCATCTTTCTCTCCCCAAACCTTCTCCAAACGCCCTGAAACTTTGAACACTTTTTCCCCACGTCCTAACCCATCCCCCATAATTTTCTTATAATTTTCTGAGTCCATTTGCCCCGCGCCCCATCAGCCCATTTCTCAGGTTCGCAGTCTACCTGTGCGGATCTGCAGAACTAGGCCACGCCCAAACTGTTTCCCTCCCCTAAAACTTCCACTACGCATGACCGCGCCACTTCTACCCAATCTTCCCATGACCCTCACCTGTCCACCAGAGAAAGCCTCGCCCCAAAAGCCACCCGGAAGCCCCGGTACCACCCCCATCTTCCACCCTCTATCCTACTGCCAGCAGACGGACCAGAACGCACATGGGTCTGTTCCTAAATTCACCCCAGCTTCCTGGGCACTTCGTTGCGGCCCTCCTTCCTCAAGCATTGCAGGGACTTCCCTGCCCACGTCCCCACCACGTTTCGTGTTCAGTGGACGACCAGAAGGCCGCGTTCCATGCCTCCTCACCTGCTGGTCCCTTGTGCCTACGCAGACCGGCCTACAATCTGCCCGCCGTTCGTGATCACGCCGAAGGTCCACATCATCTCCGTCGGCTTCCTTCTTCTTGCAAGAGGATCATCGTCCACTACAGCACGCCGTCAGGGACGTTTGCTCCATCCTTGGTGCCCGGGACTCGCCTTCCCCACTGCTGGTTCTAGTTCGACACGTTGGAGCAGTTCAGACCATTTCGGTTCGTAGCACCCCGTGGGAGACAAGCTTCACCAACCCGTGGCCCGTCAACCCACGTCACACATCCCCGGATTCGCTGTGTGCCTTTTACCTCCCTGCGAGGAGTGGGCGTGTTTGGAGGTGTATTTGTTTAACTTTTGTACCGGGTGATTGTGTGACTTGGCCGGGAATCTTCCCCACACCCCGAGCGTGGAGGTATGCGACCATTCCTACTCTTGGTATTAGCATGCTTACTTAGTATAGTCTCTGAATGCCGTTGCTTGTGAGTTTTCTAGGTTCTTAGCTCATGCTTATTATATCACTGTCACGGTGAGAGAGCGAGACCGTCCCGTGACTCGTCCGAGTCATGAGTGTGGAGTTGCCTACCCTAGACCCTGCCGATTTCTCAACCGTGCGGATCGGCGCGCTTCCCTCTCTTGGGATGCCTGTGAGCTTGAGTTCCCTGTTGATTGACGGACCTTCCTTCTTGGGAGATCGTGATGTTGAGTCTACACTGTTTAATCTATTGCAATGTTGCTGGTCTTAGTTGTCCGTTAGTCTCATAGTCGCGTAGAGTCGTAGCTTGCATAGCGTCCCGCATCAATTTTGGTATCAGAGCCTAGGTTGTCTAGGGTGCATTTGAGTCCACATTCTTCCCTTTGCATTGCCATTTAGTCTCGTGTCTAGACTCCTTAAAGTTCAGCCCCCCTGTCCCTTAGTTGTCTTGCATGTCCACCCCATAGGTCCCACTCCAAAACTTCCCATGGCTTTCAAGTCACCCATGCGATATGACTATCTACATAGTAGGGAGGAGAGATACACCCATGGGCTTGGGAACCACCCCCTCTCGTTCCTTAGGCCCGAAGCCCCTACCTTTGACGGTTCCAAGGTCCCGAGTGGCTACCTAACTTGTGAAACCGCCATGGATAGGTACTTTAGGTGTTACCCCATGTCCGAGGCCATGCAAGTCTCTTTTGCCAAAGAGAGGCTTTTGCAGGTGGCCAAGGATAAGTGGAGCTGCGTTGAGAGTTTGAGAGACATTAGACGGTAAAGGCCCATCGAGACATGGTACGACATGAAACATGAGCTTAGGAGGACCTACCTACCCTACCCTTTTACTCCCAACCGAGAAGATCAAAGTAGGAGGCGAAAGGCTCCGCTTGTGTATGAGTCTAGGTCCGAGACTAAGTCTCATGATTACCGACAAGTCTCCCCGGACGTCTCTTTCCCTAGGGATCCCACCCTCACCGAACTCTTGCAAACCTATAGGGAGAGACTAGAAAGGATGCGCACTCCTATTGGGCTGCCGACGTCCCCTAGCCCACCTCCGAGCCAGGACGAAGTCGTGCCAGAACCTACAGAGGTCAGGGCTGACACTCTTGGCACAATACCCTCGATGGAGGACCATAGTTTTCCCTACTTCATAGAGGACTCCCTTTTCCCACCCAAGGGAGATGCCTCGTCCTTTGACCCTCATTTAGAGCCACTCTTACCTCCCGAGGGTGAACTTGTCATTGGAGAGCCTTTAGCTAGCTAGTTAAGGAAGGGCCTAATTCTAGATGCTTCGATCCCTTGCTACCCATCCATGGAACCAGCACTCCAACTAGTACCCCTCAACTCCTTTCACACCACTTTCCAATCCTTCTGCTTTATAGAAAATGTGAAGGAGTTTATTAGGAATTTAGATTGTCAGAGGGAGTTGACATGTATGTTGGCCTTAGGGTCTGACCAACACTATAGGCATAGGTTCACGCACCCTGCTTTGGGGTCCATTACCTCGGTGTACACCATAGGTCATATCACCTCCGAGGTCCTTTTGTTCTTTCCCATACCCGATGAGCTTGACTTTGTCCCCTCTTATGGTATTACTGTCCCGAGGGAGGAACCTTGCCTTCTCATGAGCCCCTTGCCCCATCTATCAGAGTGCCTGAAGGTGATCATCTGCACCTTGGCGAATGTCGAACATGGGCAAGTATAGTGAAGGGACCTATCAGGAGGAGTCATCATTTCTTTGACCCTTTCGATCCCCTCCCTAGTGAGCCTCTCAACCCATATTCTTCACTCCACTTTGTCAAAGAGGTCCACTATCATACCCCTTCCACACATGCTCGTCAACATCTCACCCTACATGCATCCACACCCCAGAGCTTGGAAGGAAAGGAACACCAGTCTTTCTCTCATGCTTCATCATGTCCACCATCATATAGGGGTGATGTCGTGAGTGAGTTTGGACATACTGGTCCCCCAGAGTGTACCACATTTAGTAGGACACTTGTGCATGATAGGTACAACTTTGGTTATCCAGGTCCTCCCCGTATTGTCCAGTTAGGTAGGCGTCATGGACATGTTAGGTCCATGTTTGGATCCAGGACCACCCCTGCATTCACATAGGTATGAGTCCACACAGCTATTTCGGAGTCTGCATCATCATCACCACCTTGAGTCCAGCAACGCACGATATAAAGAGATGGCTGACACTCATAGACACCCCCATGAGTTCTAGGAGGGAGATCATGTCATGATCCGGGTCAGACCGGAACAGTTTCCTTCTGGAGCCGTGAAGAAACTACAGGCTCGTGGTGTTGGCCCCTTTAGAGTTTTGAGGCGAGTTGGGTCTAATGCATATATTGTAGATTTTTCGGAGGACTATGGAATCAGTTCTACTTTCAACATCTCAGATTTAGTCGCATATAGGGACCCGGCAGTGATCCCCAGTGAGTTGTTTGGGCCTTCTCCACCCCTTGTAAGCGAGCCCTCTCCTGAGAGTCCACTTCCAGTCCCGTCACCTCAGCAGCGTGAGCGGATAGAGTCTATACTGGATGAGCAGGTGACTACCACTAGGAGTGGCGCATATCACTGCTACGTGGTGCATTGGAGAGGACGGCCCGCGTCCGATGATGCATGGATCACCCAGGCAGAGCTAGAGAGGTTAGATCGAGACTTGCTGGAGCGGTACCTGAGTGACAGAGACCCTTACTCAACAGACTCGAGTGCTTCCTGCCTGGGGAGAATTGGTGAGGACACCTGAGCTAGAGATCGGCATGAAGCGGCAGAGCGCCACTACAAGTCGCGTAGCACTGTTCGGGACTCGCAGGCTTCTTTATGGCTTGGAGATTGCTTGGAGGATTAGACTGGAGCCTGGAGACCTTTATTCCTTTTATTCTGAACGTTTGTAGGCCATTTTTGAGGCCAATTAGACTCCATTAGGGCCTTATTTGAGCTTTGTAGGCTAATTAGGGGCTAGTGGGCCACTTTTGGTTCACTCTCTTGGCCCAATTGGGCTGGCCGCCCCTGGGTGAGCCCACAGTGGGCCACCCCTCCTCTTCCCCTCTCCTTGGCCCATTAGGGTTGGGAAGAGGGTGCACCCCACCTTCCCACCTCCCATGGGAGGTATGCCCCCCTCTCCTATCTTTTAGGAAGAGGATTCGATTCCCCCCTCCACCCTTCCCTATTATGTAGGAAGTTCAAAATAATTGCCTTCTTTTAGGATTTTCTTTTAGAAATTAGGGTTTTCTTCCCCTCCCCATATATATTATCATGTACTCTTTTTTGGAAAATTAATGAATAGAAGAATTTGGAGAAATTCTTGTGAAGGCTGTGCCCTCCCCTCTTGCTCTCTCATGGTGGGTGCGACTCCCACCTCCCCTCCCCATCTTCCTCTTCTTGGGTGCGATGCCCAAGACCTCTCCCTCTGATCTCCTGCTGCTACCACAGCTTCGTGGCATCTTCCCTGACATCCCTCCAAGCCCGAAGAAGCTCGCTCGTGGTTGTGCTGCAGCGTGGAGGCCCCATTGGTACCTTGCTGCCACGAATAACCAGTCGCTGGTCTCTACTATCTCCTTCCCTTTGCTTTGAGCTGGATGGGGAGTCTGCTTTGGCTTCTCCATGTAGAGTGATGCATCTAGCAGATGGCATTCAAACACGTCAAAGGGGTGTAAGTTAGCAAATATTCTTTCTTCTTTTCCATCTCGGTGGTATTTGATGCACTGGTGCAGAGTAGAGGGTACCACCCGATTTTGATGTAGCCGCAGTCGGCCGAGCAGTGATTTGTATGAGGTATCAAAGTTTATGACATGGAACTGCACCTTGGTGGTGAAGTCTCCTAGCGAAAGCTTGAACTACCCCTGATGTGGGACGCTATGCAAGCTACGACTCTACGCGACTATGAGACTAACAGACAACTAAGACCAACAACATTGCAATAGATTGAACGGCGTAGACTCGACACCATGATCTCCTAAGAAGGAAGGTCCGTCAATCAACAAGGAGCTCAAGCTCATAGGTGTCCCAAGAGAGGGAAGCGTGCCGATCCGCACTGTTGAGAAACTGGTAGGGTCTAGGGTAGGCAACTCCACACTCATGACCTGGACTAGTCACGGGACGGTCTCGCTCTCTCACCGTGGCAGTGATAAAATAAGCACGAGCTAAGAACATAGCAAACTCACAAGCAGTGGCATCCAGAGACTATACTAAGTAAGCAAGCTAATACCAAGAGTAGGAACGGTCGCATACCTCCACGCTCGGGGCGTGGGGAAGATTCCCAGCCAAGTCACACAATCACCCGGTACAAAAGCTAAACAAATACACCTCCAAATATGCCCACTCCTCACAGAGAGGTAAAAGGCACATAGCGAATTTGGGGATGTGTGACGTGGGTTGACGGGCCACGGGTCGGTGAAGCTTGTCGCCCACGGGGTGCTGTGAACCGAAATGGTCTGAACCGCGCCAACGGGTCGAACAGAAACCAATAGCGAGGAAGGCAACTCCAGGGCACCAAGGTGGAGCAAACGTCCCTGATGGCGTGCTGTAGTGGACGATGATCCTCCTGGAAGAAGAAGGAAGCCGACGGCACTGACATGGACCTACTGTAGGCCGGTCTGCGCAGGCACAGGAGACCAACGGGTGAGGAGGCCTAGAACGCGGCCTTCTGGTCGTCCACTGAACACAAAATGTGGTGGGGACGTGGGCAGGGATGTCCCTGCAATGCTCAAGGAAGGAGGGCCGCAACGGAGCGTCGAGGAAGCCAGGGTGAATTTAGGAACAGACCCCTGTGCGTTCTGGTCCGTCTGCTGGCAGTAGGACAGAGGGTGGAAGATGGGGGTGGTACCAGGGCTTCGAGGCGGCTTTTGGGGCGGGGCTTTCTCTGGTGGACAGGTGAGGGTCGTGGGAAGATTGGGGAGAAGTGGCGGGGTCATGCGTAGTGGAAGTTTTAGGGGAGGGAAACAGTTTGGGCGTGGCCCAGTTCTGCAGATCCGCACAGGCAGACTGCGAACCTGAGAAATGGGCTGATGGGGCGCGGGGAAAATGGACTCAGAAAATTATACTAAAATTATGGGGGATGGGTTAAGATGTAGGGAAGAAGTTTTCAAAATTTTAGGCCGTTTGGATAAGGTTTGGGGGGCGAAATATGGCTGGTGTAGACACGCTAAATTTGACATCATTTTGAGCATATCTCCTATCGCACTGCGATGCCCCGTTTGACCCTCAAATCAACTTATTTAAGTGGTTTTCCACATTTTTTTGAATATTCAACTTTCCCTAGCTTTCCCACATGTTTTCCTATTTTTCTAGATTTTTCTGAGATTTTTCTCCATTTTTTCGGGCCTGGAATCAATTAGTGGCGAGGACCCGGGCGCCATTTAATGGGCGCCCAGGCAGTGGACGCCCATTCTTGTAAATGGCACCGAAGACCTGGGCGCCCTTTCCAATTGGTGCCCAGGTGATGGGCACCCATTCTCTGCTATGTGATTTTGGCCAGTTTTTTGAGATTTAGGAATTAGTGACAGTACTCCGGGAAGTCACCAATTGTTAAATAGCGACCGTTCGGAAGGTCGCCAATTCTTTTCTTCATATTTTGAGTCAAATTCAGATTATTTTTGATTCCACGACTATTCAGAAGGTCGTCATTTGATAAATGGGCGCCCGTGTGAAAAGTCGCTAATTCTCTTGCTATATTTTGAGCGTTTAACTCCGTCCGAAGTTTGTATTAATTTCTAATTAGCGACCACCTCATGGTCGCCATTTCTTTTCAAATATCACAAAGCCCTAATCCATCTTGAAATACCTTGGAATTGGCGACGCTTCGAGCGGGCGCTCTTTTAAATAGCGACTGTCTGAGTGGTCGCTAATTCTTCCAGAATTTCGAACTTCGGCAGAACCTCCTTCTTTCTCCGTTTTGAGCCCCCTTTTCACTTGGGAAAGGGTCCTATGGCTTACTAAGGTTGAAGGGACACATGACCATGATTTATTTCTTTCCAAATCCAACTTAAACATGTTTTCCTAATTTTCCTTGAATTAAACTCTAAATTTCAGCCCTATAAATAGGACCCTTCTCTCCCTTGTGTTTTAAAGATCAACATTAATTCAAGGGGAGGTGCTGCTGGATTGGAGGCTCAAGGAGGGAGTCTCCCACATGCTTAAAGCTTCATCCCATGGAGATCATCTTCCTCCCTTAAAGACTTGAAGCCCCAATTGGAGAAAACAATAAGTCTATCTTCTCTCCCTTTTTATCTCTTTCATGCATTCTATTTAGTTCATGCATCATGCTTCCTCCTCTTTCTTTTATCTTTTCATATCAATATCAAGATCTCCATATTGTGCACTCTAGCACACCTCCTTTTGTGCAACACTTGCACCCTCCATCATACAGCATACTTTTATCCACCCTTTGCATAGGGGTTTAAAGGCCAAACACCAACAAGGTGTGTTCTATTCCATGCTTTTCATTTTCATGTTCATATTATGGATTTAATACTACACACTTGATTTCTAATCAATATCTTTCTTGTTGGTGTTTGTTGATTTTGCAAGGGTAATCAAGCATAAGAAGAACTCTCTTCATCGGTCGGCCGATAGAAAGAGAAGGTGAACACTCACAATCCCCCGCATATTTTCAAAGGTATTCCGCGATCCCTCCCTCTTTATTTATATCATTTGAGTCCCGCGCTCTCTGGCGATCACCCTCCATTAGCATCCTACGCATGCTCCCTATCTCTCTATCTTTTCCCCTCTTTTTCTAGCTTATCATCCTATTGTTCTTTTAGTGGTTATTTCCATAATCCACAGCTGGTTGTACCTTGAAGTTCCCTGGGTTAGTTGGCCTAAAACGTGGTGAGAAAATAACCTAGTTGGCACCGAAGTAAATCACATTGAAACAAGGTTTTTACCCTCGAGTGAATTGCACCAAACCTTGTAAAAATCTTTAATTCATCAAGGGACAATTAAAAATTAGGCGTAAACTTCCACCTGCTTGCTATCTTTACAACTTGTTGTGATTGAATTATTTATTACCTTGCATGATGTTTCGCTTTGATAATAAAATCAACATGTCTAATCATTTATATACTCATGAGGATGACCAACGTAGCACATCATGTACTCCTCAAATTCATAATTCTCACCACAATTTTCCCCAGGGACTACGTCTTAATTCTCATGGTTTTGTCCACCTCGTGGGCAATTCCCAATCTCATAGTCCCTCGCATCAATCGCGAGTTGCTATTCCCCGGGAACTATCTCCTCCATGCAATGGGAAGGTCTCCCAAGATTTGCATCTCACCCCCCAACAAATCCAAGCCTAGAAGGCTATTGTTGGGGGCATAGCTTCTTCATCTCATCCTCCTTCCACTCCCTCTCGGGTGGCCCATCACCCGCCTTCTTCTGTTAAACCTCCCCCTCGGGTGGCCCATCACCCGCCATCTTGTACTCACCCTCCTCCACGGCCCCAAGGCTCAAACATTCCTTGCACCCCGGTCCAACTGGGTCCTTTTATGGGTCAGTCATTAACGCTCCACGGCCTTCACATCAAGCCGCCCCTCCAAGGTCTCATGGCCAACCCTCCGATTCACAAGTCACACCCCTCCAACAAGTTCTCATTGGCAAAATCCATAAAATGGAGGAACAACTAAAGGGGGTCTCAAGTCCGCGGCCTCCTCCTCCTCAATCAATCCCCTTCATGCTTTCATGAATAACATTACTAAGATGGAGAAAGATTGGAAGGAGAGAAGATATGACAATGGCATGAATGAGCAAGATGTTCTATCAAGTTTCAATGGTCAAGTGAATGCCATCCACCCACCACCCATTCACACCATTCATTCATATGGCCCTCCACATCCATATACGTGAAACCCTCCATGTCAATATACACCTCCACCCATCAATACGCCTCCAACATGACGTCCACTTGAACCCGATCATGAGGCATATGAGCTAGATGATGAAGAATTTGAGATGGCATGTGAAGAAAATTATGAAGATTTTCAAGAGATTCCTACTCCGAGTTTCCTTCACTTTCCTCTCCCACCTTTACCACAAGAACCCGCTTAGTATGATGCCAACACCATCCCTACCCCCGTTTATGAAACCTCTTGGTGCTACGATGATGGGTCGATACTCCAACAACCCACATCGACGCATCGTGAATCCTCCCCTACCCTTAAAACCTCTCGCCCCACCAAAATTAGATGTTTCCAACGAACCAAACCTACTATCATTAACCCTCCTACCATTACCCCTCTAACTACACAATCAACCTCCACACTATCGGCCTCCGTCGAGCCTCCCATTAACCCTTCTCCTCTTCCCCAACTTATTAACCCTCCAACCGTGCCTTCAACAACCATATCACTGACCTCCACCAAGCCTCCCATTAACCCTTCTACTATTTCCCAACCAATTAACCCTCCATCGCCACTACCCTTATACCACCAAAGCCAACCACTCTTACCCTTTACCTAAACCCATAGCCGAACCTGAGTAGGGTCCACCTATTTTTGCACTCGAGCCAACCCCGTCTGCCGACGAGCAAGGGGAGAAGCTCACCATGTTTGAACCTCCATTTCCACCTACCCTTCCTCTAACATCATCCATTAAACCTCCATCATCTACTAAGCCTACCATCTTTATTTCATCTTCCACTTCCCCTCGGAGTGGCTGTGCGATTATAAATACATGTGCTAATGACGATGCTCAAGAGCCGGGCAAGAAGAATTTGGCCGCAGCTATGCCTTTTAAAATTCAAGACTTTGTTTGCCTAATGTCGATCTGTGTTTTTGTATCGGGCATTTTAGAAAGGTCTCCGTTGGTGCTCACCAAGAAGAAATGTCAAGATTTGATGCCATTAAGGCCCAAGGCCAAGATTGTTAAAATTACTTTGCTCATTGGTAAGAATATTTTTGAAGCTCTCATTACCCCTTGTTCCATTATAGTGCAAGTTCCTTGTCAAGAGAAGGGGTTCTCCTCCAATATCGTCATGACACATTCTTTTGCCAAGGAGATGATGAAGTCCATGCTCAAGGGTAGGGTAGGGCATCCCTTGTTTGAAGCCTCCAACATCAAGTTCATTCCTTCTTCATTCCCATGCGAGGGGCAAGTGCCCGTTTTACCGTACGCTATTCACGAAAATATTCCAAAAGCCTTGAGCATTATGAAGCTTCCAATGCCTAAATTCCAACTCTCTCATGTTGACACTCCTCGCTTTCCAAGGGAGTTATCATTCAAGAAGCCAATTTATCCTAAAGTTACTACGCCGCAAGTGGAGCTCCCAAAATTTCATGACTATTTGCCAAAAGAGTTGCCACTTACTTTGAATTACATAATTGTTGAAACAAAATCAAATGATAGCACTTGGGTATTAATTCCATTCATTGAGTCGTCTGGTCGAGCACGTTATTTGCCATAGAGGGGCGGGCATCCTCATGCTAAGGGGCCTTCCATTGACCCATTCACCTTCTATTCCATTCCACCCACTAATTTCTTTCTATGGGCCACTCATGGGGTGAGAAGGAGGATCCCCTTCTTGCATCCCTTGCATTCATTGCATTTCATTCATTTGCATTTATCCTTCTTCCCCGGGTTCCCAAACCTATATCTTCCCCGTCTTCAGGAACCTCTGGACCCTTCCCGAACTGCTTCACCCTTATCTCCGGAATTTCCAGATTCTTCCTCTCTTTCCCCAGGGCATCGAGTCCCTCCACATCTTATCCCTCCGGAACCTCCGGATCCTTCCCATTTCACTTCTTCTGATTCGTCTTTGTCTCCGGAATTCTCGGATTTTCTATCTCTTCTCCCAGGGCGCTGCGTCCCTCCACACCTTATCCCTCTAGAACCTCCGGATCTTCCTCTTTTTAATCCACCCATTCTTACCGGGCATCACGTCCCTTCTTATTCCCTCCTTTTGGAACCTCCAGATTTCCCTTTCTTTTCCCTACCAATCTTCCTAGGGTAACGCGTCCCTTCTTATTTCCTTTCGGAGCCTCCGGACCTTCCTTTCTTCCAATTCATCCTTTAGTCATCCAGGATAACGCATCCTTTGTGTTCTTGATGGGACATCGGAGCAAGGCATCTAACTTTTTTTATTGCATTGAGTCATTTGGGTTCAATTGTAAGGCAATTATAAGCCAATGGGCTAGTCATTAGGAATTAATGGGTTTCTTTGTAAAAAGGCCACTTAGGCCCAGCGGACCCCCCCACCCTCTCTCCCATTGGGCCACCTAGCTTCTAGGGCCCATAGGGGCTAGTCCATGGTCCATGGTGGACTTGGACCAAGAAGACCATTCAAACTTGGACCAAGAAGAAAAGTCCAAGATGCCATTCTAAGGGGGGCGCCCCCTTCCTTTACCCCCTTTTGAATTTTTTATGTAATTTGACCATGGGAGAAAAAATTAGAATTTTCTATCCCCTAATTACCCCTCCATAACCCTAGATCTGAGGTTAGTATAGGTCATTTATCTAGGGTTATAAAACTCTTGTATTTCATTAATTTCATGAGGAATTTGAAAAAAAAAATAAAAAATTTCTCCATTTGCCCAAGGGCGCCCCTCTCTCTTCCCTTTGCAACTGTGATGGTTGCATGATTCCAAGGTGTGATGCCTTGATCTTGGAGTGATTCTAAGGTTTATCATCTCTGCTGGGTGTGACTCTCAGCCATCGCCGCCTCCGCCATCCGAGCTGCCATCGCGTCGCCACAACCCGATCTTTCCCCTGCTGTCTAAGATTTCGAGATCCAAGATAGAAGCTCAAATAAAAGGTTGGTACTCCTAGTCTGGTTATCTGATGATCATCAAATTTTTATGGATCATTCCCCTTGATCTTACCTATCTGCAGTTTAAATTTCGTGTCAATCCACCACCGTTTTCCCCGCTTCCCAGTTATTTTCCTCCACCCGCGCAATCTGCCATTCTGCAGATATGCGTGGCAGTACTCTGTTCTTATACTTTTTCCACCCCCTTATCCATGTCAAAAAATTACCAAAATAATTGTGCATGTCCCACACTTCCCCCTCTTTCACCCATAAAACCCCTAAGATCCAGATCCACCATTTTCTGTTCAGTCAAAATTCATTTTCAGGCAGATCCCTGTCTGTCCTGACTATTCTGTAATCCGAGCCAGAAAAGTTACAATGCCACATAGTTTTTCATTTCCAATCCTATTGTTGGATGGATCTGAAATTCATATATGTCGTAGCTCTCTGAGTCTACTTCACAATGGCGTCAGTTTCACCCCGATCCAACATCGGATCTGGGCGTGGAGATTATTTTCGTCGGAGTGCGCAGATATGTCCCGAGACAAGCCAGTAGAAGCAGCCCTCGATTAATTCTTCTAAAAATACGCCGGCTCCGATTCAGCCCACGCTGACCTCAGGGATCGAAGAGGAACCTTCCACCATTGTTCCAGCCAACCACCGCTGCTAGAAGGTGACCGGAAGTCACCGTCCAACGTGCCGAAAGTGCTTGCTGTCCAGCAGGGCAGAACCGAACAAATCCAGACCGGCAACCCGTCTCCGCCCGAGAGCCCCTCCGGCTTGCCGCCCGTCAACACAAGATCGACGCTCCTGCTTTGCTGTTGTAGCTCTTTACCTCCCTGCATGGAGTGGGCCATAAATTCACTTCTATAATTATTAGTAATTATTGTACCGAGAGTTACGATTCTTGGCCGGGATAGTCTTCCCCACGCCCGGAGCGTGGAGGCACGTTCTCGCTCCTGTTGTTTGGCATTTGCTTAGTTCGTATATGTTTGAATGCCGCTGCTTGAGTGATAGGTTTCTAGCTCGTTATCATTTTTGATCACCGCTGCGAGAGAGCTAGCGCGACCCATCCCGTGACTCGACCTGAGCACGTGAAAAGAGCCGAATACCCTTGACTCAGTACCGATTTCTCAACCGCACACATCCCCGCGTTTCCCTCGCGTGGGACGATCGTGAGCTTACATTTCTTGTTGAGGACACATTCTCCTCTTCTGGAGCTCTTTGGTGCCGAGTGTTCGCGTCGTCGCTGGTCGCGTCGTCCAATTAGTCGCGTCGTCGCCTAGAGTCCCAGATTTGCATCAAATTGGCATCGAGTCTCTTTTGTCCCGCATCAAATTGGTATCAGAGCATGGTTGAGTCTAGGGTAGTCTATCACAGCATGGTTTGAGTCTAGGGTCATCTTTTCCTAGGTGAGCATTTCATCCCTATATCCGGTATATTAAAAGGTGTTCCCGGAACGATAGGTTACGCCTATTGGGAAGGTAGCTCACTTGCGTGAGTTCGATCATCGGATCATATCTCCGCCACGTGCTGGATATTGGTTAAGTCTAGGTTCATCATTTCGCAATGGTTCGTGCACGCCAATCTTTATGTTTGCATGTCCATCTTGTAAGTTTTCCCCAGTTTCCCATAGATTCCCAGACGCACAGGCCATATGAATGGTGGCGTAGCACCCATGGGCGTGGAAACCAACCCCTCCACTTCCGTAGGCCCGAAGCCTTGGACTTTTATGGTTCCAACATCCCGAGCGACTACCAAAACTGGGAAGCCGCCATGGACAAGTATTTCGAGTGTTACACTATCTTCGGTGCCATGGAAGTCAGTTTCACCAAGGAGAGGCTTTTTCATAAAGCTGTCGAGAAGTGGGAAAGCATTGAATGCTTGAGGGACATTAGGAGGTAAAGGCCCATCGAGTCATGGTGCCAAATAAAGGGCGAGCTTAGAAGAATCTACCTGCCCCACCCAGTCACCTCCAACCAACCCCACCTAGTCACCTCCAACCAAGTGGGCCATAGTCGGAGGCAAAGAGCCCTACACGTAGATGAGCCTCGACCCAAGACTAGGCCGATTGAATATGAGCAAATTCACCAAGATGCCCCTAGTCCAAGCCCCACTTTTTTCGAACTCGTGAAGATCTTTTCGGATCGAGTGAATCAGATGTGTTCTCAGACTTGGCCATCGAGCTCCCCTAGCCCACCCCCGAGACAGGATGAACTCCTGTCCGAGCTTAAGGAGGCCATAGCCGGTAGGCTCAACCCGGTGCCACCCCAAGGACCTCTCCCCCTAAGGGAGGACATTCCTTCCCCACCCGTGAGAGCTCCTTTGCCACCAACCTCACCTTCTGATCTTTATTCGGAGCCACCTCAGCCAGAGCCACCCGTGCTTCTAACGGGGAAGCTAATCATCAACGAGCCACTACTTATGATGTAGGACGAGATGCGACTTGACACTGATTTCATACGAACCTGGGACTCTAGGTGACGACGCGACACGACCAGCAACGACACGACTAATGCGACACCAACAGAGCTCCAGAAGAGGAGGATGTGTCCTCAACAAGAATCGTAACCTCACGACTCGTCCCATGCGAGGGAAACATGTGGATTTACGTGATTGAGAAACCGACAGTGAGTCAAGGGTATTCGACTCTTTCATGTGCTCGGATCGAGTCACAGGATGGGTCAGGCTCTCACTCTCACAGCGGTGATAAAAAATTATCGAGTTATATATCCTATCACTCACTAGCAGCGGCAAATAAACACATACAAAGTAGGCAAATGCCGAGAGCAATAGAGGCGATACCTCCACGCTCCGGGCGTGGGGAAGACGATCCCAGCCAAGATCCGTAACTCCCGGTACAGTAAATGTAAATAATTACAACAATGAATTTATGGCCCACTCCACGCAGGGAGGTAAAGGGCTACAACAGCAAACCAGGAGTGCTGATCTTGGGTTGACGGGCGGCAAGCCGGAGGGGCTCTCGGGCGGAGACGGGTTGCCGGTCCGGATTTGTTCGGTTCTTCCCTGTTGGACAGCAAGCACGTTTGGCACATGGGACGGCGGCTTTCAGTCGCCTTATGGCCGAGGCGGTTGGCTGGGACGTTGGTGGGAGGTCCCTCTTCGATCCCTGAAGTCGGAGGCGGCTGAATCGCAGCCGTCGTATTTTTAGAGGATTTAACCGGGGCTGCTTCTGCTGGCCTATCACGGGACAGATCTGTGCGACCCGACGAAAATAATCACCACGCCCAGATCCGTTGTCGGATCGGGACGAAACTACCGTCATTACAAAGGGCACTCAGATAGCTTCGACATATGTGAATTTCAGATCTATCCAACGGTCTGGGTCGAAATGAAAAACTCTGTGCTCCGTAGTTGTTTCTGGCTCGGAATCCAGATCAAGCAGGATAGAATGAGATTAGCCTAAAAATGAATTTTGACCGAAAGGAAGTTGGAAGATCTGGACTTTGGGAATTTTATGGGTGAGAGGGGGGGAAGTGGAGTTCACGCACAAATATTTTGGTATTTTTATGAGATGGTTTAAAGGGTGGAAAATTTCATGGATCTGGCTTCTGTCTCATAGATCTGCTGATTGGCAGACTGTAAGAGGTGGAAAGATGGCGGTGGACGGAGGGGCAAATGGCCGTGGATCGCCGTGAAAATTAAACTGGAAGAAGGGGGAAACATGGGGAACAAACCCTCAAAACCTCAGCTCAATCAGATGGCTGGATCTGGAGATAAAACCTCTTCTTTAAGCTTATGTTCTGTAGGCCGCAGGTCTGGACAGCTGGCCGGAGATTGGGTAGTGGCGGCTCGTTGGCGATAGCGGCGGCGGCTGAGAATCACACCCAGAGGGGAAGATAGAACTTGGAATCACTCCATGATTTGGGGCATCACACCCAGATCTGCTGCAATCTCTGCTGCAAGGGAGGAAGAGAGGGAAGAGAGAGGGGCGCCCTTGGTTGCGTTATCAAATTTGATGCGGGACGGGATGCGACTCGATGCCACTTTGATGCAAACCTGGAACTGTAGGTGACGACGAGACCAATTTGATAACGTGACCAGAAATGACGGGACCAACTCGACACAAACAACGTTCCAACAGAGGAGGATATGTCCTCAACAAGAGACACGAGCTCGCGGACGTCCCTAAGCGAGGGAAACATGTGGATTTGCGCGGTTGAGAAATCAGCAGTGAGTCAAGGGTGGTCGGCTCTTTTCACGTGCTCGGACCGAGTAATGGGATGGGTCACGCTCTCACTCTCACAGCGGTGATAAAAATTTATCGAGCTAGATATCCTATCACTCACTAGCAGCGGCAAATAAACACATATGAAGTAGGCAAATGCCGAGGGAGATAGAGGCGATACCTCCACGCTCCGGGCGTGGGGAAGACGATCCCGACCAAGATCCGTAACTCCCGGTACAGTAAATGTAAATAATTACAGCAATGAATTTATGGCCCACTCCACGCAGGGAGGTAAAGGGCTACAACAACAAACCAGGAGCGCTGTTCTTGAGTTGACGGGCGGCAAGCCGGAGGGGCTCTCGGGCAGAGATGGGTTGCCGGTCCGGATTTGTTCAGTTCTGCCATGCTGGACAGGAAGCATGTTTGGCATGTGGGACGGCGGCTTCCGGTCGCCTTCTGGCTGAGGCGGTTGTCTAGGACGTTGGTGGGAGGTCCCTCTTTGATCCCTGAGTCGGCGGGTGGCTGAATCGCAGCCGTCGTATTTTTAGAGGATTTAACCGGGGCTGCTTCTGCTGGCCTATAACGGGATAGATCTGCGCGACCCAACGAAAATAATCACCACACCCAGATCCGGTGTCGGATCGGGACGAAACTAGCGCCGCTGCGAAGGGCACTCAGAGAGCTTCGACATATGTGAATTTCAGATCTATCCAATGGTTTGGATCGCAATGAAAAACTATGTGCTCTATAGTTCTTTCTAGCTCAGAATCCAGATCAAGCAGGACATAGTGAGATATGCCTGAAAACTAATTTTGACCGAAGGGAAGTTGGAAGATCTGGACTTTGGGAATTTTATGAGTGAGAGGGGGGGAAGTGGGGATCACGCAAAAATATTTTGGTATTTTTATGAGGTGGTTTAAAGGGTGGAAAAATTCGTGGATCTGGCTTCTGTCTCACGGATTTGCTGATTGACAGACTATAAGAGGTGGAAAGATGGCGGTGGACAGAGGGGCAAACGGCGGCGGATCGCCGTGAAAATTAAACTGGAAGAAGGGAGAAACACGGGGAATAAACCCTCAAAATCACAGATTGATTAGATGGCTGGATCTGGAGATACAACCTCTTCTTTATGCTTCTGTTCTACAGGTCGCAGGTCTGGACAGCAGGCCGAAGATTGGGTTGTGGCGGCTCGTTGGCGGCTCTGATGGTGGCAGCGGCGGCGGTGGCTGAGAATCACACCCAGAGGGGAAGATAGAACTTGGAATCACTCTAAGATTTGGGACATCACACCCAGATCTGCTACAATCTCTGCTGCAAGGGAGGAGGAGAGGGAAGAGAGAGGGGTGCCCTTGGGCAAGAACACAAATTCTCCAATTTTTCTTCAATAAATCTATGAAAATATTATTGCAAGAGACATTAAGTAGTAAACCCTAGACCTAGGATAAATGACCACATATACCCTTAGGTCAAGGGAGAGAGAGGGTCAAAATGGGGAGGGGGAATATTAAAATCCCCATAAGGGACAAAATAGGGGGCGCCCTCCTTAAGAGTCCAAGTTGGACTTGGCACTTGGTCCAAGTCCAACATTCCACCTTGGACCATCTCCCTTGGACCTTGGACCATGGACCATCATATTGGGCCCACAAAAAAAAATACAACACATTAACACCCTTTACCTAAAAATACAAATACTCATCAAATACACTTCAAACAAATACATTCAAATACACACCAAAAGTTTGTGGCCTAGTTCCGATGCCCCATCAACTTAGCTGGCTTAAGAAAGGCTTGGTCCACAGAACACCTACCTTGCTATCCATCTGTGGACCCCGCACTACAAATAGTGCCCATCAACTCGTTCCACACAACGATCTAGTGTTTTTACCATGTTGATACTTTAGAAGACCTTATTAAGGGATTAGACTGGCAATGGAAGTTGACGTACATGTTGGCCCCAGGCTTCGACCAAACCAATAGCCGTAGCTTCACGCATCCTGCTTTAGGGTCTATTACCTCTGTGTGCACCGTGGGTCCTATCACCCGTGTGGTTCTTTTGTTCCTCCCCATTCTTGACGAGTTTAACTCCTTTCCACTTGTCCCAAGAGAGGAATCGTGTAGTCTCCATGAGATCCCTGTCCCATCGGCCATAACGAATGAAGGTGACCATCTACACCTTAAAGAATTCTGAACATGGGACTATGTGATGAAGGAACCTGCCACGAGGGGTCATAAATTCTTTGATCCCTTCGACCCATTCCCTAGTGAGCCTCTTGACCCACCTTATCTACTCCACTTCTTCAAAGAAGTTCACGATCACACCCATACCCCACGGGCCATTCATCCCACACGTAGCAAGGAGCACGTTCATTGGGGTAATGAAGAAAGTGAATCCGGCTCTCCTGGCCCACACAAACCTCCCAAATCCAAAAGGCAATCATTGCATGAATGGTGCATATTAGGATGTCTAGGATTCCATGATTCCACCAACACTTGGTTACGTCGTGTTTATGCAAGTCACACATATGGGTGTCCTGGACCACCACTGTATCATGTAGGGGTTTAGGGTCTAGTGTGAGTATGCTTTTCTTTATTTGTACAGTTTGTTAGGAGTCTGTACATGCATGTGTCGAGTACATAGGGAGTTGCATAGTCATTTCAAATGCCAACAATGCACGATGCAATGAGTTGCTTTATGCTCAAGGCACCACCGTGAGTTCCGAGAGGATGAATATGTCATGATCAGGGTCAAACCTGAACGGTTACCCTTGGGAACCATGAGGAAAATTGCAAACTCGCAGTGCCAGTCCCTTTCGAGTGTGAGGTAAGTCGGGTCTAATGCATACGTTGTACACCTGTCGGAAGACTTTGGGATCAGCTCGACGTTCAACGTCTCGGATCTAGTCACCTACAGGGACCCAGCGGTGATTCCCAGTGAGTCTTTCGAGCCATCTCCTCCCCCTGAGAGTGACCTCGCCCCTGAGTGTCCACCACTAGCCTCATTCCCACAGCAGCGTGAGCATATAGAACATATACGGGATGAGCAGGTGACGACTACTAGGAGTGGAGCGTACCCGCACTACCTGGTACGGTGGAGAGCACGGTCCACAGTCGATGACACATGGATCACCCGAGCAGAGCTACCAAGGATGGATCCAGATTCGCAGGAGCGATACATGAGCAACAATACCCCTTACTCGACAGGGTCGAGTTCTTCCCTTCCGGGGAGAATTGATGGGACATCGGAGCAAGGCAGCTAACTTTTTTTTATTGCATTGAGTCATTTGGGTTCAATTGTAAGGCAATTATAACCCAATGGGGTAGTCATTAGGAATTAATGGGTTTCTTTGTAAAAAGGCCACTTAGGCCCAGCGGGCCCCCCACTCTCTCTCCCATTGGGCCACCTAGCTTCTAGGGCCCATAGGGGCTGGTCCATGGTCCATGGTGGACTTGGACCAAGAAGACCATTCAAACTTGGACCAAGAAGAAAAGTCCAAGATGCCATTCTAAGGGGGGCGCCCCCTTCCTTTACCCCTTTTTGAATTTTTTATGTAATTTGACCATGGGAGAAGAAATTAGAATTTCTTATCCCCTAATTACCCCTCCCTAATCCTAGATCTGAGGTTAGTATAGGTCATTTAGCTAGGGTTATAAAACTCTTGTATTTCATTAATTTCATGAGGAATTTGAAGAAAAAAAATCAGAAATTTTTCCATTTGCCTAAGGGCTCCCCTCTCTCTTCCCCTTGCAGCTGTGATGGTTGCATGATTCCAAGGTGTGATGCCTTGATCTTGGAGTGATTCCAAGGTTTATCACCTCTGCTAGGTGTGACTCTCAGCCACCGCCGCTGCCGCCGCCATCGCGCTGCCACAACCCGATCTTTCCCCTGTTGTCTAGGATTTTGAGATCCAAGACAGAAGCTCAAAGAAAAGGTTGGTACTCCCAGTCCGGTTATATGATGATCATTAAATTTTGATGGATCATTCCCCTTGATGTTACCTATCTCCAGTTTCAATTTTGTGTCAATCTGCCACTGTTTGCCCCTCCTCCCAATTATTTTCCTCCACCCGCGCAATCTGTCATTCTGCAGATCTGCGTGATAGTACCCTGTTCTTCTATTTTTTCCACCCCCTTATCCATGTCAAAAAATTACCAATTTTTTTTTGCACATCCCACACATCCCCCTCTTTTACCATAAAATCCCCAAGATCCAGATCCACCATTTTCCCTTCGGTCAAAATTCATTTTCAGGCAGATCCCTGTCTGTCCTGACTATTCTGTAATCCAAGCCAGAAAAGTTACAGTGCCACAGAGTTTTTCATTTCGAATCCTATTGTTGGATGGATCTGAAATTCATATATGTCGTAGCTCTCTGAGTCTACTTCGCAATGGCGCTAGTTACGTCTAGATCTAAAATTGAATATGGGCGTGGAGATTATTTTCGTCGAAGCGTGCAGATCTATTCCGAGACAGGCCAGCAGAAGCAGCCCCCGATTAATTCTTCTAAAAATACGTCGACTCCGATTCAGCCCCCGCCGACCACAGGGATCAAAGAGGAAACTTCCACCAATGTTCCAGCCAACCGCCGCTGCCATACAGTGATTGGAAGCCGCCATCCAACATGTCGAACGTGCTTGCTATCCAACAGGGCAGAACCGAACAAATCCAGACTGGCAACCCGTCTCCGCCCGAGAGCCCCTCCGGCTTGCCGCCCATCAACCCAAGATTGGCTCTCCTGATTTGATGTTGTATCCCTTTACCTCCATGTGTGGAGTGGGCCATAACTTCACTTCTATAATTATTAGTAATTACTGTACCGAGAGTTACGATTCTTGGCCGGGATAGTCTTCCCCACGCCCGGAGCGTGGAGCTATGTTCTCGCTCCTCTTGTTTGGCATTTGCTTAGTTCGTATATTTTTGAATGCCGCTGCTTTAGTGATAGGTTTCTAGCTCGTTATCATTTTTGATC
Organism: Amorphophallus konjac; assembly: GCA_022559845.1. Lineage (NCBI taxonomy): Eukaryota > Viridiplantae > Streptophyta > Magnoliopsida > Alismatales > Araceae > Amorphophallus > Amorphophallus konjac. The sequence goes on from CM040118.1 coordinate 148,960,350, forward strand.
ACCGCTGTGAGAGAGCGAGTGTGACCCATCCCGTGACTCGACCCGAGCATGTGAAAAGAGCAGAATACCCTTGACTCCCTGTCGGTTTCTCAATTGCGCACATCCCCGCGTTTCCCTCGTGTGGGACGATCGTGAGCTTGCATTTTTTGTTGAGGACACATTCTCCTCTTCTAGAGCTCTTTGGTACCGAGTGTTCGTGTCGTCGCTGGTCACGTTGTCAAATTAGTCGCATCAGTGCCTAGAGTCCTAGATTTGTATCAAATTGGCATCGAGTCTCATGTTGTCCCATATCAGCTCTTCCTCCTTTTGAATTACCTTTTTCCATACCTTTTCTCCAGGCATCGCGTCCCTCATCATTTTCTTTCTTCAGAACCTCCAGATCTTTCCTCCCATGATTCTTGTCCTCTGCCTCTGGACCCTCTGGATCCACCACTGTCCCTTTACCAATTCCTTCTCCTGATTCCACCTAATCCCAGGTCCGACCTGATTTCTCTTACATCAATTGCTTTGGGCATCTGCCCGTTCTCTGATTGCTTTCGAGGCTTTAGTCCTCACTCCTCTCCTTAATTTTTCTTTCCTTCTGTAGACCATTAATGTGATCAAGGCTTCTACGCCTTAGTGGGGGAGTTCTAGCCCTCACCTCTTTTCCTTTTCTCCTTATTCATCTGAGTTTGGTCTTGACGCCGCTCCTTCATGTTAAGCAACTTCTAATCCTTGCTTCTTATATTTTTATTAGCCAAATGAGGACAACAGATCCCATGTTTATCAATATTGCCACCGGCAGTTGCTTCAACCAAGGTCGCAAGGTAACGTATTTGCATAAGTATGCATTCATCTCTGCGCACAATTTTTCAAACGAAGTGCTTCTTAGCATGATCAAAAGTGGTAGTCTAGGCCTAGTCCTAGGTCTTTGTTTAAGTCAATGTCAAAAAAAGAGTCTTTAGGCTTGCTAATGCTACACCTTTGGTTATGAGAACCCCGCGTTGGGAGTTCGGCATTCCCTCCCTGCTCATTAAGGGCAACGCTTAGCTGGGCACCGCACACACTTTACGGCGTCCTTAGCCGCCTCCCTTGGTAAACACCATCGCTACTTGGGCCATGCTCGAGGGCACGATGTCTTTTTCTCTTCCCTACTCGACCGAAATATGAGGGTAGAGGTAGTCTAGGCAAGATAACCAACCTAAGCACACCTCGACAAGAAGAAATCGCAAATAGAGGCAGCCAATTAAGACCTTATTCTCAAATTTCAATCTCAATTTCAATATCTTTCTAGTCCAAAGGACACAAAGAAAAACAAATGATGATAAGAAAATGAGATGAAAAAAAAATTCAAAGTATGGCATGGTAAGAGGGCAGTAAAGTTTTCCCGCGGGACATTATGAGCACGGTCGTATGTGTGTCTAAAAAGAGAATTAAGGTTCGATGATATGACAAAAAGCCCCAGCGTAATAGGCCGAATCTCTAGGGGTTGTGCTATGGAGGAAGTTAAAACCCGATATCTTCTTAACTCATATCAGGCTTATCCCCAATTTTTCTTCTCTTCTCCCTCCCAAGACTTAGTGTTTCTTAGGTATGGCCTTAGTTGGGGCACCGCTAACCAAGGGCAGCCAACTATAGTGCACCACCTAAATACACGCCCTGCTTTGGGCAGTTCTTAGAGAGAGGGGAAGGAACAAGAACCCCTAGCCAGCGGTTTAAATTACCTTTGTGCTGCAATTAGCAATGTCTAAACCAAAATCTAATTTTTTTTTGAATATTTTAAAATCTAAGAAAAAATGAATATTTTCAAAAATTCATAACAAATTGAATATTTTCAAAATCCATTAAAACTTACATATCTCAAAATAAAAAAAATGCATTGTATTTTTCATTAACCATTTATTCAGATGGTGTCTTACAGGTAGGGGTGAGCATTATTCGGGTTCAACCCGAAAACCAAACCGAACCGAACGATTTGGTTCGGTTTGGTTTGGGTTGAAATTTAAAAATTTTTGGTTTGGGTTTAAACCGAACCGTATTAAAAAATTTGGTTTGGTTTGGTTTTAAAGTTCAAGAAACCGAACAAAACCAAACCGAACCGAATAACCCGAATTTAAGAATATTTTTATCAAATTAATATAAATGTATATGTAACTATAAATCCGAATTTAAAAAGTCCAATTCTCACCATTCTAATGGGGTTTCCGACTTTATGAAATAGGTTTCAAATCACCTTCTATTTTACTGTAACCGAACTTCTTAATTTCTTATGTGAAAATATTATGGAGCTTGTTCTTACAAGTTACAACTTTATATGTCATTTTTTTAATATTTACTTTATTTGGTAGAAATTCTTTTACCCTATCTTTCTCTAATGTTGTTTGAATCCAATCTAATTTATAAAATGGGAGATGAATATGGTTCAAACCGAACCAAACCGAACCAAACCGAATTAATTCGGTTTGGTTTGGTTTGGTTTCAAACTAGTTTGGTTTGGTTTGGTTCGGGTTGAAGCCTTAATTCGGTTCGGTTTGATTTGAGAAAAATTCTCTTCAAACCAAACCAAACCAAACCGTGCCCACCCCTACTTACAGGGATAACTTTTTGCAAGAAGGACCAAGAACATGAGATGAGTCATCTCTCCTTTACTCACATCAATTTTTTGATTCCTCCCTTTGTTCTCAAAACAATGTTATTCAGTATTAATTTCTCTGATTATTCCTGTCATTCTGGGTATCACCACTTTAATCTTGATCATTCAACTACAAATCTTATCATTGGCTCTCAAAAAGAGCTTAATATGAGGCAGAGAAGATGGTTAGAATATCTCAAGGACTTTAATTTTACTATTCAATATCATCCTAGCAAGGCTAATGCTGTAGTAGATGCACTCAGCAGAAAACCAATGGGTATGCTATCAAGTCTTATGATTAGTATGACTAACCTTATTCCTCAATTTACTCAAATGAACTTAGATATTGACATAAAGGAAGAGGATTATTTTATAGCCAATATCCGAGCTCAACCTACATTAATAGAGGATCTGGTCAAGCTACAAAATGCTGATCCCGTGTTACGGGAAATTAAAGCCAATATTGAACAAAGGCCGGATTTCTCTGTTTCCAATGACAGAAGATTGCTATTCAAGGGCCGAGTGTGTGTACCAGATCATGAGGATACGAGGAAACTGATCCTTGAAGAAGCACATAATTCCAAGTACACCATTCATTCAGGAGGTACAAAAATGTATCAAGATCTCAAAAGAAACTTCTGGTGGCCCAATATGAAGAGGGAAATAGCCGAATTCGTGTCCCGCTGTCTCACTTGCCAACAAGTCAAGGCAGAACACTTTAGACCCGCAGGTAAATTACATCCCTTGAATATTCCCGAATGGAAATGGGAGAGTATAGGGATGGATTTCATCATGGGTTTACCCAAGACCAGAGGAGGACACGATGGTATATGGGTGATCATAGACCGATTGACTAAATTTGCACATTTCCTACCAATAAAAAGTCGATGGTTTGTGGATATTCTAGCAGCATTATACGTAAGGGAAATTATCAAGTTATATGGTGTCCCTGTCACTATTATATCTGATAGAGATCCTCGATTCACATCACAACTCTAGAAAGGCCTATAACATTCACTAGGAACTAGATTGAATTTTAGAACAACATTTCACCCTCAAACTGATGGCCAAATTGAAAGGACAAATCAGGTAGTAGAAGATATGCTCAGGGCTTGTGCTATTAACTTTGGAGAAAGTTGGCATGATCACTTGCCTCTGGTTGAATTTGCATACAACAACAGTTACCAGGCCAGTATACAGATGGCGCCCTTTGAAGCTTTATATGGAAAAAGCTGTAGATCACAAATATGTTGGAACGAAATAGAGGAAAAGCAATTTCTAGGCCCCGACCTTATCAGGGATTCTAAAGAGAAGATCAAGCTCATTCAAGAAAGAATGAAGATGGCGCAAGATAGGCAGAAATCTTATACTGACAATCGAAGACGCGACTTGGAGTTTCAGGTGGGAGATCACGTATATCTGAAAGTTTTTCTAGGCCGTGGTATTCGGAGATTTGGCATTAAAGGAAAGCTAACTCCAAGGTTCATTGGCCCATTTGAAATTCTTGAAAGGGTCGGTGAAGTGGCTTATAAACTGACTTTACCTCCACAATTAGCAGGAGTTCATGACGTATTTCACATCTCTATGCTGAAGAAGTATGTATATGATCCTGACCATGTTATCACTTACGATAATTTGGAGATCCAAAAAGACCTGACATACGAGCAGAAACCAGTCAGGATTCGAGAACGAGAAGTGCGTCAACTAAGGAATAAAACTATTCCTATGGTCCAAGTCTAATGGACGAAGCAATGGCCACACGAAGAAATATGGGAAACGGAAGAATCTATGCGTAGAAGATTCTCAGAATTATTCGATTGTAAGTACACTCTCCATCCATGTATTGAATTTGGGGATCAAATTCTTCTAAGTGGGGGAGGGTGTAGTGCCCCAAAATATATATATAATAATTTCTAGATTATTGATGGAATTTTTTGAGATTTATAAGAGCTAAATAAATTAATAAAGGGATTAATAAATGGGTTATAAGGCCCAATAGTATTAAATAATTAGCCTAACCTATTTAATTTAAGACCCAAATGGTTACAAGACCAAGCCCATTAAGATAGGCCCGTAATCTAGAAGGTTATTTAGTCTATTCACGGAGTTTAAAGGATAATTACCCCTTATTTAGATAATTATAAGGATAAATAAATAAAAGAGTTTAAATTTTATTAAATTCTGCACACAGTGGATGTAGCGGTCTATCGTGGGATCGCCACAGTCACGTAACACACTAGGCTACGACCGTTACACTCTGTCAGCTCCGTGAATGGGGGAAAGAACAAAAAGATTAGAACTTTGGGATCCTATCTACTAGAGACCTAATTAAAAGAATGTGTAAGGTTACTAAGGACTCTTAGGGATCAGGTTCTGGCCAACTAAGGACTCTAGAATCGATCTAATCCTCAAACCCTAGCCAAAAACCTATAAATAGGACCCAGTTATGAACTGAGCGACCCTTACTTTTGGCTCATGAAGAAACAAGGTAAGGAGATAGAATCTCAGGTAAGTTCTTTAGAGTATTTTGTTCTTAATACTTTAGACTAACTACTCTCAAAATTTCATGATAGGAGGTCGAGTATCCAAGGAGTTAGGATCTTCTAAAGTTGCTGGTTTCATCACGCCAACCCAGGAAACTATGCAACGGGGTGCTGAAGATCAGGAAATTAGAGAAACTAAACGAGGTAATTAGAGTTAGATGCTTTAGAACTTTTTTTTCCCAATAGTTTCATCTTCCTAACCTCCATATTTCACATCCTTAGGTCAAGAGACTGAGGAGTTAGAGCGACGTGAAGTTGCTGAAAAATCTCAGGAAGGGAAGAATAGGGCGTATCTTGAAGATGAAATTGGAAGTCTAAAGCCCAGTTAAGAGGTAGGTCATCTCATGAACGGCAAAAATAACATGTTAGGGATAAAAACCCTCTGATTTTGCTTGATTACATGCACTATAGGTCATGAATTCCATGTTTAAGTAGGGACATGCATACATTCATATCTTTAGCCTTAATGAAAAATAAAATGGTACTATCATGTTAATTCATTGAAACCTATGCATCTAGATGGCCTTTACTTTGTTATCATGGTTAGAATAGTTGGTTATTGTGATTTTTCTTGCATGGGACATAGTTCCTTATCTTTTTCATCAGCAGAAGCTCTGACGGATTAATGTAGGACCGTCATACGATTTTAACGGTCTTAGGATCAGCCGTCACATCCTCTGTTATATCTCAATTCCCCGGGCCTCTAATGGACCAAAGTAAGTGCGTTACAATACTGTAACAGCCCCCCGATAAACCGTCACAGTCCTGTGACGCGCCCATACTAGACCGTCAGAGTACTATTTTCTGTCAACCCGAGACAAGACTGAGGATAGTCACACTTACTTATAAATAAGCCTAGTTATCTAAGTTCTAACCTTATTTCATGACTTGGAGTTTACTAATTGATTCATGATAGGAAATATCATGTTCTAAGCATTTTGAGTTATTTTAAAGCATATGTTGATTTCTTTGCCTAAACTCTATAGTTGAATTTAAACTATGATTTTAAGTATTATATTGACGGAGTTTTATCATGGTTTCACATCGCTACACAGTCTTTTTCTATCTATAGAGTTATTTTCTTCAAGTACATGGCATATATTCCGGTATATGTCCATTAGTTCACACTTTACACTATAGGAACATATTCTTGAAACATAAGGACCTCTCTATTGGATATTCCTTCTAATGGACTAGGAAATCTTGTTTCAAGGCCTCCGTAATTCTCCGCGAGCCTGGGATTTCCACTAGGACGCCGAGTTGGTTGTACCATTTAAAGCCCAATTGTTAGAAAGCACTATCGATGTTTTCAGGTTCTCGATATGTAACGGATCAATGTTGGACCGTCAGGTACGTCTAACGGACCAATCTATGACCGTCACGTTAACTGAATCCTATTTATTATTTATGGATTCGGCCATTGTAACGGCTTGAGACTGGAGCGTCACGATCGTGTAACGACCCAGCATTAGACCGTCACAATTCTTTGACCCGAGGTTTGACCCCAGGGTTGATATTCTAAAGTTCCTAGATGGATTATTGATGGTCTAGGACTTGTCATATTGTCCAAAGAAACTTAATTTAAATTATGAATGATAATAAATGTACCGTTATGCTACCTGAAGAGGCGAAATCTCGCGCTGGGTCCTGAGCGGGCTGTGGATCAGCAGAAGATGAACTGCAAGACAGGGAAACGTCTCAGAGGGCCCAGGGGGTTTCCCTGGGGAAAAACCCTCCGATGGTTAAGTCAGTTACGTCCTCAACGTGGGCTTTCATGGCCTTATCGTGGGAACGTTATCGCCTCGAAGTCTGGCGGCTTCTTGATTCCCCTGTCCGTTGGGGACTCTTAACGGCAGCACGAACGGATAATATCTGGTCTGGCCGAGCTTCTGAAACGCCAGCCCTGTCCGGGCGATGAGCATAGCTCGGCGAAAGAGGGGTCGGATAGGTCGGCTAATGCCTGTCTCTCCCGGGCGGGGAAACGGCTTGGGCTGGACCCACCTTGTGACCTGATCATCACTCGGGCCCTCCGAGCCTAGGGGCCGCCGGGGAGAGTTGGTTCCTCGAGTGTTTGTTCATTGAGCTTTTCTTTCCTGAGTGGGCCCTGTGGGCTGTCACTCAGGTGAGCTTGCCTCGTTGGACCCTGTTGGGTCTTGTTGGGCTGCTCTTTGAGTGGGATACAGAAATCCCCCTCTCCACTTGTCCCCCTCCTACTCCCGAGCCATGGAGGCTCGGTCGAGTAGTTTTTTAGGCTTTGGACCGGCGTGGCTCAGGTGGGTGGAATTCTGTTGGCGTTATGGAGCCACGTGTAGTGGTCGCCTGGGCCCGTAATGATGATCCTGACGGATTTGAAATGAAGGGGCCCCCCTTTTCTCGGAGCACGGAGCGACGTGCCACCTTCCTCCAGGGTTTTATAGGCGTTGGGCGCTGTTCATCGTTCTAGGCTTCTCAAGGTTTTAGGCTTTCCTTAGTTTCTTTGCTTTTGGGGCTCCTTGATGCGCCGTGAGGGCACAGTGGAGACGCAAAGTCTTGCGGCGGCGTTTGAGGAGCTGGCGAGGATAACCGCGGAGGTGGTCCGACAACTTCCTTCCCCCCCGAGTCTTCGAGCTCGCGCGAGGGATCATCTTCCAACTCGATGACGGATCGGCCTTTTGAAATCGAGCAGGTGAGGCGAGAGCCCGTCCCCAACTGCAGTGAGTTGGGGGAGGTCGAGGTGAGGAAGCTGGAGCATCGCTTTCGCTTGCCTCTCAGGTACAGCTTCGCTGCCGCCGCCCCGTATGAGACGAGTCTGGACAGCCGTACGGGGCACATTTGCACTTTTCTTCTGGCTTGGAAGAGTGGGTTCCGCCTTCCCTTCGAGCCTTTTGTACTTAAGCTTCTCGAGTTTTTCCGGTTGGCACCTATTCAGTTGGTGGCCAACTCGTATCTCCTTCTTTCCGCCTTTCGGATTCTCTATCGTCAGCACGACATTTTTCCTTCCTTGGACCGCTTTCACTATTTTTTCGAGTTGAAAGCGCACCCGTCGGCGGGGAAGGGCTTCTACTTTATCCAGGCGAGGAGGAACAGGAGTTGCATCTCACTCGCAGCGAAGGACTCCTCGCACAAGGGGTGGAAGACCCAATTCTTCTGGGTGAAGGCGGAGGCGACGGACGAGTTTTGGAGATGTCCGGTCTCGCCCAATTTTCATCCGAATCTTCCCCCTCGCCAGGAGGAGTTCCCTCCCCACGTGGAACGGCAGGCCGCTCGTCTGCTGGATAACCGCCAGTCGACCGAGGAGCTGGTGACACCGGAGAACATCGAACGGTGTTTGCTTACGCGGTTGACGTCGACAGGTACTGCTCTCGAGGCTCTTCTCCTGGGGTGGTAGTTACTTTCTTTCTCCTGACCGGGTCTTCTTCCTTTGTTGCAGACGTGAGGTGGGAACCTCTGGAAGAGGCTGCTGAGGTCATTGATATGGGGGATGACTCGGCGGCCGACGAACCAGATGCTTCTGCGGGTCGCGCCCAAGCTCGAGATAAGGGCAAGGGGGTGGCCCCCGGGGGATCTTCATGACCAACTGGTACGAAGCGCAAGGATCTCATGGCAGGAAAGTTGCGGGAGGCCGCGAAGGCCAGGAAACGGGCCAAGAAGACAGGTCTTCCTTCTACCGTCGGGGGTGACTCTGGCTCTGCGGCGCTCCCCTCTCGGGGGCAAGATGGGGCCGACCCCTCGGGGCCAGCTCCCCCACCTGCCAGGCGAGAGGGGGCCGAGGAGACTGGGGGCCCTTCAGAGGGCGGTGATGGGTCGACTCTCCCTCCCACGGGGTAGAGGGGGCCGATGTTGAAGTAGCTGACGCTGAGACCGGGGGATCGGTCGGAGTCGGTGATGTCTCGGTTGGCGAGGTGCGGGCCGAGATAGGCAGGGCTGGGGGTTCACCCGCGAGGGCGTTGCAGCCCCAAGTGCTTGAAGTTCCCAGTGCGGTCAATCCCACGGCGCCGGTCGAGCTTGGGGGTTCGCCCGAGGAGGCGTCGCAACCCCAACCGACCGTGGTGCGCGAGGCGGTCAGCTCCGTCACTCGAGCAGAGCCTTCTGGCGGGGTGCCCAGGGCGGAGCGGTTCCCTCTGCCGGAGCCTTTGGAAAGGCTTGGTATTACGGGTGATCTGTATCGGGTCTGCCGATCGATCACCGCAAGGACGAAGGGGGGAGAAAGGCGCAATACCCCCCCCGGATCCTTGATGTTCTGATGGAGGGCGGCCTGGTCATAGCTCGGTCAGCGGCTTTGATGTTGGAGGCGCACGCCCGGACGGAGGCGGAGCGGTCAAAACTCGCCTGGACCCTTGGAGGATGCGAGAGGAAACTGGCCCGACTCAAGGGGGAGCATGAGGGGCTCCGGCAGAAGTTTTCCGCGTTCCGGGAGGTGGCGCGGGCGAGCCGACTGGAAGCCGGGGTGCTGACCGAACAGCTTGCCAAGACCCGGGAGTCTCTTGAGAGGACAAGCCGATCCTTGGAGGAGGAGCGTCTGCGTCGCCTCGAGCTAGACAATCACTGGGAGCTCGAACGCACCGAGCTGCTAGATCGGGAATAGGTGGCGGAGCATCTCCGAGCTGAGGCTGAGGTGGACCGGGCCCGGGCGGAGGAGCGTGCGACTGAGGCGGAGCGGGCTCGGGTCGAGCTCGTCGGAAGGGCGGGGCAGATCGAGGCGGAGGCGATCGAGCGTTATAGGAGCTCGGATGCTTACTCGGCCGACCTGGTGGAAGCCGCCCTACCCTACTACGCGGTAGCACTTCACCGGGGCGCTCGAAAGGGGTTCAAGCAGGGCTATCGTCGGGCGGTAAACTACGCCGACGAGCAAAACTCCACGATGGAGTTCCCCTTTGGCCAGTGTTATGACTCGGATGAGTCGGTTTCTAGCTCCTCATCGTCAGTCGGGGAAGATTCAGTGGGGTCGCCTCCATCGGGGTCACCGGCTCGGGACGTTTCGGGAGGGCTCACGACCGAGACAGTTCTCGCATAAGCGAGGTCAGTGTCCGAGCCGGCCGTCACCGAAGGTATCGGGGATGACGCGTCCCCTTCCGCCGTTCTCGAGCGTCAAAGTGGGCCCGAGGCCTGATGTATTTTGCCTTGTTTTGCCTCTTTCCCTTTTTGTCTCTCTTTCCTCTTTTTAGAGAATTTCCTTTTTATGTGATATTGAATGACTTACTCTGTTTGAGTACCATCTTTGCCGTGATTTGGTTGGCGTGTCTGAAGTAGTTGGGAGGTGCCGATATGTTCTGCACGATTTTCGCATGCTGATTTGGTAGACTTCTGACGGGGCGTCCTTTCGTTCCTTCACGCTTTGAATGCCAGGCCGCTTCGTGAATCCCGCTAGGGCGGGGATCGAGGAGTTGGAGGTGAGCATTAAGGGGGATCCCTTGGCGTGTTTTAAAGGGGGGAGTCATTTAAGGCGTGCGGCCTCCCTTGGCCTATAAGAGAGACCGAAGGGCGCTCCTTCCTCCTTAACGCTAAGGATTCTCGCCGACGATCTGTCCTTACTCCTTCTTCTTCACTCTGCGTTACACCGCTGCAATCTAAGCATGGAGGGTCCCGCGGAGGGGGACGCTGCCGACGACAGGGAGCGGCGGGCTCCCGCTATCCTGGAATGTTGAACGGATCCCACGGTCGCCGCACGTGCACGAGACGGGTCCGACGGTCGCCGCGCGGATCTGGGGAGGGCTACGGCGTGTGGAAGCACGCCGTTTGCCTCTTCTTAGCTCCGGCGAGGCTTCCGGGTGGACGCCGAGGCGGAGGACGGATGGGGGTATCAGGGAAACCTGCCGCCACTCCCCCTCTGCATGGGGGGGGGTGCATCAAGCTCCCTCCTCACCGAAGCCTTCCTCCGTCCGCAGCCTCTTTTTCCCTCTTCTGCTCTTCATTTCTTTCACTCTTCGGGGGCTGCTTGCTCTCTCCTTCCTTCCAAGGAGTTGGCAGATTGGAAGAGGGGAGGCCTTCACGGCGCTCCTTTTTCCTAGTTGTTGCCAACTTGGGAGGTAGCTTTCCTCAACGTTTAAAGGTGGCCTCCCTTCTGCAGTCCCTCTGTCACCTTTGTCACGGGCCACCCGAGCCAACTGGCTCGACCACCTTTTATCCGAGCCAGTTTCCACATGAGGCAGAGTCAGTGGCTGGACGCGAGGAGATCAAGACCGAGTCAGTCGAGCGATGGCCCTTTGAAGCGGTGTTAGACAGATTTTTACTTTTTGCTATGTGATGTACTGGCATTTGCCTATCTGATGTACCAATGGTTTGGAATGAAAAGAAAAGGGATTTATTCCGTCCATCTTGCTGTACAATTTCAAAAATAGAATTTGTGTAGTGCGGCTGCGTTCCATGTCCGAGGAATAGGTTCCCCTTCCATTGTCGCTAACCTGTACGCACCTTTTCCGAGCATCTCGACCACTCGGTAGGGGCCTTCCCAGTTAGGGGACAGCTTGCCCGCCGCCTCTAGTGGTCGAGAGGCTTCGGCCTTCCTGAGGACGAAGTCCCCCGGTTGGAAACGTCTGTCTCGGACCTTGGCGTTGTAGTATCGAGTGAGGCGGCACTGGTACTCTGTTGCTCGGACGTTCGCGATCTCTCGGAGTTCGTCTGCCAGGTCGAGGTTCTCGAGCAACTTTTGCCCGTTTGCCTCAGGTGAGAAGCTGATCACTCGGAGAGACGGATTGGCGATCTCTAATGGAACGACGGCTTCGGTGCCATATACCAACTGAAAAGGGCTTTCACCGGTTGTCGTCCTGGGGGTCGTTCGGTGCGACCATAGTACGCTAGGCAATTCCTCGAGTCAGCTACCCTTAGCCTTGCCGAGCCTGGTTTTTATGCCTTTTAAGATAGTCTTGTTGGCATTTTCAACCAGCCCGTTGGCCTGAGGGGGGGCGACCGAAGTGAAGTGGTTGCGGATATTTAGGTCGGCGCATCTGTCTCGAAAATACCGAGAGTCGAATTGCCGACCGTTATCGCTTACTATCACTCGGGGGATACCAAAGCGACAAATGATCGATTTCCAAACAAAGCCCCAAACGACTGTCTCGGTGATCCTTGCCGTAGCCTCGACCTCGATCCACTTGGTGAAGTAGTCGATGGCGACGATGATGAACTTCTTCTGGGACTGGGCCGTCGGGAATGGCCCAAGGATATCGATCCCCCACCGAGCGAAAGGGTAAGGGTCGGCTAGGGTGACAAGTTCCGTGGCCGGCTGATGGACCAAGTGGTCGAACCGCTGGCATCGGTCGCATTGTTGAACATAGGCCGAGCAGTTGCGCTGCAGGGTGGGCCACCAGTACCCCTGTCATAACAGGATTCTGGCCAGCGACCTTGCCCCTGAGTGCGCTCGCACAGGCCTTCATGAATCTCTTGGATGGCTCGGCTTGCTTCGTTGGGACCGAGGCACTTCAGGAGGGGGCCGGAGAACGATCTTCGGTAGAGAGTGTTGTCGAGGATGAGGAAGCGTCGAGCTTGATACTTCATTCGACGGGCTTCCCGAGAGTCGGAGGGCTCTTGGGAGTCCTGTAGCCAGGACAGGTAGGGGGAGCGCCAGTCGCTTGGAATGGCCGAGTCAATAGCGAGGAGCTCCGTGTCGATGCTCGGGCGCTCTAGCTCTTCTAGGAGGACCGATCGTGTACCTTCCGGGTCTAGGGAGGAGGCCAATCGAGAGAGGACGTCCGCCCGAGAGTTTTACTCCCGAGCTATCCGGACTATCCCAAATTCCTTGAACTGTTGGGCCAGGCTCCGGACCAACTGAAGGTATTTGATCATGGGGGCCTCCCGAGCTTCGTACTCACCGTTGACCTGTCCTGCGACCAGTTGAGAGTCGGTGTGGATCCTGACTCGCTCGACCCCCAACTGTCGGGCCATGCGTGCTCCCGAGATAATGGCCTCGTACTCGGAAGCATTGTTGGATGCCTGAAAGTTGAATTTCAAGGCGTACTGTAGCTCTATCTCTTAGGGGGACCTCAGGAGGATCCCCGCACCGCTGCCTGCCGAATTGGACGATCCATCGACGAACAGTTCCCAGGTTGGCCCGGTCGTGGTCGGAGGCCTGTCTTCGGCCGGGATGGTGTTTTCGGCGATGAAGTCGGCGAGCGCTTGGCCTTTGATTGCTGATCATGGCCGGTACGAGATGTCGTAGGCCCCGAGCATAATGGCCCATTTGACGAGTCGCCCTGAGGCCTCGGGGTGGGCCATAATCTTCTTCAACGGCTCGCCGGTTAGCACGGTGATGGGGTGCCCCTGGAAGTAGGGTCGGAGGCGCCTTGCGGAAGTAACCAACGCTAGCATGAGTTTCTCAGTTGTGGGGTACCTCCGTTCGGCCTCATTGAGCACCTTGTTGGTGTAGTAGACCAGTCTTTCGATTCTCGAGTCATTTCTGACTAGGACCGAGCTGACCGTGGGTGGCGTCGCCGAGAGGTAGAGCAGCAAAACTTCGCCTGGGATGGGCTTGGAGAGCACGGGTGGCGTAGCCAGGAACTTCTTAAGCTCGGCGAATGCTGTCTGGCATTCCTCATCCCATGCGAACGTAGCAGATGCTAGCTTGGGTCCCCTCATCAGTTTGAAGAAGGGCAAGCATCGTTCGGCCGCACGGGATAGGAAACGGCTGAGAGCGGCGACACGCCCTGTCAGACGCTGGACGTCTTTCACGCACGTGGGCGGGCGCATGTCCAGGATGGCCTGGACTTTGTCGGGGTTGGCTTCGATCCCACACTGAGTGACCAGGAAACCCAGGAACTTCCCGGATTTTACTCCGAAGGCGCACTTGGCGGGGTTGAGCTTCATGTTGTACTTCAGGAGGGTGCCGAAGGTTTCGGCAAGGTCAGTGAAGTGGTCTTGGGCCTTGGGGGTCTTGACGAGCATGTCGTCAATATAAGCCTCGACGTTCCGACCTAGCTGTCCCTCGAACATGTGATTTACCAGTCGCTGATATGTGGCTCCGGCGTTCTTCAACCCGAAGGGCATCCGGGTGTAGCAGTACACGCCGTAGTCGGTGATGAAGGCGGTCTTCTCGACATCTTCTGGGTTCATTCTGATCTGGTGATAACCTGAATAGGCATCCAGGAAACTGAGTATCTCGTTGCCCGAGGTTGAATCAACCAATTGGTCGATGCTCGGTAGCGGATAGCAGTCCTTGGGGGTAGCCTTATTCAGATCGGTGAAGTCCATGCACATTCGCCATTTGCCTGTGGTTTTTGGCACCAGGACGACATTGGCTAGCCACGTAGGGTACAGGACTGGTCTGAAGAGGCCAGTCTCTTGTCCCTTGGTGACCTGCGCCTTGATGATCGCCTGCTTCTCGGGCGCATGCTTCCTTCTCCGTTGCTGTACGCGCCTCACGGTGGGGTCGAGGCTGAGCTTGTGCATCACGGTCTTCTCTGGTATGCCAGGGAGTTGATCATCGGACCAAGCAAAGACCTGAATGTACTCAGAAAGAAATCTCTTGTATTGCTGCTGTTCCTTAGGTGGTAGGTCGGCTCCGATCCTTACTCCGAGGGTCGGGTCATCGTTTAGGAATACCGTTAGCAATTCGCCACCGGGCTCGGTGGTTACGGTCTTCCCTTCGACTCCCTCGGGGCCCTTTTCCTTCCCGTCCGGCCTTGAGGCTTCCACCGAGATGTTGTAGCACCTTCTAGCCGTGCCCTGGTTACCTCGGACTTCCCCTAACCCATTTTTAGTGGGAAACTTCATTTTCTGGTGATAGGTAGATGGTACTTCCTTTATTCGGCTAAGGATTTTCCGGCCAAAAATGGCATTGTACGCTATCATACCCTTGATCACTATGAAGTCCACCATGACCGTAACGGTTTTGGGTGGGGTGCCGATGGTGACCGGCAGGCTTAGGGCTCCCTCGGGGTAAGTGGCCAGGCCGTTAAACCCGCAGAGGGGTGTTCGGATCGGGCGGAGCTTGGATGGGTCTTCCCCCATCTTGAGGAAACAGTCATAAGATAATACATCGGGGGCGCTCCCATTGTCAACTAGAATTCTATCTACGTTACAATGGTTTATCGTGGCCGAGATAACGAGGGCATCATCATGCGGGGTGTTCAGCCCTTCCAGGTCTTGGTCGGAGAAGACTATGACCTGGGGCTCCCTCGGCGGGCCGCTGGAGGGCTCTAAGACCTGGCTGGCCCGCTCGACATGACGCTTCCTTCCTCGGCTGGTGTCGCCGCCCGACGCCGTTCCTCCGGAGATGACGTTGATGTGGACCCCTCGGGGGGCGTTGTCGATCTCCTCGGCGGCGTCTCGGTCTTCTTTGCGCCCGGATGCAAACCGGGCCAGGTGCCCCTGACGGATGAGACGCTCGATCTCGTCTTGAAGCTGGTGACAGTCACCGGTGTGGTGCCCGTGGTCGCCGTGGAACAGGCAATGCCTGTCGCGCTTGCGGTTCTTCGATCTCATTGGTTCGGGCCGGCGGAGGAGTCCCGAGTCTTTGATGTCTTCATAGATCTCGTAGACTGGCGCGGTCAATGGGGTGTACCGCTCATACTTTCGTTTGCGCTCTCCTTCCCGATCGCGCTTCTTGCCCGAGCCAGGATTTGGCTCGGAGGCCCGCTTCTTGTCCCCCTCCCGACCTGAGCCGGTTGTGTCTCGGCAAGCGCTGAGTACTTCTTCACACTCGGCGTGGCGCAGTGCCAGAGTCACTAGCTCGACGAGGGTCGAGGGAGGGTGGAGGACCAGTTCGCGGTGGAGATTCTCGTCCCGGGTGCCCCCGGTCAGAGCGGTCGTGGCCGAGGCCACATCCAGGCGGGGAATTCTGAGGGCTTCCGATTTAAATCGGTGGACATAAGCCCGGAGCCTTTCCCCTTGCGCCTGTTTGAGGGCCAGGAGCCCCGCTACTGACCTTGGGGGGGGCGCTTCCGGCGAAGCTCTCCTTGAAGACTCGCCCGAATTGCCTGACGTCCCGGATGGACCCAGGGGCGAGGGCCCGGAACCATGCCTGAGCGCCTTGGACCAGGGTGGCCGCAAAGACTCGGCATTTGATAGGATCCGGTGTTCCATGCAGAGTTACCAGGGCGTCGAAGCTGTCGTAGTGGTCGGCTGGGTCGCCATGGCCATCATAGAACTTGAAGGTCGGAATGGAGGTTCTGGGAGACACCTCTGCCTTCAAGATGTATTCGGAGAAAGGGGATTTCTCCTCATCCTCCGAGAAAGAGGTTTTTTGCAGGGCGCGGAGGGTGCGCTCTTACTCTGCAAAACGTCTTTCAAAATCCCTCAATCGGAGGGATAGTTCCAGCTGCGGTCGTGCCGTGGGACTGGGGGGAGCGTCGTGGCGATCCTCAGGAATGTCAGCGCCTGGGCGCGAAGGCCTCGCCCCGTGTTTCCATTTTCTGGGCGTGGAGGAAGCATCTTGCTCCGGGGGCGGAGCTTGCGAGGGTCCTCCCACGTTGTTGCGGATGAGCTGTTGACCGCGGAGGGTGAAGCGGCCCCCAGCGGTATGCTGGGACACACTTCGACGGGGGGGCTCCCGGATGGGGCGCGGGACCTGGCATCCCTTGCCGCCTGGGCCCTCATGAGCTCCACGAGGACGTCAAGCTTCTTATTGAGGGCCTGGAAGACCTCGTCGCCGCCGTTGGGGGGTGCCCCTGTCACCGTCGGAGGGGGCGACGGCTCGTTGGTGGGGACGCTGGCGTTGGAGGGAGGGTTCTGTGAGGCCCTAGAGGGGCCATCTCCTGCCGCCACCACGGCCTTACCCTTCTCGACGGCGGATCTCCTCCCTGAGCTTCTTCTCACCATCTTGGCTCTTCGTGCGTTTCCCACAGACGGCGCCAGATGAAGAGGCGAAATCTCGCGCTGGGTCCTGAGCGGGCTGTGGATCACCAGAAGATGAACTGCAAGATAGTGAAACGTCTCAGAGGGCCCAGGGGGTTTCCCTGGGGAAAAACCCTCCGATGGTTAAGTCAGTAGAGCTGTGGTGGAAGCAGTAATGGGGAGGAGAAAAACTAGTGCGCGAGATTCCTCTCCACCAGTGGGTGAAGCGGATTGCTCAGGAGTTTGGGTGTATGAGTACCTTAATGGCTCTTCTTTTCCACCGGAGGGTATCCCTGGTTTAAATAGTGCGCCGCCTTCAAGAGTCCTGCAAGCTGAGGGGTCTCCGGCGGGAGTTACGTCCTCAACGTGGGCTTTCATGGCCTTATCGTGGGAACGTTATCGCCTCGAAGTCCGGCGACTTCTTGATTCCCCTGTCCGTTGGGGACTCTTAACGGCAGCACGAACGGATAATATCTGGTCTGGCCGAGCTTCTGAAACGCCAGCCCTGTCCGGGCGATGAGCATAGCTCGGTGAAAGAGGGGTCGGATAGGTCGGCTAATGCCTGTCTCTCCCGGGCGGGGAAACGGCTTGGGCCGGACCCACCTTGTGACCTGACCATCACTCGGGCCCTCCGAGCCTAGGGGCCGCCGGGGAGAGTTGGTTCCTCGAGTGTTTGTTCGTTGGGCTTTTCTTTCCTGAGTGGGCCCTGTGGGCTGTCACTCAGGTGAGCTTGTCTCGTTGGACCCTGTTGGGTCTTGTTGGGCTGCTCTTTGAGTGGGCTACAGAAATCCCCCTCTCCACTACCGAATTATTTCTATGAGCATAACCTTGTTTTAAGTCATTCTTGACCCCGCATTTCTTCATTGAAACGTTCATTGTTGATTATTGTTATCATGAACTTATTTACATTCTTGGCCATAATTTTATTGCTTGAAACGTGGAAATAGCTTGATTTATACTTGAAGATGCGATCGAGCACTGATATGTTCAAGGGCTCTATGCTAGTCCCCTCGGTTGATTGTCGGAAACATACTATTATAAACCATGGGGTATGATGCTACTGGCGTCGCATTACGCTAGGAGTACTTTCTCTATAAATAAGTGAAATCCATGATACACGTACACGTTACATGACTTTCTTGATTGGTACATGATATTCCACAGAAATTCACCAAATACTTGCTCATAAGCAAAAGATGTTGGGTGAGGAGTATGTGAACTTGCTAGTACATTCTCGATACATTCTTATTCATGAAAGGCCATGCTACACTCTTGTTACATTCTTGCTAGTTCATACTTGTTCATTCTATCTTACATGATCATCTTGTTACTTTGGTTTAGTTGCGTGCTTGATCGCATTCGCATGATTTTACCTTATTTGCTTTAGAGCAAAAATGCTAATTACTTAAATATTGCTAATCATATTGATGCGAAGATACCTACTGGGCAAGTGTGCTCATTACCTATTTCCTATCTTTTCTGGAGATGGAAGTGAGTCGGGTTCGGATTCGGAGTATTCAAGTAGCGGATCCGAGAGTGAATGAAGAATGAGCGAAGACTTAGGAAGTCTATATTGTTTAGATTGAGTCTATGTAATTTTTCTTATTCTTGAGTCTAGTACAAGAAAGAAAGTTGAATTGGTGGTTGTATTTGAATATTGATTGATAATGAAATAAAAGTTGGAGTTTGACTAAATTATTGTGCAAATTGCCTTCTTATGTGTGATTGTCTTGCGCTCTGATCGTTCTTACTTGCAAGAGACTTACCATACCGGCTGTTCACGTTCCTCGAGCTAGTCTTCCGCTGTCATAAAGACTCGGGACGTGACACAGAGGACCGCGTTCTTCTGAATGCGGTGCCCCACACGACTGCGTTCAACCTCTGTTAAAAAGAAAAAAAAATTACGTCCAAACAGTGGAAGCCAATTCCTAGATTTTTTTTTTTGTCCAAAAGATTTTATTAATGAAAAAAGAGGAATACAAGCACAAGCGGGGCATACCCCTGAACTATCTAGTACAAAAGTAACCCAGAACTAGGTGAAATATCTAAAGGCTGGCATTCTTGCTTTGTCCATGATGAGTGCCCCCCGAGCCATCTGAGGGAGATCCCTTACGGTGGCATACACTGTGTTGGCTCCCAGTCCACAGGCTTGAGATGCCAGGGAATCAACTATCTGATTTCACCAATTCCTAGAATTCTATCCCAGATGCAAATTCTGTCTATTTTCATAGAACCCCCCCTTCTTCTATGATCTGTTTTGCATTCATCTTTACATATCATTGTTCATATATGCATTTTTCTATTCTTTTGCATTAGTTCTTGCACTTAGGCCATTTTGGCTTGGGGGACCTCCTCTCCCTACACTTTTTAGAGATATTTACCCCCTCTTGGTGAATGGAGGACCCTCCAATTGAGAACTCCTCTCATTGGACCGGAATCTCATTAAAGCAAGGGCTCCGTAAGTCCCCGACATCGAAGGATTCCCTCTTCGATCACTAGGCGGGTTGTACCGTTGAAGTTCCTCGGGTTTAGTTAGCCCAAACGTGGTGAGAAAAATAGCCTAGTTGACACTAAAGTGAACCACATTGAAACTAGGTTCTTACCTCGAGTGAATCGCATAACCTTGTAAAAATCATTTAATTCATATCAAGGTTTAACTAAAACCAACCAAGCGTAAACATCCACTTGTTTGATACCTTTGCAAATTGCCTTGGTTGAATATTGTTTGATTTGCATGATGTTTCGCTTTGATAATGAAACCAACATGCCTAATCACTTTTACAACTATGAGGATGATCAACCTAGCACATCCTATGATCCTCAAGTTTATAATTCTCACCATAATTTTCATAAGGGATTCAATCCTCATTCTCATGGATTTGCCCGCCCCATGGGTAATTCTCAATCTTATAGTCTCTCGCATCAACCGCGAGTCGCTATTCCCCTGGAACCATCTCCTCCATACAACGGGAAGGTCTCCCAAGATTTGCATCTCACCCCCCAAAAAATCTAAGCCCTTAAGGCCATTGTTGGGGGCGTAGGTTTGTGGGATATAGATTTTATTAAAAATATTTTACTATGATTTATTTGATTTATTTATTAAAGGTTTATTTACATAGGGCGTGCCAGTCACTAAGTGACAAATTTATTATGCGCACCGTCTGACTAACAAGACGATTATAGGTGATCGCGTCGAAACCCCAAACCCTCCATACCATAAAGGCTACGGCGTTAATTACGCCCCTCCGAGAGAGGGACAACCCTTGATTAATCGCTAAAATAAAGAGGCCATGGGGCCCGTAGAATATATAAAAGATGTGATTGCATGCAAGCACACAATATGGTAGTATTTATTTATTAAGCCGGCTCCCAGTACAAGGCAGAGAATTTAGGTCAGAGGACCACCATCACACATAATGAAAGCTTCTGGTCAAAGCTAGTCTGACATTTGGCAGATCACCATTTGATATACTGGGGCCCAGGGTGATAACAAATATTCAAGAAGCATGCAGGTAGACAGGCAAGCAGGGAGGCAAAGCTAGATGCGCTCAAGCACGAATGCATATATATAAATAAGAGAGCAAGCTCAGCTAATTCATTTATTAATTTTGAAGAGGATTATGGATTGATTTTTTTATTATAATGATGCATCAAATTTTTATGATGATTTATTATCCATTTATTTATTATTATTAATATCATTCCATTCAATGGCTCACAAATATTAAACTCATCAAGCATTTATTGGAATATTTTATTGGGCTTTGATCGGGGCCAAAAATGAGGTCGATGCATGTTTGAGGGTCGGTGCATGAATGGGGTGAGGTTGATGCATGCATGAGGTCGAGGCACAAATCGAGGTCGGTGCACGTATGAGGATGAGGTCGGTGCACATTTTTGAAGGTCAATGCAAAGATGAGGTCGATGCATAAATGGAGGTCGATGCATGTGAGATGGATGCATATTTGGGGTCGATGCATGCATGAGGTCGGTGCAAGCAGAGAGGAGGTCAGTGCATGTTGGAGGGTCGGTGCATGTGTGAGGCGGATGCACAAATGGGGGTCGGTGCACGTAGTGAGGAGGTCGGTGCATAAACAGAGAGGAGGTCGGTGCATAAACAGAGGTCGATGCATGTTAGAGGGTCGATGCATGTGTGAGGTGGCCTAAAACGCCGCGGGGCATTGTTGGGGATAAAACGGCGCTCCCAAGGCGTGCCGGATGGAGGCCAAGGGAGTTGAATTGGTTTATGAGTGTGGAGCTAAAGCAGCGCGGGGGGGTACCGCGCCAGAAAATGGCGCGCCAGTTTAGGGGCGCACCGGATTAGGGCAGGTTTAGTTTATTTTGGGTTAAAATGAAAGGCCAAATGGTTTTCTTGGAACTTTGATGTTAATTAAGAAGATTAAAGAGTTTATTCAGGTCCCAAATGTCCTACAAATGTGACAAGTCCAGACTTATGCGAGGTTCCTACTCGAGCATAGTTCAAAATAGACTTATAGCTGAAAATTCATCACAATTCATACTAAGTGTTCAGTCAAAAATTGGGCAGCACCTCTCCATGTCCAGAGGGTTACGGGGGCGAAGTGGAGACAGTCCCACAGCATCTGGGGTACGCTCCTTAAAGCCGAGAATTCCAAATGGTGAACGACAGACTTCGATGGAGGGGAAACCCCGAGGGCTAGCCTACGAGGGGCACCAACACTCCATGAGTCAAAATATGATTGAAAAGGGAGGACCGGTGAGGGAGGAAACCCCAAGGGCTAGCCTACGAGGGGCACACAACCCATGCTCACCACTAGTCCCCTAAGGGCAGTGGATTTAATGTTTGGCCATAAGCCCTGTTGATGTTCACCCCCTGACGGCCCATAAAGGCACATGCCATGGAAGGACATGACCCTATGATCCGGTGGTGACTCAGAGGAATGTTCCCCTCTCCCCGGTCCTGAGACTATTGTCTTCAATCCAACAGAACACAATAAAGCGACTCGCACACAAGAAAGAAGAGATACAGAGATCGATTGCTCAAGAGCTATACTGGCTAATTAGATATAAAAGGGGAGTCAGTATGCTAGCAGGTCAGTACACGAGGCTAGTGAACCGGCATGTAGACTTATAGAGATTGAAAGGGGTGAATGATCGAGTAGCTGGGCGTATCATATGTCACAAACGACCATGACAGAAGACCCCCACGCACAGGTTATAGGGATGACTCTGCTCTCCCTGGTCCATGACTGTGGATGGGGAGATAGTGAGAAGCCAATCCTAGAGCCAGAGAGAGACGTATGCATACAAATACCTCCGGCGGAGAGAAACATGGAGGGCACACGGTGCGTGAAAAAAAATGCAATCTACATACTGGAGAGAACCCCGGGGAGGGGGGATATTACTATAGCCCTTTAGGGATACCCCAGGGCATGTTCGGCGTGTAACAAAGAGAAAATCCGATGCTAACACACACGATAGGAGATAATCGATCGGAGGGATTCGGAGAGAGGAGAGGAGACATCCAGAAGCATTGCCACATCCCATATCATATATTTCATTACCAAAGAGGGATCAATACAACGCGATTACGGCGCGACATGGCGTTGTCACTCAGAGGCTGGCCACCAATTACACAGACGGGCATGAATCCCTGATTACAGAAGAGGAGGAAAGCTAAGGAAAATAGGAAGGAGACAGGCTCATATCATCGCCCCTCCATCCACATACATCCATGGGGACTTAACAAGAGAAAGCAGCGGGGGGTGGCCGGGAGAAGTCGCAGGAACCCACCTAGCCCTTTCACTGCAGAAATAGAGTATCGGAGAGGGGTGCTTCTTCCCCGACGTTGGGCTTCTCCAGACAGACGGATGGGAGAGATGGTGGCTCTCTGGCTCGCTCTCAGGAAGCTTCTTTCTTGTTCCTCAATCTTCTTTGCTCTCATCCCCTTGCCCCCCCTGCTTCTTGATTGAAAGCCCTCTTTACATAGCCTTAACCGGCGTGGCCTCACCCGGCACGCATATGGGCGCGTCGATTTAGCGAGGGTTGCCTCATGCGCGCCGAATTAAGAGCTTTGGAGCGCGCCGGATTGGGAGCTTTGGAGCGCGCCAGATTAGGAGCTTTGGACTGTCACGTCCCGAACCGATATCAGCGGGAAGCAGTGTTCGGAATGTACATCGAAACAGTCATGATAACAAGAGCAAAATAAATAAACTTAAATAGACACATGGAGGCCATACAATTTGATAAAAAATATATTTTTATTGATGATTGAAATTTAAATTTTTACAACTTGGACTCAATAAAGACAAAAGAAGAGAAAATGACAAGACTCACTATACTATCTATACTCAAGAAAAAAAAAAGACAGACTCCAGTCTCTAAAGCTCCAAGTTCACTCGATCACGCTGTCCCGATCCCAATTGCAAGCGTTCCGTCTACCGCGTTACCTGAAAAGGGTTGGAAAGTAGGGGTGAGCAAGCAGCTCAGTAGGAATTACACTCTATCATCAGGCATAGTTTAAGTAATTAACCATTTCATGAATGCATGAATAACACGAGAAAATAATTAAGCATGATAACAAGATAACTAGCACGATAAAGATTGCAAGTCATGATAGCAAGAGCAAGTAATTAGAACTTCAAGCGAATGGCCATATATCAAGTCAAGTCAAGTTGAGTCATGCAAGCAAGTACTTCATGCTTTCAAGCACGAATAGCAAGTTCACGAGAATGTGGAATGTCGTATACCTAACACGCTAGATAGTACTCGGTGCCAAATGGCACACCTAGTCATTCACCTCCCCGGGGATCAAGTACTTTTCGGGTGCGCCTCCGAGGACCAGACTGGGCCCTTAAATATGATTGCCTTGGCGTTGATTTGTTTGGATCATCGATCCCATGAAATCTAGACATCCACGAATAGAATGGCCAAGAGTTCCAAGATCAAGTTTATGTAATCAAGGTAAAGTGCATAAGAGTATTAATTTTCTTGAGATTCCAAACAATAAGCTCCTTAATCGAGAGGAATTATTCATTTAAAGAAATGACTCTTGAAATGGATACATGTTGACAATAGATCTAACAAAAGGTCAAAACTCGAGGTACCATAACCTGGATAGGCTAAAGCAGCTCACACACATCAAAACCATGAAAACATCAATTTTGGAAAACTGGAAGGTACACGGTCATTTCTGGTCCGCTTAACACATAAACGGTCCATCCTGGGCCGTGCAAGGATGACTGGCTGAAAAATAGTCCAGCCGAAACTAAGGATAAACGGACCATTCTGGGCCGCTCTTAGAGAAGAACAGTCAGAAATGGGCCTTTCACCTAGTATAGACGGTCAAGAATGGGCCGCACATGGCCAAAAGGACTCAAAGCCCAAGAACAGGATAAACAGGCCTTATAGGGCCGCTCGAGGGATGAACGGTCCAATAAGATCCGCTCGAGTACATGAATGGGCCTAATCAGTCCGTTTAACTGGCTTAACTTAATATACTAGAAATCTACCCAAATGGGCTCCGGGCTGCCATAAGTGGGGCAGAACTGGACCAGGGTCCATCCCACTTTCCACTGGTTAGTCCAGGGCTTACTGGGTCGATCAAACCATGATTTGGTCGAAGAAAGGACAAGGATAATCGACCAACCTTAAATGGCAATTAGCTAGGGATGCACGGTTCCTAATGGGCCGCCTATTGAGTTAAATGGTCCAAATTGAGCCGTGACTCACAACACAACAATCCAAGCGGTTCGATCACGTGAACATGTTCAGGTCTTGGTGGTACAACCTGCCCGACGTCCTAGTGGGAATCCCAGGCTCGCGGGGACTTACGAAGGTCCTGTAATGAAGGTCCTAATCCGACGGAAGGAATATCCGGCGGAAAGTCCCAACCATTACAAAGAATAGAGGCTAGTAAAATATCAGAAACCAGTGTAGCGGTCAGTCCATCCTACCGGAGTAGAACGACTGTCAAAACAGTCCTAATATCATGGTTCATATAATCATGTTTGAAATTAACTTTATTGAGATAATAAACCAATGTCATGATAAAAATGCACAAAAATTATAATTTTAATCTCTCATATGTTCCATTTACTTGTTGGTTGCTAGCCTATCATTAAGACTAGAGATGAAAACATGCTAGATTTTGAAATTAACACAGTTCTGGGAAGATGAACGGTTAATCCAGAACCTTTCAAAGTCTTGTGCGGCCGTTCCAGAGGCCGTTCATGCAGGAGATGAGCGGTTTATGGATGGCCGCATGAGTCTTTGAGCGGTTCTGATCTAGCCGTTCATCTTATGAAAATATAATAACACAAACAACATAGGCGATCAGACGTCGACCGTGCATATAGACAAGCGGTCTGTCGCATGGCCGCTCATCCGAGAACAATCTCGCCTACCGTCGCCTCGCCCGCCTCCGGCGAGTTTAGCTAGGGTTAGCTACTATAACTAAATACACACTATAGATAGCATGAAAATCGGGGCTTTTATAACCAATAGAATGAGCAAAAAAATTTATACAAGATGGCATGATCAATTGAATGTTTAGTGCCTGAAATCCCCTACTTAAACCAAGGTGGAACATAGTTAACCCTAATTATGACATGCTTCTACTAAAACTGAAAATTCTCGCAGGATACTACATGAAATTTAGGGCTTTTAGTATCAAATGAAAGCGAGCTTAAAGACGCACAAAATGATATATTTTACTTAATTTTAGCCTGAGAGAAACCTACCTTATTCGAAGAAGAAGGAGGAAGACGCCCGAAACCCTAATCCGCGAACACACCTCCGATCCTCACCCAAATTCGCTCTCGATCAGCCACCCTAGGTCATGCCGCCAGCTGGGGAGACAAATAGGGTTCCAGGGGGTCGAAAGCCCTCTACTTATAGGGTCTAAGAAGGTTCCTACATATCGAATTAGTCTAAAGAGTCCAAGGGTTTAAACTCGGCAAAAATTTCGGGGATACCACCTAATCCACGCCGCCGCCGCCAATAGAAGTCTCTAGAGGCTAGGGTTTCAAAGGGGAAACGATCTACTAGGGTTTATCTATCAAATGGGTCGGGTTTGGACTCGAATGGTTGAGAAATTGGCTCGAATTTGATCTTTTAAGATTGATGTGGTTTGAGTTATTAAAACAACGATTTTAATCATTAATTCCTTAATTCAGTCTAATCTGATTTTTATTAGGGGTCGGCCCAGCTGACAATATTGTTTAACTTTTTGTTCTCTACAAGAATATAATTTTTTTCAAATTTTTAGAAATTAGTCAAACTTTGGCCTACGGTTGAAATTCAATTAATTTAATCTATATACATATAAAATTCAGATTATCATGAAAAATTTGATTATCTCTTGAAATATGAAGTTTCTTTTATGGTAATTGTAGAAAAATAATTATTCATTTTATTGATATAATTTAGCCACTTTCAAAATAAATAATATTCTTTAATTAAGAGAAATCATTGAAGTCATTAAATAGCAAGTAAATAGCTTTAGTTCCAATATATATATATATATATATATATATATATATATTCAAAATTTTACCTTTACATTTTATTATTTAACCGGGGTGTTACAGCCACATCCCATATCATCTATTTCATTACCAAAGAGGGCTCAATACAACGCGATTACGGCGCGACATGGCGTTGTCGCTCAGAGGCCGGCCACCGATTACACAGACGGGCATGAATCCCTGATTACAGAAGAGGAGGAAAGCTAAGGAAAATAGGAAGGAGACGGGCTCATATCATCGCCCCTCCATCCACATACATCCATGGGGATTTAACAAGAGAAAGCAGCGGGGGGGGGGGGTGGTCGGGAGAAGTCACCGGAACCCACCTGGCCCTTTCACTGCGGAAACAGAGTATCAGAGAGGGGTGCTTCTTCCCCGACGTCGGGCTTCTCCAGACAGATGGATGAGAGAGATGGTGGCTCTCTGGCTCACTCTCAGGAAGCTTCTTTCTTGTTCCCCAATCTTCTTTGCTCTCATCCCCTTGCCCCCGCTGCTTCTTGGTCGAAAGCCCTCTTTATATAGCCTTAACCGGCGTGGCCTCACCCGGCGCGCATATGGGGGCGTCAGTTTAGCGAGGGTTGCCTCATGCGCACCGGATTAAGAGCTTTGGAGCGCGTTAGATTAGGAGCTTTGGAGTGCACCGGATTAGGGGCTCCTCCATCCTATCTCCAGCATCTTTTTGCCCATTTAACTTGTCTAGGCCCATCTGTGCTTGTTTTCTTCTTTTGTGAGGGTTGGCCAAGCGTCCGGCTTGTACTTGTTGTGCAGGCTTCTGCGTGTTTCTTCGGGGATGGTCCCGAATATGCTTCCGAGCTCTCGGGACTTGCTTTAGCTGTTGTCCGTTGGAGCCACGCATCTTCCCTTTTCTTCTTTTCCTTTAGTCTCATCTTTTGTTCGGCTCCCGCCATTCTTTTCTTTCTTTTCTTTTCTTCTCTGTCGGCACAGGAGCACTCGATCAGAACTTAAGACCCACAGAAGCAGAAGTTAGGAAAAATTAGGAATATTTTTAGTGTCAACAAGGTTCTTCTTCTCACCCTCCTTCCACTCCCTCACGGGTGGCCCATCACCCGCTTTCTTCCACTCATGCTACCTCTCGGGTGGCCCATCACCCACCTCCTTCTACTCTTATTCCCTCTCGGGTGGCCCATCACCCGCCTCCCTCTTCCCATCCTCTTTTCGCTCCCTCACGGGTGGTCCATCACCCGCCTCCTTCTATTCACCTTCCTTTGCGGCCCCAATGCCCAAATGCTCCTTGCACCCCAGTCCAATTGGATTCTTTTGTGGGTCAACCCATCTACCCTCCACGGCCTTCATGTCAAACTGCCCCTCCAAGGTCTCAAGGCCAACCCTCTACTTCTCAAGTCACACCCCTCCAGCAAGTCCTCCTTGATAAAATCGCCAAGATGGAGGAACAATTGAAGAGGGTCGCAAGTCCGCGGCCGCCTCCTCCTCCTCCTCAAGTCAATCCCCTTCATGCTTTCATGAATAACATAACCAAGATGGAGAAACATTGGAAGGAGAGAAGAACCGAAGATGGCATCAACAATACAAGTGAGCAAGATGATTTTACGAGCTTTTATGATCAAGTGGACACCGTCCGCCCACCACCCATTCATTACGCTCCTTCATATGGTCCACCGCCTTCACATTCGCAAAACCCTCCATGTCATTATACACCTCCACCCATCAATACGCCTCCACCACGGTGTCCACATGAACCCGATAATGAAGAATATGAATCAGATTATGAACAATTAGAGATGGCACAAGATGAATATTTTGAAGATGCACCCACTCTGAGTTTTCTTCATTTTCTTCTCCCTCCATTACCGGAAGAACCCCCTACTCAGGACGAAGCCACTGTCCCTACCCCCATCTATGAAACCTCATGGTGCTACGATGATGGGTCAATACTTCAACAACCCACATCGACGTATCATGAATCTTCCCCTACCCTAAAAACCTCTTGCCCCACTAAAATTAGATGCTTTATCCGCACTACACCTACTGTCATTCAACCTCCCACTATTATACCTTCAACAACCATATCATCGACCTCCGCCAAACCTCCCATTAATTTTTATCCTCTTTCCCAACCAAATAACCCCCGTTATCACCACCTAAATCCTCCACTATCCTTGTAACGCCAAAGTCGGTTATTACCACTCCTCTACTTAACCCTCCAGCTAAACCCATGGCTAACCCTGAGCAGGGCCCACCTATTTTTGCACCCGAGCCGACCCTGCCTACTTCCGAGCAAGAGGTGAAGCTTGGCGTGTTTGAACCTCCACTTCTAACCCTTCCTCTAACACCTTTTATTAAACCTTCATCACTTACTAAGCCTACCGCCTCCATCTCGCCTCCTTCCATCACCCCTTGGAGTAGGTGTGTTGCTATAAGTACATGTGCCAACGATGATTTTCATGAGCCGGGCAAGAAGAATTCGACCGCGACTATGCCTTTCAAGATTCAAAACATTATTTGCCAGATGCCGATTCATATTCTTGTACTGGGCAATTTTGAAAAGTCTTCACCAATGCTCACCAAGAAGAGAAGTCAAGAATTGATGTCATATCAGCCCAAGGCCAAGATTGTTAAGATTGCATTGCTCATTGGTCAAGATACTTTTGAAGCTCCCATTACCCCTTAATACGTCACGGTGCAAATACCTTGTAAAGATAAGGGGTTCTCTTCAAATATTGCAATGACGCATTCTTTCGCTAAGGAGATGATGAAGTCCATGCTCAAGGGTAGGGTATGGCATCCCTTGTTTGAAGCCTTCAATACCAAGCTTATTCCTTCTTCGCTTCCATGCAAGGGGCTAGTGCCCGTATTACCAACTATTTTCCATGAAAACATTCCAAGAGCCCTGGGCATTGTGAAGCTTCCGATGTTGAAATTCCAACTCCCTCACATTGATGTTCCTCACCCTTTAAGGGAGTTACCTTTAAAGAAACCAAACTTATTTTGTGTCAAGGTTCCCACACTTCAAGTGGAGCTCCCGAAATTTCATGACTATTTGCCAAAAGAATTGCCACTTACTTTGAACTATACAATTGTTGAAGCTTCATTAAATGAGAGAACTTGAGCATTAATTCCATTCATTGAGCCGTCTGGTCAAACAAGGGGCGAGCATTCTTATGATGAGGGGCCGTTCACCAATCCACTCCCCCTTTGTTCCATTCCATCCACGTTCTTATTAACCACCAATTTCTTTTTACGGGCCACCCATTGGGTAGGAAGTAGGCTTTCCTCCTTGCATCTCTTGCATTCCATGCATCCCTTGTTGGATGGTATGAGAGGATCTAGAGGGGGGGTGAATAGATCCTTCACTCAATCTATGACCTCTTTAAAGAAGGTTAACAAAAACCGCAATGCAGTGATGCCAATCGAGCGCAGTACTGGAATAATGCAGAAAAACGTTGGTAGCGGAGTGATGTAAAATGCACTAAACTCAATTGAAGGACCTGTGAAGAGGGACAGAAGATATGGATGACACGAGCAAACCATAACACAAGGTTTTTAAGGTGGTTCGACTGCCGCCAGGCCCACCTACGTCCACCCCTCACCAACTCGGTGAGGCTTCCACTCTTTGGCCAAAAGACACACACACACACGCGCTGGAAACCCAACAGAACTTGGGGACAAGCCCCCCCCCCCCACACACACACACGAGGACAAGTCCTCAACAAACACGGGGATGAAACCCAACAAAGGATAAACAGAAAACACAACAAAGAGACAACCACACACGCTGCAACTACAGCTTACACGGTGACAACACCCCACACACAGACTGATTTGTTGTAGGAGAACAAAGACAACACAAGAAACCAAACAAGAATCTGCAAATGTAGCAATTCCAAATGAAGAAGCACTACGGATAGTGGTGCAAAAACAAGGAAGCAAAGGAACCAGGGTTGGCTAGCTGGGTTGCAGATTCTTCTCCTCTCCTTCTCCTTTCCCTTTGGTGGAAAACTGAGCAGGCACTCCTTTCTCTTTCCTTTTCTTTCTTTCTCACGTTTAGCTCTTCTTTTTGGCAAGCTTGCACTCCAGCAGCAAGGGCAGCATAAGTATTTAACAACAATAGCTCCACCAGCTGGTTCTTCATGCAAGAAGGGGCATCCAATTTATAGGCTCAAGTAGAGAAGCTTCCCTCCAAAGATCTACATGTTAATTGGCTGGAATAAATAAGAGTTCTTTGAATGAGAAGACCTGCATCATCTTCTTCCTCATTGGCTGGTATCACCAAGGACATCCTTCTGTCCTAGAAGATCTTTTGGGCAGCATTTCTGATTGGGTGGGAGCAAAAGGAAGATAGCCTTGAAAGGTGACCTTTCCCCCATTTGTGAACTGACAGATCCATTGACCAAAAATGCTGATATGGTAACCCAATGATGACAAGGACAATTGCCTGTCCTAGGAGCCTTTTCCAGACCTTAAAAATCATGTTTTTGGAGATTTACAGTTGCTATTTTTGGTTCCTGGATGGTCTGACGTGTTTGACAGAAATAGCCTGAAAAGCTTCTAGAGAATAGCATGAGGTCGACCTCCTGTGAAGGTGAGGTCGACGCAGCCTTGGAGAACCGTGTTTACAACGGCTTCTGTGAGGAGCCTAAGGTCGACCTCCTGTGAAAGTGAGGTCGACGTAGCTCACGCTGATCGCCTGTCAGATTGCTGGTTGAGGGTTGTGAGGTTGATGCGTCATGATGGTGAGGTCGACGTAACCCTTGTGACATGCTTCTACAACGCTTTCTATGAAGGCTTGAGGTCGACGCCCTGAGAGCCTGAGGTTGACGCGGCTGGACGCGATAGAACACTCGCAAAGAAGTGTCGACACCGAGGGTACACACTCTCATTCCCCATGCTGGAAAGGCGTTCAAGAGGTCGACGCAATGCGCTATGAGGTCGACCTGTCTTTTAGGTTTTGTTAAACTTGTTCACACCTAGCCAATAAAAGGATGTATCATGAGTTTCTAAATTAAATGACTTATAGTGAGACATCATCAAAAAATCATTTATACAACATCCCTCGCATCTCATGCACATTCATTTGCATTTATCCATCTTGCCCGGGTTTCTGAACCCATATCTTCCCCGTCTTCTGGAACCTCCGGACCCTTCCCGAACTGCTTCCAATTCACCTTTCTCACATGAAATTTTGGATTCTCCATCTCTTCTGCTGGGGCATCGCGTCCCTCCATATTATCTCCCTGCAGAACCTCCGGACTCCTTGACTCATTCTCCTAGTTTCTTAGGGCATTGCGCCCCTTCTTATTTTTTCCTTCTAGAACCTCTAGACTTTTCCTTCCTTCTCCTATCGATTCTCTTAGAGCATCTCGCCCTCCCTTTTCATATCCCTCCGGGACCCCCGAACCTCTTTCCTTTACTCCGATTCATCCTCCTACTTTTCCAGGGCATCACGTCCCTTGCTATCCTCTTCCGCTGAAATTTCTGGAATTGTCTTCTTTCATACCTTTTCCTAGGGCATCGCCTCCCTCATCACTTTATTCCTCCGGAACCTCCGTATTCTTCTACCCATGATTCTTATCCCCTGCCTCCAAACCCTCCAGATCCTCTTCTCTCCCTATATAAATTTCTTCTACTGATTCCTCCCGATCCCGGGTCCGACCCGATTTCTCCCACATCAACGGCTCTAGGCATCTGCACGTTCTCCCATTATTTTTGAGGCTTTAATCCGCACTCCCCTTCTTGATTTTCCTTTTCCTTTTGTAGACCATTCATGTGATCAAGGTCTCTGCACCTTAGTGAGGGAGTTCTAGCCCTCACCCCTATTCCTTTTCTCCTTATTCGTCTGAGTCTGGTCTAGGCACCACTCCCTCTTGTTAAGCCTTCTATCTTTGACTCCTTACCTTCTATCTGCCAAATGAGAAAGACAAATCCCATGATGATTAAAATCACCTCCGGCAGTTGCTTCAACAAAGGTCGCAAGGTAACTCGTTTGCGTAAGTATGCATTTTCATTACCCTCATTCATCTACGCACGTTTTTTAACACAGGTTTTAAAATGAAGTGCTTCTTAACCTGATTAAGAGTGATAGTCTAGTCCTAGTCCTAAGTTTTTTAATTTAATCGAAAAGAGCCTTTAGGCTTGCTATGCAGCACTCTTGGTTATAAGAACCCCGCGCTAGGAGTTCGGCATTCCCTCCCCACTCATTAAGGGAAACCCTAAGCATGGGCGCCGCACACACCTCACGGCATCCTTAGCCATCTTCCTTGGTAAACACCGTTGCTACTTGGGCTATGCTCGAGGGCACGATATCTTTTTCTCTTTGCTACTCAGCCGAAATATGAGGGCAGAGATGTTCCGAGCAAGACAACCAACCTAAGCACATCCCGATAAGAGGAAGTCTCAAATGGGGGCAGTCTATTAAGACCTTATTCTAGTTCAATCTCAATATCTTTCAAGTCTAAAGGACAACAAAAGAAAAAAAATGATGGAAAAAATAAAAGCAAAAAAGAAATATTCAAAGAATATGGCATGGCAAGAGGGCAGTACAGTTTTCCCGCGGGACATTATGAGCTCGGTCGTATGCGTGCCTAAAAGAGAATTAAGGTTCGATGATATGACAAAAAGCCCTGGTGCAACAGACCGACTCTCTAGGGGTTGTGCTATGGAAAGAAGTTTAAACCAAATATCTTTAAACTCATATCAGGGTTATCCCCAATTTTCTTCTCTTCTCCCTTAAAGGCCGAGTGTTTCTCAAGTATGGCCTTAGTAGGGGTATCGCTAACCAAGGGTAGCCGACTATGGGGCACCACTTTTAATGCACGCCCTGCTTTGGGCAGTTCTTAGCGAGAGGGGAAGGAACAAGGACCCCTAGCCAGCGGTTTGAATTACCTTTGGTGCCGTAATTAGTAATGTCTAAACCAAAAATCTAAAAAATTGAATGTTTTAAAAATCTAAAAAAATTGAATATTTCCATAATCCAATTTTTTTGAATATTTCAAAATCCAAAAAAATTGAATATTTTCCCAAATCCATAAAAATTGAATATCTTCAAAACCCACAAAAATTTGCATATCTCAAAATTCAAAAAAAATTGCATTGTACTTTCCACTAACTATTTGTTTAGATGGTGTCTTACAGGGACAATTTTTGCAAGAAGGACTAAGAACACGGGATGAGTCCTCTCCTTCCACTTATATCAATCTTTTGATTCTTCCCTATGTTCTCAAACATCGCTCATCAATCTTTCATGATTTATCATTCTATTCATCAATTTCTCAATTCTTCTGATTATTCTTGCTATTCTCGGCATTATCATTCTGAATCCTTCAAGTCCAAACTTTTGTCATTGGACAAGGTTGTCATCCTCAAATAAAGCAAATGATAACAATGATTCTTTAAGTGCTTGGATGTTGAGAATGCTTTGGTCTAATCATGCCTCAAGAGCTTTAATACTTGACGCTATGCTTTTCTTTGAATGCTTCTATCTATGCTGATAATATTGATGACATCTATGTTTTCATGCCATGATTCTATTCATTGCTTGTTATCCTTTATGATACCTTGGCTAACAAATTTTGAGCGTAGGAAGAAGCTCTTTGGTCCCATCGTCCGGATATCATCATCCTAGTCCCACGGTGCATTGTTGCTCATCTCTTAGTTCCCAACTACTGCCTTCACCATCTTCTATGTATGCATTTTTACTATATGTTATCTACGCTTTTAGATTATATCAAGGATCTTGTGGCTTTGATAAATTTGAAATTTGAGTTCCCCTTCATCAAAAATAATGATAATTTTAGAGGAATCTTTATCACACGGATAGGCCGTTGAGCCGTCCAAGACTGGGGACAATGGTTCCCTTTTATGAATTGGTGCGCGAATAAACGAGCTTCGGCTTAGTATCAGCTATCAAAATCGGTGTCTTGACTCAGTCTGGGCAGCTTAACAATATTATCCTTGATTATTTTTTATTTTAATTTATTTTAATTTTTCCTTTAAACCCAACATGCATTCATGTAGGACTTTGATTTAACTTTGGCAAATCCCTTCAATAACTCAATTTTGGGAATCAATTGATTGCTAATTTTAAAGATATGAGATATTCCATGCCGAATTGAGTCCTCAGTTCGCCTTGTTTCCATTTTGGACTGTTTCTTTGAAAACTCCTTTGTTTGGATTTATATCCTCTTATTTAATCTTTTTCCGTTAGATCCACCTTGGCTGCAGCACGGCCACATTGGCTGGTAACCGCTCTCCAATGGTGAAACCTATAGGTTTACGACCTGGGGTACTTCCACCGCGCTGTAAGTTGATCACCTTCTTTTTTCCTCTCCTTTTTGCCCGTGTGTCACGTCCCAAGCGCGGAAGGAATTCGGTACGCATGACGAGTTTATATCAATCATGTCAACCAGAGCACGAGATAACTCGACAGATGAGACAGAGTGTGCCAAGCAAGATAATACCAAATCCAATTTATTCATTATTACCATCAAATAACTCCATTACATAATCCTTCAAAGGAAAAGAGTACTCAATGACAATGTAGACTCAATAAAAAGAAAATTATAATAATAGACTCAAGAAAGATGAAAAAGACTCGGCTTGATGATAACATAAGATATCCGAGTGCAACTCTACTCTCGGCTCTCTTGGTCATCCCCATCCGAATGATCATCGTCATTGGAGTTACCTAAAAAATAGGGGAAAATACTAGGTGAGCGAACTCTCAGTAGGGATTAAATCTCAAGTACAAGCTTACTTTAAGTAAATTACATGTTACATGAATACAAGTATAGCTATGCATGAACACAAGATAATGTCAAGAGTGAAATAACGAGAAGTAATATAGATGAGCTAGCAAATTCCAAGCATATAGTATCAAGTCATGTCATGGGAATTGGCTATGTAATGTAGCAAGTAAATACCCATTCCGGGCCACGCAAGTCCTGTCATGTCAAGTCAAGTCCAGCACGAGATCGTGGAATGTCATAATCTAGAAAGTCATGCATTTTGGTGCATGGCCACACCGTGATCAATATAGCTCCCATGGATATAAGTACTTTCGGGTGCTCCTCTCAGGACTAGATCGGGCCCCATTAACGCCAAGCATTGAGTCATATAAATATTTCAACATCCACTATAGTTTATAGCCAATAGAATTCCAAAGGAATAAGCTATTGTAGGATAATAAGGTAGATTCACAGAATAAGGAGTTCAAGGATAGAACTTTGAATAAGGATGACATAGTGATAAGTGTCTCATAAAAATCACGACATTCATGAAACTATGTAATTGGCGTCCACTCAGAATGCCACCAATTCCAGAATGGGCGCCCACTGGGGTGGCCGCTAATTCTAGGAACAGTACAGACACGAAGAAATAGCGTCACTTTAAGTGGTCGCTAATTCAATTCGCATCCACTGTCGGGTCGCTAATTCCAGACAGATGCAAACTCTCACAGAACACTATAAACAATGCTCCATGATGGCTAGGGCGTCATATTTATTCAGAGTGACATGACAAACAAGGTTACAAGGTTTTAAGGGTACAACTTGCTTGACTGTCTTGAGGGAATCCAAGGCTAGCGTAGACTTACGGAGGCCTTAGAGAAAGAATTTCCAATCCGACGGAAGGAATATCCGACGGAGGGGTCATTCAATCTCCAAGAATTGAGGTGTAAGCGTGAAACAACGTGTAACAGAGACTCTATCTTCGGACTTGAGATAAGAGTGCCAAAAGACCCGTGATATGGGTCAAAACCCTATAAAACATAAGAGATAAGAAATCACATCAATACAGAGGGTGTCAATAAAAGAATTAGCGTCTCTCCAGAGAGTTACTAAATCAATAAATAGTTGAATTTAAATAATGTTACATGAAATTGGCGACCTTTCACGAAGGCGCCATATCTAAAAATAGCGTCCATGTCTTGGATGTCAATTCATGATTTCCAGCCTTTTTCTTATAAATTCAATAATTAACAGGAATTGGCACCCCCTCAAGGGGGTGCTATATCTATAAATAGCATCCATGTATTGGACGTCATTTCATGATTTGCAGATTATTGTTGATTTAATAATTTAACAGGAATTTGCGTCTACCTACAGAGGCGCTATTTTTACAATTAGTGGCTGTATGAATAGTTGCCCATTCTTTACTGTGTACAGGTTATAAAGCATAAGGCATGTACGTCTTTACACACAAAGCACTGTTGATTTCTAATGGAATAGCATGAACAGTAGCATAATGGTTTGCACAAGGATTTTTAAGAAACTAAGGACATGGATGTGTAGAGAAAATTATGGAGATCCTAAAAACATACTCATGTAGAATTATTAGAGCTAGGTTACATAATTATTAATTTATAAACATGGGTTAATTATTAAATGCACTAAAAGAATTAGCGTCAGGATGATGATCGCTCATTAATTGGCGCCCAGAAGACTGTCGCCAATTCAAGAATTAGCGCCCGTCCACATGGTCGTCCATTAATCTACGACCACAACTTTGGCCGCTATTTTATCATGCAGTAGCAGAGTATGTTTCTACGTAAAACTCAAGAACAGCAGTCACAGAAACGTGATATGGAGACAATAACAAGGATTCTCATGCATGCAAGGCTATTTACTATTGTTTATGCTTCGATGCTTGAGATAACCTACCTTGTATGGGTTTGACATAGAAGGACGACGAACAGAGAAGAAGAAGAAGACGTTGAACAGCAACTGTAGCAGTAGCAACACACGTACTCGAAGAAGATAGCAGCCCTCTTCTTCTCGCCCAACTGCAGGGGAAGAAGACAGTAGTAGGGAAGTAGAGAAACGAAGCAGCACGTGGAAACGCCTCTCCACGCTTTGCAGTAGGAGGAAGACAAGGACGTCGATGCACCTACTGCACCCTTCGAACGCAGCAACATCATGATGCTCTGCTTCATCCGTAGAGGTCATATATATAGAGTCTTACTCTCACCTTTCCTAGTGGGATTTAAATTTCCTTCGTAGAATCCTAATGGGTTTAAAACTTCCCACGCGAATCTCCCTCTATCCATAGTCGTAGCCGCTTTCCTTGTTGATTTGAAAACCCTAATTTCCCATTTAGCTCCCTTTGAACGTAATAGGTACTTGGGTAGCCCAAAGGCCTTATAGTAATGGTATTTGTGTAAGTATCCTTATAAACTCCATATTTGTCTTTGGCCCATTTTCCTACGGAAATCTATAAAGCCTACTCAGCTTGTTTTTGTTATTGAGTTATGTGGTTTTAAACAGAAGGCTTGTAAATATATATATATATATATAAGCCCGTAAGGCATATTTGCTATTGGGTTTACAGTTTTGGGTTTTATTCTTTTAATTTATTTACAGTCCATTAAACATTATGTATATTTTATTTGGGGTGCTACACTCTCCCCCACTTAAAAGAATTTGCTCCCCAAATTCAATTGCATAGATTGACAGAGGGTGTAGATTACTTACAAATTCAGAGTCAGTCTGAAAATCTCCTTCGCATGGATCCTTCTGTCTCCCAAGTGGTCTCTTGCTCTAAACATTTGCTCCATTGTACTTTCACCATAGAGATTGTCATGTTCCTTAGCACGCGAACCTCGCGATCAAGGATCCTTAATGGTTTTTGTTCATAGGTAAGATCCTTTTGTATCACCAGGTTATCATGCTCTATGACGTGGAACGGATTATGAATATATTTTTTGAGCATAGAGACATGGAACACATTATGGACTTCGGATAATTGTGGTGGCAAGGCGATGCGGTAGGTAACCTCGCCAACTCTTTTCAGCACTTCAAAGGGACCGATATATCTCGGTGTAAGTTTACCCTTAACACCAAATCTTCGGATACCACGGCCTGGGGAAACCTTTAAAAATACATGGTCTCTTACTTGGAACTCTAAGTCTCTTCTTCTAGTATCGGCATAAATCTTTTGCCTGGTCTGGGCCATTTGAAGTCTTTCTCTAATTACTTGTATCTTCTCGGTGGTATGTCTTACCATGTCCGGGCCTAGAAGTTGTCTTTCGCCAACTTCATCCCAACATATAGGTGAGCGGCAACTCCTTCCATATAACACCTCAAAAGGTGCCATCTGAATACTTGCCTGGTAACTATTGTTATATGCAAATTCCACCAGAGGTAGATGATTGTGCCAGCTCCCACTGAAATCAATAACACAAGCTCTTAGCATGTCTTCCACGACCTGATTGGTTCTCTCAGTCTGTTCGTCTATTTGGGGATGAAAGATAGTACTGAAGTTGAGTCTCGTCCCCAAGGAGTGTTGCAGACCCTTCCAAAAGTGAGAAGTGAAATGCGGGTCTCGGTCAGACACGATAGAAATAGGGACTCCATACAATCTCCCGACCTCTTTTATATATAAGGCAGCTAGAACATCGACCGACCATTGTCTCTTGATGGGCAAGAAGTGTGTCGATTTAGTTAATCGGTCTATGATCACCCATATACCATCATGTCCGCCACTTGCCTTGGGCAAGCCCATGATGAAGTCCCTCCCAATATCTTCCCATTTCCACTTGGCAATGTCTAGAGGATGTAATTTACCGACAGGCTTTTGGTGTTCCGCCTTAACCTGTTGACATGTGAGACATCAGGAAACAAAGTCCGCTATCTCCCTTTTGTTGGAATGGATGGACACTAAGATCTAGAGGGGGGGTGAATAGATCAATCCCTTAGAAGTCTACAACAGTTAAAATCAAAGCAGAATAAAAACAAACTACTGTAGCTCAATTCAGAAATGGAAATATCAGCAATATTAAAAGGGTCAGATGACTGAATTCAGCATATAGCTAAACATCCAGGTACAGTACGATGGCGGAGAGTTATCCTCACGCAAGCAGTGGAATTCCAGATAAGCTTTGCTTATCCTTTCAACCACACCTTTATATATACCTACTGGATGAAAATCTTTAACGACTGTTGGCCTAGACTAGATGGCAGACAAGAAGGGGGGTTGAATTGTCCCCTTGCCGAGATGGCGGATTTTAAAACTTTCTTAACTAAACATAGTGGAATTAAAACTAACATTGTTAATTACCCTAAATAGATGTGAGATTAAAAGAGTTCTCTCAAGCTTTCTGATCTCACTCGAATTAATAATGTAACTAATCAAACAAATCAAGCTCAACACAGATAAATTTATGCTTAACACGGATAACGGAGGTAGCAATGTGTGGAGGTGTCGTGAATAAAAATCTACAAGTTGACCTGTGAAGAGAGATAGAAGAAATGGACAAACACACAGGCAATCACACGAGACACAGAGATTTTTAGGTTGTTCGGGACCACGACGGGCTCCCTACGTCCACCCCTCACCGAACCCGGTGAGGCTTCACTCCACGCTACGAAACGTAGCAACAAGGGGACGAACCCCAACACCACACACGCTGCTTCCGCAGCAAAATCCACACGGGGACAAGCCCCAAAATGCTGCCACTGTAGCACACACACACAACGTCAGGGAACACACCCCGGACACTTAAAACCACACGGAGACGTAGCTCCGCCCACACACGATGATATATCAAGTTTAAGACAACAAAAAGATGTACAATAACGCCCACAATAGTATGTAGATGAAGATAGACTATGAAGCACTCATAGAAATAAACATAGAGAGGATGTAGAAATATCTCCTTGAATGCTTGACGGCCTTTAGACAAATCTTCCTTGAAGCTTTCAACGGTGGAGGGGTCGATCTTCAAGAGGTACAAAGACGAGTGAACTTCTCCTTGGAGATTCAACCTCGTCGAAGCTTGAGCGCTTAAGGACGGAAGTAGATCTTCAGGATTCCAGGCAGCATCGCCCCTACAAGACAAGAAAACATGAAGCACACAAGAGGAACTCCCTTCCTCTCCCACCTGCGGCCAAACTCTTCCTTTCCTACAACCAGATAGAAAATATTAGCGCAGGAGATATCTCCTTCGCTGGAGATTGCAGGATATAAATAGGGCTAGAATATAGAACAAAAAACCACAAAGCCCTTGTAAAAACCCTTCAAATACACACCCAATAGATGGGTGAAACCCTAAGAGTAACGGGGTAAAAAGATCAAACCAATTGGATCACAAAGTCAAGGTCATTGCACAAATGAAGGTCTGTGCACATAAGGCCAAAGTCTGTGCACAGTGAAACTCGGTGCAAGTTTTACAAAGCAAGGATATAGGTCGGTGCAAACCAGCAAATGCAAGGTCGGTGCAAAAGTCAAATGTGGTCGGTGCAAGTTTGTAAAACAACAAAGGAACATGGTCGGTGCAATAGCAAGGTCGGTGCAAGTATGCAAAGACCAACACATATGAACCTCGGTGCAAGTATGGTGCACATGAACAAGTATGCCAGGTCGGTGCAAAGTTGCACATGAACTATGCCAAGGTCGGTGCAAACTTTTAACTGCGTGCACAGTGCAGTGCAAATGTAAGGTTGGTGCAAAGTTATATGAAGCCTATAGACAGGGTCGGTGCATAGGAGCAAGTCGGTGCAAGTTTCACAAAACAGACAAGGACGGTCGGTGCATATTGTGAAGGACCTATTGATAAGGTCGGTGCAAAGAAAAACACAGTGGGTGCATATCCTAATAGGACAAATGAAGCTCGGTGCAAGTTCTGTAAAGCCTATGGACAAGGTCGGTGCACCTTATAAAGAAGCCACGCTCAGTCGGTGCAAGTGCTAAATGCGGCAAATGCTAAAGAACACCAAAGCAGGTCGGTGCACACACAAGTGCAACCTATAGATAGGTTTGGTGCAGGTTGCGAAGGGGAAACCACGGTCAGTGCAAGATGTAAGAAAATCATCTCGCTGGGTGAGAGTGTCAACTCCTAGAGTCGAGAGTCGACACTTTTCACTAGAGGTTCCATTTTACCAAAAATAGTCCCCAGGCAAGCAGGAGTCGACTCTAAGAGTCGACACATTACAGGTTCAGAACACAAAATGCCATATGCTATGAAATTAAGCCCAAAGACATGACAAATGCATTAACCCCAATCAAGGCAATTAAAAATTAAATGTAGAAGTGAAATATTACCATGGATCCAGTGGATTGTAAACAAGAGTGGAAGCTTACCATGGACCCCAATGAATTGATAGCAAAATGGAACTTGCATATTCTAATGAAACTCAAATTAGTCAAGCTTAAAGTAATGCCAAGCAAGGATGCTTGTTGAACCTGTAAAATTAGCCTTTGTCACAGCTAGTTCAACATGCTTTTGGAAACCATGTAGTGCATTTATCTATGAGTGTAAGACTGAGTCTTTCACATCAAATACACTAGAAACACACATGTCATTAATGCTTCAACCTATATTTTCATATACTGAGATGCAGCCACATAGAGAATTTGATTCATATCCATCCAGCCAATTTAAAGCTCAAGCTAGCAAAGCAAGATTGCTTCATACATGAAGAGGCCATTTCTACATTAAATTCAATCAGACAATCATGAACACAAATTCAGTCCAAAAGAAGGAGCAAGGCTCAAAGAGCCAGGGGTCGACCCATGGGGTCGACCCTTGCAGTGGGAAAGAAGGAATCTGCCTAAAGGCAGTCCAGTTCAACCCAAAGGCAATCAATGCCATTCATCCAAATCAAAGGCCTTATGACCCTCTGTAAAAACATGATTTTACCAGAAAAAATATGCGTTAGAAAATCTCAAAACTCCATTAAACACACTTGAATGTTTTTCATGAGAACATCAAATTGGAATTCTATCCATTTATGATATTGAAGAACCAGGAAATATGCTCATGAAAACACCAAGCATTTCATACCTACAAAACATAGATATCAACAGTGAGCACCATAACTCCAGAATGATCAAAGAAGGAATCTTCACAATACTCGCACACAATATATTGTTATCATCAAAACCATAACCAAAGACAAGGAGGGAGTGGCACGAACCCAACAACAACAATCTCAGATATAAATTGCAGTGAGTGAAGACATGTATTACTTAAGCATTCATCCAAACTCCAAACAGACAAGAGCAATAAAGATGCAAAAGCACAATCCAATCACACAGAACACAAGCAATTTTAGGTGGTTCAATTTTCACCTACATCCACCCCACACTTAACCAAGTGTGGCTTATAGCTGATTCACAGCTTCAATCCGCTGATTCATAGCTTCGGGGATTAGATCCCTATACAATGACACCCAAGAAGAGGGTGAATTGGGTGTTAACAAATTTTACGAAAACTTTTGGCCTTTTTGAAATATGTGATACAATGCTAATCAAGAGGTTCAAAACTATTTGTTCACAAATTAGATTTATCAAACTTAATTAGATGATGATGTAGATTATGCAAAATATACGTGGATAAATCTGGAATCGTAATTATACTAATCACTAACGTAGAATGGAGGTAGAAGAAAAGGATCAAACCACACAATCCAAAACACAATGCACAGCGGTTTTTAAGGTGGTTCGGATGCAACGACGATAATCCTACGTCCACCCCTCACCAAACCCGGTGAGGCTTCACTCGGGGATAAATCCCCAAACGGAGATGATGCTCCAACCACACACACAGGACGACGCCTGCACACACACACGGGGACGCACCCCAACACACACACACACACACGGAGACGAGGTCTCCAACACGATCCAACAAGTGGATCAACAAGACACACACACGCTGCGACAAGTGCAGCACTCCACACACACAAACACTAAGATCTGGATAAAACCACACAACACACGTAGATCTAAGAAGACCTACGCACACACGAATCAGATACGACACACACACACACGACCACGGATCCAACAACGATCCACACACACACAAGTTTTTGCAGTTTATACAAAACATGAATATGAACTTGAAACACAATAAGGCACAGTTTAGAAATCCCCTGATTTGGCTTCCTTTTCAACATATGATGCTGATCTTGAGTGTTGCCTTCCCTCTTGCTTGAATGACTTGAAGTGGATTGTGAAAACCTTGCTCTTTTCACCCTTGAACAACCTTCTTCTCAGATCCGTGCTTGCTTGCTTCTTCTTCTATCTTCCTTGGGCAATCTTCCTTTGAATCCTTGCTTCGTTGCTTGCTTCTTTTCCTTGGAGGATGTTGGCTTCAGATCTACCTTCAATGGGTTGAGGATGGATGAAGAACACTTGCTGCACGGAGTACTGTTCGCGGCTATAGTACTTCTCCTTTTCCTCCACTTGGATAGCCTCTCCTTTGATCTCCCTTGAAGCCCTCTTGGTTGGTTAGGGTTATTGGCTCCAATGAGATGTTTTATAGCCCTTGAATGGTCTATAGACAAGCCCCAGACCAGATCCACAAATCATGGTGTAATTGGGGTCATTGGGATTAAACAAATGGGTGGAAAGACCTCTCCACGAGCTTGAAATCGAAGTCAACAAAAGGGGGCTCGGGACTGGCAGTCGACCGGAAGGCATGGGGCGGTCGACCGGAACCTGCTGCAGCCAGAACTTTTTGGCTCCCGGAAAACTGGTCAACCGAAAGCCCAAGGGCGGTCGACCGCTACCTGCAGAAGTTGGAGTTTTTAGGCTTTGACAAATCTGGTCGACCGGCCAAGGTGTGTTGGTCGACCGGAAAGACCTATACCTACAAAAATGAAGTGTTAGCTCAAGGAAACATGTCCATAATTCAAGGGCTTCATGTCCATATCAAATCCATGCATTTTGGGATTGGATTCACTTGGTTTATGCATTTGAAACATCTAAACCATTTGAGACCTGACCGCACAGGTCGATCCGTGGGCGAGGGCGCACGATGGCCAGAAGGGTTTCATGTTTAATATGCATGAATGAGGTGTATTAAGGAGAGGTATATGAGATACACATGGTGAGATCGATGCTAAAACAAGGTAAGAGTCTCACCAATGGTTCTTTGACAGTACATGACATATACCACCTGTTTTGGATTGTAGAGGAGCAGGGTGAGTATCCACATGTTTGATTCACCAGGTCACTGCCATGAGTTTAATTCTGCAAGCAAGATAGTCAAGGTTAATACCATGCTTGTTCATATTAAAGAAGTTATGAAACCTCTTGCCTCTGGTAAAACCAACATATGCAAACCAAGGATCAAGACC
Source organism: Amorphophallus konjac (assembly GCA_022559845.1). NCBI lineage: Eukaryota > Viridiplantae > Streptophyta > Magnoliopsida > Alismatales > Araceae > Amorphophallus > Amorphophallus konjac. Next base: position 149,004,811 of record CM040118.1, read on the forward strand.
ATGTAACCGTTGCCATTTGACATCTCAGCCATACATAGATAACAGGAGCATGAGCAATCAACCACAAGTTTAGTTATCATCGCTTAATCACACATTAAGTTTAGTTATCATCAAAACCATAACTTAACAATCACAACAATCATCAAAACCATAACTCAATAGCTGATTCACAGCTTCAATCCGCTGATCCACAGCTTCGGGGATTAGATCCCTATACACCGCTGATCCACAGCTTCGGGGAAATAATCCCAGACCGTTGAGCCTCACAGCTTGCTACTGCTGAGCTTTACAGCTTCGCTTTCCGAGGTCTCAACCTCGCCCACTGACCCACAGCTTGATAGAGTTCAGAAAATTTAAAACGAAAGAAAGAAAACAAGATAACAATGTAGCTCTTCTAGAAACATATTGACTCTGGATTTGATCCATGAGTCACTTACAATTTACCAAACTCTCAAGCACTCTCAAATTCTAACTTACGATACTCTATTCTTCTTCAGATTTCACTTCTCAGCTTCAGGCTCTCTTCACCTTCATAATCTTTTCCATCTCTCTGCGCTTGCTCTGTCAATCTTCAGCTCTCGCTCACTCACTCTTTTAATATCCTTCTCTTCTTCTCTTCTTCTTTTTATTTTTCGATATCATTTGATCTGAGGGATCATGTCCCTTTTATAGCCTCTGCGAGGAGAGGGCGCGTGGAAACCACATTTCCCGCCCAGAGAATCTCGATGCTAGCACTTCATTGGAGGTCCACGTGTAAGGATATGAAGGCTCACCGTTCCATGTGGCTGAATCTCCTTTAACACCTTGCCTTGGATCACATGCCAATGACCTTGTACTTCATCTTCCTCGTAAGTCAAGTTTGCAGGTTGTCAGCTCACCCATCAAGTGTTCGACCATATAGCTGACCTGGCAAGCAAATGACAATATTAGCTTTTAAGTCAATGGAATGCTGCTTGTATCGACTCTATATATGCAGCACAGTGATGTGCACTGACGTTACATGCAGAATAACTAAGTGTGCACTGACCCTTAGCAGTAGACTATATAAGTATGCATCAACCTTCTATGAAGGAGCAAAAATATGTTTGGACCAATGTGCTGGCCGATCCAAATATGCATGGACCTGCTATGCATAGAAAGACACTGTTGAACTGACGTTGTCGGTTTCAGTAGAAAGATGCACCGACCTCTAGATATGTAAGACAAACACTGCACTTACTTCTTACCTGCGTAAAATAATGCATGCACCGACTATGGCTATGCACGATGAAGAGGCGTGATCTCGCGCTGGTCCTGAGCGGGCAGTGGATCACCAGATTGTGAACTGCAAGAAAGGGAAATGGATCAGGGGGCCCAGGGATGAGTCCCTGGGGAAAACCCTCCGATGCTTAAGTCAGTGGAGCTATGGTGGGAGCAATAAAGGGAGGAGATAGCTTCTGCGCGAGATCCCTCTCCACCAGAAAGGTGAAGTGGTTCCTGCTCAGGAGTTTAGGACGTCTGGTTGACCTTACCTTTCGCCGGAGGGTATCCCTGGTTTAAATAGTGCACCGTCTTCCGAAGTCCCATAAGTGGAGGGGTCTTAGGTGGGCGTTACGTCCTCGACGTGGGCTTTTACTGCCTTATCGTGGGAGCGTTATCACCTTGGGGAGCTGGAGTCCCTCACCTTTATAACTTCCTGCTCACAGAGGACTCTTAACGGCTGCATGGATAAGCAATCGTCGGCCGTTCCAAGCTCAGAGGGGCCAGCCCTATCCGGGCGGTAGGCTTAGCTCGGATGAAGATGGGTCGGATCGGTCGGCATGCGCCTTCCTCTCCCGGGCGGAGAGATGGCTCGGTCATGGACCTTTCCTGTGACCTGACCGACGCTCGGGCCTTCCGAGCCTAGAGGCCGCCTAGGAAGGTAGTATCCTCGAGCGAATCTTTTATTGGGCTTTTTGTCCTAAGTGGGCCCTGTGGGCTATCACTTGGGCGAGCATGTTCTCGTTTGGTCCTGATGGGCCTAGTTTGGTTACTTTTTGAATGGGCTGCAGAAATCCCCCTCTCCACTTGTCCCCCTCCTACTCCCGAGGCAAAGGAGGCTTGGATGAGTAGCCTTTTAGGGTTTTGGACCAGCGTGGCTCAGGTGGGTGGAGATCTGGTGGTGATATGAAGCCACATGTCGTGGTCACTTGGGCCCATAATAATTGCAATCCTGACGGATTTGAAACAAAGGAGCCCCCTTTTCTCGGAGGTCGGAACGACGCGCCGCCTCCCGCGTGGGTTTATAGGCGTTGGGCGCTGGTTGTCACCCCGGACTCTTTCCGTCGTTAGGGTTTTGGCTTTCCTTCGCTTCTTACTTTTGGAGCTCTTTGATGCGCCGCGAGGACACAGCGGAGGAGCAGAAACTTGCGGCGGCGTTTGAGGAGTTGGCGAAGATAACTGCGGAGGTGGTCCGGCAGCTTCCTCCTTCCCCAGAATCTTCGAGGTTTCGATAGAGCTCTTTTTCAAGTTCTTCCTCAGAATCCATGATGGGCCAGCGTTCGGATTCCGAGGGATGGGGCGATGAACCGGTGGTGAGAGCACCAGTCCCGAAGTGCAGCAAGTTGGGGGAAGCCGAGGTGAAGAGGCTGGAGCATCAGTTTCGCCTGCCTCATAAGTATAGCTTTGCTGCTGCTGCCCCGTATGAGACGAGCTTGGATTCTCGCACGGGCCACATCTGCATCTTTCTTCTGGCGTGGAAGAGCGGGTTTTGCCTCCCCTTCGAGCCCTTCATGCTCACGCTTCTCAACTTTTTCCAGTTGGCACCCATCTAGTTGGTAGCCAACTCGTACCTTCTCCTCTCCGCTTTCCGAATCCTCTGTCGTTAGTGCGGGGTTCCTCCTTCCTTGGACCTCTTCCACTATTTCTTCGAGTTGAAGGCGCATCCTTCGGCCGGGAAGGGTTTTTACTTCATCCAGGCGAGGAGGAATAGGAGCTGTATTTCGTTGGCGGCGAAGGATTCTTCGCATAAAGGGTGGAAGACCCAATTTTTCTGGGTGGGGATAAACTCAGTGGAGGAAACCTGGAGGTGCCAAGTAATGGCCAATTTTCACTCGAATATCCCTCCTAGATAGGACGAGTTCCCCCCTCATGTGGAGGAGTATGCTGCCGTCATGCTGAGGAATCGCCAGTTCACCGAGGAATTGGTGACGCCGGAGAACATAGAGCGATATCTTCTTACGCGGCTGCATCCGTCGGGCTCAGGTGCCACCACTTAGATCTTTCTTTGGGGGTGGGGGTCATTTTTCTTTTCCTGATCACGCCTTCTTCTTTGTTGCAGACACCAGGCAGGAGCCTCTGGAGGAGGCCGCTGAGATCATTGACCTTGGCGATGACTCGGCGGCTGATGAGTCGGGCGCCCCTGTGGGTCGCTCCCAATCCCGGGACAAGGGCAAGGGAGTGGCCTCAGGGGGGACTTCTCGGCCGCGCGGAGCGATGCGCAAGGATCCCGTGGAGGGAAGGTTGCGGGAGGCCGTGAAGGCCAGGAAATGGGCCAGGAAGGCCGGTCTCCTCCTCACTGCCAAGGGCGATCCTAGCTCGGCGGCACTCCCCTCTCCCCAGCGAGGTAGGGCCGACCTTATCAAGCCAGCTCTCCTACCTGCCGAGCGAGAGGGGGCCGAGGAGGCTGGGGTCGCCTCAGGGGGTGAAGGTGCTGGATTGGCTCTTCCCTTGGTGGGGACGGAGGGGGCCGAAGTTGAAGCGACCGCGACCGAGGCAGGGGCGCTGGCCGAGGTGGGCAATGTCTCGGGTGGCGATGTGCGGGCGGAGACGGTTGAGGTTGGGGGTTCGCTGGCAGAGGCGTCATAGCCCCAAACGTCCGCGGTGCATGGAGCGGCCGAGCTCATAGCGTCGGTCGAGGTCGGGGGTTCGCCTACGGAAGCGTCGCAACCCCAACCGACCGCAGTGCGCGGGGCGGCCGATCCCGCAGCTCGACCTGGGCCTTCTGGCGAGGCGCCAAGTGCGGAAAGGGTTCCCATGCCGGTGGCTCTGGAAAAGCTCGGCATCTCAAGCACTTTATACCAGCTTTGTCGCGATGTGGCCGCGAGGATGAGAGGGGGAGACAAGCGTCATTCTCCACCCGGGGTCCTCGACATCATTATGGAGGGCGGCCTGGTCATGGCCCAGATGGGGGCTGCAATGGCGGAGACTTATGCCCGGTCGGAGTCGGAGCGGTCGAATCTTGCTTGGACCCTCGGAGTGTGCGAGAGGAAACTAGCTCGACTCAGTGAGGCGCATGAGAGGCTCCAACGGGAGTTCTCCGCGATCAGGGAGTTGTCGCGGTCGAGCCGGCTAGAGGTCGGAGTGCTGACCGAGCAACTAACCAAGGCCCGAGAATCGCTCGAGAGGAAAAGTAAACTCCTTGAAGAGGAGCGCCTTCTTCGTCTCGAGCTGGATGGCTGTTGGGAGGCCGAGCGCGCCGAGTTGGTGGACTGGGCGGAGGCAGCGGAGTGCCTTCGTTTGGAGGCCGAGGCCGACCGAGCTGAGGCGGAGAAGCGATCGGTCAAGGCCGAGGAGTGGGCGGCCGAGGCCAAATGGAAGTCGGCCGAGGTAGAGAAACGATCGGTGGAAGCCGAGGAGCGGGCGGCCGAGGTGGAGCGGGAGAAGGCCGAGCTTGCTGACAGGATGGGACTGGCTGGGGCGGAGGCGATCGAGCAATACAAGGGCTCAGAGGCCTACCGGGCCGACCTGCAGGAAGTTGCCCTTCTCTACTATGAGTCAGCACTTCGTCGAGGCATCCGCAAGGGATTCAAGCAGGGTTACCGCCGGGCAGTAGCTTATGTGGGGGAACAAGATTCTGGGATCGACTTCCCCTCTGGCCAACGCTACGACTCGGACATGTCATCTTCCAGCTCCTCTGCGTCGGACGAGGAAGATCCAGTGGGCTCTTCTCCCGAGGGGTCGCCAACTCCGGCTGCCTCGGGAGGGCTCGTGACCGAGGCAGTTCCCACGCAGGCGGGGTCAGTGCCAGGGCCGACCGTCACCGAGGGCGTCGGGGGCAAAACACCTGTGTCTTCCACTTCCGAGCTTCAAAGTGGGCCTTGGGCCTGATGTATCATCTTGTTTTGCCTCCTTCTTTTGTTTGCCTCATTTTCTTTTCCAAAAAAAAAGGACTTCCTCTTTATAAGGTAACAAATAAAATCTTACTTGCTTCTTGCTGTCCTTGTCGTGATTTGATCAGTGTATCTGTAGTAGTTGGAAAGGATCGATACTTTCTGTGCAGATTTCGCGTGATGGTTGGGTGGTCCCCTGACATGGTGCCCTTCCGTTTTTCTCACGCTTTGAATGTCTGGCTGCTTTGTGTATCCCGCTGGGGTGGAAGATGAGAAGTTTGAGGTGACCGTTCATAGGGGAAAATTCCTTTGGCGTGTTTTCGAGGAGAGAATCATTTAAGGTGAGTAGCCTCCCTTTGCCTATAAAAAGGCTGAAGGGCGTCTCTTCCTCTCCATCGCTTAGGATTTTCCCTAATAGTCTTTCCTTATTCCTTCTTCACGTTACGTTGTGCCATAGTGTCCAGAGCATGGAGGATGCTCCAAATGAGGAGGCTGTCGACGATGGGGGGTATGGGGCTCCTGCTGCTTCGGACTTGAAAAGGAGTCGACGGTCGGCGGGCAGACTTGAAAAGGGGTCAACGCGCGGAGGCACGCCGTCTTCCCTTTATCAGTTTCAGCGAGGTTTTCAGGGGGGCGAGATGGAGGGCGGATGGGGGCATCTGGCATCTCCGCCGCCAGTCCCTCTCTACCCGCTTCAGGGATGGGGGGAGGAAGCGAATTAAGCTCCCTCCTTTCCGGGCCTTCCCCTGCCTCCTTATCCAGCTCTGCTGGTTTCTTTTTCTTTCTGGCAGCCTCTTTTTCCCTCTTCTGCTCTTCCTTTCTTTCACACTTCGGAGGGTGCTTGCTCTCTGTACGTTCCAAAGAATTGGTAGGTTGGAAGAGAGGAGGCCTTCATAGGCGTTCTCTCTCCCCAGCCTCTGTCAACTTGGAAGGTAGCCTTCCCCTCCGCAGTCCCTTTGTCACCTTTGTCATGGGCCACCCGAGTCAACTGGATCGACCACCTTTTATCCGAGCCAGTTTCTACGCGAGGCAGAGTCAGTGGCTGGACACAAGAAGATCAAATCAAGTCAGCCGGGTGATGGTCTCTTGTAGCGGCGTCAGATGGACTTTTTTGTTATGTAATGTATTGACTTTTACCTTTTTGATGTACCAACAATCGTTTGAATGAAAAGGAGAAAATTTTATTTCACTCAAATTGTTTACTCAACTTCAAAAGTAGAACTTGCGTAGTGTGGCTGTGTTCCACGTCCGAGGGATGGGTTCCCCTTCCAATGTAGATAGCCGATATGCTCCTTTCCCGAGCGTCTCAACCACTCGGTAGGGGCCTTCCCAGTTAGGGGATAGCTTGCCCGCCGCCTCTAGTGGTCGAGAGGCTTCGGCTTTCCTGAGGACTAAGTCTCCCGGTTGGAAGTGCCTGTCTCGGACTTTGGCGTTGTAGTATCGAGTGAGGCGGCGCTGGTACTCCGTTGTTCGGATGCTGGCAATCTCTCGGAGTTCATCCGCTAGGTCGAGGTTCTCGAGTAATTTTTGCTCGTTTACCTCGGGCGAGAAGCAGATGACTCGGAGGGAGGGATTGGCGATCTCCAACGGAATGACGGCCTCAGTGCCATATACCAACTGGAAAGGACTTTCACCGGTTGCTGTTCTGGGAGTCGTTCTGTGTGACCAAAGTATGCTAGGCAGTTCCTCGAGCCAGCTGCCCTTGGCCTTACCGAGCCTGGTCTTTATACCTTTTAAGATAGTCTTTGATGCGGGACGAGACCACGGACACGACAAGCTCGTGACTGCCCCTTAACGAGGGAAGCGTCGGATGTGCGCGGTTGAGAAACCGGCTATGAGCTAGGGTGGTCGGCTCTCACTTGTGCCCGGATCGGGTCACGGGATGGTAACGCTCTCTCTCGCAGCAGCGGTGATATAAATAGAAAGCGAGCTAATTACCCTATCATGCTCTCTAGCAGTGGCATAAGCAAGTATATATGAAAATTAAGCAAAATGCCAAGTAAGGGAGCGAATGCGATACCTCCACGCGCTCGGCGTGGGGACGACGGGCCCGGCCGAACTCGTACTCCCGGGACAGTTAATACATGAATATTACAGCAATGGAAATATGCCCACTCCACGCAGGGAGGTAAAGGGCGACACCAGGGGCCCGGGAGGACCGAATTCGGGATGACGGGCAGCTTCGTGTGTTGATTCGGCTACACGCGTGATCACGACCGTGGGGCCCACGTGCTGTCTGGAGGGGTCGTGTGGGACCCGGTGGCGCCGCTGTAGTGTGGACACTTAGGGAAGTGTTCCCTGGGCTGGCGGCACACCGGGACGTCGCCCGGGGGTCGGGCGGTTCCGATCGGCACCCGTCGGGTTTGCTGTCCACGGACTGGTGGTTGCTGTTTTGCAGCGCGCGCTCCGGCGAGAATGGACGCTACGATCAGCCCCGACGTCGGATCGACACGAGACTGGTGCCGTTGGAAAGCTAGCTTGAAGTTCTTCAACCTAGGCCTAAAGATCTGGCCTGTATCTGCTCGGATCTTGACTTATGGAATTTTCAATCTTCTGTTGTACAGTTCTTGAAATCACAGGTCAGCAGAGAACTTCCCTGTGGAGTGCCTTTGACCGTGAGGGAGACGTTCGAATCAGGGGTTGTGTTCTTCTGTAAAGTTGTTGGGATTGGAGCTGGGAAGACAGAAAAATTGGTTTGGACCCGTTTGGATGTATCTATGATTTTCGGTGATTTGTTTAGTGGACAAAGGTTGGATCTGGGATCTAGCTAAAAGTACTGTAGCTTCGGTAGAACATGAATTTTTAAAAATAGGTAAAGGATGATAAAAATTTAATAAACATTGTGGTGGTAGGGGACGATGGACAGAACTCCCAAGTAAATTGGGAGGTCTAACAAAAATCAAAAGGGTGGTTGAAGGTGGAGAACTCAGGGCTACTGTCACTGTAGACAGTGACAGAACAGATCTGAGATTGAGAGTTGAACGAAATGGTAAGGATATGAAACGGTGGATTTTGAACCTCAATGTTTTTGTGGAGAAGGGGATAGAAGATAGGAACCAACCCTCAAAATTTCAAATCGATCAGAACTCGTGACTGGCTTCAGGAATTCTTGAACTACACCTCTGTCCAGCAGGACAGAAACTTGATGACGATTCCACGGCGGCTCGAAGGCGGCACGAACGGCGGCGGCGGCGGCACAGACGATCACCGGAGGTTAAGAGGGGATGATAGAAGAGGGATACACTCTAGATCTGGGGTTGGGGAAGGAAGAACAGCAAGGGAGGAGAGAGGGGCGCACCAAGCTCCTTGAACACTCACAAAAATTCTGATTTTTCCATTCAATTTCTCATGAAAAATACAACATTATATAGACTAGGTCTCTAACTAATTCTAGACCCTTGGATCAAGGGTTGATGAGTGAAGGGCTGGGATGTGGTTTGAACAACCACAATAAATCACAATAAAATACAAGGTTCGCCCCCCCCTTTAAAGAAGGTAATTTGATTTTGTCTTCTTTAATTAAATCTAGGTCCAAGTCCAAGGTTGCACCATGGACCAGCCCCCTTGGGCCCGGGAGTCCAAGTGGACCAATAAGGAGGAGGGAGGGGGCCCCTGCAGGGCCTACATGCACTTTTGTAAAAAGACCCAATGGCCTTTTACAAATAAACCCACTCAGACCTACTATTGCGTACCCATATATCACAAGGGTATACATACAAATATAAAAGGACGTAGATGCAAACACAATGTGAGCGGGCTGACGTTGATGTCCCCATCAATTCTCCCCGGGTGGGAGGAACTCGACCCCGTCGAGTAAGGGGTGCTGCTGCTCGAATAGCGCCGGCGGATCCGTGACCGAACCAAGTAGCGTAAGTATGCTCCACTCCAAGTGATCGGCACCTGCTCATTCCATATATACTCGATATGCGAACTGCTATGGCTAAAGGTGGTCACTCCGAAGGGCACTCTCAAAAGGAAGGAAACAGCTCGAAGACTCAGTAGGAATCACCGCTGAGTCCCTATAGGTGACTGATCCGGGTATAGAAGTAAAACCGATCCCATACTCATCAGTGAGTCGACTTGCTTCACACTCACAAGAGAACGACAACGAGCTTGCACAAGACACATGCAGACTCACCATGCACTGACACACGAATGCAAACCACACAAAGAAAACACACTGACTCATGCACGACTCTAGACTAAGGTGGTAGCATCAAGCCCACTAGGTGGCGGCATCCTGGGCGGCCGAAGGGTCGCCCAGCTCTTCCCCCAAGGTGTAGTACTCATCGGCCAGTGCCTCATCGGCCACGTAATCGACATGCTCAAGCTCGGGAGGTGCAGATCCTCCAACACCTAAGGCTAGGGTGCTGCGAGCGGGACACTCACTGGCGATGTGACCAAACCCGTGACAGTGGAAACACTGCACTCTCGACCGACTACTCTCTCCTATAAAAGGGGCCTTACCCTTATCATCCCGTCGGGTAGGGGGTGTAGGCAGCAAAGGGGGAGATGTAGGTACCTTGGACAATAGTGGAGGGGGTGCCGGTGCCAGAGGACGGGCTATAGGAGCCGAGGAACGGGCAACGGGTGCCGGTGGTTGGGGTGGAAATAGGTCCCGGGGTGGAGGAGGACGAGGCCGTGGAGCGAAGTGCTCCTGACGGGTGGACTCCTGAGGTCGAGCCATGGGAGGCTGCTGATGTGGGCCTATAGAGTGACGGGGCTCGGCACTACAGATGTTGTGCATCCCTTGGTTTTGATGATGACAATAGGATATGTTTGACTAATCTAAGTTCTATCTTGTCTCTTAAAGCAAATGGTTTAGTTATGTGTGTAAAGATAGTGCATTGAATTAATGCCCATTTGATGATGACAAACAATGTTTCTGATCAACTCAATATAAATCTGATAGTTCAATTTACTTCTGATAAGTTAAGTAATTTCAGGTCCACTGAAATTCAAGTGGAATCAACAAATCAGAAGAAGTGTCAAAGGCCGCTTGTCGACCAGGGAAGTGGTTATGGTCGACCAACGAACTCAACCAGAAAAGCATCAGATCATCTGTCTTCTGGAAGCACCTTGGCTGTCGACCAAAGCCCCACCTCTGGTCGACCACAGAACAGCCAGAACATCAGACAGAACTGACGGCCATCTGTAATTCGTTCCTTGTCGACCAGCGACCAGGCTGTGGTCGACCAACGGGCGAAGTGAGTTTCAGCCAGAAGAACCGGCCGTCTGGGGAATGCCCATTGTCGACCAGCGACAGGGTCATGGTCGACCACGGGCTTTATAGCGTCCAGAACCGAACTCTAACCGAATTCTGTTGAGGTTCCTTAAAACCTGCAGATGGTTGTTGCAGGTTGTTGGGCTGCCCAGGAGATAAGATTCCGCACGGGAATCAAGGAAACAATCTTGCCCAGAAGTGGTCAAACTCGTTCTAACGATTGGATTTAAACCGATCCCTGTTTTCTAGCAGATTGGCGCTCGATCTGAAAATTGCGCGGGAAGAACTTCAAAGGCGGTATGAAGAATATAAGGCAACTAATCACGAACAAAGAAGCAGGGAGAGAGCACGAAATAGAAGCCAAGGAAGATATACACAGAAGAGGAAGAAGGAGCTCTCCACCAATCAAAGATCTGCAGAAAGGTTAAAGGCAATCTCGTTGCTGCAGAAGGAAGACTTAGCTCAAGACTGTGCGATCTCCAGCAGCAGAACAATCGAAGGCAACTGACTAGAAGATCAACAGGGAGTCTAGGCTTCTTCATAAGAGTGATCAAGTCCCAGGCTGAACATCTATTCTTATACACACGCCAATATTCAGTCCTGTCTTTCATCACCTGTTCTTATCATCTTTCCATTTGTGATTACAATTATTGTCAAGCTGTGAGGCAGCAGAGTCAAGCTGTGTGTCAGCAGGTACAAGCTGTGTGTCAGCTGTGTTTTGATTGAGATCAGAGATTCTCATAGTGAAGCCTTGCTTGAGTTAAGCAAGGGGTGGATGTAAGTCTCAGGAAGAGACTGAACCACCTTAAAAATCCTCTCTTGTGGTGTGCTTGTGTGTGTTTGATTTTCTATACGTATGCTTGCATCTTTACTATTTGCATTAGTTCTATAATTCATTAATTACCAGTAGCTCATCTGGTCAATAGTTAGTAAATCATCGAAAAGGGGGAAAGATCTATTCACCCCCCCTCTAGATCTATTCAGTCCGTATCCAACACGTGGTATCAGAGCAGGTTCTCCAAAAATGTGGTCTAACAACCAGGAGAGACCGGGCGGACTGAACTCTAAAAGCCTCATAGCTGAGGGGCACTCTGTAACTAGACCTCCATATTTTGATGGAACTGATTATTCTTATTGGAAAAATCGTATGCAGGTGTTCTTACGTGCGCAAGACCACGAGATGTGGAGGGTAGTGAGCCGCGGACCTTTTGAGCTACCGGAAGATGAAGAAACCTGGACCAGAGAACAGGTCAGGAAATCAACTGTCAACTGGGGAGCCATGAACGTAATGCAGTGCTCACTACACCCCACAGAATTCTCCAGAGTTTCCCAATGCGCAACAGCCAAAGAAATGTGGGATCGTCTAAAGGTAATCTACGAAGGTACTTCCGAGGTAAGAGAGACAAAAGCAAATATGCTAGTCTCAGAATATGAGATGTTTAGGATGAAAAATGATGAAAGTATTTCTGAGATGTATGCCAGATTAGTACAATTGACTAATGGCTTGAAGAGCTTAGGGAAGACATACAAAGAGCAGGAATTAGTGAGGAAGATTTTAAGGTCTCTCACATCGATGTGGCATACCAAGGCCACAGTCATTGAGGACTCAAAGGATCTCACAACAATGACAGTGGATGAGTTAGTAGGATCCCTGATGGCCTATGAGGTCAATCTGAAGAGAAAGGAAGATGAGGGGAAGAAAAAGAAGCAACTTGCCCTAAAGACTAAGACAAGCACCTCTGAGGTGTCTGACAATGAAGACTCATCTAGCTCAGGTGAAGAATCTGGTGAGCTAGCCATGCTTACAAGAAAATTTAAGAAATTCCTGCGAAAGGAAGGTAAAGGATTCAGAAATCCAAAGGGCATGGTAAGGAAGTCATCCCAGTTTAAATCTGATAAACATAAGACTTCTTCTAACAAACTCATTTGCTACAATTGCAGGCAGCCTGGACATATGAAGGCTGAATGTCCAGAAGCTCCTAAGAAATCAAGCTTCAAGTGGAAAGGCAAGTAACCCAAGGCGATGATTAGCACTTGGAGTGAGGAGGAAGAGAGTAGTGAAGAGGAAACAACTTCCGAGGAAGAAGAAGGAAAGCTCTGTCTGATGGCCAAAGGAGACAACAGTGATCTTGAGGTAAGTTCCCCATTTCAAGACTTCTCTAGTTCGGATTGGGAAGCAGTATATTCAGAATTGCTTGATACTTATGAAAGAATAAGAAAGGAAAATAAACATTTGAAGAAGAAGATCAGTCAACTGAATAAAGACAGCAATTCAATGGATAACAAAACTGAACTAGAAATGGAAATCAAGTCACTGAAAAACAAGCTGAATCAAATGGACTTAGATGAAGAAAACCACAAGAGAATGTCCGAAGAGAATGAAATGCTAAAAAACGACATTGATGAGTTAAAACTAAGAGCTCAGGAATGCGAACAGAAAACAAAGCAAACTGAAGAAAAGAACAACTCCATTAAGGAAGAAAACAGTAAGCTTCTAAAAGAGATAGAAAGAATCCAAGGTGAATTGGAAGATAAACAGGAAGCTTTGGAAAAAATGACCAAGGGCCAAGACAACTTAAATGCCGTCTTAGGAATAAAAGTAAACTTTCAAAAAGAAGGGTTAGGATACAATCCTACGGCTAAAAAGGAATTCCAAATAAAAACCGTAAATGGGGTTGCTGACTCAAAAGGAAAAAGGCCCCTGATTAATCTATACCAAGATAAACAAGAGGATGTAGCTGAATGCTCCTCCAAAAGGAACAATGTCACCAAGGAAGAGAGAAATTTTAAAGAGAAAACAGTCAATCAATATAAGATTCAAAATAATAAACAAGAAACCCAAATTCACAGAAATCACCAAATAAACCAAGCTAAAGGACATAAATCTGGAAAACAAGATGTTTGGAGACAGGCTGGTCGACAACAGACCCTTCATCTGTCGACCAGAGGATCTACCAGAACAGGCACTGGTTACTGGAGAAGCAGTGGTCGACCACAGGTACACCAGATGTCGACCAGAGGTGGTGCCAGAACAGACGCTGAGTTCTGGAGACGCGATGGTCGACCACAGACATACCAAAAGTTGACCATGGCCAGACAAGCAAACAGAAATCACAGGTTTTCTCGGGTAAAACAAAATGAAAACTTGAATACACAGAGGTGGACTCAGATTAAAGAAACTTTAGAACAAAAGCAACCCAATCTGAACAAGTTCAAAAATAAAAATGTACACTGCTCTAACAGAATCTGGGTTCCCAAAGGATTACTGCAGCAATTTCATAACTTTACAAGTCATCTTGGACCCGGGTACCATTGGGGTCCAAAAGTTTCTGTGTAACTTGTGATGCAGGTGTGTTTGGCAGCTATACACAACAAGTGGTACTTAGATAGTGGCTGCTCAAGACATATGACAGGGGACAAGGCAAAATTCTCCGAGCTAAACTCAAAAGATGGAGGACATGTGACATTTGGAGGAAATAACAAAGGCAAGATCATTGGGAAAGGTAAGGTAGGTAAGACATCTATAAATAACATTGAAGATGTACTGCTAGTGGATGGCCTTGAATATAATCTTCTTAGCATCAGTCAGCTATGCGACAAAGGCCATCAAGTAGTCTTTGATTCTAAAATCTATAAAATTCTTGAACCAAATTCGGCTAAAGTTAAGTTTATGGGCAAGAGAGTAAATAATATCTACATGATAGATTTGGATGATCCAGCCCACTCCAACTTGTGCCTCACCGCCAAGAAGGAGGACCTGACTTGGTTGTGGCACCGAAGGCTAGGGCATGTTAGCTACAGGGTGCTGCACAAATTGGTTAAGAATAAAATGGTATCTGGTTTACCTGAAATTTCGTTTGCTCAAAATGTCAAAGTATGTGAATCATGTACCCAAGGTAAGCAAACAAGAAAATCATTCAAAGGTAGAACTGAAAGTCAATCCTCAAGACCACTAGAACTTGTGCACATGGACCTTTTTGGCCCAACGAGAACTGCTAGCCTTAGTGGTAAGAGGTACGGTTATGTACTTGTTGATGATTTCTCTAGATTTACATGGGTCATGTTCTTATCTCATAAAAGTGATGCCTTTTCTGAGTTTCAGGAATTTTACAAAAGGATGAAGCAGGATGGAAAGTCCAAAGTGTGTTCAATAATATCTGATCATGGGGGAGAATTTGAAAATTCAGAGTTTGATGAATTCTGCAGGAACAAAGGAATAAATCACAGGTTCTCATCACCAAGGACGCCAGAGCAAAATGGAGTGGTAGAGAGAAGGAATCGCACACTTGTTGAAATGGCCAGAACCTTGCTGGTTGAAGCCAATCTTCCAAGAAGATTTTGGGCTGAGGCGGTCAATACAACATGTTATATTGTAAACAGGGCAATGGTAAGACCATCTAGTACGAAAACTCCATATGAGGTGTTCAAAGGTAAGAAGCCATCTCTAGCTCATTTTAGGATCTTCGGTGTAAGGTGTTTTATTCATAACAATGACAAGAGATCATTGGACAAATTTGAACCAAAGAGTGACCCAGGAATCTTCTTGGGATACTCTGACCGATCAAGAGCCTATAGAGTCTACAACACCAAAGATCAGCTAGTTGAAGAATCCCCACATATCACATTTGATGAAAATAATGACTTTGACAAAACTGGACAGGTAGGCAAAGATGAAGATGGGGAATTTCTGGAAGGCAAAGAGGAACCAATGGAGACTGAAGCAGAACCAAAGCAAGGTGATTCCAATGATCAACCCGAAGGAGAGATCATCCCAGGTAACAATTCTGAAAATCTGAGATCTCTCAGAGATCATCCTCTAGATAACATCATTGGAGGAATTAATGAACCGAGGAAAACTAGATCTCAGCTTAAAACAGTTGATGAATTAGATCAGCTAGCCCTTGTATCTCAAGTTGAGCCTAAAAATGTAGAGGAAGCTTTAAGAGATGAATCTTGGATAAATGCCATGCATGAAGAATTAAATCAATTTGAAAGAAATCAGGTTTGGAAACTTGTTCCCAGACCCTCATCTCATCCTGTTATTGGAACCAAATGGGTTTATAAAAATAAGCTTAATGAAGAAGGAGTTGTTATGAGGAACAAGGCTCGGTTGGTGGCTAAGGGGTATAACCAAGAATTTGGAGTTGATTTTGAAGAATCATATGCTCCAGTTGCAAGGTTAGAAGCCATTAGAATACTGTTAGCATTTGCGGCGTCCCATGGAATTAAATTGCAGCAAATGGATGTAAAAAGCGCCTTTCTAAATGGCTTTGTAAAGGAAGAAGTCTTTGTGGAACAACCCCCTGGTTTTGAAAATGATGATTTTCCTAATCATGTCTTTAAACTGCATAAGGCTTTGTATGGTTTAAAGCAGGCTCCTAGGGCATGGTACGACAGACTGAGTTCATTCCTCACCAAAAAGGGCTACACAAGAGGTAAAATTGATCAAACATTATTCTCCAAGACCCAAGGTAAGAATATACTAATTGTGCAAATCTATGTGGATGATATTGTGTTTGGATCCACTGAAGCTTCATTATGTACTGAATTTGCAAATCTAATGACCAATGAGTTTGAAATGAGTTTAATGGGTGATTTACAGTTCTTTCTTGGATTGCAGATTCTACAATGTAGAGAAGGCTACTTCATAAGTCAATCCAAGTACATAAAGGAGATGCTGAAAAAGTTTGGCATGGAGAGCTGCAAACCAATAGAGTCACCCATGGGGACAAATGCAACATTGGAGGCTGATGTAAAAGGTAACATGGTAGATGCCAAGAAATACAGAGGTATGATCGGATCCCTACTATATTTAACTGCCTCTAGGCCAGACATTCAGTTCAGTGTATGCATGTGTGCTAGATATCAATCTAGCCCTAGAGATTCACATTTAGGGGCTGTCAAGCGTATCTTTCGTTACCTTGCCGGTACCCAAGAATTGGGTTTATGGTATCCTACTTACTGCAAACTAGACTTGATTTCATATTCAGATGCTGATTATGCTGGTTGCAAAATTGATAGGAAGAGTACTAGTGGTTATTGTCAAATATTAGGTGGTTGTTTAATATCATGGGCCTCTAAAAAATAGCATTCTGTGGCACTCTCCACTGCTGAGGCTGAGTATGTCGCAGTAGGGAGCTGTGGTACACAGGTTTTGTGGATAAAACATCAACTTCAAGACTACAATGTAGATCTTGGATGTGCACCTATTTTCTGTGACAACACTAGTGCTATTAATTTGTCTAAAAACCCCATTCAACACTCTAGGACAAAACACATTGAGATCCGTCATCACTTTCTAAGAGATGAGGTCTCCAAAGGAAATCTCATGCTTCATTTTGTAGAAACTGAAAAACAACTGGCAGACATTTTCACAAAACCCCTTAACAATGACAGATTTTCAACTCTAAGAAGGGAGTTAGGAATTTGTAGAATTTCTCCTGAAAATTCTTGAAATAATCATATTCATGTGTACTCTACATAGATTCTGTCATTTCTGTCTAAGTTATAGGTCTCTAGTACTGGTCAAGTTTTTGAGTTTGGAAAGTCTTGTGTCGGGTGCAACTTCAGCAAGAATACTGGTTCTCTACGGCTCATCTCTTGTGGTCGACCACAGACAAGGCGCTGGTCGACCAAGGCATCAGGACAGGAAATAGTTAGCTCTGGGAATTCGCAGCTGTCGACCACAGGCGATCCAATGGTCGACAACAGGTTTGTGAGAACGCAGTCTTCTCAACAGGCAGGTTCTGTGTCAGCACAAAGGTCGACCACAGGCCACTCCATGGTCGACAAAGGACCTGAAAAAGGGAAATTGGATCTAATCAAGCTGCTGGCTTTGGTGGGAAATCTTCTGAACTTTTTGGACTCTGAGCTCAGTTTTGGCTTCACTCACTCATCCTCATTCACTTCCCATTCCTTGTATCTCAATATCTCTGTGTGGTCAGCTTATTGTTCTCTATCTTCAGCAAGGACTCACAAATTGAGGGGGAGTAAAAAGTGTAAACTCATTCCTTAATAAACCATTGAACAACCTAATCACCTCTTACAAGAAAATCACCAAAGTCATCAATGAGAGTAAATGTTAAGTGTAGTAATGAGAATTTGACCTGTACTACTGCAATAAATTCAAACCATAACTATGACTCTGACTCAAGACTATTGAGAACTTATGTTTTTAGTAATGAGACTGTTTCTCTACCTGTGTCTGTGTTGGACAGTGAAAATAAACGCTGCTATAGCATGAATGTATATGGAATACGCCATAATTCTGCCTACTTGGTAGAGCAATGGACTGAGTTCTGAGAAACTACTGTTCTCCATCACAAAGCAAAATTGGCTGAAAAATTAAGTGGGAGACATATATGTCATGAAGACTCAATCTACCTCTGCCACTCTCAAAATTATTAATTGGGTATCCTGAGTAACTGGGGATATTGGCGTCTGATAAACGTATATCCTCACGGATAAAAAGTGTGTCCCAGTTAAAAGTGGAATGGTTAGGCATGCTAAGTAGCCGGGGTTTCTGGCGTGTAAAAAGCGTGTCTCTTCGTGTGGAAAAGCATGTGATAAACCTGACCACAGCTTTTAAATATTCCAAAACGAAAAGGCAACAAAAATGGTTGACCTAATGCACTATATGCAAATAGAGGCATAAAACACTGTTCAGCTTGTTCAGCTAGTAAAATTATCTCATGAACCATATTATAAGTTTAAGGAGCCGTGAGTAAGACAGTGGATATGGGGAGTCAATTTATTGGGGCAATACTTTCAAATTCTTTGAACCACAAGACCCACTCGATTTGGTCACAAGGTGGTCTTTAAGAAAGGGGGGAACGGTTACTTAAATGTCTTATTAAAGAAAGGGGGTACACTTCAACAATTTCCCAAAATATGAGTTATGCTGATTAAATCCTGACCGCTCGTTCTTTGCATCGCGATGGTTCACTGCCCTAAAAATTAAGAGCCAGCCCTAATGCCCTACCCTATAAATTGTCTCGGCTGGGTCCCTGAAATTCTCCCATCCGCAGCTCTAGCCCTCTCTCAACTTCATCTTCTCCAGATTTCTTTTCTCGCCTCTCTCTCGCCTCTATCTCGCTTCCCTTCATAATGTCTCCCAAGCGCGCTCTACTTTCCTCTAAGCGTAGAAGAGATCAGGCCCCTGCCGCAGCTTCGATGTCGTCCAAGCGATCCAAGTCGCGGGCCGCGCAGGGTTCGCCATCGGCCCCTCACCGGTCGACCACGGCTGATGCACCTGGTCCAGGCAGACAATCAGCAGATTCAGAGGAACCCGCAGTGCATCCCGTTTCTGGAGCTCTCAAGCCACGGACAGTTTTGCAACCCAGGATCGTCGATTTCTCCGATGACAAGCTAATGGAGATGTTCCCAGATCTACTGCCAATTTTTGAAGCTCAAGAGTGGACTACGTTCGTTTCAGTGCACAATTCGTACTCGCCCCAGCTTGTGCAAGAATTCTATCACAACCTGCAAGTCGTGGACAGTCAGCTATACACCGTAGTTCAAGGGAAAGTCATCAGACTCGACGTCAAGCTTCTCCACATGACGCTGAAGACTCCCAGAATTGGAGCTGTTTTCAATCATGAGGACTTCGACCTCCGAGAAGCACATGCAGTGGTCACTGGCAAGCCAGCCCCTGAGGTCCTTCCCAAGTACCTCAATGCTAATACCTTCCCTCCTCTTCATCGTTTGCTTCACCACATCATCACCACCATCATACAACCTCGAGGAGGCGCCAGAGATCAAGTAAGTCGCCTCCATCTATTTATACTCCATGGCCTCATCACTCGCCAGCCTATTCGCCTAACCACACTCCTTTTGAATTCCCTCCGAAGCATCCTACATTATCCCCTGAATTCTCTTCCTTTTGCTGCCCATATCACTTCCATTCTGAAAGCAGCCAACATACCTTCTCCTCACAGCCCAAGCATTGTCATTCCCAAATGGCACGTCTACAATTTTCACTTCGTGACCACATTCTTGGGATTTAAGAAGGTCGGAGACCATGTTCAGCGCACTCTCCCTTCCAAGGGCAAAGCAAAGGATCCAGTGCCACCCTCTTCTCCACCTCATTCACCTATACAGGTTAGCCCTGCTGTCACACCGTCACCAGTGGTGCCTCAAGCTACACCTACTACCCCCACTGCTGCCCATTCACCATCGTCCCTTTCAATAGTGCTCTGGCAGCCAGGCACTGCTGCCCCTCCAGCTCAATCCCCATCTGCTCCGCCTACCCAAGCTCCAACTTCCCAAGCTCCATCACATTCTGCTCAACCCACACAAGTACCACCTACCTCCATTCCCTCTACTTCTGCTCCACCACCAGCATTTACCTCCCACCCTGAATCTCATGGAGTGCTCCTCCAGATGGCATCTCAGTTATCTTCTCTCACCACCCAACTCCAATCATTTCAAGAGAATGTCAATGCTGCCACTGGACGCTTGGAGCAGAAAGTCCAAAGGCTGGAACAACAGATGGAGGCCAGGTTCATCAAGCAGAAGGAACACTCTGACCAGGCTAGTTCTCGGTTCAACAGACTTGTAAGGACCCTCGGTGAAGTGTCCGATCAGATGGGAATCCGTATCGAGATCACAACCCAACAGAATGAGAAGTATCACAAGGATACTATCTCAGAGATCCAGAAACTCAGGCTCTCCTATGCCCACATTGTTGACAAGCTGGATCGCATGGAAGAGAACGTGAAGCCAGAGACTTCCTCATCCTCCTCGGAAGGACTGTTTAAATGATTCACTTTTTGCTGTTGACAAAGGGGGAGAGAGAAGCTTATGTGTCATTGTGTGTCTAGATGTGTCCAACTAGTCCTTAGTGTCTTTAGTTTTGTCTTTAGTTTTGTCACTCATGTAAGTAGTGCTATACTGCTTCTTGAAAGC
This sequence comes from Amorphophallus konjac, assembly GCA_022559845.1. Taxonomy (NCBI): domain Eukaryota; kingdom Viridiplantae; phylum Streptophyta; class Magnoliopsida; order Alismatales; family Araceae; genus Amorphophallus; species Amorphophallus konjac. The sequence continues at coordinate 149,025,010 of CM040118.1, forward strand.
TTTTTGAAAGGCACATCAAATACTTTGTTGAATGAAATTTGTGCTATGAAAGCCTTGAATGCTATTTCAAATGGTTTTGTTTGACACAATGACTCATGGTTGTCATCATCAAAAAGGGGGAGAATGTTGTGCATCCCTTGGTTTTGATGATGACAATAGGATATGTTTGACTAATCTAAGTTCTATCTTGTCTCTTAAAGTAAATGGTTTAGTTATGTGTGTAAAGATAGTGCATTGAATTAATGCCCATTTGATGATGACAAACAATGTTTCTGATCAACTCAATATAAATCTGATAGTTCAATTTACTTCTGATAAGTTAAGTAATTTCAGGTCCACTGAAATTCAAGTGGAATCAACAAATCAGAAGAAGTGTCAAAGGCCGCTTGTCGACCAGGGAAGTGGTTATGGTCGACCAACGAACTCAACCAGAAAAGCATCAGATCATCTGTCTTCTGGAAGCACCTTGGCTGTCGACCAAAGCCCCACCTCTGGTCGACCACAGAACAGCCAGAACATCAGACAGAACTGACGGCCATCTGTAATTCGTTCCTTGTCGACCAGCGACCAGGCTGTGGTCGACCAACGGGCGAAGTGAGTTTCAGCCAGAAGAACCGGCCGTCTGGGGAATGCCCATTGTCGACCAGCGACAGGGTCATGGTCGACCACGGGCTTTATAGCGTCCAGAACCGAACTCTAACCGAATTCTGTTGAGGTTCCTTAAAACCTGCAGATGGTTGTTGCAGGTTGTTGGGCTGCCCAGGAGATAAGATTCCGCACGGGAATCAAGGAAACAATCTTGCCCAGAAGTGGTCAAACTCGTTCTAACGATTGGATTTAAACCGATCCCTGTTTTCTAGTAGATTGGCGCTCGATCTGAAAATTGCGCGGGAAGAACTTCAAAGGCGGTATGAAGAATATAAGGCAACTAATCACGAACAAAGAAGCAGGGAGAGAGCACGAAATAGAAGCCAAGGAAGATATACACAGAAGAGGAAGAAGGAGCTCTCCACCAATCAAAGATCTGCAGAAAGGTTAAAGGCAATCTCGTTGCTGCAGAAGGAAGACTTAGCTCAAGACTGTGCGATCTCCAACAGCAGAACAATCGAAGGCAACTGACTGGAAGATCAACAGGGAGTCTAGGCTTCTTCATAAGAGTGATCAAGTCCCAGGCTGAACATCTATTCTTCTACACACGCCAATATTCAGTCCTGTCTTTCATCACCTGTTCTTATCATCTTTCCATTTGTGATTACAATTATTGTCAAGCTGTGAGGCAGCAGAGTCAAGCTGTGTGTCAGCAGGTACAAGCTGTGTGTCAGCTGTGTTTTGATTGAGATCAGAGATTCTCATAGTGAAGCCTTGCTTGAGTTAAGCAAGGGGTGGATGTAAGTCTCAGGAAGAGACTGAACCACCTTAAAAATCCTCTCTTGTGGTGTGCTTGTGTGTGTTTGATTTTCTATACGTATGCTTGCATCTTTACTATTTGCATTAGTTCTATAATTCATTAATTACCAGTAGCTCATCTGGTCAATAGTTAGTAAATCATCGAAAAGGGGGAAAGATCTATTCACCCCCCCTCTAGATCTATTCAGTCCGTATCCAACAACAGAGAGGGGTGGGGCCCAACCGATGGCTAGACTCGAGCTCTCCCTCAAATTGCTCCATCTCGAGAGCAACCTGGTATGCCTCTTCTAACGTCTTGGCATTGCGGCGGAAAAGCTCATACTGGTAGTGTGGCCGCAAACCACGTCGAAAGCGGGACACGGGCATGGTACTCTCCTCCGTGACACCACATCGTAGAAAGTACTCATCAAACTCCGCGATGTATTCGGAGACGGACCGGTCTCCCTGGCTAAGACTTTGCCATCTATCGATGAGTCGCTGGCGGTATGTGGGAGGAAGGTACTTTTGCCGAAGTTTATTCTTCATCTCGGCCCATGTGTCGATCGGGGGTTCTAACCGCTGAAGTAACAGGCTCTCCACATTCTTCCAATAGGTTTGTGCCTGCCCCATGAGTTTCATGGTGGCGAATCGGACCCTTCGACGCTCCGACATATCATACCACTCAAAGTAACGGTCCATGCCGAACTCCCAATCTAGGTAGACTTTCGGATCCAAAGACCCGTAAAAAGCGGGAGGGTCCGCTCGCACGGTCTTAAGGACCCGGTCATCCTCCTCATCTCGTTGTGGCTAAAAACCACGACGGCGTTGACCATATCCCTCATAGGCATTGTCGGAACCATAGTCCTCGAGACCAAGGTCACGGTGCGGTAGTTGGGGAACCCGAGGAAGGGCGGGTGGAGGAGCCTGTGGTGGCTGGTTTTGGGCCGCGGGAGCAGCCTGGACTTGGGCCATGGGAGCGGGTTGGACTTGGGCCACCGCGGGAGGAGGTGCGGGTGGGACTTGGGCTGCCCCTGGAGGGTCCCCGTGTGACATCCTATCTCACCGCCCAACGAGGTCTTGGACCGACCTGTCGGAGGTCTCCAAGCGCCCCTCCATGGCTCTAAGGCGACCATCCATATTATCAGAGAAAGTCCGAAAGTTAGCATCGGATTGGTCCAACCGAGTCATAATGGCCATCATCGCCTCTTGTAGGGAGTGGAAGTCTCCCGAGGTATCCCGTGGGTTGGCCATAGGTGGTGGTGGGGGTGAGTACTGAGTACCCCGACGAGTGGGCATGCAAACACACCGACTAGAAGACGCCGACTAAAGCAAAACACACTAATGCAAAATGATGCGCTTAGACTTAACCAAAACATGGTACGCGGCGGAGATAATCGACCCGAAGGTCACTCGCACAAGTGTGCGGCCTTCCCGATAGGCGTAGCCTAACGTTCGGACAACACCTTTTGATATACTGGGTTATTGGGATGCGATGCAAAAGACACTTTTTTTTTTGTTTTAAAACAATGATGATCCTAGACTCGACTTAAACCGACTAATGACTCGATGTAAATGACACTCTTTTTTTTGACACCCTAGACTCAAACTCGCTCTGATACCAAATTGATGCGGGACGAGACCACGGACACGACAAGCTCGTGACTGCCCCTTAACGAGGGAAGCGTCGGATGTGCGCGGTTGAGAAACCGGCTGTGAGCTAGGGTGGTCGGCTCTCACTTGTGCCCGGATCGGGTCACGGGACGGTAACGCTCTCTCTCGCAGCAGCGGTGATATAAATAGAAAGCGAGCTAATTACCATATCATGCTCTCTAGCAGTGGCATAAGCAAGTATATATGAAAATTAAGCAAAATGCCAAGTAAGGGAGCGAATGCGATACCTCCACGCGCTCGGCGTGGGGACGACGGGCCCGGCCTAACTGGTGCTCCCGGGACAGTTAATACATGAATATTACAGCAATGAAAATATGCCCACTCCACGCAGGGAGGTAAAGGGCGACACCAGGGGCCCGGGAGGACTGAATTCGGGATGACGGGCAGCTTCGCGTGTTGATTCGGCTACACGCGTGATCACGACCGTGGGGCCCACGTGCTGTCTGGAGGGGTCGTGTGGGACCCGGTGGCGCCGCTGTAGTGTGGACACTTAGGGAAGTGTTCCCTGGGCTGGCGGCACACCGGAACGTCGCCCGGGGGTCGGGTGGTTCCGATCGGCACCCGTCGGGTTTGCTGTCCACGGACTGGTGGTTGCTGTTTTGCAGCGCGCGCTCCGGCGAGAATGGACGTTGCGATCAGCCCCGACGTCGGATCGACACGAGACTGGTGCCGTTGGAAAGCTAGCTTGAAGTTCTTCAACCTCGGCCTAAAGATCTGGCCTGTATCTGCTCAGATCTTGACTTATGGAATTTTCAATCTTCTGTTGTACAGTTCTTGAAATCACAGGTCAGCAGAGAACTTCCCTGTGGAGTGCCTTTGACCGTGAGGGAGACGTTCGAATCAGGGGTTGTGTTCTTCTGCAAAGTTGTTGGGATTGGAGCTGGGAAGACAGAAACATTGGTTTGGACCCGTTTGAATGTATCTATGATTTTCTGTGATTTGTTTAGTGGATGAAGGTCGGATCTGGGATCTGGCTGAAAGTACTGTAGCTTAGGTAGAACATGAATTTTTAAAAATAGGTAGAAGGATGATAAAAATTTAAGAAACATTGTGGTGGTAGGGGACGATGGATAGAACTCCCAGGTAAATTGGGAGGTCTAACAAAAATCAAAAGGGTGGTCGAAGGTGGAGAACTCAGGGCTACAGTCACTGTACACAGTGACAGAACAGATCTGAGATTGAGAGTTGAACGAAATGGTAAGGATATGAAACGGTGGATTTTGAACCTAAATGTTTTTGTGGATAAGGGGATAGAAGATAGGAACCAACCCTCAAAAATTCAAATCGATCAGAACTCGTGGCTGGCTTCAGGAATTCTCGAACTACACCTCTGTCTACCAGGATAGAAACTTGATGATGATTCCACGGCGGCTCGAAGGCGGCACGAACGGTGGCGGCGGCGGCACAGACGATCACCGGAGGTTAAGAGGGTATGATAGAAGAGGGATACACTCTAGATCTGGGGTTGGGGAAGGAAGAACAGCAAGGGAGGAGAGAGGGGCGCACCAAGCTCCTTGAACACTCACAAAAATTCTGATTTTTCCATTCAATTTCTCATGAAAAATACAACATTATATAGACTAGGTCTCTAACTAATTCTAGACCCTTGGATCAAGGGTTGATGAGTGAAGGGCTGGGATGTGGTTTGAACAACCATAATAAATCACAATAAAATACAAGGTTCGCCCCCCCCCCCCCCCTTTAAAGAAGGCAATTTGATTTTGTCTTCTTTAATTAAATCTAGGTCCAAGTCCAAGGTTGGACCATGGACCAGCTCCCTTGGGCCCGGGAGTCCAAGTGGACCAATAAGGAGGAGGGAGGGGGCCCCTGCAGGGCCTACATGCACTTTTGCAAAAAGACCCAATGGCCTTTTGTAAATAAACCCACTCAGACCTACTATTGTGTACCCATATATCACAAGGGTATACATACAAATATAAAAGGACGTAGATGCAAACACAATGTGAGTGGGCTGACGTTGATGTCCCCATCAGTCTTATTGGCATTCTCGACTAGCCCGTTGGCCTGAGGCTGGGCGACCGAAGTGAAGTGGTTGTGAATACCTAGGTCGGCACATCTGTCTCGGAAATAACGAGAGTCAAATTGTCGACCGTTATCGCTCACAATCACCCGGGGGATGCCGTAACGACAAATGATCGACTTCCAGAGGAAACTCCAGACGACTGTCTCGGCGATCCTTGCCGTGGCTTCGGCCTCGATCCACTTGGTGAAGTAGTCGATGGCAACGATGATAAACTTCTTCTGGGCTTGAGCCGTGAGGAACGGCCCAAGAATGTCGATCCCCCACCGAGCGATGGGATACGGCTCGGCCAGGGTGACGAGCTCCGTAGCCGGCTGATGGACTAAGTGGTCGAATCGCTGGCATCGGTCGCACTGTTGCACGTAGGCCGCGCAGTCGCGCTGCAAAGTGGGCCACCAGTAACCCTGCCGTAGCAGGATGCGGGTGAGTGACCTTCCTCCTGAATGCGCTCCGCACAGGCCTTCATGAATATCTTGGATAGCTCAGTTGGCTTCGTCGGGGCCGAGACACTTCAGGAGGGGACCGGAGAAAGATCTCCGGTAGAGAGTGTCGTCTAGAATGACGAAGCGCCGGGCTTGGTACTTCAATCTGCGGGTCTCTCGAGGGTCATAAGGCTCTTGAGAGTCCCGGAGCCACGACAGGTAGGGGGTGCGCCAGTCGCTCGGAATGGCTGAGTCAACAGCAAGGAGCTCCGAGTCAATGCTCGGGCGTTCTAGCTCTTCGAGGAGGACCGATCGGGTGCCTTCAGGGTCGAGAGAAGAGGCCAAACGAGAGAGGGCGTCCGCTCGGGAGTTTTCCTCCCGAGCTATTCGAACTACCTCGAATCTCTCGAACTGTTGGGCCAAGTCTCTGCCCAGTTGGAGGTATTTGATCATTGGTGCCTCTCGAGCTTCGTACTAGCCGTTGACTTGGCTAGCGACCAACTGGGAGTCGGTGTGGATTTTGACTCGCTCAGCCCCCAACCGTCGGGCCATGCGCGCTCCTGAGATAAGGGCTTCGTACTCGGCAGCATTGTTGGATGCCTGGAATTTGAACTTCAAGGCGTACTGTAGCTCTACTCCTTCGGGGGACTTCAGGAGGATTCCGACACCACTACCGACCGAGTTGGAAGATCCATCGACGAACAGTTCCCAGGTTGGCCTGGGTGTGGACGAAGGCCTTTCTTCAGTCGGGATGGTGCTTTCGGCGATGAAGTCGGCGAGCGCTTGGCCTTTCACAGCTGAGCGCGGCCGATAGGATATATCGTAGGCCCCAAGCATGATGGCCCACTTGACGAGTCGTCCCGAGGCTTCGGGGTGGGCAAAGATATTCTTTAGTGGTTCACCGGTTAGCACGGTGATGGGGTGCCCCTGGAAATAGGGCCAGAGGCGCTTGGCGGAGGTAACCAACGCTAGCACGAGTTTCTCGGTTGTGGGGTACCTCCTTTCAGCCTCGTTGAGCACCTTGCTGGTGTAGTAGATCGGCCTCTCGACTCCCGAGTCATTTCTAACTAGGACCGAGGTAACCGTAGATGGCGTTGCCGAGAGATAGAGCAGCAAGACTTTACCTGGAACGGGCTTGGAGAGCACCGGGGGTGAGGCCAAGAACTCCTTGAGCTCAGCGAACGCTCTCTGGAATTCCTCGTCCCATGCGAACGTAGCAGATGCCAATTTGGGCCCCCTCAACAGCTTGAAGAAGGGCAAGCATCGTTCGGCCGCACGGGACAAGAACCGGCTGAGAGCGGCAACACGCCCAGTTAGGCGCCGGACGTCCTTGACGTAGGTGGGCGGGCGCATGTCCAGGATGGCCTGGACTTTGTCGGGGTTGGCCTCGATCCCACGCTGAGTGACTAGAAAACCCAAGAACTTCCCGGATCTCACTCCGAAGGCACACTTGGCAGGACTGAGCTTCATGTTGTACCTCAGGAGGGTGTTAAAGGTCTCAGCGAGGTCGGTGAAGTGGTCTTCGGCCTTGGGGGTCTTGATGAGCATGTCGTCAATGTAGGCCTCGACGTTCTGACCTAGCTATCCTTCAAACATGTGATTAACCAGCCTTTGGTACGTGGCTCAAGCGTTCTTCAATCCGAAAGGCATCCGGGTGTAGCAGTACACACCGTAGTCGGTGACGAAGGTGGTCTTCTCGACATCTCCTGGATCCATTTTGATCTGATGGTAACCCGAATAGGCATCTAAGAAGTTGAGTATCTCATTGCCCGAGGTTGAGTCAACCAATTGGTCGATGCTCGGCAATGGATAACAGTCCTTAGGGGTGACCTTATTCAGGTCGGTGAAATCCACGCACATCCGCCACTTGCCCGAAGCTTTCGGTACCAGGACGACGTTGGCTAGCCACGTCGGGTACAGGACCGGTCTAAAATGTTGAACATGTGTGCAACATGATTACCTTTATGGTTTTGATGATGTCTGCCTCTGTAGTCATTAATGAGCTATACCTGCACTTGATAATGTTAATATTCATACATTTCAGGTCATTATACCTCCAGTGCAGACGATCAAGATCAAGAGACATGGTTCAGCAAGTCTATACATCCAACAAAGTCCATACACTTGGGTTCAGCAAGTCTATACATCAGCAAGTCCATACACTCGGCTTCAGCAAGTCTATTCATCCGACAAAGTCTGTACATTGGATGAAGTCTGTACGTTGGCTGCATGCACAACTCAAAGTCTGTACGTTGCACAACACGAAGTCTGTACGTTGCGGCAGATGAAGTCTGTACGTTGCTGCAGATGAAGTCTATACGTTAGCTGCATGGACAAAACAAAGTCTGTACGTTGCACAAGACAAAGTCTGTACGTTGGCTGCTAGCACAACTCGAAGTCTGTACGTTGGTTGATGGCTGCAACACAAGTCTATACATTGGCCGGCTACTTCACACGCAAAGTCTATACATTGCATTCTGTTGTGTTCGTGCATCAAGTTACCAAGTCTGTACGTTCATGAAGCAAGGCTGTACATGCTCATGCATGATCAAGGTATAAAGTCTATACAGGGTTCATACATGCACACAATGTCTACACATCCAAGCCTTGATGCAAAGTCTATACAACAACTACAAGCTTCATTCAAATAGCCAAGGTCACTGAACAAGATGAGAGTCCAAAGACAAAGATTCAGTTGGTACCTTCTAGACCAACAAGGATGAAGTTACAGACATGAACGGGCTGCTAATGGACTCAAGCGACTGAGCTGGAGGGCTAACAAACCAAACCCGGCTGAACTGGGGGTCTGCCCAGCTGGCGGTCGACCGCCAGCACAGGGGCGGTCGACCGCCCCGGCCAGGGAATGCCCGTCTGTAGTTCTTTCAGCTGCAGGTCGGTCGCCAGCCCGTAGCGATCGACCGGAAATCCTAGGGACCACCCATTTGCAGGTTTCACAGTAGCGGTCGACCGCCAGAAGCTACAGGTCGACCGCCAGCCCCGAGCCAACCAATGTTGACTTTGTTTTCCACTTCGAAAATGGCCATTCAACATGGATTTGTTTAATCCAAAAGTCATCTAATCACCCATGATTTGTGGATCTTGTCTGGGGCTTGTCTATAGACCATTCAAAGTCTATAAAACCAATACAAGAGGGTTAGAAACCCTAGTTGATGGAGTTGATGAAGTGAATCAAAGAGAGCTCAAGGGAGGCCATTTCGCGGGAACTGTAGCACCTCTGTGAACAATGTTTCAGGCAGGAGTTCTTCATCCTTCCAAGGTGTTTCAAGGTGAGATCTGAAGCCAAGCAACCTCCAAGCAAGCAAGAAGCATTCAAGGCTCTCAAAGGTGATCAAAGCTGCATCCATAAACCGCTTCATTAACTCAAGAGGATCAAAGGTCATCAAAGCTACATCCATACACCTCTTCATCAACTCAAGGTGATTCAAGCTCATATCTCAATCCAGCAACCTCCAAGGAAGAGTAGAAGCAAGCAAGGCTAATAAGGGAGATTAAAGGAGGCTGCAAGGGTGTGTTCAAGGGAGAGATGTTCGAGTACTGTAGCTGTGAACAGTACTCCGGGAAGAAGTTCTTCATCAAATCCTCAAGAGATTCAAGCTCCAGCAAACCTCAGACAAGATCTTTTCTCTTAAGCATATTCTATATCTTGTTGAGTGTTTTTCATAAGTTGTTCTTATTCCATTTCTTTTAAACACTTGAACTTGAGAATCGTCCCTACCGGTGGTTAGTAGGAAGGCAATCGGAGGCTGTCTGATTTGCGGTGTTGACGTCCCTACCGGTGGTTAGTAGGAAGGCAATCGGGAATTCTCCGATTTGCGGTGTAGCCGTCCCTGTCGGCTTTGTGTGTAGGAAGATAGAAAGAGGGCTTTCTCTGTTCTGTGGTTGGGGCGTGTCCCCGGTCAAGCTGTGAGTCAGTAAGGAAGCCTCACCGGGTTTTGGTGAGGGGTGGACGTAGGTTGCGGGGTTGCAACCGAACCACCTTAAAAATCCCTGTGTTGTGGGTTATTTATCGTGTGTGATTGATCTATATCTTCTAACCCCATTCGCAGGTTCGTGTGCTTCCATACTTGGTTAGATTGTTCACACACACTTTGAGTAATCAGCATAACACATACACACATGCACGGTTGCTGCAAGCTATTGCATGCTCTAGTGTTATGCTTTATGATCCCTGCACTACAAGGCTTATTTCTTTCAAGTTCACAAATGTGCTTAAAGAAGTGTGGACGTTTTATAGCTTGTAATCCAAGTCTTTTCATTTGAGCCACTCTACTTAATTCCGCTGTGCATTGTGCCTAAGTGATTCATTCACTTTATAAGAGTGGTTTAAGTTTCTGTTAGCTAAGAGTTTTAAATAGGCCAAAGCTTTTTATAGGATCTATTCAACCCCCCCTTCTAGATCCGTTTACACCTCGCGGGACCCAACATAAAAAGGCTAGTCTCTTGTCCCTTGGTGACCTGCGCCTTGATGATTGCCTGCTTCTCTGGTGCATGCTTCCTTCTGCGTTGCTGTACGGGCTTCACGGCAGGGTCGAGGCTGAGCTTGTGCATTACAGTCTCCTCTGGTATCCCAGGGAGTTGATCATCAGACCAAGCGAAGACTCGGATGTACTCAGAAAGGAATTTTTTATATTGCTGTTGAACCTCAGACGGTAGGTCGGCTCCGATCTTTACTCATAGGGCCGGGTCATCGTTTAGGAAAATTGCCAGCAATTCGCCACCAGGCTCGCCGGTTGCGGATTTATCCTCGACTCCCCGGGGACCCTTGTCCTTCCCGTCCAGCCTTGTGGCCTCTACCGAGATATTATAGCACATTCTGGCCGCGGCCTGGTTACCTCGGACTTCCCCCAACCCATTTTTGGTGGGGAACTTCATTTTCTGGTGATAGGTAGATGTCACCACTTTTATTCGGCTGAGGATTCCCCGGCTGAAGATGGCGTTGTATGCTATCATACCTTTAATCACTATGAAGTTCACCATGACTGTAACGATTTTGGGTGTGGTGCCGAGGGTAACCGGCAGGCTTAGGTCTCCCTCGGGATAGGTGGCTAGGCCATTGAACCCGTAGAGAGGGGTTCGGATCGGGCGGAGTTTGGATGGATCCTCCCCCATCTTAAGGAAACAATCATAAGACAGTACATCAGGGGCACTCCCATTGTCAACTAGAATCCTATCTACGTTACAATGGTTTATCATAGCCGAAATCACGAGGGCATCGTCATGCAGGGTGCTCAGCCCTTCTAGGTCTCGGTCGGAGAAGACTATGACCTGGGGCTCACTCGGCGGGGCCTCGGGAGGCTCTATGGCTCGGCTCACCCGCTCGGCATGATGCTTCCTTCCTCGGCTACTGTCGCCTCCTGATGCCGTCCCTCCGGAGATGACGTTGATGTGGACCCCTCGGGGGGCGTTGTCGATCTCCTCTGGGGCGCCTCGGTCCTCCTTACGCTCGGCTATGAACCGAGCTAGGTGACCCTGACGGATGAGGCGCTCAATCTCATCCTGGAGGTGGTGGCAGTCACTGGTGTGGTGCCCGTGATCGCTGTGGAACAAGCAGTGCTTGTTGCGATTACGACTCTTTGACCTCATTGGCTCGGGTTGGCGGAGGAGACCCGAGTCTTTGATGTCTTCGTAGATCTCATAGACCGGCGCGGCTAGTGGGTGTACCGCTCGTACTTTCGTGACAGTTCTTTGCGTTCCCCGTCGTAGTCCGCCTTTTCCCCGAACCTGAGCTTGGCTCGGAAGCCCGCTTCTTGTCCCCCTCCCGACCCGAGCCAGTTGCGTCTCGGCAAGCGCTGAGCACCTCTTCGCACTCGACGTGGCTCAATGCTAGAGTCACTAGGTCGGCAAGGGTCAAGGGAGGGTGGAGGACAAGTTCGTGACGGAGATTCTCGTATCGGGTGCCCCCAGTCAACGCGGTTATGGCTGAGGCCGCGTCCAGGCGGGGGATTCTCAGGGCTTTCGACTTAAATCGGTGAATATAAGCCCGGAGTCTTTCCCCTTGCGCTTGTTTAAGGGCCAGGAGCCCCGCTACCGACCTTGGGGGGGCACTCCCGGCGAAACTCTCTTTGAAGACTCGCCCAAATTGCTTGAAGTCTCGGATGGATCCGGGGGCGAGGGCCCGGAACCATGCTTGAGCACCTTGGACCAGGGTGGTCACGAAGGCTCGGCACTTGATGGCGTCGGATGCTCCGTGTAGGGTCATCAGAGCGTCGAAGCTGTCGTAGTGATCGGCCGGGTCGCCCTGGCCGTCGTAGAGCTTGAAGGTCGGGATGGAGGTTCTGGGAGACACCTCTACCTTCAAGATATACTCGGAGAAAGGGGACTTCTCCTCATCCTCATTGGGAGAGGCCTTCTGCAGGGCACGCAGGGCGCGCTCTTGCTCTGTGAAGCGTCTCTCAAACTCTCGTAGTCGGAGGGATAACTCCGGCTGCTGTTGTATCGCGGGGCCGAGGGGGACGTCTTGGCGATCCTCGGGGACGTCGATCTCCGGGTTCCGACGGTGTGCTCCCACTTTTCCCCACCTTGGTGTGGAGGAAGCCTCTTGCTCCGGAGGCAGAGCCTGCGAGGGTCCTCCAATCCTATTGCAGATGATCTGCTGGGCGCGGAGAGTGAAGCGGCCTCCGACAGTGTGTTGAGATGCATCCTCGCGGGGAGGGCTCCCTGACGGGGCGCGTGACCTTCCATCCCTGGCCGCCTGGGTCCTCATGAGTTCCACGAGGATATCCAATTTTGCGTTGAGGGCTTGGAAGGCGTCCGTACCACCGTTGGGCGGTAGCCCTACTGCCGCAGGGTGGGGTGGTGGTCCGTCGGCGGGGGTACTGGCCTTAGAGGGGGGGTTCTGTGAGGCCCGAGAGGGGCCATCCCCCGCCGCTACCATGGCCTTTCCCCTATCTCCGGCGGACCTCCTCCCTGAGCTCCTTCGCACCATACTGGCTCTTTGTGCGATTTCCCACAGACGGCGCCAGATGAAGAGGCGTGATCTTGCGTTGGTCCTGAGGGGGCAGTGGATCACCAGATTGTGAACTGCAAGAAAGGGAAATGGATCAGAGGGCCCATGGATGAGTCCCTGGGGAAAACCCTCCGATGTTTAAGTCAGTGGAGCTATGGTGGGAGCAATAAAGGGAGGAGATAGCTTCTGCGCACGATCCCTCTCCACCAGAAAGGTGAAGTGGTTCCTGCTCAGGAGTTTAGGACGTCTGGTTGACCTTACCTTTCGCCGGAGGGTATCCCTGGTTTAAATAGTGCGCCGTCTTCCAAAGTCCCGTAAGTGGAGGGGTCTTAGGTGGGCGTTACGTCCTCGACGTGGGTTTTTACTGCCTTATCGTGGGAGCGTTATCACCTTGGGGTGCTGGAGTCCCTCACCTTTATAACTTCCTGCTCACAGAGGACTCTTAACGGCTGCATGGATAAGCAATCGTCGACCGTTCCGAGCTCAGAGAGGCCAGCCCTATCTGGGTGATAGGCTTAGCTCGGATGAAGATGGGTCGGATCGGTCGGCATGCGCCTTCTTCTCCCGGGCGGAGAGATGGCTCGGTCATGGACCTTTCCTGTGACCTGACCGACGCTCGGGCCTTCCGAGCCTAGAGGCCTCCTAGGAAGGTAGTATCCTCGAGCGAATCTTTTATTGGGCTTTTTGTCCTAAGTGGGCCCTGTGGGCTATCACTTGGGCGAGCATGGCCTCGTTTGGTCCTAATAGGCCTAGTTCGGCTGCTCTTCGAATGGGCTGCAGAAATCCCCCTCTCCACACGACACACATGTGCACTGACCTGAGTCCATGCATATATCAATATGCATCGACTTTATTCTACCTTATAAAGAATGTGCACTGACCTGAGTCCATGCATATATTAATATGCATCGACTTATATGCACGATGCAAACTTGCACCGACTATATGCATAATGCAAACCTGCACCGATTATATGCAAAACTTGCATCGAGTGTGTGCAATACACAAACCTTCACCGACTATATGCTCAAAGCAAAACGTGCACTGACCCTATCAAAGACTTAGGCCAATATGCACTGACCTTTTGTGTTCTTCTATGAAAACATGCACCGATCTTATATGGAGTTATATAAGACGTGCACCGGCTTTAGATGCAGAGGGCGCAAACATGCACCGATCTTGTATGGAGTTTTACAAGACGTGCACCGACCCTAGATGCAAAGGGCGCAAACATGCACCGATCTTGTATGGAGTTTTACAAGACGTGCACCGACCTTAGATGCAGAGGGCGCAAACATGCAAAATGAAATGTATAGATGCCAATCATCAAAATAAAATAAGAAAATAACTTCAGTGAATTAAGATAGAGGAGACATGACATGAAATTTATTGAACCACTCCAACTCCCACAACATTCTCCCCCTTTTTGATGATGGCAACACATTTACATTTATTTACATTTTGATGTCAACACTGGTTTTATTAAGAATCAAGACTTTTGCAAATGCAATGCACAACCAATTCAATGCAAAACTACCCCCTTTAAACTATTAAACTCTCTCCAAACAACATCAAACTCTCTCCCCCTCAAACTCTTCCACATCAAACTCTCTCCCCCTTTGCCATTAGCAGAAAGGATAAACATGAAGGTATGATGAGGAGTATCATAGTTAAGAGGAGATCTGATGTGACAAACTTTGAAATATTTCAATAATCAAGCAAGTAAAGCATAGATTCTTCTATTATAGGAGAGTAGATAGTTTATTTCTAAACTTATGTGGTTTAAAGAGTATGAAAGTGAGAGACTAGCCACACCACTCTGTGAGGATTAGTCTGTACAAGTTCTTAATAGTAATAAACCAAGAGCACATGGAACATGACAGTTTTTGTCTTACATTATCTTGTTTATCTGAGCCTCAAGACATCATCAGGATTGACCATAACTTGTATTGAGATTAAACAACCTTCACAGTCCTGAATTAATCTTCAGAGGAGCAGATATGGTTTCATATATTTCTTTTCTTTACTTTCTTAAAACAGTCAAGTATGATCTAGTCTTTTCACAGAAGAGTACACGTTTATCAGACGCCAGTACCCCTAGTTAATTGACAAGATCCACTATTCTGTCTCAGGTATAGTTTCCACCTTTTTGCGTAAGGGTACACGTTTATCAGATGCCAGTACCCCTAGTTACTCAGTGGAACTGACCTTTTTTTTTATGAACAGAGATATATTGAGGCACTTCATGACATAGATTTTTCTCCATTTCATTGACAAAGTACCCAGTTTCTCAGTGCATTCAATCAGTGCTCTGCATTTAGAGTATATGACTTATCATTTTGATACATCTCTCCATTTGATTTTCAGAAAGAGTTGTTTAAGAACAACACAGATTTTTAGGTTCTCTCAACCAATTTAGCCTGAGTCTAGATAAATTCAGATTTTGCAAGACTCATTTAGACATGACATGCACACAATAGTTAAGAACTATTAGAGAGTATTCCACAGACTTTCTTCATAGAGTTTGGTTTTTAGTCTCTAAAGATCATAAAGTTTAAACCAACAATTCATTCAGGGTTCATTACTGTTTCTTATAATAGAAGATTTCTGATTTCAGCAGCTTAGATTAATGAACATGTCTATTAGTTTGTCATATGATCATATTCAAAGAGGATTCCAAGAGATGTTCAAACACTAAGACCAAGAATGAGGATAGTTCATGACTGACTCAAGAAAGACAGAGTGAGTTTTCAAGAGAGTCAGTACTTAAAGTCGACATTATTGATCAATAGACTGTTCAATCACCAAAGAATTTTTCTGAATTCCCCCATCAACATGAATGAGATGAAATCATGATGCATGAATGAAATTATAGGGATGATATGACAATGCACAAACTCCCCCTGACTGTGTACATGATGCTTCAGATGAGTATGAGAGAGACACTAACCTATTCTAGACAAAAGAGAATTGACCTATGGTACTAGGCGAAGGACTTGCCTCTACGCATAGAGTGGGTTTTTAGACAGAAGATATCTATCCTTCCCCCATATTGCATTTTATATACCTATGGGCCAACCAAGAAATGCAGTAAACAGACATTCAGTGACTCATATTCTATCAGAATCAATCAGGAGATACAATAAATCTAAATGAACATTCATGCAGAGAATTTACAAAGACCAAGTTCTCTTCTTAAAAACTTAAATCTTTCATTTCTCAGTGGTTTTGTAAAAATGTCAGCAATTTGTCTTTCAGATTCAATGAATTAAAGTTCAATCTCCTTTTTACTAACTTCATCTCTAAGAAAGTGATGTTTGATTTCAATGTGTTTTGTCTTAGAGTGGTGAACAGGATTTTTAGTTAAGGAAATGGTACTAGTGTTATCACAAAAGATTGTAATGCAGCCAAGATTGATGATATAGTCAATTAATTGGTGTTTAATCAAAGGACTTGGGCAGCACAGTTACCTGCAGCCACATACTCTGCCTCAGCAGTGGATAAGGCGACAGTGTGTTGTTTCTTAGATGCCCAAGACACTAGACATCAACCTAGAAATTGACAGTATCCACTAGTACTTTTCCTATCTATCCTACACCCGGCATAGTTTGCGTCTGTGTAAGCTATCAGATCTAGCTCACACTTAGAAGGATACCATAAGCCTAAGTCTAGGGTGCCAGATAGATACCTAAAAATCCGTTTCACAACTATCAAGTGTGATTCTTTAGGACATGCTTGAAATCTAGCACACAAACATATTGAGAATTGAGTATCAGGTCGAGAACCAGTAAGGTATAGCAAGGATCTAATCATACCTCTGTATAATTTGGGTTCTACCGTTTTACCTTCAAGATCTGAATCAAGACTAGTAGATGTTCCCATTGGTGCGGGTATTACCTTGAGGGTCTCCATCTTGAATTTCTTCAAAAGATCCTTGATGTATTTCTCTTGAGTTATAAATGTTCATTTTTTGGTTTGACACACTTGCAACCCAAGAAAAAATTTCAGCTCTCCCATTGAGCTCATCTCAAATTCACTGGTCATTAAAGCTGAAAATTCCTCACACATGGATAAATTGGTTGATCCAAATACTATATCATCTACATAAATTTGAATGATCAAGATTTCATTTTCACATACCTTTGTGAATAGTGTTTGGTCCACCTTACCTCTGGAGAATCTCTTTTCCGTGAGGAACTTGCTCAGCCTGTCATACCAAGCTCGGGGAGCTTGCTTCAAACCGTAAAGTTCCTTATCAAGTTTGTACACATGGTCAGAAAATTCAAGACACTCAAAACCCAGGGGTTGCTTAACATATACATCCTCTTTTATTTCACCATTTAGAAAAGCAGATTTGACATCCATCTGTTGTAAGGTTATTCCTAGACTGCATGCAGTAGCAAAAAGAATTCTAATGGCTTCTAGCCTAGCTACATGGGCAAATGACTCTTCGAAGTCAATACCAAACTCTTGGTTGTACTCCTGAGCAACCAACCTAGCCTTATTTCTAACAATTTTACCCTGCTCATCAGATTTATTATGAAAGACCCATTTAGTGCCTATTATGTTGCCATGAGAGGGTTTAGGAACTAGGTGCCAGACTTTGTTCCTATCAAATTGATTAAATTCTTCATGCATGGCATTAATCCAGTGCTCATCTTGAAGGGCACTATCTATGTTTTTAGGTTCTACCTGAGATACTAAGGCAAATGAGTTCAATTCATTTTCAACTCTTAAGTGTGCTCTAGTCGGTGGGTCATTTAAACTACCAATTATGTTCTCGAGGGGATGGTCTTTAAGAAATTTAAGGTTTGAGACCTGATTACCTGAACTCTCACTTACCTCCCCCTGAGTTTCAGATTCCTCAGCTTCTTCACCAGATTCTTTATTTTGGTCTTCTTTGGTTTTCAGAATTGCTCCATCAATCTTGTCCCTACATAAATCAGTTTCAGTTCTAATTTCAGACTCATCAAAGACAACATGAGGAGACTCTTCTACAGTTTTAGAATTGAGATTGAAAATTCTGTAGGCTCTAGACTTATCAGAATAACCTAGAAATATTCCAGGTTCACTTTTAGGTTCGAACTTATCAAGGTCTCTTTTGGAATTTATGTGAACAAAACATTTACATCCGAAAACCTTGAAATGAGCTAGAGAGGGTTTCTTACCTTTCAGAATTTCATAAGGAGTCATTTGAGTTGTGGGTCTTACCAAAGCTCTATTAATAATGTAGCATGAAGTGTTAATAGCCTCTGCCCAAAACTTCCTAGGTAGGTTTCCCTCTACCAGCATAGTCCTTGCCATTTCTACCAATGTTTGGTTTCTCCTTTCCACCACTCCATTCTGCTCTGGAGTTCTTGGTGAGGAGAACCTGTGAGTTATTCCATTCTCCCTGCAAAAATCATCGAAATGTGAGTTGACAAACTAACCACCATGATCAGACAAGATACTCAAAATAGCATGCTCATTAGTCTATTTTATTTTGTAAAAGAACTCCTGAAATTCTTCAAAAGCTTCATTTTTGTGAGACAAGTAAAAGACCCAAGTAAATCTAAAAAAATCATCAACAAGCATAAAGCCATATCTTTTTCTAGATAAGCTAACTGACCTAGTAGGTCCAAATAGGTCCATGTGAATTAGCTCATGTGGTTTAGAGGATAAGTTTTTGGTTCTAGATTTAAATGATTTTCTAGTCTGTTTACATTGAGTGCATGTCTCATAGATTTTATTTTAATTTTTGAAAGGAATTTTAGGAAGCCCTTTTACCATGCTGTGTTTATTCACTTTGTGTAGCACACTGTAGCTAGCATGACCTAATCTACGATGCCATAGATAAGCTAGGTCATCCCTATTAACATTAAGACAAAGGTTAGAATGTGCTACATCATCTAAGTCTACCATGTAGATGTTATTGATTCTCTTACCAGAAAATTTGACAGATTCAGAATTAGGTTCAAAAATTGTGCATGCAAGAGAGTCAAAAACCACTTTATGACCTTTATCACACAGCTGGCTAATGCTAAGCAAGTTATAGGCAAGGCCTTCTACCAACAGCACTTTATCAATGCAACAAGAAGAACACTTACCTACTTTACCTGATCCAATTATTTTCCCTTTGGTATTACCTCCGAAGGTAACATGGCCTGCATCCTTCTTCACCAGCATACAAAATTTGTCTTTATCCCTGGTCATGTGCCTAGAGCAGCCACTGTCAAGATACCATCAGTTTTGATTGGCTGCCAGGCATACCTGCAAGGAAATTAAGTGGAATGATTTGGAACCCAGAGCTTCTTGGGTCCCATAAAAACATTTATCTCATGTTGACTAGAAACAAGATGCTTTGGTATCCACATTTGATTTGGTTTCTTTATAGCAGTTGTGGATTTTTCATCATTCAATTTTGTCTGCCTCTTCTTGCCAATTTTATTCTTTGTGACTTGTTTCTTAGGTGTGGCATGTTTCCTGCTTTTAAAGTCATTTTTAAAGTTCCTTTGCCAGTGATCAATCCAATAGGCATTGGGAGCAATAGGTGCGTTATATCTCCTGAACTTACTTGGCTTGGAGTTGATAAAACCATAAGAGTTCTGACTTCTGAAATTGTTAACCCCAGTCATATAGGAATCCCAAGGATAAGGCTAATGCCTTTGAGTTGAGTATGAGTTCTGAAAGTAATTCTGCATAGGCCTCATGTAGAAGCTACCTAGACCTCCCTTTCCAAAGTTATGATAGTAAGTGCTGTAAAATGTAGGGTAGGTAGGAACAGTATTGTTGTGGCCTTGACCAGAGGTTCTTCTACTTGGCCCTTGATTCCTAGGGGACTTATACCAAGATGAAGTTGAGGTAGATGGAAATTGATAAGTGCCTCGACCATTCTGTGGAGATTTGTCAGCTTTCATTTTGGGGCTTCCTTGGACTCTAGCTCTAGAAGTCTGACCCCTATCCTATCCCTTGGTCTAAGGCTTGGGAGTGTATGAGCATGATTCCCTAGCCCCCTTCCCTTTGCCCTTGTCTCTGGCACTGGGTTTAGTTTTCTCAACATATTTCATCTTGTTCTTCTTCTAACTTTTTCCAGAAGTAATTTTTATCAGGGGTTGGAATGTCCCCTTTTCTGCAACAAAGGAAATAGTTCTCATGTCAAACATCTCCTTATTAGTTGGGTTGAAACCCAAACCTTCCTTTCTGAAATTTCCTTTTGTTCCCAAGATGGCGTTCAGATTTTCTGCACCTTGTGTCATGCCTTCAAGGGAGTTTTGTTTGTCTTTGTTTTCCTTTTCAAGATTTTCAATGACCTTTTTAAGTTCAACATTTACACCATTGATAGCTTCATATTTCTCAGTTGCTGTTCTGGCTTCTTCCTTAAATTCATGTATTTTCATTTTAATTTCATACATGGAGTTCTGCAAGTTTTCATTTTCCTTTTTCAAATCATCTAACACACTTTTACAACATTCAGCTTCATTCAGGGAGTTTTTCAGTTTTGAATTTTCAGTTTACAGACATGTAATTTTATCAGACAAGGAAGTGTCATTAGCTAATGAATTCATTTTCCTTTTTAGATGTCTGTTCTCCCTACGCATGTCTTCATATTTTTCTAAAATTTCAGCATAAGCGTCCTCCCATTCACTCTGTGTAAAATTGTCAAAGGGAGAAATTACCTTATCATCACCTTTTGCCATTTGGCAAATTCTGTCTTCTGCCTCACTGTCAGATGAGCTGCTCTGACTTCCTTCTTCTTCATCGCTCCAGGTGCTAACCATAGCTTTTGCCTTTTTGTTCTTCCACCTGGGCTGCTTGTCCTTGAGCTCTGGACAGTCTGCTTTGAGATGTCCTACTTTCCTACAATTGTAGCAAACAATGGCATCAATTTTCTTGGCAGGTTTAGGCTTGTGCTTGGACTGTCTTTTTCTTGAGAAGTACTTTTTCCTTAGCCCTTTCCCTTATTTCCTCAGGAATTTCTTAAACTTCCTGGTAATCATAGCAAACTCATCCTGATCTTCCTCAGAACTAGTGCAACTGCACTCACTGGATGACCCTTTGCTAGAGCTAACCTTAAGAGCTAAAGGTTTCCTTCTCTTTTCAGTCTCCTCAGTTTTCTTGAGGTTCAACTCATATGTCATGAGAGAACCGATAAGCTCATCTACAATGGTTGTAGCTAGGTTCCTAGACTCCTCTACTACAGTGGCCTTGGTATGCCAGATGGGTGTCAGGGACCTTAGAATTTTTCTAACAATTTCATACTCACTGTAGGTCTTTCCTAGACTTCTCAAGCTGTTAGTGATCACATTCAAGCGAGCGTACATCTCAGATATGGACTCTTCAGGCTTCATTTTGAAAGCCTCGTACTCAGAAACTAACATATTGGCTTTAGTTTCTCTAACCTGAGATGTCCCTTCGTAAATAACCTCTAACTTATCCCACATCTTCTTAGCAGTGGTACAGGAGGAAACTCTAGAGAATTCAGTGGGATGGAGAGCACATTGTTTAGCATTGATAGCTCCCCAATTCAAAGTGGACTTTCGGATATGCTCTTTAGTCCAGAATTCCTCATCTGGAGGTAAATTAAATGGACCTTTACTCACCACCTTCCAGATCTCATAATCCTTAGCACGGAGAAAAACCTGCATCCTATTCTTCCAGTGCACCGACCTTAGATGCAAAGGGCGCAAACATGCAAAATGAAATGTATAGATGCCAATCATAAAAAAAAATAACAAATTAACTTCAATGAATTAAGATAGAGGAGACATGACATGAAATTTATTGAACCACTCCAACTCTCACAACACCTTTTCATGCTGGGCCACCAGAAAGTCCGTTTCAAGTCCTGGTACATCTTGGTAGCTCCGGGGTAAATAGTGTACCTCGATTGGTGAGCTTCTTCTAAGATCTTTGTCTTCATCTCGGGACAGTCCGACACACATGTCCTTTCTCGGAATAATAATCTTCCATCCGATGCTAGCTTGAAATCAGGTTGCTCTTCTAGCTTGCCCTTTACTTCTACTAACATCAGGTCATTGTCTTGAAGTTCCTTGATCTCAGAGAGTAAATCGGGGTGCAAACTTATGTGAGATAAAGTCACACATTCCCTCTCCTCATCTATATTGATGTTAAGCTTGGAGAACTATTCCAACATTCTCCACTCTTGGATCATAAAACTGGCTAGCAGCACTCTTGACTTTCGACTAAGGGCATCGACTACAAGGTTACCCTTTCTGGGATGGTATTGTATAGTGAAGTTGAAGTCCTTGAGATATTCTAACTAGCGCCTTTGTCTCATATTCAATTCCCTTTGAGATAATAAATACTTGAGACTTTTATGATCGGAGTGCACGGTGAATTGTTCTCCATAGAGATAGTATCTTCAAATCTTTAAGGCAAACACCACCACGGCCAACTCTAAGTCGTGAACCGGGTAGTTCTCCTCATGCTTCTTCAACTGTCGGGAAGAGTAGGCAATAACCTTCCCTTGTTGCATTAATACACCACCAAGGCCAATACCAGATGCATCTGTGTAAACCTCGAATTTCTCTCCTTTAATGGGCAGTGCTAAGACGGGAGCAGTAGTTAGACTGTCCTTCAAGGTTTGGAAGCTTTCTTCACAATCTTTGGACCATTCATACGGATTCTCCTTTCGTGTTAGCCTAGTAAGAGGGACATAAATCTTGGAGAAGTCCTTTATAAATCGCCGATAATAACCAGCTAGACCCAAAAAGCTATGAATCTCGGTAGCATTTGTAGGTCTTTCCCAGTTCTTCACAGCCTCGACCTTTGATGGATCAACATAAATCCCGCTCCTTGAAATCACATGCCCTAAGAAAGATACCTCCTCGAGCCAGAAATCGCACTTGCTAAATTTGGCATAAAGTTGATTACTCCTCAATATTTACAATGCAATCCTCAAATGTTCTTCATGATCTTCCTCAGACTCTGAATAGATCAATATGTCATCAATAAAAACCACGATGAACTGATCCAGATGAGGCCTGAATATACTATTGATTAACTGCATAAAGGCTGTAGGGGCATTCGTTAGTGTAAAAGGCATAACAGTAAATTCATAATGCCCATACCTGCTTCGAAAAGTCATCTTGTGAATATCCTCATCCTTGATTCTCAGTTGGTGGTATCCCGATCTGAGATCAATCTTCGAAAAATATTTAGCTCATGATATTTGATCAAATAATTCATCGATCCTCGGTAGCGGGTACTTGTTCTTGATAGTAAGTTGGTTCAACTGCCGATAATCGATGCAAAGTCTCATTGATCCATCCTTCTTCTTGACGAATAGCACGGGTGCTCCCCACGGGGAAGTACTCGGTCTAATAAATCCCTTCTTCAAGAGCTCCATTAATTGTTCCTTCAATTCTTTTAGCTTAGAGAGGGACATCCTATAAGGTGCTTTAGAGACAGGGCCAGCACCAGGGACAAGGCCGATGGTGAAAGCCACTTCTCTTACCCGGGGTAGATCGGACAAATCTTCCGAGAATACATTGGGAAACTCCCTGACTACTCGAATGTCTTCTATCTTTGTCTCCTTTACCTCAGTGGCAGTTACAAATGCTAGGAAGGCTATACATCCTTAAGAGTTTACTAGCTCGGAGACTCAAAATTAGGGGTAACTTGCCTTGACTTCGTGGACTAGAGTAGACAAGGTTCGGGTAATCTTCAAAGGTTACCTTACCCTTCCGACAGTCTACCGCCGCTGTGTGTATGGATAGCCAATCTGCGCCTAGAATGACATCATAGCCTTCCATGTCCATTCCGACTAGGTCGACAGGTAAGTTTTGTCCTTTAATTAATACTTCTGTTTCTGGGTAATGA
Source organism: Amorphophallus konjac (assembly GCA_022559845.1). Taxonomy (NCBI): domain Eukaryota; kingdom Viridiplantae; phylum Streptophyta; class Magnoliopsida; order Alismatales; family Araceae; genus Amorphophallus; species Amorphophallus konjac. The sequence continues at coordinate 149,048,318 of CM040118.1, forward strand.
TGTGTAATTTCGGAGCCAGTTCCAATCGGGGTGGAAATCACTAGTTTCGAATCCAACAAGACAGGTTCCATAGGTAATGTTTTGGCAAATTTTTGAGAAATGAAGGAATGTGTCGCGGGTATCGAATAAAACAAGTGTAGACTTGGAACATATATTTAGGGTACCTTCCACGAGTCCGCCTTCACTTTGCTCCGCCTCTTGTAATGCTTGGAGACGGCCTTGCTTCTTCGCCGGGTGCTTTTCCTCATTATTGGCTTGCTCATTCAACAACGGACAATCGGGAATCCAGTGGTCACGACTCCCGCATCGGAGACAAGCTCCCAGCCTCCTCCAACACTCCTCGGCCCTATGACCAGCCTTGTCACAATGCTCACCTCTTTGGAAGGTGTGGTAGTAATAGGAAATGGCTTCTTTCCATTCTTAAGCTTCTTATCTTTGGAGGAATCGCCTCCATCATGGGTTCTCTTTTTTGTTGAATGCTGGCTTAAATGAACCGGAGCTTGTAACATGCTCCTTCTTGTCTCTCCCATGGATCTCGTCGGATAATTCCGTGGCGTCTTCTAATAGTTATGCCCTTCTCACCATCTCCGAATAGACTTGTATGTCCATCGGCGCCAGTTGTGTGATATAGTGGGGTCGTAACCCATTGAGGAATTGACGAGCCTTCATCTTTTCCGTACTCACCAAATGTGGTGCATAACAGAAAATTCTCGAGAATTGGGCCTCATACTCGGCCACTAACAAACTCCTTTGCTTTAATGCAGCAAAATCTCTGACTTTCTTCTCTTGTAAGCGGTCGGAGAAATACTTGCCATTAAAGTGTTCAACAAACTTGCCCTATGTGATGTGATCATGCGACAGCGTAGCTTCTACAGATTCCCACCAGAAGCGAGCATCCCGTTCCATTTGGAAAGTTGCCAATAAAACCTTCTCGTCATCCGTGCATTGCATGACACGGAATATGCCTTCTATTTCCTCTATCCAATTCTCGGCATCGTCGGGGTCGGACGAGCTGGTGAACTTTGGTGGGTTCATATTCCTGAAACCTCGGTGGAGGTCTCCCGCTCCACGATTCATACCACCTTGCGCTACTTGTTGTAGTGCCTGGGTGAGACCTTGAATGGTGCGTTGCATGCCACGCCATTGGGCTCATTTGGCAGCCACGATCCTATAAGATTTTTTTTAAATTAAGTTAATATGTGACTAACAATAAGGTTTTGTTATCCTGAGCGAGCTTAACCCATGACTTTACCCAATCTCACCGGGTGTAAGATTTAAACCTATCATTGGACTTGGTTTCCTAGGTAACTTGAATACCAAGGCTTTGATACCACAAAAATGGTTACGCCCCGAGCGTGAAAGGAACTTGGTACGTATGACGAGTTTATATCAATCATGTCAACCAGAGCACGAGGTAACTCGACACATAAGACACAGTGCACCAAGCAAGATAATACCAAATCCAATTTATTCATTATTACCATCAAATAACTCCATTACATAATCTTTCAAAGGAAAAGAGTACTAAATGACATTGTAAGCTCAATAAAAAGAAAATTACAATGATAGACTCAAGAAAGATGAAAAAGACTCGACTTGATGATAACATAAGATATCCGGGTGCAACTCTACTCTCGACTCTCTTGGTCATCCCCATCCGAATGATCCTCGTCATCAGAGTTACCTGAAAAATAGGGTAAAATACTAGGTGAGCGAATGCTCAGTAGGGATTACATCTCAAGTACAAGCTTACTTTAAGTAAATTACATGTTACATGAATGCATGTATAGCTATGCATGAACACAAGATAATGTCAAGAGTGAAATAACGAGAAGTAATATAGATGAACTAGCAAATTCCAAGCATGTAGTTTTAACTCATGTCATGGGAATTGGCTATGTAATGTAGCAAGTAAATACCCATTCCGGGCCACGCAAGTCCTGTCATGTCAAGTCAAGTCAAGCACGAGATCGTGGAATGTCATAATCTAAAAAGTCATGCACTTCGATGTAATGCCACACCATGATCAATATAGCTCCCATGGACACAAGTTCTTTCGGGTGCTCCTCTCAGGACTAGATCGGGCCCCATTAACGCCAAGCATTGAGTCATGTAAATATTTCGACATCTACTATAGTTTATAGCCAATAGAATTCTAAAGGAATAAGCCATTGTAAGATAATAAGGTAGATTCATAGAATAAGGAGTTCAAGGATAGAACTTTGAATAAGGATGACATAGCGATAAGTGTCTCATAAAAATCACGACATTCGTGAAACTAGGTAACTGGCGTCCACTCAGACCGCCAAAAATTATATAATTGGCGCCCATTGGGGTGGCCGCTAATTCCGGGAACAGTACATGCACGAAGAAATAGCGTCACTTTAAGTGGTCACTAATTCAATTTGCATCCACTGTCTGGTCTCTAATTCCGGACAGATGCAGACTCTCACAGAACACTATAAACAATGCTCCATGATGGCTAGGGCGTCATGTTTATTTAGAGTGACATGACAAACAAGGTTCCAGGGTTTTGAGGGTACAACCAGCTCGACTACCTTGAGGGAATCCAAAGCTAGGGTAGACTTATAGAGGCCTTAGAGAAAGAATTTCCAATCTGGCGGAAGGAATATCCGACGGATGGGTCATTCAATCTCCAAGAATTGAGGTGTAAGCGTGAAACAACGTGTAACAGAGACTCTATCTTCGGACTTGAGATAAGAGTGCCAAAAGACCAACGATATGGGTCAAAACCTGATAAAACATAAGAGATAAGAAATCGCATCAATACAGAGGGTGTCAATAAAGGAATTAGCATCTCTCCAGAGAGGCGCTAAATTAATAATTAACTGAATTTAAATAATGTTACATTAAATTGGCGACCTTTCACGAAGGCGCCATATCTAAAAATAGCGTCCATGTCTTGGACGTCAATTCTTGATTTCCAGCCTTTTTCTTATAAATTCAATAATTAACAGGAATTGGCGCCCTCTCAAGGGGGCACTATATCTATAATTAGCGTCCATGTATTGGATGTCTGATGCGAGACGGACCACGGACTCGATTCCAATTGGAATGCGATCCTTGGACTCTATGCAAACTTGCGATCGTCCCTTAGCGAGGGAAGCGTCGGACGTGCACGGTTGAGAAATCGGCAGTGAGATAGGGTGGTCGGCTCTCTCTTGTGCCCAGATTGGGTCACGGGATGGTCACGCTCTCTCTCGCAGAAGCGGTAATGTAATAATATGAAGCGAACTAATTACCCTATCATGCTCTCTAGCAGCGGCATATGAAATATATACGAATAAAGTAAGTTACTGAGCAAGAGAGAGAACACGATACCTCCACGCTCCCGACGTGGGGAAGACGATCTCGGCCGAATTCGGTAACTCCCGGTAACAGTAATGAATTAAATTACAACAATGAAATATTGCCCACTCCACACAGGGAGGTAAAGGGCTACACAAGTGGGCCCGGGAGGACCGATCTCGGGTTGACGGGCTGCACTTGATCACCCCGTCGGCGCGGTTCGGACTGCGTATGCTACTGGTTGTGGGGCCCACGCGCTGGTCGGTGGGGTCGTGTGGGACCGGGGTGGCACCACTGTGGTGGGGACGCCTGGGGAAGCGCTTCCTGGGGTGGCGGCGCGCTGGTTCACCGGCCGGAGGCCTGGCGGCTCCGATCGGCACCAGTCGGAAAGAGTGCCCACGGATCTGCTGCTTCTGTTTTCAGACGCGCGCTCCGGCAAGATCGGTTGCTGCGATCAATCCTGACGTTGGATCGAAGCACAGAAGATATCGTTGGAAAGCTCTTTCGAAGTCCTTCAATCTAGGACAAGAGAGATGAATTGGATTTGCACGGATCTGGCCTTTGTTGATTTTTGAAGTTTCTGTTGGACAGTTCCCGAAATCTTAGAACAGTAGAGAAGTTTCCTGAGAACTATTTTTGACCGTGGGGTAGACCTCAGATTCAGGCTTCAAGCTCTTCATGAAAGTTATAGAGGGGAGAGAGAGGAAAACGTCAATATTTGTTGTGAAGAAATTGGTGGAGGTTTAGATTTTGTGAGGGTTTTATACTGGTGGGTGGTCGGATCTGGACACTGGCTGACAGAACTATAGGGGAACCAGAAGATGATTTTTAGAAAATATGAGATGCCCTTTAGAAATTCGACAAAAATTCTTGGGTGTAGGGGATGGTGGATAGAACCTCCAGTAATTTTTGGGGTTCCAGAAAAAAATCAAAATATGGTCCGGAAATAGGAAACGCAGGGTTTTTATCACTGTAGACAGAAACCTGGCAGAACTGGAAGAAAAAGTTGGACGAAAATGTAAAAAATAGAAACAAGAAACTAGAGGCCTAACCAATTTTTGTAGAACGTGGAGGGGACCTCTGGAACACACCCTAAAAATTAGGGCTCCAGCTGAGCTCGTGGCTGAGAGACAAAAATCATGGCAGTACCTGTTGTCCTGGATGGACAGAACTGCAGAAGCGGCTTCGCGGCGGCACGAACGGCGGCGGCGGCACCAGAGATTGATTCTCGAGGTAGAGAGGAGGAGATAGAAGGGATGAACACTCTAGAAATGCAGAGGAGGGGGAGGGAACCAGAGGAGAGAGGTAGGGGGCACAAGAAGCTTCAAGCATACAATAATTTTTTTCTCTTCATTAATTCAAGAATAATAGAAATACATGGCTTATATAATAAATGGAAAAAGACCAAGAATGCCCTCAGATCTAGGATCTGGAGGGGCAAATAAGGGACATCACATTTGAATCAAACAAAATAAAAAAAGAAAATCCTATTTAATTTTAAAGGGGGGGGGCGCCCCCTTGACCAAGGGGGAGGGTAGGTGGCCTACCCTTGACCTTTTAACACACTTGTCTCCCATGTGGTCAATTGGCATTAAAACCTTCTAGATGGCCACCTAGGATGGTTGACCAGTCCAACATAGCTTAGGTGACTCAATGGGGAAGGGCTGGGGGCCCCCTAGCAGGTCCTACTGACATTTTACACAAAAACTCAGTAAGACTCACAATTGTGTACCCATATATGACAAGGGTATACATACAAATATAAAAGGACATACATGCAAACAAAATGTGGACGGCCTTGCTTCGATGTCCCCATCAATTCTCCCCGGGTGGGAAGAACTCGACCCCGTCGAGTAAAGGGGTGACTGCTCGAGTAGCTCCGGCGGATCCGTCACCGTACCAAGTAGCGCGGGTACGCTCCACTCCAAGTGATCGTCACCTGCTCATTCCGTATATACTCGATATGCACATGCTGCTATGGGAAGAGGCTAGTGGTGGAACACTCCGGGGTGGGGTCACTCTCAAGGGGAAGGAGGGGGCTCGAAGACTCACTAGGAATCACCGCTGGGTCCCTGTAGGTGACTAGATCCGGGGCATAGATGTAGAACTGATCCCATACTCATCGAGCGAGTCCACTCGCCTCTCACTCATAAGAGACCGACAACGAGCTTGCACAAGACACATGCAGACTCACCATGCACTAACACACGTATGCAAACCACACAAACAAGCCACACAAACAAACCACGCAAAGAAGAAACACACTGACTCATGCATGACCCTAGACTTAAGGTGGTGGTAACATCAACCCCACTAAGTGGCCACATCCTGGGCTGTGGCAGACTCCTCTAGACCTTCCACTTCATAGTACTCATCGGCTAGTGCCGGATCGGACTCATAGGTGACAAGCTTGAGCCCAGAAGGCGAGGCTTCTCCAACCCCTAGGGCTAGTGTGGTACGAGTGGGGCATTGGTTGGCAAAGTGGCCAAACCCATGACAATAGAAACACTATAGACGGGACCTACTACTCTCTCCGATGAGAGGGCACTTACCCTTATCCTCCCGATGGGTAGGGGGTGTAGGTAGCAATGGTGGAGGTGTAGGTGTCTTGAGCAATAGGGGTGGGGGTGCCGGTGCCAGAGGGCGGGCAATGGGTGCCGGGGGTTGGGATGGAGGTAGATCCCGGGGTGGGGGAGGACGAGGCTGTGGAGCGAAATGCTCCTGACGGGTGGGCTCCTGAGATCGAGCCATGGGGGCCCACTGAGGTGGGCCTAAAGAGTGGCGGGGCTCGGTGCTACGAAGAGGGGTGGGACCCGATTGATGGCTAGGCTCGAACTCTCCCTCAAATTGCTCCAACTCAAGAGCAACTTGATATGCTTCTTCCAAGATCTTGGCATTACGGCGGAATAGCTCATACTGGTAGTGTGGCCGCAAACCACGTCGAAAGCGGGACACGGGCATGGTACTCTCCTCCGAGACACCACATCGTAGAAAGTACTCATCAAATTCAGCAATGTATTCGGAGACGGATCGGTCTCCCTGGCTAAGACTTTGCCACCTATTGATGAGTCGCTGACGGTACGTGGGAGGAAGGTACTTTTGCTGAAGCTTAAGCTTCATTTCGCCCTATGTGTCAATCGGGGGCTCTAGCCGCTGAAATAATAGGTTCTCTACATTCTTCCAATAGGTTTGTGCCTATCCCATGAGCTTCATGGTAGCAAATTGGATCCTTCGACGTTTCGACATGTCGTACCAATCGAAGTATCGGTGCATGTCTAACTCCCAATCTAAATAGACTTTCGGATCTAAAGACCCGTAAAAAATGGGAGGATCCGCTCGCACGGTCTTAAGGACCCTATCGTCCTCCTTATCTCTTTGTGGTTGGAGGCCACGACGGCGTTGACCATACCCCTCATAGGCGTTATCGGACCCATAGTCCTCACGTCGCGGTAGTTCGGGAACCCGAGGAGGGGCGGGTGGAGGAGCCTGTGGTGGCTGAGGAGCAAGTGCAGGCAGGCCTTGGGCCACATGGATGGGCTGGGCCTACGCTATGGGAATGGCTTGGCCTTAGGCAGCCGCCTGAGCGGGTATGAGTGGGCCTTGGGCCACTATAGGAGGGTCTCCGTGCGACATCTTATCCAACCGTCTGACTAGACCTTGGACGGATCTGTCGGATGACTCCATCCGTTCCTCCATGGCATTAAAACGGCCATCTATGCGGTCTGAGAAGCTCTTAAAGGCTGCCTCGGTTTGGTCCATCCGGTCTACGAGGGTCATGATCGCCTCGCGCAAGGACTGAAGGTCTCCCGAGATGATATCCCGTGGGTTGGCCATAGGTGTAGGGAGATGGTATTGGGTACCTCGTCGAGTGGGCATGTAAAGGACACAAGGACTAGGAGACACAGACCAATGCAAACAAGTGATGCACCTAGACTTAACCAAGACTCGGTACGTGGCAGAGTTAATCGATCCGAAGACCACTCGCGCAAGTGTGCGGCCTTCCCGATAGGCGTAGCCTAACGTTCGGACAACACCTTTTTATATACTGAGTAAAGGGATGTAAATGCAACCTACACTGACTTAGACGATGACTAGACGTAAATGACACACTTTTCTTTTTTTATTTTTAGACACCCTAGACTCAAACTCGCTCTGATACCAAACTGATGCGGGGCGGACCACGGACTCGACTCCAATTGGAATGCGATCCTTGGACTCTATGCAAACTCGCGATCGTCCCTTAGCGAGGGAAGCGTCGGACGTGCACGGTTGAGAAATCGGTAGTGAGCTAGGGTGGTCGGCTCTCTCTTGTGCCCATATCGGGTCACGGGACGATCACGCTCTCTCTCGCAGCAGCGGTAATGTAATAATATGAAGCGAGCTAATTACCCTATCATGCTCTCTAGCAGCGGCATATGAAATATATACGAATAAAGCAAGTTACCGAGCAAGGGAGAGAACACGATACCTCCACGCTCCCGGCGTGGGGAAGACGATCCCAGCCGAGTTCGGTAACTCCCGGTAACAGTAATGAATTAAATTACATCAATGAAATATCGCCCACTCCATGCAGGGAGGTAAAGGGCTACACAAGTGGGCCCGGGAGGACCGATCTCGGGTTGACGGGATGCACTTGATCACCCTGTCGGCGCGGTTCGGATGGCGTATGCTGCTGGTTGTGGGGCCCACGCGCTGGTCGGTGGGGTCGTGTGGGACCGGGGTGGCACCACTGTGGTGGGGACGCCTGGGGAAGCACTTCCTGGGGTGGCGGTGCGCTGGTTCGCCGGTCGGAGGCCGGGCGGCTCCGATCGGCACCGGTCGGAAAGAGTGCCCACGGATCTGCTGCTTCTGTTTTCATCGTGACGTCGGATCGAAGCACAGAAGGTATCGTTGGAAAGCTCTTTCGAAGTCCTTCAATCTAGGATCAGAGAGATGAACTGGATCTGCACGAATCTGGCCTTTGTTAATTTTTGAAGTTGTTGTTGGACAGTTCCCGAAATCTCAGAACAGTAGAGTAGTTTCCTGAGAACGGCCTTTGACCGTGGGGTAGACCTCTGATTCAGGCTTTGAGCTATTCATAAAAGTTATAGAGGGGAGAGAGAGGAAAATGGCAATATGTTTTGTGAAGAAAATGGTGGGGGTTTGGATTTTTTGGGGATTTTATACTGGTGGGTGGTCGGATCTGGACACTGGCTAACAAAAGTGTAGGGGAACCTGAAGACGATTTTTAGAAAATATGAGATGGCCTTTAGAAATTCCAAGAAAATTCTTGGGTGGAGGGGATGGTGGATAGAACCTCCAGTAATTTTTGGGGTTCCAGAAAAAAATCAAAATATGGTCCGGAAATAGGAAACTCAGGGTTTCTATCACTGTAGATAGAAACCTGGCAGAACTGGAAGAAAAAGTTGGATGAAAATGTAAAAAATAGAAAACAGAAACTAGAGGCCTAACCAATTTTTTTAGAACGTGGAGGGAACCTCTGGAACACACCCTAAAAATTAGGGCTCCAGCTGAGCTCGTGGCTGAGAGAAAAAAATCGTGGCAGGACCTGTTGTCCTGGATGGACAGAACTGCAGAAGCGGCTTCGCGGCGGCACGAACGGCGACGGCGGCACCAGAGATTGATTCCTGAGGTAGAGAGGAGGAGATAGAAGGGATGAACACTCTAGAAATGCAGAGGAGGGGGAGGGAACAATAGGAGAGAGGTAGGGGGCGCAAGAAGCTTCAAGCATACAACAATTTTGTTCTCTTCATTAATTCAAGAATAATAGAAATACATGGCTTATATAATAAATGGAAAAAGACCAAGAATACCCTCAGATCTAGGATCTGGAGGGGCAAATAAGGGACATCACATTTGAATCAAACAAAATAAAAAAATCCTAATTAATTCTAAAGGGGGGGGGCCCTTGACCAAGGGGGAGGGTAGGTGGCCTACCCTTGACCTTTTAACACACTTGTCTCCCATGTGGTCAATTGGCATTAAAACCTTTTAGATGGCCACCTACGATGGTTGACCAGTCCCACATAGCTTAGGTGGCCCAATGGGGAAGGGCTGGGGGCCCCCTAGCAGGTCCTACTGGCATTTTGCACAAAATCCCAGTAAGACTCACAATTGTGTACCCATATATGACAAGGGTATACATACAAATATAAAAGGACATACATGCAAACAAAATGTGGAGGACCTTACTCTGATGTTCCCATCAACGTCATTTCATGATTTCCATATTATTGTTGATTTAATAATTTAACAGGAATTTGCGTCTACCTACAGAGGCACTATTTTTACAATTAGCGGCTGTATGAACAGTCGCCCATTCTTTTACTGTGTACAGGTTATAAAGCATCAGGCAGGTACATCTTTACACACAAAGCACTGTTGATTTCTAATGGAAAAGCATGAACAATAGCATAATGCTTTGCACAGGGATTTTTAAGAAACTAAGGATATGGATGTGTAGAGAAAATTATGGAGATCTTAAAAACATACTCATGTAGAATTATCAGAGCTAGGTTCCATAATTATTAATTTATAAACATGGGTTAATTATTAAATGCACTAAAAGAATTAGCATCAGGATGATGGTTGCTCATTAATTGGCGCCCAGAAGACTCTCGCCAATTCAAGAATTAGCGCCCGTCCACATGGTCGTCCATTAATCTGCGACTACTGCTCTGGCCACTATTTTATCATGCAGTAGTAAAGTATGTTTCTACGTAAAACTCAAGAACAACAATCACAGATATGTGATATGGAGACAATAACAAGGATTCTCATGCATGCAGGGCTATTTACTATTATTTGTGCTTCGATGCTTGAGATAACCTACCTTGTATGGGTTTGACATAGAAGGACGACGAACAGAGAAGAAGAATAAGACGTTGAACAGCAACTACAGCAGCAGCAACACACATACTCGAAGAAGATAGCAGCCCTCTTCTTCTCACCCAACCGCAGGGGACGAAGATAGCAGCAAGGAAGCAGAGGAACGAAGCAGCACGTGGAAACGCCTTCTCCACGCTTAGCAGTAGGAGGAAGACAAGGACGTCGATGCACGTACCGCACTCTTCGAACGCAGCAGCAACATGATGCTTTGCTTCGTCCGTAGAGGTCATATATATAGAGTCTTACTCTCACCTTTCCTGGTGGGATTTAAATTTCCTTCATTGAATCCTAATGGGTTTAAAACTTCCCACGCAAATCTCCCTCTATCCATAGTCACAGCAGCTTTCCTAGTTGATTTGAAAACCCTAATTTCCCATGCAACTCCCTTTGAACGTAATAGATACTTGGGTAGCCCAAAGGCCCTATAGTAATGGTATTTGTGTAAGTATCCTTATAAACTCCATATTTCTCTTAGGCCCATTTTCCTACAAAAATCTATAAGGCCTACTTAGCTTGTTTGTGTTATTGAGTTATGTGGTTTTAAACAGAAGGGTTGTAAATATATATATATATATACATATAAGCCTGTAAGGCCTATTTGCTATTGGGTTTACAGTTTTGGGTTTTATTCTTTTAATTTATTTACAGTCCATTAAACATTATGTATATTTTATTTGGGATGCTACACCGCTTGCACAACTCCTTTTTCATCCAAACAATTGTTGCTTTCATTGAACCTTCTCAAGATTACTTCATCTTGAACTTTGAATCAATTCTTATCAGGTGGCGTTGATCGCATGTCTCATCACACTTTGGCATCTACTTTTCAGTTCGCTTTCACTCCATTCCACTCCATTTCACTTCATTCTATTTCATTATAGTTCATTTCGTTCCATTCCATTCTACTTCGTGTCACTCCCTTGCAAAGCTGACGCGAAGGTGGGGGCAGCTGTAGACACGCCAAAATCAACATCACTTTGAGTATATTTCCTATCGCATTACAATGCCCCAAATTGACCCTCAAATCGACTTATTTGAGTGATTTTCCTTAATTATTGATTATTCAACTTTCTCCTGTCTTTCCATATTTTTCCCTATTTTTTGATTTGTTAGGATTTTTCTCCAATTTTTGGGGGCTATTTTGAATTAGAGTCAGACCTTGTGGATGCCAATCCTTTGAATTAACGTCAGCGATCAAGTCACCAATTCTTTCAGAGTGACTTTGTTAAATGGTTAGGGCAAGGGTGAATAGCCCACCCCTCCTTCAGGGGGCGAATAAGCCATCCGACCCTCCTGGTTGACTGGCTTATTCGAACAAAACCATAAATTTCTTCTGTGAAACTTGGTTAGGGTCGGCACTTGTCAAAGGTGGGTAGAGTGTGTACTGGTGCATAAGTAGGGAACCGGTTGGGAATCGGAGAGTAAGTCAGCCAAGGGTGGTGTATTCTGTTAACAAAGAGGGCCTCAAGAATTAACGCTCGTCAAAGAAGGCGTTACTTTTAAAATTCGCATCCAGATAGGCGGACGGGTATTCTTTTCTTAACTTTTTTGGCCAAATTTGAATTATTATTGAATTAATGCCTTTCTAGAAAGGTGTCAATTCTTTAATTGGCGTCTGGCCAGGTGGACGCGTATTCTCTTCCTTATTTTTTGGCAAAAATTTATGATAATTATTTAATTAGCGCCTCTTCGAAAAGACGCTAATTTTCAATTCGCGTTCGCCATCATAGACACGACTTCTTCTCTTCCCCATTTTTGTGCCAAATTAGTTTTCAAGAAGAATTAATGCCTCTGCGGGAAGGCACCAATTCTTTAATTGGCATTCGTGGCTTTGACGCTAATTCTATTTTCTTATTTTTTTCCTATTAATATTGAATTAACACCTCTCCACAAAGCCGCCAATTCTTTAATTGGCGTCTGTGTCCTTGACGCTAATTCCATTTCTATATTTTGAGCCGTTAAATTATTACCAAAATTTGATAAAATTCCTAATTCGCGTCCGTTCAGGTGGACACAAATTCCCTTTCCAATTTTTGGTAATTCCTGACTTTCTATAAAAAATCCAAAAATGGCATCTTAAGCTCTAACGTTAATTTAAATTCGCGTCCAAATCATGGATGCAGATTTCATTTCCATATTTTGTGCTTTTAATTTCGACCAAAATTCGTATAAATTCCTAATTCGCGTCATTCCCCCTGGACGCGAATTCTTTTCTAATTTTGGTAATTTATGAACTTTCCATATTTAATTCTAAATTGGCGACTGCCTTCCTGACGCCAATTAATTAGCGGCCAGTGTGTCTCACGCAAATTCCTGTAGAATTCTGATTCTAGCAGAGCCTCTTTCTTTCCTCACTTTGGCCTCTTTTTCCACTTGGGAAAGGGTTCCTATGGCTTTCTAAGATTGTGAGGACATATGGCAGGATATTTTATCACTCCAAATACCATCAAAACATGGTTTTATATTTTATCACCTCTATAAATAGGACCCCCCTCTCCCTTGTGTTTAAAGGCTGAATTTTGATCTCTTGGGGAGGTGCTACTAGACTAAAGACTCAAGGAGAAGGAGTCTTCCATGCATCTTAAAGCTACATCCATTGGAGATCTTCTTCCCTTGAAGCTACATTGAAGTTCCTTGGAGAAATAAACCAATAAGCCTTTCTTCATCTCCTTCTCTTTATTTCACTAGTTTGCATGAATCATATCTTTTTTCCCTTTTATTTCTTTTCATCTCAACCACGTTGAGATCCTCCTAATTGTGCAACACTTGCACCCTCCTCTTCATCACATCATTTTTACCTACCCTTTGCATAAGGGGTTTTAAAAGCTAACACCAATAAGGTGTGTTCATGTTTATTTATGTCAAGAACTTGATGCTACACACTTTATATTTCTAATCCAATCATTTTGTTGGTGTTTGTTCATTTTGCAAGGGTAATCATAAGAAGAGCTCTCTTCATTGGCCGGCCGATAGGAAGAGAAGGTTGGAGCTCACAAATCCCCCGCACTTTTCAAAGGTATTTATTCACGATCACCTCCCTTTGTTTATTGTTATTATCATTCGAGGCCTGCGGTCTTTGGTGATCACATATCCTTATAGTATCCACACATGCTCCCCTTTCTCCCCCTTTATCCCATTCATCTTGTTAATCCATCATTTTCTAATTCTCTTTTTTATTATTTAAAATCTTGTGGATTTTTGATGCGGACATGAAAGCAAGCCCACTAACATTTTATTTACATTTTTATCCATGGCAAATATAAGCCAATGTGTTAGTCCTTAGGAATTAGTGGGTTTCTTTGCAAAAGGCCATGTAGGCTCGACGGGACCCCCACCTTCTTTCCCATTGGGCCACATAGGTTCTAGGGCCTACATGGGCTGGTCTTTGGTCCATGGGAGAATATGGACCTAGGTAAAAAATTCAAAATTCTCCCCTTGACCAAGAGGGAGGGCACCCCCTCTCTTGTCTCATACGGGGGAATTAAATATTCCCCCCCATTTCCCCCCTTTTACCATTTTTTATGTTTGTATGAATTTGACCACATGGGAGAAGATTATTCTATCCCTTAATTGCCCCTCCCTAACCCTAGATCCGAGGTTAGTTTAGGTCTTTTAGCTAGTTATATAAAACACTTGTATTTCCATATTTTGATAGAATTAATGAATGAAAATTGAAGAATTGCCAAGGAGCCATGGGCGCCCCTCTCTCCTCTCTCCCCCTTGCAGTTGGATTGCTATGATTTCTATGGTGTGATGCCATAATCTTGGTCGATTCCAAGATCTATCACCTCCGCTGGATGTGACTTCCAGCCATCGCCGCCGCCGCCTCTGTTCGTGCCGCCATCGAGCCGCCACAACCCGGTATTCAACCTACTGTCCAGGATTTCGAGATCCAAGATAGAAGCTCAAAGATTACATTGGTTCTTCTAATCCAGCCGTCTGATCGACCTCAAATTTTGAGCGTTTGTTCCCCCTGTCATCCCCCATCTCCAGTTTAATTTTCAGGTCAATCAGCCCCCGTTTGCCACCCTTCCCAATCAATTCTTTCCACCCCTGACAGTCTGCCCATCAGCAGGTCTGCCGGATAGTCACCTGGTTTTCTATTTTTTCCACCCCCAAAACCTTGTCATAAAAATACCAAAATATTTATGTGCCATCCTCACGTCCCCCCTTTCACCCATAAAATTCCCAAAGTCCAGATCCATCGTTTTCCCATCGGTCAAAATTCATTCTCAGGGAGATCTCAATCTGTCCTGGCTTTTCTGAAAATCTGAGCCAGAAACAATTTCGGAGCACATAGTTTTTCATTTCGATCCAGACCATTGGATTGATCTGAAATTCCCATATGTTGTAGATCTTTGAGTCTACTTGCCAACGGCGCCAATCTTGCCTCGATCCTACACCGGATCTGGGCGTGGTGATAATTCTCGTGAAGGCGCGCAAATCTATCCTGTGACAGGCCAGCAGAAGCAGTCCGTCAGATAATTCCTCCAAAAATACGCCGGCCCAGATTCAGCCGCCGCCGAGTTCAGGGATCGAAGAGGAGCGTTCCACTGGCGTCCCAGCCAACCGTCTTGACCATAAGTCGACCGGAAGCTACCGTCCCAGCAGCCAAGGTCGCTTGCTGTCCAGCGAGTCAGAACAGTGCCGAGTCGGACCAACAGTCCGCCTCCTGCCCGAAAGCCCTTCCGACTTGCTGCCCGTCAACCCGAGCTCGATACACTTGGGTCCCACGTGTAGCCCTTTACCTCCCTGCGTGGAGTGGGCAACAAAAATCACTGCTGTAATTATTTAATTACTGTACACCGGGAGTACGGGTTATGGCTGGGGTCGTCTTTCCCACGTCCGGAGCATGGAGGTATCGTTTCCGTTCCCCTCTCTCGGCATTTTGCTTACTTCGTATATTTCTATATGTCGCTGCTAAAGGTGATAGGATAATGAGCTCTTATATTATTTCAATCATCGCTACGAGAGAGAGTGAGACCCATCCCCCGACTCGATCCGAGCACGAGAGTGAGTAGACCACCCTTGACTCATTGCCGATTTCTCAACCGCGCACATCCGCACGCTTCCCTCGCTTGGGACGAGTCGCGAGTTTTCCTAGAGTCTCAGGTTCGAGTCCAAATTGGCGTCGAGTCGCATGTCGTTCCGCATCAAATTGGTATCAGAGCTAGTTGAGTCTAGGGTAGTCAGTCCAAGGTGTCGCATTGCATTCTGATACCAGGTATATTAAAAGGTGCCTCCGAATGATAGGTTACGCCTATTGAGAAGGTAGCACACTTGCGTGAGTGCGATCTTCAGATCAAACCTCTGCCATGTATCGGATACTGGTTGAGTCTAGGTTTGTAGTCGAGTCTGCATTCCAACTTTGCATTGTTATTTTAGGGTCGTGTCTAGTCCATTAGGAAGTCAGTTTGTCTTGTCCCGAGTGTCTGCATGTCGAACCCATAAGTTCCCCCAATTCCCCATGGATCCCCAGTCCCTAGTTCATATGAATGGTGGCGCGACACCCAAGGATGGGGAATCCAACCCTTCCACCACCGTAGGCCCGAGGCCTCAGACTTTTATGGTCCAAAGTCCCGAGCGACTACCTAAAGTGGGAAGCCGCTATGGACGAATACTTTGAGTGTTACACTATGTCGGATGCCATGCAAGTCGTCTTTGCCCAAAGGCGGCTTTTTCACGAAGCCGCATGAAAATGGGAGAGCGTTGAACGCATGAGGGAGATTAAGAGGCAATGGTCCATCGAGTCATGACGTGAGATGAAGGGCGAGCTTAGAAGGGTCTACCTACCCGGCCTGGCCACCTCCAACCAGCCCCACCCAGTCACCTCTAACCGACCCCACCCAATCACCTCAAACCAAGTGGGTCATAGTTGGAGGCAAAGAGCCCCGCACGTGGATGAGCCTCGACCCAAGACTAGGCCGAAAGACCAGGAGTGAATCCACCACGATGCCCCTACTTCAAACCCCACCGTTGCTGAACTCTTCAAAATCATTTCGGATCGAGTGGATATGATGTGCACTTAAATTGATAGACTCCTGCCCGAGCCTAAGGAGGTTGAAGCCGGTAGTCTTAACCCGGCACCATCTACGGAGTCCCCAGGTCCTCTCACCATCATAGAGGACGTCCCTGCCGCACCCAAGGGAGATGCTTCGCCTTTCGACCCTCATCTAGAGCCATTCTTGCCTCCCGAGGGTGAACTTGTCATTGGAGAGCCTTTAGCTAGCTAGTTAAGGAAGGGCCTACTTCTAGATGCTTCGATCCCTTGCTACCCATCCATGGAACCAGCACTCCAAGTAGTACCCCTTAACTCTTTTCACACCACTTTCCAGTCCTTCTGCTTTGTAGAAAGTGTAAAGGACTTTATTAGGAGTTTAGATGGTCAAAGGGAGTTGACGTGTATGTTGGCCTTAGGGTCTGACCAACCTTATAGTCATAGCTTTACGCACCCTGCTTTAGGGTCCATTACCTCGGTGTGCACCATAGGACATATCATCTCTGAGGTCCTTTTGCTCCTTCCCATACCCGATGAGCTTGACTCTGTCCTATCTTATGGTGTTACTGTCCCGAGGGGGGACCTTGCCTACCTTGCCTTCCACGTGAGTCCCTTGCCCCATCTATCATCATGCCGGAAGGTGACCCTCCGCATCTGGCCGAGGGCCGAACATGGGACCATATCATGAGGGAACCCATCTCGAGGGGTCACATATCCTTTGATCCCTTCGACCCCTTCCCTAGTGAGCCTTTTGACCCACAACCTCCATTCCACCTCCTCAGGGAAGTCCCCTATCACACCCCTCTCACACGAGCCAATCATCCTACACGTGGCAAGGAGCCCGTTCGTTGGGGAAATGAAGAAGGTGAATTTGGTTCTCCTGGCCCACCCAAACCACCCAAGCCACCCAAACCTCCCAAACCTCCCAAATCCAAAAGGCCATCAGTGCATGAGTGTTGCATAGTGGGATGTCTAGGATTCCATGATGCCACCAACATTTGGTTGCGTCGTGTGTATGCAAATCACACATTCGGATGTCCTGAACCACCATTGCATAAGTATGGGTCTGTATAACAGTAGGCTTGTCTAGGGTCATGTATGAGTCTATGTTTTTCTTTCTTTATTTGTTCAGAGTCTATACATACATTTGTCGAGTGCATAGTGAGTCTGCATACGTCGAGTCGAGTCCGTCTAATGCAAGCTCGCAGGTGTCAGTCCCATTCAAGTGTGAGACAAGTCGGTTCTAATGCGTATGTTGTGGACTTACCCGAGGAATATGGGAATAACTCTACCTTCAAAGTCTCAGATCTTGTTACCTACAGGGACCCAACGGTGATTCCCAGTGAGTCTTTTGAGCCGTCTCCTCCTTTGAGAGTGACCCTACCCCGGAGTGTCTATCACTAGCCTCATCCCCACAGCAGCGCGAGCATATAGAACATATACGGGATGAGCAGGTGACGATTACTAGGAGTGGAGCGTGCCCGCGCTACCTGGTACGGTGGAGAGCACGTGTTGTGACTCCTATGGGTTGATGGTGTTGACATGTAACTTTACTTCATATGGCAACACATTGTTTTGATGAATTGGCAACACTGTTTATGTTTTGATGAAATCACTTTATCAGATTATCTGTGTGTTATATGCATTTTATCTTGTCTTCACACTGAACACACACTCAAAGTCTCAAAGTCTATACATCGCTGTTGGGCATCAAAGTCTGCACCTTAGCATCAGGTACATCGCTGTTGGGCATCAAAGTCTGCACATGAGCATCAGGCAGCAAGTGTGTACAACGCCCCGTGTAGGCACGACAAGTCCATACACTGGTTGTACATTGCACAAACATGCGAAGTCACCAAGTGTGTACATTGCATAACATGCAGGCGTCAAAGTCCATACATCCATAGTACATTGGCCAAGTCTATACACTGTCCGTCTCATTTAGAGTCTAAGGTGAAGTCTGCACATTGAGCGTCTCAATGAGCGTCTCACGCAAGTCCACACATTGGCCTTCAGGCTTGAAAGTCTGTACATCGGTCTTTCAGCAAGTCTGAACATCGTCCGTCTTTGTTAGCGTCTTAGGCATTAGGCAAAGTCTGTACAGAGTCCAGCGTCTCATTCAGCGTCTCATTTAGCGTCTCATTGCATGGGTTAAGTCTGTACAGCACTCAGTGTCTAGAGTCTCATGAAGTCTGTACATCAGACTGTTACAGAAAGTCTGTACATTGCATTCATCAGCAGTGAAGTCTATACATCGCTTGTCTTCATTCGAGTCTCATGAAGTATGTACATCGTGCATCAGTTCTGAAGTCCATACATCGTCTGTCTTCAATTGAGTCTCACTGAAGTCTACACACTGCATCTTCTCACTGATGTCTACACATTGCATTGATCTTCACTTAGTCTATACATTGACAGTCTTCATATCACCTAAGTCTGTACAGCGGTTGCTTCATACAGCAAGTATGTACATAGCTTTCACTTATATGAAGTCTATACAGCGTAGTTCTTCTGATAAGTCTATACAGAGTGTTATTTAATCTGATCATCCGATACTCTGTCTGACAGGGACTCTCTACTGAGATTGCTGACATGGCTCGTGATCCCAGGAGGACGAGGTGAGCAGATGCTGACACGTGGATGGAATTGCCTCGAATCTGGAGAATTCCTTGGGCGGGAAAACGTGGAAGCCACGCGCCCTTATCCACCTGCTGCTGTTATATATATCAGTCTTTATCTTCTGTAAAGGCTGATCGAAGTTGGTGAAGTCTATACATCCAGTCTGAAACAGCAGCCACCGAGATCCACTGTGAGAGAAGAAAAGCAGAGAAGAAGAAAAGGAGAGAAGAAGAAAGAGAGAGAAGATGAGTTGAGAGAGCTATCGTGAGAGTTTGTGAATCAGTCTCTTGGTCCAGTTACCAGAGCTGATATTGCTCAACTTTGAGCTACAGTCATTTTGGTTTTTATTCCATTCGATTGTGTGTTTTGTTTATTTTCAGTCTTGCTATTTTCTCTTTGATTACTCCTGTTCTATCAAGCTGTTAGTCAGCGGTTTCAAGCTGTGAGGCAGCGGGTTGCAGAGGTGTTCCTCTGGTCGGCTAAGCTGTAGTGCCCAGTAGAGCAAGCTGTGATGCTCAGCTGTTGCAGAGGATGCTCCTCTGGTCGGGATAAGCTGTAAGCCCCAGCCGTTGTTGGCAAGCTGTAAAGCCCAGCAGATTGAAGCTGTGTATCAGCGGTAATCCACATTCGAGTTGAATGTGGGGTGGACGTAGGTCGGATTGACCGAACCACCTAAAAGCCTTGTGCCTCTCGTGTGTTTGATTGCTTGTTCAGCAGATCTTGTGTGTTTCATTCGGTGCATTGGCTGTGTTCATCTAGTGTTCTTCTAATTCCGCATTTGATTCTAGGCCTAATTTTTAAATAGCCAGTTGATCTATTCACCCCCCCTCTAGATCCACATCCTGTGGTGATAGAGCCTTCCATCTAACTTCAACACTTGGTATCAGAGCTAGACTCTTCTACAGGGACTTACCGCCCGAAGAGGATAAGCACAGATGGACGGAAGAGGGATGATAGCTGAAGGACACTCCACATCCAAGCCCCCATACTTCGATGGAACCAACTACGCATACTGGAAGCACCATATGCAGGTATTCTTGAGGGCTAAAGATTATGAAATTTGGAAGGTGGTTAGCAAGGGACCTTTCGAGCTGTCCCCAAATGAAGATGTATGGACCAAGGAAGAAATTAGAAGGTCCACACTCAACCGGAGTGCAATCAATGCAATCCAGTGCTCTCTGCATCCCAGCGAGTTTTCACGAATATCTGCCTGCTCCTCAGCGAAGGAAATGTGGGATGCACTTGAAGTCATCTATGAGGGGACTTTACAAGTCAGAGAGACTAAGACTAATCTACTGGTTTCAGAATACGAAGCTTTCAAGATGAAGCCTAATGAGACGATCAAGGAAATGTATGCTCGGCTGACTATTATCACAAATGGTCTCAGAGGCTTCGGGAAAAAAATATTCTGAGTATGATGTAGTCAGGAAGATCTTGCGATCCTTGACTCCAATTTGGCACACCAAGGCCACAGTTATGGAAGAGTCAAGAGATCTGCACAATACTAAGGCAGATGAGCTGATCGGATCTCTAATGGCTTATGAGATGAATATGCCGAAGATAGAGGAGGCTGACAGAAAGAGGAAGCCTATAGCTCTGAAGGCTGGTGCTAGCAGATCCAGTCGATCCAGCCCCAACGGATCATCAACTGAAGAGAGCCTGTCTGAAGAAGAAGTGGCAAATGCTGATATTGCCATGATTACTAGGAAATTCCGGAGATTTCTCAAGAAGGAAGGAAGAAGATTCAGCCGAAGAAATCCCAGCAGTGGCCGTCGAGACACAAGGTATAAATCAAACCCTGTAAAGAAAGCTGAAACTAATGTTTGCTATCAATGCAGGAAGGCGGGTCACTTTAAAGCTGAATGTCTGACAAATCAGAACCTCAAGGACAAGTCCAAGAAGAAGAACACAAAAGGAAAAGCTATGGTGAGTACCTGGAGTGATGAGGACGAGTGATCCTTGAGCGTCACTTCGGACAGTGAAGTTGAAGCTGAGAAGCCAATCTGTCTCATGGCAACCAGCTCAGAAGATAAAGAGGAAGAATCTGATGAGGTATCCTCTCGCTATGAAAAATTTACTATTACTGATTGGATGGTTGCTTATGATGAACTTACTGATAGAGTAGATGAGGTCAGAAAAGAAAACAGGCATCTACGAAGAAAAATTAAAATCATGCAAAATGATACTTCATTGTCTGATAAAATTACCTGCTTAGAAACTGAGAACAATAAGCTGAAACTCACATGTTCTGAATTTGAAGAAATCAATAAAGAACTGAAAATTTCTAAGGAAGAAAATGTGAGATTAGACAATGAAATTGATGCATGGAAACTGAAAATTCAGAATTATGAAAATGAGATAAAGATTGTTTCTGAAAAATATGAAGCTGTCCTCAATGTGAATAATGAGTTAAAAAATTCTATTGATGAAGTTCAGAAAGATAATAAGGATAAGCTAAAAACAATTGAGAAAATGACCCAAGGATCTGAAAATTTAGATGCATTATTGGGGTCAAGAATAAATTTCAGAAGAGAGGGCCTAGGATTCAACTCTAGTGCAACTAAAAGCTTTGGAATGAAAACTATTTCCTTTGTTGCACAAAAGGAGAAAGGACCTCTGATCAACATGAATTCTAATAATGCTGTACAGACAAATTTGAATCTGAAAAAGCTAAATGCAGAGGAGAAGGGCAAACAGAAAGTAGGTGAGCCTAGTAGAATTGGGACTTCCAAACCTAGCTCTAGTGCTCAACCCAATGTTAGGGGTCAGCCTGTTCAGGTAAACAAACCCCATGTCAATGCCAAAAAGTCTTCACCACCATCATCACAGAAAAGGACCCAACCAAAACCTATGAATAGGTCAGCAGGGTCAAGGGTGCAGGGAAGACAAAATATTTTCAGAAGTCAGCCCAACAAATTCAATCCACCTAGAGTTCAGTCCTACTACCCCACACAGCCAATCTATCCTAATGGGCGTGGGTGGACTAGAACTCAAGGGATGTATACAGGGTATGTTCATCAACCTACACACTTTT
The DNA here is from genome assembly GCA_022559845.1 of Amorphophallus konjac. Lineage (NCBI taxonomy): Eukaryota > Viridiplantae > Streptophyta > Magnoliopsida > Alismatales > Araceae > Amorphophallus > Amorphophallus konjac. The sequence goes on from CM040118.1 coordinate 149,070,166, forward strand.
ACAGACCCTATGTCAGAAATTGGGAAAATGGGTATGGCAGTCGGATGCCTAGGAATTACCAACATTTTCACAGTCAGCCCAGGAACTACCATGGCCAAAACTTTATGAATGCAACCTGGCCGAAGCATTGGCACAATAATAAAAATTCTGTGAATAACTCTGTTGGTGCATATAAGAAGAAAGTCAACAAGAAAAAGCAAAACAAAAAGAAATCTGGAAAATCCACTGAACAGAACTACTTCAAACAAATGTGGATTCCCAAAACCATGCTTTCTTTCTTTACTTGCACTTCATCTGCATTGGAGCCCAATCAGACTTGGGTTCCAAACTCTTTGCCCTAATTGTGTGTGCAGGTATGCCTGGCAGCCAAGAGCAACTTGTGGTACTTGGACAGTGGTTGCTCCAAGCATATGACAGGAGATAAGGCCAAGTTTTGCATGCTAACTGAAAAGATAGGAGGCCTTGTCACCTTTGGAAGCAACACAAAGGGTAGGATCATTGGATCAGGTAAGGTAGGTAAGTGTTCTAGCTGCTGCATTGATGATGTTATGCTGGTTGAAGGGTTAGCCTACAATTTACTTAGTATCAGCCAGTTGTGTGATAAGGGTCATAAGGTTTTATTTGATTCTCAATGCTGCAAGGTTTTTGAACCTGATTCAGAAATTATAAAATTCTCTGGAAAAAGAATAAATAACACATACATGATAGATCTAGATGATATTCAGCATTCTAACCTATGTCTTACTGCCAATAGAGAAGATTTAGCATTTTTATGGCATCTTAGGTTAGGCCATGCTAGTTATACCATTTTACATAAACTAAACAAGCATAGCATGGTTAGAGGACCTCCTGAAGTTTCCTTCAAGAAAGAAAATAAAATCTGTGATGCATGCACTCAATCAAAGATAACTAGAAAGTCATTTAAGTCTAGAACTGAAAATCTGTCCTCCAAACCATATGAGTTGATACACATGGATCTTTTTGGGCCAACCAGATCTGTCAGCTTATCAGGAAGGAGGTTTGGGTTTGTCATGGTAGATGACTTTTCTAGGTATACTTGGGTTTATTTCTTATCTAATAAGAGTGATGCCTTCTCAGAATTTCAGGAGTTCTATGTTAAAATAAATCAGAAAATTGAAAACATTTTGACTGATCATGGAGGTGAGTTTGAAAACTCACAGTTTGATGAACTCTGCAGGTCAAATGGAATCAACCATAGGTACTCCTCACCAAGGACACCTGAGCAGAATGGGGTTGTGGAGAGAAGGAACAGAACCCTAGTGGAGATGGGTCGTACACTTCTTGTTGAAGGTGGTCTACCAAGGAAATTTTGGGCTGAAGCAGTGAACACTGCCTGTTATGTAATTAACAGAGTCATGGTAAGACCTTCTACCCAGAAAATACCATATGAGATCCTAAAGGGTAAGAAACCTTCTATTGCTCATTTCAAGGTTTTTGGTTGCAAATGTTTTATTCATATAAATGATAAAAGAGACCTTGATAAATTTGAACCTAAAGGTGAACCAGGAATCTTTCTTGGTTATTCTGAAAATACCCGAGCATATAGAGTGTACAATCTGAACTCTAAAACTGTTGAAGAATCTCCACACATAGTTTTTGATGAATCCTTGGTAAATTCTAACGTTGGTCAATGCAGGAATGAAGACAATGGTGAAATCTTGAAGGAAGGAGATCCTGCAGACAAATCCGAGGATGAAGAAGGACATACAGAACTTAATGAAGAGGAGCCTACAGTTCAGGGGGAGGTAAATCAAACACATGACAATTCAATTGTTAACATTAGATATCTTAAAGATCATCCTGTAGATAATGTAATTGGAAATCTACATGACCCCCCTAGGACTAGAGGCCACCTGAGAATTCAACATGAATTAAATGCATATGCTCTTGTCTCTCAAATTGAACCCAAGTCCATTGACTGTGCCCTTAAGGATATGCATTGAATTAATGCCATGCATGAGGAGCTTAATCAGTTTGACAGGAACAAGGTGTGGCACTTAGTCCCACCTCTTGATCATGGAACAGTCATAGGGACTAGGTGGGTCTTCAGGAATAAATCTGATGAATTAGGGAATATTGTTAAAAATAAAGCCAGACTTGTTGCTCAGGGGTACAACCTGGAGTTTGGTATTGACTTTGAAGAGTCATTTGCCCCTGTAGCCAGATTAGAAGCGGTTAGAATTTTATTAGCTTATGCATGTTCCCTAGGTATAATCCTCCAGCAGATGGATGTAAAATCTGCATTCTTGAATGGGGAAATTAATGAGGATGTCTATGTTAGACAGCCCCCTGGATTTGAATGTCTAGATTTCCCAATCATGTTTACAAATTAAATAAAGCTCTCTATGGTCTTAAGCAAGCTCCCAGAGCTTGGTACGACAGGTTGAGCAAGTTTCTCACTGATCAAAATTTCACTAGAGGAGTAGTTGATCAGACCTTGTTTACAAAGGTGAGTCATTCTGAAATTCTTATTGTACATATTTATGTGGATGATATCATTTTTGGGTCAACTAACCCCAAATTGTGTGAGGAATTTTCTGAAATAATGACTAATGAGTTTGAAATGAGCTCAATGGGTGAGCTCAAATTGTTTCTTGGACTGCAAGTTACACAAACAAAGGAAGGAATATTTATCACTCAGTCCAAGTACACAAGGGATCTACTCAAGAAATACAAGATGGATAACCTTAAAGAGATAGCTTCTCCAATGGGTACTTCTACAAGCTTGGATGAAGACACTAAAGGTAACCCATTTGACCAGAAATTATACAGAGGTATGATCAGATCCCTTCTCTACTTAACAGCATCTAGGCCTGATATTCAATTCGCTGTAGGATTATGTGCTAGGTTTCAGGCCAGTCCTAAAGAAAGTCATTTTAAAGTAGTGAAAAGGATTTTTAGATATCTGCTAGGCACCCAAGAGCTAGGATTATGGTATCCTGCTAGGTGTGAGTTAGAGCTTCTAGCTTACACTGATGTTGATTATGCTGGGTGTCGAGTAGATAGAAAAAGCACTAGTGGCTACTGTCAATTCCTTGGTGGCTGTCTAGTATCTTGGGCATCTAAGAAGTAACACACTGTAGCCTTGTCTACAGCTGAAGCTGAATATGTTGCAGCAGGTAATTGTGCTGCCCAAGTACTTTGGATTAAGCACCAACTAGATGATTATCAGATAAAATTGGAATGTATTCCAATTCTATGTGATAATACTAGTGCCATATGCCTTGCTAAAAATCCTGTTCATCATTCTAGGACTAAGCACATAGAAATAAAACATCATTTTCTAAGAGATGCTGTGAACAAAAAGGAAATTGAATTGGACTTCATTGAAACTGACAAACAAGTTGCTGATATCTTTACTAAGCCACTTGGAAATGAAAAATTTAAATTTTTTAAAAGAGAACTTGGCTTGTGTAAATTTCAGCATAATGAATGAACTCTTTGTTGACTTGAATAAAACTTTTGAGCTGCTTTGAATAAACTTCTGATTTGGACTTGCTGTTGATAGATTGAATAAACATTGTCCAAACTTTTGATCATACTCATATGATAAAGACTTATGATAATGCATGACTCTCATATTTTTTTATTGCACTCATGATCATCATTGCATATATATGTCTAGATGCATGATATGTCTATATTTCTGCATGGGTCATATTGCACGATAAGATAGTCTGATTAAGCATGAACTTCAAAAATCATCTGATCTGTCATCTTTTGCAAAAATTGCATGCATATAGTCAGGGGGAGTCTTGTCAAAATTTCAAGGTGAATTGCTACGTCGACGCTGCTATAATGTGGCGTTGACGCAGTGAACGAGATCTGTGAATATCTCTGTCTCATTATTCTGAAGAGTTGATGCTAAAATAGCATGGAGTCGACGCACTAACACTATCTCAGTGTCTTATACTCTTGTCTCTTCAACTGATGCGTAGACGCATTGACCTCCCAGCGTCGACGCTGTCTATTCAATCCTTGACTCTGAATGATTGAGTCTGACAGTATGGCAATCTTTTAGTCAGTTCTAATATTAAGCAATAGAAAATAGATTTCTTCTTTCATAAGAACTTTAATTGCTTAAAGACTGACTTAATGGTTTAAAATTTATAATCTTTAGAGTTGAAAGACTACAATCAGTAAATAAGGATGCTGAAAATTGATAAAGCTCTCAACCGTAGCTTATTTCATGTAAGACAAAGCTACTTATATCTGAAATCTGAAAACTCATCTGAAATCATGTTAGAGAAGCTAAGTTTGTGTATTGTCCTTAAACAAGTCATTCTGAAACAAATAAAGGGCAGCTAAGAAAGATATTGAAAAACATTAAAAATCATTTGAGAAATAGCATTGACAGAGCAATGACTGGTAAATCACTGAGAAACTGAGTGATCCATCAAAGAAGTGGACACCACTCATGTCATGAGGTGTATCAGCTATCTCTGTATAAAATGATCAAAACAGTAGGTTGTTTTCACTGAGTACCTGGGGGTAACTGGCGTCTAATAAACGTGTACCCTCACACAAAAAGGTGTCAATCAATTCTATTGAATTTGATCATAGGCAAGATGGTCCATCATGTTGAGTATCTAGGGGTATTGGCGTCTGATAAACATATACCCTTACGCAAAAAGACTTTTGGTAACTGAATGCCCTAAATGAAACAATATTGAAAATGTTGTTCCTTAAAAGAAATTTCATGGATGTCAATTGTTTAATTTCAATACATGATCTGGTTTCTCTTAACACATTTTACTGAGTCTATTAAAGTAAGATATTCTGAAATTGAATCTCTCATGTAAATATGACTCTGGTTTATTGTTTTATCATGCACATCTACCTTATCCAATGAATGTAGTGCATGAACTTTTTTCTTTTTATAACCTTTAAACCAGAATTTCAATTTCTAAGCCGTTTCTCCGTTCATATGACTGAAGGTTCTGTGCTTTAGTTGCTTAATTTCTGAACTACTTGCCAAGAATGCCAGTTAGCTGAACTTTCTTTCTCTTCGCTTGCATTCACTTTCCTCTTATTTGTTGATGGCAAAGGGGGAGAATATTGTCTGAATTATTCATTTCTACAGTTTAGGGGGATGGTATGGCAAAGGGGGAAATTTTGTTAGCAGGGAGTTGCTTACATTTTGTAGCATGCAGCATGTCATTCATAGCATCTACATGCATCTGCATAACAATCTGAATAACAAATCATGTCTTTCATCAAAAATGTATCTGTATGACAGGATGTTGCTACTCTACATGATAGGGGGTTGCCATCATCAAAAAGGGGGAGATTGTTGTGACTCCTATGGGTTGATGGTGTTGACATGTAACTTTACTTCATATGGCAACACATTGTTTTGATGAATTGGCAACACTGTTTATGTTTTGATGAAATCACTTTATCAGATTATCTGTGTGTTATATGCATTTTATCTTATCTTCACACTGAACACACACTCAAAGTCTCAAAGTCTATACATCGCTGTTGGGCATCAAAGTCTGCACCTTAGCATCAGGTACATCGCTGTTGGGCATCAAAGTCTGCACATGAGCATCAGGCAGCAAGTGTGTACAACGCCTCGTGTAGGCACGACAAGTCCATACACTGGTTGTACATTGCACAAACATGCGAAGTCACCAAGTGTGTACATTGCATAGCATGCAGGCGTCAAAGTCCATACATCCACAGTGCATTGGCCAAGTCTATACACTGTCCGTCTCATTTAGAGTCTAAGGTGAAGTCTGCATATTGAGCGTCTCAATGAGCGTCTCACGCAAGTCCACGCATTGGCCTTCAGGCTTGAAAGTCTGTACATCGGTCTTTCAGCAAGTCTGAACATCGTCCGTCTTTGTTAGCGTCTCAGGCATTAGGCAAAGTCTGTACAGAGTCCAGCGTCTCATTCAGCGTCTCATTTAGCGTCTCATTGCATGGGTTAAGTCTGTACAGCACTCAGTGTCTAGAGTCTCATGAAGTCTGTACATCAGACTGTTACAGAAAGTCTGTACATCAGACTGTTACAGAAAGTCTGTACATTGCATTCATCAGCAGTGAAGTCTATACATCGCTTGTCTTCATTCGAGTCTCATGAAGTATGTACATCGTGCATCAGTTCTGAAGTCCATACATCGTCTGTCTTCAATTGAGTCTCACTGAAGTCTACACACTGCATCTTCTCACTGATGTCTACACATTGCATTGATCTTCACTTAGTCTATACATTGACAGTCTTCATATCACCTAAGTCTGTACAGCGGTTGCTTCATACAGCAAGTATGTACATAGCTTTCACTTATATGAAGTCTATACAACGCAGTTCTTCTGATAAGTCTATACAGAGTGTTATTTAATCTGATCATCCGATACTCTGTCTGACAGAGACTCTCTACTGAGATTGCTGACATGGCTCGTGATCCCAGGAGGACGAGGTGACCAGATGCTGACACGTGGATGGAATTGCCTCGAATCTGGAGAATTCCTTGGGCGGGAAAACGTGGAAGCCACGCGCCCTTATCCACCTGCTGCTGTTATATATATCAGTCTTTATCTTCCGTAAAGGCTGATCGAAGTTGGCGAAGTCTATACATACAGTCTGAAACAGCAGCCACCGAGATCCACTGTGAGAGAAGAAAAGCAGAGAAGAAGAAAAGGAGAGAAGAAGAAAGAGAGAGAAGATGAGTTGAGAGAGCTATCGTGAGAGTCTGTGAATCAGTCTCTTGGTCCAGTTACCAGAGCTGATATTGCTCAACTTTGAGCTACAGTCGTTTTGGTTTTTATTCCATTCGATTGTGTGTTTTGTTTATTTTCAGTCTTGCTATTTTCTCTTTGATTACTCCTGTTCTATCAAGCTGTTAGTCAGCGGTTTCAAGCTGTGAGGCAGCGGGTTGCAGAGGTGTTCTTCTGGTCGGCTAAGCTGTAGTGCCCAGCAGAGCAAGCTGTGATGCTCAACTGTTGCAGAGGATGCTCCTCTGGTCGGGATAAGCTGTAAGCCCCAGCCATTGTTGGCAAGCTGTAAAGCCCAGCAGATTGAAGCTGTGTATCAACAATAATCCACATTCGAGTTGAATGTGGGGTGGACGTAGGTCGGATTGACCGAACCACCTAAAAGCCTTGTGCCTCTCGTGTGTTTGATTGCTTGTTCAGCAGATCTTGTGTGTTTCATTCGGTGCATTGGCTGTGTTCGTCTAGTGTTCTTCTAATTCCGCATTTGATTCTAGGCCTAATTTTTAAATAGCCAGTTGATCTATTCACCCCCCCTCTAGATCCACATACTGTGGTGATAGAGCCTTCCATCTAACTTCAACAGCATGGTTCGCATCCGACGACACGTGGATCACCCGAGCAATGATACAGATCCGTAGGAGCGACACATGAACAACCGCAACCCTTACTCGACGGGGTTGAGTTTCTCCCACCCGGGGAGAATTGATGGAGACATGAAAGTAATGCCACTAACATTTTATTTACATTTTTATCTTTGAGACAATTGTATGGCAAATATAAATCAATGTGTTAGTCCTTAGGAATTAGTGGGTTTCTTTGCAAAAGGCCATGTAGGCCCGGCGGGACCCCCACCTTCTTTCCCATTGGGCCACCTAGGTTCCAGGGCCCACATGGGCTGGTCTTTGGTCCATGGGAGAATATGGACCAGGGTAGACAATTCAAAATTCTCCCCTTGACCAAGAGGGAGGGCGCCCCCTCTCTTGTCACATATGGGGGAATTAAATATTCCCCCCCATTTCCCCCCTTTTACCATTTGTTATGTTTGTATTAATTTGACCACATGGGAGAAGATTCTTCTATCCCTTAATTGCCCCTCCCTAACCCTAGATCTGAGGTTAGTTTAGGTCTTTTAGCTAGTTCTATAAAACACTTGTATTTCCATATTTTGATAGAATTAATGAATGAAAATTTAAGAATTGCCAAGGAGCCATGGGTGCCCCTCTCTCCTCTCTCCCCCTTGCGGTTGGATTGTTGTGATTTCTATGGTGTGATGCCATAATCTTTGTAGATTCTCAGATCTTTCACCTCCGCTGGATGCGACTTCCATCCACCGCCGTCGCCGCCTCCGTTCGTGCCGCCATCGAGTCGCCACAACCCGGTCTTCAACCTGATGTCCAAAATTTTGAGATCCAGGATAGAAGCTCAAAGATTAGGTTGGTTCTCCCAATCCAGTCGTCTGATCGACCTCCAATTTTGAGGGTTTGTTCCCCCTGTCGTCCCCCATCTCTAGTTTAATTTTTAGGTCAATCAGCCCCCGTTTGCCCCCTTCCCAATCAATTCTTTCCACCCTTGACAGTCTGCCCATCAACAGATCTGCGAGATAGTGACATGGTTTTCTATTTTTTCCACCCCCAAACCCTTGTCAGAAAAATACCAAAATATTTGTGTGCCATCCTCATGTCCCCCCCTTTCACCCATAAAATTCCCAAAGTCCAGATCCACCGTTTGCCCATTGGTCAAAATTCATTCTCAGGCGTATCTCAATCTGTCCTAACTTTTCTGAAAATCTGAGCCAGAAACAATTTCAGAGCACAGAGTTTTTCATTTCGATCCAGACCGTTGGATGGATCTGAAATTCCCATATTTTGTAGATCTTTGAGTCTACTTTCCAACGGCGCCAATCTTGCCTCGATCCGACACCGGATCTGGGGTGGCGATAATTCTCATGAAGGCGCACAGATGTGTCCCGTGACAGGCCAGCAGAAGCAGTCCACCGGATAATTCCTCCAAAAATACGCCAGCCCAGATTCAGCCGCCGCCGAGTTCAGGGATCAAAGAGGAGCGTTCCACCGGCGTCCCAGCCAACCGCCTCGACCAGAAGTCGACCGGAAGCTGCCGTCCCAGCAGCCGAGTTCGCTTACTATCTAGCGAGTCAGAACAGTGTCGAGTCGGACCAGCAGTCCGCCTCCGGCCCGAAAGCCCTTCCGACTTGCTGCCCGTCAACCCGAGCTCGATACACTTGGGTCCCACGTGTAGCCCTTTACCTCCCTGCGTGGAGTGGGCAACAAAAATCACTGCTATAATTATTTAATTACTATACACCGGGTGTACGGGTTTTGGCCGAGGTCGTCTTTCCCATGCCCAGAGCGTGGAGGTATCGTTTCCGTTCCCCTCTCTCGGCATTTTGCTTATTTCGTATATTTCTATATGCCGCTGCTTGAGTGATAGGATAATTGGATCTTATATTATTTCAATCACTACTGCGAGATAGAGTGAGACCCGTCTCATGACTCGATCCGAGCACGAGAGTGAGTAGACCACCATTGACTCATTGCCGATTTCTCAACCGCGCACATCCGTATGCTTCCCTCGCTAGGGACAAGTCGCGAGTTTGCCTAGAGTCTCAGGTTCAAGTCCAAATTGGCGTCGAGCCGCATGTCGTTCCGCATCAATTTTTCCATAAATCTACAAGGTCGTGACAGTGCCCCGGACCGCGTGGTCTCGGGTTGGGCCTTCATCTGCGAGGATAGGCCTCCATGACAGAGGTGTCGTGGTGTTTCTTTCGACAGTATAGCCAGGGTTTTCCGTTAGTTCGGTAGTCCCCCAACTATGAGATCGGGGTGTGCTTCTCGTTGTCGTAGGTGTAGGTTGTAGAGCCAAGGTTGCATCGGCTACCTGTTTACCGTGTTCCTCACGGATGTTTCTTCCGCCGTTAGTGTTACTGTTGTTCTTGCTAGTGTTGTTATACCGTCGTTGTTTTGTGGTAGGGTTCCGCGGGACCCCTACTGAGCCAATGAGATGAGGCTCACCCCTGTCTTTTCAGGTGTTGCGATTCCTCCATGAGCTTCGGAGGTGGAGCATGGAGGTTTGTTTCCAGCTCGCCAGAGCCGGGGTGTACCCAGCGTTAGAGTACGCTTCTTTTCCTGTAGACTATACTTTGATGGACTGGACTCTATAGTTAGATTATTTAATTAAAAATGTAATTTTATTTCCTACTATTTAAGTTGCTAAATATAATTGTTGCTTGCATTGTTTTAAATTTTAATGTACCTCCACACTCTTTATAACCCTTCCGAGCCCTCCGGCTCGTGGGTGGCGGGCCAGGATTCGAATGGTATCGTGTTATTCCTATTATCCGGATCTTGGGTCGTTACAGTAGGTATTGGCATTATGAATTCACTGTTATGCTTTTTGGACTAACCAATGCACCTGCAACATTTATGCACTTGATGAACAGTATATTCAGGCTACATCTTGATCAATTTATTATGGTATTCATTGATGTTATTCTGGTGTATTTGAAATCCGAGGAAGAGCATGAGAAGCATTGGAACTATTGAGGAGTAACAAGTTATTTGCCAAGCTTAGTAAGTGTGATTTCTGGTTAGAAGAAGTTTTATTTTTGGGGCATGTAATCTCCAAGGAATCTCTGTTGATCCATCTAAAGTGGAGGCAGTAAGGAATTGTGAGAGACTCATGAATGCAGCGGAAATTCAGAGTTTTCTGGGCTTAGATGGCTATTACAAGCGTTTTATCCAAGATTTCTCTAAGATTGTCGTGCTATTAACAAGATTGACAAGGAAAGAGAACCCGTATGATTGGACCGAGGAGTGTGAGAGGAGTTTCCAAACCTTAAAGGATTGTTTGACCACTGCACCTATGATAGCTTTACCAATTGATGGAAAGAAGTTTGAAGTTTATATTGATGCATCTGGAATTGGTTTGGGCTTTGTGTTGACGTAGCAAGGGAAAGTGGTTGCTTATTCCTCAAGACAATTGAAGAAGCATGAAGAGAACTATCTAGATCATGATCTAGAGTTGGCCGCGGTAGTTTTTACCTTGCAAATTTGGAGGCACTACCTTTATGGAGAACAGTTTGTTATGTATTCGGACCATAAGAGCTTAAAATATTTTTTTCCCAAAAGGAACTTAATATGAGGCAAAGGCGATGGTTAGAATATATAACACCCCAAAATTTTTTTTTCGATCAGAATCCGTGAGTTCGGAGCGCCTTTGTGAGTCTCGGGTCGTGTTTTATGATTTACTCGGGTTTTTGGCTATTGAGCCTGTGGACCCTTGTGTACGGTGAGCCGTCGTGATTTCGGGCTCCAGGACGTTGCAGGTGCATTTGCGTTTTTCGAGGATCGTGGGTATGATTTTTCCCTAATTTTGTATTTTTTCAGATTTTCATAATTCCGAATTGGTTTTCTATTTAAACCAACCCACCCTCTCTCTCTCCTCAAAATTATCTCTCTCTCCCTCTCTCTTCTCACGTCTCTCTTTCTCTCCCCCTCTTCTCCGGGCGGCCGACGGAGGTGGAGTGTCACGCCCCGAGATATGTAGCAGGATTAATTCGGGAACGTGGACAACTGGCAAATAAAGCCTCAAGCTAGAATGATAATTAAAGTGCTAAACACATTCACATAGAAGAATGAATGCACAAGGTAATGTACTCAAATTCCAACTTTATTAAATAATAAATCAAGTTTACAAACTGACTCTTGACTCCTTCCAACATAACATTTCACTAGACTCAATAAAAAGGAAAATTACATGGACACGACTTTGGACTAACATAAATGGACTCATGACTCTCTACGTCTTCTCTCGAACTTTATTCGCTCTCGGACTCACCACTTGAGTAGTCTGAATCCGACTCGCTAGAATTTCCTGAAAAGATTAGAAAAGTAGGGAATGAGCACACTCGCCCAATAGGTATCTTCGTATCAACATGATGACAATGTTAAAGTAATTAACATTTTAGCTCTAGAAGGTAAGATAAAGGAAATGTGATAAAACATGCGAATAAAACTATAGTAAATTCAAGTAACGAGATAAGTGTAAAGATATGAGATTCCATGTAAATATGAGAGCATGATCAAGCAAGACTTATAATGTGGCCTTTCAATAATGAGAATGTACTATCATGTAACGAGAATGTACTTTTCATAACCTTGAAAAGGCTATGCACTAGAAAGTCATGTAACAAGCATCCAACAATTATTCATGAGACCTCATAGATTTCACTCGTTTATAAAAAAAGTACTCCCAGCGTAATGCGATGCCAGTGTTTATCATACCCCATGGTTTATAGTATGTTTCCGGCCATCTGTCGAGGGGGATAGCATAGAGCCCTTGGACACCGTCCGTGCCCGCCCTTGCATCTTCAAGTTATAAATCAAGCTACTTCCATGAGAAATAATAAAATAGGCCAATAATATTAAGTTCAAACAATAGTTTCATGGTAACTACACCAAGGTAAGAACGTACCAAAATGAAATCATGAGATCAAGGATGAATTATTTGGACATTACGCTGCGGAGGAATTCCGACAGCATAACGGTATATTTCCATAGTTTCATAGTTTATTAATGACTTATTGAATAAGGTGTTAGGTTCTAGACAATCAGAAGACCATCTAGGAACAGAGTAGAATCAACCCTTGGGTCAAACCACGGGTTGGACAGAAAGATGACAGAACGCGGTCAAGCCAGGACCATTTTCTTAAGGTAGCGGTCAAATCAAGACCGCTATCAGGTGGAGTCGACGAAGAACAAGCAACAGGTCGACACAATGAACAAGCTGGATGATCGCGGTCGAGCCAGGGCCGCTATCTGGAAGTAGCGGTCACCTGATGGTCGTGCTCAATCCAGTCCATAGAAAACGTGAAATTCACGAAGTGCTTTCTAGACTTTTGGGTTTTTAGGGTGCAACCAGCTCGGCGTCCTAGTGGGAATCCCAGGCTCGCGGAGACATTCTGAGACCTTGAAGCAAGATCACCTAGTCCGACAGAAGGAATATCCGATTGAGAGGCTCTCAAGTTCAAGAGATGTTCCTATTAAGTGTAAGTGATCTAATAGCGTCGTACCAGAGTACGGGCTATATGTGACATAATAAAATAGAAAAAAGATGAGAAAGGAACGCGTCAAAGCATAAATAAACGTGAACTTAAGTCATGAAAATTTCTTTTAAGTACAAAACTATACAGTTTTGGCATGAAATTAACATATATGAAAATAAGTTCCTTGTAGCAAGAAGGGCATAAACCTAACATGATTGAAACATGATATGACAGAAATCATGGATATTATGAAATAACATGATTCATGGCATAGCTACTTATATTTAATAGGGAATCATGAAGGTTGATCTGGTTTCTGTTTAGAGTTAACAGAAAGCAGAACGCGATTGATCGAAGACTGCTACTTGAAGGTAGCGGTCTTTGCAAGACCACCTTATGTCTGCAACAGACAGAAGCTATGTCCAACGTGCAGAGCCTATTCTAGGGAAATAATTGCATGAAAACTATGTGAAACTGAAAGGTAAGACATGATAGCATGTTTAGAACAAAGTAAGTGCATGGAAAAGGCAAGAATTAAACTAAAGTTCTTATCTTTTAGTCAAGGGTGCAGGGATGACATGCCATGAAAAACCTAATTGCGCAGTCATGGAAAAATGTTAAATTCTCTACGTATAATGCATGAAATTGAGCAAGGTCAAAGGGATTTTGTTCCTAACTTGATGTTTAAGCCAATCATGAGATAACCTACCTCTGGGTATGCTCCTAATCTGAGAATTTCTCGCCAGAAGAGGGTGCTGGTTCCTGCACGTCCTACGTAGAAACATCGACTTCCAGACCTTCTAACTTCTCGACGGCATGTTCTCCTAGCACGGGATTTAGAAGGAAGTTAGAAGATATTAAAGGGAGCAATAAACCCTAAAGGAACACCCTGAAAAGATGATGCCTTACCTTCGAACCACGAGATCCAAAATTAGGGTTCGCGCAGGACGAATCTGGGCCCTATTTATAGGGAATGGCTTAGGGTTTAGGGATTAGATCGAATTAGGAGTCCTTATTGGGGTTAGTATTGATCCCTAAGAGTCCTATACAAGTCCCCATGGTAGATCACATCGATCCTTGGCGATTTGGGAGGATAGATATCTATATTTCCTAGGGTTTATCACCTTCCGTTTATGGAACTAAGTCGCGGTCTTCCCTGGACCGCTACTAGAAGGTCGCGGTCGCGCGGCTGACCACGTCTTGCTTTGGGAATGAAAATTTGAATTTAATTCAAACTCTTCCCTAATTATCCCCTCATTATCTAGTTAAAAATAGGGAAATTACCCTATTACATTTCTAGGCTTGGGCTTGGGCCAAAAGGCTTAGATTCTAGGGTTTAAGGCCCATTTTAAGTGGGTCTATTTATCTAATTAGTAGCTGGGCTTTTAAATCAATGGCTTTGAATGGTTAAGCCCACTTAAACTTATTAAATGCGTAAATAATTCTATTAATCAATTAATTAGCCCATTAAACCTTTTAAGCCAATTAAATGCTTAATTTTTTTTAAACACAACCATAGGCGTGGCTACTGGTCGAGTGCACCCTTCCTCAGAGGGGAAGGCTGTTCTCACTCCCCCAGGCTACACACCTATGGCAATAAATTTATTAAAAAAAAGATGGTTACATTATCTATGGGGCATACCCCTGAAATACAAAACCAGGAGAAACATAAAAAGGACAGACCAATACATTGCTATGTAAATCTAATAGTAAGCAATCCAGCCTTATCCATCACCATCGCCCCTTTGGCCCTTTGTGGGAGATCCTTGGTACAATAAAAAACCGCATTATCCAGTTGAGCGCAGGCATAAGACGCCAAGGCGTCCGCCACCTGATTTCCTTCCCTATAAATGTGTTGCACCGGATAGTTGATGACAGAAGACAGCCTCATGAATTCCTGCCACCAGGGTAGGGTAACCCAGCTAGGAGGCTCACCTTTACGGAGTGCATCAACAAAAACCACACTATCAGAGAAGACAACCGACAGGACAAAACCCCTTCTCACAACCAAGGCCAAACCATCATGTAGCGCCCAAGCTTCAGCAAGAACACTCGTACCAACTCCGTAGTGGAAAGCGAAAGCAAGCTGCAGATTCCCCCTGGAATCCCGGATGCAACCCCCACCCCCACATAGACTTGGGTTGCCCTTAGATGCACTGTCCACGTGAAACGTAAAGTGGTTGTGCGCCAGACTGCACGTAACAAAAATAGGAAGTTTAACCTTAACTCGAGGCTTGAAGTTATAAGTACCCAGGCATGCCACTTGGTGGAGTGTTACATGAGAAGGGAAATACATTTTATCCAATGCATGGGCAAGTGAAGACAGGATGGATCTTTTGATGTGCTAGAGACTGCGCTGCTGACCTTCAAACCAAAGCGAGCATCTCGACTTCCAAATTTCCCATAGCATCAAAATGGTGGTATAAAGACCATAAAAAGTAATCGCAGACTGCATGTTGGTTGTACTAAGGATACTCCAGTAGTGAACTGTAATCTGGTCACTGAGAATAACATTATTACTGAGAAGAGGCAGGACCCAATTCCATAAATCCGAAGCCACATCACCTTTGATAAAAACATGATTTAAATCCTCCTACAAAGGCCTAGTGCAGCATTCGCACTTGGAAACTAACTGAATACCGCAATCAGCAACCCTACTGTCCACCGGGACTGCTCTATGAAGCAGTTTCCACGTAAACATGGCTGCCCTCGGTGCAACACAAGTATGCCAAAGTTTCAACCAAGCGCGCCTAATACAACCCCCAGACTGGAGTAACCCAACAGTCGAGTTTACAGAAAATCTTCCCCGGGCATTTGCAATCCTGATTAATTAATTCTATTTATTTTTTTTGAAAAATCTAGGAATTTGGGGGTGCTAAATGGAGGAGGGCGAGGCCGCGAGGTTCGTGGGGCGAGGAGCGGCGAGGACGGGTCGAGGAACGGGGTGGTGGAGGCGCGACGGTTCGTTCGCGAGTTCGTGAATCCGACGGCGTTTCGAGCGGCGTTTCGCGTGGAATCGACATCTTCGGCTCGGGAAATCTTCGGTGGAGGTAGGGGGATGGATCCATGGCCCTTGTATTCAATGTCCCTGCATTTTATAGGTCGAGGCGAGGTTGAGAGGGTTTTATTTCACGTCGGGGGTTAAATTTCATGATTTTAGGGTGAGCGGCAAATTTTCCTATTTGATCATGTTTTGGGGGTTTGAATGACGCCTGTAGGGGGTCTAGAGGCTGGGGAATGGTTCCCCATTGTTTTCCCCATCACCTGGGGGTGATTGGGACGTGGAATCGAACCCCTAAGTCAGGTTCGGGGGCGTTTCTACCATTTTTGGTGGACCGACCGGATGGGTTCGATCGACCGAATAGCCTAGTTCGGTCGACCAATCTGAGCTAGGCTCCCAGGGGTGTTGGCCGATCAACTGCCCATTTGGGGCTGGTCGATCGACCCCGGGGTTTTGGTCGACCGAAATCCTGTGTCTTGGTTCGTTTTGGCCCCCAGTCGACTCGGTTGTGACCCATTGGTCGACCTATAGCCCCGTGGATGTCCCGAACACCCTGTGGGTACCGTGACTGTATTTTTGGGTGTCCAGAGGTACCGTGTTACCTCGATTAGCATGCCCATGGGTTTTGAGGGTCCGAGTGACCCTATGCATTACGGGCTTCCGTGTTACGCTTGATCGAGTCACCGTGTATTGGTATGAGTGCGGATGGCTATTCCCGCACATCGTTGGCTTCTTCGAAAAGTGGTTTCTGTGTGGGCCATGCGTATGGCCTATGAACTGTGAGTTCTGTGACCCAGCCTGGGGCTGGAGGTTTTCTTAGATTTCCCTTGAAAAGGGATTGAACTCGGTGGTTATGAACTTCCTTAAGAGCTATATTCAACCCTGGTTTCTGACCCTAGGGGTAGGGCAGATTGAAGGCATGGAGTTGTCCTGTACAACGGTCTTGACCCGAGTCTCGTGACTCAAGGACCGTTGGGTTAGTAGGTCTAGTGGACTATCTAGAGTCTGGTGGCATCATGCCACCTGTGTTTCGAGTTGCGTATGGCGGGCTCGTGGGTAGCCTGTCAGTATTCTGTTGGTTCCTTCCGAGAGTCTTTCTCTCGAGTGATCGTTCCTACTAGTCGTAACTTGCCTGGGCACACCTGTGCCTACCCACCTGGGAGTGGTGAAGAGCTAGACCCGAGAGTAACGATTTTTAGGCTGGTTTGCCGTAGGGCCTCCCACTATAGCGGCTCGAGTCCAGGCCAGGAGGAAAACCAGCTAGAGGGCTTGACGTAGTGCAGTCAGTCAGTGTGTGCACACATGGTCGGAGACTTCAGACGCGTGCTGACGAGCATGACCCCGACTAGACCCTTATTCTATGGTTAATTGTGTACGGCGTCTTAATTTTTCCTGGGACAAGGGAGACACCTGGGGCGTGGACTAAGTCTAGTGGGTAGTGCTCCTGTCACACAAGACGGGTTTCTTCGTGTTCCTTCGGGTAGCTTTCCCGTGCTTTCTCGATGTCGAGGTCTAGGGTTTCCGATAGGGTTACCAAGGTTTCACCGGTAGACCGTGTAGGGTTCACGACTGTGAGGTAGTGACTGTCCCTCGGGACCGTGTGGTCTTGGGTTAATCGTCGCCTATGAGGGCGGGCCTTCACGACAGAGCTATCGTGACATTTCTTCTGGCGGCCTAGCCACGGTTTTTAAGTCATTTGGTAGTCCCCCGACTGTGAGATCGGAGGGTGCTTTCTGTACCCTTAGGAGTAGCTTAGAGCCGTGGTTCCAGCGGCTACCGGGTTTCCTATTCTTTTACGACCGTTCCTTCTGTTGTTGTTATTATTGTTGTTGCTACTCCTGCTTTTGCTGTTGTTCCTTCTAGCGCTGTTTACCGCCATTGTTTTGTGGTAGGGTTCCGCGGGACCCCTTCTGAGCCAATGAGATGAGGCTCATCCCCTGCTTTTCAGGTGTAGCGGTTCCTCCTCGAGGTTCGGAGGTGCCGCGCGGAGGTTCGTAATTGCCAGCTCACCGGGCTGAGTGTTCACTCGGCATTAGAGTACGTTCTTTTCCCTATAGACTATACTTTATTTGGATTGGACTCTATAGTTAGATTATTTAATTGAAAATGTAATTCTTTTCTATTATTTAAACTGTTAATTATAGATATTCCTACTTTATTACATATTTCGATGTACCTCCATACTCCTTTCTAACCCTTCCGAGTCCTCTGGCTCATAGGTGGCGAGCTAGGATTCGAATGGTATTGGGTATTTCTCAATCTTGGGTCGCTACAGATGGTATTAGAGCGAGTGGTTGTGGAGTTTACATGGGAATTTGAGATAATTACAATGATCAGAGTTCATAAGGTCCAGTACAGTCGGCAACTGGCATAGGGTTTTTGTGTTTATTTACCACTTTGTTTATCGCTTGAGAGCTAGAGTGCGCGGCGTTGGCGCTATGAAGGCGGTGTAGATATTTATATTCCCCGCCCCGAACTAGCAGTAATAGCCATAAGCATGCAACAATATGAAAGAGCAAAGGGGTGATAAGAAAAGAGATGTGTATCGTGATCGCCACCAAGGGTTGACAGTAGGAATAGATGCTATAAGGAATAGAATACCTACTGCGTACCTTGGAAAAGAAGGAAGAGAACGTGGCAGAAGAACAACCGCTAAGACATGATCGCGCGTAGCAAACAGGTGCGAGAACTTGTGTGGATTACACCTCCTCACCTTCCTGCTGGATAGAAGATAAGGGCCTCACGTTCTATTCTTGCTTTCCTACGAAACAAAGACAAACAAGGGAGAAAAACCCATTAGAATATGAAGTGTAGCATCTATCCCGAATGCATAAAACAACATGAAAGAAAGGGGGAGAACGCACCGGGGGTGGGTTTTTAACCCCTGTAGAAGGGTGGAAAATGTAGGTGTGTGTGTTGTGAATGATTAAGATTGAAAATAATGAACTAAGACGTAGTAGAACTGCAGGAAAAGATGATGCAAAATGAAAGAATGTGCAGCAACGTGCAGAAAACTATGATGAAACCCAGAAAGAGAGTGTAGAGAAATAAAGGAAAGGATGAGAATAAGGAGCCCTTAAGTGATGGAAGACGAAGCTAATACTCCCCTGGACGGCTTGGGGTCGAAGAAACGAGTCGGCGATGCAGCATGGCTTCGCCCCGAACCAAAAAAATGCTCCCTTTCGCGCACACGAACATGGTGCTATTTATAGAACCCAGAAACCCTAGGCTTGAAAACAGAAGATAATGACCCAAAAATAGAGTTTTTAATGGACAAAACTTCGAGATAATAGTGGGATAATATTTCCCAGATGGATAGAAATCAAGGTGGCAGCATATCCTAGGTGAAATCACCTCAAACAAGGAGTCCCAGACGCTCTCGGCTGAAGAAAATGGAGCCCACGGGCTGCAGGACTCTGCAGTCAAAATGCGGTTGGTCGTGAGACCGCCTCCTGAAGAACGCGTTTGAGCAAGAACCGTGACATGGAAGGGATAGAAAACACCATATGGGGTCAACGCACACATGGCAACGGAGTCGACGCACGAAGGACAGAAAGTAGGCAAGCCGCGGTAAACTATTGACCACGGCCTCATGGTCATGGTCAACAGTTGACCATGGCCAGGCGAGGTCAACCAACCTTCGTCCGGTCGATGCAGCAGCCCGGGGAACGACTTCCAGGCTCAAAGGGCTTAAACTGAATGAGAAATATGCTCGAAAATGCTCAAGGAAGGTTCCAGAACAATGGATAATTCGGGACATCACAAAGATGGATAAGAGAAACAACTCAACTTGCAGGTTAAAAATGGGTGTCAACAAGCGGTTGTTGTTTTCGTCGGAGTGCTGCCGTGGGGCCTGAGGAATGAGATAGAGAGCTTTGTTACCTAGAGGTGGTGGCCCCGGTTGTGCTATGTTGGGCGGAGTTTGTTGGTAGGTGCGAGGCTGTTGTGCTACGTTCGAGGAATCTACAGCGAGGTCAGGTGGATGGCGAGGATTGTTCGTAGTTAGGTGGCCATGAGTGTGCTCTAAGGGAGTTAATGTCGTTTTGGCCACCCTATCTTGAGGTTTATCTAGCCCCTGAGGTTTAAGATCATGGTTTGAGGTTACAGAGCTGGTGCTCTGATCGAGAATTATGCTCGGACGAGCGGAGGATCTTCTTGGTGAGCTGCTGGTTGTCTAGCCTGATTTTCTCGTCATGCTCTGGGGCGTCGAAGATGACGTGCTAGTCTTGATTATTTTGTAGATTTCGAGGTAGAATTGGGTAGAGTTATCCCATAGAGCTCTAAGTCCTGCGCTTTTATGCGTGAATGGGCTATTTTAGTCTTGGATTTGGTTCAAGATCGTGTGGCGGTGGCTTAGTTTTGGCCCAAATTGTGGAATTTGGGGCCATTATGCACCATCTTGGATGCGCACTGCAAGGCGACAGGTGAGATGTGAAGGTTCCGCGACAGATTTGGGACTTGAGGATGAGCGTTGGCAGGTGCTGGTCATGGTTCGTGTCATAGTTCTTGGCGTGATGGTCTACGCAGCAGCAGCTCAGGAGATGGATATTTTGAAGACCCGAGAACCGAGAATGGATTGGTGTCAGCAAGGATAGATTCGAGAGAATGATGTCCGGTGGCTAGAGATGTGGCAACCTTCGAGCTTGGCGTCTTTTAATATTTTCTTCGCTCCTCGGTAAGCATTTTGGCGTGTTAATGGTTTCGAGATCAGAGGCAGGCATAGGTAGGGAGCATGTGGCAGCGACTAGCTCTACCACTGTGGCAGAGTATGGCTGGCGATCAGCAGAGCCAGTGCTCGAGGCGTCGTGAGTTACAGTTCGGGGAATTGCAATGATGGTGCGCAGGGATTTGTTATGAGTGTGGTTCGACTGGACACTTGGCGAGTGTTGTCGGAGGAGCTGACCTGATGGTAGAGATGATTTTCCTGGTGCTGGAAGGTGCGGTTCCCAGCATGAATGAGGTTCAAGGTCAGGTCAGGCGTGGAGACCTCCCGTTTTGTCGGAGGTATGATTGGTTTCTCCTTTGGTCGGAGGATCATGTTTTTGTTAAGTTCCATCATCTTGCATCATGTGTTCAAATTGGTTGGCCTCCTTTTACGTGCCATGAAGTCCGTGCGAGACATGTTCTGTGTTTTGGTAGTGTGGCTGCCTGTTGATAAGTGTGCATTTATACATGTTAATTAATGTTATATCACGCTTTTATGAGCTTTAATATGTATCATTATACATTTATCACACTTAATCATAATCTAGAGTAAAATATTTAGTTTTATGGAATTAAGTAATTTTAATGAATAAATTTGCTCATTTTGCAGGCACAAAGAAGAAGCCAAAGTCCATTAAGGTTGAAAAAAAAAGAATATCAATGGGCCAAAGGCCCATGGGCTTGTTAAAGAAAAAAAAAGAAGGAAAAAGAAAACAAAAGAAGAAAATAATAACAAAGTATTATTCAATATATATATTCCTTAATATATATATATATACATATATTGAATAATACTGTGTTGAATATATGAATATATGCATGGCTGGCTATAGCGCATGCAGCAAAGGAGACGTGCATGGCTTCAACACAACGTGGTGGGCTTCTCCAAATGGCCACGAGGCCAAGGCGAGGCCAACGTGGTGGGATTCACGCGGCAGAAGTCTTGGGCGGTTCCTTTTCACGCAGGCGGGCGTTGGAGGCTTCAAACGCGAAGTCAACTGGGCGGTGCGGCCTCGACGTTGCCAAGGGCGGTTGGCAGTTGGCGAGGGTTCCATTTCAACGCCAATGGGCTTGTCACACGCGGCTGGTCGACAGGCGGGCGCACGAGGTCAACGAATGCGGCCTTGCCGCATTGGCTTCGACGGGCGAGTGCCTTCGCACATGCACAAGCGCCGAAGAGCTTGCGGGCGGGCTTCTTCGTGGGTCAGCCAAGAAAACGCGGCAGGGAGGAAAGAGAGCACGTGGGCGGTGTAAAAGAAAGAGTAAAGAAGAGAAAGAGGATGGTGGCTTTGGTTTTCAATAAAAGTGGGAAGACATTTGAGAGGTGTTCACATAGAGGGAATAATGTACTTGGGGCCCTATAAAAGGAAGGGAGATGGGGGCTCACGGGGCTACTCTCTCCCCCACTCCATAAGATGCACATATGTAGATTTCTCTCTCTCTCCCCTTCTTTCACGTAGATAGTAAACCGTCATCATGTTTCCCTCTCATTTTTAGTGTTAGACCCTCTCTTTCTAGTTATTGTTTTATTATTTTTGTAATTTTCATTCACTTGTAAGTGTGTTTTAATTTATGTTTAATTTCAGTTGTGTTGTTATTTTTAATTTTATTTAGCATAATCTTCCCTTCTTCTCTTCCATCTATCTCCCTCTCTTCATATCTTCACACATCTCTATGGCGGAGTTGCTTCTCTCGGTCCTCTCACGGTGACGTTCTACACCAAAGCGGGGCGACGATCAAAGGCTCAGCACGGCGTGGACAGCGTCAATCTTCCAATCCTCGGCTCATTTCTTTCCCTTATTCTTTTAATTTTTATAGTTGTACTTTTTTATTTCCATAGCAATAAAATTTATTTTTGGCAAAATTTTCTTCTTTTCTCTCTCTTTCTAAATTCTCTTCTTCAACTCTCTCATATTCTTTAGTTAGATTTATTTCTAGTCTTTATTTTATGCAATTTATTTTTTATTAATTTTAACTCACTCAAAGATTCGCTCTTCAAAACATAAGATTTTTTTAACTTACTTAAAATGAAATCTTTCTTCCCCGTGGGATCGACCCGTATTCACCACTTTGTTTGAATTTTAATATTTTTAAGTGAGTGAGTTTGGTAAATTTTTAAATTGTGACACGGTATTTTTAACGACGAGTGTCAGAGCGTATCAATTTTTGACGCCGTTGCCGGGGAGGAAAAATAATTTTTATAGTTGGAAATTCTTGTGTTTGAAGTATATATGTGAATACTAATTTTTCTGTTTTTTATTTTACAGGAAAAATAAAAAAAATTCACAAAAATTCGGACCTGAAAATCCCAAAAAATAAATTGTCACAGAAAGTGTCGCTGAAAGTCAGAACTGTAGTAGAAAGCTAGAAATCAGAAAATCCAAGAAATTCAAGCGTCGCTAAAGGTCAGTAAACGTAGGAAAATGTCATATTTTATTTATTTCTGAAAAATTTCAAAAAAATCTATAAAAATCTAAAAATCTTAAAAATTCTTAAAAAATTAGAAAACCTGAAAAACACAAAAATCATGATTTTAGGATTTAGTTTTCAATAGGTTGCATGTTAATTCATATTTTTAGTTATTATTTGTATTTTATCTATCTCTCTTTTTGAAAAAAGAAAAAAGAATAGAAAAATAACTCTCTGAAAATCTAAAAAAATCAGAAATCCAGACAACTTCAAAAACATAATTTTAGACCTTATTTCTAGTAGATTTGCATACTGTTTGGAATTTTTAGTTTATAATTTTTGTTTATTCATCTCTTCTTATAAAAAAAGAAAACAATTCTTGAAAAATAAAAAAACAGAAATCAGAAATCATAAAATAAAGAAAAAAAATTATCTCATGTTATCATGTCCTCATTTTAGTTACATCAATCTCATGCATTGTTACATCTAGTTTAGTTATTTGTATTTGCATCATTTGAAAGAAAAAGAATTTTTTTCCCCTCTTCTTCTCCTTTCTCTTCTTCTCTATTTCCCATTTTTAAGGGTAACATAGGCACACCTCTCTTGGAATTGGAAGAACCCTCCATTGAGCACTCCGTCTCTTTGGACTGGAATTTCCTTTTCCAAGACCTCCATAAGTCCCCGCACCTATGGATTCCCTCACGGAAGCCGGGCAGGTTGTATCAAGAAGCACCCCGGAGTTAGATTGCCCTTAGAAGGTTAAAAAGAAGTTTTAGAATTTGTTGTTATTTTAAAACTTTTGTGTCTAAGGCTAGAGGTCAACGGCAAACGCTATAAGCGTACTTGTGGTTATTTAATTAGGTCCCTACGAAAGTAGGGGGAGCCTCCCACAATCCCACCTCTTACCTGACCGGTGAACCAACTTGGTAACAGGTCCTGACTCCTCTTTTGTAAAAAAAAAATAAAAAAATAAAAAAATTTATCATCATTGTTGCATAAACCATTCATTTAGAAATTAAATCATTGCTTTGTTTCAACAAAACAAAACAAAACATAACAAAACAAAATGATTTTCCTGTAAATTAAAAAAACAAAACAATAATAATTAAAACAAAAAAATAAAAATAAAAAAATCATCACTCTTTCTTGGGCCTTTTTGCATTGCCACATCCACTTTTATTCACGCCTATTAATGGATTCTTTCATGTTCAACCATGCGGGCTATTTGAATTTAAATCATTCATTTGTCCATTGTCATCAAACTCCTTCACTCTTCCACAATGGGGTTCACAATTCATCTTTCACCCAAGAGCTATATCAATTGTCATCAGATTTTTTTCACCTCTTTCTCTCACACAAATTAATATCCTAGGTGAGAAAACCAACAATCATCTTCTTGGACACATTATCAAGACCCCATGCAAAGTCCTTCGAACTCACACTTTTCAGATCGGGCTTCTTACTCAAATGCTCCTTACAACCAAGCCCAACATGGAGGACAACCCATCTACTCCCCACTACCTCAGTACCAGACTGACTTCTATTTTGATTGTTACTCACCACAGTCTGAGTGCCACCCAACCTATCCAGCTCCTCCAAAGTATGATTTCGAGGACATGTTTAATCAAATGACTCAACTCATCTTGGCCAATCAGCAAACCATTAAAGCTCAGAGCCAAATTATCCAAGCCCAAATTGACCAACTTGACAGAGAGCTTGAAATGGACCAACATGCTAGCCTCCCCACAGAAAATCTTGAAAATTCATTTCATGATTATGATTAGAATATCGCATTGAATGACCCATCCATCAATCCTCAATTCAACAACTCTCAAATAATTTTTGATGATGAGGATAATATGGAGCAGCCATATCAGGAAAATTGGGGGGAAGCTAATGAATCTCAATTTGTAATGGCCAAGGAAAATAATGAGGAGTCTAAGTTGGGGGAGGAGAAGAGAATAATGAAAATCAAATTTGGGCAACAAACTCTAATGACTATTATGATCCAGCCCAACATACAAATCATTCTTCTCCTTGCTATTCATCTCTTTCACCCTCAGATGATAACCCAGATGATCAATTTAATCAATTAATTCTCCAAAGTCAATCCCTCCAAGAGCAAATCAATAGGCTGACCAAAGAAGTCAAAAACATGGAGGGAGATCAATTCTTTGATTACTCTGGACCCACTCCTACTCATCAAATTTTTGATATTGACTACGATCAATCCTTGAATTCCCATTATCATAACATTCAGATCCACTGTGACTCGGAAGATGAAGGAATTATGGAGAGATCTTGTCAGGAAAATTTGAATGAGGAACTAGAAAATTTGAGGGGATTGAAGAATTTGCTAGAAAAGAAATAAAGGAAGGTACGGTGATGAACTAATGAATGATCATATTCCCCCTCCTAAAATTGAATTTGAGGAGCCTGCGCTTGATTGCCCTCATAAGGAGAATGCTAGAGAGGTGGATGATCTCAAGTCATGGGGAGAGGGAGAGTATAATGAACATCAAATGTTTAATCAAATGTCTCTCTCAGAATTTGATGAAATTCTCTTTGAAGATGGGCGAGAAGAAGAAGTGAATAGGGATCAAGAATGGAGCATCTATTTGAACAATGCTATTGGGGTTAATGAGGAATTGCATGAATTGAGTGTGCCGCATGATAATTCCAATCTGGAGGAAAGGGTAGAGCTTTTGCCCATTCGTGACCACAGTGATTCTTTTGAAATTCTTCCGGTCGATTGGTCTAATTTTGCTTTAGCCAAATTGGCAGATCCCATTGAATCTCACGACCATTGTGTTGAGGAGCATGTTTCTTTTACTCTTGAGATTGATAATCTCCTTGACACTGATCAATTTATGGGAACCCGTTACCCTCCAATCTAATCTCACCTTAGTAACATTCTTGAAATTCCCAAAATTGAGGTGGAAAATAATTTTTTAGAAAAAGATAACAAGGTCTGCATCATTCCACTCACACCTTTCACAGACCTTCAGGAGGAATATTTCATAATTGATGACATGATTTTTGCCAATATTCCTCCTCTATTTTCTGATCGGGGTGGTCCTTTTGAGATGCCTCCACCCCGATATATGCTTTGCCCTTATACCCACCAGTTACAGTTGTTTCTCTCAGGACATGAAAAAGAAAATTTTGACAAGGATAAAATTCTTTTGTGGATCATTTTAAAATCAACTCGTTGGTTATAGAGCTTACATGCGTCGGGCTGAAGACGTTAAACTTACCGCTTCTTGGGAGGTAACCCACAATTTTTATGATTTCCGTGTGCTAATAAATAGCTTCTTGGGAGGTAACCCAAGTGTTTCTTGTGTTTGTTTTTATTTTACAGGTGTGAATAAATGATAAGTTGGGGGGAGCAAAGATTGCTTGCTCTGTTGTCCAGATTTTCAAAGCCAAGTACCGCCATTCATTCCAGCAAGGATGCCCATCGACGTTCACTTCCGTTAGGTTGTCCCATTCCTTCACATATTTCATGTCTACATTGTTCTATTATTCCATATTGTTCATATCATTGAGGACAATGTCATTTAAGTTGGGGGGACGGAAATCATGTCATTGCACATGTTACATTCATATACGAAAATCATGCCATTGCACATGTTGCATTCATATACAACCTCATTTTTTTTGAGTTTCATGATTCAAATAAAACCCATTTTGAGTTTTATGATTCATGCTTCTATTGAAAGTAATTCTGGAATAAAAAAGACTGGGAGAAGGATGATGGAAAATTTATTTAATCTAGCCATGGAAAACTGATATAAGAATCTCTTAAAAGTTAATGTGCACTTTAGAAAAATGAAAAATCACTTTGCACGCTAATGAAACATGCGGGATAAGCCTTCTGCTATTTTTGATATGTGTCTGATGTTCAGCACTTTTTGAAGAAGAGATCTTTTATATGCTTTCTGCCAAGTTATCTATCAAAATTAGTGCAAAAGCACAATTGAAAAAAAATTGAGAAAAATAAAACACCATGAAAAATTCTCCGAATCTGAGTAACCGGGCCTACTTCACCTAAGACGTGTTGAGGTTCGCGTCAAAAGGATAAGGGAACCTTGATCTGTGAAACTGGGCCTGCTTCGAGGTTCGTGTTAAACAGTGAAGGGTAGTGCAACGTCATGCGTGTAGAAAAATACAAAGATCTCTAAGGGACGAAACAATAAGGTAGACAAAGGCTAATATGCTTAATGCTCTGATTGAGAGGTGCAGGGTTGAAAGACACTTATTTGAAATAGCAAATGGGGGAGGCAATTATCTACGGTGTGAATTTAGTATTTACACATGCACAAGTGTTATTGAACTTTGAGTTGAATTCTTGATCATGTACCTTAATTTCTAAATCTAAGGTTAGTGTGCATTAATGCTTCCAGATTCCTAATATTTGGTTATTTCTGTGAAGGAAAAGTTGGAAATGATGGTATGAACTTTGTAAACTCTTGTTGGTCCTCAATTTTTAATTGTTTGCATTGCTAAGGGACTAGCAATGAGTAAGTTGGGGGGTGTGATAAGTGTGCATTTATACATGTTAATTAATGTTATATCACGCTTTTATGAGCTTTAATATGTATCATTATGCATTTATCACACTTAATCATAATCTAGAGTAAAATATTTAGTTTTATGGAATTAAGTAATTTTAATGAATAAATTTACTCATTTTACAGGCACAAAGAAGAAGCCAAAGTCCATTAAGGTTGAAAAAAAGAGAGAAAAAAAGAATATCAATGGGCCAAAGGCCCATGGGCTTGTTAAAGAAAAAAGAAGAAGAAAAAAGAAAACAAAACAAAAAAAATAATAACAAAGTATTATTCAATATATATATTCCTTATATATATATATATATATATATATAAGGAATATATATGCATGGCTGGCTATAGCGCATGCAACAAAGGAGACGTGCATGGCTTCAACACAACGTGGTGGGCTTCTCCAAATGGCCACGAGGCCAAGGCGAGGCCAACGTGGTGGGCTTCACGCGGCGGAAGTCTTGGGCGGTTCCTTCTTACGCAGGCGGGCGTTGGAGGCTTCAAACGCGAAGTCAACTGGGCGGTGCGGCCTCGACATTGCTAAGGGAGGTTGGCAGCTGGCGAGGATTCCATTTCAATGCCAACATGCATGTCACACGCGGCTGGTCGACAGGCGGGTGCAGGATGTCAACGAATGCGACCTTGCCGCATTGGCTTCGACGGGCGAGTGCCTTCGCACAGGCAATGGCGACGAAGAGCTTGCGAGCGGGCTTCCTCGTGGGTCGGCCAAGGAAACGCGACAGGGAGGAAAGAGAGCACGTGGGCACTGGAAAAGAAAGAGTAAAGAAGAGAAAGAGGATGGTGGCTTTGGTTTTCAATAAAAGTGGGAAGACATTTGAGAGGTGTTCACATGAAGGGAATAATGTACTTGGGGCCCTATAAAAGGAAGGGAGATGGGGGCTCACGGGGCTACTCTCTCCCCCACTCCATAAGATGCACATATGTAGATTTCTCTCCCTCTCCCCATCTTTCACGTAGATAGCAAGCCCTCATCATGTTTCCCTCTCATTTTTAGTGTTAGACCCTCTCTTTCTAGTTATTGTTTTATTATTTTTGTAATTTTCATTCACTTGTAAGTGTGTTTTAATTTATGTTTAATTTTAGTTGTGTTGTTATTTTCAATTTTATTTAGCATAATCTTCTCTTCTTCTCTTCCATCTATCTCACTCTCTTCATATCTTCACACATCCCTATGGCAGAGTTGCTTCTATCGATCCTCTCACGACGGCGTTCTACACTAAAGCGGGGCGACGATCAAAGGCTCGGCACGGCGTAGACAGCGTCAATCTTCCAATCCTTGGCTCATTTCTTTCTCTTATTCTTTTAATTTTCATAGTTGTACTTTTTATTTCCATAGCAATAAAATTCATTTTTGGCAAAATTATGTTCTTTTCTCTCTCTTTCTAAATTCTCTTCTTCAACCCTCTCATATTCTTTAGTTAGATTTATTTCTAGTCTTTATTTCATGCAATTTATTTTTCATTAGTTTTAACTCACTCAAAGATTGGCTCTTCAAAACATAAGATTTTCCCAACTTATTTAAAATGAAATCTTTCTTCCCCGTGGGATCGACCCGTATTCACCACTTTGCTTGAATTTCAATTTTTTAAGTGAGTAAGTTCGGTAAATTTTTAAATTGTGGCACTGCATTTTTAACGACGAGTGTCGGAGCGCATCACCTATAAGAATCGTTGCCCATCCCCTGGTGCGTAAGGGTGCGTTGGCATCTTTTCGGAAGGATGAGTGCCAGTTGGCCGGAGCTTGCGAAGACTCGTGGCTGGTGTTACGATTCCTGATGCGTTGTGGATTAGAGCCTGTGGAGTTACAGAGGATTGCCAGATTTAGAGAGAGAGTCTGTGCTCTGGGTTTGAGATAATTGAGCTTTCCTCACCCTATTTTTTGGAGTTAGCCATCCGAGTTGAGGATTGTCAGAATGGCGGATCCCCAGTCGTTATGGTGTTTGTACGTGTGGATCAGAGTGCGCAGCGGAAGCCTGGTGGGCCCATAACCCACAGGTCCAGGATCATAGCGTTGGTTGCTACATGTGGTTCCCGAGGAATTGTGAAGAGCATCGGAGGATTGGTTCCTCGATGTGAGATTATCTTGGGATGTGTGTGCCGTGTTGGTTACCATGCCATTGCTTGAGGCATTGTGATTTGTGGCACTGGCAGGTTGAAGAGTTGGGGGAAATATGATGGCAAGTTTTCCGCATGAGTACCCTGTTCATTTGTTGGAAGCTGTGTCCTCAGATGAAATCGTGGTTCCCAAGATGTGATCTCTGAGAGATGATTATGGGTCCCTGTTGGTAGCTGCAAGCGGCTGGTGAGGCTAGCCGAGTGGTCAGTTGGGGTAATGTCTGAGGAAGGACCCAACTGTGGTAAGGATCTGCTATGTTTGGAGATCCGTGTGCATTGGTCGCAGCATCATCGACCAGGTTACTGCGATAGCTGATGGCACTTTCTTGTCCTAGGGATATGTGCCATGAATCGCTCAGGTTATGTCTTGTGGCTCTGTAGTGAGAGCGGAGCTGAGGATTTGGCAGGCGTCCATTTGGAATAATTGTGATGAAGATAGGATGAGACTATGTAATGGACGATGCCTAGGTATGGTGGTCCCTGGCGGGATGTCGTCGAATGAGAGCCTTGGTCTTATGGCCAGCATGGGAGGATTTCCCTGTAAGCCTGAGTCTAGTGCTGTTATGGACCGAGGATTGTGGAATCTCATCATTTGTGTTTGCCGCACTCCCCTGAGAGGGTAGAGTTGGCACGAGGATCGGATCGGAGGCGGTATCCGAGTGAGAATTGGCTCGAGATGCAATAATGGTCAGTGTGAGAGTCAACGGATGGCCTGTCGAGATTTGGATTGTGCTGATCGGGTCTGAGGAAGTTGAGCAAGGGAAGGTTTCCCATTGACGAATAGCTGGTGATCAGCGAATGGTCTTTCACAGACAGAAGATGCCAGTTGTAGCGAGCCGAGAATGGCAAGAGCCATGTGCAAGCCAGGCCTTTGGTGGTCGATCATGAGATATGCCTTTTCTTGGAATTGAATCTGGGATTTGTTGAAGGTTTGTGTTCGGACCGGAGTTGGTCCTGTGCTATTATTGGCATTCGGCTTGCCAGGTATGAGATGGTTCGTGGCGTAGAGCCAACGGATTTATGGCAGTTAGTTGAGATGACTATGTGAGCTGGTCAAAGCTTAGTGATGGTTGTCCTTTGTGTAGGGCGTGAAATCAGTCAGCAGGTAGAGAAGCTGATGTTCGATTGGTCCGCCGAGCATGGTATTGATCGGTGGTTGTTTCTTGTGGCAAGGGTTGTGTTTCCTCGATGAGTGAGATGGTGGCAGCAATGCCATGATTGGATTTTCATTGAGGTAGAGGTGATGCCGGACTTATATCTTTTTATGTGCTATGCTCCCTCTGAGTATTGGTGTGTGTATTGGGTTGTGGAGCGAGGTGTTTCTATTCGTGATAATAGTCTGGCCGTGTCCCTCAGGATCATAGCTTTCGCGAGAGTTGAGGTTTTTGGGCTAGAGCTCTGGGAGCATTGCCAGCTGGGTGTGTTGTTCTTCTCCTATGCCTTAGTGGTTGCCTCAAATTTTGAGGATGAAAAATCTATAAGGAGGGGAAGACTATAACACCCCATATTTTTTTTTCGATCAGAATCCGTGAGTTCGGAGCGCCTTTGTGAGTCCCTGGTCGTGTTTTATAATTTACTCAGGTTTTTGGCTGTCGAGCCTATGGAACCCTATGTAGGGTGAACCATTGTGATTTCGGGGTCCAGGATGTTGCATGCGCATTGTGCATTTTCCGAGGATCATGGGAATGATTTTTTTCATAATTTTATATTTTTTGGATTTTTAGAATTCCAAATTGGTTTTCTATTTAAACCAACCCACCCTTTCTCTCTCCTCACAACTCTCACTCTCTCCCTCTCTCTTCTCACGTCTCTCTTTCTCTCTCCCTCTTCTCCAGGCTATCGACGAAGGTGGGAGAGGGCAAGGCGGCGAAGTTCGTGGGGCGAGGAGCAGCGAGGACGGGTCAAGGAATGCGGTGGTGGAGGCGCGGCGGTTCGTTCGTGAGTTCGTGAACCCATTGGCGTTTTAAGCGGCGTTTCACATGGAATCGGCATCCTCGGTGGGGGAAATCTTCTGTGGAGGTAGGGGGATGGATCCCTGGCCTTTTTATTCAATTTCCCCATGTTTTATAGGCTGAGGGGAGGCCGAGAGGGTTTTATTTCACGTCGGGGGTTAAATTTCATGATTTTAGGGTGAATGGCGGATCTTCCGATTTGATCATGTTTTTGGGGTTTGAGTGGTGCCTCTAGGTGGTCTAGAGGCTGGGGAATGGTTCCCCATTGTTTTCCCCATCACCTGGGGGTGATTGGGGCGTGGAATCGAACCCCTAGCTCGGGTTCGGGGCCGTTTCTGCCATTTTCGGTCGACC
Organism: Amorphophallus konjac; assembly: GCA_022559845.1. Classification (NCBI taxonomy): domain Eukaryota; kingdom Viridiplantae; phylum Streptophyta; class Magnoliopsida; order Alismatales; family Araceae; genus Amorphophallus; species Amorphophallus konjac. The sequence continues at coordinate 149,102,088 of CM040118.1, forward strand.
GACCGGATGGGTCCGGTCAGCCGTTCGGGTCCGGTCGACTGAATGGCACTCGCCACGGAAGGGTGGCTAGGCCAGTTCGGTTGACTGAACTGCCCAATTCGGTCGACCAATCTGGGCCAGGCTCCCAGGGGTGTTGGCCCGTCGACCGCCCATTTGGGGCTGGTCGACTGACCCATGTTGGTCGACCGACCCAGGGGTTTTGGTGGACCAAAATCCCCTGTCTTGGATTGTTTTGGCCCCGGTCGACCCGGTTGTGACCCATTGGTTGACCTATGGCCCTGTGGATGTCCCAGACATCTCGTGGGTACCGTGACCATGTTTTTGGGTATCCGGAGGTACCGTGTTACCTCGATTAGCATGCCCATGGGTTTTGAGGGTCCGGGTGACCTTGTGCATTCCGGGCTTCCGTGTTACGCTTGATCGAGTCACCGTGTATCGGTATGAGTGTGGAGGGCTATTCTCGCACGTCATTGGCTTCTTCGGAAAGTGGTTTCTGTGTGGGCCATGCGTATGGCCTATGAACTGCGAGTTCTGTGACCCAGCCTGGGGTAGGGGGTTTTCTTAGATTTCCCCTAAAAAGGGATTGAACTCGGCGGTTATGAACTGCCTTAAGAGCTATATTCGACCGTGGTTTCTGACCCTAAGGGTAGGGCAGATTGACAGCATGGAGCTTTCCTGTACAACGGTCTTGACCCGAGTCTCGTGACTCAAGGAAAGTTGGGTTAGTAGGTCTAGTGGACTATCTAGAGTCCGGTGGCATCATGCCACCCGTGTTTCGAGTTGCGTATGGCGGGCTCATAGGTAGCATGTCAATATTCCGTTAGTTCCTTCTGAGAGTCTTTCTCTCGAGTGATCGTTCCCACTAGTCGTAGCTTGCCTGGGCACGCCTGTGCCTACCCACCCAGGAGTGGTGAAGAGCTAGACCCTAGAGTGACGATTTTTAGGCTGGTTTGCCGTAGGGCCTCCCACTGTAGTGGCTCGAGTCCGAGCCAGGAGGAAAACCAGCTAGAGGGCTTGACGTAGTGCAGTCAGTCAGTGTGTGCACACATTGTCGGGGACTTCAGACGCATGCTGACGAGCACGACCCCGACTAAACCCTTGTCCTGTGGTTACTTGTGTACTGTGTCTCAGTTTTGCCCGGGGAGAGGGAGACACCTGAGGAGCGGACTAAGTTGTCAGTGGACGCATTCGGCCTTGCTTCTAGTGGGCAGTGCTCCTATCACACGAGACGGGTTTCTTCGTGTTCCTTCGGGTAGCTTTCCCGTGCTTTCTCGATGTCGAGGTCTAGAGTTTCCGGTAGGGTTACCGAGGTTTCACCCGTAGATCATGTAGGGTTCACGACTGCGAGGTAGTGAATGTCCCCTGGGACCGTGTGGTCTTGGGTTGGAAGTCGCCTGTGAGGGCAGGCCTTCACGACAGAGCTATCGTGGCATTTCTTCTGGCGGCCTAGCTAGGGTTTTTTCATCATTTGGTAGTCCCCTGAGTGTGAGATTGGGGCGTGCTTTCTGTACCCTTAGGAGTAGCTTAGAGCCATGGTTCCAGCGGCTACCGGGTTTCTTGTTCTTTTATGGCCGTTCCTTCGGCTATTATTGTTGTTGTTGCTACTCTTGCTTTTGTTGTTGTTCCTTCTAGCGCTGTTTAACACCGTTGTTTTATGGTAGGGTTCCGCAGGACCCCTAATGAGCCAATGAGATGAGGCTCACCCCCTGCTTTTCAGGTGTAGCGGTTTCTCCTCAAGGATCGGAGGTGCAACGTGGAGGTTCGTAGTTGCCAGCTCATCGGGCCGAGTGTTCACTCGGCATTAGAATACGTTCTTTTCCCTGTAGATTGTACTTTGTTTGAACTAGACGCTGTAGTTAGATTATTTAATTAAAATGTAATTTTTTTTGTTATTTAAACTGTTAATTATAGATATTCTTGCTTTATTTCATATTTCGATGTACCTCCACACTCCTTTCTAACCCTTTCGAGCCCTCCGGCTCGTGGGTGGCGAGCCAGGATTCGAATGGTATCAGGTATTTCCAGGTATCCAGATCTTGGGTCGTTGCATAATACCTGAAGGGTTTTGATTTCTCTTTAAAGGATTTTGATTTCTCTATATAGTAATCATCCGGGAAAGGGAAACACTGTGGCAGATGCTCTTAGTAGGAAGCCAAGGGCTTTGTTGGCAAGTTGTATGCTTCATGAGTGGAAGTTGCTGGAGCAATTTTCTAGATTGAACCTAAAAGTGGTCGAGGGAAAGGAACATGTTATTCTATCTAATGCGTTTGTATCCTAACTTGTTCTCGGAGATCGAAGAGTTGTAGAATGATGACCCTATGCTCGTAGAGATTAAGGGTATGCTGGACCAATGACCTTACTTTAAGTTGGCAACTGATGGAAGATTGTTATTTCGTGTATGGACATGTGTGCCTGACTACCCCAATCGCGGTGGGACAAGAAACACACGCATGGTGGGACAGCAATCACGGTGGGACAAGAAACACACGGCATAGACAACCAGAAGAAACAATGTAAGACCCCAGAATTTATGTAAATAATTGTTGAATTTATAAATAATTTTATAGAATTTATAAAGGCCTAAATGTATTAATAAATGGGTTATTAGATTAATAAGTCATTATAAGGCCCATTTGTGTTAAATAATTAACCAAATCCATTTAAATAAAGTCCAAAAGGTTTAAGGACCAAGCCCATTAAGTTTGGCCCATATTCTAGAAGGTTATTAAGTCTATTCACATATTTTAAGGATAAATACTAATTATCTAAGATAATTATATGGATAAACGAATAAAAGAGTTTTATTAAATTGAAACTCTATACACGTTGACTGTAACGGTCCATCGGGCGACCGCCACAGCCAGGTAACGTGCCTGGACACGACCGTTACATGCTGCAAGTTCCGTGAGTCAAAGAACTCCCAAAAAGATTGGAACTTTGCGATCTTATCCACTAAGGATCGACTTGGGAAGAGTTATAACATTACTAAGGACTTTTAGGGATTAGATTCGGGCAGATTAAGGACTCTAGAATCGATCTAATCTTCAAACTCTAGCCAAAACCCTATAAATAAGACATAGTTCTGAACTGAGCAACCCTTACTTTTGCTCGCGTGGAATCAAGGTAAGGAGTCATAATTTTAGGTAAGTTCTTTAGAAACTTTTGTTTATAATACATTAGACTAATAGCTCTCCAAATTTCGTGCTAGGAGACCAAGCAACCAAGGAGTTAGAGCCCAAGGAAGTTGCTGAAAAGTCACAGGAAGAGGAAAATTAGGGCACGTTTTTCAACCCTAAATTGGAAGTTTAAAGCCAAGTTAAGAGCTATTTCAAGTTATGTTAATTTCATGTGCCAAAATTCTATAGTTTTGTATTTAAATCATGATTTTCCAAAATTGTATTAATGGAGTTTTATCATGGTTTCACATCATTACACCTTCACTCTTTATCAATAGAGTTATTCTTTAAGTACATGGCACATATTCCGGTATGTTGTCCATTAGTTCACTTTGCACTATAGGAACATTATTCTTGGACATGAGGACCTCTCTATTGGATATTCCTTCAATGGAATAGGAAATCTTGTTTCAAAGCCTCCGTAATTCTCCGCGAGCCTGGGATTCCCACTAGGACGCCGAGTTGGTTGTACCATTAAAGCCCATTGATTAGACTACACTATCGATGTTTTCTGATTATCAGTAATGTAACGGCTCTGTGTGGGACCGTCAGGCACATGTAACGGCCCAATATAAGACCGTCACATTCATTTGAGTTTGAATTCTTGATTCGGGATTCAGACTAATATAACGGTCTAATCCTGGACCGTCACATAATGTAACGGCCCAATGCATGACCGTCACCTTTCTCTGAGTCTATTTTTATTGTTCTGGACTCGGATCATTGTAACGGCCCACTACTGGAGCGTTACATGATGTAACGGCCCAGTAAACGACTGTTACATTGCTTAAGTATTTAACCCAAGGTTTGACCCAAGGGTTGATATTCCAAAGGTTCTAGATGGACTAATGATAGTCTAGAACTTATAATATTTATCAAGAAACTTAATATAATGATTGGAAAGAGAAAAGAATGTACCGTTATGCTGTCGATTTATTTCCGTGAGCATGACATTGTTTAAGTCTTTTTCTTGATCTCTCATACTCTAAATTGAAGCATTCATTCATTGATTATTGGTATCATGAGTTATTGAACTTATTACATTCTTGGCCATACTTTATTGTTACACACATGGAAGTAGCTTGATTTATACGTGAAGATGCAATTCGGGCGCTGATTGTGTCCAAGGGCTCTATGCTAGTCCCCACGGCTGATTGCCGGAAACATACTATTTTATAAACCTTGGGGTATGATGCTATTGGCGTCGCATTGCGCTGGGAGTACTTTCTTTATAAATAAGTGAAATCTATGAGCACTCGTGAAAATCTAGTGAATTGCTACATGATTGACGTTCTCGTGCGTAACCTTTATGGTTATGAAAGTGAAAGTGAAAGTGCATTCTCGTTACATTCTTGTTCATGAAAGGCCAAATATCATGTTCTTGTTACATTTTTGCTAGTTCATTCTTGTTCACTCTATCTTACATGATTATCGTGTTACTTTGGTTTAATCGCATGATATTCGCATTCGCATGATTTTGCCTTACTTCTTTAGAGCTAAATTGTTAATTACTTTAATAGTGCCTTCATGTTGATGCGAAGATACCTACTGGACAAGTGTGCTCATTACCTATTTCCAATGTTTTTCAGGAAATGAAAGTGAGTCTGGTACAGATTCGGAAGGTTCAAGTAGCGGATCCGAGAGTGAATAAAGAATGAGCGAAGACTTAGGAAGTCTACATTGTTTAGATCGAGTCAATGTAATTTTGTATTTCTTGAGTCTAGTAGAGTGAAAGATGATGGAAAAATAATTGTATTTGACTATTAATCATTTATGAAATAAAGTTGGAGTTTGATTAAATATTGTGCAATTGCATTTATGTGTGTGATTGTCTCGCGCTCTGATCGTTCTTGCTTGCAAGAGGCTTACCATGCCGGATGTTCGCGCTTCCCGAGTTAGTCTTCCGCTGTAATAAAGGCTCGGGGCGTGACAGTTAAGTTGGTATCAGAGTTTGAGTCTCAAGACTTAGGGAGAAGAGTTATGTCATAGGATAAGTCCAAGGTTTAAGGACCCCTACCTATGAACTAAGGAAGAAACTTCCGCACCCACGTGAGGATTGGGTAGAGCCCGGGATGAGGTAGTTATATAGAAATTACCTTAGGATAAATCTTCCCGACTCTAAATAACTAAAATGTCCATGATTCTCAGGTACCTTGATTCTCAATGGCTCATCGAATAAACTGGGACGAGATGCAGCAAACTGTTACATGACTTACTCAAGCCCTATAAACAGTGGCCCAAGCCGATGGAAGGGCTGGCGCGGGTAACTTGCATGGCAACTTCCAAAGTTTAAATCCTCCACGATTCTCTGGATCTTCTAACCCGGATAAAGCAAAAAATTGGATCGACGAAATGAATCGAATATTCGATGTCATGCAATGCACCGGCCAGGAGAAGGTTCGACTTGCCACGTTCCAACTCAACAAGGATGCCCGTACATGGTGGAAATCCATTCCAACGCCACCTGCAGACGCACCTCATACATGGGAGGGTTTTCTTACACTTTTCCGAGCCAAGTACTTTTCCGAGCATGTGAAAGAGAGAAAGGCTATGGAATTTGCCTCCTTAAAATATGGCACGATATCCGTGGCAGAGTATGGATTACAATTCTCTCAACTAGCACCTTATGCTTCTCACTTGATAAGCACAGATTTATTGAAAGCCAACCGATTTATGGATGGTTTAAGACCCGGATTCATCCAACAACTTGGAACTCAGAATATTCGCACCTATACCGAGATGGTTCAAAGAGCGCATCTATGTGAAAGAACTATGGAGAAAGTGGAGAGGCTCTGAGAAGAAAGGTCAAGCCGAAAACATGATAGGCAAGAAGAGAAAGAAATAGATGAGGGCGAAAATCGTCACATTAAGATGTCCCGTAATGGGAACGGTAACGGAAAAAGAAATGGAAATAGAACCGGGAAGGATAAGAAAGTTAAAGAAGAGAAGGAGCAAGCCGTGGCACCTTGCTCATTTTGTGAAAAATTTGGGCACTCGGTAGAACAATGTTGGAAGCGTCTCGACGCTTGTCTCAAATGTGGAAGTCGGGAACATCACCTGCCCCTATGTCCTTTCATCAACGGACAATCTTCAAGGGATAACAACAGACGCGGGAAGCAAGGTAGATTAAATGTCATTCTAGACAAGGAAGGTAAGATGATAAAATGTACTCTCTTAACCCAGTCGCCTAACATTAATTCTTAATACATTAAAATAAGTGCACTCTCCAAAATCCATATATTTAATTTGGGGACCAAATTCTCTTAAGTGGGGGATGGTGTAAGACCCTAGAATTTATGTAAATAATTATTGAATTTATAAATAATTTTCTAGAATTTATAAAGGCCTAAATGTATTAATAAATGGGTTATTAGATTAATAAGTCATTATAAGGCCCATTTGTGTTAAATAATTAACCAAATCCATTTAAATAAAGTCCAAAAGGTTTAAGGACCAAGCCCATTAAGTTTGGCCCATATTCTAGAAGGTTATTAAGTCTATTCACATATTTTAAGGATAAATACTAATTATCTAAGATAATTATATGGATAAACGAATAAAAGAGTTTTATTAAATTGAAACTCTATACACGTTGACTGTAACGGTCCATCGGGCGACCGCCACAGCCAGGTAACGTGCCTGGACACGACCGTTACATGCTAAAAGTTCCGTGAGTCAAAGAACTCCCAAAAAGATTGGAACTTTGCGATCTTATCCACTAATGATCGACTTGGGAAGAGTTATAACATTACTAAGGACTTTTAGGGATTAGATTCTGGCAGATTAAGGACTCTAGAATCTATCTAATCTTCAAACTCTAGCCAAAACCCTATAAATAGGACATAGTTCTGAACTGAGCAACCCTTACTTTTGCTCGCATAGAATCAAGGTAAGGAGTCATAATTTTAGGTAAGTTCTTTAGAAACTTTTGTTTATAATACATTAGACTAATAGCTCTCCAAATTTCGTGCTAGGAGACCAAGCAACCAAGGAGTTAGAGCCCAAGGAAGTTGCTGAAAAGTCATAGGAAGAGGAGAGCTAGGGCACATTTTCAACCCTAAATTGAAAGTTTAAAACCAAGTTAAGAGGTAGGTTATCTCATGAACGGTAAAAACAACATGTTAGGGATAAAAGCCCTCTGATTTTGTTTGATTACATGCACTTTAGCTCATAAATTTCATGTTTTAGTAGAATCATGCATCCATACCTATTCTTAGCCCTAACTACATTAAAAAGGAAAATTCTTGTGAAATTCACTAGAACCCATGCATGATATTAGTTTAGCTTTCATTCTATCATGTGGGAAGTTATATATATATATATATATATATGATTTTCAGACATGATGTGAGTTGAAACTTAGGTCATTATTATCTATTGCTGTCAGCAGAGGCTCTGAAGGATCATGGTAGGACCGTCACATGCATGTAACGGCCTTACGACAGACCGTCACACACTCTGTTATGTTTTCGTTTCACTGTTGTCTCTAACACACCAGGACAGGAGCGTTACATTACTGTAACGGCCCCTCGATAGACCGTCACAGACACTGTGACGCACCCTTGTTAGACCGTTACACGTTGTGTTCTGTCAGCTCATGATAGAATAGTAACCAATTAAGTTTACTTATAATTAAACCTAGATAGCTAAGTTTTGACCTGTTATTATGGTTTTAAGTTTACTTACTGTTTCAAATTGGAATTTGCATGACTTAGGCATCTTGAGCTATTTCAAGTTATGTTAATTTCATGTGCCAAAATTCTATAGTTTTGTATTTAAATCATGATTTTCTAAAATTGTATTAATGGAGTTTTATCATGGTTTCACATCATTACACCTTCACTCTTTATCAATAGAGTCATTCTTTAAGTACATGGCACATATTCCGATATGTTGTCCATTAGTTCACTTTGCACTATAGGAACATTATTCTTGGACATGAGGACCTCTCTATTAGATATTCCTTCCAATGGACTAGGAAATCTTGTTTCAAGGCCTCCGTAATTCTCCGCGAGCCTGGGATTCCCACTAGGACGCCGAGTTGGTTGTACCATTAAAGCCCATTGATTAGACTACACTATCGATGTTTTTTGATTATCAGTAATGTAACGGCTCTGTGTTGGACCGTCAGGCACATGTAACGGCCCAATATAAGACCGTCACATTCATCTGAGTTTGAATTCTTGATTCGAGATTCAGACTAATGTAACGGCCTAATCCTGGACCGTCACATAATGTAACGGCCCAATGCATGACCGTCACCTTTCTCTGAGTCTATTTTTATTGTTCTGGACTCGGATCATTGTAACGGCTCACTACTGGAGCGTTACATGATGTAACGGCCCAGTAAACGACCGTCACATTGCTTAAGTATTTAACCCAAGGTTTGACGCAAGGGTTGATATTCCAAAAGTTCTAGATGGACTAATGATAGTCTAGAACTTATAATATTGATCAAGAAACTTAATATAATGATTGGAAAGAGAAAAGAATGTACCGTTATGCTGTCGATTTATTTCCGTGAGCATGACATTGTTTAAGTCTTTTTCTTGATCTCTCATACTCTAAATTGAAGCATTCATTCATTGATTATTGGTATCATGAGTTATTGAACTTATTACATTCTTGGCCATACTTTATTGTTACACTCATGGAAGTAGCTTGATTTATACGTGAAGATGCAATTCGGGCGTTGATTGTGTCCAAGGGCTCTATGCTAGTCCCCGCGACTGATTGCCGGAAACATACTATTTTATAAACCATGGGGTATGATGCTACTGGCGTCGCATTGCGCTGGGAGTAATTTCTTTATAAATAAGTGAAATCCATGAGCACTCGTGAAAATCTAGTGAATTGCTACATGATTGACGTTCTCGTGCGTAAACTTTATGGTTATGAAAGTGAAAGTGAAAGTGCATTCTCGTTACATTCTTGTTCATGAAAGGCCAAATATCATGTTCTTGTTACATTTTTGCTAGTTCATTCTTGTTCACTCTATCTTACATGATTATCGTGTTACTTTGGTTTAATCGCATGATATTCGCATTCACATGATTTTGCCTTACTTCTTTAGAGCTAAATTGTTAATTACTTTAATAGTGCCTTCATGTTGATGCGAAGATACCTACTGGGCAAGTGTGCTCATTACCTATTTCTAATGTTTTTCAGAAAATGAACGTGAGTCTGGTTCAGATTCGGAAGGTTCAAGTAGCGGATCCGAGAGTGAATAAAGAATGAGCGAAGACTTAGGAAGTCTACATTGTTTAGATCGAGTCAATGTAATTTCGTATTTCTTGAGTCTAGTAGAGTGAAAGATGATGGAAAAATAATTGTATTTGACTATTAATCATTTATGAAATAAAGTTGAAGTTTGATTAAATATTATGCAATTACATTTATATGTGTGATTGTCTCACGCTCTGATCGTTCTTGCTTGCAAGATGCTTACCATGCCGGCTGTTCACGCTTCCCGAGTTAGTCTTCCGCTGTAATAAAGGCTCGGGGCGTGACAAACAACATGCAAACCCAAGATCATAGGAAGCAGAACCACCAGGTTCACAAGCATAAGATGAAGCCCTGTCATGGACACATAATGACGAAGCGAGGTGAGCGAAAACTAAGAAGGACATGAGCTCCAGAATAGATCAAGGGGTAAGACTGAAGAAGAGACAGATTGGAAAGGTGTGGACTGGATACACAGGAGAGAGAGTGAAAGACAGAGCAAGGAATGCCGAAGACCTGCAACCTGCACACTCAACAAACATATTATATATGTTCTCAAAAATAGCCAGAAAAAATAAAAATGTGTGAGAAAGAAATAAGGAATACAATTTTTTTTGAATTTTTGGATTTTTTGTAATTTTTTGATTTTCTTTCAAAGTTCTGATTTTTTTCCTTTATTTTGTTTGTTCTTTTTTATTTTTTTTTTGAACAAGCTATCTGCAACATACACAGACGGACTTAAACTACTGGCTTGGGGTCATTGTTCCTCCCCCATTTCATTAAGGACTTCCCTGAGCAGGGTGTGCATTTGAGGGTGGCGTGCCACAACCAACTACCTCCATAGAACGGTGCCTCTACTAAGGCCATACCCGGGATACAACCCAGCCTAAGAAGGAGAATAGAAGAAGAATAGGGATAAGCCTTACACAAGATGGGAGATATCAAGATTCAACTTCCTTCCAGGGCATTACCCCTCAGAGATTTAGTCTGTTGCGCTGGGGCTTTGTGTTTTTGATTTTTGGACCCACTTATTAGGCACGCATACGACCGGGCTCATGATGTCCCGCGGGAAACTATACAGCCACTCTTGCTATGCCTTTCATTTCCATAATTTTCCTATTTATTTTGCTTTGATTTATAGCAGTAATAGCCCTTGCTGGCTAGATTTTGCATGAAAGCTCACATTTGAAAGGGTCATTGAAACTGCCCTATTTGAGACCTCTCGTCAGGGAGCGTCTAGGTTGGTCATCTTACCCGTCCATCTCTTGCCCCTACACTTGGCCGAGCAGAGAAGAGAAAAGGCCTTTGTGCATACCCAAAGTATGGCTAAAGCAGCAATGGTATTGCATAAGAGGAGTTAGCCGTAGCTTGCTGTGTAGTGTGTGGAAACCGTGCTCAAAGGTACCCTTAATGATCGGGGAAAGAAGCGTCGGACTCCCAGTGCAGGGCTATCACCAGCCTAAGGTGCTGCAGAAGCGAGCTAGATTTTGACTATAGTTGACCTAACTAAGACACCTAAACCACTCAATCGTGTTAAGGAACCAGCATTATAATCATGCGTAGGAGGAATAAAGGTAATAGCAATGATAGCATATTCTTACGCAATTAGAAGATACCTTGCAATCCATGGAGTGGAAGTAGTATCCTAAAGTGATCTTCATCAGCGAGAGCCTTATATTCCTCGCTTGACAGGACCAATGATGGAGAGGACAACAAAAGGTTTGAAGATTCCTTGACATAAAAAAGCAGCAGACATAACCAAATTGGACGAAGAATGATCAAAGGAAAAAGAGGTGAGGGTTAGAACTCCCTCGCGAGGGCGCAGAGACCCTGATAACAAGGAACAGTCTACAGAAGAGCTCGAGATTAATTAAGATCAGGGTAGACTACAGCCTCGAAATAGCATGAGAAAGGGTGAAAACCCTGAAAGAGTGATAAAGAAGGAATAGAAAAATAATGATGGGATCGTTGCGAGAGCAAGAAAGAAGAATAATCCGACGGAATTGGAGAACAATCAGGAGAATTGGCAGAGCCCGGAAGCACCAGAGGGAAAGAAGAAGAAATAGAGGACAATTTAAAACGATAATAATAAGGGAGATTCAGAGGTTGCAGATGAAAAGAGGAAGGACCATAAGCCAATTTGAAATTAAAACAATCTAGATGAACCAGACGAGGAGAATAACTAGACAAATACTTAAAATCAGAGGGGTGAGGAATATCCAGAGGCCCTGGACGAAAAGGAGAGGAAGAACTAGCAGAAGACTTGAGTTTAGAAGGAATATCCGGAAATCTCGGATGAAGAGAGGAAACAGATGGCAACCTAGAATCGGAGGAACAAGGGAGATCTAGAGATTTTGGATAAAGAGGAGAGGGACGAGGGCTTGCGAACCCAGGAAGAGTGGAGGAGATTAAGGACACAGGACCGGAAGAGGGGAGGTACACCACCCAAGGGTGGGAACTGAGCAAAAGAAAGGATGAATGAAAAGAAGGTGTAGAAGGAGAAGTGACCCCCGGAGTGCACAACGAACGGCCCTTGAACTTGTGCCTCTGCCTTTTATTAGCAGAAATCTCTTTATGAAGGACCTGCTTAGCTTGGGCTTGGATCTTCGAGCCTCTTGGCTTGAAATGTCTTCTTAAATAATGTGCCCACATGGCAGACGATCTAGCCCGATTATGAACATGCAGCTTTGTCGGGGCGGTTGCCCCTAGGCACCTGATGCTAACAGTATCTTGACATTCTTGAACAGACAACTCCTTTGGCGAATAAACATCATGAATCCATGGAGTTTTATCACTTGGCGTGAGAAGCATGTGGTTTGGAAACTCCACTTGTCAATCAGACATGAAGCATAACTCCCTTGACATATGAGAAAGATGAAGCTGAGGGAGATTAATGTGCGACGTTGACGTGGACGGCTTACTGACTAATCGAGGGAGATTGCATAAAAGTTACAGAATGTCCTCTGGAAACCTTGAGGATACGAAAAATTTCCCCTCGACCATAGAATCCATAACTTCTTTGGCTGTCGTACGTGTCAGCATAATCTGGGTAAAGAACCCCTCTTGACTAGTTATCTGAATAGAAATAGAGCGAGTGGTGATAAGAACATCAATAATAAACTAATGTAATCGTCACCGGTCTCGCTTGTGAAGAAACTGACATGAGTACAAGGGAGCTCTTCTTGGAAACCATCTTCGGAAGTGCATGCTCATCATCCCCAAAATAGCAAGAGACAAGGACACAGATTGGCATGCAGGAAATAAAATCATGAATCTTGAAATGCACAACCGATACTAAACTGTCCTGACTCGGCTAATTCTCTCCCTGGGGACTAGACCCAAGGGGCACCATAGGCAGCGCACACCCGCTCTATGGGGTGGAAGTGGATGGAGTGGAGGTAGTAGGTTCGGACGGCATGATTTCTGGCGGTGGAGGTATAACAGCAATGGCAGGCTTGGGTGTCGGTGAGGGTGAAGGTGTAGTTTGCTCAGGCTCGGGCAAGGAGGGTAATGTAAGGTTTCGATCAGAGATGTAGTGGAAAAAATGAAACCCTAGCGAGCGGATCATTGCTCGCGATCAAAATCGAAAATGGAATCGATCAAAACTCAGACGGGAAGAACATTTCTATACCATTGCGGGATTAATTAATTCTCAGATGCCCGAAGATGATCGAGTAGAGGCTCGTCGGGTTTCTAGCCGTTCAAGCGTCCGGCCTCTAGATGTATCCACATGAGCAGCGGGAATAGACGGATTTGTTGTGTCCCTGTGATTTTGATGATCTCTAACATTATGAGTCATTAGCACTCTCATCTCTAACACTACGAGTCATTAGCATTCTCATCTCTTGACTGTTGATAATGTTAATGTAAAATTCCTATATTGAAACTCTCATAACAGATAGTTCAGAAACTGCAAGAGACGAAGCCCAATGAATGAGCCCAAGCTACTTCAATTCAACTCTTTTTCAAGTATTCTGACGGTTGGTGTGAAGTTTAGATTGTTGGAAAACTCCCCTTGAAAGCAGAGCATCAAGTTTCTCAAGTTCTGTAGATTTCTGAAAACCAGAGAAAAAGTGTCGACTCTAGGAGTCGACACATTTTATCAAGGTTCTGTCTGGTGCAAACCCACAAGAAAAAGTCGACACCAAGAGTCGACACTTTATTTCTGAGGTTCTGTCTGGCGTTCAAAGCCGCACTGCATCAATGCAGCAAGCCAGCTGTAAAGCCGGTCAACGCAGTCATGATAAGCAGCTCTCACAGAAGGCCGACCTACTATAGCATCTGAGCACTATAGCAGACCGAGCTACTGTAGCAGTCCGAGCTAAAGTTGGAGAAGGCCGAGCTACTGTAGCAATATGAGCTTCTGAAGGAGTCTGGCCTACTATAGCAATCTGAGCACTGTAGCAATCTGAGCTTAAGTTGGAGAAGGCCGAGCTACTGTAGCAGTCCGAGCTTCTGAAGAAGCCTGAGCACTATAGTAGTCTGAGCACTATAGCAGGCCGAGCTACTGTAGCAGTCCATGCTTTTGAAGAAGACCAAGCTTCTAAAGAAGTCTGAGCACTGAAGCAGTCCGAGCCACCATAATAGTACCGAGAAGAAGGCAATATAGAGGGCAAGCAGAAGGGACTAGAGAAGGTGAGCAGAGGGACTATAGAGATGAGAAGAGAGAGTATGACTATGCCGAGCTGGAAAAAGGTGAATGCTTGCACATTGCTACGTCAACTCAATTGAAGATCTCTATCTCTTTTCTCTACTCTACCTATAATGGTTCTGAGGATTTCTAGAGGATTAAAATAGAACCGTAAACTGCCAACAATAGGGATTTTGAGGTCAGGAGGAAGTTCCCATGTCTGTCATCATTACCCTACCTAAACACCTTTTTGGAGGAAGCCATGTCAGTGTCCATACCTGGGACATGACTCTTGTCGGGACCACCTTTCTGCTGTCAACCAATGAGATATGGTCCTAGAATGGTGCACAAAACAAAAAAGTGACCAGAGCCAATGAGGAAGACAGTCGGAGGTGTGCCTTAAGAAGGTGTGTGACCGAAATAAAGATGAACTGCAGAAGCTACTGTTGCTGTTGCTGCTGGCATCCCTTGGAGAAAAGAAGAAGAGCGCAAGAAGCCAGCTGCGTCCAGAACAAGAAGAAGAAGAAGAAGGAGAAGAAGGAGAAGAAGGAGAAAAGCCCAAGGCCATCTATTGAAGATCAGAAGCTGAACCGCAGCTCCTCTTCCTCGTGCTCCTTGTCCTGCAAAGAAAAGTCATCGTGAAGGAAGCAAGTGTTCTGAAAGTAGCAAACCGAGCCCTCCATCTCTCAAACAGAAACATTCTCTCTTAGCCTGAGTTTCATTCACTCTGTCTGAAGTTTTTCCATTGTTCTTTTTCTTTTTATTCTTGACAAACTGTGAACCATCCCTACCAGTTGTTGTAGGAAGACATATGAAGGTGTGCTCTCATCTGGGTGTTCAATCCCTACCTGGTTATGTAGGAAGACAGACAGAGGGTGTCTCTGATATGTGGTTGGCCTTGTGTGCCGTATGCTATGTATCAGTGGTTTAGTGTTGTAGCACTAGGGAAGCCTCACTTGGTTTGAGTGAGGGGTGGATGTAGGACTCTGGTTTGAGTCTGAACCACCTTAAAATCCTTGTCCAAGTGGTTTGGTTGTGTGGTTGCCTTACGTTAGATGCTTGCCTAGGCTCGTTGCTCATCTTCATCCCTGCATCTTGTGTTTTAGGTTCTTGCATTTCTTGGTAGTTTCTTTTATTCCGTTGTAATCTTTTTGTATCTGAAAAAGAGGGGCAGATCTATTCACCCCTCCCCTCTAGATCAGCCATTCCCATACAACACGTGGTATCAGAGCCAATCTCTCACGATGGGGTCCAACGACCTTGAGAGAAATGGTGGAATGGCGTCCAAGGGTTTAATGCCCAAAGGACATTCGGTCAATAGGCCTCCATACTTTACTGGAATTAATTATCCTTATTGGAAACAACACATGCAGGTGTTCATTCGCGCCCAGGACTATGAGCTATGGCTAGTCATCAGCAAGGGTCCATACGTGCTTCCCGAGGATGAGGACACTTGGATTCAGGAGCAGATTAAAAAATCAACAGTGAACTGGAGCGCTAGACACATTATGCAATGCTCACTTCATCCTGTAGAATTCTCAAGAGTGGCCACTTGCGCAACCGCAAAAGAAATGTGGGACAGGTTTGTAGACACCCATTTTTGGTCGATAAGTCGAGCAATTTCTTTGTTCTCTTAGTTAATGTCCCAATTGATCTCTAATTGGTTGATTTTCTGGGATATTTTCTCTCTATTCTCGGCCCTGTAATTCAAATTCCATACCTTGGATCTCGTCTCGAATTTGGCATCCTCGCGCTATTCACTCATATCACTTTCATAACGCGTTATGGGATTAATTGAACGCCCATTTAAACAGTCGCTATTTCTTGATATTAGATCTTTGCAGCATCCACTTTGGTTGCTATTCTTACTTAATACTTGATTGAACGGCTGACCAATGGGTGTTTATTCCTTTTCCAATCATTTAGCTGGTCAATCCTTGTCGCGCTATATCATCATAGCGCGCTCATTAAGAACGCGCCATATCCTCCTAGCGCATTCTCAGACAGAAACCCAGTCCGACCCGGACTTCCCATTTTTGATTTGGGTCCTTATTTTGGTAAGTTTTCAATCGTATTTCGTCCAAAGGAAGGTTCGTAATCCTATTTGGATTCTTTTGGCCTCATTAATCGGCATGATTACCTTGATTTGAGCCGCCAAATCATTAGATTGGATCGGACTCCGACCTAGGGTTCGTTCTTGATTCTCCTCCTATAAATTGGACCCTTGGCCGTCGTTCTAAAAGGATGCAACTTCGAGATCTTGACCAGGAGGAGGCTGTTCTTCGTTCCAAATCAACAATTCCTCGCTCCTTCCACATCCAAGGGAGCATTCTAGGGCTTATTGTGTTCTTCCTCGTTCTTATTTTTCTCCCCAATTCGTTCCTTTTAATCTTCACATCACATTGCATATTTTTTCCAAAATCACTCCTTTTACAGAATACACGCATTCACACACACCAAACCTATTTTTGGCCCTTCCATAGGGGTTTAAAAACCACCAAACCCCCAGGTAATCTAGCCCCCTTTTATATGCTTTTGATTAAGAATAGGGATAGATTCTACATTAATCATGACCTAATGGGCCTTCTCTTTGTTGTTTAAAATTGTTTTGCAGGCACTAGAAGAAGGATACGTGAAGCCCTTGCACCTTGGCCGGCCTTCGAGCAAGGAAGGAACGAACCCTAATTAATCCCGCTCTCAGTCTGATATCGCGCCACACAAACATAGCGCTATCTTGAGAAGGCGCTAGCCCGATATAGCGCGTTAATGCCCAGGCCACCTTTTGGCCCCCCTTTGAATTTCTGAGGTATGTAACATGCCCTTTGAAGGGACGTGATCTCGCGCTGGTCCTGAGCTGGGAGGATGATCACCTGATAGTGAACTGCAAAGAAAGAGAAACAAATTAGGAGGCCCAGGGATAGTTCCCTGGGAAAACCCTCCGATGCTTAAGTCAGTAGAGCAATGGTGGAAGGTATTGAGGGAGGTTGAAAGAGATGCGCGAGATTCCCAAACACCAAGATGGTGAAGTGGTTCCTGCTCAGGGAGTGTTAGGCATGTATCTGCCTTACCTGCTGCCGGAGGGAGTCCTTGGTTTATATAGCGAGCTCCCCCGAAGAGTCCCATAAGCTGAGGAGTTTTAGGAGGAAGTTACGTCCTCATCATGGGATAGTTACGTCCTCATCATGGGCTCTTCATGACCTTGGGAGATCGTGGCACCCTTATCCCGCTGAACTCCTGCTCATAAAGGACTGTCAACGGCTGCATGGATAAGCATTTGTCAGTTGATCCAAACATGAGAAGTGCCAGCCCTGTCCGGGCAATGGGCGTAGCTCGGATGCAGTCAGATCGGAGTGGGCGCGGAGCGCCTACCCTTATCTCGGTGGGGAGATGGCTCGGGCGTGGGTCTTCCTCCGTTCTGTCGTTCGGGCCTTCCGAGCCTAAGGGTCGCCGAGGAAGGATGGGATCCCGAGTGATCTTTATTGGGCTTTTCTACCGAAGTGGGCCCTAGAGGGCTGTCACTCGGATGAGCTGAGCCTCGTTCGGTCCTGATGGGCCTAGTTTGGCTGCTCTTAATTGGGCTATAGAAATCCCCCTCTCCACTTGTCCCCCTCCTACTCCCGAGCTTTAGTAAGCTCGGTCGAGTAGCTGTTTAGGGTTTTGGACCAGCGTGACTTAGGTGGGTGGAAATCTGGCGGTGTTTAGGAAGCCACGTGTCGTGGTCACCTGTGCCCGTGTTAATGATGATCCTGAAAGATTTGAACTGAAGGGGCCCCCTTTCCTCGGAGGTCGGAATGGTGCGCCGCCTCCCGCGTAGGTTTATAGGCATTGGGCGCTTGTTGTCATTCCAGACTCCCTCCGTTTCTTAGGGTTTTGGCTCTCCTTCGTTCTCTTTTTTGGGGCTCTTCGATGCGCCGTGAGGACACGACGAAGGAGCAGAGGCTTGCGGCGGCATTCAAGGAGTTGGCGGTGATAACCGCGGAGGCCGTCCAGCAGCTTCCTCCTCCCCCAAAATCTTCAGTGTCTCGGGACCGTCTTCCCTCAGAGTCTTCTTCTGACTCCATGGCGGGCCAGTGCCCAAATGTTGAGGAGGGGGAGGACGAGCCGGTGGCGAGGGCGCCCGTCCCCAACTGCAGTGAACTGGGGGAGGCAGATGTTAGGAGGCTGGAGCACCAGTACCGCTTGCCCCACAAGTTCAGTTTTACCGCTGCTACCCCATACGAGACGAGCCTGGACTCTCGTACAGGTCACATATGTATGTTTCTTCTGCCGTGGAAGGGTGGATTCCGCCTTCCTTTTGAACCTTTCATCCTTTAGCTTCTTAATTTTTTTCGGTTGGCGCCCATTCAGTTGGTAGCCAACTCTTATCTTCTCCTTTTCACCTTTCGTATTCTTTGCCATCAGTGCGGAGTCCCTCCTTCCATGGACCTCTTCCACTTTTTCTTTGAGTTGAAAGTGCATCCTTCGGCGGGGAAGGGCTTCTACTTCATCCAAGCGAGGCGAAATAGGAGTTGTATTTCTTTGGCGGCGAAGGATTCTTCGCATAAGGGGTGGAAGACACAATTCTTCTGGGTGGGGATTTGCTCAGTGGAGGAAACTTGGAGGTGCCCGGTAATCCCCAATTTCCACCCTAACGTCCCTCCCTGACAGGACGAGTTCCCTCCTCATGTGGAGGAGTATGTTGCCATTTTGCTGAAGCACCGCCAGTCCACCGAAGAGCTGGTGACGCCAGAGAATATCGAGCGGTATCTTCTTACGCGGCTGCATCCGTCGGGCTCAGGTGCCACCACTTAGATCATCCTTCGGATGTGAGGGTCATCTTTCTTTTCCTGAGCACGTCTTCTTCCTTGTGTAGACACCAGGCGGGAGCCTCTGAAGGAGGCCGCCGAGGTGATCGAGCTTGGGGATGACTCGGCTGCCGACGAACCGACTGCTCCCGTGGGTCGCTTTTGAACCAACGATAAGGGCAAGGGAGCGGCCCAGGGTGAATCCTCCAGACCGCGGGGACCCAAGCGCAAGGACCCTGTGGAAGGTATGATCTGGGCCACTGCGAGGGCCAGAAAATGGGCCAAGAAGGCCGGGGTCGTACCCACGGTCGAAGGAGGCCCTACCGCGGATCACCCCTCCGCCGGGCACAGTGGGGCCGACCCTACCGGGCGGGCTCTCCCACCAGCCGAGCTAGAGGGGGCCGAGGAGGTCAGGGCTGCCCCTGCGGGCAGTGATGATGCGGGCTTGGTTCCTCCTTTGGCTGTGACCGAGGGGGTCGAGGGGGATCCTGCAACCGGCAGCGGGGCCGACCCGGCTCTCCCCTCGGCCGGAGCCGAGGGGGCCGTAGCCGAAGTTGGGGGTGCTGTGACTACGGCCGGGGTTGGCGCTTCGGGCGGTGGCGCAGGTGGCGAGCCGATCCAGGTTGAGGGGCTGCAAGAAAATCCGGCCGAGGCACGAGGGGCGACCAAAGCTGGGGCTCGATCCGAGCCACACGGTGGGGCGCCGGGCGATAGGGGGTTCTCCGTTCCGGCGGCCTTGGAGAGGCTCGGTATCTCGAGCCCCCTGCACCAGGTATGGCGCAGTATAGCCGCGAAGGTGAGGGGGGGAGGTAGGCAGTACTCCCCGTCTACGGCTCTCGCCGGGGTTATGGAGGGCGGTCTGGCCCTGGCCCAGATGGGGGCTGCTCTGGCGGAAGCGTATGCTCGGTCAGAATGGGAGCGAGCGAACCTGGCCTGGACCCTTGGTGGGTCAGACAGGAGGTTGGCTCGGCTCACCGAGGAGCGTGACGGGCTTCGGCGGGAGCTCTCCTCAGTCAAGGGGCTGATGCGATCGAGCCAAGTGGAGACCCGGGTGCTAACCGAGCAGCTAGCCAAGGCTCGTGAATCGCTCGAGAGGAAGAACAAGCTTCTCAAGGAGGAGCACCTTTTGCGCGCTGAGCTGGATGGCCAGTGGGAGACCGAGCGGGCCGAGCTGGTAGATCGAGTGGAGGAAGCCGAGCACCTTCGGCGGGAGGCCGATCGGGTCGAGGCGGAGAAGCAGGTGGCGGCGGCCAAAGAGCGGACTGCTGAGGCCGAGCGGAGGTCAGCCGAGGCGGAGCGGAGGAAGGCCGAGCTCGCTAGTATGGTGGGATCGGCCAGGGCGGAGGCTCTCGAGCAGTACAAGAGCTCAGAAGCCTACCGGGTCGACCTTAAGGAGGCTGCCCTTCCCTACTACGAGTTAGCTCTTCGTCGAGGCATCCGCAAGGGGTTCAAGCAGGGCTACGACCGAGCGGTATCTTATGCCGGGGAACAGGATTCTACGATTGAATTCCCATCCGGACAGTGCTACGAAATGGATCTGTCATCCTCGGGCTCCTCTGTCTCGGCACCGGATGAAGAGGATCCTGAGGGGTCCTCGCCCGAGGGATCGCCAACTCCGGATGCCTCGGGAGGGCGTGAAAACGAGGCAGTTCCCACGCCGGTGGGGTCAGTGCCAGGGTCGGCCGTCGCTGAGCATGCCAGGGGCGGACTGTCCGAGCCTTCCACTTCTGAGCTTCAGGGTGGGCTGGAGGCCTGATGTATCCGCTTTGCTTCCTCTCTTTCTATACCTTTTTCTTTTTGGAAGGAGAAAACTTCCTTCTTTTTGTGTAGAAATAAATAAGGTAGTGGTATTGTGATGAAGACTTATCTATTCCATATCGCCGTTGTCGTATTCTGTTCAGCGTATCTGCGGTTTGTTAGAAAGAGTCGATATTTTCTGCGTGAATCTCGCACGATGGTTGGGTGAGCGTCTGACAGGGTGTCTTCCCATTTTCCTACGCTTTAAATACCTGGCCGCTTCGTGTGTCCCGCTGGGGCGGAAGATGAGAAGTTTGAGGTGACCGTTTGTAGGGAGAAATCCTTCTGGCATGTTTTCGAGGGGGGAAATCATTTAAGACAAGTAGCCTCCCTTTGCCTATAAAAATGACTGAAGGGGGTCCCTTCCTCTCCACCGCTTAGGGTTTTCCTTGACAGTCTTTCCTCATTCCTTCTTCACGTTGCGTTGTGCCGTGGTATTCGGAGCATGGAGGAAGCTCCAGATGAGGAGGCTGCCAACGACGGGGGGCAGGGAGTTCCTGCTGCTCCGGACTTGAAAAGGAGTCGACGGCCAGCGGACAGACTTGAAAAGGGGCCGACGTGCAGAGGCACGCCATTTTCCCTTTATCAGTTCTGGCAGTGCTTGCAGGGGGGCGAGATGGAGGACGGATGGGGGGATCAGACATCCCTGCTGCCCATCCCTTCCTGCTCACCTCACGGATGGGAGGAGGAAGCCAACTAAGCTCCATCCCTTCCGGGCCTTCCCCTGCCTCCTCAACCAGCTCTGCTGGTTTCGTTTTCTTTCTGGCAGCCTCTTTTTCCCTCTTCTGCTCTGCTCCTCCTTTCTTTCACTCTTCGGAGGGTGTCTGCACTCTCTTTCTTCCAAAGAGTTGGTAGTTTGACGGGGAAGATGCTTTCATATGCATTCCCTCTCCTCCTTCTCTTACAAGTTCAACTTGGAAGGCAACCTTCTCTTTCTTAATCCCTCTATCACCTTTGTCTCGAGTTGCCCGAGCCAACGGGGTCAACTATCCTTTATTCGAGCCAGTTTCTACACTAGGCAGAGTCAGTGGCTGGACGCAGGAAGGTCATCCGAGTCAGCCGAGCGATGGGCTCATATGACGGTGCTAGATGGATTTTTTGCTTTTTTGACATGTAATCTATTGGCTTCGGCCTTCCTGATGTACAAACGTGTTGTTTAAATAAAAAGAAAGGAGCCTTTTGTCTTATCTCATGTCGTCTGCACAATACTCAGTACTCAGAAGTAGAACTTGCATAATGTAGCTGCGTTCCAGGTCCGAGGGATGGGTTCTCCTTCCATTGTAGACAGGCAGTATGCTCCTTTTCCAAGCGTCTCGATCACTCGGTAGGGGACTTCCCAGTTAGGGGATAACTTGCCCGCCGCCTCAAGTGGTCGAGAGGCTTCGGCTTTCCTGAGGACGAAGTCTCTTGGCTGGAAGTGTCTGTCTCGGACTTTGGCGTTGTAGTATCGAGTGAGGCGGCATTGGTACTCCGTTGCTCTGATGCTGGCGATCTCCCGGATTTCATCTGCTAAGTCGAGATTTTCGAGCAGTTTTTGGTCGTTTGCCTCGGATGAGAAGCGGATGACTCTGAGGGAGGGGTTGCTGATCTCCAACGGGGTCATGGCCTCGGTGCCATACACTAGTTGAAAAGGACTCTCACCGATTGCCGTTCTGGGAGTCGTTCTATGCGACCAAAGTACGTTCAGAAATTCCTCGAGCCAGCTGCCCTTGGCTTTGCCGAGCCTAGTCTTGATGCCTTTCAAGATAGCCTTGTTAGCATTTTCGACCAGCCCATTAGCCTGAGGGTGGGCGACCGAAGTGAAGTGATTACGAATATTGAGGTCGGCACATCTATCTCGGAAGTACCAAGAATCAAATTGCCGACCATTATCGCTCACTATCACCCGGGGGATGCCGTTGCGACAGATGATCGACTTCCAGACGAAGTTCCAGACGACTGTCTCGGTGATCCTTGCAGTGGGTTCGGCCTCGATCCACATAGTAAAATAGTCGATGGTGATGATAATGAACTTCTTCTGGGCCTGGGCCGTGGGGAACGGCCCAAGGATATCGATTCCCTAGCGAGCGAAAGGGTAAGGCTCGGCTAGGGTGACGAGCTCCGTTGCTGGCTGATGGACCAAGTGGTCAAATCGCTGGCAACGGTCATAACGTTGTGTGTAGGTCGAGCAGTCATGCTGTAGGGTGGGCCACCAGTAACCTCGCCATAGCAAGATCCTGGCGAGTGACCTTCCCCCCAAATGCGCTCCACATAGACCTTCATGAACTTCTTCGATCGCTCGGTTGGCTTCGTCGGTACCGAGGCACTTCAGAAGAGGGCCAGAGAAGGATCTTCGGTAAAGTGCGCCATCCAGGGTGACGAATCGCCGAGCTTGGTATTTCAACCTTCGGGCTTCTCGAGGGTCGGGAGGCTCCTCGGAGTCTTGGAACCACGATAGGTAGGGGGTACGCTAGTCGCCTGGGCAGGCTGAGCCAACAGCTAGGAGCTTCGAATCAATGCTCGGGCGCTCTAGCTCTTCGAGAAGGACCGATCGAGTACCCTCGGGGTCAAGAGAGGAGGCCAGCCGAGAGAGGGCGTCCGCTCGGGTGTTTTCCTCCCGAGCTATCCGGACTACCTCAAAACTCTCGAACTATTGTGCCACAGTCTTGACCAGTTGGAGGTATTTGATCATCGGTGCCTCCCGAGCTTCATAATCGCCATTGACCTGGCTAGCGACTAGTTGGGAGTCGGTGTGAATCATGACTCGTTCAGCTCCTAACCGTCGGGCCATGCGGGATCTTGATATGAGGGCCTCGTACTCGGAAGCGTTGTTGGATGCTTGGAAGTTGAACTTCAGGGCGTACTGTAGCTCTGCCCCTTCGGGGGACTTCAGGAGGATGCCGGCACCGCTCCTGGCTGAATTGGAAGATCCGTCAACGGACAGTTCCCAGGTCGGCCTGGGTGCAGACGGAGATCTCTCTTCAGTCGGAATGGTGCTCTCGGCGATGAATTCGGAGAGCGCCTGGCCTTTGATATCCGAGCAAGGCCGATACGATATATCGTAGGCCCCGAGCATGATGGCCCACTTGACGAGGCGTCCCGAGGCTTCGGGGTGAGGGAGGATCTTCTTCAATGGTTCGCCGGTCAACACGGTGATGGAGTGCCCTTGGAAATAGGGTCGGAGGCGCATGGCCGAGGTAACCAACGCTAGTACGAGTTTCTCGGTTGCGGGGTACCTTCTCTCAGCCTCGTTGAGCACCTTGCTTGTGTAGTAGACCGGTCTCTCGATTCCCGAGTCATTTTTGACTAGGACCGAGCTAACTGTGGATGGAGTTGCCGAGAGATAGAGGTACAAGGCTTCCCCCGGGACGGGCTTGGAAAGCACTGGGGGTGAAGCCATGAACTCTTTAAGCTCGGCGAATGCTCTTTGGCATTCCTCGTCCCACGCGAATGTAGCAGATGCCATTTTGGGCCCCCTCAGCAGTTTGAAGAAGGGTAGGCATTGTTCAGCCGCGCGGGATAGGAATCTGCTGAGCAGCAACGCGACCGGTAAGGCGTTGAACATCTTTGATGCAGGTGGGTGGGCGCATGTCCAGGATGGCCTGGACCTTGTCGGGGTTGGCCTTAATCCCACGGTGAGTGACCAAGAAGCCCAAGAATTTTCCGGACTTTACTCCGAAGGCACACTTGGCGGGGTTGAGCTTCATGTTGTACTTCAGGTGGGTGTTGAAAGTTTCTGCTAGGTCGGCGAAGTGGTCCTCGGCCTTGGGGGTCTTCACGAGCATGTCGTCAATATAGGCCTCGACGTTCCGACCGAGCTGTCCCTCGAACATATGGTTGACTAGCCTTTGGTACGTGGCTCCGGCATTCTTCAACCCGAAAGACGTCTGGGTGTAGCAGTGTACGCCGAAGTCGGTGATAAAGGACGTCTTCTCGATGTCTTCGGGGTGCATTCTGATCTGGTGGTAACCTGAGTAGGCATACAGGAAGCTGAGTATCTCATTACCCGATGATGCGGGACGGACTAAGGAGACAACACTATAAGGTGCCACCCTCGGACTCTAGATGAAGACACGACCAGCAACACACACCAGGGAGACACTAAGCCCGACACTACGAGCTCCTACTGGCAAAACGTCGCTAACAGAAGTGGAAGCTCACTCGTCGTCCCAAGCGAGGGAAAGCGCGGACCGTGCGCGGTTAAGGAACCGGCGGAGGTCAAGGGTAGTCCGACTCAACTTCCGGACTCGGATCGAGTCGCGGGACGGGTCACTCTCACTCTCACAGTGGTGACATGGACACACAGGATAGTACCTACACTCTCGGCAGCGGCCTAAGACCATATACTAGCTAAGCAATGTAACGCCAAGGAGTTAAGACCTTTACCTCCATGCACCCGGCGTGGCGAAGACACCCCGGCTGACTTACGGGCCCCCGTTTAACATAATTCACAGCGGTACAAAGAGATTCGACCCACTCCACGCAGGGAGGTAAAAGGTCACATGTGGGGCCCGGGGATCACGCAAATCAGGTTGACGGGTAGCATCTTGATGTCGTCTCGACGCGCCGAACTCTGCGTTCTCGTGCCTTCCGGACGGCGCAATCAATGGGCTGTGGGGCCCACACGCTGTCCTATCCTCTGGGTCTGGCGGGGTGGGTCCCACTGTAATGGGGACCCCTGGCAGCGCGCTTCCTGGACGGCGGCCAACCGATGACACTCACCGGAGGCCGGGTGCCCCGGTTCCCAAGTGGAGGGAGTGCTGTCCACGAGCTGATGTTGTTGTTTCAGCAGTGCGCGCTCCGGAGAAAACGGCCGCTGCGATCAGCCCCGTCGCCGGAATGCGATGAAACCAGTGCCGTTGGAAAGAGGATTCGAAATCCTTCAATCTAGGGCCAGTGGACTCTTCTGAACCTGTGCGGGCTTCAACTATTTTTCAATTCTCTGCTCCACAGCTCCCGAAATCTTAGATCAGCATATCAGTTTCCTATAAATGGCCATTGACCGCCTACGTACAGTTGGATTCAGGCTTCAAGCTCATCTTAGAAGTTGTAGGGAATCAAACCACAGAACTGGGACTATTTTTAGAATTTGATTTGGAGGGGGCTGCGATTTGTTATGATTTTTGGAGTGACTGGTGGTCGGAGCTGGGAACAGGAGGACAAAACTGTAGATGGGTCTGAGAACGATTTTTAGAAAATATGAGATGGGCAAATCAAAAATTAAGAAACATTGTGGATTAAGGGGTGGATGGGTGGAACCCCCAGTAAAATTGGGCGAACTAACAGAGATCAAAAAGTGGATCTAAGACGTGAAACTCAGGGCGGAGGTGAACCTGGACAGAACTCTGGCAGAACCGAATTGGAAAAGTGAATGAAAATCAAAAAATAGGAAACAGGATCTGAATGCTGGCATGATTTTTGTGGGCGGAGAGGAACACCCCAGGAACAACTCCTCCAAATTTGGTAGCCAAATGAGCTCGGGGAAGACCTGTGAATTTCGAGCAAGCTACTGTGGTACTGCATAGGCAGAACTCCGTTGACGGCGATGGCGGTGCGGTGGCGGCTCGTGGCGGCGACGGCGATCGTCGGAACCGATACACGAGGCATCACACCTTAGAATGGAAGCCTTCACAGCTTCAAGGGGGAG
Source organism: Amorphophallus konjac (assembly GCA_022559845.1). NCBI lineage: Eukaryota > Viridiplantae > Streptophyta > Magnoliopsida > Alismatales > Araceae > Amorphophallus > Amorphophallus konjac. The sequence goes on from CM040118.1 coordinate 149,128,323, forward strand.
AGGGAGGAGAGAGGAGGGGGGCGCACCAGCCCTTGCTCTTGGAATTTGTTTGATTCAAATGGCATTAATTCTACTAAAATGGAAAATACAAGCTTAAATAGGTTACATCTCACATCCATCCACAACCGTAGGATCTAGGGGTGGGAGATGAAGGGCTGGGATGGCATGTGACACACACACACAAAAATAAATAAAAAATAAGGAAAGGGGGGCGGCCCTTGGACCAAGGGGAGTTGGCTTGACTTGGTAGGTGGGGTGGGTGGCCAAAATGTGGACTTTCCAAGCCACTTGTCCCCCACTTGGCCCACCTTTCTAGAAGCCTCCATTTGACATGTTGACTGACCCCACATGGGGCCCTAGGCTGAGGTGGCTCAATGGGATGGGGCCTGGGGGGCCCGTGGGGCCCACGTGGTCCAAATTGTACATAAGCCCCTCTTACAATCAAAATAGCAAACCGAATACAATGAAATAAACACAAATTACACACAAATAAAGTTTAACTAAATATGATAAATGGGGAGGCTCAAGGCGGAGTCTCCAGGCTGTCTCCGAGCCAGATGGACGCTGAGGTGGCTCAAGTCATGCTCCGTGTGCAGTACCGGTGGCTCGGCATGTCGCGCCGCTCAACTGCTCGGGTGTCCGCACCAATTCTCCCCGGGTGGGAGAAACTCGACCCTGTCGAGTAAGGGTCTGCATCGCTCCTGTATCGCTCCAGAAGGTCCGGATCGATCCGCTGCAACTCGCCATGTGTGATCCATGTGTCCTCAGTAGCGGGCCGTCCTCTCCATCTCACTAGGTAGCGCGGGTAAGATCCACTCCTGGTAACTGTCACTTGCTCGTCCAGTATACGATCTATATGCTCACGCTGCCGTGAAAAAGGGGCTGGAGGTGGAAGTGGACACTCAGGTGTGGGATCACTCTCAAGGGGAGGAGATGGCTCAAAAGGCTCACTAGGGATCACCGCTGGGTCCCTATATGCAACAAGATCCGATACATTGAAGGTAGAGCTTATACCATATTCCTCGGGTAGGTCCACAACATATGCATTGGATCCAACGCGTTTCAACACTCTAAAGGGACCGGCTCCGCGAGCTTGCAACTTCTTAACGGTTCCAGAGGGAAACCGTTCAGGTCTTACCCTGATCATGACGTATTCGCCCTCGTGGAACTCTCAGTGCTGTCGGTGGGCATCGGCTAACTCCTTGTACCATGCATTGCTGGCCTCAATGTGACGATGGATGTCGTCATGCAAACTCCTAACATGCCTAGCAAACGACTCGGCCGACTCCGACACTCTAGCATGGATAGGCATGGGGACAAGGTCAACGGGTTTCCTAGGCCTACGACTTGTGACAATCTCAAATGGACTCATGCCGGTAGACCTATTCACCGAATCATTGTATGCAAACTCAGCCATGGGTAAAATGAGATCCCAATCCCCAATGCGGTCCCTGACTAGACACCTCAAAAGATCTCCTAGACTCCTATTGACTACCTCGGTCTGGCCATCTGTCTGGGGATGATATGCAGTAGAAAACTTGAGGTGAGTACCCATCATATGCCATAGTGTCTTTCAAAAATAGGAAGTGAATCTAACATCATGGTCAGACACTATAGTGCGAGGCAACCCGAACTTGCACACCACATGAGTAAGGAAAAGGCGGGCTACCTGATAAGTGTGTATTTTTCCTTGTTAATTCATAATTATTCACATTTTTATGAGCTTAAATTATGATCAATATACACTTCTCACACTTATTGTTGATTTTGTATCAAATGTTTCTTTTTATGAAATTAAATAAATTTTAATTACATTTTTTTTGTATTTGTGCAGGCACGTAGTACGAGAAAGGCTCTACGAAAAAGAAAATAAAGAAAATAAAAATTATATTTTGAATGGGCCAAAAGCCCAGGAAATTGTTCAAAAAGAAAATAAAAAAATTTTAGAAAAAAAAATAAATTTATTTACTATTTTTTAGAATTTTCTAACTATATATATACTAGATATATATATATTATATATATAATAAAATTAAAAAAAAAGATTCAAAACCACCGCCCCGCCCTTCCCGCCTTCGCCGCCCGGGCACGGGCGACGAGGCGCGAAGGCGAAGCGGGGGGGGCTCGTGGCGGGCCGTGGCGAGCGGCGCGGCGGGGGTCGTGGCGGCAGCGGCGAGGCGCGGAGGCGGAAGCGGGGCGCACGCGCCCAGGTGGCCACGCGTCCGGACGCAGGCGGGCGGGCGCACGGGGGCCCACGGCAGGCGGCCGAACCGGCCGAACATTTCGGCGCGTTGCGCCCGCAGAGAGAGGAAATGAGAGAAAGGCAAGGAAACAAGGCCAAATAAAATCAGAAAAATTCCCAAAAAAATGGAAATGTGTGCTAAACATGTTAGCACCCAATTTAGGTCAAAGTTAGGCAAATGTCAAAGTTAGGCAAGTGCCAAAGTTAGGCAAGTGTCCATTATATTTGGCAATCAAAGTGGCCAAATTCACTCCTATAAAAGGGGGTGGAGAGGCTGTATGTGGAGAGTTGTTCTTGAAGAGAATTTAGTGATAAGGCTCTGGAGGGTGTGGTTTGGGAGAATTTTGTTGTAAACTTTGTTAGTTTTCCCTTTATTCTTATGATATGTTCATAGTGTTCATATGAAATTTAGACTGTTGTTTGCCCTTTGTCAACGTGTTGTGTACTTCATTTGAGGTTAGTGTCTTCATCAAAGTTCTTTGTTTTTCTGTTCTCCACACTTTTTATGTTTACCATTTCTTTTGATTCCTCCTCGTTTTTAAGGTATGGCGTGATTTTCTAAGTGCTGTCCTGGCGTGGTACTATTCATCTGTGGTTATAGTCTTCCCCATTCTTCTATTTTGAAGTCCTTCTTAATCTCTTTCCCCCCTGCTTTCTTCACAAAAGTTCTTCCTCTCTTTTAGATCTACAATTCATCTTTCTTCCACTTCTTCTAAATCTCATCATTTTGAAAGTTAAAAATTAGTTTCTAGAGATCTCTGTTATCCGGTTTAGTTTTATGTTTATCTATGTGTATCATTAATTTTCACTGAACTTCTTTCTAAGTTTTCACCCTTTTCTGGTCGTAATTTGTTCTTCAGTTCTTCACCAAAGTTGTGTGTTTTTAAGTCCTCTTCAACCTCTTCTTCTACCTCTTCTTCAAATTCTTACTGGTTTGAGAGATAGAATCAATTTTCTACACTTCTGATTTCCTGTCAGTTACTATTCATCCGACCCCTGTTTTTAACACTTTTCACCTTCTTCCTTTCATTTTCTGATTTTCAATCCTTCATCAATCTTTTTCCTCTCGTGTTTCTCTACAACTTTGCTGTTTTTCACTTTTTCTAAATCCTTCTAGTTTTAAAGATATGTTATTTCCAAACTTGCTGTTATTCTGAGTCAACATTCCTTGTAGTTCTTAATCATGTGTAATTAGTGTAATTAGTGTAAATCCATGTCAAATTATACTTTTTCAATCAAAAGAAATCACATCCTTATCATTTCAAAAACTTTGTTCTCTGTGGATCGACCCGTCTTCACCACTTTACTCGAATCTAAATCCTCTTAAGTGTGTGAGTTCGGCATAATATAACTTTGATAAGCGGGCGTATTAACGACGTGCGGTTACCGCCACATCAATTTTTGGCGCCGTTGCCGGGGACTGAAAATCAGAAAATGAAAGGAAGAAGGTGAAAAGTGTTAAAAACAGGGGTCAGATGAATAGTAACTGACAGGAAATCAGAAGTGTAGAAAATTGATTCTATCTCTCAAACCTCGGTCTGGCCATCTGTTTGGGGATGATATGCAGTAGAAAACTTGAGGTGAGTACCCATCATATGCCATAGTGTCTTCCAAAAATAGGAAGTGAATCTAACATCATGGTCAGACACTATAGTGCGAGGCAACCCGAACTTGCACACCACATGAGTAAGGAAAAGGCGGGCTACCCTAGAAGCATCCGAAGTCTTCGAGCAAGGAATAAAGAGGGCCATCTTCGAGAAACGGTCAACTACCACATAGACCGAATCATGCTTCCTGGAGGTACGTGGCAATCCCAAAACAAACTCCATGCTAACATCCTGCCACGGGACATCAGGCACGGGAAGAGGCATATAAAGGCCCGAGCTTTGCTTCTTCATCTTGGCCGTAGCACATGTACGGCACTGAGCCACGATGTTAGCAACATCGCGCTTCAAGCTCGGCCAATAAAATCGATGCTCCACTGCCTCAATAGTCTTGTTCCGACCAAAGTGGCCAGCTAGACCTCCCGCATGTAGTTCCCATACTAAGAAATCTCGAACCGAAGTTCAGGGAACACATAGCCTGCTACCTCGAAAGAGGTAACCCTCCTGAAGCACATACTCATCAAGGTCTCTCGAGGATCCAGCCTAGAGGGTGGTAAAAATCTGACCGAAGTCAGGATAATCAACATTGGCCTCCTTCATCTTCTCTAACCCTATGACCTCGGCACTCATGGTGGTAAGCAAACATGCTCGCCGACTCAAGGCATCAGCCACCTTGTTTTCCACTCCAGCCTTATGTTTAAGCACAAAGGTGAACTGCTGGAGATACTCGACCCAACGGCTGTGACGCGAGTTCAGCTTCTTTTGGGAGTGGAGATACCTCAATGCCTCGTGATCGGAGTATAGGACAAACTCCTGATGTAAAAGATAGTGCCTCAAATGCCTAAGAGCCTGAACAACTGCGTAGAATTCTTTATCATATGTGGAATATCACAGTTTCGCGTCATTTAGCTTCTCGCTGAAATATGCGATCGGGTGGGACTCCTGACTCAAGACCCCTCCTATCCCAACACCCGACGCATCACAAGAGACCTCGAACACCTTCAAGAAATCAGGCAGTCGAAGGACAGGTGTCTGGGTCATGCGCTCCTTGATGTCCTTGAAGGCGGCAGATGCGGCCTTCGTCCATACAAATGTGCCCTTACGGATGCAATCTGTGATTGGGGCGGTGACAGAGCTAAATCCGCGGATAAAGTGATGATAGAACGTTGCAAGACCATGAAAGCTGCAGACGTCATGAATCGTACGGGGTTCCGGCCACTCAACAATGGCCCGGACCTTCTCCGGATCGGCGGAGACCCCAGTACTAGACACAATAAAACCCAAGAAGGTAAGCTGAGGTGTCATGAAAGCACACTTCTGTGGGTTCGCAAACAACTGTTCTCGCCGAAGAAGTAGACAGACCTGCCGAAGGTGGTCTAAGTGGTCCCCCGTGGTGCGACTATAGATCAGGATATCATCAAAATACACCACTACAAAGACTCCAATGAATGGTCGGAGGACCTGAGTCATGAGCCGCATGAAAGTGCTAGGGGCATTGGTCAACCCAAAAGGCATGACCAACCACTCATATAGACCGTCCTTGGTCTTAAAGGCAGTCTTCCACTCATCACCTGGCCTAATCCTCACCTGATGGTAGCCACTCTTAAGATCGATCTTCGAAAAGATAGTGGCACATGCCATCATGTCTAGCATGTCATCAAGGCGGGGAATAGGGAACCTGTACTTCACGGTGATTTTGTTGATGGCACGACTATCAATGCACATTCTCCACGTGCCATCCTTCTTCGGGGCGAGTAATGCGGGTACAGCACATGGACTCATGCTGTCCCGAACAGACCCTCTCTGCACTAACTCATCGACCTGCCGTTTTAGCTCGGGATGCTCCGTGGGACTCATGCGATAATGTGGAAGGTTGGGCAAGGAAGAGCCCGGAACAAGGTCGATGGCATGCTGAATATCCCGCATAGGTGGGAGTCCCTCGGGAAGCTCATCGGGGAATACATCAGCATACTCCTGCAGAATGGGAACAACCTCGGGTGGGAGCTCACCCTCGGAGTCCCGCTCCACCTCTCAGACCGTAATGGCAAACACCGGACAGCCCTGACTAAGCTCCTGCTCTATTTCCCGGGAGCTAATCATCATCAATCTCCTCGTCGAGGGCTCTCCTGGGCCAGAGGTAACGGTCATAGCCCGAGCTGGGGATGGGGTACTAGGCCCGGGAACGGAAGGCTTCGGAGTACTAGGGCCAGTAGGACCCCTGACTGATGGGCTCCTGGGCCGAACGGGTTGGAGGGTGACCCGCTGGCCAGCGTGGTCGAAGGTACAGGTGTTCAACCGGCCATGGAGCGTGGCATCCCGGTCAAATAACCACGGCCTACCAAGAATGATATTGCCCACTTCCATGGGGAGAACATCACACCAGATCTCATCACGGTAGGAGTGGAGCTGCAGCGGGACCAAGCACCGTAGCCTGACCGAAATGGAAGTGGTATCCACCCATGATACCTGATAGGGACAAGGATGGTCTACGGGTGTGAGACCAAGACGGGCGATAGCGTTCGTGGAGATTGCATTGATACAACTCCCGCTATCGATGACCACCTTGCAAATTTGCTTTCCCAGCCTACAGAATACATGAAGGATAGTAGTCCGACGCCAGTCATCACTGACCTGCAGCTGGGTGAGGATACATCTGACGACCCCCATGTGGGTATCATCCGAATGCTGGGCATCTTGGGCCTCACCTCCCATCTCATAGTACTCATCAGCTAGCTCTTCATCTGCCTCATAGCTGACTAACTCGAGGCCCGTAGGGGTGGTATCCTCGGCCTGTGTGTCCCCAATGTGAAGAGATGGGCGGGTGGGACACTGGTTGGCGAAATGGCCAAACCCATTGCAGCGATAACACTGCTGCCGTGATCCACTAGGCTCCCCAATCATAGATCCTTTACCTTTATCCTCCCGACGGATAGGAGGCGTAGGCAACAATGGACGTGCAGGAGGTGCGGGTGCCGATGGACGGGCTGTGGGTGGGGCCGTAAGATGCTGGGGACGAGGAAGGTCCCTCGGGGGTGGAGGACGAGGCCTAGGAGAAAAGGGCTCGGGGCGAGCGGGCTCCTGAGGTCGAGTCATGGGGGCCCTCGGATACGTGCCAGATGAGCCACGGGGCTCGACACTACGAAGGGGAAAAGAGCCCAACCGATGGGGTGACTTGAACTCGGCCTCAAACTGCTCCAATTCGAGAGCAATCTGATATGCCTGCTCTAAAGTGGTTGCATTGCGGCGAAAGAGTTCATATTGATAATTGGGCCGCAAACCTCTTCGAAAGCGGGATATAGTCATGGTGCTCTCTTCCGTGACCCCACACCGTAAGTAATACTCATCGAACTCGGCGGTGTACTCGGTCACGGATCGGCTCCCTTGGGAGATGCTCTGCCATTTGTCTATAAGACGCTGGCGATATGAGACGGGAAGGTACTTCTCCCTCAATTTGATTTTCATATCATCCCAAGTACCGATTTGGGGTTGACATCGCTGGTTGAGCAAGCTCTCCACATTGATCCAATAAGTTTGGGCCTGCCCTTGAAGCTTCATCTTTGCGTATCGGACTCTTCAGTGGTCCGTCATCTCAAATCACTCGAAGTACCGGTCCATGCCGGCCTCCCAATCTAAATACACCCTAGGGTCTAAGGACCCACTAAAAGTGGGAGGGTCCGCACGCACACCCCTAAGAATGCGGTCGTCATCCTCGTCATCACGATTCCGTCGTTGATGACGATGACCGTTACCCCCCTGATCATTGTCGGAAGCATAATCATCCACTATAGGCGCCTGTTGCCTCCCGACATCCTCCACCTGAGCCATTGGCACAGCGGGTTGCTGCACCGGCTCTTGTTGGCCGTTCGTTGGCGCGGGTTGCGCCGCTACTGGGCCTCTCTCTAGGACGGCGATCCTCCCAACTAAGCCCTGGATGGACTGATCCGAACTCTCGGCCCAATCTTCGAGGGCTTTCATCCGCCCTTCTAGACGCGTTCCTATGCCATCCATACGCGTACTAAGACCATCCATACGCGTGTCAAGACGTTCCATAATGGCTCGGAACATCTCGGCCGTCGAGGACTCATCGGAGCTACGGGCTCGGGAGTCCGCCATAGGTGGTGGTGGCGAGTATTGGGTACCTCGACGGGTGGGCATGCAAAGACACACGACCTAGAAGACACCGACTAATGCAAACACTCACTAGATGATGCACTTAGACCTAACCAATATCCGGTACGAGGCAGAGATAAGTGATCCGAAGATCACCCGCGCAAGTACGCTACCCTCCCGATAGGCATAACCTAATGTTCGGGCAACGCCTTTTAATATACCGAGCTATTGGTGAAATGCAATTTGAAAACACTTTTTTTTTTGTTATTTTAAAATGATGATCCTAGACTCGACTTATACTCTGCAAGACATATGCAACGACTACCCTAGACTTGACTCGCTCTGATACCAAACTGATGCGGAACGGACTAAGGAGACGACACTATAAGGTGCCACCCTCGGACTCTAGATGAAGACACGACCAGCAACACACACCAGGGAGACACTAAGCCCGACACTACGAGCTCCTACTGGCGAAACGTTGCTAACAGAAGTGGAAGCTCACTCGTCGTCCCAAGCGAGGGAAAGCGCGGACCGTGCACGGTTAAGGAACCGGCGGAGGTCAAGGGTAGTCCGACTCAACTTCCGGACTCGGATCGAGTCGCGGGACGGGTCACTCTCACTCTCACAGTGGTGACATGGACACACGGGCTAGTACCTACACTCTCGGCAGCGGCCTAAGACCATATACGAGCTAAGCAATGTAATGCCAAGGAGTTAAGACCTTTACCTCCACGCACCCGGCGTGGCGAAGACACCCCTGTTGATTTACGGGCCCCCGGTTAACATAATTCACAGCGGTACAAAGAGATTCGACCCACTCCACGCAGGGAGGTAAAAGGTCACATGTGGGGCCCGGGGATCACACAAATCAGGTTGATGGGCAGCATCTTGATGTCGTCTCGACGCACCGAACTCCACGTTCTCGTGCCTTCCGGATGGCGCAATCAATGGGCTGTGGGGCCCACACGCTATCCTATCCTCCGGGTCTGGCGGGGTGGGTCCCACTGTAATGGGGACCCCTGGCAGCGCGCTTCCTGGACGGCGGCCAACCGGCGACACTCACCGGAGGCCGGGTGCCCCGGTTCCCAAGTGGAGGGAGTGCTGTCCACAAGCTGATGTTGCTGTTTCAGTAGCGCGCGCTCCCGCGAAAACGGCCGCTGCGATCAGCCCCGTCACCGGAATGTGATGAAACCAGCGCCGTTGGAAAGAGGATTCAACATCCTTCAATCTAGAGCTAGTGGACTCGTCTGAACCTGCACGGACCTGGGCTTCAACTATTTTTCAATTCTCTGCTCCACAGCTCCTGAAATCTCAGATCAGCATATCAGTTTCCTGTAAATGGCCGTTGATCGCCTACGTACAGTTGGATTCAGGCTTCTAGCTCATCTTAGAAGTTGTCGGGAATCAAACCACAGAACTGGGAATATTTTTAGAATTTGATTTGGAGGGGGCTGAGATTTGTTATGATTTTTGGGGTGACTGGTGGTCGGAGCTGGGAACAGGTGGACAGAACTGTAGATGGGTCTGAGAACGATTTTTAGAAAATATGAGATGGGCGAATAAAAAATTAAGAAAAATTTTGGATTAAGGGGTGGATGGGTGGAACCACCAGTAAAATTGGGCGAACTAACAGAGATCAAAAAGTGGATCTAAGACGTGAAACTCAGGGCCGAGGTGAACCTGGACAGAACTCTGGCAGAACTGAAATGGAAGAGTGGACGAAAATCAAAAAATAGGAAACGGGATCTGAATGCTGGCCTGATTTTTGTGGGCGGAGAGAAACACCCCAGGAACAACTCCTACAAATTTGGTAGCCAAATGAGCTCGGGGAAGACCTGTGAATTTCGAGCAAGCTGCTGTGGTACTGCATAGGCAGAACTCCGTTGACGGCGATGGCAGTGCGGTGGCGGCTCGTGGCGGCGGCGGCGATCGTCGGAACCGATACACGAGGCGTCACACCTCAGAATGGAAGCCTTAACAGCTTCAAGGGGGAGAGGGAGGAGAGAGGAGGGGGGCGCACCAGCCCTTGCTCTTGGAATTTGTTTGATTCAAATGGCATTAATTCTACTAAAATGGAAAATACAAGCTTAAATAGGTTACATCTCACATCCATCCACAACCGTAGGATCTAGGGGTGGGAGATGAAGGGCTGGGATAGCATGTGACACACACACAAAAAAATAAATAAAAAATAAGGGGAGGGGGGCGGCCCTTGGACCAAGGGGAGTGGGCTTGACTTGGTAGGTGGGGTGGGTGGCCAAAATGTGGACTTTCCAAGCCACTTGTCCCCCACTTGGCCCACCTTTCTAGAAGCCTCCATTTGACATGTTGACTGACCCCACATGGGGCCCTAGGCTGAGGTGGCTCAATGGGATGGGGCTTGGGGGGCCCGTGGGGCCCACGGGGTCCAAATTGTGCATAAGCCCCTCTTACAATCAAAATAGCAAACTGAATACAATGAAATAAACATAAATTACACACAAATAAAGTTTAACTAAATATGATAAATGGGGAGGCTCAAGGCGGAGTCTCCAGGCTGTCTCCGAGCCAGATGGACGCTGAGGTGGCTCGAGTCGTGCTCCGTGTGCGGTACCGGTGCCTCGGCGTGTCGCGCTGCTCAACTGCTCGGGTGTCCGCACCACCCGAGGTTGAATCAACCAGTTGGTCGATGCTCGGTAAGGGGTAGCAATCTTTTTGGGTAGCCTTGTTCAAGTCGGTGAAGTCCACGCACATCCGCCACTTTCCCAAAGCTTTCGGCACCAGGACGACGTTAGCTAGCCACGTCAGGTATAGGACCGGCCTAAAAAGGCCAGTCTTCCGCCCCTTGGCGACCTGCTCCTTGATAATCGTCTGCTTCTCTGGCGCATGCTTCCTTCTGCGTTGTTGCACGGGCTTCATGGTTGGGTGAAGGTTGAGCTTATGCACCACCGTCTCTTCCGGTATCCCGGGGAGTTGATCATCAGACCATGCAAAGACCCGGATGTACGCGGAAAGGAACTCTTTGTATTGCTGTTGAACCTCAGATGTTAGGTCGGCTCCGATCTTTACTCCTAGGGTCGGGTCGTCATTTAGGAAAACTGCTAGCAATTCCCCTCCAGGTTTGGCGGTTGCGGATTTTTCCTCGACTTCCCGGGGGCCCTTATTTTTCCCGTCCGGCCTTGTGGCTTCGACCGAGATATTGTAGCACCTTCGGGCCATTACCTGGTTACCTCGGACTTCCCCCAATCCATTTTTGGTGGGGAACTTCATCTTTTGGTGATAGGTAGAAGGCACCGCTTTCGTTCGGCTGAGGATTACTCGACCGAAGATTGCATTGTACGCTATCATACCTTTGATCACTATGAAGTCCACTATGACCGTAACAGGTCTTGGGTGGGGTGCCAAGAGTAACCGGTAGGCTTAGGGTCCCTCGGGATAGGTGACCTGGCCATTGAACCCGCACAGTGGGGTCCGGATCGGGGGGAGTTTAGACTGATCCTCTCCCATCTTAAGGAAGCATTCGTAGGATAATACATCAGGGGCACTTCCATTGTCAACCAGAATCCTGTCTACGTTACAATGGTTTATTGTGGTCGATATCACTAGGGCGTCATCGTGCGGGGTGCTCAGCCCCTCCAGGTCTTGGTCGGAGAAGGTTATGACCTGGGGTTCGCTGGGCGGGGCCCTGGGAGGCTCGATGGCTCAGCTCGCCTGCTCAGCATGACGCTTCCTTCCCCGGCCATTGTCTCCTCCCGATGCAGCTCCTCCGGTGATGACGTTGATGTGGACCCCTCGGGGGGCGTTGTCTATCTCCTCTGGGGTGCCTCGATCTTCCTGGTGCCCGGCCACGAACCGGGAGAGGTGCCCCTGATGAATGAGACGCTCGATCTCATCCTGGAGTTGGTGGCAGTCGCCGGTATGATGCCCGTGGTCGCTGTGGAACAGGCAATGCTTGCTGCGACTGCGGTTCTTTGACGTCATTGGCTCGGGTTGGTGGAGGAGGCCCGACCCTTTGATGTCTTCATAAATCTTGTACACTGGAGCGGTTAGGGGGGTGTACCGCTCGTACTTTCATGACGGTTCCTTGCGTTCCCCGTCTTGGTTCCGTCTTTTTCCTGGGCCCGAGCTTGGCTCTGGTGCCCACTTCTTGTCCCCCTCCCGACCCGAGCCATTTGCGTCTCGGCATGCACTGAGCACTTCCTCGCACTCGGCGTGGCGCAATGCCAGAGTCACTAGCGCAGCAAGGGTCGAGGGAGGGTGGAGGACAAGCTCGCGGCGGAGGTTCTCGTCGCGGGTGCCCCTGGTCAGAGTGGTTATGGCCGAGGCGACGTCCAGGCGGGGGATCTTCAGGGCTTCTGATTTGAATCGGAGGATGTAGGCCCGAAGTTTTTCCCCTTGCACCTGTTTGAGGGCCAAAAGCCCCGCTACCGACCTAGGGGGGCCGCTACCGGTGAAACTCTCCTTGAATACTCGCCCGAACTGCTTGAAGTCTCGGATGGATCCGGGGGCGAGAGCCCAAAACCATGCTTGGGCGCCTTGGGCTAGGGTGGTCACAAAAGCTCGGCACTTGATGGCGTCAGATGCTCCGTGAAGGGTCATCAGAGCGTCGAAGGGCTTGAAGGTCGGGATAGTGGTTCGAGGGGATACCTCTGCCTTCAGGATATGGTCGGAGAATGGGGATCTCTCCTCATCCTCTGGTGGAGAGGTCTTCTGTAGGGCTCGCAGGGCGCGCTCCTGCTCTATGAAATGCCTCTCGAATTCTCGCAGTCGGAGGGATAGCTCCGACTGCCGCTACACCGTAGGGCTGAGGGGGCGTAAAGGTAGGCTGTCTTGGCGCTCCCTCGGGACTTCGGTCTCTGGGAGGGGACGGCGTGCCCCATGCCTGCCCCGCTTCGGCATGGAGGAAGCCTCTTGCTCCGGAGGGGGGGCTTGCGAGGGTCCTCCAACTTTGTTGCGGATGAGCTACTATCCTCAGAGGGTGAAGCGGCCTCCAATGGTGTGCTGGGACACGTTCTCACGGGGAGGGCTCTCCGGAGGGGCGCGTGACCTTTCATCCCTGGCCGCCTGGGTCCTCATGAGTTCCACGAGAAAATCCAGTTTCGCGTTGAGGGCTTGGAAGGCGTCGGCGCCGCCGTTGAGCGGCAGCCCTACCGTCGTGGGAGGAGGGGGGGGCAGCCCGGCCGCAGGCGGAGGGGGCGGTCCGTCGGCGGGAGTGTTGGCACTGGAGGGGGGGTTTTGGGAGGCTTGTGAGGGGCCTTCCCCCGCCGCCGCCGTGGCCTTTCCCCTGTCGCCGGCGGACCTCCTCCCTGAACTTCTTCTCACCATACTGGCTCTTTGGTCGTTTCCCACAGACGGCGCCAGATGAAGGGGCGTGATCTCACACGGGTCCTGAGCTGGGAGAATGATCACCGGATAGTGAACTGCAAAGAAAGAGAAACGAATTAGGAGGCCCAGGGATAGTTCCCTGGGAAAACCCTCCGATGCTTAAGTCAGTAGAGCAATGGTGGAAGGTATTGAGGGAGGTTGAAAGAGATGCGTGAGATTCCCCAACACCAAGATGGTGAAGTGGTTCCTACTCAGGGAGTGTTAGGCATGTATCTGCCTTACCTGTTGCCGGAGGGAGTCCTTGGTTTATATAGCGAGCTCCTTTGAAGAGTCCCATAAGTTGAGGAGTTTTAGGCGGGAGTTACGTCCTCATCATGGGATCGTTACGTCCTCATCGTGGGCTCTTCATGACCTTGGGAGATCGTGGCACCCTTATCCCGCTGAACTCCTGCTCATAAAGGACTGTCAACGGCTGCATGGATAAGTATTTATCAGTTGATCCAAGCATGAGAAGTGCTAGCCCTGTCCGGGCGATGGGTGTAGCTCGGATGCAGTCAGATCAGAGTGGGCGCGGAGCGCCTGCCCTTATCTCGGTGGGGAGATGGCTCGGGCGTAGGTCTTCCTCCGTTCTGTCGTTCGGGCCTTCCGAGCCTAAGGGCTGCCGAGGAAGTATGGGATCCCGAGTGATCTTTATTGGGCTTTTCTGCCGAAGTGGGCCCTAGAGGGCTGTCACTCGGATGAGCTGAGCCTCGTTCAGTCCTGATGGGCCTAGTTTGGCTGCTCTTAATTGGGCTACAGAAATCCCCCTCTCCACCCTTGATTTGATCTTCATATTGTTTGGCAAGTTATTAGCCTCAGTGGCGATCACGAATTTTATTATTACATGTAACCCCCCCTTTTATCATTGTTTTAGTTCCATCTTATCAATTCATCACTTATTCAAGTCATCAATTTGGGGGTAGGTCTAATTTCTGATCTACATCTTTTGGCGATCACGGTGCGACAACCATTATTTTTCTTTGATTACCCTTCCCCTTTTGCACCCTCGGTGCAACTCTCTTTGTGCTCCACGTAGCACTTCCCTTTTTGTTTTATCACTTGTGCACCGCGTGCACATCCCCCTCTCCTTATGCGATTGCTAACTTGTTGGTTTTGGAAAATTCCACTTTCTTATCTCTCCATTTTTTTTAAAAAAAGAATTGGATGCCATGCTTCATGTTATGTTGATTGCCTTGATTTGTATGGCCATGTGAGTGTTTTACCTTATCTTTCATTGGTTTGGCTCATATCATTATTCATACTTTCTTTTCTTTGTCTTTTGCATTAGCACTTGCATATAGGGCATTTGGCTTGGGAGACCTCCTCTCCCTACACCTTTTAGGACCTCCTACCCCCTCTTGGTGAAGGAAGGACCCCCCATTGAGCATTCCGTCTCATTGGACCGGAAATTCCTAAACCAAGTCTCCATAAGTCCCCGCACCCGTGGATTCCCTCACGGACGCCAGACAGGTTGTACCTTTGAAGTTCCCCGGGTTAGTTGGCCCATGTATGGTGAGAATAAACCTAGTTTGCATTGAAGCAAAACCATATTGAAACTAGGCTTCTACCTTGAGTGAATCATACCAATCTTGTTAAAAATCATCTAATTCACATCAAGGTATCAACTAAAATCAAGCGTAAGCATCTCAACTTGTTTGATATCTTTGCAACATTGCTTTGATTGAATATTGTTTGTTTGCATGATGTCTCGCTTTGATAATAAAACCAACATGTCTAATTCAATTTGTAATCATGAAGATGATCAACCTAGCACATCATACAATCCTCAAGTTTATAATTCTCACGACAATTCTTTTAAGGGACCATGTCCTCACTCTTATGGTCTTGCCCGACCCATGGGTAATTTCCAATCTTATGGTCCCTTACATCCATTGCAAGCCACTACTTCCCCGGGACTATCTCCTCCACATGATTGGAAGGTCTCCCAAGTTTTGCGTGCATTAGATCATCTCACCCCTCAACAAATCCAAGCCCTTAAGGCCATTGTTGAGAGTGCATCTTCTCCTTCTCATCCTCCCTCCAATCCCTTACGGGTGGCCCATCACCCACCTATTTCTATTCACACTCCCACTCGGGTGGCCCATAACCCGCCTCCCTCTCTTATTCACACTCCCGCTCAAGTGATCCATCACCTGCCTCCCTCTTTTCACCCGCCTTCTTCTACACGTACCCCTCTTCGGGTGATTCATCACCTGCCTCCTTCTATTCCTCCTCCTTCACGGCCCCAAAGTCCACATGCATCTTGTAACCCGGCCCGTCCGGGTCCTTTTGTAGGTTGGCCCATTAACCCTCCTCCACGGCCTTCATATCAAGCCGCCCCTCCAAGGCAATCATGCCAACCCTCCACTTTGCAAGTTACACCCCTCCAACAAGCTCTCCTTGATAAAATTGCTTCGATGGAGGAACAACTCAAGAGGGTCACAAGCCCGCGGCCCACTCCTCCTCCTCCTTCTCAAGTCAATCCTCTTCATGATTTCATGAACAATATTACTAAGATGGAAAAAGATTGGAAGGAGAGGAGAGATAATGGCATTATAGATTCAAGTGAGCCAGACATTTTAACAAGCTTTGATGATCAAGTGGACGCCGTCCGCCCTCCACCCATTCGCCCCATTCATTCACATGGCCCTCCGCATCAACCTTCGCATTTACCTCCTCAAAATTTTTCGCAATATGATGATCTCCCGCCTCCGTTTTTACTTAATCCACTACAATATTATACTCCACCACCCATTATTACACCTCCACCATGGCATCCACGTGATTTCGTTAATTATGAAGAATTGGAGCCGGCACAAAATGATGAAGTTCCGAAGGCACCCATTCCGAGTTTCCTCCATTTCCCACTCCCTCCATTGCCTCCCGATGAACCCCCTGCTCAAGACGATGACACCGTCCCTAACCCCGTCTATGAAACCTCTTGGTGTTACGATGATGGGTCGATACTCCAATCACCCACACCGGCTCACCATGACCCTTCCATTATCTCCAATCCTTCACCCACCACCAAAATCCGGCATTTTCTACGAACCAAACCCACCACACCTTTAACCTCTGCTAAGCCATCCAATCTTACCTCCACACCACCGGCTTCCACCGAACCTCCCACTAAACCTCAAACCATTATACCTCAAACCTCCACACCGTCAACTTCCACTTACCCTTTCGCCAAGCCATCCGAGCTTACCTCCACTCCATCGGATTCCGCCGAACCTTCCATTAAACCTTTTTTAAACCAAATAACACCCCATTGCCGCCACCTAGGCCCTCCACTATCCCTAAACCAATTATGCCTATCCCTCCACTTAACCCTTCACCCGCGGCTAATCTTGAGCAGGATTCACCTATTTTTGCACTCGAGCCAACCCCATTTGCTTCCAAGCAAGGGGAGAAGCCCGCCATGTTTCAACCTCCACCTCCACTTACCCTCCCACTAACGCTCTCCATTAAACCACAGTCATTAATCAAGCCTACCGCTTCCATCTCACCTTCCATCCCCTCGCGGAGTGGGTGTGTTTCTGCAAGCGTAAGTGCCAAGGATATTCAAGAACCAAGCAAGAAGGATTTGGCCTCAGTTATGTTATTTAAAGTTAAAGATTTTATTTGCCGAATGCCGATCAGTGTTCTTGTGCCGGGCACATTTGAGAAGTCTTTATTAAGGCTTATTAAGAAAAACCCTTCCAAGTTAATGCCATATCGGCCTTTTACTATTGTCACCTTACTCATTGGTCGATACTCTTTTAATGCTCTCATTACCCCTCGGTCCGTCATTATACAACTTCCGAAGGGGTCCACTTCTTGCATTGCTCTAACATATTCTTCTAACAAAAGCTTAGGGGCGCTATTTTCGCTCATTGAGCCATTTGGCCGGGCACTCTCCTTGCCATGGAGGGGTGGGCATTCTTTCGATAAAGGGCCCTCCACCAATTCATTCACTCCTTATTCTATTCCATCCACATTTTTCTCTCTATGGGCTATTTCATGGGCGAGGAAGAGGATCTCATCTTCTCCTTCCATGCATTCTTTGCATTTCATGCATTCCATGCATCTTCTACATACATTGCATTGCATTTACACGCATCTGCATTTCTTCTTTCCCGAATTTCCGAACCCGTATCTTCACCGCCTTCCGGAACCTCCGGATTCTCTACATTCACCATCTTGTTCACCTCTATCTTCGGGATCTCCGGGTCTCCTTACACCTACCGGGCATTGTGCCCCTTTCAGATTTCCCTCAGGGCATCACGCCCACTCCCAACTCTTGCATCTGAACCCTCCGGATTTCTCACTGATTCTCCCCGGGGCATCGTGTCCCTCGATATTTTTCCCCTTCGGAGCCACCAGATTCTTCTTTCAATCATGATTCTCCTCCTTCACCTCCGGACCCTCCGGATCCACCTCTCTCCATCTACCAATTTCTCCTCATAATTCCTCCCAATCACAGGTCCGACCCTACTTCTTCCACATCCACTGCTCTGGGCATTCACCCGTTCTCCCACTACTTTCGAGACTTTAGTCCTCACCCCTCCTTCTAATTTTTCGCTTCTGTAAATCGTTCCTTGTGACCAGGGTCTCCGCGCACTAGGGAGAGAGTTCTAGCCCTCGCCTCTCTTCCTTTTCTCCCTATTTGTCTGAGTCTGGTCCAGATACCACTACTTCTTGTTAAGCCACTTTTAAAACCTTAGCTTCCAATCCTTTCATATGCTAAAGAGGACTATCTCATGATGATCAGCATTACCTCCGGCAGCTGCTATTCCAAAGGTCGCAAGGTGGCATATTGGCGTAAGTACGTATCTTTATGATACCATTACTTATCACTTCACGTACGGTTTTCAAAAATAAAGTACTTCTTAACATGATTAAGAGTGGTATTAAGCCTTTATCTTAAGTTTTGTTTAATTAATTCAATGTCAAAAGAGTCTTTAGGCTTGTTATGCGGCACTTCGGTCATAAGAACCCTGCACTGGGAGTTCAGCATTCTCTCTTCGCTTGTTAAAGGCGACCCCTAGCTGGGCACCGCACACACTTCACGGCGTCCTTAGCAGGCTCCTTTGGGTAAACACCGTTTCTACTTCGGCCATTCTATGAGCATGAATGAAAGTCTTTTCTCTTCTTTACTCGGCCAAGTGCAGGGGCAAGAGGTTGACGGATGAGATAACCAATCTCGGTACTCTTCAATACGAGAGGAGTCTCAAATAGGGGCAGCCTTGACCCAAAATAAAGTGAAATTTCATGATACGTCTAGCCAAAAGGGCTATTATAAAAATCAAAGTTGAATTCGATAAATGCAAAATTATGAGTTATGGCATGACAAGAGTGGCAAAGTCCACGTAGGGAAAATCCTGGTCGTATGCATGTCAAGGGTCTAAAAATCAAAGGCATAAAGCTCCTGCGCAACAGACTGCCTCTTTGAGGGATTGTACCCTGAAAGGATTTCGAGTCCCGATATCTCCCATCCTGCATAAAGCTTATCCTCAACTATTCTTCTCTTCTCCCTCCAAAGACCGAGTGTTTCTCAGGTATGGCCTTGGTAGGGGCATCATTAATCAAGGGCAGTCGGTTATAGGGCGCCACCCTTCAATGCACGCCCGACTTTGGGAAATCGTTAGCAAAAGAGAAAAGAAAAAAGTTAGGACTCCTAGCCAGTGGTTTAAAACACCCTCTGATGCTGCATTAGCATGTCTAAATCAAAATTTCATAAAAATTTGAATATTCCCAAAATTTCATAAAAATTTTAATATTCCCGAAATTTCATAAAAAATTGAATATTCCCAAAATTTCCAAAAAAATTGAATATTTCCAAAAATGTCATATTTTCCAAAATTCCACCAAAAAAATCTAAATTGTTTCCAAAAATCAACATAAAAATTCAAATACTTTTTTGAAAACTTATAAAACTTTTCATATTTTCAAAAATCCAAAAAAATTGCATTATATTTCTGATGGCGTTATTGCAGGGATATTCTTTTGCAGGGGTGTTGGTTTCAATGTGTCCCTTCTTTTGCAAGATGGGCTTATGATGCCGACTAAATAGAAATATGAGCCAAGTGATAAAGTCAATCAACCTATGGACATGTGAACCATGAACCTAGGCAACCAGCATAAGCTCTAGCATGGGCATGCTATCTCAATCATCAAAACTAAGCTAAACAAATAAAGAAAAACACACGCCGGGGCGTGGAATAAAGAATAAAGAAAAACACACGTAGAGGTGGAGCAAGCAAGAGTAAATAAGAGATATGAGAGAGGAAGCTAATGCCCAATACCAAGAAAGATCGTGATCGCCACCAAGGTAAACACAAGCCAAAGACTTAAGAAATACCTTGGAATAGGGGGATGATGCACCCGCCCACGGGAGAGAGAAACCAATAGGAAACTGCAGCTCTGTTGAATATGACGGTCCAATGCCCACGCGTCACAGCGAGTGTGACGGTCGCCCGATAGACCGCTAGAGGAACCTGACGCGTCTGATGAAGACCGTCAGAGTATCTGCAGAACAAGCTTGTGAATCCTTCAAACTCCAAACTTTCCAACCGGCCAGAAAGCTTGGGCCTCGCCTTATGAACCCTGTAAACCTGCCAAAGAACGTGGAACACAAGAAAAATAATCCCAAATTAGCCTTTCAATCAAGCGTAGTATCAATAACCCAATGAACTCAATAGCATGCAAAAGGAAAGGGGAATACCGGGAGTTGGTTTTTTTTAACCCCTCTGGGCGTTTTAAAATATAGGAAGGATGTTTAAATGATTGAAAGGAGTGGAAGAACGTGGGAGAAGGAGAGTGGGACAATGCTATGATTGCTTAGAAAGGGGAAAACACTAAGAACAATGATGTGACTGCACTAAACCCTTGAAAACTGATATTCCCTAGAATTTGGAAGTAGATGAACGTGGGAAGTAGTTCTCCTTGGTTGGTTCTAGCTTCAGGATGCGGCAGCACTTCGACGCAAACTCCAGATTCCTCCTCTTTAGGCCATGAAGTCAATGGTTCTATTTATAGACCCTCAAACTCTCCGGTCGAGCAGAGGATAATCCAGCTAGAAAAGAGGATGATTCTTAGCAAACTCTTGAAGATAATACTCCCAAGAGTCCATAGAAACAAACAGAAGGTTGTGAGGATTAGATTTGGAAGAGAAATCACAAGATCAAACTCTCAAGTCGGCCACGGAGTAACAGAAGAAGAGCAGACCTGTCAGGACTCTTTGTTTGATGTAACGGCTGCACGACAGACCGCCACAGAAAGGTAACGCTCCGGTAATAGACCGTCACACAACCTTATCCCTTAAGAAGATAACATCAATGGGAGAAGTTCAAAAGTGTTGGACTCTTGAAGGATGTAACGGTCGAGGGAAGACGCGTCAGAGGAATATAACGGTTGCACGATAGACCGTCAGAGTCAACGGATAGCCAAAATATAAGCATTGGAAGGAGGCCTTGAGGCTAAGGACTCTGCAAGATGTAACGGCCAAGGACTGATGCGTCAGAGGGTTGTAACGCGCCTGGTGTAGACCGTTAGAGACAATAAGGAACAAAATGAAATAAAAGCTTGCTAAGCTTCATCCAATGCAAGGAATCAAGGAACCAGACCCAACCAAGGAATTAAGACCCATGAAATCAACTTCAAACTGATCAAGAAGGCTCAACAAAAGGGAATAACTCGGAGCATCATATAGAATGAACAAGGAGATGACCCAACTTATTGGTCATAAAACGGGTGTCAACAGATGCCCCTCCTTAACGTCCTCTTTGCAGGGGAGCGAGCGGAGGTGAAGCGAAAGCGAAATGGAACATGGAGATGAAGCAGAAATGAAGCGGAGCGAACTGAAAAGTGGGCGTTAAGGTAAACGACACCCGTCTCAACCAACAAACGGCGGGAATTTTCTGGAAAACTTCGAACTAATCACAAGGAAATAGCCAACCAAATGATGCAAGTCTGGAGGAACTAACAACTAAGGAAATGGAAACACGGCTAGCCGCCGGAGGCAACGGAAAGGAAAGAGACGATCAACTAACTCCAGACAGGAATCTTCAGCTAACCAAATCAAGTGAGCAGATCGAAGGAAACCTTCTAATTTAGAGTGGAACGACTCTCCTCATTCGAGATCAAGAACTCAGCTATTCACCATCAGTGAGACGCCTTGAACAGATGAAGATTCATGAATGCTCAAAGAATGCGCATGATGCATGCTGGGCTAAAACAAAAGAAATCATCAAAATAAATGCAAAGAAAGAATAAAATAACAAGATACTCAAGAATAATATTGCTAGACCGGAGAAACCAGGGTCAGGACACCATCTGCAACCACGGCGTGCAAGACAGAACCATCGTCCCCAAACTTTTCCAACCTAACAGCCTATCCAACGATTAAACATGTGCACTTAGATCATCATCGTTTTTGTTTAAGGGGAACATCAGATCCCAGAACACATGAATGACCAGCCGGTTCTCGAGATAATATATCGTAGATAACATATAGTAATGCATTAAAGGGGAAAGGAAATCGAGATACAATACTTGACTTACCTGCCCGGCGAACTGGCGAATGATGATGTTCATAACTTCATTCATGAGCAAAAGAGGTTAGCCAATGATAATTCATATGAGCATGAAACGAGGCATAATCATTTGTACGCATGAATTGCATTAATAACATACACCATGGAAAAAAATGCATTCATTCAGGCATCAAATAGACCATTTTCTTCATCAAGCAACCTGAAAACTGTGACGGTCTACAGGGGGTGCATTAGAGAATTCTGACGGATCAGCGTTGGGCCGTCATAGCTTTGGCGGTTCATATCCTTCAATGCACTTATTCAAACTGACATAACAGTCTAAGGCACGCGCGTCAGATAATGTAACGGTCTGGCGATAGACTGTCACATTTCCTGAGCGTTCAAAAAAAACAAACCGAATGGTCACAAGCCACATTCACACATTCATTCACCCTAACACAAAACGCCAAGAACCCCAGACCACCAAAAACCCCAACCGAGAGCCACCGGTGACCACCGGTGACGTCCAACGGAGATGGCCGGCGACGAGGCTCAACAGCCCTTGGGAAGAGAAAAGGGGAAGAAGAGGAAGGCCATACGCCGCCTCCACAGTCGGATAGAGCGCGATGTGATCCTGCCGACCGAGGAAAGAGAAACGGCGGCGAGGGCATCCACGGTGGAGGAAGAGCCTCCAACGGTCAAACCAGAACAAGGGGAAGCTCCCCTGGACGAAGGAGAAGTCGTGGCAACGGAGAAGGAAAGGAAACGGGGCCAAGACCATGAGGTAGGCCCGTTCGCCCTAATTTCCAATTTTTAATTTTTATGAATTTTTAAGTCCATGCATGCATGAACGGGGGGTAGAAAATGGGTCTATGAACCCATTAGGATCAATTTTAGGCCATATGGCCAATTTTGGGAAGCCAAAGGAATCAAAAGGGAAACCACCCCTTTGCAGAGAATGTGACGGTCGTTGCAGTGACCGTCACAACTCTGACGCACTACCCCTGGTGCGTTAGAGCCTTGTGACGCGCCACCCAAAGGCCGTCATAGAAACCAGAGACCAGAACTGAGGTTTCAATTACTCAATTTTTTTGTTTGTTTCCATTATATGAATGTTATGCAATGATTTTATGATGCAATTGACTAATTTATGATCTAAATGCATGCAGGGGAAGAGACGAACAAGAATTTCATGGCTCCAAATCCGGGCAGTCTACCAGGCATTGCTCGAGTACCAGAGAGAGAGATTGGCCGCGATGGGCTTCGCCGAGGTGCTGAGCATCGAGGTGATCAGGATGGACACGCCATTGCTCTATGCACTGCATGAGCGGTGGGACCCGGTGAGCAGAGCTTTCATCTTCCCGTGGGGCCACATGATTCCCACGCTGGAAGACATAGCAAGGATTACAGGATTGAGGGTTCACGGAGCAGTGGTGACCGGGTGGACCTACGGAAACTACAGGGAGTTCGCCCAGGAGCTGCTGGGCTTGGACTTGATCAGACCGGGCCACACCTCGTCCCAGCTTTCGAGATCGAGACTGTAAGAGAGTCTAGGACTGAGAGGAGCTGCTATTGTAGTGGGAGAGCTACTCGAGGAGCATCTCGGGTGAGTGATTGAGCAGGTGCGCCCACATGTGGCGACAGAGGCAGGACCGGAGGGAGATCGCGTACTGAGGCGGTTCCTCATGCTGCTATTCGGGAAGCTGCTATTCATGACTCGAGCGGACGTGATCAGTTGCAGACTACTACCATTGCTCGAGGACTTAGGCAGAGTCGGAAAGTATGCATGGGGAGTGGCAGTCTTGGCCTTCCTATTCGAGTCGCTCAGCACGACGGACCGGCAGATGATGCTGGGTGGCTTCTCGCCTTTCATACAGGTAAACCTGACTTAAATGCTTTCTATATGATTATGCAAATGATTATGCGATGTAATCGACTGACATGACTCCTAAATGTAGATCTGGAGCTTCGTGTACCTCCCTGGGATTGGGCGAGGCACACTACAACATCCCGGGCGGATCCCGATCGCGAGGCTATGGGTGGTCGCCAGGGACTCAGGGTCGATCACCAGATTGACCTGGGCGATCCAGGATGAGCTAGATTCCTTCCCGCATACGGCGGTAAGCCCAGGACTCTAAATGCTTTTTAAATGCTCATGAATGTTCTAAATGCTTCTATATGCTGACAAACTAACATGATTTTCAGGTGAGGTGGACCCCGTACCAGGACGAGGGTACCGAGGGACAACCATGGGTCCAGACATCCCTATCATACCGCGGGCGGGACGTGTGGTTGCACTGCATCAACGTCATCGAGCCGCTGCACTACCGCCTGATCCTGCGGACCCGAGGATTACACCAGCCCGAGGTGACCTTCCCGCGCCGAAGCGACGAGCACTCGGGCAAATCATCAAAGGGCATCAGTGGTGACGTGGATTGGTGTGCCCGCAAGGCAAAATACGTCCATGATTGGAACAGGAGGGGTCGGGTAGTAAAGGAGCGGGCTGATGGCGATGAGGCATATTTGAAAGCCTTCGCCCGGCGGTACGGGGACTAGGTCTTCCGAGGTACCCGGCGACCGGTACGACACTCTAAACTTAAACTTCTTTTATTCCAATATGCAAAAATTCTATATGCACTGACCCATGCTCTCTAAATGCAGCTAGACCCTGAGGGGAGGATAGCCGAGCTAGAAGGGCTACTCCATGCCACCATCCAGCAGTGGTACGAGTACCGGATCGCCCTGGAGCTCCTGGTGAGATTCCCAAAACTTGAGACTTAAATGATTTATGCTTATGATGCAAATGATGCAAATGCGACTGACTAACTATGATTTATAAATACAGCGGGCTGAAGGAACCCAAAGAGCAGGACCTGATGCCCCATCGTCGTCGTCGTAGCCTGTCGGGGACAGAGCTGAGCGGGACGTTGAGTTTGCTCGAGCGGTTGCTCGCGGAGGCCTCTCTCGCAGAGCGGGTAAGATGCTAAAAAAAAGCTTATGCTTAAATGCTTATGCTTAAATGCTTATGCTTATGCAAAATTAAATGCTTATTTGGCTAATCATGATAAAATGCAAACTACAGGCGAGAGAGCTAGCCGCAGCGATGGCCGAGGCAGAGCGTGCTCGGACGGAGGCAGAGAGGAACCGGGCTGAGACTGAGCGGGCTCGAGCAGAGATAGAACTACTGCGGGCGGAGGTGGCCCGATTGAGAGGAGAGTTTGAGCGGACGGTCACGCAGACGGCGGACCTAGAGAGATACCGATCCGAGGCACGAGCAGCGCGGCTCCAGGCACATGATATGAAGGTTGAGGTACGAACCCTGGAGAGACTATATGGATGATGGGCCGAGGACCAGAGCGGAGCGCCTCTCAGAGTGGAGCACCGAGGAGCGCTGCCCGCACCGGATCAGCGGCTGACTTCCTCGTCATTTCCTCCGGCCAGCGGAGGAATGAGAGGGCAGATAGGGGACAGCATGAGGAGAGTGCCTCCATAGCGCCACCATCGAGGAGACCCGAGGGTGGAGATGATGACGGCGGCCCGGCGGATAGGCCGGCCGAATGAGCTTGCCTTTATCTTCTTTTATTACACTTGTACATGACTTATATGAAAAAAAGAAGTGAGAATGAATGGAATGGAATGAAGAGTTCTTTTTATGTTTTTGTGTTGTTTTTTATTATTTGAATGAATGCAGATGAATGGAATGGATTGTATGAATGAAAGTGTGAATTGATGGAATGAATTGCGTGTGCGATGGGAAAAAGTGTGAATGGCATAAATGGGATGACTGAAATTATGTAAATGGAATGGATATGTGTAAATGAAGGACCGGATAGTGGGTAAAGACCGGCAGGTCAAACCACAGGAAGGAAGGGAAAGCACAAATCCAGTAGCAGACAATGTGACGGTCTAGGAAAGACGCGTCAGAATGTCATAACGCACCAACGGAAGTCCGTCAGAGATGACAGGCCAAACTACAAACTGATGTGTAGGAAATGTGACGGTTCATAGATGGAGTGTCAGAAGGATGTAACGGTCAAATGATAGACCGTTAAAGATGGCAGAACAATGCTATATTGAAGTAGGTTGCAGAAAATGTGAAGGTCCGGGAAGCATGCGTCACAACCTGTGACGGTCTACTGTTAGACCGTTAGGCTTGACAGAACGAGGTTGGGCCAAAAGAAACCCACAGGAAATGTGACGGCCCAGAATTGGAGCGTCAGAGACAAGTGACGGCCTTACGATAGACCGCCAGAGAACGAGGTGTACTCCGAGATGGATTATGCCGTGAGAGGCCAAACCCGAAGGTTAACCATCTAAACCCCCACTAGAACTCTCCCAGACTTGAGATAAGGCCTTCTAATCCAAATCTTATCATCCTAGAGCCAAAAGCAAGCCTTTAAAACCTGGGAACTCTGCCAAAAATCGTAGCTTTGCTGAATTTTCTGCTACAAGGGTTGAAGAACCTCTCCAAAGGGCAGAAACACCATGAAAAGAAGCTTGGAAGTGGCGGCCATGGAGGAGAAGGTCTACACCGGACCTAAAGCTGCCTGGAATGAACATGGGGAGTTGCAAAGGCTGACATCGATCCCCAAACATCTGAGCTCAAGCGCTCAAAGGGTGGTGAGTTCTATTGATACAAAGTTAATAACTTCTACACTTCATACCTCTTATGATCTCTTCTTCTCCCTCCTTCTCTTCCTTTCTAGCCTCTTCCTAGTCCAAGATGCTACTCCAACTTGAAGTGGGTGGCTCCCATGATCAAAGAACTCCCTTTAGAAGTCTTAGCAATCCTTAGGGCATGGCACCTCCAACCTCTATTGGTCTTAGCCAAAAACTTTCAGAAATTATCTTTGAATTGGCCAAGCATTTCAGCCCTCATAGAATTGTGGCATCCTCAAACACATACTTTCATCTTCCCTTCCTTTGAAGCTACAGTCCTATTAGAGGAGGTAGAAACCTACCTAACCCTTCCTAAGACTAAGGCGGGGGATGGAGATCTAGTTTGCCATACGTTGGAGCCTATTGACTCATCCTTGATCTTGAGCGATTTCATTCACAATCCAAAGGACGTGAGGACCATGATTAGCCCACACCACATTCATTTGATACCCATGGCTCAGTGGATAGTCTCTCATTACAAAAATAAGTGGGAGAGATACGAAGCAATAGCCAAGGCGGTGTCGGTTTGCTTATGCTGAGTCTTCCTTTTCACCACTACCGACCACCTCTTAGATACCCAAAATCTTAGCATTATTAGCGGGTTGTGGCGGGGAATGTCCATCTCTCAAGCAATCCTCACATATCTCTACGAAGGACTAAGCTCTGCTTGCTTAGGAGGACCTTTATTCGGTTCCATGATACTCCTCGAGTGCTGGATGGGCGTGAGAATAAAATTCCAACCCAAGGAAGATATAACTTCTGCTAGCCGGATCTTCGGGAGCCACCCTTTTTTCTTCATTGAAGGCGCGTTTGGATTTCCTTTGCAGGTGGAGTGCCGGACGACGGATAAGAAAACACGGGATGAATGGCGCCTCTTCCTCAACACTTTGCCATTAGAGAAGTTCACCATGCGCCTAAAAGTCCTTCGGAGCACTTTGCTTAGAATACTGCGGCGTCAAGGCCTTGACCTCCAGCTAGTGGGGAATACTACCATGGCAATCTACAACCCGCACATGTGTCATCTTCAGATCAGACTACCTCGAATTGAAGTTTCTGCACTATCACACTACCCTCCCCTTCTACCTAGGAAGATGGGGACCGAGGAGGATGAAAGAGCAGTTCGGAACGCGCTGACCATGTGGGAGATCAGCAAAGTGCGTTCGTGGCAAAAGGAAGGGGAAGAGAACGATGAAACACGCCGTGGCTACGTGAAAGAATTAGGGAAGATCTGCCCTCTTGCGGATAGGAAACTGAATGTAGCTTGATTTTCTTGTTCATGAATGATGTAATTGAAGTTTTATCAAATTTATGTTTCATTAAGTCCAATTGAATGTGATGGGAATGCCTTGATCGCGTGAGCATGAGTTCTTGATTCTTGACTTGACTAGAATGATCTGAAAATAGAGCCTCTAGAGAGTGTAACGGTCCTGCATTGGGCCGTTAGAAGGACGTGACGGTCTTACGACAGGCCGTCAGAGGGTATGAACTGAGAGTTTGTTCTCTGAAGAGTGTAACGGTCTAACGATAGACCGTTAGAATTATGTGACGGTCTAAGTTCAGACCGTTAGAGAAAGGCTGCTGAGAAAATGAAGGCCAACGCTCTGAAGAATGTGACGGTCAATGTGTGAGCCGTTACACGACTGTGGCGGTCTGATGCTGGCGCGTTACAGACCTGAACTTGCGAACTTGTGAATTTTCCATCTTGGGCTTGAACTTGCGCCCTGCACACACTTAGACAAGAAACAAGTCAAATCTGTTCTTAGACTCAACCCCTTGCCTTAAAGCAAGTTAGAGAATGACCATTTCTTGATATTTGGTCAAGGGGTGGAGCCTTTTTAAATAGGCGGAAGACATAACAGGAATGATGCGATGCATGCATATGATGGAAGTTTTGGGGTTTTTTTGGAAAATATCTGAATTTTTATGAGATTTTGGAAATATCTGATTCTTTTGGGTTTTGAAATATATGATTTTTTTTATTTTGGAATATATTTGATTTTTTTGGTTTTGGAATATATGATTTTTTTTGGATTTTGGGAATATATGATTTTTATTTTATTTTTTTTAGATTTTGGAAATATATGACTTTTTTTCGATTATGAAAATTAGTGCCTCCCCTAGCAACGTGCGCCCTCCTTATTACATCGAGAGTTCCCGAGGTTGGCGTGCAACAAGGTGACAACCCCTGGCCAAGGCCCAACTTGCATGACGGCGTCTTTACCAGGGCCATACCCAGGGTACTAGTCTTAGTCCTAAAAAGGGAAATAGAACACGGGGGTAAGCTTAGGCCAGATATAGAAGTTTTTAGGACTTGAGTTCCTTTCCATACAACCCATTAGAGATTTGGTCTGTTGTGCTGGGGCTTTGTGTCCGTCATCGAACCTTGGTCCATTCTTAGGAATGCATACGACCGGGCTCATGACGTCCCACAGGGAAACTGTACTGCCACTCTTGCCATGCCTAGTTATATTTCTCTTGCCTTTCTGGATTTTTAGAATATTGGTAGGTAGACTTTTGAGATAATGATTGCTCCTTTGCTTTTTTCTTTTTCTTTGCTTTGTTTTGTGGCATCAGGTCATAACGGACTGCCCCTATTTGAGACCTCCTCTCGTTAGGGTGCCTGGATCAGTCATCGCCTCCTTATTCACCTCTTGCCCCTGGATTCAGCCGAAGGAAGAAACAGACAGGGACTTTGACTTTCCCCCAAAGCATGGCCAAGGAGAAACAGTGTCTACAAAGTGGGAAGCCTGACCAAGGATGTCGTGTCGTGTGTGATTGCCGTATTCGGGATCTCTTTCATGGTGAAAGAGGAAGAACACCTCGTTGCCGGGGTGGCACTGATTAGACTCTAAGGAAAGAATCGTTTAAGATACAACCCATTCCAAACGTGAGAGAGCTCCTCACCTTCAGCGTTCACTAAGCGGTAAGCATTTCCTGGATAAGCTTCTTTTACAACGAATGGCACTTCCCAGTTAGGTTGCAATTTAGACCTAGGACCTGCAGACCGAATGAATTTACGTTTCAAAACCATATCACCCTTTTGAAATTTACGCTCAATCACCTTCTTTTGAAAATAACGCGAAACTCTCTTTTGGTAAACGGATACGTGATCGGCCGCGTTCATCCTCTTCTCGTCTAAGAGTTCCAACTGAACGAGCAACGCCTCTCGACGTTCATCGAGATTAAGTTCCTTATGGAGCTGCACTCTAAGGGAAGGGATCAAGATTGCATATGGGAGCACCGCATCCATCCCGTAGGTGAGAGCATAGGGAGTTTGCCCCGTAGGAGTGCGAACGGAGGTGCGGTAAGCCCACAGAGCTTCCACCAATCTTTCTGGCCAATCGAAAATTTGTGAGATTTGCATGTTTTCTTTATGATTTTGAGAAGGGTTTTATTAGTGGCTTTGGCTTGACCGTTGCCTTGTGGGTAATATGGAGAAGAGTGATGCAATGAAAGATTGAACTTCTTACATAGGTCCTTGAGCTCTTGAGAGATGAACTGGGGTTCGTTATCGATGATGATGTTGCTTGGCACTCCGAACCATGAGATGATATTCTTCATGATAAAGCGGCACACCGTTGTAGCTTTGATCTCCGCGTACGCCTCTGCCTCAGCCCACTTGGTGAAGTACTCAGTGGTGGTAAGGATAAATGATTTCTATTTGATCTGAGAGTTGGGATCACCGAGTGGGCCGACAATGTCGAAAGCCCACATAGAGAACGGCGAAGGAGTAGAAAGAGGATGAAGAGATGAAGCCAGAGCATGAATTTTATCAGCATGGAGTTGGCACTTGAGACACCTCCGGACGTAGAGGGAACAATCTTCCTCTAGAGTGGGCCAATAGTAGCCCTGCCTAAGGATCTTCTACGCTAGAGCCTGGCCATTAACATGACCTCCACGCTCGCTAGAATGGGCTGCTTCAGCCACCTTCCAAGCCTCATTATCATCTAAACATCTCATGAGCATCCCATTAGTAGCGCGCCTGTATAGTTCTCTTGCGACAATAGTATACCTCGAGGCGGCTCTCCTTATTGACTTGCGCTGCTCAGCATTTGCCCCTTCCGGGAACGATCCATCTTTGCAAAACAACTCGATCTCATGATACCTGGGAAATTCTTCTTCCTCCAAGATTTCCTCTAACTCCATCAAAGATACTTCTTTAAGCTCTTCCTTCTCAGCCCTCGCCTCTACAGTTTTCCTAAGGTTGATGCACCAAGGATCCTGAAGACAGGGTGCGTCCAATCTCTGAACGACGATAGTCTCAGTATTCCGACTGAGAGGGAAAGATAGAGAGGAAGCGAGCGAAGCTAAGGCATCAGCTAGAATGTTCTGAGACCTAGTCTCACGCCCCAACGCGGAATATCGGGACGTACAGTTAGAAACTAGCTAGAGATAATATTAATATGCTAAACTAAATAATCGTACAGGTGCTATGGAAAGAAGTACTTCTATTGATCAAGAAAGACTCCAAGTTTTATTACAATAACCATCAATGCTTAAACACGATCAACCATAACTTCCAAACTGATTCTAATACAATAACTGACTCCAAAAGGTAAATAAAGTGCTAACACAACACTAAGGAGTAACTAATGTAAACAACTATGCCAACTCGGCATCTACTAACAGGTACAGTCAAGGGTATCACTCCTGTCCCTCCCCTTCAGTATGCGTATCGTCACCTGAATAGCCTGGAAAGGGGAAAACAACTATATGAGCTAACGCTCAGTAGATAATAACAGGCAAGTTTACATGATTAACCAATTAGTTACATTTTCATATGTAATGACAAGAAAAGAAATAACTGACGAGACGATAAAATAGCATAATATAAGATCTTGCAAGGTCAAGAAATATATGATGACAAGAATTTAACAAGAATATCAAGTACAAGAATGTTCAATAGGAAATTGAAATATAGAATTGGCCAACAAGCAAGTGTTTTAAACATCAAGTCAAGCACGATAATGTAACAAGTATAACAAGAGATTTTCTGTCGTAGACGTCACGTTGATCATGCACTCGGTGCAATGCCTCACCATGTCATTACAAACTCCCATGGGCACAAGTACTTTTCGGGCGCTCTCCCCAGGACCAGACCGGGCCCTTATGATGCGTTGGCATTGATTTATTGGATCAAAGATCCCAAGTTTTGTCTAGACATTTAATCAAGTTTAATGGCTAATTAATCAGAGGAATTTCTGTCAAAAGTATGAGATTTAAGGACTAACATGTCCTAGTATTCATTAACTTAAAAACTCGGTATACAGTCACTTCTGGGCCGTTTGATAGGACATACGGCTACTACTGGCCGCATTACAAGAGTTGGACCAAACTCAGTCCACGAGGTCAAGAATGAATGGTTGACAGTGTGCCGTTCAGGTAAGTAAGCAGTACGTGACCTTAAGACACAATTACGATACTTATACGGACCACACTAGACCGTTCATGGAGACAAGCAGTCAACTATGGGTTGCTCATGTGCTGATTAGCCCAAGTCGATCCGTGACTTATAACTCAGCGATTTGGTCATGAATTTCCAGGTTGTAGCCGGGTCATACGGGTCTAAAAATGGCGGATTCTAAATCGCCGGATAGAGTGTTCGGGTAGAATCGTACTAAGGGACAGCAATTTAGGCTTAATGGCCGTAATGCCATATAGATTGTTAGTATGCTATTAGTCTATTCTAACGGGGTATAAGGGCTTTTAATTGATTTCCTAATAGCCATTTCAAAATACCTTGATTCATGAATTATTATAAATCTTAATTTCAAGAGATAAGTTAATTACAAGATGGTAACTCAAGATACTAGAACAAGCCAATAATGACAATAGACAGTAATACATGACATCAATTTACTTTCAAAATTACCATTTTATTATATGGGTTTCTAATTAACCATTTGTGCGTTGAAGTGGAGATAGTAATCGGAATGGTTTATACACTTTGATTGAGTGCAGGGACCATTGTTCTTTAATTTTGGATTGAGGAACACCGGGCTTAATTTGAGATCATAGGGTTGCATGTATGGGTCATTGGTTCCTCAAAATATGGTTTTCAATTGGACTAGGCTTGAATGGGTTGATCCCCTCATGGTCCGGATCGATCCTCGGGCCGAAAACATGTCTACCGGGGCTGACAGCATATGGGTCGACCCCTGGAAAACCAGGGGTCTGCCTGTGTGTGGGTCAACCCATGGGGTCGACCCCTGCATAGACAGACTGCTGTCTGCTGTTTGGGTCGACCCAATAGGTCGACCCCTGGAAAACCAGGGGTCTGCCAGCGTGTGGGTCGACCCTTGGGGTCGACCCTCGCACGGACAGACTCTTGTCTATGTATGGGTCGACCCAATGGGTCAACCCCTGCGTTCGCAGATGCGAACGTGACTTCTGGAAACCCATGAATCTCACCCAATTGGGGTCTAATTGGACTGAGATCTTAACCCCATGCCCCTAGGTTCTTGATGGACATATTAGGGTCATACTACAAGGGTTTGGAACACTAAATTCATCGGAAAACTAATCGAAATCATAACCTATCTAGGAAGAACACTTAAAAAACCTAGTCTTAGCATGCTTGTAATCAAACATGAAATACTCTATGCATGGTCTATAAAAATTGGTGCTTTCTACACCAAATGATAGATAACATGCTGATGATTACAACCATGTACATTAATTAGAGTTGGGTCTATTATCATCGTCCTGAATCGAAGAGAGATTTAGAAGTTAGAATGAAGAACGCCCGTTTGACAGCCCTTCACTATTTCCACGAGATCTCCCTCCACACCTAATAGAATTTAGGGCTTTTAATACCAATGGAAAGATAACTAAGAGAGGAACAAAATGGTATATTTACTTGCATGTTTTGGCTAAGATTACCTACCTCAATCGAAGGAAGGAAGAGGGCCTAAGAAAAACCCGCGAACTCGGACACTCCTCCAATAAACGCGAGAGATCTCACTAGATCGGAATCCTCTGCGACCACCACTACTCCCAAATGAAAATAGACACATAGGGCTTTCTTTTAATAGGTCATACTCATTCTGGATCCTTCCAGGAAGGGAGAAATCGACCCATCAAGTGGCGTGTTCAAAACACCGCCGAAATTGTTGACCTAGCCCATGCGTGACCAAATGCTCCCCATACGATAAAAATTTCGTGGCATTGTGAGAGGGGAAATGATCCTCTCTTTAATACCTTTCATTTGCCCTTGGAATCACCTGATTTGGTTAAGAAATGAGCTCGAATTGAGGATTTTAATGTGGGGTTAACATTGAGCACGAATTTGGTTAGGTAGGTGTGAAAATTTGACTAATCCCACTAATTCGGCCTAGTTAATGATTTTATTATGGTTGGCCACAGAAGAAAAAATTGTTAAACGTAATTCATTCTACAAGAATATGATTTTTATGGATTTTTATAAAATAGTCAAAATGTGACTTATTCTATGAATTAATTCCCATAAATTAAAATAAATTCAAATAATTTCTAATTAAATTTCTAAAAGAATTTGGGGTATTACACCCTCCCCCACTAAAAGAATTTGGTCCTCCAAATTCACTGCACTTTAATACAAAGATAGGGAAAGACTAGCTCACCTAGAATAAGTCAGGATATCGCTTCCGCATAGTATCTTCAGACTCCCAAGTAGCTTCCTCAGCTCCACACCGACTCCACTGAATTTTGACCATATGTATGGAACGATTCCGGAGTTGCTGTTGTTTTCGGTCTAGAATCTTGATAGGTCTTTCTTCATAGGTCAAATCTTCCTTCAATTCGAAATCCACATGCTGAATGATATGAGTGGGGTCGTACACATATTTCCGTAACATAGACACGTGGAAAACATTGTGTACGCTTGACAATTGAGGCGGTAATGCCAATCTGTAAGCAACCTCTCCCACTCTATCCAGAATCTCGAACGGACCAATATATCTCGGACTCAGCTTGCCATGAATGCCAAATCTTCAAATCCCTCTTTTAGGAAAGACTTTCAGAAATACATGCTCGCCAACTTGAAATTCCAATGCCCTTCTTCTATTGTCGGCATAACTCTTCTGTCTTGATTGAGCCACTTGTAACCGGTCTCGGATAATACGGATGTTCTGTGATGATTCTAAAATAAGATCCGGTACAAGCCATTGCTTCTCACCTACCTCGTCCCAACACAATGGGGATCGACAGCTTCTTCCATACAATGCTTCAAAAGGAGCCATTTGAATGCTGGATTGATAACTGTTGTTGTAGGCGAATTCAATCAAAGCCAAATGGTCACTCCAACTGCCTCCAAAATCGATCATGCAGGCTCTAAGCATATCTTCCACTATCTGGTTGGTTCTTTCAGTCTGCCCGTCTGTCTGTGGATGAAAGGCAGTACTAAAATTCAGACGAGTACCCAAAGACGCTTGTAGTCCCTTCCAAAAATGTGAAGTAAACCTAGGATCTCTATCAGACACAATGCTGACTGGTATACCATGGAGCCTTACCACTTCCTTCAAATACAAAGCAGCCAATACATCAACTGTCCATTTGGACTTAACGGGTAAGAAATGAGCTGACTTTGTCAATCGATCGACAATCACCCACATTGCATCCAATCCACCACGAGTCCTAGGTAGACCCATAATGAAGTCCATGCCAATGCTTTCCCACTTCCATTCGGGTATGTCGAGTGGTTTCAACTTTCCTGCTGGTCTAAAATGTTCAGCCTTGACTTGCTGACAAACCAAGCATCTACTCACGAAGTATGCAACTTCCCTTTTCATATTCGGCCACCAAAAGGATCTCTTCAAATCCTTGAACATTTTAGTGTCTCCAGGATGAATGGTGTATTTGGATCTATGTGCTTCCTCAAGAATCTTGTTCTTTAACTCAGCTTCTATCAGGTACACAAGTTCTACCCTAGAATAACAATCTTCCATCGTCAGCCATCGTGAAGTCAGGTCTGCTGCTCAAGCTTCCCTTGATCTCTACTAGCTCGGGATCATTATCTTGCAAAGACATGATTTCCATCAACAATTCGGGCTTAAGTTGAATCTGTGCAATCATAACCCGATCATTGTCAATATTCAGATCCAGACTAGCTAATTATTCCAGTAGCTTCCACTCTTGTAACATGAGACTTGACAATCTAGCTACATGCTTCCGGCTTAATGCATCTGCCACAACATTACCTTTTCCAGGATGATACTCCATCGAGAAGTCGAAGTCCTTCAAGTACTCCAACCATCTTCTCTGCCTCATATTGAGTTCCTTCTGAGAAAATAAATATTTCAGACTCTTATGATCTGAAAACACTGTGAATGTTTCTCCATACAAGTAATGCCTCCATATCTTCAATGCGAACACCACTGCTGCTAGTTCCTAATCATGAACATGATAATTCTCTTCATGCTTCCTCAACTGCCTAGAAGAATAGGCAATCACCTTCCCATGTTGCATGAGTACACAGCCTAAACCGATGCCTGAAGCATCTGTGTATACCACAAAATCTCCTTCACCAGAAGGTAAAGCCAATACAGGTGCCGTAGTCAAACATTCCTTCAAAGTCTGAAAGCTTCGCTGACATGCTTCTGACCAATCAAACTTGCTCTCCTTGCGGGTTAATCGGGTGAGAGGTACCGCAATCTTGGAGAAATCTTGAATAAATCTTCGATAGTAGCCTGCCAGGCCTAGGAAACTTCTTACTTCAGTCACACTAGTAGGCTGGTCCCAATTCTTTACTGCCTCTACCTTCGAAGGATCAGCAGAAATACCTTCTCTTGTGATAATATGTCCTAGAAAGGACACCTCTTGCAGCCAGAAATCACATTTACTGAACTTGGCATATAGCTGATGATCTCTCAACAGTTGCATTGCCATCCTCAGATGCTCAGCATGCTCCTCTTCATTCTTAGAATAAATCAGGATGTCATCAATGAACACCACGACCCATTGATCAAGATAGGGCCGAAATACATTGTTCATCAACTGCATGAAAGCTGCTGGTGCATTCGTTAGACCAAAAGGCATAACGACAAATTCAAAATGACCATACCTGCTGCGGAAAGCTGTTTTATAGATATCCTCTTCCTTAATCCGCAACTGATGATATCCAGATCGAAGATCGATCTTAGAAAAGTACTGAGCTCCCGCTATCTGGTCAAATAATTCGTCAATCCTCGGTAATGGATATTTGTTCTTGACAGTCTGCTGGTTCAATTGCCGATAATCGATGCACAATCTTATCGAACCATCTTTCTTCCAGACGAATAATACAGGGGCTCCCCAAGGGGAAGTACTTGGACGAATGAAACCCTTCTCAAGCAATTCCATCAACTGTTGCTTTAATTCTCTCAGTTCCGCAGGAGACATACGATAAGGAGCCTTAGAAATCGGAGATGAGCCAGGAATGAGATCAATAGAGAAGATAACTTCCCGCTCAGGCGGAAGTCCTGGTAGTTCCTCTGGAAAGACCTCAGGAAAATCTCGGACAACAGAAATGTCCTTAATCTTAATCTGCTGATCAGGGGTTGCACAGACAAAGGCTAGAAAAGCCTCGCATCCTCGTCTCATCAGTTTATCAGCTCGAAGAGCCGAGATAAGTGATACGGAGTTATTGTTCTGAACTCCCACAAAAGAAAGTCCAGGGTGCCTAGTAAAAGACACAGAGCTAGATCTGTAGTGAACATTTACCTCGTATCTAGCCAACCAATCTGCTCCTAGGATTACATCATAATCCTTCATGCCCATGAAAACTAAATCAGCTGAAAAATTCTGTTCGTCAATCTTAACCTTGCTAGAAGGATAGAACTGTTGTATTACCGATCTAGAACCAATAGGTGTTGATATTTCTAATGGAGAATTCATCAAAACAGGTTCCACAGCTAAAGACTTAGCGAATCTCTGAGAAATAAAAGAATGTGTGGCACCCGTATCAAAAAGAACAAATGCTGGCTTGTCGAGTATAATAAGAGTACCTTCGATGAGTCCACCATCCTCGGCGGTTCCTGCTTCATCTGCATGCAAAGCTTGGAGCTTGTCTTGCGGCCTTTTGATGCCTCGTGGTTTTGCCGGGGTAGCTTGCTCCGATAAAAGAGGACAATTAGGGATACGGTGATCCTTAATTCCACATCGCAAACAGGCACCCAGCTTGCGCCAGCCCTCCTCCATCTTGTGACCAGGACGATCACAAAACTTGCACACGCCCTTGAAAGGAACAATAGGGCCATGCTTCTTGTCTTCGTGCTTCGGTATCTTGCCCTTCCACGATCCAGAACCACTCCATGAACCAAGCCCACTAATATGCCTCTTCTTGCCATACCCGGGTTTGATATTCCCGGAACCCGTAGGTTGTTCCTTCTTTGTGCCTTTTCCACGGATTCTCTCCGTCATTTCTAAAGTGTCTTCCAGGACTTGAGCTTTCCTCACCATCTCGGAATAAGTCGAAATTTCCATCGGTGCCAGTTGATTGATATAATGCAGCCCCAGTCCATTAAGAAAGCGCTTAGCCTTCATTTTCTCGGTGGATATTAAGTGAGTAGCATAACGAGAAAGCCGAGAAAACTGAGCTTCATATTCTACCACAGATAGACTTCGCTGCTTCAAAGTCACGAACTCCGCTGCCTTCTTCTCTTGCACTCTATCAGAAAAATATTTGCCATTGAAGAACTCCTCGAACTCCTCCCATGTGACTTGCTGATCACCGAGAGTCGCCTTTATCGATTCCCACCATGTCCTTGCATCACGTTCCAGTTGAAAGGTCGAGAGAAGGACACGTTCTTGATTGCTACATTGCATTACTTCAAATATCCTTTCCATCTCATCTAGCCAATGCGCGACTTCATCAGGGTCAGTCGAGCCCGCAAATCTCGGCGGATTCATCCCCCGAAAGTTCCGATATAAATCGCCAGTGCCATGGTTTGTAGCTCCTGCTTGAGCCACTTGTTGCAAAGCCTGAGTAAGGCCTTGAACCGTGCGCTGCAAGCTCCTCCATTCTGCGCATTCAGCTGCCATTGCCAAAGCCTACACGTGGAATAGATCATTTAGGTTCATTAAAAATAGATAATATCGCAATTAAGGTATGGACTTAACCCAAGTTTCTACCCAATCTCACCAGGTCAGGTCCTTAGACTTATACCAAGGTTATGGGTCCTATGATATCATTTAGAACCCTAGAACTTAGAACACCTAGGAATATTAAACCTAAGCTCTGATACCAACTAAACTGTCACGCCCCAACGCGGAATATCAGGACGTACAGTTAGAAACTAGTTAGAGATAATATTAATATGCTAAACTAAACAATCGTACAGGTGCTATGGAAAGAAGTACTTCTATTGATCAAGAAAGACTCCAAGTTTATTACAATAACCATCAATGCTTAAACACGATCAACCATAACTTCCAAACTGATTCTAATACAATAACTGACTCCAAAAGGTTAATAAAGTGCTAATACAACACTAAGGAGTAACTAATATAAACAACTATGCCAACTCGGCATCTACTAACAGGTACACTCAAGGGTATCACTCCTGTCCCTCCCCTTCAGTATGCGCATCGTCACCTGAATAGCGTGGAAAGGGGGAAAACAACTATATGAGCTAACGCTCAGTAGATAATAACAGGCAAGTTTACATGATTAACCAATTAGTTACATTTTCATATGCAATGACAAGAAAAAAAATAACTGACGAGATGATAAAACAGCGTAATATAAGATCTTGCAAGGTCAAGAAATATATGATGACAAGAATTTAATAAGAATATCAAGTACAAGAATGTTCAATAGGAAATTGAAATATAGAATTGGCCAACAAGCAGGTGTTTTAAACATTAAGTCAAGCACGATAATGTAACAAGTATAACAAGAGATTTTTTGTCGTAGACGTCACGCTGATCATGCACTCGGTGCAATGCCTCACCATGTCATTACAAACTCCCATGGGCACAAGTACTTTTCGGGCGCTGTCCCCAGGACCAGACCGGGCCCTTATGATGCGTTGGCATTGATTTGTTGGATCAAAGATCCCAAGTTTTGTCTAGATATTTAATCAAGTTTAATGGCCAATTAATCAGAGGAATTTCTGTCAAAAGTACGAGATTTAAGGACTAACATGTCCTAGGATTCATTAACTTAAAAACTTGGTATACGGTCACTTCTGGGCCGTTTGACAGGACATACGGCTACTACTATCCGCATTACAAGAGCTGGACCAAACTCAGTCCACGAGGTCAAGAATGAACGGTTGACAGTGTGCCGTTCAGGTAAGTAAGCAGTACGTGACCTTAAGACACAATTACGATACTTATACGGACCACACTAGACCGTTCATGGAGACAAGCAGTCAACTATGGGCTGCTCATGTGCTGATTAGCCCAAGTCGATCCGTGACTTATAACTCAGCGATTTGGTCATGAATTTCCAGGTTGTAGCCGGGTCATACGGGTCTAAAAATGGCGGATTCTAAATCGCCGGATAGAGTGTTCGGGTAGAATCGTACTAAGGGATAGCAATTTAGGCTTAATGGTCGTAATGCCATATAGATTGTTAGTGTGCTATTAGTCTATTCTAACGGGGTATAAGGGCTTTTAATTGATTTCCTAACAGCCATTTCAAAATACCTTGATTCGTGAATTATTATAAATCTCAATTTCAAGAGATAAGTTAATTACAAGATGGTAACTCAAGATACTAGAACAAGCCAATAATGATAATAGACAGTAATACATGATAGCAATTTACTTTCAAAATTACCATTTTATTATATGGGTTTCTAATTAACCATTTGTGCGTTGAAGTGGAGATAGTAATCGGAATGGTTTATACACTTTGATTGAGTGCATGGACCATTGTTCTTTAATTTTGGATTGAGGAACACCGGGTTTAATTTGATATCATAGGGTTGCATGTATGGGTCATTGGTTCCTCAAAATATGGTTTTCAATTGGACTAGGCTTGAATGGGTCGATCCCCTCATGGTTCGGATCGATCCTCGGGCCGAAAATATGTCTACCGGGGCTGACAGCATATGGGTCGACCCATTGGGTCGACCCGTGGAAAACCAGGGGTCTGCCTGTGTGTGGGTCAACCCATGGGGTCGACCCCTGCACAGACAGACTGTTGTCTGCTGTTTGGGTCGACCCAATGGGTCAACCCCTGGAAAACCAGGGGTCTGCCAGCGTGTGGGTCGACCCTCGCACGGACAGACTCCTGTCTGTGTATGGGTCGACCCAATGGGTCGACCCCTGCGTTCACAGATGCGAACGTGACTTCCGGAAACCCATGAATCTCACCCAATTGGGGTCTAATTGGACTGAGATCTTAACCCCATGCCCCTAGGTTCTTGATGGACATATTAGGGTCATACTACATGGGTTTGGAACACTAAATTCACTGGAAAACCAATCAAAATCACAACCTATCAAGGAAGAACACTTAAAAAACCTAGTCTTAGCATGCTTTTAATCAAACACGAAATACTCTAAGCATGGTCTATAAAAATTGGGGCTTTCTACGCCAAATGATAGATAACATTCTGATAATTACAACCATGTACATTAATAAGAGTTGAGTCTATTATCATCTACCTGAATCGAAGAGAGATTTAGAAGTTAGAATGAAGAACGCCCGTTTGACAGCCCTTCACTATTTCCACGAGATCTCCCTCCACAGCTAATAGAATTTGGGGCTTTTACTACCAATGGAAAGCTAACTAAGAGAGGAACAAAATGGTATATTTACTTTCATGTTTTGGCCAAGATTACCTACCTTAATCGAAAGTAGGAAGAGGGCCTAAGAAAAACCCGCGAACTCGGACACTCCTCCAATAAACGCGAGAGATCTCACTAGATCGGAATCCTCTGCGACCACCACTGCTCCCAAATGAAAATAGACACATAAGGCTTTCTTTTAATAGGTCATACTCATTCTGGATCCTTCCAGGAAGGGAGAAATCGACCCATCAAGTGGCATGTTCAAAACGTCGCCGAAATTGTTGACCTAGCCCATGCGCGACCAAATGCTCCCCATACGATAAAAATTTCGTGGCATTGTGAGAGGGAAATTGATCCTCTCTTTAATACCTTTCATTTGCCCCTGGAATCACTTGATTTGGTTAAGAAATGAGCTCGAATTGAGGATTTTAATGTGGGGTTAACATTGAGTACGAATTTGGTTAGGTAGGTGTGAAAATTTGACTAATCCCACTAATTCGGCCTAGTTAATGATTTTATTAGGGTTGGCCACAGAAGAAAAAATTGTTAAACATAATTGATTCTACAAGAATATGATTTTTATGGATTTTTATAAAATAGTCGAAATGTGACTTATTCTATGAATTAATTCCCATTAATTCAAATAAATTTAAATAATTTCTAATTAAATTTCTAAAAGAATTTGGGGTATTACACCTAGGAGTATGGATATAGATCAGCTTAAGGAATTACCTAGCAAGGAGCGTGACCAAATCTTGATATGGCTTGAGCTTGGGGTCACGGGTGCGGTAA
The DNA here is from genome assembly GCA_022559845.1 of Amorphophallus konjac. Taxonomy (NCBI): domain Eukaryota; kingdom Viridiplantae; phylum Streptophyta; class Magnoliopsida; order Alismatales; family Araceae; genus Amorphophallus; species Amorphophallus konjac. Next base: position 149,170,292 of record CM040118.1, read on the forward strand.
GTGGACAGAACTTGCCGCAAGACGAGCTGAGAGTCCCCTATGATATTTAAATAACGCGCGCCTAAAAGGTAGGGGTGCTTCAATCCGACTAGGAGAGCCTCATACTCGGCAATATTGTTGGTAGCAGGAAATCGGAGTTGATAGGCAAAGGGAATCGTTACTCCCTCTGGAGTGAGCAGAACAGCGCCTATCCCTCGGCCCTGAGAATTGAGTGCACCATCAAAGTGCAGAGACCAGAAGGAATGATGAGTGAGGGCAGAGAGATGCTCATCAGGGAAGTCGTCTTGAATCGAATCAGTGTGAGGAATGGAGAGATGGGCAAGATGCTCAGCAATGGCATATCCCTTGACTGCCTTCTGAATGACAAATGTGATATCAAATTGAGATAGGAAGCTCTGCCAGCGAGCTAACCTACTAGAGAGGACATGCTTTTCTAAGAGATAGCGAATTGGGTCCATTCTAGAGATCAACCTAACCGGATGGGCAAGGAAGTAGTGTTTGTGCTTCTGAGCTACCCACACTAAGGCGGCACAAGTCTTCTCCATAGCGGTGTATTTGGCCTCGGCCGGGTTGAACAACCTGGAGAGGTAATAAGCTGCCCGCCCTTTCCCTTCATCATCTACTTGTGCTAAGACCGCCCCTAGGGCGTCCTCAATGACCGAGATGTATAGGATTAGGGGTTTCCCAAGGACAGGAGGTTGCATGTAGCACCCCTTATAAAAAAATGAAATTTTTTTTATTATTATTATTAATATTTGCCAAATAAAAAAAATATTAAATAAACTCTTTAGGAAGTTTATGTAAGAAGTGGAACACGAAGTTATCATATGTAAAGGTTATTCATTTAACCAGTGGCTTCCTAGTGTAGTTGGTTAAGTAATTTGTCTTTCAACCCAATGACAAGGGTTCAAATCTTAGCATCCACCATTTATGTTTTTTGCCAAATAATTATATGTTATAGACAGATGGGCCATGGATTAGCTGTCTAAACATTATCTCTATCTCTCGTAAAAGTCCCATTATTTCCTAACGTGAATAGTGTCATGAATAGTACCACTTTTTATTTAAAAAGAAATTTTCAACAAAAATTATATGTAAAAATAGAGAAAAATATAAGGATCTTATCCATGAAATTTCATAAACTAACTCCATCAATTTTTAAAGATAAAAATCTTTGAAGTTTAACTTGGAATCTTAACTTATGAATAGTGCACCCCAACTTACAGCACTTCGTAAAAGAGAAACGAACAGCCTATTTGAGTTGGCATCGCACTATGGGATGCTATTATTTCAGATATGGTTCCCCTCCTGTCTACCAAAAATCCTAAAATCCCTATATTATGCCCCTCTATTGAGGCAGAGACTCTTGCCTTCTCTGACATTCGAAGCCTTGCTGCAGAGAATGTGGGAGCATTCTCTGAAGCATTGTAGAGGAGGGAAGGAGCTGATCTTCTTCCTTTCTTCTTCCACCTGTACCCTTTCTGCCACCACACAGAGGTAGGTGATCTCGAGCTTTAACCAAACCATAGCTAATCTAGGTTATATTAGCATGTAAAATTAGTGATTAGTCTCATCTCCATGCGGTATTTAGTGGTTACACATCATGTTATAGTAGGTGTTCTCAACTTTTAACTAAACTAATAGCTAATCTAGGATGATTAGTCTAGGCATTTAGTCTTAGGCTCATTTCCATACGATATTTAGTATTTATAAAGCATGTGTTGGCTTAAATCTAGGATGATTAGTATGCCTTAGGTTCATACCTAAGATAATTAGCATGTATTAACTTTATACCAGAATAATTAGCAAGTATTAGTCTCATATCTAGAATGATTAACATGTGTTGGCTTAAATCTAGGATGATTAGCATGCATTAGCTTCATACTTGAGATGATTAGCATGTATTAGCTTCATACCTAAGCTGATTAGCATGCATTAGCTTCATACTTGAGATGATTAGCATGTATTAGCTTCATACCTAAGCCGATTAGCATGCATTAGCTTCATACTTGAGATGATTAGCATGTATTAGCTTTATACCTAAGATAATTAGCATGTATTAGCCTTATACCCAGAATAATTAGCAAGTATTAGCAAGTATTAGTAAGTATTAGTCTCATACCTAGAATAATTAGCATGTGTTAGCTTAAATCTAGGACGATTAGCATGCATTAGCTAATATCTATATTTGATATAGTTCATGCTTTAGTAAAGGGCCTGTCATTATGTCAATTTCTGTGAAACTAAAACCACCATGTTAAAGATGTTATATGAGAGAAACTAAAGTCTGAAAATAGTGAAAGAAGAAATTGTAGTCAAGAGAATGAAAAATGTGGAAAAAGACCAAGTTGAAAGAGGCCAAGTGGAAAAAGCCCAAGTTGAAAGCACAATGAAATGATATTGAAAATAGAGGGTTCTAAGAAGGAGAATAATGAAAAATCTAGAGAGAATGAGAATATGTGAAAGAAGAGAAATTCATAGATTGGAAGGTTAGGAAGAAGTTTTATGAAGAGTGCAGAGAGAGAAAATGAGAGGAAGAAGGTGAAAAATGTGAAAAAAATGAGATCTATAGGCGCAGGTGAACAGTTACTGAGTAAAAAATAGAACCGTAGAAAATTAATTATAACTTAAAAACTAAGAAGAATTGGAGGATGTGGTAGAAGAAGAAAATCTATATCTACAAGAGAAGAAGAACTTTTGTGAAGAACTCAGAGTGAAAGGAGGATTGGAAGGGCATTAAAACTGGGGAACAAAAGAAAGTATCGACCCTGCCTGTTGACAGGGTTGACGCAGTACTGTTCACCGCGTTGACGCGATGAACTGATGAGTCGACCCTGCCTGTTGACAGGGTTGACGCAGTACTGTTCACCGCGTTGACGCGATGAACTGATGAGTCGACCCTGTGAACTGGAAATGAACTGATGAGTCGACCCTGCCTGTTGACAAGGTTGACGCAGTACTGTTCACCGCGTTGACGCGATGAAATGATGAGTTGACGCGATGAACTGATGAGTCGACCCTGTGAACTGGAAATGAACTGATGAGTCGACCCTGCCTGTTGACAGGGTTGACGCAGTACTGTTCACCGCGTTGACGCGATGAACTGATGAGTTGACGCGATGAACTGATGAGTCCACCTTGTGAACTGGAAATGAACTGATGAGTCGACCCTGCCTGTTGACAGGGTTGACGCAGTACTGTTCACCGCGTTGACGCGAGAACTGATGAGTTGACGCGATGAACTGATGAGTCGACCCTGTGAACTGGAAATGAACTGATGAGTCGACCCTGCTTGTTGACAGGGTTGACGCAGTACTGTTCACCGAGTTGACGCGATGAACTGATGAGTTGACGCGATGAACTGATGAGTTGACGCGATGAACTACTGAGTCGACACAGCCGGCTCATTACGTTAACCTGATCATTAGGCCTTCTCTTTTGCCATCTCCACTGATAGATGGCAGCCTGAGAAGTGATATTTAACTCCTGACAGGGTCCTCTAAACCCTATATAGTTCCCAAGAAGGGCATCCCACAGTGAGGGTGTCGTTTCTAAGAATTGTCAGGTGGCCCATAAGGCACCTCTCTTATCTTTTTTTTTTCGTGTATCAAACGTTACTGGTTTCCACTGCTAGTTCATCCCTACACATAAATGCGCCCTTGGACTCCATTCCATAATTCCACCTTATATATCATACTGGTCAAATCTTGAAATTCCATATTGGCTATAAATAAGAGTGGATGTCAACAAACATGATAAATGCTGTGCATATAGGGCCCGGTCTGGTCCTGGGGGGAGCACCCGAAGGTACTTGTGCCCATGGGAGTTTATTGACCACGGTGTTTGGCATTGCACCAAAGTACTTGTTTGTTAGGCTTTAGACATTCCACTCATTCTCGTGATATTACTTGATTGATTTGACTTGAGACCCGCAGAAGGGTAAAGTTTTGCTTGAATGAAATTGATAAATAGCCAATTCCAGTTTTACATGCTTGAATTTATATTACTTTCTATTACTTGCTTGACATGAGTTCTTACTCTCTTGGGAAGATTTCGTTAATTCCAGTTATTACTTGTTTGAATCTCTTGCTATTGTTGCATTGAAGTTGGAATCCTTATACTCTCACTTGTTATTCCTTCACTGCTCTTGTCGATTTTTACAATCCTTGATATCTACTCATCTACATGCATAGCTTTACTGACATTAATTGAACTTGTAAACCACTTAAAGCATGTTAAATCTTGAGATGTAATTCCTACTGAGCGATTCGCTCATCTAGTTATTTTCTAATATTTTCAGGTAATTTGGATGTCAACCAACACTCGGAAGGGAATGAGACTGAGTGATGAGTGTTAGAGTGAAGTTATCAAATTGTCATGTCCTTTGTGTTATTGTATTAGTTCACTTATGTCAGTTGTATCAATTCATCTATGTCATTTGTATTAGTCAACTTGATTAGAACTGCTTAAGATTTGAAGCCTAGTCGTTGGACTCTAGGAACATATGTATTTGTCCTTTGATTAGTTGTGACAATTGTCAGCTCGTACTATTTGTATTAATTTTGAGTTAAATCTTAGTTAATTGCACACTCTAATATTTACATGATTGACACGATCTATATAGACGCGTCACGCCTCCGGGTAATCTTCCGCGCTCGGGGCGTGACAGTCTTCGTGGTATCAGAGCCTATGTTTTCAAACCTAGGGAACTAGAAAAAAAATAAACGGTTAGAAATTGAAATCTAAGTAAAAACTTGAGTCCAAGGATAGGTAAAACCCAAGTTCAAGGATAGATATACCTTACCCGGTGAGATGGATAGAGCCATGGGTTAAGTTCTATAATGACTTTCGACCTTACAAGTAAATCCGATCTTTATCATACTTAACTCTTTTGTAGGATCATGGCTGCAGAAAGAGCACAATGGCACGAGATGCAGCGCACCGTGCAAGGCCTCACACAGGCACTACAGCAAGTGGCCCAAGGCGGAGCAAATCGTGGAGCGGGAGATCTCCACCGAAGTTTCCGTAACATGAACCCATCGAGGTTCACAGTTCGTCCGACCCCGAGGATGCCGAGAATTGGCTGAAGGAGATGGAACGAATCTTCCGTGTGATGCAATGCGCGGATGAAGAGAAGGTTTTACCTGCCGTATTCCAACTAGAGCGGGACGCTCGATGCTGGTGGGAATCCATAGAAGCAACACTGCCAGAATACCATGTCACATGGGATGAATTCACGGAGCATTTCAACAAAAAGTACTTCTCCGATCAAATCCAGGAAAAGAAAGCCACGGAATTCGCCGTTCTAAAACAACGGGGCTTGAAAGTGGCCGAGTATGAGGCCCAATTCTCCAGATTATCTAGGTATGAACCCCACTTGGTGTGTACGGAAAAGATGAAGGCGAGAAGATTCCTCAACGGGATCCGGCCCCATTATATCACACAACTTGTCCCGATGGACATCCAAGTCTATTCGAAGATGGTTCGGCGTGCTCAACTGCTGGAAGACGCCACCGAATTATCTGAGAGAATCCGAGGAAGAGACAAGAAGGAACCCGTCACAAGCCTGGGAAAATTCAAACAATCCTTCAACAAGAAGCGATTCTTCATGGGAGGGGAGCCCTCTAAGGCAAAGAAATTCCAGAAGAATGACAGGCCATTCTCCACCACCACACCATCAAATGAGCTTTGCAAGTATTGTGATAAAGCTGGTCATAAGACCGAGGAATGCTGGAGAAAGTTAGGAGCTTGCCTTCGATGTGGGAGTCGAGAGCATCGGATTCCAGACTGCCCACTGATGAAGGAGCAGGACATCAAAGACGAGAAGCGTCCGGTAAAGAAACAAGGCCGTCTGCAAGCTCTCCGAGAGATAGAAACCACTGAAGGTGGAATTGTGGAAGGTACTCTCACTATTTGTTCAAAAACTGCTCAAGTTTTATTCGATACCGGAGCAACTCATTCATTCGTTTCCAAGAACTTTGCTGCTTCATTTTCTAAGAAACATGAACTGTTAGATTTGGTCATATCTACACCTCTTGGGAATGAGTCTGATATCATTTATCACTATCCAAACTGTGAAGTGATGATTAAGGGAAATAATTTACCTACTGACCTGATATGCCTAGATATGAAGGGTTATGACGTCATACTAGGTGCCGACTGGCTATCCACATACCAAGCAACTGTAGATTGCCGGCATGGCAAGGTAACTTTCGTAGATTTCCCAGAGCTAGTTTACAATAGCCCTCGGAGTAAATCACTTCTTATATCAGCACTCCGAGCTAGTAAACTTATGAATAAGGGATGCATGACTTTCATTCCATTCGTGACTGCCACGGAAGTCGAGAAGGTTAAACTTGAAGACATCCGTGTAATTCGGGATTTTCCCGATGTTTTTCCAGAAGATTTAACCGGCTTACCCCCGGAAAGGGAAGTGTCATTCACAATCGACCTTGTCCCTGGTGCTCGTCCTATTTCCAGGGCACCATACAGAATGTCCCCTACTGAGCTGAAGGAACTAAAAGAGCAGCTAATGGAGTTATTGAACAAGGGTTTCATCAGGCCGAGTACTTCCCCATGGGGAGCACCCGTGCTATTCGTCAAAAAGAAGGACGGATCGATGAGATTATGCATAGATTATCGACAACTAAATCACATTACAATCAAGAACAAGTATCCACTGCCAAGGATTGATGAGCTGTTCGACCAACTTTCTGGAGCTTTATATTTCTCCAAGATTGATCTTCGTTCTGGTTACCACCAATTGAAGATCAAAGAAGAAGACATTCATAAAACTGCATTCCGAAGCAGGTATGGGCATTACGAATTTACTGGTATGCCTTTCGGACTAACAAATGCCCCTGCAGCTTTTATGCAGTTAATGAACAGCATATTCAGGCCCTATTTAGACCAATTTATTGTGGTCTTTATTGATGATATTCTGATCTATTCAAAGACCGAAGAGGATCATGAAGAACATCTCAAGAAGGCATTGCAGATATTAAGGGGAAACAAGCTATATGCCAAATTCAGCAAATGCGAGTTTTGGCTCGAGGAAGTATCTTTCTTGGGCCATATCATTTCGAAGAACGGAATTGCTGTTGACCCATCAAAGGTCGAAGCCGTGAAGAACTGGGAACGACCCACAAATGTAACTGAGATTCGGAGCTTCTTGGGTCTAGCTGGTTACTACCGACGTTTTATAAAGGACTTCTCCAAAATTGCTGTTCCCATGACCAGGTTAACCCGTAAGGAAGTGCCTTATGAGTGGAAGGAAGACTGTGAAAAGAGTTTCCAAACTTTGAAGGATATCTTGACCACTGCTCCAGTCCTATCGTTACCAATAGAAGGAGAAAAATACGAGATATATAAGGATGCTTCTGGTATTGGCCTCGGATGTGTATTGATGCATAATGGGAGAGTCATTGCATACTCTTCCCGACAGTTGAAGAAACATGAAGAGAACTACCCAGTTCAGGACTTAGAACTGGCCGCAGTAGTATTCGCTTTAAAGATCTGGAGGCACTATCTCTACGGAGAACAATTCACTGTGTACTCCGATCATAAAAGCCTCAAGCACTTATTCTCCCAAAAGGAGCTGAACATGCGGCAACGGCGTTGGCTCGAGTATCTCAAGGATTTCGACTTTACTATACAGTACCATCCTGGTAAGGGTAATTCCGTAGCTGATGCCCTTAGTCGAAAGCCGAGAATAATATTGGCCAACTGCATGATACAAGAATAGAAACTGCTGGAGAAATTCTCTAAGCTTGATATCAGCACAGATGAGAAGAACATGTGTATTATTCTATCTCATATGAGCCTACATCCAGATTTGCTACCTGAAATCAAGAAGTTACAAGAAGAGGATCCCTCGCTAGTGGAGATAAAGAAGATTACTATTTCATGCACGGACATGTGTGCCCGACTGTCCCGAATTGAAGAAGAAGATTCTTGAAGAAGCTCATAGATCGAGGTACACAATCCACCCTGGAGCTACTAAGATGTACCAAGACTTGAAAAGAACCTTCTGGTGGCCTAACATGAAAAGGGAGGTAGCAGACTTTGTGTCTCGTTGCCTCACATGCCAACAAGTGAAGGCGGAACATCAAAAACCCGCCGGAAAGTTACATCCACTGGATATTCCCAAGTGGAAGTGGGAAGACATTGGCATGGACTTTATCATGGGTTTGCCCAAGTCTAGGGGCGGATATGATGGAATTTGGGTAATTATCGACCGGTTAACTAAATCGGCCCATTTCTTACCCATCAAAAGTCGATGGTCAGTCGACGTACTTGCTGCCCTTATTAAGGAGATGGTTAGATTGCATGGAGTTCCCGTCTCGATCGTATCTGACCGAGACCCACGCTTCACCTCTCATTTTTGGAAGGGTCTACAACACTCTCTAGGGACGAAACTTAATTTCAGCACTGCTTTCCATCCCCAGACAGATGGTCAGACTGAAAGGACAAATCAGGTTGTTGAAGATATGTTAAGGGCATGTATTATAGATTTCGGCGGAAGCTGGCATGACCACTTGCCACTAGCCGAGTTTGCATATAATAACAGCTATCAAGTTAGTATTCAAATGGCTCCTTTCGAGGCACTTTATGGCAGGAGTTGTCGTTCTCCAATATGCTGGGAAGAAGTCGGTGAAAGACAAATTCTAGACCCAGATATGGTTAGAGATTCCACTGAGAAGATACACCTTATCAGAGAGAGACTCAAGGTAACTCAGTGCAGGCAAAAATCTTATGCTGATAACAGAAGGAGAGATTTAGAATTTCAAGTGGGTGACCATGTATTTCTCAAGGTATCTCCCGGCCGAGGTATTAGAAGATTCGGTGTTAAGGGCAAGCTTACACCAAGGTTTATCGGTCCATTTGAAGTATTGGAAAGAGTGGGCGAGGTGACTTACCGCATTGCCTTACCTCCTCAACTCTCGGAAGTGCACAATGTATTTCATATATCTATGCTGAAGAAATATGTGCACGACCCTTCTCACATCATCAATCATGCTGAATTGGTGATTCAAAGGGATCTTACTTATGAGCAAAGGCCGATGCGGATCCTCGACGGCGAAGTTCGAGTTCTAAGGAGCAAGACGATCCCTATGGTAAAAATCCAATGGAATCGATGTTCGGAGCTAGAAGCAACTTGGGAGATCGAGGAATCTATGAAGAGAAGATACCCAGAACTATTTTAGTCGGCAAGTATCTTATACTTTCTACATTATCCTTATGTAGTTGAATTTACCCTTATACAATTGAATTTGGGGACCAAATTCTTTTAAGTAGGGGAGGGTGTAGAACCCCTTATAAAAAAATGAAAAAAAAATTTATTATTATTATTAATATTTGCCAAATAAAAAAAAATTAAATAAACTCTTTAGGAAGTTTATGTAAGAAGTGGAACACGAAGTTATCATATGTAAAGGTTATTCATTTAACAAGTGGCTTCCTAGTGTAGTTGGTTAAGTAATTTGTCTTCCAACCAATGACCAGGGTTCAAATCTTAACATCCACCATTTACGTTTTTTGTCAAATAATTATATGTTATAGACAGATGGACCATGGATTAGCTGTCCAAACATTATCTCTATCTCTCGTAAAAGCCCCATTATTTCCTAACGTGAATAGTGTCATGAATAGTACCACTTTTTATTTAAAAAGAAATTTTCAACAAAAATTATATGTAAAAATAGAGAAAAATATAAGGATCTTATCCATGAAATTTCATAAACTAACTCCATCAATTTTTAAAGATAAAAATCTTTGAAGTTTAACTTGGAATCTTAACTTATGAATAGTGCACCCCAACTTACAGCACTTCGTAAAAGAGACACGAACAGCCTATTTGAGTTGGCATCGCACTATGGGATGCTATTATTTCAGATCTGGTTCCCCTCCTGTCTACTAAAAATCCTAAAATCCCTATATTATACCCCTCTATTGAGGCAGAGACTCTTGCCTTCTCTGACATTCGAAGCCTTGCTGCAGAGAACGTGGGAGCATTCTCTGAAGCATTGTAGAGGAGGGAAGGAGCTGATCTTCTTCCTTTCTTCTTCCACCTGTACCCTTTCTGCCACCACACAGAGGTAGGTGATCTCGAGCTTTAACCAAACCATAGCTAATCTAGGTTATATTAGCATGTAAAATTAGTGATTAGTCTCATCTCCATGCGGTATTTAGTGATTACACATCATGTTATAGTAGGTGTTCTCAACTTTTAACTAAACTAATAGCTAATCTAGGATGATTAGTCTAGGCATTTAGTCTTAGGCTCATTTCCATGCGATATTTAGTGTTTATAAAGCATGTGTTGGCTTAAATCTAGGATGATTAGTGGAGAGGGGGATTTCTGTAGCCCACCCAAAGAGCAGCCCAACAAGACCCAACAGGGTCCAACGAGGCAAGCTCACCTGAGTGACAGCCCACAGGGCCCACTCAGAAAGAAAAGCCCAATGAAAAAACACTCGAGGAACCAACTCTCCCCGGCGGCCCCTAGGCTCGGAGGGCCCGAGTGATGGTCAGGTCATAAGGAAGGTCCGGCCCAAGCCGTTTCCCCGCCCGGGAGAGACAGGCATTCGCCGACCTATCCGACCTCTCTTTCGCCGAGCTATGCTCATCGCCCGGACAAGGCTGGAGTTTCAGAAGCTCGGCCAGACCAGATATTATCCGTTCGTGCTGCCGTTAAGAGTCCCCAACGGACAGGGGAATCAAGAAGTCACCGGACTTCGAGGCGATAACGTTCCCACGATAAGGCCATGAAAGCCCACGTTGAGGACGTAACTCCCGCCGGAGACCCCTCAGCTTGCAGGACTCCTGAAGGCAGTGCACTATTTAAACCAGGGATACCCTCCGGTGGAAGAAAGAGCCATTAAGGTACTCATACACCCAAACACATGAGCAATCCGCTTTACCCTCTGGTGGAGAGGAATCTCGCGCACTAGTTTTTCTCCTCCACATCACTGCTTCCACCACAGCTCTACTGACTTAACCATCGGAGGGTTTTTCCCTAGGGAGACCCCCTGGGCCCTCTGATACGTTTCCCTGTCTTGCAGTTCATCTTCTGGTGATCCACAGCCCGCTCAGGACACAGCGCGAGATTTCGCCTCTTCATCTGGCGCCGTCTGTGGGAAACGCACGAAGAGCCAAGATGGTGAGAAGAAGCTCAGGGAGGAGATCCGCCGTCGAGAAGGGTAAGGCCGTGGTGGCGGCAGGAGATGGCCCCTCTAGGGCCTCACAGAACCCTCCCTCCAACGCCAGCGTCCCCACCAACGGGCCGCCGCCCCCTCCGACGGCGGCAGGGGCACCCCCCAACGGCGGCGACGAGGTCTTCCAGGCCCTCAATAAGAAGCTTGACATCCTCGTGGAGCTCATGAGGGCCCAGGCGGCAAGGGATGCCAGGTCCCGCGCCCCGTCCGGGAGCCCCCCCCGTCGAAGTGCGTCCCAGCATACCGCTAGGGGCCGCTTCACCCTCCGCGGTCAACAGCTCATCCGCAACAACGTGGGAGGACCCTCGCAAGCTCCGCCCCCGGAGCAAGAGGCTTCCTCCACGCCCAGAAATGGGAAACAGGGGGCGAGGCCTCTGCGCCCGAGCGCTGACGTTCCTGAGGATCGTCACGATGCTCCCCCCAGTCCCACGGCACGACCGCAACCGGAATTATCCCTCCGACTGAGGGATTTCGAAAGACGTTTTGCAGAGCAAGAGCACGCCCTCCGCGCCCTGCAAAAAACCTCTTTCCCGGAGGATGAGGAGAAATCCCCTTTCTCCGAATACATCTTGAAGGCAGAGGTGTCTCCCAGAACCTCCATTCCGACCTTCAAGCTCTATGATGGCCAGGGCGACCCAGCCGACCACTATGACAGCTTCGACGCCCTGGTAACTCTGCATGGAACGCCGTATCCTATCAAATGCCGAGCCTTTGCGGCCACCCTGGTCCAAGGCGCTCAGGCATGGTTCCGGGCCCTCGCCCCTGGGTCCATCCGGGACTTCAGGCAATTTGGGCGAGTCTTCAAGGAGAGCTTCGCCGGATGCGCCCCCCCAAGGTCAGTAGCGGGGCTCCTGGCCCTCAAACAGGCGCAAGGGGAAAGGCTCTGGGCTTATGTCCACCAATTTAAATGGAAGCCCTCAGAATTCCCTACCTGGATGTGGCCTCGGCCACGACCGCTCTGACCAGGGGCACCCGGGACGAGAATCTCCGCCGCGAACTGGTCCTCCACCCTCCCTCGACCCTCGCCGAGCTAGTGACTCTAGCCCTGTGCCACGCCGAGTGCGAAGAAGTACTCAGCGCTTGCCGAGACACAACCGGCTCGGGTCGGGAGGGGGACAAGAAGCGGGCCTCCGAGCCAAATCCTGGCTCGGGCAAGAAGCGGGATCGGGAAGGGGAGCGCAAACGGAAGTATGAGCGGTACACCCCGTTGACCGCGCCAGTCTACGAGATCTATGAAGACATCAAAGACTCGGGACTCCTCCGCCGGCCCGAACCAATGAGATCGAAGAACCGCAAGCGCGACAGGCATTGCCTGTTCCACGGCGACCACGGGCACCACACCGGCGACTGTCACCAGCTCCAGGACAAGATCGAGCGTCTCATCCGTCAGGGGCACCTGGCCCGGTTCGCAACCGGGGGCAAAGAACACCGAGACGCCGCTGAGGAGATCGACAACGCCCCCCGAGGGGTCCACATCAACGTCATCTCCGGAGGAACGGCATCGGGTGGCGACACCAGCCGAGGAAGGAAGCGTCATGCCGAGCGGGCCAGCCAGGTCTTAGAGCCCTCCAGCGGCCCGCCGAGGGAGCCCTAGGTCATAGTCTTCTCCGACCAAGACCTGGAAGGGCTGAACACCCCGCATGATGATGCCCTCGTTATCTCGGCCACAATAAACCATTGTAACGTAGATAGAATTCTGGTTGACAATGGGAGCGCCCCCGATGTATTATCTTATGACTGTTTCCTCAAGATGGGGGAAGACCCATCCAAGCTCCGCCCGGTCCGAACACCCCTTTGCGGGTTTAACGGCCTGGCCACTTACCCCGAGGGAGCCCTAAGCCTGCCGGTCACCATCGGCACCCCACCCAAAACCGTTACGGTCATGGTGGACTTCATAGTGATCAAGGGTATGATAGCGTACAACGTCATTTTCGGTCGAAAAATCCTCAGCCGAATAAAGGCCGTACCATCTACCTATCACCAGAAAATGAAGTTTCCCACCAAAAATGGGTTAGGGGAAGTCAGAGGTAACTAGGCCACGGCTAGAAGGTGCTACAACATCTCAGTGGAAGCCTCAAGGCCGAACGGGAAGGAAAAGGGCCCCAAGGGAGTCGAAGGGAAGACCGTAACCACCGAGCCCGGTGGCGAATTGCTAACGGTATTCCTAAACGATGACCCAACCCTCGGAGTAAGGATCGGAGCCGACCTACCACCTAAGGAACAGCAGCAATACAAGAGATTTCTTTCCGAGCACATTTAGGTCTTTGCTTGGTCCGATGATCAACTCCCTGGCATACCAGAGAAGACCGTGATGCACCAGCTCAGCCTCGACCCCACCGTGAGGCCCGTACAGCAACGGAGAAGGAAGCATGCGCCCGAGAAGCAGGCGATCATCAAGGCGCAGGTCACCAAGGGACAAGAGACTGGTCTCTTCAGACCAGTTCTGTACCCTACGTGGCTAGCCAATGTCGTCCTGGTGCCAAAAACCACAGGCAAATGGCGAATGTGCGTGGACTTCACCGATCTGAATAAGGCTACCCCCAAGGACTGCTACCCGCTACCGAGCATCGACCAATTGGTTGATTCAACCTCGGGCAATGAGATACTCAGTTTCCTGGATGCCTATTCGGGTTATCACCAGATTAGGATGAGTCCAGAAGACGTCGAGAAGATCGCCTTCATCACCGACTGCGGCGTGTACTGCTACACCCGGATGCCCTTCGGGTTGAAGAACGCCAGATCCACATATCAGCGACTGGTAAATCACATGTTCGAGGGACAGCTAGGCCGGAACGTCGAGGCTTACATCGACGACATGCTCGTCAAGACCCCCAAGGCCCAAGACCACTTCACCGACCTTGCCGAAACCTTCGGCACCCTCCTGAAGTACAACATGAAGCTCAACCCCGCCAAGTGCGCCTTTGGAGTAAAATCCGGGAAGTTCCTGGGTTTCCTGGTCACTCAGCGGGGGATCGAAGCCAACCCCGACAAAGTCCATGCCATCCTGGACATGCGCCCGCCCACGTACGTTAAAGACGTCCAGCGTCTGACAGGGCGTGTCGCCGCTCTCAGCCGTTTCCTGTCCCGTGCGGCCGAACGATGCTTGCCCTTCTTCAAACTAATGAGGGGACCCAAGCTAGCATCTGCTACGTTCGCATGGGATGAGGAGTGCCAGATAGCATTCGCCGAGCTTAAGAAGTTCCTGACTTCACCACCGGTGCTCTCCAAGCCCGTCCCAGGCGAAGTCTTGCTGCTCTACCTCTCGGCGATGCCATCCATGGTCAGCTCGGTCCTAGTCAGAAATGACTCGGGAATCGAAAGACCGATCTACTACACCAGCAAGGTGCTCAGTGAGGCCGAACGGAGGTATCCCGCAACTGAGAAACTCGTGCTAGCGTTGGTTACCTCCGCAAGGTGCCTCCGACCCTACTTCCAGGGGCACCCTATCACCGTGCTAACCGACGAGCCGTTGAAGAAGATTCTGGCCCACCCCGAGGCCTCAGGGCGACTCGTCAAATGGGCCATTATGCTCGGGGCCTACGACATCTCGTACCGGCCACGATTAGCAATCAAAGGCCAAGCGCTCGCCGACTTCATCGCCGAAAGCACCATCCCGGCCGAAGACAGGCCTCCGACCACGACCGGGCCAACCTGGGAACTGTTCGTCGATGGATCGTCCAATTCGGCAGGCAGCGGTGCGGGGATACTCCTGAGGTCCCCCGAAGGGATAGAGCTACAGTACGTCTTGAAATTCAACTTTCAGGCATCCAACAATGCTTCCGAGTACGAGGCCCTTATCTCGGGAGCACACATGGCCCGACGGCTGGGGGTCGAGCGAGTCAGGATCCACACCAACTCTCAACTAGTCGCAAGTCAGGTCAACGGTGAGTATGAGGCTCGGGAGGCACCCATGATCAAATACCTTCAGTTGGTCCGGAGCCTGGCCCAATAGTTCGAGGAATTTGGGGTAGTCCGGATAGCTCGGGAGCAAAACTCTCGGGCGGACGCCCTCTCTCGATTGGCCTCCTCCCTAGACCCAGAAGGTATACGATCGGTCCTCCTAGAAGAGCTAGAGCGCCCGAGCATCGACACGGAGCTCCTCGCTGTTGACTCGGCCACTCCAAGCGACTGGCGCTCCCCCTACCTGTCCTGGCTATAGGACTCCCAAGAGCCCTCCGACCCTCGGGAAGCCCGCCGAATGAAGTATCAAGCTCGGCGCTTCGTCGTCCTTGACAACACTCTCTACCGAAGATCATTCTTCGGTCCCCTCCTGAAGTGCCTCGGTCTCGACGAAGCAAGCCGAGCCATCCAAGAGATTCATGAAGGCCTGTGCGGAGCGCACTCAGGGGCAAGGTCGCTGGCCAAAATCCTATTACGACAGGGGTACTGGTGGCCCACCCTGCAGCGCGACTGCTCGACCTATGTTCAACAATGCGACCGATGCCAGCGGTTCGACCACTTGGTCCATCGGCCGGCCACGGAACTTGTCACCCTAGCCGAGCCTTACCCTTTCGCTCGGTGGGGAATCGATATCCTTGGGCCATTCCCGACGGCCCAGTCCCAGAAGAAGTTCATCATCGTCGCCACCGACTACTTCACCAAGTGGATCGAAGCCGAGGCTACGGTAAGGATCACCGAGACAGTCGTTTGGGGCTTTGTTTAGAAATCGATCATTTGTCGCTTTGGCATCCCCCGAGTGATAGTAAGCGATAACGGTCGATAATTCGACTCTCGGTATTTCCGAGATAGATGCGCCGACCTAAATATCCGCAACCACTTCACTTCGGTCGCCCACCCTCAGGCCAACGGGTTGGTTGAAAATGCCAACAAGACTATCTTGAAAGGCATAAAAATCAGACTCGGCAAGGCTAAGGGTAGCTGGCTCGAGGAATTGCCTAGCGTACTATGGTCGCACCGAACGACCCCCAGGACGGCAACCGGTGAAAGCCCTTTTCAGTTGGTATATGGCACCGAAGCCGTCGTTCCATTGGAGATCGCCAATCCGTCTTTCCGAGTGATCAGCTTCTCACCCGAGGCAAACGGGCAAAAGTTGCTCGAGAACCTCGACCTGGCAGACGAACTCCGAGAGATCATGAACGTCCGAGCAACGGAGTACCAGCGCCGCCTCACTCGATACTACAACGCCAAGGTCCGAGACAGACATTTCCAACTGGGAGACTTCGTCCTCAGGAAGGCCGAAGCCTCTCGACCACTAGAGGCGGCGGGCAAGCTGTTTCCTAACTGGGAAGGCCCCTACCGAGTGGTCGAGACGCTCGAAAAAGGTGCGTACAGGTTAGCGATAATGGAAGGGGAACCTATTCCTCGGACATGGAACGCAGCCGCACTACGCAAATTCTATTTTTGAAATTGTACAGCAAGATGGATGGAATAAATCCCTTTTCTTTTCATTCCAAACCATTGGTACATCAGATAGGCAAATGCCAGTACATCACATAGCAAAAAGCAAAAATCCGTCTAACATCGCTTCAAGGGGTCATCGCTCGACTGACTCGGTCTTGATCTCCTCGCGTCCAGCCACTGACTCTGCCTCGTACGGAAACTGGCTCGGACAAAAGGTGGTCGAGCCAGTTGGCTCGGGTAGCCCGTGACAAAGGTGTCAGAGGGACTGCAGGAGGGAGGCCACCTTTAAACGTTGAGGAAGGCTACCTCCCAAGTTGGCAACAACCAGGAAAAAGGAGCGCCGTGAAGGCCTCCCCTCTTCCAATCTGCCAACTCCTTGGAAGGAAGGAGAGAGCAAGCAGCCCCCGAAGAGTGAAAAAAATGAAGAACAGAAGAGGGAAAAAGAGGCTGCTGGGAGAGGTTAGGAGGGAGCTGGAGTCGCCTCCTCCCCTCACACGGAGGGGAGTGGTGGCAGGCTTCCCTGATGCCCCCATCCGTCCTCCGCCTCGGCGCCAGCCCGGAAGCCACGCTGGAACTGAGAAAGGGCAAGAACCGTGCCTTCACACGTCGAAGCCCTCTCCAGATCCGCGCGGTGACCGTCGGACCCGTCTCGAACTCGCGCGGCGACCGTGGGACCCGTCCAACAAGCTGGGACGGCAAGAGCCCTCCGCTCCCCGTCGTCGGCGGCGTCGCCCTCCGAAGGATCCTCCATGCTCCGAATGCAAGGGCACAACGCAGAGTGAAAAGGAAGGAGTGAGGAAAGACTGTTAGAGAAAATCCCAAGCAGTAAAGAGGAAAGGGCGCCTTTCGGTCCGTCTTATAGGCCAAAGGAGGCTACATGCCTTAAATGACCCCCCCCTCGGAAACACGCCAAAGGATTTCTCCCCTGAACAGTCACCTCCAACTCCTCATTTCCCGCCCTAGCGGGATTCACGAAGCGGCCTGACATTCAAAGCATGAGGGAACGGAAGGACGCCCCATCAGAAGCCTACCAAAACAGCGTGCGAAAACCACACAGGACATATCGGCACTTGCCAACTACTTCAGACACGCCAACCAAATCATAGCAAGGACATCAATCGAACAAGTAAGCCATTTATTATCTCATAAAGAGGGAACTCCCTAAAAGAGGAAAGAGAGACAAAAAGGGAAAGAGGCGAAACAAGGCAAAATACATCAGGCCTCGGGCCCACTTGGATGCTCGAGAACGGCGGAAGGGGACGCGTCATCCCCGGCACCTTCGGTGACGGCCGGCTCGGACACTGACCTCGCTTGTGCGAGAACTATCTCGGCCGTGAGCCCTCCCGAAACGTCCGGAGCCGGTGACCCCGATGGAGGCGACCCCTCCGAATCTTCCCCGACTGACGATGAGGAGCTAGAAACTGACTCATCCGAGTCATAACACTGGCCAAAGGGAAACTCGATCGCGGAGTTTTGCTCGTCGGCGTAGTTTACCGCCCGGTGATAGCCCTGCTTGAACCCCTTTCGAGCACCCCGGCGAAGTGCTACCTCGTAGTAGGGTAGGGCGGCTTCCACCAGGTCGGCCGAGTAAGCATCCGAGCTCCTATAATGCTCGATCGCCTCCGCCTCGATCTAGCAGCTCGGCGCATTCGAGCTCCCAGCGATTGTCTAGTTCGAGGCGACGCAGACGCTCCTCCTCCAGGGATCGGCTTGTCCTCTCAAGAGACTCTCGGGTCTTGGCGAGCTGTTCGGTCAGCACCCCGGCTTCCAGTCGGCTCGCCCGTGCCACCTCCCGGAATGCGGAAAACTCCTGACGGAGCCCCTCATGCTCCCCCTTGAGTCGGGCCAGTTTCCTCTCGCATCCTCCAAGGGTCCAGGCAAGGTTCGACCGCTCCGCCTCCGTCCGGGCGTGAGCCTCCGACATCAAAGCCGTCGACCGAGCTATGACCAGGCCGCCCTCCATCAAAACATCACGGATCCCGGGGGGGGTATTGCGCCTTTCTCCCCCCTTCGTCCTTGCGGCGATCGATCGGCAGACCTGATACAGGTCGCCCGTAATGCCGAGCCTTTCCAAGGGCTCCGGCAGAGGGGACCGCTCAGCTCGGGGCACCCCGCTAGAAGGCTCTGCTCGAGCGACGGAATCGACCGCCTCGCGCGCCACGGTTGGTTGGGGTTGCGACGCCTCCCCGGGTGAACCCCCAACCTCGACCGGCGCCGCGGGACCGACCGCATCGGGAACTTCAAGCACTTGGGGATGCAACGCCCTCGCGGGCGAACCCCCAGCCCTGCCTGTCTCGGTCCGCACCTCGCCGACCGATACATCACCGCCTCCGACCGATCCCCCGGTCTCGGCGTCAAATACTTCAACATCGGCCCCCTCTACCCCCGTGGGGGGGAGAGCCGACCCATCGCCGCCCTCTGAAGGGCCCCCGGTCTCCTTGGCCCCCTCTCGCCTGGCAGGTAGGGGAGCTGGCCCCGAGAGGTAGGCCCCATCTTGCCCCCGAGAGGGGAGCGTCGCCGAGCCAGAGTCACCCCCGGCAGTAGAAGGAAGTCCTGTCTTCTTGGCCCGTTTCCTGGCCTTCGCGGCCTCCCGCAACTTTCCCGCCATGGGATCCTTGCGCTTCGTACCAGTTGGTCGTGAAGATCCCCCGGGGGCCACCCCCTTGCCCTTATCTCGGGCTTGGGCGCGACCCGCAGAAGCATCTGGTTCGTCGACCGCCGAGTCATCTTCTCCCAGATCGATGACCTCAGCAGCTTCCTCCAGAGGTTCCCGCCTCACGTCTGCAACAAAGGAAGAAGACCCGGTCAGGAGAAAGAAAGTAACTACCACCCTAGGAGAAGAGCCTCGAGAGCGGTACCTGTCGACGTCAACCGCGTAAGCAAGCACCGTTCGATGTTCTCCGGCGTCACCAGCTCCTCGGTCGACTGGCGGTTATCCAGCAGACGAGCGGCCTACCGCTCCACGTGGGGAGGGAACTCCTCCTGGCGAGGGGGAAGATTCGGATGAAAATTGGGCGAGACCGGACATCTCCAAAACTCATCCGTCGCCTCCGCCTTCACCCAGAAGAATTGGGTCCTCCACCCCTTGTGCGAGGAGTCCTTCGCTGCGAGTGAGATGCAACTCCTGTTCCTCCTCGCCTGGATAAAGTAGAAGCCCTTCCCCGCCGACGAGTGCACTTTCAACTCGAAAAAATAGTGAAAGAGGTCCAAGGAAGGAAAAATGTCGTGCTGACGATAGAGAATCCGAAAGGCGGAAAGAAGGAGATACGAGTTGGCCACCAACTGAATAGGCGCCAACCGGAAAAACTCGAGAAGCTTAAGTACAAAAGGTTCGAAGGGAAGGCGGAACCCACTCTTCCAAGGTAGAAGAAAAGTGTAAATGTGCCCCGTACCGCTGTCCAGACTCGTCTCATACGGGGCGGCGGCAGCAAAGCTGTACCTGAGAGGCAAGCGAAAATGATGCTCCAGCTTCCTCACCTCGGCTTCCCCCAACTCACTGCAATTGGGGACGGGCTCCCGCCTCACCTGCCCGATTTCCAAAGGCAGATCCGCCATCGAGCTGGAAGATGATCCCTCGCGCGAGCTCGAAGACTCCGGGGGGGAAGGAAGTTGCCGGACCGCCTCCGCGGTTATCCTCGCCAACTCCTCAAACGCTGCCGCAAGACTTTGCGTCTCCACTGTGCCCTCACGGCGCATCAAGGAGCCCCAGAAGCAAAGAAACTAAGGAAAGCCTAAAACCCTGAGAAGCCTAGAACGATGAACAGTGCCCAACACCTATAAAACCCTGGAGGAAGGTGGCACGTCGTTCCGTGCTCTGAGAAAAGGGGGGCCCCCTCGTTTCAAATCCGTCAGGATCATCATTACGGGCCCAGGCGACCACTACACGTGGCTCCATAACGCCAACAGAATTCCACCCACCTGAGCCACGCCGGTCCAAAGCCTCAAAAGCTACTCGACCGAGCCTCCATGGCTCGGGAGTAGGAGGGGGACAAGTGGAGAGGGGGATTTCTGTAGCCCACCCAAAGAGCAGTCCAACAATACCCAACAGGGTCCAACGAGGCAAGCTCACCTGAGTGACAGCCCACAGGGCCCACTCAAGAAAGAAAAGCACAATGAACAAACACTCGAGGAACCAACTCTCCCCGGCGGCCCCTAGGCTCGGAGGGCCCGAGTGATGGTCAGGTCATAAGGAAGGTCCGGCCCAAGCCGTTTCCCCGCCCGGGAGAGACATGCATTCGCCGACCTATCCGACCCCTCTTTCGCCGAGCTATGCTCATCGCCCGGACAGGGCTGGCGTTTCCGAAGCTCGGCCAGACCAGATATTATCCGTTCGTGCTACCGTTAAGAGTCCCCAACGGACAGGGGAATCAAGAAGCCGCCGGACTTCGAGGTGATAACGTTCCCATGATAAGGCCATGAAAGCCCACGTTGAGGACGTAACTCCCGCCGGAGACCCCTCAGCTTGCAGGACTCCTGAAGGCGGTGCACTATTTAAACCAGGGATACCCTCCGGTGGAAGAGAGAGCCATTAAGATACTCATACACCCAAACTCCTGAGCAATCCGCTTCACCCTCTGGTGGAGAGGAATCTCGCGCACTAGTTTTTCTCCTCCCCATTACTGCTTCCACCACAGCTCTACTGACTTAACCATCGGAGGGTTTTTCCCTAGGGAGACCCCCTGGGCCCTCTGATACGTTTCCCTGTCTTGCAGTTCATCTTCTGGTGATCCACAGCCCGCTCAGGACACAGTGCGAGATTTCGCCTCTTCAATTAGTATGCCTTAGCTTCATACCTAAGATAATTAGCATGTATTAACTTTATACCCAGAATAATTAGCAAGTATTAGTCTCATATCTAGAATGATTAACATGTGTTGGCTTAAATTTAGGATGATTAGCATGCATTAGCTTCATACTTGAGATGATTAGCATGTATTAGCTTCATACCTAAGCCGATTAGCATGTATTAGCTTCATACTTGAGATGATTAGCATGTATTAGCTTCATACTTAAGCCGATTAGCATGCATTAGCTTCATACTTGAGATGATTAGCATGTATTAGCTTTATACATAAGATAATTAACATGTATTAGCCTTATACCCAGAATAATTAGTAAGTATTAGCAAGTATTAGTCTTATACCTAGAATAATTAGCATGTGTTAGCTTAAATCTAGGACGATTAGCATGTATTAGCTAATATCTATATTTGATATAGTTCATGCTTTAGTAAAGGGCCTGTCATTATGTCAATTTCTATGAAACTAAAATCACCATGTTAAAGATGTTATATGAGAGAAACTAAAGCCTGAAAATAGTGAAAGAAGAAATTGTAGTCAAGAGAATGAAAAATGTGGAAAAAGACCAAGTTGAAAGAGGCCAAGTGGAAAAAGACCAAGTTGAAAGCACAATGAAATGATATTGAAAATAGGGGGTTCTAAGAAGGAGAATAATGAAAAATCTAGAGAGAATGAAAATATGTGAAAGAAGAGAAAGTCATAGATTGGAAGGTTAGGAAGAAGTTTTATGAAGAGTGCAGAGAGAGAAAATGAGAGGAAGAAGGTGAAAAATGTGAAAAAAATGAGATCTATAGGCGCAGGTGAACAGTTACTGAGTAAAAAATAGAACCATAGAAAATTAATTATAACTTAAAAACTAAGAAGAATTGGAGGATGTGGTAGAAGAAGAAAATCTATATCTACAAGAGAAGAAGAACTTTTGTGAAGAACTCAGAGTGAAAGGAGAATTGGAAGGGCATGAAAACGGGGGAACAAAAGAAAGTATCGACCCTGCCTATTGACAGGGTTGACACAATACTGTTGACCGCGTTGACGCGATGAACTGATGTGTCGACCATGTGAACTGGAAATGAACTGATGAGTCGACCCTGCCTGTTGACAGGGTTGACGCAGTACTGTTCACCGCGTTGACGCGATGAACTGATGAGTTGACGCGATGAACTGATGAGTTGACCCTGTGAACTGGAAATGAACTGATGAGTCGACCCTGCCTGTTGACAGGGTTGACGCAGTACTGTTCACCGCGTTGACGCGATGAACTGATGAGTCGACCCTGTGAACTGGAAATGAACTGATGAGTCGACCCTGCCTGTTGACAGGGTTGACGTAGTACTGTTCACCGCGTTGACGCGATGAACTGATGAGTTGACGCGATGAACTGATGAGTCGACCCTGTGAACTGGAAATGAACTGATGAGTCGACCCTGCCTATTGACAGGGGTGACGCAGTACTGTTCACCGCGTTGACGCGATGAACTGATGAGTTGACGCGATGAACTGATGAGTCGACCCTGTGAACTGGAAATGAACTGATGAGTCGACCCTGCCTATTGACAGGGTTGACGCAGTACTGTTCACCGCGTTGACGTGATGAACTGATGAGTTGACGCGATGAACTGATGAGTCGACCCTATGAACTGGAAATGAACTGATGAGTCGACCCTGCCTGTTGACAGGGTTGACGCAGTACTGTTCACCGAGTTGACGCGATGAACTGATGAGTTGACGCGATGAACTGATGAGTTGACGCGATGAACTACTGAGTCGACACAGCCGGCTCATTACATTAACCTGATCGTTAGGCCTTCTCTTTTGCCATCTCCATTGATAGATGGCAGCCTGAGAAGTGATATTTAACTCCTGACAGGGTCCTCTAAACCCTGTATAGTTCCCAGGAAGGGCATCCCATAGTGAGGGTGTCGTTTCTAAAAATTGTCAGGTGGCCCATAAGGCACCTCTCTTATCTAGTTTTTTTTCGTGTATCAAACGTTCCTGGTTTCCACTCCTAGTTCATCCCTACACATAAATGCGCCCTTGGACTCCATTCCATAATTCCACCTTATATATCATACTGGTCAAACCTTGAAATTCCATATTGGCTATAAATAAGAGTGGATGTCAACAAACATGATAAATGCTGTGCATATAGGGCCTGATCTGGTCCTGGGGGGAGCACCCGAAGGTACTTGTGCCCATGGGAGTTTATTGACCACGGTGTTTGGCATTGCACCGAAGTACTTGCTTGCTAGGCTTTAGACATTCCACTCATTCTCGTGATATTACTTGATTGATTTGACTTGAGACCCGCAGAAGGGTAAAGTTTTGCTTGAATGAAATTGATAAATAGCCAATTCCAGTTTTACATGCTTGAATTTATATTACTTTCTATTACTTGCTTGACATGAGTTCTTACTCTCTTGGGAAGATTTCGTTAATTCCAGTTATTACTTGTTTGAATCTCTTGCTATTGCTACATTGAAGTTGGAATCCTTATACTCTCACTTGTTATTCCTTCACTGCTCTTGTCGATTTTTACAATCCTTGATATCTACTCATCTACATGCATAGCTTTACTGACATTAATTGAACTTGTAAACCACTTAAAGCATGTTAAATCTTGAGATGTAATTCATACTGAGCGATTCGCTCATCTAGTTGTTTTCTAATATTTTCATGTAATTTGGATGTCAACCAACACTCGGAAGGGAATGAAACTGAGTGATGAGTGTTAGAGTGAAGTTATCAAATTGTCATGTCCTTTGTGTTATTGTATTAGTTCACTTATGTCATTTGTATCAATTCATCTATGTCATTTGTATTAGTCAACTTGATTAGAACTGTTTAAGATTTGAAGCCTAGTCGTTGGACTCTAGGAACATATGTATTTGTCCTTTGATTAGTTGTGACAATTGTCATCTCGTACTATTTGTATTAATTTTGAGTTAAATCTTAGTTAATTGCGCACTCTGATATTTACATGATTGACACGATCTATATAGACGCGTCACGCCTCCGGGTAATCTTCCGCGCTCGAGGCGTGACATTGCAGAACTGGGGGATTGGATAAATAAACTTTTAGGTCCTCATAGGCCTTTTGGCAATCTTGATTCCATTCAAATTTGACCCCCGCCTTTAGCAATTCATAAAACGGGCGGCACCTCTGAGAATGTTGGGATATGAATCTTTTGATGAATTGCAATCTTCCAATCAGTCCTCGAAGTTCCGTAATGTTCTTCGGTGGAGGCATGTCCATGACGGCTTTTGCCTTGTTAGGATCAATCTGGATCCCCCGTTTGCTAACTACAAAGCCGAGCAGCTTCCCTGAAGAGACTCCAAAAACACACTTCTTCGGGTTCATTTTGAGCTTGTATTCCCTAGCTCTTTACAGCACCTTAGCCAGAATAGAGGGGTGTTCTTCTTTAGTTCTCGACTTCACCAAGATATCATCCACGTAAGCTTCCATATAGATATGCATCATGTTGTGGAAAATAGCCATCATTGCCCTCTGATAGGTGGCACCTGCGTTCTTCAGACCGAATGGCACAACCACGTAGCAGTACGTGCCCCAGGGCGTGGTGAAGGAAGTCTTCTCTTGATCCTCCAGAGCGAGACTGATTTCGTTATAGCCCGAGTAACCATCCATGAATGATAAAGCTTTGTACCCGGCGGTGTTATCTACCAGGACATCTATGTGAGGCAGCGGGAAATCATCTTTGGGACACGCTTTGTTCAGATATCTGAAATCGATACAAATACGCACCTTTCCATCCTTCTTGATAACAGGGACTATGTTCGCCACCCACTGGGGATATAGGACAACTCTAATGAACTTGGCCTTATATAACTTGTCGACCTCTTCCTTAATCTGATGCGGGACAGACCACGGACTCGACTCCGAAATGATATGCGATTCTCAGACTCTAGGTGAGCTCGTGATTGTCCCTTAGCGAGGGAAGCATCGGACGTGCGCGGTTGAGAAACTGGCAGTGAGCTAGGGTGGTCAACTCTCTCTTGTGCCCGGATCGGGTCACGGGACGGTATCGCTCTCTCTCGTAGCAGTGGTGATACAAAAATATAGCAAGCTAGATATCCCTACACATCCTCTCTAGCAGCGGCATAAACAAATATATATGAAGTAAGCAAAATGCCGAATATAGGAACGAATACGATACCTCCACGCGCTCGGCGTGGGGAAGACTGACCCGGCCGAAACTCGTACTCCCGGAATAATAATACATGATTGTTACAGTAATGAATCACTGCCCACTCCACGCAGGGAGGTAAAGGGCGACACCAATGGGCCCAGGAGGACCGAATTCGGGTTGACGGGCAGCTTCGTGTGTTGATTCGGCTACACGCGTGCTCACGACCGTGGGGCCCACGTGCTGTCCGGAGGGGCCGTGTGGGACCCGGTGGCACCGCTGTAGTGGGGACACTTGGGGAAGCGCTCCCCGGGATGGGGGCACGCTGGTTCACCGGCCGGAGGCCGGGCAGCTCTGATCGGCACCCGCCGGAATAACCGGCCACGGATCTGCCGGTTCTGTTTTCAGGCATGCGCTCCGGCGAGAACGGACGCTGCGATCAATCCCGACGTCGGATAGGGGTACATGAGCTATCGTTGAAAAGTTCTCTTGAAATCCTTCAATCTAGGCCCAGAGAGCGGACCAAGATCTGCGCGGATCTAGCCTTTGTGGAATTTTGAAGTTCTTGTTGTACAGTACACGAACTTTCAGATCTGCAAGTGAGTTGTCTGAGAATGGCCGTTGACCGCCAGGAAGACGTTCGATTCAGCTCTTGAGCTCTTCACCAATGTTGTAGGGATTTGCACAAGGAAGACGACAATAATTCTTGTGAACGGATTGGAGGTGGCTGTGATTTGTTAGGATTTTAACACTGGAGGGTGGTCGGATCTGGAAACTGGCAGATAGTACTGTAGCTTGATCAGAAAAAGATTTTTAGAAAATGGTTGGAAGGCTGATAAAAATTCAGGAAAACTCATGGAGTGAGGGGACGGTGGGTAGAAAATCCAATAAAATTGGGGGTTCTTGGAAAATTGAAAAAGATGGTCGAAGATGGGAAACTCCAGCGGACTGTTACAGTGGACAGACAGCTGACAGATCTGGGAATGATTGAAGACCGAAAATGTAAAAATATCAAAAGAAGGATTTTGGACGTGAAAGTTTTTTTGGAGATGGGGATACAAGATAGGAACAACCTCTAAAAATTTTAGATCAAGAGGATGTCGGAGTTGATT
Organism: Amorphophallus konjac; assembly: GCA_022559845.1. NCBI lineage: Eukaryota > Viridiplantae > Streptophyta > Magnoliopsida > Alismatales > Araceae > Amorphophallus > Amorphophallus konjac. The sequence continues at coordinate 149,196,922 of CM040118.1, forward strand.
GCAGGAATTCTCGTAGTAGACCTCTGTTCTGTCAAACAGAATCTTGGCAGCACTTCAGAATCGGCGTCGCGGCGGCTCCTTGGCGGCACAGATGGCTGCGGCGGCACCGGAGATGAACTCAGAGATTGAGGGGGAGGAGATAGAAGAGATCCACTCTAGAATTGGGGGTTGGAGAAGGAAGAACACCATGGAGAGAGGGCTGGTGCGCAAGGAGCTTCAAGCTTCCAACAAATTTTCTATCATTCATTAATTTCCAAATGAAAATATAAGGTTTTATATGATTCACATCAAATCAAATTTCCACCTTTGGATCTAGGGATGGGGAATGAAAGGCCTAGATGAAATGTGAATAACACACATAAAAATAATAAAATAATAAGGGGGAGGGGCGCCCCCTTGACCAAGAGGGGACAAGTTGGAAAGGGTAGGTAGCCTACCTTGGAAAATTTACCCCCTTTGTCTCCCATGTGGTCAATTGGCATTCAACCCTTCTAGATGGCCACCTAGGATGATTGACCAGCCCCACATGAGTGACAAGGACCAATGGGAAAGGGCTAAGGGCCCCCTTGCTGGTCCTACTGATAAATTATATAGAAACCCACACAATCTACGGGAATGACGCATTGGCTGACAAAGCCTTACAATTGCGCATATACTTTCCCATGGATATAAAAAATAAAATAAAGAACATAAATGTAAAATAAAATGTACATGCTCGGCGTCGATTCCCATAATTATCCTTAAGGCCATGTGGGGGTGAAATCTTCTCGACCGTTGTTTTACGGGTGTTGCCCCTGGTTTAAGCACGAGTCGGTGTTCCACTAAAGAGGGGTCAAGACCCGGCATGTCTTCATAAGACTAGGCGAAGGAATCGCCATACTCCCTTAGAACCTTGACTAGATCTTCTTCCACTTGCGGAGGGAGATTAGCGACAATAATGATGGGCCTAGGGTCTTCTTCAGTTCCAAAATTTATTTCCTTCGTAGGTTCATCCACTGCCGACGATGGTTCGTCGAATTTCTTTAACCCTCGTGCATACAGATCGGCAGTGTCATCTACGTTGCTGTCCTCATCATCAATCGGGTCCTTTTCATCCAGGACTTCATAGACACCGAGTCCGTCATCGCTCCACACTGTAGACACGCCAAAATTGACGCTATGTTGATCAAATCTCATGTCACTATGTTGACGCCCCAAAGTGAACTTCAATACATTCATAATATGAAGTTTTTCTATTTTTGTGTGTTTTTTGGTTTGTTCTTGCATTTTTGTGATTCGCGACCTGAAGAGGGGCGTTATTTTAAAAGCGACCTTATCTAGGGCGTGTTCAAAAGAAAGGACGACCAAATGTCAGGGCGTCAATTCCTGGTATTATCCGGTTTCAAAATAAATTCCAATTACTGATTGGCGTCCTTCCTCAGGGCATGTTTTCAAGTAACGTCTTTGTCTCAGGCGTTTTCTCATAATTTTCAAATAAAGAAAGTTTTATTGCCAAATTTAAATCCAGGAGTTGACGCCTTTGTTAGGGTCGTGTTTTTGAGTGACGTCTTGATGTAGGTCGTCAATTTAGAATTTGACGCCCTTTTGAAGGTCGTGTTTTATCCTTCAGAGTCGTGTTTGAGTATGCCTTTCCTGAATAGTTCCTTACCTCCAATGGTCTCCTTGCTCGATTGGAACTAGAGTCCTGCCTTCTTTTGATCATTGCCCGTTCTTATCTTCCCAAATTCGAGGTTATCTTGGATCTGGAACCCTATATAGGGATGTCTTGATCGACCTAGCGCGAGGTTAGCAGCAAGAGGCAGAGAGCAGAGAACACACAGGCGCACAGAGGCTCTCTTCATCTTCTTCCTGTACGATCTTTTAGAAGAGCTCTCTGCTTCCTCTTCTTCCTCCCGGTGGCATCAGCCTCAGTTCCCCTCTACTGTCGTCAGGGACAGCAGGGGTCTTTTGCTTTATCTATTTACGTTTTCCATCGGTCATCATCCACTATTTTCTTTTCTTGCATTAGTTTAGTATCATATTTCTCCTCTCCCTAGTTCTTTAGGGGTTTTAAAACAGACAAAAAAAAAAGGTGCGCATGTCATGTTTCTTTTTCATCATATGGTTTATTGGGATTGATACTACATTCACTCGGCTGATCCACTTCCTTTTGCTTGTTTGTTTTGTCTTTGTGCAAGGGTAATCAACAAGGAAAACCCCCCTTCATCGGCCGGCCGATTGAAGGAGGAGGAAGGAATTCACAATCCATCCCGCATCCCACTTATCACCAGGTACTCGCGATCATTTGTCTTATTATTGAGGTAACCCCTCTGGCGATCACACTCCTTTATAGCACCACATGCTTTCTTTTGTCTTTGTTGTCATCTCCACCCTTTTACATATCTCATGTGAGTGGTTTGTTCCACATGTGTGGATTTATCACGATCTACACACACCCCCTCTATTTCCTCTTCATCTTCAATCATGATTGCTGTTGCAACAAATTCTTGACATTTCAAAAGAGCATGACATCGCTGAGCTTGATCCTGCAAGAACCTATCAGGGATGGATTGACACGCGAGCAAGCGCGACTTAGATTTGGAAGGATTGGACGACCTAGAACAGGACCCTACTTCTCTAGTTCTAACTGACTCTACTTCCCTAGACTTGATGGACCCTACGCCTAACCTGGGAGAAAGAAAATCTAGTGGAAAGGAAGGAGCAGGGGACTCATGCCCCTGGGAGGAGGATGGAGACAAGGTAGCATAATCTTCCACCGAAATCTCCATTTCAAATTTGACGTTTTTTTTTAGAGAACAGTGGAGACCACACAGCAGGATGGAGGAGGCGGGAGTTGCATGGGGAATAACTCGGGGAAGATGCAATCGAAGAATGGATCGGAGGATCGAAACCACATCTCGTGGAGTGGAGTGGTGGAGGAAGGAGGAGTGAATAGAGTTGACAGATCAATGGGTGGGCAGCGCCCACATGAACATAGGATAAACAAGATTTCAGGTGGCCCCTCCGTAAAGTATGGATCGACCATCATAGGGGGAGAACGGGGAATGGGTTCCAATAGTTGAAAGAGAGATGTGAGACGGGGGAGAGACCAAGAAATGATAGCGGGTGAGCTCCCCTTTTCTTACAGATAATCAGCTGGTTTCTTCAGCCTCCACTGGACGAGTCGGGTTTCTCGATTCTTCCTCTGACCATGGCCTTCCGATTCGCTGAACATTCCTGCAAATGATGGGCTGAAATCTGTCATATCATCAATAGGCCCTTTTGGTAGGGGAGGTGGCCCGGTGATGGTGCAAGCCGCATCCTTTTCTGGCTGTGCTGGCGGTAAATTTAGGGTACCTGGCTGAAGAGGACCTTTAACAAAGTGTTGACGATAGTCCCAGGTAAGTGGCCCTGAGTCGCCCAAAATTGACAACGTAGACTCTTGGTAACCGAGACCCCGCCTGCTCATCTTTCTTCCTTTGGGCACTGGCTTAGTACGCCCCTGTAATTGTGCACCGAGGCCTCTCCCCGGTTGGTAACCCAGCTTTAATATGATGTCCCAACCCTTGGAATCTCGTATCTGGGGTTTCGCCTTGACATCGACAGGGGTAGAGATGGGCTTGCGAGGTGCATATGCCCAAGGGAAATCTAGATCCAGCACATAAATGACGGGCCGGCTGCTGGACCACACTGTGGACAAGATCTTCTCTGAAATGGCTTTCACAGACTGGATCGTGGATAAGCTCTTGACCTTGACCACCCTCCCTTGAAAAGGTAATTTAAGACATTGGTGCGTGGTGGACGGTACGGCACTGAGAGTGTCAATCCACGGACGACCCAATATAGCCTTGAATATAGGGTCAATGTCTAGCACATAGAATTCCATGGGCATGGTAAGAGGCCCAAGCTCAGCTTGAATGGTGATCACCCCGTGACATGCTCTTCTTGAATTGTCATATGCAGCTATAGTCGTGGGAGTCGGGCGTAGAAGTTCTTCTAGTATATTGCAGGCCCTGAGGGTGCTGAGTGGACATACATTGATAGATGCCCCTGTATCAACTAGTGCCGCCTCAATACTGACTTTGTTCAGAATAATAGTGATGCAAAGCGGCATTTGCCGAGCTTCTGGAGGTGCTAGCTCGGTTTCAGAGAAGGTAATAGCGGGCCCCTTGGAGATTGTTGCCAGCGCAGTAGGTAAGTTGTCAACTGCCATATCTTCACTAGCCATCACCTTCTGAAGAAAATCTCTTAGAGCATCTTGGTGAAGGGTAGATCTCTTAATAAGCTCCATCACAGATATCTTGGCGGGCACCCTGTTCAAATGATGTAGCAGGTCATATTGGGTACCCGGTAGAGGTTCAGCTTCCTCTTGCTCGGCGGCCGGTTGGGAGAACTGAGGATTGGAAGTGGTAGGATAATTCTGATGGAACAACCGCCCGCTCCGTAGGGTGAGGTTTTGTGCCGGCACGACATCAGGAGGCGATATGATTGGCCTGGTGGGGTGGATGAGTGGGATAAGCGGTGTAGGAGAAAGGATCTGGTGGGATGTGGTGTTGGTGGAGGTAATAAGTGGTGATGGACGGATGATGGGTGAGGGATTAGTGGAAGGTGGGGTAGTGATGATGGGCATTAGCACGGGCTGAGGAAAGGTTAGCGGAGGTGTAGTGATAGGTGAAGTGGGTGACGGAGAAATGATGGTAGCGGGGATAACTGGCGGCGGGTGTGATGGAATTGCGGGTGGTGGCAGATTTACTGGAGCGGGTGTGAATGGGAGAACAAGTGGTGAAGGTGTTGGGTGTGTAGGAAAAATGATGGAGGAAGCAAGGGGATTGCGGTGATTATGGTGGAGGGCCATTATCTGCGGTGTGGTGCCGTCGTCATCAAAAGACCACCCGACGTTAGGAGCCGGGGGTTGGACAATGTTGACCTGAGCCGGTGCCGGCGGCTGAGGCTGCGGAGCGGGAGGGTGGTTTGGCATCGGGTTCTGGTGAATCCCAAAATCCTGAACCGGCTGCGGTTGCTGTGGCTGCTGCTGCGGCTGCGGTGCTTGTTGCTGCTACACTTGCTGCCTCGGCAGCTGCCTTCTCTTCTCTTTAATTTCAACAATTGCCTTGTGCATCTCGGCCCAATCAATCCTCTATCCTTCATGAAGGTCATACACTAGGTCCCTGAACTGAAAACATCCTTCAATGGTGTGGCCCGGCTTCCTGTGGAACATGCAGTACTTTGTCTGGTCAACGGCCGGGTTCCAGTTGGGCCGTTCCGGAGGAAGTTGTATAGCATTAACTGACATGAGAGCTGAGAAGATATCCGTGATGGTTTCTGGCAAGGGTGGGTATTGTGCCCTTTTAGGAGCCGGACGCTTGTTGTTGTTGTTGTAGCCGTTGGGTGGAGGGACATTGTGATATTACGGGGGTTGCGGTGATTGCTGTGGTGGAGTGAAGGTATTTTACGGAGTGGTGAAGGCAGGCGGAGGGTTTTGTGGAGTGACTTGGAAGTTTTGGGGAGCGGGGTTCTGTGGAGTGCGGGGGTTTTGGGGGAAGCGGAAGGGTGCGGCTTGGAAAGGGAAAGTAACGGCTTGAACTTGCTCGTTCGTTTGGATCCCCTCGGTAACAGGCCCTTGAGGTTTCTTATGATGCTTGGGCTTTTGGTTTTCAAAGAGCGAGTGTATGGGGGAATCTTTGAACTGAGTCTGAATAAAGCGCGCTCGGCTATACAGTTGATGCATGTTGGCTATATCATTCATAGCTAGAATGTTGCGGAAGGTCGGAGTGGCATTAGAAATAAGCAGCATGACCTTCTCTTCCTCCGGAATGTGGCCAGGCACTCTGGCGGCCATTTGCCTCCATCTATCTGCGTAAGTAGCGAACTCCTCATCTGATTTCATTTTCTCGGCCAGCAGATCTGTAAATGAATATTCTGGGCCGACTCTATCTTGGAACCGCTAGATGAACTTATCTTTTACTGTCTTGAAACTTTCAGCATCTTGTAGTGGCAGAGAATAGAACCATTCCAGTGTGACACCATCTAGTGATCGGCGGAACAGATATGCCATGAGGCGATCGTCATATTGAAACTGCGCCGACTCGTATAAGAAGTCCCTCACATGAATAAAGGGATTGCTGTTCCCATCATACTTTCTGTAGTTGGGGAGCTCGGACTGTGGAGGGAATCAGATGTTCTGGAAGCTCAGGACTGGAACGTCTGCCAAGGTTTGAGGGCCAACCCGCTTCTGAAGGAAGTCAAGTTGCTGCTGCATGGTGGCCCAATTATCAAGCAACTCCTGCTCTCGGGAGGGAGCAGGGACAGTGAAAGATGAGTTTTGAGGAATGGCAGGGTAAGCAGATGGAGGAGGGGGCACATAAGAGGGATACTGGATCAAAGGATGACCCATATTGGTAGGAACCTGGGCTGCCCCTTGCTGATGGCACATGAAATCATTCGAGCTAACAAGAATCCGTGGCATAGCTGGGCCTGAGACATGATGATCCGACGGGAAAGAAGGAGGAACCATGGCGTTACCTTTATCAAAAGCTTGCTGGGCCGAACCCAAAGACTGGCCCATTTCAAGATTGGAGAACCTGAGGGTCCTAGGTTGGACCGGAGTGAGATCAATGGGCTGGACAGTGGGCCCATCGGCTCTATGCTGAGCAACGGAAGGATTGAATTGGCCTTGCATAATCGGGGAAGGCGGGGAGTTGGACCCCTGCATAGCCTGATAGACCGCCTGAAGCTGGGCCGAGTCTAATTGAGCCATCATCTGAAGGACAGAATTGGCGGAAGGAAGAGGAGGATTTTGAGTGGATGGAGCACTCTGCATAGGGATGGAAGATGAGGGAGGAATGGGCCCCTCCCTGGGCTGGAACGAGACAACCCTAGAGGGATCCTCTAGAAGCCCTTGAGGGAGAGACTCCTCTTGGGACCGAGGAAGATCAAAGGAAGCCATAGTAGATTCATAGAGTGGGTTGAAATAGGATGAGGAGAGGGACTCGCCCCCGGGTGATGACGCTTCTAACGGATGGAGGTGACTCCACATGCAACGGAAAACCTTAACAAGATGCAAACAACACACAACAATCACACAATAAGTGACCAACCTAAGATGACTTTCAAAGATGTGATAAAAGAATGAAAACGCTTAAAGGCAACCAAGTTGTTTTAAGATGATGGAACGAGATTTTATGGTTTTCTCCTTTGGAACTTTAGTGAATTGATTAAAATGTGCTCTCAACAATGGGTTCCTAATAGGAGAGGGGTATAAGGCTTGGTTTGACTCTAAATGTTCACTCCATCACTTATGCACTCCTAGACACGGGGTGGGAAGGGTACAACCAGCACGGCGTCCGTGTGGGAATCCACGGCTCGCGGGGACTTATGGAGGTCCCTGGTGTGATTTACTAGTCGGCCCCAAGGAATATGGAGACGAGAGATCCACACACCAAGGTAGGAAAATGTAATCTAATGTATGAAACTATGCATGAACCTATGTGCACCGGGGTGCATGCAAATTCTAACCTAGAATCTAACAAACAATTATGCCCACAATGATGTGAGTCTGTAAACCAACCAGGGAGGAGACCAGATAACATCCAAGTACAAAGATCACAGTAGAAACTGCGGAAATAAAATGCACCTCAGGATGCGTACTGTAGACACGCTATTCCTGACGTCCCCTGAGAAAATCTCATATTACCACGCGACGCCCCGCAGCGGCTTTCACATTTTGAATCACTTGAGTGTTTCCTATCTTTGAGTCTTCTCTCATCTTCTCGGCGAGTAGCGTAACGCTCCTTCAGCATCCGGAAACTTCCTCGTTGTGGAAATCATGCGGCGTTCGAACAGCATCAACATCAATCGCATGCATCAGAAGTTGCCGGGACCAGGAAAATGCCTAACGGACGACTGCCGACGCCCCTTTCGGGGGAATCCAGGGGTCATCATGGAGGCGTCCAGGCCCCTGGACGCCTCCATCAATACAAAATAATGACAAAAATATATATATATAAGATTGAACAAAAATATATATATATATAATTTCATGGAGGCGTCCATGCCCATAGACGCCTCCATCAAACAGCTCACGGGCGAACCCCGACCATCGACTGACCGTTGCTCAGCCTGTCGTTTGAATAAAATCCAAGCTATGAAGCGTCCAGGCCCCTGGACGCCTCCATCAACCAGCTCACGGGCGACCCCGGACCATCGACTGACCGTTGCTCAGCCTGTCGTTTGAAGAAAATCCAAGGTATGGAAGCGTCCAGGCCCCTGGATGCCTCCATCAAACAGCTCACGGGCGAGCCCCGGCCATCGACTGACCGTTGCTCAGCCTGTCGTTTGAAAAAAATCCAAGTTATGAAGCGTCCAGGCCCCTGGACGCCTCCATCAACCAGCTCACGGGCGACCCCGGGCCATCGACTGACTGTTGCTCAGCCTGTCGTTTGAATAAAATCCAAGTTATGGAGGCGTCCAGGCCTCTGGACGCCTCCATCAACCAGCTCACGGGTGACCCCCGGCCATCGACTGACTATTGCTCAGTTGTCGTTTGAAGAAAATCTAAGTTATGGAGGCGGCCAGGCCCCTGGATGCCTCCATCAACCAGCTCACGGGCGACCCCCGACCATCGACTGACCGTTGCTCAGCCTGTCGTCTAAATAAAATCCAAGTTATGGAGGCGTCCAGGCCCCTGGACGCCTCCATCAACCAGCTCACGGGCGACCCCCGGCCATCGACTGACCATCGCTCAGTCTGTCATTTGAAGAAAATCCAAGTTATGGAGGCGTCCAGGTCCCTGGACGCCCCCATCCTCCCAACCTCTATAAATAGAGGCCTACCCCCCTCAGTTCCGGGGTCGAAAAAAGAGCGCCGAGAGGCTGCCGGATTCTATTCCTAACCCGTGGGTGTTTTGTAGGGGAGGTCCTGCCGGATCCTCGGGTGCCAGTGCTCACAGGAGAGAGGCCGCCTTCGCCCGCCGCGCTACCTCGTCGTCCCTACGCTGCCGAAGCTCCGCCGGATCTCGCCATCGACCATCCAATAAGCCATTCTCTCTCTTCTTTCCTAGTAATCTTGCATTCATCATATCATATCTTCTACCCCCCCCCCTTTTATGAGGGAGTCTTTTCCGTTTCTACGTCGGAATAATTGCCATTCATCATAAGCATTTTCCTCCTACTCGTGTCCGAGAGGGGTTTAAAAGACAACACCAACCAGGTGTGTGTCTTGCCATCATTTCGTTACTTGCGTCATTAGAATTTGAATACTGCACCTTCGTCTTTCTGATCCACTCGTTACTTGTTTGTCGTTGTTTTGCAAGGGTACCTGAGGAAAGCCCTCTCCGTCGGCCGGCCGAAGGGGGAGGAAGAAGCAACCTGCCATTTCCCGCTCTCGGGATTCACAATCTCCGCGCTCAACACAAGGTACACGCGATCATTTCGTTTCTTTGAGGTAACCCCTCTGGCGATCACATCCCTTTAGCATCCTACGTATGCTCTTTCCTCATATTGGCACGTTTCATAATCCTTCTTAATTTTTAGTCGCTTGATAGTCCGTAGTTTAGTTCGTTTTCTTCTCCTTGAGTGGATTCCTCGGCTTCCACAGATTGGCGATCACGGTGGGACCTTCTTTTTGCTTTTTTGGGTTACCTTTGAACTCTCGGCACCCACGTGTGCCTCCCTTCTTTCGGCACCCGCGTGTGCCCCTCCCTATTGCGCCCACGTGCGCTACATCATTTCCCTCGTGCACCACGTGCACTCCCCCGGTCCTTTGTGATTACTTCGAGGTCTGCGTTATCTCGGCACCCACGTGTGCCCCTCCACTCGGCACCCACGTGTGCTCCCTCCACTTGGCACCCTCGTGTGTCCCCCTTCTTATTGCGCCCGCGTGCGCTGTGTCATCCCCTTCGTGCACCACGTGCACGCCCCTTAGTCCCCTCTTTTGTCATTTTTAAGTCTGTGTTGTCTTGGAAAGTAGAACGGCTATATCTTCCTCTATCTGTTTATTATTGTTATATTCTTGTTATATCACTGCTATACATCTGTTATATTTGTGTGCTTATTTCTGCTCCATCTGTGTGTTACATATCTTTTATCCAGCACCGCATTTCATGCATTTACCCCCTTATCTTTCTTTTTTTACTCTTTTCTAAGGATCACCCTCTCTCGGTGAAGGAAGGACTCTCCGTTCGGGAATTCCTCTCGACGGACTAGAATCTCCTCCACTGGGACCTCCGTAAGTCCCCGACATCGAAGAATCTCCTCTTCGTTCACTGGGCCGGTTGTACCATTGAAGTTCCCCGGAGTTAGTCGACCCATTCGTGGTGAGACGAGAGCCCCTAGCTGACACGGTGGTGAAAACAAAAATGAACTAGGGTCCCTATTTTGTGTGAACTTCGGATCTGGTTAAAAACACAAAAAAAAATCATCAAAATCAAAACACAAAAAAGGGGCGTAAAGGCATCCACTTGTTTGATAATCTCTGCTATTTGCTTGCTAGTATATGTTTTTGCGTTCGGGAAAACTGTGAGCATGGCTCACGAGTCTTTTGAGGAGAACCACCCTGGTCGTGGTGAGTCAGTCGAGCCGCGAGTCCATGCTATGGACGCGGGTCCTTCCCATGAGCCCTCACGTGAGGTGCAGGTTACCACAGGGGACACATCCCCGCCACAGGACATCTCCTCTTTGCTAGGTGTCCTCGCCAACACGGAGCTTACCTCTGAGCAGCTCCGGGCCTTCCAGGCCATTCTGAAGGGGAAATCTGTTTCCCCCGCTCCCCAGGAATCAACTCCGGCCATCGCACCTCTCCAAGAATTGGTGCGGGCCATTCCATCTCCTTCGCTGGCACAAGCCATCCAATCTCCCTCGCTTCAAGGGCAAGCGAGCCAACAACCACCCTCGTTCCAGTTCCCTTCGCAATCTCAAACCCCTGTTGTTCCCCACATACCGCTTCAGCCGGGGCCAACTATCGGCGGCCCGGCAGCTCCCTCTCATTCAGGGTTTCCCCCTCAAGTCTCCGGGAGACATTTTCCTCCCCAGTGGCAAGTGCCACCTTCACCGCCCGAGGAGCTCGCCCAATCGCTCCTCAATAGGTTCAATAGGATGGACGAACAGTTTCAGAATTTGAAGAAAATGGTGGACGTGAAATCCACCCCGGAGGTTGCTTTGCCAATCCTTCCGGTCATCCATCTTCCTCCCTCCGAAATGCCCACGTACCGCAGGTACAATGGCACTGGCAACCCCTTCATTCACCTCAAGGATTTCATGTATGAGTCATCCTATTGGCAAAACGACCAGAGATCCCTGGCATACCTCTTTCGGAGGTCATTGGACGGTCCTGCGCTAGAGTGGTTCTATTCTTTGGAGCCCCGCGAGGCCGAGAATTTTGAAACAGTCCAGAGAAGGTTCTTGCAAAAGTATCGGGATAGGGTCGGTCCCTCTCTCTCCATTACCGACCTAGTGGCCGAAAAGATGAAGTCCGACGAGGATTTTGTCCGCTATGCTGATAGATGGAGGTCTCTGGCAGAAAGAATAAGAGATACCCTCTCGGAACCTGAACAAGTAAAGATGATCGTATCCAATGCGACCCCACAGTTCAGGCATGTCTTGGCCATGAATAAGCTCACCACCATGGAAGAGCTCTATGAAAGAGCCCGGTACATCCAAACCCAGTTAAAAGACTCCCCCATTATGAACATGTTTGAGCCGCCGAAGCCCAAGGTGGTCAGAAAGACAGGCGCTGGTGTCCCAGGCGGAGCAACAGAAGGGGTCGTAACAAATGAGCAAGTAAGTGCGGTCAACAACGCCAACTATGCAGCCAACCCAAGGCTTCCACAAATGCCCCGACTTCCCCTCCAACCAGGTCCCTTCCCCTCTCGTCCTCCACCCCAAAACGATCCACCTCAGAACAACATGCCTCAACTACTTCAACCCCAGCAACAACCTCGACACCAGCAACAACAACCACCACTTCAGTACAACCAAGTTCCACCCCCAGGAAATTACGGTCCCCCACAGCAACAAAGGAGGCCGATTGGTCCCAAGAGAGCCTATTACCCACCATTGCCAGAAACTCTGGCGGATATTTTCAACGCCCTCATGGCCTCAAACACACTCATCCTACCCAGGGAAAGGCCCGTGTGGCCCCCGAATGTTGATACCTCCAGATACTGCGTCTATCACAGGCAGCCAGGACACACAGTGGACAACTGCTTTCAGTTTAAAGATTACATCCACGATACGAATGATGAAGGCGGGATTGACTGGGATGAAATGAGGCGATACGTCGCCACTCTCAAGGCTAGGAGACCTCCTCCTAGGCCACAGTTCCAGCAACAACAGCAGCAGTTACAACAGCAGCCACAGCAACAACCACAACAACAACAACAGCCTCAGCAGGCCCAACCACAACAGCCCAACATGGGCATAATCCAGAATCCATTACCGGAGCACCAACATCCCAATCATCAGGTCAACCCCATCTCCTCCTTCCCGGAAGTCGGGAGAGAGCAGGTGTGGCATCCAGAGAGTACCTCTATTCTTTCTACCGCCAACCCTATCATCATGCAACCCCCTCGCCTTGCCCGGGTAGCACCTCTCTCTCATCAACCCGCGTTAATACCGCCTTCACCATTCCCACTGCCATCACGCCCTCTCATTCGCACCCCAATGACCTATCAGCCAACACCCTTCATTACACCCTCACACCCTCTCATTTTCTCTCACTCCCCCACTTTACCATCCACCTCTACTGCATTTGCCCCTATGCCTTCTAAGCCCCTTATCACCCGTCCACCGTACGTAACCCCGCCTGTCTCCACCATACCACCGCCAATGCCCTCAAAACCACTCATCATCCACCATCCATCTCAACACCATTACCCGCTCCAAACCTTACCCACTTCCACTTTGCTTCCACCTCCACCTTCCAGACCCCTTATCCTTCATAACCCGTGCGATATCCCCTCTACCTCCACCATGCCTCCACCTAACAAACCCCTCATCAGAATCCCTGCTCCCATCATCACCCCTGCTTCATCAACCATCCCTCCACCACTACCCCTCAGACCTCTGTTAAAACCCACTGCTACCCCTATAGAGGTACAAAAGCCACAGGCAATGGTGCTCCGGAGTGGAAGGATTTTCCACAGGGTTTTCCCCCAGAACAGTCAGAATCCCGAGCAGTCTCAGCCAGAGAGGGACGATGGAGAACAACCGGAAAGATCTATCCCTGGAACACAGTATGATTTGTTGAAACACTTGGACAAGACGCCTGCTCGGATCTCCATCCTGGAGCTGCTTCAGAGATCCACATCCCATCAGGCAGCCTTAATGGAGTATCTTCAAAAGGTCATGGTGAATGAGGACCTCCCTGTAGAAAAGATTTCTGCCGTCCTGACCCCAACGGACACACAACCGGCCATCATGTTCCACAACTACGAGCTCGCTCCCAAGGAAGCTCGGAAATATGCATTGTGTGTTTCAATAAAAATTAATGGGGTATCCATAAACCCATGCCTTGTAGACACGGGTGCGTCCATAAATGTGATCTCCATGAGCACCCTTCAGTTGTGTGGGGTCGAACAGGAACAGATAAGACCTTCTTCAATCACAGTCACGGCTTATGACAATAGCAAAAGGCCGCCACAAGGGATGATTATTCTAAGGGCAGAGCTAGGTCCTATGTCAGTCCCCACGGAATTCCATGTCCTCGACATGGACCCCACATTCAAGGCCATACTGGGTCGCCCTTACATTGAAGCCATAGATGCTGTGCCTTCCACCAACCATCAGTGCTTGAAGTTTCCTTACAATGGAAGAATTATTAAAGTAGTCAGCACACCTGTCCTTCACACGGTGGATGCTATCAACACCTCTCTGCCCTCTGTTTGGCCATCTCATCGGCCCATATTGTCATTGCTGGACGTGTGCGATTCATCTCACATTCCGCTAGCACCAAAGAAGCCGATCAAGGCAACAACGCCATATCTCCCTTTTCACTCCAAAGGTTGGGAGATTATGAGAAACATCGGCTATCAACAGGGCAAAGGTCTGGGTGCACAGCTACAAGGTAGGTTGAAACCACCAAAGGAGATTAGGCCGAACCGCAGGTTTGGCCTAGGCTTCAAAGGACCATTCAAGGCGGATTGGAAGCCCCTCACATGGACCCTATCAAACCACTTCAACAAAGGGCCCGTTATTCAGATGGGGGAATATCCGCAAGAAGCACATGGGGGGTCGCATGTTGTGTATTCAGCCGAAAAATGTCCGAGGGTCACCAAAAGAGGCAAGATCAAAGACCCGGAATGCGAATGGGACAAATGGTTTGATATACGGGACGTTTCCGTTGCGTTGGAAAGGATGTTCTCGTCTCCCCAGCTTGAAGGACCGACATTGATCTCCGGAATGCTAGAAAATATCATTACTGTTGCCAAGGTCCCAAACTATCCTCATCCTCGCCAAAAGGACCCTATCACAAGCGGATCTTCATCCGCCATCACCATCACCACCGATGACTCATTAGCCGTCATCTTCTCCATTCACTCGCCGCAACCTTTGTTGCTGTCATCTTCTTGGGCCAGACGGTTGTCTGATGATCTTCCCAGATCCCCCTCTCTACTTACATACCTGCGCGGGTTTCTTAACCCGCGCCAGGTCTTCAATCATGATCTGCTCTACGAGCCTCCCAATCCTCTAGCCATAACCACTTTTTCCTCTCCCCCGATCTCTTTCCACTGTTTTGTCATCAAAAATGAAAACGAAAAAAAAATGTCAATTTCTAAACTCCTCAACAACACATCTTCGTTGAGGAAACTTCCTACATCTCCCACGGGTGCGTCCCGCCCTGCGGACCACCCGTCCAAGGTCCGATGAGCGACCTTTTCTACCCCTCCTCTGAGGGGTCTTCCCCTGTACATTCTTCACCATCCTCTTCATCTTTTTCTTCTTCTGTAAATAATGTCAGTCAATCTAGGAATAATAAGTCAAAGGTAGTACCTAGGAAGAAATCCAAGGGTAGGCAGATCCCTCGTCGATTCCTTCTGGATTTAGCCGCCAGGTGTCAGGCCCTTCTTGCCGTCCCTCAGTTGCTAGAAAATCCCATCCAGCTACCGGAAATAGAATGTGAGGGCAACTGCACAATTAATGAGGGGTATGGAGTCTACGAGATCACAGATGAAGAATACCCTACTGAAGATGAGGGTGAAGAATATGAGGATGCGGCTGGCGCGTATGCTAGTGGAATAAGGAGATTCGACGAGCCGTCAACTGCCGTAGAAGAGTCCACCAAAGAAGTCAACTTGGGAACTGAGGAAGACCCTAGGATCATCCTCATAAGTGATAATCTACCACCCTCTGAAGAAGAGGCATTAATTGAAGTTCTCAAGGAATATAAGGACACGTTTGCATGGAGCTACGAGGATATGCCGGGTCTGGATTCAACCCTGGTCGAACACCGTTTAACCCTAAAACCAGGGTCCGTCTCGGTAAAACAAAGGTTAAGGCGTTTCCACCCTCAAATGGCTTTGAAAATGAAAGAAGAAGTCGACAAGCTCCATAAAGCCAGGTTTATTAGAGTCGTCCTTTATCCTCAATGGGTGGCAAACATTGTCCCGGTCATGAAGAAAGATGGGAAAGTCAGGATTTGCATCGACTTCTGGGACCTTAACCGCGCGTGTCCAAAGGATGATTTTCCCTTGCCTCACATTGATGTGTTGATCGACAACACAGCGGGGTATGAGACCCTCTCATTTATGGATGGAATTTCAGGATATAATCAAATTCGTTTGGCAGAAGAGGATCAAGAGAAGACATCATTCACTACACCTTGGGGAACATATTATTACGTGGTCATGCCGTTTGGGTTAAAGAATGCTGGAGCTACTTACCAAAGAGCTATGATGGCCATATTTCACGACATGATGCACATATATCTGGAGGTGTATGTGGATGATCTATTGGTGAAATCAAGGACCAGGATGGAACATCCAAGGGTTTTGGCTAAGGTCTTGCAGAGATCAAGGGAGTTCCAATTGAAAATGAACCCGAAGAAGTGTGTGTTTGGCGTATCATCGGGCAAATTACTGGGCTTCATTGTGAGTAAAAGAGGGATCGAGATAGATCCCGACAAAGCTAAGGCCATCAGGGATATGCCACCTCCCAAGAATTTGAGGGAAGTCCGAGGTTTAATCGGGAGGTTGCAGTTTATTCGTCGATTTGTGTCTCAGCACTCACAAAGGTGTAGACCTTTCTATGAGTTGACCAAGCCAGGAGTAGAATTCCACTGGGATTCTAAATGCCAAAAAGATTTTGAAGGGTTAAAGGAATATCTGGCTAGTCCACCCATTCTCATTCCACCCAAACCAGAAAAACCTCTGATCCTCTACATCTCCGTCTTGGATGACTCTGTGGGAGCTGTCCTCGCACAAGTTGATGAAGAAGGCAAGGAACGGGCAACCTATTACTTGTCCAAACTTCTCAATCCCTGTGAGCAGAAGTACACAGTCATGGAGAAAACCTATGCTGCCCTTGTTTGGGTGGTGCAGAAATTGAAGCACTACTTCTTGGCTCATGAGGTCCACTTGATTGCTCGCATGAACCCTATCAAGTTTCTTCTGGAGAAATCCATCCTTACTGATAGGCTAGCACGCTGGCAAAGTTTTCTTTCCCAGTTCGACATCACCTACATCCAGCAAAAGGCAATTAAAGGCTATGCCATAGCCGAGCATCTCGCCCACCATCCTCTCCCCAAGTTTGACCCTGTCCAATCAGAGTTTCCAGATGAGGAACTAATGTCCATCGCCCAATCCGACAAGCCAATGTGGACATTATATTTTGATGGAGCTCTAAATTCCCAAGGGAAGGGTATCGGCATTGTCCTTCTAACGCCTGAAGGTGTTACCATCCCAGAGGCATTTCAGCTCGCGTTCCCAGTCACCAACAACATCGCTGAATACGAGGCTCTTCTAGCTGGCTTGGAACTAGCCCATTCTTTCTATATCACTGAGTTGCGAGTCGTGGGTGATAGTCAACTCATTCTCCGCCAGGTGCTTACCAAATATCGCACCCTCGATCCCAAGCTCAAACCCTATCAGGAGCTGATCTCCGCCTTTGCCAAATTGTTCACCAAGCTGATCTTTGTCCATGTTCCTCGCGAACAGAACATTCTGGCCGATGCCCTCGCCTCCTTGGCGTCATCCTTCAAATTTCCTTTAGGTGCATGGTTTAGATCCATCATTCTCTACAAGCGTCTTGTCTCTGCCGTTCAGGACCCTTACCTCTTAAAGATCAAGGAACGAGTCCTACAGAAGATCCAGAAGGGAGAAATTCTTGAGAAGAGGGAGATCATGCTGGCAGAAGTCGAAGAAGAGCTGGCTGACGATGAGAAACCATGGTTCTATGAAATTGTCAAATATTGTAAAGATCAGTCTTATCCTGAAGGAGCCACCATAGAAGATAAGAAAGCCATAAGAAGGGTGGCTCAGAAATACACATTGGTTGGAGGTCTACTCTATAGGAGGAGCCTTACTAGCGTTCTGTTAAGGTGTCTTGACGACAATGAGGTTTGGAAATGCGTAGAAGAAGTACACTCGGGTGTGTGCGGTGGCCACGTGAATAGCCAGATGCTCGCCAAGAAGATCATTAGGCAAGGCTTTTACTGGCCCACTATGGAAGAGGATTGTGCCGTCTATGTCCGTAGGTGTGTCAAGTGTCAACTTCACGCCGATAAAATCCATTCACCATCTTCCTCACTTCATCCAATATCCTCCCCATGGCCTTTCTCCATGTGGGCATTCGACATCATCGGTCCCCTAGGTGATCCCAATTCTCTCACCAAACAAAAATCTTTCATCCTTACTGCGACGGAATACTTCACCAAATGGGCCGAAGTTGAAGCTTACGCGGAAATCAAGGCATCAACAGTATGCAAGTTCATCATGAAGAACATCCTCGCCAGGTTCGGCGTCCTAAGCACAATCGTCACCGACAATGGGCCACAGTTCATTTCTCAGGACCTTCAGGACCTCTGCAAAAGGTACGCAATTGCACTGCATCATTCATCGCCTTATTACCCACAAGGTAATGGCCAAGCGGAGGCCACCAATAAAACATTGATCAAAATCATCAAGAAAACATGCGAGTCCAGTAAGTTTTCAGACTGGCCAGAAAAGCTTATCGAAGCTCTATGGGCCTATCGCACTTCAATCCGTACCCCCACCGGGCAGACTCCGTTTTCCCTTGCTTACGGTATGGAAGCGGTAGTCCCGTACGAGACTCTGATCCCTTCTCTCAGGATACAATTGGACGAGGAATGTCCCCTCGACGACCGTCGTAATTCACTCCTCGCCCAGTTGGAACTCTTGGATGAGAAGCGACTGGCCGTTGCCGAGCATGTGCGTGTGTATCAAAATAGACTCGCTCGCTTTTACCAAAAGAAAGTCATTGAGAGAAAATTCAAAGTCGGTGAGATGGTCGTAAAATGAATTTTTGTCAAACCTGGAGGGCCGCGTTCTAAGCTCCAACCCAATTGGGAAGGACCATTTGTAATTCAAGCCGTGTACCCTGGCAACGCCTACAAGCTAGTCAACGCCGAAGGGACCGAGTTATCCCACCCTTGGAATGGGCTTTATCTTAAAAAGTACTACCCTTAGCATAGTGCCAAAACGTCAAAAAAAAACAAAAAAATCATGAAAAGACAGAAAACATAAAAAACAACAAAAATATTGAAAATCACTAAAAATATGGAAATTTTAAAATGCCGATGCCTGGTGGTCACCGTATAGTTAAATCTCTGCATCCAACCTTCATGTTAGGATAGGGCCCATTAAGGCTTGGTAGGCACCGGGTCTTGGTTTGCCAGAACCGTGGAGATCCCTGTCCGGCCACCTCGGCCTATGCTCGCTCAAAGGAAGCCAACATGTACTCACTTACGTATTTTATCTAAAAAAAAGTTGGTAGCATCACCTACGGTGGGGCCTCATTCGGAAGATCTCCAGAAGCTGTAATCTTTATTCTTTTCTCTTTGACCAAATGAGACAGTCGGCGCCCTTAAAACGCTGAGCATGAGAAACCAAAACTCAAACCCCCAAGGGCAAGAGTAGGATCCATTTCCTCGAGCATCGATCAGAGCATGAGAAGAGGGCAGTGTCCCCGCAGACATACAAAAGGGTGCTCACAAACATCAAACGACTATATCTTCCTCGCAAAAAGAAACACAAAATCAAAATCAAGAGAAAAGCCTGGTCGTGACCGTGCCTGATGCGATAAATGAAACCCCTCAAAGCAAAAGTCTGAATCCACAAAAGGGGCCATAGAATGTAAATGCTCGGGATTTGGTCCGAAGTTGTCCGAAAGGAAAGAGTTAAATGGGCCCTTATTGGCTCGCCGGTTAACGATTTTGCCGATCCTCTCAGGAGGTTTATCCCCTACGCTCTTCCTTCTTCCTTTAAAGGTGAAAGCTCGACGGAATGTCTGAAGGGGGAAACCCGCCAAGGTTTATGACCTTATTTTAATACAAACATATGGTTGCCTACTTTGAAAAGTAGAAGCTATCGCTGCGAAGGAGTCTCTGTATTTTTGGCTGGTCAAGACCCCTGTTTACCATCTGGGTGTCTTCTTGTTTAACCTTAGGATTAGGCCAATGCAAGCGCGTCACCTCTGGGTGTGACGGCGCCTGATTCCGGGTCAGCGTCGCGCGGTTGGTCGTTAGGGTTCCAGGGTGTTCCATCATATACCATCTAGAGTTGTGAGGAAACAGACCCGGGTCGGGCAAATCATTTACCTCAAACACCTTTTGGGCGAATCCCTGTGGTCGGAAGCAACTGGGAGCCTAAGCATGGCATGGCGGTATTGTCATCAGGGTAAGTCTTAGTCGGCGGGATTATCATTCGAGGGGTCTAGATGCCCAAATCAACCTAGATGTGCACTTAGGATACCTGGGAGGTTAGTAAGAAACCCCTGTTCTCATGAAGGTTAGGTGCCATATGGGTGCTCATCAGGCGTTAGCGACAAAAAAATGATAAAAAAAAGGGAAAACGTAGATATTTGGAAAACAAAAAAAATATTAGAATGATAACAAAGACAACAAAAAAATGCCAAAAATAAAAAATAATCATTTCGCATGATTGCATTTGTATGCAGCATTTCACTTTTAAATTCCGCTTGCATTAGTGTGCTTGTCTGTCACATTCATCATTATCGCATCTTTCCCTTGCCTTCGTTAATAAAGGCTTGGCCCCTTGACCCATTATCAAGGATAGTTGAAGTGAACACCTGCTTATTGAGCAAGGGGCCAAGTCAGAACAGAGATACTGACCTGTTTGTTTCAGTGATGCGTGCAGGGATTCAAGATAGCAAAAGTGAGATGAAAATCAAACAAAATCATACCTTTTATTCCATTCTTAAATAAGGAATTGTACATTAAGCTCCACCTTCTCTCTCTACATTACTTGTCCCGCCACTCTCCGGGTAAAACGCCATCAAGGGTGCTACCCAACTACGAAAAGCGGTACTTCTACCGCTTTGTACACCTCTTCCCATTCCCACACCCCGGCGCTGATCCGTGGGAGCATCAAATGAGCTACTGACACGAAAGCCACGCTCTCGTGCTCTTCAGTAGCGCTCCTCACCATCTCTCAGCCATTGTTCAGCGAGGCCAAGGCTAGTTCGGAGTTTGAACAACTGGGCCTCCATGACCCTTCGCTCCTCCCTTTCAGCTAATCTGTCAGCTTTCTCTCTTTCTCTGTCCCTCTCTTTCTCTGCCCGTTCTCTCTCACGGTCTTCCCTCTCCAATTGAAGGGTGATCCTCAGTTCCATGGCATCCCTGGAAGAATCGTCATCGGGACGATGCCGTAATTCCTCCTCCAGCTCTGGTATTCTAGCCTCTCTCTGTGCAGCATGGGCAAGTGACTCCTGCATCTCCTTTTCCTGCCAGATGTACTATCTCAGATATGTGGCAAGGTATAAACAAGGAGAACTCAACACTGAAACTCTTACATGTATAGAGAGCATTCCTTCTGCCTCCGCGGCACGCTGCGTAGTCCGAGCAAGTTGCTCGTGAAGTAAATTAAGTTCTGAGGCGGGGATCCATAAGTTGGAAGAGACGCCGCCTCCTCCCATCGCTGACGAAGCCGCGTCAATCTGAGCGCGCTATAACCACATGGGATGAAAATTAGCGGCCGAACGCCATCAATCTAGAGTTTTAATTAGGAGTGCGCATTGTACATACACCTACCGAAGTGCTCAAGGCTCCATGGGTGTCACCCAATTGTTGCTCCGTTTCTGCCAGGCGTGATCGCAAGTCCGCTATCATGGTATCACGGACATCCTGCAACCATAGGAGTCAGCATCCACAGAGAGGAGAGGAGGAAAGGAGAAAAGAGGAAAAGGAGACCCACCTTCAAAAGTCCCCGGGGTTGGAGCCGCTCTGCGTACATTGTCTTATACAGACGCAGATAGTCTTCACTATCCTGCGCATGTGATTCCATGATTGTGCCACCTCGTTGCCAGTCTTCATACTGTTCGGGGAATCGCACACGCCAATCAACGCAAGTTGCCGGTCCCCGTGTCTTTCTTCCAACGCGAGGTGGCGCAGTCGTATCCACCCATTCCTGGGCCAGCCCTAGGGTCCTCATAACCAATCGTAGCCGAAGCGGATCGATTTCATTTAGGTAGTGTATCCACAATTCCCGTCCGAACTGGGCACGACTTGTTAAAACCCATGGTTGATCGGCATCGACCATGCCTGAGTAGGGTCTCCAGTTTACCTAGGTGAGGTTGTACATACCCGTTTAGCTGGTTAAATATATACATATATATATATAATCCCACCATCGCTGCAGGGAATTCCTGTAGCTCGCGCCTTAGCACCATCAGTTGGTAGGTTACAGGCGCTGCACCCATGATCGGTTGCCACCGCCTGGCTAATGGCACCATCGCTGGCCGCCAATGCCGAGCTCTCCCCATCGGGAGGTAATAATAGCTCCACAGCTACATCATCATATGCCGTCAATGCCTCAAGTGGACTATTACAAATAAACACAAAAATATATAATAAAAATAAACAAAAAAAATACCTGGATAAGTGGTGTGAACCCACTCACAATCATCTCACGATCTGCCTCTTGGGACAGGCCCGTAAACAAGTGCGCTAGCATGGCAGCTCCCCAGGCATACTGTCATACTCTTTCGAGGTCAGATAGCAGCCCTAGGAAACGACAATGGATGCCGTCTCCTTTCGAGCTCAGTATCAATCTCCCTAGGAAAAAGAGGAGAAATCTCCTCAAATCCATATTAGATCTCTCCCAATTGTCAAAATCTGTGCAAAACACAGCACGACATCCCCTTTCCATCCTCTCCATAAATTCTTCCGAGGACTCGTCGTCCCGTTGACGAGTATCAGTGGGCCCTAATGCCCCCATGATAGACGCCCTAGCTACTGATCTGTGCTTCCGACTGTCTAAGTCCAACCCCAGTAGCTTCTGGGTGCCTTCTCGATAATCCGCATAGGTGACGCCGGTCACTACCTCACCATCCACTTTGAGGCTCGTGATTCGGACCACATCTTCTAGACTGGGCACCATGTGCCCCCATGGCATCAGGAATGCCCGACTTACTGGGTCCCATCTTTCGCACAAGGCTTGGATAAGGGCCAGGTCGAGTTGGATTGGCTCGATCTGAAGAAAGGCACCAAATCCCATCACGTCTAGCCTGGCCTTCTGAAAATCTGGGAGACCCCTGTATGCGGCCACTGCTAACTCCCATGAAATGTGTGATTTCATCACACTCTGTGCGTGCATAAGAAATGGAGAAGGGTTTTGTCAAGAGGAAGGAAGAAAGAATGAGAAAAGGGCAGGAAAGCTCAGCTTACGAGTTGTGACTGGGTCCGCTCGCTGAACTGCCCTTCGAGGTCCGAGAGTTTCCTAGAACTGCTACCGCTGGATCTGCTTCTCTTCGAGGAGTGGGAAGATTTGCCCTCCATCCGGAATCCTGAGTTCCTCCTAGTACCCTTCAAGTTGGCCCTCGATGCCCCTCGAAGAACAAAAGAGGAAGGTATATATAGAAATGGGAGAAGGGTGGGCCAAGATTGCCTCCAACGATAGCCCTCACAATAGGGCGCCTCCCCTGCGGTCCCATGAGTCACTTCACCACCCGCACAAGGTGATGGATCGGACGGTGTAATATGATGACCTGCTCCCTATGGCGCCCTGTCATAACGTGGAGGCCATCCGCAAAGTTTGAAAAATCATCCGGGAGAAGAGGCCGAAGCTGTCATCATTGAGCTTGACGACAGATCCCCGTGAAAGAATAGTCGCAACAAGATGACATCCTCCGTCTAGGGCAGGATGTCAGCAGACACATCACATGAGAACAGTACAAAGAAGCATAGGGAAGAAGGGACGCACAAGAAAACAAACAAACAACAAAAAATCAAATCACTCATAAGTCTACATAAGCTGTCACAAACATTACAATCATAGAGAGAAGACGGGTCCACTGACTCGCCAACTCTCGACATCATCTTCATGCTCATCCCTCTAGGCGTCCCTCTCCTCTCCCCCGGGGTGAGGATCCCTCGGAAGCCTCCTGGACCCCCGTGCAGTGCTCGCCTCGCCTCGTGGCACCTGCTCCACAGCAGGGGCTCGCTGCTCCTCCTCTGGCGTGGCGAGGAAGCCACCAGTAGAAAAGCATCCGGACCGGCGAAGTAGCGCCCCTAACTCTCGCGCTCTCTCGTAGCGCGTCTTCATTGCTCCTAACCTCTGCGCCATAACCTGAAGGCCTAACTGGAGCTCCCTCACTTGGGCCTCCAAGGCCTTCTTCTCGGCCTGGTCTCGCTGTCGCTCGGCCCTTCTCTCCTCTCTCTCTCTCTCTCTCTTCTTCCCTCCTCGTCACCTGGAGAAGGACCCTTAACTCCAAAATGTCGGGAGAGGGCCTCCCCTCACCTCGACGCTGCAGCTCTGCCACAGCTGCGGCCCAGGCATCACGCTCCTCTTCAGCACGAACCGCGCGGGCCACCGCACTGGCAAGTTGCTCCTGGAGGGAGGCGATCTCTAGAAAAAGAGCCTGAGGATTGGAGGACGATCCGACAGCCATCCCTACCACCGTTTCCTGCTGAGTACATAAAAAATAGATAGACAACGGCCGTTGGTTAAATTCTGGAATTTCATGACAAGAATAAAAATTTTGAGGCCCTATTGTCACCTCCGTCTGTCTCCCAAGCTGAGGAGCCCCCGCTCGGTCCCCCCTCCGCTACTGCAGGAGGCCGCCACTGCCCTGCACCGGTGCGCTCCCTTGTTGTCCAGGGGAATGTACGCGCCGGTCCTCGAGCTTCGCCTTGTCGCGACTCTCCTTCCTGACATGGCTCGGCTCATCCGCGCTCGCCCACTCGTCAGCCAAGCCCGGGATTCTCACCGTACCCTGCATCAAAGAGGGAGGTCCCCCGTCAGTTAACGAGAACGCGTCCCCTGTCAAGGACACGCCCATCATGTGAGTGCCGCCCTCGCCAAACCCCTTCCACTCCCACACCACTCGCTCCAGACTCAAAACAAGTCATAGAGGTGGGAATCGAAGCACTCACCCAGCCGCGTTCGCCTCCTTCCGCGCCATCGGGCCCCTCGGGTCCCACGAGTGCTCTAAAAGGCCCTTCCACTTCCGTCGACGCCTCTCCATGCTCGGGCGCATCCCTCCTCGGGTGAGGAGTCCCTCGCCCCTCTCTCCCCTCACCACGATCTGGCCCACCGAACTCCATCGATCGAGAGAAGAAGAAGATGAAAAGGGGCGAGCAAATCTCGGCAGGAGGCGGGCTCTTTTGCGGGTAAGGCACGAAGAAAGGAAGGCCGCCTGGCGCTTTAAATTTGAAATTCGAAGGATAAGACGCGTCCTCACGCCAGGACGCGCCAAAAAAAAAAGAGAAGGATGTTCTTTCCGTGCGAGGCGTAGTTCCTTACTTTTCAGGGCAAGGTCTCGTGAAGCGTGCCTCGAAACAACTCGGTGCAAGAGAAGAAGCGTGGAAAAGGGAAAGTGCATACGACAAAAGGAACCATTTCATTGCACATAAGCAAATAGTCAATTATACATCATAAAGTGAGGAAGGTGGAGTGTACAAGCAACTCTCTAACTCTCGCTACCACCCTCCTGATCATCTCTCTCCTCCCTCCTCTGACGGGGATCCCTAGGGGGCCTCCGCGAACTCTGAGAGGCGGTGCTCGCCTCGCCCTATGGTGGCATGCCAGCCTCGAAGGCTCGGCGATGCTCCTCGGCCAAAGAAACCAGAAAGCTGCCCATGGAGAAAGAACCAGACTGACGAAGTCGCGCCCCGTGCTCCTTCGCCCTCTGATACCGCTCCTCGCTCTCCCGAAGCCTCCTCTCCGCAGTGCCGAGACTCAATCGGAGCTCCGTCAGCTGGGCCTCCAGAGCCCTCCTCTCATCCCGTTCTCGCAGTCGCTCCGCCCTCCTGTCCTCCCTCTCTCTCTCTCTGTCCTCCCTCTCTCTCTCTCTGTCCTCCCTCTCTCTCTCCCTCTCCCTCTCCCTCTCCTCTCTCTCCCACATCGCCTCTCTCCTCGACAGCTCGAGGGCAAAACTCAAATCCCGCACGTCGCGAGGGAGCTCCTCAGCCTCCCTTCGCCGCTCCTCCTCCAGCTCCGCAATCCGGGCGTCACGCTCTGCCGCCCAGGCGTCGCGCTCCTGCTCGGCACGAACAGCATGGGCCAGGGCCTCTCGAATCTCGGCCACCTGCCAAAACCCACATGCACCGTAAGAGAGCAGTGAAAGAAGAAGAGCAACTGGAAAGAAGTCGGGGTCAAGCAGGACTTATTCGAGCCGTGCGGTCACGCTCGGCCTCTTCAGCCTGGGCCACCGCGTACACCAACTGCTCCTGAAGGGCAGAAACCTCCGGAGGAGGGCCCCATAAACTGGAACCCGCTCCACCAGCCATCCCGACTGTCGCTGCCTGGTGGGCCCGCTGAAACACAAAGCAAACGACAGTCAGAGGTTAAGCATCAAAATCCAGGTCATAAAAAAAAATGCATTGCATAGACTCACCAGGATCTCCAACTCCTGTCGGATGGCCACCAACTGCCGCCTGGCGTCTGCCAGCTGGGCTCGCAGGTTGGCAATCATGTTGTCACGAGCATCCTACACCGCATGAAAGTTAGTGTCACATGCATATACGTATAGAAAGGAGGACATTTCCATTTCACACTTACCCCTGCCATGCCACCAAGGAAGTGACGCTCCCCGTACGTAGCCCGGTACCGTCTCAGGTAGTTAGTGATGTCTGGCACATGGGACACCACTGGGACCCCGCCCTGCTGCCAGTCCTGGTACTGTGCAAGGAAGCGCGTACGCCAGTCCATGATCTTTGCCTTCCCCTTGGTCTTCCGCCCGACGCGGACCGACTCGTCTACGTCAACCCACTCCTGGGCTAATCCCAACATCCTCATAACCAGCCTAACCCGGAGCGGCTCGATCTCGTTCAGGCAATGGACCCACACGTCCCGCCCAAAACGAGGACGACCCGCTACAACCCAAGGCTGGCCGGCATCGGCCATGCTCAGGTAGGGCCTCCACACCACCTGCATCACCATACATGCATCATGTTAGTTGCTATTTCGCTCAATTGAGTCACATGCGTAAAAACACCAAAAAAAATCATACGCATCATACCATAGCCTCGGAGTACTCGCTCAGCTCCCGACGAAGCGACGCCAGCTGGTAGCCGTGGGGTGCCGCGACCATGAACGGCCTCCACTGTCGCGCCAGAGGCACGGCTCTCCTATTCCCCTGTCTGGCTCTTCCCATCGGGAAGTAGTAGTAGCTCCACACCTACATCCATCATACATCATTAGCCCGACTAATTACATATTTAGCTACAGTAAAATCCATAAATAAAATGTTTACATGGAGAAAAGGTGCGAAGCCGCTGACTGTCGTCTCCCTCTCTGAGGTCTGGGAGAGATCGGTGATCAAATGGGCAAGCAGAGCCGCTCCCCACGCATAGTCCCCCACTCTGTCCAGATCCGCCAGGATCCTGAGGAAGCGACAGTGGATGCCGTCACCCTTCGTCCCCAGCAAGAGGCGGCCCAGGAAGAAGAAGAGGAACCTCCGGAGGTCTAGATCAACCAGCTCCCGCTCGCTCGGGTCCTGGGTGAAAGCTGCACGAGCGTCTCCCTCCAATCGTGCCAGAAACTCCGCTCCAGTCTCGCTAACCCGCTGGCGCGGGTCACCGAATCTGAGCGCCTCCATAATCTCCACTCGGCCGACTACCCTAATGTCTCTGTCAGTCGGGCTCGTCTCTAGCCACAGCAGGTCTAGGGCACTCTCTCGGTAATCGGGGTAAGTGACCCCGCTGACTGCCTCTCCGTCAACCCGTAGCCCGGTGATCCGAGCCACGTCCTCAAGTGTCGGCACCATGTGCCCCCAGGGCATCAGAAACGCCCGGCTCGGCGCGTGCCACCGCTCCCTCAACGCCTGAATAAGAGGAAGGTCAAGCCGGAAGGGCTCGATCCTGAGAAAAGCTCCAAAACCCATGGCGCCCACCCGCGCCCTCTGAAAGTCCAGCATCCCACGGTACGCTGCCACCACCAGGGACCAGCTGATCCGGCTCTTCATCATGCCCTGCACACCACAAAAAAACAAATAAAAAAAAGAAACACATCAGCATCATGGATAATAATAAACAACAACACTGTACATAATATTTATTTATTTTTTATTATTATTTTAAAAATATATATATATATATATTTAAAGGCGTCCACCCCCTTGGACGCTTTCATTTTACTTCCTTTGTTTTATTTTAGCAAAACAAAAACAAATAAAAAATAAAATAAAAATAATATATTGTCATGAAGGCGTCCAACTCAGTGGACGCCTCCTTATTTTTAATTTTATTTTATTATTTACGTAATAACTCAAAAATAATAATAAAAAAAAATAAAATTAAAAAAGAAAAGTTGGAGGCGTCCAGGCCCCTGGACGCCTCCTTCCCCCACTCACCGGCCTTCTCCGCACCATCTCTCGCCCGCCTGTTTAGCCTATAAACCAACAAATTAGAGTTCTGAGGGGCTTATCGGGTCATGCTCATCCTCTCCGGCGTCGCTAGCACCCGCAGGACCCTCCACGGCCAAAGGAGGCGCCTCCTCTTCCTCGGCAATCTCCTCTTCCGCGGTAATCTCCTCTCCCACGGCAGCCTCCTCGGCATGATCCCTCGACCTCCTCGGACGAAGAGCCCGTCGTTTCCGCCTCTCTCCACCCTGGCTCGGGCCTTCTTGCTCCATTGCGAACTAGAAATGGGTCGTTAGAATGAATAGTAGAAGAGAACAGGGGGTGAGACCCCCTTTATATAGAAAATCACCAGGATTTGGGGCGTCCAAGCGCCTAGACGCCCCCTCTTTTTTATTTTATTAAAAATTCAAAAAAAACATAGGGGCGTCCAAGCGCCTGGATGCCCCCACAACTAAAAAATAAAAAAAAATTGAAAAAGAAAATATAGGGGCGTCCAGGCTCATGGACGCCCCCATATGAAACAAAATAAAAATAAAAATAAAAAAATAAAAAGAAAAGATAGGGGAGTCCATGCCCCTGGACGCGCCCACAAAAAGAACAAATTTTTTCAAAATTTTTTCAAAAAATTAGGGGCGTCCAGACCCCTGGACGCCCCCATTTAAGCATATAAAAATGTATATACACACACACACACACACACACACACACACACACACACACACACACACACACACACACACACACACACACACACACACACATACACACACACACATATATATATATATATATGACCATAATATGAATAAACCAGAACATAAAGGCGAAAACACAAAAAGCAAAAAGAAAAATAAAAATCATAAAAAAATAATAATTCAGGGAACAACGGTCCAAAATGCCAAATGCCAGATTTTATTCCATCAGAAAGCAGAGCGGGCTACATCAAGGGCTTAGGCACTCTAGGCCTCAACTTCCCCAGTTCGGTTACATAAGCTCTCCACAGCTCACATTCTTCCCCCACGTGCGCTAAGGCTTTTCCCGCAACACTTGTCTTCCAGGGTGCTTTAATGGCCTTCGCTTCCTTCGCGTCCGCTTTCGTGCCCAACTCCCTCTTCTTCAAAGGGACAATGACGGTCAGCAGTGGGAACGAGTGGCGTGGAATGCCGATCTAGAGACAGCACCGATGTGCGTTATAAAGGACAAACTCAGTCGCGCCGATCAGTTGGAGTTTAGCTTTGGGAGAAGACCTCATGAGAAGTTCAAGTGAGAGTAGACATGCCGGTGCGCAAGTGAAGAAGCTTTGTGTCATGGTTCGGAAGTGAGACCGCCAATCTTCCCGTTTCTTCAGCCACGGAACACGGTTCGCCACAGTGCCACCGAAGCCTAACACATCGGCTATGTGATAAAGGGGGCTTTGTTGGAAAAGCTTTGAAGCAGTCGGCATCCCCTCACGGTGGTCGAATTTGAAGTGCAAATCGACCCAGCAACTCAGAACAAGTGCGCAACCAAAAGGAGGCCTACCCATGCTCGAGGCGGTAAAACTACTGTAAAGGTAGGCAAGGACGGCGGGTCCCACCCTCTTTCCACTGCAGATCCCGCAGATAGCACTCAGTTGGGTTTCTTCCACTATGTTGTCGGTATGAGGGAACAAGAGAGCGCCTGCCAGACAAATGGTGAACCCTTTCATGATTCCTTCCAAATAGTCATCGTCTGGTGGCCCTCTAAGGGCATCCATAACCCACTCCGCGAGCCTTTGTAAATCAATTCCCTTTTGAGTACGGACCTTTCTGGCTGCGTCGGGTGGCATGAAGCTTCCAAGGACGCTCTCGGAAGTCCCCTGGGTCAGCATCCGCATAGCCTTAACCTTCCCGTCACTCTTGAATTTCTTCAATCCGAGCAGAAGTTCCACCTCCTCAAGGAGAATGGTCATCTCGAACGTCGGGAAGATGAAAGTGTGGGTCTGGGGATGCCAGATCTCCACTAATGCACCCATAGCCGCCCAGTCCATGCGGATTCTCTCGTAGTGCTTGGCGTGAATAAGGAGCCCCTGAAGATGCCACTTCGAGAGTATAGCCCTCATGCCAATAGAGATGTTGGAAGTTAGCTCTGAAAGCCATGGCAGTTTGGAAAACTTCATCGGGCCCGGAAAGAGTGGATACGGCTAGAAAGAAGAAGAGAAAGGAAGGAAAGTGAGAAGAGAGTTTATGTAATAAATTTGAAATAAATCAACTTACCATATGCGACTGGATCATCCCACTCAGATGACCCTCGAGGTCTGAAAGTCGCCTGATCTCACTGCTAGGCCTGCCCCTCTTCATAACGTAGGAAGACTCTCCTTCCATCCTGAAATCCCTAGACCCTCCTCTTCTCCTCCTCCTGAACTTTCAAAACTCCCCTTGGTACATTTGAATAAACTAGCCTAAGGGAGGTACTTATAAGAAAGGAGAGGTGCTACGGGACGGGACGTGTCACATGAGTGGTCAAGTCGTCAGTGTTTTATCCTTGTACTGTGGCATGATTCTGCTATATTTCTGCTGCTTTCTGATGTATTTAATCTATGATGGTCTGTGCAGGTTTTACCAACGGACGTTTTTCACCCTATCTTGTATACCATCCTTCAGTGTTTGGTCCCCCGTGTCATGCATCATACTATATGATATTTACGCTATTAGAACACGTCAAGGACCTTGCGACCCGAACGAATCTGGGATTTGAGTTCCCCTTCAACAAAAACAGTGATAATTCCAGAAGAATTTGGGTTGTACGGATAGGCCGTTAACTGGTGATAGCGTGGGAACGACGGTTCCATTCAGTGAGTCGGTGCGCGGATAAATGGGCCCCAGCTCAGTATCAGCTCACTGGATCGGTATCCTGACCCATTCTTAATGAGTTGACAATATTATCCTTGGCTATTTTCTATTCTAGTTTGTTTTAAATTTTTCTTTAAACCCAACATGCATTCATATAGGACTTTGAGTCTATTGCGGAAGATCATTCAAGTGATTCGATTGCGAAAGCCATTGTGCTTCAATTCTTACAAATATGAGATATTCCATTCTGAATGAAATACTGAGTTTCCTTGAAACGGCCCTACGCTGCCCTTCCAAACGAGACCCTTGTTTGGACAGACCCTCAGATATTCCTTTACTTTTTACGTTGTTTGACCCACCTTGGCCGCAGCACTTCCACATTGGCTGGTAACCGCTCCCCAATGGTGAAACCTGCAGGTTTATGACCCAGGTACTTCCACACCGACAAGTTGGTCTCCTTCATTTTCATGCCTGAGCGCACATCTCACCCTCCCTTGTTTGATTTCCGTCCAAACAATCGTCAAATTTGAAAGACCTTCTTCAAAGTCGCCTCATCGAAACTACAGGAAAGATTCCAAACAGTCATGTCAAAAGCGTGTCTCATCACACCTTGGCATCAACTTATCAGTCCATTCCCACTCCATTTCACTCCACTTCGATACCATTCCATTACGTGTCACTCCCTTGCAAAGCAGACGCCAAGGCGGGGCAGCTGTAGACACGCTATTCCTGACGTCCCCTGAGAAAATCTCATATTACCACGCGACGCCCCGCAGCGGCTTTCGCATTTTGAATCACTTGAGTGTTTCCTATCTTTGAGTCTTCTCTCATCTTCTCGGCGAGTAGCGTAACGCTCCTTCGACATCCAGAAACCGCCTCGTTGTGGAAATCATGTGGCATTCGAACAGCATCAACATCAATCGCATGCATCAGAAGTTGCCGGGACCAGGAAAATACCCAACGGATGACTGCCGACGCCCCTTTCGGGGGAATCCGGGGGTCATCATGGAGGCGTCCAGGCCCTTGGACACCTCCATCAATACAAAATAATGACAAAAATATATATATATAAGATTGAACAAAAAATATATATATATAATTTCATGGAGGCATCCATGCCCATGGACGCCTCCATCAAACAGCTCACGGGCGAACCCCGGCCATCGACTGACCGTTGCTCAGCCTGTCGTTTGAATAAAATCCAAGCTATGAAAGCGTCCAGGCCCCTGGACGCCTCCATCAACCAGCTCACGGGCGACCCCGGACCATCGACTGACCGTTGCCCAGCCTGTCGTTTGAAGAAAATCCAAGGTATGGAGGCGTCCAGGCCCCTGGATGCCTCCATCAAACAGCTCACAGGCAACCCCCGGCCATCGACTGACCATTGCTCAGCCTGTCGTTTGAATAAAATCCAAGTTATGAAAGCGTCCAGGCCCCTGGACGCCTCCATCAACCAGCTCGCGGGCGACCCCGGGCCATCGACTGACCGTTGCTCAGCCTGTTGTTTGAATAAAATCCAAGTTATGGAGGCGTCCAGGCCCCTGGACGCCTCCATCAACCAGCTCACGGGCGACCCCCGGCCATCGACTGACCATTGCTCAGTTTGTCGTTTGAAGAAAATCCAAGTTATGGAGGCGGCCAGGCCCCTGGACGCCTCCATCAACCAGCTCACGGGCGACCCCCGACCATCGATGGGCCGTTGCTCAGCCTGTCGTCTGAATAAAATCCAAGTTATAGAGGCGTCCAAGCCCCTGGACGCCTCCATCAACCACCTCACGGGCGACCCCCGGCCATCGACTGACCATCGCTCAGTCTGTCGTTTGAAGAAAATCCAAGTTATGGAGGCGTCCAGGTCCCTGGATGCCCCCATCCTCCCAACCTCTATAAATAGAGGCCTACCCCCCTCAGTTCCGGGGGTCGAAAAAAGAGCGCCGAGAGGCTGCCGGATTCTATTCCTAACCCGTGGGTGTTTTGTAGGGGAGGTCCTGCCGGATCCTCGGGTGCCAGTGCTCGTAGGAGAGAGGCCGCCTTCGCCCACCGCGCTACCTCGGCGTCCCTACGCTGCCGAAGCTCCGCCGGATCTCGCCATCGACCATCCAATAAGCCATTCTCTCCTCTTCTTCCCTAGTTATCTTGCATTCATCATATCATATCTTCTACCCCCCCATTTTTTGAGGGAGTCTTTTTCCGTTTCTACGTCGGAATAATTGCCATTCATCATAAGCATTTTCCTCCTACTCGTGTCCGAGAGGGGTTTAAAAGACAACACCAACCAGGTGTGTGTCTTGCCATCATTTCGTTACTTGCGTCATTAGAATTTGAATACCGCACCTTCGTCTTTCTGATCCACCCGTTACTTGTTTGTCGTTGTTTTGTAAGGGTACCTGAGGAAAGCCCTCTCCGTCGGCCGGCCGAAGGGGGAGGAAGAAGCAACCTGCCATTTCCCGCTCTCGGGGATTCACAATCTCCGCGCTCAACACAAGGTACACGTGATCATTTCGTTTCTTTGAGGTAGCCCCTCTGGCGATCACACCCCTTTAGCATCCTACGTATGCTCTTTCCTCATATTGGCACGTTTCATAATCCTTCTTAATTTTTAGTCGCTTGATAGTCCGTAGTTTAGTTCATTTTCTTCTCCTTGAGTGGATTCCTCGGCTTCCACATGTACCTGTCTAGAGTGTAACGGTCTATAACCCCTGCGTCAGAGGAAGGTGACGGTCGAAGACCAGACCGTCAGAAGCAGTGTAACGCAGGAACGCAGGACCGTCAGAGGAGCCAGAGGACCAGAAACAACAGGAAATAAAAGGGAAATCTGGGGAAAACCAAACAAAGGAATGATGGCAGGTTTAAATAGAGATCAAAACACGATTGGCACAAGTTGTCCCACCGTGATCGCCAAAAAACTGTGGATTTGTTTTTTAATTAGATTCCTATCCCGCCCCTTTAAATATATACATGTATAAACATGTGAATCAAAGACAAGGGGGATGAAAGGATGAGAAATACTAACCGTGATCGCCACCAAGGTTCCAACAACGCCAAAGGATGAAGAAGTGTAAAGAACGACGCCATGTACCTTGGAACTTAAAGACTTGATCGCGCTTGAAACGGGGTGCGGGGAACTTGTGGATTCAAACCTCCTCTCCTTCCAGACGGCTAGAGGAAGATGGCCTCACGTTATATTCATGCTCTCCTACAAAACAAAGCCAAAACAAAGACAAAAAAACCCATTAGAACATGCACGTGTAGCATCAATCCCGCAGTGATAAAATAGGGGTAGAAATTGCGGGCAAACTCACCGGGGGAGGTTTTTAACCCCTGTGGAAGGGTGAAAATAATAGGTGTGTGTATTGTGCATGCATGAGATTTGAAATCACGAGATTTGATTGAGAGAATAGAGAGAAATCATTGATGCAAAACGGGGAAAAGTGCATGTGTAGCAGAAAAGTGCAGAAAACTGTGATGATTTGTGATTTTGAGGAGAGGAGAACTAAGAGTGTAGACCATGAAATCAAGCCCAAAAGGATGGAATTGAAAGCTAATACTTCCATCTTCAAGCCAGGGTCGAAGTTGTGAGTTGAAGTTACAGCATGGCTTCACCCCGAACCAAGAAAGAGCCCCCCGTCGCGACTGTGAACTGGACAGTTTTTATAGCAAAGTGGTGAAACCCCCAACTTTCCTCCACGAGTTTAAGAGATAGAGTCCATCAAATCTTGAGATCTATGGATCAATCTCGAGATAATAGTCAAGATAAGTCATAGGAGAAAACGGGACTCTATTTGGATGAAGGATCTGGAAGATATGGCTTCTGGAAGGGAGCCCCGGAGCTTAATCTGCAGAGTTTGAGTTGAACTAGGACACCTAAACCCTCAACTTTTGAGTGTGATTGTGAGCAAGATAGTCAATGAAATTTGGAGTTCTTTGGACTGAATTCAAGATAATACCAAGGAGAAACCATAGGAACAAACGGCGCTCAATTCGGAGTAGAATTCAAGAAGTTATGGACTCTGCAAGAGGGCCACGACGCACAGAAACGGAGCTGAGTCCAGCACGAATTGGACTCTCAGGTGTGTGTAACGTTCTATCGTACGACCGTCAGAGTTATGTAACGGACTAGGATAGGTCCGTCACACTCTGGGGGTCAAACGGGATGATTTCAGACAAGTTTCGGTGTAACGCACCCATAGTAGACTGTCACATGGACTCTGACGGTCTAGGGTATGACCGCCATGCTCTAGGGGTCGAACAAGGCGATTTTGATTAAAGTTTCGGTGTGGCGGTCTATCGTAGGACCGTCACACTGCCCTGACGGTCAAGAGTAGGGCCGTCACACTGATGGAGGAAGATTTTGGGTAGACTACGCGTGACTTTGGAAATGGAAGCGTATCTCTCAAACGAGGCAGAACTAGCGAAAGTGGTAGAAGAAGAAATTGTAGATAACTGAGAGAGGAACAACTTTCATGAAGAAAGCAAGTTGAGAAAATGATTGGAAGATAGAGAAAATGTGGCTAGAACAGAGAGAAAAATTATGGGACATAGGTGAACAGCACAGCACGCCGGAAAAATGCCAATAGCTCACAAACGGGGCAGAGCTGGCTAACGGCGTAGAAGAAGAAATTGTAGATGTTTGAAAGATAAACAACTTTGGGGAAGACAACTTTTTGAATAGAGAACAGGAAGAGGGTGAAAAAGAACCACTTTCAGGACTGTGCAGTGAGAGAGAGCCGAATATTTGAGGGAAGCCGGCCTAAATGGGCCGTAAGTCGACTTGGAAGCCAGAAGTTGATAAGACAAGCTCCGGGACTCTAGGAAATCATGATCTCCAAGACTCAAAGGATAGGGAATGAAATGGGCTCGAAATCCATCCAAAGAAGGCTCCAAAATAATGGGTAATTCGGGACATTAAAATGATGAATAAGAGAAATGACGCAACTTGTGGGCTAAAAATGGGTGTCAACAGATGCCCCTTCTTGATGTCCGCTTTGCAAGGGAACAAGCGGATGCAACGTGGAGATGAAATGGAAAGGAGATGGAGCGAAAGCGACATCGACGTGAAATGGAGATGAAGCAGAGATGAAGCGGAGAGAACTGATAAGCGGGCATCAAGGTAAAAAGACACCCGTCACAACCAACAAGCGACAGGAATTCTCCCGAAAATGTCGAACTAATCACCTGAAATGGATGACAAGGATGAGACATGTCTGGAGAACTAACTAAGGAAAGGAAACATGACCAGCCTCATTGGGGACACAATCCACGGACAATGAGTGGGTCGGAAGGAACACAACATAAGAGATGGAAAAGGAGAGATAAGACTGAGATAAAATCCAGACAGGAATCACGCTGGCCAACCAAACCAAGCGGCAAGATCAGAGAAATTGTTCAAACTCAGAGTGGAATGAAGAATCTCTTATCCAAGAGAACTGAAGTGCAATTAACCAGTGCTGAGGAGAAATCGTTGAATGGATCACGAGGCATGAATGCTCAAAATGACAAGTCCCCGCGAGCAGCAACAAGAAGCACCGCCCAAGCAACCGTCTCCATCTCTACAAGGCCAGGGGCACCCCTGTGATTCCTCATCTAGTGCTGCACTCGCTCCATCACCTACTATGTTACCTCCACCATCTCTTACCCCGGCTCAATCGCCACCACAAACCCAAGCCTCTGCTCATGCTAGTGCCTCCCCTTCTTCTCCCGTCACCACTTCCACTACTTCTATCCCTAACACCGCTCGACGCGTTGTGTCGACATGTCGACGGTGGACACCACAACCTCCCTCTTCACCCTCTCCACCTCCATGTCCACTACCCCCATCGCCTTCATCACTATCCTCACCATCTCCATTTCCATCACCACCTCCATCTCCACCTTTGCCTCCATCTCTGCCATCACCTTTGCCCGAGCCTGAGCAAGCCACACCTTTGCCTTTACCTTTACCCTTAGCCATGCCTTCACCTTTGTCGCCACCCGAGCCTATCATCGCCACATCGCCTGCACCTTCACTTTCCATCACCACTCCCGTTGGAGCCTCCATGCCTTCCAAACCTTCACATGTTCCACCCAAACATATTCCCTTTACTTTTCACCCCATGAAGCGGGTGTGCGCTTCCTTTGGTGCCCCTTGGGTCTAATCCCCAAGGAGACAACAAGCCAAGTCAAGATGATTCAGTGCCGGCCGTGCATTTCAAGATCCAAGACTTCATTTGCCGAATGCCGATCCACATCCTGGTCCCAAGTTATTTTGGGGATGTTGAGCCTACACTCCTAGTGAAGACGGTCGACAAGAAGAGTTCCCTTGAGTTGAAGCCAGTTTCTTCCCGGGCAAGGCCGGTGGCAATCTCTTTGCTCGCCGGAGAGTTCACCGTGGATGCTATTATTTCTCCTCTCTCTATTGCCATTCAGATGACAAGACAAGAAGGGTTCTCTACCCGTGTTATGCTAACGCATACAGCTGCCAAGCAGATTATGGGTTCTATGTTCAAGGGGAAATTGGTCGTATCTTCTACACTTTCTGGAGATATTCTGCACTTGTTATGTAATCTTCCTCAGTTTATTAGCAAGCCGGCCATGTCAACACCGTGTATTACTCTCCCTCAGCTTCACCCGTCTCTTCTAGCAAGGGAGTTATGCTTCAAGTCTTATTGCCGAGTGGAGCTGCCAAATCTCATGCTACTTGTGCCAAGTAACAAGACTCCATGGTTTTATGATATTCCACATTATGAGGAGTTAGTTGTTCAAGAACGTCCTATTATTGTTAGCACCGGGAGTCTAGGGGCAACCGCCCTGATGAAGCTGCATGTCCATAGTCGGGCAAGGCCGTCTGCTAGGTGGGCTCGCTATTTGAGAAGATATTGCAAGGCAAGGTGCCCAAGGATTCAAGCCCGGGCCAAGCGGGTCCATTTCAAGCCAATTTTAGCTAAGAAGAGACGGCGACACAGGTGCAAGAGCCGTCAATTGTGCATTCAGGGGTCCACCTCTTCCTCCCCTTCTTTTCATTCATCCTTCATTCTGCTCAGCTCCCACCCTTGGGTGGTGTATCTTCCCTCTTCAGATCCAGCTTCTATGAGCTTCTCCTCTCTTCTGGGGTCCGCAAGCCCCTATTCTTCCTCTTCTCTTCTTTATTCGGAGTCTCCAGATTATCCCTCCTCTCACGATTCTAGGTTCCGCTTTAGGCCTATGTCATCCTTCAATCCCGATCTTGGGACATCACCTGATTCTTCCTCCTCGGGACTTCCGGGTGTTACCTCTGATTCTTCCCCAGGACTTCTAGGTGTTGCTTTTGATCCTTTTCTGGCCCTGCCGGATGACTACTACTCTCCTTCTCCGGCCACGTCGGATGATCATTCTCCTTCTTCCTCATCTTCACAGTAATCCTCTCGTTATCTTTCTACTCACTCCTCTTCTCCCTTTCAGGGTCATTGCCCTTTTTCATGTTGTTTTCGAGGCTTTAGTCTGCCTTGATCTCAGCTAATCTGGTTTATTATGTATCTGGTTCTTGTTATCAGGGCCTTAGTGCCTTAACGAGGGAGTTCTAGCCCTCGTCTCTCTTCTTTTTTATCCCATCTTCGTCTAGTATGATGTCTGCCACTCCTCTGTGTCGAGGAATCCAATCCTTTGCTCTCCTTTCATCCTTTATCCTGACAGGCAAGGAATACAAAGCTACTCGCGCTCCTCAAAGCTCGATGATCGAGATCGCTTCAGGATGCCGGTTTCCACGCCATGGATTTGCAAATGTATCTTTATTTTGAGCAAAGAAACATGCTTTCATTTCCATTATTATTTCTGCACATGGTTATAATGCTATTCCTCAACATGGTTAAGTGGCTTTTAGAAATTTGCTTAGTTCATTTAGGTCATTTAAAATGAGTTCACTTCTACAACATCCTTAGGACGGTGATAGCTCCGTGCTGGGAGTCTAGTTCTTTCCCCGATCGTTGAGGGTGACCTTTGAGCATGGGTTTTTCACACACCACACGGCAAGCCATAGCTGATTCCTCTGAGGCACACCGTTGCTGCTTTGGCCATACTTTGGGTATGCACAAAGGTCATTTTCTCTTCTCTGCTCGGCCAAGTGTAAGGGCAAGAGATTGATGGATGAGATGACCAACCTATGCGCTCCCTAATACGAGAGAGGTCTCAAATAGGGGTAGTCTTGACCCTCAAAAGTAAACTTTCATGCTTTATCTCGCCAATAAGGGGTGTCAAAAATAAATGGACGAATCAATGCAAAATTATGAATCAAAGGCAGGGCAAGAGTGGCAGTACAGTTCCCCGCGGGACGTCATGAGCCCGGTCGCATGTGTGCCTGATAAATATGGGTCTCAAAATCAAAGACACAGAAGCCCCGGCGTAACAGGCTATCTCTTTGAGGGGTGGTGCCCTGGAAGGAATTCATGTCATGATGTCTCCCATCCAGCACAAAGCTTGTCTCCAATTTTTCTTCTATTTCTCCCTCTTAGGCTTGGTTGTATCCCGGGTATGGCCTTAGTAGGGGCACCGTTCTTTAGAGACATTTGGTTGTGGTAAGCCACCCTCACATGCACGCCCTGCTCAAGGGAAGTCTTTAATGAGAGGGGAGGGACGACGATCCCTGACCAGTAGTTCGAGCCTGCCTTTGGGTGCTGTGGATTACTATTCAAAAATCCAAAATAAAATTATGTCAAAATTCCAAAAAAGAAACAAATATGTCAAAATTTCCAAAAAAATCAAATATGTCAAAATTCCAAAAAAAAATTTAAAAAAATCTCAAAATTTTGAATATGGCAAAAAAAAAATCAGAAATGCAAAAATCCAAAAATACTTCTCTTTTGTTCCTTTTATTTTTATCTTGAGGACAGATACGTAATCTGTTTGCTAAGTGTGCAGGTTGCAGGTTCAAGCTTTCCTTACTCTATCTTTCGCTCTGCCTCCTGCTTATATTCTTTGATCTGTTCTTCCCTTCTTCAATCATGTCTCTCGATCTATTCTGAAGATTGTGTCCTTCTCAACTTTTGTTTGCAATGATTATATCTATATGAGAGGACTTTACCTCACGATTATGAACCTGGCGGTTCTGCTTCATTCTGATCTTGGATTTTGATTGAAGGGCGTATTTGTTTATATCTTTTATCCTGCCGTGTCCTTGTCCCACCGTGATCGCCAAAAAAACTGTTGGTTTCAATGTGTCCCTTCTTTTGCAAGATGGGCTTATGATACGTCTAGCCAAAAGGGCTATTATAAAAATCAAAGTTGAATTCGATAAATGCAAAATTATGAATTATGGCATGACAAGAGTGGCAAAGTCCACGCAGGGAAAACCCTGGTCGTATGCATGTCAAGGGTCTAAAAATCAAAGGCATAAAGCTCCTGCGCAACAGACTGCCTCTTTGAGGGATTGTACCTTGAAAGAATTTCGAGTCCCGATATCTCCCATCCTGCACAAAGCTTATCCTCAACTATTCTTCTCTTCTCCCTCCAAAGACCGAGTGTTTCTCAGGTATGGCCTTGGTAGGGGCATCATTAATCAAGGGCAGTCGGTTATAGGGCGCCACCCTTCAATGCACGCCCGACTTTGGGAAATCGTTAGCAAAAGAGAAAAGAAAAAAGTTAGGACTCCTAGCCAGTGGTTTAAAACACCCTCTGATGCTGCATTAGCATGTCTAAATCAAAATTTCATAAAATTTTGAATATTCCCAAAATTTCATAAAAATTTGAATATTCCCAAAATTTCATAAAAAATTGAATATTCCCAAAATTTCCAAAAAAATTGAATATTTCCAAAAATGTCATATTTTCCAAAATTCCACCAAAAAATCTAAATTGTTTCCAAAAATCAACATAAAAATTCAAATACTTTTTTGAAAACTTATAAAACTTTTCATATTTTCAAAAATCCAAAAAAATTGCATTATATTTCTGATGGTGTTATTACAGGGATATTCTTTTGCAGGGGTGTTGGTTTCAATGTGTCCATTCTTTTGCAAGATGGGCTTATGATGCCGACTAAATATAAATATGAGCCAAGTGATAAAGTCAATCAACCTATGGACATGTGAACCATGAACCTAGGCAACCAGCATAAGCTCTAGCATGGGCATGCTATCTCAATCATCAAAACTAAGCTAAACAAATAAAGAAAAACACACGCCGGGGCGTAGAATAAAGAATAAAGAAAAACACACCGTAGAGGTGGAGCAAGCAAGAGTAAATAAGAGATATGAGAGAGGAAGCTAATGCCCAATACCAAGAAAGAACGTGATCGCCACCAAGGTAAACACAAGCCAAAGACTTAAGAAATACCTTGGAATAGGGGGATGATGCACCTGCCCACGGGAGAGAGAAACCAATAGGAAACTGCAGCTCTGTTGAATATGACGGTCCAATGCCCACTCGTCACAGTGAGTGTGACGGTCGCCCGATAGACCGCTAGAGGAACCTGACGCGTCTGATGAAGACCGTCAGAGTATCTGCAGAACAAGCTTGTGAATCCTTCAAACTCCAAACTTTTCCAACCAGCCAGAAAGCTTGGGCCTCGCCTTATGAACCCTGTAAACCTGCCAAAGAATGTGGAACACAAGAAAAATAACCCCAAATTAGCCTTTCAATCAAGCGTAGTATCAATAACCCAATGAACTCAATAGCATGCAAAAGGAAAGGGGAATACCGGGAGTTGGTTTTTTTTAACCCCTCTGGGCGTTTTAAAATATAGGAAGGATGTTTAAATGATTGAAAGGAGTGGAAGAACGTGGGAGAAGGAGAGTGGGACAATGCTATGATTGCTTAGAAAGGAGAAAACACTAAGAACAATGATGTGACTGCACTAAACCCTTGAAAACCGACACTCCTTGGACTTTGGAAGTAGATGAACGTGGGAAGTAGCTCTCCTTGGTTGGTTCTAGCTCTAGGATGCGGCAGCACTTCGACGTAAACTCCAGATTCCTCCTCTTTAGGCCATGAAGTCAATGGTTCTATTTATAGACCCTCAAACTCTTCGGTCGAGCAGAGGATAATCCAGCTAGAAAATAGGATGATTCTTAGCAAACTCTTGAAGATAATACTCCCAAGAGTCCATAGAAACAAACAAAAGGTTGTGAGGATTATATTTGGAAGAGAAATCACAAGATCAAACTCTCAAGTCGGCCACGGAGTAACAGAAGAAGAGCAGACCTGTCAGGACTCTCTGTTTGATGTAATGGCTGCACGACAGACCGCCACAGGAAGGTAACGCTCCGGTAATAGACCGTCACACAACCTTATCCCTTAAGAAGATAAGATCAACGGGAGAAGTTCAAAAGTGTTGGACTCTTGAAGGTTGTAACGGTCGAGGGAAGACGCGTCAGAGCAATATAACGGTTGCACGATAGACCGTCAGAGTCAACGGATAGCCAAAATATAAGCATTGGAAGGAGGCCTTGAGGCTAAGGACTCTGCAAGATGTAACAGCCAAGGACTGATGCGTCAGAGGGTTGTAACACGCATGGTATAGACCGTTAGAGACAATAAGGAATAAAATGAAATAAAAGCTTGCTAAGCTTCGTCCAATGCAAGGAATCAAGGAACCAGACCCAACCAAGGAATTAAGACCCATGAAATCAACTTCAAACTGATCAAGAAGGCTCAGCAAAAGGGAATAACTCGGAGCATCATATAGAATGAACAAGGAGATGACCCAACTTATTAGTCATAAAACGGGTGTCAACAAGGGGCACGCAAAATCTAGAGAACAATCACAAGAAGTGCAAGAAGTACCAAAAGTCTGTCGCATTCCACTATATATGTCAAAAGGGGTACAAAATGAGAGTGGATGTACAAACAACCTCTCTAGCTCTCCCCTCGACCCTCCTGATCTCCCCCTCTACGCGAGCTCTCAACCTCCTCCTATCCTCCCTGGGAAGGCCTAGGAGGAGCCATCGATCCCCGAGAAGTCGAACCCCTGTCACCTCGTGCTCTCCTCTCAGCATCTTCCCTCCTCTGATGTTCAGAGGAGGTAACTAGATAATCGGTGCTCGAATAGGCCCGGGAGTACCCCTCACGCTGGGCTTGCTCATGCCCCCGCCGACAACGCTCCTCTGCATCTTTTGCCCGCTGCTCGGCCATTCCTAATCTAGTGCTCAACTGCACTCTCTCCAGTTCTCGCTCCACTCTCTCTCTCTCTCTCCCTCTCTCTGTCTCGCTTTTCCCTCTCTCTCTACCGCTCACTCCTCTCCATGCCGAGGAGGGCACGCAGCTCTATCACATCTCGAGGAAGCTCCTCCGCATCGCGACGCCTCAGCACTGCTTCCGCCATCCGCAGCTCCTGCTCCTGCACCCGAAATCTTGGTCAATAACTGATATTAATAAAATTTCCAAGACTAAGATTAAAAGAACAGATTGCTTACTCTCTCCTGTAGGGAGGCCTCAGCTACCTCCACCCGAGCAACTGCACTGGCAAGCTGACTCTCTAGATCGGTGTGGTCGCAGACGGGCTGAGTGGAGGATGAAGCACTGTGTGAGGATCGGACTGTCTCTAGCTCCTCGCGCTGAAAAGAATGCATTACCATTAATTGAAATTCAAATCCAAATCATTCTAAACTGCAAGAGAAAGTCCTTACCAGCTCATCTATGGTATGCTGAAGGTCCTCACGCTGCCGGATCGTGGAGTCAAGGAGGCCCTATACCATGGCTAGTCTCCCCTCTATGTCAAACTGCATTAAACACATGGTGATCACATGTCAAGCAATTAAGGCGTTAAGGTTAAAATTAAAAACATACCTGTCCACGTGCGCTTTGGTAGACCCGACTGCCATATGTCTGAGAGTATGCCTGGAGGTAGGCACCGTCTGAGTCTGCTCCTGCGGGGACTAGTCGTCCGCGCCATTTCCAATCCACAAACTGCCCACGGGCACGTTGCTGCCAATCATCCGTCCCCTGGAGGCCTCAAAAACGTCACCCAGGTCGTGGGTCCGTCGCCTGGGTCGGGAACTCTACCACCGCCTGGTGAAGCCCCAGTGTCCTCATGATTAGCCTGTAGTATAGGGGTTCAACAAGGTTGAGGGCGTGCAACCAAATCTCTCTCCCGAAGTATGGGATGGCCGCCTCCACCCAGGGTATCTCCCCGATATCCCCCTGATAGGGAGTCCAGACCACCTGCAGAGGTCAATATGTCATTGCCCTTAATTTCATGCAATTGAGTTCAATTTAAAAATAAAATCTTACCTCTATATGAGGCATCATATCTAATGTCTCCTGAATGTGGGTGACCTGGTCCTTCAGAGATCGGCTGTCTCATGTCGAGGTCCACCGTCTAGCTAGGGGCAGTAGATCTCCTCGATCCTCCCAAGCACGCCTGAGAGTAGGAAGGTAGCGATAACTCCAAACCTGAA
Organism: Amorphophallus konjac; assembly: GCA_022559845.1. NCBI lineage: Eukaryota > Viridiplantae > Streptophyta > Magnoliopsida > Alismatales > Araceae > Amorphophallus > Amorphophallus konjac. Next base: position 149,241,040 of record CM040118.1, read on the forward strand.
ATGTAGCTCATGTGATCAATATAAGAGGCAAGTGCATAATTTAATTCATGAAGTTTAAGGTTTAGAGAGATACCTGAAGTAGAGGGTAGAATCCCCCGAGTGAAGATTGGAGTGAAGAAATGCCAAAACTGTCGAACAAGTGGGCTAAGACTGCCGCACCCCAAGCATACCGTCCGACTCTGCTCAGATCCTCCAGTAGAGGTAGGAATCGGCAACTCACTGCATCACCTTGGGTCGCTAGAAGTAGCTTACCGATCATCAGAATAAGAAACCTCCTCAACTCCATGTCAGCCTGTGCACCAGCCTCTGTCGTGAAGCTCTCTATGGCCTCAACCACTAGTCTCCTCTCATGAGCCGTCGAGGTCTCTCCCACCTCCCGCTGTGTGTGGAACAGGCCAAGACTCTCCTGTAAAGTGATCCTCGACACTAGCGAGGTCCGGCCGGTCCCCTCCAACTCCAAGCCTAGTAGTCTGCGCGCCATCTCCCGGTAGTCGGGGTAGGTGCAGCCTGTCACTGCCGATCCGTGCACACACAGACCAGTAATGCGGGTGACATCCTCTAGAGTCGGGATCATATGACCCCAGGGGAAGAGGAAGGCCTTGCATCCTATATCCCATCTGGCCTTCAGGGCCCTTATCAGGCCCACATCGACTCTTAGCACTTCTATTTCCAAGAACTCCCCAAAACCCATTCGACGGAGGCGGGCCCGTTGAAATTCCGATAATGCAAAGTAGATGGCCCGAACTAATGTCCATGAAATTTGGGCCCGAACTACGCCCTCTACACCCTGCACACAACATAAGAAGAATAAATGTCAATTGTAGTACATCTAAAAAGAAGAAAAATAGAAAAACCACCTTCTGTTCTTGAACGCGCTATGTCGTCATAGCGCGTTCATGAAGAACGCGCTACTGAAACATAGCGCGTTCATCGTCGGAAGGAGGGTGGCAACCCCTCATTCCCCCAGATCTATTCCATGGGCATTTTGCCCTCTACATTGGTCTAAGGAGGCATCTCCCCTCCTGATTTCCTCTTTTATGAAAAGAAAATAGGAAAAATCAAAGAAAAAACAAGTTAGGGGCGGTTTCTTACCAATCTCCATTTTCGAACCGCCGCGCCACCGGCAAGCTCCGCCGCTATCTCCTCGGCCACCGCGGCACCTTCAACCTCCTCAACCTCGTCGGAGGGGATCTCCATTTCTTCTCCTTCAAGCCTAGCCGAGACGGTCGCCTCAGAATCGGGGTTTTCCTCCACCGGCGGGGTCGCCATTTCTTCCCATGTGCGAGATTGACGACGGCCGCGGATGGCACGCCGTTTGGAACGCCGGGATGGTCCCCCTTCCATCGGAGTTAGGCAATGGAGGTGTGGGCTGGGTAGAGGGCGCGAGAGGGAGCAGAGAAGGAAAGAATGGTTTTGAAATGAATGAAGAGGGGGGCGGTTCCGTTTTTGAATTATACGCGTAATGAACGCGCTATATGTGCCTAGCGCGACATTATTGCGCTAGGTATGTATAGCGCGTTAATGAAAATAAATAAATAAAATATAGAAAAATAAAAAAAAAGAAAGAAATAAAAGGGGGAAGAAAAGAAAAGGAAACACAATGAAAAAATATATGTTTTGAAGTGTTCTCTTGGTTATGTGATATTGTGTACTTAAATTCGCACTTGCATTATTGTCGCTTAACATTGTATTCCCAGGAAAAGGAAAAGAAAAAAAATGACACGCCCTCAGGTAAGTATTCCTTTATCCCTTCCTTTATTGCATTACTATATGATATTTACATTATTATATTATCTCAAGGACCGGCCGATTCTCTATATGTTTCGGGATTTGAGTTCCCCTATACCAAAAATAGTGATGATCTAGAAACATGCAGTTAATCGTCGGATAGGCCGTTAGGTTGGATAGCTTTGGGGATGATGGACTTCATCTTGCACGTCGTGGTTGCGGATAACTCTTGACCCGAGGCTGTTTGATTTAATAATATTATCCTTGAGTATCTTATATTTTATTCTTTCTTTGCATTTGGTTTAATGATTTTTTTTCATTTTAGCCATGCATGCATCATCCCCTTTTTCACATTCATGACTCGCAAAATGCCCAGTTTTTCTTCCCAAGTAAGGATCAATAATACTTAAGTTCTCGAATAAAGAAATTCAATTCCATTCTGAATTTGAAAGATTGCTTCTGGTCGAGCGCTAGATCTCGTTGGTCAGTGTGACCCGTGCCTGGGATCTGTCTATCTCCCTTTCAATCCAATTCAAATTATCATTTTTTTATCCGCTCATTAGCTGTGAACCGCACGATGGCGTCGATAGATTCGCCGTGCTCGCGTCCTTTCCACTAACTGAGTGAAATTCGCAGTTGCTACACACTGCGGATGCCTCTTTTGTGCAAGAGGTTGATCAACTCCCGTTTCTTTTTTCCACGCCTATCGTTTTAGGCAGGAGTCACCGATGCTAGCTTGACCTTGTGGTTAGCTCGGAGTTTTCTGGATCATTCCTATCACTTGTCGGTTGTGGCGGGTGTCTTTTTTTCCTTGATATCCACTTATCAGTCCGCTCCACTACATTTCCACTTCATTTCTCCTTCGCTACCACTCCGTGTCATCTCCGTTGTGCCTCCGTTTCACCTTTGCCTCGCTCCCCTGCAAAGCGGATATCAAGGAGGGGCATCTGTAGACACCCATTTTTGGTCGATAAGTCGAGCAATTTCTTTGTTCTCCTAGTTAATGCCCCAATTGATCTCTAATTGGTTGATTTTTTGGGATATTTTCTCTCTATTCTCGGCCTTGCAATTCAAATTCTGTACCTTGGATCTCGTCTCGAATTTGGCATCCTCGCGCTATTCACTCATATCACTTTCATAACGCGTTATGGGATTAATTGAACGCCCATTTAAACAGTCACTATTTCTTGATATTAGATCTTTGCAGCATCCACTTTGGTTGCTATTCTTACTTAATACTTGATTGAATGGCTGACCAATGGGTGTTTATTCCTTTTCCAATCATTTAGCTGGTCAATCCTTGTCGCACTATATCGTCATAGCGCGTTCATTAAGAACGCACCATATCCTCCTAGCGCATTCTCAGACAGAAACCCAGTCCGTCCCGGACTTCCCCTTTTTGATTTGGGTCCTTATTTTGTTAAGTTTCCAATCGTATTTAGTCCAAAGGAAGGTTCCTAATCCTATTAGGAGTCTTTTGCCCTCATTAATCGGCAGGATTACCTTGATTTGAGCCGCCAAATCATTAGATTGGATCGGACTCTGACCTAGGGTTCGTTCTTGATTCTCCTCCTATAAATTGGACCCTTGACCGTCGTTCTAAAAGGATGCAACTTCGAGATCTTGACCAGGAGGAGGCTGTCCTTCGTTCCAAATCAACAATTCCTCGCTCCTTCCACATCCAAGGGAATATTCTAGGGCTTATTGTGTTCTTCCTCGTTCTTATTTTTCTCCCTAATTCGTTCCTTTTAATCTTCACATCACATTGCATATTGTTTTCAAAATCACTCCTTTTACAAAATACACGCATTCACACACACCAAACCTATTTTTGGCCCTTCCATAGGGGTTTAAAAACCACCAAACCCCCAGGTAATCTAGCCCCCTTTTATATGCTTTTGATTTAGAATAGGGATAGATTCTACATTAATCACGATCTAATGGGCTTTTTCTTTGTTGTTTAAAATTGTTTTACAGGCACTAGAAGAAGGATACGTGAAGCCCTTGCACCTTGGCCGGCCTTGGAGTAAGGAAGGAACGAACCCCAATTAATCCCGCTCTCTGTCTGATATCGCGCCACACAAACATAGCGCTATCTTGAGAAGGCGCTAGCCCGATATAGCGTGTTAATGCCCATGCCACCTTTTGGCCCCCCTTTGAATTTCTGAGGTATGTAACATGCCCTTGATTTGATCTTCATATTGTTTGGCATGTTATTAGCCTCAGTGGCGATCACGGATTTTTATTATTACATGTAACCCCCCCTTTTATCATAGTTTTAGTTCCATCTTATCAATTCATCACTTATTCAAGTCATCAATTTGGGGGTAGGTCTAATTTCTGATCTACAAGGTTAGAGGTGATTTACGAAGGAACCTCTCAGGTACGTGAAACAAAAGCCAACATCCTAATTTCTGAATATGAAATGTTCAGAATGAGACCTGATAAGTCCATTCAAGACATGTATGCTCATTTGACTGTGCTCACTAATAGTCTAGCTGATCTGGGGAAGAAATATTCAGAGCATGAAATTGTAAGAAAAAAATTCTTAGGTCAGTAACCTCAGCCTGGCATACAAAGGCTACCTTAGTTGAAGAATCCAGAGATCTCTCAACTACCAAGGTAGAAGAACTCATAGGGTCACTGATGACCTATGAGATCAACCTAAAGAACAAGGAGGTTGAGGTACCCAAGAAGAAGCCCCTGGCTCTAAAAGCTGGACCTAGCGGTCAAAGTACTTCCGATGAGGGTGAGGCCTCTACAAGTGAGCGAGATGAGGACCAAGTGGCCTTGCTCACACGTAAGTTGAGAAAATTTCTGAGAAAGGAAGGTAAGAGCCTCATGAAAGGGAAATCACAGGTAAATAAGGGTTATAGATCTAACTCTGAAAATTTTAAGAAAACTGACAAGATTATTTGTTATTCTTGCAACAAACCAGGGCATATGAAGACTGAGTGTCCTGAAAAATTCAGGAAAGCTGACAAATGGAAAGGCAAGAAGAAGAACAAGGCCATGGTGTCCACATGGAGCGATGAGGAAGAAAGCAATGATGAAACCAGCTCCTCAGACAAGGAAAAAGAAGATCTTTGCTTCATGGCCAAGGATGATGAAGAAACTGAGGTACAATCTCCCCTTGAAAACTTCACACTTGATGATTGAGAGGAAGCATATATACAGCTCATGGAAAAATATGACATGTATAGAAAAGAGAATAAATCCTTGAAAAAGAAAATTAACTCATTTATGCATGGTCATGATATGAATGATAAAACTGCTTCACTGGTATCTGAAATTGAGGATCTAAAGAAAATGATTGAGAACTTGGAAGAGGGAAGAAAAGAAATGGCTAACTTGGAAATTGAAAATGAAGATTTAAGAAATGAGATTGACAGCATGAAACTAACAATGCAAAGTTTTGAAAATGGCAGCAAACTGTGCAATGAGAAATATGAAGCTGTCAAACAAGTTAATTCTCAACTTCTTGAAAACATTGAAAAACTACAAGAAGAGCTTAATGACAAACAACAATCCCTGACAAACATTGAAAATTAATTCTCAACTTCTTGAAAAGTTTGTAGATGGCAGGGAAAACCTAAATGCCCTGCTAGGCACTTGAATGAATTTCAATAAGGAAGGCTTAGGTTTTAATCCCACAAATAAGAAGCAAGTAGGTTTAAAAACTGTTACTTTTGTGTCCTCTGCAGGTGCTTCAAGTTCCAACTCTAAACCTGCTCAAAACAAAGGAAAAGAAAAGGTGGGAGAACCTGTGAACAAAAACTCTTAAATCCCCAAGAAATATCCTCAAAAATTCCAGCCAAAACACCAAAAATCTAAATCCAATCCAGCCCACACCAAGGCTAGAAGAGGTCCAAAGAATAGTGCTGGTAGACAGTCCTTTGGTGTCGGGTCAGTGAATTCCTGGTCAGTACCCAATCTTTACGAGAGAAAGCCTTACACTGATCATCCCACTTTCTATAGAGAGCCATTGAGTGTACCTCATTATAGGTATCAATACTGGGGGCAACAAAGGGCAGGTCAGTATAGGTTCCCTTATAGGCCAAGGCAGCCAGCAGGTTAGCCGCACTTCAGCTCCTATACTTACAGACCTGGCCCAACCTATTACCCTATGACCTACCACAATTTCAGACAACCAAGAACAAACTGTGGGAACCATGGACAACCCTTCTCAAACTTCCATCAAAAACCAAAGGGTAACAAGGTTCCTGAACAGAAAAGAGAGATGAAAATAGAAAACAAAAATAGAAACTCTCCATCAAGCAAGAAAATAAAAAAATGTGAAGAAAATTTGGCTTCCTAAATCTGCTTTATCTTGCTTTGCTGAAATCAAAGGTTTACTGGGACCCAATTGTCCTTGGGTTCCAAATATTGTTACTTAATTCCTTGTGCAGGAGTGTCTTGCAGCTGTGCACAATCGATGGTACCTAGATAGTGGCTGCTCAAGACACATGACTGGGGATAAAACTAAGTTCTATCTTTTGGTGAAAAAAGAAGCTGGATATGTCACATTTGGAGGGAGCAACAAAGGAAAAATTATTGGCACATGTAATGTAGGTAAGAGTCTCTCCAACTCTATTGAAAATATTTTGTTAGTTGAAGGTCTTGAATACAACTTGCTGAGCATAAGTCAATTATGTAATAAAGGTGATAGAGTAATATTTGATTCTCATGAATGCAAAATTCTAGAACCAAAATCTAATAATGTAAAATTTTCTAGTAAGAGAGTCAATAATGTATACATGATTGACCTAGATGATCCTGCACATCTGAATCTTTGTCTTGCTGCACCAAAATCAGAACTTGCATGGTTATGGTATCGTAGATTAGGACATGCTAGATACAATGTCGTGCATAAACTAATAAAGCATTCAATGGTGAAAGGGCTGCCTGAACTCTCATTTAAGCAAGATAATAAAATCTGTGATGCATGTGCCATAGGGAAGCAAACAAGAAAATCCTTCAAAACTAGATCTGAAAGCCAATCATCTAAACCACTTGAACTAATTCATATGGACTTGTTTGGGCCAACAAGAACTGCGAGTCTAAGTGATAGAAGATATGGGTATGTGCTAGTGGATGATTTCTCTAGGTTCACATGGGTATTCTTTCTCACATATAAGAATGATGCTTTCGATGAGTTTCAGGCACTCTACATGAAGGTAATGCAAGACGGTGAGTTTAAGATTTTCAACATTCAATCTGACCATGGTGGTGAATTCGACAATGCTGAATTCTATGAATTTTGCAGGGCTGAAGGAATATCACATAGATTTTCATCACCAAGAACCCCTGAACAAAATGGGGCGGTCGAGAGGAGAAACCGAACACTCATAGAGATGGCTAGAATAATACTTGCTGAACGGCAACTTCCAAGGAAGTTTTGGGCCGAAGCGATAAATACGGCATGTTACATCATAAACTGCTCCATGGTAAGGTCACTCACCAAAAAGACTCCTTATGAGTTGCTCAATGGTAAAAAGTCTTCTCTCTCACACATAAAAGTGTTCGGATCTAAATGTTTTATCCACAACAATCACAAAGGGGGAGAGTTGTCTGTTGAGTCATGTAAGGGGGGAGAGATGCATGAAAGTTTTCATGAAAGGGGGAGAGTCACATGGTAAAGGGGAGAATTGTTCTCTCTCTTTAATTGTGCATATCTCACATTGTATGAATTGGGTCACATTGTCATTTAATGACTCATAGTGTTGCCATCATCAAAAAGGGGGAGAATGTTGTGTCCCTGTGATTTTGATGATCTCTAACACTATGAGTCATTAGCACTCTCATCTCTAACACTATGAGTCATTAGCATTCTCATCTGTTGACTGTTGATAATGTTAATGCAAAATTCCTATATTGAAACTCTCATAACAGATAGTTCAGAAACTGCAAGAGATGAAGCCCAATGAATGAGCCCAAGCTACTTCAATTCAACTCTTTTTCAAGTATTCTGACGGTTGGTGTGAAGTTTAGATTGTTGGAAAACCCCCCTTGAAAGCAGAGCATCAAGTTTCTCAAGTTCTGTAGATTTCTGAAAACCAGAGAAAAAGTGTCGACTCCAGGAGTCGACACATTTTTAACAAGGTTCTGTCTGGGGCAAACCCATAGGAAAAAGTCGACACCAAGAGTTGACACTTTATTTCTTAGGTTCTGTCTGGCGTTTAAAGCCTCACCGCATCAATGCAGCAAGCCAGCCCTAAAGTCGGTCAACGCAGTCATGATAAGCAGCTCTCACAGAAGGCCGATCTACTATAGCAGCCCGAGCAATGTAGCAGTCCGAGCTACTGTAGCAGTCCGAGCTAAAGTTGGAGAAGGCCGAGCTGAAGTCCCGCGATCAATGAAACCCAAGAGGGGGGGTGAATTGGGTGTTTACAAACTTTTAAAAAATTCTTGGCCAAAGGAAACAAGTGTGAGAAATAGCCGTAAGAACAATTAAGATCTATATGTAAACACTTAGATCTAATAAAATCTATCACACTCAACCAATCTTAGGTACAGTGGCGGAGGTAAAAATCCAAAGATTCAACTCACGCAAGATGTTATCTTCCTGACAAGGTTTGCCTTGCCGATCCGAACCCACCTTTTAATATACCCGAGATCTAATATGAGAATGATAAATTAAGCTAGATCTAACATGAACAATACAGCCAAATAATTCTATGTGTGTGCTACACAGAATGGGATAGAAGAAAAGGAACAAACCACATAATGGACAGAGATTTTTAGGTGGTTCGGATACAACAACGGCAACCTACGTCCACCCCTCACGATCTGTGAGGATTCCACACTATCTTGTAAAGGATTACAAGATCAAAACACACACACACATACACACACACATGTGAGAGGTTGGAACTCCCACGAAGGTGCATAAGCACCGAATCACAAAGATATGTAAAAACTAGAAGAAGCACACACACACACACACACACACACACACACACACACACACACACACACACACACACACGGATCTGCGTAGATCCACACACACACAAGTGTTTAAAAGTATAAGATCACACACTTGAAGCTTGATGAAAAATAAGGGAGAAATACAAAATGAAAACTCAGATTTAATCTCCCCCTCAATGGATGAAGATGATCTTGGATGAAGCTTCCTCCACAGCTTGATCTTCACTTGAATAGCTTGCAGATGATCTTGAAAACTTGGAGATGGATGAAGAAGTTCTTCCCCGAAACACTGTTCACGGAGCTACAGTGGCAGCACTCTTTCTCCCCTTTGATAGCCTCTTTGATCTCCCTTAAGGGATTAGGGTTTTTGACCCCAATATGATGTATATATAGATCTTGGATGGTCAAGGGACAAGCCAGGAATCAGATCCATAAATCATGGTAAGTCTGGTGACTTTTGGCTTAAACAAACCCAATGAAGAGGGCTTCTCACGTTGTAGAAAATAAAGTCAAAAATGGCTACCTCGAAGTTGGTGGTCGACTGATAGGAGGGGGCGGTCGACCGGAATTTAACAGAAATGGGGCTTTCGTTGCTGGGAAAACCGGTCGACCGGCCCCTGATCGACGGTTGACCGTTGGCTGGAAATCTTGCAAATTTAAAGAAGTTAGCCAATGAATCATAATATGTGAACGAATCAGTTTATGACCACATCTTGTTCCAATTAAAATGAGTGAGTTAAGCTTAGCCTGGGCGGTTCTGGAACCAAGGTGGATTTAGGCATTTGGAAAGGTATGAACACTTGAGCATAATGCATGATGAAATTAGGCCTTGAATGCGTATGTGAGTCGAACTTGATTGATAATACATGGCACGTGATAGAACGTACGTCTTGGGTTTTGTTATCATCAAAATCACTTGAATATACTCAAAAATCTTCCCCTTTTTGATGATGATAAAATTGATAGGGTATTTAAATACATGGGCGTGCCTTAAGCAATGTTTGAAAATTGAGATCAATGTTCGAAATCAAGGCATTTCACTCACATCCCATCAAGCCAGCGAACGCAAACCATTCAACACTTTATTCGCCAATTAGAAAAGAAATGAGACACAAAAGCCAATCATTTGAGATCAAACACCAGTTGCATTCATTTCATCATTTCATTACAAGGTACATTGATGCGAGAGTGAATGCACGACTCTAGACACAAGTGACTAAACAAATGCAGAACAGACACAATGATCCTCACATGATCATGCAAGCAAACACACAACATTCCGACATACATAAATATAGAACCTGCACTATTACTTCTCCCCCTTTGGCATCATCAAAAGGGGATAGGATAGATGAAGGCGGACCCAAGTGACACAAGACCGAAGTATAGCATACTAGAGGGAGGAAGCAAAAGAAAAATCCTCAAGGTGCATATGCAGGAGGCTGATCCTCTGGAGGAGGAGGCTGATAACTAAGGTGACGGCGGATGTCTTCAAGAGAATGATCTTGAATCTGAAGACTATCCTAAATACGGCCAATGGAGAGGTCACGAGCCGCATCACGGTGCTACATACCAAGAAGTGTCATGTTCATGACGTGGAAGGCTTGGCTGGAATCAGCAACACTGTCGGTGAGGCTAGTCATATGAGTGGAGAGTGTAGCCATTTGAGTGGAGAGGGTATCTAGAACAGTGGAGAAGGAATCTATGCGAGTTGACATGGTGTCAATCACATTACCCATAGTGTCAACGCGATCCCTGAAGGTGGAAAGTCGATCCCCAAAAGTGTCCACACGAGTCTCTAGCCCAGCAAATCACCTATCAAAAGCCTCCGAATCTACCCAAGAGTGCTGTGCGGCCTTCTGAGTGGAGGACTCTCCATGATAGAACTGTGGTGGAGGAGGTATCTCTGGATCCATGTGATAAGGTGATGGTGGAGGAGGCTGCTCCTCAGCCTGAGCTGGAGGGGGGACATCCCCATGATCCTGCTACTGCTCTTGTTCCTGGTCTTCCTCACTATTAACGTCTTCTCCATAAGTAGGCACATCCCGACGTAACTCACCATCAGGACCATAGTAATATCCCATATCTGTAAAGATCTTATGATTATTATATAAATCATCCTATCGAACATAAATGAACTATTCGTTTGCCAAATTAATGCCAGCATGAATGAATAGGCCGGTCAACTGTGAAGCATACGGCAAGGATCGCCGCAAATTGGTTCTGCAAGCTCCAATGAGAGTCGTCATGAGGCGACCCATGTTGACTTGAATTCCATTCATGACATTGTAAAATAGGAACTTGTGAACCTCTGTCACTTCATTTCTGCTATTTCAAGATCTAACGAATCAAGACACAAACTCACATCTTACATCAAGAGATTAACATGGTTTGATACATGAGAGTCCATTCAAGATCTCAACAAGCAAGCTTTTGAAGAAATAACAATCGTCATTCATAGTGGTATCAGAGCGAGGCTCTGCTATTTCAAGATCTAACAATCTTCTGAGTGATCTTTGTAGGCATGTTTCATTAGCATCATGTCTGATAGTGTTTTGTCTTCTCCTCCTCCATGTTTCAATGGTTCAAATTTCACTGAATGGATTAGGCACATGAATCATTATATTAAAACCATTGATCCTAAACTTTTGGATTTAGTTAAGCACGACTCATATAGAATGCCTAGTGATGAGTCTAAGTGGACTATTGAACATGTGAAGAGATACAAAGATAATGCTAAGCTTTTACATATTTTTGGAAGTTCAATTGATCTTCACAAATTTCCATTGGTTTCATCATGCAGGACGGCTAGGGAGATATTGAAATGCTTGATCAAGAACTACAAAGGAAAAGAGCAAAGTGAGTGCTTGATGGCCGATAAGCACGATAAATCAAGCAAGGAAAGCTCCGAGCTAGACTCAGAAGGTGAGGTAGTTTCTTTTGAAGAGCTTATGGACTTGTATGATGAATTGGTTGAAAAATACAAGCAGGTTAAATCTGAAAATAAAAAGCTTAAAAAGAAACCTGAACATGCCCTTCATGATAATGCTTCTTGTGATAAGTGTTTTGAATTTGAAGAACTCAAAAAGGAAAACAATGCTTTATTAATTCAAAACTCTTTGCTTGAAGGAAGCTTAAAAAATCTTGAAAAGTCACTTCATGAAAATTCTTCATGTGATAAATGCTTAGAACTCAAAACTGAAAATGAGTCCTTATTGATAGATGTCAAAAAGCATGAAGAAATCATTTCTTGTATGAAAGAAGAAATTAAAAAACTGAAGTATTTGAATGCAACCACGTCCGAAAAATTGCTTGCTTTTGAAAAAGGAAAATATGTGGTTGTTGATGAATGTGAAAAATTGCATGTGCTAGAACAAGAGCTTGAAAGCTATAAAACTATAAATAGAGTGTTAAATGAAAGTATTGTTTGTAGTGAATAGGAGATAGCTAGTTATGAATTACACATTACTTCCCTTGAAAATGAAATTGTTGATTTGAATGCTTCATTATCAAAATTTGTCAAAGGGAAAGATAATTTGGAGAAAGTCTTAAGGACCAAGGTAAATTTCCAACGTGAAGGTCTTGGATATGAACCCACAAACAAGAAAGCCTTTGGTCTAAAAACTCAAACTTCTTTTGTCCATGCCGCTTGCTCATCTAATACTTCAAATGCTCCTTCTATTGAAAAATCAAAGTCTAAATCTCCGGTTCAATTAAGGACCAAGAAAATTGATGTGCATGCTAGGAATTCACATGAGAAATACCATGCTCCAAAACCCACAAAGATGAATTGTCATTATTGTGGAAAGCATGGTCATGTTATGAATGATTACTTTACTATGAGAAATGATGACTTGAATGGTTTCAAAAAGCATGCTAGAAAAATCCATGTTAAAAATCATGTTATTCTGAAAAAGAAAATTGAATGCTTCTACTATGGAAAATATGGTCATGAAATGCATGATTGTTACATGTTGAAAAGGGATGACTTGAAGGCATGTCAAAACAACTTTGTTTCCAAAAGAAAAAGTGTTTCTTGTTTCAAATGTGGAAAGGGACACCGTGTGTCACAATGTTGGCAAGCAAATGATAGAAAGAATTTCAATGTCAAAAATAATTATGCCTTTGGCAACCCACAGAAATTCCATACTTATCCTGTTGTGAAGAAGAGAAATTTCCATACTTATAATGATAACATTCATGCTAAATCACAGAAATTTGATGATCATGTTTATAAGAATTCTCTGAAGTCGTTAAAATGTTGTCATTATTGTGAAAAGTTTGGACATACTATGCATGATTGTGATTTGATGAATTTTGATGATATACTTGTCCAGAGAATGTGGAAGACACCCATTAGAGGTGCAACTAACCATCCGGGACCCAAGAAGATTTGGGTACCCAAAATTGTTGAATGAGAATTTTTGTTGCAGGATTGCCTTGAGGCCAAGTGGAAGGCTTTGAAAATAATGGTTGCTCAAGGCATAGGTTTTTTGAAAATAAAATTCTGAATTTTCTTTGAAAATTTTAAATTTTCTTTATTTGAATTTTTATTCATGAAAATCAAGAAAAATATGTTTTTCTTATGAGTTTGCATTGCATCTTTTTGATCTTAATTGCATGACTCCATGGTATATGAAATGTTGATTTGAGGAAGGGCATGTCATTCCTGTCTGAAATCTATCACCATGCGTGAGTAGAGTCTTTGGACTTACACCTCCGCCATGGTATCATGAGTCACTTGTTCATATAGGTCATAAGCTGCATGATTTTTAGAAAATGTCAATTGTTAATTTTATGCACATAGAAAGGGGGAGTCTGTTCTTGAATGAATGATTTTGAATTGTAAATTGAACTCATCATTGTGGAAATGCATCTCATGCCAATTGCCATATCTGAATTGATCATGATATTGTTATGTGATTTTTGGGACTAACAATGAACTGTTAGCCTCTTTTAAGGCTATTGCTGAGGTAACATGCTTGAAGGCATATAGTGATACCTGCAGAACTCAGGCATTGATTCTAAAACTTGATTTGTCATTTCCCTAGCCTGTTGTGATGAATTTGCTCAATGGTTGAATGGAATTGAAAATCTTGAAGATTTTGTTGACTATTGAATATTCTTCAATCTGAATTGCTTGAACACATTTGAGCTTATTTGTGTATCTGGTATATCAAATGCTAAGTAGTGAAAAGGTGGATTATGTCCACCGGGAAACTCTCACTATGCATGAGTTGGTCTTTGCACCAAAGTTCTCCACCTCGAACCAGAACTCAGAGAAGTCAAATGGTTGATTTGTGAATGAATTCTTGAACTGAGCTGTATAAATTGTAAATGTATTTTGAAACAATTGGCTTATGGATTTTTTTCACATTTATAAGCTTGTGAAATGCTCTTGAAAATCTATTTCTGAACCATTTCTAAAAACTGGGTTGCATTACTTAATTTTGATCATTTATGCACCTAGTTCACAAAGGCCATGTCATGGAGAATGTTTATTGCTTAACATTTGAATGTGAGTACTTTCATGTGCAATCTATCATGATATTCTGAAAACCAAGCTTGTGCATCTTGTTTTTCCATCTTGCATTGCATTCTCATATTGTTATAGGTTGCATGCATTAGAATTCATGCATATAGTGCATATTTTGAAATGCATCATTTCGAACATTTCATATTGCACATGCTAACATGAATTCTTCCAACAATGTATCATGTCTTCGGAACCAACAAGTGAAAATCTGAAAAGTATTCATGCAATAAGTGCATTTAGATCATTCAAATGAAAAACTGAAAACCTTCATATTGCACTCATCTTGTCTTGCACATTGGAATGCATTTAGGTCATATGAGAGAAATCTGAAATTTTGCACCCATGTTGCATTGTGCATTGCATTTTACATATATTCCCTTTGTGTGCTTGCATGCTCATATATGCTATTCACCCCCTTCCTTGAAATGTCTAAGGACTCATATTTCTTGCTAAATAATGTTGCATTTGAGTCATCATTGGAGTGTTTCATGTCATACACTCTGGGGGAGTAAATATTTGATAAGTGCATCTATTTAGGGGGAGTTGCACTGTTATGTGTTCATGATATTTTCAGTATACATGCTGAATCAAATTCGTACACTTCTTGCACATAATGTGAAAATGAGTGTTAAACATAAGGATCTAGAAATTTTCTTTCAACACTCTAGAGATATTAAACTTGCTGCATGTATGTTGAAGAGGCAGTTGAGGAAAAAGCTGCCTACCTATCTTTGTTGAAAACTTTAAAATGAAAATGAATGGCAGAGCAATGCTTGGTCTCACTGAGTAAATTGGATGCACGTCACCTGAGACGTGAAGTGGTTCATTTATGAAAAGTGTTTGACTAAAGTACCTCTGTTCAGAATGAAATGAAATGGTTCAATATTTTGAGTAATCGAGGATTTTGGCATGAGCTCCATGTGTTTCCTCGCGTAAAAAGGAACTATTTGAACCTGATCATTCTTTGAAAAATTCTGAATTTATTGAAAAATTTGATGTGAAAATCTGATGAGGTAGAGCGTAGCCTCCAATACGCTGTTCTCATAAATTAAAATGCAGTCTGTATAATCTCTCATTGTGTTATTTTAAAAATCTGAATATCCATATGGCTATAGTTGATTTTCATGTTATTCACTCACACTCTTGGTAATTTGATCTAATATGTATTCAGAAAATTGATTGACTGCATTGACTATTGCATAACTCTTATATGTGATTGCACAACCTCCTAGGTGCTATATATGAACATTCTGATTGTCATGACTCTCATGCACCTTTCTTACACCCATACCCTTCTTAAATAAGTAAGGGGGAGATATGTTGCATGTGTATGTATATATATATATATATATATTTGCATTATGTGCATCTCATAAGTCATCATTTATATGCACTTAGCTTCATGCATTCCTAAAGAAAATTTAAAAATCTGAAACCCATGAAAATTCAAATTTGTGTCTCTCACATAGAAATAATCAACAATTTTTTTTAGCTCAACAATTGGCTTAGTTTGTTTTTTATAGGCATATCTATTTAGTCGCATCGCATACATTCATAGCGTCATTCATAGTGTCATCATATGTCTACATTTCAAAAGAAAATTTTAAAAATCTAAAAATCTGAAAATCAAAGAAACACATTGATGTGTCATCTTGTCTATGCCTTGCAATTGCATCATCTTAACTTCTCTTGTGAGATTTTATTGATTGACGAATCCATCTTGTTCGTCTTGATGAAATTTGAACTCCATTACTTTCATCCCCACTTTTTGATAATGCCAAAGGGGGAGAAATGTTTGGATTGTTATTGATATCATAATATTTTGCCATCATCAAAAAGGGGGAGATTGTTGGGTTCATTATGCTCCCTCTTGGTCTTGGTTTTGATGATAACAAAATATTGTGTATGGTTGAGGAAGATTGTTATGTTTGCATATGATTTTGATGATAGTGTGCATTCATGATTATAGCCTTGTTTCATATGTCTCAGAACTAGAAGATTCGGTACATGTTATATGAGATTGTAAAGAGTCTCTCATGCCTTGATTGTAAAGATCGTTGCTATACTTGCATGTATTTCATTTGGGAGTTTCTTGAGATGGTAAGAAGCTTAAGGCTTACATGCAAAGCTTGAAATGAATGTATGAGCTTGCTATGTGCTTAATTTATTGATACAAATCTTGATGACCTTTCATGTATAACCTTCTTGAAGCATTAAGCATGTTTGGTTCTTCAAGGTTCATACTTTGGTTGAGTGTATGGCCAATTTGGCCTTGGACTTTGGATTGAAGATTTACATGTAAACACTTGGCTAATTAGTTTCTTCAAAAGCTTGCTTGTTGAGATCTTGAATGGACTCTCATGTATCAAACCATATTAATCTCTTGATGTAAAATGTGAGTTTGGGTCTTGATTTAAGATTGGTTTGAAAAGGTTTACTAGACTCCCAAGACACCAAAATATTGATTAAGTGGTAGATGGCATCGAAGTGATTGAACTTGCATTGTATTAACTTCATTTACTCTCCTATGCAGGTTTGAAAAGCAATGCCAATCCCATATGCAAAGGTATCAAGATTCATGGTGAGAACTTGACACTATATTCGAATAGTTCATTTATGTTCGACAGGATGATATATATAATAAGCAGAAATGAAGTGACAGAGGTTCACAAGTTCTCCAAGTAGATCAAATCCTTCCTTCAAGAGATCCTCCTTGCTTTGCCCCTTTTCTTCTCCTACAAGATAGATAGAAAAACACACACACACGCGGAGATGAAGTCTCCAACACGATCCAACGACTAGATCACAAACACACACACACACACACACGCTGCAACAACCGCAACACAGTAAACCACACGACCGTACCCAGACGATCACACACACGAATATCCTTATGTTCGGAAAATAAACACGAATGCTCAAATCATGCTAAACTCAAACTATAGAACATGGAGCATATCAAGAAAAACATAGAAAGTATGTAGAAATAATCTCCCTCGAACTCCAATAGCCGGATGAAGATGTTCCTTGAACCACAAGTTGGAGGGAAGTCAGATGAAGATGATTCTTGTGTCCTCTTGATCCTCTCGTCGATCCACTCCTTTTTTTCTTCTTCCACGAGCTCCAAAATCCTCTCCAAGTAAATCAAATCCTTCCTTCAAGAGCTCCTCCTTGCTTTGCCCCTTTTCTTCTCCTACAAGATAGATAGAAAGTGTTAGCTCTAGGTTTTTCTCCCAAAATCGCAGGTTATATATACACCCAAGAGAGAATGATCAAAAGACTCATAAACCCTTCACAAAACCCTTGAAAGACCCCTATCATATATGTATATTAACCCTAGGACAAAAGGGTAAAGTTTAATCACAAATGGATTGGGTTTAGTGGGTTTTCGGATTCACGTTTTTGGTTTTCGCCGTGTTCGGTCGACCTAAAGGGTAGGGGCGATCGACCTAAATGTTACAGACAAAAAACATGTCAACTCTGGGAATTTCGGTCGACCGGAGGCATAGGGTCGGTCGACCGGAATGAACAGTGTTCCAAATTTTGTGAAAGTTCAGATTTTTGTATGAAAACTCAAGGCTACACTCCCTTATGCAAATTACATGAAATATGAACTTGAAAACCCACATGACAAGGGGTGTATTACTATATTGAAAAATGTTCAAACCTTCATTTGTTCGACCAAAATAAGAATCAAACAACCTAAAGTTTGATTAACACGAATGCTCATTGTGATGACAAAACACAACCAATGATTGTTTCAGAAACTCAAACATGTTTCCATCATTTAAAACCCCTTCATGAATATGCAAGAAAACATTATGAAAACATGAGTAACACACCTAACATCAAGATCAAAAAAACACGCTCAATGCTTCAAGAAGGTTATCCATGAAAGGTCATCAAGATTTGCATCAATAAATTAAGCACATAGCAAGCTCATACATTCATTTCAAGATTTGCATGTAAGCCTTAAGCTCCTTACCATCTCAAGAAACTCCCAAATGAAATACATGCAAGTATAGCAACGATCTTTACAATCAAGGCATGAGAGACTCTTTACAATCTCATATAGCATGTACCAAATCTTCTAGTTCGGAGATGTATGAAACAAGGATATAATCATGAATGAAAACTATCATCAAAATCATATGCAAGCATAACAATCTTCCTCAACTACACACAATATTTTGTTATCATTAAAACCAAGACCAAGAGGGAGCACAATGAACCCAACACGAGCTACTGTAGCAATCTGAGCTTCTGAAGAAGTCCGACCTACTATAGCAGTCCAAGTACTGTAGCAGGCTGAGCTACTGTAGCAGTCCAAGCTAAAGTTGGAGAAGGCCGAGCTACTGTAGCAATCCGAGCTTCTGAAGAAGTCCAAGCACTATAGCAGTCCGAGCACTATAGTAGTCCGAGCTAAAGTTGGAGAAGGCCGAGCTACTGTAGCAGTCTGAGCTTCTGAAGAAGACCAAGCTTCTGAAGAAGTCCGAGCACTGTAACAGTCTGAGCCACCATAGTAGTACCGAGCAGAAGGCAATAGAGAGGGCAAGCAGAAGGGAGCAGAGAAGGTGAGTAGAGGGACTGTAGAGAAGAGAAGAGAGAGTATGATTGTGCCGAGCTGGAAAAAGGTGAATGCTCACACATTGCTACGTCAACTCAATTGAAGATCTCTATCTCTTTTCTTTACTCTACCTGCAACGGTTCTGAGGATTTCTGGAGGATTAAAATAGAACTGTAAATTGCCAACAACATGGATTTTAAGGTCAGGAGGAAGTTCCCATGTCTGTCATCATTACCCTACCTAAACACCTTTTTGGAGGAAGCCATGTCAGTGTCCATACCTGGGACATGACTCTTGTCAGGACCACCTTTGTGCTGTCAACCGATGAGATATGGTCCTAGAATGGTACACAGAACAAAAAAGTGACCAGAGCCAATGAGGAAGATAGTCGGAGGTGTGCCTTAAGAAGGTGTGTGACCGGAATAAAGATGAACTGCAGAAGCTACTGTTGTTGTTGCTGCTGGCATCCCTTGGAGAAAAGAAGAAGAGCGTAAGAAGCCAGCTGTGTCCAGAACAAGAAGAAGAAGAAGAAGAAGGAGAATAAGGAGAAAAACCCAAGGCCATCTATTGAAGATCAGAAGTTGGACCGCAGCTCCTCTCCCTCATGCTCCTTGTCCTGCAAAGAAAAGTCATCGTGAAGGAAGCAAGTTTTCTAAAAGCAGCAAGCCGAGCCCTCCATCTCTCAGATAGAAACATTCTCTCTTGGCCCGAGTTTCACTCACTCTGTCTGAAGTTTTTCCATTGTTCTTTTTCTATTTGTTCTTGACAGACTATGAACCGTCCCTACCGGTTGTTATAGGAAGACAGACGAAGGTGTGCTCTCGTCTGGGTGTTCAGTCCCTACCTGGTTATGTAGGAAGACAGACAGAGGGTGTCTCTGATCTGTGGTTGGCCTTGTGTGCCATAAGCTGTGTATCAGCGGTTTAGTGTTGTAGCACTAGGGAAGCCTCAATTGGTTTGAGTGAGGGGTGGACGTAGGACTCGGGTTTGAGTATGAACCACCTTAAGATCCTTGTCCAAGTGGTTTTGTTGTGTGTTTACCTTACGCTAGATGCTTGCCTAGGCTCATTGCTCATCTTCATCCCTGCATCTTGTGTTTTAGGTTCTTGCATTTCTTGGTAGGTTCTTTTATTCTGCTACAGTCTTTTTGTATCTGAAAAAGAGGGGCAAATCTATTCACCCCTCCCCTCTAGATCAGCCATTCCCACATAACAGGATTCTTCTCCGCGATCTCCAAATGTCGACCGCTCCTTAGCACCACCATCCACCACCGACAGGAGGAGGAGAGAGAGAGAGGGGCGCGCCTAGGAGAGAGAAGGGCGTGGCCAGAGGAAGAAACCCTGATGCTTGGCCAGGGTTTCTCTCCTCAGCGTATATTTATAAACTCTGACATTTTTCACAAAAACCTAGAAACTATCAATAAATTCCATCCTAATCCGTCTTATCCACTACTCTATTGTGTGTGACCCTCTAGGCCCAATAGTATGTTTAGTTTTCAGGCCCATTAAGCTAAGAACCCTTCTTAACTTAATTAATTATAATTAATTAACTCTTAATGAGATTAACGGGCTTTCTGACCACGAATGGCACCAAGCAACACCTCGTGATCCCAAATGACTTTGGGAGGGATGGATCCCATATTGAACATTTCCGTCATCAGATTTCACACAGTTATAGATCCTCATTCAAATAATGCTCCAATCAGGATTAGGGTATGGCCATGCTGTCAAACCCTAATGCATCATGATCGTATGGACCCTTGTACTCTTAAGTACAGTTCACTGGAAAACTCCTTTTCTTAGTGAACTCCCATACCCTGGTCAGGGATTTCTAAGTACATGTCCATAGAGCATTCTCTCTCTTACTCCATGCAGAGAGTGAATGATCCCTTGTTTTCCACTCACTTGTCTTCACATGAATCCCACTGTGTTTGAATAACCAACTATAAAGAACCACAAGGCTGAAGTTCATAAGTCAATAATCAAACGCTCAATGGAGTCCATTCAAGACCTCTTTGGTGACTCAGGTCTAAGATCCAGCTATGCTACTGTGACATTAGAATCTCTTGATTGATAGTCAGCATGGTTACCATTCAGGAATTCTAGATCGGGTCAGTTCAATGAACTCATTCCACTAATGAGCACTTGCACGTGTACCTTGATGTCACCACACTGGTGGTTATGAGATAGACCACCCTCATCATATGAGAGAGTACCACGTGCACTGGTCTATCTGGATCTTCAATGTCCCTTCTTGAAGATCCCATGACCAGGAACATTTAGAATACAAACCTCTAGATGATTGATCTCATTATCACAATCTCATCATGATGCAGTCATCATTGCTCGTATTTAGGGACTTCATCACATTACAACATACACACCATAACGTGCTAGGAACATAATGAAGAAATGCCATTACTATTATAATTGAATGAAATCGTACAAGAAATGCTGCCATCACAACACTTATGATTGGCTTGTAGGGCATACATCTCTAACAATCTCCCACTTGCAGTAAAGCTAATCACCCACATACTTGATCCCCATCAGCCCAAGGTAACGCGCAAACACATTTTGAGATAAAGGCTTAGTCAGTGGATCTGCAATATTATCAGTAGAAGATACTCTATCTACTACCACATCTCCTCTAGCTATAATCTCTCTGATCAAGTGATAACGCCGCAGAATGTGCTTGGACTTCTGATGAGACCTCGGCTCCTTTGCTTGCGCAATTGCCCCATTGTTGTTACAAAACATGGGGATGGGATCATAGATGCTTGGGATAACTCCCAATCCTTCGATGAACTTCTTCATCTAGACCGCCTCGTTTGACGCCTCGGTAGTAGCTATATACTCGGCCTCGATTGTTGAATCAGCAGTGGTTTCATTTTTGGAACTCTTCCAACTCACTGCCCCACCACTAAGAGTAAAAATGAACCCGAGGTTGACTTGCTGTCATATTTGTCGGACTGGAAACTTGAGTCAGTGTACCCTCTCAGTTTCAAGTCCTCTCCTCCATAAACCAGAAATAGATCCTTAGTCCTTCTCAAGTACTTAAGGATATATTTCACAAGTATCCAGTGTTGTTCACCTGGATCTGCCTGATACTTGCTTGTAACGCTTAGAGCATAAGCTATATCTGGCCTAGTACATAACATCGCGTACATGACAGACCCTATGGCAGAGGCATAGGGAACCCTACTCATGTGCTCCCTCTCTTTTGGAGTTTTAGGGGACATCTCTTTAGAGAGATAAACTCCATGTCTAATTGGTATTAGACCCCTTTTGGAGTTTTCCATGCCAAACCTTTTGACAATGGTGTCTATGTACATTGATTGGGACAAGCCTAGCATCCTTTTTGATCTATCTCTATAGATCCTAATCCCAAATACATAGGATGCTTCTCCCAAATCTTTCATGGAGAAATTCTTTGACAGCCAGGCTTTGACTGACGACAACATACCTAAATCATTCCCAATGAGTAGTATATAATCCACATACAGTACCAAAAAGGTGATTGCACTGCCATTTATTTTCTTATAGACACATGGTTCATCTTCGTTCTTAACGAAGTCATAGGATTCGATTGCCTCATCAAATCTTATGTTCCAATTGTGGGATGCCTGTTTTAGTCCATATATGGACCTCTATAGCCTGCACACCCTATCTGGATACTCTTTGGATATGAATCCCTCAAGCTGTGTCATATACACCTCTTCCACAAGGTTTCCATTGAGGAATGCTATCTTCACATCCATCTGCCAGATTTCATAATCATGGTGCGTAGCAATGGCAAGTAAAATACTAATGGATTTCAGCATGGCTACAGGAGAGAAGGTTTCATCATAGTCAACACCTTGCCTTTGATGATATCCTTTCGCTACAAGCCTTGCCTTATAGGTATCAACCTTTCCATCTGCTCTAATCTTTATTTTAAAGATCCAATTACATCCAATAGGTACAATACCTTCAGGTGGATCCACCAAGTTCCAAACTTAGTTGGAGTACATGGACTCCATTTTAGATATCATGGCCTCTTGCCATTTTCCAGAGTTAATGACCCTCATTGCCTCCTCGTAGGTCTTAGGATCATCATCCTCATTATGTGATACCGTACTAGAAACATGTCTCACATATCTATCTGGTTGTATGGGTATCCGGCTAGACCTACGCACAATTTGTGAGTTAGTTTGCACTGGATCTTGAGAAGGTACACTAACAGGCTGTGGTTCTAGAACTTCTTTTAGTTCTACCGAGCTCCCACTATTCCCTTCAAGGATATATTCTTCCTCACGGAATGCAACCTGTTTAGCTACAAACACTCTTTGATCGCTAGGCTGGTAGAAATAATATCCATAAGTTTCCTTAGGATATCCCACAAACCTACACTTCTCAATCTTTGATGCCAGTTTGTCAGAGTCATGTTTCCTTACATGGGCAGGGCAACCCCAAACCTTAATGTACTTAGGATTCAGCTTCTTTCCTCTCCATATCTCATATGGAGTGGAGTCGACTGACTTCGATGGGACTTTGTTCAACAAGTGAGCAGCAGTCTCTAGGGCATAACCCCAGAGGGACAAGGGTAAACCAGCAAAACACATCATGGATCGTACCATATCTAATAGGGTACGATTCCTCCTTTCAGCTACACCATTCAGCTGAGGTGTATAAGGAGGAGTCCACTGTGATAATATCTCATTATCCTTTAAATATTGTGTGAACTCCGTACTCAAGTATTCACCTCCCCGATATAATTGGAGAGTTTTAATACTTTTCCCAGTTTATTTTTCTACTTCTTTCTTGAACTCAATGAATTTCTCAAAAGCTCCAGATTTGTACTTCATTAAGTACACGTATCCATATCTTGAGAAAGCGTCAGTAAATGTAACGCAGTATGAATAACCTCCTTTGGCCTGCGTGGACATAGGTCCACGCACATCAGAGTGTACGAGTTCTAATAACTCACTTGCTCTTTCTCCATGTCCAGAAAATGGAGACTTGGTCATCTTACCCATGAGGCAAGATTCACAAGTTGTGAATGATTCATAATCAAATGGATCGATATATCCACTCTTACACAAATTTTTCAATCTCTCCTCATTAATATGACCGAGTTTACAATGCCAAAGGTAGGCTTGATTCACATTGCCTCTTTTCCTCTTAAGAGGTCTGTCCACACACATCACAGGAGACGCCACATCCAAAACATATAAAACCATTCATTAGGCTCCCACTGGCAAACAATTCACCATTTAGTAATAAAGAACAACCATTGTTTCCAAAGCTTACAACAAATCCATATTTATTCAAGCATGAAATGAAAATAATGTTCTTTATTATAGAAGGAACATAATAACGGTCTATAAGCTCTAGTGTAACTCTTGATGGCAGCTGGAGGTTCACCTTCTCGACAGTGAGTGCAGCAACCTTTGCTCCATTTCCAGTCGCAAGTCAACCTCACCTTTGTTCAATCACCTACTGCTTGTCAGCACCTTCAAGTCATTGCAGGTATGAGATGCACATCCATTATCTAATACCCATGATGTGGATCTATAAGACAAGTTTAGGTCAATTATCATGAACATACCTGAAGCTTCTCCAAGCTTCTATTTTGCCTTCTCTGCAAGATATAACTTGCAATTTCTCTTCCAATGGCCATCCTTATGGCAGTGGAAGCATTGGCCCTTATCCTTCTTAGCTTCTTCTTTCTTGGCAGCCTTTCCCTGCTTATCCTGCTTTTTCTTTTTCTTTTTCTTAAAAATAGCTTGATTCTTTCTCTTCTTGTTGGTCTTACCAACAAGCATCACTGAAGATTTTCCATTATTCATTATTCCCTCAACAGTCTTCAACATGTTAAGAAGCTCTGCTAGAGAGCATTCTATCTTGTTCATGTTGAAATTTACTATGAACCGGGAGAATGAACCTGTGAGAGATTGCAAAATTAGGTAAATGCACAAATCCTTGTTCATTTCAAAACCTAATCTCGCCAACCTCTCAATCCACTCTATCATTTTGAGAACATGAGTCCACATAGATGTTCCATCAGGCATTTTGGCCCCAAACAGATTCTTAGATATCTCATATCTCTCTGTTCTACTTTGAGCTCCAAAGAGCTCCTCTAGGTGGAACGAGATGGATATTGCATCCATCTTCTCATGCTGCCTTTGCAACTCATTAGTCATAGAGGCCAGCATATAACATTGGGTCAGAGTGGCATCTTCCTTATGCTTTTCATAAAGAATCACTTCAGCCTCATCAGCATTATCAGCAGGAAGAGGGGGAATAGGCTGCTCAAGAACATAGGCTATTTTCTCAGCCCTGAGAATAATTCTCAAATTCCTGAGCCAATCGACATAATTTGGACCAGTCAGCCTGTTGGCATCCAGTATGCTCTCAACAGGTGGTTCGCCATTGCGGTCTACAAGAGAAAATAAAATGAATTTAGAATAATATTGCAAATATTCATGATATTAAATTCAAATTTGGTCTTTAATCCTAACTTAATGCTCCCACTAATTTTTGATGAATTTGCATAACCCCTTATATGCAAAGACGAGACACAATGACTGTGCCCTAGTGGGTACTAGGATCCCATTAACATTATGGAAATAGTCTTGTGGTAACACAACAAACTACCCCATACTTAATGGGTAGGCAACTCTTGTCAATTGCAACTCCCAGTATGTTTAGCCTCCAAACGTTTGTCATCTTGTGGTAGCACAACAAATCACAAGCTTTGGTTAGGTCCAGCCCGTTTGTTATGTTATGAGAATGAGTTTATGACATAACTCTTGTGGTAGCACAACAAAGTCATGCCATTCTCCCATCTCAAAGTTTGGCCTAAGCCTTAGCCTAAGTCTCCGCCCCCTTGCTGTGAGAATCTTGTGGTAGCACAACAAACTCTCACAGTCTAAGGACAGCTCACTTAGACTATAATAATGGAAGGCTACGTGGGTCATTCTTAATGCCTCACGTGATGTGGCATAGCCCTGGATGAAGTTGGATGACTTGATGAGCCTGGGACCTAGACCCGCAAGCATACAAGGACATTCATGGACTAACGCTAGTGGCTCACTTGCACGGCGCGTACGATCTCCCGATGGTGACCGGGGGATGACGGCGAGGGTCCGAGGTGGGACCCAAACATTCTAAGGGACTTGGATGGCTTAGGCTGACCTCTAAGGGTCTGCGACTCCCAACTTCATGGGCGACCGGCACACCGGGGTGTGGGTTTAAGGTGGCTCTCCTCATGGTCCGCTGTGGGCACACTAAGAGTGGTGTGTGAGTCCGGGCTCTCGTCTCTCCGTCCGACGGGCCACCAAGGCAATACTAAGCTAGCAAGGAAACCAACCAGCCAAGGTAGGACCAGACACTCACCTGATCGGAGTGAAAACACCGATCCCGATCGGAGACGTGGGCGAGCCGAGAAGCGTGGGCACGCGCCCGCACGCTACGTCAGTGGCGCTTGACCTGAAAATAAGATTGTTACAACACTACGCCTCACGCAGGAGGGGGGTTCTCGGGGTGGGGGTTAAATAGTTACAGCCAAAACTACCTCCACATAGGGAGGGGCCTTCAGCCGGCCAGGTGGGGTGGAGGAGAACTAAGTTAGAAGCCGAAGTGACAAACTCCACCGATTCTGCCTACTTTGGAATAGCCTGACAGGGGGTCGAAGATGGCACCGCCACAGACTCTACCAAATTCTGAGGAGGATGAAACCGTTGCCAAAACTTCCTGTGTTGGCCTAGGAGGACGCCCAAATTCTTCGAGAATTTTCTAACGACGATGGTGGCCGGGGTAGAATCTAGACCAGGGCTGATCCGCTCTGGTTCTGACTGTGCCCAGACTACTGCTGTTGGAAGACGAGGGCGCCATGAACACTCCCGAGGTCCGTTTAAGGCGGGACCAGAACTGTTGTGATCTTGGGCGAGCCTTCTTCGATCCGAGACTGATAGGGCCACCAGAGGAGGCTGGAGTAGGGCACGAGAACCAGAATGGTGGGAGGGGTCGGTTCTGACTCAGGGGGAATTGACCTGCGCACTCCGGGGAGAAAAATTGGAACTTGGTGCTTCGGGGTCCAAATGGCGTCCTTCTTCTTCGTGCTGACAGAGGATTTGGAGAAGATCCCAGCTAAAGAATCACGTCCAAACTTGCATAGGAGCGGCCATGGTCATGCTTTTACTTAGGCTCAGGTTCCCTGCTGGATCTGTGCTATGCAGTAGAGGGAGAATGGTTCTTCCGGGCAGCACAGACGTCGGATGGATGCGAAACCACCTTGCCTATGAAGCTCCCTCGGCATGCTTTCCAGAAATGTGGACGCCACCTGAAGGTGCATGATGACTTCGGGGCAGGCTCTGCAACTTGACCCTTGACTGCTGCCTGCGAATTGGGATGAGCAGGGTGGTGATAGGTGATAGGAAATGTGGTGGATGGGGGTGGGGGCAACCCTAGCTTTGAGGGGGTCTGGGAGGGGGGCTTTCCCAGCTGTGGGAAGGGGAAAATGGGGTGTTGGGGTTTGTTCCCCCAAGGGGTGGGAGGGAGCTACAAATTTTGGTGGTGGGGAGGTAAGTCCAAAAAGGGGTAGTGGTGTAGTTTGAATTCTTGGATCCTAGAGGGGGGCTAGGTAAGGGAATCTAGGAAATTTTGGTGGAGGGATGTGATGGGATGGAATAAAAGTCTATATGTGTAGGTGGGATTTGATGGGGTGGGAAGAAAAGTCTTTAAGTGTAGGTGGGATGTGATGGGGAGGGTGTAGAAGTCTAAGTTGAGTGGTTGGAGGGTGAAGGGAGGGGTGGAGAAGTCCAACTTGGGGGGCTAGAAAGTCTCATTTGGAAGGTTTGAATAAAGGGGTGGGAAGAATATTCCTGATGAGGTGGAGAGAGAGAGGGGGGGAGGAAATGAGGTGGATGGGAGGGGAGGAGAGAGAGAGAGGTGCGCCCTTTTTGGAGGGAGAGGGGAAGAGAGAGAGGGAGGGGGAGAGAGGGAGAGAGACAAGAGTGGAGAGATAGCCAAGGGATGTTTCTTTCAAAATTTCATCAAAAGTGTTACAAATGAAGTGGGATGAGCCCTATTTATAGGCTCCCACTTTTTCCCAATGACCAAAAGGCCCTTGACAAATAGACAAAAGACCAAGACCATCCCATGGGTGCCCATGGGCCTAGCCCACTAGTTGGGCCCAATTAGCTAACATAATGGCCCAATTTCCTAATGGACCGACTCAAATAAAGAAAGAGGATACACACATGACTCAAGTAAAGCAAACTTACATGATATAAGACCCAACAATAGAGATAACATGTGAGAATCATAGTTGATCCACCTCATAGTGGAGCAGGCGACCTGAGCCTGAGAGAGTGGCGTGAGATGTCCTCATCAAATCCCCTGGGGTGGGGAGAACTCGACCCCGTCGAGTATGGGTCCGCCTGGCTATGGTAGTGCTCCAAAATGTTCGAGTCAAGGCGCATCTGGTCCTCCCGACTCACCCAAGTATCCTCTATCGGGGTACGGTTCTTTCACCTCACCAGGTAGCGCTGGTATACCCTGTTCCTGGTAATGATACTTTGCTCGTCCAGTATTGCCTCCACCTACTCACGTTGGCCTCTTAAAGTAGTAGGTAGAGTCCCACCGTGGGTGTCTCTTTCAAGGGCGGGTAAAGGCTCAAGCTCCTCACTGGGTCCAACCGCAGGGCCCTTATAGGGTACCAGGTCCGCTACATATAAGGTAGGGTGTACCCCAAAATCATCAGGTTGGTCTAGCTCATAAGCGTTAGTACCTAGTCGTCTTAAATCTTGAAAGGGTACCGAACCCCATGCCCTCAACTTGGAGGCGGGCCCCGGAAGGAGCCGCTCCATCATCACCATCATCAAGTCTCCCACTTGGAACTCACAGTGGCGCCGTCGATCATCTGCCTACCTTTTGTAAGCATCATTGCTTTTCCCTATATGCTTGCGGATGTCATCATGCAACTCTTTGATATGCTATGCAAAGGACTCAGCTGAGACTGACACTCGAGCATGTGGGGGGAGGGGATTGAGATCTGAAGGCTTTTTAGGCCTATAACCATGCACAACTTCAAATGGACTCTTGCATGTGGACCTATTGACGGAATCATTGTAGGCAAACTCGGCCTGAGGTAAGAGGAGATCCCAATTCTCGGGGTGGTCCCCGACAAGGCAACGGAGCAAGTTCCCAAGACTTCGATTGACGACCTCAATTTGGCCATCGGTTTGAGGGTGATAAGTAGTGGAGAATTTGAGGAGAGTTCCCATTAGATGCCAAAGAGTTTTTCAAAAGTAACCGGTGAATTTCACATCCCGGTCAGACACAATGGTCTTGGGTAGTCCATGGAGTCGAACCACCTCATCAAAGAATAAACGGGCGACCCTAGAAGCATCCGAAGTTTTGGAACATGGGATAAAGTGGGCCATCTTAGAGAACCTGTCAACAACTACAAAGATGGAATCATGTTTGTGCAAGGTACTAGGTAGGCCAAGGATAAAATCCATGCTCAAGTCCTCCCAAGGTCGGTCCGGGATGGGAAGGGGTGTGTAAAGCCTAGTGTTTTACCTCACTTGCTTGGCCGAGGCACAAATGCGACACTGTCCCACAATGTTGGTCACATCATTCTTGAGACTGGGCCAATGGAATTGCCTCTCAACTAGCTCTATGGTCTTTTGGACCCCAAAGTGACCAGCTAGGCCACCACTGTGTAACTCCCAAACTAAGAAGTCCCGAAGTGAAGTCCGAGGTATGCATAGCCTAGCTCCCTTGAAAAGATACCCCTCTTGGAGTATGAATCCCTCATGTTCCCTATGGGGTTGAGTGGAGAGGGTGCTATAGTGAGTCCCAAAGTCGGGACAATTTGGATATTCCTCTTTGATTCTCTCAAATCCCGTGACTTCCACCTGGATAGTGGAAAGTAAGGCTATCCGCCTACTCAGCACATCGGCGGCGCGATTCTCACTACCCATCTTGTACTTGAGGACAAGGGTATAGGTCTGAATGTATTCTACCCAACGGGAATGATGGGCATTCATCTTTTGTTGGGTGTTGAGGTACTTCAAGGCCTCGTGGTCCGAGAAGATCACAAACTCCTTGGGTAGGAGATAGTGCCTCCAATGCCGAAGGGATTGAACCACGGCATAAAGCTCTTTGTCATATGTGGAGTACCTAGTCCTGGCCTCACAAAGTTTCTCAATAAAATAGGCTACCAGGTGACCCTCTTGGCTAAGAATGCCTTCAATCCCTACCCCGGATGCATCACAAGTGACCTCGAAGACTTTAGAGAAGTCGGGTAGGCAAAGGATCGGGGCTTGGATCATCTTTTCCTTGAGTTCTAGGAATGACTTGGAGGCCGCCCTAGTCCATACAAAGGTGCCATTCTTGAGGCAATTTGTGATAGGAGCGGTGTTGGGTTCTGTGCGTCCCCTCGTTGTCTTTGACAATGGTTTTGATGATTCCAATATATCGTGTGTTTTGTGTTTACTTGTTTTGTGTTTACTTCAAAGTGGAAATCTTGATTGTCTATGTTTTTATGGCATCCTGATGGTAAAATAAACTAACACTATGATATCTTGTTTTGCAGGTGGTTCAAACACAATGATCCTATATGGGACACTTGATGTTGGTGTTTGTATTGGTGCCTTCATGCATGTCCTATATGGGACACTTCATGTGGATTTCTGCTTAACATGTTTTTTATGATTCTTTGTGATCCAAGGTTATTGGATGTTCTTAAGACCCTCTAACCATGCTATATAACTTGGTTATATCATGTTCACAATTTGGGTCATGACTCTTTTAATGAACTGAAAGATGCTTGACGTTTTAATGTCCATTGGTGTGAAGGTTCAGTTTGTTCTGAACTACCTTCATAATCCATGTTTCAGATATTGTTTGCACCGAGGTTCAATATATGTTTGGTACATCTTTAGCTCTGAACAAGATATGCACCAACTTGCTTAGCTTGCTTTGTCTATGCCAAACAACATATGGACCAACTTGTGCTTTGTGTGCTAAACAATCTTTGCACCAACTTGGTTTTCTAAACAAGTTATGCACCAACCTGGTTTGTCTATGCTAAACAAGTTATGCACTGGACTTTGTTCTTCATGGCACCTACCAAATCTTCTCATATGCATTGACCATGTTCTTATAAGCATAGACATGATAAAATGCATTGAGTGATTCTTAGGTGTATTAAAATGATATTGAGGTTCTTAAGCATGCAAGGCTCAAATATGTCGCATTACAATGTGGATGGAATGATTTAGGTTGAAAATGTGTTTCTGAGCTATATTGGATTATCACTCATAAAACTGGGTTACTTGATAGTGCAGGTTTTGATCTGCCCACATATCTTGAAAATCGAGGTAAGAACCCTCTTATGATGGATTTCCATGTGGGGAGATTAGGCTCACTTCATGCTTCATGGCTTTGGGGTTAATTGGTTTCCAAATTGTCAATTTGATAATTGTAGTTCATATTGCATCATGCTCATGTTGAGTTCTATTCTTTCATGCAATATTTGATTGGATTTGGTGTTACTTTACCAAGTGATTTATGCATGTTCTTGAGGAAGTTCTTGAGTTGAAAATGTGATCAAATATTTATGTGCCTCATACCAATGCTTTCATAATCATATTACATGTCTTTTGGGTCTTGGACTCAAAACTAGTTCTAAATGTGAATGCATGATCCAAATATTTTAATTAATGATTGGGTTCAATGGATTGCATGTTTAGATCATTGGGAATGCATTTAAGAATCATTTTTCAAGGTCCCAAGGTCAGTGGGTCGACCCCCCATGCTCAATGGGTCGTCCCCTGGGCAAACAGGCTGTTTTTAAGCTTCTGGCTGAAAGTGGGTCGACCCCCCTCTGCAAGTGGGTCGACCCCCCTGTAAAATTGTTAAAAAATAGCTTCTGGGAGTAGATGGGTCGACCCCCCTCCAAAGTGGGTCGACCCCCCCTGTTCGCAGCAACGTGCAGGTTTTTCGTAAATTGCCGAAACCCATCCAAATGACCTCCGATTGGGCTGAAATTTTAAACTAAGACCCTTGGGTTATTAATGAACATATTAGGGTGGTTTTGCTAGGGTTTTGCAAGGGTATTGTGGTCATTTGTTCAACTCTTATCTGCCCTATATGTAGCTTGCGATTTTGGATCGAAAAACCACCCAATGTGCTAACATTCTCTATTTGCTGTAGGGAAGAAGAAAGGGGAAGAAAAAAAACGTGAAAGAGGGCACCGCCCTCTACTGGAGGATAAAGAGAAAGGGTTTGCATCGGTGGAGAAGGAAGATATAGCCTCCATCGACCGCATCTCGTGATCCCAAGCTTGATGCTAGAGGAAGGGGTTGCTACTCCTCTCACCGGCCGCCGGCTTGGGCGCATCCATCAAAGGGGCTAAGTCTTTCTCTCCTGTTTTATCATTGTGAAGCACTCTTCTATCTTGTCTCCTATTTGTGTGAAGGTTAAGGGGATATATAAATCATTCCCTTCTACATTCTTGTTTGAGATTTGGGGTTATTGTTCCATCTGCTTTTATAGTGAAGAAGGAGAATGAAAAAGAGTTGAGGGACATTAAAGGAGTTAGGTGGAATGAGTTTCATATATAGATACATTTGTTTTTATTCTTTTGTCATGCCCCCTTCTACCAAGATATGCCTTGGAGTATAGTGCTTTATTTCTTCTATTTGTTCTTGGTGGTTGCAGACATGGTTGGAGTTTGAATTTGATGAAATATATGCAAGATCCTCAAGGAGGATGACCTACTACACCAACCAGCTGCGGATAAGCATTTCTCCAATCCGAGCTTCAACAATAAGCATTTCTCCAATCCGAGCTTCAACAAAAGATCCTCTTAAGCTACTGGAGAACAAAAGGGAAAACATTCCATATCATTTCCCATTCCCTTAAAATGGTTTTCATGATATATATATTTTGCAACGGGCATTTATTGTATATCTTCTTTGTTTGTTAAACTCAGAATATATCTTTGTGTGTGTGTACGGAGCTGCGTCTCCGTGTGGTTTACTGTCCGGGGTGTGTTTCCCCTACCCGTGTGTGGTTATTGCTGCGGAAGCAGCGTGTGTGTTGGGGTTCGTCCCCGTGTTGCTGCCGTAGCGCAGCGTGGTAGTGAAGCCTCACCCGATTGGGTGAGGGGTGGACGTAGGGTGCCCGTCGTGGTCCCGAACCACCTTAAAAATCTGTGTCTTGTGGTTTTGCCTGTGTATTTGCCATTTCTTCTATCTCCCTTCACAGGTTCAATACATAGGTTTTTATCTCACTACGCTATCACACATTGCTACCTCCGTTATTTGTACTTGGGCATAGTTAGATCGTTCTTCGATTTGCATATCCGTGTGTGATCGGAAAGATTGAGAGCATTCTTTTAATCCTACTTGAGTTCATGCTATTTAACGCAGTTAATTTTAATTCCATCATGTTTAGTTAAGAGTGAATTTTTAAATCCGCTATTAAGGTCAAGGGGACAATTCAACCCCCCTTCTTGTCCGCCATCTCTATCTGGGCCAACAATTGGTATCAGAGCTAGTCTCTGATTTTTATTCTACGGACCTCACGGTCTAGGAGAAACGGTCGATTCATGATGGCTAGTTTGAACTCTGTTCCTATATTGGATGGTTTTGATTTTGATTCATGGCTTGAAAAATTGTGTGCTTGGTTTGTAAAGACTGATCTGAGTCTTATGGATTTAATTACTCAAGGTCCACATGTCTTACCCAAAAATGAATCAAGATGGACCAATGAGCATAAAAGAATGAACACTAATAATATTTTTGTTTTGAATGTTCTTAGAGCTGCAGTGAGCGCTGACGTACTTCCTTTTGTTTCTTCTTGTAGGTCAGCCAAAGAGATTTGGGATGGGCTACGCGAAGCCCAAAAAGATAGTTGCAATATTGGTAATTGCCTGGCGGCAAATGAAGAAATTGAGCGAAAAAGTGAAGAGACTTCAAAGGTAAACTCTAACTCTAATTCTGACTCTGATGAAGATGATGAATTAAGTTTTAGTGAACTAATGGAGGCGTATGATGAGCTTGCTGATAGATACAAAGTTTTAAAATCTGAAAATAGAAAAATAAAGAAGAGACTTGATGATGGTTCAAATGTTAACTCTCCATGTGTTAAGTGTGCTCAAAATGAACATTCTTGTGTTGATAACTCTTCATGTGGGAAATGCTTAGAGTTTGAGAAACTTGTCAAGTCCTACATGATTGAAGTTAATGAACTCAAAGAATCGATTGCAAATCTGAAATCTGAAAACAAATCTTTACAGGATAAAATTTCAGAATTTCAACTCATTGAAGAAGAAAATGAAAAGCTGAAAATGTTAAATTCCGCTATATCTGAAAAACTGCTTCTTTTGGAAAAAGGAAAAGCCACCTTGAATGCTGACAACTCTGAAAAGTTGAAAGAACTGAGAAAGGAAATAGAAAGCTTCAAAATTTTGAATGACAAATTTGAAAACAATGAAACCTTTGGTAGAATGGTTGGTGAAAATGTGAACTTTCAAATGAATGAACTTGAACATATCTCTATGAGTGAAAACTCATTTGAAAAACTTCAAAATGAAAAACTTGCTGCAGAGATTCAGAGATTGAAAGATCAAAACGGTCTTCTGGTTGACAAAATCCACATATTTGAAAAAGGAAAATATGTTTTGAGTGATAATCTGGAAAATCTTCATATGTTGGAGCAAGAAATTGCAAGTGTTAAAACTGTCAACTCATTGTTGAATGAAAAACTTGCATTGTGTGAGAGCGAAATGAAGAGCTTGAATGAATCCTTGTGTTTGCATGATAATGAAAATCAAAAAGAGAAAATTACTTTTGTTAAGTCTTGTATGCATGAAAACCTTCCTTCTGTTAAACACTCTCATGCATCAAGAAAAAGGATGAATGTCTCTTGCTATTACTGTGGCAATTTTGGCCACGACATGTATGACTGTTCCATCTTGAAATCTGACGATGAACGTGCTTTAAAATCAAGAATGGAAATGTGTGAAATCTCTCATGATCATGAAAAACCCACAAAGAAAAATTTCCATGATCATTGCTATTATTGTGGTCTACATGGTCATACTTTTGAAAACTGCTTCATAAAAGAAAATGATGATGCATGGTCTGTAAAGAATAATTTATCATGTTATTATTGTGGTGAAAGTGGACATGTAATGGATACATGTTCTCTAATGAAAAATGATGAAAATCGGTTTATGAAAAGAAATTCCTCGCATTGCTTTTACTGTGGTCAGAATGGTCATTTGATGGATGACTGTTCTATTATGAAATTGGATGATGATTGGCATGCTAAGAAACATAGGAAATCTTTAGTTCATGCTAGGACTAACCCCTCGGGACCCAAGATGGTTTGGGTACCCAAACATCCAACTTGAGAATCTATTTTGCAGGGGTACCTTGAGGTCGAAGAAATTAATAAACATTGGGATCTCAAGGTGAGGAAGAAAATGATTTGTTTTGAAATTTTTGTCTCACGTGGTTCTCTTTGAAAAAATCTGAAAAAGGTAAAATTTATGTTTCGAGAAAAAATGCTTCCAACTTAGTTCACTGGTTATGGTATCTTTTGGAAATCTTGAGAATTTTTGAGTTCCATGTCAGAATGACTTGATCACTTCTGTTTTCACTCCATGTGAATACATTTTGTCTTCAAATGCTTTACTCTTCTCATAAATTATTTTCACACTTATAATCAACTCTTGTAAATAAAATTTGGTTTGAATGCTTCTCATTGTGCATAGAGTTTTCAAACTCTTACTTACTTTTTGTAAATAATCACTCACTTGTGCATACATAGATCACATGCTTAAGTTGCATAAAACATGCTGCACATATCATATACATCCTCACTTGCATACATTTGCACTTGCTTGCATACATTTGCATATTCCTCATATTCGTGTGCTTGATTGCTATGATTTTTCGGTATATAAAATAGTGTTTGTGGAAGGTTGGAGTATGTCTAGCCGGAAGCTTTCACTATGCGTGATGGTGGTCTTCGGACCTATGTTCCCCGCCGCGTACCGAAAATCACTTTGTTTGAATAGTTTGCTATATCCTTGCTTGAATGCATGTATATATTTTTAGAACACAATTCCTTGCAAATCTTCTAAGACCTCACCTCATTGCTATATAAAATGCAGTGATTTTAATCATTTGTGAATAGTGACATATACAAAGGAGGATGATTCATTTCAACTGTGCATACATTTAGGGAGAGTCATAACTGTGTATAGGCAAATTCATCTTCTACATCCAAAGCAATTACCCATACATTATTCCAAAATGATGCATATGACTTTGATTGATAAAGATTTCAGAAATTCTTTTTAACACTTCATGGGAAACAAATTTCTACATGAAAATTGAGAGAATCGTGAGGAAAAAGCTGCCTACCCCGCATGCTGAAATAAGTGGTATGTCTAACTGAGTAGCCGGGAATCCCCACTGAAATAAATGAGGAAACTCGCGTCGAAAGGTGAAACAAAATCCACATTTTGTGATGAATCCTAGTAAGCCGGGAAACCCCATTGAGACACATGAGGTGACTCACGCCGAACAGTGAAATCCAATAAAAGAAAAACAAAAAGGGGTTGAGAGAAGCTACCAATAGTCGAGGATCAAAATGAAAGTGTAGGAAGGAAATAACCCTCTAGTGGTTTCTAGAAACTCTGCTAATATCCATATAAACTTGAAGTTCATTGCTCATTTACATAAATTTCAATTAGGTATTTTTGTGATGATTGTATATCTTGAATTTGTTCTTATCATGGCTTATGTAGTACCTTGCATATATGAATGCACTACCTTTTTTTGATTATGGTTCATATCTCACATTTTAATTTTGAATGAACTATTCTTTTGCTATCCCCTTACCCCATTAAGGGGGAGCTATAGTACTGTATGTGTGCTTAACTCCAATGCATGCTTGCTTGTTTGCTTGCTTGCATACTTCATTTCACATTTAAGTTTGCATAGATGCATCTTTAGGTTACATAATCCCATTGTCTGTTGGCTTTTGTTCTTGACAATTGGGGGAGAATAATGTGCTTTTTGGCATTTTACACTGTGTGCATAGCTAGGTTTCGTTTTTGCATATAGGTTAGTTAAATCACACACTTGTGAATAATTAGTTCTACATATAATGAAAAAAATTCAAAAAATTGACCATTTTGCATTGAATTCTCATACCTGTTGATTGCATGTCAAATTCCAAACCTTGTGTGGTTCATAGTTCATACTCTTCCCTTCATAGGAAGTAAATTGCTGGGTTCGTGCTCTACTTTTTGAATCTCTGTATCTATTCCCTAAGTCCCCCATTTTTTTGCTAATGACAAAGGGGGAGAGAACTTTAAATTGTCACAATATATTGTGGGGAGATTGTTGGGTTCTGTGCGTCCCCTCGTTGTCTTTGACAATGGTTTTGATGATTCCAATATATCGTGTGTTTTGTGTTTACTTGTTTTGTGTTTACTTCAAAGTGGAAATCTTGATTGTCTATGTTTTTATGGCATCCTGATGGTAAAACAAACTAACACTATGATATCTTGTTTTGCAGGTGGTTCAAACACAATGATCCTATATGGGACACTTGATGTTGGTGTTTGTATTGGTGCCTTCATGCATGTCCTATATGGGACACTTCATGTGGATTTCTACTTAACATGTTTTTTATGATTCTTTGTGATCCAAGGTTATTGGATGTTCTTAAGACCCTCTAACCATGCTATCTAACTTGGTTATATCATGTTCACAATTTGGGTCATGACTCTTTTAATGAACTGAAAGATGCTTGACGTTTTAATGTCCATTGGTTTGAAGGTTCAGTTTGTTCTGAACTACCTTCATAATCCATGTTTCAGATATTGTTTGCACCGAGGTTCAATATATGTTTGGTACATCTTTAGCTCTGAACAAGATATGCACCAACTTGCTTAGCTTGCTTTGTCTATGCCAAACAACATATGGACCAACTTGTGCTTTGTGTGCTAAACAATCTTTGCACCAACTTGGTTTTCTAAACAAGTTATGCACCAACCTGGTTTGTCTATGCTAAACAAGTTATGCACTGGACTTTGTTCTTCATGGCACCTACCAAATCTTCTCATATGCATTGACCATGTTCTTATAAGCATAGACATGATAAAATGCATTGAGTGATTCTTAGGTGTATTAAAATGATATTGAGGTTCTTAAGCATGCAAGGCTCAAATATGTCGCATTACAATGTGGATGGAATGATTTAGGTTGAAAATGTGTTTCTGAGCTATATTGGATTATCACTCATAAAACTGGGTTACTTGATAGTGCAGGTTTTGATCTGCCCACATATCTTGAAAATCGAGGTAAGAACCCTCTTATGATGGATTTCCATGTGGGGAGATTAGGCTCACTTCATGCTTCATGGCTTTGGGGTTAATTGGCTTCCAAATTGTCAATTTGATAATTGTAGTTCATATTGCATCATGCTCATGTTGAGTTCTATTCTTTCATGCAATATTTGATTGGATTTGGTGTTACTTTACCAAGTGATTTATGCATGTTCTTGAGGAAGTTCTTGAGTTGAAAATGTGATCAAATATTTATGTGCCTCATACCAATGCTTTCATAATCATATTACATGTCTTTTGGGTCTTGGACTCAAAACTAGTTCTAAATGTGAATGCATGATCCAAATATTTTAATTAATGATTGGGTTCAATGGATTGCATGTTTAGATCATTGGGAATGCATTTAAGAATCATTTTTCAAGGTCCCAAGGTCAGTGGGTCGACCCCCCATGCTCAATGGGTCGTCCCCTGGGCAAACAGGCTGTTTTTAAGCTTCTGGCTGAAAGTGGGTCGACCCCCCTCTGCAAGTGAGTCGACCCCCCTGTAAAACTGCTAAAAAATAGCTTCTGGGAGTAGATGGGTCGACCCCCCTCCAAAGTGGGTCGACCCCCCCTGTTCGCAGCAACGTGCGGGTTTTTCGTAAATTGCCGAAACCCATCCAAATGACCTCCGATTGGGCTGAAATTTTAAACTAAGACCCTTGGGTTATTAATGAACATATTAGGGTGGTTTTGCTAGGGTTTTGCAAGGGTATTGTGGTCATTTGTTCAACTCTTATCTGCCCTATATGTAGCTTACGATTTTGGATCGAAAAACCACCCAATGTGCTAACATTCTCTATTTGCTGCAGGGAAGAAGAAAGGGGAAGAGGAAAAACGTGAAAGAGGGCACCGCCCTCTACTGGAGGATAAAGAGAAAGGGTTTGCATCGGTGGAGAAGGAAGATATAGCCTCCATCGACCGCATCTCGTGATCCCAAGCTTGATGCTAGAGGAAGGGGTTGCTACTCCTCTCACCGGCCGCCGGCTTGGGTGCATCCATCAAAGGGGCTAAGTCTTTCTCTCCTGTTTTATCATTGTGAAGCACTCTTCTATCTTGTCTCCTATTTGTGTGAAGGTTAAGGGGATATATAAATCATTCCCTTCTACATTCTTGTTTGAGATTTGGGGTTATTGTTCCATCTGCTTTTATAGTGAAGAAGGAGAATGAAAGAGAGTTGAGAGACATTAAAGGAGTTAGGTGGAATGAGTTTCATATATAGATACATTGTTTTTATTCTTTTGTCATGCCCCCTTCTACCAAGATATGCCTTGGAGTATAGTGCTTTATTTCTTCTATTTGTTCTTGGTGGTTGCAGACATGGTTGGAGTTTGAATTTGATGAAATATATGCAAGATCCTCAAGGAGGACGACCTACTACACCAACCAGCTGCGGATAAGCATTTCTCCAATCCGAGCTTCAACAATAAGCATTTCTCCAATCCGAGCTTCAACAAAAGATCCTCTTAAGCTACTGGAGAACAAAAGGGAAAACATTCCATATCATTTCCCATTCCCTTAAAATGGTTTTCATGATATATATATTTTGCAACGGGCATTTATTGTATATCTTCTTTGTTTGTTAAACTCAGAATATATCTTTGTGTGTGTGTACGGAGCTGCGTCTCCGTGTGGTTTACTGTCCGGGGTGTGTTTCCCCTACCCGTGTGTGGTTATTGCTGCGGAAGCAGCGTGTGTGTTGGGGTTCGTCCCCGTGTTGCTGCCGTAGCGCAGCGTGGTAGTGAAGCCTCACCCGATTGGGTGAGGGGTGGACGTAGGGTGCCCGTCGTGGTCCCGAACCACCTTAAAAATCTGTGTCTTGTGGTTTTGCCTGTGTGTTTGCCATTTCTTCTATCTCCCTTCACAGGTTCAATACATAGGTTTTTATCTCACTACGCTATCACACATTGCTACCTCCGTTATTTGTACTTGGGCATAGTTAGATCGTTCTTCGATTTGCATATCCGTGTGTGATCAGAAAGATTGAGAGCATTCTTTTAATCCTACTTGAGTTCATGCTATTTAACGCAGTTAATTTTAATTCCATCATGTTTAGTTAAGAGTGAATTTTTAAATCCGCTATTAAGGTCAAGGGGACAATTCAACCCCCCTTCTTGTCCGCCATCTCTATCTGGGCCAACAAGCGGTGATAGTGCTAAACCCACTGATGAATCTCCTATAGAAGGTGGCTAGCCCGTGAAAGCTTCGGGCCTCATGGAGGGTCTTGGGCTCGGGCCACTCAAGAATGGCTTGGACCTTCTCGGGGTCCATGGACACCCCTTGGGCTGAAAAAATAAATCCTAGGAAGGCTAGTTGGTTGGTCAAGAAGTGACACTTCCCGGGGTTGACAAAGATGCTCTCCTTCCTAAGAACGGTGCACACTTGCTTGAGATGATCGAGGTGGGGTTCCTTGTACTGGCTATATATGAGAATGTCGTCGAAGTAGACGACGAGGAAGATGCCAATGAAGGGCCGGAGGACCTCGGTCATGAGGCGCATGAAGGTGCTTGGTGCATTGGAAAGGCCAAAGGGCATGACAAGCCATTCATAGAGATCGTCCTTCGTTTTGAAGGCGGTCTTCCACTCATCCCCGGGCCTAATGCAAACTTGATGATAGCCACTTTTGAGATCGATCTTGGAGAAGGTGGTGGCTTCAGCAAGCATGTCTAGCATGTCATCTAGCCGAGGGATGGGAAACCTATACTTGACCGTGATCTTGTTGATGGCCTGACTATCCACACACATGCGCCAAGTTCCGTCCTTTTTGGGTGTGAGAAGGGTCGGGACGGCACATGGGCTCTTGCTAATGCGGAGGAAGCCCTTCTTGATGAGCTCCTGGATTTGCCTCCTAAGTTCATCATGCTCGGTGGGGTTGAGGCGGTAGTGGGGGAGGTTGGGTAAGGTAGCTCCGGGCACAAAGTCGATGGCATGTTACACATCACGCATGGGTGGTAGCCTATCCGGGAGCTCATCGGGGAACACATCATGGAAGTCCTCAAGGAGTTGTTGAATTTCTATTGGGTGTGGGTCGGTTGGGGTGGATTCTCCAAGATAAATGACAATGGCACACACTTGTTCTCCTTGGTTGACTTCTTCCTCAAGTTCTTGCCTAGTGATGAGGTGAATGCTCCTAATAGTTCCAATGGTCAAACTAGGGCTAGGGCTTGATGGGGTGGTGCTTGGAATAGAGGGAGGGGTAGGGGATCCCTCCAGGGAAGGAGGTGTCTTCTTGGGGAGGGAGCGGGGTGGTGAAGGGTTGAGTTGGATCCTTTTTCCCTCATGGGTGAAAATACAAGTGTTCGTCCTTCCAAGGAAGGTGGCATCTACATCATAGATCCAAGGCCGCCCTAGGAGGATGATTCCTACTTCTATTGACAGAATGTCACACCAAACTTGGCCATGGTAGGATTGAAAACCGATGGGGACACGGCAATGAGTGCTGACGGGTACGGATGTGGCATCGATCCACGCTACCCGATAAGGTTTCGGGTGTGGGGAAATGGTAAGACCTAGAAGTTTGACGGTGTCGGGGGACACCACATTCACACTACTCCCATTATCCAAGATGACTTTCCTAGCATGCCCCCCTATCCGGATGTAGGTATGGAAGATGGTGCTTCTTCTCCAATCATGTTCCTGGGCTTGAGTGAGGGTGCACCTAACCACTCCAAGGTGAGGGTCGGTGGATGGAGGGGGTTGTTCTTGATTGGTCTCATTGTAGTGGGTTTCATACTCCTCCCAATCGGGAGAGGCCTCAAAAACCTCAACCTCTTCTTCAATCCCAGCTTGAGGTAGGAGATTAGCCTCCTCAATGAGCAAACTAGATGCTCCCTTGGTGGGGCATTGATTGGCGAAGTGTCCATACCCAAGGCACCTAAAGCATTGTTGCCCACTTTGGTGGGTGGGGGTGGCCCTAGTGTGAGGGGGTGGGTGGGTCCCGGATTGGGTCAATTGGGAGTGGGGTTGGGAGGACCACTTGTAGGGCGAGGGGGAAGGGTGCCACTAGGAGGGGCTGCCCGGGTGGGAGGAGCT
Organism: Amorphophallus konjac; assembly: GCA_022559845.1. Classification (NCBI taxonomy): domain Eukaryota; kingdom Viridiplantae; phylum Streptophyta; class Magnoliopsida; order Alismatales; family Araceae; genus Amorphophallus; species Amorphophallus konjac. Next base: position 149,283,242 of record CM040118.1, read on the forward strand.
CCCATGGGGGTGGGAAGGAGAACTCGTTGAGGAGGTGGGGTGTTGGTCCGAGGTGCCAAGGATTTGGGGTCCATCCCCAGAGGGGGAACCACTCGGGTATATCAAGAGAATTTCTCGGCATCCCGGGCTATTTGGTAGACTTGCTCTAGGGTGGTCACTTGACGCATGAATAGCTCCTTCTTTATGTGAAATTGAAGCCCATTCTGAAAGCGGGACAGTGTGACCGCGGGATCCTCTTGGACTCCACACTTAAGAAGGTAGTAATCAAATTTTTCAATGTACTCCATCACGGTCTTCCCTTCTTGGGTTAGGGCTTACCACTCATCTAGGAGGTTTTGATGGTAGGAGGGGGGAACATATTTGAGTTTGAGTTGTTCTTTCATAGCCCCCCATGTGGTGATGGGAGGCTCCCTCCTAACTATCCTCAATCCCTCAACGTTCAACCAATGGGTCTTGGCTAACTTGGTAAGTTGCATTTTGGCAAGCCGGACTTTCCTATCCTCGGTCATGGGATACCAATCGAAATATTGGTCCATAGCTGCCTCCCAATCTAAGTAGATGCTCGGATGATGGGACCCATCAAAGGTGGGGGCATCAACTTTCAAAAGCCTTACAAGGTGATCATCAGGATTATCCCGGGGGGGGGGGGGGGTCTATCATCTCTAATTGGGGGGTGGGTCCCTTTCCGGCTCGGGTGGGTGGTCACGGTTGAGCTCTCTTATGGCTGGTCCCTCACGTGGAGGAGGTGCCCTTCTATCATCCACCCTTGGGGTGGGCCTATTTTCCTCAAGTTGTTCAAGTCGGGACGTTATGTCATCAAGCCATCCTAAGACATTGGTCATACCCTCCACAAGGAACCTAATGTGATCGGGGAGCTCATGCTCGTTGGGGGCGGGGTTCCCTTGGGAATTAGGATTCATTGGGGAGTTGGAGGAGGATGGAATGGATTGATAAGGGGTTCCGCTATGGGTGTTCATGCAATGTTGGGTGGGCTATGCACGGGCGTGCGGGTGCACCTAAGAGCTGTTGTGCCCCTGTGGTTTTGATGATGGTTTTAATGGTGGTTTTAATGATTGGTTTTTGATGTGAGTTAATCACTATGAGTCATCTTGCTGTGTGTGTCATCTTGCTATTATTCAGTCATGTTAACTGATGCATAAAGCATTCATTGCTACACTCTGCTTAGTTAGTATGAACAGTAGTGAGTCGACCCACCCTTGCTGATGCGTCGACCCATCAGAACACTGATTGTCTGGTTTGTCTAACTTCAAGTCTATACATCATCAGTTGAACGTAAAGTATATACGTTGCAGCGTCAACTCATTGGGCTGCAGCATCAACTCAGCAAGTATGCACATCGCCTTCAGACTTTCAAGTCTATACACTCTATACTCATTCAAGTCTGTTCAGCCGTTTGCATTTCATGAAGTCTGTACACTTCATCGCCTTCTACAAGCATTCTTCAAGTATGTACAGCCTGTGCATTGCTTCACAACAAGTCTAGACATCCTGGTTGTAGTCTAAGTCTACACATCCTGCTAGGTCGGACTTCAAAGTCTGTACACTGCGCACCACTGTACAAGTCCATACAATGGCTATTGAACTGTGAAGTCTATACATTGTCTGATCATTCATCTTTGAAGTCTATACAACGTTGCCTTGTCTCTTAAAGTCTATACAACGTTGCCTTGTTTCTTCAAGTCTATACAATGTGCACAGTTTCTTCATGTCTATACATTACATCATTGTCTTCAGCTCAAGCGTTCAAAGCCAAGTCTATACAACGCTAAGTCAATACATTGAACTATTCTCCAAAGTCTGCACAATGGTCTTCACACCTGAAGTCTGTACATCCACAGTTAAACTTGAAGTCTGCACACTTGTCTTCAAATCCAAAGTCTACACATTGATCTTCGAATTCAATGTCTATACATTGGGCTTTTACATGAAGTCTATACATTGTTGTTTGCATTGTAAAGTCCATACATTGGTTGTTGTTCTTCAATGTCTATACACTGCCTTTAGGATTTAAAGTCTATACAGACGTTGCCTCCTTTGTTGAAGTCAACACATTGGGCAAGTCTGTACGTTGCATTCACCTTCATAAGTCTATACAACGAAGTATATACACTGCAATGTACATACTTAAATCTTATGACTTCATTCTTGTTGCTCAAGGGAACAGGGTCGACGCTGGGAGCTTAAAGCGTCCACGCATCAGTTGACGAAGCCTTCACGATATCTTCCACTGCGTCAACGCCACAATGGAGCAGCGTCGACGCAGTAGTTAAAGGAGCATTCACTTTCATAGGCTATTCCACTGCGTCAAAGCCACAATTGAGCAGCGTCGACGCAGCAGCTAAAGAGACGAAGCTAATGGCTTACTGGAATGCCTCACTGCGTTAACGCCATTACTTGACAGCGTCAACGTAGCAAGTCAGATTGCTGTCATTGAGCACGTGACCCGAAGCTGGCACCTGACACGTGATCCGAGGTGGGTGTTGATCACGTGATCCGAGGGAGAATCTTCTGGATGGAAGGCGTGGGAAGCACATGCCCTATCTCCCTAGCTGTTGCTGCTATATATACGAGTCTTCATCCTCTGTAGAAGATAGATCGAAGAAGAAGCCTGGAGAGCAGAAAGCCCTTCGATCCAGAAAAAGAAGAGAAGAAGAAAAAGAGAAGAAGAAGAAAAAGGGAAGAGTAGAGAGTGAAAGAAGAGCAGAAGAAGAAGAGAAAGAAGAAGGAGAAAGAGATAGAGAACTCGAGCAGAGTGTGAAGAAGAAGAAGAGAGAGAGAGAAAGAGAAGGAGTTCATTCCTCAGATCTTTGGTTCAAAACCAGATCTGAGGTTGCTCATTGTTAGAGCTATATTTCGTGCTTCATTGTTCAGCCTTTTGTTGCTGTGCTTTTTATGTTTCTTATTTTCCCTTTTGTTTCTCTGGTTAGCTTTGTACTTCCGATCCTCTGGACTGAGGTCGGGTTCCTCCTGGTGGGTCAGGAGAAGGGAGATCTGATCTCCGGTTGCAAGTAGCTGGGAGCTACTTGTGGGTTCCCTCTGGTTTGGAGGAAGGGAGACTTGTCTCCGATTCTGGGCTTGTGGGTTGCAAGTCCAGGGGTCCCTCCTGGTCTGGAGGAAGAGAGGTCTTCGACCTCTGGTTTCTAAGTGGCTGGGAGTCACTTGGGGTGTCCCTCTGGTTGGGAGGAAGAGGGGAGTTTGTTCCCCTGGTCAAGCTGTGTGTCAGCACCTGTTGCAGACTGAGTCTGCGGTTTCTAGCTTGTGCTAGTGGAAGCCTCACTCCGGTTGGGAGTGAGGGGTGGACGTAGGTCTGTGGACCGAACCACCTAAAAACCTACTGTTCTGTGGTTTGCTTGTAGTGTGTTCTTCCATATCTCCTACCACCCTTCACAGATTGTCTTGAGCTTTCTTATTCTCATTTGTGCTGCTTCTGCTAGTTGGTTATTTGGGTGCCAGTTACATATTTGCTCTTTTGTTTAAAAGAATATTCAACTTGTTCATCAGATTGCTTGTTCTGCCTGGATAGTGTTCGAGTCTTTTATTAGCGAAAAGTTTTTAAGGGTGAGATTCATTCACCCCCCCTCTGAATCCTTGCACCGATCTTAACAATTGGTTTCAGAGCGGTGTCTGCATAGAAGGTCCAGCGACCTGCAGATCCGATCTTGCTGTCTTCGGTGCATTTTTGTAAGACTTGGTTTATTGGTTTGAATTCACTGCTTTGAATTAGTTTTGATCTGTGTTAATGGCTCATCCTCCGCTATTCAGTGGTTCACATATTAATTTCTGGCTATATCGTATGTGCAAGCATGTTAACTCTATTAATCCCCAACTGTGGAAGGTTATATCTCACGGTCCATATAAAATTCCTAAGGATAAGTCTAAGTGGACTTATGATCACAAGATGAAAAATGATGATAATGTGAGAGCTCTAAATCTAATGAAGGCTGCAATTGATTCTGACGATTTTTCTTTTATCTCAGATTGTAGCACTGTAAAGGAAATTTTTGATAGAGTGACTGCAACACATGTGGAACAGGAAGAAGAATGTCTCATGGCAAGAAGGAGTGATCAATCAGATGAGTCCTCATCCCAGGTAATCTCTGAGACCGAGGATATTAGCCATGATGAGTCAGTTACCATGCATGAGCATCTTCTAGATAAATATGAAAGAGTCAAATCAGAAAAGAGAAAATTAAGAAAAGAGAAAAATGCTGAAATCACAAGTCTAAAGGCTGAAAATGAAAATCTAAAATCTAAATTGAAGGAATTGATTGAAGAATTACATTCTGATGATAATGTACAGAAAAACTTAATCACTTCCTTGAAAGAAGAAAATGATTCTCTACTGACTCAGAAGAAGGAAATTGATAAATTAAAAGATAAGCTGATTGAAGAAAACATCCATCTGAAGGAAGAAAATAAAAGGCTAATGGTCCTTAACACTGTTTTCTCTGAAAGATGCCTAACGGTAGAAAGAGAAAAATCAGCTTTGAAAGAAAAAGAAGTGAACATTGAATTGAAGTTAACTCAGGAGAATGAGATCCTGAAAAGTCTGAATGATGGGCTACAAAATCAGGTTATTTCGTGTGAACACCACATTATGACCTTGCAAATTGAAATTGAAAATCTAAACAACTCTCTATCAAAATTTGCCAAAGGTAAAGAAAAAATGAAAGATTCTTTGAATGTGGAAGTCACCAAATTGAATGAAGAGAAAAGGTGCAATTCTCAAGTTAAGCAAGCTGTAAGGAACAAACTATACGCAACATTTGTGAGTAGCTCAAACTTAGCTAGTACTTCTACACCGTCTTCAAAACAATCTGATGATCAGAAGATTCAAAAACAGAAGGAAAATGTGAAAATGAGAACACTGAAGAAGAATAGTAAATTTCATGCAAACAAGCCTAAGGCTAGAAAATTTCCAATTATTCACGGAAGGAATGTTGAATGCTTCTATTGTGGAAATTCTGGCCATGTACTTGATGATTGCCTTGTCATGAAGAATGATAATGATAGATTTCATGCTATGACCTCTTATGCTAAGAAATCCTATTCTGCTCAAAACAGAATATCCAAATGCTTTTATTGTCATGAAATGGGTCATCTCATGCATGAATGCAAATCAATGGAGTTAGATGACTTTGTTGCTACTACTGCACAGAAATATCATGCTAGAAATCGTGTTCCTAGGAGAAAGAATCTGAATTGCTTTTGTTGTGGGAAGCCAGGCCATAGGGCAAAAGATTGCTGGCATAATCAAGGAAAGAAATTCAATTCTGAAATTGTCAAATTCCCTGTAAAACAATTTCCAAAACTTTCATACTATAACTGTGGAAAGCCAGGTCACAGGGCTGCAACATGTTGGCTGGCAGGATATCGAAACCAAACTGGTTTTGGTAAACAGAATTTTTATTCTGTTAACAAAAAATTTCATGCATATGCACATAGAATTCATGCTAACAAGAATGTGCATAAATCAGATTTGAAAACTGCTGCTTCTTGCCATCATTATGGCAAATCTGGACATTTGATGGATGGTCATCCTCTGATGAAATTTAATGATCATCAAGTTAAAAATGTGCTGAGAAAACCTGCTAGAAGTGATACTGTCATGTCAGGACCCAAGACTTCTTGGGTACCTATTTGTGCAAAATAACATTGCTATGCAGGTGTGCCTTGGGACTGGAATAAAAGGGGTAATGATCGAAGGCACTCAAGAATGAATAACCCCATTCTCACACTGTTCAGGTAAACTCTCTACATTTCATGTTTTGAAATTCATCTAGTGCATGCATACTAAATCTGTTCTTGCATATTCATTCATCATCTGCCAGTTGCATTATTTTCTGATCATGCACTTGTTGAGTGTTCTGTGCAAATTTGAGTTTAAAGGGTTTGTCTGTATCTGATGCATACATAGGCTAATTGCAATTGCTTGATAATTGTGTTATGCATAAACTCTAAAAAGAAATTGTATTTCAAATTTTCTGGAAAAATCTGAACTGCTTATGAATGTGGCTTGAAATTTGTGTGTTGCAATAGCTCACTGAAATTCTGAATTGCATATAGGACTGCATGTTGAATTATCATGCATGACCTGAATGGTATATAAATGGTAAGATACCAAAAGGCAGGGAAGTCTGTCTGGAGGTTCTTACTATGTGTGAGGTGGTCTTTTAGACCAAGTGCTCCGCCTAGTACCATGAGTCACTTTGCTGAATAGGACAGTCTGAATGTGCACAAATCACTATATCATTTGGAATCACATGTTCAGTTTCTCATGGCAAACATGGCATGTTTTCAGGGGGAGTTTGTTGCATGTGTTTTTGCATACATATAGTGCATTGCATTTCATTTCATTGAAAATGCCAAAAAGAGTGTCTGAATGCATGTTGACAGGGGGAGTCAATGCATCGCATATAGGTTGTCAAATGCATATTCCTGTGAGAATTCATTGCATATCCTTCCTTATTGATTTTGTTGACAGACCTTGAACATATTTTTGAAAACATTCAGCTTCAAAATCTCTCCTATCAATTGGTATCATTTGGCTTTAGAATTCTATCAGTCTGTCATGAAGATTTCAATGGGACTATCTCGATCATAAATCTAAAAATTCTTGAACTAGAAATCTTCTATTATACATTTTTATGAATGACTGAAATAACTCATGTGGTTTAAGTTTAATGTATTCAATGAGTTTGGCTTTAAAATCTCTTAAAAATATCTGAAGCATGTTTAATAAATATTGACCATCTGTTTCATGCTGTGTCTTGTAAAATCTTCTGAAATCTGCATTATTGAATACATGACTTTATTTGGTTAAGTACATGAAATTGTTATTGATTTGAAGCAAATGAATTTTTCTGAAATGTCTAAAGGGTATTTTCTGGCAGAGCAATGACCTTGGTCACTGAGAAACACATGTCCAAAGGACTGTGTCATGAGGTACCATAGTTAACTCTGATTAAGAATAATTGAATTTCAGGCAGAGCAATGGCATGCACACTAAGAAATACAACTCACTCATCAAGAGATGATTTGCAGTGTGTCATGATGTGAAAATGCTATCTCTGTTCATATAAAGCATGACAGTTAGTCACACTAAGTGCTTAGGGATATTGGCCTCTGATCAAGGTATATCCTCTAGTTACAAGGTGTGCACTGAACTAGAGTGCTCGTAAAATTTGTAGCATAAAAAATTGTTGAATGAATTGAAATATCTGAATATTGATGCTAAAATCAAATTGCTACAACCCTAGACAAAATCATATGACTTCATAATTGCTTCTTTTCAATACTGATGCATGTAATTCCGAAAGAAGTCAATAAATTTGATTGTGTAAGAGAAAGGGAGTTTTATCAAGATAAATATGAGGCTTGGTTCATTTTTATTAAACCATGGTTTTAGATATCAATACAGAATTTTATTGATAAACTCTACATACATCATGTTTAAACCATGTTGTTCAATAAAGCTCATTCATAAGCCCTTATAATGGAAGACTTTGAAAAACTTATGTTTTGGATTTATGAGATTGATATCTCTCTGAAAATCTGACTGAATTTTCTGAGATTGGAGCTTCTTTAAAAATTTGCTAATTGAACCTCTTCTGCTCATTGACCTGAACTTCTCCTTGTTTGCCCATGTGGTCTCCTTCTCATTCATTTCATAAGGTTCTATTTATTGAGGGGGAGCCTCCTTGTCATATGCATCATGCTGCATAGAAGGAGAAGAATTGTGCTCTTGCATTCATATTTCTGGTATCTGCATCTACATTCATACCCCTTCTCATGGTTTATTTTGATTATACCAAAGGGGGAGATTGTTTGCCAAAGAGGGAGAATATCATTCAATCAGTGCATGCAGGTTCCTTTTGAACATCTCTAACTCATGCTTTTGCTGAAACTTTTAAAGGGGGAGAATCATGTTCTTGCAAGGGGGAGAAATTGACTGAATTTTTATACATGCATTAATTTCTTAAACTATTTTCTTTTTGATGAAGTCAAAGGGGGAGAATAGTTTAAGTCATCAGACTGACTCACTGTGTAGTGTTGCCATCATCAAAAGGGGGGAGATTGTTGTGCCCCTGTGGTGTTGATGATGGTTTTAATGGTGGTTTTGATGATTGGTTTTTGATGTGAGTTAATCACTGTGAGTCATCTTGCTGTGTGTGTCATCTTGCTATTATTCAGTCATGTTAACTGATGCATAAAGCATTCATTGCTACACTCTGCTTAGTTAGTATGAACAGTAGTGGGTCGACCCACCCTTGCTGATGCGTCGACCCATCAGAACACTGATTGTCTGGTTTGTCTAACTTCAAGTCTATACATCATCAGTTGAACGTAAAGTATATACGTTGCAGCGTCAACTCATTGGGCTGCAGCGTCAACTCAGCAAGTATGCACATCGCCTTCAGACTTTCAAGTCTATACACTCTATACTCATTCAAGTCTGTTCAACCGTTTGTATTTCATGAAGTCTGTACACTTCATCGCCTTCTGCAAGCAATCTTCAAGTATGTACAGCCTGTGCATTGCTTCACAACAAGTCTAGACATCCTGGTTGTAGTCTAAGTCTACACATCCTGCTAGGTCGGACTTCAAAGTCTGTACACTGCGCACCATTGTACAAGTCCATACAATGGATGTTGAACTGTGAAGTCTATACATTGTCTGATCATTCATCTTTGAAGTCTATACAACGTTGCCTTGTCTCTTCAAGTCTATACAACGTTGCCTTATTTCTTCAAGTCTATACAATGTGCACAGTTTCTTCATGTCTATACATTACATCATTGTCTTCAGCTCAAGCGTTCAAAGCCAAGTCTATACAACGCTAAGTCAATACATTGAACTGTTCTCCAAAGTCTGCACAATGGTCTTCACACCTGAAGTCTGTACATCCACAGTTAAACTTGAAGTCTGCACACTTGTCTTCAAATCCAAAGTCTGCACATTGATCTTCGAATTCAATGTCTATACATTGGGCTTTTACATGAAGTCTATACATTGTTGTTTGCATTGTAAAGTCCATACATTGGTTGTTGTTCTTCAATGTCTATACACTGCCTTTAGGATTTAAAGTCTATACAGCCATTGCCTCCTTTGTTGAAGTCAACACATTGGGCAAGTCTGTACGTTGCATTCGCCTTCACAAGTCTATACAACGAAGTATATACACTGCAATGTACATACTTACATCTTATGACTTCATTCTTGTTGCTGAAGGGAACATGGTCGACGCTGGGAGCTTAAAGCGTCCACGCATCAGTTGACGAAGCCTTCACGATATCTTCCACTGCATCAACGCCACAATGGAGCAGCGTCGACGCAGCAGTTAAAGGAGCATTCACTTTCACAGGCTATTCCACTGCGTCAACGCCACAATTGAGCAGCGTCGACGCAGCAGCTAAAGAGACGAAGCTAATGGCTTACTGGAATGCCTCACTGCATTAACGCCATTGCTTGACAGCGTCAACGCAGCAAGTCAGATTGATGTCATTGAGCACGTGACCCGAAGCTGGCACCTGACACGTGATCCGAGGTGGGTGCTGAGCACGTGATCCGAGGAGGAATCTTCTGGACGGAAGGCGTGGGAAGCACACGCCCTATCTCCCTAGCTGCTACTGCTACTGCTGCTATATATATGAGTCTTCATCCTCTGTAGAAGATAGATCGAAGAAGAAGCCTGGAGAGCAGAAAGCCCTTCGATCTAGAAAAAGAGAAGAAGAAGAAAAAGAGAAGAAGAAGAAAAAGGGAAGAGTAGAGAGTGATAGAAGAGCAGAAGAAGAAGAGAAAGAAGAAGGAGAAAGAGATAGAGAACTCGAGCAGAGTGTGAAGAAGAAGAAGAGAGAGAGAGAGAAAGAGAAGGAGTTCGTTCCTCAGATCTTTGGTTCAAAACCAGATCTGAGGTTGCTCATTGTTAGAGCTATATTTCGTGCTTCATTGTTCAGCCTTTTGTTGCTGTGCTTTTTATGTTTCCTTATTTTCCCTTTTGTTTCTCTGGTTAGCTTTGTACTTCCGATCCTCTGGACTGAGGTCGGGTTCCTCCTGGTGGGTCAGGAGAAGGGAGATCTGATCTCCGGTTGCAAGTAGCTGGGAGCTACTTGTGGGTTCCCTCCGGTTTGGAGGAAGGGAGACTTGTCTCCGGTTCTGGGCTTGTGGGTTGCAAGTCCAGGGGTCCCTCCTGGTCTGGAGGAAGAGAGGTCTTCGACCTCTGGTTTCCAAGTGGCTGGGAGTCACTTGGGTGTCCCTCTGGTTGGGAGGAAGAGGGGAGTTTATTCCCCTGGTCAAGCTGTGTGTCACCACCTGTTGCAGACTGAGTCTGCGGTTTCTAGCTTGTGCTAGTGGAAGCCTCACTCCGGTTAGGAGTGAGGGGTGGACGTAGGTCTGTGGACAGAACCACCTAAAAACCTGCTGTTCTGTGGTTTGCTTGTAGTGTGTTCTTCCATATCTCCTACCACCCTTCACAGATTGTCTTGAGCTTTCTTATTCTCATTTGTGCTGCTTCCGCTAGTTGGTTATTTGGTCGCCAGTTACATATTTGCTCTTTTGTTTAAAAGAATATTCAACTTGTTCATCAGATTGCTTGTTCTGCCTGGATAGTGTTCGAGTCTTTTATTTAGTGAAAAGTTTTTAAGGTTGAGATTCATTCACTCCCCCTCTGAATCCTTGCACCGATCTTAACAAGAGCGACCTAGTGTAAAGACGCCCCAAGACTAGACTTGTGAGAACAAGCCTATAACCTATCTCTGATACCACTTGATGTGGCATAGCCCTGGGATGAAGTTGGATGACTTGATAAGCCTGGGATCTAGACCCGTAAGCATACAAGGACATTCACGGACTAACGGTAGCGGCTCACTCCCACGGCGCATACGATCTCTCGATGGTGACCAGGGGATGACGACGAGGGTCCGAGGTGAGAACCAAACAATCTAAGGGACTTGTGATGTGAGACGAGACCACGGACACGACAAGCTCGTGACTGCCCCTTAACGAGGGAAGCGTCGGATGTGCGCGGTTGAGAAACCGGCTGTGAGCTAGGGTGGTCGGCTCTCACTTGTGCCCGGATCGGGTCACGGGACGGTAACGCTCTCTCTCGCAGCAGCGGTGATATAAATAGAAAGCGAGCTAATTACCCTATCATGCTCTCTAGCAGTGGCATAAGCAAGTATATATGAAAATTAAGCAAAATGCCAAGTAAGGGAGGGAATGCGATACCTCCACGCGCTCGGCGTGGGGACGACGAGCCCGGCCGAACTCGTGCTCCCGGGACAGTTAATACATGAATATTACAGCAATGGAAATATGCCCACTCCACGCAGGGAGGTAAAGGGCGACACCAGGGGCCCGGGAGGACCGAATTCGGGATGACGGGCAGCTTGGTGTGTTGATTCGGCTACATGCGTGATCATGACCGTGGGGCCCACGTGCTGTCTGGAGGGGTCGTGTGGGACCCGGTGGTGCCGCTGTAGTGTGGACACTTAGGGAAGTGTTCCCTGGGCTGGCGGCACACCGGAACGTCGCCCGGGGGTCGGGCGGTTCCGATCTGCACCCGTCGGGTTTGCTGTCCACGGACTGGTGGTCGCTGTTTTGCAGCGCGCGCTCCGGCGAGAATGGACGCTGCGATCAGCCCCGACGTCGGATCGACACGAGACTGGCGCCGTTGGAAAGATAGCTTGAAGTTATTCAACCTAGGCCTAAAGATCAGGCCTGGATTTGCTCGGATCTTGACTTATGGAATTTTCAATCTTCTGTTGTATAGTTCTTGAAATCACAGGTCAGCAGATGCCTTTGACCGCGAGGGAGACGTTCGAATCAGGGTTGTGTTCTTCAGCAAAGTTGTTGGAATTTGAGCTGGGAAGACAGTAAAATTGGTTTGACCCGTTTGGATGTATCTATGATTTTCTGTGATTTTTTTAGTGGATGAAGGTCGGATCTGGGATCTGACTGAAAGTACTGTAGCTTCGGTAGAACATGAATTTTTAAAAATAGGTAGAAAGATGATAAAAATTTACGAAAACTTGTGGTGGTAGGGGACGATGGACAGAACTCCCAGTTAAATTGGGAGGTCTAACAAAAATCAAAAGGGTAGTCGAAGGTGGAGAACTCAGGGCTACTGTCACTGTAGACAGTGACAGAACAGATCTGAGATTGAGAGTTGAACGAAATGGTAAGGATATGAAACGGTGGATTTTGAACCTCAATTTTTTTGTGGAGAAGGGGCTAGAAGATAGGAACCAACCTTAAAAATTTTAAATCGATCAAAACTCGTGGCTGGCTTCAGGAATTCTCGAACTACACCTCTATCTAGCAGAACAGAAACTTGATGATGATTCCACGGCGGCTCGAAGGCGGCACGAACGGCGGCGGCGGCGGCACAGACGATCACCGGAGGTTGAGAGGGGATGATAGAAGAGGGATACACTCTAGATCTGGGGTTGGGGAAGGAAGAACAGCAAGGGAGGAGAGAGGGGCGCACCAAGCTCCTTGAACACTCATAAAAATTCTGATTTTTCCCTTCAATTTCTCATGAAAAATACAACATTATATAGACTAGGTCTCTAACTAATTCTAGACCCTTGGATCAAGGGTTGATGAGTGAAGGGCTGGGATGTGGTTTGAACAACCACAATAAATCATAATAAAATACAAGGTTCGCCCCCCCCTTTAAAGAAGGCAATTTGATTTTGTCTTCTTTAATTAAATCTAGGTCCAAGTCCAAGGTTGGACCATGGACCAGCCCCCTTGGGCCCGGGAGTCCAAGTGGACCAATAAGGAGGAGGGAGGGGGCCCCTGCAGGGCCTACATGCACTATTGCAAAAAGACCCAATGGCCTTTTACAAATAAACCCACTCAGACCTACTATTGTGTACCCATATATCACAAGGGTATACATACAAATATAAAAGGACGTAGATGCAAACACAATGTGAGCGGGCTGACGTTGATGTCCCCATCAACTTGGATGGCTTAGGCTGACCCCTAAGGGTCTGCGACTCCCAACTTCATGGGCGGTCGGCACGTCGGGGCGTGGGTTTGGGGTGGCTCTCCTCACGGTCCGCGGTGGGCACACTAAGAGTGGTGTGTGAGTCCGGGCTCTCGTCTCTCCGTCCGATGGGCCTCCAAGGCAATACTAAGCTAGCAAGGAAATCAACCAGCCAAGGTAGGACCAGACGCTCACTTGATCGGTGTGAAAACACCGATCCTGATCGGTGACGTGGGCGAGCCAGGAAGCGTGGGCACGCGCTCGCACGCTGCGTCGATGGCGCTTGACCTGAAAATAAGATTGTTACAACATTACGCCTCGCGTAGGAGGGGGGTTCTCAGGGTGGGGGTTAAATAGTTACAGCCAAAACTACCTCCACGCAGGGAGGGGCCTTCAGCCGGCCAGGCGGGGTGGAAGAGAACTAAGTTAGAAGCCGAAGTGACGAACTCCGCCAATTCTGCCTACTTTGGAACAGCCTGACAGGGGGTCGAAGATGACACCGCCACGGACTCCGCCGAATTATGATGAGGATGAAACTGGTGCCAAAACTTTTGGGGTTGGCGCAGGAGGACGCCCAAATTCTTTGAGAAGTTTCTAACGATGATGGTGGCCGGGGTAGAATCTGGACCAGGGCCAGCCCGCTCTAGTTTTGACTGTGCCCAAACTGCTGCTGCTAGAAGACGAGGGCGCCACGAACACTCCCGCGGTCCGTTTAAGGCGGGACTAGAACCGTTGCGATCGTGCGTGAGCCTTCTTCGATCTGAGACTGACGGGGCGACCAGAGGAGGCTGGAGCAGGACACGAGAACCAGAATGGTGGGAGGGGTCGGTTCTGACTCAGGGGGAACTGACCTGCGCACTCCGGGGAGAAAAATTGGAACTTGGTGCTTCGGGGTTCAAATGGCGTCCTTCTTCTTTGTGCTGACAGAGGACTTAGAGGAGAAGATCCTAGCTAAAGAATCACGTCCAAACTCGCATAGGAGCGGCCATGGTCATGCTTTTACTCAGGCTCAGGTTCCCTGTCGGATCTGTGCTACGCAGTAGAGGGAGAATGGTTCTCCCGGGCAGCACATACGTCGGATGGATGCGAAACCACCTTGCCTACGAAGCTCCCTCGACGTGCTTTCTAGAAATGTAGACGCCACCTGAAGGTGCATGATGACTCCGGGGTAGGCTCTGCAACTCGACCCTTGACTGCTGCCTGCGAATTGGGATAAGCATGGTGGTGATAGGTGATGGGAAATGGGGGTTGATGGGATGAGAAATGGGGTGGATGGGGGTGGGGGCAACCCTAGCTTTGAGGGGGTCTAGGAGGGGGGCTTTCCCAGCTGTGGGAAGGGGAAAATGGGGTGTTGGGGTTTGTTCTTCCAAGGGGTGGGAGGTAGCTACAAATTTTGGTGGTGGGGAGGTAAGTCCAAAAAGGGGTAGTGGTGTAGTTTGAATTCTTGGATCCTAGAGGGGGGCTAGCTAAGGGAATCTAGGAAATTTTGGTGGAGGGATGTGATGGGAGGGAAGAAAAGTCTACATGTGTTGGTGGGATTTGATGGGGTGGGAAGAAAAGTCTTTAAGTGTAGGTGGGATGTGATGGGGAGGGTGTAGAAGTCTAAGTTGGGTGGTTGGCGGGTGAAGGGAGGGGTGGAGAAGTCCAACTTGGGGGGCTAGAAAGTCTCCTTTGGAAGGTTTGAATAAAGGGGTGGGAAGAATATTCCTGATGAGGTGGAGGAGAGAGAGAGGGGGGAGGAAATGTGGTGGATGGGAGGGGAGGAGAGAGAGGGAGGTGCGCCCTTTTTGGAGGGAGAGGGGAAGAGAGAGAGAGAGAGGGGGAGAGACAAGAGTGGAGAGATAGCCAAGGGATGCTTCTTTCAAAATTTCATCAAAAGTGTAACAAATGAGGTGGGATGAGCCCTATTTATAGGCTCCCACTTTTTCCCAATGACTAAAAGGCCCTTGACAAATAGACAAAAGACCAAGACCATCCCATGGGTGCCCATGGGCCTAGCCCACTAGTTTGCCCCAATTAGCTAACATAATGACCCAATTCCCTAATGTACTTACTCAAATAAAGAAAGAGGATACACACATGACTGAATTAAAGCAAAATTACATGATATAACACCCAACAATAGAGATAACATGTGAGAATCATAGTTGATCCACCTCATAGTGGAGCAGGCGACCCGAGCCAGAGAGAGTGGCGTGAGATGTCCTCATCATCACGCTTATCGACCTAATATTGAATTCAAGGGGATTTGAATTAACATTTTGGTCTCATCAATATAGGTGCTACATACATATAATAATTTTGAGTATCTAATATACTCTCTCTATATATATATATGTAATTAATAGCACATCCACACATATTATATATTTGTATAAATACCGATGGATGATCATGGACTTTATCCCTAGCAACATTACCAGAGCCAGTTGGTAATGTTCACACAATCATGGCAAACAGAAAAGACTAGAGCATCCAATGCTTCCACTAGATGTGAAGAATCTCCCGAGGTCCTCGCAACCGGTCTCCTTTTTTGTCTCCATCCGCTTCTCATTATTACAAGTAAATTTGTAACTGGGCACGCAGGCCCATAAATATACATCAGATAATAATAAGAAACCTTGAACGAGTCAGGGGGAGTACAACACAGGGGGGAGATAGAATATACAACCCAAATTAATAAGAGAGAGAGAAGGAGACACGCAGGCCCCAATAATCACACCATAATCCATGTCATCACATGATATCTAAGTCCATGGCCATCCATCCATACACATGACACATCACTTGCATCATATAGTAATTATCGTATAATTATAGCAAGAGATATAGCGATAATTTCAAAATAATAATAATTAATTTTGAAATCACGCATTTGAACAATCAACTAAATAATTTAGTTAAAATAAATCATTATAAACAAATTTAGACTACCGTCATTCACATTCTCTGCATGGGCTCAATAAAAATTTCCAGTTAATTAACCTCATAAGAATCACATTCTTATAGTAATTAACTTTTAATTAATTAGATAATAGGAAATACTTAAAACCATTTTAAAATTCTCATTAACTAATTAACCATGGAAAATAATGAAAAATAAATTAAGAAATTGCTAAGACAATTTTAGAACTCATTAAAATATTTTTCAGAATTTTCCTGGAATTTTTCTAAGATTATATCCATTTTAAACACTTTAAAACGCATAAAAGTCAAAAAAATAGTGGGGGCTTAATGGGTTCGGATCCGGCGCGGGCCAGATCCGGCCCATCTAAGACCCGCGGGGGTCACCCCCTCCGTCCGTTAGCGGGGCGGCTAGGGCAAAACCCTAGTCGCCGCCGCGACGCAGGCGAGGGGGGGTCTCCCCTCCCCGGTCCGCCGCCCTCACTGTCGGCCCCTGTCAGTCACCCTACCGCCGATGCCGTCCAACCCGCCGGTCGCCACCGGCCCCCGTGATGAGGAGAGGACCGCGTCCGCCTGAGAGGCCCGCGATGGCACCTCTACCAGCATCCTACGCAGCCGGACGCTGTCGGACGGCCGCGGATCACCGTGGAGGAACGTCGCCGGCCCTGCTAGCCCCCATGGGCGCCTGCAGTCAAGGATTTCCGGCCATAAATAGCCTCATCCCCACGCGACGAGCGCCGAGCGCCGACCGCCGACGGTGAAGGGGTGAACGATTTGCGCTCCCCGGTGGGTCAATCAACGCACCAAGATCTGCGTTTTGATCCTCTTGATACAGGGAACAATTCTCTGGCATCAATCGGCCGTTGCTCATCCCATGAGCGACCCAATCAAGCGACGAACTAAGAGCCCCCTGCATGAACGAGAACGATGAAAAATAATAAAATAATGTCAATTTTGATCAAACCAGCAACCTGGCTCTGATACCACTGTAAGGTTTCGATTAGAGATGCAGCGAAAACAACGAAACCCTAGCGAGCGGATCGTTGCTGGCGATCAATATCAAAAAAGGAATCGATCAAAACCTGCATGGGAAGAACGTTTCTATACCTTTGCGGGATTAATTAATTCTCAGATGCCCAAATACGATCGAGTAGAGGCTTGTCGGGTTGCTATCCGTTCAAGTGTCCGGCCTCTAGATGTATCCACACGAGTAGCGGGAACATACGGATTCTCCTCCGCGATCTCCACACGTCGACCGCTCCTCAGCACCACCATCCACCACCGGAAGGAGGAGGAGAGAGAGAGAGAGGGGCGCACCCAGGAGAGAGAAGGGGGGCAGCCAGAGGAAGAAACCCTAATGCTTGGCCAGGGTTTCTCTGCTCCGCATATATTTATAGACTCCGACATTTTTTAGAAAAACTCAGAAACTGTCTATAAATTCTGTCCTAATCCATCTTATCCACTACTCTATTGTGTGTGACCCTCTAGGCCCAATAGTCTATTTGAATTTTAGGCCCTTTAAGCTAAGAACCCTTCTTAACTTAATTAATTATAATCCATTAACTCTTAATAGAATTAACGGGCTTTCCGACCACGAACGGTACCAAGCAACACCTCGTGATCCCAAATGACTTTGGGAGGGATGCAACCCATATTGAACCTTTCTGTCATCAGATTCCATACAGTTATAGATCCCCATTCAAACAATACTCCAATCGAGATTAGGGTATGGCCATGCTGTCAAACCTTGATTGTAGCACCCCCGATAAAACAATAGAGAAGTTGAACTTCTTAAATAAAGAATCCTACATGAAAGCCTTATAAAAATAAACATACCTTGTGAGGACTACTATATAAATGTACAAAGCCCAACATCACTTAAATGCCAACACATGGGTAGTACGTAATGGGGGTTCTCTTTTTCCAGCCCAAAAGGATTGGGCGCCCCTTACCAGGGTGCCATTCACCAAATGGAGCCCCTACACTAGGGCGCCATTTACGTGCAGGGCCCCGATCCCACACCATAAAGGTAACCAATTATATACACACGTGAAGGTTGTAGTTTTTGTCTAAAGCCATGAAGAATGGACGCCCTCATGGAAAAGCATCATTTACATGAACAGGGTCACCCATTTAAAGGGCGCCCTTATACCAGGGCGCCATCTCCAAAGTGCTTCTACAAGACTTGAGACACGAACAACCTCAATTAGCTGGCAAGGTACCCTTCTCTGACCAATGGACCCCTAGGGCAACACTAATAGCAAGGTTTTTGGATCTTGTTCCTAATGAATCTTACGGTTTTATTCTTTATAACTATTTCCTCTATTGAGGGCAGAGACTACTACGGTCATCCTACTATCTATAGAAGGGAATATCTCCCTTCTTTTCTTTGGAACATGTGAAGGAGCGTCTTTTCCTACACTCTACGTCCTGCTGCTGGAGCTTTGTAGCGGCGGAGAAACGTGTGGTTCTCTTATTGTTTATTCCCTGAAGCTCTGCTGCAGAGACGAGAAGGGCTAGCTTGGATTTCTTATTCTTATCACCTGTACCACGTATACCACTCCAAAAAGGTAGGTGTTCTTAAGATCTAGCCCAACCCATAGCTAAAGTAGGGTAACATAACATGCTAGTATAATCCATCTGTCATGCCATACAACCTCTTCCATACTCTATAGCATGTTACACGGGTTTTAAGTAGAACAACTATAGCCTGTTACACCAGTTTTCTACATAGTATGTTATACTGATTTTACGGGATTCGAACATATCTCATTACACCAATTTTTACAGCCTTAAAATATCATGTTTAGCCCTAGTATATAACCTATTTTACAAGATATACATATATGTTTTAAAAATCCAGAATGTCCAGCCCTTAGGTAAAGGGCGCCCTAAACCTCACCAGGGCGCCATTTCCTGAAGGGGCGCCCCAAGCCAGGGAGCCATTTAAATGAAGACTATTCACAGTGTCGTCAATTCACTTTTCGGCAATTAATAATCAACGCATTCAAAAATTTATATCTATTGAACTAAACCAAAAAATTCTTGCATGAATATGTTTCTGTGATCCCGATATTTTTCTCTACCTATCCATATCCTTACTTCTTGATTCAGAAAAACTTTCTACTGATGAATAGTAAATTATGACTGAAACGCACCTGTGCGGTGCGTATAACTGTCACAGAGAATAACGCCCCTAGCTAGTGTTGGGTTAGATGGACGCAGTCTATCTCCACTAAGTGTGGATCTAGAGGGGGGTGAATAGATCAACTTGCCTAATTTAAAACTACTGTAAGTTCTAAAGCGGAATTTAGGCAAACATCAGTTAAGCTAAAGGAAGAATGCTAAGCAAAAGTTCGACCCATGAAAGCCATTCACCATATCTATATATCGAAAGCTAGACATGAGCATAAGCTATGCACCCAAATAAGCTAAGCAATGATTCCCATCGCACACAGATCACACAAAAACACAAACACACTGCACACACAATTTTTAGGTGGTTCGGTCAACGACATACGTCCACCCCACACTCAACCGAGTATGGCTTCCTGCTGCGCAGCACAGCTTGCGTCCGCTGGGCTTTACAGCTTGGCCAAACAACCTGCTGATACACAGCTTCGCTGGGCACTACAGCTTGCCGACCAGAGGATCTGATCCTCTGCAACCGCTGGGGAAATATAGCTTAACCCGTCCTGTGGAGACTACCACTGCAAGACCGCTGACACACAGCTTGAGGAAACAATATTCGGAAATGAAAAGACAGAATCAAAACGAAAAAGCAAAACCAAAAGTAATGTAGCTCTAAAGAGCAAAGCTCAGCTCTGGTTTTGAACCACGAGACTGAGATACAAACTCTCTCACTCTCACTCTCAATCAGCTCTCTCTCAACTCAATCTCTCTCGATCTCTTCCTCTCTCTTTTTCTTCTTCTTCTCTATTTCTTCTTCTTCTCTGTATCTTCTTCTTCTCTCTTTTCTCTCTGTGGATCGAAGGCTCACTGCTACTGAGTGTATAGACTTTCTCTTCTTCTCCTTCGATCTGTCTTCTTCTGTGGAAGAAGGCTTGTTTATATAGCAACAACAGCAGCAGGCGTGTGCTCTCCACGTTTCCCGCCCAGCAATTTGGACCATGTGGCAGCATCCAATCGAGTGTCAGTACACGTGTCCTCATCTGGATACCTTGTCCTTCTCGGATCACGAGCCAGGTACCTCAGATCACGTGCCCCTCATTAGCTTCTGCATTCACTGTCAAACAGACAAGAGTGTGTTCAGTTTAAGTGTAAACGTTGTACAGGCTTTGCAAACATGAATGCAGTGTATAGAGTTAATCAACGTAAAGGCTTCAAAGAGGGAAAGCAGTGTATAGACTTAGTAAATATAAAGGCTTCATAAGAAGGAAAACCAGTGTACAGACTTGCCTAAAGTATAGACTTTATATGAAGAGGCAAAGGCTGTACATACTTCCTATATGAAGCAGCCACTGTACATACTCAAGGTGAAGACCGATGCCAATGTATAGACTTTACTGAAGACAACGGACTCGAGTGCAGTGTACAGACTTGACTATGCTCACCCAATACCAATGTATATACTTGATGCTCAAAGAGTGGCTGTACAGACTTGATATGAGACGCAAATTGAGACGATGCACAATGTATAGACATTAATGTGAAGAACAAGCAGCTACAGTCCAATGTGTGGACTTGTCGTTCACTGGTGAGTGTACGACTTCGAATGAAACACCAATGTGTAGACTTACCACCGACCATTGTTTAGACTTGAGGAAGTGAGACGATGGCTAAGACACTATACAATCGGATGTATAGACTTTACTTAACACAGTCCGATGTACAGACTTGGAATATCAACTGAAGGGTGTATAGACTTGACCAAACAGTCCAGTGAATAGACTTGAATAGCTGAGGTCAGTGTACAGACTTGCCACCGACCAATGTGTAGACTCGATCAGCATAAGGCACAGTATAGACATCAACTCTGCACATCGAATGTATAGACTTCAAGTGTGAAGACCATTGTATAGACTTTGGATTCGAAGACCAATGTGCAGACTTTGGATTTGAAGACCATGTGCAGACTTTGAGTTTGAAGACCAATGTCCAGACTTCAAGTAACACTATGGATGTACAGACTTTAGGAAATCTAGCGTTGTGTAGACTTGAAGCTCCACGATGGATGTATAGACTTCAAATATCGTTGTGGATGTATAGACTTGAAAGATCAAGATGCTAAGGAAGACGGACAATGTACAGACTTGCTGTAACAGTCTGATGTACAGACTTCATGAAACTCTAGACACTGAATGCTGTGCAGACTTAGCCCAATGCCTAAGATGCTAATAAAGACGGACGATGTTCATACTTGCTGACAGACCGATGTACAGACTTTGCTCAAATGCATGAGACGCTAACTGAGATGCTGGACTCTGTATAGACTTTGAGCGATGTATGGGCTTCAAAGAAGTTGGCGATTCAATGTACAGACTTGATGAAGCGAAGCCAATGTACAGACTTAATGTGTAGCTGAAGCCTTGAACGTAGGAATAGGCTGGAGTGTATAGACTTCAGGCTTCAGAAACGAATGTACAGACTTCGCCTAAGAAACGTAGGGAAAGTCCCCAGTGTATAGACTTTGCCTTGAGCGAAAGGTAAGTGATGAATGTATAGACTTTCACGATGTGCAGACTTGAATATGTGAAAGCTACAGTGAAAGAGTGTATACACTTGACCAGATCAAGGGCAATTCGGATGTACAGACTCTGAGGTTCAAAGCCAACGGCTGTACAGACTTAGAATATTAAGACTGATGTACAGACTTCATGCGTTGACGATGTACACACTTAACCAATTCAAATGAAATGTAGTGTGTGGACTTTATCTGAAATGGACGATGTATAGACTCAATCGATATGAGAGTTTCCAGTGTATAGACTCAGTCTAAACAAGTCTGCTGGAGGAGTCGACCCATCCTCTGATGTGTCGACCCATGACAGTGAGAAATGCAGACAATAATGTATTAAATGCAAAGAACACATAGTCAATCTGATAGAGCAATTTCATCAAATCAAAAGTAGTTGCCAATCAATCAAAACAATGGTGTTGCCAATGAAATAAAGCAAGTGTCAACATCATCAACATAGAGGGGTCACAACAATCTCCCCCTTTTTGATGATGGCAACCCCATATGAAGTAGAATAGCAACATCCTGTCATATAGATATATGTTTGATGAAAGACATGATGTGTTATGCAGATTGACATGCAGATGCTATGAATGCATGCAACTCACTGCCTCAAACTCTCCCTTATCATGATGCATATACATTCCCATTCCCCCTTGGAATGAATTCAGAATTCAGACAGATATGTATTCTCCCCCTAAACATCCCCATCCCCCTAGACAATATTCTCCCCCTTTGCCATCAACAAAGAGGAGGGAAAAATTAAATACAATGGAGGAATCAAGAGAAGAACTGACTGGCATTCTGAACAGGTAGTTCATGAATAAGCATTCTAAAGCATAGAGTCTTCAGTCATATGAAATTAGAAACTGCTGTCAGAAAGAGTTCTGGTTTAAGGATGATAAAATTTGGAGTTCATGCACTACAAGCAATAGATAAGTTAACTATGCATGATAAAACAATAAACCAGAATCACATTTGCATGAAAGATTTAGTTTCATAATATCTTACTTTCATAGTCTCATAAAGATTGAGAGAAATCAAGTCATGTATTGAAACTAAAGAAATTGACAATCATGAACTTTTCTTTTGAAGGAGCAGCATTATCAGTATTAGATCATTTTGAGCATTCAGGTACCATAAGTTTTTCTGCGTAAGGGTATACGTTTATAAGATGCCAATACCCCTAGATACTCAACAAGATGGACCATTCTGCCTGTGATCAAATTCAACAGAACTAAGTTACACCTTTTTGTGTGAGGGTACAGGTTTATCAGACGCCAGTTACCCCCAGGTACTCAGTGAAACCAGCATGCTGTTTTGAACATTTTAAACAGAGATAGCTGATACACTTCATGACATGAGTGTTGTCCACTTCTTTGATGGATCACTCAGTTTCTCAATGATTTACCATTCATTGCTCTGCCAATATTAATTTTTAATGATTTTCAATGTTTTTTTAATATCTTTCTTAGCTGTCCTTATTATGTTTCAAAATGACTTGTTTAAGAATAATACACATACTTAACCTCTCTAACATGATTTCAGATGAGTTTTCAGATTTCAGATATGATTAGCTTTGTCTGACATGACA
The DNA here is from genome assembly GCA_022559845.1 of Amorphophallus konjac. NCBI lineage: Eukaryota > Viridiplantae > Streptophyta > Magnoliopsida > Alismatales > Araceae > Amorphophallus > Amorphophallus konjac. Next base: position 149,306,453 of record CM040118.1, read on the forward strand.
TAAGAAAGAGGTTGAGAGTTTTATCAATTTTAAACTTACTTATATACTGATTGCAATCTTTAAACTCCAACCATTATAAGATTTAAACCATTACATCAGTCTTTGAACAATTCAAATTCTTATAAATGAAGAAGTCCATTTTCTACTACTTAGAAATCAGAACTGACCAACAGATTGCCATAATGTCAGAGACAAGTATTCAGAGTTAAAGGTTGAATGACTTCAAGAAAGTTGAAACCACTCTGAATTTCTAGCAATACTCCCCCTGTCTATATGCATGCAATTTGCTAATGAAAGGCAAGAATTAATTGAGAGAGAGCTTATGCATAGGTCATGAATGAATGATATGCAAAGACATGCAAATACTCGACAAACTCCCCCTGAATATATGAAATGTTTTCTTTGAACACTGAACAAAGTATTTTGAATAGAGAAATGCAATGCAGGACAGTTCTACATGCATGTTCAGTAATGATTATGAGTCTGTTTCAATATTCACATCCACATGAATTATCCAAGCAATCAAAAACAAGTCCACATCAGAGATTTTATTCACAGCAATTAAACAATCATTCATCATGCTGAAATTTACATAAGCAACGTTCTCTTCTAAGAAACTTAAAATTTTCATTCCCAAGAGGCTTAGTAAAAATATCAGCAATTTGTTTTTCAGTTTCTATGAAGTTCATTTTAATCTCATTTTTATTTACAGCATCTCTAAGAAAATGATGTTTTATCCCTATATGCTTAGTCCTAGAATGGTGAACAGGATTTTTAGCAAGGCATATAACACTAGTATTATCACATAAAAGTGGAATACATCCCATATTTATCTGATAATCAGCCAGTTGGTGCTTAATCCAAAGTACTTGGGCTGCACAATTACATGCTGCAACATACTCAGCTTCAGCTGTGGATAATGCTACAGTGTGTTGCTTCTTAGATGCCGAAGACACTAGACAGCCACCAAGGAATTGACAGTAGCCACTAGTGCTTTTTCTATCTACTCGACACCCAGCATAGTCTGCATCAGTGTAGGCTAGAAGCTCTAACTCACACTTAGCAGGATACCAGAGACCTAGTTCTTGGGTGCCTAGTAAATACCTAAAAATCCTTTTCACAGCTTTAAAGTGAGTTTCTTTAGGACAGGCCTGAAATCTAGAGCATAAACATACAGCAAATTGTATGTCAGGCCTAGATGCTGTAAGATAGAGAAGAGATCCGATCATACCTCTGTATAGCCTTTGGTCCACAGGTTTACCTTTAGAATCTTCATCCAAACTGGTTGATGTACCCATTGGAGTAGCTATTTCCTTGAGGTTGTCCATTTTGTACTTCTTCAATAAGTTCTTTACATACTTGGACTGAGAGATGAAGGTGCCATCTTCTGTTTGTGTAACCTGCAGTCTAAGGAATAGTTTGAGCTCACCCATTGAGCTCATTTCAAATTCATCAGTCATTATTTGAGAGAATTCCTCACACAATTTGGCGTTAGTTGACCCAAACACAATGTCATCCACATAAATATGAATGATAAGAATATATGGATGGCTTACCTTGGTAAACAATGTTTGATCAACTATACCTCTTGTGAAGTTCTTGTCGGTGAGGAATTTGCTCAACCTGTCATACCAAGCTCTAGGAGCTTACTTTAAACCATAGAGAGCTTTATTGAGCTTGTAAACATGATTAGGGAAATCTAAACATTCAAACCCAGGAGGCTGTCTCACATAGACATCCTCATTAATTTCCCCATTTAGAAAAGTAGATTTCACATCCATCTGCTGAAGGTTTATTCCTAGGGAACACGCATAAGCCAATAAAATTCTTATTGCTTCTAACCTAGCTACAGGGGCAAAAGACTCTTCAAAGTCTATTCCAAATTCCTGATTGTACCCCTGAGCTACAAGTCTGGCTTTATTTTTAATAACATTCCCCGCTTCATCAGTTTTGTTTCTAAATACCCATTTAGTCCCTATGACTGTTTCATGATCAGGAGGTGGAACCAAATGCCACACCTTATTCCTGTCAAACTGATTGAGCTCCTCAAGCATGGCATTAATCCAATGCACATCTTGGAGAGCACAATCAATGGACTTGGGTTCTATGTTTTATATAAAAGCATAAGCATTCAGTTCATGTTGAATTCTTAAGTGGCCTCTAGTCCTAGGAGGGTCATGCAGATTTCCAATAACATTATCTACATGATGATCCTTGAGATATCTAATATTTGTAATTGGACTATCATGAACTTGATTTACCTCCGCCTGAACTGTAGGCTCCTCTTCATTAAGCTCTTTATGTCCTTCTTCATCCTCGGATTTGTCTGCAGGATCTCCTTCCTTCAGAATTTCACTATTGTTTTCATTCCTGCATTGACCAACATTAGAATTTGCCAAGGATTCATCAAAAACTATGTGTGGAGATTCTTCAACAGTTTTAGAGTTCAGATTGTACACTCTGTATGCTCGGGTGTTTTCAGAATTGCCAAGAAAAATTCCTGGTTCTCCTTTAGGTTCAAATTTATCAAGGTCCTTCTTATCATTTATGTGAATGAAACATTTACAACCAAAGACCTTGAAGTGAGCAATAGAAGGTTTCTTACCTTTTAAGATCTCATATAGTGTTTGCTGGGTAGAAGGTCTTACCATGGCTCTGTTAATTACATAACAGGCAGTGTTCACTACTTCAGCCTAAAATTTCCTTGGTAGACCACCTTCGACAAGGAGTGTACGACCCATTTCCACTAGGGTTCTGTTCCTTCTCTCCACAACTCCATTCTGCTCAGGTGTCCTTGGTGAGGAGTACCTGTGGTTGATTCCATTTGACCTGCAGAATTCATCAAATTGTGAGTTTTCAAACTCACCTCCATGATCAGATAAAATGTTTTTAATTTTTTGATTTATTTTAACATAGAACTCCTGAAATTCTGAGAAAGCATCACTCTTATTAGATAAGAAATAAACCCAAGTATACCTAGAAAAGTCATCTACCATGACAAACCCATACCTCCTCCCTGATAGGCTGACAGATCTAGTTGGCTCAAAAAGGTCCATATGTATCAGGTCATAGGGTTTGGAAGACAGATTTTCAGTTCTAGACTTAAATGACTTTCAAGTTATCTTTGATTAAGTGCATGCATCACAAATTTTATTTTCTTTCTTGAATGAGACTTCAGGAAGTCCTCTAACCATGCCATGCTTATTTAATTTATGCAAACAGTGTAGCTAGCATGACCTAACCTACGATGCCATAAAAATGCTATGTCTTCTCTATTGGCAGTAAGGCAAAGGTTAGTGTGTTGAATTTCATCTAAATTTATCATGTAAGTATTATTTATTCTTTTTCCAGAAAATTTGACAATATCAGAATCAGGTTCAAAAATCTTGCAGCATTGAGAATTAAATAAAACATTGTAACCTTTATCACATAACTGGCTGATGCTAAGTAGATTATAGGCTAACCCTTCAACCCGCATAACATCATCAATGCATCAGGTAGAACACTTACCTACCTTACCTGATCCGATAATCCTACCCTTTGTGTTGCTTCCAAAGGTGACAAGGCCTTCTACTTTCTCAGTCAGTATGCAAAATTTGGCCTTATCTCCTGTCATATGCCTGGAGCAGCCGCTATCCATGTACCACAAGTTGTTCTTGGCTGCCATGCATACCTGCATACACAATTAGGTAGAGAAGTTTGGAACCCAAGACTGATTGGGCTCCAATGTAAATGAACTAGAAGCAAAGCAGGAAAGCAAATGTTTCGAAATCCACATTTGTTTAAATGAATTTTGTTCAGTGGATCCTACAGATTTTCTTCTGTTGTTGTTCCTTTTCTTTTTATTGTTCTTTTTCTTATTGGCAGCAGCATGATTATTGACAGTATTGTTATTTCTGTGCCAGTGCCTTGGCCAGGGTATGTCCACAAAATTTTGGCCATAGTAGTTCCTGGGCTGGCTATGGAAATATTGGTTTCTAGATGTCCAGTAACCATACCCATTTACCCAATTTCTACTGTAAGGTCTTTGATATTGAGCACCCTGGTGTGCAAGACTTGTAAACCTACCCTGAGTTCTAGACCAATCTGACCTATTGAAGTAGGTTGGCTGTGCATTGTAGTGGGTCTGAGCTCTGGGTTGATAAAAATAATTGGGTTGACTCCTAGCAGCACTCTGTCTCCCTTGTACTTTGGACCCTGCTGACCTATACACAGGTTTGTATTAGGTCTTCTTAAGAGGTGGAGGTGTTGGTGGAGACTGGGTTACCTTGACCTGGGGTTTACTGGACTGTGTAGGTTGACCGCTAACCTGAGTCTGAGCCCTAAGATTCTGCTTAGATGTGCTAGCTCTACTAGGCTCACTAACCTTTCGTTTGCCCTTCTCCTCAGCACTGGGCATTTTCAGATTAGCAGTTTTGTTCATCAAATTTGTTGAGTTCATGCTAATTAGAGGTCCCTCTTCCTTTTGAGCAACAAATGAAATTATTTTCATCCCAAATGTTTTTGTTGCACTAGAATTAAATCCTAGGCCCTCTTTTCTGAAATTAACCTTTGACCCTAACAAAGCATTTAAGTTATCTGTTCCTTGGGTCATTTTCTCAATGGTTTTCATTTTATCCTCATTGTCTTTCTGAAGTTCATCAATAGCCTTTTTCAGCTCATTGTTGACATTGAGGACAGCTTCATATTTTTCAGAGATGATTTTTACTTCACTTTCACATTTTTGAATCTTCAGCTTCCATTCATCAATTTCATTTTCAAGCCTTAGATTCTCTTCCCTAGAAGCCTTTAACTCAATTTTGATGTCCTCTACTTCAGAGCATGTGAGTTTCAGTTTATCATTTTCAGATTCCAAACATGCAATTTTATCAGATAAAGTTTTATCATTTTGTATGGAATTGATTTTTCTTCTAAGATGCCTATTCTCTTTTCTAATATCATCAGCTCTATCAGCTATGTCATGATAAGCATCTACCCAATCAGCAATTGTGAAGTTTTCAAATCTAGTGATTACCTCATCTGTGTCCTCCTCTCTATCTTCGGAGCTTGTTGCCATAAGGCAAATGGGCTGTTCAGATTCGGCTTCACTTTCTGAGCTGCTGCTGAAAGAGCCTTCATCTTCATCACTCCATGTAGTGATCATAGCTCTTCCCTTCTTGGTTTTCTTCTTTGACCTGTCCTTATGTTTCTGATTGTCTGGACAGTCAATTTTTAGATGCCCTAGTTTCTTGCATTGATAACAGACATTAGCTTCATTTTTCTTTGCAGGTTTAGATTTATACCTTTTATCCTTTCGGCCACCACTGTATTTCTTCTGGCCGAACCGTCCTGCTCCCTTTCTGAGAAATCGCCTGAACTCTCTAGTCATCATGGCTATCTCAGACTGAGTCACATCTTCTTCTTCATTTAGGCTCTCCTCTGATGATGAAGAGCTATTGGAGCTGGATTTTAATGATTTGCTGGAACTAGCCTTCAGCGCTATCGGCTTCTTCTTCCTCTCAGCTTCATCTGTTCTTGGCATGTTTATCTCATATGCCATTAGTGAGCCAATCAGCTCATCAGCTTTAGTATTACGCAGGTCCCTTGACTCCTCCATCACTGTTGCTTTGGTGTGCCAAATGGGAGTCAGGGAGCGCAAAATTTTCCTCACTACATCATATTCTGTCTGAGGTTTCCCAAAACCTCTGAGGCCATTGGTTATGACAGTCAGCTGAGCGTACATTTCGCTGATGGACTCGTTCTGCTTCATCTTGAAGGCTTCATACTCAGATACAAGAAGATTGGTCTTCTGCTCTCTTACTTGAGATGTACCTTCATGAATTACTTCCAGCGCATCCCACATCTCCTTAACTGATTTGCAAGCAGACACACGGGAGAATTCTGTAGGATGCAGAGCGCACTGGATAGCATTAATAGCACTCCAATTCAGCGTGGACCTTCTGATCTCCTCTTTGGTCCATACATCTTCATTCGGGGATAGCTCATAAGGTCCCTTGCTGACAATCTTCTAAATCTCATAATCCTTAGCCCTGAGGAACACTTGCATATGGTTCTTCCAGTATGCGTAGTTTGATCCATCAAAGAATGGGGGCTTCGTTGTTGAGTGACCTTCGGCAATCATCCCTCGAGCATCCATCTCTGCCTATTCTCTTCGGGCGATGAGTCCCTGCAGAAGAGTTAGGCTCTGATACCAAGTGTTGGGTTAGATGGACGCAGTCTATCTCCACTAAGTGTGGATCTAGAGGGGGGTGAATAGATCAACTTGCCTAATTTAAAACTACTGTAAGTTCTAAAGCGGAATTTAGGCAAACATCAGTTAAGCTAAAGGAAGAATGCTAAGCAAAAGTTTGACCCATGAAAGCCATTCACCATATCTATATATCGAAAGCTAGACATGAGCATAAGCTATGCACCCAAATAAGCTAAGCAATGATTCCCATCGCACACATATCACACAAAAACACAAACACACTGCACACACAATTTTTAGGTGGTTCGGTCAACGACCTACGTCCACCCCACACTCAACCGAGTATGGCTTCCTGCTGCGCAGCACAGCTTGCGTCCGCTGGGCTTTACAGCTTGGCAAACAACCCGCTGATACACAGCTTCGCTGGGCACTACAGCTTGCCGACCAGAGGATCTGATCCTCTGCAACCGCTGGGGAAATACAGCTTACCCTGTCCAGTGGAGACTACCACTGTAAGACCGCTGACACATAGCTTGAGGAAACAATATTCGAAAATAAAAAGACAGAATCAAAACGAAAAAGTAAAACCCAAAAGCAATGTAGCTCTAAAGAGCAAAGCTCAGCTCTGGTTTTGAACCATGAGACTGAGATACAAACTCTCTCACTCTCAATCAGCTCTCTCTCAACTCAATCTCTCTCGATCTCTTCCTCTCTCTTTTTCTTCTTCTTCTCTATTTCTTCTTCTTCTCTGTATCTTCTTCTTCTCTCTTTTCTCTCTGTGGATCGAAGGCTCACTGCTACTGAGTGTATAGACTTTCTCTTCTTCTCCTTCGATCTGTCTTCTTCTGTGGAAGAAGGCTTGTTTATATAGCAACAACAGCAGCAGGCGTGTGCTCTCCACGTTTCCCGCCCAGCAATTTGGACCACGTGGCAGCATCCAATCGAGTGTCAGTACACGTGTCCTCATCTGGATACCTTGTCCTTCTCGGATCACGAGCCAGGTACCTCGGATCACGTGCCCCTCATTAGCTTCTGCATTCACTGTCAAACAGACAAGAGTGTGTTCAGTTTAAGTGTAAACGCTATACAGGCTTTGCAAACACGAATGCAGTGTATAGAGTTAATCAACGTAAAGGCTTCAAAGAGGGAAAGCAGTGTATAGACTTAGTAAATATAAAGGCTTCATAAGAAGGAAAACCAGTGTACAGACTTGCCCAAAGTATAGACTTTATATGAAGAGGCAACGGATGTACATACTTCCTATATGAAGCAGCCACTGTACATACTCAAGGTGAAGACCGATGCCAATGTATAGACTTTACTGAAGACAACGGACTCGAGTGTAGTGTACAGACTTGACTATGCTCACCCAATACCAATGTATATACTTGATGCTCAAAGAGTGGCTGTACAGACTTGATATGAGACGCAAATTGAGACGATGCACAATGTATAGACATTAATGTGAAGAACAAGCAGCTACAGTCCAATGTGTGGACTTGTCGTTCACTGGTGAGTGTACAGACTTCAAATGAAACACCAATGTGTAGACTTACCACCGACCATTGTTTAGACTTGAAGAAGTGAGACGATGGCTAAGACACTGTACAATCGGATGTATAGACTTTACTTAACACAGTCCGATGTACAGACTTGGAATTTCAACTGAAGGGTGTATAGACTTGACCAAACAGTCCAGTGAATAGACTTGAATAGCTGAGGCCAGTGTACAGACTTGCCACCGACCAATGTGTAGACTCGATCAGCATAAGGCACAGTATAGACATCAACTCTGCACATCGAATGTATAGACTTCAAGTGTGAAGACCATTGTATAGACTTTGGATTCGAAGACCAATGTGCAGACTTTGGATTTGAAGACCATGTGCAGACTTTGAGTTTGAAGACCAATGTCCAGACTTCAAGTAACACTGTGGATGTACAGACTTTAGGAAATCAAGCGATGTGTAGACTTGAAGCTCCACGATGGATGTATAGACTTCAAATATCACTGTGGATGTATAGACTTGAAAGATCAAGACGCTAAGGAAGACGAACAATGTACAGACTTGTTGTAACAGTCTGATGTACAGACTTCATGAAACTCTAGACACTGAATGCTGTACATACTTAGCCCAATGCCTAAGACACTAACAAAGACGGACGATGTTCAGACTTGCTGACAGACCGATGTACATACTTTGCTCAAATGCATGAGATGCTAACTGAGACGCTGGACTCTGTACAGACTTTGAGCGATGTATGGGCTTCAAAGAAGTTGGCGATTCAATGTACAGACTTGATGAAGCGAAGCCAATGTACAGACTTAATGTGTAGCTGAAGCCTTGAACGTAGGAATAGGCTGGAGTGTATAGACTTCAGGCTTCAGAAACGAATGTACAGACTTCGCCTAAAAAACGTAGGGAAAGTCCCCAGTGTATAGACTTTGCCTTGAGCGAAAGGTAAGTGATGAATGTATAGACTTTCACGATGTGTAGACTTGAATATGTGAAAGCTACAGTGAAAGAGTGTATACACTTGACCAGATCAAGGGCAATTCGGATGTACAGACTCTGAGGTTCAAAGCCAATGGCTGTACAGACTTAGAATATTAAGACTGATGTACAGACTTCATGCGTTGACGCTGTACACACTTAACCAATTCAAATGAAATGCAGTGTGTGGACTTTATCTGAAATGGGCGATGTATAGACTCAATCGATATGAGAGTTTCCAGTGTATAGACTCAGTCTAAACAAGTCTGCTGGAGGAGTCGACCCATCCTCTGATGTGTCGACCCATGACAGTGAGAAATGCAGACAGCAGTGTATTAAATGTAAAGAACACATAGTCAATCTGATAGAGCACTTTCATCAAATCAAAAGCAGTTGCCAATCAATCAAAGCAATGGTGTTGCCAATGAAATAAAGCAAGTGTCAATATCATCAACATAGAGGGGTCACAACACCTAGGGTGCTATTTTCTGAATGAAGACCCTCCAGAGTGTCACTATTTAAATAGAGACACTCTAGAGGGGTGCCAGTTTCTTATGGTTAACAAAAAAAAGAAAAATATATATTACTTGAATAATGGCAGCCCTTAGGGTGCCATTTACTAAAAGGAAGGCAACCCCTGGGGCGCCAATTGATGTGAACAGCGACCCTCCAGAGGGTCTTCAATTAAATGAAGACTCTCTATAGGGGCGCCATTTCTTGAAGGCCAGTAAATTGATCAATGTTCAAAAATTAATATCTATGAAACTAAAATCCAATAATGCTGCATGAACGTAATTTTGAACTCCCGACAATTTTTTTTTGTATACTCATGACCTTGTTTTTGGATTTCGTGAACCTACGACATTATGAATAGTGTTATGAGTCTAAAGATGTACCTGCTCGGTGTAAATAGGGCTAGAAGAATTGGCGCACAAGCCTGGGGCGCCAATTAGTTGAATAGTGACCCTCCAGAGGGTCGTCATTTAAATGAAGACCCCCTGGGGAGGCGCCCTTTTCCATATATATAATTTCTGAAAGAGTGCCTGACCCCCAGGCACCAATTGATTGAAAGAGTGTCTGACCCCCAGGCGCCATTTCCTGAAAGCTTGAAAGCAGGGCTAACCCCTGGGCGCCAATTCAGTGAGGCAGCTTGCTAGCCACCAATTTCATCTCGATGATTCCGTGAGCAACAAATTCCGTTCTGGTTCTTGATTTATCTCATGGGTTATACTGACATAACCCTAGTTCATTTCCTGCATGACATATGCCTTGAACTCCATTCCATGAAAGTCCACCTTATGTATATCCTATAATAGTCCACCCTTGAAATCCTATATTGGCTATAAATGAGAGTGCTGTGTCCCCTGTGGTTATGGAGTTTTGATGATGACAGATATTATGCCTCATTATATTTACATCCTTGATGATATAATCCTGTTGCATTATGAGAAACTTTCAGAATAAGTTTAAAGATGACTCACAAGTCATGAAGTCAACCCAAGTCAAAGTCAAATCATGACAGGTAAGGTCAATGCTTAGATCAGGTAATGCTCTGTTGATGCGGGACAACTGACTCGCTAGTTAACCTAGGATGCTAAAGAACGCGACCAGCACGCGCACGAGACAAGGCAAGCCGGTGTGACCGACTAACGTGAACTCCCTCCGGGCGGAGGCGTCTCTCAACAGAACTCCGAACCACGGCCGTCCCACGGAGGGAGGCGCAACGGGGTCACAACGGGCGAGAAGCCGCTGGACGATACGGGAGTCTAGTCCGAGCTCGGTGCTCGACTAGGGCCAAGGGAAAAGGGCCGCTCTCGTCTCTCTCAACCAGCAGTAATAAATGAAACTAGCTAGACCCTACACTCACTCACGCGGCACAATCAATCATATACGTGATAAGCAAGTACTACGGGCGGGAGCGAGACACGTACCTCCACGCCTAGGCGTGGGGAAGGAACCCCGGCCGAGTCCAACCACCCCGATACACGAGTGAGAAAACTAATACAAACATCAAAAGGGCCCACTCCTCGCAGGGAGGTAATAGGCTACAACCACAACTACACACGGGGCGGCCGGCGCACGGGTTGACGGGCAGCAGCCGAGGTCGGGGATGAAGCCGGATGCCGACCCTCGCAATGCCGATCGCTCCTGTAGTAGCCTTTGAGGAGGAGGTCCACGTCGCCGCGGGCACTGCTAGGATGCCGGACCGGATGGAGGGGCCACGCTGCTGCTACAGCCTCGAGGGAGGATGTCGGTCCGACGAGAGGTTGCTGGCTGGTCCCTGTGACAGCGGGCAGAGATGGCGCTGGTACACGGCCGTCCGGACAGCGTTTGTGGCGGCGTCTTCTCTGGTGGAAGGCTGACAGGGGCGGCTCTCCAGGGGCAGTGGTGGCAGATGGGGTCCTGTGGAGGAATTGGGTGCGAAGGGGGTGACAACAGGGGTGCACAGACAGCACTTCAGGGCAGTCTGATCTGTGACCGTGGGTGGGGTGGTGATGGCGCAAGGGTACAGAAGGAGTTCCGGCCCGAGATGGTTACTGGAGGTGTGGTGGGATGTGAGGAGTCGACCTACCAAGTTGCGGATCGATCCGAGGACGGGAAGTGGTACCCCCTTTGGAGGCCCTCTGCTGACAGTCCCGCTCGGGTACTGTAGCGCAGGATTGCGCACTAAAAGTGTGCTTGAAGACAAAAGTTTACCCCGATGGAGTTTGAAGGCGAGGCCAGAGGGGTTGGATTCGTGACTGGGAGGGGAACAAATGTTATGAAGGGACTGGCGGTGTTTGGTGGTAGGAGAGGCATGCAAACGGTGACCCAAGTCGTCTCGGATCACAGGTGAGACTGTCAGGGAGGCAGACAGCGCGACGAAAGTGTCTGTAAAGACAACTTTCTCTGTGGGTGGAATTTTTGGCCAAAGCCAGTGGGGTTGGAAAGATGACTGGAAGGGGTACGAAAGTCGTGAAGAAACTTGGATGAGACGCTGCCGGGAAACGGACGCACCGGACCGATCTCAGGACACCAAATCTGCTGTCAGCACAGGGACGCCCGGGGAAGAGGAAGACGATCCTGCGCGCACCGTCGCTCCACCGAACTCGTCGCCGTGGACGATGGTTGAAGGCTGCTGGCGTTGGAATCCCTTGGGGGAGATCTCCTACCCCTGGGCGTCGCACCCAAGGACTGGAGAGGAGGTGAGGGCGTCGCACCCTCAAGGAGGAGGAAGAAGAAGGGGTCGCCCCTTTTCACAATGTGGCACTCCACAATGAACACTCAAGCATCAATTTCTTCATTATTCTTTTGAAAAGAAAATACAAGGTCTTTTATATGGGATGGGGAAATGCTAGGTCTAAACCCTAGCCAAGGGGGAAAGGAAATGGGGGGGGGGGCCACAACCGAGGAAGGCCATTCAAATCTCCTAGATTCTAGGAGTGAAAGGTGGGGGGGGGGCGGCCAAAAGAGGGAGAGGGCAAGGGGGAAAGGGCGGCTGCCACTCCCACCAAGAGGGGAGGGAATGGTCTGCCCCCAACCCTAACCCTAGGTGGGGCGCGCCTCCCAAGGTGGGCCCAGGGGGGGGGAAAGTGGCCAGCCCTTCGTGGGCCAGAGAAGTGAACCAAGAAGTGGCCCAATAACCCCCCCTAGCCTCTAGCAAGCCTACAAAACACAAATAAAGCCTACTTGGCCTAAAAAAGGTCCATGACTGAAAGAAAATTGTCCACACACGGACTAAACCAAGGCCCAACATGGCCCAAAGCATAAAATAAGTGATGATAGCTCCGCTAATCTGTCAACTGGTCGCCGAGCCAAAGGGATGCCGGCGAGATCCGTGTACTCCGTCGTAAAGGGTGACGCGTGTCCTCACCAATTCTCCCCGGGTGGGAAGAACTCGACCCCGTCGAGTAAGGGTCACGGTCGCTCAAGTAACGCTCCAGCAAGTCCGGATCAATCCGCTCCAGCTCTCCCCGCGTGATCCAGGTGTCGTCTGTCTCAGGGCGCCCTCTCCAACGCACTAGGAAGCGCTGGTAGGCCCCGCTCCTGGTGGTGGTCACCTGCTCATCCAGTATACAATCGATGTGCTCGCGTCTCTGTAATGGGGCTGGAGGAGGTGGACTCTCAGAAGGTGTATCGCTCACAACAGGAAGGGGAGGCCCAAGAAGCTCACTGGGAATCACTGCTGGACCCCGATAGGCCACCAGATCAGAGACGTTGAACGTCGAACTGATCCCATAATCATCTGGCAGCTCAATCTCATACGCGTTAGACCCAATCCGCCTCAGAACTCGGAAGGGTCCGGCACCGCGGTCCTGGAGTTTCTTTACGGCCCCCGAAGGGAACCGTTCAGGTCTGACCCTGATCATGACATACTCTCCCACTTGGAACTCACGGGTGCGTCGATGCGCATCAGCTAGATCCTTATAACGTGCGTTGCTGGCCTCAAGGTGGTGATGATGCAGACTCTGAACTAGCTGTGTTGACTCATACCTATGTGAATGCAGTGGGGGTCCTGGACATCCCAACACAGACCTAGCATGCCTATGACTCCTACATGATTGGACAACACGGGGAGGACCAGGACAACCAAAGTTGTATCTATCATGCATGGGTGTCCTACGGAATGTGGTAGACTCATGGGGACTAAATTGCCCAAACTCACTCATGACATTCCCTATATGAGACAAACCCCTATATGATGGTGGACATGCAGAAACATGGGGAAGAGACATGTGTCCCTGGCCTCCTAAGCTCGGGCATCTGGATGCCGGTAAGGTGAGGTGTTGACTAGAAGGCCTAGGTGGTGTATGATAGTGGACCTCCTCGACAAGGTGGGGAAAAGAATATGGGTCGAGAGGCTCACTAGGGAGGGGATCGAAAGGGTCAAAGAAATGATGACCCCTCCCGACAGGTCCCTTCACTATACTTGCCCATGTGCGACATTCGCCCAGGTGCAGATAATCACCTTCAGGCACTCTCATGTATGGGGCAAGGGGCTCATGAGGAAGGCAAGGTTCCTCCCTCGGGACCGTGAAACCATAAGCGGGGACAAAATCAACCTCCACGGGTATAGGAAATAATAAAAGGACCTCGGATGTGATATGTCCTATGGTGTAGACCGAGGTAATAGACCCCAAAGCAGGGAGTGTAAAGCTATGACTATAGGGTTGGTCAGACCCTAAGGTCAACATGTAAGTCAACTCCCATTGATAATCTAAACTCCTAAGGAAGTCCTTCACATTTTCAAGAAAGCAGAAGGACCGAAAAGTGGTGTGAAAGGAGTTAAGGGGTATTATTGGGAGGGCTGGTCCCATGGGTGTATAGCAAGGAATGGAGACATCTAGAAGTGGACCCTCCCTTAGCCAGCTAGCTAAAGACCCTCCAATGACCAGTTCACCCTCGGAAGGTAAGAATGTCTCTATATGAGGGTCTAAGGGTGAAGCCTCTCTCTCGGGAGTGGAAACTGAGTCCTCTATGATGTGGGGGGGGTCGCTCCCTAACTCCTCAACCTCAGTTAGGTACTCCTCCATCAACTCCTGTTCAGCCTCGTAACTCACTGGAACAAACCCAGGTGATGACATGGAGGTGGTCGGCGTAACGCCGTCATGGAAGACAAACTCACCGGGAAGGTGAGATGGGTGTAGGGTGCAGGTCCTCCTATCCAGGTCGATGGTCGCACTTCTTTCCTCCAACCAAGTTCGCCCTAAAATGATGCATGGACCAGCAAGTGTGCTGATCTTGCACCAAGCGCCATCGAAATATTTAACGGGGCCAAACCACCGTTGGAACTCGATAAAAGCTAAACCATCACGGAGAACAATCTCCCCAGTCTTGGAGAGTGACTCAACAATGTCTTGTGAGACACAGTTAGACGACACCCTACTGATGAAGTCGATCTCCGTATGCATCCCATTAGGTAGGATGGCAGTGGACATGACAGGGCGCTGGAATGACTCGGTCATCGGTATAGGGGTCGGGTCTCCCGACGACTGAGTGGTAGGGGCGACACTTAGAGGTCGTACTATAAGAGCATCGAATCGGACCAATAGGGATGACTCACCTGACATGTGGGCTCGAGGAACCACCATGGGGTTGGCGCGGAGCTGGACATGCAAGACTCAACGAGACAAGGACAAAACTCTAACTAGACACAAACCTAACATTACAATGCAATGGTGGGTTACCTAGATGAACTAAGAGACTCAATGCAACCTAGATAACTCTAAGGCCTCAATTGCACCCTAGACAACCTAAAGACTCGAATGACCTAAGACCCCAATTTGTTAGAACAAACTGGTTCCCTAGGCTCTGATACCAAAATTTGATGCGGGACAACTGACTCGCTAGTTAACCTAGGATGCTAAAGAACGCGACCAGCACGCGCACGAGACAAGGCAAGCCGGTGTGACCGACTAACGTGAACTCCCTCCGGGCGGAGGCGTCTCTCAACAGAACTCCGAACCACGGCCGTCCCACGGAGGGAGGCGCAACGGGGTCACAACGGGCGAGAAGCCGCTGGACGACACGGGAGTCTAGTCCGAGCTCGGTGCTCGACTAGGGCCAAGGGAAAAGGGCCGCTCTCGTCTCTCTCAACCAGCAGTAATAAATGAAACTAGCTAGACCCTACACTCACTCACGCGGCACAATCAATCATATACGTGATAAGCAAGTACTACGGGCGGGAGCGAGACACGTACCTCCACGCCTAGGCGTGGGGAAGGAACCCCGGCCGAGTCCAACCACCCCGATACACGCGTGAGAAAACTAATACAAACATCAAAAGGGCCCACTCCTCGCAGGGAGGTAATAGGCTACAACCACAACTACACACGGGGCGGCCGGCGCACGGGTTGACGGGCAGCAGCCGAGGTCGGGGATGAAGCCGGATGCCGACCCTCGCAATGCCGATCGCTCCTGTAGTAGCCTTTGAGGAGGAGGTCCACGTCGCCGCGGGCACTGCTAGGATGCCGGACCGGATGGAGGGGCCACACTGCTGCTACAGCCTCGAGGGAGGATGTCGGTCCGACGAGAGGTTGCTGGCTGGTCCCTGTGACAGCGGGCAGAGATGGCGCTGGTACACGGCCGTCCGGACAGCGTTTGTGGCGGCGTCTTCTCTGGTGGAAGGCTGACAGGGGCAGCTCTCCAGGGGCAGTGGTGGCAGATGGGGTCCTGTGGAGGAATTGGGTGCGAAGGGGGTGACAACAGGGGTGCACAGACAGCACTTCAGGGCAGTCTGATCTGTGACCGTGGGTGGGGTGGTGATGGCGCAAGGGTACAGAAGGAGTTCCGGCCCGAGATGGTTACTGGAGGTGTGGTGGGATGTGAGGAGTCGACCTACCAAGTTGCGGATCGATCCGAGGACGGGAAGTGGTACCCCCTTTGGAGGCCCTCTGCTGACAGTCCCGCTCGGGTACTGTAGCGCAGGATTGCGCACTAAAAGTGTGCTTGAAGACAAAAGTTTACCCCGATGGAGTTTGAAGGCGAGGCCAGAGGGGTTGGATTCGTGACTGGGAGGGGAACAAATGTTATGAAGGGACTGGCGGTGTTTGGTGGTAGGAGAGGCATGCAAACGGTGACCCAAGTCGTCTCGGATCACAGGTGAGACTGTCAGGGAGGCAGACAGCGCGACGAAAGTGTCTGTAAAGACAACTTTCTCTGTGGGTGGAATTTTTGGCCAAGGCCAGTGGGGTTGGAAAGATGACTGGAAGGGGTACGAAAGTCGTGAAGAAACTTGGATGAGACGCTGCCGGGAAACGGACGCACCGGACCGATCTCAGGACACCAAATCTGCTGTCAGCACAGGGACGCCCGGGGAAGAGGAAGACGATCCTGCGCGCACCGTCGCTCCACCGAACTCGTCGCCGTGGACGATGGTTGAAGGCTGCTGGCGTTGGAATCCCTTGGGGGAGATCTCCTACCCCTGGGCGTCGCACCCAAGGACTGGAGAGGAGGTGAGGGCGTCGCACCCTCAAGGAGGAGGAAGAAGAAGGGGTCGCCCCTTTTCACAATGTGGCACTCCACAATGAACACTCAAGCATCAATTTCTTCATTATTCTTTTGAAAAGAAAATACAAGGTCTTTTATATGGGATGGGGAAATGCTAGGTCTAAACCCTAGCCAAGGGGGAAAGGAAATGGGGGGGGGGCACAACCGAGGAAGGCCATTCAAATCTCCTAGATTCTAGGAGTGAAAGGTGGGGGGGGGGGGGCGGCCAAAAGAGGGAGAGGGCAAGGGGGAAAGGGCGGCTGCCACTCCCACCAAGAGGGGAGGGAATGGTCCGCCCCCAACCCTAACCCTAGGTGGGGCGCGCCTCCCAAGGTGGGCCCAGGGGGGGGGGGAAAGTGGCCAGCCCTTCGTGGGCCAGAGAAGTGAACCAAGAAGTGGCCCAATAACCCCCCCTAGCCTCTAGCAAGCCTACAAAACACAAATAAAGCCTACTTGGCCTAAAAAAGGTCCATGACTGAAAGAAAATTGTCCACACACGGACTAAACCAAGGCCCAACATGGCCCAAAGCATAAAATAAGTGATGATAGCTCCGCTAATCTGTCAACTGGTCGCCGAGCCAAAGGGATGCCGGCGAGATCCGTGTACTCCGTCGTAAAGGGTGACGCGTGTCCTCACCATCTGTCTACTCTCAGATCTTTGATGATGTTTTAGCTGATATGCATAAACTGTTCTGTGCATGCATTTAAGTCTGTACAGCACACACACACATTGTCTTGCACACACTCACACACAGTCTGCACATCAATTCAGTACAGCCCCTGGTCGCAAGACCAAGTCTGTACATCGTCTCCTGCATGCATTACTTCAAGTATGTACAGCCAGTGCATTGCTGCATCAAGTCTAAACATTATGCATTCCTTCATATCAAGTCTAGACATTGCATGCCACAAGTCTGCACATCCTGTTTGCACTAAGTTTGTACATTGTTTGTGCTTTCACGTGTCTGGTTGCATGAGTCATTGAAGTCTGTACATCACTTGGCGCTCACCAAGTCTATACATCGCTTAAAGTCTGTATAGCGATTCCTTGAGATCAAGTCTATACACTGCATTGGTGGCAAGTCTATACATTGCCCTGTTTCAGGCACGCAGAGTCTGTACAGAGTTTGCACAAGTCTACATCTTTCAAGTCTATACATTGGCCATGTCTACACATCGTTTGCTTGGCTTCTTATTCAAAGTCTACACATTCATGGCATATGTGCATCGTTTGTTCTGCAAGTCTATACATCGGCCTGGGGCTTGCCAAGTCTGTACATCGCCTGGGGCTTGCTAAGTCTAGACATCGGTGAAGTCTGTACATCCACCGCTGAACCTTCCAAGTCTATACATTGTCCTGTTGCTAGCAAGCCATTCATCAAGTCTATACATTCCTTACCTTTACCTACGTTCAGAACACCAAGTCTATACATCGGTAAGGTCTGCACATGGTTGCCTTGAAGCTGCATCAAGTCTAGACATTGTCCTGTAGCTAGCACGAAGTAAAGTCTGTACATTCTTCAAGGGCCAAGTCTATACATTGTCTCGCTCACATCATCAAAGTCTGTACAGTGTCTCACATTGGCAAAGTCTGTACATCGTTGGCCTGTGCATGCTTCGTCTTCTAAAGTCTATACATCCGTCACACTCCAGCCTTTGCATTGAAGTCTATACATTGCTGTCTCATGCATTCTAAGTCCATACACCATGCTGTTGGGCATCGTTCATTACAGCAAGTTTACACACTGTCTGCACGCTCTCAAAGTCTATACAACATGTGTCTGCATCAGTTCATAAGTCTACACATTGTAGCATGCACGAACAAACAAGTCTGTACACACTTCAGCACTCTAAGGCTGAACATTCTTCAGCAGAGTCTATACACACTTCATCACTTAAAGTCTAAACATCCTTCAGTGAAGATTGTACACACTTCAGTGCACATGTGCATCTCCTTCAAGTCGAAGTCTATACAATCCTTTCCAAGCATTCAAGTCTATACATTCTATCTTTCATACTAAGTCTGTACATCTATCTGATACTTTCTAATGACTGTATGACAGGTATATACTTCGAGAAGTAAATGTTTGGGCACGTGATCCGAGGTTGGCACCTGGCACGTGATCCGAGGATAAAGAGGGCACAAGCCCTGCACACGCCCTAGCTGCGACTGGTATAAATATGGAGCTTCTTCCACTTGAAGAAGACAGATCAAGCAAGTGTGATTGAAGTAGAGGCAGAGAACAGAAAAAGGCAGAAGAAGAAAAAGGAGAGAGCAGTAGAGAGGCTGAAAGCAGAAGAAGAAAAAGAAAAGGAGATTGAGATCGAGAGCTCGTGAAGTAGAAGAAAAAGAGAAAGAGAGATAGAGAGAGGGTTCGTGAAGAAGAAGAAAGAGGAATCATCAGAAGATTTGTTCACTGGCATTTGGATCAAATCCAAGCCAGACTTGCTCCTATGAGAGCTACTTAGTGTGTCTCATTTCTAGCTTTACGTTGCTGTGTTTTTTCTTTGTGTTTGCTTTTTATTTTTTTCTTTCCATCTATTCACCTTGTTCTTCCGATTCCCTTGTTTGGGATCGGGGTTCCTCCTGTGGTCTCAGGAGAAGGGAGACTTGTTCTCCGGTTTGCTAGCGACTGGGTAGTCTCTAGTGGTTCCCTCTGGTGTGGAGGAAGAGAGGCCCGTGACCTCTGGTTTGCAAGTGGCTGGGAGTCACTTGTGGGTTTCCCTCCGGGTTGGAGGAAGGGAGATTCGTCTCCAGTTCTGGTCTTGTGGGTTGCAAGTCCAGGTGGGTTCCCTCCTGGGTGGAGGAAAGAGACCTCGGTCTCTGGTTGCTAGTGACAGGTAGTCACTAGCGGCTGCCCTCCGGTTGGGAGGAAGAGGGGAGGTTGTTCCCCTGGTCAAGCTGTTTGGCAGCACATGTTGCAGACTGAGTCTGCGGTTCTAGCATTAGCTAGTGGAAGCCTCACTCTGGTTTGGAGTGAGGGGTGGACGTAAGTCTGTGGACCGAACCACCTAAAAATTATCTGTGCTGTGGTTTGCCTTGTGTGTTTGCTCCTTGTCTTCTACCTCTTTCACAGGTTGTATGAACACTCTTGTTTCTATCTGCAGTGACCTTGAGCATTACATATTTTGCTAAGTGAATCTGGTTTGCACAGTTCTGTCTTCGGCATTAGTCTTGATCAGGTTCCACTAGTATAGTTAGCAGTTCATCTGATTGATCAAATGTTCATTTGAGTTCTATAGCTTTTATTCTACAACTGTGTCTAGCAGCAGGCTTATTGTTTTTAAGTGGGGCAATATCATTGAAGGGGATACATTCACCCCCCCTCTGTATCCATCACACCATCCCAACAGAGAGTGGATGTCAAAAGAAATACATGAAATGCTGTGCATATAGGGCCCGATCTGGTCTTGGGAGGAGCGCCCGAAAGTACTTGTGCCCATGGGAGTTGAATGATCACGATGTTTAAGCATTGCACCGAAGTACTTGCTTACTTGCTTGACTTGAGACATTCCACACTACTCTCTCGTGACACTACTTGCTTGACTTGACTTGCGTGGCCCAGAATGGGCAATACTTGACTGTGTGGCCCGAAAAAGGGCAAAGTACTTGCTTGATTGAAATAGACAATTCCAGTAAAACGTACTTGATATTACTTGCTTGAACATG
Source organism: Amorphophallus konjac (assembly GCA_022559845.1). Taxonomy (NCBI): domain Eukaryota; kingdom Viridiplantae; phylum Streptophyta; class Magnoliopsida; order Alismatales; family Araceae; genus Amorphophallus; species Amorphophallus konjac. The sequence continues at coordinate 149,326,776 of CM040118.1, forward strand.
AATTTCACTTGCTTGAACATGATTCTTACTTGCTTGAACATGAACTCTTGCTTGCCTGGAAAAAAATTTTTGTATCGACATCTATAAAGTTCTTGATATCCTGCTTGTCAAATACTTGAAATCATGCGATACTCTCTCTTCATATAGTTCTTGATCTCTTACTTGTTCATCATGCATAGCTATACCGGCATTACATGTAACATGTAAACCACTTAAAGATTGCTCGAACTTGAGATGTAATTCCTACTGAGCGATTCGCTCACCTAGTTACAATTCTAACATTTTTAGGTAATTCGGATAGCGACATCCACACGAACGGGAATGAGACCGAGTGAAAAGTGCTAGAGTCACGATCATCTACTGTCAGCTAGTCGCATCTTTTGATTTTCTTGAGTCCCCTTTGTACCTCCAGTTATTTTAGTCTAGTTGATTGAAGCTTGTTAAGGCTTCTAGCCTAGTATTTAGATTTGAAGAATGAATGTCATGGAATAGACTTAACACCCTTTGGTTAATCGGATAATTGTCAACTTGGACATTGGTATCATTTTAGAAATTTAATCTTAGTCATTATTTAGTCTTTTGTGCACTCTGTCTTTTGTCAAAAAAAATGTATACTGCTCTGATTGAATGGTTCTATATAAGCTGGCCACGACCTCGGGTATCTTCCGCACTCAAGGCGTGACAGTCTTCTTGGTATCAGAGCCAAGTTTTCAATTTCCTAGGGAATAAGAGGTTAGGAAATTGGAAGTCACAATCGAAATCTAGAAAAAAACCCAAGTCTAAGGATATGTTTACACCTTATACCCGGTGAGATGGGTAGAGCCATGGGTTAAGTTCTATAATGACATTCGACCTTATAAATTAAACATGATACTTAGTACCCTTAAATTCTCTTGTAGGATCATGGCCGCTGAAAGAGCACAATGGCGCGAGATGCAACGCACCGTGCAAGGTCTTACGCAGGCGCTACAGCAAGTGACGCAAGGTGGAGATAACCGTGGAGCTGGTGATCTCCACAGAGATTTTCGTAACATGAACCCACCAAGATTCACGGGCTCGTCTGACCCCGAATATGCTGAAAACTGGTTGAAAGAGATTGACAGAATTTTCCATGTAATGCAATGCACGGAGGAGGAAAGGGTCTTACTGGCTATATTCCAACTGGAGCGGGACGCTCGAGGTTGGTGGGAATCCGTAGAAGCAACATTGCCTGACGACCATGTCACATGGGATGACTTTGTTGAACATTTCAACAAGTACTTCTCCGACCGTATTCAAGAGAAGAAGGCCGCAGAATTTGCCGCACTGAAACAATGGACCTTGAAAGTGGTCGAGTATGAGGCCCAGTTCTCAAGACTATCCAGGTATGCACCCCACTTGGTGTGTACTGAAAAGATGAAGGTGAGAAGGTTCCTTAATGGGCTTCGGCCCCACTATATTACACAACTTGTACCGATGGACATCCAAGTCTATTCGGAGATGGTTCGGCTTGCCTAATTGCTAGAAGACGCCACCGAATTATCTGAAAGGATTCGAGGAAAGGACAAGAAGGAACCCACTATATTACACAACTTGCACCGATGGACATCCTGTTGTATATCTATCTCAGTGTTTTTGATGATAACAAAACCAAGGACCTTTGGTGGCTCTCCTGTTTGGAATCCTTGACCCAAGTGTTTTTCACACGTTTTCAAGGCCGGATTTTTTCATGCTTTTGCTTAAGGTTTTAGCGTTCCGAATGGGCTTTCTCAGATCTCAAATGAACTTGACATTTCCCATAAACATGCATCCAATTCATGTCTCGATCTTGTGGATATGGTTCTCTGAGCTAAACTCTTATTTTTCAGGTTTTTTGATAGTCCGGTCGACCTCCAGCATGACCCCGGTCGACCTGAAATAACAGAATGCAATTCTCTACAGTCTGTCACAGTGGCGGTCGACCGCCCCTCAAATCCCGGTCGACCGGATTTCCCAGGGACCGGCCACTTGTAGGTTTCTCAGTGGCGGTCGACCGCCAGCCCCTGCAGGTCGACCGCCAGTCCCGAGCTGCCAACAATTGTTAACTTTTTCACCTTTCGAGATAAGCCACTCTCATGGGAATTGTTTAATCCCTAAGCTACCAAACTCTCCAGATATTGTGGATCTGGTCTGGGGGAGGCCTTGGACCATTCAAGAACCTATATAACTTAAGGGTTTGGAAAACCCTAATGCTCAAGGAAGATCAAAGGGAGGCTGCCAAGAGGAAGAGAAGGGATTTGGCACTGTAGACGTGAACAGTGCTCCGAGAGAAGTTCTTCATCCTTCTTCATCAAGTCAAGTGAAGATCAGCCCAAGGATTCAAGCTGCATCCAAAGCATCCAACCATCCATTAAGGGGGAGCAAATCAAGATTCTTCTATTGTGTTCTAAATTCTTTTGGCCTTCTTAAGCTTCATATGTGGATCTTGTAGTTGTTAAAATATTTCGGTGTGTGTGGATCTTCCTAGATCCGTGTGTGTGTGTTTGTCTGTGTCCTCCCGTGTAGCTGTGTGTGTATTAAGGTGTTCTTACATCTTCGCGGGAACTCCTCTTCCCAGTGTGTAAGTGTTGTGTGTGGTTGATCTTGTAACTTTTTACAAGATAGTGTGTGGATCCTCACAGTCCGTGAGGGGTGGACGTAGGTTGCCTTTGTGGCATCCGAACCACCTAAAAATCGTTGTCGCCGTGTGGTTTGTTCCCTTTCTTCTATCCCCATTCTGTGCAAATTGCATGTGTGATTTCCAGTTCACTTTTATTCTCGTTTATCCTGAATAATCCATTTATCACCTTTTAGATCTTGCCTTGTTTTTTGGTCTCTGTTAACCTTGTCTCTCATATAGCATTCTATCACATATTTTATACAAAAAGAAAAAAATATTCATTAATTTTTTAACACCCAATTCACCCCCCTCTTGGGTGCCATTTAAACTCGGGACTTCAATTGGTATCAGAGCAAGGGCTCTTTCCTTCACAGATCTAACGATCTAGAGCAAGATCCGATTAAATGGCAAACAAGGGTATGATACCCGAGGGTCACTCCATCAACCGTCCTCCATTTTTTGACGGCTCAAACTACTCTTACTGGAAAAATAGAATGCATGTTTTTCTGAGGGCGCAAGAGTACGAAGTTTGGAGAGTTGTGGACAAGGGTCCTCATAAACTCGGGGCTGATGAAGAAAAATGGACGCCCGAGGAAATTAAGAAATGCACTACTAATTTTAATGCCATGAATATTATGCAATGTGCAATACACCCTAGTGAATTCTCTCGTGTCTCTATGTGCAGTTCAGCCAAAGAAATGTGGGACAAGCTGCGACTCATATACGAGGGAACTTTAGAGGTCAAAGAAACCAAGGCAAATCTCCTAGTCACTGACTATGAGCTATTCAAAATGAAACCTAAAGAAACCATCTCTGAGATGTTTGCAAGGTTAACAGAGATCACAAATGGTCTCAAAGGTCTCGGGAAGGAATACTCAAATTCTGAGCTTGTGAGGAAGGTGTTAAGGTCCCTACCGTCAGCTTGGCACACAAAGGCCACGGTAATTGAAGACTCAAAGTACTTGTCAACTCTCACCTTGGATGAACTCATAGAATCACTCATGACCTATGAGATAAATATAAAGAGAACAGCTGACGAAGACATCAAAAAGAAAAAGGTCATTGGACTGAAAGCTCACCAATCCGATGACGAATCTCAAGAAGGTGAATCAAGTGACGGAAGCAATGAAGAGGAAGAATTGGTGATGATAACTCGCCAAGTGAGGAAATTTCTAAGGAAGAAGAGAAACTTTCAGGGAAGCTTTAGAAAGGGGCCAAGAAGGCCCATGCAAGCCAAAGGTGAATCGAGCAAGCCAAGTAGCATCATATGCTACGAATGCAAGAAGCCTGGGCATATGAGAGGTGAATGTCCAGATCTAAAAAGGAAATTCAAGAAGGATAATTTCAAGAAACCCAAAGCCATGGTCGCCACTTGGAGCGACGAAGAAGATGAACCATCTGATGAAGAGATTCAAGAACTTGTGGAAAGCTTGTGCCTCATGGCACATGAAGATGAATCCACGGAGGTAAATTTTGACCATGAATTCATTTCCAATGAACAATGGGAATCTGAATATGAAAAGTTGTACACTAAGTACAAGAAAACCAGATCTGAAAATAAAACTCTCAAAAAGAAACTTGATGACTTGTCACGCGAAGATATCTTTGCTAAATTTGAGAAACTGGAACATGAATGGTTTGAGGCTACGGAAGAAAAGGAAAATCTACTGCAAACAATTATAGAATGTGATAAGACCAAAAAGGAACTATCATGCAAGATAACTGAAATGGAGGAAGCATGTGAAAGGATCAAAATTCAAGAACAAATTTTGAAATCCACCAATTCAGAACTCGAAAGGAGAAATGGGTCTTTGACTGAAAAAGTTGCTGAACTTCAGCTCACCTTGACTAGGTTTGTTAAGGGGAAACAAAACCTGGATAACCTACTGGGAGTTAAAGTCAACTTCCAAAAGGAAGGCTTGGGGTACACACCTCAAAACAAAAAATCTTTTGAGCATAAGATCACCACATCCTTCATTCATGAAAAGGACTATAATCATGCTTCATGTTCTGATTCTCAATCCCAACATGTTCAGCCTAAACCACACAAAAATCAAAGAACCTTCTCCCATGCTAATTGCTTTCATTGTGGTAGATTTGGTCACGTGATGTCCAACTGCTGGTTCAGACAAAGCACACCTAAATATCATGTTCCATGGACCAAGAAAACATCCACAAGAAGTTGGACTAACTCCTATGGACCCAAACTTGTTTGGGTACCAAAAAAAATTGCATGAGAAGTTTTTTTTTCTTGCAGATATGTCTTGAAGCCAGGGGGAGCAAATGGTACTTGGATAGCGGCTGTTCAAGGCATATGACAGGGGACAAGGAATTGTTCTCTACACTGCAAGATAAGGATGGAGGGTCAGTTGTCTTTGGAGGTCAAGATAAAGGTAAAATCATTGGAACTGGCAACATTGGCAAGAATTCTGAAATCCTTATTGAAGATGTGCTTTTGGTGAAAGGTTTAAATCATAACTTGCTAAGCATTAGCCAATTGTGCGATAAGGGTTTTAAAGTTATTTTTGATGAAACTCACTGCATTATCTTAAACAAAAATTCAAATGAGATCAAATTTCTTGGAAAAAGGAATAACAATGTCTACATTGTTGATATTGATAATGTTTCATGCGATAACTTCTGCTTGGTTGCGAACAATCATGAAAATGCATGGTTATGGCACCGAAGATTAGGTCATGCTAATTTTGGAGTAATCTCCAAGCTGTCTAGACATGACTTGGTGAATGGACTGCCAAAATTAAAATTTGAAAGTGATAGGATATGTGAAGCTTGTACTAAAGGTAAGCAAACACGAACCTCTTTCAAAAATAAAAACATTGTTTCATCTGCTAGGCCTTTGGAACTGTTGCATCTTGATCTTTTTGGTCCCACTAGAACATCTAGCCTAGGAGGAAAATCCTACGGCTTTGTGATTGTTGATGACTTCTCCAGATTCACATGGGTGTTATTTTTAGCTAATAAAAGTGATGCTCTGATGGAGTTTCAAGTGTTTTGCAGAAAAATTCAAAATGAAAAAGGTTACCTCATCACCACCATCCAGAGTGATCATGGTGGTGAATTTGAAAATCATGATTTCAGCATCTTCTGTGAAGAGCAGGGGTATACACACAATTTTTCATCACCAAGGACGCCCCAGCAAAATGGAGTAGTGGAAAGGAAGAACAGAACATTAATAGACATGGCCCAGACCATGCTAAGTGAGAATTCCCTGCCTAAGTATTTTTGGGCTGAGACGGTGAGTACAGCTTGCTACATCATCAACAGGGCAATGGTAAGGCCCATTCTGATGAAAACTCCTTATGAGCTCTACAAGGGTAAGAAACCCAACATCTCTTATCTTAAACCTTTTGGATGCTCCTGCTATATTTTGAACAATGGTAAGTCCAACCTGGGTAAGTTTGATGAAAAGAGTGATAAAGGAATCTTCCTAGGTTATGCACTCAATTCTAGAGCTTACCGTCTATTTAATAAAAGGACTTTGGTTGTTGAAGAAAGTCCTCATGTCATCTTTGATGAATCCGAATCAAAACTGATAGACCAAACCTCTTCTACCTTGGATGTAGATGAAGATCCTAAGAACTCAATAAGTGTCAAGGCTAAGGATGAATCTTTGGAAGCAACCTCAAGCAATAGTGAAAAAGATGAAGATCCTATACTCGAGACACTACAAGAACCACAAGTGCAGCATCCTGATCTACCCAGCTCCTCCACCCGTCTAAAGGATCATCCAGCTGTGAACATCATAGGCAATTTGAAGGATGGGGTAAGAACTAGGTCCTCTCTAAGGCAAGTTGAAGAGGAAGACTTGATAGCCTTGCTATCACAAGAAGAACCCAAGGACTTTCGTGAAGCTCTTCAAAATGAATCCTGGATTCAGGCTATGCATGAAGAACTGCACCAGTTTGAAAGAAACGAGGTGTGGACTCTCATGCCGCGTCCTAAGAACCATCCCACTATTGGAACTCGTTGGGTCTTCAGAAACAAGTTAAATGATGCGGGATTGGTGGTTAGGAATAAGGCCCGGCTTGTGGCCAAGGGGTATAGCCAGGAGATGGGCATTGATTTTGATGAGTCTTTTGCACCAGTTGCCAGACTTGAAGCTGTTCGAATCTTATTGTCCTATGCTTGTTCTTTGAACTTTAAGTTATTTCAAATGGATGTTAAATCTGCATTTCTTAACGGCTATATCAAGGAGGATGTCTTTGTAGAACAGCCTCCAGGTTTTGAAGATTCCAAACATCCACAACATGTGTACAAACTCCAAAAGGCCCTATATGGACTAAAGCAAGCACCAAGGGCGTGGTATGAACGGCTTACCTCATTTTTGGTTGAAAATGGTTTCAAGAGAGGTAAGGTTGACCAAACACTTTTCACCAAGAGATCAGGTAAAGACATTTTGGTGGTTCAAGTGTATGTAGATGACATCATCTTTGGGGCCACTAACAATGTCTTATGCAATGAATTTGCAAAAATCATGCAAGGAGAATTCGAGATGAGTTTAATGGGGGAGCTAACCTTCTTTCTTGGATTACAGGTGAAACAAACTTTAGAAGGAATCTTCATCAATCAAACCAAATATACTATTGAACTGTTGAAGAAATATGGGATGGCGGAAGCAAAACCCATATCAACTTCCATGGCTACCACCACAAAGCTGGATAAAGATGAAAATGGTAAAACAGTAGATCCTACACTGTTTCGAGGTATGATCGGATCGCTACTGTACCTTATAGCATGTCGCCCTGACATTCAATTCAGTGTATGTATCTATGCCCGTTTTCAGTCATGCCCCAAGGAATCTCATTTATCAGCCGTGAAACGCATTTTCAGATATCTCATTGGATCTTTAAACCTTGGCTTGTGGTTTCCTATCGGTGGTTCCTTTGATTTAATTGCTTAGACCGATGCGGATTATGCTGGGTGCATTGTAGATCGTAAAAGTACAAGTGGATACTGTCAGTTTCTTGGTGGTTGCCTAGTCTCATGGGCCTCCAAGAAACAACATTCAGTAGCTCTCTCAACGGCCGAGGCTGAATATGTAGCCGCCAGAAGTTGTGGAGCCCAAGTACTTTGGATCAAAAATCAACTGCTTGATTAGATGTTGAAATGAAAACTGTTCCAATTCTGTGTGACAATACCAGTGCGATAAATTTGTCTAAAAACCCTGTTCAGCACTCCAGGACCAAACATATAGATATTCGTCATCATTTTCTGAGGGATCATGTAGGAAAAGGGGTCTTTGAATTGAACTTCATTGACACACACAATCAGCTAGCTGACATTTTCACCAAACCTCTAAACCGGGATCAGTTTAATAAGATAAGAAGATAACTTGGGATGTGCAAGGGTGAGAGCATACATGCATAGGTTTGCATCTAAGGTATAGGGTTGCATTTGTAGAAAAATCATGTGCACCGAGGGTAGAAACCATGCATTTTGCCTCTTCTCTTTCTTATGTGTTGTTTCTCACGCTGTTACTCACCTTGCATGCCTGTTTGTTACTACTTATATCTAACCCTTCTTGAATAATTCTTCTATGGCTTAATATTCCTTGCTCAAACATCTGTGGACTCAGTGTGCTGGTATTAAAGGTACTTACTAGGGAAAATCCGAACCTCTTCTCAGTTATGCATCTTGCTCTTTTCACTTCCCTTGTCCTGATTAGTGGCCCCTCTCAGGCAGTCCGTTGCCTATCCCCCAATAGAGAAAGAAAAATAAAAAGAAAAAAAAGGAAAAAGAAAGAAACAAAAAAAAGGAAATATCTAGTTTTGGGGATTTTGGTCCTGGCGGTCGACCGCCAGGCCCGTGCCGGTCGACCGCCGGCGGCGGACCGGCCCGACTTAGGGGTCCACCGACCCTTCATATATGGGTCTTTTTTCTTCCTTTCTCTCTCTCCTTCACTTCCACTCACTCTCTACCACCAAACCCTAACCCCAACACTCCTCATCTCCACCATCCAAGCCTCCACAACCCTTCTTCCTCCATCCGCACATTGATTCGGTCGTCCCGGCATCACTTCGGGACCTCTCCCATATTGTCGGGTGTGCGATCGTGGAGATCTCTCTCAACTTCTTCTCTGTGGAAAAGTTCCTCCAAGCCGTAGAAGTGTCCCTTGTGCTTCATCCACGTTCCCGGGGTTGAGATCGATTCCTCAAGAGTTTCCCGGTGGGTTTTTCAAGTTCAGAATGCCGCCAAGACGGAGTTCTCGGCGTTCTACCCAAGGTGAAGCTAGCCGTCAACGGCAAGCGGCCCCGGCTCCTCCATCTTAGCAAGCTCCTCCTCTACCTCGAGCACCCTTACCTCCACGTCCTATTATCGACCCTCGCTTGGTTGACTTTGATGAGGTGAATGAGCTCTTCCCGAATTTGTGCACTCTTTTTGAGGTTCAGGACGGTTGGATGGATTTTGTTACCCGGTACAATAGGTATTATCCTCGGTTGGTGCAGCAGTTCTATGGCTTTTTAGCTGTGAGAAATGACCAGTTATACACCACGGTTGAGGGTGTGGAGCTTCATATCACTCCGGAGTTATTTCAGCAGGCCCTAGGAGTATCCGCCATAGGTGCAGATAGGGCATATGGTTTTGGTGAAGTTCCAACAACATTTACTGCTATGACCAGCTGTGAGTATGTACACGGTGTGAGCAATTTGATCAAGCTAAATGCCAATCATTTTCCTTCACTACAGCGAGTCCTGCACCACATGTTTACATCATTGATTTATCCCAAAGTGGGTGGTCGGGATGAGGTTACAGAGGTTCAGCGTTTTCTATTCTATCATGTTATGAACGGTATTCAAATCAATATGGGTCGGCTCATGACTGATCTGATTGGAACCTGTCGTACCTACCTCCGGTGATCTCTTCCCTATGCTTCGCAGTTGACCGGAGTCTTTATTCATGCCGGGATTAATGTGGCAAATGAGCAGTTCATCTATGTTCGGCCAGATGATGTGTACAATAAGCATAAAATTTTCACAGATTTTGGCTACTACTTTGGTCCCGACGGCGAGCTTGTACGGGACATTCCAGTTTATGGGGAAGATGAGCTCCGTGAGGAAGATGATGCGCCAGCGCAGCAGCAAGGCGATGGGGATGTCCCCCCTCCAGTTCCCACTGAGGAGCAGCCTCCTCCCTCGTCCCCGTTTCACCCGGATCTTGAGATGCCTCCTCCACCCCAGTTTCACCATGGGGAATCTTCCACTCAGGGGGCCGGACAGCGCCCTTCGGTGGACTACGAGGCTCTTGACGGGCGGCTTACCGGCTTGGAGACTCGTGTGGATAACCTTGGGGATCGTCTCTCTACCCTTGGAGACAATATGGGCACTACGTTTGACACCCTATCAAGGCGTTTGGACACCTTCTCTACTGCTTTTTAGACTCTCTCTACTCAGATGGCCACTCTCACCACCCACATGACTTCTCTCCGCGCAGATTTCGCTGAGTCTGGCCGATCCTTTACCCTCTTGCAGCTCTCCCTTATTGGCATGCGGCGCCAGGATGCGGCTCGTGAAGTATCCATTGGTCATGTTCTTGATCTTCTTCACAGTCATGGCCACCAACTTAGCGCCATTCGTCAGCACCTTGGCCTTCCACCTACACCTCCCGCCGATCAGCCCCATCCTGCAGATGCTCCATGATGCTTTGTTTTGCTTTCACCTCTAGCATGTTCTCTTTTGATCCAGTGCAGCTTGAGTCCCTCCTTCGTCTATCCCATCCCTTTTTGCTGTTGATAACGGGGGAGAAGTAGTAGGGCAGGCTTATTATTTACTTATGTATGTCGTTGTGTGGTTGGGTTGCTTTCTTGCATGTCATGTGAGGGCTGTCTGTAGTGTTAGTCTTTTGCTTAGACTTTGGTTTTAGAGTCGTGCATCCACTCGCACTAATGTATCTTGTAATGAAACTATGATGAATTGAAAGCACTGGTGTTTGAATTCATTTGTTGGCTTTGGTGTCTCATTTCATATTCTTATTGCCTATCTAGTGATCTGTGCTACATCATGTTGATTGGTTTGTTTTGGTGAATGACATTTCTAGCACAACGTTCAATCTGAATTTTTACAACATAAACCTTGGTGTGTAAGCCTAGCGTTTTGTCATCATCAAAAAGGGGGAGATTGTTGTATATCTATCTCAGTGTTTTTGATGATAACAAAACCAAGGACCTTTGGTGGCTCTCCTGTTTGGAATCCTTGACCCAAGTGTTTTTCACACGTTTTCAAGGCTGGATTTTTTCATGCTTTTGCTTAAGGTTTTAGCCTTCCGAATGGGCTTTCTCAGATCTCAAATGAACTTGACATTTCCCATAAACATGCATCCAATTCATGTCTCGATCTTGTGGATATGGTTCTCTGGGCTAAACTCTTATTTTTCAGGTTTTTTGATAGTCCGGTCGACCTCCAGCATGACCCCGGTCGACCTGAAATAACAGAATGCAATTCTCTACAGTCTGTCACAGTGGCGGTTGACCGCCCCTCAAATCCCGGTCGACCAGATTTCCCAGGGACCGGCCACTTGCAGGTTTCTCAGTGGCGGTCGACCGCCAGCCCCTGCAGGTCGACCGCCAGCCCCGAGCTGCCAACAATTGTTAACTTTTTCACCTTTCGAGATAAGCCACTCTCATGGGAATTGTTTAATCCCTAAGCTACCAAACTCTGCAGATATTGTGGATCTGGTCTGGGGGAGGCCTTGGACCATTCAAGAACCTATATAACTTATACAAGAGGGTTTGGAAAACCCTAATGCTCAAGGAAGATCAAAGGGAGGCTGCCAAGAGGAAGAGAAGGGATTTGGCACTGTAGACGTGAATAGTGCTCCGAGAGAAGTTCTTCATCCTTCTTCATCAAGTCAAGTGAAGATCAGCCCAAGGATTCAAGCTGCATCCAAAGCATCCAACCATCCATTAAGGGGGAGCAAATCAAGATTCTTCTATTGTGTTCTAAATTCTTTTTGCCTTCTTAAGCTTCATATGTGGATCTTGTAGTTGTTAAAATATTTCGGTGTGTGTGGATCTTCCTAGATCCGTGTGTGTGTGTGTGTGTGTTTGTGTGTGTCCTCCCGTGTAGCTGTGTGTGTATTAAGGTGTTCTTACATCTTCGCGGAAACTCCTCTTCCCAGTGTGTAAGTGTTGTGTGTGGTTGATCTTGTAACTTTTTACAAGATAGTGTGTGGATCCTCACAGTCCGTGAGGGGTGGACGTAGGTTGCCTTTGTGACATCCGAACCACCTAAAAATCGTTGTCGCCGTGTGGTTTGTTCCTTTTCTTCTATCTGGTGGGGACACCGGGTCCACTACTGGGCCCAATGCTCGGAGCCGACGCCGCACCGCCACTGTACCGAGCTTATGGCTCGGCGACTCAGCGTCCTGAGCATAATATTTATTTGTGTGTATCGTATGTGTGTGTATTTGTATCGTACGTATTTGTGTAACATACATGTATTAGTACATGTATTTTCCTTTCGTCTTATTAGGCTAGTCTAAGTCAAATAAGCATGTGTGTATTTTATATTTAATTTGATTAAAACCCACAAAGTCTTTAGTGGGTTGGTGGCCTTTGTTTTATTAGGCTAGGATAGATATACAAATAAGAAAAGTAAGGAAGGTATGGATGTAATAGGCATTTCCTATAAATAGGAGGCCAAGGCTTGTTACGAGATATGTTGTTATGAATGAAAAGAATTGAGTTTAAGGAGCTTTTGCCCCTTTGTTCATCTCCCTTCACTTCTTTCTCATTTTTGTGAGATTCGAGTGTCGCCCGGTGTGAGACCGTCCGGCGTGAGGCCGAGCTGTGTGAGATAGCGGTTATCCGTCCCGTCCCGTTCGCGTCCCGGAGTGCCGACGATCCGTCTTCCACGTCGCCGCCGCGTCAAATTGGTATCAGAGCCCAACAAATGGCGCCTCCGTCAACCCGACGTCTCCGACGTCTCTCTCTCTTTCTCTCTCTAGATCGTTAGAAGTGAAAAAAAAAAAGAAACAAAAAAAAAGAAAAGAAGAATAGCAGAAAAGAACTTGGTTGAGAGGGATTTTGAAAAAAAAAATATATATAGACAAAAATATATATATCAGAAGAGGCCTACGGTTGGGAAGAAGAAAAGAAAAAAAAATAGAAAGAAAAAAAAATTCTTTTTTCCCCTCTCCCGTTCTCTCTCTCTCTCTGTCTGCTCTCTCTCAAATTGAAAAAAAAAAACAGAAAAAGTGGGTTCGCGGGGGGCAGCATCGTCGCCCGTGCCCCCCCATTCAAACCCTCCCGGCCGCAACGGCCAGGGGCTCCCCGCCGCTCGCCACCGCGCCCGCCGCCCGCCTCGCCTGCAGCGGCCCCCGGCCCCATGCCCTACGCCCGGCCCGCCCCCGGCCCCGTGCCCTGCGCCCGCGCCCGGCCCGCCCCCGGCCCCGTGCCCTGCACCCGCGCCCGGCCCCCGGCCCCGCTCCCTGCCCCGCGCCCGGCCACCCGCGCCCCTGCGCGCCCGGCCCCGTGCCGGCCTGTGCGCCAGGAGACGCGCCCGAGCGCGCCCCTCCGCCAGCGCCCGAGCGTGCCCCGTGCCGGCCTGTGCGCCTGTGCGCCAGCAGACGGGCCCGAGCACGCGCCCGGCGCCGTGACCGCCCTACGCCCCTGCACGCCTGAGCGCGCGCCCGCCATGCGCCTCCGTGCGCCCCTCGCGCTCGGCCGCCTGCACAGGTGGACCAGGTGAGGTTTGGCACCGTGAAAATTGAAAAAAAAAAGTGTGAAGAGGTGTTTTAAAAGTCAAAAGAAGTGGGTGAAGTTTGAAGTTTGAAAAAAAAATAGAAAAGACAAAGAGAAGTCAAAAAAAAAGGGGAGTTGATATATATATTTATATTATATTTTGGGAAAAGTCAAAAATGGGTTTGATTAAAAAGGAGTTAAATATATATAATATATATATTTGAGATATATATAATCATATATATATATATATATATATATATATATTTATATATATCTTATAGCTTATCAATTGAGGTGGCACCCGAAGTCCACAATTACGACTCGATCAACGGTTGAGTCATCGGATAGTCGACACAGAGCCGTAATTTATGGGAAGTGGGTACCTCTGAGTCTCCCTGCGCGGATAAATTTGACTGATTTGTTCCCCTACGTGGGAAAAATTTTAAGTCACGTGGTTTTGTAATAATTCAATCCTCCCTGCGTGGAGTGAATGTTTTGTAACTGCTCAAGCTTCATCGACGCCGTGCGGGCCCGCACGTCCCCGCTCGCCTTCGTCTCCGGTCGGAGCTAGACTTTTCAGTCAGCTAGGTGCGTGCTCCAAACTTGCTCATTTAGTATCTTTTTAATTGCCGCGCGACGAAGTAAGAGAGAGCCCGATCCATGCAGCCAGTCTTCTGAGTGCATCGCTGTGGACGGAAAGCGAGAGCTTGCTTGAGCCTATCCTTTAGGCCCTAGGCTGTCACATTAGGGCACCCTAATTGTCAGGAGGTAGTTCCACAACTACTTCGCCTAGGGGCGAGTAACTTTCCCTGATCGGTCCCTTCAAATTGACCCTTTGCAAATCAGCCGGGTCCACTGCTTGCTAAATTCTTCGGTCCCAGGTCAGCATCATTTAGGTCCGAGCCCGTGCATGCCACGTTGGTCTAGGAATTCATCTGGCCGTCTAGAGCGCCCTTCAACACTACAACCAACGATGGATCAGAAGAGCGTGAGTGCTATGTTGGCTCAGCTCGAGCATAACCTTCTGACTCATTTTGAAGAATCCATAGGCCAACTACGAGCAGAGCTAGATGAGAGGATCCGAGCCTTAGAGGATCGACTAAAGGGAGAGGAAGGACGAGTGAATGGCCACGGCAATCCCGTAGCCAATTCTAGGGAGGATAGAGAGCAAGCCCGCCCGAATCAGGCTCCCCAAGGTAGAGAACAAGAGGATCGTACACCTCGAAGGAGGGACTACGATGATGAGGAGATCATCCTACGGAACGTCAAAATTGACGCTCCCAGTTTCGATGGGTCCCTCACACCAGCCAAATACCTTGAGTGGGAGGCCGGGATGGATCAACATTTTGATTGGCATCATCGCATGGCCCCTGCCACTAGGGTGAGGTTTGCCAAAATGAAACTCTTGGGTCAAGACAAAACCTACTGGTGTAATGTGGAGAATCTCCTCGCCAGGAGACGAGAGGAGCCCATAAATACATGGGAAGAAATGAAGGAGAAACTGAGGGAGAAATATCTGCCACCCTCCTACCATCAGCGTTGATGGGGACATCAGCGACAACCAGCTCACTTTGTGTTTGCATTTATGTCCTTTTGTATTTGTATGTACGCCCTTGTGATATTTGCGTACACAATAGTAGGTCTTAGTGGGTTTATTTGCAAAAGGCCATTGGGTTTCTTTGCAAATATGCTTGTAGGCCCTGCAGGGGCCCCCTCCCTCCTCCTTATTGGTCCACATGGACTCTTGGGTCCAAGGTGGCTGGTCCATGGTCCAAATTTGGACTTGGACCATGAATTAAATAAAGAAGACAATTCCAAATTGTCCTCTTTAAGGGGGGGGCGGACCTATTAGTTTATTTGGGTTTAATGTGGTGTTCACACCACATCTCAACCCTCCATTCTTCAACCCTTGATCCAAGGGCTCATATTAGATTAGAACCCTTTCATATAAATACTTGTATCTTATTATGGAAAGAATTAATGAAGAAGAAATTAGCATTTTGCCTCCTTGAAGCTTGTGCCCCTCTCCCCTCTCTCCCTGGTGTTCTTCCACCTCCAGCCCAGTTATAGAGTGAGATCCCTCCCCTCTTGATCCCCTCCAACTTCTGAAGTAGCTCCGGTGATCGCCGCCGCCGCCGTCTCGCCGCCGACGCGTCTTCACCAACGAATTCGGTTTTCTGTCCACTCTGGACAGACCTCTATTCTCCGAATTGTCCCTCTCTCTTCCCTCATCTTCTGAAGCTCCAATTTTCAGGGTTGGTTCCCCTCGTGAACCCTTACCTCCACAAAAAATTTCAGGCAAAAATTCATCTTTTAGATATTTTTAGATTTTCGTCCAAGTTCAAATTTCAGTTCTGTCCAGGTTCTGTCTACTGTTCATCAGTTCTGAGTCTACCTTGTTCGACCCATGTTTTGAATTTTTTTGGAGCTCTAAAAATTACTGAGACTTATGTCCACATATTTCTACCACCATGAATTTTCTTAATTTTTGATAAGGTCTCTAGGTATTTTTCAAAATTCGTACCAGCTCCTGTGAGCAATTTTTCAACAGTGTCCCAGATCCGACCCAGGTCCACTCAAAAAATCCCATAAAATCCATTTCCTATCCAAATCAAAAACCAAAAATAGTCCCGGTTTTATATCTCAGAGATCTTCAACTTTTCTGAAGAACTCATCTCCATATTCCAAGGTCCTCCCACCGGTCAACGGTGATTTTCAGAGAAGTCAGGACCTGCCCCTGCAGTTCTGGCCTGTTTACAGCAAGGGTGTAAATTCCATAAGTCAAGTATATGTATCTGATTATTTTTTCTGAAGGCCACTACGTCGAAGTATTTGGAGTCCTCTTTCCAACGGCGCTGAGCTCGTTGCATTCCGACGACGGGGTTGATCACAGCAGCCGATCTCGCCGAACAGCGCGCGAGAAGACAGCAAGTGCAGACTTGTGGCCGGTTTCCCGCGAGCATCGTCCGAGGGCCGCCCGGCGTCCGGCGGTCGTTCCAGCAACTCGCCATCCTAGGGGAGCGCTTCCCAAGTGTACCCACACCATAGGAGGCATCAGGTCCCACACGACCCCTCCGGTCCACACGTGGGCCCCACTAGCACGAGTACGCGCGAAGCCGAAGCCGTGCCCGGAAACCGCTCGTCAACCCAGAATTGGTCCTCCCGGGCCCCCTTGTGTCGCCCGTTACCTCCCTGCGTGGAGTGGGCTTACTTGTATTGCTGTAATCTTAATGTATTAAGTTCCCGGGAGTACGAGTTTCGGCCGGGTGCCATCTTCGCCACGCCGAGCGCGTGGAGGTATCGTATTCGCTCCTTGCTTGGCATTCCGCTTATTTCTATATATGCTTGTTTATGCCGCTGCTAGAGAGCATGTGTAGGGTTACCTAGCTCGCTTTTAATTTATCATATCATTGCTGCGAGTGAGAGAGTGACCGTCCCGTGACCCGATCCGGGCACAATTGAGAGCCGACCACCCTAGCTCACTGCCGGTTGTTCAACCGCGCACATCCGACGCTTCCCTCGCTAAGGGACGACCGCTAGCTTATCGTGTCCATGGTCCCGTCCCGCATCAATTTGGTATCAGAGCAAGTTGAGTCTAGGGTGTCAAAAAAAAAAGAGTGTCATTTACATCTAGTCATCAGTCGATCTAAGTCGTGTTTAGGGTCATCATTGTTTTAAAACACAAAAAAGAGTGTCTTTTCGCATACATCCCTTTACTCGGTATATAGAAAGGTGTTGTCCGACCATTAGGTTACGCCTATCGGGAAGGCCGCACACTTGTGCGAGTGACCTTCGGGTCGATTATCTCCGCCGCGTACCGAGTTTTGGTTAAGTCTAGGCGTATCATTTTGCATTAGTGTGTTTTGCTCTAGTCGGTGTGTTTGCATGCCCACTCGTCGGGGTACTCAGTACTCACCCCCACCCCCACCTATGGCCAACCCACGGGATACCTCGGGAGACTTCCACTCCCTACAAGAGGCGATGATGGCCATTATGACTAGGTTGGACCAATCCGATGCTAACTTTCGGACCTTCTCCGAGAATATGGATGGTCGCCTTAGGGCCATGGAAGGACGCATGGAGAACTCCGATAGGTCGGTCCAAGACCTCGTTGGGCGGTTAGATAGGATGTCACACGGGGACCCTCCTGGGGCAGCCCAAGGTCCACCCGCACCTCCTCCCGCGGGGGCCCAAGTCCAACCCGCTCCCATGGCCCAAGTCCAGGCCGCTCCCGCGGCCCAAAACCAGCCACCACTGGTTCCTCCACCCGCCCCTCCTCGGGTTCCCCAACTATCACACCGTGACCTTGGTCTCGAGGACTATGGGTCCGACAATGCCTACGAGGGGTATGGTCAACGCCGTCGTGGTTTTCAGCCACAACGAGATGAGGATGATGATCGGGTCCTTAAGACCGTGCGAGCGGATCCTCCCGCTTTTTACGGGTCTTTGGATCCGAAAGTCTACCTAGATTGGGAGTTTGGCATGGACCGTTATTTTGAATGGTATGATATGTCGGAGCGTCGAAGGGTCCGATTTGCCACCATGAAACTCATGGGGCAGGCACAAACCTATTGGAAGAATGTGGAGAGCCTGCTACTTCAGCGGCTAGAACCCCCGATTGACACATGGGCCGAGATGAAGAATAAACTTCGGCAAAAGTACCTCCCTCCCACATACCGCCAGCGACTCATCGATAGATGGCAAAGTCTTAGCCAGGGAGACCGGTCTGTCTCCGAATACATCGCGGAGTTTGATGAGTACTTTCTACGATGTGGTGTCACGGAGGAGAGTACCATGCCCGTGTCCCACTTTCGACGTGGTTTGCGGCCACACTACCAGTATGAGCTTTTCCGCCGCAATGCCAAGACGTTGGAAGAGGCATATCAGGTTGCTCTCGAGATGGAGCAATTTGAGGGAGAGTTCGAGTCTAGTACCGAGCCCCGTCACTCTATAGGCCCACATCAGCGGCCTCCCATGGCTCGACCTCAGGAGCCCACCCGTCAGGAGCACTTCGCTCCACGGCCTCGCCCTCCTCCACCCCGGGATCTATTTCCATCCCAACCACCGGCACCCTTTGCCCGTCCCCCAGCTCCTATAGTCCGTCCTCTGGCACCGGCACCCCCGCCACTCTTGTCCAAGGCACCTACACCTCCCCCATTGTTGCCTACACCCCCTACCCGGCGGGATGATAAGGGTAAGGTCCCTCTTATCGGGGAGAGTAGTCGATCGCGAATACAATGTTTCCACTGTCACGGGTACGGCCACATTGCTAGTGAGTGTCCCGCTCGCACCACCCTAGCCTTAGGTGTTGGAGGATCCGCACCTCCCGAGCTTGAGCATGTCGATTACGAGGCCGACGAGGCACTGGCCGATGAATACTATGCCATGGGGGAAGAGCTGGGCGACCCTTCTGCCGCCCAGGATGTCGCCACCTAGTGGGTTTGATGCTACCACCTTAGTCTAGAGTCGTGCATGAGTCAGTGTGCTTTCTTTGTGTGGTTTGTTTGTGTGGTGATTTTGAGTCGATTGTTTGCATGGTTTGCATTCGTGTGTCAGTGCATGGTGAGTCTGCATGTGTCTTGTGCAAGCTCGTGTCGTTCCCGAATGAGTGTGAAGCGAGTCGATTCACTTGACGAGTATGGGATCGGTTTACTTCTATACCCGGATCAGTCACCTATAGGGACTCAGCAGTGATTCCTAGTGAGTCTTTGAGCTGTTTCCTTCCGTTGAGAGTGCCCCTTCGGAGTGACCACCTTTGGCCATAGCAGTGCGCATATCGAGTATATGTGGAATGAGCAGGTGCCGATCACTTGGAGTGGAGCATACCCGCGCTACTTGGCACGGTGACGGATCCGCCGGAGACCTGAGCAGCCGCACCCTTTACTCGACGGGGTCGAGTTCCTCCCACCCGGGGAGAATTGATGGGGACATCAGCGACAACCAGCTCACTTTGTGTTTGCATTTATGTCCTTTTGTATTTGTATGTACCCCCTTGTGATATATGCGTACACAATAGTAGGTCTTAGTGGGTTTATTTGCAAAAGGCCATTGGGTTTCTTTGCAAATATGCTTGTAGGCCCTGCAGGGGCCCCCTCCCTCCTCCTTATTGGTCCACATGGACTCTTGGGTCCAAGGTGGCTGGTCCATGGTCCAAATTTGGACTTGGACCATGAATTAAATAAAGAAGACAATTCCAAATTGTCCTCTTTAAGGGGGGGGGGGCGGACCTATTAGTTTATTTGGGTTTAATGTGGTGTTCACACCACATCTCAACCCTCCATTCTTCAACCCTTGATCCAAGGGCTCATATTAGATTAGAACCCTTTCATATAAATACTTGTATTTTCTTATGGAAAGAATAAATGAAGAAGAAATTAGCATTTTGCCTCCTTGAAGCTTGTGCCCCTCTCCCCTCTCTCCCTGGTGTTCTTCCACCTCCAGCCCAGTTATAGAGTGAGATCCCTCCCCTCTTGATCCCCTCCAACTTCTGAAGCAGCTCCTGTGATCGCCGCCGCCGCCGTCTCGCTGCCGACGCGTCTTCACCAACGAATTCGGTTTTCTGTCCACTCTGGACAGACCTCTCTTCTCCGAATTGTCCCTCTCTCTTCCCTCATCTTCTGAAGCTCCAATTTTCAGGGTTGGTTCCCCTCTTGAATCCTTACCTCCACAAAAAATTTCAGGCAAAAATACGTCCTTTAGATATTTTTAGATTTTCGTCCAAGTTCAAATTTCAGTTCTGTCCAGGTTCTGTCTACTGTTCATCAGTTCTGAGTCTACCTTGTTCGACCCATGTTTTGAATTTTTTTGGGGCTCTAAAAATTACTGAGACTTCTGTCCACATATGTCTACCACCATGAATTTTCTTAATTTTTGATAAGGTCTCTAGGTATTTTTCACAATTCGTACCAGTTCCTGTGAGCAATTTTTCCACAGTGTCCCAGATCCGACCCAGGTCCACTCAAAAAATCCCATAAAATCCATTTCCTATCCAAATCAAAAACCAAAAATAGTCCCGATTTTATATCTCAGAGATCTTCAACTTTTCTGAAGAACTCATCTCCATATTCCAAGGTCCTCCCACCGGTCAACGGTGATTTTCAGAGAAGTCAGGACCTGCCCCTGCAGTTCTGGCCTGTTTACAGCAAGGGTTTAAATTCCATAAGTCAGATATACGTATCTGATTATTTTTTCTGAAGGCCCCTACGTCGAATTATTTGGAGTCCTCTTTCCAACGGCGCCGAGCTCGTTGCATTCCGACGACGGGGTTGATCACAGCAGCCGATCTCACCGGACAGCGTGCGAGAAGACAGCAAGTGCAGACTTGTGGCCGGTTTCCCGCGAGCATCGTCCGAGGGCCGCCCGGCGTCCGGCGGTCGTTCCAGCAACTCGCCATCCTAGGGGAGCGCTTCCCAAGTGTACCCACACCAGAGGAGGCATCAGGTCCCACACGACCCCTCCGGTCCACACGTGGGCCCCACTAGCACGAGTACGCGCAAAGCCGAAGCCGTGCCCGGAAACCGCCCGTCAACCCGGAATTGGTCCTCCCGGGCCCCCCTTGTGTCGCCCGTTACCTCCCTGCGTGGAGTGGGCTTACTTGTATTGCTGTAATCTTAATGTATTAAGTTCCCGGGAGTACGAGTTTCGGCCGGGTGCCATCTTCGCCACGCCGAGCGCGTGGAGGTATCGTATTCGCTCCTTGCTTGGCATTCCGCTTATTTCTATATATGCTTGTTTATGCCGCTGCTAGAGAGCATGTGTAGGGTTACCTAGCTCGCTTTTAATTTATCATATCACTGCTGCGAGTGAGAGAGTGACCGTCCCGTGACCCGATCCGGGCACAATTGAGAGCCGACCACCCTAGCTCACTGCCGGTTGTTCAACCGCGCACATCCGACGCTTCCCTCGCTAAGGGACGACCGCTAGCTTATCGTGTCCATGGTCCCGTCCCGCATCAAGCGTCTTCTAGACCAGTGGCAGAAACTCACCCAAGATGGAAAGTCCGTGGACGAGTACATTGCCAAATTCGATGACTTCTTCCTTCAGAGTCAAGTCATGGAAGACGTCTCTGTAACCCTCTCTCGATTTAGGGCTGGCCTACACGAGAGCATCCAACGGGAGCTTTTCTTGCGAGAGGTCAACACCCTCGAGCACGCCTACCAGGTTGCCCGAGATGTTGAGCGATTTCAAAGAGTGGCCCCACCTCGGGTTCCCACCTACCGCCAACCTGAGTCTCGGAACCCCATGGTCCGTTACACCGAGAGAGTTGGCCCCTCCACTTCTTATGCCCCTGCGGCTACCCCACTACGGGTCGTTGCCCCTACCGTTCCTTTCACAAGGAACCCCTTACCTGCACCCGCTGCATTGCCCAGGCTGGAGTATACTCCACCGATTGATAAAAGGGATGACAAAGGAAAGGGACCCGCCCCTGGCACTTCCCAACCAGCCCCTATCTCAGGAGTCCGTTGCTTTAGGTGCCACAACCTAGGGCACATTGCCACCAACTGCCCCACCCGAGCCTTGGTCATCACCGACCCTCAGCCTATGGAGCCTCCACCTCAGGAAGGAGAAGACACTGAGAGATATATGGCCGATCCTGACCTCATAGCCCAGTTTGAGGAAATGGATGTAGGGTTTGATGAAACGCATGTCGAATACATGCAAGTGGGAGATATTGCCGAGAGCTCTAGCCAGGGTAGACTAGGTGTAGTTCGCTGCATCCTAACACACCCCCAGGAGGACGACTGGCGTCGAAGCTCCATCTTCCAAACCTACATCATGGTGAAAACCCAACCCTGCAAGGTGATCTTTGACAATGGGAGTTGTATCAATGCGGTCTCTTCAGACTTTGTCTCCCGTCTAGGTCTACCTACACACCCTCATCCTAGGCCCTACAACGTGGCTTGGGTTGACGACACTTCGATCCCAGTCACCACTACATGTGTCATTCCCATCCAATTCCAGTCCTACCAAGGACAGATTTTGTGCGATGTAGTGCCTATGAAGGTCGGAAGCATCATCCTAGGACGACCGTGGATCTATGATGTAGACCTCACAACTTTCGGTCGATCCAACCAATGTTCCTTCTCCCACAATGGGAAGAAGATCCAGTTGTACCCGACACCCCCAAAGGTGACCTCGGGTAAGAGTCCCACTTCTACTCCGGGTAAGAGCTCCACCTCCTCCACCCCCACAGGGACCCCCAAGGTTCCGGAGAGTCCCCAAACTCCCAATGAAGGGAAACTACTCATTCCCTATTCCCCTACACCTATCACGCCCGTTCCTAAGGCCCCCAAGGTTAGTCATGACCCTGTTAGGCGCCTTAGCTTCATAGGTGTCCGTGAGCTGAATAGAGAGGTTGCCGAGGGTGCCCCTGTTTGGGCTGTTGTCATCACCATCACACCTGAGGAGTCCCGAGTCTCAGTTCCACCCGAAGTCCAGACAGTCTTGCAGGACTTCGAAGATATTTTCCCCGAGGACTTGCCCTCTAAACTCCCTCCCATGCGTGATGTGCAACACGCTATCGACCTTGTCCCCGGGTCCACCCTCCCCAACCTCCCCCATTACCGGTTGAACCAGAGGGAGCATGCTGAGCTCCAAAGGATTGTCGAGGACCTTATCCAAAAAGGTTTCCTCAGGGTGAGCAAGAGCCCGTGTGCTGTCCCTGCTTTGCTCACACCCAAGAAAGATGGCACCTGGCGGATGTGTGTTGACAGCCGCGCCATCAACAAGATCACTGTCAAGTATAGGTTTCCCATTCCTCGCCTAGATGACATGCTTGACATGATGAGTGGGGCCACCATCTTTTCCAAGATTGACTTGAAAAGTGGCTACCACCAGGTCCGAATCCGACCAGGGGATGAGTGGAAGACGGCCTTCAAAACAAAATAAAGTCTGTATGAATGGCTCGTCATGCCGTTCGGGCTATCCAATGCCCCCAGCACTTTCATGAGACTTATGACAGAAGCCCTTCGTCCCCTTATTGGTCGCTTTGTTGTCGTCTACTTTGACGACATTCTCATCTATAGCCACAACCCTCAGGACCACATCCATCATTTGAGGGAAGTCTGCCAAACTTTGAGGAGAGAAACCCTGTATGTCAACCTTAGGAAATGTGAATTCATGACTGACCGGGTTAGTTTCCTCGGATTTGTGGTTTCGAGTCACGGAGTATCTGTGGACCAATCCAAGGTCCAAGCTATGGTCGACTGGCCTGAGCCCCAAAACGTCCACGACGTTCGAAGTTTTCATGGTCTAGCCACCTTTTACAGACGCTTCATAAAGAGTTTTAGCACCATTATGGCACCCATTACAGACTGCATCTGTAAAGGGAATTTTGAGTGGACCCAAGCCGCCTCACATGCTTTTCTTGCCATAAAGGAGCTTATGACCAAAGCCCCTGTCCTCCGCCTGCCAGACTTTTCCAAAGTCTTCGAGATATCCTGTGATGCATCGGGCGTAGGAATAGGAGGAGTACTTAGCCAGGAAAGCCACCCTGTGGCTTATTTCAGTGAGAAGCTTTCTGATGCAAAGTTTCGATACTCCACATATGATAAGGAGTTCTATGCCGTGGTCCAAGCCCTCAAACACTGGAGACACTATCTCTTACCTCAAGAGTTTGTCTTATATTCGGACCACGAGGCTCTGAAATTCCTTAGCTCTCAGAAGAGCTTAAACCCAAGGCATGGTCGGTGGGTAGAATTTCTCCAGTCTTTCACATTTTTCCTAAAACATAAGGCTAGAAAAGAAAATAGGGTGGCCGATGCCTTGAGTCGAAGGGTCTCCCTTCTTTCCACTGTTCGGGTAGAGGTCACTGGATTCGACCGCATGAAGGAGCTCTATGGAGAGTGTCCTGATTTTGGCCCTGCTCACTCTGCCTTATCTGCTGGACCCTCGGCAGCCTTTTCTGACTATCTACTCCAGGATGGTTTTCTATTTCGAGGGCAGCAACTCTGTGTCCCGAGGACTTCTGTTCGGGACTTTTTGATTTGGGAAATACATGCTGGAGGTCTTGCTGGTCACTTTGGCCGCAACAAAACCATCCATTCTGTGGAGGAGCATTTTTATTGGCCTGGCCTGAAGAAGGATGTGGCCAAGATTGCAGCCCAGTGTCGGACATGCACTATGGCCAAACAGGTCAAACAAAACACTGGTCTCTACACTCCTCTCCCCATTCCTGATAGACCTTGGGTTGACATCAGCATGGACTTCATCCTTGGTCTACCTCGTACCGCTCATAAACATGACTCCATCTTTGTGGTAGTTGATCGGTTCTCTAAGATGGCCCACTTCATTGCATGTTCCAAAACATCTGATGCATCTAGAGTAGCCCACTTATTCTTCGATGAAGTCGTCCGTCTGCATGGTCTTCCCCAAACCATAGTGTCTGACCGGGATGTCCGGTTCACTAGTTATTTCTGGAAGACACTTTGGCACCTCGTTGGCACTAAGCTGAAATTTTCCACTGCCTATCACCCTCAAACTGATGGGCAAACCGAGGTCGTCAATAGAAGTTTAGGGAATCTCTTGAGGTGTCTCGTAGGGGATCATTCTGGCACTTGGGACCTTCTTTTGCCCAGGGCCGAGTTTGCATATAATAGCTCGGTCAATAGGTCCATCGGTATGAGTCCATTTGAGGTTGTGCATGGATACAAACCTAGGAAACCTGTGGATCTCATTCCCCTTCCCCTCGAGTCTAGATCGTCCAAGTCAGCTGAGGAGTTTGCACAGCATGTCCAAAGTCTGCATGAGTCAATTAGCAAGTAAATAAACCTCAATAATGAGACTTATAAAAAATTGGCTGATTCGCATAAGCGTCACCATGAATTTCAAGAAGGTGACTTGGTTATGGTACGGGTCCGACCCGAACGACTCCCCTCGGGAGCCGTTAAAAAGTTGCAAGCCCGTAGTGATGGACCCTTCCCAATTCTGCGGAAGATTGGCTCCAATGCTTATGTTGTGGACTTACCTCCCGAATATGGGATTAGCTCGACTTTTAATGTGGCAGATCTAGTGGCCTACAAGAAACCCACAGCGATTCCTAGTGACCCTTTCGAGCCTTCTCCTCCCATTGAGAGTGAGCCCACCCCTGTGCGTCCCACAGCCTCGAGAGTACCGCGCGAGCACATTGAGAGGATACTGGATGAGCAGGTGACCACTACACAGAGCAGGGTGTACCAGCGCTACCTTGTCCGCTGGCGGGACCGTCCACCTTCTGACGATTCCTGGATCAGCCGGGAAGATCTCCAGCGCCTCGATCTAGATCTGCTGGAGCACTACCACAGCCGTGTTCCCCCTTACTCGACGGAGTCGAGTTCCAGCCACCCCGGGAGGGTTGGTGGGGACACCGGGTCCACTACTGGGCCCAATGCTCGGAGCCGACGCCGCACCGCCACTGTACCGAGCTTATGGCTCGGCGACTCAGCGTCCTGAGCATAATATTTATTTGTGTGTATCGTATGTGTGTGTATTTGTATCGTACGTATTTGTGTAACATACATGTATTAGTACATGTATTTTCCTTTCGTCTTATTAGGCTAGTCTAAGTCAAATAAGCATGTGTGTATTTTATATTTAATTTGATTAAAACCCACAAAGTCTTTAGTGGGTTGGTGGCCTTTGTTTTATTAGGCTAGGATAGATATGCAAATAAGAAAAGTAAGGAAGGTATGGATGTAATAGGCATTTCCTATAAATAGGAGGCCAAGGCTTGTTACGAGATATGTTGTTATGAATGAAAAGAATTGAGTTTAAGGAGCTTTTGCCCCTTTGTTCATCTCCCTTCACTTCTTTCTCATTTTTGTGAGATTCGAGTGTCGCCCGGTGTGAGACCGTCCGGCGTGAGGCCGAGCTGTGTGAGATAGCGGTTATCCGTCCCGTCCCGTTCGCATCCCAGAGTGCCGACGATCCGTCTTCCACGTCGCCGCCGCGTCACTATCCCCATTCTGTGCAAATTGCATGTGTGATTTCCAGTTCAGTTTTATTCTCGTTTATCCTGAATAATCCATTTATCACCTTTTAGATCTTGCCTTGTTTTTTGGTCTCTGTTAACCTTGTCTCTCATATAGCATTCTATCACATATTTTATACAAAAAGAAAAAAATCTTCATTAATTTTTTAACACCCAATTCACCCCCCTCTTGGGTGCCATTTAAACTCGGGACTTCACATCCAAGTCTATTCGGAGATGGATCGGCGTGCCTAATTGCTAGAAGATGCCACCGAATTATGTGAAAGGATTCGAGGAAAGGACGAGAAGGAACCCGTCACATGTTGCGACCCCTCAGGGTTGATGATGTTGACAATAGGTTTTACTTCATTGGCAATAGTTGTTTTGATTGATTGGCAACTATTCTTAGTTTGATGAAATTGTTTTTATCAGATTGTCTGTGTAATGCAGTCAGAGTCTATATATTATTATGAACACACTCACAGGTCTACACAGTGCATTGCAGCATGAACATAGAGTCTATACCTTTCCTTGTTTAGTCTGGACAATAGTGGGTCGACCCTCTTCTCAGATGGGTCGACGCCCCCAGAGTGAAGTCTATTCACTGTCTGTCTGTCTTGTGTCTCATGCAGCGTCTTAGGCGTTTTGTTAAAGTCTATATAGTGCAGCTCACACGAACACTTAAGTCCATACATCGTGAAGTCTGCACAGTGTGGCACCCAATGTCTATACATTACTCATTCGTTCATTCAGCATTGCCAAGTCTACACATTGGTCGGTGCCAAGTCTGTACAGAGTCCAGCTTCTTAGTTAGCGTCTCATGCATTCGAGCAAAGTCTATACATCGGGGTGAAGTCCGTACATCCTTCGTTCAACTTCGAAGTCTGTACATTGGAAGTTTCACCTACGTTTCCCTTCAAGTCTATAGATCGGTAGTTTTACCATCATTTTCCTTGAAGTCTATACACTGATGGCTTTACCGTCGTTTCACTTGAAGTCTATACTATCGACTGCCTTGTCTTGATCAAGTCTGTACATAGCTTCTGTGCTCAAGTCTGTATAGCCTTTCACTTGGAAAGTCTATACATCGTGAAGTCTTCACACTGGCCTTTGAATGATGTCTGTACATCATTCGCTGAGCCTTCCAAGTCTATACAGTCACTAAGTCTGTACATCCTCTAGGCGCTCACGAAGTCTATACATTGGTTTTCATTTCAAGTCTGTACAGACTTTGGTTTGTGCAAGTCTACACAACTGACTGTTCAGTTTGTGACCAAGTCTGTACAGCCAAGGCGACTGTTAAGTCTGTACATTGGTTCAAGCTTCCAAGTCTGCACATTGAGCCTTCAAGCCTTTGAAGTCCATACATTGGACTGTGCTTCGCAAAGCCCATACATTGGATTGTGCTCGTAAAGTCTATACATCCATCGGTTCTTTGCTGGCCCAAGTACATACATTGGTAAAGTCTTCACATCGCCTGGTTTCTTCAAAGTATGTACATCCTTCAAGGGGCCAAGTCTATACATCCTCCCATTCAGATTTCCAAGTCTATACAACGTTGTTTAGTGGAAGTCTGTACAGCCGTTGGGTTGCCAAAGTCCATACATTGTGAACCTCAAAGCCTGTACAGACTTTGCCTTGTTTAAGTCTGTACATCGTTCATTTGTCTTGGCAAGTCTACACATTGGTAGTCTGTACATCATTTGTGAAGATTGAACATTGAGCAAGTGTATACATTGGACGAGTCTGCATCGTGCATCAGTCATGAAGTCTATACATCGTCTGTCTTCATTAAAGTCTCATGAAGTCTGTACATCGTGGCTTTTGTGCTCCAAGTCTATACATCATGGCAAGTCCGAAGTCTACACATTGGAAGTGTATTCATTCATGCATCATGGGTCGACCCCCTGATTAGATGGGTCGACGCCCTTTAGACTTCTAAGTCTATACACTGTGTTCATGCATTGTTCTCATTGAAGTCTACACATTACTATTCTTCACAGCAAGTCTATACACTGCTCCCTCCTGCGTGTAAATTCCAAGTCTATACACTCCCTCTGTTTTCATGTCTATACATCGCATTTTATTTCACAAGTCTATACAGAGTTCGATACTTAAACTGATAATCTGGTATTCTGTCTGACAGGGATTCTTTACCTGGACTGATGACCTGGCTCGTGATCCAAGAAGGACGAGGTACCATGATGATGACACATGGAAGAAGCTTTTCGGGATGCTGCCATGTGGATGGAATTGCCTCGGTTATGGTGAATTCTCTGGGCAGGAAATGTGGAAGCCACACGCCCTCATCCACCTGCTGATAGTATATAATGAAGCCTTCGTCTTCAGATGGAGGCTGATCGACTGAAGAGATGCAAAGTCTATACAGCAGAGAGCCATCGATCCACTGTAAGAAGAAAGAAAACAGAGAAGAAGAGAAAGTGAGAAGAGATGAGTTGAGAGAGTGAGATTGAGTGAGCTTGTTCGAGAGGATTGTACTCAGTCTCTTGGTTCAGATACCAGAGCTGAGCATTTGCTCATTAGAGCTACATTCCCGTTTGGGGTTTTCTTTTTCGTTTTGCTTCTGCACTTTTATTTCTGAACTATTGATTCTTCAAGCTGTGAGTCAGCTGTTTTGCAGAGGTGCTTCCTTTGGACGGGTAAGTTGTAAACCCCAGCAGTTGCAGTGGAGGAGTCCACTGGACAGGTGAAGCTGTAATCCTCAACAGGCGAGACTTGTCTCGGACAGCAAGCTGTGTTGCTCAGCGGTTTGTAGGCCAAGCTTTAGTGCCCAGCAGACACAAGCTGTACTGTGCAGCAGTAAGCCATACTCTGTTGAGTGTGGGGTGGACGTAGGTCTTTGACCGAACCACCTAAAATTCTTGGGGGCATTGTGTTTGTGTGATTGTCTTTGAACTGTGTGCGATGGGTTTCCTTACTTAGCATCATAGCTTATATCACTCATGTTGATATCTAGTATTTGAGATAGTGATATGCTGTATGACTGCATGGGTGGACCCTTTGCTTAGTGCATCTTCTTTTGGTTTATCTGCTATTTGCCTATATTCCGCATTAGAGCTTATACTAGCTTTTAATTGGGCATTAGATCTATTCACCCCCCTCTAGATCCACAGTTAGTGGAGATAGACTGCGTCCATCTAACACAACAATTGGTATCAGAGCCATACTCTTCTACAGGGACTCATCGCCCGAAGAGGATAGGCAGAGATGGATGCTCGAGGGATGATAGCTGAAGGTCACTCAACCACCAAGCCCCCATTCTTCCATGGATCAAACTACGCATACTGGAAGAATCGTATGTAAGTGTTTCTGAGGGCTAAAGATTACGAGATCTGGAAGGTTGTTAGCAAGGGATCTTATGAGCTGTCTCCGAATGAAGATGTCTGGACCAAGGAGGAGATCAGAAGGTCCACGCTGAATTGGAGTGCCATAAACGCCATCCAGTGCTCTCTACACCCTACTGAATTCTCCCGCGTGTCAGCGTACACTTCAGCCAAGGAGATGTGGGATGCACTGGAAGTAATCCATGAGGGGACTTCTCAAGTCAGGGAGACGAAGGCTAATTTCCTAGTGTCTTAGTATGAAGCCTTCAAGATGAAGCCAAACGAGACCATCAAAGAAATGTATGCTCGACTGACAATCATCACCAATGGTCTAAGAGGTCTCGGGAAACCTCTGACAGAATATGATTTAGTAAGGAAGATACTTCGGTCCTTGACTCATGCCTTGCATACGAAAGCTACTGTGATGGAGCAGTCAAGGGACTTGCACAATACAAGAGCTGATGAGCTAATTGGCTCGCTGATGGCATATGAGATTAATATGCCAAGGATAGAAGAAGCTGAAAGGAAGAAGAAGCCGATAGCGCAGAAGGCTGGTTCCAGCAAATCCAACAAATCCAGCTCCAGCAGTTCTTCATCATCAGAGGAGAGCCCGAATGAAGAAGAAGATATGACTCGTTCTGAGATGGCCATGATGACCAGAGAGTTCAGGCGATTTCTCAGAAAAGAGCAGGATGATTCGGCCAAAAGAAATACAGTGGCGGCCGAAGGGACAAAAGGTATAAACACAACCCTGCAAAGAAAACTGAAACTAACACTTGTTATCAATGCAGGAAACCAGGCCATCTGAAAGCTGACTGTCCAGATAATCAAAAATATAAGGACAAGTCAAAGAGAAGGAACACGAAAGGGAAAGCAATGGTGAGTACCTGGAGTGATGAAGATGAAGGCTCCCTGAGCAACACCTCAGACAGTGAAGCCGAATCTGAGAAGCCCATTTGCCTTATGGCAACAAGTTCAGAAGATAGAGAAGAGGACTCAGATGAGGTAATAACTAGATTTGAAAATTTTACTATCGCTGATTGGGTAGATGCCTACCATGATATAACTGATAGAGCTGATGATATTAGAAAAGAAAACAGGCATCTGAGAAGAAAGATCAATTCCATGCAAAATGATAAAACTCTAACTGATAAAATTGCATGTTTAGAATCTGAGAATAAAAATTTGAAACTCACATGTTCTGAATTAGATGAAATCAAAAATGAGTTAAAAGCTTCTAGGGAAGAGAATGTGAGGTTTGAAAATGAAATTGATGAATGGAAGCTGAAAATTCAGAAATGTGAGAGTGAAGTAAAAATTGTTTCTGAAAAATATGAAGCTGTCCTCAATGTAAATAATGAACTGAAAAAGTCCATTGATGAAATTCAGAAAGACAATGAGGATAAACTGAGAACCATTGAGAAAATGACCCAAGGAACAGATAACTTAAATGCTTTGTTAGGGTCAAAGGTCAATTTCAAAAAAGAGGGCCTAGGATTTAATTCAAGTGCAACGAAAACCTTTGGAATGAAAACTATTTCATTTGTTGCACAAAAAGAAAAAGGACCTCTAATTAGCATGAATCCAAACAATTCAATAAACAAAAATGCTAATCTGAAAAAGACTAGTGCTGAGGAGAAGGGCAAACAAAAAGTCAGTGAGCCTAGTAGAGCTAGCATATCCAAGCAAAATCCAAAGGCTCAATCTCAGGTTAGGGGTCAACCTACCCAATCTTATAAACACCAGGTCAAGGTAACCAAGTCTCCACCATCACCTCCACCTCTGAAGAAGACCCAAAACAAACCTATGAATAGGTCAGCAGGGTCCAAGGTGAAGGGGAGACAGAATGCTGCTAAGAGTCAACCCAATCATTTCTACCAACCCAGAGTTCAGACCCATTACAATGCACAGTCAACCTATTTCAATAGGTCAGGTTGTACTAGAACTCCGGGGAGGCATACAGGTCTTGCATATCAGGCTGTTCAATATCAAAGACCTTACACTAGAAATTGGGTTAATGGGTATGGTTATTGGACACCTAGGAACCAACATTTCCACAGCCAGCCCAGGAACTATTATGGCCACAATTCCATGAATGCAACCTGGCCAAGGCACTGGCAAAGAAACAACAATGTCAATAATCATGTTGGTGCAAATAAGAAGAAAAATAACAAAAAGAAGAGGAACAGCAATAGAAGAAAACCTGTAGGATCCACTGAACAAAATTCATTTAAACAAATGTGGATTCTGAAAAGGCTGCTTTCTTGCTTTGCTTCTACTTCTTCTGTTATGGAGCCCAATCAGTCTTGGGTTCCAAACCTCTCTACCTAATTGTGTATGCAGGTATGCCTGGCAGCCAAGAGCAACTTTTGGTACTTGGATAGTGGCTACACCAGACATATGACTGGAGATAAGGCCAAGTTCTGCATGCTGACTGAGAAGCTAGGAGGCCTTGTCACCTTTGGAAGCAACACAAAGGGTAGGATTATTGGATCAGGTAAGGTAGGTAAGTGTTCTACCTGCTGCATTGATGATGTTATGCTGGTTGAAGGGTTAGCTTATAATTTACTTAGTATCAGCCAGTTGTGTGATAAAGGATATAAGGTTTTATTTGATTCTCAATGCTGCAAGGTTTTTGAACCTGATTCTGAAATTGTCAAATTTTTTGGAAAAAAAAATAAATAATACATACATGATAGATTTAGATGACATTCAACATACTAACCTTTGCCTTACTGCCAGTAGAGAAGACTTAGCATTTTTATGGCATCGTAGGTTAGGCCATGCTAGTTACACTGTTTTGCATAAACTGAATAAGCATGGCATGGTTAGAGGACTTCCTGAAGTTTCCTTCAAAAAGGAAAATAAAATATGTGATGCATGCACTCAATCAAAGATAACTAGAAAGTCATTTAAGTCTAGAACTGAAAATCTGTCTTCTAAACCCTATGAGCTGATACACATGGACCTTTTTGGGCCAACCAGATATGTTAGCTTATCAGGGAGGAAGTATGGGTTTGTCATGGTAGATGATTTTTCTAGGTATACTTGGGTTTATTTCTTATCTCATAAGAATGATGCATTTTCAGAATTTCAGGAGTTCTATGTTAGAATAAATCAGAAAATTGAAAACATTTTGACTGATCATGGAGGTGAGTTTGAAAACTCACAGTTTGATGAATTCTGCAGGTCAAATGGAATCAACCATAGGTACTCCTCACCAAGGACACCTGAGCAGAATGGAGTTGTGGAGAGAAGGAACAGAACCCTAGTGGAGATGGGTCGTACACTCCTTGTTGAAGGTGGTCTACCTAGGAAATTCTGGGCTGAAGCAGTGAACACTACCTGTTATGTAATTAACAGAGCCATGGTAAGACCTTCTACCCAGCAAACACCATATGGGATCTTAAAGGGTAAGAAACCTTCTATTACTCACTTCAAGGTTTTTGGATGTAAATGTTTCATTCATATAAATGATAAAAGAGACCTTGATAAATTTGAACCTAAAGGTGAACCAGGAATCTTTCTTGGTTATTCTGAAAACACCCGAGCATATAGAGTGTACAATCTGAATTCTAAAACTGTTGAAGAATCTCCACATATAGTTTTTGATGAATCCTTGGTAAATACTAATGTTGGTCAATGCAGGAATGAAGACAGTGGTGATATTCTGAAGGAAGGAGATCCTGCAGACAAATCTGAGGATGAAGAAGGACATAAATGAGCTTGATGAAGAAGAGCCTACAGTTCAGGGGGAGGTAAATCAAACTCATGATAATCTAATTGTAAACATTAGATATCTTAAGGATCATCCTGTAGATAATGTAATTGGAAATCTGCATGACCCCCCTAGGACTAGAGGCCACTTGAGAATTCAACATGAATTGAATGCTTATGCTTTTGTTTCAAATATAGAACCCAAGTCCATTGACTGTGCTCTCCAAGATGTGCATTGGTTAATGCCATACATGAGGAGCTTAATCAATTTGACAGGAATAATGTGTGGCATTTGGTTCCACCTCCTGATCATGAAATAGTCATAGGGACTAAATGGGTGTTTAGAAATAAAACTGATGAATCAGGGAGTGTCATTAAAAATAAAGCCAGACTTGTAGCTCAGGGGTACAATCAAGAATTTGGAATAGACTTTGAAGAGTCTTTTGCCCCTGTAGCTAGGTTAGAAGCAATCAGAATATTATTGGCTTATGCATGCTCCCTAGGTATAAATCTTCAGCAGATGGATGTGAAATCTGCTTTCCTAAATGGGGAAATTAGTGAGGATGTCTATGTGAGACAGCCTCCTGGGTTTGAATGTTTAGATTTCCCTAATCATGTCTACAAACTCAATAAAGCTCTTTATGGTTTAAAGCAAGCTCCTAGAGCTTGGTATGACAGGTTGAGCAAGTTCCTCACCGATAAGAATTTCACAAGAGGTATAGTTGATCAAACATTATTTACCAAAGTGAGTCATTCAGATATCCTTATTATTCAGATTTATGTGGCTGACATTGTGTTTGGGTCAACTAGCCCCAAATTGTGTGAGGAATTCTCTCAAATAATGACTAATGAGTTTGAAATGAGCTCAATGGGCGAGCTCAAACTATTTCTTGGACTGCAGGTTATACAATCAGAGGATGGCACTTTCATCTCTCAGTCCAAGTACGTAAAGAATTTATTGAAGAAGTACAAAATGGACAACCTCAAGGAAATAGCTGCTCCAATGGGTACCTCAACCAGTTTGGATGAAGATCCTAAAGGTAAACCAATGGACCAAAGGCTATATAGAGGTATGATCAGATCCCTTCTTTTATCTTACAGCATCTAGGCATGATATTCAATTTGCAGTGTGTTTGTGCTCTAGGTTTCAGGCTAGTCCTAAAGAATCTCAACTTAAGGCTGTGAAGAGGATTTTTAGATATTTACTAGGCACCCAACAGCTAGGTCTTTGGTATCCTGCTAAGTGTGAGTTAGATCTTCTAGCCTACACTGATGCAGACTATGCTGGGTGTCGAGTAGATAGAAAGAGCACTAGTGGCTATTGCCAATTCCTTGGTGGCTGTCTAGTATCTTGGGCATCTAAAAAGCAACACACTGTAGCCTTGTCTACAGCTGAGGCTGAATATGTTGCTCCAGGTAATTGTGCTGTCGAAGTACTATGGATCAAGCACCAACTAGATGATTATCAGATAAAACTGGAATGCATTCCAATTTTATGTGATAATACTAGTGCCATATGCCTTGCTAAAAATTCTGTTCATCATTCTAGGACTAAACACATAGAGATAAAACACCATTTTCTTAGAGATGCTATGAATAAAAAGGAAATCGAACTGAATTTCATTGAAACAGACAAACAAATTGCTGATATCTTTACTAAGCCACTTGGAAATGAAAAGTTTAAATTTCTTAGAAGAGAACTTGGCTTGTGTAAGTTTCAGCATGATGAATAAAATTTTCAGCTGTTCTGAATAAAATTTCTGATTTGGACTTGCATCTGATAGCTTGTATAAAAATCTGTGAAGGTTGAATGGTGCAACAGACTCATGATCATGCATGACACTCATATTATTTTCTCATGATCATCACTGCATATCATTTAGTCATGAATGTGTCTAAAATCACATGCATATAGAACTATTTTGCACTACACTTCTTTGCATAACCCTGGTGGTCATATTGCATGATAGTGTAGTATGAATAAGCATGAACTTCAAAATCATTCGTTCAGTCATCATTTGCAAAACTGAATGCATATAGACAGGGGGAGTATTGTCAGAAATTCAGGGTGAACTGCTGCGTCGACTCTGCTATACTGTGGCATTGACGCAGTGAACTAGATCTGTGAATGTCTCTGCTTCTTATTCTGATGAGTTGACGCTGCAATAGCGTGGAGTCGACACACTGACATTATCTCAGTGTTTTATATTGTTGCCTCTTCAACTGATGCGTGGATGCCTTGAACTCCCAGCGTCGACTCTGTTTATTCATCCTTTGACTCTGAATGATTGAGTCTGACAGTATGGCAATCTTTTAGTCAGTTCTAATATTAAGCAATAGAAAACAGACTTCTTCCCTCATAAGAACTTTAATTACTTAAAGACTGACTTAATGGTTTAAATTTTATAATCTTTAGAGTTGAAAGACTACAATCAGTAAATAAGGATGCTGAAAATTGATAAAGCAGTCAACCCTCATCTTATTTCATGTCAGACAAAGTTAATTATATCTGAAATCTGAAAACTCATCTGAAATTATGTTAGAGAAACTAAGTATGTGTATTGTCCTTAAACAAGTCATTCTGAAACAAATAAAGGACAGCTAAGAAAGATATTGAAAAACATTGAAAATAAATTAAAAAATAACATTGGCAGAGCAATGACTGATAAATCACTAAGAAACTGAGTGATCCATCAAAGAAGTGGACAACACTCATGTCATGAGGTGTATCAGCTATCTCTATATAAAATGATCAAAACAGTAGGGTGGTTTCATTGAGTACCTGGGGGTAACTGGCGTCTGATAAACGTGTACCCTCACACAAAAAGATGTAAATCACTTATATTGAGTTTTATCATAGCAGAATGGTCCATCATGTTGAGTATCTAGGGGTATTGGCATCTGATAAACGTATACCCTTAAGCAAAAAGGCAAATGGTACATGACTGCCCAAAATGAACTCATATTGATAAATGATGTTCCTTCAAAAGTAATTTTATGAATGTCAATTTGTTTAGTTTCAATATATGACTTGGTATCTCTCAATTATTTTTGTTGAGTATATGACAGTAAGATATTTTTGAAACTGACTCTCTCATGCAAATGTGATTCTGGTTTATTGTTTTATCATGCACAGCTACCTTATCCAATGAATGTAGTGCATGAACTCTCATTTATATAACGTTTAAACCAGAACTTCACTTTCTAAGAAGTTTCTCAATTCATATGACTGAAGGTTCTACGCTTTAGCTGCTTACTTTCTGAACTACCTCCTAAGAATGCCAGTCAGCTGATTCTTCTTGTTCCTTCCCTTGCATCTTATTTCCCTCCTCTTTGTTGATGGCAAAGGGGGAGAATATATTGTCTAGTGTATGCATCATGTCTATGGCAAAGGGGGAGATCTTGTGAGCAGAGAGTTGTGTTCATGTCTCAGCATATCATACATAGCATTTGCATGATAAATCTGAATAACAAAACATGTCCTTCATCAAAAATGCATCTGCACAACAGGATGTTGCTATTCTATATAATAGGGTGTTGCCATCATCAAAAAGGGGGAGATTGTTGCGACCCCTCAGGGTTGATGATGTTGACAATAAGTTTTACTTCATTGGCAACAGTTGTTTTGATTGATTGGCAACTGTTCTTAGTTTGATGAAATTGTTTTTATCAGATTGTCTGTGTAATGCAGTCAGAGTCTATATATTGTTATGAACACACTCACAGGTCTACACAGTGCATTGCAGCATGAACGTAGAGTCTATACCTTTCCTTGTTTAGTCTGGACAGTAGTGGGTCGACCCTCTTCTCAGATGGGTCGACGCCCCCAGAGTGAAGTCTATTCACTGTCTGTCTGTCTTGTGTCTCATGCAGCGTCTTAGGCGTTTTGGTAAAGTCTATACAGTGCAGCTCACACGAACACTTAAGTCCATACATCGTGAAGTCTGCACAGTGTGGCACCCAATGTCTATACATTACTCATTCGTTCATTCAGCATTGCCAAGTCTACACATTGGTCGGTGCCAAGTCGGTACAGAGTCCAGCTTCTTAGTTAGCATCTCATGCATTCGAGCAAAGTCTATACATCGGGGTAAAGTCCGTACATCCTTCGTTTAACTTCGAAGTCTGTACATTGGAAGTTTCACCTACGTTTCCCTTCAAGTCTATAGATCGGTAGTTTTACCATCGTTTCCCTTGAAGTCTATACACTGATGGCTTTACCGTCGTTTCACTTGAAGTCTATACTATCGACTTCCTTGTCTTGATCAAGTCTGTACAGAGCTTCTGTGCTCAAGTCTGTACAGCCTTTCACTTGGAAAGTCTATACATCATGAAGTCTTCACACTGGCCTTTGAATGATGTCTGTACATCATGCATCTCTTCGTTGAAGTCTGTACATCATTCGCTGAGCCTTCCAAGTCTATACAGTCACTAAGTCTGTACATCCTCTAGGCGCTCACGAAGTCTATACATTGGTTTTCATTTCAAGTCTGTACAGACTTTGGTTTGTGCAAGTCTATACAACCGAGTGTTCAGTTTGTGACCAAGTCTGTACAGCCAAGGCGACTGTTAAGTCTGTACATTGGTTCAAGCTTCCAAGTCTGCACATTGAGCCTTCAAGCCTTTGAAGTCCATACATTGGACTGTGCTTCGCAAAGCCCATACATTGGACTGTGCTCGTAAAGTCTATACATCCATCGGTTCTTTGCTGGCCCAAGTACATACATTGGTAAAGTCTTCACATCGCCTGGTTTCTTCAAAGTCTGTACATCCTTCAAGGGGCCAAGTCTATACATCCTCCCATTCAGATTTCCAAGTCTATACAACGTTGTTTAGTGGAAGTCTGTACAGCCGTTGGGTTGCCAAAGTCCATACATTGTGAACCTCAAAGCCTGTACAGACTTTGCCTTGTTTAAGTCTATACATCGTTCATTTGTCTTGGCAAGTCTACACATTGGTAGTCTGTACATCATTTGTGAAGATTGAACATTGAGCAAGTGTATACATTGGACGAGTCTGCATCGTGCATCAGTCATGAAGTCTATACATCGTCTGTCTTCATTAAAGTCTCATGAAGTCTGTACATCGTGGCTTTTGTGCTCCAAGTCTATACATCATGGCAAGTCCGAAGTCTACACATTGGAAGTGTATTCATTCATGCATCATGGGTCGACCCCCTGATTAGATGGGTCGACGCCCTTTAGACTTCTAAGTCTATACACTGTGTTCATGCATTGTTCTCATCGAAGTCTACACATTACTGTTCTTCACAGCAAGTCTATACACTGCTCCCTCCTGCGTGTAAATTCCAAGTCTATACACTCCCTGTGTTTTCATGTCTATACATCGCATTTCATTTCACAAGTCTATACAGAGTTCGATACTTAAACTGATAATCTGGTATTCTGTCTGACAAGGATTCTTTACCTAGACTGATGACCTGGCTCGTGATCCAAGAAGGACGAGGTACCATGATGATGACACGTGGAAGAAGCCTTTCCGGGATGCTGCCATGTGGATGGAATTGCCTCGGTTATGGTGAATTCTCTGGGCGAGAAATGTGGAAGCCACGCGCCCTCATCCACCTGCTGATGGTATATAATGAAGCCTTCGTCTTCAGATGGCGGCTAATCGACTGAAGAGAAGCAAAGTCTATGCAGCAGAGAGCCATCGATCCACTGTGAGAAGAAAGAAAACAGAGAAGAAGAGAAAGTGAGAAGAGATGAGTTGAGAGAGTGAGATTGAGAGAGCTTGTTCGAGAGGATTGTACTCAGTCTCTTAGTTCAGATACCAGAGCTGAGCATTTGCTCATTAGAGCTACATTCCCGTTTGGGGTTTTCTTTTTCGTTTTGCTTATGCACTTTTATTTCCGAACTATTGATTCTTCAAGCTGTGAGTCAGCTGTTTTACATAGGTGCTTCCTCTGGACGGGTAAGCTGTAAACCCCAGCAGTTGCAGTGGAGGAGTCTACTGGACAGGTGAAGCTGTAATCCTCAGCAGGCGAGACTTGTCTCGGACAACAAGCTGTGTTGCTCAGCGGTTTGTAGGCCAAGCTGTAGTGCGCAGCAGACGCAAGCTGTACTGCGCAGTAGTAAGCCATACTCTGTTGAGTGTGGGGTGGACGTAGGTCTTTGACCGAACCACCTAAAATTCTTGGGTGCATTGTGTTTGTGTGATTGTCTTTGAACTGTGTGCGATAGGTTTCCTTACTTAGCATCATAGCTTATATCGCTCATGTTCATATCTAGTATTCGAGATAGTGATATGCTGTGTGACTGCATGGGTCGACCCTTTGCTTAGTGCATCTTCTTTTGGTTTATCTGCTATTTGCCTATATTCAGCATTAGAGCTTATACTAGCTTTTAATTAGGCATTAGATCTATTCACCCCCCTCTAGATCCACAGTTAGTGGAGATAGACTGCGTCCATCTAACACAACAATTGGTATCAGAGCCATACTCTTCTACAGGGACTCATCGCCCGAAGAAGATAGGCAGAGATGGATGCTCGAGGGATGATAGCTGAAGGTCACTCAACCACCAAGCCCCCATTCTTCGATGGATCTAACTACGCATATTGGAAGAATCGTATGTAAGTGTTTCTGAGGGCTAAAGATTACGAGATCTGGAAGGTTGTTAGCAAGGGACCTTATGAGCTGTCCCCGAATGAAGATGTCTGGACCAAGGAGGAGATCAGAAGGTCCGCGCTGAATTGGAGTGCCATAAACGCCATCCAGTGATCTCTGCACCCTACTGAATTCTCCCGCGTGTCAGCGTACACTTCAGCCAAGGAGATGTGGGATGCACTAGAAGTTATCCATGAGGGGACTTCTCAAGTCAGGGAGACGAAGGCTAATTTCCTAGTGTCTGAGTATGAAGCCTTCAAGATGAAGCCAAACGAGACCATCAAAGAAATGTATGCTCGACTGACAATCATCACCAATGGTCTAAGAGGTCTCGGGAAACATCTGACAGAATATGATTTAGTAAGGAAGATACTTCGGTCCTTGACTCATGCCTGGCATACGAAAGCTACTGTGATGGAGGAGTCAAGGTACTTGCGCAATACAAGAGCTGATGAGCTAATTGGCTCGCTGATGGCATATGAGATTAATATGCCAAGGATAGAAGAAGCTGAAAGGAAGAAGAAGCTGATAGCGCTGAAGGCTGGTTCCAGCAAATCCAGTAAATCCAGCTCCAGCAGTTCTTCATCATCAGAGGAGAGCCTGAATGAAGAAGAAGATATGACTCGTTCTGAGATGGCCATGATGACCAGAGAGTTCAGGCAATTTCTCTGAAAAGGAGCAGGACGATTCAGCCAAAAGAAATACAGTGGCGGCCGAAGGGACAAAAGGTATAAACACAACCCTGCAAAGAAACTAACACTTGTTATCAATGTAGGAAACCAGGCCATCTGAAAGTTGACTGTCCAGATAATAAAAAATATAAGGACAAATCAAAGAGAAGGAACACGAAAGGGAAAGCAATGGTGAGTACCTGGAGTGATGAAGATGAAGGCTCCCTGAGCAACACCTCAGACAGTGAAGCCGAATCTGAGAAGCCCATTTGCTTTATGGCAACAAGCTCAGAAGATAGAGAAGAGGACTCAGATGAGGTAATCACTAGATTTGAAAATTTTACTATCACTGATTGGGTAGATGCCTACCATGATATAGCTGATAGAGCTGATGATATTAGAAAAGAAAACAGGCATCTGAGAAGAAAGATTTATTGTGACCCCTCTATGTTGATGATGTTGACACTTGCTTTATTTCATTGGCAACACCATTGTTTTGATTGATTGGCAACTACTTTTGATTTGATGAAATTGGTCTATCAGATTGACTATGTGTTCTTTACATTTAATACACTGCTGTCTGCATTTCTTACTGTCATGAGTCTATACATCGTCCATTTTGGATAAAGTCCGCACACTGCACTTCAATTGAATTGGTTAAGTGTGCACAGCATCAACGCATCATGTTACAGCGTCAACGCACTTCATTGGATGTGTGTACAGCGTCAACGCATGAAGTCTGTACATCAGTCTTAATATTCTAAGTCTGTACAGCCGTTGGCCTTGAACCTCAAAGTCTAGACATTGGTCTTCAAACTCAAAGTCTAGACATTGGTCTTCAAACTCGATGTCTGCACATTGTCTTCAAAACCAAAGTCTCTACAATGATCTTCACACTTGAAGTCCATACATTCGATGTGCAGAGTTGATGTCTATACTGTGTCTTTGCTGATCAAGTCTACACAATGGTCGGTGGCAAGCCTGTACACTGGCCTCAGCTTTTCAAGTCTACACATTGGCCTCCTTGCATAAAGTATATACACTGGACTGTTTGGCAAGTCTATACATCGGCCCCTGTCTTCGATGTCTATACAGCCCTTTAGCTTGCTCAAGTCCATACATTGGCTTCAAGACTTTCAAGTCTATACACTGAAGTCTTCACATTCATTTGCATTACATGAAGTCCATACAGTGGGGAACAGGGTCGACGTTGGGAGCTTAAAGCATCCACGCATCAGTTGACGAAGCCTTCACGATATCTTCCACTGCGTCAACGCCACAAGCAAGCAGCGTCGACGCAGCAGTTGAAGAAGCATTCATCTTCACAGGCTATTCCACTGCGTCAACGCCACAATTAAGCAGCGTCGACGCAGCAGCTAAAGAGACGAGGCTAATGGCTACTGGAATGCATTACTGCGTTAACGCCATTGAGTGACAGCGTCGACGCAGCAAGTCAGATTGCTGACATTGAGCACGTGAACGGAGAACTCTATACATCGGACTGAAGAAGCTAATGAGGAGCACGTGATCCCAGGTACCTGGCTCGTGATCCGAGAAGGACAAGGTATCCAGATGAGGACACGTGTACTGACACTCCATTGCATGCTGCCACGTGGTCCAAATTGCTGGGCGGGAAACGTGGAGAGCACACGCCTGCTGCTGTTGTTGCTATATAAACAAGTCTTCTTCCACCAAAGAAGACTGATCGAAAGAAAAGAAGAGAAAGTCTATACAGCAGTGAGCCTTCGATCCACAGAGAGAAAAGAGAGAAGAAGAAGATACAGAGAAGAAGAAATAGAGAAGAAGGAGAAAAAGAGAGAGGAATAGATCGAGAGAGATTGAGTTGAGAGAGAGATGATTGAGAGTGAGAGTGAGAGAGTATGTATCTCAGTCTCGTGGTTCAAAACCAGAGCTGAGCTTTGCTCTTAGAGCTATATTGCTTTTGAGCTTTTCTGTTTTCGTTTTGATTCTGTCTTTCATTTCCGAACATTGTTTGTTCAAGCTGTGCGTCAGCGGTCCTGCAGTGGTAGTCTCCACTTGACGGGTTAAGCTGTATTTCCCCAGCGGTTGCAGAGGATCAGATCCTATGGTCGGCAAGCTGTACCCAGCGAAGCTGTGTATCAGCGATTGTTTGGCCAAGCTGTAAAGCCCAGCGGACGCAAGCTGTGCTGCGCAGCAGGAAGCCATACTCGGTTGAGTGTTGGGTGGACGTAGGTCGTTGACCGAACCACCTAAAAATTGTGTGTGCAGTGTGTTTGTGTTTTTGTGTGATCTGTGTGTGATGGGAATTTCTTGTTTAGCTTATTTAATTGCATCGCTTATGCTCATGTCTAGCTTTCGACCTTTTGTGTAGCATCCTTTGTTTAGCTTAACTGATGTTTGCCTAAATTCTGCTTTAGAACTTACAGTAGTTTTAAATTAGGCAAGTTGATCTATTCACCCCCCTCTAGATCCACACTCTATGGAGATAGACTGCGTCCATCTAACCCAACAAGATCAATTCCATGCAAAATGATAAAACTCTAACTGATAAAATTGCATGTTTAGAATCTGAGAATAAAAATTTGAAACTCACATGTTCTGAATTAGATGAAATCAAAAATGAGTTAAAAGCTTCTAGGGAAGAGAATGTGAGGTTTGAAAATGAAATTGATGAATGGAAGCTGAAGATTCAAAAATGTGAAAGTAAGTAAAAATTGTTTCTGAAAAATATGAAGCTATCCTCAATGTAAATAATGAACTGAAAAAGTCTACTGATGAAATTCAGAAAGACAATGAGGATAAACTGAGAACCATTGAGAAAATGACCCAAGGAACAGATAACTTAAATGCTTT
This sequence comes from Amorphophallus konjac, assembly GCA_022559845.1. Classification (NCBI taxonomy): domain Eukaryota; kingdom Viridiplantae; phylum Streptophyta; class Magnoliopsida; order Alismatales; family Araceae; genus Amorphophallus; species Amorphophallus konjac. Next base: position 149,370,233 of record CM040118.1, read on the forward strand.
GTTAGGGTCAAAGGTCAATTTCAGAAAAGAGGGCCTAAGATTTAATTCAAGTGCAACGAAAACCTTTGGAATGAAAACTATTTCATTTGTTGCACAAAAAGAAAAAGGACCTCTAATTAGCATGAATCCAAACAATTCAATGAACAAAAATGCTAATCTTAAAAAGACTAGTGCTGAGGAGAAGGGCAAACAAAAAGTCAGTGAGCCTAGTAGAGCTAGCACATCCAAGCAAAATCCAAAGGCTCAATCTCAGGTTGGGGGTCAACCTACCCAATCTTATAAACACCAGGTCAAGGTAACCAAGTTTCCACCATCACCTCCACCTATGAATAGGTCAGCAGGGTCCAAGGTGTAGGAAAGACAGAATGCTACTAAGAGTCAACCCAATCATTTCTACCAACCTAGAGTTCAGACCCATTACAATGCACAGTCAACCTATTTCAATAGGTCAGGTTGTACTAGAACTCCGGGGAGGCATACAGGTCTTGCATATCAGGCTGCTCAATATCAAAGACCTTGCACTAGAAATTGGGTTAATGGGTATGGCTATTGGACACCTAGGAACCAACATTTTCACAGCCAGCCCAAGAACTATTATGGCCACAATTCCATGAATGCAGCCTGGCCAAGGAACTGGCAAAGAAACAACAATGTCAATAATCATGTTGGTGCAAATAAGAAGAAAAATAACAAAAAGAAGAGGAACAACAATAGAAGAAAACCTGTAGGATCCACTGAACAAAATTCATTTAAACAAATGTAGATTCTGAAAAGGCTGCTTTCTTGCTTTGCTTCTACTTCTTCTGTTATGGAGCCCAATCAGTCTTGGGTTCCAAACTTCTCTACCTAATTGTGTATGCAGGTATGCCTGGCAGCCAAGAGCAACTTGGATAGTGGCTGCTCTAGGCATATGACTGGAGATAAGGCCAAGTTCTGCATGCTGACTGAGAAGCTAGGAGGCCTTGTCACCTTTGGAAGCAACACAAAGGGTAGGATTATTGGATCAGGTAAGGTAGGTAAGTGTTCTACCTGCTGCATTGATGATGTTATGCTGGTTGAAGGGTTAGCTTATAATTTACTTAGTATCAGCCAGCTGTGTGATAAAGGATATAAGGTTTTATTTGATTCTCAATGCTACAAGGTTTTTGAACCTGATTCTGAAATTGTCAAATTTTTTGGAAAAAAAAATAAATAATACATACATGATAGATTTAGATGACATTCAACATACTAACCTTTGCCTTACTGCCAGTAGAGAAGACTTAGCATTTTTATGGCATCGTAGGTTAGGTCATGCTAGTTACATTGTTTTGCATAAACTGAATAAGCATGGCATGGTTAGAGGACTTCCTGAAGTTTCCTTCAAAAAGAAAAATAAAATCTGTGATGCATGCACTCAATCAAAGATAACTAGAAAGTCATTTAAGTCTAGAACAAAAAATCTATCTTCTAAACCCTATGAGCTGATACATATGGACCTTTTTGGGCCAACCAGATCTGTTAGCTTATCAGGGAGGAAGTATGGGTTTGTCACGGTAGATGATTTTTCTAGGTATACTTGGGTTTATTTCTTATCTCATAAGAGTGATGCATTTTCAGAATTTCAGGAGTTCTATGTTAGAATAAATCAGAAAATTGAAAATATTTTGACTGATCATGGAGGTGAGTTTGAAAACTCACAGTTTGATGAATTTTGCAGGTCAAATGGAATCAGCCATAGGTACTCCTCACCAAGGACACCTGAGCAGAATGGAGTTGTGGAGAGAAGGAACAGAACCCTAGTGGAGATGGGTCGTACACTCCTTGTTGAAGGTGGTCTACCTAGGAAATTCTGGGCTGAAGTAGTGAACACTGCCTGTTATGTAATTAACAGAGCCATGGTAAGACCTTCTACCCAGCAAACACCATATGAGATCTTAAAGGGTAAGAAACCTTCTATTGCTCACTTCAAGATTTTTGGATGTAAATGTTTCATTCATATAAATGATAAAAGATACCTTGATAAATTTGAACCTAAAGGTGAACCAGGAATCTTTCTTGGTTATTCTGAAAACACCCGAGCATATAAAGTGTACAATCTGAATTCTAAAACTGTTGAAGAATCTCCACATATAGTTTTTGATGAATCCTTGGTAAATACTAATGTTGGTCAATGCAGGAATGAAGACAGTGGTGATATTCTGAAGGAAGGAGATCCTGCAGACAAATCCGAGGATGAAGAAGGACATAAAGAGCTTGATGAAGAAGAGCCTATAGTTCAGGGGGAGGTAAATCAAACTCATGATAATCTAATTGTAAACATTAGATATCTTAAGGATCATCCTGTAGATAATGTAATTGGAAATCTGCATGACCCCCCTAGGACTAGAGGCCACTTGAGAATTCAACATGAATTGAATGCTTATGCTTTTGTTTCAAATATAGAACCCAAGTCCATTGACTGTGCTCTCCAAGATGTGCATTGGATTAATGCCATGCATGAGGAGCTTAATCAATTTGACAGGCATAAGGTGTGGCATTTAGTTCCACCTCCCGATCATGAAACAGTCATAGGGACTAAATGGGTGTTTAGAAATAAAACTGATGAATCAGGGAATATCATTAAAAATAAAGCCAGACTTGTAGCTCAGGGGTACAATCAAGAATTTAGAATAGACTTTGAAGAGTCTTTTGCCCCTGTAGCTAGGTTAGAAGCAATCAGAATATTATTGGCTTATGCATGCTCCCTAGGTATAAATCTTCAGCAGATGGATGTGAAATCTGCTTTCCTAAATGGGGAAATTAGTGAGGATGTCTATGTGAGACAGCCTCCTCGGTTTGAATGTTTAGATTTCTCTAATCATGTCTACAAACTCAATAAAGCTCTTTATGGTTTAAAGCAAGCTCCTAGAGCTTGGTATGACAGGTTGAGCAAGTTCCTCACCGACAAGAATTTCACAAGAGGTATAGTTGATCAAACATTGTTTACCAAAGTGAGTCATTCATATATCCTTATTATTCAGATTTATGTGGCTGACATTGTGTTTGGGTCAACTAACCCCAAATTGTGTGAGGAATTCTCTCAAATAATGACTAATGAGTTTGAAATGAGCTCAATGGGCGAGCTCAAACTATTTCTTGGACTGCAGGTTACACAATCAGAGGATGGCACTTTCATCTCTCAGTCCAAGTACGTACAGAATTTATTGAAGAAGTAGAAAATGGACAACCTCAAAGAAATAGCTACTCCAATGGGTACCTCAACCAGTTTGGATGAAGATCCTAAAGGTAAACCAGTGGACCAAAGGCTATATATAGGTATGATCGGATCCCTTCTTTATCTTGCAGCATCTAGGCATGATATTCAATTTGCAGTGTGTTTGTGCTCTAGGTTTCAGGCTAGTCCTAAAGAATCTCATTTTAAGGCTGTGAAGAGGATTTTTAGATATCTACTAGGCACCCAACAGCTAGGTCTTTGGTATCCTGCTAAGTGTGAGTTAGATCTTCTAGCCTACACTGATGCAGACTATGCTGGGTGTCGAGTAGATAGAAAGAGCACTAGTGGCTATTGCCAATTCCTTGGTGGCTGTCTAGTATCTTGGGCATCTAAAAAGTAACACACTATAGCCTTGTCTACAGCTGAGGCTGAATATGTTGCTGCAGGTAATTGTGCTGCCCAAGTACTATGGATCAAGCACCAACTAGATGATTATCAGATAAAACTGGAATGCATTCCAATTTTATGTGATAATACTAGTGCCATATGCCTTGTTAAAAATCCTGTTCATTATTCTAGGACTAAACACATAGAGATAAAACACCATTTTCTTAGAGATGCTGTGAATAAAAAGGAAATCGAACTGAATTTCATTGAAACAGACAAACAAATTGCTGATATCTTTACTAAGTCACTTGGAAATGAAAAGTTTAAATTTCTTAGAAGAGAACTTGGCTTGTGTAAGTTTCAGCATGATGAATAAAATTTTCAGCTATTCTGAATAAAATTTCTGATTTGGACTTGCATCTGATAGCTTGTATAAAAACATGTGAAGGTTGAATGGTGCAACATACTCATGATCATGCATGACACTCATATTATTTTCTCATGATCATCACTGCATATCATTTAGTCATGAATGTGTCTAAAATCACATGCATATAGAATTGTTTTGCACTACACTTCTTTGCATAACCATGGTGGTCATATTGCATGATAGTGCAGTCTGAATAAGCATGAACTTCAAAATCATTCGTTCAGTCATCATTTGCAAAACTACATGCATATAGACAGGGGGAGTCTTGTCAGAAATTCAGGGTGAACTGCTGCGTCGACACTACTATACTGTGGCGTTGACGCAGTGAACTAGATCTGTGAATGTCTCTGTTTCTTATTCTGATGAGTTGACGCTGCAATAGCGTGGAGTCGACACACTGACATTATCTCAGTGTTTTATATTGTTGCCTCTTCAACTGATGCGTGGACGCCTTGAACTCCCAGCGTTGACTCTGTTTATTCATCCTTTGACTCTGAATGATTGAGTCTGACAGTATGGCAATCTTTTAGTCAGTTCTAATATTAAGCAATAGAAAATAGACTTCTTCCCTCATAAGAACTTTAATTGCTTAAAGACTGACTTAATAGTTTAAATTTTATAATCTTTAGAGTTGAAAGACTACAATCAGTAAATAAGGATGCTGAAAATTGATAAAGCACTCAACCCTCATCTTATTTCATGTCAGACAAAGTTAATTATATCTGAAATCTAAAAACTCATCTGAAATTATGTTAGAGAAACTAAGTATGTGTATTGTCCTTAAACAAGTCATTCTGAAACAAATAAAGGACAGCTAAGAAAGATATTGAAAAACATTGAAAATAAATTGAAAAATAACATTGGCAGAGCAATGACTGGTAATCACTGAGAAACTGAGTGATCCATCAAAGAAGTGGACAACACTCATGTCATGAGGTGTATCAGCTATCTCTATATAAAATGATCAAAACAGTAGGTGGTTTCATTGAGTACCTGGGGGTAACTGGCGTCTGATAAACGTGTACCCTCACACAAAAAGATGTAAATCACTTATATTGAGTTTGATCATAGCAAAATGGTCCATCATGTTGAGTATCTAGGGGTATTGGCATCTGATAAACGTATACCCTTAAGCAAAAAGACAAATGGTACCTGACTGCCCAAAATGAACTCATATTGATAAATGATGTTCCTTCAAAAGTAATTTTATGAATGTCAATTTTTTTAGTTTCAATACATGACTTGGTATCTCTCAATTATTTTTGTTGAGTATATGTTAGTAAGATATTTTTGAAACTGACTCTCTCATGCAAATGTGATTCTGGTTTATAGTTTTATCATGCACAGCTACCTTATCCAATGAATGTAGTGCATGAACTCTCATTTATATAACCTTTAAACCAGAACTTCACTTTCTAAGCAGTTTCTCAATTCATATGACTGAAGGTTCTGTGCTTTAGCTGCTTACTTTCTGAACTACCTCCTAAGAATGCCAGTCAGCTGATTCTTCTTGTTCCTTCCCTTGCATCTTATTTCCCTCCTCTTTGTTGATGGCAAAGGGGGAGAATATATTGTCTAGTGTATACATCATGTCTATGGCAAAGGGGGAGATCTTGTGAGCAGAGAGTTGTGTTCATGTCTCAGCATGTCATACATAGCATCTGTATGACAAATCTGAATAACAAAACATGTCCTTCATCAAAAATGCATCTGCACAACAGGATGTTGCTATTCTATATAATTGGGTGTTGCCATCATCAAAAGGGGGAGATTGTTGTGACCCCTCAGGGTTGATGATGTTGACAATAAGTTTTACTTCATTGGCAACAGTTGTTTTGATTGATTGGCAACTGTTCTTAGTTTGATGAAATTGTTTTTATCAGATTATCTGTGTAATGCAGTCAGAGTCTATATATTGTTATGAACACACTCACAGGTATACACAGTGCATTGCAGCATGAACATAGAGTCTATACCTTTCCTTGTTTAGTCTGGACAGTAGTGGGTCGACCCTCTTCTCAGATGGGTCGATGCCCCTAGAGTGAAGTCTATTCACTATCTGTCTGTCTTGTGTCTCATGCAGCGTCTTAGGCGTTTTGTTAAAGTCTATACAGTGCAGCTCACACGAACACTCAAGTCCATACATCGTGAAGTCTGCACAGTGTGGCACCCAATGTCTATACATTGCTCATTCGTTCATTCAGCATTGTCAAGTCTACACATTGGTCGGTGCCAAGTCTGTACAGAGTCCAGCTTCTTAGTTAGCGTCTCATGCATTCGAGCAAAGTCTATACATCGGGGTGAAGTCCGTACATCCTTCGTTCAACTTCGAAGTCTGTACATTGGAAGTTTCACCTACGTTTCCCTTCAAGTCTATAGATCGGTAGTTTACCATCGTTTCCCTTGAAGTCTATACACTGATGGCTTTACCGTCGTTTCACTTGAAGTCTATACTCTCGACTGCCTTGTCTTGATCAAGTCTGTACAGAGCTTCTGTGCTCAAGTCTGTACAGCCTTTCACTTGGAAAGTCTATACATCGTGAAGTCTTCACACTGGCCTTTGAATGATGTCTGTACATCGTGCATCTCTTCGTTGAAGTCTGTACATCCTTCGCTGAGCCTTCCAAGTCTGTACAGTCACTAAGTCTGTACATCCTCTAGGCGCTCACGAAGTCTATACATTGGTTTTCATTTCAAGTCTGTACAGACTTTGGTTTGTGCAAGTATATACAACCGACTGTTCAGTTTGTGACCAAGTATGTACAGCCAAGGCGACTGTTAAGTCTGTACATTGGTTCAAGCTTCCAAGTCTGCACATTGAGCCTTCAAGCCTTTGAAGTCCATACATTGGACTGTGCTTCGCAAAGCCCATACATTGGACTGTGCTCGTAAAGTCTATACATCCATCGGTTCTTTGCTGGCCCAAGTACATACATTGGTAAAGTCTTCACATCGCCTGGTTTCTTCAGAGTCTGTACATCCTTCAAGGGGCCAAGTCTATACATCCTCCCGTTCAGATTTCCAAGTCTATACAACGTTGTTTAGTGGAAGTCTGTACAGCCGTTGGGTTGCCAATGTCCATACATTGTGAACCTCAAAGCCTGTACAGACTTTGCCTTGTTTAAGTCTGTACATCGTTCATTTGTCTTGGCAAGTCTACACATTGGTAGTCTGTACATCATTCGTGAGGATTGAACATTGAGCAAGTGTATACATTGGACGAGTCTGCATCGTGCATCAGTCATGAAGTCTATACATCGTCTGTCTTCATTAAAGTCTCATGAAGTCTGTACATCGTGGCTTTTGTGCTCCAAGTCTATACATCATGGCAAGTCCGAAGTCTACACATTGGAAGTGTATTCATTCATGCATCATGGGTCGACCCCCTGATTAGATGGGTCGACGCCCTTTAGACTTCTAAGTCTATACACTGTGTTCATGCATTGTTCTCATCGAAGTCTACACATTACTGTTCTTCACAGCAAGTCTATACACTGCTCCCTCCTGCGTGTAAATTCCAAGTCTATACACTCCCTGTGTTTTCATGTCTATACATCGCATTTCATTTCACAAGTCTATACAGAGTTCGATACTTAAACAAATAATCTGGTATTCTATCTGATAGGGATTCTTTACCTGGACTGATGACCTGGCTCGTGATCCAAGAAGGATGAGGTACCATGATGATGACACGTGGAAGAAGCCTTTCCGGGATGCTGCCATGTGGATGGAATTGCCTCGGTTCTGGGAATTCTCTGGGCGAGAAATGTGGAAGCCACGCGCCCTCATCCACCTGCTGATAGTATATAATGAAGCCTTCGTCTTCAGATGGAGGCTGATCGACTGAAGAGAAGCAAAGTCTATACAGCAGAGAGCCATCGATCCACTGTGAGAAGAAAGAAAACAGAGAAGAAGAGAAAGTGAGAAGAGATGAGTTGAGAGAGTGAGATTGAGAGAGATTGTTCGATAGGATTGTACTCAGTCTATTGGTTCAGATACCAGAGCTGAGCATTTGCTCATTAGAGCTACATTCCCCTTTGGGGTTTTCCTTTTCGTTTTGCTTCTACACTTTTATTTCTGAACTATTGATTCTTCAAGCTGTGAGTCAGCTGTTTTGCAGAGGTGCTTCCTCTGGATGGGTAAGCTATAAACCCCAGCAGTTGCAGTGGAAGAGTCCACTAGACAGGTGAAGCTGTAATCCTCAGCAGGCGAGACTTGTCTCGGACAGCATGCTGTGTTGCTCAACGGTTTGTTGGCCAAGCTGTAGTGCCCAGCAGACGCAAGCTGTACTACGCAGTAGTAACCCATACTCTGTTGAGTGTGGGGTGGACGTAGGTCTTTGACCGAACCACCTAAAAATCTTGGGTGCATTGTGTTTTTGTGATTGTCTTTGAACTGTGTGCGATGGGTTTCCTTACTTAGCATCATAGCTTATATCGCTCATGTTCATATCTAGTATTCGAGATAGTGATATGCTGTGTGACTGCATGGGTCGACCCTTTGCTTAGTGCATCTTCTTTTGGTTTATCTTCTATTTGCCTATATTCTGCATTAGAGCTTATACTAGCTTTTAATTAGGCATTAGATCTATTCACCCCCCTCTAGATCCACAGTTAGTGGAGATAGACTGCGTCCATCTAACACAACATCACAGGCCCGAAAAATTTCAAATCATCATTCAACAAGAAGCGGTTCTTCAATGGAGGAGAGTCCTCCAAGGGAAAGAGGTTTCAGAAGAATGACAAGCCTTTCTCCACCACTACACCTTCTAAGGAAATTTGTAAATACTGTGACAAGGCCGACCACAAGGCCGAGGAATGCTGGAGGAAACTAGGAGCCTGTCTCCGATGTGGGAGCCGAGAACATCGAATTCTTGATTGCCCATTGATGAATGAGCAAGCCACTAAAGATGAGAAGCGTCCGGTAAAGAAACAAGGCCGTCTGCAAGCTCTCCAAGAGACGGAACTGGCCGAAGGTGGAATTGTGGAAGGTACACTAACTATTTGTTCTAAGAATGATCAAGTTTTATTTGATACCAGAGCAACTCATTCATTTGTTTCCAAGAAATTTGTTGCTTCATTCTCTAAGAAACATGAACTGTTAGATTTGGTGATATCTACACCTCTTGGGAATGAGTCTGATATCACTTATCACTATCCAAACTGCGAAGTGATGGTTAAAGGAAACAATCTACCTGTCAACCTGATATGCCTAGATATGAAGGGGTATGATGCCATACTAGGTGCCGACTGGTTATCCACATACCAAGCAACTGTAGATTGCCGGCATGGCAAGGTAACTTTTTTGGATTTCCCAGAGCTAGTTTACACTAGCCCTCGGAATAGATCACCTCTTATCTCAGCTCTCCGATCTAGTAAACTCATAAGTAAGGGATGAATGGCTTTCATAGCATTTGTGACTGCCACGGAAGTTGATGAGTCTAAACTTGAAGACATCCGTGTAGTTCGAGATTTTTTTGACGTTTTTCTGGAAGAATTGCCCGGCCTACCCCCGGAAAGGGAAGTGTCATTTACAATCGACCTTGTCCCTGGTGCTGGTCTTGTTTCCAAGGCACCATACAGAATGTCCCCTACTGAGCTGAAAGAGATAAAAGAGCAGCTAATGGAGTTATTGAAAATGGGTTTTGTCACGCCCCGAGCGCGGAAGATTACCCGGAGGCGTGATGCGTCTATATAGATCGTGTCAATCATGTAAATATCAGAGTGCGCAAATAACTAAGATTTAACTCGAAATTAATACAAATAGTACGAGCTGACAATTGTCACAACTAATCAAAGGACAAATACATATGTTCCCAGAGTCCAACGACTAGGCTTCAAATCTTAAGCAGTTCTAATCAAGTTGACTAATACAAATGACATAGATGAATTGATACAACTGACATAAGTGAACTAATACAATAACACAAAGGACATGACAATTTGATAACTTCACTCTAACACTCATCACTCAGTCTCATTCCCTTCCGAGTGTTGGTTGACATCCAAATTACCTGAAAATATTAGAAAATAACTAGATGAGCGAATCGCTCAGTAGGAATTACATCTCAAGATTTAACATGCTTTAAGTGGTTTACAAGTTCAATTAATGTCAGTAAAGCTATGCATGTAGATGAGTAGATATCAAGGATTGTAAAAATCGACAAGAGTAGTGAAGGAATAACAAGTGAGAGTATAAGGATTCCAACTTCAATGCAACAATAACAAGAGATTCAAACAAGTAATAACTGGAATTAACGAAATCTTTCCAAGAGAGTAAGAACTCATGTCAAGCAAGTAATAGAAAGTAATATAAATTTAAGCATGTAAAATTGGAATTGACTATTTATCAATTTCATTCAAGCAAAACTTTACCCTTCTGCGGGTCTCAAGTCAAATCAATCAAGTAATATCACGAGAATGAGTGGAATGTCTAAAGCCTAGCAAGCAAGTACTCCGGTGCAATGCCAAACACCGTGGTCAATAAACTCCCATGGGCACAAGTACCTTCGGGTGCTCCCCCCAGGACCAGACCGGGCCCTATATGCACAGCATTAATCATGTATGTCGACATCCACTCTCATTTATAGCCAATGTGGAATTTCAAGGTTTCACCAATATGATATATAAGGTAGAATTATGGAATGGAATCCAAGGGCGCATTAATGTGTAGGGATGAACTAGGAGTGGAAACCAGTAACGTTTGATACACGGAAAAACTAGATAAGAGAGGTGCCTTATGGGCCACCTGACAATTTTAGAAACGACACCCTTACTGTGGGATGCCCTTTCTGGGAATTATACATGGTTTAGAGGACCCTGTCAGGAGTTAAATATCCCCTCTCCGGCTGCCATCTATCAATGGAGATGGCAAAAGTGAAAGCCTAATGATCACGTTAACGTAATGAGCTAGCTGTGTCGACTCAATAGTTCATCGCGTCAACTCATCAGTTCATCGCGTCAATGTGAGCGACGTCACGCGGTTCGGGGTGCGAAGTGGACTCGGAGCACGCGGGCTCCTCTTTTGTTTGCTGCAACACAGAAATAAGAGAAGAGAGAAGGGGCCACCACGGGAGATTGCTCCGGCGGGGCGAGCGGGACAAATGTAATATAGCAAGATATGGGGGTTAAACGGCCATAGCGGGAAGTGACTCGCCGCGATCTCGGGGGGACGGGAATGGTGCAGAAATAAAATAGCAAGAATTGAAACGGCCATTGGGGAAGTGACTCGCCGCGGCCTCGAGAATATGAGCAGATAAGAATATAACAGAATATAAGGAGAATATAAAGAGCGAGAATTTAAACGGCCATTGGGGAAGTGACTCGCCGCGGCCTCGAGAACATGAATAGATAAGAATATAATATATAAGAACGGGAATTCAAACGGCCATTGGGGAAGTGACTCGCCGCGGCCTCGAGAATATGAATAGATAAGAATATAACATATAAGAATGGGAATTTAAACGGCCATTGGGGAAGTGACTCGCCGCGGCCTCGAGAATATGAGCAGAATATAACAGAATATAAAGAGAATATAAGAACGGGAATTTAAACGGCCATTGGGGAAGTGACTCGCCGCGGCCTCGAAAACAAGATGTGATCGCCAGGGGCCAAAAGACCCCAAAATAAAGAAAGTGATCACGCCTACCTCTAGAGCGGGAGATGGCGGGTTGCTTCTTCCTCCCCCTTCGACCGGCCGACGGAGAGGGCTTTCCTTGGTTACCCTTGCAAAACAGTAGATAATAAACAACGGAATTAGAAAATGGCAGTGTAGTAACAATTCCTTGCAATAAAAGTAGCGAGATCGTGACCTGACACACACCTGGTTGGTGTGGTTTTAAACCCCTCTCGACTCGAGTAGGAGGAAAATGCGATGATGAATGTAAAAAGTATGCAAGAGACGGCGCCCTTATGTAGGGAGATGGAGGATGCAGTATGATGAATGTAAAGAACTATGGAGAAAAGGCTTATTGGAGGAGCCGAGGGTGAGATCCGGCGGAGCTCCGGCAACGTAGGGACGACGTGGAAGCGCGGTGGATGAAGATGACCTTCCTCTTGCGAGCGTGGGCACCCGAGAAGCCGGCAGAACCTCCACCTACAAAAGACCCCACGGGTTAGAAATGACTCCGTAGCCTCTGGGCTCCGGCAGCCTATCGGATCTCTTAGAGCTCTCTCAGAACTGAGGGGGTGGGCCTCTATTTATAGGGCTCCGGAGGGTGGAGGCGTCCAGGACCCTAGACACCTCCATCAGGGCCGAACTAATATTTTATTCTATTTTTATTTATTTTTTCAGAATATTTTTGTGGAGGCGTCCACGGCCCCGGATGCTCAAACAGGTCCACCGAACCCCACCGACGGCCGCACGCGGTTTGGCACAACGCGTGATTTTGTGAGCGGCGCCTCGTGATTTTGAAATGGGCACGTCCAGCTGCCTGGACGTCTCCACAATTTGGATTTTTTCACACACGACAAACCGTCGTTCGGTGGGCGGCGCCCGTGAGGGAGTTGATGGAGGCGTCCAGGGGCCTGGACGCCTCCAAGAAAATATTTTTTATTATTTTTGTTTTGTTTTTTATGCCAAAGTTGGCATTATACATTTTTTATTTTTGTTTTTATGGAGGCATCCAGGGGCCTGGACGCCTCCATTAATATAGTATTTTTTTATTAGGTTTGGGCTGTGGAAAATAAATTAAAAGAATGGGGGAGTCCAGGGGCCTGGACGCCCCCATAAAGACCCACCCGGGTCCTCAGTTCAGGCGTTGACGGCCGCCCGGCAGACACCCTTCCTGGTTCCGGAATCTCCTGATGCGTCTGACTGGTGTTGATGCCGTCCGAATGCCGTGACGAGACGATTCCGGATGCCGAAAAGGGCGGAAGAAGACTCAAGAAAAGGAAGCACTCAAGTGATTCAAAACGCGTAAGCCGTCGCGGGGCGTTGTATAGTGATATGAGACTTTCTCAGGAGACATCAGGAAGAGCGTGTCTACAGCTGCCCCGCCTTGGCGTCTGCTTTGCAAGGGAGCGACACGTAGTGGAATGGTATCGAAGTGGAGTGAAATGAAGTGGGAGCGGACTGATAAGTTGATGCCAAGGTGTGATGAGACACGCTTTTGACGTTACTGTTTGAAATCTTTCCTGAAGTTTCAATGAGGCGACCTTGAAGGAGGTCTTTCAAATTTTGACGATTTGCTTGGACGGAGATTAAATAAGGGAGGGTGAGATGCGCGTTCAGGCACGAAACAAAAAGAGACCAACTTCTCGGTGTGGAAGTACCTGGGTCATAAACCCGCAGGTTTCACCTTTGGTGAGCGGTTACCAGCCAATGTGGAAGTGTTGCGGCCAAGGTGGGTCAAACAAGATAAACAGTAAAGGAATATCTGAGGGTCTGTCCAAACAAGGGTCTCCTTTGGAAGAGCATCGTAGGGCCGTTTCAAGGAAACTCAGTATTTTATTCGGAGTGGAACATCTCATATTTGTAAGAATTGAAGCACAACGGCTTTCGCAATCGAATCACTTGAATGATCTTCCGCAATAAATCAAAGTCCTATATGAATGCATGCTGGGCTTAAAGAAAAATTTAAAACAAACTAAAATAGAAAATAGCCAAGGATAATATTGTCAACTTGTTAAGAATGGGTCAGGATACCAATCCAGTGAGCTGATACTGGGCTGGGGCCCGTTTATCCGCGCACCAACTCACTGACTGGAACCGTCGTCCCCATGCTACCACAAATTAACGACCTATCCGTACAACCCAAATTCTTCCGAGATCATCACTGTTTTTGTTGAAGGGGAACTCAAATCTCAGATTCGTTCGGGCCGCAAGGTCCTTGACATGTTCTAGTAGCGTAGGTATCATATACTACGATGCATGACATGGTGGGACCAACCATTGAAAGGTGGGACAGGAGATAGGACAAAGACGTCCGTTAGTAAAACCTGCACAGGCCAGCATGGATTAATAACATCAGAAAGTAACAGAATTGTAACAGAATCGCACCACAATGGAAAGGAGATCTAGCCAAAATCCTGACATCGACCGCTGATGTGACATGTTCCGTCCTGTAGCGCCCTACCCTTCCTATAAGAACTCCCCTTAGGCTAGTTCATTCAAAAGCATCAATGTGGGTTTTGGAAGCTCAGGAGAGGAAAGAGAGGAGAATCTAGAGATTTCAGGATGGAAGGAGAGTCTTCCCGCGTTATGAAGAGGAGCAGGCCTAGCAGCGAGATCAGGCGACTCTCCGACCTCGAGGGTCATCTGAGTGGGATGATCATGTCGCATATGGTAAGTTGATTCTTTTCAAATTTCTCCACGTGAACCTTCTTCTTACTTCCTTCATTTCTTCTTCTTTCTTTTCTCTTCCAGCCATATCCACTCTTCCCAGGCCCGAGGAAGTTTTCCAAACTGCCATGGCTTTCAAAGCTAACTTCCAACATCTCCATCGGCATGAGGGTCATACTCTCGAAGTGGCATCTGCAGGGGCTCCTTATTCACGCCAAACACTATGAGAAGATTCGTATGGACTGGGCGGCTATGGGCGCACTAGTGGAGATCTGGCATCCCCAGACCCACACTTTTATCTTCTCGACCTTCGAGGTGACCATCCTCCTCGAGGAGGTGGAACTTCTGCTCGGATTGAAGAAATTCAAGAGTGACGGGAAGGTGAAGGCTATGCGGATGCTGACACGGGGGACTTCCGAAAGCGTCCTTAGAAGCTTCATGCCGCCCGACGCAGCCCGAAAGGTCCGTACTCAAAAGGGGATCGATCTCCAAAAGCTCGCGGAGTGGGTCATGGACGCCCTGAGAGGGTCACCAGATGATGACTATTTCGAGGGAATCATGAAGAGGTTCACCATTTGTCTGGCGGGTGCTCTCTTGTTTCCTTATACCGACAACATGGTGGAGGAAGACCAACTAAGTGCCATCTGTGGGATCTGGAGTGGAAAGAGGGTAGGACCCGCCGTCCTTGCCTATCTTTACAGCGGTCTAACTGCCTCGAGCATGGGTAAGCCTCATTTGGTTGCGCACTTGTCTTGAATTGCTGGCTTGATTTGCATTTCAAATTCGACCACCGCGAGGGAATGCCGACGGCTTCGAAGCTTTTCCAACAAAGCCCGCTTCACCACATAGCCGACGTGTTAGGGTTCGGTGGTACTGTAGTGAACCGCGTTCCGTGGCTGAAGAAACGTGAAGACTGGCGGTCTCACTTCGCACCGTGACACAAGGCTTCTTTACTTGCGCACTGGCATGTTTGCTTTCGCTTGATCTCCTCATGAGGCCTTCTCTGAAGTTGATCTCCAACTGATTGGTGCGACCGAGTTTGTCCTTTATAACGCGCATCGATGCTGCCTCCAGGTCGGCATTCCACGCCATTCGTTCCCACTATCGACTGGCATCGTTCCTTTGAAGAAGAGAGAGTTGGGCACTGAAGTGGATGCGAAGGAAGCGAAGGCCGTCAAAGCACCCTGGATGACAAGTGTTGCGGGAAAGGCCTTAGTGCATGTGGGGGAAGAATGCGAGCTGTGGAGAGCTTATGTGACCGAACTGGGGAAGTTAAGGCCTAAGGCGCCTAAACCCCTGATGTAGCCTATTCTGCTTCTCTGATGGAATAAAATCTGGCATGGATGTTTTGGACCCCCGTCCCCTTAATTATTATTATCTTTTTTGTGGTTTTTCTTTTTCTTTGTGTTTTTTTCTTTTGTTTGGATTATATACATACTCTTATCCTTTTTTTCTTTTATTATATTTTTTTGAAATTTTTATTATGGGGGCGTCCAGGGGCCTGGACGCCCCTAATTTTTTATTTATAATAATTTTTTTAGTTTTTTTTGTTTTGGGGGCGTCCAGGGTCCTGAACGCCCCTAATTTTTTATTTTTTTTATTTTTTTTGGTTTTTTGTTTTGGGGGCGTCCAGGCGCCTGGACGCCCCTATGTTTTTGAATTTTGAAAAAAATAAAAAAAAGGTGGGAGCGTCCAGGCGCCTGGACGCCCCAAATAAAGTTGATTCTATATATATGGGGGGGGCCTCCCCCTTTTGCTAATTTACTGTTCATTCAAACGACCCAGTCAATCCAGACGACCCATTCTTAGTCCCAATGGAGCAAGGAGGCCCGAGCAAGGGTGGAGAGAAGCGCAAACGATGGGCTCGTCGTCCGAGGAGGCTGAGGGACGATGCCGAGGAGGCTGCTGCGGCGGAGGAGATTGCCACGGAGGAGGAGGCTCCTCCTTTGGCCGTGGAGGCTGCAGTGGATGCTGGCGACGCGGGAGAGGACGAGCACGATCCGATAAGCCCCTTAGACTTCCATTCTATTGGTTCACTGGGCTAAAAGGGCGGACGAGAGGCTGTGTGGAGAACGCCGGGGGTGAGGGAAGGAGGCGTCCAGGTGCCTGGACGCCTCCATATTTTCTTTTTTTTTCTTTTTTATTTATTTATTTACGTAAATAATAAAAATAGAATTAAAAATAAGGAGGCGTCCTGGGCATGGGACGCCTCCATTATAATATATATATTTATTTATTTATTTTTGTTTGGTTTTTGGGTTTTTCTAAAAATAAAATGAAGAAAATAAAAAGGAGGCGTCCTAGGAGTTGGACGCCTAAAAAAAAACATAAATACTTTTTTTAAAAAAATAAAAATAAAATAACTAAGTAGCATATACAATGTTATTGTTTATTACTATCCATGATGCTGATGTGTTCTTTTGTTGGTTTTGTGGTGTGCAGGGCGTGATGAAGGGCCGGATCAGCTGGTCCCTAGTGGTGGCAGCATACCGTGGGCTGCCAGACTTTCAGAGGGCGCGTGTGGACGCCATGGGCTTTGGAGCTTTCCTTAGGATCGAGCCCTTTCGGCTCGACCTTCCTCTTATCCAGGCATTGAGGGAGCAGTGGCACGCGCCGAGTCGGGCGTTTCTGATGCCCTGGGGGCACATGGTGCCGACACTAGAGGACGTAGCTCGGATCACCGGGCTACGAGTTGACGGAGAGGCAGTCAGCGGGGTCACCTACCCCGACTACCGAGAGAGTGCCCTGGACCTGCTGTGGTTAGAGACGAGCGTGACCGACAGAGACAGCAGGGTAGTCGGCCGAGTGGAGATTATGGAGGCGCTCGGATTCGTCGACCCGCGTCAGCGGGTTAGCGAGACCGGAGCGGAGTTTCTGGCACGACTGGAGGGAGACGCTCGTGCAGCTTTCACCCAGGACCCGAGCGAGAGGGAGCTGGTGGATCTAGACCTCCGGAGGTTCCTCTTCTTCTTCCTGGGCCGCCTTCTGCTGGGGACGAAGGGGGATGGCATCCACTGCCGCTTCCTCGGGATCCTGGCGGACCTTGACAGAGTGGGGCACTACGCGTGGGGAGCGGCTCTGCTTGCCCATTTGATTGCTGATCTCTCCCAGACTTCAGAGAGAGAGACGACAGTCAGTGGCTTCACGCCTTTTCTCCAGGTACATAATTTATTTATGCATTTTACCGTAGTTAAATATGCAATCACTCGTGCTAATGATGTATGATGGATGCAGGTGTGGAGTTATTACTACTTCCCGATGGGGAGGGCCAGGCAGGGGAACAGGAGAGCCGTTCCTCTAGCGCGACAGTGGAGGCCGGTCGTGGTAGCGGCACCACACAGCTACCAGCTGGCGTCACTTCGTCGGGAGCTGAGCGAGTATCCTGAGGCCATGGTATGATGTGTATGATTTTTTGTGTTTTCTTATGTGACTGAATGGCAACTAATATGATGCATGTATGGTGATGCAGGTGGTGTGGAGACCCTACCTGGGCATGGGCGACGCTGGCCAGCCTTGGGTTGTAGCGGGTCTTCCTCGTTTTAGGCGGGACGTGTGGGTCCATTGCCTGAACGAGATCGAGCCGCTTCGGCTGAGGCTGGTTATGAGGACGTTGGGGCTAGCCCAGGAGTGGGTTGATGTAGATGAGCCGGCCCGCATCGGGCGGAAGACCAAGGGGAAGGCGAAGATAGTGGACTGGCGTACGCGCTTCCCAGCACAGTACCAGGACTGGCAGCAGGGCGGGGTCCCAGTGGTGTCCCATGTACAGGACAGTACTGATTACCTGAGACGGTACCAGGCTACGTACGGGGACCGCCTCTTCCTTTGTGGTATGGCAGGAGTAAGTGAAATGAAAATGCTTCACCCTTCTATATGTATATGCATGTGGCACTAACTTATGTGCAATGTAGGATGCTCGTGACAACATGATCGCCGACCTGCGGGCCCAGTTGGCGGATGCCAGGCGACAGTTGGTGGCCATCCGACAGGAGTTGGAGATCTTGGGGAGTTTATGGGATGCATTTTTTTGTGACCTGGATTTTTGATACTTGGCCCCTCTAACTGTCGTTTGCTCTGTGTTTCAGCGGGCCCACCAGACAGCGGCAGCCGGGATGGCTGGTGGAGCGGGTTCCAGTTCGCGGGACCCTCCCCCGGAGATCTCTGCCCTTCAGGAGCAACTGGCGTATGCGGTGGCTCGAGCTGAGGAGGCCGAGCGTGACCGCGAGGCGCGAGTGAGTGCCTACTTGGCCCTGACCCTCTTCTAGTCACTCTTTCATCCTTCACCTCTCTCTTACAATGCACACGTACTTTGGCAGGTGGCCGAGATCCGAGAGGCCCTGGCGCGTGCTGTTCGTGCCGAGCAGGAGCGCGATGCTCGGGTGGCGGAGCATGACTCCCGGATTGTGGAGCTGGAGGAGGAGCGTCGATGGGAGGCTGAGGAGCTCCCTCGTGACGTGCTGGATCTGTGGATCGCCCTCGAGCTGTCGAGGAGGGAGGCGGTGAGAGAGAGAGAGGAGAGGGAGAGAGAGAGGGAGGACAGGAGGGTGGAGCGACTGCGAGACTGGGATGAGAGGAGGGCTCTGGAGGCCCAGCTACTGGAGCTCCGATTGAGTCTCGGCACGGCGGAGGGGAGGCTTCGGGAGAGCGAGGATCGGTACCAGAGGGCGAAGGAACGTGGGGTGCGACTTCGTCAGTCTGGTTCTTTTTCCATGGGCAGCTATCTGGTTTCTTCGGCCGAGGAGCGTCGTCGCGCCTTCGAGGCTGGAGTGCCACCGCAGGGCGAGGCGAGCACGACTTCTCAGGGTTCGCAGAGGCCCCCTAGGGATCCCCGGCAGAGGAGGGAGGAGAGAGATGACCAGGAGGGTGGTAGCGAGAGTTAGAGAGTTACTTGTACACGTCACCCTTCTCACTGTATGATGTACTTTGACTATTATATGAAATGGATTTCGTGTGGCATGCCCTTTTCTTTCCCGCACTTTCTTTTGCACCACGTTGTTTACGCTTCACGAGACTTTTGCCCTGGACAGAAGGGAACTACTTTGCACTGGGGGATTATGTTCCTTTCTCCCTTTTTGGGCGCGTCCAGGCGCGAGGACGCGTCTTAATCCTTGAATTCAAATTTAAAGCGTCGGGTGGCCTTTCTTCTCCCGTGCCTTACCCGCAAACAAGCCCGCCTTCCGCCGAAACTCGCTTGCCCCCTTTTTCGTCTTCCTCCTCTTTTGATCGATGGAGTTCGGTGGGCCCGACCATGGTGAAGGTGGAGAGGGACGAGGAACTCCTCGCCCGAGGAGGGACACGCAAGAACACGGAACGGCGTCCATGGAGGAGGAAGGGCCGCTTCGTGCCCCCGAGGGACCTGAGGGGCCCGATGTCGCGGAGGGAGGTGAACACGGTCTGGTAGGTCCTCCGATCTCTTCCTCTTTTGATCCATTTTGAGTTTTGAAGCGAGCCGCGTGAGGGGGGAAAGGGTTCGGCGAGTGTTGCACTCAAATGATGGACGCGTCCTAGATAGGGGACGCGTTCTTTGTTATGATGCGAGGCCCTTCTTTCTTGGTGCAGGACATGGCGAGGACCCTGGGCCTGGCCGATGAGTGGGCGAGTGCAGACGAGCCGAGCCGCGTCAGGAAGGAGAGTCGCGGCAAGGCGAAGCTTGAAGATTGGCGCATACGTCTCCCTGGGCAGCAAGGGAGCGTACTGGTGCAGGATAGTGTCGACTTCCTGCGGTGGCAGAGAGAGAGTTATGCGGAGCTTCCCCAAACCGGGGATACGCGCGACGTCGACGGGTCGCGTGCCCAATTAGCCGAGGTCAGGCGGCAGCTGGCCACCACTCAATAGGAACTGTCGCTCCTGGTAAGCTAAGTGCTGCATTTTTTTTGTTTTTAAATGTGGAGCTTAGCTGACTACTGTTGTTTGTTCATTCCAGCGTGCCCAGCAGACAGCGATGGTGGGAGTGGCTGGCGGCACATCTTCCAGTTCCTCGGCCCCTTTTCTTGAGATTGCCTCCCTCCGGGAGCAACTTGCTGGTGCGGTGGCTCGGGCTGCCCGGGCGGAAGAGGAGCGTGATGCCTAGGTGGCGACTATAGCAGAGCTGTGACATCACGGTGAGGAGAGACCTTCTCCAGACATCCTGGAGTTATGGGTTCTTCTGCAGATGATGAGGAGAGAGGCAGAGAGAGAGAAAGCCGAGAGAAGGTCCGAGCGACAGCGGGATCAGACCGAGAGGAGGGCCTTGGAGGCCCAAGTGAGGGAGCTCCAGCTGGGCCTTCAGGCTGTCGTGCAGAGACTAGGAGGGATGGAGACGCGCTACGAGAGAGCGCGAGAGTTCGGGGAGCGACTGCGCCAGTCTGGTCGTTTTACCGCTAGTGGCTTCTTTGCCACGCCAGGGGAGGAGCAGCGAGTCATTGCTGTGGAGCCGGCGCCACGAGGCGAGGCGGGTGCTACTGCACGGGGATCCCGGAGGCTTCTGAGGGACCCTCACCTCAGGGGAGAAGAGAGGGACGCCTAGAGGGATGAGCATGAAGATAATGGCACGAGTTGGCGAGCTAGTGGACCTGCCTCATCTCTATGATTTGTAGTGTTTATGACAGCTTATGTAGAATTATGAATGGAGTGATTTAATTTTCTGCTGCTTGTTTGTTCTCTTGTGCGTTCCTTCTTCCCTACACTTCCTCTCCTTTGCACTGTTCCCATGTGATGGGTCTGCCGAGACTCCACCCCAAGCAGAGAATCGCGTCTTGTTGTGACCATTTTCCACGGGAATCTGCCATCGAAGTCAATAATGACGGCCCTAGTTCCTTCTCACGGATGTTGCGTCAAATTTTACGGACGTCCTTCAAAACATGATAGGGTATCCCTAGACAACATAGGGTGCTAGTCGTCATATTCTTCGTCCAATCAATCACCCTGTGCGAGCGGTGAAGTGACACACGGGACCGCATGGCAGGTGCCTCATTGCAAGGGCTATCATTAAAAGGTGATGGAGGCAATCTTGACCCACACTCCTTCCATTTCTATAAATTCTTGTCCCTTTTATCCTCCCAGGTATATCGAGAGCTAACTCGAGGAGCACAAGTTCTCACGGGAGAGGAGGAGTTCAAAATTCCGAGAGTTGGATGGAGGGCGAATCTTCTCACTCCTCGAAGAGAAGCAGATCCAGTGGTAGTAGTTCCAGGAGGCTTTCGGACCTCGAAGGGCACTTCAGCGAAAGGGCCCAATCACAACTCGTAAGCCAAGTTTTCCTGCCCTTTTTTCCATTCTTTTTTCTTCCTTTCTTTCTGACCAAACCTCCTCTCCATTCCCTGCATGTGTAGAGTGTGATGAAATCACAGATCTCATGGGAGTTGGCAGTGGCAACATACCGAGGTCTCCCAGATTTTTAAAAGGTCAGGCTAGACGTGATGGGTTTTGGCACCTTTCTTCGGATCGAGCCGATCCAGCTTGACCTGGTCCTGATCCAAGCCTTGTGTGAGAGATGTGATCCAGTGAGTCGGGCATTCCTGATGCCCTGGGGGCACATGGTGCCCAGCTTGGAGGATGTGGTCCGGATCACAAGCCTGAAGGTGGAGGGCGAGGCAGTAACCGGGGTTACTTATGCGGATTACCGAGAAGGTGCTCGGAAGCTACTGGGTTTGGACCTAGATGGTCGGAAAAATAGGTCGGTAGCTAGGGCGTCCCTCATGGATGCATTAGGGCTCACCGACACTCGTCGGCGGGACGACGAATCCTCAGATGAGTTCATGGAAAGAATGGAAATAGGATGTCGTGCCGTGTACTGCACAGATTTCGGCAACTGGGAAAGATGCAACATAGATTTGAGGAGATTTCTCCTCTTCCTTTTGGGGAGATTGGTACTGAGCTCGAAAGGGGACGGTATCCAATGTCGCTTCCTGGAGCTGCTATCAGACCTTGAAAGAGTAGGGTACTATGCCTGGGGAGCCGCCATGCTGGCACACTTGTTTGCAGGTCTGTTCCAAGAAGCGGACCGTGAGATGACTGTGAGTGGTTTCACACCATTCATCCAGGTATTTTTGGTTTTGTTTGTTTTGTATATTTTTTCTTGTTTTGTTTTTTTTTTTGCAAGGTACTGATGACCTACGCCGAGCAGCTGTGGAGTTATTATTACCTCCCCATGGGGAGAGCTCGGCATTGGCGACCCGCGATGGTGCCGCTAGCCAGGCGGTGGGAACCCATCATGAGTGCGGCACCCCTAACCTACCAACTGATGGTGCTAAGGCGAGAGCTACAAGAGTTCCCTACAACGATGGTAAACTGGAGACCCTACTCAGACATGGTCGATGCCGACCAGCCGTTGGTTCTAGCAAGTCGTGCCCGGTTTGGACGGGAATTGTGGATGCACTGCCTGAATGAAATCGAGCTGCTTCGGCTACGATTGGTTATGAGGACTTTGGGACTGGCTCAAGAATGGGTGGATTCAGCTGTGCCACCTCACGTTGGGAGAGAGACGCGAGGACCGGCGACCTACATTGACTGGCGCGTGCGGTTCCCCGAACAGTATGAAGACTGGCAACGGGGTGGCACGATTGTAGAATCACATGCGCGGGATAGCGAGGACTACTTGCGTCTATATAGGACAAAGTACGCAGAGCGGCTCCAACCCCGGGGACTTGTGGAGGTAGATTTCCCCTTTTTCTCTTTTCTTCTTTCTCCCTTTTTTTTGGTTTTCTGGTGAAAAATGCTGACTCGTATGGCTGCAGGATGTCCGGGATGCCATGATAGCGAATTTATGAACTCGCTTGGCAGAGATGGAACAAAAATTGGGCGATACCCGTGGAGCTACGAGCGCCTTGGTAGGTGTACAGTGCGTTCCTAATTAAAACCCCAGATTTTAAATGTTGGCTGCTAATTCACGCGGTCGTAGCATGCCCAGATTGGCGCGGCTTCCCCAGCGATGGGAGTAGGTGGTGCCTCTTCTAGCTTGTGGATTCCCACCTCAGAACTTAACCTGCTTCATGAGCAACTTGCTCACGCCACGCAGCGTGCTGCGGAGGCAGAAGGGATGCTCTGTATACAGGTAAAAGTTTCAGTGTTGAGTTCTCTTTGTTTACGCTTTATTGCGTATCTGAGATGGTACATTTGGCAAGAAAAGGAGACGGAAGAAGCGCTTGCCCAAGCTGCACAGAAGGAGGCTAGGATAGCAGAACTGGAGAGGGAACTGCGGCGTCATCCTGATGACGACTCTTCTAGGGATGCCGTGGAACTGAGGATCACTCTCCAGTTGGAGAGGGAAGACCGCGAGAGAGAACGTGCAGAGAAAGAAAGAGACGTAGAGAGAGAAAGGGCCAACAGATTGACTGAAAGGGAGGAACGAAGGACCATGGAGGCCCAACTATTTGAACTCCGAATCAGCCTTGGTCTTGCTGAACAGTGGCTGAGAGATGGTGAGGAGCGCTACCGAAGAGCACGAGAGCGTGGCTTTCGTGTTGGTAGCTTCTCTACTGCTTTTGTGGATCAATGCCGAGATGTGGGAATAGGAAGGGGAGTGCAGAGCAGTAGGAGTACCGCTTTTCGTAGTTGGGTAGCGCCTTTGAGAGCACTTTGCCCGGAGAGTAGTGGGACGAGTAATGCAGAGAGAGAGGGCGGAACTTGATGTAATTTTTTTTATTTTTGAAATAAAATACAAGGTTCGGTTTGTTTGGTTTTCACCTTTGCTTCTGTTGCCTGAATCCCTGCACACATCACTGAAACAAACAAATCAGAATTTCTGTTCTGACTTGGCCCCTTGCTCAATAAGCAAATGGTCACTGTGACTGTTCTTGATAACTGGTCAAGGGGCCAAGCCTTTAACGAAGGCAAGGGAAAGATGTGGTGATGATGGATGCAACAGACAAGTATGCGAATGTAAACGATATTAAAGTGAAATGCTGCATACCAATGCAATCATGCAGAATTGATTTGTTTTTCTTTTTATATTTGGCATTTTTTTTGTTTTGTCATAAATTTTTTTTTTTGTTTGCAAATATGTACATTTTCTCTTTTCCATTTTTTGTTACTTTTATTATAATTTTTTTTTTGTTGCTAACGCCTGGCAAGCACCCAAATGGCACCTAACCTACGTGAGAACAGGGGTTTCTTACTAACCTCCCAGGTATCCTAAGTGCACATCTAGGTTGATTTGGGCCTCTAGACCCCTCGAATGATGATCCCGCCGGCTAAGACTTACCCTGATGACAATACCGTCATGCCATGCTTAGGCTCCCAGTCGCTTTCGACCACAGGGATTCACCCAAAAGGTGTTTGAGGTAAGAGATTTGCCCGACCCGGGTCTGTTTCCTCACAACTCTAGATGGTATATGATGGAACACCCTGGAACCCTAACGACCAACCGCGCGACGCTGACCCGGAATCAGACGTCGTCGCACCCATAGGTGACGCGCTTGCATTGGCCTAAGCCCGAGGTTAAACAAGAAGACATCAAGGCGGTAAACAGGGGTCTTGACCAGCCAGAAACACGGAGACTCCTTCGCAGCGATAGCTTTTGCTTTTCAAAGTAGGCAACCAAATGTGTATATTAAAATAAGGTCACAGACCCTAGGCAGTTTTCACCCTTCAGAAACTCCATCGAACCTTCATCTTTAGAGGGAGAAGGAAGAGTGTAGGGGATAAACCTCCCGAGAGGATCGGCAAAGCCGTTAACCCGGCGAGCGAATAAGGGCCCATTAACTCTTTCCTTTCGGACAACTTCGGACCAAATCTCGAGCGTTTACATTCCACGGCCCCTTTTGTGGATTCAAACTTTTGCTTTGAGGGGTTCCGTTTATCGCAACAGGCACGGTCACAACCAGGCTCTTGATTTTGATTTTGATTTTGTATTTCTTTTTGTGAGGGAGATATAGTCGTTTGACGTTTGTGGGCTCCCTTTCGTATGCCTGCGGGGACACTGCCCTCTTCTCGTGCTCTGATCGATACTCGAGGAAATGGATCCTACTCTTGCCTTTGGGGTTTGAGTTTCGGTTTCTCATGCTCAGCGTTTTAAGGGCGCCGACTGTCTCATTTGGTCGAAGAGAAAAGAATAAAGATTACAGCTTCCGGAGATCTTCTGGGTGGGGCCCCACCGTAGGTGATGCTACCGACTTTTTTGAATAAAATACATAAGTGAGCACATGTTAGCTTCCTTCGAGCGAGCATAGGCTGACGTGGCCGGACAGGGATCTCCACGGTTTTGGCAAACCAAGACCCGGTGCCTACCAAGCCTTAATGGGCCCTATCCTAACATGAAGGTTAAATGCAGGGACTTAACTATATGGTGACTGCCCGACATCAGCATTTTGAATTTTCCATATTTTTAGTGGTTTTCAATATTTCTTTATTTTTGATGTTTTTTATCTTTTCATCATTTTTTTGTTTTGTGCTAAGGGTAGTATTTCTTAAGATAAAGTCCATTCCAAGGGTGGGATAACTCGATCCCTTCGGCGTTGATTAGTTTGTAGGCGTTGCCAGGGTACACGGCTTGAATTACAAATGGTCCTTCCCAATTGGGTTGGAGCTTAGAACGCGGCCCTCCAGGTTTGACAAAAATTCTTTTTACGACCATCTCACCGACTTTGAATTTTCTCTCAACGACTTTCTTTTGGTAAAAGCGAGCGAGTCTATTTTGATACACACGCGCGTGTTCGGCAGCGGCCAGCCGCTTCTCATCCAAGAGTTCCAACTGGGCGAGGAGTGAATTACGACGATCGTCGAGGGGAAATTCCTCGTCCAATTGTACCCTGAGAGAAGGGATCAGAGTCTCGTACGGGACTACTGCTTCCATACCATAAGTAAGGGCAAATGGAGTCTGCCCGGTGGGGGTACGGATTGACGTGCGATAGGCCCATAGGGCTTCGATAAGTTTTTCTGGCCAGTCTAAAAACTTACTAGACTCGCAGGTTTTTTTGATGATTTTGAGCAATGTTTTATTGGTGGCCTCCGCTTGGCCGTTACCTTGTGGGTAATAAGGTGATGAATGATGCAATGTAATTGCGTACCTTTTGCAGAGGTCCTGTAGGTCCTGAGAAATGAACTGTGGCCCATTGTCGGTGACGATCGTGCTTGGGACGCCGAATCTGGCGAGGATGTTCTTCATGATGAACTTGCAGACTGTTGACGCCTTGATTTTCGCGTAAGCTTCGGCTTCGGCCCATTTGGTGAAGTATTCCGTCGCAGTAAGGATGAAAGATTTCTGCTTGGTGAGGGAATTGGGATCACCTAGGGGACCAATGATGTCGAATGCCCACATGGAGAAAGGCCATGGGGAGGATATTGGATGAAGTGAGGAAGATGGTGAATAGATTTTATCGGTGTGAAGTTGACACTTGACACACCTACGGACATAGACAGCACAATCCTCTTCCATAGTGGGCCAATAAAAGCCTTGCGAATGATCTTCTTGGCGAGCATCTGACTATTCACGTGGCCACCGCACACACCCGAGTGCGTCTCCTCTACACATTTCCAAACCTCATCGTCACCAAGACATCTTAACAGAATACCAGTAAGGCTCCTCCTATAGAGTAGACCTCCAACCAATGTATATTTCTGAGCCACCCTTCTTATGGCTTTCTTGTCCTCTGTGGTGGCCCCTTCAGGATAAGACTAATCTTGGTAGTATTTGACGATTTCATAGAACCATGGTTTCTCTTCATCAGCCAGTTCTTCTTCGGCCTCTGCCAACATGATCTCCCTCTTCTCAAGGATATCTTCATGCAGGATCTTTCTTCTATCCTGTCTTTGATATTTACGTAGGAAGCATCATCGATTGCAGGGGCGTGAAGTTTGTAGATGGAAATGGACTTAAACCATCTTCCTAGAGGGAACCTTATGGATGATGCCAACGAGGCGAGGGCATCGGCGAGAATATTCTGATGACGAGGGACATGAACAAAGATTAGTTTTATGAACAGTTTGGCAAAGGCAGCAGTGAGTTCTTGGTATGGCTTGAGTTTGGGATCGCGAGTGCGATATTTAGTGAGCACCTGGCGAAGGATGAGTTGACTATCACCTACGACTCGCAACTCAGTGATACGAAAAGAATGGGCAAGTTCTAGGCCAGCTAGAAGGGCTTCATATTCGGCTATATTGTTGGTGACTGGAAATTTGAGTTGGTATGCCAATGGGAATGTGAGGCCTTCAGGCGACAGGAGGGCGATGCCGATTCCTCTCCCTTGAGAATTCAGAGCTCCATCAAAATATAGCGTCCACATTGGCTCCTCTGATTCGTTGACGGACATTAGTTCATCATCTGGAAACTCTGATTGGACGGGATCGAACTTGGGAAGAGGATGGTGAGCGAGATGCTCGGCTATGGCATAGCCTTTAATCACCTTTTGCTGGATGTAGGTGATGTCGAACTGAGAGAGAAAACTTTACCAGCGTGCTAGCCTATCCGTAAGGACGGATTTCTCCAGAAGGAATTTGATAGGATTCATTCGAGCAATCAAATGGACCTCATGAGCCAAGAAGTAGTGCTTCAATTTCTGCACTACCCAAACGAGGGCAGCACAGGTTTTCTCCATGACGGTGTACTTCTACTCACAGGGATTGAGAAGTTTGGACAAGTAATAGGTTGCCCGTTCCTTGCCTTCTTCATCAGCTTGTGCGAGGACGGCTCCCACGGAGTCATCCAAGACTGAGACGTAAAGGATCAGAGGTTTTTCTGGTTTAGGTGGAATGAGAATGGGTGGACTAGCCAGATATTCCTTCAACCCTTCAAAAGGTTTCTGACATTTAGAATTCCAGTGGAATTCTACTCCTAGCTTGGTCAACTCGTAGAGAGGTCTACACCTTTGTGAATGTTGGGACACAAACCGACGAATAAACTGTAACCTCCCGATTAAATCTCGGACTTCCCTCAAATTCTTGGGAGGCGGCATATCCCTGATAGCCTTGGCTTTGTCGGGATCTATCTCAATCCCTCTTTTACTCACAATGAACCCCAGCAATTTACCCGATGATACACCAAACACACACTTTTTCGAGTTCATTTTCAATTGGAACTCCCTTGACCTCTGCAAGACCTTAGCCAAAACTTCTGGATGTTCCATCCTGGTCCTTGATTTCACCAATAAGTCATCCACATACACTTCCAGATATATGTGCATCATGTCATGAAATATGGCCATCATAACTCTTTGGTAAGTAGCTCCAGCATTCTTTAACCCAAACGGCATGACCACGTAACAATATGTTCCCCAAGGGGTAGTGAATGACGTCTTTTCCTGATCCTCTTCTGCCAAACGAATTTGATTGTATCCTGAAAATCCATCCATGAATGAGAGGGTTTCGTAGCCTGCCGTGTTATCAATCAACACATCAATGTGAGGTAAGGGAAAATCGTCTTTTGGACACGCGCGGTTAAGGTCCCGGAAGTCGATACAAATCCTGACTTTCCCATCTTTTTTTATGACCGGGACAATGTTCACCACCCATTGAGGATAAAGAACGACTCTAATGAACCTGGCTTTGTGGAGCTTATCGACCTCTTCTTTCATTTTCAAAGCCATCTGAGGGTGGAAACGCCTTAACCTTTGTTTTACCGAGACGGACCCTGGTTTTAGGGTTAAACGGTGTTCGACCAAGGTTGAATCCAGACCCGGCATATCCTCATAGCTCCATGCGAACGTGTCCTTATATTCCTTGAGAACCTCAATTAATGCCTCTTCTTCAGAGGGTGGTAGGTTGTCACTTATGAGGATGATCCTGGGGTTTTCCTCAGTTCCCAAGTTGACTTCTTTGGTGGATTCTTCTACGGCGGTTGACGGCTCGTCAAATCTCCTCATTCCACTAGCGTATGCGCCCGCCGCATCCTCATATTCTTCACCCTCATCTTCAGTGGGGTATTCTTCATCCGTGATCTCGTAGACTCCATACCCTTCATCAAATGCACAGTCGCCCTCACATTCTATTTCCGGTAGCTGGATGGGATTTTCTAACAACTGGGGGATGGCAAGAAGGGCCTGACACCTGGCGGCTAAATCTAGAAGGAATCGACGAGGGATCTGCCTACCCTTGGATTTCTTCCTAGGTACCACCCTTGACCTATCATTCCTAGATTGACTGACAATATTTACAGAAGAAGAGGAAGACGAAGAGGATGGTGTATAATGTACAGGAGAAGACCCCTCAGAGGAGGGGTAGAAAAGGTCGCTCATCGGACCTTGGACGGGTGGTCCGCAGGGCGGGACGCACCCGTGGGAGATGTAAGAGGTTTCCTCAACGAAGATGTGTTGTTGAGGAGTTTGAAAATTGACGTTTTTTTTTCGTTTTCATTTTTAATGACAAAGCAGTGAAAAGAGATTGGAGGAGAGAGAAAAGTGGTTATGGCTAGAGGATTGTGAGGCTCATAGAGCAGATCATGGTTGAAGACCTGGCGCGGGTTGAGAAGCCCGCGTAGGTATGTAAGCAAAGAAGGGGACCTGGGAAGATCACCAGACAACTGTCTGGCCCAGGAAGAAGATATCAGCAAAGGTTGAGACGAGTGGACGGAGAAGATGGCGGCTAATGAGCCGTTGACGGCAATGTTGAGGACGGATGAAGGTCCGTTGATGACAGGGTCCTTCTGGCGAGGACGAGGATAGTTTGGAACCTTGGCAAGAGTGGTAATATTCTCTGGCATTCTGGAGATCAATGGTGGTCCTTCAAGCTACGGAGACGAGAACATCCTTTCCAGTGCAACGGAAATGTCCCGTATGTCGAACCATTTGTTCCACTCGCATTCCGGATCTTTGATCTTGCCTCTTTTGGTGATCCTCAGACATTTTTCAGCCAAATATACAGCATGTGATCCCTTATATGCTTCTCGTGGGTGATCTCCCATCTGAACAACGGGCCCTCTGTTGAAGTGGTTTGATAGAGTCCATGTGAGGGGCTTCCAATCCGCCATGAACGGTCCTTTGAAGCCTAGGCCGAACCTGCGGTTCGGCCTAATTTCCTTTGGCGGTTTGAGCCTACCCTGTAACTGTGCGCCCAGACCTTTACCCTATTGGTAGCCAATGTTCCTCATAATCTCCCACCCTTTGGAGTGAAAAGGGAGATATGATGTTGTGGTTGCCCTGACCGGCTTCTTTGGTGCTAGTGGAACGTGAGATAGATCACGCACGTCCAGCAATGACAATATGGGCCGATGAGATGGCCACACAGAGGGCAGAGAGGTGTTGATAGCATCCACTGTGTGAAGGACAGGTGTACTGACCACTTTAATAATCCTCCCATTGTAAGGAAACTTCAGGCACTGATGGTTGGTGGAAGGCACAGCGTCCATGGCTTCGATGTAAGGGTGACCCAGTATAGCCTTGAATGTGGGGTCCATGTCGAGGACATGGAATTCCGTGGGAATTGACATGGGGCCTAGTTCTGCCTTCAGAATAATCATCCCCTGCGGTGGCCTTTTGCTATTGTCATAAGCCGTGACCGTGATCGAGGAAGGTCTTATTTGTTCCTCGTTGACCCCACACAACTGAAGGGTGTCCATGGAGATCACATTTATGGACGCACCCGTGTCCACAAGATACGGGTTTATGGATACCCCATTAATTTTTATTGAAATGCACAGTGCATATTTTCGAGCTTCCTTGGGAGCGAGCTCATAGTTGTGGAACATGATGGCCGGTTGTGTGTCCGTTGGGTTCAGGACGGTCGAAATCTTCTCCACGGGGAGGTCTTCATTAACCATGACTTTTTGAAGATATTCCATCAAGGCCGCCTGGTGGGATGTGGATCTTTGAAGTAGCTCCAGGATGGAGATCCGAGCAGGTGTCTTGTCCAAGTGTTTCAATAGATCATACTGTGTTCCAGGGATAGCTCTTTCTGGTTGTTCTCCATCATCCTTCTCTGGCTGAGATTGCTCAGGATTCTGACTGTTGTGGGGGAAAACCCTGTGGAAAATCCTTTCACTCCGGAGCACCATTGCCTGCGGCTTTTGTACCTCTGTGGGGGTAGCAGTGGGTTTTAACAGAGGTTTGAGGGGTAGTGGTGGAGGAATGGTTGATGAAGTAAGGGTGATGATGGGAGCAGGGATTCTGATGAGGGGTTTGTTAGGTGGAGACATGGTGGAGGTAGAGGGGATATCGCGCGGATTATGAAGGATAAGGGGTATGGAAGGTGGAGGTGGAGACGAAGTAGATGTGGGTAGGGTTTGAAGCGGGTAATGATTTTGAGGTGGGTGATGGGTAATGAGTGGTTTTGAAGGCATTAGTGGTGATATGGTGGAGAAAGACGGGGTTATGTATGGTTGACGGATGATAAGGGGTTTAGGAGGCGTAGTGATGAGGACATCTCCCGGCATTCCCTATGGCACGAGGCGACTCCGACTTCGTGACCCCTTGGAGATGTGGTCCTCATGGCTATCTTTATTTGTTGCTTATGTAGTTTCTTTATTTGAGTCATATCATGTGTAATTTTCCTTTATTTGAGTCCATTATCTAGGTCTTAGAGTTGATTATCCAAGTCTTGAGTCATTTGGACCCTTAGTTGAGGACATTGGGCCCAGTTAGTGGGCTTGGCCCATGGGCGCCCCCCCCTGTCTCTTGGTCTTTTGCATTTATGCACTTTGTTAGGGGATTTTGTGCAAATGGTCCAACTCTATATAAGGACCCCCCCCTCTCCCATTTGTAAGAACTTTTGATGAATTGAAAAATTAAACCCTCAAGTATTCTCTCTCCCTCTCTCTATAGTTCTCTCTCTCTCTCTCACTACTTCTCCCTCTCTCTCTCTAAATTTCGAAATCCCCTCTCTCTCCTCCCTAATCACCCTTCTTTAAGACCCCTCCCCCTTCCCTATACACTCATTCAATTCCCCCTCCAACCCCTAGGTGGAAACCCCTTCTCCTAGGCACCCTTTCATCTTCCCAGGCACCCTTTCACCTTCCCAAGGCCACTCCCCACCCTTCCCAAGCCATATTCCTCCACCCAAGACCCCTTTCCCCTCTCCAAGGGACCCCTTCACCTCCCTAGGTCGTCCATCCCCTTCCCCTCCCTCCTAGGGTCGCACCCCCCTCCATCTCCACCCACATACACCACCACCACCTTAGCCTCCCCTCCACAAATCCATTCCAGCCCGCAGGCAGTTTCTGGCCCCAACTTGCAGAGCATTTTCCAACCCGTTCCAGGAGGATTCGGCATCCAAGCGCTTCAGCAACCTTGTGCATCCACGAGTCTTCTCCGCAGGCGAGTTGGAATCGCTCCGTTCCAAGATCGTGGCCGGCCGCTAGCTCCGTTCTACCGCGACTGCGCACTGGGGGCTCAACCAGAAGGCCATCTCTGTTCGACCCTCGTGCAGCGGCCAAGACTGGAGGAATCGGTCATCAAACTCTTCATCAAAATTCTTCCTCCCCCTGTCAGCTTTCAGAAGCCGAAGACGGAGCATCGTTTGAACGCCGTAAGTGGAAGTTACCATTTTTATACCGCCGGGCGTTCGTTCTGCCTCCTGTCTGTCTTCCCCGACCTGTCCCCCTTCAACGGGACCATCCTGTCCACACGGACTTCAGACAGTGGCGAGGCCGGCTCCGTTGGAAAGTAGACTTCCCCACGCTTCCATCGACACCGGCCGTTTGCAAAACAGAGCCCGGGAGCGTTCGTGGCGTCCTCGGCAATCTGCTGTTCAGAAGCTGAACCTGTGCAGGTCCTGAACAGGGACCCCGTTCGGTCGATCGTGGCAGCCCGGCTCGTGCAGAACGAAAATCCATAAAATTTGAGGCGCACCCCTATTCTGTTACGAAGCCAACGACACCGACCGCGCCTCCGGAAAAATTCCAGAAAGTGTTCTACGGCTACATCAGTGACTGCTGGTCCAGAATCCCAGAACCGGACAGGTTTCGGTATCGACCGCCGGTGTGATAATTAACCAATTTTCCCCACCCCGCTTGGCCGGCTGAAGGCCCCACCCTGCGTGGTGGTAGTGTTTGGTGTAAACTCCATAACCCCCACCCCGAGATCCCCCCTCCTGCGAGAGGCGTAGTTGTGTAATTAACTAACCAGCAGGTCAAGCTACCCCGCCGCGGCGTTCGGGTGCATACCCACGCCTCCCGGCGCGCCCATCGTCTCCGGCCGGGATCGGTGTCTTCACACCGATCAGGTGAGCTTCTGGTCCCTCTCCTGGTCCTCATTTACTTTGCTTAGCTAGTATCGTTTCCTTAGCTCGTTGGCGGTAATTGAGTGCCCGGACTTGATTGTTTGTGAAACCACGAGCGCACCACCGTGGCAAGTGAGAGAGCGCCACCCAAGCCCACGCCCCAGCGTGCTAGCCCGCCCATAAATTGGGTATCCCAGGCCCATTAGGGGTCAGCCATAAGCCCACCAACCGGTGGAAACCTTAGGGTCCCACCCCGGATCCTCGCCGGCATCACTCGGACCCACCGGGAGCGCATGTGCGTCGCGTGAGATAGGTCGCACGGTGAGCCGAATTGAGAGCTTGTATGCTTGTGGATGCATAGGTCTAAGGGTCATTATCATCCTAGGTAGACCGTTTCACATCAAATGGTATCAGAGCAAGTTTTAGACTTGTCTCTACTAAGTCTAGTCCTAGGGCGCATTGTCATCTAGTTCATGAATCATGGCTACCACATACCCATCCCACTCGGCCCACTACCGGGATCCGATCAACCCAATACTTTGGGACATTATTCGAGATGAGGGTGTTACCTTTGATGGGTCGCATGCTAGTGATTACCTCAAGTGGGAGGCTGCAATGGAAAGGAACTTTGAGAGGAATCGGGTATACGGACACACAAGAGTTTGTAGGGCCAAGGGACAAATTCGGGGTCAAGCCAAGATAGAATTGGAACACATAGAGGCCATAAGAAGGATTGAGAGGCAAGAGCCCATTCACTCGTGGGAAGAGATGACGAGAGAACTTAGGAAAATCTACATTCCAGAACCTTCCTACTCTTCCTACTCACACACCCCTAGCCCGAGGAGCACCACCACTACTCAATCCCAACCCGGCCAACTTAAGACCATCCATAGGACTCCGCCCCCACCACCCCTAACCGATCCCCTCTCCACATTTCGCCACCAACTCCTCTCCCTTAGAACCCAACTGTCCCAACTACCCACCCCTCCACCTAGGCCCCCAAAGACCACCACCCTCCAACCCACAAATCCCTACCAAACCCCTCCACCCCAAAGAGTTGAGAAAGTGATTGAAGTTCATGAAGCTCCCCTTGAATGGGAGGAAGAATTTGAGGCACAATGCCAAGAGTCAAGTCAGGAAAACCCAATCCCCACCAACCTTCCCCAACTAAAACTCACTTCCATAACCCTCACCGTTCAAACCCAAGTGGATCCCGTGCCCACCCCTCCACCTAGGCCCGCACCGGTCACCACCCCGCAACTCACTATTCCCCATGAGACCCATACTCCCCAAACCCCCGTAGCCCCTACTACTACCCCTCCATTATCCCCTATAAGGGATGCCCCACCCAAGATCGACCAATCCAACTGTCTTCACCCAACCCACCTTCCACTTCCAACTACAAACCTACCCCAACCTAGACTCCCACTACCTCCACTTCCAACCCCAACCCAATTCCGACCTTGCTCATCACCTTGGGGGCGCCATGCACCTACCATCACCACCCCACCCCGAACATACTCTCTCACCTCTTTGGAGGAGGAACCCATACCCGACCCCAAAGTGGTGAACACCCCGGACCCAATTCCCAACATGGAGACCACACATGTCCAAATTGAAGAAAAAAACTCACATGGTAACCTTCACCCTACACCACCCTCTCTAGATGGGACCGAGCTTATTTTAGGAGAGACCCTTGTTAGCTGGTTGATGGGTAGCCCAATTAGAGAGATAATGGCCCATGCCTACCCTCCCATGGAACAACACCTCCCCATAGTCCCTCTCTCCTCTTATCACACCACTATCCAATCCTCCTATGAGGTTGAGAGTTGGGATGACCTTCTTAAGGGCCTAGCATGGCAAATAGAGTTGACCGACATGTTGGCCACAATGGCTGACCAACCTAGGAGCGTTGACCTCCTACATCTATGTGTCGGATCCATCACCACAGCTTACACTGTAGGTTGCTACACTAGCGACCTCCTTCTAATCCTCCCTACACCGGATGAGCCTGCTGCTCTCCATGAATTAGAATTGCTTATCTCGGGTAGAGTGTCAAACCATCCCTTCCTGGCTGATCCACCCACCAAAGACTTCGGCCCAATTATTTCTTTAGAGAAGGATGACTCACCGCTACATGAGGACCTGGAGTTCCTCTCCCTAGGGGACCCTTACCATGACCCCTTTGACCCCTTCCTATGGGAGTCTAGACCCCCATGCAACCCACCCCCCTTACCCACCACCCACCCTTTCCTACCCTCACCCACCTTAATAGACCAGGCCCACTCTATTTTCCCAGACCCATTTGACCCCTATGAGAGGAAACTCCCACACCAAGCCATACACATTAGGGATGCCATTTGGGAAGGAATGCATGTGTCTAGACACACCACACCGCTTGACATGATTCATGAGTCGGGTCCATTCATTCAAATCACCCACATGACATGTAAGAAGTATGAGTGGTCTATGTACGGATGTAATGGCCCACCCTCGTTCGTCGCAAGTCTTAGGCATGAGAGAAATATTCAAGGAAGTTCGGGTTCCCCGGTAATTATCACCACCATGCATGATAGATCCATCTATGGTTGTCCTGGCCCACCTAGGTCTATTAGGGCCTACATGGCATGGCATGATAGGTCCCTTTATGGGTTTTCCGGGTCTTCCATCCCCACCCCCTTTGACAAGACGCATAAGCCTCCTAGGTCTACCAAAGTCTGTGTAGCACCACTGCATGATAGGTCCACTTTTGGTTGTCCAGGACCCCCATTATCTCCTAGTGAGTCAACATCCACAAAGATACATGAAAACATCCGCAAGCATATAGGCAAAAGCAATGAGGCTTACAAAAGGCAGGCCGATGCTCATCGTCGTCACTATGAATACCAAGTGGGAGACCATGTGATGGTGAGAACGGAGCGGCTCCTCCCAGGGCCCGCCTCCAAATTGAGGACACGGGGTTTGGGACCCTTTCGGGTTCTAAGACGGGTTGGTACCAATGCTTATGAGCTCGACTTACCTAAGGGCTTTGGGGTTCACCCCACTTTCAATGTGGCGGATCTGGTTCGCTATAAGGGCCCCACGGTGGAACCCAGTCAGGATCTCGAGCCTTTACCCCCCCTTGTGAGTGACCCTCCCGGAGCGAAACTACCACCCCGATTGAGAGGCCGACTTGAGCAAGTGGAGGCAATACTGGATGAGCAGAGCACACTTACCAGGAACAGGGTCTACCAGCGCTACCTCGTGAGGTGGAAAGGCCGTTCCCCGACCGAGGATGCTTGGGTAAGCCGAGAGGACTTGATGCGCCTAGACCCGGACCTGCTGGTGCAGTACGAGAGCCGATTGGACCCCTACTCGACGGGGTCGAGTTCTCCCCACCCCGGGGGATTTGATGAGGACATCTCCCGGCATTCCCTATGGCACGAGGCGACTCCGACTTCGTGACCCCTTGGAGATGTGGTCCTCATGGCTATCTTTATTTGTTGCTTATGTAGTTTCTTTATTTGAGTCATATCATGTGTAATTTTCCTTTATTTGAGTCCATTATCTAGGTCTTAGAGTTGATTATCCAAGTCTTGAGTCATTTGGACCCTTAGTTGAGGACATTGGGCCCAGTTAGTGGGCTTGGCCCATGGGCGCCCCCCCCTGTCTCTTGGTCTTTTGCATTTATGCACTTTGTTAGGGGGTTTTGTGCAAATGGTCCAACTCTATATAAGGACCCCCCCCTCTCCCATTTGTAAGAACTTTTGATGAATTGAAAAATTAAACCCTCAAGTATTCTCTCTCCCTCTCTCTATAGTTCTCTCTCTCTCTCTCACTACTTCTCCCTCTCTCTCTCTAAATTTCGAAATCCCCTCTCTCTCCTCCCTAATCACCCTTCTTTAAGACCCCTCCCCCTTCCCTATACACTCATTCAATTCCCCCTCCAACCCCTAGGTGGAAACCCCTTCTCCTAGGCACCCTTTCATCTTCCCAGGCACCCTTTCACCTTCCCAAGGCCACTCCCCACCCTTCCCAAGCCATATTCCTCCACCCAAGACCCCTTTCCCCTCTCCAAGGGACCCCTTCACCTCCCTAGGTCGTCCATCCCCTTCCCCTCCCTCCTAGGGTCGCACCCCCCTCCATCTCCACCCACATACACCACCACCACCTTAGCCTCCCCTCCACAAATCCATTCCAGCCCGCAGGCAGTTTCTGGCCCCAACTTGCAGAGCATTTTCCAACCCGTTCCAGGAGGATTCGGCATCCAAGCGCTTCAGCAACCTTGTGCATCCACGAGTCTTCTCCGCAGGCGAGTTGGAATCGCTCCGTTCCAAGATCGTGGCCGGCCGCTAGCTCCGTTCTACCGCGACTGCGCACTGGGGGCTCAACCAGAAGGCCATCTCTGTTCGACCCTCGTGCAGCGGCCAAGACTGGAGGAATCGGTCATCAAACTCTTCATCAAAATTCTTCCTCCCCCTGTCAGCTTTCAGAAGCCGAAGACGGAGCATCGTTTGAACGCAGTAAGTGGAAGTTACCATTTTTATACCGCCGGGCGTTCGTTCTGCCTCCTGTCTGTCTTCCCCGACCTGTCCCCCTTCAACGGGACCATCCTGTCCACACGGACTTCAGACAGTGGCGAGGCCAGCTCCGTTGGAAAGTAGACTTCCCCACGCTTCCATCGACACCGGCCGTTTGCAAAACAGAGCCCGGGAGCGTTCGTGGCGTCCTCGGCAATCTGCTGTTCAGAAGCTGAACCTGTGCAGGTCCTGAACAGGGACCCCGTTCGGTCGATCGTGGCAGCCCGGCTCGTGCAGAACGAAAATCCATAAAATTTGAGGCGCACCCCTATTCTGTTACGAAGCCAACGACACCGACCGCGCCTCCGGCAAAATTCCAGAAAGTGTTTTACGGCTACATCAGTGACTGCTGGTCCAGAATCCCAGAACCGGACAGGTTTCGGTATCGACCGCCGGTGTGATAATTAACCAATTTTCCCCACCCCGCTTGGCCGGCTGAAGGCCCCACCCTGCGTGGTGGTAGTGTTTGGTGTAAACTCCATAACCCCCACCCCGAGATCCCCCCTCCTGCGAGAGGCGTAGTTGTGTAATTAACTAACCAGCAGGTCAAGCTACCCCGCCGCGGCGTTCGGGTGCATACCCACGCCCCCCGGCGCGCCCATCGTCTCCGGCCGGGATCGGTGTCTTCACACCGATCAGGTGAGCTTCTGGTCCCTCTCCTGGTCCTCATTTACTTTGCTTAGCTAGTATCGTTTCCTTAGCTCGTTGGCGGTAATTGAGTGCCCGGACTTGATTGTTTGTGAAACCACGAGCGCACCACCGTGGCAAGTGAGAGAGCGCCACCCAAGCCCACGCCCCAGCGTGCTAGCCCGCCCATAAATTGGGTATCCCAGGCCCATTAGGGGTCAGCCATAAGCCCACCAACCGGTGGAAACCTTAGGGTCCCACCCCGGATCCTCGCCGGCATCACTCGGGCCCACCGGGTGCGCGTGTGCGTCGTGTGAGATAGGTCGCACGGTGAGCCAACTTGAGAGCTTGTATGCTTGTGGATGCATAGGTCTAAGGGTCATTATCATCCTAGGTAGACCGTTTCACATCACGTAGGGGTAAATGTGGTAGAGGTGGATGGTAAAGTGGGGGAGTGGGGGAAGATGAGAGGGTGTGAAGGCGTAGTGGAGAGTGTCGGTTGATAGGGGATCGGGGTACGGATAAGAGGGCGTAATGGTAGTGGAAATGGTGAAGGTGATACTGACACGGGTTGATGAGAGAGAGGTGGTACCCGGGCAAAGCAAGGGTGTTGCGTGATGATAGGATTGGCGGTAGAAAGAATGGAGGTACTTTCCTGGTGCCACACCTGCTCTCGCCCGACTTCCGGGAAGGAGGAGATGGGGTTAACCTGATAATTGGGCTGTTGGTGCTCCGGTAATGGATTCTGGATTATGCCCATGTCGGGCTGTTGTTGTGGGGCCTGCTGAGACTGTTGTTGTTGTTGTGGTTGCTGCTGCTGCTGCTGTTGTAACTGCTACTGTGGCCTATGAGGAGGTCTCCTAGCCTTAAGAGCGGCGACGTATCGTCTCATTTCATCCCAATCTATTTGATGTTCATCATTCATATCGTGGATGTAATCTTTGAAATGGAAGCAGTAATCTACTGTGTGTCCTGGCTGCCTGTGGTAGACGCAGTATTTGGAGGTATCAACATTTGGGGGCCACACGGGCCTTTCTCTGGGTAGGGCGAGTTGGTTTGATGCCATGAGGGCATTAAAAATGTCTGCTAAGGTTTCTGGCAATGGTGGATAGTAGGCTCTCTTGGGACCGAGCGGCCTCCTTTGTTGCTGTTGGGGACCATAGTTCCCCGGGGGTGGAACTTGGTTGTACTGAAGCGGTGGTTGTTGTTGCTGAGGTTGTGGTTGTTGTTGCTGGGGTTGACGTAATGGAGGCATATTATCCTGGGGTGGATTATTTTGGGGTGGAGGATGAAGAGGGAAAGGACCTGGTTGGAGGGGAAGTCGGGGCATTTGTGGAGGCCTTGGGTTGACTGCATAGTTGGCATTGTTGACCGCACCCACTTGCTCATTTGTCACGATCCCTTCTGTGGCTCCGCCCGGGACACCAGCGCCTGTCTTTCTGACCACTTTGGGCTTCGGTGACTCAAACATGTTCATAATGGGGGAGTCTTTTAACTGGGTTTGGATGTACCGGGCCCTTTCATAGAGTTCCTCCATTGTAGTAAGTTTATTCATGGCCAGGACGTGTCTGAACTGTGAGGTTGCATTAGATACAATCATCTTCACTTATTCGGGCTCGGAGAGGGTATCCCTTATTCTTTCCGCCAGAGACCTCCATCTATCAGCATAGCGGACAAAATCTTCGTCGGGCTTCATCTTTTCGGCCACTAGGTCGGTAATGGAGAGTGAGGGACCGACCCTATCCCTATATTTCTGCAAGAACCTTCTCTGGACTATTTCAAAATTCTCGGCCTCGCGGGGCTCCAAGGAATAGAACCACTCAAGCGCGGGACCATCCAATGATCTCCGAAAGAGGTATGCCAGGGACCTCTGATCATTTTGCCAATAGGAGGATTCATACATGAAATCTTTGAGGTGAATGAAGGGGTTGCCGGTACCATTGTATCTGCGGTACGTGGGTATTTCGGAGGGAGGAAGATGAATGACGGGAAGGATTGGCAAAGCAACCTCCGGGGTGGCTTTCACGTCCACCATCCTTCTCAGATTTTGAAACTGCTCGTCCATGCGATTGAACCTATTGAGGAGCGATTGGGCGAGCTCCTCTGGAGGTGAAGGTGGCACTTGCCACTGGGGGAGAAACTGTCTCCCGGAGACTTGAGGGGGGAACCCGGAATGAGAGGGAGCTGTCGGACTGTCGACAGTTGGCCCTGGCTGAAGCGGTGTGTGGGGAACAACGGGAGTTTGAGATTATGACGGGAACTGGAATGAGGGTGGTTGTTGGCTCACTTGTCCTTGAAGCGAGGGAGATTGGATGGCTTGTGCCAATGAAGGAGATGGAATGGCCTGCACGGACTCTTGGAGAGGTGCGATGGCCGGAGTTGATTCCTGGGGCGTGGGGGAAATAGATTTCCCCTTCAGAATGGCCTGGAAGGCCCGGAGCTGTTCAGAGGTAAGCTCCGTGTTGGCGAGGACGCCCAGTAAGGAAGAGATATCCTGTGGTGGGGACGTGTCCCCGGTAATAACCTGCACCTCATGCGAGGGCTCATGAGAAGGACCCGAGTCCATAGCATAGACTCGCGGGTCGGCTGACAAACCACGACTAGGGTGGTTCTCCTCAAAAGACTCGTGAGCCATGCTCACAGTTTTCCCAGAACGTAAAAACATACACTAGCAAGCAGGTAGCAGAGATTATCAAACAAGTGGATGCCTTTATGCCTTTTTTTGTGTTTTGATTTTGATGATTTTTTTATGTTTTTAGCGAGATCCGAAGTTCACACAAAATAGGGACCCTAGTTTATTTTTGTTTCACCGTCGTGTCAGCTAGGGTCTCTCGTCTCACCACGAATGAAATGACTAACTCTGGGGAACTTCAATGGTACAACCAGCCCAGTGAACGAAGAGGAGATTCTTCGATGTCGGGGACTTACGGAGGTCCCAGTGTAGGAGATTCTAGTCCGTTGAGAGGAATTCCCAAATGGAGAGTCCTTCCTTCACCGGGAAAGGGTGATCCTAAAAAAAAATGAAAAAAAGGATAGAAAAGAGGGATGGATGCATGCAATGAAATGCTGATAGAGATATGGAGTGGGAAAACAACAGAAATAACAGACATAGAATAAACAAACAACCAATCACAACTGACAGTGCTGTCGTGAGCACAACGGGGGCGCGCGCGGGCGCCAAGGTGGAGAGGCACGGATGGTGCCGAACTTGCAAGGGTAGCCGAAAGGAAGCAGTAGACGTCCCACCGTGATCACCAATCTGTGAGCGACGTCACGCGGTTCGGGGTGCGAAGAGGACGCGGAGTGCGCGGGCTCCTCTTTTGTTTGCTGCAACATAGAAATAAGAGAAGAGAGAAGGGGCCACCACGGGAGATTGCTCCGGCGGGGCGAGCGGGACAAATGTAATATAGCAAGATATGGGGGTTAAACGGCCATAGCGGGAAGTGACTCGCCGCGACCTTGGGGGGACGGGAATGGTGCAGAAATTAAATAGCAAGAATTGAAACGGCCATTGGGGAAGTGACTCGCCGCGGCCTCGAGAATATGAGCAGATAAGAATA
Source organism: Amorphophallus konjac (assembly GCA_022559845.1). Taxonomy (NCBI): domain Eukaryota; kingdom Viridiplantae; phylum Streptophyta; class Magnoliopsida; order Alismatales; family Araceae; genus Amorphophallus; species Amorphophallus konjac. The sequence goes on from CM040118.1 coordinate 149,412,332, forward strand.
TAACAGAATATAAGGAGAATATAAAGAGCGGGAATTTAAACGGCCATTGGGGAAGTGACTCGCCGCGGCCTCGAGAACATGAATAGATAAGAATATAATATATAAGAACGGGAATTCAAACGGCCATTGGGGAAGTGACTCGCCGTGGCCTCGAGAATATGAATAGATAAGAATATAACATATAAGAACGGGAATTTAAACGGCCATTGGGGAAGTGACTCGCCGCGGCCTCGAAAACAAGATGTGATCGCCAGGGGCCAAAAGACCCCAAAATAAAGAAAGTGATCGCGCCTACCTCTAGAGCGGGAGATGGCGGGTTGCTTCTTCCTCCCCCTTTGGTCGGTCGACGGAGAGGGCTTTCCTTGGTTACCCTTGAAAAACAATAGACAATAAACAAACGGAATTAGAAAATGGCAGTGTAGTAACAATTCCTTGCAATAAAAGTAGCGAGATCGTGACCTGACACACGCCTGGTTGGTGTGATTTTAAACCCCCCTCGGACTCGAGTAGGAGGAAAATACGATGATGAATGCAAGAAGTATGCAAGAGACGGCGCCCTTATGTAGGGAGATGGAGGATGCAGTATGATGAATGTAAAGAACTATGGAGAAAAGGGGAAGAAAAGGCTTATTGGAGGAGCCGAGGGTGAGATCCGGTGGAGCTCCGGTAACGTAGGGACGACGTGGAAGCGCGGTGGATGAAGACGACCTTCCTCTCGCGAGCGTGGGCACCCGAGAAGCCGACAGAACCTCCACCTACAAAAGACCCCACGGGTTAGAAATGACTCCGTAGCCTCTGGGCTCCGGCAGCCTATCGGATCTCTGCTTGGCTCTCTCAGAACTTAGGGGGGTGGGCCTCTATTTATAGGGCTCCGGAGGGTGGAGGCGTCCAGGACCCTCGACACCTCCATCAGGGCCGAACTAATATTTTATTCTATTTTTATTTATTTTTTCAGAATATTTTTGTGGAGGCGTCCAGGGCCCCGGACGCTTCAAACAGGTCCACCGAACCCCACCGACGGCCGCACGCGGTTTGGCACAACGCGTGGTTTTGTGAGCGGCGCCTCGTGATTTTGAAATGGGCGCGTCCAGCTGCCTGGACGTCTCCACAATTTAGATTTTTTCACACACGACAAATCGTCGTTCGGTGGGCGACGCCCGTGAGGGAGTTGATGGAGGCGTCCAGGGGCCTGGACGCCTCCAAGAAAATATTTTTTTTTATTTTTGTTTTGTTTTTTATGCCAAAGTTGGCATTTTACGTTTTTTATTTTTATTTTTATGGAGGTGTCCAGGGGCCTGGACGCTTCCATTAATATATTATTTTTTTATTAGGTTTGGGCTGTGGAAAATAAATTAAAAGAATGGGGGCGTCCAGGGGCCTAGACGCCCCCATAAAGACCCACCCGGGTCCTCAGTTCAGGCGTTGACGGCCGCCCGGCAGACACCCTTCCTGGTTCCGGAATCTCCTGATGCGTCTGACTGGTGTTGATGCCGTCCGAATGCCGTGACGAGACGATTCCGGATGCCGAAAAGGGCGGAAGAAGACTCAAGAAAAGGAAGCACTCAAGTGATTCAAAACACGTAAGCCGTCGTGGGGCGTTGTATAGTGATATGAGACTTTCTCAGGAGACGTCAGGAATAGCGTGTCTACAGTCAACTCATCAGTTCATCGCGTCAACTCGGTGAACAGTACTACGTCAACCCTGTCAACAGGCAGGGTCGACTCATTAGTTCATTTCTAGTTCACAGGGTCGACTCATCAGTTCATCGCGTCAACGCGGTGAACAGTACTGCGTCAACCCTATCAACAGGCAGGGTCGACTCATCAGTTCATTTCCAGTTCACAGGGTCGACTCATCAGTTCATCGCGTCAACTCATCAGTTCATCACGTCAACGCGGTGAACAGTACTGCGTCAACCCTGTCAACAGGCAGGGTCGACTCATCAGTTCATTTCCAGTTCACAGGGTCGACTCATCAGTTCATCGCGTCAACTTATCAGTTCATCGCGTCAACGCATTGAACAGTACTGCGTCAACCCTGTCAACAGGCAGGGTAGACTCATCAGTTCATTTCCAGTTCACAGGGTCGACTCATCAGTTCATCACGTCAACGCGGTGAATAGTACTGCGTCAACCCTATCAATAGGCAGGGTCGATACTTTCTTTTGTTCCCCATTTTTCATGCCCTTCCAATCCTCCTTTCACTCTGAGTTCTTCACCAAAGTTCTTCTTCTCTTGTAGATATAGATTTTCTTCTTCTACCACATCCTCCAATTCTTCTTAGTTTTTAAGTTATAATTAATTTTCTACGGTTCTGTTTTTTACTCAGTAACTGTTCACCTGCGCTTATAGATCTCATTTTTTTCACATTTTTCACCTTCTTCCTCTCATTTTCTCTCTCTGCACTTTTCATAAAACTTCTTCTTAACCTTCCAATCTATGACTTTCTCTTCTTTCACATATTCTCATTCTTTCTAGATTTTTCATTATTCTCCTTCTTAGAACCCCCTATTTTCAATATCATTTCATTGTGCTTTCAACTTGGTCTTTTTCCACTTGGCCTCTTTCAACTTGGTCTTTTTCCACATTTTTCATTCTCTTGACTACAATTTCTTCTTTCATTATTTTCAGGATTTAGTTTCTCTCATATAACATCTTTAACATGGTGGTTTTAGTTTCACAGAAATTGACATAATGACAGGCCCTTTACTAAAGCATGAACTATATCAAATATAGATATTAGCTAATACATGCTAATCGTCCTAGATTTAAGCTAACACATACTAATTATTCTAGGTATGAGACTAATACTTGCTAATTATTCTGGGTATAAGGCTAATACATGCTAATTATCTTAGGTATAAAGCTAATACATGCTAATCATCTCAAGTATGAAGCTAATGCATGCTAATCGGCTTAGGTATGAAGCTAATACATACTAATCATCTCAAGTATGAAGCTAATGCATGCTAATCGGCTTAGGTATGAAGCTAATACATGCTAATCATCTCAACTATGAAGCTAATGCATGCTAATCATCCTAGATTTAAGCCAACACATGTTAATCATTCTAGATATGAGACTAATACTTGCTAATTATTCTGGGTATAAAGTTAATACATGCTAATTATCTTAGGTATGAAGCAAAGGTATACTAATCATCCTAGATTTAAGCCAACACATGCTTTATAAACACTAAATATCGCATGGAAATGAGCCTAAGACTAAATACCTAGACTAATCATCCTAGATTAGCTATTAGTTTAGTTAAAAGTTGAGAACACCTACCTGTTGGAAGATCATAGTAGCAGAACCCTTCCCTGCAAAGCTTTGCCCCAACCTTAGCTAGCCTAGAATGGGGGTAGCAAAGGGGTATATTTATATGGTCTGTCATGAACGAATGGGAGGCAAGATCTGAAATAATGGGGCTTTACAGCTTGTACAGGCTGTTGGGGATAAGGAATCGAAATGTTGTGTGGTGGATTGTAGCTCCTATGAGAGGGTGGTTTGTTTATTTTAAACTTCCCACTTAACTTTCATGATTTTTATCTTTAAAATTTGATGGAGTTAGTTAATGAACTTTCATGGATAAGATCCTTATATTTTTCTCTATTTTTGCATATAATTGTTTTTGAAAAATTCTTTTTAAATAAAAGTGATACTATTCACGTATGAAAAGGACAGATGCCAACGTAGGTTTGTCTAATTGCTAGCCTATCGTATATAATTATTTGGCACAAAAAGTAAATTGTAGATGCTAGGATTTGAACCCTAGTCATTGGATTAGAAGGCAAATTACTTAACCAACTACACTAGGAAATCACTTGTTAAATAAATAACCTTTACATATGATAACTTCGTGTTCCACTTCTTATATAAACTTCCTAAAGAGTTTATTTAATATTTTTTTTATTTAGAAAATATTAATAATAATAATAATTTTTTTATTATTTTTCATTTTTTATAAGGGGTGCTACACCCTCCCCTACTTAAAAGAATTTGGTCCCCAAATTCAATTGTATAAGGGTAAATTCAACTACATAAGGATACTGTAGAAAGTATAAGATACTTGCCGACTAAAAATAGTTCTGGGTATCTTCTCTTCATAGATTCCTCGATCTCCCAAGTTGCTTCTTGCTCCGAGCATCGATTCCATTGGATTTTTACCATAGGGATCGTCTTGCTCCTTAGAACTCGAACTTCGCAGTCGAGGATCCGCATCGGCCTTTGCTCATAAGTAAGATCCCTTTGAATCACCAATTCAGCATGATTGATGATGTGAGAAGGGTCGTGCACATATTTCTTCAGCATAGATATATGAAATACATTGTGCACTTCCGAGAGTTGAGGAGGTAAGGCAATGCGGTAAGCCACCTCGCCCACTCTTTCCAATACTTCAAATGGACCGATAAACCTTGGTGTAAGCTTGCCCTTAACACCGAATCTTCTAATACCTCGGCCGGGAGATACCTTGAGAAATACATGGTCACCCACTTGAAACTCCAAATCTCTCCTTCTGTTATCAGCACAAGATTTTTGCCTGCACTGAGCTACCTTGAGTCTTTTTCTAATAAGGTGTATCTTCTCAGTCGAATCTCTAACCATATCTGGGCCTAGAATTTGTCTTTCACCGACTTCTTCCCAGCATATTGGAGAACGATAACTCCTGCCATAAAGCGCCTCGAAAGGAACCATTTGAATACTAGCTTGATAGCTGTTATTATATGCAAATTCGGCTAGTGGCAAGTGGTCATGCCAGCTTCCGTCGAAATCTATAATACATGCCCTTAACATATCTTCAACAACCTGATTTGTCCTTTCAATCTGACCATCTGTCTGGGGATGGAAAGCAGTGCTGAAATTAAGTTTCGTCCCTAGAGAGTGTTGTAGACCCTTCCAAAAATGAGAGGTGAAGCGTGGGTCTCGGTCAGATACGATCGAGACGGGAACTCCATGCAATCTAACCATCTCCTTAATATATAGGGCAGCATGTACGTCGACTGACCATCGACTTTTGATGAGTAAGAAATGGGCCGATTTAGTTAACCGGTCGATAATTACCCAAATTCCATCATATCCGCCCCTAGACTTGGGCAAACCCATGATAAAGTCCATGCCAATGTCTTCCCACTTCCACTTGGGAATATCCAGCGGATGTAGCTTTTCGGCGGATTTTTGATGTTCCGCCTTCACTTGTTGGCATGTGAGGCAACGAGACACAAAGTCTGCTACCTCCCTTTTCATGTTAGACCACCAGAAAGTTATTTTCAAGTCTTGGTACATCTTAGTGGCTCCAGGGTGGATTGTGTACCTTGATCTATGAGCTTCTTCAAGAATCTTCTTCTTCAATTCGGGACAGTCGGGCACACATGTCCGTTCATGAAATAGTAATCTGCCATCAGGTGCCAGCTTGAAATTCAGTCTCTCATCCAGCTTGCTCTTTATCTCCACTAGCGAGGGATCCTCTTCTTGTAACTTCTTGATTTCAGGTAGCAAATCTGGATGTAGGCTCATATGAGATAGAATAATACACATGTTCTTCCCATCTGTGCTGATATCAAGCTCAGAGAATTTCTCCAGCAGTTTCCATTCTTGTATCATGCAGTTGGCCAATACTGTTCTCGGCTTTCGACTAAGGACATCAGCTACGGAATTACCCTTACCAGGATGGTACTATATAGTGAAGTCGAAATCCTTGAGATACTCGAGCCAACGCCTTTGCCGCATGTTCGGCTCCTTTTGGGAGAATAAGTACTTGAGGCTTTCATGATCGGAGTACACAGTGAATTGTTCTCCGTAGAGATAGTGCCTCCAGATCTTTAAAGCGAATACTACTGCGGCCAGTTCTAAGTCATGAACTGGGTAGTTCTCTTCATGTTTCTTCAATTGTCGGGAAGAGTATGTAATGACTCTCCCATTCTGCATCAATACACATCCGAGGCCAATATCAGAAGCATCGGTATATACCTCGTATTTTTCTCCTTCTATTGGTAATGATAAGACTGGAGTAGTGGTCAAGAGATCCTTCAAAGTTTGAAAACTCTTTTCACAGTCTTCCTTCCACTCATAAGGCACTTCCTTGCGGGTTAACCTGGTCAGGGGAACAACAATTTTGGAGAAGTCCTTTATAAAATGCCGGTAGTAACCAGCTAGACCCAAGAAGCTCCGAATCTCAGTTACATTTATGGGTCGTTCCCAGTTCTTCACGGCTTCGACCTTTGATGGGTCAACAGCAATTCCGTTCTTCGAAATGATATGGCCCAAGAAAGATACTTCCTCGAGCCAAAACTCGCATTTGCTGAATTTGGCATATAGCCTGTTTCCCCTTAATATCTGCAATGCCTTCTTGAGATGTTCTTCATGATCCTCTTCGGTCTTTGAATAGATCAGAATATCATCAATAAAGACCACAATAAATTGGTCTAAATAGGGCCTGAATATGCTGTTCATTAACTGCATAAAAGTTGCAGGGGCATTTGTTAGTCCGAAAGGCATAACAGTAAATTCGTAATGTCCATACATGCTTCGGAATGCAGTTTTATGAATGTCTTCTTCTTTGATCTTCAATTGGTGGTAACCAGAACGAAGATCAATCTTGGAGAAATATAAAGCTCCAGAAAGTTGATCGAACAGCTCATCAATCCTTGGCAGTGGATACTTGTTCTTGATTGTAAGGTGATTTAGATGCCGATAATCTATGCATAATCTCATCGATCCGTCCTTCTTTTTGACGAATAGCACGGGTGCTCCCCATGGGGAAGTACTCGGCCTGATGAAACCCTTGTTCAATAACTCCATTAGCTGCTCTTTTAGTTCCTTCAGCTCAGCAGGGGACATTCTGTATGGTGCCCTAGAAATAGGACGAGCACCAGGGACAAGGTCGATTGTGAACGACACTTCCCTTTCCGGGGGTAAGCCGGTTAAATCTTCTGGAAAAATATCAGGAAAATCCCGAATTACACGGATGTCTTCAAGTTTAACCTTCTCGACTTCCGTGGCAGTCACGAATGCTATGAAAGTCATGCATCCCTTATTCATAAGTTTACTAGCTCGGAGTGCTGATATAAGAAGTGATTTACTCCGAGGGCTATTGTAAACTAGCTCTGGGAAATCTTTGAAAGTTACCTTGCCATGTCGGCAATCTACAGTTGCTTGGTATGTGGATAGCCAGTCGGCACCTAGTATGACATCATACCCCTTTATGTCTAGGCATATCAGGTCAGCAGGTAAATTATTTCCCTTAATCATCACTTCACAGTTTGGATAGTGATAAGTGATATCAAACTCATTCCCAAGAGATGTAGATATGACCAAATCTAACAGTTCATGTTTCTTAGAAAATGAAGCAACAAAGTTCTTGGAAACGAATGAATGAGTTGCTCCGGTATCGAATAAAACTTGAGCAGTTTTTGAACAATTAGTGAGAGTACCTTCCACAATTCCACCTTTAGTGGGTTCCGTCTCTTGGAGAGCTTGCAGACGGCCTTGTTTCTTTACCGGACGCTTCTCGTCTTTGGTGTCTTGTTCCTTCATCAGTGGGCAGTCCGGGATTCGATGCTCTCGGCTCCCACATCGAAGACAAGCTCCTAACTTTCTCCAACATTCCTCGGTCTTATGACCAGCTTTATCACAATACTTGCAAATCTCCTTTGATGGTGTGGTGGTGGAGAATGGTCTGTCATTCTTCTGGAATTTCTTCACCTTAGAGGGCTCCCCTCCCATGAAGAATCGCTTCTTGTTGAAGGATTGTTTGAATTTTCCCGGGCTTGTGACGGGTTCCTTCTTGTCTCTTCCTCGAATTCTCTCAGATAATTCGGTGGCGTCTTCCAGCAGTTGAGCACGCCGAACCATCTCTGAATAGACTTGGATGTCCATCGGGGCAAGTTGTGTGATATAATGGGGCCGAAGCCCATTGAGGAATCTTCTCACCTTCATCTTTTCTGTACACACCAGGTGGGATGCATACCTAGACAATCTGGAGAACTGGGCCTCATACTCGGCCACTTTCAAGCCCCGTTGTTTTAGAACGGCGAATTCTGTGGCCTTCTTTTCTTGGATATGACCGGAGAAGTACTTGTTGTTGAAATGCTCCGTGAATTCATCCCATGTAACATGGTATTCTGGCAGTGTTGCTTCTATGGATTCCCACCAGCATCGAGCGTCCCGCTCTAGCTGGAATACGGCAAGTAAAACCTTCTCTTCATCCGCGCATTGCATCACACGGAAGATTCGTTCCATCTCCTTTAGCCAATTCTCGGCATCCTCGGGGTCGGACGAACCCGTGAACCTCGGTGGGTTCATGTTACGAAAATTTCAGTGGAGATCTCCCGCTCCACGATTTGCTCCGCCTTGGGCCACTTGCTGTAGTGCCTGTGTGAGGCCTTGCACGGTGCGCTGCATCTCGCGCCATTGTGCTCTTTCTGCAGCCATGATCCTACAAAAGAGTTAAGTATGATAAAGATCGGATTTACTTGTAAGGTCGAAAGTCATTGTAGAACTTAACCCATGGCTCTATCCATCTCACCGGGTAAGGTATATCTATCCTTGAACTTGGGTTTTACCTATCCTTGGACTCAAGTTTTTACTTAGATTTCAATTTCTAACCGTTTATTTTTTTTTAGTTCCCTAGGTTTGAAAACCTAGGCTCTGATACCACGAAGATGTCACGCCCCGAGCGCGGAAGATTACCCGGAGGGATGACGCATCTATATAGATCGTGTCAATCATGTAAATATCAGAGTGCGCAAATAACTAAGATTTAACTCGAAATTAATACAAATAGTACGAGCTGACAATTGTCACAACTAATCAAAGGACAAATACATATGTTCCCAGAGTCCAACGACTAGGCTTCAAATCTTAAGCAGTTCTAATCAAGTTGACTAATACAAATGACATAGATGAATTGATACAACTGACATAAGTGAACTAATACAATAACACAAAGGACATGACAATTTGATAACTTCACTCTAACACTCATCACTCAGTCTCATTCCCTTCCGAGTGTTGGTTGACATCCAAATTACCTGAAAATATTAGAAAACAACTAGATGAGCGAATCGCTCAGTAGGAATTACATCTCAAGATTTAACATGCTTTAAGTGGTTTACAAGTTCAATTAATGTCAGTAAAGCTATGCATGTAGATGAGTAGATATCAAGGATTGTAAAAATCGATAAGAGTAGTGAAGGAATAACAAGTGAGAGTATAAGGATTCAAACTTCAATGCAGCAATAGCAAGAGATTCAAATAAGTAATAACTGGAATTAACGAAATCTTTCCAAGAGAGTAAGAACTCATGTCAAGCAAGTAATAGAAAGTAATATAAATTCAAGCATGTAAAACTGGAATTGGCTATTTATCAATTTCATTCAAGCAAAACTTTACCCTTCTGCGGGTCCCAAGTCAAATCAATCAAGTAATATCACGAGAATGAGTGGAATGTCTAAAGCCTAGCAAGCAAGTACTCCGGTGCAATGCCAAACACCGTGGTCAATAAACTTCCATGGGCACAAGTACCTTCGGGTGCTCCCCCCAGGACCAGACAGGGCCCTATATGCACAGCATTAATCATGTATGTCGACATCCACTCTCATTTATAGCCAATGTGGAATTTCAAGGTTTGACCAGTATGATATATAAGGTAGAATTATGGAATGGAATCTAAGGGCGCATTAATGTGTAGGGATGAACTAGGAGTGGAAACCAGTAACGTTTGATACACGGAAAAACTAGATAAGAGAGGTGCCTTATGGGCCACCTGACAATTTTAGAAACGACACCCTTACTGTGGGATGCCCTTTCTGGGAATTATACAGGGTTTAGAGGACCCTGTCAGGAGTTAAATATCCCCTCTCCGGCTGCCATCTATCAATGGAGATGGCAAAAGTGAAAGCCTAATGATCACGTTAACGTAATGAGCTAGCTGTGTCGACTCAATAGTTCATCGCGTCAACTCATCAATTCATCGCGTCAACTCATCAGTTCATCGCGTCAACTCGGTGAACAGTACTGCGTCAACCCTGTCAACAGGCAGGGTCGACTCATCAGTTCATTTCCAGTTCACAGGGTCGACTCATCAGTTCATCGCGTCAACTCATCAGTTCGTCGCGTCAACGTGGTGAACAGTACTACGTCAACCCTGTCAACAGGCAGGGTCGACTCATCAGTTCATCGCGTCAACTCATCAGTTCATCGCGTCAACGCGGTGAACAATACTTCGTCAACCCTGTCAACAGGCAGGGTCGACTCATCAGTTCATTTCCAGTTCACAGGGTCGACTCATCAGTTCATCGCGTCAACGCGGTGAATAGTACTGCGTCAACCCTGTCAACAGGCAGGGTCGACTCATCAGTTCATTTCCAGTTCACAGGATCGACTCATCAGTTCATCGCGTCAACGCGGTGAACAGTACTGCGTCAACCCTGTCAACAGGCAGGGTCGATACTTTCTTTTGTTCCCCATTTTTCATGCCCTTCCAATCCTCCTTTCACTCTGAGTTCTTCACCAAAGTTCTTATTCTCTTGTAGATATAGATTTTCTTCTTCTACCACATCCTCCAATTCTTCTTAAATTTTAAGTTATAATTAATTTTCTACGGTTCTATTTTTTACTCAGTAACTGTTCACCTGCGCCTATAGATCTCATTTTTTTCACATTTTTCACCTTCTTCCTCTCATTTTCTCTCTCTACACTCTTCATAAAACTTCTTCCTAACCTTCCAATCTATGACTTTCTCTTCTTTCACATATTCTCATTCTCTCTAGATTTTTCATTATTCTCCTTCTTAGAACCCCCTATTTTCAATATCATTTCATTGTGCTTTCAACTTGGTCTTTTTCCACTTGGCCTCTTTCAACTTGGTCTTTTTTCACATTTTTCATTCTCTTGATTACAATTTCTTCTATCACTATTTTTAGGCTTTAGTTTCTCTCATATAACATCTTTAACATGGTGGTTTTAGTTTCACAGAAATTGACATAATGACAGGCCCTTTACTAAAGCATGAACTATATCAAATATAGATATTAGCTAATACATGCTAATCGTCCTAGATTTAAGCTAACACATGCTAATTATTCTAGGTATGAGACTAATACTTGCTAATACTTGCTAATTATTCTGGGTATAAGGCTAATACATGCTAATTATCTTAGGTATAAAGCTAATACATGCTAATCATCTCAAGTATGAAGCTAATGCATGCTAATCGGCTTAGGTATGAAGCTAATACATGCTAATCATCTCAAGTATGAAGCTAATGCATGCTAATCATCCTAGATTTAAGCCAACACATGTTAATCATTCTAGATATGAGACTAATACTTGCTAATTATTCTGGGTATAAAGTTAATACATGCTAATTATCTTAGGTATGAAGCTAAGACATACTAATCATCCTAGATTTAAGCCAACACATGCTTTATAAACACTAAATATCGCATGAAAATGAGCCTAAGACTAAATGCCTAGACTAATCATTCTAGATTAGCTATTAGTTTAGTTAAAAGTTGAGAACACCTACATGTTGGAAGATCGTAATAGCAGAACCCTTCCCTGCAAAGCTTTGCCCCAACCTTAGCTAGCCTAGAATGGGGGTAGCAAAGGGGTATGTTTATATGGTCTGTCATGAACGAATGGGAGGTAAGATCTGAAATAATGGGACTTTACATCTTGTACAGGCTGTTGGGGATAAGGGAATTGAAAGATTGTCTGGTGGATTGTAGCTCCTATGAGAGGATGGTTTATTTATTTTAAACTTTCCACTTAACTTTCATAATTTTTATCTTTAAAATTTGATGGAGTTAGTTAATGAAATTTCATGGATAAGATCCTTATATTTTTCTCTATTTTTGCATATAATTATTTTTGAAAAATTCTTTTTAAATAAAAAGTGATACTATTCATGGCACTATTCACGTATGAAAAGGACAGATGCCAACGTAGGTTTGTCTAATTGCTAGCCTATCGTATATAATTATTTGGCACAAAAAGTAAATTGTGGATGTTCGATTCCCTTATCCCCAACAGCCTGTACAAGCTGTAAAGTCCCATTATTTCAGATCTTGCCTCCTATGAGAGGGTTGTTTATTTATTTTAAACTTCCCACTTAACTTTCATGATTTTTATCTTTAAAATTTGATGGCGTTAGTTAATGAAATTTCATGGATAAGATCCTTATATTTTTATCTATTTTTGTATATAATTGTTTTTGAAAAATTCTTTTTAAATAAAAAGTGATACTATTCATGGCACTATTCACGTATGAAAAGGACAGATGCCAACGTAGTTTGTCTAATTGCTAGCCTATCGTATATAATTATTTGGCACAAAAAGTAAATTGTGGATGCTAGGATTTGAACTCTGGTCATTAGGTTGGAAGGAAAATTACTTAACCAACTACACTAGGAAGCCACTTGTTAAATAAATAACCTTTACATATGATAACTTCGTGTTCCACTTCTTATATAAACTTCCTAAAGAGTTTATTTAATATTTTTTTATTTGGCAAATATTAATAATAATAATAATTTTTTTTTCATTTTTCATTTTTTATAAGGGGTGCTACAGGTTTCATCAGGCCAAGTACTTCCCCATGGGGAGCACCCGTGCTATTCATCAAAAAGAAGGACGGATCGATGAGACTATGCATTGATTATCGGCAGCTAAATCACCTTACAATCAAGAACAAGTACCCGCTGTCGAGAATCGATGAGCTGTTCTATCAATTATTTGGAGCTAAATATTTGTCCAAGATTGATCTTCGTTCTAGTTACCACCAACTGAAGATCAAAGAAGAAGACATTCATAAAACTACATTCTGAAGTAGGTATGGGCATTACGAATTTACTGTTATGCCTTTTGAACTAACAAATACCCCTATAACATTTATGCAATTAATGAACATCACCTTTCGGCCACATCTGGATCAATTCATCGTGGTCTTTATCGATGATATCTTGATTTATTCAAAGTCTGAAGAAGACCATGAAGAACACTTGAAGAAGGTATTACAAATATTAAGGGAAAATAAATTATATGCCAAATTCCACAATTGCGAGTTCTGGCTCGAGGAAGTATCCTTCTTGGGCCATGTAGTCTAGAAGAACGAAATTTCTGTCGACCCTTCAAAGGTCGAAGCTGTGAAGAATTGGGAACAACCAACAAATGCAATGGAGATCCGAAGTTTCTTGGGTCTAGCTGGCTACTACCGGCGTTTCATCAAGGACTTCTAAAAAATTATTGTTCCTCTCACCAGGTTAACCCGCAAGGAAGTGCCTTATGAGTGGAATGAAGACTGTGAGAAGAATTTCCAAACTTTGAAGAATCTCTTGACCACTGCTCTAGTCTTATCATTACCAATTGAAGGAGAGAAGTATGAGGTATATACCGATGCTTCTGGTATTGGCCTCGGATGTGTATTGATGCAAAATGGAAGGGTCATTGCATACTCTTCCCGACAATTGAAGAAGCACGAAGAGAACTACCCAGTGCATGACCTAGAGCTGGCCGCGGTAGTATTTGCCTTAAAGATCTGGAGACACTACCTCTACGGAGAATAATTAATAGTATACTCCGATCACAAAAGCCTCAAGTATTTATTCTCCCAAAAGGAGCTAAACATGCGGCAAAGGCGATGGCTCGAATATCTAAAGGATTTTGACTTCACTATATAATACCATCCTGGTAAGGGTAATTCCGTAGCTGATGCCCTTAGTCGAAAGCCAAGAGCAATTTTGGCCAACTGTATGATACAATAATGGAAGTTGCTGGAGAAATTCTCTGAGCTTGATATCAGTACAGATGAGAAGAAGGGGTGTATTATTTTATCCCATATGACTCTACATCCAGATTTGCTGCCTTAAATTAAGAAGCTACAAGAAGAAGATCATGTACTGGTGGAAATAAAGGACAAGCTAGATGAGAGACCCGATTTCAAGCTGGCACCCGATGGTAGATTGCTATTCCATGAACGGACATGTGTACTCGACTACCCTGAGTTGAAAAAAAAGGTTCTTGAAGAAGCTCATCGATCGAGGTACACCCACCTTGGAGCCACTAAGATGTACCAAGACTTGAAACAAACTTTTTGGTTGCCTAATATGAAAACGGAGGTAGCGGACTTCGTGTCTCGTTGCCTGACATGCCAACAGGTGAAAGCGAAACATCAGAAATCCACTGAAAAATTGCATCCGCTAGATATTCCCAAGTGAAAGTGGGAAGATATTGGCATGTACTTTATCATGGGCTTGCCCAAGTCTAGGAGCGGACATGATGGAATTTGGGTAATCATCGACCGTCTCACTAAATCGGCCCATTTCTTACCCATCAAAAGCCGATGGTCGATTTATGTACTTGCTGCCCTGTATATTAAGGAGATTGTTAGATTGCATGGAGTCCCTGTGTCAATTGTATCTGACCGAGACCCACACTTTACCTCTCATTTCTGGAAGAGTCTACAACACTCTCTGGGGATGAAACTCAACTTCAACACTACTTTCCATCCCCAGATAGATGGACAGACTAAAAGGACAAATCAAGTTGTTGAATATATGTTAAGGGCATGTATTATAGACTTCGGCGGAAGCTGGCATGACCACTTACCCCTAGCCGAGTCTGCATATAATAATAGCTATCAAGCCAGTATCCATTCTCAATCTCTTTGGGCAGTCTTTTTCAGGGCTAAATACACTCAGAATACACATCTCTCTGAGGTCAATTTCAAAAACATGAAGGGAATCAACAAGAACAGCTAGAATAAGCAAAAACACTCATCTTGGAGCACCAGAGGGTCATACTGGGTGATGGGGCTCAAACCAATTTCTGGCTAGATACATGGTTGGGAAACAGAACTCTTGCTTCTTATATATGCACTGATGGCACCATCAACACTAATGCTACTGTTCAAGACATCATTATGACTCCAAGGCCGGAGGACACTGCTGCATTGGAACTTCACCTTCCAGCTGAGATTAGGAGAACTTTATCTCCATCCCTTTTAACTCATCACTCTGATCACTTCATCTGGTCACTTTCAGGGAATGGGAACTATTCTGTCTCTTCCATTTATAAAAAACTGATGCAACCTCAACACTATCAGATTATGGAGGTGCATACCAACTGGAAACGCATTTGGTCCCCTTGGATTCCAACCAAAATCTCACTGCATATATGGAAAGTTTTCTTCAACTGCCTGCCCACTGATCAAAATGTTAAAGCTAGTGGTATACCTATATGCTACAAATGCAATTGCTGCCAGAACCATAAAGCAGAGGATACAAATCATCTCTTCCTTAACAGTGACTGGGATGTGAACATATGGTCCTTCTTTCAAAACAAAGGCCTGGAGATTGGTGGTCGGACAATCAGAGAACTAATCTCCAAAAATATTCAAAGTGCTACTGGTACATCTCTATTTGGTCTCTTCATTATTGCTCTAACTGGTTTTAGCCTGTGGGAGATCTGGACTGCTAGGAACTTTGTCCTCCGTGATGGGAAGCCTCCTAAGATCTAGCAAATGATCCCAAAAATTCTCTCCCAGGTGAGACAATCTTTAGCACTGTCTAAGCTTCGGGAAGACAAACATGAAAGGAGAACTGTTCTAGCAGAATGTGGAATCCAGGCCATCAGGAACAACAGTCCAAAACTGAAGTTCATCAAATGGCAATTCCCACCCTGGCCTCATATTAAACTGAACACCGATGGTGCCTCCAAGCTAGCTCATATTTCAGGTGGTGGTGGTGTCATCAGGGACTCACATGGATCAATCATCTTGGCTTTCTCCCATTTTTATGACCAAGCTAGCAGCATGATGGCAGAGGCTCGAGCACTCCAGGATGGTCTAAAATATCTGAGAACCCTTACTACACACCCGAGCACCATTGAATGTGACTCCCAAATCCTGGTCCAAGTTATCAACCAAAAGATTCCCTATCCTTGGGAAATTTTGAAGTATGTGAGGGAAATCTGGACCCTTCTCATGGCAACTGACACTATCACTCACATCTTTCGTGAAGCCAATAAGGTGGCAGATTCTTTGGCCAATCTAGCTTGCACCAACAAATGTAATCTTTATTTTTCCTCACAGCAGCAACTTCCTAGTGCTGTTAGAGGTTTTGCCCGTTTGGATAAGCTAGGAATGCCTAGCATCCACACAATGTAATTCCCTTGATTCTTTTATATGAATAAATCCACCTCCTAGCAGTGCATCCCAATGCACCTAGGAGAGGTTTTTGATAAAAAAAAAAAGCCAGTATCCAAATGGCACCTTTCGAGGTACTTTATGGCAGAAGTTGCCGATCTCTAATATGTTGGGACAAAGTCGGTGAAAAATAAATTTTAGGCCCAGATATGGTGAGAGATTCAACTGAGAAGAGACACCTCATTCGGGAAAGGCTAAGGATAGCACAGTCCAGGTAGAAGTCATATGCTGACAATAGAAGAAGAGATCTGGAATTCCAAGTTGGAGACCATGTTTTTTCTAAGGTATCTCCCGGCCGAGGTATTAGAAGATTTGGTGTTAAGGGCAAGCTTACACCGATGTTTATTGGTCCATTCAAGGTATTACAAAGAGTAGGCGAGGTAGCTTACCACATTGCCTTGCCTCCATAACTATCAGAGGTGCACAATGTATTCCATATTTCTATGTTGAAGAAGTATGTGCACGATCCTCTCCACATCATTAACCACGCTGATTTGGTAGTACAAAAGGACCTTACCTACGAGCAAAAGCCAATGAAGATCCTCGACCGAGAAGTTTGAGTTTTAAGGAACAAGACGATCCCTATGGTGAAAATCCAATGGAATCGATGCTTAGAACAAGAAGCTACATTGAAACTGAGGAGTCTATGGAAAGAAGATTTCCGGAGTTATTCTAGTCTGTAAGTACTCTACACCCTCTATGTCATACAATTAAATTTGGGACCAAATTCTTTTAAGTGGGGAACAATAGAGAAGTTGAACTTCTTAAATAAAGAATCCTACATGAAGGCCTTATATAAATAAACATACCTTGTGAGGACTACTATATAAATGTACAAAGCCCAACATCACTTAAATGCCAACACATGGGTAGTACGTAATGGGGGTTCTCTTTTTCCAACCCCAATAGGAATGGGCGCCCCTTACCAGGGCGCCATTCACCAAATGGAGCCCCTACACTAGGGCGCCTTTTACCTGCAAGGCCCCCATCCCACACCATAAAGGTAACCAATTATATACACACGTGAAGGTTGCAGTTTTTATCTAAAGCCATGAAGAATTTACGCCCTCATGGAAAAGCGTCATTTACATGAACAGGGTCACCCATTAAAAGGGCGCCCTTATACCAGGGCGCCATCTCCAAAGTGCTTCTAGAAGACTTGAGACATAAATAACCTCAATTAGCTAGCAAGGTACCCTTATCTGACCAATGGACCCCTAAGGGAACACTAATAGCAAGGTTTTTGGATCTTGTTCCTAATGAACCTTACGGTTTTATTCTTTATAACTATTTCCTCTATTGAGGGCAGAGACTATTGCCGTCATCCTGCTATCTACAGAAGGGAATATCTCCCTTCTTTTCTTTGGAACATGTGAAGGAGCGTCTTTTCCTACACTCTACGTCCTGCTGCTGGAGCTTTGCGGCGGCGGAGAAACGTGTGGTTCTCTTATTGTTTATTCCCTGAAGCTCTGTTGCATAGATGAGAAGGGCTAGCTTGGATTTCTTATTCTTATCACCTATACCACGTATACCACTCCAAAAAGGTAGGTGTTCTCAAGATCTAGCCCAACCCGTAGCTAAAGTAGGGTAACATAACATGCTAGTATAATCCATATGTCATGCCATACATCCTCTTCCATACTCTATAGCATGTAACACGGGTTTTAAGTAGAACAACTATAGCCTGTTACACCAGTTTTCTACATAGTCTGTTATACTGATTTTATGGGAATTCGAACATATCTCATTACACCAATTTTTACAGCCTTAAAATATCATGTTTAGCCCTAGTATATAAGTATATAACATGTTTTACAAGATATACATATATGTTTTAAAAACCCAGAATGTCCGGCCCTCAGGTAAAGGGTGCCCCTCACCAGGGCACCATTTCCTTAAGGGGCGCCCCAAGCCAGGGCACCATTTAAATGAAGACTATTCATAGTGTCGTCAATTCACTTTCCAGCAATTAATAATCAACGCATTCAAAAATTTATAGCTATTGAACTAAACCATAAAATTCTTGCATGAATATGTTTCTGTGATCCCGATATTTTTCTCTACCTGTCCATATCCTTACTTCTTGATTCAGAAAAACTTTCTACTGATGAATAGTAAATTGTGTCTAAAACACACTTGTGCGGTGCGTATAACTGTCACAGAGAATAGCGCCCCTACCTAGGGCGCTATTTTTTGAATGAAGACCCTCCAGAGTGTCGCTATTTAAATAGAGACACTCCAGAGGGACGCCATTTTCATATGGTTAACAAAAAAAAGAAAAAGAAAAATATATATTACTTGAATAATGGCAGCCCTTAGGGTGCCATATACTGAAAGGAAGGCAGCCCCTGGGGCGCCAATTGATGTGAACAGTGACCCTCCAGAGTGTCTTCAATTAAATGAAGACTCTCTGTAGGGGCGCCATTTCTTGAAGGCCAGTAAATTGATCAATGTTCAAAAATTAATATCTATGAAACTAAAATCCAACAATTCTGCATGAACATATTTCTGAACTCCCGACAATTTTTTTTGTATACCCATGATCTTGTTTCCGGATTTCGTGAACCTACGACATTATGAATAGTGTTATGAGTCTAAAGATGTACTTGCTCGGTGTAAATAGGGCCGAAAGAATTGGCGCCCCAGGCTTAGGGCCGAAAGAATTGGCGCCCAAGCCTGGGGCGCCAATTAGTTGAATAGTGATCCTCCAGAGGGTCGTCATTTAAATGAAGACCCCCTGGGGAGGTGCCATTTTCCATATATATAATTTCTGAAATAGTGCATGACCCCGACCAATTGATTGAAAGAGTGTCTGACCCCCACGCGCCAATTCCCTGAAAGACTGCCTGACCCCCAGGTGCCATTTCCTGAAAGCCTAAAAGCAGGGCTAACCCCTGGGTGCCAATTCAGTGAGGCAGCTTGCTAGCCACCAATTTCATCTAGATGATTCAGTGAGCAACAGATTCCGTTCTGATTCTTGATTTGTCTCGTGGGTTATACTGACATAACCCTAGTTCATTTCCTGCATGACATATGCCTTGAACTCCATTCCATGATAGTCCACCTTATGTATATCCTACAATAGTCCACCCTTGAAATCCTATATTGGCTATAAATGAGAGTGGATGTCAAAAGAAATACATGAAATGCTGTGCATATAGGGCCCGATCTGGTCTTGGGAGGAGCGCCCGAAAGTACTTGTGCCCATGGGAGTTGAATGATCACGATGTTTAAACATTGCACCGAAGTACTTGCTTGCTTGCTTGACTTGAGACATTCCACACTACTCTCTCATGACACTACTTGCTTGACTTGAGTTGCGTGGCCCAGAATGGGCAATACTTGACTGCGTGGCCCGAAAAAGGGCAAAGTACTTGCTTGATTGAAATCGCCAATTCCAGTAAAACGTACTTGATATTACTTTCTTGAACATGAATTTCACTTGCTTGAACATGATTCTTACTTGCTTGAACATGAACTCTTGCTTTCTTGGAAAAAAAAATTTGTATCGACATCTATAAAGTTCTTGATATCCTGCTTGTCAAATACTTGAAATCATGCCATACTCTCTCTTCATACAGTTCTTGATCTCTTACTTGTTCATCGTGCATAGCTATACCGGCATTACATGTAACATGTAAACCACTTAAAGATTGCTCAAACTTGAGATGTAATTCCTACTGAGCGATTCGCTCACCTAGTTGCAATTCTAACATTTTTCAGGTAATTCGGATAGCGACATCCACACGAACGGGAATGAGACCGAGTGAAGAGTGCTAGAGTCACGATCATCTACTGTCAACTAGTCGCGTCTTCTGGTTTTCTTGAGTCCCCTTTGTACTTCCAGTTATATTAGTCTAGTTGATTGAAGCTTGTTAAGGCTTGTAGCCTAGTATTTAGATTTTAAGAATGAATGTCATGGAATAGACTTATCACCCTTTGGTTAATTGGATAATTGTCAACTTGGACATTGGTATCATTTTAAAAATTTAATCTTAGTCATTATTTAGTCTTTTGCGCACTCTATCTTTTGTCAAAAAAAATGTATACTGCTCTGATTGAATGGTTCTATATAAGCTGGCCACGACCTCGGGTATCTTCCGCGCTCGGGGCGTGACACTGATGCATCATGATCTTACCTTGTACTCTTAAGTATAGTTCACTGGAAAACTCCTTTTCTCAATGAAGTCCCATACCCTAGCCAGAGATTTCTAAGTACATGTCCATAAAGTATTCTCTCTCTTACTCCAGGCAGAGAGTGAATGATCCCTTGTTGTTAACTCAATTATCTTCACATGAGTCCCACTGAGTCCGAATAACCAACTATAAAGAACCACAAGGCTGAAGTTCATAAGTTAGTAATCAAATACTCAATGGAGTCCATGCAAGACCTCTTTGGTGACTCAGGTCTAAGATCCAACTGTGCTACTGTGACATTAGAATTTCCTGATTGATAGTCAGCATGGTTACATGTCAAGAATTCTAGATCGGGTCAGTTCAGTGAACTCATTCCACTAATGAGCACCTGCACGTGTACCTTGTTGTCACCACACTGGTGGTTATGAGATCGACCACCCTCATCATATGAGAGAGTACCACGTGCACTGGTCTATCCGAATCTTCAATGTCCCTTTTTGAAGATCCCATGACCAGGAACATTTAGAATACAAACCTCTGGATGACTGATCTCATTATCACAATCTCATCATGATGCAGTCATCATTGCTCGTATTCAGGGACTTCATCACATTACAACATACACACCATAACGTGCTGGGAATGTAATGAAGAAATGGAATTACTATTATAATTGAATGAAATCGTACAAGAAATGCTGCCATCATAACACTTATGATTGGCTTGTAGGGCATACATCTCTAACAGGTAATGGCGGAGATAATGGAGATGAGGAAGACAGAAGAGATGATGGAGGCAGCGGATTAGGTGATTTCGGGAGAGGAGGTGGCAAAGGCGATGGCGATGAGGGGTTAGGTAATGAGGATGGTAACGGGGATGGAGAGAATAAAGAGAAGGGTGAAGCGGAGGGTCGCGGCGCCCACCGTCGACGTATCTACACGACAATGGGAGTAGAGGTGATGGTACTAGCCTGAGTGAAGGTTTGGGCATGCGGAGGTGATGGAGATAGGGTGGGTGACGACAGAGATGGTAATGGGATATTCGATGACGGGGTAGGCGACGGGATAGGGGGTGGGATAGGTGATGGAGCAGGTGACTGAGCAGGTGTAGCACTGGATAGGGAGTCAGAGGGGTGCCCTTGGTCTTGCAACGGAGGAGATGGCTGCCTGGGCGGCGCCTGTTGTTGCTGCTACTCACTGCGAAGATACAAAACAATTTTAGGAATAGCAGGCCAATTGATCCTCTTATTAGCTTCCAGACTATAAACACAATCCTGAAACTCGGGGTAATCCTCAACCAAATGCCCTCGCTGACATTGATATGCACAATATCGGAGCTGATCTCTGACCGTGGGTCGGCAAGACTCAACCAGAGGAAGTTGCAACATGTGTGTGGCCATTAAAGCACTAAAGACATCTGAGTGAGACTCCAGCAATGGAGGGTAATGAGCCCGCTTCGGGCAAGGCGGATGCTGAGAAATATAGGATGGAGAGAAGACTTGCGGAGGAGGTTGAGGTTGCGAGTGTAATGGTGCGTGGCGACTAGTGGAGCGACTAGGCGAAGGTGCATGATGAACGGGATGGGTTGGTATGTAATGGATGCCATCCACTTGCTCGGGGTTTGGTGTTCCCTTGACCGAAGGTGGATACAAATGTGGGTATACAGAGGGCTGACCATGATTGGCGGATGGTCGACTTATGGAAGGTTGATATGTAGAGAATTGGTAGGAGGCAGAGGGCTGACTCGTGGAAGATGAGAAGGAGGTAGATGTGGATGGAGGACTCATGGAGGGCTGGTGAGAGGTATAGATGGATAGCGAGTGTGGAGGGGACTCGGAGTCAAGGGAATTTTGATGTTGATGGCGAATGAAGCGAGCTCGAGTGTGGAGTTATTATGAGAAGGTAATGTCATTCAAGGCTAAGATGAAACAATATTCAGGCGTTGCATTAGAAATAAGCATCTTAATCTGCTCATTCTCCGGAATATGTCCCGAAACTTGCGTGGCCATATGATGCCAGTGGTCAGCTGTTGGCATCGGCTTATTTTTTTGAATTAATCAAGGATTAAGCATAGGGAAATACTGCCTAAATAGAGTAAAATGGCACAATGCCAAAGGTGCTCTACCAGTCGAGTTGTGCTCAAAAATCGAGACGTGTCGCCAGTCCAGGCGGCACAACATAACAACCGGGGATCGCCCCCGAGCATAGGGCACTACACCAGCCAGTTTTCTGATAACCGAGCCGGATCCATGGTTCGGGACAACTTGCCGCATCAAGCGGCACTCTGAAGAGATTCGGGGATCACACCCGAACACCCTGCCTACGGTTTTACGCCACCGACATCTCAACAACCGGGTTAACTGGGGACTCAGAATAGCCTGCCGCATCATACGATTCTTCGCCAAGGAGCGAGGGTCACCCTGGCCACCAGACAAATGGCATCATCATGTCGACGCCCCAATTACCGGGCCCAATCAAGGGTCCTAACCAGCTAGTCGTGACCTATGGCAACATCAACAATCGATCGAGCCCACCCCCCATCACTCATTTTATGGGTTTACCCGCGTTCAACACAGCTACCCGAGCTGTCCCGGGGGTGCCCTGACTACAAGCTACGCCATGTGGCACCCAGGAACGAGGTCAGGGTCTACCCTCGAGTTGCCTCCCTCCAGCCCTTTGAAGTTAAAGGAAGACCCATCTAGGCGAACCACAGGCTTTAGGAACTCACAGCACCCTTATACGACCCATGCACGCGTGTTGGAAATTTTTCCGAGCACCTGGTGAGCATGTATGCTCAAGCCACTCTACAGTAAGCCGGAGCCCAACTCGGGACTCCCAGCAACCCATCGCGTCATGCACCACCATCGCGTGCCCTCGCACGCGGGTCGACCTGCACGGTCAAACCCTGACTTATGGCAGTCAAACCCCCAGAAAATTTATGTTTATAATAGGGGCATTGCTATCTTTTGGTACCCTGACATATGGCAGTCAAACCCCTAGTCAAACCCGTAGTCAAACCACTGGTCAAACCCGGGTAAACCCCTCAGTCAAACCTGCGTAGACCGCTCTCTCTCTCCCTCTCCCTCCAGTCCGTCAAAACCCCCTGGGGGGGTTTGGGCGGACCAGCCTCACCCCCCAGGCTGGTCCGCCTAAACCCCCATAAAACAAAAAAGGGTTTTTCTTTTACAAAAAAACCCTAGCCCATGGTCGGCCTAAACCCATCCGGAAACAAAAAAAGGATCTTTTAATGAAGAAAAAATCCTCCGTGAGGGGTTTAAGCGGACCAGACCAGCCCCTTGGGCTGGTCCGCCTAAACCCTCCCTCCCCCACTCCGTAAATAAAAAAAAGTATTTTTCAAGGGTTTAGCTGGACCAAGTTGGGCCCCTAACTTGGTCCGCCTAAACCCTTCCCTGACCCTTCACATTCCCTATAAAAGCCCCCCTAGAAAGCTCAAGGGACATGACATGCAATGCAAGAACCTACGACCTAACTGCTGCACCCTCAGAGTTCCTCCGCAGGCACCCAGCAAGGGTCGGGGACGTGAGGAGCTAAGTGCACGCGTGGTTGGCTTTTTGATCGGCTTGTACACGCAGAGGGTATGTCACACGTACTCCCCTTACGCGGCGCCTAGTCATCGCACACATGTCCATCCCCATCGCGTATAAGGCGTTATGACAATGGCGAACACACCCGCATCCTGGGTCCGCCCGCGTATGACAACCCACGGTGGCTACACATACGCCATGATGCCGCACCTACTTTCAACATGGAACCGCGTGCCTACTGCATGCCCGAAGCTGGCCGCCGACCGCTCTGACTGATGACTCTAGTTAGCCAGACCCTGGCCCGGGAGTAATATTCTCGGGGTGGCCTTGACTCCCCAACATGATGGCATTCGCCTTCCGTGGCCCGGACCTGATTGCTCACCTTGAGCCGCGTCCAACCTCCATCAGGCACCAGCCCACGACCGCCCCTGCCACCTAGGCAGTCGGGCTTGTCTCGATCTCCTCATGGAGAGCCTCTGTAAAACACGCGGATATCCGCCTCATCCAGCATTGACCCGGGGACCGACCCGTGCGTCAGAATTGTCCCGCGGCTTACGCCAGTTGTACTTTGGCCTCCTCGGCCCATTTGTAAAGCCCACGTGGCTCTCATACAGCATGAAACCAGTTGAATACATGTACCTATACTCGGGACTCAGCCTCTTCACGGCGCCAGTTCCTTCAGTCACAACGATGCCTCCGGCACCCGACTGCCAGTCACACCGTGTAGCAACCCTGGTAAAATCTTAAAAGATGATAAAGGCCCAACTCATATACACTTAAAACATATACCAATTAGGCCAAAAGTAAATAACGCCTCTTAGAAGGTCGTCATTTAATTGAAGACCATAAAACAGGCGCTAATTCAATAATTAACGCCCCTTTGACAGGCGTCATATAAAGAAATTGAAGACTGTGTGCAGAGGCATCATTTTTAAATAACGCCCCAACCTTAGGCGTCATTTTCAAACTAAACCTGCTAGTATTTGGTTCGAACAAGGATGTTATCCGGGTAAGTTTTGATTAGGAAAGTATCAACACGTGGATGTTTAAGTTTAATCAGGAGTCTACCTAGAAGTTTCAACTCCAATCAAACTCCTAGAACCCATTAGGATTCTTTTCCCTATAAATACCATCCCCTCCATCGAACCCATGTTGACCCTAATTGCCAAAGATGTCCTACTGTTACTCTTCTGCCGTGGAAGTTCTTCGTTTTCTTCCTCTTCCTCTTGCTGCCAATACTGTGAAGGGAGGAAGTCGTCTTCTGCTTCTTCGACAGTGCTTCACGTATTGCTGTGGAGAAGCATAAAGCTTCTTCATCCGAAGGTTTCTTCTGCCGTGGGTGTACGTGATGAACGTGCAGTTCTTCATCCTTTCTTCTTCTTCCTTGCTGCACGAAGGATTGAAGGCCATTGCTTTCTTTACCATAACTATTGCTGCTGATTGCCTTCGATTGTTGAAGCTAGAAGAACAAGCTGCTGTGTCTTCTTCCTTCTACGCGGTTACTCTGTTTCAAACAGGGTATCGTTTGTGATCAAATCTTCATATATATTCTTCACTTTCCATCAACCAGATCATCACCAAGGTAGGTTTTCTCAAGACTTAGCAAAATCCTATAATTACTAAGTGAATACATGCATATAGGTCTAAAGGAGTTACATATTTCATTTTTCCAGAATGAATTTTCTCTGTTTACTGCATGAATGAAACTGACGACCCAAGATAGGGCGTCATTTAAAATCAACGACCGTGCAAACAGTCATCTTTTCCTAGATAGTTAATAATTGTACAATGTTTAAAATTTAATAACTATGAACTCTTACATGTACACTAATGCATGACTGTGTCCATAAATTCCTGTTATTTTTCCCTATCTGTTCATGTCTTTAGAATCTTGATCAGACATACTCTAAAAATCATGTGTCTGTGATTGTACCTGTAGGTGCAAATCATATGATAAAGAATTAGCGACCCAGATTAGGTCGTCAATTGAATGAACGTCCCTGTAAACGGGCGCCAATTTAGTGAAAAAACGTGAAATTATAGAAATGGTTACAATATTCCTGATATTAAAATGACGACATATACCCTACCCATTAATTTGTTATATGATGCCCCTGACTAGGGCGCTGTTTACTGAATTGAAGCCTTCATGAAAGGCATCATTTTTATAAAAATCAAAATTAGAAAATATTTATAGATATTAATCTGGATGTAACGACTGAGTGAACAGTCGTCATTTATCGAACTGACGACCCTAACAAGGGCGCTAATTCATAAAATGAAGACTTAAGCTCAGGCGCCATTTGACTGATCCCTGATTTTTCGTGGTTTTTATATAACCCTTGTTAATGGGTTATGCATATGGCACTATATTCCATTCCGTGAGTATAGTCCCATGTTTCTCGTTGTTTTATCGATTACCCACTAATTCTCGGTGATACATGAACTCTCCATAGGACATTCCGTTCCTTTTGATCAGTGACTTTATCATAGAGACCTCCGTAAGACTTCGCTAGCCTTGGATTCCCTCAAGGCAGCCGAGTTGGTTGTACCCTTAAAACCTATGTCACTATTTGATTACCATGTCACTCTAAAGAAACATGGAACACCGGCCCTCATGACTTGCTAACAGGATGTCATGAGAATACTCTAAATTAATGGAATGGGAAACCATGCCATTAGTGTTCTTATGAATTAGGTGCCATACTTGTGGACCTCAATTCTATCTAGCTTATCCTGTCCAAGAATGAGCGACCATCTCCATATGAGCGCTTATTCTTAATATCATGGCACCCAGTTAGGGAGCCTAATCCACCTAGTTTAATGCAAATCGTGGTTATATCGTTACTATAGTAGTACGTCCTTATACATCATGTTCAATTCTTGTGATTGCATTCTACAAAGATCTACCTTAAAGTTCCTACAAGTTCATTCCTTGAAATTCAATATTGGCTATAACTATAGTGGATGTCAAAAATACATGATCAATGCCTGCGCATATAGGGCCCGATCTGATCCTGGGAGGAGCACCCGAAAGTACTAGTGCCCATGGGAGTTGTAATGATCACGGTATGGCACTGTACCGAAGTGCATGACTAGCTTGATTAGACATTTCCACAAATCTCGTACTCGACTTGACTTGACATGACATGACTTGCGTGGCCTGAAAAGGGTATCTATTATTTGCTTGAAACGTGATAGCCAAATTCTTGACATGACATGATCACATGGATGTGCGTGCTTGATTATCTTGCTATGTTGACATTAGTTCTTGAAAGACTTACTAGTTCACTCACTATCTCTTGATATATAGTCTTGCTTGTTATACATTCTTTATTATCATTTTATGCGAGCATGCATAGCTTATTGCATTTCATGTAAGATGTAATTTACTTAAAGCAAGCAAGCTCTTGAGAGATAATTCCTACTGAGCGTTCGCTCACATAGTGTTTTCCCTATTTTTCAGGTAAGTCTGAGGACGAATCTCAATCGGATGGGGAAAGTCAAGAGTGATGAGATTAGAACTACTCCATCTATCCAAGCGTTATCTAGAGCATTTATTTCTACGTTCTTGAGTCAACCATTGTACTTTTTATTTTATTGAGTCTTAGTACTTTCATGAAGTGAATGTAATAGAAGTACTTTGAAATTTATGATTAAATAAAGGATTGGGTTATCTTTACTTGCGCGCACTCTGTCTTTGTGTCGAATACACTAACGCTCTGATTGGCATGATCGATATAAACTCGTCACGCACTCCGGGTTCCTTCCGCGCTCGGGGCGTGATAGTCTTTGTGGTATCAGAGCCTAGGATATTCAATTCCTAGGAAACTCAAGTCCAAGGATAGGTTTAAAACCTTTAACCGGTGAGATTGGGTAGGACCAAGGGTTAAGTTAACTTAGAATCAAAACCTTTGAACATAATCAGATATTAATATAGTTATTGTAATTGTAGGACAATGGCTGCCGAACGTGCCCAGTGGCGCAACATGCAACGCACTCTACAAGGCATGACCCAGGCACTGCAACAGGTGGCACAAGGAGGTGCACATCGTGGAGTAGGAAATCTCCACCAAAGCTTCAAGAACATGAACCCTCCTAAGTTCATGGGATCCACTGATCCGGATGATGCCGAGCACTGGATCCGGGAGACCGAACGTATCTTTCGGGTTATGCAATGCACGGACCAAGAGAAGGTCTTGTTAGCAACGTTTCAATTAGAAAGGGACGCCCGTTGCTGGTGGGAGTCGGTAGAAGCCACATTAGATCAAGGACAAGTTACTTGGGAGGAGTTTGTTGAACATTTCAACAATAAATATTTTTCGGACCAAGTCCAGGAGAAGGCCGCCGAGTTCGCCGCACTTAAACAACGATCCTTGTCGGTGGTTGAGTATGAGGCACAATTTTCCAGGTTGTCTCGATATGCTAAACATCTAGTTAGTACAGAGAATATGAAAGCTAGGAGATTTCTAAATGGGCTTAGACCCCAATATATCACACAGCTGGCACCGATGGACATACAGGTCTATTCGGAGATGGTACGACGAGCTTAGTTACTAGAAGATGCCACGGAGCTATCTGATAGGATCCGTGGGAAGGATAAGAAGGAACATGTCACTAGTTCGGGTTCCTTCAAACCCAATTTCAAGAAGAGGCCGAGTAATGGAGGTACTCCCTCCTAAGAGCAAAAGTTCAATAAGACCAAACCTTTCTCCATCACCACTACACCTTCTAAGGTGGTATCAAAGCATTGTGATAAGGCCGGGCACAAGGCCGATGAATGCTGGAGAAAACTTAGAGCTTGTCTCCGTTGTGGGAGCCGTGAACATCGGATTCCCGATTGCCCGTTGCTCAATGATCAGACCGATGACGTGAAGCGCCCGGTGACCAAGAATGCACGTCTCCAGGCTATAAAGGAGGCGGAACAAGACGAAGGCGGACTGGTAGAAGGTACACTGAAAGTTTGTTCCAAGTCTGCACATGCCTTATTTGATACTGGTGCATCACATTCTTTTATTTCCAAGAGGTTTGCTAATCCATTACCTATGGAACCGGAATGGATAAAAATAGTTTTGTCTACTCCGCTCGGAAACGAAACCGATATTACTCATCATTATCAAAACTGTGAAGTCTTGGTAAAGGGTAGAAATTTTCCTATCAACCTAATATGCATAGATTTAAAGGAATATGATGTCATATTAGGAGCAGATTGGTTATCCATGTATCAGGCAACTGTGGATTGCCGTAATAGCAAGGTCACTTTCAAGGAATTCCTGGAACTGGTGTATACTTGTCCAAAGAGTCGGAGCAAGTCACCTCTTATTTCAGCTCTTCGAGCTAGCAAGCTAATAAGGAAAGGATGTGTATCTTTCCTTGCGTTTGTCACCATTAAGGAGACTAAGGAGACTAAGCTAGAAGACATCCCTGTTGTGCAAGAATTTCTGGACGTGTTTTCGAAAGATTTGCCTGGATTACCTCCACAAAGAGAAGTGGCCTTCACCATCGATTTGGTCCCTGGTGCTGGTCCAGTTTCTAAGGCACCATATAGGATGTCTCCCGCCGAACTCAAGGAGTTAAAGGAACAATTGATGGAACTTCTAAAGAAGGGATTTATTAGACCAAGCACTTCCCCGTGGGGAGCACCTGTGCTGTTTGTAAAAAAGAAAGATGGATCCATGAGGTTATACATCGACTATCGATAGTTGAATCATCTCACTATCAAGAACAAGTATCCACTGCCGAGAATTGATGAATTATTTGATCAAATATCTGGATCCAAGTATCTCTCGAAGATTGATCTCCGGTCGGGATATCACCAATTGAGAATCAAAGATGAGGACATTTATAAGACCGCGTTCAGAAGCAGGTATGGACACTATGAATTTGTTGTTATGCCTTTTGGACTAACAAATGCCCCTGCAGCCTTTATGCAGTTGATGAACAGTATATTCAGGCCTCATCTAGACCAATTCGTAGTGGTTTTCATTGATGATATACTGATCTATTCAAAAATCGAGGAAGAACATAAGGAACATTTGAGGATTACATTACAGATATTGAGGATAAACCAGTTATATGCAAAGCTTAGTAAATGTGAATTCTGACTGGAAGAAGTATCCTTCCTAGGACATGTGATTTCAAAGGACGGATTATCCGTAGATCCGTCGAAGGTTGAAGCTGTAAAGGATTGGGAAAGACCGACCAATGCTAGCGAGATCCGTAGTTTCTTGGGTCTTGTGGGCTATTACCGGTGATTCATCAAGGATTTCTCCAAGATCGCCATACCACTCACTAGGCTTACTCGCAAGGAGATCCGTTATGAATGGAGTGAGGAATGTGAAAGAAGCTTCCAAGCTCTCAAGGATCACCTAACTACTGCCCCGGTCTTAGCTTTACCAGTTGAAGGAGAAAAGTTTGAGGTATACACCGATGCATCTGGCATTGGCCTTGGATGTGTTTTAATGCAACAAGGAAGAGTTATAGCTTATTCTTCTCGCCAATTGAAGAAGCACAAGGAGAACTACCCAGTCCATGACTTAGAATTGGTTGCGGTAGTGTTTGCGCTGAAGATATGGAGACATTACTTATACGGAGTGCAGTTCACTATATACTCCGATCACAAGAGTCCCAAGTATCTTTTCTCTCAAAAGGAATTGAATATGAGGCAAAGACGTTGGCTAGAATATCTCAAGGACTTCGACTTCACAATACAATATCATCCTGGAAAGGGTAATCCTGTAGCTGATGCCCTCAGTCAAAAGCCGAGAGCACTATTAGCCAATTGTATGATTCAAGAGTGGAAGTTGCTAGAACAATTCTCTAAACTTAATATAAGCATAGACAAGGACAGTAGGTGTGTCACATTATCCCATATGATCATACAGCCAGACTTGCTATCCGAAATACAAGGACTTCAGGATAATGATCCCATACTAGTGGAAATCAAAAGCAAGATTGGAGAGCAATCAGATTTCAAGATAGCTTTGGATGGAAGATTATTGTTCAGAGATAGAAATTGTATACCAGATTGTTAGGAGCTAAAGAAGAAGATTTTAGATGAAGCTCACAGATCAAGGTACACGATTCATCCTTGGTCGACTAAGATGTACCAAGATTTGAAAAGGACCTTTTGGTGACCCAATATGAAAAGAGAAATAGCAGATTTCGTGTCTCGCTGTCTCACATGCCAACAAGTTAAGGCGGAACACCAAAAGCCTGCCGGTAAGCTACATCCTCTTGATATTCCCAAGTGGAAATGGGAGGATATCGGTATGGACTTCATTATGGGTCTGTCTAAATCAAAAGGAGGACATGATGGAATATGGGTTATCATCGACCGATTGACCAAATCGGCACACTTCTTGCCAATCAAGAGTCGATGGTCAGTTGATGTTCTTGCTGCATTATACATTAAGGAGATAGTTAGGTTACATGGAGTACCTGTCTTAATCGTGTCTGACAGAGACCCTCGTTTTACTTCTCACTTTTGGAAGGGTCTACAACATTCACTAGGGACGAGACTTAACTTTAGTACAGCTTTTCATCCTCAAACGGATGGTCAGACCGAGAGAACCAATCAGATAGTTGAAGATATGCTCAGAGCTTGCATCATCGATTTTGGTGGAAGCTGGCATGATCACTTGCCATTAGTCGAGTTTGCATACAACAATAGTTACCAGGCAAGCATACAGATAGCACCTTTCGAAGCTTTATACGGAAGGAGTTGCCGATCGCCTTTGTGCTGGGATGAAGTTGGCGAGAAGCAACTATTAGGTCCGGACATGGTAAGGGATACCACTGAAAATATTCGATTGATTAGAGAAAGACTTCAAGTTGCTCAGTCTAGACAGAAGGCTTATGCTGATACACGAAGAAGAGATCTCGAGTTTCAAGTTAGAGATCATGTATTTCTCAAGATATCGCTTGGGCGAGGCATTAGGAGATTTGGTGTTAAGGGCAAGCTTACACCAAGGTTTATCGGACCTTTTGAGATACTAGAAAGAGTTGGTGAGGCTGCTTATCGCATCGCTTTGCCTCCTCAATTTTCCGACGTCCATAATGTATTCCACATATCCATGCTGAAGAAGTATGTGCACGATCCGGCACATATCATCGATCATGGAGATCTGGTGATTCAAAAGGATCTCACCTGTGAACAAAAGCCCATGAAGATCCTCGATCGTGAAATACGAACATTAAAAAGAAAAGTTATTCCCATGGTCAAGGTACAATGGAGTAAAAGCTCAGAACATGAAGCAACATGGGAGACCGAGGAGTCTATGAGGAAACGATTCCCAGAATTGTTCTAAAAAGGTATGTACCCTACACTCTCCACGTCTACATACGATTGAATTTGGGGACCAAATTCTTTTCAGTGGGGGAGGGTGTAACAACCCTGGTAAAATCTTAAAAGATGATAAAGGCCCAACTCATATACACTAAAAACATATACCAATTAGGCCAAAAGTAAATAACGCCTCTTAGAAGGTCGTCATTTAATTGAAGACCATAAAACAGGCGCTAATTCAATAATTGACGCCCCTTTGACAGGCGTCATATAAAGAAATTGAAGACTGTGTGCAAAGGCGTCATTTTTAAATAACGCCCCAACCTTAGGCGTCATTTTCAAACTAAACCTGTTAGTATTTGGTTCGAACAAGGATGTTATCTGGGTAAGTTTTGATTAGAAAGTATCAACACGTGGATGTTTAAGTTTAATCAGGAGTCTACCTAGAAGTTTCAACTCCAATCAAACTCCTAGAACCCATTAGGATTCATTTCCCTATAAATACCATCCCCTCCATCGAACCCATGTTGACCCTAATTGCCAAAGATGTCCTGCTGTTACTCCTCTGCCGTGGAAGTTCTTCGTTTTCTTCCTCTTCCTCTTGCTACCAATACTCTGAAGAGAGGAAGTCGTCTTCTGCTTCTTCGACAGTGCTTCACGTATTGCTGTGGAGAAGCATAAAGCTTCTTCATCCGAAGGTTTCTTCTGCCGTGGGTGTACATGAAGAACGTGTAGTTCTTCATCCTTTCTTCTTCTTCCTTGCTGCATGAAGGATTGAAGGCCATTGCTTTCTTTACCATAATTGCTGCTGCTGATTGCCTTCGACTGTTGAAGCTAGAAGAACAAGCTGCTGTGTCTTCTTCCTTCTACGCGGTTACTCTGTTTCAAATAGGGTATCGTTTGTGATCAAATCTTCATATATATTCTTCACGTTCCATCAACCAGATCATCACCAAGGTAGGTTTTCTCAAGACTTAGCAAAATCCTATAATTACTAAGTGAATACATGCATATAGGTCTAAAGGAGTTACAGATTTCATTTTTCCAAAATGAATTTTCTCCGTTTACTGCATGAATGAAACTGACGACCCAAGATAGGGCGTCATTTAAAATTAACGACCGTGCAAACAGTCGTCTTTTCCTAGATAGTTAATAATTGTACAATGTTTAAAATTTAATAACTATTAACTCTTACATGTACACTAATGCATGATTGTGTCCATAAATTCTTGTTATTTTTCCCTATCTGTTCATGTCTTTAGAATCTTGATCAGACATACTCTAAAAATCATGTGTATGTGATTGTACCTGCAGGTGCAAATCATATGACAAAGAATTAGCGACCCAGATTAGGTCGTCAATTGAATTAACGCCCCTGTAAACGGGTGCCAATTTAGTGATAAACTGTGAAATTATAGAAATGGTTACAATATTCCTGGATATTGAAATGACGACATATACCCTACCCTTTAATTTGTTATATGACGCCCCTGACTGGGGCGATGTTTACTGAATTGAAGCCTTCATGAAATGTGTCATTTTTATAATAATCAAAATTGGAAAATTTTTATAGATATTAATCTGGATGTAACGACTGAGTGAACAGTCGTCATTTATCGAACTGACGACCCTGACAAGGGCGCCAATTCATAAAATGAAGACTTAAGCTCAGGCGCCATTTGACTGATCCCTGATTTTTCGTGGTTTTTATATAACCCTTGTTAATGGGTTATGCATATGGCACTATATTCCATTCCGTGAGTATAGTCCCATGTTTCTCGTTATTTTATCGATTACCCACTAATTCTCGGTGATACATGAACTCTCCATAGGACATTCCGTTCCTTTGGATCATTGACTTTATCATAGAGACCTCCGTAAGACTTCGCTAGCCTTGGATTCCCTCAAGGCAGCCGAGCTGGTTGTACCCTTAAAACCTATGTCACTATTTGATTACCATGTCACTCTAAAGAAACATGGAACACCGGCCCTCATGGCTTGCTAAGAGGATGTCATGAGAATACTCTAAATTAATGGAATGGGAAACCATGCCATTAGTGTTCTTATAAATTAGGTGCCATACTTGTGGACCTCAATTCTATCTAGCATATCCTGTCCAAGAACGAGCGACCATCTCCATATGAGCGCATATTCTTAATATCATGGCACCCAGTTAGGGAGCCTAATCCACCTAGTTTAATGCAAATCGTGGTTATACCGTTACTATAGTAGTACGTCCTTATACATCATGTTCAATTCTTGTGATTCCATTTTACAAAGATCTACCTTAAAGTTCCTACAAGTTCATTCCTTGAAATTCAATATTGGCTATAACTATAGTGGATGTCAAAAATATATGATCAATGCCTGCGCATATAGGGCCCGATCTGGTCCTGGGAGGAGCACCCGAAAGTACTAGTGCCCATGGGAGTTGTAATTATCACGGTATGGCATTATACCGAAGTGCATGACTAGCTTGATTAGACATTTCCACAAATCTCGTACTCGACTTGACTTGACATGACATGACTTGCGTGGCCCGGAAAGGGTATCTATTATTTGCTTGAAACGTGATAGCCAAATTCTTGACATGACATGATCACATGGATGTGCGTGCTTGATTATCTTGCTATGTTGACATTAGTTCTTGAAAGACTTACTAGTTCACTCACTATCTCTTGATATACATTCTCGCTTGTTATACATTCTTTATTATCATTTTATGCGAGCATGCATAGCTTATTGCATTTCATGTAAGATGTAATTTACTTAAAGCAAGCAAGCTCTTGAAATATAATTCCTACTGAGCGTTCGCTCACATAGTGTTTTCCCTATTTTTCAGGTAAGTCCGAGGATGAATTTTATCGGATGGGGAAAGTCAAGAGTGATGAGATTAGAACTACGCCATCTATCGAAGCGTTATCTAGAGCATTTATTTCTACGTTCTTGAGTCAACCATTGTACTTTTTATTTTATTGAGTCTTAGTACTTTCATGAAGTGAATGTAATAGAAGTACTTTAAAATTTATGATTAAATAAAGGATTGGGTTATCTTTACTTGCGTGCACTCTGTCTTTGTGTCGAATACACTAACGCTCTGATTGACATGATCGATATAAACTCGTCACGCACTCCGGGTTCCTTCCGCACTCGGGGCGTGACACACCGGGCCCTGAGCATGATCATCGAGGTCTCCAGGCGCCCGCCTCCTCCAGTCACATCGGGGCCCGCAGCACCCGATCGCTCAACAACTCCAGTCACATCGGGGCCCGCGGAACCTGATCACTTAACAACTCCAATCACAACGGTGCCCCCGGCACCCGACTGCCAGCTACTCCAGTCACATCGGGACCCGCGGCACCTGATCACTCAACAACTCTAGTCACAACGGTGCCCCCGGCACCCGACAGCCGGCTACTCCAGTCACATCGGGGCCCACGACACCCGATCACTCAACAACCCCAGTCACAACGGTGCCCCCGGCACCCGAATGCCAGCTACTCCAGTCACATCGGGGCTCGCGGCACCCGATCACTCAACAACTCCAGTCACAACGGTGCCCCCGGCACCCGACTGCCAGCTACTCCCGTCACATCGGGGCTCGTGGCACCCGACCACTCAACTTCCCCAGCACAATGGTGCCTACGGCACCCCTACTGCCCCGACCTCGACACTGTCTCATGTCAGGAATACATTGTGACTCCCCTCGGGTGCCATCCTACTGAGTCACAGATCCTCTGACGGACACTATGTACAGATACGAAACTACCCACACAATAACGCAATGACCCGGGGACCGTCATTAATGACGGAATTGTCCCACGGCTTGCAAGCACTTGTAATCGGGCTCTCACACGCCCATATAAATGCCTTTCATGTCATAGAAGTCATGTAATCTAGTCAGGGAGTGGATCCCCCTCCTCGCCGGCACCAGTCTCTCTGCCCCAAGTTATCCCTGTTGTGTTGTTGTTGCCCTGTCGTTGTTACATGGACTAAGCCTCCCGACGTCGCGGCTCCCAGGGTCCCTGACTCTCTCTTTGGCTGTAGAAACAAATGTGTTCATATTCAATCCGATGTAAAATAAACACCGGTTGCTTGCGGCCGGTGGGGAAAGACGTCAAGTACACGAATACCCATAATCGCTTACGCACTTGTACCAGCGGAACCTCCTCCTCCACGTGGCGCATGACATTTCGTGCTCATGTGCCGTGCCCTGGCGACACATTCCCAGTCAAACACTTGGTTCTGTCGGTAATCATTGAGAAATCGACTGGCACGCCCGTATTCCACCCAGCCATCCTTATCCCGGTCTCCCAGAATGATTAACCATACGCCATCCCTTCCAGCGTGTTCATATCGTTCTCTCTGCCTTCTTTTCAATACTCTCAGAATCCCTGCATGCCCAGTGAACCTATCTCAGCCTTCCGTAAAAAGGTGAGTGTGCGTCTCCGCCGCAAGGAAAGAACAGAAGTGACTCCCCGTGCGCGTAA
This sequence comes from Amorphophallus konjac, assembly GCA_022559845.1. Lineage (NCBI taxonomy): Eukaryota > Viridiplantae > Streptophyta > Magnoliopsida > Alismatales > Araceae > Amorphophallus > Amorphophallus konjac. Next base: position 149,448,994 of record CM040118.1, read on the forward strand.
AACATCAGCAAAGGTTGAAAATTCCTCGTCGGGCCTCATCTTCTCTTGGGCCAAATTCACAATAGAGTACCTGGGCCCAACCTGGTCTTGATACAGCTGGATGAGTTTTTCTTGAAGAACTTGGAAATTCACAACCTGATCTTGCGATAGAGAGATAAACCAGTCTCGAGCCAGGCCTTCTAATGATAGACCAAACAAATAAGCCATTAAACACTGGTCTTGCTGAAATTGAGCCGACTCATAGATAAACTCCTTCAACTGCACATAGGGATCACCAGTTCCACCATAACGGTGATATGTAGGAATTTGCAAAGGTGACGGAAGACGGAGATTTTGAAATGCAAACGGAACACTTGTTCTACCATACAACTGGGTCTGCAGCAAGGGAAGAAGGCCCATTTGTTGACGCTTAAAATTTGGTGCCAAGAAACCAAACAAGGGCAGCTGCAGAAGAAAAAGATGGTGTGTCGATGCAGCTCTCAAGAGTGCGTTGACCCCATGATGCGGGACGGACACGCGACCTGGGACTCTAGCTCGCGGGCGTCCCTAGCGAGGGAAGACGTGGGACCGTGCGTGATTGAGAAACCGGCAGTGAATCTCGGGTATCGACCTTTCCGCGTTAACTCGGGTCGAGTCACAGGACGGTCACTCACTCTCACTCTCGCAACGGTGATAAAATGATAACACGCTAGATAATCTATCACTCATGCAGCGGCATTTTGCATAAAAACCCAAAGAATCCTAGGGAATGACACATTGGCTTATAAAGCCTTACAATTGTGAACATACTTTCCCAAGGATATAAAAATAAACTAAAGGACACAAATGCAAATAAAATGTTAGTGCTTTTGGCATCGATTCCCATCACCCCACATGCCATTCAAGCTGAAAAGGCCCCTAGACGACTGGGCGCGTCGACGCATGCGTGTTGTGGCCTGTAGTTCAGCCCGCGCAAAGGATGAGCTGCGTCGACGCACATCAGCAGGTTAGTCGACGCACTTGAAGATAGAGAAGAGGAGCCTTCTAGGTGATCAGTAGGTGTGTCAACGCACCTTACAGATTGCATCGACGCACTTGAAGATAGTGGCGAGCCTTCTAGGCGATCAGCAAGTCCGTCGACGCACCTCACAGATTGCTTTGACGCACCCTCAACGGCGAGAGAACCATACCCAGCACGGGACCAAGACACGGCACCTGATCCAAGGCCAATCATTGAGGAATCTCCCATATGAGGATACCAGCTTCCAGAAGAGACGTCTTTTGCAAGAAATACCACCCACGAAATATTCTCTAGGCTGAAAATATAAAAGGGGGGATGAATCCTTCGAAAGAGTGGGGGGGGGGGGCTAAAAAGAAAATGAAAGAGAAGAAAAAATGAGCGAGAGTGCGAACGTAGACGAGAGAGAAGCCTGAAAGGAGCTAGGAGAGATTGAAAGAGGCCAAGCCTTCTTCCCCGTTCCAGGCCCCCTCCCTGAGAGTTGGAGGGCTCGATCAAAGGAGAGAATCCTCCTGCTATAGCACCGGAGTCGAAGCATTTCTTTGATACCCTGTTTCTAGGTCCTAGGTGTTGGATTTCCAGCGTCTCCCTTAGGGATTTGCTGTTCCACGTGGATTATGCGGTCCACGTGGGGCATCGGTGCGTTGGCAGTCCATCCCACCGCGATTATGGGGTCCATGTGTGAAGCCCCTCATGCCCGCCCATAGCACGGATAGACGTGGGGTTCTACAATGCCATAAAGAAATACGGTTTGCCTTCGCTACCAGCTCGAGCTTTTAGCACAACGGTTGGTGCATGATCCTAGAAACTGGTATCAGAGCGAGGTTGTGGGTTCAAATCCCCCAGGTGCCACTGGGGGGGAGATTGTTGGATTTCTAGCGTCTCCCTTAGGGATTCGCTGTTCCACATGGATTATGGGGTCCACGTGGGGCATCGGTGCATTGGCAGCCCATCCCACTACATGGATTATGGGGTCCATGTGCGAAGCCCCTCATGCCCACCCACATCACGGATAGATGTGGGTTCTGCAATGCCATAAGGAAATACGGTCCGCCTTTGCTACCAACTCGAGCTTTTAGCGCAACGGTTGGGGCATGATCCTACACCAGGTGGGTTCCCACCGTGAACAGGGCCCCAAGGGCTTATAATTTCCCTCCTTCTTCTATGTGTTTTCTTTTCTTCCTGATGTACCTTGGGCGATGAGATTTTGAGCCTGAATTCCATGATTGCTCTTTCATTTTTTTATGATAGTGTGATCTATTTCTTTATTTTTTTTTGATGTATGATGAGCTTGTAAAAGCCCTTTGGGGTCCCGCTAGCCCCCCTTCGACCAATTATAAGTCTGGCGATTACTCACTGTAATGAGCATTTGCAGATCTTTTAATCAATGAGTACATGTTACATCGCGAGAATCATTTGCCGTGCCATTCTTTTATTTCTGTTCTCTACAGTCTTTTGCATTTTCATGTCTCTAATTGCCAGAAATGAACCCTCCTGAGAAGAGGGGGCCCTTTCAGGGCTACATATTCTCGATCGTTGGTCCATCCGCGTAGCCCTTGTTCGATGCCCTGGGTCTCTTCCAGATTCTACTCTGTGTGACACCTATTGGTGCTCAGCCACATCCTACGGCGAGTGAAGAGCCCGTAATCAACCAACGCCCTCATGGGAAATATTAATTTCATAGACCCCTTCCCAGGTCTATCCATGGGTCCAGACTGCTACCACCGACATAGGTCTTTTCTAAGCATTTAATGTGCATGCTCTCTGTGTTCGTTGTAGATGTGTTGTGTGAATGGCCATCTACCCTCTCACCCATGTCTATGAGTTGTGGGGGTTGTGGCATCTTCCTATATTTGCCTAAAATCACATTCCCAGTATATCGATCGTACTGGATCTCATGTTAGTCACGCATGAGTGCCCTCCTGTTTGTGTAAATGCCCACAGGAACTCTACCTCTGAAATCCCCTGCATATGCACGTTCCCTTGGTTGCATCCCCTTTGTGTCTAAGTGTGCAACATATCCCGTCTAGGCCTTCGATACTGTGGTTTGTATTCAATCCACTCATTCTATGGTTCAACATGCAAGTCACATCTTTATGTCAGTTATGTACTTCATTAACACCCTGTCAGCCGGTGCATTGAGTCTTATGGTTTCCCATCCCTACTTGGGACACAGATTTGTCAATTCTATCAACATGATATGTGATCCCAAATTCTGGGGTAATAATTCGGCTTCTCCAGTTTCATTTTCTTATGGACCCATCACTGGGAAGTGGTATATTTCCCTGTTTAAGCAACTCTACTATGCTTTGATTTGGTTCCGCGCCTATTGTATGATGTTAGGGTTCCTGAACACTCTTGGATCCCCGGGGCTTGCTCCCTTATAGTATGGTTCCCGGGGGATCCCATTTGAAAGGGTGAATATCGACAGCCACACAATTGGCAATATTTTAAGTCCACGTCTTAGAATTAAGACTGTGGCAACCCGTGGGTCATCGAAACCCTTCGTAGGCTAGTCCTCGGGGTTTCCACACCTAACTCGGGTCACCGGGTGGCCGCTTTCGGATTACACGTCATATACGAGACCATCTCGGATTCTCCGTGGATGAGCACCCAATTTACACCCCCCAAACACTCCGGGTCTAGGGGAGGTGCTGCCGGATTTTTACCAGAAAACTTCGACTAATTACAAGATCAACAAGGTAAAGAAAATGATGAACCAAACGAATGATGATGACAAATGTGCAGCAGGATGATGAAGATGATAACACAAGGACAGTGATAATGATGTTGGCCAAAAGAGTGCTAAAGAAGAAGATGATATAAAGGAAAATAAGAATTCTAAGATCAAACAGGAAAAATCACTGAATGAATGGTTCGTATGCATGTCTATATATATATATATATATATATATATATATGTATAGTCAATGCATAAAAGCCCTCTTCTATTCAAGCTAGGGGTCTGCTGCTGGGGGGGGTCCCTCCTTCCCATTGTATTGCTGCTGTTCGGTGGCCTTGTGTAGAATCCGCACAGGAGTCGACTCCCTTGGGCTGGACTGCTGTCCACGACAACTCCTTTCTTGGTGATAAAAAATGAGACACCTCATAAATGCATTATCAGTGCAGATGGAACGTCATGCATCTATCATGAGTGCAGATAACACATCGTGCATGCACTGCTAGTGCACATAGAACCTTGTGCATCCAGCATGATTGCAGCCAAGCCCTTGCATATCATGCGCATAGAACTTGCATAACCATTTTCTGCATTTGCTAAGAGCCATAGGCATCCCTTGATAAACAATTAGTGCATGAGTTCAATCTAGAAATGTAGCATGCTATCCTCAAAGGAGAGCAGTGGGAATTCAACGCAAGCATGGATGGGGAGTCGACCTCCATGACCTCCAGGTCGACCCCCCCCATTGGATTAGGTCGATCAATCTAAAATTTCGGTCGACTGACCCCGGGTGCATCGACGTAGGAGGTAGGGATGTCAACGGGTCGGATACGGTGCGGATAGTAGATTATCCATATCCGTATCCAATAAAGAAGAACCGTATCCGTTTGTTGTTCGTTAATTATTCGGAAAGTGGTGTATCCGAAAACCGTTATCGAGTATCAGAAAAATACGGTTAACGGACGGTTAGCGGATCGTTATCTGACATAAAAGTACATATAAGATTAAAATTTAAGATGTAAATTAACTCAATTAGAAAAAAATTTAAATTGAAAAGAACAATCCATATGATAAACAAACACATTTTAATTTAGTTCTCATATCATCATTATTCATGAGTCAACATATAATGCAATTAAAAGTATACAAATATATAATATTACAATATCCCCAAAGATAATATGAAACATATAAAGTTTAAATAATAAAATAAACTAACTCTTTTAGACTTTAATTTCCATCGTATTCTCATTCTTTACATACCTTTCATGAAAATAAAGAATATATTAACTTGATAATTTAAAAAATTATAAAAATAACTTGTAATTTAAAAATATTTTACCATCATCAAAATAGAAATGACTTAAATTATACACATATCTCATCTTCAATATCATTTTCTTCAAGACACTAAATTATTTGAGTCAAATACAAACTTGTTTAACAGTAACAGGCGAATACGGATTCGGAATGAGGTGTATCAGTATCCGTATCCGCTAAGAAATCGGATATATCCGTATTCGTATCCATTAATTTATCGGAAAGAAAAATACTATCCATTTGCTGTTCGTTAAGCTAACGAAACGGACAGTTATCGGATTATCGGTTACCATTGACATCCTTAGCAGGAGGCAGGCTGGGTCAACGCACCCACAGCCTGTCAGCTTATTTTGGCTTGTTGGCTGCCCTCTGGCATTAGACCTTTCGCCCCTCTCCTATATATAAATATATATATGTATATGTATGTATATATGCATGCTTTGCCCACATATGAAGAAATAAAGAAAAGAAAGAAAGAAAGAGATGAAATCAAATCTACACTAAAAGATGAGGATCTAACCTCCCCAAATATTCTATGATAAACACATAAAACAAACGAAAATGTGAAATCAATAAAAAAATGGGGGAGATCTGTTCTCTGAAGAAGGGTGCGTCGACGCAGTTTGACCTTGCGTCGACGAATCTGGGCCCGAGGCCAGTTCGGTGCACCCCTGTGCTGACACAGTGCTAGCCTTTGTCGACGTAGTGTGGCTCCGTGTGAAGTCCCTTGCGTCGACACAACCAACACTACGAGTCGACTCTCCTCCTCTAGACAATCACTAATTATGAACAAAAAAAAGGATGAGCGATAAATCATGGATATTGACATTAAAAAATGAATGATAATATAACAGTGAAAGCAATAACATGAAAACCTAATAATAATAAACATGAATGTAAATGCCATCCTTAAGAAATTAATGACATTCGATTTGGGGCCCTCACCTCCCTAAATCCGATGTGAAGGAGATATCAATGATGCCACGGTAAGTCGTGCTTGGACCTCAGGGACCCCCCCATTATGGCCATGGCCTGACTTTGCCTCGGGCCAATAACCTGCTAGATCCAACTTGTTTTCACTGGGGTCTAACCTCGATTCTTTTCAAATATCAAACTTGCCATGCCTCGGCAGACATTTGCTCGAAGATTATTCACATCTTTGTTGTGCTCTCAACCTAGACTCTTGTCTGAACGCGAAATGGTTGATAAAATGATCAACATGATCTAAATGTTTCTGCCCCCAAATATGGGGTGCTCTTATGCAATTTAAGATATCCTTCATGTATTTCATTAATGCTAATTCTTGGCCATATGCCCCTTCTCCTGGCGATTAATCAAAAGTTTTCCCCTCTCCGAGGGGATGTAATTAACGCCATGGCCTTTATGGCACGGCGGGTTCTAGTCCCGACATGATACCCACATTGTCTGACTAGTCAGACGGCGCACACTAACGGGTCCATACCACCTCGGTATTTAGAGTCCGGATAAATTGTTACTTTGTGACTGGCACGCCTACGCACTAATATACCGAAATGAAATAAACAAGAATAAGAAGATGATATCCAACAAATAAAAACATAAAGATGATAAAAAAAGTGTGTCCACAAGTCTGGCACGCCTGGTGGTACTAAGATATCCTTTCATCTTCTCACCAGGATTAGGGGCCCTAACGGCCTCTTCCTAAGATTCTAACTCCTTGGTTTGAAATTGCAGAGGGTTGCATTCGAACAATCTCGATGGCAGTTGTGTTCGGACTGCTCGTTGTCGCTGACCACGCCTGGTACGGCTACTTGGTGGTGCTGACGAAGTTTGGCGATTTCCCACCCATCGTGGGCTTCCCCAACTTTTTGGGGGTTGCATTTGTGGAGCTCCTAGACGCCCAGGAGGTGGAATCCGTAGCCGATGCGGAGGCGACACCAGCTAAAGCTATAGTGGTGGGCTGCTATGTCCACCACATTGACTCCCGCGCTTCCACCAGTAGGAAGCGTATACCGGCTGCCAGGAGGGTGGCCAGGAAGCACGCCGGCATGCTGCAGGACCGGATTTCAATGTCGTGTTGTGGGGAGATTATGTAGGATAATGTGTCTCATGTTGTGTCTCATTTGACTTGATCCTCTGAATTTAATTTCTTATTAAGTTTTGATGATTGGCAATAATATATTTTTTGTCTTCAGCTTTTGGATATTAGAAATTGTGATATTCTGAATCTACTCTTCATTATGGCAACACTGTTAGTATCTTATAGATTCTCATGCTTCAGATGTATGTGTTTCTCACTAAGGTTGATGCTAGTGTGTACGTGTTTCTCATTAAGGTCGGTGCATATTGTCATTTGTACATACTAAGGTCGATGCACATGTTCACTACTGCACAGAAGGTTAGTGCACATGAATAATGCATTGCACATTAAGGTCGGTGCACACTGTCATTTCTACATACTAAGGTCGAAGCACATGTTCACCGCTAGCATAGAGTAAGGTCAGTGCACCTTTCGCTAGTACAAAGTAAGGTCGGTGCACCTTTCACTAGCACAGAGTAAGGTCGGTGCATGTTGCTGAAGGGCTGTGCACATGTGAAGCATAAGGTCAGTGCACATTTGCATTTAGCAAGGTCAGGTCGGTGCACATGTGTTACCAATAGCATGTAAGGTCAGTGCACATGTGTTAGAGATAGGCATAAGGTCTGTGCACATTTGCATTTAGCAAGGTCAGGTCGGTGCACATGTGTTAGCGATAGCATGTAAGGTCGATGCACATGTGTTAGAGATAGGCATAAGGTCTGTGCACATGCGTTAGCGTTAGAAGCATCCGGTCGGTGTACATGCGTTAGCGATAGAAACATAAGGTCTGTGCACATTGCACTATCAGGTCGGTGCACATTCACATTCTAGTCTGTGAGGTCAGTGCATGTCTTCATTCCAGATCTGACAGGTCTGTGCACATCTCTACTCTAGTCTAGAAGGTTAGTGCATGAGTATAAGACTTGGACTATCAGGTCGATGCACCTTTTGCAGTTGCCTGAACTCAAGTCTGTGCAGCTACTGTAGCATTCACTCTAAGATCAATGCATCTTGTTTAAACATCAGTGCATACAAAGAAGATTGAGCATTCATTATTGTCTGAACTTATGGAGCATCTGAGATTTCATTCTTCAAATACTTATCTTCATAAGCCCTATGTTGATCTGACTGCTAATAATCTCTAATATTGACTTGACAGGTCAAACCAACACATCAAGGATTAACCCTGTCATATGCTCGAGCACCTGAACTGCATAAAGGCGGATCACATCTCTTGCACGTGGAATTTAAGTGAAGCTGATTAAGGGCATGTGATCCAAGGCAAGAAGCTAAACTAACACACTGCCACGTTGGATCGTCTCATCCTCCACTTCTGACACGTGGCCTCGAAGTATGCTTTCTGGATAAGAAATTTGGGCGGGAGTGTGTCATCCACGCGCCCAATTCGAATTTGCTGGGGACCACAGAGTTCGTGCTCGATTGGCTATAAAAAGGGACCTGAGCTCTCAAACAAAAAATGAGGAAGTGTGAAACACATCGAAGAAGCAAGAAGTTCTGAGTCTTCCAGAGTTCAGCAGAGAGAAAAGAGAGGGAAGAGCCAGTCCTATAGCAGTGAAGAGAAAGAGTGAAGAGATGAGGTGAAAACAGGGGATCAGAAAGTAGAGAAGTATTCTGAGAGCTGTGAGTGTTCAAGAGATCTGTGAGTGGAGTCTCATTTGTCTTGACCTCTGGATCAAATCCAGAGTCATTCTGCTCGAAGTGAGCTATAGATCGTCTTGAGTTTCTTCCTTGATTTTGTTCTTGTCATTTTCTATTTTACTACGATTTCTTAAGCTATGTGTCAGCAGCAAGGAAGTGTTCCTTGGGAGCAAGCTGTGAGGCTCAGCGGTCTGGGATCTATTCCCCAAAGCTGTGGATCAGCGACTTGTAGGGATCTATTCCCCAAAGTTATGGATTAGCAAATTCAAGTTGTAAGTCAGTAGTAAGCCTTACTCGGTTGAGTAAGGGGTGGACGTAGATCTCAAGCTTGAGATCGAACCACCTAAAATCTGAATTGTCGACTGTGTGATTGAATACTTCTTTAGCTCTGCAAATAGATGAATTTATAGGATCGTAAATTGCTGCATCGTACGAAGTTCAACCTATTCATCGATTGCATAGAATCAATTCTGAATCTGTCTGTGTTAACACCTTGGATCTTACTACATTAATTTCGTTTGATCTGGAATTATCCTTAACTTGCTTAGAGACTCATCGTCATCATTTATCTGTTTACAACTCATTGGTATATCAAATAGCTTCAATCAGAAGGATAGTTTACATCTATCTGGATATCTGAGCTATGCGTGAGGAGATTCTTAAATCAACCCTCTGCCTAGTACTATACTGAGTTTGCTTTGGTGATTGTTGATTAGTTGCTATTTCATAGGAGACTCTCGTTTGATATTTAACCTTGTTAGTAGTGATCGTATTTACAGCAATTTATCTTAATTCCGCATTATCTTTAGATGCTGTAGATTTTAATTTGGGATAGATCTATTCACCCCCCTCTAGATCTATATTCATTCGTTCCAACATGTCGAGCAAGTCCGTCTTGATCAGAGACGTCTGAGTGTTCTTAAACGGCTGGTAGGCCAAGATCGCACCCGACAGGGTGATTCCAACAGTGTTGATGCACAATTCTTTCCAAGCACTGGCCCAAGATAGAACGGACCACTTCGAGTCCAAATCAAGGGGAGGGTTGGCCTCGAAACCGACCATATTTAAACAAGTTTGGATACCCAAGCGGGTGCTGGCCCCAACAACAGTTCAATAGGGACCTGTTGCGGTTGATAAGTTCGAAAGAGAAGAAGAATAAAAAAAGAGAGGATCGAGATGCCAGCCTCGGCGTCTCACAAACTAGCCTTCCGAGCCTATGGTGGGGAGGCAAATATCTATGCACATAATAGAAGATGCGACGGAATGGCTGAACAAAGGCGGCTTGCCCACATGCCTACGAGTCAAGGTAGGGCACCACCACCTGTGATCTGCCCTACAGATGGGCGAGATGATATTACCTAGGGCGTACGGGGATATTTCCGTGGCCTTGGAAATGCCTCTCAAGGAACGCAATGGCTCCTAAAAGCTGTGAGTGCTACAAAGAAAAGCCAGGAGCAACAGGCCGACCCGGAAGAGGCAGAAGATGCGGGGTCAGGCTGTTATGGGCCGCCCCTTTGTGAAGAAACTACACCGAGAATTTTGGTGTTTGATAGACTGACATTCCCTGGTCAGCCGGCCAGGAGGGTGGTCCGGAAGAGCAAGCAACTCCAGATATTCACCTACAATGTGGCTGGAGTGACTGGCCGCTATGGGTCTTTGCCCATTGATCATGAAGAAGTGACTAGGCTTTCTGGAAGACCAGGTCCTGTCACCAGAAGGAAGAAGGCTGCAACTGATGCTGTACAGGCCCTCGCTAGAGAAACGAGCGCAGATGTGGTCGCTATGGCTACAAATGTGATCACTACTTAAGACGATGGCGAAAGACCAGCACCGTTTTCAGATGCCCCATTGGAAGGGGGAGGCCAAGTTCCTAGCCCCTCCACCCACGATGCAACAATGATGCTGTTGCTCCTAAAATACCAAGAGGAGGTAGAAATGCTAAAAAGGCAACTGAGCGAGTTGAGCATGCACGCTTCAGCTTCGAAGCAGGACGAGACCCCTCCTGAAACGTAGCAACGTGGTGCCGATGAGTTCGAGGTTTCACCTCAGGTGATGGCTCCTCAGTCGATGGCCAATTGTGCTAGGGGCATTACCCCGATTCCACATCCGACTCCTCAACATTAGGAGACTGCTACCATACCTCAGGCAACGGTGTTGACAACGCCGCAGATGCAACATGCCCACTTTTATCAAGAGCCGGTGGACCCAGCAGTGGTGAGCAAGCTGATGGTAGAACAAATGATTAACATAGAGCTAGAAAATCGAGGCGGTGATAATTATGCATCCTTTGATGTGTACAAGGTGCCATACCTGATCGACCATGATGCCAAGAGATTGCCCCCCGGTGTCAATAAGCTACCGAAGTTTGATAAATTCAACGGGCAAGGTTTGCCAAAAGAACATATAGCCTATTACATCAACGTGATGGGCGATCTGGCAGCCGACGAGTCCTACTTATTGAAATTCTTTGGGTCATCGCTCACCGTACTCGCTTTTGAGTGGTACTCAAACTTACCCGCCGGATCTATCAACGATTGGCCAGATATGCAATGAAAATTTTGGGAAAGGTTTCACGTCACTGAGAGGGAGGTGACTGTCACGTCCCGAGTGCGGAAGCTTACCCGCGATGCGACAGTGCTTTATATAGAGCCAAAGCAAGCTGGCTATTTGATGGAATTCTTCCTTAGACAATTTAAAGAGTGCGCAAATGACTAAGCAATTTACTAAGCTAAGGCTCAAAATTAACATAATTAGTTTGAGCTATCAATTATTAGAACCAAAATTCAATTATTAGAACTAACCAAAATTGTCAAATTCATAGAATCAACTACTAATTCTCACTCCTTTATTAGTTCTGATTAGGGAAATACAAATGACATAACTGGATAATACAACTGACGTACGTAGGGTTACAATTAACACAAAATAGTGGAATTACAATAACACACTTGACAATACAATTAACATGACAATTGATGGCTCCATTTATACACTCATCACTCAGACTCATTCCCTTCCGAGTGTTGGCTGATATCCGAATTACCTGAAAAGGTTAGAAAATAACTAGATGAGCGAATCGCTTAGTAGGATTTACATATGAAGGTTTAACATGCTTTAAGTGGTTTACAAGTTCAATAAATGTAGGTAAATCTATGCATGCAGACATGTAGATATCAAGGAATTGTAAAATCGATAAGAGCAGTAAGGAATAACAAGTGAGAGTATATAGATTCCAACTTAATACATCAGCAGCAAGAGATATCAAGCAAGCAATAACTGGAATTAACAACAATTTTCCAAGAAGGTAAGAACTCATGTCAAGCAAGTAATGGTAAGCAATGAAATTTCAAGCATGCATACCTGGAATTGGCTATTTATCAATTTCATTCAAGCAAATACTTCTACCTTTCTGCGGGCCTCAAGTCAATCAATCAAGTAATATTACGTGAATGAGTGAAATGCCTAAAGTCTAGCAAGCAAGTACTCCGGTGCAATGCCAAACACCGTGGTCAATAAACTCCCATGGGCACAAGTACCTTCGGGTGCTCCTCCCAAGACCAGACCGGGCTCTATATGCACAGCATTAGTCATGTTTTTTCGACATCCACTCTCATTTATAGCCAATATAGAATTTCAAGGTCTGACCAGTAGGATATATAAGGCGGATTTATGGAATGGAATCCAAGGGCGTATTGATACGTAGGGATGAACTAGGAGTAAAGCCAGCAACATTTGATACACGAAAAAACTGGGTGAGATCGGTGCCTTGTAGGCTACCTGACATGTTCAGAATTGACATCCTCACAACGGAGTGCCCTTCTTGTGAACTATACAGGGTTTAAAGGACCCTGTCGAAGGTTTAAATGGCACCTCTTAGGCTGCCATTTATCAGTGAATGGCGTCCTAAAACCAGGGTGCGTCATTCAGGCATTTACGGTCTCAGAAAAACCAAAACTCAAGGTCTGTTTAATTGGCACCCAAGGGGCTGCCATCTTCTTGCAATTGGCGCCTAGGGGTCAGCCACGTTCTAAAGGGTTCACAGAGCTAGATGTAATAGGCGCCCATACCCCTGCCATCTTATTAAAAATGGCGCCCCAGGGGCTGCCACCTTTCAAGAAATGGCGCCCAGGGTCTAGACTCCTATCAGTAATAGGCGCCCCTTCCTTGGGCCCCTATCAGACTGAGGCCTGGGGGTTAATGCGCGATTAACTGGTTTAATCAATGATTTACCTAATGACAATAGGGGTTTAACTAGATGATTTATTGGTTAAACAGAGATTTAACTAATCTAGGTTTAACTAATGACAATAGGGGTTTAACTAGATGATTTATTGGTTAAATAGAGATTTAACTAATCTAGGTTTAACTAATGACAGAGGTTATTAAGCACTGTTTAAGCTAATTAGTTAGGGTCTAAGTTAACTGATCGATTAACTGTAGGTTAATAGAAGGCGTCAATAGGGCTGCCACCTATCAGAAGAAGGCACCTCAGGGGTTGCCATCTTCTATTAATAGGCTCCCTAGGGGCTGCCATGACTTTTTAATAGGCGCACAAGGGGGGGCGCCCTTTACAGAGGGGCAGTTTTGCCCATTTTCTATTTGAATTAAGCGGTTGTTGTACAGTCGTTGTTCAGTGAATGGCATCCGTGTCAAGGACGCCCTTCAATTTAAGCTGATTTATGAAAAATTGATGACATGGACAGGTAGAGAATATTGTGAGGATTACAGATCTGTATTCATGCACTCGTTTCATGCTTTAGTTGTTCAAATATCAAAATTTTAACATGACTTATCATACTAGTTTACATTCTACCGGAATTACATGGAGACAGGGTTTTCAGATAGGCAGAACTCAATCTATATCTGGTCTGGTGTATAGATTAGGTAGACTAACATGTTTATTAGGTATGCTAATTGGTGAGTAGATCAACTAACAGGTTAATTAGGCATGCTAACAGAATTGTTAATAGCTTAACTAACAGGTTACGTAAAAACACGATAAAACTTGAGTTACATAGGATATATCGCATGGATATGAAGCTAATACATGCCAATTACTCTAGATTGATACTAATACATGCTAATTAATCTGGGTATAAGACTAATACTTGCTAATTATCCTGGGTATGAGGCTAATACATGCTAATTATTCTATGTATGAGGCTAATACATGATAGATCTATGCAATATACGATAGAACAAGTTGTATCAACACTAATATCGCATGGAGATGAGCCTAATTTACTAATAGCTTGGCTAATTCCACTAGGATTAGCTACTTGTTTAGTTAAACGTTGAGATCACCTACCTGTTCGAAGTGACAGGAGTTGACAGGAGAGGAAGAAGCAGCCCTTTCCTTCCTCTACAATTCTTCAGAGTTGTCCCCGTATCTAGCCTTCTAACTAACCAAATAGGGGAAAATAGAGTGTATTTATAACATTAGGGTCGACAGGATGGGGGGCAAGATCCAGAATTATAGGGTATTTAGTGGGTTTACAACCTACACAGGCTGGAGGGATGGAACAATCGTGATAGTTGTCAAAAAAGAAATGGCGTCTTAGGCTCTGCCATCTTTTTTTAATAGGCGACTTGGGGTCAGAATCCTTCTTTTAAAAGGTGACTTAGGTTCAGACTCCTTCTTTTAAAAGGCGACTTAGGGTCAGACTCCTTCTTTTAAAAGGTGACTTAATGTGTGTCGTTAATTGGAACGGAGATTTTGTATTTGCCCTGTACTTAACCAAAAGTATCTATATACTTTTTCTTACTTCCTGATTTATGTTTATCCTTTAAAACCCTATCTATATAACCTATCTCTTATTTCTTTAGAATAGTGAATTTCCTAAGTGATTGGCATTTCCTAGAATATAACTTGGCATCTTCTAAAGCATCTATAGGTAATTAAATCTTTTAAATGGTTAATCAAATAGAATTTGAATATGAGTTCAATAATTCAATATATAAATTTTTTTTTGTATATTTCTATTTTAAAATTCTCGGGTGTTACACCCTCCCCTACTTAAAAGAATTTGGTCCCCAAATTCAACTGTATAAGGATATTGTGAAAAGTATAAAATATTTATACTTTAGAATAATTCTGGGTATCTTCTTTTCATAGATTCTTCGGTCTCCCAAGTTGCTTCTTGGTCCGAGCATCGATTCCATTGGATTTTCACCATAGGGATCGTCTTGCTCCTTAGAACTCGGACTTCGCGGTCGAGGATCCGCATCGACCTTTGCTCATAAGTAAGATCTCTTTGAATCACCAAATCGGCATGGTCGATGACATGAGAAGGGTCGTGCACATATTTCTTCAGCATATATATATGAAATACATTGTGCACTTCCGAGAGTTGAGGAGGTAAGGCAATACAGGCCACCTCGCCCACTCTTTCCAATATTTCGAATGGACCAATAAACCTCGATGTAAGCTTGCCCTTAACACCGAATCTTCTAATACCTCGACCAGGAGATACCTTAAGAAATACATGGTCACCAACTTGGAACTCCAAATCTCTCCTTTTATTATCAGCATAAGATTTTTGCCTGCACTGAGCTACCTTGAGTCTCTCTCTGATAAGGTGTATCTTCTCAGTCGAATCTCTAACCATATCTGGGCCTAGAATTTATCTTTCACCGACTTCTTCCCAGCATATTGGAGAACGACAACTCCTACCATAAAGCACCTCGAAAGGTGACATTTGAATACTGGCTTGATAGCTGTTATTATATGCAAACTCGGCTAGGGATAAGTGGTCGTGCCAGCTTCCACCGAAATCCATAATACATGCCCTTAACATATCTTCAACAACCTGATTTGTCCTTTCAGTCTAACCTCCTTGATAGACACAGGAATTCCATGCAATCTAGTAATCTCCTTGATATACAGGGCAGCAAGTACATCAACCGACCATCGGCTCTTGATAGGCATGAAATGAGTCGATTTAGTAAGGCAATTGATGATTACCCAAATTTCATCATATCCGCCCCTAGACCTGGGCAAACCCATGATAAAGTCCATGCCGATGTCTTCCCATTTCCATTTGGGGATATCCAGTGGATGCAGTCTTCCAGTGGGTTTCTGATGTTCCGCCTTCACTTGTTTGCATGTCAAGCATCTAGACACGAAGTCTACTATCTCCCTTTTCATGTTGGGCCACCAAAAGGTTCTTTTTATGTCTTGGTACATCTTAGTGGCTCCAGGGTGGATCATATACCTAGATCGGTGAGCTTCTTCAAAAATTCTCTTCTTCAGCTCAAGACTGTCTGGTACACATGTCCGTTCATGGTATAATAATCTGCCATCGAGTGCCAACTTGAAATCAGATTTGTCATCCAGCTTCTCTTTTATTTCCACTAGGGTAGGATCTTCTTCTTGCAACCTCTTGATTTCAGCTAGCAAATTCGGATGCACACTTATATGAGATAGAGTAATGCACCCTCCATCCTCATCTACGCTTATATTGAGTTCAGAGAATTTCTCCAGCAGCTTCCATTCTTGAACCATACAGTTGGCTACTAGGGCTCTCGGATTCTGACTAAGGGCATCTGCTACGGAATTACCCTTACCGAGAAGATATTGTATCGTGAAGTCGAAATCCTTGAGATACTCGAGCCACCGCCTTTGTCGCATGTTTAGCTCCTTTTGAGAGAATAAGTATTTGAGACTTTTATGATCGGAGTATACAGTGAATTGCTCTCCGTAGAGATAGTGCCTCAAGATCTTTAAAGCCAATACCATTGCGGCTAGTTCCAAATCATGCACAGGGTAGTTTTCTTCATGCTTCTTTAATTTTCGAGAAGAGTATGCAATGACTCTTCCATTCTACATCAATACACATCTGAGGTCGATACCAGATGCATCGGTATATACCTCGTACTTCTCTCCTTCAATTGGTAGAGATAAGACCGGAGCAGTAGTCAGGAGATCCTTCAAAGTTAGGAAACTCTTCTCGCAGTCTTCACTCCATTCATAAGGCACTTCCTTGCGAGTCAATCTGGTAAAAGGGACAACAATCTTGGAGAAGTCCTTAATAAAATGCCGGTAGTAGCCAGCTAGACCCAAGAAGCTACGAATCTCCGTTGCATTCGTTGGTCGTCCCCAATTGTGTACGGCTTCGACCTTCGTAGGATCGACAGAAATTCCATTCTTTGATATGACATGGCCTAAGAAGGACACTTCTTCAAGCCAGAACTGGAACTTGCTGAATTTGGCATATAATTTATTGTCTCGCAATATTTGTAATGCCTTCTCAAGATGCACTTCATGATCTTCTTTAGTTTTTGAATAGATCAGTATATCATCAATAAAGACCATAATAAATTGGTCTAAATAGGGCATGTAGATGCTGTTCATTAACTTCATAAAAGCTGCAGGGGCATTTGTTAGTCCAAAAGGCATAACATTAAATTCATAATGCCCATACCTGCTTCGAAACACAGTTTTATAAATGTCTTCTTCTTTAATCCTCAATTGGTGGTAACCAGACCGGAGATCAATTTTGGAGAAGTAATTAGCTCCAAATAATTGGTCGAACAGCTCATCAATTCTCGGCAGCGGGTACTTGTTCTTGATTGTAAGATGGTTCAACTGCCGATAATCAATGCATAGCCTCAATGTTCCATCCTTCTTTTTAACAAAGAGCACGGGTGCTCCCCAGGGGGAAGTACTCGGCCTAATGAAACCCTTTTTCAATAAATCCATCAGCTGCTCTTTTAGCTCCTTCAATTCAGCGGGAGACATCCTGTAGGGTGCCTTAGAAACAGGACCGGCACCAGGAACAGTGTCGATTGTGAACGACACTTCCCTTTCTGGGGGTAAACCAGGCAATTCTTCTGGAAATACATTAGGAAAGTCCCGAATGACTCGGATGTCTTCAATTTCAGTCTTCTCGACTTCCGTGGCAGTCACAAAAGTTATGAAAGCCAGACATCCTTTACTCACAAGTTTGCTTGCTCGAAGGGCTGAGATGAGTGGGGATATATTCCGAGGGCTAACATAAACCAACTCAGGATAATCCATAAATGTTACCTTGCCGTGCCGGCAATCTACCATTACTTGATAGGTGGATAACCAGTTAGCACCTAATATGACATCATAATGCTCCATATTAAGACATATCAGGTCGACTGGCAGATTGTTACCTTGGACCATAACCTCACAACTTGGGTAGTGATGCATGATATCAGACTTGTTTCCGAGAGGTGTAGATATTACTAAAATTAACCATTCAGGTTCTTTTAAAAATGAGGCAATAAATCTCTTGGAAACAAATGAATGAGTTGCTCCAGTATCAAATAGAACTTTAGCAGGTTTAGAGCAAATAGTTAATGTACCTTCCACGATTCCTCCTCCCATGGGTTCCGTCCCTTGAAGAGCTTGTAGACGGCCTTGCTTCTTTACCAGACGCTTCTCGTCTTTGTTGGCTTGTTCCTTCAGCAAGGGGCAGTCGGGGATTCGATGCTCTCGACTCCCACATCGGAGGCACGCTCCCAGTTTCCTCTAGCATTCCTCAGTCTTATGACTGGCCTTGTCATAATACTTGCAGATTTCCTTGGAAGGTGTGATGGCGGAGGAAGGCTTATTATCGATAGTAGAGAAGGGCTTGTTGCTTTTCTGGAACCACTTCTCTTTGGAAAATTCTCCTCCATTGAAGAATCGCTTCTTACCAAATGGTGGTTTGAAGTTTCCCAGACTTGTGACGGGTTCCTTCTTGTCCTTGTCTCGAATCCTTTCAGAGAATTCAGTGGCATCTTCTAGCAATTGAGCACGCCAAACCATTTCCGAATATACTTGGATGTCTATCGGCGTGAGCTGTGTAATATATTGGGGCTGTAGCCCGTTGAGGAATCTCCTCGCCTTCATATTTTCCGTACACACCAAGTGGGGTGCATAACGGGAAAGTCTTGAGAATTGGGCCTCATATTCAGCCACCTTCAGGCTCTGTTGCTTTAACGCGGTAAATTTCGCGGCCTTCTTTTCTTGCACACGGTCCGAGAAATACTTGCTATTGTAATGTTCAACAAACTCCGCCCAAGTGACAGGGTTGTCGGGCAGTGTTGCTTCTACGGATTCCCACTAGCATTGAGCATCCCGTTCCAGTTGGAACGTAGCCAATAGAACCTTCTCTGCATCCGTGCATTGCATTACACGAAAGATCCTCTCAATTTCTTTCAGCCAATTTTCGGCATCATCGGGGTCCACCGAACCCGTGAATCTTGGTGGGTTCATGTTATGAAAATCCCGGTGAAAGTCACCAGCTCCTCGGTGAGCACCGCCAGCACCGCCTTGCGCCACTTGCTGTAGTGCCTGTGTAAGTCCCTGCACAGTGCGCTGCATCTCGCGCCATTGTGCTCTTTCAGCGGCCATAATCCTACAAAAGAATTAAGGTGTAATAAATATTGAGTTTTAAGGTTAGGGATTAATTGTCGTTATTAAACTTAACCCATGGCTTTACCCATCTTACGAGGTATGATCTAAACCAATGCTTAAACAATTCTATCGTTAGACTTGCCTAGGAATCTTACCAGGTAAGATCTAAACCTATCCTTAGACATTTCTATTAGACATTTCTATCTTTAGACTCGGGTTTTTACCTAGGAAATTGTGATCCTAAGCTCTGATACCAAGAAAGAGCTGTCACGTCCCGAGTGTGGAAGCTTACCCACGATGCGACAGTTCTTTATATAGAGCCAAAGCAAGCTGGATATTTGATGGAATTCTTTCTTGGACAATTTAAAGAGTGCGCAAATGACTGAGTAATTTACTAAGCTTAGGCTCGAAATTAACATAATTAGTTTAAGCTACCAATTATTAGAACCAAAATTCAATTATTAGAACTAACCAAAATTGTCAAATTCATAGAATCAACTACTAATCCTCACTCCTTTATTAGTTCTGATTAGGGAAATACAAATGACATAACTGGATAATACAACTGACGTACGTAGGGTTACAATTAACACAAAATAGTGGAATTACAATAACACACTTGACAATACAATTAACATGACATCTGATGGCTCCATTTCTACACTCATCACTCAGACTCATTCCCTTCCGAGTGTTGGCTGATATCCGAATTACCTGAAAAGGTTAGAAAATAACTAGATGAGCGAATCGCTCAGTAGGATTTACATATGAAGGGTTAACATGCTTTAAGTGGTTTATAAGTTCAATAAATGTAGGTAAATCTATGCATGCAGACAGGTAGATATCAAGGAATTGTAAAATCGATAAGAGCAGTAAGGAATAACAAGTGAGAGTATATAGATTCCAACTTAATATATCAGCATCAAGAGATATCAAGCAAGCAATAACTAGAATTAACAACAATTTTCCAAGAAGGTAAGAACTCATGTCAAGCAAGTAATGGTAAGCAATGAAATTTCAAGCATGCATATCTGGAATTGGCTATTTATCAGTTTCATTCAAGCAAATACTTTTACCCTTCTGCGGGTCTCAAGTCAATCAATCAAGTAATATTACGTGAATGAGTGGAATGCCTAAAGTCTAGCAAGCAAGTACTCCGGTGCAATGCCAAACACCGTGGTCAATAAACTCCCATGGGCACAAGTACCTTCGGGTGCTCCTCCTAAGACCAGACCGGGCCCTATATGCACAGCATTAGTCATGTTTTTTCGACATCCACTCTCATTTATAGCCAATATGGAGTTTCAAGGTCTGACCAATAGGATATATAAGGCGGATTTATGGAATGGAATCCAAGGGCATATTGATACGTAGGGATGAACTAGGAGTAAAGCCAACAACGTTTGATACACGAAAAAACTGGGTGAGATCGGTGCCTTGTAGGCTACCTGACACGTTCAGAATTGACATCCTCACAACGGAGTGCCCTTCTTGTGAACTATATAGGGTTTAAAGGACCCTATCGGAGGTTTAAATGGCACCTCTTAGGCTGCCATTTATCAGTGAATGGCGTCCTAAAACCAGGGTGCGTCATTCAGGGGTTTACGGTCTCGAAAAAACCAAAACTCAAGGTCTGTTTAATTGGCACCCAAGGGGCTGCCATCTTCTTGCAATTGGCGCCCAGGGGTCAGCCACGTTCTAAAGGGTTCACAGAGCTAGATGTAATAGGCACCCATACCCCTGCCATCTTATTAAAAATGGCGCCCCAGGGGCTGCCACCTTTCAAGAAATGGCGCCCAGGGTCCAAACTCCTATCAGTAATAGGCCCCCCTGCCTTGGGCGCCTATCAGACTAAGGCCTGGGGGTTAATACGCGATTAACTAGTTTAATCAATGGTTTACCTAATGACAATAGGGGTTTAACTAGATGATTTATTGGTTAAACATAGATTTAACTAATCTAGGTTTAACTAATGACAATAGGGGTTTAACTAGATGATTTATTGGTTAAATAGAGATTTAACTAATCTAGGTTTAACTAATGACAGAGGTTATTAAGCACTATTTAAGCTAATTAGTTAGGGTCTAAGTTAACTGATCGATTAACTGTAGGTTAATAGAAGGCGTCCATAGGGCTGCCACCTATCAGAAGAAGGCGCCTCAGGGGCTGCCATCTTCAATTAATAGGCGCCTTAGGGGCTGCCCTGACTTTTTAATAGGCGCCCAAGGGGGGGGGGGCGCCCTTTACAGAGGGGCAGTTTTGCCCATTTTCTGTTTGAATTAAGCGGCTGTTGTATAGTCGCTGTTTAGTGAATGGCGTCCGTGTCAAGGATGCCCTTCAATTTAAGCTGATTTATGAAAAATTGATGACATGGACAGGTAAAGAATATTGTGAGGATTACAGATCTGTATTCATGCACTCGTTTCATGCTTTAGTTGTTCAAATATCAAAATTTTAACATGACTTATCATGCTAGTTTACGTTCTACGGGAATTACATGGAGACAGGGTTTTCAGATAGGCAGAACTCTATCTATATCTAGTCTGGTGTATAGATTAGATTGACTAATAGGTTTATTAGGTATGCTAATTTGTGAGTAGATCAACAAACAGGTTAATTAGCCATGCCAACAGAATTGTTAATAGCTTAACTAACAGGTTACGTAAAAACATGATAAAACTTGAGTTACATAGGATATATCGCATGGATATGAAGCTAATACATGCCAATTACTCTAGATTGATACTAATACATGCTAATTAATCTGGGTATGAGACTAATACTTGCTAATTATTTTGGGTGTGAGACTAATACATGCTAATTATTCTCTGTATGAGGCTAATACATGATAGATCTATGCAATATACGATAGAACAAGTTGTCTCAACACTAATATCACATGGAGATGAGCCTAATTTACTAATAGCTTGGCTAATTCCACTAGGATTAGCTACTTGTTTGGTTAAACGTTGAGATCACCTACCTGTTCGAAGTGACATGAGTTGACAGGAGAGGATGAAGTAGCCCTTCCCTTCCTCTGCAATTCTTCAGAGTTGTCCCCGTATCTAGCCTTCTAACTAACCAAATAGGGAAAAATAGAATGTATTTATAACATTAGGGTCGACAGGATGGGGGGCAAGATCCAGAATTATAGGGTATTTAGTGGGTTTACAGCCTACACAGGCTGGTGGGATGGAACGATCGTGATAGTTGTCAGAAAAGAAATGGCACCTTAGGCTCTGCCATCTTTTATTAATAGGTGACTTGGGGTCAGACTCCTTGTTTTAAAAGGTGACTTAGGGTCAGACTCCTTCTTTTAAAAGGTGACTTAGGGTCAGACTCCTTCTTTAAAAGGTGACTTAGGGTCAGACTCCTTTTAAAAGGTGACTTAATGTGTGTCGTTAATTGGAACGGAGATTTTGTATTTGCCATGTACTTAACCAAAAGTATCTATATACTTTTTGTTACTTCCTGATTTATGTTTATCCTTTAAAACCCTATCTATATAACATATCTCCTATTTCTTTAGAATAGTGAATTTTCTAAGTGATTGGCATTTCCTAGAATATAACTTGGCATCTTCTAAAGCATCTATTGGTAATTAAATGTTTTAAATGGTTAATCAAATAGAATTTGAATATGAGTTCCATAATTTATTATATATATATATATATTTTTTGTATATTTCTATTTAAAATTCTCAAGTGTTACAGTGACCGTGGCCAAATTATACGCATCCAGGCAGAAGAATGATGAAATAGTCATGTAGTGTATCAAAAGATGGCAGAATCTTAGCATGAGATGTAGGCGCCCGGCACATTAAGAAGATGCAATACAGATTTGCAAGCAAAATCTAAAACAAGAGGTCCTCGAAAGGATGATTGTAAATGAAATCAGGTTCTTCGACCAGCTAAACAATGTGGTGGCAGAAATCGAGGCCTTCCTCTCCAGACAGTCTTCTACTCCAGCTGTATCGAGCCAAAAGGCTAGGCCGGCTGATAAGCGGCCCGTGCCTAAAGAAGTTCATACTGTCAACTTTAAGACGTTCGAGCAGCAAAAAGATAAAGATAAAGGAGTCGCCAACCCTCCTTCCGCCAAGCCGGCTGAATGACAGGAGGGCTCCTCCCTACAGAACAAAATGAAGAAGCTTTACTCCTTCCCTAAGGAGAAGACCTGGGTCCTATTTGAATGGGCCACCCGATATAACAAGATTACCCTCCCGAAGCCGAAAAGAGCGAGTGATGGTAGGAGGAAAAATGATCCTCATTTCTACCCATACCATCAAATGCTTGGGCACCCCATTGAAGATTGTTATGTGTTCAAGGACATCATTGAAGATCTGATTAAAAAGGGAGAGCTACAAATGGGCGAATACAAGGTGGATCCTTCACGGCCTCATGAAATGCCCGTTCTGGGGGCATCAGTCAATATGGTATCTCTATACCAACAATTGCCTGAGGAGGTATCGGAAGCTTGCACCAAGCATACCTACGAGGCATTTATTCCGGCCCCTGTAAAGGACCAAAAGGATTGGTAGACAGTGCCAATGAAGATAAGAAAGAGGTCGACACCCCGTCCGGCTCCAAGAGTCTTGATTCATGGCGTTACGCCTCGGGCAACTTCACCCGTTATAACATCGGTCTGGCATGAAATGACCCCTTAGATGTGTTGACACCCGTTTTTAGGCTACAAGTTGAGTCATTTCTCTTATTCATCATTTTGATGCCCCGAATTACCCATTATTTTGGAGCCTTTCTTGGATGAATTTCGAGCCCATTTCATTATTCCATTCCTTTTGAACCTTGGAGATCATTATTTCATAGAGCCCTGGAGCCTATCTTGTCACCTTCCGACCTTCAAAGTCGCCTTACGGCCCATTTAGGCCGGCTTCCCTCAAGCATTCAGCCCCCTTTCATTATGCAGTCTTGAAAATGGTCCTTTTTCACCCCCTTCCTTTCCTCTTTTCAAAATGTGTCTTTCACCAAAGTTGTTCATCTTTCAAATCCCTACAATTTCTTCTTCTACGTCTTTGGCCAGTTCTGCACCGATTTCAAGTTATTTACAATTTTTGGCAGACTGCATTGTTCACCTATGTCCCGATATTCTTTCTCTCTCTTCTAGCCATATTCTCTCTCTCTTATGATCATTTTCTCATCTTACTTTCTTCATAAAAGTTGTTCATTTTTGAGTTATCTATAATTTTGTCTTCTACCACTTTTGCTAATTCTGCACCGTTTGGGAGATATAATCCAATTTCCAAAGCCACACAAAGTCTATCTTAAACGGTCGTGTTAATGACCGTTCATTGTTGTAAACGGTCAGTTGACGACCGTTTAACCCTTAACGGTCAGTCGTCCGACCATTTATCCAATAAGAGTCCAGTCTGCTCTGGACTCTATCTCCACGAACCTGCGCGATGTCGCTATCTTGCGGCGGCCATAACTTCTAGAATACTTATCCAAATGGATCCTCGTTTTTTCCTACTTCTAGCCCTTTGTATTATCTTTAATGTGGTTCATAGAAATCAAAATTTTATGGGATATATCTCCTGGAATTGTGGCCGCAATATCAGGTTTTTCTGCTTTTCGTGCAACCAAAAAACCCTGCAGATTAGGTTCCAGAGGCTTCTTCCAAGAGCCATAACTTCCACAATCTTCGACCAAAACGAGTCCCGTTTGTTCCTACGCCTTATCTTGACTATTATCTCGAGAATGATCCAAAGATCTCGAGATTTGATGGACTCTATCTTCTAGAATCATGGGAGAAAGTTGGGGGTTTCACCACTTTTTCTATATAAACCTGCCCAGATTTCCGGTGCGACGGGGGGCGTGTTTTCAAGGCGACAGCGAAGCCATGCCGAATTTTCTTCATCCTCCTTTGACCCTATCCTGAGAAGGGAAGTATAAGCTTCATTTTGGTTCCTTGTTTGCTCAATTTCATCAACGTTTGCCCTCTCAACTTTGCCCCTACTTTTGGCAAATCATCACATTTTACTGATTTCTGCTACAAAGTCCACGACGAGGGCCTGTTCATCAAGCCGGTGCAGAGTCATGCTTCATCCTTTTTATCCTCCCTCAACTCCATCTTGAAGAGGGGAGTATTAGCTTCAAGTTGATTATATGTTTGCCTTATTTCTCATATCTTTTCTTCCTTTTCCAAGCCCCTACTTTTATGGTTTCACCACACTGTTCTGCACTTTGCTGAAACTCAGATTTCTTGTGACGTGGGCATATTTGCATCGCTGGTGCGAGGCCGTGGGGCACTCTTGATCCATCCTTTCAACTCCAGGATCTAGAGAGAAGTATAATCTTTGTGTTCGTTAGTTTTGGGCTCATTACCTCATCATCTTCCTTCATATTTTGTCCATGAGTTTTGCTTGTTAATTCCGTTTTCATACTTGGTCATTTTTCTCCCATGTTCTGCACCCTTCTGTTTTCTTGAGTTTTCCACCCCATTTTTCACTGGTCTCTTTCCCGTTTTAAACTCTCATTTCTACCCTAGTTTCACCACAACACTCCCACCTTTCCATAGCATCCACTCTTTCCTCTTTTGGTGTTCTATCTTGTGAGATATTCATCATTCTTTGAGTCCATTTTGTGCACTGTTCTGAATTTTCTGCACAGTCTATATTTTTCCCAAAGCTCCGGTGTCATAACTTTCTGTCCCGACCTCCTTTTTGAGTGATTCTTGTTCCTACTTCTTTACAACACTCAAGTCTTCTATCATCTCAAATTTCTTTTCATTTGGACATCGTTTGCCCTACTGTTTACATCAGTCTTTGCACTCACTTTACACTATTTGCACAGTTTTTCTTGTGGCATGCACTTTTGCACCTTGTTTATCTACGTTCATCATGGCATATTAAATCAATTTCTTCATGTTAATCTCATCACAATATACACACCTATTGTTTGCACCCTTACATAGGGGTTAAAACCCTCCCCCGGTAAGTTTACCCTCAATCTTTCATGCTACTTTATGCACTTGGGTAGATTTCTACACTTAGCATTTTCTAATGGGTTTTGCCTCTTGTTTTGTGTCTGTTTCGCAGGAAAGCATGGAAAGTGAGGCCCTTACCTTCTAGCCTGCTGGAAGGCAAGGAGAGGTAATCCACATAGTCCCCGCATCTTGATATTGAGCGCGATCATCCTCTTTTTCCAAGGTACACAACGCACTTAGTATTTTATATTCTTTTGGCGTTGTCATTCCTTGGTGGCGATCACGGCATTCTTTTACATCTTTTATCGCTTTTATCTTGTTTTATGATCATGCTACCATGTTTACATAGTCACATGTTCATGATGTTCACTTGATGTGCACATTATGTTATCACTTATGCACATATGCTTGCCTATGTGACTTGTGACACCACGCGACATATTTTCCACATCTACACCCCTTTTTTGGCGATCACGGTGGGACATCTAGTGCCCATCACTTGTCTCATGCTTTGCTACGATTTTGGTGTGTATGTCCATGTTTGGATAGCGTTTCATGCTCATATTGTTCACTTTGTTTGCATCCATATTGTTATGTTCACATATGTTCATTATATCTTGATTTGTTAGATTTAGGCTAGAAATTGCATGCACTCCGGTGCACATAGGGTCATGCATATTGCCATATTGTAGTTGCATTCCCTCTCGGTAAGTGATCCTCTCACTCCCATATTTCTTGGGCTCGACTAGGTGATCTTATTCGGGACCTCCATAAGTCCCCGCGAGCCGTGGATTCCCACACAGACACCGGGCCGGTTGTACCTTTCCACCCCATAGGCTTGCATTTACATACGTTGTGAAGGAGTTAACCCTAGTCAACCTAAAGTTTGGACCTTATTCCCTATAGGATACCTATCTTGAGGGAATTAATCTTAATTTGAAAATATTTAAAGGCCCACTCAAAACTTTGACAATAAAATACTTCCCATCATATTAACTTGTTTGACTTGGGTGAAATCCTTCATCTTGTTTGTGTTGTGTGGGCTTGTCCAAGCCCACTTGTGTTATTTTGTGTTGCATCCCCCATCATCCATATAGGTTTTATTGTTTGGCCCATTTAGGGTAGTCCATTTTGTATGTCCATTTGTCTAGTCTCATTGTCCTAGGTTTCTTTTTCTTTTTCTTTTCTTTTTCTTTGCATTATTGAGTCAGTCCCGCTCCTTTGAGCCCTTACTTCCCTCATTGTATTTCCCTGATTTTCCTGTATAAAGTCTCCATTTGCCCTCATGGAGCGCCGTTTTTCTCCTGTATATTACCCTTCTTCTTCCCCATCTTCTTATTCCCGTGTAGATTCCTCTTCCTACGCGGGCCCATCTCCTCATGGCGCTTCCGACCCGCAAGCAAATCATGTGACCCACTTATCATTTGTCGCCTGCCAAACGGCCCCAGTCCAGGCCCAAAAGTTTATTGCTAATCTTAATGGGCCTTATTCTGATAACGGGCCTCCCTCTTCTACTCTTAGTGGGGCCCCTTCCTTTAACGGGCCCTCTTATTCTCTTAATGGGCCCCATGTTACTGCTGGCCCAATCGGTCCTTATTCTCATGTTCATGATTTTTCTAGGCCCATGTATCATGCCACTCCTGGAATGGGCTTCCCCTCTTCTCAATCCAGATCCCTTTATCCAGCCCAATACCATAATACTGGTCCAAATTCACACTCTCTTGCTCAGGCTAGCTTGCATCCTTCTCAGTCTCTCCCCATCGAGGAGATGATTGCTCAAACTCAGCGCAGGCTTGATGAACTTCAGCACCGAATTGATCCCCAAACTTCTTTGAGTGTCCCATTCGCATTCCAAGGTCTTCAACTTCCACCGCGTTCAAAAATTCCTACTTATCACTGCTATGGTGGAGCCGGTGACCCTAATGTGCACTTGAAGGAGTTTCTTTGTGAGTCGGCCTAATTCCGACATGACCAACGCTTGATGGCTTCTTTGTTTGGTCTATCTCTAGAGGGCTCGGCTCGGGATTAGTTCTTTACATTGCCGCAAGACCAAGTGGTGAATTTTCAAGCCGTTCAACAGAAATTTGTTCAGCAGTATGAAGACCAGGTTGGGCCCAAGTATTCTATAGTTGATCTGGCCCATGAGAAGATGAAGCCTGATGAGGAGTTCTTTACCTTCGCCGACCGCTGGCGTCGCCTAGCTATGCAAGTCCCGGGGCATATTCCGGAGGGAGAGCAAATCAAAATGATCATTTCTAATGCAACGCTCGAGTATCGGTTCATCTTAGCCTTGAATGACATCACCTCCTGGCAACAGCTTTATAGTCGAGCCCGCTTCATCCACAAACAACTTTTAGGTTCCCTTGACCCCGAGTCCTCTCCACCTTCTACGCCCACATACGCCTCCTATCCATCACCTTCCCTGAGTCAGCCCTCCACCACATATCCTTCCATGAGTCGGCCTTCCGCTCCCCCACACCCATATACCTCCACATATCCATATACCTCCACATATCAACCCTCCATGAGTCAGCCTTCTGCCTCTTCATACCCGCATGAACCCCCACCTCCGGTCAAGGAAACACCACACCCCGAGCAGGTGGATGCCGTCTATATACCCCCTCATCCTGCTCCGCATATGCCTTCACCAAATCCTTCCCTTAGCCATGCGCCATTGCCTACGCAACCTCCGCTTCCATCCCCGCAACCTTCTCTATCACCTTCCCATATCCCTCGGCATCCACCGTACCCAAAGCGGGCTCCTTCTCCGCCGTTGCCGGAGTCTTTTACAGACATTTTTAGGGCTTTGATGGCCGCTCACGCATTGCAGCTCCCTCTGATTATACCTTGCCGACCCGGGGCCGGGAATGTGTTTCAGTATTGTGAATTTCACCTCCAGCAGGGGCATTTGGTTGAGGATTGCCCCGAGTTTCAAAAAATTGTTTATGGTCTGGAAGGCAAGAAGATGATTGATTGGGCCGCCATGCATGAAGCTATCTTAAATCTCCGTAGCCAGCAGCAGTAGCAGTCGCCGCCCAGGCAGCCGTTTCCACTACAGGACCAGGGCCCCCCCTATGATTCTTTATCGAGCATTACACCTGCTCCGCCACCTACTCCATCACCTATGATTTTGCCTACCTCACTGCCTACCCCGTCACCCTCTTCATCTCCACCTACCCCCTCACCTTCACCATCTCCTATTCAACCTCCAGAACCTCCACCATCCCAAGCCTCTGCTCAGGCTAGTGCTACCTCTTCTTCCTCCTCCATTTCCACCATCGCTTTTACTCCCGACGCCGCTCGACGTGTCGTGTCGATACGTCGAAGGTGGGTGCCACGACCCTCCAATTCCTCTGCCTCACCACCACTTTCACCATCTTCACCTCCATTACCTTCATTGACCACATCACCCTTTCTACCATCTCTAATACCCCTACTGCCATCACTCCCGCCCTCACCGCCTCCTCTCCCAAAGACCCTTATCCCATCACCTCCACCATCTCCACCGCCTTTGCCCTCCCCTTCGCCATCATCGCCCGAGCTTGAGCAGGCTATACCTATACCCACAACTCCACCTTCGCCTTTACCCCCTCTTACGCCGCCACCTTTGCCCTTACCCCCACTTACGCCTTCTGAGCCTTTACCCACACCTTCCAAGCCTATTACCTGTTAGTGTTGGTGTGCTACAGGCCAATTTCGGGTCGGGTAGGCCCAATAGTTGTACGATCGTGTTCATTATTAATAAAGTGGTATTTGAGCATAAATATACGATTGTGTTACTTTACGTTGTCCCTAGGATATGTGGTTGTAAAGTCAGCTCGAGATGGGATCTCGAACATGAGATTGACTTTACATGTACACATACCTTAAACTGTTCCTGGTTGGAGGGTAATCACTCGGGGACTTTGATTACCTATTAAACCAGTACACATGATGTGTCAGTGACCAGTCTCATGGTCATTGGTGCGGGGCACCAACACATATGTGTAGGTGTATGTCCTTGGAGGATGTACACTGAACTGATCCGCTATTGGATCTTCAGATGGTTGATTATACCTAATGTCAACTGAAGATGCAACGGTCACAGTAGCATCGTTGGTCCTTTGACCTGAGACATTGATCGGATCTTACACGAGGACTGGAATGGTTTAATTACTTAGCTAAGTGACTTTAACCATAAGGCATGAGTTGCCGAGTCATTAACCACTCCAGGATACGTGTGAAGATCATCAATGGTCAAGAGGGGATAGCTCACTGTCGGGTATATATCAGACAGTTAATGGGTCATGACATTGACGCTCCGTTAAATCCCTGGCCAGGGTCGTGTGAGTTCGTTTAGAACGGACGTCATACACTTTAAGGGGGTCATAGTCAAATGACACGATCATGGGGTTTGACAGAAACCATACCCTCGATCGTACCAGACTCATAGAATGAGCGAGAGATTATATCGATGCGGTAACTGTGGACTTACAGGTACCAGACAGGCTGGTTTAAACCCGGCGTCCTCTAGGATCACGCGGATTTGCTTGACCCAACGTGATCGAAAGGTTCGGAATAGATTAAACTATTATTCGGCTCTTGTAGAAGCGAAGAATATGTTTAATTTACTTCTACTTGGGAATTAGAAGTTAATGGACCTTAAACTAGAGTGACTATGGGCCTAGAGGATCACACACAATGGATTCTTGGGTGACGGATTATTGTTATACAAGTGTATGTATTAATTCCTTTTAATTCCTTTTGGAAAGGAGTGTAAATGGAGCTTAATACATATGTATAATAATAGATAGGACATATATACAGTTTCGGTCTTTTGGAATCCTTTTCTAAAAAGTCTAAACTCTATATATAGATCCTACGTGAAGCTCATTCGAGCTTCTTCTTTCCTTCCCTTAAACTAATCAAGCATTAAGCTTAAGGGAGAGGATTAGTCTCCCCCTTTCTCCCTCTTGCTCTCTCTCTCTAGAAGGTGATAGAGTCGGGGATAGTCGTGCCGGGAAGGTACCGTCGCTGCGCAAGAGTCCGTGTGGATCGTCTCTAGAGGTCGTACTATTGTGCGGCTCAGTTTTTCTGCATCGGGCTTAGCGGACAGCGTCGTTCCGCGCAAGGTGAAACACGCAACCCGTAATTAGGGTATTTGAAACACCGATTAGAGCACAAATTAAGCTTTCCACAACACCGGGATCGGGAAAATGAATTTTTGTTATCCGCTGCATAGCCCGTAGGTGCTGTGTGAAACCTTACAGTGGTATCAGAGCCAAGTTCGCGCTCTGGTCGGTGTTTTAGCGTCGTTTAGTACCATGCTTTAGGGGTAATAAAATCTTCAATTATTATTTGTTGAAAGAGATCTAGGCGTCTCTGTTCTTCAAGGATGCTGGGCATCCAAGCAGCAAATTTTTGAATAAAAAAAATAAATAAAAAAAATTTGCTTATTTTTAATTTATTGGTGCATATATTAATATATATATATTAGATATATATATTAAAATGCTCAGTGAATTAATTAGAATTTTATCTATTAAGTTAAATAGTGTTACCTCAAAAGTAAATGTCGAATGGTAAATTTTATTTAACCGATTTGAATTTACGGAGGTGAGATAATTACTATTTACCTTGAGATAAAATGGTAATAATTGAAGTTACTTCAGTAAAATTTAAGTTTTTGAATTTTTAATTATTAGATAATTAAAAAAAATTAAATTTTAAATTTTATTGAAGTTAAATGTAGAAAATTCAATTATTTGAATTTTAATTATTAGATAATTATTAAATTCAAATTTTGAATTTTAGAAAATTACTAATTGAGGATAATTACATTATTTTAAATTTATTTTCAAACAAAATTATTGGATAATTAGTTTGAATTTAAATTTAAATTATTGGCATGTTTAAATTTTGAATTTAAATTTGATTATTGGATAATTAAATTTAAATTTAAATTTAATTAATTATCTCAATTAGATGCCCCTGTAGAAAATGATGGTTCTTTACGTGCTCTATTTTAATTACCTTGTATTGGCCTGCTTGTATGTTTAATATTAGTTAATCATGCTTTGATTTTTAAAATTAAACAAAGCTAGCCTATTTTTGTTTGCGCATCCCATTTTTAAATTCAAAAGTAAGGATTATTTTCAGAAAATAACCCTTGATTGATTTTATTTGAATGGGTTGGCAAGTGATCATGGATTTGGATTAATGTAATTAATTGGGGTCTGCGAACCTCCTTTCTCTCTCTGTTAAAATTCCAATGTACTTCTATCTTCCTCCTTTGTTGTACTCGCCCTAAGGGCTGCTGGAATTTGAGTCACATGTAATTTAATTTTTCCGGCCTGCGTGCCGTGTAAAAGTTATATTTAATGCGGCGTCGGAGTTTGAAAGCGCAGAGCACACCCGACGAGGACGATCCAGCTGCTTCGGAAGCAGGCCGGATATCTTATTTACATTAGGGTTAAAGTCCATGATCACTTGCGTTTAATTTACATTGGATGCATTTATTTTTGTGCAAACTACTAGGTACGGTAAATATATTGGATATATTTATATTACCACCTAAGATGATATCAAGATAAAATTAAATTCCCTCGCGCTTAAATTTTAGATCTGGTAAGCGTGGCTCTAGGAGTCGTCGTGGCCCTCCATCATTATGGAGTGAATGAACGTCTTCATTTCATGGATTTGTTGTGCTTTCCACAAGGTCCATGAGTTTGGGGGCGGGATTAAACTCCAAGGCTCGGCCTCAATGGGGTGAGGAATTGAACTCGACTTTGTTGTGCTTTCCACAAGGGTCGGGTCATGAACTCATTGCTATGAAGTAATGATGGTTAGATCTAACCGAGAATATCCTTTGTTGTGCTTTCCACAAGGGGATGATTTCTCGGGGGCCGAATATCGGATATTGCATTAGATGCAAGTGCATGTTGACTGCCCTTGAGATGGTGTATGGCTTGTTGTGCTTTTCACAAGGTCGTACATCAGTCTCGTTGGGATTCCGACCCACTAGGTTGATCTCGTTGATCTCCCGTTCTATATACTGAGGGTTATATAGTTCGATCGAAAAATAGTGGGACTGACTAAGATAGAAAACCACATCTAAGTTAGAATTTGAACACATGCTAAGTTGTCTTTTATTTCTTATCCAGATTACAATGTCGTCGTCCAACCCCCTCCGCGGCATCTTGGATGCAAATAGATTAACTGGACCGAACTACTCGGATTGGCTGCGTAATCTACGCATAGTCCTTACCGCCGAAAAGATTGCGTACGTGTTGGACACGGTTCATTCTGAGCCAGCTCCTGATGCCGACGAGGACGAGTTACTGGCTTATGCCAAGTGGTCTGAGGACTCCTCCCTTGCCCAATGTTACATGTTGGCCTCTATGGCTCCCGAGCTATAGAGGTAATTTGAAAAGACTGATTGTAGAAGTCTACTTCTCAATCTACGCCAGCTCTTCGGGGAGCAGGGTAGGATTGAGAGGTATGACATCTCAAAAAGGCTTTTCAGGACACGGATGTCTGAGGGTTCATCAGTGCAGGCCCATGTACTGAAAATGATGGAGTGGATAGAGAGACTCAATGCACTGGGGTTCAAGTTGGATCTTGAACTGTGCATTGATCTTATACTCCAGTCATTGCCCGATTCCTTTTCTTCCTTCATCATAAACTTTAACATGAATAGAACTGATGCAACTCTCCCGGAGCTGCTCAACATGTTAAAGAGTGCTGAAGGAACTATGCAGAAAGATAAACCATCTTCTTCTGTAATGATTATTGGCCGGGCCAATAAGAAAAGGAAGGCCACCCAGATATCCACTACAAGTAACAAAGGGAAAGGAAAGAAAAAGGCCACGGGTAAGCAACTCGCCAAAGTTGACAAAGGGAAGGGCAAGAAGAATGAAAAGGAAGACAAATGTTTTCGATGCGGGGAAATTGGGCATTGGAAAAGGAATTGCAAGGTAATTCTAAATGAAGGTATTTTTGTCATAGACCTTAATTTGTCATATATGGAATCCACATCATGGGTATTGGATATTGGATGTGCATCTCATATCTGCAATTCTGTGCAAGTGTTGGCAAATAAAAGGCGATTGGACAAAAAAGAGATTGAACTAAGGATGGGCAATGGAGCTTTAGTTTTTGCCAAAGCTGTCGGGACTGCACGCCTCAGTTTACCTTCAGGAGTCATTCTGGAGCTGAATGACTGTTATTATGTTCCTAATATTATTAAGAACATTATTTCAATCTCTGGCTTGTATAACATTAGATACACATTGGCTTTTAATAGCACTGGGTGCTCTATAATGAATAATGATTTGAATATAGCCAATGGTTCATTAGTCAATGGTCTTTATGTATTAGATACACGTTCTAATGTTATGCAAATTTCCAATGCTGATGAAGTGAATTCTGCATATCTATGGCATTGCAGACTTGGTCATGTAGGTGAGAAAAGAGTATCTCACTTACACTCAAATGGGTATTTAAATTCGTTCGAATATAAGCCATTTGATACCTGTGAGTCGTGTCTCATGGGAAAAATGACCAAGGCTCCCTTTGGTGGACATGGTGAGAGGGCTGTTGACCTTCTCGAGCTCATACACTCGGATGTGTATGGACCCACGTCCATAGAAGCAAAAGGAGGTTATCTCTATTTCATTTCTTTTATTGATGACTTCTCTAGATATGGCTATGTGTATTTAAAGAGACATAAGTCACAAGCCTTTGAGAAGTTTAAGGAATACAAGAATGAAGTAGAGAAATAGACTGGCAAAAGTATTAAGGCTCTTCGATCGGATCGAGGAGGTGAATACTTAAGTCATGAATTCACTTCTTATCTTAAAGACTATGGAATAGTTTCTCAGTGGACTCCACCGTATACACCACATAATAATGGTGTATCCGAAAGGAGAAACATGACCTTGTTAGACATGGTCCGATCCATGATGTCTATGTCAGGACTACCCTTGTCTCTTTGGGGCTATGCGTTAGAGACTGCGGCTTATTTATTGAATAGGATCTCAAGTAAATCAGTTCCTTCTATACCATATGAGATATGGAAGGGCAGGAAACTAAATTTTAATCACATTAAAAATTGGAGGTGTCATGCTCATGTAAAGAAGAACGATAGTGATAAGCTTGAGTCGAGAACCGATAAGTGTAGGTTTGTGGGATATCCAAAAGAGACGTTTGGATATTATTTCTATCACCCTTCTGAGCAAAGGGTCTTAGTGGCCAAGAGAGCTGTATTTCTGGAAAGAGAATACCTACTCCAGAAAAATAGTGGGAGCCAGATAGAATTGGACGAGGTCCAAGAACCACAACCCATAGACACACACTCATTAGATAAGACTGTATCGGTTGATCCTATTCAAGGTGAAACACTGACACTACGGAGATCTGGTAGGCTACCGAGAGAACCTGGGAGATATGTTGGACATGTCTCAGAGGGGCCCTCTAAGGTATATATCGATGAGGATGATGATCCTCAGTCGTACTAGGAGGTGATCCGTAGTGTAGACTCCGAGAAATGGCAAGAGACAATGGATTCAGAAATCCAGTCCATGTACACCAACAAAGTTTGGAACTTAGTTGATGTACCCGAAGGGAAGGTCCCTATCGGCTGCAAATAGATTTTCAAAAAGGAAAATCGGTGCAGATGGACATATTGACACATACAAGGTTACACTAGTGGCGAAAGGATATCGTCAAAGGCAAGGCATTGACTATGACGAGACGTTTTCGCCGGTAGCCATGGTTAAGTCAATCAGAATCCTCCTTGCCATTGCTGCATACCTGGATTATGAGATCTGGCAAATGGATGTGAAGACAGCTTTTCTTAATGGAAACCTGTCAGAAGAGGTGTACATGGTACAACCTGAGGGATTCACCTCCAAGCCACATCCTAATAAGGTATGCAAACTTTAAAGGTCCATTTATGGATTAAAACAGGCATCTAGAAGCTGGAACTTAAGATTTGACGAGGCTGTCAAATCTTTCAACTTCATTCGGAATGAAGATGAACCTTGTGTTTACAAGAAGGTCAGTGGGAGCTCAGTGACCTTCTTGGTCCTTTATGTTGATGACATCTTACTCATTGGGAATGATGTAGAGATGTTGACATCAACCAAGTCTTGGTTGTCCAAGACCTTCTCCATGAAGGATTTGGGAGAAGCATCCTATGTGCTGGGCATAAGGATCTATCGAGATAGATCTAAAAGGATGCTAGGATTATCCCAATCTATGTACATAGACACTATCCTCAAAAGGTTTAGGATGGAAAATTCCAAGAGAGGTCTCATTCCCATGAGATATAGAATTGGCCTATCCAAGGGGATAAGTCCTAAAACTTCTGAGGAGGTGACACACATGAATAAGGTACCCTATGCTTCGGCGATAGGGTCAATCATGTATGCAATGCTATGTACACGGCCTGATGTTGCCAATGCTTTAAGCATTGTCAGTAGATATCAGGTAAATCCAGGCGAAGAGCACTGGAAGGCAGTAAAGGGCATCCTTAAGTACCTGCGAAGGGCAAAGGATCTTTTTCTGCTTTATGGAGGAGATGATCTATAGCTTAGAGCTTACACAGATTCTAATTTCCAGTCAGATACAGATAACTGTAAATCCATGTCTGAATTTGTATTCATGTTGAATGGAGGGGCAGTCAGTTGGAGAAGCTATCTGGATGAAGAAATTCATCTTGGAACTCGGCGTAGTTCCCGAGATAATAACTCCCATCCCATTATTTTGTGATAATAATGGGGCCATCGCCCAGGCGAAGGAACCGAGATCTCACCAAAGGTCAAAGCATATTCTCAGGCGCGTTCACCTTATTCGGGAGATTGTTGATTGTAGAGATGTGACGGTAGAGCGTGTACCGTCAGAAGACAACATCGCAGATCTACTGACTAAGCCTTTGACACAGACTGTGTTTGAGCGTCATCGGGATAAGATGGGCCTCAAAGTTGTGGGCAATTGGCTGTAGTTCAAGTGGGAGATTGTTAGTGTTGGTGTGCTACAGGCCAATTTTAGGTCGGGTAGGCCCAATAGTTATACGATCGTGTTCATTATTAATAAAGTGGTATTTGAGCATAAATATGCGATTGTGTTACTTTACGTTGTCCCTAGGATATGTGGTTGTAAAGTCAGCTCGAGATGGGATCTCGAACATGAGATTGACTTTACATGTACACATACCTTAAACTGTTCCTGGTTGGAGGGTAATCACTCGGGGACTTTGATTACCTATTAAACCAGTACACATGATGTGTCAGTGACCAGTCTCATGGTCATTGGTGCGGGGCACCAACACATATGTATAGGTGTATGTCCTTGGAGGATGTACACTGAACTGATCCGCTATTGGATCTTCAGATGGTTGATTATACCTAATGTCAACTGAAGATGCAACGGTCACAGTAGCATCGTTGGTCCTTTGACCTGAGACATTGATCGGATCTTACACGAGGACTGGAATGGTTTAATTACTTAGCTAAGTGACTTTAACCATAAGGCATGAGTTGTCGAGTCATTAACCACTCCAGGATACGTGTGAAGATCATCAATGGTCAAGAGGGGATAGCTCACTGTCGGGTATATATCAGACAGTTAATGGGTCATGACATTGACGCTCCGTTAAATCCCTGGCCAGGGTCGTGTGAGTTCGTTTAGAACGGACGTCATACACTTTAAGGGGGTCATAGTCAAATGACACGATCATGGGGTTTGACAGAAACCATACCTTCGATCGTACCAGACTCGTAGAATGAGCGAGGGATTATATCGATGCGGTAACTATGGACTTACAGGTACCAGACAGGCTGGTTTAAACCCGGCATCCTCTAGGATCACGCGGATTTGCTTGACCCAACGTGATCGAAAGGTTCAGAATAAATTAAACTATTATTCGGCTCTTGTAGAAGCGAAGAATATGTTTAATTTACTTCTACTTGGGAATTAGAAGTTAATGGGCCTTAAACTAGAGTGACTATGGGCATAGAGGATCACACACAATAGATTCTTGGGTGACGGATTATTATTATACAAGTGTATGTATTAATTCCTTTTAATTCCTTTTGGAAAGGAGTGTAAATGGAGCTTAATACATATGTATAATAATAGATAGGACATATATACAGTTTCGGTCTTTTGGAATCCTTTTCTAAAAAGTCTAAACTCTATATATAGATTCTACGTGAAGCTCATTCGAGCTTCTTCTTTCCTTCCTTTAAGCTAACCAAGCATTAAGCTTAAGGGAGAGGATTAGTCTCCCCCTTTCTCCCTCTTGCTCTCTCTCTCTATAAGGTGATAGAGTCGGGGATAGTCGTGCCGGGGAGGTACCGTCGCTGCACAAGGGTCCGTGTGGATCGTCTCTAGAGGTCGTACTATTGTGCGACTCAGTTTTTCTGCATCGGGCTTAGCGGACAGCGTCGTTTCGCGCAAGGTGAAACACGCAACCCGTAATTAGGGTATTAGAAACACCGATTAGAGCACAGATTAAGCTTTCCACAACACCGGGATCGGGCAAATGAATTTTTGTTATCCGCTGCGTAGCCCGTAGGTGCTGTGCGAAACCTTACATTACCTCCACTTCTCCATCCCCTTCCACCCCACAGAGCAGGTGTGCGTTATCTTTGGTGCCCCTTGGGTCTGGTCCCCAGGGAGATAATGAGCCAAGCCAGGTTTTGATTGTGCTTTTCAAGATTCAAGATGTCATTTGCTGCAAGCCAATCCGGGTCCTAGTCCCTGGCTATTTTGGGGATAAAGAGCCTGCATTTTCAGAAATGGTTGCAAAGAAGAGTTCCCTTGCACTAATGCCAGTTTCTTCACAAGCAAGGCCGGTGGCAATCTCGTTGCTCGCCGGAGGATTCACTATCAATGCTGTTATTTCTCGTTGCTCCATTGCTATTCAGTTCACTGGCCAAGAGGGGTTCTCTACCCAGATGGTGCTCACTCATGCGGCCGCCAAGAGCCTGATGAATTATATATGCAAGGGGCAGTTGGTCGTGTTTTCTGCATTCTCTAAGGACATTCTGCATCTGTTATGTAATCTCCCTCAGTTTATTGGTAAGTCGGCCACGTCAACGCTGCACATTACTCCTCCTCAGTTCTGTCCTACTTTTCTGGTAAGGGAGTTATGCTTCATGCCCAGTTGCCGAGTAGAGTTGTCGAATCTCCATGTTCTAGTGCCAAGAGATAAGACTCCATGGTTCCATGATACTCATCATCTTGAGGAGTCAGTTGCTCAAGAATGTCCACAGCATGTTAGCACCGTGAGTCTAGGGGCAACCGCCCCGATGAAGCTGCATATTCATAACCGGGCTAGGTCGTCTGCCAGGTGGGCCCATTATTTAAGAAAGTATTGCAAGACAAGAAGCCCGAAGGCCCGAGTCCGCGCCAGGCGGAGTTGTTTCAAGAAGATTTCTACCAAGAAGAGGTGGCGACATAAGTATAAAGGCCGTCAGTTGTGCATTCGAGGGTCCACTTCCTTCTCTCCTTCCTCCGTCCATTCATCTTTTCTTTTGCTCAGTTCTTATCCTTGGGTGGTGTACCTTCCACCACCTGACTATATTTCTACCATCTTCTCCTATCCTCACCATTCTAGGTCTCGGCCTATGTCCTCCTCTTCCCCTGATCTGGGGGCATCTTCTAGTTTTTCTCCCCAGATACATCCGGATTCCGCTTCTCATCCTTTTCCCCCGACCCTATTGGGGATTCCTTGCGCTCGTTGTCCGACCTTGTCGGGTGGTTTTTCTGATCCTCCCCCAACTTTGTCGGGTGGTTTTCATTTCTTCTCCCCAACCTGGTCGGATGTTTATGCTTCTTCTTCCCCGCCTCTGGCGGGTGATCGCTACTCTCCTTCTCCGACCACGTTGGATGATTCTTCTCCTCGTCTTTCTATTCTTTCCTCCCCACCCTTTCGGGGTTCTTACCCTTTTTCTTGCTATTTTTGAGGCTTTAGTCCGCCTTGATCTCAGTTAATCCCTATTTATTCTGTATCAGGTTCTTTGTTATCAGGGCCTCAGTGCCTTAACGAGGGAGTTCTAGCCCTCGCCTCTCTTCCTTTTTTATCCCTTCTTCATCCAGTATGAGGTCTGCCACTCCTCTATGTCGAGGAATCCAATCCTTTGCTCTCCTTTCATCCTTTATCCTGACAAGCAAGGAAAATAAAGTTCGCACTCCTCAAAGCTCGATGATCAAAATCGCTTCAGGGTGTCGGTTTCCACGCCATGGATTTGTAAAGGTATCTTTTCTTTTGTGCAAGAACATGTTATCATTACTATTACTCTGTTATTTCTGCACGCGCTTATAATGTTGGTTCTTTAAAACATGGTTAAGTGGCCTTAGGCTTTAGTTAGTTTACTTAGTCAAATAAGTCGCTTCTACAGCATCTTTAGGCTAGTGATAGCTCCGCGCTGGGAGTCTGATGCGGGACGAGACCACGGACACGACAAGCTCGTGACTGCCCCTTAACGAGGGAAGCGTCGGACGTGCGCGGTTGAGAAACCGGCAATGAGCTAGGGTGATCGGCTCTCTCGTGTGCCGGATCGGGTCACGGGACGGTGTCGCACTCTCTCGCAGCAGCGGTAATGAATAGATAAAGCGAGCTAGATATCCCTACACATGCTCTCTAGCAGCGGCATAAACAAATATATATGAAGTAAGTAAAATGCCAAGTAAGGGAGCGAATGCGATACCTCCACGCGCTCGGCGTGGGGAAGGCGGACCCGGCCGAAACTCGTACTCCCGGGATAAATATTACACAATGATGACAGTAATGAGATATCGCCCACTCCACGCAGGGAGGTAAAGGGCTACACAACTGGGCCCGGGAGGATCGAATTCGGGTTGACGGGCGGCTTCTCGCGTTGATTCGGCAACACCCGAACTAGTGATGGTGGGGCCCACGTGCTGTCCGGAGGGGCCGTGTGGGACCCAGTGGCACCGCTATGGTGGTGGATGCCTAGATGTGCACTCCCTGGAGTGGAGGCACACTGGTTCGCCGGTCGGAGGCCGGGCGGCTCCGTTCGGCACCGGTCGGAATAACCGGCCACGGATATGTAACTTCTGGTTTTCAGCGCGCGTCCCAGCGAGAACAGGCGCTGCGATCAGCCCTGATTTCGGATCGACACGAGACTGGCGCCGTTGGAAAGCTAACTTCAAATCCATCAACTTAGGCCTAGAGATCTGGCCTGGATCTGCATAGATCTAGGTTTTAATGAATTTACAACTCCCTGTTGTACAGTAGCCGAACACTCAGATCTGCAGGGCTGTTCTCTGAGAACTGCCGTTGACTGATATGAAGACCTCGGATTCAGACTTCTACGTGCTCATGAAAGTTTTAGTAAATCAAGTGAGGAAACCAGGACTATTTTTGGATCTGGATTTGGAGGTGGTGGTGATTTGTTCTGATTTTGGAAGTGGAGGGTGGTCGGATCTGGGATCTGACTGAAAACATTGTAGCAGAGATAGAACACGAATTTTTAAAAATAGGTAGAAGGCTGATCAGAAATTAAAAAACTTCATGGATGTAGGGGATGATGGACAGAACTCTCAGTAAAATTTAGAGCCCAAAAAAAAATCAAATAGAGGGTCGGAGGGAAGAAACACAGGGCTATTGTCACTATAGATAGAGACAAAACAGAACTAGGAATGAAAGATGCACGAAAATGGGAAAATATTAAACGATGGAATTTGGGAGTGAAAATTTAGGTGGAGCTTGGGATACAAGGGAAGAACACACCATAAAAATTGCAGACCACGAAGAGGCGGTGGCTGACAGCAGGAATTTTGGGAAGAGACCTCTGTCCAGCAGGACAGAACACCGAGAACGGTTTCGCGGCGGCTCGAAGGCGGCACGAACGGCGGCGGCGGCATCACAGATGATCACCGGAGATAGAGGGGAGGGGATAGAAGATAGAAATCACTCTAGAACTGGAGGTTGGAGGAGAGAAACCAGAGGGAGAGAGGAGGGGCTCAAGAACACTCTTGATTTTCCAACAATTTTCTCTTCATTAATGCCAACAAATGGAAAATACAACCTTTTATATGCCTTACATCAAACCTAATCTACACCATTAGATCTAGGGGAGGGGATTGGATGGCTGGGATGAAGTGTGAATAACACACAAAAAAACCATAAAATATTAAGGGGAGGGGCGCCCCCTTGACCAAGAGGGGACAAGTTGGAAAGGGTAGGTAGCCTACCTTGGAAAATTTAAGCCACTTGTCTCCCATGTGGTCAAATGGCATTCAACCCTTCTAGATGGCCACCTAGGATGGTTGACCAGCCCCACATGAATGACATGGACCAATGGGAAAGGGCTGAGGGCCCCCTTGCTAGTCCTACTGACAAATTATATAGAAACCCACACAATCTACGGGAGTGACGCATTGGCCGATAAAGCCGTACAATTACGCGTATACTTTCCTGTGGATAAAATAAACTAAAGGATATAAATGCAATATGAAAAGTACTAGCTCGGCGTCGATTCCTATCAACTCTCCCCGGGTGGGAGAAACTCGACCCCGTCGAGTAGGGGTATGGTGCTCGAGTACTCCGGCGGATCCATCACCGTGCCAAGTAGCGCGGGTATGCTCCACTCCAAGTGACAGTCACCTGCTCATTCCATATATACTCGATATGTGCAAGCTGCCATGGGCTAGAGGTGGACACTCCGGGTGGG
Organism: Amorphophallus konjac; assembly: GCA_022559845.1. Taxonomy (NCBI): domain Eukaryota; kingdom Viridiplantae; phylum Streptophyta; class Magnoliopsida; order Alismatales; family Araceae; genus Amorphophallus; species Amorphophallus konjac. The sequence continues at coordinate 149,491,702 of CM040118.1, forward strand.
ACACTCTCAAAGGGAAGGAAGTAGCTCGAAGACTCACTAGGAATCACCGTTGAGTCCCTGTAGGTGACTGATCCGGGTATAGATGTGGAACCGATCCCATACTCATCGAATGAGTCCACTCGCCTCTTACTCATAAGAGAACGACAACGAGATTGCACAAGACACATGCAGACAAACGACACACAAACCATGCAAACAAATCACACAAAATAAACCACACAAGGAAAACACACTGACTCATGCACGACTCTAGACTAAGGTGGTAGCATCAATCCCACTAGGTGGCCGCATCCTGCATTGCGGGAGAGTCCCCTAGTTCTCCCCCCAAAGCATAGTACTCCTCGGCTAGTGCCTCATCGGCCACGTAATTATCATACTCAAGCTCGGGAGGTACGGATTCTCCAACACCTAGGGCTAGGGTGGTGCGAGCGGGACACTCGTTGGCATTGTGGCTAAACCCGTGATAGTGGAAACACTGCACTCTCGACCGACTACTCTCTCCTATAAAAGGGGCCTTACCCTTATCATCCCGTCGGGTAGGGGGTGTAGGCAGCAATGGGGGAGATGTAGGTGCCTTGGACAATAGTGGAGGGGGTGCCGGTGCCAGAGGACGGGCTATAGGAGCCAGGGGACGGGCAACAGGTGCCGGTGGTTGGGATGGAAATAGATCCCGGGGTGGAGGAGGGCGAGGCCGTGGAGCGAAGTGCTCCTGACGGGTGGACTCCTGAAGTCGAGCCATGGGAGGCCGCTGATGTGGGCCTATAGAGTGACGGGGCTCGGTACTACGGAGAGGGGTGGGGCCCAACCGATGGCTAGACTCGAACTCTCCCTCAAATTGCTCCAACTCGAGAGCAACCTGGTATGCCTCTTCCAACGTCTTGGCATTGCGGCGGAAAAGCTCATACTGGTAGTGTGGCCGCAAATCATGTCAAAAGCGAGAAACGGGCATGGTACTCTCCTCCGTGACACCACATCGTAGAAAGTACTCATCAAACTCCGCAATGTATTCGGAGACGGACCGATCTCCCTGGCTAAGACTTTGCCATCTAACGATGAGTCGTTGGCGGTATGTGGGAGGAAGGTACTTTTGCTGAAGTTTATTCTTCATCTCGGCCCATGTGTCAATCGGGGGTTCTAGCCGCTGAAGTAGCAGGCTCTCCACATTCTTCCAATAGGTTTACGCCTGCCCCATGAGTTTCATGGTGGCGAATCGGACCCTTCGGCGCTCCGACATATCATACCATTCAAAGTAACGGTCCATTCCGAACTCCCAATCTAGGTAGACTTTCGGATCCAAAGACCCGTTGAAAGCGGGAGGATCCGCTCGCACGGTCTTAAGGACCCTATCGTCATCCTCATCCCTTTGTGGTTGAAAGCCACGATGACGTTGACCATACCCCTCATAGGCATTGTCGGACCCAAAGTCTTCTAAACCAAGGTCACGATGTTTTGGTATGGCCTGTTGCCGGGCGTTTTGAGGAGCGGGTGGGGGCTGGTTTTGGGCCACGGGAGCGGCCTGGACTTGGGCCATGGGAGAGGGTTGGACTTGGGCCACGCGGGAGGAGGTGCGGGTGGGCCTTGGGCTGCCCCTAGAGGGTCCCCGTGTGACATCCTATCTAACCGCCCAACGAGGTCTTGGACCGACCTATCGGAGGTCTCCATGCGTCCCTCCATGGCTCTAAGGCGACCATCCATGTTATCGGAGAAAGTACGAAAGTTAGCATCGGATTGGTCCAACCTAGTCATAATGGCCATCATCGCCTCGTGTAGGGAGTGGAAGTCTCCCGAGGCGCCATCTCGTGGGTTAGCCATAGGGTAAGGGCGATGGTATGGGGTACCTCGCCGAGTGGGCATGCAACGACACGGACTAGGAAACACCTACTAATGCAAATATGATGCACCTAGACCTAAACCAATATCCGGTAAGTGGCGGAGGTAATCGACCCGAAGGTCACTCGCGCAAGTGTGCGGCCTTCCCGATAGGCGTAGCCTAACGTTCGGACAACACCTTTTGATATACCGAATTATCGGGATGAAATGCAATTTAAAAACACTCTTTTTTTTTATTTTAGAAATATGATGATCCTAGACTCGACTTAGACAATGACTAATGACTAAATGACACTCTTTATTTTTTTGTTTTGGACACCCTAGACTCAAACTTGCTCTGATACAAAATTGATGCGGGACGAGACCACGGACACGACAAGCTCATGACTGCCCCTTAACGAGGGAAGCGTCGGACGTGCGCGGTTGAGAAACCGGCAATGAGGTAGGGTGATCGGCTCTCTCGTGTGCCCGGATCGGGTCACGGGACGGTGTCGCACTCTCTCGCAGCAGCGGTAATGAATAGATAAAGCGAGCTAGATATCCCTACACATGCTCTCTAGCAGCGGCATAAAAAAATATATATGAAGTAAGCAAAATGCCAAGTAAGGGAGCGAATGCGATACCTCCACGCGCTCGGCGTGGGGAAGGCGGACCCGGCCGAAACTCGTACTCCCGGGATAAATATTACACAATGATGACAGCAATGAGATATCGCCCACCCCACGCAGGGAGGTAAAGGGCTACACAACTGGGCCCGGGAGGACCGAATTCGGGTTGACGGGCGGCTTCTCGCGTTGATTCGGCAACACCCGAACTAGTGATGGTGGGGCCCACATGCTGTCCGGAGGGGCCGTGTGGGACCCAGTGGCACCGCTATGGTGGTGGATGCCTAGATGTGCACTCCCTGGAGTGGAGGCACGCTGGTTCACCGGTCGGAGGCCGGGCGGCTCCGTTCGGCACCGGTCGGAATAACCGGCCACGGATATGTAACTTCTGGTTTTCAGCGCGCGTCCCAGCGAGAACAGGCGCTGCGATCAGCCCTGATTTCGGATCGACACGAGACTGGCGCCGTTGGAAAGCTAACTTCAAATCCATCAACTTAGGCCTACAGATCTGGCCTGGATCTGCACGGATCTAGGTTTTAATGAATTTACAACTCCCTGTTGTACAGTAGCCGAACACTCAGATCTGCAGGGCTGTTCTCTGAGAACTACCGTTGACTGATATGAAGACCTCGAATTCAGACTTCTACGTGCTCATGAAAGTTTTAGTAAATCATGTGAGGAAACCAGGACTATTTTTGGATCTGGATTTGGAGGTGGTGGTGATTTGTTCTGATTTTGGAAGTGGAGGGTGGTCGGATCTGGGATCTGACTGAAAACACTGTAGCAGAGATAGAACATGAATTTTTAAAAATAGGTAGAAGGCTGATCAAAAATTAAAAAACTTCATGGATGTAGGGGATGATGGACAGAACTCTCAGTAAAATTGAGAGCCCTAAAAAAAATCAAATAGAGGGTCGGAGGGAAGAAACACAGGGCTGTTGTCACTATAGATAGAGACAAAACAGAACTAGGAATGAAAGATGCACGAAAATGGGAAAATATTAAACGATGAATTTGGGCGTGAAAATTTAGGTGGAGCTTGGGATACAAGGGAAGAACACACCATAAAAATTGCAGACCACGAAGAGGCGGTGGCTGACAGCAGGAATTTTGGGAAGAGACCTCTGTCCAGCAGGACAGAACACCGAGAACGGTTTCGCGGCGGCTCGAAGGCGGCACGAACGGCGGCGGCGGCATCACAGATGATCACCGGAGATAGAGGGGAGGGGATAGAAGATAGAAATCACTCTAGAACTGGAGGTTGGAGGAGAGAAACCAGAGGGAGAGAGGAGGGGCTCAAGAACACTCTTGATTTTCCAACAATTTTCTCTTCATTAATGCCAACAAATGGAAAATACAACCTTTTATATGCCTTACATCAAACCTAATCTACACCATTAGATCTAGGGGAGGGGATTGGATGGCTGGGATGAAGTGTGAATAACACACAAAAAAACCATAAAATATTAAGGGGAGGGGCGCCCCCTTGACCAAGAGGGGACAAGTTGGAAAGGGTAGGTAGCCTACCTTGGAAAATTTAAGCCACTTGTCTCCCATGTGGTCAAATGGCATTCAACCCTTCTAGATGGCCACCTAGGATGGTTGACCAGCCCCACATGAATGATATGGACCAATGGGAAAGGGCTGAGGGCCCCCTTGCTGGTCCTACTGACAAATTACATAGAAACCCACACAATCTACGGGAGTGACGCATTGGCCGATAAAGACGTACAATTGCGCGTATACTTTCCTGTGGATAAAAATAAACTAAAGGATATAAATGCAATATGAAAAGTACTAGCTCGGCGTCGATTCCCATCAGAGTCTAGTTTCCTTCCCTGATCGTTGGGGGTGACCTTTGAGTATGGATTTTTCACACACAACACGGCGAGCCATAGCCGACCCCTCTAGTGCAACAACGTTGCTGCTTTGGCCATACTTTAGGTATGCACAAAGGTCCTTTCTCTTCTCTGCTCGGCCAAGTGCAGGGGCAAGAGATTGATGGATAAGATGACCAACCTAGGCGCTCCCTAATATGAGAGAGGTCTCAAATAGGGGCAGTCTTGACCCTCAAAAGTGAGCTTTCATACTATATCTGGCCAATAAGGGCTACCAAAATGAGAAAATGAATCACTGTAAAATTATGAATCAAAGGCATGGCAAGAGTGGCAGTACAGTTCCGCGCGGGACATCATGAGCCCGGTCGCATGCGTGCCTAATAAATATGGGTCTAAAAATCAAAGACACAAAGCCCCGGCGCAACAGGTTATCTCTTTGAGGGGAAGTGCCCTGGAAGGAATTCGAGCCTTGATATCTCCCATCCTGCACGAAGCTTGTCTCCAATTTATCTTCTGCTTCTCCCTCTTAGGCTGGGTTGTATCCCGGGTATGGCCTTAGTAGAGGCACCATTCTTTAGAACCAGTTGGTTGTGGTAAGCCGCCCTCACATACACGCCCTGCTTAAGGGAAGCCTTTAGTGAAAGGGGTAGGAACGTTGATCTCTGGCTAGTAGTTTGAGCCCGTCTTTAGGTGTTGCGGATTGCTATGTCAAAATCTAAAAAAAAAATCAAATATTACCAAAAGTCTAAAAAAAAATCAAATACTTCAAAAAAATCTAAAAAATCAAATATTGTCAAAAATCTAAAAAAATCAAATACTTCAAAATTTCTAAAAAAAATCAAATATTTCAAAAACCTAAAAAAATCAAATATTTCAAAAAATCCAAAAAATGAAATACTGTTGAAAATCTAAAAAAATCCAAAAAAATCCAAAAAATGTGTCTTTTTCATACATTTGCATTTATTTTAAGGACAGATACATAATCTGTTTGCTAAGTGTGCAGGTTGCAAGTACTCAGGCATTCCTCGCTATATCTTTATGCTCTGCCTCCTATCCACATCTTTGATCTGTTCTTTCCTTCTTCGATCCACTCTCTCGATCTGTTCTGAAGCTCATGTCCTTCTCAGCTTTTGTTTGCAATGATCATATCTTTATGAGAGGGCTTTACCTCACGATTATGAACCTAGCGGTTCTGCTTCATTCTGATCTTGGGTTTTGATTGAAGGGCATATTTGTTTATGTCTTTTGTCCCGCCGTGTCCTTGTCATGTGTTTATGTCCCACCGTGTTGTCCCACACATGTTGTTTTGTCCTTCACTGAGTGTTGTTAGTTATCTTGCACATGTTGTTAGTCACCCCTTTATATCCCATGTTCTTGTCCCAACCGTGTGGTCATCCGTCATGTTCTTGTCCCAACCGTGTGTTGTCCCACCGCGTTGTTGTCACGTCACACCGTGTTCATGCATGCATGTTGTTTGTCCATGCCATTGCATATGTGTTCGTGTGCCTTTGTTATGTTATGTTGCATTGTCTCCCATTTCATTTGACCGTTATGTTATGCCATGTTGTTTATCGTTCAGTTGATAGTTATGTTTATCATATTTGTCTTATACATGAAAAAATCAAAAGAAATCAAAAAATGAAAATCAAAAAATGCCATTTCGCCTGCACAGGTAAGTCAGGTATGGCCTTCTATCCCTACTCATTGTTGCATTACTATATGGTATCTATATTGTTATATTATCTCGAGAACCGGCTGGTCATTCATGTGTTCTAGGATCTGACGTTCCCCTTTAACAAAAATGATGATGATCTAGGTGCACATGTTTAATCATCGGATAGGCTGTTAGGTTGTGAAAATTAGGGAACGGTGGTTCTATCACGCACGCTGTGGTTGCGGATAGTGTCTTGACCCTGATTGTTCCAATCTAGCAATACTATTCTCGAGTACTTTCTATTTTATGATTTCTTTGCATTCGTTTTGATGATTTCTTTATTTTAGCCCAGCATGCATCATGTCATTTTAAGCATTAACCTCTTGTGATCCATTCAAGGTTTCTCCTCAATAATGGTTAGTTGCACTTCATGTCTCTTGGATAAGAGATCTTTATTCCACTCTGAATTTGAACGATTTCTCTGATCTTTTCGCTCGGTCTGGTTGGCCAGTGTGATTCCTGTCTGGATTTTATCTCAGTTATATTTCTCTTGCTTTTTACGTTGTGCTCCTTTCCGACCCCCTCATTGTCTGTGGATTGTGTCCCCGATGAGCCTTGTCGTGCTTCCTTTTTTCCTATTAGTTTAATTCTCCAGACATGTCTCATTCTTGTCATCCAGTCCTGGTGGTTAGTTTGGTGATTTCGGGAGAATTCCTGTCGCGTGTTGGTTGTGACAGGTGTCTTTTGCCTTGATGCTTGCTTATCAGTTCTCTCTGCTTCATCTCTACTTCATCTCCATTTCATGTCGCTGTCGCTTTCGCTCCATCTCCTTTCCATTTTGCCTCCGCATCACTTTCGCTCATTCCCTTGCAAAGCAGACATCAAGGAGGGGCATCTGTTGACACCCGTTTTTAGCTTGCAAGTTGAGTCATTTATCTTATTCATCATTTTGATGCCTCGAATTATCCATTATTTTGGAGCCTTTCTTGGATGGATTTCGAGCCCATTTCATTATTCCATTCCTTTTGAACCTTGGAGATCATTATTTCATAGAGCTCTGGAGCCTATCTTGTCACCTTCCGACCTTCAAAGTTGCCTTACGGTCCATTTAGGCCGGCTTCCCTCAAGCATTCAGCTCCCTTTCGTTGCACAATCTTGAAAATTATCCTTTTTCACCCCCTTCCTTTCCTCTTTTCAAAATGTGTCCTTCACCAAAGTTGTTCATCTTTCAAATCCCTACAATTTCTTCTTCTACGTCTTTGGCCAGTTCTGCACCGATTTCAAGTTATTTACAATTTTTTGGCAGACTGCATTATTCACTTATGTCCCGATATTCTTTCTCTCTCTTCTAGCCCTATTTTCTCTCTCTTCTGATCAATTTCTCATCTTACTTTCTTCATAAAAGTTGTTCATTTTTGAGTTATCTATAATTTTGTCTTCTACCACTTTTGCTAATTCTGCACCGTTTGGGAGATATAATCTAATTTCCAAAGTCACGTAAAGTCTACCTTAAACGGTCATGTTAATGGCCGTTCATTGTTGTAAACGGTCGGTTGACGACCGTTTAACCCTTAACGCTCAGTCGTCCGACCATTTATCCAATAAGAGTCCAGCCTGCTCTGGACTCCATCTCCACGAACCTGCGCGATGTCGCTATCCTGCGGCGTCCATAACTTCTAGAATACTTATCTAAATGGATCCCCATTTTTTCCTACTTCTAGCCCTTTGTATTATCTTTAATTTGGTTCATAGAAATCAAAATTTTATGGGCTATATCTCCTGGAATCTTGGCCGTAATATCGAGTTTTTCTACTTTTTGTGCAACCAAAAAACCCTACAGATTAGGTTCCAGAGGCTTCTTTCAAGAGCCATAACTTCCACAATCTTCAACCAAAAAGAGTCCCGTTTGTTCCTACGCCTTATCATGACTATTATCTCGAGAATGATCCAAAGATCTCAAGATTTGGTGGACTCTATCTTTTGGAATCGTGGGAGAAAGTTGGGGGTTTCACCACTTTTTCTATATAAACCTGCCCAGCTTTCCGGTGCGACGGGGGGCGTGTTTTCAAGGCGACGGCGAAGCCATGCCGAATTTTCTTCATCCTCCTTTGACCCTATCCTGAGGAGGGAAGTATAAGATTCATTTTGGTTCCTTGTTTGCTCAATTTTGTCAACGTTTTCCCTCTCAACTTTGCCCCTACTTTTGGCAAATCATCACAGTTTGCTGATTTCTGCTACAAAGTCCACGACGGGGGCCTGTTCATCAAGCCGGTGCGGAGTCATGCTTCATCCTTTTCGTCCTCCCTCAACTCCATCTTGAAGAGGGGAGTATTAGCTTCACGTTGATTATATGTTTGCCTTATTTCTTATATCTTTTCCCCCTTTTCCAAGCCCCTACTTTTGTGGTTTCACCACACTGTTCTGCACTTTGCTGAAACTCAGATTTCTTGCGACGGGGGCATATTTGCGTCGCCGGTGCGAGGCCGTGGGGCACTCTTGATCCATCCTTTCAACTCCAGGCTCTAGAGGGAAGTATAATCTTTGTGTTCCTTGGTTTTGGGCTCATTATCTCATCATCTTCCTTCATATTTTGTCCATGAGTTTTGCTTGTTCATTCCATTACCTTCTAGCCGGCTGGAAGGCAAGGAGAGGTAATCCACATAGTCCCCGCATCTTGATATTGAGCGCGATCATCCTCTTTTTCCAAGGTACACAACGCACTTAGTATTTTATATTCTTTTGGCGTTGTCATTCCTTGGTGGCGATCACGGCATTCTTTTACATCTTTTATCGCTTTTGTCTTGTTTTATGATCATGCTACCATGTTTACATAGTCACATATTCATGATGTTCAGTTGATATGCACATTATGTTATCACTTATGCACATATGCTTGCCTATGTGACTTGTGACACCACGCGACATATTTTCACATCTACAAGATGGTCATAAGAAGGCCAACCAATAATAAGAGGAAGTAGACCCCATTGTGTGTACATAAAGAAGCCAATCCAATTGTGAACCAGCTACAAAAAATTATAAATGGGTTGGACGAGTATGAACAGATCGAGATACAGCCCCTGCGGCTAAAGGAATATGTCCCTTGGGAGCACTTTGAGTCTCTCGACTTAACCTAGGAACCTGACGTCGGGGCTGAAGAGTCAACTACCCCGAAAGACCCTCCACAGGGTTAGATGTCAACTATGAAGAAAAAGAAAAAGAAGAAGCCAAAGAATAAAAGAAGGGGTAGCATTGTCTCATGCAACACACTTTTGGCCTTGTTCAACATGACCCAAAACTCCAAAGAGGAGGATAAAGAAATATCCTTCACGCCGATCGAAGCAAGCCAGGCCGAAGCTTCCACCTCCCAACATGCGACTAGGTATGGGAGGAAGTGGGGACGTTTACCCCTGTCCAATCACAACATCATGTTCAGGGGTGAACAACCATACCAAATTCCTGAACCTGAAATAAAAGGTGCAAGAGTCCTGCATCCACCGGGCCTTTATCTTGAAGATACAAGTGGCCATGGGGTCCCCTCATTCGCTGAATTTCTGCTCGCAAAGAAGGGCAAGCAACCGTCCCAGCAGGCTGAGTCAAAGGCCAAAAATACCCCCACTTTGGCCCCGAGTGCGCCATCTCCGGCAGATCAGGGTGATGAGGGCACTACCCCTATTGTCAAACCCATATAGATAAAAGAACCAAATGATCAGATATGCCAGGGACGGACGATACCCGAAGAGGAAGATAAACCACCTTCGGAGCCGACTTCTTCGGCGCCAAAGAACAGCAAGCACAGTAGAGTTGAAGAAATCAGGCTAACCAATGTCAGAGCCGGCATAAGAATAATGAAGTAACTAAAGAGAATTCCGGCAAGATTCAGCGTTTGGGAGATACTCTCCCAGATAAAGAAACCAGACAGGTTGTCATTGCAGCCTTAGAAACCCCGGCACGCTTTGAGAGTTGTTTTGCCAAGATGCGTTCGGGGACATCCATCACTTTTGCCGAAGAAGATATGCTCCTACCTTCTGCCAGCCATAATAAACCCTTATATATGAAGTGGCAGTTAAACGACCAGCCTATAAATAAAATTCTAATTGACCCAGGGGCAGCAGTGAATATACTCCTCAACTGGGTCTACCAGAAGCACTACTTCAATGTACACCTAGTTAAGGTCAGGGATATGAGGATCACTGGGTTCAACCAAACATTTGAAGTCCCTATGGGCATGGCGGAGTTTGAGCTTTTGCTGGGAGACTTCACCACCAAGGCACAGTTCCACGTCATAAACTCTGATACCTCATACAAGGCACTACTCAGCCGACCGTGGCTGCATCAAAACCGGGTAGTGCCCTCCACTCTGCACCAGTGCATCAAATACCCCTGGGATGGAAAAGAAGAAAGAATATTTGCTGACTTACACCCCTTTGAGGTGTTTGAATGCCATCTGTTGGATGCATCGCTCTACATGGAGAAGTCAAAGCAGACTTCCCAGCCAGCTCAAAGCAAAGGGAAGGAGATAGCAGAGGCCAACGACTAGTTTCCTCCGCCCCCGCCCGACTATGTGGCCGGCCCAGCAAGAGGTGTCGTACATTTCTGAAATTGGAGGAGTGTTCAGAGCAATCCCATCCAATATTCACTCGAGCCAGAGATGCCAAAGCTCGAGGATTTGCTGGGTTACGTGAAAGTCCCTCCAAGGATCGCAAAACCCCTCACAGATATAGACTTTCAGACAGTCGAACTATTGAAGACTCTAGAGGTCCCCAATCCCGAGGGTTGACCCACGATGTTCTATGCGGATAATGAACAACCAGTGAAAGGGGATGATGATTACAGATTCCCCAAAGAAATTCACGACCCAATCATCCCAATCATGGGGCTTCATGACATTTCCGGCAAAGTGGTGAAGATGGCCAGGAAGCAGTAGGTTCCCTTCTTTCAAGCCACAAGCCAAAATCAGATCTTCAAGAAGCTGTGGTATCCACCCAACTTGGATAGAGAAATGATGCGGATTACCCAGCATCCGGGCTTGGGCTTCTCGATGGAAGAATTCTATGAAGCAGATATGACATCTATCTCTGCTTCAACTGACAAAGATCCTCCAGGAGACCTAGAGATGCAAGAAGCCCTGGGTCAGGAGTAACACATGCCCCTAGATGGCGAAGTGCAGAATGAAGAGATACACCTCTGGAGTCCCTCTCCATGCAAGAATGTGGGCACGTCAATCTCCGAAGGATCGAGCCCAGCTAGTCATGGTGACTAAGGGCTACCGCCCCCGCCTGATATTAGAGCAGAGGGTAGTGATCTGAGCCGTGCTCCGGATTCCCTTCAACATGACCCTGCTCTGCTTGCATTGTTTCATGAGCTACAACAGGAGATCAAAAGGTTGGAGAGGCAGCTGGTCGAGATGAGTATGTGCCAGTCTGATCCAACACTGGCCCTCCTCCCTCAGCAGCCCCTACTTGCAAATCTGAAGTGTCCCCCTGTAACCAGGATAGAACTGCATAGGCACAGGCAAAGAGATAATGAATCTGCCTCGGATTACATTAAGAGGTGGAGAAATCTATGTGAAAGGTGCGAGCCTCCGCTGAGTCACGAAGCCGCTATCCAAATTTGCAAACATAACTTAAAGAAAAAATTTTTGCTGAGGGTGGCTGGCATCAAAATCCATTCCCTTGATCACCTGAGTGCAATGGCAGTAGATTATGAGGCCTTTCTATCTAAGCACTGCCCCGCTACCTCTATGGCAAGACGGGCGAACAAATTTGTAGGCATTGACCTTAGTGCTTTTGAGCAATTAAGAAGGAAGGCGCAGAAGGTAGCCGACCCTTCAATAAACATGCCTGTGGAACAAAGCCCCTCATTGCGGGGGAAGATGAAGACGGCATACTCCTTCCCAAAAGATAAGACTCAGATGATTTTTGAATGGGCTTGTCACTATGACAAGATTGCTCTGCCAGAGCCCTAGAGGCCAGATGATATCAGAAGAAGTGATGACCCTCTATTCTTCCCCTATCATTGGGTGTTGTGGACGTCAAAAAAGAAGAGAAGAAAAAGAACGATCATACGGCGTGCACGTCTCGACACCCGAGAGCAGTCGGAGACGGAAAGGCCAAATAAACCCCATACCTCTTCCAAGTAGGACGAATATATACCTGGTGCTCTGCCACCCAACAAAGAAGCCCCTCTGGCAGAAGAGACAGCCCCGGCTCCCTAGTCGGCATTGTCGAAGGCCGAATTAGAAGAAGCTCGAAAACTCAAACACGGGTTTGACTTATGCCGGAAATCACTCAAAGTTCCGAATAAGGATTCGAAAACTTTGAACTAAACACCTCGGAGCAGGAGCATTGCAGCTAAAGTTCTTCGGGAGTACAATTGTTCGCCTGAATGGCCGCGAAGCCGAGATGAAGTCTAAACCGGCGCGGCCTGCACTTAAACCGTCGCGCCATTGCTTGGGCCTTTAACAGGTGCAACCCCCCATTGGCCACCAAAATCGGCGCGCCCTTCCAATGGCACTAAAACCGGCGTTCCCCTCCTCCTGGTGCTAATTCGGCGCGCTCACCCCCCGCGCCATTTTAACCAAGGCTGCCATCCCATCTTCAGTCCGATCCCCTATTTTTGGGTGCGAACAAAGATAACTTACATGAAATGGGCGAACGGCCTGCACCTGACAAGCGTGCAACTGCCTGGGCCCTTCCCGCTCCCAAGAATGGAAGGCTTCGAGCTCCGCACTGAATGTCGCTTCCCCACTGGTCATCGTCGGCCAATCTCTTGGAGGCAGCTTCCCTAATCTACGACCCCCTACCTGCAGGCCACTCGATGGCTTCGAACGAGATGCAGGGCAGAAGAAAGAGCAAGGTGCTATAAAAAGAATTGATACTCCACTGGAGAAGGGTTGGCCGGCTCTCTCTGAAAGGGGTTCAGCTGTGGGAAGAAGAAGAGAGAAGGTGGTTCGGCTAGGGTCTCCATCCGAAGAGAAGAAGAAGCTCCGTTCCCCTGCGCCCGTGAGGTGAAGAAGAAGAGAGTGAGTGTGAGAGAAGAGAGGTGAGCTCGGAGGGGGGGCTTGTGCTCCGTTCCCCCTCCCCCACCGATGTATCTCTTTCTTCTTTCTTCGATGTATCTTTCCTTGCTTTGGGGTAAATCCCCCTCTGTATCTTGTCTCCCTTCCTTTTGCGGATGAATAAAAAGAAAAGCCCCTTTTGCAATATAAGGTGTTCTATTTCCCTCGCTTTCTCTCTGCCTTTTCCTCATCCAGGGCCCTTCGAAACCTGCTTCTCTATAGCATGGCCTTCGAAGGAGTCCGTCAGGGGATGAACATTCATGGCCTTCCTTGGCAAACATCTGCCCCATTGGGGCTCCTACAAAGTTGCTGCCCATGAGCTGCTAGAACCCCTTGAAGGATAGTCCTCGGGGCTTCTGCAATCAACCGTGGGTCACCGGACTATCATTTGGCCACTCCGAATATTGGAGGTCATCTCGGAGTATTCCGTTTGACGATCCCCCATTCGCCCCAGCAAATCTCAGTCCGGGGGAGATGCTGCCCAATTTTCGTCAGAGCTGTGAACAATGAGAATGAACTAAGCTCCCTAAGAACATGAACTGAACTTTGGAGTTCCTGAACCCCTTTGAATGAACCACTCAAACTTTGACCTTAACAGATGAACAAAACACTTTGAAACCTTCAAATCCTCCTATTTTTGCTAAGTGAACAAACAGCCTAACCATCTGCTAACTTGCAAGCCTTTGAAAAGAACAGAACAGCCTAATCTGGTGCGCTCCTAATCCGGCGTGCACTTATCCGGCACGCTACCCCCCTCCCCCCCCCCCCCCCCCCGCGCCGCTTTAGCCCCACACTCATAAAACATTTTAACCCTTTTGGCTCCAAACCGGCGCGCCCCCTACGCGTCGGATTAAACCCTCTCACGAAAGCAACTCTCTACCCCTTGCTCACATCCGAAATCGGTGCGCCCCTTCCTTGTGGCTAAACCGGCGCGCCCCTGCTATGCCATCTAAACAGGTGTGCCCCTTTCTTTGCACCAGAACCGGCACGCCCCTTTCTTTGCACCAGAACCGGCGCGCCATGGCTTGCCCACCTAAATCGGTGCGCCCCCCCATTCTGTCTTCAAACCGGTGCTGTAGTGCCCCAGAATTTATAAATAATTTTTTGAATTATAAAATAATTTTCTAGAAAGTATAAAGACTTAAATAAATTAATGAAGGGGTTATTGGATTAATAAGTCAATATAAGGCTCAAAAAGGCTAATTAGTTAACCTAGCCTATCTAATATTTATCCAAAAGGTTTATGGACCAAGCCCATCAAGTTTGGCCCATATTCTAGAAGGGTAATTGGCTTATTCACGTATTTTAAGGATAAATACTAATTATATAAAATAATTATATGGATAAACGAATAAAAGAGTTTTATTAAATTAAAACTCTATACACATTAAATGTAACGGTCTATCGGGCGACCGCCACAGCCATGTAACGCACCTAGACACGACTGTTACATCCTGCAGATTCCGTAAGGTGAGGAATTTGCAAAAAGATTGGAACTTTGAAATCCTATCTACAAGAGATCGATTTGGGATAGCTTATAGCATTGCTAAGGACTCTTAGGGATTAGGTTCTGACAAATTAAGGACTCTAGAATCGATCCAATCTTCAACCCTAACCAAAACCCTATAAATAGGACCTAGTTCTGAACTGAGCGACCCTTACTTTTGGCCCGTGAAGAATCAAGGTAAAGAGTCATAATTTTGGATAAGTTACTTATAAATTTTTGTTTATAATACATTAGACTAATAGTTCTCCAAATTTCGTGCTAGGAGACCAAGCAACCAAGAAGAAAGAAGCTTCCAAAGTTGTTGATTCAACCTTACAACCCAGGAATCTGAACGCAAGACCCCAGAAGATCCAGAGATTAGGACGTCTAAACAAGGTAATTAGAGTTCAATCCTTTAGAACTTTTTGTACCCAATAGTCTCATCTCCTTACCCTCAAAATTTCACATCCTTAGGTCAAGAGGCTGAGGAAATAGAGCAGATTGAAGTTACAGATTTATCACAAGAAGTACAAGGGTCTAAGGGTAGCACCTAGCATTAAATTCGAAGTTTGAAGGTCTTAAAAGAGGTAGGTTATCTCATGATTGGCAAAAATAGCTTGTTAGGGATAAAAGCCCTCTGATTGTGCTTGATTTTATGCATTATAGACTAAGAATTTCATGATTTCATAGTTTTATACTTTCATGCATCTCTTAGCCCTAAATGGAAATTAAAAGGTATTATCTTGTCTATTCACTAAACCCTTGCATATAGTTGGCCTATGCATCGTTATCATGACTAGGACAATGGTAATATGTTGATTTCCTGGCATGTTATGTTTTCATAAACATTTACTTTAGTTTACTGCCAGCAGATTCTCTAACGCACCAACGTAAGACCGTCACATGCATGTAACGACCTTACGATAGACCGTCACATTATGTTGTGTTTTTATTTATTCTATTGTCTCTGACGCACCCTAGCAGGAGTGTTACACCACTGTAATAGCCCTTGGATAAACCGTCACAATACTGTAACGCGCCCACCCTAGACCGTCAGGCACTGTGTTCTGTCAGCCCGAGGCAGAATGATAACCAGTTAAAGTTTACTTATAAATAAGCTTAGATAGCTATGTTTGGACATGTTATCATGACTTTAAGTTTAGTTACTATTTCATAATCAAATTGCATGGTTAATGTGTCTTAGGATTATTTTAAGTTATGTTAATTTCATTAGCCAAAACTCTATAGTTTTATATTTTAAATCATGATTTTCCAAATATTGTATTGACGGAGTTTTCTCATGGTTTCACATTGTTACACATTCTTTTCTATCTATACAGTCATTTATTTAAGTACATGGCGCATATTCCGGTATGATTGTCCATTAGTTCACTTTGCACTATAGGAACATTATTCTTGGAAATGAGAACCTCTCTATTGGATATTCCTTCCAATGGACTAGGAAATCTTGTTTTAAGGCCTTCGTAATTCTCCGCGAGCCTGGGATTCCCACTAGGACGCCGAGTTGGTTGTACCATTAAAGCCCATTGATTAGATTACACTATCGATATTTTTGGTTATTAGTAATGTAATGGCTCTACACTGGACCGTCAGGAGCATCTAACGGCCCAATGTACGACCGTCACATTCAACTGAGTCTGATTTCTTAGTACTAGATTCAGACTAATGTAACGGCCCAATACTGGAGCGTCACATCATGTAACGGCCCAGTACACGACCGTCACACTACTTAAGTATTTTAACCCAAGGATTGACCAAGGGTTGATATTCCAAGGTTCTAAATAGACTCTTGATGATCTAGAACTTATCATATTGATCAAGGAACCTAATATAATGAATGAAAGATAAAGAATGTATCGTTATGCTACCGATTTATTTCCATAAGCATAACCTTGCTTAAGTCATTCTTGATTTCTCATGATTCTTATTGAAGCAATAATTTATTGAATTATCGTTATCAAGAGCTTGTTGGAATTGTACATTCTTGGCCATACTTTATTGTTACATGCGTGGAAAAAGCTTGATTTATACTTGAAGATGCGATCGAGCACTGATTATGTTCAAGGGCTCTATGCTAGTCCCCTCGGCTGATTGTCGGAAACATACTATTATAAACCATGGGGTATGATGCTACTGGCGTCGCATTACGCTGGGAGTACTTTCTTTATAAATAAGTGAAAATCCACAACACATTACAGCATGATTGATACTTGACTTTCTTGATATTCCACAGAAATTCACGAAGTACTTGCTCATAAGTAAAAGATGCTGGAGTGATGATTATGTGGCTTGCAAGTACATTCTTGATACATTCTTGTTCATGAAAGGCCATATCATGTTCTTGTTTCATTCTTGCTTGCAAGAGGCTTACCATGCCGGCTATTCGCGTTTCTCGAGCAAGTCTTCTGCTGTAATAAAGGCTCGGGGCGTGACAGTTAAGTTGGTATCAGAGCCTAAGTCTCAGGAGTTAGGAAGAAGAATCATGTCATAGGATAAGTCCAAGGTTTAAGGACCCCTACCTATGAACTAAGGAAGAAAGTCCATACCCATGTGAGAATTGGGTAGAGCCCGAGATAAGATAATTAATTAGCCTTAAGATTGATTTTTCATTCTAATTTAATGAGAAATAACAAGTTGTTATATTTCTCTCAGGTACCTTATCTTACAAATGGCTCATCGTGTAGATTGGGATGGCATGCAACAAACAGTTGTCGGCCTTACTCAGGCATTGCAAACCATAGCGCAAGGTGGCGCAGGGGCAAGGGCTGGTGACCTACATCATAATTTCCGGGGTTTAAATCCTCCGCGATTCTAGGGCTCTTCTAATCCCGACGAGGCAGAGAACTGGATTGACGAAAGGAATCGAATATTTGACGTCATCCAATGCACCGATCAGGAGAAGGTGCGTCTCGCAACCTTTCAACTTAACAAAGATGCTCGCACCTGGTAGAAGTCAGTTCCGGCACCTCCAGCCAATGCACCTCATACATGGGATGGGTTCCTCACCCTATTTCGTGCCAAATACTTTTCGGAGCACGTAAAGGAACAAAAGGCTATGGAGTTTGACACCCTTCGGCAAGGAATGATGACGGTTATCGAATATGAGCTATAATTCTCAAGGCTAGCACCGTATGCATCACATCTAATCAGTACAGATTTATTAAAGGTAAATCGGTTTATGGACGGGTTACGTCCTGGTTTCATCCAGCAGCTCGAGATCCAAAACATCCGTACTTATGCGGAGATGGTTCAGCGGGCGTACCTATGTGAAAGGACCTTAGAGAAGGTCAAAAAATTGAAAGGAGTCCGACGTTCTGATCGGTGTTATAAGAAAGAGAAATTCAGCATCACAGAACCCTATAAAAGCCGTGATAGTAAGAAAAGATCTAGGAGTGGGAACGGTGGGAGTTCCCATAAGCAAAAGAAGGTCAAGAGGAGAAGGAGCATGTCACCACGGCTTGCACATTTTATGAAAAAATCGACCATTCGACTGAGGAGTGTTGGAAGCGTCTTGACGCTTATTTACGTTGTGGAAGCAGGGAGCATCGCATGTCGGAATGACCCCTTATGAAGGACCAGTCATCTGGTAATGGACGCAGGAGGCAGGCTCGCCTCAATGCCGTTCTAGAAGAAGAGGAAGCGCCCAGGGATGATGGGCTTATGGAAGGTACTCTTCAAATTTGTTCTCATCCTGCATTTGTGCTATTTGATACTGGTGCCTCTCATTCTTTTATCTCCACTACTTTTGCTAAAACATTACCAATCGCATCAGTTCCCTTACCTTCAGATCTTGCTATTTCCACACCCTTAGGTTCTGGAACAAAGCTTACCGACTATTATCCTGATAGCGAAGTGATAGTAGAGGGTCACAATCTCCCCGCAAACTTAGTATGTCTTAACATGAAAGGTTATGATGCCATTTTAGGGGTAGATTGGCTTGTAGATCATGATGCTTATATCAATTGCCAAAACAGGATTATATCCTTTCGAAAGCCCGGTCTTCCGAGATTCTCTTTTCTTGGCATCAAGTACAAAAAACACCCCACTATCATATCCTCATTTCACGCTTGCAAACTTATCTCGCAAGGATGTGAAGCTTTTCTTGCTTCTGTCATTATTACCGAATCCAAAGAAATTAACATAGCAGACATCCCTATTGTAAATGAGTTCCCAGACGTGTTTCCATCGGAACTACCCAGTTTACCACCCGAGAGGGAAGTGAACTTCACCATTGAACTCGTTCTAGGAGCAGCACCTGTTTCTATAGCCCCTTACAGGATGTCCCCCACTGAGCTTAAGGAATTGAAGAAGCAGTTGCAGGAACTTCTGGATAAGGGCTTCATCAGACCTAGCACATCCCCGTGGGGTGCGCCTGTCCTATTTGTCAAAAATAAGGATGGTTCTCTTAGGCTATGCATCGATTACCGGCGACTGAATCAGCTTACAATTAAAAATAAGTACCCGTTGCCGCGTATTGATGAGCTCTTCGATCAGCTTTCAGGAGCAGAATATTTCTCTAAGATAGACCTCAGATCAGGTTATCATCAACTTAGAATTAAAGAAGAGGACAATTATAAATCAGCTTTTCGAAGTCGTTATGGCCACTATGAATTCGTAGTAATGCCGTTTGGGTTAACTAATTCCCCAGCAACATTCATGCAACTTATGAACAATGTTTTCCAGCCATATCTAGACCAGTTCATTATCGTCTTCATTGAAGATATCTTGATATATTCCCTGACAAAAGAGGAACATGAACAACATTTGAGAATAGCTTTACAAACACTTAGAGAACACAAGCTTTATGCCAAACTCAATAAGTGTGAATTCTGGCTCGGGAAAGTTTCATTCCTAGGCCACATTATTTCAAAGGAAGGTATTACTTTGGATCCTTCTAAAGTAGAAGCTGTCAAGAATTGGAGTCGGCTAACGACTGTATCTGAAGTAAGAAGCTTTCTGGGTTTAGCAGGTTATTATAGGAGATTCATTAAGGACTTCTCAAAAAATTACGGTTCCTTTAACTAGACTCACAAGAAAAGAAAACCCTTTTATCTGGTCAAAGGACTGTGAAAAGAGCTTTCAAAGTCTTAAGAATCATCTTACAACAGCTCCTATTTTATCACTACCAATGGAAGGTGGTAGATTCGAAGTGTATACAGATGCGTCTGGCATTGGCTTAGGATGCGTTCTCATGCAGAGTGAAAAAGTAATATGTTATTCTTCTAGACAACTAAAACGTCACGAAGAAAATTATCCTGTACATGATTTAGAATTGACAGCGGTTATTTTCGCCTTAAAAATTTGGCATCATTATCTTTATGGAGAAAAGTTCACAGTATACTCAGACCACAAAAGCTTGAAATACTTATTCTCTCAAAAAGAGCTTAACATGAGGCAGAGGAGGTGGTTAGAATATCTCAAAGATTTTGATTTTGCTATTCAATATCATCCTGGCAAGGCTAATGCTGTAGTAGATGCACTTAGCAGAAAACCAATGGGTATGCTATCAAGTCTTATGATAGGTGTAACTAACCTTGTTCCTCAATTTGCTCAGTTGAACTTAGATATTGACATAAAGGAAGAAGATTATTTCATAGCTAATATCCGAGCTCAACCTACATTGATAGAAGATCTGGTCAAGCTGCAAAATGATGATCCTATATTACTGGAAATTAAAGCCAATATTGAACAAAGGCCGGATTTTTCTATTTGCAATGACGGAAGATTGTTATTCAAGGGCCGAATATATATGTGTACCAGATCATGAGGCTACGAAGAAATTGATCCTAGATGAAGCGCATAATTCCAAATACACAATTCATCTAGGAGGAACAAAGATGTATCAAGATCTCAAAAGAAATTTCTGGTGGCCCAACATGAAGAGAGAGATAGCTGATTTCGTATCCCGTTGTCTCACCTGCCAACAAGTAAAAGCAGAACATTTTAGACCCGCAGGTAAACTGCATCCCTTGAGTATTCCCGAATGGAAATGGGAGAGTATAGGGATGGACTTCATTATGGGTTTACCCAAGACAAGAGGTGGACACGATGGAATATGGGTAATCATAGACCGATTGACTAAATCCGCACATTTCATACCAATAAAGAGTCGATGGTCTATAGATATTCTAGCAACATTATACATAAAGGAGATTGTCAAATTACATGGTGTCCCAGTCACTATTATATCTGATAGAGATCCTCGATTCACATCACAGTTCTGGAAGGGTCTACAACAGTCACTAGGGACTAGATTGAATTTCAGTACAGCTTTTCATCCACAAATAGATGGTCAAACGGAAAGAACAAATTAGGTAGTAGAAGATATGCTCAAGGCTTGTGCTATCGACTTTGGAGGTAGTTGGCATGATCATTTACCTCTAGTAGAGTTTGCATATAACAATAGTTACCAGGCCAGCATACAAATGGCACCTTTTGAAGCTTTATACGGAAAAAGCTGTCGATCACCAATATGTTGGAGTGAAATAGGGGAAAGACAATTCTTAGGCCCCGATATTATCAGAGATTCTACAGAGAAGATCAAGCTCATTCAAGAAAGAATGAAAATGGCACAAGATAGGCAAAAGTCTTATGCTGACAATCGAAGACGTGACTTGGAGTTTCATGTAGGAGATCATGTATATTTAAAGGTTTCTCCAAGTCGTGGTATTCGAAGATTTGGCATTAAACTCCAAGATTCATCGGCCCATTTGAAATTCTTGAAAGAATTGGTGAAGTGGTTTACAAACTGGCTTTACCTCCACAATTCGCAGGAGTTCATGACGTATTTCACGTCTCTATGCTGAAGAAGTACATATATGATCCTGACCATATTATTACTTATGACAATCTGAAAATTCAGAAGGATATGGCATACGAGCAAAAGCCAATAAAAATTCTGGAACGGGAAGTGCGTCAACTAAGAAATAAAGTTATTCCTATGGTCAAGATTCAATGGAAGGAAACATGGCCATATGAAGCAACATGGGAAAATGAAGCAGCCATGCGAAAAAGATTCTCAAAATTATTTAACTGTAAGTACACTCTCCGAAATCCATATATTGAATTTGGGGACCAAATTCTTCTAAGTGGGGGAGGGTGTAGTGCCCCAGAATTTATAAATAATTTTTTAAATTATAAAATAATTTTCTAGAAATTATAAAGGCTTAAATAAATTAATGAAGGGGTTATTAGATTAATAAGTCAATATAAGGCTCAGAAAGGCTAATTAGTTAACCTAGCCTATCTAATATTTATCCAAAAGGTTTATGGACCAAGCCCATCAAGTTTGGCCCATATTCTAGAAGGGTAATTGGTTTATTTACGTATTTTAAGGATAAATACTAATTATATAAGATAATTATATGGATAAACAAATAAAAGAGTTTTATTAAATTAAAACTCTATACACGTTAAATGTAATGGTCTATCGGGCGACCGCCACAGCCATGTAACGCACCTAGACACGACCGTTACATCCTGCAGATTCTGTAAGGTGAGAAAATTACAAAAAGATTGGAATTTTGAAATTCTATCTACAAGAGATCGATTTGGGATAGCTTATAACATTGCTAAGGACTCTTAGGGATTAGGTTCTGACAAATTAAGGACTCTAGAATCGATCTAATCTTCAACCCTAACCAAAACCCTATAAATAGGACCTAGTTCTGAACTGAGCGACCCTTACTTTTGGCCCGTGAAGAATCAAGGTAAGGAGTCATAATTTTGGGTAAGTTCCTTATAACTTTTTGTTTATAATACATTAGACTAATAGTTCTCCAAATTTCGTGCTAGGAGACCAAGCAACCAAGAAGATAGAAGCTTCCAAAGTTGCTGATTCAACCTTAGCAACCCAGGAATCTGAACGCAAGACCCCTGAAAATCTAGAGATTAGGACGTCTAAACAAGGTAATTAGAGTTCAATCCTTTAGAACTTTTTGTACCCAATAGTCTTATCTCCTTACCCTCAAAATTTCACATCCTTAGGTCAAGAGGCTGAGAAAATAGAGCAGATTGAAGTTGCTGATTTATCACATGAAGTACAAGGGTCTAAGGGTAGCACCTAGCATTAAATTCGAAGTTTGAAGGTCTTAAAAGAGGTAGGTTATCTCATGATTGACAAAAGTAACTTGTTAGGGATAAAAGCCCTCTGATTGTGCTTGATTTCATGTATTATAGACTAAGAATTTCATGATTTCATAGTTTTATACTTTCATGCATCTCTTAACCCTAAATGGAAATTAAAAGGTATTATCTTGTCTATTCACTAAACCCTTGCATATAGTTGGCCTATGCATCGTTATCATGACTAGGATAGTGGTAATATGTTGATTTCTCAGCATGTTATGTTTTCATAAATCTTTACTTTAGTTTACTGCCAGCAGATTCTCCAACGCACCAACGTAAGACCATCACATGCATGTAACAGCCTTACGATAGACCGTCACATTATGTTGTGTTTTTATTTGTTCTATTGTCTCTGACGCACCCTAGCAGGAGTGTTACACCACTGTAACGGCCCCTCGATAAACCGTCACAAAACTGTAACGCGCCTACCCTAGACCGTCAGGCACTGTGTTCTATCAGCCCGAGGCAGAATGATAACCAGTTAAAGTTTACTTATAAATAAGCTTAGATAGCTAAGTTTGGACATGTTATGATGACTTTAAGTTTAGTTACTGTTTCATAATCAAATTGCATGGTTAATGTGTCTTAGGATTATTTTAAGTTATGTTAATTTCATTGGCCAAAACTCTATAGTTTTGTATTCTAAATCATGATTTTCCAAATATTCTATTGGCGGAGTTTTCTCATGGTTTCACATTGTTACACATTCTTTTCTATCTATAGAGTCATTTCTTTAAGTACATGACGCATATTCCGGTATGATTGTCCATTAGTTCACTTTGCACTATAGGAACATTATTCTTGGACATGAGGACCTCTCTATTGGATATTCCTTCCAATAGACTAGGAAATCTTGTTTCAAGGCCTCCGTAATTCTCCGCGAGCCTGGGATTCCCACTAGGACGCCGAGTTGGTTGTACCATTAAAGCCCATTGATTAGATTACACTATCGATATTTTTGGTTATCAGTAATGTAACAGCTCTACACTGGACCGTCAGGAGCATCTAACGCCCCAATGTACGACTGTCACATTCAACTGAGTCCGATTTCTTAGTGCTGGATTCAGACTAATGTAACGGCCCAATACTGGAGCGTCACATCATGTAACGGCCCAGTAAATGACCGTCACACTACTTGAGTATTTTAACCCAAGGATTGACCAAGGGTTGATATTCCAAGGTTCTAAATAGACTCTTGATGATCTAGAACTTTTCATATTGATCAAGGAACCTAATATAATGAATGAAAGATAAAGAATGTATCGTTATGCTATCGATTTATTTTCATAAGCATAACCTTGCTTAAGTCATTCTTGATTTCACATGATTCTTATTGAAGCAATAATTTATTGAATTATCGTTATCAAGAGCTTGTTGGAATTGTACATTCTTGGCCATACTTTATTGTTACATGCATGGAAAAAGCTTGATTTATACTTGAAGATGCGATCGAGCACTGATTATGTTCAAGGGCTCTATGCTAGTCCCCTCGGCTGATTGTCGGAAACATACTATTATAAACCATGGGGTATGATGCTACTGGCGTCGCATTACGCTGGGAGTACTTTCTTTATAAATAAGTGAAAATCCACAACACAATACAGCATGATTAATACTTGACTTTCTTGATATTCCACAGAAATTCATGAAGTACTTGCTCATAAGCAAAAAATGCTGGAGTGATGATTATGTGGCTTGCTAGTACATTCTTGATACATTCTTGTTCATGAAAGGCCATATCATGTTCTTGTTTCATTCTTGCTTGCAAGAGGCTTACCATGCCGGTTGTTCGCGTTTCTTGAGCGAGTCCGCTATAATAAAGGCTCGGGGCGTGATAGGTGCACCCCTTTATTCAACCTAAATCGGCGTGCCTTCCATAAAAAATATAATTAACCAAACAATGAAATAAAATATATTTTTCTTCTGGGGGCTCCGCCCCCAGAAACCCCCACAAGGGGCACTGCCCCCTTGACCCCCGCGACCTGACCACGCAGGTCGAACACCGCGAGCTGACCGCGCAGGTCGATCAGCGTGCGAGGGCATACGTTGGTGAGTTTGGGCTTCACACTTAACAATTCGCTTCCCCAGACTATGCGTGAAGAGAAAAGTCACGATGCCCCATGGTATCGGACGTGGACCTCAGGGATCCTGATATGGCCATAGTCCGCAACCACCTCGGGCCAATAGTCTATCAACTTGACCCACTTCTATCGGGATCCAAGCCTGCAATCCCATTTAACTTGCCGTACTTACGGCAGACATTCGTACAGTTTTATCATCGTCTTCAATGCTTCAAATGCGGGCTCTCATCTGAATAATGAATGGTCCGTTACAGACCGACATATATATATTCCAAGATCTAATCCCGCACCCACATTAAACTTGCCGTACCTACGACAGACATCCGTATGGCTTTGTCGTTGTCTTCGACGCTTCAAATGCAGACTCTCGTTCGAATGACGAATGGTCTGTTAGTGACCGACATATATACCGGGATCTAATCCCGCACTTACATTAAACTTGCCGTACTCACGGCAGACATTTGTATGAGTTTATTTCCGTTTACGTCGTGCCTTCAATACGGATCTTTGTCCAAACATAAAGTGGTCCATGAATGACCAACAAAATCTGAATGGAATGAGATGGCTCTCGCCTTCCCCGAATCCTACGTGTGGGAATATCAATAAGACCTTCGTGAGTCACGTTTGAACCTCGGGTTCGCCCCAACCATGGTCATTGCCTGACCCACATCCTAGGCCTATAGCCAGCTATCTCTATACACATCTTTGTTTTGGAATCTAGTTCCGGGACACTTTCCCGCTGCCCTTCGGCACCGAAAATATTAACGATGCCCACGCAAGCCTCGTTTGGACCGCGGGAGGTGCCCCCCGGAATGGTCCTGACTCGATCTCGCACCGGGCCAATAAACTCGCTGATTCCCAACCACTCTAACCGGGATTCAACCGAATGTCTCCTATCCCTTTGAACAATAAATCTGCCGTACCCCGGCATACATATGCTCCAGTTTTTCCTCTGACAATCATGATTTTATGAAGCCAGACCCTCGTCTGAATATCAAAACGGTCCCTTGAGTGACCGACATATTTCGAATGCTCGCTTTCCTAGACATCGGGCTTTCCGACTGATTCGAGACCGCTATCGGCTTGTTTCTCTCGATATAGTTTCCCGGCCATGAGGCCCTAATTCCCGGCGATTAATCAAGGGTGTTCCCCTCTCCGAGGGGATGTAAATGATGCCGTGACCTTTACGGCACCGCGGGTTTTGGTCCCGACACGAACTACACAATCGTCTGATTAGTCAGATCGTGCGCACCATGGGCCTCCTTGAAGCCCGAATAAATCGTCACTTTGTGACTGACACGCCCCCGCACTAAACAAACGAATTGACCAGATCAAATAAACGAAGAACATAATAAGTGAATTTTAGTGTGTCCACAAGTGTCGGGGCATTCCATCGAGGATTGCTATGTATTCAAAGATATCGCCCAAAGCTTGATTAAGAGGGGCGAATTACAGATGGGGGAATACGAAGTAGATCCACAGTGCCCGCATGAGATGGGCATTTACCAAAGGGGAGTCCATATGGTCTCCCTCTCCCTAGAGGTCGCGAGTTCGGCCGATGGAAGATGCTACGAAGCAGATGTGGCCACCCTCTCCACCCTTACGGGTGAAGGCCCCGTAGAGGCAATCTATGATAATTATCAAGAAGATCATGAAGGAATCTTGCAGCTCCCAGGGTTAGGAGATACCCTGTAATCCCAAACAATGATACATGAAGGGCTGAAAGCCGATGTACCTTGTAAAAGCTGGGAATCTATTATCACAGCGGTCACCATGACCTCCTATAATGCTCTGTAAAGACACAAAGCTAGAGAGCTCCTTGCTGCCCCTAGAGGGTGATTCACCTACGAGCCAATATTCAAGCTGCCCGGAAGCTATATTGCCAGCGTCAACGCTGATTCGGGAGCCAAGGAAAGGAGTTGGTGAAGCCCCACCGCTGAGCGAGATAAGGCAAGGAGATATTTATGATGTCTTCGAAGTTGAAAAAGATGATGTAAGTTTCATCGATTTATAGCAAGCTCCCCGGAAATAGAAGATGACGGCCACGCTACCATTGATGAGTTGGTCGAAGTGAATCTTGGCACAGAAGATGAGCCTAGGCCAACCTTCCTCAGTGGCCTCCTTCTCCGAGAAGAGAGAGAGTGATACATAAAGCTGCTCTTGGAGTTCCGAGATTGCTTTGCTTGGAGCTATAAAGAGATGTCAGGCCTCAGTCCTACAGTCGCCTAGCATATACTGGCTATCAACCCCAAAGTTGAGCCAGTGAAGCAGTCACCTCGGCGAATGAGACTAGAGCTAATAAGCCAAATTTGCAAAGAGGTCGACAAGCTCAAAGGCGTCAACTTTGTGGCAGAAAACCATTATACCACTTGGTTGGCCAACAAAGTGCCGGTCAAGAAGAAAAATGGCCAGATCAGGATATGCATGGACTTTTGGGATTTGAACAAAGGTTGTCCAAAAGATGATTTTCCAGTGCTCATCACTGAGGTCATGATTGACGCTACTACTGGCCATGAGGCCCTATCGTTTATGGACGGGCCATCTCGATATAACCAGATATGGATAGCCGAACATGAAAGAATCCATACGGCTTTTCGATCACCCAAGGGGATATTTCACTACAAAAGGATGTCGTTCAGCCTCAAAAATACTGGCGCCACTTATTAGAGGGTGATGACAAAAATATTCGATGAGCTGCTATACGATAAAGTCGAATGCTATATCGATGATTTGGTCGTCAAGACCAAGAAGAGAGAAGACCACCTGAGTGATCAGTGTCATATTCGAAAGGCTGCGGCAGTATGAACTGAAGATGAATCCGATGAAATATGCCTTTGGCGTTTCTAGCAAAAAATTCTTGGACTTCATTGTCCGATACCAAGGAATTGAAATAGTCCCCGCCAAGATTAAAGCTATTCAGGAGCTACCTCCTCCAAGAAATCTAACGGAATTGTGGTCATTACAAGGCCGACTGGCATATATCCGCAGATTTATCTCTAATCTGTCTAGGCAATGTCAGCCATTTCATAAGCTGATGATGAAGAATATGCCATTCTGCTGGAATCAAGAGTGACAAAGGGCTTTTGATTAGCTGAAGTAATACTTGGAGACCGCGCCAGTGCTGGGGTCACCTATCAAAGGGAAGCCGCTGATTATATATATGGTTGCTACTGAATATTCACTGGGGGCAATGCTGGACCAAAACAATGATGAGGGAAAAGAGCAGGCTCTCTATTACCTCAGCTGAAGATTGGTGGGGCAGAAGCAAAATATACCCCGATTGAGAAAGTTTGCCTTGCATTGATTTTTGCAGTCAAGAAGATAAGGCACTACATGTTGTCGCATGAAGTAGAGCTTATATCAAGAGCTGATCCAGTCAAATACATACTCTCCCAACTGGCGCTGAAAGGGCGGCTAGGAAAATGGGCCATCATCCTGATGGAGTTGGATATTACTTATGTGCCACAAAAGACCATCAAGGGCCAGGCTGAAGTCCCACGATCAATGACACCCAAGAAGGGAGTTGAATTGGGTGTTTGTAAATTTTAAGAAAACTATTGCCCTTTTTGAAGAATGTGATAAAACACTACTTAAGAGATACAAATCTATTCAATCACAAGTTGGATTGTGATGAGATAGATTATGCAAGATGAACAAGAATAAAACCTGAACAACAATGCACACTAACACTCACGTAGAATGGAGGTAGAAGAAAAAGGACCAAACCACACAATTCAAACCATGGTGCACAACGGTTTTTAAGGTGGTTCGGATGAAACGACGACAATCCTACGTCTACCCCTCACCAAACCCGGTGAGGCTTCACTCGGGGATAAATCCCCAAATGGAGATGACGCTCCAACCACACACGCAGGAGGACACCTGCACACACACACGAGGACGCGCCCCAAAACACACACACACACACGGAGACGAAGTCTCCAACTTGATCCGACAACCAGATCACCAACACAAACACCCGTTGCCACTAGTGCAGCAAACCACACACACGAGATAGAACGGATCTAAATAGACCCACACACACACAAACGTAGATCTAGGAAGATCCACGCACACATACGAATCAAATACGACACACACACACACGACCACAGATCCAACAACGATCCACACACACACAAGTTCTTCAGTTTATGAGGAACACAAATAAAACACCCAAAGCATAAAGACGATGAGGCTTAGTTTAGAAAACTCCTGTTTTGGGTTCCCTTTAAATGCATGCTGCGGATCTTGAACGTATCTTCAATCTTCACTTGATCGGAGCTTCAATCCTTGCTTGCTTAGGTTTTCTCCTTTCTTGCTTGCTAGGCTTCTCTTCTTTCTCCCTTAGGCACTCTTCTTAGAATCCTTAATTGCTTCGTTTCCTTGGAGGATGTTGGCTTCAGATCTACCTTGAATGGCTTGAAGTTGGATGAAGATGTTGCTGCACAAGGTACTGTTCATGGCTACAGTACTCCTCCTTCTTCTTCACTTGGACAGCCTCTTCTTGATCTCCCTTGAAGCCCTCTTGGTTCATTAGGGTTTATGACTCCAAATGATATATTTTATAGCCCTTGAATGGTCCATAGACAAGCCCCAGACCAGATCCACAAATCATGGTGTAATTGGGGTCATTGGGATTAAACAAATGGGAAGAAATACCTCTCCTCGAGCTTGAAACAAAAGTCAACAAAAGGGGGCCTCGGGGCTGTCGGTCGATCGGAACACATGGGTCGGTCGATCGAAATTTTACAGTCGGAACATTTTTCAGCTCTGGCAAAACCGATCGACCGACCCTATGGTGGCGGTCGACCGAAACATGTAAAAACTCCATCTTTTCGGTTCTGTTAATTCTGGTCGATGTCATGGTCCGTTGGTCGACCGGAAAGACCTATACCTGCAAAAATGAAGTGTTAGCCCAAAGAAACATGTCCATAAGTCAAGGGCTTTAAGCCTTTATCAATTCCATGAATTTTGGGATTGGATTCAACTTGGTTTATGTATTAGACCATTTGAGCATTTCTTATTACATGAAATCTCCTGAAACAAGTTCAATGCTCACTCTTGAAGTTAACAAATTAAAGGAATATCGCCCCTATAAACAAAAAAAATTTCCGGGGGCTCCGCCCCCAGAAACCCCCGCAAGGGGCGCTGCCCCCTTGACCCTCGCGACCTGACCGGGCAGGTCGATCCGCGTTCGAGGGCGCACGATGGCGAGTTTTGCAAGGGCTTGAAACCTCATGAACTAGGTGCATATGCACACTTTGAAACACACATGTTCTGAGGTAAGGATCAAGTTCTGGGCTAAGAATCAAGAGATAAAACTCAATCATCCCAAGTAAATTATTCATGAAATAACCTCATGGAACTCTCAATAACAAGGAGTGTATAACAGGGTAAGAGCCTTACCAATGGTTCTTGACAGTATATGACATATACCACCTGTTTTGGATTGTAGAGGAGCATGGTGCTTATCCACACGTTTGGTTCACCAGGTGACTGCCATGAGTTTGATCCTGCAAGCAAGATAGTCAGGGTTAATACCATGCTTGTTCACATTAAAGAGGTTATGAAATCTCTTGCCTCTTGTAAAACTAATTCAATCAAGCAAGAATCAAGACCATGTACCGTTCCCATTTCCCATCTCAATCATATTTAAACATGAATGTACACTATCATCAAGAACATGTGCAATCAACCATAAGTTTAGTTATCATCACACAATCACACATTAAGTTTAGTTATCATAAAAACCATAACGCCAACAATCATCAAAACCATAACCAAACACAGGCCATTGCAGATTTCTACACAGTGAAGTCCCGCGATCAATGACACCCAAGAGGGGGGTGAATTGGGTGTTTACATATTTTAAGGAAACTTTTAACTTTTTACAAAATATGTGGTAAACAATAATTAGCAATTGAAAACTAATTAACCAATACTCTCAAACTCACCATTCCCACACGACCATACAACGAAAACAATCAAACCACACAAATAACACACAATGCACAGCGGTGGTTCGGATGCAACGACGGCAATCCTACTTCCACCCCTCACCAAATCCGGTGAGGCTTCACTTGGGAATGAATCCCCAAACGGAGACGATGCTCCAACCACACACGCAGGATGACACCTGCACACACACACGGGGACGTGCCCCAAACTACACACGGAGACAAGCTCCAACACACACACACACACGGGGATGAACTCCAACTCGATCCGACAACCGGATCACTACCACACACGCATACACACGCTGCAACAAACGTAGCACAATAACACATACGACCGCACGCAGGCGATTAACCACGACCGTATACACAAACGGTCACACACACAAAGTATTTTCAGGTTTGAAAGTAAACACAAGTAACAATATAAGCTCAGATCAAAATAGAACTCATGGCAACCATCTCAAAATAGCAACTAAAGGATGTAGAGATTGTTCCCCCTTTGATTTTCAAGACGAATAGAAATGGTAGCTTGAAGCTCCAGTCGGATGGTGATGATTTTGATATCTTCTTGATCCTCTCCTTGATCTGCTGCACTTTTCCTTCTTCTGTAATCTTCAAAACCTCTTGGATGAAGATCAAAACCCCTTGGCTTGAGCTCTTCTTTCCTTTCTTCCCTTTCTTCACCTACAAGATAGAAAACAATGAACACATTAGAGTTCCACTTGCTAAATTCGTAGCTTACACATATGCCTATGTAGAAGACATGAAAAGACCATGATCACCCTTCTAGAACCATCCAAAAAGACCCCCAATAGGTCTATTATGAACCCAAGGGCAAAAGGGGGTTTATGACTTCACAAATATATTTTTATGACCCTTGAATGGTCCAAGGACAAGTCCCAGACCAGATCCACGTTTTGTGGATGATTGGGTGTCATAGGATTAAAGAAATGCAATGAGAATGGCTCTTCTCGAAGTGGAGAACAAAGTCAACTTTTGTTGGCTCGGGGCTGGCGGTCGACCTGTGGCTTCCGGCGGTCGACCGCTACTGAGAGAACTGCTGCCCGTTGGTTTCTGAGATTTTCGGTCGACCGCTAGCTCCTGGCGGTCGACCGCTAGCTACAGTGTTTTTAGGTCAACCTAAACTGTCCTTTAGGTCGACTTAAACCTGCAGAAAAAATACAGAAAAAATAAAAACATTAGTAAACATGTAGGAAAACATGCCCAATGATCCCAAGTGATGAATGCATGAAGTACATACATGAAATCATTAACAAAGAGGATGAAAACACTTGGAAAACTCAATCAACCATAACATAACATTAAGATCACATGGCTATCCAATTTGTGCAATAAGATAGCATCATTGAACCAAATTTCATATATTATGAGGATGCCATTTAACAAGGTGATTGGGTCTAATTTACCAAGTGTATATGCAATGTGAGAACACATATCAACCATATATCCTCTCAAAATCAAAAAACTCCAAATGGAAACCTACCATTTTCTCCCAAAAATATACACATGCAAGGTGCCAAGTTCTCACCATGAATCTTGATACCTTTGCATATGGGATTGGCATTCCATTTTAAACCTGCATAAGAGAGTAAATGAAGTTAAGACAATGCAAGTTCAACCACTTCGATGCCATTTACCACTTTCAACCAAGATTCTCATGAAGCCTTCATTTTGTGAATCCAAATGATCTATATATGCATCCCATTGACATTAAACATTCAACCAAAGATTATATACAAACCAATGATCAAGACCATGTAATCGTTGCCATTTGCCATCCGAACCATGCAAGTTTAGTTATCATCACGTAATCACACATTAAGTTTAATTATCATCAAAACCATAACAGTCATGAACAATAATCACAATAATCATCAAAACCATAACTCAACAATCTCCCCCTTTTTGATGATGACAAACTTAGTGATGATGATAAATTTAATGATAAACTTAGGATGATATAACAGAATGGCACAAATGTTCTTTTACCCCTATCAACAATAGTCATCAACTTCTCCCCCAGTCAACAACAATCATCAATTTTTCTCTCCCTTTGACAAAATCAAAAAGCGGGATAATGCAAATCTTTCTCCCACAACAACAGTATCAAACGAGCTGGAAGAAACCAATGAAATAAGAGCAAGTCTTTCTCCCTCTTGAGGAGACCAAGATGTGATTATTCTCACACATCATTATGATACCATTTGAGGTAAATTCAGTCATGCATGCATGGACGCCAATGGAAGGTAATGATTGGCCTCATATCAGATTTTCACAAGCTGAGATAGTCAGCATGATAGCATGCAAATAAGAGAACCCATATCAGATGTTCACAACATGCAAGAGCACATCAAAAGATTTTATTTTATTTTCAAATTTTTAATTTTTATATTTTGTGGAAATACGTAAGAACTCAATGCAAGCATGTGATGATACTATGAATGCAAGCATGATACCAATGGAAAGCAAAAACCCCATATGACAAGTGTAAGCAAATTGAAGTCCAATTTTTGTGAGATTTTCAGTGATTTTCAAAATTTTAATTTTCTTATAAAATGCATGAGGCTATATACATGCAACTTATGACACATGATGAGCACACAATGCAACCAGGCAGATACGTATATATAGACATGCAAGCATATCTCTCCCTTACTTATATAAGAGGGTATAGGTATAGGAAGGGTGCATGAGGGTCATGACAATCGGAATGCACATGTGTAGCACACGGGCGGTTGTGCAATCATATAGAAGAATTATGCAATTGCTAATGCAGTCAATCAACTTTCTGAATATATATGAAATCAAATTTCCAGATGTGTAAGTGAGTAACATGAAAAACGATAGTTACAATATGGATATTCAGATTTTCAGATAAACACAATGAGACATTTCACAGACTGCACTTCAATTTTTGAGAACAGCGTATTGGAGGCTTCGCTCTACCACAATGAGTTTTCACCACATTTTTTTTTACCGCACCAAGATCACATGATAGTCAGAATTTTTCAAGAGTAATCAGCTTCAAATGATTCCTTTTTACACGAGTAGACGCATGGAGCTCATGCCAGAATCCCCGGTTACTCAGAATATAGAACCATTTCACCTCATTTTGAACAGAGATACTAGTCAACACTTTTCAGATATGAATCACATCACGTCTCAGGTGACATGTGCCCAGTTTACTCAGTGAGACAGAGCATTGCTCTATCTTTCATTTTCATTTCAGATTTTTCAACAAGGATAGGTAGGTAGCTTTTTCCCCAACAGTCTCTTTAACATACATGCAGTAAGTTTAGCATCTCGAGAGTGTTGAAAAGAAATTCATATATCCTTATCTTTAACACTCATTTTCACATATTGTGCATGAAGTGTGCGAATTTGATTCAGCATGTACACCAAAAATATCACGAATACACAACAGTGCAACTCCCCCGAAATAGATGCACTTATAAAATATAAACTCTCCCAAAGTGTACGATATGAAACACTCCAATAATGACGCAAATGCAGCATTATGTATCAAGAAAACATAAGGCCATAGAAATGCCAAGGGATGGGGTGAATAACATATAATACCATACAAGCACACATTAGGAGTTTATGCAAATGCACTGTGACATGCATGCGAGTAATGTGATGTAAATTTGATACCAATTAAATGGACGCCAACTGAAGGAACTAAGTGTGACTAATACATGAGTTCCAATGCAATACAACATATGAGCATATGAGAATGTGATGCAATGTGCAAAGTGATTCAAACTTTTGATTTTCATTTGCATGTTCTAAAAACACCTTATGCATTGAATTATGATGCATGCAACTTATAACTATGTGAGAATGGAATGTAAGATGAAAAATGACACTATGTAGAAGAGAGCAGTTCAGATTTGAAGGACAAGCATGGGGCATTATTCATCACAAGTGGGTCATATACAAAGATGTAGAAATCATTTGGCATGCAGTGGAAACCATTTATTGTCAAAAATAGTTCAGAACAGATTTTCAAAAGGTTTGAAATCAATCACAAGTCATTCAGGAGTAGACATTTCCATTGCAGAACTCTTTACTTCAACAAGGATCAATTTTAGAAATTTTGAAGCAATTCATCATGAGCATGTTGTATGTTTCAATTAGAGATCACTCATTCAATAGAGAATAGTATTCATTTTAACTTGTTTAGCTAGCAAGACCCCCTTTGACAAAAACATGAATCTTAGAAAAATTCAGTGAAAGTGTAATGTTTCTCTCATGACATGGGGCTAGCTAACAAGGAGCAAATAGTAGCATCACAAGAAGTCTTTCAAGGCCAAACAATCAATTTCTTCCAATTCTGGTACAAGGAGGAGAACTTTGGTCCAAAGACCAACTCACGCATAGTGATAGTTTCCAGGTGAAGATAATCCACCTTTTCACTACTCAGTATTTGATATACCAGATACAAAATTAAGCTTAAATGTGCTCAAGCAATCAGATTGAAGGATGTTCAAAGGTCAACATAAAATTCAAGATTTTCAGTTTCATTTAACCAATAAGCAGATTAATCACAGCAGAATGGAGGAGCAATCATTTCAGGTATGTAGAAACAATACCTGTCATCAGAATAACATCACAAAGTCTCATAGACTAATGCATGAATTTTCATTTTCATAGTAAGAGGGTGAATTACCTTAGTTCAAAGGACAATACCGAAGGCCTTCAAGCACCAAAATCACTAACCTCACGAAGGTTAGTATTTTAGATTTACTTTCTTACCTTTGCCTTGAGAATCCATTTTCTTCCGAGCCTTCCACCTATTGAACCCATTCTTGGTTAAAAGAGATGCGCGCCTTTCATACCATGTCTTGGGTACTTGCTTCAACACGTACAAAACTTTTACCACCTTGTACTTGAGTCGATCCTGGAGGTTGTTCTACACAAAATATCCCATCTTCTTGTAACAACTTGATAGGGTTCTCATCATTTTCATCCTTGCAAGGTATTCCTTTCATTTACTCAAGCTTGACCATGACTAGCCCATCATCATTTGGATTTGGGAGTATAATCTACATCCAAGGACAAGAGGATTTGAGTTGTCAATTTCGATTCAAATTTTTTGACAATGGTATGATAAATTATTTTAACAACCAACATCCCCTAGACAGCTCTAGATGCAACGTATGACTCATGTGTGAACCTAAACATTAAGTTCATATGACGAATGTGGTTGCTCTCCCTTAGTGTGTGCATGAATGCAAGATGTTCATTAACATCTTAATGCCATGTGCATCCATATGCAATATTACATGACTATATGACACAAAGTGAGTTAAAACATGACAGAGTCACTACAAAGGTGGGAGGGATATCACCTGATCTTCAAATTCAGTTTTTGATTTTTCTTCCAACCAGACTTATGCCACTTGACCTATGTGCCTTACCTTCTTGATGAAAACAGATTCCATGCTTTACATTCCCAAGGCACACCTGCAAAATAGATTTCTCATTTGCCATTCTTAGGTACCCAAATCCTTTTGGGTCCTTGTGGGTTAGCAGCAACATTTGCACATGGTTTCCACTTTTTGACAGTATTCAAATTATCATTTTTCATCAAAGGACAACCATACATCAACTCACAATCATGCTTAGTATGACCAGATTCACCATAATAGAAATAATGCACAGAAGCTATTTTCTCATGTGGTCTTTTAGCATGAACATAAGAATTCTCAAATCCATTTCTCCCAAATGAAACCTTTTTTGCATTTTTGAAAACATTCATTTTCTTGCATGCTCTCAAATCATCATTCTTCATAATGAAACAATCATGCATGGCATGTCCAGATTTACCACAGTAAAAATATGAGAGTTTCTTTCTAAGTGGTTGTGTGTGTGTGGCAGAAGTATGTTTAACATGCATGGGTGTACTAACATCATTTTTAGATTTTTGATGCAAATTAATTTTCTTTGTTGATCCATGTGTGTGTGCAACATGATTTTCCTTTTTCAGATTCTCATTTGATGTGCTGGCTATGATTGAATTGTGCACAAAGGATGTATAAACTTTATTTTCAAATTTTTTTTTATTCACAGGATTATAGCCTAGCCCCTCTCTTTGAAAGTTTACTTTCATTCCTAGTAATTTGTCCAGGTTATTTTGATCATCCACAAATCTAGACAATGAAGCATTCAAGTCAAAGATTTCTTTTTCAAGTGATGAAATGTGCAATTCATAGGAAACAATCACATTTTCACAAGAATTGATTTTTTCATTCAAATGTGTATTGATGGTTTTGTGATTTTCCACTTCTTGTTCCAACACATGCACCTTTTCACATTCATCAACAAGCAAACTTTTTCCTTTTTCAAAAATAAGTAATCTTTCAGAAATGACATTATTCAACTGTTTCAATCCTTCATTTTCTTTTCTCATGCATGAAATGACTTCTTCATGGTTTTTGATGTCAGTCATAAGAGATTTATTTTCCGTTTTGAATTCCAAGCATTTATTACATGAAGAATTTTCTTTTTGAAGTTTTTCAAGAGTTTTCACATTACTTTCAAGTAAGGAGTTCTGAATTAACAAAACACTAATCTCATTTTCAAGTTTCGAGCATTTATCACAAGAAACATTCTCAAGAAAAGCATGTTTAGATTTATTTTTCAATTTTTTATTTTCAGACTTAACTTTCTTGTACTTTTCAGCAAGCTCATCATATGCATTCAACAAATCTTCATAGCTAAATTCATATTCATTATCAGAATCAGAATTTACCTTTGAGCTTGATCCACTTGATGAGCTTAATCCACTTGGCTGATCACTCCTTTGTTCACTCGTCCCTACCACAAGATATTGGTCTTCATCCTCTTCCCAAATTTTGGTTAGGCCATCCAAGATATCCTTCGCGGATCTGCAATGGGAGACAAAGGGAAAATAATTAAAAACAACTGCAGTAGTTAGCAACTTTAACACCAAACAATTTTGATCATATTTAAGCTTTTGATTTTCAGTCCAGACATTTTTATCCTTAGGCAACTCATAAGGACCATATGAAACAAGCTTCCATAGCTTAGGGTCATATGAGTTGACAAGACTGCACATTCTATCTAACCACAAATCGAAATTGCAACCATCAAACACCGGTGGAGAATTCAAAGTATACATAATCGTAGTCATTGATTAGGATCACTCTAGATCGTTAGATCTATGCAATTAGAGCCTTAGCTATGATACCAATTGAAGTCCCGCGATCAATGACACCCAAGAGGGGGGTGAATTGGGTGTTTATAGATTTTAAGGAAACTTTTAACTTTTTACAAAATATGTGGTAAACAATAATTAGTAATTGAAAACTAATTAACCAATACTCTCAAACTCACCATTCCCACACGACCATACAACGAAAACAATCAAACCACACAAATAACACACAATGCACAACGGTTTTTAAGGTGGTTCGGATGCAACGACGGCAATCCTACGTCCACCCCTCACCAAATCCGGTGAGGCTTCACTTGGGAATGAATCCCCAAATGGAGACGATGCTCCAACCACACACGCAGGACGACACCTGCACACACACACGGGGATGCGCCCCAAACTACACACGGAGACAATCTCCAACACACACACACACACACATGGGGATGAACTCCAACTCGATCCGACAATCAGATCACTACCACACACGCTACAACAAACGCAGCACAATAACACATACGACCGCACGCAGGCGATTAACCACGTCCGTATACACAAACGGTCACACACACAAAGTATTTTCAGGTTTGAAAGTAAACACAAGTAACAATATAAGCTCAGATCAAAATAGAACTCATGGCAACCATCTCAAAATAGCAACTAAAGGATGTAGAGATTGTTCCCCCTTTGATTTTCAAGACGAATAGAAATGGTAGCTTGAAGCTCCAGTCGGATGGTGATGATTTTGATATCTTCTTGATCCTCTCCTCGATCTGCTGCACTTTTCCTTCTTCTGCAATCTTCAAAACCTCTTGGATGAAGATCAAAACTCCTCGGCTTGAGCTCTTCTTTCCTTTCTTCCCTTTCTTCACCTACAAGATAGAAAACAATGAACACATTAGAGTTCCACTTGCTAAATTCGTAGCTTACATATATGCCTATGTAGAAGACATGAAAAGACCATGATCACCCTTCTAGAACCATCCAAAAAGACCCCCAATAGGTCTATTATGAACCCAAGGGCAAAAGGGGGTTTATGACTTCACAAATATATTTTTATGACCCTTGAATGGTCCAAGGACAAGTCCCAGACCAGATCCACGTTTTGTGGATGATTGGGTGTCATTAGGATTAAAGAAATGCAATGAGAATGGCTTTTCTTGAAGTGGAGAACAAAGTCAACTTTTGTTGGCTCGGGGCTGGCGGTCGACCGGTGGCTTCTAGCGGTCGACCGCTACTGAGAGAACTGCTGCCCGTTGGTTTCTGAGATTTTTGGTCGACCGCTAGCTCTTGGCGGTCGACCGCTAGCTACAGTGTTTTTAGGTCAACATAAACTGTCCTTTAGGTCGACCTAAACCTGTAGAAAAAATACAGAAAAAATAAAAACATTAGTAAACATGTAGGAAAACATGCCCAATGATCCCAAGTGATGAATGCATGAAGTACATACATGAAATCATTAACAAGGAGGATGAAACACTTGGAAAACTCAATCAACCATAACATAACATCAAGATCATATGGCTATCCAATTTGTGCAATAAGATAGCATCATTGAACCAAATTTCATATATTATGAGGATGCCATTCAACAAGGTGATTGGGTCTAATTTGCCAAGTGTATATGCAATGTGAGAACACATATCAACCATATATCCTATCAAGATCAAAAAACTCCAAATGGAAACCTACCATTTTCTCCCAAAAATATACACATGCAAGGTGCCAAGTTCTCACCATGAATCTTGATACCTTTGCATATGGGATTGGCATTCCATTTTAAACCTGCATAAAAGAGTAAATGAAGTTATGACAATGTAAGTTCAATCACTTCGATGCCATTTAGCACTTTCAACCAAGATTCTCATGAAGCCTTCATTTTGTGAATCCAAATGATCTATATATGCATCCCATTGACATCAAACATTCAACCAAAGATTATATACAAACTAAGGATCAAGACCATGTAATCGTTGCCATTTGCCATCCGAACCATGCAAGTTTAGTTATCATCACGTAATCACACATTAAGTTTAGTTATCATCAAAACCATAACAGTCATGAACAATAATCACAACAATCATCAAAACCATAACTCAACACGCAGTGCACCCGGTGCCTGAAAACTCTCCATTAATCCCAGAACTTTCTAAAGATGAAACTCTGGAAGTGGACCAAGTCTAGCAAGCCGTATGGCAGTTATACTTTGATGGGGCATCCAGAATTGAAACATCCCGGTCAGGGCAGATAACTATAAGGGCTGGAGCAGGCATCGTCATCAAATCCCAGGAGGGAGAGTTGTTGCATACATCCTGTTCGATTAACAAACCCTACACAAATAATGAGGCAGAGTATGAAGCCTTGATTATTGGCCTTCAGGTTGCCCTCCATATGGAGATTCAAATGCTACAAATATTCAAAGATTCAATGCTGGTTGTTAAGCAGATACAGGGACAGTTTAAGATCCGAAAGCCTGAACTTCTCCCCTACCATGCCCAGGCGAAGCGGCTTATGGGGCAATTCTACTTCATTGAGATAAACCATGTCGACCGAGGCCAAAATGCACAAGCTGAAACGTTGGCAAAGCTAGCAAGCTCGTTGGCAGTTCCGCCAGACGAATCTCTCGACATACTTGTGAGAAACATGCGCCAAGTCCCTAGCATGATAGGGGAGCCAGATGAAGAAGAATGCGAAGCTGTGACAGTAGAAGTAGCTGGCTCACCTGAATGGAGAGAGCCCCTGATGAAATGGTTTAAGCACCAACAATTGCCCAAGCAAAGGGAAGAAAAGATCAGGTTGATCAGAATAAAAGACTCTTATGAAGTCAGGAACGGAACCTTGTTCTGGATTGTGGCGGATGCTAGGGAAAAGATACTGCTCTGATGTCTATCTATAGAGGAGGCTGGGAAAGTCATTGATGGGGACATCAGAGCAAGACCACCCACATTTTATTTTACATTTGTGTCCTTTTTATTTGCATTTATACCCTTGTGTAATTGGGTATGCAATTGTATGGCAAGTATAAGCCAAAATGTGAGTCTTTAGGTTTTAGTGGATTTATGTGCAAAAGTCTTGTAGGTCCAGCTGGCCCCCCCCCTTCTTCCCCATTGGTCCACCTAAGCCTTAGGGCCCATGTGGGGTTGGTCAAATGTCCAAGGTGGGCTTCTAGATGGCTTGACCATTCAAGGGGACAAGGTGTTAAAAAAGTCAAATTTGGAAGCCATGAAGTCAAGGGGGCGCCCCCTTCCACTAGGTGTATTTTAATGTAGTTTTTTTGACCACATGGGAATTAATGTGTTATCCCTTGTATACCCCTCCCCTAACCTAGATATGAGGTTAGTTTAGGTCATTTGCATTTTCATATAAATACCTTGTATTTCACATTTTATGAGAATTAATGAAGAAAATTTGTTGGAAATTGTCCAAGAGGCCTAAGGGCGCCCCTCTCCTCTCTCCTCTCTCCCCCTTGCAGAGGTTGTAGCCTCCTTCTTCTGATGTGTGAAGCATCTCTTCTACCTCCTTCCTGAGTGTGAAGCTCAGCACCGCCGCCGCCGCCGCCGCCATCGAGCCGCCATCGCACCGCCACCGCCGCTTCTTCGGTATTCTGTCCACCCTGGATAGAACCATATTGCAAGATTTTTATCTCTCTATTAGGAGCTCAGGCCGTGCCCAAAATTGGAGGGTGAGTCCCCCACGTTTCCCCCAACCTCCACAAAAAAATTTGGTTATTTACCCTTTGTTAGCTATTTTTCCCAATTCCATCTTTCCACCCCTAGCAATCTGCCTTCTGTGCAGATCCTGTTGCAGCAGCCTTGTTCTTCCTTTGTTCGACCCCCTTCCCCATTTCTGATTGAGTCCAGCCCGTGGACAGCAAGCCGCACCGATCGCCCGGCCGGCCGACTCGCCTTCCACAAGGCGAACCAGCACGTCGCCTTCCCAGGGAACATCCCTCCAAGAGCCACCGTCGTAGCAGTACCATTCCCGGTCCACTCGGCCCACCAGCCAGCACGTGGGCCCCACAACCCACAGCACGCGTCATCCAGACGGCACCGACGAGCTGTCCAAGTTGCTGCCCGTCAACCCAAGATCGGTCCTCCCGGGCCCACATTGTAGCCCTTTACCTCCCTGCGTGGAGTGGGCAAGAAATCACTGCTGTAATTAGTGAATAATTATTTTTACCGGGAGTTACCGTACTTGGTCAGGGTCGTCTTCCCCACGCCCGAAGCGTGGAGGTAAATTCACCACTCTCTTATCGCATTTACTTATCTTGTATATTTTTGAATGCCACTGTTAGAGAGCATGTGATAGGATTATTGGCCCGATATATTGTTATCACCACTGCGAGAGTGAGTGAGTGACCCGTCCCGTGACTCAATTTGAGTACACGTGGAAGAGCCGAATACCCGAGACTCACTATCGGTTCCTCAACCGCACACGATCCCGTGTTTCCCTTGCTTAGGGATGAGTTGCGAGCTAGAGTCCCAGGTTCACGTGTCCATCCCGCATCAGTCATGAAGGAAGTTCATGATGGATCATCTGGTGCCCATCAAGCTAGGCCAAAAATGAAAATTGAAATCAAGAAACTAGGCTATTATTGGTTGACTATGTTCGATGACTACTGCAAGTATGCCAAGTCATGTCATAAATGCCAGGAGCATGCTACGGTCCCGAGAAGACCCTCAATATGGCTACACCCTACGACACCTAGTTGGCCAATCGCGCAATGGGGCACAGATGTTGTAGGCCCGCTACCTGCGTCCTCGTCAGAATGTAAGTATATTTTAGCAGCAACAGATTACTTCTCCTGCTGGGCAGAAGCTGTGGCTCTGAATGTAGCAACCCAGATACAAATAAGATTTTTAAATAAATCAAATTAAAATAAAAGATAAGTAAATAGATGACAAAGAGCCTAAATGAGTAAATCATTAATCAAGAGGAAAATAACGCCTTTTATCAAGGCGCTAATTAAAAAGGAAACGCCTCTGTCTAAGGCGTTAATTTAAAAAGGACGCCTACACCCTAGGGCGTCAAATTTCAAACGACGGGAAATAAAATTAAGGAAAGGAAAGGAAACGCCCTCACCTTGGGCGCGTTTTTAATAAGAAACGACTAGAACAACGTCGTCAATTAAAACACACGACCTAACCTAAGACGTGAATTCAGTTCGAGTTTCATTCGACCCAGGAGTCTATCCAGAGTAAGTTCTGGATAACTACATCGAAGATGGAAAATAGTAAGGACTTTATCATGGAAGTATTACTTCCAATATAACTCTAACCCTATTAGGATTCTAAAAATCTTATAAATACCCACCTATTCGATCTGTTCGCTATTTTGGCGTTCGGTTCTTCTGAGGTATGTGAAGAACAGCAGGTTCTTCTTGAATCTCTGCTTTTCGATTTCATGAAGTGTGTTAATTATTCTTCATCTTCTTTTTGCTATAGGTTGCCTGCCTAGCATTTCCTAACGTGCTAAAAAACGAGGGGTTCTTCATCAAACATCATCTTCTGGAGGCCGGTTTAGAACAGAGCATCGGTT
Organism: Amorphophallus konjac; assembly: GCA_022559845.1. Classification (NCBI taxonomy): domain Eukaryota; kingdom Viridiplantae; phylum Streptophyta; class Magnoliopsida; order Alismatales; family Araceae; genus Amorphophallus; species Amorphophallus konjac. Next base: position 149,535,109 of record CM040118.1, read on the forward strand.
TCTTACCAAAACCTTCACGTTTTCTCTCCCAGATCACCTTCAGGTAGGTTTTCTCAAGATCGTAGCCCAAACTAGCTTAAGATCTTAATAATATCATCGGTCGTGCATGCATATAGTTTTATTGTGGTTTCAGATGTTTTCTCTGTAATTTCAAAAAGAAACACCCTTGGCAAGGGCGCTAATTTAAAAAAGCGACCCACACTAGGGCGCTAATTATTATTTTGACGCCCTGCCCAGAAGTCGTCAATTACATGTAATTAATAAATACCCATGTTTAAAATTTAATATCTATGTAACCATGAATCTAATATATTGCATGAGTATACCTGTGAAATCTTGCTATTTTTCCTGTCATGATCATGTACCCTTTTTCCTGAAATTTTATTATCTGAAAATTGGTAAATTCTTGAATTCACGACCTTGTCTAGGTCGTCTCCTACTGAACTGACGCCCCAGACCAGGGCGCTAATTGAGAGGTAACGCCCCTGTCCAGGGCGCGTTTTGGTTAAAATTCTGAAATATTGAAATTCTGTAAAAATTGAAATATAGTTTGGACGACTGCTTCACGAGTCGTCAATAGCTCAAGAAATGCCCTTAAGTAAGGCGTTAATTATATGACTAATGACTTTGGTCAAGTCACTATTTTCCTGTATTATTATTTTTCCCTCGGTTAACACGGTTTCCCTCGGTAAACCCAACTTCAAGAAGAGGCCTAGCAATGGAGGTACGTCCTCACAAGATCAGAAGTTTAAAGAAGACTAAGCCCTTCTCCATCACCACTACCCCATCAAATATAGTGTGCAAGCATTGTGACAAGGTGGGCCATAGAGCAGAAGAATGCTGGAGGAAACTAGGAGCATGTCTCCGCTGTGGGAGTCGCAATCATCGAATTCCCGATTGCCCATTACTTAATGATCAAGCCGGGGACGGGAAGCGCCCAGTAACCAAGAATGCTCGTCTTCACGCAATTAAGGAGACCGAACAAGAAGAAGAAGGCGGACTAGTAGAAGGTACATTGAAAGTTTGTTCCAAGTCTGCATATGTCTTAATTGATACTGGTGCTTCACATTCAATTGTTTCCAAGAAGTTCGCTGATCTGTTACCCCTAGAACTGGAATGGATAAAATTAGTCTTGTCTACTCCTCTAGGAAACGAGACTGATATTACACACCATTACCAGAACTGTGAAGTATTGGTTCATGGTAAGAATCTCCCTATTGATCTTATATGTTTAGATCTAAAGGAGTATGATGTCATACTAGGAGCAGATTGGTTATCTAAATATCAGGCAACGGTCGATTGCCGCAATAGCAAGGTTACTTTCGAGGAATTTCCAGAACTGATCTTTACTAGCCCCAAGAGGCGAAGCAAAACCCCTCTTATTTCGGCTCTCTGAGCTAGCAAGCTCATCAGGAAAGGATGTGTATCTTTCCTTGCATTCGTCACGATTAAGGAGGCTAAGGAAACTAAGATAGAAGACATTCCGGTGGTACAAGAATTTCCGGACGTATTTCCGGAAGATTTGCCTGGATTACCCCCACAAAGAGAAGTGGCCTTCACCATCGATTTAGTTCCTGGTGCGGCTCCAGTTTCTAAGGCACCGTATAGAATGTCACCTGTTGAACTCAAGGAGTTAAAGGAGCAATTGATGGAACTCATTAAGAAAGGATTCATAAGACCAAGTACTTCCCCATGGGGAGCGCCTGTATTATTTGTAAAGAAGAAAGATGGATCCATGAGGTTATGCATCGACTATCGACAGTTGAATCATCTCACTATCAAGAACAAGTATCCACTGCCGAGAATCGATGAGTTGTTTGATCAAATTTCAGGATCCAAGTACTTTTCCAAAATTGATCTTAGGTCGGGATATCATCAGTTAAGAATCAAGGATGAGGACATTCATAAGACTCCATTCAGAAGCAGGTACGGCCATTATGAATTTGTTGTTATGTCTTTCGGACTAACGAATGCCCCTGCTGCCTTTATGCAGTTAATGAATAGTATATTCAGGCCTTATTTGGATCAATTCGTGGTGGTCTTTATTGATGATATATTGATTTATTCCGAGACTAAGGAAGAGCATGAGGAGCATTTAAGGATTGCATTACAAATATTGAGGGCAAACCAATTATATGCAAAACTCAGCAAGTGTGAATTCTGGCTTGAGGAAGTGACTTTTCTTGGACATGTTATATCAAAGGATGGCTTATCAGTAGATCCATCAAAAGTTGAAGCTGTAAGAAATTGGGAAAGACCGACCAATGCTAGCGAGATCCGAAGTTTCTTAGGTCTTGCTAGCTATTACAGGCGATTCATCAAAGATTTCTCTAAGATCGCCGTACCACTTACGAGGTTAACTCGCAAGGAGATCCGTTACGAATGGAGTGAGGAATGTGAAAGAAGCTTCCAAACTCTCAAGGATCATCTTACTACAGCTCCTGTCTTAGCTTTACCAATGAAAGGAGAGAAATTCGAGGTATACACTGATGCTTCTGGCATTGGCCTCGGATGTGTTCTAATGTAACAAGGAAAGGTTATAGCTTACTCTTCTCGTCAATTAAAGAAGCATGAAGAGAACTACCCCGTCCATGACTTAGAATTAGCCGCGGTAGTATTTGCACTAAAGATCTGGAGGCATTATCTATATGGAGTATAGTTTACTGTATACTCCGATCACAAGAGTCTCAAGTATCTTTTCTCTCAAAAGGAACTAAATATGAGGCAAAGGCGTTGGCTAGAATATCTCAAGGACTTCGACTTCAATATACAATATCATCCTGGAAAGGGTAATCATGTAGCAGATGCCCTTAGTCGAAAGCCGAGAGCACTGTTAGCCAATTGTATGATTCAAGAATGGAAGTTGCTGGAGCAATTATCTAAGCTCAATATAAGCATGGACACGAACTTCAAATGTGTCACATTGTCTCATATAAGCATTCATCCAGACCTATTAACTGAAATACAAGCACTTCAGGATGATGACCCAATATTAGTGGAAATCAAGGGCAAACTAGAAGGACAGTCTGATTTCCAATTAGCATCAGATAGAAGGTTGTTATTCCAAAACAGAACTTGTATACCGGATTGTCCCGAGTTAAAGAAGAAGATCTTAGATGAAGCTCATAGATCAAGGTACACGATTCATCCTGGATCTACCAAAATGTACCAAGATGTGAAAAGAAATTTTTGGTGGCCCAACATAAAAAGGGAAATAGCGGACTACGTGTCGCGCTGTCTCACATGCCAACAGGTCAAGGCGGAACACCAAAAGCCTGCTGGAAAACTACATCCTCTAGATATCCCTAAATGGAAGTGGGAGGATATTGGTATGGATTTCATCATGGGTTTATCTAAATCAAAAGGAGGACATGATGTAATATGGGTTATTATTGACCGATTGACTAAATCGGCGCATTTCTTGTCAATAAAGAGCCGATGGTCAGTTGATGTTTTGGCTGCATTATACATCAAGGAAATAGTCAGATTACACGGTATTCCTATTTCAATCGTGTCTGACAGAGATCCCCGTTTTACTTCTCATTTTTGGAAGGGACTACAACATTCGTTGGGAACAAGGCTTAACTTTAGTACAGCTTTTCATCCTCAAACGGATGGTCAGATCGAGAGAACTAATCAGGTGGTTGAAGATATGCTCAGAGCTTGCATCATTGATTTCGATGGAAGCTGGCATGATCACTTGCCGTTGGTGGAAATTGCATACAATAATAGCTACCAGGCAAGTATACAAATGGCACCTTTCGAAGCTTTATACGGAAGGAGTTGCCGATCACCCTTATACTGGGATGAAGTTGGAGAGAAACAACTGCTAGGTCCAGACATGGTAAGGGTTACCACTGAAAGAATACAATTGATTCGAGAAAGACTGCAAGTTGCTCAGTCTAGGCAAAAGGCTTATGCCGACACGAGAAGGAGAGATCTTGAGTTCCAAGTTTGAGATCATGTATTTCTCAAGATATCGCCTGGACGTGGCATACGGAGATTTGGTGTTAAGGGCAAGCTTACACCAAGATTCATCGGACCCTTCGAGATACTGGAAAGAGTTGGCGAGGTTGCTTATCGCATCGCATTGCCTCCTCAATTGTCCGAAGTGCATAATGTATTCCATATATCTATGTTGAAGAAGTATGTGCACGATTCATCGCATATTATTGATCATGGAGACTTAGTGATCCAAAAGGATCTCACATATGAGCAGAAGCCCATGAAGATACTAAATCGTGAAGTACGTACCCTAAGGAATATGGTTATTCCCATGCTAAAAGTACAATGGAATAAGAGTTCCGATTATGAAGCCACATGGGAGATCGAGGAATCTATGAGGAAGCGATTTCCAGAATTATTTTAAGGTATATACTCTACACTCTCCACATATATATATACTATGGAATTTGGGGACCAAATTCTTTTAAGTGGGGGAGGGTGTAGCAACCCTGATACAAATAAGATTTTTAAATAAATCAAATTAAAATAAAAGATAAGTAAATAGATGACAAAGAGCCTAAATGAGTAAATCATTAATCAAGAAAAAAATAACGTCTTTTATCAAGACGCTATATAAAAAGGAAACGCCTCTGTCTAAGGCGTTAATTTAAAAAGGACGCCTACACCCTAGGGCGTCAAATTTCAAACGACGGGAAATAAAATTAAGGAAAGGAAAGGAAACGCCCTCACCTTGGGCGCGTTTTTAATAAGAAACGACTAGGACAACATGGTCAATTAAAACACACGACCTAACCTAAGGCGTGAATTCAGTTCGAGTTTCGTTCGACCCAAGAGTCTATCCAGAGCAAGTTCTGGATAACTACATCTAAGATGGAAAATAGTAAGGACTTTATCATGGAAGTATTACTTCCAATATAACTCTAACCCTATTAGATTCTAAAAATCCTATAAATACCCACCTATTCGATCTATTCGCTATTTTGGCGTTCGGTTCTTCTGAGGTATGTGAAGAACAGCAGGTTCTTCTTGAATCTCTGCTTTTCGATTTCATGAAGAGTGTTAATTATTCTTCATCTTCTTTTTGCTATAGGTTGCCTGCCTAGCGTTTCCTGACGTGCTGAAGAACGAGGGGTTCTTCATCAAACATCATCTTCTGGAGGCCGGTTTAGAACAGAGCATCGGTTTCTTACCAAAACCTTCACGTTTCCTCTCCCAGATCACCTTCAGGTAGGTTTTCTCAAGATCGTAGCCCAAACTAGCTTAAGATCTTAATAATATCATCGGCCATGCATGCATATAGTTTTATTGTGGTTTCAGATGTTTTCTCTATAATTTCAAAAAGAAACGCCCTTGGCAAGGGCGCTAATTTAAAGAAGCGACCCACACTAGGGCGCTAATTATTGTTTTGACGCCTTGCCCAGAAGTCGTCAATTACATGTAATTAATAAAAACCCATGTCTAAAATTTAATATCTATGTAACCATGAATCTAATATATTGCATGAGTATACCTGTGAAATCCTGCTATTTTTCCTGTCATGATCATGTACCCTTTTTCCTGAAATTTTATTATCTGAAAATTGGTAAATTCTTGAATTCACGACCTTGTCTAGGTCGTCTCCTACTGAACTGACGCCCCAGACCAGGGCACTAATTGAGAGGTAACGCCCCTGTCCAGGGCGCGTTTTGGTTTAAATTCTGAAATATTGAAATTCTGTAAAAATTGAAATATAGTTTGGACGACTGCTTCACGAGTCGTCAATAGCTCAAGAAATTCCCTTAAGTAAGGCGTTAATTATATGACTAATGACTTTGGTCAAGTCACTATTTTCCTGTATTATTATTTTTCCCTCGGTTAACACGGTTTCATACTTATGTATATATATATTGGCACTATATTTCCACTCCGTGAATATAGTCCCACGTTTCATGATGTTTTAACGTTACCCCCTTAACTCTCAGTGACATACAACCTCTCCATTGGACATTCTGTTCCTTTGGACTAGCGAGTTAGTCATAGAGACCTTCGTAAGTCTCCTCGAGCCTTGGATTCCCTCAAGGCCGACTGAGCGGGTTGTACCATAAAAATCTATCACCCTATTTTTGCCATGTCACTCTATAGAAACATGGTATACCGGCCCTCATATTATGCTATGAGTATGATATGAGAATTTTCTTAATGAACGGGGAAAGCATGCCATCAATGTGATGTTATTGTAGACCCCAATTCTATAACAACTTTGTTATGATGTTCTTGTGGACCTTAATTCTATATTAAAGGAGTGACCATCTACTTGTGGGCATTTACTTGTCATGGTACCCAAGTTAGGGAACCAATTCCACCTAGTTTTATCGATAATCATGATTGTACCGTTATTATCGCCATTCTATGTCAAGTGTCATATTTTTGGACTCTACTCTATCCAAGTTTATCCTACATGTCTACAAGCTTTATTCTTGAAATTCCATATTGGCTATACACAAAAGTGGATGTTAAAATACATGATTAATGCCTGCGCATATAGGGCCCGATCTGGTCCTGGGAGGAGCACCCGAAAGTACTTGTGCCATGGGAGTTGATTGATCACGGTATTGGCATTATACCAAAGTGCATGACTAGCTTGATTGAACATTCCACAAATCTTGTACTTGTACTTGACTTGATATTACATGACTTACGTGACCCGAAAAAGGGTAATTTCATACTTGCGTGCTTGAACGTGATAGCCAAATTCCAACGTGACATGATGAATACACTTGCTTGAATATCTTGATATCTTTTGATATAAGTTCTTGAAAGTTCATGACTAGTTCTCATCGCTATCTTATTGTTATACACTCTCTCTATCTTGTCGTTTTATGCGAGCATGCATAGCTATAGTGTATTCATGAAAGATGTAATTACTTAAACCCATTGCTAGTTCTTGAGATATAATTTCCTACTGAGTGTTCGCTCACTTAGTGTTTCCCTACTTTTCAGGTACGTCCGACGATGAGGGAACTCAAACGGATGGAGAAAATCAAGAGTGAATGAGATAGAGCTTCTCCCGTGTTATCTAGTCTTTTTCATATTTTCTTGAGTCAACCTTGTATTTTTCCTTTATTTTAGTTAGTACTTCAAAGGTTTGTAATAGACATATTATTATGAAGGAATAAAGGATTGGGTTATCTTTACTTTTGCGCATCTCTGATTTTGGTGTCGAATACACTAATACTCTGATTGACATGATTGATATAAACTCGTCACGCGTCTCCGGGTATCTTCCGCTCTCAGGGCATGACACTGAAAGAAGTGACGGGAGAAATCGTAGCAAGATTTGTCCATCGAAACATCATATTTCGATTCGGCGTGCCTGACCGGATTGTCTTCAATAACGGAAGTCACTTCTGGAATCAGAAGGTCTATAGGTTGGCCGATAAATTCAAAATTGATTGGAGGACCTCCACTCCATACAACCCACAAGCAAATGGGTTAGCTGAAGCTTTCAACAAGACTCTCTATACACTTCTTGCCAAGACAGTAAGCTCTAGCAAGAAGGACTGGGATGAAAAGATGTACGGGGCATTGTGGGTGTACCGCACTGTGTACAAGACCCCGACGGGTTGCTCACCATTCTCACTAGTGTACGGCTCGGAAGCAGTCATCCCGATAGAGTTGGAGATACCCTCACTGCAAGTGGCAATTCAGCATGAATTGGTTAAAGATGACTAAGAAATATAGAAAGAATACTGGAGGAACTCTCCGATTTGGAAGGACAGCGACTGAAGGCCCAACCGAATATACAAGTTTAGCAAGCCCATATGGCCCGCGCCTTCGATAAACTCGTTAAAGGGCACGAATTCAAGAAAGGAGACCTAGTTATGGTCAAAAGAAACGAAGTCATGCCAGCCAATCCCAAAGGCAAACTAAACAAAAATTGGCTAGGACCTTATGTGGTCCAGAAGGTTTATGAAGGCGGATCCTATGTCATTGTCAACCAACGAGGGGAAGTCCAATTTCCACCCCTCAACGGGAAACATCTGAAGCTATATCATGCACCGCTTCCTCAGCTCGATGATCAAATAAAACCAATGCACCTCAACGAGCAAGCTTGCACTCTAGAGCCCTGGTGATGAGTTGCTATGTTCTTATACCAACCCCTGGTCCCTTCAGGATTATGATCCCCTTTCTCTGGCATCAATCCAATGCCAATGATACTATTATAATTGGTGCCTGATTCTCCGTCAGGACCAATCCATAATATCCAATGGCCTAGGCCTTCTGCCTAAGCGAGATAAACTAAATTTCTTACGTTGACATAAAACCAATGTCAACGATACCACCATAATTGGTGCCTGATTCTCCGTCATGACCAATTTACAATATCCAATGGCCTAGGCCTTCCACCTAAGCCAGATAAACTAAATTCCTTGTGTTGACATAAACCCAATGTCAACGATACCACCATAATTGGTGCCTGATTCTCCGTCAAGACCAATGCACAACATCCAATGGCCTAGGCCTTCTGCCTAAGCAAGATAAACTAAATTCCTTGTGTTGACATAAACCCAATGTTAACAATACCGCTATAATTGATGTCTGATTCTCCATCAGGACCAATCTACAACATCCAATGGCCTAGGCCTTCCGCTTAAGCCAGATGAACTTCCTTGCACTGACATAAACCCAATGTCAACGATACCACCATGATTGGTGCCTGATTTTCCATCGGGACCGATCTATACCACACAATGGCTTAGACCTTCAGTCTAAGCCAAATAAACTAAATTCCTTGCGTTGACATAAACCCAATGTCAATGATACCACCATGATTGGTGCTTGATTTTCCATCAAGACCGATCTATACTACACAATGTCTTGGACCTTCAGTCTAAGCCAAATAAACTAAATTCCTTGTGTTGACATAAACCCAATGTCAACGATACCACCATGATTGGTGCCTGATTTTGCATCAGGACCGATCTATACTACATAATGGCTTAGACCTTCAGTCTAAGCCTGTAATATCCCAAAATTTTATATAATTTTTTTGAGATTTTTCTAGAGATTAATGAAATTAATTAGAATTTAAATAGATTTTTTTTTATTTTTGGGTTAAATAAGTTATTATGGAAGCACAAATGATAACCAATTGACTTGGCACATTTAAATAAGCCCAAAAGACCTAAAACCAAGCCCATAAGGTTTGGCCCATATTCTAGAAGCGTAAATTAGTATATTTACAAAATTATGGAGGATAATTACTCCTTATTAAATAATAAACGGATAAATAATAGAAAGAGTTTGAATTTAATCAAAATTCGGCGCCCAAGACCAAAAGTGGTCTATCGAGCGACAGCTTGGGACAAGAAATGGTCCTGCCTGGACCTCTTTTAAGAGTCCGAATGCGAGCAGTTTAGATCGCATAAAAACTCCATTTTCTTCAGTCTAAATCCTCTGGGATTGATGCAATCTATTGGCTAGAAGACTCTAGAACACCTTTAGGATGGATTGGTGACCTAATTAGGACTCTAAGTTTGTACAAATCTCTAAAACCCTAGCTAAACCTATAAATAGACCCCATAACCAACCTGCGCGACCCTTACTTTTGGCTCACATGGAACTAAGGTAAGGAGGACAAATTAGAGGTATGTTCTTTAGAATATTTTGTTCATCATACTAAGGTCTAACTACCCTCCAAATTTCATCTTAGGAGATCAAGTCACCAGGAAGATAGAGGTGTTCAAAGTTGCTGGTTTGGTATAAGAATCTCAGGAAATTGTGCGACCGGGCCAGATTGATCAGTAAAATAGGAGTCCTAAACGAGGTAATTAGATAGGGGTTCTTTAGAGTTATTTGTCCCTTTTAATACCATCTTTTTACCCTCAAAATTTCGTAGTCATAGGTGAAGAGGATCAAGAGTTAGAAGGCCACGAAGTTGCTGTTCCAATTTAGGATGAGCAGAAAATAGGGTCAAATTCTGATCTTAAATTCGACGATTAAAGCCTAGTCCAGAGGTAGGTTATCTTATGAACGACTTAAACTTGATGTTAGGAATAAAATACCTCTGATTTCAGTCATTTTCATGTACTGTACATAGAGAATTTTATGTTTTATTGGGACTGTGCATCTAGTGTAATCTCCATGCATGAATCTTAGCCCTAATTGAGTTAAAAGGAAAATCTCTTGTTCATTATACATAAACCCATGCATATTCTTGACCTATTCTTATTCTATCATGTTTTACAGTATTTTCTCGTTGATTTCCATGCATAACATGCCCTAGATTAGTGTTGATTTTACTATTTTCTCGATTTTCTATCAAACAGACAGAAACGGTCTATATGTGACTGCCAGAGATAGCTAAGTGGCCCCTCGATAGACCGCTAGACTCCTGTAAATGGTCCGCACTAGACCGCTTTTCGGTTCTGAGAACCAGCACGAGCCTAACTGAATGTTGCCTAAGTATAACTCTATAATTATGGTATTTTTCACTCAAAATTATGTTAAACACCCTATTTTAGCATGAGCATAATTTTAAACTTTATTTTCATTATCATGTAATTTCATGCTTAAATGTTATAGTTTTGTAATTAAATATTTCCTCTTTTGTTTATGAAACATGATTCATGGTGGTATTAGAACGTTGTTTTGATCGCTATTTTCACACGATCCACTCTTATCTCTGGAGTCATTTTCTTAAATACATGGCATATACTCCGATATGTGACCATTAGTTACACTTTACATTAATAGGCACACTCTCTTGGACTTATGAACCTCTCCGCCGGATATTCCTTCTGTCGGACTAGGGGATTATGTTTCAAGGCCTCCGTAAGACTCCGCGAGCCTGGGATTCCCACTAGGGTGCCGAGCTGGTTGTACCTTTAAAACCCAAATTGTCTAGATGACACTTACACCATTAATGTTTTCTGAATTCTAAGTCACAAACGGTCTTGACTCAACCGCATAGCTCTGGCTTACGGTTCAGACTTGACCGCCTGATTCATGAAACGGTCTAGGAAATGACCGCTTATTTCCTGATTTTGTCTAACCCGAGGTTGACCCTTGGGGTTGGTTTTCTTGAGTTCCTAGATGGTCTTAGGATTATCTGGAGTCTCAACATATGCTTAACAAGTAATATTAAGATATGAAACTTAATGAATGTACCATTATGCTGCCGGAATGCCGTCAGAGTATAATATTCTTTTAATTCTTCTTTGATATCTCATGTCAGTTTTGGTACGTTCTATACCTTGGTTATTTGGTCATGAGACTTATTATTTGGAATTGAATTATTGGCTGAAATTATTGTTATATCTCATGGAAGTAGCTGGATTTATAACTTGAAGATGCAAGACCGGGCACGGATTGTGTCCAAGGGCTCCATGCTAGTCCCTTCGACGGATTATCAGAAACATGCTATAAACTATGGGGTACGATGATACTGGCGTCGCATTGCGCTGGGAGTACTTTCTTTTATAAATGAGTGAAAACCATGAGGCTCGTTATGGAAATTACATGCTTGTTAATGACTTTCTAGTACATAGCCTTTACAAGGTTGTGTAAAGTACTTTCTAGATACTTACTCGTACATTCTTGTTCATGAAAGGTCAAATTTACATCTACATGATTAATCTTTCTTGTTCATGGTCTATACTCGCTCACGTCTACTTGCTCAGTTATTTCATGATTCTTGGTTATCTTGGTTTATATCGCTTGTTTATCGCGTTCTTATTTTTTTATCTTGATCCTAGAGCTAAGACATAAATCACTTAAATATTACTTTCATGTTGATATGAAGATACCTACTGGGCAAGTGTGCTCATACCTACTTTCTCAATTTTTCAGGAAGTACCGGTGAATCGGATTCGGAATATACAAGTAGCGGGTCCGAGAGTGATTGAAGGTCAAATGGATCGAGAGAAGACCTAGTTGTCAAGTGTCTAGTCGAGTCCTATTGTAATTTTCTATTTTCTTGAGTCTATGATGTAAGGATGTTTAAAGTCATGAATCTAATGTACTTGTGGTTACTAGTATGGAATAAAGTTAGAATTTGGAAAAAAAATACTTGTGCAATTACTTTTATGTGATTGTCATGCGCTCTGATTTCTTGCTTGCGAGAGGCTTACCATGCCGACTGTTCACATTCCGATATTCCTTCTGCTGTATTAAAAGCTCAGAACGTGACAAAGCCAGATAAACTAAATTCCTTGCATTGACATAAACCCAATGTCAATGATACCACCATGATTGGTGCCTGATTTTCCATCAGGACCGATCTATACTTGGCTTGGACCTTCAATCTAAGCCAGATAAACTAAATTCTTTGTGCTGACATAAACCCAATGTCAATGATACCACCATGAGTGGTGCCTGATTTTCCATGAGGATCAATCTATACAACACAATGGCTTAGATCTTTAGGCTTAGCCAGATAAACTAAATTCCTTGTGTTGACATAAACCCAATGTCAACGATACCACCATGATTGGTGCCAGATTTTCCATCAGGACCGATCTATACTACACAATGTCTTGGACCTTCAGTCTAAGCCGGATAAACTAAATTCCTTGCATTGACATAAACCCAATGTCAACAATACCACCATGATTGGTGCCTGATTTTCCATCAGGACTGATCTATACTACACAATGGGTTAGACCTTCAGTCTAAGCCAGATAAACTAAATTCCTTGCGTTGACATAAACCCAATGTCAACGTTACCACCATGATTGGTGCCTGATTTTCCATCAGGAACGATGTATATAATACAATGGCTTGGACCTTCAGTCTAAGCCAGATAAACTAAAATCCTTGCACTGACATAAGCCCAATGTCAACGATACCGCTATAATTGGTGCCTGGTTCTCCGTCAGAACCAATCTACAATATCCAATGACCTAGACCTTCCATCTAAGTCAGATAAACTTGATCCCTTGCATTGGTACGACCCCCGTACCGATGATTTCATTAACTCAGCACCATGACCTTTCGTCTTGAGCCGAGGGGATTGGCCTAGACCTTCCGTCTAAGCTAGATAAACTCAATCTCTTGCGTTGGCATAAACCCAATGCCAACGATACCACTTTTTGTTGGAGTTGGCTAGTCTTGTCCCACCGTGATCAAAGTGTAATTCCTTGCCTTGATATAGACCCAATGTCAACGATTCCATTATGATTGGTACTTGACTATCTGTCATGACCGATCAATACAACCCAATGGCCTAGACCTTTCATCTAAGCCAAATAAACCTGATTTCCTTGCGTCGGTGCAATCCCAGTGCCGATGATACCATTGACTTGGCACCTATGGCCTGTTCAGGTCTTAACCGAAGGGTATGACCTAGACCTTCCATCTAAGTTAGAGAAGCCCGATTTCCTTGTGTCGGTGCAATCCCAGTACCGATGATACCATTGACTCGGCGCCCATGGCCTGTTCAGGTCTTATCCAAAGGGTATGACCTAGACCTTCCATCTAAGTCAGAGAAGTCTGATTTCCTTGCATCGGTGCAATCCCAGTACCGATGATACCATTGACTCGGCGCCCATGGCCTATTCAGGTCTTAGCCGAGGGGTATGACCTAGACCCTTCGTCTAAGTTAGAGAAGCCTGATTTCCTTGTGTCGGTGCAATCCCAGTACCGATGATACCATTGACTCGGCACCCATGGCCTATTCAGGTCTTAGCCGAGGGGCCTGACCTAGACCTTCCGTATAAGTTAGAGAAACCCGATTTCCTTGCGTCGGTGCAATCCCAGTATCGATGATACCATTAACTCGGTGCCCATAGCCTTTTCAGGTCTTAGCCAAGGGGTATGACCTAGACCATCCGTCTACATCAGAGAAACATGACTGCCTTACGTTGGTGCAATCTCAGTACCGATGATACCATTCACTCGACGCCCATGGCCTTTTCGGTCTCAGCTGAAGGGTATGGCCTAGACCTTCTGTCTAAAGCCAGATACGACTAATTCCTTGCGTCGACATAAACCCAATGCTGACGATGCCATTTCTTACCACCAGTCCCACCACGATAATCGATACAACCTTTGATCTACACCTATCATCTGAGCCAATGATAAGCTGTCCGTTCTAATTCGACACTAATCCTCAATCTACACCCGTAGGCCCCATACACTTGTCCCTCATTCGCGCCGCCCACGGGTGGGGGGAATTTGTTGACACTTAAAAATTGACACCAAGAAACCAAACAAGAGCAGCTGTAGAATAAAAAGAGGGTGTGTCGACGTAGCTCTCAAGAGTGCATCGACCCCACAGTGCCATTCGAGCTGAAAAGGCTCCTAGACGACTGGGCGCGTCGACGCGCATCACTGGGCGCTTCGACGCATGTGCGTTGTTGCCTGTAGTTTAGCCTGCGCAAAGGACAAGTTGCATTGATGCACATCGGCAGGTGAGACGACGCACTTGAAGATAGAGAAGAGGAGCCTTCCAGGCGATCAGCATGTGCGTCGACGCACCTTACAGATTGCTTCGACGCACTTGAAGACAGTGGTGAACCTTCTAGGCGATCAGCAGGTGCGTCGACGCACATCACAGATTACGTCGACGCACCCTCAACGGAGAGAGAACAGTACCCAGCACGGGACCTGGACACGGCACGTGATCCACGGACAATCATTGGGGAATCTTCCGTACGAGGATACTAGCTTCCAGAAGAGACGTCTTTTGCAAGAAATACCACCCACGAAATATTCCCTAGGCTGGGAATATAAAAGGGGAGATGAATCCTTTGAAAGAAGGGGGGCCAAAAAGAAAAGGGAAGAGAATAAAAAATGAGCGAGAGTGCGAACGGAGATGAGAGAGAAGTCTGAAAGGCGCTAGGAGATCTTGAAAGAGGCCGAGCCTTCTTCCCCGTTCCAGTCCCCCTCCCTGAGAGTTGGAGGGCTCGATCAAAGTAGAGATTACTCCTGCTATAGCACTGGAGTCGAAGCATTTCTCTGATACCCTATTTCTAGGTCCCTGGTGGGTTCCCATCATGAACAGGGCCCCAAGGGTTGATAATTCTCCTCCTTCTTCTGTGTCTTTTCTTTTTCTTCCTGATGTACCCTGGGCGATGAGATTTTGAGCCCAAATTCCATGATTGCTCTTTCATTCTTTTATGATAGTGTGATCTATTTCTTTATTTAGTTTTGATGTATGATGAGCTTGTAAAAGCCCTTCGGGGTCCCCCTAGCCCCCCTTCGACCAGTTATAAGTCTGGCGATTACTCACTGTAATGAGCATGTACAGCTCTTTTAATCAATGAGTACATGTTACATCGCGAGAATAATTTGCCATGCTATTCTTTTCCTTCTATTCTCTACAGTCTTTTGCATTTTCATGTCTCTAATTGCCAGAAATGAACCCTCTTGAGAAGAGGGGGTCCTTTCAGGGCTACATATGCTCGACCGTTGGTCCATCCGCGCAGCCTTGGTTCGATGCCCTGGGTCTCTTCCAGATTCTACTATGTGTGACACCTATTGGTGCTCAGCCACACCCTACGGTGAGTGAAGATCTCGTAATCAACCAACGCCCTCATGGGCAATATTAATTTCATAGACCCCTTCCCAGGTCTATCCATGGGTCCAGACTGCTTCAGCCGACATAGGTCTTTTCTGAGAATTTAATGTGCATGCTCTCTGTGTTCATTGTAGATGTGATGTGTGAACGGCCATCTGCCCTCTTACCCATGTCTATGAGTTGTGGGGGTTGTGGCATCTTCCTATATTTGCCTGAAATCACATTCCCCGTATATCGATCGTTCTGGATCTCATGTTAGTCACGCATGAGTACCCACCTGTTTGCATAAATGCCCATAAGAACTCTACCTATGAAATCCCCTGCATATGCACATTCCCTTGGATGCATCCTCTCTGTGTTTAAGTGTGCAACATATCCCGTCTGGGCATTCAATACTGTGGTTTGTATTCAATCCACTCATTCTGTGGTTCAACATGCGAGTCACATCTTTATGTCAGTTATGTACTTCATTAACACCCAGTCTATCGGTGCATTGAGTCTTATGGCTTCTCATCCCTACTTGGGACACAGATTTGTCAATTCTGTCAACATGATCTGTGATCCCAAATTCTGGGGTAATAATCTGGCTTCTCCAGTTTCATTTTCTTATGGACCCATCACTGGGAAGGGGTATATTTCCCCGATTAAGCAACTCTACTGTGCTTTGATTTGGTTCCGCGCCAATTGTATGATGTTTGGGTTCCTGAACACTCTTGGATCCTGGGGGCTTGCTCCCTCATAGTATGGTTCCCGGGGGATCCCATTTGAAAGGGTGAATATCGACAGCCACGCAATTGGCAATAGTTTAAGTCCACGTCTCAGAATTAAGACTGTGGCAACCCGTGGGTCATTGGAACCCATCGTAGGCTAGCCCCCGGGGTCTCTACACCTAACTCGGGTCACCAGGTGGCCGCTTTCGGCTTACACGTCATATACGGGACCGTCTCAAATTCTCCGTAGACGAGCACCCAATTTACACCCCCCAAACACTCTGGGTCTAGGGGAGGTGCTGCTGGATTTTTGCCAGAAAAGTTCGACTAATTACAAGATAAACAAGGTAAAGAAAATGATGAACCAAACAAATGATGATGACAAATGTGCAGCAGGATGATGAAGATGATAACACAAGGACAGTGATAATGATGCTGGCCAAAAGACTGCTAAAGAAGAAGATGATATAAAGGAAAATAAGAATTCTTAGATCAAACAAGAAAAATCATTGAATGAACGGTTCGTTTGCATGTGTATATATATATGTGTGTGTGTATGGTCAATACATAAACCCTCTTCTATTCAAGCTAGGGGTCTGCTGCTGGGGGGTCCCTCCTTCCCATTATATTGCTGTTGTTCGGTGGCCTTGTGCAGAATCCGCACAGGAGTCGACTCCCTTGGGCCAGACTGTTGTCCAGGGCAACCCCTTTCTTGGTGATAAAAAATTAGACACCTCATAAATGCATTATCAGTGCAGGTAGAACGTCATGCATCTATCATGAGTGCATATAACACCTCATGCATGCACTCCTAGTGCACATAGAACCTTGTGAGTCCAGCATGATTGCAGCCAAGCCCTTGCATGCAATGTGCATAGAACTTGCATAACCATTTTCTGCATTTGCTAGGAGCCATATGTATCCCTTGATAAACAATTAGTGCATGAGTTCAATCTATACATGTAGCATGCTATCCTCAAAGCATAGCAGTGGGAATTCAACCCAAGCATGGATGGAGAGTCGACCTCCCTGACCTCCAGGTCGACCCCCCCCACTGGATTCGGTCGATCGATCTGAAATTCCGATCAACTGACCCTCGGGTGCATCGACGTAGGAGGCAGGCTGGGTCAACGCACCCACAGCCTGCTGTGGACGCGGGATTTTATCTCGCTTATTATTATTATTTATTTATTTATTTGGTTTGTTAGGCGTGCCAGTCACACGTGTGACGATTTCATTGTGCGCTCAACTTGACTTGGTCAGTCGATTGTGAAGTCCGAGTCGGGACCAAAAGTCTGCCATACCATAAAGGCTATGACGTTAATTACGCCCTTCCTAAGAAGGACAACCCTTGATTAAATGCCAAAATAGGAGGCCACTCGGGACGATAATAAAAGAAAAATAACAGTGCGTGATATTGAAGATATTATTATTCTGAGAAGGTAATTGAGCGAACGATAGTTTATTAAATCAGCATGACCCCCCCGCTGTGTAGGTCGTGCCGGGTGGAGATAGGACACCATCCCCGCAGCGGCGGGGCGGAGCCTGGACAGTCATCGGGGACATATCCCCTTTCATGTTCCTCATCCAGCCAAAGGCCTCGCAGTGTTCATATTCCCCAAAAAAATCGAGCCAGACGGGAGGTGTATGATGAGCACTTCCCGGGACTTATCGGGGTTAAAACATCTATCGACATTTCGACAGCATCTCCCCATAATCTGGATTATGCCCAGGGGAGAATAGGCTATCACCCACGGAGTGCCGGGATGAAAGCCGAGAAAAAGGAGGGAGCGAACCTCCCACATTGTACATGTATGCCCTGGGGCAATGTTCGATTCTTCCCTTATAGGAGCCGGTGACACTCGTGCAGTGGCAGAGCTCACCTTAGCTAAAGGGGTTGCTCATAAACCCGATACGGATCGGTGGAAAGTAAGGGAGTCTGACTCCCTTTGATTTTATCCTCGGGACAGTTCTGGTGACTCATGGACATCCCTAGGTGGGTTTGATAGAAGTGTTGGAGGCTCATTGGGTGGCAGGATAGCCTCTCGGCACGGATTTGAAATGGATATATGAGTTCTCGGCATGAAGACCACCGCACCGAGAAGGGTTCTTTGCAAGGCACCATTTGGGGCGCCGGGAAGCTGGCGTTAGTGGAGTTCTCGGCGCAGGCAAGCAGGGAAGCCAAGGGGTCTTACGGCGCCAAGGCAGCAGGGTGAAGGTGTTAGGCTCCCGGCGCAAGCAAGGAGGCCAAGTAATTAGGGCTCTCGGTGCCAGAAGGATGCCAGAGGGTGAGGGTTCTTGGCGGGTTCAACCTGGAGGGCTCCCGGCGCGACGGGGAAGAGGCCAGGAAGTAGGCTCTCGGCGCAAGGGCCAAATGGCCAGAGGAGGTTGTCGGCGCGAAGGGCAATTGTTAAAAGGGGGGTTCCCGGCGAGCAGGGGAGAAGGCCATAGGATGGGCTTCCCGGCGCGATGCAAAGCAGCCAAGGGGGGCTTCCCGGCGCGGCCAAGGTGCAAGGGTTCCCGGCGCGGAGGTCAGAAGGCCAGGACAGTTCTCGGTGCCTGAAGGATAGCATCGAGAGCTGTTCATCTGATTTACTGTATGCGAGGCCGAGAGGTGTGAGGGCGCCGGGATGAGAAACAGAGCTTTACGGTACCCTGTTCTTGAATCTGTTGAGGATTCAGGGGTTTTCCTGGTGATTCAGGCCAAGATAGACGGGCCTTAGGAAATCAAAGAGCTCAATTCATTAGACTACAACTGACTTTGGCTTGGATTTCAAAGGGAAGGCCGGAGGCGGAGAGCGATTTGGGGGAAACACGGTTTAGGATATCTCTGTCACCAGCATTCCTAATGATTCGTGAGGATGATTTCAGTATACTCTCCATCATCTGGGGGCCAAGAGATGACTGTCTCTGGCCCCGGGGATGACTTCGGTAAAGCCGATGAGCATGAATGCAACATCTAAGACCGAGAGGCGGTTGCTATGTATCTATGCTTTGCTTCAGAGGCCAAGGGATAGTCTATCCCTGGCTCGGAAGCAAGCATGAGGAGCGCTCGGGAAACGGGCGAATAAACAGGCGATCGATCGACCTGGGGAGGGGGATAGCATGCTATTGAGTCTTAAGAAGAGACAGACAACACGGGGGATGAGCATAGAGCTTCAGAGAAACCAAAGCAGGGATGGACTGCAGCCCACCATATTTATCCATTCGATAACATTCATTGGGTGAGATACATAATGAGGAAGCAGGGGGAATACATCATTGTATCAGTGTGAAACCGGCTACGGCATTACAGGCTACATCAGAGGAGGAAAGAAGAGAGACCATCGAAATAAAAAGATGAACTATAGAAATGGGGGGGGAGGGTGGAGCATTGACTCCTCTCTATCCCCGTTGCCCACCTTCGATCAGCTTCGAAAAATCTCTTTCCCTCTTCACTCTTTTCTTCTTCAGCTCTTTTTCTCTTCTCGTGGACGAGGTTGCATGTCTCTTCTGTGTGTCTCCCCCAATCACCTTGTGTCTCCTTTTCTCTTCGAATGAGGGGGTTTTATATCCCTCGTTGGTGTCCTCCCGGCAGGCTCGTCCCGGCGTGCTTTAATTGTAGGCAGAGCTCCCGACGCATGGGACTCAAGCTTCTCGGCGCCGCTTTTGGGCTTCGACAAGGGGATCCCGGCGCCACTTTTATAGGCCCATTTAGGGCTTTTAAGACCTCACATAGACTTCGGCCTTTATTGGTCCTTCAAATGTATCAGAACCCGAGAAGGCCCTCCACTGGTGACACAGCTTCTATTGAGATCATTAATAGATTTTCATCAGTCGGTAGACTGGGGTTTCATCGGCATTGCCATCTGAATGACGACAAAGTCGGACATCATCTCATCGGTATCGTCACCTGAACGGTGACAAGACCGGACATCAGCTTTAGCCTGAAAAGACTTCAGCCAGGTGACTGCTATTTCATCAGTGCCGTTGTCTGACTGACAATGGCATCGGACATCAGCTTGGCCCGGGAAAAGGCTTCAACCGGGTAGATGGTTGACGAACTTCGTCATTGATCTTTCACTATTGGTCTGATCTTCCTTTCAATTCTGTTTCTGCCCTTGCTCATTTTCAAGGTGTCAACACCTGCCAGCATGTTTTGGCTTGCTGGCTACCTTCTGGCATCAGACCTTTCTCCCCTCTCCTATATATATATATATATATATATGTATGTATATATGCATGCTTTGCCGACATATGAAGAAACAAAGAAAAGAAAGAAAGAAAGAGATGAAATCAAATCTACACTAAAAGATGAGATATAACCTCCCCAAATATACTATGAAAAATCCATAACACAAACAAAAATGTGAAATCAATAAAAAAATGGGGGAGATCTGTTCTCTGAAGAAGGGTGCGTCAACGTAGTTTGACCCTTTGTCGACGCATCTGGGCCCGAGGCTAGTTCGGTGCACCTCTACTGCGTCGACGCAGTGTGGCTCTATGTGAAGTCCCTTGCGTCAACGCAACCCAATGTTGCGAGTCGACTCTCCTCCTTCAGATAGTCACTAATTAAGAACAAAAAAAAGGATGAGCAATAAATCTTGGATATTGACATTAAAAAAAAGAATGATAATATAACTGTGAAAGCAATAACATGAAAACCTAATAATAATAAACATGAATGTAAATGCCATCCTTAAGAAATTAATGGCATTCGATTCGGGGCCCTCACCTCCCTAAATCCAATGTGAAGGAGATATCAATGATGCCCTGGTAAATCGTGCTTGGACCTCGGGGACCCCCTCATTATGGCCATGGCCTGACTTTGCCTTGGGTGAATAACCCGCTCGATCCAACTCATTTTCACTAGGGTCTACCCTGATTCTTTTCAAATATCAAACTTGCCATGCCTCGGTAGACATTTGCTCGAAGATTATTCACATCTTTGTTGTGCTCTCAACCTGGACTCCTGTCTGAACGCGAAATGGTCGATAAAATGACCAACATGATCTGAATGTTTCCGCCCCCAAATATGGGGTGCTCTTATGCAATTTAAGATATCCTTCATGTATTTCATTAATGCTAATTATAGGCCATAGGGCCCCTTCTCCTGGCAATTAATCAAAAGTTTTCCCCTCTCCGAGGGGATGTAATTAACGCCGTGGCCTTTATGGCACGGTGGGTTCTAGTCCCGACACGATACCCACATTGTTTGACTAGTCAGACGGTGCGCACCAACGGCCCCATACCACCTTGGTATTTGGAGTCTGGATAAATTGTCACTTTGTGATTGGCACGCCTACACACTAATAAACTGAAATGAAATAAACAAGAATAAAAAGACGATATCCAACAAATAAAAATATAAAGATGATAAAAAAAAGTGCGTCCACACCATTGAGATGGTTAGCAACAAATATTTGGGCTTGAGTAGGGTCCATTTGGTGAACAAGGCAAGAGATATGGGCCATGAGATTTGCTTGTTCATCCGAAGGGTCAGAGGGACCACGGGAAGAAGGGCCCGTGTGAGAGGAGGATTCCACACGGGAGTAAGAAACTTGGGGGGAAGGATACATGGGATTGAAGTGGCGCTCCATGAGAGAGGGACAGAGACTCACTCAAATATAGGAAAATCAATGTAAAATACAACTAGGGAAGATGTATGAAGAGTGAGGAGGGCCGAGTGGTAAAGAAGGGAACGTTGTTCCGAGAAATCCATGACTACCAGACCGCGGTCAGGCAGTGACCGCGACCATGATTCTGGGAAACGGCCTGACAGACAGACTTGTGACTAAAAATACAACTAAACAACGATAAAACCAAGATAAAAAACACGACAAAGGGCTAAAATGAATGAAATGAATGATGCACATCACATAAGAAAGATCAACTTATGCAGAATAAATAGTGCCACGGGGCCTAAATGAACGCGATGATGAACGTGGCCGCATTAATGAAAGACCCAATGACCAGAAGCAAAACGCAAGACAACAGGGTCTCACTCGAGTCAAACAGGTTAAAATGATGCGAGGTTTCTTTTTAGAAATTCCAGTGGACCTTTTAATATCTTAATGAAGCGCAATTCCCTCAAGAATAGGGATCCTAAAAGGGAAAGGTGGCCCGAACTTCAGGTTGACTTAGGGTTAACTCCCTCATGCGAATGCAAATGCAAAACCTTGGGGTTGCAACAGTACAACTAGCTTGGCGTCCATGTGGGAGTCTATGGCTCACGGAGACTTACGGAGGTCCTAGATAAGATCACCTAGTCGACTCCGAGGAATACGAAGTCGAGAGGATCACTTACCAGGGTAGGAATGGAACTAAAATATGCAACGAATGATCCTATGTGCACCGGATTGCATGCAAATCTTGCCTAGAAACTAACAAATCAAGATAAGATAAACATAGGCAAAAACATGATAGGATGGATGCAAAAATCATGAGAGAACTAAGATAATATGATGGACAGAGATGTAGAACTATGAAGAAACATAATCAGAAGCCACGAAGCAGCGTAAACAATCAAGAGAATGACGTACCTGGGGGCTGCCCCTGGGCTTTCAGAGAGTGAACACGGTCTCCAGATGGTCGCGTTCTGCAGGAGGCGGTCTCTAGAGAGACCGCTACTGTTGAGTAGTGGACAACGGATCTAGAGGGGAGGGGTGAATAGATCTGCCCCTGTTTTCGCAATACAACCCTCTATAAGGCTAGTTAAAAATAATTACAGCGGAATACAACTAGCTTAGCGATGTATAAAACGATTTGCTTAGAAATATGATTTCACGATATGGAGATTGAACCTAAGCATGCATCTAAAACATATCAATTGCACAATCAAACCACAACACAAAGGATTTTAAGGTGGTTCGGACTGAATCCCCAGTCCTACGTCCACCCCTTACCAAATCTGGTGAGGCTCCACTAGTGCCTTGCACTGAACCGCAAATCGGAAAGACCACCGATTACCTTCCTACTAACCACCTGTAGGGACGTCAACACCGTAGATCGGACAACTTCCGATTGCCTTCCTACTAACCATCGGTAGGGACGATCTTCAGTTTCAATCGTTTGTATGAAATGAAAAAGAACAAATATGAAAACACTCAATCATCAAACAAGGTAGAGAATATGCTCAAGAAGAAAAATCTTGTCTGAGATTGCTGGAGCTTGAGTTGGATGCTTCAATGGTGTCTTCTTCCTTGAAAGATGATCTTCCTTGAGTTGATGAAGAAGACTATGGATGTAGCTTTGATCTTCCTTTTGATCTCCTTGAGTTGATGAAGAGTTTGATGCAGTTTAGATCACCCTTGAGAGCCTTGATTGCTTCTTGCTTCCTAGGAGGTTGAGATAGCTTCAAATCTAGGCTTAAATCCCTTGGAATGGATGAAGATCTCTTCACGAAGTACTGTTCACGGCTACAGTACCATCTCCCTTGAACAGCCTCCACAAGCCTCCCTTGATCTCCTTTGATCCAAATGAAGCATTAGGGTTTCCAACCCACCTTGTGTTGGTTTTATAGACTTTGAATGGTCCATAGATATCCCCCAGACCAGATCCACAAATCATGGGAGATTAGGTGAGTTTTGATTAAACAAATCCAAGGAAAGGGGCTGGCCTCGAGGTGGAAATCGAAGTCAAACATGGCTGCATCGGGGCTGGCGGTCGACCTACAGCTTCTGGCGGTCGACCGCTACTGAAAGAGCTGCAGCTTGGAGGTTGCTGGCTGGGGCGGTTGACTGTCAGCTGGGCAGACCCTGGGCTTTCCCGGGTCGGTCTGTTAACTACTTTAGCTCCATCGCTTGACTCCTTTAGCATCCCGTTCATGTCTGTGACATCACCCTTGACAGTCTTGAAGATTTCTGTTGATTATATTGCTCCTATAATCAAAATTTTGTTCCGGGGGCTCCGCCCCCGGAAACCCCCGCAAGTGGCGCTGCCCGACAGTGAGAATGTGGACCTCGCTCTACAGCGTTCATCATGGGATGCTAGAACTTCATGATTCAGCTCCTCCTCACCTTCCAGTAGGCTAGAAAGCAAGCACCTCACGTCTTACACTTACCTATCCTACGAAACAAAGCAACAAGGAAAGAAAAACCCATTAGAAACAAGAAGGGTGTAGCATCAATCCCATATAGACATAAACATGAAAATTTGGGGAAGAACGCACTGGGGTGGGTTTTTAACCCATGTAGGAGGGAACCCAAAGATAGGTGTGTGTTTGTGTGTATGAAGATGTTAAAAACACAGCAAAATAGAGATAGAAAATGTGCATGTGCAAGCATGAGATGTGGTAGAAGAATCGTGCAGAAAATAAGAAAAACAATGAAGAGAGGAAACCCTAGAAGAAGGAGGACAAAGGCTTAGAACTTCCCTGGTGATTGGTGTTGTGTATATTGTGTTTTGATGATGTCTTACTATAAGTCATTGGCCAATTATTTTAGAAAATCTGAAACATCTTTTTATTGGTTAGATATGAAGAATTTAACAAATCTTCAAGGCTGCGTCGACCCCTTCTACAGGCACCGTCGACACGCCCTCTCACAAGAAGAAGAGCAGTCAAAGCGCCCTTCACTACAGCGTCGACTCTAGATGGTCTTAAGAAGCCATGTCTTCACTGTGTCGACCCCACTTCTTCATCGCGTCGACTCCAGACTCTTTCAGGGGCAGCTTCAAATGCACAATCAAAGAGTGCGTCGACGCAAGCATCAAATGGCGTCGACGCAGGCTAAACACTCGCCCCTGTCAATAGGCGAGACTCCTCAAGAAGGTCGACACTATTTTTCATAGTATGTCGACACAGGGCCCCTCACAGAAACTGTTATAAACGCATCTTTCAAAATATGTGTCGACGCACTCTCTCGGCTACGTCGACGTCATGCAGGCTTAGCTCGCAAATGGTACAAGCAGAAAGTTGGCTGTGTTGACCACATTTGCTTCGCTATGTCGACTCCATGAAGGTCTGGTTCCCAGCAACTCACTAGACAGTTAGCTGCGTCAACGCAGGGAGCTGAGTGCGTCGACGCCATGTGAAGACCTTCCTCTGACGTAGCTTGTTCGATTCACATACGCAGTCAACGGTGCAAATCTCTAGATCTTGAGAATCAAGGTCTGAAAAAAGCTCCTAGGATAGAAAACTATCCTTTTCATCATGAGGCACCAGAACACCTTTTTGTGAAAGAAGATTTGTCAGTTGACATATCTGGGAAATGTCTCCTTTCATGGTACTCTGCCTTTTTGCAACAGCCAATCAGATTTCAGTCCCTAAAAAGTACC
Source organism: Amorphophallus konjac (assembly GCA_022559845.1). Lineage (NCBI taxonomy): Eukaryota > Viridiplantae > Streptophyta > Magnoliopsida > Alismatales > Araceae > Amorphophallus > Amorphophallus konjac. The sequence continues at coordinate 149,560,540 of CM040118.1, forward strand.
TAGGATAGAGGACCGTCCTTTTCTGTCCTGGGCCAATGAGAAGGCAGATCTAGAAGAGCTTATTGACCAAGTGCATCATTTCTATTTAAACCAATCACAAGGAAGCATCTTCGAGGGAAAATCGCTTTCCCCCTTCCCTCTATAAATATGAAGCCCTTTTGCATGCTGCATGCTGCTGCCACTACCGTTGCTTCAAACATAGTAGCCTGGAGAAGAAGAGAACGAGAAAACTAGAGGGAGAGCCTACCTAAAGCATCTGGGAGAAAACCTCATGAGGATAAAGAAGAGAAGGAGAGGTTGCAGCTTAGAGACCGATTTCACCCAGTCCAGCCCCGTTGAGACCTGAGATCATAGTTTGCATTCTCTCTGTTAAGCTTCCTAATCTTTATCAGAAGCTACATTGCTGCCATTCCTGGTTAATGTTTTTCCTTTTCATTTGTGTTGTTTCAAGTTTCATCTCTTAGACCTTTTGTGTGTGCTTGTTGAGTTTCCTCAGCGATTTTTTCGGCACCCTATTTCAGGGACCAAAGTGTGTGTGTTGGCTGCCTTGCAGCCGTGTGTGTGTGTGTGGGGTTCATCCCCGTCAAGCTGTGTGTCAGCTGAAGCTGTGAATTAGCGTGTGTGTGTGTTCTTCTTGGCCAAAAGTGGAAGCCTTACCAAGTTGGTGAGGGGTGGACGTAGGCCTGCTAGATAGCAACTGAACCACCTTAAAACCTATGTGTTGTGGTTTGCTGTGTCGACTCCTTCTCATCTACCCCCTTCACAGGTGTCGCAATTCGATTAAAGCGTTTCATGTGTTTGAGCTTCAGACATCTGTTATATTACCATAAAACTGCGCCTAAAATCGCTCCTTCAAACTTGTAGTTTTGTTTTGTTTTTCGAAGTGACTAAGAATTAGGTAGAGGATCCATTCACCCCCCTCTAGATCCTTTCATACCACCTATCAATTGGGGGTCGAAGAGAAGAGTTGGCAGCGCGGCATGGCTTTGCCCCACATTGAAAAATGCCCTCCCTTCGAGCTCATGGCCATGGAAGGCTATTTATAGACCTTAGAAGCCCTAAATCGGATTTTGTGGATAAATCCCAGAAAGGAAGGATTTTTAGAGATAAATAGATAGGATATTGATGAGATAATGCCCCTAGAAGGGATAGGAACTGATCTGGCATGAAATCCATGGAGTAGATGGCTTGAAATAGGACTCTAAGACGTCCTCAGCCGGAGAAATCAGAGCTCAGGATGAACAGGACTCTGCACTGAGAACGCAGTCTATCGTGAGACCAAGACCTGAAGAATGCCGTCAGGCAAGGACCACGACCTTCCCAGAGAAGAAAAGACCAAAGCTACGTCGACGCACCAATGACCATGGGTCGACACACCCAGTCGACACACAGAGGAGAACGCGGTCTGCTAGTCGACCGTGACCAGGGTCAGCAGATGTGGGCACAGGTCGATTGAACATGGGAATAGGTTAACTGATATTTGAGTATCAGTCGACTGAACTGAGAATAGGTTGACTGATTTTAAGAATCGGTCAATTGAACTGAGAGTAGGTCAACTGATATTAATGCATAGCTTACAGACATCAAGATGCGGTCTCCTATTCGACCGTGACCATAGGGACGCGGTGGTTCGACAAACTGCGACCAGAAATCAATCGACTGAAATGGGCATAGGTAGACTAAACTTAGTAAGTCAGTCGACTGAATTTGACATCAGTCGACTAAACTTGCCATAGTTGGTCGACCAACCCAGAGATTTAGTCCTCTGATCGACCGGGACTATGGAAAAAAGCCAGAACGAGTGAAAATCATGGAAAATAACCTCCAGGGCTTGACGGACTGGGAAATGAACAAAATGGGCTCGAAAATGTTATCAAGGAAGACTCCAAAACAATGGATAATTCGGGACATCATAAAAAATGAATAAGAGAAAGACTCGACTTGCAGGCTAAAAATGGGCGTCAACACATAGTTTTCAAGATTGTCTCGATATACGCCACACTTGGTAGGCACTGAAAAGATGAAGGCGAGGAGGTTTCTCAATGGACTGAAACCTCAATATATCACTAAATTGGCTCCAATTGATGTGCAAACTTATGTGGAAATGGTCAAGAAAGTGCAGCTGTTGGAGGATGCCATGGAATTGTCTGGTAAGATTCGTGGGCGTGACAAGAAGGAGCAGGTTACTAGTTCAGGCTCTTTTAAAACTCCTTTCTATAAGCAGAGGCCTAATAGTGGAGGATATTTTCATAAGGACAAGAAGGCTAAGAAGAATGATAAGTAGTTAGTTCCTGTATCTTCTATATCGAAAGAAATATGTAAGCATTATGATAAAGCTGGGCACTGAGCTGAAGAATGCTGGAGGAGATTCGGAGCTTGTCTCGTTGCGGGAGTCACGATCATCTGATTCCTGATTGTCCATTGATTAATGAGCAAGTTGGGTACGAGAAGCGCCAGGGAGGAGTAAAAAGGCAAGGACTTCTTCAAGCACTGTAAGAGGCGGAACCCGCTGGCGAGGGCGGTATTGTGAAAGGTACTCTTGATGTTTGTTCTAAGTCTGCTTTTGTCTTATTTGATACCGGAGCAACTCATTCATTCATCTCTCAAAGTTTTGTTGCCATGATATCTGTGAAGCCTATTTTGTTGAAATCTAAGTTAGTCATCACTACCCCTATTGGAGCTGGGACTGATATAAAATATAATTACCCTGATAGTAAAGTTTTAGTTGGTGGTCAGAATTTGCATGCCGACTTGGTTTGTATGGAGATGGTTGGATATGATGTCATCCTAGGAGCGGACTGGTTGTCTAGGCATGAAGCTGTTATAGATTGTAGGAAGGGTATTGTAACCTTTAGTAGGTATCCTGAACTTGTCTACTCTGGTTTTCGGAGTCGTAGTGGTCTGTTTCTAATTTTGGCCCTTCGAGCTGATAAGCTTATGAGGAGAGAGTGTGTAGCTTTTCTGGCTTTTGTTACTATAGCTGAGCATAGAGGAGCGAAGCTCGAAGAAATTCGTTTGGTTAAGGAGTTTCCCGATGTGCTTCCGGAGGATTTGCCTGATCTACCGCTAGAGAGGGAAGTGGTGTTCACTATTGATCTTATTCCTGGTACTGGCCCCGTATCTAAAGCTCCTTATCGGATGTCCCACGTTGAACTGGAGGAATTGAAGGAACAGCTAATGGAGTTGTTGAAGAAAGGATTTATTAGGCCGAGCACTTCACCGTGGGGAGCGCCAGTTTTGTTCGTTAAGAAGAAGGACGGTTCGATGAGATTGTGCATTGATTATCGACAACTAAATCAGTTAATCATCAAGAATAAGTATCACTGCTGAGGATTGATGAATTGTTTGACCAGATTTTAGGAGCTAGGTATTTCTCAAAGATTGATCTCAGATCTGGTTATCATCAGCTAAAGATTAAGGAGGAGAATATTTTTAAGACGACATTTAGAAGTAGGTATGAGCATTATGAATTCACTGTTATGCCTTTTGGACTAACCAATGCACTTGCAACATTTATGCAGCTGATGAACAGTATATTCAGGCTGCATCTTAATCAATTTATTGTGGTATTCATTGATGTTATTCTGGTGTATTCGAAATCCAAGGAAGAGCATGAGAAGCATTGCAACTATTAAGGAGTAACAAGTTATTTGCCAAGCTTAGTAAGTGTGATTTCTAGTTAGAAGAAGTTTTATTTTTGGGGCATGTAATCTCCAAAGAATCTCTGTTGATCCATCTAAAGTGGAGGCAGTAAGGAATTGGGAGAGACTCATGAATGCATTGGAAATTCAGAGTTTTCTGGGCTTAGCTGGCTATTACAAGTGTTTTATCAAGGATTTCTCTAAGATTGTCATGCCATTAACAAGATTGACAAGGAAAGAGAACCCGTATGAATGGACAAGGGAGTGTGAGAGGAGTTTCCAAACCTTAAAGGATTGTTTGACCACTCCACCTATGCTAGCTTTACCAATTGAAGGAGAGATGTTTGAAGTTTATACTGATGCATCTGGAATTGGTTTGGGCTGTGTGTTGATGTAGTAAGGGAAAGTGATTGCTTATTCCTCAAGACAGTTGAAGAAGCATAAAGAGAACTATCCAATACATGATCTGGAGTTGGCCGCGGTAGTTTTTGCCTTGAAAATTTGGAGGCATTACCTTTATGGAGAGCAGTTTGTTGTCTATTCGGACCATAAGAGCTTAAAATATTTGTTTTCCCAAAAGAAACTTAATATGAGTCAAAGGCAATGGTTAGAATACCTAAAGGATTTTGATTTCTCTATAAAGGATTTTGATTTCTATATACAATATCATCCTGAAAAGGGAAAGACTGTGGCAGATGCTCTTAGTAGGAAGCCGAGGGCTTTGTTGGCAAGTTGTATGTTCCATGAGTGACGGTTGCCGGAGCAATTTTCTAGATTGAACATAAAGGTGGTCGAGGCGAAGGAACGTGTTATTCTATCTAATGAGTCTGTATCCTAACTTGTTCTCGGAGATCAAAGAGTTGTAGAATGATGACCATGTGCTCGTAGAGATTAAGGGTATGCTGGACCAGTGACCTGACTTTAAGTTTGCAACTGATGGAAGATTGTTATTTCATGAGAGGACATGTGTGCCTGACTTCCCCAATGTCAAGAATAGGATTATGGAAGAGGCACACCGATCTAGATACACTATTCATCCAGGTACTACTAAGATGTATCAAGATTTGAAAGGTACTTTATGGTGGCTTAATATGAAGAGAGAAGTAGCAAAATTCGTAAACCGATGCTCAGTTTTTCAGCAAGTTAAGGCAGAACACTTTAAGCCTACCGAGAAGTTAAAACCACTAGAGATCCCCGAATGGATGTGGGATAGTATTAGCATGGACTTCATCGTTGGCTTACCAAGAACCCAAGGTGGGTTTGATGCTATATGGGTGGTCGTGGATCGTTTGACAAAGTCTATTCACTTTTTACCTATCAAGAGCTGTTGGACGGTGGGTGTACTTACATCACTCTATATCAAAGAAGTAGTGAGACTAAATGGAATTCCTACATCTATAGTCTCTGATAGAGATCCGAGGTTCACCTCTAATTTTTGGAAAGGATTGTAGTCATCTTTGTTGTGTCCTTGCGTTTTGATGATGTCAACACTATGACTCATCCTTGAGTTTCATACGTTTTGGATCCATGAGGTTCATATGTTTTGATGATGTCAACACTATGACTCATCCTTGAGTTTCATACGTTTTTGATCCTAAAGTTCATATGTTTTTTGATGATGTCAATGTTCTTGATAAATACATGAATATCCATGAGATCTGTGAAGACCGGTTTGATTTTGGACAAAGCAATGGCCAGAAGCATGAAAATCAAGCCAGATGCATGAAAATGAAGAAGGAGAGTCGACTCCATGATGAATTGGAGTCGACTCCGCCATGCAATCAATACCGCAAGTATACCGCTAACAAATGCCAAGTTAAGGGTGAAAAATATTGGCTAAGGGTGACAAATAGGTCCCTACGGGTGACAAATAGCTCATGAGGCTGAAAGGAGCTCAAAGCATGGAAATTGTAGAAGAGGAGTCGACTCCAACTGCAGATGGAGTTGACGTAGTCATGTTCGTTTTTCAAAGAATAGAAGAGCAATCAAAGGCGATGGCTCCCAGTGGTTAGTGGTGACAAATAGCTCGTTAGAGCTGACAAATGGCCGATAGCAATAAAAAATAGCTTCCTAAGGGTAAAAAATGGCTCGTATAAGTGAAAAATGAATAGTGATCAAGCTTTTTCAATGGAATTAATTGTGCATCAGTTTCCTAACCCTACCATCTCAGATCTGGAGCTTTCTTAAGCATTGAACGAATCTGATTAACTCCTTTCAAGATCAAAGGAAGAAATTCATCTCTAGTTCTAATGGCCCTCGATAGTGATGGGATTTAGCAGAAGCAGCACTGGTAGATTCGTGAAGCTCGTTCTAGCACTAAAAAGAAAAGAAAAGAAAAGGAGAGCAAGAACAAGAAGAGAAGAAATGAGAAGGAGAAGGAGCTGGAAGAAGTAGAGTCAACTCCAAGGAGAAAATGGAGTTGAGTCGATGGCAGTATTGCAAGAAAGCTGAAAAATAGCCAACATATGCTTGATAAGGCTGACAAATAGCTCAGTAAGGGTGAAAAATAGCTCGACATAGCTGAGAAGAAGAAGGAACAAGAAGGGGAGCCAACTCCAAAGTCAAATGGAGTCAACTCTGCAGTAGTATAGCGAGAAAGGCAGACAAATGGGAAATAAGGGTGACAAATAGACTGTAAAGGTGACAAATGGCTAACTAAGGGTAACAAATAGGTCACTAAGGCTAAACAATAGCCAAACTCAAGCCAAGCTCACATGAATCACTCAAGTGGACATCGTGCCTTCAAACTCATGACTGGCACGTGTTTCTAGGCCACGTGGCACCCTTCCATAAGAAACTTTATGAAGAATATTCCCTGATTTCAAATAGATTAATCATAAAAAATCTTCTGAAAATGGTTTTATTCGAAAATGCACCTTGCCTTTTGGGAAAAAGCCTCAAGCCATCGTGTACTGCATGAAGAGGATTGGCAGGCCAATGAGATGGCACTGTACCTTATCTCCCTCGAGCCAATCAGTGGCCATTCTTCCTAGGATCTGGAAGTTCCTATGGATCTGGACGGTCCAGATTTCCAGCTACCAGATCAAGAGCTACATGCTTTGTACCCTGCATGCAGAAAATGAAGTTTTCTGAACGTAGGATATCATATACAAGGGAGCATGAGCTAAAGAAGGTAGACGTAGAGTGAGCTGAAAAAGAGAAGTGTGGGGAGCACACTGAGGAATAGAAGGTTCGAACAGAAGCCCAGTTCATCCAAGAGAAGAAGAGAGAAGAAGAAGAGCACCACCATCTTGTGAAGACCTGAAGTAGGAGGACATCCATTCCTTCACACTCTTCTTCATTCCGCAAGGAGAAGAAGCTCCATATCTAGCTTCCTGTGGCAAAGGAGAAGCTACTCTCCAAGGAAGCAGCTAATCTAGGAGTAGCCAAGAGCGCCCTCTAGATTACAGACAGGAATCCTTTCATCTTGTTTCAGCTTCCTATATCCTATATGAGTTTTTTATTTTGTTATCCTTTTCATTTTGAACATCTATCTGCTAAGACTTTAAACCGTCCCTATCGGTGATAGTAGGAAGACAGACTGAGTTGGTGTGCTCTGTTCTGTGGTCTGTAAACCGTCCCTACCGGTGATAGTAGGAAGATAGATTGAGCTGGTGTGCTCTGTTCTGTGGTCTGTAAACCGTCCCTACCGGTGATAGTAGGAAGACAGACTGAGCTGGTGTGCTCTGATCTGTAGTCTGGCCTTGTGTGCCTTCAAGCTGTGTATCAGCGGTTTAGTGCAGTTGCACTAGGGAATCCTCACTCAGTCGAGTGAGGGGTGGACGTAGGACTCTAGGTAGAGTCCGAACCACCTTAAAATCTTTGTCTCTATAGTTTGCTTGTGTGACTATTTTTCGCTAGATGCTTGCTTAGGCCAGTTTACATATTCGTGATTGCATCTACCGTGTGAGGTTCTTCCTTAATGTAAGGATCTTTTATATTCCATTGTTTTAATCTCAAAAAGGGGGGCAGATCTATTCACCCCTCCCCTCTAGATCAGCCATTCCTACACAACACGTGGTATTAGAGCCAATCTCTCACGATGTGGTCCAATGACCTTGAGAGAAATGGTGGAATGGCATCTAAGGGTCTCATGCCCGAAGGGCATTCTGTTAACAGACCACCCTTCTTTACTGGAACTAACTACCCATATTGGAAAAACCACATGTAGTGCCCAAGATCATGAAATCTGGCGAGTTGTTAGTAAGGGTCCCTACGAACTGCCCGAAGACGAGGATACTTGGACCCATGAGCAGATAATTAAATCTATAGTAAATTGGAGTGCCAAGCATATAATGCAGTACTCTCTCCACCCTGTGGAGTTTTCAAGGGTATCAACATGTACCACGGCCAAGGAGATGTGGGATCGTTTAGAGGTAATATACGAAGGCATCTCTCAGGTACGTGAAACCAAGGCCAACATGCTGATTTCAGAGTATGAAATGTTTAGAATGAGGCCGGATGAATCAATATCTGACATGTATGCTTGTTTAACTCTGCTTACTAACAGTTTAACTAGTTTAGGAAAGAGTTACACAGAGCAGGAAATTGTGAGAAAAATTCTTAGATCATTAACCCCGGCCTGGCATACGAAAGCTACTATGGTTGAAGAATCCAAAGATCTGTCAACCACCAAGGTGGAAGAACTCATAGGGTCTCTCATGACCTATGAGATAAATCTCAAGAACAAGGAAGTGGAGGTGAGCAAGAAAAAGCCCTTAGCTCTAAAAGCTGGACTTAGCAATCAAGAAACCTCTAAAGAAGGTGAGTCATCTAATAGTGATCAAGATGAGGATGAGGTAGCTATGCTCACCTAGATGTTCAGAAAATTCTTAAGAAAAGAAGGTAAATGCTTCAAGAAATGGAGGCCTCAAGTAAAGAAATCTTTCAGATTAAAATCTAAAAATTTGAGGAAAACTGACAGAATTATTTGTTACTCATGCAAGAAACCAGGGCATGTCAAATCTGAGTGTCCTGAAGGAGTGAAGAAAGTTTACACAAAATGGAATGGGAAAAAGAACAAAGCTATGGTGACTACATGGAGTGATGAAGAAGAAGATGGGGAAGAAACTAGCTCCATGGAGGAAGAGAAGGAAGACATGTGTCTTATGGCTAAGGGAGAAGAAGAATTTGAGGTACACTCTCCCTTTGAACATTTCTCTACTAGTGATTAGGAAGAGGCTTATTTTCAACTCATGGACAAACATGATATGCACAAGAAGGAAAATAAAGCCCTAAAGAATAAAATCAACACCACTGTGCATGATCATAGCATGAGTGAAAAGAATGTCACCCTGGAATCTGAAATTGAAAATCTAAAGAAATTGGTTGAAGATCTGGAATATGGAAGGACTGAAATGATTGACTTGGAAGCTGAAAATGAAAGTCTAAGAAATGAGATTGATGATCTAAAGTTGAAGATGCAAAGCTATGAAAATGATAACAAATTGTTCAATGAAAAGTATGAAGCTGTCAAGCAAGTTAACACTCAACTGCAAGAAAATGTTGAAAAGCTACAAAAAGAATTGGAAGATAAATAAGAGTCGCTAGAAAAATTTATAGATGGGAAAGATAACCTTAATGCCTTATTGGGAACCAAAATGAACTTTAATAAGGAAGGGCTGGATTACAATCCCACTAAAAAGAAAGAAATTGGCATGAAAACTATCACCTTTGTGTCTTCTTCAGAAGCATCTAGCTCAAACACAAAACCCATCCAAAGCAAAGGAAAAGAAAAAAATGAGATACCTCAAAAGAAAAATCCTGGAATCCTTAAGAAACCTCCTCAAAAATCCCAGTCAAGTCAACACAAATCTTAGTTGAGGTCAGCATATTCATGGTCCAAGCCCAGTCAATATGAAAGAAAGCCATATACAGGTCAACACACAGTTTATAGAGAGCCAGTGCAAATGTCTCACAGAAGGTGTTATAACTAGGAGGAACAGGGGATAGGTCGACACATGTTCCCACATAGGTCGACAGAGTAAGTTGTTTGGCCTCATTACAATTCTTACACATTCAGACCTGGTAACACTTACTTCCCTATGAGCTACAACACTTTTTATCAATCGAAAAGAAATCATTGGAATAAAAATCAACCATTTTCAAATTTTGACCGTAAATCAAAGGCTAAAAAGATTTCTCAACAAAAAGGCAATGTGAAGATATAAAACAAGAACAGAAATTCTCCATCAAGCAAGGAAACCAAAAATAAGAAGAAAATTTGGATTCCTAAGTCTATGTTATCATGCTTTGCAGAGATGAAAGGTTTGTTAGGACTCAATTGTGTTTGGGTTCCAAAAAATGTTGCTTAATTTGCTATGTAGGAATATCTTGCAGCCATACATAACAGATGGTACCTTGATAGCCGCTGTTCAAGACACATGACGGGAGACAAAGCTAAATTCTATCTTTAGGGAACAACAAAGGCAAGATCATTAGTTCTGGTAATGTAGGTAAGAGTCCCTCCAATTCAATTGAAAATGTATTGTTGGTTGAAGGCTTGGAATACAACCTGTTAAGTATAAGTCAATTATGTGAGAAAGGACAAGGAGTAATTTTTGACTCTCATGAATGTAAAATCTTGGAACCAAATTCTGATGAAACTAAATTTTCTGCTAAGGGAGTCAATAATGTATACATGATTGACTTAGATGATCCAGCTCATTTGAATCTTTATCTTGCTGCACCCAAATCTGATTTAGCATGGTTATGGCATCGTAAACTAGGACATGCTAGCTACAGTCTTATATAAACTCATGAAACATTCAATGGTGAAAGGGTTGCTTGAACTTTACTTTAAGCAAACTAACAAAATCTGTGATGCATGCACCCTTGGAAAATAGACTAGGAAATCATTCAAAAATAGAACTAAAAGTTTATCATCTAAACCACTTGAACTAATACATATGGACTTGTTCGGGACAACAAGAACTACTAGCTTAAGTGGTAGAAGATACGACTATGTGTTAGTGGATGATTTCTCTAGGTTCACATGTGTGCTCTTTCTTAGGCATAAGAATGATGCTTTTGGTGAGTTTTAGACACTCTATATGAAGATAAAGCAAGAGGGTGAGTTTAAAATTTCCAACATTCTTTCTGACCATGGCGGTGAATTCGACAATGTTGAATTTGATGACCTTTGCATGGGTGAAGGAATAACTCATAGGTTTTCATGACCAAGGACCCCTAAACAAAATGGGATAGTTGAGAGGAGAAATCACACACTTATCGAGATGGCTAGAACAATGCTAGCTGGACAGCAACTTCCAAGGAGATTTTAGGCCGAAGCGGTGAACACAACTTGCTATGCCATAAACCGCTCTATGGTAAGGCCATTCACCAAAAAGACTCCTTATGAGTTACTCAAAGGTAAAAAGCCCTCTCGCTCTCACATGAAAGTGTTCGGATCTAAATATTTTATTCATAATAATGATAAAAGGGAATTCGACAAGTTTGAGCCCAAAAGTGATGAAGGCATTTTTCTTGGTTATTCTGATCGATCTAGAGCTTATAGAGTATACCATCTCAAAAGTCAAATTGTGGAAGAGTCACCCCATGTCACATTTGATGAATTCAATGACAAATCTGATAATGACAAGTCTTGCAGGAAAAATGATGATGGGGAGTTCTTAGATACAAATGAAAACCAAGATCTTCCACATGAGGAGACAAGAGAAAATGATGACCCGGGGTAATCAAGCAATTCAAGGATCATGGCTACCGGTGGTAATAATACTTCCGACATAAGAGCACATAAAGACCATCATTTAGACAATGTCATTGGTAGCCTGCATGATCCACCTAGAACACGGTCACATTTTAGAATAGTTGAAGAATTGGATCAACTTGCTCTTGTCTCACAAATTGAACCAAAAAATGTTGAAGAATCTTTAAAAGATGAAAAATGGATAAATTCCATGCAAGATGAATTAAACCAGTTTGAAAGAAATAATGTTTGGCATCTTGTTCCTAGACCCTCATCAAAATCTGTCATAGGCACCAAATAGTTATTTAGGAACAAAGTGAAGATGAGAAGATAATAAGGAATAATGCTAGATTGGTGGCTCAGGGTTACAACCAAGAATTTGGAGTAGATTTTGAAGAGTCCTTTGCCCCAGTAGCCCGGCTAGAAGCCATTCGGATTTTGCTTGCTTTTGCATGTTTACACAAAATAAAATTGCAACATATGGATGTGAAAAGTGCATTTTTAAATGGGCTAATAAAAGAAGAGGTTTATGTAGGGCAGCCACCTGGTTTTGAATGTTCTCATCATGAAGATTATGTGTATAAGTTAGACAGGGTACTTTATGGCTTAAAGCAAGCACCCAGAGTTTGGTATGATAGGCTAAGCTCCTTCCTCACCGAAAAAGGCTATACAAGAGGTAAAGTAGATCGAACACTCTTCACTAAAAAGCAAGGTAAGGACATCTTATTAGTTCAAATCTATGTTGATGACATTGTGTCTGGCTCTACTAAATCTGAAATGTGCGAGGATTTTGCTAACCTTATGACTAGTGAGTTTGAGATGAGCTTAATGGGTGAGCTTCAATTTTTCCTCGGCTTGCAGGTTAGTCAAACTGATGAAGGATGTTTTATAAGTCAAGACAAATACATCAAGGAGCTGCTAAAAAGGTTCGACATGACAAACTGTAAGACTATTGGAACTCCTATGGGGACCACTACATCACTAGATGCGGATGAGAAAGGTAAACTAGTGGATGCAAAGAACTACAGAGGTATGATTGGTTCATTGCTATATTTAACTGCATCTAGACCAGACATCCAATTTAACATTTGCCTATGTGCTCATTTTAAGGTTAGTCCTAAAGAATCCCACTTGACTGCTGTCAAGCGTATCTTTAGATACCTTGCCGTGACTCAAGAATTGGGATTGTGGTATCCGTCATCTTGTGATCTTTCTCTCATTTCTTATTCAGATGCAGACTATGCTGGATGCAAGCTGGATCGCTAGAGCACGAGTGGATATTACCAATTTCTGAGAGGGTGTTTGGTCTCTTGGGTCTCCAAGAAACAACACTCGGTTGCCCTCTCTACTGCAGAGGCAAAATATGTTGTTGCAGGAAGTTGTGGCACTCAAGTGTTGTGGATTAAACACCAACTCTACGATTACTTAGTGGATCTTGGATATGTCCCGATTTTGTGTGATAACACTAGTGCAATCAATCTTGCAAAAAATATAGTCCAGCACTCTAGGACAAAGCACATCGAAATAAGGCATCACTTTATTAGAGATGAAGTTATTAAGAAAAACTTTGAATTACACTTCATTGAATCAAAAAATCAGGTTGCTGACATTTTCACCAAGCCATTGTACAATAACAGGTTTTCAACTCTAAGAAGAGAGTTAGGTCTATATAGACCTCAATTCAATCAGGTTTGAGCTTATTGATAACTCTCTTACTGCCTATGTCTTTTGTTATTAGTACATTGGCTATAATAATACATGTTTATAAAATGCTTTTGATAGTAATCATCTTCAGGGGGAGCTTGATTGTTTATTTCTAAAACAAAATTAAAAATCTCATGCATATGCCTTTTCTATTTGCATATATCAAATTGCATTATCATGAATAATCTGAGAGGCCATGGTTCATATTGGATTGCACTGCATTAGTAAATGCATCTTCGTGCATGACTATGGTATATAAAATGGTGAATTGTGGAGAGGCAGGTTAGGCCTGTCTTGAAGCATTCACTATGTGTGAGGATATACCTCCGCCTAGTACCATTGGTCAATGTTGCATTTAGGGCCATTCAGATAGGGGGAGTAATTGCATACCTTGAACTGTTCATGCATACATGAGTTCCAGAATTAGCTGCATATCAATTGAGTCAAAAACCCCAAAAGTTTATTTGAAATGCTTGCACGCACTCAGGGGGAGCCAATTTGGTTTACATGAGTTTTTAGCCATTCTGGTAATCCCATCATCTTCAGGCTGTTTGTTCACTTTCTGTGAGCCTTCTTGAAAATTCTCTTGAATATGTTGTATATGGCTTGCATATATTTTTGATGATAACCACACTTTATAGTTTGATGAGTTTGATGAGAACTAAACTTTATGGTATGAGGATTCATGATTGATTTAGTAGGTTTTACGAGAGGCAAGAGGTTTCATAACCTCTTGAATGTGAAGAAGCATGGTATTACACCTTGACTACTTTGACTTGTAGGATCATGGCAGTCGCCAGATAAACCTAATGTGTGGATAAGAACCTTGCTTCTCTACAATTCAACAGGTGCTATATGTCATTTACTGTCAAGAACCATTGGTAAGATTCTTACCTTGTTATAGCATTGATCTCACCATGGGTATTTCATATACCTCTCCTTTTATAGACTTCACACATGGTATTTGAGGTTCGCGATGGTTGCATGAATTAATAGCTTACAAGGTTGAATGCATACGTTCTTGAATGCATAAGTCCTTCATTCCAATCATGGTCAAATGCTCAAATGGTCTAAACCTTCCTAATGCATAAATCAAGTTAAACCAAACTCAAAATGCATGGAATTGATGAGGACATGAAGCTCTTGACATATGGACATGTTTCATTGGCCTAACACTTCATTTTTGCAGGTATGGGTCATTTCGGTCGACCAACGGACCTTGGTAAGTCGACCAGAATTAACAGAACCGAAAAGATGGAACTCTGCAGGAGTTTGATCGACCGCCGGCCAGTGGTCGGTCGACCGGTTGCATTTCGATCGACCACCACCACATGGTCAGTCAACCGGTTTTGCCAAAACTGAAAAAAGTTCTGTCTACAGATTTTCGGTCGACGACCCAATGCTTCCGGTCGACCGATAGCCCCGAGGCCCCTTTTGTTGACTTTGTGTTTCAAGCTCGTGGAAAGGTCTTTCTTCCCATTTGTTTAATCCCAATGACCCCAATCAAGCCATGATTCGTGGATCTGGTCTGGGGCATGTCTCTTGACAATCCAAGAGGTATAAAACCAACCTAATGGGGTCATAAACCCTAATCAACTAAGAGATCCAAAGGGGAGGCTGTCCAAGGGAAGAAGGAAGAGTACTGTAGCCATGAACAATACTTCGTGCAGCAAGATCTTCATCTATCTACAAGCCATTCAAGGTACATCTGAAGCCAACAACCTCCTATGAAGTGAAGAAGCAAGCAAGGCCTTCAAGGAAGATCAAAGAAGCTATCCAAGGGAGAGGGAAGAACAAGTTTAGCTCTATGAACAGTAAACTCGTGGAAGATCTCTTCATCCCTTCTCAAGATTTTCAAGCTTCATCAAAAGCCATTCAAGTGAAGCAAGAAGCATCGTTCCAAGTTCTACATCATACACTCAGTGGAGACCAAATTAGGATATTTTTAAACTCTGTCTTATTCGTCTTGGTGTTTTGAGCTTCAAGTCATTTTTGTTGTAATCTGGAAATATTCGTGTGTGTGTGTGGATCGTTTTGGATTCGTGATCGTATGTGGTTATCATGTTTCATTCGTGTGTGCGCGTAGGTCTTCTTAGATCTGCGTGTGTGTGTGTGGATCTATCTAGATCCGGTCGTTTTAGTGTGTGGAGTGCTGCATCTGTCGCAGCGTGTGTTTGTCTTGTTGATCCTGTTGTTGGATCGTGTTGGAGACCTCATCTCCGTGTGTGTCTGTGTGTGTGTTGGGGCGCGTCCCCGTGTGTGTGGATATGCGTCGTCCTGCGTGTGTGTTTGGAGCGTCGTCTTCATTTGGGGATTTATCCCCAAGTGAAGCCTCACCGGGTTTGGTGAGGGGTGGACGTAGGATTGCCGTCGTTGTATCCGAACCACCTTAAAATCGCTGTGCATTGTGGCTTAGATTGTGTGATCTGGTCCATTTCCTCTTCCTCTATTCTACGTGAGTGTTAGTGTACATTGTTGTTCAGGATATATCCACGTTCATCTTGCATAATCTATCTCATCACCAAATAGATTTTGATAAATCTAATTTATGATTGAATAGATTTGAAACTCCTAGTTAGTGTTTTATCACACATTTTAAAAAGGCCAAAAGTTTTCTTAGAATTGGTAAACACCCAATTCACCCCCTCTTGGGTGTCATTGATCGCGGGACTTCAATTGGTATCAGGGCTAAGGCTCGATTTTTCATAGATCTAACGATCTAGAGAGATCTAGAACAATGACTACCAACATGTACACCCTGAATTCTCCACCGGTGTTTGATGGTTGCAATTTTGATTTGTGGTTAGGAAGAATGTTCAGTCTAGTCAATTCATACGATCTTAAGCTATGGAAGCTTATCTCACATGGTCCCTATGAATTGCCTAAAGATAAAACAGTCTGGACTACAAACCATAAGCTCAAACATGATCAAAATTGTTTGGTTTTAAAGTTGTTTACTGCAGCAATTAATTCTAATCATTTTTCTTTTGTCTCTCATTGCAGATCTGCGAAAGATATATTGGATGGCTTGACCGGTTCCCAAGAAGAGCATGAAGACCAATGCCTTGTGGCAGGCACAAGTGATCAAGGGAGTGATCAGCAAATTGGATCAAGCTCAAAGGTAAATTCTGATTCTGATGATGAAGATGAATTTAGCTATGAAGAGTTGTTGATTGCATATGATGAGCTTGCTAATAATTACAAGAAGTTAAAATCTGAAAATAAAAAATTGAAAAAGGATGTTGGACAAAATAAATGTGATTCTTCTTGTAAAGAATGCCCACACTTAAAGGAATTGATTGATGCTCATGTGTTTGACATTGAAACTCATAAAGATCAAATTTCTTCCTTGAGAAATGAAAACAAAGAGCTGAGAGAGAGAGAGTAAGTCTAATGAACAATGGTCAAAATGAGTTTGCTCATGATAAAAGACTTGAAAAAGAAAATGAGAAACTAAAGGAATTAAACACGGCCATTTCTTAAAGATTGCTTATTTTTGAAAAAGGAAAATATGTGAATATTGATAAATCTGAAAGAGTGCATGCCTTGTTACAAGAAATTGAAAATCATAAAACTATCAATGCCACTTTACATGAACAAGTCAACTCTTGTGAAAATAAGATGGCTTCCTATGAATTGCACATTTCATCACTTGAAAAGGAAATTCTTGATTTGAATGTTTCATTGTCTAGATTTGTGAATGGTCAAGAAAACTTGGACAAATTGTTAGGAATGAAAGTGAACTTTCAAAGAGAAGGGCTGGGGTTTAATCCTGTAAATAAAAAGAAATTTGAAAGTAAACTACATACTTCATTTGTTCATACCACTTGTGCACCCAGCACCTCCACATCTCACTCCCAGCAACACACCATGTCAAGAACTCACCAGATTCAAAAAATAGTGTGAATGTCCAAAAGATTGAAAAATAAAACAAAAATTAGAAAATCACCTTGCATCATAAATCTAAAAATACTGCTAACACCGCCATGTATGTTAAACATACTTCTGCCACACACACACATCCACCTAGAAAGAAACTCACATATTTTTATTGTGAAAAACATGGACATGCCATGCATGATTGTTTTACGATGAAGAATGATGATTGTGAAGCATGTAGGAAAAGAATGAAACCTTTTACAAAAGGGGAACAAGAGTGGAATAAAAAATCACATGCTTCAGAGAATCCTCATACTTTTAAGTAGGGTTTTTTGCATGAAAACCATTGTTAAAAGTGAATTTATAAAAAATCATTCCTAAAAATACATTAACAGGTATATCACTGAGTTAATTCAAATAGTGCATAAATGCCATTTAAGCGTGATTTTCTTGCAAGTTGTTGGTAAAAAGATGTGATATGCATGCAAATAAATATGGCATTTTTGCACAATTCAAATTACATAGTGATATACCTACTAATGCATTTTTAGGAATGGTTTTTTTGTAAATTCACTTTTAACAATGGTTTCCATGCAAAAAACCCTTTTAAGTATTCAAAGTCATGCAGTGATTACTGTGGTAAACCAAGACATATGATACATGGTTGTCTTTTGATGAAAAATGATGATTTGACTGTGATACAGTAGATGGACGCTCTGATGCCTATAGATAGAGTATTTATAGACGATCTAGAGGGGGGTGAATAGATCAGTCACCCACTAAAACTTTACTACAGCAGAAACTGTTGCGAAAAATAATCAAACTACTGTAGGATGACTGGAAGGCACTTAATCACAACCAGAATGAAAAAAGTCCAACAGATCGGCTCTCACGTGATCCTAAGCAATCATCTACTGAGCGATGAACAAAGATAAATGACAAATACAAATCACAATTAATCACATAGTGGATAGTAGAATTTTAAGGTGGTTCGATCTCAAACCCGAGATCTACGTCCACCCCACACTCAAACTAGAGTGTGGCTTAACTGCTGATACACAGCTTCCGCTGATCCATAGCTTCAGGGTAAAAACCCTACAAACCGCTGGGCCTTACAGCTTACGCTGACCAGAGGATATCACACCTCTACAACCGCTGGGGCTTATAGCTTTACCCGTCCAGAGGATACCACACCTCTGCCCGCTGAGCGTCACAGCTTGCTCCACTGACAAACAGCTTGAAAAAGAGTTTTTAAAACGAAAAAGAAACAAGTGAAGAAACAAGAATCCACGAAGGAATATTATAGCTCAACACTGAGCGAATTCAGCTCCGGTTCTGAACCTAGAGACTGAAGGACAACCTTTCTCTCTCAATTCTCTCAAAACACTTCTCTTAGAACTCTCCTTCTTTTATGCTCTCTCTGTCTTCTTTTCTCTCTGGATCGTACATGCTCTAGCTCTCTCTGCTTCAGCTCTCAATAATGCAATCTGCTCTTTTGGCACGATAAGTCTTCTCTTGAAGGAGAAGCTTCTTATTTATAGTAATAGCAGAGAGGTAAGGCGTGTTCTCTCCACGATTCCCGCCCAAACACCTTGGTCACGTGGCAGCATCCCAACTTACTGCTTTACACGTGTCACGATCCTGGCATCTCCTCCAATCTTGGATCACGTGCCATTCTTAATCTTCACGAAAAGGCGCCTGCAAAGGCATCAGACATAAAGTCACCTACAGACAGTTATACGAGATGTAAAGAGATCACACAGAGTAGATATTCTGACAGAATTGGAATGCACTGACTCAATATGGCGTTCACACACACATGCACAGACTGAACATTAAAGCACAAGCATATGAGAGTTGAATTTTAACACGAGGCCTATCGATGCACTGACTATGTATATGCAATGTGCAAGTGTTGCCCAAACCTGATCAACTCGTGAGTGGCCTTGCTTAGACTACGACAGTGCGAAGATGAGAGTTACACAGACATAATGTGCTCGGTGCAAGTATTGCACCGACTCGATGACTTGCCATGAGAGGCGTTGCACTGGCTTAGCTATGTGTAACGGCAACCATTGCACCGACTAGCTCAAGAAGGAATGCACATACTCTATGTGCATGGTGCAAATATTGCACTGACTCGAATGCGTGCGACTACGGTTATTGCACCGACTCACCACAAGCAACGAATGCACCGACTTAGAAACTCATGTGCACAAGATGAGCATGAGGCAAAAATTGCACCGATGCAAGGGCTGCACCGACCGTGCTTATGCTACATGAAAAGATTGCACCGACCTGCTACTGAATAGCACATGCGTTGAACTACGTGATACGGAAACTAGCACGGACCCTGGTATGTGCATGAGACGCAAGATGAGACGGACACATGCACTGACCTAGGCCTCAAGAGACGCAGTATAAGACGGATACAGAATGTGCACCGACTTGAGTCTACCTAACGCAAAGATGTGATATGTGCAAATGTGACTAATGGTGTTTGCTATCATCAAAACCACAGGGGCACAACAATCTCCCCCTTTTTGATGATGGCAACACCAATGAACAATGCATATGCAGACTAATGCATCTTTAAAAATGCTCCCCCTAAATATATGACTCACTATCCCCCTTTCCCCCTTTGAAGAGATAAACAATTCTCCCCCTTTGACTTCAGCAAAAAGGAGGAAGGGAAGAGAAAAGAGATATGGAAATCAGGGAGGATGAATGAGACTAAATAAAATTCTATACAATGGTTCAGGAAATGAGCAAATTATAACACAACCCTTAGGATATAAGAGTCAACGATGTGCATTCTTAATTAAATTCAGGTTTAACAGTTATAGAAAGTAGAGTAAGGTAAATAACTTCTTGAAATAGGACTATAGACTCCGTTTATAGCAATGAACCTAAAATACATAGCCATAATAAACTAAGTCAGGACAGTACCCTACTGATTTCAGAAACAGTGAATATCAAGGAAAGTCACTTGAATTTGTATTGAAGTTAAACAGATGACACTCAATGACTTTTGTTTTCCAAGGGTTACATCAGTTCTTTTTCACTTTTGGGTTTCTGAATCTGAATTTAGTGAACAGACAAGTGTCATTTATGCCGTTGACATTAGGTGTACACCTTGATTAGAGGCCAGTACCCCCAGTTACTAAGCATAAACTGCTATATCTATTTCTGATCAAAAACTGTTAAGATAGTTTACACCTTTGACATTAAGGGTACACCTTGATTAGAGGCCAATACCCCTAGTTACTCAGTGAAATCACCCCTACAGATTTGACCAAATGAACTGAGTTAACCTGAGTCACTTCATGAATTGAGGTATTCTCCATTTCTTTGATGGAGGCCTCAGTTTCTCAGTGCAATTCTATTATTACTCTGCCACTTTGTTCATTTATTTTCTTTTAATGATCTTATTTTGCTGCCCTTACAACTTTTAGAGTGACTGTTTAAAGACAATACACACTCTAGTTTTGTCCGTCTAGACTTCACTAAGTCTGTTATATTCAGGTACAGTGAAGACCTTTTCTATTTTAACTATGAGAAAAAAAATTAAGAGCTATAAACAGTTTCTAACACCTTATTTTCTGATGAACAGTCTCTGAACTCTTCACTCTATTAAGGTTAAATCTTCAATTCAGTCAAGAAGCAACTATGATTCTTATAAATGAAGAGTTGTGATAACTGCAGCTTATTGTAATGAACCGATAGCAAGAATGGTATTCAATCGGGGTGAAAGAAATAAACATGAAAGCGCAGGAGCAACTCAAAAAATTTTCAAGAATAAGTCAAATGAAAATGATGTCATGAGATAGGAACTTATGAGATTGAGGAGAGAGAGTGGAAAGAATTGAACTCTGATCAGACATCACTCAACTCCCCCTGACAACATGATGCATCGACCTTATCATGCATGAGGAATGTAGTACATCGACCTTAACGTGCACAATGTAGACAATGCACCGACCTATGTATATGTGCGGTATGCAAGTGCACCGACCTACATGCGCCTTGAGTACAATATGCACCGACCTATATGCTGAATGCTAATGCAGTGCATCGACTATGTCTAAGACATGCAATGACTTATGCTCGATGCAAAACATGCAATGACTAGAATGCTCACACAAAGCAACTGTGAAAATTAAATGCTTGCGCAATGCATTGACTAGGTGCAAGACGTGCATCAACTAAGACTCTGTGCAGCTCATGCACCAACATTAGAAATAGTCTGTGCAATACATCAAACAACCAATGTACTCAGTGCAAAATAATTATTCAAGCATCAAACATTCTTTATTCAAAATTTAAAGAACAGGCTGACACAATCATCTCAAAACATTTCAACACACAGATTAAGAATGAAATTATTCATCATTTTCATGCTAAAATTTGCAAATCCCCAATTCTCTTCTTAAATATTTAAATATTTCATTTCCAAGGGGTTAGTAAATATATCAGCAATCTAATTTTTAGTTTCAACAAACACTAATTCAATTTCATTTTTGGTCACTACATCTCTAAGAAAATGGTGTTTAATTTCGATGTGCTTAGTCCTAGAGTGGTGAACAGGATTTTTAGTAAGACAGATGGCACTTGTGTTATCACATAGAAGTGGAATGCATCCCAGATTTATCTGATAATCTGAGAGCTGGTGTTTAATCCATAGTACCTGGGCAGCACAGTTCCCTGCAACAACATACTCTGCCTCTGTAGTGGAAAGTGCCACTGTGTGTTATTTTTTAGAAGCCCAAGATACTAGGCAACCACCTAGGAATTGGAAATAGCCACTAGTGCTCTTCCTATCTACCCGACACCCATCATAGTCTGCATCAGTGTAGGCTAGTAGCTCTAGCTCACACATAGTAGGATACATTAAGCCTAGTTCTTGGGTGCCTGATAAATACCTAAAGATCCTTTTCACTGCTCCAAAGTGTGATTCCTTAGGACAAGCCTGAAATCTAGCACATAAACACACTGCAAATTGAATATCAGGCCTAGATGCAGTGAGATACAAAAGGGATCCGATCATACCTCTGTACAGCTTTTGATCCATAGGGTTACCTTCGGTATCTTCATCAAGACTTGTTGAAGTACCCATTGGAGCTGCAATGTCCTTGATGTTGTCGAATTTGTACTTCTTCAAAAGGTCCCTTATGTATTTGGACTGAGTGATGAAGGTTCCATCTTTGGTTTGTGTCACATGCAGTCCAAGAAACAGTTTTAGCTCACCCATTGAGCTCATCTCAAATTCTTGTGTCATAAGTTCAGAAAATTCCTTACACAATTTAGGATTGGTTGAACCAAAAACTATATCATCCACATAAATTTGAACAATGAGAATGTCAGGATGACTTACCTTGGTGAACAAAGTTTGGTCAACCTCACCTCTTGTGAATTTCTTCTCGGTAAGGAATCTGCTGAGCATGTCATACCAAGCTCTAGGAGCTTGCTTCAAGCCATAAAGAGCTTTATTCAATTTATAAACATGAGAAGGGAAATCTAAGCAATCAAATCTAGGAGGTTGTCGGACATAGATGTTAGTGTTGGTGTGCTACAGGCCAATTTAGGGTCGGGTAGACCCGATATATGAACGATCTTGTTCATTGTTAATAAAGTGGTATTTGAGCGTAAATATGCGATTGTGTATTACTTTACGATGTCCCTAGGATATGTGGTTGTAAAGTTAACTTGAGATGGGATCTCGATTATGAGACTGACTTTACATGAACACATACCTTAAACTGTTCCTGGTTGGAGGGTAATCACTCGGAGACTTTGATTACCTATTAAACCAGTACACATGAAGTGTTGTGGACCAGTCTCATGGTCTCTGGTGCGGGGCACCAACACATATGTGTAGGTGTATGTCCTTGGAGTATGTACACTGAACTGATCCGCTATTGGATCTTCAGATGGTTGATTATACCTAATGTCAACTGAAGATCCGACGGTCTCAGTAGCATCGTTGGTCCTTTGACCTGAGACATTGATCGGATCTTACACGAGGACTGGAATGGTTTAATTACTTGGCTAAGTGACTTTAATCATAAGTCATGAGTTGCCGAGTCATTAACCACTCCAGGATACGTGAGAAGATCATCAATGGTCAAGAGGGGATCGCTCACTGTCGGGTATATATCAGACAGTTAATGGGTCATGACATTGACGCTCCGTTAAATCCCTGGCCAGGGTCGTGTGAGTTCGTTTAGAACGGACGTCATACACTTGAAGGAGGTCATGGTCAAATGGCACGAACATGGGGTTTGACAAAAACCATACCCTCGATCGTACCAGACTCATAGAAGGAGTGAGGGATTATATCGATGCAGTAACTGTGGACTTACAGGTACCAGACATGCTGGTTTAAACACGGCATCCTCTAGTATCACGTGGATTTGCTTGACCCAACGTGATCAAAGGTTCATAATAAATTAAACTATTATTCGGCTCTAGTAGAAGCGAATAATGAGTTTAATTTACTTCTAATTGAGAATTAGAAGTTAATGGGTCTTAAACTAGAGTGACTAAGGGCCTAGAGGATCACATACAATGGATTCTTGGGTGACGGATTATTATTGTACAAATGTATATATTAATTCTTTTGAATACCTTTTGGAAAGAAGTATAAAAAGGGCTTAATATACAGGTATAATAATAGAAAGGTCATATATACAGTTTTGGTCCTTTAAAGCTCTTTTAGAAAATGACAAACTCTATATATATGAATGCTACGAGAAGCACTCCTTCCCTCTTGGCTTAAGCAAGCACATAAGCAAGGGAATGAGTGATTAACTCCTCCCCCCTCTCTCTCTCTTGCAGTCTCTCTCTCTAGAAGCTCTCTCTCTAGAAAGGGAAGCTAAGGAAAGATCGGGGCTGGGGTACCGTCGCTGCGCAAGGATCCGTGTGGATCAGCTCTAGAGGCCGTACATCTGTGCGGCTCGGTATTCTGCATCGGGCTTTGCGGATAACGTTGTTCCGCGCAAGGTATAAATACGCAACCCGCAGTTAGGGGTTGGGGCGATTAAAACGTCGATTAGAGCATAGATCTGGGATTCCATGTAGTCGGGTTCGGGCAAATGAAATTTTTGTTATCTGCTGCGTTGCCCAATGGTGCTGTTCGGAACATTACAGTGGTATCAGAGCTAGGTTCGCGCTCTGGTCGGTGTTTTATCGTCGTATAGAACCATGTTTTAGGGGCAATTAAAATCTTCAATTGTTATTGCAAGAAGGGGATGTCGGGCATCTCTGTTCTTCCAAGATGCTGGGCATCACTGGAGCAAATTTATTTTTTTTAAAAAAAAATTAGGCCCGATTTGGGCGCACTGCGCCCGCCGCGTGCTCCGCGTCGGCGGCGCACACGGCACCGGCGAGGCGCCGCGGGCGGCGCCGACAACGCGGGCGGGCGGGTCATTGTGTTATTGTGCTATATATATATATATATATATATATATATATATATATATATATATATATATATATACAAATGCACAGTAAATTAAATTGGATTTTTATCTCATAGGTTAATTGTGTTATCTCAATAGTAAATGTCAAATGTTAAATTTTATTTAACCCTTCATGAATTTACTAAGGTGAGATAATTACTATTTACCTTGAGATAAAATGGTAATAATTGAAGTTACTTCAGTAAAATTTAATTTTTAAAATTTTAATTATTAGATAATTAGAAAATTCAAAATTTGAATTTTATTGAAGTTAAATGTAAAAAATTCAAATATTTAAATTTTAATTATTAGATAATTGTTAAATTCAAAATTTGAATTTTAGTATATTGATAATTGAGGATAATTGCATTATTTTAAATTTACTTTCAAACAAAATTATTGGATAATTAGTTTGAATTTAAATTTAAATTATTGAGATGTTTAAAATTTGAATTTAAATTTAATTATTGAATAATTAAATTTAAATTTAAATTTAAATAATTATCTCAATTACATGCCCCTATAGAAAATGATGGTTCCTTACGTGATTTACTTTATTTACCTTGTATTGGCTTGCTTGTGTGTTTAATTTTAGTTAATCCTGCTTCGATTTTTAAAATTAAACAAAGCTAGCATGTTTTTGTTTGCACATCCCATTTTTAAATTCAAAAGTAAGGATTATTTTCAGAAAATAACCCTTGATTGATTTGACTTGAATGGGTTGGCAAGTGATCATGGACTTGGATTAATATAATTAATTGGGGTCTGCGAACCTCCTTTCTCTCTCTGTTAAAATTTCAATGTACTTCTATCTTCCTCCATTGTTGTACTTGCCCTAAGGGCTTCTGGAATTTTATTGACATGTAATTTACATTTTTTCGGCCTGCGTGCTGTGTAAAAGTTATAATTTATGCGGCGTCGGAGTTTGAAAGCGCAGAGCACACCTGACGAGGACGATCCAGCTGCTTCGGAAGCGGGCCGGATGTCTTAGTTACATTAGGGTTAAAGTCCATGATCACTTGCGTTTTAATTTTACATTGGATGCATTTATTTTGTGCAAACTACTAGGTACGGTAAATATATTGGATATATTTATATTACCACCTAGGGTGAGATCAAGATAAAATTAAATTCCCTCGCGATTAAATTTTAGATCTGGTAAGCGTGGCTCTAGGAATCATCGTGGCCCTCCATCATTATGGAGTGAATGAACGTCTTCATTTCATGGATTTGTTGTGCTTTCCACAAGGTCCATGAGTTTGGGGGCGGGATTAAACTCCAAGGCTCGGCCTCAATGGGGTGAGGAATTGAACTCATCCTTGTTGTGCTTTCCACAAGGGTCGGGTTATGAACTCATTGCTATGTAGTAATGATGGTTAGATCTAACCGAGAATATCCTTTGTTGTGCTTTCCACAAGGGGATGATTTCTCAGGAGCCAAATATCGGATATTACATTAGATGCAAGTGCCTGTTGACTGCCCTTGAGATGGTGTATGGTTTATTGTGCTTTCCACAAGGTCGTACATCAGTCTCGTTGGGATTCTAACCCACTAGGTTGATCTCGATGATCTCCCGTTCTATATACTGAGGGTTATATAATTCGATCGAAAAAATAGTGGGACTAACTAAGATAGAAAACTACATCTTAGTTAGAATTTGAACACATGCTAAGTTACCTTTTATTTCTTATCCAGATTACAATGTCGTCGTCCAACCCCCTCCGCGGCATCTTGGATGCCAACAGATTAACTGGACCGAACTACTCGGATTGGCTGCGTAATCTACGCATAGTCCTTACCGCCGAAAAGATAGCGTACGTGTTGGACACGGTTCATTCTGAGCCAACTCCTGATGCCGACGAGGGCGAGTTACTGGCTTATGCCGAATGGTCTGAAGACTCCTCCCTTGCCCAATGTTACATGTTGGCCTCTATGGCTCCCGAGCTGCAGAGGTAATTTGAAAAGACTGATTGTAGAAGCATACTTCTCAATCTACGCCAGCTCTTCGGGGAGCAGGGTAGGATTGAGAGATATGATATCTCCAAAAGGCTTTTCAGGACACGGATGTCAGAGGGTTCTTCAGTACAGGACCATGTACTGAAAATGATGGAGTGGATTGAAAGACTCAATGCATTGGGGTTCAAGTTGGATCTTAAACTATGTATTGATCTTATA
Organism: Amorphophallus konjac; assembly: GCA_022559845.1. NCBI lineage: Eukaryota > Viridiplantae > Streptophyta > Magnoliopsida > Alismatales > Araceae > Amorphophallus > Amorphophallus konjac. The sequence goes on from CM040118.1 coordinate 149,587,107, forward strand.
CTCCAGTCATTGCCCGATTCCTTTTCTTCATTCATCATAAACTTTAACATGAATAGAATTGAGGCAACTATCCCTGAGCTGCTCAACATGTTAAAAAGTGCTGAAGGAACTCTACAGAAAGATAAACCATCTTCTTCTGTAATGATTGTTGGCCGGGCCAATAAGAAAAGGAAGGCCACCCAGATATCCACCAAAGGTGACAAAGGAAAGGGAAAGAAAAAGGCCATGGGTAAGCAACTCGCCAAGGTTGACAAAGGGAAGGGCAAGAAGAATGAAAAAGAAGACAAGTGTTTTCGATGCGGGGAAACAGGGCATTGGAAAAGGAATTGCAAGGCAATTCTAAATGAAGGTATTTTTGTCATAGACCTTAATTTGTCATATATGGAATCCACATCATGGGTATTGGATACTGGATGTGCATCTCATATCTGCAACTCTGTGCAGGTGCTGGCAAATAGAAGGCGGCTGGGCAAACAGGAGATTGAACTGAGGATGGGCAATGGAGCTTTAGTTTCTGCCAAAGCTGTCGGGACTGCACGCCTCAGTTTACCTTCAGGAGTCATTCTAGAGCTGAATGACTGTTATTATGTTCCTAATATTATTAAGAACATTATTTCAATCTCTGATTTGTATAACATTGGATATACATTGGCCTTTAATAGCACTAAGTGCTCTATAATGAATAATGGTTTGGTTATAGCCAATGGTTCATTAGTCAATGGTCTTTATGTATTAGATACACGTTCTAATGTTATGCAAGTTTCCAATGCTGATGAAGTGAATTCTGCATATCTATGGCATTACAGGCTTGGTCATGTAGGTGAGAAAAGAGTCTCTCACCTACACTCAAATGGGTATTTGAATACATTCGAATACAAGCCATTTGATACCTGTGAGTCGTGTCTCATGGGGAAGATGACCAAGGCTCCCTTTAGTGGACATGGTGAGAGGGCTGTTGACCTTCTTGAGCTCATACACTCGGATGTATGTGGACCCATGTCCATGGAGGCAAAAGGGGGTCACCTCTATTTCATTTCTTTTATTGATGATTTCTCGAGATATGGCTATGTGTATTTAATGAGACATAAATCACAAGCCTTTGAGAAGTTTAAAGAATACAAGAATGAAGTAGAGAAACAGACTGACAAAAGTATTAAGGCTCTTCGATCTGATCGAGGAGGTGAATACCTTAGCCATGAATTCACTTCTTATTTTAAAGACAATGGAATTATTTCTCAGTGGACTCCACCGTATACACCACAGCACAATGGTGTATCCGAAATGAGAAACAGGACCTTGTTAGACATGGTTCGATCTATGATGTCAATGTCAGGACTACCCTTGTCTCTCTGGGGCTATGCATTAGAGACTGCGGCTTATTTATTGAATAGGATCTCAAGTAAATCAGTTCCTTCTATACCATATGAGATATGGAAGGGCAGGAAACTAAATTTTAATCACATTAAAATTTGGGGGTGTCCTGCTCATGTAAAGAAGAATGAGAGTGATAAGTTTGAGTCGAGAACCGATAAGTGTAGGTTTGTGGGATATCCAAAGGAGACGTTTGGATATTATTTCTATCACCCTCTTGAGCAAAGGGTCTTAGTGGCTAAGAGAGCTGTATTTCTGAAAAGAGAATATCTACTCCAGAAAAATAGTGGGAGCCAGATAGAATTGGATGAGGTCCAAGAACCACAACCCGTAGACACAAACTCATTAGATGAGACTGTATCGGTTGATCCTATTCAGAGTGAAACATTGACACTACGGAGATCTGGTTGACTACCGAGAGAACCTGAGAGATATGTTGGATATGTCTCAGAGGGTCCTCTAAGGTATGTATCGATGAGGATGATGAGCCTCAGTCGTACCAGGATGCAATCCGTAGTGCGGACTCCGAGGAATGGCAAGAGGTAATGAATTTAGAGATCCAGTCCATGTACACCAACAAAGTTTGGAACTTAGTTGATGTACCCGAAGGGAAGGTCCCTATCGACTGTAAATGGATTTTCAAAAGGAAAATCGGTGCAGATGGACAGATTGACACATACAAGGCTAGACTAGTGGCAAAAGGATATCGTCAAAGGCAAGGCATTGACTATGACGAGACTTTTTCACCGGTAGCCATGGTTAAGTCAATCAGAATCCTCCTTGCCATTGCTGTATACCTGGATTATGAGATCTGGCAAATGGATGTGAAGACAGCTTTTCTTAATGGAAATCTGTCAGAAGAGGTGTACATGGTACAGCCTGAAGGATTCACCTCCAAGCTACATCCTAATAAGGTATGCAAATTTCAAAGGTCCATTTATGGATTAAAATAGGCATCTAGAAGTTGGAACTTAAGATTTGATGAGGCTGTCAAATATTTCAACTTCATTCGGAATGAAGATGAACCCTGTGTTTACAAGAAGGTCAGTGGGAGCTCTGTGACCTTCTTGGTCCTTTATGTTGATGACATCTTACTCAGTGGGAATGATGTAGGGATGTTGACATCAACTAAGTCTTGGTTATCCAAGACCTTCTCCATGAAGGATTTGGGAGAAGCATCCTATGTGCTGGGCATAAGGATCTATTTAGATAGATCTAAAAGGATGCTAGGGTTATCCCAATCCATGTACATGTGACATGAAATTTTTCTATCCAAGGGGATGAGTCCTAAAACTTCTGAGGAGATGGCACACATTAATAAGGTACCCTATGCTTCGATGATAGGGTCAATCATGTATGCAATGCTATGTACACGGCCTGATGTTGCCAATACTTTGAGCATTGTCAGTAGATATCAGGCAAATCCAGGCGAAGAGCGTTGGAAGGCAGTAAAGGGCATTCTTAAGTACTTGCGAAGGGCTAATGATCTTTTTCTGCTTTATGGAGGAGAGGACCTACAGCTTAGAGCTTACACAGATTCTAGTTTCCAATCAGATCCAAATGACTGCAAATCCATGTCTGGGTTTGTGTTTATGTTGAATGGAGGGGCAGTCAGTTGGAGAAGTTCCAAGCAAGATACGACTGATGATTCGACGACGGAGGCAGAATATATTGCTGCAGCTGAAGCTGCTAAGGAAGCCGTCTAGATGAAGAAATTTATCTTGGAACTTGGCATAGTTCCCGAGATATCAGCTCCCATCCTATTATTTTGTGATTATAATGGGGCCATCGCCCAGGCGAAGGAACCGAGATCTCACCAAAGGTCGAAGCATATTCTGAGGCGCTTCCACCTTATTCGGGAGATTGTTGATCGTGGAGATGTGACGGTAGAGTGTGTACCGTCAGAAGACAACATAGCAGATCCACTGACTAAGCCTTTGACACAGACAGTATTTGAGCCTCATCGAGATACGATTGGCCTCAAAGTTACGGGCAATTGGCTGTAGTTCAAGTGGGAGATTATTAGTGTTGGTGTGCTATAGGCCAATTTAGGGTCGGGTAGACCCGATATATGTACGATCTTGTTCATTATTAATAAAGTGAAATTTGAGCGTAAATATGTGATTGTGTATTACTTTACGATGTCCCTAGGATATGTGGTTGTAAAGTCAACTCGAGATGGGATCTCGATTATGAGATTGACTTTACATGAACATATACCTTAAACTGTTCCTGGTTGGAGGGTAATCACTCGGGGACTTTGATTACCTATTAAACCAGTACACATGATGTGTTGTGGACCAGTCTCATGGTCTCTGGTGCGGGGCACCAATACATATGTGTAGGTGTATGTCCTTGGAGGATGTACACTGAACTGATCCGCTATTGGATCTTTAGATGGTTGATTATACCTAATGTCAACTGAAGATCCAACGGTCTCAGTAGCATCGTTGGTCCTTTGACCTGAGACATTGATCGGATCTTACACGAGGACTGGAATGGTTTAATTACTTGGCTAAGTGATTTTAACCATAAGTCATGAGTTGCCGAGTCATTAACCACTCCAGGATACATGTGAAGATCATCAATGGTCAAGAGGAGATCGCTCACTGTCGGGTATATATCAGACAGTCAATGGGTCATGACATTGACGTTCCGTTAAATCCCTGGCCAGGGTCGTGTGAGTTCGTTTAGAACGGACGTCATACACTTGAAGGAGGTCATGGTCAAATGGCACGATCATGGGGTTTGACAGAAACCATACCCTCGATCGTACCAGACTCATAGAAGGAGTGAGGGATTATATCGATGCTGTAACTGTGGACTTACAGGTACCAGACAGGCTGGTTTAAACCTGGCGTCCTCTAGGATCACGCGGATTTGCTTGACCCAACCTGATCAAAGGCTAAGAATAAATTAAACTATTATCCGGCTCTAGTAGAAGCGAATAATGAGTTTAATTTACTTCTAATTAAGAATTAGAAGTTAATGGGCCTTAAACTAGAGTGACTAAAGGCCTAAAGGATCACACACAATGGATTCTTGGGTGACGGATTATTATTGTACAAATGTATATATTAATTCCTTTGAATACCTTTTGGAAAGGACTATAAAAAGGGCTTAACATATATGTATAATAATAGAAAGGTCATATATACAGTTTTGGTCCTTTGAAGCTCTTTTAGAAAAGGCCAAACTCTATATATATGAATGCTACGAGAAGCACTCCTTCCCTCTTGGCTTAAGCAAGCACATAAGCAAGGGAAGGAGTGATTAACTCCTCCCCCCTCTCTCTCTCTTGCACTCTCTCTCTAGAAGCTCTCTCTCTAGACAGGGAAGCTAAGGAAAGATCGGGGCTGGGGTACCGTCGCTGCGCAAGGATCCGTGTGGATCAGCTCTAGAGGCCGTGCATCTATGCAGCTCGATATTCTGTATCGGGCTTTGCGGACAACGTCGTTCCGCGCAAGGTATAAATACGCAACCCATAGTTAGGGGTTGGGGCGATTAAAACGTCGATCAGAGAATGGATCTGGGATTCCATGCAGCCGGGTTCAGGCAAATGAAATTTTTGTTATCTGCTGCATTGCCCGATGGTGCTGTTCGGAACCTTATAATAAACATCCTCTTTTATTTCCCCATTGAGGAAAGCAGATTTTACATCCATCTACTGGAGAGTTATTCCAAAAGAGCATGCATAAGCCAAAAGTATTCTAATTGCCTCTAACTTGGATACATGGGCAAATGACTCTTCAAAGTCAATTCCGAATTCTTAGTTGTACCCCTGAGCACCAAGTCTGGCCTTATTCTTCACTACATTACCTAGCTCATTAGTTTTATTTTTAAAACCCATTTTGTTCCAATGACAGTCCCATGATCAGGAGGTGGGATCAGGTGCCACACCTTATTCCTGTCAAACTGATTAAGCTCCTCATGCATGGCATTGATCCAATGCACATCTTTGAGAGCGTTGTCAATGGTTTTGGGTTCAACATGAGACACTAATGTAAAATTATTCAATTCATTTTGTACTCTAAAGAAACCTCTAGTCCTAGGGGGTTCATGCATGACACCAATGATATTATCAACATGATGATCTCTTAAAAATCTGACATTAATGACTTGGTTACCTTGACCTTCATTTACCTCCCCCTGAACTGCAGGCTCCTCTGCATTGATCTCTTCAGCTTCTTCTTCTTGGTCTGATTGGTCTTCAGATTTTTCTACCTTAAGGATTTCTCCATCATCTTCTTTCCTGCATTGACCAACATCAGAGTTATTCAGGGACTCGACAAAAATAATGTGTGGAGATTCCTCAACAGTTTTAGAATTTAGGTTGTACACTCTATATGCTCTAGTGTTTTCAGAATATCTAAGGAAAATTCTTGGATCACTTTTTGGTTCGAATTTATCAAGGTCTCTTTTATCATTAACATGAATGAAACACTTACAGCCAAAGACCTTGAAATGAGCAATTGAAGGCTTCTTACCTTTTAGAATCTCATAAGGAGTTTTATGAGTGAAAGGCCTTACCATAGCTATGTTGATTACATGGCATGCAGTGTTAACTGCCTCTGCCCAGAATTTTCTTGGTAAGCCACCTTCAACTAGTAGTGTATGAGCCATCTCCACCAGTGTCCGGTTCCTCCTCTGCACTACTCCATTCTGCTAAGGTGTTCTTGGGAAATAGAACTGATGAGTAATCTCCTTGTCCCTGCAAAAATCATTAAATTATGAGTTTTCAAACTCACCTCCATGATCGGACAAAATATTTTTAATCAAATTTTTATTTTTCTGATTTATTTTCAAATAGAACTCCTGAAATTCAGAAAATGCATCATTTTTATAAGTGATGAAAAATACCCAAGTATACCTAGAGAAGTCATCAACTAAGACATTTCCATATCTCCTACCTGATAAGCTGACTGATCGTGTGGGTCCAAAAAGATCCATATGTATCAACTCATAAGGTTTGGAGGACATGTTTTTAGTTCTTGATTTAAATGACTTCCTAGTCTTCTTGGACTGTGTACATGCATCACACACTTTATTTTCTCTCTTAAAAGACATTTCAGGGAGTCCTCTAACCATGCTATGTTTGTTCAATTTGTGCAAGACAGTGTAGCTAGCATGGCCTCACCTACGATGCCACAAAAATGCTAAGTCCTCTTTATTAGCAGTAAGGCATAGGTTAGAATGTGCAAGATCATCTAGATCCACCATGTAAATGTTATTTATTCTTTTTCCAAAAAATTTAACAACATCGGAATCAGGTTCAAATATTTTACAATTAAGAGCATCAAATACTACCTTGTGTCCCTTATCACGAAGTTGGCTGATACTAAGTAGATTATATGCTAATCCATCCACTAGCAGGACTTCATCAATGCAGCAGGTAGTGCACTTACCTACCTTACCTGATCCGATGATTTTACCCTTTGTGTTGCCGCCGAAGGTGACAAGGCCTCCATTTTTCTCTGTCAGCAAGCAAAACTTGGCCTTGTCTCCTATCATATGCCTGGAGCAGCCACTATCCAGGTACCACATGTTAATCCTGACTGGCAGGCATACCTGCAAACACAATCAGGGAGAAAATTTTGGAACCCAAGAATGTTTGGGCTCCGAAACAGATGCAGAACAATTCAAACAAGATAATATACTCTTGGGAATCCACATTTGTTTAAACATGGTTGGCTTAGTGAATTTCCCAACATTCATTTCATCGCTTCTTTTCTTCTCATCACCAACAGAGTGAGTCTTCTTTTTCTGGTGCTGTGTCCTGGCACCATTATTATTAGAAAATTTGGTGTTTCTGTGCCAGTGCCTAGGCCAATAGGTATTCAGAAAATGGTGGCCATAGTTGGTCCTAGGCTGACCAAAGAAAGATTATCTACTATGAGCCCATGTCCTAGACTGACCAACCCAATTTCTAACCTGTGGTCTATAAGACTGAGTGGGAAAAGACTGATACGTAGACCTCCCTCGAACTTTATTCCATCCAGACCTATAGGATTGTTGTGGCTGTCTATAATGGTAGGTCTAGACACTGGGTCGGTGGAACTGGCCTGGTTGACCTCTAACTGAACTCTGTCTCCCCTGTACCTTTGACCCACCTGGCTTGTGCATTTGTGTATATTGAGTCTTCTTCTTGGCTGCTGGTGGTGGTGGAGACTTGGTGGCCTTGCCCTGGGGTTTGGGTGTGCAAGTAGACTGACCCCTGACCTGAGACTTACCCTTAGGTGTAGGGCAAGGTGTGCTAGGCTCACCAGCCTTCTGCTTACCTTTGTCTTGAGCACTGGACATTTTGAAATTAGCAATGTTAGCAGCAGAATTTTCATTATTCATTTTGATAAGGGGTCTCTTCTCCTTTTCTACTACAAACGAAATTGTCTTGACAGCAAAACTTTTCTTAGCAGTAGAATTGTACCCGAGACCCTCTTTCCTGAAATTGACTTTTGACCCAAACAAAGTATTCAGATTATCAGATCCTTGGGTCATTTTTTCAATGATTTTCTCTTTGTCAGCATTTTCTTTTTCTAGTTGTTCGATTGAATTCTTTAACTCATTATTGACACCTAGGATAGCTTCATATTTTTCATCAACATTTTTTATTTTATTTTCAAATTTTTGCAATTTCAGTTTCAAATCATCAATAACATCTTTCAGCATTTCATTTTCTTTTCTACAGTCAATCAAAGCATGCTTTAAATCATCAAATTCAGAGCAAGAATTTTTTAATCTATCATTCTCAGACTATAAACAGGCAAGTTTATCAGATATTGTTTTATCATTCAAAAGAGAGTTAACCTTCTTCTTCAAATGCATGTTCTCTTTCCTAATATCATCTACTTTGTCTAACAAATCTCCGTAGGCATCTTCCCAATCAGAAATGGTATAATGCTCAAAGGGAGATGATACATCATCAAAGTCTTCTTCTTTTTCTTCATCATCTTTTGCCATCAGGCAGATGGGCTTTTCTTTGTCCTCGCTCTCTGATGTGTAGCTTAATGTCCCCTCGTCCTCATCGCTCCATGTGCTCACCATCGTCTTTCCTTTGTGAGCTTTCTTCTTTGACTTCTCTTTCAGCTTCTGGAGCTCGGGACAATCTGTCTTCATATGAACGGCCTTCCTGCAATGGTAGCAAATATTAGTGTCAGCTTTCTTAGTAGGGTTGGATCTATACCTTGTTTGCCTCCTGCCGCCACCAAACTGCCTTCGGCCGAAGTTTCTTCCCTCCTTTCTCAGAAATCGCCTAAACTCTCTGGTCAGCATGGCCAGTTGGTCTCTATCGATCTCTGACCCAGAGAGGCTCTCCTCGCTTGATGATCCACTGTGGCTGGATCTACTTGATCTGCTGAGGCTGGCCTTCAGAGTAATAGGCTTCTTCCTCTTCTCGAGCTCATCAGTCCTGGTAATGTTCATCTCGTAGGTCATTAGTGAACCAATGAGCTCGTCGACCTTCATATTCTGCAGATCCCTTGACTCCTCAATAACTGTAGCTTTTGTATGCCATACTGGAGTCAGGGACTGAAGAATCTTCTTGACAATTTCATAATCCGAATAATTATTTCCCAGACTCCTGAGACCATTGGTAATGATCGTGAGGCGCGCATACATTTCTGTGATGGTCTCACTGGGCTTCATTCGAAAGGCTTCGTACTCTGAGACCAGCAAGTTTGCCTTGGTCACCCTTACTTGTGAGGTTCCCTCATAGATAACCTCCAACTTATCCCACATCTCCTTTGCAGTGGTGCATGATAAAACTCGGGAGAACTCGGTGGGATGGAGTGTGCACTGAATGGCGTTGATGGCGCTCCAACTGAGGGTGGATTTCCTGATCTCCTCTCTCGTTCAGACTTCCTCGTTCGGATGTAACTCGAACGGGCCTTTGCTAACAACCTTCCAAATATCATAGTCTTTCGCCCTCAGAAATACTTGCATACGATTCTTCCAGTATGCATAGTTGGATCCATCAAAGTATGGGGGCTTGGTAGTGGAGTGTCCCTCAGCCGTCATTCCTTTAGCATCCATGGCCGTTGACTCTTCAGGACGTTGATCCCTGCAGAAGAGTTAGGCTCTGATACCAAGTGATAGAGTAGATGGACGCTCTGATGCCTATAGATAGAGTATTTATAGACGATCTAGAGGGGGGTGAATAGATCGGTCACCCACTAAAACTTTACTACAGCAGAAACTGTTGCGAAAAATAATCAAACTGCTGTAGGACGACTGGAAGGCACTTAATCACAACCAGAATGAAACAAGTCGAACATATCGGCTCTCACGTGATCCTAAGCAATCATCTACTGAGCGATGAACAAAGATAAATGACAAATGCAAACCACAATCAATCACACAGTTGACAGTAGAATTTTAAGGTGGTTCGATCTCAAACCCGAGATCTACGTCCACCCCACACTCAAACTAGAGTGTGGCTTAACTGCTGATACACAGCTTCCGCTGATCCACAGCTTTGGGGTAAAAACCCTACAAACCGCTGGGCCTTACAGCTTACGCCGACCAGAGGATACCACACCTCTGCAACCGCTGGGGCTTACAGCTTTACCCGTCCAGAGGATACCACACCTCTGCCCGCTGAGCGTCACAGCTTGCTCCGCTGACAAACAACTTGAAAAATAGTTTTTAAAACAAAAAAGAAACAAGCAAAGAAACAAGAATCCACGAAGGAACATAGCTCAACACTGAGCGAATTCAGCTCTAGTTCTGAACCTGGAGACTGAAGGACAACCTTTCTCTCTCAATTCTCTCAAAACACTTCTCTTAGAACTCTCCTTCTTTTATGCTCTCTATGTCTTCTTTTCTCTCTGGATCGTACATGCTCTAGCTCTCTCTGCTTCAGCTCTCAATAATGCAATCTGCTCTTTTGGCACGATCAGTCTTCTCTTGAAGGAGAAGCTTCTTATTTATAGTAACAACAGAGAGGTAGGGCGTGTGCTCTCCACGATTCCCGCCCAAACACCTTGGTCACGTGGTAGCATCCCAACTTACTGATTTACACATGTCACGATCCTGGCACCTCCTCCAATCTTGGATCACGTGCCATTCTTAATCTTCACAAAAAGGCACCTGCAAAGGCATCAGACATAAAGTCACCTACAGATAGTTATACGAGATGTAAAGAGATTGCACGGAGTAGATATTCTGACAGAATTGGAATGCACTGACTCAATGTGGCGTTCACACACACATGCACAGACTGAACATTAAAGCATAAGCAAATGAGAGTTGAATTTTAACACGAGGCCTACGGATGCACTGACTATATATATGCAATGTGCAAGTGTTGCACAAACCTGATCAACTCGTGAGTGGCCTTGCTTAGACTACGATAATGCGAAGATGAGAGTTGCACAGACATAATGTGCTCGGTGCAAGTATTGCACAGACTCGATGACTTGCCACGAGAGGCATTGCACTGGCTTAGCTATGTGTAACGGCAACCATTGCACCGACTAGCTCAAGAAGGAATGCACAGACTCTATGTGCATGGTGCAAATATTGCACCGACTCGAATGCGTGCGACTACGGTTATTGCACCGACTCACCACAAGCAACGAATGCACCGACTTAGAAACTCATGCGTACAAGATGAGCATGAGGCAAAAATTGCACCGATGCAAGGGTTGCACCGACCGTGCTTATGCTAGATGAAAAGATTGCACCGACCTGCTACTGAGTAGCACATGCGTTGAACTGTGTGAGATGGAAACTAGCACGAACCCTGGTATGTGCATGAGACGCAAAATGAGACGCAAGATGAGATAGACACATGCACTGACCTAGGCCTCAAGAGATGCAGTATAAGATGGACACAGAACGTGCACCGACTTGAGTCTGCCTAATGCAAAGATGTGATATATGCAAATGTGACTAATGGTGTTTGCTATCATCAAAACCACAGGGGCACAACAGACTGTTGTTAAAAATTGGAAATTACATGCCAATGTTGCTGCTAACCCACAAGGACCCAAAAGGATTTGGGTACTTAAGATTGCCAAATGAGAAATCTATTTTGCAGGTGTGCCATGGAGTGTAAAGTATGAAATCTATTTTCGTCAAGAAGGTAAGGCACACGGGCCAAGTGGCATATGTCAGGTCAAAAGAGAAAAAAAATGGAATCTGAACACTCAGGTGATATCCCTCTCACTTCTCTAGAAAAGGTGCTATGTCTTGTGCTGACTTGTGCTGAATCTTATGTGATAATGCATATGGTCTATATGAATGTCATTCATGACTAGTTGCATATCCTTGAGTATATCACTTGTCATATAGCATCTTGTTAAAGGGGAACTTAAAGATTCGTTAAATCATGATGTCACTACTTGAGTTTGCATACATGTTCAAATCCTGTCATGCCAAAACTCATCCTTGTGAACTCATGTCATAATGCGTCACAATTCTCTTATCTTCATTACATTCATGGTTGCATATGGCATTGGAACTCTACGAAACATCCCACATCAGGCACATGTTCAGGGGGAGTTGTCAGAGTTGTCATGTGAACTTAATCCCTAGATTCACCTCTGAATTATGCACTTAAGTCTAGAAGTTTTCAAGTAGACTTTAGGTGTTAAATAAAAGTCTTCATTTGAATCAAAATTGACAAACCAAATCATTTCATCTTTGGATGCAGATCATACTTTCAGGAATACAAGTGAGATTGGGTTAGTTATGATCAAGAAGGATGATTCAACTGAAGAAATACCATGCAAGGATGAAAAATGCTGAGAATTTTCTTAATTGCCACCAAGTAACAGGAAGTAATTTTGATGAGTACCATGTGCCAATTGCTAAACGGGATAACAATCTTCAAAGCTTGAAGACCCAAAACATCTACAACATGTGCACCAGTTGCAGGAAGTTCTGTACGAACTGAAGCGAGTACCCAAGACATGGTGGAAGACTTGGATGATGATGGATGCTCAAGGCACAGGTATTGAGAATTAACTTCTGAGCTCTATTTGAAAAACTCACACTTGCTTCAACCAAATCTCCATGAAAAAGAAAATAAAAAAACTGTTTGCCATCATAATGCAATTGCACTTTTCATGAACCACCATTGCATGCCTGCATTTCATGAATCTGAAAATTCATCTGTTTAATTATCATTGCATGACTACATGGTATATCAAATTGTGACTTGAGGAAGGGCAAGTCATTCTTGTCTGAAGGCTATCACCATGCGTGAGAATGTGCCTCCGCCTGGTACCATGAGTCACATGTTCATTTAGGTCATAGGTTGCATGATTTTTCAAAAGTAAAAATGTCAATTGTGTAACTTGTGCACATAGAGAGGGGGAGCTTGTTTTTGAATGAATGATTTGGAATTGTGAGTCTAACTCATCCTTATGGACTTCAATCTCTTGCCTATTGCTAAAGCTAAATTGGACATAACTCTATGCACATGATTCTTGGAAAGGTGAGTATCTGAAATTCATGCAATGGCATACAGTCACCTTGTGATGTTGCTCATATGACAGGTATTGATTCTGAAAACTTGACCTGTTATTTCCCTATACTGCTGTAATGAACATATCTGAATGGTTGAACAGAATTGAAATTCTTGAGAAGTGTGTATGAAGTGAATAGCTTTTGAATATTTCACAATTTGAATTCCATGATCACATTTGAGTTTAACTGCACATCTGGTATATCAAATGGCATTTGTGGAAGAGTGGATTATGTACACTTGCAAGCATACCCTATGCGTTGAGCTGGGTCTTCGGACTAAAATCTCCGCCTTGTACCAGATCTTGAAAATTTTGACTGGCTTGTGATTGGTTGATTTGTGAATGAATCCTTGAACTGAGCTATTTGAATTGAAAATATATTTTTGATCAAATGATCCAAACATTTGGCTTGTGGATGATTTCTCATTTCAAACTTGTGAAATGATCTTGAAAATCTATTTTTAAATAAATTCTTGAAAACAATTGGGTTGCATTATTTGTTCTTGATCATATTTGCACCCTTGTTCATGAAGGCCATGTCATGGAAAATGCTTGTTTGTTATCATTTGAATACGAATGCCCTCATGTGAAAACTATCCAGAAACTCTAAAAATCAAGTTTTGCATCTTACCTTTGCATATTGCATTGCATTCTTATATCCTCATAGGCTGCATTGCATAAGAACTCATGCTTTAGCTACATTTAGTTCATTCAGTTTGTATCCATTCAATTGGTATCAGCAATTCTGCATTAAATTACATATCTTTTCATCTTGCATTGCATATTGCATTAACTCCCAATGTGTGCTTGCTTACTTATATATGTTACACACCCCCATCCTTGGACTTTCTATGACCTTATGCTTTCTTGATAAATAATGTTGCATCTGAGTCATTATTGGAGTGTTTCATGTTATACACGATGGGGGAGTTCATATTTCATAAGTGCATCTATTTAGGGGGAGTTACACTGTTATGTGTTCATGATATTTTCGGTATACATGCTGAATCAAATTCATACACTTCTTTCACAAAATGTAAAAATGAGTGTTAAAGATAAGGATATATGAATTTCTTTTCAACACTCTCAAGATGTTAAACTTGCTGCATGTATGTTGAAGAGACAGTTGAGGAAAAAGTTGCCTACCTATCCATGTTGAAAAATATGAAATGAAAATGTAAGGCAGAGCAATGCTCGGTCTCACTGAGTAAATTAGGCACATGTCACCTGAGACGTGATGTGGTTCATTTCTGAAAAGTGTTGACTAAAGTACCTCTGTTCAAAATGAGGTGAAATGATTCAGTATTCTGAGTAACCGAGGATTCTGGCATGAGCTCCATGCATCTACTCACATAAAAAGGAATTATTTGAACCTGATCATCCTTAGAAAAATTCTGTTTGTCCCTATGAAATCATTGAAAAAGTGATGTGACATAATTTTTGAGGTAGAGCGAAGCGTCCAATATGATGTTCTCAAAATTGAAGTGCAGTATGTAAAATATTTTCTTGTGTTGATCTGAAAATCTGAATATCCATATTGCAACTATCATTTTTCATGTTACTCACTTACACATCTGGAAATTTGATTTATGATGTATTCAGAAAATTGATTGACTGCCTTAACAATTGCATGAATCTCCTATATGATTGCATAATCTCCTATGTGCTACACATGTGCACTCCGATTGTCATGACTCTCTTGCATCTTTCTTATACCCATTCCCTTCTTATATATGTGAGGGGGAGATATGTTGCATGTATATTTATATGTAACTGTCTGGTTGCATTGTGTGCACTTCATATGTCATCATTTGTATGTACATAACTTCTTACATTTCAACAAAAAAAAAATCTAAAAATCAATAAAATTCCAAAATTTTGGACTTCAATCTCTTTACACTTGCTATATGGGATATTTGCCTTCAATTGGTATTCATAGTGTCATCATGTCTGCTTAGTTGCATTACATATATTCACAGTGTCATCATATGCTTGGATTGAGTTTTTATGCATTTCCAGAAAATATAAAAATCAAAAATTTGAAAATCAAAGAAAATCTTTTAATATGCCCTCCTACTCTTGCATGTTGTGAAAATCTGAAATGGGTTCTAACCTTTCGATGCTATCATGATGAACACCTCATCTTGTGAACATCTTCCACCACTGGTTCATATCCTTGAGGACAATCATTAACTTCATTTGGTATCCATACGTGCTTGAATGTATTTGCCTTGAAAGATATCATCTTGAATTATGAATCCGGGTCTGCCTATTAACTCTACACACCTTTCTGAACCCAATAATCAACAATTGACATCACACAGAATCAACATGGTTTGATCACCGTATCCTTGCCTTGCTATTGCCTCACTCGCGCTTCTAATGTGGATCCTCATTGCTTTATGGATCTGCTTGTTGAAGTTTGAACTTCATCGTCTTTCTCCCACTTTTTGATCATGTCAAAGGGGGAGAAGAATATGATCTCACTATGTCAGTCATAAAGTTTGTCATCATCAAAAACGGGGAGATTGTTGTATATGGCTTGCATATGTTTTTGATGATAACTAAACTTTATAGTTTGATGAGTTTGATGAGAACTAAACTTTATGGTATGAGGATTCATGATTGATTTAGTAGGTTTGACAAGAGGCAAGAGGTTTTATAACCTCTTGAATGTGAATGTGAACAAGCATGATATTACACCTTGACTACTTTGACATGTAGGATCAAACTCATGACAGCCGTCTGGTAAACCTAACGTGTGGATAAGCACCTTGCTTCTCTACAATTCAACAGGTGCTATATGTCATTTACTATCAAGAACCATTGGTAAGATTCTTACATTGTTATAGCATTGATCTCACCATGGGTATTTCATATACCTCTCCTTTTATAGACTTCACACATGATATTTGAGGTTCGCGATGGTTGCATGAATTGATAGCTTACAAGGTTGACTGCATACGTTCTTGAATGCATAAGTCCTTCATTCCAATCATGGTCAAATGCTTAAATGGTCTAACCTTCCTAATACATAAATCAAGTTAAACAAAACTGAAAATACATGGAATTGATGAGGACATGAAGCTCTTGACTTATGGACATGTTTCATTGGCCTAACACTTCATTTTTGCAGGTATGGGTCATTTCGGTCGACCAACGGACCTTGGCCAGTCGACCAAAATTGACAGAACAGAAAAGATGGAACTCTGCAGGAGTTCGGTGGACCGCCGGCCAGTGGTCGGTCGATCGGTTGCATTTCGGTCGACCACCACCATAGGGTTGGTCGACCGGTTTTGCCAAAACTGAAAAAAGTTCTGTCTACAGATTTTCGATCTACCGACCCAATGCTTCCGGTAGACCGATAGCCCCGAGGCCCCTTTTGTTGACTTTGTGTTTCAAGCTCGTGGAAAGGTCTTTCTTCCTATTTGTTTAATCCCAAAGACCCCAATCAAGCCATGATTCATGGATCTGGTCTGGGGCATGTCTCTTGACAATCCAAGAGGTATAAAACCAACCTAATGACGTCATAAACCCTAATCAACTAAGATATCCAAAGGGGAGGCTGTCCCAGGGAAGAAGGAAGAGTACTGTAGCCATGAACAGTACTTCATGCAGCAAGATCTTCATCTATCTACAAGTCATTCAAGGTAAATCTGAAGCCAACAACCTCCTATGAAGTGAAGAAGCAAGCAAGGCCTTCAAGGAAGATCAAAGGAGCTATCCAAGGGAGAAGGAAGAACAAGTTTAGCTCTGTGAACAGTAAACTCGTGGAAGATCTCTTCATCCCTTCTCACGCTTTTCAAGCTTCATCAAAAGCCATTCAAGTGAAGCAAGAAGCATCGTTCCAAGTTCTACATCATACACTCAGTGGAGACCAAATTAGGTGATTTCTAAACTCTGTCTTATTCGTGTTGGTGTTTTGAGCTTCAAGTCATTTTCGTTGTAATCTGGAAATATTCGTGTGTGTGTGTGTGGATCGTTTTGGATCCGTGATCGTATGTTGTTATCATGTTTCATTCGTGTGTGTGCATAGGTCTTCTTAGATCTGCATGTGAGTGTGTGGATCTATCTAGATCTAGTCGTTTTAGTGTGTGGAGTGCTGCATCTGTCGCAGCATCTGTTTGTCTTATTGATCCTGTTGTTGGATCGTGTTAGAGACCTCGTCTCCATGTGTGTCTGTGTGTGTGTTGGGGCGCATCCCCATGTGTGTGGGCAGGCGTCGTCCTGCGTGTGTGTTTGGAGCGTAGTCTCCGTTTGGAGATTTATCCCCGAGTGAAGCCTCACCGGGTTTGGTGAGGGGTGGACGTAGGATTGCCGTTGTTGCATCCGAACCACCTTAAAATCGCTGTGCATTGTGGCTTGGATTGTGTGGTCTGGTCCATTTCCTCTTCCTCCATGCTACGTGAGTGTTAGTGTACATTGTTGTTCAGGATATATCCACGTTCATCTTGCATAATCTATCTCATCACCAAATAGATTTTGATAAATCCAATTTATGATTGAATAGATTTGAAGCTCCTAGTTAGTGTTTTATCACACATTTTAAAAAGGCCAAAAAAATTCTTAAAACTGGTAAACACCCAATTCACCCCCCTCTTGGGTGTCATTGATCGCAGGACTTCAGAATACTCCTCTGCTTGCTGCACAAACTTGTTGCTTCTGCCACATTCATGAATTATCTAAAATTCAAAATGTTTCCAATTTGGGTACCATGATCATAAACTAGAATGCACTCTACATTAAGAATATTATATTATATAATCTTATGACCATCCAAAATAATTAGCTGGTTCAAGCTTAATGAATTCATTGGGTTTAAAGTTAAATATTTTGAAATTATCTTTATTCAAGCTTAATAGACCTAAACCAGATCTTGCATGTTGTGCCCTGAATAATTTTTCTAAAATTTGCTAAGTATGATAACATGGCGACTTTGGTTAAGATACCTGAATTGAGTATTGTTTTTAAACAGAAGATAATCTGAAGTTCCTAAGGGTTAAAATTTGACAGAGCAATGACATCGGTCCACTGAGACATCATGTCCCTTTTTCAAGAAGATAACTGGACTGCGTCATGAGGTGTCTCTGTTAACTCTGCTGAAACAATGTTGAAAATCTAGGCAGAGCAATGGCAAGCCCACTGAGAAATATATCTCACTCATCAATGAAATGAATTGAGATATGTCATGAAGTGACAATGCTACCTCTGTTTATCGTGAAGCATGACAGTCGGTCATACCAAGTACTCAGGGATACTGGCGTCTAAACAACGTGTATCATCTAGTCACAAAGTATGCACTGAACTTAATTGCTCTTTAAAACATTGGCTGAGAAAAAGGAAATTCAGAATTTGGTAGCATAAGACAAAAGAAAAACTACTGCAACCGTGGAATTCAATCAGAAAATCATGCTTGTTTAACCTCAATACTAGTTTTTGGTAACTCTCGAAGGGGTCATTGAATCTGAAAGAGTAAGACAAAGAAAGGTTAAACATGGCATTGACATGAAAATTTGGTTCATTTCTATTAATAATGACTATAGAAAATTTTCAAAGAACTTTCCTTGATAAACTCTGAAATTATTAGAATTGAACCATGCAGTCAAATAAGGATCACATCATAAGTCTTTTATAATGGAAGAACCTGACAATAAGCATTTTCTGATTTATGAAATTAATATCAGATTGAGAATTTTCTTACACACTCTAATAGGCTTATTTTTTTCAAACTCCCTGCACTTACTGAATACCTTCACTATTGTCTGCTGAGGTTCACCATAGTCCACTCATATTACTTAGATCACTTCTGCCTCAGGTCTAAAATCATTTCTTTTGGCATCAATGACACCCTTCTCTACTTGCTTTTCCTTGAGTCTTGCTGTAATCTGGCTATATTTTTTTGCTCATATTTCTTGATTCACTCATCTCCACACTCCAAATATGCTGTCAAACTATTTTATTTTTGCTAATGTCAAAGGGGGAGAATAGTTTGAGAGTCATTATATGGGAGATGAATGGAGGCATACTTGTGCATAACATTGAATTATTTGCGTCAAATTGATCATAATGACTCACAGTGTTGTCATCATCAAAAGGGGGAGAATGTTGTGTCCCTGTGTTTTGATGATGTCAACACTATGACTCATCCTTGAGTTTCATACGTTTTTGATCCATAAGGTTCATATGTTTTGATGATGTCAACACTATGACTCATCCTTGAGTTTTATATGTTTTTGATCCTTAAGGTTCATATGTTTTCTGATGATGTCAGTGTTCTTGATAAATACATGAATATCCATGAGATCTGTGAAGACAGGTTCGATTTTGGACAAAGCAATGGCCAGAAGCATGAAAATCAAGCTAGATGCATGAAAATGAAGAAGGAGAGTCGACTCCATGATGAACTGGAGTCGACTCCACCATGCAGTCAATACTGCAAGTATACCGTCGACAAATGCCAAGTCAAGGGTGAAAAATATTGGCTAAGGGTGACAAATAGGTCCTTACGGGTGGCAAATAGCTGATGAAGCTGAAAGGAGCTCAAAGCATGGAAATTGTAGAAGAGGAGTCGACTCCAACTACAAATGGAGTCGACGTAGTCACGTTGGTTTTTCAAAGAACAGATGAGCTGTCAAAGGCGATGGGTCCTAGTGGTTAGTCGTGACAAATAGCTCGTTAGAGCTGACAAATGGGCGATAGTAGTGAAAAATAGCTTCCTAAGGGTGAAAAATGGCTCGTAGCAGTAAAAAGTGAAGAGTGATCAAGCTTTTTCAATGGATTTAACTGCGCATGAGTTTCCTAACCCTACCATCTTAGATCTGGAGCTTTCTTAAGCATTGGACGACTCTGATTAACTCCTTTCAAGATCAAAGGAAGAAATTCATCTCCAGTTCTAATGGCCCTCGATAGTGATGGGATTTAGCAGAACCAACACTGGGAGATTCATGAAGCTCGTTCTAGCACTAAAAAGAAAAGAAAAGAAAAGGAGAGCAAGAACAAGAAGAGAAGAAATGAGAAGAAGGAGTTGGAAGAAGTAGAGTCAACTCCAAGGAGCAAATGGAGTTGACTCGATGGCAATATTGCAGGAAAGTTGAAAAATAGCCAACAGGGCTGACAAATGGCTAATAATTTTGACAAATGCTTGATAAGACTGACAAATAGCTCAGTAAGGGTGAAAAATAGCTCGACAGAGATGAGAAGAAGAAGGAACAAGAAGGGGAGCCAACTCCAAAGTCAAATGGAGTCAACTCTGCAGCAGTATAGCGAGAAGGCAGACAAATGGGAAATAAGGGTAACAAATAGGCTGTAAGGGTGACTGTAAGACCCCGAGTTTCTGTGCAATTATTTAATTTCGTGAATAGTAAAAAAAAAAAAAAAAAAATTTTGAATAGTAACTATGGTAAATAGTAAATCGTAATTTTTTTGACTATCATATGAAAATACTTAAAAATGGTAGTTAATTAGTAAACACTATGGTAAACACTTTAGTCTTCTATACTTGACCCTAAGAAAATCAGTTACATGGCTTAATCGATGATTTAAGCTTGACTTAAAAACGCGGAAAACACTATTCACCCGAAAATACAACTACCGTAGAAAAATCTACAAAAATCACATCTGATAGAGAGTATTTTTCTTAGCAACTTTGTCTTCTGGAGTTTCATCGGTAAAAATCAGAAACTCTCTCTATCGATTGAACCGTTGAACATTTGAGTTAAATTATTATGTTAATCTTAAGATTAGGAGATTAACCTTAAACCTCGTGATAAAATTCTATAAAAATCATAATCTGAAAGGGCATGTATTGATTAGCAATTTTGTCTTCTGGGTCAATTTCATTAAAAATCGTTTGGTAACATTTAAAGGAGGTTTTAGTTAACTATTCCTTAATCCATAGGATTAGGCTTAGCTTAAGACTAACCTACCTTGTGGAACACGTGAAAACGTGTTTTAGGTCGGCAAGAACACGGCTTGGACGCAGGGATGGGTTTTGCGGCTCTGACCAGTCTTGTGTGAAGTGTGTGAAGATTTCACACGTTCCTTCAAATGAAAACTATAAATAGAAGCCCCCTTAAGCCTTCCTTAGCAATCCTTAAGCCTAAACAAAGGAGACTCTGCTGCTACGTGCTGTGAAGGCTTCTGCAAATATCACTATTCATCTTCTTCCTCAAGACATCTCTTATTTTCCTTCCTTGGTTAAGGTAGGTAACCATGGCACAAACCTCAAATTTGATAAATGGAATGAAAGGGCATGCTGTTAACTTCTAGAAATCATGTTTTATTATCCATTTGCATGCTTAAACTCATGAATTGAAGCCCCATTACCGGATTATACTTCTGTTTTCAATATCCCCGTGTTACAGAGAAAGACGGCTCCACACGGACCGTTTATTTACTTTAACGGCCCCGTAACGACCGCCATAGAGTACGTCTTAACGGCTTTCATGAACCGTTTTGTCCCCTGGCATTAATCCACGGTTCACCCCAAACCGTTGTACATGCATAACGGTCAACCCGAGACCGCTTTAGAATAAATTTAGTAATATTATCATTTAAGTGTATTTTTTTTATTACGGCTAGAAAACGACCGTTTTACATGATAAATGGCCCTACCATGACCGTTGTACCCTTTTACCCTAGAAACGGCCCCTGACCGACGTGTGTTAGCAGACAGCCGAAGGTAAATTCCTCAGACTAGAACGGCTGTTAGGGAACCGTTGTTTATCCATTTAACGGTCATTCCCAGACCGCTGTTCTCCTGAAAACGGCCGTACTTAGACCGCTTAACAGAAACCTATTTCTGGTCCAATTTTCACCCAATAGGTTTAACGGCCCATTTTCAACTGTTTAACTTCCAGAAAACCTGATTTTTGCTATTCTGACCCATTTAACAATGTTAAATAGTAAAAACTGATAATCCACATAAATAACAAATAATGAGATGAGTAAATTTCTATTAATTGCAGTATCTATTTTGTTAAAGTGAAAATTATTATAATTCACTTGTAACTTTGGATAAATTGGCTAATTACCATAAGCTAAAAATTTACCGTAGGTAATTTCTGTAAATTACTGTAAATCAAAAAATTATTGGCCAACTTATGGCAAGTCTTTGGCCAATTAACCGGACACTCTATCCGGTAAACTTCACATTTTTACCGTGAGACAATTTACCGTGGTAAAATTACGGTTACATCATGACTATCGTTTTAACTTGATAAATTGACCGATTACCCTTGGATAATCTTCGGTCATACTTGAGCCCGGAATTGACCAATGGACATTAAACTGAAATTGGTTGGTTTAATTGTTATTGGCAACCCGGTAAATATTTCACATAAATTATCTTATATTTAGATCATTATACTTAATACGGATTCTCTAGAACCGTATTTCTTGAAAAATACGACCCAAATGGTTCGTATATTCTCGTTCTTCGGAACTTACTTCTCTTTCTCGAACGGCTTACTGTCACCCGTTCATTCTTGGCCCCGTGACTCGTTACTCATAAGAGTACGGCCCAGTGATTGCCGTACGAATACCTTGTTTTGGGTTTTTCGTTGTGTTTAAACTCTTGAATCAAAGGAGACAAGTGTCGTCCTTTACATCTTGTACCCGACAGAAATTCATCTGATTATATTGGCCATAATTGACTATGTCTAGACGGGGGATCGGTGATCCAATTAAAATGAAATGCCATCGCATCATAAGGGCCCAGTCTGGTCCTGGGGAGAGCGCCCGAAAAGATATTGAGCCCATTGGGATGTTTATGACAAGGGTGAGGCATTACACCCGAATACTTGACTTGACTTGTTACGTCTACGACAAATTCTGGATACTCGACTCGTGTGTATTTACCTGGTTACATGTGTAACATACTTGCTGGCCAAATTTTCTTACTGTTACTTTACTTGTTCATTACTTGATAAATTGCTATATTTCTTGACTGTGCAAGTTATTTCTATCGTCATTCTTTATTTACTGCATTTCATATAAATTGGAAATCAATGGTTAATTACTTAAACCTGTTTGTGGTTATCTACTGAGCGCGTTTAGCTCACTCCTACTGTTTCCCCTCTTTCCAGGTGACGAACTTGTCAGGGATGGACTGGAGTGATATCGAGAGATAGTTTTAGTTTATTGAGTCAGTTTGTACCCGTAGAATTAATGAGAAATTGTTCTAGTTTGATTATTATATGGATGTAGTTGTTCTACCCATTGTACTCAATTTTTATCAATAAAACTCTGATTATTACTTTTCCAACCTTTAGTGCAATGGTTCGGAATTCTTTATTGCTTGCTTGCCTCTAACCGTACGTCCCGAGATTCCGCATCGGGGCGTGACAGTTTAGTTGGTATCAGAGCATAGGTCGCTTTGACCTAGAAATTTAGGTTAAAATTGTCCTAGGTTTCCTTCTTTCCTATAAGTTTAGGAAAAACTAGACCTTGTGAGATTTGGGTAGAAATCGGGTTAAGCTATTAATCGTAATCGTGTCTCACTCCTCTAGTTCTTTCTCTCTCCTCTCATCAGAGAATTCTTCTCTCATAATAATCGACTCATGAACAACGGATTACCTTATAGGTACTTGAAATGGCAGCCAATCGTGCTGAGATGAGGAATTTGCAACGTACGGTTCAAGGACTTACGCAAGCCTTGAATGCATTGGCTCAGGCAGGAGCTGGAGCCGGAGCGGCACCTCATGGCGCAGCTCATGGTACTGGTGAATTGTATCGGAATTTCCGAGGGATGAACCCGCCTAGGTTTGCTGGTTCAACCGATCCTGATGAAGCCGAGAACTGGCTCGACGAGATGGCAAGGATTTTTGAGGTCATGCAATGCACTGACCAGGAGCGTGTTCTCTTGTCCATTTTCCAACTGGAACGTGATGCGCGTACTTGGTGGGAGTCTATTAAACCGACTCTCGGTGACCAACAAGTCTCGTGGGAGGAATTCGAGGAATTCTTCAATGATAAATATTTTTCTGATCGCGTGCAAGAAAAGAAGGCCGCGGAATTCGCAGCTCTGAAGCAGCGAAGCTTATCGGTATCAGAATATGAAGCCCAGTTTGCAAGACTCTCTCGTTATGCGAGACATCTCATTTCAACTGAGAAAATGAAGGCGAAGCGTTTCCTTAACGGTCTTCGACTTCATTATATTAATCAACTGGCACCACTGGAAATTTCTACATATTCTGAGATGGTAAGAAAGGCACAAGTATTAGAAGATACATTGGAAATGACGGAAAGGATTCGTGGTCAAGGTAGTAAGAAGAATCAACAGAAGGCACTCAAGAATGATAAGACTGATTCTGGCACTGGTCCTAACAAGAAAAGACCTTTCACTAGTACTGGTTCTAGTTCTGGTTCTGGTTCGTGGAAGGGCAAGGCGCCAAGACAAGAAGACAAGAAACCTGATTCTGTGGTTCCATTCAAAGGCGTATGCCGATATTGTGATCGTCCCGGTCACAAAATGGAGGATTGTTGGCGCAAGCAAGGTGCATGTTTGCGATGTGGAAGCAAGGAGCACCGCATTCCCAACTGCCCCTTATTATCGGAACAAGCTATTCCGGCAAAACCTCTAAACGTCAAGAAGCCTCAAGGCAGGCTCCAGGCTCTTCATACAAAGGAAAAGGGTATCTCCGAGGATGGTGGACTCGTCGAAGGTACTCTCATTATATCCGACTTTCCGGCTTTTGTTCTATTTGATACTGGTGCAACACATTCTTTTATATCCCGGAGATTTGCTAAGTTATTAGCTATAGAACCTGTTTTGATGGACTCTCCGTTAGAGATATCAACCCCTATTGGGACCAGTTCAGCTATTCAGCATTATTATCCTTCTAGTAAAGTTATGGTGAATGATCGGAATTTTCCAGCCGACTTGATTTGCATAGACATGAAGGATTACGATGTAATCCTAGGAGCCGACTGGTTGGCCCAGTATGAGGTCAATGTTCACTGCAATTCTTGTTCGGTGTCTTTTTCTAAGCACCCCGGATTATTCTTCAAAGGAGTGAAACATCCTAGTCCGGTGTCTCTTATCTCGACTCTTCGTGCTGACAAGTTATTGAGGCGTGGATGCGAAGCTTTTCTGGCTTTTGTTCATGCGTCCCCTGAACAGCAGATCGAGATTAAGGATATTGCTATTGTTCGGGAATTTCCGGACGTATTTCCAGAGGAGTTACCAGGACTTCCGCCTCAGCGTGAAGTTACATTCTCTATTGATCTTATTCCTGGATCATCTCCTGTTTCCAGAGCCCCTTATCGTATGTCTCCTGCGGAATTGCGGGAATTGAAGCAACAATTGTTAGAATTACTCGAGAAGGGTTTTATTCGCCCGAGTGTTTCCCCTTGGGGAGCTCCTGTATTGTTTGTTCGGAAGAAAGATGGTTCGATGAGGTTGTGCATCGACTATCGGCAACTCAACCAGATAACTATCAAGAATAAATATCCACTGCCGAGGATTGATGAGTTATTTGACCAGATTGCTGGAGCTTCGTATTTTTCTAAGATCGATCTTCGATCTGGGTATCATCAATTGAGAATTAAGGAAGATGATATTTACAAGTCAGCTTTTCGAAGCCGATATGGTCACTTTGAGTTTGTCGTTATGCCCTTTGGGTTAACGAATGCACCGGCAGCTTTCATGCAACTTATGAACAATGTGTTCCGACCTTATCTTGATCAATGGGTCGTGGTATTTATTGATGACATTTTGATCTACTCAAAGAGTGAAGAAGATCATGCCGAGCATCTAAGAACGGCTCTTCAATTATTGAGAGATCACCAATTATATGCCAAATTCAGCAAGTGTGAATTTTGGCTGAGTGAAGTGTCCTTTCTAGGACATATTATTACTAAGGATGGAATTTCTGTGGATCCATCTAAAGTGGAAGCAGTCAAGAATTGGGAACAGCCTACTAATGCTACTGAAGTAAGGAGTTTTCTTGGCCTGGCTGGTTATTATCGAAGGTTCATTCAAGATTTCTCTAAAATTGCGGTACCTTTGACCAAATTAACCCGCAAAGAAATCAAGTTTGAGTGGTCAGCTGAATGCCAACGGAGTTTTCAAACTCTGAAGGATTGTTTGACTACTGCCCCTATTTTGACCTTACCTTCGGGTGAAGGCGGTTTTGTGGTCTACACAGATGCTTCTGGTATTGGCTTAGGCTGTGTGCTTATGCAGCATGGCAAGGTGATTGCCTATTCTTCCAGGCAGTTAAGGAAGCATGAAGTTAATTATCCCGTGCATGATCTGGAATTGGCAGCCGTAGTATTCGCATTAAAGATTTGGAGGCACTATTTATATGGAGAATCATTCACGGTATTTTCGGATCACAAAAGTCTGAAATACTTATTTTCTCAAAAGGAATTAAACATGAGGCAAAGAAGGTGGTTGGAATATATAAAGGATTTCGACTTCTCTATCGAGTATCACCCTGGCAAAGGCAATGTCGTGGCTGATGCGTTAAGTCGGAAGCCTGTGGCTAAGTTATCCAGTCTTATGTTACAAGAATGGAAGTTACTAGAGCTGATGGCTAGTCTGGATCTCAATATTGATAATGATCGGATTTTGATTTCCCAGATGCAACTCAAGCCCGAACTGTTAGTGGAAATCAAGCTATTACAAGATATTGATCCCGAGCTAGTCGAGATTAAGGAAAACTTAAGTGGCAGACCTGACTTCTCGATAGCCAATGATGGAAGACTGGTGTTTCAAGGTAGAACTTGTGTACCGGATGAGGCTAATATAAAGAATCGGATCCTTGAAGAAGCACATAGATCCCGATACACTATCCATCCGGGAGGCACTAAGATGTTCAAAGACTTGAAGAGGACATTTTGGTGGCCAAACATGAAAAGGGAAATTGCAGATTTTGTAAGCAGATGTCTTGTTTGTCAACAAGTAAAGGCCGAGCATTTTAGACCGGCAGGTAAATTGAAACCACTTGATATTCCCCAATGGAAGTGGGAGAGTATTGGTATGGACTTTATTATGGGTCTTCCTAAGACTCGAGGTGGCTATGATGCAATATGGGTCATCGTGGATCGATTGACTAAGTCAGCCCATTTTCTAGCTATTAAGTCCAAGTGGACGGTTGATGTACTAGCAGCATTATATCTGAAGGAAGTGGTTAGACTTCATGGTATTCCAGTCAGCATTGTGTCTGACCGAGACCCGAGATTTACATCTCATTTCTGGAAGGGTTTGCAAGAATCTCTTGGTACCCGTCTGAATTTCAGTACTGCATTTCATCCGCAGACAGATGGACAGACCGAGAGAACAAATCAGATTGTGGAAGATATGTTGAGAGCTTGTATGATTGACTTCGATGGCAGCTGGAGTGATCATTTGGCATTGATAGAATTCGCCTATAACAATAGTTATCAATCCAGCATACAAATGGCACCTTTCGAGGCTTTGTATGGAAGGAGTTGTCGTTCTCCATTATGTTGGGATGAGATTGGCGAGAAGCAATGGCTTGGACCGGATCTTGTCTCAGAATCATCACAGAATATTCGAATTATTCGAGACCGGTTACTTGTAGCTCAATCAAGGCAGAAAAGTTATGCTGATAATAGAAGAAGAGATTTGAAATTCCAGATTGGCGAGCATGTATTTTTGAAGGTCTCTCCGTCGAGAGGTATTCGCCGATTCGGTATTCATGGCAAGTTAAGCCCAAGGTATATTGGTCCATTTGAGATCCTTGATCGAGTGGGTGAAGTCGCCTATAGATTGGCCTTACCTCCTCAACTAGCTGGAGTACACAACGTGTTCCATGTTTCTATGCTTCGGAAATACGTGTACGACCCTAGTCACGTCATTCAACATGCGGACCTCGAAGTGAAGAAGGACTTGTCTTATGAAGAAAGACCAGTGAAGATTCTGGATCGGAAAGAGCAACAACTTCGGAATCGTTCCATACCGATGGTTAAAATACAATGGAGTCGGCGTGGAATAGAAGAAGCTGCATGGGAATCCGAGGACGCTATACGGAAGCGTTATCCCGATCTACTCTAGGTAAGCGATATTTTTACCGTATTTTGGTCCAGTGAATTTGGAGGACCAAATTCTTTAAGTAGGGGAGGGTGTAAGACCCCGAGTTTCTGTGCAATTATTTAATTTCGTGAATAGTAAAAAAAAAAAAAAAAAAAATTTTGAATAGTAACTATGGTAAATAGTAAATCGTAATTTTTTTGACTATCATATGAAAATACTTAAAAATGGTAGTTAATTAGTAAACACTATGGTAAACACTTTAGTCTTCTATACTTGACCCTAAGAAAATCAGTTACATGGCTTAATCGATGATTTAAGCTTGACTTAAAAACGCGGAAAACACTATTCACCCGAAAATACAACTACCGTAGAAAAATCTACAAAAATCACATCTGATAGAGAGTATTTTTCTTAGCAACTTTGTCTTCTGGAGTTTCATCAGTAAAAATCAGAAACTCTCTCTATCGATTGAACCGTTGAACATTTGAGTTAAATTATTATGTTAATCTTAAGATTAGGAGATTAACCTTAAACCTCGTGATAAAATTCTATAAAAATCATAATCTGAAAGGGCATGTATTGATTAGCAATTTTGTCTTCTGGGTCAATTTCATTAAAAATCGTTTGGTAACATTTAAAGGAGGTTTTAGTTAACTATTCCTTAATCCATAGGATTAGGCTTAGCTTAAGACTAACCTACCTTGTGGAACACGTGAAAACGTGTTTTAGGTCGGCAAGAACACGGCTTGGACGCAGGGATGGGTTTTGCGGCTCTGACCAGTCTTGTGTGAAGTGTGTGAAGATTTCACACGTTCCTTCAAATGAAAACTATAAATAGAAGCCCCCTTAAGCCTTCCTTAGCAATCCTTAAGCCTAAACAAAGGAGACTCTGCTGCTACGTGCTGTGAAGGCTTCTGCAAATATCACTATTCATCTTCTTCCTCAAGACATCTCTTATTTTCCTTCCTTGGTTAAGGTAGGTAACCATGGCACAAACCTCAAATTTGATAAATGGAATGAAAGGGCATGCTGTTAACTTCTAGAAATCATGTTTTATTATCCATTTGCATGCTTAAACTCATGAATTGAAGCCCCATTACCGGATTATACTTCTGTTTTCAATATCCCCGTGTTACAGAGAAAGACGGCTCCACACGGACCGTTTATTTACTTTAACGGCCCCGTAACGACCGCCATAGAGTACGTCTTAACGGCTTTCATGAACCGTTTTGTCCCCTGGCATTAATCCACGGTTCACCCCAAACCGTTGTACATGCATAACGGTCAACCCGAGACCGCTTTAGAATAAATTTAGTAATATTATCATTTAAGTGTATTTTTTTTATTACGGCTAGAAAACGACCGTTTTACATGATAAATGGCCCTACCATGACCGTTGTACCCTTTTACCCTAGAAACGGCCCCTGACCGACGTGTGTTAGCAGACAGCCGAAGGTAAATTCCTCAGACTAGAACGGCTGTTAGGGAACCGTTGTTTATCCATTTAACGGTCATTCCCAGACCGCTGTTCTCCTGAAAACGGCCGTACTTAGACCGCTTAACAGAAACCTATTTCTGGTCCAATTTTCACCCAATAGGTTTAACGGCCCATTTTCAACTGTTTAACTTCCAGAAAACCTGATTTTTGCTATTCTGACCCATTTAACAATGTTAAATAGTAAAAACTGATAATCCACATAAATAACAAATAATGAGATGAGTAAATTTCTATTAATTGCAGTATCTATTTTGTTAAAGTGAAAATTATTATAATTCACTTGTAACTTTGGATAAATTGGCTAATTACCATAAGCTAAAAATTTACCGTAGGTAATTTCTGTAAATTACTGTAAATCAAAAAAATTATTGGCCAACTTATGGCAAGTCTTTGGCCAATTAACCGGACACTCTATCCGGTAAACTTCACATTTTTACCGTGAGACAATTTACCGTGGTAAAATTACGGTTACATCATGACTATCGTTTTAACTTGATAAATTGACCGATTACCCTTGGATAATCTTCGGTCATACTTGAGCCCGGAATTGACCAATGGACATTAAACTGAAATTGGTTGGTTTAATTGTTATTGGCAACCCGGTAAATATTTCACATAAATTATCTTATATTTAGATCATTATACTTAATACGGATTCTCTAGAACCGTATTTCTTGAAAAATACGACCCAAATGGTTCGTATATTCTCGTTCTTCGGAACTTACTTCTCTTTCTCGAACGGCTTACTGTCACCCGTTCATTCTTGGCCCCGTGACTCGTTACTCATAAGAGTACGGCCCAGTGATTGCCGTACGAATACCTTGTTTTGGGTTTTTCGTTGTGTTTAAACTCTTGAATCAAAGGAGACAAGTGTCGTCCTTTACATCTTGTACCCGACAGAAATTCATCTGATTATATTGGCCATAATTGACTATGTCTAGACGGGGGATCGGTGATCCAATTAAAATGAAATGCCATCGCATCATAAGGGCCCAGTCTGGTCCTGGGGAGAGCGCCCGAAAAGATATTGAGCCCATTGGGATGTTTATGACAAGGGTGAGGCATTACACCCGAATACTTGACTTGACTTGTTACGTCTACGACAAATTCTGGATACTCGACTCGTGTGTATTTACCTGGTTACATGTGTAACATACTTGCTGGCCAAATTTTCTTACTGTTACTTTACTTGTTCATTACTTGATAAATTGCTATATTTCTTGACTGTGCAAGTTATTTCTATCGTCATTCTTTATTTACTGCATTTCATATAAATTGGAAATCAATGGTTAATTACTTAAACCTGTTTGTGGTTATCTACTGAGCGCGTTTAGCTCACTCCTACTGTTTCCCCTCTTTCCAGGTGACGAACTTGTCAGGGATGGACTGGAGTGATATCGAGAGATAGTTTTAGTTTATTGAGTCAGTTTGTACCCGTAGAATTAATGAGAAATTGTTCTAGTTTGATTATTATATGGATGTAGTTGTTCTACCCATTGTACTCAATTTTTATCAATAAAACTCTGATTATTACTTTTCCAACCTTTAGTGCAATGGTTCGGAATTCTTTATTGCTTGCTTGCCTCTAACCGTACGTCCCGAGATTCCGCATCGGGGCGTGACAGTGACAAATGGCTAACTAAGGGTGACAAATAGGTCACTAAGACTAAAAAATAGCCAAAATCAAGCCAAGCTCACGTGATTCACTCAAGTGGACATCGTGCCTTCAAACTCATGACTGACACGTGTTACTAGGCCATGTGGCACCCTTCCATAAAAAACTTTATGAAGAATATTCCCTAATTTCAAATGGATTAATCATAAAAAATCTTCTGAAAATGGTTTTATTTGAAAATGCACCTTTCCTTTTGGGAAAAAGCCTCAAGCCGTCGTGTCCTACATGAAGAGGATTGGCAGGCCAATGAGATGGCACCATACCTTATCTCCCTCGGGCCAATCAGTGGTGATTCTTCCTATGATCTAAAAGTTCCTATGGATCTGGACGGTCCAGATTTCCAACTACCAGATCAAGAGCTACATGCTTTATACCCTACATGCAGAAAAGGAAGTTTTCTGAACGTAGGATATTATATACAAGGGAGCACGAGCTGAAGAAGGCAGACAGAGAGTGAGCTGAAAAAGAGAAGTGTAGGGAGCATACTGAGGAATAGAAGGTTCTAACAGAAGCTAGTTCATCCAAGAGAAGAAGGGAGAAGAAGAAGAGCACCACCATCTTGTAAAGACCTGAAGCAGGAGGACATCTATTCCTTCACACTCTTCTTCATTCCGCAAGGAGAAGAAGCTCCGTCTCTAGCTTCCTGTGGCAAAGGAGAAGCTACTCTCCAAGGAAGTAGCTAATCTCGGAGCAGCCAAGAGCGCCCTCTAGATTACAGACAGGGATCCTTTCATCTTGTTTGAGTTTCCTATATCCTGTCTAAGTTTTATGTTTTGTTATCCTTTTCATTTTGAACATCTATCTGCTGAGACTTTAAACCGCCCCTACCGGTGATAGTAGGAAGACAGACTGAGCTGGTGTGCTCTATTCTGTGGTCTATAAACTGGCCCTACCGGTGATAGTAGGAAGACAGATTGAGCTAGTGTGCTCTGTTTTGTGGTCTGTAAACCATCCCTACCAGTGATAGTAGGAAGACAGACTAAGCTGGTGTGCTCTGATCTGTGGTCTGGCCTTGTGTGCCTTCAAGCTGTGTATCAGCGGTTTAGTGCAGTTGCACTAGGGAAGCCTCACTCAGTTGAGTGAGGGGTGGACGTTGGAATCTAGGTAGAGTCCGAACCACCTTAAAATCTTCATCTCTGTGGTTTGCTTGTGTGACTATCTTTCGCTAGATGCTTGCTTAGGCCAGTTTACATATTTGTGATTGCATCTACCGTGTGAGGTTCTTCCTTTGTGTAAGGATCTTTAATATTCCGCTGTTTTAATCTCAAAAAGGGGGGTAGATCTATTTACCCCTCCCCTCTAGATCAGCCATTCCTACACAACACTCTTTGGGGACAAGATTGAATTTCAGCACGACTTTTCATCCCCAGTTGGACGGACAGACTGAGATGACAAATCAGATTATTGAAGGCATGATGAGAGCATGCATGATAGATTTTGAAGGTGGTTGGCACGAGCACTTACCACTGATAGAGTTTGCATGTAGCAATAGTTATCAATCTAGTATCAAGATGGTATATTTCGAGGAACTTTATGGCAGGAACTATAGATCACCTTTGTGTTGGGGTGAGACTGGAGATAGAAGCTTGTTGGGACCAGATATCGTACAAGATACCACTCAGAATGTTCAGTTAATCAGGGAAAGAATGTAGGTCGCTCAATTAGGGCAAAAGAGTTATGCTGATAACTGGAGAAAAGAGTTGGAATTTCAAGTAGGAGATCATGTATTTCTCAATATATCGCCAACCAGGAGAATCAAGAGGTTCGGCATCAAAGGAAAATTCAGCCCAAGGTATATTGGTTCTTTTGAGATTCTTGATCGAGTAGGAGAGGTGGCTTATAAGATAGCTTTGCCGCCACAATTGGCTGGAGTGCACGATGTATTCCACGTGTCAATGCTAAGGAACTATGTCTATGATCCCTCACATATGGTTCGGCATGATAACCTAGAGCTACAAAAGGACTTCTATTATGAAGAGAGGCCTATAAGGATCTTGGATCGAAAGCTACATCAACTGAGGAACATTGCTATACCTATGGTGAAGGTTCAGTGGAGCAGGCAAGGCCAAGAAGAAGCTACTTGGGAGGTAGAGGAAACTGTTAAGAAGAAGTATCCACAATTATTCTCTGGTTCGTGCCTAACCTTCTTTTAGTACTTGTTGTGAATTTGGGGACCATATTCTCTTTTAGTGGGGGAGGGTGTAGCAACCCAATAAATAAACCCATAATATAAATAAAACTATAAAGCTTAATGGGATTTCAAAAATAAGATCTTATTTTTTTACGGTAATGGGCTAACCATGGGGTTTTTGAAGTAGTCATAAGATTAGGTCATATTAAACCCTAAGGCAAGATCGACCGAGGGTTGGCTACTTGGCGGCTTCAATTAAGGGAAGATACTGATAAGTGGGAAGGAGATCGTGTTTTAATGGTAGTAGGACTTTTTAACCATAGTAAGACTCGTAGGGGATTAAAACCTTACAAATAGGACCCCCCCTTGCGATGGCAGACTCTATTACTATTGTTGCTGGGGATCGTCAAGGCTTAGGCCTCGTTGCTGTTGTCGGGAACCATAGAGAGAGTCTTAGATCGTCTTCCTTTCTTCCATAAAGGTTGGTGTTCTATTGGGCAAAAATAAAAATTGATCATCATGTAGATATAACTGCATGTCATTTTCAATTCTAGATCCGTATCATCATGTTTCATCATGATCACAAGTAGAACTTTGATTTTTATGCGTTCTAGTACCTTTTCGTTTGGAAAGAATTTGTGACCACATCAGTGGACGCATATTAATATGCGCCCTTCCAGGCAGTCGTGGATTCTTGAATCTGCGACAGACCAAAAGATGCGAATTAATACGCGCCCTCTTCTTAGACGTAAATTCCTGTATTCTAGTAAATAGACTCTTAAGATTCAAAAATCTATAACACATGATAGAAACTGTAAAAAAAATTTATTATCTGCATGTTATCATGATCCCGTAAAAATCCTCTTAATTTTCATGTTCTCAAATCTTGAAAAATATGTTTAATTGCAAGAAGGCTAATGTTCTCCCTTAAAAAGAAATGAATAGTGACCTTATATGCATGATTAGATCAAGGTAGTAGAAGAGATTTGAATTAACGTCAATGAGCCTGATGTATATTAAGAATCGTGCCCCTCTAGAAGGTCACAGATTAAAATACGTCAATCTCGAAGACGTGAATTAAAAATATCAAAATTATGTTTTATTTTAAGTTATTTGAATTAACGTCATGACCCAGGATGCCAATTTAGTTTCTGCGCCTTTACGGAAAGATGTTATTTTAATATAACGTCCTTCTCAAAGATGCTATTTAAAGAATTAACAGCTAGACCTGTAAACGGTCGGATACGGAGCAGATAGTGTGATATCCGAATTATATCCGATTAATAATCAAATTATCCGATTAGTAATCGAATTATCCATCAGATACTTTATTTGGATAACGATCGGATAAATATGAATTCGAATTCGGTTCAAATTTTAAACGAATAATTACTAGGCCTACTTAGGGGTGAGTTGTGTTAGCCGTGTGAGAGTATCATATATTATTTTCTCAAAAAAATAAAGAAAGAGTGAATTTTTATTTTATTTGGAGAGATGTTATCAAAAGATTAGACTTCATCTTAAAAAATAGGAGATAACTTACCAAGTGGGTGTAAGTGAATTTTTTATTTTTAAATTATATTTTGAGACAAAAAAAGATAAAAAAGAATAATCAAACATTATATTAAGATTTAAGTTAATTATATATAGAATATGTATATCATTAGATTTTTATCTAAGGGTTCATATTCGATTGGATAATATCCGACACGGATATCTCAATATTTGAATTCGTATCCGATTAATAATCGGATATCCGATATCCGATTAAATTATCCGTCGGATATTTTATTCGGATAATTATCTGATTAAACGAATACGAATTCAATTCGATTTTTAAACGGATAATTGCCATGCCTATTAACAGCTACTGTTCTTGACACGAATTCGTCCAATATGATTTTCAAAGTGTTTTTATCTAATATTGTCGATATTTGGTACTATTGTCTCACTGTCGAGACATAGTCCTTATTTTCAGTGATTTCTATGTTATACACCTTATTTCATGGGGAAGGAAGGACCCTCCGTTGGGAATCCTTCTCACCGAATTGGAATCTCTTTCTCTAAGGCCTCCGTAAGACCTCGACATTGAAGGATTTCCTCTTCGATCATTGGGCAGGTACGCTGTACCCTAAAACCCTAAACCTACTTTAGTCACGTCATTATGAAGAAACGTGACCCCCAGCCTTCATGGAACCCAAACAAGGGGTTCTGAGAGAGTCAAGAATTTGAGGCACCTTATCAAGACACCATTTAATTCGTAGCTATCACACACGTCGCTAAATCATTGAATTTACGTCACTTGTAGTGACGTGAATTACTCGTGCATGTACTGTTCACAAGAATTGGTGACTTAAGACAAGATGCTAATTTCTAAAATTCACGACGCTCTGAGTGGACGCTAATTTTCCCAGATTCTCACATGATTCTCGATCTCAGTCACTCGATATTCTCCTGTTCATATCTGCATCCTTGGAATCAATATTCCTTGATCTTTTAACTTTCAGACTAAAGCTTAATTCTTGAACTCTTGGCCATTAAAATAAAGTGGATGTCTAGATACATACAAGGGATCATTGATCCATACCTTAATGCTTGGCATTAATGGGACCCAATTTGCTCTTGGGAGTAGCACCTGAAAGTATTTGTGCCCATGGGAGCTATTATTGACTATGGTGTGGCATTACACCGAAGTGCTTGACTTGCTAGATTGATCTGGGACATTCCACTCTTGACTCAACTTACTAATGACTTGATGTACTTGAGCCGGAATGGTAATGACTTGAAATACAATGGCTAATATCACGATTACACTACTCTACTATGTACTTGCTAGGACCATACATGTTATTACATTCTTCTTATTATTGTTGTGCCATTCACTATCAACACTATCTATTTTGTTCACTATTCTACCATGAGTTTATTCATGCATAGTTATACTTGCATCCATGTAACATATTAATCACTTAAAGCAAGCCCGATTTATGGAGATGTAATTCCTACTAAGTCTTTGCTCATCTAGTGTTTTTACCATATTTTTTAGGTAATTCAGATGAGGATATCTAGTCTAACGGGGAAGGACAAGATTGAAGAGCGTAGATCCAAATCCTTGTCATCATGTTCAAGCCCTAGCATCTTGTCTAGAGTCTTTTCTTGTCATAGTTCTGGAGTTATGGTCATGTAATTTTATCTTTTATTGAGTCTAGTTAACTGGAGATATTGGAGTATGACTCGGTTATATTGTAACTTTAAGCTTGATTGAATAAAAGTATTTTGATTTGTCATCTTTTTGGCATACTCTGGATTTACGTTTATGAATGCCTCAAGCTCTGATTGACATAATTGAAATAACCATCACGTTCTGGGTTCCCTTTCGCACTCGGGGCGTGACGCTTAATGATGATTCTTGGCTTTTGGCTATAAATGAAGACTTACACCAATTCGAAAGAAACAAGGTGTGGTATCTTGTACCAAATCCTAAGGACCATCCCGTGATTGGAACAAAATGGGTCTTCAAGAACAAACTCAATGAAATGGGATTAGTAGTTAGCAACAAATCTAGGCTTGTAGCCAAGGGATATAGCCAAGAGATGGGAATCGATTTTGATGAATTTTTTGCTCCGGTTGCTAGGCTAGAAGTAGTTCGGATTTTACTGTCATATGCTTACTCTTTGAACTTTAAACTTTATCAAATGGATGTTAAAAGTGTCTTTCTAAATGGGTTTATCAAAGAAGATGTAGTTGTTGAACAACCACTAGGATTTGAAGATTCAAAGCATCCATGCCACGTGTACAAGCTTCAAAAGGCACTATATGGGCTGAAGCAAGCATTGTGAGCTTAGTATGAGAGGTTAAATTCATTTTTCATTGAGAAAAACTTCAAGAGAGGTATGGTGGATCAAACTTTATTTACCAAATCTTCAGACAAAGATATTTTAGTAGTTCAAGTCTATGTTGATAATATCATTTTTGGAGCTACTAATAATGCTTTGTGTGAGAATTTTGCAAAAACCATGCAGGGAGTGTTCGAGATGAGTCTAATGGGAGAGTTGAACTTAGTCCTTGGATTTCAAGTAGAGCAGTCAAAAGAAGGAATTTTCATAAACCAAACAAAGTATTGGATTTCCATGTTGATTTTGGAAATTGGGTTTTAATGATGACAAATTGTGTGTGCATATTGTGATGATCATGGAAGAATGTTTTCTAACCAAGGGTATGTTTATTTTGCTCATACATGATCATATTCAGGAGAAAAAGTCGTTTCAAGTCGACTTCTGAACTCAACAAGTCGTCTTGAGCCAAACGCAAGCTGAAGGACTTATCGTTGACAAATAACTCCATAAGGGTGATAAATAGGCCCTTAGTGGTGACAAATAGGTCCTTAGTGGTGACAAATAGGTGGCCACAGGAGGAAGAAGAAATCGCAAGAAGAAGGGTCGACTCCAGATGAAAGTAGAGTCGACTCTAGTGAAACTCAAGACTAGCTACAATGACACAATCAAGATTGACACAGTTAAAGTCAAAGTCAAAGTTAGACTTTTCTGGGCTAAGCAGAGTCAAAGTCAAAGTTGGACCTTTTTGGACTATAGTGGATATAGAGATGAAAGTGTTGGAAATCACAGAAGAAACACAATGTGAACAAAGCACCAACGGCGACGACCCTCATCAACTAAGGGTGACAAATAGCAAGGTAAGGGTAACAAATGGGCATTAAGGCTGAAAAATAACTTACTAAGGTTGAAAAATAGGTCGCCATGGTGAAGCTATTAAAGGCACAGAAGAAGAGTCAACTCCGTGAAGCTCTGGAGTCGACCCCATCGTCTGTAAAATTGAAAGAAGAACAAATGTGACGGTCCTTTGTTGCTAAGGGTGAATAATAGGTGGCTAAGGGTGAATAATAGATGTCTAAGGGTGAATAATAGGTTGTGAAGGTTGATAAATAGCCAAACCTGTGAAAGACTCAAGCCAGTCACGTCTTCAAAGCCAACTTATCCTGGCACGTGATCCAAGGTAATCTATCACAGTTCCCTAGGCCACTTGTCATCTTTTCAAAAGACCTTTGACACGTGGACCAACTGAAGAATTTCTTTTTGGATAAGATAATTTCTGAGAAATCATATTATCCGTTCTATAAATAGATGCTTTTGTCCTTTGAAGAGAATGAGCTGGAAGAATTGAGAAAAGATCGAGAAAAGAAGTTTTCGTGATAAATCTGATAGTGAGAGAGATCTGGGAGATTAAGAGCTGAAAAAGAGTGAGACGAGAGCTGAAAAATAGAGAGCTACTTGAAGAGCTGAGAAGAACGAGAGAGCAAGATCAAGAGCTGCTGAGCCAGAGAAATCCGTTCAAGATTAATGTGATCAAGACGAATGGTATTTGCAAGGAATAATACATTCGAAGGGTTTCTAAGTTCATCTAGAAGAAGAGAGATAAAGAAGAAGAAGCTGCAGAGAGATTGCGACGAGGAAGCATCATTTGTTGAAGAACAAGAGAAGAAGGAAGAAGAGTGATCGAAAGAGAAGCTCGCCTGCTACTGATTAGAGGATCTATCTTTTGACTTAGAGAGTTTTCTTGTTTAAGTCATTTTATTCTCATTAGCAATCATGTCTATCTATTTCTTCACTCTGGATTTTGAACATCATACTCCTGTGTGTATCTGTGCAATTATTGAGCAGGCTCAAGGTGCTTGAGCGTTTGTGTGTGTGTGTGTGTGTGTGTGTGTGCCGCTGGATTTCAGATCCAGGGAGGTTTGGGGTTCATCTTAGTGTGTGTGTGTTGGGGCTTGTCCCTATTGTTGACACCCGTTTTATGACCAATGAGTTGGCTCATCTTCTTATTTATCTTTATGATGCTCCGAGTTATACGCCGTTCATTGAGCCATCTTGGTCAGCTTTGAGGCTTATTTCATGGGTCATTCTCTTTGATTGGGTCTTGCTCCTTATTCATTTTCCGTGGGTTGAAGCTCAGTAGGCCCTTCATTTTGCCACGCCATTATCTCTGGCGATCTATTGAATAGGCGTTTGATGACGTTTGGCGGTCTATCTTACGACCGTTTGTTGACGCCAGTGTCCAAAGCCAACATCTTTCTTCAAGCCTTATCCTTTCTTATCCGTTGAGCTCTGGCGGTTTATCGTAAGACCGTCAGAGGCATTGTGGCAGTTTTACCTTGGACCGTTTCTTGGCTCCAGAGTGCTGTTCACGAGCTTCTCGCCTGTTGGCCTTATCTTTTGGTGGACGACCGAGGGTGGTGGTCTATCCTTAGACCGTTTGTTGCAAGTGGCAGTTTATCGTAAGACCATTTGTGCAGACAGAGTCCTGCTAGAACTGTTTTTCTCTGCTACGCCGTGGTCGAATTAGAGTTTTGATTTGGTGATTTGTCTCTCGATAGAGATCCTTAAAAGATCCCGTTTGTTTCTATGGAATCTTGGAAGTGTTATCTTTAAGAGTTTGCTTTGCTCTGCCCTACTTTTTCACTGGAATCTCTCCAACTCATCTAGAGAGTTTGAGGGCCTATAAATAGAACCCTTGAGATCATGGGTTGTGGAGGAGATTTCTTGCTATTACGTCGAGGTGCTGCCGCATTCTGGAGTGAGTACCCATCAAGGAAAAGTGCTGTCTACGTCCATTGGCCTTCAAGTCCAGGCAGTATTAAGTTCCAAGGGTTTAATAGTGTTGTTTTCTTCTTTAGTTCCCTCCCCCTCTTCACAGCATTCATAAGCATCTCCCCTCTTCTTCTTCCACGTTCTTTGCATCTCAATCACGTTTTTAACCGTCTTCCCATCCTTTCCACGCCCCACAGGGGTTTAAAACCACCACCCCAGGTATCCACGTTCCCTCCTCCTCTTCTTCTACATTTTTTTGCAGGTCTACAGGGTTCCTAGCACGAGGCCCAACTATTCTGGCCGGCTGGGAGAGGTGGAGATCCAAGTCCCAACTTGCTGTTCTGTGCGCTCTGGCAGCTATATTTAGGACCGTTTGAGGATCTATGGTGGCTTATCGTAAGGCCGTCTCTTGCTCATTAGCGGCCTGATATTAGACCGTTTGCGCTCGTAGAGTTTGAGATTTCAACTCCCGTGGGCGGGTGTTTCATCCTCCTCTTTCCAAGGTACTTACTTTAGCTCTGCTAGTTTAATTACCTTGGTGGCGATCACACTTCCTTAGTTGGGTATTGTTCATCATTGTCATCATCTTGCTTGCTCTTCTCTTTACTTCATTTTCTCCACACCTACGGTGTGTGTTTTTATTTTATTCCTTTGCTCCATGCCCCAGCGTGTGTTTTTATATTTCTTCCTCATGAACATTGATGATATGCCCATGCATCTGATTTTGTGATTGTTTGAGTTAGGTTATTACCTGTTCACACACTTTCACATATATCTCTCAAACCATTACATTCACATCCACATACACCACATCATCACATCATACACAAAAAAATCATCAACAACCCATTTTTTGGCGATCACGGTGGGACATCTAGTGCAAATCGTGTCGAGCTTCTGTTTGACCTACTGCTGTTGATTTGACCCAGTTGTCCTTGTGTTTTCCTCGAATGTTTCGTTTAATTTCCTGCTATTTCCTGCTCTCTGGTCACCTTGGCGGTCCATTGTTCGGCCGTTTACGGCTTAAAGGTGGCTTAGAAATAGGCCGTCTTATCTCTCTGACTGTTTCATATCAGACCGTTTCTCCAGTCACATGTACGCATCCCGATGTTGAGTTTATTTCTACAGTTTTTGCTGTGACTTTCATGCTTGGGTGTTATCTGATCTCATCCTTGGTTGTTATACATATTTACATCATTGTTTGCATATTTAGTTGTTAGTTTTTAGGCTAGAATTTGCATGCGCCCCAGTGCACATCGGATCATTCATATTCATATCATAGTTGCATTTCCTACCTTACTGTGTGAGCCTCTCACCTCCATATTCCTTGGGGTCGACTAGGTGATCACATCCGAGACCTCCATAAGTTCCCATGAGCCGTGGATTCTCACATGGACGCCATGCCGGTTGTACCTTTCCACCCCTTAGGCTTGCACTTTGCATACGTGTGAGATAATTAACCTTAGTCAACCCAAAGTTTAGACCTTATTCCCATATGATTCCTATCTTGAGGGAATTATTATTAATTCAAACCATTAAAAGGTCTATTAAAATCCCTAAAATATTTTCCATCATATCAACTTGTATGACTTGGGTGAAAACTCTCACATTATTTGTGTGGTTTGGGCTTGTCCAAGCCCATTAGTGGTTTTTATGTTGCATTCTTTTATCATCCACATGTTTTGTTGTTGTTAGGCCCACTTAAGTCAGTCCATTTGTATGTCTATTGTATAGTCCATTGTCCCGTGATCCGTTGTCCATTCGTCTTTGCATTAGTGGGTCAGTCCCCTATTGTCCTCAAGCCCATTAAGTCATTACTTCCCCACTTATATTTTTCCTTGATATCCTTGTATTAAGTCTCCATTTGCCCTCATGGAGCATCATTCCAACCCTTTGTATCATTCTTTTTCCCAATCTTCTTTCTATCCTCGCGTGGAATCCTCTTCCCACGCGGGCCCATCTTCCGTGGTCCCTCTGACCCGTCTGAGGAACAGGCTAATTTCATGGCCCATCTTTCAAGCCTTGTTCGCCAAATGGACCCGGCCCAATCCCAACGTCTTATTGCATCACATCTTCATGGGCCTCCTTCTCTTAATGGGCCTTCTCTCATTAATGGGCCTCATCATCTTAACGGGCCCCATTCTCCTAATGGGCCTTATTTTTCTAATGGGCCTCATTCTTCTTCTCCTTATGCTGTCGGCCCAATGGGTCCTTATGCTCATGCTTCTTCAAGGCCTGCATATCCTTCCACTTCTGGAATGGGCCCTTCTTCTTCTCAGCCTGGATCCTCTTATCTGGCCCAATATCATCATTCTGGTCCATATTCATATCCTCTTGCTCAAGTTGGCCCATATTCTTCTCGATCTCTCCCTACTCAGGAGATGATAGCTCAAGCCCAACACTAGCTTGATGAACTCTAACGTCAAATCGATCCCAAATCCTCCTTAAGTATTCCATTTGCATTCCAAGGTCTTCGGCTTCCGCCATCTTCACAAATTCCCGCATATCACCGTTATGGTGGAGTCGGTGACCCGTATGTGCACTTGAAGGAATTTATTTATGAGTCGGCCCAGTTTCGACATGACCAAAGCTTGATGGCCTATC
The DNA here is from genome assembly GCA_022559845.1 of Amorphophallus konjac. NCBI lineage: Eukaryota > Viridiplantae > Streptophyta > Magnoliopsida > Alismatales > Araceae > Amorphophallus > Amorphophallus konjac. Next base: position 149,629,460 of record CM040118.1, read on the forward strand.
TATTCGGTCTATCTTTGGAAGGCCCGGCTCGGGATTGGTTCTTCTCTCTTCCGTAAGAGCAAGTTGTGAATTTTCAAGCTATGCAAGAGAAGTTTATTCAGCAATTTCTGGACCAGGTTGGGCCCAAGTATTCTATGGTGGATCTGGCCCATGAGAAGATGGAGTCCGAAGAGGATTTTTGCACCTTTGCCGACCGCTGGCGTCGCCTTGCCGCGCAAGTCCCGGGGCACATTCCGGAGCAAGAACAAATCAAGATGTTGATATCCAATGCAACGCCCGAGTACCTCTTTATCTTAGCTTTGAACGATATCACCTCATGGCAACAGCTTTATAGCCGAGCCCGCTTCATCCACCAACAACTTTTATGTTCCCTTGACCCCGAGTCCCCTCCACCTTCTATGCCCACATACGCCTCCTATCCATCATCTCCCATCAGTCAGCCCTCCACGAGTCAGCCCTCCACCACATATCCTTCCATGAGTCAGCCTTCCACTCCCACATACCCATATACCTCCACGTATCAACCCTCCATGAGTCAACCTGCCGCCATCCACAGTCAGCCCTCCGCCGTTTCATCTCCGCAAGCGTCCCCACCTCCAATCGAGGAAACATTACACCCCGAGTAGGTGGATGCCATCTACAAACCTCCTCGCTTTGCTCCACATACGCCTCCATCGAGTCTCTTCATTAGTTGCCATGTGCCTTTGCCTTCGCAATCCCCACAACCATCTCCATTATCCTCTCATACCCCTCAGCATCCGCTTTGCCCGAAGCGAGCTCCTCGTTCTCCGTTGCCGAAATCATTTACCGATATTTTCAGGGCTTTAATGGCTACTCACGCGTTGCAACTCCCTCCGGTTATGCCTTTCTGACCTGCGGTCGGGGATTCGCTCCAATTTTGTGATTTTTATTATCAGCAGGGGCATTTGGTTGAGGATTATCCCGAGTTTTAGGAACTGGTTTATGGTCTGGAAGGCAAGAAGATGATCGATTGGGCCGCCACGCATGAAGCTAGTTTAAATCTCCACAGCAAGCAACAGCAGCAGCATGCACCGCCTAAGCAGCCTCCTCCATCTCTACAAGTCCTGGGGCACCCCCGTGATCCTTTATCTAATGTTGCACCGGCTCTGTCACCTACTCCAATACCCGTTCCTTCACTGTTACCTTCTTCCACCACATCTTCACAACCTCCACAAACCCAAGCCTCTGCTCAGGATAGTGCTCCCATTACCATAACTTCTTCCACCCCCGCTTCTACCCCCAATGCCACTCGTCGCGTTGTGTCGATACATCGACGGTGGGCACCACAACCCCCTTCTTCACCCTTGCCATGTCCACCATCCTCTCCATCGACCACATCACCATGTCCACCATCCTCTCCATCACCTATACCATCTCTACTACTCTCACCATTGCCTAAACCTCCATCATCCTCGCCATCACCTTTGCCCGAGCCTGAGCAAGCTTCGCCTTGGCTGCCCTCGCCCGAGCAAGCCATACCTCCACCCTTACCTTTGCCTCCACCTAAACACACCATCCTCGTTTAAACCTCCGTGTCTTCCGAACCTATTCCTATTACCTCCACTTCTCCATCCATTTCTACCCCTCGGAGCGGGTGTGTGCTACCTACAGTGCCCCTTGGGTCTGGTCCCCAGGGAGACAATAACCCAAGTCAGGATGATTCAGTGCCGGTCTTGCATTTCAAGATTCAGGATTTTATCTGTCGGATGCCGATCCGCATCTTGGTCCCTGGTCATTTTGGGGATGATGCGCCTCCACTTTCAAAGATGACAGTTGCTAAGAAGAGTTCCCTTACACTGATGCCAGTTTCTTCAAAAGCGAGGCCGGTGGCAATCTCTTTGCTCGCCATAGAGTACACCGTTGACGCTATTATTTCTCCTCGCTCCGTTGCCATTCAGATGACAGGCCAAGAGGGGTTGTCTACCCAAATTGTGCTAACTTTTACGGCCGCCAAGCATATTATGAATTCTATATTCAAGGGGTAATTGGTCGTATCTTCTGCACTTTCAAAGGATATTCTGCACATTCTATGTAATCTCCCTCGGTTCATTAGCAAGTCGGCCACGTCAACGCCGCGCATGACACTCCCTCAAATTCATCACGCTCTTCTATTAAAGGAGTTGTACTTCATGCTCGATTACTGAGTGGAAATGCCGAATCTCATGTTGCTAGTGCCAAGTGACAAAACTCCAAGGTTTTCTGATATTCATTCATTTGAGGGGTCAGCTGTTCAAGAATCTCCGCATATGGTTAGTACCAAGTGTCTAAGGGCAACCGCCCCGGTAAGGCTGCATGTTCATAATCGCACCAGGCCGTCTACTAGATGGGCCCGTACTTTGAGAAGACACTACAGATCAAGAAGCCCGAAGGTCCAAGTTTGTGCTAGGCGGGTCCATTACAAGCCAGTTTCAGCTAAGTGGCGGCGTCAGTTCAAGGGCCGTCGATTGTGCACTTAGGGGTCCACTCCCTCTTCCCCGTCTGTTCATTCATCTTTCCTTCTGCTCAGCTCCCACCCTTGGGTGGTGTACCTTCCTTATTCCAATCCCACGTCCATGATCTTCTCCTTTCTTCCTGGGTCCGTAAACCCCCACTCTTCTCATCCGATTTTGCCAGACCCTACTTATTCTTACTGTCTTAGGCCTCGGCCCACATCATCCTTTCATCCCGATCTAGGGATTTCTTCTTCTGATCCTTCTCCTCCGATATCTCTGGGTTTCGTCTCTAATTCTCCTTCCCCGACTCTGTCGGGTGATTCTACTTCTTATTCCCCGACCTTGTCGGGTGTCCATGATTCTCCTTTTCCGACTCTGTCGGGCGATTCTCATTCTTCTTCCCCAACCCTGTCGGATGTCCATGATTCTTCTTCTCCGACCATGTCGGATGATTCTTCTTCTCATCTTCCTATTCACTCCTCTTCACCCTTTCGAGGGCGTTGCCCTTTTTCATGTTATTTTTGAGGCTTTAGTCCGCCATGATCTCAGTTGATCTATTTATTATGTATCTGGTTCCTTGCTATCAGGGTCTCTGTGCCTTAACGAGAGAGTTCTTGCCCTCGTCTCTCTTCCTTTTTATCCTTCTTCGTCCAGTTTGATGTCTGCCGCTCCTCCATGTCGAGGAATCTTGAAACCTTGTTATCCTCTCCCTTTCATCCTGACAAGCAAGGAATACAAAGCTCGTGCTGCCCGAAGCTCGATGATCAAGATCATGTCAGGACGCTGGTTTCCATGCTATGAATTTGCAATGTATCTTTATTTTTTGAAAGAACATGCTATTATCACTTATTTACTCCTGTACACGCTTATAATAATCCTATTCCTCAACATGGTTAAGTGGCTTTTAGAAATTTGCATAGTTAAGTTTAGATCAAAACGAGTTCGCTTCTGCACATTATTAGGCTGGTGATAGCTCTGTGCTGGGAGTCTAGTTTCTTTCCTCGATTGTTGAGGGTGACCTTTTAGCATGGGTTTTCACACACCACACGGCAAGCCATAGCCGATCTCTCTGAGTAACACCGTTGCTGCTTTGGCCATACTTTGGGTATGCACAAAGGTATTTTCTTTTCTCTGCTCGCCCAAATGTAGGGGCAAGAGATTGACGGATGAGATGACCAACCTAGGTGCTCCCTAATACGAGAGAGGTCTCAAATAGGGGTAGTCTTGGCCCTCGAAAAGTGAGCTTTCATGCTATATCTGGCCAATAAGGACTATGTCAAAATCTAAAATAAAAATGAATTATTCAAAATTATGGAAATCAAAGGCATGGCAAGAGTGGCAGTATAGTTCCCTGCGGGACATCATGAGCTTGGTCACATGTGTGCCTAATAAATATGGTTCTCAAAATCAAAGACACAAAGCCCCAGCGCAACAGACTATATCTTTGAGGGTTAGTGCCCTAGAAGGAATTCAAGTCCTGATATTTCCCATCCTGCACAAAGCTTGTCTCCAATTTTTCTTCTGCTCCTCCCTCTTAGGCTGGGTTAAATCCCTGGTATGGCCTTAGTAGGGGCACCATTCTTTTGAGGCAGTTGGGTGTGGCGAGCCACCCTCACATGCACGCCCTGTTTAAGGGAAGCCTTTAATGAGAGGGATAGGAACGACGATCCCTAGCCAGTAGTTTGAGCCCGCCTTGGGTGCTGCGGATTGCTATTTCAAAAAAAAAATAGATATTCCAAAATCAAAAAAATCAGATATGTTCAAAAATAAAAAAATCAAATATTGTAAAAAACTCAAAAAAAATAAGTTTTTCAAAATCCAAAAAAAAATCAAATACTTTGAAAATAAAAAAATCAAATATTGTTGAAAATCCAAAAAAAATCAGGAAAATTGAAAATTCTAAAAATATTTGTCTTTTTTGTTCCTTTCTATCTATTTGTTTTGAGGACGGATATGATTCGTTTTCTCAGTGTGCAGGTCACAGGTACTCAAGCTTCCTTGCTCCATATCTTTCGCTTTGCCTCCTGTTCATGTCTTTGATCTGATCTATTCTCTTCTTCAATCTATATCTCTTGATCTGTTCTGAAGCTCATGTTCTTCTCAGCTTATTTAAACATGATCATGTCTTTATGAGAAGGTATTGCCTCACGACTATGAACCTGGCGGTTCTGCTTCATTGTAATCTTGGGCTTTGATTGAAGGGCGTATTTGTCATGTCTTTTATCCCGCCGTGTCCTTGTCACGTGTTTATGTCTCTCCGTGTCGTCCCACACATGTTGTTTTGTCCCTCACCGCGTGTTGTTAGTTGTCTTACATATGTTGTTAGTCGTCCATTTATGTCCCGTGTGTTGTCCCAATCGTGTGGTCATCCCTCATATTCTTATCTCAACCGTGTGGTCATCCCTCACATTCTTGTCCCAACCGTGTGTTGTCCCAACCATGTGGTCATCCCTCATATTCTTGTCCCAACCGTGTGTTATCCCACCGTGTTATTGTCTTGTCCCACCATGTTCGTACATGCATGTTGTTTGTTCATGTCATTGCATATGTGTGCTTGTTTATCTTTGTTATGTTATGTTGCATTGTTTTCCATTCATTTGATCGTTATGTTATGTTGTGTTGTCTGTCGTTCAGTTGATGGTTATGTTATCTTCGTTATGTTCATGCTTGTTTGTTTATATCATGTTCATGTTGTTTGTTGTGTCTTATTGGAAAATTTATAAAAATCTGAAAATCAGAAAATCCAAAAAAAAAAATGCCATTTCGCTTGGCAGGTAAGTCAGGTATGGCTCTCTATCCCTGCTCACTGTTGCATTATTATATGGTATCTATGATATATCATCTCGAGAACCGGCTTGTCATTCATGTGTTCCGGGATCTGATGTTTCCCTTTAACAAAAATGATGATGATCTAGGTGCACCTGTTTAATCGTTGGATAGGCCGTTAGGTTGGAAGAGTTGGGGGACGATGGTTCTATCTTGCACGCCGTGGTTGCAGATTGTGACTTGACCCTGATTTATCCAGTCTAGTAATATTATTCTCGAGTATCTTGCTATTTTATCCTTTCTTTGCATTCGTTTTGATGATTTCTTTATTTTAGCCCAGCATGCATCATGCGCATCTTTGAGCATTCATGTGCCCTCAGCTGTCTGAGTGTCTCAGTAATGGTGGATAACTATGTGTCCATGATCTTGAGTAAGGAGAGTCATTCCACTCTGAGTTGGAAGGTTTCCTTTGGTCTATTTGCTCAGTTTGGTTAGCTGGGGATTCTTGTCTGGAGTTTAGTTACTCGTCTCTTTACTTTTCCACTTGCTCCGACCGCCTATCAGTTGTGTGTTCCAGTGAGGAGGTTGGTCGTGTTTTCCTTTCTTTTAGTTGTTAGTTCCTCCAGGCATGCATCATTCGGTTTGGCCGTTCCTTGTGATTGATTCGAAGTTTTTCAGAAGATTCCTATCACTCATTGGTTGAGGACGGGTGTCAGTTTACCTTGACACCCGCTTTTCAGTCCACTCCGTTTCATTTCTGCTTCACTTCCATATTCCATGTCACTTTCGCTTCACCTCCGCTCGTTCCCCTGCAAAAAGGACGTTAAGGAGGGGCATCTGTTGACACCCGTTTTATGACCAATGAGTTAGGTCATCTCCTTACTTATCTTTATGATGCTCCGAGTTATACGCCATTCATTGAGCCATTTTGGTCAGCTTTGAGGCTTATGTCATGGGTCATTCTCCTTGATTGGGTCTTATTCTCCTTGATTGGGTCTCGCTCCTTATTCATTTTCCGTGGGTTGAAGCTCAGTAGGCCCTTCATTTTGCCATGCCACTATCTCTGGCGGTCTATTGAATAGGCGTTTGATGACGTTTGGCGGTCTATCTTAAGACCGTTTGCTGACGCCAGTGTCCAGAGCCAACATCTTTCTTCAAGCCTTATCCTTTCTTATCCGTTGAGCGCTGGCGGTTTATCGTAAGACCGTTAGAGGCATTGTGGCAGTTTTACCTTGGACCGTTTCTTGGCTCCAAAGTCCTGTTCACGAGCTTTTTGCCCATTGGCCTTATCTTTTGGTGGACGACCGAGGGTGGTGGTCTATCCTTAGACCGTTTGTTGCAAGTGGCGGTTTATCGTAAGACCGTTTGTGCAGACAGAGAGTCTTGCTAGAACTATTTTTCCTTGCTACGCCGTGGCCGAATTAGAGTTTTGATTTGGTGATTTCTCTCTCGATAGAGATCCTTAGAAGCTCTCGTTTGTTTCTATGGACTCTTGGGAGTGTTATCCTCAAGAGTTTGCTAAGCTCTACCCTAATTTTTCGCTGGAATCTCTCCAACTCGTCCAGAGAGTTTGAGGGCCTATAAATAGAACCCTTGAGTTCATGGGTTGAGGAGGAGATTTCTGGAGATTACATCGAGGTGTTGCCGCGTTCTGGAGCGAGTACCCATCAAGGAGACGTGCTGTCTACGTCCATTGGCCTTCAAGTCCAGGGAGTATTAAGTTCCAAGGGTTTAATAGTGTTATTTTCTTCTTTAGTTCCCTCCCCCTCTTCATAGCATTCACAAGCATCTCCCCTCTTCTTCTTCCACGTTCTTTGCATCTCAATCACGTTTTTAAACATCTTCCCATCCTTTCCACGCCCCACAGGGGTTTAAAAACCACCACCCCAGGTATCCACCCTTCCTTTTGCATGAAATTTAGTTTATTTGCATTATAGTTGCTACACTTGTCCTAGGGCTAATTTGGGTTATTTTTCTGTGCTTCTACATTTTTTTTTCAGGTCTACAGGGTTCCCAGCATGAGGCCCAACTCTTCGGGCTGGCCGAGAGAGGTGGAGATCCAAGTCCCAACTTGCTGTTCCGTGCGCTCTGGCGGCTATATTTAGGACCGTTTAAGGATCTGTGGCGGCTTATCGTAAGGCCATCTCTTGGTCATTAGCGGCCTGATATTAGACCGTTTGCGCTGGCAGAGTTCTAGATTTCATCTCCCGTGGGCGTTCATCCTCCTCTTTCCAAGGTACTTACTTTAGATTTGCTAATTTAATTACCTTGGTGGCGATCACACTTCCTTAGTTAGGTATTGTTCATCATTATCATCATCTTGCTTGCTCTTCTCTTTACTTCATTTGCTCCACACCTACGGTGTGTGTTTTTATTTTATTCCTTTGCTCCACGTCCCGGCGTGTGTTTTTATTTTTCTTCCTCATGAACATTGATGATATGCCCATACTTCTGATTTTGTGATTGTTTGAGTTAGGTTATTACCTGTTCACACACTTTCACATATAACTCTCATACCATTACATTCATATCCACATACACCACATCATCACATCATATACAAAAAACCATCAACACATGTGTGTGTGAGCAGACTTGACCTGTGTGTGTTGTGGAGCTTTGCTCCGTGTTGGGGAGTTCTCCTCATGCTGGTTTTACCAGCAAGTGGAAGACACACCAGTTTGGTGAGCAGTGGACGTAGGGAGCCTGTCGTGGTCCCGAACCACCTTGAAAATCTACATGCCTTGTGGTTTGATTTGTTCGATTGTTTCCTTGTCTTCTACCTCAATCATAGGTACATTCTACACACACTGCACGCTTAATAGTTGTACACTGTTCACATATATTGCTACATGCTATTTATGTTCACACATATAGGGTCGTCTTAATCACACACACTTTTCTTGTTTGCATGCTAGTTGTATTAGTGTCTAACTAGATCTCATGATAGACTTATTGTTAATCTTTCATATATCTTTAGATAGTGAGGTTGTGTTTAGATTCCGCAGAGTGGAGTCGTTGAGAGTTTTAATTGGTCACCATTTTTTATAGAGGGATCTATTCACCCCCCCTCTAGATCCATCTTCCTGCACCATGGTACCCAACAATTGGTATCAGAGCAGGCTCTACTGCCACAAGATCTAACGATCTTTAAAGAGATCCGAGTGCGTTTACAATCATGAATTTTTCTGTTGATCAAATATCAATGAATTGTTTACCTATCTTTACTGGTTCTGATTTTGATTCTTGGCTAGGCAAATTGTGTGGACTGATTATGTAATACCCTGGATCCTTATTGGGTCTTTCGGACCCTTTTTGAAAAGTTTCGGATCACTTTTGTGGGTCTTGAGTTGAGTTTTACGATCCGTGTGGGTTTTTCTCTCGTACAAGTTACGGAACCCTGTGGTGAGTTTATTTTTTAGTTCATCTACTCAAGGACGTTACAGAAGCGATGTACTCTTTGAGAGGATCGGTTCGGCTATTTTTGCGTATTTGTATGAATTAGTGGATTTTTGACTCGAAAATCAGGATTTTCAAAAATTATGAAAATTTCCTAATTTCTTTCTATTTATTCCATTTCACCCTCTCTCCTCCCTCATTTCTCACCTCTATTTCTCTCTCTCATTCTCTCTCCTCTCTGGGTCTCTCGACGCGGGGTGCACACCGTTGCGGAGCTGGCCGAGGCGAGGACGCGATGGAGTGATCGGGACGCGGAATGGGGCGACGGTTTGAGCGTGGCGAAGTGCGATCCCTCGGTGGATTCTGAGATCGGCGTGGTTCGTGTTTTGGCATTTTCGACGCGGTTTAGTCGCTTCGGCGCACGGTTTCTTTGGTGGAGGTAGGGAGACGGATCACCCACCTTTTCTGCACCTTTCCTCATAGTTTCATGTGAAATGGTGCGAGAACGAGCGAGTTTGGGCTCCTTGTGGTTTTGTGGAGTTCGTAGGGTTCGCCAAAAAATGGCGACGGATTTTAGATCAGTTAGTGTCAATGGACTCCCTGGAACGTCTGCATTCATAGTCATTGATTTCGTCGTGATTGGTGGTCACTCGAGACCGTTAGGAGCCCGGGAAGTCCGATGACTCCATTTGGGTCGATTTCAAGAAATCGCCCGTTTCTCGCTGTTTCTTGGCCGATTTGACTTGGCCGATTCAACTCCATTTGGTTGACATAAGACCTTGTGCGTTCTCAGCTGTTCTGTCTAGCCCGAGACAGTGGCTCTGGATGCCCCAGGATATCATCTTACCTCAGTTTGCGTGTCTAGATGTGCTGAGGGTTCTTGGTGTTCCCTCAAATAATTGTGAGTCGTTTCCTTCGATTGTGCCATTTCCTCTGGCTTACGAATAGACTGATTGGCAGCTTCTTCCACTTTGTACGATGATCTTGACTACGAGTCGTGAGACTTAGGGATCGTTGTGTCAGCAGGTCTAGTTGCCTTGTCCTGAGTCTTTCGGCAGTGGCGTACTGCCTTGGTGCTTCGTAGTATGTGCGACAGTGCTTCTTTGCCTGTTAGTACTATAACACTTGTGTTTCAGAGTTCTGTGTCTAGTGAGCCTCCACTAGTCGTAGCCTAGCGATGCGTTACGGCGTGTCGACCCACCTGGAAGTGGTGGCGTGGCAGTTCTCGAGATACGATTTTTAAGCTAGTTCCGTGGGCCCCTACTTAACGGTAGTGTCCTGCTAGGGGGGAAAACTAGCTAGAGGCCTAGCTCTAGGCAAGAGACGGTGTGTGCACACGTGGTCAGGGGCATAGGACTTGCGCCGACGGGCGTGACCCTGACTGGTCACTCGTTACTGTGGTTCTTGTTCTGGTTATAGTGTCTTAGTCTCTGCCGTGTGCTAGGCAGCGTAGGTGAGACACTTGAGGCACAGCATAAGACGTCAGTGGACGCAGCTGGCTATTCTTCTAGTGGGGAGGTGCTTCCGTCACGTGACGCATGACTCTCGTGTTTCTCGGAGTCTGTGTTCCCCTTCCGAGTTAGCATGTTCTTGGTTCTGTCCAAGATCAGCTTCCCCTACTGAGTTGGTCTGTGTTTGGGTTGTCCAGGACTAGCTTGTTGTGGCATGCACGACGCTCCAGTCATGTATATAGTTGTGTTTAGGGGGAGCTTGCACGGCAATCCAGTCGTGTGAGCTGTAGACTCTGTCTCGTCAATCTAGGTTTTTTCCTAGGCTTGTGTGTCTGGTCTCGTAGGCCTTTGTCTTGGGCCTCATGCTTGTCGACATATCGGTAACTCCTGACCTTTCGAGTTCAGGGTTAGCCCTTCTACGTTGCTTGGAGTAGCTTAGGGTCCGAGGTCATCTCGGTGGACGTGTTTTGTAGGTACGGCTTCTTCCCTCTTCCCTTACCTGTTCCCTACTCCTGCTTCCTTTTCTTTACAGCTTTGTAGTTTAGTTTTCCTGCTTTACTACTACTGCTATTTTAGTTGTTGTTCAGTGTTACTGCGTTGCTTTTCAGTGGGGATCCGCGTGACCCGTACTGGGCCAGTGACACGAGGCTCACCCTTGCTTTTCAGGTGTGGTTGTCTCTGCTTCCTTCGAGGTTCCTAGTGTGGCAATTTCGTAGTTGCAAGCGGTACCTACGTCGGGCTTCCCCCGACCTCATTGTACGTTTTTTTTTCTGTTGGACTGTACTTGTCTTTCCTTTGGACTGGACTCTGGTATATTTGTTAATTTTAAACTGTTAATTAAAAAGTAATTTTATTTCTGCTACTTTAGCAAACCTGATTAATGAAATTTAATTGCTTACTGTTATATCTGCAACTTCAATGTACTACACGACAATCCTTTTTCCCTTCGGAGCTTTACAGCTCTTGGGAGGCTTCACGGGTTCCAAGTGGTATCGGGTCTACTCGGTAATCCTATCGGGTATATCGGGTATTCGGAGTCCGGGTAATCATAGGTGGTATCATAGCATTGTTGTGTGAAGTACATGGGAATCCGAGATATACAGTGTCCAGAGTCTTGAAAGTCCAGTACAGTCTTTCGCTGGCTTAGGTTTCACGATTCTTTGTTGCTCTATTTTTCGTGTGTTGCCTTGTGTGTGCTGTGTTGGCACTGTACGAGATGGTTTTGCTCTCATCAGGATGCGACGGGATGCTCCTTTTCATCGTGGTGTTCGTCTCGATCATGCTGTACTTGGCAGAGTTCGTTGGTAGGCTTGAATCTGCAGTACATTGTTCGAGATTTTTTCGTGGTTTGTTCAAGTGGTTGGTGACTTTTTGAGTTGGTGTGATGGTCGTACACGTTCTTACGTTGTTTTGGTCGTCCCAGCTTGAGTCTGTGCAGCTCCCGAGGTGTTTCATTTCTGTTGAAGTGATTGCTTTGTTGCCTCGATTGAGAAGATGCTCGAGCGAACCTAGGATTTTCCTTCCTGGTGAGCTACTGTTAATCAAGCTTGATGTTTCTCATCCCGTCTAGTGGAGTCTTTTCGAGATAAGCCTTAGAAGTGCTGTCTTAATGAGACCTTTGTCCTGTGTCTATTTAAGTATGGACAATATTTTTTCTGAGCCTAATCTGCTCTTTGTTCTATAGTTGCTTGGCTTTGGACCTAATCCTTGTGTTAAAAGCCGTTGTGCACCGTGTTCATCGTGCCGTGTCTAGCGACCGATGTGTTGTGAAGGCTCATTTATTCTTTCAAGATGTAATGCTAAGCTGAGATTAGCCTTTCTTTGTGCTTTGTGCTGAAGCTGGTACTCTCCTTTGTTTGCACTTTGTGACTTGTGATCGGTTGTTAGCAGGATCAGTACTCGTGGCGTAATACCATGCGTGTGCTGAGATGCGAATGTTGAGATGTTTTCTGATGCCTGTGTGCGTTGTATGAGTGCACAACAGAAGCGTGTGGGCTGATAACCCACGGGTCGAGGATTGTTGGTTGTAAGATTCTGACCGGTCGAGAGAATTGTTCCTTCTCAATGTGACTTCATTTTGGCTTCTTGTGCCTTGATGTGGTCTCTTGCTGTGTCGTTGCTGGAGTCATTCTGGTGTTGGCATCGACATTTGTGAGTATTAGGGAATATGTCAGAATTTCTGCTAGTTGAGTACCCTCTGCTCTGCAATTCTTTCTTGGGTGTTGTGCTCTCGAGACGTGATCGTGGTCCTTGAGATGCGTTTCCCAAGATTATTGTTCATGTCATTGTGGGTCTTTCCTTGGTAAGCTGCTCGTTGCATGACTAGTCCATTATAGTCGTGTGTTCATCTGTTATCATGCCGTGATGTGACCCAGCTTGCAGTTGTGTTCCATGATTCTGTGTCCGGTACGGAGCCGGGATCCTACAAGTGCTGCCATTGTTGTCGTTTTGTCGTTGTTTCTCTGTGAATTTGTCTTAGCATCATGTGGATTGTGATCTTGTCGGTTAGTTTTGCTGCACTCTTCTCTCTTGGTAGAGTTAGCATGCGACTCGATCGGATGTAATATCTGAATGAGGACTGACTTGATTGTGTTTGTGGTCCGGTGCTGTCATTGACATCTTGTGTGCCAGGCGTCTCTGTTGCCTTTGGCACTAGAGCCGATGTTGTCGAGCTGTCAGCTGAGAGGACTATGCTTCCTTGTTTAGGCTGATGCTTGCTGTGTCTTTCGTTTTGTTTTATCGATATCTGTTGTCGTGGCATGAGTCGTGTCTCCTTTCCTATTAGACGTAAACGACGTTGCCTTGTTTCGGAGGTGTCAGACTTGTGTTCACTTGTGTCGTGCTCGATCCCGAGCGTGTACTTGTGATTATGGTCTGACTATGTCCCTCTGAATTATGTTTTTTGAGATTCGTGCTGTTTCAAGTTGTGTCTTGGGGTTTATTCATCCCTGCTTCTTCTTGTTTGTTCCTTAAATTTTGAGGATGAAATTTCTTGAAGGAGGGGAGGCTGTAATACCCTGGATCCTTATTGGGTCTTTCGGACCCTTTTTAGAGAGTTTCGGATCACTTTTGTGGGTCCTGACTTTAGTTTTACGATCCGTGTGGGTTTTTCTCTCGTACAAGTTACGGAACTCTGCGATGAGTTTATTTCTCAGTTCATCGACTCGAGGACGTTACAGTAGCGATGTACTCTTTGAGAGGATCGTTTTGGCTATTTTTGAGTATTTATCTGAATTAGTGGATTTTTGGCTCGAAAATCGAGATTTTCAGAAATTAGGAAAATTTCCTAATTTCTTTCTATTTATTCCATTTCACCCTCTCTCCTCCCTCATTTCTCACCTATCTTTCTCTCTCTCATTCTCTCTCCTCTCTGGGCCTCTTGGCGCCGGGTGCACACCGTTGCGGAGTTGGCCGAGGCGAGGACGCGATGGAGTGATCGGGACGCAGAATGGGGCGACGGTTTGAGCGTGGCGAGGCGCGATCCCTCGGTGGATTCGGAGATCAGTGCGGTTCGTGTTTTGGCATTTTTGGCGCGGTTTAGTCGCTTCGGCGCACGGTTTCTTCGGTGGAGGTAGGGAGACAGATCACCCACCTTTCCTGCACCTTTCCTTGTAGTTTCACGTCAAACGGTGCGAGAACGAGCAAGTTTGGGCTCGTTGTGGTTTTGTGGAGTTCGTAGGGTTCGCCAAAAAATGGCGACGTATTTTTGATCAGTTAGTGTCAATGGACTCCCTGGAACGTCTACGTTGCATAGTCACTACTTTCGTCGTGATTGGTGGTCACTCGGGACCGTTAGGAGCTCGGGAAGTCCGGTGACTCCATTTGGGTCGATTTCAAGAAATCGCCTGTTTCTCGCTGTTTCTTAGCCGATTCGACTCTCGTTGGAGTCTAAATGTTGTATATCATCGTTATGGATGTATCCCCTTCGTTTCGGAACGAACGGGGCGTGGAAAGGCCACGATCGGGCCGATCTCGTCGTTTGCTCGCCGTGATGCCTACACGGTTTAACGGTAACCGCGTTGGGCTTAGAGCGGCTGGTTTTGGACCGTTTAGAGTGAGTCGGTGGGCGTCTGTGCGGTCGCGTGACAGACCGCCCAATGGATGGCGCAGCCAGGTTTGAGCCATCCAGTCCACTTGAGCGGCCCGCATCTAGCCGTTATGTGTTTTCCTTGGTGTTGAACGGCCCTGCGTTGACCGTTCAATCCCCTCTAGCCTATTGGGCGGCCGGTCGATAGACCACTCAGTGGGTTGAGGTATTTCATGGGGCGGATCACCCTTGACCGCTCTATGAGTTGGGTGGCCCTATCTGGACCGTTTTGACTATCGTTTGACCGAGTACTGTAGTAGGTCGGTTCGTGTCGGGCGGCCTCCCTCATACCGCCTGGTTCCCCTGAGCGACGTCATGTGGACTATTCAGCCCATTAAGCGGCCCCTTTGTGACCGCCCAGTGAGTTGACTCCGTAGTTGTGTCATTTGGCCGTGATGGCCTGATCCGTGTCCGTCTGTCTATGTGTGTGTCATAGGATGGTTAGTTAGTCCGTGTCGCGGATCTTCTATAGATCGCTTGGTGGTTCATTAGGCAGGTCAACTGGAGTTGACTGAGTATAGTGGCTCATCCTTGACCGCTACAGTCACCTCGTGGCTCTACCCCTGACTGCCAGTGTCCCTGTCTCTATGTGCATAGTGGCTTCCTCCTTGACTGCTTGGTTTCCCTAGCAGCTGAGTGATGGATCGCTTATGCCCAGAGTGTCGCTTCCTGTCGTTTCGATTTCCGCATGTCTTGGCTTGACCTTGTGGTTGCCGTTCCCGTGGATATCTTTTGATGTCCTATGAGGACTATGACCACGTTATAAGGTAGCCATGAGTTTTTCTTGCTTGAAGTAGGATTCTCTTTCCTACTGTAGAGTCGATGTCGGGGTTCTGGTCAACCCAGTAAGATCTAGTGGTATAGATAAGACCTTGTGCGTGTCTCGGTTGTTCTATCTAGCCCGAGACAGTGGTTCTAGATGTCTCGGGGTATCGTCTTACCTCGGTTTGCATGTCCAGATGTGCTGAGGGTTCTTGGTGTTCCCTCAGGTCCTTGTGAGTCGTTTCCTTAGATTGTGTCGTTTCCTCTGGCTTAGGAATAAACCGATTGGCGGCTTGTTCCGCTTTGTACGATGATCTTGAGTCCGAGTCGTGAGACTCAAGGATCATTGTGTCGGCAGGTCTAGTTGCCTTGTCCTGAGTCTTTCTACAGTGGCGTGCTGCCTTAGTGCTTCGTAGTACGTGCGATAGTGCTTCCTTGCCTGTCAGTACTACAGCGCTTGTGTTTCAGAGTTCTGTGTCTAGTGAGCCTCCACTAGTCGTAGCCTAGCGACGCGTTACGGCGTGTCGACCTACTTGGAAGTGGTGGCGTGGCAGTTCCCGAGATACGGTTTTTAAGCTACTTTCGTGGGCCCCTGCTTAACGGTAGCGTCCTGTTGGGGGGAAAAACTAGCTAGAGGCCTGGCTCTAGGCAAGAGTTGGTGTGTGCACACGTGGTCAGGGGCGTAGGACTTCCACCGACAGGCGTTACTCTGACTGGTCACTCGTTACTGTGGTTCATGTTCTGGTTATAGTGTCTTAGTCTGTGCTGTGTGCTAGGCAACGTAGGCGAGACACTTGAGGCGCAGCATAAGACGTCAGTGGATGCAGCTGGCTATTCTTCTAGTGGGGAGGTGCTTCCGTCACGTGACGCGTGACTCTCGTGTTTCTCGGAGTCTGTGTTCCCCTTGCGAGTTAGCCTGTTCTTGGTTCTGTCCAAGATCAGCTTCCCCTGCTGAGTTGGTCTGTGTTTGGCTTGTCCAGGATTAGCTTGTTGTGGCGTGCACGACGCTCCAGTCGTGTATACAGTTGTGTTTAGGGGGATCTTGCATGGCAATCCAGTCGTGTGAGCTGTAGAGTCTGTCTCGTCAATCTAGGTCTTTTCCTAGGCTTGTGTGTCTGGTCTCGTAGGCCTTTGTCTTGGGCCTCGTGCTTATCGACAGATCGATAACTCCTGACCTTTCAAGTTTAGGATTAGCCCTTCTATCGTTGCTTGGAGTAGCTTAGGGTCTGAGGTCCTCTCCGTGGACGTGTTTTGTAGGTACGGCTACTTCCCTCTTCCCTTACATGTTCCCTACTCTTGCTTCCTCTTCTTTACAGCTTTGTAGTTTAGTTTTCCTGCTTTACTACTACTGCTATTTTAGTTGTTGTTCCGTGTTACTGCGTTACTTTTCAGTGGGGATCCGCGTGACCCCTACTGGGCTAGTGACACGAGGCTCACCCCTGCTTTTCAAGTGTGGTCGTCTCTGCTTCCTTCGCGGTTCCTGGTGTGGCGAGTTCGTAGTTACCAGCGGTACCTGCGTCGGGCTTCCCCCGACCTCAGTGTACGTTTTTCTTTCTATTGGACTATACGTGTCTTTCCTTTGAACTGGACTCTGGTATATTTGTTAATTTTAAACTGTTAATTAAAAAGTAATTTTATTTCTGCTACTTTAGCAAACCTGATTAATGAAATTTAATTGCTTACTGTTATATCTGCGACTTCAATGTACTACACGATAATCCTTTTTCCCTTCAGAGCTTTACAACTCTTGGGAGGCTTCACGGGTTCCAAGTGATATCAGGTCTACTCGATAATTCTATCAGATATATCTGATATCTGGAGTCTGGGTCGTCACAGATTAATTCTGTGAATCTTAAACTCTAGAAGTTAATTTATCATGGTCCTAACATACGGCCTCTAGATGAGACCATGTGGTCTGAAGAGGATAAATTGAAGAACCATGATAATGTTACAGTCCTAAGTTTATTGCAAGCTGCCGTCGATACTAACATGTTTCCATTTGTTTCCTCATGTAGGACGGCAAAGGAAATCTTGAATGGTCTGATAGAGCTTCATAAAAAAAAGCTGGAGGATGAATGTTTAGTGGATTACAGGACTGATCATGCGAGCGAAGAATCCGAGGAACATAGCTTCAAAATTGCCACTGAGGTAAATTCCAGTTCTAAAATTGATGAAATGTTGTTTGAAGAACTAATGGATGCATTTGATGAATTATCAGATAAGTTTAAGAAACTGAAATCAGATAATAAAAGGTTGAAAAAGAAAATCGAAAACACCACTCATGTTCCTTTCTGTGATAGATGTTCTGAGTTTAAAAAGCTAAATGAATCTCTCGTGATTGATGTTAACATTCACAAAGCGTCCATTTCAAATCTAAGGAATAAAAATCAGGATCTAAAAGTTAAAATCAATCGGTGTGATGAAATTGACAGAAAGCTCAAAAATAAACCTGAAGACATCTTCAATGATAACGCTTTTTGTGATAAGTGTTCTGAACTTGATGAACATAAAAAGGAAAATAGTGCTATATTGATTCAGATTTCATTGCTTGAAAGCAGGTTGAAAAGCTTTGATAAAATTGAAAAGGAAAACACACTATTGAAATCTGAAAATGAAAAGTTGAAACAGTTGAACACAACTATGTCTGAAAGATTGTTAGCTCTTGAAAAAGGAAAAATTGTGGAAGTTAATGAATCTGAAAATGTGAATATGTTGAAACAAGATATAGAAAGCTTTAAAAGTGTTAATGAAATACTGAATCAGAAAGTTAATTCATGTGAAGATCAGATTGTTAGTTATGAATTGCATGTTTCATCTCTTGAAGCTGAAATTTCTAATTTGAATAATACTTTGGCTATATTTGTTAGTGGCAAAGAAAATCTTGATAGAATATTGGGGACCAAAGTGAATTTCCAACAGGAAGGCCTTAGGTATGAACCCACTAAAAAGAAAACTTTTGGTCTGAAAACAAAAACCTCATTTGTGCATGCCTCCAGTTCTTCCAATGTTTCAAATGCCCCTTCCGTTAAGAAACCAAATTCTCAATCTCAGGCTCAAACAAGGACCAAGAAATTTGATCCACCATTGAAACATCAAAATGGTTCTAAGACTCAAAAGAAAAAGGCTGATGCTCATAAGAGTCAAATGATATATGATCACACCAAGAAAATATCATGCTACTACTGTGGTAAAATTGGTCATATGATGCATGATTGTCTTTTGATGAAATCTGATGAATTAGAAGCATGCAAGAAAATGAATGTTCTTACAAAGTCAAGAAATTTTTTGAACACAAAAAGAACTTTTGAAAACTCTCATGCTTATGCTAGAAAATTTCATGTTGTTCATAAGAATAACATTCAGTGCTTTTACTTTGAACAGTTTGGTCATGTGATGCATAATTGCATTGTCATGAAAAATGAAAAGTCTAATGCTCAAGCAAGAAGACCATATGGAAAACCTGCACCTTTGCATTGCTATCATTGTGGGAAATATGGCCATACAATGAACTCATGCTTTCAGAAGAAGAATCATAACAATCATGAAATGAAGAATAAAAATTTTCATGTTAATAATGAAACCAATTCTGCTAGATCACAGAAGCTTAATGCTCATGTTTACAAAAAATCTGTGAAATGGTTAAAACGTTGTCATTACTGTGGTGATTTTGGTCACCTTACGGATAATTGCAATTTGATGAAAAATGATGATTACCATGCTCAAAAATTGTGGAGAGCACCTCCCAAAGGTGCTGCTAAATCTAAGGGACCCAATAAGGCTTGGGTACCCAAAACTGTTAATTGAGAACTTTGCTGCAGGAATGTCTTGAGGCCAATTATGATATTGAGAAATACAAAGGTCCCTCAAGGCAAAGGTATGGAAATAAAACTTTGCTGGAATGTTTGGTACTAGATGAGAGTGTCCTAATGATAAGCTTTGACTGTAAGAAATTTGATAAGTTTCAGATTATTTCACCTCTCTTACATGCTCAAGATGGTTTTTCTTTTAAAGCTTAGTCTCCATCATGAAGAACTGGTATGACCATTTAAATGTCTTTATAATTGGAATTGCATGTTCCAATGTGAAGTTATTTGGAGTATCTGGTATATAAAATGGTGTGTAGTGGAAGGGTGGATTAAGTCCACATGAAAATTCTCACTACGCGTGAGGTGATCTTCAGACCTACGTTCTCTACCTTGTACCAGAACTCGGAAAAAAATGGTCACTTGTGAATGGTGTTTTAAATTGACATGCATCAATCTAAAAATGAATTTCTGAAATGGTTTTGAAAATCTATTTCTGAGCTGCCTCTGAAATTTTACTCACTACTTTTTTTTGAGCAATTTTTTGTGTGGAATGGATTGCATGTTTACATATTGTTCTTGCTGGATGTTTTTGACTGAGGTTCTGAAATCTGTGTGGGGTGCATTGCATATTTCTGATCATGTCTGAATTCTTGTTCATAAATGTCATGAAATGGAGAATAACTATCCAAATGTCTTTTGATGCATTTAGTGAGGGGGAGTCATTGGATAAATGACTTGAAATTATGATTCAATCCATTTTTTTTGAACATCTCATGCTAATTGCTCATGCTGAATTGCTTAAAATCCTCTGCAAGCTGATCCTTAAAAATGTTGAAATTCTTGCAATGGTTTTCTATAATCTTGTCGCTGCCTGCACTGAAAGTGTTGACTCACAGGGTCGACCCCTCTTGAACCTTAAGCCTGTGGAATCATAATAAAAATCTGCTTTGCACATAGACAAACTATCTGTTCAAGTGGTGATAAACTTGATGCTTTGTGTGAACTTCTTGAATCTTCATTTCCAAATAAAACTGTGATCTCACACTTGCAAAATTGCATTTCATTCATTAGTTGCATTAGTTGCATTTAGAACTTTCAAGTGAAATCTGAACACCTACATGTTACACTTATGTTGCATGAGATTCACATGTTGCCTTCTGCATTGCATTCTGCATGTTTCCTCACTGTGTGCTTGCATGTTAATATATGCTATAACCCCTTCCTTGGAATTTCTAAGACCTCACACTCCCTTGGTAAATAATGTTACATTTGAGTCGTAATTGGTGTGTATCATGTTACACACTCAGGGGGAGTAAATTTTTGATAACTGCATCTACATAGGGGGAGTTGCACTGTCATGTATTCAAGAAACTTTTTGATATACATGCTAAATCAAATTCACACACTTCATACACAAGATGTGAAAATGAGTGTTACACATAAGGATATATGAGTTTCTCTTCAACACTCTAAAAAAATTAAACTTGCTGCATGGATGATAAAGAGATAGTTGAGGAAAAAACTGCCTGTCTTAGTATGAAAGGTTTTGATAAAATAAAAGGCAGAGAAATGCTCAGTCTCACAAAGTAAATTGGATGCATGTCACCTTTTTTTTTTTAAACCAACACCGACCAGTTAGGATGGGCACATGTCGAGTGCACCCTCCCTCAGAGAGGGGGAGTGTTCTCACTCCTCCTAGCTCACCCTATGGTCCTGATTTTTATTAAGTGAATGAAAAAATGTACACTGTTAAAGGGGCATACCCCTGAGAAAACAAAGGGCTTATAATGAGGGCTCAAACAACACTAAAGGGGTATTAGACACTTGAGCTGAAATCACAAACTATAGAATTATTGACTTTGGAAAGAGGGCAAACCTACCTTTTCCACTCTAAAGACTCCCTTGGACAGCTGAGGTAACTCCCTTACTTTGGTATAGACTATGTTTGTTGTTATGCTGCAAGCATATGAGGCCAGTGAATCCGCTAGCTGGTTCCCTTCCCTGAATATATGATGAAGCTCGCTTCCACTTCCTTGAAGAAGAGATAGAGTTTCCTTCCACCACGGGTAGATTGTCCAGTTGGGACATACTCCACTCCAACAAGCCTCCACCAGAAGGGAACAATCTGAAAAAGTTGCCAAGAGCTTAATTCCACCATGCTTCGCTATTGCCAGCCCATCATGAAGTGCCCTGCATTCTGCCATCATACTATTTCCTACACCATAGTAGAAGGCAAATCCTACAATCAAATCTCCAAAGTGATTCCTTATGCATCCGCCTCCACCACATCTGTCGGGGTTTCCTTTCGATGCCCTATCTACATGCATAGTGTACCTCTGTTTGGCCAAGTTGCAGTAGACCTTAATTGGCTGCTTTACCTGTACCAGAGGAGACAGACCAAATGAAGCTAAGCAACTGAATTGGGCAGGAGAAAGTGGCCTGTGAAATTTAAATTTATCCAGAGCCATCTGAACAGAGGATAGAATCTTCCTTTTAATGAAGGTTGTATTGATGGGAACCCCTTCATATTTCGAAGCACATCTCTGCTTCCATATTTCCCAAAGCATAATAAAGGCTGAATACATCCCAGCTAAGCAGAATGCTGATTGCATTCTGGTAACAGACAAAAACTTCCAACATCTACTAGTAATTTGATCACCTAGCCATACATTATTACTGACAAGGGGCTGTAGCCAGCCCTATAGATCTGAAGCCAAGTCTCCATGAATGAAAACATGGTTGAGATCTTCATAATCTGGATGGGAGCAGCAACTACATTTTGAAGCCATCTGGATACCACAGTTGATGACCCTACTATCTACTGGAATTGCCCTGTGGATTAACTTCAATATGAAAATAGCTGCTCTAGGATTAAAGGCAGAATGCCACAGTTTTGCCCATGATGGTCTTCTCATCCCTCTAGTACGAATAAGATTGTAGGCTGGTTTAATAGAGAAATTACCTTTAGCAGTTCTCATCCAAAAACAAAGATCAGCCTCATTGTTGGAAAGGATATTAGGAATATGAAAATCATTTCCAATAAAACTCCAAGCCAGATGCTGATTATTACTAATTACTTCTCTAACTGAAACATTGGGGATTGAACTCCCAATATCCCTATTACTAGCCTGTTCAGCACTAATAGTAGAGCCATTTCTAGTCCAGTTGTCTCTTAGAAAGTCTATTGTTTCTCCAGACCCTGCAATCCACCTACTATTTTCTAATAGGATATCTCTGGCCTGCCTGAAGACAGATAGAGGCATACCTGCAGGAAATGATTTAATACTGCTAGCAATATGAGTTTTAAGAAATCTTTGTCTAGCATATTGAGACCAAAGTGATGATCCATGAACAATGTTCCATAGCATCTTGACAGCAAAAGCAGTCTGGACACAAAATAAATCCTTGAATCCAAGGCCGCCCTCTATGCGAGGCTTCTGAATATAAGACCATGCTATCCAATGCCTGCGGTTGATTCCATGTTTCCCTTGCCAAAAGAAAGCTGCACATTGGCTATCCCTGAAGTTGATTATCTTCTTTGGTATGAAACAGGCTGATGCAAGGTAAACTGGCATACTTTTAAGGACTGAATCTATAAGAACTGCTCTGCCAGCTTGAGATAGCAACTTGGATTGCCAACCTTCTAACTTGGTCTGAATCCTTTCAACAAGAAAATTGAAGTCTGAACACAGGTATCTGCCCTTTTTAATTGGAATTCCAAGATACTTAATTCCAATAGCTTGATATTTATAGCCAGTTAATGTTCGAACAGCTTGTATTAGGGAAAGAGGGGCTTTAGCTGACAGGATGAAGCAGCTCTTAGCTGCATTGACCTTTTGGCCCGAGCAATTTTCATATTTATTAATAAACTGTTGAAATACCACTATGTTCCTTCTGCTGGCATTTAAAAATACCAGGGAGTCATCAGCATATAACAGATGGGAAATCTGCATTGTCATTCTGGGCCCAGCATAGCCCTTTAGGCCACCAGAGTGAAATAATGCTGATAATCCTCTGCTTAATACCTCCGAAGCTATTATAAAAAGATATGGTGCAATTGGATCCCCTTGCCTGATGCCTCTGCTGGACTTGAAGAAGCCAGAAACAATTCCATTAAAATTGATAGAGAACCAGCAATTATATAAAAGCATACTAATTAGAGATGTGAATCTGGTACTGAAACCGAACTTTCTCATAACTGCTAATACAAAGTCCCATTCCATTCTATCATATGCTTTTGCCATATCCAGCTTGATTATCATGTTATGACCCCTAACTTTCCTGTTAATATCCATCATCAGCTGTCTAGCAAGGGATACATTGTCCAAGATAAAACGCCCTTTCACAAAAGCACCTTGCTCCTTTGATATTATGTTAGGCAGAAGAGGGGCCAATCTTTCTGAAATAATCTTGGAGATAACTTTGTATGTGAAATTACACAAACTAATAGGCCGAAAATCATTAAATGATTTTGGTTCATGTACCTTGGGGATTAAAGTAATGAGGGAGGAAGATATTTCCCTAGGAAGTGGGAAGCCTTGAAAAAAGGCTTTAACTGCTTCGCAAAGATCCTGTCCAATAGTTTCCCACACTGATGTGAAAAATTCCCCAGAGAAACCATCTGGACCAGGGGAACTGGATCCTTTTAAGGACCAGACAGCTTCACGGATCTCTGAGAGACTTGGGGCAGCACATAAAAACATATTCTGAGTTTCTGTGATAACCTGCGGGATGCAGTTCAGCATTTCAGAGTCTAGAAAATGATTCTTAGAAGAAAACAGACTAGTGAAGTAGTTTTCAGCATGTATCCTCAGGTTTTCCTGGTCAGAACACCATTCATTAGATTCCCCAACTTTGAGCCTTCTAATTATGTTTCTTCTTCTGTTGCATTGTGCAACCGCATGGTAAAAGGAAGTATTTCTATCACCACAATCTATCCAGTCAACCCGAGATTTCTGATTCCAAAAAATTTCTTCTCTGAATTGAGCTTGTCGAAGAAAGGCATTAGCAACCTTCAACCTTTCCTTGTTTTCATTAGAGGGGTCTAAGTCAAAACAGCTTTGCTTTATTTCAACATCAGCTTTTGCAGAGATTACTGCAGAGTTGATATCCCCAAAAGTTTCTTTATTCCATTTACATAGCGAAGCCTTAACTGTCTTCACCTTGAAGAAGAATGTGACCAGAGGATTAGGGTGATGAGTATGAGTATGCTGCCAGGTATCTGAAACTAGCTGTTGAAATGAATCATGTGTGCACCACATTTTCTGAAAAATGAAGCGGCTTGGACTGTTTGGCAATTTGTCCATATGAAGTAACAGGGGAGCATGGTCCGAAGGACCTCTGGGGAGGTGTTTTACAGTCAACTGAGGAAAAGATGATTGACTTAAGCTGTTCACTAACACTCTGTCAAGCCTTGCCTTGATGTTAGTAGACCGATTCTATTATTGGTCCAGGTCATAGCATTTCCTATAAAGCCAATATCAATCAGGCCAACAGAGCCTAAGCAATTATTAAAATCAGACATAGCAGTTAGGGCCGGCATGCCTCCCCCTACCTTTTCTAAGGGGCGAAGAACACAGTTAAAATTGATACAAGAAATATGAAGTGATCTAGAAGGGGAGGGGATGAATAGATCACTGTTTTCAACCGATTAAAAATTACTAAAGAATGATTCACTTAAAAATAAGCAATCTCGGAGTTGAACCCACAAAAACGCAGTGCGGACAATAGCTCGAGTGGATAGAAGGCACACCACAAAATCACCACAGACAATCACACGAGTACCCAGAGGTTTTTAAGGTGGTTCGGTCAGACCTCCAGTCTGCCTACGTCCACCCCTCACTTCAAATCGAAGTGAGGCTTCAACTAGCACCTGCTAGCAAAGCAGACTCAGTCTGCGACAACGGCTGATTCATAGCTTCATCAGGGGAACACCCTCCCCTCTTCCTCCACACCCGGAGGGAACCCTAAGGACGCCAAGTCCCTAGAAACCAGGAAACAATTTCCTCTTCCTCCAACCGGAGGGAACACTAGTGATCTGCAGTCACTAGAACCAGAGACCAAGGTCTCTCTTCCTCTGAAGCCCAGAGGGAACACCTCTTCTACGAGAGGGAACAATACTGCAACCTCTGTTGCAAGTGAACCAGAGAGACCACGTCTCTCTCTTCCCCTGAACAATAAGAGGTAACACAGAGAACTTTCAATCAAGAAGGAAAAACAGATAAAAATGAAAACAAAAAAGAAGGAATCCAAATTTCAGAAACTTGAAACAATGTAGCTCAAACTGAGCAGCAGACTTCGGATTTGATCCGTAAGTCAATACCCATCTTCTGATCACTCTTCTGCTCTCTCTTCTCTCTCAACTGGAACACTCTAGTTTCTTAGGGAGGCTCTTTCTCTTCTGCTCTCACTCAAATTTCTTTACTGTAACCTCGGAGCTCCTCACTTTTCGTAGATGGTGAGGCAGTGCTTTTATAAGCGATCAGGAGGGTGCATGCAAGGCGTGTGCTTCCCGCGCTCGATCCAGAACCTTCTTGCCACGTGCCCTTATAGCATTGGTTCCTTTAGCATTGGATCACGTGCAGCCCAGTCACTGGGAATATTCTTCCTCGGACCACCTTCTTCTTTTTGTTTTTCTTCTTCTCCTGCAAAGAAATTAAAACCAATAAAACTTATGAGGTATGTGATAGCAATACGAGATGCACTATACTGAGAACGACACGAGATACACAAGATTACTACAGTACGAAATAAAGAGAGAATGACACGAGGTCAGATGAAAACAACATGAGGTAAAAAGAGAACGACACGAAGTACCACTGTAACAAAATAAACACTACAAAGAGAACGACACGAAGTCAGATGAAAATAGCACGAGGTAAAAAGAGAACGACATGAAACGACACGGACTGAAACCAACTCGAAGACGAAAATAGAAACCGACACGAAGTGTGGTCACAAAGCAAGACAGACACTTCCAACGTACAGCCTTCATATGATGTGAGGCGATGTGTAGACTTTGCATTCAACTGGATGTATAGACTTGGAACGGTCTTCAAGGCAACAATGTACAGACTTTTGAAATAAAGAGTGTACAGACTGAGAGTTCAAGGCCACGATGTATAGACTTTGCCCAAGGAAACGAATGTGTAGACTTTGGCTTGGAACGAAGGTAAAGATGAGGCTGTATAGACTTGGCCAGAACATAAGACTCGAAGACATAGGGGTGACACAGATGGAGCGACACGAGGTGGCACAGAAAGCAGCACGAGGTGCTGCAGTGTTCAGCACGCGATGGAACAAATAACGACGTTCAAAACGGACAACACGAAGTGTAGTAAACACAAACAACACGAAGTAAGAAAGCAACAGTATGGACATGCAAGGTACTACATCATGGTAGTTTTCCTATTAATCATGGAAATTTCAAATGCATAACATTACTCAAGATATCAGATTAAAATGACAATACTTAACATAGTGATGCTCATCATCAAAACACTAGGGAAGTCACAAAAATTCAACAATCTCCCCCTTTTTGATGATGGCAACACTATATTAAATAACAGAGATGAAGTGCAATGACATTATATGAAGATAAGCTGTGAAGATAAGCAATGCAGACACACAACACACTCGCCTCCTCTGACGACTCCCAAGAGCTCCCCCTCAGCAAAGCACAAGCAAGACACTCTCCCCCTTTGACATCATCAAAACTAGGGGCAGGTCTGAAGATATCACGAAAAGAAAATTATTGACAGTGGAGAGAAAACAAGAGAGAGTATGGCTGATAAAGAGAAGTTATTGAGATGTTTAGGCAATTAAGAAAGCCATTAATTTTATGTGAGGATTTTGAGGATCAGTTAGTCAGACTGTGTGCAAAATGGTGAATGAAGATCCGCTCCATACACAGAACC
Source organism: Amorphophallus konjac (assembly GCA_022559845.1). Classification (NCBI taxonomy): domain Eukaryota; kingdom Viridiplantae; phylum Streptophyta; class Magnoliopsida; order Alismatales; family Araceae; genus Amorphophallus; species Amorphophallus konjac. The sequence continues at coordinate 149,656,100 of CM040118.1, forward strand.
AGATTCTAAGCAAGTAATGTATAAGATACCAGTATGGTCAGAGTAAGTCTTTACTCAGAGAGTATAAAGCAAGGAAGTCAGGAAAACAAAGACCTGTGGTATTGAAAATAAACAAACCAAGACCTAAATGCCAAGTGAACAGGATCTTGATACCAAGAGGGAGAACATTTTTCAAAGATGGTCAAGATCAAAGGTAAATCTGTCAAGTACACCTTTGACATTAGGGAGACACCTTGTTTAGAGGCAGGAATCCCCAGTTACTTGGTGGCAAGACCACATTACCCCTTCTGACAAGAGGACAGAGATAGTATTCTAACTGGTGTTGACATTAAGGTGACACCTTTACCAGAGGCCAGACACCCCAGTTACTAACCAGATATGTACCATAGCTCTGTATGATCAAGACAGCTAATTAAGCCTGATTTATACTGCCATCTCATGACATGGGATTCTTTCACTTCATTGATGAAAGTCCCAGTTTCTCAATGAACAGTTAACAAGGTTGTTAAAACTTCTTTCATGAATTTTTCATTAAACTGCACTTGAAACCTTGTAAATTAGTCTTGATTCAGTTTGAGAACAATACACCGGCTCCAAAGTTTTTCAGACAAAAATACTATATACCTCATTTCGGACTTAACTAGACTATGTAGGTATGCTGTACTGGCTAGATCAGAAGTCAGTTACAGTGTAGGAAGATAGTCTTGAATTCAGATTTTGATCTCAGTGGGACTAACAGCTGAAATTCCAACAAGAAATTAGATGAACAGTCTTAACGGATAAAACATCCAAAAATTTCTTTTATACACCTACTCAAACTGATTCTCTTATAAGGTCAGCAAAAGTCCGTTCAAAGTATGTTCAGATTTGGCCAAAAGAGCATGACACCTATTATTAATCTAGCTCCCCCTGAGACCTTGACTCCAACTCAGACTTAACCAGGACATACCTCAAAACACCTCAAAGAAAATAAGGTGATATCAATCAATATGAGTGAATCAGCAAACACTCATAATGAGGTTATTTTCAGCAACAGACAATGAGCATAGATAAGCATAAGAGCACATGACAGATTATTCAGAGATCAATTATTCAATCATGAAATTCTGTAAATACCTAATTCTCTGCGTAATGTGCTAAATTTTTCAGTATCCAGTGGCTTAGTGAAAATATCTGTAATTTGTGAGTTAGTGCCAACATGGATCAACTCAAAGGTCTTCCTAGCTACTTCATCTCGAATAAAATGATGCCTGATTTCGATGTGTTTAGTTCGAGAATGAAGTACATGATTCTTTGCAATGTTTATTGCACTAGTATTGTCACAAAAGATGGAAGTGCAACCTAGCTCAACTGAGTAATCCAGAAGCTGGTGTTTTATCCATATAACATGTGTGCCACAGCTCCCTGCTGCCACATACTCAGCTTCAGCAGTAGAAAGAGCCACAGAGTGTTGCTTCTTGGATCCCCAAGACACTAGGCACCCTCCTAAAAATTCGCAGTGACCACTAGTACTTTTCCTGTCCAATTTACATCCTGCATAATCTGCATCTGTATATGCAATGAGATCTAAACTACATGATGCAGGATACCAAAGACCTAGATCATGGGTAGCAGATAAGTATCTAAAGATTCTTTTTACAACTGCCAAATGCAATTCAGTAGGCCTAGACTGGTATCTGGCACACATCCCTACACTAAATTGAATGTCAGGCCTGGATGCTGTTAAGTAGAGGAGTGAACCGATCATACCTCTATATAATTTAGCATCCACCTCTTTACCTTTTTCGTCTGAATCCAGTGAGGAGTTGGTGCCCATGGGTGTTGAGATAGTCTTGAGGTTGGTCATTCCAAACCTTTTCAGCATCTCCAGAGTATACTTGGTTTGATTTATGAAACAACCATCCTCCATCTGTTTGACCTGCAGCCTAAGAAAATACTTTAGTTCGCCAACTAAACTCATTTCAAATTCATGAGACATAGATTCAGAAAATTCTTTACACAATTTTGAATTGTTAGATCCGAAGATGATATCATCAACATATACCTGGACCACTATTAAATCCTTTCCGAGATTTTTGGTGAAGAGGGTTTGGTCAACCTTACCTCGAGTGTAGCCCTTGCTCAAGTGGAATTCAGAAAGTCTCTCATACTAGGCTCGGGGAGCCTACTTCAGTCCATAGAGGGCTTTATTCAACCTAAAAACCATGTTAGGCTGAACAGAGAAATTAAAACCTGGAGGTTGTTCAACATATACCTCTTCCTTCAATACCCCATTTAAGAATGCACTTTTGACATCCATCTGCTGCAGCCGAATGTTCCTAGAGCATGCAAATGCAAGTAGAATTCGTATAGCTTCCATCCTAGCCACTGGGGCATAGGATTCATCAAAATCCACACCAAATTCCTGACTGTAGCCTTGAGCTACAAGTCTTGCTTTGTTTCTAGAAATAGCTCCATTCTTATCAACTTTATTCTTGAAAACCCATTTAGTGCCAATGACATGAGTGTTATCAGGTCTGGGAACTAGTTCCCATACAATATTTTTCTCAAATTGATTTAATTCCTCACACATGGCGGATACCCAAGAATCATATTTTAAGGCTTCTTCCACAGATTTGGGTTCCACCTGAGATACTAATGCAGCTAAGTCATGTTCTTGGACAATTCTAAAATGAGACCTTGTCCTAGGAGGATCATGCAATTTGCCTATGACATTTTCACTAGGGTGGTCTTTGTGAAATATTATCTCACCTGAGGGTTCACATACCTCAGCTGCTCCTTCTTGCTGTGAGTTTTCTGGTTGAGCAGCTGGCTGCATCTCTTCTTCTTTAATTCTCTCCAAGAAATCTCCCTCATTAGATGGCTCCCTGTCATCATTCATCACTTTGTTAGAGAAATCATTTTCATCAAACACTACATGCGGTGTTTCTTCAACAGTTTGATCATTTTTATTGAAAACTATGTAGGCCCTTGAGGTTTCTGAATATCCGAGAAAAATTCCAGGAGAGCTTCTAGATTCAAATTTGTCCAAACCATTTTTACCATTATTGTGAATAAAACATTTGGAGCCAAAAACTTTAAAGTAAGAAATGTTTGGTTGCTTACCCTTGAGAAGTTCATAAGGAGTTTTCCTATGAGTAGGTCTTACCAAGGCTCGGTTTAGAATGTAGCATGCAGTATTCGCAGCTTCAGTCCAAAATCTCCTTGGAAGTCCACTCTCAATCAGCATAGTCCTGGCCATTTCAATGATTGACCTGTTTCTTCTCTCAACAATTCCGTTCTGCTCCGGTGTCCTGGGAGAAGAGAATTTGTGAGTCACTCCCTCTCTTGAGCAAAATTCAGAAAATGAAGAGTTCTCAAACTCTCCTCCATGGTCAGACTGAATTGTAATGATATTATGTTCACCTTGCAGTTTGATTTTATTGAACAGTTCTTCAAAGTGAACAAAAGCATCATTTTTATTTGCTAAACAAAACAACCAAGAAAATCTGATGAAGTCATCAACTATGACTAATCCATATCTCTTACCTGACAAACTTTGTATACGAGTAGGACCAAAGAGATCCATGTGCAAGTGCTGCAGCGGTTTACATGAAAGACTCTCAGTTCTCAACTTAAAAACTGCACTAGTCTGTTTACCTTGTGCACAAGCATCACATAGCTTGGACCCTAACTGAAATCTTATTCTGGGCAAACCTCTAACTAGGTTATGCTTAGACAGTTTATTCATTGTAGACAAACTAGCATGGCCTAGACGCCTATGCCAGTCAAAAGCAACCTGTTCAGAGTTAGCAGTCATACACAAGTTAGTTTCAGGATTATCATCCAGGTCTACGATGTATACGTTGTTTACTCTATGACCTTTGAACATGGCGTTATCAGAATTCAGCTCAAAAATAGTGCAGGAATTATGGTCAAAGAGTACCTTGTGTCCTTTGTCGCAGAGTTGACTTATACTTATCAAGTTGTGCTGAAGTCCTTCTACAAGATACACATCTTCAATGGAGTTAGTAGAGGACTTACCAACTGTACCAATTCCAATTATTCTTCCTCTGTTATTTCCATCGAATTTGACCAGGCCCCCAAACTTCATTTTCAGTTTACTAAATTTGGACCGGTCTCCTGTCATGTGCCTGCTACAGCCGCTGTCAAGATACCACTTGTTATGCTCAGCTGCCAGGCTAACATGCGAGAGTTTAGACAGAGTAATGTGGGACCCAATTCAAATTGGGTCCAGAGACAATTTTCAATTTATGCAAAAAGCACTTAGGAACCCACATTTGTTTTACTGTTCTTTTCAGTGGTTTCATGTGGATTGATTCTTCCTTCTTGGCATTTCTCAGTGGGCGTTGAATGAGCCCATTCCTATTAAAATTATGTTGTTTCCGAACAGAAAAATTATTGTTTGGCCTCTTAGAGGAACCTCGTGTGTGCTGAGCATAATTCATGTAACCATTTTTATTCAAATGAAAATTGTACTGAAGGTGGTGCATGTTTGCATGCTTTCCTTGATAACTAGCATGCTGAGATTTCTCAGCAAAGCTGTTCACCTTTCTAGTGACATCAATAGGAATGGTCCTGTGAAAATCTTTGTTCCACAACTGTTGCACAGGAACAGTTCTAGTCTCAGGATTTCCTGACTTAGCCTGCTAACCAGTGGATTGAATAGATTTGCTGGTCGAAACCTTCAATGTAGAGACAGATTTGGAGCTGGATGGGGTTTCCAGTTTTTCTTTGCCCTTGGCGGGGCAGAACGTGACAGTTTTGAATTCAAAGGGTTTTTTACTTGTGGGATTGTATCTTAATCCCTCCCTATTGAAGTTTACCTTTGACCCCAGAAGGGCATCCAGATTGTTTCTCCCCTCTGTAAATTTTTCTAGCATTTTTCCTTTGTCCTCAATCTCCTTCTGAAGTTCATTACATTGGTCCTGGAGTTCCTGATTAACTTTTCTAACCGCCTCATATTTTTCTGCAATCAGTCTAAACTCCTTTTTACTCTCTTCAGTTTTACTCTTCAGCTCATTCATCCTAGCTAGATTTTCCTCTCTTTCCATTCTAAACTTCTCGATCTCACTTCTAGCCTGATCTAGCTCAATGGCCATCTCCTTGGTTTTCATGTTGTCCGTAACAGCAATAGAGTGTTCCTCAGAAACAGAGTGAAACTTTCGTTTAAGCATTCTGTGCTCCTTGGTTAGAAAATTATATTTAGCTAACATGTCGCCATAGGCGTCCTCCCAATCGTCCAAAGTAAAATTCTCAAATAAGTTCGTTACCTCTTCCTCATGGTTGGCCATGAGGCACGTCTTCTCTTCACCTTCACTGGACGAGGTGGCTTCTGGATCCTCCTCCTCGTCGCTCCATGTGCACAGCATGGCTTTCTTCTTCTTGTGCACCATCTTCTTCTGGTATCCGGGAGCCTTAGCTTGCAGCTCTGGACATTCACTTTTCATGTGACCAGGTTTCTGACAATGGTAGCATGTAACTTTCTGAACAAACCGGTTCTTCTCAAGTTCTCGTTCAGGAGACTTCCTTGCAGCATTGAATCTCTTTCTCCTGTAGAATTTCCCTTTAGTCCTCAAGAACTTTCTGAATTGCCTGGTGAGCATGGCCTGCTCGCCCTTGTCCAGGTCTGAGAATCCGTCAGAGTCTTCGCTGCTACCACCACTGCTGCTGCTGCTGCTGCTCTTCTTAGTATGTCGTGAGACTTTCAGAGCAACATTCTTTCCCTTTCTGTCATGTCCATCATTCCCTTGTCTGAAGTTCATTTCGTGGGTCATGAGAGACCCAATCAGCTGGGTTACTGACATGGTGGATAAATCTCTAGATTCCTCTATGACGGTCACCTTAGTATCCCAGATGGGAGTTAGGGACCTAAGGATCTTCCTGACAATGTATTCTTGCTGAATCTCCTTTCCAAATCCTCTCAGACTATTGATGATCACAGATAATCTAGCATACATTTCTATGATCGACTCCTCTGGCTTCATCTTGAACAACTCATACTGAGTTGTAAGCATATTGATCTTGGTAGCTTTCACTTGAGATGTCCCCTCATAAATTAACAGCAATTCATCCCACATTTTCTTTGCAGTCTTGCACGCTGAAATCCTCAAGTACTCTTCCGGGTGGACGGCGCACTGTATGATGCTAAGAGCTGTCCAATTCAGTGCGGAGAGTTTAACCTGTTCCTCTGTCCACATGTCTTCATTCGGTGGAAGTTGGTACGGACCATCTGTAATTACTCTCCAGAGCTTGTGGCTTTGGGCCCTGATAAAGACTTCCATCATGTTCTTCCAAAAGAAATAGTTATTACCATCGAAGAAAGGGGGACGGGTGATTGACTGCCCTTCAGCAATGTAGCTGCGAGGACCAGCGGATCCGTTTCCCTGGCCGTTGGACCACATGTTAGGAAATACCCGCTCTGATACCAAGTGATACAAGAAATATGAAGTGATCTAGAAGGGGAGGGGATGAATAGATCACTGTTTTCAACCGATTAAAAATTACTGAAGAATGATTCACTTAAAAACAAGCAATCTCGGAGTTGAACCCACAAAAACGCAGTGCGGACAATAGCTCGAGTGGATAGAAGGCACACCACAAAATCACCACAGACAATCACACGAGTACCCAGAGGTTTTTAAGGTGGTTCGGTCAGACCTCCAGTCTGCCTACGTCCACCCCTCACTTCAAATCGAAGTGAGGCTTCCACTAGCACCTGCTAGCAAAGCATACTCAGTCTGCGACAACGGCTGATTCACAGCTTCACCAGGGGAACACCCTCCCCTCTTCCTCCACACGCGGAGGGAACCCTAAGGACGCCAAGTCCCTGGAAACCAGGAAATAATTTCCTCTTCCTCCAACCGGAGGGAACACTAGTGATCTGCAGTCACTAGAACCAGAGACCAAGGTCTCTCTTCCTCTGAAGCCCAGAGGGAACACCTCTTCTACGAGAGGGAACAATACTGCAACCTCTGTTGCAAGTGAACCAGAGAGACCACGTCTCTCTCTTCCCCTGAACACTAGGAGGTAACACAGAGAACTTTCAATCAAGTAGGAAAAACAGATAAAAATGAAAACAAGAAAGAAGGAATCCAAATTTCAGAAACTGGAAACAATGTAGCTCAAACTGAGCAGCAGACTTCGGATTTGATCCGTAAGTCAATACCTATTTTCTGATCACTCTTCTGCTCTCTCTTCTCTCTTAACTGGAACACTCTAGTTTCTCAGGGAGGCTCTTTCTCTTCTGCTCTCACTCAAATTTCTTTATTGTAACCTCGGAGCTCCTCACTTTTCGTAGATGGTGAGGCAGTGCTTTTATAAGCGATCGGGAGAGTGCATGCAAGGCGTGTGCTTCCCGCGCTCGATCCAGAACCTTCTTGCCACGTGCCCTTATAGCATTGGTTCCTTTAGCATTGGATCACGTGCAGCCCAGTCACTGGGAATATTCTTCCTCGGACCACCTTCTTCTTTTTTTTTTTCTTCTTCTCCTGCAAAGAAATTAAAACCAATAAAACTCAGGGCCATACAAACTAAAACTGCATGAGGTATGTGATAGCAATACGAGATGCACTATACTGAGAATGACACGAGATACACAAGATTACTACAGTACGAAATAAAGAGAGAATGACACGAGGTCAGATGAAAACAGCACGAGGTAAAAAGAGAACGACACGAAGTACCACTGTAACAAAACAAACACTACAAAGAGAACGACACGAAGTCAGATGAAAACAGCACGAGGTAAAAAGAGAACGACACGAAACGACATGGACTGAAACTAACTCGAAGACGAAAATAGAAACCAACACGAAGTGTGGTCACAAAGCAAGACAGACACTTCCAACGTACAGCCTTCATATGATGTGAGGCGATGTGTAGACTTTGCATTCAACTGGATGTATAGACTTGGAACGATCTTCAAGGCAACAATGTACAGACTTTTGAAATAAAGAGTGTACAGACTGAGAGTTCAAGGCCACGATGTATAGACTTTGCCCAAGGAAACGAATGTGTAGACTTTGGCTTGGAACGAAGGTAAAGATGAGGCTGTATAGACTTGGCCAGAACATAAGACTCGAAGACATAGGGGTGACATAGATGGAGCGACACGAGGTGGCACAGAAAGTAGCACGAGGTGCTGCAGTGTTCAGTACGCGATGGAACAAATAACGACGTTCAAAACGGACAACACGAAGTGTAGTAAACACAAACAACACGAAGTAAGAAAGCAACAGTACGGACATGCAAGGTACTACCTCATGGCAGTTTTCCTGTTAATCATGGAAATTTTAAATGCATAACATTACTCAAGATATCTGATTAAAATGACAATATTTAACATAGTGATGCTCATCATCAAAACACTAGGGAAGTCACAAAAATCCAACAAAAATCCCCCCCAATCAGCCAGGGGATTGAGGCAGAAGCAGTAAAATTGACAATATCATTGAATAAGGACTGTCGTTGGTTGGGGTCACAAGAAGCATATACAAAGGAGTAATATGTACAAAAAGAATTATCTTCCTTCAAGCCTAGAGTTATATATTGAGAGGAGGAGGCAATGACCTCCAAATTATAACTATCATGCCAAAATACCCAAATTTTTGGGTCAGGGATGCTATTACTAGCAAAACCCCCAAGCTTTATATACCTCCCCAGAGGCGGGGCTTTATTTAGACTCACCATAGGTTCCAAGATGGCCACAAGATCGACCTTATTGGATTACACAATATCTTTCAGACTTCTTCGGGTACCAGAATTCCCCACTCCACGAATATTCCAGATTAGTGATGAAAGTATCATTGAGGCTCCAAGGGAAAATCTTCCAAGGATCTAGCTTTAGATCTAGTGATTATCCCCTTTTGTCGCTGCTTGCCCACAATTTCAACACATTGCACTTGAGAATGAGACTGCATGAGTTCATTATCCTGCAAAGCTTTTTTTGAAACCTGCTTGCTGGCCTTTAATAGCTCACTCAATTGAATTTTACCTGAAACTTCTGTTCCAGATATTAAATCTTGCAGAGTAGCTGATTTTTCCTCAATCAATTTCATCTCCTCAGTAGACACAATAGACTCTCTATTGCCATTACCATGATCATTTGGATCACTTGATAATGCATGCCACCTGAGATGTGATGTGGTTCATTTCTGAAAAGTGTTGTACTAAAGTATCTCTGTTCAAATGAAGTGAAATGGTTATTGCTCTAAGTAACCGGGGAGTCCAACATGAGCTTCATGTGTCTCCTCGCGTAAAAAGGAGTAGACTGAACCTAATCACTCTAAGAAAAATTCAGATTGTCACTGTGGTAATTGTGAAGGTGTTTGAAAAGAAAAATTTTGATGAAAAATTGATTGAGGCAGAGCGAAGCCTCCAATACACTGCTCTCTAAATTGAAGTGCAGTTTGGGTAATATCTCTTGTGTTGAACTGAAGATCTGGTTATCCATATGGCTAAGATCCATTTTCATGTTACTCAATGACACATATGGTAATTTCTTTTAATGTGTATTCAGAAAATTGAATGACTACATTGACTATTGCATAATTATTCTATGTGATTGCACAATCTCCTAGGTGTTATACATGAACATTCTGGTTGTATTGACTCACCTGCATTTTTCATACACCTATCCCATCCCTTTAAATAAAAAAAGGGGGAGCTATATTGCATGTATCTACATTTATCTGCTTGGGGTCAATTACATATGATCATTTTAGTTGCAGTCTGCATGTCTATCCTATCCATATTTGCATTTGGAAGATAGAGGTCATACTGTACATATTTGGCATTTATAGTTTTCACATGTGCATATTTTGAGCTGCATCTTTTTGAACACATTGTACATATCATTCCCTTAATAAGCCTGTTGTCAATCGGTCTTTGTTGATAACAAAAAGGGAGAATAGGTTCACTTGGTTCAGTAACAAACTGCTTCTACTGTTCATGTTGCATATTAATTTCCATCCTCTTGCTTCACACGTTGCCAATTGCATGCATTTCAAAAGAAATCAAAAATCTAAAAATCAGATAACATCGTGCATAACTTCATTGACATCATTCTGAGCTACTCATTTTGATGTGTCAACATTCACATCTAAAAATCTCTACTGTCTTCTACTAAATTTTCTCTCTGAACTTCCTCATCTGGCTGAACCTTAACTTGATCATTTGTGAACTCATCTTGCTCTACATGCTTATTTGGCTTCCAATGTATTACACTTGATACTTGGAAAGAATGTTGTAACTGCATTCATTGTCATACATCTGCTGTGTCTGCATTTCAAGATATCCTCCTGCACTAAACCCCACCTTTTGATTATGTCAAAGGGAGAGAATAAAATCTGTGTCAATTGTTTCATAGTCAATTGTGTCATAAAGTTTGTCATCATTAAAATGGGGGAGATTGTTGTATTTCCATGTTGATTTTAGAAATTGGGTTTTAATGATGATGAATTGTGTGTGCATATTGTGATGATCATGGAAGAATGTTTTCTAACCAAGGGTATGTTTACTTTTCTCATACATGATCATATTCAGGAGAAAAAGTTGTTTCAAGTCGACTTCTGAAGTCAACAAGTCGACTTGAGCCAAACGCTAGCTGAAGGACTTATCGCTGACAAATAACTCCATAAGGGTGACAAATAGGCCTTTAGTGGTGACAAATAGGTGGCCACAGGAGGAAGAAGAAACCACAAGAAGAAGAGTCGACTCCAGTGAAACTCAAGACTAGCTATAGTGACACAATCAAGATTGACACAATTAAAGACAAAGTCAAAGTTGGACTTTTTTGGGCTAAGCAGAGACAAAGTCAAAGTTGGACCTTTTTGGACTACAATGGATATAGAGATGAAAGTGTTAGAAATCACAGAAGAAACCCAACATGAACAAAGCACCAACGGCGACGGCCCTCATCAACTAAGGGTGACAAATAGCAAGGTAAGGATGACAAATGGGCATTAAGGCTAAAAAATAACTTACTAAGGCTGAAAAATAGGTCGCCATGGTGAAGCTGTTAAAGGCACAGAAGAAGAGTCGACTCCGTAAAGCTCTGGAGTCGACCCCATCGTCAGTAAAATTGAGAGAAGAACAAACGCGATGGTGCTTTGTTGCTAAGGGTGAATAATAAGTGGCTAAGGGTGAATAATAGATGCCTAAGGGTGAATAATAGGTTGTGAAGGCTGACAAATAGCCAAACCCGTGAAAGACTCAAGCCAGTCACATCTTCGAAGCCAACTTATCCTGGCACGTGATCCAAGGTAATCTGTCAGAATTCCCTAGGCCACTTGGCATCTTTTCAAAAGACCTTTGACAAGTGGACCAACTGAAGAATTTCTTTTTGGATAAGATAATTTTTGAGAAATCATATTATCTGTTCTATAAATTGATGCCTTCGTCCTTCGAAGAGAAGGAGATGGAAGAATTTAGAAAAGAGCGGGAAAAGGAGCTTTTGTGATAAATCTGATAGTGAGAGAGATCTGGGAGATTGAGAGCTGAAAAAGAGTGAGACAAGAGCTGAAAAATAGAGAGCTGCGTGAAGAGCTGAGAAGAACGAGAGAGCAAGATCAAGAGCTGTTGAGCCAGAGAAATTCGTTCAAGATTACTGTGATCAGGATGAACGGTATTTGCAAGGAAGAATACATTCGAAGTGTTTCTAAGTTCATCCAGAAGAAGAAGAAGAAGAAGCTGTAGAGAGATTGCGAAGAGGAAGCATCATCTTTTGAAGAACAAGAGAAGAAGGTAGAAGAGTGATCGAAAGAGAAGCTCAACTGCTACTGATTAGAGGATCTATCTTTTGATTTAGAAAGTTTTCTTGTTTCAGTCATTTTATTCTCATTAGCAATCATGTCTACCTATTTCTTCGCCCTGGATTTTGAACATCATACTCGTGTGTGTATTTGTGCAATTGTTGCACAGGCTCAAGGTGCTTGATCATTTGTGTGTGTGTGTGTGCCACTGGATTTCAGATCAAGGGATGTTTGGGGTTCATCTTAGTGTGTGTGTGTTGGGGCTTGTCCCTGTGTGTGTAAGCAGGCTTGACCTGCCTGTGTTGTGGAGCTTTGCTCTGTGTTAGGGAGTTCTCCCCGTGCTGGTTTTACCAACAAGTGGAAGCCTCACCAGTTTGGTGAGGGGTGGACGTAGGGAGCCCGTCGTGGTCTCGAACCACCTTAAAAATCCCCGTGCCTTGTGGTTTGATTTGATCGATTGGTTTCTTATCTTTTACCTTAATCATAGGTACATTTTACACACACTGCACACTTATTGGTAATACGTTGTTCACATATATTGCTGCATGCTATTTGTGTTCACACATACTGGATCGTCTTAATCACACACACTGTAGCACCCTGGTGTATTATTAAATAAAATAAAAGGAAATTATACAGAAAATTCATGAAAAATACAATAGGTCAAATTTCAACCAATTTATAAAAATCCCAAAAAATGATATTCATGAAAAGGGCTAATAACTTAGCAAGTTTATCTTCTGCAGTCAGCCCAAAATAAAATCCTAAGTAAGCCGAATTAGAAGTTTAAGGCCCAAATCAACACTTAATCTAACCGGACCTTAAAACGCGAAATTAGAGCCCAATTCTCGATCCTTTAAGTCCAAATCAGATCCAAATGAACGGCCTTGATTAGTTGATCATTTCTCCTCTCGATCCCCATCGAAACCCTAACCCTAGTGAGAGTATTTGGGGGAGAACGACGGTGGTGACTTGGTCTCGCGCGATTCGCGCACCCCACAATTCGGAGGACTCTATCTCCCCGAATAGAACCCCTTATAGAGCAATTAACCCTATAAAATCAACCCTTAGTCGCCCTAGAAGAGTTTAGATGCTGTGGCGGCCGACGAGGAGCGCGGACGAGGGTGGATTCCGGCGATCATCGGAGAGGTGTGTGGTGCGCGACCGACGATCTTCATCCCTCTTCTTCCTTCGATTAAGGTAGGTGATAGTAGACCAAACCCTAAGTACTATATACTGTTGGAAACGTCTCTGTGTCTTCTTTCCATTGATACCTAAATCCCTAATTTTGGTTAAGCATCCTGTGCGTATTAATCAAGTTAATAGAAGCATGTCTATCTAGGGTTTCTCTTGTTTAACCCCAATTAATGTAGGGATTAGCAGGCTTTAATGTTAAATTGATCATACAATCATGTATATTATCTTGTTCTCGTTCTGTTGATGGGTGTTTGCCCAATTTTCATGCTTTACATAAGATGTATTTGATTATTTTTGCTAACCCTAGTCGGGCTCATCGGAGTCGGGCAGGGCGACCTTAGAGCGGTCCTACAGGAACCGCCCTGTTCTGAACGGCCCCTCGATAGACCGTGTGGTCGATATTGACTGCCAGAAGTTAACTGCTTATTGTCCTTGCGTTTTGAATCCTCCATGAGCAGAGCGGCCATATCCAGACCGTGCAGAGACCCCCACGGCCCCTCGATAGATCGCTCAAACCCCGTCTGGCCCCCTGTCCTTTAGGAATTGAACGGACTATCGACCGACCACTAAGGCCCTCTGAGCGGTTCCGGACAAACCATTCTATCCACTGAATGCTTTATTCTTGTTTTAGCATGATTCTTCTTAGTCAACTAATGTTAATGTTAAATTAGCAACCTACATATTAATTGGAACGTACGAAGGTTAGGAATTTATAATTCTTTTGCTTAATTACTCTCTCATGACCTTGTTCATCATTTTTAATGAAGTTAATCTCAAACATGTTATAATGGAGAATGAACTAATGATACTAGGGTTATTTTGACAGTCATTCTACTCCGGTCGGATTGACTGACGGCTGTACACTTGTGTTCCGATGATTTCTAGCCTTCATTTCTTGTAATGGTTGGAACTCTCCGTCGGATATTCCTTCCGTCGGACTAGGACCTCCATTATGAGACCTCCGTAAGCCCCCGCGAGCCTGGGATTCCCACTAGGATGCCATGTAGGTTGTACCACAAGTCCTGCACCTATTGACTCGATTGAATCGCTTGGATTTACCTTGGTTTTAGCCACGAGCTATATTGGACTGTCTGAGTCATTACACGGTCAGTTTTGGACCGCTTGATCACAGGATGGCCCAATATGAACCGTGCAATACAGGCAGAATGCCCTATCTTGATTGGTCGATTGCCCTTGTTCTTTCTTCGACCTGGTTATATTTGGTCGACCCAAAAGCCACTAGACTGACCAGCGGATAGTGGGCTGGACCTTGGGTTCAGTTAGACCCCGCTTATGGCAGCCTAGGACCCTATTTGGGTGGATTTCATCTTGCCTTGTAAGGCCCAGTATTGAACGGACTGTATAGGCCCGTTCTGTTATTGAACGGATAAGCTTGGACTGTTCAGTTTATGCACGGCCCAGTCTGGCCCGCTTACCTTCGTTTGGGATTCAATCTTCACTGTCGTGAACGGCTCGATGTGGACCGTCCTACCTTTATAGCGGCCTATAATGGACCGTTCATCCCTGGTTTCTATTAGGCTGTTCTTCAGCCCAATCCTTCTTGCGCGGTCCAGTTAGAGACCGTTCATTCTCTTAGCGGCCCATTATGGACCGTGCATCTTCCAGAAATATTTTCTGTGGTTCTTGGTGTTGGAATTCAAGGACCTGTTGGTTCTTGATAAACTTGAACTTTCTGGACAAAATGTCTACTTCAACTTACCCTTGGTAAGTTCTATACCTTGAAATTATTTGGCCATTTACCTTGACTAATTTCTAGACAACTTGGGATCTTGGATCCATTAAATCAATGCCAACGCATCATAAGGGCCCGGTCTGGTCCTGGGAAGAGCGCCCGAAAAGTACTAGTGCCTCGGAGAGTTGTAATGACATGGTGAGGCATTGCACTGAGTGCATGACTAGCGTGATGTCTACAACATATTCTTGTACGTGATTTCTCTCTTGTGTTCTAGATCGATGAATTCCTTTGGAATTAGTTACATGACTTGGTTATTTCATGCTTGATTGGCCTTTTCCAGTTATACTTGTTCATGTTCTCTTACTGTCCTTATTTTGTTATTTATATCATCTTTTCTTTCCTTTCTCGTACAACATAAATGCAAATCGGTTAATTACTTAAACTTGCCTGCTATTCCCTACTGAGCGTTCGCTCACCCAGTCGTTCCCCCTTTTCAGGTAGCTCAAGTGAGGATTCACAAACTGATGGGGATGGGCAAGTGTGAAGCCCTGGAGCGAACGAGTTAGAAGACTATGTGGAGTCATTCATAGATGTCTTAAGTCTAGTTGTGGTTTAGAATTGATGTCAGTGGTGTTGTAATAAAGTTGGTGGTTGTAACTATGTTAAGTCGAATGTAGTTTTAGAAGTTTTCTTAAGTTCTTTTGATTGGTATTGATGTAAGGTCGGATTTTTGATAAATTAGTAATTATTTAGATTGGTGGAATTATTTCTGTTCATGGCGTTATGTTAATTCTCTAGCTCAATTTATAGCATGTCTTGAAATCAACATATTATTATTAACCCTTTCTACTGCCGGTCCCGATTTTCCACGTCGGGGCGTGACAGTTTGGTGGTATCAGAGCCATATTTTCTAATAGTCCTAGGTTTTCTAAGTTCTAGGATCTTAAATGGTGTTACCAGTCTAAGGATCCAACCAGGTGAGAAATTGGGTAGAGACTCGGGTTGAGCTAAAAACCTAATTCTAGAACTATTTCTTCTAAATGATCCTAAATGAATCCATTCTACGTGTAAGATATTTCTAATGGTAGCCGAATGTGCGCAATGGAGGGATATGCAGCGAACAGTTCAAGGATTAACTCGGGCTCTGCAACAAGTGGCCCAGGGCGGAGCGGCTCATCAAGGAGCGGGAGATCTTCATCGGAACTTCCGTGGAATGAATCCCACACGATTTGGCGGCTCGATAGATCCTGACGAAGCCGAGCATTGGCTGAAAGAGATGGAGAGAATCTTTGAAGTGATGCAGTGTAGTGATAAAAAACGTGTCCTTCTAACGACCTTCCAACTAGAACGAGATGCGAGAACTTGGAGGGATGCGGTTAAGGCTACTCTTGGAGACAAGCAAGTCACATGGAAAGAGTTTGAGGAACTCTTCAATGACAAGTACTTTTCTGATCGAGTGCAAGAGAAGAAGGCGGCAGAGTTTACTGCTTTGAAGTAGCGGAACCTTTCCGTCGCTGAGTATGAAGCTCAGTTTTCCAGGTTGTCCCGTTATGCAACCCATTTGGTGTCCACCGAGAAGATGAAGGCCAAGCGCTTTCTTAATGGATTGAAGCTGCAATATATCAACCAATTGGCCCCAATGGAAATCAAAACTTATGCTGAGATGGTAAGGAAAGCCCAAGTCTTGGAGGACACTTTAGAGATGACGGAGAGAATTCGTGGAAAGAATCCTAAGAAGGAACAAACTACTGGTTCCGGGAACTCTAAACCCGGCAATGGCAAGAAAAGGCCCAATGGTGGGTCTAGTTCGTGGAAGGGCGAGGTGTCGAAGAATGAAGATAAAAAACCTGGCCCGATTGTACCATTCAAAGGCCTGTGCAAGTATTGTGATCGTCCAGGTCACAAGATGGAGGAATGCTGGCGCAAGTTGGGCGCATGTCTGCGCTGTGGAAGTAGGGACCATCATATTCCGGAGTGTCCCCTCTGTTGACACCTGTTTTATGACCAATAAGTTGGGTCATCACCTTGTTTATTCTATATGATGCTCCAAGTTGTTCATTCTTCATTAAGCCTTCTTGATCAGTTGGAGGCTTATTTCATGGGTCTTATCCTCTTGGTTGAGTCTGGTTTCCTCGGCGCTTGTCGTTTTGATGAAGCTTAGCAAGATCTTATCATTTTTTATCCTTATTGTCTCTAACGGTCCACCACAGGGGCGTTACGTTCTTCTAACGCATTAGCCTTGGGCCGTTACATCTTGAAGAGTCCTACGGCTTAAGGCCTTGTTTCAATCCTTATCCTTTGGCCTATCCGTTGATTCTAACGGTCTGTCGTGCGGCCGTTACGTTCCTCTAACGCGTCCACCCATGGCCGTCACATTCATGCAGAGTCCAATTGTTTAGAACTTCTTCCCGTTGATCTTATCCCCTTGAGGATAAGGTTAGTGTGACGGTCTCTCCCAGGCGCGTTACATTCCTGTGGCGGTCTGTCATGCAGCCGTTACATCCAACAGAGAGTCCTGGCTGGTCTGGTCTTTTCTTTGCCACTCCGTGGTTGAATTGAGAGTTAGATCTTATGATTTCTCTTCCAAATCTGATCCTCAGGACCTTCTGTTTGATTCTATGGACTCTTGGGAGTATTATCTTCAAGAGTTTGCTAGGAATTATCCTCTTTTCTTGCTGGATTATCCTCTGCTCGACCGGAGAGTTGGAGGGCCTATAAATAGAACCCTTGACTTCATGGCCTAAGGATGAGAAATCTGGAATTTACGTCGAAGTGCTGCCGCATCTAGCAGCCACATCCATCCAAGAGGAGCTTGTTTCTACGTCCATCTGCATCACAGTCAAGGGAGTACTTTGGTTTTGGGTTTTAAAGTTCATAGTTTGCACACTTGTGTTCTTCCCTTGTTCATCTCATCATAGCATTGTCCCACTCCTCTTCTCCCACATTCTTCCACTTGTTTCAATCATCTAAACTTTCCTCCCACGTTTTAAAACGCCCAGAGGGGTTAAAAAACCAAACTTCCCCGGTATTCCCCTTTCCTTTTGCATGATCTTAAGTTCTTTGAGAATTGATACTACACTTGTTTGAAGGGCTAATTTCGGGTTATTTTTTTGTGTTCTACGTTCTTTGGCAGGTTTACAGAGTTCATTAGACGAGGCCCAAGCTTTCTGGCTGGCTGGAAGGTTTGGAGTTCAAAGAATTCACAGGTTATTTCTACAGGTTCTCTGACGGTCTTGTGAAGACGCGTCAGGTCATTCTAACGGTTCATCTGGCGGCCGTTACACTCCTGTGATGCACAGGTGTTGGACCGTTACATTCAACAGATCTGCATATTTCATTGGTTTCTATCTCCCGTGGGCGGGTGCATCATCCTTCTATTTCTAAGGTATTGATCAGGTCTTTGGCTTGTCTTATTACCTTAGTGGTGTTCACGTTCTTTCCTTAGTATCAGGCATTGGTTTTCTCTCTCTCACATCTCTTATTTCCTTTACTTGTTCCACCCACGTGGTGTGTTTTATTTATTCTTTGCTCCACGCTCCGGCGTGTGTTTTTCTTTTCTTTCTTTAGTTTAGTTCGATTGAGATAGCATTGCCCATGCTAGAGCTTGTTCTGGTTGCCTAGGTTCATGGTCCACATGTTCATAGGTTGATTGAGATCATTGTTATTTGCTCATCATATTTATCATTCATCACATCACAAACAAAAAGGAAGAAAACAAATCAATAGATAATTTTTTGGCGATCACGGTGAGACATACTTGTGCCAATCGTGCTTTTTGATCTCTGTTAAACCTGCCATCATTTCCTTGTTTGGTTTTCCCCGGGTTTCCCTTTTATTTCCCTACTGTTTCTGGTTCTCTGGCTCCTCTGACGGTCTCTTGTCCCTGCGTTACACTGCTTCTGACGGTCTGGTCTTCGACCGTCACATGCTTCTGACGTAGGTCCCCTAGACCGTTACATACTCCAGATAGGTACGCATCCCGCGGTGCATTTTAGTTCCACAGTTTCTGCTGTGATATTTTGACTTGGGTGATATCTGGTCTCCTCCCTCATTATTCTACTTATCTACATCATTGTGTGCACACTTGTTTGCTAGATTCTAGGTTAGAATTTGCATGCACTCCGGTACGCATAGGTTCATGCATATTTTCATACATTAGATTGCATTTTCCTACCTTTGGTGTGCGGACCTCTCGTCTCCATATTCCTTGAGGTCGACTAGGAAATCACACCAGGGACCTCCATAAGTCTCCGCGAGCCGTGGATTCCCACACGGACGTCGTGCCGGTTGTACCTTTCCACCCCGGGTCTAGGATTGCATAAGTGAAGGAGTGATCACATTTTGGGTTAAACCAAGCCTTACACCCCTCTCCTATTAGGAACCCATTGTCAAGAGCGCATCTTTAATCAATCTGCTAAAGTTCCAAAGGATAAATTATAAAATCTTGTGGCATCATGTTAAGCAACTTGGTTGACTTGAAGTGTCTTCATTTCTTTTTCACTTGCATCTTTGATAGAAATCATCTAGGTTTGATTGCTCGTTGTGTAATTGTTTGTTGTCTTGTTTGCATCTTGTTAAGGTTGTCCATTGCATGTGGAGTCATCTCCATCCGTTAGAAGCATCATCACCCGGGGGCGAGTCCCTCTCCTCATCCTATTTCAACCCACTCTTCGAATCTACCATGGCTTCCTTTGATCTTCCTCGGTCCCAAGAGGAGTCTCTCCCTCAAGGGCTTCTAGAGGATCCGTCTAGAGTTGTCTCATTCCAGCCTCGCGAGGGGCTCGTTCTTCCCTCATCTTCCATCCCCATGGAGAGTGCTCCGTCTACTCAAAATCCTCCTCTTCCTTCCGCCAATTCTATCCTTCAGATGATGGCTCAATTAGACCCGGCCCAGCTTCAGGTGGTCTATCAGTTATGCAGGGGTCCAACACCCCGCCTTCTCCTATTATCTTTGGTCATTCCAATCCATCCGTCGCTCAACCTAGAGCCGAAGGACCCGCTGTCCAGCCCACTTCTATTGATCTCACTCCGGTCCAACCTAGGACCCTCCGCTTCTCCAATCTTGAAATGGGCCAATCCTCTGGTTCGGCCCAGGAATTCCTTGATAAGGGCAACCCAGTTATGCCTCCTTCTTTCCCGTTGGATCATCACACCTCAGGCCCAGATGTGCCGCAAGTTCTTATTGGTCCGAATGATTTTATGCGCCCTCACCAAGGGGTAGTCCAGGTCCAATCCAATATGGGTCATCCTTCGATCCATCATCCTTCTCATGGGCCGTCTCCTCCATCTGTTTACCCTTCTGTTCCTCAAAACTCATCCTTTACTGTCCCTGCTCCCTCCCGAGAGTAGGAGTTGCTTGATAAGTGGGCCGCCATGCAGCAGCAACTCGACTTCCTTCAAAAGCGGGTTGGCCCTCAATCTTTGGCAGACGTTCCAGTCCCGAGTTTTCAGAACATCCGGTTCCCTCCACAGTCCGAGCTCCCCAACTATAGAAAAGTTTGATGGGAACAGCAACCCTTTTGTTCATGTGAGGGACTTCTTATACGAGTCGGCTCAATTTCTGTACGATGATCGCCTCATGGCGTATCTATTTCGCCGATCGCTAGATGGTGTTGCGCTGGAATGGTTTTATTCTCTGCCATTAGAAGATGCTGAGAGTTTCAAGACAGTAAAAGATAAGTTTATTCAGAGGTTCCAAGATAGAGTCGACCCAGAATATTCGTTTACAGATCTGGTAGCCGAAAAGATGAAGCCAGATGAGAAATTTGCTACCTACGCAGACCGATGGAGGTAGATGGACGCTAGAGTGCCAGGCCACATTCCGGAGGAAGAGAAGGTCAAATTGTTGATCTCAAATGCCACTCCGACCTTCCGTAACATTTTAGCCATGAATGATATAGCCAATATGCATCAACTATACAGCCAAGCGCGCTTTATCCAAACTCAGTTCAAGGATTCCCCCATACACTCGCTCTTTGAAAATCAAAAGCCCAAGTACCATAAGAAGCCTCAAGGGCCTGTTACCGAGGGGATCCAGACGAACGAGCAAGTTCAAGCCATTGCTTTCCCTTTCCAAGCCGCACCCTTCCACTTCCCATAAACTTCCCGCACTCCACAGAACCCCACTCTTCAAAACATCCAAGCCACTCCACAAAATCCTCCGCCTGCCTTCGCCATTCCACAAAATACCTTCGCCGCACCACAGCAACCACCACAACCTCCACAATACCACAACGTCCCTCCACCCAATGGCTATAACAACAGCAATAACAAGCACCCAGCTCCTAAAAGAGCACAGTACCCTCCCTTGCCAGAAACTCTCACAGATATCTTCTCGGCTCTCATGTCAATCAATGCTATACAGCTTCCTCCGGAACGGCCCAACTGGAACCCGGCCGTTGATCAGACCAAGTACTACATGTTCCACAGGCAGCCGGGCCACACAATTGAAGGATGTTTTCAGTTCAGGGACCTAGTATATGACCTTCATGAAGGACAGAGAATTGATTGGGCCAAGATGCACAAGGCCATTGTTGAAATTAAGGAGAAGAGAAGGCAGCCGCCAAGGCCGCAAGTGCAGCAGCAACTAGCACCGCAGCCGCAGTAGCCGCCACAACAGCAACAGTAGCCGGTTCAGGACTTGGGGATTCACCAGAAACTGATGCCGAACCATCCTCCCGCTCCGCAGCCTCAGTCGTAGGTACCGGCTCAGGTCAACGTAGTCCAACCCCCGGTTCCCAACGTCGGGTGGTCTTTTGATGACGACGGCACCACGCCGCAGATAATGGCCTTCCACCATAATCATTGCAATCCCCTTACTCCCTCTAGCATTCTACCTACACACCCGGCATCTTCACCACTTGTTCTCCCATTTACACCCACTCCAGTAACTCCGCCACCACCCGCAATTATGTCACACTCGTCACCAGTTACCCCCGCTATCATAATCACGCCATCACCCAACCCTTCACTTATCCCCACACCTCCACTAGCCTGTCCTCCCTCCGTACCAGCACCCATCATCACCACCCCACCTTCCACTAATCCCTCATCCATCATCCGTCCATCGCCACTTATTACCTCCACCAACACCACAGCTTACCAAATCCTTTCTCCCACACCGCCTATTCCACTCATCCACACCACCGGGCCAATTATGCCGTCTTCTGATGCCATGCCGGCATAAAACCTCGCCCTACGGAGCGGGCTGCTGTTCCATCGGAATTATCCCACTACTTCTAATCCCCAGTCTTCCCAGCCGGCTGCCGAGCAAGAGGAAGCCGAACCTCTGTCGGGTAGCCAATACGACTTGCTACATCATCTGGACAGGGTGCCCGCGAAGATATCAGTCCTAGAGCTTATCAAGAGATCCACCCTTCACCAAAATGCTCTCAGAAATTTCTTGCAAAAGGTGATGGTCAGTGAGGACATGGCAGTTGACAGTTTACCGATAGCACTAGCAACAATTTCTAAAGGGCCGGCGATCACATTTTCTGAAACTGAGCTAGCTCCTCCAGAAGCTCGGCAAATGCCGCTCTACATTTCAATCACTTTGAATAAAGTCAATATTGACGTAGCACTGGTTAATACAGGGGCATCTATTAATGTGTGCCCACTCAGTACCCTTCGAGCCTGCAATATCTCAGAGGAATTACTACGGCCAACCCCCACTACTATTGCTGCATATGATAATTCATGAAGAGCCTGTCATGGGGTGGTCACTATTCAAGCAGAACTTGGACCTCTTACTATGCCAGTGGAGTTCTATGTGCTGGACATTGACCCTATGTTCAAGGCTATCTTGGGTCATCCATGGATTGACACTCTCAGCGCCATACCCTCCACTGCGCATCAATGCATTAAATTTCCTTTCCAAGGGAGGGTCGTCAAAGTTAAGAGTTTATTCACGGTCCAATCTGTAAAGGCTATTTCAGAAAAGGTTCTCCCCACCTTATGGCCCAACAGCCGGCCAGTTATCTCTGTGCTAGATCTTGACTTTCCTTGGGCTTATACACCCCGCAAGCCCGTCACTGCTGCAGTTAATATCAAGATGAAGCCCCAGATCCGAGATTCCAAGGGCTGGGACATTATACTGAAGCTAGGCTACCAACCGGGGAGAGGCCTCGGTGCTCAATTGTAGGGAAGGACCAAACCCATCCCCAAGGGCAGAAAAATGAACAGGAGAGGTCTCGGCTACAGAGAGATTGCATTATTTATGATGGGTGATTCTGGGCCACTCACATGGGACTACCGTCAGCATTTTGTCAGAGGGCCTCTTCAGCCAAGCACATTGAGCCCACAGCCAGTTCTGCTAGAAAGGAAAGGTTCAGTTTGTCCAGTTGGCGATCCCCCTCTACCACCAAGAGGGCCAGTTGATGACATGATTGACTATGGTCAGGCCTTTGAGAGATTGTTCCATGAAGAAGACTGCCAGAAGCGTCAAGAGGTTCGGCTTGTCCAATGGAGGCCGAAGAAGCAGCCAGTTCAGCATCCACGGGAGGAGGGGAGCTCACCGATTGTCTTTTCTTGGTCTCCCTCCTGTCTTCAATCACTTTTTCAGCAATGGGAACTTATATCCCGTCCTCCCCCAATCATGATCAACCAATCCTTCAATGATCCGTTTGAAATCTTGTTTATTCCCTACGCCTGTGGGCGTTGTCCTCCTATTAATCTGGTCGATCTATTCACTCCTCCTTCTTCCACCACTCCACTCCACGAGATGTGGTTTCGGTCCTCCGATCCCTTCTTCGATTGCATCTTCCCTGAATTGTTTCCCATGCAACTCCCGCCTCCTCCGTCCTGTTGTGTGGTCTCCACTGATCTCCAAAAAAAAAAACGTCAAATTCAAAACGGAGATTTCAGTGGAAGATTATGCTACCTTGTCTCCATTCTCCTCCTAGGGGCACGAGTCCCCTGCTCCTTCCTTTCCACTAGATTTTCTTTCCCCTAGGTTAGGATTAGGGTCTACCAAGTCTAGGGAAGTAGAGTCAGTTAGGTCTAGAGAAGTAGGATCTTGTTCTAGCTCGTCCAACCCTTCCTCCTCTGAGCCATGCCCGCTTGCGCATCATCCATAATCTGTTCCTGATAGGTTCTTGCAAGATCTAGCTCAGCGGTGTCATGCTCTTTTGAAGTGTCCAGAATTTGTTGCTACGGTAATCATGATTGAGGATGAAGAGGAAATAGAGGAGGTGTGGAGCGATGACGGACTCGGTGTCTATGAAATCCTGGATGAGAAAGATCTAATTGATGACGAGGATGGCAACGTAAATGACACTGCCGATTTGTATGCACAAGGATTAAAAAGATTTGACGAGCCATCGTCGGCAGTGGATGAACCTACGAAGGAAATAAATTTGGGAACTGAAGAAGACCCAAGGCCGATCATTGTTGCCGCTAATCTCCCTCCACAAGTAGAAGAGGATTTGATCAAGGCTCTAAGGGAGTATAGCGATTCTTTCGCCTGGTCTTATGAGGACATGCCAGGTCTTGACCCCTCTTTAGTGGAACATCGACTCGTGCTTAAACCAGGGGCAACACCTGTAAAACAACGGTCAAGAAGGTTTCACCCCCACATGGCCTTGAGGATTAAGGAAGAAGTCGATAAGTTGTACAAGGCCAGATTCATTAGAGTTGTTCTGTATCCTCAGTGGGTGGCAAACATAGTCCATGTTATCAAGAAGGATGGAAAGGTGCGTATCTGCATCGATTTCAGGGATCTTAATAAAGCATGTCCCAAAGATGATTTCCCGCTGCCTCACATCGACGTCCTGGTGGATAACATCGCCGGGTACGAAGCTTTATCATTCATGGATGGTTAGTCAGGCTATAATCAGATCCGTCTCGCTCCGGAAGATCAAGAGAAAACTTCCTTCACCACGCCCTGGGGCACGTACTGTTATGTGGTCATGCCATTCGGTCTGAAGAACGGGGGTGCCACCTATCAAAGGGCGATGATGGCTATCTTCCACGACATGATGCATATCTATATGGAAGCCTACGTGGATGACATCTTGGTGAAGTCAAGGACAAAAGAAGAGCACCCCTCTATTCTAGCTAAGGTGCTGCAAAGAGCTAGGGAGTATAAGCTTAAGATGAATCCGAAGAAGTGTGTATTCGGAATCTCTTCAGGGAAGCTGCTAGGTTTTATAGTGAGCAAACGGGGGATCCAGATTGATCCTAACAAAGCACAGGCCGTCATGGACATGCCTCCGCCGAAGAATATTACGGAACTTCGAGGACTGATTAGAAGATTGCAATTCATCAGAAGATTCATATCCCAACATTCTCAAAGGTGCCGCCCATTTTATGAATTGCTAAAGGCGGGGGTTAAGTTTGAATGGAATCAAGACTGTCAGAAGGCCTATAAGGACCTAAAGGAATATCTATCCAATCCCCCGGTTTTGCAACCTCCTATCCCTGGGAAACCCCCAATCCTATACATCTCGGTCATTGAGGACTCCCTAGGGGCGGTCTTAGCACAAGTAGATGACGAAGGGAAAGAGCGGGCTGCCTATTACCTCTCTCAGTTATTTAACCCGGCTGAGGCCAAATACACCGCTATGGAGAAGACTTGTGCCGCCTTAGTGTGGGTAGCTCAGAAGCTTAAACATTACTTCATTGCCCACCCAGTTAGGTTGATCTCTAGAATGGACTCGATCCGCTATCTCTTAGAAAAGCCTGTCCTTTCTAGTAGGTTAGCTCGCTGGAAGAGCTTCCTCTCCTAATTCGATATCACATTTGTCGTTCAGAAGGTAGTCAAAGGATACGCCATCGCTAAGCATCTTGCCCATCTCCCCATTCCTCACACCGACTCTATTCAGGATGATTTCCCTGATGAGCATCTCTCTGCTATCTCTCATCATCCATTTTGGTCTTTGCACTTCGATGGTGCACTCAATTCTCAAGGCCGAGGGATCGGCGTTGTTCTGCTCACTCTAGAGGGAGTGACAATTCCCTTTGCTTATCAACTTCGATTTCCTGCTACCAACAATATCGCTGAGTATGAGGCTCTCCTAGCCGGATTAAAGCATGCCTACCTTCTGGGCGCACGTTACTTGAATATCATAGGAGACTCTCAGCTCGTCCTGCGACAAGTCCTGTCCACTTACCGCACTCGTGACCCCAATCTCAAGCCTTACCAAGACTTGGTCACGCTCCTGGTTAGGCAATTCTGTAAGCTGATCTACATTCATACTCCTAGGTCTCAGAACATCCTAGCCGATGCCTTAGCATCGCTTGCCTCCTCTCTATCCTTCTCTCTCAGTCGGGGTACTGAGACTATCGTCGTTCAGAGAATGGACGCACCCTCTCTTCAGGATCCTTGGTACGTCAATCTTAGGAAAGCTGTAGAGGCAAGGGCCGAGAAGGAGGACCTCAAGGAGGTATCTTTGATAGAACTAGAAGAGATCCTAGAGGAAGAAGAATTGCCTTGGTATCATGAAGTTGAGTTATTTTGCAAAGACGGATCGTTCCCAGAAGGGGCAAATGCCGAGCAGTGCAAGTCAATAAGGAGAGTCGCCTCAAGGTATACCATTGTCGCAGGAGAACTATACATGCGTGCTACCAATGGAATGCTCATGAGGTGCTTAGATGATGATGAGGCCTGGAAGGTGGCTGAAGCGGCCCATTCTAGTGAGTGTGGAGGTCATGTCAATGGCCAGGCTCTAGCAAAGAAGATCCTTAGGCAGGGCTACTATTGGCCCACTCTAGAGGAAGATTGCTCCCTCTATGTCCGGAGGTGTCTTAAATGCCAACTCCACGCTGATAAAATCCATGCTCCAGCTTCATCTCTCCATCCTCTTTCCGCTCCTTGGCCATTCTCTATGTGGGCTTTTGACATTGTCAGCCCACTCGGTGATCCTAACTCTCAGATCAAATAGAAATCCTTTATCCTTACTGCCACTGAATACTTCACCAAATGGGCCGAAGCGGAGGCGTACGCGGAAATCAAAGTTTGACGGTGTGCCGCTTTATCATGAAGAATATCATCTTGCGGTTCGGAGTGCCAAATAGCATCAACACCGACAACGGACCCCAGTTTGTTTCTCAAGAGCTCAAGGACCTATGTAAGAAGTTCAATATTACATTGCATCATTCATCCCCATATTATCCTCAAGGCAACGGTCAAGCCGAGTGTTGGCCCAGACGAGATGGCGGACAAGAAGGGGGGTTGAATTGTCCCCTTGACCTAGATGGCGGATTTTAAAAACTCTCTTAACTGAACACAATGGAATTAAAACAAACTACTAGATTGGCCTAACCACACATGAGATTTAACAGGTTCTCTCAATCTTTTCGATCTCACTCGTAATAACAATGCAACCATTAGATAAAATTATGCCTAACACGGATAACAGAAGAAGCAATGTGTGGTGGTGTAGTGAGTAGAAATCTACTAAATTAACCTGTGAAGGGAGATATAAGAAAAGGACAAACACACAGGCATTCACATGAGACAAAAGGATTTTTAGGTGGTTCGGGACCACGACGGGCTCCCTACGTCGACCCCTCACCCAACCGGGTGAGGCTTCACTACACGCTACTTTCGTAGCAACACGGGGACGAACCCCAACCACACACACACAAGCTGCTTCCGCAGCAATATCCACACACGGGGAAAATCCCCAACACGCTGCCACCGCAGCACACACCCACACACCGAATCGGGGAGCACACCCCGGACACTCAAACCACATGGAGTCACAGCTCCGTCAACACATAACCAACCACGGGGAAACTTTCCCCACAATAAAACCAACACACGGAGATGCAGCTCCGCCTTCACACAAACACCCGTCAACAGACGGTCCACACAAAAATATATCTAGAATTCAAAAATACAAGATATGATCAATGCAAACCCCACAACTCAAAAGCAAATGGTATTAATAGATGTAGACAAGATATAGAAGTAGTTCCCCATGAGAAGAAACGAGGTGTAGTTGATAATCTCTGATGCTCAGGTCGGGGGATAGCCGAATGCCGATGTTGAGGACGTCCACGCGTTCCTCTTCTCAATCTGCTTCTTTCTTTCTTCAATCACGAGCTCTAGAAATGGATGGAAGTAGATGAATCTTGAGCTCTTCCTCAGCCTCCCTCCTTCTTCCCGTCATTCTCCTGCAAAACAGATAGAAAGATTAGAGCTCCTCTTCTATTTCTTCCAAATTCGTAACATATATATACCATGAGGATAAGTTGTGCAAAAGACCACAATACCCTTGTAAAACTTTAGCAAAACCACCCTAATATGTTCATTAATGACCCAAGGGTATTAGGGTAAAATATTAGCCCATTTGGATGTGTTTCCATAGGGTTTTGGTGGGCCACGGTATAGCCGCGCGGACTTGTGAATCTGGGGGGGTCGACCCACTTCCAGAGGGGGGTCGACCCACTTGGCAGACAGAATCTGTTTTCAGCAGATTTTATAGGGGGTCGACCCACTTTGTGAGGGGGGTCGACCCACTTTCAGACAGAATGCTGAAAACACCCTGTTTTGCCTAGGGGACGACCCATTGAGTGGGGGGGTCGACCCATTGACCTTGTGACATAAACAAAAGGTATCCTAATGATATTCTAATGATCTAACATGCACCCCAATGTAATCAAACATGAATTACATTAAAAAATAAATTCTCACCTTGTCTTTCATGATTTTAAGAGCATGATCAAGCCTGCACTTTATAAAAGCTCAATCTCATCATTCTTTCATCAATGTAAAATGAAGAGGCTAATATGGGAGATGTAATATTCAACCAATCAAACTCCGATCCCATGAAATGTGCAATAACCCAAATTGAAAGCATGATTTTGCTAAGCAAATAACATGTAGTGATAGACATAAACCAATACCCAAACTTTGGTTCATTTAAAAGACAATGAGACAAGAAGTGCTAATCACTATCACTAGTTGATCATGAAAACAAGCATGAACTCATATCCAATAAGGGCAGTCTAGCCACATTGAAATGCAGTCAATGTAAGACCAAAACCATGAGATTAACCCCAACAACCATGATGTATGAATCAAGCCTAACCTTGCCACATGGAAATACATCAAAAGAATTCTTACCATAATTCCAAAGGTTTGTGGGCATATTTAAACCTGTACTTTCAAGCAATTCAAGTTGATGAGAATTAAGTCATTGCAATACAAGAAACCATTTTTCAACCAAAATCATTCCATCCACATTGAAATGTATTCAAACATGATTTCTTATCTTGAACCAAGGGAATGTGACACATTTGAGCCTAGCATGCTTAAGAACCTCAGCATCATTTTAATACACCTAAGAATCACTCAATGCATTTTATCATGTCTGTGCATATAAGTACATGGTCAATGCATATGAAAAGATTTTGTTAGTGCAATGAAGAACAAAGTCCATGCAAAGATCAACAAGGTCACAATGATATGAGAGCATTAAGGATCCAGGAAATTAAGTCCAGTGCAACCACATGAGCTTACACACTCCATTCTTAGTTTAAGTTTACACAATTGCTCATGAATGCAAGTTCAACCCAAGCCAAATGGAACTCACACAAACCGACAATTCAAACAAAACATCTGATTAATACATGAGTTTCCATGACTTAAACCTATCAAGCAAAGTAACATGGAAGTGAGTTTCGCATTCAAAATAAATCAGATTTCTGCATGAAGGAACCAAGACTTATTACTATCTAAACAATCCAAAACAAGAGACAAGGCTCAACTGAACCTTCACCACCATGGACGACAAAACATGATTTGCAAAATATCAAGCATTTATGTCAGTTCATTAAAGACCTCATGACCCAATTTGAAAACATGATATCACCATACTAAAACATCATGAGTGAAGTGCATCAAGGGAAAAACATGGTTATGTCGATGCACAGATGAAAGCAATCCAGAAGAGGTCGATGCATGTCCAAGGGCAGGTCAATGCATGTGAAGAACAAGTAAGACAACCCGCAAAAGAAGATGCAACATATCAGCTCATGAGACAACAACAAACATTTTCCACAACACTTACTCAGAATCTTTACACTTAAAGACATATGTAAAACACACAATATATTGTAATCATCAAAACCATTATCAAAGACAAAAAGGGAGCGCCACGAACCCAACAATCTCCCCCTTTTTGATGATGACAATATATTGTGGCAATCCACAACTCTCTCTCCCCCTTTGACATTATCAAAAAGTGGGGGACGCGGACAGAAATGAAATTCCAACATGAATGATATAGAATGAACAACATTTTTCTGATATCAATTGTGAAATTTAAACATGAATGAAATGGAATGAACAACTAATGACACACGAACCCAGCAATGACCGACCATTACGGAAGGTGTGTGAACCATGAACATAGAACATAAGAATGAAATTTGAAGTGCAAAATGAAAAGGTTTTTGAAATAATTGCAAATGCTCTATTTTTGGATTGTAGACAAATGTGTGACTGAATATGCACCAAATGTATGACCAGATTGATTTATATGCAAGTGTTTGACTTGAAAGCACATTATTCTCCCCCTATTGTCATGAACAAAAATGAACTAACAATGGGATTATTTAACCTATTATTTGCAAGTATAAGCTAAGGATGCATCAAGATGAAGTGTGATATGAACAAACTGAATCAAGCAGTCAAGCATTCAAGCATGCATAATAAGATATAGACTCATGCAAGTCCCTTCGGGATGGGTGTAAGGATTATGCAATCGATTATAGAACATGATGTGCATGTACAATACTAAGAAGGTCGTGCTTACATAAATAAGTACTGCATAAACCATGATAAGCGACAGATTCATAAGGAACATTCAAACAATCAAACCCAAGGTGCAAATGTGATGATTGAGCAATGAATTTCAAGGTAATATGGAAAATCAAATTTTCTATAGAACACTACAAAGTACTTATCATCCATACACTTTCAACACAATGCTCGAATATTGGTAGCTACGTATGACCCCAATTTTTTTTTCAAATTAATATAAATGGTGTGACTAACCTTTTGACACGAGTCATGCCCTTTGTTTCAGGGGCAATTCCCGGTTACTCAGTTTCATCACTTTTTATGATGTGGATGAGACACTTTTCGACGCCAGTTGTACCCTTTGTCTCAGGGGCACTTCCCGGCTACTCGGTGGCAAATCACACTTATTTTCATGTAGAATAGTTTCTCCTTTCGACGCGAGTTTCCTCCTTTATTTCAGGGGGGATTCTCGGCTACTCGGATCCACGTTCCACTTATACGACTTTTTGGTGGGCTAAATAGTTTTTTCCTCACGAGATATATGATTTTCATGTAGAGAATCAAAAGTCCTTAAAAGTGTAGAGTAGAAAATTGCAATCCTTATTAAATTGAATCATTATCTCAAAAAAGGTGTATTTTGTGTGGGTGGTTGTATTGAATGTAAAAGATGAATTAGCCTTATCACAGTAATGTCTCCCCCTAAATGTATGCACGGTTATAAAAAATCTCCCTCTTAATATATGCCATGTAACAACTTGTCTAAATCAATGCAATTCATTTAGCAAGGTGATGAGTCATAGAAGGAGTCAAAAAAATGGGTATAAAGTATATACATGCATTCAACCAGAGATCATTCAATGTTTTCAAGCAAATGATTATCGGTACTTGGCAGAGTACATTGGTCCGAAGACCACCATCACGCATGAGGAAAGCTTCCAGTTGGACATAATCCAACCTTCCACTAACACCATTTTATATACCGGATAACCATAGCATTTAAGCACACAAACATGGAGAATATATGCAAGCATATGTGCAATGATATGCAAGTGTATGCATGTAACTAGAAAAGATTATTAAAAATCATTCCTATTCACAAGTATGCAAAGATGTGCATGATATGTGCATGAAAGTAAGTATGCAGCCTGTGTATGCATAAGTGAACTATGTATGCACATGTGGACCACTATTTACAAGAAGTAATTAAAAATGTAAAAGCTTTATGTGCAATCTAAAGCATCCAAACCTATATTTTTATTTGCAAAGCGAGAAAAGGGTGTGTATGAAGAACTATATATGTGCAAGATTAAGCATTCGAGAGTTATTCACAAGATGTTCAACAAGAAGTATTCAAGTCAACTATTCATCAAATTTGAAGGATCTCAATGTTTCCAAAAGTTGACAAAAGTCAGTGAAACGGAAATGTAACACTTTCCTTCAAACAGAATTTTTTACCTTTTCAGATTTGTCAAGGAAAACCTAGGTGAAGGAAACTTCAAATCAAACCATTTTGTTTCTCACCTTGAGAGTCCTTTATTTGTTGATGTTTCTTGACCTCAAGGCGCCCCTGCAAAATAGATTCTCATTTCGAAGATTTTTGTACCCAAGTCATCTTGGGTCCCGAGGGGTTAGCTTTAGCATGAACAAAGATTTTCTTTTCATTTCTCCTCTCATACCACTCATCGTCGGCCCTCATCATGGAATAATTATCGATTGAGTGTCCATTCAGGCCACAGTAATAACAATGAGAAGATTTTCTTCTCATGGTCGGCTTTTCATCATTTTTCTTTACATGACAATCATTTATCATGTGTCCAAAAACACCACAGTAATGGCATGAAAAGTTTTTCTTGATGGACCATGCATCATCATCTTTCTTTGTAAAGTAATTTTCAAAAACATGTCCATTTAATCCACAATAAAAGCAGTGAGCATTGAGGTTTTTCTTCATTGGTTTTTCAAAATTTTTGAATCATTAGCAAATTTCATTTGTGACTTCAATGCCACATCGTCATCAAATTCTTTCAAAAAGTAGTCATACATGTCATGACTGAATTTTCCACAGTAATAGCATGAAACATTTCTTCTTTTTCTTGAAGCATGATTGTGTTTATCATATGAGGGTTTTGCATGCATACAAGAACAATCAACATCCTTTTTCTATTTTTTATTTTACTTATCACACAACAACATGGATTCATTCAAATTTTTGATCTCATCTTCCAATGATGAGATATGCAAGTTAGATTCAGCAATTTCTTTCTCACACAATGCAAGCTTCTCATTCAACAAGGAATTAACAGTTTTATAGCTTGCAATTTCTTCTTCTAAAACTTGAGAGTTTTCAAGATTATCCACAGCTACATATTTTCCTTTTTCAAATATGTGGATTTTATCAACTAGAAGATAGTTTTGATTTTTCAATTTCTGAATCTCTTCAGCAAGTTTTTTATTTTGAAGTTGTTCAAATGAATTTTCACTCATGGAGATATGTTCAAGTTCATTCATTTGAAAATCCGCATTGTCACCAACCATTCTACCAATGGTTTCATTATTTTCGAATTTGTCATTCAAATTTTTGAAGTTTTCTATTTCCTTTCTCAGTTCTTTCAACTTTTCAGACTCATCAGTAGATATGTATTTCTCTTTTTCAAGCAAAAGCAATTTTTCAGACATGGTAGAATTCATCATTTTCATATTTTCATTATCTTTCTCAATTTTTTGACATTCTAAAATTGTAGCCAATAAAGATTTATTTTCAGTTTTTAAACATGAAATGGTTTCTTTATGGCTGTCAACCTCATAGACAAGTGACTCAACTAGCTTTTCAAACTCTATGCATTTTTCACATGGAGAATTATCAACGTGACAGCTTTCAATTTTTTTTTCAAATTCTTATTTTCAGATTTCAATCTCTTGTACTTACTCGATAATTCATCATATGCTTCCACTAATTCTTCAAATGAGATTTCATCAAGTTCAGAGTCAGAGCTTACCTCCTTGGACTCTAAGCTTGAATGATCATCCTTGCTATTAGCCATCATGCAAGCATCCTCTAGCCCTCTTTCATGAACCTTGATCAGTTAATCCATGATTTCTTTGGCCGAGCTACAATCAAGAACAAACGGAAATTTGTTAGAGTCAATTGCAGCTTTAAGAGCATTCAAAAAAAAAGATTATTAGAATTCATTTTCCTATGTTCATCAGTCCACCATAGTTCATTTTTGGGTAAGACATGTGGACCATGAGAGATTAATTTCATGAGTTTCGGATCAAAGCCAATAATCCAAACACAAAATTTTCCTAACCATGAAGCATAGTCAAAACCATTGAAAACAGGAATAAAATCTAAGCTAGCCATCATGAAAATGATCTTTTCTCCTAGACCGTGAGGTCCGCTGAATAAAAATTAGAGACTGGGCACTGATACCAATTGTTGGCCCAGACGAGATGGCGGACCAGAAGGGGGGTTGAATTGTCCCCTTGACCTAGATGGCGGATTTTAAAAACTCTCTTAACTGAACACAATGGAATTAAAACAAACTACTAGATTGGCCTAACCACACATGAGATTTAACAGGTTCTCTCAATCTTTCCGATCTCACTCGTAATAACAATGCAACCGTTAGATAAAATTATGCCTAACACGGATAACAGAAGAAGCAGTGTGTAGTGGTGTAGTGAGTAGAAATCTACTAAATTAACCTGTGAAGGGAGATAGAAGAAAAGGACAAACACACAGGCATTCACACGAGACAAAAGGATTTTTAGGTGGTTCGGGATCACGACGGGCTCCCTACGTCCACCCCTCACCCAACCGGGTGAGGCTTCACTACACGCTACTTTCGTAGCAACACGGGGACGAACCCCAACCACACACACACAAGCTGCTTCCGCAGCAATATCCACACACGGGGAAAATCCCCAACACGCTGCCACCGCAGCACACACCCACACACCGAATCGGGGAGCACACCCCGGACACTCAAACCACATGGAGTCACAGCTCCGTCAACACATAACCAACCACGGGGAAACTTTCCCCACAAAAAAACCAACACACGGAGATGCAACTCCGCCTTCACACAAACACCCGTCCACAGACGGTCCACACAAAAATATATCTAGAATTCAAAAATAAAAGATATGATCAATGCAAACCCCACAACTCAAAAGCAAATGGTATTAATAGATGTAGACAAGATATAGAAGTAGTTCCCCATGAGAAGAAATGAGGTGTAGTAGATAATCTCTGATGCTCAGGTCGGGGGATAGCCGAATGCCGATGTTGAGGACGTCCACGTGTTCCTCTTCTCAATCTACTTCTTTCTTTCTTCAATCACGAGCTCTAGAAATGGATGGAAGTAGATGAATCTTGAGCCCTTCCTCAGCCTCCCTCCTTCTTCCCGTCGTTCTCCTGCAAAACATATAGAAAGATTAGAGCTCCTCTTCTATTTCTTCCAAATTCGCAACATATATATACCATGAGGATAAGTTGTGCAAAAGACCACAATACCCTTGTAAAACCCTAGCAAAACCACCCTAATATGTTCATTAATGACCCAAGGGTATTAGGGTAAAATATTAGCCCATTTGGATGTGTTTCCATAGGGTTTCAGTGGGCCACGGTATAGCCGCGCGGACCTGCGAATCTGGGGGGGTCGACCCACTTCTAGAGGGGGGTCGACCCACTTGGCAGACATAATCTGTTTTCAGCAGATTTTATAGGGGGGTCGACCCACTTTGTGAGGGGGGTCGACCCACTTTCAGACAGAATGCTGAAAACACCCTGTTTTGCCCAGGGGACGACCCATTGAGTGGGGGGGTCGACCCATTGACCTTGTGACATAAACAAAAGGTATCCTAATGATATTATAATGATCTAACATGCACCCCAATGTAATCAAACATGAATTACATTAAAAAATAAATTCTCACCTTGTCTTTCATGATTTTAAGAGCATGATCAAGCCTGCACTTTATAAAAGCTCAATCTCATCATTCTTTCATCAATGTAAAATGAAGAGGCTAATATGGGAGATGTAATATTCAACCAATCAAAGTCCGATCCCATGAAATGTGCAATAACCCAAATTGAAAGCATGATTTTTCTAAGCAAATAACATGTAGTGATAGACATAAACCAATACCCAAACTTTGGTTCATTTAAAAGACAATGAGACAAGAAGTGCTAACCACTATCACTAGTTGATCATGAAAACAAGCATGAACTCATATCCAATAAGGGCAGTCTAGCCACATTGAAATGCAGTCAATGTAAGACCAAAACCATGAGATTAACCCCAACAACCATGATGTATGAATCAAGCCTAACCTTGCCACATGGAAATACATCAAAAGAATTCTTACCATAATTCCAAAGGTTTGTGGGCATATTTAAACCTGTACTTTCAAGCAATTCAAGTTGATGAGAATTAAGTCATTGCAATACAAGAAACCATTTTTCAACCAAAATCATTCCATCCACATTGAAATGTATTCAAACATGATTTCTTATCTTGAACCAAGGGAATGTGACACATTTGAGCCTAGCATGCTTAAGAACCTCAACATCATTTTAATACACCTAAGAATCACTCAATGCATTTTATCATGTCTGTGCATATAAGTACATGGTCAATGCATATGAGAAGATTTTGTCGGTGCAATGAAGAACAAAGTCCATGCAAAGATCAACAAGGTCACAATGATATGAGAGCATTAAGGATCCAGGAAATTAAGTCCAGTGCAACCACATGAGCTTACAGACTCCATTCTTAGTTTAAGTTTACACAATTGCTCATGAATGCAAGTTCGGCCCAAGCCAAATGGAACTCATACAAACTGACAATTCAAACAAAACATCTGATTAATACATGAGTTTCCATGACTTAAACCTATCAAGCAAAGTAACATGGAAGTTAATTTCGCATTCAAAATAAATCAGATTTCTGCATGAAGGAACCAAGACTTATTACTATCTAAACAATCCAAAACAAGAGACAAGGCTCAACTGAACCTTCACCACCATGGACGACAAAACATGATTTGCAAAATATCAAGCATTTATGTCAGTTCATTAAAGACCTCATGACCCAATTTGAAAACATGATATCACCATACGAAAACATCATGAGTGAAGTGCATCAAGGGAAAAACATGGTTATGTCGATGCACAGATGAAAGCAATCCAAAAGAGGTCGATGCATGTCCAAGGGCAGGTCAATGCATGTGAAGAACAAGTAAGACAACCTGCAAAAGAAGATGCAACATATCAGCTCATGAGACAACAACAGAAATTTTCCATAACACTTACTCAGAATCTTTACACTTAAAGACATACGTAAAACACACAATATATTGTAATCATCAAAACCATTATCAAAGACAAAAAGGGAGCGCCACGAACCCAACAATCTCCCCCTTTTTGATGATGACAATATATTGTGGCAATCCACAACTCTCTCTCCCCCTTTGACATTATCAAAAAGTGGGGGATGCGAACAGAAATGAAATTCCAACAGGAATGATATAGAATGAACAACATTTTTCTGATATCAATTGTGAAATTTAAACATGAATGAAATGGAATGAACAACTAATGACGCACGAACCCAGCAATGACGGACCATTACGGAAGGTGTGTGAACCATGAACATAGAACATAAGAATGAAATTTGAAGTGCAAAATGAAAAGGTTTTTGAAATAATTGCAAATGCTCTATTTTCGGATTGTAGACAAATGTGTAACTGAATATGCACCAAATGTATGACCAGACTGAGTTATATGCAAGTGTTCGACTTGAAAGCACATTATTCTCCCCCTATTGTCATGAACAAAAATGAACTAACAATGGGATTATTTAACCTATTATTTGCAAGTATAAGCTAAGGATGCATCAAGATGAAGTGTGATATGAACAAACTGAATCAAGCAGTCAAGCATTCAAGCATGCATAATAAGATATATTCTCATGCAAGTCCCTTCGGGACGGGTGTGAGGATTATGCAATCGATTATAGAACATGATGTGCATGTACAATACTAAGAAGGTCATGCTTACATAAATAAGTACTGCATAAACCATGATAAGCGACAAGTTCATAAGGAACATTCAAACAATCAAACCCAAGGTGCAAATGTGATGATTGAGCAATGAATTTCAAGGTAATATGGAAAATTAAATTTTCTATAGAACACTACAAAGTACTTATCATCCATACACTTTCAACACAATGCTCGAATATTGGTAGCTACGTATGACCCCAATTTTTTTTTCAAATTACTATAAATGGTGTGACTAACCTTTTGACACGAGTCATGCCCTTTGTTTCAGGGGCAATTCCCGGTTACTCAGTTTCGTCACTTTTTATGATGTGGATGAGACACTTTTCGACGCGAGTTGTATACTTTGTCTCAGGGGCACTTCCCGGCTACTCGGTGGCAAATCACACTTATTTTCATGTAGAATAGTTTCTCCTTTCGACGTGAGTTTCCTCCTTTATTTCAGGGGGGATTCCCGGCTACTCGGAATCACGTTCCACTTATACGACTTTTTGGTGGGGTAAACAGCTTTTTCCTTACGAGATATGTGATTTTCATGTAGAGAATTAAAAGTCCTTAAAATTGTAGAGTAGAAAATCGCAATCCTTATTAAATTGAATCATTATCTCAAAAAAGGTGCATTTTGTGTGGGTGGTTGTATTGAATGTAAAAGATGAATTAGCCTTATCACAGTAATGTCTCCCCCTAAATGTATGCACGGTTATAAAAAATCTCTCTCTTAATATATGCCATGTAACAACTTGTCTAAATCAATGCAATTCATTTAGCAAGGTGATGAGTCATAGAAGGAGTCAAAAAAATGGGTATAAAGTATATACATGCATTCAACCAGGGATCTTTCAATGTTTTCAAGCAAATGATTATCGGTACTTGGCGGAGTACATTGGTCCGAAGACCACCATCACGCATGAGGAAAGCTTCCAGTTGGACATAATCCAACCTTCCACTAACACCATTTTATATACCGAATAACCATGGCATTTAAGCACACAAACATGGAGAATATATGCAAGCATATGTGCAATGATATGCAAGTGTATGCATGTAACTAGAAAAGATTATTAAAAATCATTCCTATTCACAAGTATGCAAAGATGTGCATGATATGTGCACGAAAGTAAGTATGCAGCCTGTGTATGCATAAGTGAACTATATATGCACATGTGGACCACTATTTACAAGAAGTAATAAAAAATGTAAAAGCTTTATGTGCAATCTAAAGCATCCAAACCTATATTTTTATTTGCAAAGCGAGAAAAGGGTGTGTATGAAGAACTTTATATGTGCAAGATTAAGCATTCGAGAGTTATTCACAAGATGTTCAACAAGAAGTATTCAAGTCAACTATTCATCAAATTTGAAGGATCTCAATGTTTCCAAAAGTTGACAAAAGTCAGTGAAACGGAAATGTAACACTTTCCTTCAAACAGAATTTTTTACCTTTTCAGATTTGTCAAGGAAAACCTAGGTGAAGCAGACTTCAAATCAAACCATTTTATTTCTCACCTTGAGAGTCCTTTATTTGTTGATGTTTCTTGACCTCAAGGCGCCCCTGCAAAACAGATTCTCATTTCGAAGATTTTGGTACCCAAGTCATCTTGGGTCCCGAGGGGTTAGCTTTAGCATGAACAGAGATTTTCTTTTCATTTCTCCTCTCATACCACTCATCGTCGGCCCTCATCATGGAACAATTATCGATTGAGTGTCCATTCAGGCCACAGTAATAACAATGAGAAGATTTTCTTCTCATGGTCGGCTTTTCATCATTTTTCATTACATGACAATCATTTATCATGTGTCCAAAAACACCACAATAATGGCATGAAAAGTTTTTCTTGATGGACCATGCATCATCATCTTTCTTTGTAAAGTAATTTTCAAAAACATGTCCATTTAATCCACAATAAAAGCAGTGAGCATTGAGGTTTTTCTTCATTGATTTTTCAAAATTTTTAGAATCATTAGTAAATTTCATTTGTGACTTCAATGCCACATCGTCATCAAATTCTTTCAAAAAGTAGTCATACATGTCATGACCGAATTTTTCATAGTAATAGCATGAAACATTTCTTCTTTTTCTTAAAGCATGATTGTGTTTATCATATGAGGGTTCTGCATGCATACAAGAACAATCAACATCCTTTTTCTATTTTTCATTTTGCTTATCACACAACAACATGGATTCATTCAAATTTTTGATCTCATCTTCCAATGATGAGATATGCAAGTTAGATTCAGCAATTTCTTTCTCACACAATGCAAGCTTCTCATTCAACAAGGAATTAACAGTTTTATAGCTTGCAATTTCTTCTTCTAAAACTTGAGAGTTTTCAAGATTATCCACAGCTACATATTTTCCTTTTTCA
Organism: Amorphophallus konjac; assembly: GCA_022559845.1. Taxonomy (NCBI): domain Eukaryota; kingdom Viridiplantae; phylum Streptophyta; class Magnoliopsida; order Alismatales; family Araceae; genus Amorphophallus; species Amorphophallus konjac. Next base: position 149,695,925 of record CM040118.1, read on the forward strand.
AATATGTGGATTTTATCAACCAGAAGATAGTTTTGATTTTTCAATTTCTGAATCTCTTCAGCAAATTTTTTATTTTGAAGTTTTTCAAATGAATTTTCACTCATGGAGATATGTTCAAGTTCATTCATTTGAAAATTCGCATTGTCACCAACCATTCTACCAATGGTTTCATTGTTTTCGAATTTGTCATTCAAATTTTTGAAGTTTTCTATTTCCTTTCTCAGTTCTTTCAACTTTTCAGACTCATCAGTAGATATGTATTTCTCTTTTTCAAGCAAAAGTAATTTTTCAGACATGGTAGAATTCAGCATTTTCATATTTTCATTATCTTTCTCAATTTTTTGACATTCTGAAATTGTAGCCAATAAAGATTTATTTTCAATTTTTAAACATGAAATGGTTTCTTTATGGCTGTCAACCTCATAGACAAGTGACTCAACTAGCTTTTCAAACTCTATGCATTTTTCACATGAAGAATTATCAACGTGATAGCTTTCAATTTTTTTTTTCAAATTCTTATTTTCAGATTTCAATCTCTTGTACTTACTCGATAATTCATCATATGCTTCCACTAATTCTTCAAATGAGATTTCATCAAGTTCAGAGTCAGAGCTTACCTCCTTGGACTCTAAGCTTGAATGATCATCCTTGCTATTAGCCATCATGCAAGCATCCTCTAGCCCTCTTTCATGAACCTTGATCCGTTGATCCATGATTTCTTTGGCCGAGCTACAATCAAGAACAAACGGAAATTTGTTATAGTCAATTGCAGCTTTAAGAGCATTCAAAACAAAAAGATTATCAGAATTCACTTTCCTATGTTCATCAGTCCAGCTTAGTTCATTTTTGGGTAAGACATGTGAACCATGAGAGATTAATTTCATGAGTTTTGGATCAAAGCCAGTAATCCAAACACAAAATTTTCCTAACCATGAAGCATAGTCAAAACCATTGAAAACAGGAATAAAATCTAAGCTAGCCATCATGAAAATGATCTTTTCTCCTAGACCGTGAGGTCCGCTGAATAAAAATTAGAGACTGGGCTCTGATACCAATTGTTGGCCCAGACGGGATGGCGGACAAGAAGGGGGGTTGAATTGTGCCCTTGACCTAGATGGCGGATTTTAAAAACTCTCTTAACTGAACACAATGGAATTAAAACAAACTACTAGATTGGCCTAACCACACATGAGATTTAACAGGTTCTCTCAATCTTTCCGATCTCACTCGTAATAACAATGCAACCGTTAGATAAAATTATGCCTAACACGGATAACAGAAGAAGCAGTGTGTGGTGGTGTAGTGAGTAGAAATCTACTAAATTAACCTATGAAGGGAGATAGAAGAAAAGGACAAACGCACAGGCATTCACACGAGACAAAAGGATTTTTAGGTGGTTCGGGACCATGACGGGCTCCCTACGTCCACCCCTCACCCAACCGAGTGAGGCTTCACTACACGCTACTTTCGTAGCAACACGGGGACGAACCCCAACCACACACACATTAGCTGCTTCCGTAGCAATATCCACACACGGGGAAAATCCCCAACACGCTGCCACCGCAGCATACACCCACACACCGAATCGGGGAGCACACCTCGGACACTCAAACCACATGGAGTCACAGCTCCGTCAACACATAACCAACCACGGGGAAACTTTCCCCACAATAAAACCAACACACGGAGATGCAGCTCCGCCTTCACACAAACACCCGTCAACAGACGGTCCACACAAAAATATATCTAGAATTCAAAAATACAAGATATGATCAATGCAAACCCCACAACTCAAAAGCAAATGGTATTAATAGATGTAGACAAGATATAGAAGTAGTTCCCCATGAGAAGAAATGAGGTGTAGTTGATAATCTCTGATGCTCAGGTCGGGGGATAGCCGAATGCCGATGTTGAGGACGTCCACGCGTTCCTCTTCTCAATGTGCTTCTTTCTTTCTTCAATCACGAGCTCTAGAAATGGATGGAAGTAGATGAATCTTGAGCTCTTCCTCAGCCTCCCTCCTTCTTCCCGTCGTTCTCTTGTAAAACAGATAGAAAGATTAGAGCTCCTCTTCTATTTCTTCCAAATTCGCAACATATATATACCATGAGGATAAGTTGTGCAAAAGACCACAATACCCTTGTAAAACTTTAGCAAAACCACCCTAATATGTTCATTAATGATCCAAGGGTATTAGGGTAAAATATTAGCCCATTTGGATGTGTTTCCATAGGGTTTCGGTGGGCCACGGTATAGCCGCGCGGAGCTGCGAATCTGGGGGGGTCGACCCACTTCCAGAGGGGGGTCGACCCACTTGGCAGACATAATCTGTTTTCAGCAGATTTTATAGGGGGGTCGACCCACTTTGTGAGGGGGGTCGACCCACTTTCAGACAGAATGCTGAAAACACCCTGTTTTGCCCAGGGGACGACCCATTGAGTGGGGGGGTCGACCCATTGACCTTGTGACATAAACAAAAGGTATCCTAATGATATTATAATGATCTAACATGCACCCCAATGTAATCAAACATGAATTACATTAAAAAATAAATTCTCACCTTGTCTTTCATGATTTTAAGAGCATGATCAAGCCTGCACTTTATAAAAGCTCAATCTCATCATTCTTTCATCAATGTAAAATGAAGAGGCTAATATGGGAGATGTAATATTCAACCAATCAAAGTCCGATCCCATGAAATGTGCAATAACCCAAATTGAAAGCATGATTTTGCTAAGCAAATAACATGTAGTGATAGACATAAACCAATACCCAAACTTTGGTTCATTTAAAAGACAATGAGACAAGAAGTGCTAACCACTATCACTAGTTGATCATGAACTCATATCCAATAAGGGCAGTCTAGCCACATTGAAATGCAGTCAATGTAAGACCAAAACCATGAGATTAACCCCAACAACCATGATGTATGAAGCAAGCCTAACCTTGCCACATGGAAATACATCAAAAGAATTCTTACCATAATTCCAAAGGTTTGTGGGCATATTTAAACCTGTACTTTCAAGCAATTCAAGTTGATGAGAATTAAGTCATTGCAATACAAGAAACCATTTTTCAACCAAAATCATTCCATCCACATTGAAATGTATTCAAACATGATTTCTTATCTTGAACCAAGGGAATGTGACACATTTGAGCCTAGCATGCTTAAGAACCTCAGCATCATTTTAATACACCTAAGAATCACTCAATGCATTTTATCATGTCTGTGCATATAAGTACATGGTCAATGCATATGAGAAGATTTTGTCGGTGCAATGAAGAACAAAGTCCATGCAAAGATCAACAAGGTCATAATGATATGAGAGCATTAAGGATCCAGGAAATTAAGTCCAGTGCAACCACATGAGCTTACACACTCCATTCTTAGTTTAAGTTTACACAATAGCTCATGAATGCAAGTTCAGCCCAAGCCAAATGGAACTCATACAAACCGACAATTCAAACAAAACATCTGATTAATACATGAGTTTCCATGACTTAAACCTATCAAGCAAACTAACATGGAAGTCAATTTCGCATTCAAAATAAATCAGATTTCTGCATGAAGGAACCAAGACTTATTACTATCTAAACAATCCAAAACAAGAGACAAGGCTCAACTGAACCTTCACCACCATGGACGACAAAACATGATTTGCAAAATATCAAGCATTTATGTCAGTTCATTAAAGACCTCATGACCCAATTTGAAAACATGATATCACCATACGAAAACATCATGAGTGAAGTGCATCCAGGGAAAAACATGGTTATGTCGATGCACAGATGAAAGCAATCCAGAAGAGGTCGATGCATGTCCAAGGGCAGGTCAATGCATGTGAAGAACAAGTAAGACAACCTGCAAAAAAAGATGCAACATATCAGCTCATGAGACAACAACAGACATTTTCCACAACACTTACTCAGAATCTTTACACTTAAAGACATACATAAAACACACAATATATTGTAATCATCAAAACCATTATCAAAGACAAAAAGGGAGCGCCACGAACCCAACACCGAGGCCACTAATAAAAGCCTTCTTAAAATTATAAAGAAAACATGCGAATCTCATAAATTTTTTCGATTGGCCAGAAAGGTTAGTGGAAGCTCTGTGGGCTTACCGCACCTCTGTCCGTACTCCCACGGGACAAAATCCCTACGCTCTTACCTATGGGATGGAGGAGGTGCTCCCATATGATATCTTGATCCCTTCCCTTAGAGTGCAGCTCGATAAGGAACTTAATCTCGATGAACGTCGAGAGGCGTTGCTCGTCCAGCTAGAACTCTTGGATGAGAAGAGGATGAACGCGGCCGATCACGTATCTGTTTATCAAAAGAGAGTTTCATGTTATTTTCAAAAGAAGGTGATTGAACGTAAATTTTAAAAAGGTGGTATGGTTTTGAAACGCAAATTCATTTGGTCTGCAAGTCCTAGGTCTAAATTGCAACCTAACTGCGAAGGGCCATTCGTTGTAAAAGAGGGTTATCCAGGGAATGCTTATCGCCTAGTGAACGCAGAAGGCGAGGAGCTCGCTCACGCTTGGAATGGGTTGTATCTTAAGCGTTTCTTTCCTTAGAGTCTAACCCGTGCCACCTCGGCAGCAAGGTGTTCCTCCCTTTCGCTATAAAAAAGGGTCTTGAGTAAGGCAAATCACACACTACACGACATCCCTGGTCAGGTTTCCCGCTTTCTAGACATCGTTTCTCCTTGGCCATGCTTTGGGGGAAAGCCAAAGTCCCTGTCCGTTTCTTTCTTCGGCTGAATCTAGGGGCAAGAAGTGAATAAGGAGGCGATGACAGATCTAGACACCCTGACAAGAGGAGGTCTCAAATAGGGGCAGTCCGTTATGACCTGACGCCACAAAAGAAAAAGCAAAGGAAAATAAAAGCAAGGAAAGGAGCAATCTTTATGATAAAATCAAAAGCATTATCTCAAAAGTCTATCGATCATGATCCCAAAGCTCTAAAAGGCAAGAAAGAACAGCTAGGCATGGCAAGAGTGGCAGTACAGTTCTCCGCGGGACGAATGAGCCCGGTCGCATGCATGCCTAGAGTGGACTAAGGTTCGATGACGGACACAAAGCCCCAGTGCAACAGACCGATTCTCTAATGGGTTGTCTGGAGAGGAAATCAAGTCCTAAAAACTTCTATATCTGGCACAAGCTCACTCCCGTGTTCTATTTTCCTTTTTAGGACCAAGGCTGGTACCCTAGGTATGGCCTTGGTAGAGACACCGTCATGCAAGTTGGGTCTTGGCCAGGGGTCGTCACCTTGTTGCACACCAACCTCGGGAACTCTCGTTATAATAAGAAGGACCCACGTTGTCGGGGGGGGCACTGATTTCCAAAACCCAAAAAAAAAATCATATATTTCCAAAATCCAAAAAAATCATATATTTCAAAACCCCAAAAAAAAATCATCATATTTTTAAAATCAAACAAAAATCATATATTTCCAAAATCAAACAAAAATCATATATTTCAAAACCCAAAACATCAAATATTTTCCAAAATTTCACAAAAATTCAGATATTTCCAAAACTCCAAAAACACCATCATATGCATTGCATGCATCACATTATTTCTATTATGTCTTCCGCCTATTTAATAAGGCTCCACCCCTTGACCAAATATCAAGAAATGGTCATTATCTAACTTGCTTCGAGGCAAGGGGTTGAGTCTAAGAACAGATCTAACCTGTTTTGTGTCTAAGTGTGTGCAGAACACAGATTCAAGCCCGGGTTGAGAGTTCACAAGTTTGCAGGTTCAGGACCATAACGTGCCAGGTTCAGGCCGTCAGAGTCAGGTAACGGTCCTACATTTGACCGTTACATTCTCTTCAGACGTGGGCTTCCATCCTCCCAGCAAACTTTCTCTAACGGTCTGATATGTGACCGTTACATCCTTCTAATGGTTTGTCGTTAGACCATTACATCCTCCAGAGAACGGGACTCTCAGTTTATTCCCGCTAACGGCCTATCGCCAGGCCGTCACTTCCTTCTAGCGGCCCTTTGCAGGACCATTACACTCTCCAGAGACTCTGTTTTGCAGGTTCTTGGCTGAATCAAGCAGCAACTCATGCTCATTTTGATTAAAACCACTTTCCAAATCATTCACTTAAACTCATTCAATTGGACTTAATGCAACATCAGTTCTAATTGTCAATTTATATCATTTCATGAATAAAATCAAGCTACATTCAGTCTCCTATCCGCAAGAGGGCGGATCTTCCTTAATTCTTTCACGTAGCCACGGCGTGCTTTGTCGTTCTCTTTCACTTCCTCTTGCCACATGGTCAGCGCGTTCCGAACTGCTCTTTCGTCCTCCTCAGTCCCCATCTTCCTAGGTAGAAGGGGAGGGTAGTGTGATAGTGCAGGAACTTCGATCCGAGGTAGTCCAATCTGAAGATGGCACCGGTGCGGGTTGTAGATCACCATGGTAGTATTCCCCACTAGCTGGAGGTCCAGGCCTTGATGCCGCGGTATTTTAAGCAAAGTGCTCCGAAAGATTCTTGGTCGCATGGTGAATTTCTCTATTGGCAAAGTGTTGAAGAAGAGGCGCCATTCATCCCGTGTTTTCTTATCCACCGTCTTGCATTCGACCTGTGAAGAAAATCCAGATGCACCCCCAATAAAAAACAAAGGGTGGCTCCCGAAGATCCGGCTAGCAGAAGTTATATCTTCCTTGGGTTGGAATTTGATTCTCACTCCCATCCAACACTCGAGGAGTATCATGGAGCCGGATAGAGGTCCTCCTAAGCAAGCGGAGCTTAGTCCTTCATAGAGATATGGGAGGATCCCTTGAGAGATGGACATTCCCCGCCACAACCCGCTGATAATACTAAGATTTTGGGTATCTAAGAGGTGGTCGGTAGTGGTGAAAAGGAAGACTCCGCATAAGCAAACCGACACCGCCTTGGCTATGGCTTCATATCTCTCCCACTTGTTCTTGCAATGAGAGACTATCCATTGTGCCATGGGTATCAAATGAATGTGGTGCGGGCTGATCATGGTCCTCACGTCCTTTGGATTGTGAATGAAATCGTTCAAGATCAAGGATGGGTCGATAGGCTCCACCGTGTAGCAAACTAGATCTTCATCCCCCGCCTTAGTCTTAGGAAGGGTTAGGTAGGTTTCTACCTCCTCTAATAGGACTGTAGTCTCGAAGGAAGGGAAGATGAAGGTATGTGTTTTTGGATGCCACAATTCTATGAGGGCTGAAATGCTTGGCCGATCTAATGACAATTTCTGAAAGTTCTTGCCTAAAACCAAAAGAGGTTGAAGGTGCCACGCCCTAAGAATTGATACAACTTCTAAAGGGAGTTCTTTGATCATGGGAGTGATGAGGGCATCACCCATGATTCCCTCTAGCTCGGGACCTCCATTCCTTTCGATGTGGGCTAGACTTGAGCTCCATGTCATCCAGGCCTCCACAGCACTTTAATGGATCACTTTGGTGTACTTCTTGTCTTTATTTTGAGTCATCTTGATGTAATTTGTCTTTTAATTGAGTCCAGTACCTATGTTATGTGGTTATGTTCCTAAGTCTAGTAGTCATCATGTGGGTGATGGGCCCAATCACTTGGGCTTGGCCCACTTGCGCCCCCTTCCCCTAGAAATGTGTCATTAGTCTTTTTAGCAGGGACTTTTTGTAAATTTGGAGTTCCCTATAAATAGGACTCCAAACCCTCCATTTGGAACTAATGAAAAAATTTGAGTTGAATATTGAAACCCTTGTGCTCTCTCTCTCTCTAAAGGGGGCGAACCCCATTCTCTCTCCTCCCCACCCCCAATTTCAAAATTCACTCTCTCTCCTCCCTATTCACCTCTAATTAAGACCCCTCCCCCTTCCCCATACCTCCCATTTAATCCCCCTCCAACCCCTAGGTGGAATCCCCTTCTCCTAGGCACCTCTCCCTCTTCCCAAGCAACCGTTCCCCTTCCCCATACAAACTTTCACCTTCCCAAGGGGGAATCCCTTCCCCCAAGCACCCCTTCCCCTCCCCAAGGCAACCCTTCCCATTCCCTAGGCCACCATTAACCCCTCCATTAACCCATCTCCCCATTCCCCTAAGCCCATTTGCGCCCCCCCCCCCTCTCTCTCTCACCTTCCACCCTTGGCCGCACCTCCCTCCCCCTCCACCTGCTAGCTGTGACTCAGCCCTCTTATACAGCCTCTCCACCATCTCTACTCACCCCCATCCAAGCCCCACAGCCATTAGCCCTCTCCCCATTGCAGTCCCTTCACCCCTCCCCACCAATACCAACATCATTCACCTTCCTGCTCTATCCAGTTCGCAGGCAGCAGCAGGATCCCGACTTGCAGAACCTGCCCTGAGGTCATTCGGCGTCGTCTGGAGGCGTACCATACATCGATGGAAAGTTCGTCAAAATATCTTTGCAGCCGAGGTGGTCTCGCCGGCATCCGACATCCCTACTGTCCGTAGGGTTCATTCTCGTCCAACTGCGCAACTGGGACCTGAAACTGGACCAGAGATGCAGTGCAGAAGCTCCCACGGCCACACCCCATCACTTATGAAGACGTCGTCCGGCCGGGGTCTTCTACATCTAATCTACTTCCATCAGCAGAAGACGGCATCCCGTTTGGCATCTGGAGGAACGTTTTCCAATTTTTCTCCCCCGGGTGCGCAGATCAGGCCACTCAGGACCTGACCAGACACCTCCCCACTGAACGGGCTCTCTCTCTCTGCCCCGACATCGTCTGGTGCCCTCCCTGGTAGACATTCGAGGAGGACTCGTCTGCGGTCGTTCTCGTTTTAGTCTTGCCTCGTTCGGGCTTCGGGAGCGGTCGTGGCACCCAGATCTTTCTGCTACTGCATCCTGGAACCAGAACAAGTCACAGCGCAGGGCACCAGTTCCAGGGTCCACTCCGATTGGTGGTGACGAAGGAGCCGTCCACCAAAATTCACCAGCGTACCAGGGTCAGTTAGCAACAATTTGGCACTCGTTTCGGTGACTTCTGCGCTCAGGGAAGTGCACAGAGGCGACTACACCGACTCCCTATCCTGCTGTTCCAGACCTGGGCAGATTCGGCAGGGTGCTCCATCGGTGCAATTCAAGCAAATCTCCCCACCATTCCTGGCCGGCTTAGCGCCCCTCCCTGCGTGGAGGTAGTGTTTGAATGTAACCTCTATTTTCCCCACCCCACGATCACCCTCCTGTGCGAGGAGTAGTTTTGTAGTAGCAGGTCTTCGGCCGAAGCTTCATCGGCGCAGTGTGCGGGGAACCCACACTTCCCCGCTCACCCATCGTCTCCGAACGAGGTTGGTTTCTTCAAACCAACCAGGTGAGCTTCTGCCCTTGCTCTCCTCTGTATTTGTTCACTTAATATCTGCAAAACTAGTCTGCTAGTCGGTGAGAGAGCGCTCGTTCCCGGAGCTTCCAGTTTATGTGCTGTCACTGTGGGCTAAAGTGAGAGAGTGACTCAATGCCCTCAAGGCACCTGGTCCACCCTTGATTTTGGGCACTGTACCCTCAGGAGGGAAAACCATAGCCTTGCTGGCCCTCTATCGGCAAGGGTCTTGTTCCACCACCTCGACTCGGCATCACCGAGTCACCACAGGTAACGGGTGTGCACGGTGGTTCGGCGATTTCCAATCAACCTCGAGTCTTACGATTGTGTTTGTGAATAAGGTCCAAGGGCCCACATTCACCTACTGCATTCTTCATCATTTGCCTTAGTGTGTCACATCAGGGAGCCACCCACTTCAAGTTGGAATAGCATCTTGGACCAGGAAGGGGCTAAGAAGAAGAAGAAGATCATGAGGAAAGTTGAAGTGCAGAATTATTGAACTTGGCTAAGGTATAGAAGCTTACCACTCTTTGAGCATTGGAGCTCAGATGTTTGGTGATTGAGGTCCGGTGTAGATCTTCTCCTCCATGGCCATCACCTCGAAGCTTCTCTTCATGGTGTTTCCTGCCCTTAAGAGAGGTTCTTCAGCCCTTCAAGCAGAGAATTCAGCAAAGTTATGAATTTTGGCTAAGTTTACAAGTTTTAAAGGCTTGCTTTTGGCTTTGGAGTGATAAGATTTGGGTTAGAAGGCCTTATCTTGAGTTTAGAAGAGTTCTAGTGGGGGTTTGGGTAGTCATCCTTCGGGTTTGGCCTCTCACGGCACAATCTGTCTCGGAGTACATTTAATTCTCTGACGGTCTATCGTAGGGCCGTCACTTGGCTCTGACGCCCCAGCTCTGGGCCGTCACATTTTCCTGTGGGTTTCTTTTGACCCAATCTCGTTCTGTCAAGCGTAACGGTCTATCACTGCACCGTTACATTTTGTGACGCATGGACCCTGAGCCGTCACATTTTCTGCCGTTCAGTCTTGGCTTATTCTTGTTCGATCATTCCTAACGGTCCGATAACAGCCGTTACTTGGCTCTCACGCTCACAATCTGGACCGTCACATTTTTTGCATGCGATTTTCAATCTAGCAGGGTTCTGTCATCTTTAACGGTCTAGAATTTGACCGTTACACCACTCTGACGCTCCCTAGTGGGCCGTCACATTTTTTGCTGCTTAATGTTGCAGTTTGGCCTCTGTCATCTCTAACGGCCTCCATCTGATGCATTACAGGAGTCTGACGGTCTGGATCTAGACCGTCACTTTATCTGCTGCTGTATTTGTGCTATTCTGTCCTGCCTATGATTAGACCTGGCTGTCTTACACGCTTTCCATTTCATACATTGCATCTCACTCACACAAATTTTACATCCACATTCATCCATTCATTCACTTAAAACAACAAAACATAAAAAAGAACTCTTCATTCATTTTCCATTTTCATATAAGTCATGTACAAATAAGAAAAAGAAAATACAAATTCATTCGGCCGGTTTGTCTCCCGGGCCGCCGTCATCATCTCCGCCCTCGGGTCTCCGCGCGGGTGGCGCTATGGAGGCACTCTCCTCCTGCTGTCCCCTCTCTGCCCTCTCGTTCCTCCGCTGCCCGGAAGAGCTAGCAAGGAAATCTGCTACTGATCCACTCGGGGCAACGCTCCTCCGTGCCCCACTTTGAGAGGCACTCCGCTCCGGTCCTCGGCCCATCATCCTCACCGTGTGCTCCATCATCTGCAGCTTGATCTTCAACTCGAAGATTTGACGCCGTGTCTCTCGGGCCTCGGTCCAGTAGCGATCCAAGTCCACTGTCCCGGTCCAGAGTCTCTCCACCTCGGCTCGTGCCCGAGCCAGCTCTGTCCGGAGTCGCTCTATCTCCGATCATCCTTGCTCTGCCTTCGCTCGAGCGCGTTCCGCCTCAGCCACCACTGCGGTCAGCTCTCTCGCCTACATTTTGCATTGTCAGGATGTTAAGCATTTGCATAAATCAAAGGCATTTCAGTCTAGAGAAGCATTTAGCATCTTACCCGCTATGCGAGGGTGGTCTCCGCCTCCTCGGCCCGAGCAACAGCTCAAGCAAACTCGACATCCCGCTCAGCTCTACCCCCGGCAGGCTGTGATGAAGATGATGGGGCATCCGGTCCGGCTCTTTGGGCTCCCTTAGCCCGCTGCATTTAGAAGTCATGGTCAGCATCATAAGCATGAATCATTTAGGTCCAAGGTTTTTTGGGAATCTTACCAGAAGCTCCAAGGCGGCCCGGTACTCGTCCCACTGTTGGACGGTGGCATGGAGTAGCCCCTCGAGCTCGGCTATCCTTCCCTCGGGGTCTAGCTGCATTTAGAAAGCATATAAGTCAGTACATATAGAGTAATTCTCATATAAAAGCATTTTTTTATATAGAAAGAGTTCAGGGTTTAGAATTGCATACCGATCGTCGGGTACCTCGGTACACCCGGTCCCCGTACCGCCGAGCGAAGGCCTTCAAGTACGCCTCATCGCTCTCGTCCCGCTCCTTTACCGCTCTGCCCCGCCTATTCTAGTCGTGGACAAACTTCACCTTTCAGGCGCACCAATCCACGTCGCCACTAATGCCCTTTGATGACTTGCCCGAACGCTCGTCACCACGGCGTGGAAAGGTCACCTCGGGCTAGTGTAGTCCCCGAGTCCGTAGGATCAGCCGGTAGTGGAGTGGCTCGATGACATTGATGCAATGAAGCCAAATGTCTCGTCCCTGGTACGAGAGGGCTGCCTCCACCCATGGCTGTCCCTCGTAGCTCTCGCCTCGGTACGAGGTCCATCTCACCTAAAGCATGTTGATCCATTGGTCAGCATATAGAACATTCATAAACATTCAAAGCATTTAGAAGGCATTTAGAGTTCTGGGCTTACCGCCATGTGCGGGAAAGAATCCAGCTCATCCTGGATCGCCCGGGTCAATCGAGTGATCGACCCTGAGTCCCTCGCGACCACCAATCGTCTGGCGATCGGGATCCTCCCGGGGTGGAGTAGTGTGCCTCTCCCGATGCCCGGGAGGTACATGTAGCTCCAGATCTGCATTTAGAAGTCAGTATCAGTCGGTTGCATAATCATTTGCATTTGCATAATCATGAGCATAATAGGAAGCATTTAAGTTTACCTGTAGGAAAGGCGAGAAGCCGCCCAGCATCGTCTGTCGGTCCGTGGTGCTGAGCGACTCGAACAGGAAGGCTAGCACTGCTGCCCCCCATGCATATTTCCCGACTCTGCCTAAATCTCTGATCATCGGTAGCAATCTGCAACTAATGACATCCGCTCGAGTCGCGAACAAGAGCTTCCCGAACAAAAGCATCAGGAACCGTCTTAGGACGCGGTCTCCCTCCTGTCCCGCCTCTGCCGCCACGTGTGGGCGCACCTGCTCTATCACTCTGCCTATATGCTCCTCAGGTAGCTCGCCCACGGCTATGGCTGCTCCTCTCAGTCTTAAGCTCTCCTGTAATCTCGATCGTGAGAGCTGAGATGACGTCTGACCTGGCCTGATCAAATCCAGCCCCAGTAGCTCCTGGGCCATCTCCCTGTAGTCCCTGTAGGTCCAGCCCATCACCGCGGCTCCGTGGACTCTCAATCCGGTGATCCTCGCTATGTCTTCCAGTGTGGGGATCATATGACCCCACGGGAAGATGAACGCCCTGCTGATCGGGTTCCATCTCTCGTGCAGCGTGTACAGCAGCGGCGTGTCCATCCTGATCACCTCGATGCTGAGCACCTCGGCGAATCCCATCGATGCAAGCCTCTCTCTCAGGTAGTCGGGCAGTGCCTGGTAGACCGCCCGGATTTGGAGCCACGAGATCCTTGTTCGTCTCTTCCCCTGCATTCATTTAGAGCATAAGTTAGTCAATTGCATCATAGAATCGTTGCATAACATTCATATAATGAAAACACAAGAAAAAATTTTTTAAGTGAAAACCTAAAAATCAGTTTTGGATCTCTGGTGGTTGTGACGGCCCTGGGGTGGCGCACCAAGAGTGATGCGTTAGGCTTGTGACGGTCCCTGGAAGGACCGTCACGTTTTCTGCTAATGGGCGTTTTCCCTTTCGTTTTCATTGGCTTTCCACCTTGGCCAAAAGGCCTACATATGATCCTAATGGGTTCATAGACCCATCTTCTACCCCCCATTCATGCATGCATACACATAAAGACTAATAAAAATTAAAAATTGAAGATTAGGGCGAAGGGGCTTACCTCTCGGTCTTGGCCCCTCTTCCTCTTTTTCTCTGGTGCTATCAGTTCTTCTTCGTCAGGGAGTGCTTCCCCTTGATCCCCCTCGGCCCTTGGAGCATCTTCCTCCGCCGTTCGCTCCCTCGTTGCCGTTTCTTCCTCCACGGTCGGGGGGATCACCTCTCGCTCTATACGGCAGTGGAGGCGGCGTATGGCCTTCTTCTACACCCCTTTTTCCCTTCTAAGCGACGGTGGAGGCTCGTCGCCGGCCATCTCGTTGGTGGTCGTCGGTGGTCGCCGATGGTTGCTCTCGGTTGGGGTTTTTTTGGGGGTGTTAGGGCGAATGAGAGTGTGAATGAAGGGCCATGACCATTCGGTTTGTTTTTTTGAACGCTCAGGAAATGTGACGGTCTGTCGCCAGGCCGTTACATTCTCTGATGTGTCTCCTTTAGACCGTCAGGTCGTTTGAATATGTTTCATTGAAGAAGGTGAACCGCCAATCTCTGACGGCCTGGTCCCAACCGTTAGAGTGGTGTGACGCACCCTCAGTAGGTCGTTACAGCTTGCAAGTTTCTTGATGAATGAAATGGTCTATTTGATGCTTGAATGATTGCCTTTTCTGCCATGGTGTATATTGTTAATGCTTTTCATGCGTACAAATGGTTATGCCTTGTTTCATGCTCATATTAATTGTCATTGGCTAATCTTTTGTTCATGGATGAAGTTATGAACAACATCGTGCTCTGCCGTTCGCCGGGCAGGGAAGTCAGGTACAGTATCCCGAATCCTTTGTCCCTTTAATGCATTACTATATGGTATCTATAATATATTATCTCGAGAACCGGCTGGTCATTCATGTGTTCTAGGATCTGATGTTCCCCTTAAATAAAAATGATGATGATCTAAGTGCACATGTTTAATCGTTGGATAGGCCGTTAGGTAGGAAAAATTTGGGGACGATGGTTCTATCTTGCACGCCGTGGTTGCAGATGGTGTCCTGACCCTGGTTCCTCCGGTCTAGCAATAATATTCTCCAGTATCTTATTATTTTATCTTTCTTTGCATTTTTTTTATGATTTCTTTATTTTAGCCCAGCATGCATCATATGCATCTTTTGAGCATTCATGAACTCTTCATCTGCCAAGGTGTCTCAGTGATGGTGAATAGCTGTGTTCTCAATCTCGAATTAGGAGATCATTCCACTCTAAATTAGAAGGTTTTTCCTTCGATCTGCTCACTTGATTTGGTTGGCTGGAGATCCCTGTCTGGAGTTTAGTCAGTTGTCTCTTTCCTTTCCGTTGCCTCCGACGGCTAGCCGTGTTTTCCTTTCCTTAGTTGTTAGTTCCTCCAGACATGCGTCATTTGGTTGGCTATTTCCTTGGGAGTTGGTTCGAAGTTTTCCAAAAAAGTCCTATCGCTTGTTGGTTGAACGGGTGTCGTTTGCCTTAACGCCCGCTTTTCAGTCCGCTCCGCTTCATTTTCCGCTTCAACTCCATGTCCCATTTCGCTTTCGTCTCACCTCCGCTCGCTCCCCTGCAAAGAGGACGTTAAGGAGGGGCATCTGTTGACACCCGTTTTATGACCAATAAGTTGGGTCATCTCCTTGTTTATTCTATATGATGCACCAAGTTGTTCATTCTTCAATATGCCTTCTTGATCAGTTGGAGGCTTATTTCATGGGTCTTATCCTCTTGGTTGAGTCTGGTTTCCTCGACGCTTGTCGTTTGGATGAAGCTTAGCAAGCTCTTATCATTTTTGATCCTTATTGTCTCTAACGGTCCACCACAGGGGCGTTACGTTCTTCTAACGCATTAGCCTTGGGCCGTTACATCTTGAAGAGTCCTATGGCTTAAGGCCTTGTTTCAATCCTTATCCTTTGGCCTATCCATTGGTTCTAACGGTCTGTCGTACGGCCGTTACGTTCCTCTAACGCGTCCACCCATGGCCGTCGCATTCATGCAGAGTCCAACTGTTTAGAACTTATTCCCGTTGATCTTATCCCCTTGAGGATAAGGTTAGTGTGACGGTCTCTCCCAGGCGCGTTACATTCCTGTGGCGGTCTGTCGTGCAGCCATTACATCCAACAGAGAGTCCTGGCTGGTCTGGTCTTTTCTCTGCCACTCTGTGGTCGAATTGAGAGTTTGATCTTGTGATTTCTCTTCCAAATCTGATCCTCAGGACCTCCTGTTTGATTCTATGGACTCTTGGGAGTATTATCTTCAAGAGTTTGCTAGAAATTATCCTCTTTTCTTGCTGGATTATCCTCTGCTCGACCGGAGAGTTGGAGGGCCTATAAATAGAACCCTTGACTTCATGGCCTAAGGAGGAGAAATCTAGAATTTGCGTCGAAGTGCTGCCGCATTCAGGAACCACATCCATCCAAGAGGAGCTTGTTTCTACGTCCATCTGCATCACAGACAAGGGAGTACTTCGGTTTCGGGTTTTAAAGTTCATAGTTTGCACACTTGTGTTCTTCCCTTATTCATCTCATCATAGCATTGTCCCACTCCTCTTCTCCCACGTTCTTCCACTTGTTTCAATCATCTAAACTTTCCTCCCATGTTTTAAAACGCCCAGAGAGGTTAAAAAACCAAACTTCCCCGGTATTCCCCTTTCCTTTTGCATGATCTTAAGTTCTTTGAGAATTGATACTACACTTATTTGAAGGGCTAATTTGGGGTTGTTTTTTTGTGTTCTATGTTCTTTGGCAGGTTTACAGAGTTCATTAGACGAGGCCCAAGCTTTCTGGCCGGCTGGAAGGTTTGGAGTTCAAAGAATTCACAGGTTGTTTCTGCAGGTTCTCTGACGGTCTTGTGAAGACGCGTCAGGTCATTTTAACGGTTCATCTGGCGACCGTCACACTCCTGTGATGCACAGGTGTTGGACCGTTACATTCAGCAGATCTGCAGATTTCATTGGTTTTGATCTCCCGTGGGCAGGTGCATCATCCTCCTATTTCTAAGGTATTGATCAGGTCTTTGGCTTGTCTTATTACCTTAGTGGCAATCACGTTCTTTCCTTAGTATTGGGCATTGGTTTTCTCTCTCTCACATCTCTTATTTCCTTTACTTGTTCCACCCACGTGGTGTGTTTTATTTATTCCTTGCTCCACGCTCCGGCGTGTGTTTTTCTTTTCTTTCTTTAGTTTAGTTCGATTGAGATAGCATTGCTCATGCTAGAGCTTGTTCTGGTTGCCTAGGTTCATGGTCCACATGTTCATAGGTTGATTGAGATCATTGTTATTTGCTCATCATATTTATCATTCATCACATCACAAACAAAAAGGAAGAAAACAAATCAACACCCTCCTATCAGATCAAGCTACACCGACCAAGCCGCAAGGAAATCGAAAGCAGCAGGGTAAGCTTCAAGCCCTACAGGAAGATGATGCAGGAACCACCGAGGAGGGTGGCCTTGTTGAAGGTACACTTATTATACATGATAAGCCGACATTTATTCTGTTTGATACCGGAGCGACACATTCTTTTGTTTCTAAAAAAATTACTAAGTCTTTAGCTGTGAAGCCTGTGTTGATGAATTCTCCATTAGAAATTTCAACCCCTATTGGCTCTAGATCTGCTATTAAAACTTTCTACCCTTCTAGTAAGGTTATGATTAATGAGCAAAATATGCCAGCAGATTTAGTTTGTATGGATATGAAGGATTATGATGTAATCCTAGGAGCTGATTGGTTGGCTAAGTATGAGGCCAATGTTCACTGCAACACTAGCTCGGTGTCTTTTTCTAGACATCCTATGCTTTCTTTTGTAGGGGTTAGGCACTCTAAGTCTGTGCCACTTATTTCGGCTCTTCGAGCTGAGAAGTTGTTGAGGAAGGGATGTCAGGCTTTTCTAGCCTTCGTTTCTGTGACCCCTGAGAGAAAGATTGAGGTAAAGGACATTCCTGTTGTCTGAGATTTTCAAGAAGTCTTCTCGGAGGATTTGCCAGGACTTCCACCTGAGAGGGAGGTTGTCTTCTCTATCAATTTAACTCCTAGCGTGTCTCCTGTTTCAAAGGCTCCATATCGTATGTCTCCTGCGGAGCTGAGGGAATTGAAGTGACAATTGATGGAATTGGTTAAGAAAGGGTTCATTCGTCCAAGTGTATCCCCGTGGGGAGCTCCAGTATTGTTTGTCCGGAAGAAGGATGTCTCGATGAGATTGTGTATTGATTATCGGCAATTGAACCAGCTTACTATCAAGAACAAGTACCCATTGCCGAGGATTGACGAGCTGTTTGATCAGATAGCGCGAGCTCGAAATTTTTCTAAGATCGATCTCCGATCTGGATACCATCAGTTGCGGATCAAGGATGAGGATATTTATAAAACGGCCTTCCGTAGCAGGTATGGGTATTTTGAATTTGTAGTAATGCCTTTTGGACTAACAAATGCACCTACAACTTTCATGCAGTTGATGAACAGCGTGTTCCGGCCCTATCTTGATCAATGGGTCGTGGTGTTTATTGATGATATTTTAATATACTCCAAGAATGTGGAGGAGTATGCTGAACACTTGAGGATGGCGTTGCAGTTATTAAGAGACCATCAATTATATGCCAATTTTAGTAAGTGTGAATTTTGGTTACAAGAAGTATCTTTTCTGGGTCATATTATCACTAAGGAAGGTATATCTGTTGATCCTTCGAAAGTTGAGGTAGTAAAGAATTGAGATAGGCCTACTAATGTAACCGAAGTAAGAAGTTTTCTAGGTCTGGCAGGTTATTACCGAAGGTTTATTAAAGATTTCTCCAAAATTGCGGTACCTCTAACAAGATTAACCTGCAAGGAGAACCAATTTGATTGGTCAGAAGTTTGTGAGCGGAGTTTTCAGACTCTGAAGGAGTGTTTAACTACTGCCCCTGTTTTAGCTTTACCTTCTGGAGAAGGAGGATTTGTAGTGTACACAGATGCTTTAGGTATTGGCCTAGGTTGTGTGCTTATGCAGCACGGGAAGGTGATAGCCTATTCTTCTAGGCAGTTAAGGAAGCACGAAGAGAATTATCCTGTTCATGATTTGGAACTTGCAGCAGTAGTTTTTACCTTAAAAATTTGGAGGCACTACTTATACGGAGAAACATTCACGGTGTTTTCAGATCATAAGAGTTTAAAGTATTTGTTCTCTCAAAAGGAGCTTAATATGAGGCAGAGGAGATGGCTTGAGTATTTGAAGGACTTTGATTTTTCTATCGAGTATCATCCTAGAAAAGGCAATGTGGTGGCTGATGCTTTAAGCCGCAAGCCGATAGCAAAATTATCAAGTCTCATGTTGTAAGAATGGAGATTGTTAGAATAGTTGGCTAGCTTAGATCTCAATATTGGCGAGGATTGGGTTATGATTGCACAGATTCAGCTTCGTCCAGAGTTATTAATGGAAATTCAGTCCTTACAAGACAACGACCTGGTATTGGTAGAAATCAAGGAAAGTTTGAGCAATAGACCTGATTTCATGTTAACTGATGACAGCAGGTTATTATTTCAAGGCAGGACATATGTGCCTGACATAGCTGAGGTAAAGAGTAAGATCTTAGAAGAAGCTCATAGGTCTAGGTATACTATTCATCCTGGAGGCACTAAGATGTATCGAGACTTGAAAAGATTCTTTTGGTGGCCGAATATGAAGAAGGAAGTTGCAGAATTTGTAAGCAGATGTTTAGTGTGTGAACAAGTTAAGGCAGAGCATTTCAGACATGTAGGGAAATTAAAACCACTTGATATATCTCAATGGAAGTGGGAGAGCATTGGTATGGACTTTATCATGGGTCTACCTAGGACTCGCAGTGGATTTGATGCAATATGGGTTATTGTCGATTGATTGACTAAGTCTTCCCATTTCTTTTCCATTAAGTCCAAATGGATAGTTGATGTCTTGGCTGCTCTATATATGAAAGAAATTGTAAGACTTCATGGAATACCAGTTAGTATTGTGTCTGATAGAGACCCCAGGTTCACTTCACACTTCTGGAGAGGACTGCAAGGATCCTTGGGTACTCGTCTGAATTTCAGTATCGCTTTTCATCCACAAACAGACGGACAGACTGAGAGAACCAATCAGATTGTGAAAGATATGCTTAGGGCTTGTGTGATTGATTTTGGAGGCTGTTGGCATGAGCATTTGGCTCTGATTGAATTCACCTACAACAATAGTTACTAGTCCAGTATCCAGATGGCTCCGTTTGAAGCTCTGTATGGAAGAAGCTGTCGATCCCCATTAATTATGTTGGGATGAGGTAGGTGAGAAGAAATGGTTGGGACCAGATCTCATTTCAGAATCATCTAAGAACATCCGTATTATCAGAGACCGTTTACAAGTGGCTCAATCAAGATATAAAAGTTATGCTGATTGTAGAAGGAGAGCCTTAGAGTTCCAAGTCGGCGAACATGTGTTTCTCAAAGTTTCACCCTTGAGAGGAATTCAAAGATTTGGCATCCGTGGCAAGCTAAGTCCGAGATATGTTGGTCCATTCGAGATTCTAGAAAGAGTTGGGGAAGTTGCATATAGATTAGCTTTACCACCCCAGTTATCTAGAGTACACAATGTCTTCCACGTATCTATGTTACGGAAATATGTGTATGACCCCACTCACATCATTTAGCATGTGGATTTAGAATTGAAGGAAGATTTGACTTATGAAGAAAGACCTATCAAGATTTTGGACCATAAGCAGCAGCAACTCAGAAATCGATCTATACCTATGGTCAAGGTTCAATGGAGTCGGCGAGGAACGGAAGAAGCTACTTGGGAATCTGAGGACGTTATTCGGAAGCAATACCCTGATTTATTCCAAGGTTAGTTATTCTACTCCCCATTTTGATACCTGCAGTGAATTTGGAGGACCAAATTCCTTAAAGTGGGGGAGGGTGTAGCACCCCGGTGTATTATTAAATAAAATAAAAGGAAATTTTACAGAAAATTCATGAAAAATACAATAGGTCAAATTTCAACCAATTTATAAAAATCCTGAAAAATGATAATCATGAAAAGGACTAATAACTTAGCAAGTTTATCTTCTGCAGTCAGCCCAAAATAAAATCCTAAGTAAGCCGAATTAGAAATTTAAGGCCCAAATCAACACTTAATCTAACCGGGCCTTAAAATGTGAAATTAGAGCCCAATTCTCGATCCTTTAATTCCAAATCGGACCCAAATGAATGGCCTTGATTAGTTGATCATTTCCCCTCTCGATCCCCATCGAAACCCTAACCCTAGTGAGAGTATTTGGGGGAGAACGGCGACGGTGACTTGGTCTCGCGCGATTCGCGCACCCCACGATGCAGAGGACTCTATCTTCCCAAATAGAACCCTCTAGAGAGCAATTAACCCTATAAAATCAACCCTTAGTCGCCCTAGAAGAGTTTAGATGCTGTGGCGGCCGATAAGGAGCGCGAACGAGGGTGGATTCCGACGATCAACGGAGAGGTGTCTCGTGCGCGACCGACGATCTTCATCCCTCTTCTTCCTTCGATTAAGGTAGGTGATAGTAGACCAAACCCTAAGTACTATATACTGTTGGAAATGTCTTTGAGTCTTCCTTTTGTTGATACCTAAAGCCATAATTTTGGTTAAGCATCTTGTGCATATTAATCAAGTTAATAGAAGCATGTCTATCTGTGGTTTCTCTTGTTTAACCTCGATTAATGTAGGGATTAGCAGGCTTTAACATTAAATTGATCATACAATCTTGTATATTATCTTGTTCTCATTCAATTGATGGGTGTTTGCCCAATTTTCATGCTTTACATAAGATGTATTTGATCATTTTTGCTAACCCTAGCCGGGCTCGCCGGAGTGGGGCAGGGCAACCTTAGAGCGGTCCTACAGGAACCGCCCTATTCTGAACGGCCCCTCGATAGACCGTGTGGTCGATATCGACGGCAAGAAGTTAACCACTTATTGTCCTTGCATTTTGAACCCTTCATGAGCAGAGCGGCCATATCCAGACCGTGTAGAGACCCCCACGGCCCCTCGATAGACCGCTCAAACCCCGTCTGGCCCCCTGGCCTTTAGGGATTGAACGGACTATCGACCAACCGCTAAGGCCCTCTGAGCGGTTCTGGACAAACCGTTCGGTCCACCGAATGCTTTATTCTTGTTTTAGCGTGATTCTTATTAGTCAACTAATGTTAATGTTAAATTAGCAACCTACATATTAATTGGAACGTATGAAGGTTAGGAATTTATAATTCTTTTGCTTAATTACTCTCTCATGACCTTGTTCATCATTTTCAATGAAGTTAATCTCAAACATGTTATAATGGAGAATGAACTAATGATACTAGGGTTGTTTTGACAGTCATTCTACTCCGGTAGGATTGACTGACCGATGTACACTTGTGTTCCGATGATTTCTAGCCTTCATTTCTTGTAATGGTTGGAACTCTTCGCCGGATATTCCTTCCATCGGACTAGGACCTCCATTATGAGACCTCCGTAAGCCCCCGCGAGCCTGGGATTCCCACTAGGACGTCGGGCAGGTTGTACCACAAGTCCTGCACCTGTTGACTCGATCGAATCGCTTGGATTTACCTTGGTTTTAGCCACGAGCTATGTTGGACTGTCTGAGTCATTACACAGTTAGTTTTGGACCGCTTGATCACACGACGGCCCAATATGAACCGTTCAATACAGGTAGAATGCCCTATCTTGATTGGTCGATTGCGCTTGTTCTTTCTTCGACCTGGTTATATTTGGTCGACCCAAAAGCCACTAGACTGACCATCGGATAGTGGGCTGGACCTTGGGTTCAGTTACACCCCGCCTATGGCAGCCCAGGAGCCTATTTGGGTGGATTTCCTCTTGCCTTGTGAGGCCTAGTATTGAACGGACTGTATAGGTCTGTTCCGTTATTGAACGGATAAGCTTGGACCGTTCAGTTTATGCGCGGCCCAGTCCGGCCCGCTTACCTTCGTTTGGGCTTCAATCTTCACTGTCGTGAACGGCTCGATGTGGACCGTCCTACCTTTATAGCGGCCTATAATGGACCGTTTATCCCTGGTTTCTATTAGGCTGTTCTTCAGCCCAATCCTTCTTGCGCGGTCCAGTTAGAGACCGTTCATTCTCTGAGCGGCCCATTATGGACCGTGTATCTTCCAGAAATGTTTTCTATGGTTCTTGGTGTTGGAATTCAAGGACCTGTTGGTTCTTGATAAACTTGAACTTTCTGGACAAAATGTATACTTCAACTTACCCTTGGTAAGTTCTATACCTTGAAATTATTTGGCCATTTACCTTGATTAATTTCTAGACAACTTGGGATCTTGGATCCATTAAATCAATGCCAACGCATCATAGGGGCCCGGTCTGGTCCTGGGAAGAGCGCCCAAGAAGTACTAGTGCCCCGGGGAGTTGTAATGACATGGTGAGACATTGCACCGAGTGCATGACGTGCGTGATGTCTACGACATATTCTTGTACATGATTTCTCTCTTGTGTTCTAGATCGATGAATTCCTTTGGAATTAGTTACATGACTTGGTTATTTCATGCTTGATTGGCCATTTCCAGTTATACTTGTTCATGTTCTCTTACTGTCCTTATTTTGTTATTTATATCATCTTTTCTTTCCTTTCTCGTACAACATAAATGCAAATCGGTTAATTACTTAAACTTGCCTGCTATTACCTACTGAGCGTTCGCTCACCCAGTTGTTCCCCCTTTTTAGGTAGCTCTGGTGAGGATTCCCAAACTGATGGGGATGGGCAAGAGTGAAGCCCCGGAGCGAACAAGTTAGAAGACTATGTGGAGTCATTCATAGATGTCTTGAGTCTAGTTGTGGTTTAGAATTGATGTCAGTGGTGTTGTAATAAAGTTGGTGGTTGTAACTATGTTAAGTCGAATGTTATTTTAGAAGTTTTCTTAAGTTCTTTTGATTGGGATTGATGTAAGCTCGAATTTTTGATAAATTAGTAATTATTTAGATTGGTGGAATTATTTCTGTTCATGGCGTTATGTTAATTCTCAAGCTCAATTTATAGCATGTCTGGAAATCAACATATTATTGTTAACCCTTTCTACTACCGGTCCCAATTTTTCACGTCGGGACGTGAGACACACTTTGCTTGTTTGCCTACTGGTTGTGTCAGTGTCTAACCAGATCTCACGATAGACTTATTGTTAATCTTTCATATATCTTCAGATAGTGAGGTTGTGTTTAGATTCCGCAGAGTGGAGTCGTTGAGAGTTTTAATTGGTCACCATTTTTTATAGAGGGATCTATTCACCCCCCTCTAGATCCATCTTCCCGCACCTTGGGACCCAACACAAAGTATACCATAGAGCTGATTAAGAAGTATGGATTTGAAAGTACAAAGCCCGTGTGAACCCCAATGGCAACAACGGCAAAGTTGGATAGCGATGAAAAAGGTAAACCTGTAAATCTAACATTGTTTAGAGGCATGATAGGATCTCTTTTATATCTCACAAATTGTAGGCTTAATATTCAGTTTAGTGTTTATCTATGTGCTAGATTTCAGTTATGTCCTAAGGAATCTCACATGTTAGCTGTAAAAAGAATTTTTTGGTATCCTATTGGCACAACAAATTTTGGTCTTTTGGCATCCCATCGGGTGTAGTTTTGATTTGATTATGTATACCGATGCAGATTATGTAGGGTGTATAGTTGATCATAAAAGTACTAGTGAAAATTCTCAGTTTCTTGGAGGATGCTTGGTTTCATAGGTCTCAAGGAAGCAACATTCCGTAGCGCTCTCAATGGCCGAGGTTGAATATGTAGCCGCCGAAAGTTGTGGAGCGCAAGTACTTTGTATTAAACACAAACTACTTGACTTGAATGTTGATCTAAAATGTATTCCTATTCTTTGTGATAACACTAGTGCTATTAATTTATCAAAGAATCCCATTCAACATCTGGCATCATTTTCAGAGAGATAATATGGCAAAAGGGATTTTTAAACTAAAATTTATTGACACAAATAACTATCTAGCTAATATTTTCACAAAACCCCTAAGTGAAGAAAAAATTTAAACAATAAGAAGGGAATTAGGTTTGTATAAGGGTGAAAAAGTCTTGAGTGTCTGAGTATGTATGTGAGCTCATGCAAATAATTGCTGATAAAATTTGATTTTCGCATGAAATAAATCTCCTAAACACTTGATTGTATATATTGCTTATTGACCTTTTCCTTTGAATTTTTCTAAGACAAATAATCCTTGTTTTAAATAAATGCAAGCCTAAGTACTAAAGAGCTTTAAATAAATCACTAAAGGGGAGAGTGATAAAGGTTTCATAAGGATGGTTCATTATTTCTTTTCTCTAATCTCATCTACTTGAAAACCTATCCAATAGTTCTTTTTAAACAAGCTGTTGGTCGACCTTTCCTCCTGTAGCCAAAACAGGTCGGTCGACCTCTCCTTGAAATCGGTCGACCGACACCCAGAGTCATTTTCGTCTTGTCTAGTCTAGGTCAACTTGTGACATTTTAGGTCGACCTAATCCGGTGCTTTGTAAGAAAGGGATCCTTCGAAACCCATTTCCTTCATCTTCTAACATCACTACAACCTATCTCTTAAGCCTTAAAGCATCCAGTGGACACTTCCAAGGCCAGTGGCACAAGCCCTCACCAATTTTCGTGCAAGTCTCTTGATTTTTGTTATTCTTCCAGCCCAAGCTACAGTCGTATTGCTAGTGCCTTCTAGACATCTTCTGCATCCTGCAGTGTCTCCACAATCTGTTGAGGAGAGAGGTGAGATCTCGTCAAGATCTACCTGCAATTATCATTCTAAATGGCCCCTAAGAGATGGATCATGCCATTCACCCCCGCAAGTCCACTAGATCTGGTGCAAGCACAAGCAGGGGCTCCATCCGAAGGGATGAAGCACCCCAAGACATTTATGAAGAAGTGCTAGCACCAAGGTTTGTGCCTAGAAAAATCCTTAAGTCCAGAATTGTTGATTTTAATGATTTGGACGATATGTTCCCTATGCTTCAACCATTGCATGCCATCCAAAGTTGGCTTGATTTCCAACAAGCACAAGAGACAAAAATTTATGGGGTATTCTCAAGTTGATGATGCTGTGCATTGCGAGCTAAGGTAGTACAACAGTGATGATTTTGTCTCTGTTGATGATGAGGATCACCAAGACATTCATGGGCAAGAGCATGTACAAGCACATGGCCATGAATCTCATGAAGACCCCATGGATATGGAGAGGCTAGTAGAATTCCATTATGGGCAGTTTTCAACTCAGCATGAAGATCATAGCAGCACAGGAAATTTTGAGGAGCGGTTCATTAGGATTGACTCTCAGCTAGATTCTTTGAGTAAGCAAGTCTCTCAAATTAATTCAATTATGGAATCATTGACAACAGACATGGCAAAAATGAAAATGTACCATCAAGGCTATTTACTCTACTTTAACACCATTCAAACTCACATGGAGACTCAAAACAACTTGTACAAGGAAATAGCAGACTATCTTCATGAATCCTCTGATCACTCCCAAAAGTGAAGCTATTGACAAGTTCTTTGGGTTTCTAGCACTTTGTTTTTTGTAGTCTGTGGATGCACTTTTTTGTCATTCATTTTTTTATCAGTCTTTTTATTCTCAATTTATTTGGTTTATTAAGTGCGTGGGCGTGCCAGTCACAAAAGTGACAGTTTATCAGGGTTCAGAAGACCAAGGTGGTCTTGCGCCACTGGTGCGCTCTGTCTGACTGATTAGATGATGTGAGTATCGGGTCGGGACTGAAACCCGTCGTGCCATAAAGGTCACAGCGTTAATTACATCTCCCCGGGGGGGGAGAGAAAACCTTTGATTAAATGCCAGGATAAGGGGCCCTCGGGCCTGAGATTGACATTGATAAGAGAAGTAATGAAAATTTTGAATTTCATTGAAACATCCCCCATTGAGGGGTAAACATTTGAACGAAGCTGGTCATTTATCAACCAATTCATGTTCGGACAAGAGTCCCAATTTATGAGCCAAATATATACTAGGAGCATGGCAAGCTTTATATTTGGGGTTAGATCCTAATAGAAATATGTTAGATGTGGTGGGCTATTGGCCCAGAGCAAGGTCATGCCATGGCCATGATGGGATGACCCCAAGGTCCTAGCATGACCTGCAAAGGCCTCATTAGTATCCCCTTCACATAGGGTCAAGGGGGAGGAACCCTGAATCAAATACCATTGATTTCTTAAGGATGTTTTTTATATTTGTATCCATTATTATTATGCTTCGATGCCACTATTATCATTAGATTATAGCATTATTTTCATCTTCATGGTCTATCATTCATTTTTTTTGTTTTCAGTTGGTGACTATTTTGAAGAGGGCGAGTCGACTCGCAGCGTTGGCTGTGTCGACACAGCGCGTTAGGGGCTTCACACAGAGCCACACTGCGTCGACGCAGGCTTACACTGCATCGACGCAGGGGTACACCGCACTAGCCTCTGGCCAAGCTACGTCGATGCGGGGCAAAACTGCATCGACGCACCCTTCTTTAGAGAACAGAACTCCCTATTGCTCATTCATTTATCATTTTTGTTTGTGTTATGGATTTGTAGCAATAGATTTGGGGAGTTCGATTCTCATCTTTTAGTGTACATTTGATTTCATCTCGTTCTTTCTTTCTTTCCTTTATTTCTTTTTATTGTTCTTCGGGTTCAGCATGATGGCTCGGAAGTTGTTAAAATTCCATCTGTGATATTGCATTTCATTTCAATTTTTTCTTATTTGTTTCTTTCTTCCTTTTCTATATTTTTCCTTATTTGACTTATTTTCATCTTCTTCTTTTATTCTTAACATATGGGCAAAGCATGCATATGTGTGCACATATATACATGTATGGGAGGAATGTGATAAGAGGCTGCTGCCATAGGGCAATTGGCATGCCGGGACAAGTGGACAGGCAACTGGTGCGTCGACCCAGCCTGCCTCATGCATCGACGCACCCAGGATTCAGTCGACTAGAATTGTAGATCGGTCGACCGAACCCAATGGTGGGTCGACCCAGAGGTTAGGCAAGTCGACTCCCCCCCTTTTGTTAGTCGGCGGTTTTGGTATTGCTGCTTTTTTTGAGGATGGCATGTGAGAGCATAGAGTGAACTAATGCATGACTTATCTAGAAAGGGGCTCATAACCTTGGAGGATGCAGGCAGTGGCTTTGCAAATGCCTACGTAGCAAGATGCAAGGGTTTGATGGTGCATTTACATGAAGTGATTTCTGGTACAAGGGCGGAGTTATGTACTCACACATAGTGGGAGTATCCAGCTGGGCGTAACCCAACCTTCCAGAACCCACCATTTAATATACTAGCTAATCATGACACTCAAGCATGCATTGGTAGCATATGCATAGGGTTCAAGTAACACGCACGATTCATGGATGATTCATTGTAGGTGTAGATGAGCTGCTCAATGCTAGAGAATGAGGGAAAAAGTAATTCTGCTCATGCTCATCGAATTTTAGTGAGGATTAATGTGAGCTTTATCATGTACATAAGGTGCATGTTTTAATTCCCAGCAGAGCATCATCACTGGACAATGGCCAGACTCGAGGGGAGTCGGCTCAGGGGGTCGACTCCGGTGCAGCTCTGCTGCACAGAAGTGGCAGGCAGAGCCTGGACAGAAGGGAGTCGACCCTTGGAGTCGACTCCTACTGCAGCAAACTTTAGAACATTCTAGGCTCAGAAAATGCATAGATGCATAAGCATGTGCATACATTAGCATGCTCTCTATATGACCCTTGATTTTTTTTTGTCTGGTTAATTCATCTGTGGAGTTCTTTTCTTCCTTATTATTATTATGTTTTGCTTCTTCTATTCATTTCTTCTGGGACATTTCCTTGATTGCTGTTAACATATCATTTCTTCGCATTGTGAGCTTCTTCGTTCAAATGCATATCTTTTAGCATTGTTTCCTTGTTCAGTTCATTTCTTCTGTTATTGGCCCATTTTCTTTAAGTCCAGAATTCTGACAAAATATGGGCAGCACCTCCCCTAGACCAGAGCGTTTAGGGGATGAAAAATGGAAGCTCATCCACGGAGATCCTGAGATGGCCCCTAAATTGCAGGGTGAGCCAAAAGCGGCCACCCTATAACCCAAGTTGGGCACAGGAACCCCAAGGACTAGCCTGCGAGGGGCTCTGCTGACCCATGGGCTACCACATTCCCAATTGAGACATGGACTTAAACTATTGCCAATACTATGGCTGTTGATATCCAATCCTTCAATGAGGAATCCTCCAGGGGCCATGCTATGAGGAAGCAAGTCCCTGGGGACTTGAGGGTGGTCAGAAAATCTTAGCACGATGAAAGGGTTCGATCGGGGAACTAATTAAAACATTATGCTAGCGTTTGAACGATGGACTGTATCCCTTCCCCAATGGCAGGTACATACTTACGAAGATCTTCGAGAAAACCGGAGGAAATGCATTATAGTCTTGATGCATGAGACTACAGATAACCCGTGTCCCAAATGGGGACATGAGACCATAATAATTCATGCACCAGTATACTAGAGGTTACTAAGATGCATAGCTGGGACAGGGATATGACTCGTGTGCTGACCCATGAGGGATGAGAACTAAAGTTGATCGTAGTACAGAATGCACAGATGGAATCTGCCACTAACTCATGTGGGAGTAGGATGCAGCATGCATGCATATATGGGGTTTTCAAATGATAGAGTTCCCCTGGGCATTTGAGCAAACAGATGAGTGCACGTGTGCGATTGGCATAAGGGCCAAGGTGGCTGGTATGGAATGAGCACCTGTTCTCCAATTGGCTAGGGTTGAATGAAAGGGAATACAAAGGAGAATGTAGATTCAAGCACATCTGGGACTATGCCATAGCCCCCACAACCCATGAACGTGGGTGAGAGAGCAAGCGGCCAACTCCGCAAAAATTTTGCGCTAAACATAGGGAGGGAGCATGCATATTAAATACTTATGGAACATACACATCGGATACATAGGGATGACCTGGACCCGTCTGGGGCATTGGGGTAGGGGTTTATAGAGTTAATATTGCCCATGATGGCGTTGATCTATCAAGCAGACTGGGATGCTACGCTGAAGCTAGCATTATATGCTGGAGGGCAGAATGAGGTCCACGTGAGGACCCTCATCTGGTAGCTCATAAGGGCTAGAACTAGAAATCCAATCCATTGTGACTGGATAGACTTTGGGTCTACACCACTCTCCCAACAGAGCATTCTGATTTCCCGCGAGATCACTGAACTTTAATAGGGAAAGAAAGAAAGAAAAGCAGCAAAACCAGATGAGATCGTAGGAAATGAGATTGGTAATTTATCCTCTCTGATGAAGACATTCTGATGTGACACAACCTCGGACCTAATGTAAGCAAGCACAATCGCAATCTAAATGGGCCAATTTGGGC
Source organism: Amorphophallus konjac (assembly GCA_022559845.1). Lineage (NCBI taxonomy): Eukaryota > Viridiplantae > Streptophyta > Magnoliopsida > Alismatales > Araceae > Amorphophallus > Amorphophallus konjac. Next base: position 149,725,837 of record CM040118.1, read on the forward strand.
CGCCGCTCTCTCGTCGCTCACCCAAGCCCGGGATAACTTGGCAATGCCAAGGTGAGGTTGAGGGGTTGGGCCCTTACTGGTAGAGGGCCAGCAAGGCCAAGATTTGATTCCCAGTGGATTTGGAAGCCCAATTCAACGGGGCCGACGAAGTGCCGAAGGCACCAGTTGCACTCTTCCCACGGTGATCACTCAAGGCAATGGGGCTTGAGGATCGGGCTCTCACTCGCACAACCAGCGGAATTAGAACTAATATTGAAAGACAAGCACTAAGTGGAGTGAAGGTTTGAGCACTTACTCGACCGGTTTGAAGAAACCGGTCCTGGTCGGAGACGAGGGCGAGCGGGGAGGCAAGTGGATCCCCACACGCCGCGGCGGTGTCGCTTGACCTGCCCAAACAAATTACACCACTACATCTCTCGCAGGAGGGGGAACTTGGGGTGGGGGTTAATGATATTACATCAATACTACCTCCACGCAGGGAGGGGCCTTCAGCCGGCCAAGCGGGGTGGGGAAACCAAAGCAAAGAACGAGGAACAAGGGTGGATGCCGAATCTACCTGCTATCTGCGAACCAGGATAGAGGGTCGGTGTTGCTATTGTAGATCTTGCTCAAGAATTTCGCTGATGGCAAGACCAGTGGCGAAATCTTCGTAACAGGAAGGGGAATGCCTCAGAATTTTTGTAAATTCTTCTGGAGTCGCTGCAGGTTGGGGAAGGAGCTTGAACAGGGCCTCTGTTTCTCGAACTAGCAGGGGCAGGTCACCAACAGTAGGATGCAGAGGCTGTCCTGGCCGCTCCCAAACTCCAAATTTAATGACGTCAGTGCCGTTAGAACCGTGGGTGAGTCCTCTTTGCAGCAAAAGAAACAGGGACAAAAGAAGAGAATGGAGACGATCTGTGGTGCTAGAAGAGTGAGGAGGTGTCGATGCAGACTGGGGAAGGCAGAGCCGCGCGATCGTGGAAGAAAATTGGTAACTTCTGTTCCCGGATGCTGAATGGGCTTCCACTTCTTGATTCTGAAAGTAGACAGGCCGATGAAGAACTTTGAAGAAGAACTTGAGGACTGATTCCTCCGAGGTTCGTCGTGGGAGAGCTTCTAATCTGGCTCAGGTCCTCAGCCGAGGCAGAACCGCGCAGCTGTGGGAGAATGGACCTCCTGGACGACTCGGAGATCGGAAGAAGACAAAACCACTTCGGTTGCGAAGGCGACTGGCAGACGCTTCCGACGATGGCTCTTTGGTCTTCAAACTCATCCGGAGGAGGTCGTGGTGGCCGCTGCAAGTTGCTGGTCTGCTGTAGATCTTCAGTTGAGAGCTGTAGGTTGATGATGATGGGGGGGAATGGGGTATATGGGAGGGGAAATGGGGGTGGATGAGTGTGGGGAAAGCCCGGGCTATGAGGGGGTCTAGGAGGGGGTGTTCTAAGGTGGGGGAAGGGAAGAATGGGGTCTGGAAGGGGGTCTAACAGGTGGTGGGAGGAGGAGCTACGAATTTAGGAAGGTGGGTGAGAGGAGAAGGTGAGGGGGGGCACAAGTGAGTGGAGGGAAGGGTGGATTTCAAATTCAAATATGCTTTGGAAGTTGTGGAGTTGTGTGGGGAAGGGGTTGATTGTGTTGGAATGGGGAAAGTGGTGTTGGAATGTGGAGGATGGTGTTGGAATGGTGAGAGATCTCCTTGGGACTAGTGGGGTGGAGTAATGGAGGCCATGGGGAAGTGGAGGGCTTTAATGATGGTAGGTGGGGGTTGAGGTGGTTGGGAAAGGAGGAGAGAGAAGAAAATTTGAAATTGGGTGTTGAGGAGAGAGAAAGTGGAGTGAAAAAGAGGGATTAGGAGAGGGAAGGGTGGGGAATCTCTCCCCTAGGGTTTCTCACCCAAAAAATGTTAGAATCACTCCACTAAACTAAGCTTTGGATACTCAAATGGCATTTTTTATTGATTCATTCATTAAGTTGAAATGGGGGGAATGTGGTCCTATATATAGGAAACCCACATTTCTACAAAAGTCCCTTACAAAAGACTCAATAACAAATAACCGAAGGGGTAGGGGGGGCTCATGGGCAAAGCCCGAAGAATTGGGCCCAATAGCACATTACACAATCTAATGACACTCAAACTTAGGAAAATAAATGCAAGACCTAGGAACATGACTCAAATAAAAGGGAAAATACATCAAATGACTCAAATAAAATTACATAGGACTCAAAATTAAATGACTAAACCATGTCGGATGCAACCGGGGTGAGGAGACGAACGGTAAATATGGGCATGGGAGGTGATGTCCCCATCATACTCCCGGGGTGCGGAGAACTCGACTCTGTCGAGTAAGTGTCCTTCCCTCCTTGGAGGGTGTAGAAGTGGTACCGCCCTCAAGTCTCCCGAACGAGACCGATCCATCCACCTGCCGAGATAGCGCTCATATACCTTGCTCCGAGTGGTAGTGACTTGTTCATCCAATATTTGTTCAATTTGTTCACGCTGGGCTCTCTTGGCTGGTGGTTTATCATCATGGGTGGGTGCTCTCTCAAGGGAAGAAGTATGCTCAATCTCCTCACTAGATACCACCGTGGGTCCCTTATATGGCACTAGGTCGGCAACATTGAATGTGAGACTTATTTCATACTCCTCATGGAGATCTAACTCGTTGGCATTTGCACCTATGCGCCTCAAGACCTGGAAGGGACCAGCCCCACGTGGCCTCAGTTTAGAGTTGGCTCTCGGGGAGAGCCTCTCCATCCTTACCATCACAAGGTCACCCACTTGGAATTCTTGGTGATGCCGATGAGAGTCAGCCAGCCTTTTATAAGCCTCATTCTTTTTGCTGATGTGCTTGCAAAGGTTTTCATGCAATTTTGTGAATGCTATCCTTTTAGTGGTTATAGGTGGACCTGGACAACCATAGATGGACCTATCCTGCCATGATGCCAGATGGACCATGATGAACCTTGGTGGGCCGGTGCAACCATTTGTGGACTTATCATGCAATGTTGTCATGTAGACTTTGGTGGGCCTAGGTGGGCCGGGGCAACCGTAGGTGAACCTATCATGTAAAGTGGTGATGAATGTGGGGGGGCCCGGACATCCGTAGATGCTTTTCACATGCTTAAGATCCATGATGAATGAAGGAGGACCATGACATCCGAATGTGGCCCACTCATGCTTTCTACTTGACATGTGAGTGATATGAATGAATGGACCCAACATAGTGTTCATGCCAAGGGGTGTGGAAAGCCTAGACACATGCATGCTTTTCCCAAAAGTGACTTCCATGTGTATAGGTGTGGGACAACCTTTGAACTCCCATTGGAAAGGATCGAATGGATCTAAGAAGGTGGTCATCATGGGGTGGGGCACCACCTTATTCCCTAGGGATATATGGTCCAAGGTTATGGCTCCCAAGGTGCAGCCCGGGTCATGGATGAGGTGGGTTTGGCCCAATATGGTGAGTGAGGGTAGGACAGGGTGGGTGGTTGGTAAGATGGTTGGGTCATATGAGTCCCTTGACTCCCATTGGAAGGGATCATACGGATCGTAAAATAGGTCACTTAGGGGGAGGAACTCCATGTCCTCAAGATCTTTAAAAGGTGTTAAGTCATCCTTCCCTATGATAGTTGGGCCAATGTTCTTGACAAGTGGGTCGGCCATGAGTGGAGGGCTTGGCTTTCTACCCGAGATAAGAAGCTCTAAATCGAGGAGAAGGTTGGGCTCATCCGGTGTAGGGAGGAATAGAAGGAGGTCGCTAGTGTAGCAACCATTGGTGCAAACCGAGGTGATAGACCCAATGCATAGGTGTAGGAGGCTAAGGCTCCTAGGTTGTTCGGCCATAGGAGTCAACATGCTAGTGAACTCAATTTGTCATGCTAAGCCCCTAAGAAAATCCTCTAAGGTCTCCACTTGATAGGATGCTTGGATTGTGGTGTGATAGGAGAAGATGGGCACTAGGGGAAAATTTTGTTCTATGGGAGGGCAAACATGGGTCGAGGTCTCTCTAATTAGGCTCTTCCTTAGCCACCTAACAAGGGACTCTTCTAAGATGAATTCGGCCTTATCTAGAGGGGGTGGTGTAGGGTGAAGATCCTTGTGTGAGGCTTCCTCTTCAATTGGGACATGGGTGCTCTCTATGGAGGGGATAGGTTCCTGAGGGATATTTGTCTTCATGTGGCAAAGCGGGTGGACTACTTCTTCCAAAACTAATGGAGTGGGAAGGTTCTTTGATGGTGGGGTGATGATGGCCGGAGTATGGTGCACCCGGGGTGGTGAACGAGGGTGGGATTCCCGCGGGTGGGAGAATAAAACGTTGTTGAATTTAAAGGTTCCCGAAAGGTGTGGCGGACGCACAAGGCAAGTCCGATGTGTTGGGTCGATGTTGGCATTCCTTTCATCTAACCATTTCTTACCTAGGATTATACATGGACCTGCCAATGTTCCCTTTTGACACCAAGCCCCATCCAAATACTTAGTCTTCCCGAACCATTTATGGAATTCAACGAAGACTAGGTCTCCGTTGTGCACAATTTGTCCAGTCGTAGAGAGGGTGGCTACAATTTCGGGGGATACCCAATTATCTTCTTCCATGTCGATGAAGTCAATTTCTGTGGGGCTCCCATTAGGTAGGTATGCTTGGGATATGATGGGAATTGGGGCCTTTTGGTCTGTAGACTCAATGACAATGGGAGGTGGATAATGCATAGAACGATCCGATGAGAACTCTAATGCAAGCGTGCCCATAGACTTGACTTGTGAGAACAAATCAAAGACTTGCTCTGATACCACTTGATGTGACACAACCTCGGACCTAATGCAAGCAAGCACAATCGCAATCTAAATGGGCCAATTTGGGCCGCCGCTCTCTCGTCGCTCACCCAAGCCCGGGGTAACTTGGCAATGCCAAGGTGAGGTTGAGGGGTTGGGCCCTTGCTGGTAGAGGGCCAGCAAGGCCAAGATTTGATTCCCAATGGATTTGGAAGCCCAATTCAACGGGGCCGATGAAGTGCCGAAGGCACCGGTTGCACTCTTCCCACGGTGATCACTCAAGGCAATGGGGCTTGAGGATCGGGCTCTCACTCACATAACCAGCGGAATTAGAACTAATATTGAAAGACAACCACTAAGTGGAGTGAAGGTTTGAGCACTTACTCGACCGGTTTGAAGAAACCGGTCCCGGTCGGAGACGAGGGCGAGCGGGGAGGCGAGTGGATCCCCACACGCCGCGACGGTGTCACTTGACCTGCCCAAACAAATTACCCCACTACACCTCTCGCAGGAGGGGGAACTTGGGGTGGCGGTTAATGATATTACATCAATACTACCTTCACGCAGGGCGGGGCCTTCAGCCGGCCAAGCGGGGTGGGGAAACCAAAGTAAAGAACGAGGAACAAGGGTGGACGCCGAATCTGCCTGCTGTCTGCGAACCAGGACAGAGGGTTGGTGTTACTGTTGTAGATCTTGCTCAGGAATTTCGCTGATGGCGAGACCAGCGGAGAAATCTTCATAACAGGAAGGGGAATGCCTCAGAATTTTTGTAAATGCTTCTGGAGTCGCTGCGGGTCGGGGCAGAAGCTTGAACAGGGCCTCTGTTTCTCGGACTAGCAGGGGCAGGTCACCAACAGTAGGATGCAGAGGCTGTCCTGGCCGCTCCCAAACTCCAAATTTGATGCCGTCAGCGCCGTTAGAACCGTGGGTGAGTCCTCTTTGCAGCAAAAGAAACGGGGATGCCAGAAGAGAACGGAGACGATCTGTGAAGCCATAAGAGTGAGGAGGTGTCGATGCAGACTGGGGAAGGCAGAACCCCGCAGCTGTGGGAGAATGGACCTCCTGGACGACTCGGAGATCGGAAGAAGACGGAACCACTTCGGTTGCGAAGGCGACTGGCAGACGCTTCCGAAAATGGCTCTTGGGTCTTCAAACTCGTCCGGAGGAGGTCGTGGTGGCCACTGCAAGTTTTTGGTCTACTGTAGATCTTCAGTTGAGAGCTGTAGGTTGATGATGATGGGGGGGAATGGGGTATATGGGAGGGGAAATGGGGGTGGATGAGTGTGGGGAAAGCCCGGGCTGTGAGGGGGTCTAGGAGGGGGTGTTCTAAGGTGGGGGAAAGGAAGAATGGGGTCTGGAAGGGGGTCTAACAGGTGGTGGGAGGAGGAGCTACGAATTTGGGAAGGTGGGTGAGAGGAGAAGGTGAGGGGGGGCACAAGTGAGTGGAGGGAAGGGTGGATTTCAAATTCAAATATGCTTTGGAAGTTGTGGGGTTGTGTGGGGAAGGGGTTGATTGTGTTGGAATGGGAAAGTGGTGTTGGAATGTAGAGGATGGTGTTGGAATGGTGAGGGATCTCCTTGGGACTAGGGGGTGGAGTAATGGAGGCCATGGGGAAGTGGAGGGCTTTAATGATGGTAGGTGGGGGTTGAGGTGGTTGGGAAAGGAGGAGAGAGAAGAAAATTCAAAATTGGGTGTTGAGGAGAGAGAAAGTTGAGTGAAAAAGAGGGATTAGGAGAGGGAAGGGTGGGGAATCTCTCCCCTAGGGTTTCTCACTCAAAAAATGTTGGAATCACTCCACTAAACTAAGGTTTGGATACTCAAATGGCATTTTTCATTGATTCATTCATTAAGTTGAAATGGGGGGAATGTGGTCCTATATATAGGAAACCCACATTTCTACAAAAGTCCCTTACAAAAGACTCAATAACAAATAACCGAAGGGGTAGGGGGGGCTCATGGGCCAATCCCGAAGAATTGGGCCCAATAGCACATTACACAATCTAATGACACTCAAACTTAGGAAAATAAATGCAAGACCTAGGAACATGACTCAAATAAAAGGGAAAATACATCAAATGACTCAAATAAAATTACATAGGACTCAAAATTAAATGACTAAACCATGCTGGATGCAACCGGGGTGAGGAGACGAACGGTAAACGTGGGCATGGGAGGTGATGTCCCCATCATACTCCCGGGGTGCGGAGAACTCGACTCTGTCGAGTAAGTGTCCTTCCCTCCTTGGAGGGTGTAGAAGTGGTATCGCCCTCAAGTCTCCCGAACGAGACCGATCCATCCACCTGCCGAGATAGCGCTCATATACCTTGCTCCGAGTGGTAGTGACTTGTTCATCCAATATTTGTTCAATTTGTTCACGCTGGGCTCTCTTGGCTGGTGGTTTATCATCATTGGTGGGTGCTCTCTCAAGGGAAGAAGTAGGCTCAATCTCCTCACTAGGTACCACCGTGGGTCCCTTATATGGCACTAGGTCGGCAACATTGAATGTGGGACTTATTCCATACTCCTCATGGAGATCTAACTCGTTGGCATTTGCACCTATGCGCCTCAAGACCTGGAAGGGACCAGCCCCACGTGGCCTCAGTTTAGAGTTGGCACCCGGGGAGAGCCTCTCCATCCTTACCATCACAAGGTCACCCACTTGGAATTCTTGGTGATGCCGATGAGAGTCAGCCAGCCTTTTATAAGCCTCATTCTTTTTACTGATGTGCTTGCAAAGGTTTTCATGTAATTTTGTGAATGCTATCCTTTTAGTGGTTATGGGTGGACCTGGACAACCATAGATGGACCTATCCTGCCACGATGCCAGATGGACCATGATGAACCTTGGTGGGCCGGTGCAACCATTTGTGGACTTATCATGCAATGTTGTCATGTAGACTTTGGTGGGCCTAGGTGGGCCGGGGCAACCGTAGGTGAACCTATCATGTAAAGTGGTGATGAATGTGGGGGGGCCCGGACATCCGTAGATGCTTTTGTCATGCTTAAGATCCTATGATGAATGAAGGTGGACCATGACATCCGAATATAGACCACTCATGCTTTCTACTTGACATGTGGGTGATATGAATGAATGGACCCAACATAGTGTTCATGCCAAGGGGTGTGGAAAGCCTAGACACATGCATGCTTTCCCAAAGGTGACTTCCATGTGTATAGGTGTGGGACAACCTTTGAACTCCCATTGGAAAGGATCGAATGGATCTAAGAAGGTGGTCATCATGGGGTGGGGCACCACCTTATTACCTAGGGATATATGGTCCAAGGTTATGGCTCCCAAGGTGCAACCCGGGTCATGGATGAGGTGGGTTTGGTCAATATGGTGAGTGAGGGTAGGCAAGGGTGGGTGGTTGGTAAGATGGTTGGGTCATATGAGTCCTTGACTCCCATTGGAAGGGATCATATGGATCGTAAAATAGGTCACTTAGGGGGAGGAACTCCATGTCCTCAAGATCCTTAAAAGGTGCTAAGTCATCCTTCCCTATGATAGTTGGGCCAATGTTCTTGACAAGTGGGTCGGCCATGAGTGGAGGGCTTGGCTTTCTACCTGAGATAAGAAGCTCTAAATCGAGGAGAAGGTTGGGCTCATCGGTGTAGGGAGGAATAGAAGGAGGTCGCTAGTGTAGCAACCATTGGTGCAAACCGAGGTGATAGACCCAATGCATAGGTGTAGGAGGCTAAGGCTCCTAGGTTGTTCGGCCATAGGAGTCAACATGCTAGTGAACTCAATTTGCCATGCTAAGCCCCTAAGAAAATCCTCTAAGGTCTCCACTTGATAGGATGCTTGGATTGTGGTGTGATAGGAGAAGATGGCACTAGGGGAAATTTTTGTTCTATGGGAGGGCAAACATGGGTCGAGGTCTCTCTAATTAGGCTCTCCTTAGCCACCTAACAAGGGACTCTTCTAAGATGAATTCGGCCTTATCTAGAGGGGGTGGTGTAGGGTGAAGATCCTTGTGCGAGGCTTCCTCTTCAATTGGGACATGGGAGCTCTCTATGGAGGGGATAGGTTCCCGAGGGATATTTGTCTTCATGTGGCAAAGCGGGTGGACTACTTCTTCCAAAACTAATGGAGTGGGAAGGTTCTTTGATGGTGGGGTGATGATGGCCGGAGTATGGTGCACCCGGGGTGGTGAACGAGGGTGGGATTCCCGCGGGTGGGAGAGTAAAAGGTTGTTGAATTTAAAGGTTCCCGAAAGGTGTGGCGGATGCACTAGGCAAGTCCGACGTGTTGGGTCGATGTCGGCATTCCTTTCATCTAACCATTTCTTACCTAGGATTATACATGGACCAGCCAATGTTCCCTTTTGACACCAAGCCCCATCCAAATACTTAGTCTTCCCGAACCATTTATGGAATTCAACGAAGACTAGGTCTCCGTTGTGCACAATTTGTCCAGTCGTAGAGAGGGTGGCTATAATTTCGGGGGATACCCAATTATCTTCTTCCATGTCGATGAAGTCAATTTCTGTGGGGCTCCCATTAGGTAGGTATGCTTGGGATATGATGGGAATTGGGGCCTTTTGGTCTGTAGACTCAATGACAATGGGAGGTGGATAATGCATAGAACGATCCGATGAGAACTCTAATGCAAGCGTGCCCATGGACTTGACTTGTGAGAACAAATGAAAGACTTGCTCTGATACCACTTGATGTGACACAACCTCGGACCTAATGCAAGCAAGCACAATCGCAATCTAAATGGGCCAATTTGGGCCGCCGCTCTCTCGTCGCTCACCCAAGCCCGGGGTAACTTGGCAATGCCAAGGTGAGGTTGAGGGGTTGGGCCCTTGCTGGTAGAGGGCCAGCAAGGCCAAGATTTGATTCCCAATGGATTTGGAAGCCCAATTCAACGGGGCCGACGAAGTGCCGAAGGCACCGGTTGCACTCTTCCCACAGTGATCACTCAAGGCAATGGGGCTTGAGGATCGGGCTCTCACTCGCATAACCAGCGGAATTAGAACTAATATTGAAAGACAAGCACTAAGTGGAGTGAAGGTTTGAGCACTTACTCGACCGGTTTGAAGAAACCGGTCCCGGTCGGAGATGAGGGCGAGCGAGGAGGCGAGTGGATCCCCACACGCCGCGGCGGTGTCGCTTGACCTGCCCAAACAAATTACACCACTACACCTCTCGCAGGAGGTGAAACTTGGGGTGGGGGTTAATGATATTACATCAATACTACCTCCACGCAGGGAGGGGCCTTCAGCCGGCCAAGCGGGGTGGGGAAACCAAAGCAAAGAACGAGGAACAAGGGTGGAAGCCGAATCTGCCTGCTGTCTGCGAACCAGGACAGAGGGTCGGTGTTGCTGTCGTAGATCTTGCTCAGGAATTTCTCTGATGGCGAGACTGGCGGCAAAATATTTGTAACAGGAAGGGGAATGGCTCAGAATTTTTGTAAATTCTTCTGGAGTCGCTGCAGGTTGGGGAAGGAGCTTGAACAGGGCCTCTGTTTCTCGGACTAGCAGGGGCAGGTCACCAATAGTAGGATGCAGAGGCTGTCCTGGCCGCTCCCGAACTCCAAATTTGATGCTGTCAGTGCTGTTAGAACCGTGGGTGAGTCCTCTTTGCAGCAAAGGAAACGGGGACACCAGAAGAGAACGGAGACGATCTGTGGAGCCAGAAGAGTGAAGAGGTGTCGATGCAGACTGGGGAAGGCAGAGCCGCGCGATCGTGGAAGAAAATTGGTAACTTCTGTTCCCGGATGCTGAATGGGCTTCCGCTTCTTGATTCTGAAAGTAGACAGGCCGATGAAGAACTTTGAAGAAGAACTTGAGAACTGATTCCTTCGGGGTTCGTCGTGGCAGAGCTTCTAATCTGGCTCAGGTCCTCAGCCGAGGCAGAACCGCGCAGCTGTGGGAGAATGGACCTCCTGGACGACTCGGAGATCGGAAGAAGACAAAACCACTTCGGTTACGAAGGCGACTGGCAGACGCTTCCGACGATGGCTCTTGGGTCTTCAAACTCGTCCAGAGGAGGTCGTGGTGGCTGCTGCAAGTTGCTGGTCTGCTATAGATCTTCAGTTGAGAGCTGTAGGTTGATGATGATGGGGGGGAATGGGGTATATGGGAGGGGAAATGGGGGTGGATGAGTGTGGGGAAAGCCCGGGCTGTGAGGGGGTCTAGGAGGGGGTGTTCTAAGGTGGGGGAAGGGAAGAATGGGGTCTGGAAGAGGGTCTAACAGGTGGTGGGAGGAGGAGCTACGAATTTAGGAAGGTGCGTGAGAGGAGAAGTGAGGGGGGGGCACAAGTGAGTGGAGGGAAGGGTGGATTTCAAATTGAAATATGCCTTGGAAGTTGTGGGGTTGTGTGGGGAAGGGGTTGATTGTGTTGGAATGGGGAAAGTGGTGTTGGAATGTGGAGATGGTGTTAGAATGGTGAGGGATCTCCTTGGGACTAGGGGGTGGAGTAATGGAGGCCATGGGGAAGTGGAGGGCTTTAATGATGGTAGGTGGGGGTTGAGGTGGTTGGGAAAGGAGGAGAGAGTAGAAAATTTGAAATTGGGTGTTGAGGAGAGAGAAAGTGGAGTGAAAAAGAGGGATTAGGAGAGGGAAGGGTGGGGAATCTCTCCCCTAGGGTTTCTCACCCAAAAAATATTGAATCACTCCACTAAACTAAGCTTTGGATACTCAAATGGCATTTTTCATTGATTCATTCATTAAGTTGAAATGGGGGAATGTGGTCCTATATATAGGAAACCCACATTTCTACAAAAGTCCCTTACAAAAGACTCAATAACAAATAACCGAAGGGGTAGGGGGGCTCATGGGCCAAGCCCGAAGAATTGGGCCCAATAGCACATTACACAATCTAATGACACTCAAACTTAGGAAAATAAATGCAAGACCTAGGAACATGACTCAAATAAAAGGAAAATACATCAAATGACTCAAATAAAATTACATAGGACTCAAAATTAAATGACTAAACCATGCCGGATGCAACCGGGGTGAGGAGACGACGTATGAATGTGGGCATGGAGGTGATGTCCCCATCATACTCCCGGGGTGCGGAGAACTCGACTCTGTCGAGTAAGTATCCTTCCCTCCTTGGAGGTGTAGAAGTGGTACTGCCTTCAAGTCTCCGAACGAGACCGATCCATCCACCTGCCGAGATAGCGCTCATATACCTTGCTCCGAGTGGTAGTGACTTGTTCATCCAATATTTGTTCAATTTGTTCACGCTGGACTCTCTTGGCTGGTGGTTTATCATCATGGGTGGGTGCTCTCTCAAGGGAAGAAGTAGGCTCAATCTCCTCACTAGGTACCACCGTGGGTCCCTTATATGGCACTAGGTCGGCAACAATGAATGTGGGACTTATTCCATACTCCTCAGGGAGATCTAACTCGTTGGCAATTGCACCTATGCGCCTCAAGACCTGGAAGGGACCAGCCCCACGTGGCCTCAGTTTAGAGTTGGCTCCCGGGGAGAGCCTCTCCATCCTTACCATCACAAGTCACCCACTTGGAATTCTTGGTGATGCCGATGAGAGTCAGCCAGCCTTTTATAAGCCTCATTCTTTTTGCTGATGTGCTTGCAAAGGTTTTCATGTAATTTTGTGAATGCTATCCTTTTAGTGGTTATGGGTGGACCTGGACAACCATAGATGGACCTATCCTGCCATGATGCCAGATGGACCATGATGAACCTTGGTGGGCCGGTGCAACCATATGTGGACTTATCATGCAATGTTGTCATGTAGACTTTGGTGGGCCTAGGTGGGCCGGGGCAACCGTATGTGAACCTATCATGTAAAGTGGTGATGAATGTGGGGGGCCCGGACATCCGTAGATGCTTTTGACATGCTTAAGATCCATGATGAATGAAGGAGGACCATGACATCCGAATGTGGCCCACTCATGCTTTCTACTTGACATGTGAGTGATATGAATGAAAGGACCCAACATAGTGTTCATGCCAAGGGGTGTGGAAAGCCTAGACACATGCATGCTTTTCCCAAAGGTGACTTCCATGTGTATAGGTGTGGGACAACCTTTGAACTCCCATTGGAAAGGATCGAATGGATCTAAGAAGGTGGTCATCATGGGGTGGGGCACCACCTTATTCCCTAGGGATATATGGTCCAAGGTTATGGCTCCCAAGGTGCAGCCCGGGTCATGGATGAGGTGGGTTTGGTCCAATATGGTGGGTGAGGGTAGGCAAGGGTGGGTGGTTGGTAAGATGGTTGGGTCATATGAGTCCTTGACTCCCATTGGAAGGGATCATACGGATCGTAAAATAGGTCACTTAGGGGGAGGAACTCCATGTCCTCAAGATCCTTAAAAGGTGCTAAGTCCTCCTTCCCTATGATAGTTGGGCCAATGTTCTTGACAAGTGGGTCGGCCATGAGTGGAGGGCTTGGCTTTCTACCTGAGATAAGAAGCTCTAAATCGAGGAGAAGGTTGGGCTCATCGGTGTAGGGAGGAATAGAAGGAGGTCGCTAGTGTAGCAACCATTGGTGCAAACCGAGGTGATAGACCCAATGCATAGGTGTAGGAGGCTAAGGCTCCTAGGTTGTTCGGCCATAGGAGTCAACATGCTAGTGAACTCAATTTGCCATGCTAAGCCCCTAAGAAAATCCTCTAAGGTCTCCACTTGATAGGATGCTTGGATTGTGGTGTGATAGGAGAAGATGGGCACTAGGGGAAAATTTTGTTCTATGGGAGGGCAAACATGGGTCGAGGTCTCTCTAATTAGGCTCTCCTTAGCCACCTAACAAGGGACTCTTCTAAGATGAATTCGGCCTTATCTAGAGGGGGTGGTGTAGGGTGAAGATCCTTGTGCGAGGCTTCCTCTTCAATTGGGACATGGGAGCTCTCTATGGAGGGGATAGGTTCCCGAGGGATATTTGTCTTCATGTGGCAAAGCGGGTGGACTACTTCTTCCAAAACTAATGGAGTGGGAAGGTTCTTTGATGGTGGGGTGATGATGGCCGGAGTATGGTGCACCCGTGGTGGTGAACGAGGGTGGGATTCCCGCGGGTGGGAGAATAAAAGGTTGTTGAATTTAAAGGTTCCCGAAAGGTGTGGCGGACGCACAAGGCAAGTCCGACGTGTTGGGTCGATGTCGGCATTCCTTTCATCTAACCATTTCTTACCTAGGATTATACATGGACCTGCCAATGTTCCCTTTTGACACCAAGCCCCATCCAAATACTTAGTCTTCCCGAACCATTTATGGAATTCAACGAAGACTAGGTCTCCGTTGTGCACAATTTGTCCAGTCGTAGAGAGGGTGGCTACAATTTCGGGGGATACCCAATTATCTTCTTCCATGTCGATGAAGTCAATTTCTGTGGGGCTCCCATTAGGTAGGTATGCTTGGGATATGATGGGAATTGGGGCCTTTTGGTCTGTAGACTCAATGACAATGGGAGGTGGATAATGCATAGAACGATCCGATGAGAACTCTAATGCAAGCGTGCCCATGGACTTGACTTGTGAGAACAAATCAAAGACTTGCTCTGATACCACTTGATGTGACACAACCTCGGACCTAATGCAAGCAAGCACAATCGCAATCTAAATGGGCCAATTTGGGCCGCCGCTCTCTCGTCGCTCACCCAAGCCCGGGGTAACTTGGCAATGCCAAGGTGAGGTTGAGGGGTTGGGCCCTTGCTGGTAGAGGGCCAGCAAGGCCAAGATTTGATTCCCAATGGATTTGGAAGCCCAATTCAACGGGGCCGACGAAGTGCCGAAGGCACCGGTTGCACTCTTCCCACGGTGATCACTCAAGGCAATGGGGCTTGAGGATCGGGCTCTCACTCGCATAACCAGCGGAATTAGAACTAATATTGAAAGACAAGCACTAAGTGGAGTGAAGGTTTGAGCACTTACTCGACCGGTTTGAAGAAACCGGTCCCGGTCGGAGACGAGGGCGAGCGGGGAGGCGAGTGGATCCCCACACGCCGCGGCGGTGTCGCTTGACCTGCCCAAACAAATTACACCACTACACCTCTCGCAGGAGGGGGAACTTGGGGTGGGGGTTAATGATATTACATCAATACTACCTCCACGCAGGGAGGGGCCTTCAGCCGGCCAAGCGGGGTGGGGAAACCAAAGCAAAGAACGAGGAACAAGGGTGGACGCCGAATCTGCCTGCTGTCTGCGAACCAGGATAGAGGGTCGGTGTTGCTGTTGTAGATCTTGCTCAGGAATTTCTCTGATGGCGAGACTGGCGGAAAAATCTTCGTAACAGGAAGGGGAATGCCTCAGAATTTTTGTAAATTCTTCTGGAGTCGCTGCAGGTCGGGGCAGGAGCTTGAACAGGGCCTCTGTTTCTCGGACTAGCAGGGCAGGTCACCAACAGTAGGATGCAGAGGCTGTCCTGGCCGCTCCCAAACTCCAAATTTGATGCCGTCAGCGCCGTTAGAACCGTGGGTGAGTCCTCTTTGCAGCAAAAGAAATGGGGATGCCATAAGAGAACGGAGACGATCTGTGGAGCCAGAAGAGTGAGGAGGTGTCGATGCAGACTGTGGAAGGCAGAGCCGCGCGATCGTGGAAGAAAATTGGTAACTTCTGTTCTCGGATGCTGAATGGGCTTCTGCTTTATGATTCTGAAAGTAGACAGGCCGATGAAGAACTTTGAAGAAGAACTTGAGGACTGATTCCTTCGGGGTTCGTCGTGGCAGAGCTTCTAATCTGGCTCAGGTCCTCAGCCGAGGCAGAACCGCGCAGCTGTGGGAGAATGGACCTCCTGGACGACTCGGAGATCGGAAGAAGACGAAACCACTTCGGTTGCGAAGGCGACTGGCAGACGCTTCCGACGATGGCTCTTGGGTCTTCAAACTCGTCCGGAGGAGGTCGTGGTGGCCGCTGCAAGTTGCTGGTCTGCTGTAGATCTTCAGTTGAGAGCTGTAGGTTGATGATGATGGGGGGGAATGGGGTATATGGGAGGGGAAATGGGGGTGGATGAGTGTGGGGAAAGCCCGGGCTGTGAGGGGGTCTAGGAGGGGGTGTTCTAAGGTGGGGGAAGGGAAGAATGGGGTCTGGAAGGGGGTCTAACAGGTGGTGGGAGGAGGAGCTACGAATTTGGGAAGGTGGGTGAGAGGAGAAGGTGAGGGGGGGCACAAGTGAGTGGAGGGAAGGGTGGATTTCAAATTCAAATATGCTTTGGAAGTTGTGGGGTTGTGTGGGGAAGGGGTTGATTGTGTTGGAATGGGGAAAGTGCTGTTGGAATGTAGAGGATGGTGTTGGAATGGTGAGGGATCTCCTTGGGACTAGGGGGTGGAGTAATGGAGGCCATGGGGAAGTGGAGGGCTTTAATGATGGTAGGTGGGGGTTGAGGTGGTTGGGAAAGGAGGAGAGAGAAGAAAATTCAAAATTGGGTGTTGAGGAGAGAGAAAGTGGAGTGAAAAAGAGGGATTAGGAGAGGGAAGGGTGGGGAATCTCACCCCTAGGGTTTCTCACTCAAAAAATGTTGGAATCACTCCACTAAACTAAGCTTTGGATACTCAAATGGCATTTTTCATTGATTCATTCATTAAGTTGAAATGGGGGGAATGTGGTCCTATATATAGGAAACCCACATTTCTACAAAAGTCCCTTACAAAAGACTCAATTACAAATAACCGAAGGGGTAGGGGGGGCTCATGGGCCAAGCCCGAAGAATTGGGCCCAATAGCACATTACACAATCTAATGACACTCAAACTTAGGAAAATAAATGCAAGACCTAGGAACATGACTCAAATAAAAGGGAAAATACATCAAATGACTCAAATAAAATTACATAGGACTCAAAATTAAATGACTAAACCATGCCGGATACAACCGGGGTGAGGAGACGAACGGTAAATGTGGGCATGGGAGGTGATGTCCCCATCATACTCCCGGGGTGCGGAGAACTCGACTCTGTCGAGTAAGTGTCCTTCCCTCCTTGGAGGGTGTAGAAGTGGTACCGCCCTCAAGTCTCCCGAACGAGACCGATCCATCCACCTGCCGAGATAGCGCTCATATACCTTGCTCCGAGTAGTAGTGACTTGTTCATCCAATATTTGTTCAATTTGTTCACGCTGGGCTCTCTTGGCTGGTGGTTTATCATCATGGGTGGGTGCTCTCTCAAGGGAAGAAGTAGGCTCAATCTCCTCACTAGGTACCACCGTGGGTCCCTTATATGGCACTAGGTCGGCAACATTGAATGTGGGACTTATTCCATACTCCTCATGGAGATCTAACTCGTTGGCATTTGCACCTATGCGCCTCAAGACCTGGAAGGGACCAGCCCCACGTGGCCTCAGTTTAGAGTTGGCTCCCGGGGAGAGCCTCTCCATCCTTACCATCACAAGGTCACCCACTTGGAATTCTTGGTGATGCCGATGAGAGTCAGCCAGCCTTTTATAAGCCTCATTCTTTTTACTGATGTGCTTGCAAAGGTTTTCATGCAATTTTGTGAATGCTATCCTTTTAGTGGTTAAGGGTGGACCTGGACAACCATAGATGGACCTATCCTGCCACGATGCCAGATGGACCATGATGAACCTTGGTGGGCCGGTGCAACCATTTGTGGACTTATCATGCAATGTTGTCATGTAGACTTTGGTGGGCCTAGGTGGGCCGGGGCAACCGTAGGTGAACCTATCTTGTAAAGTGGTGATGAATGTGGGGGGGCCCGGACATCCGTAGATGCTTTTGACATGCTTAAGATCCATGATGAATGAAGGAGGACCACGACATCCGAATGTGGCCCACTCATGCTTTCTACTTGACATGTGAGTGATATGAAAGAATGGACCCAACATAGTGTTCATGCCAAGGGGTGTGGAAAGCCTAGACACATGCATGCTTTTCCCAAAAGTGACTTCCATGTGTATAGGTGTGGGACAACCTTTGAACTCCCATTGGAAAGGATCGAATGGATCTAAGAAGGTGGTCATCATGGGGTGGGGCACCACCTTATTCCCTAGGGATATATGGTCCAAGGTTATGGCTCCCAAGGTGCAGCCCGGGTCATGGATGAGGTGGGTTTGGTCCAATATGGTGAGTGAAGGTAGGACGGGGTGGGTGGTTGGTAAGATGGTTGGGTCATATGAGTCCCTTGACTCCCATTGGAAGGGATCATACGGATCGTAAAATAGGTCACTTAGGGGGAGGAACTCCATGTCCTCAAGATCCTTAAAAGGTGTTACGTCATCCTTCCCCATGATAGTTGGGCCAATGTTCTTGACAAGTGGGTCGGCCATGAGTGGAGGGCTTGGCTTTCTACCTGAGATAAGAAGCTCTAAATCGAGGAGAAGGTTGGGCTCATCCGGTGTAGGGAGGAATAGAAGGAGGTCGCTAGTGTAGCAACCATTGGTGCAAACCGAGGTGATAGACCCAATGCATAGGTGTAGGAGGCTAAGGCTCCGAGGTTGTTCGGCCATAGGAGTCAACATGCTAGTGAACTCAATTTGCCATGCTAAGCCCCTAAGAAAATCCTCTAAGGTCTCCACTTGATAGGATGCTTGGATTGTGGTGTGATAGGAGAAGATGGACATTAGGGGAAAATTTTGTTCTATGGGAGGGCAAACATGGGTCGAGGTCTCTCTAATTAGGCTCTTCCTTAGCCACCTAACAAGGGACTCTTCTAAGATGAATTCGGCCTTATCTAGAGGCGGTGGTGTAGGGTGAAGATCCTTGTGCGAGGCTTCCTCTTCAATTGGGACATGGGTGCTCTCTATGGAGGGGATAGGTTCCCGAGGGATATTTGTCTTCATGTGGCAAAGCGGGTGGACTACTTCTTCCAAAACTAATGGAGTAGGAAGGTTCTTTGATAGTGGGGTGATGATGGCCGGAGTATGGTGCACCCGGGGTGGTGAACGAGGGTGGGATTCCCGCGGGTGGGAGAGTAAAAGGTTGTTGAATTTAAAGGTTCCCGAAAGGTGTGGCGGACGCACAAGGCAAGTCCGACGTGTTGGGTCGATGTTGGCATTCCTTTCATCTAACCATTTCTTACCTAGGATTATACATGGACCTGCCAATGTTCCCTTTTGACACCAAGCCCCATCCAAATACTTAGTCTTCCCGAACCATTTATGGAATTCAACGAAGACTAGGTCTCCGTTGTGCACAATTTGTCCAGTCGTAGAGAGGGTGGCTACAATTTCGGGGGATACCCAATTATCTTCTTCCATGTCGATGAAGTCAATTTCTGTGGGGCTCCCATTAGGTAGGTATGCTTGGGATATGATGGGAATTGGGGCCTTTTGGTCTGTAGACTCAATGACAATGGGAGGTGGATAATGCATAGAACGATCCGATGAGAACTCTAATGCAAGTGTGCCCATGGACTTGACTTGTGAGAACAAATCAAAGACTTGCTCTGATACCACTTGATGTGAGACAACCTCGGACCTAATGCAAGCAAGCACAATCGCAATCTAAATGGGCCAATTTGGGCCGCCGCTCTCTCGTCGCTCACCCAAGCCCGGGGTAACTTGGCAATGCCAAGGTGAGGTTGAAGGGTTGGGCCCTTGCTGGTAGAGGGTCAGCAATGCCAAGATTTGATTCTCAATGGATTTGGAAGCCCAATTCAACGGGGCCGACGAAGTGCCGAAGGCACCGGTTGCACTATTCCCACGGTGATCACTCAAGGCAATGGGGCTTGAGGATCGGGCTCTCACTCGCATAACCAGCGGAATTAGAACTAATATTGAAAGACAAGCACTAAGTGGAGTGAAGGTTTGAGCACTTACTCGACCGGTTTGAAGAAACCGGTCCCGGTCGGAGACGAGGGCGAGTGGATCCCCACACGCCGCGGCGGTGTCGCTTGACCTGCCCAAACAAATTACACCACTACACCTCTCGCAGGAGGGGAAACTTGGGGTGGGGGTTAATGATATTACATCAATACTACCTCCACGCAGAGAGGGGCCTTCAGCCGGCCAAGCGGGGTGGGGAAACCAAAGCAAAGAACGAGGAACAAGGGTGGACGCCGAATCTGCCTGCTGTTTGCGAACCAGGACAGAGGGTCGGTGTTGCTGTTGTAGATCTTGTTCAGGAATTTCTCTGATGGCGAGACCGACGGAAAAATCTTCGTAACAGGAAGGGGAATGCCTCAGAATTTTTGTAAATTCTTCTGGAGTCGCTGCAGGTTGGGGAAGGAGCTTGAACAGGGCCTCTGTTTCTCGGACTAGCAGGGGCAGGTCACCAATAGTAGGATGCAGAGGCTGTCCTGGCCGCTCCCGAACCCCAAATTTGATGCTGTCAGTGCTGTTAGAACCGTGGGTGAGTCCTCTTTGCAGCAAAGGAAACGGGGACACCAGAAGAGAACGGAGACGATCTGTGGAGCCAGAAGAGTGAGGAGGTGTCGATGCAGACTGGGGAAGGCAGAGCCGTGCGACCGTGGAAGAAAATTGGTAACTTCTGTTCCCGGATGCTGAATGGGCTTCCGCTTCTTGATTCTGAAAGTAGACAGGCCGATGAAGAACTTTGAAGAAGATCTTGAGAACTGATTCCTTCGGGGTTCGTCGTGGCGGAGCTTCTAATCTGGCTCAGGTCCTCAGCCGAGGCAGAACCGCGCAGCTGTGGGAGAATGGACCTCCTGGACGACTCGGAGATCGGAAGAAGACAAAACCACTTCGGTTGCGAAGGCGACTGGCAGACTCTTCCGACGATGGCTCTTGGGTATTCAAACTCGTCCAGAGGAGGTCGTGGTGGCTGCTGCAAGTTGCTGGTCTGCTGTAGATCTTCAGTTGAGAGCTGTAGGTTGATGATGATGGGGGGGAATGGGGTATATGGGAGGGGAAATGGGGGTGGATGAGTGTGGGGAAAGCCCGGGCTGTGAGGGGGTCTAGGAGGGGGTGTTCTAAGGTGGGGGAAGGGAAGAATGGGGTCTGGAAGAGGGTCTAACAGGTGGTGGGAGGAGGAGCTACGAATTTAGGAAGGTGCGTAAGAGGAGAAGGTGAGGGGGGGCACAAGTGAGTGGAGGGAAGGGTGGATTTCAAATTCAAATATGCTTTGGAAGTTGTGGGGTTGTGTGGGGAAGGGGTTGATTGTGTTGGAATGGGGAAAGTGGTGTTGGAATGTGGAGGATGGTGTTAGAATGGTGAGGGATCTCCTTGGGACTAGTGGGGTGGAGTAATGGAGGCCATGGGGAAGTGGAGGGCTTTAATGATGGTAGGTGGGGGTTGAGGTGGTTGGGAAAGGAGGAGAGAGTAGAAAATTTGAAATTGGGTGTTGAGGAGAGAGAAAGTGGAGTGAAAAAGAGGGATTAGGAGAGGGAAGGGTGGGGAATCTCTCCCCTAGGGTTTCTCACCCAAAAGATATTGGAATCACTCCACTAAACTAAGCTTTGGATACTCAAATGGCATTTTTCATTGATTCATTCATTAAGTTGAAATGGGGGGAATGTGGTCCTATATATAGGAAACCCACATTTCTACAAAAGTCCCTTACAAAAGACTCAATAACAAATAACCGAAGGGGTAGGGGGGGCTCATGGGCTAAGCCTGAAGAATTGGGCCCAATAGCACATTACACAATCTAATGACACTCAAACTTAGGAAAATAAATGCAAGACCTAGGAACATGACTCAAATAAAAGGGAAAATACATCAAATGACTCAAATAAAATTACATAGGACTCAAAATTAAATGACTAAACCATGCCGGATGCAACCGGGGTGAGGAGACGAACGGTAAACGTGCGCATGGGAGGTGATGTCCCCATCACATTCATTCAGAAAAGTAAATACTACCTTCATTCATTCATCGAACAAAGATACATCAATCCCAATCGAACATGTCTAGGACGTGTAAACAAAAGGGAAAGCAGATATACATCAAAAGGAAAGAAAGAAACGGGGGGGGGGGAGCATTGACTCCCTTTCCCCCAGGCTTCACCTCTCTCTCTCTTCCTCCCTTCTTCTTCACACTCCAGTGGGGATGGAGGTGTCTCTCTGGGAGCAGGATCGTTCGAAGGCTGAGGCTTCCTTCAGTTCGGCTGGAGAACGAGATTGCTCAAATGTTCACCCCCCGTTGATCGAAGGATTTATCACCTTTTTATATCCCCAACCTAGGGAATATTTCCTGGGTGGTATTTCTTGCAAAAGACGCTTCTTCTAGAAGTTGGCAGCCTCAAACGGGGGATTCACCAATGATTGGCCTAGGATCACATGTGATGGCTCCCGTGGTGGGTATGGCCTTCTCGCGCTTAAGGGTGTGTCGACGCAACCTATGAGGTGCGTCAACGCAGCCTGTTATAGCCTGGCAGTTTCTCTTCTTCATCTTCATTCCATCGACGCAGCTAGCGTTGTGCGTTGATGCAGCCTGTTGGTCATCTCCATCAGTAGCTCTGCTCTTCAAGCATGCGTCGACGCAGTTGGCATTGTGCATCGATGTAGCCTGTCGTCCAGCACCCTTTTCAGCCTGAACGGCGCTGTGGGGTTGACGCATTCTTGTGAGTGTGTCGACAGACCCTCCTTTTCTTCTGCAGCTTAACTTGCTTGGCTGTTTGACCCCAAATTTTAAGCGTCAACAAATGCCCCCCACTCGTGGGTGGCGCAAACGAGAGACGAGTGCACGGGGTACACGTGTGTAGACTTCTTCATCATACTGTTGGATTAGGTGGAATGTCAAACTAAGGGGAGGGGTGAATAGGTTGACCCTTTAAAATATTCTATGCACGATCACACACGAATTATGGTGCAGAATGATAGAGATAAGATCAATAACTAAACAGCAATGAGAATCGTGCCTAATCAAACATCTAACGAAGGGAGAATAATAAGAGAAATCAAACCACAGAGTGTACGCAGATTTTTATGGTGGTTCGGTCTCCCTGTGGAGACCTACGTCCACCCCTCACTTAACCAGTGAGGATCCCTGCTGAGATTTACAGCTTAGCTACACCGAGGAAAAAGCTTCCTCACATACACCGCTGAGCATTACAGCTTGGCTTAACCAGAGAAACAGATTCTCTAACCCGCTGACAAACAGCTTGCAGGCAACACGCCCAATGACCCTTGATCCAAGCACAGTATGTTGGATCAACCCCTCCCTCTACTCAAACCAGTACGAGGGAGAAACAGTATAATAGAGTTCAAAATGGTAAGATAAATAAGAAAACGAAACCACTTAGTAAAAGAAGGAATAAACTCAGGTCTGTGAAGCAGCCGAAGCTCGGCCTTGAATTCAGAGTTCTGGAGGAAGAAGCTTCAATGATCGTCTGATCTTCTTCTTCCAAAATGTAGACGAGCTTCCAAAAGAACGCTGCTCCTTGATCTCACTACTGTCTTCAGCAAATCGACATCAGAAGAAGATAAACTCCCTGTTTCTCTTGTGATTCTCTTCCTCAGCCTTGTCCACAGCAAACTTCGAAGGGCTCCTTCTCCTCTGCTATTCGGCAAAATTCCCACGCTCATTTCCAGATCCATGCATATATACATCTAGTGGGCCCCCAACCAGATATTCTGGTTAGCCCCCTGATTGCTCCGTGTAGAGCCTTCTGGAATCGCGAGGGAAAAAACATATCGCAATCACTTTTGGCTGATGTGGCCTTTGACGTCACTTGCGACTGGGGTCCACCCAACTGATCTCGGAAGTTCCCGTTGGCGTCAACCCATTGAGTCCACAGGTTTGACGTAGCCTTGAAATCTCTCATATGGCTTTGATAGTAAGGCAGGATGCGTTGACGCCTGGGGTCACTGCGTCAACCCACTGAACTGACCCAGAGCTGAATTCTCATCAGACTCAACTGCTGCGTCGACGCTGTCATGCAATAGCGTTGACGCACTGCGGTATTCCAGTGAACCATTAACTCTACTTTATTAACTGCTGCGTTGATGCTGCTCTACTGTTGCGTTGACGCATTGGAGTAGTTCTGAAGAAGCCTCTGCTTCTTAAGTGGATGAGTTGACGCAGCACTTAGCGTGGAGTTAACGCAGTGAAGAGTATCTATGAATGCATCTTCAACTGATGCGTGGTCGCTTTGAACTCTAGCGTCGACCCTATTCCTTTCTTGCATTAAGAATGAAATCAAACGAAAGCGTTATTGAATCAAGATTTAATTCAACATTTGAGTTGAGTACAACATTCACATCTCATGGTTGTCATCATCAAAACCAGGGGCACAACAATCTCCCCCTTTTTGATGATGGCAACTATGAGGTGAATGCCATTGCATCTAAACAAACATGTTTATTCATATCAAGCAAGAAAATTCAGATCAACAAGAATTCAATTCAGTGACTGAAGCAAACATCAATTTTGTCATTCATTTAAGTTCAGGGTTTTACATCATAGACACAGACAAAAAGAAGGAAACTTTTAGTCAGTCAACATATTTGATGCAGATGCAATGTAGCTCTAGTCTAGACTCCAGCTTGAGTTCATGATTCTCCCCCTTTGACATCATCAGGAAGGGGAGTAGATGAGGAAGACTGAAGAACAGTGGCAGACACAGTATCTAGTTGTTTTTGAAGCTGAGCAATAGAGGCTGCCATAGTGTCCATCCTATCTGAAAGCAGTTGATCCTTGTTCACCACAAACTTGTGGTATTCTTTGACCTTAGTAGACATACCATCAAACCAGTTGTGCAGAATTTCAAACAGATAGTCCACTTGGGCTTTCTACTGAGATCCCCATTCAGGTGCAGAGGAGGATGCTTCAGTTGGTGGAGGGCAGTATACATCACGCTGATCTTCAACTGTGGGTGGGAAATTTTCTTTTAGAATGTGTAGCACATCCACCACCTCATCACCGACCAAAGTGGTTCTTTCAAACAGTCTAGTGATGTCCTGACCAAAAGATGTAATCTTGTCAAACAAGGTGTGAACTTGGGCACTGAACTCATTGTTCTTGTCAATCAGGGTGGAATATTTCAAGTTCAACTTGGACTGGTTTTCCCTGACATCATAGTTGTATGTCTGTACACTTTGTATTCTGTGCAAACATTATTGATTCAAGTTCTGTAAATTGCGTAAGACTGAACCAGCTTTTTTACATGCATGAAGAAGAGATTCCATAAAATTATGAAGCATCGTGTCTGACTTGTATTTATCAGGTGTAAATTTTTCCCATCTGCTGTCCATCTTCTGTTCAAGGTGTGACAGCCTCATATCCATTGTGGAACTTAGGTGCATTATTGAAGAGTCAATGCTCTTGAATTTCATTTCCAGAAAATGAATGAGTGTAGGATTAATGTTAGAAAAATCATTCTGAAAGTGAGCTGGAATCTCCTCAGAAGTAGATCCATGTCCCCTTGGTGGTGAGGGTTCTGGAAGAGGACCTTGTACTATGACTAGCTCTTTGGAAGCAACAGGAACCATGGGAGTATCATCCTGGACATTATAGTCATCTTGAATATTGCTGAAGTCTTGGTAATCCATTCTGGCTGAACTAGCTTCAGGTATATCTGCCCTAGCCTCTGGTCTTTCCATTCTATGTAGACTGGCCTCTTGCTGAGTTTGATTTTCAGGTCTTGCTTCATGACCAGTCTCCACTGAGGTGGTCATTGGTTTTTGACTTGGAAGAATCCTGACTGGCTATCCATTTATAACTTTAAATCCCATGAACTTCTGAATGTAAGAAAGGGAGTATACGTTCCCTTTAGGGATGATCAGTTTCTTCTCAGAACTAAAATCTACTCCAACTTTTCAAAAAATGGCAGTCAATGGAGCAGCATAAGGGAGTGTTCTGGATTGTGTCAAGCAAGAACCCATAGTCTGAATAACTACATCAGATAGTGAAATGTGTATTCTTTTCAGCATACAGTATAGTAAAAATCTCTGCATCTTAGTGACCCGTTCTCTACCACTACTTTGAGGTGTGATTATTGATGTGCACATATGGTGGAGCAGTCTATTCAATGGAGGGAACTGATTTGCTTTAAGACTGGATAAGTAAGTTTCCCTGACGGCTGAAGGATCACTAGGTTTGTCAGTCAGGAGAGCATAGGCATCATGTTCATCAAACTCAAAGCTATGTAGCTGAACCCCATTCATGGGAATTTTCCAAGCTCCGGCAAACAATTTATTTGTTAATTCGAAACTAACATTCCTGACAGTTGATGAAAGTTTCGGAATATGAGGTTCATACTTCAAATTGTGGTAGAATTCTCAGACCAGGGTGGGGTAATAGACCTTATGAGTTGTAACGAAAGACCACCAGCCCTGATAATCCAAGGTAGGAAATAGTTGCGGAAAAACTTCAAGCAATTCATGGTCGGTAGCAACAATATACTGTAAAATAAGAACTTTCAGAGGTTCTTCCACGTTGACGGTAAGAGAGGGATCAAAAGACCTTGCATGAGAGTTGTCCGCACCTTTCTTTCCCATCGCAGCACCTGAAGATGGAACCTACTCTTCTGTCCTGACATTAGATACCTTTCTCTTTTTGGTTGGCGGGCTGGGATGAAGACTGCGTTTCCGAAGAGGTAACGCTATCTCTTTGCCTTTTCGTTTCCTTGGAGCTGAAGGAGACGGTTTCTCTGTTGAGGGATCTGCCAAGCCCTTGTCTTTGCCCTTTTTCCTTGCTGCCCTTGTCTTTGCCGACGGGCTTTTCTCTTTTCCTTATTGTGGTGGTGGAGCTGACACAGACGGTGTTTCCTTCCTCGTATATTTGGTGCGAGGCTCAATCCTGCCCGTAGCAAAGAGGGGATCTCTCTTCTGTAGACCCTTCTTGTTCTTCCGCTTATTCTGTTGTTCAGGAGGCGCCATGGTAGCAAGAGACAAATGGGAACATGAAGGGTGAAGATTGAGAGAAAGAATGGAAGAGGCAGGGTGGAGAGATTCAGAAAGGTAGAAACCCACTAGGTTTTGGAAGAGGCGGAGGCGACTGCAGCGTTTACGCTGCGGGGTTTTATATAAGAAGACCATTCACTTTTCGATTCAAAAAGGGTACACCGGTTCACTATGCTGAACCGGAATGGGATGTAAGTGGAGTAAGTAAATGACTACGTTGACGCTGTAAGGCACTGCGTCGACGCCACCAAAGTAAAATAGTGTAAAGTGGACAGTAGATAGTGAAGTCCCACAGTATTTAGGCATTCTTAAGCAAAGAAGTTGTGAAGAGATGAAATGACATTCAGGGATTTTTAATCGATAAAATTTAAGTTCCCCTATAAGATATTATGATGAGAGATTATGAGAGCCCTAAATCCATATAACGATGTGGAGTAAGAATCTTAAGACTTTGAGAAAAATCCTTGAATAAGAAGAGCATGATTATGGAATGAGGATTGAACAATTTTCACACATGGAACTTTCTCAAATCATATCCCTAGAAGGTTCAATTTCAAGATACCCTTATGGTTGTGAATTTAACATGAATTGAGGATAAACTCAAAAGGATTTTATTTTTGAGCTTCAGGTCAACCCCATATGAACATTGACAATTTTTATTTTTCAACAGTTGCAGTCAAGTATAGCTAGCCTTTTGACACAGGTGCACATGTTTATCAGACACCAGAGTCCCCGGCTACTTAGCATAGCTTACTATTCTACATACCTGAAACAGAGTTGGCAACTCACATCATGACATGCCTTGTAGCACTTCATTGGTGCATGAAGGTAGTTTCTCAGTGGAAAGTAACCATTGCTCTGCACTGAATTATTTTTCTTTTAAAATAGAGGTAACAGCCCACATCATGACATGCTCATTTGCACTTCATTGGTGCATAGAGACAGTTTCTCAGTGAAGGCTTGCCATTGCTCTACAATTTATGATATGAATCATTGTATATATAGGGTATGTTTCTTAAGCTTTTATTAACCCTGAACTGAGTTTAAGAACAATACAGATGTTAAATTCATTTTGCACAAAGGTCTCTTTACTATTGATCATAATAGTTCAAGAAATGAGGAGTTCTCAGTTTTATTAAATGGTTCTGAACCTATTCCATATGCACAGCACTTTAGCATTCACGAATTTTTATCGTTCAAAGAACAGAAGATTTATAAAACTCCAACCATTAATATAGCCTAGAGACAGTCAATAATAATCATCACATCTTATAAGGGAATTATCATTTTAGCTCCCCCTGAATCTATGGCATCAATTCACATTTCAGATCTCAAGAAACTTCCTTCATACTCAAGATTGAGTGGTTCTTCACTACAAGTTGAAACACTGAATGTGGAAGCAACAGGATTGATGAGAAGTTGAGAAGACAAGCTGAGGTACTCGAAGATTTCAACAGAAGGCTGTACAGACTTGGCCAAAACATCAATGAATAGACTTGAAATGCTTGAAGGCCACAGGACAGTGTATAGACTTGGAAGGTTCTCCAATGTACAGACTTGGAAATGGCTGTATAGACTTGAATCAATGTGAACGATGTATAGACTTTACGAATGGCTTGAAACACAGACACATTGCCAGTGTATAGACTTGTACAGTGCTGTCAATGCATAAACTTGCTATGGATGTATGGACTTTGAAGATGCAAGCGATGTATAGACTTGGGGTTCAACTGTAGATGTATAGACTCTGAAGAAATGAGGCGATGTGTAGACTTTGAGGTTCAACAGTGGATGTATAGACTTGGATGCCCAGCGCCAATATAGAGAAGGATATGTGAGATCCAAACTTTAGAGCTGCAGTACGCTTCTGAATACATCCAATCAATTCCAGCAACTGTTTTCAGAAAATTTCTGCCAGTGCATTGACTCAACCTGATGACTGCGTTTACTCACTCAACCAATCAGATCAATTTTCAGTCTGTTTCTAGAAGATGTTTTTCAGTGTTGACTCAATCTCATAAACCAATCTTCAGATACCCAGACAGCTGACTCTAACAGAACGGAATTGCACTCCTTAGCGTGTAAAGTCTGATGCAAATTAACCCTCCATTTATTCATGATAGACAGTATGAATGAAAATGCAATTGTTGACATGATGGGTTTTTATTCATGATGGGTATTTATTCAACATGAGTTATTAAGCAGATAAGCTCAAAACTAAACTCCCCCTAAATCTGTGACTTATTTAGAAAACAGAAATTTGCAACTCAAGCAGGACGTGCAATCAATTTATTTTTAGGCAAAGTTAATCAGACAAGTTTCATGGAAGAATTCAAGCAATCAATTTAGGCAACAAAATGAGGATTGCACAAACCAAGCTCTCTCCTAAGACAAGAGAATCTTTCATTATTCAGTGGCTTGGTGAAAATATCAGCAAGTTGATGTTCAGAGTCTACAAAGATCAATTTAAAGCTACTTTTATTTACTTCATCTCGCAAGAAGTGATGCCTTATTTCGATATGTTTGGTCCTAGAGTGTTGGATGGGATTCTTTGCCAGGTTAATGGCACTTGTGTTATCACACAATATTGGGACACAACCAAGAGCAGTTTGATAATCCTGGAGTTGGTGTTTGATCCACAACACTTGAGTGCCACAACTCCCTGCAGCGACATATTCTGCCTCTGCAGTGGATAGTGCCACTGAGTGTTGTTTCTTGGATGTCCAAGAAACCAAACACCCTCCCAAAAATTGGCAATAGCCACTTGTGCTTTTCCTGTCAAGTTTGCATCCAGCATAGTCTGCATCTGAGTATGATACCAGATCAAAAGTACAAGATGCAGGATACCAAATCCCTAAGTCTCGAGTTCCAGCAAGGTATCGAAAAATACGCTTGACAGAAATCAAGTGGGATTCTCTAGGATCAGACTGAAACTGAGCACACATACAAACACAAAATTGGATGTCTGGCCTTGATGTAGTAAGATAAAGGAGTGATCCGATCATACCTCAATAAGTTTTTGCATCTACTTTTGTACCTTTCAGATCTGCATCCAAACTTGTATTGGTGCTCATGGGTGTGTTGATTGCCTTAAGAGTTTCCATCTTATATTTCTTCAGAAGTTCAGAGACATACTTTGCCTGGTTGATGAAGCATCCATCCTTACTTTGGGTGATTTGTAGACCTAGAAAAAATTGAAGCTCACCCATGAGACTCATCTCAAATTCTATGGTCATCAAATTTATGAAATCCTCACACATGCTAGGTTTAGTGGATCCAAAAACTATATCATCAACGTAGATTTGAACCAGAATAATGTCATTATTTCTCACCTTGGTGAATAGGGTTTGGTCCACTTTACCTCTTAAGTATCCTTTCTCAGTGAGGTATGAGCTGAGTCTATCATACCATGCTCAAGGTGCCTATTTGAGCCCGTACAGAGCTTTGTCTAATCTGTAAACATGGTCAGGGCAGTCTATTGATTCAAAACCAGGGGGTTGTTCAACATACACCTCTTCTTTTATTAACCAATTGAGAAATGCACTTTTTACATCCATTTGATGGAGTTTTATTCCATGACAACATGCATATGCAAGTAATAATCTAATAGCTTCTAATCTAGCTACAGGTGCAAAGGATTCTTCAAAATCAATGCCAAATTCTTGGTTATATCCTTGTGCAACCAGTCTTGCTTTATTTCTTATCACAATTCCATTTTCATTTTGTTTATTTCTAAAGACCCATTTAGTTCCAATTATTGAAAGTTCATTAGGTCTTGGCACAAGGTGCCACACTTTATTTCTTTTGAATTGATTTAATTCCTCATGCATTGCATTTATCCAGCAATCATCTTTCAGGGCTTTGTTGACAGCTAAAATATGAACGAAGATAAAGATGAGACCAGACTAGCAACGAAGACTGAAAGATGCTTGCAAAGCCAGGATTGAGGGAGGGCCCTCACTACCAACTACTTGCCCAGCTAGGACACTCTCAGGCTGAGCCGATGTCCAGTATTGTCGTCATCCAAACGGCGATACCGATGAAACTCCGGTCTGTTGGCTGATGAGAAACTTCTGGATTGTTCAGATGATGATGCATACACCGTTAAAGAAGGAGCCCTCGTCAGTGCTGATGCAATCAAAAGAATTAACAAGGCCAAAGAAAAGAATGGGCCTGTGAATGGGCCTGTTAATGTGCTATTAAGGATGGGCTTCATACCCCTTGCGCCGAGAACCTCCAAGGGAGTGCGCCGGGAAGCCCCTCGAATGAGTGCGCCGGGAACTAGTGCTGCAGGCACGCCGAATGCCATCGCCGTGAACATGGCCCTATAAAACCCATTACTTCTCCCACAAGAAAGGGGGGGCTGGCTGGGGGGCAAAAAGAGAAAAGGAAGCGATAGAAAAGAAACAGAGGGGCTTCGAGAGAGACTGCTCATCCAAAAAAAAGAAGAAGAGATCAACAGAGAAAGAGAGCCACCTCCGCTGAGAAAAGAAAGAAGGAGAAGAAGCTACAGGTGGGCAGCCGGGGAGGGAGAGGAGTCAATGCTCCGCCCTCCCCATGGTTTTATTTTCTTCTTTATGTAATCCTGCCGAGTTTATCTCGATTTTATTTTGGATGTAACCGGGATATCCCGATATCTATTCATCTCCCTCTCTCTCATTCCCTCCGTGTGATTGATGTGAGTTCTGGGTGATCTAATGATATGAGATGCTCCAGTGGCCCGTTTGGGCGTTGGGTGATTGAAACATCTGCCAGCTATCTCTCTGTATGCTGCTATGTCTTTCCTTTACATGTTTTCATCTTTAACTCAACTGAAGCGCACCTAATTCTATGATGGGTCTTCGGGCTCAATTGTCTTCAGTAGAATAAATATAGCTCTAGATACACCGATGTCCCTTGCTGTTCATCGTCGTTTGCACAAAGCCCTCCCCCAGGCTTGCCCCAGGGCCAGAGACAGACCATCTCTTGGCTTCTGGGGAGGTCTGCCACCGATATCGGCAATAACTCCGACGGCTTACTCGAGATCCCTTTTCCACATGAGTAACTGAGCTACTTCGATGGATTGATACCGAGGGTCTCTGGTCTGGTTCCAGTATGAATAGTTCCATCAGAGTCGTCCATGGGGCCAGAGATGGCTATCTCTCGGTTCCCTGGGCGACCAAAGGTGCCAGCGAATGATCCCTGAGGATCCATAGCATATGACGACTCAGATCCCCTGCTGTAATTGATTCCTTTCGAACCCAGCTCATCCTTGATGAATTAAACCCATATCCATGCAGATCCAACCAACTGGCAGGTCTGGAATCCCCAAAACTCCCTCTGAAATTCAACAAGAAACGCGAAACAGAGTGCCGTAAACCTCTGTTCTCATCCCGGCGCCCTCACACCTCTCGGCCCCGCACACAGTAAACTGGATGAACAGCTCTCGGCGCCATTCTTCAGGCGCCGAGAACTATTTTGGTCCTCCCCTGCGCGCCGGGAACTCTACACCTTGGCCGCGCCGGGAGCCTCCCAGTATTGGCCGCGCCGGGAGCTTCCATCCCCTTGATCTCCCAACTGTGCCGAGAACCTGGCTCCCCTCCTTGGTCCACCCCTTTGGCCTCTTCGTCTACTTATCCGGAGGCATTCTTGAGTCGTCACAGTATCCCAGGAGATAAATTAATTGGGGACTGACCTCCCCTATATTCTAAGGTCCCTAATTGGATTCACATGCAACCCCGTGGGTCTGACGAACCCTGTCTCTACATGAGTTTCGTCAGTCTCCGAGAAGGGGGATAGTGACCGATGCCAGAGATATGGATAGTCTCTTTGAGCCTTAGTGCTCACTCATTTTTCGGCTTTCATCCCGGCACTCCGTGGATGTCAGCCTATACCACTCTCTGGCAAATGCTAATCGCAGGGGGAAGTGCTGCCAAAATTCTCCCAGGAGGATGGAAGACAAGATTGAGACCGTCCCTGGGACTTTGCATGACAGTGGTGAAAGGAGTTCCCTGTGTCAGATGATCCCCCTGCCAATCCCTCCAGGCACCTGGCCTTCTTCAAAACACAAATCAAAGTCATTAAAACCTGATGTTTGGTTTCCTTCCAGAGCCTGTCTGCCTTGATCTGCATCTCTGAAACCTGAAAAACCCCAAAAAACAGAGTACCGTAAGCTCTGTTTCTCATCCCGGCGCCCACACACTTCTCGGCCCCGCGTACAGTAAATTAGATGAATAGCTCTCGGCGCCATCCTTCAGGCGCCGAGAACTATTCTAACCCTTGCAGCCTGGCCGCGCCGAAAACCCCTCTGATTGCTTGCCGTCGCGCCGGGAGGCCTACTCCCCAGCCGTTTGGCCGCGCCGAGAACCCCCCCTGGCCACCTTATTAGCGCGCCGGAAACCCGTGCCGGGAACCCCTGGCCTTCCTACCTTCGCGCCGGGAAACCCCCCTGTTCTCCCTGCGCGCCGAGAACTCCAACCTCAGTCCCTTGGCCTCATCTCCCTGCGCGCCGGGAACCTACCTCTTTGCCCTTGCGCCGAGAGGCCTACACCCTTGGCCATTTGGCCCTTGCGCCGAGAGCCTATTTCCCGGCCTCTTCCCCGTCGCGTCGAGGGTACTCCATGTTGAACCCGCCGAGAACCCTCACCCTTGGCATCCTTCTGGCGCCGAGAGTCCTAATTGATTGGCTTTCTTGCCTGCACTGATAATCTAACCAAATTTTACTACTGAGTCTTCAATCCAAATTTTTGTTCCGGGGGCGCTGCCCCCGAAAACCCCCGCAAGGGGCGCTGCCCCCTTGACCCCTGCGACCTGACCGGGCAGGTCGATCCGCGTGCGAGGGCGCAACATTGAGCGTTCACTTACATTCCGTCGTCCCGCATCGGATTTATGAGTAACCCCTTTAGCTCGGGAGGGCTATGCCACTGCATGAGTTCCGCCGGCTTCCCCAAGGGAAAATCAAACATTGCCCCATGGCATTTATATATGGGTAGGGAGGTTCAGCCTCTCTCTTTCTCTCGGCTTTCACCCCGACACTCCGTGGGTGATAGCCTATTTCCCCCTGGGCATAATCCAGATAAAGGGGAAATGCTGTCGAAATGTTGATCGATGCCGTGAACCTCCATCACGGTCATGGCTCAGCCTGTCCGTGATTGATATCCTCCATTTCCCCTTTTCCCCCAAGTCTAGTTGTTTCGAACCGCCGATTCAACGCTACAGTCTCTTTTTGTGGCTGATGTTATTCTCTTACCCGCCTTCCCGGCCCTGGTATGAAGTTTAAAGTTATGCACATGAATACATGTTTGCCTCTCGAGGCCTCCTATTTTGGCGTTTAATCAAGGGTTGTCCTTCCTTGGAAGGATGTAATTAACGTCATAGCCTTTATGGTATGACGGACTTCTGGTCCAGACACGATCACTCACAATCGACTGACCAAGTCAGATCGAGCGCACAATGAAATCGTCACACATGTGACTGGCACGCCAATAAATCAATAAATAAATAAACTAATAAATAATAAACAAACAAAAATAAATAAATAAATATAAAATTATGCGTCCACAGGCTTCAGTTACATTTTTTGGTTCAATTTGAGATATAAGAGCCAAATTATCCATTTCTTCAATTGTTCTGAAATGAGATCTAGTTCTGGTCGGGTCATGCAGATTACCAATAATACTTGATAGAGGGTGGTCCCTTAACATTCTAACATTAGTTAGAGTGTTACCTTCATTGTCATCTACATTACCTCTAGTGCTTGATTCAGCTAGATTTTCATTTGACCTTGGCTCTTCCTCTTGAGTACGTTGTTCTTCCTTTTCTTCAAGAAATTCACCATCATCTTTATCCCTGCAAGATAGTTCATTTTCAGACCTGACATTCATTTCATCAAAAATAATATGTGGAGATTCTTCAACAGATTGAGTTTTGATATTTAGGACTCTATAGGCCCTAGATTGATTTGAATAACCTAGAAATATGGCTGGTTCACTCTTAGGTTCAAATTTATCTAAGTCCCATTTGTTATTATTCTGAACAAAGCATTTAGATCCAAAAACTCTGAAATGTATAACAGATAGCTTCTTACCTTTCAGCAGCTCATATGGAGTCTTTTTGGACAAAGGTCTTACCATTGCTCGATTTACAATATAGCAAGCTGTGTTTACTGCCTCTGCCCAGAGCTTCCTTGGGAGTTGTCCTTCGATTAACATAGTTCTAGCCATCTCGACAAGGGTTCTGTTTCTCCTTTCCACCACTCCATTTTGTTCAGGAGTTCTTGGAGACGAGAATTTGTGAGATATTCCCATTGTCCTGCAAAAATCATCAAATTCTGAATTTTCAAATTCTCCTCCATGATCTGTCATGATAGATGAAATAGAGTACTTACCATCCTGCTGAATTTTCCTGAAGAATGCCTGAAATTCTTCAAATGCGTCATTCTTAAGAGTTAAAAAGAACACCCAAGTAAACCTAGAAAAATCATCTACCAGAACAAATCCATACCTATTGCCACTCAAACTTGCTGTTCTTGTGGGTCCGAACAAATCCATGTAAACAAGTTCAAGAGGTCTAGAAGATTGGTTTTCAATTCTGGATTTAAATGATTTTCTAGCATGCTTGCCTTGAGTGCATGCATTACAAATTTTGTCATTTTGCTTAAATGAAATATCAGGCAGACCATTCACCATGTTGAATTTGGCTAACCTATGCATGACACTATAGCTAGCATGACCTAGTCTACGATGCCACAGCCAAGCCAGTTCACTTTTATTCACAGCTAGACAAAGATTGTTATGAGCAGGATCATCTAGATCTACCATGTACATGTTATTTATTCTTTTTCCAGAGAATTTTACACTTTCAGACTTCTTTTCAATAATGGTGCATGCATGAGAATCAAACACAACTTTGTGCCCCCTATCACACAATTGGCTTATGCTAAGAAGATTGTATTCTAAACCTTCAACAAGTAACACATCATCAATAGAGTTAAGAGGAGTTTTGCCAACTTTACCTTTTCCAATTATTTTACCTTTATTATTTTCCCCAAACGTGACATGTCCTCCTTCTTTCTCAACTAGGAGATAGAATTTTGCCTTATCGCCCGTCATGTGCCTTGAGCAGCCACTGTCGAGGTATCATCTATTGTGTACAGCTGTAAGGCACTCCTGCAAGTCACATCAACCAAGAGATTTTGGAACCCAAATACACTTGGGTCCCATCAGACCATATGATTGTGTCAAGTAAGACAGCATGCTTTTAGGAATCCAGATCTGTTGTTTTGAGGGTTTTCGAGATGTGGGGTTCATAGATTTGAAATTCTTCTGATTGGATTTGGGTACCGTTTGGAATGACCTCTTTGAACCAATTCTGTTATTAGAGAGGTATGAGGTTTTGTTCTCATTCTTATTCCAATATTTATTGTGACTCCAAGACTCATTGGGGAACCTAGGATGTGAAGTTCTGTAGGAATACTGAATTCTTGATGGCATGTAGGTTCGCTGCGTAGACCCTGTCATATGATTGCGTTGACTCATCCAGTTAATATTTCTGTCATATGGGTTCTGGTACATAGGGTGTGTCGACGCACTGAAGCGGCTGTGTCGACTCATTCTCATGTTTCTCAAGGAATGTCCACTGGGGAAGGGTGTATGCGTTGACGCAGTGCGGACACTGCATTGACGTGCCCAAGGATTTGATCTAGCATTGTTTCTGTAAAACCCTTGGTACATGGGATGAGTGGACGCATGATGCTTAGTGTGTTGACGCATCTGTTTGGTACCAGTCCTATGACTCCATGAATTTCTATGTTCTTGATGCTGGGTTGATGAGCTAGGGTCTATGGGCTGACCTGAGGATTTTCTTCTGAACTTGGGCACATTTTTATGATGCTTGGCATTAAGGGTATCATACATTTTCTCTTTGCCCTTTTCTTTTCTGATTTCATTTGTTGGTTTTCCTTCTTCCTGATTTTCCTCACAAGACTCTTTTTCATCCATTTGACTCTGCTCAGACATACCTTGTTTAGAAACAAATGTTATAAATCTAGTTCCTAGTTCCTTCTTCTTGATTGGATTATAACCAAGTCCGTCTTTTCTAAAATTACTTCTTATTCCCATGACAGCTTCAAGATTATTTTTACCTTGAGTTAATTTCTCAAGAGAGGTTTGTTTGCTTGAATTTTCATCTTCCAGTTTCTTCAAATTTTCTTGGAGTTCCTGATTTACTCCTTTAATGGCTTCATACTTTTCTTCAGTAATTTTCACATCATTCTCCAATTTTTGCATTCTGAGTTTCAGGTCATCCGGAATTTTCAGCAAATATTCATTTTCCCTATTCGTTTCTATTACTTGATCAATATATTGGTCACTTTCACAAAGAGATTTTCTTAAACTGACAATTTCAGCTTCTAGGCACTTGATTTTATCATTTAATGAACTCTCTTGACTAGTCAGATTTTTCTTTTTCTTGAGTGATTTATTTTCTTTCTTTACATGATCATATTTGTCTAGCAATTCATTAAATGCTTCTTCCCAATCACTACAAGAGAAATTTTCAGAAGAGGAAGTTACCTCATCATTATCATCTCCCTTAGCCATGAAGCACAACTTAACATCACTCTCTTCTTCAGAAGTACTTTCTTCTTCATCTTCATCTTTCCACATACTTATCATGGCCTTTGGCTTCTTATTCTTCCATTTTGGTTGGACTTTCTTCACATTCTCTAGACATTCAGATTTAATGTGACCTTGTTTCCTGCATTGATAACAGACAACCTTGTTAGACTTCCTAGAGTTTTCTGATTTGAATTTTGAACTCTTTCTTACCTCTGGTCTTCTGTAGCTTCTAAATTTACCTTCCTTCCTTAGAAACTTCCTGAATTTCCTGGTGAGCATTGCTATCTCACCTGAGTCATTTTCTGAGGTAGATGAGTGATTGTCATCAGAACTCTCCTTGCTACTTGGTCCTGCCTTCAATGCAAGAGGTTTTTTATTTTTCACATCCTCATCTGTCCTTCTGAGGTTCAGCTCATAAGCCATTAACGATCCGATAAGCTCATCAGGGGTAGTGGTAGGAAGGTTCCTAGATTTCTTGACAATAGTGGCCTTGGTGTGCCAAACTGGAGTTAGGGATCTAAGAATTTTCCTGACCAGTTCATAGTCAGTGTAGGCCTTTCCCAAACCTCTAAGACCATTCACTAATAGGGTTAATCTAGCATACATTTCAGAAATGTTTCCATCTGGCTTCATTCTAAAAGCTTCATATTCGGAAATTAACATATTGGCTTTTGTCTCTCTTACCTCTGACGTACCTTCATAGATGACTTGGAGTTTGTCCCACATTTCCTTGGCACTGGCACATGAGGAAACTCGTGAAAACTCCATAGGGTGCAATGAGCATTGCATGATGTTCATGGCTTGCCAATTGACATTGGACTTCCGAATCTGCTCCTTCACCCACAATTCTTCATCTCCTTCTATCTGATATGGTCCCTTGCTCACGACTTTCCAAATCTCATGGTCCTGAGCTCTCAGAAATACCTGCATCCGATTTTTCCAGTAAGCATAGTTAGTGCCATCAAAGAAGGGTGGCCTATTCACTGCATACCCTTCAGGCATGAGCCCCTCGTTTTCCATTCCACTGAATCTCTCTGGGTTGTGAGACCCTTAACAAGAGAGCCGAGCTCTGGTACCACGTGTTGGATTAGGTGGAATGTCAAACTAGAGGGGAGGGGTGAATAGGTTGACCCTTTAAAATATTCTATGCATGATCACACACGAATTATGGTGCAGAATGATAGAGATAAGATCAATAACTAAACAGCAATGAGAATCGTGCCTAATCAAACATCTAACGAAGGGAGAATAATAAGAGAAATCAAACCACACAGTGTACGCAGATTTTTATGGTGGTTCGGTCTCCCTGTGGAGACCTACGTCCACTCCTCACTTAACCAGTGAGGATCCCTGCTGAGCTTTACAGCTTAGCTACACTGAGGAAAAGGCTTCCTCACATACACCGCTGAGCATTACAGCTTGGCTTAACCAGAGAAACATATTCTCTAACCCGCTGACAAACAGCTTGCAGGCAACACACCCAATGACCCTTGATCCAAGCACAGTATGCTGGATCAACCCCTCCCTCTACTCAAACCAGTACGAGGGAGAAACAGTATAATAGAGTTCAAAATGGTAAGACAAATAAGAAAATGAAACCACTTAGTAAAAGAAGGAATAAACTCAAGTCTGTGAAGCAGCCGAAGCTCGGCCTTGAATTCAGAGTTCTGGAGGAAGAAGCTTCAATGATCGTCTGATCTTCTTCTTCCAAAATGTAGATGAGCTTCCAAAAGAACACTACTCCTTGATCTCACTACAGTCTTCAGCAGATCGACATCAGAAGAAGATAAACTCCCTGTTTCTCTCGTGATTCTCTTCCTCAGCCTTGTCCACAGCAAACTTCAAAGGGCTCCTTCTCCTCTGCTATTCGGCAAAATTCCCGCACTCATTTCCAGATCCATGCATATATACATCTAGTGGGCCCCCAACCAGATATTCTGGTTAGCCCCCTGATTGCTCCGTGTAGAGCCTTCTGGAATCGCGAGGGAAAAAATAGATCGCAATCACTTTTGGCTAATGTGGCCTTTGACGTCACTTGCGACTGGGGTCCACCCAACTGATCTCGGAAGTTCCCGTTGGCGTCAACCCATTGAGTCCACAGGGTTGACGTAGCCTTGAAATCTCTCATATGGCTTTGATAGTAAGACAGGATGCGTTGACACCTGGGGTCACTGCGTCAACCCACTGAACTGACCCAGAGCTGAATTCTCATCAGACTCAACTACTGCGTCGACGCTGTCATGCAATAGCGTTGATGCACTGCGATATTCCAGTGAACCATTAACTCTGCTTTATTAACTGCTACATCGACGCTGCTCTACTGTTGCGTTGACGCATTGGAGTAGTTCTGAAGAAGCCTCTGCTTCTTAAGTGGATGAGTTGACGCAGCACTTAGCGTGGAGTTAACGCAGTGAAGAGTATCTGTGAATGCATCTTCAACTGATGCGTGGACGCTTTGAACTCCAGCGTCGACCCTATTCCTTTCTTGCATTAAGAATGAAATCAAACAAAAGCGTTATTGAATCAAGATTTAATTCAACATTTGAGTTGAGTACAACATTCACATCTCATGGTTGTCATCATCAAAACCAGGGGCACAACACATACCACCTCATTTTGTGACGTGGTAAGCCATTAATCCGATGTAAGTAGACGGGTAGACGGGAAAGCGCTCACCCCTTTAGCAAAGGGATGAGGGGTTCGCTTCACCGCAGTTAGCACACGGGCTGACTTGTTTAGGCTTAGAGGGGTTTAATCATCGACATGGGGTCAATGTCAAAGCAAGGAAGGAGGGTTTTGTGCTTGGGTTCAGACGGAGGGTCTAAGATGAAGGATTTGGGCGAAACCCTAGTGGGACTGAGGGTGGGTGTTAAGGTAGGACGGGTAATTTATCATCAGCTTCGACGAAAGGTCTAGGTCAAAAGCTGTATTGATCGATACTGGGAGAGAGTCAGATAGAGTGCAGTGCTACATTTGCTATTCCCACGAATTGCTCGTATTTCTTTACCCCAATTAATAGTAATGATTTTGAAGTGCAATATCTTTCTGTTCTATATATAGGGGTATGACTCATCATGGTGGCATCGTCGACATTGGGTCTTTGTCGACGCAAGGAATCAGGTTTATCTGGCTCAGACGGAAGGTCTGGACCATAAGGTAGTATCAATTGGACTTGAGGGAGAGTCAGATACCAAGGGAGGTGGTATTGTTAGCACTTGGTTCATGCCAACGCAAGGAATTAGGGGTATCTGGCCTTAGATTGAAGGTCTAAGCCATTGGGTTATATTGATCGGTCCTAACAGAAAATCAAATATCAATCCAGATGATATCATCGACATTGGGTATATGTCAACGTAAAGAATTAGTTTTATCTGGCTTAGATAGAAGGCCTAGGCCATATGGTTGTATCGATTATTGTGGTGGGACTAGTGGTAAGAAATGACATCGTCAGCATTGGGTTTATGCCGACGCAAAGAATTAGTTTTATCTAGCTTTAGATAGAAGGTCTAGGCCATACCCTTCAGTTGAGACCGAAAAGGCCATGGGCGTCGAGTGAATGGTATCATCGGTACTGGAATTGCACCGACGCAAGGAAATCAGGTTATCTAGCTTAGATGAAAGGTCTAGGCCATTGGGTTGTATTGATCGGTCTTGACAGAGACTCAAATACCAATCCGGGTAATATCGTCGATATTGGGTTTATGCCGACGCAAGGAATCTGGGGGTTCGTATCATGGCGAGACAAGATTAGCCAACTCTAACAAAGAGTCAGGCACTAATCATGGTGGTATCGTTGGCATTGGGCTTATGCCAATGGCAAGAGATTATGTTTATC
This sequence comes from Amorphophallus konjac, assembly GCA_022559845.1. Lineage (NCBI taxonomy): Eukaryota > Viridiplantae > Streptophyta > Magnoliopsida > Alismatales > Araceae > Amorphophallus > Amorphophallus konjac. The sequence goes on from CM040118.1 coordinate 149,766,688, forward strand.
TGGCTTAGACAGAAGGCCTAGGCCATACCCCTCGGCTAAGACCAAAAAGGTCATGGGTGCCGAGTAAATGAAATCATCGGTACTGGGATTATACTAATGCAAGGATATTGGTTTATCTGACTTAGATGGATGGTCTATGTCATACTTCCCGGCTAAGACCAAAAAGGTCATGGGTACCGAGTTAATGAAATCATCGGTACTGGGATTGTACCAATGCAAAGATATCGGTTTATCTGACTTAGACAGAAGGTCTAGGTCATATGCCCCGGCTAAGACCAAAAGGGTCATGGGTGCCGAGTTAATAAAATCATCAGTATTGGGATTGTACCAATGCAAGGATATCGGTTTATCTGACTTAGATAGAAGGTCTAGGTCATATGTCCCGGCTAAGACCAAAAAGGTCATGGAAGCCGAGTTAATGAAATCATCAGTACTGGGATTGTACCAATGCAAAGATATCAGTTTATTTGACTTAGCTGGAAGGTCTAGGTCATACGCCCAGGCTAAGACAAAAAAGGTCATGCCCCTCGGCTAAGACCTGAATAGGCCATGGGCGTCGAGTGTTTCCGCCGGCCTTTCGACTGGCGAAAAAAGTCGGTGACCGTGGTGAGAAGGGGAATAAAGCGCAAAAGGAAAATAAGGGGGTTGATGTTATCTCGAGGATATTTTCCTTCGTAGGCATATGCTTCTCACGGCAGTACCGTACACTCGCCTTTTACGGAAGGTCGAGAGGGGTCAACTTGCACCAGAGGTTTTCGGGAGGATAGGTTGACTGGACAAGGTGCGGGCATGCCAGTCAATTTATCGATGATCACCTATGGAACCGAAGGTTGACTGGGGAAGCGTCACCAGGATGCGGCATGTGGGCTCGGGATAGCGGGAGACACGTGAAGAGAAGGGAGGTTCCACAGGTGCGAGTGTGCAGGCAATTGTGGGGATTCGTGTAAGGGATGTCTTTCCCCACCGACCGCAAGCAACCGATGTTTATTTAAATCGGATTGAATCCGAACACCTTTGTTCTGTGCTGAAGAAGAGCATGGATATTACTAAAGTAGTGGATAGGGAACCGGGTACCCCTGAAGTTGTGGGGTGGCAATCATGCTTGACTGGAGGGGTTGGTGAACTAAGACCCGGGAGACTGGTTGCATACTGGCTAGTGCAGATAAGAAACTGGGACCCAGGTATAGGTGTGCGTATTCAACTGGTTTCATGATTTATAGGTGCCACGTGGGCTTTACAAGTGGGCCTAAAGGGCCAAAATACAACTGGTGCAAGCCGCGGGACAATTCCAACACATGGATCGGTCTCTGGGTCAATGCAGGATAAAGCGGATATCCAAGTGTTTTTAAAGAGGCTCTCCACAAGGAGTTAGGGACGTGCTCGACTCGCCGAGGGAGGGCTAGAGTGTATGGCAGGGGCAGACACTGGCTAGCACCTAAGGGAGGCCGGACGCGGCTCATAAGAGCAGTCAGGTGCGGGTCCCGGAAGGCGGATGTGTTCTTGCCTGGGAGTTAGGGCCGGCCCCAGGAATGTTACTTCCGGGCCAGGGTCTGGCTAACTCAGGTCGTCGGTCGGGACCATTGGTGGCCGACTCGAGGTGAGCAGTGGGCACGTGGTCCTATGGTGGGGGCAAATGCGACATCATGGCGTGCTCTTTGTCATCGTATTTCATCATATGTAGGCTGACCCGATGGACGGGTGTATTCGCCATTAGCATAATGCCCCGTATGTGAGGGGATGGACTTGAGTGAGACGGCTAGACGCCATGTGAGGGGAGTACGTGTGACATATCCTCGGCATATACGAGCCGATCAACAAGCCACCCAACACGCGCTTAGCTCCTCGCATCCTTGCTGGAATCCCGGGGGGCTGTAGTCCTTGAGTGCTTGCAAGTCCTTGTGTTGGCCTTCTATGCATGCATCTGTATGCCCCTTGAGCTTTTAAGGGGGGGAATTTATAGGAGAATTTGAAAGATTAGGGGGGTTTACGCTGACTGGACTGGAGGGGGTGATCTGGTTGACGTAAACCCCCGTGAAAAAATATATATTTTTTGTTTTTAGAGTGGGGGAGGGAGGTTTACGCGGACCAGACTGGGGGGGGTCTGGTCCGCGTAAACCCCCCCAGGGGGGTTAACGCGGACTGGAAATGGGGTTTTTTCCCTTTCTAAAAAACCTTTTTTTATTCTGGGGGGTTTACAAGGACCAGACAAGGGGGGCGGTCTGGTCCGCGTAAACCCCCCCAGGGGGGTTAAAGCGGATTGGAAATGGGGTTTTTCCCCTTTCTAAAAAACTCTTTTTTTGTATTCTGGGGGGTTTACGCGGACCAGACCGAGGGGCCAGTCTGGTCCGTGTAAACCCCCCCCAGGGGGTTAACATAGACTGGAAATGGGGTTTTTTCCCCTTGGTTGATAAAACCCCTATTTTGTCTATTTTGGGCCCACCTTGACCTACTGTGAACGTAAAGCAAAGACAAAAAGGATACGGTAGCTGGTCGTGTGCGCATAGAACGAGATCGTTGACCCGGGCTTCGCACAATCTCGAGTCTTCTTCTGCACAAGCACTCCTGAGCTAGTATGTAGACCATTTTTACGTCGGACCGGGGCTGGGACGAGATGGCGGCGAGACCCACGGGACTGGGTCGAGGGTGTGGCCCCCAAGGGGAGTTCGCCCCCACTGGGGAGCGGCCGCACCCGGGGGGAACTCCCCCGGGGCGGGGTGGCCGCCGTGTGGGGTTGGCTTGGGTGGTCTTTTGTGGTTGTTTGGTGATGTCCTTCGAAGGACTTGGGCCAAAGAAGTGCTGGGATTGACCCGTGGGGGTCTGTCGTTGTCGTACTGTGGCTACCGCTCGCAAGGTGTTCGGGGAAATTCACAACACATCCTGGGTTGCCGAACGGCTTAGGTAGGGGGCTGGCGGACCTCGGGTTTGACCCGAGGACGGGTAGTATAGCTCATGGTAGCCATGGTAAGGCATCTTGGGGGTATAGGCCCAGCCTTTGTGATATATACTGTGTTGTAAGGTGAGTTGGCAGGCAGTCCTGGGTTGGCCCAGGAGCTGAAAGTAAACGGCTTATCGCCGCATGTCTGAGGGTCAGGGGTGGCCCCAAGTTGCTGTAAGGTTGCCGTAGGATACGTCTGGTGTGTTCGAGCCGTAGGTTGGCCCCCGGCTTGCTGTAGAATGGCTGGAATGTACGTGCCTGTGAGGTGTTTGGGCAAATTCTCGGCACACGTGCACGGGCCGCATGAGCGTGTTGTGGGCCTCCACAACTCGTGGTTGACTGGGATGAGTCTTCCTTTGAGTTTAGAGGGCTGGAAGGAGGTGTCTTGGGGATAGACCCCGGCCTCGTTGCTGGGCGCCACGTGTCATGGCTTGTGGTCAGAGTGCCCCCTGGTTGGCTCGGGTTGCTTGGTTGAAGGTAGGTATACCCGCAAACTGGGTGATCGAGGATGGCCCCAATCAATTATTGGTGTTACCGTGGGTCATGGCTAGCTGGTTAGGACACTTGGTTCGGCCCGACATGACGTAGAAAGGGCTGGGTAAATAACGCCTTAAAGGTGTTCGGGGAAATTCCCAAGCCCTTATATCTGGGTACAACAAATGCCCCCCACGGGGCGTGCGTCAGAGGTGGAGACGAGGGCGGGCGGCCCGTGAGCTCCTCATTTTGTGTTATTTTGCTGGGAAAATGTCTGGGTACAATAACTATCCCCCACGGGGCGTGCGTCAGAGGTGGAGACGAGGGCGAGCGGCCCGTGAGCTCCTCATTTTGTGTTATTTTGCTGGGAAAATGTCTGGGTACAACAAATGCCCCCCACGGGGCGTGCGTCAGAGGTGGAGATGAGGGCGGGCGGCCCGTGAGCTCCTCATTTTGTGTCATTATAGTTGCGTTTGAAACTCCTTATGCATTTATTTTTTTGCTAACATTCTTATATATATTGCCCCACGTGTGGTCACTATTTTTGTGCAATTGTTTTACAGCTATGGCGAGATTTGGCAGAGATGACCAGGCTCAGTGGTGTGAGGCCCAAGAGGAGGACCACTGGGTGAGGAGGACCGGGTGGCCCTTGCCTCCTTTGGGCCCGCCCGTCATCACTGTGGTCACTATTGGCCAGTTGGACTTGGGGCAGTCGTTGATAGCTGAGGGTCCCGTTGGAGAGGGGACCAGTGCAGCCGGGGCCGTGGAGTAAGCTAGGCTCTCCGAGACCAGCGGCATCTACATGTACGACCATTCTGGGGGCTATCCAAGGGAGTTTCCCTTGGATCGACACTTGTTTGAATTCCTGAGGAGCTTTGTCCCTATTGGTATGGAAGACAGAGACCCTTCTATTGCTGGAGAGCGTTGTCGGCTGGAGCGGGCTATTTTGCTGGGCAGAGACAGCCTGCATGGGGTCGCATTCTACAGCTTCCCAAACTTCTCTGCAGACTTCTGGAGACAGCGATAGTTTCCCAGTGTAGACTGCCTGGGTTTCTTCAGTAGGGCGGACCAGTTCGGGGTCCGCGTCGGAGCACTGGGTTCAGCTTCTTGGGACCTGCATGGCCATCACCGGGTCGAGACTGAGGGGGTGATGGGGCTGGTGCTAGAGCCATCAGGGTTGCAGTTTGCTACAGAGGGATATGATGACCATAGCCTTCTAGATGAGATCCTTCGGTAGACAATTGTGAGCTGGTATGGCCCCTAGGCAGTGATCTCCTCATATCGATACCACCAGGGTGCGACCGAGTGGCTGATGGGCATACTGCACCATTACAGGATACTTTTGGACCGTGTAGGGATCATGTATGCAGTGACAGCGGCGCTATATGGGTACCCCTACTGCACGGTGTTGGTTCAGGCACTAGCAGAACACTTCAACGGCCAGTGGAACACGGTGGCAACGGCAAAGAGAGATACCTCGCTAGACTTGTGGTCTCTGTTCATGATTTTAGGCTTGTCGATCAGAGACGAGGGTTACGAGGAGGTGGTATTGGATGACCTTCACCACAGTCACACCGTTGGGCAGGGATGATACTGGGTGTCTCACAGTTACTAGTACTTGCTGAAGACTGTGGACGCTTAAAATATGGCATCAAAGGGCCAAGTAAGGTCAGCCACAAAAGAAGAGAAGGAGCTCATTCGAAGGAAAAAGTTTTAGAAGAGAAGTCATCTACAAAAGCATTTGGAGACGACTCGGCAACTCCTTCTCAAGATAGCTCACCCGGCAGCAGATGCAAGCAAAAAATAGCCCAATGCGGGTACAAATCAAAGATAAAGTTAACAAAGAGCTCTACACGGGTGAATAATGGGCGATCAAGCTAAAAGAATGAAAGAATGAAGAAATGGAGTCGAATGGAGTTGACTCCAAATGGCCTTGGAGTCGACGCCAGCTAAGCTCAAGTTCAACAAAAGATATTTGCCAGCCGATTCAGAACAGGGGTCACAAATGTCTCTTAAGGCTGACAAATGGGTAAGTAGTGGAGACAAATGTCTCTTAAGGTTGACAAATGGATAAGCAGTGGAGACAAATGCTTGATAAGGCTGACTAATGGCTGTCGAGATGAAAAGAACGAAAGTGGAAGAAGGGGAGTCGACTCAGCCAAGGGTTTCCTGCTAAAGCCTACAACTCCAGCAAGGGTGAAAAATAGCCCAATAGAGCTAATGAATGAGAAGAAGAAGGAAATGAAGAAGAAGAGCCGACTCCAAAGTCAAATGGAGTCGACTCGAGAGCAGTATTGCAAGAAAGCTGACTAATAGCTCATAGTTGTGAAAAATAGCCAACAGGGCTGACAAATGGCCAATAACTGTGACAAATAGCTCAGCAAGGGTAAAAAATAGGTGGCCAGGCTGGAAACAAGGAAAATGCAGAAGGGGAGTCGACTCCACAAGGCTTTGGAGTCGACTCCAGTTCCGTTGAAGCTGGACGAAGAAGAACTAAAGACAAAGGCAACGGCTATTGAACGATAAGGGTAAAAAATAGCTCGTTATGGGTGACAAATAGCCGATAGCAGTGACAAATAGCTCCCTAACGGTGAAAAATAGCTCTTGACAGTGAAAAATGAAGAGTGATCAAGCTTGTTCAAAGGAATTAACTATATATGGGTTTCCTAACCCTACTATCTTTATTTTGGAGCCTCCTTAAGCATTGTACGACACTAGTTAACCCCTTTCAAGATCAAAGGAAGAAATTAATCTCCAGTTCAAATGGTCTTCATAGTGATGGGTTTGAGCAGAAGCGGCATCATCTTTTCTCTGAAGTCTAGTCCATGCTAATCAACAGCTCAGGGCCGTCAACCATGGCAGTAGCAGCTCATCAAGGCTCAGCAAAATTCAAATAGAGTCTATGGTGTTTATCAAGCAGAATCAAATATCATATGCTAGCATGAACAAGCTAGCGGCGCGATCAGTGCAGTGGGGGTACGCCATAAGCAGTCATAGCATGCAAGAAGTCAACAAACTTTCGTAGCACATGCCAGTAGTCCTGCAAGATGAATTACCAGCAAGAGCAACACTTTTTCGATCAAGCTTCTTCAATGGGATATTCATGAGCTTGTTCCAGCACCAAGACAAGAGAAGAAAAGGAGTGCAGAACAAAGGGCAAGAGAGCTGACAAATGGCTGGCATGGGAGTAAAATGCCTGCTACAGTTGACAAATGCCTTCTACCGGTGACAAATAGCTAGCAAGGCAGTCAGATGGCCACTAAAGATAACAAATGAACAAAAGGGCGACGGCTCAAGGCAAGAGGAAAAACGATAACGACGATGGCTCTTGAGCGCCAAGGGTGACAAATGCCCACCAAGGGTGACAAATGCCACATAAGGGTGACAAATATCCCTTTAAGGGTAACAAATGGGTCACCAAAGCTGAAAAATAGCCAAGTTTGAGCCAATCTCACGTGGGCCACTTCAGTGGGCTTCATGCCTTCGAACCCAATCATTAGCATGTGATCCTAGGCCATGTGGCAGCTCTCCAGCAACCTTCCAGAGGATGCTTTATGGATAATATTCTCTGATTTTCCAGTTGGACCAATCACAAAATGCTAAAAGGATATTTATCCAGAAATGTCTCTTGCCTTGGGAAAGAAGAATAGAAACTACTCCTATAAAAAAAGACCGAAGGCCCTGAAGAAGAAGGTCCAGTGACTCTGCTTCCCCCCTATTGGTGCTGCTCGAAGCCTCCCTAAGATGCTCCCTGCTGTGCTCCTATGCGTGGAGAGAAGAGAGGAAGAGAGAAGGTGCTGCATGGGGAGGGAGAGGAGTCAATGCTCCGACCTCCCCCTTCTTTCTTTCTTGTCTCTACTATGTTCGCTACCTCCTCCTTTTCTTTTTCTTCTGCTTCTGCTTGTTTCCCCCCAGACAAACTGGTCATGGGTTGATGTACTCTCTTTGTGGAAAATAATAAATGCAGCAGATGCTTTGGCGTTGGAACTTTTTTGTTCACTATGATACATTTCTTTTCAATCCCAATCCCCAGTTCGCTACGAGCGTGCTATTATGTTTTCCACTTTTTTTCTTTGTTCTATCGCTTGGAGGTAAGCATTGTAACGTGGGGAAAGGCCAGGCCTAGCCCATCCAATCATAATGGATTGGGTTGGTTTCTGCTCCTCTCACTTCGCCAGATGAGGATCCACTCTCAGGCCTTATTCTGTGCTCTTGGGCAGGGTAGGTGGCAGCACACCACCCCAGCTCCTGCTATGAATAAATGCCCTCCTAAGCGACAGGAAATGGCAATAAGCCCCTTCCCCAATGCCGCTGGGCAAGTCTAGATTGTTTACTTCAATTCCTCTTGTTTTCCCTACGCATATGCTTTACATGCGATCATGTATCCCCATCTACTGTTTGATGCATAAGACCCTTCAGGGAATGGCCACTTGCCTTCTCATCCATTCCATGGGTTGTTGAGGCTCTGGTTTAACCCCAAACATCACTAGAGCTTATAGCTTCCCCGCTATTTATTTTTAACGGATTTTGGCTCCTCAACGGGCTACTATTCTCTGCATAGAAATCACCCTGACTTCCATGCTAGCTGCACGCATGCCCTACGCTATTTGTATGAGTGCCTGGAAGAATGCTGCTCAAAGGACTCCCATGTTCGCATGTCTGTAGTAAGCTCTCCCCCTATACACTGCACTATTGGATATTTAAGCTCTCATTCCTTATGGGCGTATATCTTGCATGAAATTCGCTTCTACCTTAATCACGCACACACAAGTGTCCTACTATCTGCACAATGCCCTCTGAGGCCTGTGCCTTTGAATTTGATATTTTATTCATTGCTGAGCATCGTCTGCTATAGCTTTCAATCCCCATTCGAAACACAGGCTTGCTAGTCTCGCGGCATGGCCTGTGCTCTCATCTATTGGGGTAACAAGATGCTTTCTCTTTGGTTTGCTACCGATTACGATTAAGAACCTGCCATGGGAAAGGGGCACATCATGGTTTTACACCGGTCAGAACTTCCCCCTTAACCACCCTCATATCACCCCAGGGATATGCTCCTCTATAGCATGTTCTCTTGCGGGTGTTTCGTCGGAGGGTTGGATATTAATGGCCTTAGAGCCAGCAGTAATTAATGTTGTGTCCCCTCGTTTTGATGATAACAAACCATAAATCATTATTAGATCTTTGTGAAATATCTAACAAGTTTGGCTTAACATCTAGATTGAACAAGTACAGGAGAGACACTCTAAGAGTGCCGACACCTCCCACAACGTGTCGACATCCCAAGAATAAATCCAAGTTGAAACTATTTTTATCTGGGCTCTGGATTGACCAAAATGTCGACACCTCTGAGCAATGTGTCGACACCCCAAGAACAAATCCATCTAGAAGTCATTTTTGTCTGGGCTCTGGAATGACCAAAGTGTCGACACCCTGTGAGAAAAGTGTCGACACTTCAGTTCCAAGGAGTAAAGTCTTACTTCCTTCAAGCGTGATGTCTCGACACGTGCAAGCAAGTCTAGACCTGTCTAGCTTGGAAGCCTTGCTCTTTGAAGATTCAAGAGAGATGTGTCGACACCTTGACTGGAAGTGTCGACACCTTCGTGAACGCCCAGAACGGATATGAATCCCGTCGCATTCGCGTTTCCAGATTCGGAACTAGTGGTGAAGGATCCGATCGCTCTTGGAAAACCGTTCTGGTAGTCGACAGGTTCAGAGGATCTATTTTGGCGGCAGAAAGATCCTCCGGGTGTTGTCCCATTGCAGAGTTGGTCCCCCAACTACCTACAAACATGGGACGCACGAAACGTAAGTACAGGGAGTTGGTGAAAGCAGACTAGGCAGAGTACTGCGATGTCTGAGAACACTCTCCTGGAGGAGATATGATGGGAGTTGACTTGGAGGCTAAGAAATACACGAAGACGAGGTGGAAGAGAACACACAGTCAAGAGCAGAAGAGAGCAACAAAGAAGCTTGCTCTGTGAGATCTCTCTTCTATGGTGCTGCTGGCTTGATGACAACGCAGAAGATGGTCTTCTTCACCTCAGGAGGTCTCACAGCAAGGAAGAAATCATCTGTTGAAGCTTCATTGGGTGTCCTTGTGAGCTGGAAGCAAGATCATTGTTTCCTCTTGAGGTCACGGCAAAGAACATGGAAGAAGAAGAAGAGAACCCAGGAGTCATCCAGTTCTCTCCCAGACAGGAGTTTTCTTTCTCATAGAACTACATAGCCTTACTCGGTCTGGTTGTTCCTTTCACAGTTTTATTTTTCTTTTCAAAACAAATACTCGTACTTTGTTCCCTACCTGCGAGTAGGAAGATAGACGGTGTGTTCACCAGTCTGTGGGTTTTGGGTTGTGTACCCACAAGTTGTGTGGCAGCGAAGTTGAGAGAGGTTATCTCTCTATTGAAAGCTGTGAATTAGCAGTAGTGCATCGCACTAGTGAAGCCTCATCGAGTTGTGTGAGGGGTGGACGTAGGTCTCTGGATAGAGATCGAACCACCTTAAAAACCTGTGTTCTGTGGCTTGTATTCTTTTGAGCCTTGAAGGTAGATGCTTGGTAGGAACGCTATTGTTCATCTCTCATGCATTTAGCTCATTAGCCAGCAACCATTTCTGTCTTTTCCGGTCCTAGTTTCTATCTAAATTTTATTTCTGCAAAGAAGGGGCTGATCTATTCACCCCTCCCCTCTAGATCTGCCTATCACCATGCATCACGTGGTATCAGAGCTAGTCTCTCTCTATGTCGTCTAATGACCTTGAGAGAACTGGTGACATGGCGACTAAGAGTCCTATGTCCGAAGGGCATTTCATAAATAGACCTCCCTTTTCTCTGGAACAAACTATCCTTACTGGAAAAACCGTATGTAGGTCTTCATCAGAGCACAGGATCATGAGATCTGGCAGGTGATCAGCAAAGGTCCATATGAGCTGCCTCCCAAACCAGAAGAGGAAACATGGACCAAGGAGCAGATAAGAAGATCCACTCTGAACTGGGGTGCCAAGCACATAATGCAGTGCTCCCTTCATCCAACAGAATTCTCAAGAGTTTCAACTTGCACAACTACAAAAGAAATGTGGGACTGTCTTGAGGTAATATATGAAGGGACACAGCAGGTACGTGCAACTAAAGTAAATATGCTGGTGTCTAAATATGAAAAATTTAGAATGAAATCTGATGAGTCTATTTCAGACATGTATGGTAGGCTAACCATGCTCACGAATGGCTTAACAGAGCTAGGTAAGACCTACTCCGAGTAGGAGATTGTGAGAAAAATACTAAGATCCTTCACTCCTGCATGGCATACAATGGCCACAGTGGTCGAAGAATCAAAGGATTTCACTACCATCAAGGTAGAAGAACTCATAGGGTCCCTGATGACCTATGAGATGAATCTGAGGAACAAAGAGGCTGAAGTGAGTAAGAAAAAGCCTCTAGCTCTTAAAGTAGGTCCAAGTACCAAAGACTTTTCTGATGATGAAGAACCTTCAAGCAGCAACTCTGAAGAGGATGAAGTTGCTATGTTAACAAGAAAGTTCAAGAAGTTTCTAAGAAAGGAAGATAAAGGCTTCACAAATTGGAAGCCTCAGGTAAAGAGAGGTTTCAGGCCAAAACTTGAAAATGATAAAAAGTTTGACAAACTCGTATGCTACTCTTGCAGGAAACCTGGACACATCAAGTCTGAGTGTCCAGAGGGAGCCAAGAAAATAATGCCCAAGTGGAAGGGCAAGAAGAAGCATGCCGTGGTTTGTACCTGGAGTAACGAAGAAGAAAAAGAAGATAGCTCCTCTGAAGAAGAGAAAAATGATATCTGCTTGATGGCCAATGGAGAAAAGAATAGTGAGGTGAGCTCTCCTTTTGAACATTTCTCTACTGATGCTTGGGAAGAGGCTTACTTTGAATTAATGGATAAGTATGAAGTGTATAGAAAAGAAAATAAAGCCCTAAAGAAGAAAATTGACTCCATTGCGCATGATCAAATCCTAAATGAAAAAATAACTTCCCTAGAAACAGAAATTGAGGATCTGAGAAAACAAAATGAAAACCTAGAAGAAGGAAGGAAAGAAATGAGGGATTTGGAAGATGAAAATGAAAGATTAAGAGATGAAATTGATGAGCTGAAGATGAAGATGCAGAGCTATGTAAAAGAGAACAACCTATGCAATGAAAAGGTTGATGCTGTCAATCAAGTTAACTCTCAACTTCTAAAAGAAAATGAAAAGCTTCTAAAAGACTTAACTGACAAACATAATTCCTTAGAAAAATTTATTGATAGGAGTGAAAACTTGAATGCTCTGCTTGGGACAAAAATGAACTTCAACAGGGAAGGACTAGGATATGAGCCAACTAAGAAAAATATTTTTGGCTTAAAAACAACAACCATTGTCTCATCTTCTGAAGCATCAACTTCTAAAACAATACCTAGCCCAATCCAAGAAAAAGCTAGAGACAAAGGAAAAGAGAAAATGGGTGAGTGATAAGTGTGCATTTTTAGGAGTTAATTTATGATATACACTTTTTATGAACTTTAATATGCATCACTATGCATTTATCACACTTAATCATAATTTAGAGTAAAATATTTAGTTTTATGGAATCAAGTAATTTTAATAAATAAATTTGCTTATTTTACAGGCACAAAGAAGAAGCCAAAGTCTATTACGGTTGAAGAAAAAAAAAGAAAAAAGAAAAAAAGAAAAAGAAAAAGAAAAAAAGAAAATAAATAAATAAATAAATAAAAATATAGCAGTTGATTGGATATATATATATATATATATATATATATATATATATATATATATATATATATATATATATGTATGTATATATATATGTTAACGCATGCATTCATGCAGCTTCATGTGGGAGCTTCATGCAGCTTCTATTACACATGCATAATATAACACATATATCCATTCTGGAATTCATGCAGCTTCATGCGGCTTCGAGCGGCCAGGCAACTTCCTTCACGCGGGCGAAGACAGCTGGTGGGAGCAAAGGTCTTCAACGCCAGCAGCGTTCGCATGGAGGGCTTCAGGCAGACGAAGGCTTCACGTGGCCAGCGAAGCGGCCAAGTCAAATGCAGGCGGAGACAATGCGGCCAGCAATGCGGGCTTCTCTACGCGGAAGGAGACGCCTTCACACAGTCAGCAGGCGGGGAGGTCAGGACTTGCGGGCAAAGCGGCACGGCCAAACAAGCTGGGCGCGGTCAAATGAGGGCGCGATAGTGGAGGCACCCAAGAAGGTCAACACGGCAGCTGGCTTCGGCGGAGGAGAGGCCAAGGCCTTCTCACGCGAGCCCCCCTCTTTCATGGCCAAAGGCCCTTCATCAATGGCGATCTTCTCCCAGCACAAGCCTCAGTGCAATCATTCAACGAGGGTGGTTGGCCTTCACACAAATTCTTCAAAGTGGGCAGAAAGAGGGCTAGAGTTTCAACAAAAATGGCAATGAGTGTTCACATGGAATGAGGGTGATTTATGGCTCTATAAAATGGGGTTCTATTGTGGAGGTGAGGGAGTTCTTTTTTGGCCTTTGGAGAGTTACATAGAAGAGTTTTTTTGGTGAGCTTTGGTTGTGGGTTTTGGGATTGTTGATAGTGTGTTGTATTAATGTTGTTGTAATGTTAGCCATTTTAGCCTCTCATAGCCCATTTACATGTATTTGTGTTCTTTATTACGAATTGCTTTCTTCCGCAAAGTTGTTCATCTTTAGGTGATCTTCATTTTCTTCTTCTATCACTTCCTCCAATTCTCTTTAGTTTTCAAGTTATTCTCTAATTTTCAAGGTACGGTTCTGCACTTTTACTGTTCATCTACGATTTTCACAGATCTTCTCTCTTAGTTTTCACACTCTTCTGATTCTCATCTCTCTCTGGGTTCTTCATCAAACTTGTTCGTATTTTCAAGCTCTTCAATTTTTGTTTCTTCCTCTTCCTATGATTCTTCACCGTTTGAAAGTTATAATCAATTTTCAGAAATCCAATTTTTCTAGATTTCACTGTTCATCCGCACCGATAGATCATGGTTTTTCATGTTTTCACTATCTTTCTCTCATTTTCTGTCTCTGTGTTCTTCATTAAACTTCTTCCTCTCTTCGCCCTCTACAACTTTCATTACTTCCACTTTGGTGCGGACACCAGAGCGATCGACAGGCACGAACCGGCGAGCCGCCGGTACCATACGCGGAGCACCACTCGGGCTACATCGGCTTCCATTTGGCTCGGAGATAGCTTGGAGACTCCCCCTTGAGTCTCTATATTTATAGTATTTACTGAGACTTTATTTGTGTGTAATGTGTGTTTGTTTGGTTTATTCGGATTGTAATTTGAATTGTAACAGGGGTTTATTTGTAAAATGGGACCACCTGGGTCCCGCGGGCCCCCCATCCCTTCTCCCATTGATCCACCTCATCTCTTGGGCCCATGTGGGGTCAGTCAACCTTCCAATGTGGGCTTCTAGAAGGGTTGGACCAAGGGGGGGACAAAGGGTAGCAAAATTCAAAAATGGGAACCAAGAAGTCAAGGGGGCGCCCCTAGCTTATTATAGTTTAATAGGTTTGAAATATTTTTTTATTTGTTCCAAATCACATGGGAGAAATAAATTGTGGATTCCCTCTTTTACCCCTCCCCAACCCTAGATCTAGGGATAGTTAGTGTCTTTTGTTATTTCACATCAATAGCATGTATTTTCATTTGATTGGAATTAATGAAAGAAAATATTGGAATTTCCTCCAAAGGAGCTAGGGCCGTCCCCTATCTCTCTCCTCTCTCCCCCTTCTGCTGCTGGGAAGGCTGTGAATCATAGGTGTGAAGCCTCATCTATCAGGTGTGTAGATCGTCGTCACCGCCGTCGCCGCCTTCGTGCCGCCGTCGCACCACCACCATCGTCGCCGGAGTTCTGTCCACTCAGGATATCCCCTTGATCTCGGATTTCTTGCTCTCAGCCACGGGTTCATCTGGAGCCCAAACTTTCAGGGTGAGTTCCAGGGGTCATCACCACGTCCTAGAAACATTGGTGGAGCTTCCAGTTTTTATTTTCCATTTTTCCATTTTCTTTCTCCACCACCTCTCAGATCTACCAACAGTCTGCCCAGATTTCCAGAACCCTAATAGGTCATTCATGAACCCACCTTCTCGTGACCCAAATGACTTGATATTTTTATTGGAGGTTCTGTCCGCCTAGCACACCATCCAAAAAATTTCGTGTGAATTTAAAATCCCGTTCATATTTTCTAAAAATTCACTTCATATCCCAGCTCAGCTCTGCCTGCCACTGTCCAGATCCGACCACCCAGCAGTATAAAATACCTTTCCCCATCCAAACCTCTACCAAACCCTTCATACAAATTATCACCGTTTTCCTCTCTCTCCTCTCTAAAACTTTTATGAAGAGCTCATCTTCTGATTCGGAGGTCTACATCGCGGTCAACGCCAACTCTCAGGAAAGTTTATTTCTGCCCAGCCAGATCTTAAACAGAGATCAGTCCGGTTCTAAAATCCCCCATCAGAAGTACGGTCCCAATGGATTTTCTGGATCCTAGAGCATCGAAGGATTTCGAGAGACCTTTCCAACGGTACCTCTTGTGCTTCGATCCAACGTCGGTGCTCATCGCAGCATCTTCTGTTGGGGGAGCACGCCACCAGGGGTCACCATCCCAGTGGGACCCACCCCGTCAAATCCAGAGTAAGCAACACGTGGGCCCCACAACCCCGTCATATAAAATGCAATGGATTTAAACTAATGAAATGACTAACTGATGAAGTCCCGCGATCAATGACACCCAAGAGGGGGGGTGAATTGGGTGTTTACCAATTTTAAGGAAAACTTTTAGCTTTTTACAAAATATGTGATAAACGATAATTACCAGTAGAAAACTGATGTGAAACGGGATTGGGAGGGGGTGTCCTTCTTCTTTCTTCAGCCCGAATCGCGCTATAGACTCCTAGCGCGTTCATGAAGAACGCGCTATATCGTCCTAGCGCGTTCTCAGGCAGCAGCAGAACGACGATCTTTGCCTTTGGGGCGCCCGTTGAAGGCTCCGAGGGAGTGATTCACGGTGGAGAAACACTTTAGAAGATGGGTAACACACGATGGAACTTAACAAACACATGAGGGGCCCTAAACATAGATTAAACTAACCTAATACTAGCTAGGATAACTTGGTGAAGGTGGATGCGGGGGTGGGCGACGGGGGAGAAAGGGTGGCGTGGCAGAGCGTGCTAAGACCGTGAGGGAGTTTGGCTGGGGCCTCTCACCCGATCCCATCTCAGGACCGGTGCAACCGAGCTCCGTCTTGGCATTGGCAGCATCATTGGCGGTGGTGGAGGGTGGCGATCGTTGGTGGAGGAAGAACGGAGCCCCGAATGGGGCCTCACACCCGACCCCGTCTCAGGGCCGATGCACCCGGAACTTCGAACGTCCTCCATTGAAGGGGAGATAGGGAGGATTAGAAGAAGAGCATGGGCATAGCACCCGGAGGGGAGGAGGGAGGGGATTCCAAAGATTTGGGGGGGGGGGGGAGATAGCCATGCTATACTCAAACTCTTTCAAACATTCATTTCTTTCTCTATTACTTAATCAAACGAGATGGGGGTACATATATAGGGAAAGGTGAAGACAAAATGATGCAAGAACATTGATTACATCCATGGAAAACAGTGGACATTGAAGACTTTCGGAGTTCCAAGCGTTGGGAAGTTGGACCGTCTGCAGTCGAGCTTCTGGCTGAGATCGCGCTAGGGACACCTAGCGCCTTCTTCAGGTCGCGCTACCCAAAGGTAGCGCGTTCATCAATGGCCCAGCAGCTTCCACGATCAGCTTTGGCCTAGCAGCTCGCATGATTTCCATCAAACCCCTCCACTTTGGAAGGTTTGTCCTCGAACCTAGTAGCTCAAGATCCCAGTCTGTGAGAACAGGCTGGTTCCCTAAGCTCTGATACCATTTGATGTGAAACGGGATTGGGAGGGGGTGGCCTTCTTCTTTCTTCTGCCCGAATCGCGCTATAGACTCCTAGCGCGTTCATGAAGAACGCGCTATATCGTCCTAGCGCGTTCTCAGGCAGCAGCAGAACGACGATCTTTGCCTTTGGGGCGCCCGTTGAAGGCTCCGAGGGAGTGATTCACGGTGGAGAAACACTTTAGAAGATGGGTAACACACGATGGAACTTAACAAACACATGAGGGGCCCTAAACATAGATTAAACTAACCTAATACTAGCTAGGATAACTTGGTGAAGGTGGATGCGGGGGTGGGCGACGGGGGAGAAAGGGTGGCGTGGCAGAGCGTGCTAAGACCGTGAGGGAGTTTGGCTGGGGCCTCTCACCCGATCCCATCTCAGGACCGGTGCAACCGAGCTCCGTCTTGGCATTGGCAGCATCATTGGCGGTGGTGGAGGGTGGCGATCGTTGGTGGAGGAAGAACGGAGCCCCGAATGGGGCCTCACACCCGACCCCGTCTCAGGGCCGATGCACCCGGAACTTCGAACGTCCTCCATTGAAGGGGAGATAGGGAGGATTAGAAGAAGAGCATGGGCATAGCACCCGGAGGGGAGGAGGGAGGGGATTCCAAAGATTTGGGGGGGGGGGAGATAGCCATGCTATACTCAAACTCTTTCAAACATTCATTTCTTTCTCTATTACTTAATCAAACGAGATGGGGGTACATATATAGGGAAAGGTGAAGACAAAATGATGCAAGAACATTGATTACATCCATGGAAAACAGTGGACATTGAAGACTTTCGGAGTTCCAAGCGTTGGGAAGTTGGACCGTCTGCAGTCGAGCTTCTGGCTGAGATCGCGCTAGGGACACCTAGCGCCTTCTTCAGGTCGCGCTACCCAAAGGTAGCGCGTTCATCAACGGCCCAGCAGCTTCCACGATCAGCTTTGGCCTAGCAGCTCGCATGATTTCCATCAAACCCCTCCACTTTGGAAGGTTTGTCCTCGAACCTAGTAGCTCAAGATCCCAGTCTGTGAGAACAGGCTGGTTCCCTAAGCTCTGATACCATTTGATGTGAAACGGGATTGGGAGGGGGTGGCCTTCTTCTTTCTTCTACCCGAATCGCGCTATAGACTCCTAGGGCGTTCATGAAGAACGCGCTATATCGTCCTAGCGCGTTCTCAGGCAGCAGCAGAACGACGATCTTTGCCTTTGGGGCGCCCGTGGGCTCCGGGGGAGTGATTCACGGTGGAGAAACACTTTAGAAGATGGGTAACACACGATGGAACTTAACAAACACATGAGGGGCCCTAAACATAGATTAAACTAACCTAATACTAGCTAGGATAACTTGGTAAAGGTGGATGCGGGGGTGGGCGACGGGGGAGAAAGGGTGGCGTGGCAGAGCGTGCTAAGACCGTGAGGGAGTTTGGCTGGGGCCTCTCACCCGATCCCATCTCAGGACCGGTGCAACCGAGCTCCGTCTTGGCATTGGCAGCATCATTGGCGGTGGTGGAGGGTGGCGATCATTGGTGGAGGAAGAACGGAGCCCCGAATGGGGCCTCACACCCGACCCCGTCTCAGGGCCGATGCACCCGGAACTTCGAACGTCCTCCATTGAAGGGGAGATAGGGAGGATTAGAAGAAGAGCATGGGCATCGCACCCGAAGAGGGGAGGAGGGAGAGGATTCCAAAGATTTGGGGGGGGGGGAGATAGCCATGCTATACTCAAACTCTTTCAAACATTCATTTCTTTCTCTATTACTTAATCAAACGAGATGGGGGTACATATATAGGGAAAGGGGAAGACAAAATGATGCAAGAACATTGATTACATCCATGGAAAATAGTGGATATTGAAGACTTTCGGAGTTCCAAGCGTTGGGAAGTTGGACCGTCTGCAGTCGAGCTTCTGGCTGAGATCGCGCTAGGGACACCTAGCGCCTTCTTCAGGTCGCGCTACCCAAAGGTAGCGCGTTCATCAACGGCCCAGCAGCTTCCACGATCAGCTTTGGCCTGGCAGCTCGCTTGATTTCCATCAAAAACTGATTAACCAATTTTCTCAAACTCACCGATCCCACATGACCAAACAACGAAAACAATCAAACCACACAAACACACACAATGCATAACAGGTTTTAAGGTGGTTCGGATGCAACGACGGCAATCCTACGTCCACCCCTCACCAAACCCGGTGAGGCTTCACTCAGGGATAAATCCCCAAACGGAGACGACACTCCAACCACACACGTAGGACGACGCCTGCCCACACACATGGGGACGCACCCCAACACACAACACACACACACGGAGATGAAATCTCCAACACGATCTGACAATTGGATCACCAACACAAACACGCGCTGCCACAAGTGCAGCAAACCACACACACGAGACAGCAGGTGCACGAGGTGGATGACTATGCATCTGATAATGAACAAGGGGGTTACGATCGTGATCGTCGAAACCAACGACGGAATTGTGATGATGATGACGACCGTGTTCTTAAGAGCGTGCATGCGGACCCTCCCCTATTTGACGGGTCTTTGGTTCCGAAGGTCTATTTAGATTGGGAGGCCGGCATGGACCGGTACTTCGAGTGGTTTGAGATGACGAACCACAGAAGAGTTCGGTACGCTAAGATGATGTTGCATAGGCAGGCCCAAACTTATTGGATCAATGTGGAGAGCCTGTTAGTGCAGCGACATCAACCCCCGATCGGTACTTGGGATCACATGAAAATGAAGTTGTGGCAGAAATACCTTCCTGCCACGTATCGCCAGCGTCTCATAGACAAATGGAAAAGTCTCTCCCAAGGGAATCGATCTGTGACTGAGTACACCACCGAGTTTGATGAGTATTATTTGTGGTGTGGAGTTACGGAAGAGAGCACCATGACCATATCGCGCTTTCGAAGAGGTCTGCGGCCAAACTACCAATATGAACTTTTCCGCCGTAATGTGACCACTTTGGAATAGACGTATCAGGTTGCTCTCGAATTGGAGTAATTCGAGGCCAAGTTTGAGCCTACCCATCGGTTGGGCCCCTTTCCCATTCGTAGTGTCGAGCCCCGTGGCTCTTCAGGCACATATCCGAGGGCCCCCATGGCTCGACCTCAGGAGCCCACTCGTCCCGAGCCATTCCCTCCTAGGCCTCGCCCTTCACCTCCGAGGGATATCCCTCCTCGTCCCCAACCCACGGCACCCACGATCCATCCACCGGCACCCACACCCGCACCCGTTGCTCGTCCTTTGTTGCCTACACCTCCTATCCGTCGGGAGGATAAGGGGAAAGGACCTTTGATCGCAGAGCCTAGTGGATCACGACAGTAGTGTTATCGCTGCAATGGGTTTGGCCATTTTGCCAACCAGTGTCCCACTCGCCAGTCTCTTGTCATTGGGGACACACAGGCCGGGGACGCCACCTCTTCAGATCTTGTGTTAGTCAGCTATGAAGGAGATCAGGAGCTAGCTGACGAATACTATGAGATTGAAGGTGATGGCCAGGATGCCCAGCATTCGGACAATACTCACTTGGGGGTCGTCAGGTGTATTCTCACCCAGCCACAGGCCAGTGATGACTGGCGTCGGACCAACATCTTTCATACATACTGTAGACTAGGAGGGCATGTGTGTAAAGTGATTATTGATAGTGGGAGTTGCATCAAAGCAATCTCCATGGGCGCAGTCTCACATCTTGGTCTTACTCCCGTGGACCATCCTTGCCCCTATCGAGTATCATGGGTGAATTCCACCTCCATTCCGATCAGGCTGTGGTGTTTTGTCCCACTGCAGTTCCATGCCTATCGTGACGAGATCTGGTGTGATGTCCTGCCCATGGAGGTGGGAAATATCATTCTTGGTAGGCCGTGGTTATTTGATCGGGATGCCACACTCCATGGCCGGTCGAACACCTGTACCTTCGACCATGATGGCTGACGGATTACCCTCCACCCCACTCAGCCCAAGAGCCCATCAGTTAGGGGTCCTACTGGCCCTAGTACTCCGGAGCCTTCCGTCCCTGAGCCCAGTACCCCATCCCCAGCCTGGGCTATGACCGTTACCTCTAGCATGGGCGAGCCCTCGACTAGGAGGTTGATAATGATTAGCTCCTGAGAAATGGAGCGGGAGGCTGCCCTGTGTTTCCTATTACGGTCAGAGAGGTGGAGCCGAAGTCCGAGGGTGAATTCCCACCCGATGTCATTCCTATTCTGCAGAAGTTTGCTGTTATTTTTCCCGAGGAGCTTCCCGAGGGACTCCCACCCATGCGGGATATTCATCATGCTATCGACCTGATTCCAGGCTCCTCATTGCCCAATCTTCGCATGAGTCCCACGGAACATGCCGAGCTAAAACGACAGGTCGATGAGTTGATGCAGAGAGGGTCTGTTCGGGAGAGCATGAGTCCGTGTGCTGTTCCCGCATTACTCGCCCCAAAGAAGGATGGCACGCGGAGAATGTGCATTGATATTCGTGTCATCAACAAAATCACCGTGAAGTACAGGTTCCCTATTCCCCGCCTAGATGATATGCTAGACATGATGACTGGTGCCACTATCTTCTCGAAGATCGATCTTAAGAGTGGCTACCACCAGGTGAGGATTAGGCCAGGTGATGAATGGAAGACCGCATTTAAGACTAAGGATGGTCTATATGAGTGGTTGGTTATGCCCTTTGGGTTGACCAATGCCCCTAGCACCTTCATGCGACTCATGACTCAGGTCCTTCGACCTTTCATTGGAGTCTTTATGGTAGTGTATTTCGATGATATCCTTATATATAGTCGCACTAAGGGGGACCACTTGGACCATCTACGGCAGGTCTGTCTACTTTTGAGGCGAGAGCAGTTGTTTGTGAACCCACAGAAGTGTGCCTTCATGACACCTCAGCTTACCTTCTTGGGTTTTATTGTGTTTAGTACTGGGGTCTCCGCTAATTCGGAGAAGGTCCGGGCCATTGTTGAGTGGCCGGAACCCCGTACGGTCCATGATGTCCGCAGCTTCCATGGCCTCACGACGTTCTATCGTCATTTCATCCGCAGATTTAGCTCCGTCACTGCCCCGATCACGGACTGTATTCGGAAGGGCGCGTTTGTATGGACGAAGGCCGCTATTGCTGCCTTCAAGGACATCAAGGAGTGCATGACCCAGACACCGATCCTTTGATTGCCAGATTTCTCGAAGGTGTTTGAGGTCTCTTGTGATGTGTCAGGTGTTTGGATTAGGGGAGTGCTGAGTCAGGAGGCCCACCCGGTCGTATACTTCAGTGAAAAGCTGAATGACGCGAAATTGCGATACGCCACTTATGATAAAGAATTCTACATAGTTGTTCAGGCTCTTAGGCATTGGAGGCACTATCTTTTACATCAAGAGTTTGTCTTATACTCCGATCATGAAGCTTTAAGGTTCCTCCATTCCCAAAAGTAGCTTAATGCGCATCACAGCCGATGGGTTGAGTATCTCCAGCAGTACACATTTGTGCTTAAACATAAGGCTGGAGTGGAGAACAAGGTGGCTGATGCCTTGAGTCGGCGTGCTTGTCTGCTGACCACCATGAGTGCCGAGGTCATAGGATTAGAGAAGATGAGAGAGGCCTATGTTGACTGTCCTGACTTCGGTCAGATTTATACCACTCTCCAGGCCGGACCCTCGAGGGACCTTGATGATTATGTGCTTCAGAAGGGTTACCTCTTTCGAGGAGGCCGACTTTGTGTTCCCCGAACTTCGGTTCGAGACTTCTTAGTCTGGGAACTACATGCGGGAGTTCTAGCCAGCCACTTTGGTCAGAACAAGACTATCGAGGCTGTTGAGCATAGATTTTATTAGCCGATCTTGAAGCGTGATATTGCTCATATAGTGGCTTAATGCCGTACATGTGCTACGGCCAAAATGAAGAAGCAAAGCTCGGGCCTTTATACGCCTCTTCCCGTGCCTGATGTCCCGTGGCATGATGTTAGCATGGATTTTGTCTTGGGATTGCCACGTACCTCTAGGAAGCATGACTCGGTCTATGTGGTAGTTGACCAGTTCTTGAAGATGGCCCTTTTCATTCCCTGCTCAAAGGCTTCGGATGCTTCGAGAGTAGCCCGCCTATTTCTTACTCATGTGGTGTGCAAGTTCGGGTTGCCTCGTACCATAGTGTCTGACTGTGATGTTAGGTTCACCAGTTATTTTTGAAAGACACTGTGGCATATGTTGGGTACTCACCTCAAGTTTTCCACTACATATCATCCCCAGACAGATGGTCACACCGAGGTGGTCAATAGGAGTCTGGGTGACCTTTTGAGGTGTCTTGTCAGGGACCGTGTAGGGGATTGGGATCTCATATTACCACTGGCAGAATTTGCATATAATGATTCGGTTAACAGGTCTACCGGTATGAGTCCATTCGAGATTGTCACAGGTCGTAGGCCTAGGAAGCCAATGGATCTTGTTCCCATGCCCATTCATGCATGAGCGTCTGAGTCTGTCATGTCTTTTGCTAGGCATGTTATGAGTTTTCATGACAGCATCCGTCGTCACATTGAGGCCATCAATGCACGGTATAAGGAGTTAGCCGATGCCCATCGACACCACTGTGAGTTCCAAGAGGGTGAATATGTCATGATCAGGGTAAGACCTAAACGGTTTCCCTCTGGAACCGTAAAGAAATTGCAAGCGCACGGAGCCGGTCCATTTAGAGTGCTGAAACGCGTTGGATCTAATGCGTATGTTGTGGACCTGCCCGAGGAATATGGTATAAGCTCAACTTTCAATGTGCCGGATCTAGTTACATATAGGGACCCAACGGTGATCCCTAGTGAGCCTTTCGAGCCATCTCCCCCCATTGAGAGTGATCCCACACCTGAGTGTCCACCACCAGCCACATTTCCATGACAGCGAGAGTATATAGATCATTTACTAGATGAGCAGGTGATAGTTACCAGGAGTGGATCCTACCCGCGCTACCTAGTGCGTTGGAGAGGCCGACCCGCCACCGAGGATACTTGGATCACCCGTGGAGAGTTACAGCGGATAGATCCGGACCTACTAGAGCGCTACTGACCCTTACTCGACAGGGTCAAGTTTCTCTCACCTGGGGAGAATTGGTGCGGACACCAGAGCGACCGAGAGGCACGAACCGGTGAGCCGCCGGTACCGTACGCGGAGCACCACTCGGGCTACATCGGCTTCCATCTAGCTCGGAGATAGCCTTGAGACTCCCCCTTGAGTCTCTATATTTATAGTATTTACTGAGACTTTATTTGTGTGTAATGTGTGTCTGTTTGGCTTTATTCAGATTGTAATTTGGATTGTAACATGGGTTTATTTGTAAAATGGGACCACCTGGGTCCCCCGAGCCCCCCATCCCTTCTCCCATTGATCCACCTCATCTCTTGGGCCCATGTGGGGTCAGTCAACCTTCCAATGTGGGCTTCTAGAAGGGTTGGACCAAGGGCGGGACAAAGGGTAGCAAAATTCAAAAATGGGAACCAAGAAGTCAAGGGGGCGCCCCTAGCTTATTATAGTTTAATAGGTTTCAAATCTTTTTTTATTTGTTCCAAATCACATGGGAGAAATAAATTGTGGACTCCCTCTTTTACCCCTCCCCAACCCTAGATCTAGGGATAGTTAGTGTCTTTTGTTATTTCACATAAATAGCATGTATTTTCATTTGATTGGAATTAATGAAAGAAAATATTGGAATTTCCTCCAAAGGAGCAAGGGCCGCCCCCTATCTCTCTCCTCTCTCCCCCTTCTGCAGCTGGGAAGGCTGTGAATCAGAGGTGTGAAGCCTCATCTATCAGGTGGGTAGATCGTCGCCGCCGCCGCCACCGCCTTCGTGCCGCCGTCGCACCACCGTCATCGTCGCCGGAGTTCTGTCCACTCAGGACAGCCCCTTGATCTCGGATTTCTTGCTCTCAGCCACGAGTTCATCTGGAGCCCAAACTCTTAGGGTGAGTTCCAGGGGTCATCACCACGTCCTAGAAAAATTGGTGGAGCTTCCAGTTTTTATTTTCCATTTTTGTTCTCCACCTCCTCTCAGATCTTCCAGCAGTCTACCCAGATTTCCAGAACCCTAATAGGTCGTTCATGAACCCACCTTCTCGTGACCCAAATGACTTGATATTTTTATTGGAAGTTTTGTCCACCTAGTACATGATCCAAAAATTTTCGTGTGAATTTATAATCTCGTTCATATTTTCTAAAAATTCACTTTAGATCCCAGCTCAGCTCTGCCTGCCACTGTCCAGATCCGACCACCCAGCAGTATAAAATGCATTTCCCCATCCAAAGCTCCACCAAACCCTTCATAAAAATTATCACCATTTTTCTCTCTCTCCACTGTACAACTTTCATGAAGAGCTCATGTTGTGATTCGGAGGTCTACATCGCGGTCAATGCCAACTCTCAGGAAAGTTCATTTCTACCCGGCCAGATCTGAAACAGAGATCAGTCCGGTTCTAAAATCCCCCATCAGAAGTACGGTCCCAACGAATTTTCTGGAGTCCCTGAGCGTCGAAGGATTTCGAGAGACCTTTCCAACGGTACCTCTTGTGTTTCGATCTGACATCGGTGCTCGTCGCAACAGCTTCTGTCGCGGGAGTGCGCAGATCTGAAACTGAGTTTCAGATCCGTGGGCAGCAACTCCGACAAGTGCAGATCGGAGCCACCCGGCCTCCGACCAGTGCTCCAGCCTGACCGCTTTCCTAGGGAGCACGCCACCAGGGGTCACCATCCCAGCGGGACCCACCCCGTCAATGCCGGAGGACTAAGCAACACGTGGGCCCCACAAGCCCGCAGATCGCGCCATCCGGACAGCACAAAAACGTGAGTTTCGGCACCGTCAGAGCGACATCAAGATACTGCCCATCAACCCACTTCCCGACACTCCCGGGCCCTACATGTGACCTGTTACCTCCCTACGTAGAGTGGGTCGAAACATTTGTACCGCTGTAATATTTGTTAACCGGGAGTACGGAATTGGCCGGGGTTATCTTCCCCACGTCGGGAGCGTGGAGGTAACGGTCTTATCTCCTTGGCGTTCATTTGCTAGTTTAGTATATGGTCATATGCCGCTGTGAGTTCGTTAGGAGTCTAGCCCGTGAGTTCATGTCACTGCTGTGAGCAAGAGAGTGACCCGTCCTATGGCTCAATCTGAGCACGGAAGTGAGTCGACCACCCTTGACTCTGCCAGTTTCTCAACCGCGCGGATCCACGTTTCCCCTCGCTTGGGACGATGAGTGAGCTTGCGTTTCTGTTAGTGACGTATAGCCCATAGGAACTCTTAGTGTCGGGCCGAATAGTCTTCATTGTTGTATGTTGCTGGTCACGTCCGCATTTAGAGTCTGAGGTCCGCATTACTTAGAGTCGATCCCCGTGTCTGTCCCGCATCACACTTCTTATAATCCCCCCTAGTTTTAAAACTATTCTTATTCTTCTAACCCTCTGTTTTCTTTCTATTTTTCCTGTGTGTTTAGTTATCACCCACTGTAGCTCATCCTTCTTCCCTCTCTCTGTTCATAGCACACTCACACACACATTATATATATTTGGTTTTTAAAGGTTTCTTCCATCTATCTATCTATCTCCCTTTCCATATTTCTTCACATATCCCTTTGGCAGATCGTCTTCCCTTGGTCCTCTCGGCGGCGTCTACTTCCAAGGCGGGGTAAAATTCCAAGACTCGGCACGGTGGAGACGGCGACATCTCTTCATCCAAATTTCCCGGCTCTTACTCCTCTCTTTTCTCTTATTTTGCAAGTTGTATTTTCATATTTTATAGAGTTGTAATCGTCACATTTATAAAAATAAAAATTTGATTTTGTGTAATTGTGGCTCTTCTTAGTTCTCTTTCCATTTCCTCTCAATTTCTCTTCTTTTACCCTCTCATATTCTTTACTTAGTTTATTTTCATGCAATCTATTTTTAGTTTAAACCTCACTCAAAATTCAGATTTTTCAAGCATAAGAATTTTCCATCATGATTAATTGAAGATATCTTCTCCCCGTGAGATCGACCCGTGCTTACCACTTTACTTATAATTCTATATCTTTTAAGTGAGTGAGTCCGGTTAATTTTTAAAATTGTGGCACGGTATTTTTAAACGACGGGTGCCGAGTGCATCAATTTTTGGCACCGTTGTCGGGGAGGAAATTATTTTTAATGGTTGAAAATTCTTGTGTTTGATGTATATATTTGTATACTAATTTTTTTATTTTTATTTTGCAGGAAAAAGAAATCAAAAAATCAAAGAAATATTAGAAATTCGGACCTAAAATTCAAGGAAAATAATTTGTCGTAGAAAGCTAGGAAGCGTTGCTGAAAGTCTATTTCTGTCACTATAGGGAGTTGAAATTCTGGAATTCTAGAAAATCCTAGAAAATCAAGCGTCACTAAAGGTCAGTAAACGTAGGTACATGTTCTATTTTTCAAAAATTTGAAAAATCTCAAAAAAAGTTAGATAAATTCCTGAAAAATACATAAAAATTCTAAAAAAAACAGAAAACCTAAAAAACATAGAAATTATGTTTTTAGGCTTTCTTTTTCAATAGGTTGCATGTTAATTAGTATTTTTAGTTATTATTTATATTTTATCTATCTCTCTTTTTGAAAAAAAAGAAGAAAAAAATAGAAAAACAACTCTTTGAAAATCTAAAAAATAAGAAATCCAAAAAACTTCAAAAACATAATTTTAAGACTTATTTTTTAGTAGATTTGTATGCTATTTGGTATTTTTAGTTTTTAATTTTTGTTTATTCATCTCTTCTTATAAACAAAAAATTCAAAAATCTAAAAAAAATTCAAAAATCAGAAAATAAAAAAATTTGTCTCATTCTATCATGTCCTCATTTTAGTTGTATCAATTTCATACATTGTGCATTTAGTAGAGTATTTGTTCTTTATTTTTGCATCATTTGAAAGAAAAAAGAAAAAAAATCATCTTCTTCCTCTTCTTCTCCTTTCTCTTCTTCTCTATTTCCCCTTTTTAAGGGCAACATAGGCACACCTCTCTTAGAATTGGAAGGACCCTCCATTGAACACTCCGTCTCTTTAGACTGGAATTTTCTTTTCCAAGACCTCCATAAGTCCCCGCACCCGTGGATTCCCTTACGGAAGCCGGGCAGGTTCTACCAAGAAGCACCCCGGAGTTAGATTGCCCTTAGAAGGTTAAAAAGAAGTTTTAGAATTTGTTGATGTTTTGAAAAACTGGTGTCTAAGGCTAGAGGTCAACGGCAAATGCTATAAGTGGACTTGTGGTTATTTAATTAGATCCCTACGAAAGTAGGGGAGCCTCCCACAACCCCACCTCTTACCTAGCCGGTGAACCAACTTGGTAGCAGGTCCCGACTCCTCTTTTGTAAATAAAAAATAAAAAAAAATAAAAATATCATTTTTGCATAATTCATATAGCTGTTATTGCATTTGCATCATACAAAAAATACACAAAAAAATCTTCCTTTGGGCCCTTTTTACATTGCATGCAAGGTAGGAGATCCATACACCCGCCTTTGTTAGGACCCATAGGAGAGATTGAGAGTTTAGTACACTCTAGAACTCGCCATCAACCTAACCTCATGATAGATCACAACCAAAATCAACAAGTGCAACAAGTCGCTCCCAAGCAAATGAAGGAAAATTTCTTTCCCGATCAATACCAACCTTCATTTTATACCCAAGCACCTCCAAATCAAGCAACCCAATATGAAATCAAGTCCAGCACCATTCAAATGTTGCAATCCTTCTATGACAATACCAATGAAGATCCCTTCAAACATCTAGATGAGTTCCTCCATATTTGCTCAACTGTGAAAATCCAAAACTTTTCTGATGATGCTCTCAAGCTGACTCCTTTTCCATTCTCTCTCAAAGACAAAGCCAAATATTGGTTAGGAGCCTTGGGTAGATCAATTGACACTTGGGCAGAAATGTAAAAAGAATTTTTGAAGAAATTATATCCCATAGGACGAACCAATATCATGAGGAGAGTGATTACTGGATTCACACAAAACCCAGGGGAACAAATCCATGAATCTTAGGATAGATTGAAAGATTTGTTAAGAAAATGCCCACATCATGGTTTATCAAGATGGCAAATAGTTCAAGCATTCTATGAGGGATTGACTGAAAGTTACCGTCAAATGGTGGATGCGTCATGTGGGGGGGCTTTTATGAGTAAAAGCGAGGATGTGGCTTATGAGTTATTTGAGATGTTGAGTGAAAATTTGATCAGTCATGCCTCGCTATCATCTTATGAAAGAACGATTGGGCCATCTAAGAGGGCAGGGCTTTATGAAGTGAAGAGCCAAGGTGAGTGTGAGAATAGGATGGACATAAATGCCTTGACTCAGAAATTGAACAAAATGGATTTATTGGCGCAGAGGATAGAGAAGGTTGATCTTGTAGCTCAAAAGCTAGATCAGTTGTTATCTAGGCATGAACCTTCTTCTTCTTCAGCCTCTCAATCTTAACAATTCTATGCTCCCAGTTATGAAGAGATTTGCGCTCTTTGTTCTAGCCCTGATCATGTTGTAACTGATTGCCCCACTGCATCCCAACTTCTCCTATTCATCCAAGAACAAATCTTCGCTACTCAGGGTGTCTCTAAACCTCCTTATGATCCTTATTCCAACACCTACAATCTAGGCTGGAGAAATCACTCAAATTTTTCTTGAAAATCTCAGCAAGGTCCATCTACCCAATCTAATCCCTCTTTTCAAAAATAACCCTTTAAAACTTAATCTCACCAACATTACCAATCTCCTTTTCAACAAGCTCAGTCTCATCATAATTTCTCTCAATCCAATGCACCTTTCCAACAATATTCTCAACCTTTTTTTCAGCATTCTCAGGCCCCGTATCATCAACCTTCTGCTCAGTATTTTCATGGCCAGTATCATCAATATCCTCCAAACCGTTTTCAAGCTCAAGTTGCTTTCCAACCTCCTCCTCCTCAACCTCCACAGCCCAATTTTGATGAAAGATTCGACCAACTCCAACAACTCATTCCTTCTTAGCAATAATCCATTGCTAAGTTGGAAGGTCAGATAGGGTAATTAGCAGCAAGTAATGTAAGGAGATAGGTGGGTCAGCTTCCTAGCCATCCTATGGCTAATCCTAGGAACCAACCTCTGGGCTTCCCCCAAAGAGTTCATATTCTTCCTCAACCAAACCAACCTCAGCCGCCCCCTCCTGCAGGTCCCCAATTTGAGAATGCTAAGGCAATCTCTTCTCTTAGGAGCGGGAAGGCTTTAGATGATCCTTATAGGACTAAGGAAGTTGGCAGTAGTTTGGGCCAAGATGCCCACATGGAAAGTGATAGTGAGGATGAGGAGCCGATGATTGTTAAAGAAATGAAGAAGTCGGAGGGTGGAGAGAAGAAGCTTGATAAAGGAAAGGCAAAAGTTGATGAAGGACCCCAAGAATATGTGCCTAAGGTCTCTTTTCTCGATGCTCTAAAGCCAAAGGCTCACAAGAAACCGTCGGTGCAACATGAAGAGTTAGTGAAATTATTTAAACAGGTGAATATCAATATTCCACTCTTAGATGCAGTTAAGCATGTGCCGACATATGCAAAGTTTTTGAAAGAGCTTTGTACTCCAAAGAGGGAGCCAAGGGCGGTGACTCAAAAGATCCGCTTGTCTGAGGATGTGAGTGCTGTTTTGATGAATCATTTGTCAAACAATTGAAGGACCCCGAAGCCCCTTTAATCTCATGTGATATAGGTGGAGTCACTTTTGATCGAGCATTACTAGACTTAGGTGCTAGCGTGAATCTTTTGCCCACCTTTATCTATGAGCAGTTTGATCTAGGAGAGTTAAAACCCACATCAATCATCCTTCAATTGGCAGATAGGTCGGTTAAAATACCAAGGGGTTTGTTGGAGGATGTCATTGTTAAAGTGCATGAATGCTTTTTCTCGGTGGATTTTCTCATTTTAGATATGGCCTCATCCCAGGATCTAAAGCACACACCTATTATTTTGGGACGTCCTTTTCTAGCAACTGCTAAGGCCAACATGAACTGTGCCACGGGAATGATGGATATTTCTTGTTGAGGTGAGAAAGTTTCTCTAAATGTGTTTAAGGCATCTTAATATCTGGATCAAGGAGAGGAGTGCAATGTCATTGATATCTTTGAGGATGTGATTCCGAATGACATTGAGGACACCCTAGAAGAGGGTAGCATACTTCAGGATTCTTCTCTCTCTCTCTTATACCCTGGTCTAGGGTAGAACCACTTCCTACACTTCAATCTGAATCAATCTTGCCATCTCTGGAATATCTTCCCGCTCTGGAACTCAAGCCTCTCCCGGACTCCCTTAAATATGCATATCTGGGACCAAACCACACTCTACCTATCATCATTGCCTCCAATCTCACTTCTACTCACGAAGCCCAACTCTTAACTGTTCTTAAGGAGCATAGGGGGGCAATAGGTTGTTTGGTGGCGGACCTCAAGGGGATCAGTCCGGATGTTTGTATACACCATATCTATTTAGAGGATAATGCCAAGCCGAGCAGGGAGATGCAATGCCGGTTGAATCCTAACATGAAAGAGGTGGTTAAGTAGGAGGTGGTAAAGTGGTTGGATGTCGGGATTATATATCCCATCTCTGATAGTAAGTGGGTCAGCCCCACACAAGTTGTTCCAAAGAAATCCGGGCTGACCGTGATTCAAAATGAGAAGGGTGAAGAGGTGCCAATGAGATTACAAACGGGGTGGAAAGTCTATATTGATTACAGAAAATTGAACTCAATAACAAAGAAAGATCATTTCCCTCTCCCGTTTGTGGATTAGATTTTGGAGAAATTGGCTGGGCAAAGATATTTTTACTTTTTGGATGGATACTCCGGGTACAATCAAGTTGCTGTCTACCCGGAAGATCAGGAAAAGACTACATTCACGTGTCCATATGGCACGTTTGCATTTAGAAGAATGCCGTTTGGCCTTTGTAATGCCCCTACCACCTTTCGGCGATGTATGATGGCAATCTTTTCTGAAATGGTGGGAGAATTTTTGGAGATTTTCATGGATGATTTCTCAATTTTCGGTGACTCATTTGATCTTGAGGAATTTGCAGAAAGTGTTGGCACGATGCATTGAATCTAATCTGGTGCTTAGTTGGGAGAAAAGTCAAATTATGGTAAGAGAAGGCATTGTGTTAGGCCACGTTATTTCCGAAAAGGGAATATAGGTAGACAAAGTTAAGGTTGATCTGATTTCCAATCTTCCTCTCCCTTCGTCTGTCAAGTAAATCCGCTCTTTTCTTGGCCATGCGGGTTTTTATAGAAGATTCATTCAGAACTTCTCTACCATCACTCGTCCGCTCACCAAGCTCCTAGCCAAGGACACTCCATTCCAACTAGATGAATCTTGTCTTGAGACTTTCCACTCTCTTAAAGCCCTCACTCAAGCCGCAATCCTGCGGTCTTCTGATTGGTCTCTCTCATTTGAAATCATGTGCGATGCCTCTGACTATGCCATAGGAGCTATCTTAGGCCAGAGAATTGATAAGAAACCTGTGGTAATTTATTATGTGAGTCGCACCATTGCAGATGCTCAATTAAATTATACCACCACAGAGAAAGAACTTCTGGCCGTTATTTTTGTCCTGGAGAAATTCCAATCATATCTTTTGGGGGCCAAAGTTATTGTGTACTCTGATCACTCGGCATTGAAATATCTGCTTTCCAAGAAGGATGCCAAACCCCGACTCATCCGCTGGATCTTATTGCTTCAAGAATTTGACATATAGATTAAAGATAAAAAGGGTTGGGAAAATGTTGTTGCCGATCATCTTTCAAGAATTGCTATACCTTAGAGCGCCCCAATGCACGATTCCTTCCCTAATGAACATCTCTTAGCTATTTCTCTTCTCTCGACCCCTTGGTATGCTCACCTAGTCAACTACCTGGGGGTAGAAAGAATCCCAGGGGGTGGTCTAAGCAAGAGAAGGATCATTTCTTTGCCAAGGTGAAACATTATTTCTGGGAGGACCCGGAGCTGTTTTACATGGGTCCTGATCACATAATTCGAAGGTGTGTCCCCGAAGAGGAACAACAATCTGTGCTAAATTTTTGTCACAATCTAGCTTGTGAGGGATATTTTTCAGGAAAGAAAACAGCGGCGAAAGTTTTGCAAAGTGGATTTTACTGGCCCTCGTTATTCAAAGATGCATATGAATTTTACAAAACAAGTTTGAGGTGTCAAGCTGTGGACAATAATTCAAGGAGAGATATGATGCCGCTTAATCCCATTCTAGTTGTAATTTTTTTTGATGTTTGGGATATTGATTTCATGGGACCGTTTCCACCATCCTTTGGCCATGAATACATCTTGGTGGTGGTCGACTATGTGTCGAAATGGATAGAAGCTGTTGCTACTAGGATCAATGATCATAAGGTGGTAATGAAATTTGTCAAGAAAAACATCTTTTCTAGATTTGGGTGTCCTAGAGCTATGATTAGTGATGGGGGGTCCCATTTCACGAACTTCCAATTCCGAGCTTTGCTTCACAAATATGGCATCACTCATAGGCTCGCTACCCCCTATCATCCCCAAACCAGTGGCCAGGTGGAGGTTTCTAATACGGAGATAAAGAACATCTTGCATAAGACAGTTCGGCCTGAGAGGAAAGACTTGTCCGAGAGACTAGATGATGCACTATGGGTCAATAGAATTGCCTTTAAGACTCCCATTGGTATGTCTCCATATCGCCTCATTTTTGGAAAAGTCTGCCAATTGCCCATAGAGCTTGAGCATCGAGCATATTGGGCTATTAAGCAAGTAAATTTTGATCTAACTCAAGCTGGGTCCCAAATAGCTCTACAACTTAATGAATTGAAGGAACTGCGTAATGAGGCCTATGAAAATTTTAAGATTTATAAAGTTAAAATCAAAGCTTTCCATAATAAACATATTCATAGGAAGAATTTTCACGCTAATCAAAAGGTTTGGCTTTTTAATTCGAGGTTGCGCTTGTTCCTAGGCAAGTTAAAATCCAGATGGGATGGACCGTTCATTATTGTTAAGGCATTTGACCATGGAGCCATTCAAATTCTGAATCCACAAAATGGTCATATTTTTACTATTAATGGTCAACGGTTGAAACCATACTTGGAAAATTAGTTGTTATCACCGAAAGAATCCATGGCATTGTGTGATCAAGAATAAATTCCTTTTTGAGCTTTGACGCGTCCGACTGGAGATGGTAAACTCAGCGCTTCTAGGAGGCAACCCAAGATTTTTGTGATTTAATGTTTTGTTTTAGTGTGTTTGTTTTTCAATTGTCAGGCCAAGAAGAGAAAGAGCCATCGTCACTTTGCCCCGCCCACCAGGTTGTATCCTTCCATCCCAACCATATTATCTGTTTATTTGTTCTCTGATCTTTCTATTGCATATGCCATTGAGGACAATGTCATTTAAGTTGGGGGTGGGGAAAGAAAAAAAATTCATGAGAATAGAACGAGTTCTTGCTTGATGCCCTGCATTGTTGCATGATAATCTAGTCATGGAAATCCCCATTTTAAGTTTCATGATTCATGCTTGAATTGAAAATGATTCTAGAATAGAAAAGACTAGGGAGAAGTATGATGGAAATTTTATTTAATCTAGCCATGGAAAACTGATCTAAGAGTCTCTTTAAAAGTTCATGTGCACTTTAGAAAAATAAAAATCATGTTGCACGCTAATGAAACATGCAGGACAAGCCTTCTGCTATTTTAGACATGTTGCCTGATATTTTGCACTTCTTAAAAAAGAGATCTTTTATAAGCTTTCTGCCAAGTTGTCCATCAAAATTAATGCAAATGTACAATTGAAAAAAAATGGAGTAAAGAAAACACCATGAAAAATGCTCCGAATCTGAGTAATCGGGCCTACTTCATCTAAGACGTGTTGAGGTTCGCGTCAAAAGAAAAAGGGAACCTTGATCTGTGAAACCGGGCCTGCTTCGAGGTTCGTATTAAACAGTGAAGGGTAGTGCAACATCATATGTGTAGAAAAATAAAAAGATCCCTAAGGGACGAAGTAATAAGGCAGATAAAAAACTAATATGCTTAATGCTCTGATTAAGAGGTGTAGGGTTGAAAGACACTTGTTTGGAATAGCAAATGGG
This sequence comes from Amorphophallus konjac, assembly GCA_022559845.1. Classification (NCBI taxonomy): domain Eukaryota; kingdom Viridiplantae; phylum Streptophyta; class Magnoliopsida; order Alismatales; family Araceae; genus Amorphophallus; species Amorphophallus konjac. The sequence continues at coordinate 149,801,132 of CM040118.1, forward strand.
GGATGCAATTATCTATGCTGTGGATTTAGTATTTACACATGCACTAGTGCTATTAAATTTTGAGTTGAATTCTTGATCATGTACTATAATTTTCAAATCTAAGGCTAGTATGTGTTAACGTTTACGGATTCCTAATCTTTGGTTATTTCTGTGAAGGAAAGGTTAGATATGAAGGTATGAACTTTGCAAACTCTTGTGGGTCCTAAATTTTTAATTATTAGCGTTACTAAGGGACTAGCAATGAATAAGTTGGGGGTGTGATAAGTGTGCATTTTTAGGAGTTAATTTATGATATACACATTTTTTATGAGCTTTAATATGCATCACTATGCATTTATCACACTTAATCATAATTTAGAGTAAAATATTTAGTTTTATGGAATTAAGTAATTTTAATGAATAAATTTGCTTATTGGAATTAAGTAATTTTAATGAATAAATTTACTTATATTATATGCACAAAGAAGAAGCCAAAGTCCATTACGATTGAAGAAAAAAAATAAAAATAAAAAAATAAAAAAATAAAAAAGACAATAAATAAATAAATAAAAATATAGCAGTTGATTGGATAGATATATATATATATATTTACATAATATATGCATGTATAATATTATATATGTATATATATATATATATATATATATATATATATATATATATATATATATATATATATATGTTAACGCATGCATTCGTGCAGCTTCACGTGGGAGCTTCATGCAGCTTCTATTACACATGCATAATATAACGCATATATCCATTCTGGAATTCATGCAGCTTCATGCGGCTTCGAGCGGCTAGGCAACTTCCTTCACGCGGGCGAAGACAGCTGGCGAGAGCGAAGGTCTTCAACGCCAGTAGCGTTCGCATGGCTGGCTTAAGGCAGACGAAGGCTTCACGTGGCCAGCGAAGCGGCCAAGTCAAATGTAGGTGCAAACAATGCGGCCAGCAACGCGGGCTTCTCCACGCGGCAGGAGACGCCTTCACACAGTCGACAAGCGGGAAGGTCAGCACTTGCGGGCGAAGCCGTGCGGCCAAACGCGCTGGGCGCGGTCAAATGAGGGCGCGATAGTGGAGGCGCCCAAGAAGGTCAAGACGGCAGCTGGCTTCGGCGGAGGAGAGGCCAAGGCCTTCTCACACAAGCCCCCCTCTCACATGGCCAAAGGCCCTTCATCAACGATGATCTTCTCCAAGCACAAGCCTCAATGCAATCATTCAACGAGGGTGGTTGGCCTTCACACAAATTCTTCAAAGTGCGCAGAAAGAGGGCTAGAGTTTCAACAAAAATGGTAATGAGTGTTCACATGGAACGAGGGTGATTTATGGCCCTATAAAATGGGGTTCTATTGTGGAGGTGAGGGAGTTTTTTTTGGCCTTTGGAGAGTTACGTAGAAGAGTTTTTTGGAGAGCTTTGGTTGTGGGTTTTGGGATTTTTGTTAGTGTGTTGTATTAATGTTGTTGTAATGTTAGCCATTTTAGCCCTTCATAGCCCATTTACATGTATTTACGTTCTTTATTACGAATTGTTTTCTTCTGTAAAGTTGTTCATCTTTAAGTGATCTTCATTTTCTTCTTCTATCACTTCCTCCAATTCTCTTTAATTTTCAAGTTATTCTCTAATTTTCAAGGTACGGTTCTGCACTTTTACTGTTCATCTACGATTTTCACAGATCTTCTCTCTTAGTTTTCACACTCTTCTGATTCTCATCTCTCTCTAGGTTCTTCATCAAACTTGTTAGTATTTTCAATCTCTTCATTTTTTGTTTCTTCCTCTTCCTCTGATTCTTCACCGTTTGAAAGTTATAATCAATTTTTAGAAGTTCAATTTTTCTAGATTTCACTGTTCATCCACGCCGATAGATCATGGTTTTTCATGTTTTTCACAATCTTTCTCTCATTTTCTGTCTCTGTGTTCTTCATTAAACTTCTTTCTCTCTTCGCCCTCTACAACTTTCATTTCTTTCACTTCTTATAATTCCCCCTAGTTTTAAAACTATTCTTATTTTTCTAACCCTCTATTTTCTTTCTATTTTTTCTGCGTTTTTAGTTATCACCCACCGTAGCTCATCCTTCTTCCCTCTCTTTGTTCACAGCACACTCACACACACAGTATATATATTTGGTTTTTAAAGGTTTCTTCCATCTATCCATCTCCCTTTCCATATTTCTTCACATATCTCTTTGGCATATCGTCTTCCCTTGGTCCTCTCGGCGGTGTCTACTTCCAAAGCGGGGTAAAATTCCAAGACTCGGCACGGTGAAGACGGCGACATCTCTTCATCCAAATTTCCCGGCTCTGACTCCTCTCTTTTCTCTTATTTTGCAAGTTATATTTTCATATTTCATAGAGTTATAATGGTCACATTCATAAAAATAAAAATTTGATTTTGTGTAATTGTGGCTCTTCTTAGTTCTCTTTCCATTTCATCTCGATTTCTCTTCTTTTACGCTCTCATATTCTTTACTTAGTTTATTTTCATGCAATCTATTTTTAGTTTAAACCTCACTCAAAATTCAGATTTTTCAAGCATAAGAATTTTCCCTCATGATTAATTGAAGATATCTTCTCCCCGTGGGATCGACCCGTGCTTACCGCTTTACTTATAATTCTATATCTTTTAAGTGAGTGAGTCCGGTTAATTTTTAAAATTGTGGCACGGCATTTTTAAATGACGGGTGTCGAGTGCATCAGTGAGCCCAAAAAGAACAACCCTGTCAAGGCCAAAAAGACTCACCACCAACAACACCAAGCTGGCCAACACCAACCTATGTCCAAGTCTGCACATCCCAAGGGTAGAAAGAACTTCAACAACAGGACATGTCGGGATTACCCTAAAGACAGGTCGACACCTTCATGGTCAACCACTCGTCAGTTCCCTAGGTTTGCACCAGCAGGTTGACACTCTATTTACAGGGACCCGACACCTCTCTCAAATAGAGACCGTAATAGATGGGTAGAACGAGGGACATGTCGACACTTTCAGAACAGGAGGTCGACACATCCCTCATCCAGAGACCAGTATAGATGGTCAGAACAGGGGAGAGGTTGACACTTCGCCTCCTACAGGTCGACACCTTCGTGTCTGGGGTAGTCATGAACTATATGGTCATAGGTCTACCCAACCTCAACACTCCAGGCACTATGACACCTCTTACACCTCTAGACCAACCAACTGGAACAGATGGTCCAAAAAATAATCCCCCTCCAACATTCCTAAAACCCATAAAGCCCAAGAAGCTAAAAGAGAGAAAAGGAATGTTAATGAAGAAAAGAAAATTCAAAACTTCCAGGAAAGCAAGAAAAACAATAATGTTAAGAAATCTTAGATTTCAAAGTCTGTGTTATCTTGCTATACAGAGATGAAGAAATTATTGGGACCCAATTGTCAGTGGGTTACAAACATTGTCACTTAATTCTTTGTGCAGGAGTGTCTTGCAGCCTTGCACAATCGCTGGTATCTCGACAGTGGCTGCTCAAGACACATGACTGGAGACAGAACCAAATTCTGTCTCCTGGTAGAAAAGGAAGTTGGACATGTCACGTTTGGAGGGAACAACAAAGGAAAAATAATTGGTACATGTAAGGTTGGTAAGAATCTCTCCAACTCCATTGATAATGTATTGCTTGTTGATGGTTTGGAATATAACTTGCTGAGCATAAGTCAGCTTTGTGATAAAGGTCATACTGTAGTCTTTGACTCTAATGAATGTAGGATCTTGCACCCTAATTCAAAAGAAACCAAGTTTTCTGGTAAAAGAGTCAACAATGTGTATATGATTGACTTAGATGACCCTGCTCACATAAATCTTTGTCTTGCTGCACCTAAATCTGAATTAGCATGCTTGTGGCATCGTGGGCTAGTTCATGCTAGCTACAATACCCTTCATAAATTGGTCAAGCATTCAATCGTTAAAGGTTTGCCTGAAATTAAATTCAAACTGAATTCTAAAATATGTGATGCATGTGCTCAAGGAAAACAAACTAGAAAGTCATTTAAAAGCCAAACTAAAAACCTATCATCCAAACCACTTGAACTAATTCACATGGACTTGTTTGGTCCAACCAAAATAGCTACCTTAAGTGGTAAAAGATATGGCTATGTTTTAGTAGATGATTTTACTAGATTCACTTGGGTGTTTTATCTTACACATAAAAATGACGCATTTGATGAGTTTCAGGCACACTTCATGCAAGTAAAGTAAGATGGTAAGTTCAAAATTTCTACCATACTTTCAGACCATGGTGGCGAATTCAAAAATGTTGATTTTGAAAATCTGTGCAGGACTGAAGGAATAAATCATAGGTTTTCATCACCAAGAACCCCTGAACAAAAAGGGATGGTCGAGAAAAAGAACAGAACTCTCATAGAGATGGCCCGCACAATGCTTGCTGAAAAGTAACTACCAAGGAGATTTTGGGCAGAAGTAGTAAACACTGCATGTTATATCATCAACCGCTCAATGGTAAGGCCACTCACCAAAATGACTCCTTATGAGCTGCTCAAAGGTAAAAAGCCATCTCTCTTTCACATGAAAGTATTTGGGTCAAAGTGTTTTGTTCATAACAATGATAAAAGAGTTTTAGACAAGTTTGAGCCCAAGAGTGAAGAAGGGATATTCCTTGGGTATTCAGATAGGTCTAGAGCATAAAGAGTCTATAATCTTAAGACCCTATGTGTGAAAGAGTCCCCTCACATCACTTTTAATGAGACTAATCATGACAATACCTACAGGGAAGATGATGGTGGGGAATTTCTCAACATAAAAAGAACAGAAGAACTTCCACACGAGGAGACACAAGAAAATGAAGACCAAGGAAAGTCAAGCAATGCTCCGGTCACTAATGCAGATGAAGGTAACACTCAAGCTGACCATCCCTTAGAAAACATCTTAGGTAATATGCATGACCGAACTAAAACTAGATCTCATTTTAGAATCATGGATGAAATTGAACAACTTGCTTTTATGTCTCAAATCGAACCTAAAAATATTGTAGAGGCCTTAAAAGATGACAACTGGATAAATTCCATGCATGATGAATTAAACCAGTTTGAAAGAAATAATGTGTGGCATCTTGTTCCTAGGCCCCAAGAAAAATCTGTCATAGGTACTAAATAGGCCTTTAGGAATAAACTAAGTGAAGATGGTAAGATAATAAGAAATAAAGTCAAATTAGTGGCTCAGGGGTATAATCAAGAGTTTGGCATTGATTTCAAAGAGTCTTTTGCCCCTGTAGCCAGAATGGAGGCCATTAGAATTTTGCTTGTATTTACATGTTCTCATAAAATCAAACTGCAGCAAATGGATGTTAAAAGTGCTTTTCTGAATAGTTTAATTAAAGAAGAAGTTTATGTAGAGCAACCCCCTGATTTTGAATTTTCACATTTTAAAGACCATGTTTATAAGTTGGACAGGGCTCTATATGGCTTGAAGCAGGCACCCAGAGCTTGGTATGATAGACTAAGCTCATTCCTCACCAATCATGGGTATACAAGAAGTAATGTAGAGCAGACATTATTCACCAAAAGATAAGGTAAGGATATCTTGTTAGTTCAGATTTATGTGGATGACATAGTGTTTGGGTCCACAAAACCTCAAATATGTGAGGAGTTTGCTAAACTCATGACTAATGAATTTGAAATGAGTCTAATGGGTGAGCTTCAATTCTTTCTTGGCTTGCAGATAAATCAAAGCAACGAAGGCTGTTTCATCAACCAAGTCAAATATGTGAAGGAGTTGCTGAAAAGATTTGATATGACCAACTGCAAACCATTAGGAACTCCAATGGAGATTGCCACTTCACTAGATGCAGATGAACAAGGTACACTTGTGGATGCAAAGAAGTATAGAGGTATGATCAGTTCATTACTCTATTTAACCGCATCTAGACCAGACATTCAGTTTAGTGTTTACCTTTGCGCTAGATTTCAGTCTAGTCCTAGAGAGTCCCACTTGACTGTTGTCGAACGTATCTTTAGATACCTTGCTAGCACTCAAGACTTGGGATTATGGTATCCTGTATCCTGTGAGCTTTCACTCATTTCATATTCAGATGCAGACTGTGCAAGATGCAAACTGGACCGCAAGAGCACTAGTGGCTATTGCCAATTTCTCAGTGGGTGTTTGGTTTCTTGGGCCTCCAAGAAATAGCACTCGGTTGCCCTCTCAATTGCAGAGGCAGAATATGTTACTGCAAGGAGTTGTGGCACCCAAGTGCTGTGGATCAAACACCAACTCCAAGACTATCCAATAGATCTTGGATGTGTTCCCATTTTGTGTGATAACACAAGTGCTATAAACCTTGCAAAAAATCCAGTCATGCACTCTAGGACTAAGCATATAGAAATTAGGCATCATTTCATTAGGGATGAAGTCGTCAAAAATCATTTTGAGCTCCATTTTGTTGACTCAGAAAATTAGATTGCACACATTTTCATAAAACCCTTAAGCAATGACATGTTTTCAACATTAAGGAAGAAGCTAGGTCTATGCAGACCTCAATCAAATCAGGTTTGAGCTATTTACTCCTTTATGATGCACAAGTTACTTGTCTTTGCTATGATGGTTGCAAGCATATCTGATTCATCTAGGGCTGGTCTATTGTCTGAATAAACTATTTCATGAATGGTGGTCACATTCAGGGGGAGCTTGTGTGCTTTTTTGATTGTTTTGAGCTGCATATCATCTTTTGACTACATGATATATCAAATGTCGAGTAGTGGAAAGACAAGTCACGCCTGTCAGGAAACTCTCCCCATGCGTGAGGACTGACCTCCGCCAAGTACCATGAGTCAGAAATGCATATTAACATATGCATAGTTAATCTCTAGTGCATAAGCATGTTCAAAGCTTTAGCATCCAATAAAGCACTTCTCAGTGGCAGCAAAAAGGTAAAATCATTTTTGAATGACTGACTGAACTCATAAAATTAGAGGCACTGGTATTAGAAATTGGCAAGAGTGTTTCAGAAATGAAGGAAATAAAGATAGATAAGAATCAGAGACATCGGCTAAGAAAAGGGTGCTGAACAGGTCGACACATTCTGGTAATGTGCTGACACATGCAGACCGATACCTTAATGAAGGTCGGTGCACATCCCAACTCAGGTCGATGCACCTTAGTGAATTCTAAGTGAAGGTTGGTGCTACCTTGGTTATCACAGCAATAAGGTCGGTGCATGTTTTGATTTCAACTCTACAAGTCTGTGCACATCTGGTGTTCATGCAACAAGGTCTATGCAAAGTTTGAGCTTACTCAAGGCAGGTCAACACCCTCATAGAAAGTGTCGACACTTTCACCCTACCACTCGTGTGATCCGATGGAGTGTCATTCCGTCCACTCACCCTTCTTATCACTTCCTTCTTGATCTCTTCATCACATCTTTTACTTCTGAACTATCGCTTCAAATCATTGCTTGATCACCGGTCATTAATTTAGGGGGAGTTGAGAATGTTTTTAATACTTCTTACAACCTTGGCTAAGTTATTATGGACTACCTCTGATTATGAAAATGATTTATTGTTTATGATCCTCAATTTGGCTGATAATTGTGTTAAGTTGCACTATATTTGCACTCATAATATGGTTAAAACATTCATCAAGCCTTTGCAAATAACCAAAGCCTAAGCGTATGAAAATTGATTGTAAAAAGGCTCTTTGGTTTAAGAAATGCTAGCATGTATTGTCCCTAAACAAATTTCCTAATGTGAAGCCACCTAGAGAATACGCCTTCTAACACCTTTGTGCAATAATCTCAGAGCAATGGCATCATCTTCAGAGAAATTAGACCTTGCATTAATGAAATGCAGATAAATCTAGTCATGATGAAGACTGCTAACTCTGATCAAAAGAGAACAGAAAGATAAGCTACACTGAGTAACCAGGGACTCTGGTGTCTGAACAACGTGTTTCCTTGTGTCAAAAAGTGAATGCTATATCAGACTATTTTTAATTTAAACAAAAAAAAATGGTTTGGGGCTGACTCTATACTTTATTTCAAAAGGGGGGGGGGCATTTTTGTTTATCTTCAATACTTGCTTCTTTTTCTCCCAATCTTGCCCCATGAACTTAATGAGTAGGATTAATAGGCTTTATTGACACCTCAGACTTAACTTCAATATTTTCATCTTATTATTTGTTGTAAAACACAGTTTTTCTTAAACCTTTATTCCTCTAAATTGACCTTATATGCCTTAAACTATTTAAAATAACGACAGGGGTATTTTAGCAATACTTATCTAAAAGGTGCTCTTTTTCAAAAGAAAAAAATCTCAACTTTACCTTTTAAATGAACGGTGAATCTCGCTTTTTTACTTTATCCTTTCAAAACCCTCTCTCGTAAACCCTCTCTACGGTGCGTCTGCACCCTGCTCTCGCAGAGGTCGACACCTTCCTTCGGCTCCCTCCGCAGTGGATCCTAGCGCTCCAGCTAGCTCTATCCCTCTCCTACGACGCTCCGTCACCCTCCCTTCCTTCTTTCCGCCCTCGCCATGACTCCTCCGGTCACCCGTGGCAACAAGAAGGATGCGACAACCTCCAAGAAGGCCGCTGCTCAAGCTCCTACATCAAAGAAACCGCACACGGAAGGGCGTTTAAAGAGCATTGAGGACAGACCTGCTACTGAACCAGCAAAAAAGAGAGCCGTAGAAGCGCAGGGTTCACACAGCGACAAGGGCACACTGTAAGAACCTCCGGCCAAGAAAAAATGTTTGTCAGCCGTAGAAAAAGGGAAGGAAAAGCAAAGGCCAGCTCCTCCACAACCCATCTCTATCAGGGAAGAGGAAAGTGACCCAACCAGAATCCTGTTTCCTAGGTATGTGGATTTCAGTGACCACCAGATGCTTGACAATTTTCCTGAATTACTTCCCCTCATCGAGTTCCAAGGATGGAAGAATTTTTTGTCAGCACATATGGTGTACTACCCATTTCTGGTACAATAGTTCTACAAGAATTTAATTTATGACCCGAATCAGAAGGCCCTTAGGACTGAAGTTAAGGGCGTATAGATAAAATTGTCTACCAAGCTTCTTCATAAAGCCTTGCGTATTCCTCGGGTAGGAGTATTAGAATCTGAATTTTAAGTTGACTTGTCTGCTGCATACACCATACTAACGGGCAAACCCAGAAACCCTTAGGATGAAACTCAGCTCCTAGTGAGACACTTTGACACCAACCGGTTTCCCCCCTTGCAGCGTCTTTTGCACCACATGTGCACCACAATGCTTACCCCACAAGGGGGTGGCATGAGTAGACTTACAGAAACTCAGAGATTTATCTTCTGCTGCATATTCAACAACATCCAACTCCATCTTCTAGAGATTATTCTGCAGCTCATGGGAAGTTGTATAGGGCACAAGAGAAGTCTACCCTATGCTGCACATCTGACTGCCATATTTCAGAGAGTTGGCATTCCTTTAGACAATGAGAAGATGAAAGAAATCCCTAGGAGTAATGTTTACTGCATGAGATTTATTGAGAATTACATGCATTTCAAGAAGAAAGGAGACAGAATAGTAAGGGACTTACCTGGCCACCAGTCTGATCCTCCAGCAGCTGCAGCACAGCCAGCTCAACAAGACTCTCCAACACATGCACAATCTGCTCAGCAAACTACAGAGGAACATGTAGACCACTACGAGGAACAGTTCCATGTGGATGCTCACTTTGACTAGGAAAAACAGCAACAGCAGCAGGATGTACCTCAGGACACATATGTTGGTCCCATCATACCATTTGGGACTCTTCCCCCTCGGACTCCTCCATCTGACCCTACAGTTCATAATGAAGAAGAGGCTACTCCTCAATTCCACACTGAAGCCTCATCATCAAGAGGGCCTCAATCTACTGCCACATAAGGTCCAATGGGCATTCACCCAACTTTAATCAAATTTCTGACTGCACAATTTGGTAGCATGAACTCATCCTTTTTATAGCTCAGTCTGCAAGTGGCAAGGATGGAAGCAAGACAGATTCACTATGAGCAAGTCCAGACAAGTCGATGGAAGAAATTTGTCAACGACAAACACAAGTCTGATGGTAAACTATATGCATTTATGCACTTCCTGATAAATGTGTGTGAAAGAGCAGGGAGAGTCATGAAAAGACTACGAGAAATTCATGCTGAAACATAAGAAAAAATAAGTGAAATGGTCAGGCATGCCTATGATATCCGAGAAGATCAAGGCAACCTCAACATCAAGTGTGCCAGGCTGTTGGACATTGCCAATCACATTGCAGAACAAGTGGTTGCAGGGACCTTATCAATCAGAGAAGAAGTGGCCGCAGGGACCACTCAACTTGTCAATGCCACAGCTAATCTGTAAGGGATAGTTAATGCCAATACTACACGGCTACTTGATGCATCCAACCAGATGAAAGGAAAGGTGTATGTTGACTCCAACAAGCTCCTTGATGCCTCCTCAAAGCTTGCAGAAAAAGTCCATACTGATACAGTAATCATAGTGAACAGCACCACCAAAGCTGAAGCCAAAATGAATGGTGTACAACAAACTTGATATGGTTGGTACTAAAATTCTGGAACTGATTCATCTACATAAAGCCCAACTTCAACCAACCTTCGCAGACACAGGTGATGAATGGTGTCCTCCTCCTCAGACAGAAGCAACATCCTCTCGTCCCTCACCGAAAGGAACCCAACAGAGAGCACAGACAGAGTACATCTGTGACATGTTACACACCTGGCTGCTTGACATCAATGAGAATATCAAGACTCTTCACAAGTTTATTAAACACAGAGATGAGGTACTTACTCAGAAAGTTGAGTCTCTTGCTGCGACAGTTCTACAACTGCAAAAGCAATTCTCTAAAGACCAGCACCTTCACTTTCCCGGGAGCTCCAGCTCCATGCCTCCGACAGAGCTACCATTTCCTTCGCCCCCTCCTTGCTGATGACAAAGGGGGAGAAGCTCTGAAGACTTTTTGAGAGTGCTATAATCATCATCTAGCATAAGCATCTAGTTAGCCTTGCATCTAGATTTTAGTTTTGCATCTAGATAGTTTAATGTAAATGCTTGAATGCAAATCCTTGCTTGATATGTATGAAACTATGTTTGATCAATGGATCAAATGATTTTGTGCTGACATGTATAAGAATGGCCTTTTGTTGATTAACAAAAACGTTTCTGTCTGATGACTCTTCAACCAAAATGCTGTAATGATATATGAATGCTTAAAGATAATGATTCATGGTTGTCATCATCAAAAAGGGGGAGAATGTTGTGTCCTCGGGTTTTGATGATAACAAACCATAAATCATTATTAGATCTTTGTGAAATATATAACAAGTTTGGCTTAACTTCTAGACTGAACAATTATAGGAGAGAAACTCTAAGAGTGCCGACACCTCCCATAACGTGTCGACACCCCAAGAACAAATCCAAGTTGAAGCCGTTTCTGTCTGGGCTCTGGATTGACCAAAGTGTCGACACCTCTGAGCAACGTGTCGACACCCTAAGAACAAATCCATCTTGAAGCCATTTCTATATGGGCTCTGGAATGACCAAAGTGTCGACACCCTGTGAGAAAAGTGTTGAGACTTCAATTCCAAGGAGCAAAGTCTTACTTCCTTCAAGTGCGATGTCTTGAAACGTGCAAGAAAGTGTCGACCTGTCTAGCTTGGAAGCCTTGCTCTTTGAAGATTCAAGAGAGATGTGTCGACACCTTGACTGGAAGTGTCAACACCTTCGTGAATGCCCTGAACGGATCTGAATCTCGTCACATTCGCGTTTCCAGATCTGGAACCGGTCATGAAGGATCCGATCGCTCTTGGAAAACCGTTTCGGAAGTCGATAGGTTCAGAGGATCTATTTTGGCGACAGAAAGATCCTCCAGGTGTTGTCCTATTGTAGAGTTGGCCCCCCAACTACCCACAAACATGGGACGCACGAAACGTAAGTATAGGGAGTTGGTGAAAGTAGACTGGGCAGTGTACTACGATGTTTGAGCACACTCTCCTGGAGGAGATATGATGGGAGTTGACTTGGAGGCTAAGAAATACACAAAGATGAGGTGGAAGAGATCACACAGCCAAGAGCAGAAGAGAGCAACAAAGAAGCTTGCTCTGCGAGATTTCTCTTCTATGGTGCTGTTGGCTTGACGACAACACAGCAGATGGTCTTCTTCACCTCAAGAGGTCTCACAGCAAGGAAGAAATCATCTGTTGAAGCTTCATCAGGTGTCCTTGTGAGCTGGAAGCAAGATCATTATTTCCTCTTGAGGTCACGGCAAAGAACCGGGAAGAAGAAGAAGAGAACCCAGGAGTCATCCAGTTCTCTCCCAGGCAAGAGTTTTCATTCCCATAGAACTACATAGCCTTACTCGGTCTGGTTGTTCCTTTCATAGTTTTGTTTTTCTTTTCAAAACAAATACTCGTATTTTGTTCCTTACCTGCGAGTAGGAAGACAGACGGTGTGTTCACCGGTCTGTGGGTTTCGGGTTGTGTACCCACAAGCTGTGTGGCAGCGGAGTTGAGAGAGGTTGTCTCTCTGTTGGAAACTGTGAATCAGCGGTAGTGCATCGCACTAGTGAAGCCTCACCGAGTTGTGTGAGGGGTGGATGTAGGTCTCTGGATAGAGACCGAACCACCTTAAAACCTGTGTTCTGTGGCTTGTCTTCTTTTGAGCCTTGACGGTAGATGCTTAGTAGGAATGCTATTGTTCATCTCTCATGCATTTAGCTCATTAGCCAGCAACCATTTATGTCTTTACCGGTCCTAGTTTCTATCTAAATTTTATTTTCGCAAAGAAGGGGCTGATCTATTCACCCCTCCCCTTTAGATCTGCCTATCACCACGCATCAATTAACTGCACAGAATGCATGATGTGGCTGGAAACAGAATCATCCTTGGGTCAATAGAGACCCTCTAGCAGGCTAGTCCTCGAGGTATCTATAGACACGCCAACTTTGACATCATTTTGAGCATATATCCTATCTCATTGTAATGCCCTAATTTGACCCTTAAAGCGACTCATTTGAGTGATTTTTCTCATTTTTTCTTGATTTTTCAGCTTTTTCTAACTTTCCCACATATTTTCCTATTTTTCCAGATTTTTCAAATTTTTATGAGATTTTTCTCCAATTTTTCGGGGCCTTTTTAATTGGTGGCGATCGACTGGGCGCTCATTTCTAATTGGTGCCCTCCCGGGAGGGCGCCCATTTTTGTTTGTCATTTTTAGCTGATTTTATAAGATTTTCTAATTGGTGACACTCCGGAAGGTTACCAATTCCTAATTGGCGACCTGAGGGAAGGCGCCAATTCTTTTCTTCCTATTTTGAGCCGAATTCAGATTATTTTTTATTCTGTGACTGCCCAGAAGGTCGCTAATTCATAAATGAGCGCCCGGACAACAACTCGCCAATTTCCTTGCCTTATTTTGAGCTTTTAATTCTGTCCAAAATTAGTATTAATTCCTTATTGGCGACCAGACCATGGGTGCCAATTCTTTACTAATTTTGTAAATTCCTAATCCTTCCTAAATGGCTTAGAATTAGCGGCACTTCGAGCGGGCACTATTTTAATTAGCGACCACTATGGTGGTCGCCCATTCTTGTAGAATTCCAAACCCGAGCAGAACCTCCTTCTTTCTCCGTTTTCAGCTCCTTTTCCACGTGGGAAAGGGTCCTTAGGCTTTCTAAGGTTGAAGGGACACTTGAACATGGAATATCCTCTTCCAAATCTAATTAAAACTTGATTTCCTAATTTTTCTTGGATTAAACTCTGAATTTTGGCCCTATAAATAGAACCCCTCTCTCCCTTGTGTAAAAGGTGGTTCAATCAATTCAAGGGGAAGTGCTGCCGGTCTGAAGGCTCAAGGAGGGACGCTCCCATGTGCTTAAAGCTTCATCCCTTGGAGTTCTTCTTCCTCCTTTGAAATCTAAAGCCCCTTTTGGAGAAATAATCCAATAAGCCAATTCTTTCCCTTACTTCTTTTTTTCTTTTCATGCATCTTAATTAGTTCATGCATCATATCATATTCTTCTTTCATTATTTTTATCTCAACATTGAGATCCTCTCTTAGTGCAACACTTGCACCCTCCCTTTTATCATTGCATCATCTTTTATCCACCCTTTGCATAGGGGTTTAAAGCCCAAACACCAACAAGGTGTGTTTATGCTCATGCTTTTCATATTGTTTATCTTAAGAACTTGATGGTATACACACCATATCTCTAATTCATATCTTTTTTTGTTGGTTTGTTATTTTTGCAAGGGTAATCAAATAAGAAGAACTCTCTTCATCAATCGGCCGATAGGAAGAGAAGGTACACACTCACAATCTCCCTCGCTTCTTTTGAAAGATATTTATTCATGATCCCTCCTTTTCTTGATTGCTATATTCATATGATGTATCCCCTCTTGCGATCACTCTCCATATTAGCAACCACGCATGCTCCCCTATTTCTTCCTCTTTCCCCTTCTTTTCCCCCTATTCATGCATATTGTTAATTAATTTTCCTAAGTGGTTATTTCTATAATCTACAAATTGGCGATCACGGTGGAACTACCTTTTATTTGTCTTTGATTACCCTTCTCCACTTGGCACCTACATGTGCCATCTCTTTTTACACACACGGTGCATCCCTCTTTGTGCTCCACGTAGCACTTTTTTCTTATTATTTTCATCCCTTGTCCACCACGTGCACAACCCCCCATGTGATTGTTAATTTGATAGATTTTAGAAATTCTATTTTTTTTCTTTTCTTCTTCTTCTCTTAAAAAAAAGATGTTTGAGTATGCCATGCCTTATTTCACATTCTTATTGATTTCCATGATCCATGTCATGTGATTGTGAGTGTTTTTCCTTTCCTTCCATTGGTATCTTCATTTTTAAAGCTTTCTGGCCGTGGAGATAGTTGTTGTGATAAGAAGAATTTGCGCCCATACAGTGGGCGCCATTTCCTGAATTGGCGCCACTGTCCCAGGCGCAGATTCCCTATTTTCTAAAAAAAATGGAATTAGCGCCCAGGCAGAGGGCGCCCATTCCGAATTGGTGCCCACTGTCAGGGCGCCAATTCCCTATTTTCTAAAAAAAAGGAATTAGCGCCCAGGTAGAGGGCGCCCATTCCGAATTGGGGCCCACTGTCAGGGCACCAATTCCCTATTTTCTAAAAAAAAGGAATTAGCGCCTAGGCAGGGGGCACCCATTCTGGAATTGGTGCCCACTGCCCTAGGCTCCAATTGCCTGTGTTTTTTACAGAACCCCCTATTTCTGTGACGTGTTTGGCATGATTCTTGCACACCTCTGTTCATACATGTATGTTCTCTTCATTTTGCATTAGTTCTTGCATTTAGGACATCTTCACTTGAGAGACCTCCTCTCTCCCCACTCTTAGGATCCCCTACCCTCTCTTGATAAAGGAAGGACCCTCCATTGAGCATTCTATCTCATTGGACTAGAAATTCTTAAACCAAGCCTCCATAAGTCCCCGCATCCGTGGATTCCCTCACAGACGCCGAGCAGGTTGTACCTTAAAGTTTCCCGGGATTAGTTGGCCTATACGTGGCAAGAGAGTGTACCTAGTTGGCATTGAAGCAAAATCACATTGAAACTAGGTTCTTGCCTTGAGTGGATCATATCATACTTTGTCAAAAATCATTCAATTCACCAAGGTTCAATTAAGAAAAATCAAGCGTAAACATCTAACTTGTTTGACATCTTTGTAACTTGTCTTGATTGAATATTATTTGTTTGCATAATGTTTCACTTTGATAATCAAACCAACATGTTTAATCCCAATCATATTCATGAGGATGATCAACCTAGCGCATCTTATGATCCTCAATTTTATAATCCTCACCGCATTTTTTCTAAGGGACCACATCCTCATTCTCATGGTTTTGCCCGACCTATGAGCAATTATCCATCTCATGGTCCCTTACATCAATTGCAAGCCACTATTCCCCCGGGACCATCTCCTCCACATGATGTGAAGGTTTCCCAAGTCCCTCATGCATTAGACCATCTCACCCCTCAACAAATCCAAGCCCTTAAGGCTATTGTTAAGGGAGCATCTTCTTCTCCTCCTCCTTCCAATCCCTCACGGGTGGCCCATCACCCACCTTCTTCATTTCATCCACGGGTGGCCCATCACCCACCTTCTTCTACACATACTCCCGTTCGGGTGACCCATCACCCGCCTCACTGTTTTCCTCCACCTTCCTCTACACATGCTCCTTCTCGGGTAGTCCATAACCAGCTTCCTTCTATCCCTCCTCCTTCGCGGTCCCAAGGCCCTTATGGTCCTTGTAACTCGACCCGTCTGGGTCCTTTTTTGGGTTAACCCCTCCAAGCTCCTCCAAGGCCTCAATGCCAAACTCCTACTTCACATATTACACCCCTCCAGTAAACTTTTCTTGGTAAAATTACTTCAATGGAGGAACAACTAAAGAGGGTCTCGAGCCCGCGGCCTCCTCCTCCTCCTCCTTCTCAAATTCCCCTTCATGCATTCATGAATGAAATCACTAAGATGGAGAAAGATTGGAAGGAGAGGAGAGATAATGACATCGACAATCTAAGTGAGCAAGATATTTTGACAAGTGTTAATGGTCAAGTGGACGCCGTCCGCCCTCCTCCACCCATTCACACCACACATTCATATGGCCCTTCGCCTCCACATTCATATACACAAAGCTCTCCACAAAATCCTCCACATTACATTCCTCCATCACCCATCATTATGCCTCCACCACGGCGTCCACTTGAATTTCATGATGATGAAGAATTGGAGATGGCATGTGCACATGATGATGAAGTCTTTCAAGAGGCACCCACTCCGAGTTTCCTTCATTTTTCTCTCCCTCCATTACCCGAAGAACCTCCTGCTCAAGACGTTGCCACCGTCCCCAATCCCGTTTACGAAACCAATTGGTGCTACGATGATGGGTCGATACTCCAATCACCCACGCCGACGCATCATGAACTTTCCCCGACCTTTCAAACCTCTCGCGCTACCAAAATCTGACGCTTCTTGCACACTAAGCCTCCCTCTTCTATACCTCCAACCATACCATTAACCTCCATACAATTAGCCTCCACACCATTGGCCTCCGCCGAACTTACCGCTAAACCTCAACCAATAAACTCCACATTGCCGTCACATTGTCCCTCCATTATGCCCATAAGTCAAAAGCCAATCCTTCTTATCTCTCCACTCAACCCTTCGCCCGAACCCGTGGCTAATCTTGAGCAGGATCCACCCCCTTTTGCACTCGAGCCAACCCCATTCGCTTCCAAGCAAGGGGAGAAGCCCGACGTGCTCGAAACCCCGCTTTTACCTACCCTTCCACTAGCGCCATCCATTAAACCTTCATTATCCATTGAGCCTACCGCCTCCATCTCGCCTCCTTTCCCTCGGAGTGGGCGTATTACTACAAGCGCATGTGCCGAGAGTATTCAAGAGCCGGGCAAGAAGGATTTGGCCACGGCTATGTTGTTCCAAAGCCAAGAGTTTATTTGCCATATGCCGATCTGCATTCTTGTGTCAGGCATCTTTGAAAAGGCTAAGTCCCCACTGATACTCACTATGAAAAGTTCTCAAGAGTTGATGCCATGTCGGCCCAATGCCATTGTCAAAATCTCTTTGCTCATTGGTCAACATTCTTTCAAAGCTCTCATTACCCCTTGTTCCATCATTATACAACTTCCCATCAAAGAGAAGGGGTTCTCTTCTTGCATTACCATAACACATTCTGCTAACAATGAGAGCACTTGCGCATTATTTCCATCCTTTGAGCCGTTCGGCCGGGCACATTATCTGCCATGGAGGGGCAGACATTTTTTTGCTAAGGGGGCTTCCGTTACCCTATCCACTTTCTAATCTATTTCACCCACATTTTTATTAACCACCACTTTCTCTTCATGGGCCACTCATGGGGTGAGAAGGAGACTTTCTTCCTTGAACTCCTTGCATCCTTTGCATTCCATGCATTCATCACATTTCATGCATTTGCATTTATCCTTCTTTCCCGGGTTTTTGGACCCGTATCTTCCCCTCCAGAACCTCCGGATCTTCCCCATTCTATCTCTCTTAACTCACCTTCATCTCCGGAATCCTCGGATTTTTCATCTCTTTTGCTGGGGCACCACGCCCCTTTTTACTCCCACCTCTGGAACCTCCAGATTCCTTTCTCCTTCTTGGGCATTGCGTCCCATGGTATCTTCCCCCTCCGGAACCTCCGAATTCCCCATCTCATCCCCTTATCCTTTCCGGGCATCGCACCCCTTTCTACTTTCTCCCTCCGGAACCTCCGGACTTACCTCTTCTCACGGGGCATCGCACCCCCCCTATTTTCTCCTTCCGGCACCTCCGGATTATTCTCCCCTCCCTGGGCATCGCGTCCCTCAATACTCTATTCCTCTGGAACCTCCGGATTCCTTTCTCTTCCCAGGGCATCGCGCCCCTTTCTATCTTCTTCCTCCGGAATCTCCAGATCTTTTCTTCCCTTTCCTCTGATTTATCTTCCTACTTCTCCACGACATCGCGTCTTTTGTTCTTTTCTTCCTCTTAAATCATCTTTTTCCCTACCTCTTCCCAGGACGTCGCGTCCCTCGGCACTTTATTCCTCCGGAACCTCCGGATTCTTCCATGTTGTGTCCCTGTGATTTTGATGATAGCAACATTATGAGTCACCACATGAGCATGCATTACTAAATTATTGATTGATTGCATTTATGGTTTAGATGATAGCAACATGTTGTGGTTAAGCCTGCATCCCGGCATCTGTGCATATGGTAGGACTACACTCAAGTCTATCCATGCGTTCATTTAGCTGGACTATTCATATAGCACAGTCAGTGCATGTCTTGCGTCGGTGCATATGTGCACTTGGTGCAATGTTGGTCGGTGAACACAGCATACTCAGGTCGGTGCATATAGAAGATCGGTGCAAGTTTTACTTGGTCTGCATACTAGTGTTGGTGCTAGTTTATCTGAGGAAGGTGCATTCCTTGCCTCGGTGCAAGTTTTGTATTTCACATAATAAGTCCTCACCTCGGTGCAAACCTTGCCTCAGTGCAAGTCTTGCATTACTCACACTAGAGTCAGTGCATTGCGTCTCACGTTTCATGTCTTAGAACATATGAAGTCCAAGCACATTTTAAGGTCCGAGCACAATTGTGTCTCATGTTGCGTCTTAGCATGTTTCAGGTCTGAGCACTTATATGTCTAAGCACTGTGCGCATGTAGGAGTCAAGGTTGGTGCAATCATTATTCCAGCACGCGACCAAGTCTGTGCATGTTTAAGCTCTAGGCACAGCAAGTCGGTGCAACACTTGTTGTCGCATGCCATCAAGTCGGTGCAACCTTTGCACCGTGCACATAAAGTCTGTTCACATCTCTTAGGCAAGTCTCGCATGTGCATAGATAAGTCGGTGCAACTTTCATCTCTGGCTCGATTAGGTCTGTGCAATGCTTGTACTCTGCGTATTCATAGTCAGTGCATCTGTTGGCCATGTACTAGAATCAAGTCTGTGCATATGCTTGCTTGTAAACACTGAGTCTGTGCATGTGTGTGTGCAGTTTGTGCATTTCTTAACTCTGCATTCAGGATTTGTCTGTGCATACTCTCTTGAATAACACCTACTGAGCTCGTGCACACTAGCTTGTATGCCTTATTAAGTCTATGCATTTGACTGCTGTGTGAACAGATTTTCATATGGATGAGCTTTAAAGTCGAAGCATCCCTTCTCTGCACAAGCAAGTCAATGCAACGTCTTTGCCAGCACGACTACTCTAGCAAGTCGGTGCAATGCCTTCACCAGTACGACCAGGAATTACAAACTAAGTTGGTGCATGCATTTATATGGAACTTAAGCACGCAAGTGATCATTTGAGGAAAACCTTGGTTCGAGTATCTTATGTACACCTGAGTACCTTACTTACGAGGATCAGAAGAACAGGAGCACATGAGAAAAGTGGAATAAACAATTGGCACGTGATCCAAGGCTGACCATTATTCGAAGAAGCTACCACGTGGATAGCTAAACATTGAGATTCTGACACGTGGCTAAAAGCTTCCTGAAGCTTCTTGGCGGGAACGAGCCTTCCACACTCCGAGTACGTGAGCTCGTGGGTCCCAGACAAAATGAATATAAAAGACCTTCCTCCTGCGAACAAGACATATTTCTAGCAGAAAAAGAGAAGAACATGAATCATCTGAGAGCAGTGGCAGAGCAGAGAGAAAAGAGAGAAGAGAAAGAGAATGCTAAGGAAGGAGAAGAGAGAGTTTTCCTTGAAGACTTGGTTTGGAATTGCTCTTCGGAGCTACAGTTGTTTTTATTCTTGTTTTTGTTTTTCGTTTGTTCTTTCCATCTGCTCAGTGTGTTTTTTCGATTCTCTGATTTGAGGTCGGGGTTCCTCCTGTGGACTCAGGAGAAGAGAGACTTGGGTCTCTGGTTGCTAGTGACTGGGTGTCGCTAGTGGTTCCTTTCGGTTTGGAGGAAGGGAGGATTGGTCCTCCGGTTTGCAAGTGACTGGGTGTCGCTTGTGGTTTCCCTCTGGTTTGAAGGAAGATAGACTTGGGTCTCTGGTTGCTAGTGACTGGGTGTCACTAGTGTTTCCTTCCGAGTTGGAATAAGAGGGGAGTGTGTTCCTCTGGTTCAAGTTGTTAAGCAGCGTTTGTAGGCAAGCTGTGACACCCAGCGGTTTCAAGATGTTTGGCAGTAGTAAGCCACACTCTGGTTGGAGTGTGGGGTGGATGTAGGTCTGGAGGACCGAACCACCTAAAACTCCTCTTGCATCGTGATCTGATTACCTCTCTGAGTTTGCTAGATTCATGTTTAGGATCGCGATCTAATTGCTTTTCACTCACGGTAGATGAATGCTTGGGATCGGTTCAATTTCATAGAATTATTGTGTTTGCTGGGCATGTTGGTTAAGTGTTCTATCATGTGTCTCATTAGAACATCTATTTAGATCAAGCTGTTTTACTGTGTTCCAATATTCTACAGTTTTATTCATGCTAAGTGCCAAAGTAAGATCATTGGTTGTGCATGCTAAGTGTTCGAAAGAGATTCACATTAGGTTGACTGATTAAGTGTTTGAGTGTGAATCTTACTAGAACACCTGCATTACTGAACCATAGTTTTTATTTCCGCAAGATTTTATGAGTTCAATGATAATTGTGATCTAAGATTCAAATTGGGCAAATATTTTTTAAAGGGGATTCATTCACCCCCCCTCTGAATCCGGTCCTTGCACTCTAACAATTGGTATCAGAGTGGGTTGCTGTGTTATCGGATCCAACGATCCGCAGTAGATCCTACATCTTCCTTGGTACTTTTCAGAGTGGATCTCTGACCGTTCCAGATCCAATGATCTACAGTTGGTCTTGTCGTTTAGTGTTCGGTGCTTCACTCGGTTTTGGTGCCTTGCTTTGCAAAAATCTGATCTCAGTGCATTTCTCACTTTGTCCTTAGGCCTATATTTGGTCAGTTATTTTTCAATAGCTCATCAGTAGTAATGATTTCGATCTATGGCTGAAAAACTTGCATCGATATGTAAGAGCCACTGATCCTGATCTATGGAATGTAATTATTCACGGTCCACATAAACTATCGAAAGATAAATCTAAATGGACTAATAAGGATAGCTAGAAAGACTATGTCAACTCTAGAGCATTAGATCTGATGAAAACATCAATTGACAGAACTCTAATTTCGTGTGTTTCATCTTGTAGGTCTGCTAAAGAAATCCTGGACAAATTGAAGATTACCAGGAACTGCAATACATGTCTGATAGTTGATAATGATGGACTGCAAGAAGAAAGTGAAGAAGAAGATGAAGATGAGGTACCTTCTGAATTCGATAATTATATTGTGGATGATTGGATTGGAGCATACAATGATTTGCTTGGTTCTTGCGAACAATTGAGAAAATGAAATAAATCTCTGAAAAAGAAGTTAAATGATCATGTGAATGCTAATTCTGGAGGTGAGGACATGGAACTCCTAAAAACAGAAAATGACATATTTAGAAGACAACTAAAAGATTTTGATTATGTTACTTCAGATCTAGATAATTTGAAATCTGAAAAAGAAACGCTGATGAAACAAATTGGTTTACACAAAAAGGAAAATCAAGAGCTTGCTTGTGAAATTTTTGAACTAAAGGAAAGACTTAGTTTGATTGATGATGATCAGGCTCATAACAATAATGTAGTTCAGAATGAAAAACTGGTAAAAGATTTAGAGTGTGTTAGCTCTGAATTGAATGTCTTAAAATCTGAGAATGAATGTCTTAGGAAACGGTGCCTAAAAGCCAATGCTGAAACATGTTTTGTTGAATCTGCTTGCAAGGATTGCTCATGGCTCAAAGAAGTTAATGAGAGTCTTCATATTGATCTTGAATGGTATAAGGATCTAGTTGCCTCATTAAGAGATGAAAATAATGAATTGCTCAACAAAAGTTTGGAAACTGAACAGAGAGAAGAAGTACTAATAAAACAGCTAAGCTCCATGACTAATGCCGAAAATTCTACTGAACAAATAAAAAATCTGAAATCTGAAAATGAAAGATTGAAATTGATACAAAAAGGGAATGAAGAGTTGAAGCAGTTCAACACGGCTATGTCAGAGAGACTGCTTGCTCTAGAAAGAGGAAAATGTATTGTTGATGGAAATCAATTTGAAAATGAGCTCAAACTCAAACAGGAAATTGAAACATTGAAAAATCTGAATGATGTTATGCATCGACAAATCATTTCCTGTGAAGAAGAGATAACAAACTATGAAATTCAGATTTCATCCCTTCAAACAGAAATAATGAATTTAAAAAACTCCTTGTCTAGATTTGTTAAAGGGAAGGACAATCTTGACAAGATTCTTGGAGTCAAAATAAATGTTCATAAGGAAGGGTTGGGCTATAACCCTTTGAATAAAAAGAAAATTGAAAATTCAAATCAAAATTCCGTGGCTTCCTGTTCTACTTTACCTCTCTTTCAATTTACTGCTCAAAAAATTGAAAATCAAAATAAACATTCAAAAAAGGCTAAAAAGTAGAAAATGAATGTTAATTTGAATAAAGTCAAAGCTGTCTCTGTTAGTGCTGTTAAATCTATAAATTCTGTGGATAATTGTCCCACTCATTCAAATGCACATAGAAAAATTGGTTCTTGTTATTACTGTGGTAAGAATGGGTATTTCATGGATGAGTGCCTTGTCTTGAAACAAGATGATAGAATGCATGCTAAGAATTCTTACGTTAAGAAATTTCCTAGTACTCAAAAAAAGGGCATCATATGTTTTAAGTGTGGCAAGGTTGGCCACACTGTTGCTCAATGCTGGCATGCTCAGGGAAAGAAACTTAATTCTAAATTTGTTAAACTCCCTGCTAATGGAAATAAATATGGTAGGAGGAATGACTTGTATGCTAAATTTCCTGTTAATCATCATGATTTTAATAAGAACAAAAATGCTTCAATAAACCAGCACATCACATGTTTCAATTGCAACAAGCCTGGTCACAAGGCTATTGAGTGCTGGTCAGGGAATCATTGGAATAATTTTGGTTCTAGGGGTAAGCACATCAGGTGCTTCAAATGTGGAAAGTATGGCCATACAGTCCAAGACTGTTGGCATGCTCAAGGAAACTTAGTTAAATTCAATGAATTCCCTGTAAGAAGATAGACTTTTGATAGGAGCTTTATCAGAATAAACTCTTCATGCTTTAATTGTGGCAAACTAGGTCATAAACTTGCTAACTGTTGGCAAACTGACAAGAAGAGACAAAATGTTCATGTAAACAACAGAAAACTCCATGCTCATGCACATAGATCTCATGCTTCTATTGATGTGCATCATAAGATCAGAAAATCTGCTGTTTCATGTAGATACTATGGTAAATTCAGACATTCCATGGCTAATTGTTTTCTGATGGAATTTGACGACAATCTAGCCAAGAAATTGTTTAGAACACCTGTTAGGGGCAATGCAGGACCCAAGGGTGCTTGGGTTCCTGCTGGATCAAAGTAATCTGCTATTTTGCAAGTGTGCCTTGGGATGGAATAAAGGGGTTAATAAACCAAGGCACTTAAGAATGAAAACCCCAGGATTGCACTCTTCAGGTCATTTCTGAAAACCTGTTTTAAATACTGTTTGCTGAAATTGTGTGTTCTAGATATTTGCATATCATATTAATCCATTTATGCATAATTAAAATCACTCAAAAATTTGAAATCATCATGAAGTCTAAGGTAGTCTTTCTCAAGTTGCATTGCATATCTGATCCATAAGCATGAATCATAAAATCATGTTTTCATCATTCATTGCATATAATGCATTTAGTCAGGGGGAGATTAGCCGCCCTTGTATGTTGGTCATGTCTCTCATGTTCGTGTTCTGGAAATGATCTTAGGAGAGTCATTGGATATGCACACATGTAGTATAATGCATTTCATGTCATTTAAATTGAAAATTGAAAAAGAAATGACTCATCGCATCTAGACAGGGGGGGCTGTGTAGACTCATTGGTCTTCTTCAAACTGAATCCTTCTTGTCAAGTCACTTACATCACTCTCTCACTCCTATATGTTGACTGATTTCAAAATTTTCAACATCTGAATTCATACAATCTGTGAAGTTGAAATCTCTGATTGCCAGTCTCCAAGTTACTGAAATTGTGAATCTCATAGAATTTTTCTCTCTTGATCAACTGCATGCTGAACTGCATTGATTTATTAATGCTCAACTCTTGCTTTCATTGTGACTGATCAGTGTTATGTTTATGATTAGTTGTTTGGTTGTATTGATTGAATTGATCTGAGAGAGATATAAATTTGTGTACCTTGTTTATAAATCTAAAACCTTAAAAGAAACTCCTATCATATAGGTTTAAGAATAACTAATGATCTAGTCTGGTATAAGTCTAATGTATTCTTGAATTTGAAAAACCTGAAAGTATCTGAATCACAAGTTTTAATAAATTTTAACCAACCGTTTCATGTAATCTCTTGACAAAATCTTCTGAAATCTAAAAATTTGATATCAAGATTACTTTGGCTAAGATACATGTTGGTAGTATTGTTCTTAAACATTAAATCTGTCTGAAGTTGACTAAAAAGAAAGATAAAAATCAGAGTAATGACTTTGATCACTGAGAAGCTGGGTCCTCTTTCAAAGA
The DNA here is from genome assembly GCA_022559845.1 of Amorphophallus konjac. NCBI lineage: Eukaryota > Viridiplantae > Streptophyta > Magnoliopsida > Alismatales > Araceae > Amorphophallus > Amorphophallus konjac. The sequence continues at coordinate 149,826,269 of CM040118.1, forward strand.
AATGGAGTAAACCCATGTCATGAAGTGCCACAGTTATCTCTGGTATAAAAATAATTAAAAAAAAATCTGATAGAGCAATGGCATAGTTGTGTTGAATAACTGGGGATTCCTTTCTTTAATCAAGGTGTCTCCTCATGTAAAAAGACACTTCTATTGCTAACTCTATTCTCATAACTGAGAGGCAATACAGTTATTTCACTGAGTAACTAGGTCACTTCACCTGAGAGGTGTTGTGCCTCATGTAAGAAGGTGTTGATCAACTAAGATTGCTCAGGAAAAATAAAGTGCTGATCAAAAGTAAATCTTAAAATTTCTTGCAAAGAATAGTTAGCTTCACATGCAATTAAAGGTGTTTAATCTCAATACTACATTGTGTAACTCTCAAAGGAGTTATTGATAATAATTGAGTAAGATGGAAGATGATTAAACTGGAGTGTTGCATGATTAATTGGTTCACCTTTATTAAAACTTAGTTTCAGATATGAGTAATGAATTTGATTGACAAATTTGGTATACATCATGCTTAAACCAGTTTTGTCATGCAGGATTAATTCATAAACCCTTATGATAGGAGAGTCTATATTTATGTGGATTTATAACAGTGGTACCTAAATTAAAAATTTCTTCTGATCAGTTTCACCTCTGACAACTTAATCATCTTGCGCATCTGCTTATTGATCATCACTTGCACTATGATTGTCAGATATTGTTCATCTTCTGTCGAGTTATTCTTGAGAGATCTTGTGCTTGATTGTTTCTCTGTCCCTGTGACTGCTGATTCCACTTTTTTATCCAGGGGGAGTTCTAGCTCTTATAGATCTTCATGTTATGTCAAAGGGGGAGAATTTAAATCAATCATTTCATGCATCATTATCTTTCTCTCTCCTACAACCTATCTTTTTTGATGACGCCAAAGGGGGAGAATAGTTTGATAGGAGTCAGTGTAACTCATAGTGTTGCCATCGTCAAAAAGGGGGAGATTGTTGTGTCCCTGTGATTTTGATGATAGCAACATTATGAGTCACCACATGAGCATGCATTACTGAATTATTGATTGATTGCATTTATGGTTTAGATGATAGCAACATGTTGTGGTTAAGCCTGCATCCCGGCATCTATGCATATGGTAGGACTACACTCAAGTCTGTCCATGCGTTCATTTAGCTGGACTATTCATATAGCACAGTCAGTGCATGTCTTGCGTCGGTGCATATGTGCACTTGGTGCAATGTTGGTCGGTGAACACAGCATACTCAGGTCGGTGCATATAGAAGATCGGTGCAAGTTTTACTTGGTCTGCATACTAGTGTTGGTGCTAGTTCATCTGAGGAAGGTGCATTCCTTGCCTCGGTGCAAGTTTTGTATTTCACATAATAAGTCCTCACCTCGGTGCAAACCTTGCCTCAGTGCAAGTCTTGCATTACTCACACTAGAGTCAGTGCATTGCGTCTCACGTTTCATGTCTTAGAACATATGAAGTCCAAGCACATTTTAAGGTCCGAGCATATATGTGTCTCATGTTGCGTCTTAGCATGTTTCAGGTCTGAGCACTTATACGTCTAAGCATTGTGCGCATGTAGGAGTCAAGGTTGGTGCAATCATTATTCCAGCACGCGACCAAGTCCGTGCATGTTTAAGCTCCAGGCACAGCAAGTCGGTGCAACAATTGTTGTCGCATGCCATCAAGTCGGTGCAACCTTTGCACCGTGCACATAAAGTTTGTGCACATCTCTTAGGCAAGTCTCAAATGTGCATAGCTAAGTCGGTGCAACTTTCATCTCTGGCTCGATTAGGTCTATGCAATGCTTGTACTATGCGTATTCAAAGTCAATGCATCTGTTGGCCATGTATTGGAATCAAGTCTGTGCATATGCTTGCGTGTAAACACTGAGTCCGTGCATGTGTGTGTGCAGTTTGTGCATTTCTTAACTCTGCATTCAGGATTTGTCTGTGCATACTCTCTTGAATAACACCTACGGAGCTTGTGCACACTAGCTTGTACGCCTTATTAAGTCTATGCATTTGACTGTTGTGTGAACATATCTTCATATGGATGAGCTTCAAAGTCGAAGCATCCCTTCTCTGCACGAGCAAGTCAATCCACCGTCGTTGCTAGCACGACTACTCTAGCAAGTCGGTGCAATGACTTCGCCAGCACGACCAGGAACAGCAAACTAAGTCGGTGCATGCATTTATATGGAACTTAAGCACACAAGTGATCATTTCAGGAAAACCTTGGTTCAAGTATCTTATGTACACCTGAGTGCCTTACTTAACGAGGATCAGAAGAATAGGAGCACATGAGAAAAGCAGAATAAACAACTGGTACGTGATCCAAGGCTGATCATTATTCAAAGAAGCTGCCACGTGGATAGCTAAACATTGATATTCTGACTCGTGGCTAAAAGCTTCCTGAAGCTTCTTGGCGGGAACGAGCCTTCCACACGTCGAGTACATGAGCTCATGGGTCCCAGACAAAACGAATATAAAAGATCTTCCTCCTGCGAACAAGACAGATTTCTAGTAGAAAAAGAGAAGAACATGAATCATCTGAGAGCAGTGGCAGAGCAGAGAGAAAAGAGAGAAGGGAAAGAGAATGCTAAGGAAGGAGAAGAGAGAGTTTCCCTTGAAGACTTGGTTTGGAATTGCTCTTCAGAGCTACAGTTGTTTTTATTCTTGTTTTTTTTTTTCATTTGTTCTTTCCATCTGCTTAGTGTGTTTTTCCTATTCTCTTGTTTGAGGTAGGAGTTCCTCCTGTGGACTTAGGAGAAGAGAGACTTGGGTCTCTGGCTGCTAGTGACTGGGTGTCGCTAGTGGTTCCCTCCGGTTTGGAGGAAGGGAGGATTGGTCCTCCGGTTTGAAAGTGACTGGGTGTCGCTTGTGGTTTCCCTCTGGTTTGAAGGAAGAGGGACTTGTGTCTCTGGTTGCTAGTGACTGGGTGTCACTAGTGTTTCCTTCCGGGTTGGAAAAAGAGAGGAGTGTGTTCCTCTGGTTCAAGTTGTTCGGCAGCGTTTGTAGGCAAGCGGTGACGCCTAGCAGTTTCAAGCTGTTTGGCAGCAGTAAGCCACACTCTGGTTGGAGTGTGGGGTGGATGTAGGTCTGGAGGACCGAACCACCTAAAACTCCTTGTGCATCGTGATTTGATTACCTCTCTGAGTTTTCTAGATGCATGTTTAGGATCGCGATCTAATTACTTTTCACTCACGGTAGATGAATGCTTGGGATCAGTTCAATTGCATAGAATTACTGTGTTTGCTGGGCATGCTGGTTAAGTGTTCTATCATGTGTCTCATTAGAACATCTGTTTAGATCAAACTATTTTACTGCATTCCAATCTTCTACAATTTTTGATGGGGACATCAAGGCAAGACCGTCCGCATTTTATTTGTATTTATGTCCTTTCATATTTGTATATATACCCCTGTGTTATATGGGTACGCAATTGTAAGTCTTATTGGGTTTATATGTAAAATTCTAGTAGGCCCAAGCAAGGGGGCCCTCACCCCTTTCCCATTGGTCCACCTAGACCATGTGGGGTTGGTCAACCATCCTAGGTGGCCATCTAGAAGGTTGGAATGCCAATTGACCACATGGGAGACAAGTGGATTAAAAATTCAAAGGTAGGCTACCTACCTCACCTACCTTGTCCCCCCATTAGAATTAATTAGGAATTTCATTTTTTTATTTTATTTGAATCAAATATGAAGTCCCTTAAATGCCCCTCCAGATCCTAGATCTAAGGGTATTCATGGTCTTTTTTTATTTATTATATAAGTCATGTATTTCTATTATTCTAGAATTAATGAAAGTGAAAAAAGTATTGTGCAAGAGCCCCCCCTTGTGAGAATTTCGACCCTCTCTCTTTCTCCCTCTGGTTTTCTTCATCCCCAACCTCATTTCTAGAGTGGTATCCCTTCTATCATCCTCTCTTCACCTCCGGTAATCATCTGTGCCGCCGCCGCCGCCGTTCGTGCCGCCATCGAGCCACCGTCGGAAGTTCTGTCCAGGTTCTGTCCTGCTAGATAGAAGGCCACTTAGAGAATTACTGCTTTCCACCCCGACATCCTCTTGATCTAAAATTTTTAGAGGTTGTTTCTATCTTGAATCCCCACCTCCACTTAAATTTTCACGTCCAAACTCTTCCATTTAGTAATTTTCTATTTTCATTCATTTTGCATTCCCAGATCTGTTTTGTCTCTGTCTACAGTGACAACAGCTCTGAGTTTCCCATCTCCGACCACCTTTTTGAATTTTTCAAATCCTCCCAATTTTACTGGGAGTTTTGTCCATCATCCCCTACATCCACCATTTTTCCTGTTTTTTGATCTGCCCTCTATCTATTTTTCAAAATTTGTGTTCTATCTCTACTATAGTGCCTTTAGTCAGATTCCAGATCCGACCCCCTGTTAGTGAAAAAATCCTATCAATTCGTAGCCACATCAAAACTTTTCCAAACCAGTTGTTCCGTCTTCCTTGCTCAATTTCCTACACCTTTCATGAAGACCTCAAGAGCTGAATTAGACATCTACCCTGCGGTCAATGACAGTTCTCAGAGGACAGCCCTGCAGATCTGAGAGTTAAGCCACTATACAACAGCAACCTTTAAAATTCGCCAATTGGAATTACAAGCTTTGTTATTTTTCTGTAATCACAGATGGTTGAAGCCCTTCGAAGCAGCTTTCCAACGGCGCTAGTTTCGTCGCATTCCGACGTCGGGGCTGATCGCAGTGTCCGTTCTCGCCGAAGCGCGCGCCAGAAAATAGAACTGGCAGATCCGTGGCCGGTCATTCCGACCGGTGCCGAACGGAGCCGCCTGGCCTCCAGCCAGCGAACCAGCGTGCCGCCAGCCCAGGGAACACTTCCACAAGTGTCCCCACCACAGTGGTGACACCGGGTCCCGCACGGTCCCTCCGGACAGCACGTGGGCCCCACCGTCACGTGTTCGGGTGCTGCCGAATCAACGTGAGAAGCCGCCTGTCAACCCGAATTCGGTCCTCCCGGACCCCATTGTGTAGCCCTTTACCTCCCTGTGTGGAGTGGGCAGCGATTTGTATTGCTGTAATCTTGTGTATTATTGTTCCGGGAGTACGAGTTTCGGCCGGGTCCGTCGTCCCCACGCCGAGCGCGTGGAGGTATCGTCCTCGCTCCTTACTTGGCATTTTGCTTAATTTCATATATGCTTGTTTATGCCGCTGCTAGAGAGCATGATAGGGTAATTAGCTCACTTTCTATTTATATCACCGCTGCTGCGAGAGAGAGCGTTACCGTCCCGTGACCCGATCCGGGCACGAAAGAGAGAGCCGACCACCCTAGCTCACTGCCGGTTTCTCAACCGCGCACGTCCGACGCTTCCCTCGTTAAGGGACGATCGCGAGCTTGTCGTGTCCGTGGTCCCGTTCCGCATCAATTTGGTATCAGAGCGAGGTTGAGTCTAGGGTGTCAAAAAAAAAAAGAGTGTCATTTAAGTCTAAGTGTCTAAGTCGGTCTTAGGAGTTACATTTGCATACCATTAGTCAGTATATCAAAAGGTGTTGTCCGAACATTAGGCTACGCCTATCGGGAAGGCCGCACATTTGCGCGAGTGATCTTCGGATCGATTACCTCCTCCACGTACCGAGTCTTGGTCGTCATGTCTAGGGTTGTAGTCCATTGTCTAGCTGGTTTATCTACTAGTGTCAGCATGGCCATCCTCTAGCTTCCCTGTGTCCCATGGATTACCAAACACCCGGATCTTATCCATGGTGGCGATACTATCTCAAATGGAAGGACCACCCGAATCACCCCACTAGGCCCGAAACCCGGGACTTCTACGGGTCCGATGACCCAGGTGACTACCTAGAGTGGGAAGCCATTATGGATGACTACTTCGAGGTGTACAATATGTACGGGCCCATGCAAGTCGATGTTGCCAAAAGGTGACTTTTTGGTGAAGCCGCCGAAACATGGAGGGACATCAAATATTGGAGGGAGGATAGGAATCTAAGGCCCATCGAGTCATGGTGGGAAATGAAGAGAGCGCTTAGGAGGGTCTACTTTCCCCGCCCTCCTACCTCTAACCACGGAGGTCACACCACTCACCAACCCCACCAACTCACCCACAATCAAGTGGGCCACACCTCTACCCAATCCCACCCCTTCACCGCCGTCCAAGCCCACTAAGGCGACCCCAATCTAGTGGCCCGCCCAGTCACCTCCAACCAGCATCCCCTTGGCACCCCCATCCCAACCCACTCAAGTACCTCCAACCGAGTGGAAGCCCCGCTTATAGCCGAGCCTAGGACCACACCTAGGCCGAGGGACGAGGAGCGAGTCCACCCCAAGGTCCCTACTCCAACCCGCTCCTTTGAGGAATTTGAGAAAATGATTTCGGATTTGTTGGAAAGGATAAGAGCTTCTTCACCCTTGAGAGCTCCAATGCCACCACCCTCTACGTCCGAACGTGATTCGGAACCATCTCATTTGGAGCCACCAAGGCCCGAGCCACCCGTATTTCTAACGGGTACAATATACATCGCCGAGCCACTTTTTAGTTGGCTCAAGGATGGCTTGGTCCCACCTCCCTTTCCATCCATGGACCCCATCCTACCTATAGTGCCGGTCAACTCTTTCCATACCACATTTCGATCTCATCACCATGTTAATACATTGGACGATCTTATCATGGGATTAGATTCACAATGGGAGTTGACGCATCTTTTGGCCCGAGGCTTTGACCAACTCGCTAGTCTTAGCTTCACCCATCCGGCCTTCGGGTCCATTACCTCCGAGTGCACCGTGGGTTGTGTCACCACGGAGGTTCTCCTACTTCTCCCGCTACCGGACTAGTCCAAATTCATACCCTTTTGTCCGAGGGAGGAAGCATACTTCTTGCCTATGATCCCCGTCCCACCCGTCACAATTCAAGAAGGTGACTATCCACACCTTCAAAACTTCTACACGTGGTACGGTGACTTGTGGGAACCCACCACAAGGGATCATACCTTCTTTGATCCCTTTGACCCATTCCCTAGTGGATCCTTAGACCCTTCATATTCACTTCACTTCTTCGAGGGAGTCCGCTACCACACCCCTTCCCCACGGGCCGGGTGGTCTATGCCCACCAAGCCCGTACCCTTACAAGATACACCATCATCTAGGGGAGATACTCTTGGCCCCCCCACATCCACATCCCATATGCATGCATGGCCCACCTTAGGAGGTCTAGGATTTCCACATGATGTCGACCACCGGTTACGTCAGATGCATGCATGGCACACATTCGGGTGTCCTGGTCCGCCGTCACCCATGTACGGGTCGGACTAACATTACGTGTGTCTAGGGTCATAGATGAGTCGGTGTGCTTTTTCTTTGTGTGGTATGTCTGTCTGCATGTGTCTTGTGCAAGCTCGTTGTCATTCTCTTATGAGTAAGAGGCGATTGGACTCACTCGATGAGTATGGGATCGGTTCTACATCTATACCCGGATCAGTCACCTATAGGGACCCAGTGGTGATTCCTAGTGAGTCTTCAAGCCGCCTCCTCCCATTTTGAGAGTGCCCCACCCGGAGTGTCCACCTTTAGCCCATAGCAGTTCGTGCATATCGAGTATATATGGAATGAGCAGGTGACGGTCACTTGGAGTGGAGCATACCCGCGTTACTTGGCACGATGACGGATCCGCCGGAGTACTCGAGCATCCATACCCCTACTCGACGGGGTCGAGTTCCTCCCACCCGGGGAGAATTGATGGGGACATCGAGGTAAGACCGTCCGTATTTTATTTGTATTTATGTCCTTTCATATTTGTATGTATACCCCTGTGTTATATGGGTACGCAATTGTAAGTCTTAGTGGGTTTATATGTAAAATTCTAGTAGGCCCAAGCAAGGGGGCCCTCACCCCTTTCCCATTGGTCTACCTAGACCATGTGGGGTTGGTCAACCATCCTAGGTGGCCATCTAGAAGGTTGGAATGCCAATTGACCACATGGGAGACAAGTGGATTAAAAATTCAAAAGTAGGCTACCTACCTCACCTACCTTGTCCCCCCATTAGAATTAATTAGGAATTTCATTTTTTTTATTTTATTTGAATCAAATATGAAGTCCCTTAAATGCCCCTCCAGATCTTAGATCTAAGGGTATTCATGGTCTTTTTTTATTTATTATATAAGTCATGTGTTTCTATTATTCTAGAATTAATGAAAGTGAAAAAAGCATTGTGCAAGAGTCCCCCCTTGTGAGAATTTCGACCCTCTCTCTCTCTCCCTCTGGTTTTCTTCATCCCCAACCTCATTTCTAGAGTGGTATCCCTTCTATCATCCTCTCTTCACCTCCGGTAATCATCTGTGCCGCCGCCGCCGCCGCCGTTCGTGCCGCCATCGAGCCACCGTCGGAAGTTCTGTCCAGGTTCTGTCCTGCTAGATAGAAGGCCACTTCAAGAATTACTGCTCTCCACCCTGACATCCTCTTAATCTAAAATTTTCAGAGGTTGTTTCTATCTTGAATCCCCACCTCCACTTAAATTTTCACGTCCAAACTCCTCCATTTATAATTTTCCATTTTCATTCATTTTGCATTCCCAGATCTGTTTTGTCTCTGTCTACAGTGACAACAGCTCTGAGTTTCCCATCTTCGACCACCTTTTTGAATTTTTCAAATCCTCCCAATTTTACTGGGAGTTTTGTCCATCATCCCCTACATCCACCATTTTTCCTGATTTTTGATCTGCCCTCTATCTATTTTTCAAAATTTGTGTTCTATCTCTACTACAGTGCCTTTAGTTAGATTCCAGATCCGACCCACTGTTAGTGAAAAAATCCTATCAATTCGTAGCCACATCAAAACTTTTCCAAACCCATTGTGCCATCTTCCTAGCTCACTTTCCTACACCTTTGATGAATATCTCAAGAGCTGAATCAGACATCTACCCAGCGGTCAACGACAGTTCTCAGAGGATAGCCCTGCAGATCTGAGAGTTAAGCCATTGTACAACAGCAACCTTCAAAATTCGCCAATTGGAAGTGCAGGCTTTGTTATTTTTATGTAATCACAGATAGTTGAAGCCCTTCGAAGCATCTTTCCAACGGCACCAGTTTCGTCGCATTCCGACGTCGGGGCTGATCGCAGTGTCCCTTCTCGCCGGAGCACGCGCGGAAAATAGAACCAGTAGATCCGTGGCCGGTCATTTCGACCGTTGCCGAACGGAGCCGCCTGGCCTCCGGCCGGCGAACCAGCGTGCCGCCAGCCCAGGGAACACTTCCACAAGTGTCCCCACCACAGTGGTGACACCGGGTCCCACACGGTCCCTCCGGACAGCACGTGGGCCCCACCGTCACGTGTTCGGGTGCTGTCGAATCAACGTGAGAAGCTGCCCGTCAACCCGAATTCGGTCCTCCCGGACCCCATTGTGTAGCCCTTTACCTCCCTGCGTGGAGTGGTCAGCGATTTGTATTGTTGTAATCTTGTGTATTATTGTTCCGGGAGTACGAGTTTCGGCCGGGTCCGTCGTCCCCACGCCGAGCGCGTGGAGGTATCGTCCTCGCTCCTTACTTGGCATTTTGCTTAATTTCATATATGCTTGTTTATGCCGCTGCTAGAGAGCATGATAGGGTAATTAGCTCGCTTTCTATTTATATCACCGCTGCTGTGAGAGAGAGCATTACCGTCCCGTGACCCGATCCGGGCACGAAAGAGAGAGCCGACCACCCTAGCTCACTGCCGGTTTCTCAACCGCGCACGTCCGAAGCTTCCCTCGTTAAGGGACGATCGCGAGCTTGACGTGTCCGTGGTCCCATCCCGCATCAATTTTATTCATGCTAAGTGCCGAAGTAAGATCACTGGTTGTGCATGCTAAGTGTTCGAAAGAGATTCACATTAGGTTGATTGATTAAGTGTTTGAGTGTGAATCTTACTAGAACACCTGCATTACTGAACCATAGTTTTTATTTCCGCAAGATTTTATGAGTTCAGTGATAATTGGATCTAAGATTCAAATTGGGCAAATATTTTTCAAAGGGGATTCATTCACCCCCCTCTGAATCCGGTCCTTGCACTCTAACATTCCAGTCATGATTCTCCTCCTTTACCTCCAGACCCTCCGGATCCGTCTCTCTCGATTTATCAATTTCTCCTCTTAATTCCTCCCGATCCCGGGTTTGGCCCGACTTCTTCCACCTCCACTACTTTGGGCATCTACCCTTTCTCCCACTGTTTCCGAGGTTTTAGTCCTCACTCCCCCTCTTGATTCCCCTTTTCCTTCTATGGACCTTTTATGTGATCAGGGTCTCCACACCTTAGTGAGGGAGTTCTATCCCCCACCTATTTTCCTTTTCTCCTTATTTCGTCTGAGTCTGGTCTATACACAACTCCTTCTTGTTAAGCCACTTTAACTCCTTGCCCCTTCTTCTTATCTGCTAAAGAGGGCAACAAATCCCACGATCGCCTCCGGTAGCTGCTGCTTCTTCAACCGAGGTTGCAAAGTAACATGTTTGCATAAGTATGCATTCTTATGCATTTTCATCACCTTATTCACGCACGCTTGTCAAAAAATGAAGTGCTTTTTAAACTTGATTAAGAATGGTATTCTAGGCCTTCATCCTAGGTCTTTGTTTAATTCAATGTAAAAAAAAAAGAGTCTTTAGGCTTGCTTTTACAGCATCCTTTGGTAATAAGAACCCTGCGCTGGGAGTTCGGCATCCCCTCCCCGCTCATTAAGGGTAACCCTTAGCTGGGCATCGCACACACTTCAAGGCATCCTTTGTTGTCTTCTTTGGTAAAGCACTGTTGCTATTTGGGCCATGCTCGAGGGCACGAGATTTTCTTTTCCTCTCTTCTCTACTTGGCTAAAATATGAGGATAGAGATATTCTGGGCAAAGCAATCAACCTATGCACACCCCGACAAGAGGAAGTCTCAAATAGGGGCAGTCAATTATGACCTTATTCTCAAAATTTTCAATGCTCAATTGTAATATCTTTCAAGTCCAAAGGACAAAATAGCAAAATGATGATCAAATGAAAAAAAAGAGCAAACTCAAAAGAATAAATTTAAAACTTATGGCATGGCAAGAGGGCAGTACAGTTTCCCCGCGGGACGTCATGAGCCTGGTCGTATGTGTTCCTATAAGAGAATTAAAGGTTTGATGATATGACACAAAGCCCCGGCGCAACAGACCGAATCTCTAGGGGTTGTGCTATGGACAGAAGTCAAAACCCGACATCTTCTTAACTTATATCAGGCTTATCCCCAATCTTTCTTCTCTTCTCCCTCTAAGACTGAGTGTTTCTCGAGTATGGCCTTAGTAGGGACACCGTTAACCAAGGGTAGCCGACTATAGGGCGCCACCTTTTAATGTACGCCTTGCTTTGGGCAGTTCTTAGCAAAAGGAGAAGGAACAAGGACCCCTAGCCAGTGGTTTAAGTCCTGCTTTGATGCTGCATTAGCGATGTCTAAACCAAAATTTCAAAAAAAATAAATTATTTTTCAACAAAAATCCAAAATTCCAAAAAGAATAAATATTTTCCAAAATCTCTAAAAAAATTAAATATTTCTCAAAACTCATAAAATTTTGCATATTTCAAAATAAAAAAAATGCATTGTATTTTCTGATGGTGTTGTGTTTATAGGGACAACTTTGCAAGGACCAAGAACTTGGGATGAGTCCTCTCTCCTCATACATACATCAATCTTTCGATTCTTCCCTATGTTCTAAACATCATCATCCTTGATTTGACCACTCTGGGCATCTTCAGCTATCATTTCCAAATCTTTCTAAGTGACTCCTGTTGATTTCACTGGATCGTTCTTGCCGCTCTGGGCATTCCATGGATCATTCAACTTTGAATCCTATGGTTAGCCAAGTTGTCATCCTCATGATAAACATACAATAATGCTTTGCATGTTTAATGCTTTGATGCCGTACTATTTATGATTCAAAGCTATGCCTTAACGCCTAATTCATTGCTTGTTATCCTTTATATCTTGGCTAATGAAATTTTGAGAGCAAGAAAAAAAGTTTATTTGGTCCCACTGTCCAGGCATCACTTAGGTCCCACAGTGCTTGCATCATTTTCTTAGTTCCCCACATGCTTATTGCTCCACCATCTCCCTGTATGCATTTTCACTATATGTTATCTACGCTATTAGATTATATCAAGGACCTTATGGCTTTGGTAAATCTAGAATTTGAGTTCCCCTTCATCAAAAATAATGATGATTTCAGAGGAATCTTAGTCATACGGATAGGCCGTTGAGCCGTCCAAGACTGGGGACGCTGGTTTCCCTTTTTTGCGAGTTTGTGCTTGGATAAATGGGCTTCGGCTTAATATCAGCTCACAAACTGGTATCTTGACTCAATCTGGATAGCATAACAATATTATCCTTGATTACATTCTATTTTCATTTGTTTTAATTTTTCTCTTTAAACCCAGCATGCATTCATGTATGACTTTGAATCAACTTTGGGAAAACCACTTTAATAACTCAATTTTGAGAGTCAATTGATCATTAATTTCCAAGATATAAGATATTCCTTGCCGAATTGTGTCCTCAGTTCACCTTGTTGCCATTTTTGGGCTGTTTCCTTGAAAACTCCTTTGTTTGGATTTCTATCCTTCTTATTCAATCTCTTCTCCTTTGATCCACCTTCGCTGCAGCACGTCCACATTGGTTAGTAACTGCTCTCCAATGATGAAATCTACAGGTTTGTGATCTGGGGTACTTCCACCGCGCTGGAAGTTGATCGCTCTTTTATCCCCTTCGTGCCCACGTGCACACTCCTCCCTTTATCCAAACAATCATTGGTTTCATTGAATCTCCTCAAGATTGCTTCATCTCGAGCTTTGGATTCAATTCTTATCAGGTGATGTTAATTGCATGTCTCATCACACCTTAGCATCTACTTTTCAGTTCACTCATTTCCATTACATTCCTTGTCGTTTCACTTCACTCCATTCCATTCCACTCCGTCTCGCTCCCTTACAAAGCAGACGCCAAGGCGAGACAGCTGTAGACACACTAAATTTGACATCATTTTGAGCATATCTCCTATCGCATTGCAATGCCCAAATTTGACCCTCAAATCGACTCATTTGAGTGATTTTTCTCATTTTTATTGATTTTTCAGCTTTTTCCAACTTTCCCACATATTTTCCTGTTTTTCTATAATTTTTTGGGATTTTTCTTCAATTTTTTGGGGCCTTTTTAATTGGTGGCGACCGACTGGGCGCCTATTTCTAATTAGCGCCCTCCCGAGAGGGCACCCATTCTCGTTTCTCATTTTTTAGCTGATTTTATAAGATTTTCTAATTAGTGACACTCCGGAAGGTCGCGAATTCCTAATTGGCGACCTGAGAGGAATTGGTGACCTGAGGGAAGGCGTCAATTCTCTTTTTCCTGTTTTGAGCCTATTGGGTCCCTTGGTAGGCGAGCGGACAAGAAGGGGGGTTGAATTGTCCCCCACGATAGATGGTAAATTAAAATGCTAATAAGCGGAATTAACAACTTTGAACGTGATTGAAGAAATTAAACTAAGCAATGCAAACTTAGTTCTCTCAAGCTCACCGTTCACACACGATCAAGATAAATAGATTAAGCAAACTACACAATCCTACAAAACAAACCACAAGACAAAGGGATTTTTAAGGTGGTTTGGGACCACGACGGGCATCCTACGTCCACCCCTTACCAAACCGATAAGGCTTCAATCGGGGATAAATCCCCAAACGGAGACGACGCTCCAAACACACACGGGGATAAATCCCAACACGGAGACGACGCTCCAACAACACACACACGCAGGACGACGCCTGTACAAACACGGGGACATGCCCCAACATACACACATGGAGACGGAGTCTCCCACACGATCCGACGATCGGATCACAACACACACACACGCTGCAACAAACGCAGCACAAACGACACACGCACGACCGCACACAGGCGATCAAACAAGACCGTATACACAAACGGCCATACACACAATTATCTCTAGTGTTCGGAAAATAAACACAAATGTTCAAATATACTCAGATCAAAACACAACCCATGGGAAACATCATAATTAGATAGGAATGAAATTTAGAAATTGTTCCCCCTTATTTCCAAGATGAAGAGATAGAGTTGCTTGAAGCTCTCGGATCGGATGACGACGATTCTTGCGTCCTCTTGATCCTCTCATCGATGCACCTCTTTTCTTCTTCTTCCACAAGCTCCAGATCTTCACGGATGTAGATGATATCTTCCATGCAAGAGCTCCTCCACCGTTTCCCTCTTTTCTTCTCCAAAAAGGTAGAACACAAGAACATTAGGGTTCACTTCTTCCAAATTCGGAGTTCACATTCATATATATAGAGGAGTGGACAAAAGACACATAAAACCCTCCCAATACATGTTAGAAACCCCCTAATATGTTTAGGAACCAATGGGGGGTAGTTTGGTAAAGTTTAGAAGGGTTTTCATTAGGTTTTGGACGCTCTCGGAAATCCCATTCGCGTAGCAGAGAATTGCCGGTCGATCGGATTCATTGGGGCGGTCGACCGGGCTAATCACCCATTCTGTTTTGGGGTAGCAGAGAACTTCAGGTCGACCGGTCAGAAAGTCAGGTCGACCGGTCGACACAGGTTGACCGGTTCACAAAGTCAGGTCGACCGGTCCTGCTGAGATTCTGTTTGGTTCTAGCCGGTCGACCGGATTAGGTGGGGCGGTCGACCGGTCAGGTTCTGCACTTTCACAAAAACACATTTTTAAGCTCTAAAACCTATGGAAACCCAATGGTGTAAATGCAACCAATGTCCCTTGACTTCGGATGATTAATTTCAATGATTTGACCCTGCAAAACCATAGAAAAACCAAATTAGTATGGATTTGAAAATCAAATGAACTTCTCTCTTGAAACTAGCATTTCTAGAATGAATATGAACAATGTGACATGCAAATCAACCCACATGAATGAACATGTAAAGATATAACTCAATCACCCCATGTTCAAATACTTAAAACACAATCATGAAAACTTATGATTCAAGGAGGATAAAAACAAACTCATTCTCAAGTTAAATCTTCACACCAAAGGATCAAGTTCATCTCATTTAAATACATAAAAGATCATCATGTAACCAAGACTTCCATGATTGATGTGAGCATTGGAAAAATCACAGATACCTTGGTATCTATGCAATGTGAGAACACATGTCAACCATATCCTACCAAGATTCACAAATCCCCTTCCATTTGAATTCAAGACCACAAAGATCTCAATGAGAATGTGCATGAACATATGCAAGTTGTATGAGCATCAAGAAGCCAAATCTTCGAAGAATGATGTGAGCATTGAGTAACTAAGTATCATAAATCATGAAAACATCATTCACTCATATATATACAAAGATTTGCATGAGGAGGTCATTAACACTTTGCTAGCTCATAAAGCCTTAGAAAAATATGCATGAAATACATTCATCAACCTTAAGAGCTAATGAAGAGATATGCATGAAAATCAAGACCAATACTTTGAAAACCTATTTGATGAAATGCATAAAACATAGAAGAGTCAACGCAATGTAATGAGTGAGTCAACTCCCTTTTTCAATAAGATCTTCATTGATGCACTCCTTTGAGTTCCAAACATGAATCATGGATTTTTATCCTGCAAATCAAAATATTCAAAACATGAGTTCCTTAAATACAAATCATTCATATGACTTTCAAATATGAACAGAGTTAAATCCCTTTTAGAAGAAGTGCTTCATTGATAGACTCCTTTAGATTCTAAGTATGAGCCATGGATTTGTGTTCCTACAAACCAACATAAATATAGCATTAGTTCTTTAAACACCAAGGGTTCATATGACTTTCAAGAGTGAACATTGAATCCATCTTTCAACTCATCAAATCAAGATATAAAACATGTTGCTCAATGAAACACATACACACACAAACACAATCATTTTGATATCATTGAAACCAAACACGAACTAGGGGATGCAACAATCTCCCCCTTTTTGATGATGACAAAACGATGTGTGTGATAATACCGATTTATAAACATTTGCAAACATTGAGCATATACCAATTCTCCCATTTTCCCCAAGATAACATCATTCATAAAGCATTGAGCACACACCAAATTCTCCCCCTTTTTGTCATCTACAAAAAGACGGGGGGTTATGTGACATGAGATGAACATGCTAGGCCAAAGGATATGATTCTAATTTGAATGCCAATTGATGCTAAGTAGAGGCTTAAAGATATGATACCAAGTGTTGATCAAGATAGAGGCACAAACATATGCAATTTCAATTCTTGAAGAGAGAGCCTCGAAGATATGATACCATTTGTTGGAAGAACTCATTTTGGCATTTATGCAACGTGAAGTATTCAGAATATGTATTTCAAAATGAACTATGCCAATTGTTAGAAAGTATGGATTTGTTCAAGATGATATCATGAATGAACTATATGCATACTGAAAATGTCAAATATGCAAAAATGCACACGATGAGCGTCATCTTTCAAATGCAATGAATATGCACTATGTGAATGCTAATCATGCAAGATATGAAGCTATGCCCATGATGACTTCTATCCTTCAAATGCAAGGTTTATGCTCAGAATTAGACTCAAGGGGAATGCATGAACATGCAAGCATACAAGCACAATCATCATGCACACAAATATTACACATAGTAACTCCCCCTAAATGAGGCACGGGTTAAGAAAAGTGCATGTGATTAAAATTCAAGAGTGTAAGACATGAAGCATAACTAAGAGATTTGTGCATACACAATTAGGAGTACTACATAAACCATGAATGTAGGCAAATTCATAAAATACATACATCACATAAATGCCCATGTGAAATGTGAGGCAATGACTAATGAGCTTCAAAACATATGGATTTTCAGATTTTTCAAAGAACACTAGAAGGTAATCTCCTCTCTACACTTTCATTTTAGATTCTCGACTTTCGATAGCTTCGCACAACCCCTATTTTATTTCTTTTAATGGACTTCACCGTTCGACGCGAGTTTCCTCATATGTCTCAATGGGGATTCCTGGCTACTTGGATTCGTCACACATGTGGATTTTTGCTTTACCTT
This sequence comes from Amorphophallus konjac, assembly GCA_022559845.1. Classification (NCBI taxonomy): domain Eukaryota; kingdom Viridiplantae; phylum Streptophyta; class Magnoliopsida; order Alismatales; family Araceae; genus Amorphophallus; species Amorphophallus konjac. Next base: position 149,843,347 of record CM040118.1, read on the forward strand.
TTGACGCGAGTGTCCTCATTTGTTTCAGTGGGGATTCCCGGCTACTCGGTTACACATACCACTTATTATTTTTGTGGGGTAGGTAACTTTTTCCTAACGACTACTCTTTAATGTCCATGTAGAGATTCAATTTTCCTTTAAAGTGTTAGAAGGAATTTCTTAAATCTTTATCAATGAAAGTCCTTAAATTCATTATGGGCAAGAGTGTGGGGGTAAGTTTTTGTTTTACATGTGTAAAATGAATTCGACAATACACGGCTATGACTCACCCTAAATGTATGCACGGTCAGAATTAAATCCTCCCCCTTAATATATGACATGTATCACATATGAATGAAATCATTGCATTATTGTTTAGCAAGGAGGTGAGGCCTTAGAATTTTCCAAGAAAGTTTTTATAAGATAAATACATACACACATGCAAGGATTCACGAAACATTCATGCAAGCATTCATGAGTCATGATATGTGATTATCATGAAATATATGCATATGCTCTATATGCATGAATAAGCAATATGCTTCTTTTTGTCATTTTATATGCATAGTATGGGAATGATATGCAAAGATGCCAATGCATTCTTTTTATGCAAGTTTTCAGTTTTTGTGTGTTCTTGAATATTCAAGCAAGCATGAAATTACCAAATATATGAGATTCATATTCATAGTGTATGCATGATCTATGAATGATATGCAAATATGCCAATGCATTATTTTTATGTAAGTTTTCAGATTTTGCAATGACTTGAGCATTTAAGAAAAGCAGGAAGCAAGTGAATGCATGAGATGGATTTTCAATTAATCTAGCACTGAACCATGAGCATTTTATTTCAGATTTTTCATGATGAACCAATTTTCTTGGAACCCAAACATTCAACCATGATCATTCAACAGTAACTTTGGATTATATATGTAACGACCCAAGAATCTGATTACCGGGAAGGCCCGATAACCCGAGACTCGTACCGCCACCCACGAGCCCGAAGACTCGGAAGGGTTAAAAGGATGGTGTGGAAACTACACAAGCATCACAGATAATTGTAGAAATTAAACAGTTATAATATTAAGCAGGAAATAAATTAACATTTTACATGGTCCACAATGAAATAACAACAACAGCAACAGTAGTCCACAACTAGTACAGTGACAAGAAGGAAAGAAAGAAAGTACAGCTACACGGGGCATACCCCGGCTCTGACCTCTGGCACTACCTCTGGGCACCCGCACCACGATGCACTCTTGACGCGCTCCCCGAAGGTGGCGCCTCACCTGAAACATGGTGAAAACACGCAGGGAATGAGTCTCGAAACAAGACTCAGTAGGGATCATTCGAACCCTACCTCGTAAAACGAGAAACCACTACTCTAGCGGTAGGAAAGTACCTCGGAAAGGAAAGCCCTGTACTCTACAGAACTAGACCCTACGGCACGCAAATCGACACACGTGCCACGGTACAAGAAGACCGAAACTCAACGGTCGAACCGCCAAAATCTGAAGGTCGGAAACACACGACTGACAGTCTGTCACTCCGTACTCGACAGGAGTACCACCCACTAGAAGCACAACCGGTAGCGTCCCCTGACGTCTGACACCGCGCCGCAGGTGAGCCGCCTGACGTGGTAGGTCCTACCCGAGACGCAAACACCGTACAAGTAACCACAACAAGTGACTAGCTGGGGTCACGCCCGTCGACGTGGGTCCAACAGCCCACAACCACGTGTGCACACACAGACCACGCGTCCTAGGTCTAGCCCTCTGACCGATTTTCCCCCGCAGCCGGACTCTGGCTAAGACGAGAGGCCTACGGTAACCGGTCCACAAACCGTCTCGAAAGGTGGGTGCCCGTACACCACTCCCAGGTGAGACCAGCACCTCGTACTGGTGGGCTACGACTAGTGGAGGGTCACTGAAGGAGTAGACTCTCAAGTCAACGGAAAACACTTCGCAACCGCAGGTACGAGGAACGCTCCTTGTACCAACACCGACACACGGTGACACAAGCCGAAGTCACCACCTCCCGGGACCCCACGACACCCCACATGTAGCCCCCACATGATGCCCCACATCAGTCGGACTACGGGTCAACACAGGGATCGAGACTAGCTCGTCCGGGACTCAAATCGGTGAAGAAGGGGAGTCGCGGTCACCGGAGGACCGCCTCCTGTGGTAGCGGTCGACCCAGGACCGCTATCACCTGGTCGCGGTCGGCCTGGAACTGCGACCACCCTGGTGCACGAAAACGTGAAAGCGGTCGCGTGAAGACCGCCTTCACCTGGTAGCGGTCTCCTGGAGACCGCGACCAAACTCCAACGGTCAAAAACCCGTCTCAAAGACCGTGCCGGACCCACGGTGAAAGCGGTCGCCCCCCGACCGCCACCAGCAGTCGCGGTCAGTCGCGAGACCGCGACCGCCTGCCGACAGCACAAGCCCCAACGCTCGAAACCTTGATGAAGACGGTCCCCACCTGACCGCTACCTGATGAAGGCGGTTACTGGTGGACCGCTATCATCCCGAAAAACCGAGAACGGCCGGGAACGGCTAAAAACACCATTCCATGCCCCCATACCTCCACCGGAGAGGGGGAAATCAAAGGGGAAGACCCCTGGGGACCCCTAGCATGATTCTAGGCCATCAAAACACGAATCCATGCATCGAATCCATAGATCGGGCGACTCTCCCCAAAACATGGAAAAATCCCAAACATGCTCAAATAAGCCCCTCTCGGCCTCCCCTCGGCCTATAAATCACGGGAATGATCGACAAGAGGCTAAGGAACGTCACCCTACCTCAATGGAGCGAATGCTCTGCCGAATCACCCACGAATCACGAAGAACGCTTGAAGCTTCACGAACTCCCCACGCTTCCCCCGCTTGCCGCACGCCCGCACGATCGTCTCGCCGTCACCCACGCGTCCGCGCCGTCGCCCTGCCGCCGTCAACCGCCGGGGAGGGGTCCGCCGCGCCCGAATGGGAGAGAGGGAGAGAGGAGAGGGCGGCCACGGTTGGGGAAGGAAGGAGGAAGAAGAAGAAGAAAGAGAAAGGAGAAAAGAAAAAAGAAAAGAAAAGGGGTTATATAGGAAAATCTGATTTTTCGGAAAAATATCGAAAATTAGAAAAATACATTTCCGGAATCCTCGGAACGCACCGATCGCAACGGTACCACTCGTGCCTGGGGGACTGCCCGGTTCGCCCGCAGCGAGCTTCCGAAGGAAGAGCTGAAACACACACCGGAAATCAGAAAACACGCGCGGAAAAGCCACGGAACGCCTCCGGGCCTCCGAAACAACTCCGGATCGCGCCGATCCGAACACGAAAGATGTCCGAAACGAAATTTCAGACATAACGGAGCCGGACACCCCGAAAACTAGATCCGGGACCCACGAAGAAAGGATCCGAAAGGTCCAGGATATTACAGCCCTCCCCCCTTAAAGAATTTCATCCTCGAAATTGAGAACAACCCAAGGGGAAAGAAGAGGAAGACTCACTCAAACAGATACGGGAACTACTGACGCATCTCGTCCTCACGTTCCCACGAAGCCTCACCACCAGAGTGTCGCTGCCACACGACCTTTACCAAGGGAATGACCTTGTTCCGCAGGCGCTGCTCTCGCCTATCCTCCACGCGGATCGGAAACTCTGGGAGAGAAAGGTCTGGAGTCACCTCAGGCCAAACAGAAAACTCAAGCACATGAGAGTCATCGGGCATATACTTCCGCAACATCGAGACGTGAAACACGTCATGCACCGACGCCAACTCAGGAGGTAGCTGCAACCGGTAAGCAACTTCACCGATGCGCTCCACAATCGCGAAAGGACCAATATAGCGGGGACTCAGCTTCCCACGCCGTCCAAAATGCATCACCCCCTTCATCGGAGAAACTCTCAAGAACACACGATCACCCACGGTGAACTCGAGGGGCTGCCGCCTACGGTCAGCATAACTCTTCTGCCGACTCTAGGCCGCGAACATGTTCTGACGAACCAGGTGCACAACATCCACACACTGCTGCACCAATTCCGATCCCGTCAAAACACGCTCACCCACCTCAAACCAATCAAGCGGAGTCCTACATGGACGCCCATACAGAGCCTCATAAGGAGCCATGCCGATGCTCGAATGATAGCTGTTGTTATAGGCAAACTCCACCAACGGTAGGTGATGAATCCAACTCCCCTGCCACTCCAGGCAGCAGGATCTCAGCATGTCCTCCAAAGTCTGAATGGTCCTCTCAGACTGACCATCTGACTGAGGATGATACGCCGAGCTAAACGCCAACTCCGTGCCAAGAGCTCGCTGGAAACTCCTCCAGAATCTAGAAGTGAAGCGCGGATCCCGATCTGACACGATCGAAATGGGAATCCCATGCAACGGCACGATCCGCTCCACATAAAGACGAGCCAACTTAGGCACGCTCCAGCTGACCTTGACCGATAGCAACCGAGTCACCTTCGTCAGCCGATCTACCAGCAACCAAATACTGTCCTGCCCACTCGGGGTCCTCGGCAACCCCACCACAAAATCCGTGGTCACATGATCCCACTTCCAAGCAAGAACATCCAAGGGCTGAAGAGTACCTCCTGGTCGCTGATGCTCCGCCTTCACCTGCTGACAGATCAGGCACCTGGCCACAAATTCGGCAACATCTCTCTTCATGCCAGGCCACCAGAACTGCCTCCGTAAGTTCCGATACATCTTCGTCGCACCCGGGTGTACGGTGTACCTGCTCCCATGAGCCTCGCGCAACACCGCATGACGAATCTGCTCCTCGGCTGGGACGTACAGCCTGCCATGAAACCTCGCAGCACCGTCCTCGCCGAGCTCCACGTCAGCCATCGCTAGAATCCGGGGCAACTCAGGATCTGCATGCTGAGCCTCTGTCACCTGACGACGGATAGCAGGAGTGACAGTCAGACTCGCAAGCACCGCCAACCCTGGCCCCTGGGGAATCTTGAGCTTGAAAGAAACTTCGGACACTTGTTCCCAGAGCCTCCACTTCCTCAGCATCAAGGTACTGATCGCAACCTTCCGACTCAAGGCATCGGCGACGACATTCATCCTGCTCGCTGATAAGATAGGGTGAAGTCATAGTCCTTCATGAACTCTATCCAACGCCTTTGTCTGAGGTTCAGATCTCTCTGCGAGAACACATACCTCAAACTCTGATGGTCAGTAAACACCTCGAACTTCTCGCCGTACAGATAATGCCTCCAGATCTTCAGCGCGAAGATCACCGCCGCCAACTCAAGGTCATGGGTAGGGTAGTTCTCCTCATGGGACTTTAGCTGCCGAGATGCATAAGTCACCACTCTACCATGCTGCATCAACACAGCACCCAATCTAATGCTGGAAGCATCTGTACACACCACAAAACCTCCCGATCCAGAAGGCAAAACCAACACCAGAGCCGAGGTGAGCAATCTCTTCAGTTCCCTGAAACTCTGCTCACACTCCTCGGACCAAACGAAAGGTATATCCTTCCGCGTGAGCCTAGTCATCGGGGTCGCAATGCGGGAAAAATCCTGGATAAATCGGCGATAATAACCCGCAAGCCCCAAGAAACTCCAGATCTCTGTCACCAACCTCGGCCTCGGCCATTGCATCACAGCCTCAACCTTGGCGGGGTCCACGAAAATGCCATCACCAAAAATCACGTGCCCCAGAAAGTGCACCTCGCTGAGCCAAAACTCGCACTTGCTGAACTTCGCATACAACTGGTGATCTCGCAACGTCTGCAGCACCACACCCAAATGGTACGCGTGCTCCTCGGCAGACCGCGAATAAACAAGGATGTCATCCACAAAGATGACCACGAACTGGTCCAAATACGGATGAAACACCCTCTGCATCAAGTCCATGAAGGCTGCTGGGGCATTGGTGAGCCCGAACGGCATCACCAAAAACTCATAATGTCCATACCTCGAACTGAATGCAGTCTTCTCCACATCGGACTCGTGAATCCTCAGCTGATAGTAACCGGACCGCAAATCAATCCGTGAGAACACTCGCGCAGACTGCAGCTGGTCGAACAAATCATCAATCCGTGGCAACGGATATTTGTTCTTAATGGTCACTTCATTCAGCTACCGATAGTCAATGCACAACCGCAGACTACCGTCCTTCTTCTTCACAAACAACACGGGCGCACCCCAAGGGGAAAAGCTAGGACGAATATACCCCTTGGCCAACAGTTCCTGCAACTGCGCCCTCAACTCCCTCAGCTCAGCGGGGGCCATTCGGTAGGGAGCCTTCGCCAAAGGTCCCGTACCAGGCACAACCTCGATCACGAAATCGATCTCCCGCTGGGGAGGTAATCCAGGCAACTCCTCGGGAAAAACGTCGGGAAACTCACACACCACCGCAATGTCCTCGACATCCGGCTCCATCCGGTCAGACACAACCACTGACGCGAGAAAACCCTGACAACCTGAATTAAGCAATCGACGGGCTCGAATTGCAGAGATAAGGAATCGAGAAGAGGCGGAACGGATACCTTGGAAATAGAAGGTTCTCTTGCTCGGATGCTGGAAGTAGACCCTCTTCATTCCACAATCCACCACCGCTCCATGGGTCTCGAGCCAATCCATGCCTAGAATCACGTCGTAATCCCGAAGCTGCAACGCATAAAACCTGCCTGGCATACTCCGCCCATCGATCCACACCGGAACCTGGTCGAAGCAATACGGAGTGATCATAAAGTCACCCGAAGGCAACTCCACTGCCAAATCGTAGGACAACTGGGTCACCGGCTCCTCGACGCTCGACGCGAAATCCTCCGAAATAAACGAATGAGACGCGCCAGAATCAAATAAAACCCGAGCCGCACAACCCAAAATCTGAATGGTACCTTCCACGAGCTGCGACGTCACTGCCTCTGCCCTGGTCATGTGCGTGATCTGGCCTCGAGCCCTCTGCCTGCCTCCCACGCTAGCTGACCTGGGTAGTGGCAGATACTGTCCCTACTGCTGCTTCTGCTACCTCTGCTGCTGGGAAACCTGCTGCTGCTGAGGAAACTGCTGCTGCGGTGGTCTCTGAGGACAGTCACGCGCCATGTGCCCTGGCTGGTCACACCGAAAACAGATGATCGGCGCCGTGCACTGCCTGCCTGGGTGGGTCCCACCACACCGTGGACAAAGTCCCCGCGATCCACCCACTGATCCCTGACGCTGCAAAGGAATCGGCTGCTGTACACTGCCCGATGAAGCCTGCCCCTGATCCTTGTGCTTCTTACGGAAATTCTTCTTCATGAACTTCTTGACCTTCGAGCCAAAGGACGCAGATCCTGTCACCGAAGCTGCTGATGCCGGTACTCCTGAACCACCCGACGCAGACTAAAAGAAAACCTGCTGCTGGGTAGCCGACTGCTGGCTGCGACCTGACAAGGACTGCCCCTGGCTGACCGGTCCTCGAGTCCTCTGCATATCCATCTCCAAAGAAATCGCAACACGAGACGCTGTCTCTAGATCAGTGGCCCCGTTCGTGATCAAATGGTGCCTCAACTCCAGCCTCAAGCCCTGCACAAACTGCGCGGTCCTCACCCTCTCATGCTCCATGATGTGAGGTGCGTACCGACCCAGCTCGACAAATCGGGCCCTATACTGCAACATGGACATGTCACCCTGCACCAGCTCCAGAAACTCCCGCATTCGCTGCGTAGCAACGACGTCAGGACAGTACGTACGCTCGAAAGCACTAACGAAGTCATCCCACTCGATCTGCTCAAGTGGACGAAGCTGAAAGGACGTCTTCCACTCGGAAGACCACCACCTCCGAGCCGTACCCTGTAACTGGTTGTAGGCCAACACAACTCTGTCCTCGGCAGTACTCTTCGCAGAACTGAACACCCGCTCCATCTCATCAAGCCAATCACGAGCCGCATCAGGGTCTGCCTGGCCGCTAAAGTAAGGTGGATGGAACTGCATGAAGTCCCTCACTGCTCGGCCTGGCCCACCCCTGACTAACGAGCCCTCACCAGCCTCTCCGCCAAACTGCTGAGACATGAGATGGTACATGCCACGGAAGAAATCCTCGGCCCCCGGAACTCTCGCAGCATCGGCGGCCTCGGTAGCCCCCCGTGGCGCTCTACTATGCTCCTCCTGGTCCCTCTGGACCCCCTGCTGGATCTCTTGACCTCCAGCCGACTGCCCCTGCTGAGAGCGAGAGCTCCTCCTCGGCGCCATACTCGCTCCTGAAGCAAAATACAGAAAACATGAAAACGGCAAGGTCAAAATAAACCCGCGGTGCCCAATGCCAGCGTCACCTGTACATCATTGTTGTGGACTAGTGGACCACTACAATTACCTATGATTCTCATGTAATTCCACAACCGCGCTCTGATACCAGCTGTAACGACCCGAGAATCTGATTACCGGGAAGGCCCGATAACCCGAGACTCGTACCGCCACCCACGAGCCCGAAGACTCGAAAGGGTTAAAAGGATGGTGTGGAAACTACACAAGCATCACAGATAATTGCAGAAATTAAACAGTTATAATATTAAGCAGGAAATAAATTAACATTTTACATGGTCCACAATGAAATAACAACAACAGCAACAGTAGTCCACGACTAGTACAGTAACAAGAAGGAAAGAAAGAAAGTACAGCTACATGGGGCATACCCCGGCTCTGACCTCTGGCACTACCTCTGGGCACCCGCACCATGCTGCACTCCTGACGCGCTCCCCGAAGGTGGCGCCTCACCTGAAACACGGTGAAAACACGCAGGGAATGAGTCTCGGAACAAGACTCAGTAGGGATCATTTGAACCCTACCTCGTAAAATGAGAAATCACTACTCTAGCGGTAGGAAAGTACCTCGGAAACGAAAGCCCTGTACTCTACAGAACTAGACCCTACGGCACGCAAACCGACACACGTGCCACGGTACAAGAAGACCGAAACTCAACGATTGAACCGCCAAAATCTGAAGGTCGGAAACACACGACTGACAGTCTGTCACTCCGTACTCGACAGGAGTACCACCCACTAGAAGCACAGCCGGTAGCGTCCCCTGACGTCTGACACCGCGCCACAGGTGAGCGGCCTGACGTGGTAGGTCCTACCTGAGGCGCAAACACCGTACAAGTAACCACAACAAGTGACTAGCTGGGGTCACGCCCGTCGACGTGGGTCCAACCGCCCCCAACCACGTGTGCACACACAGACCACGAGTCCTAGGTCTGGCCCTCTGACCGGTTTTCCCCCGCAGCCGGACTCTGGCTAAGACGAGAGGCCTACGGTAACCGGTCCACAAACCATCTCGAAAGGTGGGTGCCCGTACACCACTCCCAGGTAAGACCAGCACCTCGTACTGGTGGGCTACGACTAGTGGAGGGTCACTGAAGGAGTAGACTCTCAAGTCAACAGAAAACACTTCGCAACCGCACGTACGAGGAACGCTCCTTGTACCAACACCGACGCACAGTGACACAAGCCGAAGTCACCACCTCCCGGGACCCCACGACACCCCACGTGTAGCCCCCACATGATGCCCCACATCAATCGGACTACGGGTCAGCACAGGGATCGAGACTAGCTCGTCCGGGACTCAAATCGGTGAAGAAGGGGAGTCGCGGTCACCGAAGGACCGCCTCCTGTGGTAGCGGTCGACCCAGGACCGCTATCACCTGGTCGCGGTCGGCCTGGAACCGCGACCACCCTGGTGCACGAAAACGTGAAAGCGGTCGCGTGAAGACCGCCTTCACCTGGTAGCGGTCTCCTGGAGACCGCGACCAGACTCCAAGGGTCAAAAACCCATCTCGAAGATCGTGTCGGACCCACGGTGAAAGCGGTCGCCCCCCGACCGCCACCAGCAGTCGCGGTCAGTCGCGAGACCGCGACCGCCTGCCGACAGCACAAGCCCCAACGCTCGAAACCTTGATGAAGGCGGTCCCCACCTGACCGCTACCTGATGAAGGCGGCTACTGGTGGACCGCTATCATCCCAGAAAATCGAGAACGGCCAGGAACGGCTAAAAAACACCATTCCACGCCCCCATACCTCCATCGGAGAGGGGGAAATCAAAGGGGAAGACCCCTGGGGACCCCCAGCATGATTCTAGGCCATCAAAATACGAATCCATGCATCGAATCCATAGATCGGGCGACTCTCCCCAAAACATGGAAAAACCCCAAACATGCTCAAATAAGCCCCTCTCGGCCTCCCCTCGGCCTATAAATCACGGGAATGATCGACAAGAGGCTAAGGAACGTCACCCTACCTCAATGGAGCGAATGCTCGGCCGAATCACCCACGAATCACGAAGAACGCTTGAAGCTTCACGAACTCCCCACGCTTCCCCCGCTTGCCGCACGCCCGCACGATCGTCTCACCGTCGCCCACGCGTCCGCGCCGTCGCCCTGCCGCCGTCAACCGCCGGGGAGGGGTCCGCCGCGCCCGAATGGGAGAGAGGGAGAGAGGAGAGGGCGGCCACGGTTGGGGAAGGAAGGAGGAAGAAGAAGAAGAAAGAGAAAGGAGAAAAGAAAAAAGAAAAGAAAAGGGGTTATATAGGAAAATCCGATTTTTCGGAAAAATACCAAAAATTAGAAAAATACATTTCCGGAATCCTCGGAACGCACCGATCGCAACGGTACCACTCGTGCCTGGGGGACTGCCCGGTTCGCCCGCAGCGAGCTTCCGAAGGAAGAGCCGAAACACACACCAGAAATCGGAAAACACACGCGGAAAAGCCGCGGAACGCCTCCGGGCCTCCGAAACAACTCCGATCGCGCCGATCCGAACACGAAAGATGTCCGAAATGAAATTTCGGACACAACGGAGCCGAACACTCCGAAAACCAGATCTGGGACCCACGAAGAAAGGATCCGAAAGGTCCGAGATATTACAATATATGAGCTTCAGTTTGAACATGATATGACTTATGTGTTTCAACCCGAGTTTGATAATCAAGCAAGATTAGTGTTTGAACATCTATTATCAAGATGAAGATTTTTGAACATGTCAAATAACTTTTCACCAATTCAAGGAAAACACATAAAGTCATTGAGCTTTAAACTGAGCCAATGTCAACATTCAATACCAATTGTTGATATATTGATGCATTTGATCAAGCAAGTCCACAGTTCAGAAGTTTTGCCTTTTTGAAACAAGAGAATTTTTCAGATTCAGTTTAAAAGATATTACAATTCAAAGGCAAATTCAATTCATTCAAAGCACATGATTCCTCATAAGCCAAGCAATTCAATTTTTGAATTTGGTATAAGGCGGAGATTTTGATCCGAAGATCCAACTCACGGATAGTGATGACTTCCTAACAGACTTAACCTGTCATTTCACACATCACCATTTGATATACCAAATATTCATTCAATAAGAGCATGTATAGCTTGTGAAGAATTCAAAACATAACATGAGAACACACCAAAATATCATACAAAACATCAAAACCATCAAGTTTGACAATGAAGGAGTAAAGTTGGGGTTTTAGCATATGAGTGTGCCTTGTTCCATTTTACTAGAACCCCTTTTATTCTTTGTTTACCTCAAGGCACACCTTCACCGCAACCGACTCATTTGTCAGATTTTGACACCCAAACCTTCTTGGGTCCCTGGAGGTTGGAAGCATTTCTTCCAAATATTTTTCCTGACTTTTTCATTTCCACCTTGTCATCACTTTCTATGATCCTACAATCCTCAATGACATGTCCATGGTTTCCACAATAAAAGCATTGAGGGATGGCATTTTTGGCAAAAGATTTTCTTTTAACATGATCAAGAGAGTTTTCAAAAACATTCCTTCTTCTATTTCCAAAATTTCTAGGTCTAACAAAATTAAATCTAGCATTCATTCTAGAAACATGGAAATTTTCAGTTTTCAAAAACCAACATTCATTCATAACATGATCGTATTTCCCACAATGGAAGCAACAAGGAGATGTGGGTCTACGGGATGATTTTCATTGTTTACATGATTTTGTGTAAACAAATTTTTCTTAGAGGATGTAAACCTTTGAGTATGAAAGACATATTCATTTCTGAATTTTCTTTGAAAGTTAAACTTAGCATTCATGGCACGATAATCATCATTTTATTTCACAAAGCAATCATCTATGCCATGGCCAAGTTTGTGACAATAGAAACAAGAAACATTCCTCTTTCCCTTGAAAGTATTTTGTTCAACTTTCTGCTTTGAAAAATAGTTTTTCATCGTGTGGCCTAGCTTACCACAATGAAAGTAGGAAACATTTCTTTGTGATTTGAAAATATTTTTTTCTTTGCATGTAAATTTATCATCCTCTTTCATGAGAGCACAATCATCCATCACATGTTCAAACCCACCATAATAGAAACATTCAACATTAGACTTCAATTTTTGAAATCTATTTGGCATGGTTGGTTTGACATTTTTCCTTTTCGTAAAATCATTTTCAAAAAATTTCGTTTGTACAATTTGAGGTGGTGCTTTAGAAGTGCTCGGAATATCGGATGCATGAACAAATGAAGTTTTTAATTTGGATTCAAAAGATTTTTTATTGACTGGGGTGTATCCAAGACCCTCTTTTTGAAAGTTCACCTTGACACCCAACATTTTATCCAAATTTTCCTTCCCTTTGACAAATCTAGACAAATCATCTTTTAAGCTTTGCACTTCTTCTTCAAGAGCAGAAACATGCAATTCAGCACTCGTGATTTCTTCTTCGCATGCACAAACTTTATCATTCAACAAGTAATTCACAGATTTGAAGTTTTCATTTTCTTCCTTGAGTTCTTTGTTTTTAACATTCATAAAATGTAATTTTTCAGTCACTTTCTCAAGGACATTATCAGTTTCAACAAGTTTTGAAATCCTAGCAAGCATTTGTTCATTTTCAGATTTCAACAAAGTATTTTATTTTTCAAGTTTATCAAAGCTTTTCAAGCTACCTTCAAGCAGAGAAATTTGAATTAACATGGCACCAATTTTCTTTTTAAGTTCCTCATTCTCATTCATGATGCTCTTGCTATCAATTTAAGAATCAAGAAGTTTTTCAAACATCTTATCATCATCAGACAATGAAGCTAGCTTGATCTTAAGAGACTCTTCATTTTTCTCAAGCATGGAAATTTGAGACATCAAGAATTTATTCTGTTCCCTCAATTCATCACACTTATTTTCAAGATTCAAAGACTTATCACATTTTACAACCAAGGTGTGTTCTTTGCGCATGTCAAATTTTTTTTTATCAAGCTCATCTATTCTAGATTCCATGTCTTCATTTTGTCTTTCCAAGCATTCATTTTCTGATTTCAAAGCTTCATTTTCTTTTTCCAAGGTTTTATAGTTTTCACAAGAAGTATTAGCGTGCATGATATTTTTGTTGTGCCCCTGTGATTTTGATGGTTTTGATAGTTTTGGTGGATAGCAAACACTGTGAGTCACTATGAGTCACCATTGTATGATTGCATATGGTCCTTGCATACCCACTGGTCATATATCTCTGTCTAAACTTTAGGCCAATGCATACATCCAGGGTCAGTGCATCCTCCTGATACTATGCCTATCTGTGTTGCATAAAGTCTATGCATTCACTTACGTTCAGCAGACTAGGTCAGTTCACTTCATTGCTTAACTCAGTGCAGTATTGCCTCAAGCATATGGACATCGTGCATTGAAATTCGGTGCATGTTTTTAGTCTCTCATATATATAGAAAGTCCATGCATCTTTTACTTTGGTCTGTGCATACCACGTTATTTGGAAGATAATGTAGGTATATGTCTTAGTCTTTTACACATCCAGGATCAGTACATTGCATCCATAGTCGGTGCACGTTCTACATCTTGCATATGAAAGTCTGTGCATATACCATGCGATGCATAATGTAGTCTGTGCATCTCTTGACTCTTGCACCGAGCACATAAAGTCTGTGCACATTACTTTGGGTTGGTTGTGCTTATCTCACATACTGCACAGCAAAGTCTGTGCATCTCTTGATTCTTGCACAAACAAAGTCTGTGCAAGACTGCTCTCGGCATTCGTAGCCTGTGCATCTTTTAGCTTTGCATTTGAAACAAGTCTGAGCACTTGTTCCCTGTGTGAACACTGAGTCTGTGCATATGTGCACTTATGACATATTGAGTCTATGCATGATTGCCTTAATGTCTCAGCAAGTCTATACAATCTCCACACTATCTGATGTTTATATGTCGTGACACACTGACAGGTCAACTGCTCATGATTGTTAAGAAGGGCATGTGATCCAAGGCGGATCGTCCCTGACAGATGACTGCCATGTGGAAGCTATAGTACCCAGATTTGTGACACGTGGACAAGATTCCTGAAGCTTCCTGGCGGGAATGTTCTCTCCACACTCCTAGGGCGAAAGCTTGTGAGTCTTAGACTGAAGGAGTATATAAGATCATTTCCTGCCATCGATACAAAATATTCCTGAATTATTCCTAAAAAGAGGAGAAGAAAAGAAGAACAGGATCATCTGAGAGAGCAACAGTAGACCAGAGCAGAAGTGAAAGAGAGAAAAGCTCGTGAAATCGAGAGAAGAAGAGAAAGAAAGATAGAGAGAAAGAGATAAAGAGATCGAGAGAAGAAGAGAAAGAAAGATAGTGAAAGGAAGAGAGGGTTTGAGGAGAAGAAAAGAAGCATCATCAGAAAACATGTCCCTACTGAAATCTGGATCAAATCCAATCCAGTCAGCTCCATGGGAGCCACATCTGTGTTGCTATCATTTATGGCTTTCAGTTGCTGTGTCTTCTTGTCTTTTATTTTCTTTTGAACCTTATTTTAAGCTGTTAGTCAGCGGAGCAAGCTGTGTTGCTCAGCAGTTGCAGAGGAGGATTCCTCTAGTCGGCTAAGCTGTATTGCCCAACGGGTCAAGCTGTTAGGCAGCGGATGGCTAAGCTGTATTGCCCAACGGGTCAAGCTATTAGGCCGCGGATGGCTAAGCTGCATTACCCAACGGAAGCAAACTGTGATGCTCAGCAATTGTAGGCAAGCTATGAGGCCCAGCGGTTTAAGCTGTGTATCAGCGGAAGCCACACTTGGATTTGAGTGTGGGGTGGACGTAGGTCTGCGGACCGAACCACCTAAAGATTCCCTTGTCTACTGTGGTTTGATTACCTTATTCGATTTGCTAGATGTATGCGTAGGCCGATTTATATCTTTTGTCTAGCGTGAGTCTTCGGGTGCATACTCTCTACTTGATTCTGGTTCCGAAAGATCCCATGTGTTCAGGTGCCTTCACTCTATGTCCAGAGTAGTAGGTGATTGCACCTTCTAAGCTTGATTGAACTCATCTCTGTCCTTCAGACTCATTAAGATCCTAGTTTATTTTATTCCGCATCTCTGATTGTTACAGTAAATTTTTAATTGGGCGAAGTTTCTAAGGGGATTCATTCAACCCCCCTTCTAAATATGAGCCTAGCACCATTTCAATTGGTATCAGAGCATACCGTCTAGGACTCATTTGTCCCTATCACTTGGTATCAGAGCGGGTCTCTGTGCATCCAGATCCAACGATCTGCAGAGGATCCTGCTATATCCGGTGCTTTATTGGTCGTACGATCCTACGTTCAGTGCATCACTATCCTTTGCATTCTGTTTTAAAATTTCTTATTGATCTACATCCATGGATCATCCTTCTGTTTACAATGGATCTAACTTCAGTAACTGGCATGGCGGCCTACGTGTTCACCCGAATTCCATTGATCCAAATCTATGGAATCTTGTATCAAAAGGCCCACATGATTTGCCTCGAAATCAGACTAAGTGGTCGAATGAGGACAGATCAAAGAACCGTGATAATGTCATAGTTCTTAAATTTTTGAGAGATGCAGTGAATACTGAAAATTTTCCCTTCGTTCTCAGGTGTGCATTTGGAAAAGAAATTTTGGACATAATCACTACTGCAAATGGGGAGCAAGAAGATACATGCTTGATGGCCAATCGAAGAGAGAATGATGATGATACAACTTGTCAGGTAAGCTCCGGACCAGAAGAACCTTCGTTTGATGAATTGGTTGTGATGTATGAAGAATTGTTAGAAGTGTCTAAGAAAATGAAATCTGAAAATAAATGATTGAAGAAAAAGATCGAACAAAGTAAATCTGAATTCTCTTGTGAAGTTTGTCCTACTTTGAAGAAGTCTTATGATATGTGCCTGTTAGATGTTCATAATAGCAAGGAACAGATTTCGTCCTTGAAATATGAGAATCAAGAATGCTTAAATAAAATCTCTAGATTGGAAGATCAGCCGAAGACTAAAAATGATGAACACCAAATAAAATTGCAAGAGTTGAATAAGATGAACTGTGAAATGGACAAACTGAAACTTGAAAACACAGAATTTCAAAAAAATAATGAGAATCTTGAAGCTAGAATAAATGAAATCAATGGGGAAGTTTCACATATTGCATCTGTAGAGTCAGATTGTAACAAATGCTCATTTCTAAGAGAACGCAATGAAGAACTATACAGTGAAAATAAATGGCTGGTGAAGTTGATTGCCTCTCTTAAAGAAGAAAATAAAGATTTATTGAATGAGAAAATTAAAGTCGAACAAAGAGAGGAGGAACTAATTGGAAGACTAGATTCTGTATCCAGTGGTGAAGAAATTGAGAAGCTGACCAAAGAAAATAAAGAACTGAAAGAACAAAACAAGAAACTCATGGTCCTAAATGTTGTTATTTCAGAAAGGCTTCTGACTATCGAGAGAGAAAGATCTACCAATAAGGAAATTCAAGCTGAAAAACTTGAGGAGGAAAATATTGAACTGAAAGCTGAAATTGAAAAATTAAAATGGTTAAACACTTGTATGTCCGAAAAACTTCTCACCTTAGAAAAAAGAAAAACTGTTTGTAATGAAGAATCTAAAAAACTGAGCAATCTGGAACAAGAAATTGAGAAATATAAAACTGCAAACAAAGTACTAAGTGAATGTGCTAATTGTAGTGAACATGAGATTGCTAGTTATGAAATTCACATTGCCTCTTTGGAAAATAAAATTCATGATCTGGAAAACTCACCACTCAAGTCTGCTAAAAATGAAGGAAAAATGAAAGTTGTCATTTAAGGTGAGGATGATAATTGAAGAAAGGGGACAAGTTACAGTTCTGATGTTAAGAAAATTATCAGAAACCAGCTATACACCACTTTTGTGCAAAGCTCTGATGTAGCTGGTACCACAAATTAATCCCCAAAATAAAATAAAAAATCTGAAAACACCTTCATCATCAGTCTTTGAATTTAAGGCTCAGAAAAATGAAAAACAAACAAAAGTTGTGAACAAGGGTAAAAAATTGAACAAAAATAAAGTCAAAAATGCTCCTGCATGTACTGCCAAATCTGCTAGTTCTGAGAAATCTGACAGCACTAGGCATACTGCTAACAGATCCGTCACTAATTTGTATGCACATGAAGAGAATATTTCATGCCATTACTGTGGGAAGCTAGGCCATGTAATGGATGTTTGCAACTTGATGGCCGAGGATGAGCACCTCTGTGAAACAATGCGTTCTAAGAATTCAGTTGTTAGAAACCATGCTACTAGGAAATCTGATGCTCCATGCTATCACTGTGGTAGGCGTGGTCATTTAATGAATGAGTGCTTTGTTATGAAATTCGATGATAGGATGCATGCTGGATATTCTATAAATCATCATGGCTCTTACAGAAACAAATCTGTTTCAAACTAGCATATCATATGCTTCAATTATAACAAGCCTGGTCATAAGGCTATTGAATGTTGGTCAGGGAACTATTGGAATAGTTCCGGATCTAGAAGTAAGCACTTCAGGTGCTTTGAATGTGGAAAGTATGGCCATACAGTCAGAGACTGCCGGCATGCTCAGGGAAACTCTGATAAATCTAAATTTTCTAAATTCCCTATAAAAGGAAATGTGTTTGGTAGGAATTTTATCAGGACAAACACTTCATGTTTCAATTGTGGCAAGCAAGGTCATAAGTGTGCTAAATGTTGGTTAATTAAAAACGAGAAACAAACTATTCATGTAAACAACAGACAATCTCATGCTCATGCACATAGGCCTCATGCTTCTGTTAATGTGCATCATAATAAGGTCAAAAACTCTGTTGGTACATGTAGATACTGTAGAAAATTTGGACATGCAATGGATGACTGTTCTCTGATGAAATTTGATGATCATCTAGCTAAGAAACTATTTAGAACACCTGCTGGGAGTAATACAGGACCCAAAGTTGCTTGGGTTCTTGTTGGATCAAAATAATTCAGTTTTTGTAGGTGTGCCTTGGAAGCTGATGAATAAAGGGGTTAATAATCCAAGACACTCAAGAATGAAACCCCCAGGATTACACTATTCAGGTCAGCTCTAAAAACCTATCTTAAATTCTGTTATCTGAAATTATTTGCTTCAGATGTTTGCATATCATATTAATACTGTCTGTGCTTAATTGACATCTTTTGAAACTTTGATTGCTCTCGCATGATGTTCATGCTGCTCATGACCAGTTTCATTGCATAGTGCATATATACAGTGTGATGCATTGCATATAATCTAAATTGAAAAATCCAAAAAGAAATAACTCATTGCATCTGGACAGGGGGAGCATTTTAGACTTACTAGTCGTTCACCTCTTGAACCCTTTCTGTCTAGCTATTCGGCTCACTTTCATATTCATGTGTGTTGACTTCATTCTGATTTGAGAGTTGAATTGCTTGAAAAATTATCCTGTGTCAGCCTGTCATTGATTTCTAAATAAAGAATGTTCTGATATTTGAATAATTGTTTTACACAGTTGAGTGTCATATGCATGCTTTGCATAGTTGATGTTTCAAATTGATATATGTACTGCACCGAGTTTAAATCAATGCATTTTTTGCACGAAGTCGATGTAGTGTGTAATCACTTGCAGTCGATGCATGTATTACACTGAGTATAGGTAGTTGCATGTCTTGCATATAGTCCGTGCATCTTATGGTTAAATAGCATGTAGGTCAGTGCATCTTATGTCCACTTTGCATGCAGGTTCGTGCACTTCGTGTCTTTCACATGTCAAGGTCGGGGCATTGTATGCTTCATGCACGATTCAAGTCGGTGCATCATAGTGTCAGGGAAAGGGTAGTAATGTCTGAATTTGATGTATCAAGTAGTCTCTCTCTCTCTGATTGCATTGCATGTTTGATCCATAAGCACGAATCATAAAACCATGTGTTAGGTTTTCATTGAATATAATGCATTTAGTCAGGGGGAGTAGATGACTGTCTTTCAGAAAATTCATTTCATAAGATGACCCATTGCATCCAGACAGGAGGAGCACTATTGACTCACTAATCCTTCTCAATCTGGACTCCTCCTGTACAGATATTTGAATTACTCTCTTGCTCCTGTGTGTTCCACTCGAATTCTCTAATTGTCATTACATGACAAGCTGATCTATCTGTACTCCAGACTCAGCTACCACTTTTGATATGCATAACTTTGATGCTTTATTCTTGGTTGCTGTTATTTGGACTGCCCGCTTTTCCCACTCACTCATATTCCTTCAAGCTGGTATGACTGGTTTGGTTCTATGCTGTGAATATCATAGAATTCTTCTCTCTTGATTAATCATCTACTGAAATTCTTTGAAAATCTGTTCAAATTCTTTCATATTATAATTCTGTGCTCTGGTGTGGATAAGTTGTTCAGTTGCATTGATTGGACTGATTTGAGAAATCTAACATGTTTATATGTCTGAAATCTTAGAAGAAACTCCTATCATACAAGTTAAGAATGTCTACTGATTCAGATTGGTATAAGTCTAATGTATTCTTGAATTTGAATTTGAATGATTGAAAGTATCTGAATCATAAGGTTTAATAATTGTTAACCACCCATGTCATAAAATATCGAGACTCTTTCATCTGAATTCTGAAAATATGAGATCAAGGCTACTTTGGTAGAGATACATAGAGCTAGTATTGTCTTTAAACATCATGTTGTAAAAGGTTGTCTAAGAAGAAAAATGGTTATTAGAGCAATGACCTTGGTCACTGAGAAACTAGGTCCTCTATCAAAGAAATAGAGTAAACCTAAGATATGAAGTGCCATAGTTATCTCTGATGGAAAAATGATTGAAAATCTGATAGAGCAATGGCATGATTGTGTTGAGTAACTGGGGATTCTGGCCTCTAGTCAAGGTGTCTCCTCATGTAAAAATAGACTTCATTTGCTAACTCTGCTCTCATATCTGAGAGGCAATGTCAGTTATCACACTGAGTAACTGGGTCACTTCACCTAAGACGTGTTGTGTCTCATGTAAAAATGTGTTGATTAACTAAAATTGCTCAAGAAAAAAAATGTGCTGATCAAAAGTAAATATTTTACAAATTCAGTCAACCTCACATTCCAGTAAAGGTGGTTAATCTCAATACTACCATTTGTAACCCTCAAAGGTGTCATTGAGAGTATTTGTGTAAGATGAAGATGATTGATCGGGAGCATTGCTTGATTAGTTGGTTAATCTTTATTAAAACTTAGTTTCAGATATGAGCAATGAATTTAATTGACAGATTCAGTATACATCATGCTTAAACCAGGTGGGTAATGTAGGTTAATTCATAACCCCTTATGATAGGAGGGTCTATTCTTGCATGACTTATAACTGTGGTACCTGCTAGATAGTAATTTCTTCTAATCAGGTTCACCTCTGACAACTTGATCATCCACCTGTTGGTCACTTTCTGATCTGTGACTGTCATATTCTGCCATATTTCTGCTGAATGATTCTTGAAAATCCTGTGCTATGGTTACACTAACATCACTCTATCTCTGGTTATCTTTACTAAGATTACTTCACCAGTTTCATTCTCCACACTGTTGGAATCTTCCATCTTGCTTCTGTATCCCTGAAGAAATACTCTTGCAACCGGTTCTGGTTCTACGGGCGTTGCACATGCATTTTTCTGACCATACAAATGTGAGGTGCCACTCCCAATATTACCTTGTTCACTTGCAGCCTTCTGAACTTCAGAATTATTATGGTGGTGGATTCCATATTGATTCATTGGATTACCAGAGTTCATCCATGTAGGTACATCATGTGTCTTGATATCACAAGCAATAAAAGGTTTCAAGCAATTTTGACTACATTTCTTGCTTCTCATTGTCCTTGTGATTTCTGATTCCACTCATATTTTTCTGGGGGAGAATAGCTTCTATATGCATTAATGTTACAATCAAAGGGGGAGATTGCATTTCTATCATTTCATACTGCTTATATTTCATTCTAAAATTGGTTTCTTTTTGATGAAGTCAAAGGGGGATAATCGCTTGACATGAGACAATGTGACTAGTGTGACTGATAGTGTTGCCATCATCAAAAAGGGGAAGAATGTTATGCCCCTGTGGTTTTGATGGATAGCAAACACTGTGAGTCACTATGAGTCACCACTGTATGATTGCATATGATGATTGCATATGGTCCTTGCATACCCACTGGTCATATATCTCTGTCTAAACTTTAGGCCAATGCATACATCCAGGGTCAGTGCATCCTCCTGATACTATGTCTGTCTGCGTTGCATAAAGTCTATGCATTCACTTATGTTCAGCAGACTAGGTCAGTTCACTTCATTGCTTAAGTCAGTGCAGTATTGCCTCGAGCATATGGACAACGTGCATTGAAAGTCGGTGCATGTTTTTAGTCTCTCATGTATATAGAAAGTCCATGCATCTTTTACTTTGGTCTGTGCATATCATGTTATTTGGAAGATAACGTAGGTATATGTCTTAGTCTTTTGCACATCCAGGATCGGTACATTGCATCCATAGTCAGTGCACGTTCTACATCTTGCATATGAAAGTCTGTGCATATATCATGCGATGCATATTGTAGTCTGTGCATCTCATGACTCTTGCACCGAGCACATAAAGTCTGTGCACATTACTTTGGGTTGGTTGTGCTTATCTCACATACTGTACAGCAAAGTCTGTGCATCTCTTGATTCTTGCACAAACAAAGTCTGTGCAAGACTGCTCTCGGCATTCGTAGCATGTGCATCTTTTAGCTTTGCATTTGAAACAAGTCTGAGCACTTGTTCCCTGTGTGAACACTGAGTCCGTGCATATGTGCACTTATGACATATTGAGTCTATGCATGATTGCCTTAATGTCTCAGCAAGTCTATACAATCTCCACACTATCTGATGTTTATATGTCATGACACACTGACAGGTCAACTGCCCGTGATTGTTAAGAAGGGCACGTGATCCAAGGCAGATCGTCCCTGACAGATGACTGCCACGTGGAAGCTATAGTACCCAGAGTTGTGACACGTGGACAAGATTCCTGAAGCTTCCTGGCGGGAATGTTCTCTCCACACTCCTAGGGCGAAAGCTCGTGAGTCTTAGACTGAAGGAGTATATAAGATCATTTCCTGCCATCGATACAAAATATTCCAGAATTATTCCTGAAAAGAGGAGAAGAAAATAAAAACATGAATCATTTGAGAGAGCAGCAGCAGACCAGAGCAGAAGTGAAAGAGAGAAAAGCTCGTGAAATCGAGAGAAGAAGAGAAAGAAAGATAGAGAGAGAGATAAAGAGATCGAGAGAAGAAGAGAAAGAAAGATAGAGAGAGAGATAAAGAGATCAAGAGAAGAAGAGAAAGAAAGATAGAGAAAGGAAGAGAGGGTTCGAGGAGAAGAAAAGAAGCATCATCAGAAAACCTATCCCTACTGGAATCTGGATCAAATCCAATCCAGTCAGCTCCATGGGAGCCACATCTGTGTTGCTATCATTTACGGCTTTCAGTTACTGTGTCTTCTTGTCTTTTGTTTTCTTTTGAACCTTATTTCAAGCTGTTAGTTAGCGGAGCAAGCTGTGTTGCTCAGCAGTTGCAGAGGAGGATTCCTCTGGTCGGCTAAGCTGTATTGCCCAGCGGGTCAAGCTGTTAGGCAGCGGATGGCTAAGCTTTATTGCCTAGCGGAAGCAAGCTGTGATGCTCAGCGGTTGTAGGCAAGCTGTGAGGCCTAAAGGTTTAAGCTGTGTATCAGTGGAAGCCACACTCGGATTTGAGTGTGGGGTGGACGTAGGTCTGCGGACCGAACCACCTAAAGATTCCCTTGTCTATTGTGGTTTGATTACCTTATTCGATTCGCTAGATGTATGCATAGGCCGATTTATATCTTTTGTCTAGCGTGAGTCTTGGGGTGCATACTCTCTACTTGATTCTGGTTCTGAAAGATCCCATGTGTTCAGGTGCCTTCACTCTATGTCCAGAGCAGTAGGTGATTGCACCTTCTAAGCTTGATTGAACTCATCTCTGTCCTTCAGACTCGTTAAGATCCTAGTTTATTTTATTCCGTATCTCTGATTGTTACAGTCAATTTTTAATTGGGCGAAGTTTCTAAGGGGATTCATTCAACCCCCCTTCTGAATCTGTGCCTAGCACCATTTCAATCGGTATCAGAGCATACCATCTAGGACTCATTTGTCCCTATTAGTTTTCAATTCTTGATTCAAGCAATTTGCATTTCACACAAGAAACAGATGTACTCAGAATTTCTTTAAGTTTCTTTTTCATTTTCTTATTTTCAGATTTAAATTCCTTACATCTGTCATGCATTTCAGCATATGCCAATTGCCATTCCTCAATAGAGAGTTCTTCAGAATCAGAATTTACCTCAACCTCGCTCTCTCCATGAGCCATAATGCAAGCATCCATTCCATTTCTTTCATACTTGCATGCCAGCTTTTTCCAGACTTCCCTTGCTGACCTACATGCTGAAACAAATATAAGTACATCAGATTCTATGCTTTTCATCAGAATATTTAATGCAGTATCATTTATAGCATTTTTCTTGATGTGTTTTTCATTCCGTTTATTTTCATTTGCAGGGAGTTTATGTGGACCATTACATATCACTTTCCAAATTTCAGGTTCATAAACTCCAAGATAAGCAGACATGTTATTTCTCCAAGCAATGTAGTTGTGACCATCAAAACGAGGAGGAAGAGAAGATGAAGCACTACAAGACTTGATGCTCTATGAAACTCGCCGAGGGATCACTCTAAAGGTCGTTAGACCCTTTAAGTTAGAGCCGTGGCTCTGATACCAATTTTTGGGTCCCTTGGTAGGCGAGCGGACAAGAAGGGGGGTTGAATTGTCCCCCACGATAGATGGTAAATTAAAATGCTAACAAGTGGAATTAACAACTTTGAATGTGATCGAAGAAATTAAACTAAGCAATGCAAACTTAGTTCTCTCAATCTCACCGTTCACACGCGATCAAGATAAATAGATTAAGCAAACTACACAATCCCACAAAATAAACAACAAGACAAAGAGATTTTTAAGGTGGTTCGGAACCATGACAGGCTCCCTACGTCCACCCCTTACCAAATCGGTAAGACTTCACTCGGGGATAAATCCCCAAACGGAGACGACGCTCTAAACACACACGGGGATAAATCCCCAATACGGAGATGACGCTCCAACAACACACACATGCAGGATGACGCCTGCACACACACGGGGACATGCCCCAACATACAGACACAGAGATAGAGTCTCCCACACGATCTGAAGACCGGATCACAACACACACACACACACACACACACACGCTGCAACAAACGCGGCACAAACGACACACACACGATCGCACACAGGCAATCAAACACGACCGTATACACAAACGGCCACACACACGATTATCTCTAGTGTTCAAAAAATAAACACAAATGTTCAAATATACTCAGATCAAAATACAACCCATGGGAAACATCATAATTAGATAGGAATGAGATTTAGAAGTTGTTCCCCCTTATTTCCAAGATAAAGAGATAGAGTTGCTTGAAGCTCTCGAATCGGATGACGACGATTCTTGCGTCCTCTTGATCCTCTCGTCGATACGCCTCTTTTCTTCTTCTTCCATGAGCTATATATCTTCACGGATGTAGATGATATCCTCCACGCAAGAGCTCCTCCACCGTTTCCCTCTTTTCTTCTCCTACAAGGTAGAACACAAGAACATTAGAGTTCACTTCTTCCAAATTCGGAGTTCACATTCATATATATAGAGGAGTGGACAAAAGACACATAAAACCCTTCCAATACATGTTAGAAACCCCCTAAAATGTTTAGGAACCAATGGGGGGTAGTTTGGTAAAGTTTAGAAGGGTTTTCATTAGGTTTTGGACGCTCCCGAAAATCCCATTCGCATAGTAGAGAATTGTCGGTCGACCGGATTCATTGGGGTGGTCGACCGGGCTAATCACCCATTCTATTTTGGGGTAGCAGAGAACTTCAGGTCGACCAGTCAGAAAGTCAGGTCGACCGGTCGACACAGGTTGACCGGTTCACAAAGTCAGGTCGACCGGTCCTGCTGAGATTCTGTTTGGTTCTAGCCGGTCGACCAGATTAGGTGGGGCAGTGGACCGATCAGGTTCTGCACTTTCACAAAAACACATTTTTAGGCTCTAAAACCTATGCAAACCCAATGGTGTAAATGCAACCAATGTCCCTTGACTCCGGATGATTAATTTCAATGGTTTGACCCTGCAAAACCATAGAAAAACCAAATTTGTTTGGATTTGAAAATCAAATGAACTTCTTTCTTGAAACTAGCATTTCTAGAATGAATATGAACAATGTGACATGCAAATCAACCCACATGAATGAACATGTAAAGATATAACTCAATCACCCCAAGTTCAAATACTTTAAACACAATCATGAAAACTTATGAATCAAGGAGGATAAAAATAAACTCATTCTCAAGTTAAATCTTCACACCAAAAGATCAAGTTCATCTCATTTAAATACATAAAAGATCATCATGTAACCAAGACTTCCATGATTGATGTGAGCATTGAAAAAATCACACATACCTTGGTATCTATGCAATGTAAGAACACATATCAACCATATCCTACCAAGATTCACAAATCCCCTTCCATTTGAATTCAAGACCACAAAGATCTCAATGAGAATGTGCATGAACATATGCAAGTTGTATGCGCATCAAAAGCCAAATCTTCCAAGAATGATGTGAGCATTGAGTAACTAAGTATCATAGATCATGAAAACATCATTCACTCATATATATACAAAGATTTGCATGAGGAGGTCATTAACACTTTGCTAGCTCATAAAGCCTTAGAAAAATATGCATGAAATACATTCATCAACCTTAAGAGCTAATGAAGAGATATGCATGAAAATCAAGACCAATACTTTGAAAACCTATTTGATGAGATGCATGAAACATAGAAGAGTCAACACAATGCAATGAGTGAGTCAACTCCCTTTTTCAATAAGATCTTCATTGATACACTCCTTTGAGTTCCAAACATGAATAATGGATTTTTATCCTGCAAATCAAAATATTCAAAGCATGAGTTCTTTAAATACAAATCATTCATATGACTTTCAAATATGAACAGAGTTAACTCCCTTTTAGAAGAAGAGCTTCATTGATGGACTCCTTTAGATTCCAAGTATGAGCCATGGATTTGTGTTCCTACAAACCAACATAAATATAGCATTAGTTCCTTAAACACCAAGGGTTCATATGACTTTCAAGAGTGAACATTGAATCTATTTTTCAACTCATCAAATCAACATATAAAACATGTTGCTCAATGAAACACATACACACACAAACACAATCGTTTTGATATCATTGAAACCAAACACGAACTAGGGGATGCAACAGAGCCGAATTCGGATTATTTTTTATTCTGTGACTGCCCGGAAGGTCGCTAATTCATAAATGAGCGCTCGGACAACAAGTCGCCAATTTCCTTGCCTTATTTTGAGCTTTTAATTCCATCTGAAATTCGTATTAATTCCTAATTGGTGACCGGACCATGGGCGCCAATTCTTTTCTAATTTTTTAAATTCCTAATCATTCCTAAAATGGCTTAGAATTAGCGGCACTTCGAGCGGGCACTATTTTAATTAGCGACCACTATGGTGGTCGCCCATTCTTGTAGAATTTCGAACCCGAGCAGAACCTCCTTCTTTCTCCGTTTTCAGCTCCTTTTCCACGTGGGAAAGGGTCCTTAGGCTTTCTAAGGTTGAAGGGACACTTGAACATGGAATATCCTCTTCCAAATCTAATTAAAACTTGATTTTCTAATTTTTCTTGGATTAAACTCTGAATTTTGGCCCTATAAATAGAACCCCTCTCTCCCTTGTGTAAAAGGTGGTTCAATCAATTCAAGGGGAAGGGCTGCCGGTCTGAAGGCTCAAGGAGGGACGCTCCCATGTGCTTAAAGCTTCATCCCTTGGAGTTCTTCTTCCTCCTTTGAAATCTAAAGCCCCTTTTGGAGAAATAATCCAATAAGCCAATTCTTTCCCTTACTTCTTTTTTTCTTTTCATGCATCTTAATTAGTTCATGCATCATATCATATTCTTCTTTCATTATTTTTATCTCAACATTGAGATCCTCTCTTAGTGCAACACTTGCACCCTCCCTTTTATCATTGCATCATCTTTTATCCACCCTTTGCATAGGGGTTTAAAGCCCAAACACCAACAAGGTGTGTTTATGCTCATGCTTTTCATATTGTTTATCTTAAGAACTTGATGGTATACACACCATATCTCTAATTCATATCTTTCTTTGTTGGTTTGTTATTTTTGCAAGGGTAATCAATAAGAAGAACTCTCTTCATCGGCCGGCCGATAGGAAGAGAAGGTGTACACTCACAATCTCCCCCGCTTCTTTTGAAAGGTATATATTCGTGATCCCTCCTTTTCTTGATTGTTATATTCATTTGAGGTATCCCATCTGGCAATCACTCTCCATATTAGCATCCATGCATGCTCCCCTATTTCTTCCTCTTTCCCCTTCTTTTCCCCCTATTCATGCATATTGTTAATTAATTTTCCTAAGTGGTTATTTCTATAATCTACAGTATCATCTCTGCCCAACTTTGGGATATGGAATAACCAGCTTTGGCTCACTCTGCTTTTAGGGGCCATCTCAGGATTTCCTATGGATGAGCTTCCACTTATTTCACCCCCAAAAGCCCGGGTACGGGAGAGGTGCTGCCCAATTTTCTCAGAATTATGGACTTAACCAGATCTGGACTAATGCTAAAACACGGAATGAACAAGAGCGATAATGCTAAGACTAATACATCAAACACAAAAAGCACAAGGGATAATGCTAAACTAAGAACAATGCCAAGGATAATGCAGTCATGCTGAATATCTGATCAAACAAGCCACAGATATAGCTCTTGCACAAGCAATATGAATAAGCTGATCAAGGACAGATCTGACCGAAACTGGACTAAATGAAGATGTCGCGTTGGCAGCAGAAACAAAGAAAATACAACTTGTTTTAAAGAAATGAAAAGAATGAGGAAGAGAATAAAACGAATGAATGGTGATCAATGAGCTAAGCAAACGGATTATGCATTTGGCAAACATGCATTTTGCATCCACTCACATGCATATTCACTCATGCATTCTGCATTCGCTGAATTAAGGGTGATTTGGAGCCCGCTGCAGCAGGGGTCGACCCTTCTCTTCTTTCATCACCACAAACTCATTTGTCACTCTTAGGCAGCCATTTGTTACCACTATAAAGCTATTTGTCGCCCTTAAGCTCTATTTTTTACCACTATCAAAAGCTCCCGTCCTGCCTTGTCTGTTGTATAGTGGACAGCGGATCTAGAGGGGAGGGGTGAATAGATCTGCCCCTCTTTTCGCAATGCAACCCTCTTTAAAGCTAGATGATGAAATAAGCAGCGGAATATAACTAGATTGACGAAGAACATGAATGATTTGCTTGGCAAGATGATTACGCAATATAGATATTGAACCTAAGCATGCATCTAACATAAAGCAATCGCACAAGCAAACCACAACACACGAGATTTTAAGGTGATTCGGACTGAATTTCCAGTCCTACGTCCACCCCTCACCAAATCCGGTGAGGCTCCACTAGTGCCACGCACTGAACCGCAAATCGAAAAGACCATCGATTGCCTTCCTACTAACCACCGGTAGGGACGTCAACATCGCAGATTGGACAACTTCTGATTGCCTTCCTACTAACCACCGGTAGGGACGATCTTCACTGCAGATCGGACAACTTCCGATTGCCTTCCAAATGTTTGAATGAAATGGAAAAGAACAAGATATGAAAACACTCAAACAAGATAGGAAATATGCTCAAAGAGAAAGGATCTTGTCTGAGATTACTGGGGCTTGAATCTTCTTTTGAAGTAGCTTGAATCACTTGGAGATTTGATGAAGAACTTCTTCCCGAAGTACTGTTCACAGCTACAGTACTCGAACTCCTCTCCCTTGAACACACCCTTGCAGCCTTCTTTGATCTCCCTTATTAGCCTTTCTTGCTTCTACTCTTCCTTGGAGGTTGCTGGATTGAGATATGAACTTGAATCACATTGAGTTGATGGAGAGAGTGTTGGATGTAGCTTTGATCTTCCTTTTGATCCTCTTGAATTGATGAAGAGGAAGAAGGATGCAGTTTAGATCACCCTTGAGAGTCTTGATTGCTTCTTCTTCCTTGGAGGTTGAGATGGCTTCAGATCTAGACTTGAATCACCTTGGATGGATGAAGAACTTCCTCCCGAAACACTGTTCACGGAGGTGCTACAGTACCTCGAAAATGGCCTCCCTTGATCTCCCTTGAAGCCTTGAAGTGATAGGGTTTCCAACCCCTCATGTGTTGGTTTTATAGACCTTGAATGGTCCTTGGACACCCCCCAGACCAGATCCACAAATCATGGAAGATTAGGTGAGTTTTGATTAAACAAATCCATGGAAAGGGGCTGGCCACGCGGTGGAATTCGAAGTCAAACATGGCTGCATCGGGGCTGGCGGTTGACCTGTGGCTTCTGGCGGTCGACCTCTACTGAGAAACACTATAGACGGATGTTCACTGGGAATTCTGGTCGATCGTTATGGGCTGGCGATCGACCGCCAGCTGAAAGACATGCAGACTGGCGGATGCTGGCTGGGGCGATCGACCGCCCCTGTGCTGGCGGTCGACCGCCAGCTGGGTTGATTCCGGGCTTGCCCGGGTCGGTCCGTTATCCGCTTCAGCTCCGTCGTTCAACTCCATTAGCAGCCTGTGCATGTTTGTGGCATCACCCTTGATAGTCTAGAAGGTATCAACTGAGTCTTTAACCTTGGATTCTCTTGGCTATACTTCTTTGTGCATTGACCTTGGATGAGTGACGAGCCGAATATGAAATGTTGACTTTTGCTTGTAAGATAGATGAGATTTGCATCCTTGCTTGGGCGCGATCAATGAGCTTTCACTTTGGCCATTGCCACTTGATTCCTTGTCCATTCATTGACATATCTGTCATGAATAAAAACATCACGTATGTCAATCACATGAGAGTGGAAGATATCAATGACTAATAGTGTTTAGCCATTATCAAAACCAAGAATACCACAGAACTCATATGACTATAGAATGATGTCGAATGACCCAAGTGACCACAGATTGACTCAAATGACCTCAGGGACACAACATTGTCAAGCTCCCATGCAGTCGACTCCAAGGCCAAGCGGAGCCGCATCACCCATTTGTCACTGCTAAAAACCCATTTGTCCCCGTTATAAGCTATTTGTCACCCTCAACCACCCATTTGTCACCGCTAAAACTCATCTGTCTTCACTTTAGGCCTGCGACCTATTTTTCACCGCTACGAGCTATTTTTCACCCTTAAGGGCCTATTTTTCACCGCTAAAGTGCATTTGTCACTGCTATAACCTATTTGTCACCATTAAGCCCCCCTTTTTCACCCCAGCCGTCGCGTTTAACCCATTTAACACCACTACAAACTCATTTGTCACCCTTAGTCGGCCATTTTTCACCACTACAAACCCATTTGTCGCCCTTATAAACACATCTGTTACCACTAAAAGAAAGAAAATCAAAGAAGAAAATCAAAAGAACAAGTCAAATAAAAGATGTTAAAATAATGCAGATAAAGTTAATAAACAATAATCAGTGGAAGAACAGGAGGCTGAGGCGGAGGCGTTGACTTGGGTCAACCTTGGCATGTCTGAAGAAATAAAAGAAGAAGAAAGAAACGATAATAAAAAAACACAGAAGATGAAATTAAAAGAAAAAATATATAATAAATATTAATAAGCGCCAATGGCATAAACCATTGATAAAAATGTGATAATGCACAAAAATATATATATAAATAATAATATATAATAATAAAATAAAAAATAAAATAAAATAAAATAAATAATAACAACAAATGAACATATAACAAAACAAAAGAAGAAACCCTAAGGCTCTCACCTTCCTTGGACCCTATGCACGGGAATATTAACAAGGCCTCTGCGAGTCATGCTTGAACCTCGGGATCATCCATCATGTTCATGGCTTGACCCCGCTCTGGGTTGACAGCTAGCCATGTTTAAATGAATTTCCATTGGAATCTAATCTCGAATATCAAACTTGCCATATTTCTGGCAGACATGTGGTTCGTAATTTGGGACTCTCATCTAGATATAATTTGGTCAATTAATGACCGGCTCTTTCTAGCTGTTTACCCCTTAATGGGGGCTATTTTATTGAAGTTCAGAATTCTCATTCCTTCCTTTAATTAATATTAATTTAAGGCCTGAGGGCCCCCCCATCTCTTGGCGTTTAATCAAAGGTTTTCCCCTCCTCGAGGGGATGTAATTAATGCCGTAACCTTTATGGTACGGCGGGTTCTTAATCCCGACCCGATACTCACAATCGTCTGTTTAGTCAGATGGAGTGCACCCGTGACTTCAGACCCTCCTAGTCTTAAAGCTCAAATAAATGTCACTTCGGTGACTGGCACGCCCGCGCACTTAATAAAACCTTAAAAAGATGAAATAAACGCTATAAGCCAGATCCCAAAAGAATGAAAAGACCTGAATTTGAGTGCATTATCCACAAAGACTTGGAGAGACTTGGCTTTGACAGGCAGGGAGAAGGCTGCACAAACCTCGAGGGTGCCTCTGAAGGTGTGGGTCCATCATTTTTACAATGGGCCGTTTTGCTTCTACTAGGAGTTTGAGCGAGATCAGACCCCATGGGAGGAGTATACAGAGGTGGAGCTGCAGTTCCGGACTTACTCCCGGTACATTTACGCACCGAGAGAGGGGTGGAATCCCCATGGGCTGTCGGACGTGACCCATCTGGCCACCTATCTAACTTACTGGCTGGTGACCTTCGTGGTTCCCCATGGAGAGGATAAACTTCTACGAGCCGGGCTGCTATGACCCGCATGCTTGCTGGCAGAGGGACGAAGGCTGGCGTTGGCTCCTGCGGCGTTGGCCAACATCTACCACGGGTTGGGGGCGCTGTCAGTACACCCTGTGCCACGCAAGCGGCATTTGCTTCTGTCGACCCACTATCTTAGTGTGTGGGCCGGTTTACTATTTTCGGGCCTAGTGACGAGGACGACGGAGGTGAGCCCTGTGGCCCCTCTGCTCTTCAGCTTCACAGGTCAGCCCGACGGAGACGCAGCAGCGCAGCTGGAGGGAGCCAGGAGGGCCCTATCTTACTTTCCAGGTAGAGGCAAGGACAGGCTCCTGTTTGACTGTGCGTTGAGAGGCTTTCGTGATGCGAAACAGAAGTGGGGGGTCTTCTTCTTTTTGCCCATAGTCACGCTATATCCTGCTAGCGCATTCTTGAAGAACGTGCTATATCATCCTAGCGCGTTCATAGAAGTTGGCAGAACGACGAACTTCGACGTTGGAACTCCCATGGATGACTTCGGGGGAATGAATCACAGGGGGAGAACACTTAGGGAGGTGGGTAATACACGAGGGATCCTAAATAGACACATGAGGGACCCTAAACAGGGATTAAACTAACCTAATACTAGCTAGGATAACTTGGTGAAGGTGGATGTGGGGTGAGCGGTGAGGGAAGGAAGGTGGATGTAGATGAAGTTAGAGCTGTGAGGAAGCTTGATTGGGGCCTCTCGCCCGGACCCATCGCAGGACCGGTGCAACCGAGGTCCATCTTGACCATAGCAGCACCTTTGGCGGTGGTGGAGGGCGGCGAACGTCGGTGGAGGAAGAACGAAGCTCCAAATGGAGCCTCACACTCGACCCCGTCTCAGAGCCGGTGCATCCAGAACTTTGATCATCCTCCATTGAAGGGGAAAGATAGAGGATCAGGAGAAGATGAATGGGCATCGCACCTGAAGAGGGGAGGAGAAAAGGGGGTTCCAAAGATTGGGGTGATAGCCATGGCTATACTCATAAAACTTTCATAGATTCATTGCTTCTTGATCAAACGAAAGGGGATACATATATAGGGGGAAGGGGAAGACAAAATGACACTAAAACATCAATTACAACCATGGAAAATAGTGCACATTGAAGACTTTGGGAGTTCCAAGCGCCGGAAAGTTGGACCGTCGGCAAATGCGTTCTCTTTGAGATCGCGCTAGGGGAACCAGTGCCTTCTTTAGGTCGCGCTACCCAAAGGTAGCACGTTCATCTTCGGCCCAGCAGCTTCCACGATTAGCTTTGGTGTAATATCCCAGACCTTTTGGATCCTTTCTTTGTGGGTCCCGGATCTGGTTTTCGGAGCGTCCGGCTCTGTTGTGTCTGAAATTTCGTTTCGGACATCTTTCGTGTTCGGATCGGCGCGATCCGGAGTTGTTTCGGAGGCCCGAAGGCGTTCCGCGACTTTTCCTAGTGTGTTTTCCGATTTCCGGTGTGTGTTTCGGCTTTTCCTTCGGAAGCTCGCTGCGGGCGAACCGGGCGGTTCCCCCAGGCACGAGTGGTACCGTTGCGATCGGTGCATTCCGAGGATTTCGGAAATGTATTTTTCTATTTTTTGGTATTTTTCCGAAAATTCGATTTTCTATATAACCCTATTTCTTTCCTTTTTCTTTTCCTCTTTCTCTTTCTCCTTCTTCCTCCTTCCTTCCCCAACCGTGGCCGCCCTCCTCTCTCTCCCTCTCTCCCATTCGGACGCGGTGAGCCCCTCCCCGGCTGTTGACGGCGGCAGGGCGACGGCGCGGACGCGTGGGTGGCGGCGAGGCGAGCTCGTGGGCGTGCGGCAAGCGTGGGAAGCGTGGGGAGTTCGTGAAGCTTAAAGCGTTCTTCGTGGTTTGTGGGCGATCCGGCGGAGCATTCGCTCCATTGAGGTAGGGTGACGTTCCTTAGCCTCATGCCGTTCATTTCCGTGGTTTGTAGGCCGCGGGGAGGCCGAGAGGGGCTAGATCGAGCACGTATGGGGTTTTTCCATGATTTGGGGAGAGCCGCTCGATCTATGGATTTGATGCATGGATTCACGTTTTGATGGCCTAGAATCATGCTAGGGGTCCTTAGGGGTCATTCCCCTTGTTTTCCCCCTCTCCGGTGGAGGCATGGGGGCGTGGTTGGAGTTTTTGGGCGTTTCCGCCGTTTTCGGGCGCGGACTGAGAACGCGCTATACTTCAGTAGCGCGTTCTGGATGGTCGCGCTGCCCCGACAGGGCGCGTTCATCGGAGAAGATGAACAGTAGTGCGGTTCCGGTCGCGCTATGGGGTCTTAGCGCGATCTGCCTTGTCGCGCTAGGGGTTCCTAGCGCGATCATCCTTGTCGCGCTAGGGGTCCCTAGCGTGACCTGTCTTGTCGCGCTGGGAGGCCCTACCGCGATATTCCTTGTCGTGCTAGGAATCCCTAGCGCGATCTGTCCTGTTGTCAGGTGTTCCTTTTGGGCCGGGTGTGTGTCCTGGACACCCCACGGAGTTCCATGACCGTGTCTTTGGGTGTTCGGAGGTTCCGTTTGCCTTGGTCATGTGTTTGGCTGTGGGTGGTGCTTCCGTTTCTTCTCCGACCGTGGTCACCGTGCGATGGTGATGGTACGTGGGACGGCCCCCGTACTTCGTCAGGTTCGGACGTTGTTTTCCGTTGTCTTGAGAGTCTACTCCTTCAGTGACCCTCCACTAGTCGTAGCCTATCAGTACGCGTGTGCTGATCGCACCAGGGAGTGGTGTACGGGCTTACCCTGAGGACGGTTTTAGACTGGTTACCGTCGGGCCCCTCGTCAAATCAGAGTCCAGTGCCAGGGGAAAACCGGTCAGAGGGCCAGACCTAGGACGCGTGGTCTGTGTGTGCACACGTGGTTGGGGACAGTGGACGCACGTCGACGGGCGTGACCCCAGCTAGTCACTTGTCTGTGGTTACTTGTTCGGTGTCTGCGCCTCGGGTAGGACCTACCACGTCAGGCGGTTCACCTGCGGTGCGGTGTAAGACGTCAGGGGACGCTACCGGCTGTGCTTCTAGTGGGTGGTACTCCTGTCGAGTACGGAGTGACAGACTGTCAGTCGAGTGTTTCCGACCTTCGGGTTTTACCGGTTCGACCTTTGAGCTTTGGTCTTCTTACCGTGGCACGTGTGTCGGTTTGCGTGCCGTAGGGTCTTGTCTTGTAGAGTACAGGGCTTCCCTTTCGAGGTACTTTTCTACCGCTAGTGTAGTGGTTTCTCATTTTACGAGGTAGGGTTCGAGTGATCCCTACTGAGTCTTGTTCCGAGACTCGTTCCCTGCATGTTTTCACCGTGTTTCAGGTGAGGTGCCACCTTCGGGGAGCGCGTCAGGAGTGCAGCGTGGTGCGGGTGCCCAGAGGTAGTGCCAGAGGTCAGAGCCGGGGGATGCCCCGTGTAGCTGTACTTTCCTTTCTTATCACTGTACTAGTCGTGGACTATTGTTATTGTTATTTTATATTGTGGACCATGTAAAATGTTAATTTATTTCCTGCTTAATAGTATAACTGTTTAATTTCTGCAATTATTTGTGATACTTGTGTAGTCTCCACACCATCCTTTTAACCCTTCCGAGTCTTCGGGCTCGTGGGTGGCGGTGCGAGTCTCGGGTTATCGGGCCTTCCCGGTAATCAGATTCTCGGGTCGTTACAGCTGGTATCAGAGCGCGGTTGTGGAATTGCATGAGAATCATAGGTAATTGTAGTGGTCCACTAGTCCACAGCGATGATGTACATGTGACGCTGGCATTGGGCACCGTGTGTTTGTTTTGACCTTGCCATTTTTCATGTTCTCTGTCTTGTGCTTCAGGAGTGAGGATGGCGCCGAGGCGGAGCTCTCGCTCTCAGCAGGGGCAGTCGGCTGGAGGCCAGGAGATCCAGCAGGGGGTCCAGAGGGACCAGGAGGAGCATAGCAGAGTTCCGGGAGCTACCGAGGCCGTGGATACTGCGAGAGTTTCGGGGGCCGAGGATTTCTTCCGTGGCATGTACCAGCTTATGTCTCAGCAGTTCGGCGGAGAGGCTGGTGAGGGCTCGTCAGCTAGGGGTGGGCCAGGCCGAGCAGTGAGGGACTTCATGCAGTTCCATCTGCCTTATTTTAGCGGCCAGGCAGACCCTGATGCGGCTCATGATTGGCTCGATGAGATGGAGCGGGTGTTCAGTTCTGCGAGGAGTGCTGCCGAGGACAGAGTGGTGTTGGCCTACAACCAGTTGCAAGGTACGGCTCGAAGATGGTGGTCTTCCAAGTGGAAGACGTCCTTTCAGCTTCGTCCACTTGAGTAGATCGAGTGGGATGACTTTGTCAGTGCTTTCGAGCGTACGTACTGTCCAGATATTGTTGCTATGCAGCGGATGCGGGAGTTTCTGGAGCTGGTGCAGGGTGACATGTCCGTGTTGTAGTACAGGGCCCGATTTGTCGAGCTGTGTCGGTATGCACCTCACATCATGGAGCATGAGAGGGTGAGGACCGCGCAGTTTGTGCAGGGCTTGAGGCTGGAGCTGAGGCACCATTTGATCGCGAATGGGGCCACTGATCTAGAGACGGCATCTCGTGTTGCGGTTTCCTTGGAGATGGATATGCAGAGGACTCGAGGACCGATCAGCCAGGGGCAGTCCTTGTCAGGTCGCAGCCAGCAGTCGGCTACCTAGCAGCAGGGTTTCTTCCAGCATGCGTCGGGTGGTTCAGGAGTACCGGCATCTGCAGCTTCGGCGACAGGATCTGCGTCCTTCGGTACGAAGGTCAAGAAGTTCTTCTCGAAGAATTTCCGAAAGAAGAAGTCCAAGGATCAGGGGCAGGCTTCATCAGGCAGTGTACAACAACCGTTTCTCTTGCAGCGTCAGGGATCAGGGGGTGGATCGCGAGGACCTTGTCCACGGTGTGGTGGGACCCACCCAGGCAGGCAGTGCACGACGCCGATCATCTATTTTCGGTGTGACCAGCCAGGGCATATGGCACGCGACTGTCCTCAGAGGCCGCCACAGCAGCAGGTTCCCCAGCAGTAGAGGCAGCAGCATCAGCAGGGACAGTATCCACCACTACCCAGGTCAGCTAGCGTGGGAGGCAGGCAAAGGGCTCGGGGCCAGATCACGCACATGACCAGGGCAGAGGCAGTGGCGTCGCAGCTCGTGGAAGGTACCGTTCAGATTTTGGGTTGTGCGGCTCGGGTTTTGTTTGATTCAGGCGCGTCTCATTCGTTTATTTCGGAGGATTTTGCGTCCAGCGTCGAGGAGCCGGTGACCCAGTTGTCCTGTGATTTGGCAGTGGAGTTGCCTTCGGGTGATTTTATGATCACTCCGTATTGCTTCGATCAGGTTCCGATTTGGATCGATGGGCGGAGTATGCCAGGTAGGTTGTATGCGTTGCAGCTTCGGGATTATGATGTGATTCTAGGCATGGACTGGCTTGAAACTCATGGAGCGGTGGTGGATTGTGGAATGAAGAGGGTCTACTTCCAGCATCCGAGCAAGAGGACCTTCTATTTCCAAGGTATCCGTTCCGCCTATTCTCAATTCCTTATCTCTGCTATTCGAGCCCGTCGGTTGCTTGATTCTGGTTGTCAGGGTTTTCTCGCGTCCGTGGTTGTGTCGGACCAGATGGAGTCGGATGTCGAGGACATTGCGATGGTGTGCGAGTTTCCCAACGTTTTTCCCGAGGAGTTGCCTGGATTACCTCCCCAGTGGGAGATCGATTTCGTGATCGAGGTTGTGCCTGGTACGGGACCTTTGGCAAAGGCTCCCTACCGTATGGCCCCCGCTGAGTTGAGGGAGTTGAGGGCGCAGTTGCAGGAACTATTGGCCAAGGGGTACATTCGTCCTAGTTTTTCCCCTTGGGGTGCGCCCGTGTTGTTCGTGAAGAAGAAGGACGGTAGTCTGCGCTTGTGCATTGACTATCGACAGCTGAATAAAGTGACCATTAAGAACAAGTATCCGTTACCGCGGATTGATGATTTGTTCGACCAGCTGCAGTCTGCGCGAGTGTTCTCGTGGATTGATTTGCGGTCAGGTTACTATCAGCTGAGAATTCGCGAGTCCGATGTGGAGAAGACTGCGTTCAGTACGAGGTACGGGCATTATGAGTTTTTGGTGATGCCGTTCGGGCTCACCAATGCCCCTGCAGCCTTCATGGACTTGATGCAGAGGGTGTTTCATCCGTATTTGGACCAGTTCGTGGTCATCTTCGTGGATGACATCCTTGTTTATTCGCAGTCTGCTGAGGAGCATGCGTACCATTTGGGTGTGGTGCTGCAGACGTTGCGAGATCACCAGTTGTATGCGAAGCTCAGCAAGTGCAAGTTTTGGCTCAGCGAGGTGCACTTTCTGGGGCACGTGATTTCTGGTGATGGCATTTCCGTGGACCCCGCCAAGGTCGAGGCAGTGACGCAGTGGCCGAGGCCGAGGTCAGTGACGGAGATCCGGAGTTTCTTGGGGCTTGCGGGTTATTATCGCCGGTTTATCCAGGATTTTTCTCGCATTGCGACCCCCATGACTAGGCTCACGCGGAAGGATGTGCCTTTCGTTTGGTCCGAGGAGTGTGAGCAGAGCTTCAGTGAACTGAAGAGATTGCTCACCTTGGCTCCAGTGTTGGTTTTGTCTTCTGGATCGGGAGGTTTCGTGGTGTGTACAGATGCTTCCGGCGTTGGATTGGGTGCTGTGTTGATGCAGCATGGTAGAGTGGTGGCTTATGCATCTTGGCAGCTAAAGCCCCATGAGGAGAACTACCCTACCCATGACCTTGAGTTGGCGGCGGTGATCTTCGCGCTGAAGATCTGGAGGCATTATCTGTACGGCGAGAAGTTCGAGGTGTTTACTGACCATCAGAGTTTGAGGTATGTGTTCTCGCAGAGAGATCTGAACCTCAGACAAAGGCGTTGGATGGAGTTCATGAAGGACTATGACTTCACCCTGTCTTATCAGCCGGGCAGAATGAATGTCGTTGCTGATGCCTTGAGTCGGAAGGTTGTGGTCAGTACCCTGATGTTGAGGCAGTGGAGTCTCTGGGAACAAGTGCCCGAGGTATCTTTTAGGCTCAAGATTCCCCAGGAGCCAGGGTTGGCAGTGCTTGCGAGTCTGACTGTCACTCCTGCTATCCGTCGTCAGGTGACAGAGGCTCAGCATGTGGACCCTGAGTTGCCCCGGATTCTGGCGATGGCTGACGTGGAGCTTGGCGAGGACGGTGCTGCGAGGTTTCGTGGCAGGCTGTACGTCCCAGCGGAGGAGCAGGTTCGTCGTGCGGTGTTACGCGAGGCTCATGGGAGTAGGTACACTATGCACCAGGGTGCGACGAAGATGTATCGGAACTTGCGGAGGTAGTTCTGGTGGCCTGGCATGAAGAGAGATGTCGCAGAGTTTGTGGCCAGGTGCCTGATCTGTCAGCAGGTGAAGGCGGAGCATCAGCGACCAGGAGGTACTCTCCAGCCCTTGGATGTTCCTGCTTGGAAGTGGGACCATGTGACCACAGATTTTGTGGTGGGGTTGCCGAGGACCCCGAGTGGGCAGGACAGTATTTGGTTGCTGGTGGATCGGCTGACGAAGGTGACGTGGTTGTTACCGGTCAAGGTCAGTTGGAGTGTGTCTAAGTTGGCTCGTCTTTATGTGGAGCAGATCGTGCCGTTGCATGGGGTTCCCATTTCGATCGTGTCGGATCGGGATCCGCGCTTCACTTCTAGATTCTGGAGGAGTTTCCAGCGAGCTCTTGGCACGGAGCTGGCATTTAGCTCGGCGTATCATCCACAGTCAGATGGTCAGTCTGAGAGGACCATTCAGACTTTGGAGGACATGCTGAGATCCTGCTGCCTAGAGTGGAAGGGGAGTTGGATTCATCACCTACCATTGGTGGAGTTTGCCTATAACAACAGCTATCATTCGAGCATCGGCATGGCTCCTTATGAGACATTGTATGGGCGTCCTTGTCGGACTCCACTTGATTGGTTTGAGGTGGGTGAGCGTGTTTTGACGGGACCGGAATTGGTGCAGCAATGTGTGGACGTTGTGCACCTGGTTCGTCAGAACATGTTGGCGGCCCAGAGTCGGTAGAAGAGCTATGCTGACCGTAGGAGGCAGCCCCTCGAGTTCGCCGTGGGCGATCATGTGTTCTTGAGAGTTTCTCCGATGAAGGGGGTGATGCGGTTTGGACGGCGTGGGAAGCTGAGTCCCCGCTATATTGGTCCTTTCGCGATTGTGGAGCGCATCGGTGAGGTTGCTTACCGGTTGCAGTTACCTCCTGAGTTGGCATCGGTGCATGACGTGTTCCATGTCTCGATGTTGCGGAAGTATATGCCCGATGACTCTCATGTGCTCGAGTTTTTCGTTTGGCCAGAGGTGACTCCAGATCTTTCTCTCCCAGAGTTTCCGATCCGCGTGGAGGATAGGCGAGAGCAGCGCCTGCGGAACAAGGTTATTCCCTTGGCAAAGGTCGTGTGGCAACGACACTCTAGCGGTGAGGCTTCGTTGGAACGTGAGGACGAGATGCGTCAGCAGTTCCCGTACCTGTTTGAGTGAGTCTTCCTCTTCTTTCCCCTTGGGTTGTTCTCAATTTCGAGGACGAAATTCCTTAAGGGGGGAGGGCTGTAATATCCCGGACCTTTCGGATCCTTTCTTCGTGGGTCCCAGATCTAGTTTTCGGAGCGTCCGGCTCTGTTGTGTCCGAAATTTCTTTTCGGACATCTTTCATGTTCGGATCGACGCGATCCGGAGTTGTTTCGGAGGCTCGGAGGCGTTCCGCGGCTTTTCCGCGTGTGTTTTCCGATTTCCGGTGTGTGTTTCGGCTTTTCCTTCGGAAGCTCACTGCGGGCGAACCGGGCGGTTCCCCCAGGCACGAGTGGTACCATTGCGATCGGTGCGTTCCGAGGATTCCGGAAATGTATTTTTCTATTTTTTGGTATTTTTCTGAAAATTCGGATTTTCTATATAACCCTATTTCTTTTCTTTTTCTTTTCCTCTTTCTCTTTCTCCTTCTTCCTCCTTCCTTCCCCAACCGTGGCCGCCCTCCTCTCTCTCCCTCTCTCCCATTCGGATGCGGTGAGCCCCTCCCCGGCTGTTGACGGCGGCAGGGCGATGGCGCGGACGCGTGGGTGGCGGCGAGGCGAGCTCGTGGGCGTGCGGCAAGCGTGGGAAGCGTGGGGAGTTCGTGAAGCTTAAAGCGTTCTTCGTGGTTTGTGGGCGATCCGGCGGAGCATTCGCTCCATTGAGGTAAGGTGACGTTCCTTAGCCTCATGCCGTTCATTTCCGTGGTTTGTAGGCCGTGGGGAGGCCGAGAGGGGCTAGATCGAGCACGTATGGGGTTTTTCCATGATTTGGGGAGAGCCGCCCGATCTATGGATTTGATGCATGGATTCGCGTTTTAATGGCCTAGAATCATGCTAGGGGTCCTTAGGGGTCATTCCCCTTGTTTTCCCCCTCTCCGGTGGAGGCATGGGGGCGTGGTTGGAGTTTTTGGGCGTTTCCGCCGTTTTCGGGCGCGGACTGAGAACGCGCTATACTTCAGTAGCACGTTCTGGATGGTCGCGCTGCCCTGACAGGGCGCGTTCATCGGAGAAGATGAACAGTAGGGCGGTTCCGATCGCGCTATGGGGTCCTAGCGCGATCTGCCTTGTCGCGCTAGGGGTTCCTAGCGCGATCGTCCTTGTCGCGCTAGGGGTCCCTAGCACGACCTGTCTTGTCGCGCTAGGAGGCCCTACCGCGATATTCCTTGTCGCGCTAGGAATCCCTAGCGCGATCTGTCCTGTTGTTGGGTGTTCTTTTTGGGCCGGGTGTGTGTCCTGGACACCCCGCGGAGTTCTGGGACCGTGTCTTTGGGTGTTCGGAGGTTCCGTTTGCCTTGGTCATGTGTTTGGCTGTGGACGGTGCGTCCGTTTCTTCTCCGACCGTGGTCACCGTGCGATGGTGATGGTACGTGGGACGGCCCCCGTACTTCGTCAGGTTCGGACGTTGTTTTCCGTTGTCTTGAGAGTATACTCCTTCAGTGACCCTCCACTAGTCGTAGCCTATCAGTACGCGTGTGCTGATCGCACCAGGGAGTGGTGTATGGGCTTACCCTGAGGACGGTTTTAGACTGGTTACCGTCGGGCCCCTCGTCAAATCAGAGTCCAGTGCCAGGGGAAAACCGGTCTGAGGGCCAGACCTAGGACGCGTGGTCTGTGTGTGCACACGTGGTTGGGGATAGTGGACGCACGTCGACGGGCGTGACCCCAGCTAGTCACTTGTCGTGGTTACTTGTTCGGTGTCTGCGCCTCGGGTAGGACCTACCACGTCAGGCGGTTCACCTGCGGTGCGGTGTAAGACGTTAGGGGACGCTACCGGCTGTGCTTCTAGTGGGTGGTACTCCTGTCGAGTACGGAGTGACAGACTGTCAGTCGAGTATTTCCGACCTTCGGGTTTTACCGGTTCAACCTTTGAGCTTTGGTCTTCTTACCGTGGCACGTGTGTCGGTTTGCGTGCCATAGGGTCTTGTCTTGTAGAGTATAGGGCTTCCCCTTTCGAGGTACTTTTCTACCGCTAGTGTAGTGGTTTCTCATTTTACGAGGTAGGGTTCGAGTGATCCCTACTGCGTCTTGTTCCGAGACTCATTCCCTGCGTGTTTTCACCGTGTTTCAGGTGAGGCGCCACCTTCGGGGAGCGCGTCAGGAGTGCAGCGTGGTGCGGGTGTCCAGAGGTAGTGCCAGAGGTCAGAGCCGGGGGATGCCCCGTGTAGCTGTACTTTCCTTTCTTGTCACTGTACTAGTCGTGGACTGTTGTTATTGTTATTTTATATTGTGGACCATGTAAAATGTTAATTTATTTCCTGCTTAATAGTATAACTGTTTAATTTCTACAATTATTTGTGATACTTGTGTAGTCTCCACACCATCCTTTTAACCCTTCCGAGTCTTCGGGCTCGTGGGTGGCGGTGCGAGTCTCGGGTTATCGGGCCTTCTCGGTAATCGGATTCTCGGGTCGTTACATTTGGCCTGGCAGTTGGCTTGATTCCCATCAAACCCCTCCACTTTGGAAGGTTCGTCCTCGAACCTTGTAGCTCAAGATCCCAGTCTGTGAGAACAGCCTGGTTCCCTAAGCTCTGATACCATTTCATGCGAAACAGAAGTGGGGGTCTTCTTCTTTCTGCCCATAGTCGCGCTATATCCTGCTAGCACCTTCTTGACGAACGCGCTATATCGTCCTAGCGCATTCACAGAAGTTGGCAGAACGACGAACTTCGATGTTGGAGCTCCCATGGATGATTTTGGGGGAATGAATCACAGGGGGAAAACACTTAGGGAGGTGGGTAATACACGAGGGATCCTAAACAGACACATGAGGGACCCTAAACAGGGATTAAACTAACCTAATACTAGCTAGGATAACTTGGTGAAGGTGG
This sequence comes from Amorphophallus konjac, assembly GCA_022559845.1. Lineage (NCBI taxonomy): Eukaryota > Viridiplantae > Streptophyta > Magnoliopsida > Alismatales > Araceae > Amorphophallus > Amorphophallus konjac. Next base: position 149,886,858 of record CM040118.1, read on the forward strand.
ATGTGGGGTGAGCGGTGAGGGAAGGAAGGTGGATGTAGATAAAGTTAGGGCTGTGAGGAAGCTTGATTGGGGCCTCTCGCCCGGACCCATCGCAGGACCGGTGCAATCGAGCTCCATCTTGACCATAGCAGCACCTTTGGTGGTGGTGGAGGGCGGCGAACGTCGGTGGAGGAAGAACGAAGCTCTGAATGGAGCCTCACACTCGACCCCGTCTCAGAGCCGGTGCATCCAGAACTTTGATCGTCCTCCAATAATGGGGAAAGATAGAGGATCAGGAGAAGATGAATGGGCATCGCACCCGAAGAGGGGAGGAGAAAAGGGGGTTCCAAAGATTGGGGTGATAGCCATGGCTATACTCATAAAACTTTCATAGATTCATTGCTTCTTGATCAAACGAAAGGGGATACATATATAGGGGGAAGGGGAAGACAAAATGACACTAAAACATTAATTACAACCATGGAAAACAGTGCACATTGAAGACTTTGGGAGTTCCAAGCATCGAAAAGTTGGACCGTCGGTAACTGCGTTCTGTCTGAGATCGCGCTAGGGGAGCCTAGCGCCTTCTTTAGGTCGCGCTACCCAAAGGTAGCGCGTTCATCTTCGGCCCAGCAGCTTCCACGATTAGCTTTGGCCTGGCAACTGGCTTGATTCCCATCATTTTGACTAGTTATGGTGCCGTCGAGCGACGGGATGGCCTGCGCCCTACCACATCAGCGAGAGCCGGACGCTTCAGTGTACACAAAGTGGGTGATCAACACCCGACCGGAGGTGTTGGCGCTGCATCGGTCTACTACGAGCGTTCTAGAGCCTTACTACATACACCGGTTCGCTTGAAATTTTGGGTACAACCAGGCAATCCCGCTGAGCCAGGAGTTCCCCTTGGTGGGCCGATTATACAAGAGCCGGGACAGCCACCTGGTAGTAGCTGCTTGGTGGCACTTCTATTGCTGCGGGGAGCCAGAGAAGCTACCGGCACTAGGGCTAGATCGTCTTGGGAGGTTCGACGTCCATTATGCCAGGTGGTGGTTTGAGCACAGTCATCTGTATCGCCAGAAGGCTTCGGAAATTCGGAAGGCTGAGGAGGGTCGGCTTCCGCGGGAGGATCAACGTCCCATTCCCATGGATGACGAGTACCTGAGGACCCGCTTCTCATGGATCCCCTGGGATGTGGAGCGGCTCATGCAGCAGCGGCCCCGAGATGGTCGGTCGGGCTTCCTTATCATCAGGGCGAGGTTATAGTGGGGCTATCAAGCCCCTGAGGTTGGTGCAGGTGGGGCATGCGGCTGCTAGTGCTGGGGCATCACGGTCGAGGATGCCGAGGACTTGGTGGACCCAGTTCTGAGCCGACTATGGCTTCCAGAGGAGTACCACGCTAGACGGAGTGCTTCCGGAGGGGAGCTTTGCGGACACTACCGTCAGCGACTGGAGGCACCATATCGCTCATGTGATCAGGTCGGCCGCGCCGGTGGAGTTAGTCTCTAATATCGAGCGGGCATACACACTGAGAGACATTAGGGAGGAAGTTGCAAAGCCTGCCTGAGTGCTGGGGTTGAAGTCGGAGCAGCTAGTTCCCCTACCGTTGGTTCCCTTAGGGGCTTCAGGTAAGATACACTTTCGTTGTGTTGCCTTAGCCTTGCTTTTTTGTCTATTAGTGATGCGGGATGAACACGGGAGGCGACTCTACATGGGGTGGACCTCAGACTCTAGATGTGGACGCGACCAGCAACACACACCAGGAAGACACTAAGCTCGACACTACGAGCTCCTAGTGGCGAAACGTCGCTAACAGAAGTGGAAGCTCACTCGTCGTCCGAAGCGAGGGAAAGCGCGAACCGTGCACGGTTAAGGAACCGGCGGAGGTCAAGGGTAGTCCGACTCAACTTCCAGACTCGGATCGAGTCGCGGGACGGGTCACTCTCACTCTCACAGTGGTGACATAGACACACGGGCTAGTACCTACACTCACGGCAGCGGCCTAAGACCGTATACTAGCTAAGCAATGTAAAGCCAAGGAGTTAAGACCTTTACCTCCACGCACCCGGCGTGGCGAAGACACCCCGGCTGACTTACGGGCCCCCGGTTAACATAATTCACAGCGGTACAAAGAGATTCAACCCACTCCACGCAGGGTGGTAAAAGGTCACATGTGGGCCCCGGGGATCACGTAAATCAGGTTGACGGGCAGCATCTTGATGTCGTCTCGACGCGCCGAACTCCGCGTTCTCGTGCTTTCCGGACGGCGCAATCAATGGGCCGTGGGGCCCACACGCTGTCCTGTCCTCCAGGTCTGGCGGGGTGGGTCCCACTGTAATGGGGACTCCTGGCAGCACGCTTCCCTGGACGGCGGTCAGCCGGCGACACTCACCGGAGGCCGGGTGCCCCGGTTCCCAAGTGGAGAGAGTGCTGTCCACGAGCTGATGTTGCTGTTTCAGCAGCGCGCGCTCCGGCGAAAACGGCCGCTGCGATCAATCCTGACGTCGGATCGGAGCGCATGAGCTATAGTTGGAAAGCTCTCTTCAAATCCTTCAATGTAGACCCAGAGGAAACTGCTGGATCTAGTCGGATATGGACTTTAATGAATTTACAACTCCCTGTTGTATAGTAACCGAAATCTCAGATCTACAGGTGAGTTGTCTGAAGACTGCCTTTGACTGCAAGAAATATGGCCGATTTAGCTTCTGAGCTCTTCATCAAACTTGTAGGATTTTTAACAAGAAGAACGGGGATATTTTTTGTGGACTGATTGGAGGTGGCTGTGATTTGATATGATTTGTTTACTAGAGGGTGATCGGATCTGGGAACAGGTCGACAGCACTGTAGCTAGCTCTGAGATCGATTTATGAAAAATATGTAATGGCCTCACAAAAATTCAAGAAAATTTGGGGACGGTGGGGTTGATGGAAAGAACGCCCAGTAAAATTGAGAGCTCTAACAAAAATCGGAAAGGGGTCCGAACATTTGAAACACGGGGCGGATGGAAATTGAAACAGCAAGCAGACAGATCTTGGAAAAGAGGTTGGACGAAAATGAAAAATTATCAAATGGAAGATTCATGACCAACCAATTTTTTTGGATCGTGAGGAACACCTCTGAAACATCCCCTCAAAATCCCAGCTCAAAAAAACGACGGGGTGGAGAGCAAGAATTCAGAGAAGACACCTCTGTCCTTGATGGACAGAACACCAGCGGTGATGGTGGAGTCGCGATGGCGGCACGTGGCGGCGGCGGCGACTGGAACTGATAGGGGTGGAGTCACACCACCAGAATACAGCCTTCCCAGCTGCAAGGAGGAGAGAGGGGCGGCCTAGGCCTTGCTCAAGGGGATTTTCTTCCAATTCAAATGCATTAATTCTCCTAAATGAGAAAATACAAGGTACTTATATGTTACATATCAAATCCAATAGCCACCCTTGGATCTAGGGATGGGGGAATGGATGGCCTAGATTGAATGTGACACACACACAAAAATTAAATAAAATAGAAGCGGGGGGCAGCCTATTGACCAAGGGGGGGACACGGTAGAATGGTAGGTAGCCTACCTTGGACTTTGAAGTCCAATTGTCTACCCATGTGGCATTTACCATTCAACCTTCTAGATGTCTCCATTTGAAATGTTGACTGACCCCACATGGGGCCCTAGGCTGAGGTGGATCAATGGGAAGAGGTCTGGGGGTCCCGTGGGGCCCGGGGGTCTCATTTTACAAATAAACCCCTCTTACAATCAAAATTACAAACCGAATAAAATGAAACACACACACATTACACACAAATAACGTCTAAACAAATATGATAAATGTCGAGACTCAGGGGGGAGTCTCCAGGCTGTCTCCGAGCCAGATGGACGCTGAAGTGGCTCGAGTCGTGCTCCGCGTGCGGTACCGGTGGCTCGCCGTGTCGCGCCGCTCAACTGCTCGGGTGTCCACACCAATTAGACTAAGCCATTACTCATTGAGGTGCTTCTTTGATAGGCTCCCCGACAGCGAAGGATCATTCTTTAGGGGAGGTGTCCACCGAGAGCGGTGAAAGGAACACCCGGCCTAGGTGGAAACGCCCTTGCGTGGATGCTGGAGCAGCGAAGGTAGGGGAGTCCTCCCGTGCCCCCAGAGGAGACGAACATATCGAGGCTGAGCAAGCTCTGAGTAAGTGCCTACCTCGACTCTTCGCCTTTTACTGGTTTAGTCGATTGACTAACCTTATGTGTTTGACTGGTTTCATAGCTCCGCTAGAGACTGGGGCAGAGGTGGCCTTCTCACCACCCCTGGAGGCCGACCCTTTGCTGGATGACGAGGTTGAGTGAGATATCGACGTCGATGAGGTTCTCCACGTCATGGGCGAGACCGGCCCTAACGTCGATGCATTCCCTGACTTTGAGTCGTGGAAGACTCTTGGGGGTGTTTAGCCTGGTACGTTCCCCGGGACTCGTAATATTCTGTTCATAGCAATGTTCTCTTCTGGGAACTAACATTGCCATGTATTCTCATGCAGAGACGGGAGAGACATCAGGGGCTCTTGCCTCTTCTCGGAGTAGAGACGGGGTGCCCACTTCTACCGGTGAGAAGAAGCCTGGGGGCCCCCAGGATGGCTCAGGTGAGTGCTAAGCCACTGTAGGGAAGGTCAATTTCTTCTCTCCCTATGCTTGTTGTACCGGGGTTGTTGACTGGGTTTGTTATTTTGTTTGCCAACTGTTGAGCAGGTTGCAGCCCTAGAGATGGTCCAGGAGCTAGTCAGTACTAGACCATCGGTGCAGGTTCCCTCCTTTGAGATCGAGCCGAAAATAGCGGGTGGCCTGACGGCCCTTGTTGCTGGAGTCGTATCTGGGGTGTCACCACAGCCACCAATTGGGCCGCCCCTCCCTCCTTTGCCAGCCGTTGTCTCGGCTTGCACGGTGGGGCTAGTTGGGTCTTCCACCATGGGACCCTCAAGTACGTGACTGGGAACTTAGCCACTTGTGGTGGGCTTTTTGTATCACCTGCTGATGAGGGCATCTCACGACATTCTCTTTGGCTCGGACCACCCGCATAACCTTGAGGAAGACTGGTTGTGTTGTTCACATGTTATCTTCATTTCTTGAGTCTTATCTTATGTATTTTCCTTTATTGAGTCATGTTGTTATAGTCTAATTCTCTTAATTATGCTTAATTGGGCACCAGTACCTTAGTTTTAGGCCCATAAGATTGAGTCTAGGATGAGCTTGGTCTTTTGTCTGTTTGTCAAGGGCATTTTGGTCATGTAAAGAGTGGTTGCCTATAAAAAGGCCTGCCTCCCTTTCATGTACACACCTTTGATGCATTATTGAAAGAAAGAATTCCAACCCCTTTTCTCCCCCGTAATATTTCTATATTTTCTCATCACTCTCTCTCTCTAAGGGGGCCGCCCCCCACTCTCTCTCTTCCCCCTCCTACATACTTTCTCTCTCTTCCCCCCTCCAATAACTCTCTCCAAGTCCCCAACAGCCCCTCTTTACTCCACCCCAGCCCCAAGAGATCTCCACCCAATCCACACCCCACCCTCCAACCCCCAACTACCCATTTCCCTTCCCCAAGCACCACTCCACCTTCCCAAGGCTGAAGAGACTCCTCTCTAGGCCAAATTCAAATCTCCCTCCATGCTGGACACCCTCTCTCACCTCCCCAATCACCCCCCAAATCTGGAGATCTCCCCCTCTCCTCCATAGCCCTAGGTCGCCCCCCTTCCTTCCCCATTCCACACCCTCCCTTGGGCACACCCGGCCTTCCCCGCCTTCACCATTCCTACCATTCCAGCAAGCTCAGCCCCATCCCTGCCCTCCCAAACCACAGGATACCCCAGCCACATTCCCTCCCTCTCCCACTACCATCAGCCCTCCTTCCCTTGCAAACCCACCGCATTTCCCCCTCCATAACCCCCCTCTACAAGCAGTTCAAGTTCGGGTCGCAGGTAGCAGAAAACCAGTAGATTGCAGAGGGAGCCACGGTGTCATCGTGAGGCTTCAGGAGGCGTACCATATACCATTGGAATTGCCATTCAGTCAGCTTTGCAACGAGGGTAGCCCCGCCATCGTCCATTCTTGGAGCTATCCGGAGGAGCAGATCTCGGCGACCTGTGCACTTCCTCCTTGGCAGACAACCAGAGGAGGCTTACAGAGGCTCCCACAATCGGATTTCTAAGAATCTTGGAGCACCACTTGGCTGAGAGCTTCCCCTTCAAGTCCTCTGTCATCTCCAAGAAACAGAGCCATTTTTGGACCTTGGAGTAAGAAGTTCTTGATTTTTCTTCAAACCTAAGTTTGAACTGACACCCCCCCCACTGTTCCGGCCTTCACGATCAGCTCCAACATTTTTCGATGGCCCCGTTGGTCCCAGATCGAAGAGGACTCGACCACGGTCACAACGGCTCTAGTATCGCCTTCAACAGAGCACGGGACTGTTCGTGGCGCCCCCATCTTCCAGCAGCATCACTCTGGGAGCACCCAAAGCCAGAGCGGTCCAGCCCTGTTCCAGACCCTGCCCCAGCCAGCGACATCGTCAGGAAATTTCACAAAAATTTGGGCGTCATCCTGGGTCAAGTCACAAAGATTCGGCACCAGTTGTGACCTTTTCTGAGCTTGGTAGAGACTGTGGAGGTGCCATCTTTGACTGTCTGTCTGGCTATTCCAGAAGCTTGAAGAACTGACAGAGCTCGGCACATCGGTTTCTAGCTTGACTCCCCCTCCCCGCCTGGCTGGCTTACAGCCCCTCCCTGCGTGGAGGTAGTGTTTGGTTGTAAATCTCTTAACACCTACCCCGAGAACCCCCCTCCTATGGGAGGTGCAGTGCTGTAACCAAATTATTTTTCGGTCAAGCGCCATCGACATAGCGTGCGGGTGCGTGCCCACGCTACCCCGCTCGCCCTCATCTCCGACCGGGATCGGTATCTCCACACCAATCAGGTGAGCGACTGGATATCCCTTGGCTGGTAGAATTATTTGCTTACCTAGTATTGCTTGTGAATGCCCATTGGACGGAGAGACGAGAGCTCGGACTCGCACACCATTCTTAGTGTGCCCACTGCGAACAGGGAGTCAGAGCCACCCAAACCCACACCCCGACGTACCGGCCACCCACGAAGTTGGGAATCCTAGACCCTTAGGGGTCAGCATAAGCTAACCAATTCCCTTAGAATATTTCGGTCCCACCTTGGACCCTTGCCATCATCCCCCGGTACCACCGGGAGATCGTATGCACCGTGCGAGTACGCCGCTAGCGTAAGTTCGTTGAATGTGCTTGTATGCTTGTGGGTCTAGGTCCTTGATTCATTAAGTCATACTTCATCATCCCTGGGCTGTGCCAGATCAAGTGGTATCAGAGCCATCATAGACTTGTTCTCACAAGTCTAGTCTTGGGGCGTCTTCACACTAGGTCATTCATAAGTGCACACGCACACCCGTGCATAGCTCACCAAACTTTGCATGACAACCCGTAGTGGAGCTCATTATCAATCAAATCCATCCTCTTCCAATTCCCCAATGAATCCCAATCCCTAAGAGAATCTCGCCCCCAACGAGCATGAGCTTCCCGACCACATGAGGTTCCTTGTGGAGGGTATGGCTAGTATCTTAGGGCGGCTTGATGACATAACGGCCCGACTTGAGCAACTTGAGGAGAATAGGACCGCCCCAAGGGTGGGTGATAGGATGGCACCTCCCCCACATGAGGAACCAGCCATAGGAGAGCTCAATCTTGACCATCCTCCTGATCCGAAAAGAGACCCACCCCCTAAGAGGAATGAGATACCCCCCCGGGACAACCCGGATGACCACCTTATGAGACTTGTGAAAGTCGATGCCCCCACCTTTGATGGGTCCCATCACCTAAGTATCTACTTAGATTGGGAGGCGGCTATGGACCAATATTTTGATTGGTATCCCATGACTGAGGATAGGAGAGTCCGGCTTGCCAAAATTCAACTTACCAAGTTAGTTAAGACCCATTGGATGAACATTGAGGCATTGAGGATAGTTAGGAGGGAAGCTCCCATCACCACATGGGGGGCCATGAAAGAACAACTCAAACTCAAATATTTCCCTCCCGCCTATCACCAAAACCTCCTAGATGAGTGGCAAGCCCTAACCCAAGAAGGGAAGACCGTTATGGAGTACATTGAGAAATTTGATTACTACCTTCTTAAGTGTGGAGTCCAAGAGGACCCCGCCGTCACCCTATCCTGCTTTAGGAATGGGCTTCAATTCCACATAAAAAAAGAGCTCTTCATGGGTCAAGTAGCCACTCTAGAGCAAGCCTACCAAGTATCCCGAGATGTCAAGAAATTCTCTCGATACACCCGAATGGTTCCCCCTCGGGGGATAGACCCAAAATCCATGGCACCTCAGACCAACCCCCCACCTCCTCAATGAGGTCTCCTTCCCACCCCCATGGGAGCTCCTCCCACCCGAGCGGCCCCTCCTAGTGGCACCCCTCCCCCTCACCCCACAATGGGCCCCCCAACCCCACTCCCAATAGACCCAATCCGGCACCCACTCCCCCTCACACTAGGGCTGCCCCAAACCACCAAAGTGGGCAGCAATGTTTTAGGTGCCTTGGGTATGGACATTTCGCCAATCAATGCCCCACCAAGGGTGCATATAGCTTGCACATTGAGGAGACAAACTCCCTACCCCAAGCTGGAGTTGAGGAAGAGGTTGAGGTTTATGAGGCCTCTCCCGACTGGGAGGAAGAGTATGAGACCCACTATATAGAGACCAATCAAGAACAACCCCCTCCATCCACCGACCCTCACCTTGGAGAGGTTAGGTGCACCCTCACTTAAGCTCAAGAGCATGATTGGAAGAGAAACACCATCTTCCATACCTACATCCGGATGGGGAACTATGCTAGGAAGGTCATCTTGGACAATGAGAGTAGTGTGAATGTGGTGTCACCCGACACCTTCAAACTTTTGGGCCTTACCATCTCCCCACACCCACACCCATATCTGGTAGCTTGGATTGATGCCACATCCGTACCCGTTAGCACTCGTTGCCTTGTTCCCATCACCTTTCAATCCTACCAAGACCAAGTATGGTGTGACATTCTACCAATGAAAGTAGGGAGCATACTCCTAGGGTGGCCTTAGATCTACGATGTAGATGCCACCTTCCTTGGAAGGATGAACACTTGCATTTTCACCCATGAGGGGAAGAGAATCCAACTCAACCCCTCTCCACCCCGCTCCCTTCCCAAGAAGGCATCTCCCTCCCTTGAGGGATCCCCTACCCCTCCCTCTATTCCAAACCCACCAAACCCCACCCCATCAAGTCCAAATCCTAGTTTGACCATTGGGACTACTAGGAGCATACACCTCATCACTAGGCAAGAACTTGAGGAAGAAGTCAACCAAGGGGGAAAAGTGTGTACCATTGTCATTTGCCTTGGGGAATCCACCTCAATCGACCCACACCCAATAGAAATTCAACAAATCTTTGAGGACTTCCATGATGTGTTCCCCGATGAACTTCCGGATAAGCTACCACCCATGCGCGATGTGCAACATGCCATTGACCTTGTGCCCGGAGCTACCTTACCCAACCTTCCCCACTATCGTCTCAACCCCACCGAGCATGCTGAACTTAGGAGGCAAATTGAGGAGCTCATCAAAAAGGTCTTCCTCAGCATTAGTAAAAGCCCATGTGCCACCCCGGCCCTCCTCACACCCAAAAAAGATGGAACTTGGCGCATGTGTGTGGATAGCCGGGCCATCAACAAGATCACGGTCAAATATAGGTTTCCCATCACTCGGCTGTTGAGTATGTGTGCAACATGATTAATTTTATGGTTTTGATGATGTCTGCCTCTGTAGTCATTAATGAACTATAGCTGCATTTGATAATGTTAATATTCATACATTTCAGGTCATCATACTTCCAGTACACAGATATCAAGGCATATGACAATACATATTGGTGGTCATTATACTCCCAGTGTAAAAGATAAAGAATGGCACACAAATCTAGGCAACTGGATTCACAGATATCAAGGCATATGACAATATTTGAGGCACAGAAATCTAGCATGTTTCAAGCACAGAAATCAAGCTGAATGGCATCACACATAAGGTCATTGCATATTCCTCATATGGTCAGTGCATATCTTGCCTTATGGATGGTTCAAGGTCGGTGCAACTTCTTGATAGCATGCTACAAGATAATCCAAGGAATGGAGTGGAGATGGCAAATGTGAAAGCTTAATGTTGCGCCCTCGCACGCAGATCGACCTGCGCTGTCAGGTCGCGGGGATCGTCCTGCCCGGTCAGGTCGCGGGGGTCAAGGGGGCAGCGCACCTTGCGGGGGTTTCCGGGGGCGGAGCCCTGTTTGCGATCGTTTATTTTACCAGGGGTATTCTGTTAAGTAGGTCCCTAACTGTTTGGGACGGGATTTCTATTCTGTTTGTTGGTTTATTTCACGTGTCGATCAATCAATTAACTGACTGGCAATTAACTGACTGATTGACTGCGCGGGCGTACCAGTCACGTACGTGACAAGTTTATTGTGCGCTCGTTCTGACCCGTGTCGGGCGAGAGTGAGGTTCGGTCGGGACTAGCAGTCCGTCATACCATAAAGGTCATGGCGTTAATTACATCCCCCACGAGGAGAGAAAACCTTTGATTAATTACTGAGATAGTTGGCTGTCGAGGCCGGAATAAGAGATGCAGAGCATGCGAGTGGTCATGCAAGATGCTATGATCGACTACGCACAATTTATTAAGGCAGACCCTCGGTACATGGCGAAGGACTTTGGCCCGAAGACCACCATCACGCGTGACAAACTTCCGATCGGGCGTAACCCAACTTTCCGTTAATGCCATTTGATATACCAAGGGTGCGCACACTCAGGCATGCATTGACGTGACATGAATATTCAGACTAAAGGCATGACGGCAACGATACGAAGCAGATCAATTCAAGCTTAGACAAGCTAATTTATTCAATTTATTGATCAAAAGGTTTAATTCATTCTGTTATTAACATTGGGAATCACCCCAGAGACGGGGAGGGGACCGGAACGGCACAACGGCACGATTCGGAATGAAATCGGCGTGGTATGCGCAGAGAAAAGGCTTAAAATACTTGAAACGGCACCAGAAAATGTAGGTAAAGGGCTTAAAACGGCGTGGGAACCGTAGGTGTAGAAGGGGGGTTAAAACGGCGTGACCCCTTTTGGGGCGCGCCGGGATGGGGCGCGCCGTTTTAGGGCACGCCGTTTTAAGGCGCGCCGGACGCAAACGGCGCCGGTTTAGCCCAATTTCATGGAAACCGAGGTTTTATTTATTATTTCTTGGGTTTGTTAAAACACTTTGGGAAACTTTGAAAGTTTATTTAAGTCATTTACTCAAAGGATCGCCCCGGGACATCCAGAAGCAGAGTCACAGGCTCGCGCGAGGTTCACACTCGAGCGCGGCAATTGTTCCGAGTCAGACTCGTTCTAGCCGAAATTTCGGCAGCATCTCCCCGTCCCAGAGGATTGTCAGAGAGAAGTGGGAAATACTCACATAGCGGAGCAACCCTTGAGGGCCGGGTGGCGCAACGGCGGCCGGCAAAACCCGAACGGAAAGGAAAACCCCGAGGTCTAGCCTGCTAGGGGCACCAAGTCCGTGGGTGAGAGTGGGCGGATGAGACAACTCATTAGGGGAGCGAAGACCCCGAGGACTGGCCTACGAGGGGCACGCGACCCGAGTCGACTCAATGCTCAAGTTGGGACGACCGATTAGAGAAGGAAACCCCGAGGGCCATCCTACGAGGGGCACGCATCTCACGGCCACCACAATGTCCATCAAGGACTGTGGGTTTTGGCATATTGGGATTAACCCATTTAATGTCCACTCATTGATTCACAAGAGAGCTCGCCACTGAGAGACGGTCCTCTGTAGTCAGAGCGGAAGAGCAGTGAAACTGGGGAATGTTCCCCTCTCCCCGGTCACCCAATCTCCTCGAAGAGGTGACAATACAGAATAGTCACGAAATCCGTTCGGTCCGTGGGCTAATTATAGTAGCTATAGATGCGCATATATGCATGTATATGTTAACGGGTTGACAGAACGGCTATCATATCGATATTTAGAAGACAATGAGATGGGATATAGGGACAAACTCAACTCCTCTCGTTCTCAGTTAAGAACAGAGGAAAATAAGAGAATGGACCCAGGATTAGCCAGAAGAATACATTTGCTCATATGTATCTGGAGATGAAACCTTCGATGCTCGAGAGGGAGAAAAACCCCGGGGAGAGGGGGATTAATGTAGCCTCTAACATAGTAGGGCGTATAAGCGCCGAGGGAGACGGAACGGAAAAAGCCATCCACGCAGAGAAATACACGAATGCGTTCAAACACTTTACATTCACCCCCGTCGGCGCAGTGGATGAGGGCACGTATATGTCGACGTCCCTATCACGGCGCCGTCCTTGTTGAACGGCGTCGTCCCACTGGCCGAAAGAGGGGCTTGCAGAGACGGGGGGATGGGATGCAGAAGAAGAAGAAGGCAACATTCACTCATTCATCATTGACATATATATACGCATATATCTATTCATTCCACGGGGGAAAGCATACAGGGTTTATTCTGGCATCGGCGTTGTCGCATGATTGCCATTGAAACAAACGAAGAACAGATGAAGAGATAATAAATAGAAATGATGAGAGAGAGGGGGAAGGTGTGGCTCATATCATCGCCCCTCCCCCCCTTTCTTATTTACATTGCGATAGCAGAATGAAACAAACGGCAGAAGAGGGTGATTAACCGAAAGAATCACATCGGGAGAATCACACCGACCCACCTAAAACAAGAGAAAGGAGCAGACGACTCTTCTTTCTTCTCTGACACCGGGGGTAGGGCGGAGCAGATGACGGTGGTGGCAGCCAAAGAAAGAAAAAACCCCAAAGCTCCTCTCGCCAGAACCCTTTTCCTCGAGGCCTCTCTGATTGGTGCTCTCCGACTCTTCTATCCTTTTTTTTCCCTTTGATTGTCTCTTCTCTTCCTTTTTTGAAGCCACGGCGTATATGTAGCCATAGTTAATCCGGCGCCATGGAAAGGGGCGCGCCGGATTCAATGGCGCAGGGGGATATGTCCCCAGTTGATATTGGCGCGCCGGATTTGGCGGCGCCGGATTAAGGGGCGCCGACGTCCTTTTGTGCGCCGATTTAGCTTGTTCGCTCGATGCGGGCTAGCCGATGGGTCCGGGGATGGTTCCGGAGGCTCCCGTTTGACTGTTCCTCTGACCTTGGTCCTTGGAAAACCTTGGCGGGTGTTGACGAAGCTCTCCACGCTGTGAATGGCCTTAATCAAACCTTCGCGTATATCTGGCTCGAGCATACGGGTCTTCTGCCGGTACGGCCTTCGACACTATGCTTTGTGCTTCCAGCTTAGACGGAGTCGTGCTCAAAGCTTCCTTGCGGGATGGTACAACATTCGGGATAGTTCCACCTTGGCTGGCGACCAATCAGCCACTAACGGGCCCACTATGGCGAGAAGCCGAACCCGTGTCGGGCGATCGGGACCTTCTGCTGACAGAAACTTCGGCTCCTTGTTGTGAATGGCCGAGGACGTTCTTCCTCATGAGAGTCTTCATTCAGGTGGCGAGCCACCAGGTAGACCGTCGTCCTTGGTCGGGCAACGGGTGTAGGGTTGCGGCATGACGAGGTCAATGCCGGATCATTGGGCAGGCTTGGTCGCACTGCCGGTTAGTTGTGGATTTATCTCGACTTTCCTGAGGTGAAGTCCCCGGTGTTCACTTCCAGGTGACTCGAGGCTCTGGCAACTTGAGAAGTCTTCCGTCAGTTGATCTTCATCGTCTTCTTTGCTTCAGTGGGCCGTATCATTCATCTTTGCGGCTTGGTCGCCGAAGGATCATATTTTGAGTGCCAACAAGCCCCCGGAACAAAATTTTGATTATAGGAGCAATATAATCAACAGAAATCTTTAAGACAGTCAAGGTTGATGCCACAGATGAGAACGGGCTGCTAAAGGACTCAAGCGGTGGAGCTAAAGTAGTTAACGGACCGACCCGGGAAAACTCAGGTTTTGCCCAGCTGGCGGTCGACCTCCAGCACAGGGGCGGTCGACCGCCCCAGCCAGCAGCTCACCGTCTGCAGTCTTCTCAGTGGTGGTCGACCGCCAACCAGTAGCGGCCGACCGGAAATCCCAGGGAACATCCGTCTACAGCGATTCTCAGTAGCGGTCGATCGCCAAAAGCCACAGGTCGACCGCCAGCCCCGAGCCAACAAAATTTGACTTTGTTCTCCACTTCGAGAAGAGCCATTCACCTTGTATTTGTTTAATCCTAAAGTCACCTAATCACCCATAAAACGTGGATCTGGTTTGGGGGTGTCTATGGACCATTCAAAGTCTATAAAACACATACAAGAGGGTTAGAAACCCTAATGCTTCAAGAGGAATCAAAGAGAGATCAAGAGAGGCTAGAGAAGGAGGTTGGAAGAAGAGGTACTGTAGCCGTGAACAATACTCCGTGCAGAAGTTATTCATCTATTCCAAGGTGATTCAAGCATAGATCTGAAGCAAGCAACCTCCAAGGAAGCTAGAAGCAATCAAGATTCTCAAAGGTGATCAAAGCTGCATCCTTAAACCTCTTCATCAACTCAAGAGGATCAAAAGAAAGATCAAAGCTACATCCAACACTCTCTCCATCAACTCAAGGTGATTCAAGCTCATATCTCAATCCAGCAACCTCCAAGGAAGAGTAGAAGTAAGTAAGGCTAAGAGGGAAGATCAAAGGAGGCTGCAAGGGTGTGTTCAAGGGAGAGGCGTTCGAGTACTGTAGCTGTGAACAGTACTCCGGGAAGAAGTTCTTCATCAAATCCTCAAGTGATTCAAGATACTTCAAGAGGAGATCAACCCCAAGCCAAGCGAAGATAAAGCTGCAACCATCATCCTCTTCATCATCTTAAGGTGATCCAAAGAAGCCCATTCTCAAGGGAGATCAAATCTACATCCTTCATCTTCTTCATCAACTCAAGGTGATCCAAGCAAGATCTTTTCACAAGGAAGAAGATACCATTGAAGCATCAGATTCAAGCTCCAGCAAACTCAGACAAGATCTTTTTACTTTAAGTATATTCTATATCTTGTTTGAGTGTTTTCATACTTGTTCTCTTTCCTTTTCATTCAAACATTTGAAACTGAAGATCGTCCCTACTGGTGGTTAGTAGGAAGGCAATCGGAAGCTGTCCGATCTGCGGTGTTGACGTCCCTACCGGTGCTTAGTAGGAAGGCAATCGGAAGTTCTCCGATCTGCGGTGTTGACGTCCCTACCGGTGGTTAGTAGGAAGGCAATCGGAGGTCTTTCTGATTTGCGGTTCAGTGCGTTGCACTAGTGGAGCCTCACTAGATTTGGTGAGGGGTGGACGTAGGACTGGGGATTCAGTCCGAACCACCTTAAAATCTCATGTGTTGTGGTTTCATTGTGCGATTGCTTTGTGTTAGATGTATGCTTAGGTTTAATTTCTACATTGCTTGTTCATCTTGCTAAGCAAATCATTGTGTCCTTTGTTTAGCTAGTTATATTCCGCTGCGATTCTTTTTAACTAGCTATAAAGAAGGTTGCATTGCGAAAAGAGGGGCAGATCTATTCACCCCTCCCCTCTAGATCTGCCATCCACTACTCAACATCGGGTATATGATATGCTAGACATGCTTGCTAGAGCCACCATCTTCTCCAAGATCGATCTCAAAAGTGGCTACCACCAAGTTCGTATTAGGCCTGGGGATGAGTGGAAGACCGCCTTCAAAACCAAAGACGGTCTCTATGAATGGCTTGTCATGCCCTTCGGCCTTTCCAATGCACCAAGCACCTTCATGCACCTCATGACCGAGGTCCTCTGGCCCTTCATTGGCATCTTCCTTGTCGTCTACTTTGAAATTCTCATATATAGCCAATCCAAGGAAGCCCACCTTGATCACCTCAAACAGGTGTGCACCGTACTTAGGAAGGAGAGCCTCTTTGTCAACCCCGAGAAGTGTCACTTCTTGACCAATCAACTAGCCTTCTTAGGATGTATTGTCTCAGCCCAAGGGGTGTCCATGGACCCCAAGAAGGTCCAAGCCATTCTTGAGTGGCCCGAGCCCAAGACCCTCCATGAGGACCGAAGCTTTCACGGGCTAGCCACCTTCTATGGAAGATTCATTCGTGGGTTTAGCACTAGCACCACTCCTATCACAAATTACCTCAAGAAGGGCACCTTTGTTTGGACTAGGGTAGCCTCCAAAGCATTCCTAGAGCTCAAGGAAAAGATGACCCAAGCCCCGGTCCTTTGCCTACCTGACTTCTCTAAAGTCTTCGAGGTCACTTGTGATGCATCTGGGGTAGGGATTGGAAGAATTCTTAGCCAAGAAGGTCACACAGTAGCCTATTTTAGTGAGAAACTTTGTGAGGCTCGGACTAGGTACTCCAACTATGACAAAGAACTTTATGTTGTGGTTCAATCCCTTCGGCATTGGAGGCACTATCTCCCAACCAAGAAGTTTGTGATCTTCTCGGACCACGAGGCCGTGAAGTACCTCAACACCCAACAAAAACTCAATGCCCATCATGCCCGTTGGGTAGAATACATTCAAGCCTATACCTTTGTCCTCAAGTACAAGATGGGTAGTGAGAATCGTGCCGCCGATGCGCTGAATAGGCGGGTAGCCTTGCTTTCCACTGTCCAGGTGGAAGTCATAGGGTTTGAGAGAATCAAAGGGGAATATCCCAAGTGCCCCGACTTTGGGACTCACTACAACACCCTCTCCACTCAACCCCACAAGGAACATGAGGGATTTATACTCCAAGAGGGGTATCTTTTTAAGGGAGCTAGGCAATGCATACCCCGGACTTCACTTCGAGACTTCTTAGTTTGGGAGTTACACAGTGGTGGCCTAGCATGTCACTTTGGGGTCCAAAAGACCGTAGAGCTAGTTGAGAGGCAATTCTATTGGGCCAACCTCAAGAAGGATGTGGCCAACATTGTGGGACAGTGTCGCATTTGTGCCTCAGCCAAGCAAGTAAGACAAAACACTAGGCTTTACACATCCCTTCCCATCCCGGATCGACCTTGGGAGGACTTGAGCATGGACTTTATCCTTGGACTACCTAGGACCTTACGCAAACATGATTCCATCTTGGTAGTGGTTGACAGGTTCTCTAAGATGGCCCACTTTATCCCATGTTCCAAGACTTCAGATGCTTCTACGGTCGCCCGCTTATTCTTTGATGAGGTGGTCCGACTCCATGGACTACCTAAGACCATTGTGTCCGACCGGGATGTGAAATTCACCAATTACTTTTGGAAAACTCTATGGCATCTGATTGGAACCATCCTCAAATTCTCCACCGCTTATCACCCTCAAACCGATGGCCAAACTGAGGTCGTCAACCGAAGTCTTAGGAGCTTGCTCCGTTGTCTAGTCGGGGACCACCCTGGGAATTGGGATCTCCTCTTACCTCAGGCCGAGTTTGCCTACAATGACTCTGTCAATAGGTCCATAGGCAAGAGTCCATTTGAGGTCGTGCATGGTTATAGGCCTAAAAAGCCTTCAGATCTTATTCCTCTTCGCCCGCATGCTAGAGTGTCAGTCTCAGCAGAGTCCTTTGTACAGCATATCAAAGAGTTGCATGATGACATCCGCAAGCATATAGGGAAAAGCAATGAGGCCTACAAAAGGCAGGCAGATACTCGATGGTGCCACTGCGAGTTCCAAGTGGGAGACTCGGTGATGGTGAGGACGGAGCGGCTCCTTCCAGGGCCTGCCTCCAAGTTGAGGGCACGGGGTGTTGAATACGTGTGCACCATGATTACTGTTATGGTTTTGATGATAGCAACTACTATACGTCATATTGTGCTTGCATATGATGTCATTGTATATCTGTTTAAGCAATCAGTCATTTCATCAAACATACTGTGTGCATGAGCAGTGCATGGTTTTTGATAGCAAATACTAAGTCACATTGTGTTTGCATATGACGTCATTGTGCATCTGTTTAAATAGTTAGTCATTTCATCGAACAGGTTGTGTGCATGAGCAATGCATCAGTGCATACCATTGTTCATATCTTGCATTGGTTCATTCATATAGTTGGTGCATCTCTTATGCTGCTACACATAAAGTCTGTACATTGGAGTGCTTAGCTTGCCATGCAAAGTCTATACATTCTCCATGCATATCCATTAACAAGTCTATACATTGGATTGCATAGCTTGCCATGCAAAGTCTATACATTCTCCATGCATCGTCATTACTAAGTCTATACATCCTGCAACTCAAAGTCTATACATCATCCTGTTGCAGGCACATCAAGTCTATACATCCTTCAGCAGCAAGTCTATACATCAGCAAGTCTATACATCAGAAAATCTATACAGCCAGCAAGTCTATACATCAGCAAGTCTATACAGCCAGCAAGTCTATACATCAGCAAGTCTATACATCAGAAAGTCTATACAGCCAGCAAGTCTATACAGTAGCAAATCTAAACATCAGAAAGTCTATACAGCCAGCAAGTCTATACATCAGCAAGTCTATACAGCCAGCAAGTCTATACATCAGCAAGTCTGTACGTTGGCTGCTAGCACAAACAGAAAGTCTGTACGTTGGCTGCTAGCACAAACTCGAAGTCTGTACGTTGGCTGCATGCACAACTCAAAGTCTGTACGTTGCACAACTCGAAGTCTATACGTTGCTGCACACAAAGTCTATACGTTGCTGTAGATGAAGTCTGTACGTTGGCTGCATGCACAACTCAAAGTCTGTACGTTGCGGCAGATGAAGTCTATACGTTGCTGCAGATGAAGTCTGTACGTTGGCTGCATGCACAACTCAAAGTCTGTACGTTGCACAACACGAAGTCTGTACGTTGCGGTAGATGAAGTCTGTACGTTACTGCAGATAAAGTCTGTACGTTGCGGTAGATGAAGTCTGTACGTTGGCTGCATGCACAAAACAAAGTCTGTACGTTGCACAAGACAAAGTCTGTACATTGGCTGCTAGCACAACTCCAAGTCTGTACGTTGGTTGATGGCTGCAACACAAGTCTATACATTTACCGGCTACTTCACACGCAAAGTCTATACATTGCTTTCTGTTGTGTTCGTGCATCAAGCTACCAAGTCTATACATTCATGAAACAAGTCTGTACAGGCTCATGCATGCTCAAGGTGTTAAGTCTGTACAGAGTTCATACATGCACACAAAGTACACACATCCATCAATAGCCAAGGTCAAATGCACAAAGAAGTATATCCAAGAGAATCCAAGGTTAAAGACTCAGTTGATACCTTCTATACTATCAAGGGTGATGCCACAAACATGCACGGGTTGCTAATGGAGTTGAACGACGGAGCTGAAGCAGATAACGGACCGACCCGGGCAAACCCGGGTTCTGCCCAGCTGGCGATCGACCGCCAGCACAGGGGCAGTCGACCGCCCCATCCAGTAAATGCCAGCTTGCACGAGTTTCAGCTGCAGGTCGATCGCCATCCAGTAGCGGTCGACCGAAAATCCCAGTAGCTGTGAAAAATGTTCATTCTTGAGAAACATAAATGTTGGTCTCCATGATGATCTTGAATGGTAACAAAAACTAATTGATTTTCTGAAAGAAGAGAATAGAGAGTTGTTGGAAAAGAACATTGAACTTGAACAAGCTGAAGAAGAATTGCATGACAAATTGGCTGCATATGAAAAAGGCAAATCTGTCATTGAAGATCACTTTGAAACTTTGCATGCTTTAGAACAACAAAATCAAAATCTTAAAGTAGTAAATGTCATGCTCAATGAGCAATTGGCAGAATGCGAAGAGGGCCTTGTTGAATCTAAATAGCACATTTCCTCACTTGAAAAATGAAATTCAAGGTTTGAATGATTTCCTGTCAATGTTTGCCCAAATCCAAGATTCTGGCTCACCGGAAGCCACCACTTCCTGTGGTCACCAAAAAGGGCACACTGCTCGAAAGAAAAGTAAAATTCAGCATGCTCATCCAAACATGCACCACAACATGTCCAATGCTAAATACCATGCCTTCCACAAAATGAATGTCAATTGTTATTATTGTGGTAAACATGGTCACACTATGCATGATTGTTTTATCTTGAGAAATGACGAGCTTAGAGCAGGACAACAAGTGAAAGGGCAAGGAAAGAAATAGGTCAACACTGACAAAGGGCTTGCTCAACAGAATCACATGGAGAATCAGAAGTGTCGACATTCCTATCCAAACAGGTCGACACTCCCCATGGCCTTTAATAGAAATGCCTCTCTTTACTGCTTTCATTGTGGTAAGATTGGTCACACTGACCAGGAATGCTGGTATTTGAAAGAAAGACATCACCCTCATACCATGAAAGGTAAAAATTATGCTCGCCCACAAAAGCATAGTCCACATGTACACGCACATGAACATAAAAAGAAAAATCAATCTTTTGTGTGTTGTTTCTATTGTGGGAAAATGGGCATGAGATATATGATTGCCTCACAATGAGAGAGGATGATGTGATTGCCCTAAAAAAGATGGGCCAAGATGTTAAACATGTTGCTAACCCACAAGGACCCAAGCAAGCTTGGGTACCTAAAAATTCCAAATGAGAATTTTGGGTGAAGGATGCCTTGGAGCTGAACAAAGGATCATAAGGTAAATAAAAGCTCAAGGCACATGTATGTACATAAACCTTTAAGTTCAGCCATCTTGCATGTTTAGTCTTGACATGTAGATAGTGCATCATACGTGTGCCCAATGTCATGTTGATGTGATGATGAATTGTTTGCTACCTGATATCAGCCACATGAAATGCTTGGACTTTAGTTTTGATGATACATGTCATGGCTGTATTTTCAACTCGTTATTCATGTTAGCATTATTCAAAAGGAGGAGTCTAGCAATTGACATCATCATGTTGCATTCAGTTCAAAATCAATTGTGAATGATTTGTGTTTGCATCATATTGTGATCACACATACCTTAATGCACATCATGCTTAGTAGACACAAAAATGCACAATTATTTTGCAGCATCTTCATTGCATTGTGTATTCACATAAGTCTTAGGCTGCATAATTCATTGCCAACCCATGCATGTATTCAGGGGGAGTCAACATCAATCTAGCTTGAATCATTTTACATCATATCATTCTTACATGGCCATGGTATATCAAATGTTGATGTATGGAAGGGCAAGTTATGCTTGCCTCGAAGCACTCAATATGCGTGAGGTTTCACCTCCGCCAAGTACCATGCGTCACTGTTGCACATAGGCCATATAGCTAGGGGGAGTTGTCTTCTTGAAGCATTCGTGCATATGGTTCATATTCATTATGTTGCATTTCATAAGTGTAAAATCATGCATTATGTTGGTTCATGCATTTCATGTTTGTTCAGGTCAACCCCTGTATGGTTCAAGTAAACCTCTCCTTGACATTCGTCATTCTATTTGACTGCCTACATAACTCCTTGAGTGCATTCATTGCATATTCTTAGGGGGAGTCGTGTTATTTTTCTTGGTTCATTCATCCTTTTTGCATCGAACCTCAATGGCCTCCAGTGTGATAATAAGTTCAAGAGACAGACATCACTACTGTGTAAGAGCTTTCTATTATATGAACTGATGATTGTCCATTCAATGAGAATGGTTCAGATTTAATGATTTCCTTGAAGTTCTGATATATCTTTTGAAATCATCTATATTCTGTGGTTTTAATAGACCTTAACTAGAGATTGCATGTTGTGCCTTGAATAACTATCCTGAAATCTGAAAATCCAAACGTCTTGACAACTTTGGTGATACTCTAGTGCTTAGTATTGTTTCTAAACATCTTAATGAGCTGGAATTCTTGAAAAATCAATTTGCAGAGCAATGATAGTGTTGCACGGAGAAATATGTCACGTCATCAAATCAAGTGACGAATGATATGTCATGATGTGCCTCTGTTATCTCTGTCTTAATTACATTTGGACTCTAGGCAGAGCAATGGCATAATTACTGAGAAATATATCTTCTCATCGCAGAAATGAGTTTGGATATGTCATGACGTGACTTTGCTATCTCTGTTTATTTTGAAGCATAACAGTCAGTCTTACCAAATACCTAGGAATACTGGCGTCTAAACAACTTGTATTCTTACGGTTAGGAGGCATGTACTAGACTAGACTGCTCGTAAAATATGAGTCTTGTGCCTTCAAATGCAAAAGATACTGAAAATCACATTTGCTGCGATCATAAAATTTCATGATCTAATCATGATTGTTTAGCCTCAATACTAGTTTTTGTGCTATTTCCTTTGTAGTTCTTGAATATGGATGTATAAGACAAGGAAAGGTTAAACACTGTCATGATATGCGCTTCTGGTTCATTTCTATTAAACCATGGATATCGATGCCTTTTGAACTCTATTGATGATCTTGGTTTTCATTAGCTTTGAACCATATATATTGCTCCCGACATGTTTCCAATTTCCATATAATGGCTTGCTCTTCCACTACCATTCCACTCTGATCTCTAGGACTTTTGTCAACCACTGTACCGTATCCCTCCTTTTTGCTGTTGACAAAGGGGGAGAATGTCTTGTTGTGAGTCCTTGCTGTGGACTTGGGAGAAAGGGGGAGATGTTACCTAATGCTGCCTTTGAGTGTTGTCAAAGGGGGAGAGTGCAATGTGGATATGGGAGAATCCAAGGGGGAGAGAACCTTCATTTATGATGAGGGTTTATGCATAGCATTCATACACTTTACTTCTCCATGCATACGTATATCCATGCATACATATCTGCATTCACATGCTTCACTATCATGGATCTTGAGCTGCACATGTTACATATGTCATAAACTTTGCTATCTTGGCTATTTCTGCCATATAATGACTCACAGTGTTGCCATCATCAAAAAGGTGGAGAATGTTGAATACGTGTGCACCATGATTACTGTTATGGTTTTGATGATAGCAACTACTATACGTCATACTGTGCTTGCATATGATGTCATTGTGTATCTGTTTAAGCAATCAGTCATTTCATCGAACATGTTGTATGCATGAGCAGTGCATGGTTTTTAATAGCAAATACTAAGTCACATTGTGTTTGCATATGACGTCATTATGCATCTGTTTAAACAGTTAGTCATTTCATCGAACAGGTTGTGTGCATGAGCAATGCATCAGTACATACCATTGTTCATATCTTGCATTGGTTCATTCATATAGTTGGTGCATCTCTTATGCTGCTACACATAAAGTCTATACATTGGATTGCATAGCTTGCCATGCAAAGTCTATATATTCTCCATGCATATCCATTAACAAGTCTATACATTGGATTGCATAGCTTGCCATGCAAAGTCTATACATTCTCCATGCATCTTCATTACTAAGTCTATACATCCTGCAACTCAAAGTCTATACATCATCCTGTTGCAGACACATCAACTCTATACATCCTTCAGCATAAAGTCTATACATCAGCAAGTCTATACATCAGAAACTCTATACAGCCAGCAAGTCTATACAGCAGCAAGTCTATACATCAGCAAGTCTATACATCAGAAAGTCTATATAGCCAGCAAGTCTATACATCAGCAAGTCTATACAGCCAGCAAGTCTATACATCAGCAAGTCTGTACGTTGGCTGCTAGCACAAACTCGAAGTCTGTACGTTGGCTGCATGCACAACTCAAAGTCTGTATGTTGCACAACTCGAAGTCTATACGTTGCTGCACACAAAGTCTATACGTTGCTGCAGATGAAGTCTGTACGTTGGCTGCATGCATAACTCAAAGTCTGTACGTTGCGGCAGATGAAGTCTATACGTTGCTGCAGATGAAGTCTGTACGTTGGCTGCATGCACAACTCAAAGTCTGTACGTTGCACAACACGAAGTATGTACGTTGCGGCAGATGAAGTGTGTACGTTGCTGCAGATGAAGTCTATACGTTGGCTGCATGCACAAAACAAAGTCTGTACGTTGCACAAGACAAAGTCTGTACGTTGGCTGCTAGCACAACTCCAAGTCTGTACGTTGGTTGATGGCTGCAACACAAGTCTATACATTGGCCGGCTACTTCACACGCAAAGTCTATACATTGCTTTCTGTTGTGTTCGTGCATCAAGCTACCAAGTCTATACATTCATGAAGCAAGCCTGTATAGGCTCATGCATGCTCAAGGTGTTAAGTATGTACAGAGTTCATACATGCACACAAAGTCCACACATCCATCAATAGCCAAGGTCAAATGCACAAAGAAGTATATCCAAGAGAATCCAAGGTTAAAGACTCAGTTGATACCTTCTATACTGTCAAGGGTGATGCCACAAACATGCACGGGCTGCTAATGGAGTTGAATGACGGAGCTGAAGCGGATAACGGACCGACCCGGGCAAGCCCGGGTTCTGCCTAGCTGGCGATCGACCGCCAGCACAGGGGCGGTCGACCGCCCCATCGAGCAGATGCCAGCTTGCACGAGTTTCAGCTGCAGGTCGACCGCCAGCCAGTAGCGGTCGACCGAAAATCCCAGGGCTCACCAATCTACAGTATTTCTCAATAGAGGTTGACCGCCACCTACCACAGGTCGACCGCCAGCCCCGAGCCAACCAATGTTGACTTTGTTTTTCACTTCGAAAGGGCCATTCAACATGGATTTGTTTAATCCAAAAGTCACCTAATCACCCATGATTTGTGGATCTGGTCTGGGACTTGTCTATAGACCATTCAAAGTCTATAAAACCAATACAAGAGGGTTAGAAACCCTAGTTGATGTAGTTGATGAAGTGAATCAAAGAGAGCTCAAGGGAGGCCATTTCGCAAGCACTGTAACACCTCCGTGAACAGTACTTCGGGCTGGAGTTCTTCATCCTTCCAAGGTGATTCAAGCTCAGATCTGAAGCCAAGCAACCTCCAAGCAAGCAAGAAGCATTCAAGGCTCTCAAAGGTGATCAAAGCTACATTCATACACCTCTTCATCAACTCAAGGAGATTCAAGAAAAGATCAAGCTACATCCAATATTCTTCTTCATCAACTCAAGGAGATTCAAAGGAAAGATCAAGCTACATCCTATATCTGCTCCATCAACTCAAAAGGATCAAAGGAAGATCAAATCCTCAACAGATTCAAGATCCAACAATCTCAGACAAGATCTAGTTCATTCTAGCATATATATATATCTTGTTTGAGCATTTTCATCTTGTTCTTTCTTCATTTCATTCAATCTATTGAAACTGAAGATCGTCCCTATCGGTGGTTAGTAGGAAGGCAATCGGGAGTTCTCCGATCTGCGGTGTAGCCGTCCTTGCCGGCTTTGTGTGTAGGAAGACAGAAAGAGGGTTTTCTCTGTTCTGTTGTTTGGGGCGTGTCCCCGGTCAAGCTGTGAGTCAGCAAGGAAGCCTCACCGGGTTTTGGTGAGGGGTGGATGTAGGTTGCGGGGTTGCAACCGAACCACCTTGAAAATCCCTGTGTTGTGGGTTGTTCTTCGTGTGTGATTGCTCTATCTCTTCTACCCCCATTCACAGGTTCGTGTGCTTTCAAACTTGGTTATCTTATTTTATACACTCAAGCTCTCATAATTGCACCTTGGTTGATCACCACTACATTCACACACATATGCACTCTAAGTGATCAACATAGCATACACACACACACACGCTTGTTACAAGGCTATTTCTTCCGATGTGCATTGTGCCTAAGTGGTTCATTCACTTTATAAGAGTGGTTTAAGCTTCCGCTAGCTAAGAGTTTTTAAATAGGCCAAAACTTTTGATATGATCTATTCAACCCCCCCTTCTAGATCCGTTTACACCTCGCGGGACCCAACACAGGGTTCGGGACCCTTTCGAGTTTTGAGATGACTTGGTAGTAACGCTTATGAGCTGGACCTACCTGAGGGTTTTGGGGTACACCCTACCTTCAACGTGGCAGACCTAGTACCCTACAAGGGCCCCGCAGTGGGACCCAGTGAGGAGCTTGAGCCTTTACCCTCCCTTGAGAGAGACACCCACGATGGGACTCTACTTTCTAGCTTGAGAGGCCGACGTGAGCAGGTGGAGGCAATACTGGATGAGGAGAGTACCATTACCAGGAACAGGGTATACTAGCGTTACCTAGTGAGGTGGAAGAGCCATCCCCCGATCGAGGATACTTTGGTGAGCCAGGAGAACCTGCTGCGCCTTGATCCGGACATTTTGGAGCAGTACCACAGTCAGGCGGACCCATACTCGACGGGGTCAAGTTTCCCCCACCCCAGGGGATTTGATGAGGGCATCTCACGACATTCTCTTTGGCTCGGACCGCCCACATCACCTTGAGGAAGACTGGTTGTGTTGTTCACATGTTATCTTCAATTCTTGAGTCTTATCTTATGTATTTTCCTTTATTGAGTCATGTTGTTATAGTCTAATTCTCTTATTTATGCTTAATTGGGCCCTAGTACCTTAGTTTTGGGACCATAGGACTGAGTCTAGGATGAGCTTGGTCTTTTGTCTGTTTGTCAAGAGCATTTTGGTCATGTAAAGAGTGGTTAACTATAAAAAGGCCTCCCTCCCTCTCATGTACACACCTTTGATGCATTATTGAAAGAAAGAATTCCAACCCCTTTTCTCCCCCCAATATTTTTTATATTTTCTCATCTCTCTCTCTCTCTCTCTCTCTCTAAGGGGGCCGCCCCCACTCTCTCTCTTCCCCCTCCTACCTACTTTTTCTCTCTTCCCCCCCTCCAATAACTCTCTCCAAGTCCCCAACAGCCCCTCTTTACTCCACCCCAGCCCCAAGAGATCTCCACCCAATCCACACCCCACCCTCTAACCCCCAACTACCCATTTCCCTTCCCCAAGCACCACTCCACCTTCCCAAGGCTGAAGAGACTCCTCCCTAGGCCAAATTCAAATCTCCCTCCCTGCTGGACACCCTCTCTCACCTCCCCAATCTCCCCCCAAATATGGAGATCTCCCCCTCTCCTCCATAGCCCTAGGTCACCCCCTTCCTTCCTTATTCCACCCCCTCCCTTGGGCGCACCCAGCCTTCCCCCCTTCACCATTCCTACCATTCCAGCAAGCTCAGCCCCATCCATGCCCTACCAAACCCCAGGATACCCCAGCCACGTTCCCTCCCTCTCCCACTACCATCAGCCCTCCTTCCCTTGCAAGCCCACCCCATTTCCCCCTCCATAACCCCCCCTCCACAAGCAGTTCAGGTTCGGGTCGCAGGTAGTAGAAAACCATCAGAGTGCAGAGGGAGCCACGGTGTCATCGTGAGGCTTCAGGAGGCGTACCATATACCATTGGAATCGTCATCCAGTCAGCTTCGTAACGAGAGCAGCCCTGCCATCGTCTGATCTTGGAGCTGTCTAGAGGAGCAAATCTCGCTGACCTACGCACTTCCTCCTGGGCAGACAACTAGAGGAGGCTTGCTGTGGCTCCCAGAAAACCAGAAGATTGCAGAGGGAGCCATGGCGTCATCGTGAGGCTTCAGGAGGCGTACCATATACCGTTGGAATCGTCGTCCAGTCAGCTTCGCAACGAGGGCAGTATGTCTGAGAAGGCTTGGATAGGCTCCCACGATCGGTGGAGCAAATCTCGGCGACCTGCGCACTTCCTCCTGGGCAGGCAACCAGAGGAGGCTTGTATAGGCTCCCACGATCGGATTTCTGAGAATCTTGGAGCACCACTTGGCTGAGAGCTTTCCCTTCAAGTCCTTTGTCATCTCCAAGAAACAAAGCCATTTTTGGACCTCGGAGTCAGAAGTTCTTGATTTTTCTTCCAAGGTGTGCAAGGTCAATTTCCCTGAGCCTGAACTGACACCCCCCCCACTGTTCCGACCTTCTTGATCAGCTCCGACATCTGCCGACATCCCCGTTGGTCCCGGATCTAAGAGGACTCAACCACGGTCTCAACGGCTCTAGTCTCGTCTTCAACAGAGCACGGGACTGTTCGTGCCGCCCCCATCTTCCAGCAGCATCACTCTGGAAGCACCCAGAGCCAGAGCGGTCCAGCCTGTTACAGACCCTGCCCAAGCCAGCGACATCGTCAAGAAATTCCATAAAAATTCTGGCGTCATCCTGGGTCAAGTCAGAAAGATTCGGCACCAGTTATGACCTTTTCTGAGCTCGATAGAGACCGTGGCGGCGCCATCTTTGACTGTATGTCCGGCTGTTCCAGAAGCTGGTAGAACCGGCAGAGCTCAGCACATCAGTTTCTAGCTTCACTCCCCCTCCCCGCCTGGCCGGCTTACAGCCCCTCCATGCGTGGAGGTAGTGTTCGGTTGTAAATCTCTTAACCCCCACCTCGAGAACCCCCCTCCTGTGCGAGGTGTAGTGCTGTAACCAAATTATTTTCAGGTCAAGCGCCATCGACGCAGCGTGCGGGTGCGTGCCCACGCTACCCCGCTCGACCTCGTCTCCGAACGAGATCGGTGTCTCCACACCGATCAGGTGAGCGACTTGATATCCCTTGGCTGGTAGAATTATTTGCTTACCTAGTATTGCTTGTGAATGCCCGTCGGACGGAGAGACTAGAGCCCGGACTCGCACGCCATTCTTAGTGTGCCCACTACAGACCGGGAGTGAGAGCCACCCAAACCCATGCCCCGGCGTGCCGGCCACCCATGAAGTTGGGAATCCTAGACCCTTAGGGGTCAGCCTAAGCCAACCAAGTCCCTTGGAATATTTGGGTCCCACCTCGGACCCTTGCCATCATCCCTCGGTACCACCGGGACATCGTATGTGTCGTGCGAGTAAGCCGCTAGCGTAAGTTCGTTGAATGTGCTTGTATGCTTGCGGGTCTAGGTCCTAGGTTCATTAAGTCATACTTCATCATCCCTCGGCTGTGCCACATCACCTGCCAGTGCTAAGCTTTTCCTGGTGTTGGTCACATGTACTTCATCCCCTTTAGAGAAGGGCGAGCTTCCCCGTGACATGGCTAGAGCTGCAGGCAGGGAGCCTACGGCTATAGCTTCGACTGAAGAGACTGAGGAGATCATCGACATCAAGAGGATCTCTGAGGGGAGTGCCTCGGCTGGTGAGCTTTGTTTAAAGTTCTTAGGTTGGCCAATTTCCTTTTCACTGGGTCAAGCTATGTACTAATCTTGTGCTTTCATTGGTCTGCAGGGGCTTCTAGTTCTGCCACCTCCAGAGACTCATCAGAGACTTCTTCAGGCTCCTCAGGCAGCGGTAGTTTTGTCATGGAGACAAAGGAGAGTTCAGGCTCCTCCTCCTCTATAGCCTCCTCTGCCAAAGCGACAGAGACGGAGGCTACTTCTACAGGTGCATAGTGTTCTTGCCCTCCCCTTTATCACTTGTTTGTGTTTTTTGGTAGAACATTGATGCTTCTGTCTTGTGTGTAGCACTGGTGTCGGAGGAGGAGTGTGTGCCGACCCCTACTGCAGACTGCTGAGAGGAGGTTCCCGACCTCCCTGCAGCTTCTGGAGGGGATAGGGCTATGGGAGAGGGCTCCCCGGTTGTTGAGGAGTCATTGCCTTCCTCGACCCCGGCGGGCGACGCCGTAGGTGTGGAAGGGCGTGCTCTGGGTAAGAACTGAGAATTTTTTCTTTTCTTAGGGTTTTCACCTTATTTCTCATGGAAAGTTTCACATGAATTTCTCACTTCCCATTTGTTCTTTCTTGTATTGTGCAGTCTCGACTGATGTGCTGATGGAGACGGACAACTTCTCTTTGAGCCTGGGCGTGGAATGGCCTTCCTCCATTCCACCACCGGGGCCGTTAGTAGACGGGAGTGTGGGTACCTCCTTTCTTCAGCGTGCGCGAGGGTACCTTCAAAGTGACCCCCTCCTTTCTCCGAAGGACTTGAGGTAGCGTCTGACGGAGTGCACCCGGGGTTACCACATCCTCGACTTCCCACGTGAGCCTTGGATGAACGGGCTGGCCAAGATATGGGCGGAGTACCTGCGGCTTCGTCAGGCACAAGAGGAGAGAGCCCAGAGGCTGGCCGCCATCCAAGAGGAGCAGGAACGACTAGGCCAGCTTGCAGCGGCCATAGCCGAGTAGAGGAGCCACGCCGAGGCGGCCCAGGCACTTTTCTGAGATTGAGCTATTCAGCTAGAGGAGGCCGAGGGCAGGGCTGAGGCCTTAAGGGAGGCCCTAGAGGAGTAGCAGTTGGCCGCGGAGCGCATCAGGGCTGGGTGGTGAGATGCTAGGAGCACGATTGAGGCTAGTACTCAGCTCTTGTCCACTCTCGAGGCGGAGCTTACAGCTGCTTAGTCTCGCCTGTCGACGTTGCAGGGGAGCAACCCATGACCCAGTTGTATCTTCTTTTTGTTATACTATGTGTCTGGTTGTACAGATCTTTTGTTACCCCAAGGGCATGTCTTGGGCTCCTCTTATAGAGTATGAATGACAGAATCCTGGATTTCTTTTGTCATTTCATGTGTCGTCCCACCTCTTTCTCTTGTGGAACAATGCTGGATGCATGAGCTGGCGACCATGTACTATTAGTCGTGGTTTATTCTTCTGTTATATGCTGGTGATGGTGACAGGGAACTGGGTACCCGAATTCGGGTACTAGAACTGAGGGCTAAGTATTGGGTAGAGGATGCTGGATGCTGGGTGCCCTGAAGATTGAGCACATGGTACTGGAGGTTGGGTGCTGGGTACTAGAGGCTGAGTATTGTGTACCGGAAACTGGGTACTGGGTGCTGGGAACTCGGCGCTGGAAACCAGATACTGGGTATTGGGGGTTCGCCCAAGTAAGGTATGTTGACTGGGACTGGCTGGGAACTGGAGGACTGGGAGATAATGCGCATAGGTCCAGTAATTCAGGGGACTGAGAATTGGAAACTGGTAGCTGGAGGCTGACCCGAAAGGGGGTGTTGGCCCATGTAGCTGAAGTTGCTGGAGGCCGACCCGTGAGGGTGTGTTGGCCTATGTTGTTGGGGACTGGAAGCTGGAGGCCAAACTGTTAGGGTGTGTTGGCCTGTGTTGCTGGAGTTGTTGGAGGCTGGAGGCCAGCTTGTAAGGGTGTGTCGACCCGTATTGCTAGAGTTGTTTGGTCTGGGGAACTGGAGCTGGAGCCGGCCGACTGACATCCAGGGTGACGTAGCTGGAGACTGGGACTAGGACTGGAACTGGTGTTAGAACGGGGACTGGGGCTGGCCTGTTGACCATTTAAGGTGTTGTAGCCGGAAGACTGGGACTGGAACTGGGACTGGAGCTAGCAAGCTAACCGCTGAGGTGTTGTAGCCGACTGTTGGAACTGGAACTGACCGACCCTCGGGGGTGCGGTGGCAGACATTGTTGTGGAGTAACGTTGAGCCTATCGTTGATGAAATGTCTCGGTCGATGACTTTTGTCAGTGCGGAGTAGAGGGGAAGAAATGTTTTTTTATTCCCTTTACCCGCTCTATCGCCCTTGTGGGTTTTCGCCAGAGCTGGGCCCCTTTTGCTTTTTCCACCCTTGAGGGTTTTCACACCGAGGGTGTCACGCCCCGTACTCTATACTGTCGAGGTATTGTTCGCTTTGGCCTGCCGGCCTCACGGTTTTATCCCTTTCTAAGGTGATCGGCTCCAGAATGGGGGACTTCCTGGGAGGTCACCCATCCTAGTACTACTCCCCATTAAGCACGCTTAACTTCGGAGTTCTTTACAAGAACTGAGCCAAGGCGCTTCGATGATATAGAGTACAACTTAGCTATATTTGAGGGTGTTACAATCTACCCCTCTTATATAGGCGACATCCTCGTCACTGGGCACATATAGCACGCAATCACGCAATCAAGCCCCCAGGCAGGTAGGACTCTAGAGTTGGCCCCTACATGCTTAAGAGGTGGCTCCCACTATGTAGCACTTTGCTCCATTACGGACTCAAGAGGTGGCTCCCATAGCGTAGCACTTTTCCCTGCATGGCACTTAGTTCTCACACTTCCAGCTGGGGTATAGCTCTGATACCATTCTGTCACGCCCCATACTCTATACCGTCGAGATATTGTCCACTTTGACCTACTGGCCTCACAGTTTTATCCCTTTCTAACAGTGATCGGCTCCAGAATGGGGGACTTCCCGGGAGGTCACCCATCCTAGTACTACTCCCCATTAAGCACGCTTAACTTCGGAGTTCTTTACAAGAACTGAGCCGATACTTTAAAAGGCGCCTCGGTGATATAGAGTACAACTTAGCTATATTTGAGGGTGTTAAAGAGGGGTCACCCAATTTTGTCTGAGACGCCCTCGCTGGTTTTCACCTTAGTTGGGTTGATGGCATTTTTTGCCCTCAGTAATCTCGTGGAGGGAGTTGACTGAGGCCGCCGTGGTATCTCTATTTTTAACCCCATTTTGTTATCTTATTTTTTTTCTTCTCTTTTTTTTTTACCTTTTTTTACTTACCTGGGAGCCCAAGGGCTATATTGTTGCTGGTGCCAGGCGTCCTCGCTCTGGCGGTCGCGGGGACGATGCTGGGAGATTAATCGTCACAAGTATATGGTGGTGATGCTGGGAGGGGCCGACTGGCCATGTTGCTTCATCAGGGAGAAAGAGTGGAAGGAGTGACTGGTCCCACCCTTTAGAGGGTGGTTACGAGGTTACTGGTAATGACTGGAGCATGCGCCTTAGTCAGGGTGGCGTGCGAACTCCTGCTCTGGAGCGTGGTACTACTTCATGTGTTTACCATTGAAAGGTGGGAATGGCTTATTACCTTTTTGGTCTACGATCGTGTAGGCCCCACCTTTGTAAATGTCGTGAATAACGTACAGACCCCACCAGTTAGGTTGTAGTTTTTCACTGGAGTGCCCTGCCATGATTTCATTTTCCTTGATCATGACAAGATCGCATTGCTTGGCTCGCTATTTGACGAGCTTGTCATAGGCCCGAGCCATGCGGGCCTAGTACACTTATAGATGTTTGTAGGCCTCGAGACGCTTGCCTTCTAGATCAGTGAGCTCTTCTAGCCTTCTCTGGTATTCATCTTCATCTAGACCGACAAAGCTGGTGTGGACCGCCATGCGGTAAGATGCTAACTGTATTTCGATGGGGATGATGGCTTCGGCCCCGTAGATGAGGGAGAATGGCGAGCATCCCGTAGGGGTCTTAAAAATCATCCGGTAGGCCCATAGTGCCTCAAACACCTTTCCCCCCCAATCGCGCTTTCGGTGGCTAACAATCTTAGCCAGAAGCTTACAGAGGGTTTTGTTAAAGGCCTCTGCCAGGCCTTTAGCTTGAGGGTTGTAGACAGAAGAGGTTCTCCAGTCGATATGGAACTTGGCCGCTAGCTGGTATATGACCCTATTCTTGAAGGGTGTGCCGTTGTCAGACTCTATGCAGCTGAGAGTACCAAATCGGTAGATGATGTTATGTTGGACAAATCTAGCTACCACTGCACCGGTGACCTCCCACAGGAGGATAGCTTCAGCCCATCGAGAGAAGTAGTCAGTGGCGGCCAGAATGTACTTATGGCCCTTAGAAGATGGCGGGAAGGGTCCCATGATGTCCATGCCCCATTCGGAGAATGGCCATGTGGGGGCTGTTGGACGTAGTGGGTTTGGAGGTCTTTTGGGTACTGGGCCAAAGGTTTGGCACTGATGACATGTACAGGCATGCTGGGTGCAGTTCGCATACATGGTTGGCCAATAGAAGCTTTTGAGCTTGATATTGTTCTTCATTCTATCTCCGGCCTGGTGGGCGTCGCATAACCCTGAATGGATTTCTTGCATGATGGCTCGAGCTTCGGCTAGGGAGACGCATCTCAGAAGAACTGACTTGTCCTTTTCGTGGACAGGCCTATACAGAGAGTCACCGATCAACTCATATGACGTTGCCCTATGAAGTAGCTGGACCCTTTGGGCTCGGTTAGGAGGGAGCCAACCTTTCTTGAATTTGATGATAGGCTCACGCCAATCTTCCTCCTCTAGAGAAGCGTTCTGGTCGAGATCATGTACCTCGTAGATAGTGAGGCAGGACTCACCTTCGAGTGCACTCGGCATTAGTCTTCTGTGCTTGACAGTGATATCGACTTTGCCCTCGGGCGGAAGCTTGATGGCCATAGACAATTTTGCCAGGGCATCCGCCTGGGCATTGCTGCTCCTAGGAACATGGTCTATTTCAAAAAAATATAATTTCTGGGTGAGGCTGGCACCGGCGGCGTGGTATGGCACCAACTCCTGCTTCCGTACATCGTAAATGCCGAGGACTTATCGGACTATTAGCTGGGAGTCCCCGTAGGCTATGAGGCACTTGATGCCCATGTCGAGAGCCACCTGAAGCCCGATGATTAGAGCTTCATACTCAACTTCATTGTTGGCCAGGGATTTCATGAGGGCACACGAGTTGTACAAAACTCCTCCCCGAGGAGTCAGAAAAATGATGCCGGCACCTGCCATGACGGCTTGATTTTGATTATTCCAGGTAATCTCTCAGGAAGCGCCATGATTACATTACTTAAAGTCTTTCTTTTGTTCCTTTTATTTTGCCTTAGTTGCTTAAAGGCTTGGCCCCTTGACCCTCTATCAAGGCCAGAAGGACACCCCCTTGTTCATCGAGCAAGAGGCCAAGTCGAACAGAGTAAGTAACCTGTTTGTTGAAGATGTGACACATAGGGGCAGGAGAAGTACAAGCACACAAGGAACACAAAGGAGACAATTCAGGTAACATGGAAATAACATTTTTTTTTCATTCCACTATCATGATCATGTACAGGGACAAAGTATGAAGGAGGTGGTGAACAACAAAGTTTCTTTAGCTCTCGCTGCCACTCTCCTCTCTCTCCACTCCGCCTCACCTCTATCCCTGGGAGGAACTCGTGGGGGCCCCAATGACCCCTGAGTGGTGGCTGATCTCTCGCCTCGCGCTCACGCGTCCACGTCGTTCCTATACTGCGTGGAGGAACCGGCCAGGTAACCCGTGCTAGAGTAGGCACTAGGGCGTCCCTCGCGCTGTGCTCTCTCCCGGCCTCTCCGATAGCACTCCTCTAAAGTCCTCAGGCGTTCCTCAAGGGCACCCAAGTGGATCCTCATCTCCGACAGCTCTCGCTCATGCTCGAGCCGCTCTCGTAACTGCTCCTCCCTCTCTCAAGCTCGCTCCCTCCTCTCCACCTCGAGGAGGATCTATAACTCCACCACCTCTCGAGGAAGCACCTCTGTCCCTCGGGACCTCCTCTCCTCCTCCAACACCATGATCCGTGCATCACGGATCGTGAGCTCGGTGGCTGCCAGAGCAACCCTAGTAAGCACGGCCTGTAACTTCTCAACCTGTAAGAACCATCATCCTCATAAGCATAATAATAATTTTTCGCAAGGAAATAATATGCATGCATTAATATTTTATGAACTAACTAGTGCGGCCAAGTCACGCTCTGCTACCTCGGCCCGCGCGATCACTCCTGCTAACCGCTTCCCTAAAGAGGTGATCTCGACGGTCGGGTCCCTAGTGCTAGAAGAAGTACTTCCTGCTCCTCCTGCTTCTGCTCCCCGCTGGGCACGCTGCATTAACTAAGGCTGTTAGTGGCTAAACACCAAGAATTCAGGAATAATTAATAGCATATAGTCAATGCATACTAACTAGGGCCTCCAAGTCCGCCCGCATAACCGCGAGCTGGGCCTCAACACTATGTAGATGGACTTGCATGTCCATCACCACCGCATCTCGAGCATCTTGCATTCGTCGCATGTTGATTAGCATATCTCAATAAGCATATAGGATTAAAATAAAAGCATGCATTCATAATATACGTACCCCCACTAGCCTCATCTGAGGCCGATCGGCGTATGTCTCCCAGTAGCGATGTAGATATGTTGAACTGTCATGCGTGTGGGAGACAACAGGAGTACAGCCCCTCTCCCAATCGGCGTACTGCTCTGGGAACCTCAGCAGCCAGTTCGTCGCGACCGCCCGCCCCCGCGTCTTCCGCTCGATCCCGCGAGGCTCTGCCACGTCGATCCACTCCTTGTGAAGGCCTAAGGTCCTCATCGCCAACCTCAGCCTCAAGGGCTCGATCTCGTTCAGGCATGATGTATACTACACTTGTCATTAAAAATGTCGTGCCACAATTTCAAAAATTACTGCACTCGCTTACTAAAAAGATGTAAAATTCAAGTAGAGTGGTGAGAACGAGTCGATCCCACGAGGAGGAATATTTTCAATTTAAACATGTTGGAAAATCCTTATATTTGAGAAAATCAAATTTGAGTGAGTTTTATGAAAAGAAAAATAAGATTGCATGAAAATAAACTATTTAAAGAATATGAGAAGGTTGAGAACAGAATTTTGGAGGGAGTGGAGAGAGGAATAGAAGAACTCAATTACAAAGATTTAATTTTTATTGCTAAGGAGAAAGATTACAACTCTATGAAAAATAAAATTACAAATTGCATAAAAATAAAAATAAAAGAGCAAGGGAAGAAAGGGGCCAAGAGAGTGAAGAATAGTGCCGCCCAATCGCCGTGGCGAGCTTTTGAGATGTTCGCCTCACTATGGAGGTAGACGCCGCCTTTATAAGATCGAAGTAGAAGATCCGCCTTAGGGATGTTTAGAGGAAAATAGAGGAGGGGAAGATAGAAGAACAATGAAAAATAAAAAAAAATTAGAGCTAAAGGAGAACTGAAATAACTTTCAAACAGAGAAGAATTAGGAGATGAAGAAGAAGAGAAAGTTTAAGATCAGGAAGAGATGAAGAAATTTAGTGAAGAGAGCAGAGGGAGAAGAAGAGCAGAAAAGAGAGAGAACTAGAGAAGAACAGAGGGCTACGCGCGGATGAACAGTGAAAAATGGGAAATCTAAACTTTTAAAAAGAGATTATAACTTGAAAACGAAGAGGAATTAGAGGAAGAGGAAGAATAATAAAATCTCGATCTTGGAAAATCAAAGAACTTTTATAAAGAGAGTAGACAGAGAAAATGATCAGAAGAGGGAGAAAAGTTGAGAAGAACAGTAAAAAACGCAACTGAACAGTAAAAAATGTAAAGGGCAGAGCTTTGAAAAACTAAAAATAAATTAAAAACTAGAGAGAACTAGTTAAAGGTGAAGAAGAAGAAGTTGAAGAACTCTTAAAAATGAAGAACTTTGCTGAAGATACTAAATCGAAAAGAAGAACAAGAAGCATGGAAAAAAGACTAAGATCTTCGGCCAGTTGCTCTTGGGCAGGTATTTATAGTGCACAGGGCTTCCTTGGACTATTTTCCTAATTGGACAAGGATCCTCCTAATTTCTCTCCAATAATTTCTCCACAAGATAATTCCATAAATATTCTTTCTTATTTCTCCCTTCACACAAATAAGGCATGGCGGCTTGCTTTGACTTGGTCAACAAGAGGAGAAAAAGGGGGCTGCGCCCTAGGGTATCCCTTGCCCTGGTTCTATGACAAATTCGCCCCTGGCTCTTCTAGCAAATGCCGAGAGTGTCCTGCACACACAATATTTGAATAAAATTCATAAAAACTTGTTACTTTGCACATAAAAACCATGAGTGCTCACAATTATGCAATGAGAAATTAATCCTCATGCCCATCAACCCCTTATTATTCATTAATTATCCATAAATTAAGTTATTTTACATAAAAGGTCTTTATTCAAGTGAGGTTGAGTTTAACTATAAAATATGCATAATTGTCTAATTGTGTGCACTTAAAGTGATGTGTGTGACGTGAATTATCATAGAATTATGAGCACTCATCACACCCCCCAACTTACTCATTACTAGTCCCTTAGTAATACAATTAAATTAAAATTTAGGACCAACAAGAGTTTGCAAAGTTCATACCTTTATATCCAGCTCTCCCTTCACAGAATCAACCAAGGATTAGGAATCTGGAAGCATTAATGCACACTAGCCTTAGTTTAGAAATTTAGGTACATGATTAAGAATACAAACCAAAGTTCAATAGCACGTGTGCGTGTATAATACTAAATTCACAGTATAGACAATTGTATCTCCCATTTATTATTCTAAGCAAGCGCCTTTCAACTCTGCACCTCCTAAGCATTAAGTATAGTAGCTTTTTGTCGGTCTTATTTTCTTGTCTCTTTGGGATCTTTTTTTTTATACACACATGATGCTGCACTACCCTTCACTGTTTTACGTAAATCTCAACACGTCTTAGGTGAAGCAGGCCGGGTTACTAAGATCAAGGTTCCCTTTTCCGTTTGACGTGAACCTCAACACTTGTTAGGTGAAGCAGGTCTAGTTACTAAGATTCAGGGAATTTTTCATGGTGTTTTTTTTCCAACAATGTGCTTTTGCACATATTTGATAGATAACTTGACAGAAAGCTATATCAAAAAGATCTCTTACGAAGTGTAGAGTATCAGACAACATATCCAAAATAGCAGAAGGCTTGTCCCACTTATTTCATTAGCATGCAGAGTGATTTATTTTTTTCAAAGTGCACATGAATTTTAAAGAGATTCTTAAATCAGTTTTCCATAGCTAGATCGAATAAATTTTTCATCATCATTCTCTCTAGTCTTTCCTATTCCAGAATTACTTTCAATAAAAGCATGAATCAAGAAACTCAATGGGATTTCATCTTTTCACTTTTATGCAGAAATGCAGGACAACAAATGCAGAACATTATGTAAGAACTCCTATCAAGCTGTACTATATACATCATGAAATAAAATAAATTTTTTTTCTATCTCCCCCTCAACTTGAATGACATTGTCCTCGATGGCACATGTAGTAGAAAGCAATAGAACAATGTAACAGAGAATATGGTTGGGATGAAAGGATACAACCTAGTGTGCAAGGTGAGTCTCCAACATTGATATTGATGGTAACGGCTCCTTCTCCTGGACTTGACCTGACAACTGAAAAATATACTAAAACAAAACATCAAACAACAAAAACCATGGGTTGCCTCTCAGAAGTGCTAAGTTTTTCGTCTTCAGTCAGACGCATACATAGAAGGTGCAAGCTCCATAACCATAGAGTTGAGTTAAAAATGAGCCACCACGTGATCTCATCTTCTTTCAAGTTCCACCGATTGTACCATACTGAGATAAGACCATGAAAAAACATCTGTGACCGAAAGATAAGTTGGTTGTTAGCATGATTGATTTTCTCGTGCAACGTGTATGCTAACAATTCTTCTTCCGTGGGCGTCATGTAAAAATCAACATTCATTATTTTTGGTTTGGCCTTTATAGCATACCATGATGAATCAAGCAGGCCAAACGGACCGCCCCGGTCAGAAAATGAAAGAGGAATTATCATTTCTTTAATTATAAAATATTTCTCTTTAAACTTAAGGTCTTTATAAGTGTCGAAAACATGAATGCAGACCTTATTATCTTTCAAAATTTTTTATACCACCTCAATTTTAGTAATTACATGAATATTGGTAAGGTGAGAATAGATCGGAGGGTGAGGGGCTCCCATAAATTGATTAGTGTCAAGGATATTATCAATATCAAGAGTGAAAGAAGCATGCTCCTCAACACAATACTCGTGAGACTCAATAGGATCAGATAAATCGGCTAATTGTAGAATGTCTACAACAAGATTAGATTCACCGAAATCATGAAGAGGTAAAAGATCAATGCCCTCCCCTTAATCGAAAGGTGCCCAATCAAGATGAAAGTCATGACAGTTCCCTGCCTCTTCCTTTACTCAAGAGAGATAATTGGTAGCCTCACTCAATTCATTCTTCACTCGCACATCCTCTTCATCCTTCCCTTGGAACAAGGTCTCTTCAAATTCAAGAATGGAAGCGAATTGGATTTGATCATGGACTAGCACATTACTTTCCTCTTCTTCTCCCCCCAACTTGAGATCATCAACTTCTTTAGAACTCTCTGCATAAGGGCAATGACGCTCCAGCTCCTCAAGCTTATCTTTCTGATCATCATCACAGCTATAGCTAACTCTCTTAAAAACTTCATGATAAGACTCCTCCATATGTCTCAGATGATCTAAATCGAGAGTGATTTGAGTGTTATGATCTTGGGGAATCATAGATTGATCATCAGGGATTTGATCAGTAGAATTGGAACCCGAGTAGCGAAGCAATTGATCTTCCTCTATCCTCTTGATCTCCTCAGTCATCCTATCAATTCACACTTAGACTTGCAGAGATTGATCTAGTTGGGCTTGGATGGCTTGATTTTGAGCCATGATGAATTGATAAAATTGATCAAAGCTCTCCTCCTTTTTTAGAGTTGGGCATGGAGGAGATAGAGTTGTAAGTTGAGAAGTAGAGTTCAAAGGATAAAAAGTTGAATAATGATCGGATTGATAGTGATAAAATGGGGTGGATGTGAGTTATCCTCTATAGTGGGTTTGATCATGAAAGTTATTTGAAGATGGAGCCCAATGTTGAAAGAATTGATTCGGAGGATTTTGGGCCGGGCCTTGATAAGAATCTCAAGAACTATTATGTTGTCCTTCCCCATAAGAATCATAAGAAGGTATGGAGAGTCTTTGAGCAATTTGGGCTTATTCTTAGGGGTGAAATAAATTATAGGGCCCATGAAGGAATTGAGTGGATTTGATATGATCTTCATTAAAGGAATGAAGCTGGGCCTTCATGAGTG
This sequence comes from Amorphophallus konjac, assembly GCA_022559845.1. Classification (NCBI taxonomy): domain Eukaryota; kingdom Viridiplantae; phylum Streptophyta; class Magnoliopsida; order Alismatales; family Araceae; genus Amorphophallus; species Amorphophallus konjac. The sequence continues at coordinate 149,927,289 of CM040118.1, forward strand.
ATGGGCTTTCATTGTAGGCCGATCAAGAGTATGGACTTTCGTAATGGGCCGGGCCAGATTAGGTGAAAGGTGGAGGTTGAGTTGGACTATTGTCAACATAATGGGTCGGCTTGACCCACATGTCATTATGATCATGATAATAAGATGGAATGAAGGAGTTTAAATTCATAGCCCAAAGAATGGATCAAGAAAAATGGGCCAAAAGGTATGCCTTATTAAATATGCAAGTCCACTCAAAGATTGGAATTTTCTCACCCATTTTTTTTGAAATTCACTTTTTTATTCTTTTTATTTTTTTCAAAATGATGCAAATGCAATAACAACTATATGAGATATGTATGCCAAATGATGGCTTTTTTTTTAAATTTCTAAGGGTAAGCTAACTTCAAGGTGCTTCTTGGTACAACCGGCCCGGCGTCCGTAAGGGAATCCACGGGTGTGGGGACTTGTGGAGGTCTTGAAAAAAGAGATTTCGGCCCAAAGAGATGGAGTGCTCAATGGAGGATCCTTCCAATTCCAAGAACGGTGTGCCTAAATTACCCTTAAGAAGGGAGAATGAGAAGAAGAGACTGATGATTTTTTTTAAATGATGCAAGAAAATGAAGAAATGATCAACTAGATGCAACAATGCATGCAAGATATATAACTAACATGAAAGCATGATGTCATGACAAGAAATTTTTTTTATGTTTTCTCTTTTTTGATTTTTTTAGAATTTTTAGGAATTTTTCTGATTTGTTTGAGATTTTTCAGAAAATTTCAAAACAGAATATGTTCCTACGCTTACTGACCTGTAGTGACGCTTAATTTCCAAGATTTTCAGAATTCCATATTTGCTGCTCCCTGTGGTGACAGTTTCTAGCTCTTCAGCGACACTTTCTATTTTCTGCAATAATTTATTTATTGTGAATTTCAGGTCTGGATTTTTTTGTGATTTTGTGATTTTGTGATTTTATGATTTTTTTCTTGTAAAATAAAAAAAATAATATATAAATATATAAATCAAACACAAGAATTCACAACTATTAAAAATCATTTCCTTCCTGGCAACAATGCCAAAAATTGATGTGCACTACACTCGTTATTAAAAATGTCGTGCCACAATTTTAAAAATTACCGCACTCACTCACTAAAAAGATGTAAAATCTAAGTAGAGTGGTGAGAACGAATCGATCCCACGAGGAGGAATATTTTTAATTTAAACACATTGGAAAAGCCTTATATTTGAGAAAATCGAATTTGAGTGAGTTTTATGAAAAAGAAAATAAGATTGCTTGAAAATAAACTAGTTAAAGAATATGAGAACGTTGAGAACAGAATTTTGGAGGGAGTGAAGAGAGGAATAGAAGAACTCAATTGCAAATATTTGATTTTTATTGCTAAGAAGAAAGATTACAACTCTATGAAAAATAAAATTACAAATTACATAAAAATAAAAGAGCAAGGGAAGAAAGGGGCCAAGAGAGTGGAGAATAGCGACGCCCAATCGCTGTGCCGAGCCTATGAGATGTTCACCCCGTCGTCGAGGTAGACGCCAACTTTAGAAGACCGAAGTAGAAGATCCGCCTTAGGGATGTTTAGAGGAAAATGGAGGAGGAAAAGATAGAAGAAGAGTGAAAATAAAATAAAAAATAGAGCTAAAGGTGAAGTAAAAAAACTTTCAAACGGAGAAGAATTAGAAGATGAGGAAGAAAAGAAAGTTGAATATCATGAAGAGATGAAGAAATTTGGTGAAGAGAGTAGAGGGAGAAGATGAGGAGAAGAGGGAGAAAACTAGAGAAGAACTGAGGGCTACGCGCGGATGAACAGTGAAAAATGGGAAATCTGAACTTTAAAAAAGATATTATAACTTGAAAACGAAGAGGAATTAGAGGAAGAGGAAGAAGAAGAAAATCTCGATCTAGGAAAAATGAAGAAAGAAGAAAATCTTGATCTATGGAAAATGAAGAACTTTTATGAAGAGAGTGGAAAGAGAAAATGATCAGAAGAGAGAGAAAAGTTGAGAAGAACAGTAAAAAATGTAGATGAACAGTAAAAATGTAAAGGGAAGAGCTTTGAAAAACTAAAAATAGATTAAAAACTAGAGAGAACTAGGTAAAGGCGAAGAAGAAGAAGTTGAAGAACTTTGCTGAAGACAATAAATCGAAAAGAAGAACAAAAAGTAGGGAAAAAAGACTAAGATCTCTGGCCGGTTGCTCTTGGGCCAATATTTATAGTGCGCAGAGCTTCCTTGGAATGTTTTCCTAATTGGACAAGGATCCTCCTAATTTCTCTCCAATAATTTATCCACAAGATAATTCCATAAATATTCTTTCTTATTTCTCCCTTCACATAAATAAGGCATGGCGGCTTGCTTTGACTTGGTCAACAAGAGGAGGGAAAGGGGGCTGCACCCTAGGACATCCCTTGCCGTGGTTCTGTGACAAATTCGCCCTAGGCTCTTCTAACAAATGTCGAGAGTGTCCTGCACACACAATATTTGAATAAAATTCATAAAAAATTGTTACTTTGCACATAAAAACCATGAGTGCTCACAATTATGCAATGGAAAATTAATCCTCATGCCCCTCAACCCCTTGTTATTCATTAATTATCAATAAATTAAGTTAATTTGCATGAAAGGCCTTGATTCAAGTGAAGTTGAGTTTAATTATAAAATATGCATAATTGTCTAATTGTGTGCACTTAAAGTGATGTGTGACGTGAATTATCATAGAATTATGAGCACTCATCAAGGCAGTGGACCCAGATCTCACACCCAAACAGAGGTCGGCCCGCTGCAACCCAAGGCTGGCCCTCGTCGGGCATCCCGAGGTTTGGTCTCCACACTACCTGCATGCACACATGTCATCATAAGATCATAATAAGCAAGAAATAGAGGAAAACACTTCATAATTACACACATACCAGAGAAGTGGGGTAGTCACGGAACTCCCACCTAAGCTCTCTCAACTCGTAAGTGTGAGGTGCTTCGATCATCCATGGCAGCTAGCATCGTGCCAGGGGGTACGCGTCTGCATGCCAACTACCGACTCGGTCCATCGGCATATATAAATGGCTCCACACCTGCATTCACAAACATTAGCACCATCATGATCATAGTCATAAGGATAAGCATAAATATTAAGCATGAGCATAATCATAAGCTTGGAAATAACAAAAAAAATGCATACCTGAAGGAAAGGTGAGAAACTGCTGACAGTCGTCTCACGACCTGTCCCACTAGATAGGTCGGCTATCAAATGTGCCAGCAGGGCAGCACCCCAGGCGTACTGCCCCACCTGGTCCAAGTCCTCCAAAAGTCCCAGGAATCTACAGGTCATATCATCTCCCTTTGTCCCCAACAACAATCTCCCCAGTAGCAGGAATAAGAACCTCCTCAGATCCCTGTCTACCCTCTCTCTCTCGGTGGGATCCTAGCAATAGGTCGCTCTAGCCCTCGCGGTCATCCTATCAGCAAACTCCTCTAAGGACTCCCCCATCCTCTAGAGCCCCACTCCTGGCCCAAGGACACCCGTCAGCTCCGTCCTATAGATCGTCCTAAAATCCCTGGGGCCATCTGCAACTGTGTCCAGGCCTAAAAGTCTACGAGCCACGACCCTATAGTCCGGATAGGTCACCTCGCTCACTACCTCCCTATCAACTCTCAGCCCAGTAATCCTCGTGGCATCCTCTAGGGTCGCAACGTATGGCCCCAGGGCATCAAGAAAGCTAGGCTCACTCTGTCCCATCTCTCCCTCAAAACCTGAATAAGGATCAAGTCCAGCCGAACGGGCTCTATGCTGAGGAAGGGACCAAACCCCATCGCCTCTACCCTCACCCTCTGAAATTCTGACAACCCCCGGTAGGCTACTAGCACATGTACCCAAGAGAAGTGAGTCTATATCACCCCCTGCAAACAAAAACACCAAAAACAAAAAATATGTGAATAATCAACATAACAATAAGTATATAAAAAAATCTTTTCTATTTAAAAAAAATCACTGTTTAAATTGGCAACAGGACAAGCGACACCAATTAATTCAATGGGCGCCACCTATCTTGGTCATCAATTCCCCCCAAAAAAGAGAAAAAAATGGAAAGCACTTTTGTGTTTTTTTTAAAAAAAAAGTTTTTGAAATTGATGCCAACAAGGTTTGATCCCAATTCTTTAATGTTTTTAGAGGTTTGATTTTTTAAAAAAAAGAAAAAAAATCTTTTTTCCTTTAAAAAAAATTTACTGCGTCAATCATCCAGACGCCGTTTCTTTAATTATTCAATTTTGAAATTTAAAAAAGAATCCGCGTCTTCCCCTTCGACGTCATTTTTATAATAATTTCATAAAAATAAATAATGTAGGCATTGGCGACGCCTGCCAATGACGCCAATTCCCACAATGTCTTCATCTTCCTCCCCCCTTTCAATCACCATGGGATTGTTTAAAAAGAGAGAGAGAGAGAGAGAGAGAGAGAGAGAGAGAGAGAGAGAGAGAGAGAGAGAGAGAGAGAGAGAGAGAGAAAGTAGGGCCAGGGTGATGGGGGCCTACCTTGTTGGGCTCCGGGTCCATGGCAGCACCGTGCAGGGGGCGACGGGGGGGTCTTCTTCTTTATTTTTCCTCCTTGCTTTCTTCATCCTCGTCGTCATCTTCTCCTTCTTCATCTTCTCTGTCTTCTTCTTCTTCTTCCCCTTCCACTTTGGCACCTTCTTCTTCTTCCACCGCCGCAGGGGCCTCCACTGCCGTCGGTGGAACCTCCTCGCCGACGTTTCCCTCTTCTTCTTCAAGGTTCACGACAGTCGGGGCCACCACCCACCACCATTTCCCGACGTCGGGGACGCTAGTAGACGCCATAGGGGAGACTAGGAGATGGGAGAGAGGGTGTGTGAGAATGGGCTGGTGATCGCTGGTGGCTCGCGACGGTTTGTGGTGGTCAGAGTTGTAGAGAACACGAATAGGGAAGACAAACAGAGAATGAAATGGGAAGAGAGAGAGAGTAGGAAAGGGTTTAACGGATGGTTTTAAGGTGGTTGGAATTCGAAAAGAAATAGCGTCTAGTTTATTGACGTCATTTAAAGAATCAACGACTATTCAAAAGGGTGTCAATTTTGAAATTTAATGATTTATCAGAAAATATTAAATAATTAGCATCCAAATGGCTGACGTCATTTGAGGAATGAGTGACTCTGTAGAAAGGTGCCAATTTTGGAATTTAATTTTTATTATAAAATGATAATGGAATTGGCGACGAAGGCAGTGGACGCAGATTGATGAATTAGCGCCCACTGTAATGGATGCTGATTCTTATAGAACCTTTGTTTTGGAACAGAATCATGAGATTTTTGGGGAAGCAATCACTCTTAGACACTTTTAATGGCTCAACAAGGAAAAATATTTTATTAATTGGAAGAAATAATCAAGTACATCATTAATGAGCCACTTTGGGCCTCAAATTCCTAAGTGTTATTACATAGAGTTTCCATTGCTCTCGATCCTCATCAATTCGCTCCTTAGGCCAATGAAGTTTGCTGACACGCCATAGTGCCTTGATACTCTTTGTCTCCTCTTCATCACCGCTTGTACCCAAGTCTCTCCTCTTAATCGGTGAAAGATGAGATGCTTCTTCAAAGATGTGGCGAGGTAGGCCAAGTTGGGAGAGGCACCGGTGTGAGTTGTAGAGTACAAACTCGGTGGCACAGATTAGCCAGAGCTCTAATCCAGAAGAGAGCCGAGCTCAGAGGTCTTGAAATGTGAGAACCCCTGGTGCGCACGTGAACATATTTTGGGCCATCACTTAGAGATTCTCGCGCCACTCCACTGGTTTCTTTAATTTGGGTATGTGATTAGTCACTCTCTCACTCAAACCAAGAGTGCTCGTCATGTAGTGGAGTGGGCTCTTTAGGAATATCCTAGAAGCGCTTTGGGCCGCCTCGCAAGGATCAAATTTGAAGTGGAGGTCGACCCAACTTGTAAACAAAAGCATAGATCTGTATAAGGGCCTTCCCATAGAAGCAGAGGTGAGCCCACTATAGAGGTAGGCTAGGACAGCCGGCCCGATCTTCTTGCCTTCCCAAATGCTCGAGATTGTGCTTAATTGTTCTTCTTCCAAGAAATCATCCGCCGAGGGGAAAAGGAGCGCTCCCTCGAGGCAAACAACGAACATCTTCATGACTCCTTCCAAGTCTTCTTTATCATCTTGAGCTAGCTCTAATGCTTTGTAGGTCCATGTCGCAAGCTTCTTCAAGTTGACTCCTTTCGCAATGCGTATTTGATAAATCATCTTTTGGCTTGTTATAATGCTCGCCAATACCTCTTGAGCACTTGATTTTTTGGCATGACCGCCATGCTCTCCTCCTCTCCTTGCTTTAGTCTCCTTAAGCCTAGGAGCATCTCCACCTCTTCTAGGAGAATGGTGGCCTCAAAGGTCAGGAATAGGAAAGTGTGAGTATGTGGATGCCATATCTCCATGAAGGCTCCTATAGCGGCCCAATCAAGGTGTACATTGTGATAATGTTTGGCATGTGTTACAAGGCCTAAGAGATGCCATCTAGAGAGGATGGGCTTCTTGTCTAAGGTGATTTTGGACATTAGAAGAGGGAGCCATGGAATATTGGAGTATCTCCTTGGGCTCGGGATGTTGGGATAGTCCTGAAATGAAAAGAAAAAGATGAAGAAGAGAAAGAGAATACCATTAAAACTTGAGTAGAGTTAAGCGGGAGCTAGAGATTAGAAGCGTATTCTTGATAACTTACATGATTGGCTACAATTCTCCCTCTTATGTGGCCATTGATCTCTGATATTCTTGGGAATCCAAGCCATGTTCTCTTCATAGGGCGCTGCACTAAGTTCTCCATATCTAAACCTTGTAAGCTTCCTGTGTTAAATCCTTGATCTTGGACCTCCTAGAAGCCTTTGGACCTCTTATTTGTTGCAAGGAGGAGCTTTGGAGGGGCTATTTTTAGAGAAGAGACTCCAACTCGCCGGAGTAGCTCGAGTTCGAGCAAGATTGGGGCTGGAAGACCAGTGTCCGAGCAGGAAACAGAGTTCTAGAGTCGCAATAAATTGGCGACCAAAACAGTAGGCGCCAATTCTTTAAATAGCATTGATATGATGGAAGCTAATTCTTAATTTGGCGGCCTTATGGAAGGATGCCAATTCCTACAACAGTGCCATTTCTGAAATTTCATAAGAATTGCAATAGTTGGTTTAATTCCAGGCATAAACTGCCATTTGATGAGCTTACATTCTTCATATTTTGGCTAAATTTGATGGATTTCATTTAGTTGGGAGATTTCATGCTTAGATTTCTTGGACTAATGCCTTTTGAGCGCAGGAAAGTAAAAGTTTCATGTAGGTGGTTAAGGCGCTCTGAGTTCTTTTATGGTGACATTTCTCTTCCCTGTAGCCTCTCATGTATGCATTTTTACTATATGTTATCTATTCTATTAGAGCATATCAAGGACCTTGTGGTCTTAATGAACCTGGAATTTGAGTTCCCCTTCAACAAAAATAGTGATAATTCCAGGGGAGTCTTGGTCACACGGATAGGCCGTTGAGCCATCTAAGGTTTGGAACGACGGTTCCACTTTCTAAGTTGGTGCGTGCATAAATGGGTTTCGGCTTAGTGTCAGCTTGAAAAATTAGATTCCTGACCTAGTCTGGATAGCTTAACAATATTATCCTTGATTGTTTTTTATTTTTAGTTTGTTTTAATTTTTTCTTTTAGCTCGGGATACATCATGTAGGAATTTAAGCCTAAATGTCAAAAAATCCTCATATTAAGTCAGTAATGAGGGCCACTAGCTCTTGATTTGAGTTGACATGAGATATTCCACTTCGAATTGAGTACTACGTTCTCCTTGAAGCTGCTCAGGCTGATTCCTAGAAAGCACCTTTGATTGGATTCCTATCTCTTTTCCTTTTATTTTTTTTCTGCAAATCCACCTTGGTTGCAGCACGTCCACATTGGCTGGTAATCGCTCTCCAATGGTGTGTCCTTCCCTTCGTGCCCGCATGCACATTTTTAGTTTAGTCTTCATCCAAACAATTGCTACTTTTTTGCAATCACCCAAGGTTATTTCATTCAGAACCATGGAAAGATTTTCAACACTTAATGTCAGAGACGTGTCACATCACACCTTGGCATCTACTTTTTAGTCTATTCTCACTTCATTATGCTTTGTTACATTTTCATTCCATTCTCATTCCCCTACACTTCATTCCGTCTCACTCCCCTGCGAAGCAGATGCCAAGGCGGGGCAGCTGTAGACACACCAAAATCGGTGCTAAGTTGAGTAAATTTCATGTCACAATGTAATGCCCCAAAGTGGACATCATTGCTAGCTTAATAGGAAGGTTTTCTATTTTTTTGTTTTTTTTAGAATTTGTGACCGTTCAGTTGGACGCCAATTCTTTAATTGGCGCCCTTTTGGAGTGGCGTCAATTCTTTCTCACAGGTCGACTCAGGCTTGTGTTGCATCGACTCATAAGAATTGGCGACCGTTTACACGGACGTTAATTCCTACTTTCCGATTTTCAATTGGATTTTAATTTTAAAGAATCAGTGCCTCTTTGAGCAGGCGCCAATTAATTGACGCCTTTTTGAATGGACGCCAGTTCTTATTTTTAATTATGGAAAGTCCTTTATTTCTATATTTTGCTCAGGAATTAGGGTCAGCTTCCGGGACACCAATTTAATTGACATCAACGGCACTGGTTGCCAATTCCTGTCTATTTCCTATTCGATCGCAACTTCTTCGCATGATCTTTTTGAGTTGGATTTGGGTCAGTGTCCTTCAATGGAAGGGAGATCTACGTCGTAGGATCGCTTCCTTGCTTTGAAACCCATTGGAAGTAGGATTCTTCCTCTATAAATACCTCCCCAAATCCCACGGTTGGTTCTTTATGAAGAGTTACGAAGAGCTTTAGCAACAACAACACAAGAGATGTTCTTTCGCCAGTGTTTACAAAGAGTCATCGAAGCTGGCACGAGAGATTTAGACGTTCTTTACAAAGAGCTATTGAAGCAGTGATTTACAGAGAGAATATTGAGTCTGGAGCATTGCTTTGGCGTTAATTGTTTGAAAGGAAAGTTTGTTCCTGAAGAGGGAGGCTCGCAGCTCTCTCTCTTTTGTTCTCTCCCTGCTCCTTTGCGTTGAAGGAGAGGCCGCCCTTTCTTCTTGGACCAGCCAATGTTGGAGGACCAACCTCCATTCTCTAAATCTCTCTCTCTCTCTCTCTATTTTTTAGTGATTTCAGTTTAATTATGCATACTCCATCCATTCTAGCATTCTTTGCTAGATTTTTATTATTTTGCATTCATCCATACTCCCACCCTTTCCTTAAGGGGTTTAAAAACCAAAACACACAAAGTGTGTTCATGCCCATATTGCATAATCTTATTTCTATTGAGAGTTGATACTGCACTATTTGGTTTCTAATCCATTCTCTTTGCTTGTATTTGTGTGTTTTCAAGGGCAATCAAGATACAAAACCCCCTTTGTCGGCCGGCCGATTGAAGGAAGAAGTGGAATCCACGTCTTCACCCGCTTCACAAGGTACTTCGTGATCATCCTTTTCTTCTTTTGAGGTAACCCCTCTGACGATCATACTCCTTAAGTAGCATCACATGCTCCCTCTCCCATCTCTTTATCATCACATACATTAATTTTCTTTTAAATTTTCTTTCTTTTTTTTTAATGTCTATGTGACACGTTCACAAATTGGTGATCACGGTGGGACACTTACTATTTTTATTTTGATTACCCCCTCCTTGGCACCGGTGTGTGCCCCTCCTTGCTGCTCCATATAGCACATTATTTTCCACTCCCTTGTGCACCACGTGCACATCCGGCACTTGATTGCAAGTTTTTGGACTATCTCATAGGATTAAAAAGAAGGAAAATTTCTATCATCTTTGCATGTTCTTGTTTATTTCATTTTTATTTCTATGAAGAATCAACCTCTGCTCAGGCAGGCGCCAATTTTAGAATTAGTGTCTTCTGTAAAAGACACGCATTCCTTTTTTTACTATTCATTGCAATCAGCGCCTCTCCAAAGAGGCGCCATTTCTAGGATTGTTGTCTAACCCTAAGACGTAGTTTACTTCGAATTACTGTTCATCTGATTCAACGCCTCTGTGAAGAGGCACCAGTTTCAGAATCAGCGTCTGCCCAGGAAGTCGCTATTTTTTTGATTCAGCGTCCACTGTCCTGGACGCCATTTCTTCCTTTTTCACAGATTCTATTCTTTGCTACTATTTTGCTCTTGTTTACCCTTGATTACTGGTTATATTTATTCTGCTCTTGTTCCTATCTGCATTAGCATGCATTCTAGGGCATTTGGTTAAGAGATCTCCTCTCTCTACACTCTTAGGATCTCCTACACTCTCTTGGGAAAGGAAGGACCCTCCGATTGAGTATTCCTCTCATCGGACTGGAAATTCTTTAACCAAGACCTCCATAAGTCCCCGACACTGAAGGATTCCCTCTTCAGTCACTGGGCTGGTTGTACCATTTGAAGCACCTCGGAGTTTAGTTAACCCTCACGCTTGTGAAGAGAGAGAAAGAACCTAGTTGAATCGGAGATTACACTCAAACTGAAACTAGGGTCCACATTAAGGAGAGAACCAACAATCTCATTAAAACCCATCTTTCTCTAACATAAAGGAACATTAAAATTGGGTGTAACCATCACAACTTGTTTGAGTGCCTTCTTTGCTATCCTTGCTTGTTTGAATTTGAATAGTTCTCTATTATAATCATGATGCTATGCTCAGGTAGAATTGTCAACATGGCCAACTACGAGTACTCCTATGATGGTGTTGAGGATGGTCAATTTGATCAATCCTATGAAGTTCCTCAAGGTATTATCCAGTATTAGGGAAACTATTCTCCTTCTCAATATCCTCCTCCCCAAGTCTACGTTGTAGACACCACTCAAGTGGTTGAGTCCTCCTCTCAGGCTCAACCTACCATCCAACTCACATCCGGGGAAGCTTCCCCGTCCCTTGATTTCAATGATCTCATCAACATGTTGTCCAACTTGGATGAAAATCAACGTCAGGTGGTTCAATCCGCTCTCAAGGGGAAATCTATTCCCTCCTCTTCTTCCAATCCACCTCAGGCCGCGGGTGGCCTTGAAACCAACACTTCTAATGACCAGACGGTCTTGCATAAACCTCTATCCCGTCACCCGTTGCGTCCACAAACTCTAATTCCTATTGCGCCGGTGCAACCGGCTAGTCATTCTATGGTTAGGCCACAACACACACCTCCGCCCCAACTTTTAAGAAGGCCCCTTCAAAATCAATTCCATGTCAATCTGGCCCCGGTCGAGTCAGTCACTCAAACCCTCCTCCAAAAGATTGCTAATATGGAGGAGCAACTCAAAAGGGTCTTTGTCCCTAAGGACACTCTGGAAGTCACTCTTCCAACATTGCCGGTCTTTCACTTAACTCCGTCCGAGATGCCAAACTTCCGGCGTTATAATGGAACGGGCAACCCATTCATCCATTTGAAGGATTTCATGTATGAAGCTTCATTTTGGCAGAATAATAAGGCGTCTCTTGCTTATTTATTTAGAAGGTCTCTTGATGGCTCGACTCTTGAATGGTTTTATTCTCTTGAACCAACCGAGGCTAGTGATTTCGATGTTGTCCAAAGGAAGTTCCTACAAAAATATAGGGATCGCGTGGGTCCATCCCTGTCCGTTACTGACTTAGTTGCCGAAAAGATGAAGCCCGAGGAGGACTTTGTACAATTTGCCGACCAATGGAGGGCAATGGCCGAGAAGTTGAGAGACACTCTTTCAGAACCGGAGCAAGTAAAAATGATAGTATCAAATGCTACTCCTCAGTTCTGCCATATATTGGCCATGAATAAGCTCAGTACAATGGAGGAGCTTCATGAACGGGCATGTTATATCCAAACTCAAATGAAGGGATCGCCCATCATGAGTATGTTTGAACAAAAGCCTAGAATGGCGAGGAAGAACAATAACAATAATGGTGGAATGACCGAGGGTACGATCATTAATGAGCAAGTGGGCATGGTTGGCAATCCCACACCTTTCCGTAACCCTTCTAACCCAAGACCCCCACAACAACCACAACAACAACCCTCCTTTCTTAACCAACTTCCCCACCAAACAAACAATCCTCCTCAGCCATTCCATCCCCCTCCACAAAACCAAGCCATCCAGCAAAATCCTCAAGTCCCCCAGCAATACCACTAATGCGGGAAGATATGGGGACTCGATGCCAATTTAATGCGAACTGGGACTCTAAGTGATGGCGCGACCAAATTGAAGACACGATCAGCAAAGACGCGACCAACTCGACACAAGCTCGCTACTCGTCTATAGCAATAGAAGCGTGCGGATCTGTGCGATTGAGAAATCGACAGTGAGTCAAGGGTATTCGACTCTTTTCATGTGCTCGGAATTGAGTCACGGGACGGTTACGCTCACTCTCTCTCATAGCGATGATAAAAATTTATCGAGCTAGATATCCTATCACTCCCTAGCAGCGACAAATAAACACATACGAAGTAAGCAAATGCTGAGGGAGATAGAGGTGATACCTCCACGCTCCGAGCGTGGGGAACACGACCCCGGCCAAGACTCGTACTCCCGGTACAGTAGAATTATGAATAATTATAGAAATGCATTTTATTGCCCACTCCACACAGGGAGGTAAAGGGATACACGTGGGACCAGGAAGTATGAGCTCAGGTTGATGGGCAGTGTTTCTGGGGCAGCTTCGTAGATGCCAACGCACTGTTACTCGGTGCTGGCCGGACGGCGCGAGCTGACGATCGGGGCGATCACGCTCTGGTCGGAGGGCCAATTGGGCTAGGAGTGGTACCATTGTGAAGAGGACTCCTGGAGGGATAATCCTTGTGAGGCAATTGTACTGGATCGCCTTGTGGAAGGCGAGGCGGCCTGATTTGGGAGGCGTTGCTAAATGCTACCCCGAGCCTGTTCTGCAGTTTCAGAACTACGCGACCCGGCGAGAATAAATGCTACGATCAGTCCTGATATCAGATCGACGCGAAACTGGCGCCTTTGCAGAGTTCTTTCGATGATCTACGAACAACTGGTGTTATAGGAATTTTCCTATTGCTATGTTCTCCGTGGTGGAATTTAGAACAGGCTAATTCACTGACTCAGAACAGACTAGGCAGATTGGGATCTGCCTGATAATGAGTTTTGATTGAGGGGCAAACGGTGGATCTGGGACTTGGTAATTTTATGGGTGATAGAGGGGGAAGTGAGGGTCACGCACAAATTTTATTGTAATTTTTGGAGGTGGTTTGAGGGGGTGGAACGATTTTATGGTAGGGAAGGTCAGATCTGGACTGTAGAGGACAGAACATAATCCGATTTTAGCAGAGGTTTTTAAGAGGGGCAAACAAACTCCTAAAATCGTGAAAAAAATTATGGAAATGGGGTTTGGTGGATAGAAGTCCTAGTCTAAATTTCAGCTCGATCTGAAATTGGAAAGTTGGTCAAACCGGTGAAGAGGTGGGCTGCTGGAACACAGATCTACACAAGGATAGGTCTGTATAGGCAGGGGAATTTTTGGTGGAACCGAGGGAAAATGAAGGTGGATCGATGTGAAACGTTTTATGGGGAGTGGGAACAACATGTGGAACTCACCCTCAAAAATTTAGCTCGATCATATTTGCAGATTGGGAAATAAAAAATCAAGCTTCAGGCTACTGGATGGAGGTAGACAGAATGGAGATGGCGGGGCGGTGGTGGTGCGACGGTGGCTCGATGGCGGCGGCGATGCTGAGCATCTCATCCAATAGAGGAATCGATAAGGTGGCTTCTCACCTCAAGGAGGGCTGCTTTCTCAGCTACAAGGGGTGGGAGAGGAGAGAGGGGGGCTGTGCCCTTGGGCAATTGTGCACAATGCAATTTTATTCTTTCATTAATTCTTAAAAATATGGAAATACAAGGATTATATAACACTAGCTAAAAGATCTAAACTAACCTCAGATTTAGGGTTAGGGAGGGGCAAATAGGGGATAAGAGATTATTCTCCCATGTGGTCAAATTAAAATTACAATAAAAAACACTAAAGGAGGGGGGCGCCCCCTTCATGGTCAAGAGGAAAAAATGGACTTTTCTACCTTGGTCCATATTCTCCCATGGACCAAAGACCAGCCCATGTGGGCCCTAGAACCTAAGTGGCCCAATGGAAAATAAGGTGGGGGTCCCGCCGGGCCTACATGGCCTTTTGCAAATAAACTCACTAAGTCCTAAGGACTAACACATTGGCTTATAATTGCCATACAATTGGCCCAAGGATAAAAATGCAAATAAAGTTTTAGTGGCCTTGCTTTCATGTCCCCATCAACCACCGAGTGCCACCTCCCACCAATTACGGCCCCCAGCAGCCAAGAAGAACTCTATGCCCGAAGAGAGCCCAATATCCTCCATTACCCGAGAGTCTGCCCGATATTTTCAACGCCCTCATGGCTGCCAACGCACTCATGTTGTCAAAGGAAAGGCTAGTCTGGCCACAAAATATGGATACCTCTCGGTTTGCGTCTTCCACCGGTAGCCCGGCCACAATATAGATCATTACTTCCACTTCAAGGACTATATTTGTGATATGAATGATCAAGGCGGTATTGAGTGGGACGAGATGAGACGGTTCATTGCAACTTTGAAAGCACGAAGGCCTCCTCGGCAGCAAGTCCAACAGCAACCTCAGCAACAAATTCAGCAACCTCCCCAGCAGTAGCAAGCTCTCGCACCATAATTCAGCAAGCTCCTGCACCACTGTCGGAGCACCCTGCACCTAACCAGCAATTGAACCTTGTCACCTCATTCCTTGAAGTGGAGAGGGGACAAGGGTGGCATGAAGAAAGTGCCTCCGTCATGGCTACAAACCACAATCTAAACCAACCTCCCTGACTTTTAAGAACTCCCCCCCATTCTTCTCTTTTCCCTCAACCTTCACGTCCCCTTATACGCCCCATGAACCAAATTCCCCTCACTTCCACTAACCCTCTATCTTCACCACTTCTTATTTGCTTTTCACCTTCTTCATGTTGGTCCCGGGTAGGCGAGCAGACAAGAAGGGGGGTTTGAATTGTCCCCCACTCAATATGGTAAATTTAAAACTTTCTGAGCGGAAATGCCAAGTTTAAAGAGATTGAAAAGATTAAAACAAACAGAGTAATGTAAGCTCTCTCAATCTCGCCGAGCTCACTCGATCATGCAAAAGATTATGCAATCAAACACGTCACACAATGAAATCTAGACACTTGAGATTCACTCGTACAATTGGAATTCGCTCATACTCACCGATCACACGTGTATTGAAATAACAATTAATCACAATAAAGCAAACCATAATACACACCACAAGACACAAGGATTTTAAAGGTGGTTCGGGACCACGACGGGCTCCCTACGTCCACCCCTTACCCAACTAGTAAGGCTCCACTAGGGGATAAATCTCCAACAAGGAGGCGACGCTCCAACAACACGCAGAATGACGCCTGCACACATACGGGGATGCGCCCCAACACACACACGTAGAGCAAACCCTGCAAACATGGGGTACAACCCCAAACACACACGCTGCAACAAACGCAGCACCGTAGACACACGACCATATACAAACGGTCACACACACATAATATTTCTAGTTCAGAAAATTAACACAGATATTCAAACATGCTCAACCCTAAACATAGATCATGAAACACATCAAGAACAACATAGAATAGATGTAGAAAAGATCCCCCTTGGTTTCCAAAGCCCGGTTGATGATGTTCTTTCAAGCAACGATTGGAAGGAAGTCGGATGACGATGATTCAAGCATCAACACGATCCTCTCATCATTCCGCTTCACTTTCTCTTCATGCAAGATCTTCAAAACCTCCTGGATGTAGATGAAATCCACCTTGGCTTGAGCTATTCCTTCCTTTCTTCCCTTTCTTCACCTACAAGATAGAAACAATAAGCATATTAGGGTTCTCCTTGCCAATTTCGTAGGTCTTACATATGCATATATAAGAGGAACTAAAAGACCAATATAACCTTTCTAGAATCCTCCAAAAGACCCCCAATAGGTCTACCACCAACCCAGGGGCAAAATAATAAAAGGTTAGGCACAAGTTGACTAGGTTTAGATGGTTTTCGGATCCACGTTTTTGGGTTACGCCGATACCGGTCGACCTACACGGGGTGGCCGGTCGACCTAAAAATTACAGTCACAAAACATGCCAACTCTGGGAATTTCGATCGACCTAAGACCCATGGTCGGTCGACCGGAATGAACAGTACTCCAGATTTGTAAAAGTTCAGCTTTAAGAGTTAGAACCCATTGAGAAGTGTTCAAACTTCATGAATGAAAAACTAAGACTTAAACCCAATCAACCAAAGTTCAAAATCTATGAAACACACTCATGAAAAACACATTAATCAAGAAGGATAAAAATTCATTCTCAAGTTAATCATCCACACCAAAATATCAAGTTCATATGACGATGAATTTAAACCACATGAATGATCATCATGTAACCAAAACTTCCAAGATTGATGTGAGTATTGCGAAAATCAAGTATCATGAATCATGATAGCCTTACACACTCATTTGTACCAAGATTTACATGAGGAGTTCATTAACACTTAGCTAGCTCATAAAGCCTTAGAAAAATATGCATGAAGGACATTCAAGTCACTTAAGAGCTTATGAGCAATCTATTGAATGCACACAAACCAAATCTCAAGTTCAAGCACATAGAAGCCCAATCTTTCTCAAACAAAAATCACTTTCTTAAACCATGCATTTTAGACATGTATGAGCATCTACAAGAAGCATGTAGAAAGTCTTCTAGATCCATGTAACCAAATCTCATATTGAAGAAGCATGAAGCACATTCTCAAACCATCAAATCCTCAACAAAAGATATGATCATTTAGACATGCATATGAGAAAAATATGTGAGCATTATAAACTCCAATTTCACCAAAATTCACATGCGTTATCTTTATCAACTTTCAAGCACACATTGAGCACATTTCCTTGTTTTTCCAAAACAACATGACCAAGAATCCATATAATGAGAGAGCATCATTCAAATCACATTCATCAAATTTCAAGTTAATAGGTTGAGGGTATTTCAAGCCCAAAAACCTCATGAGGAAGAATGCATGAAAATACCCAACCAAGATTTTTAAAAACCCTTTGATGAAATGCATGAAACATGGAAAGAGTCAACGCAACACAATGAGAGAGTTAACTCCCTTTTTGAAGAAGAACTTCATTGATGGACTCCTTTGAGTTCCAAGCATGAATCATGGATTTTGATCCTGCAAGCCAAGATAAACATAGCATGAGTTCCTTAAACAACAGTCATTCAGATGACTTGCAAGTGAGAGCATTGAAGTCATCTATTAACTCATCAACCAAGATGCATACATGTTGCTCAATGACACACACACAAGCATAATCGTTTTGTTATCATTAAAACCAAACACCAAACATCAACTAGGGGATGCAACAATCCCCCCCTTTTTGATGATGACCAAATGATGTGTGCGTGAGTTCCAAGAGATAGAGTAGAAGCATTTCAATGGATGTTATGAGAATGAAAGATAAGGCACATTCAATCACATTCTCCCACAAGGCTACTCTTTCTCGTTAAGCATTCAATGGATGTTATGAGAATGAAAGATAAGGCACATTCAATCACATTCTCCCACAAGGCTACTCTTTCTTGTTAAGCATAAAGCATTGAGCATACAACCAAACATTCTCCCCTTTTTTGTCATTTACAAAAAGACTGGGGGGGGTTATATGACATGATATGAACATGTGTGGCCTGATACCAATTGTTGGTCCCTGATTTTTGTATAAAACTCCTGGCTACACTCCCTTATGCAAATTGCATGAAATGTGAACTTGAAAGCCCAAGTGACATGGAGTGTATGAACATGTAGAACAACATTCAACCATTCATTTTTGCCAACTAAAATTTAGTATCAATCAACCTAATGTTTAATTAACATGAATGCTCAATGTGATGTCAAAACACAACCATTGTTTGTTTTAGAACCTTAAGCATGTTTCCATCATTTAAAACCCCTTTATGAATATGCAAGAAGGCCCTTTGAGAACATAGTTGACATACCTAACATGAGCAACATATGACCATGAATATGAACAGGGTGTGAGAACCAAAATGCCCAATTTCTACCAATTTCCACAACCCCATGAGACAGAAAAAGTGAGACGATATTACCATGCATCCATGTGATGTTTAAGTGTGATCCAACCATTTCTTTCCTGCAAGTAACACAATGGAGCCATGTTAGTATTGAGTTGATAATCAATCATTTCAACCATTTATCACTAGATGCTCATTTCAACATGACCCTTCTTCACAAACTCCACAACAAAGACAAAGTTCAAATCATCATGTATCTAAGCAATAGAACCATTATCATACCAACTTCCACTTAGTTATGCATGACAAACTTAAACATGTGAGGCCTGAAGAAATGATACCAATTCTGATACCAATGGTTGCTAATTGTTGGCCCTAAAGATAGGAGACTTCAGTGCATTGGCCCCGAAGATATTAACATGTGAAGCCCGAAGATATGATACCAATAGTTCATATGATACCAATTGTTGGAAGAGTTATGTAACATGAAGTGTTTAATATGATATCATGTATGAACTATATGCATGCTGAAATGTCAAATATGCAAGAATGCACACCATGAGTTTCATCTTTCAAATGCTAAGAATATGCACTATGTGAATGCTGAGAGTGCAAGATATGTAGCAATACACATTGTGACTTCTATCCTTCAAATGCAAGACTTATGCCCAAAATTGGACTAAACGGGGATGCATGAACATGCAAGCATACAAGCACAATCATCATGCACACAAATATTACTTATAGTAACTCCCCCTTAATGAGGCATGGGTTAAGAATGGTGCAAGTGATTTATTATCAAAATGCAAGACATGAAGCATATTTAAGATAGTTTTGCATACACATCTAGAGGTACTACATAAACCATGAATGTGGGCACATTCATAGTATACATTCATCACAAAGATACCCATATGTGAAATGTGATGCATGAACAATGAGCTTCAATAGATATGGATATGCAGATCTTCTAAAGAATACTAGAAGGTAATCTCCTCTCTACACTTTCACTTTAGATTCTTGACTTTCGGTAGCTTCACACAACCCTGATTTTTGTTTCTTTTTATGGACATCACTGTTCGGCACGAGTTTCCTCATATGTCTCAATGGGGATTCCCGGCTACTAGGATTCGTCAACATGTGGTTTTTACTTTACCTTTCGACACGAGTTTCCTCATTTATTTTAGTGGGGATTCTCAGCTACTCGGTTTGACATACCACTTATTGAACATTGTGGGGTAGACAATTTTTTCCTCACGATTACTCTTTAGTGTCCACGTAGAGATTCAAGTTCCCATTAAAGTGTTGGAAGAAATTTCTCATATCCTTATCAAATAAAGTCATTAAATTCATTTTGTGCAAAGGTGTGTGGGTAAAGTTTAGTTTTGCATGTATAAGATGAATTTGACAAGACACGGCTATGACTCCCCCTAAATGTATGCACGGTCGGAAATAAATCCTCCCCCTTAGTGTATGACATATATCACATATAAATGAAATCACTGCATTGTTATTTAGGAAGGAGGTGAGGCCATAGAAGAGTCAAGAAATGATTTCATATACTAAATACATACACGCATGCATGGATTTTAAAATTTTTCATGCAAGCATTCATGAATCAAGATATGCATGAGACTCGAATTCACAATGCATGCGGAGTCTATGAATGATATGCAAGGATCTGTGAATGATATGTAAAAATACCAATGCAATCTTTATATGCAGATTTTTAGTTTTTTTTTTGTATTCTAGAACATTCACGAAAACATGAAACTAATAAATGCATGAGATATGAGTTTCAGTTTGAACATGATATGCCCTACATACATGGATATGCATTTTTTTAATGCGGATTTTCAGTTTTTAAGCATTCTTGAACATTCACGAAAGCTTGAGACTAGAAAAATGCATGAGATGAATTTTCAATGAATCTCAAACTGAACCATGAGCATTTCATTTCAGAGTTCATCATGAAGAACCATTTTCTTTAGAACCCAACGTTCAACCATGATCATTCAAAAATATTTTTGCATTAGATATGAGCTTCAGTTTGCACATGATATGACTTATGTGTTTGAGCATGCAAAATGTAGTATGGATGCGCATGATCAAGTTTCCAACAATCTGTCAACCAGAGTTTGAGAATCAAGCAAGATAAGTGTTTGAACATTAATAATCAAGATGAAGATTTGTATACTTGTCAAACAACTTATCACCATTTCAAACCAACCTCACAAGTCATTCAAACAATTCCACATTTCAAAAATTTTGCCTTCTTGATACAAGAGAAATTTTCCGATTCAATTTGGAAGCAATACAAGTCAAGGGAAAAATGATGTCATTCAAAACACATAATTTCTCATAAGTCAAACACTTCAATTTCTGAATTTTGATACAAGGCGAAGAACTTTGATCCGAGGATCACCTCACGCAGAGTGATAACTTTCTGACAGACTTAATCTGTCATTTCACATATCACATTTGAAATACCATATATTCATTCAATGAGAGCATGAATGGCTTGTACAAAGTAGCAGAAGGAAAACATCAAGAATACCAATTTTGACAAAGAGGAATCAAAGTTGTGATTTTACCATTCAAGTGTGCCTTGTTCCATTTTGTTGGAACCCCTTTCATTCTTTATTTACCTCAAGGCACACCTCCATCAAAACCAACTCAGTTGACAGATTTTGACACCCAAGCCTTTTTGGGTCTCTGGAGATTAGAAACATTTCTACCAAAATCTTTCTTCGACATTCTCATAGCCATCATATCACCATTCTTCATGATCCTACAATCCTCAATAACATGTCCATGATTTCTACAATAAAGGCATTGAGGAGAAGCAGTTTTACCAAAAGACTCTTTTTAGGAGCAAAGAAATTTTCAAATCCATTCCATTTTCTATTTTCAAAAGATCTAGATTTAACAAAATTAAACCTAGCATTCATTCTAGAAGCATGAAAATTTTATGTTTTCAAGAACCAACACTCTTTGATAACATGCCCGTACTTCCCACAATGAAAGCAACAAGGAGATGTGGGTATACGGAATGACTTCCCATTATTTGCATGAGTATTTGTGAACAAGTTTCTTTTATAAGATGAAAACCTTTGAGCATTAGAAACATGTTCATTTTTAAATTTTGCTTTGAATATCAAACTTAGCATTCATGGCTCAAAATTCATCATTTTATTTCACAAAGTAATTATCCATCACATGGCCATGTTTGTGACAATAGAAGCATGAAACATTTCTTTATCTTTTGAAAAAGGATTTATCTTTGCATGCTTTTTCATCATCCATCTTCATGACAATACAATCATCCATTTCATGGCCATGTTTGTGACAATAGAGGCATTCAACATTCAATTTTATTTTCTGCCCATCTTGAACTTTTTGAAATCTATTTTACATTATGGGCTTTGTATTGACATTTTTCTTTTTCTCAAACATACTTTCAGAATGTTTCATTTGTGCAATTTGAGGAGGTGCTTTGGAAGTGTTGGGTATGTCTGAAGCATGGACAAACAAGGTTTTCATTTTATGGTCAAAGGACTTTTTATTGATCGGGGTGTATCCAAGACCCTTTTTTTGAAAGTTCACCTTAACACCTAGCACCTTGTCTAAGTTTTCCTTCCCTTTGACAAACCTAGACAAATCATCTTTTAACCTCTTCACCTCCTCTTGCAAATCAAAAATATGCAATTCAGCATTTGTGATTTCCTCTTCGCATGCAAATATTTTATCACTCAACAAGCAATTCTTTGATGTGAGTTCCTAATTTTCTTGTATGATTTCCTTATTTTCATCATTTATAGCATGCAATTTTTCAGTCAATTTTTTAAGAACTATCTCAGTTTCAGCAAACTTTGAGATCTTAGCAAGTAACTGTTCATTCTCAGATTTCAATAGTGAAATTTCTTTTTCAAATTTTTCAAGACATTTCAATCAACCTTCAAGCAAATAATTCTAGATTAGCATAGCACCATTTTTATTTTTAATATCTTCGTTTTCATCCATGATGCTCTTGCTATCAATTTCAGAATCAAGCAATTTCTCAAATAACTTATTATCATCAGATAAGGAAACTAGCTTGTTCTTAAGACATTCTTCATTTTTCTCAAGCAAGGAGATTTTAGACAACAACGTTTCATTTTGCTCACGCAATTCATAACAATCATTTTCAGATGCAAGAGATGAATTTATTTTTTTGGCCACTTCAAGATCTTTATTCATACAAGACATTTCATCTGAAAGTAATTCAACTTTAGATTCAAGATGTTCATTTTGATCTTTTAGATGTTCAATTCTTGACTCCAAAGTTTTACAATTCTCACAAGAGGAATTAGCATGCACATTCTCACCATTTTTCCTTTTTAAACTCTTGATTTCAGATTTGTATTTCTTGCATCTGTCATGCATATCGACATATTCTAATTGCTAGTCTTCAATTGAAAGTTCTTCGGAATCAGAATTTACCTGACTCATACTTTTCTCACCATGAGCCATCAAGCTTGTACGCACTTTGGAATCTTCTGGATTTCCTTCATACATAGCCAATTTATCCCATAGATCTCTGGCTGACCTACAAGAAGAGATTTGGGAAAGAACATCAGACTCTATGCTATTGCTTAGGAAATTTAAAGCCTTAACATTAATATCATTTCTCTTTACATCGTTATCATTCCATTATCTTTTATCTGATGCGAGTTGATGTGGACCATTACATATTACTTTCCAGATTTCACGTTCTTTCATACCAAGATAGAAAGACATTTTATTTTTCCAAGAAATATAATCGTGACCATCGAAATAAGAAGGAAGGGAAGACAAACAAGTATAAGAGATGATGCTCAATGAAACTTGTCGACAAGGATCACTCTAAAGATCGTTAGACCCAATAAAATAGAGTCGTGGCTCTGATACCAATTGTTGGTCCCGGGTAGGCGAGCGGACAAGAAGGGGGGGTAGAATTGTCCCCCACTCAATATGCTAAATTTAAAACTTTCTTATCAAAAATGCTAAGTTTAAAGAGATTGAAAAAATTAAAACAAACATAGTAATTTAAGCTCTCTCAATTTCGCCGAGCTCACTCGATCATGCAAAAGATTATGCAATTAATCACGTCACACGAAATCTAGGTAATTGAGATTCGCTCGTGCAATTGAAATTCGCTCATACTCACCGATCACACGTGTATTGAATTAACAATTAATCACAATAAAGCAAACCACAATACACACCACAACACACAAGGATTTTTAAGGTGGTTCGAGACCACGACGGGCTCCCTACGTCCACCCCTTACCAAACCGGTAAGGCTCCACTAGGGGATAAATCCCTAACATGGAGGCGATGCTCCAACAACACGCAGAACGACGCCTGCACACATATGGGGACACGCCCCAATGAACACATGCAGAGTAAACCCTGCAAACATGGGGTACAACCCCAAACACACACGCTACAATAAACACAGCACCGTAGACACACGATCGTATACAAACGGTCACACACACATAATATTTCTAGTTCAGAAAATTAACACAGATATTCAAACATGCTCAACCCTAAACATAGATCAGGAAACACATCAAGAACAACATAGAATAGATGTAGAAAAGATCCCCCTTGGTTTCCAAAGCCCAGTTGATGATGTTCTTTCAAGCAACGGTTGGAAGGAAGTCGGGTGACAATGATTCAAGCATCAACATGATCCTCTCATCATTCCGCTTCACTTTCTCTTCATGTAAGATCTTCAAAACCTCATGGATGTAGATGAAATCCACCTTGGCTTGAGCTCTTCTTTCCTTTCTTCCCTTTCTTCACCTACAAGATAGAAACAATAAGCATATTAGGGTTCTCCTTGCCAATTTCGTAGGTCTTACATATGCATATATAAGAGGAACAAAAAGACCAATATACCTCTTCCAGAATCTTCCAAAAGACCCCAATAGGTCTACCACCAACCCAGGGGCAAAAGAACAAAAGGTTAGGCACAAGTTGACTGGGTTTAGATGGTTTTCGGATCCACGTTTTTGGGTTACGCCAGTACCAGTGGACCTACACGGGGTGGGCGGTCGACCTAAAAATTACAGTCACAAAACATGCCAACTTTGGGAATTTCGGTCAACCTAAGACCCATGGTCGGTCGACCAGAATGAACAGTGTTCCATATTTGTAAAAGTTCAGATTTAAGAGTTAAAACACATTGACAAGTGTTCAAACTTCATGAATGAAAAACTAAGACTTAAACCCAATCAACCCAAGTTCAAAATCTATGAAACACACTCATGAAAAACACATTAATCAAGAAGGATAAAAATTCATTCTCAAATTAATCATCCGCACCAAAATATCAAGTTCATATGACAATGAATTTAAACCACATGAATGATCATCATGTAACCAAAACTTCCAAGATTGATGTGGGCATTGCGAAAATCAAGTATCATGAATCATGAGAGCTTTACAGACTCATTTGTATCAAGATTTACATGAGGAGTTCATTAACACTTAGCTAGCTCATAAAGCATTATAAAAATATGCATGAAGGGCATTCAAGTCACTTAAGAGCTTATGTGCAATCTATTGAATGCACACAAATTAAATATCAAGTTATAGCACATAGGAGCCCAATCTTTGTCAAACAAAAATCACTTTCTGATGGGAATCAACACTGAGCACTAACCTTTTATTTTTGCATTTGTGTCCTTTTTGTTTGCATTTATATCCTTGGCTAATTGGGTTTGTAATTGTAAGGCATTATAAGCCAAAGGCTTAGTCATTAGGAATCTTTGGGTTTCTTTACAAAAAGGCCTTTGAGTTTCTATGTAATTTGCTAGTAGGTCCAACAGGGCCCCCACCTTATTTTCCATTGGTCCACCTAGGATCTAGGGCCCATGTGGGGCTAGTTCAAAGTCCAAGATTGGACTTGGACCAAGAGGGGGACAAGGTGGAAGAAAATTCAAACTTGGACCAAACATAGTCCAAGATGCTCCCCCTTTACTATTGTTTATTCCTTGTTGTATTTTATTTAATTTGGTCATTTGACCACATGGGGGATTAATTATCCTATCCCTAGTTTACCCCTCCCTAACCCTAGATCTAGGGGTAGTTTGTGTCTTTTTTTCATTTCTATATAACCCATGTATTTTGTGAATTCCTTAGTAATTAATGAAGAAAAATCCCATTTGTTGCTCAATTTGCCCAAGGGCACCCTCTCTCCCCCTTGGAGCTGTGATAGCTCCGAATTTTCAGAGGTGTGAAGCCTCCTCACCACCCCCTCTCTGAGTGAGAAGCTCAGCACCGCCGCCGCCGCCGCCATCGAGCCACCATCGCACCACCACTGCCGCCTCGTCAGAGTTCTGTCCAACTCTATACAGCAAGCTGAGGCCAAAATTTTATCTCCCAATTAGGAGATCTGTTCAACCCCAAATTTTGAGGGTTCGTTCTTCCTATCATCCCCTAACCCCAGTTCAAGTTTTGTGTCATTTCGCCTTTGTTTAGTATTTTTCCCGTAATTTTAGTTCCACCCTTGACAGTTTGCCAATCAGCAGATCTACGGGATAGTGTCCTATTGTCGTATTTTTCCCGCCCCTTAGCCTTCTCCAAAAATTCTCAAAAAAATCATACGTGTTCTTCACATCCCCCTCTTCCACCCATAATTTTCTTAGAGTCTAGATCCATCATTTTTATGTCGGTCAAATTCAGTCTCAGGAAGATCATGTTCTATCCCGACTGTCTGTATTCTGAGTCAGTAAAAAAACCTTGGGAACAGTCATTTTTATTTCTAATCCGTATACTATCCATCGGTAGCCCGTTGATGGATTTGAAATAATTATATGTTGTAGCCCTTTGAGTCCTCTATCCATCGGTACCAGTTTCGCCTCGATCCGACACCGGATCTGAGCGTAAAAATTCTTTTCGTGGAGGCACGCAGAACTGATCCGTGAACAGGCCAGTAAAGGCAGCAGCAAGTTAATTCTTTCAAAATTACTTTAGCGTCGATTCAGCCGCCGCCCACTTCGGGGATCGAATAGAAGTCGTCCACCAGCGTCCCAGCCAGTCGCCGCAGCAAGGATTCGACCGGAAGCTGCCGTCCCAGTTGCTGAGTTCCCTTGCTGTACCGAGTTGGAAGAGTACTGAGTCGGAACCGAGCCGGACCAGCAGCCCGTCTCCGACCCGATAGCCCTTCCAGCTCGCTGCCCGTCAACCCAAGATCGTTATTCTCGGGTCCCATTGTAGCCCTTTACCTCCCTGCGTGGAGTGGGCAATAAAATTCAATGCCGTAAATTATTGATAATTACTGTACCGGGAGCTAGGGTTCTTGGCCGGGGTCGTCTTCCCCACGCCCGGAGCGTGGAGGTACACTCACCACCCTCCTCTTTTGGCATTTGCTTTACTCATATATTTTCATATGCCGCTGCTAGAGTGATAGGAACGTAGCTCATTATACTTTTATCACCGCTGTGAGAGTGAGTGAGTGGAACCCGTCCCGTGACTCAATCCGAGTACGCGGAAAAGCCGATACCCGAGACTCAATGCTAGTTTCTCAACTGCGCAGATCCCGCGTTTCCCTCACTTAGGGACGTCTGCGAGCTAAAGTCCCAGGTTCGCGTCCCGTCCCGCATCAAATTGGTATCAGAGCGTAAGGTTGGGTCTAGGGTAGTTTTGTCTTAGGTTGCATTTTACCCTTTACCCGGTATATCAAAATGTGTTCCCGGAATGATAGGTTACGTCTATCGGGAAGGTAGCACACTTGTGTGAGTGCGATCTTCGGATCAAACCTCCGCCACGTATCGAATATGGGTTGAGTCTAGGTTTGTAGTCGAGTGTGCATTCCAACTTTGCATTGTTATTTTAGGGTCGTGTCTAGTCCAATAGAGTGTCACTTAGTTGTCTGCATGTCCAACTACCCACCAGCCCATGGCCGTTCCCCGAGACCATGCGTCCGATTGGTCATCCCTGGTGGCCCAATTCAATACTTTCATGGCCCGACACCCGACCCCTAAGCCAACAACCGAGTCCTTCCAGCGCCCTATAGTGTCCACTGCCATTCTACCTAATGGGTTGCATACGGAAATCGACTTCATCAGTAGGGTGTCATCTAATTGTGTCTCACAAGACATAGTTGAGTCTCTCTCTAAGACCGGGAAATTATTCTCAATGGTGGCTTAGCATTCGTAGAGTTCCAATGGAGGTTTGGCCTCGTTCTTTATGACGATGGAGCATGGTGCAAGGTCGACACACTTGCTGGTCCATGCATCATTTTAGGCCAAAATTGGTTGGAAGAGAGGCGAGCGTCCATTGACCGGGATAGGAGGACCTGCACCTTATACCCACCTCACCTACCCGGCGAGTTCATCTTCCACGACAGCATTCAGCCGACCACCTCTATGTCACCAACCACCCCGCCCCAGCGGCCCGTTCCACCTCCAGACTCACGCCCACCACCTCTCCCGGAACCCACCCATGTGGTCCCCTGTAGCGGGATTAGCCATTTCTCCGACCCGTGTCCTTCACATTCCCCTACCTTAGAGGACAACCATTCGGAGGATGCCTCTCCCGAACCTATTCTAGTGAGTTATGAGGCTGACCAAGAGTTGGCTGAGGAGTACCTCGCTGATGTTTTGGGGATAGAGAGTGATCCAAGAGAGTGCCAGGGTCTGTTAGCCACCCCAACCCCACCAGTCATCCCAGAGCTGTTTGTCCCGCCCACTTTGCCCTCGGTGGATATGCCATCCGCCTGTTAGGTTCGGTGTAGTATTCAGAGGGGGGGTGAATGAATATGACTTTTAAAAAACCTTTCGCCCAGTTAAAATTTCGCTCACTAAAAATGCTAGTTCGCAAACTAAACAAACTTGAAGGCTAAATGGCAGTTGTGGAACTAACCAAACACACAGTGAGATCACTGGAGTGCTAACAAGACAGATTTAGTCAATCTGAAAACTAATAAACTCTTCTGCTCAACCAGAAGCCAAACACATGGAGCGCCCCTATGCAAACACCTAGTGGAAGCACAAATAGACAAGTCAAACCACAGTGCACAAGGGATTTTTAGGTGGTTCGGTCCAGTAGACCTACATCAACCCCACACTCAACCCGAGGGTGGCTTCCACTAGCTCACGCTAGAAACCGCAGACTCAGTCTGCAACAGGTGCTGCCACACAGCTTGACCAGGGGAACAACCTCCCCTCTTCCTCCCAACCGGAGGGACACCCCAAGTGACTCCCAGCCACTTGGAAACTAGAGACCGAGGTCTCTCTTCCTCCAGACCAGGAGGGAACCCTGGACTTGCAACCCGCAAGCCCAGAACCGGAGGACCAACCCTCCCTTCCTCCAAACCGGAGGGAACCCATAAGTAGCTCCCAGCTACTTGCAACCGGAGATCAGATCTCCCTTCTCCTGACCCACCAGGAGGAACCCGACCTCACTACTGAGAATCGGAAGAACAAGGCTAACCAAAGAAACAAAAGAAAAAATAAGGAAATAGAAAATACACAGCGATCAGAAAGCTGTAAAGAAAGATAACACAGATGTGGCTCGCATGGAGCTGACTGGCCTGGATTTGATCCACGGTCCAGTAGACAGATCTTCAGGTAAGCTTCTCTTCCTCTTCTCTTCTCTTCTCTTCTCTCTCTCTTTCTTTTTCTCTTTTTCTCTTCTTCTCCTTCTGCTCTTCTTCTCTTTCTTTTCTTCTTCTTTCGTAGGCTCTCTCTGTCTCTTCTCTTCTCTTCTTCTTCTGCTTTCTACTGTAGCTCTTTTCTTCTTCTGCTCTTTCACTCTCTCGATCTCTGCTCCTCTATTTTCTTCGGCTCACACTTCTTCTATTTCTTCTTCTTCTCTCTTTTTCTACCTCTTTTCTTTTTCTGGATCGAAGGGCTTTCTGCTCTCTAGGCTTCTTCTTCGATCAGTCTTCATCTGTTGGATGAAGGCTTCCTTTTATAAGCAGCAGCCAGCAGGAGGGCAGCACTGGGTGCGTGTGGCTTCCATATTTCCCACCCAGAACTTGTGGCCACGTGTCAGTCTCTCAGCCAGCTTCAGCACACGTGTCACAATCCTGTCTGCCCTTCCAGCCTCGGATCACGTGCCGCCCAGTCACTGAGGAATATTCTTCCTCGGACCACCTTCTTCTTTTTGTTTTTCTTCTTCTCCTGCAAAGAGATTAAAACCATTAATACTCAGGATTCTCTAAATATATATATATACCTGAAATAAGTCGGTTGACACTCAAGCTAAAGCTGCACGCGTGTGTAGGAACAACAAAAAGTGCACTATACTGAGAACGACACGAGGTACATAAGATGACTACAGCACGAGATAAAGAGAGAACGACACGAGGTACCACAGTAACAAAGCTAACACTACAAAGAGAACGACACGAAGTCAGATGAGAACAGCACGAGGTAAATAGAGAACGACACGAGGTACCACAGTAACAAAGCTAACACTACAAAGGGAACGACACGAAGTCAGATGAGAACAGCACGAGGTGAGAAGGAAATAACACAGAGTAAAACGGTAGTAAAACACGCGATCAGAGGAAACCTGGATGAAGATAGAAAGAAGCAACACGAAGACATAAAAACAACACGAAGACACAAACACAGAAATAACATGAAGACTCAAACACACAAATAACACGAAGACGTAAAAACAACACGAAGACACAAACACAGAAATAACATGAGGACACAACAAGAGACGGTCAACGAGACGCTGACTCGGTACAGACTTAAGCTAAAGTAAGACAGTCGATGTATAGACTTGACAGAGATCTCTACAGCGAATGTATAGACTTAGAAACATGGAGGCAAATGTATAGACATCAACTCTGCACATCGAATGTATAGACTTCAAGTGTGAAGACCATTGTATAGACTTTGGATTTGAAGAACAATGTGCAGACTTTGGATTTCACTGTGGATGTACAGACTCTGAGGAAATGAACGAGTCAGTGTACAGACTTCAAATTCCACCGACCAGTGTATGGACTTCAATAGTGAACGGATGTACATACTTCATGTGAAAACCCAATGTACAGACTTTGAATTCGAAGACCAATGTGCAGACTTCAAGTTTAACAGTGGATGTACAGACTTCAGGTGTGAAGACCATTGTGCAGACTTTGGAGAACAGTTCAATGTATTGACTTAGCGTTGTATAGACATGAAGATGAATGATCAGACAATGTATAGGCTTCTCAGTTCAACAGCCATTGTATGGACTATGAAACAACAAATGAATAAGTATGTAGACTTGAAGTTAGACAAACCAGACAATCAGTGTTCTGATGAGTCGACGCATCAGCAAGAGTGGGTCGACCCACTACTGTTCATACTAACTAAGCAGAGTGTAGCAATGAATGCTTTATGCATCAGTTAACACGACTGAACATCAAAAATGTTAAACTAAACTGAGCAGCAAGATGACTGAACATTTGATAGACTGAATAACAGCATGATGACTCACACAGCAGCATGACTCACAGTGATTAACTCACATCAAAAACCAATCATCAAAACCATCATTAAAACCATCATCAAAACCAAAACCACATGGGCACAACAATCTCCCCCTTTTTGATGATGGCAACACTACACAGTGAGTCAGTCTGATGACTCAAACTATTCTCCCCCTTTGACTTCATCAAAAAGAAAATAGTTTGAGAAATTAAAGCATGTATAAAAATTTAGTCAATTTCTCCCCCTTGCAAGAACATGATTCTCCCCCTTTAAGAGTGTCAGCAAAAGCATGAGTTAGAGATGATCAAAAGGAACCTGCATGCACTGGTTGAATGATATTCTCCCTCTTAGGCAAACAATCTCCCCCTTTGATATAATCAAAATAAACCATGGGAAGGGGTATGAATGTAGATGCAGATATCAGAAATATGAATGCAAGGGCACAATTCTTCTCCTTCTATGCAGCAGGATGCATATGACAAGGAGGCTCCCCCTCAATAAATGGAACCTTATGAAATGAATGAGAAGGAGACCACATGGGCAAACAAGGAGAAGTTCAGGTCAATTAGCTGAAGAGGTTCAATTAGCAGATTTTTAAAGAAGCTTCAACTACAAGAATTTCAGTCAGATTTTCAAGGAATTGTCATTCTCATAAATCCAAATCAGAATATTTCAAAGTCTTCCATTATAAGGGCTTATGAATGAATTTTATTGATCAGCATGGTTTAAACATGATGTATGTAGAGTTTTTCAATAAAATTCTGTATTGATATCTAACACCATGGTTTAATAAAAATGAACCAAGCCCTCATAATTATCTTGATAAATCTTCCTTTCTCTTACACAATCAACTTTATTGACTTCTTTCGAAATTACATGCATCAGTATTGAAATCAAGCAATTTTGAAGTCATATGATTTTGTCTAGGGTTGTAGCAATTTGATTTTAGCATCAATATTCAGATATTGAGATTTGTTCAATAATTTTTCATGCTACAAATTTTACGAGCACTCTAATTCAGTGCACATCTTGTAACTAGAGGATATACCTTGATCAGAGGCCAATATCCCTAAGCACTTAGTGTGACTAACTGTCATGCTTTATATGAACAGAGATAGCATTTACACATCATGACACACTGCAAATCATTTCTTGATGAGTGAGCTGTATTTCTCAGTGTGCATGCCATTGCTCTGCCTGATTTTCAATGAATTTTATGCAGAGTTAACTAAGGCACCTCATGACACAGTCCTTTGGACATGGTTTCTTAGTGACCAAAGTCATTGCTCTGACAACAATTACCCTTTAGATAATTCAGACAAATTCATTTGCTTCAAAACAATAACAATTTCATGTACTTAACCAAATAAAGCCATGAATTCAATAATGTAGATTTTAGAAGATTTTACAAGACACAGCATGAAACAGATGGTTAAGGTTTATTAAACATGCTTTAGATATTTTTAAGAGATTTTAAAGTCAAACTCATTGAATACATTAAACTTAAACCACATGAGTTATTTCAGTCATTCATAAAAATGTATAATAGAAGATTTCTAGTTCAAGAATTTTCAGATTTATGATAGAGATAGTCCCATTGAAATCTTCATGAAAGACTGATAGAAATTCTGATACCAAATGATACCAATTGTTACCAATTGATAGGAGAGATTTTGAAGCTCAGTGTTTTCAAATTATGATCAAGGTTTGGTCAAATAGAATCAGTGAAGGGGATATGCACACAAGGCAAGATATCAGGAGGTCAGGCAAGTTCCAGGATGTTCAAAGTTAACATGCAATGAACTCTAACATAAATGTATGCACATGACTACCTTCATGTAATGTATTGACTCCCCCTGACAACATGCATTTAGATAATCTTTTTGGCATTTTCAATCTAAGGAAATGCAATGCACTTTATGTATGCAAAAACACATGCAAGTAACTCCCCCTTAAAACATGCAATGTTTGCCATGAGAAACTGAGCATATGATTTTGATTCATGCACATTCAGACTGTCCTAACCAGCAAGGTGACCCATGGTACTAGGCGGAGCACTTGGTCTAAAAGACCACCTCACACATAGTAAGAACCTCCAGACAGACTTCCCTGCCTTTTGGTACCTTACCATTTATATACCATTGAGGTCAAGCATGATAATGCAACATGCAGTCCAGATTTCCAATCAATTATCAATCTGAATTATGCACTGATATCTCAACATGTGCTCATGAGAAACAAGGTAGACTTTTAAATGTGAGCATGCATACATGGATCAAATTTCAGCTTTTCAGATTTTTCAGAATGCAAGTTTATTCTCATTTCAATGTCTAAACAGACAATTCAGAATGAGCATTGAGAGACAAGAATATTCATAGTGTTCAATAGATAACAAATGTGCAAGAACACATCAAGCAAGATATGCAATGAATTTCACAACAGGAAATGCAGAGAATTTACCTGAACAGTTCAGAAGGGGTTTTTCATTCTTGAGTGCCTTGGATTAATACCCCTTTTTATTCCATTCCAAGGCACACCTGTAAGGCAAAGTTTATTTTGCACAAACAGGCACCCAAGAAATCTTGGGTCCTGACATGACAGTATTATTTCTAGCAGGTTTTCTCAGCACATTTCTAGCAACATGGTCATCAGATTTCATCAAGTAGCAATTATTCATTGAATGACCAATTTGACCACAGTAATGACATGAATTATCAGATTTCAAATTCTTCTTATGCACATTACTGTTGTCATGAAGTTTATTCGCAGAGAGAGAGTTCTGTTTACTATAATGATAGTAAGATGCACCAGATTTCAGATTTAATCAATGCACATTCTTGTTAGCATGAAATCCATGTGTATATGCATGAGATTTTCTGTTAACAGAATAAAAATTCTGTTTACCAAAACCAGTTTGGTTTTGATATCCTGTCAGCCAACAGGTTGCAGCCCTGTGACCTGGCTTCCCACAATGATGGCATGTAAATTTCGTAACATGGAGTTTAGCAGAGTTATTTTGAACATGCCAACAATCTCCAGCTCTGTGGCCTGGCTTCCCACAGTTATAACATGAAAGTTTTACAAATTGTCTTACAGGGAATTTAGCATGTTTGAGATTCACATTTCTACCCTGAATATGCCAACAGTCATTGACTGTACGGCCATGCTTTCTATAGTGAGAGCAATTGAGAGAATTTCTTCTAAAGGAACCTGACCAGCATTCAAAGGCCTTGTGACCATTTTTGTTGCAGTTAAAACAGATGATGTGCTGGTCCTTTGAAACAGATTTGTTCTTATTAAAAACATGCTGATTTGTAAAGTATTTTTTATGAAATGAACATGATTATTTCTTACCACTTGCAAACCAGCAATGAGCAGTAGTGTGTCCTACTTTATCACAATTAAAACATGTGACATTCTTTTTCTGAGGGACAGGGAACTTGACCTGCGAATCCCTGCCATGCATTTTTATAGCTTTCAGATCATCTGATTTCATTAAATTACATTCATGCATCAAGTGGCCAATCTTGTGACAGTAATGACATTTCATGATTTCCCTTTTATGTGCATGTCTAGGTGTATCAGTGTGTTTTACAGCATGCACATTTTCAATGTGATTCAATCCTTTCTTCACATGACTGACCTTTTCCATTTTTCCAGTTTGTTTCTGATTCTTCTGAACATTTGGTTGTTTATTTTCTGAGGTGGTGGCTACATCTGAAGCTTTGATGAAAGATGTCATTAGCTTATTTTTGAAAGCCTTTTTATTGACATTGTTGTAGCCTAGCCCTTCCTTTTGAGTATTAGCCTTAACTCCTAACAACCTGTCCAGATTTTCTTGTCCATCAACAAATTTAGACAAAGAGCTTTTCAGATCCTGAATTTCATTTTCAAGAGATGCAATGTGTATTTCATAACTAGCGATCTCTTGTTCACTACAATTGACAGCTTCATTCAAAACCTTGTTAGCTGTTTTGTATTCTTCAATTTCCTTTCTCAGCTCATCTACCTCTTCAGTCTCGTTTGTACAGATGACTTTTCCTTTCTCCAATGTGAGAAGTCTTTCAGTCATGGCACTGTTTAACAATTGTAATTTTTTAACTTCTTCTTTAAGCTTATCATTTTGAACCAATTCATTTATTAGAAGCTGATCTTCTAAATTGGCTTCATGTTTTCTTCCAGCCTCAAATTCCTTCAATTCTTTTTGTTATTTTTCAAAATCTTTCTGTAATTGTAAGTTTACAGATTTTATGGCATTCAATTTTTCAATCAGCAATGTGTTCTCCTTTTTAAGTTTCTCAAAACTTTCTTCATTTTCTTTGGAGAAATTTTTGAGAGAATCATTCTCACTTTTCAGCAATGAAATTTGTTTCTTTAGCATTTGAATATTAGACATACAAGTATCATGAACATTTTTTAGTTCAGCACAGTTTTCACATGGAGAATTTAAACTGTCTGACCTACTATTCTTCTTCAATTTTTTGTATTATTTTCTTAACTGTTCATGATATTCAAATAATTCAGCATATGCATTTTCCCAATCTTCTAGAGAAAAATTCTTGAAGAAATTTACCTCATCATCTTCTTCAGTTTGATTGCTGCCTTGATCGCTGCCACTTTGATTTCTTCTGTTGGCCATCATGCAGCTGTCCACATCTATCTCCTGAGTTCGCTTCAGTGTATCCAGAATGTCTTTAGCAGAACTGCAATCAACGAAGCATGAGTGAAAGGCTCTATCAGTAGCTGCCTTCATTAGATTTATAGCTATCTGATTCTCTTCATGCATAGACTTGTGACTGTCAGTCCATTTGGACTTTTTCTTTGGCAGTTCATGAGGACCATGTGAAATTACTTTCCACAGGTCTGGATTCACAGATTTGACATAATTCTTCAGACTAGTGAACCATGCATTAAAATGCGTACCACTGAAAATCGGTGGATGAGCCATGAGAACACGACAGATTAATGCAACAGGAATATTGATGCACTAAAAATAAATTAGCACCTAAGACTGCAAGATCGAATCTGCAGGTCGCTGGACCTTGTATGCAGACACCAGCTCTGATACCAAGTGTTAGGTTCGGTGCAGTATTAAGAGGGGGGGTGAATGAATATGACTTTTAAAAAACCTTTCGCCCAGTTAAAATTTCGCTCACTAAAAATGCTAGTTCGCAAACTAAACAAACTTGAAGGCTAAATGGCAGTTGTGGAACTAACCAAACACACAGTGAGATCACTGGAGTGCTAACAAGACAGATTTAGTCAATCTGAAAACTAATAAACTATTCTGCTCAACCAGAAGCCAAACACATGGAGCGCCCCTATGCAAACACCTAGCGGAAGCACAAATAGACAAGTCAAACCACAGTGCACAAGGGATTTTTAGGTGGTTCGGTCCAGCAGACCTACATCAACCCCACACTCAACCCGAGTGTGGCTTCCACTAGCTCACGCTAGAAACCGCAGACTTAGTCTGCAACAGGTGCTGCCACACAGCTTGACCAGGGGAACAACCTCCCCTCTTCCTCCCAACCGGAGGGACACCCCAAGTGACTCCCAGCCACTTGGAAACTAGAGACCGAGGTCTCTCTTCCTCCAGACCAGGAGGGAACCCTGGACTTGCAACCCGCAAGCCCAGAACCGGAGGACCAACCCTCCCTTCCTTCAAACCGGAGGGAACCCACAAGTAGCTCCCAGCTACTTGCAACCGGAGATCAGATCTCCCTTCTCCTGACCCACCAGGAGGAACCCGACCTCACTACTGAGAATCGGAAGAACAAGGCTAACCAAAGAAACAAAAGAAAAAATAAGGAAACAGAAAATACACAGCGATCAGAAAGCTGTAAAGAAAGATAACACAGATGTGGCTCGCATGGAGCTGACTGTCCTGGATTTGATCCACGGTCCAGTAGACAAATCTTCAGGTAAGCTTCTCTTCCTCTTCTCTTCTCTCTCACTTTCTTTTTCTCTTCTTCTCCTTCTGCTCTTCTTCTCTTTCTTTTCTTCTTCTTTCGCAGGCTCTCTCTATCTCTTCTCTTCTCTTCTTCTTCTGCTTTCTACTGCAGCTCTTTTCTTCTTCTGCTCTTTCACTCTCTCGATCTCTGCTCCTCTATTTTCTTCGGCTCACACTTCTTCTATTTCTTCTTCTTCTCTCTTTTTCTACCTCTTTTCTTTTTCTGGATCGAAGGGCTTTCTGCTCTTTAGGCTTCTTCTTCGATCAGTCTTCATCTGTTGGATGAAGGCTTCCTTTTATAAGCAGTAGCAAGCAGGAGGGCAGCACTGGGCGCGTGTGGCTTCCACATTTCCCGCCCAGAACTTGTGGCCACGTGTCAGTCTCTCAGCCAGCTTCAGCACACGTGTCACAATCCTGTCTGCCCTTCCAGCCTCGGATCACGTGCCGCCCAGTCACTGGGGAATATTCTTCCTCGGACCACCTTCTTCTTTTTGTTTTTCTTCTTCTCTTGCAAAGAGATTAAAACCATTAATACTCAGGGTTCTCTCTCTATATATATATACCTGAAATAAGTCGGTTGACACTCAAGCTAAAGCTGCACGAGGTGTGTAGGAACAACAAAAAGTGCACTATACTGAGAACGACACGAGGTACATAAGATGACTATAGCACGAGATAAAGAGAGAACGACACGAGGTACCACAGTAACAAAGCTAACACTACAAAGAGAACGACACGAAGTCAGATGAGAACAGCACGAGGTAAATAGAGAATGACACGAGGTACCACAGTAACAAAGCTAACACTACAAAGGGAACGACACGAAGTCAGATGAGAACAGCACGAGGTGAGAAGGAAATAACACGGAGTAAAACGGTAGTAAAACACGCGATCAGAGGAAACCTGGACGAAGATAGAAAGAAGCAACATGAAGACATAAAAACAACACGAAGACACAAACACAGAAATAACATGAAGACTCAAACACAAAAATAACACGAAGACGTAAAAACAACACGAAGACACAAACACAGAAATAACATGAGGACACAACAAGAGACGGTCAACGAGACGCTGACTCGGTACAGACTTAAGCTAAAGCAAGACAGTCGATGTATAGACTTGACAGAGATCTCTGCAGCGAATGTATAGACTTAGAAACATGGAGGCAAATGTATAGACATCAACTCTGCACATCGAATGTATAGACTTCAAGTGTGAAGACCATTGTATAGACTTTGGATTCGAAGAACAATGTGCAGACTTTGGATTTCACTGTGGATGTACAGACTCTGAGGAAATGAAACGAGTCAGTGTACAGACTTCAAATTCCACCGACCAGTGTATGGACTTCAACAGTGAACGGCTGTACATACTTCATGTGAAAACCCAATGTACAGACTTTGAATTCGAAGACCAATGTGCAGACTTCAAGTTTAACAGTGGATGTACAAACTTCAGGTGTGAAGACCATTGTGTAGACTTTGGAGAACAGTTCAATGTATTGACTTAGCGTTGTATAGACATGAAGATGAATGATCAGACAATGTATAGGCTTCACAGTTCAATAGCCATTGTATGGACTATGAAACAGCAAATGAATAAGTATGTAGACTTGAAGTTAGACAAACCAGACAATCAGTGTTCTGATGAGTCGACGCATCAGCAAGAGTGGGTCGACCCACTACTGTTCATACTAACTAAGCAGAGTGTAGCAATGAATGCTTTATGCATCAGTTAACACGACTGAACATCAAAAATGTTAAACTAAACTGAGCAGCAAGATGACTGAACATTTGATAGACTGAATAACAGCATGATGACTCACACAGCAGGATGACTCACAGTGATTAACTCACATCAAAAACCAATCATCAAAACCATCATTAAAACCATCATTAAAACCAAAACCACATGGGCACAACACCGCCGACCCTATACAGTCAGCCATCCTGCTCTTACCTATCTCTCCTACGGTACCGCAACCACTAGTGACTACTGTACCATTGTCGACACCTTTTGTTGACGCGGTATGGTTTGATTTCTACCATGCATACGAGAGACAGTATCCAGACATCCCCTTTTTCATGCTCCACACCAGGGGTCCGGATTGCCTTCCCATCACCCTCCTCCTCATCCTCCCGCACTTCCATACCCGCGGGCGAGTCTTCTCGAACTAGAGACGGTTGACGAGGGTTGAGACTCACGACATCAAGTTGTGGGTTAGTCTTTCTTTACACCCAGTGTATGTAGACGATGTCTGTCATCCTTACCGAGTCATGTTTCCGTTGTATTTGTGTCTTTTCATCGTCAATCATAGTATTACTATGAGTGTCTAGGTTTGTCTAGGGTCATTTATGGCCTAGGGTCATGTGTGAGTGTTTGTTTCGTACAGTCTGTGAGAATATGCATACGAGTCGGTCTAATGTCAGCTCGCGATGTCAGTCCCTTTCAAGCGTGAGGCAAGTCGGATCTAATGCGTACGTTGTAGACTTGCCGAAATTTGGGATCGGCTCTACC
Source organism: Amorphophallus konjac (assembly GCA_022559845.1). NCBI lineage: Eukaryota > Viridiplantae > Streptophyta > Magnoliopsida > Alismatales > Araceae > Amorphophallus > Amorphophallus konjac. The sequence continues at coordinate 149,966,400 of CM040118.1, forward strand.
TCAATATCTCGGATCTAGTCACATATAGGGACCCATCGATGACTCCTAGTGAGTCATTGAGCTGTCTCCTTCCTTTGAGAGTGACCCCACTTCGGAGTGTCCACCACTAGCCCCCTTCCCACAGTAGCGTGAGCATATCAAATATATACGGGATGAGCAGGTGACGATTACTTGGAGTGGAGCGTACTCCGCGCTACCTGGTATGGTGACTGATCTACAGGAGCCACACCAGCAGCCGCACCCCTTACTCGACGGGGTCGAGTTCTTCCTACCCGGGGAGAATTGATGGGAATCAACACCGAGCACTAACCTTTTATTTTTGCATTTGTATCCTTTTTGATTGTATTTAAATCCTTGGCTAATTGGGTTTGCAATTGTAAGGCATTATAAGCCAAAGGGTTAGTCATTAGGAATCTTTGGGTTTCTTTGCAAAAAGGCCTTTGGGTTTCTATGTAATTTACCAGTAGGTCCAGCATGGCCCCCACCTTATTTTCCATTGGTCCACCTAGGATCTAGGGCCCATGTGGGGCTAGTTCAAAGTCCAAGATTGGACTTGGACCAAGGGGGGACAAGGTGGAAGAAAATTCAAACTTGGACCAAGCAAAGTCCAATATGCTCCCCCCTTTACTATTGTTTATTCCTTGTTGTATTTTATTTAATTTGGTCATTTGACCACATGAGGGATTAATTATCCTATCCCTAGTTTACCCCTCCCTAACACTAGATCTAGGGATAGTTTATGTCTTTTTTTCATTTCTATATAACCCATGTATTTTGTGAATTTCTTATCAATTAATGAAGAAAAATCCCATTTGTTGCTCAATTTGCCCAAGGGCACCCTCTCTCCCCCTTGGAGCTGTGATAGCTCCAAATTTTCAGAGGTGTGAAGCCTCCCCACCACCCCCTCTCTAAGTGAGAAGCTCAGCACCGCCGCCGCCATCGAGCCACCATCGCACCACCACCGCCGCCTCGTCAGAGTTCTGTCCAACTCTGGATAGCAAACTGAGGCCAAAAATTTATCTCTTAATCAGGAGATCTGTTCGACCCAAAATTTTGAGGGTTTGTTCTTCCTATCATCCACCAACCCCGGTTCAAATTTCGTGTCATTTCGCCTTCGTTTAGTATTTTTCTCGTAATTTTAGTTCCACCCCTAACAGTCTGCCCATCAGCAGATCTGCGGGATAGTGTACTGTTGTCGTATTTTTCCCGCCCCCTTAGCCTTCTCCAAAAATTCTCGAAAAAAATCATACGTGTTCCTCACATCCCCCTCTTCCACCCATAATTTTCTCAGAGTCTAGATCCATCATTTTTAGGTCGGTAAAAATTCAGTCTCATGCAGATCCTGTTCTATCCTGACTGTCTGTAATCCGAGTCAGTAAAAAAACCTTGGGAAAAGTCATTTTCATTTCTAATCCGTCTACTGGATGGATTTGAAATAATTATATGGTGTATCCCTTTGTGTCCTCTATCCATCGGTACCACTTTTGCCTTGATCCGACACCAGATCTGGGCATAAAAATTCTGTTTGTTGAGGCGCGCAGAACTGATCCGTGAATAGGTCAGCAAAGGCAGCAGCAAGTTAATTCTTGCAAAATTACTTCAACGTCGATTCAGTCGCCGCCGACTTTGGGGATCGAGGAGGAGTTGTCCACCAGCGTCCCAGCCAGTCGCCGCAGCAAGGATTTGACCGAAAGCCGCCGTCCCAATTGCTGAGTTCCCTTGCTATAACGAGTTGGAACAGTACCGAGTCGGAACCGAGCCGGACCAGCAGCCCGTCTCCAACCCGATAGCCCTTCCGGCTCGCTTCCCGTCAACGCAAGAGCGTTATTCCCGGGTCCCATTGTAGCCCTTTACCACCCTGCGTGGAGTGGGCAATAAAATTCACTGCTGTAAATTATTGATAATTACTATACCGAGAGTTACGGTTCTTGGCCGGGGTCGTCTTCCCCACGCCCGGAGCATGGAGGTACACTCACCACTCTCCTCTTTTGGCATTTGCTTTACTCGTATATTTTCATATGCCGCTGCTAGAGTGATAGGAACGTAGCTCGTTAAACTTTTATCACCGCTTCGAGAGTGAGTGAGTGGAACTCGTCCCGTGACTCGATCCTAGCACGCGGAAAAGCCGATACTCGAGACTCAATGCCGGTTTCTCAACCGCGCAGATCCCGCGTTTCCCTCTCTTAGGCACGTCCGCGAGCTAGAGTCCTAGGTTCGTGTCCCGTCCCACATCACTTTCTTAAACCATGCATTTTAGACATGTATGAGCATCTACAAGAAGCATGTAGAAAGTCTTCTAGATCCATGTAACCAAATCTCATATTGAAGAAGCATGAAGCACATTCTCAAACCATCAAATCCTCAACAAAAGATATGATCATTTAGACGTGCATATGAGAAAACCATGTGAGCATTATAGACTCCAATTTCACCAAAATTCACATGAGTTATCTTAATCAACTTTCAAGCACACACTGAGCACATTTCCTTGTTTTGCCAAAACAACATGACCAAGAATCCATATAATGAGAGAGCATCATTCAAATCACATTCATCAAATTTCAAGTTAATAGGTTGAGGATATTTCAAACCCAAAAACCTCATGAGGAAGAATGCATGAAAATACCCAACCAAGATTTTGAAAAACCCTTTGATGAAATGCATGAAACATGGAAAGAGTCAACGCAATGCAATGAGAGAGTTAACTCCCTTTTTGAAGAAGAACTTCATTGATGGACTCCTTTGAGTTCCAAACATGAATCGTGGATTTTGATCCTGCAAGCCAAGATAAACATAGCATGAGTTCCTTAAACAACAGTCATTTAGATGACTTGCAAGTGAGAGCATTGAAGTCATCTTTTAACTCATCAACCAAGATGCATACATGTTGCTCAATGAAACACACACAGGCACAATCATTTTGTTATCATTAAAATCAAACACCAAACATCAACTAGGGGATGCAACACTTCACCTTCACCATAAACCCCTCCTACTCCCACAAATCCCTTGCCGTCCAGGCCACTCCTCATTCATTCTTCCCCCGCACCACCTAGCTCCACTAACCCTTTGCCTTCCAGGCCCCTTTTGCTCCGATCTTCACCAACACCTCACGTACCTCCAGTTTCCCATACACATATTGTTGCATTCAGTAGGTTTTGATGATGTCATTACAATTATAAGTCATTAGTCATCCAGTCTAAAACGTCTTAAGTAGAAATAAATTCTTAAATATCCTTTGAATAGTTATGAAATCAACAGTTAAGCATGTGCTTTTGAGATTGTTCAACCAATTAAACAATCAACTGTAGACTGACAGATTGTGTTGTGCATTTTAGGAGAAAAAGGAACTCAAGTTTGATGAAAGTCAGAGTCTAGAGTCGATACTCAGAGTCGACCCAGATCACAAGCGTTCTGTCGTGGCAGTAGAAGTGTTGATCGAGTCGACCCCATTTGGCATAAGAGTCGACACCAAACTTAAGATTTTGTGTACAAATTCAGACATGGTGATTAAACGGAGTCTACACGATCAGAAGCAGAGTCAATGTAATGATCATAGTCCTTCAAGTCAAGCAAATCAAGAAATTGGAAGAAGTAGAGTCAACTCCAAGATCACGTGGAGCCGACACGGTAGCAGCCTTGCAAGCAAAATGAAAAAGTCATTTGATAATGAGGTCGATGCAAGGAACATCACGGAGTCGACACGACTGGCAGATTTCTTTTCAAAAATAAGGAGGTGTCGACACTCAGAGTCGACCCCAAATGAGAAACATTTTTTTTGAACACTGTCTGCAGCAGAGAGTCGACGTCATGAAGATTGCGTGGCAGTCCACTTTATCCAGTCATGCTCGTGCGGATTCCAAGTAATCCACGTGCCTTCAAACTCAAATGATTGGCATAGAATCCTAGGACATCTGGCACTTTTATAGAAGGCTCATGGGAGGAGAATATTCTGATGGGACACCTGGACCAATAGATTAATTCGTTTGAGGATTAGATTTCAGGAAAAAGGCAACTATTTACTCTATATATACATGAGGTTCTTCTTCAAAGGAAAAAGGCTCCCGTGAGAAGAAAGAGATAGTTCATCATAGAAGAAAAGGCCATTTCGTTAGCCAGAAAGAAAGAAAGATAGAAAGAAGGAGAAAGTGGATCGTAGCCCATTTCGAGTGAAGGAGTTCTGTCTTCAGAGAAGGCTCTCGAATAATATTTAGAGCTACATTTATTTTTCATTTTCCTTCCAGCTATTTTTTGTTTTCTTGTCTTGTTTCTGGTTTTCTCTTTTCAATTCAGTTCATTTATTATTTCTCTGATAGTGCATTGCTGCACTGATCAGAGGTGTGATCAATTCGCAACTGATCATGATCTGGTCTGTGGACCAGGGTGCAAGGGGGAGTCCTCGTGTGCTACTTAGTGCAGTGTTACTGATTCTACTAGGGTAGAATCAGGGATGTGCTTCTACAGTTCGTTGAGCACGGTTTCTCTCTGAAGAGTTAGAGGAGGGGAGGAGATTGTTCCTCCGGTGATAAGCTGTGTAATTAGCTATTGTAGCGGATTGACCCGCGGTGTTTTGCTTGTGAAAGGGAAGCCTCACCCTGATCAGGTGAGGGGTGGATGTAGATTGTTGAAAGCAATCGAACCACCTAAAAAATATCTATGCATTTGTGGTTTGAAATCCTTATCTTCCATCCCCATTCTTATCTTAGATCTTCTGGTATATTAAAAGGTGGTGCTGAAACGATAGGTTAGGCCTATCTAGAAAGCCCACTTTACGTGAAGTGGTTTTCGGACCATACATCTGTCTAGTACCAGATTTAGCTCATTTTGTTGTGGAATGAAATAGGATGGATCCGGGGAAACTCATTGATTCTATCGGTAGCAATACCTGTATTCAAAGTTAACATAATTTCAGTTTGGTTTCACCTAAGTGTTTGCCATCTGGGACCGCATTCAAAGTGCTTGTCATTTGTTTTCTTTGCTGGTCTGAAGCAATTTACTCCTTCACTGTGAAGTCTATCATTCTTAGAAGTGGTTGCTTAGTTAATTTTTAAATTGGTCTGTTAAAGGGGCTGACCTATTCACCCCCCCTCTAGATCTGTCTCGCCATTCTCGTCAGTTGGTATCAGAGCCTTTGGTTTCCCACAATGTGGTCCAACGACCCAAGAAGATCCTTAAACGACAATGCTCGCAGCTTCCTAGCTGAAGGGCATTCTATCAACAGACCACCATTTTTTATGGCTCTAACTATTTGTATTGGAAGAACATGATGGAAGTGTTTCTACGAGCTCAGAGTCATGAAATATGGAGAGTTGTTAGCCACTGTCCATTCCAACTTCCAGAAGATGAAAACGCATGGGCCGTGGAACAGATTCATTTGTCAATCGTCAACTTGAGTGCTATGAATGTTATGCAATGCATGGTTCATCTGGATGAGTACTCAAGAATCTCTGCCTACAAATCCGCCAAGCAAATGTGGGACGAACTGGAATTGATCTATGAGGGAACGTCCCAGGTAAGAGCTACCAAGGTAAACATGCTCATTTCCGACTACGAGTTGTTCAAAATGAAACATGATGAAACTATGTCTGAAATGTATGCAAGGCTCTCACAACTCACTAATAGCCTTAAAGCTCTAGGAAAGCAATACCATGACAGTGAAATGGTTAGAAAAATTCTTAGGTCCCTAACCCCTGCGTGGCACACTAAAGCCACTGCGATAGAAGAATCTAGGGATCTGTCCACCATGACAGTGAGTGAGATAATGGGTTCTTTGATGGCGTACGAGATCAACCTCAAGAAGAATGTGGAAGAGAACAAGAAAAACAAGTCAATAGCCCTCAAAGTGTCTCAAAGTAGTAAAGAAGGCAGTGAAGACTCTGAAAATTTTTTAGATCTAGATGACTCCCAACAGGCCATTCTGACCAGACAGTTCCAAAAATTCTTGAAAACCAGAGGTAAGACTTTCAGAAAAAGAAGGCCATAGTAGATAGGTAAGAGTTCAAACTATAAGTCTGATAGGAACAAAAATTCTGATAAAATAATTTTCTATCAATGTAAAAAGGCATGTCATTGGAAGGGAGATTACCTCGAATTGATAAGGAAGAACTTCAAGGCCAAGAAGAAGAAACCTCAAGCTATGGTATACACATGGAGTGATGAGGAGGAAGACATTGAAGGAGAATCTTCAGAAGAAGAAGAACAAGGCCTATGCCTCATGGCTCACAGCGACGAGGAGGTAAATAATTTTTTCAAAAACTTTTCTATTGATGATTAGGAAGATACATATGGTGATCTTCTTGATAAGTTCAATTCCCTAAGTAAAGAACATAGAGTGTTGAAAAGAGAATTGAATACTACACTTGAAAATCAAGATCTGATTGAAAAAGAAAAGGAAAAACTTAAAATAGAAATGGAAGAGCTAAATTCACTCAAGAATGAAAATGAACACCTGAAAGTAGAAAATGAGGAAACTCAGAAGCAACTTGATCAATTTAGGTTGAAGTTTCAAGAAATACAGAATGAAAATAAATTGATTATTGAAAAGAATGTAATGATAAAAGGTGTCAATTCTGAGATTCAAAAAACATGTGAAAAACTTCAAAAAGAAGTAGAAGACAAACAAGCTATTTTGGAGAAGTTTTTTCAAGGGAAGAGCAACCTAGACACCATGCTAGGAATGAAGGTTAGTTTTAATAAAGAAGGTCTAGGTTTCAATCCTTCAAACAAGAAACCATTTGAGTTTAAAATAGCCACATTCTGTCAAGACAAAGGAAAAGGAAAACTGGACACTCCATCCAGTTCAAACAGTAATGATCTGAACTCACACACAACAAACTTCACCAAAACCATAAAAACAGTTAACTAGAACACACAGACTAGCCAAAATGTTAAAAATCAAGGTCTTCAAGAGAAGAACTCTATGCCGCGTCGACCTACTATAAAGGCCCGGTCGACCTATTCTACCACAAACAGAACTAATTTCGGCTCTGTCCAAAATATGGACTGTAATGCAAACAAAAGGCCTTGGGCATGTTTCCATAACTGTCAAAATGTCTTAAACCCTTAGGCCTTCCAAAAGTCAACAAGGTTCGTTAATCAGATCAGAGATTACTTTGGAAGAAGGAAAAACAAATTCACCAAAAATGTCCAAGCTAGATTAAATCCAACAGTTCCTATCAACAAGACCCTTAATGTTGAAAATCTGAAACCTCACACTGGTGAAAAGAAAACTGGTAAACAAATTTGTATTCTGAAAGGCTTGCCGAGGATCCTTAATGATGTATGTGGACCCAAATTGTCTTGGGTTCCAAAACTCTTTGCATAATGGTGTCTTGCAAGTTAGCCTGGCAGCCATGCACAATACATGGTACTTAGATAGTGGCTGCTCGAGGCATATGACTGGAGACCGGACTAAATTCAGCAAGCTAGATATGAAGGTAGGTGGAATGGTCAAGTTTGGAGGGAAAAAACAAAGGTAAGATAATTGGATCGGGCACCATTGGTATGTTTTCCTCAAACATAATTGAAAAGGTTTTACTTGTTGATGGTCTCGAACACAATCTGTTAAGTATTAGTCAACTCTGTGACAAGGGTCACAAAGTTATCTTTGATAACAATGAATGCATAATTCTTGAAATAAACTCTGACACAACAAAATTTGTAGGGCATAGAATCAATAATGTCTACATAGTAGACTTAGATGAAAGTTATGCATCCAATCTTTGTTTGACTGCCAAATTAGATAATAATGCCTTTAATTGGCACAGGAGGCTAGGCCATATTGGGTATAGTTTTATTTGATGATGTCAATACAATATGAAGTCATTTGGTCATTTAAATTCCAAGTCTGAAAATACATAAATACAATTCTGCATAACTTGTTCTTCAATATTCCGCACATATTCTATTGATTTTCAGACTACAATTGTTTGAATGATGCTTTCAGGGTTGTTTGCAAGATGAAAATATTCAATCAGACATTTGATGTTTGAAAGGAGGTGCTACAAGAGAGATCTATGAAGAGGAAGTCCACTTGAGGAATCACAAAAGTCGACTTGAGCTCTACCAGGTCACCCGCTACCTCAAGGGAAATATCTACGGATTAGTGGTGAAAAATAATGGCTAGTGGTGAATAATAGGCAATAAGGCTGATATATACCACGGTATGGGTGAGAAATAGACATCAAGGCTAAAGAGCGCACAACACAAGAAGAAACACTAAGCTACATTGATGCAGCACTGCCACAGCGTCAACACAGCCAAGGCTCATCCTCTATCAAGATGAAGAAAAAGCAACCATGAAGAAATCACGCGGCAACGTTGATGCTGTATTTGCACAGCGTTGAAGTAGCCTAAGGAAGACTTCACATAAACCAGAATTCTTCAGAAGGATCTGCCAATGAAGAACATAAAAGGTGAGAACCATCAAGGCAACAAGATGAAGCTGTGAAGAAACGCCCAAATAGCTGATAAGTGAAAAACTCCATGCAACGTCAATGCAGCATCATAGCAGCGTCGACGCAATTATTGCATCCCCTAGTTCGTGTTTGGTTTTAATGATATCAAAATGATTGTGTTTGTGTGTGTATGTGTTTCATTGAGCAACATGTTTTATATATTGATTTGATGAGTTGAAAGATGGAGTCAATGTTCACTCTTGAAAGTCATGTGAACCCTTGGTATTTAAGGAACTAATGTTATATTTGTGTTAGTTTGTAGGAACACAAATTCAAGGCTCATACTTAGAAATTAAAGGAGTCCATCAATGAAGCTCTTCTTTTAAAAGGGAGTTAACTATGTTCATATTTGAAAGTCATATGAATGATTTGTATTTAAGGATCTCATGCTTTGAATATTTTGATTTGCAAGATAAAAATCCATGATTCATGTTTGGAACTCAAAGGAGTGCATCAATGAAGATCTTATTGAAAAAGGGAGTTGACTCACTCATTGCATTGCGTTGACTCTTCTATATTTCATGCATTTCATCAAATAGCTTTTCAAAGTCTTGGTTGGGTATTTTCATGCATTTTCCTCATAAGATTTTTGGGCTTGAAATATTCATACAAGACTTCATGAGAGTTGGTTCCATATTGCTCATGCATTGCATGAATGATTGGTCTTGTGTACTATGCACTAAAAGCTTGAGTTAATGACTTACTGTGTGAAAGAATTGCATGAAGATGGCCTTTCTGAAGATGGCTTCATTTGGGTCTCAATCAAGGAGATTATGTTCACTGAACACACCTTTCTAATTTAATGATAGTGACATATCATTCATAGAGTTATTGTGATTTCAATGTATGGATGATTCAAAAAGATCTCTTGTTTATATCAATGCTCCTCGTGAGATAATGCTTCATGAATGTTAGTTTTTAATCAACAAGAATACCATTTGAATGAATGTGGTTCCATGATATTATGCATACTTTGCATTTGGCATAATTGTTAACACTTGTGTGATGAAGCATTTTGTTGTTGAAGATTTGGTTGCCTTGTGATTGAATGGTTGAGCTCCCATGTCATTATTTTTGGTTGATTGAGAGGTCCATGTTTATCATAACAAAACCTCGTCATTTGGTGGAATGTATTTTTGTTGATTGATTTGAGAAGCCAAATACTTGGTTGAGTTAGTTCAATGATGTATTTATGTGAACTAGTTCAAAGAGTTAATGCTTGGTTCATGAGTTTTGATTATCATGTAACCTCTTGGTTTATCATGTTTTTACAGGTTAAAGGATGACTTTTAAACCCTCCCATGTCAAGTGGATGATGGTAACATCTAACCATTGCTATGCTAAGTTCTGGGTTATTTTCATGAACATCTTTCATGAGGTTGCATTGCATTGGAAGTGTTTTTTGCATCCTTAAAATGAGATTTTTGGGTTTTTACAACGTGCTTAATCTATTCTCATAAATCTTGTTGAAATGTGGTTTAAATGGTCTTAATACTTTGTTGAACTCATGGTAATTATTTCTTGATTTTTGGGAATTTTTCCGGCACTTAAACGGGGCTAAATTCCATGTTCTCGGACCCTTCAGGGAAGGGGTCGACCCCTGGGGTTGACCCCCCTGGGCTGAGAGCTCAGCCACTTGCATGGGTCGACCCCTGGGGTTGACCCATTGCAAGGGTCGACCCCAAAGGTCGACCCTTGTGAGTTGGGGTTTTTATTTCGGTCTGCCAGCCCTCTGTAGCCCGAGGGTCGACCCTTCCAGAATGGAATTTCCGGAAGAGTTTAAAACCTTATGAAAACCTCTCTAAACATTACCATACTACCCCCCATTAGTTCCCATTGTTATTAAGGTGTTTCTAACATGTATTGGGAAGGTTTTATGAGTCTTTTCCCCACCCCTTGAGTTGCATTTATAAGAGTTACGATTTTGTGAGAGGATTAACCCTAATGCTCATTCGTTCATTCTTGTAGGTGAAGAAAAGGGGGAAAACGTGGTGGTGCTCTTGCAAGGTGGTTTTCATCTACTTCCATGGAGATTTGGAGCTCGTGGTAGAAGAAGAAAAGAAGCATCTCGAAGAGAGGAACGCGAGGATGCCAAAATCGCCATCATCCGACATCAAATCAAGAAGAGCCAGAGATTCAATTGAAGGGGGAGCCTTGTGCTTGTTGAATCTTTCTTGTTTTAGTCTTTAGCACATATTTTGGGCTTAGAGCATTCATTTTTTAGCTTGTTATAAACCTATAAATGATTTTCTGTGTGTGGGTTCGGAGAACGGTTTCTCCGAGTGGTTTGAGTTGACGCTTGTGCGTCGTTTGGTGTTGAGCATATCCGCGTGTGTGTTGGGATTTTTGCCTCGTGTGTGTGGGGAGAAATCCCCGTGTGTGTGTGCTACTTTTGTAGCGTGTTTGTGTTGGTGTTTTTATCCCGTGTGTGTGGGGAGAAATCTCCGTGTTTGCTGCATTTGCAGCGTGTGGAGAAAGCCGTACCAGTTTGGTAAGGGGTGGACGTAGGGAGCACGTCGTGGTCCCGAACCACCTTAAAAATCTTCATCTCTTGTGGTTTGAATTGTGTGATTGTATGGTTAGCTTGTTATACTTATTTATGTGATCATGTGTGAACGGAGAGAGTGAGAGAATCTAGTTAACTTGTGTAGCATTAAATTCCTCTATCTTATCAATCTTGTTAATTCCGCTGTGCGCTAGTTTGTATTTTTAATTAGACATAGTTTTTAGTAGAAGGATCTATTCACCCCCTCTCTAGATCCGTGTTCCTGCACTACGGGACCCAACAATTGGTATCAGAGCGAGGCTCTGCTGACCCTAGATCTCACGATCTACAGAGTGATCCAGATGCATTCTACAATCATGAATTTTTTGTTGAGCACATGTCGATGAATTGCCTTCCTATTCTTAATGGTTCTGATTTTACTTCATGGATAGGTAAAATGTGTGGACTGATCAATTCAGTTAATCCTAATCTTTGGAAGTTGATTTATGATGGTCCTCACATATTGCCTCTAGATGAGACCAAGTGGTCTAGTCAAGATAAATTGAAGAACCATGAAAATGTCATTGTCTTAAGTTTATTAAAAAGTGCCATCGATACTCATATGTTTCCATTTATTTCTTCTTGTAGAACGGTAAAGGAGATTATGGATCAGTTGATCAAAACTCAAGAGATGGAAGAACAAAATTATCTCATGGCCGACAATGATGATCAACTCAATGAAGAAAATTATGATGAGGTAAATTCTGAATCCGAAGAACTCTCTATTGAGGAATGGCAAATGGCATATTTTGAACTGTATGATAAATGCAAGAAACTCAAATCTAAAAATAAAACCTTGAAAAGGAAGATTAATGAGAATGTGCATGATAATCCTTCCTGTGAAAATTACAAAACTTTGGAGTCAAAGATTGAGAACCTAGAATATGAAAAAGAACTTCTAGAATCCAAAGTTGAATTATTTTCAGATGAGATGTCTTGTATGAATGAAGAGCTTGAGATGTTTAGAAAATCTAATACTGCTCTTGAAATTGATAATGATTCCAATGATTTTCTTAATCAAAACAAACACTTGTTGTCTAAGATTTCATTGCTTGAAGAAACAGAAAAATATCTTAGAAACAAGTTAGCTTCTTTGTCTGATGATAATAAGTTGTTTGAGAAATTGCTTGATTCTGAAATCTTGGGTGCCAAAATTCGACAAATGAGTCGGTTGTGATGAAGGTGTGCCTTGAGGTAAATAAAGAATAAAAGGGGTTCCAGTAAAATAGAACAAGGCACATTAATATGGTAAAACCCCAACTTTGCCCCTGGGGGGGGGGGTTTAGGCGGACCACCCTGGACCCCCAGGCTAGTCCGCCTAAACCCCCTGGGGGAGGTGGTTTAGGCGGACCAGCCTGACCCCCCTAGGCTGGTCCGCCTAAACCCCCTTTTGGTTTAGGCGGACCAGCCTGACCCCTCAGGTTGGTCCGCCTAAACCCCATCCAAAACTAAAAAAAAAAATAAACAAAAAAAAACCCTCCGTGAGGGGTTTAGGCAGACCAGACCAACCCCTTGGGCTGGTCCGCCTAAACCCCACTTGGGGGAGGGGTTTAGGCGGACCAGACCAGCCCCTTGGGCTAGTCCGCCTAAACCCTCCCTCCCCCACTCCGTAACAAAAAAGGTATTTTTTAGGGTTTACCCGGACCAAACCCAACCCTCAACTTGGTCCAGGTAAACCCCTTCCACCCCTTCACCTTCCACTATAAAAGCCTCCCCTAGGGAGCTCAATGGAATGCAATGCAACATGGAATGGAAGGATGCAATGCAACACCCTTCGACCTAACTGCCGCACCCTCGGACTCCCGAGGCCTTCGACAAGGGTCGGGGACGCGAGGAACTAAGTCTGCGCGTGGTTGGCTTGTTGGTCGGCTTGTACACGCCGAGGGTATGTCACACGTACTCCACTCACGCGGCGTATAGCATTCGCACACAAGTCCATGCCCGTCGCGTATAAGGCGTTATGACAACGGCGAACACACCTGCATCCCGGGTCCACCCGCGTATGACAACCCACGGTGGCCGCGCATACGCCATGATGCCGCACTTACTTCCGTCACAGAACCGCGTGCCTACCACTCGCCTCGAGCTAGCCGCCGACCTCTCAGACTGATGACTCGAGTTATCCGGATCCTTGCCTGGGAATAATATTCCCAGGGCCGGCCTCGACTCCCCAGCATGATGACATTCGCCTTCCGAGGCTCAGACCCAACCACTCACCTTGAGCCGCGTCCAACCTCCGTCAGGCCCCAGCCCACGACCGCCCCTGCAACCTAGACAGTCGGGCGTGTCTCGATCTCCTCATGGAGAGCCTCTGTAAAACACGCGGATATCCGCCATATCCTGCATTGATTCGGGGACCGACCTACGCGTCAGAATTGTCCCCCGGCTTGCGCCCATTGTCCTTCAGCCCATTTGTAAAGCCCACGTGGCTCTCATATAGCATGAAACCAGTTGAACACATGTACCTATACTCGGGCCTCAGCCTCTTTACGGCGCCCGCCTCCTTCAGTCACAACGGTGCCCCCGGCACCCGACTACCTGTCACATCGGGCCCCGAGCATGACCATCGAGGTCTCCCGACGCCCGCCTAATTCAGTCATAACGGTGCTCCCGGCACCCGACTGCTAGTCACACCGGGCCCCGAGCATGACCATCGAGGTCCCCCGGCGCCCGCCTCCTCCAGTCACAACGGTGCCCCCGGCACCCGACTGCCAGCTACTCTAGTCACATCGGGGCCCGCGGCACCCGACCACTCAACAACTCCAGTCACAACGGTGCTCCCAACACCCGACTGCCAGCTACCCTAGTCACAACGGTGCCATCGACACCCGACTACCCAGCTACTTCAGTCACAACGGTGCCCCCGGCACCCGACTGCCAACAACTCTAGTCACAATGGTGCCCCCGACACCCGACTGTCAGCTACTCCAGTCACATCGGGGCCCGCGGCACCCGACCACTAAACAACTCCAGTCACAACGGTGCCCCCGGCACCCAACTGCCAACTACCCCAGTCACAACAGTGCCCCCGGAACCCAACTACCCAGCTACTTCAGTCACAACAGTGCCCCCGACACCCGACTGCCAACAACTCCAGTCACAACGGTGCCCCCGACACCCGACTGCCAGTTACTCCAGTCACATCGGGGCCCGCGGCACCCAACCACTCAACTTCCCAAGCACAATGGTGCCTACGGCATTGTGCCCTGACCTCGACACTGTCTCATGTCGGGAATACATTGTGACGCTCCTCGGGCACCATCCTGCTCAGTCACAGGTCCTCTGACGGACACTACATACAGATACGGAACTACCCATACAATAACGCAATGACCCGGGGACCATCACAAATGAGGGAATTGTCCCGCGGCTTGCAAGCACTTGTAATCGGGCTCTCACGCCCTCATATAAATGCCTTTCATGGCATATAAGTCATGTAATCCAGTCAAGGAGCGGATTCCCCTCCTCGCTGGAACCAGTCTCTCTGTCCCCAGTAATCCCTACTGTGTTGTTGTTGCCCTATCGTTGTTGCACGGACTAAGCCCTCCCAACGTCGCGGGTCCCAGGGTCCCTGACTCTTTCTTCGACAGTAGAAACAAAGGTATTCGGATTCAATCCGATGCAAAATAAACACCGGTTGCTTGCGACCGGTGGGGAAAGACGTCCAGTACACGAATACCTATAATCACCTGCGCACTCGCACCCGTGGAACCCCTTTTATCCATGTGTCGCCTAATCCCTCGAGCCACGTGCCGCGTCCTGGTGACGCTTCCCCGGTCAATCCTCAGTTCCATAGGTGATTGTCGAGAAATCGACTGGCACGCCCGCATTCCACCCAGCCATCCCTGTCCCAGTCTCCCAGAATGATGAACCATACGCCATCCCTGCCAGTGCGTTCCTATCGTTCTCACTGCCTTCTTCTCAATACCCCCGGAATCCCCACGTGCCCAGTCAACCTATCTTGACCTTCCGTAAAAGGTGAGTCTACACCCTCGCCGCGAGGACAAAACGACAAGTGACTCCCCACGGTCGCAAACACTTGACTAGTTATTGTTTCTGGTAGTGTTACGTGTCTCACTTGTCGCGATCCATACTTGTGTAGATACTTGAGACGCAGTGTAAGCCGTCAGTGGACGCATCTGGTTTCTATTTCTGGTGGTCCTTCTTTCTCCTGTCACTCAGAAATGCTGAAGTTTATTCTATTGGTAGATCTGACGCTCGTGTTTAAATTAAATTGGCATCATAGCTAGCTGTTATTAAACAGTTTAGATAGTCTTACAGCTTTACTAAACTATGTTTAGTTCTGTCAATGCATGTTTTAATTGCTTTCCTTTGTTTAGTGGCAAGGTAGGGATCCACGTGACCCCTACTGAGTCTTGTTGAGAGACTCACCCTTACTTTTCCAAGTGAGCAGCCTCAGCCGTCTACCGGAGCTTCCCTTGCTTTTGACAGCCGTTCTTAGTGCCAGCAGTGGTCGGTCAGTGGTCGATCAGTAGGCTGTCAGTAGTCTTTTATCTTTTCTTGTACCTTTTGGCCGAGGTATGCCCCGAGTAGTTGTATATTTTTGGCTCTTATTCAGTGGTTGGACTTGTATAGACTGTGGATCTGGACTATTGTATATATTTATCACTCTGATGTTTAAATTGCTTCCGTTTATAGTTCAAATTGTTGCTATAATTAATATTGCGCGCGTGTAATTCCAATTTGTTATGCATCCCCTCGACAAAACCTCGAACCCTTACGGGGCGTCATCAGCCTCTTCGGTGGCTTCCCCGAGTTCTTGGTATCGGTTTACCAGAATCCAGATCTCCGGGTCGTTACAGTTGGTATCAGAGCGGTGTTGAGGTTATGTATAAGGAATCGAAATTGCATTAGTCCAAAACAAGTCCATGTGAGTCTACTACTGCTGGCTTAGGATGTTTTCCGTGATTACTTATGGATTTTCCGTTGTAATGTGTCTTCTTGATTAAAATGCCACCTAGAAGAAGAGCCCGTATTCCAAGGGAGGAAAGTGGTACCTCTCCTCCTCAGGTTAATGTGCCAGCACCAGTTCGAGTTGACCCTGCTCCAGCTGGAGATGATTTGCCTCAAGGTGGGCGTGGCAGGGCACTGAAAGAATTTATGCTATTCCACCCACCAACATATGAAGGGCAAGCAGATCCTGATGCGGCTAGAGTGCGGCTAGATGCAATCGAACGTGTGTTCCGTTCAATGGAATGCACGGAGGATGAAAAAGTGATGTTGGCTACATTTCAATTGCAAGGAGCAGCACTCGCATGGTGGACCATGGAGTGGGAAGTTGCTTTCCGATCTCATCCGCTTCGTCAGATAACTTGGAAGGAATTTGTCACGTCTTTTGAGCGTACATACAGTCCAGCCTATCTCAGAGTGGACAAGATGTATCAATTCATGGAATTTGCTCAGGGTGACATGACTGTGCTGCAATATCGTAACAAGTTCATGGAATTGGGTCAATATGCCCCCCATATTCTTGCTGATGAAGGTTTAAAGACCGAGCAATTTCTACGTGGCTTGAACGTAGAATTAAGGTCGCCTTTGATTGCAACCAGGGTAGCAGAGGTGGATGCAGCATATCAGGCAGCTGCGGCATTAGAACTTGACATGGCAAAATCCCGAGGGCGTACCCAAGTTGACTCAGTTCAGCCTAGTGTGCAGTATCAGCAGGTCAGTCAGCCGACTGTGACAAGAGTCCAGCCTTCTGTTCCTACTGCCAGTGGCACCTCTTTTTCCAAGTCCAAGTTCAAGAAGATGTTCAGGTAGACTAAGAAGCGGTATGACCAGCAAGCTTTTGCTGGTACTGTACAGCAGCAATCAGCACCTTCTTCCTTTCAACGACAAGGATCCACAGCAAGTCAGCCGAGACCGTGTCCGAGGTGTGGTGGTTATCATCCAGGCAAGCCTTGTTCAATGCCGGTGGTTTGTTTCTATTGTGATCAACCGGGGCATGTGGTTCGAGACTGTCCTCAGAGGCCGAAACCTGTTCAGTTCTCTCAATTCTCTCAACCACAGCCGTCCCAGTTCAGACCTCCTCCACCACCACAATCTCAGCAATTTTCTCAAGCTTCATCATCTCAGTGATCTACAATAGCTGGTAGGAAGCAAAAAGGGAAGGTCTCGCATATAACTCGTGCCGAAGCGGTGGCATCTCATCTCGTGGAAAGTACGATTATGATTTATGGCCTTGCAGCTCTTGTTCTGTTTGATTCAGGTGCTTCTCATTATTTATTTCTGAAGACTTTATTACCTGTATTGAGGAGCCGACATCTGAGATGTATTGTGAGTTGCTTGTGGAATTACCTTCTGGAGATTTCATGTTCACACCTCTTTGTCTAGAAGAGACTCCTATTGTGATTGGCAATCACCAGTTGCCAGCTAGATTATATGCTTTGTAGCTGATGGATTATGATATTATTCTGAGCATGGATTGGTTAGAGGAGTACGGAGCCGTGGTTGACTGTAGATCGAAGAAAGTCTATTTTTAGCCACATGGGAAACCCGCATTCTACTTCCAAGGTATTCAATCTCGTTCTTCTCACTTGCTTATTTCTGCTATTCGAGCTTGTAGATTACTTAATGCAGGTTGTCAAGGATTCTTAGCTTCGGTGGTTGCTATTGAGGCACCACAGCAGAACATCAATGATATTCCTGTGGTTTATGAATTTCCTGATGAGTTATCAAGCTTACCTCCTCAGCGAGAGATAGAAATGGTAATTGAATTGATTCCAGGTACGGCACCTTTAGCTAAGGCACCTTATCGTATGGCTCCAGCTGAATTGAAAGAATTGTGAGCACAGCTGTTAGATTTATTGGAAAAAGGCTATATCCGTCCAAGCTTTTCTCCATGGGGTGCTCCAGTCTTATTTGTGAAAAAGAAAGATGGAAGCCTGAGGCTATGTATTGATTACAGGCAATTAAATCAGGTGACTATCAAGAACAAGTATCATCTGCCCAGGATTGATGATTTATTTGACCAACTTCAGTCAGCTACTGTCTTTTCACAGATTGATCTTCGATCTGGTTATTTCTAATTGAGGATTCGGGAATTTGACGTGGACAAGACTGCTTTTAGCACGCGATATGGTCATTATGAATTTTGGTTATGCCGTTTGGGCTAACCAATGCGCCAGCAGCTTTTATGGACCTGATGCAGCATGTGTTTCGTCCGTATCTGGACCGGTTTGTGGTGATCTTTGTCGATGATATTCTAGTCTATTCTGCTTCTGAAGAAGAACATGTGTAGTATCTCAGGATGGTATTGCAAACTCTGTGAGATCACAAACTTTATGCAAAATTCAGCAAATGTGAGTTTTGGCTTCGGGAAGTGCATTTTCTCGGCCATGTGATTTCTGGTGATGGAGTTGTAGTTCATCCGACAAAGATTGAAGCTGTTCTTCAATGGCAGAGTCCCAGGACTGTGACAGAGATCAGGAGTTTTCTAGGTCTTGCTGGTTATTATCGAAGATTCATTCAAGATTTTGCACGGATTGCCACGCCAATGACTCGTCTGACACGTAAAGATGTACCTTTTGTCTGGTCAGATCAGTGTGAGCGGAGCTTTAATGAATTGAAAAGGCTACTCACTACTTCTCCAGTGCTGGTTTTGCCTTCTGGCTCGGGTGGATTTGTGGTATGCACGGATGCTTCTCGAGTAGGTCTTGGTGCAGTGCTTATGCAACATGGTAAAGTCATAGCTTATGCATCCCGGCAATTGAAACATCATGAAGAGAATTATCCAACTCATGATTTAGAGCTTGCAGCGGTGATCTTTGCATTGAAAATCTGCAGACACTACCTATATGGTAAGAAATTTGATATCTTTACTGATCATCAAAGCTTACAATATGTGTTTTCTCAAAAAGATTTGAATCTTCGGCAATGCAGATGGATGGAATATATGAAAGACTATGATTTCACTCTTTCCTATCAGCCAGGTACAATGAATGTGGTGGCTGATGCTCTGAGCAGGAAAGTGCAAATCAATCATTTGCTGGTTCGAGAATGGAAGTTGTGGGAACAATTTCCTTGCGAGACATTCAGTGTAGAAATTCCTTCTGATCCGATGGTAGCTGTGTGTGCTAGTCTTGTGATGACTCCAGCTATTTATCAGCAGATTAAGGAAGCTCAGCAAGCATATTCTGATTTGTCCCGCATTATCATGATGCACGATATCGAGTTTGATGATGAGTTAGTAGTCAGCTTCAAGGGCAGGCTATATGTTCCAGCTGATGATGTGTTGAGAAATGCCATCTTGCGTGAATGCCATGGATCCCGTTATGCTATTCATCCCAATACTACCAAGATGTATCAAAATCTAAAAAGACAGTTCTGGTGGCCAAGAATGAAAAAGGATGTAGCTGAGTTTGTGTCTAAATGTTTGACATGCCAACATGTTAAAGCTGAACATCAAAAGCCTGGAGAAATGCTTCAACCTTTAGAAATTCCAATGTAAAAATGGGATCATGTTACGACTGATTTTGTTGTGGGTTTACCTCGGACTTCACAAGGCTATGATGGAATCTGGCTGTTAGTTGATCGTTTGACAAAGACATCAAGATTATTGCCGATTAAAGTTGCTTGGAGTGTTCAGAAATTGACCAAACTTTATTTCGAAAAGATTGTGCCATTGCATGGAATTATGATATCAATTGTTTCAGATCACGACCCACGGTTTACTTCTGGCTTTTGGCGTAGTTTTCAAAAGGCGTTGGGCACAGAATTGGCTTTCAGTTTAGTGTATCATCCTCAATCTGATGGTCAGTCAGAAAGGACTATTCAGACTTTAGAAGATATGTTGCGATCATATTGCGTAGATTGGCAGGGTTTGTGGAGTCAATATTGGCCATTAGTGGAATTTGCATATAATAACAGTTATCACTCCAGCATCAATATGGCACAATATGAAGCTTTATATGGGCGTCCTTGTCGTACACCATTGAATTGGCTTGAGACTGGTGATCGACTGTTGACAGGACCGGATATGGTTCAGCAATGTGCTGATGTGGTTCGCTTGATCAGGCAGAGAATGTTGACAGCTCAGAGTTGACAGAAAAGCTATGCAGATCAGCGCAGGCGACCATTGCAATTTGAGCCTGGAGATATGGTGTTTGTAAAAATATCTCCCATGAAAGGCGTTATGAGGTTTGGGAAGCGTGGAAAGCTTAGTCCCTGTTACATTGGTCCGTTTCCTATCTTGGAATGTGTGGGCCAAGTGGCTTATCGACTCTAGTTGCTAGCGGCGATGCAAGAAATCCATGATGTGTTTCATGTTTCCCAGCTGAGAAAGTATGTTCCTAATGCATCCCACGTATTAGATGATTCAGTTTAGCCTGAAGTGACTGCGGATTTATCTACACCAGAGTATCGAATTAGAATTGAAGATCGTCATAAGCAATGATTGAGAAATAAGGTAATCCCTCTGGTTAAGATTGTATGGCAGCGACACTCGGGTAATGAAGCGACTTGGGAACGTGAGGATGAAATGCGTCAGCAGTTTCCTTTTTTATTCGAATAAGGTATAATTTCTTTCAGTTCTCTCCTTGTTCTTCCTTTTAAATTTTGAGGATGAAATTTCTATTAGGAGGGAGGGACTGTAAGGCCCGTTCTTTAACAGATCTTTATCGGTATTAAAATGTATTTTAATCCATGAATTTAGGCATTTTAATGGGTTCAATGGGCTTTTTCTATGCATTTAACCCATTTAGTTAAAGCTTTTAAGAAATTAATTGGGCATATTACCAATTTTGCTTCTTTGGGGGTTATATGGAAATTTGAGGTTAAAAAAATAATAATATATATCAAACCCCCTTTTTTAACCCAATCAGCCGACCCACTTTCTCTCTCCCATTTCTTTTTCTCTCTCTCACCCTCTCTCTCTCACGGCGCACCTCTCCCCCTGTCTTGGTGGCGTGACCACGTCGGGCCGCCGTAGGATGCGTGGGAGGCGTCATCGGAAAGCCTGCAACACGAGGAGCGCGGTGACGTCAACCTCGAGGCGAACCACGGCGCGTGGAGACGGGACCGGGCGAGAAGAGCCGCGGTGACCCTCGGCTTGCATGGCGTCGTAACGCCATTTTCATCACAATCGAGGTAGGGGGATGGCTTCCTGACCTTGTTAGGATCATTCCCTCTGCCATGCTGTTGGCACTCAAAATATGATTCACGGCGATCAAGCCTCAAAGACGAATGATACGGCCCACTGAAGCACAGAAGCCGATAGATATCAACGTATTGAAGCCCTCTCGAGCTGCCAGAGCTTCAGGTCACCCTGTATGAACATCGGGGACTTTACCTCAGGAGAATCGGGATGAATTCACAACCAACCGGCAGTGCGACCAAGCCTGCCCAATGAACCGGCATCGACTCCGTCATGTCGCATACCCTACACCCGTTGTCCGACCAAGGACAACTGTCTACCCGGTGGCCCGCCACCTCATGAAAGACTCTCCTGAGACGAAAGAACTCCCTTGGCTCTTCAGAATGGAAGATTGAAGGCTCTGTCAGTAGAAGATCCTGATTGCCCGGCACGGGTACGGCTTCTCGCCAAGTTGGGTCCGCTAGTGGCCGAATGATCGCCCAGTCAAGGCGGAACTATCCCGGGTGTTATTCCACCCTCTGAGAAGCTATGAACACAATCCAGGCCGAGCTAGAAGCACGAATCATAGTGCCGAAAGTCATGTCAGTGGAAAACCCGCGTGTTCAAACCAAAGATACTCGAGGTTCCGAGAAAGGCCATACGTCATCCTGAGGGAGTGTGACGGCTTATCGTAAGGTCGTTACGTCCCTCTGACGGTCTAACTAAAGGCCGTTAGAGTCCTGTTGACAGGAAAGTAAAAAGATAAAAGACTATGCCTTGAAACATGTCATGCTTTGAAAAGACTTAACTAATCTAGTCATGATAAAACCAAGTATAGTCCATCTAGATGCATAGGTTGGAGTGAATGAATAAGAGAATATCTTTTATCTTCATTTGAGGCTAAAGACATGCATGTATGTATAGACTTACTAAAACATGAAATTCAAAGTCTATGATGCATAGAATCCATCAAAACTAGAGGGCTTTTATCCCTAACATGATATTCTTGCCATTCATGAGATGACCTACCTCTTTACTGGGCTTTTAACTTCCAACTTGGGATTGCAAGACACGCCCTAGTTCTTTCCTTCCAGTGAGTTTTCATCAACTTCATCTCGCTCTAACTTCTCAATCTCTTGACCTAAGGACGTGAAATTTTGAGGGTAAGAAGGTGAAACTAAGGGGAACAGAAAGTTCTAAAGACACTTAGGCTAATTACCTCGTTTTGGTGCTCTAATCTCCTAATCTTCAACAGACTTTCGCTCAGAATCTTGGGTTGCTATAGTCGAACCAGCAACTTTGGAAACTTCAAACTTCTTGTGTAGTTGATCTCCTAGCACGACATTTTGAGGAAGATTAGTCCTATGTATAAGGAATAAAATTTCTAAAGAACTTACCCGAAATACTATCTCCTTACCTTAGTTCCACGCGAGCCAATTTAAGGGTCGCGTAGGTCAAAACTAGGGTCTATTTATAGGGTTTTGCTAGGGTTTTGTGGATTAGATTGATTCTAGAGTCCTTTTTAAGGCTTAGATCGACTTCTCGATCCCAAAGTGATAAACTAGTAAAAATCTAATCTTTTTGCTTGTTCTTCCATTCACGGAACTGACAGAGTGTAACGGTCGTGTATTAGCGCGTTACATGACTGTGGCAGTTGCACGATAGACCGCTACATCCACCGTTCACAGAATTCAACTTAATTCACACTCTTTAATTGTTTTATCCACATAATTATCTAATAAAATGGTATTTATCCTTAAAATTCATGAATAAGCTAAATAACCTTCTAGAATATGGGCCAAACTTAATGGGCTTGGTCTTTAAACCTTTTGGGTTTTGTTTATCAAAGCTGGACTAATATTTTAACATAATTGGGCCTTATAATCAGTTTAAGCTTTATAAATTCCTAATAAATTCTAGAAAATTCTTAAAATAACCCAAAAATTATTTATATGAATTTTGGGACACTACACCCTCCCCCACTTAGAAGAATTTGATCGCCAAATTCAATACATGGATTCTATGGAGAGTGTACTTACAGTTGAATAATTCTGAGAATCTTTTCCGCATTGCTTCTTCTGTTTCCAAAGTTACTTCGGATGGCCATGATTTCTTCCATTGAATTTTGACCATAGGAATAGCTTTATTCCTTAGTTGACGCACTTCCCGTTCCAAAATCTTTGTTGGTGTTTGTTCGTACGTCATATCCTTCTGAATCTCTAAATTATCGTAAGTGATAACATGGTAAGAATCATATACATACTTTTTCAACATAAAGACGTGAAACACATTATGAACTCTTGCTACTTGTGGGGGTAAAGCTAATCTATAAGCCACTTCACCGACCCTTTCAAGAATTTCAAATGGGCCAATGAATCTTGGAGTTAGCTTACCTTTGATGCCAAATCTTTGAATATCACGACCCGGAGAAACCTTTAGATACACATGATCTCCTACTTGAAACTCCAAGTCGCGCCTTCGATTATCAGCATAAGATTTCTGCCTATCTTGAGCAATATGCAATCTTTCTCGAATGAGCTTAATTTTCTCTAAAGAATCCCTGATAATATCGGGGCCTAGAATTTGCCTTTCCCCTATTTCATTCTAACATATCGGTGATCTACAACTTTTTTCATATAAAGCTTCAAAAGGTGCCATCTGTATGCTGGCCTGATAACTGTTGTTATATGCAAACTCCACCAGAGGCAAGTGATCATGCCAACTTCCTCCGAAGTCAATAGCACAAGCCCTGAGCATATCTTCCACCACTTGATTTGTTCTTTTAGTCTGACCATCAGTTTGTGGATGGAATGCCGTGCTAAAGTTCAGTCTGGTCCCTAGTGAATGTTGTAGACCGTTCCAGAATTGCGATGTGAATCTAGGATCTCTATCAGATATGATAGTGACAGGGACACCATGCAGCTTGACAATTTCTTTTATGTATAAGGCTGCTAAAATGTCCACTGACCATCGACTTTTGATCGGTAGAAAGTGTGCCGATTTTATCAATCGGTCTATGATTACCCATATGCCGTCGTGTCCACCCCTTGTCTTTGGTAAACCTAAAATAAAATCCATTCCTATACTTTCCCATTTCCATGCTGGAATATCTAAGGGATGTAATTTACCTGTGGGTCTAAAATGCTCTACCTTTACTTGTTGACAAGTGAGACAGCGAGACACGAAATCAGCTATTTCCCTCTCCATATTGGGCCACCAAAAATTTCTTTTGAGATCTTGATACATTTTTGCATCACCTGGATGAATGGTGTACTTGGATTTATGTGCTTCATCTAGGATCAGTTTCTTCGTATCCTCATGATCTGGTACACAAGCCCTTAAATAGCAATCTTCTGTCATTGGAAATAGAAAAATATGGCCTTTGTTCTATCTTGGCTTTAATCTCCAATAATACGGGATCATCATTTTGCAGCTTGACCAGATCTTCTATTAGTGTAGGTTGAGCTTGAATATTAGCGATGAAACAATCTTCTTCCTTCACGTCAATATCTAAGTTCAACTGAGCAAATTGAGGAATAAGATTAGTCATACTAATCATGAGACTTGATAGCTTTCCCATTGGTTTTCTACTGAGTACATCTGCTATAGCATTAGCCTTGCCAGGATGATATTGAATAGTAAAATCAAAGTCTTTGAGATATTCTAACCATCTCCTCTGTCTCATATTTAACTCCTTTTGAGAGAATAAGTATTTCAAGCTTTTATGGTCCGAGTAGACCGTGAATTTCTCTCCATAGAGATAATGACGCCAAATTTTTAAAGCGAAAATGACAGCTGCTAGTTCTAAATCATGCACAAGATAATTTTCCTCGTGATATTTCAATTGTCTTGAAGAATAACAGATTACCTTTCTTTTCTGCATGAGGACGCACCCTAGGCCAATGCCAGATGCATCTGTATATACTTCAAATCCACCACCTTCCACCGGTAGTGATAGAATATGAGCTATAGTAAGATGGTTCTTAAGAGTTTGAAAACTCTTTTCACATTCCTTTGACCAGACAAACGGATTTTCTTTTCTTGTGAGTCTAGTTAAAGGAACAATAATTTTTGAGAAGTCCTTAATGAATCTTCTATAATAACCAGCTAGACCCAGAAATCTCCTTACTTCTGATACTGTCGTTGGCCGGCTCCAGTTTCTGAAAGTTTCTACTTTAGAAGGATCCACATCGATACCTTCTTTTGAAATAATGTGGCTTAGGAATGAAACTTCCTTGAGCCAGAATTCACACTTGTTAAGCTTGGCATAAAGTTTATGTTCTCTAAGTGTTTGCAAAGCTATCCTTAGATGTTCTTCATGCTCCTCTTTTGTCTTGGAATATACCAGGATGTCATCAATGAAGACAACGATGAACTGGTCTAGATATGGCTGAAAAATATTATTCATAAGTTGCATAAATGTTGCTGGGGCATTTGTTAACCCGAACGGCATTATCACGAATTCGTAGTGGCCATTACGACTTCGAAAAGTCGATTTATAAATATCTTCTTATTTAATTCTAAGTTGATGATAACCAGACATGAGGTCTATCTTGGAGAAATACTCTGCTCCCGAAAGCTAATCAAAGAGCTCATCAATACGCGGCAACAGATACTTATTTTTGATTGTGAGTTGATTCAGTCGCCCGTAGTCGATGCATAGCCTAAGAGAGCCATTCTTCTTCTTGACAAAAAGAACTGGCGCACCCCAGGGGGATGTGCTCGGTCTGATGAAACCTTTGTCAAGTAGTTCCTGCAACTGCCTTTTTAGTTCCTTAAGTTCCGTGGGGGACATCCTATAAGGGGCTATAGAAACATGTGCTGCTTCTGGAATGAGTTCAATGGTGAAGTTTACTTCCCTCTCGGGTGGTAAACTAGGTAATTCATATGGGAACACATCTGGGAACTCATTTACAATAGGGATGTCTGCTATGATGATTTCCCTGGACTCGGTAACAATGACAGAAGCAAGAAAAGCTTCACATCCTTGCGAGATAAGTTTGCAAGCATGAAGAGAAGATATGATAGTGGGATGTTTCCTATACTTGATGCCAAAGAAAGAAAATCTTCGAAGACCTAGTTTTCGAAAGGATATAATCCTATTTCGACAATTAATATCAGCATCATACTCTATAAGCCAATCTACCCCTAAAATGGCATCATAACCTTTCATGTCAAGGCATACTAAATTTCCGGGGAGATTGTGATTTTCCACTATTACCTCACTATCAGGATAATACTCAGTAAGCTTTGTTCCAGAACCTAAAGGTGTAGTAATAGCAAGATCTGAAGGTAAGGGAACTGATGCAATTGGTAATATTTTCGCAAAAGTAGAGGAGATAAAAGAATGAGAGGCACCAGTATCAAATAGCACAAATGCAGGACGGGAATAAATTTGAAGGGTACCTTCCATAAGTCCACCATCCTTGGGTGCTTCTTCTTCTTCTAGAACAGCATTGAGGCGAGCTTGCCTCTTACGTCCTCCACCAGACGGTTGATCCTTCATATGGGGGCAATCTGGCATACGATGCTCCCTGCTTCTACAACGTAGACACGCACCAAGGCGCTTCCAACATTCTTCAGCCGAATGGCCGAACTTTTCACAAAATGTGCAAGCAACCATGACTTGCTCCTTCTCCTCTTTGGCTTTCTTGTGCTTCTGGGAACTTCCACCGTTCCCGCTCCTGGATCTTTTCTTACGATCACGGCTTTTGTAGGGTTCCGTGATGCTGAATTTCTCCTTCTTATAATGCCGATCAGATCGTCAGCTAGACTCTTCTCCCACGGACACGAAAAGCTCACGATCGTCCCTTAACGAGAGAAGCATCGGATGTGCGTGGTTGAGAAACCGACAATGAGCTAGGGTGATCGGCTCTCTTTTGTGCCCGGATCGGGTCACGGGACGGTGTCGCACTCTCTCGCAGCAGCGGTAATGAATAGATAAAGCGAGCTAGATATCCCTACATATGCTCTCTAGCAGCGGCATAAACAAATATATATGAAGTAATCAAAATGCCAAGTAAGGGAGCGAATGCGATACCTCCACGTGCTCGGCGTGGGGAAGACGGACCCGGCCGAAACCCGTACTTCCGGAACAATAATACACAAGATTACAGCAATACAAATCGCTGCCCACTCCACGCAGGGAGGTAAAGGGCTACACAATGGGGCCCGGGAGGACCGAATCCGGGTTGACGGGCGGCTTCTCGCATTGATTCGGCAGCACCCGAACTTGTGACGGTGGGGCCCACGTGCTGTCCGGAGGGGCCGTGTGGGACCCGACGGCACCGCTGTAGTGGGGACACTTAGGGAAGCGCTCCCCGGGCTGGCGGCACACTGGTTCGCCGGCCGGAGGCCGGGCGGCTCCGTTCGGCACCGGTCGGAATAACCGGCCACGGATCGGCAGCTTCTGGTTTTCAGCGCGCGTCCCGGCGAGAACAGGCGCTGGGATCAGCCCCGATGTTGGATTGACACAAGACTAGCGCCATTGGAAAGCTAACTTCAAATCCTTCAATCTAGGCCTAAAGATCTGGCCTGGAGCTACACAGATCTAGGCTTTAATGAATTTACAACTTCCTATTATACAATAGCCGAACACTCAGATCTGCAATGCTATTATCTAAGAACTGCCTTTGACCGATATGTGAACGTCTGAATCTGAAGTGGTGGTCTTTAGAAAAGTTGTAGGAAATCAAGCTAAAAAAATGGAAAAACTAGTTTGGATAAGTTTGGATGTGGCTACGAATGGATAGGATTTTTGAACTAACAGTGGGTCGGATCTGGAATCTAACTAAAGGCACTGTAGCATAGATAGAACACGAATTTTCAAAAATGGATAAAGGGAGAATCAAAAATCAAGAAAAATGGTGGATGTAGGGGATGATAGACAGAACTCCCAGTAAAATTGGGAGGGTTTGTAAAATTCAAAAAGGTGGTCGGAGATGGGAAACTCAAAGCTGTTGTCACTGTAGATAGAGATAAAACAGATCTGAGAATGCAAAATGAAAGAAAATGGAAAATTACTAAATGGAGAAGTTTGGAGGTAAAAATTTAGGTGGGGGTGGGGATGCAAGGCAAGAACATACCCTCAAAATTGCAAATCCATCTGAGCTCGTGGCGGGCAGCTAGAATTCACAAACTACACCTCTATCTAGCAGGATAGAAACTTGAAGACGGCTCCGCGGCGGCTCGAAGGCGACACGAACGGCGGCGGCGGCACAGATGATCACCGGAGATAGAGGGGAGGGGATTGAAGATAGAAACCACTCTAGAACTAGAGGTTAGAGGAGAGGAACCAGAGGAGAGAGGAAAGGGGCGCACCAAGTTTCAAGCAATTCACAAAATTTCTGAATTTTCACTAATTTTCACATGAAAATACAACATTTTATATGCTACCAATCTAATCTAATGTACACCCTTGGATCTAGGGAGGGGGATTGAAGGGCTAGGATGAGGTTTGAACAACACACAAAAAAAACATAAAATAATAGGGGAGAGGGGCGCCCCCTTGACCAAGGGGTATGGTAGGTGAAGGTAGGTGACCTACCTTGGACCAATTTAACCACTTGTCTACCCATGTGGCATTTGACATTCAACCCTTCTAGATAGCCACCTAGGATGGTTGACCAGCCCCACATGAGTGACATGGACCAATGGGAAAGGGTTGAGGGCCCCCTTGCTGGTGCTGCTAACAAATTACAAAGAAACCCAAACAATCCGTGGGAATGACGCATTGGCTTATAAAGCCGTACAATTGCGCATATACTTTCCCCTGGATATACAAATAAACTAAAGGACATAAATGTAAAATAAAATGTACATGCTCGGCGTCGATTCCCATAAACTCTCCCTTTGTGGGAGGAACTCGACCCCGTCGAGTAGGGGTATGGATGCTCGAGTACTCCGGCGGATCCGTCACCGTGCCAAGTAACGCGGGTATGCTCCACTCCAAGTGACCGTCACCTGCTCATTCCATATATACTCGATATGCACAAGCTGCTATGGGCCAGAGGTGGACACTACGAATGGGGCACTCTCAAAAAGGGAGGTGACGGCTCGAAGACTCACTAGGATTCACCGCTGAGTCCCTGTAGGTGACTGATCCGGGTATAGATGTAGAACCGATCCCATACTCATCAAGTGAGTCCAATCGCCTCTTACTCATAAGAGATCGACAACGAGCTTACACAAGACACATGCAGACAAACAAACAACACACAAAGAAAAGCACACCGACTCACCTATGACCCTAGACACACCTAATGTTAGTCTGACCCGTACATGGATGACGGCGGACCAAGACACCCGAATGTGTGCCATGCATGCATTTGACGTAACCGGAGGTTGACGTCATTGGGAACTCCTAGACATACTAGGATGCACCAATCATGGACATTGGGCTTGGATGCGGGAAGTCTGGGAGGTGTAGGTGGTTTAGAGGGATCGGGGAAACCAAAGTCTTCCTTACCCCCGAATGATGATTCGGACCTATGGCTATGTGGAGTTTTCTTGGCCCGAGTGGAAAAGGTGGGATAGTGAACTCCGCGGAAGAAAGGTAGTGAGTATGAAAACTCGGGAGGTTCACTAGTGAAGGGGTCAAAAGGGTCGAAGAAGGTGTGACCCCATGAAGTGGGTTCCAACATGACATGGTCCCAAGTTTGGAATTCATAGTCACCGCCATACATTAGGATCGGTGGGACGACGGACATGTGTAGAAAATAGGACTCCTCCCTTGGGCAAAAGGGAATGAATTCGGGCTCGGCCGGTAAGGGAAGGAGTAAGAGGACCTCCGTAGTGACACAACCCACGGTGCACTCGGAGGTAATAGACCCTAAGGCCGGATGAGTGAGGCTAAGACTAGTGGGTTGGTCAAAGCCTCGGGCCAATAGATGCGTCAACTTCCATTGTGAATCTAATCCCATGATAAGATCGTCCAACGTATCAACATGGTGACTAGATCGAAATGTGGTATGGAATGAGTTGACCGGTACTAAAGGTAAGGTGGGGTCCATGAAGGGGAAGGGATGTGGGACCAAGCCATCCTTGAGCCAACTAAGAAGCTGCTCGGCTATGAAAAGCGTACCCGTCAGAAACACGGGTGGCTCGGGCTTGGGTGGTTCCAAATGAGAGGGTTCCGAAGCAAGCTTGGAAAGAAAGGGTGGTGAGCATGGGTCCGTAGGAGGAGCGGACTGATACGAGTGGACGGGTGGTGACACGGAGATGGTCGGCCGAAGGATGTCGTGGAAGATGAACTTGCCGGGTAGGTGAGGTGGATATAAGGTGCAGGTCCTCGTATCCCGGTCAAAGATCGCTCTCCTCTCTTCCAACCAAGGTCGCCCTAACATAATGTATGGGCCTGTTGGCGTACCAAGGTTGCACCATGCACCATCGCAGTAAAGAGTGGAGCCGATCATCCTTTCAAACTCGACAAAAGCAAAATCCCCATCGCGGATAATCTTACCCACCTTGGAGAGGGACTCCACGACATCAAGAGAAACCCAATTATCTGAATCCTTATGAGCAAAATGGAGTCTCGTTGTGGACCCATTGGGTAGGGTAGCTTTAGTAACGAGATGAGTGAAAGCTAATGGTTGGGCCATGAAGGCGTTGGATTGGGCCACAAAGGATGTCCCTTCGGACGCATGGTCTTGGGGAACGGCCATGGGTAGCGGTCATGGACATGCATACACACGGTGACAAGACACTAGACCGACTATGCAAGTTTGGAATGCATGTACACTAAGGACCCTAGACGTAAACCAAGACTCGGTACGGGGCGGAGTTAATCGATCCGAAGATCACTCGCGTAAGTGTGCGGCCTTCTCGATAGGCGTAGCCTAACGTTCGGACAACACCTTTTTATATACTGACTAATGGTATGCAAATGCGACCCAAAAGACACTTTTTTTTTTGACACCCTAGACTCAAACTCGCTCTGATACCAAATTGATGCGGGACGGACCACGGACACGACAAGCTCGCGATCGTCCCTTAACGAGGGAAGCGTCGGATGTGCGCGGTTGAGAAACCGGTAATGAGCTAGGGTGATCGGCTCTCTTTTGTGCCCGGATCGGGTCACGGGACGGTGTCGCACTCTCTCGCAGCAGCGGTAATCAATAGATAAAGCGAGCTAGATATCCCTACACATGCTCTCTAGCAGCGGCATAAACAAATATATATGAAGTAAGCAAAATGCCAAGTAAGGGAGCGAATGCGATACCTCCACGCGCTCGGCGTGGGGAAGACGGACCCGGCCGAAACCCGTACTCCCGGAACAATAATACACAAGATTACATCAATACAAATCACTGCCCACTCCACGCAGGGAGGTAAAAGGCTACACAATGGGGCCCGGGAGGACCAAATTCGGGTTGACGGGCGGCTTCTCGCGTTGATTCGGCAGCACCCGAACTTGTGACGGTGGGGCCCACATGCTGTCCGGAGGGGCCGTGTGAGACCCGACGGCACCGCTGTAGTGGGGACACTTAGGGAAGCGCTTCCCGGGCTGGCGGCACGCTGGTTCGCAGGCCAGAGGCCGGGCGGCTCCGTTCGGCACTGGTCGGAAAAACTGGCCACAGATCGGCAGCTTCTGGTTTTCAGCGCGCGTCCCGACGAGAACGGGCGCTGCGATCAGCCCCGATGTCGAAACGACACGAGACTAACGCCGTTGGAAAGCTAACTTAAAATCCTTCAATCTAGTCCTAGAGATCTGGCCTGGATCTGCACGGATCTGGTCTTTAATAAATTTACAACTTCCTATTGTACAGTAGCTGAACACTCAGATCTGCAATGCTATTCTCTGAGAACTACCTTTGACTGATATGTGAACGTCCGAATATGAAGTGGTGGTCTTCAGCAACATTGTAGGAAATCAAGCTAGAAAAACGGCAAAACTAGTTTGAACAAGTTTGGATGTGGCTACGAATTGATAGGATTTTTGAACTAACAGTGGGTCGGATCTGGAATCTAACTAAAGGCACTGTAGTATAGATAGAACACGAATTTTGAAAAATGGATAGAGGGAGAATCAAACATCAGGAAAAATGGTGGATGTAGGGGATGATGGACAGAACACCCAATAAAATTGGGAGGGTTTGGAAAATTCAAAAAGGTGGTCGGAGATGGGAAACTCAGAGCTGTTATCACTGTAGACAGAGACAAAACAGATCTGGGAATGCAAAATGAACGAAAATGGAAAATTACTAAATGGAGAAGTTTGGAGGTGAAAATTTAGGTGGGGGTGGGGATGCAAGGCAAGAACATACCCTCAAAATTTCAAATCCATATGAGCTCGTGTCTGCCATCTAGAATTCAGGAACTACACCTCTGTCCAGCAGGACAGAAACTTGAAGACGGCTCCGCGGCGGCTCGAAGGTGGCACGAACGGCGGCGACGGCGGCACAGATGATCACCGGAGATAGAGGGTAGGGGATTGAAGATGGAAACCACTCTAGAACTGGAGGTTAGAGGAGAGGAACCAGAGGAGAGAGGAAAGGGGCGCACCAAGTCTCAAGCAATTCACAAAATTTCTGATTTTTCACTAATTTTCACATGAAAATACAACATTTTATATGCTACCAATCTAATCTAATGTACACCCTTGGATCTAGGGAGGGGGATTGAAGGGCTAGGATGAGGTTTGAACAACACACAAAAAAAACATAAAATAATAGGGGAGAGGGGCGCCCCCTTGACCAAGGGGTATGGTAGGTGAAGGTAGGTGACCTACCTTGGACCAATTTAACCACTTGTCTACCCATGTGGCATTTGACATTCAACCCTTCTAGATGGCCACCTAGGATGGTTGACCAGCCCCACATGAGTGACATGGACTAATGGGAAAGGGTTGAGGGCCCCCTTGCTGGTCCTACTAACAAATTACAAAGAAACCCAAACAATCTGTGGGAATGACGCATTGGCTTATAAAGCCGTACAATTACGCATATACTTTCCCGTGGATATACAAATAAACTAAAGACATAAATGCAAAATAAAATGTACATGCTCGGCGTCGATTCCCATCACGGTGCATAGGGTGCTAGCCTGGAGAATTGAAGTTCATACTCCGTGATGTCATCATTCCTTGACGAAGAGAGGTGAACTCCGTAGCCTTTCTTTCTTTGACATGTTCGGAAAAGTACTTAGCACGAAATAGAGTGAGAAAACCGTCCCATGTATAAGGTGCATCAGCCGGATTAGAAGAACCGTAGAACTGCGGAGGGTTTAAGCTCCGAAAATTGTGATTCAAGTCACCAGCCCTTGCCCCTGCGCCTGCCTGGGCCATAGTTTGTAACGCCTGAGTAAGGCCGGCAACAGTTTGTTGCATGCCACCCCAATCTACGCAATGTGCCATTGCAATAATGAGGTACCTGAAAGAAATAATAATTTTTTAATTCTCATGGAATTAGAAAGAGATTAATCTTAAAACTAATTAACTATCCTTTCCCGAGCTCTTCCCAATTCTCGCATGGGTGAGGAAATTTTGATGCGGGACGGACATGCGACTCGACTCCAAGTTGACACGCGACATGGGACTCTAGCTCGCGACTCGTCCCTGGTGAGGGAAACGTTGGACCGTGCGCGGTTGAGAAACCGGCAGTGAGTCTCGGGTATCGGCTTTCCGCGTGTACTCGGATCGAGTCACGGGACGGGTCACACTCACGCTCTCGCATCGTTGATAAAAATAGATATCGAGCTAGTTACTTATCACATGCAGCGGCATATACGAATAAATACGAGTAAAGTAAACGCCGAGTAAGAGAACGAACACGATACCTCCACGCTCCAGGCGTGGGGAAGACGATCCTGGCCAAGTACGGTAACTCCCGGTAACAACGGTTAAAATTTAATTACAGCAGTGAATTATATTACCCACTCCACGCAGGGAGGTAAAGGGCTACAAGTGGGCCCGGGAGGACCGATCCTGGGTTGACGGGTAGCAAGACGAAAGGGCTCTCGGGGTGAACTCGGCCTGCTGGTCCGACTCGGTACTGCGTTGACTCGGTGCTGCGCCGACTCGGTCCTGAGTTGCAGGACAGCAAGCAACGGCTTCCAAAGGGACGGCGTCCCCCTGAGATCTTCTGAAGGCGCCGCTTGGCTGGGACGATGGCAGGACGTACCTGAACGACTATCTGAAGTGGCGGTTCCAGAATTTGACCTTTGGTATTTGTTTGTGAATTTCTCCCGGACTGCTATTTCGGACCTGCACATGGAATAGATTTGCGCGCCTCGGCAGAAAGAATTAATTCTCTCATATCCGGAATCAGATCGAGGTGAGACCAGTGGCGTTGGAAAGAGGACTCATGGGTCTACAACATAAAATTTTTGTAGGTCGATCCAACGAAGGGATGAGAAATGGGAGGCTCTGGAACACTGTGTTGTTTCTGTAGATCTGATTACTGACACTCAGGACAGAAAGGGATCTGCCTGAAACTGACTTTTGACCGGTGGGTATGAGAATTTTATGGGTGCTGCGAAAATTACTGGTGGAAGGGGTGGATGTTAGGAACACCTGAGAAGTTTTATGGATTTTCTAAAAATTGATAAGGGGGTGGGAAAAATATGAAAAGGGAACACTATCCCGCAGATCTGCAAACTAGCAGATTACTGAGGGGAAGAACAAAAATATTGGAAAAATACCAAACGAAGGCCAAATGGCACGAAATTTAAACTGGAGACTAGGGGAGAGAGGGAGAACAAGCCCTCAAAGTTTGTGAGCGATCAGAAAATAATATAAAAATATAAAATTATGGGAGTGAGGTCCTATCCTGATTGGGACACAGCTCCGGCGATGGCGGTGCGTTGGTGGCACGAACGGAAGGCGGCGGCGGCGGAGCTGAGCGTCGCACTCCAGGAGGTGGTGGTGGAGAGGCTTCACACGTCTGAAAGGAGAGCTCTCACAGCTCTAGAGGGGAAGAGAGGGGTGCCCTTGGGCCAATTGAGCAAATAATGGAATTTCCTTCATTAATGCTAAGTAAATCACAAAATACAAGGTATTTATAAGAAAGGTAAAAAGACCTAAACTAACCTCAGATCTAAATTTGGTGAGGGGTAAAAGGGGGAGTTCACATTTAATTCCTCATGTGTTTTGACTCAATTAAAATAAAAATATAAAACCTATTAAACAAATATAAATGGGGATGGCATCCTGGACTTTAAGGGTTGGAATATTTGACTTTTTAATCCAATTGTCCCCTTGAATGGTCAAGCCATCTAGAAGCCCACCTTGGACCTTTGACTGGCCCCACATGGGCCCTAAGGCTTAGGTGGACCAATAGGGAAGGAGATGGGGGCCCCTTGCTGGTCCGACTGAACTTTTACATAAAAACCCTAAGATCCTTAAGGAAGAACAAATTGGCTTATAAAGCCTTACAATTGCAAAGACACTTCCCAAGGATATAAATTTAAATTAAAAGGACACAAATATAAAAATAAAAGTTAGTGCCCGGTGTTGATTCCCATCAATTCTCTCCAGGTGGGAAGAACTCGACCCCGTCGAGTAAGGGGTGCGGCTACTCGAGTAGCTCTTGCGGATCCGTCACCGAACCTAGAAGCACGGAGTACGCTCCACTCCAAGTAATCGACACATGCTCATCCCGTATAGAGTTGATATGCTCACGCTGCTGGGGAATGAGTCTAGAGGTGGACACTCCGGGGTGGGGTCACTCTCAAATGAAGGAAGCAGCTCAAAGACTCACTAGGAATCACCGATGTGTCCCTTATGTGACTAGATCCGATATGTAGAGGTAGAGCCGATCCCAAAGTCCGACAAGTATCGCACTCGAAAGGGAATGACAACGCGAGCGTACAAAAGATCGACTCGACTCGACACATGCATGTACAGACATACGAGACCCTAGACAAACCTATTGTTAGTCCGACCCATCCATATGCAAAGGTTGACCAGGACATCCAAATGTGTGCCATGCATGCATTTGACGTAACTGGAGGTTAACGTCATGGTGGACTCCCAGACATCCTACGATGCACCAATCATGGACATTGGGCTTGGATGTGGGAAGTCCGGGAGGTTCGGGTAGTTTAGGTGGGCCGGGGGAACCAAAGTCTTCATTACCCCCGAATGATGGTTTAGACCTATTGCCATGTGAAGGTTGCCAGGCCCGAGTGGGAGGGGTGTAGTAGTGGACTCCCTCAAAGAAGTGAAGTATATATGGTGAGTCTAGGGGTCCACTAGGGAATGGGTCAAAGGGATCAAAGAAGGTATGACCCCTTGTGGTGGGTTCCCACAAGTCACGGTCCCATGTGTGGTAGTCGTGAAGGTGTGGATGATCACCTTCATGCATTGTGGTAGGTGGGACGGTGATCATGTGTAGAAAATAAGATTCCTCCCTTGGGCAAAAGGGAATGAAGTCGGGCTCGGCCGGCATAGGGAGGAATAGAAGAATCTCTGTGGTGACACAACCCACGGTGCACACGGAGGTAATGGACCCTAAGGCCGGATGGGTGAAGCTAAGACTAGTGGGTTGGTTGAAGCCTCGGGCCAATGAGTGCGTCAACGTCCATTGCCGGTGTAGACCCATAATAAGGTCACCCAAGGTATCAACATGGTGACTAGACCGAAATGTCGTGTGGTAGGAGTTGATGGGCACTATAAGTAAGGTGGGGTCCAGGGTGGATAGCAAGGTGGGGTAGGGACCAAGCCATCCTTGAGCCAGCTAAGAAGCGGCTCAGCTATGAAAAGTGTTCCCGTTAGAAACACGGGTGGCTCGGGATGAGGTGAGTCCAAATGAGATGGCTCCGAACAAAGATGTGAGGGTGGCGGCAAAGGAGCTCTCATGGGCGAGGAAGGCATGTCCTTCTAGAGGGGAAGTGGTCCTTGGGATCCCGTAGGTGGGGCCGGGTAGGGGCTACGGGCTATGGCCTCCCTAGGCTCGAGTATGGCTACCTCCTGCCTCGGAGGTGGGCAAGGGAAGACCAACGACTCAAAATAAGCGCACCTCCTATCCACCCATTCCAAAATCATTTGCACAATTCGGCAATGGTATGGGTTGGAGTATGGGTATCACGGTGGACTCGCCCGTAATCAACTGACCTAGGCTTGGGTCGGGGCTCATCTAAGAGCGGGGCTCCTTGCCTCCGATTATGACCCACTTGGTTGGAAGTGAGTTGGTGGGGTCGACTGGAGGTGTGACCCACGGGGTTGGAAGTAAATGGGTGGGACGGGTTGGAAGGAACCGGATGGGTAAGCTAGACCCTCCTAAGCTCTCTCTTCATGTCCCACCATGATTCAATGGGCCATTGCCTCCTAACCTCTCTCAAGCCTTCGATGTCTCTCCACTTTTCGGCCGCCTCATGGAGGAGCCTCTCCTTGGAAAAATAGAATTGCCCGGCTTCGGACATAGTATAACAATCAAAGTATGTGTCCATGGCAGCCTCCCACTTGAGGTAGTCGCCCGGGTCATTGGAGCCATAAAAATCCGAGGCTTCGGGCCTACGGAAGTGGAGAGGGTGGTTGCCAAGTCCATAGGTGTGCCAACGGTCATATCGCATGGGTGATCGAGATTCAAAAATGGGGAACTACAAGACGGACATGCTGACACTTGGACAAGACATTAGACACGACTATGCAAGGTTGGAATGCACTAACTAATGAACACTAAGGACCCTAGACTTAAACTAAGATCCGGTACGTTGGCGGAGTTACGGGATCCGAAGATCCTCTCGTGCAAGTGTGCGGTCTTCCTGATAGGCGTAGTCTAACGTTCGGACAACACCTTTTAATATACCGAATATGGTATGCGATGCAACCTTGGACCAACTTAAACTTAGACTCGACTTAAATGACTCTTTTTTTGGGTTTTATTTAGTAAAACTACCCTAGACTCAAACCGACTCTCTGATACAAAATTGATGAGGGGCGGACATGCGACTCGACTCCAAGTTGACACGCGACATGGGACTCTAGCTCGTGACTCATCCCTAGTGAGGGAAATGTTGGACCGTGCGCGGTTGAGAAACCGGCAGTGAGTCTCAGGTATCGACTTTCCGCGTGTACTCGGATCGAGTCATGGGACATGTCACACTCACTCTCTCGCAGCGGTGATAAAAATAGATATCGAGCTAGTTACCTATCACATGCAGCGGCATATACGAATAAATACGAGTAAAGCAAACGCCGAGTAAGAGAGCGAACACGATACCTCCACACTCTGGGCGTGGGGAAGATGATCCCGGCCAAGTACGGTAACTCCCGGTAACAACGGTTAAAATTTAATTACAGCAATGAATTATATTGCCCACTCCACGCAGGGAGGTAAAGGGCTACAAGTGGGCCCGGGAGGACAGATCCTGGTTGACGGGCAGCAAGATGGAAGGGCTCTCGGGGCGAACTCAGCCTGCTGGTCCGACTCGGTACTACGCCGACTCGGTGCTGCGCCGACTCAGTCCAGAGTTACAGGACAGCAAGCAACGGCTTCCAAAGGGACGCCGTCCCCCTGAGATCTTCTGAAGGCGCCGCTTGGCTGGGACGATGGCAGGATGTCCTTGAACGACTATCTGAAGTTGCGGTTCTAGAAGTTGACCTTTGGTATTTGTTTGTGAATTTCTCCCAAACTACTATTTCGGACCTGCACAGGGAATAGATTTACGCGCCTCGGTGGAAAGAATTAATTCTCTCAGATCCGGAATCATATTGAGGTGATACTAGCGGCGTTGGAAAGAGGACTCCTAGATCTAAAACATATAATTTTTGAAGGTAGATCCAACAAAGGGATGAGAAATGGAAGGCTCTAGAACACTGTGTTGTTTCTATGGATCTGATTACTGACACTCAGGACAGAAAGGGATGTGCCTGAAACTGACATTTGACCGGTTGGTAGGGGAATTTTATGGGTGCTGCGAAAATTACTGGTGGAGGGGGTGTATGTTAGGAACACCTGAGAAGTTTTATGGATTTTCTAAAAATTGATAAATGGGTGGGAAAAATATGAAAAGGGAACACTATCCCGCAAATCTGTAAACTAGCAAATTACTGAGGGGAGGAACAAAAATATTGGAAAAACACCAAACGAAAGCCAAATGGCACAAAATTTAAACTGGAGACTAGGGGAGATAGGGAGAACAAGCCCTCAAAGTTTGGACTCGATCAGACCTAAATAAAAAATTATAAAATTATGGGATTAAGGTCTTATCCTGATTGGGACAGAGCTCCGGCGATGGCGGTGGCGGCGCATTAGCGGCACTAACGGAAGGCGGCGGCGGCAGAGCTGAGCGTCGCACTCCGGGAGGTGGTGGTGGAGAGGCTTCACACCTCTGAAAGGAGAGCTCTCACAGCTCTAGAAGGGAAGAGAGGGGTGCCGTTGGGCCAATTGAGCAAATAATGGAATTTCCTTCATTAATGCTAAGTAAATCACAAAATACAAGGTATTTACAAGAAAGGTAAAAAGACCTAAACTAACCTCAGATATAAATTTGGGGAGGGGTAAAATGGGGAGTTCACATTTAATTCCCCATGTGTTTTGACTCAATTAAAATAAAAATATAAAACCTATTAAACAAATATAAATGGGGATGTCATCCTCCACTTTAAGGGTTGGAATATTGGACTTTTTATTCCAATTGTCCCCTTGAATGGTCAAGCCATCTAGAAGCCCACCTTGGACCTTTGACTAGCCCCACATGGGCCCTAAGGCTTAGGTGGACCAATGGGGAAGGAGATGGGGGCCCCTTGCTGGTCCGACTAAACTTTTACACAAAAACCCAAAGTCCTTAAGGAAGAACAAATTAGATTATAAAGCCTTACAATTGCAAAGATACTTCCCAAGGATATAAATGTAAATTAAAAGGACACAAATACAAAAATAAAAGTTAGTGCCCGGTGTTGATTCCCATCAAATTTCTTCCTTAGTTCATAGGTAGGGGTCCTTAAACCTTGGACTTATCTTATGACATGACTTTTTTCCCTAAGTCCTGAGACTTAGGCTCTGATACCAGCTTAACTGTCACGTCCCGAGCCTTTTATTACAGCGGAAGACTAGCTCGAGGAACGCGAATAGCCGACATGGTAAGCCTCTTGCAAGTAAGAACGATCAGAGCGCAAGACAATCACACATAAGATGCAATTGCATAATAGTTTAATCAAACTCCAACTTTATTTCATTAATAATCGAAATATCCAAATACAATGACTTTTCAACCTTTACTAACCTATCAGACTAAAGGAAAAAGGGAATTACAAAGACTCGATCTAAACATTATTGACTTTCCTAAGTCTTCACTCTCAATTTGATATGACTTTTACTCGCTCTCGGACCCGCTACTTGTATAACTCGAATCCGAATTCGTATCACTTCCATCTCCTGAAAAGATTGGAAAATAGGTTATGAGTACACTTGCCCAGTAGGTATCTTCGCATCAACATGATTAGTAATATTTAAGTAATTAGCATTTTAGCTCTGAAGAAATAAGGTAAAATCATGCGAATGCGATCAATCATGCGATTAAACCAAAGTAACAAGATGATCATGTAAGATAGAATGAGCAAGCATGAATGTAACAAGAATATGATATGGCCTTTCATGAACAAGAATGTACTAGAAAGTCATGTATCAATCAAGAATGTACTCTTCACTTAGTAGCAAGTACTTTGTGAATTTCTGTGGAATAATATGTAACAAGCTAGAAAGTCATGTACCTGTCGTGGATTTTCATTTTACGAGCAGTGGATCTTCACTTATTTATCGAGAAAGTACTCCCAGCGTAATGCGACGCCAGTAGCATCATACCCCATGGTTTATAATAGTATGTTTCCGACAATCAGTCCAGGGGACTAGCATAGAGCCCTTGAACATAATCAGTGCTCGGTCCGCATCTTCAAGTATAAATCAAGCTACTTCCACGCATGTAAACAATATGGCCAAGCATGTATAATTTCAACGATAGGTTCAAGATAAAGTAATCCATCATAGGAATGCTTCTATTTGAATTAAAGAATTTCAATGAACATATTAAAAATAGGTTATGCCATGAAAATAAATCGGCAGCATAACGGTTCATTTCTTAACTTTCATAATTTAAGATTAAGTATCTTGAACAATATGACAAGTCCTAGACCATCAATAATATATCTAGGAACTTTGGAATATCAACCCTTGGGTCAAACCTCGGGTTAAATCACTCAAGAACTGTGACGGTCAAGTAATGGGCCGTTACATCAACGTGACGGTCTATAATTGGGCCGTTACAATAGATCGAATCCAGAAAGAATAATTGGACTCAGTGAATGTGGCGGTTGTATACTGGACCGTTAGATGAGCCTGATAGTCTAGTGTTAGGCCGTCACATAGTAAAAACCAGAAAACATCGATAGTGCTTTCTAATCAATTGAGCTTTAAAGGTACAACCAACTCGACGTCCTAGTGGAAAACTCAGGCTCACGGAGAATTACGGAGGCCTTGAAACCAGATTTCTTAATCCATTGGAAGGAATATACAATAGAGAGGTCCTCAAGTTCAAGAGTATGTTCCTATAGTGCAAAAGTGAGAACTAATGGTCATATACCGGAATATATGCCATATACTTTAGAGAACTGAGTCTATAGATAGAAAGAATGTGTAACAATGTGAATCCATGATAAAACTCCGTCAATAAATCAGTAAAATCATGTTTTAATACAAAACTATAGAGTTTTAGCAATGAAATTAACATGTACTTTAAAATAACTAAAGTGCTGTAAACATACATGAATCAATTTCTAAACTCAAAGTTATGAAAAATAGGTCAAACTTAGATAACTAGGCTTATTCATAAGTAAATTTGACTATTTTTAACTCTGTCTCGGGTTGACAGAACACAGTTATTCTGACGGTCGAACATGGGCGCATCATAGGACTGTGACGGTTTATCGTGGAGCCGTTAGAGTGTTGTAATGCTCCGGTTATGGTCCGTCAGAGATAACAGAGTAGCTTAAGTATAACAGGGAGTGTGACGGCTTATCGTAAGGTCGTTACGTCCCTCTGACGGTCTAACTAAAGGCCGTTATAGTCTTGTTGACAGGAAAGTAAAAAGATAAAAGACTATGCCTTGAAACATGTCATGCTTTGAAAAGACTTAACTAATCTAGTCATGATAAAACCAAGTATAGTCCATCTAGATGCATAGGTTGGAGTGAATGAATAAGAGAATATCTTTTATCTTTATTTAAGGCTAAAGACATGCATGTATGTATAGACTTACTAAAACATGAAATTCAAAGTCTATGATGCATGGAATCCATCAAAACCAGAGGTCCTTTATCCCTAACATGATATTCTTGCCATTCATGAGATGACCTACCTCTTTATTGGGCTTTCAACTTTCAATTTGGGACTGCAAGACACGCTCTAGTTCTTTCCTTCCAATGAGTTTTCAGCAAATTCACGTCGCTTTAACTTCTCAATCTCTTGACCTAACGACGTGAAATTTTGAGGGTAAGAAGGTGAAACTAAGGGGAACAGAAAGTTCTAAAGACACTTAGGCTAAATACCTCATTTTGGTGCTCTAATATCCTGATCTTCAGCAGACTTTTGCTCAGATTCCTGGGTTGCTATGGTCGAACCAGCAACTTTGGAAGCTTCAAACTTCTTGTGTAGTTGATCTTCTAGCATGAAATTTTGAGGAAGATTAGTCCTATGTATAAGGAATAAAAGTTCTACAGAACTTACCCGAAATGCTATCTCCTTACCTTAGTTCCACGCGAGCCAATGTAAGGGTCACGCAGGTCAAAACTAGGGTCTATTTATAGGGTTTTGCTATAGTCTTGTGGATTAGATCGATTCTAGAGTCCTTGTTAAGGCTTAGACCGACTTCTGAGAGTCCTTAACATATTTACTAGTCCTTCCATCTCGATCCCAAAGTGATAAACTAGTAAAAATCTAATCTTTTTGCTTGCTCTTCCATTCACAGAACTGACAGAGTGTAACGGTCGCGTATTAGCACGTTACATGACTGTGGCGGTCGCACGATAGACTGCTACATCCACCGTTCGCAGAATTCAACTTAATTCAAACTCTTTAATTGTTTTATCCACATAATTATCTAATTAAATGGTATTTATCCTTAAAATTTGCGAATAAGCTAAATAACCTTCTAGAATATGGGCCAAACTTAATGGGCTTGGTCTTTACACCTTTTCGGGTTTTTTTTATCAAAGCTGGACTAATATTTTAACATAATTGGGCCTTATAATCAGTTTAAGCTTTATAAATTCCTAATAAATTATAGAAAATTCTTAAAATAATCTAGAAATTATTTATATGAATTTTGGGGCACTACAAGCTCACACACATCAAACCATGAAAACATCGAGTTTCGGAAAGCTGGAAGGTACGCGGTTAAAATTGGGCCACTTAAGGTCACACACGAGGCCGTTCAAAGATGACCGGGCCGAAGAACGACTCAGCTGAAGCTAAGTGGATACACAGTCTCAAATGGGCTGCTCTATAAAAGAACGGTCGAAATTGAGCCGCTGAACCAAAATGGGCGGTTCACAATACGCCGTCCAATTCAAGAAGAAAAGGAGCCCATGAAGAAGGCTACATGGGTTGGAATGGGCCGCGCATTAATTGAGCGGTCGGATGATAGTCCGCTCCAGTAACTAAATGGGCCAGTCTTGGCCGTTCAGTAGCTGGGCCAAGCAAGATAGAGAAAGCTACCGAAAAGGGCTCCTAGGCCACCATAGGCATGGTGGAACTGAATCAGGGTTCAACCCACGATTCTTAGGTCAGCCTAGAGGCTCTGGGTGGACTTAACAGGGCCTGGTCGCAAAACAATCGAGGATAATCGACCAGCACAACTTGGCATTTAACCAGTGATACGCGGTCTTAACCAGGCCGCTCAATGGCAT
Source organism: Amorphophallus konjac (assembly GCA_022559845.1). NCBI lineage: Eukaryota > Viridiplantae > Streptophyta > Magnoliopsida > Alismatales > Araceae > Amorphophallus > Amorphophallus konjac. The sequence continues at coordinate 150,010,334 of CM040118.1, forward strand.
ACAATGGCCTGATATAAGCCGCTTATTAATCAAACGGTCAGATCCAGGCCGCGTAGGGACTCGAACAGTTCCATATGGACCGTGAATCTGGACAGTGACAAGCAAGCGATTCGATAGAGACAAGCAAGCGATCCGGTCGAGTTCACAGGTGCAGGCCTTGAGATACAACCTGCCCAGCGTCCTAGTGAGAATCCCAGGCTCGCGGGGGCTTACGAAGGCCTCATAATGGAGGTTCTAGTCCGACGGAAGGAATATCCGGCGGAGAGTTCCAACCATTACAAGAAATAAAGGCTAGAAATCATCGAAAAATGAGTGTACAGCGGTCAGTCAATTCCACCGGAGTAGAATGACTGTCAACAATCCTAGTATCATTAGTTCATTCTCCTTTATAACAAGTTTGAGGTTAACTTTATTGGAATGATGGATAACATCATGAGAGAGTAACTAAGCAAGAAAAATTATAATTTCTTAACTTCTAATTAACATGTAGGTTGCTAAATTACTATTATCATTAGTTAACGAAGATAAATCATGCTAGAACAAGAACAAAACATTCGGCGGAACAACGCGGTTCGTACAAAACCGCTCAGAGGCCTCAGCAGTCGGTCGATAGTCCGTTCAATCCCTAGAGCCAGGGGGCCAGACGGGGTTTGAGCGGTCTATCGAGCGGCCGCGGGGGTCTCCGCACAGTCTGGATATGGCCGCTCTGATCATGAGAGATTCAAAACGCAAGAATAGTAAACGGTTAATCACTGGCAGTCGATATCGACCACACGGTCTATCGAGGGGTCGTTCATAATAGGGCGGTTCCTGTTGGACCGCGCTAAGGTCACCCTACCCGCCTCCGGCGAGCTCGGCTATGGTTATCAAAAACGGCTAAATACACATCAGAGAAAGCATGAAAATTGGGTATTTTATAATCAATGGATCGAGAACATGATGATGCATAGCATGGCATGATCAATTTAAGGTTAAAGTCTGCTAATCCCCACATTAATCAAGGGTAACAAGGAAAAACCCTAATTTTGACATGCTTCCTCTACAATGATAAATGCTCTGATGATGCTAGATCGATTTTAGGGCTTTTAGTATCAAATGAAAGAGAGCTTAAAGACGCACAAAGTGATGTATTTTACTTAATCTTTAGCCCGAGGAAACCTACCTATTTGGGAAGAAGAAGGGAAGACGCGCTCGCCGGAACCCTAATACACGCCGCCACCAAACGCCCGTATTCGCCTAGGTTCGACCACGATCGCCCACGCCACCTGTTGAAAAATTAAAAGGAGGTCTAGGGCTACGAAAGCCCTCTATTTATAGAGCCTATAGGTCATTCTAGGGATCGAATTGGACTCGAGAGTCCAAGGAGAAAAAATCGGCAAAAAACTCGCACTCGATCATATCCGCGCCGCCACCGTCGAATGGGAGCTTCTAGAGGTTAGGGTTTCAGAGGGGAAAAGAGCTCCTAGGGTTTATCTATCAAATGGGCCTAGTTTGGGCTAGAATGGTTGAGAAATGGGCTCGAATTTGGTCAATTAAGGTCGGGCTATTAAGAACAATATTTTGGCTAAAAACTCCTTAATTCGGTCTAATTAAATTTTTATTAGGGGTCGGCTCAGTTGACATTATAGTTAAACACTTCGTTCTCTACAAGATATGATTTTTTCCATATTTTTAGAAATTAGTCAAAACTTCAGCCTACAGGTGAAATTCAATTAATTTAATTTATTCTTATTAAATTCAATTCATCGTAGAAAAATTCGATTGCATCTTGGAATATGAAAGTCTTTTTATGGTGATTGTAGAAAAAAAATTATTGATATAATTTTGGCCACTTTCAAAAATAGATAATATTCTTTAATTAAGAAAATCATTGAAGTCATTAAATAACAAGGAGATATCTTTAATTCCAATACATATTTCAAAATTTTTCTTTTCTATTTTATTATTTAATCGAGGTGTTACATCCTCCCCCACTTTAAAGAATTTGGTCTCCAAATTCGTGGGACGTCATTATCTATTCACAAAATAATATGATAATCACACCGCTAATGGAATGTAAAAGAATTTTAACTATAGTTAAAGATAAGGGAGAATGATACCTTATATAATTCTTCATTTGATAGAAATCAGTTGTAATTTGCTTGTGGAAGTAGCTTAGGGCAATTAGCCATTACATGTTCTTTGTTTCCGCAACGAAGACACGCTCCGCTCCTTCGCCAACACTCCTTGATTAGATGACCAACTTTGTGACAGTGAAAATATTTTATTTGTGAAAGGTTATGCCTTTTCTTCTTATTACTTCGAATCTTCTTACGATGGACTCGCCACCTTCTAACGAAACCGAACGTTAGCTTACTCGTAGATCCTCTTGCTTTCATTTCAAAAAGGTCTTTGATACCTGCAAAAATTTATAAAGTTAACATATTTATCACCCTTACGCATGGCGTTACACAATCTTATACATATTTTATTACCTAATCCGAGACACTACCCAATCTCACAAGGTGACAACAGGGATGACACGGGTCCTATAACTTAGGGTAACCCATACTTATAGACAAGAACCTAGAACTCAAACGACCGAGGCTCTGATACCACTTCTGTCACGTCCCGAACCGATAGCAGCGGGAAGCAGCGTTCGGAACGTACAGCGAAACAGTCATGATAACGAGAGAAAAATAAATAAACACAAATAGACACATGGAGGCCATACAATTTAATAAAAATATATTTTTATTGATGATTAAAATTTTAAATTTTCTGTTTGGACTCAATAAAAGACACAAGGAAGAGAAAATGACAAGACTCACTATCCTATCTACACTCACGAAAATAAAAAGATAGACACCGGTCTCTAAAATCTCCAGCTTCACTCGATCACGCTGTCTCGATCCCAATTACAAGCGTTCCATCTACCGCGTTACTTGAAAAGGGTGGAAATTAGGGGTGAGCAAGAAGCTCAGTAGGAATTACACTCTATCATCAGGCATAATTTACGTAATTAACCATTTCATGAATGCATGAATAACACGAGAAAACAAATAAGCATGATAACAAGATAACTAGCACGGTAAAGATTGCAAGTCACGATAGCAAGAACAAATAATCAAAACTTCAAGTGAATGGCCACATATCAAGTCTAGTCAAGTCGAGTCATGCAAGTAAGTACTTCATGCTTTCAAACACGAATAGCAAGTTCACGAGAATGTGGAATGTCGTAGACCCAACATGCTAGATAGTACTCAGTGCCAAATGCCACACCTAGTCATTCACCTCCCCGAGGATCAAGTACTTTTCAGGTGCGCCTCCCAGGACCAGACTGGGCCCTTTAATGTGTTTGCCTTGGCATTGATTTTGATTGGATCATAGATCCAACGAAATCTAGACACCCACAATGTTTGATGGCCAAGAGTTCCAAGATCGAGTTCATGTAGTCAAGGTAAAGTGCATAAGAATATTGATTTTCCTGTTATTCCAAATAATAAGCTCTTTGATCAAGAGGAAAAGTCATTCAAAGAAATGACTTAGAATTAATAATGTCATCAATAGACCGAACAATAGGTCCCAACTCAAGGAACCATAGCCTGGATAGGCTAGAGTAGCTCACACACATCAAACCATGAAAACATCGAGTTTCGGAAAGCTGGAAGGTACGCGGTCAGAATTGGGCCGCTTAATACAGAACGGTCACACACAGGGCCGTTCAAAGATGACCGGGCCAAAGAACGACTCAGCCGAAGCTAAGTGGATACACGATCTCAAATGGGCCGCTCTATAAAAGAACGGTCCAAATTGAGCCGCTGAACCAAAATGGGCGGTTCACAATACGCCGTCCAATTCAAGAAGAAAAGGAGCCCATGAAGAAGGCTACACGGGCTGGAATGGGCCGCGCATTAATTGAGTGGTCAGACGATAGTCCGCTCCAATAACTAAACGGGCCGGTCCTGGCCATTCAGTAACTGGGCCAAGCAAGATAGAGAAAGCTACCCAAAAGGGCTCCTAGGCCACCATAGGCATGGTGGAACTGAACCAGGGTTCAGCCCACGATTCTTAGGTCAGCCTAGAGGCTCTGGGTTGACTTAACAGGGCCTGGTCACAAAACAATCGAGGATAATCGACCAACACAACTTGGCATTTAACCAGTGATACGCGGTCTTAACCGGACCGCTCAATGGCATACAACGGCCCGATATAAGCCGCTTATTAATCAAACAGTCAGATCCAGGCCACGTAGGGACTCGAACGGTTCCATATGGGTCGTGAATCTGGACAGAGACAAGCAAGCAATCCGATAGAGACAAGCAAGCGATCCGGTCGAGTTCACAGGTGCAAGCCTTGAGATACAACATGCCCGGCGTCCTAGTGGGAATCCCAGGCTCGCGGGGGCTTATGGAGGTCTCATAATGGAGGTTCTAGTCTGACGGAAGGAATATCCGGCGGAGAGTTCCAACCATTACAAGAAATAAAGGCTAGAAATCATCAGAAAATGAGTGTACAGCGGTCAGTCAATTCCACCGGAGTAGAATGACTGTCAACAATCCTAGTATCATTAGTTCATTCTCCTTTATAACAAGTTTGAGGTTAACTTTATTGGAATGATGGATAAGATCATGAGAGAGTAACTAAGCAAGAAAAATTATAATTTCTTAACTTCTAATTAACATGCAGGTTGCTAAATTACTATTATCATTAGTTAACGAAGATGAATCATGCTAGAACAAGAACAAAACATTCGGCGGAACAGCGCGGTTCGTACAGAACCGCTCAGAGGCCTCAGCAGCCAGTCGATAGTCCGTTCAATCCCTAGAGCCAGGGGGCCAGACGGGGTTTGAGCGGTTTATCGAGGGGCCGCGGGGGTCTCCGCACGGTCTGGATATGGCCGCTCTGATCATGAGAGATTCAAAACGCAAGAATTGTAAACAATTAATCACTGGCCGTCGATATCGACCACACGGTCTATCGAGGGGCCGTTCATAATAGGGTGGTTCCTGTTGGACCACGCTAAGGTCGCCCTGCCCGCCTCCGACGAGCTCGGCTATGGTTCTCAAAAATGGCTAAATACACATAAGAGAAAGCATGAAAATTGGGTATTTTACAATCAATGGATCGAGAACATGATGATGCATAGCATGGCATGATCAATTTAAGGTTAAAGTCTGCTAATCCCTACATTAATCAAGGGTAACAAGGAAAAACCCTAATTTTGACATGCTTCCTCTAAAACGATAAATACTCTGATGATGCTAGATCGATTTTAGGGCTTTTTGTATCAAATGAAAGAGAGCTTAAATACGCACAAAATGATGTATTTTACTTAATCTTTAGCTCGAGAGAAACCTACCGATTTGGGAAGAAGAAGGGAAGACGCGCTCGTTGGAACCCTAATACACGCCACCACCAAACGCCCGAATTCGCCTAGGTTCGACCACGATCACCCACGCCACCTGCTGGAAAATCAAAAGGAGGTCTAGGGCTGTGAAAACCCTTTATTTATAGAGCCTATAGGTCATTCTAGGGATCGAATTGGACTCGAGAGTCCAAGGAGGAAAAATCGGCAAAAAACTCGCACTCGATCATATCCGCGCCGCCACCGTCGAATGGGAGCTTCTAGAGGCTAGGGTTTTAGAGGGGAAACGAGCTCCTAGGGTTTATCTATCAAATAGACCTGGTTTGGGCTCGAATGGTTGAAAAATGGGCTCGAATTTGGTCGATTAAGGTCGGGCTATTAAGAACAACGATTTTGGCTAAAAACTCCTTAATTCGGTCTAATTAAATTTTTATTAGGGGTCGGCTCAGTTGACATTATGGTTAAACACTTCGTTCTCTACAAGATATGATTTTTTTTCATATTTTTAGAAATTAGTCAAAACTTCAGCCTACGGGTGAAATTCAATTAATTTAATTTATTCTTATTAAATTCAATTCATCGTAGAAAAATTCGATTGCATCTTGGAATATGAAAGTCTTTTATGGTGATTGTAGAAAAATAATTATTGATATAATTTTGGCCACTTTCAAAAATAGATAATATTCTTTAATTAAGAAAATCATTGAAGTCATTAAATAACAAGGAGATATCTTTAATTCCAATACATATTTCAAAAATTTTCTTTTGTATTTTATTATTTAACCGGGGTGTTACACGTAAGGTGAATATTGATAGGGCTTGGCCCGATATCGAACCCACCGTCCCCAGGGGCGTTGTGGTGGTCACGGGTTGCATGCCCCTCGCAGGCCAGTCCTCGGGGCCTCTTATCCCTATTGGCCGTCTCTTTGCCGGATTATGAGTTGACTATGGGTCGTGTACCCCTTGTAGGCCAGTCCTCGGGGACCTCACCCCCTCATTAGTTGCCTTGTCCACTTACTCTAAACCCACGAAACTATGGTGCCCCTCGTAGGCTAGTACTCGGGGTATCCTGTCCGATTGGGATCTGCTAGCTGCCTCCGTGCCGACCGGCTGATTAGGGGCTTACTCCACACGTGAGTATGACCCTGTTTCTCCCCTGCGACCTTTCAGGGACGGGGGAGATGCTGCCAAAATTCTGTCAGGTTTCTTAATCAATAAAGTTACCTCCAGTGAATTGGTCTTAATAAAGCATAAGTTCTCGAGTAATAAACCGCCGTGCTCGAGTATGAACCTTGCACTGGCTTATACCTTTGCTCCTGGAGAGTCCTGGACTTCAATTAATAAAGCAATCATCCCAATTAACCTCCAAATCTTCAACAACACATTAATAAACCAAAATAGTTTCAAAATTCATCAAAAATCTGCTAAAACGGCGTGGTCTTAATCCGGCGCGCCCTAATACGGCGTGGTACCCCCCCGTCGGAATAGCACTAGACTCATGTTTTCTTTGATTTCAACTGGCTCGTTCCCAGCTCACCCTAAACTGGTGCACCCCAAGGCCACCGCGTCGGTTTAACATTTGTTATGACCGCGCCGGATTAAGATCATTTGCCTACTCTTGGCCGCGCCGAGGAAACCTATCCCTACGCGTGCTCACGCCGATTTTAAACAATTATACTGATCTAATCACTCACTCATCCTCGGAGCGATCTTCGCCTCCCAAGATCGGGATTAATAAACCCTAACCAATAACAAATTGAATAATAGGAGGGCTATTCAGGTCTGAATCATCTAATTATCATACTATTATTATCATGTCCATAGCGTCATGCTTTTGTTATCATGCTTATATCACCACTTTCGTCTCCCTTGGTGGAGATTAATAAATTTGATTGATCAATGTTGATTATCATAACTCTATTGCCATGCTTAGCATAACCATAAGTATCATGCATGCATGGTTGCATAGACCCTCAGGTATATCAAATGGCACTGACGAAAGTCTGGGTTACGCCCGACCGGAAGTCTTTGCTATGCGCGATGGTGGTCTTCAGGCCTACGTCCTCCGCCATGTATCGAGGGTCTCCAATTTAATGATCCATGCCTCCCTTGCATGATGGATAAAGAGCATCTCATGTGACATTGTTACAGTCATACTCTTGCATCTTGCTTCGGCCTCGAGCGGCCCGCTATCTCGGTAATTAATCAAAGGTTTTCTCTTTTATGGGGGATGTAATTAATGCCATAACCTTTATAGTATGGCGGACTGCTGGTCCCGACCCGAATCTCACTCTCGCCCTACAAGGGTAAGAATGAGCGCACAATAAACTCGTCACTCATGTGACTGGCACGCCTGCGTGGTCAACTAATCAGTTGGTTATTTATTAATTAACTGGTTGATTGACCCAACAAAATAAATCCGATCGAATAAGTCTGGCACGCTCGGTGGGACTTGTACAATAAAATACCCCTGGTAAAAATAAAACAACCCAACAAGTCTGGCACGCCCGGTGGGACCAGTGTCAGCTTTCATTTTTTGCCAAGATATGTGGGCCCCGAGGCCTTCCCAAAGACTACTCATCATTGCTTGTCTTGCGTTTGCAGGCAAACAATGGCATGAACTGGACTAACTGGTGTTAGCTTCGGCCCCGCGATCGTCGCCGGCCACGCTGAACACGGGTACTTGACGGTGCCCACTGTCTTGGGATCGTTCCCTGCTGCTGTAGGCTTCCCCAACTTCTTGGGGTTGGCCTTTGTGGACATGCTACAAGTGGAGTCCTGGGAACCTACCGAGGAGGCTGTGAAGAAGGTCGAGGCCTTGAAGGCTCGATGCTCTGCGGGCTCGACCAAGAGTCCGGTTCCGGTCTCCAGCTACCTGGTGCACCACGTCACCCATGGGGCTCGCCCCATCCCTGCCAAGAATACCGGAGGACGCCAGCGCAGAGGCTTCCGGTAGAACACTGCTCCTGTCACCGCATGCCTCTCGGTGTCCGACAAGTCCATGCTTATCGGTGGACTTCGCGTCTTCTTAGACGGACGCGACGCCCAGGTGGTCCCGGATTGGGTCGTCCCCACCATACAAGTTCACAACTCCTATCAAGCACTCTCTAGAAGGAGAGATGAGAAAGAAGAAGCCGGCCACCATGGCCGTGAGAAGCTGGCCCCTAGGCCGAAGAAATTCAAGTAGGTTTGGGTCCCTAAAATGACCCAGCCCGCCTACCAGGTCACACCAACCCGTCACCGCCCTACATGTGATGGAATGAGGATGAAGAAGGAAAGGGGTCCGACCCCAAGGAATGAAGAGACAGTTGTGGATTTTCCACTCCGTGAAGGCTTCAGGGCCTGCGCCCGGCAAGCCAACATCCCTACAGTGGGAAGAAGATTCCAACAACTCGTCGGACGAGCCCGGCTTGCTTATATCCCTCCCGTCGGAGGTCGACAGCTATCCCCAGTCCTACATCAGGGACTGAGGCAAGAAGAAATGACCAACATGGTCAGGAATTACTTCAGGGGTCTAGGCAACCCCTCGCTGGGCCAACAACGGCTACTAAAAGCAGCAGTGGATGAAGAAGACTACTGCCCACCAACGGTAGTTTAAGAATAAGAAGAAAGAAGGATGACGTCGTCGATCGACGACAATGGCTACGAAGATGGCTTCGATGTTGAAGTCGATAAGACCGCCCCTCGGTGGGAAGAAAGAAAGAGAATCCCTATGTTTGAGAGATTAACCTTCCCGGAGCATGTAAGAAGGAAGGTTCGTAGACAAAGGAGAAGAATGCAGATCTTCACCTGTAACATGGCTAGCATACCTGGCCAATATGGAAGGCTTCCAGAAGATCCTTGCGAGCTGGCTCGATTGGTCGGTAGGCCAGGGCCGAACACTCGGACGGTAGAAGCTGCAAGAGAACTGTTCGCATCAGCTAGAGGGGAGCAAACCCTAGCCCATGTCCAACAATGTGATGAGCCTGCCGTCCTGACCACCAATGTGGTGACAGCAAAAGAAGAAGAAGATGTCATGCTCGACATCCTGCCTGAGGGTGCATCCGGGGAGACAACAGAAGCTATCCCCAGCACTGCAGATATGGACCCGACAGTACTAATGATACTTCAAAGGTACCGCCAGGAGATAGAGCCGCTGAAGAAGCAACTGATGGAGAAGACAGAGCAGTCTTCAGCCTCTAAGCAGCCTGAGATGCAGGGTGAATCGTCGCAGGGAGCCGTCAACCCCTCTCCACATTATGCCGCACCCCAGTCGGCAGAACCAAGCTTGGCAACAACTTAACAGCGCCCACCACAGCCGCTGATGCTGCCGGTGCTACCACAGGTGCACCAGACACCTCCATTAGTGCGTCCTCCTCCTCAGGCGACCACCCTGGTCACCCTGTACCTACAGCTGACACATTTCTACCCAGAACCGGTTGATCTGACCGTCATGAACAAAATGATGGTGGAGAGAATGATCGAGTTGAAGCTTGCAGAAAGAAGTGAAGGTGACTACGTCGCATTTGATGCATATAGGGTCCCATACCCTCTGCACCATGCTGCTAAGCAGCTCCCTCCTGGGAGTAGCAAGCCGCCAAAAATCAACAAGTTCAACGGGAATGGATCCCCGAAGGAACATGTCACCTACTACATGACCGTCATGGGTGATCTAGCCACCGACAGGGCTCGCTTTTTAATGGTACTCCAGCCTCCTGATCGGGTCGATTAGCGACTGGTCGGATATGCAGAGGAAGTTTAGAGAAAGATTCCATGTTACAGAGAGGGAAGTCACAGTGGCCGAACTCTACTCAACAAGACAGAGGGCAGATGAAACAGCCCTCGATTATATCAAGAGGTGAAGAAGCCTCGGAATGAGGTGCAAGCGGCCCCCGCATCAGGAGGACACTGTACAAATATGTAAACAAAATCTTAGGAGAGAGATCCTGGAAAAGATGATAGCAATGGAGATCCGGTCGTTCGACCGATTGAACGACATTGTGGCCGAGGTTGAGGCTTTCCTGTCCCGACCTACCCCTGCAGCAACCACTGCTGCTACACAAAAAGGCAAGGTAGTAGAACGGCATCAGGCGCCTAAAGAAGCAAATGCCCTTGATATTAAAGCATTTGAACAGTAGAAGGATAAAGGCAAGAAGGCAGACGCCCCGCAGCCTGTTAAAGTCGGAGATGGCAAAGAAGGTCCCTCACTAAGGGATATAATGAAGAAGGCCTATTCTTTTCCAAAGGATAAGACCAGAATTCTGTTTGATTGGGTAACCCAATACGATAAGGTCACCTTACCTGAGCCAAAGAGGCCGGAAGACCTGAAGAGAAAAGACAGTCCAAGATTCTGCCCCTATCACCAGATGCTGGGGCACCCAATTGAAGACTGCTATGTCCTCAAAGATATTATTGAAGGCATGGTGAAGAAAGATGAAATCGACCTGGGAGAGTACAGGGTCGACCCTCCACAACCTCATGAGGCTTCTCTGAGGAGGGCCGCAGCCAATATGATCTCGGTGTACAAGGCACTGCCTGAGGAGATCTCTGAAGCTAGCACTCGGCACACTTATGAACTCTGTTTCCTGGCGCCCATAGAAGAACAACATGGATGGTTGCAAGTCCCTGCAAAGAATAAGAAAAAGACGGCACCTCGCTCAAAAGTGGGGGCACATATTCGTGGCATCACACCATGACCTACCCCTCCGATGGCAGCACCTGTGTGGACCAACCCACCTACAGTCATCAGGATACCTACACACAATCGGAGGAGATAGACTACACTACCAACGGTAAAGGAGATCAGTCCAGAAGCCCGACGGCTGCAAGAATATAGTAATGGGCTAGATGAATATGTACAGCCCGAACTAGAACCCCTAATGGTATGGGATCATGTCATGTGGCAAGAATTGGAGCATCTTTCACTCAAACAGGAGCAGCAAGCTGACGCAGCATCTGACAAGGATGGCAGCCTGTTCTGGGGGCAGGAACCACCGGAAGAAAAGAAGAAAAAGAAACAAAGGAAGAAAAGAAAGACTGCGAAGGTCAACAAAAAGTAGATTGTGTCTTGCAATACTCTCTCGGCTCTCTTCAACTTGCCGGGTGAAGAGGACGAGGAAGAAATATGCTTTGCAGCCGCCACCGGGGCAGGCCAGGCTGAAGCAGCCTCCCCAGCACATGCAACCCGGTCAGGCTGGAAATGGGGGCGCCAGCCGCCTGCTAACCATAACATCATATTCATGGGAGAGCAACTCTAAAAGATACCTCCCCCGGAGGTCAGAGGGGTCCGGATCCCTCCTCCGTCAGGCCTTTATAGCCAGAATGGGGGTAGTGCTACCACTCCTTCCTTCCTGGAATTTCTAAAAATGTCCAAGGGAAAGCAACCACATCAGGATGCCGAACTTGCAACCGGGGATACTTGCCCGTAGCCCCAGCAGTCTTTCGAAGCTCCGGATGCAGATAAAGCTTGCCCGGCAATAACCGATGAAGGGCAACAAGAAGACTGCATTAAGCAAAAGGGTGCAGAATCTGAACCTAATGAGGCAGGGCCGTCAGGGACCACAGTCCAAGACTCCTCCAAGCCCAGGTGGGTAGTTGAAATGAAGCTGTCAAATGTCCGAGCAGGAAGCCGTGTAGTCAAATTGCTGAAGAAGCTCTCGGCAAGATTCACTGTCTGGGAAATTCTCTCTCTCAGTGAAGAGACCCGATAGGCAATTATCATTGCTTTATAGACGCTTGCTCAATATGAAACCTACTTGGCTGAAGCACTGCCAGAGGCCAGCATGACCTGCACTCACGAAGACATGTTGCTCCCTACTATCAGCCACAATAGGCCGCTCTATATGAGGGGGCACCTAAATGGACAGGAACTGAACAGGATCTTGGTCGACCCTAGCGCGGCTGTCAACATCCTACCATATAGAATATACCAGAGGCACCACTTTAATGTATGCCTCGATAAGGCCGGAGAGATGCGTATCGTCGGCTTCAACCAGAAGTGTGAAGTGTCGCTGGGTGTAGCAGAATTCACACTCACTCTGGTAGATTTTACTACGAAGGTGCAGTTTCATGTCATCGACTCCCGCACCTCGTAAAAGGCACTGCTTGGCCGTCCTTGGCTACATAAAAATATGGTGGTGCCGTCCACGCTCCACCAATGCATCAAATATAGCCTCAAAGGGAAGGAGGAGAGGATATTTGCCGATCTCCACCCATTCAAAGTGTCAGAGTGTCACCTGACATATGCTCATCTGTATGCAGAACGGTCCCAAGGGACCCCTGAAGCCAAGACCCCTGTGGGGACACCAAAAAGCACCTCCGGCGACAAGTGGTTCCCACCGCCGTCGCGCGGATATATCAAACCCAAGGCTATATCTCATATCACTTTCACCGGGGACGTGGGCAAGATAGCACCTCCCGCTATATACCCTGAAGCCAATGAAGCCAAGGTCGGTCAGCAGCACGACCATATAAGAGTCCTAGAAGGCCTCACCAAGCCAATTCCTGGCCTCGATAATGCAACTGTCGAGCCTTTCAAAGCTTGGGAAGTGACGCAGATAGATGGTCCCAGCAGTTTGTTCTGTATTGCTGAGGAGCATCCTACCCGGGAAGACACTGATTGTCGTCTCCCCGAAGGCATAGAGAATCCACTAGCTCCAGTTCAGGGTCTGGCATTCACGACGAGTCGGATGGCCAGGATGTTCCAGAAGCAGCACATCCCCTCCAACTAGTCGTGCAAGGACAAGGAAGCATTCCAGAAAATGTGGTATCCCGTAAATCTAGACAAAGAAATGAGACGTGTTTCTCAGCATCCAGGGTTGGGCTTTACCCTTGAAGAGTATTACTACAGTGGGCGCTATGAGGTGGACACCATCACCGCTTTCTATCCTGCTGAAAACAACCCACTAGGGGCAACTTTTGATGAATACCCAGCAGAAGCTGAAAATGCTGAATCGGCTCGATCAAGAGACCCAGAAATAGAGACCATGGCTCCTTGCCGATGCTGGGAGCAAGCCTATCCTGAAGAAGTGTCCCTTCAATCTAGATTTGACACGGCCAGCAGTAGCGAAGCCGAAGATGTTGAAGAAACAGGGACATCTCCCTCTGGCGGATCTCCGCTAATGATGATTCCAACACCTCTCGTGCCGGTCAAAGAGACTTCCGTCGAAGCCGAGCAGGAGGTGCATGCTGCTAAAAAGAAGAGCGCCACCCCTACTGAGGACACGGCAACCCAAAGGGTGGATAAAGCTGTTAATTCACCCCTCGAAGCTACGACGGTAATGGGTTCGCTGATGAAACCATTCACACAGCCGCTTCTTGCCGAGGCGGAGATCCTTAATGAAGTTCAAATAGAATCAAATGAAGAGATCGAGGTCCTTGACCTTGAAGATGATATTCCAGACTTCATTGACCTTCAGCCGGCACCCCCAAAAATAGAAGATGGAGGCCAAGCCACAGTCCATGAGCTGATAGAAATCAACCTGGGAGATGAGGACGACCATAGGCCGACCTTCCTCAGCGCCCAGCTATCTGCTGAAGAACAGAAGTTGTACATCTAGCTACTACAAGAATACTGGGATTGCTTTGCCTGGACCTACAAGGAAATGCCAGGAATGAGCCCTACAGTCTCACAACATGAGCTAGCAATCAGCCCCGAAGCCGAACCAGTGAAGAAACCGTCGCGGCGCATGAGGCCAGAGCTCGTCACTCAAATATGCAAAGAGGTGGACAAGCACATTGACGTGGGCTTCGTTGAAGAAAGTCAATATACCACGTGGCTGGCTAATATTGTGCCTGTGAAGAAAAAGAATGGACAGATTCGGATATGTGTTGACTTCCGAGATCTGAATAAAGCCTGCCCCAAAGATGACTTTCTGGTGCCAATAACGGAGGTCATGATAGATGCAACAACCGGTCATGAGGGCCTATCATTCATGGACGGGTCGTTCGTCTACAACCAAATATGGATCACGGAACATGACCGGATCCACACTACCTTCCGAACTCCCAAGGGCATTTACCACTACAAGAGAATGCCGTTTGGATTAAAGAACGCAGGCGCCACCTATCAGCGGGCGATGACTAGAATATTTGATGAGCTGCTCTACCATAAGGTCGAGTGCTACATAGATGACCTGGTAGTCAAAACTAGAAAGAAAGAAGACCATCTGCAGGACCTCTGAGTAGTCTTCCAGAGGCTAAGGCAATATGAATTGAAAATGAACCCTATGAAGTATGCGTTCGGAGTGTCGAGCGGGAAGTTCTTAGGCTTCATTGTCAGATACCGGGGAATTGAAATAGACCCCCCACAAAGATCAAAGCAATTTAGGAATTACCTTCACCAAGGAACCTCTCTGAGCTGAGATCTCTTCAAGGCCGCCTGGCTTACATCCGGCGGTTCATATCCAATTTGTCAGGGTGATGCCAGCCCTTTCACAAGCTGATGATGAAAGATGTTCCCTTTTATTGGGATGAAGATTGCCAAATAGCCTTCGACAAGCTCAAAGACTATCTGAAGACTCCTCCAGTGTTGGGCGCACCGGTGAAAGGACGATCGCTGGTTTTGTACATCGCAGCCACATATAACTCCCATGGGGGAATGCTAGCCCAGAACAATGAAGAAGGGAAAGCGCAAGCCCTCTACTACCTCAGTCAAAGATTAGTCAAAACTGAGGAGAAATACGCCCACATTGAGAAGATCTGCTTGGCATTGGTCTTCGCTGTCAAGAAACTCTGACACTACATGCTGTCAGATGAGATTATGCTGATCTCCAAGGCAGATCCGCTAAAGTATATCATGTCCCAACTGACACTCAAAGGTCGTTTGGGCAAATGGGCGGTGATCCTTATGGAGTTTGATATCTCCTACATACCACAAAAGGCCATCAAAGGCCAAGCTATCGCAGACTTCTTTGCTGAGCATCTAGTACTTGAAAACTGCCCACTGGAACCAGAGCTTCCTGAAGATGAAACCCTAGAGGTCGGTCAGGTGCAGCCCTCTCTATGGCAGATGTATTTTGACAGCGCTTCCAGAATTGACACCTCAGCTACTAGGTCAGCCAGAGTCAGAGCGGGGGCAGGCATAGTCCTGAAGTCTCTCGAAGGAGAAGTTATATATACATCTTGCTCAATAAACAAGCCATGCACAAACAATGAAGCAGAATATGAAGCCCTCATCATCGGGTTGCTGATTGCTCTGTCTATGGAGATCCAGATGTTGGAAGAATTCAGAGATTCCATGCTAGTAATAAAACAGCTGGAGGGAGAGTTCGAGGTGCGGAAGCAAGAACTCCTCCCTTACTATCAACTGGCCCTCCGATTGATGGCGAGATTCTACTTCGTCAAAATCAGGCATGTTAATCGAGGACAGAATGCTCAGGCGGACGCCCTCGCAAAGCTAGCTAGTTCTCTGGAAATCCCGCCAGACACAAGCCTAAATATAGCCGTGATCAACCGTCACCAGGTCCCCAGTATGACGGGGGTTCTGGCCGATGAACAAGAGAATGAAGCGGCAGCTGTAGAAAAAGTTCAGCAGCCCGATTGGCGAGAGCATCTTCTGCGTTGGTTCCAGCACCAACAGCTCCCGAAGGAAAAGGAACAAAGAATGAAGCTCTTAAGGATCAAGGACTCTTACGAGATGCGAAGCGGGACCTTGTTCCGAATAATGGCCGATGCCCGAAGGAAAGTCCTGCTCTGTTGCTTATCTTCGGCAGAAGCGGGGCAGGTAATGCAAGAAGTCCATGCCGGGTCAGTTGGAGCACACCAGGCCGGGCCGAATATGAAAATTGAAATAAAGAAATTGGGCTATCATTGGCCCTCCATGTTTGATGATTGCTACAAGTTTGCTAAAGCTTGCCAAAATGTCAAGAGCACACCAACTTGTCCAGGAGACCGCCGGTGCCGCTACACCCCACCCTACCAAGTTGGCCGTTCGCCCAATGGGGCACGGACGTGGTAGGGCCACTGCCAGCATCCTCGTCAGGGTGTAGATATATCTTAGCAGCCACAGATTACTTCTCCAGATGGGTAGAAGCCGTTGCGCTAAGAGATGTAACGGGAGAACTGGTCGCAAGGTTCTTCCGGCAGAACATAATATTCTGGTTCGGGGTTCCCAGCTGAATTATCTCTGACAATGGCAGCCACTTCAGAAATCAGAAGGTTTATCGGCTAGCTGAGAAATATAAGATTGACTGGAGGACCTCGTCCCCCTACAACCCTCAAAACAATGGACTTGCAGAAGCCTTCAATAAAATACTATGCACGCTACTAACAAAGACTGTCAAGTCTAACAAAAAGGATTGGGAAGAAAGAATGTACGAAGCACTGTGGGCCTATCGTACGGTCTATAAAACCCCAACCGACTATTCACCATTCTCCCTCGTATATGGGTCAGAGGCTGTGGTGCCGATTGAATTGGAAGTCCCCTCACTGCGAGTCGCCATCCAGTATGGTTTGGCTAGTGACGAACAGACCAATATAGAAAGAAGACTGGAAGAGCTTACCGAGCTCGAAGGAAAGCGTCTCCACGCGCAGCAAAATATTCAACTCTACCAAGCTCGCATGG
This sequence comes from Amorphophallus konjac, assembly GCA_022559845.1. NCBI lineage: Eukaryota > Viridiplantae > Streptophyta > Magnoliopsida > Alismatales > Araceae > Amorphophallus > Amorphophallus konjac. The sequence goes on from CM040118.1 coordinate 150,027,223, forward strand.
CCCGTGCTTTCAATAAGCTGGTCAAAGGTCGAGAATTCAAGAAAGGTGACCTAGTGATGGTCAAAAGAAGAGAAGTGATGGCCTCTAATCCCAAAGGGAAATTGGTTTAAAACTGGGTTGGACCATACGTCGTCCGCCGAGTATATGAAGGGGGTGCGTACGTCCTTGTAAATCACAAGGGAGTCATCTAGTTCTCTCCCCTTAATGGAAAACACTTGAAGCTGTATCACGCAGCTCAACCGGCATTCTCAGAATGACCAGAACCTACCTTGGTCTAGTGGCATTCCACCCTAGCCGAGCTCTACCTACCTTAGTCTGGTGGCACCCCGCCCTAGCTAAGTTCTCTTCCTACCTTGGTCTAGTGGCATTCCGCCCTGGCCGAGCTCTTTCTACCTTGGTCTAGTGGCATTCCGCCCTGGCCGAGCTCTTCCTACCTTGGTCTAGTGGCATTCCGCCCTAGCTAAGTTCTACCTACCTTAGTCTAGTGGCATTCCGCCCTGGCCGAGCTCTATCTGTCTTAGTCTAGTGGCACTCTACCCTAGCTAAGTTCTACCTACCTTAGTCTGGTGGCCCTCCGCCCTAGCTAAGTTCTACCGACCTTAGTCTAGTGGCACTCCGCCCTGGCTAAGTTCTACCTGCCTTAGTCTAGTGGCACTCCGCTCTGGCTAAGCTCTACCTACCTTGGCCTAGTGGCACTCTGTCCTGGCCGAGCTCTAAAAATATATATATGTATATATAGCGACATATAAAATGACATTGCCATTGTGGGCTTTACGCCCGGATTGGCACAAATCTATCCCTTGTGTTGGCATTGTCTCTTTGCTAATGAATAAATCCTTTTTCTCGGCGCAAGACTCCGTGTCCTACCCGACTCTACTACAACAATGCCATTGCGGGCCTTACGCCCAGATCGACACAGATCTATCCTTTGCGTTAGCATTACCTCCTTGCTAACGGATAAACCCCCTTTTCTCGGCACAAGACTTCGTGTCCTAGCCGACCCTTTTACAACAATGCCATTGTGGGCCTTACGCCCGAATCGACTCAGATCTATCCTTTGCGTTAGCATTGCCTCTTTGCTAACAAATAAACCCTCTTTTCTCGGCGCAAAACTTCATGTCCTAGCCGACCCTTTTACAACAATGCCATTGCAGGCCTTACGCCCGGATCGGTACAAATCTGTCCTTTGCGTTAGCATTGCCTCCTTGCTAACGAATAAACCCTCTTTCTCGATGCAAGACTTCGTGTCCTAGATGACCCTCCTACAACATTAGCATTGCAGGCCTTACGCCCGAATCGGCTCAAATCTGTCCTTTGCGTTAGCATTGCCTCCTTGCTAATGAATAAACCCCCTTTCTCGGCGCAAGGCCTCGCGTCCTAGCCGACCCCCTCAACGTCCTCTTGTTATGTGAATCAAAAAAAAAGAAGAAGAAGAAAAAAAGGGGGGCTTAAAATAGAGGTGCCCCGCCGGCCTTGTTCCTACATTGGGAGAAGGGCAGAAATGGCTATAACCCAGCTGTGGTGAAAACCCGAAAGGGCGCCGCAGGCAAAATCCGGTACCCTGTCACGTGAAAACCTGAAAGGGCGCTTGGGCAAAAGCAAGAGGGGGCTGGCTTCGGTGAAAACCCGAAAGGGTGCTTAAGTCAGTAATGTGGTAACTCAAAGGTTCCCTTTTACCCCCGTCCCAATGAAGCTCCAAAAGGGTTAATCATCCCGAACCCTACTGGAGATCTTCTCCTCAACTTCCTCTCGACCCTTGTCATCATCGGCAAGATCAATCGACCTCCCTGTGAGCCTTGCCACCATCAGCAAGATCGGTCAACATCCTCTCGACCCTTGTCATCATCGACAAGATCGGTCAACTTCCTTCTGACCCTTGCCACCATCAGCAAGATCGGTCAACCTCCTCTCGACCCTTGTCATCATCGGCAAGATCGGTCGACCTCCTTGTAACTCTTGCCACCATCGGCAAGATCGGTCAACCTCCCGGTGACCCTTGCCACCATCGACAAGATCGGCCAACCTCCACTCGACCCTTATCATCATCGGCAAGATCGGTCAACCTCCTTGTAACCCTTGCCACCATCGGCAAGATCGGTCAACCTCCCTGTGACCCTTGCCACCATCGGCAAGATCGGTCAACCTCCTCTCGACCCTTGTCATCATCAGCAAGATCGGTCGACCTCCTTGTGACCCTTGTCATCATCGGCAAGATCGGTCGACCTCCTTGTGACCCTTGCCACCATCGGCAAGATCGGTCAACCTCCCTATGACCCTTGCCACCATCAGCAAGATCGGTCAACCTCCTCTCGACCCTTGCTGCCATTGGCAAGATCGGTCAGTATTCCCTTAACCTGGACATTCTATCCTTGTTAATGAATCTACTTTTGCTTCGACATTCAAACCAATGTCGACGAACAAACCTGTGATCGGCCCTTGCCACCATCAGCAAGGCTAGTCGACATCTCACTAACACGGAGCCCTCATCCATTGTCAACAAGCGAGCGTGTGCTCATCCCGGATTCGTTTCGTGAATCAAAAAAAAAAGAAAAGAAAAAAAAGTGAGACTTAAAATAGAGGTGCCTCGCCGGACTTGTTCCTACACTAGGACAAGGGCAAAAATGGCCATAACCCGGCTGTGGCGAAAATCCGAAAGGGCGCCACATGCAAAATCGGGTACCCCGCCATGTGAAAACCCAAAAGGGCTCGTGGGCAAAAGCAATAGGGGGCTGGCTTCGGCGAAAACCCTAAAGGGCGCTTAAGTCAGTAAAGTGACGTTTTAAAAGTTCCCAATCTCCTTCTGACCCTTGTCACCATCGACAAGATTGGTCAATATCCTTCTAACCCTTGTCATCATCAGCAAGATCTGTCAGCCTCCTTGCAACCCTTGTCACCATCGGCAAGATCGGTCGACCTACTTCCGACCCTTGTCACCATCGGCAAGATCATTCAACCTCCTTGCGACCCTTGTCATCATCGGCAAGATCGGTCGACCTACTTCTGACCCTTGTCACCATCGGCAAGATCGGTCAACCTCCTTATGACCCTTGCCATCATCGGCAAGATCGGTCGACCTACTTCTGACTTTTGTCACCATCGGCAAGATCGGTCAGCCTCCTTGCGACCCTTGTCATCATCGGCAAGATCGGTCAACTTCCTTCTGACCCTTGTCACCATCGGCAAGATCGGTCAATATCCTTGCGACCCTTATCATCATCGGCAAGATCGGTCAACTTCATTCTGACCCTTGTCATCATCAGCAAGATCGGTCAATATCCTTCTAACCCTTGTCATCATCGGCAAGATCGGTCAGCCTCCTTACGACCCTTGCCACCATCAACAAGATCGGTCAACCTCCTTGCGACCCTTGTCACCATCTGCAAGACCGGTCAACACTTCCCTTAGCCTGGACTTTTCGTCCTCGTTGACCAATAAGCCCCCTTTGCTTCGACATGTAGCCTATGTTGATGAATAAACCCTACCCTCAATTTCCGTCACCATCGGCGAGTTTGGCTGACAAGCCTTCTAACCTTATTTCCCGGTCCTACGAGGCCTCTACACTTTTGTCCTTCGAACTTTTCGACCTACTTTAGCCACTGCTTGGCCCCAAGAGTAGTTACGACGCAGTGGAGCGAACACCTCACCCCTTTGCTAAAGGCGTGAGTGCTCTCCTGCCCTAGTGACTTACATACTCGGACTAAGTTAACTGGCAAATAAAAAGAAAGCGGAAAAGAAAAAAAATGATGAAGTCATCATTTGGCAGCAAGTGAAGATATTTCATTCCTGTAAAGCAACAAGATACATGTTACGCGGGGCATACCCCGGGGTACATAAAGCTCACCAAAATAAAAGGCAAACGGAAGGGACTATTGCAGCGGGCGTCGGAAGATGTCCTCTAGCTCTAAAATACCCAAGGAAGGGTGGCGGGTTAGCTCTTGCAGTCGAGACTCGGCGGCCTCCAGCTGGGATAGTTTCTCTTCAAGAGAAGCGGCTTGCCCTTCAGCCGTTTCTGCTTCCTCTATATTCTGAACTTCCAAACACTTGGTCTCCTCAAGCTCGGCTTCGACCCTGGAGAGTTCGACACGCAGTTCTGCTATCCGAGCTATGAGGAAGGCTCGACGCTATGTAGATGTACTGGCTGCATCTCTCATCTATCTCGCAGTCCCTCTTAAGGAGGCAAGAGCAGTTTGGCATTCAGCCCACTCCAATGTTATGGCCGTCTGTTGATCAGTTACCTCCCGACCCAGAAATTCTCGCCTATTCACATATTTCAACAGCAGTACTACCCGTGGCGTCCAGTCGTCCATGGGGCAGCCAAAAGCTAGCAGCGAGCGGGACAGATGCTCCACCAAGCCCTCAGCTGAACATAAGTCAAATCTCTGCTGGCCGTTATGGTCTGCTGAAAGGTCCCTAAGAATTGCCACACTAGGTCGCTGGATGACCGAAGACCAAGTGGTGACGTCTCGAGAAGCTCGAAGTCTACTCTGCTATCCACGGCGGCCCAGATATCATCGCTCGCCTCAGAAGATGATGACGACATGATCTGCAAGGCGCTCACACTGGAACCGACTGCAGTAGCTAATGCGACAGCCAGAGTCTCGATGACGGCAACCTTTCTGCCAGTCTCTTGAGATGGAGCTGCAATGGGAGCATCAATAGCCGAGGATACCTGCTCCTCACCCCCGGCCTGGCCGACCTCCTTATGTCCAGTTTCGGTAATAAGAGCCAAGGCCCCTGAAGTCTCGGCTTCTTCTTCAATAATTTCTCCCGCCTCGACCTCGGGAGGGCCACTCTTTTCCAGGGCCAACTATCGTGCGGCTTCAAGTAGCTGAGGTTCCATGACTGCCGCCGACTCATCAGTTCTCGCAATTACCCCAGGTCCTTCTGGACCCGCTGTTGCCACATAGTCTTTGGGATATCGCAGAGCGATAGGCCGCAAGACTGGCGGGAAGGTTGGGTGACCAGCACCTAGAGCCGGGAGAGGTATCTGCACCGTTATGGTCGGTAGCACCACCTCAGTCTGCACCGGAGATATATATATCAAATAGCTAATATGAAAAGGAGGGAAAAGCAATAACGTGCAGATAGTAGGAGATTTCTCACCTCAGTCGGCACTAAACTCAAGCCTCCAAGGGCGGCCTATGTGGCTCTAGCCCCTTCACTTATAAGTGACCCTGACGGGCCAGGACCACTCCATGTCAACCGGGGTGGGCTGAAGGTTGTATAATCACTTTCATAAGCCGAAGACGCCTCGACATCATCGGTCTCTGTATCAACCAGTGGGAACTCCTCGTCACTGGAGCCACCGCCATAATCGACCTGCTCAGAGGAAGAAGAATCCTCTGCTCGTTCTTGGCGCTCCACCATCGGAGCGGACATCTTGCTGGGAAGGACATCACCCTCAGTGGGGACTTCCTCCACTGACTCCACACTAGGAGCGTCAGTCGAAGGAATCTCGGGGACAAGCTCAGCTCGCTCCCCAGCAGCGGCTTCCTCTCCAGCCCTGGCTTCGGGAAGCAATGTCGATTGCCTCTCAACTGAAATTTAAAGCAAGAAGTAGTCAAGCCGACTGAAGACATGATGTCCCACTGAGGCCCCATGAACAGACTACAAATTACCTTCCATTTCATGCCGAGGCATCGGAGAGGGTAGATCCCTCTCCACGGGAGCTGTGGGGACTTCCTCCGCCCTTTCCCCAGTGACGGCACCTGCGACTGCCTCTAGCCCGATGACTGCAGAAACTGTGTCGGCAACTGCTAAGAAGGATTAGCCAAAGCAGCTAAAATGAGCAAATGAATTCTAAAGGAATGAAGATATTACCTTCATCTTCAGGCTCTGCGCACGAGAAGCCTCGAACTCTTCAAAAGATACAACCGGAGGAAGGACAGTTGCTGGTTACTTTTCTACAGCCTTCCTTCGGCGTGCCCATGTCACTCGGGGCACTACCACTTTGGCCTTCCCAATAGCCTCCCTCAACTGGGATCTGGTTCGCTTCCGCGAGTCACTAAGAGGCAGTGGTGTCGTGGTCGCGGTCGGCTCGGGAGTCTTGAAATATGTGGGCTTTTGAGCTTTTATTATTAGCTCCCTAAAGTGCCGAGTCTCCTCCAAAGTAGGTCGGACTGCATACGCACGAAGATGAGAATGATATATACCAATGAAGAAAAGAAGCTGGCCGATGGGCTGGAATAAAGAAATAGAACATACTTTCTAGCCCCGTATAAAAAGGGAAAAGAGGCCAATAAAACAGCGACGGCACTTTGTCTCTCGAAGCTGCCTCGCGAATAAGCCAACACAAGTCTCCTATCTTCTCACACTGATCGGCCAGTAATGCCAAGTCTGTGTGGCCACTAGAAGACATGTGATAATACAAGCTCAGATGGTCCAGTTGTAATATCCTGGACCTTTCAGATCCCTCTTCGTGGGTCCCGGATCTAGTTTCTCGGAGTGTTCGGCTTCGTTGTGTCCGAAATTTCATTTCGGACATCTTTCGTGTTTGGATCGGCGCGATCCGGAGTTGTTTCGGAGGCCCGAAAGCGTTCCGCAGCTTGTCCACGCGTGTTTTCCGATTTCCGGTGTGTGTTTCGGCAATTCCTTCGGAATCTCGCTGCGGGTGAACCGGGTCGTTCACCTGGGCACGAGTGGTATCATTGCGATCGGTGCGTTCCGAGGATTCTGGAAATGTAATTTTCTGATTTTTGATATTTTCTGGATTTTATGGATTTTCTAGAAATACCCCCCTATTTTCTCTTTCTTCCCCACCCTCTTCTTCTTCTTCTTCTTCTTCTTCTTCCTTCTCTTCTCCCCACCGTGACCACCGCCCCTCCCTCCCTCTCTCTCGTTCGGCCGCGGCGACGTCCCCTTCCGGCTGCAGACGGCTGTGGGCGACGGCGCGGTGACGACGGCGGCGACGAGGTGCGCGTGGTGGCGTTCGCGGATCGTGGGAACTCAAGGAAGAACGAGGGTTTTCAAGGCGATTTCTTGTGTTCACGGACGATCCGGTGGAGCATTCGCTCCATTGAGGTAGGGTGACGTTCCCTAGCTCCTTGCCGTTCTTTTCCATGATTTATCGGCCGTAGGGAGGCCGAGAGGGGCTTGATTGAGCATGTTTGGGGTTTTTCCATGTTTGGGGAGAGCTCGCCCGATCTATGGATTTGATGCATGATTTCACGTTTTGATGGCCTAGAATCATGCTAGGGGTCCCCAGGGGTCTTCCCCTTTGATTTCCCCCTCTCCGGTGGAGGCATGGGGGCGTGGTTGAAGTTTTTGGGCTTTCCCGCCGTTTTCGCCATCGGGTGCGTGTGACGGTCCTTCCAGGGACTGTTACATGATGTGACACGCCTCGAGGGGGCCGTCACATGCCCTTTTGATTAGCCTTTGGGGGTCAGGGACTGTGACGGTCCCATGATAGACCGCCACTTCTAAGTGACGCGCCCGGGCTGGGCCGTCAGGGGTTTTCCGACCGTTGGTTTTTGACCGTTGGGGGTCTGTGTGTGTAACGCGCCAGGGCGAGCGTGTTACATCCGCGTGACGTGCTGGGGCGAGCGCGTTACTTCCTGGGTCATCCCAGGTGTGAGGGGCGCGTAACGTGTTGGGCCAGGCGCGTTACATTCGTGTAACGCGCTGGGGCAAGCACGTTACATCCTGCCTTCTCGCTGGGAGCGTGAGGCGCGTGTAACGCACTGGGCCAGGCGCGTTACATTCGTGTAACGTGCTGGACCAGGCGCATTACTCCCTGCGTTTCTCAGGCCGTGTAACGGCCTACATTAGACCGCCAGGTGCGTGTAACGGTCTCGCCTAGACCGTTACAGCCTTGTGACGGTCCCGGGGTGGACCGTCGGGCGTTTGGTTGCCCCGAGAGGGCTGCAACCCTATTTTTAGTCCGACTGTGGTCACCGTGCGATGGGGCCGGTGCGTGGGGTGGTCCCCATACGTCGTCGGATGTGGGCGTCGTTTTCTGTGACTTGAGAGTCTACTCCTTCAGTGACCCTCCACTAGTCGTAGCCTACCAGTACGCGGTACTGGTCACACCAGGGAGTGGTGTACGGGCTTACCCTGAGGATGGTTTTAGATTGGTTTCCGTCTGGCCCCTCATCATTAGCCAGAGTCCAGCTACGGGGGAAAACCGGTCAGAGGACCAGACCTAGGGTGCATGGTCTGTGTGTGCACACGTGGTTGGGGGCGGTTGGATCCACGTCGACGGGCATGACCCCAGCTAGTCACTTGTTTGTGGTTACTTGTTCGGTGTTCGTGCCTTGGGTAGGCGCTACCACGTCAGGCAGTTCACCTGCGGTGCGGTGTAAGTCTTCAGGGGACGCTACCGGCTGTGCTTCTAGTGGGAGGTACTCCTATCGATTACGGAGTGTCTGACTGTCAGTCTTATGACTTCGACCTTCGGGTTTGCCGGGTCGACCGTTGAGTTTCGGTTGTCTCACTGTGGCACGTGTACCGATTTACGTGCCGTAGGATCATTGTTTTGTAGAGTGCAGGGCTTTCCTTTCTGAGGTACTCTCCTACCGCTAGCATAGTGATTTCCCGTTTTACGAGGTAGGGTTCGAGTGATCCCTACTGAGTCTTGTTCCGAGACTCATTCCCTGTGTGTTTTCACCGTGTTTCAGGTGAGGCACCGCCCCAGGGGAGCGCGTCTGGGGCGCAGCGTGGTGTGGGTGCCCAGAGGTAGTGCCAGAGGTCAGAGCCGGGGGATGCCCCGTGTAGTTGTACTTTTCTTTCTTGTCTCTGTACTAGTCGTGGACTACTGTTGTTATTTTATTGTTATCTTATAGACCATGTATAATGTAAAATGCTAATTTATTTCCTGCTCAATACTATAATTGTTTAATTTCTGCAATTACTTGTGATACTTGTGTAGTTCCCACACCATCCTTCTAACCCTTCCGAGTCTTCGGGCTCGTGGGTGGCGGTGCGAGTCTCGGGTTATCGGGCCTTCCCGGTAATCGAATTCTTGGGTCGTTACAGCTGGTATCAGAGCGCGGTTGTGGAATTATGCAAGAATCATAGGAAATTATAGTGGTCCACTAGTCCACAGTGATGATGTACAGTTGACACTGGCATTGGGCATCGCGTGTTTTCTTGACCTTGCCGTTTTTGTGTTTCCTGTCTTTTGCTTCAGGAGCGAGCATGGCGCCGAGGAGGAGCACTCGCTCTCAGCAGGGGCAGTCGGCTGGAGGTCAGGAGATCTAGTAGGGGGTCCAGAGGACCAGGAGAAGCAGAGCAGAGTGCCACCAGGGGCCACCGAGGCAGTGGATACTGCGAGGCTTCCGGGGGCCTAGGATTTCTTTCGTGGCATGTACCAGCTTATGTCTCAGCAGTTCGGCGGCGAGGCTGCTGAGGGCTCGTCATCTAGGGGTGGGCTAGGTCGAGCAGTGAGGGACTTTCTGCAGTTCCATCCACCGTACTTCAGCGGCCAGGTAGACCCTCATGCGGCTCGTGATTGGCTTGACGAGATGGAGCGGGTGTTCAATTCTGTGAAGAGTGCTACCGAGGACAGAGTGGTGTTGGCCTACAACCAGTTGCAGGGTACGGCTCGGAAGTGGTGGTCTTCCGAGTGGAAGATGTCTTTTCAGCTTCGTCCACTTGAGCAGGTCGAGTGGGATGACTTCGTTAGTGCTTTCGAGCGTACGTACTGTCCAGACTACGTTGCTACGCAGCGGATGCGTGAGTTTCTGGAGCTGGTGCAGGGTGACATGTCTGTGTTGCAGTATAGGGGCCGGTTTGTCGAGCTGGGTTGGTATGCACCTCACATCATGGAGCATGAGAGGGTGAAGACCGCGCAGTTTGTTCAGGGCTTGAGGCAGGAGCTGAGGCACCATCTGATCGCGAACGGGGCCACTAATCTAGAGACGGCATCTCGTGTTGCGGCTTCCTTGGAGATGGATATGCAGAGGACCCGAGGATCGATCAGCCAGGGGCAGTCTTTGTCAGGTCGCAACCTGCAGTCGGCTACCCAGCAGCAGGGTTCCTTCCAGCATGCGTCGGGTGGTTCGGGAGCGCCGGCTTTGGTAGCGTCGGTAACATGATCTTCGTCTTTTGGCTCGAAGGTCAAGAAGTTCTTCGGGAAGAGTTTCCGGAAGAAGAAGTCCAAGGATCAGGGGTAAGCTTCATCGGGCAGTGTACAGCAACCGATTCCTTTGTAGCGTCAGGGATCAGTGGGTGGATCGCGAGTACCGTGTCCACGGTGTAGTGGGTTTCACCCAGGCAGGCAGTGCACGGCGCCGATCATCTATTTTCGGTGTGACCAGCCAGGGCATATGGCGCGTGACTGTCCTTAGAGGCAGCCGCATCAACAATTTCCTCAGCAGCAGTAGGTTCCCCAGCAGCAGAGGCAGCAGCAACAGCAGCAGGGACAATATCCGCCGCTACCCAGGTCAGCTAGTATGGGAGGTAGGTAGAGAGCTCGGGGCCAGATCACGCACCTGACCAGGGCAGAGGTAGTGGCATCGCAGCTCGTGGAAGGTACCGTTCAGATTTTGGGTTGTGTGGCTAGGGTTTTATTTGATTCTGGCGCGTCTCATTCGTTTATTTCGAAGGATTTCACGCTGAGTATTGAGGAGCCGGTGACCCAGTTGTCCTGTGACTTGGCAGTGGAGTTGCCTTCGGGTGATTTCATGGTCACTCCGTATTGCTTCGATTAGGTTCCAGTTTGGATCGATGGGCGGAGTATGCCAGGCAGGTTGTATGCGTTGCAGCTTCGGGATTACGATGTGATTCTAGGCATGGATTGGCTCGAGACTCATGGAGCGGTGGTAGATTATGGAATGAAGAGGGTCTACTTCCAGCATCCGAGCAAGCGGACCTTCTATTTCCAAGGTATCCATTCCACCTCTTCTCGATTCCTTATCTCTGCTATTCAAGCCCGTCGGTTGCTTGATTCTGGTTGTCAGGGTTTTCTCGCGTCCGTGGTTGGGACTGAACGGATGGAGCCGGATGTCGAGGACATTCCGGTGGTGTGCGAGTTTCCCGACATTTTTCCCGAGGAATTGCCTGGATTACCTCCCCAGCGGGAGATCGATTTTGTGATCGAGGTCGTGCCTGGTACGGGACCTTTGGCGAAGGCTCCCTACCGTATGGCCCCCGCTGAGTTGAGGGAGTTGAGGGCACAGTTGCAGGAGCTGTTGGCCAAGGGGTATGTTCATCCTAGCTTATCCCCTTGGGGTGGCCCGTGTTGTTTGTGAAGAAGAAGGACGGTAGTCTGCGGCTATGCATTGACTATCGGCAGCTGAATGAAGTGACCATTAAGAATAAGTATCCGTTGCCACGGATTGATGATTTGTTCGACCAGCTTCAGTCTGTGCGAGTGTTCTCACGGATTGATTTGCGGTCCGGTTACTATCAACTGAGGATTCGTGAGTCCGATGTGGAGAAGACTGCATTCAGTAGGAGGTACGGGCATTATGAGTTTCTGGTGATGCCGTTCGGGCTCACCAATGCCCCTACAGCCTTCATGGACTTGATGCAAAGGGTGTTTCGTCCGTATTTGGACCAGTTAGTGGTCATTTTCATGGATGACATCCTTGTTTATTCGCGATCTGTTGAGGAGCACGCGTACCATTTGGGTGTGGTGCTGCAGACATTGCGAGATCACCAGTTATATGCGAAGCTCAGCAAGTGCGAGTTCTGGCTCTACGAGGTGCACTTTCTGGGGCATGTGATTTCTGGTGATGGCATTTCCGTGGACCCCACCATGGTCGAGGCAGTAATGCAGTGGCCGAGGCTGAGGTCGGTGACGGAGATCCGGAGTTTCTTGGGGCTTGCGGGCTATTATCGCCGGTTTATCTAGGATTTTTCTCGCATTGCGACCCCGATGACTACACTCACGCGGAAGGATGTGCCTTTCATCTGGTCTGAGGAGTGTGAGCAGAGCTTCAGGGAACTGAAGAGATTGCTCACCTCAGCTCCGGTGTTGGTTTTACCTTCTGGATCGGGAGGTTTTGTGGTATGTACAGATGCTTCCGGGGTCGGATTGGGTGCTGTATTGATGCAGCATGGTAGAGTGGTGGCTTATGCATCTCGGAAGCAAAAGCCCCATGAGGAGAACTACCCTACCCATGACCTTGAGTTGGCGGCAGTGATCTTCGCGCTGAAGATCTGAAGGCATTATCTGTACGGCGAGAAGTTCGAGGTGTTCACTGACCATCAGAGTTTGAGGTATGTGTTTACCCAGAGGGACCTGAACCTCAGGCAAAGGCGTTGGCTGGAGTTCATGAAGGATTATGACTTCACCCTGTCTTATCAGCCGGGCAGGATGAATGTCATCGCCGATGCCTTGAGTCGGAAGGTTGCGATCAGTGCCTTGATGTTGAGGAAGTGGAGGCTCTGGGAACAAGTGCCCGAAGTATCCTTCAGGCTCAAGATTCCCCAGGAGCCAGGGTTGGCAGTGCTTGCGAGTCTGACTGTCACTCCTGCTATCCGTCGTCAGGTGACAGAGGCTCAACATGCAGACCCCGAGTTGCCCCGGATTCTGGCGATGGCCGATGTGGAGCTCGGCTCGGACGGTGCTGCGAGGTTTCGTGGCAGGCTGTACGTCCCAGCGGAGGAGCAGGTTCGTCGTGCGGTGTTGCGCGAGGCTCATGGGAGCAGGTACACCGTACACCCGGGTGCGACAAAGATGTATCGAAACTTGAGGAGACAGTTCTGGTGGCCTGGCATGAAGAGAGATGTCACAGAATTTGTGGCCAGGTGCATGACCTGTCAACAGGTGAAGGCGGAGCATCAGTGACCAGGAGGTACTCTCCAGCCATTGGATGTTCCTGCATGGAAGTGGGACCACGTGACCACGGATTTTGTGGTGGGGTTGCCGAGGACCCCGAGTGGGCAGGACAGTATTTGGTTGCTGGTGGATCGGCTAATGAAGGTGACTCGATTGTTACCAGTCAAAGTCAGCTGGAGCGTGTCCAAGTTGGCTCGTCTTTATGTGGAGCGGATCGTTCCGTTGCATGGGGTTCCCATTTCGATCGTGTCGGATCGGGATCCGTGCTTCACTTCTGGATTTTGGAGGAGTTTCCAGCGAGCTCTTGGCACGGAGTTAGCTTTTAGCTAGGCGTATCATCCTCATTCAGATGGTCAGTCTGAGAGGACCATTCAGACTTTGGAGGACATGCTGAGATCCTGCAGCCTGGAGTGGCAGGGGAGTTGGATTCATCACCTACCGTTGGTGGAGTTTGCCTATAAGAACAGCTATCATTCGAGCATCGGCATGGCTCCTTATGAGGCATTGTATGGGCGTCCTTGTCAGACTCCACTTGATTGGTTTGAGGTGGGTGAGCGTGTTTTGACGGGACCAGAGTTGGTGCATCAATGTGTGGACGTTGTGCACGTGGTTCGTCAGAACATGTTGGCGGCCCAGAGTCGGCAGAAGAGCTATGCTGACCGTAGGAGGCAGCCTCTCGAGTTCGCCGTGGGCGATCATGTGTTCTTGAGAGTTTCTCCGATGAAGGGGGTGATGTGTTTTGGATGGCTTGGGAAGCTGAGTCCCCGCTACATTGGTCCTTTTGTGATCTTGGAGTGCATCGGTGAGGTTGCTTACCGGTTACAGTTACCCCTTGAGTTGGCGTCGGTGCATGACGTGTTCCACGTCTCGAAGTTGCGGAAGTATATGCCTGATGACTCTCATGTGCTCGAGGATTCTGTTTGGCCTGAGGTGACTCCAGATCTTTCTCTCCCAGAGTTTCCGATTCGCGTGGAGGATAGGCGAGAGCAGCGCCTGTGGAACAAGATCATCCCCTTGGTAAAGGCAGTGTGGCAGCGACACTCTGGTGGTGAAGCTTCTTGGGAGCGTGAGGACGAGATGCGTCAGCAGTTCCCGTACCTGTTTGAGTGAGTCTTCCTCTTCTTTCCCCTTGGGTTGTTCTTAATTTCGAGGATGAAATTCCTTTATGGGGGGAGGGCTGTAATATCCCAGACCTTTTGGATCTCTCTTCGTGGGTCCCAGATCTGGTTTCTCGGAGTGTTCGACTCTGTTATGTTCAAAATTTCGTTTCGGACATCTTTCGTGTTCGGATCGGCGCGATCCGGAGTTGTTTCGGAGGCCCGGAAGCGTTCCGCGGCTTTTCCACGCGTGTTTTCCGATTTCCGGTGTGTGTTTCAGCAATTCCTTCGGAACCTCGCTGCAGGTGAACCGGGTCGTTCACCTGGGCACGAGTGGTACCGTTGCAGGATTCTGAAAATGTAATTTTCTGATTTTTGGTATTTTCTGGATTTTCTATAAATACCCCCCTATTTTCTCTTTCTTCCCCACCCTCTTCTTCTTCTTCTTCTTCTTCCTTCTCTTCTCCCCACCGTGACCACCGCCCCTCCCTCCCTCTCTCTCGTTCGGCTGCGGCGACGTCCCCTTCCGGCTGCATACGGCTGTGGGCGACGGCGCGGTGACGACGGTGGCGACGAGGTGCGCGTGGTGGCGTTCGTGGATCGTGGGAGCTCAAGGAAGAACGAGGGTTTTCAAGGCGATTTCTTGCGTTCACGGACGATCCAGCGGAGCATTCGCTCCATTGAGGTAGGGTGACATTCCCTAGCTCCTTGCCGTTCTTTCCGTGGTTTATAGGCCGTGGGGAGGCCGAGAGGGGCTTGATTGAGCATGTTTGGGGTTTTTCCATGTTTGGGGAGAGCTCGCCCGATCTATGGATTTGATGCATGATTTCACGTTTTGATGGCCTAGAATCATGCTAGGGGTCCCCAGGGGTCTTCCCCTTTGATTTCCCCCTCTCCGGTGGAGGCATGGGGGCGTGGTTGAAGTTTTTGGGCTTTCCCTCTGTTTTCGCCGTCGGGTGCGTGTGACGGTCCTTCCAGGGACCGTTACATGATGTGACGCGCCTCGAGGGGGCCGTCACATGCCCTTTTGATTAGCCTTTGGGGGTCAGGGACTGTGACGGTCCCACGATAGACCGCCACTTCTAAGTGACGCGCCCGGGCTGGGCCGTCATGGGCTTTCCGACCGTTGATTTTTGACCGTTGGGGGTCTACGTGTGTAACGCGCCAGGGCGAGCGCGTTACATCCGCGTGACGCGCTGGGGCGAGCGCGTTACTTCCTGGGTCATCCCACGTAACGCGCTGGGCCAGGTGCGTTACATTCGTGTAACGAACTGGGGCAAGAGCGTTACATCCTGCCCTTGCGCTGGGAGTGTGAGGCACGTGTAACGCGCTGGGCCAAGCGTGTTACATTCGTGTAACGAGCTGGACCAGGCGCGTTACTCCCTGCGTTCCTCAAGTCGTGTAACGGCCTGCGTTAGACCGCCAGGTGTGTGTAACGGTCTCGCCTAGACAGTTACAGCCTTGTGACGGTCCCGGGGTGGACCGTCGGACGTTTGGTTGCCCCGAGAGGGCTACAACCCTATTTTTAGTCCGACTGTGGTCGCCGTGCGACAAGGCAGGTGCGTGGGGTGGTCCCCGTACGTCGTCGGATGTGGGCGTCATTTTCCGTGACTTGAGAGTCTACTCCTTCAGTGACCCTCCACTAGTCGTAGGCTACCAGTACGCGGTACCGGTCGCACCAGGGAGTGGTGTACGAGCTTACACTGAGGATGGTTTTAGACTGGTTTTCGTCGGGCCCCTCGTCGTTAGCTAGAGTCTGGCTACGGGGGAAAACCGGTCAGAGGACCAGACCTAGGGCGCATGGTCAGTGTGTGCACACGTGGTTGGGGGCGGTTGGATCCATGTCGACGGGTGTGACCCCAGCTAGTCACTTGTTTGTGGTTACTTGTTCGGTGTTCGTGCCTTGGGTAGGCGCTACCACGTCAGGCAGTTCACCTGCGGTGCGGTGTAAGTGGTTAGGGGACGCTACCGGCTGTGCTTCTAGTGGGAGGTACTCCTGTCGATTACGGAGTGTCTGACTGTCAGTCTTGTGACTTCGACCTTCAGGTTTATCGGGTCGACCGTTGAGTTTCGGTTGTCTCACCGTGGCACGTGTGCCAATTTGCGTGCCGTAGGATCCTTGTTTTGTAGAGTGCAGGGCTTTCCTTTCTGAGGTACTCTCCTACCGCTAGCGTAGTGGTTTCCCATTTTACGAGGTAGGGTTCGAGTCATCCCTACTGAGTCTTGTTCCGAGACTCATTCCCTGCGTGTTTTCACCATGTTTCAGGTGAGGCACCGCCCCAGGGGAGCGCGTCTGGGGCGCAGTGTGGTGCGGGTGCCCAGAGGTAGTGCCAGAGGTCAGAGCCGGGGAATGCCCCGTGTAGCTGTACTTTTCTTTCTTGTCTCTGTACTAGTCGTGGACTACTGTTGTTATTTTATTGTTATCTTGTGGACCATGTATAATGTAAAATGCTAATTTATTTCCTGCTCAATACTATAACTGTTTAATTTCTGCAATTACTTGTGATACTTGTGTAGTTCCCACACCATCCTTCTAACCCTTCCGAGTCTTCGTGCTCGTGGGTGGCGGTGCGAGTCTCGGGTTATCGGGCCTTCCCGGTAATCGGATTCTCGGGTCATTACACCAGTCCCCATCAGTCAGCATACTTGAAAGAGATATGAAGGGACCGGTCTAGAATAGCTTCACTGGGGCCTCCCACTGAATGTCATGTGAGCGAAGAAGCGCGAATAGCCAAGGGGTGTTGTCATACAAGGCATCCCGCCTATCCTCCCTACGGATGAAAGTCCGATAAGGATGCAATCTATCAACCTCGGGACGCCAGTCGGCTACGACCGAGATGGGCTCTTCCACCGGTAGAGGGAGTTGCTGAAGAACCACCCTCTCGCTGCTTATGCGGCATAATCCCCGAAGCGTCTTTACAAAGTCGTCGCTTCCGATTGCAGGCAGTTTCGGATCGACTTTGGACGAACGGCTCTTCGCAGCTTTCCGGGCTTCCAGATAAGCCCTCACCTCTGTGTTGGTCCAGGACTTCAGCTTCTTCAAGTAAGAAGGCTCAATGTCAAGGGCTGGCTCTGGCTGGGAATCCAGAAATCTGTGCTCCGTAACGGCCCAGCACTCTCGACGGGAGCTCCGGTAAAATCCCGTCTGCGCATTCCACCGCTTGATATACTCAGGGGTGACGCGGGGAAAGCAAGCAGGGGTCTGCACCCTGAAAGAGACATCTTCTCAGTGGTGGAAGAAGTCCCACCATATCCGAGCATCATCATTTGAAACTTGCCCGGCTCTATGCCTGTTTGGCAATGCAAATTGTGAAGAGGAATGAGGAATATGCTGATCATAGACAAAGTTCCTGTTGTGTCCCTATGGTCATTTGAGTCATCCTATGGTCACTTGGGTCATTCGACATCATCCTATGGTCATATGAGTTCTGTGGTATTCTTGGTTTTGATAATGGCTAAACACTATTAGTCATTGATACTTTCCACTCTCATGTGACTGACACACGCGATGTTTTGTTCATGACAGATACGAAAGAATTCAGTGGAGATGGCAAAGGTGAAAGCTCAATGTTGCGCCCTCGCACGCAGATCACCCTTGCGGGGGTTTCCGGGGGCGGAGCCCCCGGAACAAAATTTAGAAATGCTCAAAGCATATTCTAAGTTGATTTCAATCCCAAAATACATGGAATTGATGAGGACATGAATATCTTGACTTATGAACATGTTTCATTGGTCTATCACTTCATTTTTGCAAGTATAGGTGTTTCCAGTCGACCTACACACCTTGGCCGGTCGACCAGATTTGCCAGAGCCTAAGAATTCCACGTTTTACAGGTTTCAGTCGACCGCCCCTGCCTTTCCGGTCGACTGGTTCTTCCAGAAACAAAACACTCCAAGAATTACAGATTTCGGTCGACCGCCCCTACTTTTCCGGTAGACCGGTTCTCCCAGAACCGACAAGTTGGAGATTTTGCAGGTTCCGGTCGACCGCCCCATGAATTCCGGTCGACCGCCAGCCCCGATGCAGCCATGTTTGACTTCGAATTCCATCTCGTGGCCAGCCCCTTTCCATGTATTTGTTTAATCAAAAATCACCTAATCTCTCATGATTTGTGGATCTGGTCTGGGGGTTGTCCAAGGACCATTCCAAGGGTTATAAAACCAACACATGAGGGGTTAGAAACCCTAATGCTTCAAGGCTTCAAGGGAGATCAAGGGAGGCCATTTTCGAGGTACTGTAGCACCTCCGTGAACAGTGTTTCGGGAGGAAGTTCTTCATCCATCCAAGGTGATTCAAGTCCAGATCTGAAGCCATCTAAACGTCCAAGGAAGAAGAAGCAATCAAGGCTATCAAGGGTGATCTAAACTGCATCCTTCTTCTTCTTCATCAACTCAAGAAGATCAAAAGGAAGATCAAAGCTACATCCAACACTCTCTCCATCAACTCAAGGTGATTCAAGTTCATATCTCAATCCAGCAACCTTCAAGGAAGAGAAGAACCAAGAAAGGCTAATAAGGGAGATCAAAGGAGGCTGTAAAGGTGTGTTCAAGGGAGAGGAGTTTGAAAACTGTATCTGTAAATAGTACTCTGGGAAGAAGCTCTTCATCAAATCTCCAAGTGATTCAAGCTACTTCAAAAGAAGATTCAAGCCCCAGCAATCTCAGACAAGATCCTTTCTCTTTGAGCATATTTCATATCTTGTTTGAGTGTTTTCATATCTTATTCGTTTTCCATTTCATTCAAACATTTGGAACTGAAGATCGTCCCTACCAGTGGTTAGTAGGAAGGCAATCGGAAGTTGTCTGATCTGCATTGTTGACGTCCCGACCGGTGGTTAGTAGGAAGGTAATCGGAGGTCTTTCCGATTTGCGGTTCAGTGCGTGGCATTAGTGGAGCCTTACCGGATTTGGTGAGGGGTGGACGTAGGACTGGGGATTCAGTCCGAACCACCTTAAAATATTGTGTGTTGTGGTTTGCTTGTGCGATTATTTTGTGTTCGATGCATGCTTAGGTTCAATATCTATATTGCTTAATCATCTTGCTAAGCAAATCACTGTGTTCTTTATTTAGCTAGTTATATTCCGCTGCTATTATCATTATCTAGATATATAGAGGATTGCATTGCGAAAAGAGGGGCAGATCTATTCACCCCTCCCCTCTAGATCTGTTGACCACTACTCAACAGTTCTGGATGAAGTGGAACAGATAATATGGCTCTAGCCACAGAATGCCACTCTTCCGAAATACAAGGACGCTTGGTCTAATAGCCAGCGCACAGTCAACCAGCTCCTGTTCCAGAATGGGCCTTGTGCACTTGGCCCCAGAAATCGGATGGATATATTCCTCTGTCTCAAAAAGCTTGCACTGTCCTGTCCTGTTCACCAATGGGATTGAATGAGCAGCCAAGCTCCAGAAGTGAAGAACCCTGTGCGAATCCGTGGGAACCCGTGCCAACTTGCCTCGAATGGCGTAGAGCTGTTCCGCTACCGACGCCGGTTCAGCTCTTGCGAACTCTAGCATCCGCGCCAAATTAGCTTCCTTCCAAGCACCCAGCCCACCCCGGATTAACGTCCAATGCCCAGGGCGCGCCGGATTAACCCCGCGCCGTATTAACATGCAAACCGGGTCGGATTAGCATCAGTGCCAGATTAAGAGCCGTTCCTAGCTTCCGTCAATCAAAGAGGAGATCACTCCGGGCGAAGCTCGTCCGTCGATCTTGCTACGCTCGTGCCTGGCCCGCAACACCCACGGCTAGGGGGCATTTGTTGGCACTCAAAATATGATTCACGGTGATCAAGCCTCAAAGATGAATTATACGGCCCACTGAAGCACAGAAGCTGATAGATATCAACATATTGAAGCCCTCTCGAGCTGCTAGAGCTTCAGGTCACCCTGTATGAACACCAGGGACTTCACCTCAGGAGATTCGAGATGAATTCACAACCAACCGGCAGTGCGACCAAGCCTGCCCAATGAACCGGCATCGACTCCGTCATGCCGCATACCCTACACCCGTTGTCCAACCAAGGACAACGGTCTACCCGGTGGCCCGCCACCTCATGAAAGACTCTCCTGAGACGAAAGAACTCCCTTGGCTCTTCAGAATGGAATACCAAAGGCTCTGTCGGTAGAAGATCCCGATTGCCCGGCACGGGTACGGCTTCTCGCCAAGTTTGGTCCGCTAGTGGCCGAATGATCGCCCAGTCAAGGCGGAACTATCCCGGGTGTTATTCCACCCTCTGAGAAGCTTTGAACACAAGCCAGGCCGAGCTAGCAGCACGAATCATAGTGCCGAAAGCTGTGTCAGCGGAAAACCCGAGTGTTTAAACCAAAGATACTCGAGGTTCCGAGAAAGGCCATACGCCATCCTGAGAGCTTCGACAAGGCTTCCCGCCAAGGTTTCGAAGAACGACAGCAAGATGAACGGTCACGGTGACTTTTGGAACCATCCCCGGACTCATCGGCTAAACCGCAGCAAGCGGGAGATGTTAACACGGCGCGCCCTTCACCGGCGCGCCCCTCTTACCCGGTGCCCTCAAAACCGGCGCGCCTAAAAGCTTCGAGAGCCTCCTATTCCGACGAGCGAGAGGTTGTGAAGGGCCCTTCCCTGGCGCGCCATTCCTGCCACCAGATTAAGCTTCTAACATGTTCCGATAAATATTGCTACTGTTCGACTAAGTGAGAAGAGGAAAAGAGTGAGAAAAAGGGAAGAGGAGAGGCGAATTAAGGAGTTCTACTAGTGGTTGCTCGAGAGAGGGAGAGAGCTGGAGAGCCAATCACCTTCGAGAGAGAGAGGGTTTCCTTGCTAGAGAAGCAGGGTTCTTACTGGGCGTTCCCCTCACCGCCGTCTTCCTCTCCGCCTGAAGCCCTCCGAAGCCGGAGAAGGAGAAGGAGAAGGAGAGCCTGATACTCTAGCTTTGTCGGTGAAGTTTAGTTGGGTTCCGTGGATTGCTTCTTGAAGATCCCTCCTCTGTTTTCCCCTTTCTGCCATCGTGTAAGTAAGGGGGGAGGGGCGATGATACGAGCCCATCCTCCTCCCCCTCACCATCTGTTCATCCTCTCTCTATACCCCCTCTGTAATCCCTTCTTTGAAATCAATGAAGCGGCCGCCGAGCGACAACGCCGGCACGCCGAATGCTTATGACATGCCTGATCTTTCGTCTCCTGTCAGTGGAATGAATGATGTTATATCTTGTATGTTTTTTTTCCTCCTCTGTTCTTAGTCTGCATGCCCGATCACTCTATGTGTACGATTGTTGAGTTCTGTTTCGCGGAATTGAACATGCCCGGGAGCCATACGGGCTATATTGACATCACTCCCCCCTCCCCGGGGGCTCTTCCTTTCGAATGCAATGGCCGTGCCTTGCCGTATGTATATTGTGGGTTTTATGGTTAGAGACTGTTGGCCCAGAGAGATGGCGGACAAGAAGGGGGGTTGAATTGTCCCCTTCCCGAGATGGCGGATTTTAACAACTTTCTAAACTAAATACAATGGAATTAAAACAAACTAAGTTGATTAGCCTAAACTAACATGAGATCTGAAAAGTTCTCTCGATCTTTCTGATCCCACTGTAAGACCAATTCAACAAGCGATGAACGATTACTAATAACGGATAGCAGAGCTAGCAAAGTGTAGTGGTGTAGTGAAATAAAAATCAATAAGATAACCTGTGAAGGGAGATAGGAGAAATGGACAGTCACACATGCAATGACAATGAACATAGGGATTTTTAAGGTGGTTCGGGACCACGACGGGCTCCCTACGTCCACCCCTCACCAAACCCGGTGAGGCTTCACTAACACGCTACCGAAGTAGCAACACGGGGATGAACCCCACACCACACACGCTGCCTCTGCAGCAAAACACACACAGGGCCTGGCCCCAACACGCTGCCACTGCAGCACACACACACACACACACACACACACACACACACACACACACACACACACACACACACACACACACACACACACACACACACACACACACACACACACACACACACACACACACACACACACACACACACACACACACACACACACACACACACACACACACACATGTACGGGGAACGTACCCCGGACACAACAACCACACGCAGACACAGCTCCGTACACACACACACAGATATTTTGAGTTTGAGAAAATCAAAGGATATACAATAACGCTCACAGTAGTGTGTAAATAAAGAAGACTATCATCATGAAATGGATAACAGATGTAGAAAGTTTCCCCTTCATTTTTCCACTGGCCATTAGAAGATCTTTCTTGAAGTTCAGGTTGGAGGAGTTGAGTTCGCAGGATGTTGGAGTAGCCAGTCCTTCTTCTTGAAGATCCAAGATGTGTTCCTTCAAATCCAAGCTCCAATCGCTCCTACAAACACCTTGAACTGATGAGTCTATCAAAGCCCTCTCCTATCCACCTTGTGGCGGCACTCCTTTCTTTTCCCTGCAACAGATAGAACAATATTAGCGTTGGATGCCTTCCTGCTTCGATGGAGATCACAGGGTATAAATAGGGCTAGAATATAGAACAAAAAACAAGAAAGCCCCAAGAGAGCTTTTCTAAACCACACCTAAGGCAAGGGTGAAACCCTAAGGGTATAGGTCTAAAGGCCAAGGCAATCGAATCTCGAACCAATGAGGTACCAGGCCCTCCTATTGGACAGCCAATGGAAGCCATGCAGTACTGTCCACATAGGAGCCTTTCTCCCCAAGAAACAGAGTACAAAAGTTTCTACTACTTACATGTGATTGGTCCAATAGAAAAAGCTGATTTTACTTTTCCAAAAATTCCTTTATAGCCTTGGACCATCGAACCAACATTCTGTGCAAAGATTGGGGGAATCTTAGCACAACCAGAACTACACTGATTTAAATGATTGCACCGAGTGTGCATATCGAATGAAGGTGTGCAACATAAGGCAGAGCATCATAAGGCAGAAAAGATGCACCGATGCAAAGGATGCACAAATGCAAAACAAAATATGCACCGATGAAGTATGTGCTTGATGCAACAAGAAGAGTGTGCATTGTGTAGTGTATGCAGGAGATTATGTAGACTTGAATGCATGGTTGCGAATGTATGGACTTTGAATGCATGATAACGAGTGTATATACTTTGTATGTGAGGTTGCACAAATGCAGATAGGGAAGTCTACACATTGAACATGGATGCACTGACATGCTGCCAATCGAATGTACATACTTGCAGGTGTGAATCGCAGTGTGCACAAGGTGAAGTATGCACATTGAAAATGAGTGCAAGACTATGCTCATGAATGTATAGACTTGTGCATATGCATGAAGAGGTGGCGATGTACAGACTTGCTAAACTACAGCGCTATGTGAGACACAACATGAGACGCTGAGTGAGACGGAATGCAATGTTCAGACTTGACATATTTAAAGTGCATGCGATGCGATGTACAGACTTAACATGAGACGCTAAGTGAGACGCTAGGAGAGACGAACATGGCGAAGTGTAGACTTTGCATATGCTGTGAACTCACGATGTAAAGTGCACGCAATGTACAGACTTCGTGGAAGTGCTAAAATAGTGAACGTAGGTAAAGATGGGAATGTATAGACTTAATGTATGGACTTGTGTGAGCGGGCAGACAATGTATAGACTTTATAATGCTTCTGAACACGGCTGTACAGACTTGGTCGTATGAACCAATGAAGGTTGTACAGACTTAGTTGAATGAACCACAAGCGGTGATGTGTAGACTTGACCAATGTACAGACTTAGCAGCGAGATGCACACACATGCCGTCAACAAGACGATGTACAGACTTGAGAAACGATGCATGCACAAGATGATGTACAGACTTGGTCTTGCGACCACAGGCTGTACAGACTTTGAGAAATGATGCATGCACAAGGAATGTACAGACTTTGTCTTGAGTATATGAAGCATGAAGTGATGTGCAGACTTGACGATGTACAGACTTGGTCTTGCGACCACGGGCTGTACAGACTTTGAGAAACGATGCATGCACAAGGAATGTACAGACTTTGTCTTGAGTATATGAAGCATGAAGTGATGTGCAGACTTGACGATGTACAAACTTGGTCTTGCGAACACAGGCTGTACAGACTTTGAGTAATGCATGCAGAAGACGATGTACAGACTTGATCTTATGCAGTCTAGGCAAAACTATGTATAGACTTTATGTGGTCAGTGACGACCAATGCACCGATGCAATCCTTACAACGACTTGATGTAAACACAAGCAGACAGAACTTTACAAGACTATTTTTAACATTCAACCAGCTTCAGACCCAAGTATTCAACAGATAGATGCACAGACCATTGTATGCAGCAGAGTATGCCAATGTGATGCAATGTGATGCACTGACTCAAATGCGTGCAAGATTAACTAAAACAACGATAACACTTACCGAATGATCAAATGAGTCTTCCAAGGCATGAGAAAGCTGTTTTCAATTAACACATGGATCACAGTTGCAATCCAAGGAAAACTGAACTTGCACAGTCTAATGCAAGCTAACACAACAAAACTAAAGCTAACATAATATGATTCAACCAAGCTGCACAGAGAATTCCATCTCAGATCAAAACAATCAAGATCTGTCCTATTAAGTCAAGCACAATCAAAACCAATTTGAACTTAACTTATCCACACCCAGTATGAGTAGACACAAGTTCATATGATATGTTAAAGCAGTGAAGCTGGCCATCCAAATGCAAGTATATACATGGAGAACTGTTAAGGCCAGTCAACCCAAGAGCATTCTAACCTGTAAAGTAGAGTATCAACATGTGAGCTCGTTTATCATGAAAATGCCATTAAGCATAAAACACACAATACATTGGAATCATCAAAACCATTGTCAAGGACAACGAGGGGGCGCACAGAACCCAACAATCTCCCCCTTTTTAATGATGACAATATATTGTGACAATTCAAAGTTCTCTCCCCCTTTGGCATTATCAAAAAATGGGGGACTGAAAAGCAACTGGGAACCTTCCAAAAATGAATTAGTCATGAACGCACGAACCCAGTAATGAACCTTTTACTGGAGCAAGGTGTACAAACTAAATTCCAAGCAAGAAAATGAGACTCTATGTACATTTTGCAAGATGATGAAATTATGTCCAAACGAGCAGATTTTGAACTGTAAGTGAAGAGTATGAATGAACTATGCACAAGTGTATGATCTAACTATCCTATATGCAAAATCTGAAAACTAAATATGCATAGAGTGCATAGTGCTCAAGAGCACGTTATTCTCCCCAATTCTCAAGAACAAAAACCAACTGACAATGGGTTATTTAAGTTGTTATCTACATGTATAACCTATAGATGCATGTAAATGAAATGAAGCATGTTGTGAACAGACAGATCAAGCATTCAGGCACTCAAGCATGCATAGTTAAGTATAGACTCATGCAAGTCCCTTCGGGACGGGTGTAAGGATAATGCAGTTGATCGTTGAACATGAAGTGCATGAACAATACTAAGAAGGTCGTGCTTACATAAATAAAGTAATACATTAACCATGAAAGACGACTGATTCATAAACGACATTCAAACAATCAAATCCAATGTGAATAAGTGAAGATTGAGCAATGAAGTTCAAGTCAATATGGAAAATCAGATTTTCTATAGAACACTAAAGAGAACTTCTCATCCATATACTTTTATACATGATGCTCGAATATTGATAACTACGTATGACCCTAATTTTTAATTATTGAAACTGGTGTGATTAACCTTTTGACACGAGTCATGCCCTTTGTTTCAGGGGTAATTCCCTGTTACTCAGTTTCGTCACTTTTTATGATGTGGATGAGACACTTTTCGACGCGAGTTGTATCCTTTGTCTCTGGGACACTTCCCAGCTACTCGGTGGCAAATCACACTTATTTTCATATGGATTAGTTTCTCCTTTCGACGCGAGTTTCCTCCTTTATTTCAGGGGGGATTCCCGGCTAGCCGGATCCACTTCCACATATACAACTTTTTGAAGGGGTAAATAGCTCTTACCTCACGAGACATGTGATTTCCATGTAGAGAACCAATAGTCCTCAAAAGTGTAGAGTAGAAAATAGTATTCCTTATTTGATTGAATCATCATCTCAAAAAGGTGCATTTGTGTGGGTGGTTGTGTTGAATGTAAAAGATGAATTAGTCTCAACACAGTAATGTCTCCCCCTAAATGTATGCACGGTTATAAAAAAAAATCTCCCCCTTAATATATGCCATGTAACAAACATGTCTAAATCAATGCAATTTCATTTAGCAAGGGATGAGTCATAGAAGAAGTCAAAAAGTGGCTGTATAAAATATATACATGCATTCAACCAAGGATTTTCCAATGACTTCAAACAGATTGATTATCGGCACTTGGTGGAGAACATAGGTCCGAGGACCACCTCACGCGTAATGAAAGCTTCCGGTTGAACATAATCCAACCTTCCACTAACATCATTTTATATACCGAATAATCATGGCATTTAAGCACACAAACATGGAGAGTATATGCAAGGATATGTGCAATGATATGCAAGTGTATGCATGTAACTAGAAAAGATGATTTAAAAAAACATTCTTATTCACAAATATGCAAATGTGTGTATGATATGTGCAGTTTGTATCATGCAAGTAAGCGTGTAAGCTGTATATGCAAAAGTAAAGTATTATTCACAGGATGTGACTCAGAGTATGAAAGACATTATGCATAGACCAGAGCATTCAAAGATGGATTTTTATTTGAAAAAACTACAAGTAAAGGTGTGAAGGTTTTTATGTGCAGTATTAAACAGTTGAAAGCTAAAGGAATTCATAAAGTGTGATATGAATAGTGTTCAAGACAACTAATCAACAGAATCACAAAGTTTCAGCACTTCCATAGTTGCCAAAAACAGCAAAAGAAGGGAGTCCACTCTAGCAAACAAGAGAATCACAATATGCCCATGTTTTTCTTCAAATGCACAAGAGAGAGCATTGTTCAAGTTCATGCAAACAAAAATGTATGCAAGTATGTGGTAAGAAACACAATTCACTTTTTCATTCAACCAAATACTCCCTCTCACACACAATTCAATATTTAGTCAAAGACATCCAGCAAGAAGATTATGTAAGCTTGCAGTCCATTCCACAAACAGACTAGCTCAGAAATAAGCAAAGAGCAAGATTAGAGAAGTAGCTTTGAAATAGATTTTCTGAGCCATTGCAAAGATTCATTTTCAGATTTGTCAAAGTAAACCTAGGTAGAAGGTGCTCTCAAAATTAAACCAATTTGTTTCTCACCTTGAGAGTCCTTTATTTGTTGATGTTTCTTGACCTTAAGGCGCCACTGCAAAATAGATTCTCATTTCGAAGATTTGGGTACCCAAGCCATCTTGGGTTCTGAGGGGTTAGTTTTAACATAACCAAATGTTTACTTTTCATTTCTCCTCTCATACCACTCATCGTCGGCCCTCATCATGGAACAATTATCCATTGAGTGTCCATTCAGGCCACAGTAATAACAATGAGAAGATTTTCTTCTCATGGACAGCTTTTCATCATTTTCCATTAAAGAACAATTGTTCATCTTGTGTCCAAGGCCACCACAGTAATGACAAGAGATATTTTTAATGAAGGACCACTCATCATCATTTCTCTTTGTTAAACAATTTTCAAAAACATGACCATACATCCCATAATAAAAGCAGTGAGTGTTCTGAGTTTTCTTCGTGGGTTTCTCATGGTTTTTAGAATCAACATTCATTTTCATTCTTGATTTTAAAGCTTCATCATCATCAAACTTCATCAAAAAACAATCGTGCATATCATGACCAAATATTCCGCAGTAATAACATGAAACATTTCTTCTTCTTCTTGATGCATGAGTATGTTTAACAGTTGAGGGTTTTTCATGCATACAAGAGCATTCAACAATATCTTTTTATTTTTCAGTTTCTTTATCACACAAGGACAAAGATTCATTCACGCTCTTAATTTCATTTTCTAGTTTCATGATTTGCAAATGAGAGTTAGCAATCTCTTGTTCACATGAAACAATTTTCTCATTCAACAAGCAATTAACTGTATTGTGACTTTCAATTTCTTGTTCAAGAATATGCAGTTTGTTACAATCATCATCAATCACACATTTTCCTTTTTCAAATTTTTTAAGACTTTTCAATTCTCCTTCAAGCAGTGAAATTTGAATCAACAGAGCCCTGTTTTCATTTTGGAGCTTTTCAAATGAATTTTTGTTCATGAAAGTGTGTTCAAGTTCTTTCATTTGAAAACTCACGTTATCATTAACAATTTCATTCATTGCTCCACTGGATTCAAATTTGTCATTCAAATTCTTAAGACTTTCAATTTCTTTCCTTAATTCCTTCAGTTTTTCAGACTTATCAGTAGATATGCATGTCTCTTTTTCAAGCAAAAGCAATCTTTCAGACATGGCAGAATTCAGCATTTTCAGATTCTCATTATCTTTCTCAATTTTTTGACATTCTGAAATTTTAGCTAATAAAGATTTATTTTCAGTTGTTAAACATGAAGTGGTTTCTTTGTGCATATCGACTTCAAGCAACAGGCTTTCAGCCAACTTCCTAAGCTCAAAACATTCAGTACATGATAAATTAACATCACGAGCATTTTCAATTTCAAGGCACTTTGCACATGAAGAGTTAACATGTGGAACATCATCAAGTTTCCTTTTCCTTTTTCTGTTTTCAGATTTTAGTGCTTTGTATCTTTCAACCAGTTCATCGTAAACATTCAGCAATTCATCATAACTCAATTCATCATCATCATCAGAATTGGAGTTAGGGTTTACCTTCGAACTCTCCTCGCATTGATGCTCAATTTCATTATTTGCAACGAGGCAGTCACCGTCGTTGCAACTTTCTTTTTGGGCTTCGATCAGCCCGTCCCAGATTTCCTTGGCAGATCTGCAGTTGGGAACAAATGGAAATTTGTTAACATTTACTGCTGCCTTAAGAACATTCAAAACATAAACATTTTTAGAATTCATTCTTTTATGCTCGTCGATCCATTTTAGTTCATTTTTGGGCTGACTGTGAGGACCATGAGTGATTAGATCCATAAGCTTCGGATCAGTATTAGTAATCCACACACAAAGTTTTCCAAGCCATAAAGAATAATCAAAACCATCAAAGACGGGAAGCACATTTACACTAGCCATCATGAAACGATCTTTTCTCTACGACCGCAAGGTCAACTAAAAAATCAGAGACGAGGTTCTGAGACCAATTGTTGGCTCAGAGAGATGGCGGACAAGAAGGGGGGTTGAATTGTCCCCTTGCCGAGATGACGGATTTTAACAACTTTCTAAACTAAATACAATGGAATTAAAACAAACTGAGTTGATTAGCCTAAACTAACATGAGATCTGAAAAGTTCTCTCGATCTTTCTGATCCCACTCGTAAGACCAATTCAACAAGCGATGAACGATTACTAATAACGGATAGTAGAGCTAGCAAAGTGTAGTGGTGTAGTGAAATAAAAATCAATAAGATAACCTGTGAAGGGAGATAGGAGAAATGGACAGTCACATAGGCAATCACAATGAACACAAGGATTTTTAAGGTGGTTCGGGACCATGACGGGCTCCCTACGTCCACCCCTCACCAAACCCGGTGAGGCTGCACTAACAAGCTACCGAAGTAGTAACACGGGGATGAACCCCACACCACACACGCTACCTCTGCAGCAAAACACACACAGGGCTTGGCCCCAACATGCTGCCACTACAGCACACACACACACACACACGTTCGGGGAACTTACCCTGGACACAACAACCACACGGACACACAGCTCCGTACACACACACAGATATTCTGAGTTTGAGAAAATCAAAGGATATACAATAACGCTCACAGCAGTGTGTAAATAAAGAAGACTATCATCAGGAAATGGATAACAAATGTAGAAAGTTTCCCCTTCATTTTTCCACTGGCCATTAGAAGATCTTTCTTGAAGTTCAGGTTGGAAGAGTTTAGTTTGCAGGATGTTGGAGTAGCCAGTCCTTCTTCTTGAAGATCCAAGATGTGTTCCTTCAAATCCAAGCTCCAATCGCTCCTACAAACACCTTGAACTGATGAGTCTATCAAAGCCCTCTCCTATCCACCTTGTGGCAGCACTCCTTTCTTCTCCCTGCAACAGATAGAACAATATTAGCGTTAGATGCCTTCCTGCTTTGATGGAGATCGTAGGGTATAAATAGGGCTAGAATATAGAACAAAAGACAAGAAAGCCCCATGATAAAGCTTTTCTAAACCACACCTAAGGCAAGGGTGAAACCCTAAGGGTATAGGTGTAAAGGCCAAGGCAATCGAATCTCGAACCAATGAGGTACGAGGCCCTCCTATTGGACAGCTAATGGAAGCCATGCAGTACTATCCACATAGGAGCCTTTCTCCCCAAGAAACAGAGTACAAAAGTTTCTACTACTTACATGTGATTGGTCCAATAGAAAAAGCTGATTTTACTTTTCCAAAAATTCCTTTATAGCCTTGGACCATCGAACCAACATTCTGTGCAAAGATTGGGGGAATCTTAGCACAACCAGAACTACACTGATTTAAATGATTGCACCGAGTGTGCATATCGAATGAAGGTGTGCAACATAAGGCAGAGCATCATAAGGCAGAAAAGATGAACCGATGCAAAGGATGCACAAATGCAAAACAAAATATGCACCGATGAAGTATGTGCTTGATGCAACAAGAAGAGTGTGCATTGTGTAGTGTATGCAAGAGATTATGTAGACTTGAATGCATGGTTGCGAATGTATGGACTTTGAATGCATGATAACGAGTGTATAGACTTTGTATGTGAGGTTGCACAAATGCAGATAGGGAAGTCTACACATTGAACATGGATGCACTGACATGCTGCCAATCGAATGTACATACTTGCAGGTGTGAATCGCAGTGTGCACAAGGTGAAGTATGCACATTGAAAATGAGTGCAAGACTATGCTCATGAATGTATAGACTTGTGCATATGCATGAAGAGGTGGCGATGTACAGACTTGCTAAACTACAGCGCTATGTGAGACACAACATGAGACGCTGAGTAAGACGGAATGCAATGTTCAGACTTGACATATTTAAAGTGCATGCGATGCGATGTACAGACTTAACATGAGACTCTAAGTGAGACGCTAGGAGAGATGAACACGGTGAAGTGCAAACTTTGCGTATGCTGTGAACACACGATGTAAAGTGCACGCAATGTACAGACTTCGTGGAAGTGCTAAAATAGTGAACGTAGGTAAAGATGGGAATGTATAGACTTAATGTATGGACTTGTGTGAGCGGGCAGACAATGTATAGACTTTATAATGCTTCTGAACATGGCTGTACAGACTTGGTCGTATGAACCAATGAAGGTTGTACATACTTAGTCGAATGAACCACAAGCGGCTGTTGGGGAGAATGTTGTGCTAAAGTTGGGCATGTGTGGAACGTGAGTGTTTCTATTGTTTTGATGATGTCCAACTATGACTCAACTAATGATTGGTTCTATTGTTTTGATGTGATTCCAACTATGACTCAACTATGACTCATTTTTAGTGTTTTGATGATGTATGTCTTTAGAGTCATTTTGCTATTCATTATGCTTTTGCTATGCATTTGATAAAATCCATTTGCATATAATTCAGGTCATTATATTGCCAATTCAACATATCAAGAATGGCTTGCAACACTTAACCAATTGGCCGCACAGAAATCAAGATAGATCCAAAGGCGCCAAGATCACTCAAGATGCAAAGTAGTCACTCATGATGCCAAGTGCATGATGCCAAGTATACTTTGATTGGAGTGGAAATATCTACTGTGAAAGCTCAACAGAATGCAACCAAAGAATGGAATGGAGGTGGCGAAATGAAAGTGAAATGAACACGTCCAAGCAAGGCCAAGCAAGGAAGAAAAGGCTCTAGCTAAGCAAGGCCAAGCAAGAAAGAAAAGGCCCAAGCAATGAAGCAAAGCTTCTACAAAGGACCGAGCATTCATCTAAGTTGATCAAGGTTCAAATCCATGGTTCAACATGTTCTAAATTCAAAGAAACCAATGCCACGAAGTTGAATGGGTTTACGGAGGTGAAACGGTTGAAATCTGGAAAATTCCCAGCTAGCGGTCGACCTACAGCAGCTAGCGGTCGACCTAAAATTCCAGGGACTGAAACTCTACAGGACAGGAGCTAGCGGTCGACCGCCAGCCAGTGGCGGTCGACCGAAATTCCCAGGGATCACCCGAATGCAAGTTTTACAGTAGCGGTCGACTGCCAGGAGCTGCAGGTCGACCGCCAGCCCCGAGCCAACCATGTTTGACTTCGAATTCCACCTCGTGGGCTGCCTAATTCTCATGATTTCTTTAATCCCAAAGAACCCCAAAGTCTCCCAATCACCCACAAATTGTGGATCTGGTATAGGGCTTCTCCAAGGACCATTCAAGGTCTATAAAACCAACACATTGGTGGAGGCAAACCCTAATGCTTCATTGGGGATTAAGGGTGGCTGCAAGAGGGGTTTTCAAGAGAGAGGAGACGAAGTACTGTTCATATGAACAGTAGTTCGTGAATGAGTTCTTCATCCACTCAAGAGTTTCAAGTAAAGATCTGAAGCAATCCTGAAGCAATCACCTTCTACTCTTCAATCAACTTCCAAGAAGGAGAAGAAACAAAGCTTTCAAGGCGATCCAAGAAGCTCATTTCTCAAAGTGATTTTCTTCATCCTTTCAAGTTTATCCAAGGTGATTTTTGAAGCAATCAATCTCCTACAAGCTATTGAAGAAACAAGATTCAAGGTAGAATCAATTACTCTCTTCATCCACTTCAAGAAGATACAAAGAGGAGATTGAAGAAAGAGTTACTGTTCACGTGAACAGTACTCCGTGAAGAACATCTTCATCCAATCCAAGGTATTCAAGCTCATATCAAAGCAATCATCTTCCAAGATCTGTGAAGAAGAAAGCAAGGATCAAGGTAGCATCTATTCACTTCTTCATCCATTCAAAGAGATCAAAAAGAAGATCAAAAGAGGAGGATTGGAAGAACAGTTACTGTTCACATGAACAGTACTCTGTGAAGAACATTCATCCATTCAAGGGTGAATCAAGAAGATTGATTTGCAAGAAGAAGAGATCCCTGTTGCTGATCAACAAATCATTTCCATTCAAGGGCCAATTCCTTCTTACTCAATCTCTTGTTTTAGTTCCTTCACATTTGTTTTACTTTCAATATTGTTAAACATTGAAGTTGTGATTCGTCCCTACCGGTGGTTAGTAGGAAGGCAATTGGAGGGTGTTCCAATTTGCAGTTGACGTCCCTACCAGGTGGTCAGTAGGAAGGCAATCAGAGGTGTTTCCGATCTGCGGTGTTGACATCCCTACCGTTGGTTAGTAGGAAGGCAATCGGTGGTTTCCGATTTGCGGTTTGGTGCGCTGCACTAGTGGAGCCTCACCGGGTTTGGTGAGGGGTGGACGTAGGGCTGAGGATTCAGTCCGAACCACCTTAAAATCCATTGTGTTATGGTGTGTTTGTGTGATTGCTTGTGCTAGATGCATGCTTAGGTTTAATATTCATATTACTTGTTCATCTTGCTAAGTAAATCATTGTCTTCTTTGTTAAGCTAGTTATATTCCGCTGCGATTCTCGTTGTCTAGCTTTAAAGAGGGTTGAATTGCGAAAAGAGGGGCAGATCTATTCACCCCCCCCTCTAGATCAGCCATCCACTACCCATTAAGTGGTATCACAGCACACAACAAGTGGTATCAGAGCCTAGCTCTGCTATTTTCAGATCCTACGATCTGCAGGGAAAGATCCGGGTTCATTGTGATTTAAATGGCTTCTTATGCTACACGTGCTTCGATGATTTCTCTACCCATTTATGATGGTTCAGATTTTTCTACATGGCTAGGGAGATTG
Source organism: Amorphophallus konjac (assembly GCA_022559845.1). Lineage (NCBI taxonomy): Eukaryota > Viridiplantae > Streptophyta > Magnoliopsida > Alismatales > Araceae > Amorphophallus > Amorphophallus konjac. The sequence continues at coordinate 150,060,983 of CM040118.1, forward strand.
TTCATCTATGTTAGCTCAATAGATCCATAATTGTGGAATCTTATATACAATGGTCCTCATGAGCTGCCATCAAATTCAATTGATTGGTCAGCCGAACATGAGACCAAACACAATGATAATCTTGCTGCATATAACTTAATTATAGCTACAATTGATATTAGACTAACTCATATTGTGTCTTCCTGCAGCACAGCCAAGCAAGTACTGGACAAGTTGGTGAAAATCCATGAAGGAAAAGAACAAGAACAAGAATGCTTCATGGCCGACCGTGTAGAAGAGTCAAGCAAACCATCCTCATCAAAGGTAAATTCTGATTCCGAGGAATTCACTTTTGAAGAACTTATGGAATCCTATGATGAGTTGTTTATACAATACAAAAAGGCAATATCAGAAAATAAAAAGTTGAAAAAGGATCTCAAGAAAAATAACCAACATGAAAGCTTGATTTGTAAAAAGTGTTCTGCATTTGAAGAGCTCTCTTTTGATCTAGACACACATAAACAAAGCATTGCATGTCTAAGAGATGAAAATGAAAATCTTCATGATGAAATCACTAGGTTGGAAGAAATTGTAATAAAACTTCAAAACCAACCTAAGGCAATCTCTAATGATCAAACTATGGCCGATGGGCTTATTCATGATGAGAGGTTGATTGAAGAAAATAAAAATTCTGTTTCATGCTCTGCTAATTTTGCATGTGAAAAATGTTCATTCTTGAGAAACATAAATGCTGGTCTCCATGATGATCTTGAATGGCAACAAAATTTGATTGATTCTCAAAAGGAAGAGAATAAAGAGTTGTTGGAAAAGAAAATTGAATGTGAAAAAGTTGAAGAAGAATTGCATGAAAAATTGGCTGCACATAAAAAAGGTAAATCTATCATTGATGATCACTCCGAAACATTACATGCTTTAGAACAACAAAGTCAAAATCTTAAAGCTGTAAATGCCATGCTCAATGAGCAATTGGCAGCATTTGAAGAGGGTCATAATGAGTCTAAACAGCATATTTCTTCACTTGAAAATGAAATTCAAGGTTTGAATGATTTCCTATCAATGTTTGCCCAAATCTAAGATTTTGGCTCACCGGAAGCCACCACTTCATGTGGTCACCAAAAAGGGCATACTGCTCGAAAGAAAAGTAAAATTCAGCATTCTCATTCAAACATGCACCATAACATGCTCAATGCTAAATATCATATTTTCCACAAAAAGAATGTCCATTGTTATTATTGTGGTAGACATGGTCACACTGTGCATGATTGTTTTATCTGAGAAATGATGAGCTTAGAGCAGGACAGCAAGTGAAAGAACAAGGAAAGAAAGAAAGACACCACCCTCATACCATGAAAGGTAAGAATCATGCTCGCCCACAAAAGTATAGTCTACATGCACATGCACATGAACATAAAAAGGATAATCAATCTTTTGTGCATTGTTTCTACTGTGGTAAAAATGGGCATGAGATGTATGGTTACCATACAATGAGGGAAGATGATTTGATTGCCTTGAAAAAGATGAGTCAAGATGCTAAACCTGTTGCTAACCCACAAGGACCCAAGCAAGCTTGGGTACCTAAAAATTCCAAATAAGAATTTTGGGTGCAGGATGCCTTGGAGCTGAACAAATGAATGGTCAGGTAAATAAAAGCTCAAGGCACATGTATGTACACAAACTTTTTAATTTCAATCATCTTGCATGTTTAGTCCTAACATGTAGATAGTGCATCATAAGTCTACCAAATGTCATTAAATTCTGCAAACTGAATTGCTCTTTGAAATGCTTTACCCCCATGGTGTGAGATGAACTTTTGAGCTAGATTTCTTGCTCATACCATGCTGGACCACAGCTGCTTAGTTCATGAAATACTTATTTTGCTGATGTTGCTGATATGATGATGAGTTGTTTAATTCTTGCTACCAACCATGTGAAATTCCTAGATTTTGGTTTTGATGATGTATACCATGGTTGTAATTTTCAACTCATTAATTCACGATTAGCATTGTTCAAAGGGGAGTCTAGCAATTGGCATCATCATGTTGCATTTAGTTCAAAATAACTTGCGAATGATTTGTGTTTGCATCATCTTGTGATCTTATATACTTTAATGCAAATCATGTTTAGAAAAAAAAACAAAACAAAAAAAAAATGTGTGCAATCATCCATGCAACATCTGCATTGCATTGTGTATTCATATAGTTCATAGGCTGCACATTTCATAGCAAACCCTTGCATAGATCTAGGGGGAGTCAACATCAAAACTCTGTTTGCATCATTCTACACATTGTTGACATCCTTGCATAGAATGCATAACCTCAGGAGGAGTGTTCCTTCATTCATTCATGTTTATCATTCATGCAACACTCTCTCTCATTCATACCAACCAACTGTATTTTATTGATACACTAAATCAGATTGCTAAACCTCAGGCTAATGGAAATTGAAATAATGATCTTCTTCAATTTGATTGTGTGTTTTTGCAAATTGGTTTCCATGCATTGTTCATCTGTAAAAATGTCATTTGCATATGGTGTAGCATTGCATGTGGTTGCATAATAAAACTGAATTGCTTGTTTGAGAATGATTTAAACTTGCATTGCACCCGGTATATAAAAAGGTGTCGCCTGACTGTTAGGTTACGCCTATCGGAGAGGTGATTCACTTGCGTGAGGGGATCCTCAGATTATGTAACTCCGCCGAGTACCGGATAGGTCTAGGTGCATCATATTGCATAGTCCGTGCTTGTCTAGATGCACTCACCATGCGTGAAAATTCTCCTCCGCTATGTACCATGTGTCATTCTTGCATATAGGCCATATCGTTAGGGGGAGTTGTCTCCTTGACGCATTCATGCACATGCTACATACCATGAGTTGGGTCATAGCATTTATGCATATTTCTTTTTGCCCATCTCATGAGTGATCTAGCTATTCCATGCACATCCTAAGGGGGAGTCTTGCAATCTGAACATTCTTGAGTAATTGTCTGATAATGGTGTAAGAGCTTTCTATTATATGCACTGATGATTGTCCATCAAATAACAATGGTTCAGATTTAATGATTTCTTTGAAATTCTGATATATATGATTTTGAAATCATCTATGTCAAGCAATCTTTAATAGACTTTAACTAGAGGTTGCATGTTGTGCCCTGAATAATCTTTCTGAAATCTGAAAATTCATATGTCATAGTCAAGTTAGTTGGGTTGCTAAAGTCTAGTATTGTTTTTAAACAACTTGACATATTGGAATTCATAAAGGCAAAACTTTAGACAAAGCAATGACATTAGGTCACTGAGAAACATGTCTTCTCATCAAGGAAATGAGGATAGATATGTCATGAAGTGCCTTTGTTATCTTTGTTATCTATAGCTTAGACTCAAGACAGAGCAATGGCTACATTGCTGAGAAATATATCTCCTCATCAAAGATATGAGATCGGGTATGTCATGAGGTGATTCAGCTATCTCTGTTCAAATCTGAAGCATAAAAGTCAGTCTTACCAAATACCTAGGAATACTGGCGTCTAGACAGCGTGTATTCTTACGGCTAGGCGGTATGCACTAGACTCGCTTGCTCGTAAAATATGGGTCTAATGATATGAATTTCATTGAAAAGGATATATGGGAAAAAGTGCTGCAACATAGAATTCATTATAATTGTCATGGTTGTTTAACCTCAATACAAGTTGTGCTTTTCCCGATGACGATTATGAATATGACTGTGTAAGACAATGGAGGATTACCATTGCTAGAGCATGCACTTTTGTTTCACTTCTATTAAACCATGGATATAGCTATTTTTTAACTTCTCTTGTTAATTCAGAATTCATTAGCTTTGAACCATACATATTCATCACGGCATGTTTCTAGTTGCTTATAATGGTTTGCTCTATACACCTCTTTCCCTCAGCTTCCTACATAATTTGTTCATTCATTTAGATAGGAGGAGAAAGTTTGCATTCATTTCTATGAGGGGAGAAGGCTTGGTGACTTGGTGAGTCATTCATCATACAGGGGAAGAATGTTTGCATATATTCTTGTAAGTGTTTGCATTGTGATGCTGTTTGCATTATGGTTTGGTGAGCATCATATATAGGGGAAGAAGAACGAGAGGTACATGTCATCTTGTGAGCAAGGGGTTGCATAGCATGTGTTCATTCATTGTCATTGCATAGCATGGGTTAATTCTTTTGAGAGCATATCATACATTGAACTCTTTGCATTCACATGCTCTACCTCATCCATGCATATCTGTGTTTACTCATGCATACATATTGGGTGAAATCACTTTGTGCTCATGCATACATATTTGCATTCTCATGTTTTGATCATCCTTGCATTGCACATATGGCTTGCATCTTGCCTTCCCATGCATTGCATAGAAAATCCTGAAAACCATAAAAAGCTAAAATCTTGAAAACCTCTAAAAATTGAAAAATCTGAAATCAAAATTGCTTTCTGGCTGTCTTATCTATCTCTTCTGTTGGACCATGTTGGCATACTTCATCTCATTCTTTGGTCTCACAAATGCAAAAGGGGAAAAGATTTGATTCCTTCTTGCTGATCCCTTCTTGCTGATGGCAAAGGGGGAGAAGATTTGATGAGCCATTTCAAAGATTTTGGTATTCTTTGTGTGGAGTCGATTTGGTTGAGCCATTTCAAAGATTTTGGTATTCTTGGTGTGGAGTCGATTTGGTTGAGCCATATGAATGTTTTTAATGAGCCATAGTGTTCTTGAATGTTCTTGAATCTTTTTATGACTCATAGTTGCCATCATCAAAAATGGGGAGAATGTTGGGGAGAATGTTGTGCTAAAGTTGGACATGTGTGGAACGTGAGTGTTTCTATTGTTTTGATGATGTCCAACTATGACTCAACTAATGATTGGTTCTATTGTTTTGATGTGATTCCAACTATGACTCAACTATGACTCATTTCTAGTGTTTTGATGATGTATGTCTTTAGAGTCATTTTGCTATTCATTATGCTTTTGCTATGCATTTGATAAAATCCATTTGCATATAATTCAGGTCATTATATTGCCAATTCAACATATCAAGAATGGCTTGCAACGCTTAACCAATTGACCGCACAGAAATCAAGATAGATCCAAAGGCACCAAGATCACTCAAGATGCAAAGTAGTCACTCATGATGCCAAGTGCATGATGCCAAGTACACTTTGATTGGAGTGGAAATATCTACTGTGAAAGCTCAACAGAATGCAACCAAAGAATGGAATGGAGGTGGCGAAATGAAAGTGAAATGAACACGTCCAAGCAAGGCCAAGCAAGGAAGAAAAGGCTCTAGCTAAGCAAGGCCAAGCAAGAAAGAAAAGGCCCAAGCAATGAAGCAAAGCTTCTACAAAGGACCGAGCATTCATCCAAGATGATCAAGGTTCAAATCCATGGTTCAACATGTTCTAAATTCAAAGAAACCAATGCCACGAAGTTGAATGGGTTTACGGAGGTGAAACGGTTGAAATCTGGAAAATTCCCAACTAGCGGTCGACCTACAGCAGCTAGCGGTCGACCTAAAATTCCAGGGACTGAAACTCTACAGGACAGGAGCTAGCGGTCGACCGCCAGCCAGTGGCGGTCGACCGAAATTCCCAGGGATCACCCGAATGCAAGTTTTACAGTAGCGGTCGACCGCCAGGAGCTGCAGGTCGACCGCCAGCCTAGAGCCAACGATGTTTGACTTTGAATTCCACCTCGTGGGTTGCCTAATTCTCATGATTTCTTTAATCCCAAAGAACCGCAAAGTCTCCCAATCACCCACAAATTGTGGATCTGGTCTAGGGCTTCTCCAAGGACCATTCAAGGTCTATAAAACCAACACATTGGTGGAGGCAAACCCTAATGCTTCATTTGGGATTAAGGGTGGCTGCAAGAGGGATTTTCAAGAGAGAGGAGACGAAGTACTGTTCATATGAACAGTAGTTCGTGAATGAGTTCTTCATCCACTCAAGAGTTTCAAGTAAAGATCTAAAGCAATCCTGAAGCAATCACCTTCTACTCTTCAATCAACTTCCAAGAAGGAGAAGAAACAAAGCTTTCAAGGAGATCCAAGAAGCTCATTTCTCAAAGTGATTTTCTTCATCCTTTCAAGTTTATCCAAGGTGATTTTTGAAGCAATCAATCTCCTACAAGCTATTGAAGAAACAAGATTCAAGGTAGAATCAATTACTCTCTTCATCCACTTCAAGAAGATACAAAGAGGAGATTGAAGAAAGAGTTACTGTTCACGTGAACAGTACTCCGTGAAGAACATCTTCATCCAATCCAAGGTATTCAAGCTCATATCAAAGCAATCATCTTCCAAGATCTGTGAAGAAGGAAGCAAGGATCAAGGTAGCATCTATTCACTTCTTCATCCATTCAAAGAGATCAAAAAGAAGATCAAAAGAGGAGGATTGGAAGAACAGTTACTGTTCACATGAATAGTACTCCGTGAAGAACATTCATCCATTCAAGGGTGAATCAAGAAGATTGATTTGCAAGAAGAAGAGATCCCTGTTGCTGATCAACAAATCATTTCCATTCAAGGGCCAATTCCTTCTTACTCAATCTCTTGTTTTAGTTCCTTCACATTTGTTTTACTTTCAATATTGTTAAACATTGAAGTTGTGATTCGTCCCTACCGGTGGTTAGTAGGAAGGCAATTGGAGGGTGTTCCAATTTGCGGTTGATGTCCCTACCAGGTGGTCAGTAGGAAGGAAATCGGAGGTGTTTCCGATCTACGGTGTTGACGTCCCTACCGTTGGTTAGTAGGAAGGCAATCGGTGGTTTCCGATTTGCGGTTTGGTGCGCTGCACTAGTGGAGCCTCACCGGGTTTGGTGAGGGGTGGACGTAGGGCTGAGGATTCAGTCTGAACCACCTTAAAATCCATTGTGTTATGGTGTGTTTGTGTGATTGCTTGTGCTAGATGCATGCTTAGGTTTAATATTCATATTACTTGTTCATCCTGCTAAGCAAATCATTGTCTTCTTCGTTAAGCTAGTTATATTCCGATGCGATTCTCGTTGTCTAGCTTTAAAGAGGGTTGAATTGCGAAAAGAGGGGCAGATCTATTCACCCCCCCCTCTAGATCAGCCATCCACTACCCATCAAGTGGTATCACAGCACACAACAGCGGCGATGTGTAGACTTGGCCAATGTACAGACTTAGCAGCGAGATGCACACACATGCCGTCAACAAGACGATGTACAGACTTGAGAAACGATGCATGCACAAGACGATGTACAGACTTGGTCTTGCGACCACGGGCTGTATAGACTTTGAGAAACGATGCATGCACAAGGAATGTACAGACTTTGTCTTGAGTCTATGAAGCATGAAGTGATGTGCAGACTTGACGATGTACAGACTTGGTCTTGCGACCACGGGCTGTACAGACTTTCAGAAACGATGCATGCACAAGGAATGTACAGACTTTGTCTTGAGTATATGAAGCATGAAGTGATGTGCAGACTTGACGATGTACAGACTTGGTCTTACGAACACAGGCTGTACAGATTTTGAATGATGCATGCACAAGACGATGTACAGACTTGATCTTGCAAACACAGGCTGTACAGACTTTGAGTAATGCATGCAGAAGATGATGTACAGACTTGATCTTATGCAGTCTAGGCAAAACTCTGTACAGACTTTATGTGGTCAGTGACGACCAATGCACCGATGCAATCCTTACAATGACTTGATGTAAACACAAGCAGACAGAACTTTGCAAGACTATTTTTAACATTCAACCAGCTTCAGACCCAAGTATTCAACAGATAGATGCACAGACCATTGTATGCAGCAGAGTATGCCAATGTGATGCAATGTGATGCACTGACTTAAATGCGTGCAAGATTAACTAAAACAACGATAACACTTACCAAATGATCAAATGAGTCTTCCAAGGCATGAGAAAGCTGTTTTCAATTAACACATGGATCACAGTTGCAATCCAAGGAAAACTGAACTTGCACAGTCTAATGCAAGCTAACACAACAAAACTAAAGCTAACATAATATGATTCAACCAAGCTGCACAGAGAATTCCATCTCAGATCAAAACAATCAAGATCTGTCCTATTAAGTCAAGCACAATCAAAACCAATTTGAACTTAACTTATCCACACCCAGTATGAGTAGACACAAGTTCATATGATATGTTAAAGCAGTGAAGCTGGCCATCCAAATGCAAGTATATACATGGAGAACTGTTAAGGCCAGTCAACCCAAGAGCATTCTAACCTGTAAAGTAGAGTATCAACATGTGAGCTCGTTTATCATGAAAATGCCATTAAGCATAAAACACACAATACATTGGAATCATCAAAACCATTGTCAAGGACAACGAGGGGGCGCACAGAACCCAATAGAGACACGCTCGTGTGTGCATCTCTGCCGGTTCATGTTCCAAGGTCGACCCCATCGACACCCCTCTGCACTTCTCCATAGTCTAGAGTGAACGGGGTCATCTCTATAGTCCCCGCATCCATTATATGCTAACGATTCTGACGGCGGTTTCTATATCTTGATGGTTATAGTTCGTAATACTGACCCGTTAACCCCTATGAGCATTAATCTGCTAATCCTCTTATCCCATACATGATTCATGATCGTTGGGTTTCACTGTTTCCGAGAACAATAGCTTCAATATTCCGGGGAGGGGGGACATACCCCTTTGATACCCTAGAACCACCATTTGGTCAAAGGGCCCCCATCTGCAAGTGATGGATGTCCGTATGGGCCGTAAGGTGAATATTGATAGGGCTTGGCCCGATATCGAACCAACCGTCCCCAGGGATGTTGCGGTGGTCACGGGTTGCATGCCCCTCGCAGGCCAGTCCTCGGGGCCTCTCATCCCTATTGGCCGTCTCTTTGCCGGATTATGAGTTGACTATGGGTCGTGTACCCCTTGTAGGCCAGTCCTCAGGGACCTCACCCCCTCATTAGTCTCCTTTACTCTAAACCCACGGAACTATGGTGCCCCTCGTAGGCTAGTCCTCGGGGTATCCTGTCCGATTGGGATCTATTGGCTGCCTCCGTGCCGACCGGCTGATTAGGGGCTTACTCCACACGTGAGTATGACCCCGTTTCTCCCCTGCGACCTTTCAGGGACGGGGGAGATGCTGCCAAAATTCTGTCAGGTTTCTTAATCAATAAAGTTACCTCCAGTGAATTAGTCTTAAAAAAGCATAAGTTCTCGGGTAATAAACCGCCGTGCTCGAGTATGAACCTCGCACTAGCTCGTAACTTCGCTCCTGGAGAGTACTGGACTTTAATTAATCAAGCAATCATCCCAATTAACCTCAAAATCTTCAACAACACCTTAATAAACCAAAATAGTTTCAAAATTCATCAAAAATAAGCTAAAATGGCGTGGTCTTAATCCGGTGCGCCCTAATACAGCGCGGTACCCCCCCATGCCGGAATAGCACTAGACTCATATTTTTTTGATTTCAATTGGCTCGTTCCTAGTGCGCCCAAAATTGGTGCGCCCCAAGGCCACCGCGCCGGTTTAACATTTGTTATTACCGCGCTGGATTAAGATCATTTGCCTACGCTTGGCCACGCCGGGGAAACCTATCCCTACGCGTGGTCACGCCGGTTTTAAACCATTATACTGTTCTAATCACTCACTCGTCCTTGGAGCGATCTTCGCCTCCCACGGTCGGGATTAATAAACCCTAATCAATAACAAACCGAATAAGAGGAGGGCTATTCAGGTCCAAATCATCTTATTATCATACTTTTATTATCATGTCCGTTGCGTCATGCTTTCGTTATCATGCTTATATCACCACTTTCGTCTCCCTTGGCGGAGATTAATAAATTTGATTGATCACTATTGATTTTCATAACTCTATTGCCATGCTTAGCATAACCATAAATATCATGCATGCATGCTTGCATAGACTCTCAGGTATATCAAATGGCACTAACGAAAGTCCGGGTTACGCCCGAACAGAAGTCTTTGCTATGCGCGATGGTGGTCTTCGGGCCTACGTCCTCCACCACATATTGAGGGTCTCCAATTTAATGATCCATGCCTCCCTTGCATGATGGATAAAGATCATCTCATGTGACCTTGTTACAATCATACTCTTGCATCTTGCTTCATCCTCGAGCGGCCCGCTATCTCGGTAATTAATCAAAGGTTTTTTCCCTTATGGGGGATGTAATTAATGCCATAACCTTTATGGTATGGCAGACTGCTGGTCCCGACCCGAATCTCACTCTTGCCCCACAAGGGTCAGAATGAGCGCACAATAAACTCGTCACTCATGTGACTGGCACTCCTGCGTGGTCAACTAATCAGTTGGTTATTTATTAATTAACTGGTTGATTGACCCAACAAAATAAATCCCATCGAACAAGTCTGGCACGCCCGGTGGAACTTGTACAATAAAATACCCCTGGTAAAAATAAAATAACCCAACACATGCCCATCGTCGTTGTGTCTTCCACAACTTGCACATCGTCATTTTTGTTTTTGGAGCATGAACATCGTAAATTATGTTTTAATCTTCCATGAACATCGTAAATTATGTTTTAATCTTCCATGAACATCGCTGCTGGGGTTTTAGGCTATAAACTGTGGTTATGTGATGGTGGAATGGCAGGGAACAAGTTAAAAATGAGTTTCTCACCGATCTAGGTCGATCGGGAGGGGTTCCGATTATGAACCCCGCGGATTCTCTTCGCTGGATAGGTGGCGGTCCTGCCAGTGACCGTTTCTACAAAACAGTGAGGCGGTGGACCTTAGCGGTCCACAGCCCATGCATTTTATCCATGTAGCGGCCCATTATTGGACCGTCTACTGAACCTTAGTGGATGAACCTTCGACCGCTATAGACCTTTGACCAGGTTAGACGACCTTTGACCCGATAGGGTGATTAGTCTGGCGGCTTATCATCGAACCGCCAGGACCACTTTGGTGGCCCAAGCATGGACTGCTAGAGCATGTTGATACAGTGTAAAATAGTAAGGTGGTGGAGCTTCGCGGCCCATTAGTGGAGTGCTACACCCTTTGTAGCGGCCAAACCTTCAACCGCCAGAGACTGTGACGGGCTAATATTCAATCGCCCTTTCCTACAGAGTTTCGACTTATGCATGTTCATTTCTTTATGCGTTTCAAGTTGCATATTCGCCATGTTTAAATTATCTTACAAATTGTGGCATACTTTTAGATCCCAATAGAGTTACTTTCTCTTTCCTTGTGATGGAACCACTAGTCGTAGCCCGATGACCTCTAGTGTCGGCCCACCTGGGAGAGGTGGCGGGGTAGTCTCGGTTTATGATTTTTAAGCTAGTCTCCGTGGGCCCCTTTGCTTGACAGTAGCGTCCTACTGGAGGGGAAAACTAGCTAGAGGCCTGGCTCAAGGTATTGAGCCTATGTGTGCACACGTGGTCAGGGGCTTGGACTGGCACTGACGAGTGTTACCCTGACTAGTTCTTATTTCTGGTACTCTTACGTGTCTCACTTGTCGCGATCCAGACTTGTGTAGATACTTGAGACGCGATGTCAGCCGTCAGTGGACGCATCTGATTTCTGTTTCTTGTGGTCCTTCTTTCTCCTGTCACTCGAAAATGCTGAAGTTTATTCTATTGGTAGATCTAACACTCATGTTTAAATTAAATTGGCATAATAACTAGCTGTTATTAAACTGTTTAGATAGTCTTATAGCTTTACTAAACTGTGTTTAATTCTGCCAATGCATGTTTTAATTGCTTTCCTTTATTTAGTGGCGAGGTAGGGATCCACGTGACCCCTACTAAGTCTTGTCGAGAGACTCACCCTTACTTTTCCAAGTGAGCAGCCTCAACCATCTACCGGAGCTTCCCGTGCTTTTGACGGCCGTTCTTAGTGCCAGCAGTGGTCGGTCAGTAGGCTGTCAGTAGTCTTTTGTCTTTTCTTGTACCTTTTGGCTGGGGTATGCCCCCGAGTAGTTGTATATTTTTGGCTCTTGTTCAGTGGTTGGACTTGTATAGACTGTGGATCTAGACTATTGTATATATTTATCACTCTGATGTTTAAATTGCTTCCATTTATAGTTCAAATTATTGCTATAAATAATATTGCGCGTGTGTAATTCCAATTCGTTATGCATCCACTCGACAAAAACTCCAACCCTTACGGGGCCTCATTAACCTCTTGGGTGGCTTCCCCGAGTTCTTGGTATCGGTTTACCGATATCCTGATCTCCGGGTCATTACAACAAGGTTGGTCGACCAAACCACATCATCAGTCGACCGAACAAGGTGAGTCTTCGAACAACATCAGATTTCTTAAGGATCATCCTGCTCACAATATTATAGGAAATCTGCATGATTCTCCTAGGACTAGGTCATTTCTTAGAGATGTCAATAACCAGGACCTAGTAGCACTAGTCTCTCAAATTGAACCCAAAACAATAGAAGAAGCCTTAAAAGATGAGTCATGGATAAATGCCATGCATGATGAATTGGGTCAGTTTGAAAGAAATAAAGTATGGATCTTGGTTCCCAGACCTGAAAATTCTTCCATCATTGGAACCAAGTGGCTATTTAGAAATAAAATGAATGAGGATGGAATAATCTGTAGGAACAAGGCTAGTTTGGTAGGTAAAGGATATTATCAAGAATTTGGGGGTGGACTTTGATGAATCCTATGCACCAGTGACTAGGATGGAGGCTATTAGAATTCTTATAGCTTTTGCTTGCTCTAACAACATAAAACTTCAACAAATGGATGCAAAGAGTGCATTTTTAAATGGCATAATAAAAGAGAAAGTTTATGTTGAGAAACCCCCTGGATTTGAATCTATTGAGTTGCCTAACCATGTTTACAGATTGAATAAGGCCTTATATGGACTGAAATAAGCCCCTTGGGCTTGGTATGAAAGGTTGACTGAATTTCTTATCAGCAAAGGATATTACAGAGGTAAGGTTGATCAGATCTTATTCACTAAGAATGTGGATAAGAAATTGATCATAGTTCAGGTATATGTAGATGATATTGTTTTTGGTTCCACATGTCCTGAACTTTCTAAAAACTTTGTTAGTCTAATGCCAAAAGAGTTTGAGATGAGTCTAGTTGGAGACTTACAATATTTTCTTGGTCTGCAGGTTAAACAAACTGTGGAAGGATGCTTCATCCGTCAGACCAAGTATGCATCAGAAACCCTGAAGAGGTTTGGCATGGACAAGATGAAGCACATGTCTACACCAATGGGAGCAAACACATCACTAGAGGTTGATGAGTCAGGTAAACCAGTGGACACAAAACTCTACAGAGGTATGATTGGCTCATTACTCTACCTTACTGCTTCCAGACTTGATATTCAATTCAGTGTATGCTTATGTGCTAGGTTTCAAGCTAACCCAAAAGAATCACACTTGTCTGCTGTTAAAAGAATTTTCAGATATATTACTGGCACACATAATTTAGGTTTATTTTTTCCTACATCATGCCACCTAGATTTAACTTCATGCACTGATGCAGACTATGCAGGTTGTAAGTTAGATAGGAAAAGCACTAGTGGTTACTGCCAATTCCTTGGAGGGTGTTTGGTTTCTTGGGCTTCCAAGAAGCAACACTCAGTACCTCTGTCCACCATAGAGGTTGAGTATGTGGCAGCTGGTAGCTATAGAACACAAGTTATTTGGATTAAGCACCAGCTATAAGACTACAATGTAGATCTTGGCTGCACACCTATCTATTGTGATAACACAAGTGCTATAAACTTGTCTATAAATCCAATTCAGCACTCACGAGCTAAGCACATAGACATTAGACACCACTTCATAAGAGATGAAATTTTAAAGAAAACTTTTGAATTGATTCATGTAAGCACTACACAACAAATTGCTGATATCTTCACTAAGCCACTGGATCATGAAAAATTTTTAACCTTGAGAAGAGAATTGGGTCTTTTCAGACCAACATGATTTTGCATTCTCTCATTGACATTAGTTCATCTGTCGTAGGTCATAGATGCAATAAGTGATGGGGAGCTAGCCCTTGTGTCCATCTTTAAAGCTTTTTTCAATCATTTTGTCTCTTTCATCACTGGCTGCTGACTTCCCTATGGTATATCAAATGATGTGCTGCTGAAAGGCAGGTGAGGTCTATTTGGAAGCTCTCACTAAGTGTGAGGTGGTCTTATGACCTAAGTTCTCCACCAAGTACCAAGGGCAGTTAATGCATCTAATAAGGGGGAGAGAAAGGTCTTTGATTCCATATCTTCAAGATTTGTTCAAACTTTTAAGTCAATAAATTCTGATTATCAGGGGGAGTAATCTCATAACTTCAACTCTCTATCATTTCAATTTCTTCTATATCAGTCATCTCAGTTGTCTTGGACATGCGCATAAAATTCTTTGTGAGATCACTCTGAGTCTTCAACAGTCTTTTTACAGACTAAAAGTCTTCTGCTTTTAGGACATTCCTACATAGACCAAGATTAAGTATGTTGGCCATGCTAAGTCTAGTGGTTTAAGATTTATAACCCTGTAAGATCAAAATAAAAGATTTCTGAAGAACACTTCTATACAGATTTAATGGGTTAAGAACATCTTTGAAATACTATGTCCTAAAATCTTCTAAAGCCTGAACTTCAATTTTAAGGGGGCAACTTTGGTTGAAAATCGATCAATTAAGTATTGTCTCTAAACACTTAAAACAATCTCATGGATTAAAAAATGGGGAAACAAGCTTTACAGAGCAATGGTTTTGGTTACTGAGAAACTAATTAACCTTCACCTTGAAGTGAAGAAATTGTGTCATGAGGTACCAAGCTATCTCTGATTAAAAATTATGATTCTAAAAAATCATGACAGAGCAATGGCATAGTATGGTGAGTAACTGGGTCACTTCACCTGAGACGTGTTGTGCCTCACGTAAAAAGCCATTACTTTTGTTAACTCTGTTAATCTAAAGGTAAAACGGTTAACGCACTGAGTAACTGGGGATTCTGGCATTTAAACAATGTGTTTCCTCAAGTCAAAAAGTGTGGACTCAACCAGATTGCTCATATAAAGAAAATTCGACAGCCAAAGGCCATTTAAAAAAAAACATAGTGACCCCCAACAATAAATTCAATATGGATAGGTTTCAGGTATTTGTCCTCAATACTAATTGCAGATTTTCCTAGAGAAGTCCCTGAACCATTGATTAGTATAACTGCAGATAGATTGCCAAGACACTTAAATCAATTTGTTCATTCTTCATTACTTGTGTATATAATGACTTCAGATTATTTTTTCTCGTGTCTTTCTGAGCTATCAGTCATAAACTATGCAACTTGCTTAAGCTAACACACTTATCTCTCTTAAGGACAATTTTTGAAGGTAGTCAGATTCATGGTCTGTAACACTACTATTTTTGATTCGCAGCCCTTCATCTCATTCATTCAGTTATCTACACTACATCCTCCCCATTGTTTTTGTTTTGATGATGTCAAAGGGGGAGAGTTTTTGTTTGTGAGTCATTGTCGTTGTTGTCATTGTTGCAAATCATTGTCATTTGTTTCTGTTGCGTAGTCATTGCATCATTCTCTCATCTCTCACTCAATGATTCATATCAATTCACCAAGATGGTAATTCAACTCAGTTGGTACTGCATTTCACTCTCATGGCACTGTCATTGCACTAATGATACAAATGTCTCTCTCAAGAAACTCTAATTCTTTCAAATCGATTTTCATACAATAAGCTCAATGACTCATGTAGTTGCCATCACCAAAAAGGGGGAGATTGTTGGGTATAATTTTGTTTTGATGATGTCAATACAACATGAAGTCATTTGGTCATTTAAATTCCAAGTTTGAAAATACATAAATACAATTTTGCATAACTTGTTCTTCAATATTACGCACATATTCTATTCATTTTTAGACTGCAATTGTTTAAATGATGCCTTCAGGGTTGTTTGCAAGATGAAAATATGCAATCAGACATTTGATGTTTGAAAGGAGGTGTTACAAGATAGATCTATGAAGAGGAAGTCGACTTGAGGAATCACAAAAGTCGACTTGAGCTCTACCAGGCCACCCGCTACCTCAAGGGAAATAGCTACGGATTAGTGGTGAAAAATAGATGGCTAGTGGTGAATAATAGGCAATAAGGCTGATA
Source organism: Amorphophallus konjac (assembly GCA_022559845.1). Classification (NCBI taxonomy): domain Eukaryota; kingdom Viridiplantae; phylum Streptophyta; class Magnoliopsida; order Alismatales; family Araceae; genus Amorphophallus; species Amorphophallus konjac. The sequence goes on from CM040118.1 coordinate 150,077,096, forward strand.
TATACCACGGTATGGGTGAGAAATAGACATCAAGGCTGAAGAGCACACAACACAAGAAAAACACTAAGCTACGTTGATGTGGCACTGCCACAGCGTCAACATAGCCAAGGCTCATCCTCTATCAAGCTGAAGACAAAGCAACCATGAAGAAATATCGCAGCAACGTTGACGCAGCGTTCGCACAACGTTAACGCAGCCTAAGGAAGACTTCACACAAACCAGAATTCATCATAAGGATCTGTCAATGAAGAACATAAAAGGTGAGAACCATCAAGGCAACAAGCTGAAGCTGTGAAGAAACCCCCAAATAGCTGATAAGTGAAAAACTCCATGCAACGTCAACACAGCATCATAGCAGCGTCAACGCAATCAAGACTTGGACAAGGTTTGAGGCTTACAAACAACACAAGGCTGACAAATAAGCTGGCAAGGGTGAATAATGTACGATGCCAGTGACAAAAGAACAATACATGTGAACAACAACAAACAAATGTGGCAAACAAATATCATTTGTGATAGAAGGTCCATAAGGAAGACAAATGTGGAAGAACTGTGAAGAAAGTCTCATAAGGATGATATATGGTGCAGCAGAGTTGACTAAAATCAACGATGATGAAGAATGGTCAAACAGGAAAGAAGAAGATTTCGTGCTGGGAACAAAAAGCCTCAGCAAAGCTGACAAATAGATTTCGGCGACGGCTCAAGGCTAAATTGGAAAAAGCGAAGGTGACGGCTATTCAGCACAAGGGTAACAAATAGTCAGTATGTCTGACAAATAGCCGTTAAGGGTATAAAATAGGTTCCGAAGGGTGATAAATGGCTGGGCGCGTGGAAGATTTAAGGAAGTCACGTGTCTTCGACCTCCAATCATTGTCACATGATCCTAGGCATCTAACAGGGTTTGTACAAGGCTGAATTGTCAGAATATTCCCTCCAAAGGTCTTAGACAAACAAAAATTCAAATTAAAGCAAGGCCAAAATCAAAGATTCAAATGCTCTGCCATACATATATATACACCAGGGTTCGAAAGATAGACAAGAAGCAACAAAGGCGAGAGAGAAAAATTATCTGAATCTGCTAAGAGAGTATTCTTCGAAAGACAGAGAGAGCCAGCTCGTGAGCTACAGAAAAAGAAAGAGAAAGCGAAAGAGAGAAAGAAGGAAGAAGAAGAAGAGAGATTGAGCAGCTCGAGAAGGTTTTCAGAGAAAGCTTTTGAACCAAGTTCAGAGCTACATTCGATTTTCTCTACTGCTGTATTTTGTCTTTTCGATTCATTGTATTTTACTTTTGTTCTTTGATTCTAGTTAAATTTTAGTTCTCTGATTGTGTATTGGTGCACTAATCGAAGGTGTGATTAGTGGGTTTCTGGTAAGAAACAGAACAATCATGGAGATGGCAAGAACCATGTTAATTGAAAGTCAACTTCCATAAAAATTTTGGGCAGAAGCTGCAAATACTACCTGTTACAAAATCAACAAGGCTATGGTAAGACCTGTCCACAAGAAAACCCATATGAATTGTTGAAGGGTAAGAGACCTAACTTGGCTTACTTTAAGATTTTTGGTTCCAAGTGTTAGCATTCTGTGTTTGGATTATGTTAAACTATGACTCATATGTGTATGAGGTCATATGTGTTTGCACCATATGAAGTCTGTGCTTTTGTTTGTATTATTCATGGTATAAATGGTCCCTATTGTATACATACTGCATGCATCATATTTGAGCTCATTCGTGCATAACAAGTATTATTCAGGCAATGTAATGCATTTCAGGTCAACATACAGTCAACTCTGTGCACATAGATCTAGGTGTATGCATTTGCATAAAGTCTGTCTGTGTGTATGAGATTTCATCAAATACCTTGTGTGCATGTCATTTCTATGTGTATGACATTTCGTCAAACACTTGGTCAGTGCATTCATAAGGTCGATGCTAGCCCAGAGTGTCTAGCATATAGTGTCGGTGCTAGTGTCATATGCATTGCATTCAGGTCGATGCTAGTTTGCTTTCAAAGCAACTAAGGTCGATGCTAGTCTAGGCCAAATGCATAAGAGGGTCTATGCACATCACTGTAGCATGCATATAGGTCGATGCTAGTTTAGGCTACATGCATAAGAGGGTTTGTGCACATCACTGTAGCATGCATACAGGTCGATGCTAGTATAACACATCTGGCATGAGAGGTCGATGCTAGTTGAGTTGCATACGCATCAGGTCAGTGTTAGTATGTAAGTGCATGCATATAAGGTCTGTGCTAGCCTATCGTGCTTTGTCACTAGGCCGGTGCTAGTTTTAGTTAAGCCTGCACAAGTTCGATGCTAATTACCTATCTGCATAACTCAGGTCAGTGCTAGTCTCTATTGACTGAATAGTCAGGTCGGTGCAAGTTATGTTTTGCACATACCAGGGTCAGTGCATACTTTTCCTGTGCACACACAAGGTCGGTGCATAGTTCTCATCGTTCATATCGAAGGTCGGTGCATACTTAGTCGCTCAGCATGTAAGGTCGGTGCATCTCTTCCTACATGCGATACAAGGACCAGCATATAGGTCCGTGCATGTTTATGTTTAACTGTCAAGGTCGGTGCACCTTTCAGTAAGGTCTATGCATATTATCAAATAGCTAACACTTTGTCTGTTATTTTTCCAGGCTAGACAATGTTCGAGCATCCTACGTGCAACTTGTGAACTTACCTCACGTGGAATTAAAGTACCAGGTTAAAGTGCATGTGATCCAAGGCACTATGACAGAGGAACATTCTCGTCCCTACCACGTGGGCCAATGGGTCTTCACTAGGTCTTTTCTACCTCATCCATACGGAGGCCCTGTTCTATATAAAGACTGCCTCATCCTCGATGAGGCAAGTAGAGGGCTGTAGAAAGCAGAAAAGCTGCTGCTGAGAGAAGAGAAGAATAGAAGAAGAGGCCGCTAGAGAGGAAAAGTGAAGAGAGAAAAGAAGAGAGAGCAGAGAAGAAGAAGAAGAAAAGCTGAGAGCCAGAGTGAGAGAAAGAAGAAAATGAAGAAAGAGTGAGAGCTAGCAGCAGAAGAATATAGAGAAGAAACAGTGGAGAGAGCAGTGCAGTCTAAGAAAAAGAAAGAGGGAGAGAGAGTTCAGAGAAGAAGGTCGTGAGAAGAAGGAAGAAGTGTGCAGCCAGTGCCAATATTGAAGATCTGTTCATATATTGACTTGTGGATCAAATCCAGAGTCATTGTGCTCCTTGGAGCTACATTCCGATTGTTTTCTTTTATCTTTTTGTTTGTTCTTTTCCATTTACTTTTGTGTTCTTCCGATACCCTGTTCTGGGTTCGGGTTCCTTCTGAGCAATCAGAAGAAGGGAGATTTGGGTCTCCGGTTGTGAGTGACTGGGCGTCACTCACGGGTTCCCCTCTGGTTTGGAAGAAGGGAGGATTGGTCCTCCGGTTGTGGGCAACTAGGTGTTGCTCACGGTTCCTTTTGTGATTGCAGGAGAAGGGATAGTTGGACTCTCCAGTCACTGCGGTAGCAGTGGGTGCTGATCTTGTGGGTTGCAAGATCAGGTCGAGGGATATGTTTCCCTCAGTCTCAAGCTATTTGGCAGTGTCTGTTGCAGACTGAGTCTACTTCTTGCTTTGGCAAGGGAATCCTCACTCGGGTTGAGTGAGGGGTGGATGTAGGCGGACAGGTGTCTGGCCGAATCACCTAAAAATCTAGTGTGCCGTGGTTTGCCTTGTGCGTTTGCTCTTTATCATCCACCTCCCTTCACAGGATCGCTCACGAGGGTTGTCTGCTGTGTGATTTCATTAAGTGCACAGATTTGTCTATCGTTTTCTATCACAAGGTTATTCTCCTTGCAGTGCAGCTTAGGCACATTTGTAGTGTTTACCGTATTGCTTTGACGATAAGTCATACTATTTGATTTAGTCATGAATGTTCACATCTTCAATCTGTCATGTGCTTGACAGTAGGTGTGGTTGAATGTTTAAGTGTTAATTTGATTTCTGATTGGGCAGTTTTCTGAAGGATATATCTTGCGTGAGTTTAATTCAGTTTGAGAAATCTCACCCTCACTATACACTGGTTTTATCTTGGAATGCTTATTGTGGTTTAGGAAAATGGTATTGTTGTTTGAGATATTGCTGTGAATGGTTTGTTGCTTAACAAATTGGGTTGGTATTGCCATTGAGCTTAAGTTTTTATTTGGGATCTATTCAACCCTCCCTTCTAGATCCTAACATAGCACCTAACAATTGGTATCAAAGCGGGTCTCTGACTGTCCAGATCCAACGAGCTGCAGAGGATCCTGCCATCTTTTGGTGCAATTTTTTTTAGGACCGTGGTTTATCGTTTTGAATTCACTGCTTTGAATTGGTTTGATTTGTGTTAATGGCTCATCCTCCAGTATTTTGTGGTTCACATATTAAATTCTGGCTATGTCTCATGCGCAAGCATGTTAACTCTGTTAATCCTCAACTGTGGAAGGTTATCTCTCACGGTCCACATAAAATCCCTAAGGATAAGTCCAAGTGGACTTATGCTCACAAGATGAAAAATGATGATAATGTGAGAGCTCTAAATCTAATGAAGTCTTCAATCAACTCTGATGATTTTCCTTTTATCTTAGGTTGTAGCACTGCAAAGGAAATATTGGATGAATTGCTTAGTATCTACAACGGAGAGGAAGAAGAATGTCTCATGGCAAGAAGAAGTGATCATAGCAGTGATCAACAGAAGGAGACATCTTTACAGGTAAGCTCTGAATCAGAGGAAATTACTTTTGAAGATTTGACGAATCTTTATAATGGCTTATTAGATAAATACAAATATGTTAAAACTGAAATGAAAAAGATGAAAAAGAGCATGATGTATGAAATCAGAGAATTGAAGGGTGAGAATGAAAATCTTAAGTCCGATCTGAAGAAGAATGAGAGCTCATGTAATAAGTGTGTTTCTGCTAAAAATTTGAATAATAATCAGCAATCTGAATTGAGAATGCAGGAACAATACATTAATTCTCTTAAGGAAGAATTGGAGGAATTGAAGAACAAGAATTCTGAGCTAGAATTGTTTAAACAGAAATTCAATGAGAATTTGATAATTGTAAATCAAAACGTCTTGATTGATGAGATTAAAATGTTGAAGGATCAGAATACGAAATTGATGGTATTGAACATTGTTTCTGCAGAGAGATGCATGTCTGTAGAAAGAAAAAAATGTGCTAAAATTAAAAACAATAATGAAAAAGAACAAAAACTCCTGCATGAGATTCAAGTTCTCAAAAATCTGAATGATGCCATGCAGAAACAAATTGTCACATGTGAAGAAGATCTAACAAGTTCAGAAATGCAGATTTCTTCACTTAAATCTAAAATAATTGAATTGAACAGTTCTCTGTCTAAATTTGTTAAGGGAAAAGAGAATCTGGACAAATTGTTGGGAAACAAGGTGAATGTTCAAAAAGAGGGATTAGGATATAGTTCAAACACTAAGAGGAGTATGAAAGGAAAAGAACAAATTATCTTTGTAAAGAGCTCAGATTGTGCAAGCACTTCAAAATCTATCTCACCTCAAAAATTGTAGAATAATCATAAGCACATGTCTGAACAAAAGAAAAAGAAAAATTGTTGTGAAAAAACTCCTCATGTTAAGAAAGCTCATCTTAATCAGAAAAAGAAGGTGCAGTGTTTCTATTGTAATAAGATAGGTCATATGATGCATGATTGCAAGTTGTTTGAACTTGATGACCTAGATGCTACTGCACAGAAATTTCATGTTAGAAATCATGTTTTTCAGAGAAAGCAAATCAAATGCTTTTGTTGTGGGAAATTAGGACACACCTCTGCACAGTGCTGGCATGCACGGGGAAGTAAATCTATTTTTAAATCTGTCAGACTCCATGTACATCAAAATAATTTTGATAAGAAGAAAATTGGTTTCATGAAAAAGACATTTGCTTGTTACAACTATGGAAAACCTGGCCACAGAGCCTCTGAGTGCTGGGTGGCAGGGTTCAGAAAATAAAATTTTCATGATCATAACAGAAACTTTAATGTTCACGCACCGGGGTTAAAGGGCAACTTTAAATCTGTTAAAACCCCTGCTTATAATGTTGCTGGTAGAAATAATGTTGTTGATAAAATAAAAAATCTTTCATGCTTTGAATGTGGAAAGCCAGGCCACAGGGCTGCAACCTGTTGGCTGGGAGTCTATCATAAATAGATTGGCTTTGTTAAACAGAATATTCATTCTGTTAAAAGGAATTTTCATGATAATGCTCATAGGTTCAATGTTCATAGTAATGTGCATGAAAAGAATCTAAAAAATACTGCATCATATCATCACTGTGGACATATAGGTCATTCAATGAATAACTGTTATCTGATGAGGTTTGATGACCTTAATGCACAGAAATTGTTTAGAACACCTGTTAAAGGTGTCACTGTCATTTCAGGACCCAAGACATCTTGGGTTCCTATTTGTGCAAAATAATTTGATGTTTTGCAAGTGTGCCTTGGAGTTGAGAAATAAAAGGGGTAAATAAACCAAGGCACCTGAAATTGAAAACCCCATGTCTGCGCTTCTCAGGTCAGTTATGAGAATTCTGCTTAATTTTTGACATCTGAATATTCTGGTTAGATTTCTGCATAACCTGTTAAGCTTGATAGAATTAATGTTAAGTATACATACTTGAATTCTCATGTGTTATATGCACTGTTCAATTTGAATTTCCTCTTACACATGTTGACTCATTTGTGCATCTTTTGATTAAAATTCTTTGAAAATCTAAAATGCACATGAAAATGATTGTAGTCTATCTGAGATTGCAATGCATATTTGATTCAGACATTACAGTGTACATTCATTGAAAATCTGACAGGACTGCATTTGCATTGCATTGTCTTGCATGACTATGATGGTATATCAAATGGTAAGTTTCTAAAGGGCAGGTGCAATCTGTTTGGAAGTTCTTACTATGTATGAGGTGGTCATTAGACCAAGTCCTCTACCCAGTACCATTGGTCAAAAATTTACATATTGAGCAGTCTAGATTTACATGAGCATAATTCATAATACTCCCTACATAGATTTCATTGCATATATTTCACTTTGAGTTCAGTCATATAATGCATAAAGTCAAGGGGAGTGTGTCAAAGGAGATATTATATCTCATGCATATCTTGATAAAGTTAAGTGCCTTGCATGGTCTTCATGTCTCATATGATTGGTCAATGCATCCAGTTAAGGGGAGTTAATGCATTTGTATACACATAGTTGATTGCATTGCATATCATTATCTTGAAAAATTCAAAAAGAGGTGATTCACTGCATATAGACAGGGGGAGCATTTTAAATTCTTCAATTTATCATTCTCTGAATTAGTCATGTATTTCAATTGATCTATTCTGTCATATCTGTATGATAGTGACTCACATCATCAAATGATCATTGTTGGCTGATTTCCAATTGATTCTCATCTGAATTCTAAACTCTAAAACTCTGTCTACTACTCCTTATTTTGCTGAAGGAGAGTTTTAATTGATTTCAGTCATTTATGTGTTATTCCTTTCTGGCAACTGAATAGTATATCAAAAGGCTTAGCTGAAAAGATAGGTTATGCCTATCTGGAAGGTTAACCCTTGCGTGAGTAGTACTTTGGATCCCACCTCCGCCTAAGTATTGTTCTAGTTGTAATTTCTTTTGCCAGCTCACCCTTGACATACTTCACTATTATAATTGTTAGGCTGGTTTGACTGAAATTCAATCTCTGTTATTGGCTTATGAACTTCCGTTCAATCTCAACCTCATAGTTTTCGTTGCATATCTTGAAATCTTTTTAAATTCACTGCTCTTTAGCTGATCTTCCTGAAAATCTGTCTGATACATATTGATCACTTCTGCTACAAACATGAGTTCTAATTCTCTCACTTTCTATGCATGCTTATTTACACATTTGATGTTTGCTGCAGCTCAGATAATAACTGAACTGAGATTTGAAGAAAACTTCAGCTTGTAAACTGCTTCATAAATCTGAAATCATCTTTAATGTGGAATCTTCCATTATACTAGTTTAAGAAATATTTGTTAATTTACATTGGTTTATGTCTAATGTACTCTTAAGTTTGAACTTAATGGACTTGAAAATACTTGATTCAATCCTTTTAATAAACCTTAATTGTTTGTCTCATGTAAGTTCATGTAAGACTTCCTGAAATATGAACAGTTGAAATCTTGATTTACTTTGATTGAAATACATAGTGTAAGTATTGTCTTAAACATTTAATCTGTCTGAAACTGTTTTATAAAAAAATTGTGGACAAAGCAATGACTGTGGTTACTGAGAAACCTGTCCAAAGGACTATGTCATAAAGTACCATAGTTAACTCTGTTTAAAAATCATTGAAAATAATGTGAAAATATGGTAGAGCAATGGCATGGTTGTATTGAGTAACTGAGGATTCTGACCTCTAATCAAGGTGTCTCCTCATGTAAAAGATACTTCTAATGCTACCTCTGCTCTCTAAATAGAGAAGCAATATGGTTATCTTACTGAGCAACTGGGTCATTTCACCTAAGACGTGTTGTGCCTCATATAAAAAGGTGTTGATTAAACCAAAATTGCTCATTGAAAAACAAATTAATGTTGAATAAGAAAATTCTGAAAAATATATGCATCAGAAAATTCTGAAAGAACAGTCAAATTCAGATATATTCATGCATGTTTAATCTCAATACTACCTTGTGTTACTCTTAAAGGAGTCATGCATGGAAAGTAAACTAAGATGAAAAGAAGGTTGAACTAGAATGTTATATGAGCAAGTGGTTCATTTTTATTACATAATTATTTCTGATATGAGTATTGGAAATTATTAAAGAACTCTGTTTACATCATTCTCAAACCATACTTTTCAATCAAAGCCAATTCATAAGCTCTTATAATGGAATATTCTAAAATCTAAATATTGAATTATGAAGTTGGTTTCTTACTGAAAAATTCTTCATCTCAGAAACTTTTAAAATTCACTGATATATATGTTCATTTCCTGCTTTCTGTCACTGCCATCTCTTGATCACTTATTGTTTCTGAAAAATCTATGTTTTTTATCTTTCCTCCTATATTCTCTCTAGACATATTCCTCAGCTGTCTAGACTACATTCATTGTTTATCAAAGGGGGAGAATTATCTGTAGTTTCATCTGTTGTGTTCAAGGGAGAGAATGCGCTTTCCTAGTATTTGCCACATCTTTAGGTATCAGGTCCTACATTCACTTTCCATAGGGGGAGAATAGATTCCAGTTCTGGTGTGCATTCTTCTAAGGGAAGCATAGGGGGAGAATAGTGTGTCACATTGTCTGCATTTGTCTGCCTGACATGGATCTTTTGTCTGAATTTGTGCTTTAATAAATTGCTCCATTTTAGATCCTTCCTTTTTTGATGAAGTCAAAGGGGGAGAATATGCGGAGTCATAATGAGTGTTTGAGCTTTGAGCTTTGGGAGAGAATGAGTTTGCATCAGTATAATTCATTCACTGAACTGGCATGAATAATCTCATGAATAATTGAATATCTGGTTCATTTGACTTATTACACTATCATGTTGACTCATATGACTCATAGTGTTGCCATCATCAAAAAGGGGGAGATTGTTAGCATTTTGTATTTTGATGATGTTAAACTCTATGACTCATATGTGTATGAGGTCATATGTGTTTGGACCATATGAAGTCTGTGCTTTTGTTTGAATTATTCATGGTATAAATGATCCCTATTGTATACATGCTGCATGCATCATATTTGAGCTCATTCGTGCATAACAAGTACTATTCATGCAATGTAATGCATTTCAGGTCAACATACAATCAAAGGTCAACATACAGTCAACTCTGTGCACATAGATCTAAGTGTATGCATTTGCATAAAGTCTGTCTGTGTGTATGAGATTTCATCAAATACCTTGTGTGCATGTCATTTCTATGTGTATGACATTTCGTCAAACACTTGGTCGGTGCATTCATAAGGTCGATGCTAGCACAGAGTGTCTAGCATATAGGGTCAGTGCTAGTGTCATATGCATTGCATTCAGGTCGATGCTAGTTTGCTTTCAAAGCAACTAAGGTCGATTCTAGTCGAGGACAAATGCATAAGAGGGTCTGTGCACATCACTGTAGCATGCATACAGGTCGATGCTAGTTTAGGCTAGATGCATAAGAGGGTATGTGCACATCACTGTAGCATGCATGTAAGGTCGATGCTAGTACATCATGTCTAGCATGAGAGGTTGATGCTAGTTGAATTGCATACGCATCAGGTCAGTGTTAGTATGGAAGTGCATGCATATAAGGTTTGTGCTAGCTTGCCGTGCTTTGTCACTAGGTCGGTGCTAGTTTTAGTTAAGTCTACACAAGGTCGATGCTAGTTACCTATCTGCATAAGTCAGGTCGGTGCTAGTCTCTATTGACTGAAAAGTCAGGTCAGTGCATACTTTGCCTGCGCACACACAAGGTCGGTGCATAGTTCTCATCGTTCATATAGAAGGTCGGTGCATACTTAGTCGCTCAGCATGTAAGGTCGGTGCATCTCTACCTTCGTGTGATACAAGGACCAGCATATAGGTCGGTGTATGTTTATGTTTAACTGGCAAGGTCGGTGCACCTTTAAGTAGGGTCTGTGCATATTATTAAATAGCTAACACTCTGTCTGTTATTTTGCCAGGCCAGACAATGTTCAAGCGTCCTACGTGCAACCTGTGAACTTACCTCACGTGGAATTAAAGTACCAGGTTAAAGTGCACGTGATCCAAGGCACTATGATAGCGGAACATTCTGTCCCTGCCACGTGGACCAATGGGTCTTCACTAGGTCTTTTCTGCCTCATCCATACAGAGGCCCTGTTCTATATAAAGACTGCCTCATCCTTCGATGAGGCAAGTAGAGGGCTGTAGAAAGCGGAAAAGCTACTGCTGAGAGAAGAGAAGAATAGAAGAAGAGGCCGCCAGAGAGTAAAAGTGAAGAGAGAAAAGAAGAGAGAGCAGAGAAGAAGAAGAAGAAAAGTTGAGAGCCAGAGTGAGAGAAAGAAGAGACTGAAGAAAGAGTGAGAGCTAGCAGCAGAAGAATAGAGAGAAGAAACAGTGGAGAGAGCATTGCAGTCTAAGAAAAAGAAAGAGGGAGAGAGAGTTCAGAGAAGAAGGTCGTGAGAAGAAGGAAGAAGTGTGCAGCCAGTGCCAATATTGATAATCTATTCATATATTGACTTGTGGATCAAATCCAGAGTCATTGTGCTCCTTGGAGCTACATTCCGATTGTTTCCTTTTGTCTTTTTGTTTGTTCTTTTCCATTTACTTTTATGTTCTTCCGATACCATGTTCTGGGTTCGGGTTCCTTCTGAGCGATCTGAAGAATGGAGACTTGGGTCTCCAGTTGTGAGTGACTGGACGTCACTCACTGGTTCCCCTGTCACGCCCCGAACCGATAGCAGCGGAACGTGTTGTTTGCTCGAAACGTGGCAGTTAAACAGTCATGTCAATCAGAGCATAGTCATTTCCACAAAACATAATTTGGACAAATAAAAAATTTCATTTCAAATATAAGTTCTTTACATATTCGGGCCCATAATAAACGAAAAGATTCAATAAAGAAAAACTATAATGAGACATAAGACGCCAGATAACCAGACTAGATGATTCATCTAGATGTCAGAGTTCTCTTCACTCTTGCCCTTGCCCATCATGTTCGGTCTCGTCGTCACTAAGGTCATTACCTGAAAATTAATGGAAAACGTAGGGTGAGCGAATGCTCAGTAGGACTTAATATCTTATGCTCCAAGCTAGTTTTAAGTAAATTACAAGTTAACGTGCTCATGCAGGTCATGCAAAATATAAGGCAAATCGAGAACTATAATGACACAAGTGATAAAGCGATGATAAATTAAAACCATAAAGGCGAGTAAGCAAGATGCTAGATACATTCATGAAGAGTAAGGACAATGACAATCAAGAGAGTATAGCAATATCTTAACAAGTACTTTCTCAAGCTAGGTCAAGAGCATTCATGAGGAAATATAACATTCATCTCTCTATGACGAACACTATCACGAGAGCTTTAATGTATCCATTATTATGAAGGATCTTCGTGACAAGATAACGTGTACTATCAATGGGGGTAATTCAAGAACTTTTATGATGATCGATATAGAAGTAGAACAATTACTTCTACAAGCATTCTATAGCATTTGCCAAGACCCTAAGGGAATATCATGACGATATGATAACCCCTCCAATAAGGCAATTTAAGATCTTTTCATGACGAACAATTAGTTGTAGAAATGTGTACTATGATGGCAATTACTCCCGATTATCACTATCACGAGAGCGTTTGCACACCTAGCACTATATAGGATTATGTACTATGATGGCAATTACTCCCGATCATCACTATCACGAGAGCGTTTGCACATCTAGCACTACATAGGATTGGCCAATGCACTAAGGGAAAAATCATGACGATATGACCACCCCTCATGAAAATAAGTTATAGACGACTATAGGTGGTGAATGCCAGCACCCGATCATCGTATACCGGTAACGTTTGGACTTTGCCTCGCCCAATAGGGTCAGATCAGGACCCGTAGCATTTATAAATGTCATTTTTGTGGGACCCATAGCCCTTGACATTTTGTCTGGACTAATTCCATATTAATGCCCAAGAATTTCAAGGATCAAGCATGTAAGACATTAAGATAGATTTCATGGAACATAGAGTTCAAGGATAGAACTTGTAATAAGGATGATATCAATAAACCATATGAAAACCATGACATTCTAGAAATCTAGGTGATTAGGTACAACCAGCTTAGTCAGCCTTGAGAGAATCCAAGGCTGCGAGGAGACTTACGGAGGTCCCAATGACTAACTTGTCAGTCCGAAAGAACGGAATGTCCAATGGAGGGCTCGTATGTCACCGAGAGTTGAGGTATATAACGTGAAACAATCATGAAACAGGGACTCCATCTACGGACGTGAGATGAGAGTGCCAGAAGACCCGCGGTATGAGTCATAATCGGAAGAAAACTATGAGAACATGAATGCGTAACTTATAGAATTCACGTCCATCCAATTCTATAATTAACTATAATTAAATAAACTTATATTAATTGACGCCCGTAGGTGACGTCATTTATTAATTAGCATCCACTTGGAGTGACGTTAATTATATGATTTTTAACTTAATTTATTTAACAAGAATTCACGTCAATATCTATTTAATTGAATAATTTTAAAATATACATTCAAAGACACATTTATTTATATAAAATAATTAAGAGAAATAGAATATATGATAATTAGGAGAAAAATATGAGGATTCTAAAATTATAATTTTTATAATTTTATGTTACATAATTTAGTAGATATAGATTTTCAAAGATATAGTTACAAGTTATATATATATATATAAAAAATAAATGATTTAACGCCTTCGTATGGTGTCGTTGAAAGAATTCGACGACTTTTGAGTGGTCGTCATTTAATTAATTGATAGGGTCCACTCTTTAAATCTCCCGTTCTCGATGTACACATGTCAGAATTGCGTAATCTATATATCAAAATGAAGGGCTCGAAAAACTCTATCTAACCGGACCTTCAAAATAATTTTTCGTTGAGAGATGGGGGATCTTGAGATAGGAGGCACGGAAATCGGAGCTATCACCCTCACTATCTCGGTCTCCACCCTAATACCTCATCCATAAAATTTCATGTCTAAAGGACGCTCCAACATCAACGAACAAGCCATTAAAGCAAAGGTTCATAACTAACGTGCTATAGTGCTTCAAAGGATTCGCCGAGTTATTGCAATATTTCAACTTATTTAATTAATTAAATTATTAACAAGTTAATAATACCATATAAGACATGAAAATTTAGAGAAAATCGTGAGGCTTCCAGTGACATGAAAATTGTGAATTTTTGATATATGATTATATGGATATAAATTTTTAACCATGTTATACTTAATATTTAATTAAGAGAAAATATGCAAAACAATGAAACACCATACCTAAACATGCACAACATGTGGGAATATGAATTTTACGAACATAACGAAGTTTATGCAGAAGTTTTATCATGTCTATTTGGCTTGGGAGATTGCCTACCTCTTGCGTTAAAACTTGTCTATGGTGAAGGAGGAGGTTGCCGGAAGAGGATGAAATCCTGAGACAAAGACTACTGCAGCAGAGGAAGAGAGGCCCTGCTGCTTCTCTTTACTCCAACAACAACAGATACAACAGCACGGAATGTCAACGCGGCAGCCACATGAAGGGAAAGAGGAGGAAGAGCTATTGTGGCAGTTGCACGCAGCAGAGGAAAGAGAGAAGAACCCTCGCTTCCTTCACTTCACGCCAACGACAACAGCATGCAGCAACAGTCGCACATCGCACGAACATGAGGAAAGAGATGAAGTCGTCGACGCAGTAGTTCGATGGCTCTGCCATCGTCCCTGAGGGTCCTATATATATAGGGATAAGATCCTTTTCCTAATGAGAATCAACCTCCCATAAATAGGTCCTAATCGATCTCACCCTTCCTTACTTTCAGCAGCTTGTTATGTTTTAAAACCCAGAGTCCTCTCACGCGAACTTTCTCTTGAACGTGTTTTCAGGATTACTAATTAAAACTCATATAAATATATATATTTATATTTATATATATATATCCATTTATATATCCTTAGCCCATCAAACAACCTGTTAGCAGTTTATGATTACTGTACAAGCCCATATGTGCTATTGACGTGGCCTCTTCTAAGACCCATTATCTATTATCCAAATTTCATGTTTGTTTTATGGCATTATTTATATTTATACATATATTCCAAGCCCAAATTTCTTAAGCCTTTATACCAAGGCCCACTAATTAAACCGAATGTTTATATATGGATAAAGGTGCGTGGGTGCCTTATGAGTTTAAGGTTTTATGGGCTTATATTTACATATTGTATAATATATATATGTGTGGGGTTAAAATATGCATGGTGTAATATATATATGGGGTTGATATATATATATATATATATATATATATATATATATATATCTTATTGTATTATATATATATATCTTATTGTATTATAAATATGCACATACACACATATATATATGGGTACTTTCTTCAAAGTGGCTTAAGGCTTGGCATTCATAATATACTATATATGTATGTAGTTTTTAAAGCTTGTACAATGGGTTTTGGACTAAGGCCCATTAAGTTATAGCTTTACTTGGATTGGGCTTTTAACTACTTATGGATTTACAAGGTTTAAGCATTAAACCTTTATTTAAAGTTACAATAGGTTTTTAACTAAACTACTTAGTAGAACTTTATACATATATTATAGACCCTATTTCCAATAACTTTAGTTATTTATTTACCCTTTTAATTTCCATGGTTATCTTGGTTATCAGAGTTGGGTTCGATCCTATGATCTTTAACTCAATTATCTATTTGTGACTCGTTAGGGTTTTAGCTTAATGGTTGGGCTTTAATCCTTCTTGAAGGATTTATTCATAGCCTTCTATTTAATGTTTAGGCCCACTATCAATTTAGGCTATTTTCATTATCGTAATTTTATTTTCTATAATTATTTCATGACCAATATTAATATGTATCCTTTAAAAATTTCGGGGTGCTACATTCCCTCCGGTTTGGAGGAAGGGTGGATTGGTCCTCCGGTTGTGGGCAACTGGGTGTTGCTCACTGTTCCTTCTGCGGTTGCAGGAGAAGGGAGAGTTGGACTCTTCGGTCACTGCGGTAGCAGTGGGTGCTGATCTTGTGGGTTGCAAGATCAGGTCGAGGGATTTGTTTCCCTCAGTCTCAAGCTGTTAGGCAGCATCTGTTGCAGACTGAGTCTGCTTCTTGCTTTGGCAAGGGAATCCTCACTCGGGTTGAGTGAGGGGTGGATGTAGGCGGACAGGTGTCTGGCCGAATCACCTAAAAATCTAGTGTGCCGTGGTTTGCCTTGTGCGTTTGCTCTTTATCATCCACCTCCCTTCACAGGATCGCTCACGAGGGTTGTTTGCTGTGTGATTTCATTAAGTGCACAGATTTGTCTATCGTTTTCTATCACAATGTTATTCTCCTTGCAGTGCAGCTTAGGTACATTTGTAGTGTTTGCCGTATTGCTTTGATGATAATTCATACTGTTTGATTCAGTCATGAATGTTCACATCTTCAATCTGTCATGTGCTCGACAGAAGGTGTGGTTGAATGTTTAAGTGTTAATTTGATTTTTGATTGAGCAGTTTTCTAAAGGATATATCTTGTGTGAGTTTAATTCAGTTTGAGAAATCTCACCCTCACTATACACTGGTTTTATCTTGGACTGCTTGTTGTGGTTTAGGAAAACGGTATTGTTGTTTGAGATATTGCTGTGAATTGTTTGTTGCTTAAGAAATTGGGTTTGTATTGGCATTGAGCTTAAGTTTTTATTTGGGATCTATTCAACCCCCCTTCTAGATCCTAGCTTAGCACCTAACACCAAGTGTTTTATTCACAACAATGATAAAAGGGACTTAGATAAGTTTGAAGCCAATAGCAGTCCAGGGATTTTCTTGGGGTATTTCGGACAGTCAAGGGCTTATAGAGTATGTAACATTCATGATCAGTCAGTAGAGGAATCTCGCCATGTAATATTTGATGAATCAATGAACTATGCTAATCAAAGTGATGATGACAAGAGAGATAGAGAGAGAAGATGGAGAATTCCTGGAGGTAAAGCCACATGTAGAACCACTTGAACCAGTTGCACAGACTGACATAGAGCAAGGTAGGTTGACCGAACTAGTTCATCAGTCGACCGAACAAGGTGAGCCTTCAAATAACATCAGATTTCTGAAAGATCATCATGCTCACAATATTATATGAAATCTACATGATCCCTCTAGGACTAGATCCTTTCACCAGGAAGTCAATAATCAGGATCTAGTAGCATTAGTCTCCCAAATTGAACCCAAATCCATAGAAGAAGCTTTAAAAGATGAATCATGGATAAATGCAATGCATGAAGAATTGGGTCAATTTGAAAGAAATAAAGTCTGGACCTTGGTTCCCAGACCTGAAAATGGTTCTGTCATAGGAACCAGGTGGGTGTTTAGGAATAAAGTGAATGAAGATGGAATAATCTCTAGGAATAAAGTAAGGTTGGTAGCTAAGGGATATAATCAAGAATTGGGGGTAGATTTTGATGAATCCTATGCACCAGTTGCTAGGATGGAAGCCATTAGAATTTTAATATCTTTTGCATGCTCTCATACCATAAAACTTCAACAAATGGACGTGAAGAGTGCATTTTTAAATGGTTTCATAAAAGAGGAAGTTTATGTTTAACAACCCCCAGGTTTCGAATCATGTGAGCTGCCTAACCATGTTTTCAGATTAAATAAAGTATTATATGGACTGAAACAAGCCCCTCAGGCTTGGTATGACAGATTGACTGACTTTCTTCTCAGTAAGGGGTACTGCAGAGGTAAAGTTGACCAGACCCTTTTTACCAAGAATTTGAATAAGAAAATCATCATAGTTCAGGTATATGTTGATGACATTCTATTTGGTTCTACATGTTCTGAACTTTCAGATGAATTTGTAAGTTTAATGTCAAAAGAATTTGAAATGAGCCTGATTGGTGACTTGCAATACTTTCTTGGTCTGTAGGTCAAACAAACGAAGGATGGATGTTTTATCAGCCAGACCAAGTATGCATTGGAAATCTTGAAAAGATTCGGCAAGGACAACTTAAAGCACATGGCTACACCAATGGGTACTAGTGCATCCCTGGATGCTGATAAGTCAGGTAAATCAGTGCATGCAAAACTTTACAGAGGTATGATCGGTTCACTACTCTATCTCACTGCCTCTAGACCTGACATACAATTCAACGTGTGTTTGTGTGCTAGGTTTCAAGCCAATCCTAAAGAGTCACATCTCTTTGTTGTTAAAAGAATCTTTAGATACATTGCTGGCACACACAAGTTAGGCTTATGGTTTCTTGCATCATGAAATTTAAACTTGATGTCATACACTGATACAGATTATGCTGAGTGTAAACTAGATATAAAGAGCACTAGTGGATACTGTCAATTCTTATGTGGGTGTCTGGTTTCTTGGGCATCCAAGAAACAACACTCAGTAGCCCTCTCAACTACAGAGGCTGAGTATGTAGTTACTGGGAGTTGTGGCACACAGGTCATATGGATTAAACATCAGCTCCAAGACTACAATGTAGATCTTGGCTGCACACCCATTTATTATGATAACACCAGTGCTATAAACCTGTCTAAAAACCCAATTCAACACTCTCGCTCAAAACACATTAACATTAGACACCATTTTATAAGGGATGAGGTTTCAAAGAAAAACTTTGAATTGATCCATGTAGGCATAACATATCAAATTGCAGATATTTTCACTAAACCACTGGATCATGAAAAATTCTCCACCTTGAGAAGAAAGTTGGGTCTTTTCATATCACCCTAAATCCATTAATCTCTTTTGATATCAGTCAGCTATCTGTCTTACTCTGTAGCTACAATAAGTGAGGGGGAGCTAGCCCCACTGTCTATCTTCATATTGTCAAATATTGTCTCTCCTTCATCACTTGTTGATAACAATCCCGTGGCATATCAAATTATGGTCTCCTAAAAGACAAATCAGGTCTGTTTGGAAGTTGTCACAATGCGAAGAGTGCTATAACTCTGCCTAGTACCAAGGGAAGTTTAGTTTATGCAGTCAGGGGGTGATAAAGCTTGGCCATTTACAGTTTTTGTCAGTCATTTCTTTTTACTCAGAAAAACTTATGAAATCTGAGTTAGCTCTCTTTCTAAGTCTGGCCTGAACAGAAGTTGTTTTCTGCATATCGTTAATAAATTCCATTTTTCTAATCCTCAGTAAGATAATTCTGAGTCTCCAACAGTTTTCTCACAGACTCTAGAATCTCTGATTTCAGAACCTTCATTTATGAACAAGATTCAAGTATAATTGCTATATTAAGTCTAGTGGTTTAAGATTCATAATCCTGTAAAGATTGAATCAAAAGTTTCCTGAAGAATATCTCTATACAGCATTAATGGGTTAAGAATAATTCTAAAATATTATGTCTAGAGTCATTCTAAAAGCTTGAAAATTTAAAAGTAGGGGGGAAACTTTAGTTGACAATCTTCATGTTTAGTATTATCTTCAAACATTCAAACAATCTCTTGCAATTCAAGGGGAAAACAAAAAGTTCAGAGCAATGGTTTTGTTTTACTGAGAAACCAATCATCCTTCACCTTGAAGTGAAGTGACTTGTGTCATGAGGAGCCAAACTATCTCTGATTAAAAATTATGTTCATATAAAATCATGACAGAGCAATGACATAGTGTGTTGAGTAACTGGGTCACTTCACCTAAGACGTGTTGTGCCTCACATAAAAAGACAACACTTTTGTTAACTCTGTTCTTTACAGCGGCAAAAAAGTTACCACACTAAGTAACTAGGGATTCATGCATCTAAACAATGTGTCTCCTCACGTCAAAAGGTGTGGATTAAACCAGACTGCTCAAATAAGGAAAATTTTCTACATAGAAAAATTTGTTGAAAGAAGAAAAACTATGACAGTAAAACCCAAAGTGAGTGCAAAATCGATTGGTTTAAGATGTTTGTCCTCAATACTAATGGTATATTATCCTAGAGGACTCTCTGAAAATTGATCAGTTAAGTTGACAGATGCGTTCTCTAGACAAATATATCACACTACTCTTTCTCCATTATTAATGTATATAGAGCCTTCAAATCCTTTTTATACCTGTCTGGATTATTAGTTTTTTTTAAACCACTCAGATTAATTTGGCTACAATACTCAAGGATGGTCTATGCACGTAGGATGTTCCTCA
The DNA here is from genome assembly GCA_022559845.1 of Amorphophallus konjac. Classification (NCBI taxonomy): domain Eukaryota; kingdom Viridiplantae; phylum Streptophyta; class Magnoliopsida; order Alismatales; family Araceae; genus Amorphophallus; species Amorphophallus konjac. The sequence continues at coordinate 150,096,986 of CM040118.1, forward strand.
GTCTATGATCTTACTATTTCTGCCACTCAGAGTATAGTCCTCTCACTGCATCTCTCTGCACAATATCCTCCCCACTAATTAAGTTTTTTTGATGATGTCAAAGGGGGAGAGAATTGAGTGTTTTTTGAGGTATTGTTGGTATTTTTGAGTCCACTGTTGAGTCATGATTCCTTGAGCTTGCTTGAGTTGTTTGAGTTTGCTTCTATCTATTGACTCTTCTATCAGGATTTGAATTTGCTTCTGTCTGTTGACTCTTCTGTTAGGATGAAGTGATGACTGCACTGATTTCCCAACTATCCACTCAAAGGAGACAAAATTTCTTGATTCATTCTAAGATTCAATGACTCATATTGTTGTTGCCATCATCAAAAAGGGGGAGCATATTACATTCAATAGGTTTTGATGATGTCATTACAATTATAAGTCATTAGTCAGCCGGTCTAAAACATCTTAAGTAGAAATAAATTCCTAAATATTTTTTGAATAGTTATGAACTCAACAGTTAAGCATGTGCTTTTGAGATTGTTCAACCAATTAAACAATCAATTGTAGACTAACAGATTGAGTTGTGCATTTCAGGAGAAAAAGGAACTCAAGTTTGATGAAAGTCAGAGTCTAGAGTCGATACTCAGAGTCGACCCAGATCACAAGCGTTTTGTCATGATAGTAGAAGTGTTGATGGAGTCGACCCCATTTGGCATAAGAGTCGATGCCAAACTTAAGATTTTGTGTACAAATTCAGACATGGTGATTAAATAGAGTCTATGCCACCAGAAGCAGAGTCGACGTGATGATCACAGTCCTTCAAGTCAAGTAAATCAAGAAATTGGAAGAAGTAGAGTCAACTCAAAGATCAAGTGGAGCCGACTCGGCAGCAGCCTCGCTAAAAAAATCAAAAAGTCATTTGATAATGAGGTCGACGGAAGGAACATCACAGAGTCGACACGACTGGCAGATTTCTTTTCAAAAACAAGGAGGTGTAGACACTCAGAGTCGACCCCAAATAAGAAACGTCTTGTCTGAACACTGTCTACAATAGAGAGTCAACGTCATAAAGATTGCGTGTTGACGCAGTCCACTTCATCCAGTCATGCTCGTGTGGATTCCAAGTAATCCACGAGCCTTCAAACTCAAATGATTGGCACAGAATCCAAGGACATTTGGTACTTTTCTAGAAGGCTCCTGGGAGGAGAATGATCTGATGGGACACCTGGACCAATAGATTAATTCGTTTGAGGATCAGATTTTAGGGAAAAGGCAACTATCTGCTCTATATATACATGAGGTTCTTCTTCAAAAGAAAAAGGCTGCCGTGAGAAGAAAGAGAGAGCTCATCATAGAAGAAAAAGGCATTTCATGAGCCAGAAAGAAAGAAAGATAGAAAGAAGGAGAAAGTGGATTGCAGCCCATTTCGAATGAAGAAGTTCTTTCTTTAGAGACGGCTCTTAAATTATATTCAGAGCTACATTTGTTTTTCATTTTCCTTCCAGCTATCTTTTGCTTTCCTGTCTTGTTTCTGGTTCTCTCTTTTCAATTTAGTTCATTTATTGTTTCTCTGATACTGCATTGCTGCACTGATCAAGATCTGGTCTGTGGACCAGGGTGCGAGGGGGAGTCCTCGTATGCTACTTAGTACAGTGTTACTGATTCTACTGGGGTAGAATCAGGGATGTGCTTCTGCAGTTTGCTGAGCACGGTTTCTCTCTGAAGAGTTAGAGGAAGGGAGGAGATTGTTCCTCCGGTGATAAGCTGTGTAATCAACTATTGTAGCGGATTGACCCATGGTGTTTTGCTTGTGCAAGGGAAGCCTCACCCTGATCAAGTGAGGGGTGGACGTAGATTGCTGAAAGCAATCGAACCACCTAAAAAATTTCAGTGCATTTGTGGTTTGAAATCCTTCTCTTCCATCCCCATTCTTATCTTAGATCTTCTGGTATATTAAAAGGTGGTGCTGAAACGATAGGTCAGGCCTATCTGGAAAGCCCACTTTGTATGAAGTGGTTTTCAGACCATACATCCGCCTGGTACAAGATTTATCTCATTTTGCTGGGGAATGAAATATGATGGATCCGAGGAAACTCATTGATTCTGTCGGTAGCAATATCTGTATTCAAAGCTAACATAATTTCAGTTTGGTTTCACCTAAGTGTTTGCCATCTGGGACTGCATTCAAAGTGCTTGTCATTTGTTTTCTTTGCTAGTCTGAAGCAATTTACTCCTTCACTGTGAAGTCTGTCATTCTTAGAAGTGGTTGCTTAGTTAATTTTTAAATTGGTCTGTTAAAGGGACTGATCTATTCACCCCCCTCTAGATCTGCCTCGCCATTCTCATCACCTATCACCACCAACCCTTTGCCTCAAAGGCCTCTCCTTATTCGCCCTTTACCCACTCTTTCCCCATCACCAAATACCCAAGGGCAATCTGCTTCTCCCAACCCTCCTTCCAATACACCTCCATTACCGTCAACACCTACCACTACCAATCCCCAACCGGCAAGGCCCCTCATACAGGCACCCCTTCTGGTTGCTTCCCCTCAAATTCTCGCACCTGTTAACCCCGACATCCCTTCTTCCTCAACCAACCCTCCACCTATCACAAACCCGACAGAGGCACAGGATTCACAAATGATGGTGCTCCGGAGTGAAAGGATATTCCACCGTGTATTCCCGCAGAGGCAGGAGCAAGAGCCCGCACACGGGCAGGTTGAGCAAGGATAGGAATAGGAATCCACGTCGGGCACTCAGTATGATCTGTTGAAGCACTTAGACAAGACCCCGACGAGAATTTCCATTTTGGAACTAATAAAAAAATCAAATACCCACCAGGAAGCCTTGATGCAATATTTACAAAAGGTGATGGTCAATGAGGACATCCCGGTGGAGTAAATTACATCAGTTTTGACTCCGACAGGTGATCAACCGGTAATTGTGTTTCATGAACATGAATTGGCCCCAAAACTAGCCAAGAAATATGCATTATGTATTACTGTCAATATTAATAAATTGGCTATTAGTCAATGTTTGATAGACACCGGTGCTTCCATTAATGTGTTTCCACATAGCACTCTGAAGATGTGTGGCATACCAAAAAGTGAAATTCGGCCGTCATCCATCACGGTAACTGCTTATGACAATACCAAGAAGCCGCCTATGGGGGTGCTAACTTTGACGGTAGGGCTGGGTCCAGTCTTTGTCACTGTTGATTTTCATGTTCTGGACATGGATCCCACGTTCAATGGCATTTTAGGCCGACCTTATATTCAAGTACTTGACGCCGTCCCTTCCACCAATCACCAATGCTTGAAATTCCCACACAAAGGATGAGTTGTCAAGGTTACTAGTATGCCTATTCTACCCACAGTGGATATTCATTCGGCCACATCATTGCCTTCCATTTGGCCGACCAATAGGCCTTTGTTATCTGTGCTAGACCTCGCCGACCCGCGGCATGACTTGATAAGGCGACAAGCTTCAGTTTCTACATCAACACCGGCACCACCCCTACCTCAAAAGGAGAACAAGAAGAAACATATGATGAATACCCCTGGATGGAATATCATGATGAGAATGGGGTATAAAACCGGCAAGGGCTTAGGAGTGAACCTCCAAGGCAGATTGAAGCCCGTTAGAGATCAAAAGCTCATTCCCTGAGGCGGCCTTGGGTACAAAGGGCCGGGCAAGGCTAAAGAAAATGAAGAAGAGCCATGGGCCACCATGACATCCACACTCAAGACTGACAGGCTGTGACGAACCAAACTCCTGATACCAGATATACCCAATACCACTTGGAACCCGTGAAGCCTCCCAAGAGCTGTAAAGCTCGAAGGGATAAAAGGATTGTTGTGTAGTACATTGAAGCCCCAGATATAACAGTAAGCAATAATATTTCATTAATCAGGTTTACTAAACTAGCAGAAATAAAATTACTTTTTAATTAACAGTTAAAATTAACAATTATACCAGAGTCCAGTCCAAAGGAAAGACAAGTAGAGTCGAATAGGAAAGAAGACGTACACTGAGGTCGGGGGAAGCCCGACACAGGTACCACTGGCAACTACGAACACGCCACACCAGGAAGCGCGAAGGAAGAAGAGACAACCACACCTGAAAATCAGGGGTGAGCCTCGTGTCACTGGCTCAGTAGGGGTCATGCAGATCCCCACTGAAAAATAACACAGTAGCACGGAACAACAACCAAAACAGCAGTAGTAGTAAAGCAGAAAAAGCTAAACTACAACTAGAAAGCTGTAAAAGATAGCCGTAACAGCAGGGGTAGAACAGCTAAAAGAAAAGGTAAAATCTGCACGGAGCAAGACACGGCTGCCGAACAATCCTCGGCTCCCTAACTACTCCAAACAATGACAGAAGAGTGAACCCTGATCTCACAAAGTCAAGAGTTACCGATCCATCGGCAAGCACAAGGCCCAAAGCAAAGGTCCTACAAAACTAGGCAAAAACCTTAGAAAAGACCTAGATAGACATAGACACTAACACATACATGACTAGATCATCGTGCACAGAACAGAAAACTATCCTTGGGCAAGGCCGAGAATAAACTAACTCAAAAGGGAGAGTTGATCTTGTATGAAGCCAAGAACAGACTAACTCGGAAGGGGAACACAGACTCCAAGAAACACGAGGGTCACACGCCAAGTGACGGAAGCACCTCCTCACTAGAAGAATAGCCAGATGCGTCCACTGATGTCTTACGCTGCGCCACAAGTATCTCCCTACGGATGCCGAGAACGACGGAGACTGAGATACTCACTGAACTGAACCAGGAACTATAGTAACGAGTGACTAGTCAGGGTCACGCCCGTCGGCTTTCATCCAAAACGCCCCTGACCACGTGTGCACACACAAGCTCAATGCTTTGAGCCAGGCCTCTAGCTAGTTTTCTCCCCCAACAGGACGCTACTGCAAGGCAAGGGAACCCACAGAAACTAGCCAACAAACCATATCTCAGGAACTGCCCCACCACCACTCCCAGGTGGGTCGACACTCGAGGTCGTCAGGCTACGACTAGTGGAGGCTCACTAGACATAGAGACTCTGAAACACGGGTGCTGGAGTACAGATAGGCTAAGCACGCACTGTCACCCGTACTACGAAGCACAAAGGCAGTACACCAACTACCAACAGACTTAGGACATGGCAACTAGACCTACCAACACAACGATCCTTGAGTCTCATGACTCGGAGTCAAGATCGTCGCACAACGGCGGTGACAAGCCACCAATCAGCCTAATCCTAAGCTGAGGAAAATGACACTGGATCATCAGATCCACACAACCGTATAAAATGACACACGGAGACCTAAGGGTTCACCAAGACCCTCAACGCATCTGGACACGTAGATCGAGGTAAGATAGTACCTCTTAGGCGTCCAGAACCATGTCTCAATCTATCGAGACACACACAAGGTCACCTGTCAACCACTGGGTTTCACCGGGTTGACCAGAACCTAAATAATGACTCAGAAGACTCAAAAGCAGTACAAAACACTACTCGAGCTAAGGACACTCTTGGCTACCTTATAATATGGTCATAGCCCTCATAGGATATCAAAAGACATCCACGGGACAACGGGCAAACCATAAGGTCAAACTAAGACGATTGGAAACCAGAACTTCAAAAATATAGCTCTCTGGTGGTACACGGTCTAATTCTTGGCCGCTCAGCAATGTAGGCAGTCAAGTAAAGGGCCGCTTACCAACCGCAGAGAACACAGACGCTAGGCGGTCACAAGGAGGGCCGCGAAATGACTGGAGAGGCCATCCGATAGGCCGCTAAGCCTAGTCAACTCACAACCGACCTACTAGTCAAACCACCCAAACGGTTTACAAAGGGACCGTTCACAAACGTACACGATCTACGAAAGGGCCGCGAAGCAGTCTAGACGGTCTAAGAGAAGGCTGCTAGATCAAACCGACTTAAAACAGTAACTCGGTTAAAACGGTCAATAACGGTCTAGCAATGGACCGCTAAAGACAAGAAACTGTCTAGAGAAGGACCACTTCACTAGCTTAGCGGTCTATAAAGGACCGCTTAAGCAAGCTGAACGGTTTATCGTAAAGCCGTTCAATTGACCTACGCAACCAAGGGCACCACACGGCCACGCAAGAGCCGTGTGAAGGGTATAAACTGTCTATAATGGACCGTGAAACACAGAAGACGGTCTATCGCGTGACCGCGAAGACCCAAACCGACATACATAACACGGTCGCCTGATGGACCACGTAACAACCTAAACGGTTACTGTTACGACCGTTCAGGCGTTACGGCGGGAAAACCATGGGATCGGACAGATCTCGGCATTTCCATGCCCCGTTCACTCCGACACGAAGGGGATACAGCCACAATGACGATACTGACCTTCCACACTCCCGAAGGGGTCAAATCGACGCACAAACGGCTAGAAACGGGAAATTCTACCGAATTGACCCAAATAGAATCACATGGGTTACCGGGCTCCTACCGGTCCCAAATGACCACCAATCACAACGAAATCAGTGGGAATGGAATGCTGACATTACAGGGGTTCGAATGACACCAACTGATCTAAAAATCATCGCCATTTTTTGGCGAACCCGACGAACACCCCAAAGGCCTGATTTTCCTAAACTTGAATGAAACCCACTCGTTCTCGCACTGTTCGGCGTGAAATTGCGAGGGAACATAGCAGAGAAGTAGAGCTTCCATCTCCCTACCTCGACCGATGATTCCATGCGCCGAAGCGACTAAACCATGCCAAAAATTGTCAAACCAACGAACCGCGCCGGCTTTGAATCCACCGAGGGATCGCGCCGCGCCACGCTCAATCCGCCACTCCATCACGCTCCAGGTTCACTCCATCGCGTTCCCGCCTCAGCCAGCTCACCACGGTCGCGCGCCCCACTTCGAGAGGACCAGAGAGGAGAGAGAATGAGAGAGGGAAAGTGAGGGTGAGAAATGAGGGAGGAGAGAGGGTGAAAGAAGAATAAATAGAAAAGAAATTAGGAATTTTCCTAATTTCTGAAATTCTGATTTTTGTGCCAAAAATCCACTAATTCAGAAAAATACGCGAAAATAGCCAAAACGATCCTCTCAAAGAGTACATCACAAATGTAGCGTTCTCGAGTCGATGAACTGAGAAATAAACTCACCACAGGGTTCCGTAACTTGTACGAGAGAAAAACTCACGCGGATCGTAAAACTCAACTCAGGACCCACAAAAGCGATCTGAAAGCACTCCGATAAGGATCCGAAAGATCCGAGAAGAATCTAGGGCATTACAGCCTCCCTTCCTTCAAGAAATTTCATCCTCAAAATTTAAGGAACTACCAAGGAGAAGCAGGGATGAACAAAAGCCAAGACACAACTTGAAACAGCACGAATCTCGAAAAATATAGTTCAGAGGGACACCGCCAGACCATCATCACTAGCACACGCTCTAGATCTCAAGGCAAATCAATCCACAGAACGGGCATGGCACACAAGTGAACACAAGTCTGACACCTCCGAAGCAAGACAACGTCGCTTACGTCTCACAGGAAAGGAGACACGACTCATGCCACGACAACAGCTATCGGGAAAACAAAACAACAGACATGGCAAGCATCAGCTTAAACAAGGAAGCATAGTCCTCTAAGCTGACAGCTCGACATTATCGGCTCTAGTGCCAAGGGCAACAACGATAGCCTGGCACACAGGACGCCAATGACAGCACTGGATCATAAACACAATCAAGTCAGTCCTCATTCAGATATTACATCTGATCGTGTTGCATGCTAACTCTACCAGGAAAGAAGAGTACAGCACAACTAATTGACAAGATCATGGTCCACACGATGCTAAGATAGAATCACAGGGAAACAATGACAAAATGACAACGAGAACAATAATCTTGGGAAACGCATCTCAAGGACCATGATCACGTCCTGAGAGCACAACACCCAAGAAAGAATTACAGAGCAGAGGGTACTCAACCAGTAGAAATGCCGACAGATTCCCCAACGCTCATAAATGCCAGTGCTAACACCATAATGCCTCCAAGAACAATGGCACGGCAACAACAACATCAAGGCACACGAAGCCAAGACAAAGTCACATCGAGAAAAATAATTCTCTCGACTGGCCAGAATCTTACAACCAACGGTCCTCGATCCGTGGGTGACCAGCCCACACGCTCCCACTGCACACTCATACATTGCACACAGGCATCAGAAATATCTCGGTATCCACATTTCAGCACACACTCGGCGCCATCGCAATTCATGAAAATCGCAACATATCACGCCACGAGTACTGATACTACTAACAACCGATCACAAGTCGCCTAAGTGCAAACGAAGGAGAGTACCAGCTTCAGCACAAAGCACAAAGAAAGGCTAATCTCAGCTTACCATTACGTCCTGAAAAAATAAATGAGCCTTCACAACACATCGACCACTAGACACGGCACGACAAACACGGTGCACAATGGCTCTTAACACAGAATTGCGTCCAAAGCCAAGCAACCGTAGAACAGAGAGGCAGATCAGGCTCCGAAAAAACACAGTCCACACTTAAGTAGACACAGGACAAAGGTCTCGATAAGATAGCACTTCTAAGGCTTACCTCGAAAAGACTCCACCAAACGGGATGAGAAGTATCAAGCTCACTAACAGTAGCTCACTAGGAAGGAAAATCCTAGGTTTCAATTCACTTGAGCATCTTCTCAATCGAGACAACAAAGCAACCACTTCAACAGAAGCGAAACACCTCAGGAGCTGAACAGACTCAAGCTGGGACGACCAAAACAACATAAGAATGTGCATGGCCATCACACCAACCAGAAAAGTCACCAGCCACCTGAACAAGCCACGGAAAGATCTCGAACAATGTACTACAGATTCAAGCCTACCGGCGAACTCTGCCAAGTACAGCACGATCGAGACAAACACCACGATAAAAAAGAACGTCCCGTTGCATCCTAATGAGAGCAAAACCATCACATACAGTGCCAACAAAGCACGCACAAGACCACTTACGGAAAACAAAGCGATAAAGAATTGCGAAACCTAAGCCAGTGAAAGACTGTATGGACTTTCAAGACTCTGGACACTGTATATCTTGGATTCCCATGTACTTCACACAACAACGCTCGGATACCACCTGTGTCACGCCCCGAGCGCGGAAGATACCCGGAGATGCGCGACGTGTCTATATCAATCATGTCAATCAGAGTGGTCGTGTATTCGACACAAAGACAGAGATGCGCAAAATAGCAAGATAACCCAATCCTTTATTTCATAATGGATAGACTATTACAAATCCAATACTCTGTTTAATAAAAAGAAAAGTACATAGTTGACTCGAGAAAACTATAGAAAAGACTAGATGACACTTGTAGAAGCTCTATCACTTTCACTCTTGACCATTCCCATCCGATTGACTTCCATCGTCGTCGGACTTACCTGAAAAGTAGAAAGGGACAAACGGAATGAGCGAACGCTCAGTAGGAAATTATATCTCAAGTACTAGCGAGGGGTTTAAGTAATTACATTTTCATGAATGCAATAAAGCTATGCATGCTCGCATAAAACGACAAGATAGAGAGAATGTAATATCAAGAAAATAAGATGAACTTAGTCATGAACTTCCAACAAGATAACAAGTTTATTCGAGATATTCAAGCAAGTACATTTAACAAGTCATGTCAAGAACTTTGGCTATCATGTATCAAGCAAGTAAATTACCCCTTTTCGGGCCACGCATTTCATTTCATGTCAAGTACGAGTCAAGTACAAGATGTGTGTGGAATGTCCAATCAAGCAAGTCAAGTACTCGGTATAATGCCAGATACCTTATCATTTTAACTCCCATGGGCACAAGTACTTTCGGGTGCTCCTCCCAGGACCAGATCGGGCCCTATATGCGCAGGCATTTATCATGTGTTTTGACATCCACTCTTGTTTATATAGCCAACATAGAATTTCAATAATCAAGCTTGTAGACACGTATGACAACTTTGATAGAATAGAGTCCAAAATATGACAAAGGACATAGAATGGCGATAATAACGGTATAATCACGATGTCGATAAAACTAGGTAGAATATGGTTCCCTTAACTTAGGTACCATGACAAATCAATATGGACATTCTTTATATAGAATTTAGGTCCACATGAACAGTATATCAAAGGTAAGATACCCCCATTCTTATCATAGAATTGAGGTTTACAAGAATGACATGATATGGCATGATATCATCATCCCATTAAGAATTTCTTATGATATACTCTTTGTATAATCATAAGGGCCGGTATACCATGTTTCTTTAGATTGACATGGCAAGGATCGTGTAACGGGTTTTTAGGGTACAACCAGCTCAGTCGGCCTTGAGGGAATCCAAGGCTACGAGGAGTCTTACGGAGGTCTCTATGACTAACTCGCTAGTCCAAAGGAACGGAATGTCCAATGGAGAGCTTGTATGTCAATGAGAGTTGAGTGTGATCGATAAATCAACATGAAACGTGGGACTATACTCACGGAGTGGAGAATAGTGCCGATATATATATATATATGTATAATATGAAACCATCGGTAATAGAATCAGGATAAAATCAGTTTACAGTAAAATAACGACTTAAGTAAAGTCGTGTATTGAATAATTAACGCCTAACAGAAGGGCGTTTACATATATTGCCAATTTGCAGAATTTCCATTATTTCATTAATTTATCAAAAACACGCCTTTCCTGGGGGCGTTTCTTCAAAGTTGACGACTGCAGGGACAGGCGTCTCATCATTTACATATTCGACAGGATATAATTATTCTCAGAAATTTATCAAAAACGCGCCCTTGGAAGGGGCGTTACTTTCTAATTCCATTTTACAGAATATGTGAATTTCAGGATTTTAACAGATACACGCCCTAGGAAGGGGCGTTACTTTTCAGATTCACGCCTTGTACTGGGGCGTTAGAATATGGAAAACGACTTTGTCCAAGTCGTGAATTTCAAGGGATTTACGATATTTTAATAAATAATATTTCGAGAGACAGGAGACATGTCATGGCAGTAAAATTTAACAGGAATTCACAGAGTCATGCAAGATATTAAAAATCAATATTTCATATGTATTGTAATTTTTAAACAGGATCAATTATTAATCACATGCGATTCTTATGAAATTAACGCCTGCGTAGAGGGCGTCAAATATTAAATTGACGACCACTAGCATGGTCGTTTCTTTTAAATTAGCGCCCTAATCAAGGGCGTTTCTTTCAAAATTTTGCAGAAAACGTAATAAAACCTTATAAACAGTATGCATGCCATGCTCATATACGTATGTATAGATATCTTGCATTAATTCTTATTTGGGCTACAATAACTTGAGAAAATCCTACCTTAACAATGGATTTGAAGGTGACAGACACGTGAAGACGTTGATAAGGATAAACTGAATCAGCAGTAGGCAGAGAACCTTTGTTCTTTGGTCGATCCCTAGAGTTTTCCTACAGAGGAATATGAAGAGATATTAGAAATTTCTTCATAAGCTTGGCTGAAGATGGAAGTTTAGAAGAACTTACCCTTGTTCTTCACGATGTCTAGGCTTCCTCAACCTGTAAGAAGAAAAGAGAGTGAAGAATCATTAGTTCTTCGTGTAGGCAAAGCAGAGATCAAAGGAATAGTTTGTTCTTCACGTACCTAGCAGCAGACGTTCGATCAAATGGGTTTTAGGGTTCGATCGAACATGTTATTTATAGGATTTTGAAGTCCTAACAAGAGTAGTGTTTGATTGAGGGTAATATATCCTTAATAGAGTCCTTACTCTAATAGACACTTACTAGATTAGGTTAATCTTTCCTTGGATAAGTTCTGGGTTCGATCGGTTCTCGAACTGAATTAACGACTTTGGTCAGGGCGTCTATTCTTTAATTGACGCCTTACTTTAGGGCGTTTCTTAAAAAGCGCCTTGACAAAGGGCGTTTCGTGTTTTAAAACACGCCCAAGATAGGGGCGTTTCTTTTACTTACCCATTTGGTCGTATGAGAACTGACGACCGCATATGTGGGCGTCCTTTCTTTAGTCACGCCATGGATAGAGGCGTTTCTTTATAAATTAACGCCTTAATAAGAGGCGTTATTTTTAATTTTGCTTTACTTCGTCCAATTAACCCTATTCCTTTTATATATTACTTCTGTAATATATATGTTTTAATTCATTTCAATTATTCATTTATTAGGGTTGCTACACCCTCCCCCACTTAAAAAGAATTTGGTCCCCAAATTCAATATATATATAATTATACACGCGGAGAGTGTAGGACATATACCTCTTAGAATAACTCGGGAAATCGTTTCTTCATAGATTCCTCGGTCTCCCATGTCGCTTCGCGTTCAGGATTCTTATTCCATTGCACCTTGAGCATGGGAATAACCTTATTCCTTAGAGCTCGTATTTCTCGATCTAATATCTTCAAGGGCCTCTGTTCATATGTGAGATCTTTCTGGATCACCAGATCTCCATACTCAATAATATGTGACGGATCGTGCACATACTTCTTCAACATAGATATGTGAAATACATTGTGTACCTCGGACAACTGAGGAGGCAACGCGATGCGATAAGCAACCTCGCCAACTCTTTCGAGTACCTCAAATGGTCCGATGAATCTTGGCGTAAGCTTGCCCTTAACACCAAATCTTCGTATGCCACGTCCAGGGGATATTTTGAGAAATACATGATCTCCGATTTGGAATTCAAGATCTCTTCTTCTTGTATCTGCATAAGTCTTTTGTCTGGTCTGAGCAACTTGTAATCTTTCCCTGATTACTTGTATCTTCTCGGTTGTATCCCTTACCATGTCTGGACCTAATAGTTGTTTTTCTCCAACTTCGTTCCAACATATGGGAGATCGGCAACTCCTTCCGTATAAGGCTTCGAAAGGTGCCATTTGGATACTAGCTTGGTAGCTATTATTATATGCAAATTCAACTAAAGGTAAGTGGTCATGCCAGCTTCCTCCAAAGTCAATAATGCATGCTCTCAGCATATCTTCAACAACTTGATTAGTTCGCTCGGTCTGACCATCCGTTTGTGGGTGAAAAGCAGTACTAAAGTTGAGCCTTGTTCCCAACGAATGTTGTAATCCCTTCCAAAAATGAGAAGTAAAACGGGGATCTCTATCAGACACGATTGAGACAGGAATTCCATGTATCCTGACTATTTCTTTGATGTATAGTGCAGCTAGCACATCAATTGACCATCGGCTTTTGATTGGCAAGAAATGTGCCGATTTAGTCAATCGGTCAATGATAACCCAGATTCCATCATGTCCTCCTTTAGATTTAGACAAACCCATGATGAAGTCCATACCAATATCCTCCCATTTCCACTTAGGAATATCTAGAGGATGTAGTTTTCCCGCAGGCTTTTGGTGTTCCGCCTTGACCTGTTGGCATGTGAGACAGCGTGATACATAGTCCGCTATTTCTCTTTTCATATTAGGCCACCAAAAGTTCCTCTTTACATCTTGGTACATTTTAGTTGATCCAGGATGAATAGTGTATCTTGATCTGTGAGCTTCATCTAAGATCTTCTTCTTTAATTCCGGACAATCGGGTATACAAGTTCTATCTTTGAACGATAATCTTCCATCAGAAGTTAGTTGAAAATCAGATTGTCCTTCTAATCTGCCTTTGATTTCTACTAACATAGGATCATCATCCTGAAGTGTTTGTATTTCAGATAATAAGTCTGACTGTATGCTTACATGAGATAATGTGATAAATTTGGATTCCGTGTCCAAGCTTATATTGAGCTCGGAGAATTGTTCAAGTAACCTCCATTCTTGTATCATACAATTTGCTATCCTTGCTCTCGGCTTTCGACTAAGGGCATCAGCCACATAATTACCCTTTCCGGGATGGTATTGTATACTGAAGTCGAAGTCCTTGAGATATTCTAGCCAACGTCTTTGTCTCATGTTCAGCTCCTTTTGTGAAAATAGATATTTGAGACTTTTGTGATCGGAGTATACAGTGAACTGTACCCCATAGAGATAGTGTCTCCATATCTTTAGGGCAAATACTACCGCGGCCAGTTCCAAGTCATGGACGGGGTAATTCTCCTCATGCTTCTTCAGCTGACGTGAAGAGTATGCTATGACCTTTCCTTGTTGCATTAGGACACATCCGAGGCCAATGCCAGAAGCATCAGTGTAGACCTCGAATTTCTCTCCTTCTATCGGTAGAGCTAAGACCGGAGCTGTGGTGAGATGATCCTTGAGAGTTTGAAAACTTCTTTCACATTCCTCACTCCATTCGTATCGGATCTCCTTACGAGTTAATCTTGTAAGTGGTACGGCGATCTTAGAGAAATCTTTGATAAATCGCCGATAATAGCCTGCAAGACCTAAGAAACTTCTGATCTCGCTTGCATTAGTGGGTCTCTCCCAGTTTCTCACAGCTTCAACTTTTGACGGATCCACAGATAAACCGTCCTTGGATATGACATGTCCGAGAAAAGCCACTTCTTCAAGCCAGAACTCGCATTTGCTGAGTTTAGCATATAATTGATTTGTCCTCAAGACTTGCAATGCAATCCTCAAATGCTCTTCATGTTCTTCCTTAGTCTTAGAATATATCAATATATCATCAATGAAGACTACTATGAATTGATCCAAGTAAGGCCTGAATATGCTATTCATTAACTGCATAAAGGCAGCAGGGGCATTTGTTAGTCCAAAAGGCATAACAACAAATTCGTAATGGCCATACCTGCTTCTGAATGCAGTCTGGTGAATGTCATCGTCCTTGATTCTTAATTGATGATATCCCGACCTGAGATCAATCTTGGAGAAATATTTGGATCCTGAAATCTGATCAAATAACTCATCGATTCTCGGCAGTGGATACTTGTTCTTGATAGTAAGATGATTCAACTGTCGATAGTCGATACACAATCTCATGGACCCATCCTTCTTCTTTACAAATAAGACTGGTGCTCCCCACGGGGAAGTACTTGGTCTAATAAACCCTTTTCGGATTAGTTCCATCAACTGCTCCTTCAACTCCTTGAGTTCAGCAGGGGACATTCTATATGGTGCCTTGGAAACAGGACCGGCACCAGGGACTAAGTCAATGGTGAAGGCCACTTCTCTTTGAGGGGGTAATCCCGGCAATTCTTCCGGAAATACGTCTGGAAATTCTCGCACTACCTGAATGTCCTCTATCTTGGTTTCTTTAGCTTCTTTAATAGTGACAAAAGCAAGGAAGGATACACATCCTTTCTTGACGAGCTTGCTTGCTCGAAGAGCCGAGATAAGAGGGGATTTGCTTCGACTCTTAGGACTAGTATAAGTCAGTTCCGGAAATTCCTTGAAAACAATCTTGCTATCACGGCAATCAACCGTTGCCTGGTATTTGGATAACCAATCTGCCCCTAGTATAACATCATATTCTTTTAGATCTAAGCAGATAAGATCAATAGGAAAATTCTTTCCTCGAACCAATACCTCACAATTTTGGTAATGATGTGTGATATCCGTCTCGTTTCCGAGAGGAGTAGACAATATTATCTTCATCCATTCTGGTTCTAGAGGTAATGGGTCAGCAAACTTCTTGGAAATAATGGAATGCGATGCACCCGTATCAAATAAAACATGTGCATATTTAGAACAAATTTTTAATGTACCTTCCACCAATCCGCCTTCTTCTTCTGGTTCGGTCCCTTGGATTGCATGAAGACGAGCATTCTTTGTCACTGGACGTTTACCCTCACCGGCTTGGTCATTCATTAATGGACAATCGGGAATCCGATGTTCACGACTCCCACAACGGAGACATGCTCCTAGTTTCCTCCAGCATTCTTCTGTTTTGTGACCAGCCTTGTCACAATGCTTGCATACTACGTTTGAAGGGGTAGTGGTGATAGAGAAAGGCTTGGATTTCTTGTACTTCTGATCTTGAGAGGAAGAACCTCCATTATTGGGCCTCTTCTTAAAGTTGGGTTTAAAAGAACCCGAACTTGTGACTTGCTCCTTTTTGTCTTTCCCACGGATCCTATCAGATAATTCCGTGGCATCTTCAAGCAACTGAGCTCGGCGCACCATTTCAGTATAAACTTGAATATCCATAGGCGCCAATTGAGTAATGTAGTGAGGCCTAAGCCCATTAAGAAATCTACGAGCTTTCATCTTTTCCGTGCTAATCAAATGCTTAGCATATCTAGACAGTCTAGAGAACTGTGCTTCATAATCAGCCACCGATAAAGATCTTTGCTTTAATGCGGCAAATTCGGCGGCCTTCTTTTCCTGGACCCTATCAGAGAAATATTTGGCGTTGAAATATTCAACGAATTCACCCCATGTAACTTGAGTTGGGTCAATAGTAGCTTCAATCGACTCCCACCAGCATCTAGCATCCTTTTCTAACTGGAAAGTAGCTAATAAGACTTTGTCCTGATCCGTGCATTGCATAACACGGAATATACGTTCAATCTCCCGAACCCAATGCTCGGCATCGTCTGGATCGGTCGATCCCATGAACTTCGGGGGATTCATATTCTTGAATGCTTGGTGTAAGCTTCCAGCTCGTGGAGCACCACCTTGTGCTACCTGTTGTAGCACTTGGGTCATCCCTTGAAGGGTACGCTGCATGTTGCGCCATTGAGCACGTTCGGCAGCCATTATCCTACAATTACGATAGCTACGTTAGTATTATATCACTATGATCTTATAAAGGACTCATTGATCATTTAACCCTTGGTTCTACCCACTCTCACTTGGTTAAAGGTTTTGAAACCTATCCTTGGACTTGGGTTTCCTAGGAATTGAATACCTTAGGCTCTGATACCACAAAGACTGTCACGCCCCGAGCGCGGAAGATACCCGGAGATGCGCGACGTGTCTATATCAATCATGTCAATCAGAGTGGTCGTGTATTCGACACAAAGACAGAGATGCGCAAAATAGCAAGATAACCCAATCCTTTATTTCATAATGGATAGACTATTACAAATCCAATACTCTGTTTAATAAAAAGAAAAGTACATAGTTGACTCGAGAAAACTATAGAAAAGACTAGATGACACTTGTAGAAGCTCTATCACTTTCACTCTTGACCATTCCCATCCGATTGACTTCCATCGTCGTCGGACTTACCTGAAAAGTAGAAAGGGACAAACGGAATGAGCGAACGCTCAGTAGGAAATTATATCTCAAGTACTAGCGAGGGGTTTAAGTAATTACATTTTCATGAATGCAATAAAGCTATGCATGCTCGCATAAAACGACAAGATAGAGAGAATGTAATATCAAGAAAATAAGATGAACTTAGTCATGAACTTCCAACAAGATAACAAGTTTATTCGAGATATTCAAGCAAGTACATTTAACAAGTCATGTCAAGAACTTTGGCTATCATGTATCAAGCAAGTAAATTACCCCTTTTCGGGCCACGCATTTCATTTCATGTCAAGTACGAGTCAAGTACAAGATGTGTGTGGAATGTCCAATCAAGCAAGTCAAGTACTCGGTATAATGCCAGATACCTTATCATTTTAACTCCCATGGGCACAAGTACTTTCGGGTGCTCCTCCCAGGACCAGATCGGGCCCTATATGCGCAGGCATTTATCATGTGTTTTGACATCCACTCTCGTTTATATAGCCAACATAGAATTTCAATAATCAAGCTTGTAGACACGTATGACAACTTTGATAGAATAGAGTCCAAAATATGACAAAGGACATAGAATGGCGATAATAACGGTATAATCACGATGTCGATAAAACTAGGTAGAATATGGTTCCCTTAACTTAGGTACCATGACAAATCAATATGGACATTCTTTATATAGAATTTAGGTCCACATGAACAGTATATCAAAGGTAAGATACCCCCATTCTTATCATAGAATTGAGGTTTACAAGAATGACATGATATGGCATGATATCATCATCCCATTAAGAATTTCTTATGATATACTCTTTGTATAATCATAAGGGCCGGTATACCATGTTTCTTTAGATTGACATGGCAAGGATCGTGTAACGGGTTTTTAGGGTACAACCAGCTCAGTCGGCCTTGAGGGAATCCAAGGCTACGAGGAGTCTTACGGAGGTCTCTATGACTAACTCGCTAGTCCAAAGGAACGGAATGTCCAATGGAGAGCTTGTATGTCAATGAGAGTTGAGTGTGATCGATAAATCAACATGAAACGTGGGACTATACTCACGGAGTGGAGAATAGTGCCGATATATATATATATATGTATAATATGAAACCATCGGTAATAGAATCAGGATAAAATCAGTTTACAGTAAAATAACGACTTAAGTAAAGTCGTGTATTGAATAATTAACGCCTAACAGAAGGGCGTTTACATATATTGCCAATTTGCAGAATTTCCATTATTTCATTAATTTATCAAAAACACGCCTTTCCTGGGGGCGTTTCTTCAAAGTTGACGACTGCAGGGACAGGCGTCTCATCATTTACATATTCGACAGGATATAATTATTCTCAGAAATTTATCAAAAACGCGCCCTTGGAAGGGGCGTTACTTTCTAATTCCATTTTACAGAATATGTGAATTTCAGGATTTTAACAGATACACGCCCTAGGAAGGGGCGTTACTTTTCAGATTCACGCCTTGTACTGGGGCGTTAGAATATGGAAAACGACTTTGTCCAAGTCGTGAATTTCAAGGGATTTACGATATTTTAATAAATAATATTTCGAGAGACAGGAGACATGTCATGGCAGTAAAATTTAACAGGAATTCACAGAGTCATGCAAGATATTAAAAATCAATATTTCATATGTATTGTAATTTTTAAACAGGATCAATTATTAATCACATGCGATTCTTATGAAATTAACGCCTGCGTAGAGGGCGTCAAATATTAAATTGACGACCACTAGCATGGTCGTTTCTTTTAAATTAGCGCCCTAATCAAGGGCGTTTCTTTCAAAATTTTGCAGAAAACGTAATAAAACCTTATAAACAGTATGCATGCCATGCTCATATACGTATGTATAGATATCTTGCATTAATTCTTATTTGGGCTACAATAACTTGAGAAAATCCTACCTTAACAATGGATTTGAAGGTGACAGACACGTGAAGACGTTGATAAGGATAAACTGAATCAGCAGTAGGCAGAGAACCTTTGTTCTTTGGTCGATCCCTAGAGTTTTCCTACAGAGGAATATGAAGAGATATTAGAAATTTCTTCATAAGCTTGGCTGAAGATGGAAGTTTAGAAGAACTTACCCTTGTTCTTCACGATGTCTAGGCTTCCTCAACCTGTAAGAAGAAAAGAGAGTGAAGAATCATTAGTTCTTCGTGTAGGCAAAGCAGAGATCAAAGGAATAGTTTGTTCTTCACGTACCTAGCAGCAGACGTTCGATCAAATGGGTTTTAGGGTTCGATCGAACATGTTATTTATAGGATTTTGAAGTCCTAACAAGAGTAGTGTTTGATTGAGGGTAATATATCCTTAATAGAGTCCTTACTCTAATAGACACTTACTAGATTAGGTTAATCTTTCCTTGGATAAGTTCTGGGTTCGATCGGTTCTCGAACTGAATTAACGACTTTGGTCAGGGCGTCTATTCTTTAATTGACGCCTTACTTTAGGGCGTTTCTTAAAAAGCGCCTTGACAAAGGGCGTTTCGTGTTTTAAAACACGCCCAAGATAGGGGCGTTTCTTTTACTTACCCATTTGGTCGTATGAGAACTGACGACCGCATATGTGGGCGTCCTTTCTTTAGTCACGCCATGGATAGAGGCGTTTCTTTATAAATTAACGCCTTAATAAGAGGCGTTATTTTTAATTTTGCTTTACTTCGTCCAATTAACCCTATTCCTTTTATATATTACTTCTGTAATATATATGTTTTAATTCATTTCAATTATTCATTTATTAGGGTTGCTACAACCTGTGACGACCCGGACTCCGGATATCGGATATACCCGATACCACTTGGAACCCGCGAAGCCTCCCAAGAGTTGTAAAGCTCGAAGGGATAAAAGGATTGTTGTGTAGTATATTGAAGCCCCAGATATAACAGTAAGCAATAATATTTCATTAATCAGGTTTCCTAAACTAGCAGAAATAAAATTACTTTTTAATTAACAGTTAAAATTAACAATTATACCAGAGTCCAGTCCAAAGGAAAGACAAGTACAGTCGAACAGGAAAGAAGACGTACACTGAGGTCGAGGGAAGCCCGACGTAGGTACCGCTGGCAACTACGAGAACGTCACACCAGGAACCGCGAAGGAAGAAGAGACGACCACACCTGAAAAGCAGGGGTGAGCCTCGTGTCACTAGCTCAGTAGGGGTAATGCGGATCCCCACTGAAAAATAACGCAGTAACACAGAACAACAACTAAAACAGTAGTAGTAGTAAAGTAGGAAAAGCTAAACTACAACTAGAAAGCTGTAAAAGAAAGCCGTAACAGCAGGGGTAGAACAGCTAAAAGAAAAGGAAAAATCCGCACCGAGTAAAACACGGCTGCCGAATAAACCTTGGCTCCTTAACTACTCCGAACAACGACAGAAGGGTTAAACCTGATCTCACAAAGTCAGGAGTTATCGATCCGTCGGCAGGCACAAGGCCCAAAGTGAAGGTCCTACAAAACTAGGCAAAAACCTTAGAAAAGACCTAGACAGACACAGACACTAACGCATACATGACTAGATCATCGTGCACGCAACAGAAAGCTATCCTCGGGCAAGGCCGAGAATAAACTAACTCAAAAGGGAGAGCTGATCTTGGACGAAGCCAAGAACAGACTAACTCGAAAGGGGAACACAGACTTTGAGAAACACGAGGGCCACGCGCCAAGTGACAGAAGCACCTCCTCACTAGAAGAACAGCCAGATGCATCCACTGACGTCTTACGCTGCGCCACAAGTATCTCCCCACGGACGCCAAGAACGACTGTCACGCCCCGAGCGCAGAAGGAAGCCGGAGTGTGTGACGAGTTTATATCGATCATGTCAATCAGAGTGTTAGTGTATTCGACACAAAGACAGAGTGCGCAAAAGTAAAGATAACCCAATCCTTTATTCAATTGCAACCTTAAAGTACTTCTATTACATTTTACTTAATGAAAGTAGTAAGACTCAATAAAAAGAAAAGTATAATGAATGACTCAAGAAAATAGAAAGATAAACTAGTTGACGCTGGGATAGACGGAGTAGCTCTAATCTCTTCACTCTTGACTTTCCCCATCTGACTGAGTCCCGTCATCGGACTTACCTGAAAAATAAGGGAAAGCACTAGGTGAGTGAATGCTCAGTAGGAATTATATCTCAAATGCTAGCTGGCTTTAAGTAGATTACAAGTTACATGAAATGCAATATAGCTATGCATGTTCGCGTAAATGACAATAGAGAACGTATAACGAATAGAGAATGCATATCAAGAGATAATGAGTGAACTAGCAAGTCTTTCAAGAACTCATGGTAATATATATCAAGATGATCAAGCACGTATGTTTATCATGTCATGTCAAGAATTGGCTATCATGTTCAAGCAAGTAAATAAATACCCTTTCCGGGTCACACAAGTCATGTCATGTCAGGTCGAGTAACGTACTAGATTTATGGAATGTCATTTAACTTGAACGACAAGCACTTCGGTGCAATGCCACACTGTGATCATTACAACTCCCATGGGCATAAGTACTTTCGGGTGCTCCTCTCAGGACCAGATCGGGCCCTATATGCGTAGGCATTGATCATGTATTTCGACATCCACTACAGTTATAGCCAATATGGAATTTCAAAAGAATAAGATTTGTAGGAACTTTAAGGTAGACCTTGTGAAATAGAATCACAAGGATTGAACTTTCATGTAAGGATACACTATAGTCAAACCATATAATAACGATAATCACAGAAAACTAGGTGGAATCGGCTCCCTAATTAGGTGCCATGACATTAAGAATAAGCGCCCATATAGAGATGGTCGCTCATTCTTGTACATGATAAGGTAGATAGAATTAGTGTCCACAAGTCTGGCACATAATTCTTAAGAAATATTAATGGCATGGTTTCTCATTCCACGAATTCAAGAATATTCTCATGACATCCAAGTAGCATATCATGAGGGCCGGTATACCATGTTTCTTTAGTGTGACATGGCAATCAAGTAGTGTCATAGGTTTTAATGGTACAACCCGCTCGACTGCCCTGAGGGAATCCAAGGCTAGCGGAGTCTTACGGAGGTCTCTATGATAAAATCACCAGTCCGAAGGAACGGAATGTCCCGCGGAGGGTTCATCTATCACTGAGAAATAGTGGGGTAAACGATAAAACAACGTGAAATGTGGGACTATACTCACTAAATGGAATATAGTACCTAAACAAATAACCCACTGTCAAAGGTTACATAAAACACGAAATCAGGAAGTCAGTAAATTGACGCCTGCACTTAAGTCCTCATTTTATGAATTAGTGCCCTTGTTAGGGTTGTTAGTTCAATATATGACAAATGTTCACTCAGCCGTTATCCTGGTTCTGTTAATATTAAAATTCATAAATATTCTCATATTTCAGATATTATGTAAATGACGACTTATCTTAAGTCTTCAATTCAGTAAACAGCGCCCTAGTCAAGGACGTCATATTTCAAAATGATGGCAGGGTGAATGTCGTTATTTCAATATTCAGGTAAACAGGTCACGAGAAATTCAAAAATTCTTAGGTTATTCACTAATTGGCGCCTGAGTGTGGGGGCGTTCATTCAATAGACGACCTGAAGAGAGTCGTTATTTCTTTGTCATATGATTTGCACCGGGCAGGTACAATCATAGACACATGGTTTTTGGTGTATGTTCAATCAAGAATCTAGAGACATGTACAGACAGAGAAAAATAGTAGGAATTTATCAATATGATCATGCATTAGTTTGCATGTAAGGGTTCTCAGTTATTAAATTTTAAATATGTGTACTTATTAATTAACCCCCTAATTGACGATTGTTTGCACGGTCGTTATATCAAATAGTGCCCTAGCCCGGGTCGCTATTTACTGTAAATGCAGAAATCATAAAATCTAACACCGGCAAATCTATCTACTGATAACTATCAACCTATATGCATGCAGAAGATCCATTAATTCATAGGGTTTTGCTTAGCCTTGAGAACACCTACCATTAGGCTTGATTTGGTTGATGAATCGATGAAGAACGGTGATGAGATATAGGAATATCTGATACTCTATTTTGCACAGGATGGCAACGGCAGTAGGTAGAAGAAGAAAGAAGCTCCCTGCACTCCTTCTTATTGCAGGCAAACCGTAGGAGGAAGAGGAAGAAAAAGATGAAGAATCTTCTATGTTCTTCACGTACACCACGTAGAGCAGCAGCAGGGAGAAGCTTCAGCCTCTCCACGACACGTCCACGGTCAGAAGATGAAGAGGATCAAATGCAGCAACCCCCCCTTAAGGCTCGGCTAAGGAAGAAACCACAGGGAAGAAGCCTTCTTCTTCACGTGACAGCAAAGGGCAGCAGCAGCTGGTTTACCACAACTTGAAAAGAAGAAAACCTGTAGCAGAGAGGAAGAACACCGGAGTAGATGAAGTAATAACCGGTGCTTGATCGAAGGGCAGGGTATTTATAGAGTAAAGGATCCCAATGGGGTTTAGGAGTTTGATTAGGATTAAAAGTTTCCATAAAAGAATCCTACTATTATCTAATCATCCCTACGTGTTAATCCTTCTCGATCAATCCTTCCAACAGCCATGACTTCCCAGTTCGAACCAAACACCAACGGGTTTCCCATTTTTGACTCTACAGGGAAATAGCGCCTAGAATAGAGGCATCCTTTAGAGAAATAGTGCCCATGATAGAGGCGTCATTCATATAATTGGCGCCTTCGTGAATGGTCTTCAATTTATTAAATAACGCCTTATGAGTGGGCGCTATTTAATTTTGGCCCATTTGTTATTTGTTTTAATTTGGTGCATATAAACAGTTTTAAATATATATACATATATATATATATATATAAGGTTTGGGCTTTGATCATTAGTTTTAAATTTTCAATCCTTCAATTTGCCAGGGTTGCTGCACCCTCCCCCACTTAAAAGAATTTGGTCCCCAAATTTAATCGTATATAGACGTGGATGGTGCAGAGTACATACCATTAGAATAAGTTAGGGAATCGCTTCCTCATGGACTCCTCGGTCTCCCATGTGGCTTCGTGCTCTGAGCATTTACTCCATTGCACCTTTAGCATGGGAATCATTTTGTTCCTTAGTGTACGCACCTCACGATCGAGGATCTTCATGGGCTTTTGTTCATATGTGAGATCTTTTTGAATCACCAGGTCACCATGATCGATGATATGTGACGGATCATGCACATACTTCTTTAACATGGATATGTGGAACACGTTATGAACTTCGGACAATTGAGGAGGTAAAGCGACTCGGTAAGCAACCTCGCCAACTCTTTCTAATATCTCAAAAGGTCCGATAAACCTTGGTGTAAGCTTGCCCTTAACACCAAATCTCTTAATTCCACATCCAGGTGATATCTTGAGAAAAACGTGATCTCCGACTTGGAACTCGAGATCTCTTCTTCTTGTGTCAGCATAAGCCTTCTGTCTAGACTGAGCCACTTGAAGTCTCTCTCTAATCAATTGAATCTTTTCGGTGGTGTAAGACCCCAAAATTTATGTAAATAATTTTTGAATTTATAAATAATTTTCTAGAATTTATAAAGGCCTAAATGTATTAATATATGGATTATTAGATTAATAAGTCATTATAAGGCCCACTTGTGTTAAATAATTAACCAAATCCATTTAAATAAAGTCCAAATGGTTTAAGGACCCAGCCCATTAAGTTTGGCCCATATTCTAGAAGGTTATTAAGTCTATTCACATATTTTAAGGATAAATACTAATTATCTAAGATAATTATATGGATAAATGAATAAAAGAGTTTTATTAAATTGAAACTCTATACGCGTTGACTGTAACGGTCCATCGGGCGACCGCCACACCCAGGTAACGTGCCTGGACACGACCGTTACATGCATCAAGTTCCGTGAGTCAAAGAACTCCCAAAAAGATTGGAACTTTGGGATCTTATCCACTAGGGATTGACTTGGGAAGAGTTATAACATTACTAAGGACTCTTAGGGATTAGATTCTGGCAGATTAAGGACTCTAGCATCGATCTAATCTTCAAACTCTAGCCAAAACCCTATAAATAGGACCTAGTTCTGAACGGAGCGACCCTTACTTTTGGCTAGTGAAGAATCAAGGTAAGGAGTCATAATTTCAGGTAAGTTCTTTAGAAACTTTTGTTTATAATATATTAGACTAATAGCCCTCTAAATTTCGTACTAGGAGACCAAGCAACCAAGGAGATTGAAGCTTCCCAAGTTGCTGATTTACCACAAGAAGAGCAAGGATCAAAGGGTAGCACCTAGCATCAAATTCGAAGTTTAAAGGTCTTAGGAGAGGTAGGTCATCTCATGAATGGCAGAAACATCTTGATAGGAATAAAAGCCCTCTGGTTCGATTGAATTCCATGATAGATCATGAATTTCATATTTTAATGGTTCTATGCATTCATACATCTCTTAGCCTTAAATAGAAATAAAAGATGTTATCTTGTCTATTCACTAGAACCCATGCATGTAGATAGTCTATACTTCGTTATCATAGTCATACTATTTTGATTTCTAGACATGATGTGAGTTGATCTCTTGGATTCTATATGATTTTCTATCAGCAGATGCTCTGACGTATCATAGTAGAACCGTCATACTCACGTAACGACCTTACGATGAGTCGTCACAGTTCTGTTGTATATATATGCACTCTGTTGTCTCTGACGCATCAGGGAAGGAGCGTTACGTTCATGTAACGGCTGCTCGATAAACCGTCACATTAACCGTGACGCGCCATCAATAGACCGTGAGATACCTGATGTTCTGTCAACCCGAGATAGAATAGGACTTGTCAATTTTACTTATTATTAAGCCTAGTTATCTAAGTTTAAACCTGTTAAAGTGATCTTGGAATTATTCAATCGTTCATGATAGGTATTGCATGATTTTGGCATCTTAATATCATTTTAAAGATATGTTAATTTCATGACCAAAAATCTATAGTTTTGTATTCTAAATCATGGTTTTACATAATGCATTGACGGAGTTTTTATCGTGATTTAGACATGGATACACATTCTATCTCTATCTATAGAGTCATTTCTTTAAGTACATGGGTCATACTCCGGTATGTTGTCCATTAGTTCACTTTGGACTATAGGAACACTACTCTTGGACATGAGGACCTCTCTATTGGATATTCCTTCCAATGGACTAGGAAATCTTGTTTCAAGGCCTCCGTAATTCTCCGCGAGCCTGGGATTCCCAATAGGACGCCGAGTTGGTTGAACCCTTAAAGCCCATTGATTAGAGTACACTATCGATGTTTTCTGGTTATCAGTAGTGTAACGGCTCTATATTGGACCGTCAGGCAATGTAACGTCCCAATATAAGACCGTCACATTCATTTGAGTTCGATTGCTTGATTCTGGTCTCAGCCTACTGTAACGGCCTAATCATGGACCGTCACACAACGTAACGGCCCAATGAACGACCATCACATTGTTTAAGTACTTAACCCAAGGTTTGACCCAAGGGTTGATATTCCAAAGGTTCTAGATGGACTAATGATAGTCTAGAACTTATAATATTGATCAAGAAACTTAATATAATGATTGGAAAGAGAAAAGAGTGTACCGTAATGCTGTCGATTTGTTTCCGTGAGCATGACATTGTTTAAATCTTTTTCTTGATCTCACATACTCTAAATTGAAGCATTCATTCATTGATTGTTGTTATCATGAGTTCTTGACCTTATTACATTCTTGACCATGCTTTATTGTTACACTTATGGAAGTAGCTTGATTTATACGTGAAGATGCAGCTCAGGCGCTAATTGTGTCCAAGGGCTCTATGCTAGTCCCCACGGCTGATTGTCGGAAACATACTATTTTATAAACCATGGGGTATGATGCTACTGGCGTCGCATTGCGTTGGGAGTACTTTCTTTATAAATAAGTGAAATCCATGAGCACTCGTGAAAATCTAGTGAATTGCTACATGATTGACATTCTCGTGCGTAACCTTTATGGTTATGAAAGTGAAAGTGAAAGTGCATTCTCGTTACATTCTTGTTCATGAAAGGCCAAATATCATATTCTTGTTACATTCATCCTTATTCATTCTTGTTCACTCTATCTTACATGATTATCGTGTTACTTTGGTTTAATCGCATGATATTCGCATTCGCATGATTTTGCCTTACTTCTTTAGAGCTAAATTATTAATTACTTTAATAGTGCCTTCATGTTGATTCGAAGATACTTACTGGGCAAGTGTGCTCATTACCTATTTCTAATCTTTTTCAAGAAATGAAAGTGATTCGGGTTTAGATTCAGAATGTTCAAGTAGCGGATCTGAGAGTGAATAAAGATGAGCGAAGACTTAGGAAGTCTATATTGTTTAGATGGAGTCAATGTAATTTTCCTATTTCTTGAGTCTCGTATAGTGAAAGATGGTGGAAAAAGTTACTGTATTTGAATATTTGATTGATAATGGAATGAAGTCGGATTTTTAGTAAATATTGTGCAATTGCATTCATTTTGTGTGATTGTCTTGCGCTCTGCTCGTTCTTGCTTGCAAGAGGCTTACCATGCCGACTGTTCGCGCTCCCCGAGTTAGTCTTCCGCTGAAATAAAGGCTCGGGACGTGACGGTTAAGTTGGTATCAGAGCCTAAGTCTCCGGACTTAGGGAGAAGAGTTATGTCATAGGATAGGTCCAAGGTTTAAGGACCCCTACCTATGAACTAAGGAAGAAACTTCCGCACCCACGTGAGGATTGGGTAGATCCCGGGATGAGATAGTTATATAGAAATTATCTTAGGATAAATCTTCCCGACTCTAAATAACTAAAATGTCCTTGATTCTCAGGTACCTTGATTCTCAATGGCTTATCGTATAAACTGGGATGAGATGCAGCAAACTGTTACAGGACTTACTCAAGCCCTACAAACAGTGGCCCAAGCCGGTGGAAGGGCTGGGGCGGGTAACTTGCATGGCAACTTCCGAAGTTTAAATCCTCCACGATTCTCTGGATCTTCTAACCCGGATGAAGCAGAAAATTGGATTGACGAAATGAATCGAATATTCGATGTCATGCAATGCACCGACCAGGAGAAGGTTCGACTTGTCACGTTCCAACTCAACAAGGATGCTCGTACATGGTGGAAATCCATTCCAACGCCACCTGTAGACGCACCTCATACATGGGAGGGTTTTCTTACACTTTTTCGAGCCAAGTATAATGTTGGTCTTGGGCCTAACCAGCCGCTCCCTCCCGCAGATCCCCTTCTGCGCGTGTCCCCCCTTCCCTCCCCTCCGGCCATGGCGGGAGGGGAGGGGGGTTCTAGCCGTTCTGTTACCTGTTCCCGGTGGTGGTGGAGGCCCCGTGCCTCCCCCCCTCCCCCTGGTCCACTGATCGTGCCGGCCGAAGCCGTTGGTGCCCCATCGCGTCCTCTGCATGTTCGGACGTGTCCTTCACGGGCCTGCTGCATCGGCCGGCGACGGTGCTACCGCAGGCGGTTTCTTCCTCGCTCCCGGTGTGTGTCCCTCCGGTGGGCTTGGTCGCCCTCTTGCTCCACCTTTGCTTCCCAACGGTGGCTTCATGTTGTCCTTGCTCGCCTCCCTACCCATGGGAGGCTGCCACGTTCTTTCTCCCTCCTACACGCCATCGGATGCTTTCCTCCGCCGCTGGCGTCGCCCCACCTCCCATCCGCGAAACCCCTCCTGCTTGCGTCCTCCCTCTTCTCCGGCCATGGCCGGACCCCCTCCCCTTCATAGTCCTCCTTATCTGCTTCCGTCCCCCTCCGCCGGTGCATCCTTCTCCATCGCCGGCGGCTCCTCCGCTCCCCCTGCCGTGTCCGTCGTCTGTGGCTCCGGCTGTACGGACGTGCTGCCCTCGCCAGTGCGACCGGTGTGGAAGGTAAACCCCGTGTGGTCCCTTCTGGTGGCCTTGGCCTTGGGGCCTCCTCCTCCTTCTCTGAAGCTCTCTCCGGCGTCCCCTCCGAGTCTCTAGGCGGTCCTCCGCACACGCCACCAACAAACGGCCCTCCTGGGACGCCCCCTCTTGCAGATGGACCGTCGTCCGTGTCCCTGCTCTTGGCCCCGTTCCTGTGCCTGCCACTGCTACGTCTTCGCCCACGCAAACCCCATCCTGTGATGGGTCACGCACTGGGATCGCTCCGGTTGCCAGCCACACGTTGTCCTCCGCCGGTGCCGATGGTGGAGTCCCTGTCGCGGCTGGGCACATCGTCGGACCCCCCCGTCGCCATCTCCGATCCCGACGTGCCTTCTCTTCCACCTCCGGCTTCTGCCTGCCTCGCCGGCGATGACCAGGCTCTCCCTGCGGTGCAGCCCAGCTCCCTCGCTTGCCACGTTTTCGTCCACTCATGCACGCAACCGTTGGCGGGAACTCCTTCCTGTTCCCAACGTGTTGACCGTGCCCTTTTGTTGACTACTCCTATACCGCATGCTCCCACGTCCCCAGCTGTTGATGGGACGCTGGGAGGAAACGGCACTCTGTTTTCCTGCGTGCTCCCCCCTCGCCCACCGCCGCTCCCATGTGCCCTCTGCCCACGGTCCTTACTCGCCTGCCGTCGACCGTTGCAGCCTGCGGCGACCCCCCTCCTCCTACTGCCGCCCATGCTGGCTCTAACGGAGGCCTCTCGGTCGTTCCTGCGTCCCCTCCGTCCATGCTCCTCCCTTCATCCTAGCTCTACTGCAACCCTCCTCCCACCCGGAGTTGTACTTAGTCTCCCACCCGCCGGCTCTCCCTGCCTCCGGTGGCCACGTTTTCTTGGCATCCCCTACTCCTTTCCTTCGGCCTTAGACCACCTCTGTACAACCGACGTCCTCTTCGCTACCGTTCCTTCCTCTGGCTACCCCTTGTTCCCCCTCGACCCTTCTTCACCTGGCGCTTCGCCGCTGCCTACGGCAGCACCCTCCTCCGGTCGGTGCTGCCTGCTGCTCCTATGAACGCTCAACCGGTTACCGCTTCTCCCTGGACGTTGTACCGGCCACGCTTCAGCTGCTGTTTCCCTGGACGCTGCACCAGTCCCCGCTTCGCCTGTTGCCCCTCTGGAGGTTCTACCGGGCCCGCAGTGTGTGCCTTCCTGCCGCTGCCCAGCGCCCTGCTGCCGATGCGCTCACTTCCACGGTGGGTGGCCCATCCATGCTCACCTTCTGAGTGGGCCACCCATCCCACTCGTGCTCCCGACCGCCGGCCAAGCTCTGCTGTCTCCGGCGTCCATGGCGTTCTCCGTCAGAGTTACCTGCCCCATTTCTATTGGGCCTTGTTATAGATTTCCTATTTGGGCTTATTGGGCCTTGCCCACCTGCTGTAATTGGGCTCCTCCCTTCCTCAGAAGGGTGTCCCCTGTATGTTCCTTTTCTTTCTGCACTTATTAATGGAAAATCTCTTGCCTGGTGACCGGGGTGGCACGTCCTGTCCCTTCCGCAATGAAGGGATGAACGGACTCCCTCGTTTCGCACCTTGCAAATATTACCTTTCAGTAAAAAAAAGAAAGGCTATGGAATTTGCCTCCTTAAAACAGGGCACGATGTCCATCACAGAGTATGAATTACAATTCTCTCGACTAGCACCTTATGCTTCTCACTTGATAAGCACAGATTTATTGAAAGCCAACCGATTTATGGATGGTTTAAGACCCGGATTCATCCAACAACTTGGAACTCAGAATATCTGCACCTATACCGAGATGGTTCAAAGAGCGCATCTATGTGAAAGAACCATGGAGAAAGTGGAGAGGCTCCGAGAAGAAAGGTCAAGCCGAAAACATGATAGGCAAGAAGAGAAAGAAATAGATGAGGGCGAAAACCGTCACATTAAGAGGTCCCGTAATGGGAACGGTAACAAAAAAAGAAATGGGAATGGAAACGGGAAGGATAAGAAAGTTAAAGAAGAGAAGGAGCAAGCCGTGGCACCTTGCTCATTTTGTGAAAAATTTGGGCACTCGGCAGAACAGTGTTGGAAGCGTCTCGGTGCTTGTCTCAAATGTGAAAGCCGGGAACATCGCCTGCCCCTATGTCCTTTCATCAACGGACAATCTTCAAGGGATAACAACGGACGCAGGAAGCAAGGTCGATTAAATGCCATTCTAGACAAGGAAGGTAAGATGATAAAGGATACTCTTTTAACCCAGTCGCCTAACATTAATTCTTAATACATTAAAATAAGTGCACTCTCCAAAATCCATATATTGAATTTGGGGACCAAATTCTCTTAAGTGGGGGAGGGTGTAAGACCCCAGAATTTATGTAAATAATTTTTAAATTTATAAATAATTTTCTAGAATTTATAAAGTCCTAAATGTATTAATAAATGGATTATTAGATTAATAAGTCATTATAAGGCCCATTTGTGTTAAATAATTAACCAAATCCATTTAAATAAAGTCTAAATGGTTTAAGGACGGCAGCCCATTAAGTTTGGCCCATATTCTAGAAGGTTATTAAGTCTATTCACATATTTTAAGGATAAATATTAATTATCTAAGATAATTATATGGATAAATGAATAAAAGAGTTTTATTAAATTGAAACTCTATACGCGTTGACTGTAACGGTCCATCGGCGACTGCCACACCCAGGTAACGCGCCTGGACACGACCGTTACATGCTGCAAGTTCCGTGAGTCAAAGAACTCCCAAAAAGATTGGAACTTTGGGATCTTATCCACTATGGATCGACTTGGGAAGAGTTATAACATTACTAAGGACTCTTAGGATTAGATTCTGGCAGATTAAGGACTCTAGAATCGATCTAATCTTCAAACTCTAGCCAAAACCCTATAAATAGGACCTAGTTCTGAACGGAGCGACCCTTACTTTTGGCTCGTGAAGAATCAAGATAAGGAGTCATAATTTTAGGTAAGTTCTTTATAAATTTTTGTTTATAATACATTAGACTAATAGCCCTCCAAATTTCGTGCTAGGAGACCAAGCAACCAAGGAGATTGAAGCTTCCCAAGTTGCTGATTTACCACAAGAAGAGCAAGGATCAAAGGGTAGCACCTAGCATCAAATTCGAAGTTTAAAGGTCTTAGGAGAGGTAGGTCATCTCATGAATGGCAGAAACATCTTGATAGGAATAAAAGCCCTCTGGTTCGATTGAATTCCATGCATGATAGATCATGAATTTCATGTTTTAATGGTTCTATGCATTCATACATCCCTTAGCCTTAAATAGAAATAAAAGATGTTATCTTGTCTATTCACTAGAACCCATGCATGTAGATAGCCTATACTTCGTTATCATAGTCATACTATTTTGATTTCTATACATGATGTGAGTTGATCTCTTGGATTCTATATGGTTTTCTGTCAGCAGATGCTCTGACGCATCATAGTAGGACCGTCATACTCACGTAACGGCCTTACGATGAGCCGTCACAGTTCTGTTGTATATATATGCACTATGTTGTCTCTGACACATCAGGGAAGGAGCGTTACGTTCATGTAATGGCTGCTCGATAAACCGTCACATTAACCGTGATGCGCCATCAATAGACCGTGAGATACCTGATGTTCTGTCAACCCGAGACAGAATAGGACTTGTCAATTTTACTTATTATTAAGCCTAGTTATCTAAGTTTAAACTTGTTAAAGTGATCTTGGAATTATTCAATCGTTCATGATAGGTATTGCATGATTTTGGCATCTTAATATCATTTTAAAGATATGTTAAT
This sequence comes from Amorphophallus konjac, assembly GCA_022559845.1. Classification (NCBI taxonomy): domain Eukaryota; kingdom Viridiplantae; phylum Streptophyta; class Magnoliopsida; order Alismatales; family Araceae; genus Amorphophallus; species Amorphophallus konjac. The sequence goes on from CM040118.1 coordinate 150,129,798, forward strand.
TTCATGACCAAAAATCTATAGTTTTGTATTCTAAATCATGGTTTTACATAATGCATTGACGGAGTTTTTATCGTGATTTAGACATGGATATACATTCTATCTCTATCTATAGAGTCATTTCTTTTTGTACATGGGTCATACTCCGGTATGTTGTCCATTAGTTCACTTTGCACTATAGGAACACTACTCTTGGACATGAGGACCTCTCTATTGGATATTCATTCCAATGGACTAGGAAATCTTGTTTCAAGGCCTCCGTAATTTTCCGTGAGTCTGGGATTCCCACTAGGACGCCGAGTTGGTTGAACCCTTAAAGCCCATTGATTAGAGTACACTATCAATGTTTTCTGGTTATCAGTAGTGTAACAGCTCTATATTGGACCGTCAGGCAATGTAACGGCCCAATATAAGATCGTCACATTCATCTGAGTTCGATTGCTTGATTCTGGTCTCAACCTACTGTAACGGCCTAATCATGGACCGTGACACAACGTAACGGCCCAATGAACGACCATCACATTGTTTAAGTACTTAACCCAAGGTTTGCCCCAAGGGTTGATATTCCAAAGGTTCTAGATGGACTAATGATAGTCTAGAACTTATAATATTGATCAAGAAACTTAATATAATGATTGGAAAGAGAGAAGAATGTACCGTTATGCTGTCGATTTGTTTCCGTGAGCATGACATTGTTTAAATCTTTTTCTTGATCTCGCATACTCTAAACTGAAGCATTCATTCATTGATTGTTGTTATCATGAGTTCTTGACCTTATTACATTCTTGGCCATGCTTTATTGTTACACTCATGGAAGTAGCTTGATTTATACGTGAAGATGCAGTTCGGGCGCTAATTGTGTCCAAGGGCTCTATGCTAGTCCCCACGGCTGATTATCAGAAACATACTATTTTATAAACCATGGGATATGATGCTACTGGCGTCGCATTGCGCTGGGAGTACTTTCTTTATAAATAAGTGAAATCCATGAGCACTCGTGAAAATCTAGTGAATTGCTACATGATTGACATTCTCGTGCGTAACCTTTATAGTTATGAAAGTGAAAGTGCATTCTCGTTACATTCTTGTTCATGAAAGGCCAAATATCATGTTCTTGTTACATTCATCCTTGTTCATTCTTGTTCACTCTATCTTACATGATTATCGTGTTACTTTGGTTTAATCGCATGATATTCACAATCGCATGATTTTGCCTTACTTCTTTAGAGTTAAATTATTAATTACTTTAATAGTACCTTCATGTTGATGCGAAGATACCTACTAGGCAAGTGTGCTCATTACCTATTTCTAATCTTTTTCAGGAAATGAAAGTGATTCGGGTTCGGATTCAGAATGTTCAAGTAGCGGATCCGAGAGTGAATAAAGATGAGCGAAGATTTAGGAAGTCTATATTATTTAGATGGAGTCAATGTAATTTTCCTATTTCTTGAGTCTCGTAGAGTGAAAGATGGTGAAAAAAGTTATTGTATTTGAATATTTGATTGATATTGGAATGAAGTCTGATTTTTAGTAAATATTGTGCAATTGCATTAATTTTGTGTGATTATCTTGCGCTCTGATCGTTCTTACTTGCAAGAGGCTTACCATGCCGACTGTTCGCGCTCCCCAAGTTAGTCTTCCGCTGAAATAAAGGCTCAGGGCGTGACAGGTGGTATCCCTTACCATCTCTGGGCCTAAGAGTTATTTCTCACCAACTTCATCCCAGCACAAGGGTGATAGACAACTCCTTTCGTATAAGGCTACGAAAGGTGCCATTTGTATGCTTGCCTGGTAGCTGTTTTTGTATGTAAACTCGACCAAAGGTAAGTGATCATGCCAGCTTCCACCAAAATCAATGATACAAGCCCTGAGCATATCTTCTACTACCTGATTTGTTCTCTCGGTCTGACCATCCGTTTGAGGATGAAAAGCGGTACTAAAGTTAAGTCTCGTTCCCAACGAATGTTGTAGACCCTTCCAAAAATGATAAGTAAAATGAGGGTCTCGGTCAGACACGATTGAGATAGGAATTCCATGTAGTCTGACTATCTCTTTAATGTACAAAGCGGTAAGAACATCTACTGACCATCGGCTCTTAATTGGCAAGAAGTGTGCTGATTTGGTCAAACGGTCTATGATGACCCAAATTCCATCATGTCCTCCTCTAGATTTTGATAATCCCATAATAAAGTCCATACCGATATCCTCCCACTTCCACTTGGGAATATCAAGAGGATGTAGCTTACCGGCAGGTTTTTGGTGTTCCACCTTAACTTGTTGACACGTGAGACAGCGAGACACGAAGTCTGCTACTTCTCTTTTCATGTTTGGCCACCAGAAGGTCCTTTTCAAATCTTGGTACATTTTGGTAGATCCTGGATGAATGGTGTACCTTGATCTGTTAGCATCATCTAAGATCATCTTCTTTAGCTCTGGACAATCCGGTATACAAGTTCTATTTTTGAATAATAATCTTCCATCTGATGCTAGTTTGAAATCAGATTGCTCTTCTATTTTGCCCTTGATTTCCACTAATAACGGGTCATTATCTTGAAGTCCTTATATTTCAGAAAGTAGATCTGGCTGTATGCTCATGTGTGATAAGGTAACACACCTGCTCTCCTTGTCCATACTTATATTAAGTCAAGTGAAATGTTCTAGCAACTTCCACTCCTGAATCATACAATTGGCTAATATTGCTCTTGGCTTCCGACTGAGGGCATCAGCTACAGGATTACCCTTTCCAGGATGATATTGTATTGTGAAGTCAAAGTCCTTGAGGTATTCTAGCCAACGTCTTTGCCTCATATTCAATTCGTTCTGAGAGAAGAGATACTTGAGACTTTTATGGTCAGAGTATACCGTAAACTGCACTCCATATAGATAATGTCTCCATATCTTCAGCGCAAGCACTACCGCAGCCAATTCTAAGTCATGACTGGGCAGTTCTCCTCGTGCTTCTTCAATTGGTGAGAAGAGTAAGCTATAACTCTTCTTTGTTGCATTAAGACACATCCGAGGCCAATGCTAGATGCATCGGTGTAAACCTCAAATTTCTCTCCTTCTACTGGTAAGGCTAAAACTGGAGTAATAGTTAAGTGATCCTTAAGAGCTTGGAAGCTTCTTTCACATTCCTCGCTCCATTCATAACGGATCTCCTTGCGAGTTAGCCTAGTGAGCGGCACGGCGATCTTGGAGAAACCCTTGATGAATCTCCTGTAGTAGCCTGCAAGACCCAAGAAACTCCGGATCTCGCTAGCAGTGGTTGGTCTTTTCCAATTCCTTACAGCTTCAACTTTTGATGGATCAACGGATAGTCTGTCCTTTGAAATCACATGACCTAAGAAAGACACTTCTTCCAGCCAGAATTCACACTTACTGAGCTTTGCATATAATTGATTTATCCTCAATATCTGTAATACAATCCTCAAATGCTCCTCATGGTCTTCCTTGGTCTTTGAATAAATCAATATATCATCAATGAAAACCACTACAACCTGATCTAGATGAGGCCTGAACACACTATTCATTAACTGCATAAAGGCTGTAGGGGCATTTATTAGTCCAAAAGGCATAACAACAAATTCATAGTGTCCATACCTGCTCCTGAACGCGGTCTTATGAATGTCCTCATCTTTGATCCTTAGTTGGTGATATCCTAACCTGAGATCAATCTTTGAGAAATACTTAGATCCAGATATTTGATCAAATAACTCATCGATTCTCGGTAGTGGATACTTGTTCTTGATAGTGATATGTGTAGATTATGGAAAATCCACTTTTAAGACAAAAATAATAATAAGATGAAGAATGGCGAGAATGATAAAAAGGGAGTGTGAGGGAGCACGTGGTGCTAATAAGGAGTGTGATCGCCAGAGGGGTTACCTCAAGAAGAAAGAAGATGATCGCGAATACCTGGTGAAGATGAAGATGCGGGATGGATGTAGATTCCTTCCTCCTCCTTCTACCGATCGGCCGATGAAGGGGGTTTTCCTCTTGATTACCCTTAAACAAAGAACAAACAAAAAGAAGAAGGGATTAGCCAAACGTGAGTGTAGTATCAATTCAAAAGAATAATAGGATGATGAAAGTGAAGCATAAAGTGTGCACCTTTTAGTTATTTTAAAGCCCCTAATAGAATTAGGGAAGGGAGAAGATGCAAAGCTAATGCAAGTAAAAATATGTGATGAGATGACAATAAGACGAACTCCTTGCTGTTCCTGACAACAGTAAAGGGAACCACACAGATGTTGGTAGCAGGAGGAAGAGGATGACCGCTGGAAGAGCAGAAGACCTCACAAGGAAGGAGAGAAACTATGGTTTTCTCCTCTCTACACAAGTAACGCTAACGAACCAATAGTTTCTGCTAATTCTAACTCTCTGCTCTGCTTGCTCTGCTTCTCTTTTTTCTCTCTAACTCCTCCTTCCTGCATCCAACCTTGTGCGAGCTCAACCCAGGGGGCTAATTATAGGGTGCAAAACCGTATTCTAATGGGATAAGAACAAGCAATGATCATTAATGGCAAGGACTCTAGTTCCCCAATCGAGCAAGGTGATTAATCAAGATAGGGAACTCTCCAGGAAAGCTGTGTTCAAATCGGATACGGAAGGGTGAGAGACGACCCCCAGAAGGGCGTTAATTAAAATTGACGACCCGATTTAAGGCGTTAATTAAAAACACGACTGGGACAAAGGCGTCAATTCCTGGATTTAATTTTAGTAATAAAAACCTTCCTCATTTGAAAATTATAAAATAACGCCTGAGAGAAAGGTGTTAATCAAAAACACGCCCTAAGGAAGGACGTTAATTCTTTTGATTTCAATTTGGGTGGGAGTCGTAAAATACCAGAAATTGACGCCCTTAACAACAGTCGTCCTTTCTTTAAAACCCGCCTAAGGCTAGGTCGTTAATTAAAACACACCTTAGATAACGTCGTTAATTACAAAAATGCAAAGAAACCGTAAAAACACACAAAAATAGAAAAAGCTTCATATTATGAAAATATTGAAATTCACTTTGGGGCGTTAATATGGTGACATGAAATTTAGTCAATATAGTATCAATTTTGGCGTGTCTACAGCTGCCCCGCCTTGGCGTCTGCTTTGCAAGGGAGTGAGACGAAATGAAGCGAAAGTGCAATGAAGTGGAATGACGTGGAATGAACTGATAAGTAGATGCCAAGGTGTGATGTGGCACGCCTCAGACACTAAGCATTAGAAATTTTTCCGAGATTCTGAGTGAGACAACTCCGGGTGATTCCAAGAAAACATCGATTTGCTGGATGAAGGGAACTATACTAAGAAAATAAATGTGCGCGTCGGCACGACAGGGAGGCACCATTGGAGAGCGGTTACCAGCCAATGTGGACGTGCTACAACCAAGGTGGATTTGTAGAAAAATAAAGAGAATTGAGATGAAGACCCAGCAAGGGGACATTTTTCGAAGAACTAGCCTGAGCGGCTTCAGAGAGAATAAAGTACTCAATTTAGAGTGGAATATCTCATGTCAACTCAATCGAGAGCGAGTGACCTTCATTATTGCCATAATATGAAGATTTTCAGCACGAAGCTCAAAGTCCTACATGATGCATGCTGGGCTAAAAGAAAAAAAAATAAAACAAACTAAAAATATAGAAAATAATCAAGGATAATATTGTTAAGCCATCTAGATTTGGTCAAGAATCCAAATTTCCGAGCTGACACTAAGCCGAAGCCCGTTTATCCACGTATCAACTCAGAAAGTGGAACCATCGTCCCAAGCCTTTAACGACTCAACGGCCTATCCGTGTGATCAAGACTTTCCTAGAATTATCACCGTTTTTGATAAAGGGGAACTCAAATTCCAGGTTCATCAGAATCACAAGGTCCTTGATATGCTATAATAGCGTAGATACCATATAGTAACAATGCTTACAGGAAAGAAATACAAGAATGGGATGATGATGCTCCCATGAGTGATCCAAACGCCTCGAAACCTACACTCCTCTGCACTTGAAAATTCATTAGGCCTCTCAAAGCATGAAGTGATCAGAAATAATCCTCAATTCAAAGCAAGACATGATCATAAGTGCTTAATCACAAATAACTCCAATTAAAAGATAGCACTTAAGTTCATCAAAAATGCACAGAGCAACAAAACATGCAAGCCAAACAAATAACGACTGGGGGTAGGGGCGTCAAAATTATAAGAGACGACTGACATCAGGGCGTCAAAATATAAAAAACGTCTATCATCAAGGCGTTAATTCGTTTGGGAGCTCAAGAAGAAGATGACCCTTCGGGAGGCGTTAAATAAACAACGACTTTGGTCAAGTCGTCAATTCAACAATTGACGCCCTGAACACTGTCGTCAATTATCCAGAATTCCAAAAACCATGCTTCCGACTCTGAGTCAAAAGCTAACCCCAGTTCTAGTTCTTATTGTAATCGTAATCAACCCTGCAGCTTCGAACGATCTCAAAACCCTCCAGACTTCTATAAAAAGGAAGAAACTCCCTTAGATTAATCAAATAACTCGTCCAACCTCTGTTTCTTTTCACAGGTACTGCTACAGCTGCCTTTCTGCCTGCAGACGGCCATTGAAATAACCTTAGAAGATGGAGAGGGCAATCAAGAGATCAAAGATCTCTACTCCCAGGCTGTCCGAAATCAACGGGCATATTAGCAGTAGAATCGCATTGAACCATGTATGCGAATTAATCTGTTCTCCTATTCTCATGCCGTCACCATCCTTCTGCTCTGCATTCATCCTTTTCTCTGTTCTTTTCCTTTTTCCACAGGATTATCCCAATGTTCCTGGTGCAAGGAGGTTCACAAAAATCAAGTGGCTGCCTCTCTTACTCTCCAAATTTTCTTCAGACATGAGGGTCCACTTATCTAGATGGCACCTCTTGGGCCTAGTCACCCATGCCAAACACTATGATCAAATTTATCTTGATTGGGCAGCTATAGGAGCTTTAGCTGAGATATGGCATCCTTCCACCCATACATTCTTATTCTCAACCTTTGAAGCCACAATTCTATTAGAGGAATTAGAGATGATCTTGGGCTTAAAGAAGATGAAACAAGGAGAGGAGGAAAAGATGACCATCATGCCAAGGCAAATTTCTTCACATGAGCTATTAACGAATCTAATTCCCAGCCCAAACTTAGTGAACCAAATCAAAGCTACCAAGGGAATCAATCTCCTAAAACTTGCTTCATGGGTCTACAAAAGATCCGACCAAGCCAAAGAAGATGATGAAGTGGAGCGAGTAGCAAAGGCTTTTGTAGTGTGCTTGGCGGGAGCGATCTTATTTCCATCCATGGAGGACTTCTTGGAAGAGTCCCAATTAAGTGCAATAATGAGCTTATGGGAAGGAGAGAGAGCGGGACCGGCAATTCTTGCCTATCTCTATAGCGGACTCACCTCGGCGGCGATGGGAAGACCAATCTATGGGTGGATGCTAGCACTATCTAGTTGGATAGATCTCCACTTCAAGTTTGATCCATGTGAGAAGGCCCAACAACCCTCAAGAATCTTCTCAAAAAGCCCACTTTCTTACATGACCGGCTTATTGGGAATAAGCAATAGAGTGGTGAACCGGATTCCTCAAGTCAAGAAAAGAGTGGAATGGAGAGAACATCTCAAAGTGATGCCAAAGAACTTCTTCACATGCGCCCCGGGATTACTCAAAGCTCAAGAACTCCGCGCACGATTCTCCCCCGGGACGGACCTTAGACTCATAGGTGCTTCAGAATTCGTGCTATACAACTCATACCGATGCCTTCCTCAACTTGGGCTCCCACGGCGAATATTCGAGGATCTATCTCATCTCCCTCCTATCAAGGCAAGGGATATTGGCAGCAATGAAGATGGGGAAGAGTGCACAATAATCCAAGCTCTGTGGAAAATCTGCAAGACCCATCAACCTGTAGAGAACTTGGAAGAAGACAGAGATCAATGGAAATCTTATGTAATAGCCTTGAGGAACCTGAGGCCCAAAATGGCTCATTAGATGCAATGTAATCTTCCTTTTTGATAAATCAATGATAATATTCTGATTGAGCCATAACGCAGTATTTCTGATCAATTCTTCCAATAATATGTGATTCTGTTGCAAATAACGACTCAAATAATGACGTCAACTCCATAACTGACGCCTCAGCATATGTCGTTTCTCATTAACCAGTTTTGAAAATTGACGCCTTCACCCATAGGCGTTAATTGAACCACGACTCAGGACACGGCGTTAATTTGATTCAAATTCTAAAAAGTATTCGTTAAAGACCCAAAAGTAACGCCTTCAGGTAAGCCACGTTTCATGTAAACCACGCCTTCAGCAACGTCGTTAATCAAAAATGGTAATCATTATTCCCATCATGTCAATCAATTCCCATTAAATGCCTCTGACGACGTCTGTCGTTCCCCATGCTAAAAGAAGTCACGCCCCAGAGCACGTCGTTAACCATGGAAGAGACGCCCTCGGCTCCAGTCGTCCTTTCAACAAGACACGACTTTTCTAGAGTCGTTAATTCTTTTTGACCGTTCAACTTAGTTTTCCCTCCTTTCTTCTTCTTCCTTCGTCCTCTTTCCCTCTTTCTTTCTTCTCTCCCACTGCAACCCTAACCGCGAAAACCCTCCCCCATCTCTATCTCTCTCTCCTCTACACCCTAGCCATGGCCGGTGGTCTCAAACGTCAAAGGGTTTCGGCCCCGGAGGCGGTGGACCTGGAAGGCGAGCACGCCGTGGAGGAAGCTCTGCCGACGGCGGCCGAGGAGGCTCCGGTGGCGGAGGCCAGCAACGAGGAAGAACGGATCGAAGGAGAAGAAGAGAATGAAGGAGAATAAGAAGGCGATGAAGGTGGTGAGGACGAAGAAGGAGAAGACGGAGAGGAAGGAGATGAAGAAGAAGGTGGAGAAGAAGACACTCCGGCGGTGGTCGTGCCTCGCCGTGGCCAACTCCGATAGCCACGGCAGCCACGGCCCGAACTCCGGGGAGAATTGGCCGGACCCAAACGACAGAAGGTAAGCCCCCCGACCCCCTTTTCCATTTTTTTTATTTCCATTTTTTGTTATTTTCCATAGCTCTCGGGCGAGAGAACCAGTGACCCAGAAAGAAGACGCCCCCAGGGATGTCGTGATTTAAGAAGAAGACGCCCAACCCTGGGTCGTCAATTCATTTTACTTTCTGAAAAATAACTGATCTCCATGATAACATGCCCTGCAGCATGTCATTAATTTGATTTTACCATGTTTTAATCGCCATGCTATTATCTTTCATGCTTTTTTTAATTATTTATTTTTGCCTCGATTTATCTCGCATGCTGTTTTTATTTTATTTTCAAAGAAACCCTGAAAAACAATGCCCCCCATCGGGGCGTCAATTCAACAGATAACGACCACAGGGGTGGTCGTTAGTTTAAATAATTCCATAATATATTTCTAGGCCCCAAAAACTTTTATTAAGAAAAACGTCCCACTCAGAGGCGTTACTTAAGCAAATGATGACCCAGGGGATGGGCGTCAATTAAAAAAAAAACTTTTGAGAATTTAGAAATTAATTTCAAAACCACGCCTCCCATCGAGGCATCTCTTAGATAAACAACGACCCAGGCTGGGTCGTTAATTCAACATGCACACAGATTCCTCAAAAACCCATTTAGAAATAACGCCACCCTCAGGGGCGTTAATCAAGCGAACCACGACCCAAGATTGGTTGTTAATTAAATCAAACAGCAAAATCTTAACCAAGGCAATTAAATGAATTTACACATGAAAATTAACACAAAAATTCTTTTCTTTTATGCATGCAGGGTTTGATGAGGACACGCATCTCCTGGGACCAGGTCCGGGCAGCGTACCATGGCCTCCCCGAGTTTCAGAGAGCTAGGGTAGATGCTATGGGGTTCGGGGCCTTCCTTAGCATTGAGCCAGTCAGGCCAGACCTACCACTTATCTAGGTTTTAAGGGAGAGATGGGATAGGACCAGCCGGGCTTTCCTCATGCCATGGGGGCATATGATTCCTACCCTAGAGGATGTAGCTAGGATCACAGGGTTGAGGGTAGACGGTGAGGCTGTGAGCGGGTTAACCTACCTGGACTACACTGATCTAACCCAGAGACTGCTAGGGTTAGAGATGGTCTATGAGACACCCAGCGAGTGCAGGACTATCTTCCGCACCGACCTGACCACAGTGATGGGCTTAGGGGATGCTAGACATAGGTCTGGGGATACCTTAGAGCAGTTTTCTCAGAGGTTGACTGACGGGGCTAGGGTAGCCTATTGCCAGGACCCAGCCGACAGGGAGAGGGTCGATAGAGACCTGAGGAGGTTTCTATTCTTGCTACTCGGGAGGCTATTGCTCGGCACGAAGGGCGACGTCATCAACTGCCGGTTCCTAGGGATACTCGAGGACCTGGAGGGAGTCGGCAGATACGCCTGGGGAGCGGCACTGCCGGCGCACCTACTAGCTGACCTATCCACGGGGACAAGATGAGAGACGACTGTCAGCGGCTTCTCACCTTTTCTTCAGGTATGCTCCTTTTCTGTTATTTGAATGTTTGAATGTATATGCATATGAATGTTTTGCTAATATAATGCATGGATGCAGGTTTGGAGCCACCTATACATGCCCATGGGGCACGTCGACCCACGGCCTGGAGGTGAGGGAGCTTTCCCTCTGGCATGACGCTGGCTGCCGGTGGTGTTCGGGGCCCCACTCTCTTACGAGCTGTGGGTGTTACGGAGAGAGTTCCGAGACTTCCCTCCTTCGCTGGTATGCATGATAAATGTTATGCATTTTTTTTCTTTTTTTTCATCTTTATTTGAATTTATTATGATTATGATGGGATGATGATGATATGCGTGTATATGGATGCAGGTGAGGTGGAGGCCCTATGAGGGGATGACCGACGAGGGCCAGCCGTGGGTCGTAGCGGGCCGACCTCGTTTTGGGCATGAGCTTTGGGTTCATTGCCTGAGCGAGATCGAGCCGTTACGGCTTAGGCTGGTGATGAGGACCCTGGGCCTACACCAGGAGTGGGTAGATGTTGGAGAGCCGCGAGGGATCGGGAAGAAGACGCGCGGTCGCACGAAGGCGATCGACTGGAGGGTGCGGTTCGAGGACCAGTACGCCGACTGGCGGCGAGGCGGGACCCGAGTCACCTCCCATGCGACTGACAGCTCTGAGTACCTCCGGCGCCACTGGGAGGTATACGCCGGTCGACCCCAGATGAGGGTCCTAGGGGTATGTATGAATGCACTTATTTCTAAATTGAATGCAAATGCTTATGTATCTATCATGTGACTAATATGTAATGGATGCATGATGCACGAGACATAGCAGCGATGGATGCCCAGGCCCACCTACACAGCCTGGAGGACCAGCTGGCCACCACACGGGCGGACCTTGAGACCCTAGTGAGTGTTAAATTTATTTCTATATGCAAATGAATTTTTTCCATGAATTATTGATGATTAGCCACTGACAATCTCAATGAATGCAGCGCGCCCAGCAGGGAGCAGCAGGGAGAGATACGGGGGAGGCCTCCAGCTCGAGGGGGCCCAGCGCAGAGGCGACTGCACTAGCAGAGAAGCTATCAGCGGCAGTGGCACGGGCCGAGGCTGCAGAGCGCGACCTCGCCACACGGGTAAATCTAAAACTCAGACCTCACTCAATTATCGATTATATCATTATGTGTTGATGAAAATTATGTTTTACAGATTGAGGAGCTTCGAGCCGCTCTTGCTTGCGTCTGCGAGGGACAGCAGGCGATGACTGCCCAGGTGAATTTTACTTCTTTTCAATCATGTGTTGTTTATTTCAAAAAAAAAATTTGAATTATTGCATTGAAATGTGGATCTGATGATTTGTCTACCTGTTCGTAGGCCACAGAGTTACAGGCGGCACGTACTCAGGCTGCCCTGGCCGGGACAGAGCTGGCGATCCGTGAGCAGCGCGTCACGGAGTTGGAGCGGTCCTTGAGGCGACGGGAGGAGTTGCCTCAGGACGTGGCAGAGCTGCGGGTTGCTGTTGAGCTTGAGCGGAGGGAGCGTGCTCGAGAGCGAGCGGAGCACCTGGCGGACCGTGACCGGCACCACGAGCAGCAGCAGACAGACCGTGCCCAGTACCAGGAGCTGGTGGCAGCACGCGAGCGTGAGCTGGCAGACTTGAGGACTCAACTAGCCGTTACCCAGGAGCGTCTACGAGTGTCTGAAGAGCGTCTACAGCGGGGGCGGGAGCGAGCGCGAGCTGCGGGGTACGCCTTCACCAGCTCTACCTTTGTAGCAGGTTCCTCTCTTCGAGAGAGGAGCGAGGCAGGGGGCCAGGTTCGAGTTCCAGCTTCTTCACGGGGGCCCATGCCCCCTCCAGCAGCGCCTCCTCGGGATGGCGAGGACGAGGTAGAGAGTAGGAGAGAGGAGGGTGGAGGCGAGAGCTGAGAGAGAGTTACTTGTACTCCTCCACCCTTACACCTGTACTCAGATATTTATGATGCACATATATATATGAGATTGAAATTTTTGTTACCTGAGCACTTGTGTAGTTGTGTACTTTTGTCGTTCTTTGCTTTTGCTTTGCTTTGCCCTGTACCTACAGCTATGGTTCACACTTGAACAAACAGGTTAATTCATCTGTTCGACTTGGCCCCTTGCTCAATAAGCAAGGGATGTCTTTACTTTTGACCTTGATAGCGGGTCAAGGGGCCAAGCCCTTAATCAATAAGGCAAATGAAATAACCAATGAAGGGAGATGCAACACGCAAGCACGCATATGCAAACAATAATCAGAGATGTCCATGCAGAAATGCAAGCATACATCATGAAAGGATAAACCACCAATTCTTTTTTCATATATTTTCTTTTTTTCTTTTTTTTTTAAAAAAAGATGACTTAGATAAAGTCGTTATTCATGTAAAAGACGCCCCCAGTGACGGTCGTTAATTCTAGAAAAGAGTTTGAATTTTGTTGAAAGATGACCTATCTAAAGGCGTTAATTGAAAAAGATGACTTTCACTCAGGCGTTAGTTGAATAAAAGGCGCCTTACTAAGAGGCGTTAATAAAAAAAAATTTATCTTTCAAAATTTAGGTCGCCAAAGCTACCAAGGCACTGGGTCCTACACGGTCATCATTGAGGATTCATTGACCTTTCTTGATTAATCAAAAGGGGGTCGACGTGCTAGTGATTAAACTTATACGCAAGATTTCGCACAGTGCAATCTCCTAGGTCAATCTTGACCACTGTGCTGGCTTATGACTTACCACAAAGAAAGAGATGGAAGCAGATATAAGGAAGCCCATAAGGGATTCTGAAAAGCTCGAGGTAAAACTACCTCCTCTACCCTGTGCCTGTTGGGATTCGGTCTTTGGCATAGGGAATTTTTAGTTGCCTTTTGCCTCTTTCATACTGCATGCATACGCCCAAGGTTTTCCTTGCGGGGACTTTGCCCTCTTGACATGCTTTTCTTTTCACGATTTTCACTTTCACTTTGAAACTGATTTGTATTGATGAAAAACCTAATTGTACTTGGGCTTTCGTGGCATTTTTGTTCCCTTTTGGGCCCTGACTTCCACTTACTAAGGCGGCGGGTAGGCTTGGCGGGTCTACCCCGAGACCTTCCTTCCTCCCTTATGGGCCGACGAGGAAAAGAACGGGTTTTGTCTTCACCTTTAGTCAAGTTTTGACTTTCCATCGGATTTTGCACCGCTTGAGCTCAAGGTTTAAGCGTGTAGTGTGTGCGGGTGTCGACCCCATTTTAAGTTAACATGACTGATGAATGAATACTGAACTTTGCCCTTTCAGACTTTGCGTCCTGGTACGCCATGGCAACAAGTATTTTTTTTTGTTTTTTTTTAATTTGGGAAATTTCTATTTTGTTTGAGTTTTTTTTTAAATTTCTATTTTTTTTGGATTTTGGAAAATTCTATATATTTTTTTTGGATTTTGGATTAGGGGACGTATTTCTTAAGGTACAGACCATTCCAAGGGTGAGCTAGCTCTTCTCCTTCAGCATTAATCAATTTGTAAGCATTGCCAAGATAAACATCTTTTATAACAAATGGTCCTTCCCAGTTTGGTTGGAGTTTTGAACGAGGCCCACCAGGTTTTACAAAAACCCTCTTAATTACCATCTCACCGCTTTTGAATTTCCTCTCAATTACTTTCTTTTGATAAAAACGTGAAAGCCTATTTTGATAAACGCGCGCATGCTCAGCGGCGACCAGATGCTTCTCATCTAGGAGTTCCAACTGGGCAAGGAGTGAATCGCGACGCTCGTCAATAGAGAGTTCCTTATCCAATTGTACTCGCAGAGATGGAATGAGAATCTCATAAGGGACTACTGCCTCCATTCCATAAGTAAGGGCGAAAGGGGTTTTCCTAGTGGGGGTACGAATGGAAGTGCGATAGGCCCAGAGAGCTTCAACCAGCTTGTCTGGCCAATCCGAAAATTTATTAGCCTCACATGTCTTTTTAACAATTTTGATCAAGGTTTTATTAGTTGCCTCTGCTTGGCCATTGCCTTGTGGATAATAGGGGGAAGAATGATGCAATGCAATGTTATACCTGTTGCAGAGATCCTTGAGCTCTTGAGAGATGAATTGAGGTCCATTGTCGGTGATGATGGTACTCGGGATGCCGAATCTTGCGATGATGTTCTTCATTATAAACCTGTAGACGGTTGATGCTTTAATCTCCACGTAAGCTTCCGCTTCCGCCCACTTGGTGAAGTACTCCGTTGCCGTGAGGATGAATGATTTTTGCTTTGTGAGGAGGTTTGAGTCACCAAGAGGTCCAATGATGTCAAAGGCCCACATGGAGAAAGGCCATGGGGAGGACATAGGATGGAGTGAAGAAGCAGGAGAATGAATCTTGTCGGCGTGCAGTTGGCACTTAACACACCTTCGAACATAGATGGAGCAATCCTCTTCTAGAGTTGGCCAATAGAAGCCTAGTCTAAGGATCTTCTTAGCTAGCATCTGGCTATTCACATGACCACCACACACTCCTCAATGCGCCTCTTCCACGACCTTCCAAAATTCATCATCGTCGAGGCATCTTAATAAAACACCCGTGAGCCCTCTTCTATAGAGCACACCTCCAACCAAAACATAACACTGAGCCACTCATCTAATTGCTTTCTTCTCTTCTGTAGTGGCTTCCTCGGGATAGGACTGATCATTGCAATATCTGGCAATCTCATAATACCAAGGTTTTTCTTCATCAGCCAACTCTTCTTGCCAATCTAACAACATGACCTCTTTGCCTTTAAGAGTTTCCTTCCGCTTGACCTTCTGGAGCACCATATCCCTAATGTCGAGGAATGCATGATCTTTAATAGCTGGAGTGTCGCGCTGATGAATGAGAGGAATATGAAAATCTCGTTCGGGAGGGAAGACTAGAGTCGAGGCCAAAGAAGCAAGAGCGTCGGCTAAGATGTTCTGGCTGCGAGGGACATGGACGAAGATCAACTTGGTGAAAAGTTTGGCGTAAGATGAAGCAAGTTCCTGGTAGGGCTTGAGCTTAAGATTGATAGTGCGGCATTTGACAAACACCTAGCGTAGAATGAGTTGACTGTCACCCACGATTCGTAATTGGGTAACACCATATTTATGAGCGGTTTGAAGGCCGGCCAAAAGGGCCTCATACTCAGCTATGTTGTTCGTGACAGGGAAAGTGAGCTGAGTAGCAAATGGGATGGTGACCCCTTCTGGTGTTAAAAGAACCATGCCGATCCCTCTTCCTTAGGAATTTAGAGCTCCATCAAACTGTAATGTCCACATAGGATCGTGGGGTTGATTAATGGACATTAGTTCTTCATCTGGAAACTCTGAATTGGTAGGATCAAATCGAGGGAGAGGGTGGTGAGCAAGATGTTCGCCGATGGCATAACCTTTGATTGCTTTCTGTTGAATGTAAGTGATGTCAAATTGAGAGAGAAAACTTTGCCAGCGTGCTAATCGGTCGGTAAGGATAGATTTTTCAAGAAGGAATTTAATCGGATTCATGCGTGCAATGAGGTGAACCTCGTGAGCTAAGAAATAATGTTTTAACTTCTGAACTACCCAGACTAAAGCAGCGCAAGTCTTCTTCATGGCTGAGTACCTCTGCTCACAAGGGTTGAGAAGTTTAGACAAGTAGTATGCTGCCCTCTCCTTCCCTTCTTCATCCACTTGAGCTAGGACAGCACCTACAGAGTCATCCAGGACAGAAACATAGAGGATAAGTGGTTTGCCTGGAATTGGCGGCCTCAGGACAGGAGGATTGGCCAAATAATCCTTCAATCCGTCAAAGGCTGCCTGACACTTGTCATCCCAATTAAACTTGGCCCCTGGCTTAGTAAGCTCGTAAAACGGCCTACATCTTTGTGAGTGCTGGGAGACGAAGCGGCGAATAAATTGCAACCTCCCGATTAATCCTCGAACTTCCTTCAAATTCTTGGGAAGAGGCATATCTCTGATGGCCCTTGCCTTGTCGGGATCAACTTCAATTCTCCTTTTACTAACAATGAATCCAAGCAACTTCCCTGATGAAACACCAAATACACACTTCTTGGGGTTCATTTTCAACTGATATTCTCGTGATCTTTGCAAGACTTTAGCTAAAACCCCAGGATGCTCAATCCTTGTTCTTGATTTTACTACCATGTCATCCACATACACCTCAATATAAATATGAATCATATCATGAAAAATTGCCATCATAGCCCTCTGATAGGTGGCTCCAACATTCTTGAGACCAAAAGGCATGACCACATAGCATTAAGTACCCCATGGTGTAGTGAATGACATTTTCTCTTGATCTTCTTCAGCCAGGCGAATCTGATTATAACCCGAAAACCCATCCATAAAGGAGAGAGTCTCAAATCCTGCCGTATTATCAATCAAAACATCAATATGAGGGAGGGGGAAGTCATCTTTAGGACACGCACGGTTGAGGTCCCGAAAGTCTATACAAATGCGAACCTTTCCATCTTTCTTCATGACCGGGATGATGTTAGCCACCCAGTTCGAATAGAGGGCAACTCTAACAAATCTAGCCTTATGAAGCTTGTCGACCTCTTCTTTCATCTTTAAAGCCATGTTAGGGTGGAAACGTCTTAACTGTTGTTTGATCGGTACAGACCCTGGCTTAAGTGTAAGCCGATGTTCAACGAGTGCAGGGTCCAGTCCAGGCATATCTTCATAACTCCACGCAAACGTGTCCTTGTATTCTTGAAGTACCAAAATAAGCGCCTCCTCTTCGGAAGGCGGCAAATTCTTGCTGATGAGGACAATCCTAGGGTCTTCTTCCGTACCCAAATTTATTTCTTTGGTAGGCTCCTCTACTGAGGCTGATGGTTCATCAAATCTTCTCATGCCACTCGCAAAGGCATCAGCCTCGTCCTCATATTCTTCATAACTTTCATCCCCCTCTTCAATAGGGTCTTCATTATTCATAATCTCGTAGACACCAAAACCCTCATAAGAAGCACAAGTATCCTCATATTCTAACTCTGGCAGGATAATCGGATTCTCTAGAAATTCGGGGAGGGTTGAGCATGCCCGGCATCTTCTAGCCAATTCTAACAAGAACCTACGGGGAATCTGCTTACCCTCGGATTTCCTATGTGAAACTACCCCATGGATTTTATTATTAGAAGAAGAAGAGCAATTTTGATCATTAGAAGAAGAAAAGGGAGGGGGTGAAAAAGTAGATACAGGAGGGGATACAGATGAGGACCCCTCGCAGGAGGGGTGGAAAAGGTTTATTAGTGAATCTTGGAAGAGCGGCCCCTGGGTTGGGGCACACTCAGAGAGGAGATAAGAGGTCTCCTCAACAGAGATGGAGGATTGAAAAGTTGGAATTCTGACTTTTTTTTTTCTTCATTTTTTTCTTCATTTTTATTTTCTTTTTCAAGAAGAAAGCAGTGTGAAGGGAGAATAGAAGGAGGGGTGGAGATTGGAAGATTGGAGAAAGATTGAATCAAAGACGACCCACGCGGGGGTGTGATGGAGAGTTTGGAAAATTACTCGAGGAGCAAGGGAGGAATTGGAAGAGAGACTTGCATTGAATTTGGAGAAAAGCTGATCATGATCGAAGGCGGTCTCGACACGTGAGAAAATAATTGAGAATGTAGAGAAGCAAGAAGAGATGGATGCATAGAAGTGAGAGAGAAAAGGCCGGCCCACAGCCTGTCTATTATAAATCCTTCTTCATATGGTACGTCAGGCTCTCCAATATCTGTGTAATCACTCAGCAGCTGCCTCTTGTCTGTTATCACAACAGGCTTTTCAATCAAGTCGTGGATCAGTGGCAGCCATTCCGGATCTGTCGGCATGAAGAGACGGCTTAAGGCAATAGTGATGTCATTCATATCAAACCATCTATACCAGTCACACTCTGGATCATCCATTTTCCTCCTCTTATCAGGCCTTAGAGATTTCAGAGCTTTGTATGTGGCCAATGGAGCAATATGACGAGCAAACTGTCTAGTATGAACATCTTGACAGTCTAACATGGAAGTGATTATTGTAGTATACTCATTATCTTGGACGCCACCTTTAATAAAATGTGTCTGCAATGTCCAAGTTAGCGGTTGGCGATCTGTCTTCAAAGTGGAGGTCATAACTGCCCATGGTTCTTCTTCATTCTTGCTTGGTCCTTTATAGCCTAGGCCGCCCCGTGCAATCAATCTTTGTGGCTTGACAGGCTTAGTTCTGCCCTGACAATTGACACCCAGGCCTTTGCCAACCTGGTACCCCATTCTCATCAGAATATTCCAAAATGGGGTATTCATTGTGTTCTTCTTCTTCTTCCCCTTGGAAGTTAGGGGTGTCATGGCAACTGTTGTAACTGTCTCAGGTGGCATCGGCCGTGGGTGATGGATATCCAGCACTGATAGCAATGGTTTGTTGGAAGGCCAAATAGAAGGAACTGACGTTGCTAGGTGTATGTCTTCATCAGGCAGAATCGGCATGCTAGTCACTTTGATAATACGGCCCTTGTGTGGAAACTTGAGGCATTGATGATTTGTAGAGGGCACTGCATCTAACTGTTGAATATAGGGGCGACCCAAGATGCCATTGAATGTTGGATCCATGTCCAAGATGTGAAAATCGACTGTGATTGTTGCCGGACCCAGACTAACCTTTAACGTTATCATGCCCAGAGGAGGCTTCTTAGTATTGTCGTATGCTGTGACTGTTATGGTAGATGGCCGAATCTGATTTTCTGGAATGCCGCACATCTTCAAAGTGGTGGGCGGTAATACATTGATGGATGCCCCAGTGTCCACCAAACATTGTTTTACTGCCACTTTATTTATGTCAACTGTGATACACAGGGCATATTTCCTTGCTGGTTGAGGTGCCAATTCATGTTCATAAAAAGTAATTGCTGGCTGACCGCTAGCGGGCGTTAAGACTGTAGTTATCTGCTCGGCAGGGATGTCCTCATTGACCATAACTTTCTGTAAATATTCCTTTAAAGCCAATTGATGAGTGGTTGACCTCTTAATCAATTCTAAAATAGAGATTCTTGCTGGAGTTTGGTCAAGATGCTTCAGTAAATCATATTGAGTGCCTGGAACAGACTCTTGCTCTTGTTCATTGGGCCCATGCGTGGGCTCCTGCTCTCTCTGGGGAAAGATGCGCTGGAACATCCGTCCACTGCGGAGCGGTGCTATGGTTTGACGCGCCTCTGTCGGGGCATGGATGGAGGGAGAATTGGAAGAAGAAGGGGTGTTAGCATTGAGAATTGGTGGAGGAATGTTTGAATAAGAAGTCGGTGAGGAATTCGACAAGGCAGCCCCCGTAGGAGGCGTAGGAGTAGGAAGGGGTGCCCGAGTGTGGGAAGTGCTAACGGATTGAACAAGGAGGGTTCGGGGTATAAATGGTGGTTGAGCTGATGGTGGAGGTGTCCTTGCCGGCGGAGGAGTGATGGTGGTGGATGTAACTGATGCTGGTGACGGGCGAATGAGGAGTGGCCTAGATGGTGATGGCGAAGGATTGGTGGCAGATGGTGGAGTTTGCTGCGTCGGAGGCTGTGGTCGTGGTGGACGGGTAAGGAGAGACCGGGTTGGCAAGGATGAGGAATTAGTGGGGACAGATGGGTTAACGGGGTGCAAAAGGGGGCGACTTAATTGAGGGGTAAAAGAAGAAGGAAGCGTGCGCAAAAGGTGCGGAGGTTGATTTGAATTATGATTGAATGCCCCGACAGAGGCATTTTCTTCGTGCCATCCCTACCCTCTCTCTACTTCATGGAGAGACGTGACCGGGTTCACATGCTGATTTGCTTGGTGCTCCGGCAATGGGTTGTGGACAATCCCCATATCGTGCTGAGGTGCTGGAGCTTGCTGTTGTACTGGTGGAGCTGGTTGCTGCGGCTGCTGAGCCTGCTGTTGCCGAGGAGGCCTTCTTACTTTCATAGCAGCGATGAATTGTCTCATCTCGTCCCAATTAATGCCACCCTGGTCATTTAAATCATAGATGTAGTCCTTGAAGTGAAAGAAATGGTCAATATTGTGACCAGGGGAGCGATGGAAAACACAATAGCGGGACGTGTCAACATTAGCGGGCCACGCTGTCCTTTCTTTTGGTAGCATGAGTAGATTAGCAGCCATCAGGGCATTAAATATATCTGGGAGACTTTCTGGCAATGGCGGATAATGGGCCCTTTTGGGGCCAAGTGGTCTCCTTTGCTGTTGTTGTTGCGGGCCATAGTTGGTGGGTGGCGGTACTTGGTGGTACTGTTGCGGAGCTGAGGGGTCTGCATGTGGCGTTTGGTTTTGTGGAGGAGCAAGGGAAGGTTGAGGAGCAAATTGGTGTTGTGGGGGTGAGTGGAAGAGGGTGTTTTGTTGTGGAGGTGGCGGAGGTCGTGGGTTAGATTGGCGAAAAGGTGTGGGATTGCCGACCGCGCCAACTTGCTCATTGATGACGGTGCCCTCAGTCGTGGGCCCGCTATTGTTGACATTTGTATTTTTCTTGACCAACCGTGGTTTCGGTTCGAATATGCCCATGATGGGTGAATCCTTCATCTGAGTTTGAATATATCGAGCTCTTTCATAGAGCTCCTCCATGGTGGTCAATCTGTTCATGGCTAATATATGCCGGAACTGGGGGGTTGCATTTGAAATAATCATTTTAACCTACTCTGGTTCTGACAAAGTATCTTTCAATTTCTCGGCCATTGATCGCCATCTATCAACAAATATGATGAAGTCCTCCTCGGGCTTCATTTTCTCTGCAACCAGGTCCGTAACAGATAGAGAGGGTCCAACCCGGTCCCTATACTTCTGCAAGAATTTCCTTTGAACCACATCAAAATTGCTGGCATCTGTCGGATCCAAGGAATAGAACCACTCGAGGGCTGGCCCCTCTAGGGATATTCTAAACAAATAAGCCAGTGAGGCTTTGTTGCCTTGCCAAAAAGAGGTCTCATACATAAAATCCTTCAAGTGAATAAATGGATTGCCAGTTCCATTGTATCGCCAAAAATTCGGCATCTCAGAAGGTGGTAAGTGAAAAATTGGCAATGTAGGGAGAGAGATCTCTGGAGCATTCTTGGCAGCAGTAACCTTGTTGAGTTGTTCTTCCATGCTAGCCAATTTCTGAAGGAGCAAAGCATTAGTGTCTGAATTTGGGGAGGGTGCTTATGGGCCGAATTTGGAATGAAGGTATTTGGCATAGGCGTCCTTAGAATTTGGGGAGGTTGAAAGAATTGGGGCCTAGCCGCGGAATTCGGAATAACCGGGCGTTGGTGGACAAGAGGGGGGTTTATGCAAGACCGCCTGGTCATTAACAACGTGATGGCCACTCGCGGCCGGAGGGGGATTGGAAGATGAAGAGGGAACAGATTTCCCTTTCAAAGCGGCCTGAACTGCCTGCCGCTGGGAATCGTCCAATTGAGATAATGCATGAATTAAATCATTGACGTTGAAAGAAGGGGAGGTGTTCCCCGATGTGTTCTGATTGGATGGTAAAGCTTGAGAAGAGGGTTCAACCTCGTGAGTTGTGGTGTCAACCACATGAATTTGAGAATAATGAACCTGAGACGGAGGGTGGTTTCCCTCATGATAGATGGAATCTTGGAGGGGTGCCTCATAAGATTGATCAAAAATATTCTCTTCCACATCATCATAGGCGTACCCGTAGCTTGCCATGTTGATAATCTTACCTGAACGGAGTTGCATGCTTAAGAAGAGAGAGCTTTATGAAGGAATTATCACACAATCAATCACTCAATCGAAACCAGTGTAAGCAACTTAACCTAACCAAGTTTATGCAGTCAAGTTGAGATGAACGCAAGATTTTAGTGTTATGTTTGAGATTAGAGTGGATTAATTGCAGAATAATTCACTCCTCTTTGCAAAAGTGAAGCCTAGTTTAGATCCATATGTAGCCTCCGGGTCAACTAGGTTCCCTCTCTCTTCTCACCAACAATAGGCTCTCTAAACTCCGGGTACTTCAAGGGTACAACCAGCCCGGCGTCCGTGAGGGACTCCACGGGTGCAGGGACTTACGGAGGTCTTGGAAAAGGGATTTCCGGTCCAAAGAGACGGAATGCTCAATGGATGGTTATCCCGATTCCAAGAGAGGTGTATGGAATCCTAGTGTAGAGAGAGGAGGTCTCTCAACCCAATGCCACAAAATGCAGAATAATATAAGCAGATCACACCAATATAATCAAATGACGAATGTAAGAATCAATCCCGCATGAATAAACACAGGAAGCAAGTCTCTGTGAACGCAGAGGAAAGAGACGACTCTGAAGCAGTCGCTACTAATGGAAGAGACGACAGCGCGGCTGTCGTGAATCACTGTGTGGTGCTCACAGACAGTGCAAAACCGCGCCTTAGTGTAAGGCGCTATATGTGAAAAGGATGCCTCTGACAGAGGGCGTCAAATGTGAGTGGTGCACACAATCAAAATAAAAACACGCCTTGATGTAAGGCGCTAATCAATAAAAGGACGCCCGAAAACAAGGGCGCGAATTCACAGACAGAGTAAAAAACCAAGAGACGCGATGAAAGACGCCTTGGCAGAAGGCGTTAAACAGAAAAAAGACGCCCTGGATCAAGGCGTTAACTCAAAAAGCGCCTTTATAGAAGGCGTTAATTTAGGAAAATCACTGTACTGGCTGATCCCGGAGTGTGCAGTGTGCACAGTGGAGGGTGCCCGTAGGGCACAAGGGAGGGGTACCGTGGGTACCAAGGGGAAAGGGCACACGTGGGTGCCAATGGGAAAGGGCACACGTGGGTGCCAATAGGAAAGGGGTAATCAACAGAAAAATAGTGGTAGTCCCACCGTGATCGTCAATTTGTAGATTATGGAAAATCCACTTTTAAGACAAAAATAATAATAAGATGAAGAATGGAGAGAATGATAAAAAGGGAGTGTGAGGGAGCACGTGGTGCTAATAAGGAGTGTGATCACCAGAGGGGTTACCTCAAGAAGAAAGAAGATGATCGCGAATACCTGGTGAAGATGAAGATGCGGGATGGATGTAGATTCCTTCCTCCTCCTTCTACCGGCCGGCCGATGAAGGGGGTTTTCCTCTTGATTACCCTTAAACAAAGAACAAACAAAAAGAAGAAGGGATTAGCCAAACGTGAGTGTAGTATCAATTCAAAAGAACAATAGGATGATGAAAGTGAAGCATAAAGTGTGCACCTTTTAGTTATTTTAAAGCCCCTAATAGAATTAGGGAAGGGAGAAGATGCAAAGCTAATGCAAGTAAAAATATGTGATGAGATGACAATAAGACGAACTCCCTGCTGTTCCTGACAACAGTAAAGGGAACCACACTGATGTTGGTAGCAGGAGGAAGAGGATGACCACTGGAAGAGCAGAAGACCTCACAAGGAAGGAGAGAAACTATGGTTTTCTCCTCTCTACACAAGTAACGCTAACGAACCAATAGTTTCTGCTAATTCTAACTCTCTGCTCTGCTTGCTCTGCTTCTCTTTTTTCTCTCTAACTCCTCCTTCCTGCATCCAACCTTGTGCGAGCTTAACCCAGGGGGCTAATTATAGGGTGCAAAATCGTATTCTAATGGGATAAGAACAAGCAATGATCATTAATGGCAAGGACTCTAGTTCCCCAATCGAGCAAGGTGATTAATCAAGGTAGGTAACTCTGCAGGAAAGCTGTGTTCAAACCGGATACGGAAGGGTGAGAGATGACCCCCAGAAGGGCGTTAATTAAAATTGATGACCCGATTCAAGGCGTTAATTAAAAACACGACTGGGACAAAGGCGTCAATTTCTGGATTCAATTTTAGTAATAAAAACCTTCCTCATTTGAAAATTGTAAAATAACGCCTGAGAGAAAGGCGTTAATCAAAAACACGCCCTAAGGAAGGACGTTAATTCTTTTGATTTCAATTTGGGTGGGACTCGTAAAATACCAGAAATTGACGCCCTTAACAACAGTCGTCCTTTCTTTAAAACGCGCCTTAGATAACGTCGTTAATTACAAAAATGCAAAGAAACCATAAAAACACACAAAAATAGAAAAAAGCTTCATATTATGAAAATATTGAAATTCACTTTGGGGCGTTAATATGGTGACATGAAATTTAGTCAATACAATATCAATTTTGGCGTGTCTACAAGATGATTCAACTATCGATAGTCGATGTATAACCTCATGGATCCATCCTTCTTCTTTACAAATAGCACGGGTGCTCTGCACGGGGAAGTACTCGGCTTAATAAATCCATTCTTTAGAAGTTCCATCAATTGTTCCTTTAATTATTTGAGCTCAGCCGGGGACATCCTATACGGTGCCTTAGAAACTGGACCAGCACCAGGGATCAAATCGATAGTGAAGGTCACTTCTCTTTGTGGGGGTAGTCCATGCAATTCTTCCGGGAACACATCCAGAAATTCTTGTACAACTGGAATGTCTTCTATCTTAGACTCCTTAGTCTCCTTAATGGTGACAAAAGCAAGGAAAGATACACATCCTTTCCTTATTAGCTTGCTAGCTCGAAGAGCCGATATAAGAGGGGACTTGCTTCGACTCTTAGGGCTAGTATAGACTAGATCCAGAAATTCCTTGAAGGTAACCCTACTGTTATAGCAGTCAACAGTTGCCTGGTACTTGGATAGCCAATCGGCTCCCAATATGATATCATAGTCCCTCATATCAAGGTATATCAAGTCAATAGGTAGATTTCTTCCTTCTACCAAAACTTCACAATTTTGGTAATGATGAACAATATCGGCCTCGTTTCCGAGAGGAGTTGAAATAACTAATTTGATCCATTCCGGTTCCATAGGTAATGGGTCAGCAAACTTTTTGGAAATAAAAGAATGCGATGCACCAGTATCAAATAAGACATGTGCAGACTTGGAACAAACTTGTAGTGTACCTTCCACTAGTCCGCCCTCGTCGTGATCTACCTCTTTAATAGCTTGAAGACGTGCATTCTTCGTCACCGGGCACTTCCCCTCACCGGCTTGATTGTTGAGCAGGGGACAGTCGGGAATCCGATGATCACGGCTCCCACAACGAAGACAAGCTCCAAGTTTCCTCCAACATTCATTGGCCTTGTGTCCGGCCTTCTCACAGTGTTTACACACCACTTCGGGAGGTGTGGTGGTGATGGAGAACAGCTTGTTGTTCTTCTTGACTTTCTTTTCCTGAGAGGATTCTCCTTCATTACTTGGCCTCTTCTTGTTGAAATTGGGTTTGAAGGAACCGGGGTTAGTGACATGCTCCTTCTTATCTTTCCCACGAATCCTATCAGATAGCTCCGTGACATCTTCTAGTAGTTGGGCCCGCCGTACGATTTTCGAGTAGACTTGTATGTCCATCGGGGCCAGTTGGGTGATAAACTGGGGCCTGAGCCCATTTAGAAATCTTCTAGCTTTCATCTTCTCGGTACTGACTAGGTGTTTAGCATACCGAGATAACCTCGAGAATTATGCTTCGTACTCAGCCACCGACTAAGATCGTTGCTTAAGTGCGGCGAATTCGGTGACTTTCTTCTCTTGAACTCGATCTGAGAAATATTTATTGTTGATGTATTCGGTGAATTCAGCCCATGTGATGGGTTCTTCACCTAAGGTGGCTTCTACGGACTCCCACCAGGAATGGGCGTCCATTTCTAATTGGAATGTTGCTAGCAATACTTTGTCTTCATCCATGCATTGCATAACACGGAATCTCCTTTCCACTTCTCGGAGCCAATGCTCGGCATCATCGGGATCTGATGAGCCAATGAACCTTGGTGGGTTCATATTTTTAAAACTATGGTGAAGATTACCGGCTCCACAGTTTATCGCTCCCTGTGCCACTTGCTGTAGCACCTGGGTCATGCCTTGGATAGTGCGCTGCATGTTACGCCACTGAGCACGTTCGGCAGCCATTGTCCTACAAGGATTTAAATAACTAATCAATTATGAGATTTGACCAAGAGTTTGAGTACTTAAGTAACCTTAACCCAGGGTTCTACCCAATTCTCACCGGGTAAAGGTTTAAACCTATCCTTGGACTTGGGTTTCCAAGGAATTGAATATCTAGGCTCTGATACCACAAAAACTGTGAAGCCCTGAGCGCGGAAGGACCCGGAGTGTGTGACGAGTTTATATCGATCATGTCAATCAGAGTGTTAGTGTATTCGACACAAAGACAGAGTGCGTAAAAGTAAAGATAACCCAATCCTTTATTCAATTGCAACCTTAAAGTACTTCTATTACATTTTACTTAATGAAAGTACTAAGACTCAATAAAAAGAAAAGTACAATGAATGACTCAAGAAAATAGAAAGATAAACTAGTTGACGCTTGGATAGACGGAGTAGCTCTAATCTCTTCACTATTGACTTTTCCCATCCGACTGAGTCTCGTCATCAGACTTACCTGAAAAATAAGGGAAAGCACTAGGTGAGCGAACGCTCAGTAGGAATTATATCTCAAATGCTAGCTGGCTTTAAGTAGATTACAAGTTACATTAAATGTAATATTGCTATGCATGTTCGCGTAAAACGACAATAGAGAACGTATAAATAATACATAATGTATATCAAGAGATAGTGAGTGAACTAGTAAGTCTTTCAAGAACTCATGTCAATATATATCAAGATGATCAAGCACGTATGTTTATCATGTCATGTCAAGAATTGGCTATCATATTCAAGCAAGTAAATAAATACCCTTTTCGGGTCACGCTGGTCATGTCATGTCAAGTCGAGTAAAGTACTAGATTTGAGGAATGTCATTTAACTAGAACGACAAGCACTTCGGTGCAATGTCACACTGTGATTATTATAACTCCCATGGGCACAAGTACTTTCGAGTGCTCCTCCCAAGACCAGATCGGGCCCTATATGCGCTGACATTGATCATGTATTTCGACATCTACTATAGTTATAGCCAATATAGACTTTCAAAAGAATAAGCTTTGTAGGAACTTTAAGGTAGACCTTGTGAAATAGAATCACAAGGATTGAACTTTCATGTAAGGATACACTATAGTCAAACCATATAATCACGATACTCACATAAAACTAGGTGGAATCGGCTCCCTAATTAGGTGCCATGACATTAAGAATAAGCACCCATATAGAGATGGTCGCTCGTTCTTGTAGATGATAAGGTAGATAGAATTAGTGTCCACAAGTCTGGCACATAAATCTTAAGAAATATTAATGGCATGGTTTCCCATTCCACCAATTCAAGAATATTCTCATGACATCCAAGTAGCATATCATGAGGACCGGTATACCATGTTTCTTTAAAGTGACATGGCAATCAAGTAGTGTCATAGGTTTTAATGGTACAATCCGCTCGGCTGCCCTGAGGGAATCCAAGGCTAGCGGAGTCTTACGGAGGTCTCTATGATAAAATCACCAGTCCAAAGGAACGGAATGTCCTGCGAAGGGTTCATCTATCACCGAGAAATAGTGGGGTAAACGATAAAACAACGTGAAATGTGGGACTATACTCACTAAATGGAATATAGTGCCTAAACAAATAACCCACTGTCAAGGGTTACATAAAACACGAAATCAGGAAGTCAGTAATTTGACGCCTGAGCTTAAGTCCTCATTTTATGAATTAGCGCCCTTGTCAGGGTCGTCAGTTCAATATATGGCGACTGTTCACTCAGCCGTTATATCCAGGTTCTGTTAATATTAAAAGTCATAAATATTCTCATATTTCATATATTATGTAAATGATGACTTATCTTAAGTCTTCAATTCAATAAACAGCGCCCTAGTCAGGGACGTCATATTTCAAAATGATGGCAGGGTGAATGTTGTTATTTTAATATTCAGGTAAATAGGTAACGAGAAATTCAAAAATTCATAGGTTATTCACTAATTGGCACCCGAGTGTGGGGGCGTTCATTCAATAGACGACCTGAAGAGAGTCGTTATTTCTTTGTCATATGATTTGCACCGGGCAGATACAATCATAGACACATGGTTTTTCGAGTATGTTCAATCAAGAATCTAGAGACATGTACAGACAGAGAAAAATAGCAGGAATTTATCAATATGATCATGCATTAGTTTACATGTAAGGGTTCTCAATTATTAAATTTTAAACATGTGTATTTATTAATTAACCCCCTAATTGATGACTGTTTGCACGGTCATTATATCAAATAGCGCCCTAGCCTGAGTCTCTATTTACTGTAAAAGTTGAAATCATAAAATCTAACACCGGCAAATCTTTCTACTAATAACTATCAACCTATATGCATGCATAAGATCCATTAATTCATAGGGTTTTGCTTAGCCTTGAGAACACCTACCTTTAGGCTTGATTTGGTTGATGAATCGATGAAGAACGGTGATGAGATATAGGAATATCCGATACTCTATTTTGCACAGGATGGCAACAGCAGTAGGTAGAAGAAGAAAGAAGCTCCCTACACTCCTTCTTGTTGAAGGCAAACCGCAGAAGGAAGAGGAAGAAAAAGATGAAGAATCTTCTATGTTCTTCATGTACACCACGCAGAGCAGCAGCAAGGAGAAGCTTCAGCCTCTCCACGACACGTCCTTAGTTAGAAGATGAAGAGGATCAAAAGCAGCAACCCCCCCTTAAGGCTCGGCTAAGG
Source organism: Amorphophallus konjac (assembly GCA_022559845.1). Lineage (NCBI taxonomy): Eukaryota > Viridiplantae > Streptophyta > Magnoliopsida > Alismatales > Araceae > Amorphophallus > Amorphophallus konjac. The sequence goes on from CM040118.1 coordinate 150,158,828, forward strand.
AAAAAACCACAGGGAAGAAGCCTTCTTCTTCACGTGATAGCAAAGGGCAGCAGATGCTGGTTTACCACAACTTGAAAAGAAGAAAACCTGTAGCAGAGAGGAAGAACACTAGAGTAGATGAAACAATAATCGGTGCTTGATCGAAGGGCAGGGTATTTATAGAGTAGAGGATCCCAATGGGGTTTAGGAGTTTGATTAGGATTAAAAGTTTCCATGAAAGAATCCTACTATTATCTAATCATCCCTACGTGTTAATCCTTCTTGATCAATCCTTCCAACAGCCATGACTTCCCAGTTCGAACCAAACACCAACGGGTTTCCCTTTTTTGACTCTGTAGGGAAATAGCGCCTAGAATAGAGGCGTCCTTTAGAGAAATAGTGCCCATGATAGAGGCGTCATTCATATAATTGGAGCCTTCGTGAAGGGTCTTCAATTTATGAAATAGCGCCTTAAGAGAGGGCACTATTTAATTTTGGCCCATTTGTTATTTGTTTTAATTTGGTGCATATAAACGGTTTTAAATATATATACATATATATATATATATATATATATATATAAGGTTTGGGCTTTGATCATTAGTTTTAAATTTTCAATCCTTCAATTTGCCAGGGTTGCTACAACGACGAAGACAAAGATACTCACTGAACTGAACCAGGAACTACAGTAACGAGTGACTATTCAAGGTCACGCCCGTCGGCGTTCATCCAAAACGCCCCTGACCACGTATGCACACACAAGCTCAATGCCTTGAGCTAGGCCTCTAGCTAGTTTTCTCCCCCAACAGGACGCTACTACAAGGCAAGGGAGCCCACAGAAACTAGCCTACAAACCGTATCTCGGGAACTGCCCCACCACCACTCCCAGGTGGGCCGAGACTCGAGGTCATCAGGCTATGACTAGTGGAGGCTCACTAGACACGGAGACTCTGAAACACGAGTGCTGAAGTACAGACTGGCTAAGAACGCACTGTCACCCGTACTACGAAGCACAAATGTAGTACACCAACTGCCAACAAACTCAAGGTAGGGCAACTAGACCTACCAACACAACGATCCTTGAGTCTCATGACTCGGAGTCAAGATCATCACACAATGGCGGAGACAAGCCGCCAATCAGCCTAATCCTAAGCTGAGGAAAATGACACTAGATCATCAGATCCACACAGCTGTATAAAATGACACACAGAGACCTGAGGGTTCACCAAGACCCTCAACGCATCTGGACACGTAGACCGAGATAAGATAGTACCTCTTAGGCATCCAGAACCATGTCTCAATCTATCGAGACACACAAAAGGTCACCTGTCAACCACTGGGTGTCACCGGGTTGACTAGAACCTAAATAATGACTCAAAAGACTCAAAAGCAGTACAAAACACTACTCGAGCTAAGGACATTGTAGCAACTCGAAAATTTTTATATACATTTATACGCAAAAAGAAATAATGAAAGATGAAAATAAAATAAATTATGAATATTTTTCTGTTATGTCTTTAAAAGTATAGAATACATAAACATGAACCCTATTCAACTTGTTAACACGAACGACAAGATTCACGGCACGATTCTGAGAAGGTGAAGACGTAGGTACTATAGCAGTACTATAGCATCCGATTTAAGAGAGAATTATTAGCTTTAATCTAATCCTAATTAATGGATGAGGTCATTCTTACATCATTGAATAAATAAGGTCATTGATTATGTCATTCACATAGTGGAACAAAGTTGGTGTAATAGTGGAATAAGGTTGGTGTAATAGTGGAACAAAGGACGTGTAATAGTGGAACAAAGTTGGTGGAATAAGGAAAGTAGGTGGGAGATTTTGGCCTATAAATAGGGCTGGGCTCTTCCTACTCAAAGCATAAATCTATTGGGAGGAATTACTAGTTGGAGAGAAGGAGAAAGCTCGAAGTTGGAGGAGTGTTCGAAAGCGTTCTTCGTTCTTAAATTTCTTCTTCTTTGATTTTCAACGAGGTAGGTTTTCTCTTAGGCGAAAACTCAATTAGATCTCCATATATGTTTCTTTGCATGAGTATTTTGATTCTATGTAAATTTTTCATGATCCTGTATTTATGGCTTATTTTAAGATTTAAAGTTCAAAAATGGGAGTTTTCATTATCATAACGCGTTTCAATAACGTGGATCACATATGGACCATGATTCGAATACGGTAACCACGCCCGATTTACCTCGTTTATTTACGTTATTTCAAAACTTAAATTTTGAATTTAAAAATCATGTTCTTGTCTTAAGAATACTATTAACAAAGAAATGACTAGATGAATGAACTCGTAAAGCTATCGTTAATTGTTCAAACAACTATGCTGTAATTTTCGTACAATTCCTATACATGATTGACCCTATCTCTTTTATCTAAGTTCTATCTGAAAGCTTGACATCTCCTTCCAACTTCTCTTCATACATGAACATATTATGTAATTGGAAGCTTGACATCTTTTTTAAATGTCTTTTCCTTCATTGAAATTCTTTCACAAATGAATATGTTAGAATATACAAGAATGATTTTCGTTCGATTTACGTTATTTCATGTCTCCGAAAAATCATGTAGCTAGCAAGTTTACTAAGAAAGACCGATGTCTAAGGCTAGAGGTCCACGGGCAAACGCTTTAAGTGGATAAGTGGTTACTTAAATAGGACCTCGTGAATACGAGGGGAGCCTCCCACTGTCCCACCTCTTACCAGGGCGCATTTTCTTTAGTTTTCTGCTAATTACCCGACTGAGGAACACTTGATCTAAACTTATTTTTAGAAGATTTTTCGCGAGAGTTGATCGCACCTTGACCAAAAATTCATTCTCTTTATTGTCTTAATGTCGTTAAACATGATGCCATAAATCATCCCTGAACTTCTCATATAAACTTTATTTATTCTTCATTCTACATGCCCTTTCTTCATACTACATGTCCTTGGAAATGAAAATTTTGCTAGATCTGTACTTTAGCCATAAACTACCATTTGGGAGTGTAGAAGCTAAGTGCCATGCATGGTAAAGTGTTACGTTATGGGAGCCACCTCTTGAGGCCGGAATGGCGCAAAGTGCTACATAATGGGAGCCACCTCTTGATCCTGTAGGGGCCACCTCTAGAGTCCTCCATAACTGAATGACTAGTTATGTGCTATACTATGCTTCTTAAACTTTTCTTGAAACTCGAATTGGCAATAATTATAAATGAATTGTTCTGGAAATTACATGGGACTTTGGGCCACCTGATACTCAATGCCTGGCAAACATGGGGGCCCTGATCTGGTCCTAGGTGAGTAAAGCCTGAAAGTACTTGTGCCCGAGAGAGTTGAATGATCAGGTGTGGCATTGCACCAACTGACATGCAAGATTGAACTAAGCAATTCACTTATTACATGCTTGACTTGTTACATGCTTAACTTCCTATACATGACATGTTTGACCGGAGTGATTAATATCATTGTTACATGGCCATATTTATAATTCTATACTTGTTATTAATCTTCATGCTTACACTTGAGTTCTATAATATCTATTCTTGAAATTCTTGACTTCATGACCTTGTTCTCTATTTGTCATTTATTTTATTACTTGTTTTATTCGAAAGCATATAGATGATCCAAAATGCTAATTACTTAAAGTGACCTGTTAAAGAGATATAAGTCCTACTGAGCTTTCTAGCTCACCCTGTGTATTGTTGTTAATTTTCAGGAAATCCTGAAGATGACAGGAATGGGCTGGAGTAATGAGAGTGATGATAGTTTTTAATAAGTTTCTTTTTTTAGTCTGTCTACTTATAAATGAATGTATCGAGTTTGAATAGTATTGTAAGTCCTTGAAGGATATTTGTTGGAAATGTCAGATTATGAAATAAAGATGTGATTTTGTCAATTTGTTGTTCATACTCACCATCTAAGTCTCTTGATCGACATGCCCGTATAACTGTTCCCGCCTTGATAATTCCGCCTTGTTCGAGGCATGATAGTTTAGGTTGTATCAGAGCCTATGGTTAAAAAGAGTCTAGGCCATCAAGGCTTAGTTATTGAAAACCCTAGGTTCTTCACACTATAGGATAATGGATAGCTATACTTGACCCGTGAGATTGGGTAGACACTTGGGCTAGATATTAAGATATGTAGAGATAAGACATTTAATCCCCATAGCTTATTTTGTAGGAATTCTTAGCTGTTAAAAATGGCCGCTGAGCGTGCTCAATGGAGACAAATGCAAAGGACCATCCAAGGGCTAACTCAAGCCCTACAACAAGTGGCTCAAGGAGGAGTTAATCACCATGGTGCGGGAGACCTGCACCGCGACTTTAGAAACATGAATCCTCTTGAGGTTCAACGGTTCCACTGACCCGGATAAAGCCGAACATTGGGTCAAGGAGATAGAAAGAATATTCCGAGTCATGCAATGCTCGGATCAAGATAAAGTTTTACTTGCAACTTTCCAACTGGAAAGGGATGCAAGAGCTTGGTGGGAATCCGTGGAGGCGACCTTGCCCGATCCCCATATCACTTGGGAGGAATTTCTAGAATATTTCAACGGCAAGTATTTCTTGGAGAGAGTCCAAGAAAAGAAGGTAGCAGAATTTGTCACCCTTAAACAAAGAAGTCTCTCTGTACCTGAATACGAGGCCCAGTTTTCTCGACTGGCCCGTTATGCTCCACACCTCATTAATATAGAGAGAATGAAGGCCAAGCGATTCATGAATGGGCTAAGGCCTCAATACATTCCCCAACTGGCACCTATGGACATCCAAACATATGCCGAGATGGTCTGGAAGGCCCAACTGCTAGAAGATGCCATGGAGATGGCGGATAGAATCAAGGGAAGAGTCGTGAAAGAACAAGTTATTGGCGTCGGAAACTTTAAACCCACTTTTGGAAAGAAGAGGCCAAATGAAGGAAGAACCCCTCAACAAGATAAAAAGCCTCGAGATGGAAATAGATAACTCATCCCTTATATATCTTCAAAAGATATCTGCAAGTATTATGACAAGGCTGGCCACAAGACTGAAGAGTGCTGGAGAAATAAGGGAGCATGCTTGTGTTGTGGAAGTGGGGATCATCGCATTTCCGATTGTCCCCTTATGAAGGAATCTCCATCGGAGAAGAAAACCCAAGAAGGACCAAGGCGTCAAGGAAAACTCCAAACTCTGATAGAACCTACACCTACTTAAGAAGGAGGAGTGGTGGAAGGTACTCTCACCATCAATTCTAGAACTACTTTTGTTCTATTTGATACTGGAGCTACCCATTCATTCATATCCCAGAATTTTGCTACCACATTACATGAAAAACATGTTCCTTTGAAAACTGAACTTGTTATTTCCACACCTTTAGGAGCAAGCACTGAGCTTAAATATTATTTTCCCTCTAGTGAAGTGTTAATTAGTGGTCATAACTTAGCCACTGATTTGATATGCATGAACATGGAGGGTTATGATGTAATCTTAGGTGCTGACTGGTTGGCCAAGTATAATGCTAAGGTGGATTGCAGGCAAGGAAGTGTAACCTTTGGTGAACCAGGATACCCTGAACTATCTTTCTCTAGAAATAGCCATCATAGACACCCTCTTCTCATCTCTGCCCTTCAAGCTCTAAAAATGATGAAGAAAGGATGTGTTGCATTTTTAGCTTCTGTCCTTATAACCGAACCCAAGAAACCCATTCTGGAAGAAATATCTATTGTTAAGGAATATCCGGATGTATTTCCTCAGGAATTACTTGGCATACCACCCGAGAGATAAGTTTCATTCTCAATCGATTTGATACTAGGAGCCGCCCATGTATCCAAAACTCCTTATAGAATGTCACCTGCTGAGCTGAAGGAACTAAAAGAGCAATTGATGTAATTATTAGAGAAGGGATTCATCAGACCTAGTACATCACCTTGGGTAGCACCTGTTCTTTTTGTGAAGAAGAAAGATGGATCTATGAGATTATGCATTGATTATAGGCAGTTGAACCAATTGACTATCAAGAATAAGTACCCTCTGTCAAGAATTGATGAACTATTTGATCAAATCTCTGGAGCTCATTATTTCTCTAAGATTGACCTCAGGTCAGGTTATCATCAACTGAAAATCAAGGAAGAAGATATTTATAAGACAGCATTCAGGAGTAGATATGGACACTATGAATTTGTTGTCATGTCGTTTGGGCTGACTAATGCACCTGCAGCCTTTATGCAACTCATGAATAGTATTTTTTGACCATATTTAGATCAATTTATGGTGATATTTATTGATGATATATTGATCTACTCCAAAACCAAGGAAGAACATGAAGCACATTTGAGGATTACCTTACAGATATTAAAGGAGAATCAATTATATGCTAAATTGAGCAAATGTGAGTTCTGGTTAGAATAAGTTTCATTTCTTGGTCATGTGATCTCTAAGGAAGGTATTTCTATTGACCCTTCAAAGGTAGAAGCTGTCAATAACTGGGAAAGACCTACAAATGTGACTGAAATATGAAGTTTTCTAGGATTGGCCGGTTACTATAGGAGATTCATCAAAGACTTCTCTAAAATTACCGTGCCATTGACTAGACTAACAAGGAAGGAAAATTCTTATGTATGGGCTGAGGAATGTGAGAAGAGTTTTCAAACTCTAAAGGAACGCTTGACAACTACACATGTTCTTACTATGCCTATTGCGGGCGGAGGATTCGAGGTATATGCTTATGCTTCGGGAATTGGCCTAGGTTGTGTATTAATATAACAAGGTAAGGTGATAGCCTATGCATCTAGGCAACTACAGATCCACGAAGTTAATTACCCTGTGCATGATCTAGAATTATCCGCAGTAGTCTTTGCTCTAAAGATATGGAGGCATTATTTATATGGTGAGCAGTTCATTATCTATTCTGACCATAAGAGTTTAAAATATCTATTTTCTCAGAAGGAGCTTAACATGAGACAAAGAAGATGGTTAGAATATTTGAAAGATTTTGACTTTTCTATTCAATACCATCCTGGAAAAGGTAATGTTGTGGCTGATGCTCTTAGTAGAAAGTCGTGGGCTCTATTATCAAGTTTGATGATTAATGAATGGCGCTTGCTGGAGCAATTTACAAGATTAAATTTAAATATGTAATCAAAGGAGGAATGAGTCTTGATTGCCAGTATAAGGGTACAGCCTGAAGTGTTCTATAAGATAAAAGAGCAACAAGGTAACGATCCTTTATTAGTTGAAATTTTTGGAAATTTGAGCCAAAGGCCTGATTTTCAACTGGCGAATGACGGGAGATTACTATTTCGAGGAAGAACTTGTGTGCCTGATAGTAACAAAATCAAGAAGAAGATAATAGAAGAAGCTCACCAATCCAAGTATACTATTCATCCAGGAGCCACTAAAATGTACCAAGATTTGAAAAGAACCTTTTGGTGGCCTAACATGAAAAGAGAGGTAGTCAAGTTCGTGAGCCGATGTTTAGTCTGCCAACAAGTTAAAGTTGAACATCTCAAATCAGTTGGTAAGCTAAAACCTTTAGAGATACCAAAATGGAAATGGGATAGTATTGGCATGGATTTTATAATTGGATTGCCAAAGACCCGAAGTGGATTTGATGCTATATGGGTGATTATGGACCGACTAACTAAGTCCGCTCACTTCTTGCCCATCAAAACCAAATGGACCGTGGATGTTCTAGCTGCCCTATATATCAAGGAGGTTGTAAGGATGCACTGTATTCCAACTTCTATTATTTCGGATAGAGATCCGAGATTCACCTCCCACTTCTGGAAAGGTCTGCAATCATCTTTGGGTACTAGGCTGAATTTTAGTACGGCTTTCCACCCTCAGACAGATGGACAAACCGAGAGGACGAATCAGATTATTGAAGATATGTTAAGAGCTTGTATGATAGATTTTGGGGGAAGTTGGCATGAACACTTGCCATTGATTGAATTTACATATAATAACAGTTATCAGTCTAGCATTCAGATGGCACCTTTTGAAGCACTATATGGTAGGAGTTGTAGATCACCTCTATGCTGGAGTGAGGTTGGAGAGAAGGGATTGATGGGTCCCGATATTATTCAAGATACAACTCACAATATTCAGTTGATCTGTGAAAGGCTGAAAATTGCCCAATCACGACAAAAGAGTTATGTCGATAATCGAAGAAGAGACCTTGAATTTCAAGTGTGGGAGCATGTATTCTTGAAAATTTCACCCACGCGAGGAATTAAAAGATTTGGCATCAAAGGAAAACTGAGTCCAAGATATATTGGCCCTTTTGAGATTCTAGAACGAATCGTCGAAGTGGCATACAAGCTGGCTTTGCCTCCACAATTGGCTGGTGTCCATGATGTATTTCATGTATCCATGCTAAGGAAATATGTGTATGATCCTTCGCATGTGATTCAATTAGATGACTTGAAGCTACTGAAGGATTTATCTTATGAAGAAAGACCGATCAAGATCTTAGATCAAAAATTTCACCAACTAAGGAATATGGTTATACCGATGGTAAAAGTCCAATGGAGTAAGTGTGGATTCGAGGAGGCTACTTGGGAATTAGAAGAGTCAATCAAGAAGAAGTATCCAGATTTGATCTCAGGTTAGAATTTTGAACCATCCTTTTGAATTTTTAAATTACTATTACGTCATGTGAATTTGGAGGACAAAATTCTTTTAAGTGGGGGAGGATGTAGCAACTCGAAAATTTTTATATACATTTATACGCAAAAAGAAATAATGAAAGATGAAAATAAAATAAATTATGAATATTTTTCTGTTATGTCTTTAAAAGTATAGAATAAATAAACATGAACTCTATTCCACTTGTTAACACGAACGACGAGATTCACGGCACGATTTTGAGAAGGTGAAGACGTCGGTACTGTAGCAGTACTATAGCATCCGATTTAAGAGAGAATTATTAGCTTTAATCTAATCCTAATTAATGGATGAGGTCATTCTTACATCATTGAATAAATGATGTCATTGATTATGTCATTCATATAGTGGAACAAAGTTGGTGTAATAGTGAAACAAAGTTGGTGTAATAGTGGAACAAAGTTGGTGGAATAGGGAAAGTAGGTGGGAGATTTTGGCCTATAAATAGGGCTGTGCTCTTCCTACTCAAAGCACAAATCTATTGGGAGGAATTATTGGTTGGAGAGAGGGAGAAAGCTCGAAGTTGGAGGAGTGTTCGAAAGCATTCTTCGTTCTTAAATTTCTTCTTCTTTGATCTTCAACGGGGTAGGTTTTCTCTCAGGCAAAAACTTAATTAGATCTCCATATATGTTTCTTTGCATGAGTATTTTGATTCTATGTAAATTTTTCATGATCCTGTATTTATGGCTTATTTTAAGATTTAAAGTTCAAAAATGGGAGTTTTCATTATCATAACGCATTTCAATAACGTGGATCACATATGGACCATGATTCGAATACGGTAACCACGCCCAATTTACCTCGTTTATTTACGTTATTTCAAAACTTAAATTTTGAATTTAAAAATCATGTTCTTGCCTTAAGAATACTATTAACAAAGAAATGACTAGATGAATGAACTCGTAAAGCTATCGTTAATTGTTTAAACAACTATGCTCTAATTTTCGTACAATTCCTATACATGATTGACCCTATCTCTTTAATCTAAGCTCTATCTGAAAGTTTGACATCTCCTTTCAACTTCTTTTCATACATGAACATATTATGTAATTGGAAGCTTGACATCTTTTTTCAATGTCTTTTCCTTCATTGAAATTCTTTCACAAATGAATATGTTAGAATATACAAGAATGATTTTCGTTCGAGTTATGTGTTTTCATGTCTCCGAAAAATCGTGTAGCTAGCAAGTTTACCAAGAAAGACCGGTGTCTAAGGCTAGAGGTCAACAGGAAAATACTTTAAGTGGATAAGTGGTTACTTACTTAGGACCTCGTGAATACGAGGGGAGCCTCCCACTGTCCCACCTCTTACCTGGCCACGTTTTCTTTGGTTTTCTACTAATTACCCGACTGAGAAACACTTGATCTAAACTTATTTTTACAAGATTTTTCGCGAGAGTTGATCGCGTCTTGACCGAAAATTTATTCTCTTCATTGTCTTAATGTCGTTAAACATGATGCCTTAAATCATCCTTGAACTTCTCATATAAACTTCATTTACTCTTCATTCTACATGCCCTTTCTTCATACTACATGTTCTTGGAAATGAAAATTTTGCTAGATCTGTACTTTAGTCATAAACTACCATTTGGGAGTGTAGGAGCTAAGTGCCATGCAGGACAAAGTGCTACGTTATGGGAGCCACCTCTTGAGGTTGGAATGGCGCAAAGTGCTATATAATGGGAGCCACCTGTTGAGCCTGTATGGGCTACCTCTAGAGTCCTCCATAACTAAATGACTAGTTGTGTGCTATGCTATGCTTCTTAAGCTTTTCTTGAAACTCGAATTGGCCATAATTATAAATGAATTATTCTAGAAATTACATGAGACTTTGGTCCACCTGATACTCAATGCCTGGCAAATGGGGGCCCTGATTTGATTCTAGGCGAGTAAAGCCTGAAAGTACTTGTGCCCGAGAGAGTTGAATGATCATGTGTGGCATTGCACCAACTGACATGCAAGATTGAACTAGACAATTCACTTATTACATGCTTGACTCGTTACATGCTTAACTTTCTATACATGACATGTTTGACCGGAGTGATTAATATCCTTATTACATGGCCATATTTACAATTCTATACTTGTTATTGATCTTCATGCTTACACTTGAGTTCTATAATATCTATTCTTGAAATTCTTGACTTCCTGACCTTGTTCTCTATTTGTCATTTATTTTATTACTTGTTTTATTCGAAAGCATATAGATGATCCAAAATGCTAATTACTTAAAGTGACCTGGTAAAGAGATATAAGTCCTACTAGGCTTTCTAGCTCACCCTCTGTATTGTTGTTAATTTTCAGGAAATCTTGAAGATGACGGGAATGGGCTGGAGTGATGAGAGTGATGATAGTTTTTAATAAGTTTCTTTTCCCAGTCTGTCTACTTATAAATGAATGTATCGAGTTTGAATAGTATTGTAAGTCCTTGAAGGATATTTGTTGAAAATGTCAGATTATGAAATAAAGATGTGATTTTGTCCATTTGTTATTCATACTCATCATCTGAGTCTCTTGATCGACCTGCCCATATAACATTTCACGCCTTGATAATTCTACCTTATTCGGGGCGTGACAGACACTCTTGGCTACCTTATAATATGGTCATAGCCCTCATAGGATATCAAAAGACATCCACGGGACAACGGGCAAACCATAAGGTCAAACTAAGACAATTGGAAACCAGAACTTCGGAAACACAACTCTCTGGTGGTACGCGGTCTAATGCTTTTTTCGCTCAACAACGTAGGCGGTCAAGTAAAGGGCCGCTTACCAGCCGCAGAGAACACAGACACTAGGCGGTCACAAGGAGGGCCGCGACATGACTGGAGCGGTCATCCGATAGGCCGCTAAGCCCAGTCAACTCACAACCGACCTACTAGTCAAACCACCCAAACAGTCTACAAAGGGACCGTTCACAAACGTACACGGTCTACGAAAGGGCCGCGAAGCAGTCTAGACGGTCTAAGAGAAGGCTGCTAGATCAAACTGACTTAAAATAGTAACTCGGTTAAAATGGTCAATAACGGTCTAGCAATGGACCGCTAAAGATAAGAAATGGTCTAGAGAAGGACCGCTTCACTAGCTTAGCGGTCTAGCAAAGGACCGCTTAAGCAAGCTGAACGATTTATCGTAAAACCGTTCAACTGACCTGCGCAACCAAGGGCTCCACATGGCCACGCAAGAGCCATGAGAAGGGTATAAATGGTTCTATAATGGACCGTGAAACATAGAAGACGGTCTATCGCGTGACCGCGAAGAGCCAAACCGACATACATAACATGGTCGCCTGATGGACCGCGTAACAACCTAAATGGTTACTGTTATAACCATTCAGGCGTTATGACGAGAAAACCATGGGATCGGTCGGATCTTGGCCTTTCCATGCCCCGTTCACTCCGACACGAAGGGGATACAACCACAATGACGATACTGACCTTCCACACTCCGGAAGGGGTCAAATCGACGCACAAACGGCTAGAAATGGGCAATTCTACCGAATTGACCCAAATGGAATCACATGGGTTCCCGGGCTCCTATCGGTCCCAAATGACCACCAATCAGAATGAAATCAGTGGGAATGGAATGCTGACATTCTAGGGGTTCGAATGACACCAACTGATCTGAAAACTGTCACCATTTTTCGACGAACCCAACGAATACCCCAAAGGCCTGATTTTCCCAAACTTGAATGAAACCCACTTGTGCTCACACCGTTCGGCGTGAAACTACGAGGGAACGTAGCAGAGAAGTAGAGCTTCCATCTCCCTACCTCCACCGATGATTCTGTGTGCCGAAGCGACTAAATCGCGCCGAAAACCATCAAACCAACAAACCGCGTCGACTTTGAATCCACCGAGGGATCGCGTCGCGACACGCTCAATCTGCCACCCCATCACGATCCGGGTTCACTCCATTACGTTCCCGCCTCAGCCAGCTCACCACGGTCGCGCGGCCTGCGTCGAGAGGACCAGAGAGGAGAGAGAATGAGAGAGAGAAAGTGATGGTGAGAAATGAGAGAGGAGAGAGAGTGAAAGAAGAATAAATAGAAAAGGAATTAGGAATTTTCCTAATTTCTGAAATTTTGATTTTTCTGCCGAAAATCCACTAATTCAGAAAAATATGTGAAAAAAGCCGAAACGATCCTCTCAAATAGTGCATCACAACTGTAGCGTCCTCGAGTCGATGAACTGAGAAATAAACTCACCACAGGGTTCCGTAACTTGTACGAGAGAAAAACCCACGCGGATCGTAAAACTCAACTCAAGACCAGCAAAAGTAATCCGAAAGCACTTCGATAAGGATCCGAAAGATCCGATAAGAATCCAGGGCATTACACAGGCAGCCGCTCACATGGTCTCTCTATACTCATTTTGTGTTGGCCCAGATAACAATATACGCGGACAAGAAGGTGGGGGTTGAATTATCCCCCACACGAAATTACAGATTTTAAACAATATGCAAAATTAATGAGATTGATGAAAAACAAGTTGAACAGAAATAAATCTAGTTCACTCAATCTCTCCGAGCACACTCGAATGTGTTGGAATAAGAAAATGTACAAGCAAGCAACCACAGGACACGGAGATTTTAAGGTGGTTCGGGACCACGACAGGCTCCCTACGTCCAACCCTCACCGAACCGGTGAGGCTTCACTTGCTTCACAACGAAGCACACGGAGAATATACTCCAACACACACGGAGACTTCGTCTCCACAACGATCCAACAGCGGGATCAATCTACACACACACACCGCAACACTCGCGACAAGATATGATCACAACCGTACGCAGACGGTTCACCACACACAGAGTTAAAGTTCAGAAATAAATGATATGTTTAATACATGCTCATAGACGAAAAGTAAATGACTGGAATAGAAGGGAAAAGAGTGAAGAAATGAATCCCTATATGTAGAAAGGGCTGAAAATGATCTTATTTGATTCCCGGTTCGGAGGGAGGTCGGATGACGGTGATTCAAGCTTCCTCTTGATCCTCTCGTCGATCCGCTCTTCTTTCTCTTCTTCCACAATCTCCAGAAATGCTTTGATGGAGATGAAATCCACCTTGCAATAGCCCCTCCTTCCTTTCCCCCCTTTCTTCACCTACAAGATAAGAGAAAGATAGCACATTAGGGTTCTCTCTTGTCAAATTCGGAGTTTACAATGATATATATAGAGGGGTGGGGAAAAGACACATAAAACCCTCCCAAGGTGTGTTAGAAACACCTAAACATGATTAGTAACTAATGGGGGGTGTTTTGGTAAAGTTTAGACATGTTTTCATTGGGTTTCGGATGCTCCCGAGAATCCCGTGCCGGAATGGGTCGACCCCTGGACAACCAGAGGACGGGCAGAAGCAAAAAGCACACCCCAGATTCCAGGGGTCGACCCCATGGGCCGACCCATGCAGCCAGCATGCAGACACTAGTTTCTGTCCATCCAGAAACTCTAAGGGTCGACCCCATGGGTCGACCCCTGCAGAGAGGGTTTACAAAACACCAATTTTAGCCAAGTTTAAGCATCAAAAATACATCCAAAAATCATGATATAATTATCATGCATTTAACAAAGTGTTTGGACCATTCAAACCAAATTTCAACACGTTTCATGAGAATCACATAAGCACATTTGAAAACTCAAATATCTCATCTTAGAGATGCAAGAAACTCATTCAAGGTAATAACATCTCATGGAAGATGTTCTTGAAAACAACCCACACATAAAGCCATGTGAAGACAAGTTAAAACTAAAACTTCTCAAAACTCCCATTCAAATCAAGCATAAGAAATGGTTAGATATTACCATCGTTCACTTGACATGAGAGGGTTTAAAAACCATCCTTGAACCTGTAAAAACACAAACATCAAGTTAGTTTATGTATGAAAAATTGAGTTCTCCTTAACTTGATTCTTCCACATAAAACTCTATATCTATACACATTCAAATGCACATTGCAACAAGTAAATGGAATTGTAAAACATGAACCACCATCTTTGGCATTTGATAGACTTTAAATCTCTTAAGCATTCGAGTATAAAACCATGGAAGCTCATTTGAATTTAACACTCACACAATTAATTAAGCATCATTCCATCACAAGAACATCAAAAGACATTTCAAAACACATACTCTTCCAAACACATAAAGTTTTGAAATCATTTAACCACATGATAACTATTTGCTCCACAAACACAAATTATTTTGTTATCATCAAAACCAAGGTCAAACATAATGTGGGAATGCAATACCCAACAATCTCCCCATTTTTGATGATGACAAAATATTATGACAATCTAATTTAACACTTTTCTCCCCCTTTGGCATAATAAAAAATGGGGAATACAAAAGCTAGAGCAAAAAGTATGAAAATCAACCATGTCAAAGAAACATGATATATGCACAAAAACTTCTGAACTTCCAAACAGATATGAACATTATGTGCACCTTTACTCCCCCTTTGTCTTCAACAAAAATGGATTGACAAAAGGGTTATTTAAGCTGATATGAACTTGTATGATCTAATGATGCAACTATGGGAGCTAAAGTATGACATGACTTATGCAGGCAAGCAGACAAGCAAGCAAGCATTAGAGTCAAGCAAACAAATATTTATATTACTCCCCCTCAGTGGGGTAAGAGGATAACGACTAAACAGTTCATTCTAAATCGAAATGTGAGACATGAAGCATAATCAAAAAAGGTAGTGCATGCATATGCTCGAGGTACTACATAGACCATGATAAGAACAAATTCATGATATACAGTCATCACAATAATACCCAAAATTAAAATTTGTGTAAATGAGCAATGAACTTTAAAATTATATGGATATGAACAGAATTTCTAGAAAACACTAGAGGGTTATTTCCTTCCTACACTTTCATTTCGATCCTCGACTTTTGGTAGCTTCACACAACCCCTTTTTGTATACTTTTCTTTTATTGGATTTCACCGTTCGACGTGAGTCACCTCATGTGTCTCAATGGGGTTTCTCGGCTACTAGGATTCATCATGCAATGTGAATTTTTGTTTCACCTTTCGACGCGAGTTTCCTCATTTATTTCAGTGGGGATTCCCGGCTACTTGGTTAGACAATCCACTTATTGAAGCTTGCGGGGTAGGTAGCTTTTTCCTCACGATTCTCTTAATTTTCATGTAGAAATTTGTTTCCCTTGAAGCGTTAAAAGGAATTTCTGAAATCCTTATCAATCAAAGTCATATGCATCATTTTTGAACAAAGTATGTGGGTAATTATTTTGAATGTAGAAAGTGAATTTGCCTAGACATAGTTATAACTCCCCCTAAATATATGCACAGTTAGAAATAAGTCATCCTCCTTTGTATATGTCATGGTTCACAAAAGATCAAGAACACTGTAATTTATTTATCAAGGAGGTGAGGTCTTAGAATATTTTCAAGAAAATGGTTATCTAGAGATATATACATGCAAGCAAGCAAGGATTTTGGAAATTAATTCAAGTAATATGATTTTCGGTACGGAGCAGAGTACATAAGTCCGAAGATCACCTCACACATAGTGAAAGCTTCCGGATGGATGTAATCCACCCTTCCACATCTCACCATTTGAGATATCGAACAATCATTGCATTCAAGCATAGAAGTGTATGCAAAACTCTCATATAAGTGCAAACTCATGTGTGCAACTTTATAAAGTAAATGCAAATGTATGCAAGGACTGAATTGTTATTTGCAAAAGGAAGTAAAAGTGTGTATCAAAGACTCTAGGAACAAGACACTTATCTAAACTGCAAATTCTTCTATATCCCAACCAAAATCAACAAAAGGTAGTTGCATGATCAAGGTGGATCGAATGACGAGATCCAACCAAATTTATACCTGAATTTTTTAACACAAGATTTCAGAACTTGAGCTCTCTTACCTTTGTCTTGAGAAGCCATTATTTACCAACATCTTCTTGGTCTCAAGGCACCCCTACAAAGTAGAATTTTCAGTTTAAAGTTTTGGGTACCCAAGCCATCTTGGGTCCCGAGGGGTTAGTTCTAGCATGACCAAAATACTTCTTTTTGTTTTTCCTAGCAAACCATTCATCATCATTTTTCTTTGTGAAGCAATGTTCAAAGACATGACCATGTAATCCACAGTAGTAGCAATGAGAGTTGAATATTTTCCTAGTGGTTTTCACATGATCTTTAGACTCATTAACAATTTTCATTTGTGACTATAATGCTTGTTCATCATTAGATTTCATTAGAGGACAGTCATACATGTCATGACCATATTGTCCACAATAGTAACATGAAACATTTCTTCTTTTCTTTGATGCATGATCATATTTGACAGTTTGAAGTCTTTCAAGAGTGATGATCAACATTTTTCTGATTTTGATTTCCTTTATCATGCACGGACAATGATTCATTTAAAATTTTGATTTCATTTTGCAGGAACATAATATGCATTTCAAGATCATCAATATCTTTTTCACAAAAAGTGACTTTTTCATTCAACAAGAGATTTACACATTTGTGACTTTCAATTTCCTGTTCAAGGATATGCAGTTTGTCACAATCATCATCAATCACACATTTTCCTTTTTCAAAATTTTTAAAACTTTTCAATTCTCTTTCAAGCAATGAAATTTGAATTAACAAGGTAGTGTTTTCATTTTAGAGTTTATCAAATGAATTCTGGCTCATGGAAGTGTGTTCAGGTTCTTTCATTTGAAAACTCACATTATCATTAACAATTTTACCCATGACTTCATTGGATTCAAATTTATCATTCAAATTTCTAAGGCTTTCTATTTCCTCTCTAAGTTCCTTCAGTTTATCCGACTTGTCAACAGACATGCATTTCTCTTTTTCAAGCAAAAGCAAGTTTTCAGACATTGCAGAATTCAGCATTTTCAGATTCTCATTATCTTTCTCAATTTTTTGAAGTTCTGAAATTTTAGCCAATAAGGATTTATTTTCAGTTCTCAAACATGTAATGGTTTCTCTATGGCTATCAATCTCAAGCATGGAAGACTTAACTGATTTCTCAAATTCTGTGCATTTTTCACATGAAGGTTTATCAAGTTTCTTTTTCAATTTTTTGTTTTCAGATTTAGTCTTTTTGTATCTTTCAAACAATTCATCATAGGCATTCATTAACTCATCATAGCTCAGTTCATCCTCTTCCTCGGAATCGGAGTTTACCTTAGAGTTTTCCTCGCTTTGGCCTTCATTTTCTTTGGTTGCCATGAGGCACTCATCCTTCCAACTTTCTTCTTGGGCTTTGCTTAGCCC
Organism: Amorphophallus konjac; assembly: GCA_022559845.1. NCBI lineage: Eukaryota > Viridiplantae > Streptophyta > Magnoliopsida > Alismatales > Araceae > Amorphophallus > Amorphophallus konjac. The sequence continues at coordinate 150,176,717 of CM040118.1, forward strand.
ATCCAAGATATCTTTGGCAGATCTGCAATTAGAAATAAATGAAAATTTGTCAATGCATACTGTAGCTTTAAGAGCATTCAGAACAAAAAGATTATCAGAATTCATCTTCGTATGTTCATCGGTCCATCTTGACTCATTTTTTGGTAAAACATGAGGACCATGAGTAATTAGTTTCATAAGCTTAGGATCAATACCAGAGATCCAAATAGTGAATTTTTCAATCCAAGATACATAACCAAAACCATCAAAGACAGGAACAGAATTCAGATTAGCCATCATAAAATGATCTTTTCTCTACGACCGCAAGGTCGACTAAAAAAAACAGAGACGAGGCTCTGATACCAATTGTTGGCCCAGATAACAATATACGCGAACAAGAAGGGGGGGTTGAATTGTCCCCCACACGAAATTATAAATTTTAAACAATATGCGAAATTAATGAGATTGATGAAAAACAAGTTGAACAGAAATAAATCTAGTTCACTCAATCTCTCCGAGCACACTCGAATGTATTGGAATAAGAAAATGTACAAGCAAGCAACCACAGGACACGGGGATTTTAAGGTGGTTCGGGACCACGACGGGCTCCCTACGTCCACCCCTCACCGAACCGGTGAGGCTTCACTTGCTTCACAATGAAGCACACGGAGAATATACTCCAACACACACGGAGACTTCGTCTCCACAACGATCCAACAGCGGGATCAATCAATACACACACACCGCAACACTCGCGGCAAGATATGATCACAACCGTACGCAGACGGTTCACCACACACAGAGTTAAAGTTCAGAAATAAATGATATGTTCAATACATGCTCATAAACGAAGAGTAAATGACTGGAATAGATGGGAAAAGAGTGAAGAAATGAATCCCCATATGTAGAAAGGGCTGAAAATGATCTTCTTTGATTCCCAGTTCGGAGGGAGGTCGGATGACGGTGATTCAAGCTTCCTCTTGATCCTCTCGTCGATCCGCTCTTCTTTCTCTTCTTCCACAATCTCCAGAAATGCTTTGTTAGAGATGAAATCCACCTTGCAATAGCCCCTCCTTCCCTTTCCCCCTTTCTTCACCTACAAGATAAGAGAAAGATAGCACATTAGAATTCTCTCTTGTCAAATTCGGAGTTTACAATGATATATATAGAGGGGTGGGGAAAAGACACATAAAACCCTCCCAAAGTGTGTTAGAAACACCTAAACATGATTAGTAACTAATGGGGGTGTTTTGGTAAAGTTTAGACATGTTTTCATTGGGTTTCGGATGCTCCCGAGAATCCCGTGCCGGAATGGGTCGACCCCTGGACAACCAGAGGACGGGCAGAAGCAAAAAGCACACCCCAGATTCCAGGGGTCGACCCCATGGGTCGACCCATGCAGCCAGCATGCAGACACTAGTTTCTGTCCATCCAGAAACTCTAAGGGTCGACCCCATGGGTCGACCCCTGCAGAGAGGGTTTACAAAACACCAGTTTTAGCCAAGTTTAAGCATCAAAAACACATCCAAAAATCATAATATAATTATCATGCATTTGACAAAGTGTTTGGACCATTCAAACTAAATTTCAACACGTTTCATGAGAATCACATAAGCACATTTGAAAACTCAAATATCTCATCTTAGAGATGCAAGAAACTCATTCAAGGCAATAACATCTCATGGAAGATGTTCTTGAAAACAACCCACACATAAAGCCATGTGAAGAAAAGTTAAAACTAAAACTTCTCAAAACTCCCATTCAAATCAAGCATAAGAAATGGTTAGATATTACCATCGTTCACTTGACATGAGAGGGTTTAAAAACCATCCTTGAACCTGTAAAAACACAAACATCAAGTTAGTTTATGTATGAAAAATTGAGTTCTCCTTAACTTGATTCTTCCACATAAAACTCCATATCTATACACATTCAAATGCACATTGCAACAAGTAAATGGAATTGTAAAACATGAACCACCATCTTTGGCATTTGATAGACTTTAAATCTCTTAAGCATTCGAGTATAAAACGATGGAAGCTCATTTGAATTTAACACTCACACAATTAATTAAGCATCATTCCATCACAAGAACATCAAAAGACATTTCAAAACACATGCCCTTCCAAACACATAAACTTTTGAAATCATTTAACCACATGATAACTATTTTCTCCACAAACACACAATATTTTGTTATCATCAAAACCAAGGTCAAAAATAATGTGGGAATGCAATACCCAACATTTTGTGAAAGGGCCAACTGAACAGGCCAAAGAACAGACCACAGTGATTACTTCAATGTTGGATAATCAAGGTGTGCATTCATGTCAATTTGCTCTCCATATAGCACTATTGGCCACTTACAAGGCCTTGGAGTCACTAAGGCCCTTTAAAAGAAGAAAGATGGACGATCCCGAGTGTGAGTGGTACAGATGGTTCGATATAAATGACATTACTATAGCTCTGAGCCGATTGTTTATGCCAACTCACCCGAAGTGGCCGCCCCTCATTCATGATATGCTAGAGAAGCCAGTGGTTATTACTGATAAGAGGCAATTGCTCAGCTACTATACAGATACTAGAGAGCCGGATGTGCCCCTTGTAGAGGGCTTTACTATAGATAGGCTATGGGTCGGCCTTTTTCTTGTTGATGGTATCCATCCTTCATTGATAACATTCTTATACTCCAAGCTTTTTGCCACCAACATACCAAGACCACCTGTGGTCCTAATCACCTTTTCGCCCGATTTTCTCCAAGTTCCTTCAACTCCTCTTCAGCTCATCGAGCAATTCTCTCAGCTTTCCATCCTACCTCCCCGAGATGAATCTCTTAACCAACAATTCTCCCATCTTTCCGTATCAACATCATCTCCTATTCCTCACTCCCATTGCTTCACCATTTTTGAAAATGAAAAAAAACATCAATTTTCAAACTCCTCAATCATCCACTTGCATTTCTATTGAAGAGACATCCTATTTTGCTCATGAGTGTGCCTCGATCCAAGGGCCTCTCTTTCAAGGTCCGTTAGCGGACTTTCTCTATTCCTCCAAGGAAGGATCTTCCTCTGTACCCTCTTCATCTTCCTCCCCCTCTTCTTTAGGATCTAGTGATCAGGGTAGTTCCACTAGTTCTTTTAAAAATAAGAGTCTAGGGGTAGTCGCCAGCAAGCAAGCCAAGGGTAAGCAAGTTCCTCGTAGGTTCTTGATAGAGTTAGCTAGGAGGAGCCGAGCATGTCTAGCCATTCCCCAGTTTTTAGAGGATCTGATTCTTCTACTGGACTTAGAGTGTGAGGAAGTGTGCTCTTTAGATGAAGGGTTTGGAGTTTATGAGATTATGAACGATGAAGACCCTGTCGAAGAAGGGGATGAAGAGTACGATGAGTATGAGGACGAGACTGACGCATTGTCACGTCCCGAGCGTGGAAGGTACCCGGTACGCGTGACGAGTTATATCATTCATGTCAATCAGAGCATAATAAATTCGACCTTACAGACAGAGATGGCAAATTGCAAGATAACCAAATCCAATTTTATTCATAACAACCATTAAGGTAAACCATTACATAATCTCCCTTTTAGAAGAGAGTACTAAAGAATATTCTAGACTCAATAAAAGAAAATTACAATGGTAGACTCAAGAAAGTAGAAAAAGACACGACTGGATAGACGCTTTAATAGTTTGGTGCCTATATGCTCTTCACTCATGTCCGTTCCCTTCTGAGTGATCTTCATCATCAGAATTACTTGAAAAATATGGGAAACACTAGGGTGAGCGAACGCTCAGTAGGAATTATATCTCAAGTACAAACTTGCTTTATGTAATTACAGGTTACATGAATGCTAGTCTAGCTATGCATGTACGTATAAAAATGACAAGAGAGAGAGTATGTCAAGAGATAATAGAAACGAGCTAGCAAGATTTTAAGATAACCATGTAAAATTTATCAAGATGGTCAAGCATGTAAATATATCAAGTCATGTCACATGAATTGGCTATTATAATATCAAGCAAGTAAATACCCATTCCGGGCCACGCAAGTCATGCCATGCCAAGTCAAGTACGAGTCGTGGAATGCCATAAATCAAGCTAGTCATGCACTTCGGTGTAATGCCACACCGTGATCAATCAACTCCCATGGGCACAAGTACTTTCGGGTGCTCCTCCCAGGACCAGATCGGGCCCTATATGCGTAGGTATTGGGTCATGTATATTTTAGACATCCACTATAGTTATAGCAAAAATAGAGTTCCAAAGGAATAACCATTATAGGATGATAAGATAGATTTCATGAATGAAGGAGTTCAAGGACAAAACTTTGAACAAGCATGACACATCATTAATCATCACGAAAACCAATACATTGCATGAAACTGGGTAAATGGCACCCACTCAGTCGCCACCAATTACAGAAATAGCGCCCACATGCGTGGTCGCCCATTCCTGTGAACAGTACGGGGTGGATGAAATAGCACCTAGACTCAGGTTGCTATATCAGGGAAATAAAGGCATTGGACTGGTCACCAATTCCTTATGGCGCCCAAGTCAGTGTCGCCAATTGCTGATAGAGAGCAGACTTCTCAAAGAGGCCAAGAACAGCGCTCTAAGAGGGATAAAGAATCACATTTCTTCAAAGTGACGTGACAAGACACGGTGTCATGGGTTTTTAGGGTACAACCTGCTCGTCTACCTTGAGGGAATCCAAGGCTAGCGTAGACTTACGGAGGTCTCCATGATGAAATCACCAGTTTGAAGGAAGGAATATCCCGCGGAGGGTTCAATCATCACCGAGAGTTAGTGTGTAATCGATATAATCAAAACAGAAACCCCATCTACGGATGTGAGATGAGAGTGTCAATAGACCCGTGATATGGGCTAGAAAATGCGATAAAACTGTGAGACAAGAAATCTGCGCCTGTACAGATGTCGCTATTTAATGAAATATCAGCTTTCTGAAAGGTCGTTTAATCCTAAATTATAACAGAATTTCCAAGATAATAATAGAATTAATGATAGTTTATAAAGGCACTAATTCTAGGATTTTTCAGAAATTAACATTTATAATTTCAAAATAGCGACCGCGTGAGATGGCGTTCATTATTTAAATAGTGGCATTATTCAGGTCACATATTCATGATTATAATATAAATTCTATTTATTAAAATTTTCTATAATACAACGCCACCGTAAAGGGTCGCTTATAATGTAAATAGCAACTTTGTGATGGCCGCCCATTATTTGGTTGATGCTACGAATCGGGCAGATACAATCCTAGACATAAATTACTATTTACAAACTTGGAGTTCACATAATGAGGAAAGTAAGGGCATGGATATATTGAGAAAAATATTAGGATTCTAGAAACATTGTCATGCATTAATTTTATCGTCCGGTTACATGGATATTTAATTTTTAACATGTAGTATTTATTACATCTATTTTCATGATTAACGGCAGGACTATGGTCGTAGATTAAACTATGCCCCTGAGACTGTCGGTAATTAAAATAACTGGCGACCTTCCAAGAGGTCGTTCATTAATTGACGGTCTACTATTGGTCGCTAGTTTAATGCAGGCAAAAACTCTAAAGAAAATGAGGTAAAACTGCATGAAATCATGAATAGCCTACATATATGCATGCGATGGCCTTTTATTATTGATCTTGGGATTCAGTTCTTGAGAAAACCTACCTTGTTTGGTTGATTTAAATGACAGAACGAAGCAGAGAAAGGAGAATATGCAGCATCACATGATCGTGGAAGAAGAATAACAACTACATCACTTCGAACAGAAGCATACGGCAGCGAGGGAAGAAGATATATAATAAGAGCAACTGTAGCAATGGCAGCACTCGACCAGCAGGCACTATCAGGAGAAGCAAGGCTTCTTATTAACACTACGGCAGCCGCACTCACGCAACCGTAATCACAGTAACTGCAGCAGCAGGATTAATGGAAGAAGAACAACAACAGGTTCTCTTCTTCACGTATGACAATTGGAGGATGAACGATGCAGCGATAGTAGCCGGAGCTCGTCGATGGGGCATGGTTCTTATAGTAGAGGAATTCCTAGTGGGTTTTAGAATCCTAAAGGGTTAGGAGTTTCCCACGAATGCAATCCTAAAGAGTTTAAAACTTCCATGTTAATTCTCCCTTACTAAAACCACAGCCGCTACCTCTGTTAGACTTAAACCCTAATCTCCATGCATGGCCACTTCCACGTTCGAACTCCCTACTGTGTTTGGGCTTCCCTTTTTTTGCTTTTAGAAAAGCATGTGCCCATATGTATACACGTGAAGGGATTTGGGTTTTATAATCAACCCATCCTAGTATATATACATATATATGTGCTTTTATGCCATTAAACCCATTTGTAAGGCCCATTACGTACAAGCCCGTGAGTATATAGGTTAAGCCTTCTTTGATGTAATGCCTTAAGGCCCAAGGCCCATATCTTTAATGGTTTAAGGCCTTTACGTGTATATAGGTTAAGGCTCAATGGTTGAGGGTTTATTATGTTTAATCTATTTAAGAAATCTTTTTTCCTTATTAATTTTTATCTGGGTTGCTACACCCTCCCCCACTTAAAAGAATTTGGTCCCCAAATTCAATTTCATATAAACATGGAGAGTGGAGAATACTTACAATTTTTAAATAAGCCGCGGAATCTCTTCTTCATAGATTCTTCAGTCTCCCATGTGGCTTCTTGTTCTGAGCACTTGCTCGATTGAACCTTGATCATGGGAATAGTATTGTTCCTTAATGCATGAACCTCGCGATCAAGGATCTTCAAAGGCTTTTGTTCATATGTGAGATCCTTTTGTATCACCAAGTTGTCATGATCTATGACATGGAATGGATCGTGCACATATTTCTTCAATATAGAAATGTTGAACACATTGTGAACCTCGGACAGTTGAGGAGGCAAGGCGATGCGGTAGGCAACCTCACCAACTCTTTCTAACACTTCGAAGGGACCAATATATCTTGGTGTAAGCTTGCCCTTAACACCAAATCTTCAGATACCTCATCCTGGGGAAACCTTAAGAAAGACGTGATCTCCGACTTGGAACTCGAGGTCTCTTCTTCCGGTGTCGACGCAAGTCTTTTGTCTAGACTGAGCCATTCTGAGTCTTTCTCTAATGAGTTGAATCTTTTCTGTGGTGTCTCTTACCATGTCCGGGCCTAGTAGTTATTTTTCGCCAACTTCGTTCCAGCATAAGGGTGATCGGCAACTCTTTCCGTATAATGTCTCGAAAGGTGCCATTTGAATACTTGCCTGGTAACTGTTGTTATATGCAAACTCGACCAAGGGTAGATGATCATGCTAGCTTCCATTGAAATTAATGATACAAGCTCGTAGCATGTCTTCCACGACTTGATTTGTTCTCTCGGTCTGACCATCCATTTGAGGATGAAAAGTCATACTAAAGTTGAGTCTTGTCCCCAACGAATGTTGTAGACCCATCCATAAATGAGAAGTGAAGCGCGGTTCTCGGTCAAACACGATTGAAATAGGAACTCCATGTAGCCTGACAACTTCTTTGATGTATAAGGTAGCTAGAACATTAACTGACCATCGGCTCTTTATAGGCAAGAAGTGTGCCGACTTGATCAATTGATCAATAATGACCCATATTCCATCATGTCCTCCTTTAGATTTAGACAAACCCATGATGAAGTCCATGCCGATATTCTCCCACTTCCACTTGGGAATATCTAAAGGATGTAGCTTACTTACTGGCAGGCTTTTGGTGTTCCGCCTTGACTTGTTGGCAGGTGAGACAGCGAGATACAAAGTCCGCTACCTCTCTTTTCATGTTGGGCCACCAAAAGATCCGTTTCAAGTCTTGGTACATCTTGATAGATCTATGATGAATTGTGTACCTTGATCGGTGAGCTTCCTCTAAAATTTTCTTCTTCAATTCCAAGCAATCTGATACACAAGTCCTTTCCCTGAATAATAATCTTCCATCTGATGCTACCTTGAAGTCTGGTCATTCTTCTAGCTTATCCTTGATCTCTACTGACACCGGGTAACTGTCTTGAAGCTCCTTGACCTCAGAGAGAAAATCCGGTTGTATCCTCATGTGTGATAGAGTAATACACATTTTCTCCTGGTCCGTACTTATATCAAGTTTAGAGAATTGCTCTAGCATCTTACACTCTTGGACCATACAGTTGGCTAATAAGGCTCTCTGCTTTCGACTGAGGGCATCAGCTACAGAATTACCCTTTCCATGATGATATTGTATTGTGAAGTCAAAGTCCTTGAGATACTCTATGTGACGACCTAGGGTCCGGATATCGAGTAAACCTGATAACACTTGGATCCTGCGAGGCCTCCCAAGAGCGGTAAAGCTCCGAAGGGATAAAAGGAGTGTGTGTAGTACATTGAAGTCCCAGATAAAGCAGTAAGCAATTAATATTTCATTGATCAGGTTTGCAAAAGTAGCAGAAATAAAATTACTTTTTCAATTAAAAATTTAAATTAACAGAGTCCAGTCCAAATTAAAGACAAGTACAGTCCAACAGAAAGGAAAACGTACGCTAAAGTCGGGGGAAGCCCGACGTAGAGAACGCTGGCAACAACAAACTGACGCACCGTGTCATGAACTACGAGGAAGAAGAACGACCACACCTGAAAAGCAGGGGTGAGCCTCGTGTCACTGGGTCAGTAGGGGTCATGCGGATCTTCACTAGAAACAACGCAGTAAAACGCTAAATAGCGCTAAACAGAAAAGTAGGAAGAACATGAGCAACAACAGTAACTAAACTACACAGTAAAGCTTTAAAAAGCAGGAGTAAGCAAGAGAAAGAACAGCTAAAGAAAGAGTGAAGCTGTACTAACCAGAAACACGGTTGTCGACATGACCACGGCTCTCTAAGCTACTCCAAATGGCAACAGAAAGGCGAACCCTGATCTCACCAAGTTGGGAGTTACCGATCCGTCGACAAAGCACAAGCTCCATAGTTGAAGCCTATCAAAATAGGTCAAAAGCCCTATAAAAGACCTACACAGTCAAAGACACGAACATACACAACTAGATCGTCTTGTACGCTACATAAGACTAGACCTCGAGTGAAGCCACGCACAGGCTATTCGGAAATCGGTCACGGAAACACAAGTCACAAGTGTTATGCGTCAAGTGACAAGAGCACCTCCTCACTAGAAGAACAGCCAGATGCGTCCACTGACGTCTTACACTGCATCACAAGTATATACACAAGCCTGGATCGCGGCCAGCGAGACACGTAACAGAACCGAGAACAAGGAACAACAGTAACAAGTGACTAGTCAAGGTCACGCCCATCGGCGCTCGTCCAAACGCCCCTGACCACGTGTGCACACACAAACTCAATGCCTTGAGCCAGGCCTCTAGCTAGCTTTCTCCCCAAGTAGGATGCTACTGTAAGGCAAGGGAGCCCACGGAAACTAGCTTACAAACCGTGTGTTGGGAACTGCCCCGCCACCACTCCGAGGTGGGCCAACACTAGAATGTGTCGTTGGGCTACAACTAGTGGAGGCTCACTAGACCCAGAAACTCCAAAACACTAGTGCTGAAGTACAGACAGGCTACGCAAGCACTATCACACGTACTATGAAGCACCAGACATAGGGTAGCATACCAGACTTCCACCAGACTCAGGATAGACTACTAGACCTACCAACATAACGATCCTTGAGTCACAAGACTCGGGGTCAAGATCATTGTACATAGCGGTAACAAGCCGCCAATCGGTCTAATCCTAAGCCAAATCACGAGAAAACACCGATAAAGGAAACGACCTAGGATCACCTGATCCATGCCTCCGCACAACACACGCCACGGAGACCTGAGGAATCACGAAGACTCTCAAAGCATATGGACACGTAAATTGAGGTAAGACAATACCTCACAGCATCCAATGTCATCTCTTGATTCCTACAGGACCATCGAGAAAACTACAAAGTCATATGTCAACCACTGGATCACACCGGGTTGACCAGACACCAATAATGACTCTGAAACAGTGCGGAACACCACTCGATATAATGGCACTCCTCGGCCCCCCCAACAACATGGTCATCGCCCTCATAGGACATCCAAGGTATCCACGGGACTACGGACAAGCCACAAGGTAAGGCCAAGACAATTGGAGGCCAAACAATAGGAAATCAAAGCTCTAGGAAGAAAACGGTCATCTATCAGGCCGCTAGGTAAACCAAGCAGTCAGCTAATGAGCCGCCATCCTCACACTGTAGCAACTCTGGTAAATTGATGGAATGAAATTCTAAATGGATTAAAAACTAAATGTTCAAGGCCCAACTCATATATACTTAAAATCATTTATATATATATTTATACCAAATGGGCCTTACACTTAAACCATATAACAAATGGCCCAAAGATGAATAACGCTTCCTCTTAAGGCGCCATTTCATTAATTGAATACCCCTCATGGGGGCGCCAATTACCTGAAGGGCGCCCCTATCTTGGGCGCTATTTCCCTACAGGATGAGAACGGAAACCCGTTACAGTGTCTTGTTCGAACTCGAAAGCAGTGGCCGATCAGGAAAGTATTGATCTGGAAGGATTAATACGTAGGGAAACCTTACTTCTAATAGGTGTCTTACGTGGGAAGTTTTAAACCTAATCAAACTCTAACCCACGATCGAATCCCTTATCTATAAATATCAAACCCCCTCCATCGAACCCTCTGTTGACTCTATTTTTTTGAAGACGTCCTGCTGCTCTTCGTTCTCTTGAAGCTTATTAGTTCCTTCTTCTTCGACTGTACATCGGGGAGAGATCCTATTCTCTTTCTCTGCTTCTTCCTGGAGAAGGCTCGTGGCTGCTACTGACGTTAGAGTTCTTGCTTCTTCTGCCAGTGGGTTGCTGAGAAGAGTTTATTCTCCATCTACTTCCGTTGAAACTGCATCATCTCTTCCTAGTTGCTATTCTTCTACAGTTAGGTGCCAGAGGAAACAAGCTGTTGTTACTACTCCTTCTGATACTATCCTCGTCCTGTTGCCGTTGCTTCCATTTTCTCTGTTGTAAATAGAGTATCGTACTGTGGTTAATCTTGTTGCTGATCTTTCAATCCCTTCACGTTTCCATCATCCAAATTACCAATCAAGGTAGGTGTTCTCAAGTATAAGCCCAATCTAATAGCTATGAGATCATGAGCATGCATATAGGTCTGATAGAATGTTCTCAGTAGGTTTTGTAATGTTTCTGGAAGTTTCAGTAGAAGGCGCCTCCCCCTAGGGCGCTATTTGATATAACGACCGTGCAAACAGTCGTCAGTTAGTTGGTTAATTAATAAATACACATGTTCAAAATTTAATAACTGTGAACCATGACATCTAAGCTAATGCATGAGTATACTGCTAGATTCCTGCTATTTTTCTCTACCTATCCATGTACTTGTTCCTGCAAAATTATTTTTATTGAAAAAGTGCTACTGTTCATGACCAAATTACACTGATATTGAAAATCACGACATGCATCCTGCCATTATTTTGAAAAATGACGCCCCTGACTAGGGCGCTACTTACTGAATTGAAGACTTAAGCCAAGGCGCCATTTACATAATTTTTGGATTTTGAGAATTATACAGATCTTAATATATTTAGAACCTAGATACAACGATTGAATGAACAATCGTTATATATTGAACTAGCGACCCTGCCCAGGGCGCTAATTCATAAAATGAAGACTTGATCTCAGGTGTCATTTACTTGAATTTCTGATTTTCGAATGTTTTCTGTAACCCTTGACAGTGGGTTATGTATATAGGCACTATATTCCATTCCGTGAGTATAGTCCCACGTTTCAAGATGTTTTATCGATTACCCCTCAACTTGTGGTGACATACGAGCCCTCCGTTGGACATTCTGTTCCTTCAGACTGGCAAGTTAGTCATTGGGACCTCCATAAGACTCCTCGTAGCCTTGGATTCCCTCAAGGCCGATTGAGCAAGTTGTACCACAAAAACCTATGACACTTTTTGATTGCCATGTCACTCTAGAGAAACATGGTAACCCGGCCCTCATGGTACGCTATGTAGCCGTCGTGAGAATAATTCTTGAACTAATGGAATAGGGAAACCATACCATTGCTATCTATCTTGGATTGTGTGTCCTTATAGAGATACAAATTCTTCTGCTTTATCATGTTCAAAGAACAAGCACCCATGTACATATGCACGCTTATTCTTAATGTCATGGCACCCACTAGGGAGCCAAATCGACCCAATTTCTATGAGTATCGCGATTGTACCGACTCGACTGTAGTATGTCCTTACATGTAATTTCTATCCTTGTGATTCTATTCCACAAGATCTACCTTATATTCCTACAAAGGTTCATTCTGTTGAAATTCTATATGGCTATAACTAAAGTGGATGTCGAAATACATGATTCAATGCTGGCGCATATAAGGGCCCGATCTGGTTCTGGGAGGAGCACTCGAAAGTACTTGTGCCCATGGGAGCTAATATTGATCACGGTGTGGCAATGCACCGAAGTACTCGTCGTTCTAGTTAAATGGCATTCCACAAACTCTTATACTTGAACTTGACTTGACGTGAAATGACATGCGTGGCCCGGAAGGGTATTTACTTGCTTTCTTGATAACATGATAGCCAATTCTTGAAATGACTTGTGAAAAGTACTTGCTCGCTTATCTAGATATAATTACATGAAATCTTGGAAATTCTTGCTAGTCCATGCTAGTGTCCTTTGCTATACACTCTCTCTCTAATGTCGTTTCACGCGAACATGCATAGCCATACTTGCATTCATTTAACATGTAATTTACTTAAAGCAAGCTAGCACTTAAGATATAATTCCTACTGAGCGTTTGCTCACCTAGTGTTTTCCCCTATTTTTCAGGTAATTCCGATGACGAGACTCATTCGGATGGGGATGGACAAGAGTGAAGGGTTTAGAGCCATTCCAATCGTCAAGCGTTATCTAGTCCTGTCTTTTCTATTTTCTTGAGTCATCCATTGTACTTTTATTTTATTGAGTCCTAGTACTTTCATGGTGAGTTGTAATATGAATACTTGAAGGTTTATGATTAATAAAGGACTTGGTTATCATTACTTATCCGCGCTCTGTCTTTGTATGTCGAATACACTTACGCTCTGATTGACATGATGGATATAAACTTATCACGCATCTCCGAGTTTCTTCCGCGCTCGGGGCGTGACAATTTTTGTGGTATCAGAGCATATAATATTCAATTCCTAGGAAACCCCAGTCCAAGGATAGACGTAAACCTTTAACACGTGAGATTTGGGTAGAACCATGGGTTGAGGTAACTTAGGTACTCAAACTTTTGGGTCAATCTCATATTGATTAGTTAATTAAAATTTTGTAGGAAGATGGCTGCCGAACGTGCTCAGTGGCGTAACATGCAACGCACTATTCAAGGCATGACACAAGCGCTATAGCAAGTGGTGCAAGGTGCGGGAAACCGTGGAGCTGGTGATCTCCACCGTAGTTTCAGAAATATGAACCCACCAAGGTTCGTTGGCTCATCAGATCCCGATGATGCTGAGCATTGGCTCCGAGAAGTGGAAAGGATATTCTGTGTTATGCAATGCACGGATGAAGAGAAGGTATTGCTAGCTATGTTCCAATTAGAAAGAGACGCTCGTTCCTGGTGGGAGTCCGTGGAAGCCACCCTAGGTGAAGAACCCATCACATGGGCTGAGTTCACCGAGTACTTCAATGACAAATACTTTTCCGACCGAGTGCAAGAGAAGAAAGCCGTAGTATTCGCCTCACTCAAATAGAGAACTCTGTTAGTGGCCGAATATGAGGCCCAATTCTCTAGGCTGTCATGGTACGCAAAACATTTAGTAAGTACCGAGAAGATGAAAGCAAGAAGATTTCTCAATGGGCTTCAACCCCAATATATCACACAACTGGCACCGATGGACATTCTGGTCTATTCGGATATGGTTCGAAGAGCTCAACTATTAGAAGATGCCACAGAGCTGTCCGACAAGATCCGTGGGAAGAACAAGAAAGAGCCTATTATAAGCCTTGGAAATTTCAAGCCCTCCTTCAACAAGAAGAGAGCCAATGATGGAGGTACTCCCTCCCAAGAGAAAAAGTTCCAGAAGACTAAACCTTTCTCCATTACTAACACACCTTCTAAAGAGGTGTGTAAACATTATGACAAGACCGGCCATAGGGCCGAGGAATGCTAGAGAAGACTCGGAGCTTGCCTCCGTTGTGGGAGCCGTGAACATCGGATTCCCGATTGTCCGTTACTCAATGATCAAACCGGAGATGAAAAGCGCCTGGTGAAGAAGAATGCACGTCTGCAAGCTCTTCAGGAGGCAGAACAAGAGGAAGGTAGACTAGTGGAAGGTACACTCAAGATTTGTTCCAAGTATGCTCATGTCTTGTTTGATACTGGTGCATCACACTCTTTTGTTTCAAAGAAGTTCGCTGATCCATTACCTATGGAACTAGAGTGGATAGATCTAGTAATTGCGACACCACTCAGAAATGAATCCGAGATCTCACACCACTACTCCAATTGTATAGTTATGGTAAAAGGGAAAAATCTGCCAGCAGACTTAATATGTCTAGAGTTAAAGGGATACGATGTTATCTTAGGAGCCGATTGGCTATCTACAAATAAGGCCATTGTCGATTGTCGTGAATGTAAGGTAACTTTTAAGGAGTTCCCAGAACTTGTCTACACTAGCCCTAAGAGTCGGAACAAGTCACCTCTTATTTCGGCTCTTCGAGCTAGCAAGCTTATAAAGAAAGGATGTGTTTCCTTCCTTGCTTTTGTCACCAAAAAGAAGACTAAGGAGACCAAGATAGAAGACGTCCTGGTAGTTCAGGAGTTTCCAGATATATTTTCAGAAGATTTGCATGGATTACCACCATAAAGAGAAGTGGCCTTCACCATCGACCTAGTCCCTGGTGCTGGTCCAGTTTATAAGACACCTTATAGGATGTCCCCTGCCGAGCTCAAGGAGTTAAAGGAACAACTGATGGAGCTTCTGAAGAAAAGATTTATCAGACCAAGCACTTCCCCGTGGGGAGCCCCTGTATTATTTGTAAAGAAGAAGGATGGATCCATGAGGTTATGCATCGACTATCGACAGTTGAATCATCTCACTATCAAAAATAAGTATCCACTGCCGAGAATCGATGAATTGTTTGACCAAATATCTGGATCTAGGTATTTCTCGAAGATTGATCTCAGGTCAGGATATCACCGATTAAGAATCAAAGATGAGGACATTCATAAAACCGCATTCAGAAGCAGGTATGTGCACTATGAATTTGTTGTTATTCCTTTCGGACTAACGAATGCCCCTGCCGCCTTTATGTAGTTGATGATTAGCATATTCAGGTCTCATCTAGATCAGTTCGTGGTGGTTTTTATTGATGACATATTAATCTATTCGAAGACCAAGGAAGAGCATGAAGAGCATTTGAATCAATTGTATTACAGATATTAAGGATGAATCAATTGTATGCAAAGCTTAGCAAATGTGAATTCTGGCTAGAAGAAGTACCCTTCCTGGGACATGTAATTTCCAAGGATGGGTTATCAGTAGATCCCTCAAAGGTTGAAGCTGTGAAGAACTGGGAAAGACCAACCAATGCTAGCGAGATTCGAAGTTTCTTGGGTCTTGCAGGCTATTACAGGCGATTCATTAATGATTTCTTAAAAATCACCGTGCCGCTTAAGAGGCTAACCCGCAAAGAGATCCGTTATGAATGGAGCGAAGATTGTGAAAGAAGCTTCCAAGCTCTAAAGGATCACTTGACTACTGCCCCGATCTTGGCCTTACCAATTGAAGGAGAACAATTTGAGGTTTATACCGATGCATATGGCATTGGCCTCGGATGTGTATTGATGCAATAAGGAAGAGTCATAGCTTACTCTTCCCGACAACTGAAGAAGCATGAAGAGAACTACCCAGTCCATGACCTAGAATTGGCTGTGGTAGTGTTTGCATTAAAGATCTGGAGACATTACCTGTACGGAGTGCAATTCATTGTATACTCCGATCATAAGAGTCTCAAGTATCTCTTCTCTCAAAAGGAATTGAATATGAGACAGAGACGTTTGCTGGAATATCTCAAGGACTTCGACTTCACAATCCAATATCATCCTGGAAAGGGTAATCCTGTAGCCGATGCCTTCAGTCGAAAGCCAAGAGCGTTATTAGCCAATTGTATGATTCATGAGTGAAAATTGCTAGAACAATTCTCTAGACTTAGCATAAGTATGGACGAAGCAAATAGGTGTATTACTCTATCACATATGAGGATACAACCTGATCTACTCTCTGAAATACAAGGTCTTCAAGACAACGACCTAGTATTAGTGGAAATCAAGGGCAAGGTAAAAGAGCGATCTGATTTCAAACTATCAACAGATGGAAGACTATTATTTAGAGAAAGAACTTATGTACCAGATTGTGTAGAACTAAAGAGGAAGATATTAGAAGAAGCTCACAGATCAAAATACATGATTCTTCCTGGATCTACCAAGATGTACCAAGACTTGAAGCGGACATTTTAGTGGCCTAACATGAAAAGAGAGGTAGCGGATTTCGTGTCTCGTTGTCTCACTTGTCAGCAAGTTAAGGCATAATAGTAAAAACCTGCCAGTAAGCTTCATCCTCTTGATATTCCCAAGTGGAAGTGGGAGGATATCAGTGTGGACTTTATAATGGGACTGTCTAAATCTAAAGGAGGACATGATGGAATTTGGGTCATCATAGATCGATTGACCAAGTCGGCACATTTCTTGCCAATCAAGAGCCGATGGTCAATTGACATTCTTGCTGCACTATACATCAAGGAGATAGTCAGACTTCATGGAGTCCCTATTTCAATCGTGTCTGACCGAGACCCTCGATTTACTTCTCATTTTTGGAAGGGTCTACAACATTCATTGGGGACAAGACTCAACTTTAGTACAACCTTTCATCCTCAGACGGATGGTCAAACTGAGAGAACAAATCAGGTAGTAGAGGATATGCTCAGAGCTTGTATCATTGATTTTGGTGGAAGCTGGCATGATCACTTGCCTTTGGTCGAGTTTGCTTACAACAACAGCTACCAGGCAAGTATACAGATGGCACCTTTTGAAGCCTTATACGGAAGGAGTTGCCGATCACCCTTATGATGGGATGAAGTTGGCGAGAAATAACTACTAGGCCCAGACATGGTTAGAGATACTTCCGAGAAGATCCAACTGATTAGAGAAAGACTTCAAGTAGCTCAATCTAGACAAAAGGCTTATGCCGATAACCGAAGAAGAGATCTCAAATTCCAAGTCGAAGATCATATATTCTTAAAATTTTATCTAGGCTGAGGAATCAGGAGATTTGGTGTTAAAGGCAAGCTTACACTAAGGTATATCGGACCTTTTGAGGTATTAGAAAGAGTTGGCGAGGTTGCCTACCGTATTGCCTTACCTCCTCAATTGTCCGACGTCCATAATATTTTCCACATATCTATGTTGAAGAAATATGTGCACGATCCGTCGCATGTCATAAATCATGGAGACCTGGTGATACAAAAGGATCTCACTTATGAGCAAAAGCCCACGAAGATCCTTGATCACGAGGCGCGTGCGTTAAGGAAAGAGACGATTCCCATGGTCAAGGTGCAATGGAGTAATTGCTCGGAACAAGAAGCCTCATGGGAGACCGAGGAGTCTTTGAAGAAAAGGTTTCCCGACTTATTTATGAACAGTATGTGCTCTGCACCCTCCACGTCTGTATACGAATGAATTTGTGGACCAAATTCTTTTTAAGTGGGGGAGGGTGTAGCAACCCTGGTAAATTGAAGGAATGAAATTCTAAATGGATTAAAAACTAAATGTTCAAGGCCCAACTCATATATACTTAAAACCATTTATATATATATTTATACCAAATGGGCCTTACACTTAAACCATATAACAAATGGCCCAAAGATGAATAGTGCCTCCTCTTAAGGCGCCATTTCATTAATTGAAGATCCCTCATGGGGGCGCCAATTACCTGAAGGGCGCCCCTATCTTGGGCGCTATTTCCCTACAGGATGAGAACGGAAACCCGTTGCAGTGTCTTGTTCGAACTAGGAAGCAGTGGCCGATCACGAAAGTATTGATCTGGAAGGATTAATACGTAGGGCTTGCTTCTAATAGGAGTCTTACGTGGGAAGTTTTAAACCTAATCAAACTCTAACCCACGATCGAATCCCTTCTATATAAATATCAAACCCCCTCCATTGAACCCTCTGTTGACTCTATTTTTTTGATGACGTCCTGCTGCTCTTCGTTCTCTTGAAGCTTATTAATTCCTTCTTCTTCGACTGTACGTGGGGGAGAGATCATATTCTCTTTCTCTGCTTCTTCATGGAGTAGGCTCGTGGCTGCTGCTGACGTTAGTGTTCTTGCTTCTTCTGCCAGTGGGTTACTGAGAAGTGTTTATTCTCCATCTACTTCCGTTGAAGCTGCATCATCTCTTCCTAGTTGCTGTTCTTCTATAGCTAGGAGCCAGAGGAAACAAGCTGCTGTTACTACTCCTTCTGATATTATCCTCGTTCTGCTACCGTTGCTTCCAGTTTCTCTGTTGTAAACAGAGTATCGTACTGTGGTTATTCTTGTTGCTGATCCTTCAATCCCTTCACGTTTCCATCATCCAAATTACCAATCAAGGTAGGTGTTCTCAAGTATAAGCCCAATCTAATAGCTATGAGATCATGAGCATGCATATAGGTCTGATAGAATGTTCTCAGTAGGTTTTGTAATGTTTCTGGAAGTTTCAGTAGAAGGCGCCTCCCCCTAGGGCGCTATTTGATATAACGACCGTGCAAACAGTCGTCAGTTAGTTGGTTAATTAATAAATACACATGTTCAAAATTTAATAACTGTGAACCATGACATCTAAGCTAATGCATGAGTATACTGCTAGATTCCTGCTATTTTTCTCTACCTATCCATGTACTTGTTCCTGCAAAATTATTTTTATTGAAAAAGTGCTACTGTTCATGACCAAATTACACTGATATTGAAAATCACAACATGCATCCTGCCATTATTTTGAAAAATGACGCCCCTGACTAGGGCGCTACTTACTGAATTGAAGACTTAAGCCAAGGCGCCATTTACATAATTTTTGATTTTGAGAATTATACAGATCTTAATATATTTAGAACCTAGATACAACGATTGAATGAACAATCGTTATATATTGAACTAGCGACCCTGCCCAGGGCGCTAATTCATAAAATGAAGACTTGATCTCAGGTGTCATTTACTTGAATTTCTGATTTTCGAATGTTTTCTGTAACCCTTGACAGTGGGTTATGTATATGGGCACTATATTCCATTCCGTGAGTATAGTCCCACGTTTCACGATGTTTTATAGATTACCCCTCAACTCTTGGTGATATACGAGCCCTCCGTTGGACATTCTGTTCCTTCAGACTGGCAAGTTAGTCATTGGGACCTCCATAAGACTCCTCGTAGCCTTGGATTCCCTCAAGGCCGATTGAGCAGGTTGTATCACAAAAACCTATGACACTTTTTGATTGCCATGTCACTCTAGAGAAACATGATAACTCGGCCCTCATGGTACGCTATCTAGTTGTCGTGAGAATAAATCTTGAACTAATGGAATGGGGAAACCATACCATTGCTATCTATCTTGGATTGTGTGTCCTTATAGAGATATAAATTCTTCTGCTTTATCATGTTCACAGAACAAGCACCCATGTACATATGGACGCTTATTCTTAATGTCATGGCACCCCCTAGGGAGCCAAATCCACCCAGTTTCTATGAGTATCGCGATTGTACTGACTCGACTGTAGTATGTCCTTACATGTAATTTCTATCCTTGTGATTCTATTCCATAAGATCTACCTTATATTACTACAAAGGTTCATTCCATTGAAATTCTATATTGGCTATAACTAAAGTGGATGTCGAAATACATGATTCAATGCTGGCGCATATAAGGGCCCGATCTGGTCCTGGGAAGAGCACCCGAAAGTACTTGTGCCCATGGGAGCTAATATTGATCACGGTGTGGCATTGCACCGAAGTACTCGTCGTTCTAATTAAATGGCATTCCACAAACTCTTATACTCGAACTTGACTTGACGTGACATGACATGCATGGCCCGGAAGGGTATTTACTTACTTGCTTGATAACATGATAGCCAATTCTTGAAATGACTTGTGAAAAGTACTTGCTCGCTTATCTGGATATAATTACATGAAATATTGGAAATTCTTGCTAGTCCATGCTAGTGTCCATTGCTATACACTCTCTCTCTAATGTCGTTTCATGTGAACATGCATAGCCATACTTGCATTCATGTAACAAGTAATTTACTTAAAGCAATCTAGCACTTGAGATATAATTCCTACTGAGCGTTTGCTCACCTAGTGTTTTCCCCTATTTTTCAGGTAATTCTGATGACGAGACTCATTCGGATGGGGATGGACAAGAGTGAAGAGTTTAGAGCCATTTGAACCGTCAAGCGTTTATCTAGTCCTGTCTTTTCTATTTTCTTGAGTCATCCATTGTAATTTTATCTTATTGAGTCAAAGTACTTTCATGGTGAGTTGTAATATGAATACTTGAAGGTTTATGATTAATAAAGGACTTGCTTATCATTACTTGTGCGCGCTCTGTCTTTGTATGTCGAATACACTTACGCTCTAATTGACATAAAGTAGTAAGCAATTAATATTTCATTGATCAGGTTTGCTAAAGTAGCCGAAATAAAATTACTTTTTCAATTAACAATTTAAATTAATAGAGTCCAGTCCAAATTAAACAAGTACAGTCCAACAGAAAGGAAAACGTACGCTGA
This sequence comes from Amorphophallus konjac, assembly GCA_022559845.1. Lineage (NCBI taxonomy): Eukaryota > Viridiplantae > Streptophyta > Magnoliopsida > Alismatales > Araceae > Amorphophallus > Amorphophallus konjac. Next base: position 150,197,550 of record CM040118.1, read on the forward strand.
AGTCGGGGGAAGCCCGACGCAGAGAACGCTGGCAACACTGGCAACAACGAACTGACGCACCACGTCACGAACCACGAGGAAGAAGAACGTCCACACCTGAAAAGTAGGGGTGAGTCTCGTGTCACTGGCTCAGTAGGGGTCACGTAGATCCCCACTGGAAACAATGCAGTAACACACTAAACAACACTAAACATAAAAGCAGCAAGAAAAGGAGCAACATCAGTAACTAAACTACACAATAAAGCTGTAAAAAGTAGGAGTAAGCAGGAGGAAGAATAGCTAAAGAAAGAGTGAAGCCATTCTAACCAAAAACACGATCATCGACTAGACCACGGCTCTCTAAGCTACTCCAAACGGAAATAGAAAGGCGAACCCCGATCTCACCAAGTTGGGAGTTACTGATCCGTCGACAAAGCACAAGCTCCATAGCTGAAGCCTATCGAAATAGGTCAAAAGCCCTATAAAAGACCTACACAGTCAAAGACACGAACATACACAACTAGATCGTCGTGTACGCTACATAAGACTGGACCTCGAGTGAAGCCACGCACAGGCTACTCGAAAACCGGTCACGGAAACACAAGCCACAAGAGTTATGCGTCATGTGACAAGAGCACCTCCTCACTAGAAGAACAGCCAAATGCGTCCACTAACGTCTTACACTGCGCCACAAGTATCTACACAAGCCTGGATCACGGCCAGCGAGACATGTAACAGAACCGAGAACAAGGAACAACAACGAGTGACTAGTCAAGGTCACGCCCATCGGCGCTCGTCCAAACGCCCCTAACCACGTGTGCACACACAAGCTCAATGCCTTGAGCCAGGCCTCTAGCTAGCTTTCTCCCCCAGTAGGACGCTACTGTAAGGCAAGGGAGCCCACGGAAACTAGCTTACAAACCATCTGTCGGGAACTGCCCAGCCACCACTCCAAGGTGGCCCAACATTGGAACGTGTCATCGGGCTACGACTAGTGAAGGCTCACTAGACACAGAAACTCCAAAACACTAGTGCTCAAGTATAGACTGGCTATGCATGCACCGTCGCACGTACTATGAAGCACCAGACATAGGGTAGCATACCAGACTGTCACCAGACTCAGGACAGACTACTAGACCTGCCAACACAATGATACTTGAGTCACAAGACTCGGGGTCAAGATCATCGTACATAGCGGTAACAAGCCACCAATCGGTCTAATCCTAAGCCAAATCATGAGAAAACACCGATAAAGGAAACGACCTAGGATCACCTGATCCATGTCTCCGCACAACACAAGCCACAGAGACATGAGGAATCAGGAAGACCCTCAAAGCACATGGACATGCAAACCGAGGTAAGACAATACCTCACGGCATCCAACATCATCTCTTGATTCCTACAGGACCATCGAGACAACTACAAACTCATATGTCAACCACTGGATCACACCGGGTTGACCAAACACCAATAATGACTCTGAAACAGTACGGAACACCACTGGATACAATGGCACTCCTCGGCCCCCCCACAACATCGTCATCGCCCTCATAAGACATCCAAGGTATCCACGGGACTATGGGCAAGCCACAAGGTAAGGCCAAGACAATTGGAGGCCAAACAATAGGAAAACAAAGCTCTAGAAAGTAAACGGTCATCTGTCCGGTGATGCGCACAAAACTCGTCATTTAAAAGCCGTGCCACAATTTCAAAAGTAACCGGACTCACTCACTAAAAAGATATAAAATCTAAGTAGAGTGATAAGTACGGGTTGATCCCATGGGGAGGAAATGTTTCTTTTAAATAAGTTAGAAAAAATTTTATGTTTTGAAAATCATGCTTTTGAGTGAGTTAAAGCTAATGGAAAATAAATTACGTGAACTTAAGACTATAAATAAATCAAACTAAAGAATATGAGAGGGTTGAGAATAGAGTTTGGAAAGAGATGGAAAGAGAAAATAAAGAACAATTACACAAACTCAATTTTTTTGCTAATGAAGAGTACAACATCTATGAAAACTAAAAATACAACTTGAATAATGCTAAGGGAAGAAGGGAAGAAAGGAAGAAAGGAGCAAAGACGAAGAAGAATAGCGCCGCCATCTCCATGCCGAGCCTTGGAAGAAGATCGCCCTGCCTTACAATTAGACACCGCCTATAGAGCACCGAAGGAAAAGAATCTCCGCCTTGGGATGTTTGGATGAAAATAGAGGAGGGGGGGAGATAGAGGATGAAAAAGAGAGTTTGAAAATAGTGAAACAGAAATAATAAAAATAGGTCAAGATTAGAAATGACATAACTTTAAAATCCGAGAGAATTAGAAGAAGTGATAAAAACAAAAGTTGAAGATCGGAGGACGAGAAAGAAGGTTTGTGAAGAGTGCAGAAGGAGAAGAAGATCAGAAGATGGTGAAAATTAGGGAAGAACAAAAGTGGTCTGCACGGATGAACAGAAACTGTGCAAAAAAATTGAACTGTGGAAAAATAAAAATATATTAAAAACTAAGAGGAATTAGAGAAAGTAGTATAAGAAGAAAATCTATATCTTTAAAACGGAAAGAGCTTTTGTGAAGGGTGCAGAGGGAAAAGAAGAGAATATGGGCATGAAAATGGAGGAAGAACAAGATGTAGAGCCTCGGATGAACAGTAAAAACACAGGACATCACCTTACAAAATAGATTATAACTTGAAAACAGTAGAGAAGTGGAAGATGGTGTAGAAGAATAAGTTGAATATCATTTAAAAAAATAACTTTCATGAAGAGAGTATGACAAGAAAATGACTAGAAGGGGAAGAAATAAGGGGAAGGCCAGGGAAAAATATTAGTTCACAGATGAACAGGATAGCATAATAAAAAATATAAAATAACTTAAAAACGGAAAGGAATTAGAAGATGATGCAGAATAAGAAGTTGTAGAGAATTTAAAATTGAAGAACTTACATGAAGAAAGCCGGAGGAGAAGAGAAATAGAAGAGGGTGAAATAGGCGGCCTAAGGTTGGGAGAGAGTGTGAAAGATTGCCAAAAGAAGAAATCCCCTTCTCCTCATTGTCATTGGCTATTTATAGGGAAAGTTGGGTCAATGGAGGGTGGAGATTGTATCAAAGGGAGATGGATGGCTGTGATTTAGGTAGAATATGATGTATGGGGAAAACGAAAAGGAGGTGGGTAGCCCCTTTCTTGGACTTTGGACACCTCATTTCCCAAGGCTCATCATGTCTCTCCTTTATTTCAAACTTTGAATTCAATTTTCTCTCCAACCAAAATATGTGTTTCTTTTCCTCAATTTTAAACTTTTAAAATTTATTTTTCATCCAACCAAAATATGTGCTTTTGACTTGGTCAAAGTGGTCACGACATTTTTACCCCTGGCTTCTTTTGTAATTATCTTCGGTGTCCTGCACACACATAATTATAATTTAGTCCATAAAAATTACCATAATGTGCACATAAATCTTAAATGCTTATGGCTATGCAATGAAGAATTAATGCTCATGGCCCTCAACTCTATTTTATTAAATGAAATCACCAAATTAATTAATTTACGTAAAATGTCCAATCTACATGCGAAGTTGAGATTAATGATAGAATATGCATAATTACCAAATTATATGTACATAAAATGGTGTATATGCGATGAATTACCATAGAAAATGAACACTTATCACACTCCCGAACTTACTCATTGCTAGTCCCTCAGATAAATCAAAATTTAGGACTAACAGGAGTTTGTAAAATTCATACTCTCATATCCAGCTCTCCCTTCATAGAATCAACCAAAGACTAGGAATCTGGAATCATTAATGCACACTAGCCTTATGTAGAAACTTAATAGTAACAATAGCACTTGTGTATGTATAACTACCAAATCCGCAACTTAGACAATTGCATCTCCCATTCGCTATTCCAAGTAAATGCCTTTCAACCCTACACCTCTTAAATCAGAGCATTAAGTATATTAGCTTTTTATCTACCTTATTACTTTGTCCTTTTGAGATCTTTTATGCCACACATGATGCTGCACTACCCTTCACTACTCAACGTGAACCTCGACTCTTGTCTTAGGAGAAGCAGGTCCGGTTTCGTAGATCAAGGTTCCCTTTTCCGTTTTACGCGAACCTCAACACGTCTTAGGTGAAGTAGGCTCGGTTACTAAGACTAGGGGTATTTTTCATGGTTTTTTTTTCTCTCTCTCTCTTTTTTAATAGATAATTTGGCAGAAAGCTTTGTAAAAAGATCTCTTTTCTTAAGAAGTGCAGAATATCAGACAACATGCCAAAATTAGTAGAGGGCTTGTCTTGCTTGTTTCATTAGCGTGCGGCGTGAATTTTTTTCTAAAGTGCACATGAACTTTAAAAAGATTCTTATATCAATTTTCTATGGCTAGATTAGATAAATTTCCCATCATCCTTATCTAGTCATTTCTATTCCAGAATTACTTTCAATAGAAGCATGAATCATGAAACTCATAATGGGTTTTATTTTGTTGGTTTTCCAAAAAAAATTCCATGTTTGAGGTTATGTTTGAGGTTGTATATGAATGCAACATGTGCAACATGATTTCCACCCCCCAACTTAAATGACATTATCCTCAATGGCATGAATAATTTGAAATAATAGAATAAATGTAGACATGAAATTTTTAAAGGAACGGGACAACCTGACCGAATTGAACTTCGACGGGCATTCTTGTTTGAATGAAAAGTGATTTTTGGCTTTTGACGGCTAGGCATAGGTGTAAGCATTCTTTGCTCTCCCCCTAATTTATCCTTTATTCACACCTGTAAAATAAAAATAAAACCACAATAAAAACTTGGGTTGCCTCCCAAGAAGCCATTTATTAGGACACGAAAATCATGAAAACTATGGGTTACCTCCCAAGAAGCGCTAAGTTTAACGTCTTCAACCAGATGCATGAAAGCTCACTAACCAACGTGTGGCATTCAGAATGAGCCACCAAGTGATCTTATCCTCCTTCAAATTTCAGCCCTCATACCATTGGAAGACAAGAGTAAGCATGTACGGACTGGGGCTAGAAATAGGCATGACTCGCACATTATTGATTTTAATTTTAACCATGTGTGTGAGCCAATTGTCATCTTTAGGGATCAAGAAATAATCAATGGCTAATAATCTGTCAAGATCGGGGTTGAACCTTTGCCCAACATCAACCCATTGTTCCCCTTGTCCTACATCTTCCTGCCTGACTAACCCTTTTGTGATGACTTCCTCTATGGTAACTTGATCAGACACTAGTGGCTGATGAATAAGATTGGTATTATTAGTCACGTTCCTCTCAGTAACAGCCTCATGAGCAGTAAGGGCAGTAATCAATTAGTTTTCCTGATGGAAAGTTAAATCAAAGGTGAATGTGATTGGCACGTCCCCCTCAAGTCCTAAAATGTCATAGTGGAGAGACTGTACTGTCGGGGGAATCAAATTGGAAGGAAGAGTGAGGCCAGGATCTAACTTATCCAATGATTCAAACTTCATTGGATAGGGCTCAAGGGTCAGATCAAATGTGAAATTTTCTAACAAGGACCCTTCATCACACTCATTACTCGAATGAACATTATCAATCAAACTTTCCAATAATGAGGTGGGAAGATCAAATGTAAATGTTTCCAGCCCGACCCTTTCATCATAGGTCAGATCAAAGGTGAATTTCTCTAAGACAGACCCATCATCACACTCATCACTCAACTGAAGATTATGAATCAAATTTTCCAGAAATGAGGTCGATAGAGAAATGATAAATTTTTCCAACAAGGCCCCATCATCATGTTCTTCCAGGGGAGGAGGATATTCAGAATTTGTTGTTATTAAATCACAAAGATTGTTCATTACAAAGCAATCCTCTTCATCATGTATATCCTCAATTGAGTTGTGTGGGCCATTATTCTTCACAGTGATATTCTTAATATCAAAATATTCATAGGAGAGAGTGACGATATCAATATGATCATTTTTATCCTTCAATCCGCCCCCTACTTCCTTCCCGTCCTCCATCATGGTATTACGAGTGCACTCCCCCTCACTCTCAATAGTTATGTCTTGAGTCAAAATGGCAGGTATCAGATCATCATCATCATCATTCACGTATGGAGGGGGTTGGTTGAATGTTGAAGGAGAGCCATGGTAAGTAGACTGAGAGTACACGACTTGAGGTTCAAAGTAGTGGCCCGGTGAATCACCCCTAATATCGATATTGCTTTGAATGTTTGGGTGAGATGAGTTGGGCTGAAGTTGATTGCACATGGGCTGCTCGTGAGTTTCTTGGGGTGAAGGTGTAGACAAATAGGCTTGAATTGGTTGGTCCGTCTAAGGTAAATTTAGGTGAGTACTCCAGCCAAGATTAGAATCTTCTGAAAGGGTATCATACTTGGGCTGAGAGAACCTTAAGGCATTTTGGACTTGAGCTTGGATGACCAGTGGGAGTTGAGCTATAGAAGGATAGTGACTCACATGGTGAGTGAGACTGGCACAGAAATCACAGGCTTCCTTGTGAGTTTGGGTTAGATTTTCGGCCTGTCTGGAAAGTCCTACAGATTGTTTATGAGATGAGATCGAGGCATGATTCATCGAATTTTCACTCAAATTTTCAAACAGATCATACGCCTCATCTTCATTCTTGTTCATGAACATCCCTCCGCAACATGTATCCACCATTTGTCTATCAAGATCAGATAATCCCTCATAAAATGCAAACATAATTTACCATTTGGGTAACCCATGATGTGGACATTGACGTAACAAATCTTTCAACCTTTCTCAAGATTCATAAATTTACTCGTCTGAAAAATGAGTAAATCCTGAAATCGCCCTTCTCATAATGTTGGTTCGGACTATGGGGTAAAATTATTTTAAAAATTATAACTGCATATCCTCCCAAGTCTTAACAATTTTTCTAAAACTTCTTAACCAACATTTTGCTTTATCCTTTAATGAGAATAGAAATAAGATCAACTTAAGGGCATCATCACTAAAATTTTGGATTTTAACCAGCGAGCAAATTTCTTGAAAATCATCTAGATGCTCATAAGGATTTTCATTGAGTTTCCCATAAAAAGATGGGAGCATCTGGATGATACCGGGGCTAATCTCATAATGATCCACCAGAATGTCAGGTAGTTTAATACAAGTGGAGGGTTTATAAGTAGAAGGAATAAAGTGTTCCTTCATGAGCTTGGGTTTCCCTCTAAGATAGATGGCCATTAAAAAGAAGGTCGGATCCCTGAAAGATTTGTTCATTTTTTTTTCAATAAATTTTTTTTGTTCAATTTTGTTCAATTTTTTTTTTGCACTTTTTTTAATTTCTTAAGTTTATTTTCCCTTTATTAATCTCTTTTTTTATTTTATTCTCTTTTTTATTAGGATTAGAAAATCACAAATTTTTTTTTGAAACTAACACTAACGCAGACGAAGAGAGAGAAGATGAGGATTTTTTATTTTTTTTATTTTTTTTATTATTATGATTTTTTATTATATTTTATAGAAAAATCTTTTTATTTTATTTTTATTTTATTTATTTTTTTACATAAACAAATAAGTTGACACACAATTTACCTAATGACCTAGATGTGACCTAGACCTACAAATAGGATTTCACAAAATGATTAAAGTGCAACTTAAGTTCACCCTCAATATTTTCACCGGCCAGGTAAGGGGTGGGGTAGTGGGAGGCTCCCCCTACTTTTGTAAGGACCTAATTATGTTAAACCACAATCCCGCTTAAGGCGTTTGTCATCCGACCGTCTTGCCTTAGGAACCGGTTTCCACAAGAGGGTAAACTCAAATCGTACTAAAATCACAGTGTGATCATAGGGCCAATGTCTACTGACTTTTATTTAATGCTTAGGTCATGCAAAGATGTAAGGGAAAATGTGATTTGTGGGGTAAGGAAAGGTGATGAAATCCCCACCTTATGTTATTTAGGGGTGTTGCCCTTAGAATATTTTGAAATGAAATGCACACCACAATTTTACACAAGAGGTTCTTATGCAATATGTATGCTAGAATATGATAAGTAGAACGTACCTTACCCCTCGCAATCTCCAAAATGCAATACATAAATTAAATAATAAGGAAAAATCATATGTTAAATGATGCATGGCCTAGAATATGGATAATGTGGTTTCTATTCTTGAATGAGGTCTTTTATTTTTGATGCAAGTGTTATTTTTTTTAGTTAATGAAGCTATCTAGCCAGCACATTTTTTTTGAGATTTTTCAATATAAAAGCTAACAAAATGAATAAGATAAATTAAATCACAAGAGAGAAGATTGACATACTTACTTGGATCGCGATCCCTCGTCCTTTATTTTTGTTTTAATTTTTTTCAGAGATTTTTTTAAAAAATTTCAATTGATGCAAATAAATGGAAAATCAACTAAAATGTATAAACAATATGCATCTACAATGAAAATATGATAGCATGAGACCAAAATATTTTTGTGATTTTCTGTTTTCTATTTTTTTAGAGAATTGTTTTCACATATTATTATTTTTTTTAATTTTTCAATAAGATATGAACGAAAGAGGTTATAAAAAATAAAATAACAAAGTCATAAAAATTTATTACAAAATGAAGCCTGAGATGCTATTTTTGTGTGTTCTGATTTTTTTCTGATTTTTATAGATTTTTCAGAAATTTTTTAGATATTTGTGAAGATTTTTTAGAAATTAAAAAAATAGAACATATTCCTACGTTTCAGTCCTTTAGCGACGCTTGACTGCTACAGTTCCAGACTTTCAGCAACACTTCATTTTCTGGGAATTTTTGATCCGATTTTCCTCTTTCTTTTATTTTTTGATTTTTTTTCTTTTTCTTGCAAAATAAAAATAGAAAAATTAATATACAAATATACACATCAAACACAAGAATATCCAACTATAAAAATTTCTTTTTTCTCCCCGGCAACGGCACCAAAAATTGATGCGCACAAAACTCGTAGTTTAAAAATTGTGCCATAATTTTAAAAATAATCGGACTCACTCACTAAAAAGATATAAAATCTAAGTAGAGTGGTAAGTACGGGTCGATCCCACGGGGAGGAAATGTTTCTTTTAAATAAGTTGGAAAAATTCTTATGTTTTGAAAATCATGTTTTTGAGTGAGTTAAAGCTAATAGAAAATAAATTACGTGAACTTAAGACTAGAAATAAATCAAACTAAAGAATATGAGAGGGTTGAGAATAGAGTTTGGAAGGAGATGAAAAGAGAAAATAAAGAACAATTACACAAACTCAATTTTTATTGCTAATGAAGAGTACAACATCTATGAAAACTAAAAATACAACTTGAATAATGCTAAGGGAAGAAAGGAAGAAATGAGCAAAGATGAAGAAGAATAGCGCCGCCATCTCCATGCCGAGCCTTGGAGGAAGATCGCCCTGCCTTAGAATTAGACACCGCCTTTAGAGCACCGAAGGAAAAGAATCTCCACCTTAGGATGTTTGGATGAAAATAGAGGGGGGGAGATAGAAGATGAAAAAGAGAGTTTGAAAACAATGAAACAGAAATAATGAAAATAGGTCAAGATTAGAAATGACATAACTTTAAAATCGGAGAGAATTAAAAGAAGTGGTAAAAATAAAAGTTGAAGATCGGAGGACGAGGAAGAAGGTTTGTGAAGAGTGCAGAGGGAGAAAAAGACCAGAAGATGGTGAAAACTAGGGAAGAACAAAAGTGATTTACACTTATGAATAGTAACTGTGTAAAAAAATTGAACTGTGAAAAAATAATAATATCTTAAAAACTAAGAGGAATTAGAGAAAGTAGTAGAAGAAGATAATCTAGATGTTTAAAATAGGAAGAGCTTTTGTGAAGAGTGCAGAGGGAAAAGAAGAGAATATGGGCATGAAAATGGAGGGAGAACAAGATGTAGAGCCTCGGATGAACAGTAAAAACACAGGACAGCACCTTACAAAATAGATTATAACTTGAAAACGATAGAGAATTGGAAGATAGTGTAGAAGAATAAGTTGAATATCATTTAACAAAAATTAACTTTCATGAAGAGAGTATGACAAGAAAATGACTAGAAGGGGAAGAAATAAGGGGAAGACCAGAGAAAAATATTAGTTCACAGATGAACTGGATAGCATAGTAAACAATATAAAATAACTTAAAAACTGAAAGGAATTAGAAGATGATGCAGAAGAAGAAGTTGTAGAGCATTTAAAATTGAAGAACTTACATGAAGAAAGCCAGAGGAGAAGAGAAATAGAAGAGGGTGAAATAGGCGGCCTAAGGTTGGGAGAGAAAGAGTGAAAGATTGCCAAAAGAAGAAATCCCCTTCTCCTCATTGTCATTGGCTATGTATAGGGAAAGTTGGGTCAATGGAGGGTGGAGATTGTATCAAAGGGAGATGGATAGCTGTGATTTGGGTAGAATATGATGTATGGGAAAAAGGAAAAGTAAAAGGAGGTGGGCACCCCCTTTCTTGGACTTTGGACACCCCATTTCCCAAGGCTCATCATGTCTCTCCTTTATTTCAAACTTTGAATTCAATTTTCCCTCCAACCAAAATATGTGTTTCTTTTCCTCAATTTTAAACTTTTGAAAAAAAAATTCCCTCCAACAAAAATATGTGCTTTTGACTTGGTCAAAGTGGTCATGACATTTTTGCCCCCGGCTTCTTTTGTAAGTATCTTCGGTGTCCTGCGCACACATAATTATAATTTAGTCCATAAAAATTACCATAATGTGCACATAAATCTTAAATGCTCATGGCTATGCAATGAAGAATTAATGCTCATAGCCCTCAACTCCATTTTATTAAATGAAATCACCAAATTAATTAATTTACGTAAAATGTCCAATCTACATGCGAAGTTGAGATTAATGATAGAACATGCATAATTACCAAATTATATGCACATAAAATGGTGTATATGCGATGAATTACCATAGAAAATGGACACTTATCATCAGGCCGATAGGTAAACCAAGCAGTCAGCTAATGAGCTGCCATCCTCACACAGAGAATACAAACACTGGGCGGTCAAGAATGAGCTGCACCAACATAACCAGCCTACAAACAAGCCGTCTCACTAAGCTAACCAATCCAGGACATGGCCGCTTCGCTCAGAGACTCAAAGGAATAAATATCAAATCCAATAGGGGTAGATGGTCTATCGCAGGACCACGAAGGAAACAGTAGCAGTCATCCATATGGCCGCTAAACCCGGTCAACCGCCAATCGACACCAATCAAACCCGCTGGCGGTCACTCATAGGATCGCCTGGGAGAAATAGCGGTCAAGGCTAGGACCGCTAGCCCAACTGACTTAAAAACTACTAAACCGACATAAATAATGGTTAGTGGTCATCTCTCAGACCGCCAACCAAGCCTTAGCGGTCTATCGTATGACCACGTTAGCCAAACCGACATACTCAATCCCGTTAGCAATCTATCGTACGCCCGCTATCAGAGATTAGCTGTCAGTCATACGACCGAGAACCGGAGAAAATGGTCTATCGCACGACCGCGGAGACTTGAATAGACCTACTGTTTAAAAAGCATAAATGGTCACCCAAGGACCGCTAAATGCCCAAAAATGGTCTCTGGTAAGACCACTAAATCGCTACGGCAGGTAAAATAGAGGATTGGCCGATCCGGCCGTTCCACACCCCAATCGCTTCTAAACGAAGAGGAAACAACCCTAATCGCCATACAAGCCTTCCACTAACCAGAAGGGGTCCAAACAATGCATAAAACATAAGAAACGGGCAATTCTTCCTAATTGACCCTAAATGAGTCACATGGGTTCCCGGGCTCACACCGGTCCCAAATGACAACCAATTGCAATAAAACTAGCGGGAATGGAATGCTAACATGCTAGGGAATCTAATAAGACTAATTAGGCTAGAAACCATTGTCGAAAGAGGCGAACTCGTCTCACACCCCCGAAGGCATGCTTTACCCAAAACTAGGCAGAACTCGCTCGTTCTCGCACCGTTCGACTCCAAATTGTGAGGAAATGTAGAACAAGAGTAGGGCATCCATCTCCCTGCCTCCACCGAAGTTCTCGCGCACCGAAGTGACTAAACCACATCGAAAACCATCTCACGAGCCCTTCACGTCGGCTTTGAATCCACCAAGAGATCGCACCAACGCCACGCTCCATTCGTCGCCCCATCACGCGCCAGACCAACTCCACGGCGTCCCTGCCTCATTCACCTCGCCACGGTCGCGCGCCCTGCGGAGAGAGGAGAAGAGAGGAGAGAGAACGTGAGAGTGAAAGTGACGGCGGTTAGGAGAGAGGAAGGAGAAAGGAAGAATAAGAAGAAGAGGAAAATAGAATTTTCCTAATTTTCATAAAATCCAATATTTGGGCCGAAAATGCACTAATTCAGAAAAATATAGAAAAATAGTCTAAATGATCATCGAAAAGAATGCAACGCAACTGTAGCGTCCTCGAGTCGATGAATTTAAGAATAAACTCACCACGGGGTTTCGTAACTTGTATGGGAGAAAAACTCACGCGGATCGTAAAACACAACTCAGGACCCACAAAAACGATCTGAAACTCTCCGATAAAGATCCGAAAGACTCAGGGTCTTACACTCTAGCCAACATCTTTGTCTCATATTCAACTCTTTTTGTGAAAATAAGTATTTGAGACTAATGTGATCGGAGTGCACGGTGAATTATTCTCTGTAGAGATAGTGTCTTCAGATCTTTAGAGCAAACACTACCGCGGCCAACTCTAAGTCGTGCACTAGGTAGTTCTCCTCATGTTTCTTTAATTGCTGGAAAGAATAAGCAATGACCATCCCTTGTAGCATTAATACACATCTGAGGCCAATGCAAGACGCATCGGTGTATACCTCGAACTTCTCTCCTTAAATTTGTAGTGATAAAACTGGGACAGTTGTCAGATGATCCTTCAAGGTTTGAAAACTTCTCTTACAACCTTCACCCCACTTATATGGAATCTCTTTGCAGGTCAGCCTAGTAAGAGGAACGACGATCTTGGAGAAATCCTTGATGAATCACCTGTAATAGCCAGCTAGACCTAAGAAACTTCGAATCTCGGTTGCATTGGTTGGTCTTTCCCAGTTCTTCACGGCCTCGACCTTTGACGAGTCAACAGAAATCCCATCCTTTGAGATCACATGCCCTAAGAAAGACACTATCTCGAGCCAGAAGTCGCACTTGATGTTTGGCATAAAGTTGATTATTCCTCAATATTTGTAATGTCATCCTTAAGTGTTCTTCATGATCTTCTTTGGTCTTTGAATAAATCAATATGTCATCAATGAAGACCACTACAAATTGATCCAGATGAGGCCTGAATATGCTATTCATCAACTGCATAAAGGCTGCAGGGGCATTCGTTAGTCCAAAAGGCATAACAACAAATTCGTAGTGCCCATACCTGCTCCGGAATGCGGTCTTATGAATGTGCTCATCCTTGATCCTCAGTTGGTAGTATCATGACCTAAGATCAATCTTTGAGAAATATTTGGATCCAGATATCTGATCAAATAACTCATCGATCCTTGGTAGTGGATACTTGTTCTTGATAGTAAGATGGTTCAACTGTCGATAGTCAATGCAGAGTCTCATCGATCCATCCTTCTTCTTTACAAATAACACGGGCCCTCCCCACGGGGAAGTGCTCGGTCTGATAAATCCTTTATTTAACAGCTCCATCAATTGCTCCTAAAATTCCTTGAGCTCGGCAGGGGACATCCTATAAGGTGCCTTAAAAATTGGGCTAGCACCAGGGACAAGGTCGATAGTGAAGGCCACTTCTCTTTGTGGGGCTAATCCGGGTAAATCTTTTGGGAATACATCAGAAAACTCACGAACCACTCAGATGTCTTCTATCTTAGACTTCTTCACTTCCGTGGCGGTCACAAATGCTATGAAAGCCACGCATCCTTTCCTTAAGAGCTTACTAGCTCGGAGGGCTAAAATAAGGGGTGACTTGTTTCGACTCCGAGGACTAGTGTAGACAAGTTCCGGGTTTTCTTTAAAAGCTACCTTGCCGTTACGGCAATCTACAACTGCCTTGTGTGTGGATAGCAAATCGGCTCCAAGTATAACATCATAGTCCTTCATGTGTCTAGACATATTAAATCGGCAGGTAGATTTTCCCCTTTCACCATAACTTCACAATTTAGATAATGGTGTGAGATCTCGGATTCGTTTCCGAGAGGAGTTGAAATAACTAAATCTATCCATTCTGGTTCCATAGGTAATGGATCAGCAAACTTCTTGGAAATGAAAGAATGTGACGCACCGGTATCAAACAAGACCCGAGCAGACTTAGAAAAAATCTGTATGGTACCTTCCAACAGTCCGCCTTCATCTTACTCTGCCTCTTGAAGAGCTTGGAGACGTGCTTGCTTCTTCACTGGGCACTTCTCATCTCCGGCTTGATCATTAAGCAAGGGGCAGTCGGGAATCCGATGATCACGACTCCCACAATGGAGACAAGCTCCCAGTCTCCTCCAGCATTCCTCGACCTTATGACCGGCCTTGTCACAATGTTTACACACCTTCTTGGAAGGTGCAGTAGTGATGGAGAAGGGCTTGTTATTCTTCTTGAATTTCTTCTCTTGGGAAGAATCTCATCTGTTGCTTGACCTTTTCTTGTTGAAGGTCGGCTTGAAAGTGCTAGAGCTCGTAACGTGTTCCATCTTATCTTTTCCACGGATCACGACGGACAACTCCGTGGCATCTTCTAACAGCTGGGCTCTCCTTATCATCTCTGAATAGACTTGAATGTCCATCGGTGCTAGTTGGGTAATGTATTGGGGTCGAAGCCCATTGAGAAATCTTCTCGCCTTCATTTTCTCGGTACACACTAAGTGGGGTGCATACCTTGATAGACGAGAAAATTGGGCCTCATACTCAGCCATTGATAAGGTCCTTTGCTTGAGGGCGGGGAATTCCGTGGCTTTCTTTTCTTGAATACTGTCCGAGAAGTATTTGTTGTTAAAATACTCTACGAACTCACCCCACATAACTTGCTCATGGGGTTAGGTAGCCTCTATAGATTCCCACTAGAAACGAGCGCCCCGCTCTAGTTGGAATGTCGCCAATAATACTTTCTCCTCATCCGTGCATTGCACAACACAGAATATCCGTTCGATCTCCCTGATCCAGTGCTCGACATCATCAGGGTCTGTTGAACCAATGATCTTTGGCGGGTTCATATTATGGAAACTACGGTGGAGATCTCCCGCTCCACGGTTTGCTCCGCCTTGCGCTACTTGTTGTAGCGCCTGCATGAGACCTTGGATAGTGCATTGCATGTCTCACCATTGAGCACGTTCGGCGGCCATGATCCTACAAGATTTAATAACTATATTAACATATGATTAATCCAGGGTATATGTTCCTAAGTTAACTCAACCCATGGCTCTACCCATCTCACCGGGTAAAAGGTATAAACTTATCCTTGGACTTGGTTTCCTAGGAATTGAATATCCTAGGCTTAGATACCACAAAAATTGTCACTCCCCGAGCGCGGAAGGTACTCGGTACGCATGACGAGTGTTATCATTCATGTCAATCAGAGTATAAGGAATTTGACCTTACAGATAGAGATACGCAAATTGCAAGATAACCAAATCTAATTTTATTCATAATAACCATTAAGGTAAACCATTACATAATCTCCCTTTTAGAAGAGAGTACTAAAATATATTCTAGACTCAATAAAAGAAAATTACAATGGTAGACTCAAGAAAGTAGAAAAGGATATGACTGGATAGATGCTTTAATAGTCGGGTGGCTCTATGCTCTTCACTCATGCCCGTTCCCTTCCGAGTGATCTTCATCATCGGAATTACCTAAAAAATCTGAGAAACACTAGGGTGAGCGAACGCTCAGTAGGAATTATATCTCAAGTATAAACTTGCTTTAAGTAATTACATGTTACACAAATGCAAGTCTAGCTATGCATATACGCACAAAAATGACAAGAGAGAGAGTATGTCAACAGATAATAGAAACGTGCTAACAAGATTTTAAGATAACCATGTAAACTGTATCAAGATGGTCAAGCATGAAATATATCAACTCATGTCACATGAATTGGCTATTATAATATCAAGCAAGTAAATATCCATTTCGAGCCATGCAAGTCATGTCATGTCAAGTCAAGTACGAGTCATGGAATGCCATAAATCAAGCTAGTCATGCACTTCGGTGCAATGTCACACCATGATCAATCAACTCCCATAGGCACAAGTACTTTTCGGGGGCTCCTCCCAGGACCAGATCGGGCCATATATGCGCAGGCATTGGGTCATGTATATTTTAGACATCCACTATAGTTATAGCCAATATAGAGTTCCAAAGGAATAACCATTGTAGGATGATAAGGTAGATTTCACGAATGAAGAAGTTTAAGGACAGAACTTTGAACAAGTATGGCACATCATTAATCATCACGAAAACCAAGACATGGCATGAAACTGGGTAAATGGCACCCACTCAGTCGCCACCAATTACAGAAATAGCGCCCACATGTGTGGTCGCCCATTCCTGTGAACAGTACGGGGTGGATGAAATAGCACCCAGACTTAGGTTTCTATATCAGGGAAATAACGGCACTGGACTGGTCACCAATTCCTTATGGCGCCCAAGTTAGTGTCGCCAATTGCTGACAGAGAACCGACTTCTCAAAGAGTCCAAGAATAGTGCTCTAAGAGGGCTAAAGCATCACGTTTCTTCAGAGTGACGTGACAAGATACGGTGTCATGGGTTTTTAGGATACAACCTACTCGGCTGCCTTGAAGGAATCCAAGGCTAGCGTAGACTTACGGAGGTCTCCATGATGAAATCACCAGTCCGAAGGAAGGAATATCCCATGGAGTGTTCAATCATCACCGAGAGTTAGTGTGTAATCGATAGAATCAAAACAGAAACCCCATCTACGGATGTAAGATGAGAGTGTCAATAGACCCGCGATATGGGCCAGAAAATGCGATAAAATTGTGAGACAGGAAATCTGTGCCTGTACAGAAGTCGCTATTTAATAAAATAGCAGCTTTCTGAAAGGTCATTTAATCCTAAATTATAACACAATTTCCAAGATAATAATAGAATTAATGACAATGTATAAAGGCGCTAATTCTAGGATTACTCAAAAATTAACATTTATAATTTCAAAATAGCGACTGCATGAGATGGCGTTCATTATTTAAATAGCGGCATTATTCAGGTCGCATATTCATGATTATAATATAAATTCTATTTACTGAATTTTTCTACAATGCAGCGCCACCGTAATGGGTCGCTTATTATGTAAATAGCAACTTTGTGACGGTCACCCATTATTTGGTTGATGCTACGAATCGGGCAGATACAATCCTAGACATAAATTACTATTTACAAACTTGGAGTTCACATAATCAGGAAAGTAAGGACACGGATATATAAAGAAAAATATCAGGATTCTAGAAACATGGTCATGCATTAATTTTATCATCCGGTTAAATGGATATTTAATTTTTAAGACATAGTATTTATTACATCTGTTTTCATGAATAGCGACAGGACTATGGTCGTAGATTAAACTATGCCCCTGAGACTATCGCTAATTAAAAGAACTAGCGACCTTCCAAGAGGTCGTTCATTAATTGACGGTCTACTCTTGGTCGCTATTTTAATGTAGGCAAAAACTCTAAAGAAAATGAGGTATAACTGCATAAAATCATGAATATCCTACATATATGCATGCGGTGGCCTTTTATTATTGATCTTGGGCTTCAGTTCACGAGAAAACCTACCTTGTTTAGTTGATTTGGATGACAGAATGAAGCAGAGAAAGGAGAATATGCAGCAGCACACGATCGTGGAAGAAGAATAACAACTGCAGCACTTCGAACAGAAGCAGACGGTAGCGAGGGAAGAAGATATATAATAAGAGCAACTGCAACAATGGCAGCACTCGACTAGCGAGCACTATCAGGAGAAGCAAGGCTTCTTATTAACACTACGGTAGTCGCAATCACGCAACCGTAATCACAGTAACTGCAGCATCAGGATTAATGGAAGAAGAACAATAGTAGGTTCTCTTCTTCACGTATGACAATCGGAGGATGAACGATGTAGCGACAGTAACCGGAGCTCGTCGATGGGGTAGGGTTCTTATAGTGGAGGAATTCCTAGTGGGTTTTAGAATCCTAAAGGTTTAGGAGTTTCCCACCAATGCAATCCTAAAGAGTTTAAAACTTCCATGTTAATTCTCCCTTACTAAAACCACAGCCGCTACCTCTGTTAGACTTAAACCCTAATCTCCATGCATGGCCACTTCCACGTTCAAACTCCCTATTGTGTTTGGGCTTCCCTTTTTTTGCTTTTAGAAAAGCATGTGCCCATATGTATACACGTGAAGGGATTTGGGTTTTATAATCAACCCATCCTAGTATATATACATATATATATGCTTTTATGCCCTTAAACCCATTTGTAAGGCCCATTACGTACAAGCCAGTGAGTATATAGGTTAAGCCTTCTTTGATGTAATGCCTTAAGGCCCAAGGCCCATATCTTTAAAGGTTTAAGGCCTTTACGTGTATATGGGTTAAGGCTCAATGCTTGAGGGTTTATTATGTAATGCCCCAAATGTTTTTTAGAATATTTCTGAAGTATTTGAGAATTTTCTAAGAATTTATAATAATTTTTAAAGACCAAAATGGATTAATAAATGAATTTATGGGTTAAATAAATTATTATTTAGGCCCAAGTATGGTAACTAATTAACCTAGCCTATTTAAATGAAGCCCAAAGAACTTAAGGACCAAGCCCGTGAAGTTTGGCCCATATTCTAGAAGTCTAATTAGTTATTTACGGAATTTAAGGGATAAATACTCTGTGTTTAGATAAATAAGTGGATAAATAAAAAAATAGAGTTTGAATTAAACTCAAATTCAGCGCTCAATAGTAGAGGCGGTCTATCGTGAAACTGCTAGGGGATGGTTGGCGGTCCAGTCCTAGACCGCAAATTCCTGTCAGTTCCGTGAGAGAGACGAAGCGTGAAAAGGTTGGATTTTTATCATCCAAATTGCCTAGGATCGACTCTATCAACTAATTAGATAGGTCTAGAAGGCTTGAGGATCGAATTGAAAGTTTAATAGGGACTCTAGAATCGTTCTAATCTCCAAAACCCTATAAATAGACTCTAGATTTCACTTGCGCGACCCCTATGTTTGGCTCGTGTGGGACTAAGGTAAAACGGCTTTAATTTAGGTAGGTTCTTTTGAGTCTTTTTTTCATAATATATAGATCAAACTTCTCCCAAAATGTTTTTCTAGGAGATCAAGCACAGAAGGAGTTAGAGGTGGTCAAAGTTGCTGATTTTACATCAACGACCCAGGAAATTGAGCAACGGACCGGTGAAGATCAAGAGGTTAGGAACCCAAAACGAGGTATTTAGAAGTTACACCTTTAGAACTTTTTGTTCTCTTTTGTATCTTCTTCTTACCCTCCAAATTTCACGTATTTAGGTCAAGAGAATCAAGAGATATTAGGTCCTGAAGTTGCTATTTTAGCACAAGGAGTGCAGGGAACTAGGGTTAACTTCCAAGCTTAAATTCGAAGTTAAAAGCCCAGGACAGAGGTAGGTCATCTCATGAACGGCTAAAACATTGTTCTAGGATTAAAAGCGCTCTTGTTGCACTTGATTTTATGCATTATAGATCGAGAATTTCATGTTTTATTTGAGTATATGCATCTAGTGTAATATTCATGAATAAATCCTAACCCTAATGAAATAAAAGAAACTCTCTTGTGAATTTCACAGAACCCATGCATATTGTAGAGTTATTCTTTGTTCTAGCATGTTATAGAGTTTATATATGTTGGTTTCCAGGCATGATATGTCTTGGATTATCCTTTAGTTTTAATTATTTAATTTCTGTCAGTCAACCATAAACGGCCTAATAATGGACCGCCAGCAATTGGTTAGCGGCCCTACGATAAACCGCTTATCAAGGGTTAGCGGCCAATATATAGACCGTTAATGTTCTTGCGATTTCACTGTTATCAAACACCAAGCGGACTTACGATAGACCGCTTAGCCCTGTAAACGGCTGTATATTAGACTGTTACAACCCTGAGTTCTATATCTTAGTTAATCCGAAACCTAATGCAGAATTGATGGGAATCGACGCCGAGCATGTACTTTTTCTTTTTGCATTTATGTCCTTTTAGTTTGTGTTTATATCCTTGAGAAAGTATGTACGCAATTGTACGGCTTTGTAAGCCAATGCGTCATTCCCACAAATTGTGTGGGTTTCTATGTAATTTGTCAGTAGGACCAGCAAGGGGGCCCCCAGCCCTTTCCCATTGGTCCATGTCATCCATGTGAGGCTGGTCAACCATCCTAGGTGGCCATCTAGAAGGGTTTAATGCCATTTGACCACATGGGAGACAAGTGGCTTAATTAGTCCAAGGTGGGTTACCTACCTCACCTACCCATTCAACCCCATTAACCATGGTCAAGGGGGCGCCCCTCTCCCCTTAGTATTTTATTAATTTTTGTGTGTCATTCACACTTAATCCCAGCCCTCCATTTCCCACCCCTAGATCTAATGGTGTAGATTAGATTTGACACATGGCATATAAAAGGTTGTATTTTCCATTTGTTAGCATTAATGAAGAGAAAATTGTTGGAAAATCAAGAGTGTTCTTGAGCCCCCCCTCTCTCCCTCTAGTTTCTCTCCTCCAACCTCCAGTTCTAGAGTGATTTCTATCTTCTATCCCCTCCCCTCTATCTCCGGTGATCATATGTGTCGCCGCCGCCGCCGTTCGTGCCGCCTTTGAGCGGCCGCGAAACCATCTTCGGTATTCTGTCCTGCTGGACAGAGCTGTCTTCCATGAATTCCTGCTACCAGCCACGGCCTCTTCGTGGTCTGCAATGTTTATGGTGTGTTCTTATATTCCACCCCATCATCTACAAAAACATTCAGGTCCAAAATCCCTCGTTTAGTATTTTTCCATTTTCGTGCATCTTTCACTCCTAGATCTGTTTTGTCTTTGTCTACAATGACAGCAGCCCAGTGTTTCTCACCTCCGACCCTCTTTTTGATTTTTCCAAACCCTCCCAATTTTACTGGGAGTTCTGTCCATCATCCCCTACATCTAACCTTTTTCTTGATTTTTGATCCGCCCTCTATCCATTTTTCACAATTCGTGTTCTATCTCAGCTACAGTGCTTTCAGCCCACTTCCAGATCCGACCCACTGTTAGTGAAAAACTCCTCTCAATTCGTAGCCATATCCAAACTTGTCCAAACTAGTTTTTCCGTTTTCCTATATCAATTTCCCACAACTTTCATGAAGTGGTCGAAGTCTGAATCCAAGGTCTTCATAGAAGTAAAAGGCAGTTCTCAGAGAATAGCCCTACAGATCTGAGTGTTCAGCTACTGTACAATAGGAAGTTGTAAATTCATTAAATCCCAAATCCGTGCCGATTCAGGCCATATCTCTAGGCCTAGGTTGAAGGATTTGAAGTTAGCTTTCCAACGGCGCCAGTCTCGTGTCGATCCGACATTGGGGCTGATCGCAGCGCTTGTTCTCGCCGGGACGCGCGTTGAAAACCAGAAGCTGCAGATCCGTGGCCGGTTATTCCGACCGGTGCCGAACGGAGCTGCCCGGCCTCCGGCCGGCGAACCAGCGCGCCTCCACTCCAGGGATCGATCATCCAGGCATCCACCACCATAGCGGTGCCACCGGGTCCCACACGGCCCCTCCGGACAGCACGTGGGCCCCACCGTCACTAATTCGGGTATTGCCGAATCAACGCGAGAAGCTGCCCGTCAACCCGAATTCGGTTCTCCCGGGCCCAGTTGTGTAGCCCTTTACCTCCCTGCGTGGAGTGGACGATATTTCATTACTGTCATCATTGTGTAATATTTATCCCGGGAGTACGAGTTTCGGCCGGGTCCGTCTTCCCCACGCCGAGCGCGTGGAGGTATCGCATTCGCTCCCTTACTTGGCATTTTACTTACTTCATATATATTTGTTTATGCCGCTGCTAGAGAGCATGTGTAGGGATATCTAGCTTACTTTATCTGTTCATTACCGCTGCTGCGAGAGAGTGCGAGACCGTCCTGTGACCCGATCCGGGCACACGAGAGAGCCGATCACCCTAGCTCATTGTCGGTTTCTCAACCGCGCACGTCCGACGCTTCCCTCGTTAAGGGACAACCGCGAGCTTGTCGTGTCCGTGGTCCCGTCCCGCATCAATTTGGTATCAGAGCGAGTTGAGGCTAGGGTGTCAAAAAAAAGTGTCTTTTGCATTACATCCCAATAACCCGGTATCTCAAAAGGTGTTGTCCGAACGTTAGGCTACGCCTATCGGGAAGGTTGCACATTTGCGCGAGTGATCTTCGGATCAGTTATCTCCGCCACGTACCGAGTCTTGGTTTACGTCTTGGGTCCTTAGTGTGCATGCATTCCAAACTTGCATAGTCGGTCTAGTGTCTTGTCACCGTGTGTATGCATGTCCATGACCGCTACCCATGGCCGTTCCCCAAGACCATGCGTCCGAAGGGACATCCTTTGTGGCCCAATCCAACGCCTTCATGGCCCGACCATTAGCTTTCACTCATCTCGTTACTAAAGCTACCCTACCCAATGGGTCCACAACGAGACTCCATTTTGCTCATAAGGATTCAGATAATTGGGTTTCTCTTGATGTCGTGGAGTCCCTCTCCAAGGTGGGTAAGATTATCCGCGATGGGGATTTTGCTTTTGTCGAGTTTGAAAGGATGATCGGCTCCACTCTTTACTGCGATGGTGCATGGTGCAACCTTGGTATGCCAACAGGCCCATACATTATGTTAGGGCGACATTGGTTGGAAGAGAGGAGAGCGATCTTTGACCGGGATACGAGGACCTGCACCTTATATCCACCTCGCCTACCCGGCAAGTTCATCTTCCACGACATCCTTCAGCCGATCATCTCCGTGTCACCACCCGTCCACTCCTATCAGTCCGCTCCTCCTACGGACCCATGCTCACCACCCTTTCTTTCCGAGCTTGCTTCGGAACCCTCTCATTTGGAACCACCCAAGCCCGAGCCACCCGTGTTTCTGATGGGTACGCTTTTCATAGCCGAGCCGCTTCTTAGTTGGCTCAAGGATGGCTTGGTCCCACATCCCTTCCCCTTCATGGACCCCACCTTACCTTTAGTACCGGTCAACTCATTCCATACCACATTTCGATCTAGTCACCATGTTGATACGTTGGACGATCTTATCATGGGATTAGATTCACAATGGAAGTTGACGCATCTATTGGCCCGAGGCTTCGACCAACCCACTAGTCTTAGCCTCACTCATCCGGCCTTAGGGTCTATTACCTCCGAGTGCACCATGGGTTGTGTCACTACAGAGGTCCTCTTACTCCTTCCCTTACCGGCCGAGCCCGAATTCATTCCCTTTTGCCCAAGGGAGGAGTCCTTTTTTCTACACATGTCCGTCATCCCACCGATCCTAATGTATGGCGGTGACTATGAATTCCAAACTTGGGACCATGTCATGTTGGAACCCACTTCATGGGGTCACACCTTCTTCGACCCTTTTGACCCCTTCACTAGTGAACCTCCCGAGTTTTCATACTCACCACCCTTCTTCTGCGGAGTTCACTATCTCACCTTTTCCACTCGGGCCAAGCAAACTCCACATAGCCATAGGTCTGAACCATCATTCGGGGGTAAGGAAGACTTTGGTTTCCCCGATCCCTCTAAACCACCCGCACCTCCCGGACTTCCCGCATCCAAGCCCAATGTCCATGATTGGTGCATCGTAGGATGTCTAGGGGTTCCCCATGATGTCAACCTCCGGTTACGTCAAATGCATGCATGGCACACATTCGGGTGTCCTGGTCCGCCGTCACCCATGTACGGGTCGGACTAACATTAGGTGTGTCTAGGGTCATAGATGAGTCCGTGTGTTTTCCTTGTGTGGTTTGTTTTGTGTGATTTGTTTGCATGGTTTGTGTGTCGTTTGTTTGTCTGCATGTGTCTTGTACAAGCTCGTTGTCATTCTATTATGAGTAAGAGGCGAGTGGACTCATTCGATGAGTATGGGATCGGTTCTACATCTATACCCGGATCAGTCACCTACATGGACTCAGCGGTGATTCCTAGTGAGTCTTCGAGCTGCTTCCTTCCCTTTGCGAGTGCCCCACCCGAAGTGTCCACCTCTAGCCCTTGGCAGCTTGTGCATATCGAGTATATATGGAATGAGCAGGTGCCAATCACTTGGAGTGGAGCATACCCGCGCTACTTGGCACGGTGACGGATCCGCCGGAGTACTCGAGCATCCATACCCCTACTCAACGGGGTCGAGTTCCTCCCACCCGAGGAGAGTTGATGGGAATCGACGCCAAGCATGTACTTTTTCTTTTTACATTTATGTCCTTTTAGTTTGTGTTTATATCCTTGGGAAATTATGTACGCAATTGTACGGCTTTGTAAGCCAATGCGTCATTCCCACGGATTGTGTGGGTTTCTATGTAATTTGTCAGTAGGACCAGCAAGGGGCCCCCCAGCCCTTTCCCATTGGTCCATGTCATCCATGTGGGGCTGGTCAACCATCGCCATCTAGAAGGGTTGAATGCCATTTGACCACATGGGAGACAAGTGGCTTAATTAGTCCAAGGTGGGTTACCTACCTCACCTACCCATTCAACCCCATTAACCATGGTCAAGGGGGCGCCCCTCTCCCCTTAGTATTTTATTAATTTTTGTGTGTCATTCACACTTAATCCCAGCCCTCCATTCCCCACCCCTAGATCTAATGGTGTAGATTAGATTTGACACATGGCATATAAAAGGTTGTATTTTCCATTTGTTAGCATTAATGAAGAGAAAATTGTTGGAAAATCAAGAGTGTTCTTGAGCCCCCCCTCTCTCCCTCTGGTTTCTCTCCTCCAACCTCCAATTCTAGAGTGATTTCTATCTTCTATCCCCTCCCCTCTATCTCCGGTGATCATCTGTGCTGCCGCCACCGCCGTTCGTGCTGCCTTCGAGCCGCCGCGAAACCGTCTTCGGTATTCTGTCCTGCTGGATAGAGGTGTCTTCCACGAATTCCTGCTACCAGCCACGGCCTCTTCGTGGTCTGCAATTTTTATGGTGTGTTCCTATATTCCACCCCATCATCCAAAAAAACATTCAGGTCCAAAATCCCTCGTTTAGTATTTTTCCATTTTCGTGCATCTTTCACTCCCAGATCTATTTTGTCTCTATCTACAGTGACAGCAGCCCTGTGTTTCTCACCTTCGACCCTCTTTTTGATTTTTCCAAACCCTCCCAATTTTACTGGGAGTTCTGTCCATCATCCCCTACATCTAACATTTTTCTTGATTTTTGATCCGCCATCTATCCATTTTTCACAATTCGTGTTCTATATCAGCTATAGTGCTTTCAGCCCAGTTCCAGATCCGACCCACTGTTAGTGAAAAACTCCTATCAATTCGTCTCCATATCTAAACTTGTCCAAACCAGTTTTGCCATTTTTCTAGCTCACTTTCCCACAACTTTCATGAAGCAGTCAAAGTCTGAATCCAAGGTGTTCATAGAAGTCAAAGGCAGTTCTCAGAGAATAGCCCTGCAGATCTGAGTGTTCAGCTACTGTACAACAGGAAGTTGTAAATTCATTAAATCTCAGATCCGTGCAGATCCAGGCTAGATATCTAGGCCTAGGTTGAAGGATTTGAAGTTAGATTTCCAACGGCGCCAGTCTCGTGTTGATCCGACATCGGGGCTGATCGCAGCGCCCATTCTCGCCAGGACGCGCGCTGAAAACCAGAAGCTGCAGATCCGTGGCCGGTTATTCCGACCGGTGCCGAACGGAGCCGCCCGGCCTCCGGCCGACAAACCAGCGTGCCTCCACTCCAGGGATCTCTCATTCAGGCATCCACAACCACAGCGGTGCCACCGGGTCCACACGGCCCCTCCGGACAGCACGTGGGTGATGCGCTCGACAGTCGTCGTTTAAAAATGCCGTGCCACACAAATTTATAACCGCACTCACTCACTCGAATGATGTTGAAAATATGAGTACAGTGGTGAATACGGGTCGATCCCACGGGGAGAGAATAGTTGATTTTAGCTCAAGTTGGAAATACCCTTATGTTTTGAACAGCAAATTTTGTATTTGGAGTGCGATTACAATTAACAGAAATGAAATTACAACTTGAAAGAACAAGATATAAGTGCAAGAAATTTAGCCAATGAATTGAAGAATGCCGTCGTTTCCACGCCGAGCCTTTGATGAAGATCGCTCTGCCTTGGAAGTCGACGCCATGATATGAATTGAAGAAGACTTACCACTTCGGGTATGTTTGAAACACTTAAGAAGAACGGATTTGCATATAACAAGTTTGAAGATTTAAGTTTGAAAACATAACAGAATTTCAGTAAAAATAGAGTTTGGAAGAAATTAAATAACTTACAATCTAGATAGAATTAGACAAAGTGGAAAACATAAAAGTTGTAGAGAATTGAAAGATGAAAAACTTTGATGAAGACCATAGAATCAGAAAATGAAAGGAAGTTAATGAAAAACTTGAAAAACTATGACCTATTGGTTCGGATGAACAGTAACTGACAGAAAAATAGCACGTTAACAAATTAATTCTAGAGCTCAAACTAAGAAGAATTGGACAAAGTGCAAGAAGAATAAAACTTAGATCTACAAGAGAGGAACAACTCTTATGAAGAACTCAGAGTTATTTGAGTACTAAAAAGACTTCAAAATGAAGAAATGGCAGAAGATATCACCACGGATGAACAGTAATCACATAAAACAGCACTTAAGAAAATTAGTATTAACTCTATGAATTAGGAAGAATTTGAAGAAATGCTAAACAGAGACGTTGAAGAACACTTGAAAACAAATAACTTTCGTGAAGAACTCAAATTGAAATGAAGAACATAACAATGAGAAATAAGGCTATGAAAATACTGAATTTCAAAATGAAACTTGTATTGAAATGACTTCAACTTACAACTTTGACTTCAAAAGCTTGGAAAAACACAACTCCAACAATCAAAAACTTCAAAAATACAAAGAACAACATTACATTACAAGTGATCCATAGCTAGCTCTCTCCCTAACTCAACCTTCACAACTTAACAACTAACTACCCACACTTACAAATGAAGGCCCTTTATATAGGGCAACACATAACACCCCTTTACATGTGAACACTTGGCCAATATGAACAACCCAAATGGCTGCTATTTTGACCCAAAATATGGGCTGACATGTGCTGCACACGTTTTGTAATTTTCTGGAATTTTTTCTGCAATTTTCTGGGCTTTTTATTGGCCTTTTTCTCTCCCATTCTCTCTCTTTCTCTCTCCTGGCTCCGGATGCGCCCGCCGTGCGCCGCGTCTCTCTCACGCGCTTTTGCGCGCCCGCGTAGACCGTCCGTTGCGCCGCCGTCCTCCGCCTCTCGCCGAGTGGAAAACGCGGGCGCGTGCGCCCGCCGACCTCGTTGACGCGGCGAAGCCGCGTCCTGCCACGACCCCGCCTCCGCTGACCGGGGCCCCGGCCGGCTTCCACGAACCCCCCTCCCCTTCGCCCCCCTTCGCCTCGTCGCCCGTGCCATTGGCGCGGGCGGGGCGAAGGCGGGAAAAGGGGGAGGCGGTTTAAAATGCTTTTTTTTATTTATATATATATATATATTATATATAATATATATCTATATATATCTTGTATATATTTGTATAAAATGTTTAAAAAATATCAAATAAATTTATTTTCTTTTCTAATTTTTTTCTTTTCTTTTTGAACAACTTCCTGAGCTTTTGGCCCAGTTTAACACATATATTTATTCTTTTTTTTTCTTTTTCTTGGAGCTTTCCTCGAATCGCTTGCCTGCATAAATACATCAAAATTGGTATTAAATTTATTTAATTTCAAAAAATTAAACATTTGATTCAAAATCAATAATAAGTGTGAGAAGTGTATATTTACTATAATTTAAGCTCATAAAAATGTGTATAATGATGAATTAAGATGTAAAAATACACACTTATCACACCCCCCAACTTACTCATTGCTAGTCCCTTAGCAATGCACATAATGAAAAATTTAGGACTACAAAGAGTTTAAAGATATTCAGGCCTCATTTCCAGTTCATCTTTTATAGAGTTAACTAAAGATCAGGATTCTGGAGTAATTACCACAGACTAGCCTTATGTCGGAAATTCTGGTACATGATCAAGAATCTAATCAAAATTCAGTAGCACTTGTGCATGTGTAATGCTAAGTCCACAGTGAAGACAATTGCATCCTCCACTTGCTATTCTGAGCAAATGTCTTTCAATTCAGCACTTCTTACTTAGAGCGTTCAATGCACACTAACTTTTTGTCTGCCTTATTGATATGTCCCTTTTGGGATCACTATATATATATATATATATATATATTCCTTTTCTTTTTCTTTTTCCCTTTTTTTTTCTTTACACACATGATGCTGCACTACCCTTCACTGTTTTACACGAACCTCAACACGTCTTAGGTGAAGTAGGTCCGGTGCCACAGTTCAAAGTTCCCTTTTCCTTTTGACGCGAACCTCAACACGTCTTAGGTGAAGTAGGCCCGGTTACTCAGAATCGGAGCATTTTTCATGGTGCTTTATTTTTTTCTCATACTTTTCTATGGCAGAAAGCTTCTAACATATTTCTTCTTCAGAAAATGCAGAATATCAGACAGTCTGTCTCAAATAACAGAAGGCTTGTCCTTCTTGTTTCATTAGCGTGCAACGTGCTTTTATTTTTTTCTTTGAAAGTGCATCTGAACTTTTAAAGAGATTCTTTAAATCAGTTTCCCATGGCTAGAGTAAATAAATTATCCATTATCCGAGTCTCTAGTCATTTCCATTCTAGAATCACTTTGCATGCGACATGAATCAAGAAATTCAACTCGGGGAAAACTGTTGTTTCACATGACACTTCAAGAAAGTAAAAAAAAATTGTTGAAAGTGTTAGAAATTTTTGAAATTTTTGAATATCTCCCCCCCCCCAACTTAAATGACATTGTCCTCAATGGCATAAACAGTAGAAAGATTAGAGGACATGTAAAGAGATAATATAGTTGGGATGGAAGGATACAACCTGATGGCGGGGTAAAATGACGAGGGCGTCGGTGCAGCTTGGCCTGACAACTGAAAAATAAACATACTAAAACAAGAAATCATATCAGAAGCCAGGAATTAACACAAGGAGTGGGACCCAATGTTCATTTATTTCAAAAGGAATCGACCAATGATGGCAACGTGAGTTACGGAGCCAGATTTCTCGCAGAAATGTCCCCTCAATGTGTGTGTTATGCGAAAGGTGGCCACAACGGGACAATAAACATAACGAATCTTTGGACCAACAAGAGAGAGAAAGTCAATAAAGCACGTCTCCGACTTGACCACTCCACATAGTAGAGTGGGTGCGAGATTAACGGGAGGATGACGTGTCGCAAAGGCTATGGCTAGATGTGATGGTGAGAGATGTAGATCCCTTGCTTTCCAATCCTATAAATACCCCCCCTTCCCACTCGACTGGAGAACATCGAAGTTGTGAGAGTAGAGTCGAGTGAAAAGGTTGCAAAGGGGAGTAGTGAGTGTTGCTCAAGGTTCAGAATGGAGGGTGAATCGAGCTTCAGAGCTGAAGGGGAGTCGTCTCGCTCCTCGAAGAGGAGTAGATCGGGCAGTAGTGCCAGGAGATTCTCTGAAGTTGAAGGACTTGTGAGTGAAAGGACTCTTCCACAACTTGTAAGTGATGCCTTTCATTCCTTTCTTCTTCTCTGTTCTTTCTTTGGAAAGCTTCCCATTTCTCATTTCTGGCTTATGTGCAGAGTGTGATGAAGTCACACATCTCGTGGGAGCTGGTCGTGGCTGCATATCGAGGGCTCCCGGACTTCCAGAAAGCGAGGTTGGACGTGATGGGATTCGGGCCCTTTCTCAGAATTGAGCCACTCAAGATCGACCTTGCTCTGATCCAAGCTCTACGTGAAAGATGGGACCCGGTAAGTAGGGCATTCCTGATGCCGTGGGGGCATATGGTACCCAGCTTGGAAGATGTGGTCCGAATCACGGGCCTCAAAGTGGATGGGGAAGCAGTGACTGGTGTCACCTACGCGGATTACCGTGAAGGTGCCCATAACTTGTTGGGGATGGACTTAGATAATCGGAAGAACAGGTCAGTAGCCAGGGCATCGATCATGGAAGCTTTAGGGCTTACTGACATGCGTCCGCGTGATGATGAGTCCATAGAAGAATTTATGGAAAGGGCAGAAAGAAGTGCCCGTGCTATGTATTGTATGGATACCAGCAATTGGGAGCGGACCAAAATGGATCTGAGGAGGTTCCTCCTCTTTCTATTAGGCAAATTGTTGCTGGGGTCCAAGGGAGACAGTATCCACTGTCATTTCTTAGAACTGCTCGTAGACTTGGAAAGAGTAGGACAATACGCCTGGGAAGCTGCTGTGCTGGCACATCTGTTTACAAGTCTGTCGCAAAGGACAGACAAAGAGATGACACTAAATGGGTTTAAGCCTTTAATCCAGGTAATGAAAAAAAAAATTTGTTTTTATTTTCTGATTTTTGTTTGTGTTTTCATCAATGACACATGATGGTGTAGCTGTGGAGCTACTATTACCTTCCAATGGGGAGGGCTCGACACTGTCGACCACTGACGGTCCCTCTAGCGAGACGGTGGCAACCCATCATGAGCACTGCACCTTTACCCTACCAACTGATGGTGTTCAGGCGAGAGTTGCAAGAGTTCCCTGCAACGATGGTAGGATAATTGTTTTCTCATTTTTTTTATTTTGTCATTTATTTCATTTTTTTAACTGAGAAGATACGTGCAACCCATTAAAGGTGAACTGGAGGCCTTTCATGAACATGGTCGATGTTGACCAGCCTTGGGTAATTGGAAGCCGCGCCCGATTCGGACGGGACCTCTGGCTCCATTGCTTAAATGAAATCGAGCCCCTCAGGCTGCGATTAGCTATGCGGACCTTAGGGCTGGCTCAAGAATGGGTGGATATGACCATGTCACCTAGCGTCGGAAGGCAGACGCGTGGACCAGCCACCTGTGTTGATTGGAGAGTGCGCTTCCCCGAACAATATGAAGATTGGCAATGGGGCGGCACACTCGTGGAATCTCAAGCACAAGATAGCGATGATTACCTACGCCTCTACAGAGCAATGTATGCAGAAAGGCTCCAGCCTAGAGGACTTGTAGAGGTAAGGAAACAATGTTTGTATCTTCTACATTTTGTTGTTTTTTTAAAAAGAAAAAAAATTTCTTTCTTTGTTTGTGAACTCAAAAGCCATAACTGTAGGATGTCCGTGATACTATAATAACGAACTTACGAGCTCGTCTGGCGGACACGGAGCAAGAGCTGAGTGATACCAGAGCGGCTCTAGGTTCATCAGTAAGTATTTCAGTACATATTCCGGGTAGGCTTTGAGATTCAGGGCGCTAACCACTTAATGTCACCACATGTGCAGCGTGCTCAGCTTGATGCAGTTTCTTCGGCGATGGGAGCAGATGGTGTTTCTTCCAGTCTATGGATTCCCACATCAGAGCTGGATCAACTCCACGAGCAACTTGCTCATGTCACACAACGGGCTGCAGAGGCAGAAGGGATGCTTTCTGCACAGGTGAGAGGTTCACCATTTACTATCCCTTGTTCAAGTATTGCCCTATGCCTGAGATGATATGTGTGGCAGGAGAAAGAAACACAAGAGGCACTCACAAATGCCACTCAGAAGGAAGCGAGAATAACTGAGCTGGAAGAAGAACTACAGCGTCGTCCAGATGAAGATTCTTCAAGGGACACTGTGGAGTTGAGAATCACCCTTCAATTAGAAAGAGAAGATAGAGAGAGAGAACGGGCTGAGAGAGAACAGGACAGAGATAGAGAGAAAGCCAAGAGATCGGCCGAGAAAGAGGAAAAGAGGGCCCTGGAGGCCCAACTTTTTGAATTGAGGACTAGTCTCGGCCTAGCCGAGCAATGGCTGAAGGATGGCGAAGAACGCTATCGAAGAGCACGAGAGCGTGGCTTTCGTGTCAGTAGCTTCTTTGCTGCCCCCTCAGATCGGCGTCCATAGTACGGTAGTAATACCGCTGCTCTCGGCTTGGGAATACCCTCTAGAGAATCTTGCCCCAGAGAGCGGCAAGACAAGTAATGTGAAGAAAGAAGGTGGATTCCGATGTAATCTCTTTGTTTGCTTTTGTGTGTAATAAAATACTTTTTGCTTGGCTCTCCGTTGTCCTTATCTCTCGAATCCCTAAACACAGCTAATTTCCCACAACAATTTATTACCACACAAAAATCACTTAGGTTGCCTCCTAAGAAGCGCTAACTTTTATGTCGTCAGCCAGACACCATGTAGCTCATTAGCTCATTAACCAACGCGTGGCATTAAGAATGAGCCACCACGTGATCTTGTCTTCCTTCAAATTCCAGCCCTTAATCCATTGGAAGACAAGAGTAGACATGTACGGACCGGGGCTAGAAAGAGGCAGGACTCGCACATGATTGTTTGTAACATTAACCCTGTGTGCGATCCAGTTTTCAGCTTTAGATATCAAAAAATGATCTATGGCCAATAATTTGTCAAGATCAAGGTATAACCCTTGCATAATATTAATCCATCGGTCCCCTTCACCTGTATCGTCCCTCCTGATGACCTCTTTATTGACTACTTCCTCCTTGGGAACTTGGTCATCGAACGGTGGCTTAGGGATAAGAGTGTCATTATTAGCCACAGTCTTCCCAGTAACAGCCTCATGTGTTAGAAGGGTACTAATCAACTTGTCTTCCTGATGGGGAGTTAAATCAAAAGTGAATATTGTTGGTCCATCCCCCTCAGGTCCCAGAATGTCATATTGAAGAGGCTCATCTGGCAGGGGTAGCACGAGCCCAGAATCAAATTGATCCAATGATTCAAACATGAGGGGATCGGGCTCAATGGGTAGATCAAATTTGAAAGTTTCTAATAAAACCCCTTTATCACACTCATCATTTAATAGAATATTGTGAATCAAATTTCCCAATAATGAAGTGGGAAGATCAAATGTAAATTGTTCCAGCTCGGCCCCTTCATCAAAGGTAAGATCAAATGGGAATTTTTCAAAGACGGAGCTTTCATCATACTCATCACTCACCTGAAGATTCTCAATCAAATTTTCCAAAAATGGGGTTGATAGATGAAATATAAACTTTTCGAACAAGGCCCCATCATCAAGTTCTTCCAAGGGAGGAGAATTAAGTTCCACTAAATCAACATGATTATTAATCATAAAGCAATCCTCCTCGACATGTAGATCCTCAATTAAGTTGTTTGGGCCACTAATTTTCTCAGTGATATTCTCAATCTCAAAACATTCATAGAATGGGGTGATGATATCAATAGGATCATTTGTATTCTTTAATTCATCCCCTAATTCCGTACCTTCCTTCATCATGGTATGGCTTGCGCACTCCCCCTCACTCCCAATAATGATATCTTGAGCCAAACTGCCAGGCATCAGATCATCATCATCATCATTCACGTATCGAGGGGGTTGGTTGAATATTGACGAAGGGTCATGGTAAATAGACTGAGAGTACACGCTTTGAGCTTCAAAGTAGTGGCCCGGTGAATCACCCTTAGTATTGACATTGAGTCCGAAATCGGGGTGAGATGAGTTGAGATGAAGTTGAGTATACATGGGCTGCTCGTGAATTGCTTGGGGTAGAGGTGTAGACAAATGGGTTTGGATTATTGAATCCATCCAAGGCAAATTTGTGTGATTACTCCAGCCAAGATTATCATCATCTGCAACATGCTCGAGCTGAGAGAATCCTAGGGAATTTTGGACCTGTGCTTGGATGACGGGAGAGAGTCGGGCTATAGTAGGGCATTCACTCACATGGTGAGTGCGACTGGCACAGAATTCACACACTTCCATGAAAGTGTAGATTGGGTTTTCCGCCTGTTTGACATGTCCTACAAGTTATTGATGAGATGAGATAGAGGCACGATTTATTAAATTTTCACTCAAAATCTCAAATAGATCATATGCCTCATCTTCACTTTTGCTTAAAAATGCCCCTCCACAATATATGTCCACCATCTGCCTATCAAAATTGGATAACCCCTCATAAAATGTAAAGATAATTTGCCATCTGGGCAACCCATGATGTGGGCATTGACTTATTAAATCCTTCAATCTCTCCCATGATTCATGAATTTGCTCTCCCGGACGTTGAGTAAATCCTGTAATCGCCCTTCTCATCATGTTGGTTCGGCCTGTGGGGTAAAATTTTTTCAAAAATTCTAACTGCATATCTTCCCAAGTCCTGATAATCTTTCGAAAACTCCTTAACCAACATTTTGCTTTATCTTTTAACGAGAATGGAAATAAAATTAATTTAAGGGCATCATCATTAAAATTCTGAATTTTGATCAGTGAGCAAACTTCTAGAAAATCATCTAGATGCCTATAAGGATTTTCATTGAGATTCCCATAAAAAGATGGGAGCATCTGGATGAGACTAGGGCGAATCTCATATTGATCAACGTGAATATCGGGGAGTTGAATACAGGTGGAGGGCTGGTAAGAAGAAGGATAAAAATGCTCCTTCATAGGCGTGGGTTTCCCTCCAAGATGAATGGCCATAAAATGAATTTTTTTTTTTACATTTTTTTCTTAAGTATTTCAAATTATATATATTTTTTTTTTCAATTTTTCAAAACTTTTTTTTTATGCAAACACAAACAAGTTAACACAAATTATCCTAATGACCTAGATGCGACTCAGACCTACAAATGTGGTTTCACAAAGTGATTAAAATGAACTTAAATTTACCCTCAGTATGTCCACCGGCCAGGTAAGGGGTGGGGAAGTGGGAGGTTCCCCCTACTTTCGTAGGGACCTTATTATACAAAACCACAATCCCGCTTAAGGCGTTTGCCATCCGACCGTCTTGCCTTAGACACCAGTTTTCATAAGAGGATAAACCTAAATATCACAGGAATCACAGTGTGATCCTAGGGCCAACGTCTACTGGCTTTTATTAAGACCTAGGTAATGCAGAGATGCAAGGAAATTGTGATTTTCGGGCTAAGGGAGGGTGATGAAATCCCCACCTTATCTTATTAGGGGTGTTGCCCTTAAAGTATTTTGAAATGAAAATGCACACCACAATTTCAAACAAGGGGTTCTTTATGCAAAATGAATGCCAGACTGGGATCAGTAGAACGTACCTTGCCCCTCGCGATCTTCAAAATGCAATGCAGAAATTAAACAAAGATAAATTCTAAGCTAAATGATGCATGACCTAGAGCATGAAAGTGTAGTTTCTACTCTTGCAATGAGGTCTTTTATTTGGTACAAATGAAGATTTTTTTGTTTTTATTTTTAGTTAATGAACCTAACTAACCAGCATGAAAATTTTTCTTTTGTTTTGATTGTTTTTGTATTTTTATAGAGTTTTCAAGAAATTTTCAGATTTTTGTAAAAAAAATTTCAGAAAGTGGAAAGATAGAACATGTTTCTTGATTTCAGCCCTTTAGCAATGCTGCCGGGCTTTCAACAACGTTTCATAACCATAGGATTTCATGTCCGATCTTCCGCTTTCTTTGATTTTCAAATTTTTTTCTTTGTCCTGCACAAGTAAAAAGAGCAAAATGAATATTCACATATATACACCAAACACAAGAATATCCAACTAGCAACATAATTCACTCCCCGGCAACGGCGCCAAAAATTTGATGCGCTCGACAGTCGTCGTTTAAAAATACTGTGCCACACAAATTTATAACCGCACTCACTCACTCGAATGATGTTGAAAATATGAGTACAGTGGTGAATACGGGTCGATCCCACGGGGAGAGAATAGTTGATTTTAGCTCAAGTTGGAAATACCCTTATGTTTTGAACAGCAAATTTTGTATTTGGAGTGCGATTACAATTAACAGAAATGAAATTACAACTTGAAAGAACAAGATATAAGTGCAAGAAATTTAGCCAATGAATTGAAGAATGCCGTCGTTTCCACGCCGAGCCTTTGATGAAGATCGCTCCGCCTTGGAAGTCGACGCCATGATATGAATTGAAGAAGACTTACCACTTCGGGTATGTTTGAAACACTTAAGAAGAACGGATTTGCATATAACAAGTTTGAAGATTTAAGTTTGAAAACATAACAGAATTTCAGTAAAAATAGAGTTTGGAAGAAATTAAATAACTTACAATCTAGATAGAATTAGACAAAGTGGAAAACATAAAAGTTGTAGAGAATTGAAAGATGAAAAACTTTGATGAAGACCATAGAATCAGAAAATGAAAGGAAGTTAATGAAAAACTTGAAAAACTATGACCTATTGGTTCGGATGAACAGTAACTGACAGAAAAACAGCACGTTAACAAATTAATTCTAGAGCTCAAACTAAGAAGAATTGGACAAAGTGCAAGAAGAATAAAACTTAGATCGACAAGAGAGGAACAACTCTTATGAAGAACTCAGAGTTATTTGAGTACTAAAAAGACTTCAAAATGAAGAAATGGCAGAAGATATCACCACGGATGAACAGTAATCACATAAAATAGCACTTAAGAAAATTAGTATTAACTCTATGAATTAGGAAGAATTTGAAGAAATGCTAAACAGAGACGTTGAAGAACACTTGAAAAAAAATAACTTTCGTGAAGAACTCAAATTGAAATGAAGAACATAACAATAAGAAATAAGGCTATGAAAATACTGAATTTCAAAATGAAACTTGTATTGAAATGACTTCAACTTACAACTTTGACTTCAAAAGCTTGGAAAAACACAACTCTAACAATCAAAAACTTCAAAAATACAAAGAACAACATTACATTACAAGTGATCCATAGCTAGCTCTCTCCCTAACTCAACCTTCACAACTTAACAACTAACTACCCACACTTACAAATGAAGGCCCTTTATATAGGGCAACACATAACACCCCTTTACATGTGAACACTTGGCCAATATGAACAACCCAAATGGCTGCTATTTTGACCCAAAATATGGGCTGACATGTGCTGCACACGTTTTGTAATTTTCTGGAATTTTTTCTGCAATTTTCTGGGCTTTTTATTGGCCTTTTTCTCTCCCATTCTCTCTCTTTCTCTCTCCTGGCTCCAGATGCGCCCGCCGTGCGCCGCGTCTCTCTCACGCGCTTTTGCGCGCCCGCGTGGACCGTCCGTTGCGCCGCCGTCCTCCGCCTCTCGCCGCGTGGAAAACGCGGGCGCGTGCGCCCGCCGACCTCGTTGACGCGGCGAAGCCGCGTCCTGCCACGACCCCGCCTCCGCTGACCGGGGCCCCGGTCGGCTTCCACGAACCCCCCTCCCCTTCGCCCCCCTTCGCCTCGTCGCCCGTGCCATTGGCGCGGGCGGGGCGAAGGCGGGAAAAGGGGGAGGCGGTTTAAAATGCTTTTTTTTATTTATATATATATATATTATATATAATATATATGTATATATATCTTGTATATATTTGTATAAAATGTTTAAAAAATATCAAATAAATTTATTTTCTTTTCTAATTTTTTTCTTTTCTTTTTGAACAACTTCCTGGGCTTTTGGCCCAGTTTAACACATATATTTATTCTTTTTTTTTCTTTTTCTTGGAGCTTTCCTCGAATCGCTTGCCTGTATAAATACATCAAAATTGGTATTAAATTTATTTAATTTCAAAAAATTAAACATTTGATTCAAAATCAATAATAAGTGTGAGAAGTGTATATTTACTATAATTTAAGCTCATAAAAATGTGTATAATGATGAATTAAGATGTAAAAATACACACTTATCAGTGGACCCCACCGTCACTAATTCGGGTGTTGCCGAATCAACGCGAGAAGCTGCCCGTCAACCCGAATTCGGTCCTCCCGGGCCCAGTTGTGTAGCCCCTTACCTCCCTGCATGGAGTGGGCGATATTCATTGTTGTCATCATTGTGTAATATTTATCCCGGGAGTACGAGTTTCGGCCGGGTCCGTCTTCCCCACGCCGAGCGCGTGGAGGTATCGCATTCACTCCCTTACTTGGCATTTTACTTACTTCATATATATTTGTTTATGCCGCTGCTAGAGAGCATGTGTAGGGATATCTAGCTCGCTGTATCTGTTCATTACCGCTGCTGCGAGAGAGTGCGAGACCGTCCCGTGACCCGATCCGGGCACACGAGAGAGCCGATCACCCTAGCTCATTGCCGGTTTCTCAACCGCGCACGTCCGACGCTTCCCTCGTTAAGGGACAACCGCGAGCTTGTCGTGTCCGTGGTCCCGTCCCGCATCAAGAATCACCCTATCTTTTATATGGTAAACCCAGTTAGTTAAGTTTTATTCCTGTTACTGGTGTTGTTTATGTATACACAGAGATTTCTGGTAGATTTCATGTTTCTTACGCATTTAGAACTTATTTTAAACATAAGTTAATTTCTTGCCAAAATCATATACTTTGTATTAAACACATGTTTCAAAAGTAAGATGAATGTGGTTCACTATGGATTTCCTTACTGATTCTCTTCTCATCTATAGAGTCATTTTCATAAGTACATGGCATATATCCCGGTATATGATCATTAGTTACACCTATGCACATTAGGCACACAATCTTAGACTTGATAACCTCTCCTTTGGATATTCCTTCCAACGGACTAGGAAATCTTGTTTCAAGGCCTCCGTAATTCTCAATGAGTCTGGGATTCCCTCCAGGACGTCGAGTTGGTTGTACCGTTAAAGCCCATTGTCTAGAAAGCACTTATACCGGTGTTTTATATTTCTGGAACTTAGCGGCCTTCTGGTTGACCGCTAGAGTCTGATAGTGGCCGTTCACTAGACTGCTAACAGATCCTAGACGGTTCTTTCTTTCACCGCTAAAGACTCCAGATAATCTATTTTAAATATCGAACAGTCTTGTCCTTAACAGTCCAGAACTAGACCGCTTTATCTATGAAACGACCCAATAAACGATCGCTATTTTTATGAGTATAGATTAAACCGAGGTTTGACCCAAGGGTTAATATTCTTATGATCCTAGATAGTCCAATTGATTATCTGGAACCTGTCACATTATTCCATAAATACCTAAGTAAATTGTGAAAGTTGAGAAATGTACCGTTATGCTACCGATTTATTTCTACGGCATAACCTAGTTATCAATGTGTTTATTGAAATCTTATTCTCAATAGAAGCATTCTTATTTTTGGAACTATCATTGAAATTGTACAATCTTGGCCACATTATTGTTATATACGTGGAAATATCTTGATTTATACTTGAAGATGCAGTTCGAGCACTGATTGTGTTCAAGGGATCTATGTTAGTCCCCTCGGCTGATTGTCGGAAATATACTATATAAACCATGGGGTATGATGGTACTGGCGTCGTATTGCCCTGGGAGTACTTTCTTTATAAATAAGTGAAATATCCACGGGATCCACATAAATTCACTAAGTACTTGCTCTTAAGCGAAAGGTACTTAAGTGCGTGTTACATGACTTGCTAGTACATTATTGTTATATTATTGTTCATGAAAGGCCATTGTTACATTCTTGCTAGATTACACTTGAATTGAGCAAGTATGATTTAATCGCATTATACTCAATTCATATTCTCGTATCTCAAGCTTGATCATATCTTGTTACTTTGGCTTTAATCGTATGTTTGATCGTATTTGCATAATTTTATCTTGATCTTTAGAGCTGAGACATTAATTACTTTAACATTGCCAATCATGCTGATGCGAAGATATCTACTAGGTAAGTGTGATCATTACCTATTTTCCAATCTTTTCGGAAGTACCAGTGGGTCAGATTCGGATTCGGGTCATTCCAGTGATGGGTCCGAGAGCGATTAAAGAGTGAAGACTTAAGAAGTTCAAAGTGTCTAGATTGAGTCTATATAATTTTGTCTTATTGAGTCTAGCAAATTTAAGAAAGTCAATGTCTCATGTACTTCAATTATGGCTGTTATTATTAATAAAGTGAAGGTTTGAGTAAGTTATTGTGCAATTACTTTATGTGATTGTTTTGCGCTCTGATTATTCTTGCTTGCAAGAGGCTTACCATGCCGGCTGTTCGCGTTCCCGATTATTTTCGCTGCATTATCTCAGGGCATGACATATTATGTTTAATCTATTTAAGAAATCTTTATTCCTTATAATTTTTATCCGGGTTGCTACACGCATTTACTAGGGGAATGAGGAGATTTGATGAACCGTCTGCCTCAGTAGAAGAACCTACCAAAGAAATGAACTTGGAAACCGAGGAAAACCCTAGGATTGTCCTCATAAGCAAAAAATTTCTGCCATCTGAAGAAGAGGCACTTATTCAAGTTCTCCAGGAGTACGTATAAGGACACGTTTGCATGGAGTTATGAGGATATGCCAGGACTGGACCCTGTGCTAGTCGAACATCGCTTAACACTTAAGCTAGGGTCTATCCCGATAAAACAAAGGTTAAGGCGTTTCCACCCACACATGGCACTAAAGATGAAAGAAGAAGTCGATAAGCTCCATAAGGCTAGGTCCATTAGAGTCATCCTCTATCCCAATTGGGTGGCTAACATTGTCCCGGTTATTAAGAAAGACGGAACGGTAAGGATTTGCATAGATTTTCGAGACCTTAACCGCACGTGTCCTAAGGATGACTTCCCCCTTCGTCACATAGATGTTTTGATTGATAATACGACAGGGTTTGAGACTCTCTCCTTTATGGACAGCTTCTCAGGTTATAACCAGATTTGCTTGGCTGAAGAGGACCAAGAGAAGACTTCTTTCACTACACCTTGGAGAACGTATTGCTATGTGGTCATGCCATTTGCACTTAAGAACACTGGAGCCACCTATCAAAGGGCTATGATGGCCATTTTTCATGATATGATCCATATTTATATAGAGGTGTATGTTGATGACTTGGTAGTGAAATCAAGGATAAGGATTGAGCATCCTGGGTTCTAGCCAAGGTGCTTCAAAGGGCGCGAGAATACCAATTGAAGATGAACCCCAAGAAGTGCGTGTTTGGTGTTTCGTCGGGCAAGTTGCTTGGATTCATTTTTAGTAAAAGGGGTATTGAGATTGATCCTAACAAGGCGCGGGCAATACGAGATATGCCTCCTCCCAAGAATTTGAAGGAAGTTCGAGGATTGATCGGGAGGTTGCAATTCATTCACCGATTTGTCTCCCAGCACTCACAAAGGTGTAGGCCGTTCTACGAGCTTACTAAACCGGGAGTCAAGTTTCTTTGGGATGACAAGTGTCAGGCGGCCTTTGACGGATTGAAGGACTATCTAGCCAATCCTCCTATCTTGAGGCCACCTATTCTCGACAAATCGCTTGTTCTTTATATTTCTATCCTGGATGACTCGGTTGGAGCTGTCCTCGTGCAAGTTGATGAAGAAGGTAAGGAGAGGGCAGCCTACTACTTGTCTAAGCTTCTCAATCCCTATGAGCAGAAGTATACGGCTATGGAGAAAACTTGTGTTGCTCTAGTTTGGGTGGTGCAGAAATTAAAGCACTACTTCTTAGCTCACGAAGTCCATCTGATTGCTCATATAAATCCTATTAAATTTCTTCTTGAAAAATATGTTCTCACCGATAGGTTAGCACGATGGCAAAGCTTCCTTTCTTAGTTTGATATTATCTACATTCAGCAAAAAGTGATTAAAGGCTATGCCATAGCAGAACATCTTGCTCATCACCCTCTCCCTAGATTTGATCATGTCCGCTCAGAGTTTCCAGATGAGGAACTAATGTCCGTCAACCAACCATCAGATCCCATGTCGACATTACATTTTGATGGAGCTCTGAACTCTCATGGCAAGGGGATCGACATTGTTCTCCTATCACCCAAGGGAGTCACCATTCCACAAGCCTTTTAGCTTGCATTTCCTGTTACAAATAACATAGCAGAATACGAGGTGCTTCTGGCTGGATTTGAGGCCGCCCATCTATATGGTGTCACCCAATTATGGGTTGTAGGTAATAGTCAGCTTATTCTTCACCAAGTGCTCACCAAATGCCACACTCTCGATCCTAAGCTTAAACCCTACCAAGAACTTGTTGGGTGCAATATGGGATCTAGAGGGGGGGGGGGTGAATAGATCCCCTTATAAAAATTATGCCCAATTTAAAAACTCGCGCCTACTATGCTCAAGTTAAAGACCACACACTCAGATTCATTGGAAAACACAGAATATGAATGAACCAATCGATTAGATGAAAACTTATACATGACCAATATCAAGCACTTAGCATATAAGGAACCTACACACTATTCATAACTACTCTCGAACACCTAGCATATAGAGTACCTACGGTTCAGAAACTGCTCGCACTACAACTTATGAAACAGGTAGAAGGCAGGGATCAAGCACATAAACAAACCACATGGCACAAACAATTTTTAGGTGGTTCCGTCCGCACCAAGCATACCTAAATCCACCCCCCACTCAACCCGAGTGAGGATTCCACTGATACACAGCTTAAACCGCTGAGCAACACAGCTTGCTACACCGCTGAACCTCACAGCTTGCTGCTACAAACCCACTGAGCCTCACAGCTTGCTACTACAAACCCGCTGAGCCTCATAGCTTGCTACACGGCTGAGCCTCACAGCTTGCTTAGACAGCTGAGCCTCACAGCTTGCTATACCCGACCTCTAAACAGAGTATTAGCAGAACCTCGTAGAAATGAAAACAAACCAAAAGAACAAAAGAACAAAACAATGGCTTGGATTTGATCCAGAGGCCAAACACACAAACACTTCTTCAATATCTCCAGCTACACTCAACTCTCAAGACCTCTCTCTTTCTTTTTCTCTTCTTCTTCTCACAGTCACTCTCTCTCACAAAACTCCTTCGAGGTGGGCTACTCACTCTTCTCTCTTTTTCTCTTCAGCTATTATCTTTCTAGCTCTTTTCTTCAACTGCCCTTCTCTTCTTCTTCTTTGGAGAGTCTTCTTGTTCCTCTCTTTCTCTAACAGATATCCTTCGAACACGTGCTGCTCACTCTTCTCTCTTTCTCTTCTATTCTCTTCGTAGCACTCTTGTGCTTGCAGCTCTTCTTCTTCCTTGCACAGCTCTCTTCTTTTCTATCATCGAAGGTTCCATATCCTAGGAAGAGTGGCCACTGATTGGCCCAGAGAAGATGAAGTACGATGGCCTCTGATTGGCCTGCTAATAATATCCATGCAGTACACCCACGTAGGAAGCTTTCTTCCTAAGGCAGGAGGTATTTCAGAATAAATGTTCTTCATGCATATTATGATTGGTCTAACTGGAAAGGTTGGAAATATTCTTCTCCAGGTGTCCTATGAAAAAGATGCCAAGAATATCTTGGATCACATGCCAAATCATTGACCTTCAAGCTGGACATGTGGCGGACACAAAATTTCTGTAATTTAGCCTTCAAAGCTATTTGTCAACCTTAGCGGGCTATTTTTCACCTTTATCATGCTATTTGTCTACCTTAGGAAGCTATTTGTCACCCTTAGCTTCCTAACTTGTCGCCTTCTTCTGCCTTAGCCTTTTTTCTTCACATGTCACCCTTGTCGATCTATTATACACCCTTATTGAGTCATTTGTCAGCCTTGTCGAGTGTTTGTCTGCCTTACCCATACATTTATCACCCTTAGGCCAGTGAGCCATTGCCTTACATATTTTCCACTTCTGCCTTGGCTGTCGCCTTAGCTATTTGTCACCGTTAGCTGGCCATATATTACTCCTAGCAGTCCATTTGTCACCCTTAGTCGACCATTTGTCACCTTTGTGGCTGGTTGACTGTTGACTCCAATGTTGACTGCTTTGTGTGAAAAGGTATTGAAACAGCATGTTGACTATTGACTTGGATCTGTTGACCCTGTGACTTGGCTTCTATGAGTCTATTGACTCTGTTGACTTTGTTGACCATGATGACTTGGTGCTTTACTGAGTTGACCATGTTGACCGTGTTGAACTTGTTGACTTCTATGAACTTTGTTGACAATGTGAAGCCTTGAGTCATACTTCCCTTGTATGATAGATGTCCTTGACTGGGTTTGACCTTTGACTGGGTCAATTTGACTGAATTTGAAGTTGAGCTTGAACGAAGTCGACTTGGCCTTCATCCGAAGTCGACTTGACCTCATCTTTTCTTCAGCCTTCAACCCTTTCATTCATTCTTCACCTCACCACTTATTGTTCACCCGTGTAGAGCCATTTGTCACCCTTGTGGCTTATTTGTCACCACTACCTACCCATTTGTCACCCTTAATCTCTTCTGCTGGCGGGTGACCTTCGAGTCAACTCTTGAACCAAAAGGAGTCGACTCTCCTTCTTACATTTCTTCTTCTTTGCTCTTCTTCTCCCGTAAATGCCTATTTGTCACCAGTGGGGACCTATTTGCCACCCTTAACCAGTATTTGTCGCCCTTGTCTGGCCATTTGTCAGCGATAGACTTTTGTGTTTTCTGCTTCCTAATTTTCACTGTTATGGCCAATCCTTTGTCCAAAATTGATCCTATCTATACAAAACTCATGAAGCATGTATTTATGAAGAACATGATTTCATCAAAACATATGAAAGGCTCAAGCATGAATCTTCATCAAAACTGACTTCTCATAGAATATGCATGTATAAAGTGTGCATGACTTATAGTTTTGACATCATCAAAACACAGGGACACAACATTCTCCCCCTTTTTGATGATGACAACACTATGAGTCATTACAATCAAATAGATCAATGTGACAGTCATGAACAAAT
The DNA here is from genome assembly GCA_022559845.1 of Amorphophallus konjac. Taxonomy (NCBI): domain Eukaryota; kingdom Viridiplantae; phylum Streptophyta; class Magnoliopsida; order Alismatales; family Araceae; genus Amorphophallus; species Amorphophallus konjac. The sequence continues at coordinate 150,242,284 of CM040118.1, forward strand.
AGATCAATGTGACAGTCATGAACATGCAACATAAAACATGCATCATCTCCCACAATTAATGACTCACAAACTATTCTCCCCCTTTGACATTATCAAGTCAGATAGTTTGAGAGCACATATGGGATATGGAGATGAATTGAACAAGAAGGCTTTGAAGGAAATCAGCTTGAGCTTACTTCCCTTTTGACAGATGATCAGTACAAAGTAGGAAGACCAAAGAGAGAGCAGAAAGGCAAGCAAACAGGATTGATTTTCAGATAAGCAATTTCAGTAGATAAGAATGAAAGAGTTCTTAATCTGATACTAATCTCATAAATAAGAAATGATTAATTTTCAGACTCTTCCATTATAAATGGCTTATGATAAGTTCCTTATTTAATTGCATGGTTCAAATCTAATAAGTTCAGAGTTTATCAATGAAAGTCCTTTGGAAAAAATGCTGCATTCATGTTTAATAGAGATGAACCAAGTTTTCATATAAGAACCCTGTTTAACCTCCTTTTATCTTACTTATTCAAAACCAACAACTCCTCTAGGAGTTACTAAAATTAGTATTGAGGTTAAACATATTTGACAATTCTGATTTAGTCTTTAGGGTTTCAGCAATTTTTCTTGACATTTGGTCACATTTTCAGATTTTTCTTTTTGGCTCATAATTTTTTTTAAGAGCAATCAAGTATAGTCCACACCTTTTGACTTAAGGGTACACGTTGTTTAGACGTCAGTACCCCTAGTTACTCAGTGAGACTAACTATCTCGCTTCAATTAGAACAGAGATAGCAAGGACACCTCATGACTAAGTCCACTTCATTTCTTTGATGAAGACCTTAGTTTCTTAGTGTAACCTTAGCCATTGCTCTGCCTGAGCATTGAAACATAATTTTATCATGTGTTGCCCTTTAAAATTTTCAGGTTGTTCTATGTTTAAGAACAATACTTAATATAAGTATCTCAACCAAAGATAGCCATTTCACTTAGAACTTTCAGATTTCAGAAGATGTTACAGGACACTACATGTGAAAGCTGGTTAAGGCCTATTAAAGTTGAACACATATATTCTCAAGACATTTATTTATTTTAACTCAATGAACTCATTAAACTCAAACCAGCCTATTATTTTGGACATCATAATCCTGTATAATAGAAGATTCCTAATTCAAAATGTTCAGATTTATGATCATGGTACACAGATTGGAATCTTTCTAAATTTTGGGTGATTCAAGAAGGTAATAAACAGCCAGAGACAATGTAGCAACAAGAAGGTGACTTCAAGTGAAAGCATTCAAGTGGGCAGGCAATAGGCAGAAGGTGACTTCAAGAGTAGGTAACATATGTGAAAGATTTCCAAGGCGACTAGCTTAAGGGTATGGCAATGAAATCCAAGCAAGTAGCAGAGGGTGATTTCAAATGTAGACATAGCAAGAGAGCAAACATCAGATGAACTCGACTTGGGAGGCCTTTTAAGTCAGCTTGAGAATTTTCAGATAAGACTCCCCCTTAGAAAAATGCAGGGAATTTTCAGAAATTGAGATATGTGCAGCTCAACCATTGTTTCAAATCAATTTATTTTAGCTCCCCCTAAGTGTATGCATGCATTTCAAACAATCTTTTTGGAATTTTTGACACAATTGATATACGTGAAAGCAAACAGATGCATATGAGTAAACTATGAAATGCAGGAACTCCCCCTATCTAAATGCACTGAAGACATCAAATGTAACATGAAGACCATGTGGGGAGTATGCTAACATGAAAATGCATCACATATGAGAGCTGCAAATACTGACCCTTGATACTTGGTAGAGGACTTGGTCACAAGAACCACCTTAATGCATAGTGTGTGCTCCCAGACAACATTACTGTCCTTCTTCACACAACCATTTGATATACCAAGTGATCATGCATGAACATGCAAACAACAAATGCAACAAGTTTTTCAAATTAAGGCATGACAATGCAGAATAACATGTGCAGCAGATAAGTCAAGATAATGCATTGTGTGCAAACTATAAGGTTTATGCATTTCAAATTCTCAGCTCCCCCTTTATTATTTAGACATGATAATGCATGAAATCGTAATGAACATATAAACAACTAGATATGCAACTATCTATTGTGCTCATGTGGTCATTTGAGTTATTTGATATTCATAGTTTTGATAATGGTTAAACACTATAAGTCATTGATGTTTTACCACTCTTATATGACTAAACTACTTGATGTTCTTTCATGACAGATATCCCAAGGAATGGAGTGGAGATGGCAAAAGTGAAAGATCAATGATTGCGCCCTCGCACGCGGATTGACCTGCACGGTCAGGTCACGGGGGTCAAGGGGGCAGCGCCCCTTGCGGGGGTTTCCGGGGGCAGAGCCCCCGGAACAAAATTTTGATTATAGGAGCGATATAATCAATAGAAGTCTTCAAGACAGTCAAGGTTGATGCCACAGATGAGAACGAGCTGCTAAAGGACTCAAGCGATGGAGATAAAGGGGTTAACGGACTGACCCAGCATAACCCGAGGTCTGCCCAGCTGGCGGATGACCGCCAGCCCAGGGGCGGTCGACCGCCCCTACCAGCAACTCCCTGTCTGCATGATTCTCAGTGGCGGTCGACCGCCAGCCCAGTAGCGATCGACCGAAAATTCCAGGGACCATCTGTCTGCAGGTTTCTCAGTAGCGGTCGACCTCCAGCTTCCACAGGTCGACCGCCAGCCCCGAGCCAACAAATGTTGACTTTATTTTCCACTTCGAGAAGAGCCCCTTTCCTTGTATTTGTTTAACCCCAAAGTCACCCAATCCCCCATGGATTGTGGATCTGGTCTGGAGGATGTCCAAGGACCATTCAATGGTTATAAAACATACACAAGAAGGGTTGGAAACCCTAAGGCTTACAAGGGAGATCAAGGGAGGCTACAAGGGTGTGTTCAAGGGAGAGGAGTTCGAGTACTGTAGCAGTGAACAGTACTCCGGGAAGAAGTTCTTCATCAAATCCTCAAGTGATTCAAGCTACTTCAAGAGGAGATCAAGCCCAAGCCAAGAGAAGATAAAGCTGCGTCCTTCATCTTCTTCATCATCTCAAGGTGATCCAAAGAAGCTCATTCTCAAAGGAGATCAATTCTGCATCCTTCATCTTCTTCATCAACTCAAAGCGATCCAAGCAAGATCTCTTCACAAGGAAGAAGATACCATTGAAGCATCCGAATCAAGATCCAACAACCTCAGATAAGATTTTTCTTCTTGAGCATATTCAATATCTTGTTTGATGTTTGAGTGTTTTCATATTTGTTCTTTTTCATTTCATACAAATAATTGAAACTGAAGATCATCCCTACCTGTGGTTAGTAGGAAGACAATCGAAAGTTATCCGATCTGCAGTGTTGACGTCCCTACCTGTGGTGAGTAGGAAGGCAATCAGAGGTCTTTTCGATTTACGGTTCAGTGCGTGGCACTAGTGGAGCCTCACCGGATTTGGTGAGGGGTAGACGTAGGACTAGGGATTCAATCTGAATCACCTTAAAATCTCGTGTGTTGTGGTTTGATTGTGCGATTGATTCATTCTAGATGCATGCTTAGGTTCGAATTGGTATATTAGTTACTAATCTTGCCAACCGAATCATAGTGTTCTTCGTTAAGCTAGTTACATTCCGCTGTAATTTATTTTATCTAGCTATATAGAGGGTTACATTGCAAAAAGAGGGGCAGATCTATTCACCCCTCCCCTCTAGATCCGCTATCCACTGTTCAACAAGTGGTATCAGAGCCTAATCTCTCATTATGGGGTCCAACGACCTTGAGGGAAATGGTGGATTTACGTCTAAAGGTTTCTTACCTGAAGGACATTCTGTGAATAGGCCTCCTTACTTTATTGGAACTAATTATCCTTATTGGAAACATCACATGCAGGTGTTCATTCGCGCCCAAGACTACGAACTTTGGCGAGTGATCAGCAAAGGTCCGTATGAGCTTACGGATAATGAGGATTTATGGACCAAAGAATAAATAAGACAATCCACTGTCAACTGGAGTGCCAAACACATCATGCAATGTTCACTCCATCCAGTTGAATTATCAAGAGTGGCTACTTGCGCATCTGCAAAACTAATGTGGGACAAGCTAGAGATAATCTACGAAGGAACCTCTCAGGTACGAGAAACAAAATCCAACATTTTAGTTTCTGAATATGAAATGTTCCGCATGAAGCCTGATGAATCAATTCAAGATATGTATGCTCGATTGACTGTGCTTACTAATAGTTTAACTGATTTGGGAAAGAAATATTCAGAGCAAGAAATTGTAAGAAAAATTCTCAGATCGTTAACTCCAGCATGGCACACAAAGGCTACCGTGGTTGAAGAATCGAGAGATCTCGCAACTACCAAGGTAGATGAACTCATTGGGTCATTGATGACCTATGAGATCAACCTTAAGAACAAAGAGGCTGAGGTGCCTAAGAAAAAGCCCCTAGCTCTTAAAGCAGGACCCAGCGGTCAAGGCACTTCTGCTGAAGGTGAGGATTCGGCAAGTGAGCGAGATGAGGATGACGTAGCCATGCTCACACGTAAGTTCAGAAAATTTCTGAGAAAGGAAGGTAAGAGCTTCATGAGAGGAAGGTCAAAGGTAAGAAATAGTTTCAAATCTAATTCTGAAAACTTTAAGAAATCTGACAAAATCATTTGTTATTCTTGCAACAAACCAGGGCATTTCAAGACTGATTGTCCTGACAGATTCAAAAAGGCTGACAAATGGAAGGGCAAGAAGAAGAACAAGGCCATGGTGTCCACCTGGAGTGACGAGGAAGAAAGTGATGGTGGAACTAGCTCCTCGGACAAGGAAAAAGAAGATCTTTGTCTCATGGCTAGAGGTGATGAAGAAACTGAGGTAAACTCTCCATTTGAAAATTACACACTTGATGATTGGGAGGAAGCATATATACAGCTCATGGAAAAATATGACATGTACAAAAAGGAGAATAAATCATTAAAAAAGAAAATTAACTTCTTTGTGTATGATCATGATATGAATGATAAGAATGCTATACTTGAAACTGAAATTGAAGATCTTAAGAAAATGATTGAGAACTTGGAGGAAGGAAGAAAAGAAATGGCTGACTTGAAAACTGAAAATGAAGATTTGAGAAATGAGATTGATAGGATGAAGCTAAAAATGTAAACCTATGAAAAGGATAGCAAATTGAGCAATGAAAAGCATGAAGCTGTCAAACAAGTCAACACTCAACTTCTTCAAAACATTGAAAACCTACAAAAAGAGTTGAAGGATAAACAACAATCTTTGAAAAAAATTGTGGATGGAAGAGAAAACCTAGATGCATTGCTAGGAACCAGAATGAACTTCAACAAGGAAGGGTTGGGTTTTGAACCTACAAATAAAAGGCCAATTGGGCTAAAAACAATCACATTTGTTTCCTCGTCTGATGCTTCTACCTCAAGAACAACATCCAAAGGAAAAGAAAAGGTTGAAGAAGAAGCCACTGAAATCCCCAAAAAGATTATTCAAAAGCCCAAGAAGAGTCAACCATCCTCACAACACAGGCCAACACCTGCTTGGCCATCAACCGTTCAAGCCGCCAAACAATTTCACACAGGTTGACACTTCCATAGGTTGACACCACCCTATCTTTGGGGCAATTGTGATTTCTGTGTGCATCAATTTCCTAGGTGGCAAAATAATCATTTTCAACCCAAAATCAACCAGTGGCCACAATGGGTTAAGAAGTAAACTTCCTCAAACTCTTACAAAATCCAACAAAGAGCCTCTAAATAAAAAGTGAATGTCAAGGTTAAAAAGAAAAACCAAATCCCTGCTCTAAGCAAACAAAACATGAATGTTAGGAAGGTTTGGATTCCAAAAGAAATGATTTCATGTTTTGAACATCTGAAGAGTTTGATGGGACCCAACTTTGGTTGGGTTCCAAACATCATTGCTTAATTGTTTGTGCAGGAATGTCTTACAGCCATGCATAATAGGTGGTACCTTGATAGCGGCTGCTCAAGACACATGACTAGAGATAAATCAAAATTTTATCTCTTGGAGGAAAAGGAAGGAGGATACGTCACATTTGGAGAGAACAACAAGGGAAAAATCATTGGAACAGGTAATGTAGGTAAGAACCTCTCCAACTCCATTTGTAACGTGCTGCTAGTTGAAGGTTTATACAACCTACTTAGTATAAGTCAATTGTGTGATAAAGGTCACAAAGTGCTGTTTGACTCTCATGAATGTAGAATCCTTGAATCAAAATCTGACAAGGTAAAATTTTATGGTAAGAGAGTCAACAATGTTTACATGATTGACTTAGATGATCCTGCTCATTTAAATCTGTCTTGCTGCACCAAAATCTGAGCTTGCATGGTTATGGCATCGTAGACTAGGACATGCTAGCTACAATGTCTTACATAAACTGTTAAAGCATTCAATGGTGAAAGGGTTGCCTGAACTATCTTTTAAACAAGAAAACAAATTGTGTGATGCATGTGCCCTAGGTAAACAAACAAGAAAATCCTTCAGGGCTAGATCTGCAAACATGTCATCTAAACCACTTAAGCTAATTCATATGGATTTGTTTGGTCCAACCAGAACTGCTAGTTTAAGTGGTAGAAAATATGGATATGTCTTGGTGGATGATTACTCTAGGTTCACATGGATTTTCTTTCTCACACATAAAAATAATACTTTTGATGAGTTTCAGGCACTCTATATGAAGATAAAGTAAGACTGTGAGTTCAAAATCTCCAACATTCAATCTGATCATGGTGGTGAATTTGAAGCTGACTTCTATAATCTTTACAGGGCTGAAGGTATTTCACACCGATTTTCTTCACCAAGAACCCCAGAGCAAAACGGTGTAGTTGAAAGAATAAACCGAACACTCATAGAGATGGCAAGAACAATGCTTGCCGAACGGCAACTCCCAAGGAAATTTTGGGCTGAAGCGGTAAACTCGGCATGTTATATTATCAACCGCTCTATGGTAAGGCCACACACCAAAAAGACTCTTTATGAGTTGCTGAAAGGTAAAAAGTCTTCTCTCACACATATGAAAGTGTTTGGGTCAAAATGCTTCATCCACAATAATGACAGAAGAGATTTAGATAAATTCGAGTCCAAGAGCGATGAAGGTATATTCCTTAGATATTCTGATAGATCTAGGGCTTATAGAATTTATAACATTAAGAGTCAAACTGTGGAAGAATCACCTCCTGTTTCTTTTGATGAATATCATGATGATTCTAACAATGATAACTCTTGTAGGAAAAATGATGAAGACGGGAAATTCCTAAGCATGAAGGAAAATAGTGATTCTTCATAAGAAGAAATAAAAGAAGATGGTGACCTAGCTGAATCAAGCAATGCAAGGGATCAAGCTCCAGGAGAAGGTAGTGATTCTACAAACATTAGAATTCTTAAGGATCATCCTTTAGAAAATGTCATTGGTAGCTTGAATGACCCACCTAGAACAAGGTCACAATTTAAAATTATGGAAGAATTAGATCAACTTGCTCTTGTCTCCCAGATTGAACCCAAGAATGTTGATGAGGCATTAAAGGATGAAAATTGGATAAATTCAATGCAAGACGAGTTAAACTAGTTTGAGAGAAACAAAGTTTGACATCTTGTTCCTAGACCTTCATCACAATCTGTCATAGGCACTAAGTGGGTTTTTAGGAACAAACTAAGTGGGGATGGCAAGATAATAAGAAACAAGGCTAGATTGGTGGCTCAAGGGTATAATCAAGAGTTTGGGGTAGACTTTGAGGAATCTTATGCCCCAGTTGCTAGACTCAAAGCCATCAGAATTTTACTTGCCTTTGCATGCTCCCCTAGAATAAAGCTGTACCAAATGGATGTAAAAAGTATTTTCTTGAATGGATTGATCAAAGAAGAAGTCTATGTTGAGCAGTCCCCTGGCTTTGAAAACTCTAACCATACAGATTTTGTATACAAGCTAGACAGGGCGCTTTATGGACTGAAGCAAGAACCAAGAGCTTGGTATAAGAGACTAAGCTCGTTCCTTATTGAGAAATGATACACACGAGGTAAGGTAGATCAAACAATTTTCACCAAGAAGTAAGGTAAGAACATCTTGATTGTTCAAATTTATGTTGATGATATTATGTTTGGTTATACTAAATCTAAAATGTGTGAGGAATTTGCTAACCTCATGACTAGCGAATTCGAGATGAGCCTAATGGGAGAACTCCAATTTTTTCTTGGTTTGCAGGTCAACCAAGGAGAAGATGAGTGCTTCATAAGTCAAGCCAAATACATCAAGGAGCTGCTGAAAAGAATTGACATGATAAACAGTAAAATAATTGTAACTCCGATGAGCACCACAACATCACTGGATTCAGATGAAAATGATAAATTAGTGGATGCAAAGATCTATAGAGGTATGATCGGCTCTTTACTTTTCTTGACTGCATCCCGACTAGATATCCAGTTTAGTGTTTACCTCAGTGTTAGATTTCAAGCTAGTCCTAGAGAATCTCACTTGACTGCCGTCAAACGTATCCTTAGATATCTTGCCGGCACTCAAGATTTGGGATTGTGGTATCCGTCATCATGTGACTTATCTCTTATATCTTATTCTGATGCTGACTACGCTAGATGCAAGCTGAATTGCAAGAGTACTAGTGGCTACTGCTAATTTCTGGGCGGGTGTTTAGTTTCTTGGGCCTCCAAGAAACAACACTCGGTTGCCCTCTCAACCGTAGAGGCAGAATATGTTGCTGCAGGGAGCTGTGGCACCCAAGTGTTGTGGATTAAACACCAACTCCAAGATTACGTAGTGGATCTTAGTTGTGTCCCGATTCTGTGTGATAACACTAGTGCTATCAACCTTGTAAAAAATCCAGTCCAACACTCTAGGACTAAACATATTGAGATTAGGCATCACTTCATTAGAGATGAGGTCGTTAAGAAAAATTTTGAACTGTATTTTGTTGATACTCTAAATCAAATTGCTGATATCTTCACCAAGCCCTTGGGTAATGACAGGTTTTCTACACTCAGAAGGGAGCTTGGTCTTTGCCGACCTCAGGCCAATAAAAATTGAAATGATGATCTTGTTCAATTTAGTGTGTTTTTACAGATTGGTGTTGCATGCATTGTTTATATGTAATTATGTCATTTTGCATATGGTGTCGCACTGCATGTAGTCATAATGTATAATAAAGTTGAATTCATGTTCACGATGCATTGCATGATTTGTGTAGCATCATACTTGCATGGTCATGGTATATTAAATGTTGATGTATGGAAAGGCAGGCTATGCTTGTCTAGAAGCACTCAATATGCGTGAGGTTTCACCTCCGCCAAGTACCATGCGTCATTATCGTATATAGGCCATATAGTAAGGGGGAGTTATCTATTTGTAGTATTCATGCATTTGTTTCATCTTCATTCAGTTGTATTTAATAAGTGTACAACCATGTGCTGGGTCATCCATTTCATGTCTGTCAACTTCAGGTTCGATCAGGTCAACCTATGCTTGGTTCAAGTAAACCTCTCCTTGAGATTTATCATTGCATTTGCCTCAAACATAACTTCTTGAGTGCATTCATTGCATATCCTTAGGGGGAGTCTTGCTACCTTTTTTAATCTCTTGCAATCTGAACTTCACTGGCTTCCAGTTTGAAAATGAGATCATGAGACAGACAGAACTATGGTGTAAGAGCTTTCTATTATATGAACTGATGATTGTCTATCCAATGAAAATGGTTCAGATCTCTTGAAGTTTTGATATATCTTTCGAAATCATCTATGTTCTGTGGTTTTAATAGATCTTAACTAGAGATTGCATGTTGTGCATTGAATGACTCTCTTGAAATATGAAAATTCAAAATTAATGACCATCTTGGTGATACACTCAGGCTTAGTATTGTTCTTAAACATCTTGATGAGCTGGAATTCTTGGAAATCAATTTGACAGAGTAATGATATTGTTGCACGGAGAAACATGTCATGTCATCAAATTAAGTGACGAATGATATGTCATGATGTGCCCCTGTTATCTCTGTCTTAATTATATTTGGACTCTATGCAGAGCACTGGCATAATTGCTGAGAAATATATTTTCTCATCAAAGAAATGAGATTAGATATGTCATGACGTGACTTTGCTATCTCTGTTCATTCTGAAGCATAACTGTCAGTCTTACCAAATACCTAGGGATACTAGCGTCTAAACAATGTGTATTCTTACGGCTAGGAGGCATGTACTAGACTTGATTGCTCGTAAAATATGAGTCATGAAAATTCAAAAGATATTGAAAATCCAATTTGCTGCACTCATAAAATTCCATGCTTTACTCATGCTTGTTTAGCCTCAATACTAGTTTTTGTGTTATTCCCTTTGTAATTATTGAATATGGATGTATAAGACAAGAGGCGATTACACACCACCATGATATGCACTTCTGGTTCATTTCTATTAAAACATGGATGTAGCTACTTTTCGAACTCTATTGATGATTTCGAATTTCATTAGCTTTGAACCATGTATATTTGCTCACGGCATGTTTCATGTTTGCATATAATGGCTTGCTCTTCACTTCCATTCAGCTCTGGTCTCTCAGACATTTGCCACCTTCTCTACCTTATCCCTCCTTTTTGCTGCTGTCAAAGGGAGAGAAAATGTCTTGTTGTGAGTCATTTGTGCTAATACCTTTGTCCGTCCTTTATGCGGCCTTTGTGAGTTGTCAAAGGGGGAGAGTGAATTGTGGACGGGGGAGAGTCCACGGGGGAGAGAACCTTGTGAGCTTTGAGTCTTCATATGTGATGAGGGTTTGTGCATGGCATTCACATGCTTTGATCATCCATGCATACATATCCGCATTCACATGTTTCACTATCATGGATCTTGAGCTGCACTTGTCGCATATGTCATAAACTTTGCCATCTTAGATATTACTGCCACATAATTACTCACAGTGTTGCCATCATCAAAAAGGGGAAGAATGTTGTGCCCCTGTGATCATTTGAGTTATTTGATATTCATGATTTTGATAATGGCTAAACACTATAAGTCATTGATGTTTTACCACTCTTATATGACTAAACTACTTGATGTTCTTTCATGACAGATATGCCAAGGAATGGAGTGGAGATGGCAAAAGTGAAAGATCAATGATTGCGCCCTCGCACGCGGATCGACCTGCACGGTCAGGTTGCGGGGGTCAAGGGGGCAGCGCCCCTAGTGGAGGTTTTCGGGGGCGAAGCCCCCGGAACAAATTTTTGATTATAGGAGCGATATAATCAATAGAAATCTTCAAGACAGTCAAGGTTGATGCCACAGATGAGAATGGGCTGCTAAAGGACTCAAGCGACGGAGCTAAAGGGGTTAACGGACTGACCCGGCATAACCCGGGGTCTGCCCAGTTGGCGGATGACCGCCAACCCAGGGGCGGTCGACCGCCCCTGCCAGCAACTCCCTGTCTGCATGATTCTCAGTGGTAGTTGACTGCCAGCCCAGTAGTGGTCGACCGGAAATTCCAGGGACCGTCCGTCTGCAGGTTTCTCAGTAGCGGTCGACCTCCAGCTTCCACAGGTCGACCGCCAGCCCCGAGCCAACAAATGTTCACTTTATTTTCCACTTCGAGAAGAGCCTCTTTCCTTGTATTTGTTTAACCCCCAAAGTCTCCCAATCTCCCATGGATTGTGGATCTGGTCTGGAGGATGTCCAAGGACCATTCAAAGGTTATAAAACATACACAAGAAGGGTTGGAAACCCTAAGGCTTACAAGGGAGATCAAGGGAGGCTACAAGGGAGTGTTCAAGGGAGAGGAGTTCGAGTACTGTAGCAGTGAACAGTACTCTGGGAAGAAGTTCTTCATCAAATCGTCAAGTGATTCAAGCTACTTCAAGAGGAGATCAAGCCCAAGCCAAGAGAAGATAAAGCTGCATCCTTCATCTTCTTCATCATCTCAAGGTGATCCAAAGAAGCTCATTCTCAAAGGAGATCAAATCTACATCCTTCATCGTCTTCATCAACTCAAAGCGATCCAAGCAAGATCTCTTCACAAGGAAGAAGATACCATTGAAGCATCCGAATCAAGCTCCATCAACCTCAAACAAGATTTTTCTTCTTGAGAATATTCTATATCTTGTTTGATGTTTGAGTGTTTTCATATTTGCTCTTTTTCATTTCATACAAACAATTGAAACTGAAGATCATCCCTACCTGTGGTTAGTAGGAAGATAATCAAAAGTTATGCGATCTACGGTGTTGACGTCCCTACCTGTGGTGAGTAGGAAGGCAATCGGAGGTCTTTCCGATTTACGGTTCAGTGCGTGGCACTAGTGGAGCCTCACCGGATTTGGTGAGGGGTGGACGTAGGACTAGGGATTCAGTCTGAACCACCTTAAAATCTCGTGTGTTGTGGTTTGATTGTGCGATTGATTCATTCTAGATGCATGCTTAAGTTCGAATTGGTATATTAGTTGCTAATCTTGCTAAGCGAATCATAGTGTTCTTCGTTAAGCTAGTTACATTCCGCTGTAATTTATTTTACCTAGCTATATAGAGGGTTGCATTGCGAAAAGAGGGGCAGATCTATTCACCCCTCCCCTCTAGATCTGCTATCCACTGCTCAACACTATCAAGAGGGAATTAACAGTCATCAACTATAACAATGAAAGCAGAAATGGGGTTTTTACTAACCTCATGTGCCTTGAATTTATTGAACCCCTTTATTTATTTTTCCTTCATTCTTCAAGGCACACCTGCAAAACAAATCTTCATTTTGAATTTTTAGGTACCCAAGTGTTATTGGGTCCTCTATGGTTAGTGGTACCTTTGGTGGTTGCTTTCCATGACTTTCAGGCTTGTAAATCATCAAATTTCATCAATCAACAATCAAACATTGAATTCCCAATTTTACCACAATAATGACATGAAACAGTTGGCTTTGTATTCTTCTTATGCATAGAAACATGAGCATGGAATTTATGTGAATAACCAAATATGTAATCATGTTTATCATGAAAACCCTTTTTCTGCCAACAGTCCTTGACTGTATGGCCGTGCTTTCCACAGTTAAAGCACACAATGTGCCTACAGTTTGAAGCAATTTTGTTTCTATGAAAAATATTTTTCGTTGAAGGGAAACTAACATATTCAGAATGAAATCTTCTTCCCATGGCGAACCAACAGTGAGCAGCAATGTGGCCTATCTTACCATAGCAAAAACATTGAATTTTCATGTTCTGAACAGTAGGAGATTTCCTAGCATGCATCCTACCAGCATTCTGTTCATCCTCTTTCATAACAGAACAACTATGCATATGGTGACTATACTTTCCATAATAGAAACAATGAGCATGGTGATTGACATTTGAATTCTTAACATGCATGTTGCTGAATTTCATTTTGTGTGTGTGCTGTGCATTGTTTTTGGTTTTCCTTTTTAGAGGGTTGTTTAACCTGAGAGGTGGTGTCTACACTGGATGCTTTTACAAAAGATGTCATCAACTTATTTTCAAATACTTTCTTATTAACATTATTGTAGCCCAGCCCTTCCTTTTGGACATTGATTTTAACTCCTAGCAGCTTGTCCAAATTTTCTTGCCCATCAACAAATTTAGACAAAGAATTTTTCAGATCCTGAATTTCATTTTCCAGAGATACAATCAGCAATTCAGAATTGGCATTTTCTTCATCACATTTGGCCAATTTTTTGTTTAACATGTCATTTACAAATTTGTGAGTTTCAATTTCAGTTTCAAGGTTTGCCAACTTATCTGAACAGTCCGAAATCACACACTTACCATTTTCAAAGGCAACCAATCTGTCAGACATGGTAGTGTTTAGATGTTTCAATTTTTCAATTTCTTCCTTCAATATCTCAGTTTCTTTTATCAGTTTTTCATTTTGTACAAGCTCACTTATTAAAAACTGATCATCATAAGATGCTTTCTATTTAGTTTCAGATTCTTTCAGATCTTTTTACAGTTTTTCAATATTTTTCTGAAGCTCCATGTTTACAGCCCTAATAGTATCCAATTTCTCATAAACTAATTCATTTTCTTCTTGAAGTCTTTTAAGTTTTCCTTCATTTTCTTCAATGTACTTTCTAAGAATTTCATTTTTAGATTTCATTTGATCTAGTTCTGAACTAACAATATAAAGATTTTTCAGTTGTTTTCTAAAGATGTCATTTTCAGTTTTCAACACTTCAACATCTTCGTTTTCAGAACTAGAGTTCACAACAACATTCGATTTCCTTTTCAGAGTTTTATTTTGTTTTCGCAATTTTTTATGTGATTCAAACAGAATAGTGTAAGCATGCTCCCATTCTTTTATAGAAAAATTCTTGAAAATAGAGTTTACCTCTTCATCATCCTGTTGATTATTGTTGTGATCACTTCCACTTTCATTGGCCATAAGTGCACGGACCTCTGTCTCTTCATCTTCATTTGAGGTACTCTCTTCCTCATCACTCCAAGTTGTAACCATGGCCTTTTGTTTCTTCTCCTTTGCCTTGGAGTTATTTTTCAACAACTCCGGGCATTCATCTTGAACATGCCCTGGCTTCCTGCAATGATAACATATAATTTTATCAGTCTTCTTATGCATGCTAGATTTAGAATGAGACCCTCTGTTCACTTGGTGGTATTTCTTTTTCTTTCCATACGTACATCTCATTCTTAAGAACTTTTTAAAATTTCTAGTGAGGAGGGCTTGTTCAGATGCCGATAACTCACTCAAATCCTCACTGCTTTCTCCACTGCTATCAGACCCCATGAGAGCTATCATCTTAGGTTTCTTTTCCTCATCTTCACTTCTCGTGAGATTTATCTCATAGGTCATCAAAGACCCAATTAATTCATCTACCTTCATAGTAGACAGATCCTTAGACTCTTCAATAACAGTGGCCTTAGTATGCCACGCAGGAGAAAGAGACCTGAGTATTCTAACAATCTCACTATCAGAATAATCCTTACCTAATGCCTTAAGATTGTTAGTAAGTTGCGAGAGTCTAGAAAACATTTTGATGCGGGACGGGATACGACTCGGTACCAATTGGATGCGAACCTGAGACTCTAGGTGACGATGCGACACGACCAGCAACGACGCGACCAATGCGACACCAACAAAGCTCCAAAAGAGGAAGATGTGTCCTCAACAAGAATCGCAAGCTCACGACTCGTCCCACGCGAGGGAAACGGGCGGATCTGCGCGGTTGAGAAACCGACAATGAGTCAAGGGTATTCGGCTCTTTCACATGCTCGGATCGAGTCACGGGACGGTTACGCTCACTCACTCACAGCGGTGATAAAAATTTATCGAGCAAGATATTATATCACAAGCCGCGAAAAATAAACATATATACGAAAGGAGCAATGCGACAAATAGAGGAGCGGAAACGTACGTCCACGCTCGGGACGTGGGGAAGACAACCCCGGCCAAGATCTGTAACTCCCAGTACAAAAAATGTAAATAATTACAGCAATGAATTTTACGGCCCACTCCACGCAGGGAGGTAAAGAGATACAACAGCGACCCGAGAGTACCGATCTCCGGTTGACGGGTAGCAAGCCGGACGAGCTTTCGGGGCGGAGGCAGACTGTTGGTCCGACTCGGCACTATTCAAACTCAATGGGCAGCAAGCGAGTTCGGCAGGTGGGACGGCGGCTTCCGGTCGACTTCTGGTCGAGGCGGCTGGCTGGGACGTTGGTGGAAGCCTCCTGTTCGATGACTGAAGTCGGCGGCGGCTGAATCGTAGCTGGAATATTTTGAGAGGATTTAACCAGTGGACTGCTCTTGCTGGCTTGCCACAGGACAGATCTGCGCGCTTCCACGAAAATGGTCACCACGCCCAATCTAGTGTCGGATAGTGACGAAACTAGAGCCGTTGCGAAGGGCACTCAGAGAGCTTCGACATATGTGAATTTTAGATCTATCCAACGGTCTGGATCGAAATGAAAAACACTGTGCTCTGTAGTTGTTTCTGGCTCAGAATCCAGATCAAGCTGGACATAGTGAGATCTACCTGTAAATGAATTTTGACCAAAGGGAAGTTGGAAGATCTGGACTTTGGGAATTTTATGAGTGAGAGGGGGGGAGGTGAGGATCACACACAAATATTTTTATAATTTTCTAAGATGGTTTAATGGGTGGGAAAATTCCTGGAACAGGTTGTTGTCTCACAGATATGCAGAAAGGCAGACTGCAAGGGGTGGAGAGAACTAACTAGGAGGAGGGGCAAACAGAGTCTGATTGAGGTGAAAATTAAACTGGAAGAAGGGAGAAACACGGGGAACAAACCCTCAAAACCTCAGCTCGATCAAATGGCTGGATCTGGAGATACAATTTCTTCTTTAAGCTTCTATTCTACAGGTCGCAGGTCTGGACAACAGGATGGAGATTGGGTTGTGGCGGCTTGTTGGCGAGACGAACGGAGGTGGCGGCGGCGGTGACTGGAAGTCACATCCAGCAGAAGTGATAATCCTTAGAATCACACCAAGGAGGAGGGAGTCACACCCTGAAATCCAGCAACCATCACAGTTGCAAGGGAAGAGAGAGGGGCGCCCATGGCACAATGGGAGAAATTTCTAATTTTTCTTCAAATTCCTCATGCGTTCAACGCCTTCCCACTTCTCGACAGCTTTGTGAAAAAGTCTCTTTTTGGCAAAACTGACCACCATGGCTTCGGACATAGATTAACACTTGAAATATTTGTCCATGGCGGCTTCCCAATGTAGGTAGTCACTCGGGACGTTGGAGCTATAAAAGTCTGAGGCTTCGGGCCTACGAAAGTAGAGGGGATGGTTGCCAAGCCCATGGGTACTATGCCACCATTCATATGGCCTAGGCAACTGGGAATCCATGGGAGACGGTGAACTATAGGACTTGCATGTGATGGAGCTAAATGCAAGTTGAATGAGACAACCTAGACCTAACCAATAACCACTATGTGGCGGAGGTAAGATCCGAAGATCGAACTCACACAAGTGTGCAACCTTCCCAATAGGCGTAACCTATCGTTCCGGGAACACCTTTTGATATACCGGGTATCGGATGCAATGCAACCCTAGGACAAGATGACCCTAGAGTTAACCATGCTGTGATAGACTACCCTAGACTCAAACCACGCTCTGATACGAGCGGACTTGACTACGGGAATGCAATGCACAAGACACCCTAGACTCAACCATGCTCTGATACCAATTTGATGCGGGACGGGAAGCGACTTGGTACCGATTGGATGCGAACTTGAGACTCTAGGTGACGACGCGACACGACCAACAACGACGCGACCAATGCAACACCAACAAGGCTCCAGAAGAAGAGGATGTGTCCTCAACAAGAATCGCTAGCTCACGACTCATCCCACGCGAGGGAAACGTGCGGATCTGAGCGGTTGAGAAACAGGCAGTGAGTCAAGGGTAATCGGCTCTTTCATGTGCTCGGATCGAGTCACGGGATGGTTATGCTCACTCACTCACAGCGGTGATAAAAATTTATCAAGCTAGATATTCTATCACAAGCAGCGGCAAAAAAACACATATACAAAATGAGCAATGCGACAAATAGAGGAGCGGAAACGTACCTCCACGCTCGGGGCATGGGGAAGATAACCCCGGCCAAGATCTCTAACTCCCGATACAAAAAAATGTAAATAATTACAGCAATGAATTTTACGGCCCACTCCACGCAGGGAGGTAAAGGGTTACAACAGCGACCCGGGAGTACCGATCTCGAGTTGACGGGCAGCAAGCCAAAGGGCTTTCGGGGCGGAGGTGGGTTGCTGGTCCAACTCGGCACTATTCAAACTCATTGAGTAGCAAGCGAGTTCGGCATGTGGGACGGCGGCTTCCGGTCGACTTCTGGTTGAGGCGGCTGGCTGGGACGTCGGTGGAAGGCTCCTCTTCGATGACTGAAGTCGGCGGTGGCTGAATCGTAGTTGGCATATTTTGAGAGGATTTAACCGATGGACTACTCTTGCTGGCCTACCATGGGACAGATCTACGCGCTTCCATGAAAACGGTAACCATGTCCATATCCGGTGTCGGATCGGTATGATACTAGCGTCGTTGCGAAGGGAACTCAGAGAGCTTCGACATATGTGAATTTTAAATCTATCCAACTGTGTGGATTCCTAGACAGAAATAACTACAGAGCATAGAGTTTTTCATTTCGATCCAGACCGTTGGATAGATCTGAAATTCACATATGTCAAAGCTCTCTGAGTGCCCATCGAAACAGCGCTAGTTTCGTCCCAATTCGACACCGGATGTGGGCGTGGTGACCATTTTTGGGGAAGCGCATAGATCTGTCCGGTGGCAGGCCAGCAATAGCAGTCCACCGGTTAAATCCTCTCAAAATACGCCAGCTACGATTCAGCCGTCGCCGACTTCAGTCATCGAAGAGGAGCCTTCCATCAACGCCCCAGCCAGCCGCCTCGACCAGAAGTCGACCGGAAGCCACCGTCCCACATGCCGAACTCGCTTGCTGCCCATTGAGTTTGAATAGTGTCGAGTCTGACCAGCAGCCCACCTCCGCCCCGAAAGCCCTTCCGGCTTGCTGCCCGTCAACTCGAGATCGGTACTCCCGGGTCGCTGTTGTATCCCTTTACCTCCCTGCGTGGAGTGGGCCGTAAAATTCATTGCTGTAATTATTTACATTTTCTGTACCGGGAGTTACAGATCTTGGCCGAGGTTGTCTTCCCCACACCCCGAGCCTGGAGGTACGTTTCCGCTCCTCTATTTGTCGCATTGCTCATTTCGTATATGTGTTTATTTGCCGCTGCTTGTGATAGAATATCTAGCTCGATAAATTTTTATCACCGCTGTGAGTGAGTGAGCGTAACCGTCCCATGACTCGATCCGAGCACGTGACAGAGCAGAATACCCTTGACTTGTTAGTTTGTGAGGACTTGGTGCAATGGTGCACACACGGATTCAGAGGGAGGGTGAATGAATCCCCTTTAGAAATTCTGCCCAATTTAAAGTTAAAGCTACAATCAGTAAACTATGCGGAATTAAAACTGATTGACTTTAACTAAATGTGAGACACAAGGTCAAGTACTTGGTGACTGAATGTGAGCTATATTGAGGCACACTAAAGAACAGATCGTAGGTCTATGTAATGGACTACTCGGCAGCAACTGTTCAGTTAACAGAAACACTTTAGGTAAGCAATGCAATCAAGATTCACTCAGGCAGACTTGATTGAAAGCGAACCTAGACATTCATCTAGCGTAAATGAATTAACAATCAAACCACAGCACAAAGAAGATTTTTAGGTGGTTCAGTTCTCCAGACCTACATCCACCCCACACTCCAACCAGAGTGTGGATTCCGTTGATACACAGCTTAAACTGTTGGGCCTTACAGGTTGCCTACAATTGCTGACTCACAGCTTGCTCCGCTGGCCATTACAGCTTAGCCACCGCTGATTCACAGCTTCAAACCACTGGGCCTTATAGCTTATGCCATCGCTGATTCACACCTTCTAAAATGTAATGTAAAAGGGAAAAACAAGCATGAACCAAATCAGCAACATAAAGTTGGAAATGAAGCACAGTAATGTAGCTCGCTCAGGAGCAGTATGGTCTGGATCTGATCCAGAGGCCACAGATCTTCTTCCTCCTTTGATCTTGCTGCTACACTCTCTTATGATCTCTTCTCTCAAACCTCTCTCTGATTATTTCTCTTTCTCGAGTTGCCGCTGACTTTCAGTCGCACTCCTTTCTTTTCTTCTTCTGCGTATACTTCATTGTTCTTATTCTTCTCTGTAGGTGCTTTTATACAGATATCAGGGGCGCCGGAGGTAATTTAATTGAGACGATGATGCTCCTTCCATTAGATGGTTCCACGTGGTAGGATCCCATCTGTAACGACCCGGAGATCCGGATACCGGTAAACTGATACCAAGAACTCGGGGAAGTCACCCAAGAGGCTGATGAGGCCCCGTAAGGGTTGGAGGGTTTTGTCGAGGGGATGCATAATGAATTGAGATTACACGTGCGCAATATTAATTATAGCAACAATTTGAACTATAAACGGAAGCAATTAAAATATCAGAGTGATAATATATACAATAGTCCAGATCCACAATATGAACAAGTCCAACAACTGAACAAGAGTCAAAAATGTACAACTACTCGGGGCATACCCCGGCCAAAAGTACAAGAAAAGACAAACAACTGACAATAACCTACTAACAGACTACTGAGCGACCACTGCTGGCACTAAGACCTACCGTCAAAAGCGCGGGAAGCTCCGGGAGACGGCTGCTGCTGCTCACCTGAAAGAGTAAGGGTGAGTCTCAGCCAGACTCAATAGGGGTCACGCGGATCCCTACCTCGCAACTAAAATAAGCAACAGCAATTAAAGCATGCATTAACATAATAAACAACAGTTAAGTAAAGCTGTAAAACTATCAAAGTAGTTGAATCACAGCTAACTATAATGCCAATTGAATTTAAACGTGAATACTCAAAATCTACAAATAGAAAAAACTTCCACGTTTCCAAGTGACAGGAGAAAGAAAGGACCACCAGAAAGTGAAACCAGATGCGTCCACTGACTTCTCAAGCATCTACACAAGTCTGGATTGTGACAAGCGAGACGAGTAATAGTACTAGAAACAAGAACTAGCCAGAGTAACACTTGTCAGTGTCAGTCCAAGCCTCTGACCACGTGTGCACACACCGGCTCGTCACCTCGAGCCAGGCCTCTAGCTAGTTCTTCCCCCCAGTAGGATGCTACTGTTAAGTAGGGGCCCACGAAAACTCACTTAAAAATCGTAAAACGAGACTATCTCGCCACCTCTCCCAGGTGGGCCGACACTAGAGGTCGTCGTGCTATGACTAGTGGTTCCATCACAAAGAAAGAGAACTAATTCTATCGGGATCTAAAAACATGCCACAGTTCCTGCAATATAATTTAAACATGGCGAATATGCAACATGGAAAGCATAAAGAAATGAACATGATTAAATTGAAATTCTGCAGGACATGGCGATCGAACATTAGCCCGCCACAGGCTCTAACGATCGAAGGTCGGGGCGCTACAAGGGCTGTGGTGCTCCACTAAAGGGGTGCTACACTCCACCGCCACACTGTTTATACAGTCAGCAAACATGCTCTGGCGGTCCAAGATGGATCCACCAAAGGCCCTCTAGCAGTTCTACGATAAGCCGCCACACTAACTGCCTAAACGGGTCAAAGGTCCACGGACCTGGTCAACAGTCTCTGGCGGTCGAAAGTTGAGCCGCTAAAGGGTAGTAGACGATCCAACGTTGGGCCGCTACAAGGGTTGTGGCACAGGGGCTGTGGACCACTTAGGTGCACCGCCTCATTGCTTAAAAGAAACGGCCACTGGCAGGACCGCCACCTGCCCAGTGAGCCAAATCCGTGGGGTTCACAACCGGAACCCCTCCCGATCGACCTAGATCGATGGGAAACGTAATTTTAACCTATTCCTTGCCATTCCACCATCACATAAACACAATTTATAGCCTAAGAACCCAACGACAATGGCCATGGAGAATTAAAACATAAGTACAATGTTCATGCTCCAAAAACCAAAAATGATGATGTTCAGGCTGTGGAAAACATAAAGATGATGGGCATGGCAGTGGAAACGATCCTAGCAACGTCGGGAATCCATCCCCCTACCTCGATCGCGCCGAAATCGCCGTTCCGGTACATGAAAGCCGAGGTAGCCTCGCTGCTCTCTCGCGCCCACTTGTCTCCTCGTGCCACGGTTCTCCTCGAGGTGGACGTCACCGCGCTCCACGCGTCGCGAGCTCTCCGTTGACGCCATCGACGCGTCCGTCCGTGGCTCGAACTGGCCACGCCCCGAGAGAGGGGGAGAGGGCTTCACCGTGAAGAGAGAGTGGGTGAGGGAGAGAGAAGAGAGAAACGTGAGGGGAGAGAGAGAGGTCGATGAGTTAAAAAAAAGATTATAGTATTTTTTTTATTTTTAACCTCTATTTGCACATTAAATCGTCAAAGAAGCATAATTGTAATTATGCCCAATAATTTCCTTAAAAGCTTTTAACTAAATGGATTAAATGCCAGAAAAAGCCCAATAAATCTTGAAAAATCACCTTAATTCATGGAATATATTCTATATTAATACCGATAAAGATCCGTTAAAGAACGGGTCTTACAGTCCCTCCCTCCTAATATAAATTTCATCCTCGAAATTTAAAAGGAAGGATAAGGAGAGAACTGAAAGAAATTATAGTCTTTTTCCAACAAATCCAACAGTTGTGCTCACAATTCTTCAATTCAGCTGGAGCCATACGGTAAGGTGCCTTTGCTAAAGGTGTCGTACCTACAATCAATTCAATCACCATTTCTATTTCTCGCTGAGGAGGTAAGCCTGGTAACTCATCAGGGAACACATCAAGAAATTTTACAAACCACATGAATATCATTGATGTCCTGCTGTGGTGCCTCAACAGCAACCACAGAAGCTAAAAATCCCTGACAACCTGCATTAAGTAATCGACAGGCTTGAATAGCAGAAATAATCAAGCGAGAAGAATGAGATCGAATACCTTGGAAGTAGAATGATGGTTTCCCATGTGGCTGAAAATAGACTTTCTTTGATCGACAATTAACAACGGCTCCAAACTCTTCTAACCAATCCATGCCCAGAATAATATCATAATCCACTAGCTGCAAAGCATACAATCTAGCTGGCAACTAATGATTGCCAATTATGATAGAAGTCTTTTCCAGACAAAGAGGAGTGGACATGAAATCTCCAGAAGGTAATTCCACAAGCAACTCACAAGTTATCTCAGATGTCGGCTCCTCAATACAGGCAATAAAGTCTTCAGAAATAAATGAATGAGAAGCACCTGAATCAAATAGAACATGAGCTGCATGGCCATAAATCATAATAATACCTTCCACGAGATGAGACGTCACAGCTTCCGCATGAGTAATATGAGAGACCTTCCCTTTTTGCTTCTTACCAGCTGCTGTAGATTGCTGAGACGAAGACACTGAAGCTTGAGGATAATATTGCTGAGATTGTGGTGGTGGAGGAGGTCTGAACTGGGACGGCTGTGGTTGAGAAAACTGAGAGAACTGCACCGATTCTAGCCTTTGAGGATAGTCTCGAACCACATGCCCCGGTTGATCACAACAAAAACAAATCACTGGCATTGAACAAGGCTTGCCTGGATGATAACCACAACACCTCGGACATGGTCTCGACTGACTTACCACTGATCCCTGTCGCTGGAAAGAAGGTGCTGATTACTGCTGCTCGGTACCAGATGATGCTTGCTGGCCATACCGCTTTTTAAGCTTCTTGAACTTGGGCTTGGAAAAAGAAATGCCACTAGCGGTAGGAGCAGAATACTGGACTCCTGTCACCGTCGGCTGACTGACCTGTTGTTGCTGCATACCTGGCTGAACTGAGTCAACTTGGGTACGCCTTCGGGATCTTGCCATATCCAATTCTAATGCCGCAGCTGCCTGATAAGTTACGTCCATCTCTGCTACTCGGGTTGCAATCAGAGGCAGCCTTAATTCTGCTTTCAACCCACGCAGAAATTGCTCGGTCTTTTAACCTTCATCAGCAAGAATATGAGGCGCATATTGATTAGTGTGTATTTTTATCATTTAATTCAAGAGTATATGTATTTTTATGAGCTTAATTAATATTAAATATACACTTCTCACACTTATTGTTGATTTTGTATCAAATGTTTAATTATCTAAAATTAAATAAATTTTTATGATAATTTTTATGTATTTATGCAGGCACGCAGTTAGAGGAAAGCTCCAAGAAAAAGAAAAAAAAAGAATAACAATATATATGTTCAACTGGGCCAAAAGCCCGGAAACTTGTTCAAAAAGATAAGAAAAAGAATTAGAAAAAAAAATAAAATTATTTGATATTTTTTTTAGATTTTCCTAACTATTTCTATCCTATATATATATATAGATATATATATATATATATATTATATAATAAAATTAAAAAAATGAAAAAAAATATATTCAAAACCCACCCCGCCCCTTCCCGCCCGCGCGAATGGCGCGGGTGACGATGCGGGGGCGGGGGGGGGGGGGGTCGTGGCCGGCGCGCGAAGGCGGAGCCGCGGCGGGACGGCGAGGCACACGCGACGCACGCGGCCGCGTGTGACGTGTGGCGACAGCAGCAGCGGCGGGCGCACGAAGGGCCCACGGGTTCGGCGACCTAACGCGGCGCGGTCGGCGCGTTGCGCCCGCAGAAAGAGAAAGAGAGAAAGAAGGAGAAGAAAAGGTCATAAAATACCAGAAAAATTCAGAAAAATCCGAAAAAATGGCAAAGTGGGAAGAACCTACCTGCCTACCATTTTAGGCTAAAATTGGGTACACTTGTTTGTATTGATGGAGTGTTTTTTTAACCCCTATATAAAGGGTGCATTGGTCTTGAATGACGGGAGTTAGTAAGTGGAGTTAGTTAGTGAGTGATAGAAGATGGCAAGAAGGTTGAGTAGGGGGAGAGCTAGCTATGGGTCACTTGTAATGTAAGTTGTTCTTTGCATTTCTGAAGTTGTTGAGTGCATCAAGTTGTATTTTCCAAGCTTTTGAAGTCAAAGTTGTAAGTTGTTCTTATTTCAATAAAAGTTTCATTTTTGAACTCAGCCTGTTCTTAGCCTTATTTCACATGGTTGTAATCTTTATTTCAATTTGGTTTCTTCACAAACGTTGTTTGTTTGTAAGTCTTCTTCAACTTATCTGTTGATCATTTCTTCAAATTCCTCTTAATTCATAGAGTTCTGGTCCGTTTTCTTAAGTGCTGTCTTATGTGTTTAATATCCATCCGTGGTGTACCTTTTAGAATTCTTATGTTTTGAAGGCTTTCTAGACCTCCTTTCAATCTGAGTTATTCATCAAAGTTGTTCCTATCTTATAGATCTCCATTTAATTCTTCTTCCACGTTGTCTAATTATGCGTATTTTTAGAGTTAGAATTAATTTTTCAAGGTGCTGTTTTCTGCCATTTTATAGTTGATAGTTCTTTCTTAAATTCACATTTTCACTGTCTTTCTCTTATTTTCTGTCTTTGTGTTCTCATCAAAGTTCTTTATCTTTTAATTCTCTACAACTTTCATGTTTTCAACTTTTTTTTAATTCCATTCAGATTTCAAGTTATTTCATTTCTTCCAACCCTTAGTTTCATTAGAATTCTGTTTTATGTCCAACTTGATAGCTCTTTAGTTTTTTTTCCAGTTTTCACTATCTTCCTCTCAGTTTCTGTTGCTATGGTCTTCATCAAAGTTCTTTCTTTTTCAATTCTCTACAACTTTCATGTTTTACACTTCTTCTAATTCTGTCCAGATTTGAAGTTATGATTTTTCTTCCAATCCCTATTTTTACTTGAATTCTATTATGATTTCAAACTTAAGTTTTCAAACTTGTTAAATCCAACTCTTGTCTTCATAAGTTCTTCAATCATACCCAAAGCGGTGATCATTCTTCTGCAAATCCTCTCACGGCATCGACTTCCTAGGCGGAGCGATCTTCATCAAAGGCTCGACATGGAAACGACGGCGTTCTTATTCAAATTGGATAATTATTTCTTTCACTTACCTTTTGTTGTTTGAAGTTGCACTTTAATTTTATTTAGTTGTAATCGCACTCAAAACCCAACAATTGATTTTTCAAAATACAAGAATATTTTCCAACTAAGAAAAATAACCAAATTCCTTCCCCGTGGGATCGACCCGTACTTACCATTATACTCATGTTTTCAAATCCATAAGTGAGTGAGTGCGGTTATAAATATTTGAAATTTGTGTGGCACGGCAATTTTAACAACGACTGTCGAGGCGACATCAAATTTTTGGCGCCGTTGCCGGGGATGGAGATACTTTTCATAGTTGGATACTCTTGTGTTTACTTTGTATATTTGTATATTGATTTTTGCTTTCTTTACTTGTGCAGGAAAACGAAAAAAAAATTTGAAAAACAAAGAAAGCGGAAGATCGAATCTGAAATTCCAAGGATATGAAACGTCGTTAAATAGCTCGGAAGCATTGCTAAAGAGCTGAAATCAAGAAACAGGTTCTATCTTTCCACTTTCTGAAAATTTTTTACAAAAATCTAAAAATTTCTTGAAAACTCTATAAAAATAAAAAACAATCAAAACAAAAGAAAAATTTTCATGCTGGTTAGTTAGGTTCATTAACTAAAAACAAAAAATAAAAAAAAATCTTCATTTGTACCAAATAAAAGACCTCATTGCAAGAGTAGAAACTACACTTTCATGCTCTAGGTCATGCATCATTTAGCTTAGAATTTGTCTTTGTTTAATTTCTGCATTGCATTTTGAAGATCGCGAGGGGCAAGGTACGTTCTACTGATCCCAGTCTGGCATTCATTTTTGCAAAAAGAACCCCTTGTTTGAAATTGTGGTGTGCATTTCATTTCAAAATACTTTAAGGGCAACACCCCTAACAAGATAAGGTGGGGATTTCATCACCCTCCCTTAGCCCGAAAACCACAATTTCCTTGCATCTCTGCATTACCTAGCCCTTAATAAAAGCCAGTAGACGTTGGCCCTAGGATCACACTGTGATTCCTGTGATATTTAGGTTTATCCTCTTATGAAAACTGGTGTCTAAGGCAAGACGGTCGGATGGCAAACGCCTTAAGCGGGATTGTGGTTTTGTATAATAAGGTCCCTACGAAAGTAGGGGGAACCTCCCACTTTCCCACCCCTTACCTGGCCGGTGGACATACTGAGGGTGAATTTAAGTTCATTTTAATCACTTTGTGAAACCACATTTGTAGGTCTGAGTCGCATCTAGGTCATTAGGATAATTTGTGTTAACTTGTTTGTGTTTGCATAAAAAAAAGTTTTAAAAAATTAAAAATATATATATATAATTTGAAATACTTAAAAAAATGTAAAAAAAAAATTTCATTTTATGGCCATTCATCTTGGAGGGAAACTCACGCCTATGAAGGAGCATTTTTATCCTTCTTCTTACAAGCCCTCCACCTGTATTCAACTCCCCGATATTCACGTTGATCAATATGAGATTCGCCCTAGTCTCATCCAGATGCTCCCATCTTTTTATGGGAATCTCAATGAAAATCCTTATAGGCATCTAGATGATTTTCTAGAAGTTTGCTCACTGATCAAAATTCAGAATTTTAATGATGATGCCCTTAAATTAATTTTATTTCCATTCTCGTTAAAAGATAAAGTAAAATGTTGGTTAAGGAGTTTTCGAAAGATTATCAGGACTTGGGAAGATATGCAGTCAGAATTTTTAAAAAAATTTTACCCCATAGGCCAAACCAACATGATGAGAAGGGCGATTACAGGATTTACTCAACGTCCGGGAGAGCAACTTCATGAATCTTGGGTGAGATTAAAGGAGCTAGTGAGTCAATGTCCACATCATGGGTTGCCCAGATGGCAAATTATCTTTACATTTTATGAGGGGTTATCCAATTTTGATAGGCAGATGGTGGACATATATTGTGGAGGGGCATTTTTAAGCAAAAGTGAAGATGAGGCATATGATCTATTTGAGATTTTGAGTGAAAATTCAATAAATCGTGCCTCTATCTCATCTCATCAACAACTTGTAGGACATGTCAAACAGGCGGAAAACCCAATCCACACTTTCATGGAAGTGTGTGAATTCTGTGCCAGTCTCACTCACCATGTGAGTGAATGCCCTACTATAGCCCGACTCTCTCCCGTCATCCAAGCACAGGTCCAAAATTCCCTAGGATTTTCTCAGCTCAAGCATGTTGCAGATGATGATAATCTTGGCTGGAGTAATCACACAAATTTGCCTTGGATGGATTCAACATTCCAAACCCATTTGTCTACACCTCTACCCCAAGCAATTCACGAGCAGCCCATGTATACTCAACTTCATCTCAACTCATCTCACCCTGATTTCGGACTCAATGTCAATACTAAGGGTGATTCACCGGGCCACTACTTTGAAGCTCAAAGCGTGTACTCTCAGTCTACTTACCATGACCCTTCGTCAATATTCAACCAACCCCCTCGATACGTGAATGATGATGATGATGATCCGATGCCTGGCATTTTGGCTCAAGATATCATTATTGGGAGTGAGGGGGAGTGCGTAAGCCATACCATGATGAAGGAAGGGACGGAATTAGGGGATGAATTAAAGAATACAAATGATCCTATTGATATCATCACCCCATTCTATGAATGTTTTGAGATTGAAAATATCACTGAGAAAATTAGTGGCCCAAACAACTTAATTGAGGATCTACATGTCGAGGAGGATTGCTTTATGATTAATAATCAGGTTGATTTAGTGGAACTTAATTCTGAATCTTCTCCTCCCTCGGAAGAACTTGATGATGGGGCCTTGTTCGAAAAGTTTATATTTCATCTCTCAACCCCATTTTTGGAAAATTTGATTGAGAATCTTCAGGTGACTGATGAGTATGATGAAAGCTCCGTCTTTGAAAAATTCCCATTTGATCTTACCTTTGATGAAGGGGCCGAGCTGGAACAATTTACATTTGATCTTCCCACTTCATTATTGGGAAATTTGATTCACAATTTTCTATTAAATGATGAGTGTGATAAAGGGGTTTTATTAGAAACTTTCAAATTTGATCTACCCATTGAGCCCGATCCCCTCATGTTTGAATCATTGGATCAATTAGATTCTGGGCTCGTGCTACCCCTGCCAGATGAGCCTCTTCAATATGACATTCTGGGACCTGAGGGGGATGGACCAACAATATTCACTTTTGATTTAACTCCCCATCAGGAAGACAAGTTGATTAGTACCCTTCTAACACATGAGGCTGTTACTGGGAAGACTGGCTAATAATGACACTCTTATCCCTAAGCCACCGTTCGATGACCAAGTTCCCAAGGAGGAAGTAGTCAATAAAGAGGTCATCAGGAGGGACGATACAGGTGAAGGGGACCGATGGATTGATATTATGCAAGGGTTATACCTTGATCTTGACAAATTATTGGCCATAGATCATTTTTTGATATCTAAAGCTGAAAACTGGATCACACACAGGGTTAATGTTACAAACAATCATGTGCGAGTCCTGCCTCTTTCTAGCCCCGGTCCGTACATGTCTACTCTTGTCTTCCAATGGATTAAGGGCTGGAATTTGAAGGAAGACAAGATCATGTGGTGGCTCATTCTGAATGCCATGCGTTGGTTAATGAGCTAATGAGCTACATGGTGTCTGGCTGACGACATAAAAGTTAGCGCTTCTTAGGAGGCAACCTAAGTGATTTTTGTGTGGTAATGGTAATAAATTGTTGTGGGAAATTAGATGTGTTTAGGGATTTGAGAGATAAGGACAACGGAGAGCCAAGCAAAAAGTATTTTATTACACACAAAAGCAAACAAAGAGATTACATCGGAATCCACCTTCTTTCTTCACATTACTTGTCTTGCCGCTCTCTGGGGCAAGATTCTCTAGAGGGTATTCCCAAGCCGAGAGTAGCGGTATTACTACCGCACTATGGACGCCGATCTGAGGGGGCAGCAAAGAAGCTACTGACACGAAAGCCACGCTCTCGTGCTCTTCGATAGCGTTCTTCGCCATCCTTCAGCCATTGCTCGGCTAGGCCGAGACTAGTCCTCAATTCAAAAAGTTGGGCCTCCAGGGCCCTCTTTTCCTCTTTCTCGGCCGATCTCTTGGCTTTCTCTCTGTCTCTGTCCTGTTCTCTCTCAGCCCGTTCTCTCTCTCTATCTTCTCTTTCTAATTGAAGGGTGATTCTCAACTCCACAGCGTCCCTTGAAGAATCCTCATCTGGACGACGCTGTAGTTCTTCTTCCAGCTCAGTTATTCTAGCTTCCTTCTGAGTGGCATTTGCAAGTGCCTCTTGTGTTTCTTTCTCCTGCCACACATTTCATCTCAGGAAAATAGCAATACTTGAATAAGGGATGTTAAATGGTGAAATCCTCACCTGTACAGAAAGCATCCCCTCTACCTCTGCAGCCCGTTGTGTGGCATGAGCAAGTTGCTCGTGGAGTTGATCCAGCTCGGATGTGGGAATCCATAGACTGGAAGAAACACAATCTGCTCCCATCGCCGAAGAAACTGCATCAAGCTGAGCACGCTGCACATGTGGTGACATTAAGTGGTTAGTGCCCTGAATCTCAAAGCCTACCCGGAATATGTACTGAAATACTTACTGATGAACCTAGAGCCGCTCTGGTATCACTCAGCTCTTGCTCCGTGTCCGCCAGACGAGCTCGTAAGTTCGTTATTATAGTATCACGGACATCCTACAGTTATGGCTTTTGAGTTCACAAACAAAGAAAAAAAATTTTAAAAACAACAAAATGTAGAAGATACAAACATGGTTTCCTTACCTCTACAAGCCCTCCAGGCTGGAGCCTTTCTGCATACATTGCTCTGTAGAGGCGTAGGTAATTATCGCTATCTTGTGCTTGAGATTCCACGAGTGTGCCTCCCCATTGCCAATCTTCATATTATTCGGGGAAGCGCACTCTCCAATCAACACAGGTGGCTGGTCCACGCGTCTGCCTTCCGACGCTAGGTGACATGGTCATATCCACCCATTCTTGAGCCAGCCCTAGGGTGCGCATAGCTAATCGCAGCCTGAGGGGCTCGATTTCATTTAAGCAATGGAGCCAGAGGTCCCGTCCGAATCGGGCGCGGCTTCCAACTACCCAAGGCTGGTCAACATCGACCATGTTCATGAAAGGCCTCCAATTCACCTTGAATGGATTATATGTATCTTCTTGGTTAGAAAAAAAGGATGAAATAAATGAAAAAAAAAATTTGAGAAAATTTTTTTTATCCTACCATCGTTGCAGGGAACTCTTGCAATTCTCGTCTTAACACCATAAGTTGGTAGGGTAAAGGTGCAGTGCTCATGATGGGTTGCCACCGTCTCGCTAGAGGGACCGTCAGTGGTCGACAGTGTCGAGCCCTCCCCATTGAAAGGTAATAGTAGCTCCACAGCTACACCATCATGTGTCATTGATGAAAACAAAAACAAAAAGCAGAAAATAAAAATAAAAAAATGTCATTACCTGGATTAAAGGCGTAAATCCATTTAGTGTCATCTCTTTGTCTGTCCTTTGCGACAGACTTGTAAACAGATGTGCCAGCACAGCAGCTCCCCAGGCGTATTGTCCTACTCTTTCCAAGTCTACAAGCAGTTCTAAGAAATGACAGTGGATACTGTCTCCCTTGGACCCCAGCAACAACTTGCCTAATAGAAAGAGGAGGAACCTCCTCAGATCCATATTGGTCCGCTCCCAATTACTGGTATCCATACAATACATAGCACGGGCACCTCTTTCTGCCCTTTCCATAAATTCTTCTATGGACTCATCATCACGCGGACGCATGTCAGTAAGCCCTAAAGCCTCCATGATCGATGCCCTGGCTACTGACATGTTCTTCCGACTTTGTAAGTCCATTCCCAATAACTTATGGGCACCTTCACGGTAATCCACGTAGGTGACACCAGTTACTGCTTCCCCATCCACTTTGAGTCCCAAAATTCGGACCACATCTTCCAAGCTGGGCACCATATGCCTCCACGGCATCAGGAATGCCCTACTTACCGGGTCCCATCTTTCACGTAGAGCTTGGATCAGGGCAAGGTCGATCTTGATTGGCTCAATTCTGAGAAAGGGCCCGATTCCCATCACGTCCAACCTCACTTTCTGGAAGTCTGGGAGCCCTCGATATGCAGTCACGACCAGCTCCCATGAGATGTGTGACTTCATCACACTCTGCACATACACCAGAAGTGAGACATGGGAAGCTTTCCAAAGAAAGAACAGAGAAGAAGAAAGGAATGAAAGGAATCACTTACAAGATGTGGTAGAGTCCTTTCACTCAAAAGTCCTTCAACTTCAGAGAATCTCCTGGCACTACTGCCCGATCTACTCCTCTTCGAGGAGCGAGACGACTCCCCTTCAGCTCTGATGCTTGATTCACCCTCCATTCTGAACTTTGAGCAACACTCACTACTTCCCTTTCACTCGACTCTACTCTCACAACTTCGATGTTCTCCGGTCGAGTGGAAAGGGGGGGTATTTATAAGATTGACGAGGAGTGATCTGCATCTCGCACCATCACATCTAGCCACAGCCTTTGCGACACGTCATCCTCCCGTTAATCTCGCACCCACTCTACCATGTGGAGTGGTCAAGTCGGAGACGTGCTTTATTGACTTTTTCTCTCTTTTCGGTCCAAAGATTCACTGTGTTTCTTGTCCCGTTGTAACCACCTTTCGCCCAAAACACGCAATAGGGGGACATTTCTGCGGGAAATTCAGCTCCGTACCTCACGTTGCCATCAGTGGTTGATTCCTTTTAAAAATCATGGACACATTGGGTCCCACTCTTTGTGTGTTAATAACTGGCTTCTGATTTGATTTATGTAGTATGTTTGCTTTTTCAGTTGTCAGGCCACAATGCAATGAAGCCCTCGTCATTTCGTCCAGGCCATCAGGTTGTATCCTTCCTTCCCAACCAAATTATTTTTTTCATGTCCTCTGATCTGTCTACTGCTTATGCCATTGAGGACAATGTCATTTAAGTTGGGGGGGGAGATAAAGTTCAAAATTTTCAAAAATTTCAAAAATTTCAACAAAAAATTTTTCTTGCTTTCTTGAATTGTCATGTTTAACAACAGTTTTTCCCCGCATTAATGATTCTTGATTCATGTCACATGAAACGTGATTCTGAATAGAAACAACTGGGAAAAGGATGATGGATAATTTCTTTACTCTCGCTATGGAAAACTGATTTAAGAATCTATTTAAAGTTCAGATGCACTTTAGAAACAAGAAACTCACTTTGCACGCTAATGAAACAAGAAAGACAAGTCTTCTGCTATTTTAGACATACTGTCTGATATTCTGCACTTTCTGAAAAAGAGATCTTTTACAAAGCTTTCTGCCATATAAAATTATGAGAAAAAAAAACACCATGAAAAATGCTCTGATTCTGAGTAACTGGGCCTACTTCACTTGAGACGTGTTGAGGTTCGCGTCAAAAGGAAAAGGGAACTTTGATCTGTGGAACCGGGCCTCCTTCACCTAAGACGTGTTGAGGTTCGTGTAAAACAGTGAAGGGTAGTGCAGCATCATGTGTGTAGAAAAAAAAAGGAGTAGAAAAAATAAAAAAAAGAATATAAAAAGATCCCAAAAGGGACAAAGCAATAAGACAGATAAAAAGCTAGTATGCTGAGCGCTCTGATTAAGAAAGTGCAGAATTGAAAGGCATTTGTTCGGAATAGCAATTGGAGGATGCAATTGTCTATACTGTGAATTTAGTATTTCACTTGCACAAGTGCTACTGAATTTTGATTAGAATTCTTGATCATGTTCCTAAGGCTAGTCTGTGGTAATTATTCCAAATTCCTGATCTTTAGTTAACTCTATGAAAGATGATCTAGCAATGAGGCATGGATATCTTTTTGGTCCTGAATTTTTCATTAATTGCATTGCTAAGGGACTAGCAATGAGTAAGTTGGGGGGTGTGATTAGTGTGTATTTTTATCATTTAATTCATGAGTATATACATTTTTATGAGCTTAATTGATATTAAGTATACACTTCTCACACTTATTGTCGATTTTGTATCAAATGTTTAATTATCTAAAATTAAATAAATTTTTATGATAATTTTTATGTATTTATGCAGGCACGTAGTTTGAGGAAAGCTCTAAGAAAAAGAAAAAAAAGAATAACAATATATATGTTCAACTGGGCCAAAAGCCCGGAAACTTGTTCAAAAAGATAAGAAAAAAAATTAGAAAAAAAATAAAAGTATTTGATATTTTTTTTTAGATTTTCCTAACTATTTCTATCCTATATATATATATAGATATATATATATTATATAATAAAATTAAAAAAATGAAAAAAAAATATATTCAAAACCCACCCCCGCCCCTTCCCGCCCGCGTGAATGGCACGGGCGACGATGCGGGGGCGGGGGGGGTCGTGGCCGGCGCACGAAGGCGGAGCCGCGGCGGGACGGCGAGGCACACGCGACGCACGCGGCCGCGTGCGCCGCGTGTGACGTGTGGCGACAGCAGCAGCGGCGGGCGCACGAAGGGCCCACGGGTTCGGCGACCTAACGCGGCGCGGTCGGCGCGTTGCGCCCGCAGAAAGAGAAAGAGAGAAAGAAGGAGAAGAAAAGGCCATAAAATACCAGAAAAATTCAGAAAAATCCGAAAAAAATGGCAAAGTGGGAAGAACCTACCTGCCTACCATTTTAGGCTAAAATTGGGTACACTTGTTTGTATTGATGGAGTGTTTTTTGTAACCCCTATATAAAGGGTGCATTGGTCTTGAATGACGGGAGTTAGTAAGTGGAGTTAGTTAGTGAGTGATAGAAGATGGCAAGAAGGTTGAGTAGGGGGAGAGCTAGGTATGGGTCACTTGTAATGTAAGTTGTTCTTTACATTTCTGAAGTTGTTGAGTGCATCAAGTTGTATTTTCCAAGCTTTTGAAGTCAAAGTTGTAAGTTGTTCTTATTTCAATAAAAGTTTCATTTTTGAATTCAGCCTGTTCTTAGCTTTATTTCGCATGGTTGTAATCTTTATTTCAATTTGGTTTCTTCACAAACGTTATTTGTTTTTAAGTCTTCTTCAACTTCTCTGTTGATCATTTCTTCAAATTCCTCTTAATTCATAGAGTTCTGGTCCGTTTTCTTAAGTGTTGTCTTATGTGTTTAATATCCATCCGTGGTGTACCTTTTAGAATTCTTATATTTTGAAGGCTTTCTAGACCTCCTTTCAATCTGAGTTATTCATCAAAGTTGTTCCTATCTTATAGATCTCCATTTAATTCTTCTTCCACGTTGTCTAATTATGCGTATTTTTAGAGTTAGAATTAATTTTTCAAGGTGCTGTTTTCTGCCATTTTATAGTTGATAGTTCTTTCTTAAATTCACATTTTCACTGTCTTTCTCTTATTTTCTGTCTTTGTGTTCTTCATCAAAGTTCTTTATCTTTTAATTCTCTACAACTTTCATGTTTTCAACTTTTTTTTAATTCCATTCAGATTTCAAGTTATTTCATTTCTTCCAACCCTTAGTTTCATTAGAATTCTGTTTTATGTCCAACTTGATAGCTCTTTAGTTTTTTTTTCCAGTTTTCACTATCTTCCTCTTAGTTTCTGTTGCTATGGTCTTCATCAAAGTTCTTCCTTTTTCAATTCTCTACAACTTTCATGTTTTACACTTCTTCTAATTCTGTCCAGATTTGAAGTTATGCTTTTTCTTCCAATCCCTATTTTTACTTGAATTCTATTATGATTTCAAACTTAAGTTTTCAAACTTGTTAAATCCAACTCTTGTCTTCATAAGTTCTTCAATCATACCCAAAGCGGTGATCATTCTTCTGCAAATCCTCTTACGGCATCGACTTCCTAGGCGGAGCGATCTTCATCAAAGGCTCGGCATGGAAACGACGGCGTTCTTATTCAAATTGGATAATTATTTCTTTCACTTACCTTTTGTTGTTTGAAGTTGCACTTTAATTTCATTTAGTTGTAATCGCACTCAAAACCCAACAATTGATTTTTCAAAATACAAGAATATTTTCCAACTAAGAAAAATAACCAAATTCCTTCCCCGTGGGATCGACCCGTACTTACCATTATACTCATGTTTTCAAATCCATAAGTGAGTGAGTGCGGTTATAAATATTTAAAATTTGTGTGGCACGGCAATTTTAACAACGACTGTCGAGGCGACATCACATATCGACCCAATTCCACGAACTTCCGATATTGCAGTACAGTCATGTCACCTTGAGCCAGCTCCATAAATTGGTGCATCTTGTCCATTCTGAGGTACGCTGGACTGTAAGTGCGCTCAAACGTCGTGACAAATTCTCCCCAAGTTATTTGACGAAGCGGACGGGATCAGAAAGCAACTTCCCACTCCGTGGTCCACCACGCTACTGCTGATCCCTACAATTAAAATGTGGCCAACATCACTTTTTTATCCTCCGTGCATTCCATTGAATGGAACACACGTTCAGCCGCATCAAGCCACACTCTGGATGCATCGGGATCTGCTTGCCCTTCATACGTTGGTAGATGGAATAGCAGAAATTCTTTCAAAGCTCTGCCACGCCCAGCTTGAGGCAAATTAGCTCCCGGAGTAGGATCAACTTGAACTAGCGCTGGCACATTAGCCGGACGAGGAGAAGTGCCACTTCCCTCCCAAGGTACATGTGCCCTTCTACGAGGCGGCATTTTAATCTAGAAGACACATAATAACAGAATATTCATAAGTAATCGCGAAAAACATCTTAAGCCAGCAATAGTAGACTCACATGGACTTGTTCTGGACTAATGCAATTTCGATTCCTTATACAAATCCTCAACACCGCTCTGATACCATTTGTAACGACCCGGAGATCCGGATACCAGCAAACCGATACCAAGAACTCGGGGAAGCCACCTAAGAGGCTGATGAGGCCCCGTAAGGGTTGGAGGGTTTTGTCGAGGGGATGCATAACGAATTGAGATTACACGAGCGCAATATTAATTATAGCAACAATTTAAACTATAAACGGAAGCAATTAAAATATCAGAGTGATAATATATACAATAGTCCAGATCCATAATATGAATAAGTCCAACAACTGAACAAGAGTCAAAAATGTACAACTACTCGGGGCATACCCCGGCCAAAAGTATAAGAAAAGACAAACAACTGACAATAACCTACTAACAGACTACTGAGCGACCACTGTTGGCACTAAGACCTGCCGTCAAAACGTGGGAAGCTCTGGGAGACGGCTGATGCTGCTCACCTGAAAGAGTAAGGGTGAGTCTCAGCCAGACTCAGTAGGGGTCACACGGATCCCTACCTCGCAACTAAAACAGGCAACAACAATTAAAGCATGCATTAACATAATAAACAACAGTTAAGTAAAGCTGTAAAACTATCAAAGCAGTTGAATCACAGCTAACTATAATGCCAATTGAATTTAAATGTGAATACTCGAAATTTACCAATAGAATAAACTTCCACGTTTCCAAGTGACAGGAGAAAGAAAGGACCACCAGAAAGTGAAACTAGAAGCGTCCACTGATGGCTTACACTGCGTCTCAAGCATCTACGCAAGTTTGGATTGTGACAAGCGGGACGCGTAACAGTACCAGAAACAAGAACTAGTCAGTGTAACACTTGTCAGTGTCAGTCCAAGCCTCTGACCACGTGTGTACACACCGGCTCGTCGTCTCGAGCCAAGCCTCTAGCTAGTTTTCCCTCTAGTAGGATGCTACTGTTAAGTATGGGCCCACAAAAACTAGCTTAAAACCGTAAAACGGGACTAGCCTGCCACCTCTCCCAGGTGGGCCGACACTAGAGGTCGTCGGGCTACGACTAATGGTTCCATCACAAGGAAAGAGAACTAATTCTATCGATATCTAAAAACATGCCACAGTTCCTGCAATATAATTTAAACATAACGAATATGCAACGTGGAAAGCATAAAGAAATGAACATGATTAAATTGAAATTATGTAGGACATGGCGGTCGAACATTAGCCCGCCACAGGCTCTGGCGGTCGAAGGTCGGGGCGCTACAAGGGCTATGGCGCTCCACTAATGGGCCGCTACACTCCACCGCCACACTGTTTATACAGTCGGCAAACATGCTCTGGCAGTCCAAGATGGATCCGCCAAAGGCCCTCTCGCGGTTCTACGATAAGCCGACACACTAACCACCTAAACGGGTCAAAGGTCCATGGACCTAGTCAACAGTCTCTGGCGGTCGAAAGTTGAGCCGCTAAAGGGTAGTAGACGGTCCAACGTTGGGCCGCTACAAGGGTTGTGGCGTAGGGGTTGTGGACCGCTAAGGTCCACCGCCTCACTGCTTAAAAGAAACGGTCACTGGCAGGACCGCCACCTGCCCAGTGAGCCGAATCCATGGGGTTCGCAATCGGAACACCTCCCGATCGACCTAGATCGACGGGAAACGTAATTTTAACCTATTCCCTGCCATTCCACCATCACATAAACACAATTTATAGCCTAAGAACCCAACGACAATGGCCATGGAGGATTAAAACATAAGTACGATGTTCATGCTCCAAAAACCAAAAATGACGATGTTTAGGCTATGGAAAACATAAAGACGATGGGCATGGCAGTGGAAACGATCCTAGCAGCATCGGGAATCCATCCCCCTACCTCGATCACGCCGAAATTGCCTTTTCGGGTGCATGGAAGCCGAGGTAGCCTTGCCGCTCTCTCGCGCCCACCCGTCTCCTCGTGCCACGGTTCGCCTCGAGGTGGACGTCACCGCGCTCCATGCGTCGCGAGCTCTCCATTGACGCCACCCACGCGTCCCCCGTGGCCCGAACTGGCCACGCCCCGAGAGAGGGGGAGAGGGCTTCGCCGTGAAGAGAGAGAGGGTGAGGGAGAGAGAAGAGAGAAATGTGAGGGGAGAGAGAGGTCGATGGGTAAAAAGAAAAGATTAAAATATTGTTTTATTTTTTTTATTTTTAACCTCTATTTGCACATTAAACCCTCAAAGAAGCATAATTATAATTATGCCCAATAATTTCCTTAAAAACTTTTACCTAAATGGATTAAATGCTAGAAAAAGCCCAATAAATCCAGAAAAATCACCTAAATTCATGGAATAAATTCTATATTAATACCGATAAAGATCCGTTAAAGAACGGGTCTTACACCAGCAATCTCCAAAAATAGTCACCTGGTAATGTGGAGGGAATGTTCCCGCCAATGATTGGAGGACCACATGTCAGATGGAGAGGGTTTACTTTCCACGTGTCAGATGCTGTAGGCTGCTTTCCTTCTTGGATCATGTGCACTTTTATCCTGGTGCTTTAGTTGCTCGTGACTTGGTGTTCACAGGTAGTTGGGACACCCGTCAGGTGCTTGATCAAAAGTCTTACCTATCATTATAACGAACAAAGTATCAATCACGTGTTATAGGACTAAGATAGCTCATACGTCTATGTGTACAGGCACATATTCAAGAAGAACTAGCACAAACTATATCATGCAACTAGCGCAGACCTGAAATACAAACGCACCGACCTTAATTGTGTGTGAGGCACTACGTGTTGTGATATAGAGAAGAAAGTGCACTGACCATCTACACTTGTAAAGCAAACAATGCACTGAACTTGGTTGGGCAGGATACGAGTGTGCACTGACCTTATTACACAAATATGAAAACATGCACAGACCTTAAGTGTATGAAGCAGACATTGCACCGATCGTTGCATGCGTATATCAAGACATGCACTGACCTCCAATATGCGTAAGGCAAAAATGTGCACAGACCTTATGTGGTCACATGGAAACCTGCACCGACTCTACATGCCCAAAACCTGCACCGACTCTATATGCTCACAACAAAACCTGCACTGACTACATGTAAAATGCAAACCTGCACCGACTATATGCTCAATGCAAATGCTGCACTGACTTGAGTCTATGCATATGTCAATATGCACCGACCTTATCTTGCATCATGAATGATGTGCACATACCTTGCTTAGCGCAAGACAAAACTTGCACCGACCTTAAGTGTGAGAGACGAAAGCTTGCACTGACCTCATATGCTCATAGCAAATCCTTCACGACTTATATGTACCGAAACATGCACCGACTACATTCAATCACAATGCGAATGTGTACCGACCCTATCAAAGACTAAAGCCGATATGCACCGACTTAACTCAGGGCACGGTAAAAACCTGCACTGACTTATGTATGCGTATGACACAGATATGCACCGACCATAGCAGCAAGTGGTCTGAACTAGCATCGACGTTGTTGTGTAGTGGACAGCGGATCTAGAGGGGAGGGGTGAATAGATCTGCCCCTATTTTCGTAATGCAACCCTCTATATAGCTAGGTAATGATAATAGCAGCGGAATATAACTAGCTAAACGAAGAACACAGTGATTTGCTTAACAAGATGATTATGCAATATAGATATTGAACCTAAGCATGCATCTAACACAAAGTAATCACACAAGCAAACCACAACACACGAGATTTTAAGGTGGTTCGGACTGAATCTCCAGTCCTACGTCCACCCCTCACCAAATCTAGTGAGGCTCCACTAGTGCCACACACTAAACCGTAAATCGGAAAGACCACCGATTGCCTTCCTACTAACCACCTGGTAGGGACGTCAACAACGCAGATCGAACAACCTCCGATTGTCTTCCTACTAACCACCGGTAGGGACGATCTTTAGTTCCAAATGTTTGAATGAAATGGAAAAGAACAAGATATGAAAACACTCAAACAAGATATGAAATATGTTCAAAGAGAAAAGATCTTATCTGAGTTTGCTGGAGCTTGAATCTGATGATTCACTTGGCTTGGAGTTGATCTCCTCTTGAAGTAGCTTGAATCACTTGGAGATATGATGAAGAACTTCTTCCCGGAGTACTGTTCACAGCTACAGTACTTCGAACTCCTTTCCCTTGAACACACCCTTGCAGCTTCTATGGATCACCTTGAGATGAGGAAGAGGAAGATGATTGTAGCTTTTTCTTCACTTGGCTTGAAGTTGATTTCCTCTTGAAGTAGCTTCAATCACTTGAAGATTTGATGAAGAACTTCTTCCCGGAGTAGCTTGATTTCCTTCTTGAAACACCCTCCTTGTGGCTTCCTTTGATCACCCTTCTTATCCTTGAGTGCTTCTAGCTTTGGTGGAGGTTGCTTGCTTCAGATCTCACCTTGAAACACCTTGGATGGATGAAGAACTCCAGCCCGAAGTACTGTTCACGGAGGTGCTACAGTACCTCGAAAATGGCCTCCCTTGATCTCTCTT
Organism: Amorphophallus konjac; assembly: GCA_022559845.1. Lineage (NCBI taxonomy): Eukaryota > Viridiplantae > Streptophyta > Magnoliopsida > Alismatales > Araceae > Amorphophallus > Amorphophallus konjac. The sequence goes on from CM040118.1 coordinate 150,283,087, forward strand.
GAAGCCTTGAAGCATTGGGGGGTTTCCAACCCTCTTGTATTGGTTTTATAGACCTTGAATGGTCTATAGACAAGCCTTAGACCAGATCCACAATTTGTGGGTGATTAGGTGACTTTTGGATTAAATAAATCCATGTTGAATGGCCCTTTTCGAAGTTGGAAACAAAGTCAACATTGAAGGCTCGGGGCTAGCGGTCGACCGCTACTGAGACACCTACAAACGGATGGTCCCTGGGAAATCCGGTCGACCGCTACTGGCTGGCGGTCGACCGCTACTGAAACATCTTCAGCCTGGGATTCCCTGGCTGGGGCGGTCGACCGCCCCTGTGCTGGCGGTCGACCGCCAGCTGGGCAGAACCCCACTTATCACGGGTCGGTCAAATTTCCGTTCTAGCTCCATCGTTCAACTCCATTAGCAGCCCGTGCATGTCGGTGGCATCACCCTTGACAGTCTTGAAGATTTTATTATTGAGTCTTCAATCAAATTTTTGTTCCGGGGGCTCCGCCCCCGGAAACCCCCGCAAGGGGCGCTGCCCCCTTGACCCCCGCGACCTGACCGGGCAGGTCGATCGCGTGCGAGGGCGCAACATTGAGCTTTCACTTGTCCATTCATTTGCATATCTGTCATGAACACAACAGCACATATGTCAGTCATATAAGAGTGAAAAACAACAATGACTAATAGTGTTTAGCCATTATCAAAACCAAGAATACCACAGAATGCATATGACCATAGAATGATGTCGAATGACCCAAGTGACCACAGAATGACTCAAATGACTTCAGGGACACAACATACGCTAGTATGCAAAACAATGCAACGTAGCACTGACCTTAGTACGTATGAAATGAAAACTTGCATCGACGTTAGTATGCAAAACAATGCAACGTAGCACTGACCTTAGTACGTATGAAATGAAACCTAGCATCGACCTCGGCTGTGTGAAATCACAACAAGCATCGACCCAAGTTTTGCATGATGCAACTGGCGTTGACTCTATATAAGCATAGTGCAATATGAGGATCATGGACACCACCTGTTCGACCAAATGCCATGCACACAGGTTATTCAGTAAACTATCATGTGCATAGAGTTTATGCAGACACGTTGACTTTGCTTTGACTTATAGTTGACCTGTGATACATTGACACATATGAACGGTTGTACCAGACTTTATGCAAGACTTGTACAGAGACATTCACAAACATGCACATGTGCAGCAATTCATTCCATGTAATTCACTTATACAGTAATATGAGCATTGTATGCACATAACAAACACTGTATGTAACAAAACACATGCTGTATGCAATAAGCACATATGGAATCATAAAAACACATACGACATCATACATATGAGTCATAGTGTTTGTCATCATCAAAACACAATACGTCACGCCCCGACGTGGAAAATCAGAACGTAGCAGTTTATACCATTCATGTCAATCAGAGCATACATTGCCACAAGAGACCAAACCACCAGGCTAATAATGAAGAAAACAATTAACCTAACTAAATTGATAATAATAAGATAAAATATTTAATTACACACGACTTCTTGTGGACTTCTAACTCATCAATGTTCAAAGGAAGAAAATACATCAACTTCAACAACTAATCCAGAACATGACTTGAACATAAATCTAAAATGGCTCGCTCCTGGAATCACTCATTCCCGTCCCCATCAGAGCGCACGTCCTCATCCGAACTACCTGAAAGGATTGAAAAGTAAGAGTGAGCAAAGCTCAGTAGGATTTTATATCTCTATCATCAGGCATAGTTAAAGTGATTAACCATTTTATCATGAATAAGAGAACAATAGTGAAGAAACGACAGGAAATAGATAGAAAAAGAAATACGGACTTCCATGTAAAGAATAAACACAAGTATACCAAGAACTTCTCATGAAATTACACATAAATGATAGATGGAATTGGCCATAACAAGCACGCATATCATGTCACGCAAGAATTTCAAGTAATTGAGTAGAAGTGAAATGTCTTAGACCAATCACGCTAGTCATGCACTTCGGTGCAATGCCACACCCTGTCATTACAAACTCTCCGGGACACAAGTACTTTCGGGCGCTCCTCCCAGGACCAGACCGGGCCATTTATGATGCATTGGCATTGAAAGGTTGGATCATAGATCTTAGTCTAGACATTCACCACATTAAATGGCCAAGAATTCCAAGGTTTAAGTTTACGAACTTACTTCTAAGATCAAGAGAAATTCCAATAATGTTGGAATGAACATCAGGTAGAAAGACTAGGAGTCTTAAGTGAACAAGGATCAAGCAAGATTTCACAGTTCAAGGCCAACCTTGATACGACTGCTAACACAACAATAAAATAGGGGAAAACATATTAAATCTCACCTGTAGCGGTCAATAATTGGGCCGTTACGGTTACATTGACGGTCTAACATTAGGCCGCTAATGGTTCAGTATCAGCAGGCTTTCGAGTCAACCCAAAAAAAAGGTCCTTACTTCAGCCCGAAATAGGACGGGTCCGAATAAGAGTTCAGCCCACAAGCTAAACTAACAGATTGGTCCATGTTAGAACTGAATGGGCTCAAAGGATCTGTTTAAAACAAGCCCATTACAAACCAGGCTAGGAAAATAGTAGCGGTCTAACCTTGGGCCGCCAAAGTCACTTAGCGGTCTCACGATGGGCCGCTACGGTCACAGATCAGTCCAGTTTGGACTGGCCCAAAACACGAATCAAAAATGGGTTCAGGTCTTTGGGGTACAACCCACCCGGCGTCCTGGTGGGAATCCTAGGCTCACGGGGTCTTACGGAGGTCTCATAATAGTGGTCCTAGTCCGATGGAAGGAATATCCGGCGGAGAGTCCCAACTATTACAAGATTTGAGGCAAGAAAAACACGGAAAACGAGACAATGCGGTCAGTCAATCCCACCGGAGTAGCATGACTGTCGAACAATAACGCCGGTAATATAACAATTTATAATAGCAAGGTTCAAATTGACAAGATTATTAAACAAACTTTTATCAAGTTTCATATGATCATTTAACTGATGATTGTCAATAACTTTCATGGAAAATAATGGAAATTATGCCTCTAACCATTAATATCATGTTCTACATTGTTACAGGTCAAGATGTCATATCAAAACATAGTAAGTTCCTAGTTAAAGAAAATGCATGAATTAGAGTTTAAAACACCCTGCCAGAGGAAGGTAACGGTCTATATAAGGGCCGCCATAAGCATAAAACAGTCTATCGTGGGGCCGTTTCATATCGGAAAATAAGTATACATCAATCTTATAAATTTAAAACGCAGGGCCTGTGGCGGTTTATCGTGGGGCCGCCAGACCCTGGTGGCGGTTTATCGTGCGACCGCCAGAGTTCTAGCGGTCACTGAAAGAACTGTCAACTCAACCCGAGACCCGCCGCCGACGAACCTTGACATGCTATGTTAAAAACTTTGATTTTTCATGATAGAGTGAACAAAAATTAGGGAAAATACTACCATTAGAAAGAGCATAAAAAATCGTATAAGATGGCATGCTTTGATTAAGACTTAAAACGATTAAATTCATCATAAGACTAGTTAACATGGAAGTTACCCTTTGTGTATACCTCGGAGTAAAACATGAAATTAGGGTAGCATGATGCATGAAATTTAGGCATTTAGGTATCAAAAGAAAAGGCTCAGGAAAACGAACAAGATGGTATAATTAGAATTTTGTTTAGCCTGAGAGACACCTACCTTTGCTTGAAGAAAAGGAGGAAGAAAGGGGTCGCTGGAACCCTAGGTACCGCTCCTAAAATGCCCAAATTCTCCCTCGTTCGGTCACGATCGGTCACGCCACCCGCCGCTGGTGCAAATAGGGTTCCAGAGTGTCGAAAGCCCTCAATATATAGAACCTATAGGGACTTCTAGCGATCGAATTTGGTTAAAGAGTCCAATGAGGAAACTCCGGTGAAAACTTCGGATGGGGTTCTAATCTGCCGCCGCCGCCGCCAGTAGAAGAGTCTAGACCTAGGGTTTTCAAAGGAAAAATAAGGATCTAATAATGGGCTAGGGTTTGGCTCCAATTGGAGCGCAAATGAGCTAGAATTGGACCCAAATCAAAATGGTTAAACTAGGTCTCCTAAACCAACGAAAATCTACTAAAACGCGAAATTAGATCTTAACCAATTTTATTTTGGGCTCTTACCTGAAGACAAAGTTGCTAGAAATTTAACTTTACACTAGATACATATTTTTTTCCAGATTTTTAATAATTTCTTTATAAGTTGAACAAAAAGTAATTAATTTATATGGGGATATTATAATAAATTTTCAGGATGCTACACCCTCCCTCACTTTAAGGAATTTGGTCCCCCAAATTCACCGAATCTTATAACAACCAACATTAAAACAATTCGAGATATAATTTTCTAACTGCATCCTCGGACTCTCACGTTGCTTCCTCCGTTCCACGCAGACTCCACTGGACCTTGACCATTGGAATGGATCGATTCCTGAGTTGCTGTTGCTTGAAGTCCAATATCTTGATAGGCTTCTCTTCATAAGATAAATCTTCCTTCAACTCCAAATCAGCATGTTGGATGATGTGCGAACGGTCATACACATACTTCCGAGGCATAGATACATGGAACACATTGTGAATGCCTGCTAACTGTGGTGGTAAGGCCAATCTATAGGCAACTTCGCCTACCCTCTCCAAGATTTCAAATGGGCCAACAAACCTTGGGCTTAACTTGCCTCGAATTCCAAATCTTCTAATTCCTCTTGATGGTGAGACTTTCAGAAATACATGTTCTCCAATCTGGAATTCTAACTCCCTTCTTCTATTATCTGCATAGCTCTTTTATCTGGACTGGGCGATCTTCAAACGGTCTCTGATAACTTGAATGTTTTTGGATGACTCTGAGATAAGATCTCATCCGAGCCATTGCTTTTCACCAATCTCTTCCCAACAAAGAGGGGATCTACAACTCTTGCCATACAGAGCTTCAAACGGTGCCATATGAATGCTAGATTGGTAACTATTATTGTATGTAAACTCAATCAAAGGTAAATGTTCATGCCAACTGCCTCCATAATCAATCATGCAGGCTCTCAACATATCTTCAACAATCTGATTTGCTCTCTCAGTCTGCCCGTCAGTCTGAGGGTGAAAAGCAGTACTGAAGTTCAAACGACTTCCTAATGATGCTTGCAGTCCTTTCCAAAAGTGAGATGTAAACCTGGGATCTCTGTCAGATATGATGGATATAGGCACTCCATGTAATCTTACTATTTCCTTCATGTACAGGGCAACCAAAACATCCATAGTCCACTTTGACTTAATAGGCAAAAAGTGTGCGGACTTTGTTAGTCGGTCAATGATCACCCAAATTCCATCAAGGCCTCCTCGCGTTCTAGTTAAACCCATAATAAAATCCATACCGACACTTTCCCACTTCCATTGTGGTATTTCAAGAGACTTTAATTTCCCAGCAGGCCTAAAATGCTCTGCTTTAACTTGTTGACATACTAAACACCTGCTCACAAAATCGGCCACTTCTCGCTTCATGTTCAGCCACCAAAAAGTTCTCTTCAAATCTCGATACATCTTTGTAGCTCTTGGATGTATAGTATACCTAGATCTATGAGATTCCTCAAGAATCTTCCTCTTTATTTCCATAGAATCAGAGACACAAGTTCTCCCTCAAAATAACAATCTCCCATCATCAGCTAACATAAAATCTGGTCGACTAGCCATCTGTTCCTTAATTTCAACTAGCACTGGGTCATTATCCTGCAACTGATCAATCTCTGCTAGTAATTCTGAACGAAGCTGGACATGAGCAACCAAGATTCAATCTTCCTTTTCTGTAATATCTAGACTAGCAAACTATTCTAACAACTTCCACTCTTGAAGCATCAAACTGGCTAATCTAGCTGTCAGCTTCCTGCTTAAAGCATCTGCTACAATATTCCCTTTTCCGAGATGATATTCAATGGAGAAGTCAAAATTCTTCAAGTACTCTAGCCACCTTCTCTGTCTCATGTTCAACTCCTTTTGAGAAAATAGATACCTTAAGCTCTTATGGTCTGAGTACACTGTGAAAGTTTCTCCGTAAAGATAATGCCTCCATATCTTAAGAGCAAACACAACAGCAGCTAACTCCAGATCATGAACATGATAATTCTCTTCATGTTTTCTCAATTGCCTAGAGGAATAAGCTATCACTCTCCCTCGTTGCATCAATACGCAACCTAAACTGATTCCTGAAACATCGATATAAACTTCAAAACCTCCTTCACCTAAGGGCAAGGCCAAAACTGGGGCAGTGGTCAAGCACTCCTTGAAAGTCTGAAAGCTCTTCTCACAATCATCTGTCCACTCAAAATGATTCTCCTTTCGAGTTAACCTTGACAAGGGTACTGCAATCTTGAAGAAATCCTTAATGAACCTTCGGTAATAGCCTGCTAAGCCTAAGAAACTTCTGATCTCAGTTACATTCGCAGGTCTTTCCCAATTACGTACAGCCTCAACTTTAGAAGGGTCTACTGCGATTCCCTCTTTAGAAATAATGTGCCCTAGAAAAGACACCTCTTGTAACCAGAATTCACATTTACTGAACTTGGCGTATAGCTGATGATCCTTTAATATTTGTAACGCCATCCTCAAGTGCCTTTCATGCTCCTCCTTGCTCTTTGAATATATCATAATATCATCGATGAATACCACGACCCACTGATCTAAGTAGGGCCGGAACACACTATTCATTAACTGCATAAAAGCTACAGGAGCATTAGTTAGTCCAAATGGCATCACCACAAATTCAAAATGCCCATACTTGCTACGGAATGTCATCTTAAAAATATCCTCATCCTTTATCCTCAACTGATGATACCCAGATCTGAGATCGATCTTTGAGAAATATTGGGCTCCAGATATCTGATCAAATAATTCATCGATCCTTGGTAACGGGTACTTGTTCTTCACGGCGAGCTGATTCAACTGACGATAATCAATACACAGTCTCAAAGAACCATCCTTCTTCCTTACAAAAATAACAGGAGCACCCCAAGGGGAAGTACTCGGACGAATGAACCCTCTTTCTAGAAAGTCTAGCAACTGCACCTTCAGTTCTCTTAACTCAGCAGGGGACATACGATAAGGAGCTCTCAAAACAGGTGAAGCACCAAGAATCATATCAATAGAGAAAACCACCTCCCTTTTTGAGGGAAGACCTGGCAATTCATCCGGAAACACCTCTGGAAAATCTTGAACAACATGGATGTCCCTCAACTCCACTTCCTTCTTATCAGTTAAAGAAATCAAAGCCAAGAATGCTTGACATCCCTTTCTTAACAACTTATCCGCCCGAAGTGTCGAGATGAGCGGCACATACTTGGATTGGCTAGAGCCAGAGAAAGAAAGCTCAGGGCGTCCAGGGAAAGACACTACTCTTGACTTACAATGAACAGTAGCACCATGCTTAGATAACCAATCAGCCCCTAAGATCACGTCATAATCTTTCATCTTCATGCATACTAAATCGGCAGATAAATTACAACCATTAATCAAGACCTTACTGGAGGATAATAATATTTAATCTCGGATCCCGAACCAATAGGGGTGAAATCATAAGATGCGAATCCAATAACACTGGTTTCACAGATAAGGTCTCAGCAAATTTTAGAGATATAAAAGAATGAGTGGCTCCAGTGTCGAAAAGTACTAATGCTGGCTTGGAAAGAATAGTAAGAGTACCTTCAACAATACCTCCTTCCTCGGTAGCCTGGGTCTCAGTCTCTGCCTCCTGGAGGGCTTGGAGCTTGCCTTGCCGCTTGAAACTTCCTTGCGACTTATCAGATGTTGCTGGTTGATTAATAAGGGGACACTCTGGGATTCGGTGGTCCCTGCTACCACATCTCAAACAAGCGCCTAACTTGCGCCAACACTCTTCCATCTTGTGACCTGGACGGTCACAATACTTGCAAACTGCCTTGGACGGCACAGCTGGTCCAACCTTTTTCTCACCTTTTCTGGGTTTCTTGTTTTTAGAAAAACTTGGTCCGCCATTGGGCCTCTTCTGACCATTACCGCGTTTAAAGTTCTCGGAACTGGTAGTCTGCTCCTTCTTATCCCGACCTCTTATCCGGTCAGTCATTTCCATCATGTCTTCTAAAACTTGTGCTTTCCTTACAATTTCTGCATAAACATGGATATCCAAGGGTGCCAATTGATTGATGTACTGAAGCTTCAAACCATTCAAAAATCTTTTAGCCTTCATCTTCTCAGTGGACACCAAATGTGGTTCATACTTAGACAATCTAGAAAATTGTGCTTCATATTTCACAACCGACAAGTTTCTTTGCTTCAAAGCAGCAAACTCAGCTGCCTTCCTCTCCTGCACCCGATTTGAGAAATACTTGCTATTGAAAAACTCTTTGAACTCGTTCCACGTGGCACGCCTATTCCCGAGCGTAGCTTCCACGGCTTCCCACCAAGCACGTGCATCACGTTCTAACTGGAAGGTCGCTAGAAGGACGCGATCCTGATCTCCACATTGCATAACCCTAAAGATCCTCTCCATCTCCTTTAGCTAGTTCTCGGCCTCATCTGGGTCCGAAGATCCACTAAAACGTGGGGGATTCAAGCCTTGAAAGTTCCGATGTAGATTGCCTGCTCCTTGCTGTCCGTCGCCTTGGGCTACTTGCTATAAGGCCTAGGTCAGGCCCTACACTGTACGTTGCATATCTTGCCATTCAGCGCGTTCCGCTGCCATCGCGGGAAATTCCTACAGCACAAAAGAAGTAATTGAGAACGTTCTATTGAATCTATCTTCTTATAGCTAGTTAATTAACTTAGCCCAAGTCTCTACCCAACTCACTGGGCCGGATTCTGACTTTACAATGTTAAAAGGTTCTATAACACTACAAGCAACCTAGGGTCTAAAGAAAACCTAGACTCTGATACCACAAAAACTGTCACGTCCCGACGTGGAAAATCGGAACGTAGCAGTTTATATCATTCATGTCAATCAGAGCATACACTGCCACAAGAGACCAAACCACTAGGCTAATAATGAAGAAAATAATTAACCCAACTAAATTGATAATAATAAGAGAAAATATTTAATTACACCAGACTTCTTGTGGACTTCTAACTCATCAATGTTCAAAGGAAGAAAATGCATCAACTTCAACAACTAATCTAGAACACGACTTGAACATAAATCTAAAATGGCTCGCTCCTGGAATCACACGTTCCCGTCCCCATCAGAGCGCACGTCCTCATCCGAACTACCTGAAAGGATTGGAAAGTAGGGGTGAGCAAAGCTCAGTAGGATTTTATATCTCTATCATCAGGCATAGTTAAAGTGATTAACCATTTTATCACGAATAAGAGAACAATAGTGAAGAAATGTAACACTCGAGAATTTTAAAATACAAATATATATATATAAAACTATATATGTACATTTAATTATTGAACTCATATTCTAATTCTATTGGATTAACCATTTAAAACATTTAATTACCAATAGATGCTTTAGAAGATGCCAAATTATATTTTTGGAAATGCCAATTTATATTTTTAATCACTTAGGAAATTAATATTACACTATTCCAAAGGAATAGGAAATAGGTTATATAGATAGTGTTTTAAAGGATAAACATCACTTTTACAAGATGCCAATTCATATTTTCATAATTTAGAAAATTTCATATTTCAACCTTTTCATTATATCATTATTTTGAAGAAATAAGGGTATATAGATGAAGTGTTAAAGGATAAACATGATTTAGAAAGTGAGAAAGGGTATATAGATAATTTTGGTTAGTGTAGAGTGAATACAAAAATCTCCGTTCAAAATAACGACATATGTTAAGTCGTTATTTCCTAAACGTGAATAGTGACGTGAATAGTGCCACTTTTTATTTAAAAATAGATTTTTAAAAAACAATTTGTGTAACAGTAGAGAAAAATGTAAGGGTCTCACCCCTGAAATTTCACAAATAAATTCCATCAATTTTTAAAGATAAAAATCTTTGAAGTTTAATATGAAAATCTTAACTTATGAAATACACGACCCTCTCTGGGGCGTCATTTCCTTTCCGACAACTATCCCGATCATTCTATCCCTCCAGCCAGTGTAGGCTGTCAACCCACTAAATACCCTATAATTTTGGATCTTGTCTCCCATCCTGTCGACCCTAAGGTTATAAAATACAATCTATTTTCTCCCCATTTGGTTAGTTCGAAGGCTAGATACGGGAACAAACTCTGAAGAGTTGCAGAGGAAGGGAAGGGTTGCTTCTTCCTCTCCCGTCAACTCCTGTCACTTCACAGAGGTAGGTGTTCTCAAATCCTTGCCTAACTAGTAGCTAATAGGTTAATTGATGCATGTTTAGGGTTCGATCATCTAGTCAACCATGCTATATATATCATCTGGCTTTACCGTAATCAAGGAATAATCATGTATGTATCATGTTATTTTGATAGCCTGTTACATATCACCATGATCTTTAAGAGTTTAAACTTAGTTTGTTAGCATGATTTTTATGAGTTTTTGAACATATTTTATCAAACTAGTTTTACAGTATTAATAACAATGTTTTAAACCTTAATATATAGTCTGTGTTAACATAATATGTTCATGGTTTAAAGACACGGAGGCCCCCAGCCCTCTGGTAAATCGCGCCCCTGACCAGGGCGCCATTTTCAAAATTGAAGACTGTTCACACGGTTGTCATTTAAATAAAGACACATTGTCAATTCGATTTCTAAAATTATCAGTAATTAATAATTCAAAAACCTCACTGTAATTGGCGCCCCTGACCAGGGCGTCAATTTCAAAATTGAAGACTGCGTAAATAGTCGTCATTTAAATGAAGACATGCATCATGTCATCAATTCGATTTCTGGAATTTTGAGTAATTGATAATTCAACACATTCAAAAATCCATAACTATCAAACTAAAGCACGAAATTTTTGCATGAACATGTTTCTCAGAATTGAAGATTACCCGCGAGGGCGTCAATTAATTGAAGACATGCACCATGTCGTCAATTCAATTTTCTGTAAATTTCATAAATCAGTAAATCAACGGATTCAAAAATCTATAACTAATAAACGGGACCTTGAAAATTTTGACATAATATACTTCTGTGACCCTGAGATTTTTCTCCACCTGACCATATCTTCATATTTTGATTAAGAGAAACTTTGGAGAAATGAATAGTGACTTGTGTCACAGAACTTACAGTTCTGATGTGAAGCACAACTCACGTGGAAAAACAACTCAATTGGTGTGTCATCAATTCGAGTTGAACCTGTACTTCTGTTGAAGACACCCTGGAAGTCTTCAATTAAATGAAGACTGTTCACAGGGCGTCAATTTCATTTCTTGAGATAGAACATTAGAAAAATTCATATCTGTGAAACAAAAACCCAGTAATTTTAACTGAACATGTTTCTGGAATCCATAGGATTTATACTACACATTCATGTCCTCACTTTCGGATTTCGATAAACTTTTTCGAAATGAACAGTGCTTTGAGTCAAGAAACGTCCCTGCTGGGAGAAAATCACCCACTGTAAATGACGCCCCTAGTCAGGGCGCCATTTACTGAATTAGCGGCAGCCCTTAAGTCTTCAATTAATTGAAGACTTAACAGGGGGCGCCAATTTCATATATGTGTATAATGTTTTTTGAAAAATCAAAATTTTGAAAGGGTGGGCAATGCCCAGACGTCAATTCTTAAAATGACGACTTCCATCAAGTCTTCAATTAATTGAAGACTGCATGAAGGGGCGCCAATTCCTTATACACATAGATATATTTCAAAAATTGGCCCCTGTAATTGGCGCCCCAAGACAGGGCACCAATTACTGAATTGACGACTTCCGGGATGTCCTCAATTAAATGAAGGCATCCTGGGGGGCGCCAATTTGAAATATGCTGAAATAAATTTTTAAAAATTGAAAATTTGAAGGATTAGCGAACCCCCAGATGCCAACTCAGTTATCACAACTTCTGATCTTGATCTGTCTCGTGAATTGTGCAAACACAACCCTAATCCATATTCCCACGTATGATGAATTCTTGAATTCCATTCCATGTTAAATCTACTGGTGTATACCCTACATGGTCAAACCTTGAAACTCTTAAACTACTATTTGGGAGTGTTGGAGCTAAGTGCCATGCAGGATAAAGTGCTACGTTGTGGGAGCCACCTCTTGAAGCCGTACGGCGCAAAGTGCTACACGACGGGAGTCACCTCTTGAGCCTGTAGGGGCCACCTCTAGAATCCTCCATAACCAAATGACTAGTTAATCTCGTCTGAAATATTATGTTTCTAAATTCTTGAAATTCTATATTGGCTATAAATGAGAGTGGGTGTCAAAGGTAATACATGAAATGCTGTGCATATAGGGCCCGGTCTTATCCTGGGAGGAGCACCCGAAGGTACTTGTGCCCATGGGAGTTTATTGACCACGGTGTTTAGCATTGCACTTGAGTACTTGCTTGACTTGAGACACTCCACCCCTACTCTCTCTCTCCTTACTTACTTGACTTGCGTGGTCCGAAACGGGCAATACTTGACTTGTGACCCGAGAAAGGGCAAAATACTTACATGATAATAGCCAATTCTACTGATATGTACTTGACAATACTTGCTTGAATTGAATTTTTTACTTGATATACTTGTACATGAGTTCCTTCTCATACCCATGTTCATACTTGTACACGAATCCCTGCTTGCCCGAAGTGGCATTTACATATGTAAATTCTTGAAATACTGCTTGTCAAATACTTGAAATCTTGTTATACTCCCTTTATACAGTTCTTGATCTCTTATTGTTCATCATACCTAGATTTACCTGTATACCTGATTTTTATTATACGTACATCATGCATAGCCATACTGATAATACATGCAAATTGTAAATCACGTAAAGATTGCTCGTATTTGAGATGTAATTCCTACTGAGCGATTCGCTCATCCAGTTGCTTCCTAATATTTTCAGGTTCAGATAGCGACAAGAATGGGTTTGAGGCCGAGTGAAGAGTGCTAGAACGCCATCCATTTATCATTAGCTAGTCGAGTCTTTGAATTTATTTGAGTCTACCTTGTATTCTCAGTTATGTCAGTTAGTGGTATAAACTTTGTGTTAAATCGTGTAGCCTAATGTTCGGATTTATAAATTTGGAAATTTGTCATGGACTATCTTTATTTCCTTTGATTAATCAAATAAACATCACTTGGACTATTGGAATTTATTAGATTTTTAGTCATTTGCGCACTCCAAAATTTTATATGTTAAAATTCTTATCGTGCTAATGACACGATCTATATAGACGCGTCACGCATCCAAGTATCTTCCGCACTCGGGACATCATAGTCTTCGTGGTATCAGAGCCTAGGTTTTCAAACCTAGGGAACTAGAAGAAATAAAAGGTTAGAAATTGAAATCTAAGTAAAAACTTGAGTCCAAGGATAGGTAAAACCCGAGTCCAAGGATAGATATACCTTACCCGGTGAGATGGATAGAGCCATGGGTTAAGTTCTATAATGACTTTTGACCTTACAAGTAAACTCGATCTTTATCATACTTAACTCTTTTGTAGGATCATGGTTGCGGAAAGAGCACAATGGCGCAAGATGCAGCGCACCGTGCAAGGCCTCACACAGGCACTACAACAAGTGGCCCAAGGCAGAGCAAACCGTGGAGCAGGAGATCTCCACCGAAGTTTCCGTAACAATAACCCACCAAGGTTCACGGGTTCGTCCGACCCCGAGGATGCCGAGAATTGGCTGAAGGAGATGGAACGAATCTTCCGTGTGATGCAATGCGCGGACGAAGAGAAGGTTTTACTGGCCGTATTACAACTAGAGTGGGACGCTCGATGCTGGTGGGAATCCATAGAAGCAACACTGCCAGAATACCATGTCACATGGGATGAATTCACGGAGCATTTCAATAACAAGTACTTCTCCGACCATATCCAGGAGAAGAAGGCCGCAGAATTCGCCGTTCTAAAACAACGGGGCTTGAAAGTGGCCGAGTATGAGGCCCAGTTTTCCAAATTATCTAGGTATGCACCCCACTTGGTGTGTACGAAAAAGATGAAGGCGAGAAGATTCCTCAACGGGCTTCGGCCCCATTATATCACACAACTTGCCCCGATGGACATCCAAGTCTATTAGGAGATGGTTCAGCATGCTCAACTGCTAGAAGACGCCACCGAACTGTCCGAGAGAATCCGAGGAAGAGACAAGAAGGAACCCGTCACAAGCCCAGGAAAATTCAAACAATCATTCAACAAGAAGCGGTTCTTCATGGGAGGGGAGCCCTCCAAGGTAAAAAAATTCCAGAAGAATGACAAGCCATTCTCCACCACCACACCATCAAAGGAAATTTACAAGTATTGTGATAAAGCTGGCCATAAGACCGAGGAATGCTGGAGGAAGTTAGGAGCTTGTCTTCGATGCGGGAGCCGAGAGCATCGAATCCCAGACTGCTCACTGATGAAGGAACAAGACTCCAACGACGAGAAGTGTCCGGTAAAGAAACAAGACCGTCTGCAAGCTCTCCGAGAGACGGAACCCACTGAAGGCGGAATTGTGGAATGTACTCTCACTATTTGTTCAAAAAATGCTCAAGTTTTATTTGATACAGGAGCAACTCATTCATTCGTTTCCAAGAACTTTGCTGCTTCATTTTCTAAGAAATATGAACTGTTAGACTTGGTCATATCTACACCTCTTGGGAATGAGTCTGATATCACTTATCACTATCCAAATTGTGAAGTGATGATTAAGGGAAGCAGTTTACCTGCTGACCTGATATGCCTAGATATGAAGGGTTATGACGTCATACTAGGTGCCGACTGGCTATCCACATACCAAGCAACTGTAGATTACCAGCATGGCAAGGTAACTTTCATGGATTTCCCAGAGCTAGTTTACAATAGCCATCGGAGTAAATCACTTCTTATATCAGCACTCCGAGCTAGAAGGCTTACGGATAAGGGATGCATGGCTTTCATAGCATTAGTGACTGCCACGGAAGTCGAGAAGGTTAAACTTGAGGACATCCGTGTAATTCAGGATTTTCCCGATATTTTTCCAGAAGATTTAACCGGCTTACCCCCAGAAAGGGAAGTGTCGTTCACAATCGACCTTGTCCCTGGTGCTGGTCCTGTTTCTAGGGCACCATACCGAACGTCCCATGTTGAGCTGAAGGAACTAAAGGAACAACTAATGGAGTTATTGAAGAAGGGTTTCATCAGGCCGAGTACTTCCCCTTGGGGAGCACCCGTGTTGTTCGTCAAAAAGAAGGATGGATCGATGAGACTATGCATCGATTATCGGCAGCTAAATAACCTTACAATCAAGAACAAATACCCGCCGCTGAGGATTGACGAGTTGTTCGATCAGTTATCATAAGCTTCATATTTCTCTAAGATTGATCTTCGTTCTGGTTACCACCAATTGAAGATTAAAGAAGAAGACATTCATAAAACTGCATTCCGAAGCAGGTATGGGCATTACGAATTTACTATTATGCCTTTCGGACTAACAAATGCCCCCGCAGCTTTTTTACAGTTAATGAACAGCATATTCAGGCCCTATTTAGACCAATTCATTGTGGTCTTTATTGATGATATTCTGATCTATTCCAAGACCGAAGATGATCATGAAGAACATCTCAAGAAGGCACTGCAGATATTAAGGGAAAACAAGCTATATGCCAAATTCAGCAAATGCAAGTTCTGGCTCGAGGAAGTATCCTTCTTAGGCCATATTATTTCAAAGAATGGAATTGCTGTTGGCCCGTCCAAGGTCGAAGCCGTGAAGAACTGGGAACGACCCATAAATGCAACGGAAATTCAAAGCTTCTTGGGTCTAGCTGGTTACTACTGGCGTTTTATCAAGGACTTCTCCAAGATTGCTATTCCTCTGACCAGGTTAACCTGTAAGGAAGTGCCTCATGAGTGGAATGAAGACTGTGAAGAGTTTCCAAGCTTTGAAGGATCTCTTGACCACTGTTCTAGTCTTATCATTACCAATTGAAGGAGAAAAATACGAGGTATATACCGATGCTTCGGGTATTGGCCTCGAATGTGTATTGATGCAGAATGGAAGAGTCATTGCATATTCTTCCCGATAATTGAAGAAACATGAGGAGAACTACCCGGTTCACGACTTAGAACTGGTCGCGGTAGTATTCACTTTGAAGATCTGGACGCACTATCTCTACGGAGAACAATTCACTGTGTACTCTGATCATAAAAGCCTCAAGTACTTATTCTCCCAAAAGGAGCTGAACATGCGGCAAAGGCGTTGGCTCGAGTATCTCAAGGATATCAACTTCACTATATAGTACCATCCTGGTAAGGGTAATTCCGTAGCTGATGCCCTTAGTCGAAAGCCGAGAACAATATTGGCCAACTGCATGATACAAGAATGGAAGCTGCTGGAGAAATTCTCTGAGCTTGATATCAACACAGATGAGAAGAACATGTGTATTATTCTATCTCATATGAGCCTACATCCAGATTTGCTACCTGAAATCAAGAAGCTACAGGAAGAAGATCCCTCACTAGTGGAGATAAAGAGCAAGCTAGACGAGAGACTGGATTTCAAGCTGGCACCTGATGGCAGATTGCTATTTCATGAACGGACATGTGTGCCCGACTGTCCCGAATTGAAGAAGAAGATTCATGAAGAAGCTCATAGATTGAGGTACACAATCCACCCTAGGGCCATTAAGATGTACCAAGACTTGAAAAGAACTTTCTGGTGGCCTAACATGAAAAGGGAGGTAGCAAACTTTGTGTCTCGCTGCGTCACATGCCAACAAGTGAAGGCGGAACATCAAAAACCCGCCGGAAAGCTACATCCGCTGGATATTCCCAAGTGGAAGTGGGAAGACATTGGCATGGACTTTATCATGGGTTTGCCCAAGTCTAGGGGCGGATATTATGGAATTTGGGTAATTATCGACCGGCTAACTAAATCGGCCCATTTCTTACCCATCAAAAGCCGATGGTCAATCGACGTACTTGATGCCCTGTATATTAAGGAGATGGTTAGATTGCATGGAGTTCCCGTCTCGATCGTATCTGACCGAGACCCACGCTTCACCTCTCATTTTTGGAAGGGTCTACAACACTCTCTAGGGACGAAACTTAATTTCAGCACTACTTTCCATCCCCAGACAGATGGTCAGACTGAAAGGACAAATCAGGTTGTTGAAGATATGTTAAGGGCATGTATTATAGATTTTGGCGGAAGCTAGCACGACCACTTATCCCTAGCCGAATTTGCCTATAATAACAATTATCAAGCTAGTATTCAAATGACACCTTTCGAGGTGCTTTATGGCAGGAGTTGTCGTTCTCCAATATGCTGGGAAGAAGTCGGTGAAAGACAAATTCTAGGCCCAGATATGGTTAGAGATTCGACTGAGAAGATACACCTTATCAGAGAGAGACTCAAGGTAGCTCAGTGCAAGCAAAAATCTTATGCTGATAATAGAAGGAGAGATTTGGAGTTCCAAGTTGGTGACCATGTATTTCTCAAGGTATCTCCTGGCCGAGGTATTAGAAGATTCGGTGTTAAGGGCAAGCTTACACCGAGGTTTATCGGTCCATTTGAAGTATTGGAAAGAGTGGGCGAGGTGGCCTACCGTATTGCTTTACCTCCTCAACTCTCGGAAGTGCACAATGTATTTCATATATCTATGCATAAGAAATATGTGCACGACCCTTCTCACGTCATCGACCATGCTGATTTGGTGATTCAAAGAGATCTGACTTATGAGCAAAGGCCGATGTGGATCCTCGACCGCGAAGTCCGAGCTCTAAGGAGCAAGATGATCCCTATGGTGAAAATCTAATGGAATCGATGCGCGGAATAAGAAGCAACTTGGGAGGCCGAAGAATCTATGGAAAGAAGACACCCAGAATTATTCTAAACTGTAAGTATTTTTTACTTTCCACAATATCCTTATACAGTTAAATTTGGGGACTAAATTCTTTTAAGTAGGGGAGGGTGTAACACTCGAGAATTTTAAAATAGAAATATACAAAAAAAAATTATATATATATTTAATTATTGAACTCATATTCTAATTCTATTGGATTAACTATTTAAAACATTTAATTACCAATAGATGCTTTAGAAGATGCCAAATTATATTTTAGGAAATGTCAATTTATATTTTTAATCACTTAGGAAATTAATATTACACTATTCCAAAGAAATAGGAAATAGGTTATATAGATAGTGTTTTAAAGGATAAACATCACTTTTACAAGATGCCAATTCATATTTTCATAATTTAGAAAATTTCATATTTCAACTTTTTCATTATATCATTATTTTGAAGAAATAAGGGTATATATATGAAGTGTTAAAGGATAAACATAATTTAGAAAGTGAGAAAGAGTATATAGATAATCTTGGTTAGTGTAGAGTGAATACAAAAATTTTCGTTCAAAATAACGACATATGTTAAGTCGTTATTTCCTAAACGTGAATAGTGACGTGAATAGTGCCACTGTTTATTTAAAAAAAAAATTAAAAATTAATTTATGTAAAAATAGAGAAAAATGTAAGGGTCTTACCCCTAAAATTTCACAAACAAATTCCATCAATGTTTAAAGATAAAAATCTTTGAAGTTTAATATGGAAATCTTAACTTATGAAATACACGACCCTCTCTGGGGCGTCATTTCCTTTCCGACAACTATCCCGATCATTCTATCCCTCCAGCCTGTGTAGGCTGTCAACCCACTAAATACCTATAATTCTGGATCTTGTCTCCCATCCTGTCGACCATAAGGTTATAAAATAAAATCTATTTTCTCCCTATTTGGTTAGTTCGAAGGCTAGATACGGGAACAAACTCTGAAGAGTTGCAGAGGAAGGGAAGGGCTGCTTCTTCCTCTCCCGTCAACTCCTGTCACTTCACAGAGGTAGGTGTTCTCAAATCCTTGCCTAACTAGTAGCTAATAGGTTAATTGATGCATGTTTAGAGTTCGATCAACTAGTCAACCATGCTATATATATCATCTGGCTTTACCGTAATCAAGCAATAATCATGTATGTATCATGTTATTTTGATAGCCTGTTACATATCACCATGATCATTAAGAGTTTAAACTTAGTTTGTTAGCATGATTTTTATGAGTTTTTGAACATATTTTATCACACTAGTTTTATAGTATTAATAACCATGTTTTAAACCTTAATATATAGTCTGTGTTAACATAATATGTTCATGGTTTAAAGACACGGATGCCCCCAGCCCTCTGGTAAATCGCGCCCCTGACCAGGGCGTCATTTTCAAAATTGAAGATTGTTCACACAGTCGTCATTTAAATGAAGACACCACCAAGGTCGTCAATTCGATTTCTGGAATTATCAGTAATTAATAATTCAAAAACCTCACTGTAATTGGCGCCCCTGACCAGGACGTTAATTTCAAAATTGAAGACTACGTAAGCAGTCGTCATTTAAATGAAGACATGCATCATGTCGTCAATTCGATTTCTGGAATTTTGAGTAATTGATAATTCAACAGATTCAAAAATCTATAACTATCAAACTGCAGCACGAAATTTTTTCATGAACATGTTTCTGGAATCTTGACATTTTTCTCAACACATTCGTGCCATTACTTCCTGATTCAGAGCTTTTTCACACTGATGAATAGTGGAGACCTCACTGTAATTGGCGCCCCTGACCAGGGCGCCAATTTCAGAATTGAAGACTGCCCGCAAGGGCGTCAATTAATTGAAGACATGCACCATGTCGTCAATTCAATTTTCTGAAAATTCCATAAATCAGTAAATCAACGGATTCAAAAATCTATAACTAATAAACGAGACCTTGAAAATTTTGACATAATATACTTCTGTGACCCTGAGATTTTTCTCAACCTGACCATATCTTCGGATTCTGATTTGGAGAAACTTTGGAGAAATGAATAGTGACTTGTGTCACAGAACTTACAGTTCTGATGTGAAGCACAACTCACGTGGAAAAATAACTCAATTGGTGTGTCATCAATTCGAGTTGAACCTGTACTTCTGTTGAAGACACCCTGGAAGTCTTCAATTAAATGAAGACTGTTCACAGGGCGTCAATTTCATTTCTTGAGATAGAACATTAGAAAAATTCATATGTGTGAAACAAAAACCCAGTAATTTTAACTGAACATGTTTCTGGAATCCATAGGATTTATACTACACATTCATGTCCTCACTTTCGGATTTCGATAAACTTTTTCGAAATGAACAGTGCTTTGAGTCAAGAAACGTACCTGCTGGGTGAAAATCACCCACTGTAAATGACGCCCCTAGTCAGGGCGCCATTTACTGAATTAGCGGCAGCCCTTAAGTCTTCAATTAATTGAAGACTTAACAGGGGGCGCCAATTTCACATATGTGTATAATTTTTTTTGAAAATTCAAAATTTTGAAAGGGTGGGCAACGCCCAGACGTCAATTCTTAAAATGACGACTTCCATCAAGTCTTCAATTAATTGAAGACTGCATGAAGGGGCGCCAATTCCTTATACACATAGATATATTTCAAAAATTGGCCCCTGTAATTGGCGCCCCAAGATAGGGCGCCAATTACTGAATTGACGACTTCCGGGATGTCCTCAATTAAATGAAGGCATCCTGGGGGGCGCCAATTTGAAATATGCTGATATAAATTTCTAAAAATTGAAAATTTGAAGGATTAGCGAACCCCCAGATGCCAACTCAGTTATTACAACTTCTGATCTTGATCTGTCTCGTGAATTATGCAAACACAACCCTAATCCATATTCCCACGTATGATGAATTCTTGAATTCCATTCCATGTTAAATCTACTGGTGTATACCCTACATGGTCAAATCTTGAAACTCTTAAACTACTATTTGGGAGTGTTGGAGCTAAGTGCCATGCAGGATAAAGTGCTACGTTGTGGGAGCCACCTCTTGAAGCCGTACGGCGCAAAGTGCTACACGACGGGAGCCACCTCTTGAGCCTGTAGGGGCCACCTCTAGAATCCTCCATAACCAAATGACTAGTTAATCTCGTCTGAAATATTATGTTTCTAAATTCTTGAAATTCTATATTGGCTATAAATGAGAGTGGGTGTCAAAGGTAATACATGAAATGCTGTGCATATAGGGCCCGGTCTTATCCTGGGAGGAGCACCCGAAGGTACTTGTGCCCATGGGAGTTTATTGACCACGGTGTTTAGCATTGCACTTGAGTACTTGCTTGACTTGAGACACTCCACCCCTACTCTCTCTCTCCTTACTTACTTGACTTGCGTGGCCCGAAACGGGCAATACTTGACTTGTGGCACGAGAAAGGGTAAAATACTTACATGACAATAGCCAATTCTACTGATATGTACTTGACAATACTTGCTTGATTTGAATTCTTTACTTGATATACTTGTACATGAGTTCCTTCTCATACCTGCGTTCATACTTGTACACGAATCCCTGCTTGCCCGAAGTGGCATTTACATCTGTAAATTCTTGAAATACTGCTTGTCAAATACTTGAAATCTTTTTATACTCTCTTTATACAGTTCTTGATCTCTTATTGTTCATCATACCTAGATTTACCTGTATACCTGATTTTTATTATACGTACATCATGCATAGCCATACTGATAATACATGCAAATTGTAAATCACACAAAGATTGCTCGTATTTGAGATGTAATTTCTACTGAGCGATTCACTCATCCAGTTGCTTCCTAATTGAAAATAGAATGTTGATCCCCCCGATGGCTAAAAGTAAATCTTCTTAGCTTTGTAATCAACCACTGCTCCATAATCTTCTAGCCAATCCTTGCCCAGAATGACATCATAATCTACCAACTGCAAGGCATACAATCTAGCAGACAGCTGCTGTTTCCCAATCATCACTGGGGCCTTATCAAGACAGAAGGGAGTAAACATGATTTCTCCTGTAGGCAATTCCACAATCAACTCATAAGATAATTCTGAAGTCTGCTCCTCAATACAAGCAACAAAGTTCTAAGAAATAAATGAATGAGAAGCACCTGAATCAAATAAAACACGTGCGGCTTGACCATAAATCATAACAGTACCTTACACTAAATGAGCTGCAACTGCCTCAGAACGAGTCATATGCATAACTCTTCTGTGAGATTTCTTTCCGCCCGCAGTAGATTGCTGTGATGACGCCTGTGCCTGTGAAAACTACTACGGTGGTGAAGGTCGGAACTACTGTGGTTGTGAAAACTGAGTAGGCGGCTTAGGTCTTGATGGATAGTCATGGGCCACGTGTCCCACCTGATCGCACCGGTAACAAACCACTGGCATCATACACTATCTACCTGGATGGCTTTCGCCACATCTGGGACATGCTCGAGGCTGATTCCCTGTCTATCCCTGCCGCTGAGAAGGTGCAGGTTGCTGCACACTGCTAGCTGAAGTCTGTCGATCTTGCTGCTTCTTTTACTTTCTAAACATCCGCCTGAACTTTGACCTCAAAGAAGGTGAATCGATAGTAGAAAGAGTAGAAGATGGCACCCCTGGCAGATTCGACTGACCACTCGACTGCTGCTGCTGCTGCTGCCCACTTTGCTACATTGGACCCGCTTGGGTCCGCCCTTGAGTTCCTGCAATATCTAACTCTAATGCTGTCGCTGCTTGACACGCCCTGTCCAAATCTGCCGCACTGGTCACAATAAGAGGTTGCCTCAATTCTGGCCTCAAACCTCGCTGAAATTGCTGAGTCTTCAACCCTTCATCTGCCATGATATGTGGAGCATACCGACCCAATTCCACAAATTTGGTTCGATACTGCAAGACTATCATGTCACCTTGGACCAACTCCATGAACTGATGCATCTTGTCCATTCTGAGATAAGCCGGACTGTAAGTACTTTCAAAAGAGGAGACAAACTCTCGCTAGCTGATCAGTCGAAGAGGACGAGATTGAAAAGCTGTTTCCCACTCTGAAGTCCAGCAAGCAAGCGCTGCCCCTTGTAACTAAAAAGTAGCCAACATTACTTTTTCATCCTCGGCGCACTCCATAGAACGGAAAACTCACTCAGTAGCATCCAGCCATGCCCTTGCTACATCAGGATCTGGTTACTCTTCAAACAGAGGTGGGTGGAACAAGAGAAACTCCTTTAGAGCTCGGCCATGACCACCTTGAGAAGGAATGCCTTCACCAACATTAGGATCCGCACGGCCTTGGCCTCTAACATTCACTGGAGGAGGCGATGAACCGCTCTCTTCTCCTTGAACATCCATAGGCACTCTGGCTTGGAAACGCGTCCTTCGCCTTGACGCCATTGGCTTGAACACATACAACCAAAATCATGAGTAATCGTAGAAAACAACCTAAGCCAGCAATTAGTGGTACCTGGACTTGTTCTAGACTATTGTAATTCTAGGTCTTTATACACCACCACAAAACCACGCTCTGATACCAACTGTAACGACCCAGCTTCCCAGATACTGGAGACTCGATATCACAAGGACCCTGAGACGCCACCCAAGAGCTGATGAGGCTTCTAAAGGGTTAGAAAAGAGGCTATGGGTGCATAAACATCTACAATCACAAGCGCATTTCCAAGAAATAATTACATTAAGCAGAAGCAAAATTTACATTACCAGAGTTTTATAATTATACATTAGTCCAGAAGTATATAGCACAAGTCCATAATTATATAAGAGCTAAAAGAGAACAACTACAAGGGGCATACCCCGGAGTGGACCACGCTGGCACTACGATTGGCCGCCAAAACCTCGCGGGAAACCAAAAGACTGTTGCGCTTCACCTAAAAAATAAAAGGGTGAGTCTCATTTCATTGACTCAGTAGGGGTCTCGCAGATCCCTACCTCGCAGCTAAAACACAAGAGAAACAGTTAATCACAAGGAATATCTAATTGTCATGCGACTTTAACAATTAAAGAAAGCTGTACAAGAATATCAACTAAAGAAGACAGCTAAATAAGAATGCCAAATAAACTCAAGCTAATTAAAACACATAATTAAACATGAGAATCTTCATTCGCCATTAAAGTCAAATTTCCACAGACCAAGTGACAAGAGAAAAGGAAACCACTAGAAGAAAGACCAGACGCGTCCACTGACGACTTATACCGCGTCTCGGGTGTCTCTCACTCGCCTCGTACACGGTAACTGAGACACCGTAACTGTAACCAGAGACAAGGACTAGTCACGGTCACACTCGTCAGCGCAAGTCCACGCCCCTGACCACGTGTGCACATACAAGCTCAATGCCTTGAGCCAGACCTCTAGCTAGTTTCTCCCCCCCAGTGGGACGCTACTGCACAGCAAGGGGACCAACAAAAATTAACCTAAAATTCGTATACCGAGACTGCCCCGCCACCACTCCTTGGTGGACCGACTCTAAAGGTCATCGGGCTACGACTAGTGGGTCAGTCACATAGGAAAGAGAAGCTGACTTAAAATGGATCATAAATATAAGTTTCAAACCATTATAGCATGTAAAGATACTAAAGGTGCGACCCCAAACACACGGCTAAACACCCACGGCGGAAAAACCTGCTGGGGTACCAAAGCGGTCCTCATTGGGCCGCTAAAGGACATTAGCGGTCCTCACTGGACCGCCAACGGGACAGTAGCGGTGATGTGGGACGAGACACGGACACGACAAGCTCGCGATCGTCCCTTAACGAGGGAAGCGTCGGACGTGCACGGTTGAGAAACTGGCAGTGAGCTAGGGTGGTCGGCTCTCACTTGTGCCCGGATCGGGTCACGGGACGGTCTCGCTCACTCTCTTGCAGTAGCGGTGATATGAAATTATAGCGAGCTAGATATCCCTACACATGCTCTCTAGCAGCGGCATAAACAAATATATATGAAGTAAGCAAAATGCCAAGTAAGGAGCGAATACGATACCTCCACGCGCTCGGCGTGGGGACGACGGACCCGGCCGAAGTCGTACTCCCGGGACAGTTAATACATAAAGATTACAATAATGAGTTACAGCCCACTCCACGTAGGGAGGTAAAGGGCTACACAATGGGGCCCGGGAGGACCGAATTCGGGTTGACGGGCGGCTTCTCGCGTAGCTTCGGCAACACCCGAACTAGTGACGGTGGGGCCCACGTGCTGTCCGGAGGGGCCGTGTGGGACCCGGTGGCACCGCTGTGGTGGTGGATGCCTGGATGAGCACTCCCTGGAGAGGAGGCGCGCTGGTTCACCGGCCGGAGGCCGGGCGGCTCCGATCGGCACCGGTCGGAATAACCGGCCACGGATCTGCAACTTCTGGTTTTCAGCGCGCGTCCCGGCGAGAACGGGCGCTGCGATCAGTCCCGATGTCGGATCGGCACAAGACCGGCACCGTTGGAAAGCTAACTTCAAATCCTTCAATATAGGATAAAAGATCTGGTCTGGATCTGCACGGATCTGGGCTTTAATGAATTGTTGAGTTACTGTTGTACAGTGGCTTAACTCTCAGATCTGCAGGGATGTCCTCTGATAACTATTGTTGACCGCAGGGTGGATGTCTGATTCAGCTCTTGCGGTCTTCATCAAAGGTGTAGGAAATTGAGCTAGAAAGATGAAAAAATGGTTTGGACAAGTTTGGATGTGCCTACGAATTGATAGGATTTTTTAACTAGAAGTGGGTCGGATCTGGAAATGGGTTGAAAGCACTGTAGCTGAGATAGAACACGAATTTCAAAAAATGGATAGAGGCCGAATCAAAAATCAAGAAAAATGGTGGATGTAGGGGATGATGGACAGAAATCCCAATAAAATTGGGAGGGTTTGGAAAAATCAAAAAGAGGGTCGGAGGTGAGAAACACATGGCTGCTGTCACTGTAGACAAAGACAAAACAGATCTGGGAATGAAAGATGCACGAAAATGGAAAAATACTAAACGAGGGATTTTGGACCTAAAATTTATTGTGGATATGGGAATACAAGATAGAAACAACCTATGAAAATTTCAGATCAAGAGGATGTCAGAGTTGATAGAAGGAATTCCGAGAAGAAGCTTCTGTCTAGGATGGACAGAACACCGAAGTCGACTTCGCGGCGGCTCGAAGGCGGCACGAACGGCGGCGGCGGCACCGGAGATGAACTCAGAGATTGAGGGGGAGGAGATAGAAGGGTTCCACTCTAGAATTGGGTGTTGCGGATGAAGAAAACCAGGGGGAGAGAGAGGGGAGGTCGAAATTCCCACAAGGGAGGGCTCTTGCACAATGCTTTTTTCACTTTCATTAATTCTAGAATAAAAGAAATACATGACTTATATAATAAATAAAAAAAGACCATGAATACCCTTAGATCTAGGATCTGGAGGGGCATTTAAGGGACTTCATATTTGATTCAAATAAAATAAAAAAATGAAATTCCTAATTAATTCTAATGGGGGGACAAGGTAGGTGAGGTAGGTAACCTACCTTCGAATTTTTAATCCACTTGTCTCCCATGTGGTCAATTGGCATTCCAACCTTCTAGATGGCCACCTAGGATGGTTGACCAACCCCACATGGTCTAGGTGGACCAATGGGAAAGGGGTGAGGGCCCCCTTGCTTGGGCCTACTAGAATTTTACATATAAACCCACTAAGACTTACAATTGCATACCCATATAACACAAGGGTATACATACAAATATGAAAGTATATAAATACAAACAAAATACGGACGGTCTTGCCTCGATATCCCCATCAATTCTCCCCGGGTGGGAGGAACTCGACCCCGTCGAGTAGGGGTATAGATGTTCGAATACTCCGGCGGATCCGTCACCGTGCCAAGTAACGCGGGTACGTTCCACTCCAAGTGACCAGCACCTGCTCATTCCATATATACTCGATATGCACAAGCTGCCATGGGCTAGAGGTGGACACTCTAGGTGGGGCACTCTCAAAGGGAAGGAAGCAGCTCGAAGACTCACTAGGAATCACCGCTGAGTCCCTGTAGGTGACTGATCCGAGTATAGATGTAGAACCGATCCCATACTCATCGAAGGAGTCCAATCACCTCTTACTCATAAGAGAACGACAACGAGCTTACATAAGACACATGTAGACTCTCAAACTACACACAAACCATGCAAACAAACCACACAAGGAAAACACACGGACTCATCTATGACCCTAGACACACCTAATGTTAGTCTGACCCGTACATGGATGACGGCGGACTAGGACACCCGAACGTGTGCCATGCATGCATTTGACGTAACCGGAGGTTGACGTCATGGGGAACTCCTAGACACCCTACGATGCACCAATCATGGACATTGGGCTTGAATGTGGGAAGTTCGGGAGGTGCGGGTGGTTTGAATGGATCGGAGTAACCAAAGTTTTCATTACCCCCATATGAAAATTCGGACCTATGGCTATGTGGAGGTTGCTTGGCCCGAGTGGAAAAGGTGTGATAGTGAACTCTGCGGAGGAAGTGGAGTGAAGATGGGGGCTCGGGAGATTCACTAGTGAGGGGGTCAAAAGGGTCAAAGAAGGTATGACACCGTGAGGTGGGTTCCAACATGACATGGTCCCAAGTTTGGAATTCATAATCACCGCCATACATTATGATCGGTGGGACGACGGACATGTGTAGAAAATAGGACTCCTCCCTTGGGCAAAAGGGAATGAAGTCGGACTCGACGGGCATCAGGAGGAGTAGAAGAATCTCCGTGGTGACACACCCCACAGTGCACACGGAGGTAATAGATCCTAAGGCCGGATGGGTGAAGCTAAGACTAGCGGGTTGGTCAAAGCCTCGGGCCAAAAGATGCGTCAACTTCCATTGTGAATCTAATCCCATAATAAGGTCATCCAAAGTATCGACATGGTGACTAGATCGAAATGTGGTATGGAAGGAGTTGACCGGCACTAAAGGGAGGATGGGGTCCATGGATGGAAAGGGAGGTGGGACCAAGCCATCCTTGAGCCAACTAAAAAGTGGCTCGGCGATGTATAGCGTTCCCGTAAGAAACACGGGTGGCTCGGGGTGAGACGGCTCCAAGCATAATGGTTCCGAATGTGGAGTGGACCGCCGGGGTTGGGTGGCTGGACATGTGAGGGTGATCTTGCCGGGTAGGTAAGGTGGGTATAAGGTGCAAGTCCTCTTGCCCCAGTCAAGATTGGCTCTTCGTTCTCCTAACCACGTTTGTCCTAAAATGATGCATGAACCAGCAAGTGTGCCGATCCTACACCATGCGCCATCGGTGTAGAGAACAGAGCCGATCCTCTTATAGAACTCAACACAAGCAAAATCACCATCACGGACAATCTCGCCTGTCTTGGAGAGAGACTCAACGATGTCAAGAGAAACCCAATTATCTGACTCCCTATCGGTGAAATGGAGTTCCGTTGTGGACCCGTTGGGTAGAGCGACTTTCATAGTGAGAGGGGTAAAACCAAGGGCTCGGTCCATGAGGACATTGACTTTGGCCATAAAGGTTGACCACTCGGAAGTATGGTCTTGGAGAACGGCCATGGGTAGTGGACATGGACATGCATACGCACGGTGGCAAGACACTAGACCGACTATGCAAGTTTGGAATGCATGCACACTAAGGACCCTAGACGTAAACCAAAACTCGGTACGTGGCGGAGTTAACCGATCCGAAGATCACTCGCGCAAGTGTGCGACCTTCCCGATAGGCGTAGCCTAATGTTCGGACAACACCTTTTGATATACCGAATAATGGTATGCAAATGCAACACCTAAGACCGACTTGACTTACATAAGTAGACTTAAATGACACTCTTTTTTTTTGACACCCTAGACTCAACCTTGGCTCTGATACCAAATTGATGTGGGACGAGACACGAACACGACAAGCTCGCGATCGTCCCTTAACGAGGGAAGCGTCGGACGTGCACGGTTGAGAAACCGGCAGTGAGCTAGGGTGGTCGGCTCTTACTTGTGCCCGGATCAGGTCACGGGACGGTCTCGCTCACTCTCTTGCAGCAGCGGTGATATGAAATTATAGCGAGCTAGATATCCCTACACATGCTCTCTAGCAGCGGCATAAATAAATATATATGAAGTAAGCAAAATGCCAAGTAAGGAGCGAATACATGTTAGCGCAGCGAGAGTGATATAGAAGGGGGGGGATGAATAGATCACTCCCAGTTTGCAAAGTTTAGGCGAGAAAATAAATCTACCGCTTATGCCCCTTCTAAACTAGCACACAAAGAATTACAAATGCAGGTACCAATCAAGATCGAATAAGAAAATGATGATAAGAGCTGAACACACAACTGGTCGAAGAGACAAGCAGATAGAGAGCGCTGATAAAGATCACAAACCACAGAGAAGACAACCGGTTTTTAGGTGGTTCGACTGCAGTCTGCAATCTACATCCACCCCTCACTCCAACTAGAGTGAGGATTCCACTAGCCACTACTAGAGCACAGCAGACTCAGTCTGCGAACAACTTGCTGCCAAACAGCTTGAAAACCCAAGGGAGACAAATTCCTCAACCAAGCTTTGCTACCCACAGAGCTTGTAACCTGTTCTAGCACCCAACATGAACAGAACCGGAGAGTGCCTCTCCCTACCTCCACACACCGGAGGGAACCTGCTAATGACAACCCGTCACTAGCAACACCAGAGATCAGCGATCTCTCTTCCTCTGCAACCCAGAGGGAAACCGGAGATAGACTCCCTTCCTCCACACACCGGAGGGGAACAGATCAGAAATAGATGAAGAACACAAAAAGAAAATCAGAAAAGGAACTAAAGACTGATCGAGAAAACATTCGATACTGAGAGTTAATACAAATGTAGCTTCCTGGGAAGCAATTTCAGAAACCCGATACTGCAAACTCTCTTTCTCTCTTCACTGCTATCTCTCTCTTTTTCTTTCTCTCTTTTTCTTCCTCTTTACTGGTGGATCGAGCTCTCTGCAATACTGCCTTTTCTTTCTTGGCTCTGATCACCTTCATCGGTGGATGAAGGTTTCTATTTATAGCGGTAGCAGGTGGATAGGGCACAAAATGCGTGTGCCTCCCACGCTCGATCCAGAACCTTCCTGCCACGTGACCTTATTTGATTGGTTCCTTTTGTCTTGGATCACGTGCACCCCCTTTAGTAGGGAATAATCTTCCTCGTACCTGTAAGAAGATAAAAACCATTAACACGCAGTATGGCCACTAAAACTAAAGCTGCATGAGGTATATGATAACAGCACGACGTGACCAGTACACGAGATAGGAAAAGAACGACACGAGGTACACTGTAACAGAACAGACACAACGAGGAGAATGACACGAAGTGAAACAAGAACGACACGGAGTACATACGATGACTACAGCACGAAGTAAAACATCATGATATAATAACCAGTAATGAGAACGGCACGAGAACAACATGGAGACAAAACAGTAACCGACACGAGTTGAAAACAACACGAGGTAAAAAGAAGAACGACACGAAGTGGTTGCAACAACAAGCAAGACAAAAAAAATGACACGAGATGCAACTAGAGGACAGAGAGAAGTGACACGAGGTTCACACAAAAAATGACACGAGGTAGCACAGAAAGCAACACGAGGTGCTGCAATGTTCTGCACGCAGTGGAACAAAAACGACACGAAGACACAGAAACAACAGTAACCGACACGAAGTGTGGTTACTAAATAGGAACGACACGAGGTCTACAGGGAAATGACTCGAAGTTCATCAGAACTATTAGAGCTACTTCAGAAACACGACACGAAGACATAGACACTAAAATAACATGAAGATGAAACACAAGAATTGACATGAGGTGAAGTCACAAAGCGACAATGAGAAGCGACACGAAGACAGAGACCACAATGATAAAACAACACGAAGGATTACCTCATACGAGTTTTCCTGTCAAGCATGGAAATCAACACGGAGTGTTGTATACTCAGACGACACGAAATCATTTCGTGTTGGTGAGGGAAAGCAACACGAAGACAATGATGCTACAGTGCAATGTCTAGACTTGAAGTTCAGTTGAGTGTACAGACTTCACCAATGAATCACTCACTGTACAGACTTACTATATCAGTCTGATGTACAAACTTTGATGAACAGTCCAATGTATGGACATTGAAATCAAAGACCAATGTGCAGACTTGACAGTGAAGACTAGTGTGCAGACTTCAAGTTTAACTGAGGATGTACAGACTTGAAGAATAAGCCAGTGTATAGACTTGAAGATTGAAAGCGATGTACAAACTTTGATGACCAACACCAATGTATAGACTTAGGAGCATAAGACACGGCTGTACAGACTTCGCCTAAGACGCTGTATACACTTAGCCTAAGACAATGCATAGGCTTGAACGAGAGTCCAATGTATAGACTGCATGATGCACAATTACAGAGTCCAGTGTATAGACTTTACTACCCAGACATGATATATGCAGAGACATGATATCTGACAGAATGCAATGCACATATATAAAGAGCAAATGCCATCAATGCTAGACATCATCATTCATGTTGCTATCAATATGCAGAATGCTCAAGAATAATAATGCATAGAAATGTACTTATAGTGTGAGACATCATCAAAATCATAGGGACACAACAATCTCCCCCTTTTTGATGATGGCAACACTATGAAGCAGGCAATACCAAGGTTTATCAAGATTTAACATGAAATCAATGCCGGCTGCAACAACAGATTAACTTCAAGGCATGCTCATGCAAATGAATTAGACAAACCCTACAACTCACTCTCATTAACTCACTCTCATTTCCCCCACAACTCATAATCAGGAACTTCCCTTAGGCGACTAGCCACAACCAACTGATTAAATCATTGATATAGCAGAACCTCTCTCCCCCTTTGACATCAGCAAAAAGAAATGCAGAAGACATAACAATGCTGGAGACATGAAGAAGAAGTGCAGTAACGATCTTAGTGCAGAAAGTCACGAATAGGTCTTAAGAAAATAAGTGAGGTTCTAACATCAAGAGAAGATTCTTTAAGCTTCAGTACTCAATGGAGAGATAGAATTATGAAGAGTATATCAGCATACATAGTGTATGACGTAGAGCAGGAGTTGACAAGTATGGCCAAATGGAGCTGATCATTCAACTATTCCACAAGACAGCAAGAGTCTAAATCAGAGAGGTGTTCTCAAGGTATTGAGGACAAGCAATCCATTAGTTGCATAACAACAAGGAGTGTTTGTTGGAGATGATTTCCAAGAAGATCAATGAGTAAGTTGGTAGATCACTTCTTTTGACATTAGAGAGACACCTTGATCAGAGGCCTGAATCCCCAGTTACTCAGAGTGAGTTCCTCATTATTTCCCCCCCTTTTTTTTAAGGAAGAGAGTTAGTAACTGTGGCTTTTGACATGAGGAGACACCTTGATTAGAGGCCAGAGTCCCCAGTTACTCACCAGCAAGTCACCATTGCTCTGTCATGACTTTTCATTTGTTTTAAGTATCTGACACCTCATGACTTGGGAGAAATATTCATTTCATTGATGAAGCTCCCAGTTTCTCAGTGATCAAAGACAGAACATGTTTGTTCAGTTAAGCCCTTGAGTTAAAGAGATAGAATGATTGAAGACAATACCAAAAGAGAAGGACTTTTCTTGTATTGAGTCTTGAAGTCTAGATTTCAAGTTGATTGGGTCAGATATCAAGACATACGTGTTTTTGGCCTGAACCATAATCAATGACCATGTAGGAAGATATACTTTATGCAATTAGTCCAGGTCTCTGTGTGAGTGCCAAAGAAAAGATTCTAATTGGATTTTAGAGACACTGACTTATTGACTTAAGAGATAAGTGACACTCTACTGTCTGAGAGAACTACACTAGATTAGTCATGAAAAACCAGCAGAGATACACATCTGGACACTCCTTTTGAATTTGTCAAAGAACTTCTCTTCTCACATTACAACTTAGCTCCCCCTAAGACATAGCATACCTCAATAAAACATTTCAGCAAAAAAAAACTCAAGGCTTCCCTCAAATTAGAGCATTCCTGAAAGCTAACCAGTGAGCATTCCGAACTCCCCCTTAAACCAGCAAGCAAGAAGGCTAACCAACAGATAGACAAACCTCCCCCTCACAACAGGAACAGGCTTCATAATTAAGACACTTTGTATAAGCCTAACTCTCTTCTTAATGTAGTGAACTTTTCATTATCCAGAGGTTTTGTGAAAATATCAGCAATCTGATTATCTGTTCCTACATGAATTAGTTCAAAGTTATTCTTAGACACCTCATCTCTTATAAAATGATGTCTTATCTCTATATGTTTTGTTCGAGAATGCAAAACAGGATTTTTAGCAAGATTGATGGCACTTGTATTATCACAGTAAATAGGTGTGCACCCCAGGTCTACTTGGTAGTCCTGAAGTTGGTGTTTAATCCATATTACTTGTGTTCCACAACTCCCTGCAGTCACATATTCAGCTTCTGCAGTGGAGAGGGCCACAGAATGTTGTTTCTTGGAGCCCCAAGATACTAAACACCCACCCAAGAATTCACAATGGCCACTTGTGCTTTTCCTGTCTAGTTTACAGCCTGCATAGTCAGCATCTGTGTATGCTACTAGATTCAATGTGCGAGAAGCAGGAAACCATAAACCAAGGGAGTGACTAGCTGACAAATATCTGAAGATTCTTTTAACTGCAGCTAAGTGTAGTTCAGTGGGTCTAGACTGATATCTTGCACACATTCCTACACTGAATTTTATATCAGGTCTAGAGGCTGTTAAGTAAAGAAGTGATCCAATCATACCTCTATAAAGTTTGGCATTTACTTCTTTACCTGTCTCATCTGCATCCAATGATGTATTGGTGCCCATGGGTGTAGTAATGTGCTTTAAGTTTTCCATGCCAAACCTTTTGAACAATTCCATTGTGTATTTGGTTTGGTTGATGAAGCACCCATCTTCTAGCTGCTGTACCTGCAATCCAAGAAAATATTTTAGTTCACCAACCAAGCTCATCTCAAAATCAGCAGACATCATGGTAGAAAATTCATCACATAGTTCATGGCTAGTTGATCCAAATACAATGTCATCTACATATACCTGAACTATGATGAGATCTTTACTCATGCCCTTGGTGAATAAAGTCTGATCAACTTTACCTCTTTTGTAGCCCTTGCTGATCAGAAATTCAGATAATCTTTCATACCAAGCTCTTGGAGCCTGTTTTAGACCATACAAGGCTTTGTTTAACCTGAAAACTTGGTTAGGTTGAGGAGAAAATTGAAATCCAGGAGGTTGTTCAACAAAGACTTCTTCTTTAATAACTCCATTTAAAAAGGCACTTTTAACGTCCATTTGTTGGAGTTTAATGTTCTTTGAGCATGCAAAGGCAAGCAACAATCTTATGGCTTCCATCCTAGCAACTGGTGCATAAGATTCATCAAAGTCTATACCGAATTCCTGACAGTAGCCTTTGGCTACTAGTCTGGCCTTGTTCCTCGAGATGATTCCATCTTCATTTATCTTATTTTTGAACACCCACTTGGTTGCTATGACATTAATACCATCTGGTCTTGGGACAAGCTCCCAGACATTATTCCTTTCAAACTGACCTAATTCCTCACTCATAGCATTTACCCAACCTTGATCAGCTAAGGCCTCTTCTACTGTTTTGGGTTCAATTTGTGAGACTAAAGCAATTAGGTCGTCATTATTCACATTTCTAAAATGAGATCTAGTCCTTAGAGGTTCTTCAGGATTGCCTATGACATTATCTAACAGATGGTCTTTAAGGAATCTAATATTTGTTGAAGACTCACCTGTTTCTCTTTGACCTTCCTGATTTTGGGAATTTGTTTCTCCATTCTGCTGAGTCTTCTCTTCTTCTTGTTGGTTTTCCAGAAAATCTCCACCATGAATGGAGTCCCTGTCAAGATTTTCAATATTAGAAACATCTTTCTTTTCACTAAAAAGAATGTGTGGAGATTCTTCCACTTTCTGATCTGAAACATTAAATACCCTATATGCCCTTGACACTTCTGAGTAACCCAAGAATATTCCAGGTGAACTCTTGGCTTCAAACTTGTCTAAATCTTTCTTATCATTGTTATGAATAAAACATTTTGCTCCAAAAATTCTGAAATGAAACAAGTTTGGTTTCTTACCTTTTAGAAGCTCATAGGGTGTTTTCTTGTGTATGGGTCTTACCATGGCCCTGTTGATTATGTAGGTTGCTGTATTGGCCGCTTCTGCCCAAAACCTTCTAGGTAACTTACTTTCAATCAACATGGTTCGGGCCATCTCCACCACTGTTCTATTTCTTCTCTCCACGATCCCATTCTGTTCAGGTGTCCTGGGAGAGGAAAACCTGTGAGTTAGTCCTTCTTTGTCACAAAGTTCAGTAAACATGGAATTTTCAAACTCACCTCCATGATCAGATTGAATAGAACTAACCTTGAACTTTCCTTCTTGTTTGACATTATTGAAAAATAGATTAAACTTTTGAAATGCATTACTCTTATTTGCTAAGAAAAATATCCAAGAGTATCTGGAGAAGTCATCTATGATGACATAGCCAAACCTGTTACCATTAAGACTCTGAGTTCTGGTTGGACCGAAGAGATCCATATGAAGGAGTTCCATTGGTCTAGAAGACAATGGCTCAGATCTTAATTTGAAAGAGTTTCTGGTCTGTTTGCCTAGAGCACAGGCATCACATGATTTTGAAATGGAATTAAATTTAATTTTAGGCATGCCTTTAATTAAATCAAGTTTGACCAGTTTATTTAAAGTAGAAAAGCTAGCATGACCTAGACGTCTATGTCATTCAAAAGCATCAATTTCAGAGTTAGCAGACAAACAAATAGTAGAGTCAGATTTCTCATTTAAGTCTACAATGTAGACATTATTAATCCGGTTGGCTACAAATTTAACCTCATCAGAATTTATTTCAAAGATTTTGCATGAAGTATCATCAAAAACAACCTTGTGACCCTTGTCACATAACTGACTGATGCTGATCAGATTATGTTGTAGCTCTTCCACAAGTAAGACTTTTTCAATGGAGTTTGTGGAAGACTTACCTACTGTGCCAACTCCAATTATTTTACCTTTGTTCTTTCCTCCAAACTTGACCAGACCTCCTGGCTTCATCTCTATCTTACTGAACTTGGATCGGTCTCCTGTTATATGCCTGGAGCAGCCACTGTTGAGGTACCACTTGTTGTCTTCAGCTGCCAGGCCGACCTACACAAGTATATCAAGCAGAGTGATTTGGAACCCAAGATGAGTTGGGTCCAAGTACATTGTTTAAATCTCTGATCAAGTGTTTGGGTACCCAGATTTGTTTCAGCATGGTTTTCTCTGGCACCCTCCTTTTAGGTTTATTAAAGTTCAATCCAGCTAAACTGGAGAAATGAGTTCTATTCCTTTCATCGGTCTTCCTATTCCTAGGAAATTTCCTGTAGGCTTGTTGATTGGTATATCTTTGATCATGAAAGTTGTTCCTCCAGTAGGTCTTGTTTGGACCCATCTGATTGTTATAATTCCAGCTTTTATTCTGATTTATTTTCTTGGTCGAGCTACCATTTGTGTTCTGGTGAATGGACCTAATGTTATTCTTCATAAAGTTCATTCCAATCTTGAATGGTTGTCCAGTACTGGTTGTTGTGTTCTCTTTAAAACATTGAGTTTTCTTAGAGCTGTTTGAGCTGGATGGTGTGTCCAGCTTTTCTTTTCCCTTCTCTGGACAGAAGGTAATAGTCTTGAATTGCAAGGGTCTCTTGTTGGTTGGGTCATAGCCTAGACCTTCCTTATTGAAATTGACCCTAGTTCCTAGTATAGCATCTAGGCTAGTCTTTCCTTGGACAAACTTCTCTAAGACTTTCTGTTTGTCTTCCAGCTCCTTTTGAAGAAACTCTGAATTCTTTAGGAGTTCAGCATTTACTTTCTTCACAGCTTCATATTTCTCTGAATTCATTCTGATTTCACTCATGCTTTCTTCAATTTTAATTTTGAATTCATTGAGCTGTTTTTTACTTTCTTGGATTTCTCCCCTAAGCTTATCATTCTCTTTCCTTTGTGAGGTCATTTCTTCTAGTTGTTCTTTTAGCTTTGCATTTTCCTCACATACCAGAGTTTGTTCTTCAACATTTGTGTTAAATTTTCTTTTCAGAACTCTGTGCTCTTTGCTAAGTGAATTAAATTTATCTAGCAAGTCACCATAAGCATCCTCCCAGTCATCAATTGAGAAATTTTCAAAAATGTTTATTACCTCCTCTTCACTGTTTGCCATAAGACAAATTCCTTCTTCATATTCCTCCGAGGAAGTGTCTTCGGGATTTTCTTCTTCCTCGCTCCATGTGCAGACCATCGCCTGTGGCTTTTTCTTCTTCTGCACCTTTGTGAACTTCTTCTGAAGATAGGGACCTTTCTTCTGGAGTTCTGGGCATTCGCCTTTCATGTGTCCCTGTTTGTTACAGTTAAAACAAGTCAGTTTCTTAGGATTTCTATCCCTGTAATTGGTAAACTCAGCTTTCTTGTTAAAAGAGTGTGGGTTCTTCTTCCTGAAGGTCTTCCCCTTCGTCCTCAGAAACTTTCTGAACTGACGAGTGAGCATAGGCTGTTCCCCCTGGTCGAGATCTGAAAGACCTTCAAGCTCGGACTCAGACTCGGGGCTACTGCTGCTGCTCCCACTTTTACTACCCTTGTTGCGGGAAGCTCTTAGAGCTACATTTTTGCCCTTCCTCTCACTACCTTCTCCACCTCCTTGGAAGTTCATCTCATAGGTCATCAGGGATCCTATGAGTTCATTCACAGTTAAGACAGTCAAATCTTTTGACTCCTCAATCACAATGGCCTTAGTGTGCCATGCCGGGGATAAAGATCTAAGGATTTTCCTGACTATATCTGCCTCAGCAAGATCCTTCCCTAGCCCTTTAAGAGTGTTAGTGATCAAGGATAACCTGGCATACATTTCGGTTATATTCTCATCTGCATTCATCTTAAACATTTCATACTTGGAGGTGTAGAGATTTACCTTCGAGGCTTTCACTTGAGCTGTACCTTCATAAATTAATTGCAGCTCATCCCACATTCGCTTGGCAGTTCTGTATGCAGATATTCGAGCATATTCCTCTGGATGAACAGCACACTGGATTATGTTCAGCGCCGTCCAGTTGAGTGACGAGAGCTTCACATGATCATCTGTCCAAGCATCCTCGTTTGGTGGCAGCTCATATGGCCCCACCGTGATTACTCTCCACAATTTAGGACTCTGAGCTCTGATGAACACTTCCATCCTATTCTTCCAAAACAGATAGTTACTACCATCGAAATAAGGAGGGCGACTAATGGATTGACCTTCGACCATGAAGGTTCTAGGACCACCACCATTTCCTTGACCGTTCGTCCACATGGCGTAAACCTGCTCTGATACCAAATGTTAGCGCAACGAGAGTGATATAGAAGGGGGGGATGAATAGATCACTCCCAGTTTGCAAAGTTTAGGCGAGAAAATAAATCTACCGCTTATGCCCCTTCTAAACTAGCACACAAAGAATTGCAAATACAGGTACCAATCAAGATCGAATAAGAAAATGATGATAAGAGCTGAACACACAACTGGTCGAAGAGACAAGCAGATAGAGAGCGCTGATAAAGATCGCAAACCACAGAGAAGACAACCGGTTTTTAGGTGGTTCGACTGCAGTCTGCAATCTACATCCACCCCTCACTCCAACTAGAGTGAGGATTCCACTAGCCACTGCTAGAGCACAGCAGACTCAGTCTGCGAACAACTTGCTGCCAAACAGCTTGAAAACCCAAGGGAGACAAATTCCTCAACCAAGCTTTGCTACCCATAGAGCTTGTAACCTGTTCTAGCACCCAGCATGAACAGAACAGGAGAGTGCCTCTCCCTACCTCCACACACCGGAGGGAACCTGCTAATGACAACCCGTCACTAGCAACACCAGAGATCAGCGATCTCTCTTCCTCTGCAACCCAGAGGGAAACCGGAGATAGACTCCCTTCCTCCACACACCGGAAAGGAACAAATCAGAAATAGACGAAGAACACAAAAAGAAAATCAGAAAAGGAACTAAAGACTGATCGAGAAAACATTCGATACTGAGAGTTAATACAAATGTAGCTTCCTGGGAAGTAATTTCAGAAACCCGATACTACAAACTCTCTTTCTCTCTTCACTGCTATCTCTCTCTTTTTCTTTCTCTCTTTTTCTTCCTCTTTACTGGTGGATCGAGCTCTCTGCAATACTGCCCTTTCTTTCTTGGCCCTGATCACCTTCATCGGTGGACGAAGGTTTCTATTTTTAGCGGCAGCAGGTGGATAGGGCACAAAACGCGTGTGCCTCCCACGCTCGATCCAGAACCTTCCTGCCACGTGACCTTATTTGATTGGTTCCTTTTGTCTTGGATCACGTGCACCCCCTTTATTAGGGAATAATCTTCCTCGTACCTGTAAGAAGATAAAAACCATTAACACGCAGTATGGCCACTAAAACTAAAGCTACATGAGGTATATGATAACAGCACGACGTGACCAGTACACGAGATAGGAAAAGAACGACACGAGGTACACTGTAACAGAACAGACACAACGAGGAGAACGACACGAAGTGAAACAAGAACGACACGGAGTACATACGATGACTACAGCACGAAGTAAAACATCATGATATAATAACCAGTAATGAGAACGGCA
Source organism: Amorphophallus konjac (assembly GCA_022559845.1). Lineage (NCBI taxonomy): Eukaryota > Viridiplantae > Streptophyta > Magnoliopsida > Alismatales > Araceae > Amorphophallus > Amorphophallus konjac. Next base: position 150,322,744 of record CM040118.1, read on the forward strand.
TGAGAACAACATGGAGACAAAACAGTAACCGACACGAGTTGAAAACAACACGAGGTAAAAAGAAGAACGACACGAAGTGGTTGCAACAACAAGCAAGACAAAAAAAATGACACGAGATGCAACTAGAGGACAGAGAGAAGCGACACGAGGTTCACACAAAAAACGACACGAGGTAGCACAGAAAGCAACACAAGGTGCTGCAATGTTCTACACGCAGTGGAACAAAAACGACACGAAGACACAGAAACAACAGTAACCGACACGAAGTGTGGTTACTAAATAGGAACGACACGAGGTCTACAGGGAAACGACTCGAAGTTCATCAGAACTATTAGAGCTGCTTCAGAAACACGACACGAAGACATAGACACTAAAATAACACGAAGATGAAACACAAGAATTGACACGAGGTGAAGTCACAAAGCGACAATGAGAAGCGACACGAAGACAGAGACCACAATGATAAAACAACATGAAGGATTACCTCATACGAGTTTTCCTGTCAAGCATGGAAATCAACACGGATTGTTGTATACTCAGACGACACGAAATCATTTCATGTTGGTGATGGAAAGCAACACGAAGACAATGATGCTACAGTGCAATGTCTAGACTTGAAGTTCAGTTGAGTGTACAGACTTCACCAATGAATCACTCACTGTACAGACTTACTATATCAGTCTGATGTACAAACTTTGATGAACAGTCCAATGTATGGACATTGAAATCGAAGACCAATGTGCAGACTTGACAGTGAAGACTAGTGTGCAGACTTCAAGTTTAACTGAGGAAGTACAGACTTGAAGAATAAGCCAGTGTATAGACTTGAAGATTGAAAGCGATGTACAGACTTTGATGACCAACACCAATGTATAGACTTAGGAGCATAAGACACGGCTGTACAGACTTCGCCTAAGATGATGTACACACTTAGCCTAAGACAATGCATAGGCTTGAACGAGAGTCCAATGTATAGACTGCATGATGCACAATTACAGAGTCCAGTGTATAGACTTTGCTACCCAGACATGATATATGCAGAGACATGATATCTGACAGAATGCAATGCACATATATAAAGAGAAAATGCCATCAATGCTAGACATCATCATTCATGTTGCTATCAATATGCAGAATGCTCAAGAATAATAATGCATTGAAATGTACTTATAGTGTGAGACATCATCAAAATCATAGGGACACAACATACGATACCTCCACGCGCTCGGCGTGGGGACGACGGACCCGGCCGAAGTCGTACTCCCGGGACAGTTAATACATAAAAATTACAACAATGAGTTACAGCCCACTCCATGCAGGGAGGTAAAGGGCTACACAATGGGACCCGGGAGGACCGAATTCGGGTTGACGGGCGGCTTCTCGCGTAGCTTCGGCAACACCCGAACTAGTGATGGTGGGGCCCACGTGCTGTCCGAAGGGGCCGTGTGGGACCCGGTGGCACTGCTGTGGTGGTGGATGCCTGGATGAGTGCTCACTGGAGTGGAGGCGCGTTGGTTCGCCGGCCGGAGGCCGGGCGGCTCCGATCGGCACCGGTCGGAATAACCGGCCACGGATCTGCAACTTCTGGTTTTCAGCGCGCGTCCCGGTGAGAACGGGCGCTGCGATCAGCCCCGATGTCGGATCGACACGAGACTGGCGCCGTTGGAAAGATAACTTCAAATCCTTCAATGTAGGCCTGAAGATCTAGTTTGGATCTGCACGGATCTAGGCTTTAATGAATTGTTGAGTTGCTGTTGTACAGTGGCTTAACTCTCAGATCTGCAGGGCTGTCCTCTGATAACTGTCGTTAACCACAGGGTGGATGTCCGATTCAGCTCTTGAGGTCTTCATCAAAGGTGTAGGAAATTGAGCTAGGAAGATGGAAAAATTGGTTTGGACAAGTTTGGATGTGGCTACGAATTGATAGGATTTTTGAACTAGAAGTGGGTTGGATCTGGAAATGGGATGAAAGCACTGTAGCTGAGATAGAACACGAATTTTGAAAAATGGATAGGGGGCGAATCAAAAATCAAGAACAATGGTGGATATAGGGGATGATGGACAGAACTCCCAGTAAAATTGGGAGGGTTTGGAAAAATCAAAAAGAGGGTCGGAGGTGAGAAACACATGGCTGCTGTCACTGTAGACAGAGACAAAACAGATCTGGGAATGAAAGATGCACGAAAATGGAAAAATACTAAACGAGGGATTTTGGACCTAAAATTTGTTGTGGATATGGGAATACAAGATAGGAACAACCTATGAAAATTTCAGATCAAGAGGATGTCGGAGTTGATAGAAGGAATTCCGAGAAGAAGTTTCTGTCTAGGATGGACAGAACACCGAAGTCGACTTCGCGGCGGCTCGAAGGCGGCACGAACGGCGGCGGCGGCACCGGAGATGAACTCAGAGATTGAGGGGGAGGAGATAGAAGGGTTCCACTCTAGAATTGGGGGTTGCGGATGAAGAAAACCAGGGGGAGAGAGAGGGGAGGTCGAAATTCCCACAAGGGAGGGCTCTTGCACAATACTTTTTTCACTTTCATTAATTCTAGAATAATAGAAATACATGACTTATATAATAAATAAAAAAAGACCATGAATACCCTTAGATCTAGGATCTGGAGGGGCATTTAAGGGACTTCATATTTGATTCAAATAAAATAAAAAAATGAAATTCCTAATTAATTCTAATGGGGGGACAAGGTAGGTGAGGTAGGTAACCTACCTTCGAATTTTTAATCCACTTGTCTCCCATGTGGTCAATTAGCATTCCAACCTTCTAGATGGCCACCTAGCATGGTTGACCAACCCCATATGGTCTAAGTGGACCAATGGGAAAGGGATGAGGGCCCCCTTGCTTGGGCCTACTGGAATTTTACATATAAACCCACTAAGACTTACAATTGCGTACCCATATAACACAAGGGTATACATACAAATATGAAAGGACATAAATACAAACAAAATACGGACGATCTTGCCTCGATGTCCCCATCAATTCTCCCCGGGTGGGAGGAACTCGACCCCGTCGAGTAGGGGTATAGATGCTCGAATACTCCGGCGGATCCGTCACCGTGCCAAGTAACGCGGGTACGTTCCACTCCAAGTGACCAGCACCTGCTCATTCCATATATACTCGATATGCACAAGCTGCCATGGGCTAGAGGTGGACACTCTAGGTGGGGCACTCTCAAAGGGAAGGAAGCAGCTCGAAGACTCACTAGGAATCACCGCTGAGTCCCTGTAGGTGACTGATCCGAGTATAGATGTAGAACCGATCCCATACTCATCGAAGGAGTCCAATCACCTCTTACTCATAAGAGAACGACAATGAGCTTACACAAGACATATGTAGACTCTCAAACTACACACAAACCATGCAAACAAACCACACAAGGAAAACACACGGACTCATCTATGACCCTAGACACACCTAATGTTAGTCCGACCCGTACATGGATGACGGCGGACCATGACACCCGAACGTGTGCCATGCATGCATTTGACGTAACCGGAGGTTGACGTCATGGGGAACTCCTAGACACCCTATGATGCACCAATCATGGACATTGGGCTTGGATGTGGGAAGTTCGGGAGGTGCGGGTGGTTTGAATGGATCGGAGTAACCAAAGTTTTCATTACCCCCATATGAAAATTCGGACCTATGGCTATGTGGAGGTTGCTTGGCCCGAGTGGAAAAGGTGTGATAGTGAACTCTGCGGAGGAAGTGGAGTGAAGATGGGGGCTCGAGAGATTCACTAGTGAGGGGGTCAAAAGAGTTGAAGAAGGTATGACACCGTGAGGTGGGTTCCAACATGACATGGTCCCAAGTTTGGAATTCATAATCACCGCCATACATTATGATCGGTGGGACGACGGACATGTGTAGAAAATAGGACTCCTCCCTTGGGCAAAAGGGAATGAAGTCAGACTCGGCGGGCATCGGGAGGAGTAGAAGAATCTCCGTGGTGACACACCCCACGGTGCACACGGAGGTAATGGATCCTAAGGCCGGATGGGTGAAGCTAAGACTAGCGGGTTGGTCAAATCCTCGGGCCAAAAGATGCGTCAACTTCCATTGTGAATCTAATCCCATAATAAGGTCATCCAAAGTATCGACATGGTGACTAGATCGAAATGTGGTATGGAAGGAGTTGACCGGCACTAAAGGGAGGATGGGGTCCATGGATGGAAAGGGAGGTGGGACCAAGCCATCCTTGAGCCAACTAAAAAGCGGCTCGGTGATGTATAGCGTTCCCGTAAGAAACACGGGTGGCTCGGGGTGAGACGGCTCCAAGCATAATGGTTCCGAATGTGGAGTGGACCGCCGGGGTTGGGTGGCGGGACATGTGAGGGTGATCTTGCCGGGTAGGTAAGGTGGGTATAAGGTGCAAGTCCTCTTGCCCCAGTCAAGATTGGCTCTTCGTTCTCCTAACCACGTTTGTCCTAAAATGATGCATGAACCAGCAAGTGTGCTGATCCTACACCATGCGCCATCGGTGTAGAGAACAGAGCCGATCCTCTTATAGAACTCAACACAAGCAAAATCACCATCGCGGACAATCTCGCCTGTCTTGGAGAGAGACTCCACGATGTCAAGAGAAACCCAATTATCCGACTCCCTATCGGTGAAATGGAGTTCCGTTGTGGACCCGTTGGGTAGAGCGACTTTCATAGTGAGAGGGGTAAAACCAAGGGCTCGGTCCATGAGGACATTGACTTTGGCCATAAAGGTTGACCACTCGGATGTGTGGTCTTGGAGAACGGCCATGGGTAGCGGACATGGACATGCATACGCACGGTGGCACGACACTAGACCGACTATGCAAGTTTGGAATGCATGCACACTAAGGACCCTAGACGTAAACCAAGACTCGGTACGTGGCGGAGTTAACCGATCCGAAGATCACTCGCGCAAGTGTGCGACCTTCCCGATAGGCGTAGCCTAATGTTCGGACAACACCTTTTGATATACCGAACAATGGTATGCAAATACAACACCTAAGACCGACTTGACTTACATAACTAGACTTAAATGACACTCTTTTTTTTTTTTGACACCCTAGACTCAACCTTGGCTCTGATACCAAATTGATGCGGGACGAGACACGGACACGACAAGCTCGCGATCGTCCCTTAACGAGGGAAGCGTCGGACGTGCACGGTTGAGAAACCGGCAGTGAGCTAGGGTGGTCGGCTCTCACTTGTGCCCGGATCGGGTCACGGGATGGTCTCGCTCACTCTCTTGCAGCAGCGGTGATATGAAATTATAGAGAGCTAGATATCCCTACACATGCTCTCTAGCAGCGGCATAAATAAATATATATGAAGTAAGCAAAATGCCAAGTAAGGAGCGAATACGATACCTCCACGCGCTCGGCGTGGGGACGACAGACCCGGCCGAAGTCGTACTCCCAGGATAGTTAATACATAAAAATTACAACAATGAGTTACACCCCACTCCATGCAGGGAGGTAAAGGGCTACACAATGGGGCCCGGGAGGACCGAATTCGGGTTGACGGGCGGCTTCTCGCGTAGCTTCGGCAACACCCGAACTAGTGACGGTGGGGCCCACGTGCTGTCCGGAGGGGCCGTGTGGGACCCGGTGGCACCGCTGTGGTGGTGGATGCCTAGATGAGCGCTCCCTGGAGTGGAGGCGCACTGGTTCACCGGCCGGAGGCCAGGCGGCTCCGATCGGCACCGGTCGGAATAACCGGCCACGGATCTGCAACTTCTGGTTTTATGCGCGCGTCCCGGTGAGAACGGGCGCTGCGATCAGCCCCGATGTCGGATCAACACGAGAGTGCCACCGTTGGAAAGATAACTTCAAATCCTTCAATGTAGGCCTGAAGATATAGCTTGGATATGCACAGATCTGGGCTTTAATGAATTGTTGAGTTGCTGTTGTACAGTGGCTTAACTCTCAGATCTGCAGCGCTGTCCTCTGATAACTGTCGTTGACCGCAGGGTGGATGTCCGATTCAGCTCTTGAAATCTTCATCAAAGGTGTAGGAAATTGAGCTAGAAAGATGGAAAAATTAGTTTGGATAAGTTTGGATGTGGCTACGAATTGATAGGATTTTTTAACTGGAAGTGGGTCGGATCTGGAAATGGGCTGAAAGCACTATAGCTGAGATAGAACACGAATTTTTAAAAATAGATAGAGAGCGAATTAAAAATCAATAAAAATGGTGGATGTAGGGGATGATGGACAAAACTCTCAGTAAAATTGGGAGAGTTTGAAAAAATTAAAAAGAGGGTCGGAGGTGAGAAACACAGGGCTGCTATCACTGTAGATAGAGACAAAATAGATCTGGGAATGAAAGATGCACGAAAATGGAAAAATACTAAACGAGGGATTTTGGATCTGAAATTTGTTGTGGATATGGGAATACAAGATATAAAAAACTTATGAAAATTTTAGATCAAGAGGATGTCGGAGTTGATAGAAGGAATTCCGAGAAGAAGCTTCTGTCCAGGATGGACAGAACACCGAAGTCAACTTCGCGGCAGCTCGAAGGCGACACGAACGGCAGCGGCGACACCGGAGATGAACTCAGAGATTGAGGGGGAGGAGATAGAAGGGTTCCACTCTAGAATTGGGGGTTGGGGATGAAGAAAACCAGGGGGAGAGAGAGGGGAGGTTGAAATTCCCACAAGGGGGGGCTCTTGCACAATACTTTTTTCACTTTCATTAATTCTAGAATAATAGAAATACATGACTTATATAATAAATAAAAAAGACCATGAATACCCTTAGATCTAGGATCTGGAGGGGCATTTAAGGGACTTCATATTTGATTCAAATAAAATAAAAAAAATGAAATTCCTAATTAATTCTAATGGGGGGACAAGGTAGGTGAGGTAGGTAACCTACCTTTGAATTTTTAATCCACTTGTCTCCCATGTGGTCAATTGGCATTCCAACCTTCTAGATGGCCACCTAGGATGGTTGACCAACCCCACATGGTCTAGGTGGACCAATGAGAAAGGGGTGAGGGCCCCCTTGCTTGGGCCCACTGGAATTTTACATATAAACCCACTAAGACTTACAATTACGTACCCATATAACACAAGGGTATACATACAAATATGAAAGGACATAAATACAAATAAAATGCAGACGGTCTTGCCTCGATGTCTCCATCAAGCGGTCATTCGCGCGACCGTTACCCCTCCACCACCTCAACTTCACGAAAAATAGTCTCAGGGAGGTCGTTAAACCAGCCTAACGGTTCGGTGGGAACCGCTTAGACCATGGTAGCCGTCCGGTGGTGACCGCTACCATTCCGGACGGTGCGAAAAATGCCCTATTCATTTTAAACCCCTCCCAACTCATTCAAATTGAGGGGATTACATGAATTTCACCTGTTTTAACCTGTCATATAGCATTTCCACATGTCTTAAACCCCAAAAACATAAAGAACAATGCCCATGATAATCAATTCATAAGGGTTTAAAAGAAAAACAACTCCCATGCATTCTTTGAATCCAAGTAATCATTCTAACATGCATTTCACCAATCTAACGCATAGAAAATCATGGAAAAGCGAAGTAGAATCCATCCCTTTACATGGAATCGTGAAAGGACGCCGTTCTTCGTGCTAAACCCGCCTCCCACGACGGTAAAACACCGCCACCACACGAGCTAGCCTCCACGACCACACGAACGCTCCACCTCCACCTCGTACTCGTCAGATCCTCCTCCTCCAAGCCGCCCGCGGCCGGGTGAGGTTGCACACCGAGAGAACAACGGGGGAGGGGGGTACATGAGGTGGGAGAGGGAACCGTGGGTTCCTCTCGTGGGTGAAAATAAAAAAAGGGTTTTGACATATATTTTTTTTTGATATAAAACCTTTAATTGCTAAAAGGCATCAAGAAAACCAAAATTGTGTTAATGCCCCACCATTTCCATAACTCATAATATAAATGGATTTATTCAAGCATAATTAATGCAATTAACCCATAAAATTACCAAATTTCATGGAAATTTTTTGAATTATAGATCCGATAAGAATCCGTAATTTCACGGGTCTTACAGAATCATTGTAGGCAAACTCGGCTTGGGGTAAGAGAAGATCCCAATTCTCGGGGTGGTCCCCAACTAGGCAATGGAGTAGGTTCCCAAGGCTTCGGTTGACGACCTAAGTTTGGCCATCGATTTGAGGGTGATAGGCGGTGGAAAACTTGAGGAGGGCACCCATTAAGTGCCACAGGGTTTTCCAGAAGTAGCTAGTGAATTTCACATCTCGGTCTGACACGATGGTCTTAGATAGACCATGGAGGCGGACTACCACATCAAAGAACAAGCGAGCTACCCTAGAAGCATCAGTGGTCTTGGAACATGGGATGAAGTGGGCCATTTTGGAGAATCTATCAACCACCACAAAGATGGAATCATGTTTACGAAGGGTCTTAGGTAGGCCAAGGATAAAATCCATGCTCAAATCTTGCCAAGGTCGATCTGGGATGGGGAGGGGTGTGTAGAGACCGGTGTTTTGTTTCACCTATTTGGCTGAGGCACAAGTGCGACATTGACCCACAATTTTGGTGACATCTCTCTTAAGGCTTGGCCAGTAGAATTGCCTCTCAACTAACTCAATAGTCTTGTGGACCCCAAAGTGACCGGCAAGGCCACCACCATGTAGTTCTCAAACCAGAAAGTCCCGAAGGGAGGTCCTGGGTATACACAACCTAGTTCCCTTGAAAAGATACCCATCTTGGAATAAAAATCCCCCATGTTCCTTGTTAGGCTGGGTGGAGAGGGTGGTGTAGTGAATCCAAAAATCGGGGCAACTTGGATATTCTTCTTTGATCCGCTCAAACCCTGTGACTTCCACTTAGACAGTGGAGAGTAAGGCCACCCATCTACTTAGTGCATCGGCGGCACGATTTTCACTACCAGCGTTGTACTTGATGACAAAGGTGTAGGCATGAATGTATTTAACCCAGCGGGCATGACGGGCATTGAGCTTTTGTTGGGTGTTAAGGTACTTCAATGCCTCTTGCTCCGAAAAGATCACAAACTCCTTGGGTAGGAGATAGTGTCTCCAATGCCGAAGGGATTGGACCACGGCGTAGAGTTCTTTATCATAGGTTGAGTACCTAGTTCTAGCCTCACAAAGTTTCTCACTGAAATAGGCTACGGGGTCACCCTCTTGACTAAGAATGCCTCCAATCCCTACCCCGGATGCATCACAAGTGACCTTGAAGACTTTGGAAAAGTCATGTAGACAAAGGACCAGGGCTTGGGTCATCTTTTCCTTGAGCTCTAGGAATGCTTTGGAGGCCGCCCTAGTCCATACAAAGGTCCCCTGCTTAAGGCAATTAATGATAGGGGCGGTAATGGTGCTAAACCCATAGATGAACCTTCTATAAAAGGTGGCTAGCCCATGAAAGCTTCGGGCATCATGTAGGGTCTTGGGCTCGGGCCACTCAAGAATGGCTTGGACCTTCTCGGGGTCCATGGATACTCCTTGGGGTGAAACAATAAATCTTAGGAAGGCTAGTTGTTTGGTCATGAAGTCACACTTCTCAGGATTGGCGAATAGACTCTCCTTCCTAAGAACAGTGCAAACCTATTTGAGATGATCAAGGTGGTCTTCCTTGGACTAGCTATAAATGAGGATGTCGTCAAAGTAGATGACAAGGAAGATGCCAATGAAAGGGCAGAGGACCTCAGTCATGAGGTGCATGAAAGTGTTGGGTGCATTGGAAAGGCCGAAGGGCATGACAAGCCACTCATAGAGACCGTCCTTGGTCTTAAAAAGTGGTCTTCCACTCATCCCCGGGCCTAATCTGAACTTGATGGTAGCCACTTTTGAGATCGATCTTGGAGAAGATGGTGGCTCCAGAAAGCATGTCCAGCATGTCATCTAGTCGGGGATGGGGAACCTATATTTGACTGTGATTTTGTTGATTGCCCCACTGTCCACGCACATGCGCCAAGTTCCATCCTTTTTGGGTGTGAGGAGGGCCGGGACAACACATGGGCTCTTGCTAATGCGGAGGAAGCCCTTCTTGATGAGCTCCTCAATTTACCTCCTAAGCTCAGCATGCTCGGTGGGATTGAGGCGATAGTGAGGGAGGTTAGGTAGGGTGGCCCCAGGAATAAAATCGATGGCATGTTGCACATCCCGCATGAGTGGTAATCGATCCGAGAGCTCATCGAGAAACACATCATGGAACTCCTCAAGAAGCTGTTGGATTTCTACCGGATGTGGGTCGGTGGGGGTGGACTCCCCGAGACAGATGACAATGGCACATATGGGTGCTCCCTGGTTGATTTCCTCTTCTAGCTCTTGCTTGGTGATGAGGTGGATGTTCCTTGTAGTTCCAAGGGTTGGGCATGGGTTGGGACTTGAGGGGGTGGGGTTTGGTGCATGAAAGGGTGAGTTTGGGGTGGAGATAAGGGTGGTGGGACCTTCTAGGGAGGGTGACATCCTCTTGGGTTGGGGACGGGGTGGCGAAGGGTTGAGTTGGATTCTCTTCCCCTCATGGGTGAAGATGCAAGTGTTGGTCTTCTCGAGGAAGGTGGCATCAACATCATATATCCAGGGCCTCCCTAAGAGTATGCTTCCTACTTCCATAGGGAGAATGTCACACTAAACTTGGCCATGATAGGACTGTAACGTGATAGGAACAAGACAGCGAGTGCTAACAGGTATGGATGTAGCATCAATCTTGGCTACCCGGTAAGGGCTCGGGTGTGCGGAGACGGTAAGACGTAGAAACTTAACGGTTTCGGGAGACACCACATTCACACTACTTTCATTGTCTAGGATGACCTTCCGGAAATAGTCTCCTATCCAGATGAAGGTGTGGAAAATAGTGTTCCTCCGCCAGTCTTGTTCTTGGGCATGGGTGAGGGTACACCTAACCACACCAAAGTGTGGGTCGGAAGGTGGGAGGGTTTGCTCATGGTTGTACTCAAGATATTGGGCCGCATATTCCTCCTCCCATTGGGGAGAAGCCTCATACACTTCCACTTCTTCCTCAACCTCAACTTGGGGTGGGGTGTTAGTCACCTCTATGAGCAAGGTAGATAATCCTTTGGTGGGGCATAGATTGGCGAAATGCCCAAATATGTAGCATCTAAAGCATTGCTGCCCACTATTGCGGTTAGGGGTAACTCTAGTGGGAGGGGGACTTGTTCCCGGGTTGGGTCAAGTGGGGTTGATGTTGGCAGGGCCACTCGGTGGCCGGGGTGGAGGGGTCCCACTAGAGGGGGCTGAACAGATGGGGGGAGCCCTGATGGAGTTGGGAAGGAGACCCCGTGGTGGGGGTGGGGTGTTGGTCTGAGGAATCATGGATTTGGGATCCGTCACCCTGGGGGGCAAGACGGGAATAGCGAGAGAATTTCTCGGCATCCCTGGCTATTTGGTAAGCATGCTCGAAAGTATTCACATCACGCATGAAGAGCTCTTTTTTGATGTGGAATTGGAGCCCATTCCTAAATCGAGACAACATGACGGCATGGTCCTCTTGGACCCCGCATTTTAGAAGATAATAGTCAAATTTCTCTATGTACTTGGCTATGGTCTTACCCTCTTGGGTGAGGCTTTGCCATTCATCTAGGAGGGTTTGGTGGTAGAAGGGGGGAACATACTTGAGCTTCAGTTGCCTTTTCATTTCGCCCCATGTGGTGATTGGGGCTTGTCCTCGAGCGACCCTTAGTCCTTCAACATTCAACCAGTGGGTTTTGGCTAACTTAACGAGTTGCATTTTGGCTAGCCGGATCCTCTTATCCTCGGACATTGGGTACCAATCAAAGTATTGGTCCATGGAAGCCTCCTAATCTAGATAAACACTAGGGTTGTGGGACCCATCAAAGGTGGGGGCTTTGACTCTCACGAGCCTCATTAGGTGGTCATCCGGGTTGTCCCGGGGGTGCCTATCTGAAGAGGCGAGATCTCGCGCTAGATCCTGAGCGGGCTATGGATCACCAGAAGATGAATCTGCAAGATAGGGAAACGTATCAGAGGGCCCAGGGGATCTCCCTGGGGCAAAACCCTCCGATGGCTAAATCAGTAGAGCTATGGTGGAAGCAATAATGGGGGGAGGAGAGAGCTGATGCGCGAGAATCCTCTCCACCAAAGGGTGAAGCGAATCGTGCTCAGGAGCTTAGGGTGTATGAATGCTTAGTTCATCTTACCATCTTCTGGAGGGTATCCCTTGCTTAAATAGTGCGCCGCCTTCAGGAGTCCTGTAAGCTGAGGGGTTCCCGGCGGGAGTTACGTCTTTAACGGGGGCTTTCATGGCCTGATCGTGGGAACGTTATCCCCTTGGAGTCCGGCGGCTCCCCTGACTCTCCCGCTGGCGGAGGACTCTGAACGGCTGCACCTGCAGATAATCAACCGGCCTTACCGAGCCTCGGGGATGCTAGCTCATGTCCGAGCGATAGGCATGGCCCGGCGAGGGTGGGGTCGGATAGGTCGGCTGGAGCCTATCTCTCTCGGACGGGGAGAGGGCTTTAGGCCGGACCTTCCTTGGGACCTGACCGTTGTCTCGGGCCCTCCGAGCCTAGAAGGCCGCCGGGGAGAGTTAGTTCCTCGAGCCTTATTTATTGGGCTTTTCTCCCTAAGTGGGCCCTGTGGGCTATCACTCGGGTGGGCTCGCCTGGTTGGACCTTGTGGGTCTTGTTGGGCTGCCTTTGTGGTGGGCTGCGGAAATCCCCCTCTCCACTTGTCCCCCTCCTACTCCCGAGCCAAGGAGGCTCGGATGAGTATTTTTTTGAGGCTTTGGACCGGCGTGGCTCAGGTGGGTGGAATTCCGTTGGCGTTATGGAGCCGCTTATAGCGGTCGCCGAGGCCCGTAATGATGATCCTAACGGATTCGAAACGAAGGGGCCCCCCTTTTTCTTGGAGCACGGAACGGCGCGCCGCCACCCTCAGGGGTTTTTAGGGGGCGCTGCTCATCGTTCTAGGCTTCCAGGGTTTTAGGCTTTCCTTGCTTTTTGATGCGCCGTGAGAGCACAGCGGAGACACGGAGCCTTGCGGCGGCGTTCGAGGAGTTGGCGAGGATAACCGCAGAGGCGGTCAGGCAACTTCCTTCTCCCCCGGAGTCTTCGAGCTCGTACGAGGGATCTCCTCCCGACTCGATGGCGGATCAGAGTCCGGAGCTTGTGCCGGTGAGGCGGGAACCCGTCCCCAACTGTAGTGAGTTGGGGGAAGTGGAGGTGCGGAGGCTGGAGCATCGTTTCCGCCTGCCTCTCAGATACAGCTTTGTTGTCACCACTCCGTACGAGACGAGTCTGGATGATCGTGATGAGCTCATTTGCACCTTCCTTCCGGCTTGGAAGAGTGGATTTCGGCTCCCTTTCGACTCTTTCGTGCTGCAGCTTCTTAATTTTTTCCGGTTGGCGCCTATTCAGTTGGTGGCCAATTCATATCTGCTGCTCTCGGCCTTCCGGATTCTTTGTCGTCAGCATGACATTTTTCCTTCTTTGGACCTCTTCCACTTCTTTTTTGAGTTGAAAGCGCACCAGTCGGCGGGGAAAGGCTTCTACTTCATCCAGGCGCGGCGGAATAGGAGCTGCATCTCGCTTGCGGCGAAGGACTCCTCGCACAAGGGGTGGAAGAGCCAATTCTTCTGGGTGAAGGCGGTGGCGACGGACGAGATCTGGAGATGCCGGACCTTGCCCAACTTTCACCCGAATCTGCCCCCTCGCCAGGAGGAGTTCCCCCCCCCCCCCCACGTGGAGCAGCAGGCTGCCCGTCTGCTGGAGAACCGTCAATCGACTGAGGAGCTGGTGACGCCGGAGAACATCGAACGGTGTCTTCTCTCGCGGTTGACGTCGACAGGTACAGCTCTTGAGGCTCTTTTTCGGGGGTGGTAGCTCTTTTCCTCCTCCTGACCGGGGCTTCTTCTTGTTGCAGACGTGAGGCGGGAGCCTCTGGAGGAGGCGGCCGAGGTCATCGATCTGGGAGATGACTCGGCAGCCGATGAGCCTGATGCCCCGGTGGGTCGCGTCCATGCCCGAGATAAGGGCAAGGGGGCGGCCCCCGAGGGGACTTCTCGATCGACCGGCCTAAAGCGCAAGGATCCCCTGGCGGGGAAGTTGCGGGAGGCCGCGAAGGCTAGGAAAAGGGCCAAGAAAGCCGGTTTTCCTATTGCCGTCGGGGGCGATTCTGGCTCGGCGGTGCTCCCCCCACGGGGGCAGGATAGGGCCGACCCCTCCGGGCTGGCTCTCCCATCCGCCGGGCGAGAGGGGGCCGAGGAGACCAGGGGCCCCGCAGAGGGAGGTGATGGGTCGGCTCTCCCCTCTGTGGGGGCAGAAGGGGCCGGTGCCGGTGTGGCCGGCGCTGGGACCGAGGGATTGGTCGGCGCGGATGGGGGTTCGCCCGCGAGGGCGTCGCAACCCCAAGTGCCGGCAGTTGCTGGTGCGGTTGATCCCGCGGCGCCGGTCGAGGGTGGGGGTTCGCCCGGGGAGGCGTTGCAACCCCAACCGACCGTGGCGCGCAGGGCGGTCAGCTTCGCTGCCCGAATAGGGTCTTCTGGCAGGGTGCCCAGGGTGGAGCAGTCCCCTTTGCCGGAACCTCTGGTCAGGCTCGGTATCTCGGGCGACTTGTACCGGCTCTGTCGGTCGATCGCCGAGAGGACGAGGGGGGGAGAAAGGCACAGCACTCCCGCCGGGGTCCTTGATATCCTGATGGAGGGCGGCCTGGTCATAGCTCGGACAGGGCCGTGATGGCGGAGGCGCACGCCCGGACGGAGGCGGAGCGGTCGAGGCTCGCCTGGACCCTTGGTGGGTGCGAGGGGAAACTATCCCGGCTCGAGGGGGAGCATGAGGGGCTCCGGCGGGAGTTCCTCGCATTCAGGGAGTTGGCGCGGTCGAGCCGATGGGAAGCCGAGGCGCTGGCCGAGCAGCTAGCAAGGGCCCAAGAATCGCTCGAGAGGAAGAGCAAACGTCTAGAAGACGAGCGTCAACGTCACATCGAGCTGGACGGCCTCTGGGAGCTTGAGCGCGGCGAGCTGCAGGATCGGGCGGAGGACGCGGAGCGCCTTCACGCTGAGGCCGAGGCGGACCGAGCCCGGGCGGAGGGTCGGACGATCGAAGCCGAGTGGAGGATGACCGAGCTAGAGGAGCGTCTGGCGAGGGCGGAAGAGCGTGCGGCCGAGGCGGAGTGGGCTCGGGACGGGCAGGTCGAGGCGGAGGCGATCGAGCGCTACAAAGGCTCGGAAGCTTACTCGGCCGACCTGATTGAAGCTGCCCTACCCTACTACGAGGTAGCGCTCCGCCGGGGTGCCCGAAAGGGATTCAGGCAGGGCTATCGCCGGGCGATGAGCTATGCCAATGAGCACCTTGCCGGGGGTGATTTTCCTGACGGCCAGAGTTATGACTCGGATGAGTCAGTTTCCAGCTCCTCATCCTCGGCCGGGGAAGAACCGGAGGAGTCATCTCCAGCGGGGTCACCAACTCCGGAGGCTCCAGGAGGGCTCACGACCGGGACAGTTCTCGCACAAGTGAGGTCAGTGTCTGGGCCGGCCGTCACCGAAGGCACCGGGGGTGACGCGTCCCCTACTGCTGTTCCCGAGCTTCAAAGTGGACCCGAGGCCTGATGTATTATGCTTTATTTTGCCCCTTCCCCTTTTTGTCTATTTTTCCTTTTGTAAGAGGATTTCTTTATGGGAGGCAATAAAGGACTTACTTCATTTGATCGTTATCTTTGCCGTGATTTGGCTGGCGTATCGGGGGCAGTTGGAAGGTGCCGATATTCTCTGCACCGTTCTCGCATGCCGATTCGGGAGACTTCTGGCGGGGCGTCCTTTCATTCCACCATGCTTTGAAAGTCGAGGCGCTTCACAAATCCCGCTAGGGCGGGGGCCGAGGAATTGGAGGTGACCTTCCAAGGGAGGTCCTATAGCGTGTTTTCGAGGGGGGAGTCATTTAAGGCACGTGGCCTCCCTTGGCCTATAAAAAGGACCGAAGGGTGCTCCTTCCCTCTTAACACTTAGGACTCTCGTCGGCGGTCTGCTCTTGTTCCCTCGTTTTCGCTCTACGTTGCGCCGCCGCGATCGGAGCATGGAGGACCCTTCAGAAGATGACGCCGCAGACGACGGGGAGCGGCCGGTTCCAGCTGTCCTGGAATATAGGTCGGGTCCCACGGTCTCCGCGCGTGCATGAGACAGGTCCGACGGTCTCCGCGCGGATCTGGAGAGGGCTTCGACGTGCGGGGGTACGCCGTTTGCCTCCTCTTGGCTCCGGCGAGGCTTCCGGGTGGACGCCGAGATGGAGGGCGGATGGGGGAGTTAGGGATGCCGGCCGCCATTCCCCTCCGTGGGAGGGGAGGAGGCGGCTCCAGTTCCTTCCTCACCTCTGTCCGCAGCCTCTTTCTCTCTCTTTTGTTCTTCATTTCTTTCACTCTTCGGGGGCTGCTTGCTTTCTGTTCGCCTCCAAAGAGTTGGTAGTTTGGCAGAGAGGAGACCTTCACGGCGCTCCTTTTTCCAGGTTGTTGCCAACTTGGAAGGTAGCCTTCCTCGCGTGAAAGGTGGACTTCTCCTTGCTGTCCCTCTGTCACCTTTGTCACGGTCCACCCGAGCCAACTGGGTCGACCATCTCTTGTCCGAGCCAATTTCTAGGCGAGGCAGAGTCAGTGGCTGGGTGCGAGAAGGTCAAGACCGGGTCGGTCGGGCGATGGCCGTTTGCCGCGGTGCTAGATGGATTTTTTGCTTTTCACTATGTAATGTACTGGCAGTTGCCTTTCTGATGTACCAACAGTTATCTTGACTGAATGCAAAAAAGGGGGTTTATTTTACCCGATTTGTCGATACAGTTTTCAGAAATAAAATCTGTGTAGTGTGGTTGCGTTCCATGTCCGGGGAATGGGTTCCCCTTCCATTGTGGCTAACCTGTACGCACCTTTCCCGAGCGTCTCGATCACTCGGTAGGGGCCTTCCCAGTTGGGGGATAGCTTGCCCGCCGCCTCCAGTGGTCGAGAGGCTTCGATTTTCCTGAGGACGAAGTCCCCTGGTTGGAATTGTCTGCCTCGGACCTTGGTGTTGTAGTACCGAGTGAGGTGGCGCTGGTATTCCGTAGCTCGGACGTTCATGATCTCTCGGAGTTCGTCTGCCAGGTCGAGGTTCTCGAGCAACTTCTGCTCGTTTGCCTCGGGCGAAAAGCTGATCACTCAGAGAGACGGATTGGCGATCTCTAACAGAACGACGGCTTCGGTGCCATATACCAGCTGAAAAGGGGTCTCACCGGTTGCCATCCTGGGGGTCGTTCGGTGCGACCATAGTACGCTAGGCAGTTCCTCGAGCCAGCTACCCTTAGCCTTGCCGAGTCTGGTTTTTATGCCCTTCAAGATGGTCTTGTTGGCATTTTCAACCAGCCCGTTGGCCTGAGGGTGGGTGACCGAAGTGAAGTGGTTGCGGATATTTAGGTCGGCGCATCTGTCTCGGAAGTACCGAGAGTCGAATTGCCGCCCGTCATCACTCACTATCACTCGGGGGATGCCAAAGCGACAGATGATCGATTTCCATACGAAACCCCAGACGACTGTCTCGGTGATCCTAGCTGTTGCTTCAGCCTCGATCCACTTGGTGAAGTAGTCGATGGCGACGATGATGAACTTCTTCTGGATTGAGCCGTTGGGAATGGCCCAAGGATGTCGATCCCCCACCGAGCGAAAGGGTAGGGCTCGGTAAGGGTGATAAGTTCCGTGGCCGGCTGATGGACCAAATGGTCGAACCGCTGGCAACGGTCGCAATGTTGTGCGTAGGCCGTGCAGTCGCGCTGCAGGGTCGGCCACCAGTACCCCTATCTTAGCAGGAATCTGGCCAGCGACCGACCTCCTGAATGTGCTCCGCACAGGTCTTGATGAATCTCTTCAACAGCTTGGATTGCTTCGTCGGGACCGAGACACTTCAGAAGGGGCCCGGAGAACGATCTTTGGTAGAGAGCGTTGTCGAGGATGACGAAGCGCCGGGCTTGGTACTTCATTCGGCGGGCTTCCCGAGGGTCGGAGGGCTCCCGGGAGTCCCGTAGCCAGGATAGGTAGGGGGAGCGCCAGTCGCCGGGAGTGGCCGAGTCAATGGCGAGGAGCTCCAAGTCTATGCTCAGGCGCTCGAGCTCTTCTAGGAGGATCGATCGTGTACCTTTCGGGTCTAGGGAGGAGGCCAGTCGGGAGAGAGCGTCTGCCCGAGAGTTTTGCTCTCGAGCTATTCGGACTACCTCGAACTGCTGGGCCAGGCTCCGGACCAACTGTAGGTATTTGATCATAGGTACCTCCCGAGCTTCGTACTCGCCACTGACCTGGCTTGCAACTAGCTGGGAGTCGGTGTGGATCCTGACTCGCTCGGCCCCCAACCGTCGGGCCATGCGGGCTCCCGAGATAAGGGCCTCGTACTCGGAAGCATTGTTGGATGCCAGAAAGTTGAACTTTAGGGCGTATTGCAACTCTATTCCTTCCGGGGACTTTAGGAGGATCCTTGCGCCGCTACCGACCGAGTTGGGCGATCCATCGACGAACAGCTCCCAGGTTGGCCCGGTTACCGTCGGAGGCCTGTCCTCGACCGGAACGGTGCTCTCGGCGATGAAGTCGGCGAGTGCTTGTCCTTTGATAGCTGATCACGGCCGATACGAGATGTCGTAGGCCCCGAGCATGATGGCCCATTTGACGAGTCGCCCCGAGGCTTCGGGATGGGCCAGAATCTTCTTCAGCGGCTCACCGGTTAGCACGGTGATGGGATGCCCCTGGAAGTAGGGTCAGAGGCGCTTTGCGGAGGTAACCAACGCTAGCACGAGTTTCTCGGTTGCGGGGTACCTCCGCTCGGCCTCGTCGAGCACCTTGCTGGTGTAGTAGACCGGCCTCTCGACTCTCGAGTCATTTCTGACTAGGACCGAGCTGACCGTTGATGGCGTCACCGAGAGATAGAGCAACAAGACCTCGCCCGGGATGGGCTTGGAAAGCACCGGGGGCGAAGCCAGGAACTCTTTGAGCTCGGCGAACACTGTCTGGCATTCCCCATCCCATGCGAACGTAGCAGATGCTATCTTGGGCCCCCTCATCAGCTTGAAGAAGGGCAAGCATCGTTCGGCCGCACGGGACAGGAAACGACTGAGAGCAGCGACACGCCCCGTCAGACGCTGGACGTCTTTAATGCATGTGGGCGGGCGCATGTCCAGGATGGCCTGGACCTTGTCGGGGTTGGCTTCGATCCCTCGCTGAGTGACCAGGAAACCCAGGAACTTCCCGGATCTTACTCCAAAGGCGCACTTGGCAGGGTTGAGCTTCATGCTGTACCTCAAGAGGGTGCCGAAAGTCTCGGCGAGGTCGGTGAAGTGGTCTTGGGCCCTCGGAGTCTTGACGATCATGTCGTCGATGTAGGCCTCGACGTTCCGACCTAACTGTCCCTCGAACATGTGGTTGACCAGTCGCTGGTATGTGGCTCCAGCATTCTTCAATCCGAAGGGCATCCGGGTGTAGCAGTACACGCCATAGTCGGTGATGAAGGCGGTCTTCTCGACATCTTCGAGGCTCATTCAGATCTGATGATAACCCGAATAGGCATCCAGGAAACTAAGTATCTCGTTGCCCGAGGTTGAGTCAACCAATTGGTCGATGCTCGGTAGCGGATAGCAGTCCTTGGGGGTGGCCTTGTTCAGATCGGTGAAGTCTACGCACATTCGCCACTTGCCTGTAGTCTTTGGCACCAGGACGACGTTGGCCAGCCACGTTGGGTACAGGACCGGTCTGAAAAGACCAGTTTCCTGTCCCTTGGTGACCTGCGCCTTGATGATCGCCTGTTTCTCGGGCGCATGCTTCCTTCTCCCCTGCTGTACGGGTCTCACGGTGGTATCGAGGTTGAGCTTGTGCATCACAGTTTCCTCTGGTATACCAGGGAGTTGATCATCGGACCAAGCGAAGACCCGAACATACTCAGAAAGAAATTCCTTGTATTACTGCTATTCCTCTGGTGGTAGGTCGGCGCCGATCCTTACTCCTAGGGCCGGGTCGTCGTTCAGGAATACCGTTAATAACTCGCCACCGGGCTCGGTGGTCACGGCTCTTCCTTCGACTCCCCTGGGGCCCTTATCCATCCCGTCCGGCCTTGAAGCTTCCACCGGGATGTTGTAGCACCTTCTAGCCGTGGCCTGGTTACCTCGGACTTCCCCCAACCCATTTTTGGTGGGAAACTTCATTTTTTGGTGATAGGTAGATGGTACGGCCTTTATTCGGCTGAGAATTTTTCGGTCGAAGATGGCGTTGTACGCTATCATACCTTTAATCACTATGAAGTCCACTATGACCGTAACGGTTTTGGGTGGGGTGCCGATAGTGACCGGCAGGCTTAGGGCTCCCTCGGGGTAGGTGGCCAGGCCATTAAACCCGCAAAGGGGCGTTCGGATCGGGCGGAGTTTGGATGGGTCTTCCCCCATCTTGAGAAAACAGTCATAAGATAATACATCGGGGGCGCTCCCATTATCAACCAAAATCCTATCTACATTACAGTGATTTATCGTGGCCGAGATAACGAGGGCATCGTCATGCGGGGTGCTCAGCCCTTCCAGGTCTTGGTCGGAGAAGACTATGACCTGGGGCTCCATCGGCGGGCCTCTGGGGGGCTCTAAGGCTCGGCTGGCTCGCTCGGCATGACGTTTCCTCCCTCGGCTGGTGTCGCCACCCGATGCCGCTCCTTCGGAGATGACGTTGATGTGGACCCCTCGGGGGGCGTTGTCGATCTCCTCTGCAGTGTCTCGGTCTTCTTTGTGCCCGGTCGTGAACCGGGCTAGGTGCCCCAGACGGATGAGGCGCTCGATCTTGTCCTGGAGCTGATGGCAATCTCTGGTGTGGTGCCCGAGGTCGCCGTGGAACAGGCAATGCCTGTCCCGCTTGCGATTCTTCGACCTCATTGGCTCGGGCTGGCGGAGAAGTCCCGAGTCTCTGATGTCTTCATAGATCTCGTAGACTGGCGCGGTCAAGGGGGTGTACCGCTCGTACTTTCTTTTGCGCTCTCCTTCTCGATCGCGCTTCTTACCCAAGCCAGGGTTTGGCTCGAAGGTCCGCTTCTTGTCCCCCTCCCGACCCGAGCTGGTTGCGTCTCGGCAGGCGCTGAGTACTTCTTCGCACTCGACGTGGCGCAGTGCCAGAGTCACTAGCTCGGCAAGGGTCGAGGGAGGGTGGAGGACAAGCTCGCGGCGGAGGTTCTCATCTCGGGTGCCCCCGGTCAGTGCGGTTGTGGCTGAGGCCACATCCAGGCGGGGGATCCTGAGGGCTTCCGATTTAAATCGGTGGACGTAAGTCCGGAGCCTCTCCCCTTGCGCCTGTTTGAGAGCCAGGAGCCCCGCTATTGACTTGGGGGGGCGCTACCGGCGAAACTCTCCTTGAAAATTCGCCCGAATTGCCTGAAGTCTCGAATGGACCCAGGGGCGAGGGCCCGGAACCATGCCTGAGCACCTTGGACCAGGGTGGCCGCGAAGGCTCGGCATTTGATGGGATCCGGCGTTCCATGAAGGGTCACTAGGGCGTCGAAGCTATCGTAGTGGTCGGCTGGGTCGCCCTGGCCGTCGTAGAGCTTGAAGGTTGGAATGGAAGCTCTGGGAGAGACCTCTGCCTTCAAGATGTACTCGGAGAAAGGGGATTTCTCCTCGTCCTCTGGGAGAGAGGTCTTCTGCAGGGCGTGGAGGGCGCGCTCTTGCTCTGCGAACCGTCTCTCGAAATCTCACAGTCGGAGGGACAGCTCTGGCTGCAGTCGCACCGTGGGGCTGGGGGGGGCATCTTGGCGATCTCCCGGGGCACTAGTGCCCGGGCGCGGTGGCCTCGCCCCCCTGCTTCCCTCTCCTCGGCGTGGAGGAAGCCTCTTGCTCCGCAGGCGGAGCATGCGAGGGTCCTCCGACGTCGTTGCGGAGGAGCTGTCGGCCGCGGAGGGTGAAGCGGCCTCCGGCGGTGTGCTGCGTCGCACTCCTTCGAGGGGGACTTCCTGACGGGGCACGGGACCTTGCTTCCCTGGCCGCCTGGGCCCTCATGAGCTCCACGAGGACGTCCATCTTTTCGTTGAGGGCCTGGAAGGCGTTGGCGCCACCGTCGAGGGGTGCCCCTGTCTCCGCCGGGGGGGGTGGTGGCCTGTTGGTGGGGATGCTGGCGTTGGAGGGGGGGCTCTGCGAGACCCTAGAGGGGGCGCCTCCCGCCGCCGCCACAGCCTTACCTGCCCCACCGGCGGATCTCCTCCCTGAGCTTCTTCTCACCATCTCGACTTTTCGTGCGTTTCCCACAAACGGCGCCAGATGAAGAGGCGAGATCTCGCACTGGATCCTGAGCAGGCTATGGATCACCAGAAGATGAATCTGCAAGATAGGGAAACGTATCAGAGGGCCCAGGGGATCTCCCTGGGGAAAAACTCTCCGATGGCTAAGTCAGTAGAGCTATGGTGGAAGCAATAATGGGGGGAGGAGAGAGCTGATGCGCGAGAATCCTCTCCACCAAAGGGTGAAGCGAATCGTGCTCAGGAGCTTAGGGTGTGTGAATGCTTAGTTCATCTTACCATCTTCTGGAGGGTATCCCTTGCTTAAATAGTGCACCGCCTTCAGGAGTCCTGTAAGCTGAGGGGTTCCCGACGGGAGTTACGTCTTTAACGGGGGCTTTCATGGCCTGATCGTGGGAACGTTATCCCCTTGGAGTCCGGCGGCTCCCCTGACTCTCCCGCTGGCGGAGGACTCTGAACGGCTGCACCTGCAGATAATCAATCGGCCTTACCGAGCCTCGGGGATGCTAGCTCATGTCCGAGCGATAGGCATGGCCCGGCGAGGGTGGGGTCGGATAGGTCGGCTGGAGCCTATCTCTCTCGGACGGGGAGAGGGCTTTAGGCTGGACCTTCCTTGGGACCTGACCGTTGTCTCGGGCCCTCCGAGCCTAGAAGGCCGCCGGGGAGAGTTAGTTCCTCGAGCCTTATTTATTGGGCTTTTCTCCCCAAGTGGGCCATGTGGGCTATCACTCGGGTGGGCTCGCCTGGTTGGACCTTGTGGGTCTTGTTGGGCTGCCTTTGTGGTGGGCTGCGGAAATCCCCCTCTCCACTATCATTTCATCGAGGTTGAGGATTCCTTCCTTGGTCGGGAGGATGGTCAGTATATAACTCTCCCATTTCAGGGTCCTTGTAAGGGGGAGGTATCCTCATATCATCCGCCCTAGGTGTGGTTCTATTTTTCGTAAGTTGGGCTAGTTGGAGGTTCATTTCATCTAGTCGCCCTATGAGATGGTCGATAACCTCTTCGAGGGAATCGACACAGGTTGGGAGACTAGCCTCGTTGGCAGCGGAGGCCTCTTGGGGATTGGGATCCATTGGGACAGTGGAAGAGGAGGGTCGGGCCGGTAATGGGTCCCTCAACGGGTGGACATGCACTCTGGGTTGGCTATGCACGGGTGTGAACCTATCTGCGACCTAGTGCAACTATGCCCTAAGACAAGACTTGTGAGAACAAGTCTATGACTTGCGCTAATACCAACTGATGTGAGACACCCTAGGGGTACAATGAGGCCAAATGAATGAGCCTCGAACCTAGACTCGCAAGCACATGGAAGAGTAGCGGACTCGATGTTGGCGATAGAGCTCGCAGTTCCGGGATGATCGGGGGGTCCGGGATAGGACCTCGCTGATCCAAGGGTTGGCAAGGGCTCAGGCTGACCCTGGAGGGTCTGGGGTTCCCACGGCTCATGGGCAACCAGCACGCCTAAGGGCATGGGTTATGTGGAGGTTCGCTCAACTCTCGCCGTGGTGGTGGATCACAAACATGCAAGTGGGATCGGGCACTCACTCACTATCCGATGGGCAGAGGAATACGATACGAAATAAGCAAAGGAAAGGACCAGGAGAGGGGCACCGAGTGCTTACCTAATCGGTTTGAAGAAGCCAATTCTGATTCGTAGATGAGGGCGAGCGGGGTAGCGTGGGAATGTAACCCGCACGCTGTGTCGATGCCGCTTGACCTGCAACAAAATTAATACAAAACTACGCCTCACGCAAGAGGGTTGATCATGGGGTGGGGATTGATGAGGATCGTCAAGCAGCAAGGGCATTTATCAATTTATATCTATTTTCAGTGTTTTATTTTAAGTGGTCACATTAGTGAGTCTATATGTGTAATTTTCTTTTAAGATGTCACTATCATGTACTAATCTTTAGTGTCTTTAGTCTCCCACCCAAAGTTCTATCTTAGATGATGTTAGTCATAAATGATTAAGTGTTAGGTGCTGAAGATTAAGTGTTAGGTGAGATTTGATATTAATAGTCGTGGATGTTAGGTGAGGCTTGACTAAGTTGTTCATGTGGGGAGTCTATATAAGAGTTGTAATCTTATGTTATAAACAAGGAAGTTAAGATGAGATTATTGGAAAGTTATAAGGTGTGATGCCTTTGCCTCCTTGTGTTTTCTCTTCTCCGAGAAGGAGATGGGTGTGATGCCCATGGGGGTGAGAAGCCCCACCCTATCCCACCATCTCTTCTCTTCCCCTTCACCTTGCCATTAATTCTTTTGTTTGATTCTCTTTTCCATCCACCGTATCACACCCCACACCCCACATGTGTTCCCTTGCACCCTCCACTTTGCTATTAAACCTTTTATTCCTCCCACCGTGCTACCCCATCCCACGGACACTGTAGATCTTCCCCTCCTCCGTTCTCATCATTAACACACTCACACCCACACCCCAACCTGCACTACGCTGCCCCCACTAGCTACTGACAACCCTTCAGAGCACTGCCCCTCTCCCCCATAGCTCATCACCCAGCCACTCATACACGCCTCCCAACCAGCCCCACTCCCCCACCTTCAGTACGGCAGCCATCCACTCCCTGTCCAGAAAAGGACTGTTGCGAATTAGCCTGTGGTGCACTCTGCATTTCGCTAGCTGCAAACAAATTTTTAACCACAGTTCCTCAACTGGCAAGGGTTGATCCTGCAAGTTTGACCCGCTTGGAAATGAGGCTACAGGCTCTTCAGCTGAAATTTCATCTTCACCTTCAGCATCAGCCTCCAGAATATGTTGCTCTGGCTCAGGGACGCTATAGATATCTATAGCCTCAGTTTCCTCAGCAACAACAGGAACCCCAAAATCGTTACTTTGTATTTCTCCCCCATGCATGTAGTCTGAAACTATTTTGGGGACAAAAATGGCAACATTAGTTGGGGGGTCAAAGTTATTATGCCCAGACAGAGGAGCTTGGTGTAGATGCAATTGTTCTTCATCCTCAAGGCGAAAAATGTCGTTGAGTACAAAATATCCTTTCTCTTGAGGAGCAAGGAAAAAAAAGTCTGAACAAATCTCCTCCAGCCACTAAACTCGTTGGTTTGCACACAAAAAAGGATGAAATGAGAAGTTCAGGGAATAAAATAAAATAGAAAATAAACAAAAAAAGGAGAAGTTAATAATAATAATAAAAGGAAAATAGCAGATATTTTGAGAAAATACGAAAATCATAATATCCGGGTTTTTGTCCCGCATCAAGGATGATGTATAATTATAGCCAAAACTACCTCCACGCAGGGAGGGGCTTTCAGCCGGCTAGGCGGGGGCGGGGAGCGAGCGGGACCCGATTCTGCCCGGACTGTTCCTGCAGGACAGCAAGTCGAAGTCGGGGAAGTTGCGGGCTACTCTGAGCGCTGCAGGGAGTGGGACTGGTGCCAAACTGACCGGGGACAAGGTGGGAACCTGCTGTAGGAGTTGCAGGTCGTCTAAAGGTCAGCTGGGGTCGCTGCCGGTCGATCTCCACAAACCGGTGAACTTCTGTCCAGCCTGGGTTTGTAGGATAGAGAGGTGATGCCGGAGCCGTCATGATCTTCTCCGAGCGCTTCTGGAAGCGGGACCGGTGCCAAACTCTCCGGGGACGGACCAGGATCAGGCCGTAGGCTCCTTGGATCATATGTGGTCCGGTCAAGGCCGTAGTTGGATGAGCTTCACGACCCGATTGACCTTGATCCAGTCTGGCTGACAGGGGTGTGCTGGATTGTCGGAGTCGCCACGGGCTATCCCGAACTCTTCTGGGAATGGGGTTGGCGCTGACGTGTTCATAGGTGAGTCTACTACGCATAGGAACTGACGGGGATGCCAACGAAGGTCGGAGGTGGGTGCAGTGAGTAGAAAGGTGGTGCAGGGTCCAACCTAAGTCTGGTGGGTACAGTCTGCGCACACCGGGGACGACGGCCTGAACGGGGTGCTCTAGTGTTCAAACGACTTTCTCCTTCTTGGAGCTAAAAGAGGACTTGTGGAGGATCACGCCGGTCGATGGGCGCACCAGGAAACTCGAAGGAGCGACCGGGGGAGCTTCTGCACCTCACCTCGGGTTGCCTGTCGAAGTCGGACTACGTAGGCTGTCGAGAATTACTCTTCCGGGCTACTCCGAAGTCGGATGATGGTGTTCCAACTTCTGTTGTAAAGCTGACTTGGAGTGGCTTCCACCGGTGTAAGGGTGGCCACCTGGAACTTCAAGAAGATGCCAGGGATTCCACTGCAATCGAATGGTACCTTGTTGCTGCGATCTGGGCAGTGGTCTGGAGGTGAGTGGAAGGTTGTGAGCAAGGGGGAGGGGGAAGGGCAATAGGGGATGGGGTGCAGTTGGCCATGGGGAATGGGGTGGAGGGGTACTAGGAGGGTGAGGGTGGCTGAGGAAAAGGGAGTATGGGAGGCGGAGTTGGGCTGGTGCAAGGGGAGGGGAGGTGCTGGGTTGATGGGCTGCGAAGTGGCCAAGAGGTGGTTGTGGGAGATGAGGTCGACCAACCTAGGGGGTGGAAAGGTGAAGTGGGAGGGTGCGCAGCCCCCTTGGGGGATGAGGATGCTTCTCCTTGAGGGGTGGTCTAGGGAGTGCCAAAGGTTGCCCAGGGGAAGTGGAGAGTTGCTTGGGAGAGTGAAGAGGTGTATTGAGGAGTGAAGGGGTGCCTAGGGAGTTTGAAAGGGTGCCTTGGGGTTGGTGGAGTTAATGAGGGGAATTATGGATTTATGGGGAAGTGAAGGGACAATGGGTGATGTGGACGGGTGGGGCTGAGGTGGAGGATGACGTGGAGGGGAGAGAGGGAGAGAGGGGGTAAAACTAGAGAGAGAGAGAGAGAGAGGGAGAGGGGAGAGAATGGGGCGCGCCCCTCTTGGAGAAAAAGAGAGAGGAAGAGAGGTAGAGAGGGGAGTGGAAGAAATTCCAAGGGGTTTTCTTTCTATTCAAAACATTCAAAGGTGTTCACAATGGAGGGGGTTGGATCCTTTATATAGGCATCCAACTTTTATAGGATAAAAATAGCCTTGACATCCCAACAAAGACCAAAGCTATCCTAACAATAGGTATGGGCCAAAACTAAGATACTAAGGCCCAATCAAGCACAAGTAAGGGAAATTGGACTCTAGCCCACATGACTCAACAAAGAAAAATACATAAGCATGACTCAAAATAAAGATATCATGAAGTAGTCGACGCCGAGTGTCCTCAAGGGGGTGCGGGCGACCCTAGCCAAAGGGAATGGTGTGAGATGTCCCCATCAACTGACAATGCCCCCAGCCCGTGGTAGATGTTGGCCAAGGCCGCAGGAGCCAACACCAACCTCCATCCCTCCGCTAACAAGCACGCCGGCCACAGCAGCTCTACCCGTAGAAGACTGTCCTCTCCGTGGGGGACCACAAAAGTCGCCAGCTAGTACGCCAAGTATGCAGCCAAATAGGTGACACCCGGCAACCCATGGGGATTCCATCCCTCTCTTGGCGCATAGATATATCGGGAGTAAGTCCGGAACAGCAGCTCCACCTCTGTGTACTCCTCCCAAGGGGTTTGGTCTCGTGCAAACTCATGATAGAAACAAAAGGGCCCGTTGTAGAAGTGACGGACCCACCCATTCAAAGGCACTCTCGGAGTATGTGCGGCCTTCTCTCTGCCCGCTAGGGCTAACTCTCTCTAGGTCATCAAGAAATATCGGTAGCTATGTGATACCCGGTATCGCCCCAACCCATCAGTATGACTACGGTGAAGGTCATCCAACACCACCTCCTCATAGCCCTCGCCGCTGATCGGCAGTCCTGATATCCGGAATAGAGGCCACAAGTCCAGTGAGGTCTCTCCCTCTGCTGTCGCCACTATGTTCCACCGGCGGTTAAAGCGCTCCGCCAGTGCCTGAATGAACCCCGTGTAGCAGGGGAACCTGTATAGCGCAGCAGTCACTGCATATCGGATCCCCGTTCGCTCTAGAAGCACCATGTAGTGGTGGACGACGCCCATCAACCATTCTATCGCCCCCTGGTGGTATCTGTGAGAGGAAATCATAGACCAGCGGTTGTACCAGCTGACGATGGTCTGTCGTATTATCCCATCCAAGAGATTGTGGTCGTCGTACCCCTCTCTAGCAAACTGCAGCCTTGATGGCTCTTGTATCAATCCTATCACCCCCTCTGTCTCAACTCGATGGTGGCCATGTAGGTCCCAAGAAGCTAGACCCAGTGCTCCAACCCAGACCCCAAACTGGTCCGCCCTGCTAAAGAACCCCAGGCAATCAACACTGGGGAACTGCCTCTGTCTCCAGAAATCTACCAAAAAACTTGGGAAACTATAGACTGCGACTCCATGCAGGTTGTCCCTACCAAGCAGACTGGCCCGCTCCAGTCGGTGGCGCTCTCAAGCTACAGAAGGATCTCCTTCCTCTGTACCAGTGGGGACAAAGCCCCTCATAAACTCAAACAAGTGCCGGTCCAAGGGAAACTCTCTCGGATTGCCTCCCGAGCGGTCATACGTGTAGATGTCGCTGGCCTCAAAAATCCTAGTCAACTTCACGGCTTTGGCTTCACTCGTCCCCTCTCTAACGGGACCCTCAGCCACCAACAACCGCCCCAAGTCCAATTGGCCAATAGTGACCGCGGTGATGACGGGCGGGCCCAAAGGAGGCAAGGGCCGCCTAGTCCGCCTCACCCAGTGATCCTCCTCACGGGCAGCGCGCCTCTGAGCTCAGTCGTCTCTGCCAAACCTCGCCATAGTTGCAAAATAGTGGCACAAAAAGGGGTGAGTACGTAGTATTGGCAGTATGTAAAAGACCAGCACATAGAGAAAATATATGTACATAAAGTGCATATGAAGCTCCGAACGCAATTACAACAAGGTAAAATAAGGAACTCACGGGTCGTCCGCCCTCGTCTCCACCTCTGACGCAGTCCCGTGAGGGGCATTTGTTGTACCCAGACATTTTCCTAAAGAAAATAACAAGAAATAAGGGCTCGAGAATTTCCCCGAACACCTTCAAGGCTTCGTCTACCCAGCCCCTTCTATGACCTATCGAGCCCAATCAAGGGTCCGAGACAGCTAGCCGTGACTCACGGTGACATCAACAATGGATTGGGGCCACCCCCGATCACCCAGCTTGTGGGTTTGCCCGCCTTCAACTAAGTCACCCGGGCCAACCCGGGGGCGCCTTGACCATAAGCCACAACACGTGGCACCCAACAACGAGGCCGGGGTCATCCCCAAAATGCCTCCCTTCAGCACTCTAAAGTCAAAGGAAGACTTTTCCTGGTCAACCACGGGCTTCGGAAGCCCTTAGTACACCTATGCGGCCCATGCTCGCGTATCGAGAATTTTCCCGAGCACCTCGTGGGCGTGTATATCCCAGCCATTCTACAGCAGGCTAGGAAAACCCAAGGCTTGGACACACTAGCCGTATCCTATGGTGACCCTCCAGCAAGTTGGGGCCACCCCCGACCCTCAAACACGCGGCGATGAGCCGTTTACTTTCAGCACCCGGGGCTGCCCTGTCCATCCGCCATGCAACGCGGCACAACTCACTAAGGCTGGGCCCACAGGCCCAAGACGCCTTCTCTCAGATCCTACGAGCTATCACCCTCATCTTGGAGTCAAATCTAGGGCCCACCGGCCAGCTACCCGAGCCGTTCGACAATACGAAGTGTGTCGGGAATTTCCCCGAACACTTTGCGAGCGGCAGTAACAACACCAAGTGATTGACCCCCACGGGCCAATCCCAGCACCTCGGAACCTCGAGTCCTTCAAAGGACAACACCAAAGAATGATGGAAGGCCCCCGGGACTGCCCCCATGGCAACGGCTCACCCCGGGGCAGAGTTCGCCCAAGGCGCAGCTGCGCCCAGGTGGGGGTTTACTCCCCCCGGGCGGGACCCTCCACCTAACCCGGCCAATCTCTGTGCAAGTTCATCTCTATCCCAGTCCTATGCAAGATCGATTGACGTACCAGCTTGAAGGTGTTCACGAAGATGGAGTCTCGGGGCCACACGGGTCAACCTCCTCGTTCTACGTGCACACACGGCCAGCCAACCAGTCCAGTTCTTGTATCCTTGTCCTCTTGCGGTCACACAGAGTCAAAGGGGGCCCAAAAGACCAAAAAGGGGGGTTTATAGAGTTAGGAAAAAATTCCCACTCAGCCCCGCGTAAACCCCCTGGGGTGGGTTTACGCGGACCTGCCCGGCCCCCCCGGGCAGGTCCGCATAAACCCAGGGCCCACAACACAAAAAAACTATTTTGGAAAACAATAAAGGGGGGGCTTTTCACGCGTAAACCCCCTGGCCCACCAAAAAAAACATTATTTTCAAAAAAAATAAAGAGAAGGGGAGAAAAGAGGGGTTCTGCCCCGCGTAAACCCCCCAACGAGGGGGTTTACACGGACCTGCTCGGCTCCCCCTCTCAAAAACAAAAAAGAAGGTTTTTAAATTATTTTTAGGGGGTTTACGTGGACCTGCTCCCCCCTCCAACCAAGTCCGCGTAAACCCCCCCAACCATTCATCTTCCACTTTAAAACCCCCCTTAGAAGCTCAAGGGGCATAGAGGACAACACATGGACACATAGACAAGAACCTACAAGCGCACAAGGATTCAAGCCCCAAGGCTTCCAGCAAAGACGCGAGGAGCAAGGCGTGTTGGGTGGCTTGTTGATTGGCTTGTATACGTCGAGGGTATGTCAAACGTACTCCCCTCACATGGCGTCTAGTCGTTTCACTCAAGTTCATCCCTTTGCGTATGAGGCGTTATGATAACGGCGAATACACCCGCACATCGGGTCCGCTCGCGTATGGGGCGTTATGATAACAACGCGTACACCATAATGTCAGATTTGCTCCTACCATGGGACCACATGCCCGCCGCTCACCCCGAGCCGGCCACCGATAGTCCCAACTGCTGACTCGAGTTAGCCGGACCCTAGCCCGGAAGTAATATTCCCTGGACCGGCCCTAACTCCCCGACATGAAAACACTGGCCTTCCGAGACCCGTACCCGACTACTCACCTCAAGCCACGTCTAGCCTCCCTCAGGCGCCAGCTAGTGTCCGCCCCTGCCATCCATTGTAGCCCTCCCTCGGTAATTTGGGCACGTCCCTAGCTCCTTGTGGAGAGCCTCTGTAAAAACACGCGGATACCCGCTTTATCATGCATTGACTCGGGGACCGACCCACGTGTTGGAATTGTCCCGCGGTTTGCACCAATTGTATTTCAGGCCCTTTAGGCCCACCTATAAAGCCTATATGGCATCTATAAAGTAAGAAACCAGTTGTCTACGTATACCCACACTCGGGTCTCAGTCTCATCTCCACACCTGCCAGTATGTGTGTCTAGTCTCCCAGGCTCCAGCTGGCTAACCATCCCAATCGAGTGCGATGGTCACCTTATGGTTGCAGGGTATACCCGGTCCTCTATCCATGGCTTCAGAAATATCTAGGTTATTCTTCAGCACATAACAAAGGTGTTCAGATTCAATTAGATGTAAATAAACACTAGCTGCTTGTGGTAGGTGGGGAAAGATGTCTCGTACACAAATCCCCATAATCGCTTGACCCGTGGAACCTCCCTTCTCTCCACGTGTTGCCCGATAACCCCGTGCCAACATACCGCGTCCTAGCGACGCTTCCCCGGTCAAAATTTGTTTCCATAGGTGATTGTCGAGAGATCGACTGGCACGCCCGCACCCTGTCTAGTCACCAGTTACCCCCATCACCTTGGTTCCATTCACCCAGAATGAGCAACCACTCTGGTCTCGCATGCCACTATTATCACCCATTCACTCCCAAAAACCTCTCGTGCAAGTTGACCCCTCTCGACTTTCCGTAAAAGGTGAGTGTACGGTACTGCCGTGAGAGGCATATGGCTACAAAGGAAAATACCCCTGATATATCATAAACTCTCATAGTTTCCTTTATCGCTTTATTCCCCTTCTCATCGTGGTCACCGACTTCCTGCATTCTCCGTCGCCCCCGCGTCGTCGGGAAATAACAGCGGAAATAAGTCAGGAACATGAACAACCGAAAAAGTAAGCCTCTAGCTAGCGAGATAATCAGAGCGCCACATTCATTCAAACAAAAGCATAAATGATGTACACAATATCATAGGACAAAACCTTCAACTTTATTGATCAAATAATCAAAGTTACATCTGACAAGGACTCTATTGACATCATAACTCTCTAGACTCAAGAAAATAGAAAATTACATAACATGATCAACTTCATCGCCTATTATAGTGAATGATTCTATTGACACAAGAGACTCGTGTAGACAACTCTCTAGGGCTTCTCTCAATCTTCAATCACTCTCAGAATCGCCACTTAAATAATCCGACTCCAAGCACTTCCTGAAAAGATTGAGAAAGTAGGGAATGAGCGCACTCGCCCAGTAGGTATCTTCATGTCAACATGAAGGCATAGTTTACATGTTTAACATTTTATCTCTAGGAAACGTAATGAAGAAAGTGCGATAAAACATGCGATAAAGCCATAGTAATAACAAGTAGCAAGTTATAAATGTAAGGACAAGATATTACAAGAATATATGATCATGATCTAGCAAGAATATAGTTGGCCTTTTAATCAATCACAAGCATGTACTATCATGTGACGAGAATGTACTTTTCGTAACCTTGAAAAGGCTATGCACTAGAAAATCATGTAACAAGCATGTATAATTTCATGAATTTGCCCTCGTGGGGCTTCGTGGATTTCGCCAGTTTATAAAAAAAGTACTCCGAGCAGCTTGTGGGAGATGAGATTTTTATTATTATTATTAAGAATATTTTTATTATGGGTTTATTTGGTTTATTTATTAGAGGTTTATTTGCGTGGGGCGTGCCAGTCACTGAGTGACAAGTTTATTATGCGCACCGTCTGACTAACCAGATGATTATGGGTGATCGTGTCGGGACCCAAAACCCGCCGTACCATAAATGCTACGGCGTTAATTACATCTCTCCAGAAGAGAGAAAACCCTTGATTAATCGCCAAAATAGAGAGGCCATGGGGCCCGTAGAATATGTAAAATATGTGATTGCATGCAAGCACACAATGTGGTAGTATTTATTTATTAGGTCGTCCCCCGGTACAGGGCGGAGAACTTAGGTCCGAGGACCATCATCACGCATAGTGAAAGCCTCCGGCCGGGCGTAACCCGACTTTTCGCCAACCACCGCTTGATATATCGAAGAGTCGGCTCATGCCAACATGCACCAAGGTGATATATATATACATGAATATAGATAACGCATACAATAAGAGCGTGATAGAAAATATGTTTAAATTAATCAATTTCTTTTTACCCGACCCATGGTCAATTAGGTTTACCAATCCCTGCCATAGAAGGCAAGGGTTGCCCTGGGAATGAATGCGGGGTTAAAATGGCGCAAAAGGAGACAATTGGCTCAAATCCGGCGCGGTCAAGCGTATGTATAGCTTAAAACGGCGCGGGGTAGCGTAGGTATCAATGCTAAAACGGCGCGGTATGAAGGATGGGTTAAACCGGCACGATGGGCTTGGGGCGCGTCAGAATAGGGCGCGTCGGAATATGACAATTTGAAAACTTCTCATTTTGAGTCTAAAGTTAATACGGCGCGGGGGGGGGGGGGGTAGCACGCCGTATTAGGGCGCGTCGGATTAGGGGCACGCCGGATTAAGCTATTTTCTTGCTATTTTCAATCCGTTTGAATTCCAAAGTTGCTTGTTAGCCCCTTTGACATTGATTGGGTTAATTAATTATTGAACTGGAGTCCTGGATGCCCCAGAGGCAGAGTCATGAGTTCGTGCGAGGTTCATACTCGAGCACGGAGGTTCATTCTTTCAAAAGTATGCTTTATTTAGTCCAAAGCACAAGGGTAACTGATTAGTTAAACCCTGGTGAAAATTGGGCAGAATCTCCCCATCCCTGAAGGATTGCAGGGGAGAAGCGAGGTCATACTCACGTGCGGAGTAAGCCCCTAACAAGCCGGACAGCACAACGGCGGCCAGCAGATCCCAATCGGATAAGAAACCCCGAGGACTAGCCTGCGAGGGGCACCATTCTTCCGTGGGTTAAAGCTCGATCGGAGGGGACGACCAATAGGGAGGAAACCTCGAGGGCGAAGCCAACGAGGGGTGCACAGCCCGTTGTCGAAGCACGATCAAAAGGGACAACCAATAGGGAAGAAAGCCCCGAGGACTAGCCTACGAGGGGCACACGACCCATGGCCACCACTAGTTCCCTTAGGGATAGTGGATTTAATGTTGGGCTGAAGCCCTATTTTTATTCACCGGACGGCTCATAAGGATACATACCACGAAGGGGTATGACCCTGTGATCCACTGGTGATTCATGGGGAATGTCCCCTCTCCCGGGTCGGTGAATTCTTCGAGAAGCACTCACATACAATGCATGCACATAACACACTCGGCCAAGAGTCTGACCATTGTTAATTGCATCTAATAAGGAAGGGTAGATGATTAGCATGTTAGCAGAGGGGTGAGCGGGTCAGTATGCAGACGGAGATTATAAGGGGCAAATCCTCGAATAGCCAGTAGGTGGCATAAGGGAAAATGATCATACCAAAAGACCATGTGATGCGGGATGAGACAACGGACATGACAAGCTCGCGATCGTCCCTTAACGAGGGAAGCGTCGGATGTGCACGGTTGAGAAACCGGCAATGAGCTAGGGTGATCGGCTCTCTTTTGTGCCCGGATCGGGTCACGGGACGGTCACGTACTCTCTCGCAGCAGCGGTAACGAACATATAAAGCGAGCTAGATATCCCTACACATGCTCTCTAGCAGCGGCATAAACAAATATATATGAAGTAAGCAAAATGCCAAGTAAGGGAGCGAATGCGATACCTCCACGCGCTCGGCATGGGGAAGACGGACCCGACCGAAGTCGTACTCCCGGGACAGTTAATACATAAAGATTACAGCAATGAGTTACAGCCCACCCCACGGAGGGAGGTAAAGGGTGTCACAATGGGGTCCGGGAGGACCGAATTCGGGTTGACGGGTGGCTTCTCGCGTTGATTCGGCAGCACCCGAACACGTGACGGTGGGGCCCACGTGCTGTCCGGAGGGACCGTGCGGGACCCGGTGTCACCCCTGTGGTGGGGACACTTGTGGAAGTGTTCCCTGGGCTGGCGGCACGCTGGGTCGCCGGCCGGAGGCCGGGCGGCTCCGATCGGCACCGGTCGGAATAACCGGCCACGGATCTGCCGGTTCTATTTTCTGGCGCGCGCTCCGGCGAGAACGGACGCTGCGATCAGCCCCGACGTCGGAATGCGACGAAACTAGCGCCGTTGGAAAGATGCTTCGAAGGGCTTCAACCCAAGGGGATTATAGAAAAATAATCAAGCCTGTACTTCTGATTGGAGAATTTTTAAGGTTGCTGTTGTACAGTGACCGGGCTCTCAGATCTGCAGAGAACTTGTCTGAGAAGTGCCTTTGACTGATATGTGAACGTCCGAATCTGAGGTTATGGTCTTCCGAAAAGTTGTTGGAAATCAAGCTAGAAAATCAAGACTATTTTTGGATCTGGATTTCAGAAAGGCTACGAATTTCCATGATGTTTGCACTAGCAGTGGGTCGGATCTGGAATCTGGCGGACAACACTGTAGCTGAGGAAGAACACGAATTTTTAAAAATAGATAGAAGGCTGATCAAAAATTAAGAAAATTCTTGGATATAGGGGATTATAGACAGAACTCCCAGTGAAATTGGGATGGTTTGGCAAAATCAAAAAGGTGGTCAGAGATGGGAAACTCAGAGCTGTTGTTACTGTAGACAGAGACAAAATAGATCTGGGAATGACAAATGAACGAAAATGGAAAATTACTAAATGGAGGATTTTTGGCGTGAAACTTTAGGTGGAGGTGGGGATCCAAGGTTAGAACACACCCTCAAAATCTCAAATCGATCTGAGCCCGTGGCTGACAGCTAGAATTCGTGGAAGAGGCTGCTGTTGGCTGAAGACAGAATTCCGACGGTGGCTCGATGGCGGCACGAACGGCGGCGGCGGCGGCACCGATGAAGATCAGAGGTTGAGAGGGGGGGAGATAGAAGGTAGATGCACTCTAGAATTGCAGAGGGGCTGAGGGGAGAACTCAAGGAGAGAGGAAGGGGGCGCAAGCTTCAAGAATTGCACCAAATTTTCTAACATTTCCTTAATTTTCACATGAAAATACACCTTATATATGCTTCCAACAAAATCCAACCTCCACCCTTAGATCAAGGGATGTGAGATAGATGGTCTGGATTGCATGCCACCAATCACACAAAAAAAATAATTAATATATAGGGGGGGGGGGCCTATTGACCAAGGGGAGGCAAGGGGGACATTTTGACTTGGTAGGTAGCCTACCATGGAAATTCTTACCCCCTTGTCTACCCATGTGGCATATGACTAGTCCAACCTTCTAGATGTCCACCTAGGATGGTTGATCAGCCCCACAAGGTGACATGGACCAATGGGAGAGGGCTGAGGGTCCCCTTGCTAGTCCTACTAACAAATTACATAGAAACCCACATAATCCGTGGGAATGACGCATTGGCTTATAAAGCCGTACAATTGCGCATATACTTTCCCATGGATATACAAATAAGCTAAAGGATAAAAATGCAAAAGTAAATGTACATGCTCGGCGTCGATTCCCATCAACTCTCCCCGGGTGGGAGGAACTCGACCCCGTCGAGTAGGGGTATGGATGCTCGAGTACTCCGGCGGATCCGTCACCGTGCCAAGTAACGCGGGTACGCTCCACTCCAAGTGATCGTCATCTTCTCATTCCATATATACTCGATATGCGTAAACTGCTATGGGCTAGAGGTGGACACTCTGGGTGGGGCACTCTCAAAAGGAAAGGGAGCAGCTCGAAGACTCACTAGGAATCACCGCTGAGTCCCCATAGGTGACTGATCCGGGTATAGATGTGGAACCGGTCCCATACTCATCAAGTGAGTCCACTCGCCTCTTACTCATAAGAGAACGACAACGAGCTTGCACAAGACACATGCAGACAAACGACACACAAACCATGCAAACAAACCACACAAGGAAAACACACGGACTCATCTATGACCCTAGACACACCTAATGTTAGTCCGACCCGTACATGGATGACGGCGGACCAGGACACCCGAATATGTGCCATGCATGCATGTTATGCAACTGGGAATGGATGGCATGGGGAACACCTATACGTCGGGTGTGGTTATGCGTGGATGGTCTTTTGTATGTGGGTGACTCGGGTGGTTTAGAAGGGCCGGGTGTAGGTGGGTCGGGATTGGTGGATGTAGATGGACCATCCCGAGGGGAAGGGGCATAAAAGTGGGCTTCCTTGAAGAAGGGGAGTACGGGTGGTAACTCGGGAAGCCTAATAGTGAAGGGGTCAAAAGGGTCAAAGAAGGTATGACCCCCTGTGGTGGGTTCTCACAAGTCACGGTCCCACGTGTAGAAGGTTTGAAGATGTGGGTAGTCACCTTCTTGAATTGTAACGGGTGGGACGGGGATCGTAGGCAAGAAGTATGATTCCTCCCTCGGACAAAAGGGTATGAATTCGGGCTCGTCCAGTAAGGGGAGGAGTAAGAGGACCTCCGTGGTGACACAACCCACGGTGCACTTGGAGGTAATGGACCCGAAGGCCGGATGGGTGAAGCTAAGACTAGCGGGTTGGTCAAAGCCTCGGGCCAAAAGATGTGTCAACTCCAATTGTGAATCTAATCCCATGATAAGATCGTGCAACGTATCAACATGGTGACGAGATCGAAATGTGGTATGGAATGAGTTGACCGGCACTATAGGTAGGATGGGGTCCATGGATGGAAAGGGATGTGGGACCAAGCCATCCTTGAGCCAACTAAGAAGTGGCTCGGCTATGTAAAGTGTTCCCGTAAGAAACACGGGTGGCTCGAACTTTGGTAGCTCCAAAGAAGAAGGTTCCGAATAGAGCTCGGAAGGAGCGGGTGGTGATGGAGCACCTACGAGAGGTGAAGAAGCACTTATCCTTTCCAACAAATCCGAAATCATTTTCTTGCATTCCTCAAAGGAGCGGGTTGGAGTAGGGACCTTGGGGTGGACTCGCTCCTCATCCCTCGACCTAGGTGTGGTCCTAGGCTCGGCTATAAGCGGGGCTTCCACTCAGTTGGAGGTACTTGAGTGGGTTGGGATGGGGGTGCTAAGGGGAGGCTGGTTGGAGGTGACTGGGCGGGCCACTAGATTGGGGTCGCCTTGGTGGGCTTGGATGGCGGTGAAGGGGTGGGATTGGGTAGAGGTGTGGCCCACTTGATTGTGGGTGAGTTGGTGGGGTTGGTGAGTGGTATGACCTCCGTGGTTGGAAGTAGGTGGGCGGGGCAAGTAGGCCCTCCTAAGCGCTCTCTTCATTTCCCACCATGACTCGATGGGCCTTAGATTCCTATCCTCCCTCCAGTATTTGATGTTCCTCCAAGTTGCGGCGGCTTCACCAAAAGTCACATTTTGGCAACATCGACTTGCATGAGCCCGTACATAATGTACACCTTGAAGTAATCATCCATAATGGCTTCCCATTCTAGGTAGACACTCGGGTCATCGGACCCGTAGAAGTCCCGGGTTTCGGGCCTCGTGGGGTGGTTCGGGTGGTCCTTCCATTTGAGATAGTATCTCCACCATCCGGGTGTTTGGGAATCCATGGGGATTAGAGACTAGTGGGTGGGCATGTCGACACTAGTAGATGACCCACCTAGACAATGGACTACAACCCTAAACATGACGACCAAGACTCGGTACGTGGCGGAGCTAACCGATCCGAAGATCACTCGCACAAGTGTGCGGCCTTCTCGATAGGCGTAGCCTAACGTTCGGACAACACCTTTTGATATACCGAGTAAAGGGATGTATGCCAAAGACACTTTTTTTGCTTGTTTTAAAACAATGATGACCCTAAACACGACTTAGACGTAAATGAATAATGAATGATACTTTTTTTTGACACCCTAGACTCAAACTCGCTCTGATACCAAATTGATGCGGGACGAGACAACGGACACGACAAGCTCGCGATCGTCCCTTAACGAGGGAAGCGTCGGATGTGCGCGGTTGAGAAACCGACAATGAGCTAGGGTGATCGGCTCTCTTTTGTGCCCGGATCAGGTCACGGGACGGTCACGTACTCTCTCGCAGCAGTGGTAATGAACATATAAAGCGAGCTAGATATCCCTACACATGCTCTCTAGCAGCGGCATAAATAAATATATATGAAGTAAGTAAAATGCCAAGTAAGGGAGCGAATGCGATACCTCCACGCGCTCGGCGTGGGGAAGACGGACCCGGCCGAAGTCGTACTCCCGGGACAGTTAATACATAAAGATTACAGCAATGAGTTACATCCCACTCCACGTAGGGAGGTAAAGGGCGACACAATGGGGTCCGGGAGGACCGAATTCGGGTTGACGGGCGGCTTCTCGCGTTGATTCGGCAGCACCCGAACACGTGACGGTGGGGCCTACGTGCTGTCCGGAGGGACCGTGCGGGACCCGGTGTCACCCCTGTGGTGGGGACACTTGTGGAAGTGTACCCTGGGCTGGCGGCACGCTGGTTCTCCGGCCGGAGGCCGGGCGGCTCCGATCGGCACCGGTCGAAATAACCGGCCACGGATCTGCCGGTTCTATTTTCTGGTGCACGCTCCGGTGAGAACGGATGCTGCGATCAGCTCCGACGTCGGAATGCGACGAAACTGGCGCCGTTGGAAAGATGCTTCAAAGGGCTTCAACCCAAGGGGATTATAGAAAAATAATCAAGCCTGTACTTTTGATTGGCGAATTTTTAAGGTTGCTGTTGTACAGTGACCGGGCTCTCAAATCTACAGAGAACTTGTCTGAGAAGTGCCTTTGACCGATATGTGAACGTCTGAATCTGAGGTTATAGTCTTCAGCAAAGTTGTTGGAAATCAAGCTAGGAAATCAAGAATATTTTTGGATCTGGACTTCAGAAAGGCTACGAAGTTCTATGATTTTTTCACTAGCAGTGGGTCGGATCTGGAATCTGGCTGACAACACTGTAGCTGAGGAAGAACACGAATTTTTAAAAATAGATAGAAGGCTGATCAAAAATTAAGAAAATTCTTGGTGGTAGGGGATTATGGACAGAACTCTCAGTGAAATTTGGATGGTTTGAAAAAATCAAAAAGGTGGTCGGAGATGGGCAACTCAGAGCTGTTGTCACTGTAGACAGAGACAAAATAGATCTGGGAATGACAAATGAACGAAAATGGAAAATTACTAAATGGAGGAGTTTTGGCGTGAAACTTTAGGTGGAGGTGGGGATCCAAGGTAAGAACACACCCTCAAAATTTCAAATCGATCTGAGCTCGTGGCTGACAGCTAGAATTCGTGGAAGAGGCTGCTGTTGGCTGAAGATAGAATTCCGACGGTGGCTCGATGGCGGCACGAACGGCGGCGGCGGCGGCACCGATGAAGATCAGAGGTTGAGAGGGGGGAGATAGAAGGTAGATGCACTCTAGAATTGCAGAGGGGCTGAGGGGAGAACTCAAGGAGAGAGGAAGGGGGCGCAAGCTTCAAGAATTTCACCAAATTTTTCTAACATTTCCTTAATTTTAACATGAAAATACACCTTATATATGCTTCCAACCAAATCCAACCTCCACCCTTAGATCAAGGGATGTGAGATGGATGGTCTGGATTGCATGCCACCAATCACACACAAAAAATAATTAATATATAAGGGGGGGGGAGGCCTATTGACCAAGGGGAGGCAAGGGGGACATTTTGACTTGGTAGGTAGCCTACCATGGAAATTCTTACCCCCTTGTCTACCCATGTGGCATATGACTAGTCCAACCTTCTAGATGTCCACCTAGGATGGTTGACCAGCCCCACAAGGTGACATGGACCAATGGGAGAGGGCTGAGGGCCCCCTTGCTGGTCATACTGACAAATTACATAGAAACTCACACAATCCGTGGGAATGACGCATTGGCTTATAAAGCCGTACAATTGCGCATATAATTTCCCATGGATATACAAATAAACTAAAAGATATAAATACAAAAGTAAATGTACATGCTCGGCGTCGATTCCCATCACCATGCGCCCAAGTTATAGGGATGGCCATGTTCTCTCTAGTTCATAGTTATGAACAGATGAACCATGGGGGGACAGTCCCAAGGGTAGCCAGAGATGGACACATGTGCACGTCTCTGGTAATAGAACCCACGATAAACACGTAGGAAGCTCGATACGGACATTCCTTCGAAGAGGACCCTGCGGAGAGGGGAATATTGCATTAATGTTGCCCTGAGAAGGACCAGGGCGTGTGCATTGGAGAAACCAAGGGAAGAAACCTCGATCGAATAGATGGCAATTAATCTCCAAATATGTAGATAGGTATTTGTAATTTTATTCAAATATAAAAAGGACGAATACCCAGATGGATCATTACAAATGCTTCGCATCCCATAGCCAGCATTCAAGCTGGAAACAAGAGGGGTAGACGAGAGTTAGAAGAAGCAGAACATCACAGGCTCATATCATCGCCCATGATGCCACAGTACCGTACCCACGCAGGGGTTTTCTGAGAAAAGGGAAGGAGGAAGAGATGATGAAGGGGAGTGGGCTCATATCATCGCCCTTCCCGCTTCATTTACATTATATTGACGTCAGAGAAAAAAAGTAAGAAGGGATCGGGAGAAAGCTCCGGAACCCACCTAAACTTCACCACAGAAACAGAGTATCGGATGGCACGCTCCTTCTCCAGCTCCGAGTTTCTTCAGATAGAAGGACGAAAAGGGCGGTGGCTCTCCGAGGCTCACTCCCAGAAAACCCCTGCTTCTTCCCCTAGCTTCCATCTCTCAGGCGATTGACTGCTTTCTCTGGTTGCCTCCTCCTTTTCTTCTGATCGAATGTCCCCTTTTTATAGCCTTCATTGCCTTGGCCTTACCCGGCGCACGTATGGGCGTGCCGGTTTAGCCAGGGTTGCTTTGGAGCGCGCCGGTTGATAGGGCGCCGAGAAGAGGGCTTCAGCAAGGTGTTTTTGCGTGCCGGTTAAAGGGGCGCCAGAGAAGAGGGCACGCCGGATAAGGGGGGGCGCCGGATTAAGCTTCTTTCATCGCGTTTGTTTGACACGGGTCAGATTGTGGGCCCCAGACTGGCTCCAGGAGTTGACTTGGCCCTTCATCTTATCGTGGCTTCATAGAATCGCAACGAGAAGTTTTGGTAAAGCCTTTTAGGCCACAAAATGGCCGATTCCAGAACCTTTTGTGCCTTTGATTCAGACACTCGGGTTTTCGCTGACATGGCCTTCGACATTGTAATTTGTGCTGCCAGTCCGGCTCCACTTGTATTTGTAGCTTTTTGATTGCTTCTTCGGGGATGATCCCAAATACTCTTTCGAGCTCTTAGGTCTTGCTTTAGC
Organism: Amorphophallus konjac; assembly: GCA_022559845.1. Classification (NCBI taxonomy): domain Eukaryota; kingdom Viridiplantae; phylum Streptophyta; class Magnoliopsida; order Alismatales; family Araceae; genus Amorphophallus; species Amorphophallus konjac. The sequence goes on from CM040118.1 coordinate 150,365,346, forward strand.
GGTTGTCCGTTGGAGCCGAACATCTTGTCTTTTCTTCTTCTTTTTGGTCTCATCTTTTGTTCAGCTTCCGCCATTCTTTCTTTCTTTCCTTTCTTCTCTGTCGGCATAGGAGCACCCGATCAGAACTTAAGACCTGCAGAAGCAGAAGTCAGGAAATATTAGGAATATTTTCAGTGTCAACAAATGCCCCCCACCCGCAGGTCTCGCGACAGAGGGACGAAAGAGTGGGACGTGCGGGTGTAGCCCATGGCCCGTTTGAAAATACTACACATTTTTTTTTATTTCATTTTTATTTATCATCATTCATTTATTTCTTATTTCATCATTCATTTTTATTATCTCCCTTTTTTATATATAACCTCATCCAAGCACGCAGGCACTCATCGACTGTAAGCATAGAGTAGATATATGTAGCATAGTTTCCCTATAACAGGGATAGGATAAGGACAGCGCCCATGATTCACGGACAGAGTGCGGCTCACAAAGCATAACTAAGGGAGATGTGCATACGTAAAGGGGACGCCGCGCAGAACATATGCATAGCATGAATCACAATTTGCACCCAGGACTATTCTTCCATAGTGTGAAAGTGCAATTATATGGGTAGTGAACCCTAGACATAGGGACGTGCAGACGTTCTGAGTAACACTCGAGGATTACTTTATCGCTTGCACACACATTCGGGGCTTTCGACTTTTGGTAGCTTCGCACAACCCCCTTGTCCATTTCTTGATTTTGGGCTTCACCGTTAGGCGCGAGTTTCCTCATGTGTCTCAATGGGGATTCCCGACTACTAGGATTCGTCCTTTATTATGATACTATTGTGGATTTCACCGTTTGACGCGAGTCTCCTCATATGTCTCAATGGGGATTCTCGGCTACTAGGATTCATCATATTATGGTTTTATGATGGATTTCAACGTTTGACGCGAGTTTCCTCATGTGTCTCAATGGGGATTCCCGGCTACTTGGATTCATCCTTACTTTAATTGTAGGGTTTGCTGCACCATTTTCACGCAAGTCTCCTCATTTGTTTCAGTGAGGATTCCTGGCTACTTGGATTCACATTCCACTTATCACTATCATCATTTTTTTTTCTTTTTCTTTTTTAAAGGGGGTAGGCAGCTTTTTCCTCACGATCACCCTGTGTGCGAGTGTAGAGATTTAAGCGTCCATGAAGTGTTAAGAAGAATTTATACTGTCCCTATGACTAAGGGCCATTGCTCATATTACGTGCGAAGTGTAGGAGTTTTGTCTAGAGTGTATTCTGTGAGTTGTGCTAGCGACATAGCTACGACTCTTCCCCTGGCCGTATGCACTCACCGAGAATTGGCTTTTCATTCCTTAGTGTGTGTCGTGACGCACACATATCCTGAATCAGGGCAACGTTATTTAGCAAGGAAGTATGCGGCCTTAGAACTTTGAAGGAAGCGTGTTAATACTATACTTCAGGCAGACATGCACGTAAGGCAAGCAAGCACATAAATCACGTCACGATCATCATCTTTTTTTTCTTCTTTCTTCCTTTTTTCTTTCTCTTCTTTTTTTCTTTTTTTTTCTTTTTATTTATTTTTTTATTTCTTTTTTTTATCCCCCTTTTTCTTCTTTCTTTCTCTCTTCTTTTTTTTTTAGAGGGCATAGTAAGTACATCCGCAGGTCGACTCTCTTACAGGTGGGTGGCTGATGCCATGGCGACGGAGAGAAGGTGTTACATGTTACGGTGAATCCCTGGAGGGATCAAGGGTTGGTATGAAACCAGAGGGGGGTCTTTTCGTTCATTGGTTCGGATAGCAATTCCAGGCCAATGGTAAGAGGTTTGTCGGCTTAAACCGAAGGTCATGACGCCGAATGACTTGGCTTAGGCGTAAGGCCATGACGCCAAGAAAGAGAATTTGCCGGCTTAGGCAAGGAGCCTTGATGCCGGACCACTTGGCCTAGACGGATGGTCATGATGCCAAGGGAGACACATTTACTGGCTTAAGCATAAAGCCATGACGCCAGACAACTTGGCCTAGACGGTGTGTCATGTTGCCAAGGCAGAAATATTCACCGGCTTAGGCGGAAAGCCATGATGCCAGACGAGGATATTTAACGGCTTTAGACATAAAGTCATGACGCTGCACAGCTTGGCTTAGGCAGAAGGCCATGACGCCAAGATAGAATATTTACCGGCTTAGGCAAATGGAGCCATGACGCCAGACAGGGATATTTAACGACTTAGACATAAAGTCATGACGCCGTACAGCTTGGCTTAGGCGGAAGGCCATGACGCCAAGGTAGAATATCCACCGGCTTAGGCGGGAAGCCATGACACCGGACAAGGATATTTAACGGCTTAGACATAAAGTCATGACGCCGTACAACTTGGCTTAGGCGGAAGGCCATGATGCCAAGGTAGAACATTTAACGGCTTAGACATAAAGTCATGACGCCGTACAACTTGGCTTAGGCGGAAGGCCATGACGCCAAGGCAGAATATTTACCGACTTAGGCGAAAAGCCATGACGCCGGACAAGGATATTTAACGGCTTAGACGAAAAGTCATGCCACCGTACAACTTGGCTTAGGCGGAAGGTCATGACGGCGAGGCAGACTATTTAACGGCTTAGACGTAAAGTCATGACGCCGGACAACTTGGCTTAGGCGGAAGTCCATGACGCCAAGGCAGAATATTCACCGGCTTAGGCGGAAAGCCATGACGCCAGACAAGGATATTTAACGGCTTAGATAAAAAGTCATGACGCCGTACCACTTGGCTTAGGCGGAAAGCCATGACGCCAAGGTAGAATATTCACCGGCATAGGCGGAAAGCCATGACGCCAGACAAGGATATTTAACGGCTTAGACGAAAAGTCATACCGCCGTACAACTTGGCTTAGGCGGAAGGCCATGACGCCGAGGCAGAGTATTTAACGGCTTAGACGTAAAGTCATGACGCCGGACAACTTGGCTTAGGCGGAAGGCCATGACGCCAAGGCAGAATATTCACCGGCTTAGGCGGAAAGCCATGACTCCAGACAAGGATATTTAACGGCTTAGACAAAAAGTCATGACGCCGTACCACTTGGCTTAGGCGGAAGGCCATGACGCCAAGGCATAATATTTACCGGCTTAGGCGGAAAGCCATGACGCCGGACAAGGATATTTAACGGCTTAGACGTAAAGTCATGACGCCGTACAACTTGGCTTAGGCGGAAGGCCATGATGCCAAGGCAGAATATTTACCGGCTTAGGCGAAAAGCCATGACGCCGGACAAGAATATTTAACGGCTTAGACGTAAAGTCATGACACCGTACAACTTGGCTTAGGCGGAAGGCCATGATGCCAAGGCAGAATATTTACCGGCTTAGGCGAAAAGTCATGACGCCGGACAAGTATATTTAATGGCTTAGACATAAAGTCATGACACCGTACAACTTGGCTTAGGCGGAAGGCCATGACGCCAAGGCAGAATATTTACCGGCTTAGGCGAAAAGCCATGACGCCGGACAAGGATATTTAACGGCTTAGACGTAAAGTCATGACGCCGTACAACTTGGCTTAGGCGGAAGGCCATGACGCCAAGGCAGCATATTTACCGGCTTAGGCGAAAAGTCATGACGCCGGACAAGGATATTTAACGGCTTAGACGTAGAGTCGTGACGCCGTACAACTTGGCTTAGGTGTAGGGCCATGACGCCAAGGCAGAATATTTAACGGCTTAGACATAGAGTCATGACGCCGTACAACTTTGCTTAGACGAAAGGCCATGACGCCACGGCAGAATATTTAACGGCTTAGAAGTGAAGTCATGATGCCGTACAACTTGGCTTAGGTAGAAGGCCATGACGCCAAGGCAGAATGTTTACCGGCTTAGGCGGAAAGCCTTGATGCCAGACAAGAATATTTAACGGCTTAGACGTGAAGTCATGACGTCGTACAGCTTGGCTTCGGCGGAAGGCCATGACGCCAAGGTAGAATATTTAACGGCTTAGACATAAAGTCATGACGCTGTACAACTTGGCTTAGGCGGAAGGCCATGACGCCAAGGCAGACTATTTAACGGCTTAGACGTAAAGTCATGACGCCGTACAACTTGGCTTAAGCGGAAGGCCATGACGCCAGACAAGGATATTTAAAATATTGCACTGTAATTGCACTATCATATAATTTGCAATATGCTCTTTCGGGGAGCCTTGCCCGTTGTATTTGTCAAATTTTGGGAGTTTATTGACGCCAGGTGGCAGTCTTTTGGTAGCATGATGGGCTGGATATGGCACTTCATATATGTCGAAGGGGGCGTAATCATCACCACCCCTCTTTGTCAGCCTTGCTTCAATCATCTGCTCCACCGTCAACTTATTCACCATAGCTGGCTCTTCTAGCTGAGGGCAGAAGTGGGTGGGCTACATCAATAATGCGGCCGAAGTCATGGCATTGGATGGTAAAGGCTCCAATATGGGAGCCTGCCGCTGCATCTGAAGGGGCATTGGCCGTGCTGGCTGGAGCCGCTGGGAATAATGCTGAGGAGTAGCCCAATTTTGAGCTGCAGTTTGTAGAATGGCCTGTGAAGGAGCACCCCCGGGGTTGAAACCTTCATGTGATGGCTCGGCTCGTGCCCATGGTTCCTCGGGCGCCATAGCGTGCCTAGTCTTTTCATTCAATTTTCTCTTCAGCAGTTCTACCTCCTGCTGGTACCTTTGTAGCGTCACCAGCACGGCAGGGTCCATAGCTGTTTTGCTACTGATGCCCTCGAGTGCTTCACCAAAGGTGCATCCAGACTGGGGTACCCCTTCTTCTTCAGATGCCATTGTCTTGGTATTGAGAGTAGTGTTATTTTCATCAGCAACCCACTTGTCCTTAGAGACTTGCAGTAACTCAGCCTCAATTTTGCCCCGTCCTGTCACCGGGTCTTCTCTTTCGGCAACCTTGGCTAGCCGTTCTGGTTCATTTAGCAGGGCACCATGCCCGCTAATCACCCCTGTCATATTATAGGTGAGGATCTGCATTCTTCTACTGTACTTTCTGACTCCCCTCTGGGCCTGACTAGGGAGAGTTGGCCCTTCATTTGTTGAAATTCTTTTCATCTTTTCATTTTGTGAAGACCTTTCAAAGCTTCCAGTCCCACCTTACTTCTCTTTTTCATTCGTCACCATGGGTGACATTTTGTCTTTTTCTTCTTCTTCGACCCTGACGACACGAAGCAATCTTTGCTGGCCCAGGGAGGAATTCTTGAAGTTACAAAAATATTCTCGGACCCTCTTTGTTATGTCTTCCTGACGACACTCTGGAGAAATGGCAGGAGACAACCCTTGGACTCGGACAGACGGCATATGTGAAAGCCGTATCAGCTTGGCAGCTTGATTGAAGCTTCTTGAATATTTGGAAATATCAGCCTACCATGCACAGGCCCTGTCAGCGGGTGGAGGAGTTGCAATCATGACTTCCTCCGCATGCATATTCTCTTTGCCCCCTCTATTAGGAACATCTGCAGAATCTTTGAAGCCTTGTGAGGCTGGTGCAGGGCCTCGGGTCCTCTTGGGAACCCAAATTTACTTAAACTTTGGTAAGTTCGGGCTTGGCCTCCCTTGCTTGTTGTCTTTAAAATTCATCCTTCGGCTTGCCAGCACTTGAAAGGGGTTGTGAGTGGGCACAGTCGGGATGATCCGATCCGGCAGAACTTCGGCACCACGACCTTTGAAGTAGACTCGGATGCCCCCGATTAACGAGGACTTCCCAGATGCTGAAAGTTGACTCTGAGGAGTAGCAACAATTCTTCCTCTGGAGCACTTCTTGTTGCCCCCAGCAGGCTTCTTCTCATGTGCCACAGTTAGGCAAACAGTATGGTGGATGTGGCAGCACACGATCACCAGAGTTTTCAGTAGAGTTTTGTTAATTTGGCCCTCACTTCGGCGGGCCTCAGCTTTGTTGTTCTTCAGTTCCGCAGGTCCAGAACTCTCCATGTCTAGGAGATCCGCGAATGCAACTCCCAAGAAGTTGGGGAAGCCAACGACCGGGGGAAAGTTGCCGAAGGTAGTAGGTACGGCAAGGTAGCCGTATGCAGCATGGTCGGCCATGATTTGGGGACCGAAAACAACTCCAGACAGTGTGCTCACCATCACTTCAACCTACAAAGAGGAGAAACAAGATGAAATTAGCATTTGAGGTAGTTGGGTGGGGGCCCCATGGTCCTTCTATTTTGGCGAAGAGATGAAGGGAGGTTGAGTCCCACCGGGCGTGCCAACTTGGTGACAACGCTTTTTTTAAAGCTTAAGCTTATTCATTTATGGTACCTCATTTGTTGACACTGAAAATATTCCTAATATTTCCTGACTTCTGCTTCTGCAGGTCTTAAGTTCTGATCAGGTGCTCCTGTGCCGACAGAGAAGAAAGGAAAGAAAGAAAGAATGACGGAAGCTGAACAAAAGATGAGACCAAAAAGAAGAAGAAAAGACAAGATGTTCGGCTCCAACGGACAACCGCTAAAGCAAGACCTAAGAGCTCGAAAGAGTATTTGGGATCATCCCCGAAGAAGCAATCAAAAAGCTACAAATACAAGTGGAGCCGGACTGGCAGCACAAATTACAATGCCGAAGGCCATGTCAGCGGAAAACCCGAGTGTCAGAATCAAAGGTACAAAAGGTTCTGGAATCGGCCATTTTGTGGCCTAAAAGGCTTTACCAAAACTTCTCGTTGCGATTCTGTGAAGCCACGATAAGATGGAGGGCCAAGTCAACTCCTGGAGCCAGTCTGGGGCCCACAGTCTGACCCGTGTCAAACAAACACAACGAAAGAAGCTTAATCCGGTGCCCCCCCTTATCCGGCGCGCCCTCTTCTCTGGCGCCCCTTTAACCGGCGCGCAAAAACACCTTGCTGAAGCCCTCTTCCCGGCGCCCTATCAACCGGCGTGCTCCAAAGCAACCCTGGCTAAATCGGCGCGCCCATATGCGCGCCGGGTAAGGCCAAGGCAATGAAGGCTATAAAAAGGGAACTTTCGATCAGAAGAAAAGGAGGAGGCAGCCAGAGAAAGCAGTCAATCGCCTGAGAGATGGAAGCTTGGGGAAGAAGTCGGGGTTTTCTGGGAGTGAGCCTCGGAGAGCCACCGCCCTTTTCATCCTTCTGTCTGAAGAAACCCGGAGCTGGAGAAGGAGCGTGCCATCCGATACTCTATTTCTGTGGTGAAGTTTAGGTGGGTTCCGGAGCTTTCTCCCGATCCCTTCTTACTTTTTTTCTCTGGCGTCAATATAATGTAAATGAAGCGGGAAGGGCGATGATATGAGCCCTCTCCCCTTCATCATCTCTTCCTCCTTCCCTTTTCTCAGAAAACCCCTGCGTGGGTACGATACTGTGGCATCATGGGCGATGATATGAGCCTGTGATGTTCTGCTTCTTCTAACTCTTGTCTACCCCACTTGTTTCCAGCTTGAATGCTGGCTATGGGATGTGAAGCATTTGTAATGATCCATCTGGGTATTCGCCCTTTTTATGATTGAATAAAATTACAAATACCTATCTACATATTTGGAGATTCATTGCCATCTATTCGATCGAGGTTTCTTCCCTTGGTTTCTCCGATGCACACGCCCTGGTCCTTCTCAGGGCAACATTAATGCAATATTCCCCTCTCCCCGGGGTCCTCTTCGAAGGAATGTCAGTATCGAGCTTCCTCCGTGTTTATCGTGGGTTCTATTACCAGAGACGTGCGCATGTGTCCTGTTGTGCCCCTGTGGTTTTGATGATGGTTTTGATGATTGGTTTTTGATGTGAGTTAATCACTGTGAGTCATCTTGCTGTGTGAGTCATCATGTTGATATTCAGTCACTTTCTGTTCATAATGCAGTCTTTTTCAAATGTTCAGTCAAGCATTGCATATTCTGATGTTCAGTCTGATTATCAAAGCATTGTATTGCTGTTCAGTTAGTTTAATAGATTTAAGGCATTACATGTTTTATGTTAGTCATTTTGTCTGCTGCATAAAGCATGTTCAGTTATGCTGTCTATTTGTGCAAGTCTACACATCCTATTTGGTCGCTCTCCAAGTCTATACACTGCCAGTACACACGTACAAACTATCTTCATGTGAAGTCTTCACATCGACTGTTCATGCAAAGTCTAGACATTCGATCAAGTTTGTACACTGGTCTTGGGATATGGATTCATAAAGTACATACACTCTTCGGTTGACTTCAACTAAGTATGTACATCGGCATGCATTGCATCAAGTGTATACATTGGGTCATGCATTCACTGTAGAGTCTACACATTGCTGGGTCTTATTCAATGTCTTCATGCATTCATCAAGTCTATACGCTGGAAGACAAAGTCTATACAGCGTCAACTCATTGGGCTGCAGCGTCAACTCAGCAAGTATGCACATCGCCTCATTTCTTCAAAGTCTATACGCTGGATCGTCTTTCTTAGCGTCTTCATATTCGAAGTCCATACATTGGTCTTCACCTAAAGTCTGTACATCACTGTAGCTGCATCGTCTCATGCAGCGTCTCATTCAAGTCTGTACAGCCGTTTGCATTTCATGAAGTCTGTACACTGCATCGTCTCTCAAGCATTCAAAGCCCATGCATTAAAGTCGAAGTCTGTACAGCCGGTCCGTCTTGTTCAGCGTCTTAGTGCATTCAAAGTCTGTACATTGCCTTCAAGGCACCAAGTCTATACACTCTCCTGTTCACATCTCTGTGAAGTCTATACATTGCTGATCGAACATAAGTCCATACATTGTGTGTTTGTGCATCAAAGTCTATACATTGGTTAGGCTTATTCATGCAACGTTCATCCAAGTCTGTACATCGCCTTCAGACCTTCAAGTCTATACACTCCATGCTCATTCAAGTCTATACATCAACAGTGTAACTTCAAAGTATGTACAGCGTCTGCATTGTCTCGCTCACACTTGCCAAAGTCTGAACATCCACAGTGTCTTTCATCGTCTCACTTTGCGTCTCAGTTTGCAAAGTCTATACATTCGCTGCAGAGATCACTGTCAAGTCTATTCATTGGTCCGTCTCTTGCAGCGTCTCATCTGGTCAAAGTCAACACATCACTTGAAGGCTTCTGCATCAAGTCTATACATCGACTGTCTTGCTTTAGCTTAAGTCTGTACAGAGTCAGCGTCTCGTTGACCGTCTCTTGCTGTGTCTCACGAAGCATTTCATTTAGCAAGTATGTACAGCGTCCGTCTCAGCCAGCGTCTCATGCTGCGTCTTAAGCCTTCAAGTCTATACAATGGACCGTGGTTCGCCAAGTCTATACATTGTTGAGCCATTCGACAAGTATGTACATTGGCTTCAATTCCTCAAGTCTATACATTGGGTTCGGCTCTGCAAGTCTGTACACTGGTCGAGCATTCAAGTCTGAACATTCACAAAGTCCATACATCGACACTGTAGCTTGCATAGCTCAAGTCTGCACATTGGGCTTTCACGTGAAGTCTACACATTGGTCTCCACTTGAAGTCTATACATTGGCTAAGGGTCTTCAAGTCCATACAGAGTCGTCTGATGCATATTGATTGAAGTCTGTACAGCATGCCTTGTTGTTCACAGCTTTCAAAGTCACATTGTATTGCGTCAACGCAGTGCATTGGCATGTAGTGTAGCGTCAACGCATTGCATTGTGCATGCCCTGGCAAAGTCTATACATCGCTTGCATCGTTAAGTCTACACATTGACGCTTGTATTATGAAGTCTACACATTGGGGCAAAGTGTATACATTGCTGTTTGTCTTGTAAAGTCCATACAGTAATGTCTGTTCGTTGGCTTTAAACTGAAGTCTATACAATGTGTTGTATTCTTCAGAGACTGTACAGGGTTTGGACTTAACTGATAAATTTGTTCTTTGTCTTAACAGGGAATCTTCGTGAAGCCTAATGAAGGCACGTGATCCAAGGAAGGACGAGGTGCCCAGATGAGGACACGAGTACTGACAGCCTGCTGGATGCTGCCACGTGGTCCGAATTCTTAGGGCGGGAAATGTGGAAACCTCACGCGCCCTGGCTGCTGCTGATGCTGCTATATATACGAGCCTTCTTCCACAGATGAAGAGAGATCGAAGTTGAGAGAGTAGAAGCTGTGAAGAAAAAGCAGAGTGCAGAGAGGTCTTCGATCCAGTGAAGAAAAGAAAGAAAAGAAGAGAGCAGAGAAGAGAGTGAGTGAGAGCAGAAGAAGGAAAAGAGAGAGATAGTGCTCGTGAGAAGTGAGAAGAAAGAGAGAAGAAAGAGAAGCAGAAAGAAGAGGAAGAAAAGAAGAGGAGGAGAGGGTCTATTGAAGATCAGTTCAGTCTGTTCGTGGATCAAATCCAGAATGACTATGCTCATTGAGAGCTACATCTCTTGTGTTTCATTTCCAGCTTTTGTTGCTGTGTTTTTTATGTTTCTTTATTTTTTCTTTTGTTTCTTTGGTTAGCCTTGTTCTTCCGATTGCCCTGCTGGGGATCGGGTTCCTCCTGTGGATTCAGGAGAAGGGAGACTTGTCTCCGGTTCTGGGCTTGTGGCTTGCAAGTCCAGGGGTCCCTCCGGTTGGAGGAAGAGAGGTCTGCGACCTCTGGTTGCTGGTGACTGGGAGTCACTAGCGGGTTCCCTCCTGGTCTGGAGGAAGAGAGACTTCGGTCTCTGGTTTCCAAGTGGCTGGGAGTCACTTGGGGTGTCCCTCCGGTTGGGAGGAAGAGGGGAGGTTGTTCCCCTGGTCAAGCTGTGTGGCAGCACCTTGTTCGCAGACTGAGTCTGCTTGGTTCTAGCGTTTGCTAGTGAAGCCTCACTCCGGTTGGGAGTGAGGGGTGGATGTAGGTCTGGAGGACCGAACCACCTAAAAATCTTTTGAGCAGTGGTTTGCTTTGTGTGTTTGCTTCCGCTAGATGCTTGGATAGGCGCGCTCCATGTGCTTGCTCATAAGTTTAATTGAATTAGTTTTATTCTGTGATTGCGTCTAGCATCTGAGTTTTTATTTGGGCATTATTCGTAGAAGGATACATTCACCCCCCTCTATATCTGGGCCTAGCACCCTAACAATTGGTATCAGAGCGGTGTCTGCATACAAGGTCTAGCGACCTGCAGATCCGATCTTGCAGTCTTAGGTGCTAATTTGCTTTTGGTGCATCAATATTCCTGTCGCATTATATCTATTTGTCTCCATGGGTGAACCACCAGTTTTCAACGGTTCCAATTTTAGTGTATGGTTTGCTAGTCTGAAAAATTATGCTAAATCTGTTAATCCAGACCTGTGGAAAGTGATTTCACATGGTCCTCATGATCTACCAAAGAAAAAGTCCAAATGGACTGACAGTCAAAAATCACTGCATGAAGAAAATCAGATAGCAATAAATCTAATGAAGGCAGCTACTGATAGAGCTTTTCATTCATGTTTCTTTGATTGCAGTTCTGCTAAAGATATTCTGGACATGCTGAAGCAAACTCAGAAGAGGAATGAGGACAGCTGCATGATGGCTGACAGAAGCAATCAAAGCAGCAGCCAAAATGAAGATGATGATGATGAGGCAAATCTCTTCGAGAATTTTTCTCTTGATGATTGGGAGAATGCATATGCTGAATTGTTAGAGTCACATGAGAGCTTAAGAAAACAGTATAAAAAGTTGAAGAAGGGTACTGGGATAGATAGTTCTAGCTCTCCATGTGAAAACTGTTCAAGTACGAAGTAATTTCATGATGCATGTCTGTCTGATAATCATATGTATAAAAATCAGAATGCAAAACTGAAGAAGGAACTTGAATGTGCTTACTCTGAACTAAACAAGCTAAAATCTGAAGATAACTCTCTCAGAAAACTCTCCAAAGAAGATGGAGAAAAATCAGAGAAACTTAAACAGGAGAATAAATTGTTGATTGAAAAACTTAATGCCATAAAGTCTGTAAACATAGAATTACAGAAAGATCTTGAAAAATAGCAAAAAGATATGAAGGAAATTGAAAATGGAAGAAAGTATGAAGTCAATTCAAAAGATCAGCTTCTAATAAATGAATTGGTTCAAAATGACAAACTTAAGGAAGAAAATGAGAAGTTAAGAATGCTGAACTTCACCATGTCTGAGAGACTTCTAGCTTTAGAAAGAGGTAAAAGTGTTTGCGTTGAAGATTCTGATAAACTAAGCAATCTGGAACAGGAAGTTGAAAAATACAAAACTGCTAACAATGTGTTAATTGAATGTGTGAATTGCAGTGAGCAAGAAATTTCCAGTTACGAGTTGCATATTTCCTCTTTAGAAAATGAAATTCAGGATTTGAGAATATCTTTGTCTAAATTTGTTAATGGGCAAGAAAACCTAGACAAGCTGCTAGGTGTAAAAGTCAATGTCAAAAAGGAAGGGTTGGGCTACAATAATCTAAATAAAAAGGCTCTGCAGAATAAAGTAACAACATCCTTTGTAAATGCTTCAAATGTAGCCACAACATCAAAAGATAAACAGCCCACTGATCAGAAAAAACTGGGAACAAAGATTAATTTTAAGAAATAAGGACTGGGTTACAGTCCAGTCATGAGGAAGGTTGATGGAGTCAACCTGAAAACTATTTTTGTTAAATCTTCTAAACAGGATGAGCCTTCTACTTCATCTCCAACTCAGTACAAGGCTAAGAAAATAGGAAAACAGGATAAAAATCTGAAAAGGACTGTAAATCAGAAAATAAATGAAAAGGGTTCATCAGTGCATATTGATCACAGTCCTCACACACATTCACATACATCCAAAAAGAAAATGATCTGTCATTACTGTCAAAAATTTGGACATCTGATGCATTAGTGTAAGTTGATGGAGAAGGATGACAAGAATGCTAGGAGATCTCATGATAAAAATCCTTCACCTCAGAAAAGGAGTGTCACATGTTCTAATTGTGGCAAATTAGGACACTCAATTGCTCATTGCTGGTTTGCTAGTGGTAAGAAAACCTTTTATTCATATCATGCTAAATTCCCTGCAAACCAACATGTTTTTAGTAAAAACAAATCTGTTTCAATGAACCAGCACATCATCTGTTTTAACTGCAACATGATTGGTCACAAGACCTCTAAATGCTGGTCAGGTTCTTTTAAAAGAAATTCTTTCAAATGCTCTCACTGTGGAAAGCATGGCCACAGGGCCATTGAATGCTGGCTGAATGCTGGTAGGAGAAACTCTATTTCATGCTTTGAATGTGGAAAGAGTGGCCACAGGGCCATTGAATGCTAGCATGCTCAGGGTAGAAATGAGAATTTTAAACATGCTAAAATCCCTGCAAATAGACATGCTTTTCATGAGAATTTTAAGAGAATGAATTCTTCTCATTGTTTTAACTGTGGGAAGCCAGGCCATAGAGCTGCTGAATGTCGGCTGGCCGGTTTTAGTAAACAGAATTTTAACTTTGTCAACAACAAAAAATTTCATGCATATGCACATGGATTTTATGCTAACAAGAATGTGCATAGATTAAATCTGAAATCTGGAGCATCTTACTATCATTATAGTAAACAGAACTCTCTCTCTGCCAATAAACTTCATGACAACAGTAATGTGCATAAGAAGAATTTGAAATCTGCTAATTCATGTCATTACTGTAGTCAAATTGGTCATTCAATGAATAATTGCTACTTGATGAAATCTGATGACCATGCTGCTAGAAATGTGCTGAGAAAACCTGCTAGAAGTAATATTGTCATGTCAGGACCCAAGACTTCTTGGGTGCCTGTTTGTGCAAAATAACTTTGCCTTGCAGGTGTGCCTTGGAATGGAATAAAAAGGGGTATTAATCCAAGGCACTCAAGAATGAAAACCCCTTCTGAACTGTTCAGGTAAATTCTCTGCATTTCCTGTTTTAAAACTCATTACATATCTTGGTTGATGTGTCCATGCATAATTGCTATTTTTTTCTGCATAGCATATTCACTCTTCATCTGCATTGTCTAAATTGAAGCCTCTGAACTCTCCACAATTAAAATTTATGCTTTGGACACTATGAGTATTCACATATCTCAATGCTCATACTGTTTTGTCTGTTTAAATCTGAACTGCATATGAATGTTGTTGAAATCTGTCTGTTGCATAGTTTATTGAAAATCTGAATTGCATATAGGACTGCATATTGAATTATCATGATTGACCTCAATGGTATATAAATGGTAAGCTACCAAAAGGCAGGAAAATCTGTCTGGAGGTTCTTACTATGTGTGAGGTGGTCTTTTAGACCAAGTGCTCCGCCTAGTATCATGGGTCACTTTGCTGATAGGACAGTCTGATTATGCACAAGTCACAATATCATTTGGAATCATATGTTCAGTTTTCAGTGCAAACATTGCATATTTTCAGGGGGAGTTAGTTGCATATCTTTGCATAGCATTCAATGTTGAGTCTTTGCATGTCCTTGCATACATATAGTGCATTGCATTTCCTTATATTGAAAATGCCAAAAAGAGAGTTTGAATGCATATTGTGAGGGGGAGTCAATGCATTGCATATAGGTTGTCAAATGCATACATTTGTCAGAACTCATTGCATATCCTTTCTTATTGATTTTGTTGACAAACCTTGATCATATTTTGAAAACTTTGAGCTTCACAATCTCTCTTAACAATTGGTATTTCTCCTATCAATTGGTATCATTTGGGTTCAAAATTCTATCAGTCTCTCATGAAGATTTCAATGGGCTATCTCGATCATAAATAAGAAGACTTTTGAACTAGAAATCTTCTATTATACGTTTTTATGAATATCTGAAATAACTCAGGTGGTTTAAGTTTAATGTACTCAAGGGTTGACTTTAAAATCTCTTAAAAATATCTGAAGCATGTTTAATAAACCTTAACCATCTGTTTCATGTTGTGTCTTGTGAAAACTTCTGAAATCTGCACTTTTGAATACATGACTTCAACTGATTAAGTACATGAAACTATTATTGATTTGAAGCAAATGAATTTTTCTGAAATGTCTAAAGGGTAATATCTGTCAGAGCAATGACATTGGTCACTGAGAAACACATGTCCAAAGGACTGTGTCATGAGGTGCCTTAGTTAACTCTGCATAAAATTCATTGAAAATCAGGCAGAGCAATGGCATGCACACTGAGAAATACAACTCACTCATTAAAAAATGATTTGTAGTGTGTCATGATGTGTAAATGCTAACTCTGTTCACATAAAGCATGACAGTTAGTCACACTAAGAGCTTAGGGATATTGGCCTCTAATCAAGGTATATCCTCTAGTTACAATGTGTGCACTAAACTAGAGTGCTCGTAAAATTTGTAGCATGGAAAATTGTTGAACAAATTGAAATATCTGAATATTGATGCTAAAATCAAATTGCTACAATCGTAGACAAAATCATATGACTTCATAATTGCTTAATCTCAATACTAGTGCATGTAATTATGAAAGAAGTCAATAAATTTGATTGTGTAAGACAAAGGGAGGATAATCAAGATAAATATGAGGGCTTGGTTCATTTTTATTAAAACATGGTTTTAGATATCAATACAGAATTTTATTGATAAACTCTGCATACATCATGTTTATACCATGCTGTTCAATAAAGCTCATTCATAAGCCCTTATAATGGAAGACTTCGAAAATTTATGTTTTAGATTTATGAGATTGATATCTCTTTGAAAATCTGGCTGAATTTCTTATGTTTGGAGCATCCTTGAAAAATCTGTTAATTGAAACTCTTCTGCTCATGTCCTTGGCTCATTGACCTGAACTTCTCCTTGTTTGCCCCTGTGGTCTCCTTCTCATCTATCTCATAAGATTCCACTTATTGAGGGGGAGCTTCCATGTCATATGCATCATGCTGCATAGAAACTCTTAAAGGGGAAGATCTTGCATTCTGGTATCGGCATCTGCATTCACCCCTTCCCATGGTTCATCCTGACTATACCAAAGGGGGAGATTGTTTGCCAAATGGGGAGAATTATGTTCTTGCAAGGGGGAGAAATTGACTGAATTTTATACATGCTTTAATTTCTCAAACTATTTTCTTTTTGATGAAGTCAAAGGGGGAGAATAATTTGAGTCATCAGAATGCCTCACATCATCAGAATGACTCAATGTGTTGAAAGTGTTGCCATCATCAAAAAGGGGGAGATTGTTGTGTCCCTGTAGTTTTGATGATGGTTTTGATGATTAGTTTTTGATGTGAGTTAATCACTGTGAGTCATCTTGCTGTGTGAGTCATCATGTTGATATTCAATCACTTTCTGTTCATAATGCAGTCTTTTTCAAATGTTCAGTCAAGCATTGCATATTCTGATGTTCAGTCTGATTATCAAAGCATTGTATTACTGTTCAGTTAGTTTAACAGATTTAAAGCATTGCATGTTTTATGTTAGTCATTTTGTCTGCTGCATAAAGCATGTTTAGTTATGCTGTCTGTTTGTGCAAGTCTACACATCCTATTTGGTCGCTCTCCAAGTCTATACACTGCCAGCACACACGTACAAACTATCTTCATGTGAAGTCTTCACATCGACTGTTCATGCAAAGTCTAGACATTCGATCAAGTTTGTACACTGGTCTTGGGATATGGATTCATAAAGTACATACACTCTTCGGTTGACTTCAACTAAAGTATGTACATCGGCATGCATTGCATCAAGTGTATACATTGGGTCATGCATTCACTGTAGAGTCTACACATTGCTGGGTCTTATTCAATGTCTTCATGTATTCATCAAGTCTATACGCTGGAAGACAAAGTCTATACATCGTCAACTCATTGGGCTGTAGCGTCAACTCAGCAAGTCTATACATCCTCAGTTGAACGTAAAGTATATACGTTGCAGCGTCAACTCAGCAAGTATGCACATCGCCTCATTTCTTCAAAGTCTATACGCTGGATCATCTTTCTTAGCATCTTCATATTCGAAGTCCATACATTGGTCTTCACCTAAAGTCTGTACTTCACTGTAGCTGCATCGTCTCATGCAGCGTCTCATTCAAGTCTGTACAGCCGTTTGCATTTCATGAAGTTTGTACACTGCATCGTCTCTCAAGCATTCAAAGCCCATGCATTAAAGTCGAAGTCTGTACAGCCGGTCCGTCTTGTTCAGCGTCTTAGTGCATTCAAAGTCTGTACATTGCCTTCAAGGCACCAAGTCTATACACTCTCCTGTTCACATCTCTGTGAAGTCTATACATTGTTGATCGAACATAAGTCCATACATTGTATGTTTGTGCATCAAAGTCTATACATTGGTTAGGCTTATTCATGCAACGTTCATCCAAGTCTGTACATCGCCTTCAGACCTTCAAGCCTATACACTCCATGCTCATTCAAGTTTATACATCAACAGTGTAACTTCAAAGTATGTACATCGTCTGCATTGTCTCGCTCACACTTGCCAAAGTCTGAACATCCACAGTGTCTTTCATCGTCTCACTTTGCGTCTCAGTTTGCAAAGTCTATACATTCGCTGCAGAGATCATTGTCAAGTCTATTCATTGGTCCGTCTCTTGTAGCGTCTCATCTGGTCAAAGTCAACACATCACTTGAAGGCTTCTGCATCAAGTCTATACATCGACTGTCTTGCTTTAGCTTAAGTCTGTACAGAGTCAGCGTCTCGTTGACCGTCCCTTGCTGTGTCTCACGAAGCATTTCATTTGCAAGTATGTACAGCGTCCGTCTCAGCCAGCGTCTCATGCTGCGTCTTAAGCCTTCAAGTCTATACAATGGACCGTGGTTCGCCAAGTCTATACATTGCTGAGCCATTCGACAAGTATGTACATTGGCTTCAATTCCTCAAGTCTATACATTGGGTTCGGCTCTGCAAGTCTGTACACTGGTCGAGCATTCAAGTCTGAACATTCACAAAGTCCATATATCGACACTGTAGCTTGCATAGCTCAAGTCTGCACATTGGGCTTTCACGTGAAGTCTACACATTGGTCTCCACTTGAAGTCTATACATTGTCTAAGGGTCTTCAAGTCCATACAGAGTCGTCTGATGCATATTGATTGAAGTCTGTACAGCATGCCTTGTTGTTCACAGCTTTCAAAGTCACATTGTATTGCGTCAACGCAGTGCATTGGCATGTAGTGTAGCGTCAATGCATTGCATTGTGCATGCCCTGGCAAAGTCTATACATCACTTGCATCGTTAAGTCTACACATTGACGCTTGTATTATGAAGTCTACACATTGGGGCAAAGTGTATACATTGCTGTTTGTCTTGTAAAGTCCATACAGTAATGTCTGTTCGTTGGCTTTAAACTGAAGTCTATACAATGTGTTGTATTCTTCAGAGACTGTATAGGGTTTGGACTTAATTGATAAATTTGTTCTTTGTCTTAACAGGGAATCTTCGTGAAGCCTAATGAAGGCACGTGATCCAAGGAAGGACGAGGTGCCCAGATGAGGACACGAGTACTGACAGCCTGCTGGTTGCTGCCACGTGGTCCGAATTCTTAGGGCGGGAAATGTGGAAACCTCACGCGCCCTGGCAGCTACTGATGCTGCTATATATACGAGCCTTCTTCCACAGATGAAGAGAGATCGAAGTTGAGAGAGTAGAAGCTGTGAAGAAAAAGCAGAGTGCAGAGCGGTCTTCGATCCTGTGAAGAAAAGAAAGAAAAGAAGAGAGCAGAGAAGAGAGTGTGAGTGAGAGCAGAAGAAGGAAAAGAGAGAGATAGTGCTCGTGAGAAGTGAGAAGAAAGAGAGAAGAAAGAGAAGCAAAAAGAAGAGGAAGAAAAGAAGAGGAGGAGAGAGTCTATTGAAGATCAGTTCAGTCTGTTCGTGGATCAAATCCAGAACGACTATGCTCATTGAGAGCTACATCTCTTGTGTTTCATTTCCAGCTTTTGTTGCTGTGCTTTTTATGTTTCTTTATTTTTTCTTTTGTTTCTTTGGTTAGCCTTGTTCTTCCGATTGCCCTGCTGGGGATCGGGTTCCTCCTGTGGATTCAGGAGAAGGGAGACTTGTCTCCGGTTCTGGGCTTGTGGCTTGCAAGTCCAGGGGTCCCTCCGGTTGGAGGAAGAGAGGTCTGCGACCTCTGGTTGCTGGTGACTGGGAGTCACTAGCGGGTTCCCTCCTGGTCTGGAGGAAGAGAGACTTCGGTCTCTGGTTTCCAAGTGGCTGGGAGTCACTTGGGGTGTCCCTCCGGTTGGGAGGAAGAGGGGAGGTTGTTCCCCTGGTCAAGCTGTGTGGCAGCACCTTGTTCGCAGACTGAGTCTGCTTGGTTCTAGCATTTGCTAGTGAAGCCTCACTCCGGTTGGGAGTGAGGGGTGGATGTAGGTCTGGAGGACCGAACCACCTAAAAATCTATTGAGCAGTGGTTTGCTTTGTGTGTTTGCTTCCGCTAGATGCTTGGATAGGCGCGCTCCATGTGCTTGCTCATAAGTTTAATTGAATTAGTTTTATTCTGTGATTGCGTCTAGCATCTGAGTTTTTATTTGGGCATTATTCGTAGAAGGATACATTCACCCCCCTCTGTATCCGGGCCTAGCACCCTAACATGTCCATCTCGGGCTACCCTTGGGACTGTCCCCCCATGGTTCATCTGTTCATAACTATGAACTAGAGAGAACGTGGCCATCCCTATAACTTGGGCGCATGGTCTTTTGGTATGATCATTTTCCCTTATGCCACCTACTGGCTATTCGAGGATTTGCCCCTTATAATCTCCGTCTGCATACTGACCCGCTCACCACTCTGCTAACATGCTAATCATCTACCCTTCCTTATTAGATGCAATTAACAATGGTCAGACTCTTGGCCGAGTGTGTTATGTGCATGCATTGTATGTGAGTGTTTCTCGAAGAATTCACCGACCGGGGAGAGGGGACATTCCCCATGAATCACCAGTGGATCACAGGGTCATACCCCTTCGTGGTATGTATCCTTATGAGCCGTCCGGTGAATATAAACAGGGCTTCAGCCCAACATTAAATCCACTATCCCTAAGGGAACTAGTGGTGGCCATGGGTCGTGTGCCCCTCGTAGGCTAGTCCTCGGGGCTTCCTTCCCTATTGGTCGTCCCTTTTGATCGTGCTTCGACCACGGGCTGTGCACCCCTCGTAGGCTTCGCCCTCGGGGTTTCCTCCCTATTGGTCGTCCCCTCCGATCGAGCTTTAACCCACAGAAGAATGGTGCCCCTCGCAGGCTAGTCCTCGGGGTTTCTTATCCGATTGGGATCCGCTGGCCGCCGTTGTGCTGTCCGGCTTGTTAGGGGCTTACTCCGCACATGAGTATGACCCCGCTTCTCCCCTGCAATCCTTCAGGGATGGGGAGATGCTGTCCAATTTTCACCAGGGTTTAACTAATCAGTTACCCTTGTGCTTTGGACTAAATAAAGCACACTTTTGAAAGAATAAACCTCCGTGCTCGAGTATGAACCTCGCACAAACTCATGACTCTGCCTCTGGGGCATCCAGGACTCCAGTTCAATAATTAATTAACCCAATTAATGTCAAAGGGGCTAACAAGCAACTTTGGAATTCAAACGGATTCAAAATAGCAAGAAAATAGCTCAATCCGGCATGCCCCTTATCCGGCGCGCCCTAATACGGCGCGCTACCCCCCCGCGCCGTATTAACTTTAGACTCAAAATGAGAAGTTTTCAAATTGTCATATTCCGGCGCGCCCTATTCCGGCGCGCCCCAAGCCCATCGCGCCGGTTTAACCCATCCTTCATACCGCGCCGTTTTAGCATTGATACCTACGCTACCCCGCGCCGTTTTAAGCTATACCTACGCTTGACCGCGTCGGATTTGAGCCAATTGTCTCCTTTTGCGCCATTTTAACCCCGCATTCATTCCCGGGGCAACCCTTGCCTTCTATGGCAGGGATTGGTAAACCTAATTGACCATGGGTCGGGTAAAAAGAAATTGATTAATTTAAACCTATTTTCTATCACGCTCTTATTGTATGCGTTATCTATATTCATGTATATATATATCACCTTGGTGCATGTTGGCATGAGCCGACTCTTCGATATATCAAGCGGTGGTTGGCGAAAAGTCGGGTTACGCCGGCCAGAGGCTTTCACTATGCGTGATGATGGTCCTCGGACCTAAGTTCTCCGCCCTGTACCGGGGGACGACCTAATAAATAAATACTACCACATTGTGTGCTTGCATGCAATCACATATTTTAAATATTCTACGGGCCCCATGGCCTCTCTATTTTGGCGATTAATCAAGGGTTTTCTCTCTTCTGGAGAGATGTAATTAACGCCGTAGCATTTATGGTACGGCGGGTTTTGGGTCCCGACACGATCACCCATAATCATCTGGTTAGTCAGTCGGTGCACATAATAAACTTGTCACTCAGTGACTGGCACGCCCCACACAAATAAACCTCTAATAAATAAACCAAATAAACCCATAATAAAAATATTCTTAATAATAATAATAATAATCTCATCTCCCACAAGCTGGCACGCCCGGTGGGACTCAACCTCCCTTCATCTCTTCGCCAAAATAGAAGAACCATGGGGCCCCCACCCAACTACCTCAAATGCTAATTTCATCTTGTTTCTCCTCTTTGTAGGTTTAAGTGATGGTGAGCACACTGTCTGGAGTTGTTTTCGGTCCCCAAATCATGGCCGACCATGCTGCATACGGCTACCTTGCCGTACCTACTACCTTCGGTAACTTTCCCCCGGTCGTTGGCTTCCCCAACATCTTGGGAGTTGCATTCGTGGATCTCCTAGACATGGAGTGTTCTGGACCTGCGGATCTGAAGAACAACAAAGCTGCGGCCCGCCGAAGTGAGGGCCAAATTAACAAAACTCTATTGAAAACTCCGGTGATCGTGTGCTGCCACGTCCACCATACTGTTTGCCTAACTGTGGCACATGAGAAGAAGCCTGCTGGGGGCAACAAGAAGTGCTCCAGAGGAAGAATTGTTGCTACTCCTCGGAGTCAACTTTCAGCATCTGGGAAGTCCTCGTTAATCGGGGGCATCCGAGCCTACTTCAAAGGTCATGGTGCCGAAGTTCTGCCGGATCGGATCATCCCGACTGTGCCCACTCACAACCCCTTTCAAGTGCTGGCAAGCCAAAGGATGAATTTTAAAGACAACAAGCAAGGGAGGCCAAGCCCGAACTTACCAAAGTTTAAGCAAATTTGGGTTCCCAAGAGGACCCGAGGCCCTGCACCAGCCTCACAAGGCTTCAAAGATTCTGCGGATGTTCCCAATAGAGGGGGCAAAGAGAATATGCATGCGGAGGAAGTCATGATTGCAACTCCTCCACCCGCTGCCAGGGCCTGTGCAAGGCAGGCTGATATTTCCAAATATTCAAGAAGCTTCAATCAAGCTGCCAAGCTGATACGGCTTTCACATATGCCGTATGTCCGAGTCTAAGGGTTGTCTCCTGCCATTTCTCCAGAGTGTCGTCAGGAAGACATAACAAAGAGGGTCCGAGAATATTTCTGTAACTTCAAGAATTCCTCCCTGGGCCAGCAAAGATTGCTTCGTGTCGTCAGGGCCGAAGAAGAAGAAAAAGACAAAATGTCACCCATGGTGGCGAATGAAAAAGAGAAGCAAGGTAGGGCTGGAAGCTTTGAAAGGCCTTCACAAAATGAAAAGATGAAAAGAATTTCAACAAATGAAGGGCCAACTCTCCCTAGTCAGGCCCAGAGGGGAGTCAGAAAGTACAGTAGAAGAATGCAGATCCTCACCTGTAATATGACAGGGGTGATGAGCGGGCATGGTGCCCTACTAAATGAACCAGAACGGCTGGCCGAGGTTGCCAAAAGAGAAGTCCCGGTGACAGGACGGGGCAAAATTGAGTCTGAGTTACTGCAAGTCTCTAAGGACAAGTGGGTTGCTGATGAAAATAACACTACTCTCAATACCAAGACAATGGCATCTAAAGAAGAAGGGGTACCCCTGTCTGGATGCACCTTTGGTGAAGCACTCGAGGGCATCAGTAGCAAAACAGCTATGGACCCTGCCGTGCTAGTGACGCTGCAAAGGTACCAGCAGGAGGTAGAACTACTGAAGGGAAAATTGAATGAAAAGATTGGGCACGCTATGACGCCCGAGGAACCATGGGCACGAGCCAAGCCATCACATGAAGGTTTCAACCCCGGGGGTGCTCCTTCACAGGCCATTCTACAAACTGCAGCTCAAAATTGGGCTACTCCTCAGCATTATTCCCAGCGGCTCCAGCCAGCACGGCCAATGCCCCTTCAGATGCAACGGCAGGCTCCCCTATTGGAGCCTTTACCATCCAATGCCATGACTTCGGCCGCATTATTGATGCAGCCCACCCACTTCTGCCCTCAGCTAGAAGATCCAGCTATGGTGAATAAGTTGACGGTGGAGCAGATGATTGAAGCAAGGCTAACAAAGAGGGGTGGTGATGATTACGCCCCCTTCGACATATATGAAGTGCCATATCCAGCCCATCATGCTGCCAAAAGACTGCCACCTGGCATCAATAAACTCCCAAAATTTGACAAATACAACGGGCAAGGCTCCCCGAAAGAGCATATTGCAAATTATATGATAGTCATGGGCGACTTGGCGGTGGACGAGTTGTACCTATTCAAGTTCTTTGGGTCTTCATTGACAGGACCTGCTTTTAAATGGTACTCTGACCTGCCAGCCGGGTCTATCCATGACTGGCCAGACATGCAGCAAAAATTCAGTGAAAGATTCCACGTCATCGAGGCAGAGGTGACCATGGCTGAGCTATTGGCAGTCAGGCAAAAAGATAATGAAACTGCTACAGAATATATCAAGATATGGGAGGATCTCTGCATGAGGTGTCGGCGCCCTCCGCATCCAGAAGATGCAATACAAATTTGCAAACAAAATCTGAAGAAGGAGATTCTGGAAAAGATGATCGAAATAGAAATCCGGTCATTTGACCGATTAAGTGATATTGCCACGGAGGTTGAAGATTTCTTCACAAGATATCCCTCCATTTCTGCCGGCTCAAGTCATCAAGTCACGAAGGTTGATAAACGACCGATGCTAAAAGCAGTCCATACTATCAGCCTCACGGCGAAAAGGCACAAATGGGTGCACAACCCTCCTCTCAATGAACTTGCTGACTGTCGAGAGAGGCATCCTCTGCAGAGCAAAGTAAAGAAGCTCTATGCCTTCCCCTGGGACCGGACTCGAGCATTATTCGAGTGGGCTATCAAATGTAGCAAAATCAGGCTCCCGAAGCCAAAGAGACCTGATGACGTCAAAAGAAGAGATGATCCTCATTTCTGCCCCTACCATCAAATCTTGGGGCATCCTATTGAGGATTGCCAAATATTCAAAGACATCGCCCAAGGCTTAATAAAAAGAGGGGAGCTCCAAATGGAGGAGGACAGAGTCGATCCTCCGCGCCCTCATGAAGTGCCTACTCCGGGGGCATCAATTAATGTAATATCTATATGTCAGCAACTGCCTGAAGAAGTGCCAGAGGCTTGCAGCCAACACACCAATGAAGACTGTGCCCTAGCGCCTAAAGAAAAGCAAAGAAATTGGCAAGCATCGTCAATAATGAAAAAAACAATATCAACATCCCTTTCGACTCCAAGAGTCCATGTTAGTGGAGCCATGGGCCGGCCCGCTCCGCCCCCTATAGCCCCGGCTTGGCAACAAATAGCCCCTCCTGCGGCTATCAGAAGGCTAGTGGATAACACAAAGAAACAAGCCCCGGCGCGAGCGCATGAAGAAATCAACTCAGCCGTGGAACGGCTACAAACTATTACAGACAGGCTAGACGAGCAGGAGCAGCTCAAGAGCCAGCCTATGTAGGTCAAGAAGCATGCCCTTCAAGGACACAATAAGTCTCACGGGCTAACAAAAGGAATTAAAGAAAAGGCAAGGGTGTTCAATGCACCGAACGACCCACTGCGGGGGCAGAGGCCAGCCATATGGGAGAAGGAAAATGAGAATACAAAAGCTAAAATAAGATATGTTGCTCTCTCTTGCAACATGCTGTCAGCACCGTCCAGTGTGGCTCAAGCCGCTGATGAAGAAGATGAAGAAATTTGCTTTATGCCAAAAGGAGCAAATCAGGCTAAAGCTTCTGCCTCCTATCATGCTGCTAGACCCGGGAGGATATCAAGACACCCGTCAGCCAACAAGGGGGGGCAATACCACGTTCCTCCTCCATTCGAAGGTATAAAACCCAGGGAGTTCATCTCAAAGAAATCGGGCACATCCAGCAACAATAACGGAATGCCACTCACCCTAGTCAAACCGGAGGCGCAAGATAGCACTTCCAGCCCCTCTTGGCAAGGCCCCGCTGTGATGGCACTGCTGCATCAGAAGCATCAGGAAATTGAAATGCTGCAAAGGCAGCTGAATGAAATGAATCTAAGTCCACCTATGCCGCAACTGGCAGGACGTCTACATGAGGCGACACGAGGTGGTGCTGGCTCACCTGAAGCTTCAGCGCGGCCAGTCATACCCCGAATAGCACATGACCATGCAAGGGGTATCCTCCCTCAGCCACTCAAGCATACAGTCTCCCGGGCATGTCAGGGGGTAACTAAAGCATCTCTGAAGATGGTGCCAGTGAGACCGCGCATGCAGTCAAATGAGATGAAGGTAAAAAAATAATGAATACGAAGGCTGCCGAAGAGGAAGTCACCGAGGCCGAATTACAAGCAGCCAAACAAAAAGATAATGAGTCTATCATGGATTACATAAGAAGGTGGAGGAATCTCCGTGAAAGATGCAGACATCCACCAAGCTACGGGGACTCTGTTCAAATCTGCAAAGAAAATTTGAGAATAGAAATTCTACGATGGGTCATTGACATTGAAGTCATGACCTTCGAACAACTAGGCGACATTGCAGCTAATGCCGAAGTAGTTCTGGCAAGGCTTTGCTCGTCCTCTAAGGCCTCGAAATAAAAGAATAAACCAATCGACAAGCCTCCGACACAAGGAGAACTTTGCACCTCAAATTTTGAAGCCTTCGAGCAACAAAAGAAGAAAATGAAAGAGGCATCTTCCGCCGATCCGGAAAAACAAGGGCCCTCATTAACGGGCAAAACAACAAAACTGTATTCCTTCCCAAAGGACAAGACTAGGGCACTTTTTGAGTGGGCCTGTGAATACGGCAAAATAGTGCTTCCGGAGCCAAAGAAGCCAGGCGATGCCGAAAGAAAAGATGATCTACGATTCTGTCCTTATCACCAAATGTTGGGGCATCCCATTGAGGATTGCTATGTATTCAAGGACATTATTGAAGGCCTGATCAAGAAAGGCGAACTACAGATGGGCGAGTATAAGGTGGACCCACCGTGCCCTCATCAAATATCTGTCCTTAAAAGAGCAGCCCCACCCGGCGTTACCGCCTCAACTGCTCCTCGCAAATATGGCTGAAGCTGATGTCTAGCAGGCCCGCATAGCTTGAATGCGGATGCTTTCCGACAAAAGAAGAATGGCAAATGAAGCAAAAAAAAAAGAAAAGAAAAAAAAGAAAGGAAAGGTCCTGTTCTGGGGGCAGGCACAAAAAAAAAGAAGAGAAAAAAATTCTTTTGAAGGAGGCCTGGATGGCTGCATCTGTTAAGGGAGATATCACTCCCCCCCCCCATGTCTTGGTCCGTGCCAAATAAGAAACTACCATTGTGGGGTTGGCGTGGTGGAGCGAACCACTTATCCCCTCTCTGAGGGGGTGAGCGCTCTCCTATGCACCCACCTTGGTCTGTTAAAAAAAATAATAAAATGGATGAAGGGTAGTGACCTTACACTGCACTGCACTATCAGCATCATCTGAGCTATCTGTTAAAAAAAAGAAGCATGAATGCAAAAAGGGGGGAAAGAAACTTATATGGTCAGCAAGGCCTCCCCATCCTCCCCATAGGCAGAAGACTCCTTAGTAGCATTGCATGGTGAATGCCCAAGGAATAATGAAATGATTACATCATCTGTGGAGGTGGGAGGACCCTGCAACTGCAGCTTCTAAGGATAAGCATCAAGAGGAGCACACTTGGCGTAAGCGCCGGAGGCCCGAATCGAAGCTATTTGAAGCATCTCCTAAAGAAATCAATGACGAAAGAAAATAGCTATTGATCTGATGTATAGCTGTCACTAAATACTCCCAGGGGG
Source organism: Amorphophallus konjac (assembly GCA_022559845.1). Classification (NCBI taxonomy): domain Eukaryota; kingdom Viridiplantae; phylum Streptophyta; class Magnoliopsida; order Alismatales; family Araceae; genus Amorphophallus; species Amorphophallus konjac. The sequence continues at coordinate 150,392,325 of CM040118.1, forward strand.
ATCATGTTAATCAACAGTCCCACCGACGCTAAGGGACCTTCATTGGCCATTAGGCCTCCCGCTTCAAATACGGGTCCAAACCCTGTTGGGGAATGAAAAGAACAAGTCCTCCCGAGTTGTCTGTACTCTCGGCTCCTTTATCCTCATCAAGCCAACAAATAAGCGCCTTTCGGCTTCTAGTGGTCTATCTCAGCACCCCTGGTCCAACCAGAATTCATGGTGCCTTGCCGCCCTCCTATCACATGGGGATACTCCCCACTCGTCCCACCAAGACTAACCCTCCACACTTGATCTGGGACCTATGCTCCCAGCCAATGCACTCTCATGGCTTTTCGGCATTCAGCCACAACAACGCCATATTTGTCCCATGGGACTCTCCTATCAATGCCGGTTTGGATTCCTTGTCCAATGTCGGCCCAATAAAATCTCCTATTTCCTTGGCATAAGGCACTCTGCCCTTGTCGAGCTCAAAATTTGCCCATCAGCCCCATCGGGCCGAGCCCACAAAAGCTTTCCCTTGGTCGGACGCGCTCTGCCCTAGCCAAACTTGAAAATTACCTTCCGTCCTATCGGGCTGGGCCCACAAAGTCTTTTCCTTGGCCTGAGGTGCTCCGCCCTCACCAAGCTCGAAAATAAGCTTCGTCCCACTGGGTAGGATTCATAAATCCCTCTTCCTTGGCCTGAGGCACTCCACCCTCGCCGAGCCCCAAAAGTATCCATTGTCCTATCGGGCAGGATTCATAAAACCATTTCCTTGGTCTAGTGGCACTCCGCCCTGACCGAGCTACATTTACCTTGGTCTAGTGGCACTCCGCCCTGACCGAGCCACCCTTTCCTTGGTCTAGTGGCATTCTGCCCTAACCGAGCTACCCTCACCTTGGTTCGGTGGCGCTCCGCCCTAACCGAGCTACCCTCACCTTGGTCCAGTGGCACTCCGCCCTGATCGAGCCACCCTTTCCTTGGTCTAGTGGCATTCCGCCCTAACCGAGCTACCCTCACCTTGGTTCGGTGGCACTCCGCCCTAACCGAACTACCCTCACCTTGGTCCAGTGGCACTCCACCCTGACCGAGCCACCCTTTCCTTGGTCTGGTGGCATTCCGCCCTAACCGAGCTACCCTCACCTTGGTTCGGTGGCGCTCCGCCCTAACCGAGCTACCCTCACCTTGGTCCAGTGGCACTCCGCCCTGACCGAGCTACCCTTTCCTCGGTCTAGTGGCACTTCGCCCTAACCGAGCTACCTTTACCTTGGTCTGGTGGCACTCCGCCCTGACCGAGCTACCCTTTCCTTGGTCTAGTGGCATTCCGCCCTGACCGAGCTACCCTTTCCTCGGTCTGGTGGCACTCCGCCTTGACCGAGCTACCCTTTCCTTGGTCCAGTGGCACTCCGCTCTGACCGCGCTACCCTTTCTTTGGTCTAGTGGCACTCCGCCCTGACCGAGCTACCCTTTCCTTGGTCTAGTGGCATTCCGCCCTGACCGAGCTACCCTTTCCTCGATCTGGTGGCACTCCGCCCTTACCGAGCTACCCTTTCCTTGATACAGTGGCACTCCGCCCTGATCGAGCTACCCTTTCTTTGGTGTAGTGGCACTCCGCCCAGACCAAGCTACCCTTTCCTTGGTCTAGTGGCATTCCGCCCTGACCGAGCTACCCTTTCCTCGGTCTGGTGGCACTCCGCCCTGACCGAGCTACCCTTTCCTTGGTCCAGTGGCACTCCGCCCTGACCGAGCTACCCTTTCTTTGGTCTAGTGGCACTCCGCCCTGACCAAGCTACCCTTTCCCTGGCCTAGTGGCACTCCGCCCTTGCTAGGCCCGCCGGGCTCTTGGACATCAATCCCTAGCCCCACCAATAGAATAAATAGTCAAATTCATCAATAGTCCCACCGGACAAAATATCTCGCATCACAGACGAGACTGCGTCGGGGAGCCCAAAAAAAAAAAACAACGACAAATAATAAAAAAATCATAATAACAAAAAAGGAAATGAAAAGAAGATAGAAATGAGTAAGAAAAATGATGGATGATGAAGATGAATAAAAAAGAAAGAAAAAAAATGATGATTTAAAATAAATTTAAATAAACCCAACACAATTCAATAAATACAATAAGCTAAGCAAAATCAATCAACTCAATAAATCAATAAGCTCAACAAACCCGATAAACCCAATGAACTCAACCAATAGACTCAATAAACTCAATAAGCTCAATAAAGCCAATAAATCCAATAAACTCAATAAACCTAACAAAATTCAATAAACTTAACCAATCCAAACTAATAAACCAATAAAAGATTCCTTCACTTTGTCTCAGATCTGCTAGCTGAGCAAGGTTCGTTGATCTCGACATCTCCACGGGTCAACGTTCATATTCTGCTCTGGCTTAGACCTCACGTCTTCGCCAAGTTGGTCAGCTTCGACATGACGTCGGGTTGACATCTTCATCTACACATTCTACCCTTGCTTCAGATCTTCCGTCTGAGCAAGGTTGGTTGACTCCGACACTTCGTCAGGGTTGACATTGATATTTAGCCCTAGGTCTGGGCCTCTCATACGACTGCAATCTAGTCTACCCTCACCCCAAACCTTCTATCGGGGCAGGGCCCATTGACTTCGACATTCCGTCGAGTCAACACCTATCCTACATTATACCCTTGGCTTAGGCCTCACACCTTAGCCAAGTTCGTTGACTTCGACATGAAGTCGAGTCAACACTTATCCCATATTATATCCTTGGCTTAGGCCTCACGCCTCTGCCAAGTTCGTTGGCTTCGACATGACGTCAAGTCAACACCTATCCTACATTATGCCCTTGGCTTAGACCTCACGTCTCTATCAAGTTTGTTGGCTCCGATAGGATGTCGCGTCAACACATATCCTATATTCTTCCCTTGGCTTAGGCCTTACGCCTCTGCCAAGTTCATTGGCCTCGATAGGACGTTGAGTCAACATTTATACCCTATATCCTACCCTTGGCTTAGGCCTCACGAATTCGCCGAGTTCGTTGACTTCGACATTCCATCGAGTCAACACCTATCCTACATGATGCTCTTGGTTTAGGCCACCCGCCTTCGCCAACTTTGTTGAGTTTGACAGAATGTTAAGTCAACACCTATATTGTGTTCTGCCTTTGGTTCAGGCCTTACGCCTTTTCCAAGTTAGTTGACTTTGACAAGTCTGTCAAGTCAACGGCCATATTCTGCCCTGGCCCGGACCCTTCGTCTCTTCCAGGTTGGTCGTGTTTGACATGACGTCGAGACGACAACAATGCTTTATTTCTGCCCTTTCCTAGACATACCGCCTAGGCAAGGTTTGTTAAGTCTGACATCCCGTCAGGTTAACGTTCATATTCTACCTCTGGCCCAGACCTTTCGTCTGGCCAGTCAATAAAAGACCCTTTCACCTTTGGCTTGGATCCTTTTGTCCAGCCAAACAACAATAAGATCTTTCTACCTCTGGCTTGGACCTTTCGTCCAGTCAGTCAACAAAAAGACCCTTTCATCTTTGGCTCGGACCTTCCGTCTGACCATACAACAAAAAGACCCCTCTACCTCTGGCGTGGACCTTTCGTCCAATCAGTCAACAAAAAGACCCTTTCACCTTTGGCTCGGGCCTTCTGCCTAGCCAGGAAACAAAAAGATCCTTTCTACTTGTGACTCTACCCTTCCATCCAGTTGAGGAACAAAAAGACTCCTTCTATCGACGGCGTCATGACTTTATGTCTAAGCCGTTAAATATTCTACCTTAGCGTCATGGCCTTCCGCCTAAGCCAAGCTGTACAGCGTCATGACTTCACGTCTAATCCGTAAAATATTCTTGTCTGGCATCAAGGCTTTCCGCATAAGCCGGTAAACATTCTGCCTTGGCGTCATGGCCTTCTCCCTAAGCCAAGTTGTACAGCGTCATGACTTCACGTCTAAGCCGTTAAATATTCTGCCTTGGCGTCATGGCCTTCAGTCTAAGCCAAGTTGTACAGCGTCATGACTCTATGTCTAAGCCGTTAAATATTCTGCCTTGGCATCATGGCCCTACACCTAAGCCAAGTTGTACGGCGTCACGACTCTACGTCTAAGCCGTTAAATATCCTTGTCCGGCGTCATGGCTTTTTGCCTAAGCCGGTAAATATTCTGCCTTGGCGTCATGGCCTTCCGCCTAAGCCAAGTTGTACGGCGTCATGACTTTTTGTCTAAGCCGTTAAATATCCTTGCCTGGCGTCATGGCTTTCTGCCTAAGCCGGTAAATATTCTGCCTTGGCGTCATGGCCTTCCGCCTAAGCCGAGTTGTCTGGCGTCATGACTTTTCGCCTAAGCCGGTAAATATTCCACCTTGGCGTCATGGCCTTCCGCTTAAGCCAAGTTGTACGGCGTCATGACTTTACGTCTAAGCCGTTAAATAGTCTGCCTTGGCGTCATGGCCATCCGCCTAAGCCAAGTTGTACGGCGTCATGACTTTATGTCTAAGCCGTTAAATATTCTACCTTGGCGTCATGGCCTTCCGCCTAAGCCAAGCTGTACGGCGTCATGACTTCACGTCTAAGCCGTTAAATATTCTTGTCTGGCATCAAGGCTTTCCGCCTAAGCCGATAAACATTCTGCCTTGGCGTCATGGCCTTCCGTCTAAGCCAAGTTGTACGACGTCATGACTCTATGTCTAAGCCGTTAAATATTCTGCCTTGGCGTCATGGCCCTACACCTAAGCCAAGTTGTATGGCGTCACGCCTCTACGTCTAAGCCGTTAAATATCCTTGTCCGGCGTCATGACTTTTCGCCTAAGATGGTAAATATGCTGCCTTGGCGTCATGGCCTTCCGCCTAAGCCAAGTTGTACGGCATCATGACTTTACGTCTAAGCCGTTAAATATCCTTGTCCGGCGTCATGGCTTTTCGCCTAAGCCGGTAAATATTCTGCCTTGGCGTCATGGCCTTCCGCCTAACCAAGTTATACGGTGTCATGACTTTACGTCTAAGCCGTTAAATATCCTTGTCCGGCGTCATGACTTTTCACCTAAGCTGGTAAATATTCTGCCTTGGCATCATGGCCTTCCGCCTAAGCCAAGTTGTACGGTGTCATGACTTTACGTCTAAGCCGTTAAATATCCTTGTCCGGCGTCATGACTTTTCGCCTAAGCCGGTAAATATTCTGCCTTGGCATCATGGCCTTCCGCCTAAGCCAAGTTGTACGGCATCATGACTTTACGTCTAAGCCGTTAAATATCCTTGTCTGACGTCATGGCTTTCCGCCTAAGCCGGTAAATATTCTGCCTTGGCGTCATGGCCTTCCGCCTAAGCCAAGTGGTACGGCGTCATGACTTTTTATCTAAGCCGCTAAATATCCTTGTCTGACATCATGGCTTTCCGCCTAAGCCGGTGAATATTCTGCCTTGGCGTCATGGCCTTCCGCCTAAGCCAAGTTGTCCGGCGTCATGACTTTACGTCTAAGCTGTTAAATAGTCTGCCTCGGCGTCATGGCCTTCCGCCTAAGCCAAGTTGTACGGCGGCATGACTTTTCGTCTAAGCCGTTAAATATCCTTGTCTGGCGTCATGGCTTTCCGCCTAAGCCGGTGAATATTCTACCTTGGCGTCATGGCCTTCCGCCTAAGCCAAGTGGTACGGCGTCATGACTTTTTATCTAAGCCGTTAAATATCCTTGTCTGGCGTCATGGCTTTATGCCTAAGCCGGTGAATATTCTGCCTTGGCGTCATGGCCTTCCGCCTAAGCCAAGTTGTCCGGCGTCATGACTTTACGTCTAAACCGTTAAATAGTCTGCCTCGGCGTCATGGCCTTCCGCCTAAGCCAAGTTGTACGGTGGCATGACTTTTCGTCTAAGCCGTTAAATATCCTTGTCCGGCGTCATTGCTTTTCGCCTAAGCCGGTAAATATTCTACCTTGGCGTCATGGCCTTCCACCTAAGCCAAGTTGTACGGCGTCATGACTTTATGTCTAAGCCGTTAAATGTTCTACCTTGGCATCATGGCCTTCCGCCTAAGCCAAGTTGTACGGCGTCATGACTTTATGTCTAAGTCGTTAAATATCCTTGTCCGGCGTCATGGCTTCCCGCCTAAGCCGGTGGATATTCTACCTTGGCGTCATGGCCTTCCGCCTAAGCCAAGCTGTACGGCGTCATGACTTTATGTCTAAGCCGTTAAATATCCCTGTCTGGCGTCATAGCTCCATTTGCCTAAGCCGGTAAATATTCTATCTTGGCGTCATGGCCTTCTACCTAAGCCAAGCTGTGCGGCGTCATGACTTTATGTCTAAAGCCGTTAAATATCCTTGTCTGGCACCATGGCTTTCCGCCTAAGCCGGTGAATATTTCTGCCTTGGCAACATGACACACCGTCTAGGCCAAGTTGTCTGGCGTCATGGCTTTATGCTTAAGCCAGTAAATATGTCTCCCTTGGCATCATGACCATCCGTCTAGGCCAAGTGGTCCGGCATCAAGGCTCCTTGCCTAAGCCGGCAAATTCTCTTTCTTGGCGTCATGGCCTTATGCCTAAGCCAAGTCATTCGACGTCATGACCTTCGGTTTAAGCCGACAAACCTCTTACCATTGACCTGGAATTGCTATCCGAACCAATGAACGAAAAGACCCCCCTCTGGTTTCATACCAACCCTTGATCCCTCCAGGGATTCACCGTAACATGTAACACCTTCTCTCCGTCGCCATGGCATCAGCCACCCACCTGTAAGAGAGTCGACCTGCGGATGTACTTACTATGCCCTCCAAAAAAAAGAAGAGAGAAAGAAAGAAGAAAAAGGGAGATAAAAAAAGAAAATAAATAAATAAATGAAAAGAAAAAAAAAAGAAAAAAAGAAGAGAAAGAAAAAAGGAAGAAAGAAGAAAAAAAAGATGATGATCGTGACGTGATTTATGTGCTTGCTTGCCTTACGTGCATGTCTGCCTGAAGTATAGTATTAACACGCTTCCTTCAAAGTTCTAAGGCCGCATACTTCCTTGCTAAATAACGTTGCCCTGATTCAGGATATGTGTGCATCACGACACACACTAAGGAATGAAAAGCCAATTCTCGGTGAGTGCATACGGCCAGGGGAAGAGTCGTAGCTATGTCGCTAGCACAACTCACAGAATACACTCTAGACAAAACTCCTACACTTCGCACATAATATGAGCAATGGCCCTTAGTCATAGGGACGGTATAAATTCTTCTTAACACTTCATGGACACTTAAATCTCTACACTCGCGCACAGGGTGATCGTGAGGAAAAAGCTGCCTACCCCCTTTAAAAAAGAAAAAGAAAAAAAATGATGATAGTGATAAGTGGAATGTGAATCCAAGTAGCCAGGAATCCCCACTGAAACAAATGAGGAGACTTGCGCGAAAATGGTGCAGCAAACCCTACAATTAAAGTAAGGATGAATCCAAGTAGCCGGGAATCCCCATTGAGACACATGAGGAAACTCGCGTCAAACGGTGAAATCCATCATAAAACCATAATATAGGATGAATCCTAGTAGCCGGGAATCCCCATTGAGACATATGAGGAGACTCGCGTCAAACGGTGAAATCCACAATAGTATCATAATAAAGGACGAATCCTAGTAGCCGGGAATCCCCATTGAGACACATGAGGAAACTCGCGCCGAACGGTGAAGCCCAAAATCAAGAAATGGACAACCGGGTTGTACGAAGCTACCAAAAGTTGAAAGCCCCAAATGTGTGTGCAGGCGATAAAGTAATCCTTGAGTGTTACTCAGAACGTCTGCGCGTCCCTATGTCTAGGGTTCACTACCCATATAATTGCACTTTCGCACTATAGAGGAATAGTCCTGGGTGCAAATTGTGATTCATGCTATGCATATGTTCTACGCGGCGTCCCCTTTACGTATGCACATCTCCCTTAGTTATGCTTTGTGAGCCGCACTCTGTCCGTGAATCGTGGGCGCTGTCCTTGTCCTATCCCTGTTATAGGGGAACTATGCTACATATATCTACTCTATGCTTGCAGTCGATGAGTGCCTGCGTGCTTGGATGAGGTTATATATAAAAAAGGGAGATAATAAAAATGAATGATGAAATAAGAAATAAATGAATGATGATAAATAGAAATGGAATAAAAAACACATGCAGTATTTTCAAACGGGCCATGGGCTACACCCGCACGTCCCGCTCTTTCGTCCCTCTGTCGCGAGACCTGCGGGTGGGGGGCATTTGTTGACACTGAAAATATTCCTAATATTTCCTGACTTCTGCTTCTGCAGGTCTTATGTTCTGATCGGGTGCTCCTGTGCCGACAGAGAAGAAAGGAAAGAAAGAAAGAATGGCGGAAGCTAAACAAAAGATGAGACCAAAAAGAAGAAGAAAAGACAAGATGTTCGGCTCCAACGGACAACCGCTAAAGCAAGACCTAAGAGCTCGAAAGAGTATTTGGGATCATCCCCGAAGAAGCAATCAAAAAGCTACAAATACAAGTGGAGCCGGACTGGCAGCACAAATTACAATGCCGAAGGCCATGTCAGCGGGAAACCCGAGTGTCTGAATCAAAGGCACAAAAGGTTCTGGAATCGGCCATTTTGTGGCCTAAAAGCCTTTACCAAAACTTCTCGCTGCGATTCTGTGAAGCCACGATAAGATGAAGGGCCAAGTCAACTCCTGGAGCTAGTCTGGGGCCCACAGTCTGACCCGTGTCAAACAAACGCGATGAAAGAAGCTTAATCCGGCGCCTCCCCTTATCCGATGCACCCTCTTTTCTGGCGCCCCTTTAATCGGCGCGTAAAAACACCTTGCTGAAGCCCTCTTCCGGGCGCCCTATCAACCGACGCGCTCCAAAGCAACCCTGGCTAAACCGGCGCGCCCATATGCGCGCCGGTAAGGCCAAGGAAATGAAGGCTATAAAAAGGGGACTTTTGATCAGAAGAAAAGGAGGAGGCAGCTAGAGAAAGCAGTCAATCGCCTGAGAGAGGGAAGCTTGGGGAAGAAGCAGAGGTTTTCTGGGAGTGAGCCTCGAAGAGCCGCCGCCCTTTTCGTCCTTCTGTCTGAAGAAACCCGGAGCTGGAGAAGGAGCGTGCCATCCGATACTCTATTTCTGTGGTGAAGTTTAGATGGGTTCCGGAGCTTTCTCCCGATCCCTTCTTACTTTTTTTCTCTGGCGTCAATATAATGTAAATGAAGCTGGAAGAGCGATGATATGAGCCCTCTCCCCTTCATCATCTATTCCTCCTTCCCTTTTCTCAGAAAACCCCTGCGTGGGTATGATACTGTGGCATCATGGGCGATGATATGAGCCTGTGATGTTCTGCTTCTTCTAACTCTCGTCTACCCCTCTTGTTTCCAGCTTGAATGCTGGCTATGGGATGCGAAGCATTTGTAATGATCCATCTGGGTATTCGCCCTTTTTATATTTGAATAAAATTACAAATACCTATCTACATATTTGGAGATTCATTGCCGTCTATTGGATCGAGCTTTCTTCCCTTGGTTTCTCTGATGCACACGTCAAGGTCCTTCTCAGGGCAACATTAATTCAATATTCCCCTCTCCCCGGGGTCCTCTTCGAAGGAATGTCCGTATCGAGCTTCCTACGTGTTTATCGTGGGTTCTATTACCAGAGACGTGTGAATGTGTCCATCTCTGGCTACCCTTGGGACTGTCCCCCCATGGTTCATCTGTTCATAACTATGAACTAGAGAGAACGTGGCCATCCCTATAACTTGGGCGCATGGTCTTTTGGTATGATCGTTTTCCCTTATGCCACCTACTGGCTATTCGAGGATTTGCCCCTTATAATCTCTGTCTGCATACTGACCCGCTCACCCCTCTACTAACATGCTAATCATCTACCCTTCTTTATTAGATGCAATTAACAATGGTCAGACTCTTGGCCGAGTGTGTTATGTGCATGCATTGTATGTGAGTGTTTCTCGAAGAATTCACCGACCGGGGAGAGGGGACATTCCCCATGAATCACCAGTGGATCACAGGGTCATACCCCTTCGTGGTATGTATCCTTATGAGCTGTCCGGTGAATATAAACAGGGCTTCAGCCCAACATTAAATCCACTATCCCTAAGGGAACTAGTGGTGGCCATGGGTCGTGTGCCCCTCGTAGGCTAGTCCTCGGGGCTTCCTTCCCTATTGGTCATCCCTTTTGATCGTGCTTCGACCACGGGCTGTGCACCCCTCGTAGGCTTCGCCCTCGGGGTTTCCTCCCTATTGGTCATCCCCTCCGATCGAGCTTTAACCCACGGAAGAATGGTGCCCCTCGCAGGCTAGTCCTCGGGGTTTCTTATCCGATTGGGATCCGCTGGCCGCCGTTGTGCTGTTCGGCTTGTTAGGGGCTTACTCCGCACGTGAGTATGACCCCGCTTCTCCCCTGCAATCCTTCAGGGATGGGGAGATGCTGCCCAATTTTCACCAGGGTTTAACTAATCAGTTACCCTTGTGCTTTAGACTAAATAAAGCATACTTTTGAAAGAATGAACCTCCGTGCTCGAGTATGAACCTCGCACGAACTCATGACTCTGCCTCTGGGGCATCCAGGACTCCAGTTCAATAATTAATTAACCCAATTAATGTCAAAGGGGCTAACAAGCAACTTTGGAATTCAAACGGATTGAAAATAGCAAGAAAATAGCTTAATCCGGCGTGCCCCTAATCCGGCGCGCCCTAATACGGCGCGCTACCCCCCCGCGCCGTATTAATTTTAGACTCAAAATGAGAAGTTTTCAAATTGTCATATTCCGACGCGCCCTATTCCGGCGCGCCCCAAGCCCATCGCGCCGATTTAACCCATCCTTCATACCGCGCCGTTTTAGCATTGATACCTACGCTACCCCGCTCCGTTTTAAGCAATACCTACGCTTGACCGCGCCGGATTTGAGCCAATTATCTCCTTTTGCGCCATTTTAACCCCGCATTCATTCCCGGGGCAACCCTTGCCTTCTATGGCAGGGATTGGTAAACCTAATTGACCATGGGTCGGGTAAAAAGAAATTGATTAACTTAAACCTATTTTCTATCACGCTCTTATTGTATGCATTATCTATATTCATGTATATATATATCACCTTGGTGCATGTTGGCATGAGCCGACTCTTCGATATATCAAGCGGTGGTTGGCGAAAAGTCGGGTTACGCCCGGTCGGAGGCTTTCACTATGCGTGATGATGGTCCTCGAACCTAAGTTCTCCGCCCTGTACCGGGAGACGACCTAATAAATAAATACTACCACATTGTGTGCTTGCATGCAATCACATATTTTACATATTCTACGGGCCCCATGGCCTCTTTATTTTGGCTATTAATGAAGGGTTTTCTCTCTTCTGGAGAGATGTAATTAACGCCGTAGCATTTATGGTACGGCGGGTTTTGGGTCCCGACACGATCACCCATAATCGTCTGGTTAGTCAGACGGTACACATAATAAACTTGTCACTCAGTGACTGGCACACCCCACGCAAATAAACCTCTAATAAATAAACCATATAAACCCATAATAAAAATATTCTTAATAATAATAATAATAATATTTGTTGACACTGAAAATATTCCTAATATTTCCTGACTTCTGCTTCTGCAGGTCTTAAGTTCTGATCGGGTGCTACTGTGTCGACAGAGAAGAAAGGAAAGAAAGAAAGAATGGCAGAAGCTGAACAAAAGATGAGACCAAAAAGAAGAAGAAAAGACAAGATGTTCGGCTCCAACGGACAATCGCTAAAGCAAGACCTAAGAGCTCGAAAGAGTATTTGGGATCATCCCCCAAGAAGCAATCCAAAAGCTACAAATACAAGTGGAGCCAGACTGGCAGCACAAATTACAATGCCGAAGGCCATGTCAGCGAAAAACCCGAGTGTCTGAATCAAAGGCACAAAAGGTTTTGGAATCGGCCATTTTGTGGCCTAAAAGGCTTTACCAAAACTTCTCGTTGCGATTCTGTGAAGCCACGATAAGATGAAGGGCCAAGTCAACTCCTGGAGCCAGTTTAGGGCCCACAGTCTGACCCGTGTCAAACAAACACGATGAAAGAAGCTTAATCGGGCGCCCCCCCTTATCCGACGCGCCCTCTTCTCTGGCGCCCCTTTAACCGGCGCGCAAAAACACCTTGCTGAAGCCCTCTTCCCGACGCCCTATCAACCGGCGCCCTCCAAAGCAACCCTGGCTAAACCGACGCGCCCATATGCGCGCAGGGTAAGGCCAAGCAAATGAAGGCTATAAAAGGGGACTTTCGATCAGAAGAAAAGGAGGAGGCAGCCAGAGAAAGCAGTCAATCGCCTGAGAGAGGGAAGCTTGGGGAAGAAGCAGGGGTTTTCTGGGAGTGAGCCTCGGAGAGCCACCGCCCTTTTCGTCCTTCTGTCTGAAGAAACCCGGAGCTGGAGAAGGAGCGTGCCATCCGATACTCTGTTTCTGTGGTGAAGTTTAGGTGGGTTCCGGAGCTTTCTCCCGATCCCTTCTTACTTTTTTTCTGTGACGTCGATATAATGTAAATGAAGCGGGAAGGGCGATGATATGAGCCCTCTCTCCTTCATCATCTCTTCCTCCTTCCCTTTTCTTAGAAAACCCCTGCGTGGGTACGATACTGTGGCATCAGGGGCGATGATATGAGCCTGTGATGTTCTACTTCTTCTAACTCTCGTCTACCCCTCTTGTTTCCAGCTTGAATGCTGGCTATGGGATGCGAAGCATTTGTAATGATCCATCTGGGTATTCGCCCTTTTTATATTTGAATAAAATTACAAATACCTATCTACGTATTTGGAGATTCATTGCCGTCTATTCGATCGAGGTTTCTTCCCTTGGTTTCTCCGATGCACACGCCCTGGTCCTTCTCAGGGCAACATTAATGCAATATTCCCCTCTCCCCGGGGTCCTCTTCGAAGGAATGTCCGTATCGAGCTTCCTCCGTGTTTATCGTGGGTTCTATTACCAGAGACGTGCGCATGTGTCCATCTCTGGCTACCCTTGGGACTGTCCCCCCATGGTTCATCTGTTCATAACTATGAACTAGAGAGAACGTGGCCATCCCTATAACTTGGGCGCATGGTCTTTTGGTATGATCATTTTCCCTTATGCCACCTACTGGCTATTCGAGGATTTGCCCCTTATAATCTCCGTGTGCATACTGACCCGCTCACCCCTCTGCTAACATGCTAATCATCTACCCTTCCTTATTAGATGCAATTAACAATGGTCAGACTCTTGGCCGAGTGTGTTATGTGCATGCATTGTATGTGAGTGTTTCTCGAAGAATTCACCGACCGGGGAGAGGGGACATTCCCCATGAATCACCAGTGGATCACAGGGTCATACCCCTTCGTGGTATGTATCCTTATGAGCCGTCCGGTGAATATAAACAGGGCTTCAGCCCAACATTAAATCCACTATCCCTAAGGGAACTAGTGGTGGCCATGGGTCGTGTGCCCCTCGTAGGCTAGTCCTCGGGGCTTCCTTCCCTATTGGTCATCCCTTTTGATCGTGCTTCGACCACGGGCTGTGCACCCCTCGTAGGCTTCGCCCTCGGGGTTTCCTCCCTATTGGTCGTCCCCTCCGATCGAGCTTTAACCCACGGAAGAATGGTGCCCCTCGTAGGCTAGTCCTCGGGGTTTCTTATCCGATTGGGATCCGCTGGCCACCGTTGTGTTGTCCGGCTTGTTAGGGGCTTACTCTGCACGTGAGTATGACCCCGCTTCTCCCCTGCAATCCTACAGGGATGGGGAGATACTGCCCAATTTTCACCAGGGTTTAACTAATCAGTTACCCTTGTGCTTTGGACTAAATAAAGCATACTTTTGAAAGAATGAACCTCCGTGCTCGAGTATGAACCTCGCACGAACTCATGACTCTGCCTCTGGGGCATGGGTCGGGTAAAAATAAATTGATTAATTTAAACCTATTTTCTATCATGCTCTTATTGTATGCGTTATCTATATTCATGTATATATATATCACCTTGGTGCATGTTGGCTTGAGCCGACTCTTCGATATATCAAGCGGTGGTTGGCGAAAAGTCGGGTTACGCCCGGCCGGAGGCTTTCACTATGCGTGATGATGGTCCTCGGACCTAAGTTCTCCGCCCTGTACCGGGGGACGACCTAATAAATAAATACTACCACATTGTGTGCTTGCATGCAATCACATATTTTACATATTCTACGGGCCCCATGGCCTCTCTATTTTGGCGATTAATCAAGGGTTTTCTCTCTTCTGGAGAGATGTAATTAACGCCGTAGCATTTATGGTACGGCGGGTTTTGGGTCCCAACACGATCACCCATAATCGTCTGGTTAGTCAGACGGTGCACATAATAAACTTGTCACTCAGTGACTGGCACGCCCCACGCAAATAAACCTCTAATAAATAAACCAAATAAACCCATAATAAAAATATTCTTAATAATAATAATAATAATCTCATCTCCCACAAGCTGGCACGCCCGGTGGGACTCAACCTCCCTTCATCTCTTCGCCAAAATAGAAGGACCATGGGGCCCCCACCCAACTACCTCAAATGCTAATTTCATCTTGTTTCTCCTATTTGTAGGTTGAAGTGATGGTGAGCACACTGTCTGGAGTTGTTTTCGGTCCCCAAATCATGGCCGACCATGCTGCATACGGCTACCTTGCCGTACCTACTACCTTCGGCAACTTTCCCCCGGTCGTTGGCTTCCCCAACTTCTTGGGAGTTGCATTCGCTGATCTCCTAGACATGGAGAGTTCAGGACCTGCGGAACTGAAGAACAACAAAGTTGCGGCCCGTCGAAGTGAGGGCCAAATTAACAAAACTCTACTGAAAACTCCGGTGATCGTGTGCTGCCACGTCCACCATACTGTTTGCCTAACTGTGGCACATGAGAAGAAGCCTGCTGGGGGCAACAAGAAGTGCTCCAGAGGAAGAATTATTGCTACTCCTCGGAGTCAACTTTCAGCATCTGGGAAGTCCTCGTTAATCGGGGGCATCCGAGTCTACTTCAAAGGTCACGGTGCCGAAGTTCTGCCGGATCGGATCATCCCAACTGTGCCCACTCACAACCCCTTTCAAGTGCTGGCAAGCCGAAGGATGAATTTTAAAGACAACAAGCAAGGGAGGCCAAGCCCGAACTTACCAAAGTTTAAGCAAATTTGGCTTCCCAAGAGGACCCGAGGCCCTGCACCAGCCTCACAAGGCTTCAAAGATTCCGCATATGTTCCTAATAGAGGGGGCAAAGAGAATATGCATGCGGAGGAAGTCATGATTGCAACTCCTCCACCCGCTGCCAGGGCCTGTGCAAGGCAGGCTGATATTTCCAAATATTCAAGAAGCTTCAATCAAGCTGCCAAGCTGATACGGCTTTCACATATGCCGTCTGTCTGAGTCCAAGGGTTGTCTCCTACCATTTCTCCAGAGTGTCGTCAGGAAGACATAACAAAGAGGGTCCGAGAATATTTCTGTAACTTCAAGAATTACTCCCTGGGCCAGCAAAGATTGCTTCGTGTCGTCAGGGCCGAAGAAGAAGAAAAAGACAAAATGTCACCCATGGTGGCGAATGAAAAAGAGAAGCAAGGTGGGGCTGGAAGCTTTGAAAGGCCTTCACAAAATGAAAAGATGAAAAGAATTTCAACAAATGAAGGGCCAACTCTCCCTAGTCAGGCCCAGAGGGGAGTCAGAAAGTACAGTAGAAGAATGCAGATCCTCACATGTAATATGACAGGGGTGATGAGCGGGCATGGTGCCCTGCTAAATGAACCAGAACGGCTGGCCGAGGTTGCCGAAAGGGAAGACCCGGTGACAGGACGGGGCAAAATTGAGGCTGAGTTACTGCAAGTCTCTAAGGACAAGTGGGTTGCTGATGAAAATAACACTACTCTCAATACCAAGACAATGGCATTTGAAGAAGAAGGGGTACCCCTGTCTGGATGCACCTTTGGTGAAGCACTCGAGGTCATCAGTAGCAAAACAGCTATGGACCCTGCCGTGCTGGTGACGCTGCAAAGGTACCAGAAGGAGGTAGAACTGCTGAAGAGAAAATTGAATGAAAAGACTGGGCACGCTATGGTGCCTGAGGAACCATGGGCACGAGCCGAGCCATCACATGAAGGTTTCAACCCCGGGCGTGCTCCTTCACAGGCCATTCTACAAACTGCAGCTCAAAATTGGGCTACTCCTCAGCATTATTCCCAGCGGCTCCAGCCAGCACGGCCAATTCCCCTTCAGATGCAGCGGCAGGCTCCCCTATTGGAGCCTTTACCATCCAATGCCATGACTTCGGCCGCATTATTGATGCAGCCCACCCACTTCTGCCCTTAGCTAGAAGAGCCAGCTATGGTGAATAAGTTGATGGTGGAGCAGATGATTGAAGCAAGGCTGACAAAGAGGGGTGGTGATGATTACGCCCCCTTCGACATATATGAAGTGCCATATCCAGCCCATCATGCTGCCAAAAGACTGCCACCTGGCGTCAATAAACTCCCAAAATTTGACAAATACAACGGGCAAGGCTCCCCGAAAGAGCATATTGCAAATTATATGATAGTCATGGGCGACATGGCGGTGGACGAGTCGTACCTGCTCAAGTTCTTTGGGTCTTCATTGACAGGACCTGCTTTTGAATGGTACTCTGACCTGCCAGCCGGGTCTATCCACGACTGGCCAGACATGCAGCAAAAATTCCATGAAAGATTCCACGTCATCGAGGCAGAGGTGACCATGGCTGAGCTATTGGCAGTCAGGCAAAAAGATAATGAAACTGCTGCAGAATATATCAAGATATCGGAGGATCTCTACATGAGGTATCGGCGCCCTCCGCATCCAGAAGATGCAATACAAATTTGCAAACAAAATCTGAAGAAGGAGATTCTGGAAAAGATGATCGGAATAGAAATCCGGTCATTTGATCGATTAAGTGATATTGCCACGGAGGTTGAAGATTTCTTCACAAGATATCCCTCCATTTCTGCCGGCTCAAGTCATCAAGTCACGAAGGTTGATAAACGACCGATGCTAAAAGCAGTCCATACTATCAGCCTCACGGTGAAAAGGCACCAATGGGTGCACAACCCTCCTCTCAATGAACTTGCTGACTATCGAGAGAGGCATCCTCTGCAGAGCAAAGTAAAGAAGCTCTATGCCTTCCCCCGGGACCGGACTCGAGCATTATTCGAGTGGGCTATCAAATGTAGCAAAATCAGGCTCCCGAAGCCAAAGAGACCTGATGACGTCAAAAGAAGAGATGATCCTCATTTCTGCCCCTACCATCAAATCTTGGGGCATCCTATTGAGGATTGCCAAATATTCAAAGACATCGCCCAAGGCTTAATAAAAAGAGGGGAGCTCCAAATGGAGGAGGACAGAGTCGATCCTCCGCGCCCTCATGAAGTGCCTACTCCGGGGGCATCAATTAATGTAATATCTATATGTCAGCAACTGCCTGAAGAAGTGCCAGAGGCTTGCAGCCAACACACCAATGAAGACTGTGCCCTAGCGCCTAAAGAAAAGCAAAGAAATTGGCAAGCATTGTCAATAAAGAAAAAAACAATATCAACATCCATTTCGACTCCAAGAGTCCATGTTAGTGGAGCCATGGGCCGGCCCGCTCCGCCCCCTATAGCCCCGGCTTGGCAACAAATAGCCCCTCCTGCGGCTATCAGAAGGCTAGTGGATAACACAAAGAAACAAGCCCCGGCGCGAGCACATGAAGAAATCAACTCAGCCGTGGAACGGCTACAAACTATTACAGATAGGCTAGACGAGCAGGAGCAGCTCAAGAGCCAGCCTATGCAGGTCAAGAAGCATGCCCTTCAAGGACACAATAAGTCTCACGGGTTAACAAAAGGAATTAAAGAAAAGGCAAGGGTGTTCAATGCACTGAACGACCCACTGCGGGGGCAGAGGCCAGCCATATGGGAGAAGGAAAATGAGAATACAAAAGCTAAAATAAGATATGTTGCTCTCTCTTGCAACATGCTGTCAGCACCGTCCAGTGTGGCCCAAGCCGCTGATGAAGAAGATGAAGAAATTTACTTTATGCCAAAAGGAGCAAATCAGGCTAAAGCTTCTGCATCCTATCATGCTGCTAGACCCGGGAGGATATCAAGACACCCGTCAGCCAACAAGGGGGGGCAATACCACGTTCCTCCTCCATTCGAAGGTATAAAACCCAGGGAGTTCATCTCGAAGAAATCAGGCGCATCCAGCAACAATAACGGAATGCCACTCACCCTAGTCAAACCGGAGGCGCAAGATAGCACTTCCAGCCCCTCTTGGCAAGGCCCCGCTGTGATGGCACTGCTGCATCAGAAGCAGCAAGAAATTGAAATGCTGCAAAGGCAGCTGAATGAAATGAATCAAAGTCCACCTATGCCGCAACTGGCAGGACGTCTACATAAGGCGACACGAGGTGGTGCTGGCTCACCTGAAGCTTCAGCGCGGCCAGTCATACCCCGAATAGCACATGACCGTACAAGGGGTATCCTCCCTCAGCCACTCAAGCATACAGTCTCCCGGGCATGTCAGGGGGCAACTAAAGCATCTCTGAAGATGGTGCCAGTGAGACCGTGCATGCAGTCAAATGAGCTGAAGGCAAAACAAACAATGAATACGAAGGCGGCCAAAGAGGAAGTCACCGAGGCCGAATTACAAGCAGCCAAACAAAAAGATAATGAGTCTATCATGGATTACATAAGAAGGTGGAGGAATCTCCGTGAAAGATGCAGACATCCACCAAGCTACGGGGACTCTGTTCAAGTCTGCAAAGAAAATTTGAGAATAGAAATTCTACGATGGGTCATTGACATTGAAGTCACGACCTTCGAACAACTAGGCGACATTGCAGCTAATGCCGAAGTAGTTCTGGCAAGGCTTTGCTCGTCCTCTAAGGCCTCGAAACAAAAGAATAAACCAATCGACAAGCCTCCGGCACAAGGAGAACTTTGCACCTCAAATTTTGAAGCCTTCGAGCAACAAAAGAAGAAAATGAAAGAGGCATCTTCCGCCGATCCGGAAAAACAAGGGCCCTCATTAACGGGCAAAACAACAAGACTGTATTCCTTCCCAAAGGACAAGACTAGGGCACTTTTTGAGTGGGCCTGTGAATACGGCAAAATAGTGCTTCCGGAACCAAAGAAGCCAGGCGATGCCGAAAGAAAAGATGATCCATGATTCTGTCCTTATCACCAAATGTTGGGGCATCCCATTGAGGATTGCTATGTGTTCAAGGACATTATTGAAGGCCTGATCAAGAAAGGTGAACTACAGATGGGCGAGTATAAGGTGGACCCACCGTGCCCGCATCAAATATCCGTCCTTAAAAGAGCAGCCCCGCGCGGCATTATCGCCTCAACTGCTCCTTGTAAATATGGCTGAAGCTGATGTCTAGCAGGCCCGCATAGCTTGAATGCGGATGCTTGCCGAAAAAAGAAGAATGGCAAATGAAGCAAAAAAAAAAAGAAAAGAAAAAAAAGAAAGGAAAGGTCCTGTTCTGGGGGCAGGCACAAAAAAAAAAGAAGAGAAAAAAATTCTTTTAAAGGAGGCCTGGATGGCTGCATCTGTCAAGGGAGATATCACTCCCCCCCATGTCTTGGTCTGTGCCAAATAAGAAACTACCATTGTGGGGTTGGCATGGTGGAGCGAACCACTTATCCCCTCTCTGAGGGGGTGAGCGCTCTCCTATGCACCCACCTTGGTCTGTTAAAAAAATAATAATAAAATGGATGAAGGGTAGTGACCTTACACTGCACTGCACTATCAGCATCATCTGAGCTATCTGTTAAAAAAAAGAAGCATGAATGCAAAAAGGGGGGAAAGGAACTTATATGGTCAGCAAGGCCTCCCCATCCTCCCCATAGGCAGAAGACTCCTTAGTAGCATTGCATGGTGAATGCCCAAGGAATAATGAAATGATTACATCATCTGTGGAGGTGGGAGGACCCTGCAACTGCAGCTTCTAAGGATAAGCGTCAAGAGGAGGACACTTGGCGTAAGCGCCGGAGGCCCGAATCGAAGCTATTTGGAGCATCTCCTAAAGAAATCAATGACGAAAGAAAATAGCTATTGATCTGATGTATAGCTGTCACTAAATACTCCCAAGGGGATCATGTTAATCAACAGTCCCACCGACGCTAAGGGACCTTCATTGGCCACTAGACCTCCCGTTTCAAATACGGGTCCAAACCCTGTTGGGGAATGAAAAGAACAAGTCCTCCCGAGTTGTCTGCACTCTTGGCTCCTTTATCCTCATCAAGCCAACAAATAACCACCTTTCGGCTTCTAGTGGCCTATCTCAGCACCCCTGGTCCCACCAGAATTCATGGTGCCTTGCCGCCCTCCTATCATATGGGGATACTCCCCACTCGTCCCACCAAGACTAACCCTCCACACTTGATCTGGGACCTATGCTCCCAGCCCAATGCACTCTCATGGCTTTTCGGCATTCAGCCACAACAACACCATATTTGTCACATGGGACTCTCCTATCAATGCCGGTTTGGATTCCTTGTCCAATGTCGGCCCAATAAAATCTCCTATTTCCTTGGCATATGGCACTCTGCCCTTGTCGAGCTCAAAATTTGCCCATCAGCCCCGTCGGGCCGAGCCCACAAAAGCTTTCCCTTGGTCGGACGTGCTCTGCCCTAGCCAAACTTAAAAATTACCTTCCGTCCTATCGGGCTGGGCCCACAAAGTCTTTTCCTTGGCCTGAGGTGCTCCGCCCTCGCCAAGCTCGAAAATAAGCTTCGTCCCACTGGGTAGGATTCATAAAGCCCTCTTCCTTGGCCTGAGGCACTCCGCCCTCGCCGAGCCCCAAAATTATCCTTTGTCCTACCGGGCAGGATTCATAAAACCCTTTCCTTGGTCTAGTGGCACTCCGCCCTGACCGAGCTACATTTACCTTGGTCTAGTGGCACTCCGCCCTGACCGAGCCACCCTTTCCTTGGTCTAGTGGCATTCCGCCCTAACCGAGCTACCCTCACCTTGGTTCGGTGGCGCTCCGCCCTAACCGAGCTACCCTCACCTTGGTCCAGTGGCACTCCGCACTGATCGAGCCACCCTTTCCTTGGTCTAGTGGCATTCTGCCCTAACCGAGCTACCCTCACCTTGGTTCGGTGGCGCTCCGCCCTAACCGAACTACCCTCACCTTGGTCCAGTGACACTCCGCCCTGACCGAGCCACCCTTTCCTTGGTCTGGTGGCATTCCGCCCTAACCGAGCTACCCTCACCTTGGTTCGGTGGCGCCCCGCCCTAACCGAGCTACCCTCACCTTGGTCCAGTGGCACTCCGCCCTGACCGAGCTACCCTTTCCTCGGTCTAGTGGCACTTCGCCCTAACCGAGCTACCTTTACCTTGGTCTGGTGGCACTCAGCCCTGACCGAGCTACCCTTTCCTTGGTCTAGTGGCATTCCGCCCTGACCAAGCTACCCTTTCCTCGGTCTGGTGGCACTCCGCCCTGACCGAGCTACCCTTTCCTTGGTCCAGTGGCACTCCGCCCTGACCGAGCTATCCTTTCTTTGGTCTAGTGGCACTCCGCCCTGACCGAGCTACCCTTTCCTTGGTCCAGTGGCACTCCGCCCTGACCGAGCTACCCTTTCTTTGGTCTAGTGGCACTCCGCCCTGACCGAGCTACCCTTTCCTTGGTCTAGTGGCATTCCGCCCTGACCGAGCTACCCTTTCCTCGGTCTGGTGGCACTCCACCCTTACCGAGCTACCCTTTCCTTTGTCCAGTGGCACTCCACCCTGACCGAGCTACCCTTTCTTTGGTGTAGTGGCACTCCGCCCTGACCGAGCTACCCTTTCCTTGGTCCAATGGCACTCCGCCCTGACCGAGCTACCCTTTCTTTGGTCTAGTGGCATTCCGCCCTGACCGAGCTACCCTTTCCTCAGTCTGGTGGCACTCCGCCCTGACCGAGCTACCCTTTCCCTGGCCTAGTGGCACTCCGCCCTCGCCAGGCCCGCCGGGCTCTTGGACATCAATCCCTACCCCCACCAATAGAATAAATAGTCAAATTCATCAATAGTCCCACCGGACAAAATATCCCGCATCACAGACGAGACTGCGTCGGGGAGCCCAAAAAAAAAAAAACAACGACAAATAATAACAAAATCATAATAACAAAAAATGAAATGAAAAGAAGATAGAAATGAGTAAGAAAAATGATGGATGATGAAGATGAATAAAAAAAAGAAAAAATGATGATTTAAAATAAATTTAAATAAACCCATCACAATTCAATAAATCCAATAAGCTAAGCAAAATCAATCAACTCAATAAATCAATAAGCTCAACAAACCCGATAAACCCAATGAACTCAACCAATAGACTCAATAAACTCAATAAGCTCAATAGAGCCAATAAATCCAATAAACTCAATAAACCTAACGCAATTCAATAAACTTAACCAGTCCAAACTAATAAACCAATAAAAGATTCCTTCACTTTGTCTCAGATCTGCTAGCTGAGCAAGGTTCGTTGATCCCGACATCTCCACGGGTCAACGTTCATATTCTGTTCTGGCTTAGACCTCACGTCTTCGCCAAGTTGGTCAGCTTCGACATGACGTCGGGTTGACATCTTCATCTACACATTCTACCCTTGCTTCAGATCTTCCGTCTGAGCGAGGTTGGTTGACTCCGACACTTCGTCAGGGTTGACATTGATATTTAGCCCTGGGTCTGGGCCTCTCATACGACTACAATCTAGTCTACCCTCACCCCAAACCTTCTATCGGTGCAGGGCCCATTCACTTCGACATTCCGTCGAGTCAACACCTATCCTACATTATACCCTTGGCTTAGGCCTCACACCTTAGCCAAGTTCGTTGACTTCGACATGACGTCGAGTCAACACTTATCCCATATTATACCCTTGGCTTAGGCCTCACGCCTCTGCCAAGTTCGTTGGCTTCGACATGACGTCAAGTCAACACCTATCCTACATTATGCCCTTGGCTTAGACCTCACGTCTCTATCAAGTTTGTTGGCTCCGACAGGACGTCGAGTCAACACATATCCTATATTCTTCCCTTGGCTTAGGCCTTACGCCTCTGCCAAGTTCGTTGGCCTCGACAGGACGTTGAGTCAACATTTATACCCTATATCCT
This sequence comes from Amorphophallus konjac, assembly GCA_022559845.1. Classification (NCBI taxonomy): domain Eukaryota; kingdom Viridiplantae; phylum Streptophyta; class Magnoliopsida; order Alismatales; family Araceae; genus Amorphophallus; species Amorphophallus konjac. The sequence continues at coordinate 150,415,338 of CM040118.1, forward strand.
ACCCTTGGCTTAGGCCTCACGAATTCGCCGATTTCGTTGACTTTGACATTCCATCGAGTCAACACCTATCCTACATGATGCTCTTGGTTTAGGCCACCCGCCTTCGCCAACTTTGTTGAGTTTGACAGAACGTTAAGTCAACACCTATATTGTGTTCTACCTTTGGTTCAGGCCTTACGCCTTTTCCAAGTTAGTTGACTTTGACAAGTCTGTCAAGTCAACGGCCATATTCTGCCCTGGCCCGGACCCTTCGTCTCTTCCAGGTTGGTCGTGTTTGACATGACGTCGAGACGACAATAATGCTTTATTTCTGCCCTTTCCTAGACATGCCGCCTAGGCAAGGTTTGTTAAGTCTGACATCCCGTCAGGTTAACGTTCATATTCTACCTCTGGCCCAGACCTTTCGTCTGGCCAGTCAATAAAAAGACCCTTTCACTTTTGGCTTGGATCCTTTTGTCCAGCCAGACAACAAAAAGACCTTTCTACCTCTGGCTTGGACCTTTCGTCCAGTCAGTCAACAAAAAGACCCTTTCATCTTTGGCTCGGACCTTCCGTCTAACCATACAGCAAAAAGACCCCTCTACCTCTGGCGTGGACCTTTCGTCCAGTCAGTCAACAAAAAGACCCTTTCACCTTTGGCTCGGGCCTTCTGCCTAGCCAGGAAACAAAAAGATCCTTTCTACTTGTGACTCTACCCTTCCATCCAGTTGAGGAACAAAAAGACTCCTTCTATCGACGGCGTCATGACTTTATGTCTAAGCCGTTAAATATTCTACCTTGGCGTCATGGCCTTCCGCCTAAGTCAAGCTGTACGGCGTCATGACTTCACGTCTAAGCCGTTAAATATTCTTGTCTGGCATCAAGGCTTTCCGCCTAAGCCGGTAAACATTCTGCCTTGGCGTCATGGCCTTCTACCTAAGCCAAGTTGTACGGCGTCATGACTTCACGTCTAAGCCGTTACATATTCTGCCTTGGCGTCATGGCCTTCCGTCTAAGCCAAGTTGTACGGCGTCATTACTCTATGTCTAACCCGTTAAATATTCTGCCTTGGCGTCATGGCCCTACACCTAAGCCAAGTTGTACGGCGTCACGACTCTACGTCTAAGCCGTTAAATATCCTTGTCCGGCGTCATGACCTTTCGCCTAAGCCGATAAATATGCTGCCTTGGCGTCATGGCCTTCCGCCTAAGCCAAGTTGTACGGCGTCATGACTTTACGTCTAAGCCGTTAAATATCCTTGTCCGGCGTCATGGCTTTTCGCCTAAGCCGGTAAATATTCTACCTTGGCGTCATGGCCTTCCGCCTAAGCCAAGTTGTACGGCGTCATGACTTTACGTCTAAGCCGTTAAATATCCTTGTCCGGCGTCATGACTTTTCGCCTAAGCCGGTAAATATTCTGCCTTGGCATCATGGCCTTCCGCCTAAGCCAAGTTGTACGGTGTCATGACTTTACGTCTAAGCCGTTAAATATCCTTGTTCGGCGTCATGGCTTTTCGCCTAAGCCGGTAAATATTATGCCTTGGCATCATGGCCTTCCGTCTAAGCCAAGTTGTATGGCGTCATGACTTTACGTCTAAGCCGTTAAATATCCTTGTCCGGCGTCATGGCTTTCCGCCTAAGCCGGTAAATATTCTGCCTTGGCGTCATGGCCTTCCGCCTAAGCCAAGTGGTACGGCGTCATGACTTTTTGTCTAAGCAGTTAAATATCCTTGTCTGGCGTCATGGCTTTCCGCCAAAGCCGGTGAATATTCTGCCTTGGCGTCATGGCCTTCCGCCTAAGCCAAGTTGTCCGGCATCTTGACTTTACGTCTAAGCCGTTAAATAGTCTGCCTCGGCGTCATGGCCTTCCGCCTAAGCCAAGTTGTACGGCGGCATGACTTTTCATCTAAGCCGTTAAATATCCTTGTCTGGCGTCATGGCTTTCCGCCTAAGCCGGTGAATATTCTGCCTTGGCGTCATGGCCTTCCGCCTAAGTCAAGTGGTACGGCGTCATGACTTTTTATCTAAGCCGTTAAATATCCTTGTCTGGCGTCATGGCTTTCCGCCTAAGCCGGTGAATATTCTACCTTGGCGTCATGGCCTTCCGCCTAAGCCAAGTTATCCGACGTCATGACTTTACATCTAAGCCGTTAAATAGTCTGCCTCGGCGTCATGGCCTTCCGCCTAAGCCAAGTTGTACGGTGGCATGACTTTTCGTCTAAGCCGTTAAATATCCTTGTCCGGCGTCATGGCTTTTTGCCTAAGCCGGTAAATATTCTACCTTGGCGTCATGACCTTCCGCCTAAGCCAAGTTGTACGGCGTCATGACTTTATGTCTAAGCCGTTAAATGTTCTACCTTGGCATCATGGCCTTCCGCCTAAGCCAAGTTGTACGGCGTCATGACTTTATGTCTAAGCCGTTAGATGTTCTACCTTGGCATCATGGCCTTCCGCCTAAGCCTAGTTGTACGGCGTCATGACTTTATGTCTAAGCCGTTAAATATCCTTGTCTGGCGTCATGGCTTCCCGCCTAAGCCGGTGGATATTCTACATTGGCGTCATGGCCTTCCGCCTAAGCCAAGCTGTACGGCGTCATGACTTTATGTCTAAGCCATTAAATATCCATGTCTGGCATCATGGCTCCATTTGCCTAAGCCGGTAAATATTCTATCTTGGCGTCATGGCCTTCTGCCTAAGCCAAGCTGTGCGGCGTCATGACTTTATATCTAAAGCTGTTAAATATCCTTGTCTGGCATCATGGCTTTCCGCCTAAGCCGGTGAATATTTCTGCCTTGGCAACATGACACACCGTCTAGGCCAAGTTGTCTAGCGTCATGGCTTTATGCTTAAGCCAGTAAATATGTCTCCCTTGGCATCATGACCTTCCGTCTAGGCCAAGTGGTCCGGCATCAAGGCTCCTTGCCTAAGCCGGCAAATTCTCTTTCTTGGCATCATGGCCATACGCCTAAGCCAAGTCATTCGGCGTCATGACCTTCGGTTTAAGCCAACAAACCTCTTACCATTGGCCTGGAATTGCTATCCGAACCAATGAACGAAAAGACCCCCCTCTGGTTTCATACCAACCCTTGATCCCTCCAGGGATTCACCGTAACATGTAACACCTTCTCTCCGTCGCCATGGCATCAGCCACCCACCTGTAAGAGAGTCGACCTGCGGATGTACTTACTATGCCCTCCAAAAAAAAAGAAGAGAGAAAGAAATAAGAAAAAGGGGGATAAAAAAAGAAAAAAAATAAATAAATAAAATGAAAAAAAAGAAAAAAAGAAGAGAAAGAAAAAAGGAAGAAAGAAAAAAAAGATGATGATCGTGACGTGATTTATGTGCTTGCTTGCCTTACGTGCATGTCTGCCTGAAGTATAGTATTAACACGCTTCCTTCAAAGTTCTAAGGCCGCATACTTCCTTGCTAAATAACGTTACCCTGATTCAGGATATGTGTGCGTCACGACACACACTAAGGAACGAAAAGCCAATTCTCGGTGAGTGCATACGGCCAGGGGAAGAGTCGTAGCTATGTCGCTAGCACAACTCACAGAATACACTCTAGATAAAACTCCTACACTTCGCACATAATATAAGCAATGGCCCTTAGTCATAGGGACGGTATAAATTCTTCTTAACACTTCATGGACGCTTAAATCTCTACACTCGCGCACAGGGTGATCGTGAGGAAAAAGCTGCCTACCCCCTTTAAAAAAAGAAAAAGAAAAAAATGATGATAGTGATAAGTGGAATGTGAATCCAAGTAGCCAAGAATCCCCACTGAAATAAATGAGGAGACTTGCGCAAAAACGGTGCAGCAAACCCTACAATTAAAGTAAGGATGAATCCAAGTAGCCGGGAATCCCCATTGAGACACATGAGGAAACTCACGTCAAACGGTGAAATCCATCATAAAACCATAATATAGGATGAATCCTAGTAGCCGGGAATCCCCATTGAGACATATGAGGAGACTCACGTTAAACGGAGAAATCCACAATAGTATCGTAATAAAGGACGAATCCTAGTAGCCGGGAATCCCCATTGAGACACATGAGGAAACTCGCGCTGAACGGTGAAGCCCAAAATCAAGAAATGGACAAGGGGGTTGTGCGAAGCTACCAAAAGTTGAAAGCCCCGAATGTGTGTGCAGGCGATAAAGTAATCCTCGAGTGTTACTCAGAACGTCTGCGCGTCCCTATGTCTAGGGTTCACTACCCATATAATTGCACTTTCACACTATGGAGGAATAGTCCTGGGTGCAAATTGTGATTCATGCTATGCATATGTTCTACGCGGCGTCCCCTTTACGTATGCACATCTCCCTTAGTTATGCTTTGTGAGCCGCACTCTGTCCGTGAATCGTGGGCGTTGTCCTTATCCTATCCCTGTTATAGGGGAACTATGCTACATATATCTACTCTATGCTTGCAGTCGATGAGTGCCTGCGTGCTTGGATGAGGTTATATATAAAAAAGGGAGATAATAAAAATGAATGATGAAATAAGAAATAAATGAATGATGATAAATAGAAATGGAATAAAAAAAACATGCAGTATTTTCAAACGGGCCATGGGCTACACCCGCACGTCCCGCTCTTTCGTCCCTCTGTCGCGAGACCTGCGGGTGGGGGGCATTTGTTGACACTGAAAATATTCCTAATAGTTCCTGACTTCTGCTTCTGCAGGTCTTAAGTTCTGATCGGGTGCTCCTGTGCCGACAGAGAAGAAAGGAAAGAAAGAAAGAATGGCGGAAGCTGAACAAAAGATGAGACCAAAAAGAAGAAGAAAAGACAAGATGTTCAGCTCCAACGGACAACCGCTAAAGCAAGACCTAAGAGCTCGAAAGAGTATTTGGGATCATCCCCGAAGAAGCAATCAAAAAGCTACAAATACAAGTAGAGCCGGACTGGCAGGACAAATTACAATGCCAAAGGCCATGTCAGTGGAAAACCTGAGTGTCTGAATCAAAGGCACAAAAGGTTCTGGAATCGACCATTTTGTGGCCTAAAAGGCTTTATCAAAACTTCTCGTTGCGATTCTGTGAAGCCACGATAAGATGAAGGGCCAAGTCAACTCCTAGAGCCAGTCTGGGGCCCACAGTCTGACCCGTGTCAAACAAACGCGACGAAAGAAGCTTAATCCGGTGCCCCCCCTTATCCGGCGCGCCCTCTTCTCTGGCGCCCCTTTAACCGGCGCGCAAAAACACCTTGCTGAAGCCCTCTTCCCGGCGCCCTATCAACTGGCGCGCTCTAAAGCAACCCTGGCTAAACCGGCGCGCCCATATGCGCGCCGGGTAAGGCCAAGGCAATGAAGGCTATAAAAAGGGGACTTTCGATCAGAAGAAAAGGAGGAGGCAGCCAGAGAAAGCAGTCAATCGCCTGAGAGAGGGAAGCTTGGGGAAGAAGCAGGGGTTTTCTGGGAGTGAGCCTCGGAGAGCCACCGCCCTTTTCATCCTTCTGTCTGAAGAAACCCGGAGCTGGAGAAGGAGCGTGCCATCCGATACTCTGTTTCTGTGGTGAAGTTTAGGTGGGTTCCGGAGCTTTCTCCCGATCTCTTCTTACTTTTTTTCTCTGACGTCAATATAATGTAAATGAAGCGGGAAGGGCGATGATATGAGTCCTCTCCCCTTCATCATCTCTTCCACCTTCCCTTTTCTTAGAAAACCCCTGCGTGGGTACGATACTGTGGCATCATGGACGATGATATGAGCCTGTGATGTTCTGCTTCTTCTAACTCTCGTCTACCCCTCTTGTTTCCAACTTGAATGCTGGCTATGGGATGCGAAGCATTTGTAATGATCCATCTGGGTATTCGCCCTTTTTATATTTGAATAAAATTACAAATACCTATCTACATATTTGGAGATCCATTGCTGTCTATTCGATCGAGGTTTCTTCCCTTGGTTTCTCCGATGCACACGCCCTGGTCCTTCTCAGGGCAACATTAATGCAATATTCCCCTCTCCCCGGGGTCCTCTTCGAAGGAATGTCCGTATCGAGCTTCCTCCGTGTTTATCGTGGGTTCTATTACCAGAGACGTGCGCATGTGTCCATCTCTGGCTACCCTTAGGACTGTCCCCCCATGGTTCATCTGTTCATAACTATGAACTAGAGAGAACGTGGCCATCCCTATAACTTGGGCGCATGGTCTTTTGGTATGATCGTTTTCCCTTATGCCATCTACTGGCTATTCGAGGATTTGCCCCTTATAATCTCCGTCTGCGTACTGACCCGCTCACCCCTCTGCTAACATGCTAATCATCTACCCTTCCTTATTAGATGCAATTAACAATGGTCAGACTCTTGGCCGAGTGTGTTATGTGCATGCATTGTATGTGAGTGTTTCTCGAAGAATTCACCGACCGGGGAGAGGGGACATTCCCCATGAATCACCAGTGGATCACAGGGTCATACCCCTTCGTGGTATGTATCCTTATGAGCCGTCCGGTGAATATAAACAAGGCTTCAGTCCAACATTAAATCCACTATCCCTAAGGTAACTAGTGGTGGCCATGGGTCGTGTGCCCCTCGTAGGCTAGTCCTCGGGGCTTCCTTCCCTATTGGTTGTCCCTTGTGATCATGCTTCGACCACGGGCTGTGCACCCCTCGCAGGCTTCGCCCTCGGGGTTTCCTCCCTATTGGTCGTCCCCTCCGATCGAGCTTTAACCCACGGAAGAATGGTGCCCCTCGCAGGCTAGTCCTCGGGGTTTCTTATCCGATTGGGATCTGTTGGCCCCCGTTGTGCTGTCCGGCTTGTTAGGGGCTTACTCCGCACGTGAGTATGACCCCGCTTCTCCCCTGCAATCCTTCAGGGATGGGGAGATGCTGCCCAATTTTCACCAGGGTTTAACTAATCAGTTACCCTTGTGCTTTGGACTAAATAAAGCATACTTTTGAAAGAATGAACCTCCGTGCTCGAGTATGAACCTCGCACGAACTCATGACTCTGCCTCTGGGGCATCCAGGACTCCAGTTCAATAATTAATTAACCCAATTAATGTCAAAGGGGCTAACAAGCAACTTTGGAATTCAAACGGATTGAAAATAGCAAGAAAATAGCTTAATCCGGCGTGCCCCTAATCCGGCGCGCCCTAATACGGCGCGCTACCCCCCCCGCGCCGTATTAACTTTAGACTCAAAATGAGAAGTTTTCAAATTGTCATATTCCGGTGCGCCCTATTCCGGCGCGCCCCAAGCCCATCGCGCCGGTTTAACCCATCCTTCATACCGCGCCATTTTAGCATTGATACCTACGCTACCCCGCGCCGTTTTAAGCTATACCTATGCTTGACCGCGCCGGATTTGAGCCAATTGTCTCCTCTTTCGCCATTTTAACCCCGCATTCATTCCCGGGGCAACCCTTGCCTTCTATGGCAGGGATTGGTAAACCTAATTGACCCTGGGTCTGGTAAAAAGAAATTGATTAATTTAAACCTATTTTCTATCAGGCTCTTATTGTATGCGTTATCTATATTCATGTATATATATATCACCTTGGTGCATGTTGGCATGAGCCGACTCTTCGATATATCAAGCGGTGGTTGGCGAAAAGTCGGGTTACGCCCGGCCAGAGGCTTTCACTATGCGTGATGATGGTCCTCGGACCTAAGTTCTCCGCCCTGTACCGGGGGACGACCTAATAAATAAATACTACCACATTGTGTGCTTGCATGCAATCACATATTTTACATATTCTACGGGCCCCATGGCCTCTCTATTTTGGCGATTAATCAAGGGTTTTCTCTCTTCTGGAGAGATGTAATTAACGCCGTAGCATTTATGGTACGGCGGGTTTTGGGTCCCGACACGATCACCCATAATCGTCTGGTTAGTTAGACGGTGCGCATAATAAACTTGTCACTCAGTGACTGGCACGCCCCACGCAAATAAACCTCTAATAAATAAACCAAATAAACCCATAATAAAAATATTCTTAATAATAATAATAATAATCTCATCTCCCACAGCGTAATGCATCGTCAGTAATCATTATACCCCATGATTAATTGTATATTTCTGGCCATCTACCAAGTGGACTAGACTGGAGCCCTTGGACACCGTCCGTGCCCGCCCTTACATCTTCAAGTTATAAATCAAGCTACTTCCACGAGAAATATCAATAAAGTCAGCCAATAATGTAATTTCAATAATTGCCATGGAGGCGAATGTAAGCAAGGTAGGAACATACCAAATACTTTGAAAAGAGGTCAATGAAAGAATTGAGGGAATGTTGTGCCACGGAAGAAATCCTACAGCACAACGACATCTTTCTTACTTTTATAGTTCTTTAATGACTTGTTTAGAAATAGTTTCAGATTCCAGAAAATCAGAAGGTCATCTGGGGCTATAAACAGAGCATAATCAACCCTTTTGGTCAAACCTCGGGTTGGACAGTCTTTGATAGAATGCAGTTGTCATGGGACCGCGATAAGGAGAACGCGATTAAGTGGCAATCCGCGATCAGGAAGTGCGTCGACTCCGGACAGAATTGGGTCGACTCAAAAACTAGGTTTCTGAACATGTACGCGGTCAGGTGGTCAGTCATGATCATAAGAAGGCGGTGGATGGGCGAGCCACGATGAAAGGTCTGTCGACCTGAACAAAGCTAGTCGACTGGAAATGCAAGTTGAGTCGACCTGAGCAAGAATGAGTCAACTTGGAACATGAACACGCTGGCATGAACGCGGTCATTTGGCCAGCCACGATCTGAAGGTCGCGGTTGATCGATTGGCCGCGATCAAGACAGAGTGCAGAAACACGAAGTGCTCTTCTAACAAATTTGGGTTTTTAGGATACAATCAGTTCGACATCTTAGTGGGAATCTCAGGCTCGCGGAGACTTACGGAGGCTTTGAAACATGAATTCCTAGTCCGACAGAAGGAATATCCGATGGAGAGGCATTCAATGTCCAAGAAGGTTTCCTATCATGTGCAAGTGACTAATAGCAATGTATCGGAGTACGGGCTATGAATAAGTGACTAGGAAAAGAAAAGGATTGATAGGGAATGTGGCAAAACAAAGACCGATGTGCAAAAGCTCCATTAAAAGAATTTGAAGTCCTTTAGTACAAAACTATAAGGGCTTATGATGAAATTAGCATAGGTTGAAAATATCATTTTAAACATGATATGGCATAACATATGAACCTGTTGAAACTTGATATAACAGGAAGCTTAATCAGCATGAAATTGGGTATAGATACTACCATACATAATAGTAAAATGTGGAGCTTGATCTGATCCCTGTTTGGGGTAAACAGAAGTCAGATTGTGATTTTCCCCACGACCGCCATCGTGAAAATCGCAGTTGATTGGGCGATCGCGACATGAAGTTGCGATTTCTATGAGACCGCGATTACTTTGTCATCAGACAGAAGTAACTCCAACCGTCCGAGGGCCTTTTCTATGACTAATCTGCTGGGTCCCAAGCATAGGTGCAACCGGATCTAGAGGGGGGGTGAATAGATCCCTTAAAAAATATGCCCTCGTAAAAATCATTTGACCATATAAAGTTCTGGTTTGAGCACAGCGGATATAACAAAGATACTTGGACATGTAAGTGCTTGATATAGATCCACAAGGTGTCAAGCTACTCAAGATTGAGAGCTGATCACCGGAAGGAATATATCATGAACAACCAGCAGTCAGACAAGTCTGCTGCACCAGAAGCACTGATTTGCTGAACTTAGGGTGAGAACCTGAGATTGTAAGGTTCCATAAGAACCGCACAGCGGAATAACATTGATCATTGGATCTTTCTCAGGTATAAGATGACCCTTCATGGATGTGAGTGTGAGCCTTTGTTCATTCAGCAAGAATGCTGGTAAACGGTGGATGGCTCACAAAATGTGCAGTGTTCGGTCATAATAGAAATGTAGAAATAAAACTATAGGACCTTGTGACATGGAGGTAGAAGAGATGAAAGCAATCACAAAAGGACACACCACTACACAAGGGATTTTTAAGGTGGTTCGGTTGCAGACCCGCAACCTACATCCACCCATCACCGAACTGGTGAGGCTTTTCCATACGAGGATGAAGTCCTCAACACACACACACACACACACACACACACACACACACACACAAAGAAAATAAGCTGCAAGTGCAGCAAAAACACTTCTGGTCTCTAACCAGAGCACCGGACACACACTAAAATATAGATTTGAAATTGCAAGAGAAAAGACACAAAGCGAAAATGAGAAAGCCAAAAGTAGCTTCTGAACTTGGTTCATGAAGCTGAGATCCAGACTACTCTCTCTCTCTATCTTTTTCGCTCTTCTCATATTTATCTCATGAAAGGCTCAAGGCTGCTCACTCTTTTCTTCCTCTCTTCTTCTTTCTCTTCTCTTTACTTTCACAGCACTGGATTGGGCGGATCCATGCGCTGGACTGCTCTCTCTTCTTCTCCTCTCTTCTTCTTTCTCTTTTCTTCTCTTTTTCTCTTGGGGATGAGCTAAAGGATGTAACCTTGAAGCATGCTCGGCCAACTCTTCCCAGGTAGAAAGGGTAACATATTTATAGACCAAGGTTTGAATCTGCACCTTTGATCTTGGAGGAAGTAATCTGGCCCATTGGATCACAAGTCTTGAGCTTGTGTAATTCTGCAGATCTGCATATATGCGGTGGAGGCTCCCCATTGACTCAAAAGGTAGAAACTTTCCCTCCATTGCTTTGCAATTTGAATGACTAGAATAAACAAAAGAGGTTTGACCAAAGGAGCCTGCAGCATCTTAATTTTCATGGACTAGCTTACAGAGAAGGATGTCCTTTTGACCAGGAAAAATTTTCTTCTTTGACACTATCCTTGTTGGCTGACTCTAGGGGACTGGACTACAGAAAGGAAGACATTTCCTAGATGCTGTACTGACAAATATTTTGAGTAAAATTTTGCTCTAGAAACTTATGATGCTAGGGACATTGGTGAGTCCTAGGAATCTTCTCCTCTCCTCAAAAAATGTGTTTTTGGAGGTTTACGGTTCATATTTTAATCTCCTGGCTCATCTTCGGAAGTTGTAGAAGCTTGGACAGGTGTTTCCTTCTTGGAGAGGTGTTTTCTTCATTTGATCCCCCAACGATCTATTTACCAGCCTTGTTGCCCATTTGTCACCCTTGTGGGTCTATTTGTCTACCTTGCAACTTATTTTTCACCCTTAACAGCATGACCCGTCGCCTTTGTATATTTGCGAGCTTCAACAGAGCTGGAGTTGACTCTTCTTCTACACTTTTCACTCTTTCAGCCTGGCCCATCCATTTTCCACCCTTGGCAACCTATTATTCACCCTTGTTGTGCCCCGGCGTATTTTGACGAAGACAAATAGTTCTATTTTTGTGTTGGTTTCAATGAACATCCTTGATGAATGTAAGTCTACTTGTTTAGTCACATGAATGGCCATCATTGAATATCTTTGAACTAAGATTCAAATGCATATTCACTTAAATTTGATTTAGTGGAAAATGGTGTGTATGAGCTCAATTAACCTTGGAATGCATATCAATATGGGTTCAGACCGCTTTAGATTAAATCTGAACTTTTGGACTGAATTTGCTTTTATATGTAGTTTGGTTAAATTCCTTTGAAAATGAAATGGCCGAGTCTTACTGATATGAGAGCTTATAATGAGCATGGTTTGAAAAGCCATGTATCTTTCAAATGTGATATTGCATCTCAATACAAAAACACATGCAGGTTAAAGGGGCAATGACAAGTGAGTGAGCTTGTCATTTGACATGCTTGTAGAATGAAATGTTTGACTAAATGAATGCAGGATGTAAATGGCTTCCAATCAGCTTGATCCATGGTAAGATTTCATGGTTGAATGCATTTCATTTTACCATGATAGGGGTCTTTGTATATCTCATGTTTTTGGGTTTATTTGGCTGCATTTCACTTTTTCCAATGTCTGATCTGCAAGTGTCGACTCTGAGAGTCGAAACTTACAGGCATGGGTGCTGTCCTTGTTTCAGACAGAACTCTCACCAAAAAGTGTCAACTCTGAGAGTCGACACTCTTGGCCAGGTTCTCTTGTTTCTCATCACAGGCAGGAACATTGGTAAAAAGTGTCGACTCTGAGAGTCAAGACTTTCTACTGTGGGTTGTCTATTATTAGCTGGCAGAACCCCTGACAAAAAGTGTCGACTCTGACTTATGTCCTGGGTGTGCTTTTCTTTTTCTCTGGCAGAACACCCATGAACAAGAGTCGACTCTGAGAGTCGACACTTGTCCCGGGCATCCTAAACGGGTCTGCCAGTTTTGGGTTCGAATCCCCCTTTACTTGATCCATTTGCCATGGTGTTTTACACCATTATCCCTAGGGTTTCTACCCTCAATTGGGTGTGATTTTGAGATATTATTGCATAGAATTTCATGTCTTTTTGTATCCCTCTTCTCTGGGTATATATTGTTGCGATCTCCATCGAAGGAAAACATCTCTTGAGCTAATCTTGTTATATTCTTGTAGGAGCAGGAGAGGGCGACGCATACTTGCTGGAGAAAGGAAGAAGAAGGCACAGAGGTCGCATCCAAGAGCCCAAGCATCGATCTGGAGGCGACTGCTGCTGCTCTCCATCGTTCGCTGACTTGGGCGTTTATTTCTACCAGACCGGCTGCTTCCACTCCCTGGTTTATCTTTTCTAGTGCACCCTTCCATCCTATCTACAGGATATCTTGAAGATCTGAGGGGGATCTCGTGTTCTATCATCTCTACATCTTTATTTAAGCATAGTTTTTTATATCTGAACTGGGCTTTGTATTTCCATATATCTTTTCTTCATAGTCGATTTCGGAGCATCGTCTCCGTGTGCGTGGTTTCTCGTCGTCGTGCGAGAACGCGCGTGTGTTGGGCCGTCGAGCCTATGTGTGGATGTATTGCTGTCGTCGTGCAGTAGATTTTAGTGAAATCCTCTCGGGTTGAGAGGGGTGGACGTAGGACTGCACTCGGGTGCGTCGAACCACCTAAAAATTTCTTGTGCTGTGGTTTGCTGATTGTGTGATTGATGTTACACTCCATCCGATCTATTTACGAGTGTGATGCGGTGAGCTGAGAGTTCACATAATTTGTCCACTCTTTACATTCTATCCGAGTGGTTCATCAAACTACGCTGGAGAGCTATGAGAGGTTGATTGTTCTTCATCTATTCAAATCTTTTTGGTCAGCTATCTAGATATCTTCTGTCATCTCTGCGTTTAGTTTTTAGAAAAGGGACGCAATCTATTCACCCCCCCTCTCGATTGCATTCCTAACCGGGCCAACAATTGATATCAGAGCCTCGGCTCTATTTTATCTTGAAACCTTGCGGTTTAGAGTGATCTGTTAGGAATGGCTAACAAGGGGTTGATGCCCGAAGGGCATTCGATACACAGGCCTCCTTACTTTGATTTAAATAACTACAGTTATTGGAAAAATAGGATGATGGTTTTCCTCTGTGCCCAAAGCCATGAAATATGGACTGTTATTAAAAATGGTCCATACACTTTACCTCCTGATGAGGAGCAGTGGAATGATGACAATATTAAGAAAGCCACTATGAATTTCAATGCATTAAATATTATCCAGTGTGCTATTCATCCGACTGAATATGCTCGTGTTTCTATGTGCAACTGTGTGAAAGAAATGTGAGATAAGCTGAAGCTGATTTATGAAGGTACCTCAGAGGTAAAGGAAACGAAGGCAAATATGCTTATCCGAGACTACAAGCTGTTCCATATGAGGGAAGGAGAGACGATCTCCGAGATGTTTGCAAATCTCATTGAGATAACAAATGGGTTGAAGTCACTCGGGAAAGAATTCAAGGACACTGAATTGGTCAGGAAAATGCTGAGGTCGTTGTCACCTATTTGGCATACCAAGGATACAGTGATAGAAGATTCAAAGGATCTTTCTACACTCACTTTGGATGCTCTCATAGGGTCTCTAATGGCCTATGAGATAAATGTCAAGAGGACGGAAGAGGACACCAAGAAGAAGAAGTCGATCGCATTGAAAGCAAACCCAAATCCATTCTCAAGTCAGGAGGATTCCATAGAAACTACAGATGATGAAGAAGTCGCCATGCTCACGAGAAAGGTTAGGCAATTTCTGCACCAAAGGATAAGATTTGGCGGAAAGTTCAGGAAAGGGAAAAGGCAGTCCAAGCAAAAGAATGAACCATCCAAAGCAGCTGAGATTATGTGCTATGAATGTAAGAAAATGGAACACATGAGGGGTGAATGCCCCGAGTTGCAGAAGAAAGGCAAGATGATCAAAGGAAAGAAGCCAAAGGCCATGAAAGCTACATGGAGCGATGAAGATGAGGATGAGCCTATGTCCGATGAAGAAGAAGATATTGAAGAATTGGTCAAGAATTTATGTCTCATGGCGAAGAGCGATCAAGAACAGGTAATTTCTGACTCAGAATTTAGTACGAATGATCAATGGGAGTTAGCTTATGAGGAATTGTATGAGAAGTACAAAAAGATCAGAAATGAAAATAAGACCTTGAGAAAGAAAATCTATGAAATCATTCATTAACCTAATTCCTATGATAAGTGTAGTCTGTTTGAAGTGCAAGTTCAAAAGTTTGAAAGTGTAAATGAATCTCTTGAATCCAAGTTGATCATGTTTGAAGATGAAATTTCATGCTTAGAGGTAGAAAAACAGAATGCATACAAACTCAAAGAAGAAATTCAGGAGAAGAATGAAATGTTGAAAAAGGAATTGAATGAATTGAATGTGAAAATGAGTGAATGTGAGAAAGTCAAGGTTGAGGTAGTGAGAAAGAGTGAATCTCTCATCACTGAATTGACTGCATTAAAAACTGCTCATGAAAACTAGTTAAAGGAGAAAGAGGTTCGTCTCAAGAAAGATTCAAGTTTCATGCATGGCAACAAAAATGTTTTGAATTACAAAGTCATAAATTCACATGAAAATGGAGAGTGTTCACACGCACACTAATCCACAAGTTGTTCATTCTCGATTTCCCTCTACTTCTAGGATTGTAAATAAAAGGAACAATTTTGGTAGGAAAAGACCCATCTGTTTTTACTGTGGAAGAATAGGTCATGACATGTATATATGCCAGTTGATGAAGTATGATGATGACTTGTTTTTAAAAAAGTATAGTCATACTGTGGTGAATGCTAACACCAATGGACCCAAGCTTACATGGGTACCTAAATCAAAATGAGATTTAATGTTTGTTCTTGCAGGTCTGCATGAAAGCAATGGAAAATAAATGGTACCTGGACAACGGATGCTCCAGGCACATGACTGGAAATAAATAACTTTTTGTAGACCTAGCAGAGAAAGATGGAGGAACGGTAATTTTTTGGGGACAAGACAGAGGTAAAATTGTAGGAAGCGGGGGTATAAACATCATTTTTCATCACCAAGGATCCCGCAACAAAATGGAGTGGTCGAAAGGAAGAATAGAACGCTCGTGGAGATAGCACGCACCATGTTGGCAGAAAATGGTCTACCACGGTACCTTTGGGCTGAAGCAGTCAACACTGCCTGCTATATAACAAACTGAGTTATGGTAAGACCGATCCTTAAGAAAACTCCATACGAGCTATATAAAGGTAAGAAATCGAACATATCTCATTTCAAGCCATTTGGATCCACTTGCTATATCTTAAACAATGGTAAGGATAATCTGGAAAAATTCGATGCTAAAAGTGATAGAGGTATTTTCCTTGGGTATTCATTGTCATCTAGGGCCTACCGAGTGTATAGATCTAGATCACTAGTAATCGAGGAAAGTCCTCATGTTGTGATAGATGACTTGACCTTGAGAAAGTCAAATGATGATATACATTTTCTTGATTCAGGTGAATGTGAGTTTGAGAAAGGAGAATCTAGCAAACAAGGTGAGGCAAAAGATCAAGAAAAGGAAGAGGAGAAGGAACAATAAGAGGAGCAAGTACAACTGACTCTACCACACCAATGGACCATGCTTAAAGATCATCCCTTGGAGAATGTGATTGGTGGTGTGGATGAAGGGATAAGAACCCGGGCTTCAATTAGGAAAGTTAACTTCATGATAATTTAGCATTACTTTCCAATATTGAGCCTAAATCTTTAGATGATGCACTTAATGCTAATTCTTGGGTTTTAGCCATGCAAGAAGAACTGCACCAATTCCAAAGGAATCGGGTGTGGTTCCTTGTGCCCCGGTCTGATAGTCATCCCATAATCAGAACTAAGTGGGTTTTTCGAAACAAACTTAGTGAAGACGGGGTGGTTGTGAGGAATAAGGCTAGATTAGTAGCCAAGGGCTACTCTCAAGAATGCGGCATTGATTTTGATGAATCGTTCGCTCCTGTGGCTAGATTAGAGGTAGTAAGGATTCTTCTTGCTTATGCTTGTCACAAGAACATCAAGCTTTTTCAAATGGACGTGAAGAGTGCCTTCCTCAACAGAGTCATCAAGGAAGAAGTATACGTGGAGCAACCATCGGGCTTCGATGATGAAAATTTTCTGGACCACATCTACAAATTGGACAAGGCACTGTATAGGTTAAAACCAGCTCCCTTAGCATGGTATGATTGATTAAGTTCTTTTTTGATTGATAATGGCTTCAAACGAGGTAATATAGACCAAACATTATTTACAAAGACTTGTGATGAGCATGCTTTATTTGTGCAACTTTATGTAGATGATATAATTTTTGGAGCCACGAACCTTAAAATTAATGATGACTTTGCTCAACTTATGCAGGGAGAATTCGAGATGAGCTTGATAAGCGAGTTGAACTTCTTCTTAGGGCTTCAAATAAAGCAACTGGACGATGGCATCTTCATCAACCAAAAGAAGTACACATAAGAAATTGTGAAGAAATTTCAATTAGAAACTACCAAACCTTTTGCTACACCGATGTCCACTTCACTCAAATTGGAAGATGAGAAAGATAATATTGTGGATCAAAAGCTTTTTAGGGGTATGATAGGTTCATTGCTTTATCTTACTGCTAGCGGGCCTGACATTCATTTTAGTATATGTCTCTGCGCAAGATATCAATCTTGTCCCAGGGAATCTCATTTGTCGGCTGTAAAAAGAATTTTCAAGTATTTGAACGGAACACTTGAACTTGGTTTGTGGTATCCTAAGAATGCTTCTTTTGATCTGCTTGCTTATACTGATTCTGATTATGTTAGGTGTAAAATGGATCGTAAGAGCACAAGCGGTCACTGCCAGTTTCTCGGGGGCTGCATGGTTTCATGGGCCTTAAAGAAACAACATTGTGTTGCCTTATCGACTGTCGAAGCCGAATATGTGGCTGCAGGCAGTTGTGCAGCTCAAGTACTCTGGATCCAACATCAGTTGTTAGATTTTAGTTTTTGCTTGAAAAACATGCCTATCATATGTGATAATACTTCTGCAATAAATTTGTCCTAAAATCCTGTCCAACACTCTCGCACAAAACACATAGAAGTTAGACATCACTTTATTAGAGATCACATCATTAAAGGAAATTTTGAACTATCCTTTGTAGATACAAAAAATCAACTTGCAGATATTTTCACAAAACCGTTGAATTCTGATCAGTTTTACTTTCTTAGGAGAGAATTAGGTGTGTCCATATTAGATAGTTAAAATCTTTTTGACTTGCTTTGTACATATTCTCTCAAAATTTCAAATAATGCAATTGTGAATACTGGTTTACCCTCTTGCACATAAGGAGATCTTCCACTATATTTAAGTTTCAATCTTTCCTTTTTGTGCATAACACATTGAATAACATTTGATTTTCACTCATATCTTCACTCAGTTGCATCCGCATGTATATAACTCTATATACTTTATACTACTGTGTGCTTGAATGCCATGATTTTCGGTATATCAAATGACGACTGTGGAAGGTTGGATTATGTCCAAATGGAAACTTTCCTCATGCGTGACGGTGGACTTCGGACCCATGTTCTCCGCCACGTGCCGGTCATCAAACTATATGAAAATTTCATCACTATGCATGTTTGAGTGTATATATTATATCACCCTTCTCTTTAATTCCTCCTATGACCTTTTCCCTTGCTATAGAAAAATGCATTGATTCAAACATGTTTGTTACATGGCACACATTAAGGGGGAGGTTCTTTTTATAACTGTGCATACACTAAGGGGGAGACATCGCAATGATTAGACTAATTCATCTCTTACATTTCGTACAAACTCTCACCCAACTTGCACTATTGAGCTAAATGATTCTATCTTATAAGGATTTCAGTTATTCCACTCAACACTCCCGAGGGCTCCTGATTCCCTATATAGAAATCACGTGTCTCGTGAGGAAAAAGCTGTCGGCCCCGCCAAAATTTTGAATAAGTGCGATTTAGTACCGAGTAGTCGGGAATCCCCCCTGAAATAAAGGAGGAAACTCGCATCGAAAAGTATCTAATCCACATTAAGAAATGAGTGACGAAACTGAGTAACCGGGAAATGCCCCTAAAACAAAGGGTATGACTCGTGTCAAAAAGTTAGTCATCTTGTTTGTTATAAATAATAATAATAATAATAATAATAATAATTTTGTGTTGTGCGAAGCTACCAAAAGTCGAGCACGGTGTATGAACGTGTAGGGAGGAAAGGTTCTTTCTAGTGTTCCTTAGAAAATCTGTTAATCCATATTGTTATGGATTTCATTGCTCATTTTTCTTTTGGGGTTGATTGTGTGAACGTACCTTTTGAATCAGTCATATTTCATGAGTTATGTAGTATCATCTTTTTGTAAGCACAACCTTCTTAATTTTGTTCATGAAACTCATGCTCTCAATCGAATGCATGGTTCTTAACCTGTTCATAAAGGACATGCGTGATTTATATCTTCTTATGGATGCATGTGTGCTTGCATGATCATTCATTCTTCTTCACATGCATATCACTGAGTTACTGTATATATGAGGGATTAGCTCTTACTTTTTACCTTTGTCAATCCCCAATTTGACTCTGACAAAAAGGGAGAGAAATAAATGGTTGCATGATATTGCCTTGTTAGTTTGAAAAATGGTTTTTAGGTCAACAAACAAAAACATGCTTTGCTTTGAAATGCTTTGTTTATAAACTTTCAAATGGTTATTTCAATGGGTGATGTTAGACTTGATTCATTCATGCAAATCTTTGTAGTATTTCAAGGTGTTTTATCTTCATCAAAAAGGGGGAGATTGTTGTGCCCCGACGTATTTTGACGAAGACAAATAGTTCTATTGTTGTGTTGGTTTCAATGAACATCCTTGATGAATGTAAGTCTACTTGTTTAGTCACATGAATTGCCATCATTGAATATCTTTGAACTAAGATTCAAATGCATATTCACTTAAATTTGATTTAGTGGAAAATGGTGTGTATGAGCTCAATTAACTTTGGAATGCATATCAATATGGGTTCAGACCGTTTTGGATTAAATCTAAACTTTTGGACTGAATTTGCTTTTATGTGTAGTTTGGTTAAATTCTTTTGAAAATGAAATGGCTGATTCTTACTGATATGAGAGCTTTTAATGAGCATGGTTTGAAAAGCCCTGTCTCTTTCAAATGTGATATTGCATCTCAATACAAAAACACATGCAGGTTAAAGGGGCAATGACAAGTGAGTGAGCTTGTCATTTGACATGCATGTAGAATGAAATGTTTGACTAAATGAATGCAGGATGTAAATGGCTTCCAATCAGCTTGATCCATGGTAAGATTTCATGGTTGAATGCATTTCATGTTACCATGATAGGGGTCTTTGTATATCCCATGTTTTTGGGCTTATTTGGCTGCAATTCACTTTTTCCAATGTCTGATCTGCAAGTGTCGACTCTGAGAGTCGACACTTACAGGCCTGGGTGCTGTCCTTGTTTCAGACAGAACTCTCGCCAAAAAGTGTCGACTCTGAGAGTCAACACTCTTGGCCAGGTTCTCTTGTTTCTCATCACAGGCAGGAACATTGGTAAAAAGTGTCGACTCTGAGAGTCGAGACTTTTTGCTGTGGGTTGTTTATTATTAGCTGGCAGAACCCCTGACAAATAGTATTGACTCTGACTTATGTCTTGGGTGTGCTTTTCTTACTCTCTGGTAGAACACCCATGAACAATAGTCGACTCTGAGAGTCGACACTTGTCCCGAGCGTCCTAAACGGGTCTACCAGTTTTGGGTTCGAATCCCCCTTTACTTGATCCATTTACCATGCTGTTTTACACCATTATCCTTAGGGTTTCTACCCTTAATTGGGTGTGATTTTGAGAGATTATTGCATGGACTTTCATGTCTTTTTGTATCCCTCTTCTCTGGGTATATATTGTTGCGATCTCCATCGAAGGAAAACATCTCTTGAGCTAATCTCGTTCTATTCTTGTAGGAACAGGAGAGGGCGATGCATACTTGCTGGAGAAAGGAAGAAGAAGCCGCAGAGATCGCATCCAAGAGCCCAAGCATCGATCTGCAGGCGGCTACTGTTGCTCTCCATCGTCCGCTGACTTGGGCATTTATTTCTACCAGATCGACTGCTTTCACTCCCTGGTTTATCTTTTCTAGTGCACCCTTCCATCCTATCTACGGGATATCTTAAAGATCTGAGGGGGATCTCGTGTTCTATCATCTCTACATCTTTATTTGAGCATAGTTTTTATATCTGAACTGGGCTTTGTATTTCCATATATCTTTTCTTCATAGTCGATTTTGGAGCATCGTCTCCGTGTGTGTGGTTTCTCGTCATCGTGTGAGAACGCGCGTGTGTTGGGCCGTCGACCCTGTGTGTGGTTGTATTGCTGCCGTCGTGCAGTAGATTTTAGTGAAATCCTCTCGAGTTGAGAGGGGTGGACGTAGGACTGCACTCGGGTGTGTCCGAACCACCTAAAAATTTCTTGTGCTGTGGTTTGCTGATTGTGTAATTGCTGTTACACTCCATTCAATCTGTTTACGAGTGTGATGCGGTGAGCTGAGAGTTCACATAATTTGTCCGCTCTTTACATTCTATCCGAGCGGTTCATCAAACTGCGCTGGAAAGCTGTGAGAGGTTGATTGTTCTTCATCTATTCAAATCTTTTTGGTCAGCTATCTAGATATCTTATGTCATCTCTGCATTTAGTTTTTAGAAAAGGGACGCAATCTATTCACCCCCCCCCCTCTCGATTGCATTCCTAACCGGGCCAACAACCTTTAACAAACATTTGTTAGCGCTACGGCCTATTTGTCACTCTTACCGCAGGGAGCCGTCGCTTTAGCCCTTTTCCAGTTAGCCTTGAGCCATCGCGTTAAGCCATTTGTCACCCTTAGGTGTATATTATACATCGTTGAAGCTTCATTTCTCACCGCTAAGGCTTTATTTGTTACTTCTGTAAACTTGAAGGTCTTGAGCTGCTTGAAGTGAAGTTGACTGTGGTCAACTTGACTAGATCATTATAGCTGGCGAGAGAGGTTGACTGGTCTTGGCATTGACTTTGACTAGAGTCAACATGATTTGGGTCAGCTTGAAGTTGAGCTTGGCTGGAGCCACGTTGACTGGCGTTACTTTGACTAAAGTCAACTTTGACTACCGTTGCATTGACTAGATTCAACTCCTTTGCCAATAGAGTCAACCCTTCTTCTTCTTCTTCAAGTCTCTCAGCCGTATCATCCATTTGTCAGACTTAAGATGTATTTTTCACCCTTAGCACGGTCTTTATTCTTCTTCCACCTTTGCAAGCTTCATTATGAAAGGAGTCGACTCCAAAGCTGTATGGAGTTGACTCTCCTTCTACGCTTCACACTCCTTTAGCCTTACTGTCCATTGTTCACCCTTACGAGGCTATTTTTCACCCTTGTAGCCCATTTGTCGGCCTTATAGACTCATTTGTTACTGCTGCCCACATATTTGTCACCACCATTTGGCACCAGCCGTCGCCTTTGACTTTTGCCTCTCTCGTTCGTCTTGATAGCATTGTGACCCATTTCTTCAGCATTACGAGCTTGACTACATTGACTTTGCGTTGACCCTTGGCTTGTCTACATTGATTGTTCATGATATTATGTTGACTCTGTTGACTGTATTGACTTTGACTTCTAGAGTCGGCTCTACTTGTAGCACTTGAACTGCTTCTTCATTGAGACCATCCTCTTAGCTGGCCAATCAAAGGATGTTTCATGAGTTTCTAACTTAATTGTCCAATGACTTATAGTAAGACATCATCAAAATATAATTTACACAACATAATCAACCTGCAAACTAGGTAAAATAGAGAGGGAAAGCATGTAGCATGTGACTAATGCATGACAAGGCATGAATATTGACAAGGCATGCACTATAAAATCTATCGCGCGATCATATAAAAACTTGAAATATTTCGTGCATGATGCATGAAATCGAGAGGGAACAGAGGGCTTTTACTCCTAACTTGATGTTTAAGTCGGTCATGAGACAACCTACCTCTGGGATTGCTCCTAAACTTGGAGTTTCTCGCCGGAAGAAGGCTCTTGTTCCTGCGCATCCTACGTGGAACCAATAACTTCCGCGCTCTCTAATTCCTTGACTGCTTGACCTCCTAACACGAAATTTGAAGGGTTGTTAAAAGATACTAAGAGGAACAAATAACTCTAAAAGAATAACTTGAAATGACGACGTCTTACCTCTGCTACGTGCGATCCAAAACTAGGGTTCGCGCAGGTCGATCTGGGACCTATTTATAGAGATTGATCTAGGGTTAGGGTTTTAGTTCGAATTAGGAGTCCTATGGTGTGTCAAGTCGATCCCCTAAGAGTCCTAGATAGGTTTCTTCACCAGATCACATCGAATCGTGACGATTTCATGGATAAAAATTTGAGCTTTCTATGGTTTATCACTTTCTGTTTCTGGAATCATATCGCGGTTGAGGACTCGACCGCTACCTTAAGACCGCAGTCGCACGATAGACCACGACTTGCCTATTTTTCCGAAATTTTAGTTTTAATCAAACTCCACTTCCAATTATCCCTTATTTATCTATTTAAATTAGGGAACTTATCCCTAGTACGGCTCTAGGGTGTGGGCTTGGGCCAAAAGGTTTAAATTTAGGCTTTAAGGCCTTTTTAAAGTGGGTTTAACCATTTAGTTATTAATTGGGCCTTAACCCAAAAGGCTTTAAGTTATTTAGCCCATTAATTAACCCATTAAGCCTTTAAGCCTATTAAATGCTTAATTAATTCTTTTTAATTTTCTAAAAAATCCTAGAAAATTATCAGGGGTGCTACATCCCATTAAGTTCCATCACATTATGATAATACTACATTAGAAGGATTTGACTTATAGCCCTCGAGAAGCACAACCACTACCCCGCCCCAATAATTAACATGCATGGAGAAGTGGACATAATTCTTGGATATATCATATGGGCTTCGAAGCGGTGCCATGATCTCAAGGGGCATCCATATACTGTATAGAAACCAGGAGATATCGTGGGTTTCCAAGAAGTCAAAACGTCATTATTACCTGCCAAATCCAGCAGATATTCGCGCCTTTATGATGCCATGATACGTGCAGTATCATCAAAGCTCAGACCTCTAGAATATCTTCTCAGCTCCACTACCGTCACCACTAAGAAGACCTATATAAGGAGATTTCAACGATCTCCTCCATATATGAGGCCAAGAGAAGTAGAATAATTGTCACGCCCCAAGCGTGGAAGGAACCCGAGTACGCGTGATGAGTTTATATCATTCATGTCAATCAGAGCACGAGGTATTCCACATATAGACAGAGTACGCTTAAGAGAAATCAACCAAGTCCCTTTATTCCATAAAATAATATTTCGAAGTACAATTTCAATATTCCATAACCCCTAGACTCAATAAAAGAAAATTACAATAGATGATCAAGAGAACAAAATGGCATGACTCGATGATAAAGCTCGACATCCGGGATTGGCTCTATGCTCATCACTCTTGACCATCCCCATCCGATTGAGTCTCATCATCGGTATTACCTAAAAAATTAAGGGGAAACACTGGATGAGCAAACGCTCAGTAGCAATTACATCTCAATAACAAGCTTACTTTAAGTAATTACATGTTACAAGAAATGCATTGTGCCTATCCATGAATGAACACAAGATAATATGGAACAAAAGAACATTATAGTTGAGCTAGCAAGATTTCAAGATGAATCATGCAAAGTTAAGCAAGGATTTCACGCATGTAAGTATCATGTCATGTCAAGAGACTTGGCTATTTTAATTAACAAGTAAATACCCATTCCGGGCCAAGCACGTCATGTCAAGTTCATGTCAAGTATCATGTCAAGTACGAGATTGTGGAATGTCGTCAATTAATCTAGCAAGTCATACACTTCGGTGCAATGCCACAATGTGGTCAATATAGCTCCTATGGGCACAAGTACTTTCGGGTGCTCCTCCCAGGACCAGACCGAGCCCCATTAATGCCATGCATTGAATCATGTAAATATCTAGACATCCACTATAGTTTATATCCAATAGAGTTCTAAAGGAATAAGCCATTGTAGGAACAATAAGGTAGAATCACAGATTTTAAAGACAGAACTTATGTAGAGATGACGTTGCAATAAATCTCTTATGAAAAGCTGGGACACTCATGAAATCTGGGAAAATTGGCGTCCACTCAGGATGCCATCAATTTCAGAATTCGCGTCCACTGCGGTGGTCGCTACTTCTGTGAACAGTAAAGCACGAAGGAAAATCGCGTCACCTGTATTGGATGCTATATTCCAATTTGGCGTCAACTGTCATGGACGCCAATTCTAGGTAGTGACTAGACTCTCATAGAACACCTGAACACAGTGCTCTAAGATGGCTAGGGCGTCATGTTTCTTCAGAGTGACATGACAAAACAAGGTTCATGGGTTTTAGGGTACAACCTGCTCAGCTTCCTTGAGGGATTCCAAGGTTAGCGGAGTCTTACGGAGGCCTTAGAGAAAGAATTTTCAATCCGACGGAAGGAATATCCAGCGGAGGGTCCTTCAATCTCCAAGAATTGAGGTGTCAACATGAAAACTCGTTAAAACAGGGACTCCATCTTGGTCATGAGACAGTAGTGTTAGGGGACCTGCGGTATGGGTCAAAATAAGGATAAAACTGTGAGATGGTAAAATCGATAATTCGCGTCTCCTTAAAGAGACGCCAATTCTAGAATTAACTATAATTAAATATAAATTATATTAATTGACGTCAGTGTACGGAGGTGCCAGTTCTTTAATTCACGTTCATGCAAACGGATGTTAATTCCAAATTTCCAGGTTATTTCATATTTAATAATTAAAACAAGATTTCATGTCTCTGTAAAGAGGCACTATTTGATTATCCGCGTCTGCTGTGGAAGACGCTAATTCTTTTTGGTTTACATGCTGTCATGTATCGGACAGGTACATTCTCAGATACAAATTACTATTCATTTCTTATTTAGGACATGAACAGTAACCTTTTGCATTCTATGTGGAATTTCATGGATCAAAAGGCATGATAATCAAGAGAAAAATATGAGGATCCTAAAAACATGCTCATGCAAATTTTACAATTTAGGGTTCCATACTTATTTAATTTTAAACTTGGGTTGATTATTTTTACACTACAAGAATTCGTGTCAGGGGTGATGGGCGCGCATTAATTAACGTCTAAGGGGCTGATGCCAATTCAAGAATCAGCGTCCTCCTGGATAGGCGCCAATTAATCCGCGTCCACTGTTCTGGTCGTAAATTTCTCCTGAAATAGAAAGTTTAAAACTACGTAAAAACTTAACAGCATGGAACATAAAGATGGATTTAAATCGAGAAAATAACATGGTTGGCATGCATGCTATTATCATCTACATGTTTTGCCTGAGATTATTGAGATAACCTACCTTGTTATGAAGATCGAAGAACAAGGATGAAGAGGCAGACAGACGAACGGAGGAAGAGGAAGCAGACGACCCTATGCAGTGAGGAAGGAAATGAAGAAGAAGAAGGATGACGGCGTCGACGTAGTAGCAGGAAGAAGAACCGGAAGAGGACAATGCTACTTCTGTAACCTCTCGCAGCACACGAGACCCTCTACAAATAGTTCCCTTCGATCGCAGTAATAGCAGTAACCCATGTTGTGTGCGCAGGGGTTTTATTTATAGGAGTTTTGGCCTCTACGAATCCTAATACGTGCATGGAGTCCTAGTACGTTTTAAAGTTTCCAAGATAGACCCAAACCTTCCATGTTAGAACCTATCTTTCCACCATCGCAACTGCCATCAGTCAACTTAAACCCTAAAATGATCAGAAAACCCCCTGAATAGCCCATTAGCCACTCTTTTTTTATTTGTTTAAAAAATTCATTAACAACCTACCGATTACGGGGCCTATTAACTAATTGGGCCTATACGTGAAGAGTTAATATTATGGGGCCTATTAATCCCTTTCTAGATGGACTTAGTTTACAACTCATTACTAGTCTTTTAGCCCATTATTAATTATTCATTAAATTCTAGATTTAAGTTGGGCTCTAAATATACTTTTGTTATCGTTAATTTCTACTATTATATTGTTAATAACTTTTACCTCATCTTATTTATCAAGTATTTTGAGAGATTTATCTTAAAGATAGTTTCCCGAGCTTCATCTCTATTTTTATAAATCTTAATTAAAATTTTAAGTCACCAATGATAATTAGATTTCTTTTTGATTTAAAATGGGGATGGGATTATTATTACTCAATTGTCTTTTAATCCTTTCACATTTATCTCTATTTATATCTGATTTCATGACTTGATTCTTCGTTAAGTTAAATTCCCTTTTTGATCTCTTTTATGACTTTACCTTATTTTATCTTTAACAAGAAAATTTTGTTTTATTCATCATAAAGACTTACAAGGTTTACAATTATCTTTTCTCTTTCTAAAATTTTTATTTTTGAACCTTTATAATTTATCGGGCGTTACACCCTCCCCCACTAAAAGTGAATTTGGTCCCCAAATTCACACCACCTTCTATTCTAGAACGGGAAAACTACAAATTACTAGGGTAACTATGCAAGTAAAAGAATTTAAGAGGTACAAAATAGGAAAAGAACTAGCTCAAGGTTAAGGATGAGGGATACCTTCTACAATACCTTCTTTGGCAGGCTCGGTTTCTACTAAAGCTTGAGTCTCTTCTTGGAGCTTCTAGGTCGGAATAGGGCATTTAGCTATCTTATGGTCGAAGCTCCCGCAACGAAGACACGCTCCTGACTTTCACCAACAAACCTTCGATTTATGATTATACTTACTACAAAACTTACACCTTTCTCGAGATGAATCAATAGGAGCTACCCAACCATTCTCTCTCCTAAGCTTCTTACCCTTTTACGAGCTACCACCCTTATTAGGTCTCTTCTTTGCCGAGTTAAACTTCTTAGGGTCAGTGGCTTGTTCCTTTTCTTCAACTCTTTCTTTTCTTCTGCGGCCTTTTCTAATAGCTGGACTCTCCTAACTAGGTCTACATAAGCTTGGATATCTACGAGTGCTACCTTGGGAACAAAGCCCGACCTAGTCGCCTCCATTGAATCTAGGTTCCTGCAAGAATAATTATGGAGGTTAAATATTTTATTCACGAATTATGAAAGTTAATTATCTTATCCTTCTTTTAATATTTAACCCCAAGCTCTACCCCTTCTCACCGGGTGACGATAAGCAAAAGGACCTAAAAGACACATACTCACGGCGAAACCTAGGAAAAAGCCTAGGCTCTGATACAACAAAAACTGTCACGTCCCAAGCGCAGAAGGAACCCGGGTGCACGTGACGAGTTTATATCATTCATGTCAATTAGAGCACGATGTATTCCACATATAGACAGAGTACGCTTAAGAGAAATCAACCAAGTCCATTTATTCCATAAAATAATATTTCCAAGTACAATTTCAATATTTCATAACCCCTAGACTCAATAAAAGAAAATTACAATAGATGACCAAGAGAACAAAATGACATGACTCGATGACAAAGCTCGACATCCGGGATTGGCTCTACACTCATCGCTCTTGAGCATCCCCATCCGATTGAGTCTCGTCATTGGTATTATCTTAAAAATTAAGGGGAAACACTGGATGAGTGAAGGCTCAGTAGGAATTACATCTCAATAACAAGCTTGCTTTAAGTAATTACATGTTACACGAAATGCACTATGGCTATGCATGAATGAACGCATGATAATATGGAACAAAAGAACATTATAATTAAGCTAGCAAGATTTCAAGACGAATCATGCAAAGTTAAGCAAGGATTTCACGCATGAAAGTATCATGTAATGTCAATAGAATTGACTATTTTATTTAACAAGTAAATATCCATTCCGGGCCAAGCACGTCATGTCAAGTTCATGTCGAGTACGAGATTATGGAATGTCGTTGATTAATCTAGCAAGTCATACACTTCGGTGCAATGCCACACCGTGGTCAATATAGCTCCCATGGGCACAAGTACTTTCGGGTGCTCCTCTCAGAACCAGAGAGGGCCCCATCAACGCCAGACATTGAATCATGTAAATATCTAGACATCCACTATAGTTTATAGCCAATAGAGTTCCAAAGGAATAAGTCATTGTAGAAACAATAAGGTAGATTCACGGATTTCAAGGATAGAACTTATGTAGAGATGACTTTGCGATAAATCTCTTATGAAAAGCCAGGACACTGATGAAATCTGGGAAAATTGGCGTCCACTCAGGATGCCATCAATTTTAGAATTCGCGTCCACTGCGGTGGTCGCTACTTCTGTGAACAGTAAGGCACGAAGGAAAATCGCGTCACCTGTACTAAACGCTATATTCCAATTTGGTGTCAACTGTCCTCGACGCCAATTCCAGGTAGTGACTAGACTCTCATAGAATACCTGAATACAGCGCTCTATGATGGCTAGGGCGTCATGTTTCTTCAGAGTGACATGACAAAACAAGGTTCATGGGTTTTAGGGTACAACCTGCTTGGCTTCCTTGAGGGATTCCAAGGCTAGCGGAGTCTTACGGAGGCCTTAGAGAAAGAATTTTCAATCCGACGGAAGGAATATCCGGCGGAGGGTCCTTCAATCTCCAAGAATTGAGGTGTCAACATGAAAACTCGTTAAAACAGGGACTCCATCTTGGTCATGAGATAGTAGTGTTAGGGGACCTGCGGTATGGGTCAAAATAAGGATAAAACTGTGAGATGGCGAAATCGATAATTCGTGTCTCCTTAAAGAGACGCCAATTCTAGAATTAACTATAATTAAATAAAAATTATATTAATTGACGTCTGTGTACGGAGGCGCCA
This sequence comes from Amorphophallus konjac, assembly GCA_022559845.1. NCBI lineage: Eukaryota > Viridiplantae > Streptophyta > Magnoliopsida > Alismatales > Araceae > Amorphophallus > Amorphophallus konjac. Next base: position 150,444,509 of record CM040118.1, read on the forward strand.
GTTCTTTAATTCGCGTCCATGCAAACGGATGTTAATTCCAAATTTCCAGGTTATTTCATATTTAATAATTAAAACAAGATTTCACGTCTCTGTAAAGAGGCACTATTTGATTATCAGCGTCCGCTGTGGAAGACGCTAATTCTTTTTAGTTTACATGTTGTCATGCATCGGACAGGTACATTCTCATATACAAATTACTATTCATTTCTTATTTAGGACATGAACAATAACCTTTTGCTTTCTATGTGGAATTTCATGGATCAAAAGGCATGATAATCAAGAGAAAAATATGAGGATCCAAAAAACCTGCTCATGCAAATTTTACAATTTAGGGTTCCATACTTATTTAATTTTAAACTTGCATTGATTATTTATTACACTACAAGAATTCACGTCAGGGGTGATGGGCGGGCATTAATTAACGTCTAAGGGGCTGACGCCAATTCAAGAAATCAGCGTCCTCCTAGATAGGCGCCAATTAATCTGCGTCCACTGTTCTGGTCGCAAATTTCTTTTGAAATAGAAAGTTTAAAGCTACGTAAAAACTTAACAGCATGGAACATGAAGATGGATTTAAATCGAGAAAATAACATGGTTGGTGAAGAGGGGTAATCTCGCGCTGATCCTGAGCCGTGAGATCCGAGATGAATGTTTTGATCACGGTCACCACATTTGTATGAACTGCATGGCAGGAAATGGATCAGAGGTGCCCAGGGAGGATTCCCTAGGGAAAACCCTCCGATGCTTAAGTCAGCAAATGCAATAGAGCATGAAGGTGAAGAGAAAGGGTAGGAGAGAGGGGGCGCGAGATTATTCTCCACCAAGAAGTGTGGTGGTTTTCTCTCAGGACTATTGCCTTACCTTCTCAGGAGGTCTTCATGGAGTTTATATAGCAATCTGTTTAACGTAATAGTCCAGGGAGCTGAGAGGGCTTCGGGGGGGTTATGCCCTTGTAGCGGGCTCATTATGGCGTAAGGACTTTTGCCCTCCCCTATCCTTTGGAGTTCCCTGCTCCTGCTGGATGCGTAATGGACGCTGGGATGAGCTTTCGACAGTCGGTCCGAGCCAGAGGCGTTTGCTTGGGATTTTGTCCCGAGCGATGAGTGTATAGCTCGGGTAGGCCATATTGGGTCCCCACAGGGGATCTCTCGATCGTCCTGTCGCTCGGACTTCTAGACCCGAGGGCCGCCTAGGAATTCCTGCTCCGAGTGGGTTTTTAGGCTTAGAGTAAGTGGGCCCAGGATGGGACTATCACTTTGGGGAGCTGGGCTTAGTTTGGTCGAATTGGACCTAGTTGGGTCGTGCTCTCGGATGGTCGATTTTCCCCCTCTCCACTTGTCCCCCTCCTACTCCCTAGCCAAGATTGGGCTCGGATGAGTAGCAGTTATGGGGATGATATTGAAGGCTTGGTTTGAGCGGGAAATTATCTCCGATAGGGGCCACTTAATGTGGCTATCTTGGGAGTTTGCCTGTAATGATGACTCTTTTGAGTTGATGCGAGGAACCCCCTCCTTGGGTTTCGGAACGTCGCGCCGTTTCCCACCAAGTTCATGCAGAGATAAATATCGCGTGTGCTTGCATTCCAAACTACCTTCGTTTAGGGTTTTCTCTTTCCACCGCGTCAATATTTTGGAAGGGTTCATGCGCCATGAGAGAGATCGGGAAGAGCAGCGTCTTGCGGAGGCCTTTGCGGATCTAGCGGAGATTGCGGCGGCGATGATTCGCCATCTTCCACCTCCTCCCGAATCGTCCGACTCGACACTTTTTTCCTCTTCTTCCAGTTCCTCTCTTTCTTCCATGGCGGAGCAAGATCCTTCGTCCGAGATGCGCGAGGCTGGGTCTGGCACGGGAAGTTTGGTACCGCAGCCTGAGCATCCTATGCGCAGTGAGCTAGGCGAGGCCGAAGTAAAGAGGATGGAGAAGCGGTATGGGCTGCCATGGAAGTATTTCTTCTCTCCGCCGTAGCCTCATGAATCCAGCTTGTCCTATCATTCGGGCCTCTTTTGTACTTTCCTTTCGGCTTAGAAGAGTGGGTTCCGCCTCCCTCTCCACCATTTCATTGTGCGGTTGCTTCAATTTTACAGACTGGCTCCTATCCAGTTGGTCTCCAACTCGTATACTTTCATCTTTTCTTTCATCTTTCTCTGCCGCTCGGTGTCCGCACTTCTTTGGAGCTTTTCAATTCTTTTTTTGAGTTGAAGGAGCAGACCCACGCAGGTAAGGGCTTCTTCTATCTTCAGGCGAGGAGGGGAAGGAGCTGCATGTCCCTTTCCGCCAAAGATTCTTCTTACAAGGGGTGGAAGACTCAATTTTTTTGGGTGGGTTCGTCTGTGGAGGATGCCTGATGCGGGACAGGTGACGCGATCGGGCTAAGATGAACGACCGACTCAAAGTGCGGCCAGCACTAGCACACTAAGGTAAGCCGAGCGACCGACTACCGTAGCATTCTCCTGGTGGAGATGTCTCTCAACAGAAACTCTAACTAGCCCGGCGATCGTCCCTTGTGAGGGAAACGTGGGATCGCAGCGGTTAGGGAACCACTATCGCCTAGGGGTTTCCAGTTCGGGCTCGGTGCTCGACTGGGCCTATGGAACTGGCGCTCATAGCTCACAACCACGGTGATTTGAAACTAGCTATCGGCCCTATTCTCACAAACGTAGCATGATAGAAAATGTACTAAATAAGCAATGTGCGGGTAGAACTAGGCACGTACCTCTATGACTAGCGCGTGGGGAAGAAATCTCGGTCGAATCCGACAACCCAAATACAATGCATAATCGTACAATTTCATAACCTAATGCCCACTCCACGCAGGGAGGTAAAGGGCTACAAACACCAATTTGAGGTTGCTGGAATCCGGGTTGACGGGCCGCACTCGCAGGAGGCAAGGGAGGCGAGTCGGGGCCGATCGGGTGAGCCGATTGGAAGTCGACTAGGTTCTATCCGCGTAGGTCACCCGGCGCAGCAGACTTGCGAAGGTCGATACGCCAAGATCCGACGTTCGATCGGGGTGTCGATTGTTGGAGAATGTTGGCGACGGGATGAAGAATGCCTGGTCCGAACGGCGCGATCAGATCTGATCAGATCTGTGCTTGGCAACAACTATACTCAGCCTCAGGTTCTGCTCGCATAGAACAAAGGGCTTGCGCAGATCTGAGAGGAAGGAGACGGGGCAGCTTATGTAAGTTGCCTCTGCCTCTGGGTCGGATCTGCACAGGGCCGACAGCTCAGCCCCATGAGAATCCTCGTCACGACCAGCACAGACCTCAGAATGACACGAGCTTGGCGGCAACGCGAAGAGGACAGAAAATCCCATGACCACTCAGAATCTCAGATCCAAAGAGCTTGGGAGTAGATCCGTAGAAATTTAGGATTAGGAAGTTGAGAATCTAGACAGTAGGCTTGGACAGACTTGCGCGACTTCACAAGCTAAATTGTTGCTGGCGATCCAGAGATCCGATCAAGGCGAAACCAGCGCCAACTTCTTCCTAACTTGTAGAAGCTTCACTGAAAAAATTCCCAGAAAAAATCATACGTGTTCCTCACATTCCCCTCTTCCACCCATAATTTTCTCAAAGTCTAGATCTACTATCACCCTGTCGGTCAAAATTCATTTTCAGACAGAACTTGTTCTGTCTTGACTGTCTGTAATCCGAGTCAGTAAAAAAATATTGGGAACAGTCATTTTCATTTCTAATCTGTCTACTGGATGGATCTGAAATAATTATTTGTTGTATCCCTTTGAGTCCTCTATCCATCGGTACCAATTTTGCCTCGATCTGACACCGGATCTGGGCGTAGAAATTCTTTTCGTGGAGGTGCGCATTTCTGATCCGAGAACAGGCCAGCAAAGCAGTCATCGGATAATTCCAGCAAAAATATGACGGGATACAATCGGTGACCGCCGCTCCCGGAGATGAATCGGTAACCCCCCTGTAGTGTCCCAGCCAGCCGCCGCAGCAAGGAGACACCCGGGCACCGCCATCCCAACAGTCGGACCCGCCTGCCGTCTGCGGGCCCCGCGGAACCGAGGCGGACCAGTAGCCCGTCTCCGGCCCGAGAGCATTCTCAATTGCTGCCCGTCAACCCAAGCTTGGTATTCCTGGGTTATTGTTGTCGCCCTTTACCTCCCTGCGTGGAGTGGGCCATAAAATCACTGGTGTAATTATTTAATTACTGTGCACCGGGAGTACGAGTCTTGGCCGAGATCGCCTTCCCGACGCCCGGAGCGTGGAGGTATCGTTTCCGCTCCCCACTTGGCATTTGCTATACTCGTATATATTTTCATATGCCGTTGCATGAGTGATAGGTTAATTAGCTCGTTATATTATTTCAATCACCGCTGCGAGAGAGTGAGCGTGACCCGTCCCGTGACTCGATCCGAGCACGTGAAAAAGCCGATACTCGAGACTCATTGCCGGTTTCTCAACCGCACAGATCCACGTGTTTCCCTCACATAGGGACGTCTGCGAGCTAGAGTCCCAGGTTCGTGTCCCGTCCCGCATCAAATTGGTATCAAAGTGAAGTTTATGTCTAGGGTGATCTTTGTCTAGGTCATCTTGTCCTAGGTTGCATTTCATCCCAATACCTGGTATATCAAAAGGTGTTCCCGGAATGATAGGTTACGCCTATTGGGAAGGTAGCACACTTGCATGAGTGCGATCTTCAGATCAAACCTCCGCCTAGTACCGTATATTGGTTGAGTCTAGGTTCCTCAGTTTGCATTAGTTAGTGCATTCCAACCTTTGTGTCTTTGCATGCCCACCCGGCGAGGTACCCAATACCATCGCCCCACGTCTATGGAAAACCCACGGGATGCCACCTCGGGAGACTTTCACTCCTTACATGAGGTGATGATGGCCATTGTGGCTCGGTTGGACCAGTCCGAGGCTACCTTTCGGAGCTTCTCCGACAATATGGATGGTCACCTTAGGGCCATGGAGGAATGCATGGAGTCATCCGATAAATCTGTCCAAGGTCTGGTTAGACGGTTGGATAGATTGTCACACGGGGACCCTCCTGGAGCGGCCCAGGGCCCACCCGCACCTGCTCCCGTGATGGCCCAAGCCCAAATCGCTCCCAAGGCCCAGGTCCAACCCGCTCCCGCGGTACAGGAGCAGCCCGCACCCGCTCCTCAGCCCGCCCCTCACCGAGCCATCGAACCACAGCATCATGACCTTGGTCTAGAGGACTATGGGTCCGATAATGCTTATGAGGGGTATGGCCAACGCCGTCGTGGCTTTCAACAGCCGAGTGATGAAGAGGATGATAGAGTCCTCAGGACCGTGAGAGCCGACCCACCCACTTTTGATGGGTCCTTGGACCCACAAGTCTATCTTGATTGGGAGGCTGGCATGGACCGGTACTTCGAGTGGTTTGAGATGATGGATCATCGGAGAGTCATGTTTGCTAAAATGAAGTTGTTAGGGCAAGCGTAAACTTATTGGAGCAATGTGGAGAGCTTGCTATTTCAGCGTCGGGAGCCCCGGGTTGAGTCTTGGGATGAGATGAAGGAAAGACTTAGAACCAAGTATCTTCCTACCACATACCGTCAGAGGCTCATTGATAGGTGGTAGAATCTCAACCAAGGGGACCGGTCCGTGTCCGAGTACAACGCAGAGTTTGATGAATATTTTTTACGATGTGACGTCTCGGAAGAGAGCACGATGCATGTTTCCCGCTTCCATCGTGGTCTGCGGCCCAACTTTCAGTATGAACTCTTTCGCCCCAATGTGACCACCATGGAGGCCGCATATCAGGTTGCTCTCGAGTTAGAGCAGTTTGAGTCGGAGTTCGCTCCTGTCCAGCAACCGGGGACCATCCATCAACATGGGTCCGACTCTCGTACCACGCCTAGTTCCTATAGTCGATTTCCGGTGGTTCATCCTCCGGAACCCCCTCACCAGGACCCCACTGCTCTCGGACCTCGCTCTCTCCCTCCAAGGGACCCTCCCCCTCGCCAGCAATCAACATTCCCCACTCCTCGCCTTCCGCAGCCCACATTGCCTGCCCGACCTCAGCTCCCACCACCCCCGGCCCGTCGAGAAGACAAGGGAATGGGGCCGATGATTGGTGGAGCATCTTCTAGCACAGGGCCGCATGACTAGTGCTATAGGTGTGGTGGGATTGGCCACTTTGTGACCAAGTGTCCCACTCGGGAATCGTTGGTTATTTCGGACACTCCAGCCTGTGACCCCACACCGGAGCTAGTGTCGGTCAGCTATGAGCCGGATCCAGAACTCGCAGAGGAGTTCTTTGATGAGATTTTAGAACAACACGCTGTCATCCCAGGTACTCAGTCCCAGGACAATGTGTAATTGGGCATGATCCCCCCAAACCTCTGAACCCCCATTAAGAAGTCAGTAGGTACATGTTAGATGTCTAGGAGTCCCAAACTTTGGGTTGCATCGTTTGTATGTGAGTATTACTATGGGTGTCTAGGTTTGTCTAGGGTCATGTATGAGTCAGTTTTGCTTATACAGTTTGTTTGTCATGCATATGGAGTTTGCATAAGGTCGTCCCAACAAAAGGCCAGCAATGCACGTATAAGGAGTTAACTGATGCACGCCGATGTACCCGTGAGTTCCAAAAGGGAAAAGATTGCTATGATCAAGGTCATACCTGAACGGTTTCCCCTCGGGGATCGTAAAGAAACTCCAAGGCTCGCGATGCCAGCCCTTTCCGAGTTGTGAAACAAATGGGTTTGAATGCGTACGTTATTGAACTACCAGACGGCTATGGTGTCAGTTCGACGTTCAATGTTTCATATCTAGTAGCATATTGGAACCCCGCGGTGATCCCTAGTGAGTTTTTGGGCTTTCTCCTCCTGTTGTGAGTGACACACCACCTGAGAGTCCACCTCTTTCAGCCTCAATGCAAGCATATAAATTGTATACTGGATGAGCAGGTGAGCACTGTTGAGTATATTCAGGTGATTTTGATGATAACAAAACCCAAGATGTGCGTTCTATCACATGCCATGTATTAGCAATCAAGTTCGACTTTCATACGCATTCAAGGCCTAATTTCATCATGCACTATGTTTAAGTGTTCAGACCCTTCCAAATGCATAAATCCTTCTTGGTTCCAAAACTGCCCATACTAAGCTTAACTCACTCATTTTATTTGGTCATAAACTGATTAGCTCACAGATTATGATTTATTGTCTAACTCTTTCAAAATGCAGGTTTTTCCAGCCAGCGGTCGACCGCCGGTCAGGGGCCGGTCGACCGGTTTTCCCAGCAACGAAAGCCTCATTTCTGTAAAATTTTGATCGACCGCCCCCTCATACCGGTCGACCGCCAGTCTCGAAAACCCTGATTGTTGACTTTGTATTCTCAACGTGGGAAGCCCCTCTTCTTAGATTTGTTTAATCCCAAAGCCACCAAACTTTACATATTTTGTGGATCTGGTTCATGGTTTGTCTTTTGACCATTCAAGAGGTATAAAAACATCTCTTTGGGGCAAGAAACCCTAATCATCTAAGGAAGCTCTAGGAGGCTATCAAGGGGAGAGAAGAGTGCTGCTACTGTAGCAGTGAACAGTGCTCCGGGAAGGATGTTCTTCATCCATCTTCAAGTGATCCAAGCCACATCTGGAGCAGATCAACCCCAAGCCAAGTGGAGATCAAGCTGCATCCAAAATCTTCTTCATCAACTAAGGGGGAGCTTGAATCTGAAGTTTCTACTTTGTGTTTTCCATTCAATTTCTATTTCAGATTCAAGTGTGTGTTCTTGTAATATCTGAATACTTGTGTGTGTGTGGATCTATGCAGATCCGTGTGTGTGTGTGTGTGTGTGTGTGTGTGTGTGTGTGTGTGTGTGTGTGTGTGTGTGTGTGTGTGTGTGTGTGTGTGTGTGTGTGTGTGTCTATTTCTTCACATTTCCTTGTGATTCGGTGCTTGTGCATCTTCGTGGGAGTTCTGAACTCACACGAGTGTGTGTGTGTGCTCAGATCTTGCAACCTTCTACAAGATAGTGTGTGAATCCTCAAAGTCGGTGAGGGGTGGACGTAGGTTGCAGTTGTTGCATCCGAATCACCTAAAAATTGTGGTCTCCTGTATGGTTTGCTCCTTATCTTCTACCTCCAATTCTACTCTAGCATATTTGCATATTGCATCATCTGATTTCTTTGTTTAGATCTAGTTCTATTAACCTTTTTACGGGAGATCTCTGGTATATCAAAAGGTGGTTTCTGATCGACAAGGTTAGTCTTGTCGAGAGGAAAATACCTTGTGTAAGAGAATCTTCGGATTCCCGGACTCCTCCTGGTACCAAAGAACTGCTGTAGGGGTTGATTTAGCTAGATTCATTTTGTAATCCATCAGATCTATACTTGTTTGTTGCTTGCTCTTAATACGTGTTTTAAATCGGGTAAAAGTTTGTTAAATTCTGTAATCACCTAATTCTCCACCCCTCTTGGGTGTCATTGATCGCGGGACTTCAATTAGTATCAGAGCTAAGGCTCTAATTCTTTCAGATCTAACGATCTAGAGTAAGATCCAGATCAATGGCAAACAAGGGTATGATGCCTGAGGGTCACTCCATTCATCGTCCTCCATACTTCGATGGCTCAAATTACTCCTATTGAAAAAATAGAATGCATATTTTTCTGAGTGCCCAAGAGTATGATATCTGGAGGGTTGTGGACAAGGGTCCGTATAAACTCTCGGATGATGAAGAAAAATGGACACCCGAGGAAATTAAAAAATGCACTGTGAATTTTAATGCTATGAACATCATGCAATGTGCTATACATCCTAATGAGTTCTCTCGTGTATCCATGTGCAGTTCAGCAAAGGAGATGTGGGACAAGTTGCGGCTCATATATGAGGGAACCTCCGAGGTCAAGGAGACCAAGGCAAATCTTCTTGTAAGAGATTATGAGTTGTTCATAATGAACCCTAAAGAAACCATCTCAGAGATGTTCGCAAGATTAACGGAGATCACAAATGGTCTAAAAAGCCTCGGGAAGAAGTACACAAACTCCGATCTTATGAGGAAAGTCCTGAGATCACTTCCGTCGGCGTGGCACACAAAAGCCACAGTAATTGAAGATTCAAAAAAATTGTCCACACTTTCCTTGGACGAGCTCATAGAGTCACTCATGACCTATGAGATAAACATGAAGAGAACAACCGAGGAAGATACGAAGAAGAAGAAAGTGGTTGGATTGAAAGCTCATCAATCTGATGATGACTTTCAAGAAGAAGAATCCAGCGAGGGAAGCAATGAAGAAGAAGACTTGGCCATGATAACTCGCCAAGTAAGAGATTTTTGAGAAAGAAGAGAAATTTCCAAAGAAAGTTTAGAAAGGGGCAGAGGAAGTCCTTTCAGACCAAGGGTGAACCTAGCAAGCCCAATAATGTCATCTGTTATGAATGTAAGAAGCCCGGGCACATGAGAGGAGAACGTCCAGATCTAAAGAGGAAGTTCAAGAATGACAAACTCAAGAAACCCCAAGCAATGGTCGCCACATGGAGCGACGAAGAGGACAAACCGTCCAACGAGGAGATCCAAGAGCTTGTGGAGAGCTTGTGCCTCATGGCACACGAAGATGATTCAACAGAGGTAAATTCTGACCATGATTTTATTTCCAATGAACAATGGGAGTCGAAATATGAAAAACTATATACAAAATACAGGAAATCAGATCTGAAAATAAAAATCTGAAAAAGAAAAATGATGATTTGTCACATGAAGATATTTTTGTTAAGTTTGAAAAATTGGAACAGGAATGGTTCGAACTAACAGAAGAAAAAGAAAGTTTGCTACAAACAATTTCAGATTGTGAAAAAATCAAAGAGGATTTATCTTGCAAAATGTCTGAAATGGAGAAAGTGTGTGAAAAATGAAAATTGAAGAAAAAATTCTAAAATCCAAAAATTCAGAACTTGAAAAGAAAACTGTGAGTTTGGATAAAGAAGTGGCTGAACTTCAGTCCACCTTGTCAAGGTTTATCAAGGGCAAACAAAATCTAGATAACTTGTTGGGAGTAAGAGTCAATTTCCAGAAGGAAGGATTAGGATATACTCCCCAAAATAAAAAATCCTTTGAGCAAAAGATCACTGCATCCTATGTTCATGAAAAAGAAAACAACTATGCTTCATGTTCCAACTCTATGCCAAAACATGTCCAACCCAAACCATGACAATTCTAAAGAAAGTTTGCACCTGTTAATTGCTATCATTGTGGTAGATTTGGTCATGCTGTTGTCAATTGCTGGTTCAAACAAAACTCACCAAGAAATCATGCTTTTTGGACCGAGAAAAGATATGCACAGAATTGGACTAACTCTTACAGACCCAAACTAGTTTGGGTATCAAAATCAATTGCATGAGAATGTTGTTTCTTGCAGATATGTCTTGAAGCCAGGGGGAGCAAATGGTACTTGGATAGCGGCTGTTCAAGGCATATGACAGGGGACAAGAAGGTGTTCTCTACACTGCAAGACAAGGATGGAGGATCAGTTACCTTTGGAGGCAAAGGCAAAGGTAAAATCATTGGGATTGGCAACATAGGTAAAAACTCTGAAATCTTGATTGAAAATGTCCTTTTAGTGAAAGGCTTAAATCATAATCTATTGAGCATAAGCCAATTGTGTGACAAGGGTTTTAAAATTATTTTTAATGAAACCCATTGCATTGTCATAAATAAAACCTCCAATGAAATCAGATTCATCGGCAAGAGAAGCAACAATGTCTATACTATTGATCAAGATGATGTTTCCGGTGATGATGTGTACTTGGTAGCAAACAATCATGATAATGCATGGCTATGACACCGAAGACTAGGTCATGCTAGTTTTGGAGTAATCTCCAAGTTGTCTAAACATGACTTAGTAAATGGTTTGTCAAAATTAAAATTTGAAAGTGATAAAATCTGTGAAACTTGCATAAAAGGCAAGCAAACACGCATATCTTTCAAAAATAAGAACATTATTTCTACCAACCGGCCTCTTGAATTGCTGCATCTCGATTTATTTGGACCTACTAGGACATCTAGCCTAGGAGGTAAATCTTTTGGATTTACTATTGTTTATGACTACTCCAGATTTACATGGGTATTATTTTTAGCCAATAAAAGTGATGTCTTGACATAGTTTGAAGTGTTTTGCAAGAAAATCTAAAATGAAAGAGGCTACCTTATCACTACCATTCAGAGTGATCATGGTGGTGAATTTAAAAATCATGAGTTCAACAATTTTTGTGAAGAGCAGGGGTACACGCATAATTTTTCATCACCAAAGACGCCCCAACAAAATGGAGTAGTGGAGAGGAAAAATAGAACATTGATAGACATGGCGCGGACCATGTTAAGTGAAAATTCTCTACCAAAATATTTATAGGCTGAGACAGTAAGTACAGCGTGTTACATCATCAACAGGGCAATGGTAAGACTCATTCTGAAGAAAACCCCTTATGAGCTCTACAAGGGTAAGAAACCGAATATTTCCCATCTTAAACCCTTTGGATGTCCATGTTTCATCCTTAACAATGGTAAGTCCAACCTAGGTAAGTTTGATGAGAAAAGTGACAAAGGAATTTTCCTAGGCTATGCATTCAATTCTAGAGCTTATCGATTATTTAATAAATGGACTTTGGTTGTTGAAGAAAGTCCTCATGTGATTTTTGATGAATCTAAATTAAAACTAACAAACCAATCTATTCAAATTATTGATGTAGGAGAAGCCCCCAAAAATTTAACTAATGCTGGAACATCTAAAGCCAAGGATGAACCAAAGGAAGGAATACCCAGCAAGAGTGAAGAAGATGAAGATCCTTCAATTGAAACATTTCAAGAGCAACAAGTGCAGCATCCTGACTTGCCCAGCTCTTCTACATTCTTGAAAGATCACCCAGCTGAAAACATCATAGGTAATCCTCAAGATGGGGTAATAACTAGGTCGTCACTAAGGCAAGTAGAAGAAGGGGATTTGATAGCCTTAATTTCACAAGAAGAGCCTAAGGATATTCGTGAAGCTCTTCAAAATGAATCCTGGATTCAGGCTATGCATGAAGAGCTACACCAGTTCAAAAGGAACAAAGTGCGGACTCTCGTGCCACGTCCTAAGAATCATCCCACAATTGGAACCCGTTGGGTTTTTAGAAATAAGTTAAATGACACGGGATTGGTTATTAGGAACAAGGCTCGGCTTGTAGCCAAAGGGTATAGCCAGGAGATGGGTATTGATTTTGATGAATCTTTTGCACCGGTTACTAGATTAGAAGCAGTCTGGATCTTATTGTCCTATGCTTGCTCTTTGAACTTCAAACTATTTCAAATGGATGTTAAATCTGAATTTCTTAATGGTTAAATCAAGGAGGATGTTTTTGTAGAGCAACCTCCAGGTTTTGAAGATTCAAAGCATCCAAAGCATGTGTACAAGTTGCAGAAGGAGGCCTTGTACGGGTTAAAGCAAGCACCAAGGGCATGGTATAAAAGGCTCACTTCATTCCTTGTGGAAAATGGTTTCAAAAGAGGTAAGGTTGACCAAACACTCTTCACAAGGAAATCAGGTGAAGCAAACACCCAAGGGCATTTTCATAAATCAAGCTAAGTACACACTAAAGCTGTTAAATAAATTTGGGATGGCTGAAGCAAAACATTTGTCAACTCCAATGGCCACAACCTCGAAGTTAGACAAAGATGAAAATGGTAAAACGGTAGATCCTACACTGTTTCGAGGTATGATCGGATCACTACTGTATCTTACAGCATGCCGCCCTGACATTCAATTCAGTATATGTCTTTGTGCCCGTTTTCAGTCATGCCCTAAATAATCTCATCTAATGGCTGTTAAACGTATTTTTAGATTAATTGGCACAATAGATTTTGGCTTGTGGTACCCATCGGTAGTTCATTTGATTTGATTGCTTACACCGATGCGGATTATGCCGGATGTATTATAGATCGTAAAAGTACTAGTGGGTACTGTCAGTTTTTTGGTGGGTGCCTATTCTCACGGGCCTCCATAAAACAACATTCAATAGCTCTCTCAACAGCCGAGGCAGAATATGTAGCCGCCGGAAGTTGTGGAGCCCAAGTACTTTGGATCAAAAATCAATTGCTTGATTTAGATATTGAAATGAAATGTGTGTCAATCTTGTGTGATAATACCAGTGCAATCAGTTTGTCAAAAAACTCTGTTCAACATTCTAGGACCAAGCATATTGATATTCGTCATCACTTTCTGAGAGATCATGTAGGAAAGGGGGTCTTTGAATTAAATTTCATTGACACACACAATCAGCTAGCCGATATTTTCACAAAACCCTTAAAGCATGATCAATTCAGCAAGATAAGAAGAGAACTTGTGATGTGCAAGGGTGAGAGCATACATGCTTAGGTTTGCACTTAGGATAAGAGTTGCATTTGTAGAAACTCATATGCATCAAGGGTAGGAAAGCATGCATATTGTCTATATTTACTTTAATACCTTGTGTGTTCACATACACTCCTGCATGCTTGAATGTATTTATATATATATATAGCCCTCCTTGAAAAATATTTCTAAGACCAGATATTCCTTGGTTAAATAATTGTGGACTCAGTGATGTCGGACCTAAGGAAACTTCTGAGGGGGAGTTAGAAACTTTTCTCAAATCTCCATCTCTTTCATTCCCTCCAATTCATGACGATTGGTTCAAATCAGAAGGTCGGATGATAGTCCCCCCATATAAAAAAATGAAAAAAATGAATGAAAAAATAGAAAAGAAAAGAAAAAGAAATACAAAATACAAAATTTGGGGTTTTTGGGGCCAACGGTCGACCGCCGCTCCCGTACCGGTCGACCGATGGCGGCAAATCGGCCCGGCCGGACCACATCTGAACCCTTCTTTAAGGGATCCTAAAACCCCTCTCTCTCATTCCAACACTCGCATTCACTCTCCAACGCTTCTCCCCAACCCTAGAACAGCCAAACTCCACCTCCCAAGCCCCTAAACCTCATCATTCCTCCACCCGCACAAGATCCGGCGTGTTCGTCACGATTTCGGGATGAACTCCATTCGGCCGTTCGTGCGTTCGTGGAGTTCCCTCCTAGGTTCCAGTTTGTGGAGAAGGCTTTTGCAAGGCCCTGGAGTGTCCGTTGATCTATCTTCATCTCCCGGGGCGAGGGTCATCTCTTCAAGGGTTTTCCTCCGAGTTTTCTAGTTCGGGATGCCGCCTAGACGGAGCTCTCGATGTTCTGCCCAAGGGGAAGCGAGTGGCCAGAGACGCGAGGCACCGGCTCCTCCCCCACATTGAGCACCTGCACCTCGTCATGCACCTCGGTTGCCTCCTTGTCCCATTATCGACCCTCGACTGGTCGACTTCAATGAGGTGAACGAGCTTTTGCCCGATTTATGTTTTGTCTTTGAGATTCAGCCAGGTTGGACTGATTTCGTCACTAGATATACACGTTATTACCCCAGTCTAGTGCAGCAATTTTATGGGAATTTGATTGCAAGGAATGAGGAATTATTTTCTGTTGTTCAAGGGGTTGACATTCATATTACTCCCGATCTTTTTGAGAGATGCTTAGGAGTTGCGGCTAGAGGAGCCGACATGGTTTTTGGTCATGGGGAGGTTGAGGAAACATTTCTTGCTATGACCAGTTGTGAGTACGTGCGTGGTGTCAGCAATTTAATTAAATTGAATGTGAATCATTTTCCACCACTACAGCGTATATTGCACCATGTGTTTACCTCTCTCATTTATCCAAAGAGTGGCAGCAGAAATGAAGTGATAGAGATTCACAATTTCCTGTTTTACAATATTATGAATGGAATTCAAGTTACCATGGGTCGCCTCATGACGACTCTCATTGGAGTTTGCCGAACCAATTTGCGGCGATCCTTGTCGTATGCATCCCAGTTGACCGGCCTATTCATTCATGTTGGGATCAATTTGGCAAACGAATAGTTCATTTATGTTCAACTAGATGATATCTATAATAAGCATAAGATCTATACAGATATGGGATATTACTATGGTCCCGATGGTGAGTTACGCCGGGATGTGCCTACTTATGGAGAAGAAGTTGATAGTGAAGAAGAGCAGGAACAAGAGCAGCAGCAGGATCAAGGGGATGTCCCCCCTCCAGTTCAGGCCGAGGAGCAGCCTCCTCCACCTCACCTCATCATATGGATTCCGAGATGCCTCCTCCACCATAATTCTATCATAGAGAGTCCTCCACTCAGGAGGCCACATAGCACTCTTGGGTAGATTATGAGACTTTTGACAGGCGGTTTACTGGGCTAGAGACTCGTGTGGACACTTTTGGGGATCAACTTTCTACCCTTGGGGATCGTGTCGACACTATGGGCAAGGTGATTGACACCATGTCAGGTCGCATAGATTCCTTCTCCACTGTTCTGGATACCCTCTCCACTCAAATGGCCACACTCTCCACTCATATGACTAGCCTCACCGACAGCGTTGCTGATTCTAGCCAGGCCTTCCACATCATGAACATGACACTTCTTGGCATGTCGCGCCGTGATGCGGCTCGTGACCTCTCCATTAGCCGTATTCGGGATAGTCTTCAGATTCAAGATCATTCTCTTGAAGACATCCGCCGTCACCTTGGTTACCAGCCTCCTCCTACAGATGCACCATGAGGATTTTTCTCTTGCTTCCTACCTCTAGGATGTTGTACTTTGGTCTTGTGTCACTTGGGTCCCCCTTCGTCTATCCTATCCCCTTTTGATGATGCCAAAGGGGGAGAAGTAGTAGTGCAGGATTCTATATATTTATGTATGTCAGTGTGTGTTTGTGTGTTTGCATGTATGATCATGTGAGGATCATTGTGCCTGCTCTGTGTCTAGAGTCGTGCATTCACTCTCGCATTAATGTACCTTGTAATGAAATGATTAATTGAATGAAACTGGTGTTTGATCTCATATGGTTGGCTCTTGTGTCTCATTTCTTTTCTAATTGGCAAATAAAATGTTGAATGGTTTGTGTTCGCTGGCTTGATGGGATGTGAGTAAAATGCCCTGATTTCGAACATTGATCTCAATTTTTAAACATTGCTTAAAGGCACGCCCATGTATTTAAATACCCTTCCAGTTTTGTCATCATCAAAAGGGGGGAGATTGTTGAGTATATTCATGTGATTTTGATGATAACAAAACCCAGGATGTGTGTTCTATCACGTGCCATGTATTAGCAATCAAGTTCAACTTTCATACGCATTCAAGGCCTAATTTCATCATGCACTGGGTTTAAGTGTTCATACCCTTCCAAATGCATAAATCCTTCTTGGTTCCAAAACTACCCAGGCTAAGCTTAACTCACTCATTTTAATTGGTCATAAACTGATTAGCTCACATATTATGATTTACTATCTAACTCTTTCAAAATGTAGGTTTTTCCAGCCAGCGGTCGACCGCCGGTCAGGGGCCGGTCGACCGGTTTTCCCAACAACGAAAGCCTCATTTCTATAAAATTTCGATCGACCGCCCCCTCATACCGGTCGACCGCCAGTCTCGAAAGCCCTGATTGTTGACTTTGTATTCTCAACGTGGGAAGCCCCTCTTCTTAGATTTGTTTAATCCCAAAGCCACCAAACTTTCCATATTTTGTGGATCTAGTTCATGGCTTGTATTTTGACCATTCAAGAGGTATAAAAAGATCTCCTTGGGGCAAGAAACCTTAATCATCTAAGGAAGCTCTAGGAGGCTATCAAGGGGAGAGAAGAGTGCTACTACTGTAGCCGTGAACAGTGCTCCGGGAAGGAAGTTCTTCATCCATCTTCAAGTGATCTAAGCCACATCTGGAGCAGATCAACCCCAAGCCAAGTGGAGATCAAGCTGTATCCAAACTCTTCTTCATCAACTAAGGGGGAGCTTGAATCTGAAGTGTCTACTTTGTGTTTTCCATTCGATTTCTATTTCAGATTCAAGTGTGTGTTCTTGTAATATCTGAATACCTATGTGTATGTGGATCTACGCAGATCCGTGTGTGTGTGTGTGTGTGTCTATTTCTTCACACTTCTTTGTGATTCGGTGCTTGTACATCTTCGTGGGAGTTCTGAACTCACACGAGTGTGTGTGTGTGCTCTGATCTTGTAACCTTCTACAAGATAGTGTGTGAATCCTCACAGTCGATGAGGGATGGACGTAGGTTGCAGTTGTTACATCCAAACCACCTAAAAATCATGGTCTCCTGTGTGGTTTGCTCTTTATCTTCTACCTCCAATTCTGCTCTTATTGCATCATCTGATTTCTTTGTTTAGATCTAGTTCTATTAACCTTTTTACGGGAGATCTCTGGTATATCAAAAGGTGGTTTCTGATCGATAAGGTTAGTCTTATCGAGAGGAAAATACCTTGTGTGAGAGAATCTTCGAATTCCCGGACTCTGCATGGTACCAAAGAACTGTTGTACGGGTTGATTTAGCCAGATTTATTTTGTAATCCATCAGATCTATACTTTTTTGTTGCTTGCTCTTAATACGTGCTTTAAATCGGGTAAAAGTTTGTTAAAATCTATAATCACCCAATTCTCCCCCCCTCTTGGGTGTCATTGATCGCGGGACTTCAAACACCACCAGGAACGGAGCCTACCGACACTTCTTAGTGCGTTGGAGAGGACGCCCCGTGCCAAACGATGCCTAGATCACACGGAGAGCTCAAGCCTCGAGACCCTTACTCGACGGGGTCGAGTTCCTCCCACCCGAGGAGAATTGGTGCGGACACACGTCGCAATACATGCCGGTGGATGAGGACACGTTGGGGCCCGGTTAGCTCGCGGAGGACGCGGACGCAGCGGCCAAGCCATCATCTTTATTTCACATTTTAGGCCATGTTGGGCCCTATTATAGTCCATGTTGGACAATTGTGTTATTATATGGCAAATGGGCTAAGATAGCTAATGGGCTAGAGTTAATGGGTTTTGGGCCTTAAATGGGCCAAAGGGGTTCAATGTGAAGAAGTTAAGGTGTTTAGTGTGCTAGGTGTGAATGGGATTAAAGGAAGTTGGGCTTGTTGGCTAGGAAGGGGGCGCCCCCCTTTCTTTGGTCCAAGGGGAGGCAGCCACCTACCAAATGTTGACTCCCCTCCCTTAATTTTCTAAGTTAGGTGGCTCCTTGTCCCCCCCTTGGTCTCCCCCTCTCCCCTTGGTCAAGGGGGCGCACCACCTCTCCCTCCCCTCTCTCCCACTCAATTCTTAGCCCCCCTCCCCTTGCTATTCTCTATATAAGCCTATGTATAGTGACATTTGAAAAATTAATGAAGAAGAAAATCAAGAATTGTTATTGGCCCAAGGGCGCCCCTCTCTCCCTCTCCCCTTGTAGCTGTGAAGGTTGCTCTAATCAATGGTGTGAAGCCATATTCTGGGAGTGATTCCCACCTCTACCACCTCCGCTGGATGCGACTTCCAGCCACCGCCGCCGCCGCCTCCGTTCGTGCTGCAGTCGAGCCACCACAACAACATCTCCGAGCTGCTGTCCGGAACCACGAAATCCAGAACAGCAACCTGAAGATCTAGTTGGTCCTCCAAATCCGTGAGTCTGATGATTTTGAAATTTTGAGAGATCATTCCCCTCCTTGTTAGACATCCCCAATTTAAATTTCGTATCAATCCGCCACCGTTTGATATTTTTCCCAATATTTTAGTTCCACCCCTGACAGTCTGCCCATCAGCAGATCTGCGGGATAGTGTGGTGTTGTTGTATTTTTCCTGCCCACTTATTCTTCTCTAAAAATTCCCAAAAAATCATATGTGTTCCTCACATCCCCCTCTTCCACCTATAATTTTCTCAGAGTCTAGATCTACTATCAACCTATCGATCAAAATTCATTTTCAGGCAGAACATGTTATGTCCTGACTATCTGTAAAATGAGTCAGTAAAAAAACCTTGGGAATAGTCATTTTCATTTCTAATCCGTCTACTGGATGGATCTGAAATAATTATATGTTGTACCCCTTTGAGTCCTCTATCCATCGGTACTAATTTTGCCTCGATCCGACACCAGATCTGGGCACAAAAATTCCTTTCGTGGAGGCACGCATTTCTGATCTGAGAACATGCCAGCAAAGCAGTCATCGGATAATTCCAGCAAAAATACGTCGAGATACCTTCGGCGATCGCCGCTCCCGGAGATCGATCGGCAACCCCCCTACAGTGTCCCAGACAGCCACCGCAGCAAGGAGACGCCCGGGCACCGCTATCCCAGCAGCCGGACCCGCCTGCTATCCGCGGGCCCCGCGGAACCGAGCCGGACAAACAGCCCATCTCCGGCCCGAGAGCGTTCCAAATTGCTGCCCGTCAACCCAACCTTGGTATTCCCGGGTTATTGTTGTCACCCTTTACCTCCCTGCATGGAGTGGGCCATACAATCACTAGTGTAATTATTTAATTATTGTGTACCGGGAGTACGAGTCTTGGCCAGGATCGCCTTCCCCACGCCCGGAGCGTGGAGGTATCGTTTCCGCTCCCCACTTCGCATTTGCTTTACTCGTATATATTTTCATATGCCGCTGCATGAGTGATAGGTTAATTAGCTCGTTATATTATTTCAATCACCGCTGCGAGAGAGTGAGCGTGACCCGTCCTATGACTCGATCCGAGCACGCGGAAAAGTCGATACCTGAGACTCATTGTCGATTTCTCAACCGCGCAGATCCACGTGTTTCCCTCGCATAGGGACGTCGTGAGCTAGAGTCCTAGGTTCGCGTCCCGTCCTGCATCAATGCCCCCTGGGATTTCCCGATAGCGGTTAATTTCCACCCGTCTATCCCCCCGAAGCAGGCGACGGTTCCTCTGGAATTGGAGGAGGAGATCAGAGTTCTTCAAGAGAATCGCCGGTCAACCGCCAAGTTGATGACTGCGGTCAATATCGAGGAGTACCCCTCCCGGGCATTGTCGTCTCACGGTAAGAACCTTAGGGTCCCGCGTTGCTACTTTCGGGCCGAGCAGGTGGGCTCTCTTCTGATGTTCTGGCTTCTGCTGCTCAGATTCTAGGCGGACGAATGACGAGGGGGAATAGCCGTCAGAGCAAGAGATCGTCATCCTGGATGAGACGCCTGCTCCGAACGAACCCCAAGCTTCCGGGGACCCTTCCTGCACGCGAGACCGGGGCAAGTAGATTGCTCGGGGAGATGCCTCCGAGCGCCGCGGGGCTAAGCGCAAGGATCCAGGGGAGCGGATGCTCCTGTCTTCGATGAAGGCCCGGACCGCTGAGAAGAAGCGGTTGAAGAAGGCGGGGGTCTCCCATCCGGCCGAGGAGCCCGCTCGTCCGACCGAGGGGCGCGCCCGCTCGATAGAGGAACGTCCAGCCGAGGAAGTCCGCTGCCAGGATCCCTCGCCCGTCGAGCCAGAGGCGGCTGCCACTGATGGGGGAGGTGTTATCGAACCCGACAGTCCGCAGATCGAGGCGGTGGCCTCTCAATTCTCGATCGAAGTTGGTGGGGCACGGGACGAGGTGACATCCCAGTCTGTGCCGAGCGTTGTCATCCCGAAAGTGGGGATGCTCGAGGGAGATGTTTTGGTCCCAGCTCCTCCAGAGAGGGGTCCTCTTCCTTCGGTGGGTGCACCTATCGTCCGGGATTCTCTGTATCAACGGTGCCGATCCTTGGTGCCTTTGTTGAATCGGGAAGAAATCAGACGCGGTCCCCCCTCTCTACTCTTCGAGAGGGTTATGGAGGGCGATCTGATCATGGCCCAACTGGGGGCCGAGATAACTGACTTCTTCGCTCGGCGAGACAATGAAGAGAGGTCCCTTTCTTGGGTTCGTGCTGAGTCTGATCGGAAGATCAGTCAATTGACTTCCGAGCTTGAAGTCTCTCAGCTAGAGGCCACCTCGTTCTGGGCTCAGCTCCGGTCGAGCCAAGAGGAGGCTGGGACACTAGTGGATCAGCTGGCCCAGGCTCGTTATATGGCTGACCTGAAGGGCGAGCTCCTGGAAGAGAAGCGTCAGTCTTAGGTTGAGCGCTCCGAGCAATGGAGGGCCGAGTGGGAGGAGCTTAGCAACTAGGTCCGGGGGGCTGAGCAAATGCGGGAGGAAGCCGAGGTCGCGCGGACTGAGGCTGAGACGAAGCTGTCCGAGATCGAGAGGAAGTTGCTTGAGGTCGAGCAGAGAATAGTCGAGCTTGAGAAGGAGGCTGAGGGAGCCGAGGTGGGGGTGGTCGAATGATACAGATGCTCGGAGGGCTATCATGCAGCTCTTGAGGAGGCTGCCTTCTCGTATTATGAGCCAGGCTACCGTTGGGGGCTGCGGAAGGGATTCGCCCAGGGTTACCATCGAGCGGTCGTTGAGGCCCAACAGTAGGTGACCGACGAGCTTGTCTTTCCCATCGGGCAATGCTATGACTCGGGCGCGGATACCACAGATTCTTCATTTTCGACGTCGAGCGAAGGAGGTAGTGGGGATGCTTGTAGCTCGGTAGAGGGATCGCCAACTCTGGTCACCTCAAGAGGGCATGCAGTCAAGACAGTTCCCACACAAGTGGGGTCAGTGTCTGGACCGACCGTCACCAAGGGTACCGGGGCCAGATCCCTTGGCGCTGAGGATCCCTCAACTATCGATCCTCAAGAAAGGCCGCGGGGCTCTCAGAGTCCCCCTATTTTTATAGACTAGGAGGAATTGTCCCCTTTCTCTCTTCCTTTTTTTTTTGCGTGCAAGGTTGGCCCTTGCGATATGTAATGGCAGTAGTGGTTAATACAGAGTTGACTGTTTCTTACCCCCTTTGGCACGATTTGGCCACTGTATCTGCAGTTGCTAAAAAGGTGAGGCTTTTATTTGCGGATATCTCGTGTGCGACGACTGTCACAGTATTGGCGTCTTTCCGACTTTCCATGCCTTGAATGACTTGCTATTTCGTGCGTCCTAGGGGAGAGGTCATTGGAGGGAGAGCAACTGCCTCTTGCGGGAAGGGTTGCCGCCTTTCACGTTTTTTCGAGGGGAGGATCATTTAAGGCAAGCGTTCTCCCTACCGGCCTATAAGAAAGGTCCCGAAGGGCGCCTCCACTCCCCTACAACGCTTAAGGCTTTTATTGTAGTTCTTCCTCTTTCTCCCTCTTCTGCTCTTCAACCAATTTCTTCCCCCTTCTTTCACTCTTTGGAGGATGCCTTCATCCTTGCTCGCACCACTTGA
The DNA here is from genome assembly GCA_022559845.1 of Amorphophallus konjac. Taxonomy (NCBI): domain Eukaryota; kingdom Viridiplantae; phylum Streptophyta; class Magnoliopsida; order Alismatales; family Araceae; genus Amorphophallus; species Amorphophallus konjac. Next base: position 150,466,590 of record CM040118.1, read on the forward strand.
GGGTGCTTGCTTTCTGTTCGGCTTCCATCCTCCTTTCAAAGAGTTGGCAGACGAGGCCTTCTCTTGTTTTCCTTCCTTTTCTTCCTCTGATACCTCTCTTCTTCTTTTTTTGTTTCTGAGTTTCTCGAGCGAACGAGGTCAGCTGCCCCGTTATCCGAGCCAGTTTCTACACTGGGTAGAGTTAGTGGCTCGGTCTGAGGGTGCCAGCCATGTTCGCGCTGAGTCATCAGCTTGTGTTGTAGTATCAGCGGATGTAATATTTTACTTTTGATATGCACTGTATTGGCTGTAGCCTATCCGATGTATGGAGAGACATTAATGAAAGGAAAATTGTTGCCATTTATTGCTTACATGTCTGTGAAAAGCTCAAAAGTAGAACTTTCGTAATGTTGTTGCATTCCACGTCCGGGGGATAGACGTTCCTTCCATGGTAGACAATCGGTATGCCCCCTTCCCGAGCGTCTCGACCACTCGGTAGGGACCTTCCCAATTAGGGGCCAGCTTCCCCACCGCCTCCAGTGGTCGAGAGGCTTTGGCTTTTCTTAGGATGAAGTCTCCTAGATGGAAAAGTCTGTCCCGGACTCTGGCATTGTAATATCGAGTAAGGCGCCGCTGATATTCCATGGCTCGGATGCTCGCGATCTCTCTTATCTCACTTGCTATATCGAGGTTTTTTAGCAGTTTTTGCTCATTTGCCTCGGGCGAGAAGTTGGTGACTCGAAGAGATGGGCTATCGACCTCCAAAGGAATCACGGCGTCCGTGCCGTACACCAACTGAAAAGGAGTTTCACCGGTGGCGGTTCTTGGAGTATTTCGGTGCGACCATAGTACGCTCGGCAATTCCTCGACCCAATTACCCTTAGCCTTACCGAGCCTGGCCTTAATGCCTTTTAGTATAGTTTTGTTGGCATTTTTGACCAGTCCGTTAGCCTGCGGGTGGGCTACCGAAGTGAATTGGTTGCGAATGTGAAGGTCGGCACATTTGTTCCTGAAGTAATGAGAATCAAATTGCCAATCATTATCGCTCACTATCACTCGGGGGATGCCAAAGCGATAGATGATCGATTTCCACACGAAACTCCACACGAAGGACTCGGTAATCCTAGCAGTGGCTTCGGCTTCAATCCATTTCGTAAAATAATTGATGGCGACGATGACGAACTTCCTCTGGGCTTGGGCCGTGGAAAATGGCCCCAGGATGTCGATCCCCCACCGAGCGAAAGGGTACAGCTCGGTAAGGGTGACGAGCTCCGAGGTAGGTTGATGGACCAGGTGGTCGAAACGTTGGCATCGGTCGCACCTTCGTACGTAGGCCAAGCAGTCGCGTTGGAGAGTGGGCCACCAGTAGCCTTGCCACAACAAGATCTTGGTGAGCGCTCTTCCTTCTTGATGTGCACCGTAGATGCCTTCGTGGACCTCTTGGATTGCTCAGTCAGCTTCTTCGATACCGAGGCACTTGAGGAGGGGTCCGGAGAAAGACCTTCGGCATAAGGCATCGTCCAAGATGACGAAGCGTCGAGCTTGGTACTTCAATCTTCGAGCGTCCCTGTTGGATATAGTGGAATGTCAATCTAGAGGGGGAGGGGGTGAATAGGTTGACCCTTTTAAAAATTGATAGAGCAATATCAACCAATTCTTTGAGTAAGCTATTTCTAAATAAGAATGCAGAATGAGATAATGAAGCAGTCGGACCTATTCAAGCATCTAGCGACACACAAACCACACAGAGGAGAGCAAACCACAGATGAACACTAGGTTTTTAAGGTGGTTCGGTCTCCCTATGGAAACCTACGTCCACCCCTCACTGAATCAGTGAGGATTCCTGCTGAGCCTTATAGCTTAGCTAAATAGAGGAACAATTCCTCACAACCGTTGAGCCCTACAGCTTTACATAAAAGAGGAACCAGTCCTCTTACCTGCTGACAAACAGCTTATGAACGAAACTCCAAACCCCTTGATCCAAGCATAGCCCGCTTGATCAAGAAACATGTTGGGTCCCACAGTGTAGTGGCACGGATCTAGAGGGGGGTGAATAGATCCCTCTCTAAAAATTATAGCCAATTAAAAAGACTTGAAGGCTTCTCAATCAAACCTCACCGAACATGCAAGTGACAAGATCACACATGGAGAGATGTCAATTTGAACTAGCAGTATACGTTAACAAATTTAGCATCAATGTGCAAGATAATCAATAATCCATCATGTGAATGGTGGTAGAAGATAAGGAACAAACACTCAACCAATCACACATGCACAAGCATTTTTTAGGTGGTTCGAGACCACGACGGGTACCTACGTCCACCCCGCACCACCTCGGTGAGGCTTCACTAAAACGCTACACGAGGTAGCACACGAGGACGAACCCCAATACACCACACGCTGCTCGATGGCAGCAAACCACACACACACGAGCTCGACGCTCAACACGCTGCAGAGCAGCACAGACATGAGGGCGAACCCTCAACACGGTGCTCAGCACCACACACACACACCATGACGGGGACGCACCCCAACAATGATTACACACTCGGAGACCCCGCTCCGAACACATACACATTATTCCTCGATTTAAAAGATGAACTCATATATACATTGTAAGCTCAATGGACATAAACAAGCATGAATAACTCCAAACTATGATGAATATAGAGTTGAGGAAACTCCTGGTCATCAATGATGAGGCTTGGTTCCTTGATGACTTCCACGGATGAGCGGATTGCAGAAGATGTCTTCACGAAGCTCCTTCGGTTCAGATCGGAAGAAAGGACGCAGGTGCTTCAATCCCCTTTCACTTCTTTTGACTCACCACCAAGTCCATGGATGATGGAGAGATGGCTCAGCCGTCGTTCTTCAACCCAATGGCTTCTAGAAGGTGGAGGATGATCGTCTTCAACCTTGAATCGAGCTAGCACGACATGGGAAGAAGCTTCAACACCGCTCCGGCTGCTCTTCCTGCAAAACCCCAAAAAAACATATATCATTCGATGCTTTTTCTCTCCTTGAATGGAAACCCTATCTCATGTGATAAATACCCCAAGGGAATGGAGGCCTACGTGGAGGATAATATCCCTCAAGGGCCAATCACAGACGGGCACAAAAAGAGGGGATCGAGCTAGGGCACCGGCCGCCGCGTGAACCGGCATATTTTCCTGTCGTAGGAAAGTGTCGACCCTTAAGGTGGACACTCGCAATCAGGCAAGACAGAATAAAGGCCGAAACAGCACCCAGCGAAGAAAGTGTCGACCCATGGGGTCGACACTTTCTGCCAGTGACAAAGAAACAAGCCATGGCAGAAAGACCTGGAATAAGTGTCGACCTTGTGGGTCGACACTTATGTCCTGGATTCTGAAAAACAAACCCAGACAGAACCGAGCGATAAAAAGGTCGACCCTTTGGGTCGACTTTTTATCCCCAGCTTCGAAGACATATGAGGGTCGGCTGAAAACAGCATCCCTTGGACAAAGTGTCGACCCATGGGGTTGACACTTTTCCTGACATAACAAGCTATGAGAAAACACACAATGGGGTAACACTAAAATCATGAGGCATCAAAGATAACTACATGATGGAAGAAATTAAGTGACTCTACCGCTATTATCACCAATAAACCAAGTAGAAATAGATATGGAGTTACCTTGGGGTATGTTAATCCAAAGAACACACGAATTCGCCTTCAACCAACCAAACAAAATAACTTACCATTTTGTTGGTCCATATGCCTGTAAAGATCCACTTGGAAGATATCCAATGTGGTCTATATGTTCATTCCATTCTATACACCTGTCACATTATATATTGGAAGTTAGTCTTCCACATCATTCAAGCTCTACAAATTGAAATCTGTCTTCATGATTCACTCAATTTCACACTTGAGACCCTACACAACCGTTAAGTGAATTAAATGAATCAACCGTAAACTAAATCAACCAAAAGCACAGTAAAGTGATTCCATGAATTGGTTTGAATCACTTCCTGTCTTCATCTCTCCCTGTGCAACATGCAAGGCAATGTCAATCTAATTCTGCACATAATTCATGAATTTAAAAGGCATCTCATTCAACAATTGCAAAGATATGGAAATGAACTCCATAAAGTCATGAAGAGATTAAAGCATATCATTCCTCATCCACAAATCACATATGCATTTAATTACATGGAACCCAATCTCATGGTATTTAGTTCATCATCAAAATTCCTTAATACATGGTTATGCACGGGGTTCAACAATCTCCCCCTTTTTGATGATGACAAATACTATGTGCAATTTGACAGATTAGAATTGACAGATAAAAAATGTTTCAAGGAATTTCAACTCACATCTAGCAATCTAGACATGAGACCATGCTTAACAAACCAATAACTCTCATCCTCAAAGTGCAGTTCTTTGAACACAATCAAGGATATGATGCATTTTAACCATGAATTAAGATATCAATAGCCATCCATCAACGGGATATATTCATTCCATCATAGATGATCATTCCACAAAATAACCACACATTCATAAAATATGACATTCACAAGATAACTCATTAATTCAGCATTGTCCAACAGCCATCCACAAATACTGTCCATATTTGGACAACCATGTCCACATGCCATAAACAAACACCATAATAAAGTTCTCCACAAAGTTAAACACAAGACACAAACTATCCTCATGACAAGACATGCAACCAAACACAAGAACAAAATATCCACCATAACAGATAGCAGATAGCCCCAAGTCATCTCCCCCTTTGTCATCAACAAAAAGGAGTGGGAAGGGGGAAGAGGTCAATCAGTTTGGTCATGAGAAGCAGGGTACATGAGATCTAGGCCTCAAAGAGAGTCAGGAGGCGTGCGAGGATGCCGGAGAAAATCAGAGAGATCGTCAAACTTGGAGTTTTGAATGCCAATAGCGGCATGTAGAGAATCAATAGAGTCAGCCATAGCAGCAAACTTCTGAAGATAAGTATCATGATGAAGCTTGAGTTCTTTGACTTCCCGTGTGAGGGCATCCACTGATTCTTTGACATTGCAAACTTCATCAGCTAATTCGTCAAATTTGGTGTTCATTGATGTATCTGCTGAAGATGTAGCCTGTGACACTCTGGTTCTGGCAGTTCTGCTGATGGGTTCTTCATGATCTTCACCTTCACTCTGCTCAGACCCTGCTGCCTGGGCTTTACCTTTCTGTGACGGAAGTGTGTGAACAAGAACACCATTCTTCAATTCATATCCCATGTTGTTGCAGATGGATGGGATAGTATAGATGTCGGCATCCTTAATTGGATGACTGACCTGCTGACTCAAGTCAATATGCAAGGACTGAAACATTGGTGTTAAAGCAGCTCCATAAGGTAAATTCCGGTTCTTGGACTTCCTGCAGCTGGTTATGTACTCCATCATCACCTTTTGGAAGTTAACCGGTTCTCCACTCATGATATGTACAAATAGGAATTTGTGCATGTCAGTTACTTGTTCCCTAGACCCTGATCTTGGCAATAGAATAGTGGTCATCATGTGATGCAGAATTCTCTGAAGGGATGGGAATTCATTTGCATTGAGCTTCGGTACACACCCTGGTGTTGCTACCTTATCCGTCATTAGTTCATATGCAAGTTCTTCAGAATAAATGGCTTCTTCATAAATCACCCCACTATCCCAAGGCAAATTCAGGGCTTTTCCTATCAATTGAGGAGTTAAAGGAACAGAACGCCCATTTATCTCAGTGTACAGTTCATCATTTTTGACAACCATATTTGCATAGAATTGATGAACTAGGGAATGATAAACTCTCCGGTGATCTGACATGAAGGAAATTAAATTTGACTGCTTCCTTAAGAGTTCGACTAACCTTGGCAGATTCTTTTCTATGCTCCTGAAATCAACCGCACGAGGGAGCTGAAGTCCCGCGATCAATGACACCCAAGAGGGGGGTGAATTGGGTGTTTACCAATTTTAAAGAAAACTATTAGCTTTTTACAAAATATGTGATAAACGATAATTAGCAATAGAAAACTGATTAACCAATTCTCTCAAACTCACCGATCCCACACGACCAAACAACGAAAACAATCAAACCACACAAAAACACACAATGCACAACAGTTTTTAAGGTGGTTCGGATGTAACGACGGCAATCCTACGTCCACCCCTCACCAAACCCGGTGAGGCTTCACTCGGGGATAAATCCCCAAACGGAGACGACGCTCCAACCACACACGCAGGATGACACCTGCACACACACACGGGGACGCGCCCCAATACACACACACACTGAGACAATGTCTCCAACATGATCCGACAACCGGATCACAACAAACGCTGCGACAAAAGTAGCACTCCACACACAAATACTATGATCTGAATAAAACCACACAACACACATAGGTCTAAGAAGACCTACGCACACAAGAATCAAAAACAACACACACACACGACCACGGATCCAACATGATCCACACACACACAGATTCTTCAGTTTATGATGAACACAAATACAATACCCAAAACATAAATATGATGAGGCTTAGTTTAGAAAACTCCTGTTTTGGGTTCCCCTTGAATGCATGTTACGGATCTTGAACATATCTTCAATCTTCACATGAACACCTCCTCTTGATCTCTACTTGAATCCCCTTGGATGGCTTACTTGCTTGCTTGCTTGCTTCTCCTCTTGATTGGAAGTTCCTTGGCTTCAAATGGTGCTTGATGGTCTCCCCTTGATCTCTCTTTGTTGGTTGCTTGCTCCTTCAATTCATTGGAAGTTGATGGCTTCAAATGGACCTTGAATCTTCAGCTCCTTGAATCACCTTCCTTGAATCCTCTTTGAGTTGATGAAGGGGATGATGGATGCAGCTTGAACCTTGATTATTTCTCCACCCTCTTGGAGGTAGATAGCTTCAGATCTAACCTTGAAACACCTTGGAATGGATGAAGAAATCTGGCTCGAAGCACTGTTCACGCAGGTGCTACAGTACCCGTGGATCTCCTCCTTCAGCCACACTTGTTCTCCCTTGATCCCCCTTGGAGCATTAGGGTTTCTAACCCCTCTTGTGTATGTTTTATAATCCTTGGAATGGTCCTTGGACACTCCCAGACCAGATCCACAATTTGTGGCAGGTTTGGTGCCTTTTGGATTAAAGAAATCCAAGAGAAATGGCTTTTCTCGAAATGATAAAAAGTCAACAATTGTTGGCAGCTCGGGGCTGGCGGTCGACCTGCAGAGTCCAGCGGTCGACCGCCAGGGGCCGTCCTGTAGCCATTTGGCTGCTGGGAAAATAAGTCGACTGCTAGCTCCTGGCGGTCGACCGCCAGGTTCACAGATTCCCATATTTCAGTTCTGTTATTTTAGGTCGACCGCCAAGGGTCCACAGGTCGGCCGCCAATCTCCGATCCTGCAAAAGTCAAGTGTTAGCTCACTTGAAACTATCCATTTGTTCGATGATTGAAATGGGCTTGTGTTATAGTTAATTACAAGTTGGTTTATACTCGAATTAACACATGGAAGGATTCATTAACACAAATTTGACATGGGGTAAAAATTGATGGTTTAAAACATGAAGCTTCAACAAGGTGAGTATCTTACCAAAGTCTCTTGACAGTAAATGATATATATCACATGTTTTGAATTACAGAGGAGCAGGGTGCTTATTCACACGTTTGGTTTACCAGGTGACTACCATGAGTTTGATCCTGCAAGTAAAATAGTCAGGGTTAATATCATGCTTGTTCATATTAAAGAGGTTATGAAACCTCTTGCCTTTTGCAAACCCAACATAAACAACAAGATGAATGAACACAATCATCAAGAACATGTGTAATCAACCACAGGTTTAGTTATCATCATTAAAGCACACATTAAGTTTAGTTATCATCAAAACCATAACTTAACAAACACAACAGTCATCAAAACCATAACTCAACAATCTCACCCTTTTTGATGATGACAAACTTATTGATGATGACAAACTTAATGATGATATACAATGGAATGGCACAGATGTTCTTCTTAGTTCTTCTCCCCCTGTCACACACAATCATCAATTTCTCTCCCCCTTTGACATAAGCAAAAGGTGGGATAATGCAGCACTTTCTCCCCCTGTGACATGATCAACAATATCAACAAGCTGGAAGAATCCAAATGAGGAAGAACAAGCTTATCTCCCTTTGAAGTATCAAAATCCCATCTTATTAAAGCAGAAGAAGCAAGGGCAAATCATGGAGGAGCAAATCACACGATTCCAATCAGATGAGATCAATTGGTGATTAGTTTCACAATTCAACATGATACCCTCCAAAGCAAATTCAATCAAGCATGTATTGATACCAATTGAATGGAATGATTGGCCTCAAGGATGGGAGCCAGTGGAGATGTTCACAAGATGAGGTGTTCAGCAGGATAGCATATCAAAAGATTTTTGTTTATTTTCAATTTTTGATTTTTATATTTTCTGAAAATGCATAAGAACTCAACGCAAGCATGTGATGACACTATGAATGCAAGCATGATACCAATGGAATGCAAGCATGATACATATGGCAAGTATAAACAAATTGAAGTCCAAATTTGTGGAATTTTCAGTGATTGACAAATTTTTGAATTTCTTATGAAATGCATGAGGCTATATACATACAACTGATGACACATGATGAACAATGCAACCATTCAGATACGTATATATAGACATGCAAGCATATCTCCCCTTTAGTAATTGAAGAAGGGAATGGGTATAAGAAGGATGCAAGAGAGTCATGATAATCGGAATGTACATGTGTAGCACATGGGAGATTATGCAATCATATAGGAGATACATGCAATTTCTAAAGCAGTCAATTAATTTTCTGAATCCATAATGAAGCAAATTTCCAGATGTTGAAGTGAGTAACATGAAAAACGATAGTTGCAATATGGATATTCAGATTTTTAGATCAACACAAGGAGATATTTTACAGACTGCACTTCAATTTTGAGAACAGCGTATTGGAGGCTACGCTCTACCACAATGAGTTTTCACCATCATTTTTTTTAACTCAACCAGTATCACATGATAGGCAGAATTTTTTTAAGAGTGATCAGGTTCAAAATGATTCATTTTTACGCGAGTAGACGCATGGAGATCATGCCAGAATCCCCGGTTACTCAGAATACTGAACCATCTCACTTCATTTTGAACAGAGGTACTAGTCCACACTTTTCAGATATGAATCACATCACGTCTCAGGTGACATGTGCCCAGTTTACTCAGTGAGACAAAGCATTGCTCTGTAATTTATTTACCTTAGAGATTTTTCAATAAAGATAGGTAGGTAACTTTTTCCTCAATTGTCTCTTCTACATACATGCAGCAAGTTGAACATCTCAAGAGTGTTGAAAAGAAATTCATATATCCTTATCTTTAACACTCATTTTCACATTTTGTGCATGAAGTGTGTGAATTTGATTCAGCATGTATACCGAAAATATCACGAACACATAACTAGGCAGCTCCCCCTAAATAGATGCACTTATAAAATATAAACTCCCCAGAGTGTACGACAAGAAACACTCCAACAATGACTCAAATGCAGCATTATTTATCAAGAGGACATAAGGCCATAGAAGTGCCAAGGAATGAGGGTGAATAGCATATAATATCAAGCAAGCACACAAGGGGAATGTATGCAACATGCAATGTAAACATGCAACTGATACCAATCAAAAGGATACCAATTGAACGAACTGAATGCGACTAATGCATGAGTTCTAGTGCAATGCAATCCTTGATCATATAATAATCAGATGTAACATGCCAAGATAGAATGCAATGTGGTGTAAAACTTCTGGTACAAATTGAGTGAGCTAACTGCACTTAATGTATGAATTCTAATGCATGCAGTTTATTCTTATATGAGAATGGAATGCAAGATGAAAAATGACACTACATACAAGAGTGCAAATCAGATTGGAAAGATGAGCATGGGACAATTTTCATCACAAGTGGCTTATATACAAAGGGAAGCCATTTATTGTCAAAAGTTGTTAAGAGCAGATTTTCAAGGGTTTTGAAAACATTCACAAGCCATTCAGGAGTTGACATTTCCATTGCAGAACTCTTCACTTCAACAAGGATCAATTTTAGAAATTTTGAAGGAATTCATCATGAGCATGTTGCATGTTCCAATTGGAGTTCACTCAGTCAATACTGATTTCAACTTGTTTAACTAGCAAGACCCCCTTTGACAAAGACATGAATCTTAGAAAAAAATTTAGTGAAAGTACAATGTTTCTCTTATGACATGGGGCTAGCTGACAAGGAGCAAATAAAAGCATCAGAAAAATTATTTCAAGGCCAAACAATCAATTTCTTCCAGTTCTGGTACAAGGCGGAGAACTTTGGTCCAAAGACCAACTCACGGATAGTGAGAGTTTCCAGGTGAAGATAATCCGTCTTTTCACTACTCAGTATTTGATATACCAGATACTCAATTAAGCTTAAATGTGCTCAAGCAATCAGATTGAAGGATGTTCAAAGGTCAACATAAAGTTCAAGATTTTCAGTTTCAATTAACCAATAAACAAGTGAGTCACGGCAGAATGGAGGAGCAATCATTTCAGGTATGTAGAAATAATACATGTCATCAGAATAACATCACAAAGTCCCATAGACTAATGCATGAATTTCCATTTCCATAGCAAGAGGGTGAATTACCTTAATTCAGAAGATAATACCGTAGGCCCTCAAGCACAAAAATCACCAACCTCATGAAGGTTAGTATTTTAGATTTATGTTTCATTACCTTGGCCTTGAGAATCCATTTTCTCCCAAGCCTTTCACCTGCAATCCAAAGAAGAGTGAAACTCAGTTTACTCATGAGAGTATTTTAAAATCTCCTTGCACAGTCCCTGCAAAATCTTCACAAAAGGCATTATTAGTAGCTCAGAAATGATTACATCCACATGTACTTGAACCACTAAGAAGTCTTTTACCTGATTTGCCTTGTGAGAGGTGGTTGGTCAACCTTACCTATTGAACCCATTCTTGATCAAAAGATGCGGGCTTTTCATACCATGCCTTGTGTACTTGCTTCAACATGTACAAGACTTTCACCACCTTGTACTTGAGTCGATCATGGAGGTTGTTCTACACAAAGTAGCCATTCTTCTTGTAGCAACTTGAGAGGATTCTCATCATTTTCATCCTTGCAAGGTATTCTTTCAGTTGATTTAAGCTCGGTCATGACTCGCCCATCATCATTTGAATTTTGTGTGTGTAATCTGTATCCAAAGACAGAAAGATTTAAGTTGTTAATTTTGATTCAAATTTATTGACAATGGCATGATAAATTATTTTAACAACCAACATCCCCTAGACAGCTCTAGATGCAATGCATGACTCATGCATGAACCTAAACATTAAGCCCATATGACGAAAGTGGTTGCTCCCCCTTAGTGTGTACATGAATGCAAGATATTCAGTAACAATCTAATGCCATATGCAGCCTATAACTAATTGACTCATAGTACCAGGCGGAGAACTTAGATCCGAAGATCACCTCACGCGTAGTGATAGCTTTCAGACAGGCGAAACCTGCCCTTCCACATGTCACCATTTGATATACTATGTAGTCGAGGATGATGTAGGTAGAAGGATTGCTATGCATTATGACGTGAATTCACAATGTTCAACTTATGCATGACAGAGTATGAAGGTGTATACAAACTCAATATATGTAGTGAAATCATGATATGACGAATCTTCAAGCTCTCCTATAACAAGATGTTACATGACAAGTGATATATGCACAAATATGCAAACAACCATGAATGGAATGCATGTACGGACATATGCAAGACTACATGACTATAGGACTCAAAATGAATCAAAACCTTACACAATCATTGGAGAGAGTAGGAGAGATATCACCTGAATGCTCAGATTCAATTTTTTTCATTTTTCTTCCAACTTGACTTATGCCACTTGACCCGTGTGCCTTACCTTCTTGATGAAAATAGATTTCATGCTTTACATTCCCAAGGCACACCTGCAAAACAGATTTCTCATTTGACATTCTTAGGTACCCAACTCCTTTTGGGTCCTTGTGGGTTAGCAGCAACATGGGAATGTGGTTTCCAACTTTTGACAACATTCAAATCATCATTTTTCTTTACAAAACAAGCATGCTTAACATTCCTAGATTGACCAAAGTGATGGTAGAGGGCACGTGGCATCATATTCTTCCTTCTCATGGAATCTACTGATTTGTGTGCGTGAGCATGATGTGTTGAGTGTGAGTTCTTTCTCTTCTACAAGAACCAACAATGTGAAGTTGTATGACCCCATTTACCACAATGATTACAATGCATGGGAGATTTTGTGGTGAAAGCTTTCTTTACATTTTTCAAAACAGCTTGGTTTCCACATGCTTTCAAGTCATCATTCTTCATAGTGAAACAATCATGCATAAGATGTCCAGATTTACCACAGTAGAAGTATAAGAGTTTCTTTCTATGTGGTTGTGTGTGTGTGGCAGAAGTATGGTTAACATGCATGGAAGTGCTAGCGGTATTTTTAGATTTTTGATGCAAATTGATTTTCTGTATGGATTCATGTGTGTGTGCAACATGATTTTTCTTTTTCAGATTTTCATTTGATCTTTTTATTGTCTGTGAAGAAGATTGATTTGAGGACCCATTCGATGTGCTGGCTATGTTTGAACTGTGCACAAAAGATGTATAAACTTTATTTTCAAACTTCTTTTTGTTCACAGGATTAAAATCCAGCCCTTCCCTTTGAAAATTCACTTTCGTCCCCAACAATTTATCCAAGTTTTCTTGACTATTTACAAATCTAGACAATGAATCATTCAAGTCAAGAATTTCAAATTGAAGAGATGAAATTTATAATTCAGAATTGGCAAGTTCATCTTCACAAGTAGAAAGACTAATATTCAACATGGCATTGGTAGTCTTAAGGCATTCTACTTCTTGCCTGAATTCATCCACATTTTCACATTCTCTAACAATCACATATTTTCCTTTTTCAAGAGTCAACAATCTTTCAGAAATGGCCTTGTTCAATTCCTTCAGTTTCTCATTTTCTTTAACAAGCTCTTCATCATGAATCAGTTCATTTATCAAGGTTTGATCATCGGCCATAGAATTCAGTTTTGCGGTCAACTCCTTATTTTCATTTCGTAAGGAACATATTTGATCTTTGTGAAATTCAATGTCAAACACATGAGCCTCAATCATTTCCTCTAGATGTAAGCATTTTTTACAAGAGGAATTACACTTATTTTGTTCAGCATCCTTTTTCAATTTTTTGTTTTCAGATTTTAGCTTCTTGAATTTTTCAGCAAGATCATCATATGCAATCAACAAATCTTCATAACTAACTTCATCTTCATTATCGAAATCAGAATTTACCTTTGAGCTTGATTCAATTTGTTGATCACTCCCTTGATCGCTCGTACCTGCCACAAGACATTGATTTTCATGCTCTTCCTAGACTTTCGTCAAGCCATCCAAGATATCCTTTGCGGACCTGCAATGGGAGATAAAAGGAAACTGATTAGAATTGACTGCAGCAATAAGTAATTTTAGAGTCAAATAATTTTGATCATGTTTAAGTTTTTGATTTGCAGTCTAGACATTTTTATCTTTAGGCAATTCATAAGGACCATGTGAAATAAGCTTCCATAGCTTAGGGTCGTATGAATTGACTAGACTACACATCCTTCCTAACCACAAATCAAAATTGTGACCATCAAACACCGGTGGAGAATTCAAAGTGTACATAATGGTGGTCATTGATCTGGATCACTCTAGATCGTTAGATCTATGAAATTAGAGCCTTGGCTCTGATACCAATTGAAGTCCCGCGATCAATGACACCCAATTTAGGCCCATTTCTCTTTGTAACTTTGTTTACAAAACAATCTCTAAGGTCATCTCTAACAGAGTTAAGGTTGTCCTTCCGAAGCTCATCAGCAGGAACCAGTCTGCATTTATTAAGGGAAGGAGTATACACCATAATGTCCTCCTTGCCAATGATATAGTTAGAGACCTGCATTCTAAGTCTAAAGGAAACCTTATTTGTCTGAAGGTTGATCTTAAGAAGGCTTTTGACTCAGTAAACAGAAGGTATCTCTATTATCTGATGAGTAGAATGGGTTTTCCTACAGCTTGTATCAACTGGATTTCAACTTGCTTAGAAGGGCCGGCCTTTTCTGTTTTGTTAAATGGTTCTCCTCATGGATTCTTCAATAGCACTAATGGGATTAGGCAAGGAGAGCCTTTATCTCCTTACTTATTCACCATTGTTATGGAAGGGCTCACTTCTATGCTGGATGACAAGGTTTCAAATGGAGATATTAAATGCCCCAGGGCTGGAAACTTGAAGATTTCTCATGTCCTCTTTGCTGATGATCTGATTCTATTTTTGAAGAATGACACTCAGACAATTAACCAAGTGGGTCTTCTACTTCATCAATTTGCTAAGATGTCAGGGCTTAATCTGAATCCTAATAAAAGTAAGGCATATTTAGGGGCCTGTATTCAGAATCATCATGCTGTTATTAATCAATTGGGAGTTAGTCAAGGTGCTCTTCTTGTTCCTTACCTTGGATTGCCTTTAATCTCCAAAGCTATCAACAAGAATAACTGCCTCCCTATTATTGAGAAGATCAAGAGAAGAATTGACTCCTGGAAAAACAGATTGCTTTCAAGAGCTGGTAGGCTAGAATTGGTGAAATCAGTCTTATCCTCATATTCTAATTATTGGGCAGCAGCTTTCTCTTTGCCAGCTGGGTTAACCGATGAGAATGATAAACTTTTAAGGAACTTCTACTGGTCGGGACATTCTTCAAAATCACCCTCACATATGGTCTCCTGGAATCAAATCTGCAAACCAAAATCTAAGGGGGGACTGGGCCTTAAAAATCTGAAAGAATGGAATAGAGCTAGTTCTTGCATGTTGTTGTGGGAGATTCTTCAGAAAAAAGACTCTCTTTGGTTCGAATGGGTTAAGAACAAGTATCTTCATAAGAAAAATATCTGGGACTTCCAATTGAAGTCTTATTACTCTTCAGCATGGAAGGGGATTCTGCATGCAAGAAGCCTAATCAGGGAACACATCACATTTCAAATTTCTAATGGCCGAGACACTAATCTATGGTCTGATCCTTGGATTAATGGATGCAGTATCAATCAACTTTATGGTGATTATATCAAAGAAGACCTTGATCTTCCCAAAGATGCTAAAGTGGAGAGTCTTATTTCTGGAAATAATTGGTGTCTTCCTGCTGCTTAGTCCAGTGAAATGCTGGAACTATGGGACAGAATTAAATCCATTCCAATCTACAACAGTGGCCGAGATGTCATCAAATGGACTCATCCTGTGCATGTTCTCAAGACCAGCAATATATGGGAAGTAACAAGGGAAAAGGGCCAAACTATGCTGATTCATGAGTGGATATGGAAAAACCCTACTGCTCAGATGGCATCACACTACACTTGGCAAGCTACTCTCCTTAAGTTGCCAACTGCAGATATTCTTCAGTCCAAGGGTTTTTGTCTACCCAGCATATGTGTCTTTTGTAGGAATGCAAGTGAAACACAAGAACATCTCTTCTTTGAATGCCCTTATTCAAATTGGATTTGGACAAGCATTCTGCTTCGGTTTGATCTCCACAGGGATCCTCTAACAGGTATCCATCAGGAAATTGTGAAGTTACAGCAGGAATTCAAAGGATTCACTCCTTTGGTCAAGCTAATTAGGATCCTTCTTCGATTCACCATTTGGAAGATTTGGAGGGAAAGATGTTTAAGGATTTTTGAAGACATATCTACCACATCAAGAATAAAGTTGTTCTTAGAAATAATTGAGGACTCGAGAAGCTGTTTAGAATTCTTTGGGCTAAATAGCTTATCTAAGAGATAGAAAGAAATCTTCAGGAAGTTTAATTTTTTAGTTTAATCAACCTTCAGAGTCCGCAGTCTGTGTGGTCCGAAGGTTATCATTCACATTGCTAGCTAGTCTAGCAATTTCCTGATGTACAATTTTTTGCAACTTTAATATAATACACATTACTTACCAAAAAAAAAAGAGGGGGGTGAATTGGGTGTTTACCAATTTTAAAAAAAACTATTAGCTTTTTACAAAATATGTGATAAACGATAATTAGCAATAGAAAACTGATTAACCAATTCTCTCAAACTCACCGATCCCACACGACCAAACAACGAAAACAATCAAACCACACAAAAACACACAATGCACAACAGTTTTTAAGGTGGTTCGGATGCAACGACAGCAATCCTACGTCCACCCCTCACCAAATCCGGTGAGGCTTCACTCGGGGATAAATCCCCAAACGGAGACGACGCTCCAACCACACACGCAGGACGACACCTGCACACACACACGGGGATGTGCCCCAACACACACACACACACGAAGGTAATGTCTCCAACACGATCCGAGAAAAGCAGCACTCCACACACAAATACTATGATCTGAATAAAACCACACAACACACATAGGTCTAAGAAGACCTACGCACACAAGAATCAAAAACAACACACACACACGACCACGGATCCAACACGATCCACACACACACAGATTCTTCAGTTTATGATGAACACAAATACAATACCCAAAACATAAATATGATGAGGCTTAGTTTAGAAAACTCCTGTTTTGAGTTCCCCTTGAATGCATGTTACGGATCTTGAACATATCTTCAATCTTCACTTGAACACCTCCTCTTGATCTCCACTTGAATCCCCTTGGATGGCTTACTTGCTTGCTTGCTTGCTTCTCCTCTTGATTGGAAGTTCCTTGGCTTCAAATGGTGCTTGATGGTCTCCCCTTAATCTCTCTTTGTTGGTTGCTTGCTCCTTCAATTCATTGGAAGTTGATGGCTTCAAATGGACCTTGAATCTTTAGCTCGTTGAATCACCTTCCTTGAATCCTCTTTGAGTTGATGAAGGGGATGATGGATGCAGCTTGAACCTTGATTATTTCTCCACCCTCTTGGAGGTAGATAGCTTCAGATCTAACCTTGAAACACCTTGGAATGGATGAAGAAATCTGGCTCGAAGCACTGTTCATGCAGGTGCTACAGTACCCGTGGATCTCCTCCTTCAGCCACACTTGTTCTCCCTTGATCCCCCTTGGAGCATTAGGGTTTCTAACCCCTCTTGTGTATGTTTTATAATCCTTGGAATGGTCCTTGGACACTCCCATACCAGATCCACAATTTGTGGCAGGTTTGGTGCCTTTTGGATTAAAGAAATCCAAGAGAAATGGCTTTTCTCGAAATGATAAAAAGTCAACAATTGTTGGCAGCTCGGGGCTGGCGGTCGACCTGCAGAGTCCAGCGGTCGACCGCCAGGGGCCGTCCTGTAGCCATTTGGCTGCTGGGAAAATAGGTCGATCGCTAGCTCCTGGTGGTCGACCGCCAGGTTCACAGATTCCCAGCTTTCAGTTCTGTTATTTTAGGTCGACCGCCAAGGGTACACAGGTCGACCGCCAATCTCCGATCCTGCAAAAGTCAAGTGTTAGCTCACTTGAAGCTATCCATTTGTTCGATGATTGAAATGGGCTTGTGTTATAGTTAATTACAAGTTGGTTTATACTCGAATTAACACATGGAAGGATTCATTAACACAAATTTGACATGGGGTAAAAATTGATGGTTTAAAACATGAAGCTTCAACAAGGTGAGTATCTTACCAAAGTCTCTTGACAGTAAATGATATATATCACCTGTTTTGAATTGCAGAGGAGCAGGGTGCTTATTCACACGTTTGGTTTACCAGGTGGCTACCATGAGTTTGATCCTGCAAGCAAAATAGTCAGGGTTAATACCATGCTTGTTCATATTAAAGAGGTTATGAAACCTCTTGTCTCTTGCAAACCCAACATAAACAACAAGATGAATGAACACAATCATCAAGAACATGTGTAATCAACCACAGGTTTAGTTATCATCATTAAAGCACACATTAAGTTTAGTTATCATCAAAACCATAACTTAACAAACACAACAGTCATCAAAACCATAACTCAACCGGCGCAACACTTTCCTTTCAGCCAACATCTTCGTCTCAGAGGCTCTTTTCCTTCTTTCAACCTAGGCTTCCTTGTCTTTACGCCTTAGCTCAGTTTGGATGCGGGCTTCTTCTCGTTCTAGCACAGACCTTTTCTTGGGTGCCATGGATGCAGTTCGTATGGCTTCAAAGCAAACAAAAAGGAGGACTGTGATGCATCTTGGGAGCTTTGAATGGCTGGTCTTCACCCCATGAACAGCAACAACTCCAAAAGAATGAGCTTGGAAGGAGGATGCCGCGATAGCCTCAAGAGGAAGAAAGGGGGTGAACGCCGCCGCTCGCCGGAGGAAGCCCTTGGAAGAGATGGCGATGGAGGGACTGCGGAGGGCGCCGCGATGGCTTCAAGTAGAAGAGGGAGGTGGTGTGGACAGAGAGGAACGGGGGGTGGAGAAAGAAATGTCGACTGCGGAGTTGGGAGTCGCGGACGAAGGTTAGGGCAGGAGGAGTGGGTGGTGAATGGGTTTTAGAGGTGGAGAAGGGGTTTTAGGTTCGATG
Organism: Amorphophallus konjac; assembly: GCA_022559845.1. Classification (NCBI taxonomy): domain Eukaryota; kingdom Viridiplantae; phylum Streptophyta; class Magnoliopsida; order Alismatales; family Araceae; genus Amorphophallus; species Amorphophallus konjac. The sequence continues at coordinate 150,485,170 of CM040118.1, forward strand.
GGGTTCAACCAAAAGAGGGAGTCAATCCATTGGTTCGAGCCATATAGGAAAATGGCGTGAGAAGTGAGCCCTGTGATCCGGTTCACAAACCGGGTTCCGAGGTAAAAGTGTCGACCTTGTGGGTCGACACATTTTGGAGACGATTCTGTCTCGTAAGAAAAAGGACACCCGGTAAGAGTGTCGACCTTAGGGGTCGACACTTTCTCTGCACTTTGAAAAATCAAGTGAAATGGAATGGATTGATGGCCAGATGAACCAAACTTGATATCCATGAAATGATAAACACAAAGTGGGCAATATGTGGGTAGTTCAACTGAGAAAAGTTGATCTTGGACAAGGGAAATCAAATAGCCACACCTGGATGATCAATTCAATTAAGCATTCAAGCATTCATTTCTATTATCCATCACAAATCATTGAGATTGAAATGTTGCAAGGAATCATACCAGATTTGAGTTAAATACACTTCATTCCCATGAATAGCATTGAAGCCAAGTTGCTTACCTTATCTCCTTCATTCTGAGCACTTCAAAGAATTCAGGATTAAAGCATGTTAGAGTCATCAATTGCAATCTGTTAACTCTGTGCATCAGAAATCATGGTTAGTGAAATATGAAACAAGGTCCAAGTAATTGACACAATGTCAGAAAGTAACTTATTGCACAAAGCTATTCAGTTAGGGTTTGTATACCCATTCAGCCATCACATTTTATAGTTGGTCACATGAGAGCAATTCTGACCAACTCTATTCTACAATCATCCAGACATGATTTTCTCTTCAACAAAAATCCATCTTAGAGGAAATTCATGGAATATGAGTGGGATAGCAGATTTGAAGTGAGTCATGTACTTCAATTTTGGGGGGGTTCAACAATTGAGTTCTCATAATGCATTTTTAAGCATGCAGGCATACAAACAAGCATACATAGGTATAAAATCAAGCATGAAGGTCTCTCAGGGGCGGGTATAGGAAGAATGTAATAGATTTGAGCAATCATGTCTATGAACCATATTAACATGGTTATGCTTACAATTCGACGTACTGCTTGACCATTGGTTATCAACTAATTCAGGAAGTACATTCAAATAATCAGGCTCAGATTCAACATGAGAATAATGAATAATGACTTTCAAAGCAATATGGATAGTCATATGTTCTAAGTAACACTAACAAGAATCTCTCCTCCCTACATTTTAATACAAAATGCTCGACTTTTGGTAGCTTTGCACAGTCCCAAACAATTTTATATTTATTAAATAGGAACATGACTAACCTTTTGACATGAGGCGTGCCCTTTGTCTCAGGGGCAATTCTCGGTTACTCTGTATCGTCATTTATGATAATGTAGATAAGACACTTTTCGATACGAGTTTCCTCCTTTATTTCAGGGGGGATTCCCGATATACTTGATGTCAAATCACACTTATTCAATTTTTAGAGGGACTGACAGCTTTTCCCTCATGAGTCACTTGACTTTAATGTAGGGGTTTAAGAATCCTTAAAAGTGTTGAGTGGAATAACAGAGATCCTTATTGAATGAAGTCAGTTACATCAGAGTTCCATATGAAGTGAGTGATTGAACAGATAGTAATAGATGAATTAGTCTTTTCATGGTTTTGTCTCCCCCTAAGTGTATGCAAGGTTGAAAAATCAAAATGACCTTGTTAATATGTGTCATGAGGCATTCATGCCTTAATCATGGCAAATTTATTTAGCAAGGATGTTCAGTCGTAGAAGAGTTCAAAAAGAAACTAGTATATATTATATACATTCAAGCATGTCAAAATGGTGTATTCAAGCGAGTTGATTACCGGTACTTGGCGAAGAACATAGGTCCGAAGACCACACTCACGCATAATGAAAGCTTCCAGGTGGACTTAATCCATCTTTCCACTGACGCCATTTTATATATCGGTGAATCATGGCATTCATGGACACAAACATGAAGTGTATGCAAGTCTGTACATCAAGGTGACAGATGACTAAATTTTATTTGTATTCACAAGTGTTCAAAAAGATGTGATGTGTATAGATGTAAGACGTGTGTGCTCTATGTGTAAAATTCAACTTTTATTCACAAAAAGAGACAAGTGTAACTAGAGAAGGCTTTGCGAACAACTGTAAAACTATAGATATTCACACAAGAAAATATGAGTGAAAGTCGATAAACTCTATGAACAAATGCAAAAGATTGTTATTTACAAGTGAAAGTAAAAGTGGAGTGTTTTACTATATTGGCTCATTAAATTCTTGCCTTGGAGAAGTTTTATTCTATTGACAACTTCTTCCTTCACAAGGCATTCCTGCAAGACAAGATCTTCACTTTGATGTTTTGGGAACCCAAGCCATCTTGGGTCCCTGGGGGTTAGGTGCACCACGATTTATGGCTTTCCACATTTTCCTTGCATTCAGATTGTCAAGGTGCAACAAAGAGCACGCATCCATTAGATGTCCCACATAACCACAGTAGTGACAATACACACGTTGTTTCAGTTTCTTTGGTTGAGCATAACCATTGGACTTTTGTGTATGCCTGGGGACTCTATGATTTAGATTGTGAAATTTTGGTTTCACATTTAACGACCAACAATTTTTCATAGCATGGCCCATTCTTCCACAATGAAGGCATTTGACTTTCCTTTTCTCATCAACATGAAATCTATTGGTATGCATCTTAGAGGCATTCAAATCATCCTCTTTCATCACACTACAATCATGCATTAAATGTCCAACCTCACCACAATAGTGACATGAAGCGTTGTTTTGTTTTGAAGCTTGGGTTTTCACATCACTTTTCTTTGCATGCATAATGGGCTTCTGCTTGACAGATGAAGAGGTATTTGGTGTACTTGAGGAACTAGAAGCATGCATAAACGAAGTTTTTGTTTTCAGATTAAATGCTTCCTTTTTACTAGGATTGTATCCTAGACCTTCCCTTTGGAAGTTCACCTTAGTTCCCAAGAGTTTGTTTAGATTCTCCTCACCACTCACAAACTTGCCCAATGATTTGTTCAGGTCAACAATTTCACTTTGAAGTGAAGCAATTAGAAGTTCACAGGACAAGATTTCATTTTCACAGGAAGTGACCTTTTCATTTAGAGTCGCATTTATAGTTTTGTAAGATTCTATTTCCTGTTCTAGAATACTTACATTCTCACTCTCTTGAGCGACCATGGACTTGCCTTTTTCAAATGTCAAGAGTCTTTCAACCATGGTCGTATTTAATTGCTTTAGATTTTCAAGTTCAGATTTCAGTAAATCATTTTCTTTTTCAGATTTGTCGGAGTGTTTCAATCTTCCCTCAAGCAAAGAGATTTGAATGAGCAAAACATCATTGTCCCCTTTTAGTTTCTCATTTTTATCCAGAAGGGACTTGGCATCTATTTCAGAATCAAGAAGTTTATCGAAGAGTTTATCATCATCTGATAAAGAATCTAACTTACTTTTTAAGCTCTCTTCAGTTTTCTTAAGTAATGAGACTTTGCATGCCAAGAGTTCATTTTCTTTTACCAGTTGTTCAATTTTTGAATTTTGATCAATGCATTTCACACAAGAGGAATTGTCATGAATGTTTTCATTAGACTTCTTCTTCAAGGCTTTGTTTTCACATTTCACATTTTTATATTTTTCTGATAGTTCTTCATAAGCATCTACCAACTCATCAAATGACAGTTCATCTTCATCGGATTTAGAACTTACCTCCTCACCACTTTCATCACAAGTTTGGTAAATATCATCAGCCATTAATCCCTTTAGTCCTTGCTTCTCTTGAGCTAGCCTCAATTTGTCCATAAGTTCTTTGGCGGTTCTGCAAGAGGAGACAAATGTGAACCTGTTAGAATTGTCAAAAAATTTTAACAACTTCAAAATTTTAGTATTTTCATGACTCTTTAGCCTATCTTGGTTGGATCACTTGGTCTCGTCCCGAGGCAACTTGTGAGGATCATCATTAACTAATTTCCACAAATTTGGATTAATTGAATTTATGGTCCTACACATTTTTCCCAGCCATGAGTTAAAGTCATCACCATTATAAACAGGTAAAGAGGTCAAGGAGGCAATATCAGAATAAGCATTCATCATTCAAAACTACACTAGGATCCCTCTGAAGATAGTTTGATCTAATATAACAGAGCCGGGCTCTGATACCAATTGTTGGGTCCCACAGTGTAGTGGCACGGATCTAGAGGGGGGTGAATAGATCCCTCTCTAAAAATTATAGCCAATTAAAAAGACTTGAAGGCTTCTCAATCAAACCCCACCGAACATGCAAGTGACAAGATCACACACGGAGAGATGGCAATTTGAACTAGCAGTATACATTAACAAATTTAGCATCAATGTGCAAGATAATCAATAATCCATATGTGAATGGTGGTAGAAGATAAGGAACAAACACTCAACCAATCACACATGCACAAGGATTTTTTAGGTGGTTCGGGACCACGACGGGTACCCTACGTCCACCCCTCACCACCTCGGTGAGGCTTCACTAAAATGCTACACGAGGCAGCACACGGGGACGAACCCCAATACACCATAGGCTGCTCGACGGCAGCAAACCACACACACACGAGCTCGACTCTCAACACGCTACAGAGCAGTACAGACATGAGGTCGAACCCTCAACACGGTGCTCAGCACCACACACACACACCATGACGGGGACGCACCCCAACAATGATTACACACTCGGAGACCCCGCTCCGAACACACACACATTATTCCTCGATTTAAAAGATGAACTCAGATATACATTGTAAGCTCAATGGACATAAACAAGCATGAATAACTCCAAACTATGATGAATATAGAGTTGAGGAAACTCATGGTCGTTAATGATGAGGCTTGGTTCCTTGATGACTTCCACGGATGAGCGGATTGCAGAAGATGTCTTCACGAAGCTCCTTCAGTTCAGATCGGAAGAAAGGACGCGGGTGCTTCAATCCCCTTTCACTTATTTTGACTCACCACCAAGTCCATGGGTGATGGAGAGATGGCTCAGCCGTCGTTCTTCAACCCAATGGCTTCTAGAAGGTGGAGGACGATCATCTTCAACCTTGAATCGAGCTAGCACGACATGGGAAGAAGCTTCAACACTGCTCCGGTTGCTCTTCCTGTAAAACCCCAAAAAAACATATATCATTCGATGCTTTTTCTCTCCTTGAATGGAAACCCTATCTCATGTGATATATACCCCAAGGGAATGGAGGCCTACTTGGAGGATAATATCCCCCAAGGGCCAATCACAGACGGGCACAAAAAGAGGGGATCGAGCTAGGGCACCGGTCGCCGCGCGAACCGGCGTATTTTTCGATCGCCGGAAAGTGTCGACCCTCAAGGTCGACACTCGCAATCAGGCAAGACAGAACAAAGGCCGAAATAGCACCCAGCGAAGAAAGTGTCGACCCATGGGGTCGACACTTTTTGCCTGTGACAAAGAAACAAGCCACGGCAGAAAGACCTGGAATAAGTGTCGACCTTGTGGGTCAACACTTATGTCTTGGATTCTGAAAAATAAACCCAGACAGAACCGAGCGATAAAAAGGTCGACCCTTTGGGTCGACTTTTTATCCCCAACTTCGAAGACATATGAGGGTCGACTGAAAACAGCACCCCTTGGACAAAGTGTCGACCCATGGGGTCGACACTTTTCCTGACATAACAAGCTATGAGAAAACACACAATGGGGTAACACTGAAATCATGAGGCATCAAAGATAACTACATGATGGAAGAAATTAAGTGACTCTACCCCTATTATCACCAATAAACCAAGTAGAAATAGATATGGAGTTACCTTGGGGTATGCTCATCCAAAGAACACACGAATTCACCTTCAACCAACCAAACAAAATAACTTACCATTTTGTTGGTCCATATGCCTGTAAAGATCCACTTGGAAGATATCCGATGTGGTCTATATGTTCATTCCATTCTATACACCTGTCACATTATATATTGGAAGTTAGTCTTCCACATCATTCAAGTTCTACAAATTGAAATCTGTCTTTCATGATTCACTCAATTTCACACTTGAGACCCTACACAACCGTTAAGTGAATTAAATGAATCAACCGTAATCTAAATCAACCAAAAGCACAGTAAAGTGATTCCATGAATTGGTTTGAATCACTTCTTGTCTTCATCTCTCCCTGTGCAACATGCAAGGCAATGTCAATCTAATTCTGCACATAATTCATGAATTTAAAAGGCATCTCATTCAACAATTGCAAAGATATGGAAATGAACTCCATACAGTCATGAAGAGATTAAAGCATATCATTCCTCATCCACAAATCACATATGCATTTAATTACATGGAACCCAATCTCATGGTATTTAGTTCATCATCAAAATTCCTTAATACATGGTTATGCACGGGGTTCAACAAAACCTCCCTCTATAATTACTAGTACGAGGGAGAACAGCAGTAATAGAGTTTAAAATAAACTACAAAACATAAAATAGAAAATAGAAAATTGAAAGAGTTTCAGATACAAAACAGAGATCTCGAACTCAAAGATCTGAAGGATGAAACTCTTAATCAGCAGGCTTCCTCTTCCTTGACAATGGGATGTAGAAGGGCTCGCGATGCTGCACTCTTGATGTCCCTTCTATCCTTAATGATGGAATTCTAAAGTTCTTCTACTTCTTGTTCGTGGACCAAGCAGCACCAGAAGGAAGATGATCCTCCCCGATCTTCGGCTGCAACACTCCCTTTTCACTGCTGCCTTCGACTGCCACCACTGCAAGTTTTTCCCGCGGCTTTCCCCCTCATACACGTGAATATTCCCTTGTGGGCCCCAATCAGATTTCCTGGTTGGCCCCAATGATTGTTCTCTCCCAGATGCTTCTGGAATCGCGAAGGAGAAGAGGCGCGTGCCCTTTTTACTGATGTGGCATTTAATTTATCCATTTGCTGGGGTCCACCAATATACATGTGACGAAGCCCAGATGGCATCAACCTTGTGTGACTAAGAGGTTAACGCATAGTTGCATAACATGTAAGACTGTAATGGTTGGAAGCGTTGACGCATGAAGACCCTGCGTCAACTCACTGAGCTGACCCAGAGCCGACTTTCCTCTGATCATGAACTGATGCGTTGGCGATGTGCCCTTGTAGCGTTAACGCACTGAGCTACATTAGTGACTTATTCTTCTAACTTTTTGAGCTGAGGCGTGGACGCCTTAAGCACCTTGCGTGGACGCCGTGTGTTCCTTGCAATTCAGATAACCAAATATATGTATATATGCTAATGAGCCCATTTCATTATGCAAATTAAATTAAAACACATATTATCTAAATCATCATGCCTGTTGAGCTTAATACCAAATCTCATGGTTGTCATCATCAAAACCAGGGGCACAACAGTCTCCCCCTTTTTGATGATGGCAACTATGAGTTAGATGACATTGCATCTTTATCCAAAAAGAAATTTGTTGAATTAAACAAGGAATTCATTTCATAGAACACATCAACAATTTAGTCCATGGTCTAACATCAAAATAAAACAAGCAGGGTAGGAATTTCATTTCATAAACCACAATCATTTCATTTGAATCCATGGTTTCTAACACCAAAAAGAAAAACAAGCATGGCACAAAGTTTTTCTTTCACATGATATGCAGATGCAAAATTTGTCCCAGGTCCTCTCCAAGGTGAGTTTATATAGATGACTCTCCCCCTTTGCCATCATCAGGAAGGGGTGTAAGAGAGGAAGTGCCAAACTGAAGTATGTGAGCAGAAACATTATCCAGTTGTTGTTGAAGCTGAGCAATAGACGAAGCAAAGCTGTCAAGTTTATCAGAAAACTGTTGATCTCTCTGCATAACAAGCTTGTGAAACTCGTGCACTTTGGTAAAAATGCCATCAAACCAGCTGTGTAAGATATCAAACAGATAATCAACTTGAGCTTTTTGTTGAGAGCCCCATTTTGGCTCAGAAGTTTCTATGGTTGGTGGAGGGCAGTATGCATCATACTGATCTTCAAGTGTGGGTGGAAAGTGCTCTTTTAGAATGTTCACAACATCCATAACTTCATCACCAACTAAGGTGGACCGTTCAAACAATTTAGCAAGATCTTCACCAAAGGAGGTAATCTTTGCAATCAATTCTTGAACTTTTTCACCAAACGCATCATTCTTGTCTATCAAGGCTGAATACTTCAAATTGAGATTGGATTGTTTGCCCTTGATATCATAATTATATGTTTGCACGGCATGCAGCTTGCCTAGAAAATGTTGATGCATGCCCTTCAGATTGTGCATGACTGTCCCAGCCTTCTCACAGACTTGAAGAAGGGATTCCATAAACTTATGAAGCTTCTTGTCTGACTTGAGTTTTTCATGTTGGGACTGTTCCCATCTACTATCCAACTTCTGCTCAAGCTGTGTGAGTCGCATGTCCATAGTTGAGCTCCAGTGCATTATGGAGGAATCAATAGTCTTAAACTTCATGTCCAGAAACTGAATCAATGTAGGGTTGATACCGGAAGTGTGACTATCCATCTTAGCAGAGCCATCAACATCAGTTGGAACATCCTCCTCAGGGTGATAAGTAGGTTCAGTATCCCTTCTAAGAGAAAGTTCAGGAAAGGGACCATGTACAAGAGTGATAACTCTTGTGGAATTTGGGAGGATTGGAACATCATCTAGGGCAATGTTGTCTTGGACAAGACTGGCTTCTAAAAGGTCCACTCTAGTAGGACTAACCTCTGGTTGGTCCACTCTAGCAGCACTAGCCTCTGGTATGTCTACTCTAGCAGCACTAGCCTCTGGTCTTTCTAGACTTTCTGCTCTCAATTCTTCAGCAGGTGTCACAGAGACAGATTCATGTTTCTGACTTGGCAAGACTCTGACTGGCTGTCCATTCACAATCTTAAATCCCATGAAATTTTGAATGTATGACAAGGAATATCTATTCCCTTTAGGAATGTCACGTTTCTTCTCATTTCCAAAATCCACTCCAACTTTTCTAAAAATAGCAGTCAGTGGGGTAGCATAGGGAAGTGTCCGAGATTGTGAGAAACACGAGCCCATAGTTTGAATAATAACATCAGGCAATGAGATTTTGACATCTTTCAGCATATAGTATAATAAAAATTGTTCCATTTCAGTAACCCTTTCCCTACCACTGCTTTGGGGTGTAATAATGGATGTACAAATGTGATGCAACAGTCATTTGAATGGAGGGAACCTATTTGCCTTCAAACTGGAGAGATATGTCTGCTTGACATTTGTGGGATCACTTGGCTGATCTGTCAGGATAGCAAAAGCTTCATGTTCATCAATGTGAAAACTATGTAGTTCAACCCCACCCATTGGAATTTTCAGTGCTCTGGCAAACAATTTATTTGTTAACTCAAAACTGATATTTCTGACTAATGAGGAAACCTTAGGAATTTGTGGTTCATATTTCAGATTCTGGTAAAACTCTCGAACAAGAGTAGGGTAATATATTATGTGGTTTGTAACAAAAGACCACCAACCCTGAAAATCCAAAGTGGGAAATAACTATGGAAAAGCTTCAAGCAATTGGACATCGGAATCAACGATGTATCGAGGAATAAGAAGTTTCAGAGGTTCTCCAGTATTGGTGAGAAGAGATGAGTCAGGAGACCTTACATGCGCATCCGAACTTCCTACAGGTTCTTTCCCCTTTTCTGCAGCTGAAGATGAGGACTTTCTGGGAGCATCGTGAGAATTCTTTTGCTTCGCTGCACTTGAATCTGAGAGTTTTCTTTTCTTTGCCGATGAGCTCTTCTCTTTCCCTTTACGTTTCCGTGGAGCTGACTGAGACGGCGTCTCATCTTGAGCAGGTTGAAATTTGGTTCGAGGCACAATCGTGCCCTCAGCTGTGATGGGAGCTCTTCTCTTCAGACCCTTCTTCTTCTTCTTGTCCTTTTTCCCTTTTTCCGGAGGAGCCATGGCAACAAGGGAATCTCACGACAATAGTGAAGAGAGGGAAGAAACGAGGGAAGGGGAAATGGTGAGACACGAAGAGAAGGAGGTGCCAAACAGGTTTGAGCGAGAGGTGGAAAGACGGAAGCGTTCACGCTGAGAGGGTTTAAACAAAGGTGACACCCTAAATTTAAAGGGAATAGCCGGTTCAAAGAAGATGACCCGGACGGGTTTGACAGAAGGACAGCTCAACAGCATTGACGCGGTGAGATATTGAGTTGGCGCAGCCAAAAAGAGACAAGAGCGACAGTGTTAAGGTGAGTTCTAAAAACACTGAAATATGAAATAGAGATTGCATCCAGGGATCTTTAATAGGTAAAAGTCAAATTCCTTTATGAGAGTTATTGTAAAAGACCCTAATTTATTTAATGATGTGGAGAACAATGATCTCAAGAGATTGAAGCAAATCCTTGAACAAGAAGTGCATGTGTATGGAATAGAAATAGAACAGTTTGTGCAACAGGAACTTTCTCCAATCTATATCCCTTGATAGCTCAATTGCAAGAGACCCTTGTAGAGGTGAATTTAACATGTATTGAAGAGAAACTCTTTAGGGTTTTGTGTAAGCTTCAGATCAACCATATATATATATATGTACTTATTATTATTATTATTACTATTTTTAAATTTTATTAGCAGTCAAGTGTAGATAGCTTTTTGACACGGGTAAACATGTTTTTTAGACACCAGAATCACTGGTTACTCAACATAGCTAACTATTCTGCTTCACGTAGTAGAGAGTTGGTAACTCACATCATGACATGTTTCTCAGCACTTCATTGGTGCATGGTGACAATTTCTCAGTGAGAATTTACCATTGCTCTGTAGCAAGTTATTTTGTTATACTGGGAACAGAGTTGGCAACTCACATTATGACATGTTTCTCAGCACTTCATTGGTGCATGGAGACAGTTTCTCAGTGAAAATTTGCCATTGCTCTGCAAGTTTTGACATGATATATATATATATATATATATATATATATATATATATATATATATATATATATATATATAAAGATCTATTCCTTCAGCTTTTATTGAGCCTATTCTGAGTTTGAAGTCAATACAATTATTAAATTCATTTTGAACGAAGTTGTCTCTTTGCTTTTGATTTTCATGGTTCTAGAAAAGATGGGTTCACAGTTTTATGAAACAGTTCTATAGCTATGCCATATGCAAGGAACTTTCAGATTCAAGAAATTTAAAGTTCAAAAGGATGAGATCATAAGACTCCAACCACTAAATTTGCAAGGGGTCAGACAATGAAGACCAAAAACTCTTATAAGGGAATTATCATTTGAGCTCCCCCTGAATTTAAGATATCAAGTTAAATCTCAGTGTTTAAAGAAACTTCCCTTAAACTGAGGATTGACAAGTTCTTCAATTCAAAAAAAAATGGAAATTATGAGATGAATGGAACATGGGAAATGGCTTGAAGAGGAAGCGAAAAGACTCCAAGCTGCAGACTACCTTATGAAAAGTCACTTGAAGGGCTACCTGGTCAAACAGCAGGTGTTAAAGCACAGCAACCATTGCATCAACTCCTCTCATCAGACAGAATCTCAGAAGACATATTTTTCAATCCGGCGTTAACTCAATCCTCATTACTGCGTTAACCCACTCGAGCAGACAGAGTGACCATCTGTTCGGTTTTCACACAAATTCAGTCAGTGCGTTGACGCAGGATTCCTTCAACATTAACTTAGCCTACTTAACCAGTGACTTGGCTTATCGTTTGGTGCTAAATTTACTAACCAACCATCTCAAAGTACCAGTGAGCTTTCCTCAGCAATTTAAACGTAATTCAAACTCCCCCTTACTCCCTTAGATCATGCATGACAAAAAGTTCTAATAAAATAGCAATTTTCAACATGATATGCCTTTTAATTACCATATGACATTCAATGCAGAGGACATTACAAATGACTAAGCTCCCCCTAAATTTGTGACTTATTTAAGAGCAAAGCAGATTCTAATCAAACATGGCATGCAACCAAATTATTACTATGCAACATCAAGCAATCAGAATTCATGAAATGAGCTGAGCAATCACATTAGGCAACATTTTGAGGATTACACAATCCAAGCTCTCTTCTAAAACAGGTAAATCTATCATTACACAGAGGCTTAGTAAAAATATCAGCTAGTTGGTGTTGTGAATCCACAAACATCAATTTAAAGCTTCCTTTATTAACTTCATCACGTAAGAAGTGATGCCTAATTTCTATATGTTTGGTGCTAGAGTGCTGGATGGGATTCTTTGCGAGGTTAATGGCACTGGTGTTATCACACAAGATTGGAACACACCCAAGATTAGTTTGATAATCTTGGAGTTGGTGTTTGATCCACAACACTTGAGTGGCACAACTCCCTGCAGCGACATATTCTGCCTCTACAGTGGATAGTGCCACCGAGTTTTGTTTCTTGGATGCCCAAGAAACCAAACACCCTCCCAAAAATGGGCAATAGCCACTTGTGCTTTTCCTGTCAAGTTTACATCCGGCATAGTCTGCATCTGAATAATATACTAGATCAAAAGAGCAAGATGCAGGATACCAAATCCCTAAATCTCGAGTTCCAGCAAGGTATCGAATAATACGCTTAACAGAACTCAAGTGGGATTCTCTAGGATCAGATTGAAAACGAGCACACAAGTAGACACAAAATTGGATATCTGGCCTAGATGCAGTAAGATAAAGGTGTGATCCAATCATACCTCGATAAGTCTTTGCATCTACTTGTTTACCTTTCAAATCTGCATCCAGGGTTGTGTTGGTGCTCATGGGAGTTGTGATCGCTTTGAGATTCTCCATTTGATACTTTTTCAGCAGTTCAGAAATATACTTTGCTTGGTTGATAAAACATCCTTCCTTGCTTTGGGTGATTTGAAGACCTAGAAAAAATTACAACTCACCCATTAGACTCATTTCAAATTCTGTAGTCATCAATTTTGCAAATTCCTCACACATGATTGGTTTAGTGGATCCAAAAACTATATCGTCAACATAAATCTGGACAAGAAGAATATCATTATGTCTTACTTTGGTGAACAAGGTTTGGTCCACTTTACCTCTGGAATATCCCTTTTCAGTGAGATATGAACTGAGTCTGTCGTACCATGCTCGAGGGGCCTGTTTCAGCCCATTAAGAGCTTTGTCCAATCTGTAAACATTGTTAGGACAGTCTATACACTCAAAATCGGGGGGTTGTTCAACATACACCTCTTCTTTTATTAAACCATTTAAAAAGTCACTTTTTACATCCATCTGTTGTAATTTTATTCCATGGCAGCAAGCAAATGCAAGCAATAGTCTAATAGCCTCTATTCTAGCTACTGGAGCAAAGGATTCTTCAAAGTCGATACCGAATTCTTGGTTATATCCTTGAGCTACCAGTCTTGCTTTATTCCTAACTACAATTCCATTCTCATTTTGTTTATTTCTGAAAACCCATTTAGTTCCAATCACTGAATGTTCGGTGGGTCTTGGCACAAGGTGCCACACTTTGTTTCTTTTGAATTGATTTAATTCTTCATGCATTGCATTTATCCAAAATTCATCTTTCAAGGCTTCATCTATATTTTTGGGTTCAGTTTGAGAAACAAGTGCCAAATTATCCATTTCTTCAATTATCCTAAAGTGAGATCTAGTTTTAAGAGGGTCATGCAGACTACCAAGGACACTTGATAATGGATGATCTCTTAATACCTTAATATTGGTAAGAGGATTACCTTCATTATCTGCTGCATTACCTTGAGCACTTGATTCTGCTAGATTCTCACCTGGCCTTGATTCTTTTTCTTGTAGATCCTGATCTTCCTTCACTTCAAGAAACTCCCCATCATCCTTGTCCCTGCAAGGTTGTTCATTTTCAGATTTAACATTCATTTCATCAAACACAATATTGTTGATTTGTTTTCTTCCTTTTGTTTCTGTGATATGATGAATGACAAATATAATGAGCAAATAACAACGAGCTCAATCAACCTATGAACATGTGAACCATGAACCTAGGCAATCAGAACAAGCTCTAGCATGGGCAATGCTATCTCAATCAAACTAAACTAAAGAAGGAAAAGGAAAACACATGTCGGAGCGTGGAGCAAAGGAATAAACGAAAACACACCGCGGGGGTGGAACAAGCAAGATAAATAAGAGATATGAGAAAGAGAAAACCAATGCCCAATACTAAGAAAGAACGTGATCACCACCAAGGTAAACACAAGCCAAAGACCTGAGAAATACCTTAGAATAGAAGGATGATGCACCCGCCCACGGGAGAGAGAAACCAATAGGAAACTGCAGCTCTGTTGAATGTAACGGCCCAGAACCTACGCATCACAGGAGTGTGACGGTCGCCAGATGAACCGTTAGAGTAACCTGACGCGCCTGGTGAAGACCGTCAGAGTGTCTGCAGAACAAGCTTGTGAATCCTTCAAACTCCAAACTTTCCAGCCGGCTAGAAAGCTTGGGCCTCGCCTAATGAACCCTGTAAACCTGCCAAAGAACGTAGAACACAAGAAAATAACCCCAGATTAGCCTTTCACACAACGTAGCATCAATTCTCAAATGAACTTGATATCATGCAAAAGGAGAGGGGAATACCGGGGGAGTTTGGTTTTTTAACCCCTCTGGGCGTTTTAAAACATAGGAAGGATGTTTAGATGATTGAAACAAGTGGAAGAACGTGGAAGAAGGAGTAGGACAATGCTATGATGCAAAGGAGAAGGGGAGAACACAAATATGCCAATGATGAACTAAACACTTGAAACCAAAGTACTCCCTTGACTGTGATGCAGATGGACGTAGAAAATCAATTCTCCTTGGTTGGATGTAGCTCCAGAATGCGGCAGCACTTCGACGTAAACTCCAGATTTCTCCTCCTTAGGCCATGAAGTTAAGGGTTCTATTTATAGGCCCTCAAACTCTCCGGTCGAGCAGAGGATAATCGAGCCAGAAAGGAGGATGATACTTAGCAAACTCTTGAAGATAATTCTCCCAAGAGTCTATAGAAATAAACAGAAGGTCCTGAAGATCAGATTTGGAAGAGAAATCACAAGATCAAACTCTCAACTCGACCACGGAGTAGCAGAGAAAAGACCAGACTTGCCAGGACTCTCTGTTGGATGTAACGGCTGCAAGATAGATCGCCACAGGGACGTAACGCGCCAGGAGTAGACCGTCACACTACCCTATCTCTTAAGAAGATAAGATCAACGGGAAGAAGTTCTAAACAATTGGACTCTGAATGAATGTGACGGCCATGGGTAGATGCGTCAGAAAGATATAACGGCCGCACGACAGACCGTTAGAATCAACGGATAGGCAAAAGGATAAGGATTAGAATAGAGGCCTCAAGCTCTAGGACTCCTCAAGATATAACGGTCATGGGCTGATGTGTCAGAAAGATGTAACGCCCCTGTGGTGGACTGTTAGAGAAAATGGATTCAAAGGATAAGAGCTTTGAGGGTAAGGGCTCTTCAATACGTAACGGCCATGGGTTAATGCGTCAGAGGAATGTAACGCCCCTGGAATAGACCGTTAGAGACAATAAGGATCCAAGATTAAAAGGAAAGCTTGCTAAGCTTCATCGAATGCAAAAAATCAAGGAATCAGACCCAATCAAGGAATCAAGACCCATGAAATAAACCTCCAACTGATCAAGAAGGCTCAATGAAAGAGAATAACTCGGAGCATCATATAGAATGAACAAGGAGATGACCTGACTTATTGGTCATAAAACGGGTGTCAACAGATGCCCCCCTCCTTAACGTCCTCTTTGCAGGGGAGCGAGCGGAGGTG
Source organism: Amorphophallus konjac (assembly GCA_022559845.1). NCBI lineage: Eukaryota > Viridiplantae > Streptophyta > Magnoliopsida > Alismatales > Araceae > Amorphophallus > Amorphophallus konjac. The sequence goes on from CM040118.1 coordinate 150,500,936, forward strand.
AAGCGAAAGCGAAATGGAACATGGAGATGAAGCGGAAATGAAGCGGAGTGGACTGAAAAGTGGGCGTTAAGGCAAACGACACCTGTTCAACCAACAAGCGACAGGAATTTTCTGGAAAACTTCGAACTAATCACAAGGAAATAGCCAACCAAAAGACGCATGTCTGGAGGAACTAACAACTAAGGAAAGGAAAACACGGCTAGCAGCCGGAGGCAACGGAAAGGAAAGAGACAACTGACTAAACTCTAGATAGGGATCTTCAGCTAACCAAATCAAGCGAGTAGACCAAAGGAAAACCTTCTAATTTAGAGTGGAATGATTCTCCTTACTCGAGATTAAGAACACAGCTATTCACCATCATTGAGATGCCTTGAACAGACGAAGATTCATGAATGCTCAAAGAATGCGCATGATGCATGCTGGGCTAAAATAAAGAAATCATTAAAACGAATGTAAAGAAAGAATAAAATAACAAGATACTCGAGAATAATATTGCTAGACTGGAGAAATCAGGGTCGGGACACTATCTGCAACCACGGCGTGCAAGACAGAACCATCGTCCCCAAACTTTTCCAACCTAACGGCCTATCCAACGATTAAACATGTGCACCTAGATCATCATCATTTTTGTTTAAGGGGAACATCAGATCCCAGAGCACATGAATGACCAGTCGGTTCTCGAGATAACATATCATAGATAACATATAGTAATGCATTAAAGGGACAAGGGATCGAGATATTGTACCTGACTTACCTGCCCGACGAACGGCAAAGCGCGATGCTGTTCATAACTTCATCCATGAACAAAAGATTGGCCAATGATAATTAATATGAGCATGAAACAAGGCACAATCATTTGTACGAATGAGAAGCATTAATAATATACACCATGGAAGAAAATGCAATCATTCAAGCATCAAAATAAGCCATTTTATTCATCAAGAAATCTTCAAATTGTAACGGCCTACAAATGGTGCGTCACACCACGTAACGGTCTAGGACTGGACCGTTAGACATTGGCGGTTCACATTCTTCAATAAAATGTACTCAAACAAACCTGACGGTCTAAAGAAGACGCATTAGAGAATGTAACGGTCTGGCGATAGACCGTCACATTTCCTGTGCGTTTAAAAAAAAACAAGACCGAACGGTCACAAACCATCATTCATACATCCATTCGCCCTAACACCAAAAAAACCCAACCGAGACGACCAAGACCACCGGCAAGCACCGACGAGGATGGCCGGCGACGAGGCCCCACAGCCACCGAAGAGAAGGGAAAAGGGGACGAAGAGGAAGGCCATCCGACGCCTCCACCGTCGGATAGAGCGTGAAGTGATCCCACCGCCCATGGAAGAAGAAACGACGACGAGGGAGCCAACGGCGGAGGAAGATGTTCCAACGGCCGAGGAGGATCAAGGGGAAGCTCCCCTGGATGAAGGAGAACCCATTGCAACAGAGAAAAAGAGGAAGAGGGGCCAAGACCGTGAGGTAAGCCCACTCATCATAATCTTCAATTTTTTAATTTTTATGAGTTTTTAAATGCATGCATGGATGGATGGAGGGTAGAAAATGGGTCTATGAACCCATTAGGAACACATGTAGGCCATTTGGCCAAAGTGGGAAGCCAAGGGAAACAAGAGGGAAAACGCCCTTTAGCAGAGAGCGTGACGGTCCTTCCAGCGACCGTCACGAGCCTAACGCATCACCCCTGGCGCATTAGAGCCATGTGACGCCCCACCCCAGGGCCGTCACAATCACCAGAGATCAAAACTGATTTCTTAGGTTTTCAGTTATTCGATTTTTTTGTGTTTTCATTATATGAATGCTATGCAATGATTCTATGATGCAATTGACTAACTTATGCTCTAAATGAATGCAGGGGAAGAGACGAACAAGGATCTCATGGCTGCAGATCCGGGCCGTTTACCAAGCACTGCCCAATTACCAGAGAGAGAGACTCGCAGCAATGGGATTCGCCGAGGTGCTAAGCATCGAGGTGATCAGGATGGACACTCCGCTGCTATACGCATTGTGTTAGAATGTAAGGCCCGGATACAGAGGGGGGTGAATATATCCCTCTACAAATATAGCCTAATTAAAACTCTAAAGCTCAGTAATCCGGAATTAAAACTGTTGCAGAAATAGCCTGAGGAACATTAGAAGGATCAAAGCAAGACAACAACTCAAGAAGCCATCGAAGGATCCTAAGCAAGCATCTAATGCGCAGCAATTAAGTGAACATATAAGAAGATCAAACCACAAGGGACACCAGGGTTTTTAGGTGGTTCGGTCAATAGACCTACGTCCACCCCTCACTCCCAACCGGAGTGAGGCTTCCACTAGTAACACTAGCACAGCAGACTCAGTCTGCAACAAATACTGCCACACAGCTTGACCAGGGGAACAACCTCCCCTCTTCCTCCCAACCGGAGGGACACCCCAAGTGACTCCCAGCCACTTGGAAACCAGAGACACATGGTCTCTCTTCCTCCAGACTCGGAGGGAACCCCTGGACTTGCTACCCACAAGCCCAGAACCGGAGGACCAAACCTCCCTTCCTCCAAACCGGAGGGGAACCTAGAGACCCAACTCTCTCTTCCTCTGAACCCCAGAGGGAAGCACAAGTGACATTAAGTCACCTGCAAACCAGAGGTCTCGGACCTCTCTTCCTCCCAACCGGAGGGACCCCTGGACTTGAAACCTACAAGCCCAGAACTGGAGGATGAGCCTCCCTTCCTCTAACCAGAGGGAACCCACAAGTAGCACCCAGCTACTTGCAACCGGAGATAGCAATCTCCCTTCTCCTGAACCAACAGGAGGGACCCCGACCTCTCTACAGAGAATCGGAAAAACAGCAAGTGACTAGTTCAAAGGAAAAACAAAACCAGCAACAGAAAGCTGAAAAGAAAAAATCAAATGTGGCTCTCGCAGGAGCTGGCTGGCCTGGATTTGATCCACGGTCCAACAGGAACTTCTTCTACTACTTCTCTCTTTCTCCCAGCACGAACTCTCTTTTCTTCCTCTTCTTCTTTCTTACTTCTTCTTCTTCTCACTGCTTCTGCCTTCTCCTTCTTCTCACTCTCTGTATCTCACTGTCTCTCTTTCTTTTTCTTCTTCTGCTCTCTCGATCTAGCTCTCAGCTTTCTCTATCTCTTCTTTCTCTTCTTTCTCTTCTGCACTTCTTCTCTTAGCTCTGGCTGCTTCTACTTCAGTCACTCTCTGCCCTCACTACCTTCTTCAGAGGAAGAAGACACATATATATAGCAGCAGCAGATTAGGGCGACGTGTGCTCTCCACGATTCCCGCCCAAATGCTTCAGTCCACGTGGAGGCTCCTCTGCATCTTAGATTACGTGCCAGATGCCAGCCTCGTATCACGTGCCCACTCTGTATAGGCTCCACGAACAGTAAAATAGAGCAAACTGGTTCGGATTTGATCCTGAACCCAGAATCCTTCTTCTTCTTCTTTTTCTTCTTCTCCTGCAAAGAGATTAAAAACATTAATACTCAGGGTTCTCTCTCTCTCCCTCTATATATATATATATATATACCTGAAATAAGTCGGTTGACACTCAAGCTAAAGCTGCACGAGGTGTGTAGGAACAACAAAAGGTGCACTATACTGAGAACGACACGAGGTACATAAAATGACTACAGCACGAGATAAAAAGAGAACGACACGAGGTAAAGAAGGAAATGACACGGAGTAAAACGGTAGAAAGACACACGATCAGAGGAACCTTGGACGAAGATAGAAAGAAGCAACACGAAGACACAAATACAACATTAAGACACAAACACATAAATAACATGAAGACTCAAACACAAGATTAACACGAAGACATAAAAACAATACGAAGACACAAAAACAAAAGATAACATGAAGATACAGGAAAACGACTCGAACACGAGGACGACACGGGCTGAAAACAACTCGAAGACGAAAACAGAAACTGACACGAAGTGTAATCACAAAGCAAGAAAGACACGGGGTCTTGGAAGAAACAACACGAATACAGAAGACTCGTAGACATAGGGGTGACACAGATGGAGCGACACGAGGTGGCACAGAAAGCAGCACGAGGTGCTGCAGTGTTCAGCACGCGATGGAACAAATAACGACACTAAGGCTCATAGTGTTGTCAACCTCAAAACATGTAAAGACTCAACAATTGAAAGTCTAAAGGCGATGTACATACTTTATGAGAAGGCAACTGAACACTGTACCCACTTCCAATGTACAGACTTCATATGAACAGACCAATGTGCATACTTCCCTTCGATGCATCTACAGTGCAATGTATTGGCTTGACAAACATTATGCAATGTATGGACTTTGATGAATGGCCCAATGTATGGACTTCGCGAACAAGATGCAATGCTGACCGATGTATACACTTGGCAAAGAGAGTGATGCATGAACTGCCCTGTACAGACTTTAAGACTTAATGAGCAACAAAAAGTAGACAAAGCCGCATGGCGTCAACCCAGCTGATCCACTGCGTCAACGCAGCTAGTGAACCAGTGACTACTGCGTCAACGCAGTGTCCTTGTAGCGTCAACGCAGCTAGTGAACAGACAGCCAATGCGTCAACCCAATCTCCAACTGCGTCAACGCACTTATTGCAGACATGGTGAGTGTATAATCTATGCCATGTATAATCTATGTCATGCTCACAGTTAAACTATTTTGTGTACCAAGTTCTGAATGAAGTAAACACATATGACATGAGACGGACGCTGTACATACTTGATGCATGTGAACAGTGAGACGGATGTATAGACTTGATGAACTACAACATGAACATTATCAGCAGAGAAGCAATGCACAGAATAGAAATCAAGCACAAACCAATTTATCACAACATGACTCAAGCATACGCATACATTCTTCACAATTCAGACATGGCACACTCATGCAATCTCCCACAGAATAGATCAGACATATTCAAGATAAAGTGGTGACTCAATTATGTTGCTATCATTAAAACACCACATCATCAACAAAGCACAAGGGGCACAACAATCTCCCCCTTTTTGATGATGGCAACATAATGAGTCACACTGACTCATCAAACTATTCTCCCCCTTTGACATAATCAAAAAGAAGGGAAATGGTTTGATAGTCAAATGTAGCACATAAATACAGCACACAAAGACAGCACATAAATGTAGAGAATGAGTCATGGTTCTTAAAAATGAAGATCTCCCTTATGATAATGAAACAGCTCTCCCCCTATCAACATGCATGATTGACTACTTTTCCCTTAGATGTAAATAAACCATAACTCCCCCTGAAGCACAGGAATGGACTCTGGTTATCCAATAAATCAATCTGAAATCAGCCATTACAAAGAATCTGAATTCTGGTGAAAATACCACAGAATCAGAACTTATTGCAGAATAAGATGGAAGATTCCAACAGTGTGGAGAGAAATGCATCTCAGGAATCAATCTGAAATCCACCACCATAAGGATTCTGAAGTTCAGAGGGCTGCAAGTGAACAAGGTAATAATGAGAGTGGCACCTCACATTTGTATGGTTAGAAAAATGCAGATGGAATCAGTCAACTGATAAGAGAGGAGTTCACTTTGTTGATCATGCATGAATCTGATCATGAGGGATTTGAATGCATACATCACTTCAATAAGTCTTAAAAGATGTAGACTCTTCTATCATAAGGAGTTATGAAGTGGCAACTTAACCAATCTGATTTAATTTTGATGTATATCAACTTTGCCAAATTAAACTCAATGCTCATATCTGAATCCAAGTTTTAATAAAAGTGAACCAAATAGTCAGAAAACACTCAAAAACAATCATCTTTTATCTTACACATATGATCTCAATTGCACCTTTGAAAAATACACAGGTTAGTACTGAAGTTAAACACTTTTTCAAGAACATGAGTTGACAGATTTTTTCAAGATAATTTTATTTGAAGCACATTATATTTTTCCTGAGCAATTTAAGTTGATCAACACCTTTTTACATGAGGCACAACAAGTCTTAGTTGAAGTGACCCAGTTACTCAGTGTGATAACTGGCATTGCCTCTCACTTTGAGAGCAGAGTTAGCAATATGAGTGTGTTTTTACATGAGAAGACACCTTTATCAGAGGCCAGACTCCCCAGCTACTCAACACAAATAAGCTATTGCTCTGTCAGGTTTTGTTTCACTAAATTTTTATCAGAGATAATTGTGGCACCTCATGACATGAGTTACTTTATTTCATTTATAAAGAACTCAGTTTCTCAGTGACCGAGTCATTGCTCTGAATTTATAATTTTTCATTTAGTCAACTTTTTCAAGTTAATGTTTAACCACAACACTCACTCTATGTATCTACTACTTCTCTCTTTCTCCCAGCACGAACTCTCTTTTCTTCCTCTTCTTCTTTCTTACTTCTTCTTCTTCTCACTGCTTCTGCCTTCTCCTTCTTCTCACTCTCTGTATCTCACTGTCTCTCTTTCTTTTTCTTCTTCTGCTCTCTCGATCTAGCTCTCAGCTTTCTCTATCTCTTCTTTCTCTTCTTTCTCTTCTGCACTTCTTCTCTTAGCTCTGGCTGCTTCTACTTCAGTCACTCTCTGCCCTCACTACCTTCTTCAGAGGAAGAAGACACATATATATAGCAGCAGCAGATTAGGGCGACGTGTGCTCTCCACGATTCCCGCCCAAATGCTTCAGTCCACGTGGAGGCTCCTCTGCATCTTAGATTACGTGCCAGATGCCAGCCTCGTATCACGTGCCCACTCTGTATAGGCTCCACGAACAGTAAAATAGAGCAAACTGGTTCGGATTTGATCCTGAACCCAGAATCCTTCTTCTTCTTCTTTTTCTTCTTCTCCTGCAAAGAGATTAAAAACATTAATACTCAGGGTTCTCTCTCTCTCCCTCTATATATATATATATATACCTGAAATAAGTCGGTTGACACTCAAGCTAAAGCTGCACGAGGTGTGTAGGAACAACAAAAGGTGCACTATACTGAGAACGACACGAGGTACATAAAATGACTACAGCACGAGATAAAAAGAGAACGACACGAGGTAAAGAAGGAAATGACACGGAGTAAAACGGTAGAAAGACACACGATCAGAGGAACCTTGGACGAAGATAGAAAGAAGCAACACGAAGACACAAATACAACATTAAGACACAAACACATAAATAACATGAAGACTCAAACACAAGATTAACACGAAGACATAAAAACAATACGAAGACACAAAAACAAAAGATAACATGAAGATACAGGAAAACGACTCGAACACGAGGACGACACGGGCTGAAAACAACTCGAAGACGAAAACAGAAACTGACACGAAGTGTAATCACAAAGCAAGAAAGACACGGGGTCTTGGAAGAAACAACACGAATACAGAAGACTCGTAGACATAGGGGTGACACAGATGGAGCGACACGAGGTGGCACAGAAAGCAGCACGAGGTGCTGCAGTGTTCAGCACGCGATGGAACAAATAACGACACTAAGGCTCATAGTGTTGTCAACCTCAAAACATGTAAAGACTCAACAATTGAAAGTCTAAAGGCGATGTACATACTTTATGAGAAGGCAACTGAACACTGTACCCACTTCCAATGTACAGACTTCATATGAACAGACCAATGTGCATACTTCCCTTCGATGCATCTACAGTGCAATGTATTGGCTTGACAAACATTATGCAATGTATGGACTTTGATGAATGGCCCAATGTATGGACTTCGCGAACAAGATGCAATGCTGACCGATGTATACACTTGGCAAAGAGAGTGATGCATGAACTGCCCTGTACAGACTTTAAGACTTAATGAGCAACAAAAAGTAGACAAAGCCGCATGGCGTCAACCCAGCTGATCCACTGCGTCAACGCAGCTAGTGAACCAGTGACTACTGCGTCAACGCAGTGTCCTTGTAGCGTCAACGCAGCTAGTGAACAGACAGCCAATGCGTCAACCCAATCTCCAACTGCGTCAACGCACTTATTGCAGACATGGTGAGTGTATAATCTATGCCATGTATAATCTATGTCATGCTCACAGTTAAACTATTTTGTGTACCAAGTTCTGAATGAAGTAAACACATATGACATGAGACGGACGCTGTACATACTTGATGCATGTGAACAGTGAGACGGATGTATAGACTTGATGAACTACAACATGAACATTATCAGCAGAGAAGCAATGCACAGAATAGAAATCAAGCACAAACCAATTTATCACAACATGACTCAAGCATACGCATACATTCTTCACAATTCAGACATGGCACACTCATGCAATCTCCCACAGAATAGATCAGACATATTCAAGATAAAGTGGTGACTCAATTATGTTGCTATCATTAAAACACCACATCATCAACAAAGCACAAGGGGCACAACAATCTCCCCCTTTTTGATGATGGCAACATAATGAGTCACACTGACTCATCAAACTATTCTCCCCCTTTGACATAATCAAAAAGAAGGGAAATGGTTTGATAGTCAAATGTAGCACATAAATACAGCACACAAAGACAGCACATAAATGTAGAGAATGAGTCATGGTTCTTAAAAATGAAGATCTCCCTTATGATAATGAAACAGCTCTCCCCCTATCAACATGCATGATTGACTACTTTTCCCTTAGATGTAAATAAACCATAACTCCCCCTGAAGCACAGGAATGGACTCTGGTTATCCAATAAATCAATCTGAAATCAGCCATTACAAAGAATCTGAATTCTGGTGAAAATACCACAGAATCAGAACTTATTGCAGAATAAGATGGAAGATTCCAACAGTGTGGAGAGAAATGCATCTCAGGAATCAATCTGAAATCCACCACCATAAGGATTCTGAAGTTCAGAGGGCTGCAAGTGAACAAGGTAATAATGAGAGTGGCACCTCACATTTGTATGGTTAGAAAAATGCAGATGGAATCAGTCAACTGATAAGAGAGGAGTTCACTTTGTTGATCATGCATGAATCTGATCATGAGGGATTTGAATGCATACATCACTTCAATAAGTCTTAAAAGATGTAGACTCTTCTATCATAAGGAGTTATGAAGTGGCAACTTAACCAATCTGATTTAATTTTGATGTATATCAACTTTGCCAAATTAAACTCAATGCTCATATCTGAATCCAAGTTTTAATAAAAGTGAACCAAATAGTCAGAAAACACTCAAAAACAATCATCTTTTATCTTACACATATGATCTCAATTGCACCTTTGAAAAATACACAGGTTAGTACTGAAGTTAAACACTTTTTCAAGAACATGAGTTGACAGATTTTTTCAAGATAATTTTATTTGAAGCACATTATATTTTTCCTGAGCAATTTAAGTTGATCAACACCTTTTTACATGAGGCACAACAAGTCTTAGTTGAAGTGACCCAGTTACTCAGTGTGATAACTGGCATTGCCTCTCACTTTGAGAGCAGAGTTAGCAATATGAGTGTGTTTTTACATGAGAAGACACCTTTATCAGAGGCCAGACTCCCCAGCTACTCAACACAAATAAGCTATTGCTCTGTCAGGTTTTGTTTCACTAAATTTTTATCAGAGATAATTGTGGCACCTCATGACATGAGTTACTTTATTTCATTTATAAAGAACTCAGTTTCTCAGTGACCGAGTCATTGCTCTGAATTTATAATTTTTCATTTAGTCAACTTTTTCAAGTTAATGTTTAACCACAACACTCACTCTATGTATCTACTACTTCTCTCTTTCTCCCAGCACGAACTCTCTTTTCTTCCTCTTCTTCTTTCTTACTTCTTCTTCTTCTCACTGCTTCTGCCTTCTCCTTCTTCTCACTCTCTGTATCTCACTGTCTCTCTTTCTTTTTCTTCTTCTGCTCTCTCGATCTAGCTCTCAGCTTTCTCTATCTCTTCTTTCTCTTCTTTCTCTTCTGCACTTCTTCTCTTAGCTCTGGCTGCTTCTACTTCAGTCACTCTCTGCCCTCACTACCTTCTTCAGAGGAAGAAGACACATATATATAGCAGCAGCAGATTAGGGCGACGTGTGCTCTCCACGATTCCCGCCCAAATGCTTCAGTCCACGTGGAGGCTCCTCTGCATCTTAGATTACGTGCCAGATGCCAGCCTCGTATCACGTGCCCACTCTGTATAGGCTCCACGAACAGTAAAATAGAGCAAACTGGTTCGGATTTGATCCTGAACCCAGAATCCTTCTTCTTCTTCTTTTTCTTCTTCTCCTGCAAAGAGATTAAAAACATTAATACTCAGGGTTCTCTCTCTCTCCCTCTATATATATATATATATACCTGAAATAAGTCGGTTGACACTCAAGCTAAAGCTGCACGAGGTGTGTAGGAACAACAAAAGGTGCACTATACTGAGAACGACACGAGGTACATAAAATGACTACAGCACGAGATAAAAAGAGAACGACACGAGGTAAAGAAGGAAATGACACGGAGTAAAACGGTAGAAAGACACACGATCAGAGGAACCTTGGACGAAGATAGAAAGAAGCAACACGAAGACACAAATACAACATTAAGACACAAACACATAAATAACATGAAGACTCAAACACAAGATTAACACGAAGACATAAAAACAATACGAAGACACAAAAACAAAAGATAACATGAAGATACAGGAAAACGACTCGAACACGAGGACGACACGGGCTGAAAACAACTCGAAGACGAAAACAGAAACTGACACGAAGTGTAATCACAAAGCAAGAAAGACACGGGGTCTTGGAAGAAACAACACGAATACAGAAGACTCGTAGACATAGGGGTGACACAGATGGAGCGACACGAGGTGGCACAGAAAGCAGCACGAGGTGCTGCAGTGTTCAGCACGCGATGGAACAAATAACGACACTAAGGCTCATAGTGTTGTCAACCTCAAAACATGTAAAGACTCAACAATTGAAAGTCTAAAGGCGATGTACATACTTTATGAGAAGGCAACTGAACACTGTACCCACTTCCAATGTACAGACTTCATATGAACAGACCAATGTGCATACTTCCCTTCGATGCATCTACAGTGCAATGTATTGGCTTGACAAACATTATGCAATGTATGGACTTTGATGAATGGCCCAATGTATGGACTTCGCGAACAAGATGCAATGCTGACCGATGTATACACTTGGCAAAGAGAGTGATGCATGAACTGCCCTGTACAGACTTTAAGACTTAATGAGCAACAAAAAGTAGACAAAGCCGCATGGCGTCAACCCAGCTGATCCACTGCGTCAACGCAGCTAGTGAACCAGTGACTACTGCGTCAACGCAGTGTCCTTGTAGCGTCAACGCAGCTAGTGAACAGACAGCCAATGCGTCAACCCAATCTCCAACTGCGTCAACGCACTTATTGCAGACATGGTGAGTGTATAATCTATGCCATGTATAATCTATGCCATGCTCACAGTTAAACTATTTTGTGTACCAAGTTCTGAATGAAGTAAACACATATGACATGAGACGGACGCTGTACATACTTGATGCATGTGAACAGTGAGACGGATGTATAGACTTGATGAACTACAACATGAACATTATCAGCAGAGAAGCAATGCACAGAATAGAAATCAAGCACAAACCAATTTATCACAGCATGACTCAAGCATACGCATACATTCTTCACAATTCAGACATGGCACACTCATGCAATCTCCCACAGAATAGATCAGACATATTCAAGATAAAGTGGTGACTCAATTATGTTGCTATCATTAAAACACCACATCATCAACAAAGCACAAGGGGCACAACAATCTCCCCCTTTTTGATGATGGCAACATAATGAGTCACACTGACTCATCAAACTATTCTCCCCCTTTGACATAATCAAAAAGAAGGGAAATGGTTTGATAGTCAAATGTAGCACATAAATACAGCACACAAAGACAGCACATAAATGTAGAGAATGAGTCATGGTTCTTAAAAATGAAGATCTCCCTTATGACAATGAAACAGCTCTCCCCCTATCAACATGCATGATTGACTACTTTTCCCTTAGATGTAAATAAACCATAACTCCCCCTGAAGCACAGGAATGGACTCTGGTTATCCAATAAATCAATCTGAAATCAGCCATTACAAAGAATCTGAATTCTGGTGAAAATACCACAGAATCAGAACTTATTGCAGAATAAGATGGAAGATTCCAACAGTGTGGAGAGAAATACATCTCAGGAATCAATCTGAAATCCACCACCATAAGGATTCTGAAGTTCAGAGGGCTGCAAGTGAACAAGGTAATAATGAGAGTGGCACCTCACATTTGTATGGTTAGAAAAATGCAGATGGAATCAGTCAACTGATAAGAGAGGAGTTCACTTTGTTGATCATGCATGAATCTGATCATGAGGGATTTGAATGCATACATCACTTCAATAAGTCTTAAAAGATGTAGACTCTTCTATCATAAGGAGTTATGAAGTGGCAACTTAACCAATCTGATTTAATTTTGATGTATATCAACTTTGCCAAATTAAACTCAATGCTCATATCTGAATCCAAGTTTTAATAAAAGTGAACCAAATAGTCAGAAAACACTCAAAAATAATCATCTTTTATCTTACACATATGATCTCAATTGCACCTTTGAAAAATACACAGGTTAGTACTGAAGTTAAACACTTTTTCAAGAACATGAGTTGACAGATTTTTTCAAGATAATTTTATTTGAAGCACATTATATTTTTCCTGAGCAATTTAAGTTGATCAACACCTTTTTACATGAGGCACAACAAGTCTTAGTTGAAGTGACCCAGTTACTCAGTGTGATAACTGGCATTGCCTCTCACTTTGAGAGCAGAGTTAGCAATATGAGTGTGTTTTTACATGAGAAGACACCTTTATCAGAGGCCAGACTCCCCAGCTACTCAACACAAATAAGCTATTGCTCTGTCAGGTTTTGTTTCACTAAATTTTTATCAGAGATAATTGTGGCACCTCATGACATGAGTTACTTTATTTCATTTATAAAGAACTCAGTTTCTCAGTGACCGAGTCATTGCTCTGAATTCATAATTTTTCATTTAGTCAACTTTTTCAAGTTAATGTTTAACCACAACACTCACTCTATGTATCTCTACCAAAGTAGCCTAGATTTCAAATTTTCAGATATCAGATGAGAGACTTTAAGGATTACATGACACAAGAGGTTAAAGTTTATTAATCCTTATCAACAGATATTTTCAAATCGTTTAATTACAAGGCAGAGAATACATTAATCTTATATCAGTCTGATTCAGGGATAATTCTTAAACCCATATGACAGGAGTTTCTACCAAAATCTCAGACTGAATTGCATGATATGCAGCTTAAGTTCCTCAGATCAGAACAATAAATTTAGCTGACCAACAACTCAATAATGCAGCCAACATAGTCACACCAGCTAAGAGGTATAGGAAGGAAGAGTACAGGTTGGTGGAAGAGTCAATCAGCAAGAGAGAATAAGGTTTAAAACCACTAGCAGAGTCAATCACTCAATACAGGTTTAAAGTCATTTCATTCAGACAAAATGAGACACTCCTTCTTCAACAGATTGAGGATTAGCAGCCAAATTTTCAGATTCAAGAAGGTATGAACTCAAAAAGTCAATTGATGATTTGAAAGAGTGTAGACTGTGAATTTCAAATAGTGACAACAATATAATAATGCTCCCCCTTGTCTATATGCAGTGACTCACATAAGACTCAACAAGCTCCCCCTGAATTGATGCAGTTTATGCAAGTTAGACAGAAGAGAATTACTATAAGCATGATAGTTCAATTCATATTTCAGAAAACTTCAGTTTAGCACCAACAGATCAACATGATATGTAATACACTGCTCTATTTGACTTGACCCATGGTACTGAGCGGAGGACTTGGTCCAAGGACCACCTCACACATGGCAGTAGCATCCAGACATACTCCAACTGCCCTCCAACATTGTTCCATTTCATATACCATGATGGTCATGCAAATGACATATGCAGTGCAAAGCAATCTCATTTATTTAGTGCAAACAACAGCATGAGAAGAACATCAAAAATCAACCAAGCAAAACAACAATTTCAGATAATGAAATTGAAACAGATTTCAGAACTGACCTGAATTGAGTCCTGGGGTTTTCTTTTTGAGTGCCTTGGTTAACCCCTTTTATTTCTCCCTCCAAGGCACACCTGCAAAGTATTTGATCATCTTGATCCTGCAGGGACCCAAGCAGCTTTGGGTCCTGCGTTAGCCCTGACAGGTTTTCTAAATATTTTCATAGCAACATTATCATCAAATTTCATCAGTGAACAGTCATCCATATAATGTCCAAATTTTTCACAGTATCTACATGAAATGGCTAGTGTTTGATTCTTATGATGCATATTAACAGCAGGGTGATGTTTATAAACATGTTCATAAGATTTTTTGTTATATGCATGAGCAGTTTGATGCTTGTTCTTAACCATCCAACATTCGGCAGATTTATGACCTGGCTTCCCACAGTTATAGCATGAAATTTTCACACAAGGTTTTGCAGGGAATTTGACAAAATGGGGTTTAACATAGTTCTTTTGAACATACCAACAGTCCTTGACTGTATGCCCCTTTTTCCCACAGTGGGAGCAAGCAAAAGAATTTCTTCTATGAAAAACATTTTTACCCCAAGTAGATCTAAACCAGCACTCAGCAGCCTTGTGCCCAGGCTTATTGCAGTTGAAGCACACAATGTGCTGACTAGAATTGTGGTTAGATCCATATGGACCATGAACATGAATGGGGAACTTGGCATGCTGTTTATTGTCTTCTTTCATGATAAAACATTCACTCATGAGATGACCATGCTTCCCACAATAATAACATGAACCCTTTTTAATGTGAGTGTGTGAGAGATCATGTGAATTGTGTGTAGCCTTCTTTATAGTAGCAGGAGTGTCTTTATCCTTCTTATGTGAAGTTTCACCCTTTTTCAATTTTTGATTTTGTTCCACAGTTTTGGGTTTCACAGTGGATTTTTGTGCAGTGAATTTGAAGACAGAAGGAGCAGAGGTTGTGTTCTGATTGGTGGCTTTGACAAAAACAGTAGATGTTTCATTCCCATTACTCCTTTTATTTGTCGGACTATAGCCCAGTCCCTTTCTCTCAAAGTTATCACTCTTTCTAAGAAGCTTATTCAGATTGTCCTTACCTTTGACAAATTTTGATAGAGAATTTTTCAAATCTTTAATCTCAAAATTCAAATCAACAATTTTAGCTTCATATTTGGACAGATCTGTTTCATAGGAAATGACTTGTTGATGCAAGGCATCATTCAGACTCTTGAGTTTTTCAACTTCCTGTTTTAGTTTTGTTTCATTGTCAGCTTCAGATAGGGACTTATAAAGATCATCAACTTCTTGTTGAAGGGATGTGATAGTAAGCTCATATCCAGCTATTTTTCGTTCACTACAACTGACATTTTCATTTAACATTAAGTTGATGGTTTTCATACTCTCAATTTCTTATTCAGCATTCATCAACCTATCAGAATTATCCACACTCACACACTTGCCTTTTTCCATTGTCATTAGCCTATCTGTCAGCTAGGTGTTTAGATGTTTCAACTCATTGATTTCCTCTTCCAGTTTACTGTTCTGCTCTAGGAGATCAGCATCAAGCACCCATTCATCTGAGAGAGACTGACATTCATGAAACATTTCCTGTTGTTTTTCAGAATCTTTCTATAATTCTATGTTTACAGATTTTATGGCATTAAGCTTTTCAATTAGCAATTTGTTCTCCTGTCTAAGTTTCTCTGATTTTTCATCATTTTTATTGGAGAACTCTTTAAGAGAATCATTTTCAGATTTCAGCTTGTTTAGTTCAGACTTAACACATTCAATTTCTTTCAGTAAATCCTTGCTCTGAACAGAATCATGATTAGCTAGACTAATCTTCTTTTCAAGTTCAGAGATTTCTTTCACATGATCTTGATTCTCAGTTTTCAATAAAGAAATTTGTTTCTTCAACATTAGAAGATCAGACATACAGGCATCATGAATATTTTTCAATTCAACACAATTTCTACAAGGAGAACTTGAACTATCTAAACCAGTACTCTTCTTCAATTTTTTATACTGTTTTCTTAACAGTTCATGAGATTCAAATAATTCAACATAAGCATTCTCCCAATCTTCTAGAGAAAAATTCTCGAAGAGATTTACCTCATCATCATCATCTTTAGTCTGACTGCTGCCTTGATTGCTGCCAATTGGATTACTTCTGTTAGCCATCATGCAGTTGTCCTCGTTTACCCTGTGAAATTGCTTCAGCCTATCCAGGATGTCCTTTGCTGAGCTGCAATTATGAAGACAAGACCATAAGGCTCTGTCAGTAGCTGCTTTCAACAGGTTAAAGGCTTTCTGATTTTCTCTATCCTTTGATCTGTGTCTGTCGGTCCATTTGGACACTTTCGTTGGTAAGGTGTGAGGACCTTGTGAAATTAATTTTTACAAATCAGGATTAGCAGAATTTACATAAGCATGTAAAGCAGTGTACCACTGACTGAAACCAGAACCACTAAAGACGGGTGGTAAAGCCATTGAAAAACAAATAGCGAGTAAGTTCAAGGCAACAGGAATAATTATGCACTAAAGACAAATTAGCACCTAAGACAGCAAGATCGAATCTGCAGGTCGCTGGACCTTGTATGCAGACACCGCTCTGATACCAATTGTTAGAATGTAAGGCCCGGATACAGAGGGGGGTGAATGTATCCCTCTACAAATATAGCCTAATTAAAACTCTAAAGCTCAGTAATCCGGAATTAAAACTGTTGCAGAAATAGCCTGAGGAACATTAGAATGATCAAAGCAAGACAACAACTCAAGAAGCCATCGAAGGATCCTAAGCAAGCATCTAATGCGCAGCAATTAAGTGAACATATAAGAAGATCAAACCACAAGGGACACCAGGGTTTTTAGGTGGTTCGGTCAATAGACCTACGTCCACCCCTCACTCCCAACCGGAGTGAGGCTTCCACTAGTAACACTAGCACAGCAGACTCAGTCTGCAACAAATGCTGCCACACAGCTTGACCAGGGGAACAACCTCCCCTCTTCCTCCCAACCGGAGGGACACCCCAAGTGACTCCCAGCCACTTGGAAACCAGAGACACATGGTCTCTCTTCCTCCAGACTCGGAGGGAACCCCTGGACTTGCTACCCACAAGCCCAGAATCGGAGGACCAAACCTCCCTTCCTCCAAACCGAAGGGGAACCTAGAGACCCAACTCTCTCTTTCTCTGAACCCCAGAGGGAAGCACAAGTGACATTAAGTCACCTGCAAACCAAAGGTCTCGGACCTCTCTTCCTCCCAACCGGAGGGACCCCTGGACTTGAAACCTACAAGCCCAGAACCGGAGGACGAGCCTCCCTTCCTCTAACCAGAGGGAACCCACAAGTAGCACCCAGCTACTTGCAACCGGAGATAGCAATCTCCCTTCTCCTGAACCAACAGGAGGGACCCCGACCTCTCTACAGAGAATCAGAAAAACAGCAAGTGACTAGTTCAAAAGAAAAACAAAACCAGCAACAGAAAGCTGAAAAGATAAAATCAAATGTGGCTCTCGCAGGAGCTGGCTGGCCTGGATATGATCCACGGTCCAGCAGGAACTTCTTCTACTGCTTCTCTCTTTCTCCCAGCACGAACTCTCTTTTCTTCTTCTTCTTCTTTCTTACTTCTTCTTCTTCTCACTGCTTCTGCCTTCTCCTTCTTCTCACTCTCTGTATCTCACTGTCTCTCTTTCTTTTTCTTCTTCTGCTCTCTCGATCTAGCTCTCAGCTTTCTCTATCTCTTCTTTCTCTTCTTTCTCTTCTGCACTTCTTCTCTTAGCTCTGGCTGCTTCTACTTCAGTCACTCTCTGCCCTCACTACCTTCTTCAGAGGAAGAAGACACATATATATAGCAGCAGCAGATTAGGGCGGCGTGTGCTCTCCACGATTCCCGCCCAAATGCTTCAGTCCACGTGGAGGCTCCTCTGCATCTCGGATCACATGCCAGATGTCAGCCTCGTATCACGTGCCCACTCTGCATAGGCTCCACGAACAGTAAAATAGAGCAAACTGGTTCGGATTTGATCCTGAATCCGGAATCCTTCTTCTTCTTCTTTTTCTTCTTCTCCTGCAAAGAGATTAAAAACATTAATACTCAGGGTTCTATATATATATATATATATATATATATATATATACCAGAAATAAGTCGGTTGACACTCAAGCTAAAGCTGTACGAGGTGTGTAGGAACAACAAAAGGTGCACTATACTGAGAACGACACGAGGTACATAAAATGACTACAGCACGAGATAAAAAGAGAACGACACGAGGTAAAGAAGGAAATAACACAGAGTAAAACGGTAGAAAGACACACGATCAGAGGAACCTTGGACGAAGATAGAAAGAAGCAACACGAAGACACAAATACAACACTAAGACACAAACACAGAAATAACATGAAGACTCAAACACAAGATTAACACGAAGACATAAAAATAATACGAAGACACAAAAACAAAAGATAACACGAAGATACAGGAAAATGACTCGAACACGAGGACGACACGGGCTGAAAATAACTTGAAGACGAAAACAGAAACCAACACGAAGTGTAATCACAAAGCAAGAAAGACACGGGGTCTTGGAAGAAACAACACGAATACAGAAGACTCGAAGACATAGGGGTGACACAGATGGAGCGACACGAGGTGGCACAGAAAGCAGCACGAGGTGCTGCAGTGTTCAGCACGCGATGGAACAAATAACGACACTAAGGCTCATAGTGTTGTCAACCTCAAAACATGTAAAGACTCAACAATTGAAAGTCTGAAGGCGATGTACAGACTTTATGAGAAGGCAACTGAACACTGTACCCACTTCCAATGTACAGACTTCATATGAACAGACCAATGTGCATACTTCCCTTCGATGCATCTACAGTGCAATGTATTGGCTTGACAAACATTATGCAATGTATGGACTTTGATGAATGGCCCAATGTATGGACTTCGCGAACAAGATGCAATGCTGACCGATGTATACACTTGGCAAAGAGAGTGATGCATGAACTGCCCTGTACAGACTTTAAGACTTAATGAGTAACAAAAAGTAGACAAAGCAGCATGGCGTCAACCCAGCTGATCCACTGCGTCAACGCAGCTAGTGAACCAGTGACTACTGCGTCAACGCAGTGTCCTTGTAGCGTCAACGCAGCTAGTGAACAGACAGCCAATGCGTCAACCCAATCTCCAACTGCGTCAACGCACTTATTGCAGACATGGTGAGTGTATAATCTATGCCATGTATAATCTATGCCATGCTTACAGTTAAACTGTTTTGTGTATCAAGTTCTGAATGAAGTAAACACATATGATATGAGACAGACGCTGTACATACTTGATGCATGTGAACAGTGAGACGGATGTATAGACTTGATGAACTACAACATGAACATTATCAGCAGAGAAGCAATGCACAGAACAGAAATCAAGCACAAACCAATTTATCACAGCATGACTCAAGCATACGCATGCATTCTTCACAATTCAGACATGGCACACTCATGCAATCTCCCACAGAATAGATCAGACATATTCAAGACAAAGTGGTGACTCAATTATGTTGCTATCATTAAAACACCACATCATCAACAAAGCACAAGGGGCACAATACATTGCACAAGAGATGGGATCCAATCAGCAGAGCATTCATCTTCCCGTGGGGCCACATGATCCCCACGTTGGAAGACATAGCGCGGATTACGGGATTGAGAGTCCACGGAGCGGCAGTGACCGACTGGACATACAGGGACTACAAGGAAATGGCCCAAGAGCTGTTGGGGCTTGACTTGATCAGACCAGGCAAGACATCATCCCAGCTGTCGAGATCGAGACTGTAGGAGAGCCTAGGACTGAGAGGAGCAGCGATAGCCGTAGGAGAGCTACTTGAGGAGCATATAGGCAAAGTGATAGAGCAGGTGCGCCCACATGTGGCGGCAGAGGCGGGACCAGAGGGAGATCACGTCCTGAGACGGTTTCTCATGCTACTGTTCGGGAAGCTCCTATTCACGACTCGAGCGGATGTGATCAGCTGCAGACTACTGCCACTGCTCGAGGATTTAGGCAGAGTGGGAAAATACGCATGGGGGGCAGCAGTCCTGGCCTTCATGTTTGAGTCCCTCAGCACGACGGATCGACAGACCATGCTGGGCGGTTTCTCACCTTTTCTACAGGTAAACCTGACTTAAATGCTTTCTATTATGTTTATGCAAATGATTATGCAATGCAATTGACTTTTGACTTCTAAATGCAGATCTGGAGCTTCATACACCTCCCAGGGATAGGGAGAGGCACACTACTCCATCCCGGACGGATCCCGGTCGCCAGACGATGGGTGTTCGCAAGGGACTCAGGGTCGATTACTCGATTGACCCGGGCGATCCAGGACGAGCTGGATTCCTTCCCGCATACGGCGGTAAGCCCAGAACTTTAAATGCTCTCTAAATGCTTTTAGATGCTCCTATATGCTTATGAATGCTGACAAACTAACTAACATGATTTCAGGTGAGATGGAATCCGTACCGGGACGAGAGTACCGAGGGACAGCCATGGGTCCAGATAGCCCTATCATACCGTGGGCGAGACGTGTGGTTGTACTGCATCAACGTCATCGAGCCACTCCACTACCGCTTGATCCTGCGGACTCGGGGACTACACCAGCCAGAGGTGACCTTCCCAAGCCGCGGCGACGAGCGCCCGGGGAAGTCATCGAAGGGCATTAGTGGCGACGTGGACTAGTGCGCCCATAATGTGAAATACGTCCATGACTGGAACAAGCGAGGTCGGGCGGTAAAGGAGCGGGCTGAGAGCGATGAGGCGTATTTGAAAGCCTTCGCCCGGCGATACGGGGACCAGGTGTACCGAGGTACCCGACGATCGGTATCCAATTCTAAACTTAAACTCTGAATGCTTTTACATGAAAACTTCCTATATGCTGACTCATATGCTTTCTAAATGCAGCTAGACCCTGAGGGGAGGATAGCCGAGCTTGAGGGGCTACTCCACGCTACCGTCCAGCAACGGGACGAGTACCGGACCGCCCTGGAGCTTCTGGTAAGATTGCCAAGACCTTAGACCTAAATGATTATGCTTATGAGGCAAATAATGCAAATGCGACTGACTAACTATGATTCACAAATGCAGCGGGCCGAGGGAGCCCAAAGAGCGGGACCGGACGCCCCATCGTCGTCATCACAGCCTGCCGGGGACAGAGCTGAGTGGGACGCTGAGTTTGCTCGAGCGGTTTCTTGGGCTGAGGAGGCGGAGGCCACCCTCGCAGAGTGGGTAAGATGAAAAAAAGCTTTGACTAAAAAAAAGCTTGTGCAAAATTTTAATGCTTATTTGGCTAATCATGATAAAATGCAAAGTACAGGAGAAAGATCTAGCCGCAGCAAAGGCCGAGGCGGAGCGTGCTCGGACGGAGGCAGAGAGGAACCGTGCTAAGACTGAGCGAGCTCGGGCAGAGATAGAGCTGCTGCGGGCGGAGGTGGCCCGATGGAGAGGAGAGTTTGAGCGGACGGCCACGCAGACGGCGGACCTAGAGAGATACCAGTCCGAGGCATGAGCAACGCGGCTCCAGGCACATGATATGAAGGTCGAGGTACGGACTCTGGAGAGGACTATACGGATGATGGGCCGAGGACCAGAGCAGAGCGCCTCTCAGAGTGGAGCACCAAGAAGTGATGCCCGTACCGGCTTAGCGGCTGACTACCTCGTCAGTTCCTCCGGCCAGCGGAGGAATGAGAGGGCAGAGAGGGATAGCAGGAGGAGAGTGCCTCCATAGCGCCATCGGCGAGGAGACCCGAGGGAGGAGATGATGACGGCGGCCCGGCGGACAAGCCGGCCGAATGAGCTTGTACTTTGGTTTTTTTTCTTGTTACTTGTACATAACTTATATATGAAAATGAATGAAATGGGGTGAAGAGTTCTTTTTTTATGTTTTGTTTTGTTATGTGAATGAATGTATGAATGTTTGAAATGGATGTGAAGATGGAGGGGATAAATGTGAATGAAATGTATGGAATGCATGAGTGTATCAATGTGTATGAATGGTATGTGTGAACGAACTGTCAGACGTGTAAGACCGGTAGGTCTAACCTCTGGCAGAAGAGAATGGCACAGAACCAGCAGCAGAAAACGTGACGGTCTAGAGAAGATGCGTCAGAGTCATGTAACGCACCACCATGGGGTCGTCAGGGACGACAGAGACCAGACTGCAACCTGATCTGCAGGAAATGTGACGGTCCACTGGGGAGTGTCAGAATGATGTGACGGCCAGAACCAGACCGTTAGGGATGACAGAACAATGCTGGATTGAAGTAACGTGCAGAAAATGTGACGGCTCAAATGTAGAGCGTCAGAGACAAGTAACGGTTGTAACCAGACCATCAGGAATGATCGAGCAAAGGAGAAGCCCAGACCGCATGGCAGACAATGTGACGGCTCAGGGTCCATGCGTCACAACACATAACGGTGCAATGTTAGGCCGTTAGGCTTGGCAGACCGAGATTGGGCCAAAATAAACCCACAGGAAATGTGACGGCCCAGAATTGGAGCGTCAGAGACAAGTGACGGTCCTACGATAGACCGTTAGAGATCCAGGTGTACTCCGAGACGGATTGTGCCGTGAGAGGCCAAACCCGAAGGTTAACCATCTAAACCCTTACTAGAACTCTCCTAGACTTAAGATAAGGTCTTCTAACCCAAATCTTATCATCCTAGAGCCAAAAGCAAGCCTTAAAAACTCAGGAACTCTGCCAAAAATCATAGCTTTCCTTAATTCTCTGCTACAAGGGCTGAAGAACCTCTCCTAAGGGCAGAAATACCATGAAGAGAAGCTTTGAAGTGATGGCCATGGAGGAGAAGGTCTACACCGGACCTAAAGCTGCCAGGAAAGAACATAGAGAGTTGCAAAGGCTGACATCAATCCCCAAGCATCTGAGCTCAAGTGCTCAAAGAGTGGTGAGTTCTAATTCCTTAACCAAGTTCAATAATTCTGCACTTCAACTTCTTATAATCTCTTCTTCTTCTTCTTCTAGCCTCTTCCTGGTCCAAGATGCTACTCCAATCTGAAGTGGGTGGCTCTCATGATCAAGGAACTCCCTTTAGAAGTCTTAGCAATCCTTAGGGCATGGCACCTTCAACCTCTATTGGTCTTAGGCAAGAACTTTCAGAAATTATCCTTAGATTGGCCAAGCATTTCAGCCCTCATAGAATTGTGGCATCCACAAACACATACCTTCACCTTCCCTTCCTTTGAAGCTTCAGTCCTATTAGAGGAGGTAGAAACCTACCTAGCCCTTCCTAAGACTAAGGCGGGGGATGAGGACCTAGTTTGCTATATGGTGGAGCCTATTGACCCGTCCTTGATCTTGAGCGATTTCATTCACAATCCAAAGGACGTGAGGACCATGATCAGCCCGCACCACATTCACTTAATACCCATGGCACAGTGGATAGTCTCTCATTGCAAAAACAAGTGGGAGAGACATGAAGCAATAGCCAATGCGGTGTCAGTTTGCTTATGCGGAGTCTTCCTTTTCACCACTACCGACCACCTCTTAGATACCCAAAATCTCAGCATTATTAGCGGGTTGTGGCGGGGGATGTCCATCTCTCAAGCGATCCTCTCATATCTCTACGAAGGACTAAGCTCTGCTTGCTTAGGAGGACCTCTATTCGGTTCCATGATACTCCTTGAGTGTTGGATGGGAGTGAGAGTCAAATTCCAACCCAAGGAAGATATAACTTCTGCTAGCCGGATCTTTGGGAGCCACCCTTTGTTCTTTATTGGATGTGCCTTTGGATTTTCTTCTCAGGTTGAATGCAAGACGCCGGACAAGAAAACACAGGATGAATGGCGCCTCTTCCTCAACACTTTGCCAATAGAGAAATTCATCATGCGACCAAGAATCCTTCGAAGCACTTTGCTTAGAATACCGTGGCGTCAAGGCCTGGACCTCCAGCTATTGGGAAATACTACCATGGCGATCTACAACCCGCACCGGTGCCATCTTCAGATCGGACTACCTCGGATAGAAGTTCCTGCACTATCACACTACCCTCCCCTTCTACCTAGGAAGATGGGGACCGAGGAGGATGAAAGAGCAGTTCGGAACGTGCTGACCATGTGGGAGATCAGTAAGGTGCGTCCGTGGCAAGAGGAAGTGAAAGAGAACGACAACACATGCCGTGGCTACGTGAAGGAATTAAGGAAGATCCGCCCTCTTGCGGATAGAAAACTGAATGTAGCTTGATTTTCTTGATGATGTAAATTGACAATCAGAATTGATGTTGCATTAAGTCCAATTGAATGAGTTTAAGTGAATGATTTGGAAGTGATTTTAATTGAAATGAGCATGGGTGGTTGCTTGATTAGGCTAGAATGATCTGAAAGCACAGCCTCTGGAGAGCGTACCGGTCCTGCAAAGGGCCGTCACAAGGGTGTGACGGTCTGGCGATAGGCCGTCGGGGGAATGGGCTGAGAATTATGTTCTCTAGAGGATGTAACGGCCTAGAGACATACCGTTAGAAGGATGTGACGGTCTACATGAAGACCGTCAGAGATGGACCTGCTGAGAGAATAGAGCCAACGCCCTGAAGACAATGTGACGGTCAAGGATAAACCGTTATATGAGTGTGACGGCCTGATGCCGGTGCGTTACATACATGGACCTACATAGTTGTGAGATTTCAACCCGAGCTTGAACCTGCACTCTGCACACCCTTAGATAAGAAACAAGTTAGATATGTTCTTAGACTCAACCCCTTGCCTTAAAACAAGTTAGAGAATGACCATTTCTTGATATTTGGTCAAGGGGTGGAGCCTTATCAAATAGGCGGAAAATATAATAGAAATAATGCGATGCATGCAATGCATATGATGGCATTTTTTGGAGTTTTGGGAAATGTCTGAATTTTTGTGAGATTTTGGAAATATTTGATTCTTTTAGGTTTTGAAATATTTGATTTTTTTGGGATTTTGGAATATACGATTTTGGATTTCGATATATGATTTTTTTGGATTTTGGAAATATACGATTTTTTGGATTTTGAAATATATGATTTTTTTGGATTTTGGAAATATATGATTTTTTAGATTTTGAAATATATGATTTTTTTAGATTTTGAAATCCGATGCTTCCCCCGGCAACATGGGCCCTTCTTATTACATTAAGAGTTCCTAAGGTTGGCGTGCAACAAGGTGACAACCCCTGGCCAAGACCTGATTCGCAAAACGATGCTTTTACTAAGGCCATACCCAGGGTACTAGTCTTAGTCCTAAAAAGGAAAAAAAAGAACACAGGGGTAAGCTTAGGCCAGATATGGAAGATTGTAGGACTTGATTTCCTCTCCAAACAACCCATTAGAGATTTGGTCTGTTGGGCCGGGGCTTTGTGTCCGTCATCGAACCTTAGTCCACTCTAGGCATGCATACGACCGGGCTCATTCGTCCCGCGGGAAACTGTACTGCCACTCTTGCCATGCCTAGCTTTTCTTTCTTGCCTTTCTGGAGCTCTGGGATCATGATTGATAGACTTTTGAGATAATGGCTTTGGATTTTGTCACAAAGATTGCTCCTTTTGCTTTCTTCTTTTCTTTGCTCTACGCTTGTGGCGTCAGGTCATAACGGACTGCCCCTATTTGAGACCTCCTCTCGTTAGGGTGCCTGGATCAGTCATCGCCTCCTTATTCACTCCTTGCCCCTGGATTCAGTCGAAGAAAGAAACAGACAGGGACTTCGACTTTCCCCCAAAGCATGGCCGAGGAGAAACGATGTCTACAAAGCGGAAACCCGAACAGGGATGTCGTGTAGTGTGCGATTGCCGTACTCGGGACTTCTCTTTCATGGTGAAGGGAAAGGAACACCTTGCTATCGGGGTGGCACGGGTTAGACTCTAAGGAAAGAAACGCTTAAGATACAACCCATTCCAAGCGTGAGAGAGCTTCTCACCTTCTGCGTTCACTAAGCGATAAGCATTCCATGGATAAGCCTCTTTTACAACGAACGGCCCTTCCCAGTTAGGTTGTAATTTAGACCTAGGACCTGCAGACCGAATGAATTTGCGTTTCAAAACCATATCACCTTTTTGAAATTTACGTTCAATCACCTTCTTTCAAAAATAACGCGAGACTCTCTTTTGATAAACAGATACGTGATCGGCCGCGTTCATCCTCTTCTCACCCAAGAGTTCCAGTTGGACGAGCAGTGCCTCTCGACGTTCATCGCGATTAAGTTCCTTATCGAGCTGCACTCTAAGGGAAGGGATCAAGATCTCATAGGGGAGCACCGCCTCCATCCCGTAGGTAAGAGCGTAGAGAGTCTACCCCGTAGGAGTACGGACGGAGGTGTGGTAAGCCCACAGAGCTTCCACTAATCTTTCTGGCAAATCGGAAAACTTATGAGATTCGCATGTTTTCTTTATAAATTTAATAAAGGTTTTATTAGTGGCCTCGGCCTGACCGTTGCCTTGAGGATAATATGGGGATGAATGATGCAATGCAATATTGAACTTCTTACATAGGTCCTTGAGCTCTTGAGAGACGAACTGGGGTCTGTTGTCGGTGATGATGCTGCTTGGCACTCCGAACCGTGAGATGATATTCTTCATGATAAAGCGGCACACCGTTGAAGCTTTAATCTCTGCGTACGCCTCCGCTTCGGCCCATTTGGTGAAGTATTCAGTGGCAGTAAGGATAAAGGATTTCTCTTTGATCTGAGAATTAGGATCACCGAGCGGGCCGACAACGTCAAAAGCCCACATAGAGAATGGCCAAGGAGCGGAAAGAGGATGGAGAGATGAAGCTGGAGCGTGGATTTTATCAGCGTGGAGTTGGCATTTAAGACACCTCTGGATGTAGAGGGAGCAATCTTTCTCTAGAGTGGGCCAATAGTAGCCCTGCCTAAGGATCTTCTTCGCTAGAGCCTGGCCATTGACATGACCTCCACACTCACTAGAATGGGCCGCTTCAGCCACCTTCCAAGCCTCATCATCATCTAAGCATCTCATGAGCATTCCATTAGTAGCACGCCTGTATAGTTCTCCTGCAACGATGGTATACCTTGAGGCGACTCTTCTTATTGACTTGCGTTGCTCGGCATTTGCCCCTTCTGGGAACGATCCATCTTTGCAGAACAACTCGACTTCATGATACCAAGGTAGATCTTCTTCCTCCAGGATCTCTTCTAGTTCTATCAAAGATACCTCCTTGAGGTCCTCCTTCTCGGCCCTTGCCTCTACAGCTTTCCTAAGATTGACGTACCAAGGATCTTGCAGAGAGGGTGCGTCCATTCTCTAAACGATGATAGTCTCAGTACTCTGACTGAGAGGGAAAGATAGAGAGGAGGCAAGCGATGCTAAGGCATCGGCTAGAATGTTCTGAGACCTAAGAGTATGAATGTAGATCAGCTTACAGAATTTCCTAGCCAGGAGCCTGACCAAATCTTGATATGGCTTAAGCTTGGGGTCACGAGTGCGGTAAGTGGACAGAACTTGCCGCAAGACGAGCTGAGAGTCTCCTATGATATTCAAGTAACGCGCGCCCAGAAGGTAGGCATGCTTTAATCCGGCTAGGAGAGCCTCATACTCTGCGATATTGTTGGTAGCATGAAATCAAAGTTGATAAGCAAAAGGAATCGTCACTCCCTCTGGAGTGAGCAAAACAGCGCCGATCCCTCGGCCCTGAGAATTGAGCGCTCCATCGAAGTGCAGAGACCAGAAGGGATGATGAGAAATGACAGAGAGATGCTCATCAGGGAAATCATCCTGAATAGAGTCAGTGTAAGGGATGGGGAGATGGGCAAGATGCTCGGCGATGGCGTACCCTTTGACCGCCTTCTAAACAAAAAATGTGATATCGAATTGGGAGAGGAAGCTCTGCCAGCGAGCTAACCTACTAGAAAGGACAGGCTTTTCTAAGAGATAGCAGATCGGGTCCATTCTAGAGATCAACCTAACTGGGTGGGCAAGGAAGTAATGTTTAAGCTTCTAAGCTACCCACACTAAGGCGGCACAAGTCTTTTCCATAGCGGTGTATTTGGCCTCAGCCGGGTTAAATAACCGAGAGAGGTAATAAGCAGCCCGCTCTTTCCCTTCGTCATCTACTTGTGCTAAGACCGCCCCTAGGGAGTCCTCAATGACTGAGATGTATAGGATTAGGGGTTTCCCAGGGACAGGAGGTTGCAAAACTGGGGGATTGGATATATATTCCTTTAGGTCCTCATAGGCCTTCTGACAGTCTTGATTCCATTCAAACTTAACCCCCACCTTTAGCAATTCGTAAAATGGGCGGCACCTTTGAGAATGTTGGGATATGAATCTTCTGATAAATTGTAATCTTCCAATCAGTCCTCGAAGTTCCTGTTGTGACTCCTTTGTGTTGATGATGTTGACAATTGCTTTATTTCATTGGCAACACCTTGTTTTGATTGATTGGCAACTGTTTATATTTTAATGAAATTGTTTTATCAGATTGTCTGTGTGTTCTATGCATTTTCACAAGTCTACACACTGCACACACACACAAGTCTTCACACTCAGCATAGTCTATACATCGTGTTGTGTTTGTGTTGTGTTTGTGCATCGTTGAGAACGTAAGTCTATACATCCATGCATCATCACTCTCAGCATAGTCTGGACAGAAGTGGGTCGACCCCCTTCTTAGATGCGTCGACTCACCCAGAACACAAGTCTATACACTATCCGTCTCACTTAGCGTCTTATGCATTGGGCAAAGTCCATACACTGCAGCTCACATAACTAGCAAGTCTATACATTGCATTGTGGTGTCTGTGCTCAAAGTCTATACAGTGCTTGCACTGTCATTCAAAGTCCATACATTGGACTGTAGCATGCATAAGCTAAGTCCATACATTAGTAAAGTCTGTACAGCGTCATGCATCATTCATTCAAAGTCCATACACTGCACTGTAGCTTGCTCGAGGTGAAGTCTGTACATCCATTAGTGAACTTCGAAGTCTATACATTGGGATCTTTACCTACGTTCAGTTCTGCAAGTCTGTACATTGGGCTTTCACATAAAGTCTATACATCCTAGAACTGTGCAAGTCTGTACATCGCTGCTTTGTCAAAGTCTGTACATCGCAGCTGAGTTGAAGTCTGTACAGCCATTCCCTTGCCAAAGTCTATACATTGTGATCTTTCAAGTCTGTACAGACTTTGCTTCGCTCAAGTCTGTACATCGTCCAGTTGTCTTTGGCAAGTCTACACATCGTGAAGTCTATACATTCAACTGCTTTGCTTTGCTCAAGTCTGTACAGTCTTTCTCTTGGCAAAGTCTGTACATCGCTCATGATGTCTGAACAACGAGCAAGTATGTACATCAGACTAGTCTGTATCGGCTAAGTCCATACATCATCCAGTGCATTGCATGCATCATTCATGAAGTCTGTACATCGAGCTGAAGGCTGGCTAAGTCTATACATCGTCTGTCTTCTTAGAGTCTCATGCATAACATGAAGTCTGTACATCGCATAGCATTCAAGTCTGTACATTATGCATCATTTGAGTTGAAGTCTGTACATCGTGCATCTAGTGTTTCAAGTCTATACATTGTTGCACGTTGTGTCTGTCAAAGTCTACACATTACTTATTCATGCATTGAAGTCTGCACATTGCTGCACACTCATCAAGTCCATACACTGGCAAGCCTTTCCATTACCTAAGTCTATACATTGGCTGCTGAATGTTCTTCAAAGTCCACACATCTGTTGTCAGTATGTCTATGCATTCGTATTCAATGTACACACTTCACTGCATTGCACATTGCATCTCCAAGTCTGTACATCACTGATTGCATGCATTGGAATAACATCTCATTCAGCGTCTTAACAAAGTCTAGACATCGGTTGGGTTCATTCACTAAGTCTGTACATGCTTCAGTCTCGCATACACGAAGTCTGTACACGCCTTACAATGCCACAGTCCTGCATGCGTGAAGTATGTACAAGGCCAAAGCCCTGCATGCGTAGAGTCTGTACAGGCCATAGCACTGTATTCACCAAGTCTATACAATGCCATAGCCACGTATTCACAAAGTCTATACACTGCATTCGAGTTCACAAAGTCTATACAGTGAAGTCTATACAATGCATTACACTCTACAAAGTATGTACAGGGTTTATACTTAAGCTAATAATTCTAATTCGACTGTCTGACAGGGATTCTTTACTGAGATTGATGACTTGGCTCGTGATCCAAGAAGGATGAGGTGCCATGATGGTGACACGTGGAAGCAGCCCATCCAGGATGCCGCCATGTGGATGAAATGTCCTCGGATTTGGCGAATTCTTTGGGCGGGAAATGTGGAAGCCACACGCCCTTATCCAATCTGCTACTGGTATATATATGAGTCTTCTTCTTCGGATGAAGGGAGATCGAACAGTGGCAAAGTATATACAGAGAGAGTAAAAGTCTGAAGCAGCAGAGAGCCACCGATCCAAAGAGAGAAGAAAAACAGAGAAGAAGAAAAACAGAGAAGAGAAGATTGAGAGAGATGTGTTGAGAGAGTGAGATTGAGATAGTTTTGTTTGAGAGCTTTTCTGATTGTTACTCAGACTCTTGGTTCAGATACCAGAGCTGAGCTTTGCTCATTCCGAGCTACATTCCCAGTTGGGTTTTCTTATTTTCGTTTGCTTCTATCTTTTGTTTCCGAAATTGTTTCTTCAAGCTGTGAGTCAGCTGTTAGCAGAGGTGCTGCCTCTGGTCGGGTAAGCTGTAAACCCCAGCAGTTGCAGTGGAGGTTTCCACTGGACAGGTGAAGCTGTAATCCTCAGCAGGCGAGACTTGTCTCGGACAGCAAGCTGTGTTGCTCAGCGGTTTGTAGGCCAAGCTGTAGTGCCCAGCAGATGCAAGCTGTACTGCGCAGCAGTAATCCATACTCGGTTGAGTGTGGGGTGGACGTAGGTCTCTGACCGAACCACCTAAAAATCTTGGGTGTCTTGTGTTTGTAAGATTGCTTGTGATCTGCTGTGTGGTTGCTTGTGTCGACACTCTTCATAGTGTTCTTTCTATCATTCAACAGTTGTTTGTTTTAAATTCCGCATTATAGTTCAAGTGCGTTTTAAGTTAGGCAATAGATCTATTCACCCCCCTCTAGATCCACACTTCGTGGAGATAGACTGCGTCCATCTAACATAACACTTGGTATCAGAGCCATACTCTTCTACAGGGACTCATCGCCCGAAGAGGAAAGGCAAAGATGGATGCTCGAGGGATGATAGCTGAAGGACACTAAACCACAAAGCCCCCATTCTTCGATAGATCTAACTATGCATACTGGAAGAATCGTATGCAAGTATTTTTGAGGGCTAAGGATTACGAGATCTGGATGGTAGTCAGCAAGGGACCTTATGAGCTGTCCCCTAATGAGGAAGTCTGGACCAAGGAGGAGATCAGGAGGTCTACACTAAATTGGAGTGCAATAAACGCCATTCAATGCTCTCTGCACCCTATAGAATTCTCCCGCGTATCAGCCTGCAGTTCAGCTAAGGAGATGTGGGATGCACTAGAAGTCATTCATGAAGGGACTTCTCAAGTTAGAGAGACGAAGGCCAATTTCCTTGTGTCTGAATATGAGGCCTTCAAGATGAAGCCCAACGAGACCATCAAGGAGATGTATGCTCGATTGACAACCATTACTAATGGTCTGAGAGGTCTCGGGAAGGCTCAGACAGAATATGATGTAGTGAGGAAGATATTGCGCTCCCTAACTCATGCTTGGCATACTAAAGCTACAGTGATGGAGGAGTCAAGGGATTTGCGAAATACGAGGGCTGATGAGCTAATTGGCTCGCTGATGGCATATGAGATTAATATGCCAAGGATAGAAGAAGCTGAGAGGAAGAAGAAGCCAATCGCTCTGAAAGCTGGTGCCAGCAAATCCAGCAAGTCTAGCAGATCAAGCTCTAGCAGTTCATCGTCCGAGGAGAGCCTGAATGAAGAAGATATAACTCGTACTGAGATGGCAATGATGACCAGAGAGTTCAGGCGGTTCCTCAGGAAAGGAGCAGGACGATTCAGCCAAAAGAAGTACAGTGGCGGCCGAAGGGATAAAAGGTATAAACATAACCCTGTAAAGAAAATTGAATCTAATACTTGTTATCAATGCAGGAAGGCAGGCCACATGAAAGCTGACTGTCCAGAGAATCAGAAATACAAAGACAAGTCAAAGAAGAAGAACACGAAAGGGAGAGCTATGGTTAGCACCTAGAGTGATGAAGATGAAGCCTCCCTGATCAATACTTCTGACAGTGAAGCCGAATCTGAGAAGCCCATTTACCTTATGGCAACAAGTTCTGAAGACAGAGAGGAGGACTCAGATGAGGTAATCACTAGATTCAAAAATTTCACTATTACTGATTGGGTAGATGCCTACCATGACATAGCTGATAGAGCTGATGATATTAGGAAGGAAAACAGGCATTTAAGAAGGAAGATTAACTCCATGCAAAATGATACAACTCTAACTGATAAAATTGCATGTCTAGAATCTGAGAATAAAAATTTGAAACTCACATGTTCTGAATTAGATGAAATCAAGAATGAGTTAAAAGCCTCTAAAGAAGATAATGAGAGGTTAGAAAAAGAAGCTGATGAATGGAAGCTGAAAATCCAGAAATATGAAAGTGAGATAAAAATTGTGAATGAAAAATATCAAGTTGTCCTAAGTGTGAATACAGAACTGAAAAAATCCATTGAAGACATTCAAAAGGATAATGAGGACAAGCTTAAAACCATTGAGAAAATGACCCAAGGTACATATAATCTAAATGCTTTGTTAGGATCAATGGTCAACTTTAGAAAAGAGGGCCTTGGATTTAATTCTAGTGCAACAAAAACCTTTGGAATGAAAACTATTTCATTTGTTGCACAAAAAGAAAAAGGACCTCTAATTAGCATGAATTCAAACATGTCAATGAACAAAACTGCTAATCTGAAAAAGTCTAGTGCTGAGGAGAAGGGCAAACAAAAACTGAGTGAGCCTAGTAGAGCTAGCACATCCATGCAAAATCCCAAAGCTCAGCCTCAGGTTAGGGGTCAACCTAAACAGTCTTATAAACCCCATGTTAAGGTCACCAAGTCTCCACCATCACCACCACCTCTGAAGAAGACCTAATACACACCTATGAATAGGTCAGCATGGTCCAAGGTGCAGGGGAGGCAGAATGCTGTTAGAGCTCAACCCAAACATTTCTACCAACCTAGAGCCCAGTCCCACTTCTTTGCACAGTCAACCTATCCAAATAGGTCAGGATGGACTAGGACTCAAGGAAGGTTTACAGGTCTTGCATATCAGGGTACACAGTCTTATAGACCTTACACTAGAAATTGGGTTGATGGGTATGGCAATTTGACACCTAGGAATCTGAATTTTTTCAGCCAACCCAGGAACTACTATGGCCACAATTTCATGAATGCACCCTGGCCAAGGCACTGGCACAGAAGTAACAACACTGTCAACAATCATGCTGGTGCAAACAACAAGAAGAAAAGGAACAATAACAGAAAGAAATTTGAAAAATCCACTGAACAGAATTCATTTAAACAAATGTGGATTCCAAAAAGTCTGCTTTCTTGCTTTGCTTCTACTTCATCTGTTCTGGAGCCCAATCAGTCTTGGGTTCCAAACTTCTCTACCTAATTGTGTATGCAGGTATGCCTGGCAGCCAAGAACAACTTGTGGTACTTGGATAGCGGCTGCTCCAGGCATATGACAGGAGATAAGGCCAAGTTCTGCATGCTGACAGAGAAGCTTGGAGGCCTTGTCACCTTTGGTAGCAACACAAAAGGTAGAATTGTCGGATCAGGTAAGGTAGGTAAGTGTACCACCTGCTGCATTGAAGATGTCATGCTGGTTGAAGGATTAGCTTATAACTTACTTAGCATCAGCCAACTATGTGATAAATGATGCAAAGTGCTTTTTGATTCTCAATGTTGCAAAGTTTTTGAACCTGATTCCAAAACTGTTAACTTTTCTGGTAAGAGGATAAATAACACTTACATGATAGATTTAGATGATATTCAACATTCTAACCTATGCCTTACTGCTAGTAGAGAGGACTTAGCATTTTTATGGCATCGTAGGTTAGGCCATGCTAGTTACACTATTTTACATAAACTGAATAAGCATAGCATGGTTAGAGGACTTCTTGAAGTTTCCTTTAAGAAAGAAAATAAAATCTGTGATGCATGCACTCAATCAAAGTTAACTAGAAAGTCATTTAAATCTAGAACAGAAAATCTGTCTTCTAAACCCTATGAGCTGATACACATGGACCTTTTTGGGCCAACCAGGTCTGTCAGCTTATCAGGGAGGAAGTATGGGTTTGTCATGGTAGATGACTTCTCTAGGTATTCTTGGGTATATTTCTTATCACATAAAAGTGATGCATTCTCATAATTTCAGGAGTTCCATGTTAAAATAAATCAGAAAATTGAAAATATTTTGACTGATCATGGAGGTGAGTTTGAAAACTCACAGTTTGATGAATTCTGCAGGTCAAATGGAATTAATCACAGGTTCTCCTCACCTAGGACACCTGAGCAGAATGGAGTTGTGGAGAGAAGGAATAGAACCCTAGTGGAGATGGGTCGTACACTCTTGGTTGAAGGTGGTCTACCAAGGAAGTTTTGGGCTGAAGCAGTAAATACTGTATGTTATGTAATTAACAGAGCCATGGTAAGACCTTCTACTTAGAAAACACCATATGAGATCTTAAAGGGTAAGAAACCGTCTATTGCTCATTTCAAGGTTTTTGGTTGTAAATGTTTCATTCATATAAATGATAAAAGAGACCTTGATAAATTTGAACCTAAAGGTGAACCAGGAATATTTCTTGGTTATTTTGAAAACACCCGAGCATATAGAGGTTATAATCTGAATTCCAAAACTGTTGAAGAATCTCTACATATAGTTTTTTATTAATCCTTATTAAAGACTAATATTGGTCAATGCAGGAATGAAGACAATGGTAATATTTTGAAGGAAGGAAATCCTGCAGACAAATCCGAGGATGAGGAAGGAAATGAAGAGCTTAATGAAGAAGAGCCTACAGTTTAGGGGGAGGTAAATGAAACTCATGGTGATGAAATTGTCAACATTAGATATCTAAAAGATCATCCTGTAGATAATGTAATTGGCAATCTGCATGACCCCCCTAGGACTAGAGGTCACTTAAGAATTCAAAATGAATTGAATGCATATGCGTTTGTTTCAACTGTAGAACCCAAGTCCATTGACTGTGCTCTCAAAGATGTGCATTGGATTAATGCCATGCATGAGGAGCTCAATCAATTTGACAGGAATAAGGTGTGGCATTTGGTTCCACCTCCTGATCATGAAACAATCATAGGGACTAAATGGGTGTTCAGAAATAAAACTGATGAATCAGGGAATGTCATTAAAAATAACGCCAGACTTGTAGCTCAGGGGTATAATCAGGAATTTAGAATAGACTTTGAAGAGTCTTTTGCCCCTGTAGCCAGGTTAGAAGCAATCAGAATATTATTGGCTTATGCATGTTCCCTAGGAATAAATCTTCAGCAGATGGATGTAAAATCTACATTTCTGAATGGGGAAATCAGTGAGGATGTCTATGTGAGACAGCCTCCTGGATTTGAATGCTTAGATTTCCCTAATCATGTCTATAAACTCAAAAAGGCTCTCTATGGTTTAAAGCAAGCTCCTAGAGCTTGGTATGACAGGTTGAGCAAATTCCTTACTGAAAAGAACTTCACAAGAGGTGTAGTTGATCAAACATTGTTCACCAAGGTGAGTCATTCAGATATTCTTATCATTCAAATTTATGTGGATGACATTGTCTTTGGGTCAACTAACCCCAAATTGTGTGAGGAATTCTCTCAAATTATGACTAATTAGTTTGAAATGAGCTCAATGGGTGAGCTCAAGCTATTTCTTGGACTGCAGGTTACACAATCAAAGGATGGTACCTTCATCTCTCAGTCCAAGTACATAAGGGATCTATTGAAGAAGTACAAAATGGACAACCTCAAGGTAATAGCTGCTCCAATGGGTACCTCAACCAGTTTAGATGAAGAT
The DNA here is from genome assembly GCA_022559845.1 of Amorphophallus konjac. Classification (NCBI taxonomy): domain Eukaryota; kingdom Viridiplantae; phylum Streptophyta; class Magnoliopsida; order Alismatales; family Araceae; genus Amorphophallus; species Amorphophallus konjac. The sequence continues at coordinate 150,537,077 of CM040118.1, forward strand.
CCTCAAGGTAAACCAGTGGACCAAAGGCTATATAGAGGTATGATCGGATCCCTTCTATATCTTACAGCATCTAGGCCTGACATTCAATTTTCAGTGTGTTTATGCTCTAGATTTCAGGCTAGTCCTAAAGAAACACATCTTAAGGCTGTGAAAAGGATTTTTAGGTATTTACTAGGCACCCAAGAGCTAGGTCTATGGTATCCTGCTAAGTGTGAGTTAGAACTTCTAGCCTACACTGGTGCAGACTATGCTGGGTGTCGAGTAGATAGAAAAAGCACTAGTGGCTATTGTCAATTCCTTGGTGGCTGTCTAGTATCTTGGGCATCTAAGAAGCAACACATTGTAGCCTTGTCTACAACTGAGGCTGAATATGTTGCAGTAGGTAATTGTGCTGCCCAAGTACTTTGGATCAAGCACCAACTAGATGATTATCATATAAAATTGGAATGTATTCCAATCTTGTGTGATAATACTAGTGCTATATGTCTTGCTAAAAACCCTGTTCATCATTTTAGGACTAAGCATATAGAGATAAAACACCATTTTCTTAGAGATGTTGTAAATAAAAAGGAAATTGAAATGAACTTCATTGAAACTGAAAAACAAATTGGTGATATCTTTACTAAGCCTCTTGGGAATGAAAGGTTTAAATTTCTTAGAAGAGAACTTCGCTTGTGTAAATTTCAGCATAATGAATAAATTCTCTGATGGCTTGAATAAAATATGTGAATGTTGAATGTAGCAACAGACTCATGATCATGCATGTCACTCATATTTTTTTTACACTCATGATCATCACTGCATATCATTTAGTCATGAATGTGTCTAAAACCACATGCATATCATTCATAATTTTTTATGACATAGTTTTCATTGCATATCATTCATCCATAACCTATGTCGAAGCTCTCTCTCATTTAATTCTTGCCATTCATTTGCAAAACTGCATGCATATAGACAGGGGGAGTCTTGTCAGAAATTCAGGGTGAACTGCTGTGTCGACGCTATCACGCTGTAGCGTTGACGCACTGGGGTATTCCAGTGAACCATTAACTCTGCCTTTTTTAATTGCTGCGTCGACGCTGCTCTACTGTGGCGTTGACGCAGTGAACTAGATCTGTGAATGCCTCTGCTCCTTATTCTGATGAGTTGACGCTGCAATAGCGTGGAGTCGACGCACTGATATTATCTCAGTGTTTTATATTGTTGCCTCTTCAACTGATGCGTGGACGCCTTGAACTCCCAGCGTCGACTCTGGTCATTCATCCTTTGACTCTGAATGATTGAGTATGACAATATGGCAATCTGTTAGTCAGTTCTGATTCCTAAGCAATAGAAAATAGACTTCTTCTCTTATAAAAATTTTAATTGCTTATAGACTGACTTAATGGTTTGAATTTTATAATTTTTGGAGTTTAAAGATTGCAATCAGTACATAAGAAAGTTGAAAATTGATAAAGCTCTCAACCCTTATCTTATTTCATGTCAGACAAAGTTAATCATATCTGAAATCTGAAAAACCCATTTGAAATCATGTTAGAGAAGCTAAGTATGTATATTGTCCTTAATCAAATCATTCTGAAACATATAAAGGACAGCTAGGAAAGATATTGAAAAATATTGAAAATCCTTGAAAAATAATGTTGGCAGAGCAATGACTGGTAAATCACTGAGAAACTAAGTGATCCATCAAAGAAATAGACAATACTTAAGTCATGAGGTGTATCAGTTATCTCTACATAAAATGATCAAAACGGTAAGGTGGTTTCACTGAGTACCTGGGGGTAACTGGCGTCTGATAAATGTGTACCCTCACACAAAAAGGTGTAAATCAGTTCTATTGAATTTGATCATGGCAGAATGGTCCATCATGTTGAGTATCTAGGGGTATTGGCGTCTGATAAACGTATACCCTTACGTAAAAAGATAAATGGCACCTGAATGCCCTTAATGAACTAATATTGAAAATGCTGTTCCTTCAAAAGAAATTTCATGGATGTCAACTTGTTTAATTTCAATACATGACTTGGTAACTCTTAACATTTTTTTAAAGTCTATGAAAGTAAGATATTTTGAAACTGAATCTCTCATGCAAATGTGATTCTGGTTTATTATTTTATCATGCACAGAAAACTTATCCATTGATTGTAGTACATGAACTCAAAATTTTATAGTCTTTAAACCAGAATTCTATCTGAAAGTAGTTTCTAAATTCATATGACTGAAGACTCTGTGCTTTAGAATGCTTATTCCTGAACTACTTGTTCAGAATGCCAGTCAGATGATCTCTCTTGTTCCTTCCCTTGTAATCACTTTCCCTCCTCTTTGTTGATGTCAAAGGGGGAGAATATTGTCTGTTTGATGAATTCTGAATTCATTCCAGGGGGAGTGTATGAATCATGTTATGGCAAAGGGGGAGATCTTGTGAGCAGGGAGTTAGTCTTTATTTCGTAGCATGCATTCATAGCATCTGCATGACAATCTAAATAACAAATCATGTCTTTCATCAAAAATTCATCTGAATGACAGGTTGTTGCTCTTTTACATGATAGGGGGTTGCCATCATCAAAAAGGGGAGATTGTTGTGACTCCTTTGTGTTGATGATGTTGACAATTACTTTTTTTAATTGGCAACACCTTGTTTTGATTGATTGGCAACTGTTTATGTTTTGATGAAATTATTTTATCAGATTGTCTGTGTGTTCTATGCATTTTTACAAGTCTACACACTGCACACACACACAAGTCTTCACACTCAGCATAGTCTATACATCATGTTGTGTTTGTGTTGTGTTTGTGCATCGTTGAGAACGTAAGTCTATACATCCATGCATCATCACTCTCAGCATAGTCTGGACAGAAGTGGGTCGACCCCCTTCTTAGATGCGTCGACTCACCCAGAACACAAGTCTATACACTGTCCGTCTCACTTAGCGTCTTATGCATTGGGCAAAGTCCATACACTGCAGCTCACATAACTAGTAAGTCTATACATTGCATTGTGGTGTCTGTGCTCAAAGTCTATACAGTGCTTGCACTGTCATTCAAAGTCCATACATTGGACTGTAGCATGCATAAGCTAAGTCCATACATTAGTAAAGTCTGTACAGCGTCATGCATCATTCATTCAAAGTCCATACACTACACTGTAGCTTGCTCGAGGTGAAGTCTGTACATCCATTAGTGAACTTCGAAGTCTATACATTGGGATCTTTACCTACATTCAGTTTTGCAAGTCTGTACATTGGGCTTTCACATAAAGTCTATACATCCTAGAACTGTGCAAGTCTGTACATCGCTGCTTTGTCAAAGTCTGTACATCGCAGCTGAGTTGAAGTCTGTACAGCCATTCCCTTGCCAAAGTCTATACATTGTGATCTTTCAAGTCTGTACATCGTCCAGTTGTCTTTGGCAAGTCTACACATCGTGAAGTCTATACATTCAACTGCTTTGCTTTGCTCAAGTCTGTACAGTCTTTCTCTTGGCAAAGTCTGTACATCGCTCATGATGTCTGAACAACGAGCAAGTATGTACATCGGACTAGTATGCATCGGCTAAGTCCATACATCGTCCAGTGCATTGCATGCATCATTCATGAAGTCTGTACATCGAGCTGAAGGCTGGCTAAGTCTATACATCGTCTATCTTCTTAGAGTCTCATGCATAACATGAAGTCTGTACATCGCATAGCATTCAAGTCTGTACATTGTGCATCATTTGAGTTGAAGTCTGTACATCGTGCATCTAGTGTTTCAAGTCTATACATTGTTGCACGTTGTGTCTGTCAAAGTCTACACATTACTTCTTCATGCATTGAAGTATGCACATTGCTGCACGCTCATCAAGTCCATACACTGGCAAGCCTTTCCATTGCCTAAGTCTATACATTGGCTGCTGAATGTTCTTCAAAGTCCACACATCTGTTGTCAGCATGTCTATGCATTCGTATTCAATGTACACACTTCACTGCATTGCACATTGCATCTCCAAGTCTGTACATCACTGATTGTATGCATTGGGTTAGCGTCTCATTCAGCGTCTTAACAAAGTCTAGACATCGGTTGGGTTCATTCACTAAGTCTGTACATGCTTCAGTCTCGCATACACGAAGTCTGTACACGCCTTACAACGCCACAGTCCTGCATGCGTGAAGTATGTACAAGGCCAAAGCCCTGCATGCGTAGAGTCTGTACAGGCCATAGCACTATATTCACCAAGTCTATACAATGCCATAGCCACGCATTCACAAAGTCTATACACTGCATTCGAGTTCACAAAGTCTATACAGTGAAGTCTATACAATGCATTACACTCTACAAAGTCTGTACAGGGTTTATACTTAAACTGATAATTCTAATTCGACTGTCTGACAAGGATTCTTTACTGAGATTGATGACTTGGCTCGCGATCCAAGAAGGATGAGGTGCCATGATGGTGACACGTGGAAGCAGCCCATCCAGGATGCTGCCATGTGGATGAAATGTCCTCGGATCTAGCGAATTCTTTGGGCGGGATATGTGGAAGCCACACGCCCTTATCCAATCTGCTGCTGGTATATATATGAGTCTTCTTCTTCGGATGAAGGGAGATCGAACAGTGGCAAAGTATATACAGAGAGAGTAAAAGTCTGAAGCAGCAGAGAGCCACCGATCCAAAGAGAGAAGAAAAATAGAGAAGAAGAAAAATAGAGAAGAGAAGATTGAGAGAGATGTGTTGAGAGAGTGAGATTGAGAGAGTTTTGTTTGAGAGCTTTTCTGATTGTTACTCAGACTCTTGGTTCAGATACCAGAGCTGAGCTTTGCTCATTCCGAGCTACATTCCCAGTTGGGTTTTCTTATTTTCGTTTGCTTCTGTCTTTTGCTTCCGAAATTTTTTTTTCAAGCTATGAGTCAGCTGTTAGCAGAGGTGCTGCCTCTGGTCGGGTAAGCTATAAACCCCAGCAGTTGCAGTGGAGGTTTCCACTGGATAGGTGAAGCTATAATCCTCAGCAGGCGAGACTTATCTCGGACAACAAGCTATGTTGCTCGGTGGTTTGTAGGCCAAGCTGTAGTGCCCAGCAGACGCAAGCTGTACTGCACAGCAGTAAGCCATGTGGGGTGGACGTAGGTCTCTGACCGAACCACCTAAAAATATTGGGTGTCTTGTGTTTGTGAGATTGCTTGTGATCTGTTGTGTGGTTGCTTGTGTCGACACTCTTCATAGTATTCTTTCTATCATTCAACAGTTGTTTGTTTTAAATTCCGCATTATTGTTCAACTGCGTTTTAAATTTGGCAATAGATCTATTCACCCCCCTCTAGATCCACACTTTGTGGAGATAGACTGCGTCCATCTAACATAACAGTTCCGTGATGTTCTTTGGCGGAGGCATGTCCATGACGGCCTGTGCTTTGTTAGAATCAATCTGGATCCCCCGTTTGCTCACTATGAACCCTAGCAACTTCCCTGAAGAGACTCTGAAAACACACTTCTTCGGATTCATCTTAAGCTTGTACTCCCTGGTTCTTTGCAGCACCATAGCCAGAATAGAGGGGTGTTCTTCTTTTGTCATTGACTTTACCAAGATGTCATCCACGTAGGCTTCCATATAGATATGCATCATGTCGTGGAAAATAGCCATCATCACCCTTTGGTAGGTGGCACCCGCGTTCTTCAGACCGAACGACATAACCACATAGCAGTACGTGCCCCAAGGTGTGGTGAAGGAGGTCTTCTCTTGATCTTCAGGAGCGAGACGGATCTGATTATATCCTGAGTAACCATCCATGAATGACAAAGATTCGTACCCGGCGGTGCTATCCACCAGAACGTCGATGTGAGGCAGCGGGAAATCATCTTTGGGACATGCTTTATTAAGATCCCTGAAATCGATGTAAATACGAACCTTTCTATCCTTCTTGATAACAGGGACTATGTTCGCCACCCACTGAGGATATAGAACCACTCTAATGAATCTGACCTTGTACAACTTGTCGACTTCTTCCTTAATCCTCAAGGCCATGTGGGGGTGAAATCTTCTTGACCGTTGTTTCATAGGTGTTGCCCCTGGTTTAAGCACGAGTCGGTGTTCCACTAAGGAGGGGTCAAGACCTGGCATGTCCTCATAAGATCAGGCGAAAGAATCGCTATACTCCCTTAGAACCTTGATCAAATCTTCTTCTACTTGTGGAGGGAGATTAGCGGCGATAATGATGGGCCTTGGGTCTTCTTCAGTTCCCAGATTTATTTCCTTCGTAGGTTCATCCACTGCCGACAATGGCTCGTCAAATTTCTTTAACCCTCATGCATACAGATCGGCAGTGTCGTCTACGTTGCTGTCCTCATCATCAATCAGGTCTTTTTCATCCAGGATTTCATAGACACCAAGTTCGTCATCACTCCACACGCCCTCTATTTCCTCTTCATCATCGATTATGATTGCGGTAGCAATGAATTCTGGGCACCTTAAAAGAGCATGACATCGCTGAGCTAGATCTTGCAGGAACCTATCGGGGACAGATTTTGGAGGACGCGCAAGCGGGCGCGGCTCAGAGGAGGAAGGGTTGGACGAGCTAGAATAAGACCCTACTTCTCTAGACCTAACTGACTCTACTTCTCTAGACTCGACGGACCCTAATCCTAACCTAAGGGAAAGAAATTCTAGTGGAAGGGAAGGAGTAGGGGACTCATGCCCCTGGGCGGAGGATGGAGACAGGGTAGCGTAATCTTCCACTGAAATCTCCGTTTCAAATTTGACATTTTTTTTTTGAGAATAGTGGAGACCATACAACAGGATGGAGGAGGCGGGAGTTGCATGGGGAACAACTTGGGGAAGATGCAATCGAAGAATGGATCGGAGGATCGGAACCACATCTCATGGAGTGGAGTGGTGGAGGAAGGAGGAGTGAATAGATCGAACAGATTGATGGGTGGGCAGCGCCCACATGCGCAGGGGACAAATAGGATTTCAGGTGGTCCGTCCGTAAAGTATGGATCGACCATCATAGGGGGAGAACGAGGAATGGGTTCCAATAGTTGGAAGAGAGATGTGAGACGGGAAGGAGACCAAGAAATGATAACGGGTGAGTTCCCCTCCTCCCGTGGATGCTGAACTGGCTTCTTCTTCGGCCTCCATTGGACGAGCCGAACCTCTTGATGCTTCTGTCGGCAGCCCTCTTCGTGGAATAATCTTTCAAAGGCCTGACTATAGTCAATCATGTCATCAACTGGCCCTTTTGGTGATAGAGGGGGACCGGCAACTGGACAAACTGAATCTTTTCTTTCTGGTAGAACTGGCGGTGGGCTCAATGTGCCTGGTTGAAGAGGCCCTCTGATAAAATGCTGATGGTAGTCCCAGGTGAGTGGCCCAGAGTCACCCATTATAGATAATGCGGTCTCTCGGTAGCCGAGACCTCTCCTGTTCATTTTTCTTCCCTTGGGGATGGGCTTGGTCCTTCCCTGCAATTGAGCACTGAGGCCTCTACCTGGTTGGTAGCCTAGTTTCAATATAATGTCCCAACCCTTGGAATCTCAGATCTGGGGCTTCATCTTGATATCAACCGTAGCAGCGACGGGCTTGCGGGGTGCATTAGCCCAAGGAAAGTCCAGATCTAGCACAGAGATAATTGGCCGACTGCTTAGCCATAAGGTGGGAAGAACCTTTTCTGAAATAGCCTTAACAGATTGGACCGGGGATAAGCTCTTAACTTTGACGACCCTCCCTTGGAAAGGGAATTTAATGATTTGATGTGCAGTGGAGGGTACGGCGCTGAGAGTGTCAATCCATGGGTGACTCAAGATAGCCTTGAACATAGGGTCAATGTCCAGCACATAGAACTCCACGGGCATAGTAAGAGGCCCGAGCTCTGCTTGGATAATGACCACCCCGTGGCATGCTCTCCTCGAGTTGTCATATGCATCTATGGTGGTGGGGGTTGGTCGTAGTAATTCCTCTGAGATGTTGCAAGCTCGAAGGGTACTGAGCGGGCATACATTAATAGATGCCCCTGTGTCAACCAGTGCTGCGTCAATATTGACTTTATTCAAAGTGATTGAAATGCAGAGCGGCATTTGCCGAGCCTCTGGAGGAGCTAGCTCAGTTTCAGAAAATGTGATTGCCGGCCCTTTGGAAATTGTTGCCAGTGCCGTAGGTAGACTATCGACTGCCATGTCTTCACTAACCATTACCTTTTGTAAAAAATTTCTGAGAGCATCCTGGTGAAGGGTAGATCTTTTAATGAGTTCGAGAACAGATATCTTGGCGAGCACCCTGTCCAAATGATGTAGCAGGTCGTATTGGGTACCCGGCAGAGGTTCGACTTCTTCCTGCTCGGCGGCCGACTGGGAAGATTGGGGATTAGAAGTAGTGGGATAATTCCGATGGAACAGCCGCCCCCTCCGTAGGGCGGGGTTTTGTGCCGGCACAGCATCAGGAGACGGTATAATTGGCCCGGTGGCGTGGATGAGTGGAATAGGCGGTGTAGGAGAGAGGATTTGGTAGGATGTGGTATTAGTGGAGGTGATAAGTGGCGATGGGCGGATGATGGATGAGGGATTAGTGGAAGGCGGGGTGGTGATGATGGGTGCTGGTATGGGGGGAGGATAGGCTAGTGGAGGTGTGGTGATGAGTGAGGGGTTGGGAGACCATGTAATGATGGTAGCGGGGGTAACTGGTGAGGGGTGTGATAGGATTGTGGGTGGTGGCAGAACTACTGGAGCGGGTATGAATGGGAGAACAAGTGGTAAAGGTGTTGGGTGTGTCGGTAACATGCTAGAGGAAACAAGGGGGTTGCGGTGATTATGGTGTAGGGCCATTATCTGCGGTGTGGTGCCGTCATCATCAAAAGACCACCCGACGTTGGGGGCCGGGGGCTGGACAACATTGACCTGAGCCGATGCTGGCGGCTGAGGCTGCGGAGCGGGAGGATGGTTCGGCATCGGGTTGTGATGAATCCCCAAATCCTGAACCGGCTGCTGTTGTTGTTGTTGTGGCTACTGCTGTGGCTGTGGTGCCTGTTGTTGCTGCACTTGCTGCCTCGGCGGCTGCCTTCTCTTCTCTTTGATTTCAACAATGGTGTAGACACGGCATTTTAGCGCTATGCTGAGCTGATCCCGTATTACACTAAGACGCCCAAAGTGGCTCGCACGGTTAAGTTAGTCGAGTGTCCCCCAATTTTCATCTAGTAAACCTCGATTGTCGTTTCTTAATGAGACTCCTGTTAATGGGCTTGTGGCTATTCTCTTTTCTACATAAAAAAATAATAATAATAATAATACAAAAATAATAATAATAAGTGTGTTAATGGGCTTGGCCCATTCTTATTCTAAGAATAAATAAATAAAGGGAAGTTTATTAAGTGTTAATGGGCTCATGTGATCATGGGCCTGGCCCCTTCTTATTCTAAGAATAAATAAACAAATTTTGACCCCATCCTTTATTACTTTTTAATTTCTTCCCACCTTGTCCGGATCTTGCCCCCTCTCTTTAACACTCTCTCTCTCTCCTTCTCACCTCCTCCGTAACCCATCACCCCATGGCAAGCCCCTCAACATACACACATACCCCTCTTTTGCATGCACCCATGAGACCCCCTCGGAGCCCACTGCGAACCGACCCTCACCCTCACTCTCATCTCCTTCTCCCCACGAGGGCTCCCCTCCCTCTTTCTCTGCTCTCCTCGGCAGCCACCCACCTCCACCGTCTCCCCCCCCCCCCTTCTCTCCTTCTCTCCCTCTGCAGCCACCACACAAGCCACCCTCTACCATCTCCCTCTCTCTTCCTCCCTCATCCCCCCTCTTTCATTTATGTTCTCTCCCTCTTTCTCTTCTCTCTCCCTTACTCCCTCTCTTTTCTCTCCCTCTTCTCTCCCTCCCTCAATCTCTCTAAAAAACAAAAAAAAACTATTAAAAGCAGTTCGCAGGGGGGGCCTCGTCGCCCGTGCCCCCCCCCATTTGAAAGAAGAGGCCGTTGCGGCCTCTTCTTCGTGCTTCTTCCGCCGCGACGCCCTCGACGCCGCCGTCCCCGCACCGACGCCACCGCCGTGCCCCCCCCCCTCCTCCGGCCTGCTCCTCCCTGCTCCGCCCGCCTTCGCCCGCCGCCGGCCGCCCGTCGCCAGCCACTCGCCCCCAGCCACTCGCCCGCGACGCCGCCCGCAGCGCCCCGCCTGCTTCGGCCGCCTCTGCCCCGCTCGCCCCCGGACTGCCTCTGCACCGCTCGCCACCGCCGCTCACCTGCACGCCCGACGCCGCCTCCGGCCGCCGCTCCGCCTCCGGTCCCCAGCCGCTCTGCCCCCTGCTCCGGCCGCCACCCCTGCCTCACCGCCGGAACCCCCCTCTCTCTCTTCCACTTCCCCGTCTCTCTCTCTCTCCCTCTCTCTCTCTCTCTCTCACCCCCCACTCTCTCTCTCTCTCTCACCCCTCTCTCTCCTTCTCTTCCTCCGTTCTCTCTCTCTCTCACTCTGTTTCTCCCTCCCTCTCACTCTTCTCTCTCATCCCTCTCTCTCTCCCGTCTTCTCTCTCCCTCCTCTTTCGCTCTCTCTCTCTCTCTCCCTCTCAATCTCTCTCACTTCTTCTTCTTTTTTTTATTTTATTTTTTTCCCCCCGCCGCGGGTCTCTCTCTCTCTCTCTCACTCTGTTTCTCCCTCCCTCTCACTCTTCTCTCTCCTCCCTCTCTCTCTCCCGTCTTCTCTCTCCCTCCTCTTTCGCTCTCTCTCTCTCTCTCCCTCTCGATCTCTCTCACTTCTTCTTCTTTTTTTTCCCCCGCCGTGGGTCTCTCTCTCTCTCTCTCTCTCTCTCTCTCTCTCTCTCTCTCTCTCTCTCTCTCTCTCTCTCTCTCTCTCTCTCCCCTCTCTCTCCCTCTCAGTTTCTCTCTTAACCTCTCTTTCCCTCTCTCTCTTCCACTTCCCCGTCTCTCTCTCTCCCTCTCTCACTCCCTCTCATTCTCCCTCTGCAATCTCTCTCTCACCCTCTCTCGATCTCCCCCTCTCTTACTTCTTTTTTTTCTTTCCTTTTTTTTTCTCTTTTTTTTCTCTCCTTTTTTATCCCCCTCCCACCGTCCCTCTTCCTCTCACCCTTTTATTTTCCTTTTTTTAAAAAACTCTCTTCCCTCTACTTCTCTCTCTGTTCTCCCCTCTCTCCCCTCTCCCTGCCTCATCTCTCCTTCCCCCTCTGCTCATTTCCCCTTTTCTGTCTTTTCCCCTTCCCTCTTGTATATACTATTTATACGTATATAGCATTTATATAAGTAATATATATACATATATATTGGATACAGCATATGTATATGTAATATTTGCATATTATATAATATATATATAATACATATAATACCTATAATATAGAATATATATATATATGTAATATGTTTATGTACATATACATGTGTGTATGTGTGTGTTTGTGTAAGGGTACGTGTCTGTGAACGTATGCATGTGTTGATTTGAAGTGGAAAAGAGACTTTAAAGCTGTCCTGCTGCGCCGTGTGCCTGCACCATTCTCACTTTGCTAGAGAAGCTCACCCTCGAGCCCATCACCCATCTCCGAATAAGCTTTCTTCCCCCCTTCGTCCTCTACTTTTATTTAGTTAATTGCATGCATGCATCGTTCGCCATATTCATCAAATTTCTCTCTTTGAGAGAATCTTAGTCATTCATTCATCATATCGCTCATCCATCCATTAGTTCCAAAGGGGTTTCAAACACCACCAATCAGGTGCGTATCCGTTTGTGTTATTTTCAATATCGGTTTCTAAAGAATTGGTACTACGCCACCGTTGTCCTTATTTCGTTGTTATTTTTCTTTCGTTTGCTCTCTCTGTGAAGGGTTAACCAGTCCGGAAGTCTGCTTCTTCAATCGGCCGAGAGAGGAGGAGGAGCAACTCACATGTCCCCAGTTCGAGGATGAAATGCGACCTCCTGTTTTGAGGTACCCGGCTATCATGTCCCTCATCTCATTTTAATTCTTTCCCTTATTATTGTTATTTGTTGTTAAATTCCCACCCTCACCCCTCTCTATTTCGTCTAAAAACAAGTCTATCTTCCCTCTCTTGTTGTTATCATATATCGTTAAATCTTCATTTCCGTTCTTTTCTGTTTTGTCTAGAATACGTCTCTCACTCTACCTATACTTTTCTCAGTGGTTTTTCCTTATATCATATTATCTTATTCTATCATCTACCTCTCGGTTTCTTCCTTCATCTTCTCACGTCTCTCTAAAGACATAAAAACATAAAAAAATAATAAAAGTAACAAAACCCCCCAAAAAAAATATAATAACAAGAGATAAAACAAAACAAAAAGAATAATAAAATCGGGGTAACCAAAGAAGACCCTCTTCGTCGGCCGGCCGACGAAAGAGGAAGAGAGGACCCGCACTGCTCCCGCTCCGGCGGTAAACGCGATCAGAACACTTCCTGTGGGGTTCTCGGCCCCTGGCGATCACACTTCCCTTCCCCTTTTCTTGTTATTTACTTTCTGTTTAAACCCCGTTGACGGAACCAGTTCCTCGCGGTGGTCTCATCTAACTGGTGCGGTGGGTTATCTCCCGTGACCATTTTATTTCATTAATTTAATTCCCGCATTCTAACATCCTAACCGTTAACTGTTTAACTCTAACCCTCCCCTATCATCGCTTCAAAATCCAGCGGAGAGTGACATCTCGTGGCGGTTTATTTAATCCCCTTTTTTTATTTATTCTAACCTCGATCAAGGAATTCGTTCCTCGCGGTGGTTTAACTTCTTGTACATTCATTCCAACCTCGATCAAGGAATTCATTCCTCGCGGTGGTTTAATTTTCTGCACTTTCAATTCCAACCCCGATCAAGGAACTCGTTCCTCGCGGTGGTTAATTTTCTGCACTTTCAATTCCAACCCCGATCAAGAAACTCGTTCCTCGCGGTGGTTTAATTTTCTGCATTCTTTTAATCTGACCCCGATCAAGGAACTCGTTCCTCGCGGTGGTCTTATCTAACTGGTGCGGTGGGTCATCTCCCGCGACCATCTTCATTCCAGTAATTCAATTTCTGCACGCTAACCTCCTAACCCCTAACCATTTAATTTTTGCATCCCCCCTATCATCGCTTTAAAACCCCGCGGAGAGTAACATCTCGCGGCGGTTTATTTGATCCCTTATTCTTTTTCTTGTTATATATATATAATTATTATAATAAAAACCTCGTGGAGGATAATACCTCGCGGTGGTCTTTTGTATATAGTTATACTTATTATTCATATCGCTGCGAAAACCCCGTGAAGGCCAATGTCTCGTGGTGGTATGTACATATAATATTTATTATCTATGCTGCAGTAAAATCCCGTAAGGCCAATGTCTTGCGGTGGTCTTAATATGTATATATATATATATATACTCATTAGTGATTGATATTATTGCATTGCTGTTAGAACCCCACAAAGACCAATGTCCTGTGGTGGTACGTCTTTGTTTGCATCGTCCTTATAATTGTCTGGAGAACGATATACCGTTGCAACTTCTGAGTCTTCGTGCCTCTCCACCTCTGTTACATAGATTCTCGGATTTCCCGGTATATAAAAAACTGCTCGTGGAATGGTAAGTCACGCTTACCGGGAAGGGGTCAGTTTGCGCGAGAGGGTCTTACGACCCCTATCTCCGCCACGTACCAGAGTCCGTTCCACATCCCTATTCTCTTTCTCTTCTTGAGTTGATCTCGTCATTTCCATCTCCTAAGACAGACGAGGGTAGATGACGACTCCCGCCGCCTATACCTCTCTGGCGATCACCCTTTCATCATTGTCATTGTTTATTATTATTATATCATTGTTTTTCTTTCCCTCGAGGGTGGACGCCTTCCAGCCGTCTACACTTTTTTTGGCGATCACGGTGGGACATCTTTTGTTTTCTCTGGTTACCCAAATATTGTCGGCACCCATGTGTGCCCCTCCACTCGGCACCCTCGTGTGCCCCTCCACTCGGCACCCACGCGTGCCCCTCCACTCGGCACCCACGCGTGCCCCTCCACTCGGCACCCACGTGTGCCCCTCCACTCGGCACCCTCGTGTGCTCCTCCACTCAGCACCCACGCGTGCCCCTCCACTCGGCACCCGCGTGTGCCCCTCCACTCGGCACCCGCGTGTGCCCCTCCACTTGGCACCCACATGTGCCCCTTCTGATTGCGCCCGCGTGTGATACATTCGTGCTCCCAGTAGCACTCTTGCCATCGGCACCCACGTGTGCCCCTCTTGATTGCTCCCGCGTGCGCTACATTCGTGCTCCCAGTAGCACTCTTGACATCGGCACCCACGTGTGCCCCTCCACTCGGCACCCACGTGTGCCCCTCCTGATTGCGCCCGCGTGCGCTACATTTGTGCTCCCAGTAGCACTCTTTCCACTCGGCACCCACGTGTGCCCCTCTACTCGGCACCCACGTGTGCCCCTCCTGATTGCGCCCGCGTGCGCTATATTCGTGTTCCCGCTATCACTCTTGGCATTCCAATTTCACCCCTCGTGCACTACGTGCATTACTCCAGAGTCCCCTTGAAGTCTGAAGAGATTCGTATCATTGCAGAAAAGGAGTGTTGTGATGTTTGTTTAATTTCGTTTATTGCATATATTTGTTGTCTGTTTATATATCTCCTGTTAAATTCAGCATTGCATTGCATATCATCTCCCTTTTATTTTTATTTCTTTTGTTCCATTTTTTAGGATCACCTTTTCCTGATGAAGGAAGGACTCTCCGTCGGGAATTCCTCTCGACGGACTAGGATCTCCTCCACTGGGACCTCTGTAAGTCCCCGACATCGAAGGATTCCCTCTTCGTTCACTGGGCTGGTTGTACCACTGAAGTTCCCTGGAGATAGTTAACCCATTCGTGGTGAGTCGAGTGTCCTTAGATCACACGGCGGAAATTAATATTGCAACTAAGGTCCCTCTTGTGGTGCGAACATTAGATTACAAAAGAGAAAAAAAAGGGGGGAAACCAAAAGAAAACGAAAAAAAAAGCGTTAAACATCAACTTGTTTGTTAATCTCTGCTAATGGTTTGAGTATGTATGTTATTACATTCTGATTAGAAAGAAAAAGAAAAAAAGGGGAAAACAAAAAGAAAACACAAAAGGCGTTAAACATCAACTTGTTTGTTAATCTTTGTTCTTGGTTTGAGTGTGTATGATATTGCGTTCCGGTAAAATCTCACGTTCCGAAAAAGATCAAGAAATGTCCGGGAACGGTCAGAATCCGACCCCAAGTCACCAGGGGACACATGTCCCTGCTGAGGACACAGGTTCCTCCCGTGAGCCCTCATATGAGGTGCGAGCCGCCGTCGGGGAAGCATCCCCGCCACAAGATATTTCCTCCTTGCTAGGTGTTCTCGCGAACACACAGCTCAATTCCGATCAGATCCGAGCCTTTCAGGCCGTCTTAAAAGGGAAATCTGTTGATTCTACTCCTCATAATCCAACACCAGTTACTCTCCCTACTCAAGAGCCCGCACAGGCAATCCCTTCCTCATTCCCTCTTGTGCAGACAAGTTTGCAGCCTCCCTCTTTCCAATTACCTCCCCCGTCTCAGGTTCCACCAAATCCTCATCCAACATTCCAGTCAGTTCCATTTACTGACATGCCACGTCTGCAACCTCCCCCTTTCCAATTACCTCCCCAATCTCAAGTTCCACCAATTCCTCATACGACATTTCAGTCAGTTCCATTTGCTGATATGTCACAACGTCTCTCTCATCCGGAATTCCCTTCTCAGGCCTCTGCAAGGCCTCAGTGGCCACCACAACCCCCTCCTTACAATGAGGTCACTCAATCTCTCCTTCATAGGATGAACAAGATGGACGAACAATTCTGAGATTTCAAAAAGATCGTGGATGTCAAATCCGCGCCTGAGATCTCTTTACCAATCCTTCCAGTATTCCATCTCCCTCCTTCTGAAATGCCAACGTATCGACGGTACACCGGCACAGCCAACCCCCTCATTCATCTGAAGGACTTTATGTATGAGTCCTCGTTTTGGCAGAACGATCAAAGATCCTTGGCATACCTCTTCAGGAGATCATTGGATGGTCCCGCCTTAGAATGGTTCTATTCATTAGAGCCGAGTGAGGCTGAGAACTTCGACGTAGTGCAACGGAAATTCACACAGAAATATCGGGATAGGATCGGTCCCTCCTTCTCTATTACCGACCTAGTGGCTGAAAAAATGAAGCCGGACGAAGATTTCACCCAATTTGCCGATCGATGGAGATCCTTGGCAGAGAAAGTGAGAGACCCCATTTCAGAATCGGAGCAAGTAAAGATGGTCGTGTCTAATGCCACTCCACAATTTAGACACGTCCTGGCAATGAACAAGCTCACCACTATGGAGGAACTGTATGAGAGAGCTCGATATATCCAAACACAGCTGAAAGATTCTCCCCTCATGCATATGTTCGAGCCACCAAAGCCAAAGGTGTTTAGGAAGCCGGGCACGGGTGCCCAAGGTGGGGTGACAGAAGGGGTTGTAACAAATGAACAAGTGGGCGCGGTTGGCCATCCCAACCAGCAAGCTAACCCTAGGCCCCCACAAGCTCTGCAATTCCCCTCTCATCAGGAGCAACAAGGTCAGCAACCCTATCGTCCTCCCCCACAAAACAATCTCTTCCAGAACAATATGCCTCAACTGCTCCATCTCCAACAACAACAGCAACGACCTCCTCAATATAATCAGGTTCCACCACCCGGGGATTATGGCCTCCAACAACAGAGAAGGTCGATCGGCCCTAGGAGAGCTCATTACCCACCTTTGCCGGAGTCGTTGCCGGACATCTTTAATGCTCCCATGGCTGCTAATTTCCTCACCTTGCCTTAGGAAAAAGCCATATGGCCCACGAACGTCGACACTTCCAAATATTGTGTCTTCCATAGGCAGCCGGGTCATACAGTGGAAAACTATTTTCATTTCAGAGATTATATCTATGATATGAACGATGAACATCAAATAGATTGGGATGAAATGAGGCGATGCGTCACCATGATGAAGGCCAGGATACCTCCTCTTAGACAACAACA
The DNA here is from genome assembly GCA_022559845.1 of Amorphophallus konjac. Lineage (NCBI taxonomy): Eukaryota > Viridiplantae > Streptophyta > Magnoliopsida > Alismatales > Araceae > Amorphophallus > Amorphophallus konjac. Next base: position 150,554,076 of record CM040118.1, read on the forward strand.
ACAGCAACAACAACAACAACAACAGCAGCAGCAACCACAGCCTCAGCAGGCACCACAACAACAGCCAAATATGGGCATCCTCCAAAATCCGTTACCGGTGCACCAACAACCTAACCACCAAGTCAACCCCGTCTCTTCCTTCCCGGAAGTTGGAAGAGGGCAAGCTTGGCATACGGAAAGCGGCTCTTTCCTTGTCACCAATCACGTTCCTATCCAATCCCCACGCCTTATTCATCCCGCACCTGTCTATCCTCCACCCGCAGCACAACCCGCAGTGATACCTCACTCATTTCCACTGCTATCACGTCCTCTCATCCGCGTCTCTGCTGATGACCTCCCTTCGAGTCCCCAGCAAACACCCTCCACTTCCACCATAACATCGTTACCCTCGAAGCCTCTCATTATTTCTCATGTCTCCACCTCGACATCCACCTTCATTCCACCTCCACTAAACAAACCTCTCATTATCCAACACCCTTCCAAGGTGCCCTCCACTTCCACCATAACATCGTTACCCTTAAAGCCTCTCATCATTTCTCACGCTTCTATTTCGTCATCCACCTTTGTTCCGCCTCCACTAAATAAACCCCTGATTGTCCAACACCCTTCCGAGGCACCATCTACCTCCACCACAACCCCTCTACCCTCGAAACCCCTCATTATTCATCACCCATCCGGGGCCCCATCAACCTCTACTATGCCTCCACCTTTTAAACCCCTTATCATTCACCGTCCATCTGAGGCTTCATCCACTCCCACCATGCTTCCGCCTAACAAACCACTCATCAAAGCCCCCACACCTATTATTGCCCCCGCTTCATCAATTGTTCCTCCACCACTACCCCTCGAACCCCTGCTAAACCCCATATCTAATTCTATAAAGGTGCCGCCAAAACCGCAAGCCATGGTGCTCCGTAGTGGAAGGATGTTCCATCGGGTTTTTCCCCAAAACAGTCAGGTCCCCGAGCAATCTCAGCCGGAGAAAGACACCGAAGAACAGCCAGAGGAGTCTATTCCCGGGACACAATATGACCTGTTGAAACATTTGGATAAAACACCAGCTCCATTCTCGAGCTAATCAAGAGGTCAAAAACCCATCAAGACGCCTTGATGGAGTATCTCCAAAAGGTCATGGTAAACGAGGATCTCCCAGTGGAAAAAATCTCGTCAGTATTGACGCCAACTGATACACAACCGGCTATTATATTTCACCACCATGAGCTTGCCCCCAAGGAGGCTCGCAAATATGCGTTGTGTATTGCAGTCAAGATCAATGGGGTGTCTGTAGACCCGTGTTTGGTGGATACTGGTGCGTCTATAAATGTGATCTCTATGATCACCCTCCAATCATGTGGGGTTGACACGGAACAGATAAGGCCTTCATCAATTACGGTTACGGCCTATGATAACAGCAAAAGACCACCAATGGGGACGGTCATCTTGAATGTAGAATTGGGCCCTGCATCAGTCTTCACGGAATTCCATATCCTTGATATGGATCCCACATTCAAGGCCATACTGGGCCGCCCTTACATTGAGGTTATGAATGCGGTGCCTTCCACCAATCATCAGTGCTTGAAGTTTCCATACAAGGCTTGGATTATCAAGGTAAATAGCATGCCCATCTTTTCTACAGTGGATGTTATTAATACCTCATTACCTTCTGTTTGGCCAACTCACCGGCCATTTGAAGCATCTGAGGAACCTCTCACATGGACCTTGTATTCCCATTTCAAAAAGGGGCCAGTGATCCAAATGGGAGATTATGTGCCGAAATCATACGGGAAATTGCATATTGCCTACTTGGTTGAAGATTGCTCGAGGGCTGTAAAGAAGGGGAAACACGATGATCCGGACTGCGAGTGGAACAAGTGGTTTGATATACATGATATTTCCATTGCGCTACAGCAGATGTTCTTGCCTCCAGACTTAGAGGGGCCACTTTTGATCTCCGAGGTACCAAAAGATGTCGCTGACATTGCCGAAATTCCAAGTTTTCCTCGCCGAGAGGAAGTTGCCACTGACGGATCGCTTTCCGTCATTCTATCTGATCATTCTCCTCAGCCATTACTGCTGACTCTTTCTTGGACCCGACGTTTATCTGATGATATTCCCAGGTCCCCTTCTATGCTCACATTCTTGCGCGGGTTTCTCAACCCGTGCCAAATTTTCAACCATGATATGCTCAATGAGCCATGCAACCCCCTAGCTATAGTTCCCTCCTCCCATTCTCTAATTTCTTTCAATTGTTTTGTAATTGAAAATGAAAATGAAAAAAAAACGTCGAATTTCAAACTCCTCAACAGTGCATCTCCTTTGAGGAGACCTCCTACATCTCTCACGGGTGTGCCCCGACTTACGGGCCACTCATTCAAGGTCCCTTGAGCGACCTTCTTTACCCCTCTATCGAGGGGTCTCTTCCTGTACATTCTTCAACTTCTTCTTCGTCCGTAGAACAAGTCAGTTAGGTTAGGAATAGTGAGTCAAGGGTAGTACCTAGAAGAAAATCCAAGGGCAGGGAAATTCCTCGTTGATTCCTTTTAGTTCTAGCCAATAGGTGTCAAGCCTTTCTAGCCATTCCTCAATTGCTAGAAAATCCCATCCATCTGCCGGAGTTAGAATGTGAGGAGGATTGCACAATTGATGAGGGATACGGAGTTTATGAGCTCACAGATGAAGAGTACCCTATTGAAAAAGGGGACGAAGAATATGAGGACGCGGCTGACGCATATGCTAGCGGAATGAGGAGGTTTGACGAACCATCAGCCGCTATAGAAGAACCCACCAAAGAGATCAATCTGGGGACCGAGGAAGACCCTAGGATCATCCTCATAAGTGATAATTTGCCGACATCTGAAGAGGAGGAATTGATCAAGGTTCTAAAAAAGTACAGGGACACGTTCGCATGGAGCTACGAGGATATGCCAGGATTAGATTCCACCCTGGTCGAACATCGCCTAACGCTAAAACCAGGGTCCGTCTCGGTAAAGCAAAGGTTAAGACGTTTCCACCCCCAAATGACTTTAAAAATGAAGGAAGAGGTCGATAAGCTCCACAAAGCCAGGTTTATTAGAGTCGTCCTATATCCTCAATGGGTGGCAAACATTATCCCGGTCATGAAAAAGGATGGAAAGGTGAGAATCTGTATCGATTTTCGAGACCTTAACCGCGCGTGTCCAAAAGATGATTTCCCCTTGCCTCACATTGACGTGTTGGTTGATAATACAGCGGGCTATGAAACTCTCTCGTTTATGGATGGATTTTCGGGGTATAATCAGATCCGTTTGGCGGAAGAAGATCAGGAGAAAACATCATTCACCACACCTTGGGGAACTTATTGCTATTTGGTCATGCCATTTGGTTTAAAGAATGCTGGAGCTACTTATCAAAGGGCTATGATGGCAATATTCCATGACATGATGCATGTGTATTTAGAGGTATACGTGGATGATTTATTGGTCAAATCTAGGACTAGGGCAGAACACCCGAAAGTTCTAGCTAAGGTGCTGCAAAGATCCAGAGAGTTCAATTGAAAATGAATCCAAAAAAGTGCGTATTTGGTGTTTCGTCAGGCAAATTGCTTGGTTTCATTGTGAGTAAGAGGGGTATTGAAATAGATCCCAACAAAGCTAAAGCAATCAGGGAGATGCCACCTCCGAGAAATCTGAGAGAAGTTCGAGGTTTGATTGGAAGGTTGCAATTCATTCGTCGATTTGTGTCACAGCACTCACAAAGGTGCAAACCTTTCTACGAGTTAACTAAGTCAGGAGTAGAATTCCTTTGGAATTCTAAATGCCAAAAAGCTTTTGAAGGATTGAAAGAATATCTGGCCAATTCACCCGTTCTAATTCCACCCACGCCAGGTAGACCTTTAATCCTTTATGTCTCAGTCCTGGACGACTCCGTGGGAGCTGTCCTAGCACAAGCTGATGAAGCGGGCAACGAAAGGGTGACCTATTACTTGTCCAAACTCCTCAACCCCTGTGAGCAGAAGTACACGGCTATGGAGAAAACTTGTGTCGCCCTTGTCTGGGTAGTGCAGAAGTTGAAACATTACTTTCTAGCTCATGAAGTCCATCTGATCGCCCGAATGAACCCTATCAAGTTCCTTTTGGAAAAATCTATCCTTACGGATAGATTAGCATGCTGGCAAAGCTTTCTTTCTCAGTTTGACATCACCTACATTCAGCAAAAGGCGATCAAGGGTTATGCCATAGCCGAGCATCTCGCTCACCATCCTCTTCCAAAATTCGACCCTGTCCAATCGGAGTTTCCAGATGATGAACTAATGTCCATCAACCAATCAGATGATTGCATGTGGACATTATATTTTGATGGAGCTCTGAATTCCCAAGGGAAAGGAATCGACATTGCCCTCCTGTCGCCTAAAGGCCTTACATTCCCACTGGCATATCAGCTCAAATTCCCCGTTACCAACAATATAGCTGAATATGAAGCTCTTCTAGCTGGCCTAGAACTCGCTCATTCTTTTCGTATCACTGAATTGTGAGTCATAGGTGATAGTCAACCCATTCTTCGCCAGGTGCTCACCAAATATCGCACTCGCGATCCCAAGCTCAAGCCATACCAAGAACTCACTGTTGCCTTTGCCAAATTGTTCGCCAAATTGATCTTTGTCCATGTCCCTCGTCATCAGAACATTCTGACCGATGCCCTCGCCTCATTGGCATCATCTCTAAGGTTCCTTCTAGGAAGATGGTTTGATACCATTCACGTCTACAAGCGTCACGCCCCTGCAATCGATGACGCTTCATACGTAAATATCAAGGACAGGATAGCAAGAAAGGCCCTACAGGAAGAAATTCTTGAGAAGAGGGAAATTATGTTGACAGAATTAGAAGAAGAATTGGCTGATGAGGAGAAGACATGGTTTTACGAAATTGCCAAGTATTGCAAAGATCAATCCTACCCTGAAGAAGCCACATCGGAAGATAGAAAAGCCATAAGGAGGGTGGCACAGAGGTACGTTGTAGCAACCATGATAAATGAATATTGAAATAAAAGTAAAAACATACATAGTACAGAAGTAATACAGACAAAATAAAGCAAATTAAAAATAACGCCTCTGAGTAAGGCGTTAATTTAAAAATAAACGCCTCTACATACGGCGTGACTAAAGAAAGGACGCCCACGCATGTGGTCGTCAACTCTCACGCGACCAAATAGGCAAGTAAAATAAACGCCCATGTCTTAGGCGTGTTTCAAAAACAAGGAACGCCCTTATACAAGACGTTTCTTAAGAAACGACCTGAACAAGGTCGTTAATTTAAGAATAAACGCCCTGACCTAAGGCGTTAATTCAATTCGTGACCCGACGAACCCAGAACTTATCCAGGGTAAGTGATAAGCATTAGAAAGAGTTCAAACGCGGTAATGACTCTATCATAGAAGTATTACTTCCACATGAACACTAACCCTAATAGGACTTCCATAACCCTATAAATAATCTACTGCTCGAACCCGTGAACGCTATTTGGCGTTCGAGTTCTCTGAAGGTAATTACATAGCAATAGCTCTTCCTTCCCTCTGTCCCTTTTTGATTTGGTGGACGGTCATTAATTCGACTTCTTCCTTCTTCCAGGTTGAAGAAGCATTGGGGTTGTGAAGAACAAAGGTAATAATCTTTCCTTTACCTTCGGTCAGGTATTATGAAGAAAATATTAATGTTTCATCGTATTTCTCTGTAGGAAGTTCAGTCGAAAGGGGTTCATCAGTTGAACATAAAGACTTCTTCCTGCTGATACGGCTGAAGTTATTGGTTGCTGTTTAAGCAACAGAGTTTTCTCCCTTCTTCATATCAATCTGCAAATCGTCATCTCCAAATCAACTCTTAAAGGTAGGATTTTCTCAAGTCTCGTAGCCCAAACTAAAAATAAATATAAGAAGCACCATGCATGATATATTTATACAGTTTGCATGTAGTTTTAATACGTTTTCTGTAAATTTTTCAAGAAACGCCCTTGAATAGGGCGCTACTTTAAAAGAAACGACCATCACAATGGTCGTTAATTAAAAGTATACGCCTTGTATACAGGCGTTAATTTCATGAACAATCGCATGTAATCAATAATTGATCCTGTTTAAAATTCAATAAATATGAAATATCGATTCTAATATCTTGCATGACTCTACCTGTAAATTCCTGCTAATTTTCTTGTCATGATCATGTCTCCTGTCTTGGAAATTTATTTGTTGAAATATTGTAAATTCCTTGAATTCACGACCTTGACAACGTCGTTTTACACTTATTAACGCCCCATCACAGAGCGTAAATTGAAAAGAAACGCCCCTTTCTAGGGCGCGTTTTCTGTAAATTCCTGAACTATGTATATCCTGTAAAATAAAATTAAACAGTAACGCCCCTTTCCAGGGCGTGTTTTAAATAAATCCTGAAAATTATTTATATTCTGTCAAATATTTAAATAATGAGACGCCTGTTTATATAGTCGTCAACTCTGAAGAAACGCCCCTGTACAGGGCGCGTTTTATATAAATTATTGAAATAATGAAATTCTGCAAAACGGAACATATGTAAACGCCCTTATGTTAGGCGTTACTTACCTGACTAACGCCCCTGACTAGGGCGTGTTTTTCATGAATTAATAAACTTATTGAAAATTCTGTAAAATAGAAATATGTAAACGCCCTTCTGTTAGGCGTTAATTACTTGAGAAACGACTTGACCTAAGTCGTTATTTTACTGTAAAACTGATTTTTCCCTGTTTTTGTTAACCGATGATTTCATATGTTATATAATATATATATCGGCACTATTCTCCACTCCGTGAGTATAGTCCCACGTTTCACGATGTTTCATCGATCACACTCAACTCTCATTGACATACAAGCTCTCCATTGGACATTCCGTTCCTTTGGACTAGCAAGTTAGTCATAGAGACCTCCGTAAGACTCCTCGTAGCCTTGGATTCCCTCAAGGTCGACTGAGCTGGTTGTACCCTAAAAACCCATTACACGATCCTTGCCATGTCAATCGAAAGAAACATGGTATACCGGCCCTTATGATTATACAAAGAGTATATCATAAGAAATTCTTAATGGGATGATGATATCATGCCATATCATGTCATTCTTGTAAACCTCAATTCTATGATAAGAATGAGGGTATCTTGCTTGATCTAATGTTTATGTGGACCTCAATTCTATATAAAGAATGTCCATATTGATTTGTCATGGGACCTAAGTTAAGGGAACCATATTCTACCTAGTTTTATTGATATCGTGATTTTACCGTTATTATCGCCAATCTATGTCCTTTGTCATATTTTTGGACTCTATTCTGTCAAAGTTGTCATACATGTCTACAAGCTTGAATATTGAAACTCTATATTGGCTATATAAACAAGAGTGGATGTCAAAAATACATGATAAATGCCTGTGCATATAGGGCCCGATCTGGTCCTGGGAGGAGCACCCGAAAGTACTTGTGCCCATGGGAGTTAAAATGATAAGGTATCTGGCATTATACCGAGTACTTGACTTGCTTGATTGGACATTCTACACACATCTTGTACTTGAATCGTACTTGACTTTACATGAAATGCGTGGCCCGAAAAAGGGTAATTTACTTGCTTGATACATGATAGCCAAAGTTCTTGACATGACTTGTTAAACGTGCTTGCTTGAATACCTTGAATACACGTGTCATCTGGTTGGAAGTTCATGATTAAGTTCATCTTATTTCTTGATATTACATTCTCTCTACCTTATCGTTTTATGCGAGCATGCATAGCTTTATTGCATTCATGAAAGATGTAATTACTTAAACCCCTTGCTAGTACTTGAGATATAATTTCCTACTGAGCGTTCGCTCATTCCGTTTGTCCCTTTGTACTTTTCAGGTAAGTCCGACGACGATGGAAGTCAATCGGATGGGAATGTTCAAGAGTGAAAGTGATAGAGCTGCTCAAGTGTCGTCTAGTCTTTCCTATAGTTTCTTGAGTCAAATATGTATTCTTTTCCTTTTTATTAAATAGAGTATTGGATTTGTAATAGTCTATCCATTATGAAATAAAGGATTGGGTTATCTTGCTATTTTGCGCATCTCTGTCTTTGCGTCGAATACACGACCACTCTGATTGATATGATTGATATAGACACGTCGTGCATCTCCGGGTATCTTCCGCGCTCGGGGCGTGACAGTCTTTGTGGTATCAGAGCCTAAGGTATTCAATTCCTAGGAAAACCCAAGTCCAAGGATAAGTTGAACCTTTAAACCAGTGAGATTGGGTAGAACCAAGGGTTAGATTTAACATAGTATACGAGTCTTTAAATACGATCACGTACTAATATAGTTATTGTAATTGTAGGATAATGGCTGCCGAACGTGCTCAATGGCGTAACATGCAGCGTACCCTTCAAGGGATGACCCAAGTGCTACAACAGGTAGCACAAGGTGGTGCTTCACGAGCTGGAAGCTTACACCAAGCCTTTAAGAATATGAATCCCCCGAAGTTTATGGGATCGACCGATCTGGGCGATGCCGAGCATTGGGTTCGGGAAACCGAACGCATATTCCGTGTCATGCAATGCACGGACCAGGACAAAGTGCTATTAGCTACATTCCAGTTAGAGAAAGATGCTAGATGCTGGTGAGAGTCTATTGAAGCAACCATCGATCCTACTCAAGTAACATGGGAAGAATTCGTGGAATACTTCAATGCTAAATATTTCTCGGACCGAGTCCAAGAAAAGAAGGCTGCCGAATTCGCTGCATTAAAGCAACGATCCTTATCATTAGCAGATTATGAAGCTCAATTCTCCAGGTTATCTAGATATGCTAAGCATCTTATTAGCACGGAGAAGATGAAAGCCCGTAGATTTCTTAATGGGCTTAGGCCCCACCCTATTACTCAATTGGCGCCTATGGACATCCAAATTTATTCTGAAATAGTGCGCCGAGCTCAATTACTTGAAGATGCCACGGAACTATCTGATAAGATCCGTGGAAAAGACAAGAAGGAACAAGTCACGGGTTCGGGTTCTTTCAAACCCAACTTTAAGAAGAGGCCCAATAATGGAGGTTCTTCCTCTCAAGATCAGAAATTCAAGAAGACCAAGCCTTTCTCTATCACCACTACCCCTTCGAATACAGTCTGCAAGCATTGTGACAAGGCTGGTCACAAGACGGAAGAATGCTGGAGGAAATTAGGAGCTTGTCTCCGTTGTGGAAGCCGTGAGCATCGGATTCCCGAGTGTCCATTAATGAACGACCAAGCCGGCGATGGTAAACGTCCGGTGACAAAGAATGCTCGTCTTCATGCGATACAGGAGACCGAACCTGAAGAAGAAGGCGGATTAGTGGAAGGTACATTGAAAATTTGTTCCAAATATGCACATGTCTTATTTGATACGGGTGCATCGCATTCTATTGTTTCTAAGAAGTTTGCTGACCCGTTACCTCTAGAACCGGAATGGATGAAAATAGTGTTGTCTACTCCTCTCGGAAACGAGACGGATATCACGCATCATTACCAAAACTGTGAGGTATTGGTTCGAGGAAAGAATTTTCCTATTGATCTTATCTGTTTAGATCTAAAAGAATATGATGTTATACTAGGAGCAGATTGGTTATCTAAGTACCAGGCAGCAGTTGATTGCCGTAATAGCAAGATCGTTTTCAAAGAATTTCCAGAACTGACTTATACTAGTCCTAAGAGTCGAAGCAAATCCCCTCTTATTTCGGCTCTTCGAGCAAGCAAGCTCGTCAGGAAGGGATGTGTATCCTTCCTTGCTTTTGTCACTGTTAAAGAAGCTAAGAAAACCAAGATAGAAGACGTTCAGGTAGTGCGAGAATTCCCAGACGTATTTCCAGAAGATTTGCCGGGATTACCCCCTCAAAGAGAAGTGGCCTTCACCATTGACTTAGTCCCTGGTGCTGGTCCTGTTTCAAAGGCACCATATAGAATGTCCCCTGCTGAACTCAAGGAGTTGAAGGAGCAGTTGATGGAACTAATCCAAAAAGGGTTTATTAGACCAAGTACTTCCCCGTGGGGAGCACCAGTCTTATTTGTAAAGAAGAAGGATGGATCCATGAGATTGTGTATCGACTATCGACAGTTGAATCATCTTACTATCAAGAACAAGTATCCACTGCCGAGAATCGATGAATTATTTGATCAGATTTCAGGATCCAAATATTTTTCCAAGATTGATCTCAGGTCGGGATATCATCAGTTAAGAATCAAGGATGATGACATTCACAAGACCGCATTCAGAAGCAGGTATGGCCATTACGAATTTGTTGTTATGCCTTTTGGACTAACAAATGCCCCTGCTGCCTTTATGCAGTTAATGAATAGCATATTCAGGCCTTACTTGGATCAATTCATAGTAGTCTTCATTGATGATATATTGATATATTCTAAGACTAAGGAAGAACATGAAGAGCATTTGAGGATTGCATTGCAAGTCTTGAGGACAAATCAATTATATGCTAAACTCAGCAAATGCGAGTTCTGGCTTGAAGAAGTGGCTTTTCTCGGACATGTCATATCCAAGGACGGTTTATCTGTAGATCCGTCAAAGGTTGAAGCTGTAAGAAACTGGGAAAGACCCACTAATGCAAGCGAGATCAGAAGTTTCTTAGGTCTTGCAGGCTATTATCGACGATTCATCAAAGATTTCTCTAAGATCGCCGTGCCCCTTACAAGGTTAACTCGTAAGGAGATCCGATATGAATGGAGTGAGGAATGTGAAAGAAGTTTCCAAACTCTTAAGGATCATCTCACTACAGCTCCGATGTTAGCTCTACCAATAGAAGGAGAGAAATTCGAGGTCTACACTGATGCTTCTGGCATTGGCCTCGGATGTGTCCTAATGCAACAAGGAAAGGTCATAGCATACTCTTCACGTCAACTGAAGAAGCATGAGGAGAATTACCCCGTCCATGACTTAGAACTGGCCGCGGTAGTATTTGCCCTAAAGATATGGAGACACTATCTCTATGGAGTACAGTTCACTGTCTACTCCGATCACAAGAGTCTCAAATATCTATTCTCACAAAAGGAGCTAAACATGAGACAAAGACGCTGGCTAGAATATCTCAAGGACTTCGACTTCAATATACAATACCATCCCGGAAAGGGTAATTATGTTGCTGATGCCCTTAGTCGAAAGCCGAGAGCAATGATAGCCAATTGTATGATACAAGAATGGAGGTTACTTGAACAATTCTCCGAGCTCAATATAAGCTTGGACACGGAATCCAAATTTGTTACATTATCTCATGTAAGCATACAGTCAGATTTATTATCTGAGATACAAGCACTTCAGGGTGATGATCCTATATTAGTGGAAATCAAGGGCAGATTAGAAGGACAATCTGATTTTCAACTAACTTCTGATGGAAGATTATTATTCAAAGGTAGAACTTGTATACCTGATTGTCCGGAATTAAAGAAGAAGATCTTAGATGAAGCTCACCGATCAAGGTACACTATTCATCCTGGATCAACTAAAATGTACCAAGATGTAAAGAAGAACTTTTGGTGGCCCAATATGAAAAGAGAAATAGCGGACTATGTATCACGCTGTCTTACATGCCAACAGGTCAAGGCGGAACACCAAAAGCCTGCTGGAAAACTACACCCTCTAGATATTCCTAAGTGGAAGTGGGAGGATATTGGTATGGACTTCGTCATGGGTTTGTCTAAATCTAAAGGAGGACATGATGGAATCTGGGTTATCATTGACCGATTAACTAAATCGGCGCATTTCTTGCCAATAAAAAGCCGATGGTCAATTGATGTGCTAGCTGCACTGTACATCAAGGAAATAGTCAGGATACATGGAATTCCTGTCTCAATCGTGTCTGACAGAGATCCCCGTTTTACTTCTCATTTTTGGAAGGGATTACAACATTCGTTAGGAACAAGGCTCAACTTTAGTACTGCTTTCCACCCACAAACGGATGGTCAGACCGAGAGAACTAACCAGGTTGTTGAGGATATGCTTAGAGCATGCATCATTGACTTTGGAGGATGCTGGCACGATCATTTACCACTAGTGGAATTTGTATATAATAATAGCTACCAAGCTAGTATCCAAATGGCACCTTTCGAAGCCTTATACGGAAGGAGTTGCAGATCACCCATATGCTGGAATGAAGTTGGAGAAAAATAACTGCTAGGTCCAGACATGGTAAGGGATACAACTGAGAAGATACAAGTAATCAGAGAAAGATTGCAAGTTGCTCAGACGAGACAAAAAGCTTATGCTGATACAAGAAGGAGAGATCTTGAATTCTAAATCGGAGATCATGTATTTCTCAAGATATCGCCTGGACGTGGCATACGAAGATTTGGTGTTAAGGGCAAGCTTACGCCAAGATTCATCGGACCATTTGAGGTACTTGAAAGAGTTGGCGAGGTTGCTTATCGCATCGCATTGCCCCCTCAATTGTCCGAGGTACATAATGTATTTCACATATCCATGTTGAAGAAGTATGTGCACGATCCATCTCATATTATTGAACATAGAGATCTGGTGATCCAGAAAGATCTCACCTATGAACAGAAGCCTATGAAGATCTTAGATCGAGAAATACGAGCTCTAAGGAATAAGGTTATTCCCATGCTCAAGGTGCAATGGAATAAGAATCCCGAACGCGAAGCGACATGGGAGACTGAGGAATCTATGAAGAAACGATTTCTCGAGTTATTCTAAGAGGTATATACACTCTCCACGTGTATAATTATATATATTGAATTTGGGGACCAAATTCTTTTTAAGTGGGGGAGGGTGTAGCAACCCTGATAAATGAATATTGAAATAAAAGTAAAAACATACATAGTACAGAAGTAATACAGACAAAATAAAGCAAATTAAAAATAACGCCTCTGAGTAAGGCGTTAATTTAAAAATAAACGCCTCTACATACGGCGTGACTAAAGAAAGGACGCACACGCATGTGGTCGTCAACTCTCACGCGACCAAATAGGCAAGTAAAATAAACGCCCATGTCTTAGGCGTGTTTCAAAAATAAGGAACGCCCTTATACAAGACGTTTCTTAAGAAACGACCTGAACAAGGTCGTTAATTTAAGAATAAACGCCCTGACCTAAGGCGTTAATTCAGTTCGTGACCCGACGAACCCAGAACTTATCCAGGGTAAGTGATAAGCATTAGAAAGAGTTCAAACGCGGTAATGACTCTATCATAGAAGTATTACTTCCACATGAACACTAACCCTAATAGGACTTCCATAACCCTATAAATAATCTACTGCTCGAACCAGTGAACGCTATTTGGCGTTCGAGTTCTCTGAAGGTAATTACAGAGCAATAGCTCTTCCTTCCCTCTGTCCCTTTTTGATTTGGTGGACGGTCATTAATTCGACTTCTTCCTTCTTCCAAGTTGAAGAAGCATTGGGGTTGTGAAGAACAAAGGTAATAATCTTTCCTTCACCTTCGGTCAGGTATTATGAAGAAAATATTAATGTTTCTTCGTATTTCTCTGTAGGAAGTTCAGTCGAAAGGGGTTCATCAGTTGAACATAAAGACTTCTTCCTGCTGATACGGCTGAAGTTATTGGTTGCTGTTTAAGCAACAGAGTTTTCTCCCTTCTTCATATCAATCTGCAAATCGTCATCTCCAAATCAACTCTTAAAGGTAGGATTTTCTCAAGTCTCGTAGCCCAAACTAAAAATAAATATAAGAAGCACCATGCATGATATATTTATACAGTTTGCATGTAGTTTTAATACGTTTTCTGTAAATTTTTCAAGAAACGCCCTTGAATAGGGCGCTACTTTAAAAGAAACGACCATCACAGTGGTCGTTAATTAAAAGTATACGCCTTGTATACAGGCGTTAATTTCATGAACAATCGCATGTAATCAATAATTGATCCTGTTTAAAATTCAATAAATATGAAATATCGATTCTAACATCTTGCATGACTCTACTTGTAAATTCCTGCTAATTTTCTTGTCATGATCATGTCTCCTGTCTTGGAAATTTATTTGTTGAAATATTGTAAATTCCTTGAATTCACGACCTTGACAACGTCGTTTTACACCTGTTAACGCCCCATCACAGGGCGTAAATTGAAAAGAAACGCCCCTTTCTAGGGCGCGTTTTCTGTAAATTCCTGAACTATGTATATCCTGTAAAATAAAATTAAACAGTAACGCCCCTTTCCAGGGCGTGTTTTAAATAAATCCTGAAAATTATTTATATTCTGTCAAATATTTAAATAATGAGACGCCTGCTTATATAGTCGTCAACTCTGAAGAAACGCCCCTGTACAGGGCGCGTTTTATATAAATTATTGAAATAATGAAATTCTGCAAAACGGAACATATGTAAACGCCCTTATGTTAGGCGTTACTTACCTGACTAACGCCCCTGACTAGGGCGTGTTTTTCATGAATTAATAAACTTATTGAAAATTCTGTAAAATAGAAATATGTAAACGCCCTTCTGTTAGGCGTTAATTACTTGAGAAACGACTTGACCTAAGTCGTTATTTTACTGTAAAACTGATTTTTCCCTGTTTTTGTTAACCGATGATTTCATATGTTATATAATATATATATCGGCACTATTCTCCACTCCGTGAGTATAGTCCCACGTTTCACGATGTTTCATCGATCACACTCAACTCTCATTGACATACAAGCTCTCCATTGGACATTCCGTTCCTTTGGACTAGCAAGTTAGTCATAGAGACCTCCGTAAGACTCCTCGTAGCCTTGGATTCCCTCAAGGCCGACTGAGCTGGTTGTACCCTAAAAACCCATTACACGATCCTTGCCATGTCAATCGAAAGAAACATGGTATACCGGCCCTTATGATTATACAAAGAGTATATCATAAGAAATTCTTAATGGGATGATGATATCATGCCATATCATGTCGTTCTTGTAAACCTCAATTCTATGATAAGAATGAGGGTATCTTGCTTGATCTAATGTTTATGTGGACCTCAATTCTATATAAAGAATGTCCATATTGATTTGTCATGGGACCTAAGTTAAGGGAACCATATTCTACCTAGTTTTATTGATATCGTGATTTTACCGTTATTATCGCCAATCTATGTCCTTTGTCATATTTTTGGACTCTATTCTGTCAAAGTTGTCATACATGTCTACAAGCTTGAATATTGAAACTCTATATTGGCTATATAAACAAGAGTGGATGTCAAAAATACATGATAAATGCCTGTGCATATAGGGCCCGATCTGGTCCTGGGAGGAGCACCCGAAAGTACTTGTGCCCATGGGAGTTAAAATGATAAGGTATCTGGCATTATACCGAGTACTTGACTTGCTTGATTGGACATTCTACACACATCTTGTACTTGAATCGTACTTGACTTTACATGAAATGTGTGGCCCGAAAAAGGATAATTTACTTGCTTGATACATGATAGCCAAAGTTCTTGACATGACTTGTTAAACGTGCTTGCTTGAATACCTTGAATACACGTGTCATCTGGTTGGAAGTTCATGATTAAGTTCATCTTATTTCTTGATATTACATTCTCTCTACCTTGTCGTTTTATGCGAGCATGTATAGCTTTATTGCATTCATGAAAGATGTAATTACTTAAACCCCTTGCTAGTACTTGAGATATAATTTCCTACTGAGCGTTCGCTCATTCCGTTTGTCCCTTTGTACTTTTCAGGTAAGTCCGACGACGATGGAAGTCAATCGGATGGGAATGTTCAAGAGTGAAAGTGATAGAGCTGCTCAAGTGTCGTCTAGTCTTTCCTATAGTTTCTTGAGTCAAATATGTATTCTTTTCCTTTTTATTAAACAGAGTATTGGATTTGTAATAGTCTATCCATTATGAAATAAAGGATTGGGTTATCTTGCTATTTTGCGCATCTCTGTCTTTGCGTCGAATACACGACCACTCTGATTGATATGATTGATATAGACACGTCGCGCATCTCCGGGTATCTTCCGCGCTCGGGGCTCGACATACGTGCTGGTCGGAGAAGTGCTACACAAGAGAAGTCTTACTGGTGTTCTTCTAAGATGTCTCGACGAAGAGGAAGTCTGGAAATGCGTCGAGGAAGCACACTCTAGTGTGTGCGGTGGCCATGTGAATAGCCAAATGCTTGCCAAGAAAATTCTTCGGCAAGGCTTTTATTGGCCCACCATCGAAGAAGATTGTGCCGTCTATGTCCGCAGGTGTGTCAAGTGTCAACTTCACGCCGATAAAATTCATTCCCCATCTTCTTCACTTCATCCAGTATCCTCCCCATGGCCTTTCTCCATGTGGACTTTCGATGTCATTGGTCCTCTCGGTAATCCTTACTCCCTCACTAAGCAAAAATCATTCATCCTTACCGCAACGGAGTACTTTACCAAATGGGCCGAAGCCGAAGCTTACGTGGAGGTTAAAGTATCAACAGTCTGCAAATTCATCATGAAGAACATCATCGCCAGGTTCGGCATTCCAAGCACGATCATCACCGACAATGGACCGCAATTCATTTCTCAGGACCTTCAGGACCTCTGCAAAAGGTATAAAATTGCATTGCATCATTCATCACCTTATTATCCACAAGGTAATGGACAAGCAGAGGCCACTAACAAAACATTGATTAAAATCATAAAAAAGACATGTGAGTCTAACAAGTTCTCGGATTGGTCAGAAAAGCTGATTGAAGCTCTATGGGCCTATCGCACTTCAATCCGTACTCCCACTAGGCAAACCCCGTTTGCCCTCACTTATGGGATGGAGGCGGTAGTTCCGTACAAAATTCTGGTCCCCTCTCTGAGAGTACAATTGGATAAGGACCTCCCCCTCGACGAACGTCGTGATTCACTCCTTGCCCAATTGGAACTCTTAGATGAGAAACGGCTGGCCGCTGCCGAGCATGCACGGGTATATCAAAACAGACTCACACGTTTTTATCAAAAGAAGGTCATTGAAAGAAAATTTCAAGTCGGTGAAATGGTAGTGAAAAGAATGTTTGTAAAACCTGGTGGGCCGCGTTCTAAACTCCAACCCAATTGGGAAGGACCGTACGTGATTCAGGTTGTGCATCCTGGCAACGCCTATAGGCTAGTCAATCCTGAGGGGATCGAGTTATCCCACCCTTGGAATGGGCTTTATCTTAAGAAATACTACCCTTAGATAGGTGTACATAGTGTCAAAAAAAATGATGAAACAACAAAAAAAATAGAAAACAATGAAAATAACAAAAATATGTATATATACAACAACAAAAGACAAAAAAAAATAGAAGAAAATGAAAAGAAGAAAAAAAATGGGAAATTCAAAATGCTAATGCCCGGAGATCGCCATGTAGTTAAGTCATTGCATTCAACCTCCGTGTTAGGATAGGGCCTATTAAGACTTGGTAGGTTCCGGGTCTTGGTTTGCCAGAACCGTGGGGATCCCTGTCCGGCTAGTTCGGCTTATGCCCCCCTCAAAAGGGGCAACATACATGTACACATGTGATCTATGAAAGATCGGTAGCATCGCTCATGGTGAGGCCTCACCTAGAAGGTCTCCAGAATGCTTAAATCTTCGTTCTCTCTCTCTCTTCGACCGAATGAGACAGCCGGCGCCCTTAAAACGCTGAGCATGGAAAACACGAACACAACCCCTAGGGCAAGAGTAGGGCCCAATTCTTTGAGCATGGGTCAGAGCACGAGAAGAGGGCAGTGTCCCCGCAGGCATCCAAGAGGGATTCCATAACGTCAAGATACTATGTCCCTCGCAAAAATCTGTCAAGAAAAATCAGAAAAGAAGAACAAAATCAAAGTAAGTGAAAAGCCTGGTCGTAACCGTGCCTGATCCCACAAATGAAACCCCTTTGACTGAAAGTCAACTTCTATACAAGAGGGGCCATGAGATGTAAATGCTCGAGATTTGGTCTGAAGTTGTCCGAAAGGGAGAGTCAAGTGTGCCCCTACTGGCTCGCCGGGTTAACGGTTTTGCCAGTCCTCTCAGGAGGTTTGCCCCTAATACTCTTTCTTCTTCCCTGAAGATAAAGGCTCAATGGAGTTCCTGAAGGGTGAAACTCACCAAAGTCTGCAACCACCTTTCGAAACAAACGTATGGTTGTCCATCTTGGAAAGCAGAAGTCATTGTCAGAGTCTTCGTGTTTCTGGCCGGTAAAGACCCTTATCTACCATTTTAATGTCTTCTAAGCCTAACCTCGGGCTTAGACCAATGCAAGCGCGTCACCTATGGGTGCGACGGCGTCTGATTCTGGGTCAGCGTCGCGCGGTTGGTCATTTGGGTTCCAGGGTATTTCATTACATATCATCTAGAGTTGTGAGGAAATAGACCCGGGTCGGACAAATCATTTACCTCAAACACTTTTTGGGTGAATCCCTGTGGTCGGAAGCAACTGGGAGCCTAAGCATGATATGACGGTATTGTCATCAGGGTAAGTCTTAGCCGGCGGGATTATCATTCGAGGAGTCTAGAGGCCCAAATCAACTTAGACGTGCACTTAGGATGCCTGGGAGGTTAGCAAGAAACCCTCGTTCTCATGCAGGTTAGATGTTATATCAAGTGGTCATCGTGCATTAGCAAAAACAAAAAATAATAAACAAACCAAAAACAAACAAAAAAATAACGAATCCAAAAATCCAAAAAAAAAAGCTAAAAAATGTACATGCAAAAAAAAATGGAAATATAAAAGACCAAAAAATAATAATAAAATAAACAACAAAATACAAAAAAAATGAATACACCTACAAAAACAAAACAAAAATCACATCTTCGCATGATCGCATTTGTATGCACCATTCATTTTAAATTCTCGTTTGCATCCGTGTACTTGTCTGTCGCATTCATCATCCTTTTTTATCATTGCCTTTGTTAATAAAGGCTTGCCCCTTGACTCGTTATCAAGAATAACTCAAAATCACATTTGTTTATTGAGCAAGGGGCAAGTCAGAGCAGAAATGCTAACTTGTTTGCTTAGATGTGTACAGGGATTCGGGAGATCAGAAAGAAGCAGAGAACCAAGCACAAAACATTTTATTCCACTCCCACTCAACAAAAACAAACAACAAGAGAGAGCCTACATTAGCTCCCACCCTCCTTCTCTACATTACTCGTCTCGCCGCTTTCTGGACGAGAAACTCTAGAAGGTGCTATCCAACCATGAAAAGCGGTACTTCTACCGCTTTGGGGTCCTCTTTCTATCTCCACTCCCCGATGTCGATCTGCGGGAGCAGCAAAGAAGCTACTAACATGAAAGCCATGCTCTCGTGCTCTTCGGTAGCGTTCCTCGCCGTCCTTTAGCCACTGCTCAGCGAGGCCGAGACTGGTCCTCAATTCAAATAATTGGGCCTCCAGGGCTCTTTTCTCCTCTTTCTCGGCTGATCTTTTGGCCTTCTCTCTTTCCCTGTCCTTTTCCCTCTCAGCACGTTCTCTCTCTCTGTCATCCCTTTCCAGCTGAAGGGTGATCCTCAGCTCCATGGCGTCCCGGGAAAAATTGTCATCTGAGCGACACTGCAATTCCTCCTCCAGCTCCGCTATCCTGGCCTTCCCTTGTGATGCATGAGCAAACATCTCTTGCATCTCTTTGGCCTGCCATATCCGTCATTTCAGGCGTGTGATGAGACATAAATAGAGAAGTTCGGATAAGAGGAACCTTCACCTGCGCGGAAAACATTCCCTCTGCCTCCGCGGCGCGCTGTGTTACACGGGCAAGTTGCTCATAGAGCGAATCTAGTTCCGACGAAGGAATCCATAGACTGGAAGAAGCACCCTCTGCCCCTACTGCTGGTAGGGTTGCGTCGAGCCGAGCGCGCTATGATAGCAAGAAGTGACAGTGAGTGGCTAAACATCAAAACCTAGGGGTATAATTAGGAATATGCATTTGCATACATACTCACCGAGACATGTAAAGCCTCACGGGTGTCACCCAATTCTTCCTCCGTGTCCGCCAAGCGAGCCCGCAAGTTCGCTATCATGGTATCACGGGCATCCTAAACCCATGTCATAAGAGTCAGCATTACATTAAAAAAATGATAAAATAATAATAATAATAATAAATATATATCAAAAAAGTGAGAAAGGAGATACACCTCCACAAGTCCCTCAGGATGGAGTTGCTCTGCATACATCGCCCTATAGAGACGTAGATAATCTTCACTATCCCGGGCGTGCGACTCCACGAGCGTGCCACCCCGCTGCCAATCTTCATATTGTTCGGGGAAGCGCACCCGCCAGTCGACACAGGTTACCGGCCCACGTGTTTTTCTCCCGACGCGGGGTGGTGCGGTCATATCTACCCATTCCTGGGCAAGCCCTAGAGTCCTCATGACCAATCGTAGCCGGAGTGGCTCGATTTCATTCAGGCAGTGGACCCAAAGGTCCCGACCAAATTGAGGGCGACCTGCGATGACCCACGGTTGGTCGACATCGACCAAGCCCGAGTAAGGCCTCCAGATCACCTGCGTTGGCATGCGTGTATCTCCTTAATCACTCAAAAGAACCAAAAAAAAGAGAGACAAAAGAAAAGACAAAAAAAATGGAGTCCTACCATCTCTGCGGGGAACTCTTGCAGCTCACGCCTTAATACCATCAGCTGGTAAGATAGAGAGGTTGTGCTCATAATGGGTTGCCACCGCCGAGCTAGTGGTGCCACAGCCACACGCCACTGTCGAGCTCGCCCCATTGGGATGTAGTAATAACTCCATACCTGTGTCGTCACATGTCATCAGCATTTCATGAAATAGATTAGTTGCATAAATAAATAAACAAATAATTACCTGGAGAAATGGTATGAAGCCACTTACAGTCACCTCTCGATCTGTCCCTTGGGACATATTTGCGAACAGATGCGCCAGCACGGCGGCTCCCCAGGCATATTGCCCTACCCTCTCTAGGTCCACCACAAATTCTAGGAAACGACAATGGATGTCGTCTCCTTTGGAACCCAGCAGTAATTTTCCCAGCAGGAAGAGGAGGAATATCCTCAAGTCCATGTTTGATCTCTCCCAGCTACTGGCATCCACGCAGTACACAGCGTGGGACCCTCTTTCCGCTCTCTCCATGAACTCCTCCAAGGACTCGTTATCACGATGACGAGTGTCAGTGAGCCCCAATGCCTCCATGATAGATGCCTTGGCTATTAACCTATTCTTTTGGTCCTTTAATTCCAGACCAAGAAGCTTCTGAGCCACTTCGCGATAATCGGGGTAGGTGACCCCGGTCACCGCCTCACCATCCACTCTAAGGCCGGTGATTCGTGCTACATCTTTGAGACTGGGCACCATGTGCCCCCAGGAAGAAGGCGCGACTCTCTGGGTCCCATCTCTCGCGCAATGCTTGAATGAGGGCGAGGTCGAGCTTAATGGGTTCGATCCGGAGGAATGCACCAAACCCCATCGCATCTAGTCGAGCTTTCTGGAAGTCAGGCAAGCCTCGATAGGCGGCCACCACTAACTCCCATGAGATGTGTGACCTCGTCATACTCTGTGGATTACACAGGAAGTGAGAAGCGGGTGCATCATTGGAATAAAAATAGAAACAGAATGAGAAAGGAAGAAAAGGATCATCAAGAAATATGGGGAAGAACTGGCTCATTTACAAGCTCCGATTGGGTCCTCTCACTGAGTGGCCTTTCAACATCAAAGAGTCTCCTGGAACTACCGCTGGATCTGCTCCTCTTCGAGGAGCGGGAAGACTCGCCCTCCACCCTGAAACTGGACTCTCCCTCCATCTCAGAGAATGAGAAACTCTTACTCCCTCCTGTCGACTTTTCACTCTTCTAACTAGTCTCCACACCTCCGTGCTTTCAAGTGAAGCAGGTGGGGGGAAGTATTTATAGGATTGAAGGAATATGATCCAGATCTGTCTCAGTTCCTCTTGCAATGGGCCTTGTAACAAAGCACCCATCTTTCACTCGAAGTGAACGAGGTCGGGAGCGTAGCGGGTTGATTCACACCCTACACATCTAGGTTCCCTGTGTTCATCATGACTCAAATAAATCTGAGATGAGGTCATCCACATGGAGAAAGGATAATGCAGGTCGACCTCTTCGAATTTGGGAGTGGACTCATCCACAGGAGAAAGGACAATGGAAGTTGATATCTTTAAATCCGGGAGTGGACTCATCCACAACAGAAAGGACAATGGAAGTCGATATCTTTGAATCTGGGAGTTGACTCGTCTACATGGAAAAGGACAGAAGGGCGGTTGGCATCTTTGAATTCGGTGGTACATCATTAAAATTTGTGATGGATTCTCCCGAAAGAAATGCCCAATGAGTCTGAGACACGATCCGTTATCTCAGGGGAGTTCTGTTAAACACGTCACATGAGGACGGCATGAAAAGAAGAGGCGTAGAAGAGAAGGAACGCATGGAGGGCAAACCCGTCACATGAGAGCATGTCGTTCCATTCATACGTCTATATAAACTGTCGTGTTCACCATGAGAAGAGAGAGAGTGTACGAGCAACTTGCTAAATCTCGCACCACCCTCTTGGTCGTCTCTCTCCTCTCCTAAGAGGGAGGTCCCTAGGAGGTCATCTAAAGCTCTGCGACGTTGCAATTGTCTCATCGTATCGCGCATTCTCACCCTCTCTGGTAGCGCTCCTCGCCCTCCTCTGGCCTCTCTCGCGACCCCAACGGCCGTGAAGCTCTTGAACCCGAGGCTGTTGGCTGAGCCGCCCCCTGCTCTGCGATGGAGACTACACCAACCCCAGGAGCTCCTCCACCGTGAGCTCCAACTCTCCTCCAAACGGCAGTGACTCTGAAGGAGTGACGTTTCCGAGCGCTGTGTCTTCCGGAGCCTCATCACTTGGGCCTCACGTGCCCTCCTCTCGTCTCGATCCCGATGTAGCTTTATCCATGCCTCACTTTCCATTCTCTCCCAGTTTACTTCTCTCCTCGCCACCTGAAGAGAAATCCTCAGCTCCATGACATCTTAGGGCATCTCCGCATAATGTGGTTGCTTCAGTCCCCCAGATCCTATCTGGTAACGGCCGACCATCACCCGACGTCCGCCATGCCAGTCACAAAGAAAAGGGGAGGGAGAGACTGAAAGGGAGTGCAATGGCATTAAGGCTCTACATTTATTTTAAGATAACATACATCAGGGTTTGGGCACCTCGGGCCTCAGTTTCCCGAGCTCCATTACATAAGCCTCCCATAGCTCTCGATCCTCACTCACAGATACCGTCACCTTCCTCAGAATGATTGCCTTCCACGAAGCTTTGATCGCCTTCACATCCTTCGCATCATCCTCCGTGCCCAGCTTTCTCTCCTTAATCATAGGAAGGTTGGATGGCATGGGAAGAGAGTGCCGAGGAAGGCCAATTTGCAGGCAGCACCGGTGCGAGCTGTAAAGAATAAATTTGGTTGCACCGATAAGATGGAGTTCCGCATCAGGAGAAGATCGCGTGAGAAGCCCACGTGAAAGTAAACATGCTGGCACACAAGTGAACATCTCTCGCGCCAAGGAGCTGAAGTGAGTACGCCAGTCGCCGCGTGTCTTCAGACAGGGCATGCGATTGGCCACCTTCCCACTAAAGCCCAACACATCGGCCATGTAATGGAGGGGGCTTTGTTCGAAAATCCTGGAGGCGGTCTGTACCCCTTCGTAGTGATGAAATTTGAAGTGAAGATCAATCTAGCAGTTGAGGAGAAGCATGCACCCGTGAGGAGGCCTACCTATGCTGGAAGCCGTGAGACCACTGTAAAGATGCGCGAGGACAGCAGGACCCACTCTCCTTCCCTCCCAAAGTCCACAAATCGCTCCCAATTGGTCTTCCTCTACGATGTTGTCAGTGCAAGGAAAGAGGAGAGCTCTGGCCAAACAGATTGTGAACCCTTTCATAAGCCCTTCTAAATGTTCATCATCTATCAACCCTTCTAAGGCAGTCACGGACCAGTCTGCGAGCTTTTGCAAATTGACTCCGTTCTGAGTCTGAACGCTCTTTATGGTTCCAGATGGCATAAAGCTTCCAAGAACTTCCTCGGTAGATACCCTCTTCCGCATCCAGGAAACCTTTATCCTGTCATCCTTCATCGACCTTCTTAAGCCTAGCAGAAGTTCTGCCTCTTCGAGGAGGACCGTTGCCTCAAAAGTAGGGAAGATAAAAGTGTGGGTTTCCGGATGCCAAACCTCTGTCAATGCACCCAGGGCCGCCCAGTCCATGCAGATCTTGTCATAATGCTTGGCATGGATCACCAACCCTTGGAGGTGCCATTTTGAAATAACGGCCCTCATACTGATGGTGATGTTGGACGTAAGCTTCGATAGCCAGGGTAACTTTGAGAATTTTCTCGGGCCCGGAAAAAGAGGATACGGCTGAAAGGAAGGAAAAGAAAGGGATGAAAAAGTGAAGGAGAACTTATGGAGGAAATTAGGAGAAAGAGCCAACTTACCGCCCGTGAGAGAATCCTCTCGCTCAGATGGCCTTCAATGTCGGTCAACCTCCTGAATTCGCGGCCAAACTTGCTCCTCTTGGCAGGGCGGGAAGACACGCCTTCCGTCTCAAAAGCACAGAACTTCTCTCCTCCCATCTCAAAAGTGTCTAACTCCCCGAACCATGCACCAATGGATGATCTTTTGCTAAGGATCAAAGGGGTACTTATAGTG
The DNA here is from genome assembly GCA_022559845.1 of Amorphophallus konjac. Classification (NCBI taxonomy): domain Eukaryota; kingdom Viridiplantae; phylum Streptophyta; class Magnoliopsida; order Alismatales; family Araceae; genus Amorphophallus; species Amorphophallus konjac. The sequence continues at coordinate 150,578,653 of CM040118.1, forward strand.
AAAAAAGGGGGGAGGGTAAATGTAAAGCATTTATGACAAGTTACCGTGGTGAATTTTAACCGAATAAATCTTGTCTGATTTGCGTCGTGTTTTCCCCTGCTCCTGTATTGATATGCGGACGTCCTGTACAGTTGAATGAAATAAATCCTTCTTCACTGTTTGCTGTTCGGTGCAGGTTCCAAGAATAAAATAAGAAAGCAAGAGGGCACCATTGCCCTACCATGTCCCACCATCAGTCACCCCGGTGACTGAACCCACTGTGTCATGCATCCTACTATATGATATCTACGCTATTAGAGCACGTCAAGGACCTTATGCCTTGAATGAATCTGGAGTTTGAGTTCCCCTCTAACAAAAACAATGATAACTCCAGAGAAGTTCAGGACATACGGATAGGCCGTTAGGTTGTGATAGCATGGGGACGATGGTTCCATTCGGTGAAATCGGTGCGTGGATAAACGGGCCCCGGCTCAGTATCGGCTCATCGAATCGGTATCCTGACCCATACTTAGCAACTTAACAATATTATCCTTGGCTATTTTCTACTTTTAGTTTGTTTTAATTTTTCCTTTAAACTCAGCATGCATTCATGTAGGACTTTGATATCACTGTGGAAGATCATTCATTTAACTCGATCGTGAGGGCCGCTGTGTTTAAATTCTTGATTAATACGGGATATTCCATTCTGAATCGAGTACTGAGTTTCTGTGAAACCATCTTGGGCTGGTTGGCTGAAAGAGACCTTTGCTTAGATTTATCAGCTACCCTTTGTATTTACTCCATTGGACCCACCTTGGTCGCAGCACTTCCACATTGGCTGGTAACCGCTCCCCAAGGTGAAACCTGCGGGTCTACGACTCAGGTACTTCCACGCCGAGAAGTTAGTCCCTCTATATGTTAGTCTTTTGTTATGTCCAGCCAAACAACCGTTGATTTCAGAGGACCTTCTTCAAGATTGTTTCGTTGAAACTCAGGAAAGATTCCAATCACGTAGTGTTAAAAAAAAAACGTGTCGAGGTTTACTAGATGAAAATTGGGGGTCACTCGACTAACTTAACCGTGTGAGCCACTTTGGGCGTCTTAGTGTAATACGGGATCTGCTCAGCATAGCGCTAAAATGTTGTGTCTACAAATGGCCTTGTGCATCTCGGCCCAATCAATTCTCTGTCCTTCATGGAGGTCATACACTAAGTCCCTGAACTGAAAACATCCTTCGATTGTGTGCCCCGGCTGCCTGTGGAATATGCAATACTTTGTTTGATCAATGGCTGTGTTCCAAATGGGCCGTTCCGGAGGAAGTTGTATAGCATTCACTGACATGAGAGCTGAGAAGTTATCCGTGAGGGTTTCTGGCAAGGGTGGGTATTGTGCCCTTTTAGGAGCCGGGCGCTTGTTATTGTTGTTGTTATAGCCATTGGGTGGAGGGACATTGTGGTATTGTGCAGGTTGTGGTGTTTGCTGTGGTGCGGCAAAGGTATTTTGTTGCATGGTGAAGGTAGGCGGAGGGTTTTGTGGGGTAACGTGGAAGTTTTGGGGATCGGGGTTCTGTGGAGTGCGGGGGTTTTGGGGGAAGCGGAAGGGTGCGGCTTGGAAAGGAAAAGTAACGGCTTGAACTTGCTCGTTCGTTTGGATCCCCTCGGTAACAGGCCCTTGAGGTCTCTTATGATATTTGGGCTTTTGGTTTTCAAAGAGCGAGTGTATGGGGGAATCTTTGAACTGAGTTTGAATAAAGCGCGCTCGGCTGTAAAGTTGATGCATGTTGGCTATATCATTCATGGATAGAATGTTGCGGATGGTCGGAGTGGCATTTGAAATAAGCAATTTGACCTTCTCTTCCTCCGGAATGTGGCCGGGCACTCTAGCGGCCATCTGCCTCCATTGGTCTGCGTAGGTAGCAAATTCCTCATCCGGCTTCATCTTTTCGGCCACCAGATCTGTAAATGAATATTCCGGGCCGACTCTGTCTTGGAACCTCTGAATAAACTTATCTTTTACTATCTTGAAACTCTCGGCATCTTCCAGTGACAGAGAATAGAACCATTCCAGTGCAACACCATCTAGCGATCGGCGAAATAGATACGCCATGAGGTGATCATCGTGCTAAAATTGAGCCGACTTGTATAAGAAGTCCCTCACATGAATAAAGGGATTGATGTTCCCATCATACTTTCTATAATTGGGGAGCTCGAACTACGGAGGGAACCGGATGTTCTGGAAACTCGGGACCGGAACGTCTGCCAAAGATTGAGGGCCAACCCGCTTTTGAAGGAAGTCGAGTTGCTGCTGTATGGCAGCCCACTTATCAAGCAACTCCTGCTCTCGGGAGGGAGCAGGGATAGTAAAGGATGAATTTTGAGGAACGGAAGGGTAAGTCGATGGAGGAGATGGCCCATAAGAGGGATGGTGGATCGAAGGGTGACCCACATTAGACTGGACCTGGGCTGCCCCTTGCTGAGGGCGCATAAAATCATTCGGACCAATAAGAACTTGCGGCATAGCTGGGCCTGAGGTGTGATGATCCGACGGGAAAGAAGGGACAAGGGTGTTGCCCTTATCAAGGAATTGCTGGGCCGAACCAGAGGACTGGCCCATTTCAAGATTGGAGAAGCGGAGGGTCCTAGGTTGGACCGGAGTGAGATCAATAGAAGTGGGCTGGACAGCGGGTCCGTCGGCTCTAGGTTGAGCAACGGACGGATTGGAATGACCAAAGACAATAGGAGAAGGCGGGGTGTTGGACCCCTGCATAACCTGATAGACCGCCTGAAGCTGGGCCGGGTCTAATTGAGCCATCATCTGAAGGACAGAATTGGCGGAAGAAAGAGGAGGATTTTGAGTGGATGGAGCAATCTACATAGGAATGGAAGATGAGGGAGGAAGGGGTTCCTCCCTGGGCTGGAACGAGACAACCCTAGAGGGGTCCTCTAGAAGCCCTTGAGGAAGAGACTCCTCTTGGGACCGAGGAAGATCAAAGGAAGCCATAGTAGATTCAAAGAGTGGGTTGAAATATGATGAGGAGAGGGACTCGCCCCCGGGTGATGAAGCCTCTAACGGATGGAGGGGACTCCACATGCAACGGACAACCTTAACAAGATGCAAACAACAACACACAACAATCACACAATAAGTGACCAAACTTAGACGACTTCTAGCAAAGATGTAAGCGAAAAAGAAATGAAGACACTCCAAGTCAACCAAGTTGCTTAAGATGATGCCACAAGATTTCTATGATTTCTCCTTTGGAACTTTAGTAGATTGATTAGAAATGTGCTCTCAACAATGGGTTCCTAATAGGAGAGGGGTGTGAGGCTTGGTTTGACTCTAAATGTGATCACTCCTTCACTTATGCAATCCTAGACACGGGGTGGAAAGGTACAACCGGCCCGGCGTCCGTGTGGGAATCCACGGCTCGCGGGGACTTATGGAGGTCCCTGGTGTGATTTCCTAGTCGGCCCCAAGGAATATGGAGATGAGAGGTCCACACACCAAGGTAGGAAAATGCAATCTAATGTATGGAAATATGCATGAACCTATGCGCACCAGAGTGCATGCAAATTCTAACCTAGAATCTAGCAAACAAGTATGCACACAATGAATATGAATGAGCAGAATAATGAGGGAGGGGACCAGGTATCGCCCAAGTAAGAATATCACAGCAGAAACTGCGGAAAGAGAATGCACCTCAGGATGCGTACCTGTCTGGAGTATGTAACGGTCTAGGGGACCTATGTCAGAAGTAAGTGACGGTCAAAGACCAGACCGTCAGAAGCAATGTAACGCAGGAACTAGAGATCGTCAGAGGAGCCAGGGAACCAGAAACAACAGAAAATAAAAGGGAAATCCGGGGAAAACCAAGACAAGGAAATGATGGCAGGTTTAACAGAGATCAAAACACGATTGGCACAAGTAGTCCCACCGTGATCGCCAAAAAACTGTTGATTTATTTTCTTCCTTTTGTTTGTGTGATATGATGAATGACAAATATAATGAGCAAATAACAACGAGCTCAATCAACCTATGAACATGTGAACCATGAACCTAGGCAATCAGAACAAGCTCTAGCATGGGCAATGCTATCTCAATCAAACTAAACTAAAGAAGGAAAAGGAAAACACACGCCGGAGCGTGGAGCAAAGGAATAAACGAAAACACACCGCGGGGGTGGAACAAGCAAGATAAATAAGAGATATGAGAAAGAGAAAACCAATGCCCAATACTAAGAAAGAACGTGATCACCACCAAGGTAAACACAAGCCAAAGACCTGAGAAATACCTTAGAATAGGAGGATGATGCACCCGCCCACGGGAGAGAGAAACCAATAGGAAACTACAGCTCTGTTGAATGTAACGGCCCAGAACCTACGCGTCATAGGAGTGTGACGGTCGCCAGATGAACTGTTAGAGTAACCTGACGCACCTGGTGAAGACCGTCAGAGTGTCTGCAGAACAAGCTTGTGAATCCTTCAAACTCCAAACTTTCTAGCCGGCTAGAAAGCTTGGGCCTCGCCTAATGAACCCTGTAAACCTGCCAAAGAACGTAGAACACAAGAAAATAACCCTAGATTAGCCTTTCACACAACGTAGCATCAATTCTCAAATGAACTTGATATCATGGAAAAGGAGAGGGGAATACCGGGGGAGTTTGGTTTTTTAACCCCTCTGGGCATTTTAAAACATAGGAAGGATGTTTAGATGATTGAAACAAGTGGAAGAACGTGGAAGAAGGAGTAGGACAATGCTATGATGCAAAGGAGAAGGGGAGAACATAAATATGCCAATGATGAACTAAACACTTGAAACCAAAGTACTCCCTTGACTGTGATGCAGATGGACGTAGAAAATCAATTCTCCTTGGTTGGATGTGGCTCCAGAATGCGGCAGCATTTCGACGTAAACTCCAGATTTCTCCTCCTTAGGCCATGAAGTTAAGGGTTCTATTTATAGGCCCTCAAACTCTCCGGTCGAGCAGAGGATAATCGAGCCAGAAAGGAGGATGATACTTAGCAAACTCTTGAAGATAATTCTCCCAAGAGTCTATAGAAACAAACAGAAGGTCATGAGGATCAGATTTGGAAGAGAAATCACAAGATCAAACTCTCAACTCGACCACGGAGTAGCAGAGAAAAGACCAGACTTGCCAGGACTCTCTGTTGGATGTAACGGCTGCAAGATAGACCGCCACAGGGACGTAACGCGCTAGAGTAGACCGTCACACTACCCTATCTCTTAAGAAGATAAGATCAACGGGAAGAAGTTCTAAACAATTGGACTCTGAATGAATGTGACGGCCATGGGTAGACGCGTCAGAAAGATATAACGGCCGCACGACAGACCGTTAGAATCAACGGATAGGCAAAAGGATAAGGATTAGAATAGAGGCCTCAAGCTCTAGGACTCCTCAAGATATAACGGTCATGAGCTGATGCGTCAGAAAGATGTAACGCCCCTGTGGTGGACCGTTAGAGAAAATGGATTCAAAGGATAAGAGCTTTGAGGGTAAGGGCTCTTCAATACGTAACGGCCATGGGTTAATGCGTCAGAGGAATGTAACACCCCTGGAATAGACCGTTAGAGACAATAAGGATCCAAGATTAAAAGGAAAGCTTGCTAAGCTTCATCGAATGCAAAAAATCAAGGAATCAGACCCAACCAAGGAATCAAGACCCATGAAATAAACCTCCAACTGATCAAGAAGGCTCAATGAAAGGGAATAACTCGGAGCATCATATAGAATGAACAAGGAGATGACCTGACTTATTGGTCATAAAAAGAGTGTCAACAAATATGTGGGGATTCCTCTACAGTTTGAGTTTTGACATTTAGAACTCTATAGGCCCTAGAGTGATCAGAGTATCCAAGAAAGATGGCTGGTTCACTCTTTGGTTCAAATTTATCCAAGTCCCGTTTGTCATTATTTTGAATAAAACATTTTGATCCAAAAACTCTGAAGTGGGCAACTGATGGCTTCTTACCTTTCATTGACTCATAGGGAGTCTTTTTGGACAGAGGCCTTACCATTGCACGATTTACATGTAGCACGAGGTGTTTACCGCCTCGGCCCATAATTTCCTTAGAAGTTGTCCTTCGATTAGCATTGTTCTCGCCATCTCCACAAGAGTCCTGTTTCTTCTTTCCACCACTCCATTTTGTTCGGGAGTTCTTGGTGAAGAGAATTTGTGTAATATGCCTTTCTCCCTGTAGAAGACATCAAAGTTTGAGTTCTCGAACTCTCCTCCATGATCTGACCTGATAGATGAAATGGTGAACTTACCATCCTGCTGGAATCTCTTGAAGAATGCCTGAAATTCTTCAAACGCATCATTTTTCTGAGATAGAAAGAATACCTAGGTAAACTTAGAGAAATCATCTACCAATACAAAACCATATATACTACCACTTAGACTTGTTGTTCTAGTGGGTCCAAACAGGTCCATATGAACAAGTTCAAGAGGTCTAGAAGATTGTGATGAGGGCATCTCTCAGCGCTCTCTTTGGCTCGGTTCGCCTGCATCATTTTGAGGAAGATTGACTTTGAGATCACATGTTGTTTTCCTTTTCTTAGAGTCATATCTTATGTATTTTCCTTTATTGAGTCATGTTGTTTTAGTCATTTCCCTTGTAATGCTTATTTGGGCCTTATTACCTTAGTTATGGGCTCATAGGATTGAGTCTAGGATATGCTCGGTCTTTTGTCCAATTGTCAAGGGTACTATGGTCATGTAAAGAGTGGATGCCTATATATAGGCCCCATCTCCCCTCATGTACTCAACTTTTGATGAATCAATTTGAATAGAAATATTTCCCAAATCTCACTCCCCTCCACTAAATTTCTCTTCTCCCTTACTCTCTCATTATCTCTCTCTTACTCTCTATCCACAAGGAAGGGGGCGAACCCCTCTCTCTCTCTCCCTTCTCCCACCTACCACCTACCCCCTCCCTCATTAAGGACCTCCCCAACCACCCACCACTCCCATAACTCCACCCCAGCCCCAAGGTATCCTACACCAATCAAAACCCCACCCTTCAACCACCACCTACCCCATCCACTTCCTCCCCACCTTCCCAAGGCTGAAGGGGTCCCTCCCAAGGCCATTTTTGAATCTCCATCCCATCTCTCCACCCCCATACCAGCTTCTGGTCGCCCAAACCAGCCCCCCATACCCAGCCAAGTTTGCCCCCCCCCCTCCACTCCATTGCTCACCTTGTGCAGCCCTCCCCCTTCCCCAACTCACTCCAGCCAACTCCAGCTCCATCCACCACCCCTCCTTGCTTCTCCAGCCACCACAACAGCCCTCCATCAACCACCTCCACTCCCCACAGCCTCCAGCCACCCCATTTTCCCAACTACACCCCACCATCCCTTCACTCATAACCATTTTCATTTTCAGATCCAGTCCAGGTCGCAGGTAGCAGAAGTGGCAGCAGGTTGCAGAGGACACTCCGTCGTCACCTGAGAGCTTCTGGCGACCCATATTACATCGTCGGAAGCGTCATCGAGTCAGCTTTCCAACGGTTGTAATCCCGCGTCTATCCGAGCTTGGAGCTGACTAGAGGAGCCGTTCTTGCCGGACTGTGTTTTCCGACTCCGGCTGGTGATCAGAGGCTGAGAGCAGAGGCCGCCACGACCTGTTCAGGAAAGCTCTGGGCGCCATTTTCGGAGGAGAGGAACTACGACCAGTCTCCTTTCAGTACCAGGAAGAAAGAAGTCAATCGCTTTCCCGAGCTCTAAGTTCCAAATTTTCCCGTCGAAGTGCGCAGGCTGCTCCCTGCTGTTCCAGGTCGGACCACCGCCTACTCTTCTGATCAGAAGTTTCTTCTCCGACCTCCTTTTGGAGCCCCGTCAGTTCCTACTCAAAGCTACTCCAGCCACGGTCGCGTCAACACCAATTTTGTCTCAATTGGAGTTTGGTAGCTTCCGTGGCGTCGTCTGCAACCGACCTCATTGTTCTGCACCTGATAGAAACAGAATCCTTCAGTCCGGTTCCAGACCCTGTCCCAGCTAGAAGAGACTTCACAAAGAATTCCAAAAATTCATGCAGCATCCTTGATCAGTGTGGAAAGTTTTGGCAGTGGTTTCGTCGAAATCCGAGCTCGGCTGAGTCCGTGGCGGCATCTTTATCAGCAACATGTCAGGCTGTCCCTGAAGCTGGCAGAATCGGCACAATTCGGCGAATCAAGTTTCTTCCTTAGTTTCCCCACCCCGCCTGGCCGGCTTACAGCCCCTCCCTGTGTGGAGGTAGTGTTTGGCTGTAATACATTAATCCCAACCCCTTGATCCACCCTCCTGCGTGAGGAGTAGTGTTGTACTTCTACAATTTTCAGGTCAAGCGACATCGACAAGGCGTGCGGGTGCGTACCCACGCCTCCCCGCTCACCCTCGTCTTCGGCCGGGATCGATGTCTTCACACCGATCAGGTGAGTGACTGGTCCTTACCTGGTTTTTCCTTGCTTTGCTAGTTTAGTATTGCTTCTTATGCCCGTTGGCCGGTAAGAGAGTGCTCGGACTCGTATTTACTTGTTTAGTGTTCCCACCGCGGAGTGTGAGTGAGAGCCACCCAACCCCACGCCCCGGCGTGCCACCTTCCCACGAAATTGGGAATTCCCAGACCTTTAGGGGTCAGCCTAAGCCCACCTAGTCTTTGGAATACTTGGGTCCCACCTCGGACCCTCGCCATCATTCCCCGGCCCCACCGGGTGATCGCGTGTGCCGTACGAGTGAGCCGCTATCGTGAGATCATTGAAAGTACTTGTATGCTTGCGGGTCTAAGTCCTAGGGTCAAAGAGTCTCCCAATTGCATCCTTGGGCTGTGCCACATCAAGTGGTATCAGAGCGGTTATAGACTTGTCCTCACAAGTCTAGTCTTGGGGCATCTTCACACTAGGTCAGTCATAGTTACACACACACCCGTGCATAGCCCACCCAACTTTTCATGACCACCCGTAGTGGAACCCATTATCAATCCAACCCCTCCTCTTAAAACATCACAATGAATCCCAATCCCCAAGGGAATCCCGCTCACAACGAGCAAGAGCTTCCCGATCACATGAGATTTCTTGTGGAAGGTATGACTAATATTATGGGACGGCTTGATGATATAACGGCCCGACTTGAACAAATTGAGGAAAATAGGCCTGCCCCAAGGGCAGGAGATAGGAGGGAACCACCCCCACATGTGGAGCCAGCCATAGGAGAGCTCAACCTTGACCACCCTCCCGATCCGGAAAGAGACCCACCCCCTAGGAGGAATGAGAGACTCCCCCGGGACAACCCGGATGACCAGCTTATGAGACTTGTGAAAGTCGATGCCCCCACCTTTGATGGGTCTCATCACCCGAGCATCTACTTAGATTGGGAGGCAGCCATGGATCAATATTTTGATTGGTACCCAATGACCGAGGATAGGAGAGTCCGGCTTGCAAAGATGCAACTTACCAAATTAGCTAAGACTCATTGGATGAATGTTGAGGCATTAAGGATAGTTAGGAGGGAAGCTCCCATTACCACATGGGGGGCCATGAAGGAACAACTCAAACTCAAATATGTCCCTCCCTCCTACCATCAAAACCTCCTAGATGAGTGGCTAGCCCTCACCCAAGAAGGGAAAACCATTATGGAGTACATTGAGAAATTCGACTACTACCTCCTTAAGTGTGGAGTCCAAGAGGATCCCGCGGTCACACTCTCTCGTTTTAGAAATGGGCTTCAATTCCACATAAAGAAAGAGCTTTTCATGCGTCAAGTAGCCACTCTAGAACAAGCATACCAAGTGGCCCGAGATGCCGAGAAATTTTCACGATACTCCCGCATGGCTCCCCCTCGGGGAATGGACCCAAAATTCATGGCACCTCAAACCAACCCCCCACCTCCAAGAGGTCTCCTTCCCACACCCATGGGAGCTCCTCCCACCCGGGCAACCCCTCCTAGTGGCACCACACCCCCTCGCCCCACAAACGGGCCCCCAAACCCCACCTCCAATAGACCCAATCCAGCACCCATTCTCCCTCACACTAAGGCTACCCCAAACCACCAAAGTGGGCAGCAATGTTTTAGGTGCCTCGGGTATGGACATTTCGCCAATCAATGCCCCACCAAGGGTGCCTCTAGTTTGCTCATTGAAGAGACAAACCCACTACCCCAAACTAGAGTTGAGGAAGAGGTTGAGGTTTATGAGGCCTCTCTTGACTGGGAGGAGGAGTATGAGAGTCATTACATGGAGACCAATCAAGAACAAAACCCTCCGTCCACCGACCCTCCCCTTGGAGTGGTTAGGTGCACCCTCACCCAAGCCCAAGAACATGATTGGAGGAGAAACACCATTTTCCATACCTACATCCGGATAGGGAACTATGCTAGGAAGGTCATCCTAGACAATGGGAGTAGTGTGAATGTGGTGTCACCCGACACCGTCAAACTTTTAGGTCTTACCATTTCCTCCCACCCACACCCATATCGGGTAGCATGGATTGATGCCACATCTGTACCCGTGAGCACCCGTTGCCTTGTCCCCATCACCTTCCAATCCTACCAAAGTCAAGTATGGTGTGACATTCTACCAATGGAAATTGGGAGCATACTTCTAGGACGGCATTGGATCTACGATGTAGATGCCACCTTCCTTGGGAGGATGAACACTTGTATTTTCACCCGTGAGGGGAAGAGAATCTAACTCAACCCCTCTCCACCACGCTCCATTCCCAAGAAGGCATCTCCCTCTCTTGAGGGATCCCCTATCCCCCCCATTCCAAACCCACCAAACCCCATCCCATCAAGCCCTAGTTTGACCAATGAGACTACTAAGGACCTTCACCTCATCACTAGGCAAGAACTTGAGGAAGAAATCATCCAAGGAGGTCAAGTGTGTGCCATTGTTATTTGCCTTGGGGACTCCACCCCAACCAATCCACACCCAATAGAAATTCAACAAATCCTTGAAGACTACCATGATGTCTTCCCCGATGAGCTACCAGATAAGCTACCACCCATGCGCGATGTGCAACATGCCATCGACTTTGTGCCCGGGGCTACCTTACCCAACCTTCCCCACTACCGCCTTAACCCCACCGAGCATGCCGAGCTTAGGAGGCAAATTGAGGAGCTCATCAAAAAGGGTTTCCTCCGCATTAGCAAAAGCCCATGTGCCGTCCCGGCTCTCCTCACACCTAAAAAGGACGGAACTTGGCGTATGTGCATTGATAGCCGAGCCATTAACAAAATCACCGTCAAATATAGGTTTCCCATCCCTCGGCTAGATGACATGTTGGACATGCTTGCTGGAGCCACCATCTTCTCTAAGATCGACCTCAAAAGTGGCTACCACCAAGTTCGCATTAGGCCCGGGGACGAGTGAAAAACCGCCTTTAAGACTAAGGACGGTCTCTATGAATGGCTTGTCATGCCTTTTGGCCTTTCTAATGCACCAAGCACCTTCATGCGCCTCATGACCGAGGTTCTCCGACCCTTCATTGGCATCTTCCTAGTTGTCTACTTTGACGACATCCTCATATATAGCCAATCCAGGGAAGCCCACCTCGATCACCTCAGGAAAGTGTGCACCATTCTTAGGAAGGAGAGCCTCTTTGCTAACCCCGGGAAGTGTCATTTCTTGACCAATCAACTAGCCTTCCTAGGATTTATTGTTTCATCCCAAGGAGTGTCCATGGACCCCGAAAAGGTCTAAGCCATTCTTGATTGGCCCGAGCCTAGGACCCTCCATGAGGCACGAAGCTTTCATGGGCTAGCCACTTTCTATAGGAGATTCATTCGTGGGTTTAGCACTATCACCGCTCCTATCACGGATTGCCTCAAGAAAGGCACCTTTGTGTGGACTAGGGCAGCCTCCAAAGCATTCCTAGAGCTCAAAGACAAAATGACCCAAGCCCCGGTCCTTTGCCTACCCGACTTCTCAAAAGTCTTCGAGGTCACTTGTGATGCATCCGGGGTAGGGATTGGAGGTATTATTAGCCAAGAGGGTCACCCAGTAGCCTATTTTAGTGAGAAACTTTGTGAGGCTAGGACTAGGTACTCCACATATGACAAAGAGCTTTACGCCGTGGTTCAATCCCTCCGGCATTGGAGACACTATCTCCTACCCAAGGAGTTTGTGATCTTCTCGGACCACGAGGCCTTGAAGTACCTCAACACCCAACAAAAGCTCAATGCTCGCCATGCCCGATGGGTAGAATACATTCAAGCCTATACCTTTTTCCTCAAGTACAAGATGGGTAGTGAGAACCGCGCCACCGATGCACTAAGTAGGCGGGTAGCTTTACTTTCTGATATCCAAGTGGAAGTCACCGGGTTTGAAAGAATCAAAGGGGAATATCCAAATTGCCCCGACTTTGGGACTCACTACAACACCCTCTCCACTCAGCCCAACAAGGAACATGAGGGATTCATGCTCCAAGAGGGGTATCTTTTCAAGGGATCTAGGCTATGCATACCCCGGACTTCACTTCGGGACTTCTTAGTTTGGGAGTTACACAGTGGCGGCCTAGCGGGTCACTTTGGGGTCCAAAAGACCATAGAGCTAGTTGAGAGACAATTCCATTGGCCCAGTCTCAAGAAGGATGTGGCCCACATTGTGGGACAATGTCGCATTTGTGCCTCAGCCAAGCAAGTGAGGTAGAACACTGGGCTTTACACACCCCAACCCATCCCAGATCGACCTTGTGAGGATTTGAGCATGGACTTTATCCTTGGCCTACCTAGGACCTTACGCAAACATGATTCCATCTTCGTCGTTGTTGACAGGTTCTCTAGGATGGCCCACTTTATCCCATGTGCCAAGACTTCGGACGCTTCTAGGGTCGCCTGATTGTTCTTTGATGAGGTGGTCCGACTCCATGGACTACCTAAAACCATTGTGTCCGACCGAGATGTAAAATTCACTAGTTACTTTTGGAAAACACTCTGGCATCTGATGGGAACCCTCCTAAAATTCTCCACCGCTTACCATCCTCAAACCGATGGCCAGACTGAGGTCGTCAACCGAAGCCTTGGGAACTTGCTCCGTTGCCTAGTAGGGGACCACCCTGGGAATTGGCATCTCCTCTTATCTCAGGCCGAGTTTGCCTACAATGATTCCGTCAATAGGTCCATAGGCAAGAGTCCATTTGAGGTAGTACATGGTTATAGGCCTAGAAAACTCTCAGATCTTATTCCCCTTCCCCCACATGCTAGAGTGTCAGTCTCAGCTGAGTCCTTTGCACATCATATCAAAGAGTTGCATGATGACATTTGCAAGCATATAGGGAAAAGCAATGAGGCTTACAAAAGGCGGGCAGATGCTCATCGGTGCCACTGCGAGTTCCAAGTGGGAGACTCGGTGATGGTGAGGACGGAGCGGCTCCTTCCGAGGCCTGCCTCCAAGTTGAGGGCACGAGGGTCGGGACCCTTTCGAATTCCGAAACGACTAGGTAACAACGCTTATGAGCTGGACCTACCCGAGGGCTTTGGGGTACACCCTACTTTCAATGTGACAGACCTGGTACCCTGCAGGGGCCCCGCGGTGGGACCTAGTGAGGAGCTTGAGTCTTTACCCTCCCTTGAGAGAGACACCCATGGTGTGACTCTACCTCCTAGCTTGAGAGGCCGACGTGAGCAAGTGGAGGCAATACTGGATGAGCAGAGTAACATTACCAGGAACAGGGTATACCAGCGTTACCTAGTGAGGTGGAAGGGCCGTCCCCCGATCGAGGATGCTTGGGTGAGCCGGGAAGACCTGCTGCTCCTTGACCCGGACATTTTGGAGCACTACCACAGTCAGGCAGACCCATACTCGATGGGGTCGAGTTCTCCCCACCCTGGGGGATTTGATGAGGGCATCTCTCAGCGCTCTCTTTGGCTCGGTTCGCCTGCATCATTTTGAGGAAGATTGACTTTGAGATCACATGTTGTTTTCCTTTTCTTAGAGTCATATCTTATGTATTTTCCTTTATTGAGTCATGTTGTTTTAGTCATTTCCCTTGTAATGCTTAGTTGGGCCTTATTACCTTAGTTATGGGCCCATAGGATTGAGTCTAGGATATGCTCGGTCTTTTGTCCAATTGTCAAGGGTACTATGGTCATGTAAAGAGTGGATGCCTATATATAGGCCCCATCTCCCCTCATGTACTCAACTTTTGATGAATCAATTTGAATAGAAATATTTCCCAAATCTCACTCCCCTCCACTAAATTTCTCTTCTCTCTTACTCTCTCATTATCTCTCTCTTACTCTCTCTCCACAAGGAAGGGGGCGAACCCCTCTCTCTCTCTCCCCTTCTCCCACCTACCACCTACCCCCTCCCTCATTAAGGACCTCCCCAACCACCCACCACCCCCATAACTCCACCCCAGCCCCAAGGTATCCTACACCAATCAAAACCCCACCCTCTAACTACCACCTACCCCATCCACTTCCCAAAGCACCTCCCCACCTTCCCAAGGCTGAAGGGGTCCCTCCCAAGGCCATTTTTGAATCTCCCTTCCATCTCTCCACCCCCATACCAGATTCTGGTCGCCCAAACCAGCCCCCCATACCCATCCAAGTTCACCCCCCCCCCTCCACTCCATTGCTCACCTTGTGCAGCCCTCCCCCTTCCCCAACTCACTCCAGCCAACTCCAGCTCCATCCACCACCCCTCCTTGCTTCACCAGCCACCACAACAGCCCTCCATCAACCACCTCCACTCCCCACAGCCTCCAGCCACCCCATTTTCCCAACTACACCCCACCATCCCTTCACTCATAACCATTTTCATTTTCAGATCCAGTCCAGGTCGCAGGTAGCAGAAGTGGAAGCAGGTTGCAGAGGACACTCCGTCGTCACCTGAGAGCTTCTGGCGACCCATCTTACATCTTCGAAAGCCTCATCGAGTCAGCTTTCCAACGGTTGTAATCTCGCGTCTATCCGAGCTCGTAGCTGATTAGAGGAGCCGTTCTCGCCAGACTGTGTTTTCCGACTCTGGCTGGTGATCAGAGGCTGAGAGCAGAGGCCGCCACGACCTGTTCAGAAAAGCTCTGGGCGCCATTTTCGGAGGAGAGGAACTACGACCAGTCTCCTTTCAGTACCAGGAAGAACGAAGTCAATCGCCTTCCCGAGCTCTAAGTTCCAAATTTTCCCGTCGAAGTGCGCAGGCTGCTCCCTGCTGTTCTAGGTCGGACCACCGCCTACTCTTCTGATCAGAAGTTTCTTCTCCGACCTCTTTTTGGAGCCCCGTCAGTTCCTGCTCAAAGCTGCTCCAGCCACAGTCGCGTCAACACCAATTTTGTCTCAATCGGAGTTCGGTAGCTTCCGTGGCGTCATCTGCAACCGACCTCATTGTTCTGCACCTGACAGAAACAGAATCCTTCAGTCCGGTTCCAGATCATGTCCCAGCCAGAAGCAACTTCACAAAGAATTCCAAAAATTCATGCAGCATCCTTGATCAGTGTGGAAAGTTTTGGCAGTGGTTTCGTCGAAATCCGAGCTCGGCTGAGTCCGTGGCGGCGTCTTCATCAGCAACCTGTCAGGCTGTCCCTGAAGCTGGCAGAATCGGCACAATTCGGTGAATCAAGTTTCTTCCTTAGTTTCCCCACCCCGCCTAGCCGGCTTACAGCCCCTCCCTGCTGTGGAGGTAGTGTTTGGCTGTAATATATTAATCCCAACCTCTTGATCCACCCTCATGCGTGAGGAGTAGTGTTGTACTTCTACAATTTTCAGGTCAAGCGACATCGACGGGGCGTGCGGGTGCGTACCCACGCCTCCCTGCTCGCCCTCGTCTTCGGCCGGGATCGGTGTCTTCACACCGATCAGGTGAGTGACTGGTCCTTACCTTGTTGTTCCTTGCTTTTCTAGTTTAGTATTGCTTCTTATGCCCGTTGGCCGGTAAGAGAGTGCTCGGACTCGTAATTGCTTGTTTAGTGTTCCCACCGCGGAGTGTGAGTGAGAGCCACCCAACCCCACGCCCCGGCGTGCCACCTGCCCGCGAAATTGGGAATTCCCAGACCTTTAGGGGTCAGCCTAAGCCCACCTAGTCTTTGGAATACTTGGGTCCCACCTCGGACCCTCGCCATCATTCCCCGGCCCCACCGCGTGATCGCGTGTGCCGTACGAGTGAGCCGCTATCGTGAGATCATTGAAAGTACTTGTATGCTTGCGGGTCTAAGTCCTAGGGTCAAAGAGTCTCCCAATTGCATCCTTGGGCTGTGCCACATCAGATTGGTTTTCAATTCTGGATTTAAAAGACTTCCTAGTGTGCTTACCTTGAGCGCACGCATCACAGACTTTATCATTATGTTTGAATGAGACATCAGGCAAACCGTTCACCATGCTGAATTTTGCTAACTTATGCATGACACTATAGCTAGCATGTCCTAGCCTACGATGCCATAGCCAAGCTAGTTCACTTTTGTTCACAGCAAGACAAAGATTATTATGTGCATGATCATCTAAGTCTACCATGTACATATTGTTTACTCTCTTTCCAATGAACTTAACATATTCAGATTTCATTTCAAGGATGGTACATGCATGTGAATCAAACACAACTTTGTGACCTCTATCACACAGTTGACTTATACTAAGTAGATTATACTCTAATCCATCAACAAGCAACACATCATCAATGGAATTCAAGGGGTTTTTGCCAACTTTACCTTTTCCAATAATTTTACCTTTATTGTTGCCCCCAAAAGTGACATACCCTCCTTCCTTTTCAACCAATAGGCAAAATTTGGCTTTGTCACCCGTCATATGCCTTGAGTAGCCGCTGTCGAGATACCATCTGTTATGTGCAACTGCAAGGCATTCCTGCACATCACATCAAACGAGGGACTTTGGAACCCAAAAACACTTGGGTCCCATCAGACCATATATTTCTTTCAAGTAAGACAACATGTTTTTCGGAATCCACATCTGTTGTTTTGGAAGTTTTTGGAATGTGGAATTCACAAGTTTGGACTTTTTCTGTTTCATCTAATTTGATTTATGTTTTGTTTGCGATGAATTATCTGGATCAGTTTTGTTGTTGACAGTACGTGAATGTTTGTTCTAGTTTGCATTCCAATAAACATTAGGAATCCAGGATGCACTGGGAAATCTGGGATGAGCAGCTCTAGATGAGGCTTGAGTTCTAGAGGGAGCAAAGGCTGACTGTGTTAACCCCCTAACATGGTTGCGTTGACCTATCCATCCAAAATTCATGCGATTGGGGTTCTGGTAGGCCGGTTGCATTGACGCACTATATTGACTGCGTTGACCCATTCCCTTGTTTCTGAAGTAATACCCATTCTGGAAAGGTCTGTGCGTTGGCGCAGGGTGACTGGTGCATCGATGCCACTGTCTAGTGCCAGTCCAGTGACTCCTGAGATTTCCATGAACGTGATGTTGGTTTGAATTTGTGGGAGCCTTGGGTTGATTTGTTATCTTACTCTTAAATTTTGGCATACTTGTGCAATGATTGGAATTCATGGTAGAATCCTGTTTCCCTTTGCCCTTTTTCTCATTGATATCATTTTTTTGTTTGATTTTCTGTTTTGACTTTTCTTGAGTGTTCTCTGGGAGCTTCATTGTTGTCAAGGGATTTTGCTCAGATGGGCCCTATTCTGGAACAAAGGTGACTAATCTCACTCCTAAATCCTTCTTCTTTGTAGGATTATATCCTAGCCCTTCTTTTCCAAAATTTCTTTTAATTCCCATAACAGCTTCTAGATTATTTTTGCCTTATGTCATTTTTTCGAGAGAGGCTTGCTTGTCTTGATTTTCAGCTTGCAGTGTTTTCAGATTTTCTTGGAGTTCTAGATTTACTCCCTGAACAGCTTCATATTATTCTTCAGCAATTTTTACATCACTTTCCAGTTTCTGTATTCTGAGTTTCAAATCATCAACTATTTTCTGTAAAAATTCATTTTCTCTTTTCATCTTACTCAGTTGGTTTTTGGACTCATCACTTTCGGCAAGAGACTTTCTTAAGTTGAAGATTTTTATTTCTAAGCAAGTGTTTTTCTCACTTAAAGAAGTGTCTTGATTAGCCGAATTTTTCTTCTTCTTCAGTGATTTATTTTCTCTCTTCACATAATCATACTTATCAAGCAGATCATTAAATGCTTCTTCCCAATCACTGCATGAGAAGTTTTCAAATGAGGAGGTTACCTCTTCTTGATAGTCTCCCTGGGCCATAAAGCATAGCTTCACATCACTTTCTTCTTCAGATGTGATGTCTTCTTCTTCTTCTTCCTTCTCCTCATCACTCCAAGTACTCAGCATTGCCTTTGGTTTCTTGTTCTTCCACTTTGGTTGAATTTTCTTCACATTCTCTGGGCATTCAGATTTTATATGACCTTGTTTCCTGCATTTGTAACAAACAACTTTGTCAGATTTCTTAAAATTCTCAGACTTAAATTTTGAATTCTTTCTTACCTGTGGTCTTCTGTTTCTTAGGACCTTACCTTCCTTCCTTAAGAACTTTCTGAACTTCCTAGTGAGCATTGCTATCTCACTTGAGTCATCCTCCGATGTAGATAACTCACTATCCTCTGAACTTTCTTTACTGCTTGGACCAGCCTTCAATGCAAGTGGCTTCTTCTTTTTCACATCCTCATCATTTCTTTTGAAGTTCAACTTATAAGCCATCAGTGATCTGATGAGCTCATCAGGAGTAGTGGTAGGGAGATTCCTAGATTCCTCAACAACTGTGGCCTTAGTGTGCCAAATTGGAGTTAGGGATCTAAGAATTTTCCTAACCATTTCATAATCACTGTAAGTTTTTCCTAAACCTTTAAGACCATTTACTAACAAGGTTAGCCTTGCATACATTTCAGAAATATTCTCGTCTGGTTTCATTCTAAAAGCTTCATACTCAGATATTAACATATTAGCTTTTGTCTCTCTTACCTTTGACGTACCTTCGTAGATGACTTCAAGTCTGTCCCACATTTCTTTAGCATTGGCGCATGAGGACACTCGTGAGAACTCTGTAGGGTGCAGCGAGCATTGCATGATATTCATTGCTTGCCAATTGAGGTTGGACTTCCGAATCTGCTCCTTGACCCACAGTTCCTCATCTCCTAGTAATTCATATGGTCCTTTGCTCACGACCCTCCAAATCTCATGGTCCTGAGCTCTAAGAAATACCTGCATTCAATTTTTCCAATAAGCATAATTAGTGTCATCAAAGAAGGGTGGCCTATTCACAGCATACCCTTCAGGCATGAGCCCCTTGTTCTCCATTCCACTGAATCTCTCTGGGTTGTGAAACCCTCAGCAAGAGAGCTGAGCTCTGATACCACGTGTTGGATATAGTGGAATGTCAATCTAGAGGGGGAGGGGGTGAATAGGTTGACCCTTTTAAAAATTGATAGAGCAATATCAACCAATTCTTTGAGTAAGCTATTTCTAAATAAGAATGCAGAATGAGATAATGAAGCAGTCGGGCCTATTCAAGCATCTAGCGACACACAAACCACACAGAGGAGAGCAAACCACAGATGAACACTAGGTTTTTAAGGTGGTTCGGTCTCCCTATGGAAACCTACGTCCACCCCTCACTGAATCAGTGAAGATTCCTGCTGAGCCTTACAGCTTAGCTAAACAGATGAACAATATCTCACAACCGCTGAGCCCTACAGCTTGGCATACAAGAGGAACCAGTCCTCTTACCTGTTGACAAACAGCTTATGGGTGAAACTCCAAACCCCTTGATCCAAGCACAGCCCGCTTGATCAAGAAACATCCCTCTACAATCACTAGTACGAGGGAGAACAGCAGTACTATGGTTTAAAATAAACTGCAAAACATAAAACAGAAAATAGAAAATTGAAAGAGTTTCAGATACAAATCAGAGATCTCGAACTCAAAGATCTGAAGGATGAAACTCTTAATCAGCAGGCTTCCTCTTCCTTGACAATGGGATGTAGAAGGGCTCGCGATGCTGCACTCTTGATGCCCCTTCTATCCTTAATGATGGAATTCTGAAGTTCTTCTACTTCTTGTTCGTGGACCAAGCAGCACCAGAAGGAAGATGATCATCTCCGATCTTTGGCTGCAACACTCCCTTTTCACTGCTACCTTCGACTGCCACCACTGCAAGTTTTTCCCGCGGCTTTCCCCCTCATACACGTGAATATTCCATTATGGGCCCCAATCAGATTTCCTGGTTGGCCCCAATGATTGTTCTCTCCCAGATGCTTCTGGAATCGCGAAGGAGAAGAGGCGCATGCCCTTTTTGCTGATGTGGCATTTAATTTATCCATTTGCTGGGGTCCACCAATATACATGTGACGAAGCCCAGATGGCATCAACCTTGTGTGACTAAGAGGTTAACGCATAGTTGCATAACATGTAAGACTGTAATGGTTGGAAGCATTGACGCATGAAGACCCTGCGTCAACTCACTGAGCTGACCCAGAGCCGACTTTCCTCTGATCATGAACTGATGCGTTGGCGCTGTGCCCTTGTAGCGTTAACGCACTGAGCTACATTAGTGACTTATTCTTCTAACTTTTTGAGCTGAGGCGTGGACGCCTTGAGCACCTTGCGTGGACGCCGTGTGTTCCTTGCAATTCAGATAACCAAATATATGTATATATGCTAATGAGCCCATTTCATTATGCAAATTAAATTCAAACACATATTATCTAAATCATCATGCCTGTTGAGCTTAATACCAAATCTCATGGTTGTCATCATCAAAACCAGGGGCACAACAGTCCCGAGGGTTAGAGGGCTCTCAAGAATCTCGGAGCCAAGATATAAATGGGGCCCGCCAGTCGCTCGATGATGCCTGGTCAACGATCATGAGTTTCGCGTCTATGCTCGGTCGTTCTAGCTCTTCGAGGAAAATTGATCGTGTACCTTCTGGGGCAACAGAGGAGGCCAATCGAGATAGGGCGTCCGCTCGGGAGTTTTCCTCCCGAGTGATCCGGATAACCTGAAAGTTCTCAAATAATGGGGCTATGCCTCTTACCAGTTGGAGGTATTTGACCATCAGTGCTTCCCGAGCTTCGTAGTCACCGTTGACCTGGCAGGCGACCAATTGGGAGTAATTGTAGATTCTGACTCGTTCGGTCCCCAGTCGTCGCGCCATCCTGGCTCCCGAGATGAGGGCCTCGTACTCGGAGACATTGTTGGATGTCGGGAAGTTGAACTTCAGAGCGTATTGCAGCTCTGCTCCTTCCGGGGATCGGAGAAGAACACCGGTGCCGCTGCCAGCAGAGTTGGAGGATCCGTCGACGAAAAGATCCCAAGTGGGCCAGGCGTCGGCGGATGAACTTCCTCGGTCGGGGCAGTACTCTCTGCGATGAAATCTGCGAGCGCCTGTCCCTTGATGGCCGAGCGGGGATGGTAGGAGATGTCGTAGGCCCCGAGCATTATAGCCCATTTGACGAGGCGACCCGAAGCTTCAGGGTGAGCGAGGATCCTCTTCAGAGGCTCATTGGTCAGCACGACGATGGAGTGTCCTTGGAAGTAGGGCCGGAGGCGCTTGGCCGAGGTTACCAACACTAGCACGAGTTTCTCGATTGCGGGATACTGTCGTTCGGCGTCACTGAGCACCTTACTAGTGTAATAAATTGGTCTCTGCACTCCTGCGTCATCTCGAACTAGGACCGAGCTCACCGTAGAAGGGGTCGACGAGAGGTAAAGGTGTAGTGTTTTGCCCAGGACCAGCTTCGATAGCACCGGGGGCGAGGCCAAAAACTCCCTCAGTTCTGCAAAAACTTTCTGACATTCCTCGTCCCAAGCGAACGTAGCAGATGCCAATTTGGGCCCTCTCAATAGCTTGAAAAAG
Organism: Amorphophallus konjac; assembly: GCA_022559845.1. Classification (NCBI taxonomy): domain Eukaryota; kingdom Viridiplantae; phylum Streptophyta; class Magnoliopsida; order Alismatales; family Araceae; genus Amorphophallus; species Amorphophallus konjac. The sequence goes on from CM040118.1 coordinate 150,600,396, forward strand.
GGTATGCATCGTTCGGCCGCTCGGGATAAGAAACGATGGAGCGCAAAAATCCGTCTAGTCAAGCGTTGGACGCCTTTGACACAAGCGAGGGGCTGCATATTCAGAATAGCTTGGACTTTGTCGGGGTTGGCCTCGATCCCACGCTGAGTGACTAGAAAACCTAGGAACTTTTCGGATCGAACTCCAAAGGCACATTTAGCTGGATTGAGCTTCATGTCGTACCTCAGGAGCGTGCTGAAGGTTTCCGCCAGGTCGGTGAAGTGGTCTTCGACCTTGGGTGTTTTGACGAACATGTCGTCGATGTAGGCTTCGATGTTCCGACCGATTTGTCCTTTGAAAATGTGGTTGATCAGCCTTTGATATGTCTCCCCGGCGTTCTTCAACCCAAAAGGCATTCGGGTGTAACAGTATACGCCGAAGTCAGTGATGAAGGATGTCTTCTCGATGTCTTCAGGATCCATTTGGATCTGATGGTAGCCGAAGTATGCATCTAGGAAGCTGAGCAACTCGTTACCGGAGGTCCAATCGACTAGTTGGTCGATGCTCGGCAGTGGGTAGCTGTAAGACCCGTTCTTTAACAGATCTTTATCGGTATTAATATAGAATTTGTTTCATGAATTTAAGCAATTTTTCTGGATTTATTGGGCCTTTTCTGGCATTTAATCCATTTAGTTAAAAGCTTTTAAGGAAATTATTGGGCATAATTACAATTATGCTTCTTTGAGGGTTTCATGTGCAAATAGAGGTTAAAAAATAAAAAAAATAATATTTTAATCTTTTTTTAACCCATCGACCTCTCTCTCTCCCCTCACATTTCTCTCTTCTCTCTCCCTCACCCTCTCTCTCTTAACGACGAAGCCATTTGCACATGACAGGATTGTGGGGCAGGTGGCGGTCCTGCCAGTGACCGTTTCTTTTAAGCAGTGAGGCGGTGGACCTTAGCGGTCCACAGCCCCTGCGCCACAATCCTTGTAGCGGCCCAACGTTGGACCGTCTACTACCCTTTAGCGGCTCAACTTTCGGCCGCTAGAGACTGTTGACCAGGTCTGTGGACCTTTGACCCATTTAGGCGGTTAGTGTGGCGGCTTATCGTAGAACCGCCAGAGGGCCTTTGGCGGATCCATCTTGGACCGCCAGAGCATGTTTGCCGACTGTATAAATAGTGTGGCGGTGGAGTGTAGCTGCCCATTAGTGTAGCGCCATAGCCCTTGTACCGCCCCGACCTTCGACCGTCAGAGCCTGTGGCGGGGTAATGTTCGACTGCCATGTCCTACAGAATTTCAATTTAATCATGTTCGTTTCTTTATGCTTTCCACGTTGCATATTTGCCATGTTTAAATTATATTACAGGAACTGTGGCATGTTTTTAGATCCCGATAGAATTAGTTCTCTTTCCTTGTGATGGAACCACTAGTCGTAACCCGACGACCGCTAGTGTCGGCCCACTTGGGAGAGGTGACGGGATAGTCCCGTTTTACGATTTTTAAGCTAGTTTCCGTGGGCCCCTGCTTAACAGTAGCGTCCTACTGGGGGGGAAAACTAGCTAGAGGCCTGGCTCGAGGCGACGAGCCGGTGTGTGCACACGTGGTCAGAGGCTTGGACTGACACTGACGAGTGTTACTCTGACTAGTTCTTGTTTCTGGTACTGTTACGCGTCTCGCTTGTCGCGATCCAGACTTGCGTAGATGCTTGAGACGCAGTGTAAGCCGTCAGTGGACGCATCTGGTTTCACTTTCTGCTGGTCCTTTCTTTCTCCTGTCACTTGGAAACGTAGAAATTCATTCTATTGGTAGATTTCGAGTACTCACGTTTAAATTCAATTGGCATTATAGTTAGCTGTTATTAAACTGATTAGATAGTTTTATAGCTTTATTTAACTGTTATTTAATTATGCCAATGCATGCTTTAACTACTTTTGCCTGTTTAGTTGCGAGGTAGGGATCCGCATGACCCCTACTGAGTCTGGCTGAGACTCACCCTTACTCTTTCAGGTGAGCAGCAGCAACCGTCTCCTGGAGGTTCCCGTGTTTTTGACGGCAGGTCTTAGCAGCCAGCAGTGGTTTGTCTGCCTATGTTAGTCCTTTTCTTGTACTTTTGGCCGGTGTATGCCCCGTGTAGTTGTACAGTTGGACTTTCATGTAGTTGTTGGACTTGTGGATCTTGTGGATCTTGACTATTGTATTTATTATCACTCTGATATTTTAGTTGCTTCCGTTTATAGTTCAAATTGTTGCTATAATTAATATTGCGTGCGTGTAATCTCAATTCGTTATGCATCCCCTCGACAAAACCCTCCAACCCTTACGGGGCCTCATCATCCTCTTGGGTGGCTTCCCCGAGTTCTTGGTATCGGTTAATCGATGATATCGGTTTGCCGGTATCCGGATATCCGGGTCGTTACAGTTGGTATCAGAGCGGTGTTGAGGATTTGTATAAGGAATCCAAATTGCATTAGTCCAGAACAAGTCCATGTGAGTCTACTATTGCTGGCTTAAGATGTTTTCTGTGATTACTTATGAATTTTCTGTTATTGTGTGTCTTCTAGATTAAAATGTCGCCTCGTAGAAAGGCACGTGTACTTAGGGAGGGAAGTGGCACTTCTCCTCCTCCGGATAATGTGCCAACGCCAGTTCAAGTTGATCCTGCTCCGGGAGTTGATTTGCCTCAAGGTGGGCGTGGCAGAGCTTTGAAAGAATTTCTGCTATTCCATCCACCAACGTATGAAGGGCAAGCAGATCCTGATGCATCCAGAGTGTGGCTTGATGCGACTGAACGTGTGTTCCGTTCAATGGAATGCACGGAGGAAGAAAAAGTCATGCTGGATACCTTTCAATTGCAGGGAGCAGCACTCGCATGGTGGACCATGGAGTGGGAAGTTGCTTTTCGATCTCGTCCGCTTCGTCAGATAACTTGGGGAGAATTTGTCACGACGTTTGAGTGCACTTACAGTCCAGCGTACCTCAGAATGGACAAGATGCACCAATTCATGGAGCCGGCTCAAGGTGACATGATTGTACTGCAATATCAGAACAAGTTCGTGGAATTGGGTCGATATGCGTCTCATATTCTTGCTGATGAAGGTTTGAAGATCGAGCAATTTCTGCGTGGGTTGAAAGCGGAATTAAGGCAGCCTCTGATTGCAACCCGAGTAGCAGCGATGGACGTAGCTTATCAGGTAGCTGCGGCATTAGAATTGGATATGGCAAGATCCCGAGAGCGTACCCAAGTTGACTCAGCTTAGCCAGGTATGCAGCAACAACATGTCAGTCAGCCAACGGTGACAGGAGTCCAGTCTTCTGCTCCGACCGCCAGTGGCATTTCTTTTTCGAAGCCCAAGTTCAAGAAGCTTAAAAAGCGGTATGACCAGCAAGCATCATCTTGTACCGAGTAGTAGTAATCAGCACCTTCTTTCCAGTGACATGGATTAGTGGTAAGTCAGCCAAGACCGTGTCCGAGGTGTGGTGGTTATCATCCAGGCAAGCCTTGTTCAATGCCGGTGATTTGTTTTCATTGTGATCAACCGGGGCCTGTGGTTCGAGACTGTCCTCAAAGGCCGGAACCGGTGCAGTTCTCTCAGTTTTCTCAACCACAGTTGTCCCAGTTCAGACCTCCTCCACCACCACAAGCTCAGCAATATTATCCTCAAGCTTCAGTGTCTTCGTCTCAGCAATCTACAACAGCTGGCAAGAAGCAAAAAGGGAAGGTCTCTCATATTACTCATGCTGAAGCTGTGGCGTCTCATCTCGTGAAAGGTACTATTATGATTTATGGCCATGCAGCTCGTGTTCTATTTGATTCAGGTGCTTCTCATTCATTTATTTCTGAAGACTTTATTGCCTATATTGAGGAGCTGACATCTGAGATAACTTGTGAGTTTCTTGTGGAATTGCCTTCTGATAAGTGAGCATTTATAGGAGTTAAAGTATGATTTACACACTTTTTATGAGCTTAAATATTAATAAATATGCACTTATCACATTTAATCATGATTTTAGATCAAAATACGTAGTTTTATGAAATTAATCAAAATTTGATAAATAAATTCCTTATTTTACAGGTACTCAGAAGAGGAAGATGACAATAAAGAAAATGCACATATATATAACATATATATATTTATATATATAGCATATATATGCATATATATATATCGCATTTATATATATAACATATATATATCTATATCTATATATATCTATATATAGCATATATATATACATATATATATATCACATTTATATATATAACACACACACACACACACATATATATATATATATATTTATACATATATGGCATATATATATACATATATGTATATTGCATTTATATATGTAACATATATTTATATATATTTATATATAGCATATATATATATATATATATATATATATATATATATCTATATATACCTAACATGCAAGTAAGGCATGCAAATGGGGGCTCCACGTGAAGCTTCGGGTGGCATTTACATGTAGAGAATGGCAAAGGCCATACAAAGCCTTCACGTTGAATGCATGCATGGCTTCATGGTGGTCATAGCGCATGCAAATAGCCAGTCAAACGCCCATGCACTAAGGCAGCGTCAAAGCGACCAAGCCGCTTTCGCACGAGGTCGGCTTCGGCGGAGGGCTCTTCACACGTTGAAGGGGTTTTGGTGAGGGTGCTAGCAGGATCACTTGGCCAGGGCTCCAGCGGACGGGTCTTCATGCAGCGGGTCCACGGGCGAGGCCATCGGCAGGTTTCAGACGGAAAACGGCAGGCGTCACAAGCGACTTCGGCTGTTCAGGCTGGCAACGCACGCCCTTTCACACTGCCAGTTATTCACATACGCGACTGAAGTGAAGGGCCCATGGCCATCGCGAAAGGGAGGCGAGGCACGCTGGCTTCTCCATGCTGGAGGTTTCTCCACATGGGTCCTCACAAGGCAAAGCGGAGGCAGTCAACGAGGCTTCGGGCTTCACGCTATGGTCCACGGTCGACAACGTGCGAAGAAGATGGGCGGTTCATGCTTCCTCGGGCTTCTCACAGGCAGGACGCGTGGCGCACGATGCGCCCTCTTCAGCATCTACAGGCAACACAAAGCGGCTGTGGCAAGGCGTGTTCTCACGCAAAGCGGCGACTTCACATGGAGGTGTCTTCACACTGGCGGGTTCATACGGGCTTGCGTGCTCGAACACACTGACGGGCCAGTGGCTTCACACACGGCTGCAGAAAGAGTCGAGAGAGAAACATGGCTTATTTAAAACCTATAAAAGGAAGGGTGATGCCGAACGGAAGTGGGGGGTCTTCTTCTTTCTGCCCATAGTCGCGCTATATCCTCCTAGCACCTTCTTCAAGAACGCGCTATATCGTCCTAGCGCGTTCTCAGATAGCAGGCAGAACGACGAACCTTGACGTTGGGGCACCCGTGGATGTCTTCGGGGGAATGAATCACAAGGGGAGAACACATAGGAGGGTGGGTAATACACGAGGGGTCCTAAACAAACACATGGGGGACCCTAAACTAGGATTAAACTAACCTAATGCTAGCTAGGATAACTTGGTGAAGGTGGATGTGGGCTGAGAGGTGAGGGAAGGAAGGTGGATGTAGATGATGTTAGGGCCGTGAGGAAGCTTGACTGGGGCCTCTCGCCCGGACCCATCGCAGGACCGGTGCAACCGAGCTCCATCCTGACCTTAGCAGCATCTTTGGCGATGGTGGAGGGTGGCGAACGTCGGTGGGGGAAGAACGAAGCTCCGAATGGAGCCTCACACTCGACCCCGTCTCAGAGACAGTGCATCCGAGGCTTCGATCGACCTCCATTGAAGGGGAAAAGAGAGAGGATCAGTAGAAGATGAATGGGCATCGCACCCGAAGAGGGGAGGAGGAAGGAAGTTTCCAAAGATTGGGGGCGATAGCCATGGCTACACTCATAGAACTTTCATAGATTCATTGCTCCAAAGATCGCACCCTCTTCAGCGTCTACAGGCAACACAAAGCGGTTGTGGCAAGGCGTGTTCTCACGTAAAGCGGCGGCTTCACATGGAGGTGTCTTCACACTGGCGAGTTCATACGGGCTTGCGTGCTCGAACACACTGACGGGCCAGTGGCTTCACACAAGGCTGCAGAAAGAGTCGAGAGAGAAACAGGGCTTGTTTGAAACCTATAAAAGGAAGGGGTTGAGAATGGTTCAGGGGGATAGCTTCAGAATGCATTTCATGTTCTTTTATTGTTGTTAGTGTTTGAGAGAGTTTTTGTTAAGTTCTATTTTGGTGTTTTTGAAGAAACAAGGAGAGAGGGGCAGGAGGCCCCTTCAGGTTCCAATTTATTTCATTGTTATTGTTCTTTGAATTTCTTGTGCTCTCTATTTAATTTTGTCTTGTCAAATTTAAATGAAATTAAGATTGTTGTTTGTCTTGTTTATTTCTTTTGTTCATCTGTTTACGTTTATTTTCTCGAGTTCAACGTTTGGTGTTTCATTTCACTTACTTCATTAATTTTTAAGCCTAAGTTTTCATCGTTCCTTCATTGTGTTTAATTAATTTCTTAATTTCAAAATCAAGTTTTTAACCCAAATTTCATGGTTTTCAATCTTAGAAATCCAAAGTTTTCAACTCTCAAATCTAACTCTCCCTGTGGATTCGACTCGGTCTCATTACTTAATTATTCTATTTAATTTTGTGGACCGGATATTTAAATTTGGTAGCGGGGCATATTAACGACGTGCGTTTTTCCGTCATCAATTTTGGCGCCGTTGCCGGGGAGGTTTGAATTTGAAGTTGATAACTTTGTGCTTTCTTTTGTATATATATTAGTGCTCACTCTTATGTTTGCAGAAAAATAAAAGGATCCGCAAAAGTGAAAAAAAATAGAAAATTTTGAAAATGCAAAAAACAAATGTTGTGTCTCCCCGAGGTGAGTCTTCTGTATCTTCTAATCTCGTTATTTTTTATTTACCAAATAAAGAACGAGGGAATGCGATTAAGGTTAGTACTCTTACCCTCTTTCCATAGATTTCGTTTCGTTATTTTCACTTTCAATATGTAAATCATTTTCATGTTTTGGAATGGTCTTACAGAAAATAAAAAAAGAAATAAAAAATATGGTGGACTAGCTTAGTTCACTAACTAAAAAAAATAGAAAAATAAAAAACACAAAAAAGACATAACTTGGGCTCACTATCATCTTTGGAACTGGTGTCTAAGGCTAGAGGTCAACGGTAAACGCTATAAGCGGGAAAGTGGTTACTTAATTAGGACCTTGTGAAAGCAAGGGGAGCCTCCCACTTCCCCACCTGTTACCTGGCCGGTGGATAAGATTGATGGTGAATCTAAGTTAGACTTTGTTTGATAATTTGTTTGTATTAAAAAATCAAAAAAATAAAATATACAAAAAATGGTGAGAGGATAATTTTCATATATGGATTGGGCACACCAATTAGACAGGTTTGACCAATTAGCTCATAAATTTGATCATTTTTTAGCCATGGATCAAGACCCATTCATACCACCTAGTCACCATAATAATGATCACATGTGGGCTAACCCGGCCCATTATGTAGGTGGTTGTCCAAACGACATCCCATTTCTCACACAAAACAGCTCAACTCATTATGAAAGTCCATACTCGTGGTCAGCCCCAAATGAGATCCCATGACCTATGAAGGCCCAGTTTCCATCACTTACCCAAGACCAGGCTCAAACCACTCATTTCTTTCAAGGGGGGCATGATCTACCTTTCACCCCGGAGCAAGCTCAATATGATCAACGGTTTTCTCAGCCCAATTATGAATCATCTTCAGATACTTATAACTCTAGCTGGGAAGATCAACCAACAATCTCTTGGATGGACCAAGCAAGGCAAGCCCCAATGCCTCAAGACCTCTCCACACCTTATTTTGACCCATATCCAAACAACTTTAATTCTGGTTGGAGAGATCAACATGATTCTTATTGGGAGTCTTATCAAGATCAACCTCAAAGTCCTCAAGAACAAGATTTTTCAAATTGAGTTCCATACCCAAATGATTCTTACGATCAACCCTATTTGTTTGATCAATTGACACGGCTCTTCCAAACTCAACAACAAGCCTTCCAGGAACAACTGCAAAACTTTGAGGCCCAATTAAGCAGGGTTACTCAAACCATCATAGAAACGGAAGTGGACCAAATGTCTAGCAACTCCACTATAAGTCTTGAGGGTCAACTTCCTGGCTTTGATAAAAGTCTGTATGATCAATCCATAATTCCCCAATCTAACACTCATATCACTTTTGATCTTGAGGGGATCGTGGAGGAGTCTCATGAGGAGGACTTAAAGGAAGAGCAGTCTGAGATGCCTAAACCCAACTCCATTTGTGAAGAGGATTATGATGAGTCTATTGATCTTGAGTCGGGGGGAGAAGAAAAGGACGAAGATTGTCCAGTCAATGATCAAATTCCATTTACTTGCTTTTCCTAAAATTGATGAGTCCTCCTTCCAAGTGAATGGCGAAAAAATTGTGAGTATGGAGAGAGAATTGAGTGTATACATAAACCCTTCTTCTTTGGTAATTGAGGAATCAGGTACTCCATTTGAAATTTACTCTGATTGGGTATCTCTTGATTTAGGGGAGGATGTGGATCTGTTACCCATCCCTGACCTTGGTGAATCCATAATCATTCCAAATATTCTGCAACTCGTCAACTGGTCGGATCCATCAGACTCTTATGAGAATCCTTGTGGTAAGGAGAAAACTTATTTGATTCTTAATTCTCCTTATCTCCTTGACAGTGGCCATGTGGTGGACTCCCCAAAAATCCATAACACTCCCACTCCTACTCTTCCTCACCTCAACATTGTGCTTGAAAATTTTAGGAGTGAGGATGAAGAAGAAAAGTTTTGAGAAATTAAGGTCTGTATTGATATGTTTAATACTTATAAAGACCTTAAAAATAGAGAGGAATATTTTGTAATTGAAGATATGATAATTCCTTCGTCATTCTCTGACCAAGGGAGTCCGTCTGGATTGCTAGACCCATCTTGGCATGCTTCTAGCCCACATGCATATCATCTTTTCCTCCAATGGTACAAGGGTTGGAATTTATCAGATGATAAGATCACTTGGTGGCTCATTCTGAATGCTACCCGTTGGTTAGTGAGCTACATTGCGTCTGGCTAAAGACGTTAAATTTAGCGCTTTTTGGGAGGCAACCCAAAGTTTTAATAGTTTCGTGTGATAATAAATAGCTTCTTGGGAGGTAACCCAAGTTTTTATTATGGTTTTGTGTTTATTTTATAGGTTTGAATAAAGGATAAGTTGGGAGGAGAAAAGAGATTGCTTACACCTCTGCCAAACATTCAAAAGCCCACGTACTGCCTCTCATTCCAGCAAGGAAGCCCGTCAAAGTTCACCTCAGGTTGTCCCGTTCTTTCCCAACACTATCATGTTTACATTATTCATTATTTCATATTGTCCATGCCATTAAAGACAATGTCATTTAAGTTGGGGGGACGAAAATCATATTATCTTCTACAACCTAATTTTGCCTAATTTTTTATGAACCCTAAATCCCAATTGCGTTTTTTATGATTCATGCTTCCATTGAAAGTAATTTTAGAATAGAAAAAAAGACTGGGATAAGGATGATGGAAAATTTCTTTAATCTAGCCATGAAAAACTAATCTAAGAATCTTTTTAAAGTTCATGTGTATTTTAGAAAAATACAAATCACGTTGCACGTTAATGAAACAAGCAGGACAAGCCTTCTGCTATTTTTGGTATGTTGTCTGATTTTGTGCACTTCTTGAAGAAGAGATCTTTTATAAGCTTTCTGCTAAGTTATCTATCCAAATTAGTGCAAAAGCACAATTGAAAAGAAAAAAATTAAGAAAAATACACCATGAAAAATGCCCAAATCTGAGTAACCGGGCCTACTTCACCAAAGACGTGTTGAGGTTCGCGTCAAAAGGAAAAGATAACCTTGATCTGTAAAACCGGGCCTACTTCTCCCAAGGCAAGAGTCGAGGTTCGCGTTAAATAGTGAAGGGTAGTGCAGCATCATGTGTGTAGAAAAAAAAAAGATCCCTAAGGGATGAAACAATAAGGTAGATAAAAGTTAGTATTCTTAATGCTCTGATTAAGAAGTGCAGGGTTGAAAGGCACTTGTTCGGAATAGCAAATGGGGGATGCAATTATCTTCGCTGTGGACTTAGCATTTCACATTCACAAGTGCTACTGAATTTTGATTGGAATTCTTGATCATGTGCCCTAATTTCCTATATAAGGCTAGTATGTGTTAATGCTTCCATATTCCTAATCTTTAGTTGACTCTATGAAAGATGATCTAGAAATGAGGCAATAATATTTTAAACTCTTGTTGATCCTAAATTTTAAAATTGTTTGTATTACTAAGGGACTAGCAATGAGTAAGTTGGGGGGTGTGATAAGTGTGCATTTATAGGAGTTAATGTATGATTTACACACTTTTTATGAGCATAAATATTAATAAATATGCACTTATCACATTTAATCATGATTTTAGATCAAAATACGTAGTTTCATGAAATTAATCAAAATTTGATAAATAAATTCCTTATTTTACAGGTACTCGGAAGAGGAAGATGACAATAAAGAAAATGCACAAATATATAACATATATATATTTATATTTATATATATAGCACATTTATATATAAAACATATATATATCTATATATCTATATATATCTATATATAGCATATATATATACATATATATATATATCGCATTTATATATATAACACACACATATATATATACATATGTATATATATATGGCATATATATATATATATATATATACTAACATGCAAGTAAGGCATGCAAATGGGGGCTCCATGTGAAGCTTCGGGTGGCATTTACATGCAGAGAATGGCAAAGGCCATACAAAGCCTTCACGTTGAATGCATGCATGGGTTCATGGTGGTCACAGCAAATACAAATGGCCAGTCAAACGCCCATGCACTAAGGCAGCGTCAAAGCGGCCAAGCCGCTTTCGCACGAGGTCGGCTTCGGCGGAGGGCTCTTCACACGTTGAAGGGGTTTTGGTGAGGGCGCTAGCAGGATCACTCGGCCAGGGCTCCAGCGGATGGGTCTTCATGCAGCGGGTCCACGGGCGAGGCCATCGGTAGGTTTCGGACGGAAAACGGCAAGCGTCACAGGCGACTTCGGCGGTTCAGGCTGGCAACGCACACCCTTTCACACTGCCAGTTCTTTACATACGCGGCTGAAGTGAATGGCCCATGGCCATCGCGAAGGGGAGGCGAGGCACGTTGGCTTCTCCATGCTGGAGGTTTCTCCACATTGAACCTCACAAGGCAAAGCGGAGGCAGTCAACGAGGCTTCAGGCTTCACGCTGTGGCCCACGGTCGACAACGTGCGAAGAAGATGGGCGATTCAGGCTTCTTCGGGCTTCTCACAGGCAGGACGCGTGGCGCACGATGCGCCCTCTTCAGCATCTACAGGCAACACAGAGCGGTTGTGGCAAGGCGTGTTCTCACGCAAAGCGACGGCTTCACATGGAGGTGTCTTCACACTGGCGGGTTCGTACGGGCTTGCGTGCTCGAACACACTGACGGGCCAGTGGCTTCACACAAGGCTGCAGAAAGAGTCGAGAGAGAAACAGGGTTTGTTTGAAACCTATAAAAGGAAGGGGTTGAGAATGGTTCAGGGGGATAGCTTCAGAATGCATTTCATGTTCTTTTATTGTTGTTAGTGTTTGAGAGAGTTTTTGTTAAGTTCTATTTTGGTGTTTTTGAAGAAACAAGGAGAGAGGGGCAGGAGGCCCCTTCAGGTTCCAATTTATTTCATTGTTATTGTTCTTTGAATTTCTTGTGCTCTCTATTTAATTTTATCTTGTCAAATTAAGTGAAATTGAGATTGTTGTTTGTCTTGTTTATTTCTTTTGTTCATCTGTTTACATTTATTTTCTCGAGTTCAACGTTTGGTGTTTCATTTCACTTGCTTCATTATTTTTTAAGCCTAAGTTTTCATCGTTCCTTTATTGTGTTTAATTAATTTCTTAATTTCAAAATCAAGTTTTCAACCCAAATTTCATGGTTTTCAATCTTAGAAATCTAAAGTTTTCAACTCTCAAATTTAACTCTCCATGTGGATTCGACTCGGTCTCATCACTTAACTATTCTATTTAATTTTGTGGACCAGATATTTAAATTTGGTAGCGGGGCATATTAACGACGTGCATTTTCCCGCCATCACCTTCTGGAGATTTCATGTTCACTCCTCTTTGTTGGAATAAGATTATAATTTCTTTCAGTTCTCTCTTTATCCTTCCTTTTAAATTTCGAGGCTGAAATTTTTATTAGGAGGGAGGGACTGTAAGACCCGTTCTTTAACGGATCTTTATCAGTATTAATATAGAATTTATTCCATGAATTTAGGTGATTTTTCTGATTTATTGGGCCTTTTCTGGCTTTAATCCATTTAGTTAAAAGCTTTTAAGGAAATTATTGGGCATAATTACAATTATGCTTATTTGAGGGTTTAATGTGCAAATAGAGGTTAAAAATCAAAATAATATAATATAATATTTTAATCTTTTTTTAAACCAATCGACCTCTCTCTCTCCCCTCACGTTTCTCTCTTCTCTCTCCCTCACCATCTCTCTCTTCACGGCGAAGCCCTCTCCCCCTCTCTCGGGGCGTGGCCAGTTCGGGCCGCGGACGGACGCGTGGGTGGCGTCAACGGAGAGCTCGCGACACGTGGAGCACGGTGATGTCCACCTCCAGGCGAACCGTGGCACGAGGAGATGGGTGGGCGCGAGAGAGCGGCGAGGCTACCTCGGCTTGCATGCGCCCGGAACGGCGATTTCGGCGCGTTCAAGGTAGGGGGATGGATTCCCGACGTTGCTAGGATCGTTTCCACTGCCATGCCCATCGTCTTTATGTTTTCCACAGCCTGAACATCGTCATTTTTGGTTTTTGGAGCATGAACATCGTACTTATGTTTTAATCCTCCATGGCCATTGTCGTTGGGTTCTTAGGCTATAAATTGTGTTTATGTGATGGTGGAATGGCAGGGAACAGGTTAAAATTACGTTTCCCGTCGATCCAGGTCGATCGGGAGGGGTTCCGGTTGTGAACCCCATAGATTCAGCTCACTGGGCAGGTGGCAGTCCTGCCAGTGACCGTTTCTTTTAAGCAGTGAGGCGGTGGACCTTAGCGGTCCACAGCCCCTGCGCCACAACCCTTGTAGCGGCCCAATGTTGGACCGTCTACTACCCTTTAGCGGCTCAACTTTCGACAACCAGAGACTGTTGATCAGGTCCATGGACCTTTGACCCATTTAGGCTGTTAGTGTGGCGGCTTATCATTGAACCGCCAGAGGGCCTTTGGCGGATCCATCTTGGACCGCCAGAGCATGTTTGCCGACTGTATAAACAGTGTGGCGATGGAGTGTAGCGGACCATTAGTGGAGCGCCACAGCCCTTGTAGCGCCTCGACCTTCGACCGCCATGTCCTGCAGAATTTCAATTTAATCATGTTCATTACTTTATGCTTTCCACGTTGCATATTCGCCATGTTTAAATTATATTACAGGAACTGTGGCATGTTTTTAGATCCTGATAGAATTAGTTCTCTTTCCTTGTGATGGAACCACTAGTCGTAGCCCGACGACCTCTAATGTCGGGCCACCTAGGAGAGGTGGCGGGATAGTCCCGTTTTACGATTTTTAAGCTAGTTTCCGTGGGCCCCTGCTTAACAGTAGCGTCCTTCTGGGGGGGAAACTAGCTAGAGGCCTGGCTCGAGGCGACGAGCCGGTGTGTGCACACGTGGTCAGAGGCTTGGACTGACACTGACGAGTGTTACTCTGACTAGTTCTTGTTTCTGGTACTGTTACGCGTCTCACTTGTCGTGATCCAGACTTGCGTAGATGCTTGAGACGCAGTGTAAGCCGTCAGTGGACGCATCTGGTTTCACTTTCTGCTGGTCCTTTCTTTCTCCTGTCACTTGGAAATGTAGAAATTCATTCTATTGGTAGATTTCGAGTACTCACGTTTAAATTCAACTGGCATTATAGTTAGTTGTTATTAAACTGCTTAGATAGTTTTATAGCTTTATTTAACTGTTATTTAATTATGCCAATGCATGCTTTAACTGCTTTTGCCTGTTTAGTTGCGAGGTAGGGATCCGCGTGACCCCTACTGAGTCTGGCTAAGACTCACCCTTACTCTTTCAGGTGAGCAGCAACAACCATCTCCCGGAGCTTCCCGTGTTTTTAACGGCAGGTCTTAGCAGCCAGCAGTGGTTTGTCTGTCTATGTTAGTCCTTTTCTTGTACTTTTGACCGGGGTATGCCCCATGTAGTTGTACAGTTGGACTTTCGTGTAGTTGTCGAACTTGTGGATCTTATGGATCTGGACTATTGTATATATTATCACTCTGATATTTTAATTGCTTTCGTTTATAGTTCAAATTGTTGCTATAATTAATATTGCGCGCGTGTAATCTCAATTCGTTATGCATCACCTCGACAAAACCCTCCAACCCTTACGGGGCCTCATCAGCCTCTTGGGTGACTTCCCCGAGTTCTTGGTATCGGTTAATCGATGATATCGGTTTGCCGGTATCCGGATCTCCGGGTCGTTACAGTAGCAGTCTTTCGGAGTGGCTTTGTTGAGGTCGGTGAAGTCCACGCACATTCGCCATTTGCCCGAAGCTTTTGGTACTAAGACGACATTGACGAGTCATGTCGGGTAAAGGACCGGTCGAAATAGGCCAGTTTTATTCCCCTTAAGAATTTGCTCTTTGATGATCGTCTGCTTCTCCGAAGCATGCTTTCTTCTGCGTTGCTAGACGGGTTTCACCGATGGGTCAAGGTTGAGCTTGTGTACCACCATCTCCCAAGGGATCCCAGGAAGATGCTCATCAGACCATGCGAAGACTTGGATATACTCCGAAAGAAAATCTTTGTATTACTTTTGTTCATCAGGTGATAAGTCGACTCTAATTTTTACTCCCAGGGCTGGGTCATCTTTGAGGAAGACTGTCAACAATTCACCACCAGGCTCAGATGTTGTTGGTTCATCCTCGACTCCCTCACCCTTTTTCTTTTTCCCTTCTGGCCTTATGGCTTCGACCGAGATTATGTAACACCTCCGAGCTATTGCCTGGTTGCCTCGGACCTCCCCGATACCGTATTTAGTGGGAAACTTCATTTTTTGGTGATAGGTGGAGGGCACTGCCTTTGTCCGGCTAAGGATATCTCGTCCGAAGATGGCATTATAGGCCGGCATCCCCTTGATCATGATGAAGTCAACCATAACGGTAACGATTTTGGGAGGGGTGCCGATGGTGACCGGCAGGCTCAGGGTTCCCTCGGGATAGGTTGCCTGGCCGTTGAACCCACAAAAGGGGGTTCGAACCGGGCGGAGCTTGGAGGGATTTTCACCCATCTTAAGGAAGCATTCGTACGAAAGTACATCAGGGGCACTACCATTGTCGACTAGTATCATGTCTATGTTACAATAGTTTATAGTAGCTCATACTACAAGAGAATCATCGTGCGGGGTAGATAACCCTTCCAGGTCTTGGTCTGAGAATACCAAGGCCTGCTGCTCAATCGCCGGTGGGGCTTTGGGGGACTCGGAGGCCCTGCTTGCCCATTTAGCGTGACGTTTTCTTCCTCGACTATTGTCTCCTCCTTATGCCGCGCCGTCAGAAATGACGTTGATGTGGACCCCGCGAGGTTGATTGTCAATCTCCTCTGGAATGCCACGGTCTTCCTTCTGGCGCTCGGACACGTACCGAGATAAGTCTCCTTGGCGGATGAGACGCTCAATCTTGTCTTTGAGTTGGTGACAATCTTCAGTATGGTGCCCATGGTCGTTGTGGAACTGTCAATGTTTGCGTCGGTTGCGACGCTTGGCCTTCATAGGCTCGGGTTGGCGGAGAATGTCCGAGCCTTTGATGTCTTCGTATATCTCGTAGACGGGAGCGGATAGAGGAGTGTACTGCTCGTATTTCCGAGGGGGCTCCCTTTGGTCCCCGTCTTGATTCTGCCGTTTTCCTTGGCCCGAGGCTTGCTCGGATGGTCGTTTCTTATCCCCCTCTCGACCCGAGCCCGTTGGGCCGCGGCAGGCGCTGAGGACTTCCTCGCACTCTGCGTGACATAGGGCTAGGGTCACCAGATCAGCGAGGGAGGTGGGGGGATGGAGGACCAGTTCTCACCGGAGCTTCTCGTCGCGAGTGCCTCCGGTCAACGCAGTGATGGCTGAGGTGACATCTAGGTGGGGGATACGCAGGGCTTCCGATTTAAATCGGTTGATGTAGGCTTGTAGTTTCTCCTCTTGTGCTTGTTTTTGTGCCAGCAGCCCCGCTACTGACCTTGGTGGTCCACTGCCGGCGAAGCATTCCTTGAATACTCGCCCGAATTGCCTGAAGTCGTGAATGCTACCAGGGGCGAGTGTTCGAAACCAGGCCTGAGCGCCTTGGACTAAGGTGGTCACAAATGCTCGGCATTTGACAACGTCGGAGACCCCGTGCATGGTCATTAGGGCGTCGAAGCAGTTATAGTGGTCGGCCGGGTCTCCCTGGCCGTCATACGACTTGAAGGTCGGCAGCAGGATCCTGGGGGAGATTTCGACCTTCAAGATATGGTCGGAGAATGGGGATTGCTCCTCATCTTCCTTGGTGGACGTTTTTTGTAGGACGCGGATGGCGCGCTCTGGCTCCGTAAATCATCGCTCGAAATCACGCAGCTGGAGGGATAACTCCAGATGCCGCTGGTCCAAGGGACTGCGGGGGCGTCCCTGCGGCTGCCGCGTCGTCCCTGCGGGCTGCCGCGTCGTCCCTCGGGGGGATCAATCTCCGGGTGCTGCCGACGTGTCCCGGTTCCTTCTCTCCTCGGGGTGGAGGAGGCTTCTTATTTTGGAGGGGGGGCGTGTGAAGGTCCCCCTGACCTGTTGCGTATAAGCCGTTGTCCCCGGAGAGTGAAACGGCCTCCAACCGTGTGCTGGGAAGCTTCTCCACAAGGAGGGCTTTCCCGTGGGAGTCGTGACTGAAGAGGGGCGATCTCACGCTGCTCCTGAGAGGGGAAAAAGATGACCACGTATCCTTGAAGTAAGAACTGCAAGAAGAGAAACAAGTTAGAGGTGCCCAGAGATAGATCCCCGGGGGAGACCCTCCGATGCTTAAGTCAACATAGGTAGTAGAGCACTGGAGCGAAGAGAAGAGTTGGGAGGAAAATGGGAGCGCGAGATCCCTCTCCACCAAAAGGTGAAGTGGTTCCTGCTCAGGGTTGCTAGCTCTTGCCTTGCTTAGTCTTACCTTCTAGTAGTAGGGCATGTCCTGTTTTAATAATGGCATGTTGTGTGAATTGATCCCTGTGAGCGGAGGAGTTCCAGGGGGGTTACGTCCTTCATGTGGGCTCCTTACGGCGCGCGGACCCTTGGTCTCCCTTGTCCCCTTGAGCTTCCTGCCATTAAGGGATTCACAAAGGCCGAATCAATAAGCTTCCATCAGCGAGCCCGAGCGAATGGCACTTGTTCAGGAGTGGTCTCCTGAGTGATAAGTGCTGGGTCGAGACAAAGAATAGGGGGCTCCAGGGGAGCTTTCCCGATCGACTGATGCTCGGACTTCCCAACCCGAAGGCTGCCTTGGAAGCGCTTGTACCGAGTGAATTTTTGCGCTTCATAATAAGTGGGCCCGGGGGCTGCCACTTTGAGGAGTTGAGCCTTATTCGGTCCGGTTTAGACCTCGTTTGGCCTTTCCGTACGGGCGGTGAGATTTACCCTCTCCACTTGTCCCCCTCCTACTCCCGAGTCAAGATTAGGCTCCGATGAGTAGCAATTGGGCTGAACTATTTGTGGCACTGGTTGGGTAAAGATATCTCTCTGGTAGGGGCCACATGACGCGGCTCACCTTGAAAATGTGCCCGTTATGATGAATAAGAGAAGGCCCCTCCTCGGGAGATAGGACACCGCGCCGCCTCCCGTCAGGCTTTTTAAGCATTACGCGTTTTACGTCCCTTTATCTCCGGGATTTTAGGGTTTTGACTCTCTTTATAGTTATATTTGAAGAGGGGGACTTCTGCGCGGTGAGAGTAGTTTCGGAAGAGCAGAGAATCGTTGCGGCCACCGGAGCAAGAGGGGCTTCCTGGGGCGACGATTCGTCAGCTCCCTTTCTCCTCCGAAGTTCTCGGGCTTGGACCTTTCCCCTTCTTCTTTACTCTTGTTGGGTTCGGTGCGGTGGATTCAGAGGGGGTGAATGAATCTCCCCTTTAAAAATTTCGCTCAATTAAAAATCTAGTTCGCTAACTAGACAACCTGAAAAGCTAATCAAATCTTCTGTTGAACCAATAAGAAAATATGTGGAGCGCACCTATGCATTCATCTAGCGAAGATAGAAAAGAACATTCAAACCACAGTGCACAAATGGTTTTTAGGTGGTTCGGTCCTCCAGACCTACGTCCACCCCACACTCCAACTAGAGTGTGGATTCCGCTGACTAACAGCTTGAACCGCTGGGCCTCACAGCTTGCCTACAACCGCTGAGCATCACAGCTTGCTTCCGCTGGGCAATACAGCTTAGCCATCCGCTGCCTAACAGCTTGCGCTGAGCCTCACAGCTTGCTCCGCTGGGCAATACAGCTTAGCCATCCGCTGGGGACTACAGCTTAACCCGACCAGTGGAATCCTCCATTACAAATGCTGAGCAACACAGCTTGCTCTGCTGACAAACAGCTTGAAGAAAAGTTTAAAAGAAAACACAAAAAGGGAAACCAAAATAGCAACAGAAAGCTGTATACGATAAAGCACAAAATAGCTCTCAAGGAGCAAGTTGGTCTAGATCTGATCCAAGAGCCAAAAGATAGCACCACTTCGAATAATCCTTCTCTTCTTCTTCTTCACGAGCTCTCTGTCTCTCTTTCTTTCTCTGTCTCTTCTGCTTCTTCTCTCTTTTTCTTCTTCACTCTTTTTCTTCTTCTGGATCATGCAGGCTCCCTCTCTCTGCTTCTGCCCCTTCTACTTCGATCTGTCTTCTCCAAATGGAGAAGTCCTCTTTATATAGCAGCTGTGGTCTCCATGATTCCCGCCCAGATGCCTCAGTCCATGTGGCAGCATTTCAGCACAGTGGTTCCAAGTGTCACGATCAGGGCCATCTTCTATTCTTGGATCACGTGCATCATTAACCTCCTCGAGCAGCATCTCTGTAATAACATACTGTTATTAGTATAGACTTAGCTGACATGAAGAACTGAATGCATCGAGTCTGAGTCATGGCCTGTACAGACTTGATGCACTAGATGTAGTGTGCATATAAGAGAAAGTGTGTACAATGAGAAACGATTCAAGAATGTATAGACTTTGAATGATGCAGACTGGGCATGTATAGACTTTGTGAATGCAAAGCTAAAGCATGTACAGACTTGCTGGTGTGTAATGCGGTATGCATATTTCAAAGTATGTACATTGAAGATGAGTGCCCTGACATGCCAAACGAATGTGTAGACTTCGCATGCAGCAATGTGCAGACTCACTCAAATGATGCACGAACACAAAAGCAGGTAATGTGTAGACTCTTCTTTGAATGATGCACAATATATAGACTTGAACGCGTGCAAGCAGTGTATAGACTTTGAGCGCGTGTAATGCAGCAGCCAGCCTATGTATAGACTTGGCGTTTGTGCAGCTAGCCGTTGTATAGACTTGGCATTATGAAGCACACAGGCTGTACAGACTTGGTCCGATGTACAGACTCGAAGCATGTGAACATGACGATGTGCAGACTTGCTAGTGTATAGACTTTGTGAGCATGCAGCACCCAATGTATAGACTTGCCAAGGGAATGTATAGACTTGGCAAGTGATACAATGTTCAAACGGGATGTGCAGACATTGTAGCATGCAATGTATAGACTTGATGCAGCATCAAAGCAACCATGTGCAGACTTTGTGTGCATGCTGAAACAGTGAACAGACTTGACCGATGCATAGAGACGCTAAGTGAGACGCTAGACGTTGTATAGACTTTGAGTGAATGCATGCTGCAATGTATAGACTTGACCGATGCGTAGAGACGCTAAGTGAGACGGTGCATGCGATGCGATGTATAGACTTAGCATGAGACGCTAAATGAGACTCAGGACGATGCACTTGCTGGCATACGATGTATAGACTTAGCATGAGGCGCTAAGTGAGACGGTGCAATGTATAAACTTAGCCAAGACATCGTGAGCAACTGGACGATGTACAGACTTGAGTTCGTGCATGCTACAGGGCAAAGTATGGACTTTGAATGTGTTCATGCTAAAACAGTGAACGTAGGTAAAGATAGGAATGTATAGACTTGATATGCATGAAGCACACGATGCAGCTAGACCCTGTACAGACTTTATGTTCAATATTGCCTTACATCTGTATGCAACAGAATGTATAGACTTTATATGTATGAATGCACCATGTATGCAACAATGTATAGACTATATGGCGTGCAACTGATGAATGCACCGATGCAGTGTATACATATAGCAGTGAACAAATGCAATGTCTACTAAACACAATGACTGGCTCACTGTGATACTCTCACTGTGTTACTATCATCAAAATAAAATAGCATATGCTTGTGCCTAAGGGGCACAACATTCTCCCCCTTTTTGATGATGACAACAAAGTGACAGTGAGTCACCAACCAAATTTTCTCCCCCTTTAACATAATCAAAAAGAAAGAAAAACATGAGTGTAAAATGCAGTATACATTACAGAATTCCCTTAGAACAACCCATTCTCCCCCTAAAAGTATAACTCCCCCTGAATTATTTCTCTACCTTTGAGAAGGAATATGGATGGATGAAACAGATAATCAAAAGGTAGGAGGGAAGGAACATGAATAAGGAAGGGGTCACTACACAACAGCTGAAGCATTGGTTCAGAAGGTGAGCATGATTATAAAGAACTGTTAAAGCATAAGAATCAGCAATATACAGTCTTGAAAAAAAATTCAGGTTTAACAGTGATAAAGATAGAGTAAAGCAGCTGACCATTGAAAAAGAGTTATAGACTCCATTTATAGCAGTGAATCTAGGGCACATGGTTTTAATAGATAAGTCAGAAACAATACCCTTTGTGATTAAACATGGAAGTTCAAGAAAGGCAACTTGAATATGTATTGAGAAAAAAAATAATTTTCACTCAATGACTTTTGATTTCAAAGGGTTACAGCAGTTTGTTTTTCACTTTTTAAGTTTTCATAAACTGAGCTAAATGAATAGACCAGTGGCATTTATGCTGTTGACATTAGGTGTACACCTTGATGAGAGGCAGGTACCCCCAGTTACTAGGTATAAACTACTAGATCTACTTCAGATCAAGACCTACAAGAAACAATTTTCACCTTTGACATTAAGGTTACACCTTGATCAGAGGCCAGTACCCCAGTTACTTGGTGAAGACTCCCCCTATAGATTTGACCCTATGAACAGAGGTAGCCTGAAGCACTTCATGACTTATGAATTCTCCTGCTTCTTTGGAGGAGATCACAGTTTCTCAGTGCAATTCAGCCATTGCTCTGTCACTGTGTTCAGCTCTTTACATTGATGATCTTATTTACTGCTGCCCTGATTTCTTTTAGAGTGATTGTTTAAAAACAGTACACACTCTTATTCACCTTTTCTAGACATTTCCAGTTTAACACATTCAGGCATTAAAAAACTTTTTCTATTCTAACCATGAGACAGAGATTAAGAGCTATAAAGGTTTTCTTTTATCTCAAGTTCTGAAGTGCAGACACTTAACTCTTCAATTTATAAAAGTTAAACCTTTGGTTCCTTTCAATTTGGAAGTGTGATTCTTATAAATGAACAATTGCAATAACCACAGCTCAATGTACTAAACCAGAAGCAATACTGTTGTTCAGTGAAAGTGATAGGGAAATGATAGCAATAGGCATTAAGGTCCAAGAGCATCTGATGTCAAAGAATATGAATGAATTGAGTGGGGACTATGAGGAGTGAAAAAGATTCAATGTACTGAACTTAACTCTCAGCTCCCCCTGACACCAAGATGCAACAATTATGCTATGCAATGCTTTCAACTAATTAAATGCAGACTATGCAACAATGATGCATAAAGCAAGTATGCAATCATTTCAAGTTTATGCACCCAAGTCATGAACATTTTATCCTTTTTCAGATTTTTCAAATTTAATGATATGCAATACACTGCTCTATATGAAGATTTGACCCTTGGTACTTGGCGGAGAACCTGGTCTCAAGGACCATCTCACACATAGTAAGAACCTCCAGGCAGATTTCCCTACCTTTTAGTAGCTTACCATTTAATGTACCAGGGTCATGCAAATGATATATGCAGTGCAAAGCAATCCTATATGCATTGAACAACTTCCTTAATAGTCATGCAAATGATATATGCAGACATTAGACACATGCATCGACTGTATGCACTAAATGAATCATTCAAACTCAGTGCAAAGTGCATCTAGCATCTTATGTACACAGTGCAATAAATGGCAAAGAGAAGAGCATCAGATTTGTGCAGAATTAAATTCAGTAGCTAAGTCTGAAATGCAGACTGATCAGCTAGACAAGAAGAAGACATCAGAAGTCAAGCAAACAATTCAACAATTTCAGATAATGAGATTTAAACAAGGTGTTCAGAACTAACCTGAAAGGTAGGATCCTGTGGTTTCTCATACTTGAGTGCATTGGTTTATTAACCCTTGTTTATTCCTTAACCCAAGGCACACCTGCAAATCATCAAACTATTTTACACAAATAGGCACCCAAGATGTCTTGGGTCCTGACATGACATTACACCTTTGGATGGTGCTCTCCTTATGATCAACACTTTAGAGTCATCTACCATCTTCAAAAAGCAGTTAGCATTGGAATGTCCTAACTGTCCACAGTAATAACAAGAGATAACAGATTTCATGTTCTCCTTGTAGACATTAGCATTGGCATGAACTTGGTGTGAGTGAACATGATTAATTCTGTTATTGACATGAAAATTTTTCTTTTTAAAACCAGCCAGCCAACAATTAACAGCTCTGTGGCCTGGCTTTCCACAGTTAAAGCATGCGATATGCTGAACTTTTGAAACAAGAATATTTCCATGAGAAGCATTGTGATGGGGACATCGAGGCAAGACCGTCCGCATTTTGTTTGTATTTATGTCCTTTCATATTTGTATGTATATCCTTGTGTTATATGGGTACGTAATTGTAAGTCTTAGTGGGTTTATATATAAAATTCCAGTAGGCCCAAGCAAGGGGGCCCTCACCCCTTTCCCATTGATCCACCTAGACCATGTGGGGCTGGTCAACCATCCTAGGTGGCCATCTAGAAGGTTGGAATGCCAATTGACCACATGGGAAACAAGTGGATTAAAAATTCAAAGGTAGGCTACCTACCTCACCTACCTTGTCCCCCCATTAGAATTAATTAGGAATTTCATTTTTTTTATTTTATTTGAATCAAATATGAAGTCCCTTAAATGCCCCTCCAGATCCTAGATCTAAGGGTATTCATGGTCTTTTTTTATTTATTATATAAGTCATGTATTTCTATTATTCTAGAATTAATGAAATGAGAAAAAGCATTGTGCAAGACCCCCCCCCCTTGAGTGAATTTCGACCTCCCCTCTCTCTCCCTCTGGTTTCTTCATCCCCAACCCCCATTCTAGAGTGCTATCTTCTTCCCCCTACCTCCGGTGATCATCGGTGCCGCCGCCGCCGCCGTTCGTGCCGCCTACGAGCCGCCGCGGAGCCATCTCCAAGGTTCTGTCCTACTGGATAGAGGTGACTTCCACGAAATTCTGCAGTCAGCCACGACGTCCTCTTGAACTTAAATTTTTAGAGGTTGTTCTTATCTTGTATCACCATCTCCACAAAAAAATTCAGGTCCAAAATCCTTCGTTTGATATCTTTACATTTTCGTTCATCTTTCACTCCCATATCTGTCATGTCTCTGTCTACAGTGACAGTAGCTCTGTGTTTCCCACCTACGACCATCTTTGTGATTTTTCCAAACCCTCCCAATTTTACTGGGCGTTCTTTCCATCATTCCCTACATCCATGTATTTTATTAATTTCTGATCCACCTTCTACCTATTTTTCAAAATCCGTGTTCTATCTCTGCTACCGTGCTTTTAGTCAGATTCCAGATCCAACCCACTGTTAGTAACAAAGTCCTATCAATTCTTAGCTACATCCAAACTTGTCAAAACTAATTTTTCCGTCTTCCTACCTCACTTTCCTACAACTTTGATGAAGACCTCAAGAGCTGAATCGGACATCTACCCTGCGGTCAATGGCAGTTCTCAGAGAACAGCCCTGTAGATCTGAGAGTTAAGCCACTATACAACAGCAACCTTCAAAATTCGCCAATTGGAAGTGCATGCTTTGTTATTTTTCTGTAATCACAAAGATTGAAGCCCTTCGAAGTAGCTTTCCAACGGCGTCAGTTTCGTCGCATTTTGACATAGGGGCTGATCGCAGCGTCCGTTCTCGCCGGAGCGCGTGCCGGAAAACAGAACCGGCAGATCCGTGGCCGGTCATTCCGACCGGTGCCGAACGGAGCCGCCCGGCTTCCGGCCGGCGAACCAGCGTGCCACCAGCCCAGGAAACACTTCCACAAGTGTCCCCACCATAGTGGTGACACCGGGTCCCGCACGGTCCCTCCGGACAGCACGTGGGCCCCACCGTCACGTGTTCGGGTGCTGCCGAATCAACGTGAGAAGCCGCCCGTCAACCCGAATTCGGTCCTTCCGGACCCCATTGTGTATCCCTTTACCTCCCTGCGTGGAGTGGACAGCGATTTTTATTGCTGTAATCTTGTGTATTATTGTTCCGGGAGTACGAGTTTCGGCCGGGTCCGTCGTCCCCACGCCGAGCGCGTGGAGGTATCGTCCTCGCTCCGTACTTGGCATTTTGCTTAATTTCATATATGCTTGTTTATGCCGCTGCTAGAGAGCATGATAGGGTAATTAGCTCGCTTTCTATTTATATCACCGCTGCTGCGAGAGAGAGTGTTACCGTCCCGTGACCCGATCCGGGCACGAAAGAGAGAGCCGACCACCCTAGCTCACTGTCGGTTTCTCAACCGTGCACGTCCGACGCTTCCCTCGTTAAGGGACGATCACGAGCTTGTCGCGTCCGTGGTCCCGTCCCGCATCAATTTGGTATCAGAGCCAGGTTGAGTCTAGGGTGTCAATAAAAAAAAAGTGTCATTTAGGTCTAGTCATTAGTCATTGTCTAAGTCGTATTTAGGATCATCATTGTTAAAAAAAAAGTGTCTTTTTACATTTGCATCCCTTTACTCGGTATATCAAAAGGTGTTGTCTGAACGTTAGGCTATGCCTATCGGAAGGCCGCACACTTGCGCGAGTGATCTGCGGATCAGTTATCTCCGCCACGTACCGAGTCTTGGTCGTCATGTCTAGAGTTGTAGTCCATTGTCTAGTTGGTTTATCTACTAGTGTCAACATATCCACCTACTAGTCCCCAATCACCCATGGACTCCCAAACGCCCGGATGGTGGCGATACTATCTCAAATGGAAGGACCACCCGAACCACCCCACGAGGCCCGAGACCCGGGACTTCTACGGGTCCGATGACCCGAGTGTCTATCTAGAATGGGAAGCCATCATGGACGATTACTTCAAGGTGTACATTATCTACGGGCCCATGCAAGTCGATGTTGCCAAAAGATGACTTTTTGGTGAAGCCGCCGCAACTTGGAGGAACATCAAATATTGGAGGGAGGATAGGAATCTAAGGCCCATCGAGTCATGCTGGGAAATGAAGAGAGCGCTTAGGAGGGCCTACGTTCCCTGCCCACCTACCTCCAACCACGGAGGTCATACCACTCACCAACCCCACCAACTCACCCACAATCAAGTGGGCCACACCTCTACCCAATCCCACCCCTTCACCGCCATCCAAGCCCACCAAGGCGACCCGAATCTAGTGGCCCGCCCAGTCACCTCCAACCAGCCTCCCCTTGGCACCCCCATCCCAACCCACTCAAGTACCTCCAACCGAGTGGAAGCCCCGCTTATAGCCGAGCCTAGGACCACACCTAGGCCGAGGGACGAGGAGCGAGTCCACCCCAAGGTCCCTACTCCAACCCGCTCCTTTGAGGAATTTGAGAAAATGATTTCGGATTTGTTGGAAAGGATAAGAGCTTCTTCACCCTCGAGAGCTCCAATGCCACCACCCTCTACGTCCGAACGTGATTCGGAACCATCTCATTTGGAGCCACCAAGGCCCGAGCCACCTGTATTTCTAACGGGTACACTATACATCGCCGAGCCACTTTTTAGTTGGCTCAAGGATGGCTTGGTCCCACCTCCCTTTCCATCCATGGACCCCATCCTACCTATAGTGCCTGTCAACTCATTCCATACCACATTTCGATCTCGTCACCATGTTGATACGTTGGACGATCTTGTCATGGGATTAGATTCACAATGGGAGTTGACGCATCTTTTGACCCGAGGCTTTGACCAACCCGCTAGTCTTAGCTTCACCCATCCGGCCTTCGGGTCCATTACCTCCGAGTGCACCGTGGGTTGTGTCACCATAGAGGTTCTCCTACTTCTCCCGCTACTGGACGAGCCCGAATTCATACCCTTTTGTCCGAGGGAGGAAGCATACTTCTTGCCTACGATCCTCGTCCCACCCGTCACAATTCAAGAAGGTGACTATCCACACCTTCAAAACTTCTACACGTGGGACCGTGACTTGTGGGAACCCACCATAAGGGATCATACCTTCTTTGATCCCATTGACCCATTCCCTAGTGGATCCTTAGACCCTTCATATTCACTTCACTTCTTCGAGGGAGTCCGCTACCACACCCCTTCCCCACGGGCTGGGTCGTCTATGCCCACCAAGCCCGTACCCTTACAAGATACACCATCATCTAGGGGAGATACTCTTGGCTTTCCCACATCCACATCCCATATGCATGCATGGCCCACCTTAGGAGGTCTAGGATTTCCACATGATGTCGACCACCGGTTACGTCAGATGCATGCATGGCATACATTCGGGTGTCCTGGTCCGCCGTCACCCATGTACGGGTCGGACTAACATTAGGTGTGTCTAGGGTCATAGATGAGTCTGTGTGCTTTTTCTTTGTGTGGTATGTCTGTCTGCATGTGTCTTGTGCAAGCTCGTTGTCATTCTCTTATGAGTAAGAGGCGATTGGACTCACTCGATGAGTATGGGATCGTTTCTACATCTATACCCGGATCAGTCACCTATAGGGACCCAGCGGCGATTCCTAGTGAGTCTTCGAGCCGCCTCCTCCCATTTTGAGAGTGCCCCACCTAGAGTGTCCACCTTTAGCCCATAGTAGTTCGTGCATATCGAGTATATATGGAATGAGCAGGTGACGGTCACTTGGAGTGGAGCATACCCGCGTTACTTGGCACGGTGATGGATCCGCCGGAGTACTCGAGCATCCATACCCCTACTCGACGGGGTCGAGTTCCTCCCACCCGGGGAGAATTGATGGGGACATCGAGGCAAGACCGTCCGCATTTTGTTTGTATTTATGTCCTTTCATATTTGTATGTATACCCTTGTGTTATATGGGTACGTAATTGTAAGTCTTAGTGGGTTTATATGTAAAATTCTAGTAGGCCCAAGCAAGGGGGCCCTCACCCCTTTCTCATCGGTCCACCTAGACCATGTGGGGCTGGTCAACCATCCTAGGTGGCCATCTAGAAGGTTGGAATGCCAATTGACCACATGGGAGACAAGTGGATTAAAAATTCAAAGGTAGGCTACCTACCTCACCTACCTTGTCCCCCCATTAGAATTAATTAGGAATTTCATTTTTTTTTATTTTATTTGAATCAAATATGAAGTCCCTTAAATTCCCCTCCAGATCCTATATCTAAGGGTATTCATGGTCTTTTTTTATTTATTATATAAGTCATGTATTTCTATTATTCTAGAATTAATGAAATGAGAAAAAGCATTGTGCAAGACCTCCCCCTTGAGTGAATTTCGACCTCCCCTCTCTCTCCCTCTGGTTTCTTCATCCCCAACCCCCATTCTAGAGTGCTATCTTCTTCCCCCTACCTCCGGTGATCATCGGTGCCGCCGCCGCCGCCGTTCGTGCCGCCTACGAGCCGCCTCGGAGCCATCTTCAAGGTTCTGTCCTGCTAGATAGAGGTGACTTCCACGAAATTCTGCAGTCAGCCACGATGTCCTCTTGATCTGAAATTTTTAGAGGTTGTTCCTATCTTGTATTACCATCTCCACAAAAACATTCAGGTCCAAAATCCTTCGTTTGATATCTTTACATTTTCGTTCATCTTTCACTCCCAGATCTGTCCTGTCTCTGTCTACAGTGATAGTAGCTCTGTGTTTCCCACCTCCAACCATCTTTGTGATTTTTCCAAACCCTCCCAATTTTACTGGACATTCTTTCCATCATTCCCTACATCCATGAATTTTATTAATTTTTTATCAGCCATCTACCTATTTTTCAAAATTCATGATCTATATCTGCTACAGTGCTTTTAGTCAGATTCTAGATCCGACCCACTGTTAGTAATAAAATCCTATCAATTCTTAGCCACATTCAAACTTGTCAAAACTAATTTTTCCGTCTTTCTAGCTCAATTTGCTACAACTTTGATGAAGACCTCAAGAGCTGAATCGGACATCTACCCTGCGCTCAATGGCAGTTCTCAGAGAACACCCCTGCAGATCTGAGAGTTAAACCACTGTACAACAGCAACCTTCAAAATTCGCCAATTGGAAGTACAGGCTTTCTTATTTTTATATAATCATAGAGAGTTGAAGCCCTTCGAAGCAGCTTTCTAACGGCGTCAGTTTCGTCGCATTCTGACATAGGGGCTGATTGCAGCGTCCGTTCTTGCCGGAGCGCGCGCCGGAAAATAGAACCGGCAGATCCGTGGCCGGTCATTCCGACCGGTGCCGAACGGAGCCGCCCGGCCTCCGGCCGGCGAACCAGCGTGCCGCTAGCCCAGGGAACACTTCCACAAGTGTCCCCACCACAGTGGTGACACCGGGTCCCGCACGGTCCCTCTGGACAGCACGTGGGCCCCACCGTCACGTGTTCGGATGCTACCGAATCAACGCGAGAAGCCGCCCGTTAACCCGAATTCGGTCCTCCCGGACCCCATTGTGTAGCCCTTTACCTCCCTACGTGGAGTGGACAGTGATTTGTATTGCTGTAATCTTGTGTATTATTGTTCCGGGAGTACGAGTTTCGGTCGGGTCCGTCATCCCCACGCCGAGCGCGTGGAGGTATCGTCCTCGCTCCTTACTTGGCATTTTGCTTAATTTCATATATGCTTGTTTATGCCGCTGCTAGAGAGCATGATAGGGTAATTAGCTCGCTTTCTATTTATCTCACCGCTGCTGCGAGAGAGAGCGTTACCGTCCTGTGACCTGATCCGGGCACGAAAGAGAGAGCCGACCACCCTACCTCACTGCCGGTTTCTCAACCGCGCACGTCCGACGCTTCCCTCGTTAAGGGACGATCGCGAGCTTGTCGTGTCCGTGGTCCCGTCCCGCATCACATTGTTTACAAGAAATTTATTGTAATCAAAATCACTTCCGTTTACAGGGAATTTAACAAATTCAGAGTTAGATTTCTTTCCCTGAGCATGCCAGCAGTCCTTGACTGTATGGCCATATTTTCCACATTCAAAACATGAAGAATTTATTCTGTCAAAATTCTTATAAAATGCATGTCTTTTTGCAGGGATTTTAACAGGTTTGGAGTTAAGTGTTCTTCCCTTAGCATGCCAACAATTTGCAACAAGATGGCCCAATTTGCCACAATGAAAACATTGAAGCTTCTTTTTATGAGATGCATGATTTTTAGCATGGAACAGCTTATCATGCATTCTAACAGCAGACATGTCATCTATTTCCATTAGCCTACATTCACGCATGAGATGACCTATTTTATAACAATAAAAGTATTGAGGCCTTTCGGTTTGAACAGAAGAGGGTTTCTTCATATTAGAATTCCTAGCATGAATTCTATCAGATTTCTCATCCTTCTTCATGATAAAATAATCAACCATCTCATGACCAAACTTTCCACAGTAAAAATATTTGACATTCTTGACAGTAGATTTGTTGGCCTGAACTTTCTTAGCATGCTGATTGTTATCATTCTTTTTCAATACTTTCCTTTTTTATTTTATTTTCTTATTCTCTTGATTAGCAGGCATATTTGAAGAAGAAGCTGAAGTGCTAGCTAACTCAGAGCTGCGCACAAAGGTTGTGTACAGTCTTTTTCTCCCTTCCTGCTTACTACCTCCATCAGAAACTTTCTTCTTAGATGCAGCTTTCAGGTTTTCTTTATTCTTAAAAGACTCAGACAGAGATTTGTTCAGTTCAGTGATTTCATTTTTGAGAGAAGAAATGAGCATTTCAGAGTTTGTGATCTTTTCATTAAGTATTACATTAATAGCTTTGCAGCTATCAATCTCTCCTGTTAATGTACTCACTCTCTCACACTCATTTTCAAAAGAACTCTTCCCTTTTTCTAGCATTAAGAGTCTCTCAGACATTTCAATATTTAGAAACTTCAGCTCTTCATTCTCCTTTCTTATTTGCTCATTCTGAACCCGTTCATTAGTTAGGATTTGATCATTTCCTAATGAATTCAGCTTATCTTCTAGTTCAGAAATCTTGGCAGTAAGTTCATCATTTTCAATTTTCATTAAATTATTCAGCTCCTTATGTTTGCAAACATCCATCAAACATGCATCAAAAGATTCTTTCAGTTTAGAATAATTTTCACATGGAGCTTTCAAATTTATCTGATCACATTTCTTTTTCAACCTTTTACTCTCAGATTTTAATTTTTCACATCTATTAGAAAGTTCCTCATTTATATTCCATAAATCATCAATCAAGATTTCTTCGGATTCAGTTTCAGAATTTACCTTGGATGAGGCTTCCTCATCATCATTTCCCCGGTTTGCCATCATGCAACTATGCTCATGTTCGTTATGAGCAGAAATGACTCTATCATATATCTCCTTTCCAGAAGTGCACCTGAGAGCAAAAGGATATATATCAGTATTAATCGCAGCTCTCAAGATATTAAGAATTATGACATTGTCACAGTTCTTTATTCTGTCCTCTCTAGACCAATTGGTCTCATCATGACGTAATTGATGTGGGCTTTTAGATAGTAGACTCCATAGTTTGGGATCAATGGAGTCTACGTACACACATAGGCCTCCTAACCAACTATTGAGGTTAGAACCATCATAAACCAGAGGACGAGCCATTTGGACAGATGGCAAACAGATTCAGCGTACAGAACAGTTGACAAGAAATGTATCAAAAGCGAAATAGCACCGAAAACAGCAGGATCGGATCTGCGGGTCGTTGGACCTTCTGTGCAGACACCCGCTCTGATACCAAGTGTTGGGTTCAGTGCGGTTGATTCAGAGGGGGTGAATGAATCTCCCCTTTAAAAATTTTGCTCAATTAAAAATCTAGTTCGCTAACTAGATAAAACTAGACAACCTGAAAAGCTAATCAAATCTTATGTTGAACCAATAAGCAAATATGTGGAGCGTACCTATGCATTCATCTAGCGAAGATATAAAAGAACATTCAAACCATAGTGCACAAATGATTTTTAGGTGGTTCGGTCCTTCAGACCTACGTCCACCCCACACTCCAACTAGAGTGTGGATTCCGCTGACTAACAGCTTAAACCGCTAGGCCTCACAGCTTGCCTACAACCGCTGAGCATCACAGCTTACTTCCGCTGGGCAATACAGCTTAGCCATCCGCTGCCTAACAGCTTGCGCTGAGCCTCACAGCTTGCTCCGCTGGGCAATACAGCTTAGCCATCCGCTGGGGACTACAGCTTAACCCGACCAGTGGAATCCTCCACTGCCAACGATGAGCAACATAGCTTGCTCTGGTGACAAACAGCTTGAAGAAAGGTTTAAAAGAAAACACAAAAAGGGAAACCAAAACAGCAACAGAAAGTTGTATACGATAAAGCACAAAATAGCTCTCAAGGAGCAAGTTGGTCTGGATCGGATCCAAGAGCCAACAGATAGCACCACTTCGAATAATCCTTCTCTTCTTCTTCTTCTTCACGAGCTCTCTGTCTCTCTTTCTTTCTCTTTCTCTTATGCTTCTTCTCTCTTTCTCTTCTTCACTCTTTTTCTTCTTCTGGATCGTGCAGGCTCTCTCTCTCTGCTTCTGCCCCTTCTGCTTCGATCTGTCTTCTCCAGATGGAGAAGTCCTCTTTATATAGCAGCAGCACAGATAGGGTGTGTGGTCTCCATGATTCCCGCCCAGAGGCCTCAGTCCACGTGGCAGCATTTCAGCACAGTGGTTCCACGTGTCACGATCAGGGCCATCTTCTATTCTTGGATCACGTGCATCATTAACCTCCTCGAGCAGTAGCTCTGTAATAACATATTGTTATTAGTATAGACTTAGCTGACATGAAGAACTGAATGCATCGAGTCTGAGTCATGGCCTGTACAGACTTGATGCACTAGATGCAGTGTGCATATAAGAGAAAGTGTGTACAATGAGAAACGATTCAAGAATGTATAGACTTTGAATGATGCAGACTGGGCATGTACAGACTTTGTGAATGCAAAGCTAAAGCATGTACAGACTTGCTGGTGTGTAATGCAGTATGCATATTTCAAAGTATGTACATTGAAGATGAGTGCCCTGACATGCCAAACGAATGTGTAGACTTCGCATGCAGCAATGTGCAGACTCACTCAAATGATGCACGAACACAAAAGCAGGTAATGTGTAGACTCTGCTTTGAATGATGCACAATATATAGACTTGAACGCGTGCAAGCAGTGTATAGACTTTGAGCGCGTGCAATGCAGCAGCCAGTCGATGTATAAACTTGGCATTTGTGCAGCTAGCCGTTGTATAGACTTGGCGTTATGAAACACACAGGTTGTACAGACTTGGTCCGATGTACAGACTCGAAGCATGTGAACACGACGATGTGCAGACTTGCTAGTGTATAGACTTTGTGAGCATGCAGCACCCAATCTATAGACTTGCCAAGGGAATGTATAGACTTGGCAAGTGATACAATGTTCAAACGGGATGTGCAGACATTGTAGCATGCAATGTATAGACTTGATGCAGCATCAAAGCAACCATGTGCAGACTTTGTGTGCATGCTGAAACAGTGAACAGACTTGACCGATGCATAGAGACGCTAAGTGAGACGCTAGACGCTGTACAGACTTTGAGTGAATGCATGCTGCAATGTATAGGCTTGACCGATGCGTAGAGACGCTAAGTGAGACGGTGCATGCGATGCGATGTATAGACTTAGCATGAGACGCTAAATGAGACTCAGGACGATGCACTTGCTGGCAGACGATGTATAGACTTAGCATGAGACGCTAAGTGAGACGGTGCAATGTATAGACTTAGCCAAGACATCGTGAGCAACTGGACGATGTACAGACTTGAGTTCGTGCATGCTACAGGGCAAAGTATGGACTTTGAATGTGTTCATGCTAAAACAGTGAACGTAGGTAAAGATAGGAATGTATAGACTTGATATGCATGAAGCACACGATGCAGCTAGACCCTGTACAGACTTTATGTTCAATATTGCCTTACATCTGTATGCAACAGAATGTATAGACTTTATATGTATGAATGCACCATGTATGCAACAATGTATAGACTATATGGCGTGCAACTGATGAATGCATCGATGCAGTGTATACATATAGCAGTGAACAAATGCAATGTCTACTAAACACAATGACTGGTCATTGTGTTGCTATCATCAAAACAAAATAGTATATGCGTGTGCCTAAGGGGCACAACATTCTCCCCCTTTTTGATGATGGCAACAAAGTGACAGTGAGTCACCAACCAAATTTTCTCCCCCTTTGACATAATCAAAAAGAAAGAAAAACATGAGTGTAAAATGCAGTATACATTGCAGAATTTCCTTAGAACAACCCATTCTCCCCCTGAATTATTTCTCCCCCTTTGAGAAGGAATATGGATGAATGAAACAGAAAATCAAAAGGTAGGAGGGAAGGAACATGAATAAGGAAGGGGTAACTACACAACGGCTGAAGTATTGGTTCAGAAGGTGAGCATGATTATAAACAACTGTTAAAGCATAAGAATCCACAATATACAGTCTTGAAAAAAAATTCAGGTTTAACAGTGATAAAGATAGAGTAAAGCAGCTGACCACTGAAAAAGAGTTATAGACTCCATTTATAGCAGTGAATCTAGGGCACATGGTTTTAATAGATAAGTCAGAAACAATACCCTTTGTGATTAAACATGGAAGTTCAAGAAAGACAACTTGAATATGTATTGAAAAAAAAATAATTTTCACTCAATGACTTTTGATTTCAAAGGGTTACAGCAGTTTGTTTTTCACTTTTCAATTTTTCAGAAACTGAGCTAAATGAATAGACCAGTGGCATTTATACTATTGACATTAGGTGTACACCTTGATCAGAGGCAGGTACCCCCAGTTACTAGGCATAAACTACTAGATCTACTTCAGATCAAGAACTACAAATTCGGTTCTACCGGCTGGCTCCTGTCTAGCTAGTCTCCAACTCTTATACCTTCATTTTCTCCTTTATTTTTCTCTGCGGCCAGTGTGCGGTGCGTGCCTCGCTGGATCTTTTCCATTACTTCTTTGAGTTGAAGGAGCATCCTCATGCGGGGAGAGGCTTCTTCTATATTCAAGCGAAGCGGGGGAGGAGCTGCGTGTCCCTCTCTGCGAAGGACTCTTCTCATAAAGGGTGGAAGACCCGATATTTCTGGGTGGGCCCATCGGCAGTTGGTGTAGTCTAACATTTCCCTACGGCGCCCAATTTCCACCCGAACAATCCTCCGAAGCAGACCGTGTTTTCTCCGGAGGTGGAAGAGGAGGCTGCTGATTTGGTGACTGATGGGAATCGACGTCGAGCACTGACTTTTATTTTTACACTTGTGTCCTTTTCGTTTATTTTTATATCCTTGGGAAAGTATATGTGCAGTTGTAAGGTTTTATAAGCCAATATGTCATTCCCTTGAATTGTTTGAGTTTTTATGTAAAATGTCAGTAGGTCCAACAAGGGGGGCCCTCACTCCTTTCCCATTGGTCCACCTAAGTCATAGGGGTCCATGTGGGGCTGGTCAAAGTCCTAGGTGGGCTTCTAGATGGTTTGACATTCAAAGGGGACAAAGGGGTTTAAAAGTCCAAGATGCCTTCCTTCCTTTCAAAGGAGTGTCCCCTCCATATGTAATTTATTTATTTTAGGTTTTTGACCACATAGGGGAAGAAAATGGCCTCTTTCCCACGAAATTCCCAACCCCCCACCCCTTGCCATTCTTTATATAAGCCTATGTATAGCGTCATTAGAGATTTAATGAAGAAATTATGTGAAAATTACTTGAAGCAAGAAGGGTGTGCCCTCTCTCCTCTCTCCCTCTAGTTCCTCCTTCCCCCCCTCTATATTACAGGGTTGAGAACCCTTCTACCTTAGCCCCTCCACCTCTGATTTCTATCTCTGGTGCCGCCGCCGCAGTTCGTGCCGCCATCGAGCCGCCGCGAAGCCGCTTCCGAAGTACTGTCCAAGGTTCTGTTCTGCTGGATAGAGGTTCACTACGAGATTTTTAACTCCCAACTCCCACATCATATGGAGTTGATATTTTTAGGGTTGGTTCCTCTCTTGATTCCCAACCTCCAGTAAAAATATCACATGATTCAGAGTTCGTTTTATAATTTTCTATTTTCGTGTCTTTCTGTCTTCCTAATCTGTCCCTTTTCAGATCTGTGTAGTAGAAGCTTAGTTCTTCCACCTTTAGACCCCCCTTTTGATTTGTTTTGGAACTCCCACATTTATTGGAGGTTCTGTCCATCATTCCTACCCTCCACAAATTTTCTTTGAGTTTCTAAAGCCCTCTACATATTTTTAAAAATTCGGTCTTTCTCCCAAAATATGTTCAGTCCCTATTGTCCAGATCCGACCCCCAGTCAGTGTAAAATCCACAAAAAATCGCAATCTCCACCAAACCTTTCATAAGATATATCTCCATTTTCCTCTCTTCGAACTCTACAACTTTCATGAAGAGCTCAAAGGCTGAATCGAAGGTCTATATCATGGTCAATGCCAACTCTCAGGAAAACTCAAATCTGCCCTGAGTTTTCAGATCCTGTGAGCCAGCAGCTTGAAAATTTGATAAAGGCTATCAACGGGAAATTCAAATTTCTTTCTCCGGCCATAGATTGAAGGACCTCAAGTCAGCTTTCCATCGAAACCTCTTGTGTGACGATCCAACGTCAGGAGTGACCACAGCAGCAGATCTCACCGGGTCACGCGCTGCAAAATAGAACTGCAGATCCGTGGCCAGCAACTCCGGCGAGTGGAGATCGGAGCCGCCCGGCCTCCGGCCGGTGAACCAGCACACCGCCGTCCCAGGGAGCGCCCTTCCAGGCATCCCCACCGCAGTGGTGCCACCCCGGTCCCACACGGCCCCTTGGACCAGCACGTGGGCCCCACGGTCGTGAGTACGTGTGCCGCCGAAGCTACGCAAGAAGCCGCCCGTCAACCCGAACCCGCTACTCCTGGGTCCAGCTGTGTCGCCCTTTACCTCCCTGCGTGGAGTGGGCATTCATATTTGCTGTAATCCTTGAGTAATAATTATTCCGGGAGTGCGAGATCGGCCGGGATCGTCTTCCCCACGCCAGGCGCGTGGAGGTATCGTATTCGCTCCTTTACCCGGCACTTGCTTTATTCGTATATACTTTATATGCCATTGCTATAGAGTATGTGTTAGGGCCGTTAGCTCGATATCTTTTTATATCACCGCTGCTGCGAGAGAGAGCGAGACCCGTCCCGTGACTCGATCCGGGCACGAATTTGTGAGTTGACCACCCTAGCTCTTTGCCAGTTTCTCAACCGTACACGTCTGTACGCTTCCCTCGTTAGGGACGATCGCGAGCTTGCTTAGAGTCCGAGGATCGCATATCCATTTGGAGTCGAGTCACGTGTCCGTCCCGCATCAGTTTGGTATCAGAGCGAGTTTGAGTCTAGGGTGTCTAAAATTAAAAAAAAGAGTGTCATTTACGTCTAGTCATCGTCTAAGTCGGTCTAGGTTGCATTTCATCCCAATAACCCGGTATATAAAAAGGTGTTGTCTGAACGTTAGGATACGCCTATCGGGAAGGCCGCACACTTGCGCGAGTGATCTTTGGATCGATTAACTCCGCCACGTACCGAGTCTTGGTGTCTTGTCCTTAGTGTGCATGCATCCCAACCTTACATGGTCGGTCTAGTGTCTTGTCCAAATGGCCTTGCATATCCACTCCTAGGGATCCATTCCCATCTTTTCGGCACCTATGGCCAACCCATGCCGACCCGTCCTAGGCGATAGGTCCGTGTCCGAGTACATTCGGGACTATGATAAGTATCGATTGGAATATGGAGTTGGAGAGGAGAGCACCACGACTGCTTTAGAGTTCCGGAGATGTTTGCTGCTTTACTTTCAAATCCAATGTCTTGTCCGCGATGCATTCTCTCTTGCGCAGTCCTATAAGGTCGCTCTGGAGATCGAGCCATTTGAGTCTCCATTTAATGACGACCTACAGCGAGCCGATGCTGCCCTGGCTGCCCTTCAGCAAACATCTAACTCCCAACCGAGTCCCGAGCCAATCGGACTACCTACCCCATTGCCTTCACCACCCGTGAGTGCTCCGTTACCACCCTTACCTTCCGATCCTCATCCGGAGCCATCATATTGGGAGCCACCTCCGCCCTAGCCACCCGTGTTTCTTACGGGAACGCTATACATAGCCGAGTCGCTTCTTAGTTGGCTCAATGATGGCTTGGTCCTACCTCCTTATCCATCTATGGACCCCACCCTACCACTAGTGCCCGTCAACTCCTTCCATACCACATTCCAGTGTAGTCACCATGTTGACACTTTGGATGACTTTATTGTGGGATTAGAGGCACAATGGAAGTTGACGCACTTATTGGCCCGAGGCTTCGACCAACCCACTAGTCGTAACTTCACTCATCCGGCCATAGGGTCCATTACCTCCGTATGCACCGTGGGATGTGTCACCACGGAGATTCTTCTATTCCTCCCGATGCCGGCCGAGTCCGACTTCGTTCCCTTTTGCCCAAGGGAGGAATCCTATTTTCTAGACATGATAGTCGTCCCACCGATCACTATGTATGACGGTGATTATGAATTCTTAACTTGGGATCGAGTCATGGGGGAACCCACTTCATGGGGTCATACCTTCTTCGACCCTTTTGACCCCTTCACTAGTGAACCTCTCTAGCTTTCATACTCACTCCACTTCTTCCGCGGAGTTCACTATCCCACCTTTTCCACTCGGGCCAAGCAACCTCTACATAGCCATAAGTCCGAACCATCATTTGGGGATAATGAAGACTTTGGCTTCCCCGGCCCACCTAAGCCCATCCTCTATACACCCACACCCGTCTCTTCCACACCCGGCTCTCCTAGCCCTCTCAAGTCTCCCAAATCCAAAGGGCCGTCCATGCATGACTGGGTCATACTTGGACGTTTAGGTGTTCCCCATGCCACCCATCTCTGGTTACATAACATGCATGCATGGCACACGTTCGGGTGTCCTGGTCCGTCGTCACCCATGTATGGGTCGGACTAACAATAGGTTTGTCTAGAGTCATGCATGAGTCAATTTTTTTGTTTGTGTGGTTTGTGGTTTGTTAGGAGTCTGCATGTGTCTTGTGCGAGCTCATTGATGTCAGTCCCTTAAGAGGCGAGTGGACTCGCTCGATGAGTATGGGATCAGTTCTACATTTATGTCCCGGATCTAGTCACCTACAGGGACCCAGCGGTGATTCCTAGTGAGTCTTCGAGCCGCCTCCTCCCATTTGAGAGTGCCCCACCCGGAGTGTCCACCTCTAGTCTCGTTCCCACAGCAGCTTGTGCATATCGAGTATATACAGGATGAGCAGGTGTCGATTACTTGCAGTGGAGCATACTTCGCGCTTCCAGGTTCGGTGACGGATCCGCCGACGTCACGAGCAGCCGCACCCCTTACTCGACGGGGTCGAGTTCCTCCCACCCGGGAGAGTTGATGGGAATCGACGTCGAGCACTGACTTTTATTTTTGCACTTGTGTCCTTTTAGTTTATTTTTATATCCTTGGGAAAGTATATGTGCAGTTCTAAGGCTTTATAAGCCAATGTGTCATTCCCTTGGATTGTTTGGGTTTTTGTACAAAATGTCAGTAGGTCCAGCAAGGGGGGCCCTCACTCCTTTCCCATTGGTCTACCTAAGTCATAGGGGTCCATGTGGGGCTGGTCAAAGTCCTAGGTGGGCTTCTAGATTGTTTGACATTCAAAGGGGACAAAGGGGTTTAAAAGTCCAAGATGCCTTCCTTCCTTTCAAAGGAGTGTCCCCTCCATATGTAATTTATTTATTTTGGGTTTTTGACCACATGGGGGAAGAAAATGGCCTCTTTCTCACGAAATTCTTTGCCCCCCACCCCTTGCCATTCTCTATATAACCCTATGTATAGTGTCATTAGAGATTTAATGAAGAAATTATGTGAAAATTACTTGAAGCAAGAAGGGTGTGCCCTCTCTCCTCTCTCCCTCTGGTTCCTCCTTCCTCCCCTCTATATTTCAGGGTTGAGAACCCTTCTACCTTAGCCCCTCCACCTCTGATTTCTATCTCTAGTGCCGCCGCTGCCGTTCGTGCCGCCATCGAGCCGCCGCGAAGCCGCTTCCGAAGTACTGTCCAAGGTTCTGTTCTACTGGACAGAGGTTCACTACGAGATTTTTAACTCCCCACTCCAACATCATCTGGAGTTGAGATTTTCAGAGTTGGTTCCTCTCTTGATTCCCAACCTCCAGTAAAAAAATCACGCCATTCAGAGTTTTTTTTATAATTTTATATTTTCGTGTCTTTCTGTCTTCCTGATCTGTCCCTTTTCAAATCTGTATAGTAGAAGCTTAGTTCTTCCACCTCTCGACCCCCCTTTTGATTTGTTTTGGAACTCCCACATTTATTGGAGGTTTTGTCTATCATTCTTACTCTCCGCAAATTTTCTTTGAGTTTCTAAAGCCATCTACATATTTTTAAAAATTCGGTCTTTCTCCCAAAATCTGTTCAGTCCCTGCTGTCCACATCCGACCCCCAATCAGTGTAAAATCCACAAACAATAGCAATCTGCACCAAACTTTTCATAATATATATCCTCATTTTCATCTCTTCGGCCTCTACAACTTTCATGAAGAGCTCAAAGGCTGAATCGAAGGTCTATATCGCGATCAATGCCAACTCTCAGGAAAACTCAAATCTGCCCTGAGTTTTTAGATCCTGTGAGCCAGCAGC
Organism: Amorphophallus konjac; assembly: GCA_022559845.1. Taxonomy (NCBI): domain Eukaryota; kingdom Viridiplantae; phylum Streptophyta; class Magnoliopsida; order Alismatales; family Araceae; genus Amorphophallus; species Amorphophallus konjac. Next base: position 150,640,765 of record CM040118.1, read on the forward strand.
TTGAAAATTCGATAAAGGCCATCAACGTGAAATTCAAATTTCTTTCTCTGGCCATAGATTGAAGGACTTCAAGTCAGCTTTCCATCGGTACCTCTGGTGCATCGATCCTATGTCAGGAGTGACCACAGCAGCAGATCTCACCGGGTCACGCGCTGCAAAATAGAACTGCAGATCCGTGGCCAGCAACTCCGGCGAGTGGAGATCGGAGCCGCCCGGCCTCCGGCCGGTGAACCAGCACACCGCCGTCCCAGGGAGCGCCCTTCCAGGCGTCCCCACCGCAGTGGTGCCACCCCGGTCCCACACGGCTCCTTGGACCAGCACGTGGGCCCCACGGTCATGAGTACGTGTGCTGCCGAAGCTACGCAAGAAGCTGCCCGTCAACCCGAACCCGCTACTCCCGGGTCCCGCTGTGTCACCCTTTACCTCCCTGCGTGGAGTGGGCATTCATATTTGCTGTAATACTTGTGCAATAATTATTCCGGGAGTACAAGATCGGCGGGATCGTCTTCCCCACGCCAGGCGCGTGGAGGTATCGTATTCGCTTCTTTACCCGGCACTTGTTTTATTCGTATATGCTTTATATGCCGCTGTTAGAGAGCATGTGTTAGGGCCGTTAGCTCGATATCTTTTTATATCACCGTTGCTGCGAGAGAGAGCGAGACCCGTCCCGTGATTCGATCCGGGCACGAATTTGTGAGTTGACCACCCTAGCTCTTTGCCGGTTTCTCAACCGTGCACGTCCGTACGCTTCCCTCGTTAGGGAAGATCGCGAGCTTGCTTAGAGTCCGAGGATCGCATATCCATTTGGAGTCGAGTCGCGTGTCCGTCCCACATCAGTGACTTCTTCCAACATTGAGGGCTACCTCGCTCGAGTGCTATCGCCGATAGGTAAGGAGTTCGGGAACTTGGTCTTGCTTCTTGCAGAATAAGAACCTTCCTTCTCTTAGTCTGCTTTTTGTGGTTCAGACATGAGGCGAGTGGTTGAGGAGGAGGCACCATCGACCGATTTGGAGATCATCGATTTGGACGAGGCGCCGGCTCTTGACGATCTTCAAGCTTTAGAGGGCTCGTCCCGCGCCCGGGACAAGGGCAAGCGGGTGGCCCGAGATGACGTTTCCGAGCGCCGGGGGGTCAAGCGCAAGGATCCCGTGGCCAAGTTGTTGCGGTCTTCAATGCATCCTCAGTCTGTTGAGAAGAAGTGGGCGAGGAAGGGGGAGGTCATCCGTCCGTCCAGAGGAGATTCCCTGCCGGCTCTCCCCTCTACTGAACAAGAGGGGGCCGATGAAGGAGGGATCACCGTCGATGCTGAGGCACCGAACGTAGCTGAGGGGCCGCCAGACGAGGGGGTCCGGTTTGAGCCGGTTGAGGCTGGAGAGTCGCAGGGGGAGGCGACTCGATCTTGGCTGACCGAAACAGGGGAGGTACGCGGTGGGGCCGCTCATGCCGAGCCAACCGGTGGAGCCCCCTGGGACGGGATTGCCGGAAGGAGATGCCCCGATCCTGGCCGCTCCGGTGAGAGCTTCCCCTCCCTCTACCAGCACCTTCAGTGTCCGGGCTCCTCTATACCAGGCAAGCCATTCCTTAGCTTCTCGAGACTTGCGGGAAAAAGTCCGGAAGGGTCCCCCCTCTTCACCGTTTGAGCAGATTATGGAGGGAGGGCTGGTCTTGGCCCAGTTGGGGGCTGAAGCAGTGGACGCATACACTCTGGTGGAGTCCGAGCGGGAGACTCTCTCGTGGACCCCCGGTGCGCTTGATCGGAAGGTCGAGCATCTGACCCTCGATCTTGGGGACCTTCACCAGGAGATGGCCCCGCTCCGAGCGCTGGCACAGTCGAGCCAAGCGGAGGCTCGGTCTTTGGCGGAGCAGTTGGCCCAGGCTCGTCGCATGGTCGACCGAAAGAGTGAGCTACTGGAGTCGGAGCGTAGAAACCAGGTCGAGCGCGACCACCAATGGAGGGTCGAGCGAGAGGCTGTCCGAGTTTGGGCGGCCGAGGATTCGCAGACCGAGGCCGAGCGAAGGCTGTCCGAGGCCGAGAGAAGGTTGTCCGAGTCCGAGCAGCGGATAGCTGAGCTCGAGAGGAAGGCGGAGCTGGCTGGGAAGGAAGCACTTGAGCAACATAAGTGTTCAGAGGCTTACCAGGCATCTATGCAACATGCGGCCTTTCCCTACTACGAGTCAGGCTATCGACGGGGACTCCAGAAGGGCTTCTCTCAAGGCTATGATCGGGCCGTCATGGAGGCAGAGGCCCAGTCGTCTACGCTCATTTTTCCTTCCGGTCAGTGCTATGACTCGGATTGGGGCTCCACTGACTCTTCCCACTACACATCGAGTGAAGAGGTGAGTTCGGCCCCGTTCGAGCGACCGCCAACTCCAGCATCCTCGGGAGGGCACACGGTCGAGATAGTTCCCACACAGGTGCGGTCAGTGTCTTGGTCGGCCGTCGTCGAGAACACTGGGGGCAGATCGTCTGGTGTCGAAGAAGCCTTGTCTGTCGAGCTTGGAGATGAGCCCGATGCCTGATGTAATAGCTCTTTTCTTTTTTTTCATTCTTTTTCGTCTGTAGTCGAGTAAGGCTTTTTTGGAAACTAGAATAGCGACAGTATTGAATGCTGAATTGACTGTTTCTTACCACTTTTGGTGTGATTTGACTACCGTATCTGCAGTCGTTTGAAGAAGGCGCCGATTTTCTATAGATCTTGCGCGCATCGATCTGTCAAATAACTAACATGGCGCTGGCACCTTTCCATTTTTCCATACCGGCCTTAATTACTTGCCGCTTCGCGCGTCCCGCTGGGGGAATATCGAGAAATGAGGTAACCAGCCCAGGGAAAGCCTTGGTAGCGTGTTTTGTAAGGGGAGAGTCATTTAAGGCGATCAGCTCCCCCTTCGGCCTATAAAAGGTCCGAGGGGCGTCTCCTTTTCCTTTGATCGCTTAAGGTCGTTCCTGGCGATTTTTCCCTTCCGCGAAGCATTGTGCTGTTAGTCTTAGCGGGGCATGGTAGGCGTTTCAGAAGATGATGATGCAGATGGTGGTAGGAGGGAAGCTCCTATTGTTTCAGTCTGGAAGAGAGTTCATCAGTCGGAGGTCAATCAGGGGGAAGGTTCATGCCAGAGCATGTCGCCTTCCTGTCCCTGTCCTGCCGACGCTCTTCTGAGGGAGAATGAAGCTCGTCCAGCTTCATTCTTTCACTGTTGCCCCCGCCCCTCCTTCCACCGTCGATCCCGTTGCCTAGAGAGGGAGCTCTCTCAAGATTCCTCGCCTTTCGGGTCGACCTCTTTTTCTTTTTTGTTGTCCTTCCAATCCCTTTGGCACCTTTCAATCCCTTTGGCCCCTTTTCATAAGATGATGATGCAGATAGCGGTAGGAGGGAAGCTCCTGTTGTTTCAGTCTGGAAGAGGGTTCGTCAGTCGGAGGTCAATCAGGGGGAAGGTTCATGCCAGAGCATGTCGCCTTCATGTCCCTGTCCTGCCGACGCTCTTCTGAGGGAGAATGAAGCTCGTCCAGCTTCATTCTTTCACTGTCGCCCCCGCCCCTCCTTCCACCATCGATCCCATTGCCTAGGGAGGGAGCTCTCTCAAGATTCCTCGCCTTTCGGGTCAACCTCTTTTTCTTTTTTGTTGTCCTTCTAATCCCTTTGGCACCTTTCCTCCGAGCCTTCTCAAACCAACGAAGCCGGCGATCCCTTATCCGAGCCAGTTTCTACACGAGGCAGAGTCAGTGGCTGGACGTGGGAGCGCCTACTGGGTCGGCCGAGTGTTCTGCTCGCGTTATAGTACCAGAAGATGTAATTTTTTGTACATGTATACTGTACTGGCTACGGCCTTCTTGATGTACCTCAAAGTTTAATAAGAAGAGAAGAATGGTGATTATTCTATTTCGCTTACATGTGTATGCTCATCAAATGTTCAAAAGTAGAACTTGCGAAGATTTGTCGCGTTCCACGTCCGAGGGACGGGTGTTCCTTCCATGGTGGACAATCGGTATGCTCCTTTCCCGAGCTTCTCGACCACTCGGTAGGGACCTTCCCATGTAGGGGACAGCTTCCCCGCCGCCTCTAGTGGTCGAGATGCTTCGACCTTCCTCAGGACGAAGTCTCCTGACTGGAAGTGTTTGTCTCGGACTCTGCTGTTGTAGTATCGAGTGATGCACTGTTGGTATTCCGTTGCTCGGATCCTTGCACTCTCTCGGATCTCGTCTGCTAAGTCGAGGTTCTCTCGCAGTTTCTGCTCATTTACCTCGGGCTTGAAGTGGACGACGTGGAGAGAGGGATTGCTGACCTCCAAAGGAATCACGGCTTTAGTGCCATACACCAGCTGAAAGGGTCTTTCACCAGTAGCCGTTCTCGGAGTAGTTCAGTGCGACCATAGTACGCTGCAATTCCTCGAGCCAGCTTCCCTTGGCTTTGCCAAGCCTGGTTTTGATGCCTTTTAAGATAGTCTTATTGGCATTTTCGACCAATCCGTTAGCCTAAGGTTTGGCTACCGAAGTGAAGTGGTTGCGAATGTTTAGGTCGGCACATTTGTCTCTGAAATAATGAGAATCAAACTGCCGACTGTTATCGCTCATGATCACTCGGGGGACACCATAGCGACATATGATCGATTTTCAAACAAAACTCCATACGACCGATTCGGTGATCCTGGTGGTGGCTTCGGCCTCGATCTATTTGGTGAAATAGTCGATGGTGACGATGACGAACTTCTTCTGAGCTTGAGCGGTAGGGAACGGCCCCAAAATGTCGATCCCCCGCCGAGCGAAAGGGTATGGCTCGGCAAGGGTGATGAGCTCCGTAGCGGGCTGATGGATCAGGTGGTTGAAGCGCTGACATCGATCGCACTTCTGTACGTAGGTCGAGCAGTCGCGCTGGAGAGTGGGCCACCAGTAACCCTACCGTAGCAAGATCCTAGCGAGTGATGTTCCTCCTTGGTGCGCTCCGCAGATGCCTTCATGTACTTCATGAATCGCTCGGCTAGCTTCGTCGGCGCTGATGCACTTGAGGAGAGGATCGAAGAATGATCTGCGGTACAAGGCATCGTCCAGCATGACGAAACACTGAGATTGGTACTTGAGCTTCAGAGCCTCCCGAGGGTCGGTGGGCTCTTGAGAATCCCGGAGCCAAGATATGTAGGGGGTCCGCCAGTCGCTTAAGGGTGCCGGGTCAATAGTCAAAAGCTCGGATTCGATGCTCGGTTGCCCGAGCTCTTCGAGGAAGATCGATCGTGTACTAGCGGGGTCGAGCGAGGAGGCCAGTCGAGAGAGGGCGTCCGCTCGGGAGTTTTCCTCCCGGGCTATTCGGACTACCTCAAAGCTCTCGAAGAGTTGGGCCATCCTCTTGACCGCCTGGAGGTACTTGACCATTTGTCCTTCCTGAGCTTCGTATTCACCATTGACCTAGCTAGCGACCAATTGGGAGTCAGTGTGGATCCTGACTCGTTTAGCCCCCAGTCGTCAAGCCATCCTGGCTCCCGAGATAATGACTTCATACTCGGAGGCGTTGTTGGACGCCTGGAAGTTGAACTTCAGGGCGTACCGCAGCTCCGCTCCTTCGGGGGACTTGAGGAGAATACCGGCGTCGTTTCCTGTTGAATTGGAGGACCCATCGACGAATAGATCCCAGGTAGGCCCGGACGCTGGTGGAAGTGCTTCTTCAATCGGGACCGTGCTTTTAGCGTTGAAGTCCGCGAGAGCCTGTCCTTTAATAGCCGAGCGGGGGCGATACGAAATATCGTAGGCCCCGAGCATGATGGCCCATTTGACGAGGCGTCCTGAGGCTTTAGGGTGAAAGAGAATCTTCTTCAGGGGTTCGCCGGTCAATACGACGATGGAGTGCCCTTGGAAGTAGGGTCGGAGGCACTTGGCCGAGGTAACCAACGCTAGCACGAGTTTCTCGGTTGTGGGGGACCTTCTTTTGGCCTCATTAAGCACCTTGCTGGCATAGTAAATTGGTCTCTCAACTCATGCGTCATTCCTGACCAGGACCGAGCTTACAGTAGAAGGGGTCGCTAAGAGGTAGAGGTGTAGAGCTTCGCCTAGGACTGGTTTGGACAGCACCGGGGGCGAGGCCAAGAATTCCTTGAGTTCAGCGAACGCCTTCTGACATTCCTCATCCCAGGCGAACGTAGATGATGCCATTTTGGGTCCCCTCAACAGTTTGAAGAAGGGTAAGCATTGTTCGATCGCCCGAGATAGGAAACGGTTGAGTGCAGCAATGCGCCCCGTTCGGCGTTGGACGTCCTTGATGCAAGTAGGTGGCCTCATGTCCAAGATGGCCTGGACCTTGTCGGGGTTGGCCTTAATTCCATGCTGAGTGACCAGGAAGCCTAGGAACTTCCCGGATTTGACTCTGAAGGCGCACTTGGCGGGGTTGAGCTTCATGTTACACTTCAAGAGGGTGTCGAAGGTCTCGGCTAAGTTGGCGAGGTGGTCTTTGGCCTTCGATGTTTTGATGAGTATATCATCAATATAGGCCTTGACGTTCCGACCGAGCTATCCTTCAAAAATGTGGTTGATCAGTCTCTGATATGTTGCTCCAGCGTTCTTTAACCCGAACAGCATCCGGGTGTAGCAGTGTACGCCGAAGTCGATGATGAAGGTGGTCTTCTCGATGTCCTCCGGGTCCATCCTGATCTGATGGTAGCCGGAGTAGGCGTCCAGGAAGCTGAGCAGCTCGTTGCTAGAGGTTGAATCGACCAGTTGATCGATGCTCGGCAACGGGTAGCAATCCTTCGGGGTAGCCTAGTTGAGGTCAGTGAAATCCACGCACATCCGTCATTTCCCAGAAGCTTTTGGTACCAGGACGACGTTGGCAAGCCATGTAGGGTACAGAACCGGACGAAAGAGGCCAGTCTTTTGCCCCTTGATGACTTGCACTTTGACGACCGCTTGCTTCTCTAGGGCGTGCTTTCTCCTGCGTTGTTGTACTGGCTTTGCTGTCGGGTCGAGGTTGAGCTTGTGCATCACCACGTCTCCCGGGATCCCGGGAAGATGCTCATCAGACCATGCAAAGACTCGGATGTACTGTGCAAGGAAATCTTTATATTTTTCTTGTTCCTCAAGTGGGAGCTCGGCTCAATCTTTACTCCTAGGGTCGGGTCACCGTTAAGGAAGACCGTTAGCAACTCACCGCCAGGCTCAGATGTTGCGGGTCCCTCCTGTAGACATGCCAAAATCAATGCTATGTTGAGTAAATTTCATGTCACCACGTGATGCCCCAAAGTGGACTTCAATATTGACTTAATATGAAAATTTTCTATTTATTTGATCTTTTTCCATGATAATTTTAATTAACGCCTGAAGGAGGGGCGTCATTTAACTGACGACGAAAGGGGTGTCGGGACTTAATTAATGAACGACTACGCACGCAGGCGTTATTTCCTGATTTTTACGAATCCTAATCAAAATAAAATTTAAAGAATTGACGTCAGTATCAAGGGCGTTTATTATTTGACGTCACTTCGCGAAGACGTCATTTCTCATTTTTAAATTTGGAAAGTCAATTATTTCTATAATTAAATCCATGAATTAACGACTACATGGATGTCATCATTTCAAATAACGAACTTCTCAATGTCGTCATTTTTAGTTCCATCTCCGTTTCACCTGCTACCTTCCCGTGGTGATTCTTTCCTTGTTTAAACATATGTGTTCAATTGGGAAGGGAGATCCTTGCTGGAGAATCGATGTCCTTGTTTTAATCCTATTGAAATAAGGAATTTTGGCCTATAAATACCCCTTGGTTCCTCACGCGCGCGAGAGTTAAAAAAGAAGAAAAGTGAAGAAGAACACACAGGGAGCTTTTACATACATAGTGCCTGTGGAGAGAAGAGAGTTTTCTTGTTTTACAGGTTTTTCATCAAGTGTTCTTCCTCCACGCCGATAGTTCTTTCTCCCACGGCGACGTCTTCCTCCACGGGCAGTGTTTCTTCATCCTGCACGTTCTTCCACCCCTGTTGCAGCCAAGGTGCTACAGCTGAAGCTTTTCCTCCCGTTACTACTGCACACACAGCAGAAGGGCCCCTCCTTCTTTAGCTTTTGTTTGATTGTAATTATCATATCATCACACGCGCACCCATCTCTCTAGTTATTCTACTGGAGATATTTTCACCATACATCTGTTTGCATCATATTATAGCATATCATATTCCCCACCTTGTTACTCCTCTTAGGGGTTTAAAACCAAAACACACAAGGTGTGTTCATGCCTGTGTTGCTTGATTCTATATTTCTAGAGCATTGGTACTACACACCTTTTGGCTAATCCATATATTTGTTTGTTTTGCTTATTTTTGCAAGGGTAATCAAATTAAAAACCCCCTTCATCGGTCGACCGGTAGAAGGAGGAAGGAAGGACTTGCAATCTCACCCGCTTTCACACAAGGTATATGCGATCACTCCTTTGTTATTTTGAGGTAACCCCTCTAGTAATCACCCTCCTTAGAGTATCTCGTGCAAACCCTTTTTCCTTATTTCCCACTATTTTAGCATTATCCTTTTAAATCTTTTTCTTCTTTTAAAAATGTCTATGTGACACGTTTACAAATAGGCGATCAGGGTGGGACCCTTTATGTTTCTATTTTGATTACCCCTCTCTTTGGCACCCACGTGTGCCCCTCCCTTTGGCACCCTCGCGTGCCCCTCCTTTGGCACCCACGTGTGCCCCTCCTTGGTGCTCCACGTAGCACACTCCCCTTGTGCATCACGTGCACATCCCCCATTGGATTAGCCAATTTTTGAACTGTCCATAGCGTTTTTAGAAAGAAAATTTCATTTCTGTTAGTATATCAGTCCTCTCGGTTCTCTGGAACTGAGTGGCGACTGCCCTGCAGCCGCCATTTTCATATTCAGTGACCGCGCACTGAGGCGCTATTTTCATTTATTGTTCGGCATTTTTATCATTTTCATAATCAACGCCTTTCACAGAGGCGTCATTTCTTCATTCAACGCCTCACCCCAAGGCATCAGTCTTGTGATTGCTGGTGATTTTCTTCATTATTTCTGGTTACTGTTTACTGCGTTTTGACGCCTCTCTAGAGAGGCGTTACTTATGAATTCAACGCCTAACTCCAAGGCGTCATTTCAATTATCATTGCTTTTATTCATACTTCGAGCACTGCTCACTAGTATCTGACGCCCCTACAAAGAGGCGTTATTCACAGATACAGCGCCTCACTCCAAGGCGCTATTTCATTTTGATTGGTCTCTGTTTGCACTATTTACGGTGATTAGCGACCCATACCCAGTCGTTGTTTATTGATACCGCGACCCTTCTCAGGTCGTCATTTTTGTTCTGTGCCCACAGAACCTTGCTTACTGCTGTTACCTTCATCCGTTGGTTGCATTTATTGTTTGCTTGATTATTACTACTTGATCTGCCTGCATTAGTGTGCATTCTAGGGCATTTGGTTGAGAGACCTCCTCTCTCTACATTTCTAGGATCCCACACCCCTTTCTTGGAATTGGAAGGACCCTCCATTGAGCATTCCGTCTCTTTGGACTGGAAATTCCTTTTCTAAGGCCTCCGTAAGTCCCCGCACCCGTGGATTCCCTCACTGACATCGGGCCGGTTGTACCATTTGAAGCGCCCGGAGTTTAGTTAACCCATACGTTGGTGAGGAGAGAGAAAGAACTTAGTCAACCCGGAGATTACACCCAAACTCTCAACTAAGACCCACATTGAAGAGAGAGAATTGATTACACCATTAAAACCCATTTTAATCTCAAGAAAAACCTTAAAACCTTGGGTTCATTACAACTTGTGTGTACAACTTGTTTGATTGGGTGGTTATCTCTTGCTTTCACTTGTTGATTAGAAATATATTTCTCTCCTTAAACATGAAACTCCGTTCAGGTAAAATCATCAACATGGCCAACTACGGGTACTCCTATGATGGTTATGAGGAGGGTCAATTTGACCCATCTTATGAGGTTCCCCCTCAGGATTCTATCTATTATGAAGGGAACCATGCTCCCTCTCCCACTCATTACCCTCAAGTTCACATGGTTGACATCACTTCTCAGGAGGTTGAGCCTTCTTCCCAAGTTCAACCTAACACCCAAAATATCTATGGGGATGTCTCCCCTTCCTTTAATTTCAATGATTTCCTCAAGTTCTATCTCAGCTAGATGATTCTCAACGTCAAGCGATCTAGGCCGCTTTAAAAGGGAAGTATGTCCCATCATCCTCCAATCCTCCTCAGGACGCGGGTGGCCCTTCTTTTAACACCCCCAACGACCAGGCGGTCGCACATAGGGTGCCTTCGCCCCCACCAACTCCCATTATGGCTACGCCGGCTCAACCGGCAAGTCACTCAGTTGCTAGGCCCCAACAACCTCTGGTTCCTCAATTCCTAAGGAGGCCTATGCCAAATCCACACTCTTCTAATTTGGCCCCAGTCGAGTCCGACACCAACACCATACTCCTCCAGAAAATTGCTAGCATGGAGGAACAACTGAAGAAGGTCACGGCACCAAAGACCGCTCCAGAAGTTACTCTTCCTACTCTGCCAGTTTTTCATCTGCTTCCATCTGAGATGCCCAACTTTTGGTGATATAGTGGAATGGGCAATCCGTTCATCCATTTAAAAGACTTCATGTATGAGGCATCGTTCTGGCAGGATAACAAGACTTCCCTAGCCTATCTTTTTAGGCGATCATTAGATGGTCCGGCACTTGAGTGGTTCTACTCTTTGGAGCCAGCTGATGTCGGCGACTTTGATGTGGTTCAGCGGAAATTCTTGCAGAAATACAAGGACCGTGTGGGTCCATCTTTGTCAGTTACAGATTTAGTTGCTGAAAAGATGAAGTCCGATGAGGACTTCATAGTGTTCACCGATAGATGGAGGGCCATGGCCGAGAGATTGAAAGACACACTGTCAGAAACGGAGCAGGTGAAGATGATTATATCAAACTCCACTCCGCAGTTCCGCCACATTTTAGCCATGAACAAGTTAAGCACAATGGAAGAGCTCTATGAGAGAGCGAGATACATACAAACTCAAATGAAAGACTCGCCCATCATGGGCATGTTCGAGCAAAGATCGAAAGTAATGAGGAAAAATGTTAATGCTGGCAATACTGGTGGAACCACCGAGGGCACCGTCACTAACGAACAGGTGGGCACATTTGGCAATTCCACACCCTTTCGCCACCCACTAAACCAAAGGCCGCCACCACAACAGCCTGCCTTCCAAAATCAAGTCCACCAACCAATTAATAATCCTCCTCAGACATTCCAGCCTCCTTCTCCTCAACAACAACAACAACTACATTTTATGCCTCTGATGTGACACAACCTCGGACTTAGTCAAACAAGCACATCTAAGCATCCAAATGGGCCTTAATGGGCCACCGCTCTCTTCGTTGCACTCTATTCCCGGGGTGACTATGTGATACCAAGGGTGACTTATGGGAATGGACCCTTGCTGGTAGAGGGCCAGCAAGGTCAAGAATTGATTCCCCAAGGTTGGTTGCCCAATTCGATTGGGGCCGACAAAGTGCACTCGGGCACCGGGTCACACTAACCCACGGCGATCACTCTAAGTCATGGACTTGAGGATCGGGCGCTCCTCACGAATTCAGCGGTGCATGAATCAAATATTGAGAGAGCTACACTAGGTGAGCAAGGAAGAGACACTTACTCGACCGGTTTGAAGAAACCGGTCCCGGTCGGAGACGAGGGCGAGCGGGGAGGCGGTGGTTCCCCACACGCCGTGGCGGTGTCGCTTGACCTGCCAAACCACTTACAAAACTACTCCTCTCGCAGGAGGGGGGATCTTGGGGTAGGGGTTAATATGATACATTCAAACACTACCACCACGCAGGGTGGGGCCTTCAGCCGGCCAAGCGGGGAGGGGTTGGTGGACCGAAACGAAGAGAAATGAGAACTAGGGAAGTTGCAGCTTCAATCTGGAATTCTGGACAGGGGGTCGCTGTGATGGCTATGCCGGGCTTGTCCGGACTCAAAATTGATCGAAACCAGCTCCTGAAGCTTCCTGACTGGAAGAGGTGGACTCCAGAATTTTTGGGGAAGCTCAGACGGTCGGAGGTGGCTGCACCAGCAACAGGAAGTAGCCTCCTCTGTCTGGCCGCAGGTACTGTCTGGACTGTAACAGCAAGTTGCAGAAGTGACTGAGCGCCCTCCCGAGCTCCAATCAGCACGAAACCAGCGGCATCATCTTCGTGGTCGAGGTAGCTTTCAGCAGGAGGTGACGGAGATGCATTCAGAGGTCGAGGATGGCCGGGGCACCCAGAAGAGTGGGCACTGGTCGGAGTAGACAGCAGAAAACAGAACTAGATAGATCGGGGGAGAAAATTCGTAACTTCTTCCTCCGGCGGCCGAACGGGGTTCTGTTTCTTGATCTTGAAAGATGACCGGTAGAGGAAGAACTTTGATGAAGGGGCTTCAGCCTGAATCCGCTGGGGTTTGTCGTGGCAGAAGGATCTTCCACGCTCTGGTCCAGGATGAAGACCTCTCTGCGCACTGTTGGGAGAATGGCTCTATCTGGCAGCTCCGAGCTCCGATCGTGTTGATTCCACCTCGCCTGCGAAGTATACTGGAAGGCCTTTCCAGAAAGGTAGGCCACGCCTTCTGAAGAACTAGGATGAATCCGTGGTTGACGCTGCAACAAGGGCTGTTCTGCAGATCTGCACAGCTCCAACCTACTAGAAGAAATGAGAGGGAGATATGGCTTCTTTGGTGGAGGGAAATGGTAGGAATGACCTAAGGGAGAGTGGGGGCTCTTGTGGGGTGGAGAAGGGAGCTAATGGTGATGGGGAATGAGGTGGAGAATGGCTGGAAGCAAGTGCTAGCAGGTGGAGGAGGAAGAGCTACAAATTTGGGGAAGGGGGGGTGAGAGGAGAAGGTGAGGGGGCACAAGTGAGTGGAGGGAAGGGTGGATTTCAAATTCAAAAGGTCTTGGAAGGTGGGTGATTATGTTGGGAAGTGGAGTGCTTGCATTGGAATGGGGTAGATTTGGTTGGAAGGTGGAGGAAGGTGTTGGAATGGGGAGACTTCTACCTAGGAACTAGGGAGTGGAGTAATGGAGGCCATGGGGAAGTGGAGGGCATTAAAGGAGGTGGTTGGAGGTTGGAAGTGGATGGGAGGAGGGAGGAGAGAGAAGGAAATTCGGATTTGGGGTTGGAGGAGAGAGAAAGAGGGGTGAAATAGAGAGATTAAGAGGGGAATGGGTGGGGAATCTCTCCCCTAGGGTCTCTCACCCAAAAACTAGAGGAATCACTCCAATTTGAACTCAAATGGCAAGTTTAACTCAAAAGGATGTAATCATTCATTAACTTCAAATGAGGGGAGTGGGGTCCTATATATAGGCAACCCACTCTTTACAATAAGTCCCTGACAAAATAAACAACTACAAATAACCAAGGGGGTTGGGAGTGCTAATGGGCCTAGTCCAACGAATGGGGCCCAATAGCTTACATTAGACATCATGATGATACCAAACATAGGAAAATAAGTGCTAGACTTAGGGAAATGACTCAAATAAAATGGAAATACATCAAAAATGACTCAAAGGAAAACTACAAAATGGATAAGGGGCCTTAATAGAGTGAGGCCCAAACTCAACTAGCTCCCGAATGTGAAGAAGTGGACCCGAGCCAAAGGGAGTCGTGGGTGATGCCTCCATCAACCTCAAAATCAACCTCCACAATACCACCAAGTGCCCCCGCCAGCCAATTATTCACAACAACAACTGCAACAACCGAGAAGACCACTGGGTCCTAGAAGGGCCCAATACCCCCCATTACCCGAAAGTCTACCCGATATCTCAACGCCCTCATGGCCGCCAATGCGCTCACTCTGCCTATGGAAAGAACGGTGTGGCCGCAAAATGTAGACACCTCTCGGTATTGCGTCTTTCATCGATAGCCGGGGCACAATATTGATCACTGTTTTCACTTCAAAGATTATATATATGACATGAATGATCAGGGTGGTATTGACTGAGATGAGATGATGCGATTTATTGTCACTCTAAAGGCACGAAGGCCTTCTCGGCAACAACAGGCTCAGCAGCCTACTCAGCAACAAGCAGTACCTCCTCCTCAACAGCAGTAAGCTCCTGCGCCACAATCGGATATGGGGATTGTCCACAATCCACTGCCGGAGCATCCACCAAATCAGCAAGTAAACCATGTCACCTCCTTCCATGAAGTGGAGAGGGGACAAGGCTGGCACCAAGAGAACGCCTCTGTCGGGGCACTAAACCAAGAGCAAATCCAACCACCGCGTCTGCTAAGGACGCCTTATTCAATGCCTTCCCCCCAACCGTCTCATCCCCTCTTACGCACCACCAGCCAAATGCCTTCTACTACTACCACTATTAATCTCTCGCCAGCTAGGCCTCTCCTCATCCGACCGTACCACCACCTTCCGCACCACAACAACATCTTCCCACCACGAACCCGTTGCCATCCAGGCCACTCCTCATTCGCCCCTCACCATCACTTAACTCCCCCACTACTATTATTACTCCCCTGCCTCCCACAAATCCTTCATTTTTGCCCAGGCCTCTCCTTATTTGGTCTACACCTCCTACAGTCGTTCAGGCACCTCCTACCCCTCCTACCATTTCTTCGCCAGTCACTATTGTTCCCCAACCAACGAGGCCCCTCATAAGGGTTCCACCTTTGATCACTCCTCCAGCATTCACTAACCCCAACACCCCATCTTCTTCTTTATCCACTAACCCTCCACCTACCCATAACCCGAAAGAGGCGCGATCATCGCGAATCACGATGCTCCGCAGTGGACGGATGTTCCATTGTGTGTTTCCACATAGGGAGCTAGAGCCCACGCAGGAGCAAGAGGAGCAAGAGTCGGAACATGAATCCATACCGGGGATACACTATGATTTACTGAAGCACTTAGACAAGACCCCGGCGAGGATTTCCATTCTAGAACTAATAAAGAGATCCACTGTTCACCAGCAAGCTTTAAAAGCGTATCTCCAGAAGGTGATGGTCAACGAGGATATTCCGGCTGAACAAATCACATCAGTGTTAACTCCAACCAACAATCAACCGGCAATCACTTTTTATGAACATGAATTGGCTCCTTAGCCGGCCAGAAAGTATGCATTGTGTATTACTGTTGACATTAATAAGGTGGCCGTTAAGCAATGTTTAGTAGACACTGGAGCATCAATCAACGTTTTGCCACCAAGTACCCTCAAGATGTGCGGCATTCCATAAAGTCAAATCCGGCCATCCACCATTACTGTTACAGCCTATGATAATACTAAAAAGTCACCTCTGGGCATGATTACCTTGAAAGCGGGGCTGGGTCCAATCTCAATCACAGCAGATTTTCATGTTTTGGATATGGACCCAACATTCAATGGCATTTTGGGCCATCCTTACATCCAATAGCTTGATGCTGTGCCCTCCACCAACCACCAATGCATAAAATTTCCATATAAGGGGCGCATCATCAAAGTCACTAGCATGCCCATCTTGCCGGCGGATGACATACACTCTGCCACCTCGGTTCCCTCTATGTGGCCAGCTAACAGGCCTTTATTGTCAGTCTTGGATGTTACCGATCCGCGGTAAAACTTGGCAAGGTCGCCAGTTTCAACCCCTTCAACCGTTCCAATGTCGCCATTGCCGTCCAAAGGGAAAAAGAAGAAAAGCATGATGAACACGCCAGGATGGAACATTTTGATGAAAATGGGGTATAAAACTGGCAAAGGCTTGGGTGCTAATCTCCAATGCCGAGTCAAACCCGTCAGGCATCAGAAGTTGATTCCCCGAGGTGGCCTGGGGTACAAAGGGCCGAGCAAAGATGGGCCATGGGCTGTTATGACTTCCACTCTCAAGACAGATCGGCAGCCTCTTACATGGACCCTACAGACACATTTTATAAAAGGGGGTATTCAACATGACGAGCAAACCACATTGGTTACTTCCATGCTAGATTATCAAGATGTTCATGCTCGATAATTTGCTCCCCATCTGGCACCGCTAGTCACTTACAAGGCTCTGGAATCATTAAGAGCACTCAAGAGAAGAAAGATGGATGATCCGGAATGTGAGTGGTACATGTGGTTTGACATGGATGATATTGCTATATCTTTGAGCTGGTTGTTTATGCCTACTGATCCAGAATGGCCGCCATTGATTCATGAATTGATAGAAAAGCCAGTAGTGATTACAGACAAGAGGCAGATCTTAAGCAATTACACATACACAGGAGAGCCGGATGTGCCGTTCGAAGAAGGCTTCACCGTGGATAGGCTGTGGGCCGGCCTTTTCTCTCTCCATTCCATGCATCCATCACTTATCACCTTCTGGTGCTCCAAGCTATGTGTAATACCCCGATTATTTATTAAGTTTTATTGAGCTTTTATTAATTAAAAATTGAATTAAAATGAATTAATGTTTGAATTTTGAAATATTAATATTTAATTCATTAGAAAAGAGAACCTATAAAATTCGACTACCTTGGAAAAATCTGTAAAAATAGTAATTGGGTAAAAGATCATTTTTATAGCAATTTTGTCTTCTAGACTTGACCCAAATTAATTACGTAACCTTGTCTAATTGGAGGATTAATCCCGAATTTGACTTTCACCTAACCTTTACCTAATCGTAACTTAAAACGTGAAATTCGACCTTATTACTCAACCAAATGATCTGAAATTAAGGGAAAATGGAAGGCCACGAGGTAAGGAACATTTACCCTCAATCAATTTGAGGTAAACCTAGCCCTAAAACGTGCTGCCAACATAGTTTTGGTAAAGTCAAAGATTTCGGCGCCGTTTTTAACACGTAACTTGCAGCGTCGAATACTCCCAACTCCGAAGGATCCAGAAGCCCCATGACCTATAGAAATGTAGCTCTTCGACTCTAGTTTCATTTGGTTACTGTGGGGTACGTTGAAGTTACAGATCCAAGGAGTTCTTGCTCGATTAGTGGAGGTGGGTCGGCAGGCCGTCGGCTTCCTCTCTTCCTTCCTTGTTCCAACGATTGAGGTAGGAATTCTCAACCAAACTTCGATCATGAGTATAGAAAATTGTTCCTCTCATCGAGCTCTATCCATTGGTGGCAAAAGCCCCAATTTTCATTAGGTATCCATGGAGATATCAAGCTTTTTGTGAGGTGCTGTCAAGCTTGTTCTTTATTCTAGGGTTTCGAGTTCCCTCTTCAATTTGAGGTAGGATCTAACAACCAAATCCTAATTAACTTACATGAAGTAATCAGCATGTTGTTAGCTTTTATTCAACGTAGAAACCCCCAATTTTTATTGAGCATGCTTGGTGAATTTCGAATTTTTGTAGAAGCATGTCTAGAACATGATTCATATAGTATTCCTTTAAGCCAGAGCTTGATTGCGGGCTTATTTTGAGTCATGTAACCTGATATTCATGTAGCATATCATACATGGTTGGATTCATGATCGAGTTAGCTTTCTTTTGACACCAAAATCCCCAAATTTGGTTTTGTATATCGAGAGAATTTGACAATTTAGTGGAAGTATGTCCTGAACTAGGTCTCCTTGTGTTCTTCATAGAATAGGTTGTGATTCTGGTGAATTCTGATGAAATTCGTGTTTCCAAATTGTAGTTTTATGACCCTAATATGTCTAGCAAGATTCCTATAGCATGTGGTTTTAATTTCAACTCAATTGGACCTCATTTGGATGAGTTAATGGGTTTTCCGGAGGCAACTTACGTTGCTGTTCTTGCAGGGGTCGACCCCAGGGGTCGACCCATTTTCTGGGTGCCCTGGCAGGCCCGAGGGTCGACCCTTGGGGTCGACCCATTTGGCCCAGGCGTGAGGGTCGACCCCTGGGGTCGACCCATCCACTCCCTGCAAGGGGGTCGACCCCAGGGGTCGACCCATGCGCAGGAATGAAGGGGTCGACCCCAGGGGTCGACCCATCCTTCAGAATTTGATGGGGTCGACCCCAGGGGTCGACCCATTCAGCTGCCAGACCCCAATTTTTCAGGGGTCGACCCCAGGGGTTGACCCATACACCAAAAAACTAGTTTTCATCGTTTTTCAACCCGAGGATCGATCCGGATCATTAGGGGATCGACCTATTGAACTTAGACCAATTGAAAACTATACTTTTGAAGAACCAGTGACATGTTCTGGAAACTTTATGATTTTAATTTACATTGGTTCCTACTTGCAAACATAGTGTAAAAACATGCCGTTTACCATCTTCATTTCGACTCATACATTGGTTAAATAGAAACCCACATAATTAGTGGTTAATGGTGTAATTAAATCTCTGTTAATGCATTCTTTTTCCTTCCTGTACAAGCTTGTTCCTTTACCTTATCATCTTGAATCAGCTTTTGGCAATTGTCTTAATGCAAATGATAATGGATAATCTTTGACATATTAACTTGATAATTAGGATTAATATGTTGATTAGCTTGTTGGATAGCTGCTGTACTACAGTAGCGCAGCATGATTAACTCTTATTGTGATTTAGTTTTCAATCTTCTTGATGATTGTGCTTACCTTGAAATTCTGAAATGAATCTCCTTCCTACTTGAAATTGTTATTGCTACATAGTTCAAACCTTGAAAATTCTGGCCATAAATTGTGGAAGTCTAGATTCGTGGGATCTCTGATCCAAAGAAATCAATGCCTGGCAAATAATTAAGGGCTCGGTCTAGTCTTGGGAGGAGCGCCCGAACACTACGTGTACCCCCGGGGAGGTTATTGACTAGGTGTGGCATTTGGCACCAGTACTATGACATGGGTTAAATCTAGGACTGGCCACTCTACTACGTTTCACTTTCCACTCTTCACTGTTCTATACTCTACTTGTCGTTACTTTACTTGCTGCTACTTGGATGTGGAAATGAAACTACACACGTGCTTGACATGACTTGAATTATCTTGATATGGCCAACTCTTTATCGTTATCTCCTGTAGTAAATTCTTGTCTTTGTTATTCCTCTTAAGTATTACCATTCTGTTCCTTTATATTTCTTGACCTTGCGAGATCTTTAAATTTTGTTTCATTATATCATCATTACTCTTTTATTGCATTATCCTTTGTAGCATGATATTTTGAAAATGTAATTAAACTGCTAATCACTTATACCTATCTGTTATTTCCTACTGAGCGTTAGCTCATAGTTGTTGTTTCCCCCCTTTTCCAGGCTTTTCAGGTGACGCGCTTACTGATGGGGAAGGGCAGGAGTGATGTTTAGAGTGTATCAGTTAGTTGTGTTTAGAGTGTGTTGTGCTTCAGCTTTGTTATTGTGGTTTAGAGTTGTTATCCCAGTTGTATTGAGTTGATTTGAGGATTATGTACCAGTTATGTTTTGTTTAATGGTCAATAAGTTATTCCATTTCTTAGCATTTGTATATATTTAGATTAGTTCTCTCTCTTGCCAGCTCGTTTCTAACTGTACGTCCCGATATTCCGCGTCGGGGCGTGACAGTTTAGAATGGTATCAGAGCTATACCCCAGTCGGAAGTGTGGGAACTAAGTGCCATGCAGGGCAAAGTGCTACGCTATGGGAGCCACCTCTTGAGTCCATAATGGAGCAAAGTGCTACATAGTGGGAGCCACCTCTTGAGCCTATAGGGGCCACCTCTAGAGTCCTACCTGCCTGGGGGCTTGATTGCGTGATTGTGTGCTATATGTGCCCAGCGACGAGGACGTCGCCTATATAAGAGGGGTAGATTGTAACACCCTCAAATATAGCTAAGTTGTACTCTATATCATCGAGGCGCCTTTTCAAATATCGGCTCAGTTCTTGGAAAGAACTCCAAAGTTAAGCGTGCTTAATGGGGAGCAGTATTAGGATGGGTGACCTACCCGGGAAGTCCCCCATTCTGGAGTCGATCACCCTTAAAAATGGATAAAATCGTGAGGCCGGTAGGCCAAAGCAGACAATACCTCGACGGTATAGAGTACGGGACGTGACACTATGTTTCCCCGATATTCCTAGATCGCACGTGGTCCTCATAACCTTTTCTCCAAATTTACTCCAAACTTCTCCAGTTCCTCCTTTACTCCTCGAGCAATTTTCCCAACTCTCCATTACGCCCCCGCGTGGGTAATCACTTATTCAATCTTTCTCCAATCTTTCAGCTTCAACATCGTCTCCCACCTCTTCCTCCCATTGCTTCATTCTTGAAAACGAAAAAAAATGCCAAAATTTAAACTTTCCAATCTTCCGTCTCTGTTGAAGAGACCTCCTATCTTGCTCTAGAGTGTGCCCCGATCCAAGGGCCGCTCTTTCAAGGTTCATTAGCGGACCTCCTTTTTTCCTCCGACGAGGAGGCCCCTCCTGTATCTCCTCCTGTATCCATTGTGTCTTCCTCTTCTCCTCCTCCCTTAGGTTAGAGTAGTTCGTCCAGCTTGTCATCTTGTTCTTCTCCCTCCACTTCTAAGAGTCTTCGGGTAGCTTCTCACAAGAAAGCCAGGGGTAGGCAGATTCCCCGTAGGTTCTTGCTAGAACTAGCTAGAAGATGCCGGACATGTTTAGCTCTTCCCGAGTTTCTAGAGGATCCGATACTCCTGCCGAATATAGAATGTGAGGATGTGTGCTCTTTAGATGAAGGGTTTGGTGTCTATGAAATTATGAATGATGACGACCCTATTGAAGAGGGGGATGAAGATTATGAAGAATATGAGGACGAGGCTGATGCTTTTGCTAGTGATATGAGGAGATTTGATGAACCATCAGCCTCAGTAGAAGAACCCACCAAAGAAATTAATCTGGGTACCGAGGAAAATCTTAGGATTGTCCTCATAAGTAAAATTTTGCCGCCTTCTGAAGAAGAGGCGCTAATTCAAGTTCTTCAAGATTACAAGGACGCGTTTGCATGGAGCTATGAAGATATGACAGGTCTGGACCCTGCGCTTGTTGAACATCATCTTACACTTAAGCCAGGATCCGTCCCGGTCAAGCAGCGGTTAAGACATTTCCACCCACACATGACATTAAAGATGAAAGAAGAGGTCGACAAGCTTTATAAGGTCAGATTTATTCGAGTCATCCTCTATCCTAATTGGGTGGCTAACATTATCCCGGTTATGAAGAATGACGGAAGAGTTAGAATTTGCATCGATTTCCGGGACCTTAACCGCGCGTGTCCTAATGATGATTTCCCCCTCCCTCACATAGATGTGCGTGATTGACAATACGGCAAGGTATGAGACCTTTTCTTTTATGGATGGCTTCTCCGCCTATAATCAGATTCGCTTGGCTGAGGGAGATCAGAAGAAAACCTCGTTCACTACACCGTGGGGAACTTACTACTATGTGGTCATGCCGTTTGGGCTCAAGAATGCCGGAGCCACCTACCAAAGGGCCATGATGGCTATTTTTCATGACATGATCCACATTTTTATAGAGGTGTATGTTGATGATTTGGTAGTGAAATCAAGAACAAGGATCGAGCATCCCGGGGTTCTGGCCAAGGTCTTGCAGAGAGCACGGGAGTATCAGTTGAAGATGAACCCCAAGAAGTGCGTATTTGGCGTTTCGTAAGGAAAATTGCTAGAATTCATAGTCAGTAAGAGGGGTATTGAGATTGATCCCAACAAGGTAAGGACAATAAGGGATATGCCTCCTCCCAGGAATTTAGAGGAAGTTCGAGGATTGATCGGGAGGTTACAGTTTATTCACCGATTTGTCTCCCAGCATTCACAAAGGTGTAGGCCATTTTTTGAGCTTACTAAACCAGGAGTCAAATTTAATTGGGATGACAAGTGTCAGGTAGCTTTTGACGGACTAAAGGATTATTTGGCCAATCCTCCTGTCCTGAGGCCGCCAATTCCAGGTAAACCGCTTGTTCTTTATGTTTCTGTCCTAGATGACTCTGTAGGTGCTGTCTTGGAGCAAGTTGATGAAGAAGGTAAAGAGAGGGCAGCCTACTACTTGTCCAAGCTTCTCAACCCCTATGAGCAGAAGTACTCAGCCATGGAGAAGACTTGTGCTGCTTTAGTCTGGGTAGTTCAGAAACTTAAGCATTATTTCTTAGCTCACGAGGTTCATCTTATTGCTCGTATGAATCCTATCAAGTTTCTCCTTAAAAAATCCGTCCTCACTAACCGATTAGCACGATGGCAAAGCTTCCTTTCTCAATTTGATATCATCTACATTCAACAAAAAGTGATTAAAGGCTATGCCATAGCATAACATCTTACTCATCACCCTCTCCCTAAATTTGACCCTGTTCGCTCGGAGTTCCCAGATGAGGAACTAATGTCCGTCAATCAGTCCGATTCGATGTGGACGTTACATTTTGATGGAGCTCTGAATTCAAAATGGAAGGGGATTGGCATTGTTCTTCTATCACCTGAGGGTATCACTATTCCACTCGCCTCTCAGCTTGCATTTCTAGTTACAAATAATATAACTGAATATGAGGCTCTTTTGGCCGGACTAGAGGCCGCACATCAATTCGGTGTTACCCAATTGCGAATTGTAAGTGATAGTCAGCTTATTCTTCGCCAAGTGCTCACCAAGTGTCGCACGCTCAATCCTAAACTTAAGCCCTATCAGGAATTGACTTCCGCTTATGCCAAGCTTTTTACCAAATTAATCTTCATCCATGTTCCTCGTGATCAGAATATTCTGGCTGATGCTCTCGCTTCTCTTGCTTCCTCCTTGATTTTCCTTCCTGAAAGGGACTTCCATTCGATCATTGTTCACAAGCGTCTTACTCCTGCTATCAAAGATCCAATATTCCTTAGTATTAAGGAAAAAGTGCTCAAGAAGGTTAAGCAAGGTGGAATCATTGAGAACAAGGAGATCATGTTGATGGATCTAGAGGAAGAATTGGACGATGAAGAGAAGCCGTGGTATTATGAAATTGCTAAATATTGACAGGATCAATCTTATCCTGAGGAAGCCACCGCTGAAGAGAAGAAAGCCATTAGAAGAGTTGCTTAGAGATACACTTTGATTGGAGGTGTGCTTTACAGAAGAGGTCTCACTGGAGTTTTACTTAGATGCCTTGACGATGATGAATCTTGGAAGGTTGTGGAAGAGGCGCATTCGGGAGTGTGTGGTGGTCATGTCAATAGCCAGATGCTAGCTAAAAAGATCCTTAGGCTAGGCTTCTACTGGCCCACTCTAGAAGATGATTGTTCCATCTATGTCCGAAGGTATGTTAAGTGTCAACTACACGCCGATAAAATTCATTCTCCTACTTCTTCACTCCATCCTATGTCCTCCCCATGGCCTTTCTCTATGTGGACTTTTGATATCATCGGACCTCTTGGTGATTCAAAACTCCTCACAAAGCCAAAATCATTTATACTCACGGCCACGGAGTACTTCACCAAGTGGGCGGAAGCAGAAGTGTATGCGGAGATTAAAGCGTTGACCATCTGTAAATTCATAATGAAGAACATCATCGCAAGGTTTGGCATCCCGAGTACCATCGTCACCGACAATGTACCGCAATTCATCTCTCAAGAGCTCCAAGACCTCTGCAACAGGTATAGCATTGCATTGCATCATTCATCTCCTTATTATCCGCAGGGCAATGGTCAAGCAGAGGCAACAAATAAAACTTTGATCAAAATTATCAAGAAAACGTGTGAGGCTAATAAATTTGCGGATTGGCCAAAAAAGCTGGTTTAGGCTCTTTGGGTCTATCGCACTTCCATTCGTACTCCTACTGGGCAAACCCCTTTCGCCCTCACTTATGGAATGGAGGTGGTAGTCCCTTATGAGATTCTTATCCCTTCTCTTAGAGTACAATTGGGTAAGGAGTTTTCTATTGATGAACGCCGCGAATCTCTCCTTGCTCAGCTGGAACTCTTAGACGAAAAGCGATTGGCCGCCGCCGAGCATTCGCGTGTTTACCAAAGTAGGCTTTCACATTTTTATCAAAAGAAAGTGATTGAGAGAAAATTTAAAATAGGTGAAATGGTAATTAAACGAATTTTTGTAAAACCAGGTGGACCTCGCTCAAAACTCCAACCAAACTGGGAAGTGCCTTATGTAATAAAAGAAGCATATCCTGGCAACGCTTATAAACTGGTTAACGCTGAAGGGGAAGAACTGACTCACCCATGGAATGGACTTTATTTGAAGAAATACTACTCTTAAGTCTTTGAAAAATGATGAAGAAGAAATGATAAAAAAAACAAAACAAAAAAAGAAGAAAATAAGAAAAGAAAAAAGAGAAAGAAAAAAGAAAATTGCATGCTGACATGGTGCATAGGCCGCGAGACCCGAAAGATCAAAATCCTTAATTCACTCTTCAGTCTTGATGGTTTAACCTGGGGTCAATACCTACACACACTACACGTTTTACTCTTAAACTCGAGTGGCTCAAAATTTGACGAAAGTCAGAGCTAAACTAAGAGCGTAAAAACTTTACATATTTTCTTCTCTTCGACTCACGAGAGGGAGTAGGAGTCAAAGGAGGCTAACCAAGCCTGCCCGCCGCCCTAGTAGGTGGAAGTCAGGGCCCAAAAGGGAACAAATACTATAAAAGCCCAAGTACAATTAGGTTTTTATTTAACAGAAAAAGAGGAAAAGAAAGAAAAAGAGAAAGTTACAAAAGAAAAGTATGTCAAGAGGGCAAAGTCCCCGCAGGGAAAACTCTGGTCGTAAGCATGCATGAATAAGGGCAAAAGAGCAACAAATTTCCCTAAGTCGAAGACCGAACCCCAACAAGCATTAGGGTAGGGGAGGAAAGTTTTCCAGTTCTCCGAAACCTCTCGTGAGCTTCCTCAACCTATTCTTCGCTTCTCCCTCTATGGTAGGTTTTAAGCTCAAGGAACGACAAAAACCGACTAAGAAGGATGGGCCGCGAGAGGATATGAGTAAAAAGCACAAGTTATTAAGCACGTTGACCTGTTGTTAAGTCATTTAAGAAAGATTAATGAATTTAAGATGGTGATTGTGTAAGGCTTAAGACCCTTGTACTATGCTCAGCCTCATTAAAAAATATTTTTTTAATTAACGCCTTTATTAAGGGGCGTCATTTAAATATGTAGCGTCGGTATCTATGTCGTCATTTTCAAAATAGAGAAAAATAAACAAAAAAGAAAAAAATGTTTTTTTAATTCACGCCTGCTTGTGGGAGCGTCATTCGTTTGATTCGCGACACTCCTCATGTCGTCATTTTTAGATAAATAAAAATAAAAAAGGGGGTTTTTCAATTAACGCCCACGCACACGGCCGTCAATTTCATAATCAACGACTTCAAATAGGGTGTCATTTTGTTTAAAAAAAGAAAAAGAAAGAAAAAGGGCATGCTGCTTTTCCCATGTCATTTGCTTGATTGCATTTTGTGTGGGCATTCTCTATTTCAAGTTTGCATCTGCATGCTTATATGTTGCATTTTCCTTATATTTTGCTATTTCGCCTTAATTAATTAAAGGCTTGGCCCCTTGACCCGTCAACAAGGTCAAAGTAGTGACAACCCCTTACTTATTGAGCAAGGGGCCAAGCCGGACAGATGAATTAATCTGTTTTTCTAAGTGTGAACTACAGGCGCAGGGCAAGGAAGAAAAGAAAGGAAAAGCAAACGCAAGTATACAAGTGCTCAACTCAGCTTGAGTGCAGAACAGGTTGTGCAGATTGCGAGATGATTGGATTCATTCCGTTGGTAACATCATTCCATCTTTGTACCATCTCCCTGTATGTATTTTTACTATATGGTATTCTACGCTATTATAGTATATCAAGGACCTTGTGGTTCTGATGAACCTGGAATCTGAGTTCCCCTTCATCAAAAACAGTGATAATTCAGGGGAGTCTTGATCACACGGATAGGCCGTTGGGTCATTTAAGGTTTGGGACGACGGTTCCACTTTCTGAGTTGGTGCGTGGACAAACGGACTTCGGCTTAGTATCAGCTCAGAGATCTGGATTCCTGACCAAGTCTGGATGGTTTAGCAATATTATCCTTGATTATTTTCTATTTTTAGTTTATTTTAATCTTTTCTTTTAGCCCATCATGCATCATGTAGGATTTTAAGCTTTAATGATGAAAATCTTCATATTAAGCCAGTAATGAGGGCCGCTTACTCCTAATTTGAGTTGACATGAGATATTCCATTCAAAGTCTAGTACTGTGTTCTCCTTGAAGCCGCTCAGGCTGGTTCCTTGAAGGCATTCGTTCGCTGGGTTCCTATCTCACCTCACTTCATTTTTTGCAAACCCACCTTGGTTGTAGCACGTCCACATTGACTGGTAACCGCTCTCCAATGGTGTCTTTCCTGTCGTGCCCGCGTGCACATTTCATTCATTAGTTTAGTTCTTTCATCCATCTAATCATTGCTTTCTCGTAATCATTCGAGGTTGTTTCATTCAGAATAATGGAAAGATTTTCAACACTTAGTGTCGGAGGCGTGTCACATCACACCTTGGCATCTACTTATCAGTTCGTTCCCACTTCATTCCGCTTGTTGCACTTTCGCTTCATTCCAGCTCACTCCCTTGTAAAACTAACGCCAAGGCGGGGCAGCTGTAGACACGCCAAAATCGATGCTATGTTGAGTAAATTTTAAGTCACCACGTAATGTCCCAAAGTGGACTTCAATATTGACTTAATACGAAAATTTTCTATTTAGTTGATCTTTTTCCATGATAATTTTAATTAACGCCTGAAGGAGGGGCGTCATTTAACTGACGACGTAAGGGGTGTCATGACTTAATTAATGAACGACTGCGCACGCAGGCGTTATTTCCTGGTTTTTACGAATCCTAATCAAAATAAAATTTAAAGAATTGACGTCAGTATCAAGGGCATTTATTATTTGACGCCATTTCACGAAGGCGTCATTTCTCATTTTTAAACTTGGAAAGTCAATTGTTTCTATAATTAAATCCAGGAATTAACGACTGCATGGTTGTCGTCATTTCAAGTAACGACCTTCTCAATGTCGTCATTTTTAGTTCCATCTCCGTTTCGCCTGCTATCTTCCCGTGGTGATTCTTTCCTTATTTAAACATCTGTGTTCGATTGGGAAGGGAGATCCTTGCTGGAGGATCGATGTCATTGTTTTAATCCTATTGAAATAAGGAATTTTGGCCTATAAATGCCCCTTGGTTCCTCACGCGTGCGAGAGTTAAAAAAGAAGAAAAGCGAAGAAGAACACATAGGGAGCTTTTACATACATAGTGCCTGCGGTGAGAAGAGAGTTTTCTTGTTTTACAGGTTTTTCATCAAGTGTTCTTCCTCCACGCCGATAGTTCTTTCTCCCACGGCGGCGTCTTCCTCCACGGGTAGCGTTTCTTCATCCTGCACGTTCTTCCACCCCTGTTGCAGCCAAGGCGCTGCAGCTGAAGCTTTTCCTCCCTTTATTGCTGCACACACAGTAGAAGGACCCCTCCTTCTTTAGCTTTTATTTGATTGTTATTATCATATCATCACACGCGCACCCATCTCTCTAGTTATTCTACTAGATATATTTTCATCATATATCTATTTGCATCATATTATAGCATATCATATTCCCCACCTTGTTATTCCTCTTAGGGGTTTAAAACCAAAACACACAAGGTGTGTTCATGCCTATGTTGCTTGATTCTATTTTTCTAGAGCATTGATACTACACACCTTTTGGCTAATCCATATATTTGTTTGTTTTGCTTATTTTTGCAAGGGTAATCAAAGTAAAAACCCCCTTCATCGACCGACCGGTAGAAGGAGGAAGGAAGGACTTGTAATCTCACCCGCTTTCATACAAGGTACATGCGATCACTCCTTTGTTATTTTGAGGTAACCCCTCTGGCGATCACCCTCCTTAGAGTATCTCATGCTCACCCCTTTTCCTTATTTCCCACTATTTTAGCATTATCCTTTTAAATCTTTTTCTTCTTTTAAAAATGTCTATGTGACACGTTTACACCTCCTCGGCTCCCATTACCCCTTTATTCTTCCCTTCCGACCTAGTGGCGTCAACTAAGACTATATAGCACCGTCTAGCCAATGCCTGGTTATCTCGAACTTCCCCCATGCCATACTTGGTTGGGAACTTCATCTTTTGGTGAAAGGTAGAGGGCACCGCTCTCATTCGGCTGAGAATGCCTCGACCGAAGATGGCGTTGTATGCCGTCATCCCCTTAATCACGATGAAGTCTACCATAACCGTAACGGTTTTGGGCGGGGTGCCGACAGTAACCGACATGCTCAGTGCTCCCTCGGGATAAGTAGCCTAGCCGTTGAACCTACAAAGGGGGGCAGAGTTTAGATGGATTCTCTCCCATTTTGAGGAAACATTCATAGGACAATACATCAGGGGCACTACCATTGTCGACTAAGATTATGTCCACGTTACAATGATTTATTGTAGCCAATACAAAGAGAGCGTCGTCGTGCGGGATGGTTAGCCCTTCCAGGTCCTGGTCAGAGAATACCAGGGCCTGCGGTTCGCTAGTCTGCGTGGCCGCAGGTGCCTCAGCAGAGGCTCGGCTCGCCCGCTAGGCGTGACGCTTTCTTCCTCGACTGCTATCTCCGCCTGATATCGTCCCGCCCGCGATGACGTTGATGTGGACTCCGCGGGGGGCATTATCAATCTCTTCAGCGGCGCCTCGGTCTTACTTTTGCCCGGACACGTACCGAGATAGGTGTCCCTGGCAGATGAGGTGCTTGATCTCATATTGAAGATGATGGCAATCGCTGGTGTGATGCCCGTAGTCGCTGTGGAATAGGCAATGCTTGCGGCGATTGCGATGCTTGGTCCTGATGGGCTCGGGTTGGTTGAGGAGACCCGAGCCTTTGATGTCTTCGTAGATTTCGTAGACGGGGGTGGTAAGTGAGGTATACCGCTCGTACTTCCGGAACGGCTCTTTTCGATCTCCGTCTTGGTTCCGCCTCTTTCCTTGTCCCATCCCTTGCTCGGACGATCTCTTCTTGTCCCCCTCCCAACCCGAGCAGATTGTACCTCGGCAGGCGCTGAGGACCTCCTCGCACTCGGAATGGCGCAGGGCCAAGGTCACTAGCTCGGCGAGGGAGGTAGGGGGATGAAGCACTAGCTCGCGCCGTAGGTTCTCACCGCGGGTACCCCCGGTCAAGGCGGTGATGGTAGAGGCCACATCCAGGCGGGGGATGCGCAGGGCTTTCGATTTGAATCGGTTGATATAAGCCCGTAACTTCTCCCCCTGTTCCTGTTTGAGGGCCAGTAATCCCGCCACTGGCCGGGGCAGACCGCTGCCGGCGAAGCTTTCTTTGAATACTCGCCCGAATTGCTTGAAGTTGTGGATGCTGCCGGGGGCGAGGGCTCTGAACCAAGCCTGAGCGCCCTGAACCAGAGTGGTCACGAACGCTCGTCACTTGATCACATCGGATGCCCCATGTAAGGCCATCAGGGCGTCGAAGCTGTCGTAATGGTCGGCCGGGTCTCCCTGGCCATCGTACGACTTGAAGGTCGGAAGTGAGATTCTGGGAGATATCTCTGCCTTCAGGATATAGTCGGAGAACGAGGATCGCTCCTCGTCCTCCACAGGAGAGGTCTTCTACAAGGCGCGGAGAGCGTGTTCTTGCTCTGTGAAACGCCTCTCGAAGTCTCGCAGTCGGAGAGAGAGTTCCGGTTGTCACTGTTCCGAGGGGCTGGGGGGCGCACTTGCATGCTGCCCCGACGCTCCTCAGGGGCCTCGGCATCCAGGAACGCTCTGCGTGCTCCGGTCTTCTCCTTCCTCAGGGTTGAGGAGGCTTCTTGCTCCGGGGGAGGGGTGTGTGACGGTCCTCCTGACGGGTTGCGAATGAGCCGCTGTCCCTAGAGGATGAAATGGCCTCCAGTAGTTTGCTGGGAGGCATCTCCACGTGGGGGGCTTTTCTTGGGGAGCTATGTCTTCTCCTCCTTGGCCGCCTAGGCCCTCATGAGATCCACGAGGACATCCAGTTTTACGTTGAGGGTTTGGAGGGCGTCGGTGCTCCCGCCGGGAAGCTGTTCCCCCGCCACCGATGGAGGTAGCGCGTTGGCTTGGTTGTCGGACGGGGAATGCTCCGTGGGGAGAGAAGGTGCTCCTTCCTCCGTTACCAGAGCTTTTCCCATGTCGCCGGTAGTCTTCCTGCCAGAACTTCTTCGCACCATGATGGCTCTTTGTGCGTTTCCCACAGACGGCGCCAGATGAAGAGGGGCGATCTCGCGCTGCTCCTGAGCGGGGAGGAAGATGACCACGTATCCTTGAAGTAAGAACTGCAAGAAGGGAAACAAGTTAGAGGTGCCCAGGGATAGATCCCCGGGGGAGACCCTCCGATGCTTAAGTCAGCACAGGTAGTGGAGCACTGGAGCGAAGAGAAGAGTTGGGAGGAAAATGGGAGCGCGAGATCCCTCTCCACCGAAAGGTGAAGTGGTTCTTGCTCAGGGTTGCTAGCTCTTGCCTTGCTTAGGCTTACCTTCTAGTAGTAGGGCATGTCCTGTTTAAATAATGGCATGTTGTGTGAATTGATCCCTGTGAGCGGAGGACTTCCAGGGGGGTTACGTCCTTCATGCGGGCTCCTTACGGCGCGCGGACTCTTGGTCTCCCTTGTCCCCTTGAGCTTCCTGCCATTAAGGGATTCACAACGGCTGAATCAATAAGCTTCCATCAGCGAGCCCGAGCGAATGGCACTTGTTCAGGAGTGGTCTCCCGAGTGATAAGTGCTGGGTCGGGACAAAGAATAGGGGGCTCCAGGGGAGCTTTCCCGATCGACTGATGCTCGGACTTCCCAACCCGAAGGCCGCCTAGGAAGCGCTTGTACCGAGTGAATTTTTGGGCTTCATAATAAGTGGGCCCGGGGGCTGCCACTTTGAGGAGTTGAGCCTTGTTCGGTCCGGTTTAGACCTCGTTTGGCCTCTCCGTACGGGCGGTGAGATTTCCCCTCTCTAGTGACTTCTCTTCCCTAGCCGCCTGGGTCCTCATTAGTTCTACGAGGATATCCAGTTTCGCGTTGAGGGTTTGGAGAGCTTCAGGACTCCCGTTAGGGGATTGCACCTCCGCGGGTGGTGGAGGTAGCTCATCGGCTTGATTGTTGTCGTTGGTGGGGAGGTTTTCTGTGGGGTGGGAGGGCGCAGGTTCCCCATCCGCCGCTACGGTCTTTCTCCTGCCACTGGCGATCGTCCTACCAGAATTTCTCCGCACCATGATGGCTCTTTGCTTGTTTCCCACAGACGACGCCAGATGAAGAGGGGTAATTTCACGCTGATCCTGAGCCGTGAGATCCGGGAGGAATCTTTTGATCACGGTCACCACGTATGTATAAACTGCAAGGCAGGAAACGGATCAGAGGTGCCCAAGGAGGATTCCCTGGGGAAAATCCTCCGATGCTTAAATCAGCAAATGCAATAGAGCATGAAGGTGAGAGAAAGGGTAGGAGAGAGGGGGCGCGAGATTATTCTCCACCAAGAAGTGTGGTGGTTTTCTCTCAGGACCATTGCCTTACCTTCTCAGGGGGTCTTAAAGGAGTTTATATAGCAATCCGTTTTACGTAATAGTCCAGGGAGTTGAGGGGGATTCGGGGGGGGGGGGGGGGGGGGTTACGCCCTTGTAGCGGGCTCATTATGGCATAAGGACTTTTGCCCTTCCCTATCCTTTGGAGTTCCCTGCTTCTGCAGGATGCGTAACGGACGTTGGGATGAGCTTTCGACAGTCGGGCTGAGCTAGAGGCGTTCACTCAGGATTTTGTCCCGAGCGATGAGTGTATAGCTCGGGTAGGCCATATTGGGTCCCCGCAGGGGATCTCTCGACCGTCTTGTCGCTCGGACTTTCAGATCCGAGGGCCGCCTAGGAAGTGCTGCTCCGAGTGGATTTTGGGCTTAGAGTAAGTGGGCCCAAAATGGGGGTGTCACTTTGGGGAGCTGGGCCTAGTTTGGTCGAATTGGGCCTAGTTGGGCCGTGCTCTCGGATGGTCGATTTTCCCCCTCTCCAGTTGGCATGCATGTTATTATCATCTACGTGTTTTGCCTGAGATTATTGAGATAACCTACCTTGTTATGAAGATCGAAGAACAAGGATGAAGAGGTAGACAGACGAACGGAGGAAGAGGAAGCAGACGACCCTACGTAGTAAGGAAGGAAAGGAAGAAGAAGAAGGATGACGACGTCGACGTAGCAGTAGGAAGAAGAACTGGAAGAGGATAATGCTACTTCTGTAACCTCCCGCAGCACACGAGACCCTCTACGAATAGTTCCCTTCGATCGCAACAACAGCAATAAACCTTGCTGTGTGCGCAGGGGTTCTATTTATAGGGGTTTTGGCCTCTACGAATCCTAGTACGTGCATGGAGTCCTAATACGTTTTAAAGTTTCCAAGATAGACCCAAACCTTCCACGTTAGAACCTATCTTTCCACGATCGCAGCCGCCATCAGTCGACTTAAACCCTGATGCGATCAGAAAACCCCCTGAACATCCCATTAGCCACTCTTTTTTTTATTTGTTTTAAAAACCCATTAACAACCTACGGATCACGGGGCCTATTAACTAATTGGGCCTATACGTGAAGAGTTAATATTATGGGGCCTATTAATCCCTTTCTAGATGGACTAAATTTACAACTCATTACTAGTCTTTTAGCCCATTATTAATTATTCATTAAATTTTAGATTTAAGTTGGGCTCTAAATATACTTTTGTTATCGTTACTTTCTACTATTATATTGTTAATAGCTTTTACCTCATCTTATCTATCAAGTATTTTGAGAGATTTATCTTAAAGATAGTTTCCAGAGCTTTATCTCTATTTTTATAATTCTTAATTAAAAATTTAGGTAACCAATAATAATTAGATTTCTTCTTGATTTAAAATGGAGATGAGATTATTATTACTCAATTATCTTTTAATCCTTTCACATTTATCTCCATTTATATCTCATTTCTTGACTTTTGATTCTCCGTTAAGTTAAATTCCATTTTTGATCTCTTTTGTGACTTTACCTTATTTTATCTTTAACAAGAAAATTTTATTTTATTCATCATAAAGATTTACAAGGTTTACAATTATCTTTTCTCTTTCTAAAATTTCTATTTTTGAACCTTTATAATTTGTCGGGCGTTACAATAATCTTAGTACTCCCACATATCGGAATCCTCTTGATATGAAGAGGGAAAGAAGTGCAAGCATGACCTTGTTTCCATCTTCCTCCTTCCACCATGAAAACTATAGCAAGCGATGCCACTTCAAAAGTCTACTTCCCTCCCTCCTATGTCTAGTCATTCCGACAGACATTCTAGACCTTCCTTTCCAGAGAACCTATTCTCCTTCCACCATAATGCCAATTGACTTGAGCATCAAAAGGGTTCTCCCAAGGAACATCCACACCAGTGACAACTTCTCTTGCAGGAAAGCAACTCGACGAGATCTTCTCAAGGCAATGATCATCACCGACGATCCGGTGGAAGAAGCTTGACGAGGTCTTCTCACAATCTCGTTATCTGGAGTTGAAAGTTGGAGTATCTCTGCATCTAGCCACCACTTCCATCGCTTGAACTTGTCATGTCTCGTACTCTATATCATCGAGGTATTGTCCACTTTGGCATACCGACCTCATGATTTTGTCCCTTTCTGACAGTGAGATTTCTTAGAAGATCACCGATCCTAGTACTACTCTCCATTAAGTACGCTTAACCACGGAGTTCTTTACAAGAACTGAGCCGATACTTCAAAAGACGTCTCGTTGATATAGAATACAACTTAGCTATATTTGAGGGTGTTACATAACTACCAAAAGATGTTTGCCTCCTTCCCCCATCAGGGCTGCTAACAAGGGAGCACCACGCGACATCGACAATGGCGGGACTATGATTGTAGGTTCCTGAAGTAGGTCATGTTCCTACCCACCATCTTGTCCTCTCCTACTATCTCGTCCTCACCCAAATCTGTCTTCAAGGAGACCTGGAGCACATGGAAGTTCTGAAATCCTTAGCTTGGCGTGTGAAAAGCTTTCTCCACAGACAATAGGGGCAATCCATCCTCTTGGCTCACGTCCAACATTGTTGGCAGCAAGTGGCTAATGTCCTTAGCAAGGATAGGCAACCAGCGCCCTTCGGGTAGGTCTCTCCTCCAAAGAGATCCTCACACCATTAAGCCTCTAAACCTCCACAATGTCATGACAGTTTCCCCCTACGTGATCAAAGGAAGATCACGGTGGCCAACCCCCTTTAATAGATCTCCAGACAGGTTGTTGTCTCAAGCGACTAATACCCAAGTCTTCACGCATTTGCAGGCCCAAGTCTTCACGCATTTGCAGGGTTTCCACTCTCATTGCAACCCAATCTAGGGCTTTCCTCCACCTTCCATTCCTCTAGATCATAGCTCAGCAGTAGCTTCTGCTTCCAGGAGATGGAGGGAACATTCCACTCCTCGGCCGGTTGATGCCACACCTACTAATACATTTCCACAAGTTCAACGTATAATCCGGCCCTTGATCAATGCCACAAGTTCAACGTATGCTGGACGTGAGCTCCTCCACTCACTAGTCGATGCCAAGAAGGTCGATCAACATCCTTAGTTCCTCCAATTCATCGTTCTTGATCCATCGGGCCACACGGATCGGTCTATCTCCATCTGAAACTTGCACGCTATCTCTTGATCGAGGCTCTATTTCCTTTCTCTTAGACTTTGTATACGAGTCCTTCTACTTTTTCTCCGACTTTATATATCGGTAAACCTCGGTCTGGCACATCTTATTTAAGAATAAAGAAAAATAATTGTGGATCCAAACTTGCTCCACCACTCCCTCTCCGCGCTTCTTTCCATCTTTCGGTGTTCCTCTAATTGGGGTAAGAAGGTTTGATCTATTCCCATCAATAAAATATTTAGATCGTCTAATAGTTCACAGAGAAATTGTGAGTTTTCCACCTCCACGAGTATGTTTGGTTCATTCAACGATTCTGTACTATTTCCAAATATAATATGGAGGTCTCACCGTAAAGAATAAATCCTACACAAATTTTATCACCGACGAGAAGCACTCAAACATAATAAATTCTTAAAAATTCGTAAGTTACCGCAAACCACGGCCTGTTTCACGTGAGGAAGAATGGAGCATCATCACTCATGTCGTGGACCCGTTGGTGATCCCCAGCGGTCAACGTCCGGTTGACACCCGCTGGACGAGGTCGCCGTCCATATCTGTCGGTCTCAGGTCACCTAAACTCGTCCTCCTCGCAAGTTTTGGGTGGACCCCACCCACCCACCCACCCACCACGCCTTTGTCATGCGGGAAAACGCTTCCGCGGTCCACGCGGCACTGTTTTTTCACCACGTGCCCAGGCTCCCGGAGGTGGCGTGTCTCCGTGCTCTCTATCCCCGCGGCCCCCTCCGCAACCCCACCTTCCTTCTGTGGGGTTTTCCCGCACCCCCGCTCTCCTCACCATCCCACGCCACATCCCCACCTCCATCCTTAGGGATTGGCTCTCCTCCGGCGGATCTCAGCTCTCCGGCGACGCCCCGCCGATCTCTAGTGTGTCCTGCTCCCCACCCCCCTCTTCTCCTATCTCTTTCAACGATCTCTTCTTCTTCATCTGATCTCGATATCTCGATCTCTTCACCAACTCTCTCTCTCTCTCTCCCCCGTCTCTCTTGGCCTGTTTTGGGTTTGCTCTATTCAGTACGCATGGGAAGAGGCGGATCTATGTGCCTTACACCCTAATTGCTCCACTAGTAATCTATTGATCCCCTGCTTCAAGGGTTTCCCACGAAACTCTATCAACTCAAAGTTCGTTTTTCCGCTTTTGGCTGGCCATTTTTGCTAGGCACAGGCAGGGTAGGTACGATTTTTCTAAACTGGAGCTTTGAAACGAAAGATATAGGTGAGCTCCTCATGTTTCTTGATCTCCTTCGTTTCCTTTTTCTTTCTTTCTTTCTTCGACCTGAAACAGCTACATATCGGTTCTCATCCCCCCCTGGTTTGTTCCTTCCTCTTGTTTAAAAATATAGCTACGTGTTTTTTTTCCTTTTTCTTGACTACTTGAATTAAGATCAATCTGTAAGAATAATTTTCGTTTGTTTGAGAATTTTTTGTCCTCTGTAATGTTCGCATGATGTAGAAAGCTGCTCTTGCATCTTCTTTCCCCAGAGAAAGAGCCATCTAGCTTTCAGTTCTAGAGGAAGAACCTTATATTTTGGTTGACATTGTTTCCGATAATATTCGTCAATCTAATTGAGACTGTTCTTCTGCCTGCATGTCTAATGTGTTCTTTAAGCAAAGCCTTGTCAAAGTCCTAGGCTATAATGTGCAAGTGCTGTCATGTACCGTGATCTCTTACAAGAAAAGGGGAAAAGAAAAAAAAAACAACCGAACCACCTGTTCAGTTTCTGAAACATGGAGTGGGAAAGTATAGAGCCATTTTCTCTGTATAAGATGCTGCAAAGAACATTTCATGAAAAGGACATGCGTATAATAGATCATGCTGAGGCATTCTCCCCTTTTCTGCCGAATCCTTTGACTTTGGTGTACTTGTTTTGTATTACTCTGCATGAGTG
Source organism: Amorphophallus konjac (assembly GCA_022559845.1). Classification (NCBI taxonomy): domain Eukaryota; kingdom Viridiplantae; phylum Streptophyta; class Magnoliopsida; order Alismatales; family Araceae; genus Amorphophallus; species Amorphophallus konjac. The sequence continues at coordinate 150,677,138 of CM040118.1, forward strand.
ATCTCAGTTTTACATGGGTATGCCTTGCCTATTATTATACTTGATTTCAAGCTTCAAGCTTTTGTTATTGGTGATGTATCCATCATGGGGTGGCAAATACCATTCGAAGTCCCAAATGCTAATGTGATTCTGATGTTTGGAATCGTTTAAGATACTTTTCCATCTGTTATATTTTTGAATTGAGAATTTTGGATAAAACATTGGACATGTAAACACATGTTCATATTTGACTTTCCACATATTCCAATAATGTGAAATTTTGCCCATATTTGGCTAAGGGAGGACAAAGGTGAGCAGTGCATGTAACTGGGAGCATCACGACTCATTTGATTATGCAGTCATGATGCTGCACAATTATGTGCCCTTGTTAACCCTTTTCCCGCTTAGTCCCATATGGGAATACAAGGGATGAGGGGGAACCTCTTCCATCCCTTCCCCCTCTCCCCCTGAACTAATGGGTGTCATTACACACTTTGGGTATGGACAATTCTACCACTTTCACTATTGGTGACAGGCAAGACTACACTGATGATTGATCAGTCAACCCCTGCCGGTATGGGCCTTAACAACTACTCTTTTTCTTCCTATTGCTGGCACCACTCTTCTATGTGCTGAGCCTTGTGTCCAGACTAGTGTGCACGTGTGGTTCATGCATTATCTTGATGGTTTTGATGATGTCTAATTATGAGTCATTAGTGTTATATTGATCTTGATCTAAATATGATTCAATGTGATAACTGTCATGATTCCCCTCATATAAGAATAAATGAACTTTATTGAAAGCTCACAAAAGAAGGATAGCAGCAGTACAGTCCGTCAAGGACTGCGTCAATGCAGTAAACAGATAGTGTCGACGCACCAAGCAACTCAAGCCAGCAATAACAGTAAAATAAGCAGTAGCATGCATTTGTACTCACAGCAGGCCAATGACAACAGCAGTTCCATAAATCAAAGCAGGTGATGTAAGAAGAATGAAACTGAAAAGAGAAAGGAAAGTGGAGGTCGCCCCCTTGCTCAAACAAGTGAAAAATCAAGGCAGGCATATAGTTAAGTTAAGGGTGACAAATAGCCATACACAGGTGACAAATACCTATTAGAGCTGACAAATAGATAGACAAGGGTGACAAATGGGTCACGGCTGAATAATGACCAAAGGCGACGGCTCAAGGCTCTTAAGGGTGATAAATAGCTCGTTAAGGGTGTAATATAGCCGATAGCAGTGAAAAATAGCCAATAGGGCTGAAAAATAGCTCATAGCCATTTCAAGTGGCCCGTGAGCGAAGGCTGCGCCAACGCAGTGCCTTCATTGCGTCAACGCAATCAACGCCGGCTCGCCAGAATCTGAAGGATACATGAAGGCTGCGTCGACGCAAGAGCGTTGCTACGTCGTCGCCATTGAAGGCTTTCTCTGATAAACCTGTAACGGTTCTATGGACTTCCAAGTCTGAAGAGTCGACTCCTAGTGTCGACACCTTTTTGCGGATGTTCTGCCATGCAAGCTGTGCCAACACAGAAGTCACAAGGCGTTAGCACAGCAGCAAAGGCCAGGCCGAAGGTAGATGTGTCGATGCTACATGGTCAGTGCATCGACGCATATCCCTGAAACAGAACACGTTATAAGGGGTATTCGAAGAAGGTTACGTCGACGCTATGTGAGCAGTGCGTTGACGCATTTGAAGATCTTCAGCCTATTTCTATCAAACACGCTAGTTCTTCCAGTAGCTAAAAATAGCAACCGCAAACCTCCAAAATCACATCTTTTGAGGTCTGAAAAAGTTTCTAGGACAGTGGACTGTCCTCTTCATCATGAGGCTGCAGTACAACCTTTTGGGAGAAATCTTTTGACAGCTACCAGATTAAGAAAAGGTCAGTTCTTCTTGTATTATACTTTTTGCAGTCAACCAATGGGATTTCAGTCCAAGGAAGGTACCAAGGACAAGAAGACTGTACCCCTCTGTCCTGGGGGCAATGAGAAAGAAGATCTGGCAGATCTCCAAGTCCAAGAAGCATTATTTCCTTTCCTTCAATTCAAATGGAGGAACTTGGAGGGAAATTTCTGTGCCCTTGTTGGACCAATCAGATTTCAGAAATAAGAAGAGCTGAAAAGAAGAAATATCCTATTCCGGTCTTGGGCCAATCAGATTTTAGCTTGGGAAAATTATCTTGCTCATACCATCAGATATGGTGTACAAATCAAGAAGAGGTCAATGTTCAAACAAGCTTTTTATATTCTAGCCAATCAGATCGCAGGATTCTGGAGGGAATTATTTCTACCCAGCTTTCTATATATACGAAGCTCTCTACATGAAGAGAGCTGCTGCTGCCCTTGAAGAGAGCCACGCCCCTTGAGCATTCAAGCAAATCTGTGAGAAAGAATAGAAGGGAAGTGAGCAGCCCAGCTTCTGGCCAACCCTGTCCAGTGCTGTAAGAGAGAAGAGAAAAGAGAAAAGAGAAAAGAGAGAAGTCTTGAGAGGGAGCAGCCCTGCAGGAAGCTTGAAGAGAAGATCCGTTGGATCTCTATCTGAAACTCCACACTAGCTTCCAGATTTGTATCTGAAGTCACAGCTGTGTTCTTCTTGTTGCAATTTCTTTTCCTTTGAATCTGCATCTCAGTGTGTGCCCGGTGCTCTGCTTAGAGGCCGGAGGTGGGTCTTTGGCTTTGTTCAGCCTTGTGTGTCTTTGGGAGTCTGTCCCAGTATTTTTGCTGCACTTGCAGCTTGGTTTTGGTTTTCCTTTGTTTGTGCGTGTGGGGGGGGGGGGGGGGGGCGTCGTCCTCGTGTGTCTGTTGAGGACTTCGTTCTCGTGTGGTAAAGTCTCACCGATTTGGTGAGGGGTGGATGTAGGTCTGCGAGTTTGCAGACTGAACCACCTTAAAAATCCCTGTGCAATGGGTTGTGTTTTGTGTGCGATTGCTCCTTATCTTCCATCCCCATTCGCAGGTGCATGTGTGTTTCAGATCTTCACAGTTTGTGCTTCGTTTATGGACACCATATACGCACTCTAGCTAGCTCGGAGGTCACACACACTTATATTCTGGTCACACATACCTTGAGTCTATTGAGCTGCAATCCAGTTAATTGCCAGACCCTCTCTTGGACTCTGTCGACGCAACCATGCGTACTGCGTCGACGCCAGGGGTCTATGTAAGGTGTTTTGTCTTATTGCTTTAAACTGCTTTTCGTAGAACTACTGTGTATTAAGTTTAAGTACGTTTAAGTCTCTCATTTGTATGACAACAATAGTTTGTGTTCTTATCAGTTAAATTTTTAATTGGACATAGTTTCTTAAAGGATCTATTCAACCCCCCTTCTAGATCCTGTTGCACCCAAGGGACCTAACACAGACAGCAAAGATCACAACAGTAGCTTCTTGATGGGCTAGTCCCCGGACCCATTTAAGGGCAGGCCTAATAAATCAAGAAATTTTTTTTGGAACTAAGTTGGAGGTTTTTCTTTTGGATCCTGAATTCAATGAAAGATCATAGCAAGAACGAAAGTTGGAAATAGAGGATTCTAACTTTGACCGTCGGTAAATTTTGTTGAAATTGGAGTAAAAATCGCTGGTTTCCAGCACTGACTTGGACCTATTTGTAGCCCTAATCTATAAATGATTTATGCATTGTTGTTATGGGTTGATGCTAGATTGCATATCACTTTCTAGATTGACCATTTTTTACTTCTTTGTTGTTCCTTACCATAATAACATTGATACCAAGTTTCTTCCACCCCCCTCCAAAAGGATAAGCTGTTATACATGTGGTGATATTCAAGGTTGAGATTGGCCGGCCCTAAGCTAACTTAGTGTTTACACGCAGAATTTTCGGATATCTAATTTGTTGGATGAATATGTGGATATTTTGACATATTTGTTAATTCCGCGCTTTTGGGTTTATCAGACGATTTAGGGTTCGTGTACTGGACTTTTTCCCACCGGCCGGAATCGGTGTTAATTTACATCAGACAAGTCCGAACACCTTTGATTAACTGTCGAAGAACGTCTTTTGCCTCTATATATTGTGACACAAATAATCTTGACGATCGCCCATTACGGGTGCATACTCTTGCAAAGAAATTTGGAGACTTCATTTCTTGAACACGTGTGATTTGAATTACAATCGATCTTTCAAGACCTTTACATATGCTCTCGACTGTGTAATCGGGTTTTCGAGATAACATCCGGTTGTAACCGGAGCCTTTGAATTTGCTTCAATCTGCATTTGGATATTTGAACTTGATTTCGTCTTGATCAGGTCGTTGAATTTACTTTTATCTTCTGATCGACTGTTGAATTTGAATTCTGTCAGGATCGGACCATTGGATCGCCAAGATGATCACTGTTGGTCCCTCGGAGTTGTTTCATGGTCATAATCACTCTTTTGATTGTAACTGGACTCTTAAGTTGCCTTGGTGTCCATAAAGGACATTCCCGCATGAGGTAGGTTATATTTGTAATTTTCTCTCCATCAGGGTATGTCTGCAGTTTTCCCAAACTTTGGGATGTTCTTGTAGTTTCAGGAAGACTCCGGTCATTTCTGCCTTTTTGGACATATCTGTCATTTCTCGACTTCATGAGCATTCTTGTCATTCTGACTTTTTGGCATATATTTGACATTTCTTGATGGCCCCATCATGTCTTGACTTCTTGGGCGTATCGGCCACTTCTTGATTTTTTCGGAGATAGTCCCGTCACTTCTGGACTTCCTGGACATATCTGTCATTTCTTGACTTTTTGGAGATCGCCCCATCGTTTGACTTCTTAGGCGCTCCTGACTTCCTCTCTTGACTTCTCGGAAATAGCCCTGTCATTTGACTTCGTGGGCATTCCTCGTCTTGATTTCTTGACTTCTCAGAAATAACCCCGTCATTTGACTTCTTGGGCATTCCTTGTTTTGATTTCTTGTGACTTTCCAGGGTTCATTTGTCATTTCACCATTTTTAAGTTTCCGGACATGATAGCTCTCGACCATGGAAAAGATATATGGATTTGGATGGCTTGCCATAAGCCGAACTCAGGAGAGCGCACACCGCTTCAGGGAAGAGGCGTGATCTCGCTCCACCGAGTCGTGCAAATGGCGCCAATCGGAACAAGAGTGTTCTTTAGTGATTTTGAGACAAACCGAGCACTTTGTGTAGTTTCTAGACTGGACAATGACATTCATGCAACTTTTCCACAAATGTGGTATTTTCGCAATTTTCTGATATTTCGTGGTCTTTTGCATTTTCCCGCCATTGGGGGTATTTTTGTCATTCTCCCACCATCGGGGTATTTCTGTAAATTTTTCGCCATCGAAGATATTTCTGCAATTTTCTACCCACTGGGGGTATTTCTGTAATTTTCTGCCCACCGTAGGTATTTCTATAATTTTCTGCCCACTGAGGGTATTTCTGTAATTTTCTGACCACTGAGGGTATTTCTGTAATTTTCTGACCACCCGGAGATATTTCGACAGAGTTCTAATACTTGCCTTCATTTTTTTTCTTCAATTTTGTTGTATGCATCTTCATTTTATTTTTCATCTCCCTTTGGTCCCTTTCCATATGCAGCACATGCACTCTTTTTTATTTTCACATGAAAATCTGCATCACAGACATTTATCTGGTTTTCACGTGCGTGAATTGGCACATGGCCCAACAGGTTTTCACATGAATTGGCACATGGAAATCTGCGGCACATATGGAGCTCCATATAGAGCACAGACATTTGCACTTCTGATTTTCACATGAAAACCTGCAGCACAGGTATTTATCTGATTTCTGGAAATATGTAGGGCATTTATCTAATTTCTGGAAATATGTAGGGCAGGTACTTTTCTGATTTACAGATGAAGTTTCTCACTTTTTATGATTTACACATTCTTCATATACAGTATAGCACAACACATGTACTACATATACTTTGTAATTCCTTCGGAGCATTAGGTGAGGAGTTTCTTAGACTCACCACTCCCAGAGGAGGTGACTAGAACTCGGGGGGGGGGGGGACTTTTTTTGTGGTGACCATACCCCTTCACTCTTCCTCTGTGGTTGCTGTCGGATGTGCCAGGCCAAGGCTGCGCAGCAGACCCAGCCTGCATCCTACGTGGGACTGGGCCTCAGAGAAGCTCTCCAGCACCTGCTGTTGTTCTGCAGGCTGGGCCTCAAAGAAGCTCTCCAGCGCTGTTGTTCTCCGCGGATCCTGCTGTGCTGCCCTTCCTTTTATAGCTGATGCCCAATGAACCGGAGGCATGGTGCCTCCGGTTGGAACTTCTCCCACCCCCTCCGGTGGAATATCAACAGTCCTTTTATGCCTGATGCACAGTGAACTGGAGGCATGATGCCTCCGGTTGGACTTCCCCCACCCCCTCCTGTGGAAGGCTGTTCTGGAGGCATGATGCCTCCGGTTGGAAGATCAACAGTCAAACCCCACCCCCTCCGGTGGAAGATCAAGGGTGAGAGGTGTAACCCCCTCCCCCTTTCCTCTCTGTTTTTTTTTCTTCTTCTCTTTTTCTATTTTTTTTTACGCAGGATAGAAAGGACCGGAGGGGGTCTCTCCTTCGGTGCATGAGGATCGGAGGGGGTCCCCCTCCGGTTGCACATCATCGGAGGGGGTTCCCCCTCTCTTTTTTCTTCTTTTTTTTTTTGTGGACCGGAGGGGGTCCCCCCTCCGGTGTGACAAGGACCGGAGGGGGTCCCTCCGGTCAAAGAAGCCTCGGAGGGGGTCCCCCCTCCGGTTTGTCATTACCGGAGGGACCCCCCTTCGGTTCAGAACTACTGGAGGGACCCCCCTCCAGTCTTTACGCCGTCCAGGAGAGAAGAGAGAGGGGCGGAGGGGGTTTCTTGACTCTTCGACCCCCCTTTTTTATTATAAATTTCAGGGTTCAACAAATGCCCCCCACGGGACGTCCGTTAGAGCCGAAGGTGACGGCGGGCGGCCCGTGCATTTTGGCACTTCCATTGCTATCCTCAGTCTTCATGACACGGCGGAGAATATTGTTGGATTTGTTCTTTTCCCCTGAGTCCTGATGACATGATGGAGAATTTGGTTGAAGGTGACGACAGTCTAGGAGTGGAACCAAAGACATTATGTATTGCTCTAAGCCTCCATTTCTGTATGGTCTCATCACTAATTCTGAGCAGTGTTTATCATTATCGTCTGGGCCGATGTCAACTTTATTAGGCACTTTACATAAAGCCATCTAGCTTCTCTGCCTATTCGGTTGAATCAAATATTTCTGAACTTTGTAACCCTTAGGGAAGAACTCAGGAGAGCGCACACCACTCCAGAGAAGTGGCATGGACCCGCTCCACCAAGTCGATCTGAGGCCGAGTTTTATTGAAGAGTTGCGAAAATGCGCCAATAGAAGTAGCGGGGTTTTTTCTTCTTTCTTTCTTCCTTCCTTCCTTCCTTCTCTTTTTTTTCTTCTTCCTCTTTTTTTTTCTTTTTCTTGTTTTTTTTACTCTCTTCTTTTTTCTTGGTGACCAAAATTCTCTTGTTTTTTGTCCAGAGCCTGGTCTAGCATCTTTCTTCTGAGCTTTGCCTTTTCTGACTTTGTCCAAGACTAAATCCGGAATCTTACTGCTAAGACTATTTTTTTTTTCTCTTTGCCCGAGAATCTGTCTCAAGCGTTGCCTGGTGCCTTGCTCAATATGATTGTCAGCCTGGACTTTCGGGTCGGTCGGGAATTGAAGTCGAAGCATTGGCCATTCCAACTTGTAGAAGACATGATCTTCCTTGTACAGAATTTCTGCGGGAAGGCTTTGGCTTATTAACTTAGACTTCTCTTTTTTCGTAGCTTCCTTGGGTATCTCTCCCTTTTGAACAAGGGTTTTAATGCAGTCTTAGATTCCCTTAGATATCTTTGGCATTCCCCGGTAGGGTGGGACACTCTAGCATGCTAGCCACGCTGAAGAGGATGCTTGCTTCCTTAGTCTTCTTTTTAAATCCTTTTTCTTGTTCTTATCTTGCCTTCTAGCTTACGTCAGTTCAATTGGAGGAGTTTCTGCCTTTGCCGACGGCTGGGATGTGCCTCCAGAATTGGAGTTGTTCAGTCGAGATTTTCTTTTAGGGGGCTTAGGGTGACCACACTTCTTTGGGACCACCTTGACCCAGTCAGCCTCTCCTTTATGTATTTGGCGGGTGACTTGAATGCTTTCTTGATTATTTCGGGCGACGGTTCTTGGATCTCGGTCATAGAAGGACTAGAGTTTTGAGATGTTGATATTGCTTCGGGCTTTTTGTCTTCTTGTTCCTTGGTTTGTATGGACTTAACTTGGGAGATTCCACCTTGGTCTCGCCTTTTCTGGCTTTGCCTGGAGTTGGACTTGGATTGCTCCTACTTAATGTCACCTTTTGGAGCTTGTCTAGAGCTTGGTTTGGAGTTTTTTGGTTAGGTCCTGCCTTTCTGACTTTACCTGAAGTCCGGCCTTGTGTGCTTCTTTTGAGTAAGAGGACTCACTGGGTAAGCATTTACTGTTGCTTGAGTTATATCTTTGCAGGTTCTATTGAAGGGATCCTTCTAGAACTATCATGTCAGGGTACGGAAATCAATATTCCAATCTTTAATTTCCTCATCAGCTTTGTTGGTAAAACTCGAGATTTCTTGTATACTGATGATTTTCCCTTTTTGCTTTGCAGGTTCCTTTCGACCTGCCACATCAGGTCCATGTATTGGGAGAATTTAAGAGCTTCCACAGCTTCAAATTTGAGTGACTTAATGCTGCCACAGACGCAGTCCTTTGATTTACAGCCTTTGCTTCATTAGGAGTGTCTTCCTTCCATTGGAGTTATGCATGGTGACTTTGCAAAGCAAAGCTGCAACAAGATGTACTCAGGGGGCGTTAAGCTTCGCCCTTGATACGCATTCTTTCGTTTAGTTGCAACTACCCCGAGGGCTTGTCTCGAGACTCCTGTTGTGCATTCTTTCCTTTATTTGCAGTCACCCTGAGGGTTTGTCTCAGGCACTCGACATGATTTCACAAATGCAATAGAATTTGCTTCCTTCATTGGATTTGCAGTCTTTCTCTTTTTTCTCTTTTTCTCTTTCTTTCCTTTTTTCTCTCTCCCTTTTTTTTCTTCTTTTTTTGATCTCTCTTTTTTTTTCTTTTCTTTCTTTTCTCTTCCTTTTTTTTGAGCAAGGGTAGTTAACCCTCCCGGAGCTTTAAATTAGAGGTTGCACTTTGCAAGAGAGTAATTGTGAGGTGATGACTTGGCCAACCTTCAACGGTTTAAGGGCCAACAGTTTTAGATTTGAGGCTGACCAAACGAAATTTGGGGAGTCAAAACTTAGGATTTGGGGCTGACCAAGCAAAGTTGGGAAGCCGAACTTTGGATTTGGGGCTAAATAAGGAAATTGGAAAGCCAATTTGGGATTTGGGGCTGATCAAGGAAATTGGAAAGCCAAACTTTGGGATTTGGGGCTAATCAATGAAATTGGAAAGCCGAACTTTGGATTTGGGGCTAACCAAGGAAATTGGAAAGCCAATTTGGGATTTGGAGCTGACCAAGAAAGTTGGAAAGCCGAACTTTGGGATTCGGGACTAATCAATGAAATTGGAAAGCCGAACTTTGGATTTGGAGCTAACCAAGGAAATTGGAAAACCAATTTGGGATTTGGGGCTGACCAAGAAAGTTGGAAAGCCGAACTTTGGATTTGGGACTAACCAGGGAAATTGGAAAGCCAATTTGAGATTTGGGGCTGACCAAGGAAGTTGGAAAGCCAATTTGGGATTTGGGATTGACCAAGGAAATTGGAAAGCCAAACTTTGGGATTTGGGGCTAACCAATAAAGTTGGAAAGCCAATTTGGGATTTGGGGCCGACCAACTAGGTTGGGAAGCCGAAATTTGAGATTTAGATTTGGGGCCGACCAACTAGGTTGGAAAGCCGAAGATTTAGGAATTTGGGGCTAGCCAGGGAAGTTGGAAAGCCAAACTTTGGGATCTAGCACGGTGGGACGTGAACAAGAACTGTTCAAAGCAACTATGACTTTTGAGTTTTCTTTGGCGGGGTTACTCCCTTACCCTTCCTTACTCCCCTGCGGAGGAGGGCACGTCTTGTGTAGATTGTTGCTGGAACTCGTGCTCAGGAGCATAGTATAGCTTTAAATACTTCTCATCTAGTGGCGGGAGTGGCATTTCTCCTTTGTGGTCAACAACTGGGTATGCGCCTCCTTCGTAGACCCTTGTGACAACATAGGGCCCACGCCAATTGGGTTGTAATTTGTCGCTGGATTTGTCGGCCATGACTTCCCTTTCTTTTGACCATGACGAGGTCACCTCTTTTGAACGCACTTTGCTTTACCAGCTTATCATAGGCTCGAGTCATTCAGACTTGGTATGGCCGAAGATGTTTGTAGGCTTCCAGCCTTTTGCTTTCAAGGTTAGACAGCACTTCAAGCCTCCCTTCTATTTCATCTTGTTCGTGGGCTTGCAAGCCGGTATGCACGGCTACCCGGTAAAATGACATTTCAATTTCAATTGATACTACAGTCTTCGCCCCATACACCAGAGAAAAGGGGGAACAATTGGTGGGAGCCTTGTAGACAGTTTGGTATGCCCAGAGAGCTTCATGTATTTTTTTTTTCTCGCCCCAGTCCCTTTTACGGTTGCCAACAATCTTGGCTAGGAGCTTGCAAAGGGTCTTGTTAAATGTTTCAGCCAATTCGTTGGCTTGAGGATTGTAAACTGTTGAAGTTCTCCAATCGATACGGAACTTTGCCGCCAGCTGGTAAATGGTCCTGTTTTTAAATGGAGTGTCATTGTCTGACATGATTCGACAAGGGATCCCGAATCGGTATATAATGTAATGTTTGACAAATTGAGCGACTGCTTCCCCCGTGACTTCTCGCAAAGGGACAGCTTCAGCCCACTGGGAGAAGTAATTAGTTACGGCCAGAATATACTTATAGCCTTTTGTGGATAGTGGGAAAGGTCCCACGATATCCATTCCCCATTCTGCGAAAGGCCATGTAGGAGCCATGGTGTGCAACGAGCTTGGGGGTCTTCTTGGCACTGAGTCGAAAGCTTGGAACTGATGACGTGTGGGCGTATCGGTTGCAATCCGCATACATGGTGGGCCAGTAGAAACCCTTAAGTTTTATATTGCTCTTCATTTTGTCCCCGACTTGATGGACACCGCAGAGCTTTGGGTGGACTTCGTGCCTGACCATCTTGGCTTCCTTCGGCGAGAGGCAATGTAAGAGGACAAGCTTGTCCTTTTCATGCACCAGCCTATGTAATTGATTTCCTACCAACTGATATGATGTCGCCCTTCGCAGCGGCTGATCCCTTTGAGCCCGATCTGAAGAGAGGCAACCATTCTTTATTTTATCGGCTCACGCTAATCTTATTCCTCCTTCTCAGTGAGACCGTCTTCTTCAATTGTGTTGACCTCGAAGGTGATAGGGTCGGCTTCTTCATCATTTGAAAATTTGAGAATTTGGGGTGGTCTTTTGCGTTGACAGTCCCGAAAGGACATCTGTGAATAAAATTCAAAACTGGAGAATTTTTGGAATTGACGGCCCAATAAGGACTTGTAGGTCAAGACAAAAAATTAAAATTTGGTGGAATTGACGGTCCAAAAAGGACTTGCAGGTCAAAGCCAAGAATTTGGAGTTTAAGTAGGGTTGACGGCCGAAAACGGACATGAATTCCAACACTATTATAGAAATTTAGTGGAATTGACGGTCCAATAAGGACTTGCGGGTCAAAACCGAAAATTGTGACTTAAGTAGGGTTGACGGCTCTTGCACCCGAAATTATCTCAGAATATTTTGAGAAGAGTTTTTATCACTATGTGATAATCAACGGAAGATACGACGTATCGTCGACATCGTCGGAATGTGGAGTATCTCCGCAATTTAGGGTCCGTCGGCCCGACCGTACAATCATATTCGGCGTCGCAGCAATGGAATTTAAGAGGAAAAAAATACGCGTACGAACCCGTCAAAATAAGCCGAGCAAGTGTATCACATGGCGCAGACGGGCGCGAAGAATTCCTCCCTACGCGGCGATGCACGAACAAACAACAAAACAAGACGCTCCGTCGCTCCCGCACAAGTCTCCATCGATGGACGGCTGCCACGCGGCAAGGAACGGACCTCCACGGGCTATAAAAGCTCCCCCCCGGCTTCTCCCTAACGCAGGTTGACAGAAAAGGAGAAAACGGCGTCAAGAGGGACCAAAAGGAGCGCCTGGGGGTCAAATGACCCCTCTCTGGGTGCGGACCGGAGGGGGGGGTCGCGCGGCCACCCCGCGGACCCGAGGGGGCCACGCGACCCCGCTGGCCACCCAGCGGGGTCACGCGTCCCCGCCGGGACCCAGCGGGGTCGCGCTGACCCCGCGGGGGACCCAGCGGGGTCGCGCGCGCCCCCTCGGGCCGCAGGTCCCCCCCCAACTCCTCTCGGTCCCATTTTTCAAAAAAAAAGAAGAAAAAGGCAGAGGGGTCAAAAACTATTTTTGCCACCCCACCTTGACAAAAAAAAGGGATTTTTGCACCCCACTCTGTCAGAACCGGGCCAATTTTCTTCATTTGACCCCTCTGGCCAAAGGGGTCATTTGACCCCTCCGGGTTATCTTCCCGTGCGCTAAAATTAAAGAAGGAAAAAGGGGTGGAGGGGTCAAAAAGTCTTTTTTCCATCCCAGAGGGGTCAAAATGGCTTTTTGCCACCCCACCTTGACAAAAATAAGGGTTTTTGCACCCCACCCTGACAGAATTGAAGGATTTCTCCACGGTTTTGTCAACCTGGATCCCCTCACCTTCTATAAATAGACCCCCAAGGGTCCAAGTGGAGACAGCTACAGACGGACAAGTTACGAGAGACACACGTACGAAGAGCATCCGGAGGTGTTTTGTTCTGTTTGTCTTGGCCTGTGAGGGGTAAGTCCCCGGGTCTTGTACTTATGCCCCGACGGGGTATTTTTGTAATTACGCCCCTCAGTGGGCCATGTTGGTAATTATGCCCCTCAGCGGGCCGTGTTTTGTAAGTCTTTACGCCCCCGGGACGACTAAGTTATATGGTTCTGTCCCTACAATGGCGGAATTACAAAAATGTCCTCCCCGGGACCGTAAAAGACGGAAGTCCTGTAATTTGCAGTTTTACCCTGCGATCTTTTGTAATCGGGACTACGTCCCTACCTCTCGCTCTGATGCGGACTTTTGTACAGTCGACAACTCGCCGACAACCTTTGTACTCATTCGGACTATAAAAGCACTCAGCATGTTTTATGTATGTCCTAGGGGGAAAATTATAAGAAAACCCCCGGCTTTCACAAAATTGCATATATACCCCTCCTTCGGCCAAGTTGACAGTTATGTGTCTTCTACGAAGCCCCTTGTCATTCATTCGGTCCGAAAATATTGTCAGCTCAGTCCGACACTCAGATGTCAACCCTAACCCTAGGTTTGTATAGGGTATGGTAAAATTACCAAAATACCCCTGCAACCTAAAAACGGCCTACCAGCCCCCGTAACCCTCCAAAAAGAGCCTCAGCGTCTTGGGAAGTCAAGAACCCGGTCCTACTTCCATTCCAGCTCAGAAATTTCAGAAGTGCCCCTGGCCCTATAAAATTACCAAAATACCCCTGGGTTGGTAAAATTACCAAAATACCCTCGGGGTGCAGAAAACTTCTCTCTACTTAAAAAATGTCTATGGCTTCCCCATATTTGCATCTTTACTCTTAAATCTTATGGTTTTGCTCAGATTCAGTCCTAATTACCGAAATACCCCCTGCGTTGGTAAAATTATCAAAATACCCTTGGAGTCTAGAAAACTTCCCTTCATCTCAAAAATGCCTACGACTTCCGCATATTTGCGTCTCTATTCCTAAATCTTAGGGTTTTGTTCAGACCTAGCCCTAACTCTATTAATATGTTGGTGGTAAATGAGTGGTCATGGAAAGTCTCTCGAGTGAGACTGCCCTCCACATCAGAACCTCTATAGAAGACTTCGGGATTTTTTTGACAGTTAAACAAATGTGTTCAGACGTTAGGCCGATGTAAATCAACACTGACTACGGTCAGTGGGGAGAGGTCCAGCACTCGAACCCAAATCGTCTGATACTATGCGCACGCACGGAATAACCCTCTCTATGTAGAGGAATGTTTCTTTTCAAAAAGAAGCCATTTATTATCTATTTTTCCTACGTGAAAATATTTCCGTGTCTCACAGACTGGCACGCCCGGTGGGACTTCTCCCGCCTTTCTTCTTTCTGTCAAAGAAAATCTCCAAACCCTTTTTCAAGGTTATGATTTCCCTCCTCTTCCTTTTACAGGACGGGAAGAGGAGGGCATAACTTGCTACTCATTTTAGAGCTTGTCGCGCGCTTGCGCCCTTTTGTGTTCGTACTACGCACCACCACCAACAGCAACCAGCAGCGATGGCCGCCGTCACCTACGGGCCCGAGATCGTCGCCAACCACGCCAGGTTGGGATACCTGGCGACCCCGCTTGTTTTCGGCGACTTCCCAGCAGTCGTCGGCTCGCCCTTTTTCCTGGGCGTTGTGCCCGTGGTTGTTGTCAGCTCAGCCACGACTGTGACAACAGTCGCTGAGGGTGTCAGACCCTCTACTGCAGCAACTGGTCGGGTCCGCCCGGTCAAGAACACAACCGTCGGGGGTGTTAGACCCTCGGCCCCAACAGCCGGCCGGGTTCACCCTGTCAACAAGACATCTTCTGAGGTTGTCAGCCCCCTCACTACAGCAGCCGGCCGGGTCCGCCCGGTCAAGAAGACAACTGTCGGGGGTGTTAGTCCCTCGGTCCCAGTTACTGGCCGGGTCAGTCCGGTCAACAAGCTTGCCACTGGGGGAGTCAGGCCCTCAGCTTCTGCAATTGGTCGAGTTCGCTCGGCCAATAAGCCAACTATCGAGGGCGTCAGGCCCTCGGCTTCGTCAACTGGTCGGGTTCGCTCGGCTAAGAAAACAATCACTGAGGGTGTCAGATCCTCCGCTTCATCAACTGGCCGGGCTTGCCCGGTCAAGGAGACCATCCTCGGGGGTGTTAGACCCTCTACTGCAGCTTCCGACCGGGTCCATCCGGTCAACTCTTCTATTGTTAAGGGTGTCAAGCCCTTCATCCCTACAATCAGTCGAGCTAGCTTGACTGCCATGTCAACGGCCAAAGGTGTCAAGCCTTCTGCCCCAGCTATTGGCCGAGTCTTCTCAGTCAATCAAGTCACTATTAACGTCGCCCCTGCTCAACGGGGGCAACGCCGTCGCCGTCACGGCACCAGACCTACGGCGGCCGCCCTCAGAGGTACTGCCCCTGCTCAACGGGGGCAACGTCATCGCCACAACGACGTCGCGCCTACGACGGACGTCACCAAGGCTGCTCCTGCTCAATGGGGGCAACGTCGTAGCCGCAAAGGTGCAAAGCCTACAGCGGCCGCATCCCGCTCCGGCAAGACTGTGCTTGTCGGAGATTTCCGCATTCGGCTTGACGGGGGCGGGCCGATTCTGCCTCGGGATCAACATGTTCCGACGATCTCTACCTCCAATCGCTTCGAGCTCCTCTGGCAAGTCCGGGAGGACGGAGCGGAAAAGAAGAAGCCCGTCGTATCGGCGGCTACTCAGGGTCCCCTGCAGCGATCCAGGCCTCGAGCTCCCCGGGCTAGGACAGGGGGCAACCCAATTGAGGAGCGTCAGCTCCACTTGAAGAAAATTTGGGTCACCAAGGAGGAGGTCTGGATTATAAGGCGCGTAAGGGCAGAAGAACCCTTCCGCATGTCGGATCTACGGCATGTGCGGAGCCCGACCAGCACGGAGGCCTCAACATCTCCGAGGTCTACAACTCAGCCTCTACGAGGGCAAAGGCGTCGAGGAACCGGTAAGAAGGTGCGGCCGACCTCCCCGTGGGCCAAATCTACGCACACGGAGGAGGATCGTTTCCTTCAAGCTTCTACATCCCGAGTGTCTGTCTTTGACAGACTCGGGAGGCCGCCCAAGCCGGATCGACAACCACCTAGGAAGAAACGGGTGGTGTAGGTGACCAATGACACTGTCAAAGTGTTCACCTGTTATGCCACTTCTGGCGACAAACAGCCCGAGGACACCTCTGGGGAGCTTGACCAACCTATCCAATATTTGAGGAGGTCAAGGCCGGTCTCCCGGATTCTAGCGCAGGCGCAGCAGGTGCCGGCTGCTGGGACATCTCAGCCCGAGCCGGCACGGCAAGAAGAGCGTCAGGAGGTTGTCCATAGCATCGACGGGGATAGCAACCCCGCACATGAAGATCTTGGGAGAGAGGTTCAACCTCTCACGTTGGAAGAGTTTCGGCGCGAAAACCAAGAGTTGAAAAACCTCTTGCAGTCATTACTGCGCGAAAAGGAGGTTCATGTTCCGCCCCGGCGGTACCTACTGGGATGGAACCACATCATCCTCCCATTCCAGCCGCTGCCAACGCCTTCGTCACTTCTGCAAAACTACCAGTGACGGTGGAGTTTGAAGTGCCGCTACATGAAGCCAATGCGCGGTCGTTTGTGACCCCTGCTGCAGAAAGCCTCATGGCGTAGAAGCAGATGATCGAGCGTATTGTGGAGGCGAAGTTTGCCCAACATGGCGAGGGTGTGGCTACCGTTTATTTGTACGACGCGCCATATCCCCTCCATCATCAATTCAAGAAGCTTCCACCTGATTGCCCGAAGGCCCCAAAACTCCAGAAGTTCAATGGGCAAGGCTCTCCTCATGAACACCTGGCCTATTATATGACGACCATGGGTGAGTTGGCACTTGAGGAAGCATACTTGTTGCGGTACTTTGCCACGTCATTGACTGGCACCGCTTTCCAGTGGTATTCCAGACTCAAGCCCAACTCGGTAGCTGATTGGGCTGATATACAAAAGAAGTTCGTCGACCGCTTCCAAATGGTCGAACGTAAAGTCTCCCTAGCAGAGCTCTGTGCTCTTCGGCAGAAGAAAGGTGAGACTGCACTGGACTTTATCAAGCGATGGAGGGACGTCAGCATGCGCTGCGATAATCCTCCGACGCCCGAGGACGCCATCACCATCTGTCGCAGGGGTCTCTCGACTATTAGTCTCCGGGCTCTATATAATATGTAGTATATATATAGTAAGAGATGTTGATGTGGAACGAATCTCGTTGCTGTGTAACCTGCAGCTGCATGAACATACGTTAGTGAAGTTCATAAACAAATAGGCATTTAAAGAAGAAGCGTTCACTAAGGTAAGTGGTTAGAAAAGCAAACATCGTCTCTCAGTTTTACAGTGGGACTAACGGACATAATTGAATTCCGCGGGGATAATTACATGGCCACACAATCGTCCTCGAAGGTGATCATACCCGATCATGGGGAAGTCTGTGCTAACTTCACTTAACATGTCAATTGACTCTACTGAGGTGTTTGGTTGGGGGAAATGATAAGGGAAGGGATAAACCGTGCTCTACAACCGAAGTCTCTTGGACTCACTGATATAGGTAGGACTTTCATCCAATGAGGGGGATATGGAGTAGAGGGAGTAAGGAAAAATAGTATTTGTAATGCAACCAGGCATCTACTGAAAATCAAGTGAAATGAAGGTTTCATTTTCTTAGGACTCAAGTTGAAATGCCGACCTAGCGGAGTTCAATTTGCTATTAGGAATTGGGGAAAGCAAAAGAGCAAGGAATACTCTTCCTCCCGATGGGATAACCACTCGTCCCACCAGGGTCGTCATTTTGGACGAATACATTCCTTGGGATAAGCTTGGGCGAAAAGCCCTGCTTCTTCAATAGCTCCGAGATATGGCTCACCGTCTTGAAGAAGGTGAAGACTTCCCAATCTCGAAGGAGCTCTCCTTATTCTACAAAGATGAGGAGCTCATTGTTGAGATGCTCGAAGAAATGCTGCAAGAGTTCTCCTGCAACATGGTGGCGATCCCGCCGCCCGACAACATTTATTCTCCTGCGGCTGATAGCACCGGAGGCAAGGCTCCTATGGCAACATATCAGCGTTGCTCGGCAAGAAATGGCTGAGGACGTGGCCGAGGTCGTGGCCGAGGACGCGGGCGTGAAGGTCCCCTAACTCCCGATCGGGTCATAATATTTAGAGGGGAGAAGCCGGGTCCTGTCCCAGAAACCCAAGTTCGGGGAATCCCTTTCATCCTCAGCCTCTCAGAGGGTTCAGGCTCCATCTCAGCAGCTAAGTCGGGTGGCGCCCCTTTTACAATCACATCCTCCGATGAAGAAGAGGAGCCAGCCAAATCGCCAAAGTGCGAGGAGGCGTCAGAGCAGGCCGGCCCCTCCAACAGGGTTGAGCCCGCGAGCCAGGCCGGTCCTTCTAATGAAGACCAGCATGATGAGCCTTTGCCACCTCCGGAGGAATCCTTGGCACCGCTGTTCCAAGAAGATGCGGAAGGCCAGAATACAGAGGAGCGCCCTTCTAAGCGAGAGAAGCCTCGCCAGGCGCCGAAGACTCCGGCAGAGATCATCCCACCATTTGACAAGACCCGTGCTCGGGCGGACCGCAAAATCATTCATCACATGAAGCGGTTTCCTACAAATGTCACCATTTGGGAAGCTATTGCCTGGAGCAAAGACCTCAGAGAGGCTCTTGTCAAGATACTTCAAGACCCGGAGGCCTATGAAGCCCATGTCGCAGAGTTGCAAGCCCAGGAATATGAGGCAATCACAACCAACATTTCCTTCACGGACAAAGACATGTTGTTGTCCTCTCCGTGCCACAATCACCCCTTATATATGAGGGGGACGATCAATGGGCATGACGTGAGTCGCATCCTGGTCGACGCCGGAGCAGCTGTCAATATCATGCCTCTGAAGACTTTCAAGTCTCTATACTTGGCCCCTTATTTGCAAAAGGTGACCGCGGTCAAGATTTCGGGATTCAATCAGGGTTCCGAGGAGGCGCTTGGTTGGGTTGAGGTCAAGTTAGCCTTGGGTGATTTTGTCACCCGAGCAACATTCTATATTATCAACTCCGACACATCATACAAGGTACTGCTTGGAAGGACATGGCTGCGTGAAAACTGGGTCGTTCCTTCAACTCTGCACCAGTGCATTAAATATGCCAAGGAAGGGGAGCAACATACAGTCTTCGCAGATCAGGCCCTGTTCCACCCCAATGAGTGTCATTTGGCCGATGCCTCTTTATATTTTGGGAAGCCCACTCTGGCAATCCCTGAGTCTATTAAGGACAAAGGGAAAGAAAAAGTGGACCATGAAGTCGAGGAGGGACAGTTGTTCACTGTCAATCAAGACATGGTCAAGCTGCATAGGCTAAGCCTCCATGCCGCCTCCAAGCCAACCCAACCGGAGAGACGAAGCGTTGACCTTGAAGCCAACCTCATAAGCCGGGTCATTGACGGGAGTATCTCCTTACCGCCCAAGTGCCTCCAGCTCTCGTCCCAACGGGAAGAGTATGAGGTGGAACAGTTGAAGACCTTCACAGTCTCCTATCAACGGAGAAGAAGACGTAACAAGGGCAAGGGGGACAAGCCGATCATCTTTTACAAAGGTGATCTAGTCCCACCGTGCCCTCCTGAAGATGACTTCGGTTGGGATACCCCCGCCGATGTGGCGCCAGAGCCAGTCCAGGAGATGGACGATATGTCCAAATACATCAAGGAAATGTGTAAAAAGCAGCACATCCCGCATACTCTGGACCCCGCACGAGCGGCATATTTCCATCAGCTGTGGAATCCACCGCAGGTCCGTGGGCAACCTCCCTTCTCCCGCAAAGACACGCGGGGACTTGGCTATGACCAGGAGAGGGACTTCGAGGTTCACTTTGTATTCAACACCATAGGGCTACTATCTCCCCCTCATGGGCAAATTGAAGCTGAGCCCAAAATTAATGACTCTGTAAGGGAGTCCGGTGAGGCGTCGACGACACCATCACCTTCATCGGGAGTCAATAACGACCACCCCTCAGAGGGAGGAGCAGCCCAGCCTGCTAACCATCAGCAAGACGAAGTAAGTCCTTCGACTTCAAGCCACAAGCAAGAGTGCTTTGAAGAATTTGAAGTTTATGAAATAAACACTGATGATGAGGGAGACTTCGTCGACTTCCAACCAGCTCCACCGGAGCTCGAAGACGGTGGCCAAGCAACTGTGGACGAGTTGATTGAGATCAATCTCGGAAGCAAAGAAGACTATCGTCCTACCTTCATAAGTGCTCTCCTCAGCGAGAAAGAAAGACAGTCGTATCGACAGCTCTTAGAAGAGTTCAGGGATTGTTTCGCCTGGACTTACAAAGAAATGTCCGGGCTCGACCCTTCTGTGACTGAACACGAGCTGGCAATACTTTCAACAGTCAAGCCAGTCAAGCAAGCTCAAAGGCGTATGCGTCACGAGCTGGAGCTGAAGGTCAACGCTGAGGTTGACAAGATGCTCAATGTAGACTTCATAGAGCCTTGCATGTACCCTGTCTGGCTCGCCAACATAGGCCCTGTCAAGAAGAACGGCCAAGTCCGAGTCTGCATCGATTTCAGGGATCTGAACAAAGTATGCCCGAAGGACGACTTCCTTGTCCCAATCACCGAGACAATGGTGGATATGACCACTGGTCACGAAGCTTTGTCTTTCATGGACGGGTCGTCGGGCTATAATCAAATCCGCATGGCCGTCAAAGACAAAGATCATGCGGCTTTCCGATCTCCTAAGGGGATCTTCAACTACAAAAGGATGCCGTTTGGTCTGAAGAATGCCGGCGCAACCTACCAAAGGGCCATGACCAAGATCTTCGACGAGATGCTACATGACCTTGTCGAATGCTACGTCGATGATCTGGTCGTCAAGACGAAGAAGCGGGAGGATCACTTGGCTGATCTGCGTCGAGTCTTCGAAAGGCTTCGACAGTACCAACTCAAGATGAACCCAATGAAGTGCGCCTTTGGCGTCTCCAGCGGCAAGTTCCTCGGCTTCATCGTCAAGTATCGAGGCATAGAAATCGATCCTGACAAAATTAAGGCCATAAGAGGACTACCTCCGCCTAAGAACTTGACAGAGCTCAGATCTCTGCAAGGAAGACTCGTCTATATTAGGCGATTTATCTCTAATCTCTCAGGAAGATGTCTACCTTTCGGCAAGTTGACGAAGAAAGGAGCACCCTTCATATGGGACGAAGATTGTCAGAAGGCCTTTGAGCAAATCAAGGAGCACCTCCTAACTCCTCCCATCCTAGGGGCACCTGTCGGAGGGAAGTCCCTTATTCTCTACATTGCTGCCATGGATGTCTCTTTGGGGGCTCTGTTAGCCCAGATCAATGAAGAGGGCAAGGAGCAGCCGCTGTACTACCTCAGCCGAAAGCTGATTGGGCCTGAGCATCAGTATGCTCCCATGGAGAAGGTGTGCCTAGCTTTGGTGTTCGCTGTCAAGAAGCTAAGACACTACCTTCTAGCTCACCGGGTGGAGCTCATCTCAAAATGTGATACGCTCAAATTTCTGCTCAGCCAGCCTCTCCTCTCTGGTAGGCTCGGTAAATGGGCACTTATCCTTATGGAGTTTGACATCACCTTCGTCACACGCAAGGCGATCAAGAGACAAGGAATGGCGGAGTTCTTAGCAGCGCACCCTGTGCCAGAAGATTCGCCGCTCAACTTCGAGCTACCCGATGAAGAGGTGCTGGTACCTTCTCAAGAAACCGGGGAGCATTCTGAAAAAGTCCCACCACAGATGGAGCCGGGTGTCCTCACCCTTGACCTCCCACACTGGGAGTTATATTTTGATGGTGCCTCTCGGACAATCAAAAGGGCTAGCGGCCTCATAGACTATGTCTCGGGCGCGGGGGTGATCTTTGTATCTCCACAAGGCGGCATTCTCCACAATTCTTGCGCTCTCATGAAGTCCTTGACTAATAATGAGGAAGAGTATGAGGCACTAATCATTGGGCTTCAACTGGCACTGGAGATGGACATCAAGTGCATCAAAGTGTACGGGGACTCTCAGCTCGTCATTCGACAGGTACTGGGCGTCTATGACGTCCGGAAGAAGGAGCTCATTCCTTACCATGTAGCCGTCATGAGGCTCAAGGAAAAATTCTACCTATTTAAAATAGGTCATGTCCCCAGAGGCAGCAACTCCCAGGTTGATGCTTTTGCAAAGTTGGCAGCAGCCTTAAAACTCCCGCCTGAGGGAGAATTAAATGTTACTGTCAGACACCGAAGGCACATGCCAAGTGTGCTCGACGAAGAATCCGGCTTCACTGTTTACGAGGTCGACAACGTTCAGGAGGAGAATACTCCAGAAGAAGAAGATTGGCGTGAGCCAATTATAAAGATAAAGAACGGCCGGCTCTCTCCTGACCGGGCTCAGAGGGTGCAACTGCTACGCAGGGCGACATCCTACCAGCTAATTGACGGCCTGCTCTTCAGGCTCGTCCATGAAAAGGACCGATCGGTCCTCCTACGCTGCCTTTCATCCAAGGAAGCAAAGACCGTCATGCACGAAGTCCACTCCGGATTGTGCGGAGCGCATCAAGTAGGAGCCAAGATGAAGAACAACATCAAGCTCAAAGGGTTTTATTGGCCCACTATGTACGAAGATTGCAACCAGTATGCTCGTACATGCCACCAATGCCAAGCATTCGGGCCAGTCCCTCGGAGGCCGCCCAACCCGCTCCATCCAACAGCGCCTACTTGGCCATTCGCGGAGTGGGGCATGGATATTGTAGGACCATTCCCACCATCGTCTCAAGGTCACAAGTTCATACTGGCCGCCACTGATTACGTCTCCAGATGGGCCGAAGTCGTTCCCCTACGAGAAGTTATAGGAGAGATAGTTACCCGCTTTGTGAGGCACGACATTATATATAGATTCGGCACCCCCAGCCGGATTATATCTGACAATGGCACGCCATTCAGAAACAAGACTGTTTATGCTTTGGCGGCCAAATTCCATATTGACTGGAGGACGTCATCAGTCTACAACCCCCAAGCCAACGGGTTAGCCGAGGCCTTCAACAAAACCCTCTGCAAACTGCTGTCCAAGATAATAGGTGGCCGCAAACGGGATTGGGGCGAGAAGGTCCATGAAGCCCTATGGTCCTACCGGACCATTTACAAAACCTCCACGGGTTGCTCCCCATTCTCTTTGGTCTATGGAGCCGAAGCAGTGGTCCCTGTGGAGATCGAATTGGCATCCTATCGCGTTGCTGTGCATGCCGGATTGCCAGGCCAAGACCAGTCTGAGATAGAAAGAAGGCTCGAGGAATTATCCAACCTTGAAGGTGAAAGACTCAGAGCTTATAAGCACTTACAAGTGTATTAAGCCCGCATGACACGTGCGTATGATAAGCTGGTCAAACAAAGGGCATTCAAGAAAGGTGACATTGTCATGGTCAAAGAAAAAGAGGTTCTCGCGGGAAGATCCAGCGGCAAACTCTAGCATAATTGGCGTGGGCCTTACGTCACCCAGAAGATCTACGAAGGAGGGGCCTATACGGTCCTTGACCACAAAGGAGAAAATCTTTTCCCTACTCTTAACGGCAAGCATATGAAGCTCTACCATGCGCCATTGCAAGAGTTTCTACAGCAGTCCTCACAGGACAATACCTCTCCTCAGTGAAGGTTCAAAAAAAAAAGGAGGTTAAAAATACTGATACCCCGGCGGACTCAGTCGGTCTTTAACGGTTGGCTGAGGGCAAAAAGGCCATAGACCCAGTCGAGGTGAAAACCCGAAAGGGCGTCTCGGGCAAAAATGGGCAACCCCTCTGTGTGAAAACCCGAAAGGGCGCACCGGAAAAAGTTAAAGGGGGCCAGCCTCGGCGAAAACCCGAAAGGGCGGTGAGGTTGGTAATGTGAAAAAAAAAGAGAAAAAAAAAATCCTCTCTCTACTTATTCTATGGGTGGCTCTAAGTCAATGACTCCACCCCATCTTGGCCAAAACATCATATTGATACTATGGCTATGCCTTACATGTCATTCTATGACACCTGGTCCCACCGGCATTCTGAGGTTGTCATACTCTGTCCCATCGGGATTACTCATACCTTGAACTCCCTGAATTTCGGATCCCGTGTCTCTCCGGGCTAGCCAATCTGCCCTTTATATATCACATCGGGTTCGGCCTATGCATGCCCCTCTCGGGCTACCGACCCATTTCGCCTATTGGCTTCCGGGCTTAGCTCATATGTCTCTCTCAGGCAGTTAAACCCCACTTACCCTTTTTGTCCTATTGGGTTTGGCCTCAACATGCTCTCTCGAGCTGCCAACTCATCCTGCCTTTCGGCTCATTTTAGCTTCCTGGGTTTGGCCTCAGTATGCTCTCTCGGGTTGTCAACCCATCTGGCCTTTTGGCTCATTTTTCCGTCATGATTGGTCTCAGTATGCCCTCTCGGGCTGCCAACCCATTATGCCTTTCGGCTCTTTTTACTTTCCCGGCTTTGGCCTCAGTATGCTCTCTTGGGCTCCCAACTCATCATGCCTTTCGGCACTTTTTACCTTCTTGGGTTTGGTCTCAGTATGCCCTCTCGGGCTGCCAACCCATCATGTCTTTCGACACCTTTCTCCTTCTGGGATTGGCCTCAGTATGCTCTCTTGGGCTGCCAACTCATCATGCCTTTCGGCACTTTTTACCTTCTTGGGTTTGGTCTCAGTATGCCCTCTCGGGCTGCTAACCCATCATATCTTTCGGCACCTTTCTCTTTCTGGGATTGGCCTCAGTATGCTCTCTCGGGCTGCCAACTCATCACGTCTTTCGGCACTTTTCTCCTTTTGGGATTGGCCTCAGTATGCTCTCTCAGGCTGCCAACTCATTACGCCTTTCGGCACCTTTCTCCTTCTGGGATTGGCCTCAGTATGCTCTCTCGGGCTGCCAACTCATCATGTCTTCTGGCACATATCCCACCGAGATCGCTAAGTCTATTCCTTTATCCCCACGGGCTTGGCCTCCGCATGCCCTTGTCGGGCTGCCAACCCTATTTGCCTATCGGCTCATGGATTTGATTCATACGTCCCACCTGGGCTGTCAAATCCCCTCCTTTCATCCTCTCGGGTCTGGCCTATGCATGCCCCTTTCGGGCTGCCCCATCTCGCCTATCGGCCTCCAGGTTTAACCCGCATGTCCCTTTCGGACTGTTAAACCTACTCCTTTGCTACCTCAACCGGGCTTGGCGCATGCACACCACTTTTGGGTTGCCAACCCGTTAAATCTTCGACTTTTGGATTTGGCTAATTGCGTCCCACTAGGGCAGTCGAATCCACCCACCTTGTCCCACCTCTATGGCACACACGTCTCTACGGGAGTGCCGCTTTCTCCTTGCCTTTTGGCACTATAGGCTCAAAAAAAAGAGAAGAAAGTGGGGTTAAAAATACTGATACCCCGGCGGACTCAGTCGGCCTTCAACGGTTGGCTGAGGGCAAAAAGGCCATAGACCTGGTCAAGGTGAAAACCCGAAAGGGCGTCTCGGGTAAAAATTGGCAACCCCTCGGTGTGAAAATCCGAAAGGGCGCGCCGGAAAAAGCTAAAGGGGGCCAGTCCTGACGAAAATCCGAAAGGGCGGTAGGGTTGGTAAAGTGATAAAAAAAATGCATGCACAAAGGATGGAAGCAAAGATCTCAAGTTCTGTCCTTTATTCATCAATGTCATTAATGGAGCCCGAGACAAGCCCTCGGGGATAACTCAAACAAAAAATGGAGTATGGAGGCCCTATGTACAAGAGGGTGCTGAAGCTCATCAAGCACCGGACTCGCTCCCCCGCAACTCTGCAAGGCGAGTCTCGCCCTGGAAAGCCTCCTCCCGAAGCTCCTCAAGTCTACGGCGGAAGGTCGCCAACTCAGCCTCTGTGCTGCGACACTCCACCTCAGCCTCCTGAAGCTCTCTCTGAAGCTCCTCTACTCGAAGGAAAGCCCTCTGGTTGCGCTTCTCAGCGCCCTCGATCTGGAGGCCGACCTCCACCTGGGCTGCCTGGAGTCCGCGCAGCTGCTCCTCCTGCTCCTGGATCTGCAACTGTGCCCTCCGTCTCCGCTCCTGGATGACGCAGAGGCGAGCGAACTCGCTCCATAGTGTGGTCAGCCTCGTTGCCCATGCATCTCGAGGAAGGCCCAACGCGTGGTAGCTCCCAGTGAATACCTCCAGGTCACCCCTCAAAGCTTCTGCAGTGGGCAGCGGGTCGACCTGGATCAACTGATCAAGACTCTGCGGAAGCTGGTCAGCCATGGTGGCATTCAATGCCACCCTAAGGGCAGGAGCGGCAGGCCACTCGACTCCGAGGGCAGGGAAGTCTGCAAGCATCCCCGAAGCTTCCTCCTCGGGAGCTGTAAAAAAGGGGGGGGGGTAGAGTAAGTGCTTGGTCGCCAACAAAAAAAAGGAGATATGCACAAGCAGCCATGAAAGGCATTGTATACTGGTATACCTGAAGTCGCCGCCGGTATAGGCCTCTCATCGATGGCCGGGGAGGAGTCATTGCCAGAAGCTGATGCCGGTTCACCAGGCAGGGCATTTGTGGCCCGATCCTCTGCAGACCAAGTAACAGCATATAAGTGCCTATCTATGAAATGGCATACATGCAATGTCAGACTCCAGAGAGCAGCTATATATTTGTCTCAACAGCATCTCCTCCTTCAGCTATGCTGGGAAGAGCAGACTCCGTATCAGGGGCCTTTTGGGAGCAAGATTGCTTCTCCTGAAACTTCTCTTGTATGGAGACTCCAGCCATTGGCTCCACAGAAGGAGAAGCTGCATGTCAAGTGTGAGAAAAGGGTCAGTACCATAAATAAAATACAGACACCACTTGGGTTATTAATTGGCAGATGCAAGGAATACCTATAGGTCGGGTGTCTGCTGGCGGGGTATTTTGCCCTGAATCATGTAGGCCCTCTGGCGCGCTCTGGGAAACTTCTCCTGTCGGGGCTGCCCCACCGGGGCAGGATGTATCATCTTCAACAGCCTGGCCTGTCACTGTTTACATAGCAAATGCACTAGTCAACTTGGCAAGAACAGTTGCAAAGTAATAAAGAGGTCTATTATTAGCCCATAAGATCCCTTACCTGGAAGATCAACCGTACTGTCCTCGACAATGTCAACATCAGAGGAAGTCCCTGGTGGAGGATCTTTCGGCGCCGTGGTATCAGTGCCCGTCGCCCCCATGGCCTTTGTGCCTGTCATGGCCTTCCCATTAGTCAGAAGATCCATGAATGAGCCAGACTCCATAAGTCGCGAGAATTCCTCCATGGATCCAGCCAAGTCCACTCCTGCTCGACAAAGAACTATGTAAGCCGAGCAAACCTTCATAAGAAAGAGTTGACTGGGAAAGGCATAAATGCAGCTGCACTTACCATCGGCACCCCCTAGCTCTCCCTCTTCCAGAGAGTCACTCTCGCCTGGAGAAGAACTCGAGGTCCCGACTCCCGAAGTAGAGCTCGAGCTCCCTTTAGAGGGAGGGTCTGAGGCCGTGGAACTCCCACTCCCAGAAGTGGATCCGGCCCCAGAAGAAGAGCCGACATCGCCTCCCGTTGTCAGTACAGGAGGAATAACTTCAGGAGCTCCTGTATAGCCAAGAAAACACTAAGGCATTAGTGATGCTTAATTCTTCATGTATCAATGAAGAAGAAACAAGGCTAAGTATTTTACCTGGAGCCTGGTCATCTGTGGTCCTTGCCGTAGGAGGTGAGGGAGAATTAGCCATCACTGGCGTGTAATCGTCTGTGGGAGAAATCAGTTCTTTAAAGCTGAAAGTAACATTCGGTGCAGACTCATCCAGCGGCATGTCATCCCCCGCCGGAGGTGGAGAGAAGCTCGCATCGGAGAAGTTGTATTTAACAGAGCAGAAATGTGTTTATAACACTGCATATATGCTTGAAAAATGGCAAGTATCTAAATGTATTACTTACTGGATACAGCCTCAATCCCTGGGGATTCGTCCTCGAGTCGGGGACAGGACGATGACCTCACATCCCCCTCCCCAGGACCCTCAGTGCGGGGCCTCTTTGAGGCAGTAATATCTCTCCCCGTCTCAGCATCGGGAGGACCCTCTGAAGGCCCAATGCCGGCTACCCTAGCAGCCTCACCTGCAGTTGTCAAAGGAATATGTCAAAATACTTATTCCGAAATATAAAGACACATATGCACATCAAAGCTAGCAAAAAAGAAAGATGATTACCTGTAGCCTCTATCGGCCTTACGGGTTTTAATATTATCTGCTCTGGCTTTACTCGGAGAACATGTGCAACTGCCTTTGCAGTGTCGAATATGGCAAGAGGAGTCGTCGCCACCTTAAGGACAGAAAGGTACTCCAGCGGACTTGCACAGCCTATGGCATTGATCACGTGGGCTCTCCACTCGGCAAAGGTGCTGCCTCTGAGCGCTCCCTCTGGTATCGGTTGGGACAGCTGGGACTTCCTCCTCACGCCACAAGATATCTGCAAGTCCTCCCACCAAGGATAGGCCTTTGAGAGGCCTGGGGCTGCTCTTGTGGTGGAAGAAGAAAAGACTCTCGAAGCTGCTGGTGGCTTGCTTTTCAAGGGCTTCAGCGCCCCATTATATTGGCTTCTATCGACCGAGGCCGTCCAGCCTTTCTCTCGCCATTGCTCCTCAATGTCGCTCACAACCCGAGCGGCTGCTGAAAAATGAGATCTGATGAAGGCTGGGTCCACAAGCAAGGGAGGCAGATCCTCCCTCCTCAAACGCTGCTCCTCAGCTGTCCGAATGGCGTCACGGTGCTCGCGAAAAATATTGCTGGCTTTGAACCACCAGCGGGCATAGTAGATGTCAAAAGAGCCCCGACGCTCCTTCTCTGGGACGGGGTACCTCTGTCCTACCTCACGGCTGAGAAAGTCCTGCCAGGCTGCTGCTACCAAATGTACGTCTCTGTGCCTGTATAGCCGGAGAGTCAAACAAAACTCTGCACCTGAAGGGATGCCCTGATCATACCCGAAGTTCCTGGCGATCCGGTGCGGGTAATAGGGTTCAAGTGTCACTGTGCTGGAGCGGCGATACACAAGGACACTGGGACGGATGCTGACAACCCACTCCGCCGGCCCTTGAGGGGAGAGTAAAGCATGGGTAGATACCTGGCTAACAACAGCATCTCCCTCCTGCCCCACATACGGGCGGTGAAGGTAGGAGAAGTAGTCAAGGGCTATGCCCTTTCGTCTCCTCACCGGAACAAAAGACAAGGCCCGTCGGGCCCCCACAAGCTGAGTCACTGAGTCCTGTGATGGCTGCCCTATGAACCAGAAGATCAACGGTGCCGCCGGAATTTCAACTGGAGCCCTCCGGGACAACTCTGGAAACAACAATCCTGCCCAGGCACTCAAATAATGAGTGGGCAGCAGAACGCCCTTCTCCCGCGGTGATGAGTGGGAAGACAATGCCCCAAGCGAATGGAAAATATTCGCCAAGGCTGCTGGCGCGATGGTGAGCCGCTGTCCACAAGCAAGCAAACAAGCCGGGTATATCACCTCCCGTCTCAAAACCCCCTCCTCCCCATGGGAGATCACAAAACTGGCCAACCAATAGGCCAAGTAAGCTGCCAGATATGTGATGGGATGTAGCTTTCGAGAGTTCCATCCCTACGTTGGTGCAGGCAAGTGGCCAGGATGAGGGGGAACGTCTACTCTGACCTCCCTGCACTCCTCCCAGGTGGTACCGGACTGTGCAAACTCCTCGTAGAAGCAAAAAGGGCCACTATAAAAATGGTTCACCCACGCATTCAAAGTCACTCTTGGCGTGCGAGGAGTCCGATCTGTACCAACTCGGGATAAATCCCTCCAAGTCTTCACTAAAAATCTGAAGCAGTGTGGCAGGGTGTACCGCCCTGTGCTGTCAGTGGAGCTGAGGTGCAGATCGTCTAGTGACAGCTCCTCATATGGCCTCCCGTAGATCGGAAGGCCAGAAATCCTCTGGGAAGCCCAGAGGTCCAAAGAGGTCTCTCCTCCAGCCGTGACGAAAGTGTTCCACCGGCGGTTGAACCTCTCTACCAATGCCTGTAGCAGGCCTGTGTGACAGGGGTAGGAATATAGGGCAGCTGTCACTGCATGACGAATCCCTACCCTATCCAACACCGATCGGTAGACAGTCAGAACGCCCCAGAGCCACTCTATCGCGCCTCGGTGATAGCTGTGAGACGGGACAACAGACCACCTCCCGTACCAGCTGGGAGTCTTCAATGACACAATTCTCTCAACCATGCAGTCATGGACGTACTCCTGTGCGAAGCTCGCCCCGGTCGGTGTCAAGAAAATGCCATCCACAACCTGATCCATGGTCCTGTGCTGCCCATGCATGTGCCAAGTTGCTGGAGATAGTGGTGCAGTCCGAACAGTCAGATTCTCATACCGCTGAAAAGAGCCCAGACTCCGCTGATCCGGATACTGTCTCTGTCGAGTGAAGCCCTCCGGGTAGCTCGAATAAGTTAGAGAGCACAATCCTTGCATGCTATCTCTCTCCGCTAAAATAGCCCTCTCAAGGCGGCGGTGCTCCTCAGGAAGCGAGGGATCACCGGCTTCCATGCCGATAGGTGCAAAACACTGGAGAAAGCAGTAGAGGTGGCGATCCAAGGGGTAGTGTCGCGGATAGCCCCCCATGCGGTCATATGTATAAAGATCATCCCGTCTCGTAATCCGGGATACGTCCACAAGACCCTCCGTCTCTCCAGCGCTCTCAGTTGGGCCCTCAGCGACCCATAAATAGCCGAAGTCGAGCTGGTTGAAGTCACCATCTTCAATGACACAGGGGGGGGAAGGTGGCATCCGCTGGTCCGTACGCTCAACTCGGCATTCGTCAGCACCCCTGACTCTCGACCTCCTCGACCGGCTCCCATCTCCACTGCTGCGAGCCATGTCTGAAAGCACAAAGGAGAAGAAAAAAGGAGGAGTGTCAGATCAGAATATTACAGGACATCAATATGAATATTGAATGCAGTCCTACAAAGCCCGAAGCCTATGCACGGGACACATAAATATATTTCCCTTCGAAGGGCAAGGGCACGTGCCGTCCGCCCCCGCCTCCGGCCGTGACGGACGTCCCGTGGGGGGCATTTGTTACATTCGAAATTATCTCAGAATATTTTGAGAAGAGTTTTTATCACTATGTGATAATCAATGGAAGATACGACGTATCGTCGACATCGTCGGAACGCGGAGTATTACCGCAATTTAGGGTCCGTCGGCCCGATCGTACAATCATATTCGGCGTCGCAGCAATGGAATTTAAGAGGAAAAAAATACGCGTACGAACCCGTCAAAATAAGCCGAGCAAGTGTATCACACGGTGTAGACGGGCGCGAAGAATTCCTCCCCACGCGGCTACGCACGAACAAACAACAAAACAAGATGCTCCGCCGCTCCCGCACAAGTCTCCACTGATGGACGGCTGCCACGCGGCAAGGAACGGACCTCCACGGGCTGTAAAAGCTCCCCCCCCCAACTTCTCCCTAACCCAGGTTGACAGAAACGGAGAAAAATGGCGTCAAGAGGGGCCAAAAGGAGCGCTCGAGGGTCAAATGACCCCTCTCGGGGTGTGGATCGGAGGAGGGGGGTCGCGCGGCCACCCCGCGGACCCGAGGGGGGCCACGCGACCTCGCTGGCCACCCAGCGGGGTCACGCGCGCCCCCTCGGGCCGCGGGTCCCCCCAACTCCTCTTGGTCCCATTTTTCAAAAAAAAAAGAAGAAAAAGGTAGAGGGGTCAAAAATTATTTTTGCCAACCCCACCTTGACAAAAAAGGGATTTTTGCACCCCACTCTGGCAGAACCGGGCCAATTTTCTTCATTTGACCCCTCTGGCCAAATGGGTCATTTGACCCCTCCGGGTTATCTTCCCGTGCGCCAAAATTAAAGAAGGAAAAAGGGGGGTCAAAAAGCCTTTTTTCCATCCTAGAGGGGTCAAAATGACTTTTTGCCACCCCACCTTGACAAAAATAAGGGTTTTTGCACCTCACCCTGACAGAATTGAAGGATTTCTCCACGGTTTTGTCAACCTGGATCGTCTCACCTTCTATAAATAGACCCCCAAGGGTCCAAGTGGAGACAGCTACAGACGGACAAGTTACGAGAGACACACGTACGAAGAGCATCCGGAGGTGTTTTGTTCTGTTTGTCTTGGCCTGTGAGGGGTAAGTCCCCGGGTCTTGTACTTATGCCCTTACGGGGTATTTTTGTAATTACGCCCCTAAGTGGGCCATGTTGGTAATTATGCCCCTCAGCGGGCCGTGTTTTGTAAGTCTTTACGCCCCCGGGACGACTAAGTTATATGGTTCTGTCCCTACAATGGTGGAATTACAAAAATGTCCTCCGCGGGACCGTAAAAGACGGAAGTCCTGTAATTTGCAGTTTTACCCTGCGATCTTTTGTAATCGGGACTACGTCCCTACCTCTCTCTTTAATGCGGACTTTTGTATAGTCAACAACTCGCCGACAACCCTTGTACTCATTCGGACTATAAAAGCACTCAGCATGTTTTATGTATGTCATAGGGGGAAAATTATAAGAAAACCCCCGACTTTCACAAAATTGCATATATACCCCTCCTTCGGCCAAGTTGACAGTTATGTGTCTTCTACGAAGCCCCTTGTCATTCCTTCGGTCCGGAAATATTGTCAGCTCAGTCCGACACTCAGATGTCAACCCTAACCCTAGGTTTGTATAGGGTATGGTAAAATTACCAAAATACCCCTGTGACCTAAAAACGGCCTACCAGCCCCCGTAACCCTCCAGAAAGAGCCTCAGCGTCTTGAGAAGTCAAGAACCCGGTCCTACTTTTGTTCCAGCTCAGAAATTTCAGAAGTGCCCCTGGCCCGATAAAATTACCAAAATACCCCCGGATTGGTAAATTTACCAAAATACCATCGGGGTCCAGAAAGCTTCTCTACTTAAAAAATGCCTATGGCTTCTGCATATTTGCATCTTTACTCCCTAAATCTTAGGGTTTCGCTCAGACTCAGCCCTAATTACCGAAATACCCCCTGGGTTGGTAAAATTACCAAAATACCCTCGGAGTCTAGAAAATTTCCCTTCATCTCAAAAATGCCTACGGCTTCCGCATATTTGCGTCTCTATTCCTAAATCTTAGGATTTTGTTCAGACCTAATTCTAACTCTATTAACATGTTGGTGGTAAATGAGTGGTCATGGAAAGTCTCTCGAGTGAGTCTGCCTTCAACATCAGAACCTTTATAGAAGACTTTGAGATTTCTTTGACAGTTAAATAAATGTGTTCGGACGTTAGGCCGATGTAAATCAACACTGACTACGGTCAGTGGGGAGAGGTCCAGCACTCGAACCCAAATCGTCTGATACTATGCGCACACACGGAATAACCCTCTCTATGTAGAGGAATGTTTCTTTTCAAAAAGAAGCCATTTATTATCTATTTTTCCTACGTGAAAATATTTCCGTGTCTCACAACGACCCAAACGGACATGAATGCTAACATTACCATAGAAATTTAGTGGAATTGACGGTCCAAAAGGACTTGCGGGTCAAAACCGAAAATTGTGACTTAAGTAGCGTTGACGGCCCAAACAGACATGAATGCCAACACTATCATAGAAATTTAGTGGAATTGACGGTTCAAAAGGACTTGCGGGTCAAAACCAAAAATTGTAACTTAAGTAGGGTTGACGGCTCAAACGGACATGAATGCCAACACTACCATAGAAATTTAGTGGAATTGATGGTCCAAAAGGACTTGCGGGTCAAAACCAAAAATTTGGAGTTTAAGTAGGGTTGACGGCCCAAAACGGACATGAATACAAACACTACTATAGAAATTTAGTGAAATTGACGGTCCAAAAGGACTTGTCGGTCAAAACCGAAAATTGTGACTTAAGTAGGGTTGACGGCCTAAACGGACATGAATGCCAACATTACCATAGAAATTTAGTGGAATTGACGGTCCAAAAGGACTTAATGGTCAAATCCACAGTTGAAATATGTGTAGGGTTGACAGTCTTAAATGGCATCAGGTCAACACTACATCTTTAATTTAGCATTGAGATATGCTTGCCCCGAATGGGGACAAAATCATAAGAAAAAGAGGCGTCGATGGTGATGGCTCATGGTGATGAATAACAATAGTTCTTTTTTTTTTCTTTCATTTTTCTTCATTTTTTTCCTTTCCCCCCCTCTTTTATTATTATTATTATTATTCTCTTCTTTTCCTTTTTCTTTCTTCTTTTTTTTTCTCTCATTTCTTTATTTTTCTCTCATACTGACCTCCGTGACATAGAAGTTAAGCATTTAGAATTGGGGTTAAGTTGACTGACAGTTGCGATTTGAAAGCCAAAGATTAGAATTGGGGTTTAGAATTTACTGTGGGTGACTTTGATGGTTTGAGGGCCATCGGAATTTGGGATTTGAGTTTGGATTTTGGTTGAACTTTGAGTTTTGAAACTTGGCTGACTTGTGTGGTTTGAAGGCCGAGAAATGGAGTTGGAGTTGGCTGACCTTTGTGGTTTTGAAGCTGAGGATTGCACTGACGGTTTGGCTGACTTTTGTGATTTGGAAGCCAAAAGTGGAAATGTGGGTGAATTTTTCTGGGACTTGTGATTTGATGGTTTTGATAATGTGTGCTCGTCACGGTGGGATAAAGCCATCTAACAAAGGATGTTTGCTATGGTAGTCCATAATGACGATGTGTTCCTCCTTTCTTCTTCCTCTTCTCTTTTTTTTTTCCACATTACCAACTTCACCGTCCTTTCGGGTTTTCGCCGAAGTTGGCCCCCATTAGCTTTTTTCAGTGCGTCCTTTCGGGTTTTCACACTGAGAGGTTACCCAATTTTGCCTAAGGCGCCCTTTCGGGTTTTCACCTCAGCCGGGTTTCTTTGGCCTTTTTACCCTCAACTGTCCCTGTGATGGGAATGGCTAAGTCCGCCGGGGCACCTCTATTTTAAGCCCCCCCCCCCCCCCTTTTTTTTTGAACTCTGGATTTAAACTCTGTCAAGGTGATGATCCAGGTGAGGTGGATCATATAACAGATGCAGCTTCAACTTCACATATGTTTCATTGAGTGAAAGGAATGGTTACTCTCTCTCTTTCGTAGTTCTCCGCAGAGGGATTTCCTTTTCAGGGGATTTCCATGGCAACTGCCTATTCAACTTTGCTTCTTTAAGTTTCTCTTGAAACACTTCTTTCTTGTTTTTTCTCCTCCTGAGCTTGCGCTTCATTTCAAGAGGACTGACTGTTTGACGATTGAGTTGGGTGCAATTCGTCCCTCCCGAGATGAAATTTTCGCTTTGAGCTTCTGCCTTGAAGGGCCTGAGCTAGGAGTGCTCCTCTCTTTCTTTCTATCTTTCTCTTTCCTTCTTTCTTCCCTTGGGATAAAATTTGGTAGAGAATTTTACAACTTCCCTATGGACAGCGGAGAGAGGTTGACACCGAAATTGGTTTAGTGTCACAAGCACAGGTTTAGGCCTGAAGCTAGCTTTGTGTTATCAGAAAATGAGCTTAATTGTCAAGGGTGGCTTAGTGCCCGAAGTGGAACAATACCCAAAATTGGCGGATCAAGAAATAAGTTGGTATTCAACACCGATTTGGTACCAAAGCATGGGTTGGATCCCATGCATAGATGGCTTGATGTCAGGCAGACATGTTTTGAGCCTTAAGAGGTTTGAAAATTGACGGTTTTGGGACAAACTCCACTAACAGAGTGTTGAAATTGGAAAGGGAAAAGACAGAGGTCCCCCTTGAATCTGCCTTCTTGGCTCTGCCAGTGGTTTTACTTCGTCTTCTTTTCTTCAGACTTGTATTTTTGTCTGCATTTAGAGTTTTTCTTGGAGCCTTCTGCTTTGGACTTCTGATCGGACTGTTGCTTGCCAGAGTTATCTTGCTTGAGGTTTCGCATGAGATTTTGCTCGAAGCATTGTTTAGTGCTTTGCCCCTACCTCT
The DNA here is from genome assembly GCA_022559845.1 of Amorphophallus konjac. NCBI lineage: Eukaryota > Viridiplantae > Streptophyta > Magnoliopsida > Alismatales > Araceae > Amorphophallus > Amorphophallus konjac. Next base: position 150,712,882 of record CM040118.1, read on the forward strand.
TCTTGGAGTTTTCTTTGTCAGATACGCCCTCTTGACTTTCTAAGGTGGCGGCCTGATACTTCATCAATTTTCTCTTCCTTCTTCCTTTTCCTTTATCTATTCTTCATCCTTTTCTACCTCATGTCATGTATTGGGGGAAAGGAGAATATATTTTGAGGCTGATCAGAACATGCCCCCAGGGTTGAAATTCCTGCCTCAAGTTCTTGCCTTAGAAGGCTTAGATTGTTCGAGGCCTCCTCCTTGGTAGCCCATTTCAATTTGATAATAAGTTGCTTCACGGAATCCCCCCCTCGCCTAGGCTTAAGGGCTTTTGACCTTTTGTGTAAGGCTTGGATGTCAGCTTCTTTCATTTTTGCATTTCACTTGGTGTAGACGGCAATAGGATTGCCCACTTGCCCAAACTTAGAGGCTTTGACTTTCCACCGGTGCCTTGACTTCGGAACGAAGCTTAGGCGTTGGCTTCTTTCATCTCTGCCTCAGCATGATGTATTCAGCAAAGTATTGTTGTGAGATCGGCTCGCCTTTATCTAGCCAGTTGTGTTGCTTTTTATCGACAACGACCAATCTTGCCAGACTTGGTATAGCCGCAACAAGTCTTCGCCCACGGTGGCGACTTTGCCCCAGGCTGACAGGAACAACATATAGATTTTGTTGGCACTTAGTCTTCATAAAGAACCTTCACTTTGATGTCTTGAGCAACAACGGTCATGGATGGGGCGATGTTGTCCCCTGTTGGCAATAGTAGCTTTCGACATGTGCTATGTTGACATTTGGGCTTCGAAAGGAAGTGCTTACCCTTGATGCTCCCAACGGCAGCAATGACGGCCGACATGGCCTTGCCCCCTATTAGTAGGAGTAGCTTTAGATACATTTTGTGTCAGCATTAGGCTTCAAAAGGAATCACTTAACCTTGATGCCCCCAGTGACAACTTCAACGGTGGGAATCCATTGAACTCTTTGCAAGAGTGTGAAGGAGTCACAACTTTTGTCAAGGTAAGGCTATTCTTCGACAAAGAAATGAAAGGCAGGAAAAGTCCCACCGAGCGTGCCAGTTTGTTTACATGCGAAATTTTTGAATATCCAATTTGTTGGATGAATATGTGGATATTTTGACATATTTGTTAATTCCGTGCTTTTGGGTTTATCAGACGATTTAGGGTTCGTGTACTGGACTTTTTCCCACCGACCAGAATCAGTGTTAATTTACATCAGACAAGTCCGAACACCTTTGATTAACTGTCGAAGAACGTCTTTTGCCTCTATACATTGTGACACAGATAATCTTGAACCTACTCTTGCAAAGAAATTTGGAGACTTCATTTCTTGAACACATGTGATTTGAATTACAATCGATCTTTCAAGACCTTTACATATGCTCTCGACTGTGTAATCGGGTTTTCGAGATAACATCCGGTTGTAACCAGAGCCTTTGAATTTGCTTCAATCTGCATTTAGATATTTGAACTTGATTTCGTCTTGATCAGGTCGTTGAATTTACTTTTATCTCCTGATCGACTGTTGAATTTGAATTCCGTTAGGATCGGACCATTCGATCGCCAAGATGATCACTGTTGGTCCCTCGGAGTTGCTTCGTGGTCATAATCACTCTTTTGATTGTAACTGGACTCTTAAGTTGCCTTGGTGTCCAAAAAGGACATTCCCGCTTGAGTTAGGTTATATTTGTAATTTTCTTTCCATCAGGGTATTTCTGCAGTTTTCCCAAATTTTGGGATGTTCTTGTAGTTTCAGGAAGACTCTGGTCATTTCTGCCTTTTTGGACATATCTGTCATTTCTCGACTTCATGAGCATTCTTGTCATTCTGACTTTTCGGCATATATTTGACATTTCTTGATGGCCCCATCATGTCTTGACTTCCTGGGCGTATCGGCCACTTTTTAATTTTTTCGGAGATAGTCCCGTCAGTTCTTGAGTTCCTGGACATATCTGTCATTTCTTGACTTTTTGGAGATCGCCCCATTTTTTGACTTCTTGGGCGCTCCTGACTTCCTCTCTTGACTTCTCGGAAATAGTCCTGTCATTTGACTTCTTGGGTATTCCTCGTCTTGATTTCTTGACTTCTCAGAAATAACCCCGTCATTTGACTTCTTGGGCATTCCTTGTCTTGATTTCTTGTGACTTTCCAGGGTTCATTTGTCATTTCACCATTTTTAAGTTTCCGGACATGATAGCTTTCGGCCATGGAAAAGATATATGGATTTGGATGGCTTGCTATAAGCCGAACTCAGGAGAGCGCACACCGCTTCAGGGAAGAGGCGTGATCTCGCTCCACCGAGTCGTGCAAATGGCGCCAACCGGAACAAGAGTGTTCTTTAGTGATTTTGAGACAAATCGAGCACTTTGTGCAGTTTCTAGACTGGACAATGACCTTCATGCAACTTTCCCACAAATGTGGTATTTTTGCAATTTTCTAATATTTCGGGGTCTTTTGCATTTTTCTGCCATTGGTGGTATTTTTGTGACTCCCACCGTCGGGATATTTTTGTAATTTTTTCGCCATCGGGGATATTTCTACAATTTTCTACCCACCGGGGGTATTTCTGTAATTTTCTGCCCACCGGGGGTATTTCTGTAATTTTCTGACCACTGAGGGTATTTCTGTAATTTTCTGACCACCCAGAGATATTTCGACAGAGTTCTAATATTTGCCTTCATTTTTTTTCTTCAATTTTGTTGAATGCATCTTCATTTTATTTTTCATCTCCCTTTGCTCCCTTTCCATATGCAGCACAGGCACTCTTTTTTATTTTCACATGAAAATCTGCAGCACAGAGTTTATCTGGTTTTCACGTGAATTGGCGCTTGTCTGGTTTTCACATGTATTGGCCCAACAGGTTTTCACATGAATTGGCATATGGAAATCTGCGGCACATATAGAGCTCCATATAGAGCACAGATATTTGCACTTCTGATTTTCACATGAAAACCTGCAACACAGGTATTTATCTGATTTCTGGAAATATGTAGGACATTTATCTAATTTTTGGAAATATGTAGGGCAGGCACTTTTCTCATTTACAGATGAAGTTTCCGACTTTTTCTGATTTACACATTCTTCATATACATGATAGCACAACACACGTACTACATGTACTTTGTAATTCCTTCATAACATTAGGTGAGGAGTTTCTTAGGCTCACCACTCCCAGAGGAGGTGACTAGAACTCCCGAGGGGAGGGCCTTTTTGTTTGGTGACCATACCCCTTCACTCTTCCTCTGTGGTTGCTGTCGGATGTGCCAGGCCAAGGCTGCGCAGCAGACCCAGCCTGCATCCTACGTGGGACTGGGCCTCAGAGAAGCTCTCCAGCACCTGCTGTTGTTCTGCAGGCTGGGCCTCAAAGAAGCTCTCCAGCGCTGTTGTTCTCCGCGGATCCTGCTGTGCTGCCCTTCCTTTTATAGCTGATGCCCAATGAACCGGAGGCATGGTGCCTCCGGTTGGAACTTCTCCCACCCCCTCCGGTGGAATATCAACAGTCCTTTTATGCCTGATGCACAGTGAACTGGAGGCATGATGCCTCCGGTTGGACTTCCCCCACCCCCTCCTGTGGAAGGCTGTTCTGGAGGCATGATGCCTCCGGTTGGAAGATCAACAGTCAAACCCCAGCCCCTCCGGTGGAAGATCAAGGGTGAGAGGTGTAACCCCCTCCCCCTTTCCTCTCTGTTTTTTTTTTCTTCTTCTATTTTTCTGTTTTTTTTTGTTTGCGCAGGATAGAAAGGACCGGAGGGGGTCCCCCTCTGGTTGCACATCATCGGAGGGGGTTCCCCTCTCTTTTTTTTTTTTTTTTGTGGACCTGAGGGGGTCCCCCCTCCGGTGTGACAAGGACCGGAGGGGGTCCCTCTGGTCAAAGAAGCACCGGAGGGGGTGCCCCCTCCGGTTCGTCATTACCGGAGGGACCCCCCTCTGGTTTAACACTATCGGAGGGGGTCTCCCTCCGGTTCAGAACCACCGGAGGGACCCCCCTCCGGTCTTCACGCTGTCCGGGAGAGAAGAGGGAGGGGCGGAGGGGGTTTCTTGACTCTTCGATCCCCCTTTTTTTATAAATTTCAGGGTTCAACACTTAGGTCATCCTATTCCCACTGATCGGGCACCATCCCAGGCATCCCAATGTTGCTCACTAAGCCTAGTCTTGCCTTAGCCTAGAAAAGGAACTCAAAGACATGCAAATTTGCAAAAAATAGGTATTCATTTTATATATATTGTATCTCTGTGTGTGTGTGTGTTTTTTAGGGAGACTATCTGAAAATCTAACCATGACATTGCTTGCTTGCAAGAGACGAAAAAGGTGACGAACTATTGATAAAAAAGCATCAGTGGAAATGGGCTATCTGGATAGTCATACTTAGAGGCAGAGGGGTGTGTGTGTGTGTGCGTGTGTGATTTAGGGAGGCTATCGGAAAAATCTAATAATGGCATTGGTTTTTTTGTGTGTGATTTAGGAAGACTGTCAGAAAATTTAATAGTAACATTGTTTGCTTGCAAGGGACTAAAAAGGTGAGGAACAATTGATTAAAATAATGTATCAATGGAAATGGGTTATCTGGATTGTCATACTTAGAGGAAGAGGGTTTTAAGAATGATCAACATATTTTTGGAATGAGAAGGTGTACTCAGGAGTTCTATGTGATAAAGGAATGCTCAGCATTTCGGTTCAGCTTAAGCACATCAAGGGTTGTAGTCTTGGTTTATCACTTGTGTATGGGCCAGATGATGACTAGCAAATATCTATTTTTTTTCCAGGAACTGTACAGACTAAAAGAACTATTCCTTCAAGCTTGGTGTGTGGGGGGATTTCAACCCTGTGATGTTCCTGTGGGAAAAATCTGGCCATTAAAAGTGGATTTCATGAGTGGATCCGTGTTTCTGGCATAACCGAAGTTGATTTACGTAGCAGGAATTTTACCTGGTTCAAATGTCCAATATGCTGGAAAATGGGGTGCAGTCTAAACTAGACGGGATTTTGGTTTTTACATATTTGCTGAAGTTGTTTTCTTGCTCACATGCAAAAGGTCTATAACAGAATTGCATCTGATCACATTCCAATTTTTCTCAGCAGAGACCACTTCTCCAGTAGTAGGTGATTGCTTAGATTTGAACGGGCATGGTTGAAGGGTGAAAGCTTTAGGGCGAGTTTGATAACGGGTTAGGTTAGGGGCGGGTGGCCTACCCGGGGTGGCCCACCCGACCCCTAACCCTAACCGGGGTGGATTAACTCATTCCACCTATTTCCTAGGAATGAGTTAATCCACTTTAACCCTATCTGACCCCGGTTAAGAAAAAAAATATCAAACAAGGAATAACCCACCTGACCCCGGTTAACCTATCCTACCCGGGCTTAACCGGTTGTCAAACAGGGCCTTAAGGATAAGGTGGCCAAATGGTGGAGTCTTCCTCTGGAGTTAGCCTGTGTAAGTTTCTCCAGAAAATTCAAATGGATTAGTGAATGCATGAAAACATGGAGCAGACAGAAATTTGGGCAATTAGCAGTCTACAAACAAGAACGTCAACAAAGAATTGATGATATTGAGTTAAAGGGTGATCAAGGGCCAATTTCTACTGAGGAATCTCAAGCATTGAAGAAATATAAAAAGAGTACAAAGAATGCCTTCTGAAAGATAAGATTAAATGGGAAACAAGGACAAAAGAGCTTTGGCTCAAAGAGCGCGACAGGAACACCTCTTAGGGTGCATTTGGAAGGGATGATGGGGAGTGGATTTCCTTAAAAATCTCCTAGAGAGAGAAGAAGCACCTTTTGGGGATTTTGAAATCCCCTCCTTTTTTTTCTCCCTATCTCTCTCTACCCACTAAAATCTCTTTTCTTCAAAATCTGATGGGACATGGTTGCATTTGGGAGGGATTATGAGGGGTGGGGATTCCAATGATTGGAATCCCATCCCCACTGCCCCTCCATATGCGGCCTTAGTTTTATATGGTTGCTGGTGCCAAAAGAGACCTCTGAGGATCGAATATATGAAGTCAGGGAACAGATTGATAGAAGACAGCAAGGAAATTCAAGAAGAGTTTATCAAGTTCTTTGCGGGTTTTTTAAAGCAAGAGATTCAAGAGAATCATTGGAGACCGAGCCCTGTTAGAGGGTTGCTGCCCCAAATGGATAACTCAGAAGCTGATTGGTTGATCTCTCCCTTCTGGGAGGAGGAAGTGAAACAGGCTGTCAGCTGTCTTCAGTATGAATGCTGCACTGGGTCCTGATTCTCTCCTGGCTTCTATCAGCATCCCGGGATATTATCAAGGGAGACCTCACACAAGTAGTTAGAAAATTTGAGGCCAGGCCGTTAATTATTAAAGGCTTCGACTCCACTTACCTTGTGTTGATTCTGATGAAAGAGGGAGCAGATAATGTGACCGGGTTCGGATGCATTAGTCTCCTTAATGGATGTTATAAAATAGGGATTTTTGCTTATTAGTCCTTACGGACTTGCGTAATGAACTTACGTAATTGCCGATTAAGCCCTGAGTTACAACTATTTGTTTAAAAGCGCCTACAATCTTCAGCATTATGCAAAGAAGTCCCTGCCGTTCCCTCCGTATAGTATGTCCCACAAAAATGTTAGCTACTCATGTTTAGTAAAGACCAAACTACCCTTGGTTATTGAGAGAGATAGACTAGAGGGAGAGAGAGTGGGGGGGGGGGGGAGAGAGTGGTTGGGGTTTTCTAGCCACCGCCTCTTCCTGCTTTTTCCTTGAGCCTACCGCAGTTGCTGCTGGTGATGACCTCTTTTGAGTCGGTGTTGAGACGACTGTAGGCACCGCCAACCGGCGACCGGAGTATCCTTCACCCCCGTGCCACTGCTGCGTTTCGGCGGCGTGAGCAGAAGCCTCGGTCGAGCGGCAAGGATGAACCATATTGGTTCTTGGTGAACCGATATGAAGGCAGGTTTGGTTATGGGTATGTCAATGTGCCCGACTCCCCGACCCGACCTGACCCGACCCGGTCCCTGTACCCGTTGGGCTTACCTCTGGCGGCCCATCGCCTAGCCTGTGACCCGGCCCTTGGACCAGTGCCAAAGGAATTGGACCTGCCAACCCACTACCCGACCTTGCCCGCCCGATCGATTCAAAATTTGAGTGGATAGTTATGGTATTGCCACGGACCCTCAGCCCCCCTCCATCTTCCTCCTGGCGATTAGGTAAGGGTTGCCTTAAAACTCTTCCCTATTGGCCACCCCTATCTTCCGATGGCGCCTGATGCTGTTGCTCTAGAGTATCGATTCGCACTAGGAAGATTTCGCTGGCGAGGTCTATGGTGATGATGGCGGGTACCTAATGTGGTCCACCCACCTGAACCACGGCTTCCATGGCCGTTATCCGTCAAGGTCACCGATCCCGGCTCCAGTCCAAAGCGTCGGATAAGCATCGACACACCCATCTCATTGCAGAGGATGAGAGGCACCTCGACTAGTCGAATTTAGGCTCACCTCTCCTTGGGATCGGGGAAGGTGCCCATTTGAATGAGCCACCTTCTTGGGCGAAGTAGGGCTCCGTCCGCCACCATGAAGCTCTTCTTCACCCAAGCTTCCGTCTCCTCACACCATCCACCGCCAAAAACCCTCTTCTACTTATCTGGACCATTTCCCATCCTTCTTCCCTGTTCACCCCACTGTCCAACACTACCTTCACCCGTGCCGCATCGGCTCCCCCCTCCATCAAATCCACCCTCAAGCATCTCCTTAGTTGGTGTAGCCTCCCATGCACAACCTCCGCCAGTGTTGGGTCCGCCTCCACACATGCCCGGCCTCCCTTCTCCTGCATCTTGCGGCTTGCGTTGCTCTGTATGACATTTGCGAGTGATCGGCTAGGATGGACATGACCCCCGTTGCTTGTTGCCAGAGCTCTACAGTGATGTTGTAGATGACTCCGTTCTCCACATGCGTAGCAACGCTTCCCCCTGAGGGGGATCCCTCTCCCCGTGACACCTCTAGTCGCACTCCGGCGGGCCGTGTCCCCGAGGGGCACCTAATTCGCACTGGAGGCAAACTCCAGGGGACCGCCCTGCTACATGCCTTCCTCAGATTTTCTCTTTCTAGGAACGACTATTTATTAGAAATCAGCACAAGACCAAGGGTTTCTAGGACTTGTGCCTATGGAGCTATTTAATCGAGCTATGTTGACAAAGTGGTTATGTAGGTTGCAGATGCATCAAAATAGTTCAAACATAGTTGTAGGGAAACGCTCGGGGAAGTGGGAAACACGTTTCCTGGGAAATGCGTTCAGGAAACGAATTCGATGCGTTTGGGAAACGCATGAGAAACGTCCCCTTGTTTCCTATATGTATTTTATGTCCCCTTGTTTCCCGTATGTATTTTATAGGTATTTTAATCATTTTAGGAAGATATGTTAGTAACTTAAGGATATTTTAATCATTTTAAAAATACATGAGATACACTCGAAGAGCTAAATCTTCTTAAAATGATTAAAATCCCCCTTGTTTCCCATACTTATATCGTTTCTCACTAAATTTTAGAGTCTCGTTTCTCACTTTCGTTTCACGTTTCGTTTCCTATGTTGGTAACTATGGGCTCAAATACTTCAGAAATGCAGGCAAATGGTCTGTAATACCTAGAACAACCACATCCATCTCTCCCATTTGGAAAAGCATTATCAAAACAGCTAATTTTGTTTTGTTGGGGGATTAGTGTGATCTACACCGGCTTGATGTGACTTTTTGTATAGAGATTTTTTGGGAGCTTATTGACCATATTTGTACATCCCTTCTTTTATTTAATACAATTGTGGTACTACCCACATTAAAAAAACAGCTAATTTAGTGAGTGTTTCCACTTCACTAGTGATTGGTAATGGGCTAGCCCTCTATTTTTGGGTAGATCAATGGTGCACTTACGAGTCTTTTTGCAGAATGTTCCGTCACCTTTATGGCAGCAGAGGACAGAGGTAAATCAGTCCAAGATTTGTTCAGATCAGAGGGTGGATGGTTCATTAAACTCAGAAGGAATCTAACAGACTCAGAAATTATTGACTACCTCAACCTTTAACTGATACTACAGAAGATAAACTTTTTTTTGAAAAGTGGGTAGTATCATTAATGTATTAATTGAAAATGAAAGAGGGATGTACAAGTGTAAGCAGTCAACTCCCTGAAACAATCCCTATACAAAAAATTCACACCAAAAAGATATGCCCCTAGTTATCCCCCAACAGAAGAAAAAGTGAGGAGTGAAAAAGTGAAAAGCTATGGGATTCCACTTTACAAAAGTACTTAGCCCACGCACACACTCTATCACAAACAAAGGAAACAATCCTTCCCTCCACACTTGCTTCACTTATGAAGATTCTTTTATTTCTTTCACCCACAAAGCCCACAAAGTAGTATGGAGGATGAGTCACCAAATGATTCTATCCCCTTTTAGGTCCCACCTCTTGTGCCATCTGAGGAGGAGTTGCTGCACACTCTCAAACCGACTCAAGGGGTAGTGGATTCTAGCACCGATCTTAGTCCATACCTTCTTAGAAAAGGATCAATCTGTAAAGAGGTGATTAAGATCTTCCTTCACCTCCTCACCGAAGCAGCACAAGGGGACTATATGCTAATAGAAGCGTGCAATCCTATCACATATGGGCAGTCAACCATGCGAAATTCTCCATATCAATAGGTTCACCTTCAGCGAACTCTTGGGATCCCAAATGCAGAGCAAAATGGTGGCACACTCCCCCATCTGAAATGATAGAGTAAGCGGGCTTTGACTGACAATCCTTCCTTCTTGTTCCATCTCCACACCCACCTGTTGACATTGCTGTCCATCGGCCTGTACACAAGGAGAAATGATAAAAGACTCTATAGCTGATCCATCTCCTTGTGCGGCAGATTCCTCCTGAAGGTGTTGTCAGATAGTTGCATGTCAAAGGATTGTGCCATGGAAAACAAGGGTGCAATTGCAATAGCATAAAGCTTCAGATAGGAATTTTCTAGTGTGAAATCCTTGCACCATCTGTTCTTCCAGCAGAGGCTTCTCTACCCATTACCCAGGCTGATACGAACACTGGATCTAACGATATCACTACAATGAATGATGCCTCTCCAAATCGGCGAGACATTGTGCAAAGAGGCTGGTGCCACACCCCACTTTTTGGTCCTGTCATAATCTCTGTCTGATAAGATGTAGCCATAGCCCGATGTCTTCCGCTCCAAGTCTCCACAACCATCTACAAAGTAGTGCCAAGTTGAAATATCTGATGTTCTTGAGACCCACTCCTCTTGCTTCCTTACTTCTGCAAACTTTGCCCTAGAAAATGCCATGCCAACCCCTGCCACTATCCCCACTGCCATGCCAAAAAAATCTAGCTTGAATGAATTCCAGCTTCTTGGCCACAATTTTGGAATTTTGAAAATGAAAAGATGGTAGATAGGGAGACTGGCAAGCACCGACTTGCATAACACCAATCTCTCCTCATATGAGAGGAGCCTCGTCTTCCAACATGCAAATCTGGACTCATACCTCTGTACTATCACCTGCCAATCTCTACAGTGAAGAGCCCCTGAGAACAAAGGTAGGCCCAGGTAGGAGGGAATTCACCTATTTGACAGCCCAATATGAATGCTACTCTCATAAGTGCCTTCTCCTCTATGTTGACTCCAACTATTCATATTCAACCTATTGATCTTCTGTAGTACCTCTAGCATTAACCTTGCATCAAAGAACTGCCTCTTCTCATTTGGTAGAAAAAGAATGGTGTCATTCGCATACTATAGGTGATTGATGTTCGAACTATGGTGTCCAACCTAGAAGCCCCTGATGATACTTGCCCTTTCAGCCCTCAACCACATCTTGCTCAAAATTTGTACTACAAGGACAAATAAGAGAGGTAACAAAGGGTCTCCCTGACGAAGTCCTCTGTCACTATGAAAAGATGAAGTGGGTTGCCCATTAACAAGGATTGAAAAGGAAGTAGAAGAGATACACTCCTTGATTCACCCAATTCACCTCTGATCAAAGTCCATCTTTGCTAGGGTTTTGTAGAAGGCACTGCCAATTAACACTGTCATTTGCCTTTTCAAAGTTCAGTTTCAGTACCACCCCCTCTTCCTCTAGGTCTTCATAGCATGCAAGCACTCATAGGCCACTAGGAAGTTCTCTTCGATATGTCTCTCCTGATAAAAACCCCGTAGTGTCCACTAACCACTCTGCCAATCACCTAGTCTAGTCTTCTTGCCAGTAGTTTTGTAATGATTTTGTAGGTACTATTTTACAAACTAATGGGTCTGAAGTCCAACAAGTCTTGTTCACCCTACTTTTGAATGAGGACCAAGAGAGTTTTATTGATGCTCCTCAAATGGGCCCTACCTTTCTGGAACTCTCCTAATGCCTGAATCAGGTTCTTGATAAATCCTAACACTTTTGGAAGAAAATCATAGGGAAGCCATCTGGGCCTAGAGTTTTATCACCTGCATGGGAGAAAGGGTTGGACAGAGCCTCACACCGTGCCGGAGAGAGCTGGGGAAGTAAGCCATCTGCAATGCTAGGTCTGCCCATCTGCTCCTCAGTAAAAAGCTTAGAGTAAAACATCTTGGCACACATTCTGATGTCCTTTCTTTGGACAATCTATTCACCAACCCTGATGGAAGCTATAGAATTGATTCTCCTCCTTACTAAAGCAATCCTCTGAAAGTAATTAGTGTTCCTGTCTCCTTTCTTGAGCTATTTCTCCCTCGATCTCTGCTTCCAATAAATATCCTCCCTAGTTATGATATCTTCAAAGTCTACCCTAAGAGTGTCTCTACACAATCTATCAGGATCATTTATCAACCTTACCTCCTCCAAACAATCTAGACCTTCCAGTTACTGAAGAATCCTTTCCCTAGCCATCTTCCCATGTAGGGTTTTGTCAGCACCCCACCTTTCAAGTACTTGGGCCAGGTGCTTCAATTTTTCAACCAAAGTAGCCATGAATGATCTGGCATGCCTCTGTACACTCCAATCCCTTCTGAATGTGTCTATAAAGTCTTCCTCCCTGAACCAAAATCTCTGGAATCTGAATCCCTGCCTTCTCACTTGGCTACGACTGGTCTTCAAAAGGATGGGTTTGTGATCTAAAGTTGGTTTGGCCAAATAGGATGCCTGCGGGGGAAATGATCTTCCCAGTCCACCGATACCAGAAACATGTCTAGCCTGGAACAAGCCGGTGATGCCCTCAAATTGGACCAGGTGAACTGAGCTTTCACTAGTCAATGTCGATGAGGGCTACCTACTCTATGAAGTCATAGAAATCTCCCTCCCCTATGTGGGGGTGGCCCCTATCCTCTTCGAAACTGCTGACACTGCATTAAAGTCACCACTCACACACCATACCCGACTCGAGCTACGATGATAGAGGAGCAAGTCCTCCCAAAGTGCTCTTTACCCCTCTCTGGATTGGGGACCATAAACTCCCAAGAGGAGCGAGTCCTCCAAAGTGCTCTTTACCCCTCTCTGGATTGGGGACCATAAACTCCCAAGAAATCCCAGGAGAAACCGTCCTTCATGTAGTGAAAGTGGAGGGAGATACCCCCCCGGCCGACCTGCCTATCCACCTCCACCTCAAACGGGTTCCACGGAATCATAATGCCACCTGCCCTCTCCTTTGTTGGGGAGACTACCCCTTTCAAAAGTTTGTCACACCCCTTCTCTCTTATGAACCCCTCCCCATCTCCTTTACACTTAGTCTCCTGAAGACACTAGATATTAATCTTGCATCTTCCAACAAACTCCTTCACCGCCCTCCTCTTCTCACCCCCACCTAACCCCCTCACATTCTATGATAGGATCCTCATAAAAATAATAATTTGTACCCCTCTCCCTCCTTCAGCTCCTCTCCCCCCACCTCACTCTCCGCCCTCTTCATCACAACCCTCTTTTGTGATTTTTTTGCCTTTGCCTCCCTTGCCAAGGCGATAAGTCACCTCTTCCGGATACTGATGAAAAGCCCCTTGATGTCCTTATCCACCCCTCAAAAGCGACCACCAACTCCCTTATGTGCGACTCCGTCATCTTCTCCACCCCCCCCATTAGCTCCCTCACCTCCTCCTTACCCAGTCTACTACTCTCCTCCACTTGCTCTTCTTCGGATTCACTCTCTTCCGACCCAACTGTATTTGGGACAACTTCCGCTTCTTCAGCCAAAAATTCCTCCTGCTCTCCCACCGCCTTAAGCAGTTTGGTCACCTCCTACTTGGGCATGGCCCTGCCGGTGCAGTCCTTCTCATATCCTCCTTCCTCTAGCAAGAGCGGCTTAGACAACAAACTGGAGAGGAGGTTTGTCCAATGAGTTGCGGGCCCCTGTGGCCATTGGAATGGTCCGAGGGCTGACAGCGCATGTGGGCTCTAAGCTTCTGGGGAGGATTGCCCCTTCTCCTAGTGTCGCCGAGGCTTGCCAATGGCCACAGTGCCCCCCGAGTCTAGGAGTCGACCTCTCCCATTGAGACTCTCGTTAGGGAGGACAGGTTGAATGTAGGCACCTGACCACCTCCATATCCGGTTCCGGTTGCCGTGGCGACCCTATCAAGTCACCTTTTGTCGTCGCAAGTGCCGCCAGAGGAGGGTACTCCAATAGCTTGCCGTCGGTTGCCTCACAGTTGCCCCCTTCGAGAGGAGCCACCATTCGTAGCCGTCTAGGTCCTTCACTTATAGTTCCAGGTCTACCTACTGTCACCGCTGTCATTCCCCCTATAGCAGAAATCGGGCGGGGAAGAAGCATAGGAATGGTTCTGCGATACCCGCTATGCCCCTGTGCACCGGATCCGGGCAAGTCGTGGGCCTGCGACGTCAAATCCGGACTCCTGGTTGTCTCGACGGGTCTGGACATTGCTACAGAGATTAGGCCCGTTGGCCCAATAGAAGCACAACCCAATAGAACCATTGCCTCGCCCTTTTCCTGGCCCGCTAGTTCACTCGCCCCGCCCGGCCCATTCGATCACCTGCCTCGATTCAAATTTGAATCAGGGCCGTTCGGCTTGCCACGTATGTACCCCCCCCAATGGGTCTTCTTCCTCTTCATGACGTCCTGGTGGAGGCCCTAGGGTATCGGGCTGCCGTCGCCTCCAAGCTTCCTTCTCTGACAGAATCACCACCCGAACGACGAAATCCTCGTGCCCTACGGCGAAGGACAGCACCCGTGGGATGAACTGGGTACAAGAGGTTGGCCTTTGCCATGATGACATTGTCATCCAGGAGAAGCCGCAGACTGTCGGCCTCCACCTTGCCAAATCTGCCGGTGATCTAACCCAACCCCTCCTCACACAGGAAGGCCGGCAGACATAGGAACCTTACGTGCAGCCAGAGGGCTCTTGGGTTGGGGTAGGTCCCCCTCCTACAAGACCATCTGTGCAGCCAGAGGATCCTCCCTTCTGCGACCAGGACATCCTCTTCTCCTGTTGCGTCTGCGACCTCCAGGCTCCGTTCGACGGCTAAGAAGCCTTTCCCGAGCATTGGACAGACCTCCCACTTTTCATTACCAGACCCTTGTGCTTCCAGCAAGGCCTTGATCCCTTTTCCATCAATCTCGCCTTCGATCGGTGAAACCCAGAGGCACTGGTGGAGCCATTCGAACTGGCCTCCGATCAAGTCCACTAGTAGGTTGCCCACCTCTAAGCAATCTCCCCGTGCCGACACAGGTGGCGTCCTCCCTCAAACGACCTCTGCGAAGGTGCCTCTGCGGAGGAAGCCTTCGGTAGCCCCTCTATTTATCGGTACCTACTGACCCACATTCGCCCTGCAGTACCTGTGGATGTGTCCACTCCTCCCGCACGCGAACCAGACCGAGGAGGTTGACGTCGGCTCCCGCTATCGCTCCCCGGCGGAGAAGATTGACCCCTGGGGTGGACCCCAGCTACTGCATCGGACCCCAAAACTTGGAGCTTCTCTCTCTAGAAAACACTAAAGAAAAAGTAGGAAATTTGGCTGAACTAAGTCGATACATTTTGTAGAAGATAAACCTTAATCCTCAGCAATATGATGAGAGAAGATGGAGGTGGGCCGCTCGCAGCAAATTCTCAGTTAACTCTTTTACAAGGATATTGAATAATGGTGGTAAGAGAGTGTGGTGGAAGAAGTTGGTATGGAATAAAGTTTATCCTTCAAAAATCAAACTCTTCATGTGGAAAATAGCAATGGTATTAAAGCCCTTCAACAGATTGAGAAGACCCAGTGTATGTTCCGTGGCATCAGTGAAGAAAACTTGGATTGCCTGTTCTGTCATTGTGGTATTATTTGTATTCTTTGGAACATTAGTGCAAAACCCTCAACATCATATGGTAGAATCCAAAGCGTACCTAATGTCATGAGCCCATTTGGAATGAAAGAAGCTCTAGAAAGTTGAGAAGATTTTAACAAATCCTTTGTCATCTAGAGGAGATCTATCTAATGGATGTAAGGTTGGGGTCTCGCTGCTGACATGGTCATGTCGGAAAGTATTTATCCGTAGAACAAAGCTATGGAGGAACTTCATCCTTTCGTGGCATGATTTTATCTACTTCCTCGGTAGAGATTAGAGAAGGCTGTTCATCCTTTCTTTGTTCTTTGTATTGTGGTCTGTCTTTTGTTGGGGTTTCCCCTGTGCCCCCCTGGTATTTGTTTTCTCATTTTCCCTTTGTTTGATCTAGTGTTTTTTTTAATACCTGGATTCATGGTTTGCCATCTCTTATGAGATGTCCGAGATCTGTCTCTCTAAAGGTCGTGATAAACAAAACCTCCGAAACTGAGATGTTCTCCACCCCCCCCCCGTTTCCTCCTTCCTCTCCCTGTCTCTCTCTACCTCAACCCCCTTGAGCTCTCTCTCTCCCCAATCTCTCTCTCTCTCTCTCTCTATCTCTCCCTCTCCCCCGGACTCTCTTTGTCTCTCCCTCGGACTCTGTCACCCTCTCTTTCTCTCTGTGCCTCCCTCTCTCTCATCTCTCTCTCCCCCTTCTCTCTGTCTGAAAGAGAGAGGGAGACATAGGGGGGAAGACAGGGATACATGTACCATTTTTGATGATTTTTTATGTATTCTTTAGTTTGTGATTCATGTACTATTTTATGTATATCTTTTTGGTGTAACTTTTGATGTATATTGACATTGGTGGATATGAATGGATTTGTTATTGTTATCATTACTCTTTTTTTTTGTAAAATGGAGGTGTCAATTAGAAAAATATGTTTGTGAAATTGAGTGGTTAGTAGAAAAATAGCATTTTCTTAGAAATAGGCTATATATATGAATTTTTTTTTATAGAAATCACCGACCCGATCTCCCGAGATTTTTCTGAAATCTCTTCGAGATCTCTTCTCTTCCGTCTTTCCGAGACGGAACCGATATTCGAGGCGGAAAATGTTGCCTGGATTGCCTTTGTACTGATTTTTTCCCCATGAATTGCTAGGATATGATCAGGGTTGTTGATACAGTCTGGCCATATCCAAGTTTTTGTTTCGTGGATCCCAATCTGTGTTTTTTTTCAAAGAAAGAAAACAGGCAGTTTCGGTGTGCAGAAGGTGGCTGCGCTGGTGTCCACACGTGAGATATGTAGGTGCTGATATGGTGAGCGGCACTGTGGCATGGGCGACAATGTCGCCTGGGTGAATTTGCCTAGCCGTTATATCACGCAGGTGCACAATTGGCATGCTTTCTGCAGCAAGGGTGGCAACATCACTTGGGCGAATTCACCTGGCCATTCTGTCACATAGATGAGCAATTGGATGGCATGCTTACCTTGTCCAAAAGTAGTGATATACACCGTCTTATTTTTTATTATTAAATTTTAAATGACCTGCTTGATTGGAATTGGATGGCAGATATACAGTCTGCTGTTGGTGCACCTGGGCACGGGAGCAGACAGTATCACTCTCCTAATGAGCATTAAAATCATGAATTTGAACATATATTTGCATTAAATCAAGTTTATTTTAAACATCGTTAACAGAAAAGAGATTCACATGGGTACCTAACCTACATTTCATTGAGTTGACATGTATTATACATCCCAAGCACATGACATATGGTTCTCGTATATTTGTTGTTAATCTTGAAGGTATCAATTGCATCCCTTTGTGTTAGTTTAAATCACCATAATTGGTGTCAGTCCCAAGTATTTCCAAAATGTGATGAGCCTGCATATTGCTAAGATGAGATATGAGTATAGAAAATATATATAATATCGTCTTTGATACATGTACCCGGAGTATTGATTGTGACGTGACCATGACATCCTTCTGGTATTGGCAGAAGTTACATTACTAATTTGAGGTGATGCATGATCTGAATGCTCACACTGAAGTTGAATAAATCATGCTGATAATGGACGAACATTGGGATGCACTATGGATTCCACCATTTGCCTGTCGTGGCATGTGTTCTTTTTGTGTTGGTTGCTTGTCTATCTGTGTGTGCTTGGACCTAGGGCCTCCATGAATGGTCAACTTTCATAATGCTTATCTTGTATGCACGAATAAATTGTCAATTTTCTGTAAATGAAATGGATGCGGATGAATCAGCATGTTACCATCTTCTTGGGAACCTTTGCTGTTATTAGAACATATGTAGTTAGAGACGAGAGGCGCCCGAGACGATCAAGCGGTTGCCTTAGCCTCAAACGCCTAGGCAATGGCCTAGGCATTTGATGCGACATTTCTTAAATATATTAAATAAGACAGTTATATAATCTATATCATTAAATATGTCAAAAACACATAAAATCAGTTAGATTAGTAAATTCTTCCATTTGTGAGAAATAAATTAAGAACCTATCAGTTTCACATAGACCCGGCCCCGCATCGTGAATCGGGGGTGCTCCTTGGCCAAAATTTCTTAGAGGAATGTATTGGGCAGCCTAAGTGGGCTTGGCCCTAAGGCCCAGTGGCCACAGCGAACTCGCCTAGGCGAGATGGGCTGAAGCGAGGCGAATTATGGGTGCCTCGCCTCTCCTCAAGTGCTTTTGATAACATAGATTGGAACTAAAAGAGTCATCATGACTATTGGTTTCTGATGTGTCTTCCTCCTTACACTTATCTAGGACTGTGATATTGGTGGAATTTGTTGCATCTCTCCCTTTACCTCTAGCATCTTCTTAGACTGCCTTCTTTCTCTCCTGATGCTTGGGAGATTTTATCTTCACATGGTGGAAATGGAACACCGGTCAACTTTCCTTCATCCCGTTTTCTGTTTTTTTTTTCAAACTCTCTTTCAGCCTACGGGCTTACATTTGGGTCAAAGTCTGGTGGACTAGTTGCCCTTGCATGTACCTCATAGTTGTCAAGGCGACCCAAGGCGTTTGTGTGGTCCCTAAGCGTTTAGGCATCTCCTAGGCGACACCTTGGCATCCCCCCAATATATAAATCAAGAATAAAATATGTGAATTAATTACAAAAAATTGTAGAAAATTAAATTGCAGTAATTAAATGACATGAAAATTGCATCAAAAAATTGCAGAAAATTCAGACGTAAATGTAGAAAATTCAGAAAATTACATAAAGTACAATAGCATTAGGAAAACAGTAGAAAATTAAGAGTTAAATGTACTGAGGGCTAAAACTTGTTAACTTCATCTTCTATGATGTAACATGTAAAACAAATTCTAACAAGTATAGTAAGCTCTTAACAAATAGCAAATTACGTCACTAGGAAAAAGAAATAAAGGGTAGTAATTAGCAAGCATACTACAAGAAAAATACTAGGAAATGTCCACACAACCATAATGTAAAGTTTAGCAATGACTAGTTAGTACATCATCCAAATTTGATTTTATCAGATATCATATCATAAATGGCTAAATCTTGAAACCAGATGGTGGTGTTTCTTGAATAGCATTATCACGGTCTTCATTTTGATCATCTTCCTGGTGAGTTTCACCTTCTTCACTGGACTCTCATGGAGCATCATCATCTACAAACTCTTCTTCTAACCATTGTTCATCGTCCAATGAATCATCATTATCCCTCATCAAATATTTGGCATTTCCTCTTGGTTGTGCTCTACTTCTTGTTGGCCTTTCATACATTATTTTCAAGACATCGCCTAGGCGACAAGGCGCTCCAAGGCAACCCAAGACGACTAGGCGCTTAGGTGAGCAGCTCATTAAGGCACTCACCTGACTGCCTTGGTGCACATAGGCCACCTTGGGCCCGTCTAGTCTGTCTTGGTAGGACATCCACTCCTTGATTTGAGGTTTGTTTTAGTATTTGGGCAAAAGTTCAGGGGTAATTTTGAAAATTTGACAAATGATATGTCAAGATTGGAAAGAGAAGATAAGATTTTCATTTCCCTTTCCTGATTCTCTCCGATTCTTCTCCCTATCGGTTCCTATTCCCTCCTCCTTAAGGACATTGATTTAGATTTGCATGGTGCACTTTTTGAAACTAGTACCATTTTTGTGTCTCTTTTTGATAATTCACAAGTGAAAAAATATGAAATTATTATATTGATGTGCTTATAATTTTTCCATAAATGTGTCATATTTATGCTTCCTTTTAATATAAATAATAACTATTTTGATATCAAGTTTTAGTTTAAAATTTTATATTGATTGACAGGTATTGACATATGCTTATTAATTTTCTTCTTATTAATTTGTTATTGTTTGCCATTTATTCTGTTTTTACTTTTTAAAATATAAGTATATGTTGAAGATTTGTGGATATCAAGTTTTCAATTAACTAAAGATAGAACTAATATGTAGAAAGTATATAGTAGTAGTTCTCTTGCAATGTACGTAGTTATATAAGTTAGGCTTCGCCTAGGCCCCTTGTCTTGTCGCCTAAGCAGTAAGGCGGTGGGTCATCGCCTTGGTCGCTTTGGACGTCTTGACAACCATGCTTTCATATGATGCTCCTATGGCAAGCTTAACATCTATTCAAGTAAAGTTATCATCATAAACTGACTTACTGAGTCATCCAATCACTCCCCTAATCTAAGTATTGCAGGCAAATGAGATCATAGTTTTGTGGTTGATTTTTCTCTTTTTGAACCTCTCATGAAGACGATGGTTATACCTGACAAACACAAGATCGTTTAACCTTTCATGCTCCAAATGATTCCTCTTCTTGATGTGAATCTGCATCTAAAGAGTACAAGTAGAGAATGCAAAAGAGGGTGAATACTAATCAATTAAAAGAGAATATAAAGACTAAGATGAGTTTACGAAATATACAAACTTGAATGTGCTCCAATTGTGTTCACACTGAAAAGCACTACAACGAAGGCTTAAAATCCGTAAGACAATTTGTCTCAAATTCAGGAGTCTTCTCACCATATGTTACCAACCATTCAACTATAAAAAATATTTAACATGTCAAAATATTTTTATTTGAAAAAGAATATCAAATAAAGTTTAAAAATTGTAAGGGAATGTACTTGGCAGTCTCCTATCATGAGCTCTTATAGTCATCTCTCTTCCAAACATCCCTCTCTTATTCATATATATTTCAGTTTGATCATTTATCTTGTCTTGAATCTCCAATTCCTTCACCATTCTTTCAAGACAAGTGAAAAATCCACCCTCAAACTTCCTACATGAAGCAACATTTTTCTCACTAGCCTTGTATAAGTTGGGATTTAAGAAAAATCCCGCTTTATGTAAAGGATGATCCATTTGATCTTGCCATCTCTTATCAACAATCTTCGTGATTGGTTGAAATTTTGCATCCTTGGGGCCAAAATTTTGAATAATTTGTTCTTTTGCATACTCTGTAGTAGCATATATATAGGGCATTGCAGGTTTTTCATCTCCATCAACCAACCTTAACACTTGTAATATTGATTGAGAGACTCTTAAAATATCTTCGACACCATGCCAAAGTCTCACTTGAAAGACAATGCTTGAGATGTTTCTCCCTACATTTGTTGATACCCAAACACTCCTATGCCAAGCTTCTAAAGTGAATAGTCTATGAAGAGCCATCTTCATGTGTTCAAGAACCATCAACAACTAACTAGTTGCTACATTATATGATGCATTATCAGTTACAATTTGCACCACATTGTCTTCTCCATTTTTTTCAACCATTTTATTGAGGATCTCATACAACAACCTTGCATCATTAATGGACTCTACAAAGTCCCTTCTGGACAATTGACTAAAATGCTGATTAACTTTGTTTTTTATTGGTCCAACTATAGCACATGATTGTACAACAAAATGTCTTCCAATGGTTTTGATATTTTTCGTGCATGATTTTTGTCTTCTCCACCATCTTCTTCAAAAGAGACTCTCTCAACATGTTGTTTGGGGGCTTGTATCTTGATCCAAACTGTCCTACAGACTCCATCATCAATTTAAAGCTCCTTAGACGGCCTGCAAATGCCACCTTCATAGAACCAAGTGGCAACATACTCATCAAGCTTTAGTTTCTCTTCTTTTTTCCATCTATTCTCCAATGTGGTTTGAATTTTTTTTCCCACTTTTAGCATCAACAAATTTCTCTACAGTCATTCTTGCAAAGGCATCCATCGGCCTTTTGGATTGAGCCTTGGGTGGTTCGCTCGTCTCTGAGCTATTTGGTGTCAATGTCATTGATGAAGAACCCTATCGGGACTTTCCCACATTATCTTCCACTGGTTATTCATCATTATCATCTGATTCCCCTTTAGTTGAAGGACTTGCATTTGGCTTTTTTTTATATTGTTCATTCAATTGAGCATCTCTTCTGCAATTTGCTTATAGTATTCAGACATTTCTTTGCATTACCATAACCACCTATAAGATGTTCCCTCTGCCTCTTAATGCCCTCATTAGTAATCAATCCACAAAGCTCACATTTGAAAAAAAAAAGCTCACATTTGATCCTGTTCTTGTCATTTTTGTCTGGCTAATACGCATTCTTCCATCTGGGATCTTTTGACTTTGCTTTCTTCTTTACCTCGGTCTCAGCTGTGGATCTAGTTCCTGCCATTTTTTACACACAAGACAACAACAAATAACAAAAGATAATGGGGAATTAATTAGTCAAAAATTAATTGTGTGATTGTGTGTGTGTGTGTGTGAGAGAGAGAGAGAGAGAGAGAGAGAGAGAGAGAGAGGTCTGCAGCCCCCTATTGGCGCTCAGAGAGAGAGAGAGAGGCTTGGAGTCCTTGTCTGAGAAGTGAGAGTGTAAGAAAATCAGAGAATAAGAGAGAGAGAGAGGGCTCGGAGTCTCTGTCTGAGACTCTGAGAAGTGAGAGTGTGAGAGAATGAGATAAGAAGGGGGCCGCAGCCCCGGAAGGCCGAACTGCAGTGAGAGATACCGGAGGTAGCGCAGATCATGACAGACCAACAGCGTAGTTAGTAGACCACTACAGATGGCGGCAGAAGGACCGGTCATGGAAAAGAGATGGGTTGGCACAGATAGTGCACCACGGCGGAAGATGATGGCTCCAGCGGTGGATGACGGCGGCTCCGGCGGCGGAGGACAGCGGGGCTGGCGGCAAAAGACGGCAGCCCGACGGCAGAGGACTATGGCTGCACGATGGAGGATGACGAAACCCTAGGAAGGGGGGAATGGGGCTTGGGGATGGGATAAAAGTAAATGGGGGATCTGGGTTGTCCGGATCTGGGTTGCAGGTATGCCTTGGGCCGCTTATGGGTCTGTCGGGCCTTTTGTGACTAAGAGGGCACCTGGCCCGCCTAGGTGCTCGCCTTGGTCGCCTTTTCATCTTGAAAGAAGGCGGTCTGATGCCTTGTTGTTGGAAAGGCATCTTGTCGCCTAGGTGCCTTCCTTGACAACCATGCTCTACCTATGCATGGAGTGGATTTTGACCATTAAAGATGACATCTAAAGGGGGTTTACATTCTCAAGATTTCCCAAAAAATGAAGAGGCATGGGAAATACTTTCCTGGAAAGTAAAAACCCACAGTAAATGGTTTCCAGGAAAACTGAAATACATGTTTGCTGTTTTTATGGAAAATCACGTGAAAATGAAATATCATGTTTGCATTCAGTTATGGGAGAGAGAAGTGGGTGGAAATTTTTTTCGCGGGATTTATTTCTTGACTTGCTAAGAAATAGATCCCAGGAAAAAAGGGAATATTCCAAGCATCCATGGAAAAGTGTTCCCAAATACTTTTTCACGTGTTTGCAAAATCTGTGAAAGTTAATTAGGAAAATAAAAACATCTGGAAATTTGGCAAATTCAAATGCCCCTAAGACAATCAGCTCTTCTTCTGGTGGCTCCTTTTTAGTAGGTCAATTTTTGTGTAGCATGGGTTAGGGGTCTAAATGTTTTTCTTGCTTGGGGAGGAAGAAAAATTCTTTCTAGAATGAATTCCTGGAAGATAAATTTTCCATGGTTAAGGTTTGTGGAAAACCACTGATGTGGAGATGGCTTCTGGGGAATGATTTACCGGCATGTCCCCCTATTCCAATCAGATAACAATTGACACAGGGCTAAACGCCACATCAATGGAGGGGTGGTTTAGCCTGAACTTGTTTGTTTAACTGATTGGGGTGAGGGACAGGGCCCATCGATCCACCCCAACTCCAATCCCTTCTTCTCAAGTGGGTACTTAGGTGTTGGACAGCCACCAAGTATATGTCACATGTATTTTTGGGCCCATGCGTCCATCTAATTTTAATCTTATACATTTTGGGCTGAGGTTGTCTTTCTAATGAGCCAAGCCTGATTCCAGCTCAAGCTTTGAGATGTTTGATCAAACTGAGCTTTAGCTGTTGCAGTGGGCTACAATAGGTTCAGGCGCAAGCTTGAGATCGAGCTCTCTTTTCTTTTTTTTTTTGTTTTTCTAAAGTAATTTAAACTAGACTCAGGCCTCCCATGACTTGTTGCCTCCCAGAGAGGATTTGCTTGGACTGGAAGGAAAAATGAAATTTTATTTTAATTTATTTTATACTTAGAAACCCGAAGTTCCTCGAATTTGACCAATAATTTAGCACGCAAATTCAACATCCAGAAAAGCGAGAACATGGTTTTCATTCAACGTTTAGGGTACTTCCTGCTATATATCATTTGAATGAGGAATTGATGAGCTAAACTTTATTTATAGTATAAGTTACTCTCTGGGAATTGTACATCTCAGACGTCTTCAGGTTTTACATTCGCTTGCTAAATTCCTGGGGTGTTCTTACTCTTGAATGTGAGATAAGCTTTGAGTTATTTTTTTTACCATATAATGTGTTAAACTGTTAAATCATTCCAAATTTCAGAAATGGCTGTAACACCATCAATCTAAGGTAGGAATTCTAAAACATAATCCCAAAGGTTCGGAAATAGTGCTGATTTGGCCTAGTGATATTGTCCTTTTTGCTGTTTTGAAAACCCATAGACACAAGTTGGTAGGAACTGGGAAGATGTTCACTGCCCTCTTCGGAAGATGCCAAAACGTTGTAATACTTGAGAACTGAGTATACCCTTTGGAAAAGAAAAATGCAGTTGTGGAATAATTTATTTTAATGTCCAAAGAAGTGTCAAACATCTTTGGAATAAGAATCCTTACATGAAATAAAACATTTCAACTCTTGGATGTAATCAACTACAATGGGGCATGTATCGAATAAGCTTAGTTCAACTGTCTTTGAATATAGGCATTGTCCATGGTCATGTCTCTGTAACAGTTATGGAGCTGTCATGTCTTTTAGTTGGGTTGGGGGTTTGATGAATTCAAATGGTCTTTATTTGCTTTCTTCATGCTGTCTGTTTCTATGTTCCATATAATATTACTAATTCATTCTCATGCCACTGTTGGAACTCTTCTGCTTGCTGACTCTTTTCTCCTATCAATGGGTCTAATGTAGGCATTTTAACTGCTTAAAAAATTAGCGGAAACCATGGGTGTGGAGATTGTGGCAAATGATTCCACTTCCCGGGCAGTGGAAGATGCAGCTGATATGAATGTGAAACTGGACCAGGAACGGGGTCTTAAGGAACCCATCAATTTTGGCTTAGTGGATACCACAAAGAGACCAAATGAACCTACAAAAGCAGAATCAGATGATGCTAAAAATGTCAGTTTCCCAAAAGATGCTGTAGATGAATGGCCTGCGCCCAAGCAAATTCATACTTTCTATTTTGTCAAGTATCAATCCTACGAAGACCCAAAGCTCAAAGCAAAACTTGAACAAGTTGACAAGGAGATCCAAAAGCGGAATAAAGAACGATTTCAGATAACTGAAGCGCTAAAGGTGAAAAGGGTATGCAATATCACTCTCTGTCTTCTATTTTTGGCTTTGTTTGTGTTCTTGTTTTCTTATTAACTGTGGAAGGATTCAAACCATGTTATTGTTCCCATATGCATAATGTTGATTGTTGCATTAGTCTGCCAGCTGTTCTGACAAGAGAATGAGCAAATTGAAAGTATGAGTTCACTGAGTCCTTTCTCTAATGTCCATCTGATAAATCCTTATGTGCAGTCTGAAAGATCAAATGTGATTTCACAATTAAAGCCCTTGACTTCTGAGGATAAGCAGTTCCGTGTTATCATTGACGAAAAGAGAAAGGAAATGGAACCTCTTCATACTGCTCTGGGCAAGCTGCGTACTGCAAATAATGCGGAGAGAGGAATGGGTATTTGCTCTTCAGAGGAAGAACTTGACAACCTTGTAAGGCACTTACATTCTTGTCTGTACTATTTTTCTTTCACCGCATGTAATCAAATGTATTTAGTTCACTTATTATTTGGATGAAACAGATACAAAGCTTGCATTATCGCATACAACATGAGAGTAACACATTAGCTGAGGAGAAACAGCTGCTTAAAGATATAAAGCAACTTGAAGGGACAAGAGAGAGAGTTATTGCTCATGCCGCTATGAAGGCTAAGCTTCAGGATTCACTGGGTCCAAAAGAAGCAATTCAAGACCAGGTCAAGGTAAGGGCTTATTCTTCTACCCGCCCACCCCACAACAAGAACCCCAACTAATGCACAAACCCACAATAGGAAAAAGGGAAACCAATGATATCAAACGGGCAATGACTACATAACAATGTATTTGTTTATGTATTTGTCAATGCACATGTAATACAAATGTTCACGTGCACGAGGGCAGCATGCTTATAGATTTCAGCTATCCCCATCTGAATGAAGCAATTAAGTGCCAGGTCAATTAAAGGGCCTAAATTCTCTTTTCCCAATCAAAATAAGCAGCATTCTAGGTGTTTCTTTATGTATCATGCATCTATGATCCATAGTTGCAGGGAGACATGATGCTAAATGAGAAATGCATTCCCTAGAAAATGTGCTTCCAAAATGAATTCATTTCATTATGGAAATGTGTGGGAAGCAGCCAGAAGATGAGCGGTGGAAATGTCTAGGACAGCAGCTTCCAGATGCTGGCCTATGCAGCAGACACATGCGACGGCGTTGGCTGCTTGCTTCAGCACTGGCAGGGTGTGTTCAAGTGCACAGGCAAGGATGGGAACACTGTGCACTGCCGCAGGCAGTTCAGCTGTTGCAGAGGTGGCTCTCACCCCTTTTTCCTCGCTTCACAAGAAATTTATGCATAAGGTAGGTTTGAAAACATGAAAGATGGTTATTTATAAAGTCGTCGTCATGACAAATATTGATTATAAAAATAGCTTGTTTGAAAGAATAATATATACATGCCTTAAAAGTTACAAAACCTATGACATAATAAAAATTCTAAAAGCTAAAATTGGAAATTTGGAAAAAGCTATTAAAATGACAGCAAAAACCTTTTTTTAAAATTCAGTACATAGATTTGTCAATTAACACCTTTAAAAACCTCCTTAAATATCAAAAAACATAGTTACAAAGTTCTAATATAGAACACAAATAAATAATTTAAAATTAGTTAAATATGTGTAATCTTTCTTTCATTTCCCCTATTCTTCTTGAGGCCTTTCTTGCTTCCTTTCCTGCTTCTGTTTCCCAAGTTGGCAACCATGCTATCAAGTATGAACCATGATCTGGTACGATACAACTGACCTCATACCAGATCATGGGCCAACGGAGCCATAATCTGGCGTGTATCACCCCAATCTCGGTTTATGTTTATTAATTATTTAAATAATAATATAATATTCAGGAATTAATTTAAACATTTTAAAAATAGAAAATCATTAATGATCTAATAATATAACATTAGCCATCGATCTTGCATTTCCATGGAGGAAGAACATGAAACTCTATTTTCGAGTTTATTGATTTATTGATTACCTAAATAATGATATAATATTAAAAAAATAGTTTAAAATGCAAAAGTGGACTTTAAGCTATATTATTAACTTATGTAAGTTATGTATCCTAACTAGGTCAAAATCTAGGGTAAAAAACTTGAAATTTTTATGAAAAAATTAATTTTGCAAACAAAAATGCCATCAAAGTGCTTGAATTGCATGACTCAGCAGGGCTGGGTTGAGTCGAGCTGGATCAGCGATCTGGCAAACCTTGGTGTGAACATTGACATCACATTCGAAGAAAATATACTATTGAATTCATTTTCTTTACTTCCTTTTTTTTTCTGCAGATGATAGGGGTTGATTTGGTTGGAGTAAAAAAGGAACAGCAGGCAGTGAGGGCAAAAATAAGGAGTTTGGAAGAGGTATTGAAAGCCATAGATGAGGATATAGCTTCCTTGCAGGAGGAATTGGCTGCTGTTACTCAGAGAAGGGAGAATGCATATGAAATGCTCAATGACCTGAAGAAAGCACGTGATGAAGGAGTATAATTTTTACTCTGGACTTTCTCGAGTAGATAAAATGTAGCATCATTACATTACCGTTTGCTCTTCTTTTGTTTGAGATTGCATGTGATTCGTGATCATAGATTTTTTTTGGATTGCTTGATTATATTTTTATGGTACCTTATAGGCCCAATTCTGGTTTGTCCCTTTGTTTTGGCCCTTGGAATTTCAGAACACTTCCTAATATGCAAGTTGTTATAATTTGGATTTTGTGGTTATGACTTACGACAATTGTGCTGGTGGTTATGCTGGTGCTATTGTTATCAACTGGTTACCATTCCATGATTTGATTTTGTTTGAACTGAAGGCATACTGATTTGAGACTTATCAGTATTCTAGTTTACACCTCTCCTTCCAGCTAAGAAACTTTCTCCTTACATCGTATGTAGTCTTTTGCACATTATTGATAACTTTGAGTAATGGAGATTGCAGATACTGGTTATAGGATAAATGCTGTCAATAACAACCTGTCAAAGAAGACAATGCCTTATGTTTTCTGAGCAAGGCTTCTTCCTCTATATTTTAAGAATCATCCTGAGTGTTGTTTTATTTGAATTTTTTTTGCATACATGTAGCCTATCTATCCTAACAAATAACATTGGTAGCATTTTCCTGCAGCTGCAAAAGCAATGTTCATATGCTTCTTGATGTCTTGACATGCTTCTTCCTGCTTCACCTGTTCTTTTTCATGCTCCAAAACTTGGTCATTAGTTAGTCATGGATAATTACCATAAGGAGAAATGGAGAGAGATGGCCACTTCTCCACTGAATATGCTCCAAGGGATTGCCGCATATAACTCCTCTCTTAGTCTTAGGTGGTATTGGAAGCTGCAATTTTTTCTGTGCTTTTATTTTCACATATGATTTTTGCATGTTTTCTAAACACGTGAAAATGATAGTTGAAAAATATTTCCTGGATGCTCAGAAGATCACCTTCTTTTTCTCTGGTTGTATTTCCCCACCTCCTGTCATGGGAATTAGAATCCGGGGAATACCTTTCCAACCTACTCCCCCACTATTCCCACTCTCTGCCTACCTACTTTCCACTCCCTTATTGCCTCTCCCTCTGGACATGAGTGTGCAAACACATGTTTTTATTTTACAATCATTTACCTAGGGAATTTGCAAATGCATTTTTTTCTTTCTAATGAATTATTTTCCAATATTTTTTATTTTCCAGATAAATGTTTTCCGTGATTGTCTATTTTTCTGGGGAAATCCAAGAATGCAAATGGCCCCTTAAACTCATTCAGTGGGTTTGCAAGCTGTCGTATTTGTAATCTTTTGACCGTAGCAGTAGTTTTTGAGTTCCAACTGAAGGCCTTGCAATCTTGAAACTTCCCATCCCTCTTCAAAGAATGTTTGCAAATTGGCTGGATCGTAGTGCATTACGTGGCAGGATTGTGACTCAGTTATCAATGATTCTACATTTCAGAATGCACCATACTATCAAAATCGCTCACTTTTGAACAATGCAAGAGATCTTGCTGCAAAGAAAGATATGGCTGCATTGGAAGAACTTTCCAATAATGAGGTTGGTTTCCGCCCTTCCCTTTTTCACAGATCCATGTTAGAGGCTTGGGTTCTCTTTTTATTTACTGTTTTCTATGTCAGGTTGAGAAATTCATGTCTCAGTGGAGTGGGAGCAAAGTTTTCAGAGATGACTTTGAAAAGAGGATTTTGTTATCCCTTGACAGGCGGCAGCTCAGTAGGGATGCCAGGATGAGAAATCCTGAGGAGAAGCCTATAGTTTTGGAGACACTGACATCCACTGAATCAGAGATATTGCTGTCAGCAGGGAGCAGAAAGGTAGATGTTGACGTGAAACCACTAAAGGTAGATGTTGGGTCATCTGTGCAACATTTATCTTCTAAGAAGGCTCAGAAAGATGGTACTGAGAAATTGAGTGGGGATGGGACAGAAACAAAAGGGAAGTCCAGTCCAGAGGGTCCAGAGACAACCTTGTCTGGAAAAGCTCAGAAGGACGTGGCAGCACCTGAGATAGATTCTGCAAAACTAAAGGAGATGAAGAGGGAAGAAGAGATGGCAAAAGCTAAGCTGGCATTAGAGAGGAAGAAAAAGATGGCCGAGAAAGCAGCGGCCAAGGCGGCAGCGCGAGCACAGAAAGAAGCTGAGAAGAAGCAGAAGGAAAGTGTTGCTTGTAATTTATGCATCTTTCTGGGGATTGGTTTCACTTATTCCTTTGTTTTTCTTTCTTGATTTTACATGGATGCGTCTCAAATTCAAACATTTCCAGGAGCGGGAGAAGAAAGCAAAAAAGAAGGCTGGAGCTACGGTGCCCGATACCCCTGACGAGCAGATTGAGGTTGAAACGGAGGCTGAGGAGCTGCAAGAAACAGAGGAGGATGCCCAGATGCCAACCAAGGTCAAAGAAACAAAGGAGAATGTTCGGTATAGAACCCGATCCAAAGGTCTAGATCAACGCCCAAAAATCGTCATCCCTAGGAGGAAAAGGTCGTACCCATACTGGTGGTGGGCTGCACCAGCAGCTGCATCAGCCCTGCTGCTCCTGCTCCTTGGTTACTACTATTATTTTGGAAGAAACTGATAAACTAGGTGGGTCAGAACTGAGATGCCAATTTTGCAGTTTGAGAGGTGTAGACAATGGATGGCTACTTTTGTTTCTTAACATCCTGCTGCCGGATGGACTTAAACCTTGTAACGTTTATGGCAGCTCATCCGGCAGTTACGAGTTTTTTTGGAGCAGACGGAGGAGGGAATACGAGTGTGATGCCTTTAAAAAGTTCAGTGAGTTGTAATATTTATTTCTTTGCTGGATCTTGTACGAATATCTATGTTACTGTGCACACAAGTCATCTGATCTGCTGGGAACAAAGGGTCCTCTCTCTATGTGCTGTCTTGTTAAATTATATTCGGCTCCCATGTAGTGACCTGAATGAGTGAGTGTTTTGTTCTCGGCATGTCTTGACAGGATATTTACCCAACTCCGGCCAAGAACGTCTGCCCGTCCACATAATCTGATCCCTTCTTACCGATTATTTATTTTTTCTCGCGGAACAGCTTGGCTCTGATTTTAATTCCATCAATACTTCTACGTCTATGAAGGGAGTGGAAATTCGGATCCCCCTTGTCAATACAGCTGGTTGACTTAGCAGATCTAAATTTAACTTTGCCACTCCATCGGTCATTCAGAAAAGAAGCCCTCAAATGATCTCTTCAAGGGGTCTTTTGATCCAGCTAAACCCATATGGTTGGGGACATTATCTTCAATTACTATGTTAAACGGTAAATGGTAAGAAACAAGAGTAATGCTTGGTGCACCAGCGGGTTAAGTATACTGTTCAGTGTTGCACTAAGGGTCACTTTAGTAACGGGTTAAATTGGGTTAGGGTGGGTTAACTGGGGTCGGGTGAGTTACTCTTTGTTTGATAATTTTTTTCTTAACCCGAGTCGAATAGGGTTAAAGTGGATTAACTCATTTCTAGGAAATAAGTGAAATGAGTTAATCCATCTGAGTTAGGATTAGGGGTGGATGGGTTAACTCTGGTAAGCCACTCGCCCCTAACTTAAGCCGTCATCAAAATGGTCTTAAGTGTTTTTTTTTTTATTTTGGTGTGGGGTTCGTGTTATAAGTTATTTTGGTGAGTCTCACGTCACTTATCCTCTTCTCCAAGAAATCTAAGTAAAGGGGGTCTTTTTTTTTCTTCTTTTTTGACATGCAATTCACGTTACATGGGTGGCGTGGGGTTCCCCCAATATATTTTGGCGTGGGTTCCATATCAAAAAAATTTCAAAAAAAACTTATTGCGCCATTGGGCGATGTGCTTCTGCCCAGTGGTGCACCCGGCATTACTCAAGAAACAATAATTCCCCTCCCACCCTTCTTACATCTCAAGAAATGGCATCAGAAAACTGGCGAAAGAAATGGGGAGATTTGTGACAACTCAAGGGGGATCTTCACTTCTTCCTCGCAATGACGGACGTTGCAAGACCTCTAGTTTCTGTGGTTTAAAGGTCATCCCTGACACTATAGTGTTAGATCTTGTGCCTCACGAGAGAGAGAGAGAGAGAGAGAGAGAGAGAGAGAGAGATACCTTCCCCTTTGTGCAATTGTTAGTGTATACTGAAGTATCGGCGGAGATTTTAGGGAGAGGGAAGCGTGAGCGGAAAGAGAGAGGGAAGAGGAGGGAGGATATTATAGCTAACCTACGAGTTTATGGATTTAAAAGCATCCATCATATGAGAATATTCTTTAAAATATTTTAAGAATGTCAAATGGAACTGAAGCAGCAATTTTGAGGATACATTTATTTGAACATATAGTATAACAGAAAAACTAAGGCCCTATTTATTTGCATAATATGTTAAGGAGATACTATAATCGGGATTAGTTTATTTTAAAGAATAAGTAATTTTACTTTGATCGAGAGATATCATAATCGGGGTTATCTGATTCCACCTCTTTTCTCAAACAACCTAATCGGCTCTTAACTCGGATATCGACTCTTAACTCAAGATACCGGTCATAATATGAGATTCGCGTAATCAAACCGACTAGGATGTGTAAAGGTGAAATATCCGGGTTAATCCGACCCTATTTTGCAAACAAATAGAGCCTTGAGAGAAGAGTGATTAATGTGAAGTTTGAAAAATTAAAGGAGTATATAAAAGATAACCCTAAAATAAGTGAACATAGCGGATCAGCTTTGACCACCGATTATCTCAACCAGGGTTGTAAAAGGTGCGAGGATAATAGCTATATCCTTGTTCTCAAAAAATAGAAAGACTATTCTTAACCTAATTTTTGTCCTTACATATGTGTCTTTATCTCTATGCGTAAAAATTAATGGAAGCGGATACATAAAGGTTAAGTTATTGGACTGTTATAATTCACGTGATAATAGAGGCGATGCAAATTTACTTTATGGCGATCCACTTGACTCTAACGCTTAATCATGTAATGCTCCCAGTTTTAGATAAACTAAGTACTGGAAAACGGAGAATTTCCTCTACTCTGACTACCGGGAAGTTTCTCAACACAAAGGTCTCTCAATAGATATTCAAGGTTCATAAAATAATGTACGATGTAAAAGGAGGAGATTTTCCTGACTCAAAGGCCCTCAGTGGCATAAAGGCAGGGTTTGTCGGCCCGGTCGACCCGGCCGACTCGGTCTCGGTTTGGGTCGGGTCGCTCCCGTCTCGGTCTGATCCGGTCCGTCCCGTTCTAAAAAATCACTATATATATATATATAATATAAAAAATATAATAAAATAAAAAAATTTTTTAGATGATTTATCTTTGTGTTTCATAAGGAATAACTGATCAAGATCCTAATCCATTTGCTGCGTGAAGAGTATTATTTACAAGGTCCTGATGAGCTACCTATGCCACATTGCATACATGTTTGAGCACGCTGGATATAAAAATTTAAATTTCGGTTTAGGGTGTTGGAAAATTAATTGTTCATTTAGTGAATGAAAATGCACAATTATCAACCATTTGGATGACACGTGCGCTATTAATCCTGTAAATGAAGGTTTATCATACGATTTAAGTTCGTGTGCTAGATTTTCCTCCATTGGCTAAGAGGTCCAGGACTAGTGTTAATTTACATCGACCTAAAGTTTGAACACCTTTGATTGACTATCAAAAAAATTATTAATCTTTACCACATTTGTTGTGATGTCTAGGGTATATTTATAATTGCATTGCAGGTCATCATTTAAGAGGATGAGGGCATATATGCAATTTGTGGAAGTCCAAGGCATCTGTGCAACACCAAGGGTATGGTAGCAATTTGAAAGGGATTCAAGGTTTCATTGCAACTTGGACAAAGGTTTTGGGTTTAATTGTAATTGGACAAAAAAGTTTGGGTTTAATGATAGTTTGAAAAAAGTGTTTGGGTTTAATTGCAATTTCACAAAGTTGGGGATATGATTACAATTTAGAAAAAGTTTAAGGTATAAGTGCAATTTAGAAAAGAGTCGGGTATAATTGAAATTTAGCCAAAGTTTGGATATAGTGGCGAACCACACAAACATTTGCACAATTCTCAAAAGTTTAGGCATTTTTATAATTTTAGATATTTCTACAATATTTGAAAAGTATAGGGCACAATGATAATTGTACAATATTTCTTGGACAGTTTTTTCCAGAATACATGCACGGTTTGCCGTCCCGCCCCGACCCGCACCGACCCGCACGACCCGACCCGACCCAGGCGGGCGCCGGGTCGCACGGGGTGTGGGTCGTGGCCGGGACGCACTGGACCGCATGGTCCCGTGCGTCCCGCCGCGTACCGGAGCGGGTCGAGGCGGGCCCGGTGTGGTTTGTGCGGGACGGCCCGTACGTGCCGGGTCGCCCATTTAGCGGGCCGGGGTGCGGGCGGGTCTGGCATCCGCAGCGGCTTGAAGGCGGTGGCCGGCGGGTGTGGGCGGTGCAGAGCGGCGGCGGACGGCACCGGACGACAGCGACGACCGGCGATCAGAGGTAGGTGCCCTAAATTTTTGTTTTAGGGTGAGGAGGGGGGTGGGGGACGTTGAGGATCGTGTAGATCTGCCACCGCGGGGGTGGGGGAGGGTGAGGGTGGACGTCTGCGGCCGTCGCAGGCACCGTGAGAGGGGGAGGGGGCGTCTGCGGGCGTCGGAGGGGGGAGGGGGGACGTCTGCGGGCGGCGGGCGTCGGAGGGGGGAGGGGGGGCGTGCGGCGGGCGTCTGCGGGCGGCGGGCGTCGTGGGCACGGAGGGGGGAGGGGGGGCGTGCGGCGGGCGTCTGCAGGCGGCACCGTCGGAGGGGGGAGGGGGGCGTCTGCTGGCGTCGGGGAGGGGGGACGTCTGCGGGCGGCGGGCGTCTGCGGGCGGCACCGTCGGAGGGGGGAGGGGGGCGTCTGCGGGCGTCGGGGAGGGGGGACGTCTGCGGGCGGCGGGCGTCGCGGGCACCGAGGGGGGAGGGGGGGCGTGCGGCGGGCGTCTGCGGGCGGCACCGTCGGAGGGGGGAGGGGGGCGTCGAGGAGGGGGAGGGGGGTGTCTGCGGGCGTCGCGGGCCGGGCACCGTGAGAGGGGGGAGGGGGGGCCGTCTGCACCGTGAGGGGGGAGGGTGAGATGGGGAGGGGGGGGGGGCGTCTGCATCGCCGCCGCCAGCTCCGGTGGGGGGCGGGGAGGGTGGGGGGGGGGTTGTTTAATTCTTTTTGATTTTTTTAATTAAAAAATGTAGGAACATATTTTATTATATTATTTAATATTATTATGAATGTATTATTTAATTCATGTTATATAAATAAGATAATTTTTGTTTAATTTATGTTATATAAATATCATTTTGATTATGTATTATTTAATTCATTTTGTAGAATTAATATAAATAATATTTAATTCATGTTGTAGAAATAAATTTATTTTTTGATGTGTTATTCAATTCATGTTTAAATATCAGATTTAATATAAATGTAATATTAAATATTAAATTTAGTATTGCATGTTGTAGAAATATTGATATTAATATCAGTATTAGTTGTAGATGTAAAATAATTTTAAATGCATAATGTATATTAGTTAATTGAATTGCATAATGTAATTTAATTTAATGTAAATATAAACTTAGTGTTAAATATTTTATAAATAATTTTAAAGTTAATTTATATGTACAATGTAAATTATTTAGAGATGTTTATAATTTATATGTGTCATGTAATTTAATTAGAGATGTAATTTTAAATATCTAATTAGTGATAAATAATTTTAAATTTAATGTATATGTATTAATTATAAATATTAACCTTATTTGTATGTTATAGAAATAATGATATTATTTTGAACTAAATTATATGAAGATGTATTAAATATTGAATTTAGTCTTGCATGGTACGCAAATAATAAAATTATGTTCATTGTTAGTTGTAGATGGGAAATAATATAATTTCATATTTTGATTTTCTTAATTTTAGGAGATAACACTCTATGGCTCCTAAGGAACGAACAAATGATATTGGGTGGTCACACGGAGTTTTGTTGGATGGCAACCGTAGGTGTTGGCGTTGTAACTATTGTAAAATAGAACACCGGGGAGGAGGTGTGTCTCGGTTGAAGAAGTATTTGGCAGGAGGAGCCGGGGCAGGATACTCTGAGGTTGCTGGGTGTACCCATGTGCCTAGAGATGTGAAACTTACAATGGCTAGGCACCTGCGGGAGAAGAGAGCTGAGATGCAAGAAAAGGAAAAAAAGAAGAAAAGGGATCAAGCGGTAGTGAGCGGAATAGCAAGCGGCAGCAACGAGGAGGAATGTGCATGGACACCCAGTGACGAAGACGAACAAGCACGTACTGAGCAGGCTAATGTGTATGTCACTGTGAACGATCCATACGAAGCCGAGTTTCGTGAGGCAGTACGTCAGAGCAGGGAAGAGTCAAGACATCCCGAGGAGACTAGAGTCCGTAGTCGCGAGGCGGCTACGACCGGAGCATCAGGGAGTGGTGGTTCATCTACGACTCGACAACCACGAGGCATAAGGAGTTTATTGACTGATGACTCGGGGACGCAAAGAAAAAGGACACAATCGATCAACATTGAAGATGTGGAGCCCGGTGCACTATCCCGAGAGCATGGCAAGCAAACGAGGATGGACGATGCATATGGCCAGAAGGGACCTAAATGGAAACTTGGTCAGGCTGTTGTAAAATGGTGGCACCACGCGGGTCTGCCTTTCAATGCAGCCAATAGCCCTTACTACAAGCCAATGTTTCAGGAAGCACAGGTCCTTGGGCTACACGTGCAACCACCTACAGCGAGAGAATTGGCTGGCGTATACCTTGATGAACAAGTTGCTGAGATCAAGAGTTACATTGACTCATTCAAGCAGAAATGGACAAAGTACGGAGTCACACTGATGTGTGATGGATGGTCAGGTACCACAAAATCTAGCCTGATCAACTTCCTTGTTTATTGTAACAGACAGGTATTCTTTCACAAATCAGTGGATGCGTCTAGTTAAATTCACAGTCACCAATATATTTTGTCACTGATGGAGCAAGTGGTGACTGAGATTGGGGAGGAGTACATTGTGCAAGTGATGACTGACAATGGGTCGAACTATAAGAAGGCTGGGGAGGAGCTAATGAAGAAAAAACGGCACATTTTCTGGACCCCTTGTGCAGCACATTGTGTAGATCTAATGCTGAAGGAGATTGGGCAGCTTCGTATGGTAAAATCTGTGGTCGAGGTGGCACAAAAAATCACGAAATATATCTACAACCACACACTTGTATTGGCATGGATGAGGGAGTATTGTGGCGGCGAATTGTTGAGGCCTGGCATCACACGATTTGCCACCAACTACATCACATTGCAGAGCCTATTGAAGCACAAGGATGGGTTGAAGCAAATGTTTAGAGGTGAGACCTGGCTGAGTTCCTCTTTTGCTGCTTCACGTGAAGCGGCGGAGGTCGAGGGGATTGTCAACACCTCGAATTTTTGGGATAGAGTGAAGGTATTAGTGTCATTGATAGAGCCACTGTATGAGGTTCTACGATGCGTGGATGGGGATAGAGTACCAACCATGGGGTTGGTGTACAGCAAAATAGAAGCAGCCAAGCGGAAGATCCTTACAACGTCCAAAAAATATGGACCCACCATTCTAGAGATTGTGGAGGACAGATGGGACAGACAAATGAGCCGCGATCTTCACATGGCAGGTAAACACTTACATTCTCGTCCAATCAATGCGCTGTGATTTTCAGTTGATACTAATATGTAATTCATTGTCTTACGATTGCAGCGTACTATCTACATCCGGCATTCCAATATGCTCGGACCCTTGCTTATGACGATACGTTGATAGAATCGGTCAACATTGTGGTAGACCGATTGTCTTTCACCCCAACAGATGCTGCTGATGCGTTGAATGAGGTATACTTGGATATTTTAACACTGACAATATTAAATGAAATATACACTTCATATTTTTTGATATTGCAGATGAAAATATTTAGAGAGGGAATTGGTTCATTTGCGACACCTAATGCCATGGCCAGTCGTGATAGACTCGACCCAGGTAATGTTTCTTCACAATGTACCTTCTGTATCTCGAGAAGTAATTTTAACATCTAATTATTATATTGTACGTGATCTGTCTTAAACACAGCTGAGTGGTGGCTAAATTACGGCACAAGTGCACCCGTATTAAGGAAGATCGCAATGAGAGTTCTATCGCAAACATCCTCGTCGAGTGGGTGTGAGCGAAATTGGTCGACATTCTCATTCTTATATACTAAGCTGAGGAATAGGCTAACACACCGCAGGCTAGACAAAATGGTGTATGTTCGTTACAACATGAGACTAAAGGTCCGACATGTACAAATGGATACAAGGAGAGGAGAGGGAGATTACGACCCAACGGATGCTGTGTACTTGCGAGACGATGATGACCCTATGGTAGCATGGGTTGCAAGAGCGACAACCGAGCGTGGTGAGGCAGAATTGGACGAGGAGGCTGAAGAACCTGGCGAGACACCGCAGCCTAATACTTTTCTTGCATCAGCTGTACAAGAGGCAGTCGGGGAGGGAGATGACACACATGTGCATTTGGGTGGTGACGAGTCAGCAACGGGACGTGATGATGAAATTAATTTAGATGAAGACCTCGTCATTGAGGGTGGAGACACATCGTATGCGTACGATGATACAGCATGGGAGCGATTGATGCAACCTCCATCAATTGAGCGTCAAGAGCCACCTCAGGTGAATTAATACATGAAAATCGATTCACAAATTTCATTAGATAGCGTAGTCATATATTGATGTATGATGTAAGGAATATATTATAGGTCGGTCCGACAAATGACAATATTGCGGAAGAATAGTGGTCCCGAGTTGCTGCACCGCGGCATTCATTATCTGCGGAACCAAGAAGGTTATCCACTTCAAGAGAGGCTAGGGGGAGTTCCTCATTTAGAGAGGTGAAATTATATTGTCATTTCTACATTTGTTAATATATAATTCATTGGTAATTGAATATATTCTTCTTTCAATTGTGTAGTCTTCAGTAACATCGAAACAACCATCTCAGTCTACTGCGCCCCGACGCTCAACATCTAAGGCTAAGGCACCCAATCAGTCGTCTCAGGTATACGTACAGACTTACACAATAGAAAGTAAGTTAAAAATTTATCTAAGCAGGCTTCTGCTTCTCAGGCATCTAGAGGGACACAACATGTAGCAGGTAAGCCGCCCCCTACTCCACAGAAGAAAAAATCATCATGGACCACATTATTCACCAGCAAGAAGGACAAGGGACCACCATTAAATCCGATAGATATTGCAGACATGGAGACATTAGATCCCAATGCAGATGACGACACTCCCGAGCCCTCTGTTGAGCCCCGCATCAGTGGAAGTCATGACTCCGATGATGATAGTACACCGACAGGGTCTTCATCCCATGGAGGTGGCGGTTCTCAAGGTGGCCAACGGAGTCGTCGTGAGGATACTAGTGCTGGTGGCAGAGAGTACAGCAGTGGTCATAGTAGAGGTCGTGGAGGCCGTCAACATGGCGCATGGACAGAGGAGCAGCACTTCACACATGTCACGCAAGATGAGGACCACGGTGCTCCACCGGCAGGGACGAGGCGGGCAGCTGATCATTGGGATCCCTACTATGGAAGTTCGGTTGCAGACAGTACAAGCTATCAAGACATGTTGTCTGATTTTGAGAGGATGAGCACACATGACTCCCAGGGATCTGGAAGCTCGTATGGACGGTCATGGCCGCAGCAGCCGATGTATCATGGCGACTCAGATAACAGTGGTTCATTTTTCCCATCGTATCCATATCCTTATGCCGCAGCTACGTCAGTAGAGGTCGTGTACGCACAAGGTTCGCAGCAGTATGAATACTACGTACGCATGTACTGGGAGAACTATTCAGGTTCAATGCGCTATGAAGACTATATGTCCTATCTGCGGACCACATTTAATGTCAGATTGTTTGGAGATGGGCACTGGCCCAGTTTGGGTCCATAGTCTTTATTAGTATGTATCATTTGGTTACATTTATAACTAACTAATAATTAATTGTAGATTTCTTCATATATAGAGTTCTGTACTTGTCATTGAAATTACTAATGTAAACTTTTACATCATTTGCAGGTCATGATGGACGGACGGCGTCACCCTGCGTGGGAGCATGGATACTCTATTGAGGGTGATGGACATGTGCACTGTACATACTGCGAACATCGCGTCACCGGCATACACAGGTTTGCGGAGCACCTTGCGGGAGTGGGACGCGATGTTCGTGCATGCGACCGAGTTCCGGGAGATGTCCGACATTCCTTTCGGACACAGTTACAGGATAGATACGGTTCTCGTAGCACACCGAGGACATCTTCTTCTACCTCCCGGGTACCTCCACCACGAGCACATGGCGGAGCAGGATCTTCCTCCACGTCCAGAGTTCGAGCAGCACCAGCACCAGCACCAGCACCAGCACCAGCACCAGTCGCACATGATAGAATTGAAGCTATAGATATAGTGAGAACTTTTTTTACAGATTTTCATGTACCCTCCACCGCAGCACACGACCCATCATTTGTGCAGATGGTTACATATTTTCAGTCCCACCCATATGTACATCCACCCACTAGGATAGAGTTAGATTATACGGGTGATCAGTCTCATGTATCTGATGATGAGTTTTGGGATTCAGGCTTCACTGATGACGAGGATTAGTGATTACTATGGATTCGGGCTTCACTGATGATGAGGATTAATGAGTTTTGGGATTCGGGCTACACAGATGAGGAGGATGAGTGAGTTTTGGGATTCGGGCTTCACAGATGACGAGAATTAGTGAGTTTTTGTATTTTATACTTCATGTATGAATGTCATTATTATGTCAATGTTTACTTTTACATATTTAGTAATTGAAATATATTTTTATGTATTATATATAATAGGATGTTTAATTAAACAGTGTAATATGTAATTTTTATATAATTAATTATGTATAATTTAGTATGGATCTATTATTATAAATAAATTCTAAAATCTAATATTTTTAAATATATATAACATTTAATCTTTCAAAATAAATTTATTAAAAATTTAAAAAAAAATCAAAAAAATATCCGTCGAGAGCCCAATGGGGCGGACCGGGTCGCTGTGCGACCCGCACGACCCGACCCGACCCGCGCCGAGACCGGGACGGCCGGGTCGGACGGGTCGGCAAACCCTGAATACATGACATTTTTGAAGCTCTTGAAAATTACAGGACATGATTGTTATTGTAAAACTTTTGGAGGACTTTTTTATAAAATTTAGAGATTTATTTGTAATTCCTGATTGATTTAGATAATTATAATATTTTTTCACATCTACGTAATAGTTACAAGAACAAACTTGTATGCCCGGGACATATTCACGAGGCAGGGGCATATGCAAACATTTAAGGGCATAAATACAACATACCCCTTCAAAGTTAAACAAACACAAAAACACTATGGAAGCCGGGATTTGCCGTCCTGGAGCGACCCGTCCCGACCCGCATGACCCGACTCGACCCAGACGATGGGTGAGACGCCCGGGTCGTCGCCGGGACGGTTCATTATTTTAATATTATATTATATTACCTATATAGTATCTTTTTTTATTTTATTCTATTATATATATATATAATATATTTTGTTATTTTAACACAGAGCGAGATGGACCGAGACGGAGCGATGCGGGATCGACCCGACCCGTCGTAAGCCGTGACCGGGACGGATGAGTCGATCGAGACGATAAACCCTGCTAAAAGCTCCTACTTGGTGACCTCACGACTTTCTACGAACTGCCAAAACATGCTTTTCTATAACATAGGGGGTGGGTATTGATAATGGAACCCCCCCCCCCCCCCCCAACTCGAACCAAAGAGAGGAGGGCAGTTGAGCGAGGGAATGAGAGGGTTGGGTGGGCCCCCTCCCTCACCCACCTGGATCGGGAAGGTGGGGGGTTGCGGCCTCCCAGAGAGAGAGAGAGAGAGAGAGAGAGAGAGAGAGAGAGAGAGAGAGAGAGAGAGAGATCGAGAGAGAGAGAGAGAGAGAGAGAGAGAGAGAGAGAGAGAGAGAGACCCTATTCTCCCATTTTCTTAGGTTTTGTGTGGCATTTTTTTTTCTTCTGCTTGCTGTTGGTGGAGGGGGATACTTTGTGCCACGATTTTTGTTCCATCCATACACTTTGAGATTTCCTTTGTTTCCCCGAGTCTTGATGACATGGCGGGGTCTTTGACTTCTATTTGATTTCTAATATTTCTTTTGCCTTGAAATTTTTTTTTTTTTGGTTTTATAGAGGGATTTGCTCGTGGCTCAATCCGCAGGTGACTATCGTGGCTGGGCTCCTACATCGACCGGCGATGAGGAGCAGGCTGTTATCCGCACTCAAGACTTTAACGTTGAAACTTAATTGGCCAACCGACGATTACTTCTGAAAACGTGGCTTTCTTGGACCGTGGACTTACCTTTGATAGCAGAGGGGCTCACCGCTGAGGCTGAGCTGGGCGTGGGCGTTGTGCAGCTGGTATTAATTTTAAAGGAGAATGAGGGTTTACAAATTAATACTACCATTCTGAAGATGATCCCTAGTACTTTCCATTAGACGGGTATTTTTTCAACTTAGGAGGCATTTGGGACAGATTAGGGATGGAGGATTCTTTCCACAATCTAGTAGAGTGTTCTGGGGATTTTTAAACCTCTCTCTCTCTCTCTCTCTCTCTCTCTCTCTCTCTCTCTCTCTCTCTCTCTCTAATGGGGTATTGGCCAATCTGGTTCTATTTATGGGGGGTGGGGTTTCCAAAGAAATACCTTCCTAAAGCGGCCTTAGAATTTACAGAGACATTGAGAATATTTACAGTTTCTTATACCGTTTCAAAGAATTTTAATTGTAGAAGAATCTATAATGAGAATGGGAGATGGCATCTACCTATGCCATATCTTCTATATGGGGGGAATAAGCCAAAAGACTACATGTTGGCTTGAGATATGGCAAACTAAGAGAGGGGGGGGGGGTGAATTGGAGTTGTTTAAAATAATGTTCAATTTTCATGAAAAACATGTGTACTATTAGATATGGAAAACTAAGAGGGGGGTGAATACACTTAGATCTCTTCTCTCTTAGGGTTTAAGAATTCCATCATATCATAGTTATAGTGATGGACCATCAAGAGTAAGTTTGGAGTCATTGGAAAAAAGACGAAAACTCAAATCTCGAATTTGGAACAAATCTAGAAAGTTTCTTGCACCGTTGTGATAGGCCGTGGCCCGGAGGTGGTCGACCATCCCGGTTGGAGTTAGGCTACGTACTATGAACGGCGGTGGACTGACGTGGTGTAAGTAGCCCTTGAAAATACAACCGATTTTAGTGATAAAAAAACAAATAGGACTGATAAAAGAATAAGAAATGCAAAACAAATAAATCAAATATCAAAACGAATAGAACTGATAAAAGAACAAGAGAACAAAACAAATAAATCAGACAGCAAAACAAATAGAATGATAAAGTGAAGTTCACATAGTCGATACCTGCGACTATCAAAAGGAAAGATTCACATAGTCAATACATTCGACTATCTGAGAACCTAGTCGATCGTTAAAGAATAAATCACATACTCGATACATTCGACTATTTGAAAGTCTAATCGATTTTTGAAGAGAAAGTCACATAGTCGATACATTCGACTATTTGAAAGTCTAATCTATTTTTGAAGAGAAAGTCATATAGTCGATGCACTCGACTATCTGAAAGTCCAAATTGATCGTTAAAGAGAAAGTCACATAATTGATACATTCGACTATCTGAGAACTTAAATTCACATAGTCAATGAATCATTCAAACAAATATTCGACTATATCTTACACCATCAGTTAACTTAGTCGGCCGTCTATTTTACTATCTAAACATTATGCTTAACTGAGTTACATAGTCGATGCCTCACAGTCGAACTAGTCGCTAAGCACATAGTCCCACACACATCAACTATCTTAAAACACTACTAGCGACTATCTCAACAACATTTGAGTTTTAAATACATCAAGCAATTAATGAATACGTACATACATTTATTGAAGAACATGTAAAAAATTCTTTACATTTATTACGAGTCATGTAAGGTTTCTCTTCTCGTATCACATACGTCTGACGACCTAAGAAAGGTCAAGTTTTTTCTTATGCTATTTCAAGAAAAGAAGGACAACTAAACAGAGACTGAACAACCACGTTTTGAAGCCACAATAAAAGGAAGAAATATATTATATTTATCTTGCTAAGAAATGATCTTCTGCAGCTGTGTCAGTTAGAAAACCAAACATACCTCATAAAGACATTCTGACTACAATATATCACAATAGATGCAAATCTTTTCTACAGTCTGACTGTCCAATAAGGATGAAGGAGATCCACCATAGAAATAGACGCTTCGAGATATCTGTGTCTAACGAATATATTAAGAACATGACGTCGTCTGATACTTTTGACTAACGATTATATTATAGAGTCTAACATTAACTATTCCGTGTCTAACGGCCTAAGGAATAAGTCTAACAGTAGCATGCTTGAGCAGACTATAAATATAAGCAAGTCACAGGAAGAAAAAATATCCTTTTTTTCGAAAATTCCATCAAGAGTTTTACAAGAGTTGAGGAAAGCAAGTAATTCATCTACAACTCCTCTTCCTACGCAAAGCAAATCAGCCACTGTAGTCCTTCTAAATCTCTCTTTGCTATTTTTTTTGGCCTCCTACATTCCTCTGAATTATTTCTTTAGACGGCTTCTTGCTGTTCAAGATCACATATCTCTATTCTGATCTTTAATATTTAACTCACTGTGTTATATTGTACACCATAAGCCTACTGTTGGCCCAGAGTAGATGGCGGACAAGAAGGGGGGTTGAATTATCCCCCAGTCGAGATGGTGGATTTTAAAAATAATTTAAACTAATTACAGCAGAATCAAAATTAGCAGTGTTAATTAGCTTAAACTAAACTGAGGTGAGATTTAAGTTCACTCAATCTTACTGATCTTACTCGAATAATCTAAGCACTGAACGATTGAGCCTACGTCAAACACGGATAGCAGATGAAGCAGTGTGTAGTGGTGCAGTGAATAAAAATCTATATATTAACCTGTGAATGGAGATAGAAGAAATGGACAATCACACAGGCATGTCACAAGAATTGAACACGTAGATTTTTAGGTAGTTCGGGACCACGACGGGCTCCCTACGTCCACCCCTCACCGAAACCCGGTGAGGCTTCACTAACACGCCACAGATGTAGTAAACACGGGGATGAGCCCCAACACCACACATGCTACGTCTGCAACAATTCACACACA
This sequence comes from Amorphophallus konjac, assembly GCA_022559845.1. Classification (NCBI taxonomy): domain Eukaryota; kingdom Viridiplantae; phylum Streptophyta; class Magnoliopsida; order Alismatales; family Araceae; genus Amorphophallus; species Amorphophallus konjac. The sequence goes on from CM040118.1 coordinate 150,757,842, forward strand.
TGGGGCCTGGCCCCAAGACGCTGCCACTGTAGCGCACACACACACACACACACACACACACACACAAACTCGGGGAACTTACCCCGCACTAAAATCTGACACGGAGACGCAGCTCCGTACACCACACACAGATATTCCGATGTTGAGAAACACAAGAGGATGTACAATATATGCTCCCAGCAAAATGTAGATCAAGAAAAGCATCACAAATAAATGGGTAAATGATAGGGTGCTAGGCCCGGATACAGAGGGGGGGTGAATGTATCCCTCTACCAATAATGCCCAAATTAAAACTCAGATGCTAGACACAGTCTCGGAATAAAACTAATTCACTTGATCATATGAAGAAACACTTGGAGCGCGCCTATGCAATCATCTAGCGGAAGCAAGGAAGGCAATCAAACCACTGCACAGATAATTTTTAGGTGGTTCGGTCCTCCAGACCTACGTCCACCCCTCACTCCCAACCGGAGTGAGGCTTCCACTAGCACAAGCTAGAACGCAGACTCAGTCTGCAACAGGTGCTGCCAAATAGCTTGACCAGGGGAACAACCTCCCCTCTTCCTCCAGACCGGAGGGACACCACAAGTGACTCCCAGCCACTTATAAACCAGAGGTCACATACCTCTCTTCCTCCAGACCAGGAGGGAACCCACAAGTGACTCCCAGCCACTTGCAAACCGAAGACACAAGGTCTCCCTTCTCCTGAGTCCACAGGAGGAACCCGACCTCTATCCAGAGAATAGGAAGAACAAAGGTAATCAGAGAAACAAAAGGAAAAACAAGAAATAAAAATAACACAGCAAACAGAAAGCTGGAAACTCAAATGCACAATGTGGCTCTCAACGGAGCTGACTGGCCTGGATCTGATCCACGGTCCAGTAGGAACTTCTTCTGCTACTTCTCTTCTTCTTCTTCTCAACTCACGCTCTCTCTTTCTCTTCTCTGCTCTCCTTTTCTCTCTCACTGTCTTTCTCTTTTCTTTCAATCCTCACGAGCTCTATCTCTCTTTCTTTTTCTTTTGCTGCTCTCACGCTCTGTCTTTTTCTTCTGATGCTTCTCTCACTCTGGCTCTCAGCTTCTCTCTTCTTCCTCTTTTCTTTCTTCTGCTACTTCTGCTCTTTGCCTCTCTGCTTCGATCACTCTTCCTTTATCACTGCTCTATCACTCTCTGCTGCCCTCTCCTTCTTTTTCGATCTGTTCTTCTGATACAGGAAGCATCGTATTTATAGCAGCAGCAATTAGGGCGTGTGCAGGGCTTGTGCCCTCTTTATCCTCGGATCACGTGCCAGGTGCCAACCTCGGATCACGTGCCCAGACACATGCAAGATTAAAGAAGAGTTCAGTTGATCAACAAAGCACAGGCTATACAGACTTGGCGTGCAGGCTACCAGACGCAATGTTCAGACTTTGCGTACAGCTGCTAGACGCTGTATAGACTTTGCTGTGCAAGCTGCCAAATGCAATGTAGAGACATTGCATGCAGGCTACCACGATGTGTAGACATTGCAGTGCTGCTGTGGGACGTTGTATAGACTTTGCTTGCAAGATGCTAGACGCTGTATGTGCATGCTGTGCAGGCTGTGGGGGGAAAGCGTAGACTCTGCTGTGCTGCTGTGGGGGATGCGTAGACTCTGCGTGAAGGTAATGCATGAACAAGTGATGCAATGTACAGATTTGATGAAAGCAATGCATGCACAATGATGCAATGTTCAGACTTTGCTGAAGGCTGCCAGTCGATGTATGGACTTGGCTGAAGGCAACGCTGAAGCAATGTTCAGACTTCATGTATGCAATGTAGTGGCGTGTACACACTTTGTGAATGCGAAGCTATAGCATGTATAGACTTCACATATGCAATGCAGAGGCATGTACAGGCTTTGATTTCGTGCATGAGAAAATAATGTTCAGACTTGCTATAATGCATGCATGATAAAGGAGCAAACGGATGTATAGACTTTAAGTAAAGATGCATGAGCAATGTATAGACTTAGCATCTAACTAAGTATGCACAACGACAAGGGATGCTCAGGCATGCAGTCAAGGGATGTACAGACTTAGCAGCTAGATGCACACAATGTATAGACATGATCAATCTTCAACAGATGGATGATGTATAGACTTGAACGTAGGTAAAGATACCAATGTTTAGACTTGTGCAATGTATGGACTTAGTGTTGTGCGAGCATTGCTGCTGCCAGTGTACAGACTTGATGATGTGCAATGCATGAACAACCGATGGAGTGTGCAGACTTGATCTCTTGCAATGCAGCAATGTATAGACTTTACTATGCGTGCATGCTACGATGTGTAGACTTGATGAAATGCAAGGCAACGCAGACACTGGCTGTATAGACTTGGATATGTATGCAGGGCGAGGAAAGGCAAACTATGTACAGACTTGAAACACAAAGAAGCGTAGGGAGTGTACAGACTTAGTCTTGCGACAACGGGCTGTACAGACTTGGTCAAGATGATGCATAAGACGCTGCCAGACTCTGTACAGACTTGCTAAGACGATGCATGAGACGCTGCCAGACTGTACAGAATTCGAGTGAGACGATGCATAAGACGCTGAACAATGTATAGACTTTATCGTAGGTAAAGTCAATATTTTCCAGACTTTAACGTAGGTAAAGCAGACATTGTATAGACTTGCGATCACACAGCAATGTGTAGACTTTGAATGCCTGCCTGCATGCGATGTACAGACTTAGTGTTGCGACACTAGGCCAATGTACAGACTTAGACCACCTGCATGCTATGCAATGTACACACTTCGACCGCCTGCATGCTATGCAATGTACACACTTTGAATGCCTGCATGCTATGCAATGTACAAACTTAGTGGCTTGCTATGCCTGCGATGTACAGACTTGGTGGCTTGCATGCTGTGCAGTGTAGAGACTTTGAAGTCTTGCAAGCTGTGCGATGTATAGAATTGAAGTCTCGCATGTAATGCAGTGTGTAGACTTGGAGTTGCTGCATGCTGTGCAATGTGCAGACTTCCACAAGCAGACTTCCACAAGCAGAGAAATGCAACAGATATATATGTATATGAATGCTTTATGCAGCAGATAGTTTGACTGAACATCAAATGCAATGCTTTATGATCTGATAAACTGACTGAACAGCAGAATGACTGAACATATGAAAGACTGCATTATGATCTGATAAGATGACTGAATAACAGCAAGGTGACTCACAGTGTTTAACTCACATCAAAACCAATCATCAAAACCACAGGGGCACAACAATCTCCCCCTTTTTGATGATGGCAACACTACACTGTGAGTCATACTGATGAGTCATTCTGATGACTCAAACTGTTCTCCCCCTTTGACTTCATCAAAAAAACTAGTTTGAGATGGAAGTTAAAGCATATTTAGGACTCAGCCAATTTATCCCCATGAAGAGATATGAATGCAGAGATGCAGACGTACCAAGAAATGCAATACCTCCCCCTAAAAATATGAATACAGGATCACAATTGATATGAACATGATTCAATATGACAAGGAAGCTCCCCCTGAATAAATGGAGTCTTATGATATGGATGAGAGGGAGACAACAGTGGCATTCAAGGATAAGTTCAGGTCAATGAATCAAGGACAGTGAGCAGAAGAGTTTCAAATAATAGATTTTCAAATAAGCTCCAAACACAAGAAATTCAGCCAGATTTTCAAGGAGATACTAATCTCATAAATCAATAACAGAATTTTTCAAAGTCTTCCATTATAAAGGCTTATGAATGAACTTTATTGAACAACATGGTTTAAACATGATGTATGCAAAGTTTGTCAATAAAATTCTGTATTTATATCTAAAATCATAGTTTAATAAAAGTAAACAAAGCCATCATATTTATATCTTGATTAACCTCCCTTTCTCTTACACAATCAAATTTACTGACTTCTTTAGGAATTACATTCACTAGTATTGAGATCAAGTAATTATGAAGTCATGTGAATTTGTCTAGGGTTATAGCAATTTAACTTTTACATCAATATTCAAATATTACAATTTGTTCAGCAAATTTTCATTCTACATATTTCCAGAGCACTTTAGTTCAGTGCACACCTTGTAACTAGAGGATATACGTTGATCAAACGCCAATATCCCTAAACACTTAGTGTGACTAACAGTCATGCTTTATCAACATAGTTAACATTTACACCTCATGACATACCTCATTTCATTTCTTTGATGAGTGAGATGTATTTCTCAGTATGCATGCCATTGCTCTGCCAGATTTAACAATCATTTTTAAGCAGAGTTAACTATGGCACCTCATGACACAATCCTTTGGACATGGTTTCTCAGTGACCAAAGTCATTGCTATGAGAATTATTTACCCTTTAGACATTTCAGAGAGCTCATTTACTTCAAAACAATACTACTTTCATGTACTTAACCAAATAAAGCCATGTATTCAATAATGCATATTTCAGAAGATTTTACAAGACACAACATGAAACAGTTGGTTGAAGTTTATTAAAACATGATTCATATATTTTTTAAGAGATTTAAAGTCAAACTTCAATGAATACATTAAACTTAAACCAGCTGAGTTATTTCAGACATTCATAAAATCGTATAATAGAAGATTCCTAGTTCAAGTGTTTTTAGATTTATGAACGAGAGATGTCCCATTGAAATCTTCATGAATGACTGATAGAAGAGATTTTCAAGAATGAGTGTTTTTGAAGCCCAATGTTTTCTGATATGATCAAGGTTTGTCAATTAAAATCAATGAGGAAAAGGTTATGCACATCAAGCAAGATATCAGGAGGTCAGGCATGCTTCAGGATTTTTAAGATTAACATGCAATGAATTTTGACCTAAGTGTATGCATTTGACAATCTGTATGCTATGCATTGACTCCCCCTGACAATATGCATTCAATCACTCTTTTTGGCATTTTTCAATGTAAGGAAATGCAATGCACTATATGTATGCAAGGACATGCAATGTTTGCCATGAAGATTGAACATATGATTTTGTGATTCATGCTCATTCAGACTGCCCTATCAAGCACTATGACCCATGGTACTAGGCGGAGAACTTGGTCTAAAAGATCACTTCACACATAGTAAGAACCTCCAGATAGATTTCCCTGCCTTTTAGTAGCTTACTATTTAATATACCATAGTGGTCATGAATGTCAATGCAACATGCAGTCCAGATTTGCAATCTATTATCAGTCTGAAATATGCACTGATTGCTCAACATGTTCTCATGAGAAACAAGGCAGATTATTAAATTTAAATATGAGCATGCATGCACTAGATGTCAACTAACAGATCATGCAAGATATATACATCTACCTGAAGAATATTATTGTAAAGTCAAATAGCCAAACAATCAGAATTTATCAGGGCACAAGAAGCCAAATATGCATGAAACACTCCCCCTATCTAGATGCCATGATTGAAGTAAAATTCAGATGTAAACATGTATGCGTGAAACTATGACTCATTAGATCAAGCATAAATTTCATTTGAACAGATGTGAAGAATTTACCTGAATGGGGTTTTATCAACTTGGGTGCCTTGGTTTATTTACCCCTCTTTACTCCTCAGCCCCAAGGCACACCTGCAACAATTGGATTATTTTGCACAAATAGGTACCCAAGATGTCTCGGGTCCTGAGCTAGCAGTCACACCTTTGGATGGTGCTCTCCTCATGTTCAACACTTGAGAGTCATCAACCCTCTTCAAATAGCAGTTAGCCTTAGAATGTCCTAACTGTCTACAGTAACAACAAGGAATAACAAATTTCATGTTCTCCTTGTATACATTAGCATTGGCATGAGCTTGGTGTGAGTGAACATGATTAATTCTGTTATTGACATGGAAGTTTTTCTTTTCATAACCAACCAGCCAACAGTTAACAGCTCTGTGGCCTGGCTTTCCACAGTTAAAGCATGCAATATGCTGAACTTTTGAAACAAGGATATTTCCATGAGAAGCATTATTTACAAGAAATTTATTGTAACCAAAATCATTTCCGTTTACAGGGAATTTAACAAATTCAGAGTTAGATTTCTTTCCCCGAGCATACCAGCAGTCCTTGACTGTATGGCCATGTTTTCCACATTCAAAACATGAAGAATTCATTCTGTCAAAATTCTCATAAAATGCATGTCTTTTTGCAGGGATTTTAGCTGGTTTGGAGTTAAGTGTTCTTCCCTTAGCATGGCAACAATTTGCAACAATATGACCCAATTTGCCACAATGAAAACATTGAAGCTTCTTTTTATGAGATGCATGATTTTTAGCATGGGACAGTTTATCATGCATTCTAACAGCAGACATGTCATCTATTTCCATTAATTTGCATTCATGCATGAGATGACCTACTTTATGACAGTAAAAACATTTAAACTGCTTGTTCTGAACAGAGGAGGACTTTTTAGCATAAGAAGTCCTAGGATGAGATCTATCATCATCTTTCATCATGACAAGGCAATCAGTCATTTCATGGCCAACCTTTTCACAGTAAAAACAATGAATATTCGTGGCATGAGATCTATTGGCCTGAGAGTATTTAACATGCAAGTTTTTATCCCTTTTGGTTTTCTTTTGTTTTTCTGTTTTCTGTTTTTCTTTCTGATTAACAGGCAGATTTGAGGGAGAAGCTAAAGTGCTAGTTAACTCAGAGCTTCGTACAAAAGTTGTGTACATTCCTTTTCTTACTTCCTATTTATTCCTTCTATTAGCAGCTTTCGAATTTTCTTCATTCTTGGAAGACTTAGACAGATATTTGTTCAATTCAGTGATTTCATTTTTGAGAGAGGAAATGAGCATTTTAGAATTTGTGATCTTTTCATTAAGTATGACATTAATGGCTTTGTATATATCAATCTCTTCTATTAATGCACCTGCTCTCTCATGTTCATTTCCAATTGAACTCTTCCCTTTTTCAAGCATTAAAAGCTTCTCAGAAATAGCAGAATTCAACAGCTTCAGTTCTTCATTCTCCTTTATCATTTGTTCATTCTGAACTATTTCATCAATTAGGATTTGATCATTTCCTAATGAATTCAGCTCATTCTCTAGTTCAGAAATCTTAACAGTAAGTTCATTATTTTTGTTTTTCAACACAGAAATTTGTTCTTTATGCTTGCCAAGTTCAGCTTGAAATTCTTGTTGAAGCCTTTTAGCCTTTTCATTTTCAAGCTTCAGTTGATTCATTTCTGAGCCTGTATTTTCAGCTTCTTCCAATTGCTTCTTATAGTTCTGAATATCAATCAGATAAGCATCATGAGATTGTTTCAATTTTGAGCAATTTTCACACGATAAATCAGAACAATTTTGATCAATCTTTTTCTTTAATCTTTTATTTTTAGATTTTACTTTTCTATATTTTTCATACAATTCGGCATACATTTCCTTTAAATCATCAAAAGTCATTTCATCAGAATCAGATTTAGAATTTACCTGATCTTCTTCTTCATTGCTTGAAGTACTTCTTCTTGCTGTTAGACATTTCTGGTTCTCACGAAATGTGATCACTGAATCCCAGATTTCCTTCGCAGTCCTACATGTAAGAATAGAGGAAATGACATTAGCATCTATAGCATTCTTCAGAATGTCCCGAACTCTTATATTCTCAATGTTCAATTGTTTATCCTTCTGGGACCATTTATTCTTCTCTCGAGGCAAAACATGTGGACCATATTCAATGAGAACCCACAGTTTTGGATCTATAGAGTTTATAAAACCACGTAGACTGCGTAGCCATTTCTCGAAGTTAGAACCATCAAAAACTACAGGTGATGCCATTATAAAGCAATCGAATAGACTCAGATCAATGAGCTAGAAAGCAATATCAGAAGAATGCACCGCACTGGAACTGTAAAGCACGAAATCAAATCAACAGGATCCTCTGCAGATCGTTGTATCTGGAAGTCAGAGTCTGCTCTGATACCAATTGATAGGGTGCTAGGCCCGGATACAGAGGGGGGGGGGGTGAATGTATCCCTCTACCAATAATGCCCAAATTAAAACTCAGATGCTAGACACAGTCTCGGAATAAAACCAATTCACTTGATCATATGAAGAAACACTTGGAGCGCGCCTATGCAATTATCTAGCGGAAGCAAGGAAGGCAATCAAACCACTGCACAGATAATTTTTAGGTGGTTCGGTCCTCCAGACCTACGTCCACCCCTCACTCCCAATCGGAGTGAGGCTTCCACTAGCACAAGCTAGAACGCAGACTCAGTCTGCAACAGGTGCTGCCAAACAACTTGACCAGGGGAACAACCTCCCCTCTTCCTCCAGACCGGAGGGACACCACAAGTGACTCCCAACCACTTGCAAACCAGAGGTCACAGACCTCTCTTCCTCCAGACTAGGAGGGAACCCACAAGTGACTCCCAGTCACTTGCAAACCGAAGACACAAGGTCTCCCTTCTCCTGAGTCCACAGGAGGAACCCGACCTCTATCCAGAGAATCGGAAGAACAAAGGTAATCAAAGAAACAAAAGGAAACACAAGAAATGAAAATAACACAGCAAACAGAAAGCTGGAAACTCAAATGCACAATGTGGCTCTCAACGGAGCTGACTAGCCTGGATCTGATCCACGGTCCAGTAGGAACTTCTTCTGCTACTTCTCTTCTTCTTCTTCTCAACTCACGCTCTCTCTTTCTCTTCTCTGCTCTCCTTTTCTCTCTCACTGTCTTTCTCTTTTCTTTCAATCCTCACGAGCTCTATCTCTCTTTCTTTTTCTTTTGCTGCTCTCACACTCTGTCTTTTTCTTCTGATGCTTCTCTCACTCTGGCTCTCAGCTTCTCTCTTCTTCCTCTTTTCTTTCTTCTGCTACTTCTGCTCTTTGCCTCTCTGCTTCGATCACTCTTCCTTTATCACTGCTCTATCACTCTCTGCTGCCCTCTCCTTCTTTTTCGATCTGTTCTTCTGATGGAGGAAGCATCGTATTTATAGCAGCAGCAATTAGGGCTTGTGCAGGGCTTGTGCCCTCTTTGTCCTCGGATCACGTGCCAGGTACCAACCTCGGATCACGTGCCCAGACACCTGCAGGATTAAAGAAGAGTTCAGTCGATCAACAAAGCATAGGCTGTACAGACTTGGCGTGCAGGTTACCAGACGCAATGTTCAGACTTTGCGTACAGCTGCTGGACGCTGTATAGACTTTGCTGTGCAAGCTGCCAAATGCAATGTAGAGACATTGCATGCAGGCTGCCACGATGTGTAGACATTGCAGTGCTGCTGTGGGACGTTGTATAGACTTTGCTTGCAAGATGTTAGACGCTGTATGGACATGCTGTGCAGGCTGTGGGGGGAAAGCGTAGACTCTGTTGTGCTGCTGTGGGGGATGCGTAGACTCTGCGTGAAGGCAATGCATGAACAAGTGATGCAGTGTACAGACTTGATGAAAGCAATGCGTGCACAATGATGCAATGTTCAGACTTTGCTGAAGGCTGCCAGTCTATGTATGGACTTGGCTGAAGGCAACGCTGAAGCAATGTTCAGACTTCATGTATGCAATGTAGTGGCGTGTACACACTTTGTGAATGCGAAGCTATAGCATGTATAGACTTCACATATGCAATGCAGAGGCATGTACATGCTTTGATTTCGTGCATGAGAAAATAATGTTCAGACTTGCTATAATGCATGCATGATAAAGGAGCAAACGGATGTATAGACTTTAAGTAAAGATGCATGAGCAATGTATAGACTTAGCATCTAACTAAGTATGCACAACGACAAGGGATGCTAAGGCATGCAGTCAAGGGATGTACAGACTTAGCAGCTACATGCACACAATATATAGACATGATCAATCTTCAACAGATGGATGATGTATAGACTTGAACGTAGGTAAAGATACCAATGTTCAGACTTGTGCAATGTATGGACTTAGTGTTGTGCGAGCATTACTGCTGCCAGTGTACAGACTTGATGATGTGCAATGCATGAACAACCGATGCAGTGTGCAGACTTGATCTCTTGCAATGCAGCAATGTATAGACTTTACTATGCGTGCATGCTACGATGTGTAGACTTGATGAAATGCAAGGCAACGCAGACACTGGCTGTATAGACTTGGATATGTATGCAGGGCGAGGCAAGGCAAACTCTGTACAGACTTGAAACACAAAGAAGCACAGGGAGTGTACAGACTTAGTCTTGCGACAACGGGCTGTACAGACTTGGTCGAGACGATGCATAAGACGCTGCCAGACTCTATACAGAATTGCTAAGACGATGCATGAGACGCTGCACGACTGTATAGACTTCGAGTGAGACGATGCATAAGACGCTGAACAATGTATAGACTTTATCGTAGGTAAAGTCAATATTGTCCAGACTTTAACGTAGGTAAAGCAGACATTGTATAGACTTACGATCACACAGCAATGTGTAGACTTCGAATGCCTGCCTGCATGCGATGTACAGACTTAGTGTTGCGACACTAGGCCAATGTACAGACTTAGACCGCCTGCATGCTATGTAATGTACACACTTTGACCGCCTGCATGCTATGCAATGTACACACTTTGAATGCCTGCATGCTATGCAATGTACAGACTTAGTGGCTTGCTATGCCTGCGATGTACAGACTTGGTGGCTTGCATGCTGTGCAGTGTAGAGACTTTGAAGTCTTGCAAGCTGTGCGATGTATAGACTTGAAGTCTCGCATGCAATGCAGTGTGTAGACTTGGAGTTGCTGCATGCTGTGCAATGTGCAGACTTCCACAAGCAGACTTCCACAAGCAGAGAAATGCAACAGATATATATGTATATGAATGCTTTATGCAGCAGCTAGTTTGACTGAACATCAAATGCAATGCTTTATGATCTGATAAACTGACTGAACAGCAGAATGACTGAACATATGAAAGACTGCATTATGATCTGATAAGATGACTGAATAACATCAAGGTGACTCATAGTGTTTAACTCACATCAAAACCAATCATCAAAACCACAGGGGCACAACAGTAAAGGATGTAGAATGTTTCCCCTTCATTTTTCCAATGGTCGTTTGAAGATCTTCCTTGAAGTTCTGGTCGGAGGGAGTTGAAACTACAGCAGGATGGAGCAGCCGGTCCTCCTTCTTGAAGATCTGGGCTTGCCTGCAACTTCAGCAGCTCGTACAAGATATATCCTTCAAATCCTAGCTCCAATCACACTTGCAAGCATCAGAAAATGGTAAACCTCTCAAAGCCCTCTCCTCTCCACCTTGTGGCCGTACTCCTTCTTCCTTCCTCTGCAAGAATAGAAAAATATTAGCCCTCTTCGTTTTTTTTTCTTGTGAAAATCGCAAGGATATATATAGCAGAAGAAAGAAGAACGAAAGACCACACTAGTCGTTTCAAAACCCTCTCAATATAACCCTTAAACATGTAGGAATACCCAAAGGGTAAAGGTGTAAAAGAGCAAGCCAAATGGGTATGAAACCATACGGTTCGAACGATTTACGGCAGACCCGATCCGGACGCACCAGAGAAAGTGTCGACTCTTAGAGTCGACACTCTTTCCAAGGTGTTCTGCCAACGAAGAAGTTAAACCACCCAGGACAGAAGTGTCGACTCTCAGAGTCGACATTTTTTGTCAGGGGTTCTGCCAGCAAACAAAACGCAACCCTCAGGCCTGTAAGTGTCGACTCTTGGAGTCGACACTTGCAGCCTGCTACGCCCAGGTAGCAAGCTGGGCTACAAGTGTCGACTCCAAGAGTCGACACTTGCAGTGCCAGAATTGAAAGAGGCCTTAAACATTAAAGCCAACCTAAAAGCATTATAAATGCATTAAGCCCAATCTAGGCACATTGAAATTCATTCAACCATGAAGACTTACCATAGATTCAAGGGATTGTAAACAAGAGTGGAAAATGGACCCCAATGAATTGATAGCAAAGTGGAACCTGCATATTCTAATGAAACTCAAATTAGTCATTCTTACATGAATAGAGATAACAAGAACAATCTCCTTGACTTTCGTCAAGAGAGTGAGCCTTTCAATCTTAATATTGATGAACTGAAATGCAGCTTCAAATTTGAGTGACTCAGAGCTATACAAACCATTTTCTCCAAAAGCTCACACATCAAATACAGAGATTTTAACACCAGATTTGAGGTTCAACAGATCATAACAAATATTGATTCAGCCTTAGCATGGAAAACCCATTTCCAATTTAAAGGACAGCTTCAATGGCAGTTAGCATTAATAAACATATTGTTCCCTCAATCCAGTGACAGCACAAGCCTTCATTAGAAAGGATAATTAATGCATGAGAAGTCAAACCATCAATACATCCATACCTTGCCCACTTATCCTGGATAACATGCCAATTCACACATGAATCACAAATACAGTCCAAGGAAAACTGAACTTGCACAGTCCAATGCAAGCTAACACAGGTCGGTGCATGTGTAGGGACAGGGTCGGTGCATGTTTGAAGCAGGTCGGTGCATATGACTAATCAACCTAGCACAGGTCGATGCACATATTGAGATTGGTCGATGCACATATTCAAACATGCTTACATAGATCGATGCATGTGAAGACGAGGTCAGTGCATGTGTATGGACAGGGTCGGTGCATGCATAGACAAGGTCGGTGCAAGTGTAGAGACAGGTCTGAGCAAGGTAGCCAAGGTCTGAGCAAGTGTGCCCAAGGTCTGTGCAAGTAGGATAGGTCGATGCACATTATGGAAACAACCAAAGATCATGTGAGGCATGATTTTTCATGGGTCCAAGGACTATGATGAACTTTTCAACAAAGGCTTGAAATGAAATGGCAAAGTATTTACACAATGCCATGCAGCCAATTTCATATCTACAAAAACTCAACTATTCTATACTAGTATGGGCATTAAAGTAAGAACATTAATCTCAACAGTCCCATACTAATACATGCATGAAATACCATGCATTCCATCCCTGTAGCTGTACTTGCAAAACAAGTTATCAACATATGAGCTCATTTGCCACAACACTTGTAACACCCAATGCACATAATATTTTCACTTCAATGCATACTCAAACCCCACAGTATTTTGTAATCATCAAAACCACTATCAAGGATAGAAAGGGAGCGCAACGAACCAAACAATCTCCCCCTTTTGATGATGACAAAATATTGTGGCCACCAAAACTCTCTCCCACTTTGATATTATCAAAAAGCGGGGGAAGAGGGGAACTGATATGAAGTTTCCTCAGAAGTAGGATAAGAAATTGGAAACTAATAGCGCAATAACCCAGCAATATGAACTGTATGAGCAATATACAGTTTAACCAAAAGAACCACATCATTCATCAAACTTAAGATGAGGCACAAGACTTTCAAGAACACAAAAGGATGTGCAGGGGTAAACCTGAAAATGCAAAGTTTGTATGTATGCTTTCTAAGTGCCATGACTTTGTAACACATGTCATATGCTGAAAACTATGACATTCACAAGTATGGCTGAAATATGTAAAATGCATGTATAACCAAAGTAAGTGCAGAATGTAAAACTGAACTATATGCAAATGTTATGCTAAAGAGCACACTATTTCCCCCCTATTATCATGAACAAAAACCGACTGACAATGGGATTATGTAACATGTTATTTACAAGTATAATCTAAGGATGCATCATAGTAAAATGAAGTATGATATGTATGAACAAGATCAGGCAGTCAAGTACTCAAGCACGCATAATAAGATATAAAGGCGAGCAAGTCCCTTAGGGACAGGTTAAGAACAATGCTATTGATTTTGAGCATGATGTGCATGAGCAATACTAAGAAGGACATGTTTACAAAAAGATGGTACTGCATAAACCATGAAAGTTGACAGATTCATAAAGTACATTCACACAATCAAACCCAAGGTGTATATGTTAAAATTGAGCAATGAATTCTAAAGCAATATGGATCATCAGACTTTCCAATGAACACTAAAAGGAACTTTTCTTCCATACACTTCCATACACAATGCTCAAATATTGGTAGCTACGTATAACCACAAATTATATATATATATATATTTTGATTAACCACAAGAAGGTGACTAACCTTTTGACGTGAGTTATACCCTTTGTCTCAGGGGCATTTCCCGGTTACTCAGTTTCGTCACATATCTTAATTGCGGATTTTGTCACTTTTCGGCGCGAGTTGTACCCTTTGTCTTAGGGGCACTTTCCGACTACTCGATGCCAAATCCCACTTATCATTATAGTGGATTTGCTTCACTTTTCGTTGCGAGTTTCCTCCTTTATTTTAGGGAAGATTCCCGGCTACTCGGATTTGCGTTCCACTTATACAGATTTTTGGTGGGGTAAATAGCTTTTTCCTCACGAGACATGTGATTTCCATGTAGAGATTCAAGAGCCCTTGAAGAGTTGAGTAGAATTACTGTAATCCTTATTAGATTGAATCATTTATCTCAAAAAGGTGTAAAGTGTGTGGGTGGTTGTATTGAATGTAAGACATGAATTAGTCTAATCACAGTTATGTCTCCCCCTAAGTGTATGCACAGATATGAAATGAACCTCCCCCTTAATATGTGCCATGTGACAAACATGTCTAAATTAAAATAATTTTGTATAGCAAGGAGGTGAGGTCTTCGAAGGGCATCAAGAACTGGTTGCATAAAGTATATACATGCATTCAAGTAAGGATTTGAAAATAGAGTCATGCAAGATGATTTCCGATACATGGCAGAGGTGTAGGTCCAAAGACCCGACTCACGCATGGTGAGTGTTTCCCGGTGGACGGAATCCACTATTCCACAACACACCATTTTAAATACCGAAGAATCATGGCATTCAAGCACATAAGTATGAGATATATGCAAATATATGCATGTAAATGGAAATGATTGAAGATTATCCCTATTTACAAATATGCAAGGATGTGTATGATATGTGCCAGAGGTTAAGTATGTAAGCTGTATATACAAAATTGAATAGTTATTTCACAAAATGTGAGCTAAGTATGAAAGACTTTATGTGCAGTATAAAGCATTCAAAAACTGGATTGTTATTTGTAAGACGGAAAAGAGAGTGTGAATGAAAGACTCCATATGTGCAGTGTTAAACAGTTAAGAACTAAAATTATTCACATGATGTGCAATGAGAAGTGTTCAAGACAACTAATTATCAGAATCACCAAATCTCATTCCTTCAGTAATTGCCAAGGTCAACAAAATAGGAATGCAAATGTTTAAATGCGAACACTTTCCTTCAGACTCATATTTTACCTTTTCAGATTTTTCAAAATGAACCTAAGCAAAATGAATCTCAAATCCAAACTATTTTTCTTTCTCACCCTGAGAGCCCTTTATTTATTATCATTCCTTGGCATCAAGGCGCCTATTGGCACTAGCTTATTTTCTCGAATTAATCGAGGATTAAGCATAGGGAAATACTCCCTAAATAGAGAAAAATGGCATATCGCCAAAGCTGCTCTACCAGTCAAGTTGAGCTCAGAAATCGAGACACTTCGTCGGGTCAAGCGGCGTAACATAACAACTGGGGATCAGCCCCGAACAGATGGCACTACGCCAGTCGGTTTCCCAAAAAACGGGCCAGTTTCGGGATTCTGGACAACATGCCGTATCTTACGGCACTCTGTGAAGATTCGGGGATCACCCCCGGACATCCTGCATACGGTATCACACCGCCGACACTTCAATAACCGAGTTAACTCGGGACTCAAAATGGCCTGCTGCTTCATACGGCTCTTTGCCAGAGAGCGATGGTCACCCGATCAACAGACCAACTGCATCGTCATGTCGACGCCCCAGTTATCGGGCCCAACTGAGGGTCCTAACCAGCTAGCCGTGACCCACGGCAACATCAACGATCGATCGGGCCCACCCCCGATCACTCAGTTTGCGGGTTTACCCGCGTTCAACACAGCTACCCGAGCCGACCCGGGGGCACCCCGACTACAAGCCACGCCATGTGGCACCCAGCAACGAGACCGGGGTCTACCCCCGAGTCACCTCCCTCTAGCCCTCTGAAGTCAAAGGAAGACCCACCTGGGACCAACCACTGGCTTCAGAAATTCACAGCACCCGTATACGGCCCACGCACGCGCGTCGGGAATTTCCCCGAGCACCTGGTGGGCGCGTATGCTCCAGGCACTCTACAGCAAGTCTGAGCCCAACTCGGGACTCCCAGCAACCCATCGCATCATGCACCACCATCGTGCGCCCTCACACGCGGATCGACCTGCGCAGTCAGGTCGCGGGGGTCAAGGGGGTAGCGCCCCTTGCGGGGGTCTCCGAGGGCGGAGCCCCCGAAAGAAAATCTCTATTTTATAATAGGTCAAACCCTCAGTCAATTTCCTGTCTAACCCTCAGTCAAATCCCAATCTAACCCTCAGTCAAAGCCGCCCTAAACCCTCAGTCAAACCCAGCTAAAACCCCCCGGTCAAACCCGCCTAAACCCCCCTGGGGGGGGGGGGTTAGGCGGACTAGCCTGGACCCCCAGGCTGGTCTGTGTAAACCCCCATTAAATTGAAAAAAAATTAAATTAAATTTTTCAAAAAGGAAAAATCGGAGCCACTCTGCCTAAACCCCCCGGGGTGGGGTTTAGGCGGACCAGCCTGGGCTGGTCTGCCTAAACCCCCTGAGGGGGGGGGGGGGGGTTTACGCGGACCAGCTCAGGCCCCCTAGCTGGTCCGCGTAAACCCCTTCCCCCCCTCTCTCTCAGCCCGTGTAACCCAAGCCCTATTCACTTGGGTTTACGCGGACCAGCTCACCCCCCTTAGTTGGTCCGCGTAAACCCCTTGTGACCCTTCACCTTCCACTATAAAAGCCCCCCTTTGGGAGCCCAAATGCATGGATGAAGCACCAAATGCATCAAGCACCTAAGGAGCTCAGCCCCGGACTACAAGGGCGCGCTAAGGAGAATTGTGTGTGTTTGCTAGGCTCACGCCGAGGGCATGTCGCATATGCATCCCTCATATGGCATCTAGCCCAAACACCCGTCTCCGAGAGATTTGTGTGTGTGTTTGCTAGGCTCACGCCGAGGGCATGCCGCGTGAGCATCCCTCATACGGCGTCTAGCCCAAACACTCACCTCCAACCCCCTGTTATGATATGTCATCTCGATAATCGTACATGACCCCAGCTTTTGCTTGGTGAAAGTACTCTGCTCGGGTCCCATCTCGATACTCGTGCACGACCCTGATGTCACTTCGTAAGAGTGCCATGCACAGTCCTCGCCTCAATGATCGTGCACCATCAAACATCGCTCGATCGAGGCACCATGCTCAATCTCCGCCTCAACATTCGCGCACGACGCAGACGTGGCTTGATGAGAGCATCCTGCCTAGTCTCTGTCCCGACGGTCGCACAACATTAGACATAGCTCGACCGAGGCACCTAGTCGGGTCCTCTACCTCGACAAGCGTGCCCTCAACACTGTTACTTGGATAATGGGCATACTTCACAAGTCACGATGCAAGATGAAGTGTCAGGCCCCTACCTCCGTAAATGCGCCCCGAGCACGACCACCGAGGTCTCACGACGCCCAGCTCCTTCAGCCACAACGGTGCCTTCGGCACCCGACTGCCAGTCACACCGAGCCCCGAGCACGACCATCGAGGTCTCCCGGTGTCCGCCTCCTCCAGTCACAATGGTGCCTCCGACACCTGACTGTCAACAACTCTAGTCACAATGGTGCCCCCGGCACCCGACTGTCAACAACTCCAGTCATAACGGTGCCCCCGGCACCCGACTGCTAGTTACCCCAGCCACCTCGGGGACTGCGGCGCCCGACCACTCAACAACTTTAGTCACAACGGTGCCTCCGGCACCCGATTGCTAGTCACCCCAGCCACATTGGGGCCCACGACACCCGACCACTCAACAACTTCAGTCACAACGGTGCCTCCGGCACCCGATTGCTAGTCACCCCAGCCACATCGGGGCCCACGACACCCGACCACTCAACAACTCCAGTCATAAAGGTGCCCTCGGCACCCGAATGCCAACAACTCCAGTCACAACGGTGCCCCCGACACCCGATTGTCAACAACTCCAGTCACAACGGTGCCCCCAACACCGGATCACTCAACAACTCCAGCCACAACGGTGCCCACGGCACCCGACTGCCAACAACTCCAGTCACATCGGTGCCCCCGGCACCCGACTGCCAACAACTCCAGTCACATCGGTGCCCCCGGCACCCGACTGCCAGCTACCCCAGTCACAACGGTGCCCCCAGCACCCGACTACCCAGCTACTTCAGTCACAACGGTGCCTCCGACACTCGACTGCCAACAACTCCAGTCACAACGGTGCCCCCGGCACCCGACTGCCAGCTACTCCAGTCACATCGGGGCCCGCGGCACCCGACCGCCCAACTGCTCCAGCACAACGGTGCCTACGGCACCCCTACTGCCCCGACCTCAACACTATCTCATGTCGGGAACACATTGCGACGCCCCTCGAGCGCCATCCTGCTGAGTCACAGGTCCTCTGACGGATGCCACGTACAAATGCAGAAATACCCGCACAATAATGTAATGACCCGGGGACCGTCATGAACGACGGAATTATCCCGTGGCTTGCAAGCAATTGTAATCGGGCTCTCATGCCCCCATATAAATGGCTTTCATGGCATATAAGTCATGTAATCCAGTCAGGGAGCGGATCCCCCTCCTCGCCGGAACCAGTCTCTCTACCCCCAGTTATCCCTATTGTGTTGTTGTTGCCCTGTCGCTGTTGCACGGACTAAGCCCTCCCGATGTCACTGCTCCGAGGGTCCCTAACTCTCTCTTCGGCAGTAGAAACAAAGGTGTTCGGATTCAATCCGATGTAAAATAAACACCGGTTGCTTGCGATCGATGGGGAAAGACGTCCAGTACACGAATCCCCATAATCGCCTGTGCACTCACACCCGTGGAACCCCTTCTATCCATGTGTCGCCTGATCCCTCAAGCCACGTGCCGCGTCTTGGCGCCGCTTCCCCGGTCAATCCTCGGTTTCATAGGTGATTGTTGAGAAATCGAATGGCACACCCGCATTCCACCCAGCCATCCCTGTCCCAGTCTCCCAGAATGATGAACCATACGCCATCCCTTCCAGTGCGTTCCTATCGTTCTCTCTGCCTTCTTCTCAATACTCCCGGAATCCCCGTGTGCCCAGTCAACCTATCTCGGCCTTCCGTAAAAGGTGAGTGTACACCCCCGTCGCGAGGACGAAACAATAAGTGACTCCCCGCGGTCGCAAACAACGCCCTACAAAATAAATTCTCATTTCGAAGTTTTGGGTACCCAAGCCATCTTGGGTCTCGAGGGGTTAGAGATAACATGAGCATTTGAATTCCTATATTTCCTGGCACACCTATCATCATCATATCTCATTGTGGCACAGTCATCCATTGAATGACCATTTTGACCACAATAAAAGTAATAATCGGATTTTCTTTTTATGGACCATTTTTCATCATTTTTCATTAAAGAATAATTATTCATCATGTGTCCAAGTTCACCACAATAATGACATTAAAAATTCTGTTTGACAGACCATTCATCATCATTTTTCTTTGTGAAGTAATTTTCAAAAACATGACCATGTAATCCACAATAGAAGTAATGAATGTTGAGGTTCTTCTCTATGAATTTCTCATGATTTTTGGAACCATCAACCATTTTCACTCTTGATTTTGATGCTTCATCATCATCAAGTTTCATCAAAAAATAATCTTACATATCGTGGCCATATTTCCCGCAGTAATAACATGAAACATTCATTCTTTTTCTTGATGCATGAACATGTTTAACAATTGAGGGTTTTGCATGCACACATGAACAATCAATGACATTTTTCTATTTTTAATTTTCTTTATCACACATTAACAGAAACTCATTCAAACTCTTGATTTCATTCTCCAATGATGAAATATGCAATTCACAATTAGCAATCTCTTCTTCACACAGTGTAAGTTTATCATTCAAGAGAGAATTGATAGTCTTATAGCTTGCAACTTCTTGTTCCATAACATGGACATTTTCAGAATCATCATCAACCACATGTTTTCCCTTTTCAAGGAATTTCAACTCATCACACAACGATTTATTTTGCTCTTTGAGTTTTTTAATTTCTTCAACAAGTTTTTCATTTTGAACAAGTTCATTAAGCAAAATCTGATCACTATCCATAGAACTCAATTCATCTTTTAGTTCCTTTACAATATCTTCCAGTTTTGAAATTTTAGCCATTAAGGTTTCATTTTCATTTCTCAAGCATGAAATTATTTCTTTGTGCACATCAACATCATACAATAAGTTTTCATTCAAGTTCCTAAGTTCAGAACATTTCTCACATGAGGAGGCAACATGTGTAGTATTTTGAATTACCTTTTTTAGTTTTTGATTTTCAAATTTCATTATTTTATATCTGTCAAACAATTCATCATAGGCATTCACCAATTCATCATAGCTATGCTCACCTTCTTCATCGGAGTCAGAGTTTACCTTTGAACTCTCCTCGCTTTGACGCTCAATCTCATTGTTTACCACGAGGCACTCACTATTCCAGCTTTCTTCTTGGGCTTCGCTTAGCCCATCCCAGATCTCCTTGACTGACCTACAAGATGAGACAAAAGTAAATTGATTAGTGTCCACAGCAGCCTTGAGAGCATTCAAAATAAATAAATTATCAAAATTCTTTTTCTTATCCTCATCGGTCCACCTTGACTCATTTTTTGGAAGAATGTAAGGACCATGAGTGATTAGATTCATAAGCTTCGGATTAATATTAGTAATCTAAACATAAAATTTTTCAAGCCACAGAGCATAATCAAAACCATCAAAGACAGGAACCACATTCACGTTAGCCATCATAAAGCCATCTTTTCTCTTAGACTGTAAGGTCCGCGAATAAAAATCAGAGACTAGGCTCTGATACCAATTGTTGGCCCAGAGTAGAAGGCGGACAAGAAGGGGGGTTGAATTGTCCCCCAGTTGATATGGCGGATTTTAAAAACAATTTAAACTAATTACAGCGGAATCAAAATTAGCAGTGTTAATTAGCTTAAACTAAAATGAGGTGAAATTTAAGTTCACTCAATCTTTCCGATCTCACTCGAATAATCTAAGCACTGAACGATTGAGCCTACGTCAAACACGGATAGCAGATGGAGCAGTGTGTAGTGGTGCAGTGAATAAAAATCTATATATTAACCTGTGAATGGAGATAGAAGAAATGGGCAATCACACATGCATGCCACAAAGAACACAAAGATTTTTAGGTGGTTCGGGACCACGGCGGGCTCCCTACGTCCACCTCTCACCGAAACCCGGTGAGGCTTCACTAACATGCTACAGATGTAGCAAACACGGGAATGAGCCCCAACACCACACATGCTACGTCTGCAACTATTCACACACACGGGGCCTGGCCCCAAGACACTGCCACTGCAGCACACACACACACACACACAAACTCGGGGAACTTACCCCGCACTAAAATCTGACACGGAGACGCAGCTCCGTACACCACACACAGATATTCCGATGTTGAGAAACACAAGAGGATGTACAATATATGCTCCCAGCAAAATGTAGATCAAGAAAAGCATCACAAATAAATGGGTAAAGGATGTAGAATGTTTCCCCTTCGTTTTTCCATTGGCCATTTGAAGATCTTCCTTGAAGTTCTGGTCGGAGGGAGTTGAAACTACAACAGGATGGAGCAGCCGGTCCTCCTTCTTGAAGATCCGGGCTTGTCTGTAACTTCAGCAGCTCGTACAGGATATATCCTTCAAACCCTAGCTCCAATCGCACCTGCAAGCATCAGAAAATGGTAAACCTCTCAAAGCCCTCTCCTCTCCACCTTGTGGCCGCACTCCTTCTTTCTTCCTCTGCAAGAATAGAAAATATTATCCCTCTTCATTTTTTTTCTTGTGAAAATCGCAAGGATATATATAGCAGAAGAAAGAAGAACGAAAGACCACACTAGCCCTTTCAAAAACCTCTCTATATAACCCTTAAACATGTAGGAATGCCCTAAGGGTAAAGGTGTAAAAGAGCAATCCAAATGGGTATGAAACCATAGGGTTCGAACCATTTACGGCAGACCCGATCCGGACGCACCAGAGAAAGTGTCGACTCTTAGAGTCGACACTCTTTCCAAGGTGTTCTGCCAACGAAGAACTTAAACCACCCAGGACAGAAGTGTCGACTCTCAGAGTCGACACTTTTTGTTAGGGGTTCTGCCAGCAAACAAAACGCAGCCCTTAGGCCTTGTAGCCTACTGCGCCCAGGCAGCAAGCAGGGCTACAAGTGTTGACTCCAAGAGTCGACACTTGTAGTGCCAGAACTAAAAGAGGCCTTAAACATTAAAGCCAACCTAAAAGCATTATAAATGCATTAAGCCCAATCTAGGCACATTGAAATTCATTCAACCATGAAGACTTACCATAGATTCAAGGGATTGTAAACAAGAGTGGAAAATGGACCCCAATGAATTGATAGCAAAGTGGAACCTGCATATTCTAATGAAACTCAAATTAGTCATTCTTACATGAATAGAGATAACAAGAACAATCTCCTTGACTTTCGTCAAGAGAGTGAGCCTTTCAATCTCAATATTGATGAACTGAAATGCAGCTTCAAATTTGAGTGACTCAGAGCTATACAAACCATTTTCTCCAAAAGCTCACACATCAAATACAGAGATTTTAACACCAGATTTGAGGTTCAACAGATCATAACAAATATTGATTCAGCCTTAGCATGGAAAACCCATTTCCAATTTAAAGGACAGCTTCAATGGCAGTTAGCATTAATAAACATATTGTTCCCTCAATCCAGTGACAGCACAAGCCTTCATTAGAAAGGATAATTAATGCATGAGAAGTCAAACCATCAATACATCCATACCTTGCCCACTTATCCTGGATAACATGCCAATTCACACATGAATCACAAATACAGTCCAAGGAAAACTGAACTTGCACAGTCCAATGCAAGCTAACACAGGTCGGTGCATGTGTAGGGACAGGGTCGGTGCATGTTTGAAGCAGGTCGGTGCATATGACTAATCAACCTAGCACAGGTCGATGCACATATTGAGATAGGTCAACGCACATATTCAAACAAGCTTACACAGGTCGATGCATGTAAAGACGAGGTCAGTGCATGTGTATGGATTGGGTCGGTGCATGCATAGACAAGGTCAGTGCAAGTGTAGAGACAGGTTTGAGCAAGGTAGCCAAGGTCTGAGCAAGTATGGCCAAGGTCTGAGCAAGTGTGCCCAAGGTCTGTGCAAGTAGGATAGGTCGATGCACATTATGAAAACTACCAAAGATCATGTGAGGCATGATTTTTCATGGGTCCAAGGACTATGATGAACTTTTCAACAAAGGCTTGAAACAAAATGGCAATGTATTTACACAATGCCATGCAGCCAATTTCATATATACAAAAACTCAACTATTCCATACTAGTATGGGCATTAAAGCAAGAACATTAATCTCAATAGTCTCATACTAATACATGCATGAAATACCATGCATTCCATCCCTGTAGTTGTACCTGCAAAATAAGGTATCAACATATGAGCTCATTTGCCACAACACTTGTAACACCTAATGCACACAATATTTTCACTTCAATGCATACGCAAACCCCACAGTATTTTGTAATCATCAAAACCACTATCAAGGATAGAAAGGGAGCGCAACGAACCCAACACCTACGTAGAGGCACCAAATGTGTACTCTGTTTAACTATCGCTTCTACTTCCTTTTAAAGGGAGTGGTACTTTCTTGCGAGTAAGGGCGTCCTGTAGAAGGACTATATTATGTGTAGGTTTGGCTGAAACTCAAAAATTCAGCCGGGTCTCTATTTGAGGGAGTACTCGAGGTGTGGCTGAACACCTAAGGAAACAACCATGTGTAATTTATCTTTGCAAGACTAGTTGAACCTCAGGTGTTTTTTTGAGGAATTGGACGTAGGTGTGTCGAGAAGTCACGACCGAACCAGTATAACCTTGTTGTATTCAATTGTGATTGTGTTCTGAATCAAATTTCTATTAGACTATTACTCAACATTTTCTACTGCATCTATGTAATATATATATTTAAGTCAATTTATTTTAATTACCCATTCGCCCTCCCTCTGGGTCATACCCATATACTGGGCAACAAGTGGTATCAGAGCCCAGGCTCTCTTATACAAAGATCTAATGATTTGAGAGCAAAAGATCTATATGGCTGAGATGACATAAGGGCAGTATGTCAACCATCCTCCACTGTTCAATGGTTCATGTAGACACGCTGTTTTCGACATTTTAGTGAGTAAATCTCGCATTACACCACGATGCCCTGAAGTGGCTTGCACATTTGAGTTATTTGAATGATTTTCAATTTTTTTATGAAAATTACGAGTTCACATAAAATAATTTTCTTTATGATCAATGACACACCTTTTTATATATAATCAAAATTTGCAATAATAATAATAATAATACAAATAAATATTGGAATATACAGGGAATTTGTAATGATTCAAAATCTCACAAATCCTCTTTATATTTGCCTTTGAGGATTATCGGATGAGGCCAATTTTGTGTCTAACCTTCTCTCCTCTGACTTTTTTTTGATAGCTCAAAAGCCCATATGCACCATTCCATTTGATAAAGCTTAAAGGTTGTTGGGAGATTTACACTTCGAAAGTCACGCCGATTTTGTTATCAAAGGGTGCCTAAGAAGTGAGAATTTCAATTATTAAAATTTACCCTCGCAATTCAAACACGACCTTATTTGGCTGAAAACTTGTTACTTGGTTGCTAAAAAACAAACAACAATTGGGATACTGCGATCTTGGAGGCAGAATACGTGCTGATAATGTTGTCACCATGGACTAAATCTCTACTTACTGAACTCGTTAATTTCTGTCGTTTTACCTCACCCCACCCGAGGAGGACTCTGAGTGAGTCGAATGGTAAAAGGACTTATCTCATGATATGAAGGTCCCGAATTTGACTCTTGAGAGAGGGAGGGGAGACTTACTCAACTCACATTTATACCTCGAGAGATGTGAGTATGAGATTTATTAGCTTTGTCAGCTTTCCCGTCATAAAAAATGAACCAACTATCTAGCACATTTGGTTCTCCACCCTCCCCCATTTGGGAAAGAACGTGGTTATCCCCTCCATGTTTACACACACACACACACACACACACACACACACACACACATTATATATATATATATATATATATATATATATAGAGAGAGAGAGAGAGAGAGAGGTGCCGACACCATGTAATCTTTCCATGTTGCTATGATATGCGTCGTTGCTCTCTCATCTAATGGTGCCAAGGAATTCCCGCCCCACAAAATAGCAACCGGCCATTGTTGGCTAATCCGATCATCCCCGCCCCCAACTCACCACACACACACACACACACACACACACACACACACAGAGAGAGAGAGAGAGAGAGAGAGAGAGAGAGAGAGAGAGAGAGAGAGAGAGAGAGAGAGAGAGAGAGAGAGAGAGAGAGAGAGCGAGGGAGAGAGAGTCTCGGTTTATCCATCTATCTGAGGGTGGAAAGCCGTACTAAAATTCAACCTAATACCCAAAGATGATTGCTAACCTTTCCAGAAGTGAGAGGTGAATCTCGAATCTCTATCCGAAATAATAGAAGTTGGAATACCGTGCAGCCTTACAACCTCCTTGATATATAGGGCAGCTAGAACATCCACGGTCCATTTGATTTTGATGGGCAAGAAGTGAGTGGACTTAGTTAGTCGGTCCACAATCACCCATATAGCATCAAATCCACTTCGGGTCTTTAGCAATCCAACTATGAAATCCATGCCAATATTATCCCATTTTCATTTCGGTATCTCGAGAGGTTTTAGCTTACCAGCCGGCTTGAGATGTTTGGCTTTAACTTGTTGGCAAACCAAGTATCGGCACACGAACTCGGCTACCTCTCTTTTCATGTTACACCACCAAAAGGTTCTTTTGAGATCTTGATACATTTTTGTAGCACCAGGATGAATAGTGTACCTCGATCGATGTGTCTCCTCCAAGATTTTGCTCTTGATGATAGAACAATCGGGCACACAGGTTCTTCCTCGGAAAAGCAACCTTCCATCATCCTCCAAAATGAAATCCGGCCGTTGATCTAATTTCTCTTTAATTTCAACAATCAACGGATCATCATCTTTTAACTCTTTAATTTCTGAGTGTAACTCGGGTTGGAGTCTAATATTTGCAATCAAGACTCCTTCTCCCTTATCCTCTACATTGAGGTCTAAGTTTGCCATTTGCTCTAACAATTGCCATTCTTTAATCATTAGGTTCGATAATAATGCCATCGGCTTCTGACTAAGAGCATCTACTACGACATTATCTTTTCCTAGATGGTAATGTATAGAGAAATCAAAATCCTTCAAGTATTCTAGCTACCTTCTTTGTCTCATATTGAGTTCTTTTTGAGAGAATAAGTATGATGGGGACATCGAAGCAAGACCGTCCACATTTTATTTGCATTTATGTCCTTTTATATTTGTATGTATACCATTGTGTTATATGGGTACGTAATTGTAAGTCTTAGTGGGTTTATATGCAAAATGTCAGTAGGTCCAAGCAAGGGGGCCCCCAGCCCTTCCCCATTGGGCCACCTAAGCTATGTGGGGCTGGTCAACCATCCTAGGTGGCCATCTAGAAGGTTTGAATGTCAATTGACACATGGGTAGACAAGTGGGTTAAAAATTCAAAGGTAGGTTACCTACCTTACCAACCTTGTCTCCCCTTGGTCAAGGGGGCGCCCCCTCCCTATTTTCCATTTTTATTTTTTGTAAAATTTGGATTAGAACTAATTAGTTCTAACCCTAGATCTGAGGGTATTAGGTGTCATTTTCCAATTAGTATATAAGCTATGTATTTCCATTATTTGTGAATTAATGATGAGAAGAAAATATTGAATGTCCAAGAGCCATTTGCGCGCCCCCTCTCTCTCCTCTGGTGTTATTCCCCCATCCTCTGCAATTATAGAGTGGTTATACCTTCTATCTCCTCCTCTCTACTTCTGGAATTCATCTCTGGTGCCGCCGCCGCCGTTCGCGCCGCCATCGAGCCGCCGCGAAGCCATCTCCAAGGTGCTGTCCAAGGTTCTGTCCTGCTGGACAGAGGTCCACTACGAGAATTTCTGATCTCCACCTCGAGATCTTCTGGAGCTTAAATTTTCAGAGTGTGTTCTTATCTTGAATCCCCATCTCCAAACAAAAATTCAAGTCCAAAATCCTTCTTTTGCTATTTTTACATTTTCGGTCTTCAAGTCCTCCCAGATATGTCAGCTTTCTGTTCTCTGGGACAGTCAGCCTGAGTTTCCAATCTTCGGACCACTCTTTGATTTTTCCAGGAGCTCCCAAATTTACTTGAAGTTCTGTCCACTTTCCACTCCATCCCCAATTTTTCGTGGAATTTTCACAGGCTTCCATCTATTTTTAGAAATTCCATCTTCTTCCTAAAATCTGTTCAGTCCCTGCTGTCTAGATCCGACCCAGAGTCAGTGTAAAAATCACCACAATTCAAAACTTTCTTCAAACCTTTCATAAAGCATATCCCCGTCTTTCTTGTTCATTTCTCCACCACTTTCATGAAGAGCTAGAAGCCTGAATTTGAGGTCTACCCCGCGGTCAAAGGTAGTTTTCAGGAAACTTCCCTACTGCCCTGAGATTTTGGGCACTGTCCAACAACAACGTCAAAAATCAACAAAGGCCAGATCCGTGCAGATCCAGTTGATCTCTCTAACCCTAGATCGAAGAACTTCGAGAGAGCTTTCCAACGATACCTCTTGTGCGTCGATCCGACGTCGGGAGTGATCGCAGCGACAGATCTCACCGGGTCGCGCACCTGAAAATAGAAGTTGCAGATCCGTGGGAAGCTTATCCGGCGAGTGACGATCGGAGCCGCCCGGCCTCTGGCCGGCGAACCAGCGTGCCGCCATCCCAGGAAGAACTTCCCCAGGTGTCCCCACTACAGTGGTGCCACCCCGGTCCCACACGGCCCCACCGACCAGCGCATGGGCCCCACAACCAGCGGCATACGCCGTCCGAACCGTGCCGACGGGGTGATCAAGTGCAGCCTGTCAACCCGAGATCGGTCCTCCCGGGCCCACTTGTGTAGCCCTTTACCTCCCTGCGTGGAGTGGGTGATATTTCATTACTGTAATTTAATTCATTACTATTACTGGGAGTTACCGAATTCGGTCGGGACCGTCTTCCCCACGCCGAGAGCGTGGAGGTATCGTATCCGCTCCTTGCTTGGCACTTTACTTTATTCGTATATATTTCATATGCCGCTGCTAGAGACCATGATAGGGTAATTAGCTTGCTTCATATTATTACATTATCGCTGCTGCGAGAGAGAGCGAGACCGTCCCGTGACCCGATCCGGACACAAGAGAGAGCCGACCACCCTAGCTCACTGTCGGTTTCTCAACCGTGCACGTCTGACGCTTCCCTTGCTAAGGGACGATCGCGAGTTTGCATAGAGTCCAAGGATCGCATTCCAATTGGAGTCGAGTCCGTGGTCCGTCCCGCATCAGTTTGGTATCAGAGCGAGTCGAGTCTAGGGTAGTCGTTGCATAAGTCTTGCACGGTCTAGGTCGAGTCTAGGATCATCATTATTTGTAAAACAAAAAAAAGTGTCATTTGCGTCTAGTCATCATCTAAGTCGGTCTAGGTTGCATTTGCATACCATTAATCGGTATATAAAAATGTGTTGTCCTAACGTTAGGCTACGCCTATCGGGAAGGCCGCACACTTGCACGAGTGATCTTCGGATCGATTAACTCCGCCGCGTATCGAATCTTGATCGTGTCTAGGTTGGTAGTCGAGTCGGCATTCCAACTTTGCATTACTTAGGGTCGTGTCTAGTGTTTTGTCCGAGTGTCGGCATGGCCATCCACTAGCTTCCCCGTGTCCCATGGATTATCGAACACCCGGATCTTATCCATGGTGGCGATACTATCTAAAATGGAAGGACCACCCAAACCACCCCAAAAGGCCCAAAGCCCGGGACTTCTATGGCTCCGAAAACTCGAGTGACTACTTAGAGTGGGAAGCCGTTATGGACGACTACTTTGAGTGTTACCTGATGTCCGGTCCCGCGCAAGTCAACTTAGCCAAAAGGTGACTTTTCTATGAAGCCGATGAAACATGGAGGGACATCAAGTACTTCCGAGAAGATAGGAAGCTACGGTCCATCGAGTCATGGTGGGATATGAAGAGAGCGCTTAGGAAGGTCTACCTTCCCCGTCCACCTACCTCCAATTACGGGGGTCATACCACTAGCCATTCCCACCAACTCACCCGCAATCTTGTGGGTCACACCTCCAACCAACCCCGCCCCTTCACCCCCATCCAAGCCCTCCAAAGCAACCCCAATCAAGTGGTCAGCCCAGTCACCTCCAACCAAGTGGAAGCCCCGCTTCTAGTCGAGTCTAGGTCCACACCCGAGCCGAGAGTCGAGGAGCAAGTCCACTCCGAGGTCCCCACTCCAACCCGCTCCTTTGAGGAAATCGAGAAAAAGTTTTGGGATTGGTTGGAAAGGACACATGCTTCTTCACCCTCCGTGAGTGCTCCATTGCCATCTACTTTCAAACTTTATTCGGAACCATCTTATTTGGAGCCACCAAAACCCGAGCCACCCGTGTTTCTTACGGGAATGCTATACATAGCCGAGCCGCTTCTTAGTTGGCTCAAGGATGGCTTGGTCCCACCTCTTTACCCATCCATGGATCCCACCTTACCTATAGTGCCCGTCAACTCCTTCCACACTACCTTTCGGTCTAGTCACCATGTTAATACATTGGATGACCTTGTTATGGGATTAGACTCACAATGGAAGTTGACGCACTCATTGGCCCGAGGCTTCGACCAACCCACTAGTCTTAGCTTCACCCATCCGGTCTTAGGGTCCATTACCTCCGAGTGCACCGTGGGTTGTGTCACCACGGAGATCCTCTTATTCCTCCCCTTGTCGACCGAGCCCGACTTCATTCCCTTTTGCCCAAGGGAGGAATCCTATTTTCTACACATGTCCGTCGTCCCACCGATCATAATGTATGATGGTGACTATGAATTCCAAACTTGGGACCATGTCATGTTGGAACCCATCTCACGGGGTCATACCTTCTTCAACCATTTTGACCCCTACACTAGTGAACCTCCCGAGCTACCATCTTCACTCCACTTCCTTCGCGGAGTTCACTATCACGCCTTTTCCACTCGGGCCAAGCAACCTCTACATAGCCATAGGTCCGAACCATCATTTGGGGGTAATGAAGACTTTGGTTTCCCCGATCCATCTAAACCACCCGAACCTCCCGGACTTCCCACATCCAAGCCCAATGTCCATGATCGGTGCATCGTTGGATGTCTAGGAGTTCCCCATGACGTCACCCATCTCCGGTTACATAACATGCATGCATGGCACACGTTCGGGTGTCCAGGTCCGCCGTCACCCATGTACGGGTCGAACTAACAATAGGTTTGTCTCGAGTCATGCATGAGTCAGTTTCTTGTTTGTGTGGTTTGCATACGTGTGTTAGTGCAAGGTGAGTCTGCATATGTCTTGTGCAAGCTCGTTGTCGGTCTCTTATGAGTGAGAGGCGAGTGGACTCGCTCGATGAGTATGGGATCAGTTCTACCTCTATGCCCCGGATCTAGTCACCTACAGGGACCCAGCGGTGATTCCTAGTGAGTCTTCGAGCCGCCTCCTTCCCCTTGAGAGTGACCCCACCCCAGAGTGTTCCACCACTAGCCCCTTCCCATAGCAGCATGTGCATATCGAGTATATACGGAATGAGCAGGTGACGATCACTTGGAGTGGAGCGTACCCGCGCTACTTGGTACGATGACGGATCCATCGGAGCTACTCGAGCAGTCACCCCTTTACTCGATGGGGTCGAGTTCTTCCCACCCGGGGAGAATTGATGGGGACATCGAAGCAAGACCGTCCACATTTTATTTGCATTTATGTTCTTTTATATTTGTATGTATACCATTGTGTTATATGGGTACGTAATTGTAAGTCTTAGTGGGTTTATATGCAAAATGTCAGTAGTTCCAAGCAAGGGGGCCCCCATCCCTTCCCCATTGGGCCACCTAAGCTATGTGGGGCTGGTCAACCATCCTAGGTGGCCATCTAGAAGGTTTGAATGTCAATTGACACATGGGTAGACAAGTGGGTTAAAAATTCAAAGGTAGGTTACCTACCTTACCAACCCTTTCTCCCCTTGGTCAAGGGGACGCCCCCTCCCTATTTTCCATTTTTATTTTTTATAAAATTTGGATTAGAACTAATTAGTTCTAACCCTAGATCTGAGGGTATTAGGTGTCATTTTCCAATTAGTATATAAGCTATGTATTTCCATTATTTGTGAATTAATGAAGAGAAGAAAATATTGAATGTCCAAGAGCCATTTGTGCCCCCCCTCTCTCTCCTCTGGTGTTCTTCCCCCATACTCTGCAATTCTAGAGTGGTTATCCCTTCTATCTCCTCCACTCTACTTCTGGAATTCATCTCTGGTGCCGCCGCCGCCGTTCGCGCCGCCATCGAGCCGCCGCGAAGCCATCTCCAAGGTGCTGTCCAAGGTTCTGTCCTGCTGGATAGAGGTCCACTACGAGAATTTCTTCTCTCTACCTCAAGATCTTCTGGAGATAAACTTTTCAGAGTGTGTTCTTATCTTGAATCCCCATCTCCACACAAAAATTCACGTCCAAAATCCTTCTTTTGCTATTTTTACATTTTTGGTCTTCAAGTCCTCCCAGATCTGTCAGCTTTCTGTTCTCTAGGACAGTCAGCCTGAGTTTCCAATCTTCGGACCACTCTTTGATTTTTCCAGGAGCTCCCAAATTTACTTGAAGTTCTATCCACCTTCCACTCTATCCCCAATTTTTCGTGGAATTTCCACAGGCCTCCGTCTATTTTTAGAAATTCCATATTCTTTCCAAAATCTGTTAAGTCCCTGCTGTCCAGATCCGACCCAGAGTCAGTGTAAAAACCACCAAATTTAGAAATTTTATTCAAAGCTTTCATAAAGCATATCCCCGTCTTCCTTGTTCATTTCTCCACCACTTTCATGAAGAACTCGAAGCCTGAATCTGAGGTCTACCCCGCGGTCAATGGTAGTTCTCAGGAAACTTCTCTGCTGCCTTGAGATTTCGGGCACTGTCCAACAGCAACGTCAAAAATCAACAAAGGCCAGATCCGTGCAGATCCAGTTGATCTCTCTAGCCCTAGATCGAAGGACTTCGAGAGAGCTTTCCAATGATACCTCTTGTGCATCGATCCGACGTCGGGAGTGATCGCAGCGATAGATCTCGCTGGGTCGCGCGCCTGAAAATAGAAGTTGCAGGTTCGTGGGAAGCTTATCCGGCGAGTGACGATCGGAGCCGCCCGGCCTCCGACCGGCGAACCAGCGCGCCGCCATCCCAGGAAGCACTTCCCCAGGTGTCCCCACTACAGTGGTGCCACCCCGGTCCCACACGGCCCACCGACCAGCGCGTGGGCCCTACAACCAGCAGCATACGCCGTCCGAACCGTGCCGACGGGGTGATCAAGTGCAGCCCGTCAACCCGAGATCGGTCCTCCCGGGCCCACTTGTGTAGCCCTTTACCTCCCTGCGTGGAGTGGGCGATATTTCATTGCTGTAATTTAATTCATTACTATTACCTGGAGTTACCGAATTCGGCCGGGACCGTCTTCCCCACGCCGAGAGCGTGGAGGTATCGTATCCGCTCCTTTCTTGGCACTTTGCTTTATTCGTATATATTTCATATGCTGCTGCTAGAGAGCATGATAGGGTAATTAGCTCGCTTCATATTATTACATTACCGCTGCTGCGAGAGAGAGCGAGACCGTCCCGTGACCCGATCCGGGCACAAGAGAGAGCCGACCACCCTAGCTCACTGCCGGTTTCTCAACCGTGCACGTCCGACGCTTCCCTCGCTAAGGGACGATCGCGAGTTTGCATAGAGTCCAAGGATCGCATTCCAATTGGAGTCGAGTCTGTGGTCCGTCCCGCATCAAAGTACTTGAGGCTCTTGTGGTTAGAATACACAATGAAAGCCTCACCATAGAGATAATGCCGCCAAATTTTCAAGGTAAAGACTACAGTCCCCAGTTCTAAGTCATGCATGGGATAATTCTCCTCGTGCTTTTTCAATTGCCTTGAGGAATAAGCGATTACCTTGCCATGTTGCATCAATACACAGCCTAAGCCAATTCCGAATGCATCAGTGTAAACTTCAAATCCACCTCCTTTCGTAGGCAACATGAGTATAAGGGCAGTAGTCAGATAATCTTTTAGAGTCTGAAAGCTTATCTCACATTCCTTGGACCATATATAAGGGGTCTCCTTCCTTGTTAATCTTGTTAAAGATACCGCAATCTTGGTGAAGTCCTTAATAAATACTCTATAATATCCTGCCAATCCCAAGAAGCTTCAAATTTTGATCACGTTAGTAGATCTCTCCCAATTCTTTACAGCTTCAACCTTTGAAGGATCTACCGCAATACCCTTCTGGGAATTTATGTGACCAAGAAAAGAAACTTCTTCTAGTCAGAAATCACACTGGCTAAGCTTAGCATATAGTTTGTGATCTCTTAATAACTGCAAGACTTTCTTGAGATGTTCTTCATGCTCCATCTTTGACTTGGAATAAATAAAAATGTCGTCAATAAAGACCGCAACAAATTGATCAAGGTATGGCCTGAATACACTGTTCATCAATTGCATAAATGCGGTAGGCGCATTGGTTAGGCCAAAAGACATAACAATGAACTCATAGTGTCCATACCTACTCCTGAATGCCGTTTTATGAATATCCCCTTCTTTGATATTCAATTGATGATAACCAGATCTGAGATCAAATTTTAAAAAATATCAAGCTCCCAAAATCTGGTCAAATAGTTCATCAATCCTCGGCAATGGATATTTATTCTTGATTGTGAGTTGGTTCAATTGCCGGTAGTCAACACAAAATCTCATTGACCCATCCATCTTTTTGACAAATAAGACAGGGGCTCCCCATGGTGAAGTACTCGGTCGGATGAATCCCTTCTCCAATAGCTCCATCAGTTGTTCTTTTAACTCCTTCATTTCGATAGGGGACATCCGACATGGAGCCTTAGAAATAGGTGCAGCTCCCGGAATTAAATCAATAGAGAAGACCACTTCTCTCTCCGGAGGAATACTAGGCAACTCATCCGGGAATACATCAGAATAATCCCGAACAATAGGAATATCCTCCAGATTAGGTTTCTTATGCTTGGCCATAGTCATAGAAACTAAGAAAGCCACATAACCATTCTTCAATAATTTATCAGCTTTAAGGGCAGAAATAAGGGATAGGTCTCTAGAATGCTTGACACCAGAAAATAAGAGGTTGGGGTACTCACAAAAGGTCACCGTACCTAATTTGCAGTTAACACTAGCACCGTATGTAGATAACCAGTCAGCTCCCAAAATAATATCATATCCTTCCATCTCCATGCATACTAAGTCAGCGGTAGGTTGTAACCGTTGACTAGAACTTCACTAGTAGGGTAGAAATATTTAATCACTGATCCCGCTCCAATAGGAGTAGTAATAGTAAGTTTGGGTTTTAACGGGATAGGCCTCATCGGCAAAGTATCAGCAAAGCTCTTAGATATAAATGAATGCGTGGCTCCAGTGTCAAATAAAATAGAGGCAGGCTTTGAGCAAACAAAAAGAGTACCTTCCACAACGCGTCCTTCTTCGGTAAGTTCCGCATCCCTAAGAGATTGAAGTCTACCTTGCTTTTTGATAGCAGTTGGAAGTTTTTCCGACGGAGTTTGCTCGTTGAGGAGTGGACAATTCAGGATTCTATGATCCTGACTCCCACAGCGAAGACAGGCACCAAGTCTTCTCCAGCACTCTTCCACCTTATGTCCGGGATTTTTACAATGCTTGCATAGTTCCTTTGATGGGCTAACAAAAGGGACAATTTGTTTATCATTCCATCTTGGCTTCTTGTCCTTTTGGAAGTTACGCCCATCTTTAAGGGAGTTATGCCCATCATTGGACCTCTTCTTCTCGAGGGAGGGCTTGAAGTTACCAGAGCTAGTTACTGGCTCCTTCTTGGCATCTCTTCCCCGGATGCGATCAGACATCTTCGTTACATTTGCCAAGAGTTGGGCTCTTCTCACCGCATCAGCATATACTTGGATATTCATCGGGACGAGTTGAGTAATATATTGAGGCTTTAAGCCATTTAAGAATCTCCTCGCCTTCATCTTTTCGGTACCCACAAGGTGTGGTACGTACTGAGACAATCTTGCGAATTGAGCTTCGTACTCCGCCACTGTCAAACTCCTTTATTTTAAGGAAGCAAATTCGACAGCTTTCCTCTCTTGAACTCGGTCGGAGAAGTACTTGTTGTTGAAGTGTTCTACAAACTCTTCCCATAACACCTGGTCGTGCGGTAGAGTTGCTTCGACCGACTCCCACCAAGTACATGCATCCCTTTCTAGCTAAAAGGTAGCGAGTAGAACCTTCTCCTCATCAGCACAATGCATGACTCGAAAAATCCTCTCGATTTTCTTCACTCAGTGTTCTGCCTCATCTGGGTCTGTGGACCCAGCGAACTTGGGAGGGTTCATACTTTTGAAGTTCCTATGTAAATCCCCCACTCCACGGTTAGCTCCTCCTTGAGCTATTTGTTGTAGCGCTTGGGTCAGTCCTTGGACTGTCCTTTGCATCTCGCGCCATTGAGCTCTTTCGGCAGCCATTGGCGAAAATTAAGCCTGCAACCACAACTACCAAACTTAAGTGTTTTGTTTATTTCTTGATTAATCATTCTTTAAAGCTTAGCTCTTGGCTCTACCCAATCTTACCGGGAAGGTTTCAAGATTCTATCCAAATTTCTAGATCAACATCTAGAACCTATATCAAGGGAAATAGAGGCTCTGATACCACAAAGACTGTCACGTCCCGACGCGGAATATCGAGATGCGACGAGTCGTAAACATTCATGTCGATCAAGAGCATGTATAATAGGGTCCAACCATAATGGGACACCAGAAGAAAATGATACTTTTTTTCATCGAAATAAAGTTTTACAACATTCTTAAGCCTTAAGACACATAATACAACTTCCAAGTACATAACTCTAGCAAGAGCAACACTCATAAACCTAGGTAACTATAATGAACTTGATCCCTCGTTTCACTCTTGCCCATCTCCATGTGTTTAGGGTTCATCGTAGGAACTACCTGCAATGTTAACCAAAAATGTAGGGTGAGCAAAATGCTCAGTAGGATTTATATCTCTATACCATGCAACTAAAAGTAATTAACATTTTTGGATAAAGTTATTGTGCTATGCCGAGAAATGTAAATAAAATATGGAACATGAATAGGAGAGAGAGTAAAGAATGGAATCGCAAGTAGACAAGATATCAAGAGTAAAGTTCAAGTAGAGGACGATCATGTAGAAAGTATTACTATGGAATTGGCCATTTCATACAAGTATGTACAAGTTAATAATTTCACGTAATTCAAGTACTTCATGTATTCAAGAAAAGTAATTCATGAACTGTGGAATGCCATAAATCAATCTAGCAAGTCAAGCACTTCGGTGCAATGCCACACCAAGTCATTCAACTCCCATGAGCACAAGTACTTTCGGGCGCTCCCCTCAGGATCAGACCGGGCCCCATTAACGCCAATCATTGGGGTTATGGATCATAGATCCCAAGTATATTTAGACATCCACATGATATGTATGGCCAAATAATTTCAAGGTAAAGGTTAATAAATAAAGTACAGATCTAGCAAATTTATCATTCGAGGTATGAGTAGTACAAGAATTACAAGTAGTTGAAAGAGAAGTTCGAAAAGGATTTAAGGCATCATGTTTAACGACATTAAGTCGATAAAAGATTGGATTTTCGGACAAGACACAATCGGCCCTTGTGAAAAATGTCGTAAAATGGGTTTAGATCAAGTTTTTCACAGTCGGGTGTTTAGCTAGAAAATCGAGGAATTACGGTCCGGTAAGAGGTGGGACAGTGGGAGGCTCCCCTCGCATTCGTGAGGTCCTAATTAAGAAATCACTTATCCACTTAAAGCGTTTGCCCGTGGACCTCTTTCCTTAGACACCATTTTTTCTTGGGAATCTTGCTAATTACACGACTTGTTGAAAATGACGAACAATTCTAGCAGAAATTATATCCCATTTTTTGCAGTCGGAGCTGAATTAGAAAATTGAAGAATCACGGCCAGGTAAGAGGTGGGACAGTGGGAGACTCCCCTCGTATTCACGAGGACCTAATTCAGTAACCACTTATCCACTTAAAGCATTTGCCCGTAGACCTCTTTCCTTAGACACCGTTCTTCTTTGGAAATCTAGCGAACTACGTGACTTGTCGAAAACACGGTAACACGATAACATGGAAATCGTTAAACTCGTATTGATCTCGATCATGCAACTAAGCCCATGTAATTTTAACAGATAATATCTATTCTATTTAACATGTCAGAAAGATAATATAGTCAGGGAGATCAAAGATATCATAAAGGTAACAAGAACTAGGATGAAAATATAAGTTCATGGAATAGAATTATTATCTTCCATATCCTTAGCTTAATCATGTATGAATTTGAATGATATGCAACTTAACATGACATACTTAACATGCTAGATGATATATTGATTCAATTAGAACCTGAAGACATCACGATTGGGGCGGAGATCGCGTATCCGGAATACAGTCTTAGAAAGACATCGTGATCCGAGACGGATCTTCCGGCGGTTAAAAATCTCGGTTAGAATCTTATGTCTAGTTGTATGGACATCATTCTTAATACTTAATAAAAAATTGGAAAATGGTATAGAATCAAAGTAGATATGCATCTACATCTAATTCATGCATCAATTTGAGTTTAGCCTGAGAGAATACCTACCTAGTGGAAGATCGAAGCGGAAGAACAACAAGAACGAAGAATACTTCGAACACTCCTCCAAACTTCAAGATTTTCTCCTCTCTACAATCAGCACTTCCCCAATAGATTTATATTTTGAGTAGGGAAGATCACAACCCTATTTATAGGCGAAGTCCCATAATTATTTTATTACTAATTTAATTCTATCTTCCACCTAATTTTATATTCCACCCATGTTACTATTACACCAACTTATGTTGGCAATAATTTTCAACATGTGGATGTTGAAGTAAATCTCCCTTTATGACATAATCAATTATCTCATTTATTCAATGATATTTTATTGCTAATTTAAGTCAATTTTTCACCTAATTTTTCTATTTCATTAACTCATGTTACTATTACACCCACTTATGTTGACATTAATTTCCAACATGTAAATATTAAAATAAATCACCCTTTATGACATAATACATGACCTCATTTATTCAATTAGGTAAGAAATTACATCATCCACTAATTAGGATAATTCTCTCTTAAATCGGATACTACAGTACTGCTACAGTACCGACGTGTTCGCCTTCTCACAATCGTGCTGCGAATCTTGCCGTTCGTGTTAACACGTGGGATATGATTCGCGTTTATATATTCTACACTTAAAGATATAAAGAAAAATATTTATCATTTATCATTTATTTTATTTTATTTTCATCTTTCATTATTTTTTTTCACATATAAATGCATATATAAAATTTCGAGTTGCTACACAGAACATCTCTGCTCTCATATTTCAGCCGAGTGGAGAAGAGAAAAAAAAAGACCTCGTGCCCTCGAGCATGGCCCAAGTAGCAACGGTGTTCTACCAAAGGAGACGGCTAAGGATGCCGTGAAGTGTGTGCGGTGCCCAGCTAAGGGTTGCCCTTAATGAGCGGGGAGAGAATGTCGAACTCCCAGTGCGGAGTTCTTATTACCAAAGGGTGCTGCAGAGCAAGCCTATAGACTCCACTCTTTTTTTATATTAATTTTAATAAAAGACCTAAGATAAAGGCCTAGAATACCACTCTTAATCAAGTTAAGAAGTACTTTTGAAAAACCGTGTGTGGAGAATGAATGAGATCATAAAAATGCATACTTACGCACATACGTTACCTTACGACCTTTGTAGAAGCGGCTACCAGAGGCGACATTGATAAACATGGGATTTGTTGTCCTCATGATAGATAGAAAGAAGGAAGCAACGTTTTCGAAAGTGACTTAACAAGAAGGAGCGGTGTATAGACAAGACTCAGACGAATAAGGAGAAAAGGAAAAGGGGATGTTGACACCCGTTTTAGCCCACAAGTTACGTCATTTCTCTTATTCATCATTTTGATGTCCCGAATTATCCATTATTTTGGAGCCTTCTTTGGATGGATTTCGAGCCCATTTCATTCCCTTTGAGCCTTAGAGATCATGATTTCCTAGAGCCCTGGAGCTTATTTTATCAAATTCCAGCTTCCAAGTCAAACTTACGGCCCATTTAGGCCGGCTTCCCTCAAGTAATCGGCTCTCTCTCACTACGCGGTCCTGAAAGTGATTCTTTTTCATCTCCTTCGGTTCCTCTTTTCAAAAAGTTATCTTCACCAAAGCTGTTCATCTTTCTAAGATCTACAATTTCTTATTCTACGCCGTTGGCCAGTTCTACCCCGTTTGTGAGCTATTCATATTTTTTCGGCGTGCTGTGCTGTTCACCTATTTTCCTGAATTTTCCTCTCTGTTATAGCCCCATTTTCTCCCTCTTCCATTCATTTTCTCAAATTTATTTCTTCATGAAAGTTGTTCCTCTCTCAGTTATTTACAATTTCTTCTTCTACCATTTTCGCTAGTTCTGCCCCGTTTGAGAGATACGCTTTAATTTCCAAAGTCACGCGCAGTCTGCCCAGAATCTGCCTTCATCGGTGTGAAGGTCTACTGGAGATGCGTCAGAGCACTGTGACGGTCTACTGTAGATGCGTCAGAGAACTGTGACGGTCCTATAGTAGACCGTTACAACCAAACTTGCCCGAAATTGTCCCGTTCGACCCCCAGAGTGTAACGGACCTACCCTAGTCCGTTATATAACTCTGACGGTCCTAGGATAGACCGTACACACACCTGAGAGTCCAATTCGTGCTGGACTCTACTCCATTTCTGTGCGTCGTGGCCCTCTTGCAGAGTCCATAGCTTCTTGAATTCTACTCTGAATTGAGCGCCGTTTGTTCCTATGGTTTCTCCTTGGTATTATCTTGAATCCAGTCTAAAGAACTCCAAATTTCATTGGCTATCTTGCTCAGAATCACGCTCAAAAGATCAGGATTTAAGTATCCTGGTTCAACTAAAACTCTGCAGATAAGGCTCCGGGGCTACCTTCCAAGAGCCATATCTTCTATAATCCTCCTCTGAATTGATCCCCGTTTGTTCCTATCTCTTGTCCTTAGTATTATCTCAAGTTTGATCTAGAGAACTCGATTTATCTTGGACTCTATCTCCGAGAATCATGATAAGAAGATGAGGCTTTCTTACAAAACTCTATAAAAACTGCCCAGTTCGCAGTCACGACGGGGGGCTCTTTTCGGACGTGGGGCGAAGCCATGCTGCACTGCCAACTCACAACTTCGACCATGTCTTGAAGAGGGAAGTATTGGCTTTTCAATTCCATCTTTCTGGGCTTGATTTCATGATCTACACTCTTAGTTCTCTTCCTCTCAAAATCACAAATCATCACAGTTTCCTGCACTTTCTACTACACATGTGTTTTTCTCTGTTTTGCATCAATGATTTCTCTCTATTCTCTCAATTAAATCTCGTGATTTCAAATCTCATGCATGCACAACACACCCACCTATTATTTCCACCCTTCCATAGGGGTTAAAAACCTCCCCCCAGTGAGTTTGCCCTCAATTTCTATCACTATTTTATCATTGCGGGATTGATACTACACATGCATGTTCTAATGGGTTTTTGCATTTGTGTTTTGTCTTTATTTTGCAAGAGAGCATGAATACAACATGAGGCCCTCTTCATCTAGTCGGCTGGAAGGAGAAGAGGTTTGAATCCACAAGTTCCCCGCACCCCATTTCAAGCGCGATCAAGTTTTCTTTCCAAGATACACGGCGCCGTTCTTTACACTTCTTCATCCTTTGGCGTTGTTGGAACCTTGGTGGCGATCACGGTTAGTATTTCTCATCCTTTCATCCCCCTTGTCTTTGATTCACATGTTTATGCATGTATGTATTTAAAGGGGGCGGGATAGGAATCTAATTAAAAAATAAATCAACAATTTTTTGGCGATCACGGTGGGACACCAATGCCCATCACGGTTGTTTTCATGCTCTTTTGTAGGTTGGGTGGGTGCATGTTCATGTTTATGTAGTATTTCCTCCATTCTCTCACTATTTTTGGTATTTTACGGGCTCTGATTATGTGACGATCTTATGGTAGACCGTCACGGTCATATAACGGTCATTTGGTAGACCGTTATAGCTTCTGACAGTCTTGCGTGCATGCTCACATGGCCATATTCATCGAGGCATAACTTTTGATCCCGGAGTCCGATTGAGCGGATTTTTATTCCGTTGGATAGACCTTTGTATTGTCTTTCCATCCATTTATCATTTGTATCATTTGATTAACATTTGCATATTCTAATATTGTCCAACTTTTTGAGTTTTGTGCATAAGCTCTGCAGGCAGGCTCAGGGACAGGTTCACAGGTACATCTTTACTCAGTGATTTGACTACCTTCCCAATATCTGATTGCACTGATTTTTATTCCATTGGATAGTCCTTTGTATTATCTTTCCATCCATATACTACTTGCATCATTTGGGTCACGTTTGCTTAGTTAAAAATTGTCATCATTTTAGCATTTTGTCCATAAAATCTGCATGTGGTCTGCGCATAGGTTCACAGGGGCATCTTTGCTCAGTGATTTGATTGACCTCCCGGGGTCAGATTGATCTGTTCTTGGGCCCGTTGTGCAGACCTTTGTGCTGTCTTTCCATCCATATAATATTTGGCTTAGTTGGACCATGTTTGCATAGTTTAATTCTGTCTTGATTTTCTAGTTTTAAGCTAGAATTTGCATGCACTCCGGTGCACATAGGGCCATACATTGCATATCATAGTTCCATTTCCTACCTTGGTAAGTGATCCTCTCGCCTCCATATTCCTTGGAGTCGACTAGGTGATCTTATCCGGGACCTCCATAAGTCCCCGTGAGCCGTGGATTTCCACACGGACCACGGGCCGGTTGTACCTTTCCACCCCTTCAGGCTTGCATTTACATAAGTGTGAGGGAGTTAACCTTAGTCAACACAAAGTTTGGACCTTATTCCCATAGGATTCCTATCTTTAGGGAATTTTTCCTAATTCAAATCATTAAAAGGTCTATTAAAACCACTAAAAGATTTCCCATCATATCAACTTGTTTGACTTGGGTGAAAACTCTCACATTGCATTGTTTGTGTTGTTTGGGCTTGTCCAAGCCCATTAGTGATTTTTGTGTTGCATTCTTTCATCATCCATATGTTTTGTTGTTGTTAGGCACATTTACCTTAGCCCATTTTGTGTGTCCATTATCTAGTCCATTGTCCCCTGGTCCGTTGTCCATTAGTGGGTCAGTCCCCTCTTGTCCTCGAGCCATTAAGCCATTGCTTCCCCATTTGTATTGTCCTTGATCTCCTTGTATTAAGTCTCCATTTGCCCTCATGGAGCAGTATTCTAACCCCTTGTATCATTCTTTTTCTCAATCTTCTTCCTATTCCCGCATGAAATCCTCTTCCCACGCGGGCCCATCTTCCCGTGGTCCTTCTGATCCATCCAAGGAACATGCTAATCTCATGGCCCATCTTTCAAGCCTTGTTCGCCAAATGGACCCGGCCCAGGCCCAACGCATCATTACGTCTCATCTTAATGGGCCTTCTTC
The DNA here is from genome assembly GCA_022559845.1 of Amorphophallus konjac. Classification (NCBI taxonomy): domain Eukaryota; kingdom Viridiplantae; phylum Streptophyta; class Magnoliopsida; order Alismatales; family Araceae; genus Amorphophallus; species Amorphophallus konjac. The sequence continues at coordinate 150,800,701 of CM040118.1, forward strand.
TCATAATGGGCCATCTTCTGTTCATGGGCCTCTTTCTTCTCCTTCATATGCTACTGGCCCGATTTCTAATGGGACTTATTCTCTTAATGGGCCTCATCCTTCTGCCCATGTTGCTGCCAGCCCAATGGGTCCTTATGTTCATGCTTATTCCAGGCCCACATATCCTTCTACTCCCAAAATGGGCCCTTCTTCTTCTCAGCCCGGATCCTCTTATCCGGCCCATTATCATCATACTGGTCCGAATTTACATCCTCTTGCTCAAGCTGACCCATATTCTTCTCGATCTCTCCCTACCTAAGAGATGATTGCTCAAACCCAACGCCAGCTTGATGAGCTTCAACGCCGGATCGATCCCAAATCCTCTTTAAGTGTTCCGTTCGCATTTCAAGGTCTTCGGCTTCCGTCTCCATCACAAATTCCCACATATCACCATTATAGTGGAGTCGGTGACCCGTATGTGCACTCGAAGGAGTTCGTTTAAGAGTCGGCCCAGTTTCGACATGACCAACACTTGATGGCTTATCTGTTTGGTCTGTCATTAGAAGGCCCGGCTCGGGATTGGTTCTTCTCTCTTCCGCAAGAGCAAGTCGTGAATTTTCAAGCCGTTCAAGAGAAATTTCTTCAGCAGTTTCATGACCAGGTTAGGCCCAAGTATTCTATCGCGGATCTGGCCCATGAGAAGATGAAGCCCGAAGAGGATTTCTACATCTTTGCCGACTGCTGGCGTCGCCTTGCCGTGCAAGTCTCGAGACACATTCCGGAGGGAGAGCAAATCAAGATGTTAATTTCTAATGCAACGCCCGAATATCGGTTCATCTTAGCCCTCAACAACATTACCTCCTGGCAACAACTTTATAGCCGAACCTGCTTCATTCGCTAACAAATCTAAGATTCCCTTGACCCCGAGTCTCCACCATCCACCTCCACATATCGACCTTCACCCTCCACGCGCCAACCCTACGCTCCCATGAGTAAGCCTTCCGCCGCATATCCCTCCTCGAGCCAACCTCCCGCCTCTACATACTCATACGCCTCCGCATATCAACCTTCCATGAGTCAGCCTCCTGTGTCCACATACCCGTCTCCGTCTCCACTTTCGGTCAAGGGAACACCACATCCCGAGCAGGTGGATGCCGTCTACATACCACATCACCCCGTTCCACACATGCCATCACCAAAGCCCTCCACCACTAGCCACGCACTTCTGCCTACGCAACCTGCACTTCTGTCTCCACAACCTTCTCCACCATTACATATCCCTCGTTATCCACCTTGCCCGAAGCAGGCTCCTCGCCTTCCATTGCCAGAGTGTTTCACCGATATATTTTGGGCTTTGATGGCCACATCTCCGGCTGTGCCTTGCTGACCCGCGGTCGGGGATATGCTCCAATTCTGTTATTTCCACTGCCAGCGGGGACATTTGGTTGAGGATTGTCCCGAGTTCCGAGAGTATGTTTATGGCCTGAAAGATAATAAGAGGATTGATTGGGCCGCTATTCACAAAGTCATTTTACATCTTCGCAGCCAACAGCAGCAGCAAGAAGTGCCGCCTGGGCAGCCGTCTCCGTTACTTCAAGGCCAAGGGCACCCCTGTGATTCCTCGTCTAGCGCTGCACTCGCTCCGTCACCTACTCCGTTACCTTCACCATCTCCTACCCCGGCTCCATCGCTGCCACAAACCCATGCCTCTGCTCATGCTAGTGCCACCTCCCCTTCTTCTACTTCTTCCTCCACTACTTCTACCCCCAATGTCCTTCGACGCGTTGTGTCGATACGTCGACGGTGGGCACCACAACCCCCTTCTTCACCCTTGTCATGTCCACTACCTCCATCGACCACATCACCATCTCCACCATCATCTCCATCATCTCCATCTCCACCACCCTCACCATTGCCTAAACCTCCATCACCCCCGTCATCACCTTTGACCGAGCCTGAGCAAATTTCACCTTTGCCGCCCTCGCCCGAGCAAGTCATACCTCCACCCTTACCGTTGCCTCCACCTAAACACACCATACCCGTTGAAACCCCCGCGTCTTCTGAACCTACTCCTATCCCCATTCTTCCACCTATTTCCACCCCACGGAGTGGGTGTGCGTTACCCATGGTGCCCTTTGGGTCTCATCCCCAGGGAGACAATAAGCCAAGTCAAGATGATTCAGTGCCGGCCATGCATTTCAAGATTCAATACTTCATTTGCCGGATGCCGATCCGCATCCTGGTCCCTAGTTATTTTGGGGATGTTGAGCCTACACTCCTAGTGAAGATGGTTGACAAGAAGAGTTCCCTTGAGTTGATGCCAGTTTCTTCCCGAGCAAGGCCGGTGGCAATCTCTTTGCTCGCCGGAAAGTTCACCGTGGATGGTATTATTTCTCCTCTCTCTATTGCCATTCAGATGACAGGACAAGAAGGGTTCTCTACCCGTGTTGTGCTAACGCATACAGTCACCAAGCAGATTATAGGTTCTATGTTGAAGGTGTAATTGGCCGTATATTCTACACTTTCTGGAGATATTCTGCACTTATTATGTAATCTTCCTCAGTTTATTAGCAATCCGACCATGTCAACACCGTGTATTACTCTCCCTCAGCTTCACCCGTCTCTTCTAGCAAGGGAGTTATGCTTCAAGTCTTATTGCCGAGTGGAACTGCCAAATCTCATGCTACTTGTGCCAAGTAACAAGACTCCATGGTTTTATGATATTCAGAATTATGAGGAGTTAGTTGTTCAAGAATGTCCTACTATTGTTAGCACCGGGAGTCTAGGGGCAACCGCCCCGATGAAGCTGCATGTCCATAGTCGGGCAAGACCGTCTGCTAGGTGGGCTCGCTATTTGAGAAGATATTGCAAGGCAAGGTGCCCAAGGATTCAAGCTCGGGCCAAGCGGGTCCATTTCAAGCCAATTTCAGCTAAGAAGAGACGGCGATGCAGGTTCAAGAGCCATCAGTTGTGCATTCAAGGGTTCGCCTCTTCCTCCCTTTCTTTTCATTCATCATTCTTTCTACTCACTTCCCACCCTTGGGTGGTGTACCTTCCTTTATCTGATCCTATTTCCATCATTTTCTCCTCCTTCCATAGGTCCATGCATCCCCATTCCTCTCCTTTTTCCCCGGATCCTCCAAATTATCCCTCCTCTCAAGATTCTAGGCCCCGGCCTATGTCATCCTTCCATCCCAATCTCGGGACATCATCTAATTCTTCCTCCCCGGGACTTCCAGGTGTTGCCTCTGATTCTTCCCCAGGACTTCTGGGTGTTGCTTCTGATCCTTTTCCGGCCCTACCGGATGACTACTACTCTCCTTCTCCAGCCACGTCGGATGATCATTCTCCTTCTTTCTTATCTTCACAGCAATCCTCTCGCTATCTTTCTATTCTCTCCTCCTCACCCTTTCAGGGTCATTACCCTTTTTCTTGCTGCTTTCGAGGCTTTAGCCCACCTTGATCTCGGCTAATCTGATCTCTTATGTAATTGGTTCCTTGTTATCAAGGTCTCTGCGCCTTAACGAGGGAGTTCTAGCCCTCGTCTATCTTCCTTTTTATCCTTATTCGTCTAGTTTAATGTCTGCCGCTCCTCCGTGTAGAGGAATCTTTGATCCTTTGCTATCCTCTCCCTTTCGTCCTGTCAAGCAAGGAATACAAAGCTACTCACGCTCCTCAAAGCTTGATGGTCAAGATCGCTTTAGGACGCTGGTTTCCGTTCCATGGATTTGCAAGGTATCGTCATTTTGTGCAAGAAAGTGTTATCATTGCTATTACTCTGTTATTTTTGCACATGGTTATAATGCTATTCCTCAACATGGTTAAGTGGCTTTTAGAGATTTGCTTAGTTAAGCCTAGTCAAATGAGTTCGCTTCTGCAGCATCCTTAGGCTAGTGATAGCTCCGTGCTAGGAGTCCGTTTCTCTCCCCGATTGTTGAGGGTGACCTTTGAGCATGGGTTTTTCACACACTTCACGGCGAGCCATAGCCGATCTCTCTAAGGCACACCGTTGCTGCTTTGGCCATACTTTGGGTATGCACAAAGGCCTTTTCTCTTCTTTACTCGGCCAAGTGCAGGGGCAAGAGATTGATGGATGAGATGACCAACCTAGGTGCTCTCCAATACGAGAGAGATCTCAAATTGGGGCACTCTTGACCCTCGAAAGTGAGCTTTCATGCAATATCTAGCCAATAAGGGCTTTCAAAATCAATGGGGAATCAAAAAGAAGATTATGAAATCAAAGACATGCAAGAGTGGCAGTACAGTTCCCCGCGGGACGTCATGAGCCCGGTCGCATACGTGCCTGATAAATATGGGTCTCAAAATCAAAGACACAAAGCCCCGGCGCAACAGACCTACTCTTTGAGGGGTAGTGCCCTGGAAGGAATTCAAGTCATGATGTCTCCCATCCTACATAAAGTTTATCTCTAATTTTTCTTCTATTTCTCCCTCTTAGGCTGGGTTATATCTCGGGTATGGCCTTAGTAGGGGCACCGTTATTTAGAGGCGGTTGGTTGTGGTAAGCCTCCCTCACATGCACGCCCTGCTTAAGGGAAGCCATTAATGAGAGGGGTAGGAACTACGATCCCTAGTCAGTAGTTCGAGCTTGTCTTTGGGTGCTGCAGATTGATATTTCACAAAAAAAATGAAATATGGTTCAAATTTACAAAAAAATGAAATATTATCAAAAATCCAAAAAAATCAAATATGTCAAAATTCCAAAAAAAATCAAATATGTCAAAATTCCAAAAGAAATCAAATATGTCAAAAAAATAAAAAAAATTTGAATATGGCAAAAAAAAAATCAGAAATACAAAAATCCAAAAATACTTCTCTTTTGTTCCTGTTATTTTTATCTTGAGGACAGATACGTAATTTGTTTGTTAAGGCTGCAGGTTGCAGGTTCAAGCTTTCCTTGCTCTATCTTTCGCTCTGTCTCCTGCTTATATTCTTCGATTCTCATCTCTTCAATCCTATCTCTGGATCTGTTCTGAAGTTCATGGCCTTCTCAGCTTTCGCTTATCTGCCTAATCATATCTCCATGAGAGGCATTGTCTCACGATTTTGAACCTGGCGGTTCCACTTCATCTGATCTTGAGCTTTGATTGAAGAATGTGTTTGTTGTCTTTATCATGTCTATGGTCCTCCATGTCTTTTGTCCCACTGTGTCCTTGTCATATGTGTCTATGTCCTCTCATGTTGTTCGTATCTTTTGTCCCGCCGTGTCATTCGTCACGCGTGTCCCCATCCTGCCATATCATTCATCACACGTGTTGTTCTCCGTGGTGTTGTCATCCCACGTGTCTTTTGATAAGTGTCTATTTCTTATGATAATTCATCGCATGAACACCATTTTATGTGCATATAATTAAGTAATTATGCATATTTCATAATTAACCTCAACTCCGCATTTAAATTGGAGCTTTCACGTAAATTGATTAATTTGATAATTTTATCTAATAATTTGAAGTTGAGGGCCATGAGCATTAATTCTCCATTGCATAACTATGAGCATTTGAGATTGATGTGCACATTGTGGTAATTTTTATGAACTAAAGAGTCATTATGTGTGTGTAGGACACCGAAGGTAATTACAAAAGAAGTCGGGGACAAAAGGGGTCATCACCATTTTGACCAAGTCAAATAAAGAATTCAAAATATTTTGGTTGGAGGGAAAGGAAAGTTTAAAATTTCGAATTCAAAGTTTGAAAAGGAGGAATCCAAAGTTTAAGTTTGAAAAGGAGGAAAATGACATTCAAAGTTTGAAATAAAGGAGAGACATGATGAGCCTTGGGAAATGGGGTGCCTAAAGTCCAAGAAAGGGGGTGCCCACCTACTTTTTCTCTTCCCCATGCATCATATTCCACTTAAATCTCAGCCATCCATCTCCTTTTGATACAATCTCCACCCTCCATCTACCTAACTTTTCTTATAAATAGCCCATGACAAAGAGGAGAAAGGGGAGTTCTTCTTTTGGGTAATCTTTCACTCTTTCTCTCCCAACCTTAGGCCTCCAAGTTCTCCCACGTAAGTTCGTTTTAAGCTCATGCACTCTTCATCAAAGTTCTTTATTTTTAACTTATCTACAACGTCTTCTTCTGCCTCATATTCTAATTTCTTCTTGTTTTTAAGCTATTTTGTGTTTTTCACTGTACTATCCTGTTCATCTGCGAACCAGTGTTTCTCTCTGTTCTTCCCCTTGTTTCTCACCCTTCTCATCATTTTCTCCTCTTACCGTCTTCATAAAAGTCCTTTATTTTTAAATGTTCTACAACTTCTTCTTCTACACTATCTTCTAATTCTCTACTTTTTTTAAGTTATAATCTCCTTTTCAAGATGATGTTCTGTGTTTTTACTGTTCATCCGAGGTGCTAGCTTCGGTTATGTCTCCATTTTGAAGCCCTTCTTCTCTTCTTTTCTCTCTGAGTTCTTCATTAAAGTTTTTCCTCTCTTCCCCCTCTTCAACTTCTTCTTCTTGGGCATCCCATAATTCCTCTTGGGTTCAAAGTTATTCACCCTCCAAAGACTGCTTCAACGACGAAGGTGACTTCCTCCCGGCGTAGACAACATCTTCCACAAGGTTGTTCGTGATCCAAGGCCAAGAGAGGACGGCGCTATCATCACCATTGCTTCTACCATCTCTAAACTCCAAACTCCAGGCTTTTCTTGTGTTATTACTTTTGTGATATTTCACTTCATTGTAATCTCATTGTGTCATTAGTATAAACTTGTTTCACATTTCATGTACTCTTTCTTTTAAGTTAATGAAAGGAGTTGTTCTCTTGATCTAGTTCTTGCTCCTCTTCCCTCTCTATCTCTTTCTTCTATATCTTCTTTCCACTTCATGCAATTATTTTCTATAGCATAAGCACATAGTCATGGTGTTTCAATTAAGTGTTTAGTTTGTTCATCATTTCACTATTTTCTTTAAGCAAATCCAAATCACAAGTGTTTTTCAAAGGACTCTAAGGTTTTTAACTCTAAAAATCTCTTCTTCCCTGTGGATTCGACCCGTGCTTGCCATAGTACTACGTTTTCTTTTGATCATTTTGTGCGACTTCGGTTTTAAGATTGTTAGCGCGCGTGTAATAACGACATACATTTCCGTGTTATCAATTTTTGGCGCCATTACCGGGGAAGAATGATGATTTTTGACTTAAGAACTTTATTTTCCTTGTGTTTATAGTGTACTAATAAAGTTCTCTTTTCTTTTTTTTACAGAAAAAAAAAGGGAGAAAAAGCAACTTGAAAACTCCAAAAAAATCAGAGGTAAGTTTGCCTTTCTTTCTTTCATCTTTGTGATTTAGTCATTCATTTCAAAAAAAAAAAGGGAACGAGGGAACGCTTTTCAAGTAAGTATCTAAACTTTTCCTCTTTCATTTAAATTTCATTTCTCTACATTTCATATCTTGTGGTTAGATAGGTTCATTAAATAAAAATAAAAAAAATCATCACTTGAACTTCAATAAAAATCTTCATTGCAAGAGTAGAAACCACACTTTCTTGCCTTAGGTCATGCATCATGTAAGATAGAAGTTCTTCCTTCCTTATTGTTCAGTTTGTGTTAATTTCATTTTTGGAAGATTGCGAGGGGTAATGTGAGTTCTTTTCCAATCTTTTTGTTAAATCACATGCCCATGCATACTTGCATAGAACCCTTTGTTTGAATTTGGTTTGTTGCATATCATTTCAAAATATCTTAAGGGCAACACCCATAAGCAAGATAAGGTGGGGATTTTATCACCCTTCCTTAGCCCACAAATCATAATTCTCTTGCATCTTTGCATCACCTAGACCTCAAATAAAATTCAGTAGACATTGGCCCTAAGTTCACACTGTGGTTCTTGTGTTATTTGAGCTTACCCTCTTATGAAAATCGGTGCCTAAGGTAAGACGGTCGGACGACAAACGCCTTAAGCGGACTAGTGGTTTGGCATAATTAGGTCCCTACGAAAGTAGGGGGAACCTCCCACTACCCCACCCCTTACTTGGCCGATGGAAATATTGAGAGTGAACTTAAGTTTCACTTTAACCATTTTGTAAAACTCAATTTGTAGGTCTAAGTCACATTTAGAGCATTAAGTAATTTGTGTGACAACTTGTTTGTATTTGCATAAAAAAAAATATAAAAACAAAAATAAAAATAAAAACAAAAATAAAAAATATCAGCTTCTCTCTCTTCGTCTTAGTTTGAGTAAAAAAAAAACAAAACAAAACAAAATAAAAATCATCATAAAATTTTTTTTCTCCCATCTCTCATCTTTAACCTTGGTTTATGCAAGGGAGAAGATCTCAACACCGTGACTTAGTTGAGCCCATTAGTGAGATTGAGCGATTCATTTTTAATCCGGCTCAAAATCAAACCCAACCTATGGCTGAACAACACCAATTAGGGGTGCCCAAACAGATGGAGGAATATTTCATTCCTTCGAATTATCAGCCATCCACTTGTATCCAACTGCCTAATGTCCCTGTTTTGCACTATGAGATCAAATCTAGCACCATCCAGATGCTCCCATCCTTTTATGGGAAGACCAATGAAGATCCCTATAAACATCTGGATGAATTTCTAGAAATTTGTTCCACTGTGAAAATTCAAAATTTCACAGATGATGCTCTCCGCTTGACCTTATTCTCTTTCTCACTTAAGGATAAAGCCAAATACTGGCTAGGGACCTTAGGGAAACCTATTGGCACATGGGCAGATATGCAGCATGAGTTCCTTAAGAAGTTTTACCCTATCGGTAGAACCAACACAATGAGACGTGCAATCACAGGATTCACACAACTCCCAAATGAACAAATACATGAATCATGGGAGAGATTAAAGGAACTCCTCAGAAAATGCCCACATCATGGGCTCTCCAAATGGCAAATAGTGCAAGCTTTCTATGAGGGCCTAGATGATCAAGTTAGGCAGATTGTGGATGCATCATGTGGTGGGGCCTTTATGAGCAAGAGTGAGGATGAGGCCTATGCCTTATTTGAAATGTTGAGCGAGAATTCAATCAACCATGCTTCCTTATCCTCATATGAGAGAACCATTGGGCCCTCTAAACGGGCCGGGATGTATCGGGTGGAACCTGAAGCTAGGGTGGATGTAAATTTCATCCATCAAAAATTGGACAAGGTGGATATCATGGCCCAAAAGCTAGAACATGTTGATATGCTAGCTCACAAGTTAGACCAGCTTCTGTCTCAAAACAAACAAGAAACTACCATCTTACCTATGTCCAACTCATACTCGGACCCAACACACCATGAGGTGTGTGCTTTATGTGCTAGCCCGGACCATCATGTGTCCGATTGCCCAACAGCAGCCCAGTTACCACCTTTTATACAGGAGCAAGTCCAAGCAGTCCAGGGGTTCTCTAAGCCCAACTATGACCCATTTTCTAACACCTATAATCTGGGTTGGAGGAATCACCCCAATTTCAATTGGAGAAATCAACAATCTCCCAATCATCCCACCATCCCCTCTGCGTCTCAAACTCACAAACAACCCATCCAACACCAATTTCAAGCACAGCCACCATTTCAAGGAAATGCTTATGGTCGGGGACCGCAAGCCCAACAACCACTTTCCCGATTTAACCAGGGTCAGGTCCCATACCAACCTCCTCAGCCCAATTACGGGCAATCTTCCAATTCCCACAAAATCTATCAACCTCCTCCGCAACACCACCAGGACTCCCAAACTGATGATAGATTCCATCAATTATAACAACTAATTCTGGCCCAAAACCAATCCTTCCAACAAACCATGCAAGCCCAAAATCAATCTTTCCAGCAGACCTTCCATGCCCAACAACAAACTATTTCTAAGTTGGAAACCCAATTGGGCCAATTGGCTGAAGCCACCATGAGAAGGGAAATGGGCCAATTACCAAGTCAGTCTATTGCTAACCCCTGCAATCAACAACCTCCAAGCTTCCCTCTAAGAGCTCCCATTCTTCCTCAACCCAATCAGCCCAATAAACTTCAGCCGCCCCCTCTTGTAGGTCCTCAGTTTGAGAATGCCAAAGCCATCTCTACCCTTAGGAGCGGGAAAATTCCTAATGATCCTTATTAGGCTAAGGATGTGGGTAGTAGTTCGGGTCAAGATGCCCCCATGGAAAGTGATAGTGAGGATGAGGAGCCTGTGATTATGCAAGAGAAGAAAAAGGCAGAGAGTGGAGAGAAGAAGCTGGATAAAGGGAAGGCGAAAGTTGATGAAGGACCCCAAGAATATGTGCCTAAGGTCCCTTTTCTCGATGCTCTAAAGCCGAAAGCTCACAAGAAACCACCGGTACAACAGGAAGAATTAGTGGAATTGTTTAAACAAGTGAATATCAATATTCCACTCTTGGATACAATCAAGCATGTGCCGACATATGTAAAGTTTTTGAAAGAGCTTTGTACTCCAAAGAGGGAGCCAAGGGCGGTGACTCAAAAGATCCGCTTGTGTGAGGATGTGAGTGTTGTTTTGATGAATCATTTGCCAAAAAAATTGAAGGACCCCAGAGCCCCTTTAATCTCATGTGATATAGGTGGAGTCACTTTTGATCGAGCATTGCTAGACTTAGGTGCTAGCGTGAATCTTTTACCCACCTTTATCTATGAGCAGTTTGATCTAGGGGAGTTAAAACCCACTTCGATCATCCTCTAATTGGCGGATAGGTCGGTTAAAACACCAAGGGGTCTGTTGGAGGATGTCATTGTTAAAGTGCATGAATGTTATTTCCCGGTGGATTTTCTCATTCTTGATATGGCCTCGTCCCAGAATTTAAAGCACGCACCTATTATTTTAAGACGTCCTTTTCTAGCAACTGCTAAGGCCAACATCAACTGTGCCACGGGAATGATGGATATATCATTTGGAGGTGAAAAAGTTTCTCTGAATATTTTTAAGGCTTCTCAGTATCCGGATCAAGGAGACGAATGCAATGACATTGATATCTTTGAGAATGTGATTCCGGATAACATTGAGGACACCTTGGAAGAGGGTAGCATGTTCAGGATTCTCCTCTCTCTTCTGTACCCTGGTCTAGGGTGGAGTCACTTCCTCCATTACAATCCGAACCTACTCTTCCATCTCTGGATCATCCGCCTACTCTTGAATTAAAACCTCTGCCAGACTCCCTTAAATATGCATATTTGGGACCTAACCACACTCTACCTGTCATCATTGCCTCCAATCTCACTTCCACTCAGGAATCCCAACTCTTAACTATTCTTAAGGAGCATAGGGGGGCAATAGGTTGGTCGGTGGCGGATCTCAAGGGGATCAGTCCGGATGTTTGTATGCACCATATCTATTTAGAGGACAATGCCAAACCGAGTAGGGAGATGCAACGCCGGTTGAATCCGAACATGAAAGAGGTGGTTAAGCAAGAGGTGGTGAAATGGTTAGATGCTAGAATTATATATCCCATCTCTGACAGCAAGTGGGTTAGTCCTACACAAGTTGATCCAAAGAAATCCGGGCTGACCGTAATTGAAAATGAGAAGGGTGAAGAGGTGCCGATAAGACTACAAATGGGGTGGAGAGTTTGTATTGATTACAGAAAATTGAACTCAATGACAAAGAAAGATCATTTTCCTCTCCCGTTTGTAGATCAGATTTTGGAAAAATTGGCTGGGCAAAGATATTTTTGCTTTTTGGATGGATACTTCGGGTAAAATCAGGTTGCTATCTACCCGGAAGATCAGGAAAAGACTACATTCACGTGTCCGTATGGCACGTTTGCATTTAGAAGAATGCCGTTTGGGCTTTGTAATGCCCCTGCCACCTTTCAGCGGTGTATGATGGCAATCTTTTCTGAAATGGTGGGGGATTTTTTTAGAAATTTTCATGGATGACTTCTCAGTTTTCGGTGACTCATTTGATTGCTGTTTGGAGAATTTGCAGAAGGTGCTGGCACGATGCATTAAATCCAACCTTGTGTTAAGCTGGGAGAAAAGTCACTTTATGGTAAGAGAAGGTATTGTGTTGGGCCATGTTATTTCTGAAAAGGGAATAGAGGTAGACAAGGCTAAGGTTGATCTGATTTCCAATCTTCCTCCCCCTTCGTCTGTCAAGCAAATCCGCTCTTTTCTTGGTCATGCGGGTTTTTATAGAAGATTCATTCAGAACTTCTCTACCATTACTCGTCCGCTCACTAAGCTCCTAGCCAATGACACTCCATTCCAGCAAGATGAGTCTTGTCTTGAGGCTTTTCACTCTCTTAAAGCGGCCCTCACTCAAGCACCAATCCTACAGTCTCCTGATTGGTCGCTCCCATTTGAAATCATGTGCGATGCATCTGACTATGCCATAGGAGCTGTCTTAGGCCAGAGAATTGATAAGAAACCTGTGGTAATTTATTATGCGAGTCGCACCCTCGCCGATGCTCAATTGAATTATACCACCACAGAGAAAGAACTTCTGGTTGTTGTATTTGCCCTAGAAAAATTTTGCTCATATCTTTTGGGGGCCAAGGTCATTGTTTATTCGGATCACGCTGCATTGAAATACCTGCTCACCAAGAAGGATGTTAAACCCCGTTTGATTAGATGGATTCTCTTGCTACAAGAATTTGATCTTGAGATCAAGGACAAGAAGGGGTTAGAGAATGTTGTAGCTGATCACTTGTCTAGGATTGTGATTCCTGAAAGTGCTCCTATGTCTGATTCCTTCCCTGATGAGCAAATTCTTTCCATCTCTCACAACTCAACCCCCTGGTACGCTCACATAGTCAATTACCTGGTGGTAAGACAGATTCCAGGAGGGTGGTCTAGGCAGGAGAAGGATCGATTCTTTTCAAAAGTTAAGCACTACTTTTGGGAGGACCCCGAATTATTCCATGTTGGTCCGGATCAAATAATTAGGAGGTGTGTCCCCGAGGAGGAACACCAAAGTGTTCTGAACTTTTGTCACACTCTAGCTTGTGGGGGACATTTCTCGGGAAAGAAAACAGCTACCAAAGTGTTGCAAAGTGAATTTTTCTGGCCCACTCTCTTCAAAGATGCCTATGAATTTAGCAAGATTTGTCTTAGATGTCAAGCTGTGGGGAACATAAGCAAACGAGATATGATGCCACTTAACCCCATTCTAGTGGTTGAAATCTTTGATGTTTGGGGAATTGATTTTATGGGGCCCTTTCCGCCATCATTCGGACATGAGTACATTCTTGTAGTGGTCGACTATGTGTCTAAGTGGATTGAAGCCATTGCCACCCGGACCAATGATCACAAAGTTGTCATGAAGTTTGTCCGAAAGAATATATTTTCAAGGTTCGGGTGTCCGAGGGCGATCATTAGTGATGGAGGTTCTCATTTCACTCATGCCGAATTTTGAGCTCTTCTCGGGAAATATGGGATCACTCATAAGATTGCCACCCCCTACCATCCCCAAACAAGTGGCCAAGTGGAGACATCCAATAGGGAGATCAAAAATATCATGCAGAAATCTGTTAAGCCCGATAGGAAGGATTGGTCTAAAAGATTGGATGACGCTCTTTGGGCCTATCGGACAGCATACAAAACTCCCATTGGCATGTCTCCATATAGGTTAATCTTTGGGAAAGCTTGTCACCTACCCGTTGAGCTTGAGCATAGGGCCTATTGGGCTATTAAGCAGTTCAATTTTGACATGGCCCAAGCCGGATCTCATAGGGCCCTACAACTAAATGAGTTGGAGGAGTTGAGGAATGAAGCCTATGAAAGTGCCAAGATTTATAAAGCCCAGAGTAAAGCATTCCATGATAAATATATTTCACGAATTTTTTTTGAAATCAACCAAAAGGTCTGGCTTTTTAACTCTAGGCTGCGATTATTCCCCGGTAAATTAAAATCTCGATGGGATGGACCATATGTGGTAATTAAAATATTTGACCATGGTGCAGTAACAATTCTTGATCCTAAAACTGGTCAAACTTTCACTGTCAATGGTCAACGTTTGAAACCTTACATTAAAAATCTTCCAATGCTGCAGGAGGACTCTCTCAGGCTGAGTGACCCATTGTGAGCTATATTGTGTCTAGCTGAAGACGTTAAACTTAGCTCTTCTTGGGAGGCAATCCAATTATCCTGTCTCTTTAAAAAAAAAAATTTGATTGATTTTCTTCTTTTGTCTAAGGAGCATGGAGCAATATTTCTTTGATGACGACATCTCTCTCTCAGGTCGTATCTATCCTTCCCTCTACTTTTTATGGCTTTATTTCATTTCTATATCTTACTCATGCCATTAGGGACAATGTCACCTAAGTTGGGGGGTAGCTTGAGCTCGAATTTCCATAAAATAATTGCAACCTTTCATCACACCTCTAACAAGTGTTTCATGTTCATATTTCATGATGAGAAGCTTTTCTTAGAATGATAGGACTTAGAGTCTTACACGTGAAAGCTGCAAATTAAATGGATGAATTAATTGGTTGTCTTTAGCCTTTTCCTCAGAATACACCTAAAAATTCTATTGAACTTGCACACAATTGCACAATAACAAGATCGGTGGATGACAAACATTAGGATGATGGAAATTTTACTTGACACTTAGGTGATGATGAATATTATGCCCATTTGTTGAATGTAATCGTGAGGAAAAAGCTACCTGCAAAAAAAAACACATGGAAAATGCCCCTGAACTTAGTAACCGGGCCTGCTTCTCCTAAGGCAAGAGTTGAGGTTCGCGTCCTACGGCGAAGGGATGTGCAGCACCGTGTGTCAAAAAAAAAAGAAAAAAAAGAAAAAAAAGAAGTATAAACTGGCAGAGTGAAGCTACCTATAATTCGAGAAGCTCAATTCAAGAGGTGGGCAGAATTGAAAATCATCTTGAAGTGAAAGGTAGAAGACTCATTCATCTAGATTGTTTGGAAGTCACTAGTCAAGTTATATCACTCATACACAAAGAGATATTTAATTTTGAGTGTATCCTGAGGAAAGGTCTAAACACATGGACTGATGAAATTTATACTAAATACATTCTACTTGAATTTGTAATACTCCAAAGTCTAAATCATTATGCATAATGTTCTTGCCATGATCTGTGACACATGAGTGTTTGCTAGTCCTAATTTTATAATTGTTTACATTGCTAAGGGACTAGCAATGTTCAAGTTGGGGGGTGTGATAAGTGTCCATTTCTTATGATAATTCATCGTATGAACACCATTTTATGTGCATATAATTAGGTAATTATACATATTTTATAATTAACCTCAACTCTGTATTTAAATTGGAGCTTTCACGTAAATTGATTAATTTGGTAATTTTATCTAATAATTTGAAGTTGAGGGCCATGAGCATTAATTCTCCATTGCATAACTATGAGCATTTGAGATTGATGTGCACATTGTGGTATTTTTTATGGACTAAAGTGTAATTATGTGTGTGTAGGACACCGAAGGTAATTACAAAAGAAGCCGGGGGTAAAAGGGGTCATCACCATTTTGACCAAGTCGAATAAAGAATTCAAAATATTTTGGTTGGAGGGAAAGGAAAGTTCAAAATTTCGAATTCAAAGTTTGAAAAGGAGGAATCCAAAGTTTAAGTTTGAAAAGGAGGAAAAAGACATTCAAAGTTTGAAATAAAGGAGAGACATGATGAGCCTTGGAAATGAGGTGCCTAACGTCAAAGAAAGGGGGTGCTCACCTACTTTTTCTCTTCCCCATGTATCATATTCCACTTAAATCTCAGCCATCCATCTCCTTTTGATACAATCTCCACCCTCCATCTACCTAACTTTTCCTATAAATAGCCCATGACAAAGAGGAGAAAGGGGAGCTCTTCTTTTGGGTAATCTTTCACTCTTTCTCTCCCAACCTTAGGTCTCCGAGTTCTCCCACGTATGTTCGTTTTAAGCTCATGCACTCTTCATCAAAGTTCTTTATTTTAATGGTATCTACAACTTATTCTTCTGCCTCATCTTCTAATTCCTTCTTATTTTTAAGTTATTTTGTGTTTTTCACTGTACTATCATGTTCATCTGCGAACCAGTGTTTCTCTCTGTTCTTCCCCTTGTTTCTCACCCTTCTCATCATTTTCCCCTCTTACCATCTTCATGAAAGTCCTTTGTTTTTAAATGTTCTACAACTTCGTCTTCTACACCATCTTCTAATTTTCTACTATTTTTAAGTTATAATCTCTTTTTCAAGGTGCTATCCTGTGTTTTTACTGTTCATCCGAAGTGCTAGCTTCGGTTATGTCTCCATTTTGAAGCCCTTCTTCTCTTCTTTTCTCTCTGAGTTCTTCATTAAAGTTTTTCCTCTCTTCCCCCTCTTCAACTTCTTCTTCTTGGGCATCCCCTAATTCCTCTTGGGTTCAAAGTTATTCACCCTTCAAAGACTACTTCAACGACGAAGGTGACTTCCTCCCGGCGTAGACGACATCTTCCACAAGGTTGTTCGTAATCCAAGGCCAAGAGAGGACGGAGCTATCATCACCATTGCTTCTACCATCTCCAAACTCCAAACTCCAGGATTTTCTTGTATTATTACTTTTGTGATATTTCACTTCATTGTAATCTCATTGTGTCATTAGTATAAACTTGTTTCACATTTCATGTACTCTTTTTTTTAAGTTAATGAAAGGAGTTGTTCTCTTGATCTAGTTCTTGCTCTTCTTCCCTCTCTATCTCTTTCTTCTATATCTTCTTTCCACTTCATGCAATTATTTTCTATAGCATAAGCGCATAGTCATGGTGTTTTCAATTAAGTGTTTAGTTTGTTTATCATTTCACTATTTTCTTTAAGCAAATCCAAATCACAAGTGTTTTTCAAAGGACTCTAAGGTTTTTAACTCTAAAAATCTCTTCTTCCCTGTGGATTCGACCCGTGCTTGCCATAGTACTACGTTTTCTTTTGATCATTTTGTGCGAGTTCGGTTTTAAGATTGTTAGTGGGCGTGTAATAACGACATACATTTCTGTGTTATCATCTTTGTCCCACCATATCCTTGTACCACCGCGTGTGCCGTCCCACCGTATGCGCATGTTGTCTTGTCCCACCGTGCTTTTAGTCGCATGCATGCTTGCCATTTGTTTGTTTGTTATGTTTCATCCATCTTCGTTATGTTATGTTGTGCCATGTTTCGTTCATATTTCTCTTATTATGTTATGCTCATGTTATGCTCGTTCATATTCGTTCATGTTCACATCATATCATGTCATATGGATGTCTTATGATGAAAATTCATAAAAAATCAGAAATCAAAAATCAAAAAGATGCCGTTTCGCTTGGCAGGTAAGTCAGGTATGACTCTCTATCCCTACTCATTGTTGCATTACTATATGGTATCTACCTTATTATAGACTCTCAAGGACCGGCTGGTTGTCCGTGTGTTCTGGGATCTGATGTTCTCCTTTAACAAAAATGATGATGATCTAGGAGCATACGGTTAATCGTTGGATAGGCCACTCGGTTGAGTCGAGTGGGGGACGATGGACTCTGTCTCGCACGCCGTGGTTGCAAGAAGACTCTTGACCCCGTCTTGCTCGGTCTAGCAATATTATCATTGAGTACTATCTATTTTATCTTTCTTTGCATTCGTTTTAATTATTTCTTTATTTTAGCCCAGCATGCATCATGTCATTTTGAGCATTCATGCCTCGTGATCCATTCAAGGATTTATCCTCAGCAATGGTTAATTGCACCTCAGTTCTCTTGGGTAAGAGATTCGTCATTCCACTCTAAATTCAAACGATTTCTCTGATCTTGCCGCTTGGTCTGGTTGGCCAGCGTGATTCCTGTCTGGATTTTATCTCAATCTTATTCTCCTTTCCAGCTCTTACGCTGTGTTCTTTTCGATCCCCTCATTATCCGTGGATTGTGTCCCTAATGAGGTTGGTCGTGTTTCCTTTTCCTCCTTTATTTTAGTTCTCCAGACATGTCTCATCCTTGTCAATCATTTCAGGTGATTAGTTCGGCATTTTCGGGAGAATTCCTGTCGCTTGTTGGTTATGACGGGTGTCTTTTTACCTTGATGCCCGCTTATCAGTTCTCTCCGCTTCATCTCCGCTTCATCTCCATTTCACGTCGCTATCGCTTTCGCTCCATCTCCTTTCCATTTCACCTCCGCGTCGCTTCGCTCGTTCTCTTGCAAAGCGGACATCAAGGAGGGGCATCTGTTGACACCCGTTTTAGCCCACAAGTTACGTCATTTCTCTTATTCATCATTTTGATGTCCCGAATTATCTATTATTTTGGAGCCTTCTTTGGATGGATTTCGAGCCCATTTCATTCCTTTTGAGCCTTAGAGATCATGATTTCCTAGAGACCTGGAGCTTATTTTATCAAATTCCAGCTTCCAAGTCAAACTTACGGCCCATTTAGGCCGGCTTCCCTCAAGTAATCGGCTCTCTCTCACTACGCGGTCCTGAAAGTGGTTCTTTTTCATCTCCTTCTGTTTTTCTTTTCAAAACGTTGTCTTCACCAAAGTTGTTCATCTTTCAAAGATCTACAATTTCTTCTTCTACGACGTTGGCCATTTCTGCCCCGTTTGTGAGCTATTCATATTTTTCCGGTGTGATATGCTGTTAACCTATTTTCCAGAATTTTCCCCTATGTTCTAGCCCCATTTTCTCCCTCTTCCATTCATTTTCCCAAATTTCTTTCTTCATGAAAGTTGTTCCTCTCTCAGTTATCTACAATTTCTTCTTATACCACTTTCACTAGTTCTGCCCCGTTTGAGAGATACGCTTTAATTTCTAAAGTCACGCGCAGTCTGCCCAGAATCTACCTTCATCGGTGTGAAGGTCTACTGGAGATGCGTCAGAGCACTGTGACGGTCTACTGTAGATGCGCCAGAGAACTGTGACGGTCCTACAGTAGACCGTTACCCCCAAACTTGCCCGAAATTGTCTCGTTCGACCCCCAGAGTGTAACGGACCAACCCTAGTCCGTTATATAACTCTGACGGTCCTAGGATAGACCGTTACACACACCTGAGAGTCCAATTCGTGCTGGACTCTACTCCATTTCTGTGCGTCGTGACCCTCTTACAGAGTCCATAACTTCTTGAATTCTACTCCGAATTGAGCGTCGTTTGTTCCTATGGTTTCTCCTTGGTATTATCTTGAATTCGGTTTAAAGAACTCCAAATTTCATTGGCTATCTTGCTCAGAATCACGCTCAAAAGATCAGGATTTAAGTATCCTTGTTCAACTAAAACTCTGCAGATAAGGCTCCGGGGCTACCTTCCAAGAGCCATATCTTCTAGAATCCTCCTCCGAATTGATCCCCATTTGTTCCTATCTCTTGTCCTTAGTATTATCTCGAGTTTGATCTAGAGAACTCGATTTCTCTTGGACTCTATCTCTGGGAATCGTGATAAGAAGATGAGGCTTTCTTACAAAACTCTATAAAAACTGCCCAGTTCGCAGTCGCGACGGGGGGCTCTTTTCGGACGTGGGGCGAAGCCATGCTGCACTGCCAACTCACAACTTTGACCCTATCTTGAAGAGAGAAGTATTGGCTTTTCAATTCCATCTTTCTGGGCTTGATTTCATGATCTACACTCTTAGTTCTCTTCCTCTCAAAATCACAAATCATCACAGTTTCCTGCACTTTCTGCTACACATGTATTTTTCTCTGTTTTGCATCAATGATTTCTCTCTATTCTCTCAATTAAATCTTGTGATTTAAAATCTCATGCATGAACAACACACCCACCTATTATTTCTACCCTTCCATAGGGGTTAAAAACCTCCCCCCGGTGAGTTTGCCCTCAATTTCTACCACTATTTTATCATTACGGGATTGATACTACACATGCATGTTCTAATGGATTTTTGCCTTTGTGTTTTGTCTTTATTTTGCAAGAGAGCATGAATACAACATGAGGCCCTCTTCATCTAGTCGGCTGGAAGGAGAGGAGGTTTGAATCCACAAGTTCCCCGCATCCCGTTTCAAGCGCGATCAAGTTTTCTTTTCAAGATACACGGCGCCGTTCTTTACACTTCTTCATCCTTTGGCGTTGTTGGAACCTTGGTGGCAATCACGGTTAGTATTTCTCATCCTTTCATCCCCCTTGTATTTGATTCACATGTTTATGCATATATGTATTTAAAGGGGGCGGGATAGGAATCTAATTAAAAAACAAATCAACATGGGTGAGGGCTAGAACTCCTTCACTAAGGTACGGAGACTCTGATCACAAGAAAAGACATACAGAAGGAAATGAAAATCAAGTGGAGGAGTGAGGACCAAAGCCTCGGAAACAGTGGGAGAAAGGGCAAATGCCCAGAGCAGTTGATGTGGGAGAAGTTGGGTCGGACCTGGGATTAAATGGAATCAAGAGAAGAAAATGATAAATGGAGAGTGGCGGATCTGGAGGGTACAGAGGCAAAGGAGGTGAAGAATCATGATGGGAGGAGGAATCCGGAGGTTCCGGAGGGGGAGAGTGGCAAGAGACGCGATGCCCTGGGAAGAGGTATGGAAAAAGATGATTGAAAATGAAGAAAAGAACAAAGGACGCGATGTCTTGGAAGAGTAGGAAGATAAATCGGAAGAAAGAGATGAGGTTCGGAGGTTTCGGAGGGAGAGAATGAGAGGAAGAACGAGAATCCAGAGGTTCCGGAGGGATAAAATGACGAGGGACGCGATGCCCCGGGAAGAGGTATAGAAAAAGATGATTTAAGAGGAAGAAAAGAACAAAGGACGCGATGTCCCGGAGGATTAGGAAGACAAATTGGAGGAAAGCGAAGAAAAGATCCAGAGGTTCCAGAGGAAGAAGATAGAAAGGGGCGCGATGCCCTGGGAAGAGAAAGGAATTCGGAGGTTCCGGATGAAGAAGATAGAAAGGGGCGCGATACCCAGGGAGAGTTAGTGAGAAATCCGGAGGTTCCGGAGGGGGAAAATTGGAGAGGGCGAGATGCCCTAGGAGAGTGAGAGAAAAATCCGGAGGTTCCAAATGGAGAAGATATGAGGGGGCGAAATGCCCGAAAAGAAGAGATAGAAAATCTGAAAGTTCCGGATAAAGGAAATTGGAGAGGGCGCAATGCCCAAAGGAGTTAATGGGGAGAGACAAGAAGTCCGGAGGCTCTGGAGGAATAGAGTGAGAAGGGACACGATGCCCTAGGGGGAGAGAATAATCCGGAGGTGCCGGAAGATGGGGAAGATGCAGGTTTGGAAACCCAGGAAAGAAGGAATGCAAATGCATGAAATGCAATGAATATGATGGATGCATGGAATGCAAAGAACACAAGGGGTGAGAGGATAAGAAACCCCTTCTTACCCAACGAGCGGCCCATAATAAGAAATTGGTGGTTGATAAAAATGAGGGTGCAGTAGAATAAGGGGTGAATGAATTGGTGGAACGCCCTTGAGAAAGCCCGCTCCTCCATGGCAAATGACGTGCCAGGCCGAATGGCTCAAAGGATAATGTGCAAGTGCTCTCATTGGTAGCAGAATGTGTTATGGTAATGCAAGAAAAGAAGCCCTTCTTAGGAATGTGTATAATGGTGAAATAAGGGCTAATGAGAGCTTTGAAAGAATGTTGATCAATGAGCAAAATGATTTTAATAATCTCGGCCTTGGGCCGCCATGGCATCAAATCTTGACATTTTTCTATAGTGAGCATCAGCGAGGACTTAGCCTCTTCAAAGATGCCCGACATAAGAATGCGGATCGGCATCCAGAAAATAAACTCTTGACTTTGGATCTCCCCTTGCTCTGAAGCGGATGGGGTTGGCTCAAGTGCAACAAGGGGTGGACCCTGCTCAGGATTAACCATGGGTTCGGGTAAAGATTTAGTTGGAGGGATAGGCAAAGTGGGGTTTGGTGTAATTGGCTTTGGGGTTATAAAGACGGTGGAGGCCTTAGGTGGCAGCAATGGAGGATTACTTGGTTTAGGAAAAGGTTTGGTGGGAGGTTCGGCGGAGGCCGATGGCGTGGAGGTAGACTCGGATGGCTTAGTGGAGGTTAATAGTGTGGTAATTGGAGGTGTAGAAGAGGGAGGTTTGGTATGCAAGAAGCGTCAGATTTTGATGGGGCGAGAGGTTTGAAGAGTAGGGAAAGAATCATGGTGCGCCGGTGTGGGTGATTGAAGTATCGACATATCAATGTAACACCAATTGGTTTCATAGATGGGGTTTGGGACGGTGGCATCGTCTTGAGCAGGGGGTTCATCAGGTAATGGAGGGAGAGGAAAACAGAGGAAACTCGGAGTGGGTGCCTCTTGAAAATCTTCATCTTGTGCACATGCCGTCTCCAATTCTTCATCATCATTAAATTCAAGTGGATGCCGTGGTGGAGGCGTAATGATGGGTAGATATTATAGAGGATTTAGTGAATGCAAATGCGGAGGTGGAGGGCCATATGAATGAGCGGGATGAATGGGTGGTGGAGGTGTATAATGACGTGGAGGTTCTTGCAGATGTGGAGGCGGAGGGCTATATTTATGAGTGGGGTGAATGGGTGGAGGGCGGATGTCGTCCACTTGATCATTAAAACTTGTAAAATCATCTTGCTCACTTAATTATCGATGCCATTATCTCTCCTCTCCTTCCAATCTTTCTCCATCTTGGTGATGTTATTCATAAAAGCCTGAAGAGGATTGACTTGAGAAGGAGGAGGATGAGCGGGCTGCAGGCTTGTGACCCTCTTCAATTGTTCCTCCATCGAAGTGATTTTATCAAGGAGAGTTTGTTGGAGGGGTGCAACATGTGAAGTAGAGGGTTGGCATTGAGGCCTTGGAGGAGCTTGGAGGGGTTGACCCACAAAAGGACCCGGTCGGGCCGAGTTACAAGAGACATAAGGGCCTTGGGGCCGTAAAGGAGGAGGAATAGAAAGAGGCAGGTTATGGACTACCCGAGAAGGAGGATGTGTGTAAGAAGGAGACGGGTGATGGGCCACCCGTGAGGGAGTGTGAATAGAAGAGGGAGGCGGGTGATGGGCCACCCGAGTGGGAGTGTGAATAGAAGAGGGAGGCAGGTTATGGGCCACCCGAGTGGGAATAGAAGGAGGATGAGAAGGAGAAGATACATCCTCAACAATGGTTTTAAGGGATTGAATTTGTTGAGGGGTGAGATGATCTAATGCATGCAAAACTTGGGAGACCTTCTTATCGTATGGGGGAGATGGTTTCGGGGGAATAGCGGCTCGCAATGGATAGGAGGGACCATGGGATTGAGAATTGCCCATAGGTCGGGCAAGACCATGAGAATGAGGATGTGGTCCCTTAGAAGAATTATGGTGAGGATTATAAAATCGAGGATCATAAGATGTGCTAGGTTGGTCACCCTCATGAATATATGAATGTTTAGACATGTTGGTTTTATTATCAAGGTGAAGCATCATGCAACCAAACAATATTCAATCAAAGTAATGTTGTGAAGATATCAAACAAGTTTAGATGCTTACGCTTGATTTCTTAAGTTGAACCTTGATGTGAATTAAATGATTTTGACAAAACTTGAAATGATTCACACAAGGTAGGAACCTAGTTTCAATATGGTTTCCTTCAATGCCAACTAGGTACACTCTCTCATCACGTATATGCCAACTAACCTGGGAACTTCAAGGTACAACATGTCCGACGTCCGTGAGGGAATCCACGGGTGCGGGGACTTATGGAGACTTAGTTTAGAAACTTCCGCTCCAAAGAGACGGAGTGCTCAATGGAGGGTCCTTCCTTCACCAAGGGGGGGGTAAGATCTCTTAGAAAGTGTGGGGAGAGGAGGTCTTCCAAGCCAAATGCCCTATAATGCAAGAACTAATGCAAAATGAAGAGAACATACATGTATAAATAGAGATATGTAAGAATAATGCAGAACAGGTCACAGAAGTAGGCAAATCTGTGAAAAACACAGGGAATTGGCGCCTGGGACAGTGGGCACCAATTCCAGAATGGGCGTCCTCTACCTGGGCGCTAATTCCAGAATGGGCGCCCTCTGCCTAGGCGCCATTTCTTTTTTCTATTTATAAGGAATTGGCGCCCTGATAGTGGCCAACAATTCCTGAATGGGCACCCTCTGCCTGGGCGCCAATTCATTTTTCTATTTAAAAAAAAATAGGGAATTGGCGCCCTGATAGTGGCCACCAATTCCTGAATGGGCGCCCTATGCTTGAGCGCCAATTATTTTTTCTATTTTTTTAAAAAAAAAGAGAATTCGTGCCCTAACAGTGGCCACCAATTCCTGAATGGGCACCCTCTGCCTGGGCGCCAATTCTTTTTTCTATTTTTTTTATAAAAGAAATAGGGAATTGGCGTCCTCACAGTGGCCACCAATTCCTAAATGGGCGCCCTCTTTCTGGGCGCCAATTCTTTTTTTTCTATTTTTTTATAAAACAGAGAATTGGTGCCCTGACAATGGCCACCAATTCCTGAATGGGGGCCCTTTGCCTGGGCGCTAATTCCTGCCGTCCCAGAAACTGTACCAATGGCCAGAAAGCTTTAAAAATGAAGACACCAATGGAAGGAAATGGCAAAACACTCACAATCACATAACATGGATCATGGCAATCAAGGGAAGTATGAAAGAAGGCATGGCATGCTTATCATTTTTTTAAGAGAAAAAGAAAAAATGGAATTTCTAAAAAATCTTTCAAACTAACAATCACATGGGGGGTTGTGCATGTGGTGCACAAGGGATGAAGATAATGAGAAATAGTGCTACATGGAGCACTAAGGGGAATGCACCGTGGGTTCAAAGGGAGATGACACACGTGGGTGCCAAGTGTAGGGGGTAATCAAAGAAAAATAAAAGGTGGTTCCACCGTGATTGCTAATTTGTATATCCTAAGAAAATCCACTAAGGAAAAAAAATTAATTAATAATATGGGAAAAGAAAGGGGAAAGGGGAAGGAATAGGGAGCAAGAGAGCATGTGTGGATGCTAAGGGGAAAGGTGATCGCCAGAGACACGCGGGCCTCAATGAATATAAACAATAAACTAAGGAGGGATCGCGATATAAATACTTTAAAAGCGGGGAGATGTGAGTATCACCTTCTCTTCTAATCGGTCGACCGATGAAGAGAGTTTTTCTAAGCTTGATTACCCTTGCAAAGACAAAGAAAACACCAATAAAAATATGGATTAGAAACCAATGATGTGTAGCATCAAATCCCACATATGAATAAGCAATGAAATCATGGAAAAGAACACACCTTTTTGGTGTTGACTTTTAAACCCCTATGCAAAGGGTGGATAAAAATATGATGAATGAAGATAGGGAGGGTGCAAGTGTTGCACTATGGAGACTCTCAACGTGGTTGAGATGATGAAAATAAGAAAAGAGAAGTATGATGCATGCAATGCTAAAGTGAAATAAACATAAAAGAAGAGGAAAATAAGGAGGCTTATGGGTTTTCTCCAATGAATAGATCTTCAACGTGGCATGGGGGAAGAAGCCCTCCAATAGATGTAACTTTAAGCATAGGGAGACTCCTCCTTGAGCCTTCAGACCGACAGCACCTCCCCTTGAATTGATTGAGCAGCCTTAAATACAAGGGAGAGAGGGGTCCTATTTATAGGGCCAAAATTCAGAGTTTAATACAAGGGAAATTAGGAAATCAAGTTTTAGTTGGATTTGGAAGAGGATATACATTGCCCAAGTGTCCCTTCAACCTTAGAAAGCCTTAGGATCCTTTCCCAAGTGGAAAAGGAGCTCAAAACGGAGAAAGAAGGAGGTTCTGCTCGAGTTCGAAATTCTGGAAGAATGGGCGACCACCACAATGATCGCCATTTCAAATAGTGCCAGATTGAAGTGTCGCCAATTCTGAGGTATTTTAAGATGGATTA
Organism: Amorphophallus konjac; assembly: GCA_022559845.1. Lineage (NCBI taxonomy): Eukaryota > Viridiplantae > Streptophyta > Magnoliopsida > Alismatales > Araceae > Amorphophallus > Amorphophallus konjac. The sequence continues at coordinate 150,826,375 of CM040118.1, forward strand.
GGACTTTCCAAAATTAGAAAAGAATTGGCGCCCATGGGCCGGTCGCCAATTAGGAATTAATACGAATTCTGGACGGAGTAAAAAGCTCAGAAAAGGTAAGGAAATTAGTGACTTATTGTCCGGGCGTTCATTTATGAATTAGCGACCTTCAGTCACAGAATCAAAAATAATCCGAATTCGGCTCAAAACAGGAAGAAAAGAATTAGCGCCTTCCCTCAAGTCACCAATTAAAGAATTGACGCCCTTCCGGAGAGTTATCAATTAGAAAATCTTATAAAATTGGCTAAAAAATGAGAAAGAAGAATGGGCGCCCTCCCGGGAGGGCGCCAATTAGAAATGGGTGCCCACTTGGTCGCCACCGTTTAAAAAGGCCCCGAAAAATTGGAGAACAATCCCAGAAAAAATCCAAAAAATAGAAAAATATGTGAAAAAGTTGAGAAAGCTGAAAAATCAAGAAAAATGAGGAAAATCACTCAAATGAGTCGATTTGATGGTCAAATTAGGACATTACAATATGATAGGAGATATGCTCAAAATGATGTCGATTTTGGCGTGTCTACACCCAGTGGCCGCCTAGAGACAAGATAGGGCGGCCACCCTGCTGACTGCCCAGTCCCTGGGCTGAACTCCTTGGGCGGCCACCCCTGTGGCTGCCCTGGGTAGAGGCTGGGCGGTCAGCCTTCTAGGCGCCCAGAGGTCTGGGGGGCCAGGGCTGTGGCCGCCCAGAGGATGAAGCTCCTGGGCAGCCAACCCAGTGGCCGCCCAGCCCTTTGGCTGGCCTGCTAGATGGAGACGGCAGCCTACCTAGCCATCTCTAGAGTAGGATCCTCCCAAAACTCATCCGGAAGGTCCTCCCAAGCCCGTCTCGCCCCCCATTGCGAGCGGGAACCCCAGAAAATCAAGGGGAACTCATCCTCGACGAGGATGGCATTCGATAAAGCTGATCTAAACTAAAAATCGTGAATAACTAGGCCGATTCCGGCTCACATCCCTGAACATAATATTCCCCCCCAAAAACACAATGCACCCCGCTCTCTTGCCCAAATCATCGTCGATCGAAAAGGAAATGCGAGAGGGGAGCTAGGGATCCACCCCCCTACCTCAGCGAAGCTTCAAACCTCAAATGGCGCCCCCGAAACACGCCGGAACTCGCCGGACCTCGAACCCGCGACCATGCATGCGCACGCACAAGCCGCCACCGCCTCAAACCCAAGCTCCGCCTAGCCCGCTGCCATCGTTGATCGATCCTCCCTCACACTCGCCGTCTGCAACCGAAGAGGAGAGGAGGGGAGCCTCGCGATCATAGCAGAAGGGGAAGAACGAGGAGAGAGAGGAGCGGGGGTCGCGTTTAATGGGAAAATGAAAAGTGTTTTGGGATTTCCCCAAAACCCCCAAAAAATCAAAATTATAAACATGCCTAATCCTTTTGCATATAAGGCTCAACACTCACGGAAAAATCTCAAAAAATCGCGATTTGAACGGAATCCAAATTCCAACATTTTAAAAATTAATTATCCACGAAAATAAATCTAAACTCCGGGAAAAATAAGATCTGAAAATCTGAGGGCGTTACATGATTTGTCTTGAATCGTGTCATGATCAGATGGCGTAATTTACTCTCTGATTAACTTTATTGTCTAATTAATTAATTCATGTCATTCTTGATTATCTTAAGCTTACTTCCATAATATCATATTTCTAGATTAATTAAGATTGTTCTCCTTCAATTTATTACACATGAAAATGTAAATAATGTTTTATATCGATCCCAGATTTTTATAAAAATCCTTGTTAGTTTTCAAAGTCTTACTCTATATTTTTAAGCTTGTCCTTAATCCATTTTTAAACTTATCTTTAGTTTTTCAAAACCTATCCCTAGACTTTAAAGTGCCCTTTTTCTAACATTACATTTTTTAAGACTCAAATCTTATTTTTAAACCATGTGCCCCACTTTAAAATATTATTGGCCAATTTTCTTCTTTTTAAAACTATTCTCTATTTTTAAATATCCTATCTAATGATATTTTATTTTCTATTCTGAATTGTGGCTTGTCTGCCTGATGCGCTTTAGAATGTGTCATCCCAATATGACGCGTTTCTGTTCTGGTCACAGCCGCCTTGATGACTGCATTCTGAATGAATCTCGTCACCTGTTTTGACGCATTTAAGTTCTATCATGTGAAACACGGTGTTTGTTCATAACACGTTTTACCTCCGACTAACTAGTACTTGTTTCTTGAAACTATGAAATTTAATTAAATCTATGAATTTGAATCTTAACATGTAACCTTAAAAGTTAATCTATAATGTTGATCTTGCTTGGACTTGTTTAATTACCTTATCTTCCTTCTAAATAATCTCTCTATACATTCTTGCGCTTAATTGTTCTAGCTACATAGTACTACTTGATTCATATTACTTGAACATGACTTCCGTAAAGTCAAGTTGGCTATCATTATATGGAATTGTCTAGAAATTACATGGGATCTTTGATCTAACGACCCCAATGTCTAGCAATTATAGGGTCCGACCTGGTCTTGGGAGGAGCATCCAAAAGTACTTATGTCCTTAGGAGTTGAATAATCAGGTGTGACATTACACCACTACATACGTGCCAGATTGATCTAAATAATTCACTTGATACTTGATACTTGTTGCTTACTACATGATTGATTGATTGACTTGTTACTTGACTCGCTAGATGATTGACTTTTTACTTGATATATTTGGCCCAAAAGGGTTTTTATTGTTACTATTCACTTGATATATGACTAATCCACAGTTATGCTTATTGTTACATGTTCTTCATTTGATACTTGCTTTTCTCTTTGCTTTTTTTCTTGTTATTTCTTCATTTAAATGAGAACTAAGTGTCATGCATGGCAAAGTGTTACATTATAAGAGCTACCTTTTGAATCTGCAATGGAGTAACATGCTACATAGTGAGAGCCACCTCTTGAGACTATAGGGGTCACCTCAAGAATCCCTCGGTGCTATAATTCCTTGAATCGATGTCTATGCTATTGTCCTTTGAAATTGAACCCTATGTTATTTCCTTGGAAGCTATTATCCTCATGATTACTTCTTTGTACTTGATCGCTATTCTATATTTTTCTTATCTTAACTAGCATGATAATTGTAAAATACACTAATCACTTTAAGTTGACTCTTGTTGAGATATAATTCCCACTTAGCTTTATGCTCACGCATTGTTAGTTGATGTTTTTCAGGTAGTTTTGAGGCATTTCACTGAAGCAGGAAAGAACAAGAGTGTTGGAGTGCATCGTGATGACTTAGTAGTTTTCCTATTTCTTATAGGGTGTTTGGGAGCACTTTTTTAAAAAAAACTCTTTCTATCTAAAAAAATATGTTACGTCAATTTTTAACTTAATTTTTAAAATTGATAAAATAGGTAAGTATATGTTCGGCAAAAGTGTCATAATTTTTAAATTTTATGTGGATATGTTTGGTAGAACAGCGCACACAATGCCAAAAATCTGAGTCGATAGTTCAACAACGTAAGCACGGGTTGGAGGCGGTGAGTTCGGTGACACAAGCATTGGTCAATAGAGGAGGTGATGAAGGGAGGAGGGCCTCCACCACTTCCTCCCTCCCCCTGGCCGCATTGTGACCGCTCACTTCTCACCTCCCATTGCGTCCATAGTTCTACCTCAATAGCGCCGAGGGGGTGGGGGGGAAGGAGGCCGGGTGCGGTGGGGGTGGGGGGGGCACCGCGGTGGGAGCGAGAGAGCTAGGGTGTGTCTTGGGAGAGAGAGGGAGAGGGAGGGAGCGTGTCGGGAGAGAGTCGGGGAGGGGGAGGGAGCGCCGGGAGGGGGGACTGGGTGCATCAGGAGAGAGAGAAAGAGACGGAGGTAGTAGCGCCCCCGCCCAAGGCGGAAACCCCGATGGCCTCCACTGCCTCCACCGCCACCTCAGTCCGCTACCGTTGAAACCAGTCACCCTCAGTTCTGCTGGCCGCCTAACGCCGTCATCCCAGCGCCCACTGTGTCGGGCAAGTGTCGCCCATCGTCGTCGTCCTCTGCGGCCACGAGCAGGGTAAGCGGCCTCGCCGGCCACCCCATCCCCTCTTGCTTGCATCCCCCGATAGCCGCCACCACGACTCCTTACCGCTGGCTCCTGTTCTCTTCCTCTCCCTATGGTCTCTCTCTCTCTCTCTCTTCACTCCCCCGTGTTCTCTTTTTCCCTCCCTCTTCTATCTCTAGTTCTCTCTTCATGATTTCCCTAGTGCTCTCGACCCCCACGCCACCGCTAGCCTCCACTATCGTCGTCTGCGCATAGCAAAGCCGCCACCGCCACCCTAGTCCGCTACTGTTGAAACCAGCCGCTCTCCGTTCTTGTGCCGGCGTCCTACGGCTGAGAGGCCGTTGTAGCTCCCTCCTGCAGCTGCCGCAATCTAGCTTGCCGTGAGTGCCGGCCTAGCCACCACCAGGCGACTGTGTTGCCGCCCTGCCCTGCTGCCGCCCACGGCTCTAGACAGCGCCAGCCTGACCGCCACCGGCCGCCTTTCGTCGCATGCCAGTAGTTGGCCCCACCTACCGCGCACGCCCACGAGTTTCTCTCTCAAAAAAAATATGGTGAGGCATGTTTTTATTTTGAGAGAAGTTATAACGGGATGGGATTCCATCCTAAAATATTGAGAAGATCTTACCAAACGTGTTTACGTGAGTTATTTGTTCTTAATTTTTATTCCGAGAGAAAAAAGAGGTAAAAAATTGTAACCAAACACTCAATTAGCTTAGATGTGAGAGTGTATATGTTGTAAGATTTTTCTTATTAGGAAAGTGATTTTGTAATTTGAAAGTTAGAGTCTTTGAATTGTTATTTGAATATTGGAGAGTTATTGTAATGTAATTGTTATTTTTTTTGTAGTTGATAGTTTTCCGAAGAGGATCAAGAAATTGGTTTATTTATAATAAGTTGATGTCTTAGATTGCTAGATTTGATCGAGAGATTTTCTCCCCTATCGTGCTTCGATATTCTATCATTGGGGTGTAACAAAACATTTGGACTATTGTGTATGGCCATGGAAAAGTTCTGTCCTCCCATGATGTCAATGACCAACCGATGAAGATGTTGTTTTTAAAAATTATAATTTTCATATTTCAACCCATGTTAAAACACAATAAACTTTTAAGCATTTAAGCATGTTCTTTTGTAACATATTAGTATCCCCAGGTCCAATCTTGGGTTCTCCCTCCCCGTTTAAAAAAAATATCTAGCCAAAGGAAAAAAATTCCCAAATAAATTATTGTTACAAGAGAATTGACAAAAATTATTCCTAAAAATATATTAACAGACATATCACTGCCGGAGAGGGGGATTTCTATAGCCCAATTAAGAGCAGCCGAACTAGGCCCCTCAGGGCCCAACAAGGCTCAGCTCAGCCAAGTGACAGCCCCCTGGGACCCACTTAGGCGAGAAAGCCCAATAAAAGATTTGCTCGAGGATACTACATTCCTAGGCGGCCTCTAGGCTCGGAAGGCCCGAGCGTCGGTCAGGTCACAGGAAAGGTCCATGCCCGAGCCATCTCTCCGCCTGGGAGAAGAAGGCGCATGCCGACCGATCCGACCCATCTTCATCCGAGCTAAGCCTACCACCCGGATAGGGCTGGCCTCTCTGAGCTCGGAACGGCCGACGATTGCTTATCCATGCAGCCGTTAAGAGTCCTCTGTGAGCAGGAAGTTATAAAGGTGAGGGACTCCAGCTCCCCAAGGTGATAACGCTCCCATGATAAGGCAATAAAAGCCCATGTCGAGGACGTAACCCCCACCTGAAACCCCTCAACTTACAGGACTCCAGAAGACGACACACTATTTAACTCAGGGATACCCTCCGGCGAAAGGTAAGGGCAATCACACGCTCAAAACTCCTGAGCAGGAACCACTTCACCCTTCTGGTGGAGAGGGATCTCGCGCAGAAGCTACTCCCTCCCTATATTGCTCCCACCGTAGCTCTACTGACTTAAGCATCGGAGGGTTTTTCCCAGGGAATTATCCGGTGATCCACTGCCCGCTCAGGACCAGCGCGAGATCTTGCCTCTTCATCTGGCGCCGTCTGTGGGAAACGTACGAGAAGCCAGTATGGTGCGAAGGAGCTCAAGGAGGAGGTCCGCCGGCGACAAGGGAAAGGCCATGGTAGCGGCGGGGGATGGCCCCTCTCGGGCCTCGCAGAACCCCCCCTCCAATGCCAGTGCCCCCGCCGATGGACCACCACCACCACCACCCCCCCTGCGGCGGTAGGGCTACCGCCCAACGGTGGTACGGACGCCTTCCAGGCCCTCAACGTGAAACTGGATGTCCTCGTGGAACTCATGAGGACCCAGGCGGCTAGGGATGGAAGGTCCCACGCCCCGTCAGGGAGCCCTCCCCGCGAGAATGCATCCCAGCACACCGCCGGAGGCCGCTTCACTCTCCGCGGCCAGCAGATCATCTACAACAGGATTGGAGGACCCTCGCAGGCTCCGCCTCCGGAGCAAGAGGCTTCCTCCACACCAAGGCGGGGAAAACCTGGGGCGCGCCATCCGAACCCGGACACTGATGTTCCTGGGGATCACCAGGACGCTCCTCCCAGCCCCACGGCGCGACAACAGCCGGAGTTATCCCTCCGACTGCGAGATTTCGAGAGGCGTTTCGTAGAACAGGAGCGCGCCCTCCGCGCCCTACAGAAGACCTCTTTCCCGGAGGATGAGGAGAAATCCTCGTTCTCCGAATACATCTTGAAGGCAGAGGTGTCTCCCAGAACCTCCATCCCGACCTTCAAGCTCTACGACGGCCAGGGCGACCCGACCGATCACTACGACAGCTTCGACGCTTTGATGACCTTGCATAGAGCGTCGACGCCATCAAGTACCGAGCCTTCGCGACCACCCTGGTCCAGGGCGCCCAGGCGTGGTTCCAGGCCCTCGCCCCCGGATCCATCCGAGACTTCAAGCAATTTGGGCGAGTCTTCAAAGAGAGTTTCGCCGGAAGTGCCCCCCCAAGGTCGGTAGCAGGGCTCCTGGCCCTCAAACAGGCGCAAGGGGAAAGACTCCGGGCTTATATTCACCGATTCAGTCGGAAGCCCTGAGAATCCCCTGCCTGGATGTGGCCTTAGCCATAACTGAGCTGACTGGGGGCACCCGGGACGAGAATCTCCGCCGCGAACTTGTCCTCCACCCTCCCTCGACCCTTGCCGAGCTAGTGACTTTGGCATTACGCCACGCCGAGTGCGAAGAGGTGCTCAGCGCTTGCCGAGACGCAACCGGCTCGGGTCGGGAGGGGGACAAGAAGCGGGCTTCCGAGCCAAGCTCAGGTTCGGGGAAAAGGCGGAACCGCGAAGGGGAACGCAAGGAACCGTCACGGAAGTACGAGCGGTACACCCCACTAGCCGCGCCGGTCTACGAGATCTACGAAGGCATCAAGGACTCGGGCCTCCTCCGCCAACCCGAGCCAATGAGATCGAAGAACCGTAATCGCAACAAGCACTGCTTGTTCCACAGCGATCACGGGCACCACACCGGCGACTGCCACCAGCTCCAGGACGAGATTGAGCGCCTCATCCGTCAGGGACATCTAGCTCGGTTCATAGCCGAGCGTAAAGAAGACCGAGGCGCCCAGAGGAGATCGACAATGCCCCCCGCGGGGTGCACATCAATGTCATCTCCGGAGGAGCAGCATCAGGCGGCGACAGCAGCCGAGGAAGGAAGCGTCATGCCGAGCGGGTGAGCCGAGCCATAGAGCCTCCCAAGGCCCCGCCGAGTGAGCCCCAGGTCATAGTCTTCTCCGACCGAGACCTGGAAGGGCTGAGCACCCCGCATGACGACGCCCTCGTGATTTCGGCTACGATAAACCATTGTAACGTAGATAGGATTCTAGTTGACAATGGGAGTGCCCCTGATGTACTGTCTTATGATTGTTTCCTTAAGATGGGGGAGGAACCATCCAAACTCCGCCCGATCCGAACCCCTCTCTGCGGGTTCAATGGCCTGGCCACCTATCCCGAGGGAGCCCTAAGCCTGCCGGTTACCCTCGGCACCCCACCCAAAACCGTTACGGTCATGGTGGACTTCATAGTGATTAAAGGTATGATAGCATACAACGCCATCTTCGGCCGGGGAATCCTCAGCCGAATAAAAGCGGTGCCGTCTACCTATCACCAGAAAATGAAGTTCCCCACCAGAAACGGGTTGGGGGAAGTCCGAGGTAACCAGGCCGCGGCCAGAAGGTGCTACAATATCTCGGTAGAGGCCACAAGGCCGGACGGGAAGGACAAGGGCGCCCGGGGAGTCGAGGATAAATCCGCAACCACCGAACCTGGTGGCGAATTGCTGGCGGTTTTCCTAAACGATGACCCGGCCCTAGGAGTAAAGATCGGAGCCGACCTACCGTCTGAGGTTCAACAACAATATAAAAAGTTCCTTTCTGAGTACATCCGAGTTTTTGCTTGGGCTGATGATCAACTCTCTGGGATACCAGAGGAGACTGTAATGCACAAGCTCAACCTCGACCCCGCCGTGAAGCCCGTACAGCAGCGTAGGAGGAAGCATGCACCGGAGAAACAGGCGATCATCAAGGCGCAGGTCACCAAGGGGCAAGAGACTGGCCTTTTTAGTCCGGTCCTGTACCCGACGTGGCTAGCCAACGTCGTCCTGGTACCGAAAGCTTCAGGCAAGTGGCGGATGTGCGTGGATTTCACCGACCTGAATAAGGCCACCCCTAAGGACTGTTATCCGTTGCCGAGCATCGACCAATTGGTTGACTCAACCTCGGGCAATGAGATACTCAGCTTCCTAGACGCCTATTCAGGTTACCACCAGATCAAAATGGATCCAGAAGATGTCGAGAAGACCGCCTTCATCACCGACTACGGCGTATACTGCTACACCCGGATGCCTTTCGGGTTGAAAAACGCCGGAGCCACGTACCAGAGGCTGGTCAACCACATGTTTGAAGGACAGCTAGGTCGGAACGTCGAGGCCTACATCGACGATATGCTCGTCAAGACCCCCAAGGCCGAGGACCACTTCACCGACCTCGCTGAGACCTTCGACACCCTCTTAAGGTACAACATGAAGCTCAATCCTGCCAAGTGTGCCTTCGGAGTGAGATCCGGGAAGTTCCTGGGTTTCCTAGTCACTCAGCGTGGGATCGAGGCCAACCCCGACAAGGTCCAGGCCATCCTGGACATGCGCCCGCCCACCTGCATCAAGGACGTCCAACGCCTAACTGGGCGTGTCGCCGCTCTCAGCGGTTCCTGTCCCGTGCGGCCGAATGATGCTTGCCCTTCTTCAAGCTGTTGAGGGGGCCCAAATTGCATCTGCTACGTTCGCATGGGACGAGGAATGCCAGAGAGCGTTCGCCAAGCTCAAGGAGTTCTTGGCCTCGCCCCCGGTGCTCTCCAAGCCCGTTCCGGGTGAAGTCTTGCTGCTCTATCTCTCGGCAACACCATCTACGGTTAGCTCGGTCCTAGTCAGAAATGACTCGGGAGTCGAGAGGCTGGTCTACTACACCAGCAAGGTGCTCAACGAGGCTGAAAGGAGGTACCCCGCAACCGAAAAACTCGTGCTAGCGTTGGTTACCTCCGCCAAGCGCCTCCGGCCCTATTTCCAGGGTCACCCCATCACCGTGCTAACCGGTGAACCATTGAAGAAGATCCTGGCCTACCCCGAAGCCTCGGGACGACTCGTCAAATGGGCCATTATGCTTGGGGCCTACGATATATCCTATCGGCCACGCTCAGATGTGAAAGGCCAAGCGCTCACCGACTTCATCGCCGAAAGCACCATCCCGACTGAAGAAAGATCCCCGTCCGCGTCCGGGCCGACCTGGGAATTGTTCGTTGATGGATCCTCCAACTCGGTCGGTAGTGGTGCCGGAATCCTCCTGAAGTCCCCCGAAGGAGCAGAACTGCAATACGCCTTGAAGTTCAGCTTCAGGCATCCAACAACGCTTCCGAGTACGAGGCCCTTATCTCGGGAGCGCGCATGGCCCGACGGTTAGGGGCTGAGCGAGTCAAAATCCATACTGACTCCCAGCTGGTCGCTAGCCAAGTCAACGGCGAGTACGAAGCTCGAGAGGCACCAATGATCAAATACCTCCAACTGGTCAGAGACCTGGCCCAACAGTTCGAGAGATTCGAGGTAGTCTGAATAGCTCGGGAGGAAAACTCCCGAGCGGACGCCCTCTCTCGGCTGGCCTCCTCTCTCGACCCCGAAGGTACCCGATCGGTCCTCCTTGAAGAGCTAGAGCGCCCGAGCATTGACTCGGAGCTCCTTACTGTTGACTCAGCCATTCGAGCGACTGGCGCACCCCCTACCTGTCGTGGCTCCGGGACTCTCAAGAGCCTTCCGACCCTCGAGAGGCCCGCAGATTGAAGTACCAAGCCCGGCGCTTCGTCGTCTAGACGACACTCTCTACCGGAGATCTTTCTCCGGTCCCCTCCTGAAGTGTCTCGGCCCCGACGAAGCCAACCGAGCTATCCAAGATATTCATGAAGGCCTGTACGGAGCGCACTCAGGAGGAAGGTCACTCACTCGGATCCTGCTATGGCAGGGTTACTGGTGGCCCACTCTGTAGCGCGACTACACGGCCTACGTGCAACAGTGCGACCGATGCCAGCGATTCGACCACTTAGTCCATCAGCCGGCTACGGAGCTCGTCACCCTGACCGAGCCATACCCCTTCGCTCGGTGGGGTATCGACATTCTTGGGCCATTCCCTACGGCTCAGGCCCAGAAGAAGTTTATCATCGTCGCCATCGACTACTTTACCAAGTGGATCGAGGCCGAAGCCACGGCGAGGATCACCGAGACAGTCATCTGGAGTTTCGTCTGGAAGTCGATCATTTGTCGTTACGGCATCCCCCGGGTGATAGTGAGCGATAACGGTCGGCAATTTGACTCTCGTTATTTCCGAGACAGATGTGTCGACCTAGGTATTCGCAACCACTTCACTTCGGTCGCCCACCCTCAGGCCAACGGGCTAGTCGAGAATGCCAATAAGACTATCTTAAAAGGCATAAAGACTAGACTCGGCAAGGCCAAGGGCAACTGGCTCGAGGAACTGCCTAGCGTACTTTGGTCCCACAGAACGACTCCCAGAACGGCAACCGGTGAGAGTCCTTTCCAGTTGGTATATGGCACCGAGGCCGTCATTCCGTTGGAGATCGCCAATCCCTCCCTCCGAGTCATCTGCTTCTCGCCCGAGGTAAACGAGCAAAAATTGCTCGAGAACCTCGACCTAGCGGATGAACTCCGAGAGATTGCCAGCATCCGAGCGATGGAATACCAGCGCCGCCTCGCTCGATACTACAACACCAAAGTCTAAGATAGGCACTTCCAACCGGGAGACTTCATCCTCAGGAAAGCCGAAGCCTCTCGACCACTAGAGGCGGCGGGTAAGCTATCCCCTAACTGGGAAGGCCCCTACCGAGTGGTCGAGACGCTCGGGAAAGGAGCATACCGGCTATCTACAATGGAAGGGGAACCCATCCCTCGGACGTGGAACGCAGCCACACTACGCAAGTTCTACTTTTGAATTTGTGCAAACAATTGGAGTGAAATAAATTTTTCTCCTTTTCATTCAAACGATTGTTGGTACATCAGAAAGGCAAAAGCCAATACATTACACAACAGAAAGCAAAAAATCCATCTGGCACCACTGTAAGAGGCCATTGCTCGGCTGACTTGGTTGATCTCCTTGCGTCCAGCCACTGACTCTGCCTCGCGTAGAAACTGGCTCGGATAAAAGGTGGTTGATCCAGTTGGCTCGGGTGGCCCATGACAAAGGTGACAGAGGGACTGCGGAGGGGAAGGCTACCTTCCAAGTTGATAGAGGCTGGGGAAGAGGGAACGCCTATGAAGGCCTCCTCTCTTCCAACCTGCCAACTCTTTGGAACGTACAGAGAGCAAGCACCCTCCGAAGAGTGAAAGAAAGGAAGAGCAAAAGAGGGAAAAAGAGACTGCCATAAAGAAAAAGAAGTCCAGTGTAGCTGGACGAGGAGGCAGGGGAAGGCCCGGAAAGGAGGGAGCTTAATTTGCTTCTCCCCCCATCCCTGAAGTGAGCAGAGAGGGACGGGCGGCGGAGATGCCGGATGCCCCCATCCGTCTTCCATCTCGCCCCCCTCCGGGAAGCCTCGCCGGAACTGATAGAGGAAACGGCGTGATTTTTTCGTCAAAATCCTCTCCAGATCAGCGCGACGACCATCGGACCCGCTTCAAACCCGCGCGACGACCGTCGAACTTGCTCAAAACCTGAAGCGGCAAAAACCTGCCGTCCTCCGTCATCGGCAGCATCGTCTTCCGAAGGATCCTCCATGCTCCGAATGCAACGGCACAACACAACGTGAAGAAGGGGCGAGGAAAGACTGTCAGGGAAAATCCTAAGCGATGGAGAGGAAGGGACGCCCTTCAGTCTTTTTATAGGCAAAGGGAGGCTACTCGCCTTAAATGACTCCCTCCTCGAAAACACGCCAAAGGAATTTCCCTCTATGAACGGTCACCTCAAACCTCTCGTCTTCCGCCCCAGCGGGACACACGAAGCGGCTAAGCATTCAAGGCGCGATCAAATGAAAAGACACCCTGGCAGACGCTCACCCAACCATCATGCGAGATCTGTGCAGAAAGTATCGGTCCTTTCCAACTACTACAGATACGCTGATCAAATCACGACAAGGATAGCGTGAAGCAAGTAAGATTTTATTTATTGCCTTACAAAAAGTAGAAGTCCTTTTTTGAAAAAAGAAAGAGACAAACAAAGAAGGAGGCAAAACAAGATGATACATCAGGCCTAGGGCCCACTTTGAAGCTCAGAAGTAGAAGGCGCAGGTGTTTCACCCCCGGCGCCCTCGGCGACGGCCGGCCCTGGCACTGACCCTGCCTGCGCGGGAACTGCCTCGGTCGCGAGCACTCCCGAGGCAGCCGGAGTTGGCGACCCCTCAGGAGAAGAGCCCTCTGGATCTTCCCCGCCCGACGCAGAGGAGCTGGAAGACGACATGTCCGAGTCATAGCGTTGGCTGGAGGGGAAGTCGATCCCAGAATCTTGTTCCCTGGCATAAGCTACTGCCCGGTGGTAACCCTGCTTAAACCCCTTGCAGATGCCTCGGCGAAGTGCTGACTCATAGTAAGGAAGGGCATCTTCCTGCAGGTCGGCCCGGTAGGCCTCTGAGCCCTTGTATTGCTCGATCGCCTCCGCCCCGGCCAGTCTCATCCTGTCGGCAAGCTCGGCCTTCTCCCGCTCTGCCTCGGCCGCCCGCTCCTCGGCCTCTACCGATCGTTTCTCTGCCTCGGCCGACTTCCGTTTGGCCTCGGCCGCCCACTCCTCGGCCTTGACCGATCGCTTCTCCGCCTCAGCTCGGTCTGCCTCGGCCTCCAAACGAAGGCGCACCGCTGCCTCCGCCCGGTCCACCAACTCAGCGCGCTCGACCTCCCAACGGCCATCCTGCTCGAGACGAAGAAGGCGCTCCTCTTCAAGGAGTTTACTTTTCCTCTCGAGCGATTCCTGAGCCTTGGTTAGTTGCTCAGTCAGCACTCCGACCTCCAGCTGGCTCGACCGCGACAACTCCCTGACCGCGAAGAACTCCCGTCGGAGCCCCTCATGCGCCTCATTGAGTCGAGCTAGTTTCCTCTCGCACCGTCCGAGGGTCCAAGCAAGATTCGACCGCTCTGACTCCGACCGGGCATAAGTCTCCGCCATTGTGGCCCCCATCTGGGCCATGACCAGGCCGCCCTCCATAATGATGTCGAGGACCCCGGGTGGAGAATGACGCTTGTCTCCTCCTTTCATCCTCGCGGACACCTCGCAGTAAAGCTGGTATAAATTGCTCGAGATGCCGAGCCTTTCCAGAGCCTCCGGCATGGGAACCCTTTCCGCACCTGGCGCCTCGCCGGGAGGCCCAGATCGAGCTGCGGGCTCAGCCGCCCTACGCGCTACGGTCGGTTGGGGTTGCGACGCCCCCGCAGGCGAACCCCCGACCTCGATCGACGCTGCGAGCTCGGCCGCCCCGTGCGCCACAAACGATTGGGGCTGCGACGCCTCTGTTGGCGAACCACCAACCTCGACCGTCTCGGCCCGCGCATCGCCGCCCGAGACATCGCCCACCTCGACCGGCGCCCCGACCTCGGCCACGGTTGTTTCAACTTCGGCCCCCTCTGTTCCCGACGAGGGGAGAGCCGACCCGTCACCGTCACCCCCCGGGGTGCCCCTGGTCTCCTCGGCCCCCTCTCGCTCGGCAGATGGGAGAGCTGGCTCGGTAGGGTCGGCCCTATCTTGCCCCAGAGAGGGGAGTGCCGCCGAGCTAGGATCGCCTTCGGCAGTGGAGAGGAGACCGGCCTTCCTGGCCCGTTTCCTAGCCTTCACGGCCTCCCGCAACCTCCCCTCCACGGGATCCTTGCGCTTCGCTCCGCGCGGCCGAGAAGTCCCCCCTGAGGCCACCCCCTTGCCCTTATCCCGGGCTTGGGAGCGACCCACAGGAGCGCCCGGCTCATCAGCCGCCGAGTCATCGCCAAGGTCAATGATCTCAGCGGCCTCCTCCAAAGGCTCCCGCCTGGTGTCTGCACAAAGAAGAAGGCGTGATCAGGAAAAATAAAGATGACCCCCATATCCGAAGGAGGGTCTAAGTTGTGGAGAATGACGGCTTCAGCCGCATAAGAAGACACCGCTCGATATTCTCCGGCGTCACCAGCTCTTCGGTAGACTGGCGATTCTTCAGCAAACGAGCAACATACTCCTCCACATGTGGGGGGAACTCCTCCTACCGGGGAGGGATATTCGAGTGGAAATTGGGCATTACTTGGCACCTCCAAGTCTCCTCCACCGAATTAATCCTCGCCCAGAAAAATTGGGTCTTCCACCCTTTGTGTGAAGAATCCTTCGCCGCCAGCGAAATACAGCTCCTATTCCTCCTCGCCTGGATGAAGTAAAAACCCTTCCCAGCCGACGGGTGCGCCTTCAACTTGAAGAAATAGTGGAAGAGGTCCTAGGAAGGAGGAACCCCGCACTGGCGATAGAGGATTCGGAAAGCAGAGAGGAGAAGGTACGAGTTGGCTACCAACTGAATGGGCGCCAACTAGAAAAAGTTGAAAACCGTGAGGACAAAGGGCTCGAAGGGGAGGCGAAACCCGCTCTTCCACGCCAGAAGAAAGATGCAGATGTGGCCCGTACGAGAATCCAGGCTCGTCTCATACAGGGCAGCAGCAGCGAAGCTATACTTGTGAGGCAGGCGAAACTGATGCTCCAGCCTCTTCACCTCGGCTTCCCCCAACTCGCTACAGTTCGGGACCGGCGCTCTCACCACCGGTTCGTCGCCCCATCCCTCGGCATCTGAACGCTGGCCCGCCATGGGTTCCGAGGAAGAACTTGAAGAAGAATTCTCTCGAGACCTCGAAGATTTCGGGGGAGGAAGAACCTGTCGGACCGCCTCCGCAGTTATCTTCGCCAACTCCTCAAACGCCGCCGCAAGTCTCTGCTCCTCCGCTGTGTTCTCACGGCGCATCAAAGAGCCCCAAAAGTAAAAGAGCGAAGGAAAGCCAAAACCCTAACAACGGAAAGAGTCTGGGATGACAACCAGCCCCCAACGCCTATAAACCCACGCGGGAGGCGGCGTGTCGTTCCGACCTCCGAGAAAAGGGGGGCCCTTCGTTTCAAATCCGTCAGGATTGCAATTATTATGAGCCCAGGTGACCACGACATGTGACTTCATAACACCGCCAGATCTCCACCCACCTGAGTCACGCTGGTCCAAAACCCTAAAAAGCTACTCATCCGAGTCTCCTTTGGCTCGGGAGTAGGAGGGGGACAAGTGGAGAGGGGGATTTCTGTAGCCCAATTAAGAGCAGCCGAACTAGGCCCCTCAGGGCCCAACAAGACTCAGCTCAGCAAAGTGACAGCCCCCTGGGGCCCACTTAGGCGAGAAAGCCCAATAAAAGATTTGCTCGAGGATACTACCTTCCTAGGCGGCCTCTAGGCTCGGAAGGCCCGAGCGTCGGTCAGGTCACAGGAAAGGTCCATGCCCGAGCCATCCCTCCGCCCGGGAGAAGAAGGTGCATGCCGACCGATCCGACCCATCTTCATCCGAGCTAAGCCTACCGCCCTGATAGGGTTGGCCTCTCTGAGCTCGGAACGGCCGACGATTGCTTATCCATGCAGCCGTTAAGAGTCCTCTGTGAGCAGGAAGTTATAAAGGTGAGGGACTCCAGCTCCCCAAGGTGATAATGCTCCCACGATAAGGTAATAAAAACCCACGTCGAGGACGTAACCCCCACCTGAAATCCCTCAACTTACAGGACTCCAGAAGACGGCACACTATTTAACTCAGGGATACCCTCCGGCGAAAGGTAAGGGCAATCACACGCTCAAAACTCCTAAGTAGGAACCACTTCACCCTTCTGGTGGAGAGGGATCTCGCGCAGAAGCTACTCCCTCCCTATATTGCTCCCACCATAGCTCTACTGATTTAAGCATCGGAGGGTTTTCCCCAGGGACTCATCCCTGGGCCCCCTGATCCGTTTCTCTTTCTTGCAGTTCACTATCCGGTGATCCACTGCCCGCTCAGGACCAACGCGAGATCTTGCCTCTTCAACTGCGTACAATGAAATAGTACATAAATGTCACGTAAAACTATTCTTAGTTCTTTTTTATAAATTTTTGACAAAAAAGTGATATATCTGTAAATCAAAATGACATATTTATAAAATATAATTTTATGCAATGGTATGCATGTTAATGTACTTTAAAGAGTGATTTTTTTTAAAAAAATGTATATTTAGAAATGATTCATTAGTAAAAATCTCAAAAAATCTTCCATCCACTTAATTCAGGCACATGAAAAATCAACGCAATTAGCGTAGAGATTACAGGGCATCCGCACCCTAGCGCACAATGCCCCATCAACGGACGCATCAGGTCAGATCATATCACTGCGTATAATGAAATAGTACATAAATGTCACGTAAAACTATCTAAGTGTTCTTTTTAATAAATTTTTGACAAAAAGTGATATATCTGTAAATCAAAATGACATATTTATAAAATATGATTTTATGCAGTGGTATGACTGTTAATGTACTTTAAAGAGTGATTTTTTTAAAAAAATTTATTTTTAGAAATGATTCATTAGTAAAAATCCCAAAAAACCTTCCATCCACTTAATCCAGGCACATGAAAAATCAGCGCAATTAGCATAGAGACTACGGGGGATCTGCACCCTAGCGCATGATGCCCATCAACGGACGCATCAAGTCAGATCATATCACTGCGTACAATAAAATAGTACATAAATGTCACGTAAAACTATCTAAGTGTTCTTTTTTATAAATTTTTGACAAAAAGTGATATATCTGTAAATCAAAATGACGTATTTATAAAATATGATTTTATGCAGTGGTATGACTGTTAGTGTACTTTAAAGAGTGATTTTTTTTAAAAAAAATTATATTTAGAAATGATTCATTAGTAAAAATCCCAAAAAATGTTCCATCCACTTAATTTAGGCACATGAAAAATCAGCGCAATTAGCGTAGAGACTACGGGGCATCCGCACCTTAGCGCACGATGCCCATCAACGGACGCATCAGGTCAGATCATATCACATCACATGGTTACGTAGGGCGGAGTTTGTGTCGCCGTAGTGTGCCAGGCCAAATCCCAACCCAAAATTTTGAAAAGCTCCGTCGAGAAATAATATTCTCCATTAATAACAAGGGTCCTTTTATAGTAGAGATTTTTGGTAAATAATTACAAGTTTTTAAAAATTATTTTTAACTAAGAAATCAACACGTTACATGAATAATTATTTACATCTCCCTGATGGCAGGATATAGTATTTTACATCCGAGATACTTTTCTTCACATATTGCGTTTAGGTGTTAAATCAAAAGGCAATGACAAGTGTCTCGGTAGCCGCAGATGGAAAGGGGGCTTTTCGATGACTCGGGCAGCCTACTGACCAAAGGCTTCTTTTAAAAACTATAATTAATCGATATGCATTGAAGAAAGGTATTTTATACTTGGAGTATAATTATATTTATGTGGACAAGAGTATTAATAAAAAATGATTTTTTTAGTTTTAAGCTCCTAGCTTCTTTCAATATTAGAAAAAAACCCCGATAATTCATCTATTTAACCAAAGCCCACAAAATCTTCAAACCCTTAGGAAATATCCCTCGTGTTATCGGCCATTCAAAAAATAAAATATTTCAGAGAATATCCCTTCCCCTATTTTGTTAACTTTTATATTTCTCATTTTATCCTCCCATTCTCCCCTCTCTAGCTTGCATCCCACTTTGGCATGCAATCGCCAGCCACTCGTCAAAAGCTACTCCCCATACTTCGAACTCCTCTCGTTGGTCTTCACCTTTCTCTTTCTGCACACTAGACCTGTAAACGGTCGAATATGAAGCGGATAGTGTGATATTCGAATTCGTATCCGATTAATAATCGAATTATCCGATTAGTAATCGAATTATCCATCGGATATTTTATTCGGATAGCGATCGGATAAATACAAATTCGAATTCGGTTCGAATTTTAAACGGATAATTACTAGGCCTACTTAGGTGTGATTTGTGTTAGCCGTGTGAGAGCATCGTATATTATTTTCTCAAAAAAATAAAGAAAGAGTGAAATTTTTTTTTGAGAGATATTATCAAAAGATTAGACTTCATCCTAAAAATTAGGAGATAACTTATCAAGTGGGTGTAAGTGAATTTCTTAATTTTAAATTATATTTTAAGATAAAAAAAAAGAATAATCAAACAATATATTAAGATTTAGTTAATTATATATAGAATATGTATATCATTAGATTTTTATCTAAGGGTTTATATTCAGTCGGATAATATTCGACACGAATATCTCAATATTTAAATTCGTATCAGATTAATAATCAGATATCCGATATCTGATTAAATTATATGTCGGATATTTTATTCGGATAATTATTCGATTAAACGAATACAAATTCGAATTCGATTCGAATTTTAAACGGATAATTGCTAGACCTACTGCACACCACTCGTAGGTGGACGGGTCTTGACGAGGTATCGTGGGAGACGGGTGGGGTGAGAAGAGATGAAGCCTATGGTGGGCACAATGGCGTCAAATAAGATGCAAAAGTTGGTGGTGATAGCGGTGGATCGCCTCTTCCATAACAAGCTCTACAACTAGTACGTCAAGCACACTAGCAAGTTAGTGGGGGGATTGTTGATGCTGGGAAGGAGGGATTCTCCCTCCGACGCCCACTCTCTGCTCTTTCTTTGCATCTCTTTCTCTATGTGGGTTGGGGGGGTTGCCGGTATCGAGAGGGAGGGGTTCTCCCTTCGACACCCTCTGTCACGCCCCGAACCGATAGCAGCGGAACGTGTCGTTTGCTCGGAACGTGGCAGTTAAATAGTCATGTCAATCAGAGCATAGTCATTTCCATGAAACATAATTTGGATAAATAATAAATTTCATTTCAAATATAAGTTCTTTACATATTCGGGCCCATAATAAATGAAAAGACTCAATAAAGAAAAACTACAAGGAGACATAAGACGCAAGATAACCAGACTAGACGGTTCATCTAGATGTCAGAGTTCTCTTCACTCTTGCCCTTGCCCATCATGTTCAGTCTCGCCATCACTAAGGTCATTACCTGAAAAATATTGGAAAACGCAGGGTGAGCGAACGCTCAGTAGGATTTAATAGCTCATGCTCCAAGCTAACTTTAAGTCAATTACTGTTTAACATGCTCATGCAGGTCATATAAGATATAGAAATCGAGAACTATAATGACACGAGTGATAAAGCGATGATCAATTAAAACCATAAAAGTGAGTAAGCAAGATGCTAGCTATATTCATGAAGAGTAAGGACAATGACAATCAAGAGAGTATAGCAAGATCTTAACAAGTACTTTCTCAAGCTAGGTCAATGGCATTCATGAGAAAATATAACATTCATCTCTCTATGACGAACACTATCACGAGAGCTTCAATATATCCAGTATTATGAAGGATCTTCATGACAAGATAACGAGTACTGTCAATGGGACAATTCAAGAACATTTATGATGATCGATATAGAAGTAGAACAATTACTTCTACAAGCACTATATAGCATTTGCCAAGACACTAAGGGAATATCACGACGATATGATAACCCCTCCAATAAGGCAAATTCAAGATCTTTTTATGACGAACAATAAGTTGTAGAAAGGTGTACTATGATGGAAATTACTCCCGATCATCACTATCACGAGAGCGTTTGCACATCTAGCACTACATAGGATTGGCCAATACACTAAGGGGAAAATCACGACGATATGACCACCCCTCATGAAAATAGCACTAGGTAGTATTTGGTCGCACACTTAGTAGTTCTCACGACTATATGATTGCCCCTAAATGCCAATAACTGAGTTGGTGAATGCTAGCACCCGATCATCGTATACCGGTAACGTTTAGACTTTGTCTCACCCAATGAGGGTCAGATCAGGACCCGTAGCATTTAAAATGTCATTTTAGTGGGACCCATAGCCCCTGACATTTAGTCTAGACTAATTCCATATTAATGGCCAAGAATTTCAAGGACCAAGCATGTAAGAACATTAAGATAGATTTCATGGAACATAGAGTTCAAGGATAGAACTTGTAATAAAGATGATATATCAATAAACCATATGAAAACCATGACATTCTGAAAATCTAGGTGATTAGGTACAACCGGCTCAGTCGGCCTTGAGGGAATCCAAGGCTACGAGGAGACTTACGGAGGTCCCAATGACTAACTTGTCAGTCCGAAGGAACGGAATGTTCAACGGAGGGCTCGTATGTCACCGAGAGTTGAGGTGTATAACGTGAACCAATCATGAAACAGGGACTCCATCTACGGACGTGACATGAGAGTGCCAAAAGACCCGAGGTATGGGTCAAAATCGGAAGAAAACGGTGACAACATGAATGCGTTAATTATAGAATTCATGTCCATCCAATTCTATAATTAACTATAATTAAATAAATTTATATTAATTGACGTCTGTGAGTAGTGTCATTTATTAATTAGCATCCACTTGGAGGGACATTAATTCAATGATTTTTAACTTAATTTATTTAACAAGAATTCCTGTCAATATCTATTTAATTGAATAATTTTAAAACATACATTCAAAGAGACATTAATTTATATAAAATAATTTAAAAAATAGAATATATGATAATTAGGAGAAAAATTCAAGGATTCCAGAAATATATTTTTTATAATTTTATGTGGCATAGTTTAGTAGATATGGATTTTCAAGGATATAATTACAAGTTATATGTATATATATATAATATATATATATATAAATATATATAATAAGTATTTAGACGCCTTTACACGATGGCGTCATATGAATTTGACGACATGTAGTTTGTCGTCATTTCAACAAAATGTCAAACTTCAAACCTCCGGTTCTGGACGTACACATGTCAGAATCACGCGTTCTATATATCGAAATGACGGGCTCGAAAAACTCTACCTAACCGGATGTTCAAAATAGATTTTCGCTGAGAGATGGGGGATCTTGAGATAGGGGACATAAAAAATGGTGCAACCACTCTCACTATCTCGGTCACCTCCCTAATAACACACCCATAAAATTTCATGGCCAAAGGATATTACGGCGCCTACGAACAATACTATTAAGACAAAAACTCTATAACTAACTGTTAATGTTAAACCAAAACAACATAATATCACGTAGGTGACGCTTAATATCGAGACAGAGCTAACGAGATCATGCTAGTTTTAATCGCTTAATAGTTTGGCTTGGGAGATTGCCTACCTCGTCGATGCTTTCAACCGAGATAGAGGAAGAACAAGTAGCAGAGGAATAAGAAGAAAAGCCTCGCATATTTTCTTCACTATAGCAACGATAATAGCAGCAGCATACCACGACAGCCACAACACTTCAACGGCAAAAGGAGAGTGATGCAGCGACAGCAACACAGCTTGCCACGCGAAGGAAGGAGGAGGGAGGAAGCCTTGCTCCTCCACGGAGGGTGCAACGGCAACACAGCGGCCGCACGAATAGGAGGAAGAGGCTTTGGCTCTTTCCTTCTCGTGAACACAGCAGCAACAGCACTTCAACAGCCGCAGCCCGAACGAGAGAAAGAAGAAGACGACGAGAAAGCCTTCAGCAGCAACACGCCGTAGCAACGTCCACGACAGCCACTCGAAGGAAAGAAGAAGAGGTGTGCGGCAGTAGCCTTCTTAACAGTTGCAGCGGCGGGAACTTGCCACCACGTGAAAGAAGAAGGAGAAGGGCCGCACGATACGTGAGGGGCGTCGACGACAGAAGCGGCAAAATAGTAGGTTACAATGGCTCCGCCATCGTCCCTGGAGGTCCATTTTTATAAGGTTCCAGAGTCTTTCGAGTCCTAATAGAATTAGAATCCTTAACTTTCCATTGTAGAATCCTATTAGGTGTCACATTTCCTAAGCTTTACTCCTTCCTGCTATATATGTAGCCTTTTCCTAAACCAATCCAAATACCTTCCTCCACAATCGATGGAACATTCTAGCATACGTAAGGCCCATGAAGGCTTCCTTAAAGCCTAATTATTTTTAGAATGTCCATGCTCATTCATACATATATATATAAGTGTTTAGCCCATTTAGTTTGACATCATTGTTGGGTTCAGCCTTAAACTGTTATTAAGGCTCACTCATTATATATTTATATTAAGCTTTGATAAATTTATTTAGTAGTCTCCATATCCATAAGCTTTGTTTCCTATATCTTTATTTACCTTATTAATTCTCACCTTCCCTCTTATGCACGTTCTTTCCAAAATCGCAGTCGCCAACCCTATTTTAGTTTCAAAACCCTAACACCATGAGATCTTTGAACATATCTGGGCTTAACTCCTAATGCTAACGAGAAAAGGATTTCATATAATCTCATGACCCCACAATAGTAGTTTTTATGTATATTCCTCAAGCCCATTTCTTTAACATGTTGGGTGGGGTTATCACGTGCACATATGAGCTCCATTTCTTCATGTTAAAGCCCATTTAACTATAAGAATTTTATATATGTATATATATATATATATATGTATTATATATATGGGCTTTAGGCTTTGGGCTTTGGGTTGTATTTAGTATACAATGGCCACTTGGGTGTTTAAATAGCAATATAAATTTATATACGTGAGTTTAGGGTATATGTAACATGGGTTTTGGGTAAAAGTGGGCTATACATATGGGTTTATATATGTGTTTACATATATACTTGAACATACACGTGGGTATATGGATTGGCCTTTGGTGTATACATGGGTGTGTTAGCCCATTTATAATATAGGATTTAACTAACTTATTTAATAGAACTATATATATATATATATATTCTTTAAAGCCCATTAGTACATTTGAATTATAAACAAATTGTAGATCCATATACATATACATATATATGGACCTTACCCATTTATCTTCCTTATCCATTTCCATAATTGTTTCGAGTATCAGAGTCGGGTTCGATCCTTTTACTCCATTATTTATCTTATTTATTTTGGCTCTATTTATCGATATATATATATATATATATATATATATATATATATTAGCCATAATTATTTCATGACTATTATTTATAGTTATTTTCATTTATTTCATATTTAAATTTTCAGGGTGCGACACCCTCTCCCACTTAAAAGAATTTGGTCCCCAAATTCAAATGATTTTCTTTCCAAAATTAGTGGGGTAAGATTACCATATCCAAAACATGTATTCTAGCTAGATCTATTCTCGCAACGTGCTAAGTACTTAAGGTCATAACTGATTAATGCAAATTTTAGAGTTTAACCCATAGCTCTACCCAAATCTCACGGGATTCCTATAGGATAATAGACAAGGACGACTCAATCAGGGACTCGAACTTGATGACCTAGGGATTTAGAAAGCCTAGGCTCTGATACCACCTTCTATCACGCCCCGAACCGATAGCAGCGGAACGTGTCGTTTGCTCGGAACGTGGCAGTTAAACAGTCATGTCAATCAGAGCATAGTCATTTCCATAAAACATAATTTGGACAAATAATAAATTTCATTTCAAATATAAGTTCTTTACATATTCGGGCCCATAATAAATGAAAAGACTCAATAAAGAAAACTATAAGGAGGCATAAGACGCAAGATAACCAGACTAGATGGTTCATCTAGATGTCAGAGTTCTCTTCACTCTTGCCCTTGCCCATCATGTTCAGTCTCGCCATCACTAAGGTCATTACTGTTGTGCCCCTGTGGTTTTGATGTGAGTCAAACACTGTGAGTCACCATGCGATGTTCAGTCATTCTATCACATCATAAAGCATTCATATATATACATCTGTAAGGTTTATGCATTTTCCTGTCATACTATGAGTCATGGTTTAAGGTCTATGCATTTCCCTGTTTGTGGAAGTCCTACACATTGCATCGGTTCAATATCTGCCATATGCATACACTGCATCAGTGCATTCATCAGTTGCATGCCATATAGTCGATGCTTGATTCACTGCATATGATGTCTATACACTGTTGCATGCTCATTGCATATGAGGTCCATGCATACCAGCATGATTGTGATTGCTGTGCTTCACTGGCCTATCTTTATTCAAGTCTATACACTCTGTGAAGTCCATGCAACAAAATGTCTAAGCACTAGGTCTGTGCATTGCATGAGATTTCATGACAGAAGTCCATGCAACAAAAGGTCTAAGCACTAGGTTTGTGCATTGCATGCATTTATGGTCGATACGTGTTCATTGTGCATGTGTGCAACATCTCTCAAGTCTATACATTCAAATGGCATGTCCATGCATATGCAAAGTTAGCGTCTCTGTGCATGCATCGTGTCTCAAAGTCTGTATAGCACTTCATGCTTCATCCGTCTCACTTAGCGTCTCACTTAGCGTCTCTGGGCATGCATCGTTTCTCAAGTCTGTACATTGTCAATGCATTCAAGTCTATACAACTCCTGGTGGCAAGTCTATACAACGTCCTTCGCATGCACACAAAGTCTATGCATTGGTCAAGTCTACACATCACTTCATGCTTCACATACTCAAGACAAAGTCTGTACATTCCTTGTGCATGCATCGTTTCTCAAAGTCTGTACAGCCTGTGGTCGCAAGACCAAGTCTGTACATCATCTTGTGCATGCATCGTTTCTCAAGCCTGTACATCGTCTTGTTGACGGCATGTGTGTGCATCTCGCTGCTAAGTCTGTACATTGGCCAAGTCTATACATCGCCACTTGTTCATGCATATGTGCAAGTCTATACATTCCTATCTTTACCTACGTTCACTGTTTTAGCACACACACGAAGTCAGTACAGCCTTTGCATTGCACATAAAGTCTATACATTGCCTTGCTGCATTGCACGCGTTCAAAGTCTATACATTGCTGTCGCATGCACTCAAAGTCCACACATGCACACACTTAGCTTGTGCATTGTGCATCCATGCTTAAACTCTAGGCACAGCAAGTATGTACATTGTTTTCTCATGCACGTAAACGTCAAGTCTATACATCGTTCTCGCGTGCACACTAAGCCTATACACTCCCTTGTGACATGTCTATACATCGGTCGTTTTATACATACATAAAGTCAGTACAGAATATTTTATCTCTGCTTGATCGACTGAAGTAACTCTGTCATTAAACTGACAGATGTCTGGCACGTGATCTGAGGCTGGAAGGGCTGACAGGATGATGACACGTGGAGGAACCTTCTGGACGTGAAGGCGTGGGAATCACACGCCCAGTGTTGCTCCTGCTAGTGCTGCTATAAAATGAAGACTTCTCCATCAGGAGAATAAAATCCTGCTAAGAGATCGTGAGAGAAGCAGAAGAAGAGAGCAGCAGAGAGGCAGAGAGTAGCAGAAGAAGAAAAAGGAGAAGAAGAGAAAAGAAGAGACAGAGAGAGCCTGCACGATCCAGTGTCAAGAAGAACGAGAGAAAAAGAAAGAGAAGCAGAGAGAAGAAGAAAGAAGAGGAAGAAAGAAAGAGAAAGATAGAGAGCTCGAGGAGAGAAACTGAAGCCCTCATTGAGGATTTGTGTGTCTGGCAATTGGATCAGATTCAAACCAGACTTGCTCCTGGTGAGAGCTACATTTTGCATTTCATTTACAGCTTTTAGTCGCTGTGTTTTTATCATTTATTGTTTTTCTTTTTATCTGATCACTTTGTTCTTCCGATTCTCTGGTTTGAGGTCGGGTTCCTCCTGTGGACTCAGGAGAAGGGAGACTTGGTGTCTCCGGTTGCAAGTGACTGGGTGTCACTTGTGGGTTCCCTCTGGGTTTCAGAGGAAGGGAGACTTGGTGTCTCCGGTTGCAAGTGGTTGGTGTCGCTTGTGGGTTCCCTCTGGGTTTCAGAGGAAGAGAGACTTTGGTCTCTGGTTGCTAGTGACGGGCTGTCACTAGTGGTTTCCCTCCGGTCTGGAGGAAGAGAGGAGTGTGATCCTCTGGTCAAGCTGTTAGGCAATGTCTATTTGCAGACTGAGTCTGCGGTTCTAGCATTTGCTAGTGGAAGCCTCACTCCGGTTTGGAGTGAGGGGTGGACGTAGGTCTGGAGGACCGAACCACCTAAAAAATCATCTGTGCAGTGAGTTGATTGCTTTCCTTTACTTCCGCTAGATGAATGTCTAGGCGCGCTAGACATATTTGCTCATTGGTTCAAAAGAGGTTTTGATTAATTCTTCAGATTGTCTAATCTTGTCTAGTTAGCGTTCTAGATTCTTAATTGAGAAAAATTTTTAAGGGAGGGATTCATTCACCCCCTTCTGAATCCACCGCACCGAACCCATCAATTGGTATCAGTGCGGTTCTCTGATTCATCAGATCCAACGATCTGCAGAGGATCCTACTATTATATTTTTAGGTGCTGTTCTTTTTGGGCTTGTCTATTGTTTGATTTACTCTTGAATCGATATCCATGGCTCATCCACCGGTTTCAATGGTACTGTTTTTAGGTTGTGGCTTAATAGTCTGCATACCTATGTTAAACAAAGTGATCCGGATATGTGGAAATTAATTTCACAAGGTTCTCATAAATTACCAAAGAAAAAGTCCAAATGGACTGACAGTCACAGATCGAAGCATGCAGAAAATCAGAAAGCCTTGGAAACAATGAAAGCAACCACTCACAGAGCTTTCCACTCTTCGTTTAATGACTGCAGGTCTGCTAAAGACATCCTGGATAAGTTGAAGCTAGCTCATAGGAGAAATGAGGAAAGCTGCATGATGGCTAATGGCAGAGATCAAGGCAGCAATCAGAATGAAGATGATAATGATGAAGAGGTAAATCCCTTCGAGAATTTTTCTTTAGATGATTGGGAGAATGCATATGCTGAGTTGCTTGAATCTCATGAACATTTAAGAAAACAATAGAAGAACTTGAAAAAGAAAAGTGATCGGGGTAGTTCAAGTTCTCCATGTGAAAATTGTTCAAATATGAAGCAATCTCATGATGCCTATTTGTCTGATATCCATATGCATAAACATCAGAATGAAAAATTGATGAAGGAACTTGAATGTGTTGCTCTGAACTAAGTAGGCTAAAATCTGAAAATGACTCTCTTAGAAAATCTGTTAAAGAAAATGAAGAAAAATTTGGGAAACTTGAGCAAGAGAAAAATTTGTTTGCTAAAAAATTTAATGCCATAAAATCTGTAAATATGGAATTACAGAAAGATCTTGAAAAACAGTAAAAAGAATTGAAAGAGTTTGAAGCTGGGAGAGAAAGCAAGGTTAACTCAGAAGATCAGACTCTAATAAATGAGTTAATTCAAAATAATAAGCTTAAGGAAGAAAATGAGAAGTTAAAACATCTGAACTCTTCGATATCTGAAAGACTTCTTACATTAGAGAAAGGGAAAATCATCTGTACAAATGAAACTGAAAAAGTAGATGATCTGAGAAAGGAGATCGAAGAATACAAAATTGCCAACAAAGTTTTGAATGAAGCTGTCAATTGCAGTGAACAAGAGACTGCAAGTTATGAAATACACATTGCATCTCTTGAAAATAAAATTCAGGATTTGAATAGAGTTTTGTCTAAATTTGTTGATGGACAAGAAAATCTGGACATGTTGCTAGGAGTTAAGGTGAATACTCAAAAGGAAGGGTTATGCTACAACAATGTCAATAAAAAGGTTCTCAAAAATAAGCTAATGACATCGTTTGTCACTTCATCAAATGTAGCCACCACCTCAAAAGATAAACAGCCCATTGTTCAGAAAATGCAGAAACAAACTGACATTCAGAAACGAAATGAAAAAGTGAAAAAATATGTTCATGTGAAGAATAAGCAAAGAAACAATCATGTTGATGATGTGCATGTGACACATGACTTAAACACACACACATGCACACAAAAAGAAAATGTCATGCCACTATTGTCATAAATCTGGTCATCTGATGCATGAGTGTAAATTGATAGAGAAGGATGATATGAGCGCCGTCATAATGAATGCTAGGAAATTTCATGATAAAAATTCTTCATCTCAGAAAAAGAAAATTGAATGTTTTCACTATGGCAAATTAGGACACACAATTACACAATGCTGGTTTGCAAGTGGTAAGAAAACATCTCATTCATATCATGCTAAATTCCCTGCAAGCCAACATGGTTTTAATAAGAACAAATTTATTTCAATGAACCAGCACAACACTTGTTTTAACTGTAACAAAACGGGTCACAAGGCCACTGAATGCTGGTCAGGCTCGTTCAGAAGAAATTCTCTCAAATGTTCTCACTGTGGAAAGCATGGCCATACAGTCAAGGATTGTTGGCATATCCAGGGTAGGAGTGTGAATTTCAAATATGCTAGATACCCTGCTAGGAAGAATGTGCTTGACAGAAATAAAAGAAAAAATTTCCATTATAATGCTAATGTGCAGAAAAGAAATTTAAAACATGTTGTGTCATGTCATTACCGTGGTAAGTCTGGACATCCCATGTCCAATTGCAAGTTGATGGGCTATGATACCAGTGTTGTTTGCAAAAGGTCAAGAACACCTGTTGAGGGTAATACAGGACCCAATGTTGCTTGGGTTCCTACTGGATCAAAATAACCCATTGTTTTGCAGGTGTGCCTTGGAAGCTATGAATAAAGGGGTTAATAATCCAAGGCACTCAAGAATGAAACCCTCAGGAGAGCACTATTCAGGTCAGCTCCGAAAACTTGCCTTAAATTCTGCTATCTGAAATTATTTGCTTTAGATGATTGCATATCATATTAATCTGTTTGTGCTTAATTAAAATCTTTTGAAAATTTGATTGACTTCGCATGATGTCATGCTGCTCATATAAAGTATGATGCATTGCATATCATCTAAATTGAAAAATCTAAAAAGGGATAAATCATTACATCTTCTAAAAGGAGTCAGTGCTTTTGCATATTTGTGTTGATCACATTTGAACCATTTTGAAAACTCCAAAAGGATGATTCAGTAGATTTAGGCAGGGGGAGTGTGTTGCCTCTGCACCATAATTGTGTCCATGCATTGTGCTTTAGAAGTGGTCACCGCATATGTATGCATAAAGTTAACTGCACTGGATTTATTTTGGAAAATTCAAAAACAAGTGATTTTCTGTGCATATAGACAGGGGGAGCAAAATGCCTTTGTGATTCCAAATATGTCTAGTCAACCGAAGCTCTCTAATTTAGATTGTCGTGTCTGGACATCAATGCATTTAGTTAGGGGGAGTTAATGCATTGCATACAGGTTGTCAAATGCATACACTTATGTCAGAATTCATTGCATATTATCCTTGAAGATCCTGAAGCATGCCTGACCACCTGATATCTTGCTTGGTGTCCATATCCTTCTTTATTGATTTTATTGACAAACCTTGATCATATCTGAAAACACTGGGCTTCAAAATCACTTATTCTTGCTGGATCTCTTCTATCAATCATTCATGAAGATTTCAATGGGGGCATGTCTCGATCATAAATCTGAAAACACTTAAATTAGGAATCTTCTATTATACGATTTTATGAATGTCTGAAATAACTCAGCTGGTTTAAGTTTAATGTATCCATTGAGTTTGTCTTTAAATCTCTTAAAAATATCTGAATCATGTTTTAATAAACTTTAACCAACTGTTTTATGCTGTGTCTTGTAAAAACTTCTGAAATCTGCACTATTGAATACATGGCTTTATTTGGTTAAAGTACATGAAATTAGTATTGATTTGAAGCAAATGAGCTTTCTGAAATGTCTAAAGGGTAAATAATTGTCAGAGCAATGACTTTGGTCACTGAGAAACCATGTCCAAAGGACTGTGTCATGAGATGCCATAGTTTACTCTGCTTAAGAATGATTGATAATCTGGCAGAGCAATGGCATGCACACTGAGGAATACATCTCACTCATCAAAGAAATGAGTTGAGGTATGTCATGAGGTATAAATGTTAACTCTGTTAATACAAAGCATGACTGTTAGTCACACTAAGTGCTTAGGGATATTGGCGTCTGATCAACGTATATCCTCTAGTTACAAGGTGTGCACTGAACTAGAGTGCTCGTGAAATTTGTAGCATGAAAATTTGTTGAACAAATTGCAATATTTGAATATTGATGCAAAAATCAAATTGCTATAACCCTAGACAAAATCACATGACTTCATAATTGCTTGATCTCAATACTAGTGAATGTAATTCCCAAAGAAGTCAATAAATTTGATTGTGTAAGAGAAAGGGAGGTTATTCAAGATATAAATATGAGGGCTTGGTTCATTTTTATTTAACCATGATTTTAGATATAAATACAGAATTTTATTGACAAACTTTGCATACATCATGTTTAAACCATGCTGATCAATAAAGTTCATTCATAAGCCCTTATAATGGAAGACTTTAAAAAATTATGTTTTGGATTTATGAGATTGGTATCTCCTTGAAAACCTTGTTGAATTCCTTGTGTTTGGAGCTTATTTGAAATTCTTTTCCTCACTGTCCTTGATTCATCATGACCAGAACTTATCCTTGATTGCCACTGTGGTCTCCTTCTCATCCATCTCGTAAGACTCCATTTATTCAGGGGGAGCTTCCTTGTCATATGAATCATGATTACATTCATATATTTAGGGGGAGATCTTGCATTTCTTGTTGCATCTGCATCTCTGCATTCATACCTCCCCATGGTTCATCTTGATAATAACAAGGGGGAGAAATTGGTTTGAGTCATACATATGGTTGTACTAATATTTTTTTTTCTGAAGTCAAAGGGGGAGATTATTGCCAAAGGGGGAGACTTTCATTCAATCATTGCATGCATGTTTCTTTTGCTCTCTCAAACTATCTTCTTTTTGATGAAGTCAAAGGGGGAGAATAGTTTGAGTCATCAGAATGACTCACAGTGTTGCCATCATCAAAAAGGGGGAGATTGTTGTGCCCCTGTGGTTTTGATGTGAGTCAAACACTGTGAGTCACCATGCGATGTTCAGTCATTCTGTCACATCATAAAGCATTCATATATATACATCTGTAAGATTTATGCATTTTCCTATCATACTATAAGTCATGGTTTAAGGTCTATGCATTTCCCTGTTTGTGGAAGTCCTGCACATTGCATCGGTTCAATATCTGCCATATGCATACACTGCATCAGTGCATTCATCAGTTGCATGCCATATAGTCGATGCTTGATTCACTGCATATGATGTCTATACACTGTTGCATGCTCATTGCATATGAGGTCCATGCATACCAACATGATTGTGATTGCTGTGCTTCACTGGCCTATCTTTGTTCAAGTCTATACACTCTGTGAAGTCCATGCAACAAAATGTCTAAGCACTAGGTCTGTGCATTGCATGAGGTTTCATGACAGAAGTCCATGCAACAAAAGGTCTAAGCACTAGGTTTGTGCATTGCATGCATTTATGGTCGATGCGTGCTCATTGTGCATGTGTGCAACATCTCTCAAGTCTATACATTCAAATGGCATGTCCATGCATATGCAAAGTTAGCGTCTCTGTGCATGCATCGTGTCTCAAAGTCAGTACAGCACTTCATGCTTCATCCGTCTCACTTAGCGTCTCACTTAGCGTCTCTGTGCATGCATCGTTTCTCAAGTCTGTACATTGTCAATGCATTCAAGTCTATACAACTCCTGGTGGCAAGTCTGTACAACGTCCTTCGCATGCACACAAAGTCTATGCATTGGTCAAGTCTACACATCACTTCATGCTTCACATACTCAAGACAAAGTCTGTACATTCCTTGTGCATGCATCGTTTCTCAAAGTCTGTACAGCCCGTGGTCGCAAGACCAAGTCTGTACATCGTCTTGTGCATGCATCGTTTCTCAAGCCTGTACATCGTCTTGTTGACGGCATGTGTGTGCATATCGCTGCTAAGTCTGTACGTTGGCCAAGTCTATACATCGCCACTTGTTCATGCATATGTGCAAGTCTATACATTCTTATCTTTACCTACGTTCACTGTTTTAGCACACACACGAAGTCAGTACAGCCTTTGCATTGCACATAAAGTCTATACATTGCCTTGCTGCATTGCACGCGTTCAAAGTCTATACATTGCTGTCGCATGCACTCAAAGTCCACACATGCACACACTTAGCTTGTTCATTGTGCATCCATGCTTAAACTCTAGGCACAGCAAGTCTATACATTATTTTCTCATGCACGTAAACGTCAAGTCTGTACATCGTTCTCGCGTGCACACTAAGCCTATACACTCCCTTGTGACATGTCTATACATCGGTCGTTTTATACATACATAAAGTCAGTACATAATGTTTTATCTCTGCTTGATCGACTGAAGTAACTCTGTCATTAAACTGGCAGATGCTTGGCACGTGATCCGAGGCTGGAAGGGCTGACAGGATGATGACACGTGGAGGAACCTTCTGGACGTGAAGGCGTGGGAATCACACGCCCAGTGTTGCTCCTACTGGTGCTGCTATAAAATGAAGACTTCTCCATCAGGAGAAGAAAATCGTGCTAAGAGATCGTGAGAGAAGCAGAAGAAGAGAGCAGCAGAGAGGCAGAGAGTAGCAGAAGAAGAAAAAGGAGAAGAAGAGAAAAGAAGAGACAGAGAGAGCCTACACGATCCAGTGTCAAGAAGAACGAGAAAAAAAGAAAGAGAAATAGAGAGAAGAAGAAAGAAGAGGAAGAAAGAAAGAGAAAGATAGAGAACTCGAGGAGAGAAATTGAAGCCTTCATTGAGGATTTGTGCGTCTGGCAATTGGATCAGATCCAAACCAGACTTGCTCCTGCGAGAGCTACATTTTGCATTTCATTTATAGCTTTCAGTCGCTGTGTTTTTATCATTTCTTGTTTTTCTTTTTATCTGATCACTTTGTTCTTCCGATTCTCTGGTTTGAGGTCGGGTTCCTCTTGTTGACTGAGGAGAAGGGAGACTTGGTGTCTCCGGTTGCAAGTGGCTGGGTGTCACTTGTGGGTTCCCTCTGGGTTTCAAAGGAAGGGAGACTTGGTGTCTCTGGTTGCAAGTGGCTGGTGTCGCTTGTGGGTTCCCTCTGGGTTTCAGAGGAAGAGAGACTTCGGTCTCTGGTTGCTAGTGACGGGCTGTCACTAGTGGTTTCCCTTCGGTCTGGAGGAAGAGAGGAGTGTGTTCCTCTGGTCAAGCTGTTAGGCATCGTCTATTTGCAGACTGAGTCTGCGGTTCTAGCATTTGCTAGTGGAAGCCTCACTCCGGTTTGGAGTGAGGGGTGGACGTAGGTCTGGAGGACCGAACCACCTAAAAAATCATCTGTGCAGTGGGTTGATTACTTTCCTTTGCTTCCGCTAGATGAATGTTTAGGCGCGCTATACATATTTGCTCATTGGTTCAAAAGAGTTTTTGATTAATTCTTCAGATTGTCTAATCTTGTCTAGTTAGCGTTCTAGATTTTTAATTGAGTGAAATTTTTAAGGGAGGGATTCATTCACCCCCCTCTGAATCCACCGCACCGAACCCATCAATTACCTGAAAAACATTGGAAAACACAGGGTGAGTGAACGCTCAGTAGGACTTAATATCTCATGCTCCAAGTTAGCTTTAAGTCAATTACAGTTTAACATGCTCATGTAGGTCATGTAAGATATAGAAATCGAGAACTATAATGACACGAGTGATAAAGCGATGATCAATTAAAACCATAAAAGTGAGTAAGCAAGATGCTAGATATATTCATGAAGAGTAAGGACAATGACAATCAAGAGAGTATAGCAAGATCTTAACAAGTACTTTCTCAAGCTAGGTCAAGGGCATTCATGAGGAAATATAACATTCATCTCTCTATGACGAACACTATCACGAGAGCTTCAATGTATCCATTATTATGAAGGATCTTCATGACAAGATAACGAGTACTGTCAATGGGACAATTCAAGAACATTTATGATGATCGATATAGAAGTATAACAAGTACTTCTACAAGCACTATATAGCATTTGCCAAGACACTAAGGGAATATCACGACGATATGATAACCCCTCCAATAAGGCAAATTCAAGATCTTTTTATGACGAACAATAAATTGTAGAAAGGTGTACTATGATGGCTATTACTCTCGATCATCACTATCACGAGAGCGTTTGCACATCTAGCACTACATAGGATTGGCCAATGCACTAAGGGGAAAATCACGATGATATGATCGCCCCTCATGAAAATAGCACTAGGTTGTATTTGGTCGCACACTTAGGAGTTCTCACGACTATATGATTGCCCCTAAATGCCAATAACCGAGTTGGTGAATGCTAGCACCCGATCATCGTATACCGATAACGTTTAGACTTTGCCTCGCCCAATGAGGGTCAGATCAGGACCCGTAGCATTTAAAATGTCATTTTAGTGGGACCCATAGCCCCTGACATTTAGTCTAGACTAATTCCATATTAATGGCCAAGAATTTTAATGATCAATCATGTAAGAACATTAAGATAGATTTCATGGAACATAGAGTTCAATGATAGAACTTGTAATAAATATGATATATCAATAAATCATATGAAAATCATGACATTCTGGAAATCTAGGTGATTAGGTACAACCGGCTCAGTCGGCCTTGAGGGAATCCAAGGTGGAGGTCCCAATGACTAACTTGCAAGTCCGAAGGAACGGAATGTCCAACGGAGGGCTCGTATGTCACCGAGAGTTGAGGTGTATAACGTGAACCAATCATGAAACAGAGACTCCATCTACGGACATGAGATGAGAGTGCCAAAAGACCCGAGATATGGGTCAAAATCGGAAGAAAACGGTGACAACATGAATGCGTTAATTATAGAATTCATGTCCATCAAATTCTATAATTAACTATAATTAAATAAATTGATATTAATTGACGTCTGTGAGTAGTGTCATTTATTAATTAGCATCCACTTGGAGGGACGTTAATTCAATGATTTTTAACTTAATTTATTTAACAAGAATTCCTGTCAATATCTATTTAATTGAATAATTTTAAAACATACATTCAAAGAGATATTAATTCATATAAAATAATTTAAAAAATAGAATATATGATAATTAGGAGAAAAATTCAAGGATTCCAAAAATATATTTTTTATAATTTTATGTGGCATAGTTTAGTAGATATGAATTTTTTATAATTTTATATATATATATAATAAGTATTTAGACGCCTTTTACACGACGGCGTCATATGAATTTGACGACATGTAGTTTGTCGTCATTTCAACAAAGTGTCAAACTTCAACCCTCCGGTTCTCGACGTACACATGTCGGAAGCACGCGTTCTATATATCGAAATGACGGGCTCGAAAAACTCTACCTAATCGGACGTTCAAAATAATTTTTTGTTGAGAGATGGGAGATCTTCAGATAGGGGGCACGAAAAATGATGTAACCACTCTCACTATCTCGGTCACCTCCCTAATAACACACCCATAAAATTTCATGGCCAAAGGATATTACGACGCCTACGAACAATACTATTAAGACAAAAACTCTATAACTAACTGTTAATGTTAAACCAAAACAACATAATATCACGTATGTGATGCTTAATATCGAGACATAACTAACGAGATCATGCTAGTTTTAATCGCTTAATAGTTTGACTTGGGAGATTGCCTACCTCGTCGATGCTTTCAACCGAGATAGAGGAAGAACAAGTAGCAGAGGAATAAAAAGAAAAGCCTCGCATCTTTTCTTCACTATAGCAATGATAATAGCAGCAGCATACCGCGACAGCCACAACACTTCAACGGCAAAAGGAGAGTGCTGCAGCGGCAGTAGCACAGCTTGCCACGCGAAGGAAGGAGGAGGGAGGAAGCCTTGCTCCTCCACGGCGGGTGCAACGGCAACACAGCGGCCGCACGAACAGGAGGAAGAGGCTTTGGCTCTTTCCTTCTCGTGAACACAACAGCAGCAGCACTTCAACAGCCGCAGCCCGAACGAGAGAAAGAAGAAGACGACGAGAAAGCCTTCAGCAGCAACACGCCGTAGCAACGTCCACGGCAGCCACTCAAAGGAAAGAAGAAGAGGTGTGCGACAGTAGCCTTCTTAACAGTTGCAGCGGCGGGAACTTGCCACCATGTGAAAGAAGAAGGAGAAGGGCAGCACGATATGTGAGGGGCATCGACGGCAGCAACGGCAAAATAGTAGGTTACAATGGCTCCGCCATCGTCCCTGGAGGTCCATTTTTATAAGGTTCCAGAGTCTTTCGAGTCCTAATAGAATTAGAATCCTTAACTTTCCATTGTAGAATCCTGTTAGGTGTCACATTTCCTAAGCTTTACTCCTTCCTACTATATATGTAACCTTTTCCTAAACCAATCCAAATACCTTCCTCCACAATCGATGGAACATTCTAGCATACGTAAGGCCCATGAAGGCTTCCTTAAAGCCCAATTGTTTTTAGAATGTCCATGCTCATTCATACATATATATATAAGTGTTTAGCCCATTTAGTTTGACATCACTGTTGGGTTCAGCCTTAAACTGTTATTAAGGCTCACTCATTATATATTTATATTAAGTTTTGACAAATTTATTTAGTAGTCTCCATATTCATAAGCTTTGTTTCCTATATCTTTATTTACCTTATTAATTCTCACCTTCCCTCTTATGCACGTTCTTTCCAAAATCGCAGTCGCCAACCTTATTTTAGTTTCAAAACCCTAACACCATGAGATCTTTGAACATATCTGGGCTTAACTCCTAATGCTAACGAGAAAAGGATTTCATATAATCTCGTGACCCCACAATAGTAGTTTTTATGTATATTCCTCAAACCCATTTCTTTAACATGTTGGGTGGGGTTATCACGTGCACATATGAGCTCCATTTCTTCATGTTAAAACCCATTTAACTATAAGAATTATATATATATATATATATATATATATATATATATATATATATATATGTATGTATTATATATATGGGCTTTAGGCTTTGGGCTTTGGGTTGTATTTAGTATACAATGGTCACTTGGGTGTTTAAATAGCAATATAAATCTATATACGTGAGTTTAGGGTATATGTAGCATGGGTTTTGGGTATAAGTGGGCTATACATATGGGTTTATATATGTGTTTACATATATACTTGAACATACACGTGGGTATATGAATTGGCCTTTGGTGTATACATGGGTGTGTTAGCCCATTTATAATATAAGATTTAACTAACTTATTTAATAGAACTATATATATATATATATTCTTTAAAGCCCATTAGTACATTTGAATTATAAACAAATTGTAGATCCATATACATATACATATATATGGACCTTACCCATTTATCTTCCTTATCTATTTCTATAATTGTTTCGGGTATCAGAGTCGGGTTGGATCCTTTTACTCCATTATTTATCTTATTTATTTTGGCTCTATTTATCGATATATATATATATATATATATTAACCATAATTATTTCATGACTATTATTTATAGTTATTTTCATTTATTTCATATTTAAATTTTCAGGATGCTACACACTCTCTATTTGTTCTCTCTCTCTCTCTATCCCTCTCTCTCTAAGCCTCTTCGTGTGTGCGTGTATGTGTGTGTGAGTTAGAGGGGTTCCAGGCACTGCGAGGAGAGATTCTCCCTTCAACTCTCTCTCTCTCTCTCTCTCTCTCTCTCTCTCTCGGGTAGGGGTGATCATGATTCGGTTTGAGACCATTTTTTTTCAAATTGAATCGAACTGAATTTACTCATTAAATCGAACCAAATTCGATTGGGTTCGATTTCAAATCAAATTTTTATATTTTATTATAATATATATAAACTTAATGACTTATACGTACATAAAATAAAAATAAAAACAAAAACATTTATATTTTATATATATTTTGTGTATATAATTAATTTTTAAAATATTTTAAAATATTTATAATATATAATATTAATAAAAATATATAAATAATAAATTCGGTTTATTCGGTTTGATTCGATTTCACATATTACGAAATCAAATCGAATCGAATTCGACTTCAAATCGAACCGAACGGTTCGATTTGATTTTTCGGTTTGAACCGAATAATGAACTGCCCTAGTGTGAGGTGGGTGGTTGCCAACGTCGAGAGGGAGGGGTTCGCACGCAATTCGCTCTCTCTCTCTCTCTCTCTCCTCGTAGGGGAGCTGCAAGCATTGGGAGGGAGGGGTTCCCCCTCCGGTTTCTCTCTCTCTCACTCTATGTGAGGTGGGAGTTACTAGTAGTGAGAGGGAGGGGTTCCCCTATGTGTCCCCTGTCTGTGTGTGTGTGTGGGGTGAGAATATTATGATCTTTTTTCTCTCCTAATTTGGTTAGACTATTGTTTGGTTAATCTAATCAGACCTTATCTCACATGAGAGATGACTTGAGTTTTTTCGTATAAGGGAGAAGATTTTGAGGACTTCTGATTAAATGGATCGCCTATAAGATAGCCTATAAGATTTTTTTTCTAATATTGAAATAGTTTAGGAACTTAAAATCAAAAATCTCAAAAAAGAATCCTTGTTGGATGAGGCGACCGAGCAGCAGCCGGGCGGGGATGGGAGGGGCGGCGGTGTTGCTGCGATTGTTGGCATCAAGAATACAAGCAGTTGGGTAGAAAAGAAAAGGGGCGAGGGAGGGAGGGGAGAGAGAGAGAGACAGTAGAGTACTATGGCGGCGACGGCGTGGTCCCTCTCCGCGGCAGCGCCACCACTCGCCTACCCGCCGGCGGCGGCGAGAGCCCTTGTTTGCACGGGACAGCAGGGGCGCCTCACCAGTTGCAGCTGCGTCGGTGGCGGGCGCGTGGCCATCTCGCTGCTTCGCCCATCGCCCGTCGGCCGCTGGGATCAGAGGAGGAGGTCGTGGAGCTGCGTGGTGTGTATGGCCCCCGAGGAGGA
Source organism: Amorphophallus konjac (assembly GCA_022559845.1). NCBI lineage: Eukaryota > Viridiplantae > Streptophyta > Magnoliopsida > Alismatales > Araceae > Amorphophallus > Amorphophallus konjac. Next base: position 150,865,707 of record CM040118.1, read on the forward strand.
GAAGATGACCCGCCGGTCCCCTCTCGACTTCCCAATCGTACGTCTCCCCCGTCTCTCTACGTCTGGTATTCCCTTCTCTTTTTTTTTGTTTGTACTGCTTGCTCCCTTTTGGGGGCCGTTTCTCCCCTCACACTTGCTTGCTTCTGCGCGTGTTTTCTCTGTTTCCGACTCGTGTTCTGCTTAATTCTGCCCCAGTGGGTCATTCCGTCTTGTAAAGGAGTTTCTTTCTTCCTCGAGGAAACGTAGTTTGGTCCATGTGCTGTAGCTTGGAGAGTCAGACTTGCCGGGGTGGGGTGGGGGGATTGGTACACATGTCTGAAGACCTCATGGGAAATGGTACCATGTATAGAAAATAGCCCCAATCTAACATTCTTTTATTAGTGACTGATGGGTGCGCTGGACTTGGAACGGATGAAAATATCATAAAGACGGGTATTTTCTCTTAGTTCTTGTGTGGATAGAACTATCAACCGAGATATTTTATGTACTAAATATGGTACCAAGTTTAATATGTCAGCTTCCCTTCTGGAAAAAGGGATTTATGTTTCAGTGGGCAGTGGTTATAACACTTTCTTCTGGAGAGGTCGGTGGTGTTGGGAGGTTTATTTGAAGGACACTTTTCCTGGAATTTACAATATTACTTCGGATAGCTGGAGTTCTGTTAGTCAAAATTTCCTTAGGACAATGCAACTACAACTTGGTTCATTCAACTACGAAGGGACCTCAAGGCGGATGAGGAGGCGGAGTACACACCCTCCCGCAGCCCATTGTTCTTAATCAGCGCAAGCCCGACCTTTTCCTGTGGGGGAAGAATGGGACAGTTTTCTGCCAAAGCTTTTTGTCAATCTTTGGAGAATACTACTCCGACCAACCCTCCACTGAGTGCAGTTTGGAAGGTGAAGTCACCATTTAAAGTCAGGGCTTTCTTGTGGTTCTTGTTTCAAAGCCGCGTTGTCGCAAAATTGTGCTCAAAGAAATGGAAACAAGGCTGAGAGACCACCTGCTCCTTTTGCGGGTTTCTAGATGAGAGTGTGGATCATTTAATGATTTCCCGTCTTTTGAGCTTAGTTGTTCGGTGAACAATTGGGCAGATACTGTGATTTCAAGCCTTAGGTCTGCATCTCAAATGTGAACTACTTTAAACAGAAGACAGGACCCCATACATCTAAATTCCAGTCTCATTTTTACAAGATAATTCCTGCAGCAGTGTGATGGAGTATATGGAAGAGAGGAATGATAACATATTCCATGGCAGCAAAGTCTATGTGGAAAACATCTGTTCTAGAATCATCGTATTCATATGTAGCTGGAGTTGATGTATAATTAAGGCACCTGCGGACTGTCTGAAGCTGGATCTGCATTGTTTTAAAGGGAGTTAGTTTTTTTGTTTTTCAGAGGATGAGGGTCCTCATCTCACCTCTTCTGATCGTACTGCCTGTCTTATTAATAAAATTGGTAGTGCAATATATCTTTTTTGAAGAAAAAAATGATACCAAATTTAATTTGGCCTCCGGTACCTGGTAAAACTATACTGAGATTGGATAACTGGGCTGCAAGTTAGGGTTGGGTCAGTCTGAATACCTATGTAGTCTGAGGCGTGAGGTGAGCGAGGCGACCAGGGGGTCGCCTCACGCCTCAAAGGCCTAGGCGATGGCCGAGGCGTTTGAGGCGAGATATTATTAAAAAATTAAAATTAAAATTTTATGTCAAAATATCACAAAAATATATTTTTACTATCGTCGGAGATCAGAGAGAGTGAGAGAGTGGAGAGACAGAGAGTGAGAGATCGGAGAGAGTGAGAGTCTGAGAGAGTGGAGAGACAGAGAGTGAGAGATCGGAGAGACACGGCGGGAAGGAGTTACCGGATCGGAGAGATCGGAGAGACAGAGAGTGGATGCAGCTCGCCGGACGCCGCACACCGCACGCTGGACGCCGGACGCAGCTCGCCGCTTCCGCTCGTGGAGAGACAGAGAGTGGACGGATGCCGCAGTCTGCTCGCCGGACGCCGTAGTCCGCTCGCCGCTGCCGCTCGTGGAGAGATAGAGAGTGCACGGATGCCGCTCGCCGGATGCCGCTCACCGCTCGCCGGAGGACGCCACTCGCCGCTACCGCTCAGCTGCCGCCGTTGGAGGGGGAACGAGGGAACGCGGTTGAAGACGGTGCAAAACCCTCGCGGGTTTAAAAGATCCGCGACGGCATTGTTAACGGGTATTAGGACCCGATATGCGGATCCGAGCCTCCGAGCGGGCGGGCGGGCGAGCGGCCGAAGCACGCCGAGGCAGGCGAATCGCGCCGAGGCGGGCCAGGCGCGTGAGGCGGGCACGAGGCGTTCGCCTCGGCGAGCCGCGACTACGCGAGGCGACGTGTCGTCGCCTCGCCCCGCCTCACAGCCTAGGCGAGTGCCTAGGCGGGCTTTCGACTACACAACTGAATACTGAACAAGCCAACCCAATGGTTGGGTTGGGCTGAACCTGTTCAAACTTTTCTTGGTTTGGGTTAGGCTCATAATTCTTAAGGAGTCCAAGGCAACCAAGGCAGTGGCCTATTGCCTTACTGCGTAGGCAGCAAGGTAAGGTACCTAGGTGAAGGCTAGTTGATATAACGAAGTACATTTCCAGGGAACTGTTACTCAACATTTTCTACCATATAAATCTAACTTTAGTTAATGAAGAAAAGTGATATTCACAAATATTTAGCATATACCTATATTGCAAAATAAAGATAGAACCAATGTCAAATATCAACAAATTAATAAGGAAAAAAACCTATGAGATTTTGGAAATTTGTTCAACCAACATGAAAGGTCCAACATGCTATAGATAGGAAGGAAACATAATTGTAAGACATTTCTAAGCAAACAGTAAGCGCACCAACATAATAATATCATAATTTTCCACTCCTCAATTGTCAAACGTTGTCACAAAATCATACTTGTTACATAAATGCAAAACAAAAAATGTAATTCTAAAATCTTAATCCCCAAACCTGTCTCTTCATCAAGAGAAGCCCTACAACTCGATCCTTACAATCTCTTTTTCTCTTGTCAATGTTACTGTTCAATGGGCTTCAAACATTGTCACTAAATTTTTACCCAAAGAACACCCTAATACAAGGTGGATGATGCACATGCCAAGGCAGGTCGTGTGGGCCCAAGGTGACCTAAGCAAGCAACTTAGTGGGCTGCTCACCTAGGCACTATGTCACCTCACGGACACCATCTAGTGCCATGTTGTGTAGAGCTGTAGATGATGCCTGAAGGGGTCACCTAGGCTATCCCTTAAAATTAGTGGTTGGGCTTGGCGGAGAGAAGGGAGGATTTCAAACCCAAGCTTGGTTTTGGTTGGGTGGTCAGACAGCATGGCTCAACACAAGCCAATGTTAGTCAATGTAAAAGATGATTTAGGTTGTTAGAAATTAGAATGTGATTCATTTGCTTTTATATCTTTGAGCAAGAAGTTAGATTGGAATATGCTTGCTTAGTTGTTGTCAATTAATCATGTATTTTGGATTGCATTTTTTTTGTAGTTATTTTATCAAGGCAGATTGCTAGCTCCATTTATCTCTTTGAACATTTAATTTTTGATAGTGAGAAAGAGGAACTGAGAATGTGGGTTGTGAAGGTTATAACTTGACACGGTGAACCTAACCCGACATAGTGTGACTGAACTTGTTGAAGGTCAGATTACATGGTTTGTGTTGGTTGAGACAATATTGAATGGCTTGGATTAGGGTTAGGAGGGTTGCGTTGAGAGTTGGATCAGGTTGGACTAGGGTTGAGCGTCTGTTGGTGAGTTGGTTTAGGTTTGATCTGACCCCAACCTAACCTGTACTTAGGTGCAGCCCTATTAGATAAGACAGTTGACAATTGATGGTATTATGAACTTCCGGTTGTTTGGCAGGTGAAATCAATTGAATGCTTTTCAATTACAACAAAACAATAGATTTTTGAATACATAGGTCATTTAAGATGAACAAAGATGGCCCAGTGTTGGAGAAGGCTGATGTCATTAGGTTAGGAGAGGCATTCAATGGCCCATTTTTATATGAATTAATTGCTTGCTGTTGAGTTGACTATAAACAGGAAGGGCAGTCCAGTGACATGAGACTCCCAACAGTGTGGGACCTGGGCAGGGTCAATTGAATGCAACCTTTGGGTTGCTGCTGACTTGAATTTGTTAATGCCAAATGAAATTGTTACAGTGATTGGTAGAGATGGTTGAAGAGGGTGTGTGTTCTTTCCCTAGAAGTGTCTTAAAGGTGATAAAATTGGAGGTAGTCTTTATGTTTTGGGATATGGAGGAGAGGATCCTGCTATTTTTTGAAAGTGGATGGTATCACTGTATATATTAAATGAAAAGGAAAGAGGGATCTACAATTGTATGTTGTTAGCTCTCAAAACATCCTGTACAGCCCTATACATGAAATGGGTCACCAAGAAGATGTGACACCCTCTAGCCCCCCAACAATGGCAAAAGAAAAGAGTTATGTAAGATAGTTTTACAAATAAGAATAGCCCACTCCCTCACCCTATCCCCAACAAAATCCCCAACTCTCTCTGGTGTAGTTGCCCCCTTTCTGAAGATCCTCTTGTTCCTCTCCCCCCAAATGGCCCAGAGGGTAGCATGGAGGATGAGCCACCAAATCCGCCCATCTCCCAAAAGTGGCCATTGTCTTAGTAGTCAAGGCGGGCGTCTAGGCGTCCAAGCGCGGTTGAAGGGGCGAGGCGTCTGCCCGCCTTCAATTGAGCTGAAAAGGCGAACCGGGCGGTCGCCTAGGCGGGCTGGGCACCAAGGCGGCCGCTCGGTCGCTTGACCCGCAACCCATCACCCGTTAACCCCCCCCGATCCGAGTCTGACCCATTGCTTTTAAATGGCGGGTCCATTGTTTTTAACCCCCCCGATGGTCAACCACCCATTTGACCCCCCCTTCCCCTTCGTCTCCCCCGTCGATCCTCCTTCTCTCCCACTCCCAACCCTAGGTGCCGACGTGCCACCGTGGTCTCCCTCCTTCGTCGTCGCCTCAACCATCACCTCCTCCGCCGGTGGATCACCATCTCCTCCGACGCCATCGCCCCCGTCTTGTGCTGTCGTCGTCTCGTTCGACGCCATCTTCCTCCGTCGTCGTCGTCTCGTTCTACGCCATCGCCGCCGTATCGTCGGATGCCATCCCCTCGTCAGTCACCTCCTCCGCGGCTGCGACGTCCACCGCAGGCACCGGAGGAGCTATCATCTCCGGTAAGTCCCACACCACAGTCCTCTCTCTCTCTCCCCTCCCCCCACGACCCCCTCTCTCTGCCTCCCCCACACCACAGTCTCTCATCTCTCTCTCCCCCCCATGGCCCCTCTCTCTGTCTCCCGACTCTCCCACACCACAGTCCCTCCTCTCTCTCTCTCGGTCTCTCCCCCACGGCCCCTCCCTCTGTCTCTCGACTCTCCCCCATACCAGTCCCTCCTCTCTCTCTCTCTCCCCCCCGGCTCCTCTCAGCCCTCCGCAAGGTCCCTCCTCTCTCTGTCTCCCCCACAGTCATTCCCCTCCCCCTCTCCCCCCCACGTCCCCTCTCAGTCCTCACTCCTCTATCTCTTTCTCTCTATCTTCCGAGTCCCCGACTCTCCCCCACAGACCCCACGGCCCCTCTCAGTCCCTGTCTCTCTCTCTCTCTCCCTCACACCACAGTCCCTCCTCTCTCTCTCTCTCCCCCCCTACAGTCCCTCCTCTCTCTCCCTCTCTATCTCTCCCCCCAACACACCTCTCTTTCTCCCCCACACGGGCCACACCACAATCCCTCTTCTCTCTCTCTCTCTCTCCCCCCCGGCCCCTCTCAGCCCTCCGCAAGGTACCCCTCTCTCTGTCTCCCCACAGTCCCCCGCGAGGTCCCCCCGCTCTCTGTTTTCATAGTCTCCCCACAGTCGCCCATCGTCTCCTTACAGTCCCCAGTCCCAATCGCCCAGTCTCCCCAGTCCCCACTCTCTCTCTCTCTCTCTGTCTGAGCCCACAATCCTTCCTTTCTCTTTTTCTCCCCCACGGCCCCTCTCAGTCCCCAGTCCCAGTTGTCCCACACTCCCCATAGTCCCTAGTCCCAGTCGCCTATAGTCTCCCCAGTCACACAAGTTTTCATTATCAAGTTTTTTACTTTTAAGATTAAAATTTTAAGAAATTGAATTTGTATTATTTTTCATTATTAGTTATTGTCTTGCGTGTAGATAATGACAGAGAATAGTTCCACGGTTGAGACCGAGCTAAAAAGAAAGCAAATTCAAAAGACCCAGGATGGAAGTATGCATATTGGCTTGATGTAAATGATAAGAACAAGGTCAAGTGTGATCTTTGTGGCTTGATTACTAATGGGGACATCAAAAGACAAAAGGAACATTTGATTGGTGGTTTTGGGGATGTGAAAAAATACCCAAACACTAATAGACAAAATGTTGAAGAGATGCTCAATTGGATAACAAAAACAAAAAAAGAAAGTCAAATGAGAGTCTTCCGACTGATGGAGATTCTAATGATGAATGTGAAGTGAAGGGACATGTGGAAAAGTCCCGGTAAGGTTCTTCAACATTGGACTCTTCTGTAAAGAGTTCAGGGATGAGCAAACAACCTAAAGCTCAATTCAAGGGCCAATTGATGCCTTTGCAAGAATGAGTATAGAAGACTTTGTTGATGCTAGAAGAAGTGGGAAGAAAATTTAAACCACGTTGAAAAATAGATGGAATAAAGAAAACAAAAGGATGGTTGATGAGTATGTTACCACTTTGTTCTATGAAGGTGGCATTCCATTCAATGTAGTCCGCCTAAAATGCTTTGAACATGCAGTGGAGGCTTAGGACGGTTTGGACCAGGATATAAGCCCCCAAACTATCACATATTGAGAGTGTCCCTTTTGAAGGACATGGTGGAGAAGACAAAATTGATGTATGAGGAATATCAAAAGCATTGGAAGACATGGTTGTACAATAATGTGTGATGGTTGGACTGATAAAAGACAAAGAAAGTTAATCAACTTTCTAGTCAATTGTTCGCAGGGGACTTTTTTTGTTGAGTCAGTTAATGTTTCTGATAAGAAGAAAGACCCATGGTTGTTATATGAGTTGCTTGATAAAATGGTAGAAAGAATTGGAGAAGAAAATGTGGTGTAAATTGTAACTGATAATGCATCATATAATGTAGCAGCTGGTCACTTGTTGATGGATAAAAGAAAAATATTATTCTGGACACCTTAGGTTGGACATTGTTTGGATCTCATGTTAGAAGATATTGGTAAGTTAAAGGGTTACAAAGGTGTAATTACAAAAGCTAAGAAGTTGACAGCTTATATTTACACTCACACTCGCCTTCTTGAACACATGAGAAAGGAAACCAAGGGTAGAGAATTGGTGAGATGTGGTGTGACTAGATTTGCCACAACATTTCTTACACTAAAAAGGTTGAATGATGATGTAATAAAAATGGCTCTTCGGAGACTATTTAGCTTTGAAGTTTGGTATAAGAGTGTATGGTCATCAACAAATGCAGGGAAGAATGCCCTAAGTATTATCTTTCAGGTGAGATTTTGGCATGGTATTGAAGATGTTTTGAGTGCCTCTCAACCAATCTTTCAAGTGTTAAGATTGGTTGATGGAGATGAAAAACCTGCAATGCCTTATATATACGCTGCCATGGAGTATGCAAAAGAGCAAATTGTTCAAAATTTTGACTCCAAGGTAAATTTACCATGCTTTAATTTGCATAATTCATATACGATTATACATGAATTAAAATTTTACCATTCTTTAAACTCCATCATTCATATGCAGGAAGTAAAATTTCAGCCAATTCTGAAGATAGTTGATAAGAGATGGCAAGATCAAATGCACCGTCCTTTACATTTGGCGGGGTTTTTCTTAAATCCCAGTTTATACTTCAAGGCTAGAGAGAAAGATGTTGCTTCATGTGGGAAGTTTGAGAGTGGATTTTTTACATGTCTTAAAAGAATGGTGTCAGATTTGGACCTTCAAGATAAGATAGGTGATCAAGTTACAATTTTTGAATTTTTTGTAGTTTTTCTGTAATTTTTTCATATATTTTATTCTTGTTTTATATATTAGGAGATATATATTTTAGATTTTTTAATTAGTGGCCGAAGTGTCGCCTAGGCGATGCCTAAATGGGCGCCTTGTCGTCTAAGCGCTTAGGGATCCCGTGAACGCCTTGGTTCGCCTTGTCGCCTTGACAACTGTGCCACTTCCCCAGAAGTTGCTGAACCGACTGTGTAGGCAGCATGGCACACTGGATCTTGCTCAATACAGTCACACTTCTTTGGAAAAGTGACAGCCGATGAAGAGGTGGTCAATTTTCTCCTCCTCCTCACATAGGCAGCAAAGTGTTTGTACATTCCCCCAAAAGGTGACAAGTCTGTCACAAATTGGAAGCTTTCCATGAGAGATCCTCCGCAGCAGTACCTTCACTTTAAGAGGGCTCCTAGGTTGCCAATTTTTCCTCTCCAAAGGATATTTCAGACCATTGTTGTCAATCACAATAGGAAGAGAGGGTGTTGTAACATAGGGCAACGTAGGGCATCGTGTATTCCTTTGATGGTTGATCTCCTATTCCCCTACTGTTTTGCTGCAGCTCCCTTCACACTTCTTTTATCTGTGTGCATGGTGTTGCAAGTCATTGGAAGATAGTTTTTAAGTTTTCTATAATGAGGGTATTTTTGTCAAGGTACTTTGAAAAGTACTTGGGTCACCATGTCCACTGTGTTCGCAAACTATTTTCACTTCCAAGACAAGAAATACTTCATTGACTGAAGGTACATCTGAGATAAGTACTTAACAAAGCCTTTCCAAGTGGTCCCATAGATCCTTGGTTGGTTGGATCTTGTGCCTTGGTTGGTTGGTCACAGCACTTGCCTCAGGAAGTAGCACTTCTTTGTTCAAAATTGGCTTAGGGCTCTCGAGTGGTGAAGGGTGAATTGTGTTTGCCTTGTCCTCCCTAGGGTTTTGTGTGCCAACTAGGGTTATTGTTGACATTCCCTGGGGAGAGAAGTAGCAATTTCTATATCTTGGTCCAGCTAGCAACAATTATCACTTCATTGTTCTGATTAAGAACAAAAAATGGTGGGCCTCTTTTTTTTCAAGGTAAGACATCTTGTATTATGTTGGCATGGTGAGGATGAGATGGTTCCGCCACTTTAATGATGTGCTTTATTATGTTTCTGCCTATATGCTTTCTGCAGCATTCCATTTAAAATTGAATGGGCTATTCTTTTGAATGGGGAATAGGACATATGCAATACAGCTGATTTTTGGTTGTCTCACTATGATTGATGCTTTCCCCGACGCAACACACTTCTCTAATGGGATTATATATTGCTTCTTTAATGCATTTTATTGAACTGAACTGCTGATCGAAACTTGACTTTGTGGGTGAAGGTCCAGATTGGGGACGGAATCTCATGAATACCTGGTATAGGACTAAACAGCTTTTGTCAACTGCTCTTTTGCAACCTGGGTAGAGTTTGTAGGCTAGGAGTAAAATGCCAACATGGAAACACATTGAATGGGTGATGACATTGATGAGAACACTGCTGTAGACTGTGTCAGAGCCCTCAATGTGATAGAAGAGTGAAGAAAGAGATTGAGCCTCCTGTCCAAACTATACATCTGAAGAAGGAACTCGAGGACAAGCAGACATGGTTTGCAGTACTGCCCAGTATGTACTGGTACCGGGCGGTATGTCTCGGTACCGGACCCAAATGGTCCGGTTCCGCCCCTTTGCTACCGGTACCGGCCGGTACGTACGTACGTCGAGAGAGAGAGAGAGAGAGAGAGAGAGAGGTTGTGAGAGGAGTACCGCCGATGGCGCCGTTTGCCGATGGCCGCCGTCGCCGATCGCTGCTGGCGGAGCCGCCGTCCGCCGAGCAGAGGGCACCGGGCGGGAGGGGACTGGGAAGGGAAAGGGGGTCGGGGGTGTCGGGTCGGGGGATGGGGTTTTAAAACTTTTAATAACCGGATCCGGAAAGCCGGATCCGGTTATGGATTGTGAATGGGTCCGCGGGTGGGTAAATGGGGGTTTCGAAGGGGTTATTCACTTAAAAAAACCGAAGGGGTTATTGGGGATCTGCCCGATACCATACCGGTACCGGGCGGTATGTACTGGTACCAGTACCCGCCCTTACCAGTACCGGTATTGCAAACCTTTCAAGCAGACCCCTTGCTCCCCTTGATGAAAACCTAGAGATAAGTGTTTTTTAGGTGGTGTTTGGTGTGTTGTAATAAAATGACGGATATCTATCTGTTTAAAATTGCATATTTTAAAGGGTTTCTGCATATATATGCCTGTTAAAAGTAAACTTGCATAAAAATTCATGCTATATTTGTATTTACATGTATACCCTTTCTATATGAATTGAATGTCACATATGCTCTGTGAGTAAGCTTCTGTCTAGATATTCATGGAATATTCCTTTCTTCATCTGGCTTTAAGAGATGTTCATGGTTTGTTAATAAGGCAAGGGCATATGAATCACTTTAGTCACAAATGGATGGCAAACGTGCAAATGTGAATTGGAGATGGATTCTTATGTAATTTTGTTTTTAACGGGTGTATTATGCAAAAAACTCCCCTATTTTAGACTCTGTGTTTTGGACTAAAAACTGAAACCAGAGTAAAAGGTGTGGCAGGAAATAATGCATTTTAAAACATGCATTCACAACACAGCAAACATCGGGAAGACATTGTAAAATGGCATTTTATTATTATTTTTTATCATTTTGCAGCACATCTGCCTTCTGAAAAGGGTGACTAGGAGTCGTGTGGCCCTTTCCATTGCCTCTATAGAAGAGATTGGCTGTTTGACTGCCTATTTAATATGTTCCGAATTTGGAGCGTGTTCTCTCTGAAGCTTTTTTCTTTTTTCTCCTTTTTTAATTTTTACGGAATATTTTTTCTTTCCTTTAGTCTTTAGTTGGGTGCTGTATGTCTTGTCATTGAATTGGGCCATCAATCCCAACTTGAATCTGTAATTAATATAGAGGTATGGATTGGTTTGTGGATACACAGCATGGGACTAAACGGCCTTTTCCGACAGTATTCATGCTTGGCCAGCCATTGTAGCTTTTTCTTCTTGTGGCATAGAGGGCGGACCTAGGAGCAAGGTTGCCTCTTGTGTGACCTGGAGGTCATGAGTTCGAATCAGGAAACAGACTCTTGATTTTTTGGGGTAAGACTGCGTACATCGTCCCTCCCCAGACCCCACGCTGGCGGGAGCCTCGTGCACTGGGTACACCCTTTTTTATTATAGAGACAAGGCTTTGCCCATGTGGTCCATAATCTCCGAAAAGCCCACATCATAGTGATGTATTATTCTCTTACTCGGAAAATAGGCATCTGAATGAGATACAATCTTTCTCAATTTCAGTGTTTTGGGGGTGTGGGATCCAGAATGTAAAAAAAGCTTGAGGCCATGGCAATTGGCATGGAAGGGACTGTAGAGTACTACTTTATCTAGCAATCCCTGTTTGTGTTTCTGTTCCAAATCCATGTTGGCTCCAATTCCATTCCATGGTTTAAATAAAGTATTCTTATTGAGACAAGGTGTAGGATGGCAGTAGCAGTTTTCTTTCGTTGCCATCATCTTATGCAGTAGAAGGGAACCGTTTAAGTTACTCTGCTTTTGCGATGCGTTTGACAGGGTAGAGGAGATTTGCTTTATTCTGCTCTCATCGCCGTGTCTTTTATTCGTTGTAGGAGTGGGAACGACCCAAACCTGGCAGAAGACCTGATATATTCCCTAAATTCAGCCCAATGAAAACACCGCTGCCCCCTCCCCTTCCAGCAGATCCTCCAGAGGAAGATGAAGACGAGGAGGAAAAAAAGGAAGAGGAAGAGGATCCGGAAAAGAAGGAAGAAGAAGAAGATGACCCCAACAAGCCGCAGTCCACGATGCAGCAGGGAGTGTGATTGTGGAGCTGTTGAAATATTTCTTGTGATGGCCACTTTGATAGTAAGAGGGTACTTTTTTTTTGTTTTGTTTTGTTTCTCATGTCGATTCGATTGTGTACACTCAATGACAGCTCACTGGTCAAGTTCTGAGGTTTTGTTAGGTAGGCTCGGAAGGGAGATTTGTCGGGTCTTCCATATGATGGTGTGGAGGATCTTTATGGAGATGCACGGAGTTAAGCAACATTTCGTTGTTTTCTTTTCCTCGTTTGTTGAGATGTTAGGAAGTGTAAGTGATACGTTGTTGTTTTCATTTCCTCATTTTAGACCCGTGTGGCCTGCGGCCCCGGGATTATGAGACCCACCCAATCGACACCTCGCAGTGTGGGGTTGGGCTCTCGGTGCAGACTGATGCCCCCGTTTTATCTAAGGGTAAATCTTAATACCCGTCTCAGACGGTTACCCATCCTGGACGGGATTAGTCACACGGGGGTGGTGCACCCACCCCGATGGGCACCAGGCATGACTCTTTATATAAACCGCTACCTAGTGAGACGTAGTAAATCACATTTTGAGCCTTGCGTACGTGGAGGGCTTCGCAGCTGAGACATCATCTCCGGTGTGCATGGTTTTTGTTTTGCATGTGTTGTCTGGTTTGCAGTGAAGAAATCTGACAATGTTTTGGTTGCAGTAGTGCAGGCAGAATAGGTGATGGCCACGGTGGTGGTTGACCACAGGGTGCCGACCCAAAAGCCCCGAGCGCAAACTGTGGTTTCAGGGTAGCCAAAGCTCTGTAATCTGCATTTTTTTAGTTGAATTTACTGGGACAATTTTTTCTCAAAATACAGTGCTTTTGCCCATGACGAGGCTCCCGAGTTCTCGCGGGAAACTATACCCTCATTCTTGACATGTCCGTTTCTCTCCTTTTTTTTGTAGTTTTCTTTAATCGGGTGTTTGGATATTTTTTTTTTCAGTGTTTTCTCTTCTAAAATAAAAAATAGGGAGATATTGAGATATTATAGGTGTTTGGTAACACCTTTCCAAATTTGTTGGATGGAGTCTGTCCCTTAACTTCCCTCCAAAGCAAAACAGCCCACTGGCTAATTTTTTTGAGAGAGAAGCTCACTCGTCTTCCTCGCACGTTCTCGCCTCTTGGTCTCGACTTCTTTGTGCGGAACCCGCCCCTCTTTCGTTTGTGACAGCACCCGTGTCAGCCCTCTTCCCCTCTGCCGCTCGCGAGACCCTCTTCCGATGGCTTGTGGTTGGAATGGTGTTTGTGTTGGCGTCCTGGCGACGGTAATGACACCTTCGTTCGACGGTGATACCAGATCAAGATCTTCAACAGTTGGGTTGCTTCGATCGAGGTCGTCTCCCAGTAGGCCGTCAACTGCTTCCTTAAGGAGAAGCTTCTACCAATGGTCGATGCGAATGTGGGCGGCATCGGTGCCATGGCCGTCGAACCCAAGAAGACGAAGGCCGTCCTCAGGACGTCCCTCTACTCTGGGTACTTCAAGAAGATTAGGGACATGTAGGGGCAGCACTCGGCAGCGGGGGGAGTGGTCGTCAACGTGCACAGCCGACCCATATGGGGAAGTAGTGGACGGGCAAGATGGGCCATGACGAGAAGGTGTGGGTGGAGATGTACCTGCTCAACCGCATCAACATCTTAGTGACGAGCGTCTGGTCCACCTTTGACTACGTAGTAGAGGGCCTCGTCAGCATGAAGTCGTGGATCCTCGTCATGGTGCAGAAGAGAAAGATCTCGGATCCCGCCTACTTTTAGGACATATCCATGCAGCCCTACCTCCACAAGCCATCGTGGTACGTCTTCTGGGAGAAGAACAGGGACAGCACCATGTTCCTCCCTTTTGCTACTCAATTTCTGGACATGGGCAGCGGCCTTAAAGCTTTTCAACTGGACTAATGAATTGTTGCTCATTGTCATCTTGGTGTGGTCTATCTTATTGAAATTCTTTTGTATTAGCTTAATGAAAGCCATAGAACATAGGCCATTCTCCCCTGAGAATGTAAGAAAGGGAGGAGAGGAGGAAGATAGAAAAATCAAAGAATACATCAAATTTGTCTCACTGTATGGGTTGTGTAGCGGCAGGAAAATGATTCTTAGGTCACGTATTACCTTCTCTATTTATTTGTTGGGGAAATCGTCTCGCGTCCGTGGATGCCTACACACACCAAGAAACTAGAAGGGCGTCAGAAGGAGTCCCGGGTATTACCGTAGGGGACAACCCTCCGATGCTTAAGTCAGCAATAGATTATTGAGCAATAGAGAGGAGCAAGGTGAGAGAGAAGTAGGGGCCGTAGTCGTCGATCTAGGAGGCGTGTAGATCCTCTGCACGCGTGCTCGCCGCTCCCAGTGGGCTCTCGGAGAGTGCTCGCTGGGTGATAAGGCCGCGCAGGAGGGAGAAGCTCTCTGGATATGCCGGACGTTCCTCTCGTCGTGGTCGCTAGTCGAGTTACTCTCTTCTCAGTAGGAAGCTCTGGGGCAGGAATATGCTCTTGCATAGTAGCGTAGGATTTTTTAGTAGAAGAATCTACCGTGCTTTTCTCTACTGTCGATGTACCTTTTATATGGGTTGTCCTGGAGCGAGGGCCTCATCCCTCGATAGGGAAGGGTCTGTTTAGTTGGAGTAACGTTCCCCGCTATGTTGGCGGGAGTTGCCCGTTGGAGGGAGATAGCCCCGGCGTCGACCGGTCCCTGGGCGAGTCTTACGGCACTCATGGCGCGTGCTCGCCCGTTACGGGGTCAAGGCCGGCGTCGTGGGGGCAACGGTCGGTCGTCGGAGTGTCCTCCGACGAGAACTGCGCTTGGGCCGGCCTCATCGGCGTCGTGGAATCCGATGCCTTGTTGGGCCGGTCATCTTCTTATTGGGCCGAACATGTGTGTCCGTTCCTTGCTTGGGCCTAACGCGTCCAAACCTCAATGGGCCGTGCGTGCGTGGGCCGTTCCTGGGTCAAACAGATTTACCCTCCTCACTTCCCCCCTACTCTTAGTTGCCAAGCACTCGCAGAGGACTGAGAGTAGCCCAAGAGAGGGTTCTTCTAGAGGGGGTGATCCAAAGATGATTTCATCGTACGGCGGGAGTTGGTAGCTTTGAGGGCTGCTTGGCGCGCAAAGTGCCTCTGGCGGTGGCAGAAGCCACGCTGGCAATGATGACGCTAGGTCTTGTCCTGTTCTGGGGATGTGGACTCAGAACGGTCGCCTAGCTTTGGTAGTCGTACCGCCGCAACAGTCGACGTCCCTTCACCTGACCCTCAGGGGGTACAACCGTCGAATTGTTGTGGGCGATTTATAAGGAGCGTTGAGGGGGCCCTCGCAAGCCACACCCACATCCCGCTGGTCGTCGCACTCTATCGTAGGCGTCTTCCTCGCCTTTGCCTGGTGAGGATCATCTTTTCTCTGTTCTTCTTTTCTTCGGTAGCGATGCGTCCGCGTAGGAGAGCTCTCACTGTCGAATCTTCCTCTTCGGAGGATACGCCTCAAGGCCGGGGCGGTGTGACGAGCACTTCAGGTGCGGGCACTAGCCGGCCCGATTCCCAACCCCTAGTGGCTTATAGGGTATTCCATGGCTTGTGGGAGACCTTCCAGATCCCCCCTCGAGTACGACATTGTCTTCCCCGCCGCGGGAGACGACATAACGAGTCATCCTTCTGGCGGGATCATGATCCCGGTGGCCTCCTTCCAGGCGGGTCTTCGTATTCCGGTCCACCCTTTCATTGGAGCGGTCCTTCACCATTACGGGCGGAACCCTGGGAGAATAACCCCCAATTCGTACAGTATCCTCTGCGGGTTTGTCTATGCTTGTCGTAGAGCGTCGGTGGCGCCGAGTGTCGACTTGTTCCGGCAATTCTTTCTCCTTCAGAGTTACCCGTCCGACACTTATTTTGCCTACTTCAAGGCCCGTACCCGTGACCATTTTATCTCTGTCTCCCGTACCGCGTCCAACCGCAAGGGGTGGGCAGAGCGGTATGTTTACTTGATCAAGTCGAAGGACTGGGAGAGAGCCTCTGATGGCTGGATGTGGGGTGGCTTTCCTCGCCCTTGGCGCGATTCGAAGCCTTCTCTGAACGCCGAGGGTCGCCGAGATCTGAAGGTAGTTTCTCGGTATCCCCTCGTCGATGTAGACCACGTCTTGACCCCGGCGCTGCTTCGAGAGCTGGAGTTGTGTCCTCTGTTGCCGCAGGGTACTGGTCTTGTCCCCCGTAGGGATGTGGTAGTGGTGACTGATGCTCGACTAACCTCATCTTTGCTTACAGGGGCGGTTGAAGCACAGGGGTGGACCTCTGAAATCGTTCGGTTGCCGCGGCTTGCTCCTCGCCCCGTGGATCATGTCACTCCGGGAACCGGCCAGGTGTCGGTCGTCGCCCCCCCCCAGCCCAGGTTGCTTTCACCCCGGGGAGGTTGCAGTATCAGACCCATGTCGGCATTCCTCTGGTGCGTTCGCCCGAGGCGTCGGTGGCCAGTGGAGGGCCTAGTCTTTGGCAAAGTTCCCCCAAGGCCACTTCGAGGGCTCCCAGCGAGGGGTCCACCATGGCCGGTGGTGGTCGGGCTTGTCCGACCGAGGATGAGTTGGCGGAGATGGACAATCGCTGCCGGTCGAGGAAGAGGGGGAGAGACTCGACTCTGGGCAGGAGTAGGGCTCCTCCTTCGTCCGGGGTGCCTCCCCCCAGTGTTTGCCTACCGTCGTCGCCTGTGGTGCCGGCGGCTGCTGCCCCGACATCTGTCTCCGGCGGACAGGGGCGGGAAAGGGGCAAGGCCCCTACCGTTGTTGAAGTTGACCCTCTTCCTCCGCAGAGGGCTCCTCCGCGCGGTCAGTCCCCGCAGCCCGAGGACTCGTCGGCGGGGGTGCCTGGTGTCCCGGGCATCGTCGACCTCATGCTGCAGAGTGCTCGCTGGCATGAGCACGTTGGGGAGCTGGGTCCTGGCGTCATGGATGAGTTGACAGCCGTTGCCACGAGGATCGTGTGCCTGGTTGTCAGCACCTTCGGGCTGTGGAGGCACCGTTTCCTGGACGCCGTGCGTAAGCTGGAGATCAGCCGGGCCCTTCTGGTGGGGGCCGAAGGGCATTGGAAGGAGTCTGAGGCTGCAAACGCCGGACTTCAGGAGAAGTTATCTCAGCTTGAGTCGTCGCTGACGGGGATGGAGCGCGACCGAGATGCTTTCCGGGCGCAGGCAGATGTGGCCGGCGAGCGTGCGGCCAAGCTGGAGGCGGAGGCCCGAGCCATGAAGGCCCGCGGCCAGGAGGTTGAGGCGGAGCTCGCCAGGCTGCGCATGTCTCTGTCCTCGGCCAGCGAGGAGGCTGTGGAGGCCTTTCGTCTCTCCTCGGCTTACAGGGCCGAGCTAACGGAGGTGGCCCTGGAGTACTACGGGCCGGCACGTGACCGCGGCTTCCGGGAGGGCTGGAGTGCTACCGTGAGGGTCACAGCTGAGCACTTTGACCTCGAGGCCCCAGTTCTGCCTCCTCCTTTGAATCCGTACGGCTCGGAGGCCGATGACGAGGAGGAGGGGCCTGACCCCGTAGAGGCGGGCGCCGAGCGACCGGTGTCGAGGGCGGGCGAACGAGCCCCTGCGGAGGTCACCGTGGTGGACTTGAGTGATGAGCCACCTCCTCCTAGTGCTACTGCTGTGCGTGCGCCTGCTGAGTCCAGGGCACGTGATGATGTAATCGGGGTAGGTCCTTGAGAGGATGCCCCTAGCTGTCTTTTCCTTTCTCTTTCCTACGCTTTCCGAGGCAGTAGCCTCTTTTTTGTAATTTTCTCCATTTTAGGAAATAAAAACCTTCCTTTTATCTGCAAATCTTGAGATTTCTTCAGTGTATTTCCTTCCTCCTGAACCGTCGCGAGATCCTCTGGGGATACGAAACGGTGCCATTGATGAGGGCTTCTGAAGGAGCGCGACTTTCGGGATCCGTCGCTTCGACTTCCACGGATTTGATTGAGGCGGTAGGAGTCCTCATGCTTCTGGGGACTCTACTTCCCCTATAAATGGTGGCTCTCGCAGCGTTCTAGCGATCATCTTTGTGCCAACGAACCATCGTGGGTAGCTTCCCCAGAGAATGTCCTCAGGAAAGTCTGGTACCTCGTCGGATGATGAATCGCTGCCGGCTCGTCATCAACCCTTGGTCCTCCGGGGGAATCCAGCGCTGGTACCGTGGCGGCCGTGGCCTGCGCTTGGAGAGGGTGTCCCGGCTCCTGAGCAGTACAGGCTCGGGTACTTGGACGGCTGGCGGGAGGCCTTGGAGAAGGTTGACCGCTTGTACGCTGGCAGGGGAATCCTGCTTCTTGAGCCGGATAAGTTCGGTCCTTGACAGGATGAGAAGTGTCAGGGTAGTGCTGCTGTCCAAACTTCAGCTATTTTCCCTTGCTTGTCTTTGCGGTGTATAACCGTTGTTTGGTCCTTGTAGGTGCTCGATGAGATGCTCCTTGTTGCTGGAACATCTTCCTACTTTCCGGTAGGAAGGATCGTAAGGAAGGGTGAAATCTGTTTTCCATTCTTCCACTCGGTGGGCCTGGCCGTGTGGCTTGGACGACGGCGGTGGGCTCCTCAGTTTGAAGGCATGGCCAGTACGCTGAGGTGGCCTTCCTAATACGTTGGCCTCGTGGTACCGCTGCCTCCCGTCAGCTTGTGTGGGCCTGCTGGTTCCTTGTAACGGGTGGACCGCGCTGGCCTTCTTTCAAGCGGGGGTGACTGGAGCTACTGGCCTAGTTTTCCTCGTGCAGGCCTTCTACCAGTGAAGCCCTTTGTCGGCCTGAGGGCTTTGTCCCTCTTCTCTGGCATAGGAGGCTTCTCCCGTAGGTATCCTCCCACAGAACAAAAATGGGTACCTACGCCTGCTTGAAGATTAGTATGATTGTTGACAGAGGATGGTATCCGAGAAGCGAGTCGTTGGAGTCATACGTCGCAATCGTCGAGCACGTCTTATCTCTCCATGTACTTATATTTGGCCCGTGTGAGGGTACTTTGCCAATTTTCTGGCAGCTTGTACTTTGACTAAAGAAATATAAATTCTTTGATTCTGAGCCAATATTGATGTGTACCTTTTGCTGGAGTTCTTCTGCATGTTTTCTTGGGCGATCCTCCGTGCTCGTGTCCTCCGCGGGAACCCTTAGGTTACCTTTTCGTTTTCAAGGGGAGCGGTGCTCGCCTCTAGGGAACTCTTAGGTTACCTCTTCGTTTTCAAGGGGAGCGGTGCTCGCCTCTACGGAACCCTTAGGCAACCTACTTGCTTTCAAGGGGGGCGGTGCTCACCTCTAAGGAACCCTTAGGTCACTGTCGCGTGGGTTTTTTTTTATGCCGATTAACCGGGGTGAAGGAAGGGATACAGCGGCAAAGAAAAATACGGGAGTTTGATATATCTCGGGTATCCTCCTTACGGGTGCATGACTCTCACGGCGGTATCGAGCACTCTCCTTTCATGGAAAGTTGGAAAGGGTCGAATGGCACGGAAGTGTCGGGATAAAGGTTAACCAGACAAGATGCGGGCATGCCAGTCAATCACTCGACAATCACTCATGGAACCAAGGTTTGACCAGGGAAGCGCCACCAGGGCGCGGCACATGGGCTCGGGCAATCGGGCGACACATGGAGAGAAGGGGTTCCACGGGTGCGAGTGCGTAGGCGATTGCGAGAATCGTGTACAGGACGTCTTTCCCCACTGGTCGCAAGCAACCGGTGTTTATTTACATCGGATTGAATCCGAATACCTTCGTTCCATGTTGAAGAAAAGTCTGCATATGTGTCTGAAGCCATAGGTAGAGGGCTGGGGGCGTTCAGCAGCTAGGGGTAAGCGTAAGACCGAGGGGTGTTAACTGGGGTCAGGGTGTTGGGCATGGATGTCGAGTGGAGTGGGTAGGAAGCTGGGGGCCCGAGTGCGGGTGCATGTATTTTTACTGGCTTTATGATGAGCCACATGAGCTTTACAAGCGGGCCCTAGTGGGCCAAAGTACAACTGGAGCAAGCCGCGAGACAATTCTGACACGTGGGTCGGTCCCCGGGTCATTGCATGATAAAGCGGGTATCTGCATGTTCTACAGGGACTCTTTACAAAGGAGTTGGTGTGGGTCCGACTGCCTTGGTGGCCAGAGCGGACGTAGACTGGTGTCTGGCGGAGATAGGACGCGGCTCGAGGTGAGCGGTTGGGTCTGGGTCTCGGGCGGCGAGTGTTGTCATGCTGGAGAGTCGAGGTCGACCCCGGGACTATGAGTCCCGGGCCAGAGGTCCGACTAGACTTGATTTTTCAATCTGAGGGGCCGACGGCCGACTGGGAGGTGAACGGCGGGCACGTGGTTCCGTGTAGGGGGTCGACGCGGCATTATGAAGTGCCCTTCGTCACCGTCGTAAGTGTCGTGAGTTGACGTACACGGGCGGACCCCGGGATGCAGGCGTATTTGCCGTTGGTACGGTCATCTTACATGTGGCGGGGATGGACTTGGTGTGAGACGGCTAGACACCGCGTGAGGGGAATACGTGAGACATACCCTCGGCGTGTGTGAGCCGACTAGAAAGCTAAACGTGCGCGCACTTGTCTCCTCGCGTTCCCGACCCTTGCCGAAAGCCTCGGGAGTCCGAGGGTGCGACAATTAGGCCGGGGAAGATCGCTCATCCGACTGTGTGTTCGTGCGTTGCTTCTTGCGTTTCTTGTCCTGTGTGTTGTTGTTCTAAGCTTGCAAGGGGGGCAATTTATAGAAGTTGAAGGGGTGGGGGGTGGGGTTTAGGCGGACCAAGTTGAGCGTCCAACTTGGTCCGGGTAAACCCCCCAAATAGTATTTTTATTATTATTTTATTTGTATTTTTTTATGTGTTTTGTGTGTGTGTGTCGGAGTGGAAGGGATGGGATTTAGGCAGACCAGCCCAAGGGGCTGGTCTGGTCCACCTAAACCCCTCTTTGGAGGGTGAAATTCTTTTTTTATTTATTTTGGAGGGGTTTAGGCGGACCAGCTTGGGGGTCCAAGCTGGTCCGCCTAAACCCCTCCCCAGGGGGGTTTGGGTGGATCAAAGTGGTCCTTCTTCTTCTTTTTAATTAAAAAATCTTTTTTTTTATCCAGGGGTTTAGGCGGACCAGCTTTGAGGCCCAAACTGGTCTGCCTAAACCCCTCCCCAGGGGGGGTTTGGGCGAACCAGGTAGAAGAGAGAGAGGGGGTGGTCCCGCCTCTATAAAACCCAGTTTTTTTTGGTTATTTTAGTCCAACTTTGACTCGGTTTGGATGCTAGAAGACAAAGGATATGTGCTTTGACTGGCTGACTGGCTGCTTGTGCGCGGAGACCGAGGGATTGACGTGTGCGACTCAACGTAATCCGGGACTTCGTCTTCGCAAATTCTTCTACGTACGGGTACGACGAACGACCTTTTCACGAACCTCGGACCGAATTTGCACCAATCGGGACTGGGGAGGGCCTCCGGGCTATGGAGAGGGCGTGGCCCCCCGGGGAGTTCGCCCTCCCTGGGGGCGCGACCACGCCCTGGGGCGCATGGGCGGGGCAAAGCTGCAACCCCGAGGGATGGCCCCCGGGGGTCTTCCTTCGTCGTCCGGGGATATCCTTTGAAGGATACGGAGTTTCGGGATGTTGAAATGACCCATGAGAGCCATTTTTCTTCGAGTCGTAATGGCCACTCGCAAGGTGTTCGGGCGAATGCCCGACACACCCCGGGTCGCCGAACGAGCCGCGTAGGTGGCCGTCGGGCCTTGGATTTGGCCTAGGGCTAAGGGTAGAAGTCCGTAGGGGCTGGGAGGAGGTACCTTGGGCCGATGGGCCTTGCCTCGTGCTGCATGCCATGTTGTACGGCGGGTTGGCAGAGTAGCCTCAGGTTGGCCCGAGAGCTAAGTTCAGTGGCTTGTTGCCACGTGTCTGAGGGTCGGGGGTGGCCCCGACTTGCTGGGGGGTCATCGTAGGACCCAATTGGTGTACTGGAATCACGGGGTGGCCTGTGGGTTGGTGTATAAGGGTTGAAACACGTGCGCCCACAAGGTGTTCGGCAGAATGCCGAACACGCGTGTGTGAGCCGTACCCGCGTACTACGGGCCTCCTGAGCCTGTGGTTGACCTATTTGGGTCTCCCTTTGACCTTGGAGGGTTGAAGGAAGGCATCCCGGGGTAGCCCCCCGGCCTTTTCACTGAGTGCCATGTGGCGCGGCTTGTAGTTAGAGTGTCCCTAGGGTGGCCCGGGTGGTTGTGTAGAGTGCGGAGAAAGTCCGCAACTTATGAGTCGGGAGCGGTCCCGATCGATTGCTAGTGCCGCCGTACACTTCGGCTAGCGGGTTGGGGCCGTTGGTCGGGCCCACTGGGTTGTCGGAGGGGCCGGGTAGCCCATGCCTTGAAGGTGTTCGAGGAAATTCCCGAACCCTTACTTCTGGGTATTTTGCCGGGGAAATAGTCCGGGTACAACAAATGCCCCCCAAGGGTCGTGCGCCGGAGGCGGAGATGAGGGCGTGCGGCCCGTGAACCTCTCCTTCTGAGTTGTTGTAGTTGCATTTTGACGCTTCATATATTTGTGATCTGTTGTATTGTATGTGTTGAATTTCCAGCATACTGACCATTTTTGTGCTATGTCTTGCAGCTATGGCCCGATTTGGTTGGGACGAGCGGGTCCCGAGGCGTGTGGTCCAGGAGGAGGACCACTGGGTGAGGAGGACCGAGCGGCCCATGCCCCCTTTGGGCCCGCCAGTCATCACTGCGGCCAATGTTGAGCAGCTCGATGGTGGACAGGCAGCTGTGGCAGAGGGGCCCGTCGGCGAGTGCGACAATGGGGTTGGGGTTGTGGAGCTGGCCCGTGCGTCGGAGGTGGGCGGGCTCTACACTTATGATCGCAGCGGTGGCTATCCAGTGGAGCTCCCTCTGGATCGACACTTGTTTGAGTTTATCAGGCACTTCATCCCGCCAGGCCTGGAGGAGAGTGACTCTCGGGTTGTGGGAGCCCGTCGTCGACTGGAGCGGGCGATCTTGGTGGGCCGAGACAGCTTACACGGAATTATCCTTTGCGACTTCCCGTGTTTCTCTATGGATTACTGGAGGCAGAGTCAGTTTCCCAGTGCTGAATGCCTGGGCTTCTTTAGCAGAGCAGACTAGTTTGGAGTCCGCGCCAGAGTGATGGGTCCCCCTTTCTGGGATTTGCATGGACACCACTGAGCAGAGACAAAGGGCAGTCCGGGATTAGCACTGGAGCCATCAGGGCTGGAGTACGCCGGGGAGGGCTATGACGACCACAGCCTTCTATTCGGGATTCTGTGACAGACCTCCGTCAGCTGGTATGGCCGCTGGGCGGTGATTTCGTCACACAGATACCGCCAGGGAGCTACCGAGTGGTTGATGGGCATAGTGCACCACTACCGAGTGCTGCTAGACCGAGCCGATATCTGATATGCTGTGACTGCGGCTCTGTATGGGTATCCTTTCTACACAGGACTTCTATAGGCGTTGACAGAGCGCTTCAACCGCAGGTGGAACACCGTGGCAACGGCTGTGGGAGAGACCTCCTTAGACCTATGGTCCCTGTGTAGGATCTCTGGGTTGCCGATCAGCGGCGAGGGGTACGAGGAGGTTGTGTTGGATGACCTCCATAGTAGCCACACTGACGGACATGGGCGATACCGGGTTTCTTACAACTACCGATATTTACTGAAGACCTGGAGGGATCTAGCCCTGGCTGGGAGAGAGAGAGCAGCCCGGACTCTCAGGGTGCCGCTGAACACGTGGGTCCGCCACTTTTATGACGGACCCTTTTCCTTTCACCAAGAGTTCGCGAGGGACCGGACCCCCTGGGAGGAGTATATAGAGGTGGAGCTGCGCTTCCGGACATACACGAGGTATATCTACGCACCACAGAAGGGGTGGAACCCCCAGAGGCTGCCGGACGTGACCCACTTGGCCGCGTACTTGGCATACTGGTTGGCAACGTTTGTGGTCCCCCACGGGGAGGACGGCCAGCTGAGAGTAGAGCTGTTGTGACCTGCGTGCCAACTGGCAGAGGGACGGAGGCTGGCCTTAGCCCCAGCGACTTTGGCTAATATTTATCAGGGACTGGGGGTACTGGCGGCGCACCCGGCGCCACGTGAGCGGAGCCTGCTTCTGCCGACTCACTACCTCAGTGCATGGGCTGGGCTGCTGTTCCCATGGTTGGTGTCTCGTGGGTCCGTAGCGAACCAGGCGGCACCTTTGTTGTTTAGCTTCACCGGACAGCCAGATGGGGACGCAGTCGTACAGCTGGAGGAAGCCAGGAAAGTTTTATGTTACTTTTTAAACTAAAGGTTATACTTGCAAGGGGGGAGACGGGAGAGGGGGTTCATCTCTTCGTTGCGGAAGAAGATGAAAACACTATCCCGGCCACCAGGCAAGCGATTTTCATATATGAAAGCAGTAAAAGAAAGGGGTACAGGAGAGGGGGGGGGGAAGCGCCCAAAGAGGGGCAAGAGGCGTACAAGGCCAAAGGCCCAAGAAAGCAAGGCCAAGGAAACCCAGGCGAGGGGCAAAACAAAAACCCAAGAACCCACATAAGAAACAAAGCCCCTACAAATAGGAATCTTCGTCGAAGACCCCTTCAGAGTCGGACGAGAAGACAGAACGGACACCGTGCTGACGACATGGAGAGAAAGGCCAATCATGGAGATCAACCTCCGAACCGTCGGTATCAAGCACGTCCGTGTGAGAAGAGACCGCCGGCGGCGGAGGCGCCATCGAAGAAGACTGGAGCCGAAGGGAACGACGGGGAGGGAGGGCAGCGTCCTCAAACATGCACTGTCGGTCACGCGTGGAGGAAGTGGAGTTGGAACGCCGGAAGGAGCGCCGAGGAGCTCCGCCTTCCATCCTCGAGGGCGGCCGAGAGCGGTCCAAGCCAGAGGTGCCCACGAAAGCCGTATGGGCCGCCGTAAGGTCACGATGCCCTGAAACAGGCTCAACCCCAGGGACGTGGAGAGGCTGGACGAGCAGAGGGAACCGGAGAGGCATGCCAAGAACCGAGGGGGGCACTACACCCACGGGAAGCACCGGAGCAGGAGGCGGGGCGGAGTCGACGATCGGCCCGGGCGGGGCCCGGTTGATTTTCTTCTTCAAAGCTTGGGCGAAGGAGAGACGAGGGGCGGCCAACGGAGTAGAGGAACCTTCAACGCTAGCCGCCTGGGAGGTGTGCTGCGCCCCCGGGGACCAAGCTACCGCACTGGCATTAAGCCCAGAGGAAGGGCCGCCAAGGGGGTGAGCATCCGGCACCGGGAGGCCGAGAGCCAAAGAGGACGACACCCGGGCAGCAGGTGGGGGGTCGCCCTTCCCGGACGGGTGAACAGTCGAGGGGGAAGGCGCGAAGGCCACTGCCGGGAGAGACGGAGGCCGAACACCACAGTTACCTGGGCCCGGAGGAGGGGCAAGACCAACAAAGCTAGCATGTGCAGCAGGCAGGTCTGGAAAGTGAGAGATGGGCTCCAAACCTGGCACAGAGAGCACCTGAATGATAGGGCGCATAGAAAAAGGGAGCTCCTCTGCTGGGCACTGAGGGGGAACACACTCCCGAACTAGAGGTGCAGGGTGGTCCGCGGTCCACCTCCGCGCGTCCGGGAGAGAGCCTGGAGAAGGCCCAATAGAAACGGAGCAGCTGCGGCCGGCCGTAGCAGCAAGGGCAGCAGAGACCACGACTGAAGGGGCCAGCTCCAATGTAGCGTCGCTCAGAAGGGTGGCAGCAGGAGAGTCGCCAGCTCGATGAAGCGGGGAGTTAGCCTCCACAGATGCACTTGTGGCGGGACCAGTGGCGTGCGGGCCATGCAGATGGCAAGAAGCCAAACCTGTCACAGCAGGTGGAGGGGCCAGCTCAACGGAGGCTGCACCAGGGACGCCCAGGCCCACGGGTGCTACGTCGAACGCCTGGGGCTTCTCCTGAGCAGTAACAAGCAGAGGTGGAAGCGATGGCATCTGTGGAGAGGGGGTAGGTGGGCTGCCTCCAGCAGCAGCGTCCAAATGAGGCACTGGGAGGGCACGGCCAGGCAGGGGGCATGAAGCCAAATCATCCACAGCGGGCAGAGGGGCAATGGTAGAA
This sequence comes from Amorphophallus konjac, assembly GCA_022559845.1. Lineage (NCBI taxonomy): Eukaryota > Viridiplantae > Streptophyta > Magnoliopsida > Alismatales > Araceae > Amorphophallus > Amorphophallus konjac. Next base: position 150,891,658 of record CM040118.1, read on the forward strand.
GGCAAGTTGGCCAGCTCGGCTAAGGGAGCACCATGGGCAAGGGGGACCACAGGTGCTGCAGCGAACGCCTTAAGCTTCTCCTGAGCAGAGTCAGCCGGAATTGGAGGAAGAGGTATCAGTGGAGAGGGAGCAGGAGGGCTGCCACCCACAACTACGTCCACAGGAGGCACCGGAGACGCACGGCCCGGTCGGAACCCGGAGCCATGCGCAGGCCTCCAACTAGCGCCAGGAGGGGTTGAAGAGATTGGAGCGCAAGACGGAGCACCCGGGGCCACAGCAGCCATCCCCCTCGCCGGCAGATGCGACGAAGCATCCTCAGCAGGAGTGGAGGTAACCGCAGACGTCGGGAGCGGAGGCACCAAGGCGGAGGGGGGCAGCGCCAGTGAGTCGGCGGGTTCCGAGAGGAGCAGAGGAGCATCAGGGGGGCCGGAGGACTCCGCGGCAGGCGCAGGCACCGGGTGAGCGGCCGCAGGGGCACCACCAGCCGCGAGGGCCGCGACTGCAGTTGCCAGAGGGGTAGCAAGCAGGGCAGGTAGCCCAAGATGTCGCAGAGCAGGCTTGGGCGGCACCAAGGTAGGGGGCCGAGCAGAAGGCTTATTGCACTTAAGAAGATCATGTCCAAGATGCCTGCAGGAGCTGCAGAAGGACGGGGGGTTTGGGTACACCAACGGTTGCCAAAACCCACTGCCACCGTAGCCAACCCAAGCCCGTGGAGGGAGCTTCTTGGAAAGATCCGCAAGAACGCAGATTCTGGCTGCATGGGAGCGGGTGCGGCAAAGCGTGTTACGATCGACTTTGAGGGGAGCACCAATACCCCCTGCAATGGAGTAGAGCATTGCTTCTTGGTAAAAATTCGCAGGGAGCCCTGGCAGCTCCACCCAGACGGGAACATGGGGTGAATCTTCATCAGTGGAGAAGTTGAGGGACCACTTGAAGAAGGAGAAGGGCCTGCCCATAACAAGGAGGGAGTCCTTGAGGAGGACTTGGAGGTAGTCTTCCCTGTGGTTGAAACATAGGAGGAGATGTTGGCGGTCCATAGAACTGATGAGGAAATCTGCCTTGAACTGGAATCGCCGTGCTAGGTGCGATCTGATGACTTGGAAAGGAGGATGACCTTGCGGCGTTCTAGCAATGAGGGAGTGCTCAAGAGGCCGGCAGGACACATGGATTTCATCCATATTAAAGAAGGCAGCTGGTTCTCCACTGTCGGTGAAGGCTGGAGCATGAGCGGATAGAGGGAGGGGTGGAGGGGCCAGCGACTGGAGGACGACATTCGCGAAGGAGGGGGCAGGCGCGATAGCAGGGGAGCGGCCGGAAGGGTCCAAAGAGGGAGGCGCAGAAGACACCCCTCCAGGCAGGGCCGGCCGTACGAGCCCAGACCACGGGGAGGTGGCCGGCAGGGTGCTAGCACGCGGTCCACTGGAGGAGGGAGCGGCCGGAGCGAGTGGGGCTCGCGGCTTGCGAGCTGAAGCGACAGTGCCAGGCGTAGCGACAGGGGGGGCCTCCGAGGGCAGAGCCGCGGGGGGGGGGGGGGGGGCTCCGGAGGGAGGCAGGCGGTGGCGCTTGGGGGAGCTGGGCTGGTGGAGGAGGGGCCGCAGCCGAAGAGGGGGCCGCGGACGGGCCGTTGGCCAGCGACAGGGGAGCTGCACCCGGCAGAGGAAGGGCTGGGAGGGAAAAAAGGGGATCGTATTCCGGCAACGTCCCATCAAGCGGGTCAATGGTCAACGCCGGATGGGGGGGATCAACGGAGGAGGGAGAGGGGGGGAGAAAGTGGATGAGCGGTGAGGATAAGGAAGTGGCAGGCGGTAATGGTTGAGATGAGAGGGGAGCTGTAGAGGATGGGAGAGGGTGGATGGACGGTGGGGATAGAGAAGTGGCAGGGAACGAACGCGGGGAGGGAAAGACGTGGCCTTGCGGGAGGGATTGCGTTGGGATGGGAATGGCAGTCAACGGATGAGATGAAACCTCGACAGGAGGCGTATGGAGGAGGTCAAAGACGTGGCAGGCAGGAGGATGGAAAAGGCCTGGTGGAGAAAACCAGGGCTCACCGGCGGGAAGCGTAGGCCCGTCGGAGACGCCAGTTCCCTGAGGCAAAGCCGCGGGAGGAACAGCGCCAGGGGGCGAATGAACTCCAAGGGCCGAGGGACCAGCAGCAGTGGGTGCACCAAGAGCACCTCCAGGGGACGAAAAGCCAACGCCATCTGTAGCCAAGCCCGCTGCGGCAGGGGACGAAAAGCCAATGACGGGTGCAACCGAGGGAGGGTCACCACCGACAGGGGGCGCCAGAGGGAGGGAGGGGGGGGGGGGGCTGAGAGCCCCCCCCCTCCACCGGCCATCACCGGGGGGCAGCAGCCACCGGAAGATCAAGGAGGAGGAGGGAAACCAGGCTAACGGGAGAGGAGCGGGAGGGGGAAACCGGGAGGAGAGAGAATGGCATGACGAGAATGCCCGGCATGGGTGAGGAGGGTATTCCCTTTGACGGTGCCACCAGGGACTCCCACCTGATCCTGGTGCCTTCGAATGGTGGGGCGGCCTGCGCCCTACCTTACCAGTAGGAGCCGGATGCGTCATTGTACACAGAGTGGGTGATGAGCACCCGGCCAGCGGTGCTGCCTTTACACCGGTCCGTGACAAGCTTCTTAGAGCCGTACTACCCGCACAGGTTCGCTCGGAACTTCAGGTACGACCAGGGGATCCCGCCTAACCAGGAGTTCCCTTTGGCGGGTCGCCAGTACAGAGGCCGGGACACACATTTGCTAGCCGCGGCGTGGTGGGACGTCTACTATCGCCGAGAGCCGGAGCGACTGCCGACGCCTGGGCCGGGACGCAGGGGACGGTTCGATGTCCACTATTCCAGGTGGTGGTTCGAGCATAGTCATCAGTACCGACAGAAGGCCTCGGCAATCCGAATTGTCGAGGAGACCCGTCTCCTGAGGGAGAACCTGCCCCTCATTATGCTAGATGACGGGTACCTGCGGACTCGCTTCTCCCGGATCCGCCGGGAGGTAGAGAGGCTGGCGCAGCAGGTGCCCCGGGGGAGCCGAGGCTCTTTGTCGACGGGGCGAAGTGGCAACGGGGCACTGAAGCCCCTCAGGCAGGCGCGGGCGGCGCCTGGAGGTACTGGAGTCAGGAGAGGACTTGGTGGGCCCAATTTCTAGCTGACTGTGGGTTCGAGCAGAGGGGTTCACTGGACCGAGTGCTCCCTGAGGGGAGCTTTATAGATACGGTGACTGACGACTGGAGGCGTCATATCGCCCATGCGATCGGGTCGGCTGGACCCGTAGAGCTCGTGTCTCTCATTGAGTGCGCCTACACCCTAAGGGACGTGAAGGAGGCGATCGCGAAGGCCGCACGGGTTGTGGGCTTGAGGCCAGAGCAGCTGGTTCCTCTACCACTGACCCCCTTCGTGACTTCAGGTAAGACCTCTTGATTAGCCTGCTAGCCCTGCTTTGTTGTTTTCTAGGGCATATGGCTGAGAGATCTTGTGTGGTTGTGTTTGGCAGGTTCTGTGGCGGACAGGGATCACCCCTCCACAAGGATGTCTTTTGGGGATGGTGACGGGGCCCTTCAGCCCCGGAGGAAGCGCCCCCGGGTGGAGGCCGGAGTCAGGGAGGTTGGTGAGTCCTCTCGGGGACCCGCTACTGGGGAGCATATCGAGGCGGAGCCGGCTCTGAGTAAGTGCCATATCCGCCCACTTGCTTTATATTGATTCAGCCTTAACGATCGGCTAACCTTGTGCGATTGGATTTGCTTTTCACAGCGCCACTGGAGACCGGGGCTGACGTGGCCTTCTCGCCATCTCAGGAGGTCGACCCACTTCCTGATGACGGGGTCGATCACGAGATAGATATGGAGGGGCTTTTTCGTCTGATGGGCGAAACTGCCCCCAATATTGGGACCTTCCCCGACTTCGAGCCATGGAAGTCTTCAAAGGATGCCCAGCCAGGTAAATAATTCTGGAACCGAGCGTGTCGTATTTATGACTGTATTTGATTCTGGGAGTTGATATAACTACTGGTGTCATGCAGAGGTGGCCGGGGCATCAGAGACCGCAGCTTCTTTAGAGACGCGAGGCGAGGTGCCCCCATCTGTTGATGGGCAGGAGCCCGCTGCGACCCAGGATGGCTTGGGTAAGTATTAAACTGTTACGGAGGGCATTGCCCTTCCATTATATAGTCGCGGGGATGCCGATACTGACTGACTTTATGATGTCATTCTCCAGGTGAGGATCCAGCCGCCACTCTGGAGATGATTTAGGAGCTGGTTCGTACCGGCCCTGCAGTGTCCCTTCCCTCCTTTGAGGGGGAGCCTGAGGGGAGAAGTGCTTCAATGCCGCCCGCGACTGAAGAAGTGTCTAGCCTATTGCCGCAGCTGTTGGCAGGGGTGGAGCGAGCTTACCTGCCAGCTGTGGTGTCGGCCTGCACTATGGGGCTGGTTGGGTCTTCAAGCATGGGACCCTCAGGTAAGTAGCTGGGGACTTAATTATTTCTGTTAAGCCTCTTGTTGTTGATTGTCTTCTAGTGCTGAGGTCCCGTTGATGTTGTTTACAGGTGTACCTTCGCCTCTCGAAGAAGGTGAGCTACCCTGCAACGGGGCTGAGATGGTAGAAGAGGGCCCCCCCGAAGTGGCCCCTGCTGAGGGCGACGAGGTGATCGTCGATATCGAGGAGGTTTCAGAGGGGAGTGCTCCGGCCGGTGAGTTTTCCATTTGGAACTCTTAGCTGGGGAGGCATCCTTATATGGAGCTGGGTCTGGTGATGACCTTGATTGCTGTGTTGGCTTGCAGGAGCTTCAGGTTCGGCCACCTCTGGGAGTCCGTCGGGGACCTCGTCGAGCTCTTCAGACGACAGCGGCTCAGAGATGGAGACAGAGGAGAGTTCGAGCTCGAGCTCTTCATCCTATGGGGCCTCTACTGGTAGAGAGGTTCCGACGAGGACCATTTCTGGAGGTATGCGGTGGTCCTTTCCGTCCTTATTTGGTGCTTGTTAGCTCTATAAGGCAGAGTGCTGACGTTCTTGAACTTCTTGCAGCATCAGCTCCTGGGGAGGAGCACGTGTCGGCTCCTAATGAGGGCGGGCATGAGGAGCCCCCTGTCCCACCTGTGCTTGCTGGAGATGACCGGGCGGTGGAGGAATCATTGCCCTCTCCGACCTCAGCAGGTGATGCTGTGAAGGTGGAGGTGCAGTTGCCTTCTCTGACTCCGACATATGGTGCCGCAGGGACAGCTGGACTTACTCCAGGTGAGGAGTCAAGACTTGTCTCCTTCTTCCCTTTTTCTCAGGTTTTTCACCTTGTTTGTTGAAGGAAGCCTTTTATGTATTACTTACTTCCTTTGGTGTTTGTTGGAACTATACAGGTTCCACTGGAGTGCTGGCTGCGTCCGGAGACCTCTCCCTATATTTAGGGGTCGAGTGGCCTCCATTCGCCTCCCCGCCAGAGCCATTGCTGGAGGCGAGTGCAGGTACCGCCCTACTCCAGCGGGCATGAGGCTACTCACAGAGCGAGCCCCTCCCCTCTCCGGAGGGCCTGAGGCAACGACTGCGGGAGTGCACCCAGGGCTACCACGCGCTCGGATTTCCAAGCGAGCTCTGGATGTCCGGGTTGGTTGGGATCTGGGCCGAGTACCTGCGACTCCGCGAGGTGCAGGAGTAGACGGCTCAGAGGCTAGCGACGATCCGGGAGGCGCAGGAGCAGCGGGCTGGGCTTGTGTCAGCCATAGCTGAGCAGAGGAGTCACGTCGAAGCGACCACGTTGGCATCTCAGGGGCGAGCCGCATAGTTAAGGGAGGTAGAGAGTCAGGCTGAGGCCTTGAGAAAGGCCTGGGAGGAGCGACAGGTAGTCGCCGAGCGCATCCGAGCCGAGTGGCAGGCAGCTGAGACCGGAGCCAGTGCCCAGCTCTTGTCCACCTTGGAGGCGGAGCTTGCAGCAGCGGACTCTCACCTTGCGGTGCTAGAGGGGACTGAGCCGGAGCCCTGATTGTATCTTCTTCCCTTTTTCTTCTCTTCTTTTTTTGATGTCTGGAGTGTATGGATTTTGTTACCCCAAGGGCATGTCTTGGGCTCCTTTTACAGAGTATTAATGACAAACTCCAGATCCTTTGTTTACTGGGTCGTTCCCTTCCTTCTTCGATGGAATGGAATGATGCGTGTGAACTGACGACCACTTATTGTTAGCTATGCTTGTTTGTTCTACGATGTACTGGTATGAGTGATAGGGGACAACTAGGACCGGGTTTAGAGAACCCGATGGTAGAGACTGGAGGCTGAGCACTGGATAGTAGGGGAAAGGAAAGGGCTATATGTGGGGGCCAATCCTCTTGGAGGATGAAAGTCTGGATACCAGGGGACCAACGTAGGCCCATAAGAACAGGGCAGTTTACGTGGCTTAGGGTTGAAGAGGTGATTCTGGAAGGTGTATTGACTCTAAATTAGATGGTGGAGCATTGGCTAGCATTAGGCTGTTAGCCGAAGAATGGGATTTGTACGTGTCTGGGAAACTGGGATTGAACTGGTTGGGCGGCGTAGGAGGACGTGGCAACCAAGACCGGGACTGGGAGAGGGACTGGAAATTGAAGCTGGGACTGTGACTGGAAATGGGGACTGGAGTCGAAGCCAGCTGGGTGACCTGGAAAGGTACAATATCTGGGAGCTGGAGCTGGGTCAGACGGCTAGTCTGGGAAGCGCTGTAGCCGAGACTGGGGCTGGGAATTGAGCGACTGGCCTGTAAAGGCGTTGTAGCCGAAGTTGGGACTGGCGGCTGGGCGGCTGGCTTGCGAAGGCGTTGTAGCCGTGACTGGGACTAGGAGCTGGCGGCTGGCCTGTGAAGGCGTTGTAGCCGTAACTGGGACTGGAGGCTGGCCGCTGGCCTGTGAAGGCGTTGTAGCCGTGACTGGGATTGGGAGCTGGCGGCTGGCCTGTGAAGGCGTTGTAGCTGAGGCTGGAGTTGAAAACTGGCGGCTAGCCTATGAAGGCGTTGTAGCCGGTTGAGACTGGAAGCTGGCGGCTGGCCTGTGAAGGCGTTGTAGCCGAAGTGCTGGGACTGAGGGCTAGCGGCTGGCTTGTAGAGGCGTTGTAGCCAAAACTGGAACTGGGAGCTGGCGATGACCGACCCTCGGGGGTGTAGTGGCCACCATTATTGTGGAGGGATGTTGAGCTTGCCGTCGGGGCGTGTGATAGCCGACGGCTTCATAAGTGAAGGGTGGAGAGGGAGAGAGAGTTCTTTTTTTCTCTTTACTAGCCCTACCGCCCTCCCGGGTTTTCGCCAGAGCTGGCCCCCTTTAGCTTTTTCCGATGCGCCCTTGCTGGTTTTCACACCGAGGGGTTACCCGATTTTGCCTAAGGCGCCCTCTCGGGTTTTCACCTTAGCTGGGTTGGTGGCACTTTTTGCCCCCAGTCGCCTCGTAGAGGGAGTTGATTGAGGCCGTCGGGGTATCTTTATTTTTAACCCCATTATATATATATATTTTTTTTGAGACTGCCGTCCATAGTGTGTTGCTGTCAGGGGACGTAACCTGAGACTGGAAGGTGTGGTTGGCCAGATATTGCTCGGCCACTCATAAGGGTTTTTAGAAATTCTCACGCCATGGTGGCGAAGGGCCACTTTGTCATGGCAAGATATGACTGGAGTTATGGCTAGTGGATCAGGGATTGGAAGGGGGAACTGGGATTATAATGAACTGGGAGGCTCTAGATTTGCAGGAGATGTAGGAGGTAGGGGCAGAGAATGATGAGTGTCTGGGAGTATGTCGGGATGCAAGTCTGCTTGTATGGTGACTGGGAGATTGACTGTTACAGGGACTGGTTGATCTGTGCTGCTGAAGCAAGGGCCAAAGGTTGGCCAAATTGAGCAGGAATAGTGCACGGTTAACTGGGAATTGGAGGGTTTACGTCGTAGCAGTGAGAATGGATTGGAGACTGGCTCTGGATGAGGCTAACGGCCCACCAAGGAATAGGTGGACGGCCGTTCTGACTGGTAGGGAGAAGAAGATTTTCTCGTTATTGGCTCTACCGCCCTTTCGGGTTTTCGCTAGAGCCGACCCCCTTTAGCTTTTTTCGATGCGCCCTTGCAGGTTTTCACGTCGAGGGGTTCCCCAATTTTGCCCGAGGTGCCCTTTTGGGTTTCCACCTCAGTCGGGTTGCTGGCCTTTTTGCCCCTAGCCACCCCATTGTGGTGAGAATGGCCGGGTCTGCCGGGGCATCTCTATTTTTAACCCCATTTTTTTTGTTTTGTTTTTTTTGACTTACCTGTGAGCCTGGCGGCTAGGCTGGTGCTGGTGCAGAAGTGCCCGTGCCCCCTTGGTGACGGGAATGAGGGCAGGAGATCAGTCCCCGCGGATGCCTGGCGATTGTTCCGAGGAGCTGAGCTGGCTGGTTGACTGGGAATCGTAGACTGGGAAGACTGGACGGTTGAATCCTTCACGGGGAAGGACCGGCCTTATTGATAGTAGCTGGGACGTGCGCCTTAGTCTGGCTGGCGCGCAAACTCCTGCTCTGGTGCATAATACAGCTTCATGTGTTTGCCGTTGAGAGGCGGGAACGGTCTGTGACCTTTGTGATCAACAACCGTGTATGCCCCACCCTCATAGACATTCTGGATGATGTATGGACCTCGCCAATTTGGCTGTAGCTTTCCACTGGAGCGCCCTGCCATGAGCTCTTTTTCCTTGATCATGACAAGGTCGCCTTGCTTGAAAGCTCGCTGTTTGACGAGCTTATCGTAGGCCCGAGCCATACGAGCCTGGTATATTTGCAAGTGTTTGTAGGCTTCGTGCCGCTTGTCTTCTAGATCGGCGAGCTCTTCTAGTCTTCGCTGGTACTCATCTTCATCAGGGCCGGCAAGGCCAGTGTGGATGGCCACACGGTAAGAGGCTAACTGGACTTCAATGGGGACAACTGCTTCTGCCCCGTAAGCAAGGGAGAACGGCGAGCATCCCGTGGGGGTTTTGTAGACAGTCCGATAGGCCCATAATGCTTTGAAGACCTTTTCACCCCAGTCACGTTTCCGGTGGCTAACCATCTTAGCTAGGAGCTTACAGAGGGTTTTGTTGAAGGCTTCCGCCAAACCGTTAGCCTGGGGGTTGTAGACCGAAGAGGTTCTCCAGTCGATGTGGAATTTGGCCGCTAACTGGTATACGGCCTTATTCTTGAAAGGTGTCCCGTTGTCGGACACTATGCGACTGGGAGTACCGAATCAGTATATAATGTTGTGCCGGACGAATCTAGCAACGATTTCGTCGGTGACCTCTCGCAAAGGTAGAGCCTCCGCCCAACGAGAGAAATAGTCTGTGGCGGCCAAGAGGTATTTATGGCCCTTGGAAGATGGCGGGAAAGGCCCCGCAATGTCCATGCCCCACTCAACGAATGGCCAGGTGGGGGCTGTGGGACGTAGTGGGTTAGGAGGTATTCTGGGTACTGGGCCAAAGGCTTGGCATTGATGGCATGTACGGGCATACTGGATGCAGTCCGCGTACATGGTTGGCCAGTAGAAGCTTTTGAGCTTGATATTGTGCTTCATTTGGTCTCCGGCCTAGTGTGCGCCGCACAATCCGGAGTGGACCTCCTGCATGATGGCTCGAGTCTCCGCCAGGGATACACATCTCAAGAGGATTGACTTGTCCTTCTCGTGGATGAGCCGGTACAGAGAGTCACCGATCAACTCGCAGGAGGTGGCTCGGCGGAGTAGCTGGACCCTTTGAGCTCGGTTAGGGGGAAGCCACCCTCTCTTGAATTTGTCGATAGGTGTACGCCAATCGCCTTCTTCTGGAGACGTGCTCTGGTCAAGGTCATGGACCTCGTAGATGGTGAGACCGGTGTCGCCTTCGAGTGAGCTCGACATCAGCCTCCTATGTTTGATGACGATGTCGACCTCGCCCTCAGGTGGGAGCTTGATGGCCGCGGCCAATTTGGCTAAGGCATCCGCCTGAGCGTTGCTGCTCCTGGGGATATGATCTATTTCGAAGAAATAGAACTTCCGGGTCAATCTGGTGACGGTAGTATGGTATGGAACCAACTCTGGCTTCCGCACATCATAAATGCCGAGGACATGCCGGACTATCAGCTGGGAGTCCCCGTAGGCTTTGAGACATTTAATGCCCATATGGAGAGCCATCTGGAGCCCAATGAGTAGAGCTTCATACTTGGCTTCATTGTTGGTTAGGAACTTCATGAGGGCGCGGGAGTTGTACAGAACTCCGCCCCTAGTAGTCAGGAAGACTATGCCGGCACCTGCCGTGGTGGCTGAATCCTGGTTGCTCTGGGTGATCCCTCGGGAAGCACCGTCGAAGTAGAGCTCCCAGCAAGGCATGCTGGTTGTGAGAGCGCTTTGCTGCCAATAATGCAAGACATCTCCGCTCTGTTCAACTGGTTGTTGTGATTGAGCAACAATGGTTGTGAGAGCGCTTTGCTGCCAGTAATGTAAGACATCTCCGCTCTGTTCAACTGGTTGTTGTGATTGAGCAACAGTGGTCGTGAGAGCGCTTTGCTGGTAGTAATGCAAAACATCTCCGCTCTATTCAACTGATTGTTGCGATTGAGCAGCAAGGGACTCCTCGTCCAGGAGCTCCGAGTTGAAGGGTGAATCGTCTGGCACTGGGTGGGCTGCCAAGAATTCAGCCATGTCCTGTCCTTTGATTACTTTTCTGGGGACATAGGTGATGTCGTACTCCATCATTAGGAGAGCCCACCTTCCCAGTCTACCTGAGAGGATAGGCCGTCGAAGGAGATACTTCAGAGGGTCGTGCTTGGATATAAGCTCGACTTGATGGGACAGGAGGTAATGCCGCAGCTTCTTAACTGCGAACACCAGTGCCAAGTAGACCTTCTCCATGGGGGAGTAGCGGTACTCGGCACCGATTAGCTTCCGGATGAGGTAATAGAGGGGCTGCTCTTTACCTTCTTCATTGATTTGTGCCAAGAGAGCTCCTAGCGAAGCGTCCATGGCGGCAATGTAAAGAATGAGGGGTTTACCCTTGATTGGTGCCCCCAGCACTAGGGGAGTAAGGAGGTACTCCTTGATTTGCCCGAAAGCCGCCTGGCATTCCGAGTCCCCTGTGAACGGGGCGTCTTTCTTCATCAGCTTACTGAAAGGCGCACATCGATCGGAGAGGTTAGAGATAAGCCTCCGAATGTAGGTCAGCCTCCCTTGGAAGGACCTAAGTTCAGTGATGTTGCTGGGTGGTGGAAGCTCCCGGATAACTTTGATCTTGCTGGGATCCACCTTGATTCCTCGGTATCTGACGACGAAGCCATGAAATTTGCCTCTGGATACGCCAAAGGCGCATTTCATGGGGTTCATCTTGAGCCCATATTGCCGGAGACGCTCGAAGACTTGGCGGAGGTCGCGCAAATGGTCTTCGCGTCTTTTTATCTTGACGACAAGATCGTCAACATAGCATTCGACGGTGTTGTGTAGCATCTCGTCGAATATTTTGGTCATGGCCCTTTGGTAAGTAGAACCGGTATTCTTCAAACCGAAGGGCATGCGTTTGTAGTTGAAAATCCCCTTGGGGGATCTGAAAGCTGTATGGTTCTTGTCTTTAAGGGACATCCGGATTTGAATGTAACCGGACGACCCGTCCATGAAAGACAAGGCTTCATGACCGGTGGTCATATCGACCATCGTTTCTGTAATTGGGACTGGGAAGTCATCCTTCAGACAGGCTTTGTTGAGGACCCGTAAGTCGACGCAGATGCGGACTTGACCATTCTTCTTCTTGACTGGAACTATATTGGTGAGCCAGATCGGGTAGATGCACGGCTCGATGAAGTCGACCTCTGCCATTTTATGAACTTCGACCGAAACCTGGAGCTCCAGCTCGTGGTGCATGCACCACTGTGGTCGCTTGACCGGGGCGACTGAGAGAGAAATGGCTAGGTCGTGCTCCGCTACGGAGGGGTCTACCCCTGGCATCTCCTTGTATATATGTCCAAGCGAAGCAGTCTTTGTATTCAAGCAGGAGTTACCTGTACTCTCGCTTCTCTGCCTCAGTGAGGAGAGCGCTGACGAATGTAGGCTGTGGGGCGTCATCTTCGCCCAGATTGATTTCAACGAGCTCATCCACGGTTGCCGGGCCGCCATCCTCCAGCTCGGGAGGAGCGGGTTGGAAGTCGATGAAATCCTCATCATCAATGTCGACTTTGGGTAGCTCTTGGTTCTCGAAGCCACCGGTTGACGCCGATGGAACTGGAGGGCCGTCATTGCTGGGATCCGCTAGGGATCAATCTGGGCCGCCGGCTTTTGGCCAGCCGTTGTCAACTGGTGTTGCTGATGTTTCTCCGGGGTTGCCTGGCGAAGCTGACAATCTTTCGCAGCTAAGACCAGCAAGATCCCCCCTTTCAGGAGGGTTTACTAAACTGGGTCCCTCGACTAGCTGAGAGACCGGAGAAGCTTCTTCCGCCCCTTTGTCTTGGCAGGGAGGCGGAGAAGGTTCCCCGATGGCTTGAGCTGGGGGGTTCTGGCTTTGGCGGAGATCGGGATCAGAATTTCCTCTTCCTCATCCCCGGGGCTGTCGAATTTGGTTTTGACTCTTGTTTGGTCGTCAGCTGGTAGCGCCAAGCCTATGACGTTAACTGCGTAGTGGACGCGGAAGTCCGGGTCCTGGTCGTAACCAAGCCCCCTGGTATCCTTATGGAAGGACGGGGGTTGCCCCCGGCCCTGGGAAGGGTCCCACAGTCGACGAAAGTATCTTTGTTGGGCAGGAGTTTGCCACAGGGGAATGTGTTGCTTCAAACACATTTCTTGAATATGCGGCGACAAATCACCCCACACCTGAACCGCTTCAGGGGTATCATCGGCTTGTCTAGACCAGCCGAAGTCATCATCTGGCGGGGTTTGAGGGACCATGTCTCCCTTATAGAAGATAATGGGTTTGTCCCTGCTAGCCTTCTTCTTGTTTCAGCATTGTCACTTGAAGGTGACAATGAATGTCGTCAGCAACTCGACGCTGTGCTCCTCGGATGCACACGGGAGCTGGATGCAGTCTGGTGGCAAGCATATACTCTTGCCGATAGCTCGGCTAATGAGATTAGCCTCAAAGTCGATCTGGCGCCTCTCAAGGTGATCCTGGGTTGACTTGGAATCGAGGCGCAGCCAGTGAAGCTTGGCCTTTTCCTCGTCAACAGAGAAGAGATCATCATCGTCTTCCTATGAGAGCCAACTGTTGCTTTTGCTCTTGATCACAGGGTACGGACTAATCCCCTTGAAGTAGAGCGCCGTGTCGGCCAGGTTGCATTCTGCCGGTGTGAACGGTGACAGGTCTGCAAAGACCTTATGTTGCTCTCCGTCCTTGGCATACTTGATGCATTGGTGGAGAGTTGACGGGATGACCCAATTTTCATGGAGCCAGGGTCTACCCAATAGCATCTTATAAGTTGTGTTGGAGTCGATGATGTAGAATGTCGCCTTCGAGGCTAAATCATCGAGCACCAGATCGACGTCCACTCGGCTGAGGACGTCCTCAGTGTTCTGGTTAAAGCCGGATATCTTAACCGCCTGAACCTTCTGGAGGTATGGGGTCAGATATAGAGACTTAAATATCTTGAGTGGCATGATGTTGACTGCAGCACGGGCATCCACTAGGATCCGGTTCACATCATGTCCGTTGATCTTCCCCTTCATGTAGAGAGGACGATTGTGGCATGGAGGGGAAAGCAGCATGTCTTTTTCCGTGAAAGAGATGGTGGCTGCGAAGGCTCCATAGGCAGCCGCCTTCATTTTCGCGGCATGCGCTTCATAAACTTCCGGCTCTTGGAGTATTTTGATAAAGGTTTCCCTTAGGTCCTTACTCCAAGCGATGGCTTCCCAAATTGAAATGTTGGCAGGGAAGCGTTTCATCTGGTGGAGGACCTTCCGGTCAGCTCGGGCTCGAGCATCCTCCAGAGAGGGTAGTATGTCAGGCTGAACCTTCTGCAGGCTGTCATTGCACGACAGCCCGTCGGGGAGTTGCACTCCCTTAGGTCCTTACCCTCGGGCTGTCGTGCTGTTACCTCGAGCGGCAATTCCTGCTATGTCGGAATGCTAGGACTGGCATCCGGAGACATATGCGCGGTTTGGTGCCTTAGCTGCGGTGGCGACGGGAGCCTACGGGGAGTTGGTAGGCTGGTGCTGGCGTCCAAAGACGTATGCGCGGTTTGATGCCTTAACCGCGGTGGCGATAAAGATGTCTTCTGCTTAGCTGGTACGTTGAGACCGGTGTTGGAGGATATATGCGCGGTTTGATGCCTTACCCGCGATGGCGACAACTTCTATTGAGAAGCGGACAGAGAAGTGTACTGGTCATCCTGCTTCTTAGCCTTGCCTTTGTAACCATGCTGAGAGCTGGGCCCAGCGGCAACTGATGGCGTTGCAAGACATTGTCGCTCTGCACAGTTATCCCGACTCTGCGGAGTGGCGGAGCCTTGTGACGGTGGGCCCGCCACTTGAATCGAAGCCGCTGAAGACTCCGAAGATGTCTTCTTCGTACTTCGGATTGTGTCAACAGGTAGGTGGGGAGGACTCGACAGCCCCTCCGCTGAGGAGGTGTAACGAGGTTGAGGCGGGGCCTAACCTTACTTTTGCTTTCCCTTCCTATCCACAGCTATCGGCGACGGAGATAGGACAGGGAGAGGACAAGAGAGAGAGCTGAAGAGCTTGTCGTCGGCTCGCCCACCAGAACGTCCTCTCGGTCGAGAAGGACCCGGAGGAGCCTAGCGGTGTCTTCTTGAGGGAAAGGGAGAGACTTTAGCTCCCGCCAGGATCGCCACCGCACAGCCGAGGTGGCTTGGGTTGGCTGGCTAGCTATACATGTCTGAGAGCCCTCAAGGGCTGGAGGAGCCGGAGAATGGATGACGTTGATTAAGAAGTTAGTCAGCTCCGTCTCTTGACTGGCATCCTGCTCTCTATGTCTTCGCAATCGCTCGAGCGCTTCTTGATTGTCGGTCCAGAACTCGAGCCATTTTGGAGGATACTGGTAAGGCAGCCCGTGCCCATTTTCTTGAGGAGAGTCTGGCTACTCTGGCGCATCCCTGGCGATGCTCAGGGTCTCTTCGACAGCTTGTCGAAGCCTGACGAGCGACATGGAGTTTCCTTCTGCATCGATCTGCTCCCATCGGATCTATTCCTGGATGAGGTGTTGAACTTCCTCACAGGATTCGATCGGGTGGCAGATTTTGGCGTGGAAGGGGCAATACTGGGAGTGACTACGATCCCAATGGGTGTAGTCGACAGGCGAGTTACGGGGCATGATTTGCCCCCTCTCGACGAGGATATCGAAGAGACGCTGGGTTCTCTCCCTAGGGAAGGAGAGAGGTTTCCGATCATGCCAGGGCCTCCACCCTGGGTACCAGATCGAACGTTCCCTTCGATTAGCCCTGGGCTCCTCTGACTCATCGTCAGAGAGAGAGAATGCGGCCATCATGTGGATGACATTGGCCGAGGGGTGAGCCACACGTGCGGCCTTAGTAGGCCTGGCCCACGTGTGTGGTTGCGGGGGATCGACGAGGTCACTCTTCATTTTGACAAGATCGTCTCGGATCAGCTTCTGCGCCTGCGTCTTGAAGACGTAGCAATCTTCAATTGAATGACCCAGCATGCGATGGTACAGGCAATAACTGGGATCGTCGGTCTTCAGGACCTCGTCCGGCTTGCGGATTTCTGGCAGTTCAACGATCTTATGGGCCATGCAGAGGTCGAAGTGCATCTCCGTATGTTCCTTATTGAAGGAGAAGGGTGTCTTCATATGCTCCGAGAAGGAAGGAGTAGCCGGCTTGTCTGCTGGCTTTTTGTCAGAGCCACTGGACTTGGCCCCTTTATTGGCCTTGGCGGTAGGGGTGAACTCTATGATATTCACCTTCTTACTGGGCTGGCGTTCTCGCGCTTGTTTACCCTTTGCCGCAGCATAGCTCGGGTTATCGGCGAAGAACATCTCTATTTCGGCAACTGCCGAATTAAGTTGGTCGAAGCCTTTGATATTGGTGTCGAGAAGCTTTTCGCTGACCTCGGCTGCCATACCTCGATGACATATAGTAAGGGCGTCCTCTTGAGCGGGTGGATTGACACACCTCATGCTAAGGTCTCGCCATTTTGTGATGAAGTCGAGGGTGCCCTCGCCCTTTTTCTACCGGAGAGAACAGAGTTCGGCTAGAGAGACCTTCCGCTCGGCCGTTTGAAATCGGTCGAGGAATTTCTTCTGGAGATCTGCCCAGTCAATGACTGAGTTGGGCTTCAGGCGGGAATACCATTGGAAGGCCGTTCCTGTGAGCGAAGTGGCGAAGTAGCGGAGGAGATATGATTCGTCCAACGCGAGCTCACCCATGGCCGTAACATAGTAGGCCAAGTGTTCGTGTGGCGACCCCTGCCCATCGAACTTTTGCAGCTTCGGGGGCTTGGAGTACTCTGGAGGAAGCTTCTTCAACTGGTGGTGAAGCGGGTAGGGTACACTATAGAGGTCTACCGTGACAGCCCCTTCACCATACTGGGCGAGCTTCGTCTCGACAATGCGCTCGATGATCTGGCGTTGCGCCAAAAGATTCTCTGGCACTGGCGTGTTGGAGGCCCATGGTTGAGCCTCAACCGGGGGCGTGCCAAACCCAGTTGCCAACGGGCTTCGGGTAATCACCGTTAAGGTGTTGGCAGCGTCGCGAGCCGCCGGGGGTACTGGAGCTTCGGCCTGAGGCCTAGCAGGTTGCTGTGGATGAAGGTCTCACTCCTGGAGGAGGTCCTGCAGGAGGACCTTCAGGTGGTAGTTCTCCTTCATATGAGCGTCAAGGGTCACTTCTTGAACCTCGTTCACAGGAGGGTCATTGTTGATCGGCTATGCGTTGATAGGAGGGTCATGGTCTTCCACCGGGACCTCTTCCGCGCATTCCGACGCCTGCGGTCCGGTAGAAGTGTCCATGTGACCTGTTAGGGGAGGCGGCGGAGCCTGGTGGCGTGGCCTCCTGAAGTGGGACAGAGGCTGGTTCAAGTCATCAGACTGGGTGTCTGGCTGGTGTCTGGTGGTGTAGCACGCGAACACTCGAACCGCATCATTGATGAACCGGGCCGTCCGCTTCCCCCGCGGGTGTCACTCGGGGTGGACGGGCGTCCCTAGTCTGTCAAAGACCGAGATACGTTGCAGAGGGGGCTCACTCCCGATGTCTGCCGGAGGAGAACCCTGGATAGGTTGCTGGAGGGCCCGAGGATGGGCTCGCCTTTGCCTCCGCTTGCTCGTGCGGGGGACATTGGATGACTGGGAGTTATCCGACGATGCTACTGTAAAGCCAGCCGCATCTCGTCTGATGCCGCGTCTGAGCGCTCGCAGGGGGTTTGTGATACGCGCCCTCCGAACGGCTTGAGCTTCTTCTCGGGTGACCCAGATTCTTCTCAGGTCAGATTGCTGATCTCCCTTGTCACCGTTTTTCCAGCCAGTTGTCTTGGGAGGCTGTGTGCCTAGCTGCGGTGGGTGCCCCCGGGCTATCGCCGAGGAACCCGCTCCTTTGAGCTTCGCCCCATCCTCTCGTGTTTGACGCAAGAGGTCAAAATGATTGGAAGTGGGGATGGTGGGGACGGTCCGTTCTTGGGGTATGATTGGTTCACCCCCGTCGAGACGGATCCACAAGTCACCGACAAGGACCGTCTTGCCGGAGTTGCTGGTTGCAGCAGCGAGTCACTTGGTTCTGCGGCCATGGCGACGCTTCTTCTGAGGAGCCTTGGAAGACTCCACCCCAAGATGGTAGACCAAGAAGACATGGCCTGGGGTGACCGGCAGCATGAGGCCGTCGGTCAGAAGTGCTGGGATCGGCCCCCGGGCTAAGTAACCCGCGCCAGGAGTCAATGGTTGGGCGACTCGGGTGTAAGCCTTCGCCCGCGCCGATAGGAGTGTCGCCGATGCTCGAGATGACCCTCTTGCACTGGGAAGCGACACCGTCGGAAGTGCTGGGGTGCCGACGCCCCTAGGTCGAGGACCCATTGTAGGTGCCGGCGTAGTCCGGGCTCGGGTCGGGATGCCCGAGGAAGGTGATGAGGAACGTTGCCCCCTGGGTAGAAGACCCATGGGGAGAGCGGGTCCAACTGGAGCTCGGGACCGGGGTCCTGAGTGCACTACCGAGAAGCAGCGAACTCGGGGCTGTGAGCCCGTGTCGAGTGTCGGCCTCGTCGGGATTTGGGGTCGGAAACCCAATGAAGATGCTGAGGAGTCGTGGACCCGGGGCTGGGAGCCCGTGTTGGGTATAGGCTTGGCTGGAGCTCGGGGTTGGGGACCCGAGACAAATGCTGAGGAGCTGTGGACCCGAGGCTAGGAGCCCGTGTCGGGTGCCGGCTTGACTGGGGATCGGGGTTGGAGACCCGAGGGAGACGCCAGGAAGCCGTGGACCCGGGGCTGGGAGCCCGTGTTGGGTGCTGGCTTAGCTGGAGCTCGGGGTTGGAGACCCGAGGAAGATGCCGGGAAGCCGTAGACCCGGGGCAGGGAGCCCGTGTTGGGTGTCGGCTTGGATGCGGCTCGGGGTTGAGGACCCGAGGAAGGTGCTGTGATGGTGACCGAAGTCCGGGGCATGGGGCCTGTGTTGGAGCTCGGACGAGGCTGGCCTCCGGAGCTAACGCTCACCCGGGCCGGCATTGATCTGGGGGCCTTGTAGGGGTTAATGGTGATAGTCCTGTGCCCGGCGCTTAGGGGGGACACCGGCGCTGGAAGTGCGTGTGGCGCATTGGCCACCGGAGCCAATGGAGAAACTAGAGTCGGCTGAGGAGCAGCCGCATGGATCACACCCAAGAAGTAGGGCGATCCGATGATCGGGGTGAAGCTGTCGAAAGCGATCAGTGACGCCAAGTAGCCCACCCGGGCATGGGTGGCAATGACGTTGGGGCCGTAGGTGACGGCCACCATGGTTGTGGAGTGCTGAGTGCTGCGGAGGCGACGGTAGCTGACAGTCGCCGAGAGCTGTCTGGCGATCAGAACGCGAACCGGAAGCTGCTAGCGGAAGCGTGCACGAGTACCCTCCTCTGCCTCTCCTGCAAAGACAGGGAAAGGGCACCGGGCTTCTGGGCCGGCATAGACTTTTCATCAGCAAAAAGAAGGAAGGCGGGAGACGTCCCATCGGGCGTGCCATCCTCTCTGTCGCGCGGGTTTTTTTTATGCCGATTAACCGGGGTGAAGGAAGGGATACAGCGGGAAAGGAAAATACGGGAGTTTGATATATCTCGGGTATCCTCCTTACTGGTGCATGCCTCTCACGGCGGTATCGGGCACTCTCCTTTCACGAAAATTTGGAAAGGGTCGAATGGCATGGAAGTGTGATGTGACACGACCCCTCGGACCTAGATTCACAAGCAACCGGACCGAACAACGATATCTCACAAGCGGGTTCACCTGCGTCGCGCACACGCGGGTCCGTAGGTGGACCGGCGATAGTGGTGAGGGTTCGAGGATGGATCTCACCTATCCGGAGATTTGACTATCTTGGGCTGAACCCTTAAGGGCCTGGGATGCCCAATTCCGTGGGCGGCCAGCACGCCAAGGGCGTGGGATGTAGTGGCTCTCTCACAACTCACCCGCGGTGGCACTCGATTAGACGGAATGTTGGAACGAGCACTCTCTCATTGCCGACGACGCAACTAGAGATAATACTAAGCTAAGCAATAGTGAAACCACCAGAGGATGGGGGCTCAAAGCTCACCTGATCGTTGTGAAGACACCGATCCCGGTCGGAGATGAGGGCGAGCGGGGAAGCGTGGGCTACCCGCACGCCACGCCGATGACGCTTCAGCCGAAGACCTGCTAGTACAAAACTACGCCCCACGCAGGAGGGTGGATCTCGGGGTGGGGGAATGGGCTTACACCAAACACTACCTCCACACAGGGAGGGGCGCTAAGCCGGCCAGGCGGGGAGGGGAGGTTAACTAAGCTAGCGCCGAACGATCTGCCCGTTCTGGAATAACCGGACAGGAAGTCGATGTAGACGACGCCACGCACTCCACCGAACTCAGAATTCGACGAAACTGGATCTGAAACGTCTCTGACAGACCCAAGAATGCCTGTGAATTTTTATGGGTGGTCCCAACGTCGTCACCGGCTGGGGCGAGCTCTGGAACAGGATCCTGGCGCTTTGGTTCGGACTGGTCCCAGGGTGCAGCAGCAGGTGGAAGTAGTCACCACGCCCGTTCCCGATGTCGAAACGCAGCGGGACCAAGACAAGTATGACCATGGACGAGTCTTCTTCGAGCAGCAGCCAGGGGGGACACCAGACGATGTCGGGGCAGAGAGGGAGAGCCCGTTGAGTGACGAGGGGTCTGGACAGGTCCTGAGTGGCCTGTTCAGCGCACCTGGGGGAGAAAATTCGGAACAGGCAGTCCCGGACTCCGAACGAGGTCCCACTTTCTGTGTTGGACAGAGGACTGGTGGATCTTCGATCCGGCCAAGCAGCGTGCCTTGTAACGGAAGGATGAGACCGTGGAAGCTTCTTCACTGCCGCTCTGGTCCTGGTTCAGGTCCTGGTTGTGCAGTCGGACGAGAACGAACCCTCAGGACAGCAGGGATGTCGGATGCCAGCGAGACCACCTCGGCTGCGAAGCTATCTTGACGACCTTTCCGTCGATGTATGGTACGCCTCCAGACGATGCCGAATGACCTCGGGGCAGGTTCTGCAAGATGGGCTCCAACTGCTGCCTGCGAACTGAGATGGATAGTGTGATGAAAGGTGATGGGAGACGGAGTAGATGGGGTGGATGGGTATGGGGGTGACACCTGACTATGTGGGGGTCTGTTAGGGGGTGATTCAAGGTGTGGGAGGGGCAGAAAGGGGGCTGGGAGGTGGTCTAGCAAGTGGAGGGAGGGGGAGCTGCGAATTTGGGTTGGGAAGGAGAGAGGGAGGAGAGATCTCTCCTTTGGTTTGAATGTGAGGTTAATGGTGGTTGGTTAATGAAGTCTAGGGAATGGGAAGGGTTGCCTTGGGGAGGGGAAGGGTTGCTTGGGAGAAGGGATTCTCCCTTGGAAAAATGAAAGGTTGTATGGGGAAGGGGAAAGGTTGCTTGGGAGGAGGGAGAGGTGCCTAGGAGAAGGGGATTCCACCTAGGGGTTGGAGGGGAATTAAATGGGAGGTATGGGGAAGGGGGAGGGGTCTTAATGAGAGGTGAATAGGGAGGAGAGAGAGTGAATTTCGAAATTGGGGGTGGGGAGGAGAGAGAATGGGGTTCGCCCCCTTTAGAGAGAGAGAAAGAGAGAGGGGAATCCACCCCTTAGAGAGAGAGGGAGAGAGAGAAGGAAGCACAATCCTTTGTGGATAATTTTACTCAATATTTCATTAGTTCCAAATGGTGGGAGTGGGGTCCTATTTATAGGATTCCCACAATTTAACATAAGTCCCTGACTTTTGGACTACTAACAAGAAACCAAGGGAAGGGGGGGTGCCCATGGGCCTAGCCCATAGAATTGGGCCCATTAACCTATCAAACTGACATAATGACTCAAGACTTAGGTAATGACTCACTTAACCTAGATACTTGACTCAAATAAAAGGAAAATTACATAATAAGAAAATGAAAAATACGTCATATGACTCAGAGTAAAGTGGCGAACAAGATGTAGCACTGCTGGCGATCAACAGGAGCCCCCAAAAAAGTGGAGTGGTCGGAGATGTCCCCATCATACCCCCGGGGTGTGGAGAACTCGACTCCATCGAGTAAATGGTCCTCTAAAGCAGCACGGGGTGAACCTCGACCTCCAAACTCAACCCTGCGTCCTCAACCAGGGGACGGTCCTTCATCCTCTCACGGTGGCTTGGGCACACCCTCTTGCTGGCGATGGTACCATGCTTGCCCAGTATTGCCTTCGTGTGCGCATGTCGGACGCTCAGGCTGATATGTGAAGGCTCTCCGAGGGTATCACTCACAAAGGTGGGGGTAGGCTCAAGGTGCTCACTGGGTTCCACCGCGGTGCCCATATAGGGTGCCAGATCCGCCGCGCCAAAAGTTGGGTGTATCCCAAAACCCATTAGCAAGTCCAACCGGTAAGCCGGGTTGCCAAAGTCACTCGAAACTTGGCAAGGTCCAAGTCCTCGTGCCCTCAAGTTGGAGGTGACTCTAGGGTAGAGCCACTCCAATGCCACCATCGATAGGTTGCCTACTTGGAATTTCAAGTGGCGCTCGCGAGCCTTTTCCCTCTCTTTGTGAACCTCACCGCTCGTTGCGATTTGCTTGCGTGTATGCTCATGCCATGCATTATGATGCGGTGAGTGGTTGTGAAAGTGGGTAGTGTGCAAAGGTGGACCGGGGCAACCATAAATTGACCTATCATGCTTTGATGCCATGTGAACCTTGATGAACTTAGGTGGGCCAGGGCATCCATAAGTGGACCTATCATGCAATGATGCCGTGTAGACTTTGGTCAACCTAGGTGGGCCAGGGCACCCGTAGGTGTACCTATCATGCAAAGTGGTGATAAATATCGGGGGACCCGGACATCCGTAGATGCCTTTGACATGTGTATGACCAATGTTAAATGAGGGAGGGCCGATACACCCGAATATGAACCAATCATGCATCCTACTTGACATGTGGGTGATATGAACGAGTGGACCTGACTTAAGAATCATATTAAGTGGTGTTGTACGCCAAGACTTATGTATTTTTGTACCAAAAATGTCTCCTATGTGTGGGTTTTTGGACCTCCATTGGAATGGGTCAAAGGGATCTAGGAAGGTGGATATCATGAAGTGGGGCACTTCCTCGATCCCTAAGTGTGTATTGCCCAAAGTAATGGCTCCCATGGTGTAATCAGAGTCTTGGGAGAGATGAGCTTGGTCCAACATGGTGGGTGAGGGTAGGAAGGAGTGGGTGATAAGTGATGTGGGTGGACCACATGGGTACTCGAGCTCCCAAAGGAAGGGGTCAAAGGGATCATGGAAGGGGCCACCTAGAGAGAGGAACTCTATGTCTTCAAGGTTCCCAAATGGTGAGTCATCCTCCTCTAAGGTAATTGGGCCAAGGTCTCTAGTGGGTTGGCCAATCAAATCAATTGGAACCTCAATGGGTGGGGTGTGGGCCAAGATGGGTTTCTCATCCTTGGGGAGAAATAGAAGAATCTCAATAGTGCAATGCCCACTTGTGCAAACGGAAGTGATGGAGCCAATGGTGGGGTGGGCAAAGTTAATGGTGCTAGGCTCCGAAGGTCCCATGGCAAGCAAGCCGGTCAAGTGGACTTGCCAATATAGGCAATCCACAAGGTCTCCCAAGTCTCTCGTGAAGTAGAAGGTTTGTAAAGTGACATGGGGGGACCGAGTGGGAACAATTTGGGATTGATATCCCAATGGTGGTGAGCTCAGGAGGGTGGGACTTTGCTTGAGCCATTGGAGTATGGACTCATCTATGGTGACGGTGTGCGGCTCATGAGGACCCGGACTAGGAGAGGTGGGTGGAAGTGGGGGGTCTAGGATGTTCTCTATGGTGGGAGGTGGATCCGGATTGGCATCCATCTCCACTTGGGTATGTGTGTGGGCCACAACTTCCAAGGATAATGGGGTAGGATAGTCTAGGGTGGGTGGAGTGATAATGGTAAGTGCATGGTACTCTCGGGGTGGTGAACATGGGTGGACTTGGGTTGGGCTTGGTCGGGGAAGTTCTTGGGTTGGAGTTGGGGTCGGGGGTGGAAGATCGGTTGGTTGAAGAGGTTTGGGTTGGGGTGCATAGATCTTTCTAAGATCGGCCCTCATTTCATCCCAAGATTCAATGGGTGCTTGCCCTTTGGCTTCTCTCAAACCTACAATATTTTCCCATTCTTTCCTAGCTTGGCGCCAGAGCAAACTCTTGGCATAGTTGACTTGCATAGGCCCTGATAGAGTGAACCTCCCAAAGTGTCGATCTATGGAGTCCTCCCACTCTAGATATATACTATGGTGGGTTCCATCAAACACACAGGCTTCTAATGGGCCTAAGAGTGGCGAATATGCCAAGTATGAGGTAGTCATGATGGAGGACAAGGGTGATGCATGCAATGGCCCTAGGACAAGACTTAGTAGAGACAAGTCTAGAACTTGCTCTGATACCAAATTGATGTGACACGACCCCTTGGACCTAGATTCGCAAGCAACCGGACCGAACAACGATATCTCACAAGCGGGTTCACCTGCGTCGCGCACACCCGGGTTCGTAGGTGGACCGACGATAGTGGTGAGGGTTCGAGGATGGATCTCACCTATCCGGAGATTTGACTATCTTGGGCTGAACCCTTAAGGGCCTAGGATGCCCAATTCCGTGGGCGGCCAGCACGCCAAGGGCGTGGGATGTAGTGGCTCTCTCACAACTCACCCGCGGTGGCACTCGATTAGACGGAATGTTGGAACGAGCACTCTCTCATTGCCGACGGCGCAACTAGAGATAATACTAAGCTAAGCAATAGTGAAACCACCAGAGGATGGGGGCTCAAAGCTCACATGATCGGTGTGAAGACACCGATCCCGGTCGGAGACGAGGGCGAGCGGGGAAGCGTGGGCTACCCGCACGCCGCGCCGATGACGCTTCAGTCGAAGACCTGCTAGTACAAAACTATGCCCCACGCAGGAGGGTGGATCTCGGGGTGGGGGAACGGGCTTACACCAAACACTACCTCCACACAGGGAGGGGCGCTAAGCCGGCCAGGCGGGGAGGGGAGGTTAACTAAGCTAGCGCCGAACGATCTACCCGTTCTGGAATAACCGGACAGGAAGTCGATGTAGACGATGCCACGCACTCCACCGAACTCAGAATTCTACGAAAATGGATCTGAAACGTCTCTGACAGACCCAAGAATGCCTGTGAATTTTTATGGGTGGTCCTGACGTCGTCACCGGCTGGGGTGAGCTCTGGAACAGGATCCCGGCGCTCTGGTTCGGACTGGTCCCAGGGTGCAGCAGCAGGTGGAAGTAGTCACCGCACCCGTTCCCGATGTCGAAACGCAGCGGGACCAAGACAAGTATGACCGTGGACGAGTCTTCTTCGAGCAGCAGCCAGGGGGGACACCAGACGATGTCGGGGCAGAGAGGGAGAGCCCGTTGAGTGACGAGGGGTCTGGACAGGTCCTGAGTGGCCTGTTCAGCGCACCTGGGGGAGAAAATTCGGAACGGGCAGTCCCGGACTCCGAACGAGGTCCCGCTTTCTGTGTTGGACAGAGGACTGGTGGATCTTCGATCTGGCTAAGCGGCGTGCCTTGGAACGGAAGGATGAGACCGTGGAAGCTTCTTCACTGCCGCTCTGGTCCTGGTTCAGGTCCTGGTTGTGCAGTCGGACGAGAACGAACCCTCAGGACAGCAGGGATGTCGGATGCCAGCGAGACCACCTCGGCTGCGAAGCTATCTTGACGACCTTTCCGTCGATGTATGGTATGCCTCCAGACGACGCCGAATGACCTCGGGGCAGGTTCTGCAAGACGGGCTCCAACTGCTGTCTGCGAACTGAGATGGATAGTGTGATGAAAGGTGATGGGAGACGGAGTAGATGGGGTGGATGGGTATGGGGGTGACACCTGACTATGTGGGGGTCTGTTAGGGGGTGATTCAAGGTGTGGGAGGGGCAGAAAGGGGGCTGGGAGGTGGTCTAGCAAGTGGAGGGAGGGGGAGCTGCGAATTTGGGTTGGGAAGGAGAGAGGGAGGAGAGATCTCTCCTTTGGTTTGAATGTGAGGTTAATGGTGGTTGGTTAATGAAGTCTAGGGAATGGGAAGGGTTGCCTTGGGAGAAGGGATTCTCCCTTGGAAAAATGAAAGGTTGTATGGGGAAGGGGAAAGGTTGCTTGGGAGGAGGGAGAGGTGCCTAGGAGAAGGGGATTCCACCTAGGGGTTGGAGGGGAATTAAATGGGAGGTATGGGGAAGGGGGAGGGGTCTTAATGAGAGGTGAATAGGGAGGAGAGAGAGTGAATTTCGAAATTGGGGGTGGGGAGGAGAGAGAATGGGGTTCGCCCCCTTTAGAGAGAGAGAAAGAGAGAGGGGAATCCACCCCTTAGAGAGAGAGGGAGAGAGAGAAGGAAGCACAATCCTTTGTGGATAATTTTACTCAATATTTCATTAGTTCCAAATGGTGGGAGTGGGGTCCTATTTATAGGATTCCCACAATTTAACATAAGTCCTTGACTTTTGGACTACTAACAAGAAACCAAGGGAAGGGGGGGTGCCCATGGGCCTAGCCCATAGAATTGGGCCCATTAACCTATCAAACTGACATAATGACTCAGGACTTAGGTAATGACTCACTTAACCAAGATACTTGGCTCAAATAAAAGGAAAATTACATAATAAGAAAATAAAAATACATTATATGACTCAGAGTAAAGTGGCGAACAAGATGTAGCACTGCTGGCGATCAACAGGAGCCCCCAAAAAAGTGGAGTGGTCGGAGATGTCCCCATCAAAGTGTCGGGAGAAAGGTTAACCAGACAAGATGCGGGCATGCCAGTCGATCTCTCGACAATCACTCGTGGAACCAAGGTTTGACCGGGGAAGCGCCACCAGGGCACGGCACGTGGGCTCGGGCAATCTGGCGACACGTGGAGAAAAGGGATTCCACGGGTGCGAGTGCATAGGCGATTGCGGGAATCGTGTACATGACATCTTTCTCCACCGGCTGCAAGCAACCGGTATTTATTTACATCGGATTGAATCCGAATACCTTCGTTCTATGCTGAAGAAAATTTTGTATATGTGTCTGAAGCCATGGGTAGAGGGCTGGGGGCGTTCAGGAGCTAGGGGTAAGCGTAAGACCGAGGGGTGTTAACTGGGGTTAGGGTGTTGGGCACGGATGCCGAGTGGAGTGGGTAGGAAGCTGGGGGCCCGAATGCGGGTGCATGTATTTTTACTGGCTTTATGATGAGCCACATGGGCTTTATAAGCGGGCCGTAGTGGGCCAAAGTACAATTGAAGCAAGCCGCGGGACAATTCTGACACGTGGGTCGGTCCCCGGGTCATTGCGTGATAAAGCGGGTATCTGAATGTTCTACATGGACTCTTTACAGAGGAGTTGGTGTGGGTCCGACTGCCTAGGTGGCCAGAGCGGATGCGGACTGGCGTCTGGCGGAGATCGGACGCGGCTCGAGGTGAGCGGTCGGGTCCGGGTCTCGGGCGGCGAGTGTTGTCCTGCTGAAGAGTCGAGGTCGGCCCCGGGACTATGAGTCCCGGGCCAGAGGTCTGACTAGACTTGATTTGTCAATCTGAGGGGTCGACGACCGACTGGGAGGTGAACGATGGGCACGTAGTTCCGTGTCGGGGGTCAAAGTGGCATTATGAAGTGCCCTTCGTCACCGTCGTGTCGTGAGTTGACGTACAAGGGCGGACCCCGGTATGCGGGCGTATTTGCCGTTGGTATGGTTATCTTACATGTGGCGGGGATGGACTTGGTGTGAGACGGCTAGACACCGCGTGAGGGGAGTACGTGAGACGTACCCCCGGCGTGTGTGAGCCGACTAGCAAGCCAAACGCGCGCGCACTTGTCTCCTCGCGTTCCCGACCCTTGCCGAAAGCCTCGAGAGTCCGAGGGTGCGACAATTAGGCCGGGGAAGATCGCTCGTCCGACTATGTGTTCGTGCGTTGCTTCCTGCGTTTCTTGTCCTGTGTGTTGTTGTTCTAAGCTTGCAAGGGGGGCAATTTATAGAAGTTGAAGGGGTAGGGGGTGGGGTTTAGGCGGACCAAGTTGGGGGTCCAACTTGGTCCGGGTAAAGCCCCCAAATAGTATTATTATTATTTTATTTGTATTTTTTTATGTGTTTTGTGTGTGTGTATCGGAGTGGAAGGGATGGGGTTTAGGCAGACCAGCCCAAGGGGCTGGTCTGGTCCCGCCTAAACCCCTCCTCCAAGGGGGGTTTAGGTGGACCAGCCCCATGGGCTGGTCTTGTCCGCCTAAACCCCTCTTCGGAGGGTGAAATTCTTTTTTTTTATTTTGGAGGGGTTTAGGCGGACCAGCTTGGGGGTCCAGGCTGGTCCGCCTCAACCCCTCCCCAGGGGGGTTTGGGCGGACCAAAGTGGTCCTTCTTCTTCTTTTTAATTAAAAAAGCTTTTTTTTTATCCAGGAGTTTAGGCGGACCAGCTTGGAGGCCCAAGCTGGTCCACCTAAACCCCTCCCCCGGGGGGGTTTGGGCAGACCAGGTAGAAGAGAGAGAGGGGGTGGTCCTGCCTCTATAAAACCCACTTTTTTTGGTTATTTTAGCCCAACTTTGACTGGGTTTGGACGCTAGAAGACAAAGGATACGAGCTTGGACTGGCTGACTGGCTGCTTGTGCGCGGAGACCGAGGGATTGACGTGTGCGACTCAACGTAATCTTGGGACTTCGTCTTCGCGAATTCTTTTGCGTACGGGTACGACGAATGACCTTTGCACGAACCTCGGACCGAATTTGCACAAACCGAGACTGGGGAGGGCCGTCGGGCCTCCGGGCTGAGGAGAGGGCGCGGCCTCCCGGGGTGTTCGCCCTCCCTAGGGGCGCGGCCACGCCCTGGGGCGCATGGGCCCCGGGCAAAGCCACAACCCCGAGGGATGGACCCCGGGGGTCTTCCTTCATCGTCTGGGGATATGCTTTGAAGGATACGGAGTTCCAGGATGTTGAAATGGCCCATTAGAGCCATTGTTCTTCGAGTCGTAGTGGCCGCTCGCAAGGTGTTCGGGCGAATGCCCGACACACCCTGGGTCGCCGAACGAGCCGCATAGGTGGCCGATGGGCCTTGGATTTGGCCCAGGGCCAAGGGTAGAAGTCCGTAGGGGCTGGGAGGAGGCACGTTGGGCCGATGGGCCTTGCCTCGTGCTACATGTCATGTTGTACGGCGGGTTGGCAGAGCAGCCTCAGGTTAGCCCGAGAGCTAAGTTTAGTGGCTTGTTGCCACGTGTCTGAGGGTCGGGGGTGACCTCGACTTGCTGGGGGGGTTGTCGTAGGACCCAATTGGTGTACTGGAACCACGGGGTGGCCCGTGGGTTGGTGTAGAAGGGTTGAAACACGTGCGCCCACAAGGTGTTCGGCAGAATGCCGAACACGCGTGTGTGAGCCGTACCCGCATACTTCGGGCCTCCTGAGCATGTGGTCGACCTATTTGGGTCTCCCTTTGACCTTGGAGGGTTGAAGGAAGGCGTCCCGGGGTAGCCCCCCCAGCCTTTTCACTGAGTGCCATGTGGCGCGGCTTGTAGTTAGAGTGTCCCTAGGGTGGCCCGGGTGGTTATGTAGAGTGCGGAAAAAGTCCACAACTTATGAGTCGGGAGCGGTCCCGATCGATTGCTAGTGCCGCCGTACACTTCATCTAGCGGGTTGGGGCCATTGGTTGGGCCCACTGGGTTGTCGGAGGGGCCGGGTAGCCCATGCCTTGAAGGTGTTCGAGGAAATTCTCGAACCCTTACTTCTGGGTATTTTGCCGGGGAAATAGTCCGGGTACAACCGTCACCTACTTGTTTTCAAGGGGAGTGGTGCTCGCCTCTAGGGAACCCTTAGGTTACCTCTTCGTTTTCAAGGGGAGCGGTGCTCGCCTCTAGGAAACCCTTAGGTTACCTCTTTCGTTTTCAAGGGGAGCGGTGCTCGCCTCTAGGAAACCCTTAGGAGTGGTGCTCGCATCTAGGAAACCCTTAGGCCAGGTTCTTCATTTTCAAGGGGAGCGGTGCTCGCCTCTAGGAAACCCTTAGGCTACCTTCTTCTTTATTCGTGGGCAACTTACTCTAGTGGAGTACGGCTGGTGACGTTTCACTGGAAGAACTTCCTTAGGTTAACAGAGTTCCACGTCCTGGGCACCTCTCTCCCCCCAAGCGTCACTAGCCTGTACGCTCCTTTGCCGAGAGCTTCTGCTACCCGGTATGGGCCTTCCCAGTTAGGTGCGAGTTTCCCTGCGGCTCCTCCTGGGTCAGCCACGCTTGCTCACCGTAGGACCAGATCCCCGGGGAAGAAGTGTTGCTCCTTAACTCGGGCATTATAATACTACGCCTGCTTCTGCTGATATGCCGCAAGCTTTATCTAGGCGTTGGCTCTTCTTTCTTCAAGCAAGTCCAGGTTTTCTCGCATTGCCTGGTTGTTCTGGGCCTCATCAAAATGTCCCACTTGTAACGAGGGGTTGGATATCTCCACCGGGACTACTGCCTCAGCTCTGTAGGCGAGATGAAAGGGCGTCTCCCTGGTGGCGGCTCTAGCAGTGGTCCGGTGAGCCCATAGGATGCTGGGGATTGAATCAATCCATGCGTCGCCTGCTTGGTCCAGGCGAGTCTTGATGCTGTGGAGTAGGGGTCGGTTGGTGTTTTCCACCAACCCGTTGGCTTGGGGATGTCCCACTGAGGTGTAGTGGTTCCATATCCCCAACTCCGAGCACTTCTCCTGAAAGGTGGTGCTCGCCAACTGTCTGCCGTTGTCGGTAGTGAGAACCCTGGGGATCCAAACAGGTAAATGATGCTCCGTAGCACGAATTTCCAAGCTACTTCGCTTGTTATTTTTCCCAATGGCTCGGCTTCGATCCATTTGGTGAAGTAGTCGATGGCGACAATGAGGAATTTATTCCTCCCTTGTGCCTCAGGGAAGGGCCCCAGTATGTTGATCCCCCATCGCGCAAACGGGCGAGGCTCAGTCAAGGTGTGAAGCTGTGTCGCCGGTTGGTGGTGTAGGTGGGAGTACTTCTGGCATTGGGGGCACCTTCGGATGTAGTTGAGGCAATCTTGCTGTAAGGTGGGCCACCAATACCCTTGTCGGATCAGCGTCCTCGCGAGTGCTCGTCCTCCCACATGACTTCTGCAGAGTCCTTCATTGACTTCCTGGATGGCCTGGTTGGCTTCCGTGGGGAAGAGGCACTTGAGTAGAGGAGCTGAGAGAGACCGGCGATATAGTCGGCCATCCACCATAGTGAAGTGGGCCGCTCTCACCCGCGCGTCGGGGAGCTGCTGCCAAAGGAGGAAATCGAGTAGAGGATCCATCCAGGAGGGTTCGTAGTCGATGGCGTTTACCTAGAGCGCTGGATCGTCTATCCTCAGAGCTGACAGTTCCTCTATCAGTATTGACCTCGAGCTAGTGACCGTAGTGGCTGACGCTAGGCGGGAGAGGGCGTCTGCTCGGATGTTCTCCTCGCGTGGGATGTATACCACTTCAAAGTGGGTGAACTCATTCACCGCGGCCTTGGCTTTCTCTAAATATTTCATCATGGAGAGGTCTCGGGCCTCGAACTCCCCTCTGACCTGGTTGGCGATGAGCATGGAGTCACTGTATGCTCACACGCTTGACGCCCCCAGGTGTTTTGCCATGCGTAACCTTGAAAGGAGCGCTTCGTACTCGGCCACGTTGTTCGTGGTCGGGAAATTGAAACACAGGGCGTACTGTAGCTCCACTCCTTCTGGTGAGGGTAAGACTAGCCCCGCGCCACTGCTCGCGGCGCAGGAGGATCCGTCAACGTATAGCTCCCAGGCGGGCCCCGAGGACTGCTCAGGTGAATCCTCAGCAGGTAGGGTGCATTCGGCGACGAAGTCCACGAGAGCCTGGGCCTTGATCGCTGTCCTCGGTCGAAACTTGATGTCGAATTCCCCCAACTCGATGGCCCATTTGACCAGTCTTCCGGACGCATCAGGGTTCTGAAGGATTTACCGGAGGCGCTGATCGGTGAGGACGGCGATCGGGTGGGCCAGGAAGTATGGCTGTAGCTTGCGAGCATCTGTAATCAGCGTGAGGGTGAACTTTGCAGTCCGTGAGTACCGGAATTTTGGACCCTGTAGTGCTCGGCTGACATAGTAGACATGCCTCATGACCCCTGTCTCCTCCCTCGTGAGCACAACACTCAAGGTGTTGGGTGTCACAGAGAGGTACAAGAGCAGTTGTTCCCCCCCTTGGGGTTTGGTGAGGACAGGAGGCGTCGTCAGGTAGCGCTTCAATTCTTCGAATGCCCGCTCGCACTCCTCATCCCAGTCGATCCATCCTTTCTTTTTCGATGCCAGGTTAGCCTGCTTGATGAGCCGGAAGAAGGGTAGACATCGTTCGACGGCTCGGGATAAGAATCGGGCCAGAGTGGCGACGCGCCCGGTGAGGCACTGTACGTCCCTCACCCGCTTGGGTCGCTCCATCTCCAATACTACTTCGATTCCTCGGTGAGTGACGAGGAAACCTAGGAACTTGCCTGATCGCACCCCGAACGCACAGTTAGCCGGGTTGAGTTTCATGTTGTACCTTCTGAGTGTGGTGAAGGTTTCCGCCAAGTCGCGCAAGTGCTTGGCTGCTTGGAGGCTCTTCACGAGCATGTCGTCGATGTAGACCTCCATGTTGCGGCCGATCTGTGATCAAACATGTGGTTGACTAGGCGTTGATACGTAGCTCCGGCGTTCTTCAGCCCGAACGGCATGCTAGTGTAGCAGTATAAGCCGTGATCGGTGATGAACACGGTCTTGTCTTGGTCGGGCTGGTGCATGCTGATCTGATGGTACCCTGAATAGGCGTCAAGGAAGCTCAGCATTTCATGCCTGGCCGTGGTATCGACCAGCTGGTTGATCCGTGGCATGGGGAAGCTGTCTTTGGGTGTGGCTTTGTTGAGGTCGGTGTAGTCCACGCACATCCGCCACTTCCCGTTGCTCTTGGGGACCAGGACCACGTTGGCCACCCAATCTGGATACTGGGTAGGCCTGAGCAGTCCTGACCGCAATTTTTCACCTACTTGCTGCCTGATGATGGCTTGTCGCTCAGGGTTGCACCGTCTTCGGCGTTGCTGTACCGGGCGGTAGTTGGGGTCCAACCTTAGTTGGTGTGTGATGAGCTCCGGGGGAATTCCGGGGAACTCGTCCTCAGACCAAGCGAACACGTCCTGATTGGCTGCGAGGAAACTTGCGTACGCTTACTTATCGTGCTCAGACAAGGTAGCGCCAATCCTCAGTGATCTGCTTGGGTCGCCCCCAACTTGGATGAGGTATAAGTCCTCGGCGGGCGCGGTCGTGCTCGGACCTGGATCTTCGATCCTTGCCTTCTTTTTGTGTGGTGCATCTTCGGGATGTCGGTCGCGGGTGGAGATGAGGTAGCACCTCCTGGACTCCCGTTGATCGCCCCGGACTTCCCCTACCCCATGAGGGGTGGGGAACTTGAGCTTCTGATGTTAGAAGGAAGGGACGCCTCGAAGCATGCCGAGGATTCCTCGGCCGATGATGGCGTTGTATCCTGTCATTGCACGGACTACAGTAAAGTCGGTGAGGAAGGTTACCTCTTTCGGTGCCATCTCGAACGTGATCAGGAGCGAGATACACCCTTCTGGGCGGACAGTTGTGCCGGAGAATCATACAGCGGCGTGCGCAATGGCGCGAGTCGCGACACGTCCACACCCATGAGTACAAGACAGTCATACGCGATAACGTCGGGTCCACTTCCATTATCTACCAGGATGCGGCGCACAGTACATTGATTGATGGTGGCGAAAACCACCAAAGCATCAGAATGGGGCGTCGTGACGCCGTTAAGGTCATCCTTGGATAAGACTATGGGGTCTCCCGGGTGGCCTGAAGGGGAAAACTCTCTTGGGGTTCTGTCGCCTTGATTTGCCATGTTGATAGCCGTCGCGTACCGACGCCTTCTGCTCGCGCTGTCTCCCCCCGCAGCGGGCCCCCCAGAGATTATCATGATCTCCTTTCTATTCGGCCGATTGTCGATCGGGGGAGGCGTCTTTTGTCGTCTATCGACATTTTTGGCAAGGAACTTATCGAGGAGCCCTCTGCGTACGAGGTCCTCGATGGCATCCTTCAGATTGATGCAGTCGGCGGTGTCGTGGCCATGGTCCCGGTGGAAGCGGCAGTACTTCTTCTTATCCCGTGAGTTGGGATCCGACTTCATCCGCGAGGGCCACTTGAGGAATGGCTCCTCGCGAATCTCCATCAGGATCTGGTCGGGCAGGGTTGTCAGGGGCGTATAGTGGCGGTAACCACCCCTTTCCTTCTCAGAGCGGTTGCGGTGGTCCCCATCGCGCCGCTCTCGCTTGCTTCGGCCCTCACACGATGGGTCGACGGCTCTTTTACGATCGGGCTGGTCGGTCCCGGCCACGCTGCGCAGGGCCGCGATGTTCTCCTCGTAATGCGCATGCTTTTGGGCTAGCGCGAGGAGGTCTGGAAGGATCGTTGGGGCTTCGACTCCGAGCGCTCGTCGGAGGATGTGGTCTCGCGTCCCCTGAGTGAGCGCCGTGGTGGCGATGCCGACGTCGAGATGGGGGATCCGGAGTGCCTCCGCACGGAAGCGGGAGACGAAGTCCCATAGCGCCTCTTCCTTCCCCTGCCTGAGGGCGAGCAGGGTTACTGTAGACCTGGCTACCTTTCGGCATCCTACGAAGTTCTCCTTGAATAGCTTCTTGAGTTGCTGGAAGGAGGAGATCGTCCCGGCCGGCAGGGACTCGAACCATGCTCGGGCATTCTCCCGAAGGGTCGTGATGAACGCCAGGCACTTCACGGTGTCCGAGGCCCGGTGGAACACCAGGTGGGACTCGAAGCCATGCAGGTGGTTGGCCGGGTTGGTGGTGCCATCGTAGGAGGCGAATGACGGCAGCTGGAGCTTTGGCGGGATGGGGACTTCCATGATTTACCTGGAAAAGGGAGCGTGGAAGTCCTGGTCGTCGTCGATGAGGCCACGGTTCTTGGCGGCCAGGAGGACGTCGTCTAGGTACCGGACCTTGTCCTCTATTTCGTCGAAATATCGAAGCCGACGGTCCATCTCTGGGTTGGAGTGGAGAGGGCTGCGTCCCCTAGACGCGGGCACGCTGCGCGATAGCCGGGTTCTTGTGACGGAGGCATGGGATGCCTCCCATATCTGCCGGAAGTTTTCTCCGGCCTGGTCTTTCTCGCCCTCCCGTCGCTCGGGGGGGGGGGGTGCTGGGGCCTCTGGTCTCGGAGCTCTCGGCAGAATTTCCACAGGGCTCGGATCTCCTGGCAGAGCTCGTCTAGGTCACCTAGGGTGACCTCTTGTCGGTGGTGTACGGAAGAAGCTTCCTGCGATCCCCGGCGAGAGTTGGGTCCTTGATGGGAACCCCGCCCCCGGTTG
Source organism: Amorphophallus konjac (assembly GCA_022559845.1). Classification (NCBI taxonomy): domain Eukaryota; kingdom Viridiplantae; phylum Streptophyta; class Magnoliopsida; order Alismatales; family Araceae; genus Amorphophallus; species Amorphophallus konjac. The sequence goes on from CM040118.1 coordinate 150,926,561, forward strand.
CTGGCGTTGCGGAGGCTTCCACGGGGCGCCATAGCTTTTTGCTCGTGGTTCCCACAGACGGCTCCAAGAAGTGTAGCGGCAGGAAAATAGTTCCTAGGCCACGTACTACCTTCTCTATTTATTTGTTGAGGAAGTCGTCTCACGCCCGTGGATGCCTACGCACACCAAGAAACCAAAAGGGCGTCAGAAGGAGTCCCGAGTCCTCCGATGCTTAAGTCAGCAAGGGATTATTGAGCAATAGAGAGGAGCAAGGTGAGAGAGAAGTAGGGGCCATAGTCGTCGATCTAGGAGGCGTGTAGATCCTCTACACGCGTGCTCGCCGCTCCCAGTGGGCTCTCGGAGAGTGCTCGCTGGGTGGGAAGGCCGCACATGAGGGAGAAGCTCTCTGGATATGCCGGACGTTCCTCTCGTCATGGTCGCTAGTCGAGTTGCTCTCTTCTCAATAGGAAGCTCTGGGGCAAGAGTATGCTCTTGCGTAGTAGAGTTGGGTTTTTTAGTAGAAGAATCTACCATGCTCTTCTCTACTGTCGATGTCCCTTTTATAGGGGTTGTCCTGGAGCGAGGGCCTCATCCCTCGACAGGGAAGGGTCCGTTTAGTTGGAGTAACGTTCCCCGCTATGTTGGCGGGAGTTGCCCATTGGAGGGCGATATCCCCGGCGTCGGTCGATCCCTGGGCGAGTCTTACGACACTCATGGCGCGTGCTCGCCCGTTACGGGGTCAAGGCCGGCGTCGGCCGATCCCTGGGCGAGTCTTACGTCACTCATGGGGCGTGCTCGCCCGTTACGGGGTCAAGGCCGGCATCGTGGGGGCAACGGTCGGTCGTCGGAGTGTCCTCCGGCGAGAACTGCGCTTGGGCCGTGTAAGACCCTTGAATTTTTATAAATTATTTTTGGTGTATTTAATTATTTTTTGGGAATTTTAAAGACCCAAAATGGATTAATAATCAAATGTTGAATTTATAAGTCATAATAAGGCCCAATTGTGTTAAATAATTAACTTAGCCTATTTAAATAAAATCCAATAGGTTAAAAGACCAAGCCCATTAAGTTTGGCCCATATTCTAGAAGGTTATTTAGCCTATTTACGTATTTTAAGAATAAATACCAATTTTATGGATAATAATATGGATAATTAACAAAAGAGTTTGATTTAAGTTGAATTCTGTGCACGTTGGATGTAGCGGTCTATCGTGCGACCGCCACAGCCACGTAACGCACCAGTCTTGATGCGTTACACCCTGATAGTTCCGTGAATGGAAGAACGAGCAAAAAGATTGGAACTTGGGGATCCTACCTGTAAGAGATCAACTTGGGAGAGCTTATAACATTACTAAGGACTCTTAGGGATTAGGTTCTGACAAATTAAGGACTCTAGAATCGATCTAATCTTCAAACCCTAGCCAAAATCCTATAAATAGGACCTAGTTCTGAACTGAGCGACCCTTACTTTTGGCTCGTGAAGAATCAAGGTAAAGAGTCATAATTTCAGGTAAGTTCTTTCGAAGCTTTTGTTTAGTATACTTTAGACTAATAGTTCTCCAAATTCCGTGCTAGGAGATCAAACAACCAAGGAGATTGAAGCTTCCAAAGTTGCTGGTTCGACCATAGTAACCCAGGATTCAGAGCAAAGGACCCCTGAAGATCAAGAGATTAGGACGTATAAACGAGATAATTAGAATCCAATCCTTAAGAACTTTTTGATCACCTTAGTTTCATCTTCTTACCCTCAAAATTTCACATCTTTATGACAAGAGGTTGGAGAGATAGAGCAGCAGGAAGTTGCTGGAAAATCGCTGAAAAAGGAGAGCTAGGGCTCGATTTTCAGACTCAAATTAGAAGCTTAAAGCCTAGTTAAGAGGTAGGTCATCTCATGATTGACAAAAACATCTTGTTAGGGATAAAAGTCCTCTGGTTTTGATTGATTTCATGCATCATAGATCATGAATTTTATGTTTTAGTAGGTCATGCATACATGTATACTCTTAACCCTAACTAAGTTAAAAAGAAACTCTCTTGTCAAATTCACAGAAAACCCATGCATACTAGTAGGTTAGCCTTCATTCTATCATGTGAAAGTTTATATATGATTTCTAGACATGATGTAAGTTGGAACCTTAGATTTTTTTATATCTTTTCTGACAGCATACTATCTGACGCATCAAGGTAAGACCGCCACAGTTATCTAACGGCCTCACGATAAACCGTCACACCTTCTGTTGTTTTTAAATTTCTCTGTTATCTCTGACGGCCCAGACTCAGTGCGTTACAACACTATAACGGTCCCACGATAAATCGTCACAATCACTATGACGCCCCTGTTCTCGACCGTCAGAGTAACTGTAGACTGAATTGAAGAACAGTCACATTAACTTATAAATATGACTAATTATCTAAGTTTTGACCTGTTGATATGACTTTAAATTTATTAATTGGTTCATGATAAGTATCGCATGTTAAAAGCATCTTGAACTATTTTAAGGATATGTTAATTTCATGCCAAAGCACTATAGTTTTTATTAACTCCATGATTTTAAATGACGTATTGACGGAGTTTTATCATGATTTCATATTGTTACACACTCTCTCTATCAATAGAGTCATTTTCTTTAAGTACATGGCACATATTCCGGTATGTTATCTATTAGTTCACACTTTGCACTATAGGAACATTATTCTTGGACTTGAGGACCTCTCTATTGGATATTCCTTCCAATGGACTAGGAAATCTTATTTCAAGGCCTCCGTAATTCTCTTTGAGCCTGGGATTCCCACTAGGACGCCGAGTTGGTTGTACCATTAAAACCCAATTGATTAGAAAGCACTATCGATGTTTTCTGGTTCTAGCAATGTAACGGATCTATATTGGACCGTCAGGCCATATAACGGCCCAATATACAACCGTCACATTTAACTGAGTCTAATTATTATTTCTGTATTCAGTCGTTCTAACGGATCATGGCTCGACCGTCACGTGAACGTAACGGCCCAGTACAAGACCGTCACAGTGCTTGAGTACATTAACCCGAGGTTTGACCAAAGGGTTGATATTATAAGGTTCCTAGATGGCCTGATAATGGTCTAGGACTTATCATATTGATCAAGAAACTTAATGTAATGAATGGAAGTTAAAGAAATGTACCGTTATGCTGTCGATTGGTTTCCATAAGCATAACATTGTCTTAATTCATTCTTGATCTCTCATACTCTTAATTGAAGCATTCGTTCTTTGATAATTATTGTCGTGAGCTTATTGATTAAACTTATTACATTCTAGACCATACTTTATTGTTACACTCATGGAAGTAACTTGATTTATACGTGAAGATGTAGTTCGGGCGCTGATTGTGTCCAAGGGCTCTATGCTGGTCCCCTCGGTTGATTACCGGAAACATACTATTATAAACCATGGGGTATGATGCTACTGGCATCGCATTGCGCTGGGAGTACTTTCTTTATAAATAAGTGAAATCCATGAGCACTCGTGAAAATCTAGTGAATTACTACATGATTGACATTCTCCTGCGTAACCTTTATGGTTATGAAAGTGAAAAGTGAAAGTGCATTCTTGTTCATGAAAGGCCATGATACATTCTTGATCATACTTGTTACATTCTTCTTAGTTCATTCTTGCTCTCATTCTATCTTACATGATCATCTTGTTACTTTGGTTTAACCGCGTGATTGATCGCATTTGCATGATTTTACCTTATTTCTTTAGAGCTAAAATGTTAATTACTTTAATGATGCCTTCATGTTAATGCGAAGATACTTACTGGGCAAGTGTGCTCATTACCTATTTCCAATCTTTTCAGGAGATGGAAGTGATTCGAATTCAGATTCGGGCTATACAAGTAGCGGGTCCGAGAGTGAATGAAAGTGTTGTCAAGATGAGAGTGAAGACTTAGGAAAGTCTATATTGTTTAGATTGAGTCTATGTAATTTTCCTATTTCTTGAGTCTGATAGGTTGAAAGAAGTTGAAAGTTATTGTATTTGAATATTGATTATCAATGAAATAAGTTGGAGTTTGATTAAAATAATGTGCAATTGCATTTATGTGTGTGATTGTCTTGCGCTCTGATCATTCTTGCTTGCAAGAGACTTACCATGCCGACTGTTCACGTTTCTTGAGTGAGTCTTCCACTGTCATAAAGGCTCGGGGCGTGACAGTTAAGTTGGTATCAGAGCCTAAGTCTCAAGACTTAGGGAGAAGAGTTATGTCATAGGATAAGTCCAAGGTTAAGGACCCCTACCTATGAACTAAGGAAGAATTTTCTTACCTATGCGAGGATTGGGTAGAGCCCGGGATGAGATAGTTATATAGAAATTATCTTAGGATAAATCTTCCCGATTCTAGATAACTAAAATGTCCATGTTCTCAGGTACCTTGATTCTCAATGGCTCATCGTGTGAAGTGGGAAGTGATGCAGCAAACTGTTGCGGGACTTACCCAAGCTCTACAGACAGTGGCCCAAGCCGGTGGAAGGGCTGGCGCGGGTAACTTGCACGGCAATTTCTGAAGTTTAAATCCTCCACGATTCTCTGGATCTTCTAACCCGGATGAAGTAGAAAATTGGATCGACGAGATGAATCGAATATTGGATGTCATGCAATGCACCGACCAGGAGAAGGTTCGACTTGCCACGTTCCAACTCAACAAGGATGCTCGTACATGGTGGAAATCCATTCCAACGCCACATGTAGACACACCTCATACATGGGAGGGTTTTCTTACCCTATTCCGCACCAAGTACTTTTTCGAGCATGTAAAGGAGAGGAAGGCTATGGAATTTACCTCCTTAAAACAAGACGTGATGTCTGTGGCAGAATATGAATTACAATTCTCTCGACTAGCACCTTATGTTCCTCACTGGGTAAGCACGGATTTATTGAAAGCCAACCGATTTATGGATAGTTTAAGGACCGGATTTATCCAACAACTTGGAACCCAGAATATCCGCACCTATACCGAGATGGTACAAAGAGCGCATCTATGTGAAAGAACCATGGAGAAGGTAGAGAGGCTCCGAGGAGAGAGGTCAAGCCGAAAACATGATAGGCAAGAAGAGAAAGAAGTGGATGAGGATGAAAATCGTCACATTAAGAGGTTCCGTAATAGGAACGGTAATGGAAAAAGAAATGGAAATGGAAATGGAAAGAACGAGAAAGTTAAAGAAGAGAAGGAGTAAGCCGTGGCACCTTGCTCATTTTGTGAAAAATTTGGGCACTCGACAGAACAATGTTGGAAGCGTCTCGGCGCTTGTCTCAAATGTGGAGCCGGGAACATCGCTTGCCCCTATGTCCTTTCATCAACGGATAATCATCAAGGGATAACAATGGACGCGGGAAGCGAGGTCGATTAAATGTCATTCTAGACGAGGGAGGTGAGATGATAAAAGGTACTCTCTTAACCCATTCGCCTTACATTAATTCTTAATACATTAAAATACGTAGACTCTCCATAAAAACTCATATATTGAATTTGGGGACCAAATTCTCTTAAGTGGGGGAGGGTGTAAGACCCCAGAATTTTTATAAATTATTTTTGGTATATTTAATTATTTTCTGAGAATTTTAAAGACCCAAAATAGATTAATAAATAAATGTTGAATTTATAAGTCATTATAAGGCCCAATTGTGTTAAATAATTAACCTAGCCTATTTAAATAAAATCCAATAGGTTAAAAGACCAAGCCCATTAAGTTTGGCCCATATTCTAGAAGGTTATTTAGCCTATTTACGTATTTTAAGGATAAATACCATTTTTATAGATATTAATATGGATAATTAACAAAAGAGTTTGATTTAGATTGAATTCTGTGCACGTTGGATGTAGCGGTCTATCGTGCGACTGCCACAGTCACGTAACGCACCAGTCTTGATGCGTTACACCCTGATAGTTCCGTGAATGGAAGAACGAGCAAAAAGATTGGAACTTCAGGATCCTATCTGCAAGAGATTAACTTGGGAGAGCTTATAATATTACTAAGGACTCTTAGGGATTAGGTTCTGGCAAATTAAGGACTCTAGAATCGATCTAATCTTCAAACCCTAGCCAAAATCCTATAAATAGGACATAGTTCTGAACTGAGCGACCCTTACTTTTGGCTCGTGAAGAATCAAGGTAAGGAGTCATAATTTTGGGTAAGCTCTTTAGAAGCTTTTGTTTAGTATACTTTAGACTAATAGTTCTTCAAATTTCGTGCTAGGAGATCAAGCAACCAAGGAGATTGAAGCTTCCAAAGTTGCTGGTTCGACCATAGCAACCTAGGATTCAGAGCAAAGGACCCCTGAAGATCAAGAGATTAGGACATCTAAACGAGGTAATTAGAATCCAATCCTTTAGAACTTTTTGATCACTTTAGTTTCATCTTCTTACCCTCAAAATTTCATATCTTTAGGACAAGAGGTTGGAGAGATAGAGCAGCAGGAAGTTGCTAGAAAATCGTTGGAAAAGGAGAGCTAGGGCTCGATTTTCAGACTCAAATTAGAAGCTTAAAGCCTAGTTAAGAGGTAGGTCATCTCATGATTGGCAAAAACATCTTGTTAGGGATAAAAGCCCTCTGGTTTTGATTGATTTCATGCATCATAGATCATGAATTTCATGTTTTAGTAGGTCATGCATACATGTATACTCTTAACCCTAACTAAGTTAAAAAGGAACTCTCTTGTCAAATTCACAAAAAACCCATGCATACTAGTAGGTCAGCCTTCATTATATCATGTGGAAATTTATATATGATTTCCAGACATGATGTAAGTTGGAACCTTAGATTTTTTTTATATCTTTTCTGACAGTAGACTATCTGACGCATCAAGGTAAGACCGCCACAGTTATCTAATAGCCTTACGACAAGCCATCACACCTTCTGTTGTTTTTAAATTTATCTGTTATCTCTGACGGCCCAGACTCAGTGCGTTACAACACTGTAACGGTCCCACGATAAACCGTCACAATCACTATGATGCCCCCGTTCTCGACCGTCAGAGTAACTGTAGACTGAATTGAAGAACAGTCACATTAACTTATAAATATGCCTAGTTATCTAAGTTTTGACCTATTGATATGACTTTAAATTTATTAATTGGTTCATGATAAGTATCGCATGTTAAAAGCATCTTGAATTATTTTAAGGATATGTTAATTTCATGCCAAAGCACGATAGTTTGTATTAACTCCATGATTTTAAATGATGTATTGACGGAGTTTTATCATGATTTCATATTGTTACATATTCTCTCTATCAATAGAGTCATTTTCTTTAAGTACATGGCACATATTCCGGTATGTTATCTATTAGTTCACACTTTACACTATAGGAATATTATTCTTGGACTTGAGGACCTCTCTATTGCATATTCCTTCCAATGGACTAGGAAATCTTATTTCAAGGCCTCCGTAATTCTCTGCGAGCCTGGGATTCCCACTAGGACGCCGAGTTGGTTGTACCATTAAAACCCAATTGATTAGAAAACACTATTGATGTTTTCTGGTTCTAGCAATGTAACGGATCTATATTGGACCGTCAGGCCATATAACGGCCTAATATACAACCGTCACATTTAACTGAGTCCAATTATTATTTCTGTATTCAGTCGTTCTAACGGATCAAGGCTCGACCGTCACGTGAACGTAACGGCCCAGTACAAGACCGTCACATTGCTTGAGTATATTAACCCGAGGTTTGACCAAAGGGTTGATATTCTAAGGTTCCTAGATGGCTTGATAATGGTCTAGGACTTATCATATTGATCAAGAAACTTAATGTAATGAATGGAAGTTAAAGAAATGTACCGTTATGCTACCGATTGGTTTCCATAAGCATAACATTGTCTTAATTCATTCTTGATCTCTCATACTCTTAATTGAAGCATTCGTTCTTTGATAATTATTGTCGTGAGCTTATTGATTGAACTTATTACATTCTTGGCCTTATTTTATTGTTACACTCATGGAAGTAGCTTGATTTATACGTGAAGATGCAGTTCGGGTGCTGATTGTGTCAAAGGGCTCTATGCTAGTCCCCTCGGCTGATTGCCGGAAACATATTATTATAAACCATGGGGTATGATGCTACTGGCGTCGCATTGCGCTGGGAGTACTTTCTTTATAAATAAGTGAAATCCATGAGCACTTGTAAAAATCTAGTGAATTGCTACATGATTGACGTTCTCGTGCGTAACCTTTATGGTTATGAAAGTGAAAAGTGAAAGTGCATTCTTGTTCATGAAAGGCCATGATACATTCTTGATCATACTTGTTACATTCTTGCTAGTTCATTCTTGCTCTCATTCTCTCTTACATGATCATCTTGTTACTTTGGTTTAACCGCGTGATTTATCGCATTTGCATGATTTTACCTTATTTCTTTAGAGCTAAAATGTTAATTACTTTAATGATGCCTTCATGTTGATGCGAAGATACCTAATGGGCAAGTGTGCTTATTACCTATTTCCAATCTTTTTAGGAGATGTAAGTGATTCGAATTCGGATTCGGGCTATACAAGTAGCAGGTCCGAGAGTGAATGAAAGTGTTGTCAAGATGAGAGTGAAGACTTAGGAAAGTCTATATTGTTTAGATTGAGTCTATGTAATTTTTCTATTTCTTGAGTCTGATAGGTTGAAAGTTGTTGTATTTGAATATTGATTATCAATGAAATAAGTTGGAGTTTGATTAAAATAATGTGCAATTGCATTTATGTGTGTGATTATCTTACGCTCTGATCATTCTTACTTGCAAGAGACTTACCATGCCGACTGTTCATGTTTCTCGAGCGAGTCTTCCGCTGTCATAAAGGCTCGGGGCGTGACAGGCCGGCCTCATCGGCATCGTGGAATCCGATGCCTTGTTGGGCCGGTCATCTTCTTATTGGGCCGAACATGTATGTATGTTCCTTGCTTGGGCCTAGCACGTCCAAACCTCAATGGGCCGCGTGTGCGTGGGCCGTTCCTAGGTCAAACCAGATTTACCCTCCTCAGGTTGTTCTACCAAATATTTTCACACAAAATTTAAAAATTATGACACTTTTGTTGCCAAACAAGTAGTTACCTATTTTTGTCAATTTGAAAAATTAGATTGAAAATTGACATAACATAATTTTTTAAGTAGAAATTGTTGTGCCCTTGTGATCATTTGAGTCTTCCTGTGGTTTAGGTCATTCGACATCGTCTTGTGGTCATTTGAGTTATTGGATATTTTTGGTTTTGATAATAGCTAAACACTATAAGTCATTATTGTTTTAACTCTCATATGACTGACATACGTGATGTTTTGTTCATGATAGATATGCCATTGAATTGCCAAGAAATGAAGTGGAGATGGCAAATGTGAAAGCTCAATGTTGCGTCCTCGCACACGGATCGACCTGTGCGGTCAGGTCGCGGGGGTCAAGGGGGCAGCGCCCCTTGTGGGGGTTTCCGGGGGCGGAGCCCCCGGAACAAAAGTTTGATTATAGGAGCAATATAATCAAGACTGTCAAGGGTGATGTCACAGACATGAACGGGCTGCTAAAGGAGTCAAGCGATGGAGCTAAAGCAGTTAACGGACAGACCCGGGAAGGCCCGGGGTCTGCCCAGCTGGCGGTCGACCGCCAGCACAGGGGCGGTCGACCGCCCCAGCCAACAGCTCCCAGTCTGCACGAGTCTCAGTGGCTCTCGACCGCCAGCCAGTAGCGGTCGACCGGAATTCCCAGAGACCACCCGTTTGTAGGTTTCTCAGTAGCGGTCGATCGCCAGAAGCTGTAGGTCGACCGCCAGCCCCGAGCCTTCAATGTTGACTTTGTTTTCCACTTCGAGAAGAGCCCCTTTCCTTGTATTTGTTTAACCCCAAAGTCACCCAATCTTCCATAGATTGTGGATCTAGTCTGGGGGATGTCTAAGGACCATTCAAATGTTATAAAACACATGCAAGAGGGTTAGAAACCCTAGTTGATCATTTGTGAATCCAAGGGAGATCAAAGGAGGCTACAAGGGTGAGAGGAGTTCGAGTAATGTTGCTGTGAACAGTACTCCGGGAAGAAGTTCTTCATCCATTCAATGGATTCAAGCCTAGATCTGAAGCCATCTCAACCTCCAAGGAAGCAAGAAGCAATCAAGGCTCTCAAGGGTGATCTAAACTGTATCAAACTCTTCATCAACTCAAGGAGATCAAAAGGAAGATCAAAGCTACATCCATAGTCTTCTTCATCAACTCAAGGAAGATCATCTCTCAAGGAAGAAGACACCATTGAAGCATCCAACTCAAGCTCCAGCAATCTCAGACAAGATTTTTCTTCATGAGCATATTCTATATCTTGTTTGATGATTGAGTGTTTTCATATTTGTTCTTTTTCATTTCATACAAACGATTGAAACTGAAGATCGTCCCTACTGGTGGTTAGTAGGAAGGTAATCAGAAGTTGTCTGATCTGCGGCGTTGACGTCCCTACATGTGATTAGTAGGAAGGCAATCGGAGGTCTTTCCGATTTGCGGTTCAGTGCGTGGCACTAGTGGAGCCTCACCGGATTTGGTGAGGGATGGACGTAGGACTGGGGATTCAGTCCGAACCACCTTAAAATCCTTTGTGTTGTGGTTTGTTTATGTGTTTGCTTTGTTCTAGATGCATGCTTAGGTTCAATCTCTATATTGCGTAATCATCTTGCTAAGCAAATCGTTGTATCCTTCGTTAAGTTAGTTATATTCCGCTGTAATTTATTTTATCTAGCTATATAGAGGATTACATTGCGAAAAGAGGGGCAGATCTATTCACCCCTCCCCTCTAGATCCGCTGTCCACTACTCAACAAGTGGTATCAGAGCCTAATCTCTCATTATGGGGTCCAACGACCTTGAGGGAATTGGTGGATCAGCGTCTAAGGGTTATTTACCTGAAGGACATTCTGTGAATAGGCCTCCTTATTTCACTGGATCTAATTATCCTTATTGGAAACATCGCATGCAGGTGTTCATTCGCGCCCAAGACTACAAACTCTGGCGAGTGATCAGGAAAGGTCCGTATGAGCTGCCGGATGATGAGGATTTGTGGACCAAAGAACAGATAAGGCAATCCACTGTCAACTGGAGTGCTAAACATATCATGTAATGCTCACTCCATCTAGTTGAATTCTCAAGAGTGGCTACCTGCGCATCTGTAAAACTAATGTGGGACAAGCTAGAGGTAATCTACGAAGGAACCTCTCAGGTACGAGAAATAAAAGTCAACATTTTAGTTTCTGAATATGAAATGTTCCGCATGAAGCCTGATGAGTCAATTCAAGATATGTATGCTCAATTGACTGTGCTCACTAATAGTTTAACTGATTTGGGAAAGAAATATTCAGAGCAAGAAATTGTAAGAAAAATCCTTAGATCATTAACTCCAGCATGGCACACGAAGGCGACCGTTGTCGAAGAATCCAGAGATCTCGCAACGACTAAGGTAGATGAACTCATTGGGTCATTGATGACCTATGAGATCAACCTTAAGAACAAAGAGGCTGAGGCACCTAAGAAGAAATCCCTAGCTCTTAAAGCAGGACCCAGCGGTCAAGGTACTTCTGATGAAGGTGAGGATTCGGCAAGTGAGCGAGATGAGGATGACGTAGCCATGCTCACACGTAAGTTTAAAAAATTCCTGAGAAAGGAAGGTAAGAGCTTCATGAGAGGAAGGTCAAAGGTAAGAAATAGTTTCAAATCTAATTCTGAAAATTCTAAGAAATCTGACAAAATCATTTGTTATTCTTACAACAAACCAAGGCATTTCAAGAATGATTGTCCCGACAGATTCAGAAAAGCTGACAAATGGAAGGGCAAGAAGAAGAACAAGGCCATGGTGTCCGCATGGAGCGATGAAGAGGAAAGTGATGACGAAACTAGCTCCTCGGACAAAGAAAAAGAAGATCTCTGTCTTATGGCCAAAGGTGATGAAGAAATTGAGGTAAATTCTCCATTTGAAGATTATACAATTAATGATTGGGAGGATACATATATACAACTCATGGAAAAATATGAAATGTACAAAAAAGAGAATAAATCATTGAAAAAGAAAATTAACTCATTTGTGCATGATCATGATATGAATGATAAGAATGCTCTACTTGAAACTGAAATTGAAGATCTTAAGAAAATGATTGAGAACTTGGAGGAAGGAAGAAAAGAAATGGCTGACTTGGAAACTGAAAATGAAGATTTAAGAAATGAGATTGATAGCATGAAGCTAAAAATACAAACCTATAAAAAGGATAGCAAATTGAGCAATGAAAAGTTTGAAGCTATCAAACAAGTCAACATTCAACTTCTTCAAAATATTAAAAACCTACAAAAAGAGTTGAAGGATAAACAACAATCTTTAGAAAAGGTTGTGGATGGAAGATAAAATCTAGATGCATTACTAGGAACTAGAATGAACCACAACAAAGATGGGTTGGGTTTTGATCCAACAAACAAAATGTCAATTGGGCTAAAAACAGTCACATTTGTTTCCTCTTCTAATGCTTCAACCTCAAAAATAACATCTAAAGGAAAAGAAAAGATTGAAGAGGCAGTAACTGAAATTCCCAAAAAGTTTGTCCAAAAACCTAAGAAAGGTTGACCTTCCCCGTAGCATAGGTCAACACTTCCTTGGCCATTGTATGCTCAATCTTCCAGATGTCACCATAACTGGATTGCACATTCATATAGGCCAACACCACCATACTTTTGGGGAAATTGTGATTCATGTGTTCACCAATCCTATAAGTTTCAATCCCCTAGGTGGCAAAACAATCACTTTCAACCTAAAACCAACTAACGGCCTCAATGGTTTAAGAAGCAAACTTCCTCAAACTTCCACAAAATTCCACAAAGAGCTTCTAAACAAAATGTGAATGTCAAAGCTGAAAAGAAAAACCAAATCCCTACTGCAAGCAAACAAAACATGAATGCTAGGAAGGTGTGAATTCCAAAAGAAATGGTTTCATGTTTTAAAAATCTGAATTGTTTGATGGGACCCAAATTTGGTTGGGTTCCAAACACAATTACTTAATTGCTTGTGCAGAAATATCTTGCAGCGATGCATAACAGGTGGTACCTTAATAACGGCTGTTCAAGACACATGACTAGAGACAAAATAGAAAAGGAAGGAGGATACGTCACATTTGGAGGGAACAACAAAAGAAAAATCATTGGAACATGTAATGTAGGTAAGAATCTCTCCAACTCTATTGGAAATATGTTGTTAGTTGAAGGATTGAAATATAACTTGCTCAGCATAAGTCAATTGTGTGATAAAGGTCATAAAGTGTTGTTTGATTCTCATGAATGTAAAATCTTTGAACCAAAATCTGACAAGGTAAAATTTTCTGGTAAGAGAGTCAACAATATTTACATGATTGACTTAGATGATCCTGCTTCTTCAAACCTTTGTCTTGCTGCACCAAAATCTGAAATTGCATGATTATGGCATCGTAGACTAGGACATGCTATCTATAATGTCTTACATAAATTGTTAAAGCATTCAATGGTGAAAGGGTTGCCTGAATTATCATTTAAACAAGAAAATAAGTTGTGTGATGCATGTGCCCTAAGTAAACAAACAAGAAAATATTTCAAGGGAAGATCTGAAAATACATCATCCAAACCACTCGAGCTAATTCATATAGACCTATTTGGACCAACAAGAACTACTAGCTTAAGTGGTAGAAAATATGGATACGTCTTGGTGGATGACATTTCTAGGTTCACATGGGTTTTCTTTCTCACACATAAAAATGATGCTTTTGATGAGTTTCAGGTACTCTACATGAAGATAAAGCAGGACGGTGAGTTTAAAATTTTCAAGATTCAATCTGATCACGGTGGTGAATTTTAAAATGCTGACTTCTATAATCTTTGCAGGGCTGAAGGCATTTCACACCGATTTTCTTCACCAAGAACTCCGGAGCAAAACGGTGTAGTTGAAAGGAGGAACTGAACACTTATAGAGATGGCAAGAACAATGCTTGCCGAACGGCAACTCCCAAGGAAATTTTGGGCTGAGGCGGTAAACTCAGCATGTTACATTATCAACCGCTCTATGGTAAGGCCACACACCAAAAAGACTCCTTATGAGTTGCTGAAAGGTAAAAAACCCTCTCTCTCACATATGAAAGTGTTTGGGTCAAAATGCTTCATCCACAACAATGACAAAAGAGACTTAGATAAATTTGAGCCCAAGAGCGATGAAGGTATATTCCTTGGATATTCTGATAGATCTAGGGCTTATAGAATTTATAATGTCAAGAGTCAAACAGTGGAAGAATCACCCCATATATCCTTTGATGAATATCACGATGATTCTAACAATGATAACTCTTACAGGAAAAATGACGAAGATGGGGAATTCCTAAGCATGAAGGAAAAGAATGATCCTCCACAAGAAGAAACAAGAGAAGATGGTGACCTAGCTGAATCAAGCAATGTAAGGGATCAAGCTCCAGGAGAAGGTAATGATTCTACAAATATTAGAATTCTTAAGGATCATCATTTAGAAAACGTCATTGGCAGCTTGAATGACCCACCTAGAACAATGTCACATTTGGAAGAATTAGATCAACTTGCTCTTGTCTCTCAGTATGAACCCAAAAACATTGATGAAGCACTAAAAGATGAAAACTGGAGAAATTCAATGCAAGACGAGTTGAACCAGTTTGAAAGAAACAAAGTTTGACATCTTGTTCCTAGACCATCATCACAATCTGTCATAGGCACTAAATGGGTTTTAGAAACAAATTAAGTTAGGATGGCAAGATAATAAGAAACAAGGCTAGATTGGTGGCTCAAGGGTACAATCAGGAATTTGGGGTAGACTTTGATGAATCTTATGCCCCAGTTGCTAGACTTGAAGCCATTAGAATTTTACTTGCCTTTGCATGCTCCCTTAGAATAAAGCTGTACCAAATGGATGTGAAAAGTACTTTCTTGAATGGCTTGATCAAAGAAGAAGTCTATGTTGATCAGCCCCTGGCTTTGAAAATTCTAACCATACAGATTTTGTATACAAGCTAGACAGGGCACTTTATGGACTTAAGCAAGCACCAAGAGCTTGGTATGAGAGACTAAGCTCGTTCCTCATTGAAAAAGGGTACACACGAGGTAAGGTAGATCAAACACTTTTCACCAAGAAGTAAGGTAAGAATATCTTGATCGTTCAAATTTATGTTGATGATATTGTGTTTGGTTCTACTAAATCTGAAATGTGTGAGGAATTTGCTAACCTCATGACTAGCGAATTTGAGATGAGCCTAATGGGAGAACTCTAATTCTTTCTCGGTTTGCAGGTTAACCAAGGACAAGATGGTTGCTTTATAAGTCAAGCCAAATACATCAAGGAGTTGCTGAAAAGATTTGACATGACGAACAACAAAATCATTGCAACTCCTATGAGCACCACAACATCACTGGATTCGGATGAAAATGGTAAATTAATGGATGCAAAGATCTATAGAGGTATGATCGGCTCTTTGCTTTACTTGACTGCATCCCGACCAGATATCCAGTTTAGTGTATGCCTTTGTGCTAGATTTTAAGCTAGTCCTAGAGAATCCTACTTGACTGCCGTCAAACGTATCCTTAGATATCTTACCGGCACTCAAGATTTGGGATTGTGGTATCCGTCATCATGTGACTTGTCTCTTATATCTTATTCTGATGCGGACTACGCTGGATGCAAGCTAGATCGTAAAAGTACTAGTGGCTATTGCCAGTTTCTGGGCGGGTGTTTAGTTTTTTGGGCCTCCAAGAAACAACACTCGGTTGCCCTCTCAACCGCAGAGGCAGAATATGTTACTGCAGGGAGCTGTGGCACCCAAGTGTTGTGGATTAAACACCAACTCCAAGACTACTTGGTGGATCTTGGTTGTGTCCCGATTCTGTGTGATAACACGAGTGCTATCAACCTTGCAAAAAATCCAGTCCAACACTCTAGGACTAAGCATATTTAGATTAGGCATCACTTCATTAGAGATGAGGTCGGTAAGAAAAATTTTGAACTACATTTTGTTGATACTCTAAATCAAATTGCTGATATTTTCACCAAGCCCTTGTGTAATGACAGGTTTTCAACACTCAGAAGGGAGCTTGGTCTTTGCCGACCTCATGCCAATAAAAATTGAAATGATGATTTTGTTCAATTTAGTTGTGTATTTTTTTTTACAGATTTGTGTCCATGCATTGTTTATATATATATATATATATATGTCATTTTGCATATGGTGTCGCATTGCATGTAGTCATGATGCATAATAAAGATTGAATTCATGTTCACGATGCCTTGCATGGTTGGTGTTGTATCATTCTTGCATGGCCATGGTATATCAAATGTTGATGTATGGAAGGGCAGGTTATGCTTGCCTAGAAGCACTCAATATGCGTTAGGTTTCACCTCCGTCAAGTACCATACGTCACTGTCGCATATAGGCCATATAGTAAGGGGGAGTTGTCTCTTTACAGCATTCATGCATATGTTTATCTTCATTCTGTTGCATTTAATAAGTGTACAACCATGTGTTGGGTCATACATTTCATGTCTGTTAAATTCATGTTTGATCAGGTCAACCCCTGCATGGTTCTAGTCAACATCTCCTGGACATTCGTCATTCCACTTGATTACAAACATAACTCCTTGAGTGCATTCACTGCATATCCTTAGGGGGAGTCCTACTGATGAGGGCATCTCACGACACTCCCTCTAGCTCGGGTCGCCTGCACACTCTTGATGTGGATTGATTATGGTCTACACTTGTTATCTTCATTTCCAAAGTTTCATCTTATATATTTTCCTTTTATTGAGTCCTATCTTTTGTATTTCCCTTTATTGAATCATGTGGTTCTAGTCCATTTCCCTTGTTATGCTTAATTGGGCCTTATTATCTTAGTTATGGGCCCATAGGATTGAGTCTAGGATATGCTCGGTCTTTTGTCTTATTGTCAGGGACATTTTGGTCATGTAAAGAATGGTTGCCTATATATAGGCCCATCTCTCCTCATGTACTCAACTTTTGATGAATCAATTTGAATAGAAACATTTCCCACATCTCACTCCCCTCCACTAAATTTCTCTTCTCTTATTCTCTCATTATCTCTCTCTCTCTCTCCCAAGGGGAAGAGTTCACCCCCTCTCTCTCTCCTCACTTCCCACCCACTTTCTCTCTCTCTTCCCCTCCCCAATAACTCCTCCCAAGTTCCCACACCACTCCCATAACTCCACCCCAGCCCCAAGGTATCCTACACCAATCAAAACCCCACCCTCCAACCACCACCTACCCCTTCCACTTCCCAAAGCACCTTCCCACCCTCCCAAGACTAAAGGGACTTCCCCCAAGGACCCAAATTCGAATTTCCCTCCCCTTGGGCTGTGCCCTTTCATCTCCCCCACCCCCAAGCTCCCAAGTTCGCCCCCCACCTCCCCTTGGTCAAGCCAAGTTCGCCCCCCCTCTCCCTTGCTCTCCCCTTGCACACCAAGAGCTCCACCTTCCCTCCACTCATCTCACAGCCCTCTCCAGCCATTCCCCCCCCCACCCTTCATTCCCCCACAGCTCTCACAACCCCTAAACACCTCACATCTCTCTCCTATAGCCACTAGACACACCTCCCACCCCATTTCCCCAACCACACCTTTCACCTATAGCCATTTGCATTTTCAGGTTCAGGCCAGGACGCCGGTTGCAGATTGGCAGCAGATTGCAGAGGGCACCCCGTCGTCTCCTGAGGGCTCCTGGCGACCTATCTTACATCGTCGGAAGCGTCATCGAGCTAGATTTCCAACGGTGGTGGTCTCGCATCCATCCGAGTCCGGAGCTGTTCGGAGTCGAGGATCTCGTCCAACTGCGCAATCTGCCCCTGTCTGAAGAACTGAAGCCGAAAGAAGAGGTTGCCACGGCCAGCTCGTGAAGGATCTGAGTGCCATTTTTGGAGGGCAGAAACTACATCCAGTTAGCTTTCATCTCCAATAAGAAGGACCTCAATCGGCCACCGGAGCTACCAGTTACAATTTTCTTCGCCGGAGGGTGCAGTCTGCCACCTGTGGGTCCAGGTTTGACCTGTCTCACTTATCAGGCCACCATTCTTTTCTCCGACCTCCGATTGGGGCCCCGTCAACTCCTGCTCGAAGCTACTCCGACCACAATCGCGTCACCGCTAGTTTCGTCTGGATTGGAGTTCGGGAGAGTCCGCAGCACCTTCTGCAACAGACTGCACCAACTCTGCACCAGTCTGAGACAGAACGTTGCTGTCCTATTCCAGTCGCCGGCCCGATCACCCCGAGTTTCAGAGACTTCCCAAAAAATCAGAAATCACCCTCGGTCAGTTGGGGAACTTTTGGCACAGGTTTCATCAAGATCTGAGTTCCGAGGAGTCCGTGGCAGCGTCAACACCAACACCCTATCCAGCGAATTTGAAGATTGGCAGAACCGGCAAAGCTTGGAAAGTCGGGTTTTCTTGCATAATTCCCCCACCCCGCTTGGCCGGCCGAAGGCCCCTCCCTGCGAGGAGGTAGTATTGATTGTAATAAGTCTAATCCCCACCCCAAGATCATCCCTCCTGCGAGAGGCGTAGTGCTGTACCCCTTTAATTTTCAGGTCAAGCGACACCGCCGCAGCGATCGGGTGTATACCCTCGCTTCCCGGCGCGCCCTCGTCTCCGAGCGGGATCGGTGTCTTCACACCGATCAGGTGAGCCTCTGATACTTCCTTTGATTGCCTTATTTCTGCGAGTTTAGTATTGCTTTGTATGCCCGTCGGACGGTGAGAAGAGGGCCCGTACTTGTATGCTACTTTGAAGGTGTCCACCGCGGACCGGGAGAGAGTGCCACCCAAACCCCGCCCTGCGGGCCAGCCGCCCACGAAGTTGGGAATCCTAGGCCCTTTGGGGTCAGCCTAAGCCAACTAAGTCAATTAGAATCATTGGGTCTCGCCTCGGACCCTTGCCATCATCCCCCGACCCCGCCGGGTGATCGCGTGTGCCGAGTGAGTAAGACGCTATCGTGAGAATCATTGGAGTGCTTGTATGCTTGCGGGTCTAGGTCCTAGGTTGCTCATTTCATACTTAGTCATCCTTGGGCTGTGCCACATCACCTGCTGCTATTCTTACTCTCTTGCAATCTGAACTTCATGGCTTATAGTCTGAATATGAGATCATGAGACTGACAGAACTACGGCGTAAGAGCTTTCTATTATATGGGCTGATGATTGTCCATCCAATGAAAATGGTTCAGATTTAATGATTTCCTTGAAGTTCAAAAATATTTATTCTGAAATCATCTATGTTCTGTGGTTTTAATAGACCTTAACTAGAGATTGCATATTGTGCTTTGCATGACTATCCTGATATCTGAAAATTCAAAATTCATGACCATCTTGGTGATACACTCAGGCTTAGTATTGTTCTTAAACATCTTGATGAGCTGGAATTCTTGGAAATCCATTTGACAGAGCAATGATATTATTGCACGGAGAAATATGTCACGTCATCAAATCAAATGACACATGATATGTCATGATGTGCCCTTGTTATCTCTGTCTTAATTATATTTGGACTCTAGACAGAGCACTGGCATAATTGCTGAGAAATATATCTTCTCATCACATAAATGAGATTGGATATGTCATGACGTGACTTTGCTATCTCTGTTCATTTTGAAGCATAACCGTCAGTCTTGCCAAATACCTAGGGATACTGGCGTCTAAACAACGTGTATTCTTACGGCTAGGAGCCATGTACTAAACTTGATTGCTCGTAAAATATAAGTTATGTGCCGTTAAATTCAAAAGATATTGAAAATTAAATTTGTTGAACTCAGCAAATTCCATTCTTTAGTTATGATTGTTTAGCCTCAATACTAGTTTGTGTGTTATTCCCTTTGTAGTTATTGAATATGGATATATAAGACAAGGGAATGTTAAACACTGCCATGATATGCACCTTTGGTTCATTTCTATTAAATCTTGGATGTAACTGCTTTTCGAACTCTGTTGATGATCTCGGATTTCATTAGCTTTGAACCATATATGTTGCACGCGGTATGTTTCAAGTTTGCATATAATGGCTTTCTCTCCACTCTCATTCACCTCTGGTCTCTCAGACATTAGTCACCTTCTATATCTTATCCCTCCTTTTTGCTGCTGTCAAAGGGGGAGAAAATGTCTTGTTGTGAGTCCTTTAATACCTTTGTCCGTCCTTTATGCGGCCTTTGTGAGTTG
Source organism: Amorphophallus konjac (assembly GCA_022559845.1). Lineage (NCBI taxonomy): Eukaryota > Viridiplantae > Streptophyta > Magnoliopsida > Alismatales > Araceae > Amorphophallus > Amorphophallus konjac. Next base: position 150,946,749 of record CM040118.1, read on the forward strand.
TCAAAGGGGGAGAGTGAATTGTGGACGGGAGAGAGTCCATGGGGGAGAGAAGTTTGTGAGCATTTGAGTCTTCATCTGTGAGCATTGGGAGATTGAAAATTTGCATTCCATGCATATATCCGCATTCACATCATCCATGCATATATCCGCATTATCGCATTCACATGCTTTCACTATCATGGATCTTGAGCTGCACATGTCGCATATGTCATAATGACTCAACTTGGCCATCTCGGTTCTTACTGCCACATAATGACTCACAGTGTTGCCATCATTAAAAAGGGGGAGAATGTTGTGCCCCTGTGATCATTTGAGTCTTCCTATGGTTTGGGTCATTCGACATCGTCTTGTGGTCATTTGAGTTATTGGATATTCTTGGTTTTGATAATAGCTAAACACTATAAGTCATTATTGTTTTAACTCTCATATGACTGACATACGTGATGTTTTATTCATGACAGATATGCCATTGAATTGCCAAGGAATGAAGTGGAGATGGCAAATGTGAAAGCTCAATGTTGCGCCCTCGCACGCGGATCGACTTGCGCGGTCAGGTCGCGGGGATCGACCTGCTCGGTCAGGTCACGGGGGTCAAGGGGGCAGCGCCCCTTGCGGGGGTTTCCGGGGGCGGAGCCCCCGGAACAAAATTTTGATTATAGGAGCAATATAATCAACAGAAATCTTCAAGACTGTCAAGGGTGATGCCACAGACATGAACGGGCTGCTAAAGAAGTCAAGCGATGGCGCTAAAGCAGTTAACGGACCGACCCGGGAAAGCCCGGGGTCTGCCTAGCTGGCGGTCGATCGCCAGCACAGGGGCGGTCGACCGCCCCAGCCAGCAGCTCCCAGTCTGCACGAGTCTCAGTGGTGGTCGACCGCCATCCAGTAGCGGTCGACCGCCAGCCAATAGCGGTCGACCAGAATTTCCAGGGACCACCCGTTTGCAGGTTTCTCAGTAGCGGTCGACCGCCAGAAGCTGCAGGTCGACCGCCAGCCCCGAGCCTTCAATGTTGACTTTGTTTTTCACTTCGAGAAGAGCCCCTTTCCTTGTATTTGTTTAACCCCAAAGTCACCCAATCTTCCATAGATTGTGGATCTGGTCTGGGGGATGTCTAAGGACCATTCAAAGGTTATAAAACACATGCAAGAGGGTTAGAAACCCTAGTTGATCATTTGTGAATCCAAGGGAGATCAAAGGAGGCTACAAGGGTGAGAGGAGTTTGAGTACTGTAGTTGTGAACAGTACTCCGGGAAGAAGTTCTTCATCCATTCAAGGGATTCAAGCCTAGATCTAAAGCCATCTCAACCTCCAAGGAAGCAAGAAGCAATCAAGGCTCTCAAGGGTGATCTAAACTACATCAAACTTCTCATCAACTCAAGGAGATCAAAAGGAAGATCAAAGCTACATCCATAGTCTTCTTCATCAACTCAAGGAAGATTATCTCTCAAGGAAGAAGACACCATTGAAGCATCCAACTCAAGCTCCAGCAATCTCAGACAAGATTTTTCTTCATGAGCATATTCTATATCTTGTTTGATGATTGAGTGTTTTCATATTTGTTCTTTTTCATTTCATACAAATGATTGAAACTGAAGATCGTCCCTACCGGTGGTTAGTAGGAAGGCAATCGGAAGTTGTCCGATCTGCGGTGTTGACGTCCCTACCTGTGGTTAGTAGGAAGGCAATCGGAGGTCTTTCCGATTTACGGTTCAGTGCGTGACACTAGTGGAGCCTCACCGGATTTGGTGAGGGGTGGACGTAGGACTGGGGATTCAGTCCGAACCACCTTAAAATCCTTTGTGTTGTGGTTTGTTTATGTGATTGCTTTGTTTTAGATGCATGCTTTGGTTCAATCTCTATATTGCATAATCATCTTGCTAAGCAAATCGTTGTGTCCTTCGTTAAGTTAGTTATATTCCACTGTATTTTATTTTATCTAGCTATATAGATTATTGCATTGCGAAAAGAGGGACAGATCTATTCACCCCTCCCCTCTAGATCCGCTGTCCACTACTCAACAGAAATAACTTTTTAAATTTTTTTTCCAAACACCCTATAAGCTTTGGATTTTTTTGTTGCTTTTTTTGTCTCACTAGGCTTTATTTGCCTGCCCATTATTTTTAAACCTCTCAATAGAGGGCGCCCCTACACTCCTACGCCTTGGTTAGATACTTATGCTTCTATTAGATACTTTGCATAAGGGTTTTACGTACCAGTCTGTTATGTGCGAACCACACATATCGGTTTATACTAGGCGGATTTCAGTACGTGCAATGTGTGACATGCAACTAGTTCATTTGGTATCGCACGGAACCGTGTGTCTCACTACATACCGGAGTGATTCTGTGTTCGATCGGCATTGGTACGTGTAGGCCGATTGGCTCGTATCGGTTCGACGTTAAAAGTCGAGGCAGGGGTGGGGGGCGGTTGGAATGTAACGGCGGAGGGGCAGTGGTTTCCAGGTTTCTGACATTCAGGTGGCCAGGAGGCAATGCAAGGTGGTGAGGCGGAGGGGGCGGATAGCTTCCAGTGAGGTTCGACAATCTTTGGCAAGAGGTATTTTTACATTTTTTTCCTTCTTTCAGTTTTAGTTTAAATATTGGGTGATGGGGAGCGGCTTCGGCGGCTGATTTGGCTATCCTCCTACTAGATCTGGCAGTGTTGAGGCGGATTAGCCGGCCAATGCATAGATCCTGCTGCACTTCGGTCAACCGACGGTGGAGCTCTACCAGATGTGGGCATGGGGTGACAAACTCAGCCTCTCACCGGCCATGTCCGACCGCAATGAGGTGGATTGGCTGCCCTGCACAGATCCGACTACGTTCTGATTCACCGATGGCAGTGCACTGTCAGATCTGTGCACGGGCGGCCCATCGCCCCCCCCCCTCAGCGAGATCCGACGACGGTGAGGTGGATGGTGCCGCCCCATGCGCATATATGGCTACGCTCCGGCTCGCCAACGGCGGAGCACCATTGGATCTATGCACGAGGCGGCCCATCCAACCTTCCCCTAGTGAGATCCGATGGTGGTGAGGTGGATGGGGCTGTCCCATATGCTGATCGGGTTACACTACCTAGTGAGACCGAGTAAATCACATTTGGAACCTTGAAAATGGCCTACATGGAGGGCTTCGCAGCTAAGACATCATCCCCATTGTAGATGGTTTTTGTTTTTCATATGTTGTCTGGCTTGCAGTGAAGAAATCTGACAATGTTTTTGTTGAAGTAGTGCAAGGAGAATAGGTGATGGCCATGGTGGTCGTTGACCACAGGGTGCCGACCCAAAAGCCCCAAGCGCAAACTGTGGTTTCAGGGTTGCCAAAGCTATGTAATCTGCATTTTTTAGTTGAATTTAATGGGATAATTTTTCTCAAAATACAATGCTTTTGCCCATGACCTTAGTAGTCAAGGAGGGCACCTAGGCATCACCAAGGCGCCGCCTAGGGGTCCAAGCGCGGTTGAAGGGGCTAGGCGTCTACCCGCCTTCAATTGAGTTGAAAAGGTGAATCGGGCAGTCGCCTAGGCGGGCTGGGTGCCAAGGTGCTTGACCCACGGCCCATCACCCATTAAGCCCCCCGATCCAAGTCCGACCCATTTCTTTTAAACGACTGATCCATTTTTTTTAACCCCCAATGGTAAACCACCGATTTGACCCCCCCTTCCCATTCGTCTCCCCCCTCGATCCTCCTTCTCTCCCACTCCCAACTCTAGGTGCCGGTGTGCCTCCATGGTCTCCCTCCTTCATCCTCACCTCGACCATAACCTCCTCCGCAGATGGATCACCATCTCCTCCAATGACATCGCCCCCGTCTTATGCCGCAAGAGTCTCGTCTGATGCCATCTTCCTCCATCGTCATCATCTCATTCGACTCCATCACCGCCTCATCGTCCGACACCATCCCCTCGTCGGTCACCTCCTCCGCGGCTGTGACGTCCACCGCAAGCACCAGAGGAGCTATCATCTCCGGTAAGTCCCACACCATAGTCCTCTCTCCCCCTCTCTCCCACATAGTCCCTCCTCTCTCTCCCTCTCTGTCTCTCCCCCCCACGGCCCCTCTCTTTGCCACCCGCACACCACAATGCCTCCTCTCTCTCTCTCTCTCTCTCTCTCTGTCTCCCGACACTCCCCAACACCACAGTCTCTCCTCTCTCTCTCTCGATCTCTCCCCCACCTCCCCTCTCTCTGTCTCCCGACTCTCCCCCACACTAGTCCCTCCTCTCTCTCTATCTCCCCCACGGCCCCTCTCAGCCCTCTGCAAGGTTCCTCCTCTCTCTGTCTCCCCCACAGTCATTCCTCTCTCCCTCTCCCCCCACGTCCTGATGCGGGACGGACATGCGACCTGGGACTCTAGCTCGCGATCGCCCCTATGCGAGGGAAGACGTGGACCATGCGCAGTTGAGATACCGGCCGTGAGTCTCGGGTATCGGCTTTTCCGCGTTGACTCGGATCGAGTCACGGGATGGTCACTCACTCTCGCTCTCGCAGCGGTGATAAAATGATAACAAGCTAGATAATCTATCACTCACGCAGCGGCATATACAAAAATATACGAGTAAAGTAATGCCTATGAGGAGGGTGGCGAGTGTACCTCCACGATCCGCGCGTGGGGAAGACGTTCCCGGTCAAGTACGGTAACTCCCGGTAACAACGGTAAAAGTTAATTACAACAGTGAATTTTATTACCCACTCCACGCAGGGAGGTAAAGGGCTACAAGTGGGGCCCGGAGGACCGACTCTGGGTTGACGGGCAGCAATCTGGAGGTACGTACGGCATGAACTCGGCCTGCTGATCCGACTCGGCACTATTCCAACTCGGTGCTGTGCCAACTCGGTTGCTGACTCACTGGACAGCAAGCAACGGTTTCCAAAGGAATGTCACCTTCCTGAGATCTTCCGGAGGCGCCGCTTGGCTGGGACGATGGCAGGGCGTCCTTGAACGGCTCCCTGAAGGGGCGGCTCCTGAAGTTGATTTTTGATATTTATTTCTGAATATCTTCTGAACTGTAATTTCGGACCTGCACAGGGAACATATCTGCAGGCCTCGGCGACATGAATTACGACGCTCAGATCCGGAGGCCGATCGAGGCGTGGCTAGTACCGTTGGAAAGAGCACTCATAGATATACAACATATAATTTTGACAGCTCCATCCACCAAACGGATTGAAAATGAATATGACTGTAACACTATTTTTGTTTCTGACTCGGACTGACAGACACACAGGGCAGCAAGGGATCTGCCTGAAACTGACCTTTGACCGAGGGTCAAATGAATTTTCTAGACTCCACGAAAATTATGGTGGAAGGGGATATATGTGTGGAACACTGAGTAATTTTTTGGGATTTTCTGAAAATTTTTAAGGGGGTGGGGAAAATGAGACAATGTGACTCTGTCCCGTAGATCTACAAAAGGGCAGATTACTGAGAGGACAAACAAAAATATGGAAAAAATACCTAATGGCTTTCAAATGACACGAAATTGGAACTGGAGGTTAAGGGAGATGGAAAGAACAAACCCTCAAAATTAGGGCTCGATCAGACAACAAGAAGAAAAGATAAAAATCCGGAGGTGAGGTTCTATCCTGATGGAGATAGAACTTCGATGTAGCGGCGGTGGCGGCGCGATGGAGGCACGACCGGCGGCGGCGGCAATAGAGGGGAACTCAGAGGGGCTAAGGAGAATGGGCTTCACACCCTAGAGGGCTGGGGGAAGAAGATGAACCAGGGAGAGAGAGGGAGACGGGCGCACCCTCCTTGGAGGCTCCAAGCAATTTTTTGAAATTTCACTTCATTATTTCTAACAAAATGTGGAAATACAAGTATTTATAATAAATGTAAAAAGACTCTTAATACCCTCAGATCTAAGGTTAGGGAGGACAAACTAGGAAGGTCAAAACTAATTAACCCATGTGGTTTGGAACCACATTAAACAAAAATAAAAGAGGGTTAGTGGAGGGGGGCGCCCCCTTGACCATGGGGTTCCAAATTGGACTTTTTGTCCACCTTGTCTCCCATGTGTCCAATTGACCTTCTAGATGCCACCTAGACTTTTGACCAGCCCCACATGGATGAGGTGGACCAATGGGTAAGGAGTGAGGGTCCCTTTGTTGGACCTACTGACAATTTGCACAAAAACCCAAAGAATCCAAGGGAATGACAAAGTGGCTTATAAAGCCTTATAATTGCGTACATACTTTCCTAAGGATATAAAAATAAACTAAAGGACACAAATACAAAAATAAAAAGTCAGTGCTCGACGTCGATTCCCATCAACTCTCCCCGGATGGGAAGAACTCGACCCCGTCGAGTAAGGGGTACGGCTGCTCGAGTAGCTCCGGCGGATCCGTCATCGTACCATGAAGCGCGGGTACGCTCCACTCCAAGTGATCGTTACCTGCTCATTCCGTATATACTCGATATGCACACGCTGCCATGGGAATGAGGCTAGAGGTGGACACTCCGGGGTGGGGTCACTCTCAAATGAGGGAGGCGGCTCAAAGACTTACTAGGAATCACCGCCGGGTCCCTATAGGTGACTGTGGACACCAAAAATTGCACGCACAGATATCCAGCTCAACCCAGCATTAACAACGGCACCGAGTGAAGAAGCCCCGGAGGGACTGGTCATCCGGACTCCCCAAATATGCACACTGTCGTGAATCCATCTCCGAAGTCACGGCAGTAAAGAGAAATCAACCACCAAGGGCCTCCCAAACCACGGGCCACGGAGAAAATCAAACGGGCCATGACTCGTGCTCACAACGGGCTCAGAACAGGCTCATAAATCCACCCCTTGGCCTTCAGCGGCACACCTTTGCCCTTCAACGGCACACCCTGGTGGCCCTCAGTGGCACAGCCCCTTGGCCTTCAGCGGCACATCCCCCTTGGCCCTCAACGGCACAGCCCCCTTGGCCCTCAGCGGCACAGCCCCCTGGCCCTCAACGGCACGCCCATCTTGGCCTTCAGCGGCATGCCCATTTGGGCCTTCAGCGGCACGCTCAACTGGGGCTTCAACGGCACGCTCAATTGGGAGTCCAGCGGCACGCCCCCCAGGCGTTCAGCGGCACGGTCCTAGGGCCCCAGCGGCACGCCCATCTGGGCCTTCAGCGGCACGCCCATTGGGTGCTCCCGCGGCACGCTTAGGCAGCCCTCCATCGGCACGCCCTTTTGGCCTTCCAGCGACACGCCTGTTTGGCCTGCCAGCGGCACGCCATTAAGCCTCTTCAACGGCACATTCCGGCAGACGAGATATTGCGCCCATGCCCTATGGATCCTTGGCGCGCAGTGGGCTGTCCGAGGTGTAACCCGGGGATTGGGACACGCTGCCTACTCCCCCTGTCACCCAGGACAAGGGAGTCAACTCCCATTAAATCCCCCCCGGACGCTTCCCTCCTTCGGACGCTCCCGTCACAGGGGGATAAGACCCCTCTTCTTCGCGGCGAAAGGGAGGGGAAGAGACAGACACCCACACAAAGACAGTGAAGAGGAGAAGAGAAGAAGAGAAAGAGAAGAAGAGAAGAAGAAGGAGAAGAGAAGAAGAGGGAAGAGAGGAAGAGAGGGGGGGAGGCCCCGATGCTCCGCCCACCGTCGCCGTCTGTGCAAAAAGAGAAGAAGAAGAAGAGAAGAAGAGGGGCCCGCCACCTCAATCACCACCGCTTGAGCGAGGAGAAAGAGGAAGAGAAAGAGAAGAAGAGAAGAAGAGAGGAAGAGAAGAAGAGGAAGGGAGGCTCCGTCCACCCGCCACCGCCATCCGCGCGAAGAGAAGAAGAGAAAGAGAAGAAGAGAAGAAGAGGGAAGAGAGGAAGAGAGGGGGGAGGGCTGCCGCTCCACCCGCCGCCACCGCCTGAAGAGAAGAAGAAAAAGAAGGGAAAGAAGAGAAGAAGAAAGGGGGGAGAGGGCCTGCTGCCCTTCCCCTCCCCGCTGCAATCTCAGCTCATTTGCCTAAAGGGATACGCCCTTTCGTTTCTCCTTAGACTTCCAAGCCCAACGCTTCTATCCTGAGGCCCCTTGAGTCTCTCTCCCTCCTGTCGTGATTCCCTTCGGCCTAGCCAACCAGCATCCCCGGCTGGTCCTTCGCCTGGCATACCCTCCGTGTGCCTCCAGCGGCACTCCTTTGGCTCACTCGCTCGCCGGCACGCCCCTACGGGCCTTCCCCAGCACGCACTAGCCAAGCCCCTTCGCCGGCACACCCCTGCGGGTCTTCCCCGGTGCACCCCATGACCTCCTTGCCCGGTACACCTTGTCCCCCCGTTCACCGGCACGGTCCCCCTTGGCCTTTGCCCGGCACACCCCTCCAGCCCTTACAGGCTCCCTGGCCGGCACGCTAGCCACCACCCCCAACCTTCTTGCCCGGTGCACCCCCAGCCAGCCTGGGAGAGGTTTCTCGTCCGACGTTCCCTTCAAGTTTTTTGAGGTTTCATTAAGGTGTTGCCGCTCTCGGGCGCCCACCTCCAGTTGTCGGGTTCCGCCACTCCTTGTGGGCGCGTTCCCTGTATCTCCCTTACGCTCGGGTCAAGGGGAGATGCTGCCGAATTTTTGTTAGAAACAATAACATATTAAAATGACAAAAGACAGCAACAAACAAATGGAACAACAACACATTAAAAAGATGAAAGGAAGCAACAAACAAACAAAAAGAACAACGGTAAAATGCTTTAGCCGAGGCAAGGGAACCGCAATTAACTCAAAGAGAGCCGAACTGAACAACAACTAAGCAACTTAAACATCCGCTCTCATGAGAGAAAGAATGAAAATTAATCAAGAGGAGAAAAGAAGAAACCCACGCAAACTTAATAAAAAAAATCAAATCAGAAAAGAAGAAAAGAAAAGCCTTAAAAGAAACGGAGGAGTGGGTTCCCCATGCCCTTCGCTGGCACACCCGCCTGCGCCCCTTCGCCGGCACACCTTTCTAGCCACCCTTCGCCGACACATACTTCATGGCCCTTCGCCGGCACACCCGCTTAGCCCTTCAGCGGTACGCCTTCTACCCCCTTCGCCGGCATACTCCCAGTCTGCCCTCTGCGGCACGCTCCCCTCTCGCCCTTCGCCGGCACAGCCCCACGCCCTTCGCTGGCACACCCGCCTGCGCCCCTTCGCCGGCACACCTTTCTAGCCACCCTTCGCCGACACATACTTCATGGCCCTTCGCCGGTACACCCGCTTAGCCCTTCAGCGGTACGCCTTCTACCCCCTTCGCCGGCATACTCCCAGTCTGCCCTCTGCGGCACGCTCCCCTCTCGCCCTTCACCGGCACAGCCCCATGCCCTTCGCCGGTACGCCCGCCTGCGCCCCCTCGCCGGTGCACCTGCCCGCCTCTTCAGCGGCACACCCGCCTGCGCCCCTTCGCCGGCACGCCTCTCACCGTCTTCCCCGACACGCTCCATGCACCCTTGGCCGGCACACTGTGCCAACCCCTCAGCGATACGCTCCCTGGCGCCCTCACTGGTACACCTTCTGCGAGGCCTTCAGCGGCACACTCCTGCAATCCTCCAACGGCCCACTCTTCCTCCAGAAAAATATGTGTAATATAATAATAATAATAAAAATAATAATAAGTTAATAATAAAAAAAACTATGATGAGTAAATAAATCTCAATATATGTATGAAATAGATAAAAACAATGTGAAATAATAATATTAATGGTAAACAAAAAGGAAAATATAATAGTAATAATAATAAATAAAATGGAGAAATCATCCAGAATTAATACATAAAAGGGAAACAAGCAATAAAATATATATGCACATAATTTAAAGCCCAGATAAAGAAAATGGTAAAATCTATGTTGCAGCCCCGTCTCCCCCGTGACCCGATGCTGAAGGAACAACAATGTCGCCCTTCCAGGTTGGGCCCGAGTCTTGGGAATTATCCCGAAATGGCCGTGGCCCGACCTCGCCTCAGGTTGACATTCCGATTAAACCGGACTCGTTTCTCAGGCCGGATCCCTTCCGAGCCACTACTAAAATTGCCGCACGTTCGGCAGACATTCGAACGGGTTCACCTCGATTTCCGCCGCGTTTCTATTACGGACCGGTGTCCGAGCATGAAAAGGTCCATGCGTGACCGATATGGCCGACGGTTCCCATCCCGACATGGTCGTAACCCGGCATTGCTCTGGGCCAATAGCCTGTCGAATCGGATTCATCCTAATGGGATTTGTCCCCGCTCTTTTATTGAAGTTGCCGTGAACTCGGCATACATTTGTACGGGGTTGTTCCTATCCACGTCGCACCTTCGATATGGACCCTTGTCCGAATATCAAGTGGTCCGCAAGTGACCGACGGAAATATGAATAGAACAAGATGGCTCCTGTCATCCCTGGACCCTATCTACGGGAATATCAATAAGGCCTTTGTGGGCTGTGCTTGGACCTCGGGTCCGTCCCGATTATGGTCATTGTCTGACCCACACCCTCGGCCTATAGCTCGCTTCCTTCGAACATGTTTTGGTTTTGGAATCTAGTCCCGGGACTCTTCCCTGTTGCCCTCCGGCACCGGGAATATTAATGATGCCCACGCAAGCCCCGTTTGGACCGCGGGAGGCGCCCCCGGTATGGTCCCGACTCGATCTCGCACCGGGCCAATAAACTCGCTAGTTTCCTGCTACACTAATCGAGATTTAACCGAATGTTTTTAGTGTCTCGGAATAATGTATTTGCCGTATCACAGCATACATATGTTCCAGGTCCTCCTGCGACGATTATGATACTCTCAAGCCGGACACCCGTCCGAATATTAAACGGTCTCTCGAATGACCGACACGTTTCGAATGTTCGCTTCCCTAGACACAGGGCTTTCCAACCGATTCAAGGGATATTCCCCCGTTGCCCCTTTGCACCGGAAATATTAATGACGCTCATGCAAGTCTTGTTTCGACCGCGGGGGGCCCACCGCAGTATGGTCGCAGCTTGCCCTTGCACCGGGCCAACAGACTTACCGGTTTCCAACCGCTCTAACCGAGGTTTGGCCGAACGTTTTTCATTCCTCTGAACAATAAATTTGCCGTATCCCGGCTTACATATGCTCCGGTTTTCCCATGACGATCACGCTTTTCTCAAGCCGGACATTCGTCCGAACATTAAATGGTCAGTACACGACCGACATGACCGCGAATGGTTTTCTTCTCGCCCTCGCGTGAGGATTTCAAAATCTCGTAATAGACCTTTCATGCAATTAATTTCTTGGCCATGAGGCCCTGAATCCCGGCGATTAATCAAGGGTGTTCCCTCGTATGGGGGATGTAAATGACGTCGTGACCTTTATGGCGCGGCGAGTTTTGGTCCCGATACGAACCACACAATCGTCTGACGAAGTCAGATCGAGTGCACCATGGGCTCTTCGGAGCCTGAACAAATTGTCATTTCGATGACTGGCATGCCCACACACTTAATATACGAATCAACCATGCCCGAACAAACGAGCGAATTTTAGTGCGTCCACAGTGACTAGATCCGGGGCATAGATATAGAGCTGATCCCATACTCGCTTCTCACTCATACGGGACTGACATCAACAAGCTTGCACAGGACGCATGCAGACTTCGACAGACCACAAACCACACAAACAAGCCACACAAAACAAAACCACACAAAGAAGAAACTGACTCATGCATGACTCAAGACAAACTTGAACATTCTTAGTACTACTATGACTGACGACATGGAGACACATCACAAGGGACACACGAAGGACGACTCGGTAAGGATGACGGCCACCGTCTACATACACTACGTGTAAAGAGAGACTAACCCACAACTTAATGTCATGAGTTCCATCATTCGTCAACCGTCTCCGGTTCGAGAAGACTCGTCCTCGGGTATAGAAATGTGGGAGGATCAGGGGGTGGGTGTCGGGAATATAATCCGGGCGTCTAGTGTGAAGTATGATAAAAATGAAGTCCGGACACTGTCTCTCGTACGCATGGCAGAAATCAAACCATATCGTGTCAACATAGGGTGCCGACAGTGGTACGGTAGTCTCCAGTGGTTGAGCTATCGTAGGAGAGACGGGTAAAAGTGGGATGGTGGGGTCCACCGAGGACAAAGTGGGTGAAATAGATGGGTCCGGATGACCGGTGTGAGTGGGGTGACTAACAGTCCCTGGCCCTCTATTGGCTCACTCTCTAACCCCGAAACATTAGTAAGGTACTCCTCGACCAACTCTTGGTCAGCCTCATAACTCACTAGAATGAGCATGGGTGGGACATCCTCGGTATGTGTGTCCTCTAGGGTAGGGGAATGTGAAGGACACGGATCGGAGAAGTGGCTAGGGGCCACATGGTTGGGCTCCGGGAGAGGTGGTGAGCATGAGTCTGTAGGCGGAGCGGACTGATAAGGGTGGGAGGTTGGTGACAAAGAGGTGGGTGACTGAATGCCGTCGTGGAAGATGAACTCGCTAGGTAGGTGAGGTGGATATAAGGTGCAGGTCCTCCTATCCCGGTCAAAGATCGCTCTCCTCTCTTCCAACCATGGTCGCCCTAATATAATGCATGGTCCTATTAGCGTACCAATATTGCACCATGCGCCATCGCAGTAAAAATCAGAGCCGATCATCCTTTCGAACTCGATAAAAGCAAAATCACCAGTGCGGATAATCTCGCCCGTCTTGGAGAGGGACTCCACGATATTAAGAGAAACCCAATTATCCGACTCCCTATCGGTGAAATGGAGTTCCACTGTGGACCCATTGGGTAGAGTGGCTTTAGTAATGAGATGGGTGAAATCCAAGGGTTGGGCCATGAAGGCATTGACTTGGGCCACCAGGGATGACCACTCGGACACATGGTCTTGGGGAATGGCCATGGGGGTGGCGAGTAGTGGACATGCAGGCACACGGTGACAAGATCGGACTCTCGTGGACTAGACACGACCCTACTATGCGATGCCAAGTTGGAATGCAGACTCGACTACACACCTGGTCTTAGCCAATATCCGGTACATGGCAGAGGTAATCGATCCGAAGATCACTCGCGCAAGTGTGCGGCCTTCCTGATAGGCGTAGCCTAACGTTCGGACAACACCTTTTGATATACCGATTAATGGGATGTAAATGTAACCTAGACCGACTTTGACGATGACAAGACGTAAATGACACTTTTTTTTAATTTTAGACACCCTAGGCTCAACCTGGCTCTGATACCAAATTGATGCGGGACGGACACGCGACCTGGGACTCTAGCTCGCGATCGCCCCTATGCGAGGGAAGACATGGACCGTGCGCGGTTGAGAAACCGACCGTGAGTCTCGGGTATCGGCTTTTCCGCGTTAACTCGGATCGAGTCACGGGATGGTCACTCACTCTCGCTCTCGCAGCGGTGATAAAATGATAACAAGCTAGATAATCTATCACTCATGCAACGACATATACAAAAATATACGAGTAAAGCAATGCCTACGAGGAGGGTGGCGAGTGTACCTCCACGCTCCGGGCGTGGGGAAGACGTTCCCGACCAAGTACGGTAACTCCCGGTAACAACAGTAAAAGTTAATTAAAATAGTGAACTTTATTACCCACTCCACGTAGGGAGGTAAAGGGCTACAAGTGGGGCCCGGGAGGACCGACCTTGGGTTGACGGACAGCAATCTGGAGGTACATATGGCACGAACTCGGCCTGCTGGTCCGACTCAGCACTATTCCAACTCGGTGCTGCGCCAACTCGGTTGCTGACTCACTGGACATTAAGCAATGGTTTCCAAAGGAACGTCGCCTTCCTGAGATCTTCCGGAAGCGCCGCTAGGCTGGGACGATGGCAGGGCGTCCCTGAACGACTCTCTGAAGGGGCGGCTCCTGAAGTTGATTTTTGATATTTATTTCTGAATATCTTCTGGACTGTAATTTCGGACCTGCATAGGGAATAGATCTGCAGGCCTCGGTGACACGAATTACGATGCTCAGATCAAGAGGCCGATCGAGGAGTGGCTGGTATCGTTGGAAAGAGCACTCATAGATATACAACATATAATTTTGACAGCTCCATCCACCGAACGGATTGAAAATGAATATGACTGTAACACTGTCACGCCCCGATGTAGAATCTCCGGACGTACGGTTAGGGGCAAGCGAGCAATAATTCTGAACCATTGCACAAAAGGTTGAAAAGGATAATAATCAGAGTTTTATTGATAATAAAGTTGAGTACACTGGGTAGAACAACTACATCCAAATAATAAGCAAAATACTAGAACAATCTCTCACTAATACTAAGGGTACAAACTGACTCAATAAACTAAAACTATCTCTCGATATCACTCCAGTCCATTCCCGACAAGTTCATCACCTAGAAAGAGGGGAAAAGTAGGAGTGAGCTAAACGCGCTCAGTAGATAACCACAAACAGGTTTACGTAATTAACCATTGATTTCCAATTTATATGAAATGCAGTAAATAAAGAATGACGATACGATAAAAGAAACAATGTAAAAGATATCTTGCAAGGTCAAGAAATATAACAATTTACCAAGTAATGAACAAGTAAAGTAACAGTAGATAATTTGGCCAGCAAGTATGTTACACATGTAACCAAGTAAATACGCACGAGTCAAGTAACAAGAGTTTGTCATAGACGTAACATGTCAAGTCAAGTATTCGGGTGAAATGCCTCACCCTGTCATAAACATCCCAATGGGCTCAATATCTTTTCGGGCGCTCTCCCCAGGACCAGACCGGGCCCTTATGATGCGTTGGCATTTCATTTCAATTGGATCACCGATCCCCCGTCTAGACATAGTCAATTATGGCCAATATAATCAGATGAATTTCTGTCGGGTACAAGATGTAAAGGACGACACTTGCCTCCTTTGATTCAAGAGTATAACCACGATGAAAAACTCAAAACAAGGTAGTCGTACGGCAAACACCGGGCCGTACTCACATGAGTAACGAGTCACGGGGCCAAAAATGAACGGTTGACAGTAAGCCGTTCGAGAGAGAGAAGTAAGTTCCGAAGAACGAATATACGAACCATTCGGGTCGTATTTTAAGAAATATGGTTCAAGAGAATCCGTATTAAGCATAACGATAATATCTAATTATAAGATAATTTATGTAAAATAGTCACCGGGTTGCCAATAACAATTAAACCAACCAATTTCAGTTTAATGTCCATTGATCAATTCCGGGCTCAAATATGACCGAAGATTATCCAAGGGTAATCGGTCAATTAATCAAGTTAAAACAATAGTCATGATGTAACCGTAATTTACCACGGTAAAAATGTTCTACGGTAAAAATGTAAAGTTTACCGGATGGAGTGTCTGGCTAATTGGTCAAAGACTTGCCATAAGTCGGCCAGTAATTTTCTGGTTTACAGTAATTTACAGAAATTACCTATGGTAAAGTTTAGCTATTTACCATACTTATTCAATTTATCCAAAGTTACAAGTGAATTTCAATGATTTTCACTTTAAACAATTTATCAAAATAGATATTGCAAATAACAGAAATTTACTCATGTCATTATCTGTTATTTATGTGGATTGTCAATTTTTACTAATTAACATTGTTAAATGGGTCAAATAGCAAAAAAATCAGTTTTCTGGAAGTTAAACAGATGACAGTGGGCCGTTAAACCTACTGGCTGTAAAACGGTTATCATTGGGCCGTTTTATACAAGGCGGGCGGTTCTAATTGGGCCGTTTGTATAAGTCGGGCGGGCAGTTCTGAGCCGTCTAAGAGATAAAGCGGTCCGATTGGAACCGTTAATCCCTGTAACACGGGAACAGCGAAACAGAAGCATAAATCCGGCGTTTAAGGCTTCAATTCATGCATTTGAGTACGTAAATAAATGGAAAAGCATGGTTTCTACAAGCTAACATGATGCCCTTTCATTCCATTTATCAACTTCAAGGTTTGTGCCATGGTTACCTACCTTAACCGATGAAATAAGGAAAGATGAATGGAGAAGAAGATGAACAGTAGACTTGCAGAGCTTCTTCACAGCAGCAAGAACCCTTTTGTGTTTAAGAAATGTTTAAGGGGGGCTTCCTCTACTTATAGGTTTGGAAGAGGAGTGTTTAATCTTCACACACGGTTTGGTCAGAGCCGCAAAATCCTTTGCATTGTTGACAACGTGTTTCTGCCAACCAAAACACGATTCACGTGTTTCTCAAGGTAAGGTTAGCCTAATCTAAGCCTAATCCAAAAGATTAAGGAATGGTTAACTAAGACCTCAATTTAATGTTACTAAATGATTTTTAATGAATTGGACCCAGAAGACAAAATTACTAATCAAGACATGCTCTTTCATAATATGATTTTTATGGAATTTTATCACGAGCTTTATTGTTAATCTCCCAATCTTAAGATTAAAATAATAATTTAACCCAATGTTCAACGGTTTAGTCGATAGAGAGAGTTTCTGATTTTTACCGATGAAACTTCAGAAGACAAAGTTGCTAAGAAAAATACCCTCTATCAGATGTGATTTTTACAGATTTTTCTAAGGTATATGTATTTTCGTATGAATAGTGTTTTCTGCGTTTTTAAGTCAGGCTTAAATCACTGATTAAGCCATGTAAATGATTTTATTAGGGTCAAGTACAGAAGACCAAAGTGTTTACCATGGTCTTTACTAATTAACTACCATTTTTCGGAATTTTTATATGATAGTCAAAATTTTTACTATTTACTATTTACCACAGTCACTATTCAACATTTACTATTTACGAAATTTAATATTTGTACAGAAACTCGGGGTCTTACACCCTCCCCCACTTAAAGAATTTGGTCCTCCAAATTCACTGGACCAAAATATAATAGCTCACCTAAAATAGATCGGGATAACGCTTCCGTATGGCGTCCTCGGATTCCCATGTAGCTTCCTCTATTCCACGCCGACTCCATTGGATTTTAACCATCGGTATGGAACGATTTCGAAGTTGTTGCTCTTTCCGATCCAGAACCTTCACTGGTCTTTCTTCATAAGATAGATCCTTCTTAAATTCAAAGTCCACATGTTGAATGATGTGACTAGGGTCGTACACGTATTTCCGAAGTATAGATACATGGAATACGTTATGTACACCAGATAATTGAGGAGGTAAGGCCAATCTATAGGCGACTTCACCCACTCGATCAAGGATCTCAAATGGACCAATATACCTTGGGCTTAACTTGCCATGAATACCGAATCGACGAATACCTCTTGAAGGAGAGACTTTTAAGAACACATGCTCGCCAATTTGAAATTCCAAATCTCTTCTTCTATTATCAGCATAACTCTTTTGCCTCGATTGAGCCACAAGTAACCGGTCTCGGATAATACGAATATTTTGTGATGACTCCGAGATAAGATCCGGTCCAAGCCATTGCTTCTCGCCAACCTCATCCCAACATAATGGAGAACGACAGCTCCTTCCATACAAAGCCTCGAAAGGTGTCATCTGTATGCTGGATTGATAACTATTGTTGTAGGCGAATTCTATCAATGCTAAATGATCGCTCCAACTTCCACCGAAGTCGATCATACAAGCTCTCAACATATCTTCCACTATTTGATTAGTTCTCTCGGTCTGTCCATCTGTTTGCGGATGAAATGCAGTGCTAAAATTCAGACGGGTACCAAGAGATTCTTGCAATCCTTTCCAAAAATGAGAAGTAAATCTCAGATCTCTATCGGATATAATGTTGACTGGGATACCATGAAGCCTAACCACTTCCTTTAAATATAATGCTGCCAGCACATCGACTGTCCACTTGGACTTAATAGATAAGAAATGTGCGGATTTAGTCTTAGGAAGACCCAGAATGAAATCCATACCAATACTCTTCCACTTCCATTGGGGTATATCAAGTGGTTTTAATTTACCTGCCGGTCTGAAATGCTCGGCCTTTACTTGTTGACAAACAAGACATGTACTCACGAAATTTGCAATTTCCCTTTTCATGTTCGGCCACCAAAATGACCTTTTCAAATCCTTGAACATCTTAGTGCCTCCCGGATGGATAGTATATTTGGATCTATGGGCTTCTTCAAGAATCCGATTCTTTATATTAGCCTCATTCGGTACACAAGTTCTACCTTGAAATAATAATCTTCCATCATCGGCTATCGAGAAATCAGGTCTGCTACTCAAGCTTTCCTTAATCTCGACTAGCTCGGGATCAATATCTTGCAATAACTTGATTTCTACCAACAATTCGGGCTTCAGTTGCAACTGGGAAATCAATATCCGGTCATTATCAATATTGATATCCAGACTAGCCATTTGCTCCAGTAATTTCCATTCTTGTAACATAAGACTAGATATCTTAGCCACAGGCTTCCGACTTAAAGCATCAGCAACCACATTGCCTTTGCCCGGGTGATACTTAATAGAAAAGTCGAAATCCTTTATATACTCCAACCATCTTCTTTGTCTCATGTTCAATTCCTTTTGAGAAAATAAGTATTTCAGACTTTTGTGATCCGAAAATACCGTAAATGATTCACCATATAAGTAGTGCCTCCAAATCTTCAAAGCAAATACCACGGCTGCCAATTCCAAATCATGAACTGGATAATTAACTTCATGCTTTCTTAGCTGCCTAGAAGAATAGGCAATCACCTTGCCGTGCTGCATAAGCACACAGCCTAAGCCAATACCAGAAGCATCAGTGTAAACCACGAAACCACCCTCACCAGAAGGTAAGGTTAAAATAGGGGCAGTAGTCAGACAATCCTTCAGAGTCTGAAAACTCCGTTGGCATTCAATTGACCACTCAAACTTAATCTCTTTGCGGGTTAACTTTGTCAGAGGTACCGCAATCTTAGAGAAATCTTGAATAAACCTTCGATAGTAACCAGCCAGGCCAAGAAAACTCCTCACTTCAGTAACACTGGTAGGTTGTTCCCAATTCTTTACTGCTTCCACCTTCGATGGATCTACAGAAATACCATCCTTGGTAATAATATGTCCTAGAAAAGACACCTCTTGTAACCAGAAATCACACTTGCTCAACTTAGCATATAATTGGTGATCTCTCAATAATTGCAAAGCCATCCTCAGATGCTCGGCATGTTCTCTTTCACTCTTGGAATATATCAAAATATCATCTATGAATACCACAACCCATTGATCAAGGTAGGGTCGGAACACACTGTTCATTAACTGCATGAAAGCTGCCGGTGCATTCGTTAACCCAAAAGGCATAACGACAAACTCATAATGGCCATACCGGCTACGGAAAGCTGATTTATAAATATCCTCTTCTTTAATCCGTAACTGGTGATATCCAGATCGAAGATCGATCTTAAAAAAATAAGAAGCTCCAGTAATCTGGTCAAATAACTCATCAATCCTTGGCAAAGGATACTTGTTCTTGACAGTCAACTGGTTAAGTTGCCGATAATCGATGCATAATCTCATCGAACCATCTTTCTTCCGAACAAACAATACAGGAGCTCCCCAAGGGGAAACACTCGGGCGAATAAAACCCTTCTCGAGTAATTCCAACAATTGCTGCTTCAATTCCCGTAATTCCGCAGGAGACATGCGATAAGGGGCTTTAGAAACAGGAGACGATCCAGGAATAAGATCAATAGAGAATGTAACTTCACGCTGAGGCGGAAGTCCTGGTAACTCCTCTGGAAATACGTCCGGAAATTCTCGGACAATAGAAATGTCCTTAATCTCGATCTGCTGTTCAGGGGACACATGAACAAAAGCCAGAAAAGCTTCGCATCCACGCCTCAATAACTTATCAGCACGAAGAGTCGAGATAAGAGAGATAGAACTAGGGTGTTTCACTCCCTTGAAGGATAATCCGGGGTGTCTAGAAAAAGACACGGAACAAGAACTACAATGAACATTGGCCTCATACCGAGCCAACCAATCCGCTCCTAGGATTACATCGTAATCCTTCATGTCCATACAAATCAAATCAGCTGGAAAATTCTGATCATTCACCATAACCTTACTAGAAGGATAGTAATGCTGAATTGCCGATTTAGAACCAATAGGGGTTGATATTTCTAACGGAGAACTCAACTAAACAGGTGCCATAGCTAAAGATTTAGCAAATCTCCGTGAAATAAAAGAATGTGTTGCACCAGTATCAATTAGAACAAAAGCTGGCAAGTCGAATATAACAAGAGTACCTTCGACGAGTCCACCCTCCTCGGCGATATCTTTTTCCTTTGCATGGAGAGCCTGGAGCCTGCCTTGAGGCTTCTTGAAATTCAGAGGTTTTTCCGGGATAGCTTGTTTCGATAATAAAGGACAGTTGGGTATACGGTGCTCTTTGCTTCCACACCGCAGACATGCACCTAGCTTGCGCCAATAATCTTCCATCTTGTGACCAGGACGATCACAATATAGGCATACGCCCTTGAATGGAATCATAGAATCAGGTTTCTTGTCTTCTTGTCGCGGCATTTTGCCTTTCCACGAACCAGAACCAGAACTTGAACCAGAACTAGTAAAGGGTCTTTTCTTGCTCGGGTCAGTGCCAAATCCAGGTTTAACATTCTTGAGTGCCTTCGGTTGCTCTTTCTTGTTACCTTGACCACGAATCCTTTCAGTCATTTCCAAAGTATCTTCTAATATTTGTGCCTTTCTTACCATCTCAGAATATGTAGAAATTTCCAGTGGTGCAAGTTGATTGATATAATGAAGTCGAAGACCATTGAGGAAACGCTTCGCCTTCATTCTCTCAGTCGAAATAAGATGTCTTGCATAACGAGAGAGTCGTGAAAACTGAGCCTCATATTCTGATACCGATAAACTTCGCTGCTTCAAAGCTGCGAATTCTGCTCCCTTCTTTTCTTGCACGCGGTCAGAAAAATATTTATCATTGAAATATTCCTCGAATTCCTCCCACGAGACTTGTTGATCTCCGAGAGTCGGCTTAACACACTCCCACCAAGCACGTGCATCACGTTCCAGTTGGAAAACGGATAAAAGAACACGTTCTTGGTCAGTGCATTGCATGACCTCAAAAATTCTTGCCATCTCGTCGAGCCAATTCTCGACTTCATCGGGATCAGTTGAACCAGCGAATCTAGGCGGGTTCATTCCTCAGAAATTCCGATATAAATCACCAGTGCCATGAGCTGCGCCATGAGGTGCCGCTCCAGCTCCAGCTCCTGCCTGAGCCAGTGCATTCAAGGCTTGCGTAAGTCCTTGAACTGTACGCTGTAAATTCCTCATCTCAGCACGATTGGCTGCCATTTCTAGTTAAGTGCCTATAAAATAGTTACTCGGATTATTTATGAGAGAAGAACTTCTTAGATGAGAAGAGAAGAACTAGATAAGAAGAACATGATTATGGTTAAATAACTTAACCCAAATTTCTACCCAATTCTCACAAGGTTGTTTTCTTAAGCCTATAACCAATAAACCTATAACATTAAAGTGAAATACCTAGGATAAATTGACCTAGGCTCTGATACCAACTAAACTGTCACGCCCCGATGCGTAATCTCGGGACGTACGGTTAGGGGCAAGCGAGCAATAATTCCGAACCATTGCAAACCATTGCACAAAAGGTTGGAAAGGATAATAATCAGAGTTTTATTGATAATAAAGTTGAGTACACTGGGTAGAACAACTACATCCAAATAATAAGCAAAATACTAGAACAATCTCTCGCTGATACTAAGGGTACAAACTGACTCAATAAACTAAAACTATCTCTCGATATCACTCCAGTCCATTCCCGACAAGTTCATCACCTGGAAAGAGGGGAAAAGTAGGAGTGAGCTAAACGCGCTCAGTAGATAACCACAAACAGGTTTACGTAATTAACCATTGATTTCCAATTTATATGAAATGCAGTAAATAAAGAATGACGATACGATAAAAGAAACAATGTAAAAGATATCTTGCAAGGTCAAGAAATATAACAATTTACCAAGTAATGAACAAGTAAAGTAACAGTAGATAATTTGGCCAGCAAGTATGTTACACATGTAACCAAGTAAATACGCACGAGTCAAGTAACAAGAGTTTGTCATAGACGTAACATGTCAAGTCAAGTATTCGGGTGCAATGCCTCACCCTGTCATAAACATCCCAATGGGCTCAATATCTTTTCGGGCGCTCTCCCCAGGACCAGACCGGGCCCTTATGATGCGTTGGCATTTCATTTCAATTGGATCACCGATCCCCCGTCTAGACATAGTCAATTATGGCCAATATAATCAGATGAATTTCTGTCGGGTACAAGATGTAAAGGACGACACTTGCCTCCTTTGATTCAAGAGTATAACCACGATGAAAAACTCAAAACAAGGTAGTCGTACGGCAAACACCAGGCCGTACTCATATGAGTAACGAGTCACGGGGCCAAGAATGAACGGTTGACAGTAAGCCGTTCGAGAGAGAGAAGTAAGTTCCGAAGAACGAATATACGAACCATTCGGGTCGTATTTTAAGAAATACGGTTCAAGAGAATCCGTATTAAGCATAACGATAATATCTAATTATAAGATAATTTATGCAAAATAGTCACCGGGTTGCCAATAACAATTAAACCAACCAATTTCAGTTTAATGTCCATTGATCAATTCCGGGCTCAAATATGACCGAAGATTATCCAAGGGTAATCGGTCAATTAATCAAGTTAAAACAATAGTCATGATGTAACCGTAATTTACCACGGTAAAAATGTTCTACGGTAAAAATGTAAAGTTTACCGGATGGAGTGTCCGGCTAATTGGTCAAAGACTTGCCATAAGTCGGCCAGTAATTTTCTGGTTTACAGTAATTTACAGAAATTACCTATGGTAAAGTTTAGCTATTTACCATACTTATTCAATTTATCCAAAGTTACAAGTGAATTTCAATGATTTTCACTTTAAATAATTTATCAAAATAGATATTGCAAATAACAGAAATTTACTCATGTCATTATCTGTTATTTATGTGGATTGTCAATTTTTACTAATTAACATTGTTAAATGGGTCAAATAGCAAAAAAATCAGTTTTCTGGAAGTTAAACAGATGACAGTGGGCCGTTAAACCTACTGGCTGTAAAACGGTTATCATTGGGCCGTTTTATACAAGGCGGGCGGTTCTAATTGGGCCGTTTGTATAAGTCGGGCGGGCAGTTCTGAGCCGTCTAAGAGATAAAGTGGTCCGATTGGAACCGTTAATCCCTGTAACACGGGAACAGCGAAACAGAAGCATAAATCCG
Source organism: Amorphophallus konjac (assembly GCA_022559845.1). NCBI lineage: Eukaryota > Viridiplantae > Streptophyta > Magnoliopsida > Alismatales > Araceae > Amorphophallus > Amorphophallus konjac. Next base: position 150,969,861 of record CM040118.1, read on the forward strand.
GCATTTAAGGCTTCAATTCATGCATTTGAGTACGTAAATAAATGGAAAAGCATGGTTTCTACAAGCTAACATGATGCCCTTTCATTCCATTTATCAAATTCAAGGTTTGTGCCATGGTTACCTACCTTAACCGATGAAATAAGGAAAGATGAATGGGGAAGAAGATGAACAGTAGACTTGCAGAGCTTCTTCACAGCAGCAAGAACCCTTTTGTGTTTAAGAAATGTTTAAGGGGGGCTTCCTCTACTTATAGGTTTGGAAGAGGAGTGTTTAATCTTCACACACGGTTTGGTCAGAGCCGCAAAATCCTTTGCATTGTTGACAACGTGTTTCTGCCAACCAAAACACGGTTTCACGTGTTTCTCAAGGTAAGGTTAGCCTAATCTAAGCCTAATCCAAAAGATTAAGGAATGGTTAACTAAGACCTCAATTTAATGTTACTAAATGATTTTTAATGAATTGGACCCAGAAGACAAAATTACTAATCAAGACATGCTCTTTCATAATATGATTTTTATGGAATTTTATCACGAGCTTTATTGTTAATCTCCCAATCTTAAGATTAAAATAATAATTTAACCCAATGTTCAACGGTTTAGTCGATAGAGAGTTTCTGATTTTTACCGATGAAACTTCAGAAGACAAAGTTGCTAAGAAAAATACCCTCTATCAGATGTGATTTTTACAGATTTTTCTAAGGTATATGTATTTTCGTATGAATAGTATTTTTCGCGTTTTTAAGTCAGGCTTAAATCACTGATTAAGCCATGTAAATGATTTTATTAGGGTCAAGTACAGAAGACCAAAGTGTTTACCATGGTCTTTACTAATTAACTACCATTTTTCGGAATTTTTATATGATAGTCAAAATTTTTACTATTTACTATTTACCACAGTCACTATTCAACATTTACTATTTACGAAATTTAATATTTGTACAGAAACTCGGGGTCTTACAAACACTGTTTTTGTTTCTGACTCGGACTGATAGACACACAGGGCAACAAGGGATCTGCCTGAAACTGACCTTTGACCGAGGGTCAAAAGAATTTTCTAGACTCCACGAAAATTATGGTGGAAGGGGATATATGTGTGGAACACTGAGTAATTTTTTGGGATTTTCTCAAAATTTTTAAGGGGGTGGGGAAAATGAGACAATGTGACTCTATCCCGTAGATCTACAAAAGGGCAGATTACTGAGAGGACAAACAAAAATATGGAAAAAATACCTAATGGCTTTCAAATGACACGAAATTGGAACTGGAGGTTAAGGGAAATGGAAAGAACAAACCTTCAAGATTAGGGCTCGATCAGACAACAAGAAGAAAAGATAAAAATCCGGAGGTGAGGTTCTATCTTGATGGAGATAGAACTCCGATGTAGCGGCGGTGGCGGCGCGATGGAGGCACGAACGGCGGCGGCGGCAGCAGAGGGGAACTCAGAGGGGCTAAGGAGAATGAGCTTCACACCCTGGAAGGCTGAAAAAAGAAGATGAACCAGGGAGAGAGAGGGAGAGGGGCGCACCCTCCTTGGAGGCTCCAAGCAATTTTCTAAAATTTCACTTCATTATTTCTAACAAAATGTGGAAATACAAGTATTTATAATAAATGTAAAAAGACTCTTAATACCCTCAGATCTAAGGTTAGGGAGGACAAACTAGGAAGGTCAAAACTAATTAACCCATGTGGTTTGGAACCACATTAAACAAAAATAAAAGAGGGTTAGTGGAGGGGGGCGCCCCCTTGACCAAGGGGTTCCAAATTGGACTTTTTGTCCACCTTGTCTCCCATGTGTCCAATTGACCTTCTAGATGCCACCTAGACTTTTGACCAGCCCCACATGGATGAGGTGGACCAATGGGGAAGGAGTGAGGGTCCCTTTGCTGGACCTACTGACAATTTGCACAAAAACCCAAAGAATCCAAGGGAATGACAAAGTGGCTTATAAAGCCTTATAATTGCGTACATACTTTCCTAAGGATATAAAAATAAACTAAAGGACACAAATACAAAAATAAAAAATCAGTGCTCGACGTCGACTCCCATCACGTCCCCTCTTAGTTCTCACTCCTCTCTCTATCTCTTTCTCTCTATCTCATGAGTCCCTAACTCTCCCCCACTGACCCCAAGGCCCCTCTCAGTCCCTCTCCTCTCTCTCTCTCTCTCTCCCCCATGGCCCCTCTCTCTATCTCCCTCACACCACAATCCCTCCTCTCTCTCTCTCCCCCTACAATCCCTCTCTATCTTTCCCCCCCATGGCCCCTCTCTTTGTCTCCCCCACACAACCCACACCACTGTTGATTTGTTTTCTTCCTTTTGTTATGTGATATGATGAATGACAAATATAATGAGCAAATAACAACGATCTCAATCAACCTATGAACATGTGAACCATGAACCTAGGCAATCAGAACAAGCTCTAGCATGGGCAATGCTATCTTAATCAAACTAAACTAAAGAAGGAAAGGAAAAACACACGCCGGGGCGTGGAGCAAAGGAATAAATGAAAATACACCGCGTGGGTGGAACAAGCAAAAGAAATAAGAGATACGAGAAAGAGAAAACCAATGCCCAATACTAAGAAAGAACGTGATCGCCACCAAGGTAAACATAAGCTAAAGACCTGAGAAATACCTTAGAATAGGAGGATGATGCACCCGCCCACGGGAGAGAAACCAATAGGAAACTGCAGCTATGTTGAATGTAACGGCCCAGAACCTACGCGTCACAGGAGTGTGACGGTCGCCCGATGAACCGTTAGAGGAACCTGACGCGCCTGATGAAGACCGTCAGAGTGTCTGCAGAACAAGCTCGTGAATCCTTCAAACTCCAAACTTTCCAGCCGGCTAGAAAGCTTGGGCCCCATCTAATGAACCCTGTAAACCTGCCAAAGAACATAGAACACAACAAAAATAACCCCAAATTAGTCTTTCACACAACATAGCATCAGTTCTCAAATGAACTTAATATCATGCAAAAGGAAAGGGGAATACCGGGGAAGTTTGGTTTTTTAACCCCTCTGGGCATTTTAAAACATAGGAAGGATGTTTAGATGATTGAAACAAGTGGAGGAACGTGGAATAAGGAGTGGGACAATGCTATGATGCAAAGGAGAAGGGAGAACACAAGTATGCCAATGATGAAACTAAACACTTGAAACCAAAGTACTCCATTGAATGAGATGTAGATGGACGCAGAAATCAATTCTCCTTGGTTGGATGTGGCTCCAGAATGCGGCAGCACTTCGACGCAAACTCCAGATTTTTCCTCTTTAGGCCATGAAGTTAAGGGTTCTATTTATAGGCCCTCAAACTCTCCAGTCGAGCAAAGGATAATCCAGCTAAAAAGGAGGATGATTCTTAGCAAACTCTTGAAGATAATACTCCCAAGAGTCCTTAGAAACAAACAGAAGGTCCTGAGGATCAGATTTGGAAGAGAAATCACAAGATCAAACTCTCAACTCGACCACGGAGTAGCAGAGAAAAGACCAGACTTGCCAGAAACTTCTGTTGGATGTAATGGCTACACGACAGACCGCCACATGGACGTAACGCGCCAGGAGTAGACCGTTACACTACCCTATCTCTTAAGAAGATAAGATCAACGGGTAGAAGTTCTAAACAATTGGACTCTGAATGAATGTAACGGTCGAGGGATAGCGCGTCACAATGATGTAACGGTCTCCCGACAGACCGTTAGAGACAACGGATAGACCAAAGGATAAGGATTGGAATAGAGGCCTCACGATCTAGGACTCCTCAAGATATAACGGTCATGGGCTGATGCGTCAGAAAGATGTAACGCCCCTGTGGTGGATGTTAGAGACAATGGATAGCCAAAGGATAAGAACTGGAAAGAAACCTTAAGGGTAAGGGCTCTTCAATATGTAACGGCCATGGGCTAATGCGTCAGAGGAATGTAACGCCCTTGAAATAGACCGTTAGAGACAATAAGGATCCAAGATTAAAAAGAAAGCTTGCTAAGCTTCATCGAATGCAAAAAATCAAGGAATCAAGGAATCAAGACCCATGAAATAAACCTCCAACTGATCAAGAAGGCTCAATGAAAGGGAATAACTCGGAACATCATATAGAATGAACAAGGAGATGACCCGACTTATTGGTCATAAAACGGGTGTCAATAGATGCCCCTCCTTAACGTCCTCTTTGCAGGGGAGCGAGCGGAGGTGAAGTGAAAGCGAAATGGAACATGGAGATGAAGCGGAAATGAAGCGGACGGACTGAAAAGCGGACGTTAAGGCAAACGACACTCGTCCAACCAACAAGCGATAGGAATTTTCTGAAAACTTCGAACTAATCACAAGAAAAATCCAACCAAAGGACGCATGTCTGGAGGAACTAACAACTAAGGAAAGGAAAACACAGCTAGCCGCCGGAAGCAACGGAAAGGAAAGAGACAACTGACTAAACTCCAGACAGGATCTTCAGCTAACCAAATCAAGCGAGTAGACCGAAGGAAAACCTTCTAATTCAGAGTGGAATGATTCTCCTTACTCGAGATTAAGAACACAATTATTCACCATCACTGAGACATCTGGATAAATGAGGCTCATGAATGCTCAAAGAATGCGTATGATGCATGCTGGGCTAAAATGAAGAAATCATCAAAACGAATGCAAAGAAAGATAAATAACAAGATACTCGAGAATAATATTGCTAGACCGGAGAAATTAGGGTCAGGACACCATCTGCAATCACGGCGTGCAAGACAGAACCATCGTCCCCAAGCTTTTCCACCCTAACGGCCTATCCAACGATTAAACATGTGCACTTAGATCATCATCATTTTTGTTTAAGGAGAACATCAGATCCCGGAACACATGAATGACCAGCCGGTTCTCGAGATAATATATCATAGATAACATATAGTAATGCATTAAAGGGACAAGGGATTCGGGATACAATACCTGACTTACCTGCCTGACGAATGGCAAAGCGTGATATTCATAACTTCATCCATGAACAAAAGATTAGCCAATGATAATTAATATGAGCATTAAACGAAGCATAACCATTTGTACGCATGAAAAGCATTAATAAAATGCGTTATGGCAGAAAATGCAACCATTCAAGCATCAAATAAGCCATTTTATTCATCAAGAAATCTTCAAATTGTGACGGTTTAGAAATGGTGCGTCACACCACGTAACGGTCTAGGACTGGACCGTTAGATATTGGCGGTTTAAATTCTTCAATGAAACAATTCAACTGACCTGACGGTCTAAGAAGACGCGTCAGAGAATGTAACGCACAAGCTGAAGTCCGTCAGAGATGACAGAGACCAGACTGCAACCTGATCAGCAGAAAATGTGACGGTCCACTGGGGAGCGTCAGAATGATGTAACGGCCAGATCCAGGCCGTTAGGGACGATAGAACAATGCTGGATTGAAGTAGCGTGCAGAAAATGTGACGGCTAGTGTGGAGCGTCAAAGCCAAGTAACGGCCGTAACCAGACCGTCAGGAATGATTGAGCAAGAAGAAGCTAAGATCGAACAGTAGAAAAATGTGACGGCTTAGGAACCCCGCGTCACAGAAGGTAACGGTCATAGCTCAGACCGTTAGGCTTGACAGAACGAGATTGGGCCAAAAATAAACCCATAGGAAATGTGACGGCTCAGAATTGGAGCGTCAGAGACAAGTGACGGTCCTACGATAGACCGTTAGAGAACAAGGTGTACTCCGAGACGGATTGCGCCGTGAGAGCCCAAACCCGAAGGTTAACCATCTAAACCCCCACTAGAACTCTCCCAGACTTAAGATAAGGTCTCCTAACCCAAATCTTATCATTTTAGAGCCAAAAGCAAGCCTTAAAAACTCAGGAACTCTGCCAAAAAATGTAGCTTTCCTTAATTCTATGCTACAAGGGCTGAAGAACCTCTCCTAAGGGCAGAAACACCATGAAGAGAAGCTTTGAAGCGATGGTCATGGAGGAGAAGGTCTACACCGGACCTAGAGCTGCCAGGAAAGAGCATGGGGAGTTGCAAAGGCTGACATCAATCCCCAAGCATCTGAGCTTAAGTGCTCAAAGGGTGGTAAGTCCTAATGGTTCAAAAGTTATTAATTTCTGCACTTCAACTTCTCATGATTTCTTCTTCTTCTTCTAGCCTCTTCCCGGTCCAAGATGTTACTCCAACTTGAAGTGGGTGGCTCCCATGATCAAAGAGCTCTCTTTAGAAGTCTTGGCAATCCTTAGGGCATGGCACCTCCAACCTTTACTGGTCTTAGGCAAGAACTTTCAGAAATTATCTTTAGATTGGCCAAGCATTTCAGCTCTCATAGAATTGTGGCATCCTTAAACACATACCTTCATCTTCTCTTCCTTTGAAGCTTCAGTCGTATTAGAGGAGGTAGAAACCTACCTAACCCTTCCTAAGACTAAGGTGGGGGATGAAGACCTAGTTTGCTATACGGTGGAACCTATTGACCCGTCCTTGATCTTGAGCGATTTCATTCACAATCCAAAGGACGTGAGGACCATGATCAGCCCGCACCACATTCACTTAATACCCATGGCACAATGGATAGTCTCTCATTGTAAGAACAAGTGGGAGAGACATGAAGCAATAGCCAAGGCAGGTGTCGGTTTGCTTATGCGGAGTCTTCCTTTTCACCACTACCGACCACCTCTTAGATACCCAAAATCCCAGCATTATTAGCGGGTTGTGGCGGGGAATGTCCATCTCTCAAGCGATCCTCTCATATCTTTATGAAGGACTAAGCTCCGCTTGCTTAGGAGGACCTCTATTCGGTTCCATGATACTCCTTGAGTGTTGGATGGGAGTGAGAGTCAAATTCCAACCCAAGGAAGATATAACTTCTGCTAGCTGGATCTTCGGGAGCCACCCTTTGTTCTTTATTGGAGGTGCCTTTGGATTTTCTTCTCAGGTTGAATGCAAGATGACGGACAAGAAAACACGGGATGAATGGCGCCACTTCTTCAACACTTTGCCATTAGAGAAATTCATCATGTGACCAAGAATCCTTCGGAGCGCTTTGCTTAGAATACCGCGGCGTCAAGGCCTGGACCTCCAGCTAGTGGGAAATACTACCATGGCGATCTACAACCCGCACCGGTGCTATCTTCAGATAAGACTACCTCGAACCGAAGTTCCTGCACTATCACACTACCCTCCCCGTCTTCCTAGGAAGATGGGGACCGAGGAGGATGAAAGAGCAGTTCGGAACGCGCTGACCATGTGGGAGATCAGTAAGGTGCGTCCGTGGCAAGAGGAAGTGAAAGAGAACGATGAAGCACGCCGTGGCTACGTGAAAGAATTGAGGGAGATCCGCCCTCTTGCGGATAGGAACTTGAATGTAGCTTGATTTCATTCATGAAATGATGATGTAAATTGACAATCAGAACTGATGTTGCATTAAGTTTAAGTGAATGAGTTTAAGTGAATGATATGAAAGTGATTTTAATAGAAATGAGCATGAGTTGTTGCTTGATTCGGTTAAAAAAAACTAAAAAATAGAGTCTCTGGAGAGTGTAACGGTCCTGCAAAGGACCGTTAGAAGAGCGTGACGGTCTGGAGATAGGTCGTCAGGGGAGTGGACTGAGAATCCTGTTCTCTGGAGGATGTAACGGTCTAACGACAGACTGTTAGAAGGATGTGACGGTCTGCATAAAGATCATCAGAGATGGACCTGCTGAGAGAATGAAGCCAATGCCCTGAAGAAGGTGACGGTCACGGTGTGGACCGTTACATGACTGTGGCGGTCTGGAACTGGTGCGTTACAGACCTGGACCTGCATAGTCGTGAGATTTCAACCTGGGTTTGAACCTGCGTTCTGCACACACTTAGACAAGAAACAAGTTAGATATGTTCTTAAACTCAACCCCTTGCCTTGAAGCAAGTTAGAAAATGACTATTCTTGATATTTGGTCAAGGGGTGGAGCCTTATTAAATAGGCGGAAGACGTAATAGAAATAATGCGATGCATGCAATGCATATGATGGAATTTTTAGAGTTTTGGGAAATATCTGAATTTTTGTGAGATTTTGGAAATATTTGATTCTTTTGGGTTTTTAAAATATATGATTTGATTTTTTTTTGGATTTTGGACTATATGATTTTTTTGGATTTTGGAATAAATGATTTTTTTTGATTTTGAAAATATATGATTTTTTTTTTGGATTTCGGAATATATGATGATGATTTTTTTTTGAAACCAGTGCCTCCCCTAGCAGCGTGAGCCCTCCTTATTATATCGAGAGTTCCCGAGGTTGGCGTGCAACAAGGTGACAACCCCTGGCCAAAACCTGATTCGCATAACGGTGCTTCTACCAAGGCCATACCCAGGGTACTAGTCTTAGTCCTAAAAAAGGAAAATAGAACACGAGGGTAAGCTTAGGCCAGATATAGAAGTTTTTAGGACTTGATTTCCTCTCCAGACAATCCATTAGAGATTTGGTCTGTTGCGCCGGGGCTTTGTGTTCGTCATCGAACCTTAGTCCACTCTTAGGCATGCATACGACCGGGCTCATTCGTCCCGCGGGGAACTGTACTGCCACTCTTGCCATGCCTAGCTTTTCTTTCTTGCCTTTTGGAGCTTTGGGATCATGATCGATAGACTTTTGAGATAATACTTTTGATTTTGTCACAAAGATTGCTCCTTTGGTTTCTTATTTTCCTTTGCTCTATGGTGTCAGGTCATAACGGATTGCCCCTATTTGAGACCTCCTCTCGTTAGGGTGCATGGATCAGTCATCATCTCCTTATTCACCTCTTGCCCCTGGATTCAGCCGAAGAAAGAAACGGACAGGGACTTCGACCTTCCCCCAAAGCATGGCCAAGGAGAAACGATGTCTACAAAGCGGGAAGCCCGACCAAGGATGTCGTGTAGTGTGTGATTGCCGTACTCAGGACTTCTCTTTCATGGTGAAGGGAAAGGAACGCCTTGCTGCCGGGGTGGCACGGGTTAGACTCTAAGGAAAGAAACGCTTAAGATACAACCCATTCCAAGCGTGAGAGAGCTCCTCACCTTCTGCGTTCACTAAGCGATAAGCATTCCCTGGATAAGCCTCTTTTACAACGAACGGCCCTTCCCAGTTAGGTTGCAATTTAGACCTAGGACCTGCAGACCGAATGAATTTGCGTTTCAAAACCATATCACCCTTTTGAATTTACATTCAATCACCTTCTTTTGAAAATAACGCGAAATTCTCTTTTGATAAACGGATACGTGATCGGCCACGTTCATCCTCTTCTCATCTAAGAGTTCCAACTGAACGAGCAACGCCTCTCGACGTTCATCGAGATTAAGTTCCTTATCGAGCTGCACTCTAAGGGAAGGGATCAAGATTTCATATGGGAGCACCGCCTCCATCCCGTAGGTAAGAGCATAGGGAGTTTGCCCCGTAGGAGTACGGACGGAGGTGCGGTAAGCCCACAGAGCTTCCACTAATCTTTCTGGCCAATCGGAAAACTTATGAGATTCGCATGTTTTCTTTATGATTTTAAGAAGGGTTTTGTTAGTGGCCTCGGCTTGACCGTTGCCTTGAGGATAATATGGGGATGAATGATGCAATGCAATATTGAACTTCTTACATAGGTCCTTGAGCTCCTGAGAGATGAACTGGGGTTCGTTATCGGTGATGATGTTGCTTGGCACTCCGAACCACGAGATGATATTCTTCATGATGAAGCAGCACACCGTTGAAGCTTTGATCTCTGCATACGGTTCTACTTCGGCCCATTTGGTGAAGTACTCAGTGGCGGTAAGGATAAACGATTTCTGTTTGATCTGAGAATTAGGATCACCGAGCGGGCCGACAACGTCGAAAGCCCGCATAGAGAATGGCCAAGGAGCGGAAATAGGATGGAGAGATGAAGCTAGAGCATGGATTTTATCAGCGTGGAGTTGGCATTAAAGACACCTCCGGACGTAGAGGGAGCAATCTTCCTCTAGAGTGGGCCAATAGTAGCCCTGCCTAAGGATCTTCTTCGCTAGAGCCTGGCCATTGACATGACCTCCACACTCACTATAATGGGCTGCTTCAGCCACCTTCTAAGCTTCATCATCATCTAAGCATCTCATGAGCATTCCATTAGTAGCACGCCTGTATAATTCTCCTGCGACAATAGTATACCTTGAGGCGGCTCTCCTTATTGACTTGCGCTGCTCGGCATTTGCCCCTTCTGGGAACGATCCGTCTTTGGCAAACAACTCGATTTCATAATACCAAGGTAATTCTTCTTCCTCTAAGATCTCTTCTAACTCCATCAGAGATACTTCTTTGAGGTCTTCCTTCTCAGCCCTTGCCTCTACAGCTTTCCTGAGGTTGATGTACCAAGGATCTTGGAGAGAGGGGGCATCCATTCTCTGAACGATGATAGTCTTAGTACTCTGACTGAGAGGGAAAGATAGAGAGGAGGCAAGTGATGCTAAGGCATCGGCTATAATGTTCTGAGACCTAGGAGTATGAATGTAGATCAACTTACGGAATTGCCTATCAAGGAGCGTGACCAAATCTTGATATGGCTTAAGCTTGGGGTCACGAGTGCGGTAAGTGGACAGAACTTGCCGCAAGATGAGCTGAGAGTCTCCTATGATATTCAAGTAACGCGTGCCCAGAAGGTAGGCATGCTTTAATCCAGCTAGGAGAGTTTCATACTCAGTGATATTGTTGGTAGCAGGAAATCGAAGTTGATAAACAAAGGGAATTGTCACTCCCTCTGGAGTGAGCAGAATAGCGTCGATCCCTCGGCCTTGAGAATTGAGTGCTCCATCAAAGTGCAGAGACCAAAAGGGATGATGAGAAGTGACAGAGAGATGCTCATTAGGGAAATCGTCCTGAATAGAATCAGTGTGAGGGATGGGGAGATGGGCAAGATGCTGAGCGATGGCGTACCCTTTGACCGCCTTCTGAACGACAAATGTGATATCGAATTGGGAGAGGAAGCTATGCCAGCGAGCTAACCTACTAGAAAGGACAGGCTTTTCTAAGAGATAGCAGATCGGGTCCATTCTAGAGATCAATCTAACTGGGTGGGCAAGGAAGTAGTGTTTAAGCTTCTAAGCTACCCACACTAAGGCGGCACAAGTCTTCTCCATAGCGGTGTATTTGGCCTCAGCCGGGTTAAATAACTGAGAGAGGTAATAAGTAGCCCGCTCTTTCCCTTCGTCGTCTACTTGTGCTAAGACCGCCCCTAGGGAGTCCTCAATGACCGAGATGTATAAGATTAGGGGTTTCCCAGGGATAGGAGGTTGCAAAACCGGGGGATTGGATAGATATTCCTTTAGGTCCTCATAGGCCTTCTGACAGTCTTGATTCCATTCAAACTTAACCCCCGCCTTTAGCAATTCATAAAACATGCGGCACCTTTGAGAATGTTGGGATATGAATCTTCTGATGAATTACAATCTTCTAATCAGTCCTCGAAGTTCTGTAATGTTCTTTGGCGGAGGCATGTCCATGACGGCCTGTGCATTGTTAGGATCAATCTGGATCCCCCGTTTGCTCACTATAAAACCTAGCAGCTTCTCTGAAGAGACTCCGAATACACACTTCTTCGGATTCATTTTCAGCTTGTACTCCCTGGCTCTTTGCAATACCTTAGCCAGAATAGAGGGGTGTTCTTCTTTGGTCCTTGACTTCACCAAAATGTCATTCATGTAAGCTTCCATATAGATATGCATCATGTCATGGAAGATGGCCATCATCGCCCTCTGATAGGTGGCACCCGCGTTCTTCAGACCGAACGACATAACCACATAGCAGTATGTGCCCCAGGGCATGGTGAAGGAGGTTTTCTCTTGATCTTAAGGAGCGAGACGGATCTGATTATATCCTGAGTATCCATCCATGAATGACAAAGATTCATACCCGGCGGTGCTATCGACCAGGACGTCTATGTGAGGTAGCGGGAAATCATCTTTGGGACATGCTTTGTTCAGATCCCTGAAATCGATGAAAATACGCACCTTTCCATCCTTCTTAATAATAGGGACTATGTTCGCCACCCACTGAGGATATAGAACCACTCTAATGAATCTGGCCTTATACAACTTGTCGACTTCTTCCTTAATCCTCAAGGCCATGTGGGGGTGAAATCTTCTCGACCGTTGTTTCACAGGTGTTGCCCCTGGTTTAAGCACGAGTCGGTGTTCCACTAAAGAGGGGTCAAGACCTGGCATGTCCTCATAAGACCAGGCGAAAGAATCGCTATACTCCCTTAGAACCTTGATCAAATCTTCTTCTACTTGCGGAGGGAGATTAGCGGCGATAATGATGGGCCTTGGGTCTTCTTCAGTTCCCAGATTTATTTCCTTCATAGGTTCATCCACTGTCGACGATGGCTCGTCAAATTTCTTTAACCCTCATGCATACAGATCGGCAGTGTCATCTACGTTGCTGTCCTCATCATCAATCGGGTCTTTCTCATCCAAGACTTCATAGACACCGAGTCCGTCATCACTTCACACCCCTTCTATTTCCTCTTCATCTTCAATCATGATTGCCGTAGCAACAAATTCTGGGCACCTTAAAAGAGCATGACATCGCTGAACTAGATCTTGTAGGAATCTATCAGGTACAGATTTTGGAGGACGCGCAAGCGGGTGCGGCTCAAGGGAGGAAGGGTTGGACGAGCTAGAACAAGACCCTACTTCTCTAATTCTAATTGACTCTACTTCCCTAGACTCGACGGACCCTATGCCTAACCTAGGGGAAAGAAAATCTAGTGGAAAGGATGGAGCAGGGGACTCGTGCCCCTGGGCGGAGGATGGAGACAGGGTAGCATAATCTTCCACTGAAATCTTCGTTTCAAATTTGACGTTTTTTTTAGAGAACAGTGGAGACCACACAACAGGACGGAGGAGGCGAGAGTTGCATGGGGAACAACTCGGGGAAGATGCAATCGAAGAATGGATCGGAGGATCGGAACCACATCTCGTGGAGTGGAGTGGTGGAGGAAGGAGGAGTGAATAGATGGAACAGATTGATGCGTGGGCGCACATGCGCAGGGGACAAACAGGATTTCAGGTGGTTCATCCGTAAAGTATGGATCGACCATCATAGGGGGAGAAGGAGGAATGGGTTCCAATAGTTGGAAGAGAGATGTGAGACGGGAAGGAGACCAAGAAATGATAACGGGTGAGCTCCCCTCCTCCCGTGGATGCTGAACTGGTTGCTTCTTCGGCCTCCATTGGACGAGCCGAACCTCTTGATGCTTCTGTCGGCAGCCCTCTGCGTGGAATAATCTTTCAAAGGCCTGACTATAGTCAATCATGTCATCAACTGGACCTTTTGGTGGTAGAGGGGGACCGGCAACTGGACAAACTGAATCTTTTCTTTCTGGCAGAACTGGCGGTGGGCTCAATGTGCCTGGTTGAAGAGGCCCTCTGACAAAATGCTGACGGTAGTCCCAGGTGAGTGGCCCAGAGTCACTCATTATAGATAATACGGTCTCTCGGTAGCCGAGACCTCTCCTGTTCATTTTTCTTCCCTTGGGGATGGGCTTGGTCCTTCCCTGCAATTGAGCACTGAGGCCTCTCCCCGGTTGGTAGCCTAGTTTTAGTATAATGTCCCAGCCCTTGGAATCTCAGATCTGGGGCTTCATCTTGATATTAACCGCGGCAGTGACGGGCTTGCGGGGTGCATAAGCCCAAGGAAAGTCTAGATCTAGCACAGAGATAACTGGCCGGCTGCTTGGCCATAAGGTACGAAGAACCTTTTCTGAAATAGTTTTCACGGATTGGATCGTGGATAAGCTCTTAACTTTGACGACCCTCCCTTATAAAGGGAATTTAATGCATTGATGTGTAGTGGAGGGTACGGCGCTGAGAGTGTCAATCCATGGGCGACCCAAGATAGCCTTGAACATAGGGTCAATGTCCATCACATAGAATTCCACGGGCATAGTAAGAGGCCCAAGTTCTGCTTGAATAGTGACCACCCCGTGACATGCTCTCCTTGAGTTGTCATATGCAGCTATAGTCGTGGGAGTCGGGCGTAGAAGTTCTTCTGATATATTACAAGCCCTGAGGGTGCTGAGTGGACATACATTGATGGATGCCCCTGTATCCACTAGTGCCGCCTCAATACTGACCTTGTTCAGAATAATAGTGATGCAAAGCGGCATTTGCCGAGCTTCTGGAGGTGCTAGCTCGGTTTCAGAGAAGGTAATAGCGGGCCCCTTGGAGATTGTTGCCAGTGCGGTAGGTAAGCTGTCGACTGCCATGTCTTCGCTAACCATCACCTTCTGAAGGAAATTTTTGAGAGCATCCTGGTGAAGGGTAGATCTTTTAATGAGCTCCAGAATCAAAATTTTGGCAGGCACCCTGTCCAAATGATGTAGCAGGTCATATTGGGTACCCGGCAGAGGTTCGGCTTCTTCTTGCTCGGCAGCCGGTTGGGAGGACTGAAGATTGGAAGTAGTAGGATAATTCCGATGGAACAACCTCCCGCTCCGTAGGGCGAGGTTTTGTGCCGGTACGGCATCAGGAGGTGATATGATTGGCCCGGTGGGGTGGATGAGTGGGATAAGCGGTGTAGGAGAAAGGATCTGGTGGGATGTTTTGTTGGTGGAGGTAATAAGTGGTGATGGACGGATGATGGGTGAGGGATTAGTGGAAGGTGGGGTAGTGACAATGGGCGTAGGCACGGGCTGAGGAAAGGTTAGCGGAGGTGTAGTGATAGGTGAAGTGGGTGACAGAGAAATGATGGTAGCGGGGATAACTAGTGGCGGATTTACTGGAGCGGGTGTGAATGGGAGAACAAGTGGTGAAGGTGTCGGGTGTGTAGGTAAAATGATGGGGGAAGCGAGGGGATTGCGGTGATTATGGTGGAGGGCCATTATTTGCAATGTGGTGCTGTCGTCATCAAAAGACCACCCGACGTTAGGAGCCGGGGGTTGGACAACATTGACCTGAGCTGGTGCCGGCGGCTGAGGCTGCGGAGCGGGAGGGTGGTTTGGCATCGGGTTCTGATGAATCCCCAAATCCTGAACCTGTTGCTGTTGCTGTTGTGGTGACTGCTGCTGCGGCTGCGGTGCCTGTTGTTGCTGCACTTGCTGCCTCGGCGGCTGCCTTCTCTTCTCTTTGATTTCAACAATGGCCTTGTGCATCTCAGCCCAATCAATTCTCTGTCCTTCATGGAGGTCATACACTAGGTCCCTGAACTGAAAACATCCTTCAATTGTGTGCCCTGACTGCCTGTGGAATATGCAATACTTTGTTTGATCAACAGCTGTGTTCCAAATGGGCCGTTCCGGAGGAAGTTGTATCGCATTTACTGGCATGAGAGCCGAGAAGATATCCGTGAGGGTTTCTGGCAAGGGTGGGTATTGTGCCCTTTTAGGAGCCGGACGCTTGTTGTTGTTGTTGTAGCCGTTGGGTGGAGGGACATTGTGATATTGCGGAGGTTGTGGTGGTTGCTGTGGTACAGTGAAGGTATTTTGTGGAGTGGCGAAGGCATGCGGAGGGTTTTATGGAGTGACTTGGAAGTTTTGGGGAGCGGGGTTCTGTGGAGTGCGGGGGTTTTGGGGGAAGCGGAAGGGTGCGGCTGGAAAAGGGAAAGTAACGGCTTGAACTTGCTCGTTCGTCTGGATCCCCTCGGTAACAGGCCCTTGAGGTTTCTTATGATACTTGGGCTTTTGGTTTTCAAATAGCGAGTGTATGGGGGAATCCTTGAACTGAGTTTGAATAAAACATGCTCGGCTGTAAAGTTGATGCATGTTAGCTATATCATTCATAGCTAGAATGTTGCGGAAGGTCAGAGTGGCATTTGAAATCAGCAATTTAACCTTCTCTTCCTCCAGAATGTGGCTGGGCACTCTAGCGGCCATTTGCCTCCATCGGTCTGCGTAGGTAGCAAATTCCTCATCAGGCTTCATCTTTTTGGCCACCAGATCTGTAAATGAATATTCCGGGCCGACTCTATCTTGGAACCTCTGAATAAACTTATCTTTTACTGTCTTGAAACTCTCGGCATCTTCCAGTGGCAAAGAATAGAACCATTCCAGTGCAACACCATCTAGCGATCGGCGAAATAGATACGCCATGAGGCGATCATCGTACTGAAACTGCGCCGACTCATATAAGAAGTCCCTCACGTGAATAAAGGGATTGATGTTCCCATCATACTTTCTATAATTGGGGAGCTCAGACTGTGGAGGGAACCGGATGTTTTGAAAACTCGGGACTGGAACCTCTGCCAAAGATTGAGGGCCAACCCGCTTTTGAAGGAAGTCGAGTTGCTGCTGCATGGCGGCCCATTTATCAAGCAACTCCTGCTCTCGGGAGGGAACATGGACAATAAAGGATGAATTTTGAGGAACGGAAGGGTAAACAGATGGAGGAGACGGCCCATAAGAAGGATGGTGGATCGAAGGATGACCCACATTGGATTGGACTTGGGCTACCCCTTGCTGAGGGCGCATGAAATCATTCGGACCAACAAGAACTTGCGGCACAGCTGGGCCTGAGGTGTGATGATCCGACGGGAAAAAAGGGGAAAAGGTATTGCCCTTATCAAGGAACTGCTGGACCGAACCAGAAGACTGGCCCATTTCAAGATTGGAGAAGCGGAGGGTCCTAGGTTGGACCGGAGTGAGATCAACGGGCTGCACAGTGGGTCCATCGGCTCTAGGTTGAGCGACGGACGGATTGGAATGACCAAAGATAATAGGAGAAGGCGGGGTATTGGACCCCTGCATAACCTGATAGACCGCCTGAAGTTGGGCCGTGTCTAATTGAGCCATCATCTGAAGGACAGAATTGGAAGAAGGAAGAGGAGGATTTTGAGTGGATGGAGCAATCTGCATAGGGATGGAAGATGAGGGAGGAAGGGGTTCCTCCCTGGGCTGGAACGAGACAACACTAGAGGGATGCTCTAGAAGCCCTTGAGGGAGAGACTCCTCTTGGGACCGAGGAAGATCAAAGGAAGCCATAGTAGATTCGAAGAGTGGGTTGAAATAGGATGAGGAGAGGGACTCGCCCCCGGGTGATGATGCTTCTAACGGATGGAGGGGACTCCACATGCAACGGACAACCAAGATGCAAACAACACACAACAATCACACAATAAGTGACCAAACTAAGATGACTTCTAGCAAAGATGTAAGTGAAAAAGAAATGAAGATACTCCAAGTCAACCAAGTTGCTTAAGATGATGCCACAATATTTCTATGATTTCTCCTTTGGAACTTTAGTAGATTGATTAAAAATGTGCTCTCGACAATGGGTTCCTAATAGGAGAGGAGTGTAAGGCTTGGTTTGACTCCAAATGTGATCACTCCTTCACTTATGCAATCCTAGACACGGGGTGGAAAGGTACAACCGGCCCGGCGTCCGTGTGGGAATCCACGGCTCGCGGGGACTTATGGAGGTCCCTGGTGTGATTTCCTAGTCGGCCCCAAGGAATATGGAGACAAGAGGTCCGCACACCAAGGTAGGAAAATGTAATCTAATGTATGAAAATATGAATGAACCTATGCGCACCGGAGTGCATGCAAATTCTAACCTAGAATCTAGCAAACAAGTATGCACACAATGAATATGAATAAGCAGAATAATGAGGGAGGAGACCAGATATCACCCAAGTAAGAATATCACAGCAGAAACTACGGAAAGAGAATGCACCTCGGGATGCGTACATGTCTGGAGTATGTAACGGTCTAGGGGACCTGCGTCAGAAGAAAGTGGCGGTCGAATACCAGACCATCAGAATCAGTGTAACGCAGGAACTGGAGACCATCAAAGGAGCTAGGGAACCAGAAACAATAGGAAATAAAAGGGAAATCTGGGGAAAACCAAGACAAGGAAATGATGGCAGGTTTAACAGAGATCAAGACACGATTGGCACAAGTTGTCCCACCGTGATTGCCAAAAAAACTGTTGATTTGTTTTCTTCCTTTTGTTATGTGATATGATGAATGACAAATATAATGAGCAAATAACAACGATCTCAATCAACCTATGAACATGTGAACCATGAACCTAGGTAATCAGAACAAGCTCTAGCATGGGCAATGCTATCTCAATCAAACTAAACTAAAGCAGGAAAGGAAAAACACACGCCGGGGCGTGGAGCAAAGGAATAAATGAAAACACACCGCGTGGGTGGAACAAGTAAAAGAAATAAGAGATATGAGAAAGAGAAAACCAATGCCCAATACTAAGAAAGAACGTGATCGCCACCAAGGTAAACACAAGCCAAAGACCTGAGAAATACCTTAGAATAGGAGGATGATGCACCCGCCCACGGGAGAGAGAAACCAATAGGAAACTGCAGCTCTGTTGAATGTAACGGCCCAGAACCTACGCGTCACAGGAGTGTGACGGTCGCCCGATGAACCGTTAGAGGAACCTGACGCGCCTGATGAAGACCGTCAGAGTGTCTGCAGAACAAGCTCGTGAATCCTTCAAACTCCAAACTTTCAAGCCGGCTAGAAAGCTTGGGCCTCGTCTAATGAACCCTGTAAACCTGCCAAAGAACGTCGAACACAACAAAAATAACCCCAAATTAGCCTTTCACACAACGTAGCATCAATAGTCAATGAACTTAATATCATGGAAAAGGAAAGGGGAATACCGGGGAAGTTTTGTTTTTTAACCCCTCTGGGTGTTTTAAAACATAGGAAGGATGTTTAGATGATTGAAACAAGTGGAGGAACGTGGAATAAGGAGTGGGACAATGCTATGATGCAAAGGAGAAGGGAGAACACAAGTATGCCAATGATGAAACTAAACACTTGAAACCAAAGTACTCCCTTGACTGTGATGCAGATGGACGTGGAAAATCAATTCTCCTTGGTTGGATGTGGCTCCAGAATGCGACATCACTTCGATGCAAACTCCCGATTTCTCCCCTTTAGGCCATGAAGTTAAGGGTTCTATTTATAGGCCCTCAAACTTTCCGGTCGAGCAGAGGATAATCCAACTAAAAAGGAGGATGATTCTTAGAAAACTCTTGAAGATAATACTCCCAAGAGTCCTTAGAAACAAACAGAAGGTCCTGAGGATCAGATTTGGAAGAGAAATCACAAGATCAAACTCTCAACTCGACCACGGAGTAGCAGAGAAAAGACCAGACTTACCAGGACTTCTGTTGGATGTAACGGCTGCACGATAGACTGCCACATGGACGTAACGCGCTAGGAATAGACCGTTACACTACCCTATCTCTTAAGAAGATAAGATCAACGGGGAGAAGTTCTAAACAATTGGACTCTGAATGAATGTAACGGTCGAGGGATAGCGCGTCACAATGATGTAACAGTCTCCCGACAGACCGTTAGAGACAACGGATAGACCAAAGGATAAGGATTGGAATAGAGGCCTCATGATCTAGGACTCCTCAAGATAAAACGGTCATGGGCTGATGCGTTAGAAAGGTGTAACGCCCCTGTGGTGGACCGTTAGAGACAATGGGTAGCCAAAGGATAAGAACTGGAAAGAAGCCTTAAGGGTAAGGGCTCTTCAATATGTAACGGCCATGGGCTAATGCGTCAGAGGAATGTAACGCCCCTGAAATAGACCGTTAGAGACAATAAGGATCCAAGATTAAAAAGAAAGCTTGCTAAGCTTCATCGAATGCAAAAAATCAAGGAATCAGACCCAACCAAGGAATCAAGACCCATGAAATAAACCTCCAACTGATCAAGAAGGCTCAATGAAAGGGAATAACTCGGAACATCATATAGAATGAACAAGGAGATGACCCGACTTATTGGTCGTAAAACGGGTGTCAACAACCACAATCCCTCCTCTCTCTCTCTCTCCCTCTCCCCCCACGGCCCCTCTCATCCCTCTACAAGGTCCCCCCTGTCTCTGTCTCCCCACTATCCCCTGCGAGGTCCCCCCTCTCTCTGTCTCAACAATCCCCTCACAGTCGCCCACCGCCTCCTCACAGTCCCCAGTCCCAATTGCCCAGTCTCCCCAGTCCCTACTCTCTCTTTCTCTCTCTCTCTCTCTCTTTGAGCCCACAGTCCTTCCTTTCTCTCTTTCTCCCTCACGACCCCTCTCAATCCCTAGTCCCAGTTGCCCCACACCCCCTATCATCCCTAGTCCTAGTCGCCTATTGTCTCCCTAGTGACCCGGGGTTTTCTGGTTTACCAGGTTCCTCGTCACCAAAAAAAAAGTTTTCATTATTAAAATTTTATTTTAAGATTAAAATTTTAAGAAATTGAATTTGTATTATTTTTCATTATTAGTTATTATCTTGCGTGTAGATAATGACAGAGAATAGTTCAACGGCTGAGACCGAGCTAAAAAAAAAAGCAAAGTCAAAAGACCCAAGATGGAAGTATGCATATTGGCCTGATGTAAATGATAAGAACAAGATCAAGTGCGAACTTTGTGGCTTGATTACTAATGGGGACATCAAAAGACAAAAAGAACATTTGATTGGTGATTTTGGGGATGTGAAAAAATGCTCAAACACTAATTGACAAATTGCTGAAGAGATGCTCAATTGGATAACAAAAACAAAAAAAGAAAGCCAAATGAGAGTCTTCCGACTGAAGGAGATTCTAATGATGAATGTGAAGTGAAGGGACATGTGGAAAAGTCCCGGCAAGGTTCTTCAACATTGGACTCTTCTGCAAAGAGTTCAGGGATGAGCAAACAACCTAAGGCTCAATTCAAAGGCCAATTGATGCCTTTGCAAGAATGAGTATAGAAGACTTTGTTGATGCCAGAAGAAGTGGGAGGAAAATTCAAACCACGTTGGAAAATAGATGGACTAAAGAAAGCAAAAGGATGGTTGATGAGTATGTTGCCACTTTGTTCTATGAAGGTGGCATTCCATTCAATGTAGTCCGTCTAAAATGCTTTGAACATGCAGTGGAGGCTTAGGACGGTTTGGATCAGGATATAAGCCCCCCAAACTATCACATGTTGAGAGTGTCCCTTTTGAAGGACATGGTGGAGAAGACAAAATTGATGTACGAGGAATATCAAAAGCATTGGATTGAGCTATAGTCTTCCCAGTCACACAACTTTTCATTATTAAGTTTTTTACTTTTAAGATTAAAATCTTAAGAATTTGAATTTGTATTATTTTTCATTGTTAGTTATTGTCTTGCATGTAGATACTGATAGAGAATAGTTCCACGGCTGAGACCGAGCTAAAAAAAAGCAAAGTCAAAAGACCCGGGATGGAAGTATGCATATTGGCATGATATAAATGATAAGAACAAGGTAAAGTGCGATCTTTGTGGCTTGATTACTAATGGGGGCATGAAAAGACAAAAGGAACATTTAATTGGTGGTTTTTTGGATGTGAAAAAATGCCCAAACATTAATAGATAAATTACTGAAGAGATGCTCAATTGGATGAACAGAAACAAAAAATGAAAGCCAAATGAGAGTCTTCCGACTGAAGGAGATTCTAATGATAAATGTGTAATGGAGGGATATGTGGAAAAGTCCCAGCAAAGTTATTCAGCATTGGACTCTTCTGCAAAGAGTTTGGGGACGAGCAAACACCTAAAGCTCAATCCAAAGGGTCAATTAATGCCATTGCAAGAATGAGTATAGAAGATTTTGTTGATGCTAGAAGAAGTGGAAAGAAAATTCAAACCACGTTGGAAAATAGATGGAACAAAGAAAACAAAAGGATGGTTAATGAGTATGTTGCCACTTTGTTCTATGAAGGTGGCATTCCATTCAATGTAGCCCGTCTAAAATACTTTGAACATGCAGTGGAGGCTTAGGACGGTTTGGACCAAGATATAAGCCCCCAAACTATCACATGTTGAGAGTGTCCCTTTTGAAGGACATGGTGGAGAAGATAAAATTGACGTATGAGGAATATCAAAAACATTGGAAGACATATGGTTGTACAATAATGTGTGATGGTTGGACCAATAAAAGACAAAGAAAGTTAATCAACTTTCTAATCAATTGTTCACAGGGAACTTTTTTTGTTGAGTCAGTTAATGCTTCTGATAAGAAGGAAGACGCAGGGTTGTTATATGAGTTGCTTGATAAAATGGTAGAAAGAATTGGAGAATAAAATGTGGTGCAAATTGTAACTGATAATGCATCATATAATGTAGCCGTTGTGTTGGCCCAGACCAAAGGTAAACAAGAAGGGGGGGGGTTGAATTATTTCCTCCCAAAATCACACAAAAAAACCAAACTTAAATGAATGATCAGTTTGATATGGGATTAGGTGAACTTGGATGAGTAGAGTTCTCTCAGACTCACCGGTCACACACGAAACTGATGAAATAATGCAAAGAGCAAGCAAGCAAACCACAGAACACGAGAAAATCAGCAACACTAGGTAGACTGATTTTCTTCTTCTGTCGACTCACGCTGCCTGTCTTCGACAATATCTATCGACTCCTTGGAATATCAGTCAACTGACTTTCATATCTATTGACGGAGTTGGAACTCAGTCGACTGGCATTGCCTTTGTCTGTCGACTAACTGACCAGCCCTTGTAACTTCATTTCAGCAAGTTGATAACCCCTTGTCTATTGACTAAATTCTGATATCTGTCGACTGGGGTTCTTGAGAGGATCTGACTTGTTGGCTGCATTCACTTATGACCATTTGAAATGATTTGCATTAATCACAAGCAGTCTTAATCATAGAGTAACCAGGCATTCATATTTGCATTAGCCAAAACACACACATGTTTTGTTATCATTAAAAACCATTATGCCAAAATCAAAGTGGGAAACTCAACAAGCTGGTCGCTTGTTGACAGATAAAAGAAAAATATTATTCTGGACATCTTGTGATGTACATTATTTGGATCTCATGTTAGATGATATTGGTAAGTTAAAGGATTACAAAGGTGTAATTACAAAAGCTAAGAAGTTCACTGTTTATATTTACACTCACACTCGCCTTCTTGAACACATGAGAAAGGAAACCAAGGGTAGAGAATTAGTGAGATGTGGTGTGACTAGTTTTTTCATGACATTTCTTACACTAGAGAGGTTGAATGATGATGTAATAAAAAGGGCGCTTCGGAGACTATTTAGTTCTGAAGCTTGGTATAAGAGTGTATGGTCATCAACAAATGCAAGAAAGAATGCCTTAAGTATTGTCTTTCAGGTGAGATTTTGACATGGTGTTGAAGATGTTTTGAGAGCTTCTCAACTAATCTTGCAAGTGTTAAGATTGGTTGATGGAGATGAAAAACCTACAATGCCTTATATATACGCTGTCATGGAGTATGCAAAAGAGCAAATTATTCAAAATTTTGGCTCCAAGGTAAATTTACCATGCTTTAATTTGCATAATTCATATATGATTATACATGAATTAAAAATGTACCATTCTTTAAATTCCATCATTCATATGTAGGAAGTAAAATTTCGGCCAATTCTGAAGATAGTTGATAAGAGATAGCAAGATCATATGCACCGTCCTTTACATTTGGCGAGGTTTTTCTTAAATCCCAGCTTATACTTCAAGGCTAGAGAGAAAGATGTTGCTGCATGTAGAAAGTTTGAGAGTGGATTTTTTACATGTCTTGAAAGAATGGTGTCAGATTTGGACCTTCAAGATAAGATAGGTGATCAAGTTATATTGTATTTGAATGAAAGAGGGATATTCGGAAGAGAGCTAGCCATAAGGTCTCGCGATAGGAGAATGCCAAGTGTATCTTTTTAATAATTTTTAAAACTTAGTATTTTTCAAACAACAATATTTTGACATGTTAAATATTTTTTTATTGTTGAATGGTGGGGAAACTTCCGAATTGAAGAACATTGCGATAAGGATTTTAGGGCTTTGTTGTAGTGCTTCTGGGTGTAAACACAATTGGAGTACGTTTGAGTTTGTATGTTTCACAAACTCATCTAACTCTAATTTTTTCTTTTACATTGATTAATATTATCCTTATTTTACATTCTCCACTTGTATTCTTTGCATGTAGATTCATACTAAGAAGAGGAACCACTTGGAACATAAAAGATTGAATGATCTTGTATATGTTAAATATAATTATCATCTTCAAGAGAGGTTCAAAGAGAGGAAAGATCATCCACAAAAATATGATCCCATTTGTCTACCATATTTAGATTGGGGGAGTGAGTGGATGACTCAAAAGTCAAAGAATTTAGTTCATAATGTTAATGATCTTACTTGGGCAGATGTTGATCTTGCTATGGAAGTATCATATGAAAGACCAACAAGAAGTAGAGCACAACCAAGAGATAATGATGATCCATCAAATGATGGAGAATTACTAGAAGAAGATTCTGAAGAGGATGATGGTGATGCTCCATGGAAGTATAGTGAACAAGGTCAAGCTTAACAAGAAGATGATGAGAATGACAATCATGATGAGGCAATTCCAGCAGAAGTGCCATTTGGTTTTAAGATTTAGTCTTTTATGTTATGTTAGACACTTAGACATCGAAAATAATTTGGATGATGTATTAATTAGATGACTAGTATTATAGTTGTGTGAACATTTCTTAGTAGTTGTCTTATAGCATACTTGTTAAATACTACTATTTGATTCTTTTTTAATGATGTGGTTTTCTATTTGTTAACAACTTATTATGTTTGTTAGAATTTATTTTTTATATTATTTCTAATATCTTTCAAGATGAAGCTAATAAAATACACTTTCAAACATGTAGCCCTCATGTTAGTGTGTTTAACCCTTTGGCCTTTATTTTTTGTAATTTCCTT
Source organism: Amorphophallus konjac (assembly GCA_022559845.1). Taxonomy (NCBI): domain Eukaryota; kingdom Viridiplantae; phylum Streptophyta; class Magnoliopsida; order Alismatales; family Araceae; genus Amorphophallus; species Amorphophallus konjac. Next base: position 150,994,490 of record CM040118.1, read on the forward strand.
GATGTTATTATATTTTTTAATAATTTTTTGCATTTATTTCTGAAAATTTTATAATTTTTTGATGCAATTTAATTTTCTAGAATTGTCATGCAATTTAATTGCTACAATTTCTTCATGCTTTTGACTTTTCTATAATTATATATATATTTTCATATATTTTATTATTGTTTATATATTAGGAGATATGTATTTTATATTTTTTATTTAATGGCCGATGTATCGCCTAGGCAACGAAGGTGACGCAAGCGGGCGCCTTGTCGTCTAAGCGCTTAGGGATCCCGTGAATGCCTAGGTTCACCTTGTCACCTTGACAACTATGCCCATGACGAGGCTCCCGAGATCTCACGGAGATTCAAATAAGTCATGTTCAAATAATGTAAAATAGAACAAATATAGTGCAATGATCACAACTAATGCAAGTTTGCAAGAACCATTTCGAGAAGTATGTGTTTTGGAAGGAAGACTAAGTATAGAACTTAGTAGGATTAATGAATCAAAAAGGTCAAGTCTGCAAGAACAGAAAACAGTTCTGATTTACAGAGATGGTAATAACCAAATTTCGTAGAAATCAAGCTAAAACATGGGTGAAATCGCATCTCTATAGTCAGATGTGGACTAAATGGCATGTGATGAATGCGGTCGACAGCATGGTCGCGTTCATAAGGAATCGAGTAGAACGGGGTTTGTCACATGGTTGCATTCCTGAATAATTGAGTAGAACGTGGTCGATCAAATGGGCACATTCAGAAAAAATCAGATAGAACACGGTCTATCGCGGTGCCACGTTCGGAAAGGAAGGATGAACACTATCTCTGGTAGTGCAACGTTTAGAATAGACTTAACAGAACCGTATCCCAGACAGGGAATGGATTTGAAAAGGTCAATTAAATCACATCTTAATAGTAAGACGAGATTTAGAAGTGTCTTTAGGATTTTTGTAGTACAACAAGCTCGGCGTCTACGTGGGAATCTATGATTTGCAGAGACTTGCGGAGGCCTTGGTGAAAAAAATTCAGTCCAACAGGAGGAATACCCAGCGGAGGGTCCTAACTTCACCAAGAAAACGTATGCGAAAAACCAAACCAGAATGTAGTTGGTTGAATCACGTCACCGTGGTGACGTGATTTTAAGGTAAAATATCATTCTAAAATCCTCGTGTATCCAAAATGCCAATCATAACAAGTGAAATAATTAAAAGTAGAGGCTAAACATGAGGAATAAAATCTTTAGCAAAGGAACATAGGCAAATTGGCAAGATTAAGATTTAAACCTTTTAAACATGAAAGGATCCGTAGCATAGGAAATCAGGACATGATGTAGAGATAAAGACATAGTAGAATCAATCAATTATGAAATTTAGGAAAAAAATAGAATATAGTTGTCAAGGGATTTAAAATAATTTCAAGAGTTCATTACCTAGTCAATTTTATTCCAGACGGCATGGTTCAAGAAAAACATGATTTTGAAAATAAAATTAAGAGTTTAAAATACTATTTTAAAAATCAGATTATCTCATATATCGGGTCCAATCGCGGTTGTCTTAGGCGTCACGTTCTCGACGAAGAATAGAAGATTGCAGTCATCTCAGAGGACGCGATCTGGGTGAGAAATAAGAACACGGTGTATCGCAAGGCCGCATTCAGAACATGGTCTTCACACTGGATGCGTTCTCAGTCTGAAAAGCAAAAAACTTGTAAAACACCACAGGAACTCTAATATCTTACGATTTTAAAGGCAAAATTGATAATGAATGTGAGATATTTTAACACAAAACATGTATGAAATCAAAGCATGCTTTTAACTAAACAAATCTTGAAATTTAATTAAGTTTAGCCTGAGAGAAAATCTACCTATTTGAAGATCAAGGAAGAAGAAGAACAGACGACGAACTCAAAGAACTTGCACGATTCTCCCCACGAACGAGTCTCGATCACGCCCAGCAGCCTTCCTCCAAACGATTAGGGTTGGCTGAGAGGGGATTACGAGGTATTTATAGACCTAAGTCTATCTAGAATTCTAATCCCTGTGAATCATGAAGGGATTATTTTGAACACCCAAAAATCCGATTTATCCCCAAATCAATCCACGAATGACTCTTCCAAAAAACATGTCTACCTCTTGCAAAACCCTCATTAGATGAGGGCAAATCCAACATGATCAATCCTATCCTTAATGGTCTAATTAGTTCAAAGGTTTAGTCCACTAATGACACATTTAACCTAATTAAATTTAGGGTTTCTATATAGTTTACTAAACTAGGGTTTTAACTCCCTTAAAGCCCCGTAAAAATTTTGACATTAGCCAAAATTAATTTTAATCTCAGTTAATTTAAGGGCTTATATCAATTATTGCAAATATAAATTTTAGTCGATATTATATTTATTTGATGTTTCACAAAATGATATTTTAATTTACCATTATATTATTTTATCATAAGAAATATTATTTATTAATCATTCTGCCAATACTCATTATCATATTCAATTTTTTATTATATTATATTCTTTTCTCATATATATATTATTATCAAATTTTTATTTGTTAATTTAGGCGGGTTGCTACACTCTCCCCCACTTAAAAGAATTTGGTCATCCAAATTCACATGATATTCTTGCTTAAATAGAAGGGAAGTACTAAAGCACTATCTTGAAAATAACTCTAGATATTTCTTCTCAATTTGCATCTTGTAACTCCCAAATAGCTCCCTCTAGATTCAAAACCTCTAATTGCCTCTAGTGGGTGATACCTTTAAAAAAATATGGACTTTAATAAGAAATTCTAGATCTCTCTTTCCTGCTTAATATAGTTAGTCCTAGAAAAATCCTTAAAAACCTCTTAAATTTTTGTAGTCAATTCTAGAAATTTCCTAAAATCACATTACATCTTTCTATGTCAAAGCATACTAGATCACCAAATAAGCATCCAGTATTAACTAGATTTAGAGTTAAAGTGATGGTACCTTCTACCATTTCACCTTCCTTAGACTCGTACTCTATGAATGCTTGAAGCCTTCCATGATGTCTTGGTCCACCTTGATGCTTGTCTTGCGGAGAGTGATCCTTCATGAGAGGGCAATTAGATATCCTGTGATCCTTACTCCCATAGCGCAGACATGCTCCTTTCCTCCTCCAGCACTCCTTTGATCGATGAGCACCTTTGTCACAATGCTTGCAACCTTCTTGAGATGATATAGTAGGGATGATCTGCCTACCTCATTCTTTGAACTTCTTATCTCTTTGGAATCCATTATCTCCATTCGGCCCTTTCTTCTCAAATGTAGGCTTGAAATCCTTGGAACCAACAGCTTGCTCCTTCTTCACAACCTTCCCCTTGATCCTATCAACCATTTCCGTAGCATCTTCTAACAATTGGACCTTCCTAACCATATCAACATAAGTTTGAATATCCATGGGTGCCAATTGAGGAAAATAATAAGGCCTTAACCTATTTAGGAATATCTCACTCTCCATCCTCTCAGTGCTAACCAGATGTGAGGTATAATGAGCCAGACGAGAAAACTGAGTCTCATACTTTGCTATAGACAGACTCCTTTACTTAAGCGAGGCAAACTCCGCTGCCTTCTTCTCTTCGAGTCTCTCCAAAAAACACTTCTTGTTAAAATGCTCCAAAAATTCATTCCAAGTTACTTGGGTATAGGGTAAAGTTGCTTCTATAGATTCTCACCAAGCCCTAGCGTCTCTTTCGAATTTGAACGTAGCTAGTAACACCTTCTCTTGGTTAGAAATTGCATGACCGTAAAAATCATTTCCAACTCCTTAACCCAATGCTCAACTTCATCTAGGTCAGTGGAACCATTAAATCTTGAGGGATTCATTCCTTTAAAATTTCGGTGCAAGTCCCCAACTCCATGATGAGCTCCTCCTTGAGCAACTTGTTGCAAAACTTTGAGTCAACCCTTGGACAGTCCTTTACATCTCTCTCCATTGAGCACATTCAGCAGCCATCTTAATAGTAATCTAACCTCTACAAAACATCTTCCAAAGTTAATTATTTTATTCCTTCTAGAATTAAGTATATTTTAGCACTTAATCCAACGCTCTATCCAATCTCACTGGTTCCCTAACAAGATACTGACATAGGTTATAGGTCCTAATACTCACAGTAACCTAAACCTACCGTCTAAAATCTAAGGTCTTAATAACCTAGGCTTTGATACAACAAAACTATCATGCCCTGAGCGTGGAATATCAGAATGCGACAGTTGTATTAAGCAATCAGAGCAAGCACTAGAAGGCATCAACATTCCACAAAAGAGATAACTCCAAATATGCTAAAATGGACAAAGCCAAGATTCTATTATAAATCTCCAAAAGATACTGAGTCTATTACAATTGATGTCTCAATGACTCAACTTCCAACTCTAAAGAAATAGGAAAATTACATAGACTCTCTCATTCTATACTAGACTACTAGACAGAAAAACTTCTAACGGTGTCGGTGCACTTAATCACTCTAGGCCCTTCCAATTTGAGTAGATTTTCTCATTAGAACTACTTGGAAAACATCAAATTAACATTGAGTGAGAGAAAGCTCAGTAGAAATCATATCTCTTGACCAGGCAAATGTAAGTGATTAACATCTTGACAATATTGCAGAGGCACTAAATGATAAAATTGTGTAAATGCATAAAACAAATCCGTAAGACATTAATTAGAGATGACATGAGAGTCTAATAAGTGAGAACAGAGAATTCAAGTTGACGAAATTTAGAGAACAAAACAAAATAATTCAAGGAATAGCATAGAGTTCAATTTCAAAGGAATATAACTTAGATATCAATTCAAAGGAATATAGCATGAGAGGATTCTAGAGGTGACCAATACGGGCTCAGAGGTGGCTCCCACTATGTGACACTTTGCTCCATTGTAGACTCAAGAGGTGGCTCCTATAGTATAACACTTTATCCCGTATGGCACTTAGTTTCCATTCAATCAACCAATAATAAGAGATAAACATATATCAAATGTAGAATATATAATAAGTAAACATAATTGTAGATTGGCCATATAACAAATGAATTCTAAGAATAACAGGTAACAAGTCAATCAATCAATCATGTAACAACCAAATCAATCATTCATTCATATAACAAGTAAATAATTTGTCTATATTAAATCTTGCATATCAGTTAGTGTAATGTCACATCGATCATTCACACTCCCTTAGGCACAAGTACTTTCAGACGTTCCTCATTAGACCAGATCGGGCCCCAAAATTGTCAGCATTGAGTGTTAGGTGGATCCAAGATCCCATATAAATCTCTAGACAATTCCATATAATAATGGCCAAATACATTTTAAAACGTCATGTTCAAGTAATGTAAAATAGAAAAAATAGAGTGTAAGGATGGCAATTAATGCAATTTTGCAAGAATCATTTTGAGAAGTATGTGTTTTGGAAGAAAGACTAAGGATAGAACTTAGTTGGATTAAAGAATCAGAGGATCAAGTTTGCAAGAATAGAAGGAGGTTTTGATTTACAAAGATGATCGTAATCAAATTTCGCAGAAATCATGCTAAAACATGAGTTGAATCGCATCCCTACAGTAAGACGCGGAGTAAAAAGCATTTGATGAACGCGGTTGACAGTAGGGTCACGCTGATAAGGAATCGGGTAGAACGTGGTCGGTCGAATGGTCATGTTCAGAAGAAATCAGATAGAATGCGGTCTATCACGGTGTCACATTCGGAAAGGGAGGATGAACACGGTCTCTAGACTTAACAAAATCATGTCCCAGACAGGGAGCGCGTTTCAAAAGGCCGGTTAACTCGCATCTTAATAGTAAGACGAGATTCATAAGTGTCTTTAGGGTTTTTATGGTACAACTAGCTCGGCGTCCATGTGGGAATCCATGGCTCGCGCAAACATATATAGATCTCAGTGAAGAAATTCCTGTCCGATAGGAGGAATACCTGGCGGAGGGTCCTAACTTCACTAAGAAAGGATTTTGGTGAGAAACCAAAGCAGAATGTAATCGGTAGAATCGCGTCACCGGGGTGATGTGATCTCAAGGTAAAACATCAATCTAAAATCGTCATGTATCTAAAACGCCAATCATAACAAGCGGAACCATTTAAAAGTGGAGGCTAATCACAAGTACCAAGGCTAAAATTATAAGTTTAAGATCTAAACTTTTTATATATGAAAAGATCAATTCAGAAGAGGAAATCAAGGCATGATGTGGAGATAAGGACATTAAGAGGGAATCAATCAGGTAGAGGGTTCATGAAGATCAAAATATAGCTTTTAAAGAATTAAACCTGATTTCAAATATCAATTACCAAGTCAATTTTTATTCCAAACGGCATGGTTACGGAAAGACATGATTTTGAAAACAAAATTAACAAGTTAAAATATTGTTTTAAAAACTAAATTAACTCATAAATCGGGTCAGGTCGCGGTCGTCTTAGATGTCACGTTTCTGACGAAGAACAAAAGAACGTGGTCTCTCTAGGAGCCATGATCTGAGCGAAGGACAAGAGGGCATGGTCTATCACGGAGCCGCGTTTAGAACACAATCTCTGCATAGGACGCATTCTCAATCTGAAAGCAAAACTCATTCTTATGGCAAAGAAAAGGGGGGAGATCCGATATCTCATGCTTGAACCATCAAATTGACGATAGAATCAGGAGTATAGAGAGGGAAACATGCATAGAAACGAAGTAAATATGCATCTAAACATGCATATGGGTTTAATTAGATTTAGCCCAAGAGAAAACTTACCTATTAGAAGATCAAAGGAAGAAGAAGAACTCGAAGAACTCGCTGATCCTCCCCTTCTAGCACACGACCAAGCCTTGATCTACACCAGCAGTAGCCTTCCACAAAGCAATAGTGCTGGCTGGGAGGATTTCTTGTCCTATTTATGTATCACAACCTTACCTAGAGTCATAATCTTTGAGAATGAAAAGGGGATTATCTCCAACACCCCAAAATTTTGATTTTCCCCAAATAATCCACGAGGATACTTCCAAAAATGTTTCCAATTCTTTCAAAACCCTAATTAGATGAGGGTAAACTAACAAGGTCAAATTTATCCTTATTTATCTACTTTTTTTCATTTTTTGTTAAAGAGACCAAATCTTACTCTTGGAGGAGCGCACAACTTGTGCTAGCTCCACCAACAATACTTTGGCCCTAATTTTATTGAGAATAAGTGAATCATGTACAGAGGCTCATCGGGGCATACCCCTGAAAGAAATAGAAAAAGAATAAAAACTCCAACAGGAATAGAATAACTACAACCGCCAGCTAGGTAAACCAGTAGCATCAATGGTAGCACAGTCGCGAGCCTGGCTAGGGAGGTCTTTCCAGCTCATGTAATCCATATTGCCGCGGGTGGTACAGGCTAAGGATGCAAGAGCATCCGCAATAGAATTACCTTCCCTGTAGATGTGCTGTAATATCCACTTAGTGCTATTTAAGATTGCTATAATTTCATCCCACCATTTGCAAATCGTCCAAGGAGGAGAATCTCTAGAATGAATCATAGAAATAAGAGACTTAGAATCAGAATAAATAACAGTAATTGGAAGTCCACTTTTCATTGCCATCCGCATACAATCTAGCAGTGCTCGTGCCTTAGCCACCAGGTTCGTTCCCACTCCATAAAAGTAAGAGAAACCATATATAAAGTCACCCCTACTACTCCTCAGACAGCCTCCTCCACCTGAAGGTTCAGGGTTACCTTTAGAAGCCCCATCAACATTGAGTGCATAGCCATTAGCAGGATAGTACCACCTGATAATCTTAGGAGGCTTTCTTTTGCAATTATAAGTTAAATTGTAATGCGCCAAGACTTGCATATCAGATTTGCAGGGAGCCTTTGTGAAGGTTATATGTTGGAGAGAATAAGATACCTGCCCCATGATATGTTGCTTAATCATTCGGATGGAGGGCCTTTTGCCTTCATTGCCTTCCAAATCTCCCATAACATGTATATCATGACAAGGATGGCAGCAGACCCGATCAGGATTTGTGTATCTGCTAAGCGGATGATATCCCAGCAAATAATTGTGATGGATTCAGTGACTCTGCACCGAGAATCAAAAATTGGCCTGAAAAAATTCCACAGCGGCCAGGCAATATGGCTGGTCCGAAATAGGTGATTCATACTTTCCTCCTGGTTATTATCATGGCAGCGGACACATTTAGAAGGAATGCAGACCCCACATTTTTTAATGGAGCTATCCACCGGCACTGCAAGGTGAAGAATGCGCCAGCAGAACAAGGATGCTCGCAGAGAGATATTTCTTCCCCAAATTTTCCTGAGTGTGCACCGAAGATTCCCTTGAGGTCTGACAGAATTGTAAGCAGATTTAATGGAGAAATTACCGTCAGAGTTATCTGCCCAAACACACCGGTCCGGCCTATGTTGAAACTGGATGGAGCTAACAATGGAACATAGATGACCAGGAATGTTAGGGTGCTAGGCCCGGATACAGAGGGGGGTGAATGTATCCTTCTATGTATAATGGCCAAATAAAAAACTTGGATGCTAGAGATAGACACAGAATAGAACCAATTCGATTCAACTCAAATACAAACACTTGGAGCGTGCCAATTCAAGCATCTAGCGGAAGCAAAGCAAACAATCAAACCACTGCACAATAGATTTTTAGGTGGTTCGGTCCACAGACCTACATCCACCCCTCACTCCCAACCGGAGTAAGGCTTCCACTAGCTCAAGCTAGAACGCAGACTTAGTCTACAAACAGTTGCTGCCACACAGCTTGACCAGGGGAACAGCCTCCCCTCTTCCTCCCAACCGGAGGGACACCCAAGTGACTCCCAGCCACTTGGAAACTAGAGGTCGAAGACCTCTCTTCCTCCAGACCAGGAGGGACCACTGGACTTGCAACCACAAGCCCAGAACCAGAGGACTAGCCTCCCTTCCTCTAACCAGAGGGAACCCACAAGTGACAACATGTCACTTGCAACCCGGAGATCAGATCTCCCTTCTCCTGAACCAACAGGAGGAACCCGATCCCCAACAGGGCAATCGGAAGAACAAAGATAATCAGAAAACAAAGGAAAAATAATAAAGGAAAATAACACAGCAATCAGAAAGCTGTAAAACAAAATACACAATGTGGCTCTCAACGGAGCTGACTGGCCTGGATCTGATCCACGGTCCAATGAAGACAGATCTTCAAGCAGCTTCTTCCTTCTTCTCCACGAGCTCTCTCGCTCACTCTCTTTCTCTCTTTCTTTCTCTTCTACTCTCCAAATCTCTCACTCTCTATCTCTCTTTCTTTCTCTTCTACTCTCCTAATCTCTCACTCACTGCTCTCTCTTCACGGCTTCTCTCTTCTATCTCTTCTTCCTCTCTTTTCCTTCTTTTTCTCTTTTTCTGGATCGAAGGGCTTTCTGCTCTTCAGGCTTCTGCTTCAATCACGATCTCTCTCTTTCTTTTTCTTCTCCTTTTCTTCTTCTTTTCTTTTTCTGGATCGAAGGACTTTTCTGCTCTCCAGGCTTTTTCTTCGATCAACCTTCATCTGAAGACGAAGGCTCCATTATATACCAGCAGCAGTAGCAGCAGCAGGGCGCGTGTGGCTTCCACAGTTCCCGCCCTAAGAATTCGGACCACGTGGCAGTATCCAGCAGGCTGTCAGAACACGTGTCCTCATCTGGGCACTCTCCTTATCCTCGGATCACGTGCCCAGCACCAGTACGCTCAGCAACTGGAGTTAGATGGCGTCAACTCACTTGCTCCAAAGAGTTGACGCATCCATCAGAGATCTTCAACCTTCTTAACCGCTGCGTCGACTCCATCAGCCTGCTGCGTTGACGCAACGACATCGGTAGTCTAGTGATCAAGTCTTCAACAGATGGGCGTGCTGCGTCGACGTTATCAGCATGTTGCATTGACGCATTGAAGACATGTACATTTGTATACTGGCGTCTCTTAAGCCGCTGCGTCGACGCTGCTTGTTGATGGCGTTGACGCAGTGGAAGATATCGTGAAAGCTTCGTCGCTTGTAAGAGTTTCTGCTTCTTTAACTGCTGCGTCGACGCTGCTTGCTTGTGGCGTTAACGCAATAGAAGACATCGTGAAAGCTTCGTCTACTGATGCGTGGACGCTTTAAGCTTCAGGCGTCGACCCTGTTCCCTTCAGCAATAATAATGAAGTGTATAGACTTAGTGTTAACGTGCCAGAGAAACCAGTGTACAGACTTCATGTTAACGTTGAACCCAATGTACAGACTCTATGATATGAAGCCAATGTCCAGACTTGAAGAGAAAATAAATGTATGGACTTTGACGGAGTGAGACAATGTTCAGACTTTGAAGATACACTGTGGATGTACAACCTTGGAAGATCATGGAGTGTATAGACTTGAAAGTCTGAAGGCGATGTACAGACTTTGATGCCCAAAGGCGATGAACAGTGAATCAGTGTATAGACTTCAAAGTTCATTGAAGGATGTACAAACTTTAGAACTGAACGTAGGTAAAAGGCTCCCAATGTATAGACTTCGAAGTTCACTGAAGGATGTTCAGACTTTGTTCCACCGACCAGAGTATTGACTTTGCAAGCGTGAGACGCTGAAAGAGACGGTGGCTGAGACGAACGCTGTATAGACTTTGAAATCTGAATCGACAAAGCAGGCTGTACAGACTTTGAGAGTCTTGAAGGATGTACAGACTTTGAGGGCTTTGATGGCCAATGTACAGACTTGTAACACTTGAGGACTGATGTATAGACTTAGGAACATTTGCCAAGGCTGTACAGACTTCAGGCTGAACGTGTGCAAAGACTGAGAATGTATAGGCTTCATGAAGTGCATGCTACAGTGATGTATAGACTTAGACGCAACATGCTATGCAATGTACACAGTTGATGTAATGCATGCCGATGTACAGACTTCAGTTGAAGTCAACCGAAGAGTGTATATACTTTATGAATGCATATGCCAAGACCAATGTACAAACTTGATCGAATGTCTAGACTTTGCATGAACAGTCGATGTGTAGGCTTGAAGAACTGAAGCCCACGTTGTATAGACATGACCTAACAGTCCAGTGTATAGACTTGAATAGCTGAAAGCTACAGTGAGAGAGTGTATACACTTGACCATATCAAGGGCAATTCGAGTGTACAGACCTCATGCCATGAGACGCTGAGAGAGACAGTCCAATGTACAGACTTATGAAGACTGATGCATGAACAGTAATGCATAGACTTAGGAGCATGGAGGCCAATGTATAGACATCAACTATCAAGACGCTAAGGAAGACGGACAATGTACAGACTTCCTGTAACAGTATGATGTACAGACTTCATGAAGCTAGACCAGCGGCTGTACAGACTTTGAAGGAGGATAAATGTATGGACTTGGTGACGTGAAAGCGATGTACAAACTTATAGCGTTGACGCTAATGTCTTGAGAATGCTCACAGCGTTGACGCTGCATGAGACGTAGGCTGTACAGACTTAGCATGTGAAGACTGATGTGCATACTTGCTGAGTTGACGCTGCAGCCCAATGAGTTGACGCTGCAACGTATATTCCTGATGATCAACTGATGATGTATAGACTTCATCAAATGAAGAAACTGAACTGAAGCGTCGGCGCATCAGCTCAAGGAGTTGATGCACTACTGTATGGACATATACAAATATGACGAAGGGGTCGACGTATCGGTTGACGCACTGCAGTGACAACTGTGCAGACAGAGTGTATCAATGAATGCTTTATGCATCAGTTAACATGACTGAACATCAAAATATATTAAACTAAACTGAGCAGCAAGATGACTGAACATTTGATTAACTCACATCAACAAACCACATCAACAACCCATCATCAAAACCATCATCAAAATCACAGGGGCACAACAATCTCCCCCCTTTTGATGATGGCAACACTTTCAATACATTGAGTCATTGATGATGTGAGGCATTTTGAAGACTCAAATTATTCTCCCCCTTTGACTTCATCAAAAAGAAAAGAATTTTAGAAATTAAGGCATGTATAAAAGTTCAGTCAATTTCACCCTCTTTGGCAAACAATCTCTCCCTTTGGTATAATCAAAATAAACCATGGTAGATGCAGATGCAGCAAGAAATGCAATACTTCCCCCTGAGTATATGAATGTAAGGTCACAAATGATATGAACATGATTCATTATGACAAGGAATACTCCCCCTGAATAAGTGGAATCTTATGAGATAGATGAGAAGGAGACCACAGGGGCAAACAAGGAGAAGTTCAGGTCAATGAACCAATAACATGAGCATAAGAAATTGAGCCAGATTTTTAAGGAAGCTTCAATCTCAGAAAATTCAGTCAGATTTTCAGAGAGATATCAATCTCATAAATCTAAAACATAAATTTTCAAAGTCTTCCATTATAAGGGCTTATGAATGAGCTTTATTGAACAACATGGTTTAAACATGATGTATGTAGAGTTTATCAATAAAATTCTGTATTGATATCTAAAACTATGGTTTAATAAAGATGAACCAAGCCCTCATATTTATCTTGATTAATCTCCCTTTCTCTTACACAATCAAATCTATTGACTTCTTTCAGAATTACATGCACTAGTATTGAAGTCAAGCAATTATGAAGTCATATGATTTTTTGTCTAGGGTTGTAGCAATTTGATTTTAGCATCAATATTCAGATATTTTAATTTGTTCAATAATTTTCCATGCTACTAATTTTACGAGCACTCTAGTTCAGTGCACACATTGTAACTAGAGGATATACCTTGATTAGAGGCCAATATCCCTAAGCACTTAGTGTGACTAACTGTCATGCTTTTCATGAACAGAGATAGCATTTACACATCATGACACACTCGAAATCATTTCTGGATGAGTGAGTTGTTTTTCTCAATGTGCATGCCATTGCTCTGCCTAATTTTCAATGAATTTTATTTTACAGAGTTAACTAAGGCACCTCATGACTCAGTCCTTTGGACATGGTTTCTCAGTGACCAAAGTCATTGCTCTGACACCTATTTACCCTTTAGACATTTCAAAGACATTCATTTGCTTCAAATCAATAATAGTTTCATGTACTTAACCAATTAAAGTCATGTATTCAAAAGTGTAGATTTCAGAAGTTTTTCACAAGACACAACATGAAACAAATGGTTAAGATTTATTAAACATGCTTCAGATATTTTTAAGAGATTTTAAAGCCAAACTCATTAAATACATTAAACTGAAACCACATGAGTTATTTCAGTCATTCAAAAAAAAACGTATAATAGAAGATTTCTAGTTCAAAAGTTTTCATATTTATGATTGAGATAGCCCATTGAAATCTTCATGAAGGACTGATAGAATTTTGAACCCAAATGATACCAATTGATATGAGAAATACCAATTGTTAAGAGAGAAATTGTGAAGCTCAAAGTTTTCAGAATATGATTAAGGTTTGTCAACAAAATCAGTAAGAGAGGATATGCAATGAGTTCTGACCCATGTATGCATTTGACAACCTATATGCAATGCAATGACTCCCCCTCACAATATGCATTCAAACTCTCTTTTTTGGCATTTTCAATATAAGGAAATGTAATGCACTATATGTATGCAGGGACATGCAAAGACTCAACATTGAATGCTATGCAAGGATATGCAACTAACTCCCCCTGAAAACATGCAATGTTTACACTGAAAACTGAACATATGATTCCAAATGATATTGTGACTTGTGCATAATCAGACTGTCCTATCAGCAAAGTGACCCATGGTACTAGGTGGAGCACTTGGTCTAAAAGACCACCTCACACATAGTAAGAACCTCCAGACAGGCCTCCCTGCCCTTTGGTACCTTACTATTTATATACCATTGAGGTCATGCAAGATTATTCAACATGTAGTCCTATATGCAATTCAGAATTTTAGTGAGCTATTGCAACACACAAGTTTCAAGTCACACTCATAGGCAGTTCAGATTTTTCAGAAAATTCGAAATGCAATTTGTTTTCAGAGTCTATGCATAACACAATTATCAAGCAATTGCAATTAGCCTATGTATGCATCAGATACAGACAACCCTTTTTAATCTGATATTTGCACAGAACTCTCAGCAAATGCATGATCAGAAAATAATGCACATGGCAACTGATGAATGAAAATGCAAAAGCAGATTTAACTTGCCATGCAATAAAACTAAAAACAAGAAGAGCAGGAAGTTTACCTGAAAAGTTCAGTATGGGGTTTTTCTTCTTGAGTGCCTTGGATCATTACCCCTTTTTATTTCAGTCCCAAGGCACACCTGCATAGCAATGTTATTTTGCACAAACAGGTACCCAAAAAGTCTTGGGTCCTGACAAAACAGTATTACTCCTAGCAGGTTTTCTCAGCACATTTCTAGGAGCAGTTTTCAGATCTGATTTATGCACATTCTTGTTAGCATGAATTCTATGTGCATAAGCATGAGATTTCTTGTTAACAGAATAAAAATTCTGTTTGCCAAAACCAGTTTGGTTTTGATATCCTGCCAGCCAACAGGTTGCAGCCCTGTGACCTGGCTTCCCACAGCTATAACATGAAAGTTTTGCAAATTGTCTTACAGGGAATTTAGCATGTTTGAGATTCACATTTCTACCCTGAATATGCCAACAGTCCTTGACTGTATGGCCATACTTCCCACATTTGAAGCACTCATTGTGCTTGCCTCTAAAAACATTACTTCCAAACACATTTCCATTTGCAGGGAGTTTAACAGTTTTAGAATTGAATTGTCTACCCTGAGCATGCCTACAGTGGGCTGCAATATGGCCCATCTTGCCACAGTGAAAGCATGAATTAGAACTTTTCTTACCAGCATTCAGCCAGCATTCAAATCCCTTATGACCCAATTTTTCACAATTAAAGCATGTCATATGCTAGTTTATTGGAACAGACTTGTTCTTATTAAGAGCATGATCGTTTGCATGAAATTTATTCTTATCACTAACAAACCAGCATTGTGAAATTTTGTGTCCTAGTTTACCACAATGAAGGCACTCAATTCTCCTTTTCTGAGATGAAGGATTTTTATCATGATATCTCCTATCATTCTTATTATCCTTCTCCATCAACTTACACTCATACATCAGATGTCCAGCTTTATGACAGTAATGACAGATAATCTTCTTTTTAGATGCATGTGAGTGTGTGTGAGGACTGTGATCAACAAACACTGATGAACCATTTTCATTTATTTTCTGATTTACAGTCCTTTTCTGATTTTTATCCTCTTTTCCTGTTTTCTTAGCCTTGTACTGAATTGGGGATGAAGTAGAAAGCTTTTTCTGTTCAGAGGTTTTAATGAAAACAGTTTTCAGCTTGGATCCATCAACCTTTTTCAACTTTTCAGTTTGTTTCTGATTTTTCTGAACATTTGGTTGTTTATTTTTTGAGGTGGTGGCTACATCTGATGCTTTGATAAAGGATGTCATCAGCTTATTTTCAAAGGCCTTTTTATTGACATTGTTGTAGCCTAACCCTTCCCTTTGAGTATTGACCTTAACTCCTAACAACCTGTCGAGATTTTCTTGACCACTCACAAACTTTGACAGAGATGTTTTCAGATCTTGAATTTCATTTTCTAGAGAGGAAATGTGTAACTCATAACTGGCAATCTCTTGCTCACTGCAATTCATAGCTTCAGTTAACACATTGTTAGCAGTTTTGTATTTTTCAATTTCCTGTTCCAGATTGCTCAGTTTATTAGAATCTTCGTTACAAATAGTTTTTCCTCTTTCCAAAGTAAGAAGTCTTTCAGACATAGTGGAATTCAACATTTTTAATTTTTCATTTTCTTCCTTAAGCTTGTCATTCTGAATTAACTCATTTATTAGAGTCTGATCCTCTGAGTTAACCATGCTTTCTCTCCTAGCTTCAAACTCCTTCAATTCCTTTTGTTGTTTTTCAAAATTTTTCTGTAATTCTATGTTTACAGATTTTATGGCATTAAATTTTTAAATCAGCAAATCATTCTCTCGTTTAAGTTTCTCTAATTGTTCTTCATTTTCTTTAGAAAACTTTCTGAGAGAGTCATTCTCATTTTTCAGCTTGTTTAAGTCAGATTTAACACATTCAAGTTCTTTCAGCAAATAATTACTCTGAACAGACTCATGATTAGCTAGGCTAAGCTTCTTTTCAAGTTTAGAGATTTCCTTTACATGATCTTGATCTTCAATTTTCAGCAATGAAATTTGTTTCTTCAACATTTGAATATCAGACATAAAAGCATCATGAACATTTTTCAGTTCAGCACAGTTCTTACATGGAGAATTGAAACTATCTGACCTACTATTCTTCTTCAATTTTTTGTATTGTTCTCTTAACTGTTCATGAGAGTCTAATAATTCAGCATATGAATTCTCCCAATCATCCAAGGTATAGTTCTCAAAAGGGTTTACCTCCTCATCATTATCGTCTTCACTTTGATTGCTGCCTTGATCGCTGCCACCTTGATTACTTCTGTTGGCCATCATGCAACTTGTTTGATTTCCTTTCCTGGCTCTCTTCATCATTTCCAACATATCCCTTGCAGATCTGCAATCAAGGAAACATGAGTGAAAGGCTTTGTCAGTGGCTGCTTTCATCAGATTTATAGCTGTCTGATTCTCCTCATACATTGATTCGTGACTGTCAGTCCATTTGGACTTTCTCTTTGGTAATTCATGAGGACCATGTGAAATCACTTTCCACAGGTCTGGATCAACAGATTTAACATAAGCACGTAAAGCACTGTGCCACTGGTTGAAATCAGAACCACTAAAGACGGGTGGACAAACCATTGAAACAGATAGCAGATAGATTCAATGCAACAGGAATATTGATGCACTAAAAATAAATTAGCACCTAAGACTGTAAGATCGAATCTGCAGGTCGCTGGACCTTGTATGCAGACACTGCTATGATACCAACTGTTAGGGTGCTAGGCCCGGATACAGAGGGGGGTGAATGTATCCTTCTATGTATAATGGCCAAATAAAAAAACTTGGATGCTAGAGATAGACACAGAATAGAACCAATTCGATTCAACTCAAATACAAACACTTGGAGCGTGCCTATTCAAGCATCTAGCGGAAGCAAAGCAAACAATCAAACCACTGCACAATAGATTCTTAGGTGGTTCGGTCCACAGACCTACATCCACCCCTCACTCCCAACCGGAGTAAGGCTTCCACTAGCTCAAGCTAGAACGCAGACTTAGTCTGCAAACAGTTGCTGCCACACAGCTTGACCAGGGGAACAGCCTCCCTTCTTCCTCCCAACCGGAGGGACACCCAAGTGACTCCCAGCCACTTGGAAACTAAAGGTCGAAGACCTCTCTTCCTCCAGACCAGGAGGGACCACTGGACTTGCAACCACAAGCCCAGAACCAGAGTACTAGCCTCCCTTCCTCTAACCAGAGGGAACCCACAAGTGACAACCTGTCACTTGCAACCCGGAGATCAGATCTCCCTTCTCCTGAACCAACAGGAGGAACCCGATCCCCAACAGGGCAATCGGAAGAACAAAGATAATCAGAAAACAAAGGAAAAACAATAAAGGAAAATAACACATCAATCAGAAAGCTGTAAAATGAAATGCACAATGTGGCTCTCAACGGAGCTGACTGGCCTGGATCTGATCCACGGTCCAGTGAAGACAGATCTTCAAGCAGCTTCTTCCTTCTTCTCCACGAGCTCTCTCGCTCACTCTCTTTCTCTCTTTCTTTCTCTTCTACTCTCCAAATCTCTCACTCTCTATCTCTCTTTCTTTCTCTTCTACTCTCCTAATCTCTCACTCACTGCTCTCTCTTCACGGCTTCTCTCTTCTATCTCTTCTTCCTCACTTTTCCTTCTTTTTCTCTTTTTCTGGATCGAAGGGCTTTCTGCTCTTCAGGCTTCTGCTTCGATCACGATCTCTCTCTTTCTTCTTCTTCTCCTTTTCTTCTTCTTTTCTTTTTCTGGATCGAAGGAATTTTCTGCTCTCCAGGCTTTTTCTTCGATCAACCTTCATCTGAAGATGAAGGCTCCATTATATACCAGCAGCAGCAGTAGCAGCAGGGCGCGTGTGGCTTCCACAGTTCCCGCCCTAAGAATTCGGACCACGTGGCAGTATCCAGCAGGCTGTCAGAACACGTATCCTCATCTGGGCACTCTCCTTATCCTCGGATCACGTGCCCAGCACCAGTACGCTCAGCAACTGGAGTTAGATGGCGTCAACTCACTTGCTCCAAAGAGTTGACGCAGCCATCAGAGATCTTCAACCTTCTTAACCGCTGCGTCGACTCCATCAGCCTGCTGCGTTGACGCATCGGTATCGGCAGTCCAGTGATCAAGTCTTCAACAGATGGGCATGCTGCGTCGACGTTATCAGCATGTTGCGTTGACACATTGAAGACATGTACATTTGTATACTGGCGTCTCTTAAGCCGCTGCGTCGACGCTGCTTGTTGATGGCGTTGACGCAGTGGAAGATATCGTGAAAGCTTCGTCGCTTGTAAGAGTTTCTGCTTCTTTAACTGTTGCGTCGACGCTGCTTGCTTGTGGCGTTAACGTAATAGAAGACATCGTGAAAGCTTCGTCTACTGATGCGTGGACGCTTTAAGCTTCAGGCGTCGACCCTGTTCCCTTCAGCAACAATAATGAAGTGTATAGACTTAGTGTTAACGTGCCAGAGAAACCAGTGTACAGACTTCATGTTAACGTTGAACCCAATGTACAGACTCTATGATATGAAGCCAATGTCCAGACTTGAAGAGAAAATAAATGTATGGACTTTGACGGAGTGAGACAATGTTCAGACTTTGAAGATACACTGTGGATGTACAACCTTGGAAGATCATGGAGTGTATAGACTTGAAAGTCTGAAGGTGATGTACAGACTTTGATGCCCAAAGGTGATGAACAGTGAATCAGTGTATAGACTTCAAAGTTCATTGAAGGATGTATAAACTTCAGAACTGAACGTAGGTAAAAGGCTCCCAATGTATAGACTTCGAAGTTCACTGAAGGATGCTCAGACTTTGTTCCACCGACCAGAGTATTGACTTTGCAAGCGTGAGACGCTGAAAGGGACGGTGGCTGAGACGAACGCTGTATAGACTTTGAAATCTGAATCGACAAAGCAGGCTGTACAGACTTTGAGAGTCTTGAAGGATGTACAGACTTTGAGGGCTTTGATGGCCAATGTACAGACTTGTAACACTTGAGGACTGATGTATAGACTTAGGAACATTTGCCAAGGCTGTACAGACTTCAGGCTGAACGTGTGCAAAGACTGAGAATGTATAGGCTTCATGAAGTGCATGCTACAGTGATGTATAGACTTAGACGCAACATGCTATGCAATGTACACAGTTGATATAATGCATGTCGATGTACAGACTTCAGTTGAAGTCAACCGAAGAGTGTATATACTTTATGAATGCATATGCCAAGACCAATGTACAAACTTGATCGAATGTCTAGACTTTGCATGAACAGTCGATGTGTAGGCTTGAAGAACTGAAGCCCACGTTGTATAGACATGACCTAACAGTCCAGTGTATAGACTTGAATAGCTGAAAGCTACAGTGAGAGAGTGTATACACTTGACCATATCAAGGGCAATTCGAGTGTACAGACCTCATGCCATGAGACGCTGAGAGAGACAGTCCAATGTACAGACTTATGAAGACTGATGCATGAACAGTAATGCATAGACTTAGGAGCATGGAGGCCAATGTATAGACATCAACTATCAAGACGCTAAGGAAGACGGACAATGTACAGACTTCCTGTAACAGTATGATGTACAGACTTCATGAAGCTAGACCAGCAGCTGTACAGACTTTGAAGGAGGACAAATGTATGGACTTGGTGACGTGAAAGCGATGTACACACTTATAGCGTTGACGCTAATGTCTTGAGAATGCTCACAGCGTTGACGCTGCATGAGACGTAGGCTGTACAGACTTAGCATGTGAAGACTGATGTGCATACTTGCTGAGTTGACGCTGCAACCCAATGAGTTGACGCTGCAACGCATATTCTTGATGATCAACTGATGATGTATAGACTTCATCAAATGAAGAAACTGAACTGAAGCGTCGACGCATCAGCTCAAGGAGTTGACGCACTACTGTATGGACAGATACAAATATGACCAAGGGGTCGACGCATCGGCACACTGAGTTGACGCACTGCAGTGACAACTGTGCAGACAGAGTGTATCAATGAATGCTTTATGCATCAGTTAACATGACTGAACATCAAAATATATTAAACTAAACTGAGCAGCAAGATGACTGAACATTTGATTAACTCACATCAACAACCCACATCAACAACCAATCATCAAAACCATCATCAAAACCACAGGGGCACAACAAGGAATAGCGGACCAAACAGGATGATCGGTGTTTGAAATGGCCTCCCTTAAAGTAACCCGAGGGCTATTACCTTGAGAGGCAAGAATAGAGCCGCACCAATTATCCTTCAAGAAATCAATAGACTCCCCATTCATAGGGATCTATCGGGTATTAGACAAGACAATCCTCCTTGCCTTATTAAATATATCCCTGCGAACACCAGCAGGAAACGGCTTGTCAATGGTACTAAGATGGTCCCTAATGTATTTAGAAGTTGCATATTTAGACCATAGTGAGGAGCCATGGAGAATCCCCCAAATTTGTTTGGCCACCATGGCAATCTGGAGATGGTGCATGTTCCTTATACCGAGACCTCCCTCTTCAATTGGTTTGGTTATATGCGACCAAGAAACCCATTGTCGCTTGAATCCATCCTTACCACCCCAGAAGAAATTAGCACACATTTTGTTGATGATATCAATGAGAGTGGAAGGTAAACAACAAGCACTAGGGGTGTATATAGGGATGGACTACAGAACAGAGATTATTAAGTATCTACGACCTGCCTGAGAGAGGTATTTAGATTGCCAGCTCCCAATTCTTTGCAGATTTTGTCTAGTAAATACTTATAGTGGGAGACCCTTTTCCTTCCTTCGAAGAGAGGGACACCAAGATAAGCATTGAGGCTGGTTTTATGCCGGAAACCAGTCAAATCCATAATTATTCTAATAGTAGTAGCAAGAGCTTTTTGGGATATAATGAAGCTACTTTTGTTGACATTCACCTTCTGACTAGAAGAATCCTCATATAGCCTGATGAAAGATAGCAGTTTTTTGATATTCTTCATCATGCCGTTAATGATGTAATACCCTGATTTTTTTAAGAAATTAATTAGAAATTCAAAATTAATTAGAAATTAATTAGAATAATTCCTTAATAAATAGAATAAGTTATATTTTGACTATTTTGTAAAAATCCAGAAAAATTATATTCTTGTAGAGGATAACACATTTAACAAACTTGTCTTCTGTTGCCAACCCAAATAAAATCTGTATGTAGGCCGAATTAGTGGATTAAGCCCAAATTGAACACTTAGTTAACCATACATTGAAACGCCAAATTCGAGCCCAATACTCCATCAATTGAGCCCAAACCGGTGGCAAATGAAAGGCCAGGATGAGAGGATCATTTTCCCTCTCTTAATCTCTCGAAACCCTAACCCTAGGAGATGCAATCGGCGGAGTTTTGGCGCGTCAACAATTATGGCGGCGTTCACATCAACCCGACTTGCGTGGATGAATACTCCGCACATAGAACCCTCCAGAAGGCGTGTGACCTATTAAAATGAAGCTCTCTAACCCTAGAATCGTTTAGAACCAGTGGCGGCTGCAGAGGAGTTGGATCGAGGGAGATCTCCAGCGATTATTGGCTACGTGTACCGGCGTCTTAGGTTTTCTTTCTCCTTCCTTCTTCATCCGATTCAGGTAGGTGATAGCAAGCCAAACCCTACAAATAATATATGGTTAGCAGCATCATCGTGTCATCTTTTCATTGATATAGAAAGTCCTAAATTTCATCAAGTGTTCTGCGAGAATTTTAGGTTTTAGTAGAAGTATGTCACATTTAGGGTTATAATTGTTCTCTTTCGATTAAGTGGTAATTTCTGGCTGTAAACACAAAATCGATTCATGCATCTCGTAGAGTTTTTCGTGCTCTTTCTTTTGGTAGTAAAAGCCCCAAATTCCATGCTTTATATCGTGCGAATTCCATGTTTTAGTCTAACCCAGAAACCTCGCCGGAATCAGGCAAGGTGAAAGGGGCAGTGACCTGTCTGGACTTGTATGGCCACACGATAGACCGCACATCCCAGATAGGCGGCCTATTGTGGACCGTATAAATGTTTCTGTCTCTGATCGTTTCCTTGGAACGTGCGGCCGAATACCAACCTCATGTCTATCCTGCGGCCAGGTACAGACCGCACATCCCTTACAGCTGCACACGACCGATCGTCCATCTCCAGCAGGCCTTCAGACCTGAGGGGGCATGCGTGGCCTGTCGGTGACCATCCATGGGGATGTAAGGTCCAGAACCGACCGCACATCTATAACAGAACAGATTAAATTATCATTTCAGCATGTTATGTTAGTAGATTAGTGGTTAATGGCATGTTAGCAACACACCTAATAAACTGTAATTCATGACAGTAAATAATGTTGTGTCCCTGTGGTTTTGATGATGGTTTTGATGATTGATGTGGTTTTGATGATGGTTTTGTTGATTGATTGTTGGTGTGAGTTAATCAAATGTTCAGTCATGTTCAGTCATCCTGCTGCTCAGTTTAGATTAACATATTTGATGTGAGGTCATGCTACATGTTAAACTGATGCATAAAGCATTCATTGCTGTGGTTTTAATGATTGATTTGGTTTTGATGATTGGTGTTTGATGTGAGTCACTGTGAGTCATCCTGTTGAAATGTTCATTCAGGCTTTCATATGCTCAGTCAGTTTATTTGTTTACACTGTGAATCATTGTAATTGAAGTTTCAGACTATTATCTGCTGCATAAAGCTTTCATATGCATTTACAGAGTCTATACATTGATTGGCAGTAAGTCTGCACATTGAGCGTCTCATGGAAGTCCATACAGTGCATTGCCTTGGCTAAGTGTATACACTGTCAGTCTCATTTTGAGTCAAAGTCCATACATTGGATTGTTACTCACATCGCCTTCAGGCCTCCAAGTCTGTACACTGGCCTTCTTTCATGATATACTACACGTCTACTCATTCAACACTGGTCTTCCAAGTTCTGTACAGCGTGAAGTCTCACCTCGTGTTGTTTCCCCTCACTAACACGAAAAGATTTCGTGTCGTCTGAGGTTATAACACTTCGTGTTGATTTCCATGCTTTACAAGAAAAAGCTGCTAAGAGGTAATACTTCGTGTGTCCGTACTGTTTCTGTCTTCGTGTTGGTTTCCCTGAACCTCATGTCATTCTTGCTTCGTGTCCACACCTCGTGTCAGTGTCTGTCTTCGCCTTTGTGTTAAATTCAGCTCGTGTCGTTTTCATCTTCGAGTTGTTCTTCTACTTCCACCATTTCATCACGTGTCGAGATAGCCGTGTTGTCTTTCACTTCGTGCAGCCTATGTGACTGTGTTGTCCCCATGTCATCCTTAGTTCATGTCGTGCTTGTGTATTTCTGTCTTCGAGTCATTTTTCGCTGGATCTTTACATCGGTCTAGGTTCAAGTGTCGTTTCACTTCGTGTCGTTCTCCTTGCTGTCTATCTCCTCGTGGTGTTTTCACAATTATGTCTTCGTGTTAGTTTTTATGTTTTTGTCTTCGTGCTGTTTTCTCTTTAGACTTCGTGTCCTTCTCGCCTTGACCACACTCCGTGTCGGTTTTACTTCTCTATGTCTCCGTGTTGCTTTTTGTATTCGTAACTTCGTAGTGTTTGTTGTTACAGTAACACTTCGTGTCGTTATTGTTTTACTTCGTGTTGTTTTCTTTCTACCTCGTGTCGTTCTCTTTGTAGTATCTGTTTTGTCACCTTTGGACTTCGTGTCGTTTGTCTTGTGACCTCGTGTCATTTTTGTTCTGTAACCACACTTCGTGTTGGTTACTGTTCTTCTTGTGACTTCGTGTCATATTTCCAGACCTCGTGTCGTTTTCGTGTCATGTTTCCACACTTCGTGTCGTTCATGTTTCGTAACCACACTTCGTGTTGGTTACTGTCGTTCTTGTGACTTTGTGTCGTGTCTCCCAGACCTCGTGTCATTTTCACTCCGTGTCAACTTCATCTTTGTGTTGTTTTCATTCCGTGTCATTTTTTGTTCCACTGCGTGCAGAACATTGCAGCACCTCGTGTTGCTTTCTGTGCCACCACCTTGTGTCACTCTCTTCATTGTGTCTGTTCTGTCACAGTATACCTCGTGTCGTTTTCTGTGTGAACCTCGTGTCGCTTCTCTCTGTCCTCTAGTTGCATCTCGTGTCATCTTCCTTGTTGTGTTAGCCTTATTCATTGTATCACAGTTCGTTCACTTCCAACCTCGTGAAGTAGTCACCCTGTGTTGACATTACATACCTCGTGCGCCTTAGCTTTAAATAAGCATGCAGCGAACTCTGATTGACTAATGGTGTTAATCTCATTACAGGTCCGAGGAAGAACATTTCAGACACCTGGGCTGCACGTGATCCAAGACAAGAGGAACAAAATGCAATGAAGGCACGTGGCAAGAAAGTTCTGGATCAAGCGTGGGAGGCACACGCGTCTTGTGCCCTATCCACCTGCTGCTGATGCTATATAAGGAAGCCTTCGTCCACAGATGAAGGTCGATCGAGTTGGCAAGAAGAAAAGCTCATACAGAGAGCCCCGATCCAGGAAAAGGAAGAGAAGAAAGAAAAGAAGAGAGCAGAGAAGAGAGTGAGAGTAAGAGCAGAAGAAGAAAAAGAGAGTGAGAGTAAGAGCAGAAGAAGAAAAAGAGAGAGAAGAGAAGAGTAGAGAGTAAGAGATTAGGAGAACAGAAGAAAGAAAAAGAGAGATCGTGAGTTGAGAAGAAGAAGAAGAGAAGTAGCAGAAGAAGCTCCTAGGAGAGTAGAAGAGAAAGAAAAGAGAGATAGAAAGTGAGCGAGAGAGCTCGTGGAGAACAAGGAAAAAGCTTACCTGAAGATCTGTCTACTGGACCGTGGATCAAATCCAGGCCAGTCAGCTCCGTTGAGAGCCACATTGTGCATTTCGTGTTTCAGCTTTCTGTTTGCTGAAGTTATTTTCATTTATTGTTTTTCCTTTGTTTTCTGGTTTGCTGTGCTTTCCGATACTCTGTAGAGAGGTCGGGGTTCCTCCTGTGGATCAGGAGAAGGGAGATCTGATCTCCGGTTGCAAGTAGCTGGGAGCTACTTGTGGGTTCCCTCCGGTTTGGAGGAAGGGAGACTTGTCTCCGGTTCTGGGCTTGTGGATTCAAGTCCAGGGGTCCCTCCGGTTGGAGGAAGAGAGGTCTTCGACCTCTGGTTTGCTGGTGACTGGAAGTCACCGGTTGGTTCCCTCCTGGTCTGGAGGAAGAGGGGAGGTTGTTCCCCTGGTCAAGCTGTGTGGCAGCACCTGTTGCAGACTGAGTCTGCGGTTTCTAGCGTGAGCTAGTGGAAGCCACACTCGGGTTGAGTGTGGGGTGGATGTAGGTCTGGAGGACCGAACCACCTAAAAACCCTTGTGCATTGTGGTTTGGTTTATCTGCTGTTGCTTCCGCTAGATGATTGCATAGGGGCGCTCTAAGCGTTTGACTTCTGGTTGAGCAGAAGAGTGGATTAGTTTTCTTAGAATAGTTTAATCTGTCAAGAGATCGAAATTCTAGTTGAGCGACTCCTTGTCTAATTCAGCCTAGTTAGCATCCTAGTGATCTCACTGTATGCTTGTTTTGTTCTGCAACTGATTATTAGCTTTTAAGCTTGTCTAGTTTGCGAACTAGTAATTCTAGTGAGCATCATATTTTAACTGGGCGAAAGGTTTTTTAAACGGGTTATATTCATTCACCCCCCTCTGAATACTGCACCGAACCCAACAATTGGTATCAGAGCAGGTGTCTGCTTACAAGGTCCAGCGACCTGCAGATCGATCTTGCGGTCTTAGGTGCTAATTTGCTTTTAGTGCATCAATATTCCTGTTGCATTAATCTGTTGTGCTGTCATGGCTTATCCTCCACTATTCAGTAGTTTAAATATTAAATTCTGGCTATATCGTATGCACAAGCATGTTAACTCTATTAATCCACAATTGTGGAAGATTATCTCTCACAGTCCACATGAACTTCCTAAGGATAAGTCCAAGTGGACTCATGTTCACAAATTAAAAAATGATGATAATGTGAGAGCTCTAAATTTAATGAAGGCTGCAATCGGTTCTGATGATTTTTCCTCCTTCTCAGATTGTAGCACTGCAAAGGAAATGTTTGATAGAGTGACTACAACACACGTGGAACAGGGAGAAGAATGTCTCATGGCAAGAAGGAGTGATCAGTCAGATGAGTCCTCATCCCAGGTAATCTCTGAGACCGAGGATATTAGCCATGATGAGTTAGTTGCCATGCATGAGTATCTTCTAGATAAATATGAAAGAGTCAAATCAGGAAAGAGAAAATTAAGAAAAGAGAAAAATACTGAAATCACATGTCTAAAGGCTGAAAATGAAAATCTAAAATCTAAATTGAAGGAATTGATTGAAGAATTACATTCTGATGATAATGTACAGGAAAACTTAATCACTTCCTTGAAAGAAGAAAATGATTCTCTGCTGACTCAGAAGAAGGAAATTGAGAAATTAAAAGATAAGCTGATTGAAGAAAATGTCTACTTGAAAGATCAAAATAAAAAGCTAATGGTTCTTAATACTGTCTTCTCTGAAAAATGGTTGTCAATTGAAAAAGGAAAAACTGTTGTAAGGGGAAATGAGAACAACATTGAAATAATGGTTCAACAAGAAAATGAAACTCTGAAGAACCTGAATGATGCTTTGCAACAACAGCTGATTGTTTGTGAATCTGAGCTATCCAAGTATGAAGTGAGTATTGCTTCATTGAATTCTGAGATTGAAGATCTGAAAAATTCTTTGTCAAAATTCGTTAAAGGAAAAGACAATTTGAATAAGCTGCTTGGTTCTAAAGTGAATTTTCAGAAAGAAGGACTTGGGTATGTGCATGCTAATAAGAAAGTGAATGAAAAGAAGAAGTCAACTGTATTCGTGAAAAGCTCTGAACAAGCTAATCAATCTAATTCTTCTATGTTTCAATTCACTGCTAAGAAGGCTGAAAATTCAGATAAGAAACAGGAAAAGATTCAAAAACAAAAGGAAAATGCTGATTTGGATAAGTCCAAATATGTCTCTGATTTTCATGTGCATGCTGCTCACTGCTCACACACACATTCACACTCTCATGAGAATATCAATCTTGTCAAACAAGTGAATGTGAATAAAAAGGCTATAACATGTCACTATTGTGGGAAAGTTGGCCACATTATGCATAACTGTGTAGCATTGATGAATGATGAAAGAAATGATGTTGGAAAGTATCCTAGAAATCATCTTAGGAAACATTCTACTGATCAGGAAAAGAAAATTCAATGCTATTGCTGTGGAAAGTTTGGTCACATTGCTGCCTTCTGCTGGCATGCTCAGGGAAAGAAAACTAACTCTGGATTTGTTAATTTCCCTATTAATAAAAATATTATTGATGGAAAGAAGTTTGGTCCTAGAAGAAAATACACTGTATGTTTTGAATGTGGAAAGCCAGGCCACAGAGCTGTTAACTGTTGGCTGGCCGGTTATGAAAAGAAAATCTTTCATGTCAATAACAGAATTAATCATGTTCACTCACACCATGTTCACGCCAATGCTGATGTATACAAGGAGAACATGAAATCTGTTATTTCTTGTTATCATTATGGGCAGGTAGGGCATTCCATGTATAATTGTTATATCATGTGTTGTGATGATAAACATGCGAAAAATCTGTTGAGAAAACCTGCTAGGAGTGTCACTGCTAAACCAGGACCCAAGGTTTCTTGGGTACCTGTTACATTAAAATGATGTATCTGCTACAGGTGTGCCTTGGAAGCTGGAATAAAAGGGGTAATGATCCAAGGCACTCAAGAATGAAAACCCCACTCCCACACTGTTTAGGTAATCTCTCTGCATTTCCCATTTTGAAACTTATTGCATATCTGGTTTGATGTATTCTTGCATATCTGCCATTTGTAAGTGGTTGATAATTGTTGAAATGCATAAACTCTGAAAACATATTGCATTTTGAATTTTCTGAAAAAAAAAAATCTGAACTGCCTATGAGTGTGACTTGAAACTTGTGTGTTGCAATAGCTCACTGAGCATTCTGAATTACATATAGGACTGCATGTTGAATTATCATGCATGACCTCAATGGTATATAAATGGTAAGGTACCAAAAGGCAGGGAAGTTTGTCTGGAGGTTCTTACTATGTGTGAGGTGGTCTTTTAGACCAAGTGCTCCGCCTAGTACCATGGGTCACTTTGCTGATAGGACAGTCTGATTGTACACAAGTCACGATATCATTTGGTATCATATGTTCAGTTTTCAGTGCAAGCATTGCATGTTTTCAGGGGGAGTAAGTTACATATTCTTGCATAGCATTCAATGATTGAGTCTTTGCATGTCCCTGCATACATATAGTACATTGCATCTCCTTATATTGAAAATGCCAAAAAGAGAGTTTGGATGCATATTGTAAGGGGGAGTCAATGCATTGCATATAGGTTGTCAAATGCATACATTTGTCAGAATTCATTGCATATCCCTTCTTATCACTTTTGTTGACAAACCTTGATCATATTCGGAAAACACTAAGCTTCAAAATCTCTCCTAACAATTGGTATCATTTGGCTTCAGAATTCTATCAGTCTTTCATGAAGATTTCAATGGGCTATCTCGATCATAAATCTGAAAACTCTTGAACTAGGAATCTTCTATTATACATTCTTATGAATGACTGAAATAACTCATGTGGTTTAAGCTTAATGTATTCATGGAGTTTAACTTCAAAATCTCTTAACATATCTGAATCATGTTTAATAAATCTTAACCAACTGTTTCATGCTATGTCTTGCAAAAACTTCTGAAATCTGCACTTTTGAATACATGACTTTAATTGGTTAAGTACATGAGATTAATATTGTTTTGAAGCAAATGAATGTTTCTGAAATGTCTAAAGGGTAATATCTGTCAGAGCAATGACATTGGTCACTGAGAAACACAAGTCCAAAGGACTGTGTCATGAGGTGCCTTAGTTAACTCTGTAAAATGAGAATTCATTGAAAAAATCAGGCAGAGCAATGGCATGCACACTGAGAAATACAACTCACTCATCCAGAAATGATTTCAAGTATGTCATGATGTGTAAATGCTATCTCTGTTCATATATGTAGCATGATAGTCAGTCACACTAAGTGCTTTGGGATATTGGCCTCTGATCAAGGTATATATCCTCTAGTTACAAGGTGTGAACTGAACTAGAGTGCTCGTAAAATTTGTAGCATGGAAAATTATTGAACAAAATTGAAATATCTGAATATTGATGCTAAAATCAATTTGCTACCACCCTAGACAAAATCATATGACTTCATAATTGCGTGATTTCAATACTAGTACATGTAATTCTGAAAGAAGTCAATAGATTTGATTGTGTAAGACAAAGGGAGGATAATCAAGATAAATATGAGGGCTTGGTTCACTTTTATTAAACCATGATTTTAGATATCAATACAGAATTTTATTGATAAACTCTGCATACATCATGTTTAAACCATGCTGTTCAATAAATGTCATTCATAAGCCCTTATGATAGAAGATTTTGAAAACTTATGTTTCAGATTTATGAGATTGATATCTCTTTGAAAATCTGGCTGAATTTCTTATGTTTGGAGCATCCTTGAAAAATCTGTTAACTGAATTTCTTCTGCTCATGTCATTGGCTCAATGACCTGAACTTCTCCTTGTTTGCCCCTGTGGTCTCCTTCTCATTTATCTCATAAGAGTCCATTTATTGAGGGGGAGCTTCCATGTCATGCATCACTTGCATATCAATTGGCATCTGTTCAGGGGGAGCATTCCTAGTCGTGCTGAATCATGTTCATATCATTTGTGACCTTGCATTCACATACTTAGGGGGAGTATTGCATTCCTTGTTGCATCTGCATTTTTGCATTTAACCCTTCCCATGGTTTATTTTGTTTATATCAAAGGGGGAGATTATTTGCCAAAAAGGGAGAATCATGTTCTTGAAAGGGGGAGAAATTGACTGAACTCTTATACATGCTTTAATTTCTCAAATTATTTTCTTTTTGATGAAGTCAAAGGGGGAGAATAATTTGAGTCTTCAGAATACCTCACATCATCAGAATGACTCAATATATTGAAAGTGTTGCCATCATCAAAAAGGGGGAGATTGTTGTGTCCCTGTGGTTTTGATGATGGTTTTGATGATTGATGTGGTTTTGATGATGGTTTTGTTGATTGATTGTTGGTGTGAGTTAATCAAATGTTCAGTCATGTTCAGTCATCCTGCTGCTCAGTTTAGATTAACATATTTGATGTGAGGTCATGCTACATGTTAAACTGATGCATAAAGCATTCATTGCTGTGGTTTTAATGATTGATTTGGTTTTGATGATTGGTGTTTGATGTGAGTCACTGTGAGTCATCCTGTTGAAATGTTCATTCAGGCTTTCATATGCTCAGTCAGTTTATTTGTTTACACTGTGAATCATTGTAATTGAAGTTTCAGACTATTATCTGCTGCATAAAGCTTTCATATGCATTTACAGAGTCTATACATTGATTGGCAGTAAGTCTGCACATTGAGCGTCTCATGGAAGTCCATACAGTGCATTGCCTTGGCTAAGTGTATACACTGTCAGTCTCATTTTGAGTCAAAGTCCATACATTGGATTGTTACTCACATCGCCTTCAGGCCTCCAAGTCTGTACACTGGCCTTCTTTCATGATATACTACACGTCTACTCATTCAACACTGGTCTTCCAAGTTCTGTACAGCGTGAAGTCTCACCTCGTGTTGTTTCCCCTCACTAACACGAAAAGATTTCGTGTCGTCTGAGGTTATAACACTTCGTGTTGATTTCCATGCTTTACAAGAAAAAGCTGCTAAGAGGTAATACTTCGTGTGTCCGTACTGTTTCTGTCTTCGTGTTGGTTTCCCTGAACCTCATGTCATTCTTGCTTCGTGTCCACACCTCGTGTCAGTGTCTGTCTTCGCCTTTGTGTTAAATTCAGCTCGTGTCGTTTTCATCTTCGAGTTGTTCTTCTACTTCCACCATTTCATCACGTGTCGAGATAGCCGTGTTGTCTTTCACTTCGTGCAGCCTATGTGACTGTGTTGTCCCCATGTCATCCTTAGTTCATGTCGTGCTTGTGTATTTCTGTCTTCGAGTCATTTTTCGCTGGATCTTTACGTCGGTCTAGGTTCAAGTGTCGTTTCACTTCGTGTCGTTCTCCTTGCTGTCTATCTCCTCGTGGTGTTTTCACAATTATGTCTTCGTGTTAGTTTTTATGTTTTTGTCTTCGTGCTATTTTCTCTTTAGACTTCGTGTCCTTCTCGCCTTGACCACACTCCGTGTCGGTTTTACTTCTCTATGTCTCCGTGTTGCTTTTTGTATTCGTAACTTCGTAGTGTTTGTTGTTACAGTAACACTTCGTGTCGTTATTGTTTTACTTCGTGTTGTTTTCTTTCTACCTCGTGTCGTTCTCTTTGTAGTATCTGTTTTGTCACCTTTGGACTTCGCGTCGTTTGTCTTGTGACCTCGTGTCGTTTTTGTTCTGTAACCACACTTCGTGTTGGTTACTGTTCTTCTTGTGACTTCGTGTCATGTTTCCAGACCTCGTGTCGTTTTCGTGTCATGTTTCCACACTTCGTGTCGTTCATGTTTCGTAACCACACTTCGTGTTGGTTACTGTCGTTCTTGTGACTTTGTGTCGTGTCTCCCAGACCTCGTGTCATTTTCACTCCGTGTCAACTTCATCTTTGTGTTGTTTTCATTCCGTGTCATTTTTTGTTCCACTGCATGTAGAACATTGCAGCACCTCGTGTTGCTTTCTGTGCCACCACCTTGTGTCACTCTCTTCATTGTGTCTGTTCTGTCACAGTATACCTCGTGTCGTTTTCTGTGTGAACCTCGTGTCGCTTCTCTCTGTCCTCTAGTTGCATCTCGTGTCATCTTCCTTGTTGTGTTAGCCTTGTTCATTGTATCACAGTTCGTTCACTTCCAACCTCGTGAAGTAGTCACCCTGTGTTGACATTACATACCTCGTGCGCCTTAGCTTTAAATAAGCATGCAGCGAACTCTGATTGACTAATGGTGTTAATCTCATTACAGGTCCGAGGAAGAACATTTCAGACACCTGGGCTGCACGTGATCCAAGACAAGAGGAACAAAATGCAATGAAGGCACGTGGCAAGAAAGTTCTGGATCAAGCGTGGGAGGCACACGCGTCTTGTGCCCTATCCACCTGCTGCTGATGCTATATAAGGAAGCCTTCGTCCACAGATGAAGGTCGATCGAGTTGGCAAGAAGAAAAGCTCATACAGAGAGCCCCGATCCAGGAAAAGGAAGAGAAGAAAGAAAAGAAGAGAGCAGAGAAGAGAGTGAGAGTAAGAGCAGAAGAAGAAAAAGAGAGTGAGAGTAAGAGCAGAAGAAGAAAAAGAGAGAGAAGAGAAGAGTAGAGAGTAAGAGATTAGGAGAACAGAAGAAAGAAAAAGAGAGATCGTGAGTTGAGAAGAAGAAGAAGAGAAGTAGCAGAAGAAGCTCCTAGGAGAGTAGAAGAGAAAGAAAAGAGAGATAGAAAGTGAGCGAGAGAGCTCGTGGAGAACAAGGAAAAAGCTTACCTGAAGATCTGTCTACTGGACCGTGGATCAAATCCAGGCCAGTCAGCTCCGTTGAGAGCCACATTGTGCATTTCGTGTTTCAGCTTTCTGTTTGCTGAAGTTATTTTCATTTATTGTTTTTCCTTTGTTTTCTGGTTTGCTGTGCTTTCCGATACTCTGTAGAGAGGTCGGGGTTCCTCCTGTGGATCAGGAGAAGGGAGATCTGATCTCCGGTTGCAAGTAGCTGGGAGCTACTTGTGGGTTCCCTCCGGTTTGGAGGAAGGGAGACTTGTCTCCGGTTCTGGGCTTGTGGATTCAAGTCCAGGGGTCCCTCCGGTTGGAGGAAGAGAGGTCTTCGACCTCTGGTTTGCTGGTGACTGGAAGTCACCGGTTGGTTCCCTCCTGGTCTGGAGGAAGAGGGGAGGTTGTTCCCCTGGTCAAGCTGTGTGGCAGCACCTGTTGCAGACTGAGTCTGCGGTTTCTAGCGTGAGCTAGTGGAAGCCACACTCGGGTTGAGTGTGGGGTGGATGTAGGTCTGGAGGACCGAACCACCTAAAAACCCTTGTGCATTGTGGTTTGGTTTATCTGCTGTTGCTTCCGCTAGATGATTGCATAGGGGCGCTCTAAGCGTTTGACTTCTGGTTGAGCAGAAGAGTGGATTAGTTTTCTTAGAATAGTTTAATCTGTCAAGAGAGCGAAATTCTAGTTGAGCGACTCCTTGTCTAATTCAGCCTAGTTAGCATCCTAGTGATCTCACTGTATGCTTGTTTTGTTCTGCAACTGATTATTAGCTTTTAAGCTTGTCTAGTTTGCGAACTAGTAATTCTAGTGAGCATCATATTTTAACTGGGCGAAAGGTTTTTTAAACGGGTTATATTCATTCACCCCCCTCTGAATACTGCACCGAACCCAACAAATAATTCTTACTGATTTATTTAATTTGAGCTTGATCTTGATTCATCTTTCCAATGAATGTCAATCTTAATTGTGAATCATTGATAATTGAAATGGCTATTAGGTTTACACTTGTATAACCTTAGACCCGAACCTTTATTATCCCCTAGATTTGAATTTGGACTCAATCGAATTGCTGTGATTTGAGTTAGTCCGAATTGGACTAGCAGGGACATGCGCGGCCGTTAGTGGAACGCATATCTCCTTGAACGGCCCTCTGGAGACCGTTCATCCCTGGCTAATGCCAATTAGTCTTGGCCGATTATCCTTGATCCATCTTCGGCCAATTCCTGATTTGATCAGCCCAATAGACCCTAGGCCGACCAGCAGACAGTGGACTAGACTCTGGTTCAGTTCCACCCTGTCTATGGCGGCCCGGGAGCCCACTTGGGCGAATTTTTGTATTATTGTTAGGCCCTGTGTTGTGCGGCCAGATATTGCCCGTACATCTTTCAGGCGGCCCTTAGTAGACTGTTCAATTGATGAGCGGCTCTGTCAGGACTGCATATCCTGACCTCAATTTTGTAAACTTCTGGCCTTGTACGGCCTAATCCCTACCGTTCATATAGAAGAGCGGCCCTTTATCAGCCGTTCAACCTTGACCTCCCGAGGGCTTAACCTCAGCCCAGTTCCTGTAGTGCGGCCGAGAGACGACCGCACAAGTCTTGAGCGGTCCATTAATAACCGCATATCATCCAGAGATGAGTTTTCTCCTTGTTTTATGATTTTGAATCCAAGAACATGATGGTTCTTGATAACTTGAACTCTTGGACAGAAATTCTGGACAGTATCTCTTCATCTTAACCTTGGGATGTTCCGAGGTAAGTTTATACTTGATTATAATTGGTCATTTTAACTTGATTAAAGTCTAGACGAAACTTGGGATCTTGGATCCAATAAATCAATGCCAACGCATCATAGGGGCCCGGTCTGGTCCTAGAGAGAGCGCCCGAAAAGTACTTGTGCCCATGGGAGTTTGTAATGACATGGTGAGGCATTGCACCGAGTGCATGACTAGCGTGATGTCTATGATAATGATCTCTTACTTGAGTCGTGTTCTACTTGGTTATATTCTTACTTGTTGGCCAATTTCTTGCAATTTCCTGTTATATATATTGTTCTTAAATTGCAATTCTTGTAGTTATATGATTCTGCCATATTGTTATTCAATTCCATTCTTTAGCACTTTCTTTTATTATGTTGTTTCATTCGATCGTTATTTCTTTTCTTTCCGTTTCATACATGTAATTAATTGGTTAATCACTTACACTTGCCTGTTGTTACTTACTGAGTGTTCGCTCATATAGTTGTTTTTCCCCCTTTCCAAGTAGCTCAGGTGAAGATTCACAGATGGATGGGAATGGGCAAGAGTGATGACTTGGGGTGTATCAGCTAGTCGTTATGTTGAGATTGTTATAGTTGTTTTACATCTAGCTATGCCTTAGAACTTGTGTTAGTTATTGTAACGGAGTCGAGTAGAGATTATGCTTGATTATGTTTAAGTCAGTTTGATGGTATTTGTAATAGACTTAGAGTTATTCTGTTCATGACGTTATGTTAATTCTTAGTTTAGCATGTTATCTTTACTAGCGTTTTCTACTGTCGGTCCCGATATTCCGCGTCGGGGCATGACAGTTAGGTGGTATCAGAGCCTAGGTTTTCTAATATTCCTAGGTTCTCTATGTTCTTGGATCCTAAGTGATACCGTAGGACCTATAACCTTGTTATAAGTCTAAGGGCCCAACCTGGTGAGATTTGGGTAGAAGGCTGGGGTTGAGTTAATAATCTCATTGCACGATTACCCATTCTTAATTGAACCTAACGTAACCTATTCCACGTGTAGGCTTTTGCAATGGCAGGAGAACGTGCGGAATGGAGGACCTTGCAGCGTACGGTTCAAGGACTTACTCAGGCTTTGCAACAAGTGGCCCAAGGAGGAGCTGCAAACCATGGCACTGGCGATCTTTATCGGAACTTTCGTGGGATGAATCCCCTGCGATTTGGAGGCTCGACTGACCCTGATGAAGCCGAGCACTAGCTTGAAGAGATTGGGAGGATTTTTGAAGTGATGCAATGCAGCGATCAAGAACGTGTCCTCTTGTCGACCTTTCAACTTGAACGTGATGAGAGGACATGGTGAGACGCAGTGAAGGCTACCCTTGGTGATAGACAAGTCACATGGGAAGAGTTCGAGGAATTCTTCGATGGTAAATATTTATCTGATAGAGTACAAGAGAAGAAGGCGACTGAGTTTGCTACTTTGAAGCAACAAAATCTTTCTGTAGCTGAATATGAAGCTCAGTTCTCTCGGCTATCTCGTTATGCTACTCACTTGATATCTACCGAGAAGATGAAGGCTAAGTGCTTTCTTAATGGGCTGAAGCTGTAGTATATCAACCAGTTGGCACCGATGGAAATTTAAACTTATTCCGAGATGGTGAGAAAGGCTCAAGTGTTGGAAGATACTTTAGAAATGACGGAGAGAATCCGTGGGAAGAGTGTTAAGATTGAACAACACCATACTGGTTCTGGGAGTATCAAGCCTGTTCACGGCAGGAAGAGGCCCATTAGTGGGTCTAGTTCGTGGAAGGGCAAGATGCCGAAGATTGAAGACAAGAAGCCTAGCCCTATTGTTCCATTCAAGGGCGTATGCAAGTATTGTGACCGTACAGGTCACAAGATGGAGGAGTGCTGGCGCAAACTGGGTGCCTGTTTACGTTGTGGTAGTAGGGACCTCTGTATTCCCGAGTGTCCTCTTTTATCTGAGCAAGCTACCCCGGTGAAACCGCAAGGAATCAAGAAGCAGCAAGGCAAGCTCCAAGCTCTACAAGAAGATGAGACAGGACCCGCCAAGGAGGGTGGACTCGTCGAAGGTACTCTTATTATACATGATAAATCAGCTTTTGTTCTTTTTGATACTGGTGCCACTCATTCTTTTATTTCTCGGAGATTTGCGAAGTCTTTAGCTGTGAAGCCAGTTTTGATGAATTCTCCGTTAGAGATTTCGACCCCTATTGGTTCCAGATCAGCAATTAAGTATTTCTATCCTTCTAGTAAGGTTATGATCAATGAACAAAACCTGCCAACTGATTTAGTTTGTATGGACATGAAGGATTATGACGTAATCCTAGGAGCAGATTGGTTGGCTAAGTATGAGGCCAATGTTCAAGGATCTTGTTCTGTGTCTTTCACTGGACACCCTGGACTTTCTTTTATAGGAATTAGACACCATAAGTCTGTTCCACTTATTTCAGCTCTTCGAGCTGATAAGATGATGAGGAGAGGATGCAAGGCTTTTTTAGCCTTTGTTTCTGTGACCCCTGAGCAGAAGATTGAGATCGAGGACTTTTTTGTCGTCCAAGATTTTCCAGATGTCTTTCCTGAGGAACTGCCAGGACTTCCTCCTGAAAGGGAAGTTATCTTTTCTGTTGATCTAATTCCTGGTGCGACCCCTATTTCCAAAGCTCCTTATCGTATGTCTCCTGCGGAGCTAAGGGAACTAAAGCAGCAGTTGATGGAATTGCTTGAGAAAGGGTTCATTCGTCCTAGTACTTTCCCTTAGGGAGCCCTTGTATTATTCGTTCGGAAGAAGGATGGTTCGATGAGGTTGTGCATCGATTATCGATAATTGAACCAATTGACTATCAAGAACAAATATCCATTGCTAAGGATTGATGAGTTATTTGATCAGATAGCAGGAGCTCAGTATTTTTCTAAGATCGACCTCCGATCTGGATATTATCAGTTACGAATTAAGGAAGAAAATATCTATAAAACAGCCTTCCGCAGCAAGTATGGGCATTTCGAATTTGTAGTAATGCCTTTTGGGCTAACGAATGCACCTGCAGCTTTCATGCAGTTGATGAACGATGTGTTTCGGCCCTATCTTGATCAATGGGTCGTGGTGTTCATTGATGACATCTTGATTTATTCTAAGAGTGAGGAGGAGCATGCTGAACACTTGAGGATGGCATTGCAACTATTGAGAGAACATCAGTTATATGCCAAGTTTAGTCAGTGTGATTTCTGGCTGTAAGAGGTGTCCTTTCTAGGGCATATCATCATAAAATAAGGTATTTCTGTTGATCCTTCGAAGGTAGAGGCAGTAAAGAATTGGGCTAAGCCTACTAATATGACTGAAGTGAGAAGTTTCCTAGGCCTAGCAGGTTACTACCGAAGGTTTATTCAAGATTTCTCCAAAATTGCGGTACCTCTGACAAGATTAAACCGCAAAGAGATCAAATTTGATTGGTCAGAAGATTACGAGCGAAGCTTTCAGACCTTGAAGGAATGTTTGACCACTACACCTGTTTTGGCTTTACCTTCTGGAGAAGGAGGTTTTGTGGTATACACTGATGCTTCAGGTATTGGTTTAGGGTGTGTACTCATATAGTACAGGAAAGTGATAGCCTATTCTTCTAGGCAGTTGAGGAAGCATGAAGAGAATTATCCTGTTCATGATTTGGAGCTAGCAGCAGTGGTGTTCGCCTTGAAGATATGTAGGCACTACTTGTATGGAGAGGCGTTTATGGTGTTTTCAGATCATAAGAGTTTGAAATACTTGTTTTCTCAGAAGGAACTCAATATGAGGCAGCGAAGATGGCTGGAGTATCTGAAGGACTTTGATTTCTCCATTGAGTATCATCCTGGAAAAGGTAATGTTGTGGCAGATGCCTTAAGCCACAAGCCTGTAGCTAAGTTGTCAAGCCTCATGTTACAAGAATGGAAATTATTGGAGCAGTTAGCTAGTTTGGATCTTAATCGTTGACAAGGATCGGATTATGATTACTCAGATTGAACTTAAGCCCGAATTATTGATGGAAATCAAGTCTCTGCAAGATGATGACCCAGAGTTGGTAGAGATCAAGGGAAGCTTGAGCAACAGACCTGACTTCATGATGGCTGATGATGGAAGATTGTTATTTCAGGGAAGAACTTGTGTACCTGATGTAGCTGAGATAAAGAGTAAGATCCTCGAGGAAGCTCATAGATCCAGATACACCATTCATCCTGGAGGTACTAAGATGTTTAAGGATTTGAAAAGATCTTTTTGGTGGCCGAATATGAAAAGGGAAGTTGCGGACTTCGTAAAAAGAAGCTTGGTTTGTCAGCAAGTCAAGGCGGAGCATTTCAGACCAGCAAGAAAATTGAAACCCCTTGATATACCCCAATGGAAGTGGGAGAGCATTGGCATGGATTTCATTATGTGTCTACCGAGGACTCGTAGTGGATTTGATGCAATATGGGTGATTGTCGACAGATTGACAAAATCGGCTCATTTCTTATCAATTAAGTCTAAATGGACAGTTGATATTTTGGCTGCTTTGTATATGAAGGAACTGGTAAGACTACATGGTATACCAGTCAGCATTGTGTCTGATAGAGACCCCAGGTTCACTTCTCATTTTTGGAAAGGATTGCAAGAGTCCTTGGGAACTCGTCTGAATTTCAGTACTGCTTTCCATCCACAAAGAGACAGACAGACTGAAAGGACCAACCAGATAGTGGAAGATATGCTTAGAGCCTGCATGATTGACTTTGGAGGTAGTTGGAGTGATCACTTGGCATTGGTTGAATTCGCCTACAATAACAGTTACTGGTCCAGCATTCAGATTGCTCCATTTGAAGCTTTGTACGGTAGAAGCTGTCGAACCCCGTTATGTTGGGACGAGGTGGGTGAGAAGCAATGGCTTGGACCAGATCTCATTTCCGAATCGTCCAAGAACATCCGTATTATCAGATATCGGTTGCAAGTATCACAATCAAGACAGAAGAGTTATGTCGACACCAGGAGGAGAGTTTTGGAATTTCAGGTTGGTGAGCATGTGTTTTTAAAGGTTTCTCCTATGAGGGGAATTTGAAGGTTTGGTATTCAGGGCAAACTGAGTCCAAGATACATTGGTCCATTCGAGATTCTAGAAAGAGTGGGGGAGGTTACTTACCGTTTGGCACTACAACCTCAGTTATCTGGAGTACACAATATTTTCCATGTGTCTATGTTACGGAAATATGTCTATGATCCCACTCACATTATTCAGCATATGGACTTCGAATTGAAGGAAGATCTAACTTATGAAGAAAGATCGATCAAGATTCTGGATCGGAAGCAACAACAACTCAGGAATCGTTCCATACCGATGGTTAAAGTGCAGTGGAGTCGACGTGGAACTGAAGAAGCTACTTGGGAGTCAGAAGATACTATGCGGAGACAGTATCCTGACTTATTCTAGGTGAGCTGTCTCACTCCCTCTTTTTATTATTAAGTGCATTGAATTTGGAGGACCACATCCCTTAAGTGGGGGAGGGTGTAATACCCTGATTTTTTTGAGAAATTAATTAGAAATTCAAAATTAATTAGAAATTAATTAGAATAATTCTTTAATAAATAGAATAAGTTATATTTTGACTATTTTGTAAAAATCTAAAAAAATTATATTCTTGTAGAGGATAACACGTTTAACAAACTTATCTTCTGTGACCAACCCAAATAAATTCTGTATGTAGGCCGAATTAGTGGATTAAGCCCAAATTGAACACTTAGTTAATCATACCTTGAAACGCCAAATTCGAGCCCAATACTCCATCAATTGAGCCCAAGCCGGTGGCAAATGAAAGTCCAAGATGAGAGGATCATTTCCTCTCTCTTAATCTCCCGAAACCCTAACCCAAGGAGATGCAATCGGCGGAGTTTTGGCGCGTCAACAATTGCGGCGGCGTTCACATCAACCCGACTTGCATGGACGAATAATCCGTGCATAGAACCGTCCAGAAGGCGTGTGACCTATTAAAATAAAGCTCTCTAACCTTAGAATCGTTTAGAACCAGTGGCGGCTGTAGAGGAGTTGGAT
Source organism: Amorphophallus konjac (assembly GCA_022559845.1). NCBI lineage: Eukaryota > Viridiplantae > Streptophyta > Magnoliopsida > Alismatales > Araceae > Amorphophallus > Amorphophallus konjac. The sequence goes on from CM040118.1 coordinate 151,035,013, forward strand.
CGAGGGAGATCTCCAGCGATTTGTGGCTGCGTGTACCGACGTCTTGGGTTTTCTTTCTCCTTCCTTCTTCATCCGATTCAGGTAGGTGATAGCAAGCCAAACCCTACAAATAATATATGGTTGGAAGCATCATCATGTCATCTTTTCATTGATATAGAAAGCCCTAAATTTCATCAAGTATTCTGCGAGAATTTTAGGTTTCAGTAGAAGCATGTCACATTTAGGGTTATAATTGTTCTCTTTCGATTGAGTGGTAATTTCATGCTGTAAACATAAAATTGATTCATGCATCTCATAGAGTTTTTCGTGCTCTTTCTTTTGGTAGTAAAATCCCCAAATTCCATGCTTTATATCGTGCAAATTCCATGTTTTAGTCTAACCCTAGAAACTTCGCCGGAATCAGGCAAGATGAAAGGGGCAGCGACCTGTCTAGACTTGTGCGGCCACACGATAGACCGCACATCCCAGACAGGCGGCCTGTTGTGGACCGTATAAATGTTTCTGTCTCTGATCATTTCCTTGGAACGTGCGGCCGAATACCAACCTCATGTCTATCCTGCGGCCAGGTACAGACCGCACATCCCTTCCAGTGGCACACGACCGACCGTCCATCTCCAGCAGGCCTTCGGACCTGAGGGGGCATGCGCCTCTGTGACCATCCATGGGGATGTAAGGTCTAGAACCGACCGCACATCTATAACAGAATAGATTAAATTGTCATTTCAACATATTATGTTAGTAGATTAGTGGTTAATGGCATGTTAGCAACACACCTAATAAACTGTAATTCATGAGAGTAAATAATTCTTGCTGATTTATTTAATTTGAGCTTGATCTTGATTCATCTTTTCAATGAATGTCAATCTTAATTGTGAATCATTGATAATTTAAATGGCTATTAGGTTTACACTTGTATAACCTTAGACCCGAACCTTTATTATCCCCTAGATTTGAATTTGGACTCAATCGCATTGCTGTGATTTGAGTTAGTCCGAATTGGACTAGCAGGGACATGCGCGGCCGTTAGTGGACCGCATATCTCCTTAAACGGCCCTCTGAAGACCGTTCATCCCTGGCTAATGCCAATTAGTCTTGGCCGATTATCCTTGATCCATCTTCGGCCAATTCCTGATTTGATCAGCCCAGTAGACCCTAGGCCGACCAGCAGACAGTGGGCTGGACTCTGGTTTAGTTCCACCCTATCTATGGCAGCCCGGGAGCCCACTTGGGCGAATTTCTGTATTATTGCTAGGCCCTGTGTTGTGCGGCCAGATATAGCCCGTACATCTTTCAGGCGGCCCTTAATAGACCGTTCAATTGATGAGCGGCTCTATCAGGACCGCATATCCTGACCTCAATTTTGTAAACTTCTGGTCTTGTACGGCCTAATCCCTACCGTTCATATAGAAGAGCGACTCTTTATCAGCCGTTCAACCTTGACCTCTCGAGGGCTTAACCTCAGCCCAGTTTCTATAGTGCGGCCGAGAGGTGACCGCACAAGTCTTGAGCGGTCCATTAGTAATCGCATATCATCCAGAGATGAGTTTTCTCCTTGTTTTATGATTTTGAATCCAAGAACATGATGGTTCTTGATAACTTGAACTCCTGGACAGAAATTCTGGACAATATCTCTTCAGCTTAGCCTTGGGATGTTCCGAGGTAAGTTTATACTTGATTATAATTGGCCATTTTAACTTGATTAAAGTCTAAACGGAACTTGGGATCTTGGATCCAATAAATCAATGCCAACGCATCATAGGGACCCGGTCTGGTCCTAGGGAGAGTGCCCGAAAAGTACTTGTGCCCATGGGAGTTTGTAATGACATGGTGAGACATTGCACTGAGTGTATGACTAGCGTGATGTCTATGACAATGATCTCTTACTTGAATCGTATTCTACTTGGTTATATTCTTACTTGTTGGTCAATTACCACCAATTTCCTGTTATATATATTATTCTTAACTTGAAATTCTTGTAGTTATATCATTCTGCCATATTGTTATTCCATTTCATTCTTTAGCATTTTCTTTTATTATGTTGTTTCATTCGATCATTATTTCTTTTCTTTCCGTTTCATACATATAATTAATTGGTTAATGACTTACACTTGCCTGTTGTTACCTACTGAGCGTTCGCTCATATAGTTATTTTCCCCCCTTTCCAGGCAGCTCAGGTGAAGATTCATAGATGGATGGGAATGGGTAAGAGTGATGACTTGGAGTGTATCAGCTAGTCGTTATGTTGAGATTGTTATAGTTATTTTACATCTAGCTATGCCTTAGAACTTGTGTTAGTTATTGTAACAGAGTTGAGTAGAGATTATGCTTGATTATGTTTAAGTCAGTTTGATGGTATTTGTAATAGACTTAGAGTTATTCTGTTCATGACGTTATGTTAATTCTTAGCTTAGCATGTTATCTTTACTAGCGTTTTCTACTGCCGGTCCCGATATTCCGCGTCGGGGTATGACAGATGAAGATCAAAGTATCATCTGCATACAGGAGGTGGGAGATTTGCCGACATCCCCGAGGAACATGATAGTGTTGAACCTGACCATTGTTGAATAAATGGGAAATACCATGGCTAAGAGCCTCCTCTGCAATCATAAAGAGTGCTGGAGCAAGTGGATCCCCCTGACGGACCCCTCGGGTAGATTTAAAATACCCAGTCGGTGCGCCATTGAATATAACAGAAAACCAGCAATTGCTAAGCATCATGGCAATTAAGGAGCAAAACTGATTGGAGAAACCAAAGGCTTTCATAACTGCTAGCAAAAAGTCCCAGTCTAGCCTATCATAGGCTTTAGCCATATCCAGTTTAAGAATAATGTTGTTGCCTCTTACCTTCATTCCAGTATCCTTCATAAGCTCCGAAGCTAAGAAAATAGTTTCCACAATGTTGTGGCATTGGAAAAAAGCACCTTGGTTTTCAGAAATAATTTTAGGAAGAATAGCTACCATCCAGTTGCTTATAATTCTAGAAATAATTTTATAGGTGAAGTTACATAAACGAATCGGCCTCATGTCAGCAAAGGAGGTCGGTGATGTCACCTTGGGAATGAGTGCAAGCAGAGATGAGGTGGTACCTTGCGGCAGAGGCATACCATGGAAAAAACTTTGCACCGCTTTGACAACATCGTCTGAAATAATATGCCAACAGGACATGAAGAAAAGTCCTATATACCCATCAGGGCCTGGTGCGCTGTCTGGAGCCAGAGAATGAACATCATTTTTAATATCCTCAGCAGAAGGAATTATAGACAATGCATCATTTTCCTCCTTTGATATGAGGGATGGGATATGACCAATCACATCAGACTGAATTTGATGATCTGTAGAGGTAAAATGTTGTTTGAAGAAGTCCACTGCCTTCTCTTTTAAAATTGCCTCCTCCTCACACCATTCACCATTTTCCAACTTAAGCCTATGGATAGACAATCTCGCGCACCTTTGCTTCACATGGAGGTGATAAAATTTGGTATTGCGGTCTCCCTGCTGAAGCCAATTAGCTCGGGCATTTTGACCCCAGAGTATTTCCTCCCTATGAAGGTAGCTACGCAATTCTGCTTGGGCAGCTTGCAGAGAAACTCTATTTACCTCGCTGGGAGTGGAGTCAAAAGTAGATTCTGCCACTAGAACAGCCTCCTCTGCTTTAGCTTTTTGCTCAAAAATATCACCAAAATGTTCCTTATTCCATTCTATAATAATATGTTTGAGAACTTTAAGTTTCTGTTGCAGAATGTGAAAAGCATTATGATGAGTGAAGTGAGTAGAAACCCATGCCTCCTGCACCATGGATATAAATGAAGCATCCTCTAGCCACATATGTTGAAAAACAAGTCGACTCAGAGCAGAGTTGTAATTAGCACAATAAAGAAGAATGGGAGAATGATCCGATGGTTCTCACATCAAATGTTTAACAATAAGCATTGGGACTTGCTCAGCCCAACAATCATTATATAGAACTCTGTCCAACCGAGAACGATTACTCCCCGACCCAACCTACTTATTAGACCAACTATAAGGATGACCCGTGTAGCCTGCATCCATCAGGCCAGCCGCCGCAACAAACCCTTGAAAATCAATCATTGAGTTCAAGAACCCCATGGTGCCCCCTGCTTTTCCTCTGGTGAGAGAATAGCATTGAAATCTTCCCCCAAGATCCATGGTTTATCCACAGCACCACCAAAATGAAGAAGATCATCAAACATGTCTCTTCTGACAGCCACCTCACATGAGGCATACACACAAGAAATATGGAATTCCACATTGCCTCCATTCTGAATATTGAAAGTGATATATTGAGCATTTCGCTGAACAATCGATACTGTTAGGGAAGATTGCCAAAACACCCAGATTTTAGAGTTTTCCTCCATGTTAGCACAAGCAAAATCAAAGTTTAGCCTTTGACGGGTCTTGTCCAATTTATCAACTAAAATTTTGGGTTCTATGATACAAATCATTTGCACTCTGTTGCATCTAATGTGATTTTTGACACTGCGCATAGACCTCTCATTGCCAATCCCACGGATGTTCTAGATCAAGATAGGACTAATCAATGCGAATGAGAAAAGAAATGAGAACTATTGGCTAAAAGCTTAGCTTTGGACCTCGTCAAAAGCTGCTGCACATTGTCACTTGAAGATTTGTTCCCCACTTCAAAGGATACTTGGAGCATTTGATTTCTTTCCACAATAGCATTAGGCATATAAATATTGTCAACATGAGACTGAGCTGCCACCGACAAATCCCCAATGCCACTGCTACAGGAAACAAGAGATTGCTTAACAATAGCTAGATCTGTGCTATCTATTTTTTGCCACCCCTGCTTATTGCTGCCATTACCTCTAACATTCTTGCTATCATCCCCGCTATGAGAAAAGGCCGGTAAGCCTACAACTTTAAGACCCTGATCTTTGATTTCTTCCTCCAAGGTACAAGTACCCCTGGCTTCTGTAGTAGCAGATGCATTTGTGACTTAAGGAACAAGGAGAACCTCCATTGCCTCATTACTATCCTGCGGATCAATAACCACTGGAAAACCATCTTGAATATCCCCAAGACTTGACTCCGAAGGAAGTATAGGTAGTGTAATGCCCCGGATTTTTTTCGGATATTTTTCGGCTCATTTTAGTGGGTCTCGGAGTGTATTTTGTACTTTACACGTGTTTTTCCCTGATGTGCCTTCGGAACTCGGTGCAAGGTGAACCGTGACGTTCTCTGACTCCGGGATAGTACCACTGCGTTGTGCTCCTCCCGAGGATCGCGGAGGTAATTTTTTGTATTTTTTTGAATTTCTAGAATTTTTAGGTTTTTCTATATATTACCCCATTTTCTCTCTCCCCCTCTCATTCTCCCTTTCTCACTCTCTCTCATCTCTTTCTCTCCCCCTCTCTCCGGGCGGCCGACGGTGGTGGAGGAGGGCGAGGCGGCGATGGCAGGAGGCGAGGAACGGGGAACGGGTCGAGGATCGAGGGCCGGAGGCGCGTGGAAGCTCGACCGCGGGTTCGTGGAGCGGCAAGGGTTTCACGGCGTTTTCTTCGGGGATCGGCGTCCACGGTGCGTCGTTTCTTTGGTGGAGGTAGGGAGATGGACCCCCAGCTCGTGTGCTTCCCTTCCCGGAAGTTTTGTAGGCCGTGGTGAGCCAAGTGGGCATATTTTGGATTTTTGGAAAAAAACCATGTTTTGGGGAGAGTTCGACCGATCTATAGATTTGAGCTGCGATTCGGTATTTTGATGGCATAGAATCATGTTATGGGTCCCCAGGGGGCTTCCCCCTTGCTTTCCCCCTCTCCCATTGAGGTATGGGGGTGTGGTTGCTAGTTTTGTGCTTGTTCGCCATTTTCGCCGCCGGAGCGCTATGGCGTTCGATCCAGTGACCGCCACAGGGTGTAACGCGCCCAGGGAGGTGCGTTACACTTCGTTGGCTTTTGGGCGTAGCGTTCGTAGGCCTGACGATCCCATGATAGACCACCACAGTGCTGTGACGCCCTGGTGTTAGACAGTTACAGTGATTTCGACCGTTGGTTTATGACCGTTGGGGGTCATAGACACCTGACGCACCCAGAGTGGGGCGTCAGGGTAGTGTGACGCCCCTGGGTAGGAGCGTTAGAGTTAATGCATCCACCCCTCTCCCTAATGCACTTAGGTTGGTGCGTTAGAGAGCGTGACGCACCGAGCGGCATGCGTCATGGCCTGTGTTGTCCCGTGGCCTAACGCACCAGCTTGATCCGTTAGGTTCCGTAACGCCCCTAGAGGAGCGTGTTACGTTCAGTTTTCACTCGTGCCCGGATGCACCTGTTTAGGTCCGTTAGGTGCTGTGACGCACCAGCGTGGGCGCGTTACAGTTCGTTTCACACCAAGTGTCTGACGCTCCTAAGTTGGACCATCAAGGTGCTGTGACGGCCTACCTTTGGACCGTTATGGTCTGTGACGCCCCAAAGATAGACCGCCAGGCACTGTGTTATGCCGAAGTGGTTCTTCGTGCTTGCCACGATCGTTTCACATTGTGTAGGTCCCTAGTCTACCCGTTTGCGACCCAGTGGTCGACTTGTGGTCTCTTGGATGTCCCAGACACCCCGAGGGTTTTGTGTCCGTGTTTTGAGGGTGTTCGGAGGACCGTGCTACCTCGTTTAGCATGCTCGTGGGTTTGAGCGTCCGAGTGACTCCTCGTGTATCGGGCTTTTGTGTTACGCTTAATCGAGTCACCGTATATCGGTGTGTGTGCGGTGGGGTCTCCCCCCCATGTCGTGAGTTTTCATGGAAGATGATTCCCGAGTGGGCCGTGTGTTTGGCCTAGGACTGAGAGTCCAGTTATCGGTTTGGCAGCCTATGAGCTGCCTTAGGAACCGTGTTTCTGCATTTTTGCGTGGCCGTGTGCGTGGACCGTGGACTGAGTCCCGTTTCTCCTCCGACTGTGGTCACCGTGCGACGGTGCGTGTACGTGGGACAGTCCCCGTACTTCGTCTGGTTCGGACGTTGTTTTCCGTTGGCTTGAGAGTCTACTAATTCAGTGACCCTCCACTAGTCATAGCCTGCTTACACGCGAGTGGTCCCACCTGGGAGTAGGCGGAGAGGCTTACCCTGAGGATGATTTTTAGATTGGTTTCCGTCGGGCCCCACGTCTTGCAGCCAGAGTCCGGCTGAAGGGAAAACCAGTTAGAGGCCAGACCTGGGACGCATGGTCTATGTGTGCACACGTGGTTGGGGGTAGTTGGACACACGCTGACGAGCCTGACCCCAACTAGTCACTTGCTTTGTGGTTTCTTGTGCGGTGTCCGTACCTCTGGTTGGCGCTACCACGTCAGGCAGTTCACCTACGGTGCGGTGTAAGTCATTAGAGGACGCTACCGACTGTGCTTCTAGTGGGAGGTACTCCTGTTCTGGACAGAGAGTAACAGACCGTCAGCTCTAGTGACTTTGACCTTCGGGTTTTTGGTCGTGTTGACCGTTGAGTCCAGGTTGTTTCGCCGTGACGTGTGTGTCGGTTTTCGTGCCATGAGACTGGTGCTAGTAGCTTTACCAATGTTGCGTCTTGTTGGTGCGGTGTCCGCGACTGGGTGGTCGGGGTTACACCTTGGACAACGTGTCCAGGTTGGGCGTGTCCTGGGAGACAGGCCTCTACGGCGTGGTTTCCGTGGGTTTTTACTTCGGTAAGTTGTACTAGAATGGTTCGGTAGCCCCTGATCGTGAGATTGGGATGTGCTTTCTGGTACAATAGGAGTAGCTGTAGTGCCGAGTTTTGACCGGCCACCGGTTCGCTGTTCCTGCTATCATTGTAGCTTTCCTTTCCGCTACCACCGTTGTTTCCGGTTGCAGTTCCGCGGGATCCCTGCTGAGTCTCTGTTTTGGAGACTCATTCCCTGCTTTGCAGGTGTGGCGATTCTTCCTCGAGGTTCGAGGGTGCGGTATGAAGGATCTCAGTTGCCAGCTCGTCGGGCCGAGTGTTCACTCGGCATGTGGTATGTTTTACTGCTTTAGACTGTACTTTCTATTGGATAGGACTCTATTATAGTAGTTGTTTATTTATTTATTTCTGTTAATTGTTGAATTGTCCTACTTTATTTTCTATTTCATTGTGCCTCCACACTCCTTTTTAGCCCTTCCGAGTCTTCCGACTCGTGGGCGGCTGGCCAGGATTCGAATGGTATCGGGTCTTTCCCGGTATCCGGATCTTGGGTCGTTACTGATGAGGACATCTCCAGCTATCCCCTTTGTTCGAGGCTCCTGATGATCGCCAGCAGTGCTACATCTTGCCCGCCATTTTATTTTGAGTCATATGATGTATCTTTCATTTTCTTATTATGTAATCTTCCTTTTATTTGAGTCAAGTCCCTAGGTTAATTAGCATTAGAGTGGTTAATGAGTTAGTTGGACCCAATTAAGTGGGCTAGGCCCATGGGCGCCCCCTTCCCCCCTTGGTTTATTGTCATTTGTTAAAAACTTAGGGTCTTTTGTTAAATTGTCGGTTTCCTATAAATAGGATCCCAATTCCCCCCATTTGAAGCTAATGAAGTATTGAGGAAATTTAGCCACTTGAATTGCCTTTCTCTCTCTCTCTCTAGCTCTCTCTATCTCTCTCTCTCTCTAAGGAAGGGGCGACCCTTTCTCTCTCCTCTCCCCTCTCTCTCTCTAGGTCGACCAGCCCTCTCTCTCCTCCCCTTGCCACCTCATCCTCCACCTCATCCCAACCCTTCCCCTTCCCAAGATCCACTTAATTCCTCCCATTACTCACACCATATCCCCAAGCAACCTTTCACCTTCCAAGACAACCTCTCCCTTTCCCAAGCCACCCCTCCATCTCCCAAGGGAGAATCCCACCTCCCCAAGCACCTCTCCACATCCCCAACACACCTCTTCCCCTTCCCAAGACCGCATTAACCATCCCCACATTAAACCAAGTTCAAATCTCCCTCTCCCTCCAAGCCACTTGCGCCCCCCTTCTCACCCTCCACCCTTGGCCGCACCCCCTCCCCCTCCACCTGCTAGCTGCGACTCCAGCCTCCTCCCACACCCCTCCAGCAACCCCAACACTCCCCTTTCACCTCCCACAGCCATTAATCCCTCATCCCCTTACAATCCCATCACCCCCCCACCACCACTACCACTAATATCTCCTTCTTGCACACCTAGCTTGCATGCAGCAGAGAAACCCCTTATTGCAGAGATCACCACGGAGTCATATTGAGACTTCAGGAGGCATACCATACACCATTGGAAAGGTCGTCCAGATACCTTCCCAGCCGAGGTGGTTTCGTCGTCATCCGAGTTCGTGGCTGACCAAGAGGGCGATTCTCCCCCGACTGCGCGGAAGCACCCAGGCAGCAGACCAGAGCCTCAGAGAAAAGTCGACACCGGCCTCTCCTTAGCACCTCTTGGCGTGAAACTTGGCTGAGAGCACCCCCTATCAGTCTTCTTTCATTTCCAAGAAGCGGAGATGAGTTCGGGCGTCGACACTGACGTTTCTGAATTTTCTCCCGGAGGTGCGCCAGGTCAGTGCCCCAGGGTCCCCTCCGACCCCCTGTCACTGTTCTGACTGCCACGGTCAACCCCGACCTCCTTCGATGACGCCGTCTGTTCTGGAGCAAAGAAGACAGGGCCACGGAGACGACGGCTCTGGTCTCGTCTCATTCCGAAACCAGGAGCGTTCAGGGTGCCTGCTCCTTCCTGCAGCAACGTTCTGGGAGCAGTCAGTGCCAGAACTGTGCTGCCGTGTTCCAGACCCTGCCCCGGCCAGAGACATCAGCACGAGGTTCCACGAAAATTCGAGCATCGTCCTGAGTCAAGTGGGAGTGTTTCAGTCCCGGTTTCAGGTCAATTGGAGCTCGGGAGTGTCCGTGGCGGCGCCGTCACTGACAGACTGTCCAGCGACTCCAGAAGTGGCAGAATCGACGTTGGCCCTCCGATTGGCCCTCATTCGGACTTTTCCCCTCCCCTTGCTTGGCCGGCTGAAGGCTCCTCCCTGTGTGGAGGTAGTGTTTGATTGTAAACTGAAGTCCCCACCCCAAGTTCCCCCTCCTGTGTGAGGTGTAGTGCTTGTATTAAATAGGGTTCAAGCTTCATCGGCGCAGTGTGCGGGGACCCACACTTCCCCGCTCGCCCATCGTCTCCGAACGGGATCGGTGTCTTCACACCGATCAGGTGAGCCACTCACACCACTCTTTGCTGGATTTCTTTGCTTAATTAGTATTGTATCTCTGCACCATCGGCGTAAGAGAGTGCTCGAACCCGATTTATCATTTAATTGCGTGATTACCGCGGGTGAGTTGTGAGAGTGACATTTCAACCCACGCCCTTGGCATGCCGGTCGCCCTTGATATTGGGCATCCCTGGCCCATTGGGGTCTATTCCTAGCTGGCCAAACCCTTGGAACCTTAAGGTCCAACCTCGGACCCTCACCGCCATCGCCGGTCCTTCTATGGACCCGGGTGTGCTTACGCGAGTGAGTCCGCTAGTGTGACGTTGCCAAATTATTGTGTTGCTTGCAAATCTAGGTCCGAGGGGTTGTGTCACATCAGTTGGTATCAGAGCAAGTTCTAGACTTGTCTCTACTAAGTCTTGTCCTACGGCACATAAGCATTTAGAGTCATTCGGTTCATCATCATGGCTACCTCTCTTTGGTCCCACTCGGCCCTCCACAAAGGTCCGATCGACCACCCATTTTCAGACATCATTATAGATGAGAGTATCACCTTTGATGGGTCACATCCTAGTGATTATGTTAGGTGGGAGACTTTCATGAAAAAACACTTTGAAAGAACTTGGGTTTATGGATCCGCGAGAGTCCGCCGGGCCGAGGCACGGCTTCGGGGACAAGCCAAAAAGGAGTGGGAACGTATAGTAAGGTTAAGAAAGATTAGGAGGCAAGAACCGATAGGCTCATGGGAAGAGATGAAGATTGAGCTTAGGAAGATCTACGCTCCCCGACCTTCCCCATCCTACTCGGAGAACCATAGTCCGAGGAGCACTCCTACTCCTCTTTTCTCTCCCTGCCAACCCAAGACCTTCCTTCGGACCCAAACTCCACCACCCAAAGGACCCTTAGATTCATTGGAAGAGATAAGGATTGAGATTAGGAAGATCTTCACTCCCCCTTCCCACTCCTACCTTGAGAACCATAACCCGAGGAGCACTCCCACTCCTCCTTTCTCCCCCAGTCAACCCAAGACCACCGTTAGGGTCCAAACTTCACCACCCCGGGTACACCATGCCCCAACTTTCATCACCCCATCCCCTAAAGACCTTCCCATTCCCTTGGAGAGTAAGACCCCCACACCCCAAAGGGATAAGATTGTAATCGAGGAACATGAGGCCTCCCCAGATTGGGAAGAAGAATACGAGTCACAATGTCATGGGTTAGGCCAAGAAGTTCCCATTCCATGTGGAAGAAGCATCATGGCTCACTCCACCCTCACCATTCAAACCCACATGGACCCCATGTCCACCCCTCCACCTAGGCCCGTGACAGCCACCATTCCCCAACCCGAAGTTACTCACCCAATCCACCTTCCGCTTCCAACTCCTATCCTACCCAAACCTAGCCCTCCACTACTTCCACTCCCAACCCCAACCCAAGTCCGGCCTCACTCACCACCTTGGGTACACCATACACCAACCTTTATCATCCTACCCTCAAAGGACCCACTCACCTCCTTGGTAAAGGAACCCATACCCGACCCCATAGTAGTGAACACTCCGGACCAAATCCCCGCCATGGAGACCACCCATGTCCAAAAAGAAGAAGAACCCTCACATGGTGGTCTTCGCCTTACACCACCCTCTCTAGATGGGACCGAGATCATCTTAGGAGAACCCCTTGTTAATTGGCTAAAGGAGAGCCCAATTAGAGAGATCACACCCCATGTTTTCTCCCCCATGGAGCGAAACTTTCCCATAGTTCCCTTCTCCTCCTATCACACTACCATCCAATCCTCCTACCAAATAGAAACTTTAGGAGACCTCCTTCACGGCCTAGCATGGCAAGTGGAGCTGACTGGTATGTTGACCACGGTGATTGACCGACCTAGGAGCCTTGACCTCCTACACCTATGTGTCGGGTCCATCTCCTCAATCTACACTGTGGGTTGCTACACTAGTGACCTTCTTTTACTCCTCCCTACACCCGATGAGCCCGATGCTATCCACAAACTTGAGTTGCTTATCTCGGGTAGAACAACCAGCCCTCCATTCATGGCCGACCATTCCACCAAAAACTTTGGCCCGATCACTTTACTAGAGGAGGAGAATCCGCCATCAAGGGGTTGTGAGGACCAAAAGGACCTAGAGTTCCTCTCTTTAGGTGACCCTTACCATGACCCCTTCGATCCCTTCCTATACCCACCCACCTTACCCACCACCAACCTGTCCCTACCCCATCCAACCTTATTGGACCAAGCCCACTCCATTTTCCTAGACCCCTTTGACCCCTATGAGTGGAAAATACCGCACCAAGCCATACACAAAGAAGAAGCCATTTGGATGGGAATGCAAGTGCCACTACATTTTGCATCATTTGGAAGGGCTAGTAAGCCCAGTCATCTCATACATATCACTCACACTGTAGGCCCAATGCATGACTGGCTCACATTTGGATGTGCTGGTCCTCCCTCATTCATCATTGATCATATGCATGTCAGGAGCATCTACGGGTGCCCGGGTCATGATAGGTTCCTCTACAGATACCATGGCCCTCCAACCATTGTTATAAAACCCACGCATGATAGGGCCACTTGTGGCTGCCCCGGCCCACCTAAATTCATCAAGGTCCACATGGCATCGCAACATGATAGGTCAATTTACGGTTGCCCCGGTCCACCTTTTCACACCAAGCTTTTCACACCCACACCGCATCATAGTGCATGGCATACGCATATACGCAAGCAATTCGCAATGAGCGGTGAGGTTCACAAAGAGCGGATAAGAGCTCGCAAGCGCCACTTGGAATTTCAAGTAGGCGACTTGGTGATGATGGCATCGGAGTGGCTCTACCTTAGGGTCACCTCCCAGTCGAGGGCACGAGGACTTGGACCTTTCCCTGTTCATAGTGGCTTTGGCAACACAGCTTGTGGAGTGAATTCACCAATGGGTTATGGGATATACCCCACTTCTCACGTGGCAGATCCGGCACCCTATATGGGCACCGCGGTGGATCCTAGTGAGTGCTTTGAGCCAATACCTTCCTTTAAGAGGGACACCACGGAGAGCCACCACAAAATAGCCTTGAGAGCCCGACGTGTGCACATAGGGGCAATACTATGCAAGCAGGGTTCCATCGCCAACAAGAGGGTGTGCCCCAGCCACCTTGAGAGGATGAAGGACCGTCCCCTGGTCGCAGATGCGGGTTGAGTTTGGAGGTTGAGGTTCACCCTGAGCTGCTTTGGAGGACCGCTCCCCCGGCGGGCCCATACTCGACGGAGTCGAGTTCTCCGCACCCCGGGGGTATGATGAGACATCTCCAGCTATCCCCTTTGTTCGAGGCTCCTGATGATCGCCAGCAGTGCTACATCTTGCCCGCCACTTTATTTTGAGTCATATGATGTATCTTTCATTTTCTTATTATGTAATCTTCCTTTTATTTGAGTCAAGTCCCTAGGTTAATTATCATTAGAGTGGTTAATGAGTCAGTTGGACCCAATTAAGTGGGCTAGGCCCATGGGCGCCCCCTTCCCCCCTTGGTTTATTGTCATTTGTCAAAAACTTAGGGTCTTTTGTTAAATTGTGGGTTTCCTATAAATAGTACCCCAATTCCCCCCATTTGAAGCTAATGAAGTATTGAAGAAATTTAGCCACTTAAATTGCCTTTCTCTCTCTCTCTCTAGCTCTCTCTATCTCTCTCTCTCTCTAAGGAAGGGGCGACCCTTTCTCTCTCCTCTCCCCTCTCTCTCTCTAGGTCGACCAGCCCTCTCTCTCCTCCCCTTGCCACCTCATCCTCCACCTCATCCCAACCCTTCCCCTTCCCAAGATCCACTTAATTCCTCCCATTACTCACACCATATCCCCAAGCAACCTTTCACCTTCCAAGACAACCTCTCCCTTTCCCAAGCCACCCCTCCATCTCCCAAGGGAGAATCCCACCTCCCCAAGCACCTCTCCACATCCCCAACACACCTCTTCCCCTTCCCAAGACCGCATTAACCATCCCCACATTAAACCAAGTTCAAATCTCCCTCTCCCTCCAAGCCACTTGCGCCCCCCTTCTCACCCTCCACCCTTGGCCGCACCCCCCTCCCCCTCCACCTGCTAGCTGTGACTCCAGCCTCCTCCCACACCCCTCCAGCAACCCCAACACTCCCCTTTCACCTCCCACAGCCATTAATCCCTCATCCCCTTACAATCCCATCACCCCCCCCACCACCACTACCACTAATATCTCCTTCTTGCACACCTAGCTTGCATGCAGCAGAGAAACCCCTTATTGCAGAGATCACCACGGAGTCATATTGAGACTTCAGGAGGCATACCATACACCATTGGAAAGGTCGTCCAGATACCTTCCCAGCCGAGGTGGTTTCGTCATCATCCGAGTTCGTGGCTGACCAAGAGGGCGATTCTCCCCCGACTGCGTGGAAGCACCCAGGCAGCAGACCAGAGCCTCAGAGAAAAGTCGACACCGGCCTCTCCTTAGCACCTCTTGGCGTGAAACTTGGCTGAGAGCACCCCCTATCAGTCTTCTTTCATTTCCAAGAAGCGAAGACGAGTTCGGGCGTCGACACTAACTTTTCTGAATTTTCTCCTGGAGGTGCGCCAGGTCAGTACCCCAGGGTCCCCTCCGACCCCCTGTCACTGTTCTGACTGCCACGGTCAACCCCGACCTCCTTCGACAACGCCATCTATTCTGGAGCAAAGAAGACAGGCCCACGGAAACAAAGGCTCTGGTCTCACCTCATTCCGACACCAGGAGCGTTCAGGGTGCCTGCTCCTTCCTGCAGCAACGTTCTGGGAGTAGTCAGTGCCAGAACTGTGCTGCCCTGTTCCAGACCCTGCCCCGGCCAGAGACATCAGCACGAGGTTCCACAAAAATTCGAGCATCGTCCTGAGTCAAGTGGGAGTGTTTCAGACCCGGTTTCAGGTCTATTGGAGCTCGGGAGTGTCCGTGGCGGCGCCGTCACCGACAGACTGTCCAGCGACTCCAGAAGTGGCAGAATCGACGTTGGCCCTCCGATTGGCCCTCATTCGGACTTTTCCCCTCCCCTTGCTTGGCCGGCTGAAGGCTCTTCCCTGCGTGGAGGTAGTGTTTGATTGTAAACTGAAGTCCCCACCCCAAGTTCCCCCTCCTGTGTGAGGTGTAGTGCTTGTATTAAACAGGGTTGAAGCTTCATCGGCGCAGTGTGCGGGGACCCACACTTCCCTGCTCGCCCATCGTCTCCGAACGGGATCGGTGTCTTCACACCGATCAGGTGAGCCACTCACACCACTCTTTGCTGGATTTCTTTGCTTAATTAGTATTGTATCTCTGCACCGTTGGCGTAAGAGAGTGCCCGAACCCGATTTATCATTTAATTGCGTGATTACCGCGGGTGAGTTGTGAGGGTGACATTTCAACCCACGCCCTTGGCGTGCCGGTTGCCCTTGATATTGGGCATCCCTGGCCCATTGGGGTCTATTCCTAGCTGGCCAAACCCTTGGAACCTTGAGGTCCAACCTCGGACCCTCACCGCCATCGCCGGTCCTTCTATGGACCCGAGTGTGCTTACGCGAGTGAGTCCGCTAGTGTGACGTTGCCAAATTATTGTGTTGCTTGCAAATCTAGGTCCGAGGGGTTGTGTCACATCAGTTACAGATGGTATCAGAGTAGTGGTTGTGGACGTACATAGGAATTTGAAATATTACAGTGATCAGAGTCCGTAAGGTCCAGTACAGTCGGTAGCTGGCTTAGGGTTTTGTGTTTGTTTTCCGCTTGATTTTTCGCTTGAGAGCTTGAGTGCGCTGCGTGGCGCTGTGAAGGCGGTTGTTGTTCGCGGCTTTCGTGCTAGCATGGGGTCTAAGGATCGAGGTCGAGAGCCTTCTCCCTCATCGATGGTGGCCCTGGTTGTACTGCGTTGGGCAGAGGTTGCTGGCAGGCGTGAACTCACGGTGCTGCGTTCGAGGAATCTGCAGCGTGGACTGGTGGCTGGAGAGGATTGTTCGTGGTTGAGCGGCCGTGAGTGTGCTCTGAGGGAGCTGTTGTCAGTCTTGGCCACTCCATCTTGAGGTTTGTCCAGCCCCTGAGGTGTTTAGGTCATAGTTTAAGGTGGCAGAGCGGGCGCTCTGATCGAGAAGTGTGCTCGGGTGAGTGGAAGATCTTCTTGATGAGTTGCTGATTCTCGAGCCTGGTGTTCTTGTCGTGCTCTGTTGCATCAGAAATGACGTGTTGGTCCCGATTATTCTTACAGATTTTGAGGCAGGATTGGGCTGTGGTGTCCCAGTAAGTGTTGCTCCTGCGCTCTTGTGTGCGAATGGGTCGTGTTCGCCTTGGATTTGGTCTGAGATATGTGATGCGGGACAGAAGTGGGGGGTCTCCTTCTTCCTTCTGCTCATAGTCGCGCTATACCCATTACGCGCGTTCTGAAGAACGCGCTATATCGTTTACGCACGTTCACAGACAGCAGCAGAACGAAGAACCTCGACGTTGGGGCTCCCATGGACGACTCTGGGGGTTCAAACCACAAGGGGACAACACACAGAAGGATAGATAACACACTGGGAACGCTTAAAATGAAATCAAACCAAGCAAATACTATCTAGGATAAATTTTATGAAGGTGGAGGTGGGGGTGAACGGCAAGGGAAGGAGGGTGGACGTAGATGATGTTAGGGCCTTGAAGAGGCTTGGCTGGGGCCTCACACCCGAACCCTTCGTAGGTACGGTGCAGCCGAGCTCCATCCAGATCATAACAACACCCTTGGCGGAGGTGGGGGGAGGTGGAATCGAGATTGGAAGAAGATCAAAGCTCCGAATGGAGCCTCACACTCGACCCCGTCTCAGAGCCGATGCACTCGGGGCTTCGATCATCCTCCATTGAAGGGGAAAAGGAGAGGATCAGAGGGACAGAATTGGGCCTCGCACCCAGAGAGGGACGGGGGAAGGGGGGTTTCCAAAGATTGGGAGGAATAACCATGGGGCTACACTCAAGAACACTCATAGATTCATGCTTCAATTCATTGATTCATTCTATGCTTAATCAAACGAACGGGGTACATATATAGGGAAAGGGAAGACAAAACGACGCTAACACGTCGATTTACAACTATGGAAGACAGCTAACATCGAAGACTTTGAGAAATTCGGCGCCGGGAAGTTGGACCGGCTGCAACCACGTTTCTGTCTGAGATCGCGCTAGGGGAACCTAGCGCCTTCTTCAGGTCGCGCTAGGGACCTATAGCACCTTCATGTTTGGCCTGGCAGCTTGCTCGATTTGCTTCGGCTCGACAGCTGGCTTGATTCCCATCAAAACCCCTCCACTTGGAAAGGTTCGTCCTCGAACCTCGTAGCTCAAGATCCCAGTCTGTGAGAACAGCCTGGTTCCCTAAGCTCTGATACCAATTTGATGCGGGACAGAAGTGGGGGGTCTCCTTCTTCCTTCTGCTCATAGTCGCGCTATACCCATTACGCGCGTTCTGAAAAACGCGCTATATCATTTACGCGCGTTCACAGACAGTAGCAGAACGAAGAACCTCGATGTTGGGGCTCCCGTGGACGACTCTGGGGGTTCAAACCACAAGGGGACAACACACAGAAGGATAGATAACACACTGAGAACGCTTAAAATGAAATCAAACCAAGCAAATACTATCTAGGATAAATTTTGTGAAGGTGGAGGTGGGGGTGAACGGCAAGGGAAGGAGGGTGGACGTAGATGATGTTAGGGCCTTGAAGAGGCTTGGCTGGGGCCTCACACCCGAACCCTTCGTAGGTACGGTGCAGCCGAGCTCCATCCAGATCATAACAACACCCTTGGCGGAGGTGGGGGGAGGTGGAATCGAGGTTGGAAGAAGATCAAAGCTCCGAATGGAGCCTCACACTCAACCCCGTCTCATAGCCGATGCACCCGGGGCTTCGATCATCCTCCGTTGAAGGGGAAAAGGAGAGGATCAGAGGGACAGAATTGGGCCTCTCACCCAGAGAGGGACGGAGGAAGGGGGGTTTCCAAAGATTGGGAGGAATAGCCATGGGGCTACACTCAAGAACACTCATAGATTCATGCTTCAATTCATTGATTCATTCTATGCTTAATCAAACGAACGGGGTACATATATAGGGAAAGGGAAGACAAAACGACGCTAACACGTCGATTTACAACTATGGAAGACAGCTAACATCGAAGACTTTGAGGAATTCGGCGCCGGGAAGTTGGACCGGCTGCAACCACGTTTCTGTCTGAGATCGCGCTAGGGGAACCTAGCGCCTTCTTCAGGTCGCGCTAGTGACCTATAGCGCCTTCATGTTTAGCCTGGCAGCTTGCTCGATTTGCTTTGGCTCGACAGCTGGCTTGATTCCCATCAATGTGAAGGTTCCGCGGTGAGTTTCAGGACTCGAGGATGAGCGTCGGCGGTTATCGTTATGGCTCATGTTGTGGCTCTTAGCGTGATGGGCTGCAGTTTGAGGAATTATAGTTGTGGTGCATCGAGAGATGTTGTGATTGTTGTCCGATGTGACACTTGTCGAGTGTGTCGGAGGCACTGACCTGACATGGTAATGGTTCTTTTCGACGTTGAAAGGTGTTGTTCTTAGCATGCGCGAGATTCGAGGTCATGTCAGGCGTGGAGTTTTCCGTTGGTCGGAAGGGCGTTTGGTTTCTCCTTTGGTCGGAGAGTATTGTGTTGGGCTAGGATTGTTGTCTTGCATCATGTGTCCGGATTGGTTGGCCTTGTGTGCCATGAAGTTCGTGCGAGACGTGCTCCTTGTCTTGGCAAGGTGGTTGCCTGCGAGGGTTGTGCCTGTTTCCCTTATCGTGTAATGGTGCTGGCGCTGTTTTGGAAGGACGAGTGCTGGTCGGGCGGTGTCTGAATTCTTGGCTGGTGCTAGAACTTTCTGATGTGTGGCAGTTCGGAGCCTGTAGAGTTGCAGAGGATTGCCAGATTTGAGAGAATCTGTGCTTTGGGGTCGAGGTAATGGAGCTTTCCTCACCCTATTTTCTGAGGTTGGCCAGCCGAGTTGTGGATTGTCAGGATGGCGAGTCCCGAGTTGCCGTGTTAGCTGTGCGTGTGGATCAGAGTGCGTAGTGGAAGCGTGGTGGGCCCATAACCCACTGGTTCAGAATCGTAACGTTGGTTGCTACGGGCAGATTCCTAAGTTTGCGTTGAGCATTAGAGGATTGGTTCCTCTGTGTGAAACATATTTTTGCCGTGCCATTGCTCGAGGTATTATGGTTCTTGGCACTGGCAGGATGGAGTGTTGGGGAATGTGCTGGCTAGTGCACCGCATGAGTACCCTATTCCTGTGATGGAAGCCGTGTCAGGCGTCGGTGTTAGACCCGGATGGGGTTGTTGAGGATGTCGCCTGATGGAGGTCGAGGGACGTGATGAGACCAGACTGAAGAGTGACGCCTGTGGGCGAAGGCCTTTTAGTGAAGTTGACGTCGGATTGGTGGTCCTTGACGGGATGTTGGTGTCGTAATGGTTATCCCTGGTTTGGTGACCAGCATGGGATGGTTCCCTTGTAAGTCTGAGTCGAGTGAGGTGATGACTGAAGACGCCAAGATCTTGTCAATTGGTTTCATCGTTCTCCCCTGAGAGGGTCGAGTTAGCGCGCTGATTGAGTTTGGGTGCGGTATCCGAGAGGAGTGCAGCTCGAGATGTGGTATCGGTCTGTGTGTGAGTCAACGGATGGCTTGCCGAGGTTTGGAATGTTCCCTTCGGATCCGGTGGAGGACCAAGAAAGAAGGTAGAACCTGAGCAAGCGGAGGTTTCTCGTTGACGAGCGGTTGGTGACCGGTGTGTGGTCTTTCACAGACAAGGATGCGGGTGGTTGCGCATCGAGATTGGTGAGAGCTGCATATCGGTGAGACCTTGGGTGGTCGTTTCTGTGATGTGCCTTTTCGGACGGGATCTGGGCTTTGTCGAAGTTGTCTTCTGGCAGAGTTGGCACAGTGATATGTCTGGCTTTCGGCTTGCCAGGTATGAGGTGATCCTTGGCGCTGAGCCGATGAGCTGGTTGCGGTCTATTGAGATGGCTACGTGAGCTGATGGAGGCTTTGTGTTGGTTGTTCCCTTGAGAAGGGTGTGCGACCTGTCAGCTGGTTGTGAAGCTGATGTGTAATTTGTCTGCCGACCATTGGATGGATTGGTAGCCGTTTTCCCGTGTCGAGGGTGTGTTTCCTCGGTGAGCGAAATGGTGGTAGCGGTGCCATGATTAGTTTTCATGGTGTCTGTGGTGATGCCGGACTGTGTCCTTTGGTGTGTGCCTGCTCTGATGGCCAGTGTGTACGGCGTGTGGAGAGAGGTGTCGTTCGTGGTGTTAGTCTGGCTGCGTCCCTCGGGATCGATGCTTTCGTGAGAATCGAGATTTTCTGTGCTGGGGCTTTGATAACGTTTTCAGTTGGTTAAGGTGTTCTTCCCCTATGACTTGGTGCTAGTCCAGAATTTCGAGGATGAAATTCCTTTAAGGGGGGGGGGGGGGGGGGCTGTAATGCCCCGGATTTTTTTTGGATATTTTCCAGGTCATTTTAGTGAGTCTCGGAGTGTATTTTGTGCTTTACACGTATTTTTCCTTGTTGTGCCTTCGAAACTCTATGCAGGGCGAACCGTGACGTTCTCCGACTCCGGGACAGTACCACTACATTGTGCCCCTCCCGAAGGCACAACAAGAAAATATGAGGTAATTTTTCATATTTTTCTAAATTTTTGGAATTTTCGGGTTTTTATATATATTACCCCCTTTTCTCTCTCCCCCTCTCATTCTCTCTTTCTCATTCTCTCTCATCTCTTTCTCTCCCCCTCTCCCCGGGCGGTCGACGGTGGCGGAGGAGAGCGAGGCGGCGATGGTGGGAGGTGAGGAACGAGGAACAGGTCGAGGATCGAGGGCCGGTGGCGCGTGGAAGCTCGGCCGCGGGTTCGTGGAGCGGCGAGGGTTTCACGGAGTTTTCTTCTTGGATCGGCGTCCACGGTGCGTTATTTCTTCGGTGGAGGTAAGGAGATGGACCCCCAGCTCGTGCACTTCCTTTCCTGGAAGTTTTGTAGGCCGTGGTGAGCCGAGCGGGCGTATTTGGGATTTTTGGAAAAAATCCATATTTTGGGAAGAGTTCGCCCGATCTATGGATTTGAGCCACGATTCGGCGTTTTGATGGCTTAGCATGTTAGGGGTCCCCAGGGGGCTTCTCCCATGATTTCCCCCTCTCCCATTGAGGTATGGGGGCGTGGTTGCCATTTTTGTGCTTGTTCGCTGTTTTCACCGGCAGAGCGCTGTGGCAGTCGTTCCAGTGACCGCCACAGGGTGTAACGTGCCTAGGGAGGTGCGTTACACTTCGTTGGCTTTTGGGCGTGGCGTTCGTAGGCCTGACGATCCCACGATAGACCGCCACAGTGTTGTGACGCCCTGGTGTTAGACCGTTACAGTGATTTCGACCATTGGTTTATGACCTTTGGGGGTCATAGACACCTGACGCACCCAGAGTGGGGTGTCAGGGTAGTGTGACACCCCTTGGTAGAAGCGTTAGAGTTAACGCATCCACCCCTCTCCCTAACGCACTTGGGTAGGTGCGTTAGAGAGCGTGATGCACCGAGCGGCATGCGTCATGGCCTGTGTTGTCCCGTGGCCTAACGCACCAGCGTGATCTGTTAGGTTCCGTAACACCTCTAGAGGAGCGCGTTACGTTCAGTTTTCACTCGTGCCCTGATGCGCCTGTTTAGGTCCATTAGGTGCTGTGACGCACCAGCGTGGGCGCGTTACAGTTCGTTTCACACTGAGTGTCTGACGCTCCTGAGTTGGACCATCAGGGTGCTGTGACGGCCTACCTTTGGACCGTTACGGTCTATGACGCCCCAAAGATAGACCGCCAAGCACTATGTTATGCCGAAGTGGTTCTTCGTGCTTGCCGCGATCGTTTCGCGTTGTGTAGGTCCCTAGTCGACCCGGTTGCGACCCAGTGGTCGACTTGCGATCTCTTGGATGTCCCAGACACCCCGAGGGTTTTGTGTCCATATTTTGAGGGTGTTGGGAGGACCGTGCTACCTCGTTTAGAATGCCTGTGGGTTTGAGGGTTCGAGTGACTCCTCATGTTTCGGGCTTTTGTGTTACGCTTAATCGAGTCACCGTGTATCGGTGTGTGTACGGTGGGGTCTCCCCCGCATGTCGTGAGTTTTCATGGAAGATGATTCCCGAGTGGGCCGTGTGTTTGGCCTTGGACTGCGAGTACAGTTATCAGTTTGGCGGCATGTGAGCTACCTTGGGAACCGTGTTTCTACATTTTTGCATGGCCGGGTGCGTGGCCCGTGGACTGTGAGTCCCGTTTCTCCTCCGACTGTGGTCACCGTGCGATAGTGTTGGTACGTGGGACGATCCCCGTACTTCGTCGAGTTTGGACGTTGTTTTCGTTGGCTTGAGAGTCTACTACTTCAGTGACCCTCCACTAGTCGTAGCCTGCTTACACGCGAGTGGTCCCACCTGGGAGTAGGTGGAGAGGCTTACCCTGAGGATGGTTTTTAGACTGGTTTCCATCGGGCCCCACGTCTTGTAGCCAGAGTCTGACTGAGGGGAAAACCAGTTACAGGTAAGACCTGGGACGCATGGTCTGTGTGTGCACACGTGGTTGGGGGCAGTTGGACACACGCTGACGAGCGTGACCCCAGCTAGTCACTTGCTTTGTTGTTTCTTGTGCGGTGTCCGTGCCTCTAGTTGGCGCTACCACGTCAGGCCATTCACCTACGGTGCGGTGTAAGTCGTCAGGGGACACTACCGACTATGCTTCTAGTGAGAGGTACTCCTGTTCTGGACAGAGAGTGACAGATCGTCAGCTTCAGTGACTTCGACCTTCGGGTTTTTGGTCGTGTTGACCGTTGAGTCCAGGTTGTTTCGCCGTGACGTGTGTGTCGGTTTTCATGCCGTGAGACTAGTGCTAGTAGCTTTACCGAGGTTGCGTCTTGTTGGTGCGGTGTCCGCGACCGGGTGGTCGGGGTTGCACCTTGGACAACGTGTCCAGGTTGGTCGTGTCCTGGGAGACAGGCCTCTACGGCGTGGTTACCGTGGGTTTTTACTTCAATAAGTGGTAGTAGTATGGTTCGGTATCCCTCGACCGTGAGATCGGGGTGTGCTTTCTGGTACAGTAGGAGTAGCTGTAGTGCCGAGTTTTGACCGGCCACCGGTTCGTTGTTCCTGCTGTCGTTGTAGCTTTCCTTTCCACTACCGCCGTCGTTTCCGGTTGGGGTTCCACAGGATCCCTGTTGAGTCTCTATTTTGGAGACTCATTCCCTGCTTTTCAGGTGTGGCGGTTCTTCCTCGAGAGTTCGAGGGTGCGGTACGGAGGTTCTCAGTTGCCAGCTCGCCGGGTCGAGTGTTCACTCTGCATGTGGTACGTTTTATTACTTTAGACTGTACTTTCTGTTGGACATGACTCTATTGTAGTAGTTGTTTATTTATTTATTTCTGTTAATTGTTGAATTGTCCTACTTTATTTCTTATTTCTTTGTGCCTCCACACTCCTTTTTAGCCCTTCCGAGTCCTCCGACGCATGGGCGGCGGGCCAGGATTCGAATGGTATCGAGTCTCTCCCGGTATCCGGATCTTGGGTCATTTCAGGTAGCCTCCGCTCCTGCTGCAGATCCATCGACGTTGTTTTGTATGGGACCATATGCAGCTGCACCTGATCATCAACATCAACTGATTCACCAGGGTTCTTTCTACATGGAATGTTGGAAATCAACTTTGGAATGAAGGGAGCTCAAAATTAATAGCCTGCTGAGAGCCAGCAGCTGGGTACAAAATGACAGCATGCAGAGAAGATCTCATAGAGGCTTCAACAGGCTTAGAGGCCTTAATAACACCTGATTCCTGTAGAGTCGACTCTTGAGCCGACACAGTTGTTGGCATAGAAATAGGGGCAGCATGCTGCTCCAATCCAGATGCCGAAAGAGAAACCACACACCCAACAGCTCCTCCCTACGTTGGAACAACGTCATCAGATTCATGGACTAAACCGTTTGCATCCTCCTGTAAGGCAAAGTACTTGTTGGACTGAGGAGCATCTTGTCGAATAGTTAGGGGGCCGATCGGTGGGGGCCTAAAAACCTGACGAGCTTGCTTGAGCTCTGCTTCAGGGCAGGTAGAAGTATTTCCAGGCTTTCCCAGTTTCTTCTTGCATTCAGCATCAAGGTGACCAAGCTTATGACAGTGGAGGCATAGATGAGGGACCCGATGATCATTGATCGATTGCCAGAAACTTGCACCGTTCAAATCGATCCACAGGCGCTCCTTACGTGGAGCAGACAGATCAAGTTCCACACAGGCGAGAGCCTCTGAAGTATCCGTCATTGCGACAGTTTTTTCATGAATCCTCAATATAGGTCCAAAGTTTCCTGTAATGGATCACATACAATCCTCATGGTATAAATTTGTAGGCATGGATGGAAATCCAAGCCAAATCGGGGCAGTGGAAGGGTCTGCGTCAAAATCAAAATCAGGCGTCCAGCGGAAGAAGCAGAAAAGATACCCCTTGACATATAAGTTCTTCTGGATGAGTAGCTTCAGAAAATCTGACTCACACCCGAGCTGGAGAAGAATATGTCTAGGGTTTAGGCGGCTAATGATGAAATCTGAGGAAAGAGACAGCCACTGCGCTAAACACGTTTTAATTTTCGGGAAGGCCGTCCTACCATATGAGCACTTGGCGATGATACCGAAGTTGAGGCACTGTAGAGATGCCTGTATATCAGCCTTAGAGAAAAAAATAGTCGGTTCCCCTAAGTCAGTGAAGCTTGGATCCTTTATGGAAATCGTAGGCTTTCTGTTCTGGTGGGATGATACAAGCATCTGTGCATACGAGCGATGGGGACCAGAGGGATCCGATGAAGAAGAAAGGCCGGTGGGGCCTAAAGCAGCAGGACAGGTGGGGGGAGGAGGCTCCCCCACCACGCCAGCCATGGCCGGCGGCCCACTCCACTCTTAAACTGTCACACCCCGTACTCTATACCATCAAGGTATTGTTCGCTTTGGCCTATCGACCTCACGGTTTTGTCCCTTTCTAACAGTGATCGGCTCGAGAATGGAGGACTTCCCTGGAGGTCATGTTGTGCCCCTATAGTCAATTGAGTTCATATGGTCACTTGGGTCATTCGACATCATTCTATGGTCATATGAGTTCTAATGTATTCTTGGTTTTGATAATGGCTAAGCACTATTAGTCATTGATGTTTTTCACCTTCATGTGATTGACATACGTGATGTTTTTGTTCATGACAGGTGCGCCAATGAATGGACAAGGAATCAAGTGGAAATGGTGAACGTGAACGCTGAATGTTGCGCCCTCGCACGCGGATTGACCTGCGCGGTCAGGTCGCGGGGATCGACCTGCCCAGTCACGTCGCGGGGGTCAAGGGGGCAGCGCCCCTTGCGGGGGTTTCCGGGGGCGGAGCCCCCGGAACAAAAATTTGATTGAAGACTCAATAATAAAATCTTCAAGACAGTCAAGGAAGATGCCACGGACATGACCGGGCTGCTAAAGAAGTTGAACGACGGAGCTGACGCGGATAACGGATCAACCCGGGATGGGCCAGGTTCTGCCCAGCTGGCGGTCGACCGCCAGCACAGGGGCGGTCTACCGCCCCAGCCAGGACTCCACCGTCTACAGGCTTTCTCAGTAGCGGTCGACCGCTAGCCAATGGCGGTCGACCAGATTTCCCAGGGATCACCCGTTTGCAGGTGTTTCAGTGGCGGTCGACCGCCAGGAGCCTTAGGTCGACCGCCAGCCCCGATGCAGCCTTGTTTGACTTCGAAATCCACCTCGTGGCTAGCCCCTTTCCATGGATTTGTTTAATCAAACCTTACCTAATCTTCCATGATTTATGGATCTGGTCTAGGGGGCATCTATGGACCATTCAAGGGTTATAAAACTAACACATGAGGGGTTAGAAACCCTAATGCTTCAAGGGACTTCTTGTGAGATCTAGGGTGGCTGCAAGAGAGCTTGGAGACGAGTTACTGTTCACGTGAACAGTAGTTCGTGAAGGTGTTCTTCATCCAATCAAAGGGGAATCAAGCTCAAATCAAAGCTAGCAAACCTCAAGGAAGATTACATCAAAGCAAGGCTATCAAAGTGATCCAAGGAAGCTGGTTTGATTCAAGTTCTTCAAAGGAAATCATCTTCATCCATTCAAGTTCTTTCCACCTCATTCAAGGTGATATTTCAAGCATTCAAACTCCTAGAAGCTAAAGAAGCAATCAAGGTTCAAGGTAGCTTCATCATCTCCTTCATTCATTCAAAGAAATTCAAAGAGAAGAATTGAAGGAAGAGGTACTGTTCACGTGAACAGTACTCCGTGAAGAACATTCATCCAATCAAGGGTGAATCAAGAAGATTGAGTTGAAGCCAAGAGGAGCCTTGTTGCTGATCAACATTTCATACAAGGGCCAATTCATTTTCACTCACAACTCAATCTCTTGTTTTAGTTCCTTCATATTTATTTCATTTTCATTATTGTTTAAACATTGAAAGTGTGATTCATCCCTACCGTTGGTTAGTAAGAAGGCAATTGGAGATTGTTCCAATTTGCGGTTGACATCCCTACCAGGTGGTGAGTAGGAAGGCAATCGGTGGTTTCCGATTTGCGGTTATGTGCACTGCACAAGTGAAGCCTCACCGGGTTTTGGTGAGGGGTGGACGTAGGGCTGAGGATTCAGTCCGAACCACCTTAAAATCCTGTCTAGTGTGGTTTGCTTGTGTGATTGATTCGTTCTAGGTGCATGCTTAGGATCGAATTGTTATATATCTTGCTTATCTTGCTAAGCAAATCATAACACACTTGGAAGCTAGTTTCTATTCCGCTGTAATTCATTTTAACTAGCTATATAGAGGGCCACATTGCGAAAAGTGTGGCTGATCTATTCACCCATCCCAGTACTACTCCCCATTAAGCATGCTTAACTTCGGAGTTCTTTTCAAGAACTGAGCCGATACTTCAAAAGGCGCCTCGGTGATATAGAGTATAACTTTGCTATATTTGAGGGTGTTACAATCTACCCCTCTTATATAGGCGACGTCCTCGTCGCTGGGCACATATAGCACGCAATCAAGCCCCCCGGCACGTAAGACTCTAGAGGTGGCCCCTACAGGCTCAAGAGGTGGCTCCCACTATGTAGCACTTTACCCTGCATGGCACTTAATTCCCACACTTCCGGCTGGGGTATAGCTCTGATACCATTCTGTCATGCCCCGTACTCTATACCATCGAGGTATTGCTCACTTTGGCCTATCGACCTCACAGTTTTGTCCCTTTCTCACTTTGGCCTTCCGGCTGGGGTATAGCTCTGATACCATTCTGTCATGCCCCGTACTCTATACCATCGAGGTATTGCTCACTTTGGCCTATCGACCTCACAGTTTTGTCCCTTTCTAACAGTGATCGGCTCCAGAATGGAGGACTTCCCGGGAGGTCACCCATCCCAGTACTACTCCCCATTAAGCACGCTTAACTTCGGAGTTCTTTTCAAGAACTGAGCCGATACTTCAAAAGACGCCTCGGTGATATAGAGTACAACTTTACTATATTTGAGGGTGTTACATAAACTCTCCTTATAATTAATGAATAATAAGGGTTTGAGGGGCATGAGAATTAATTTTCCATTCTTATTTACCTACTTAATTCTTGGGTTTAGCCCACCAATAGCCCGTTAACCTAATTAAATTTAGGGTTCCTATATGGTTGACTAAATTAGGGTTTTAACTCCCTTAAAGGCCCATATAGATTTTTTTTATTAGCCTAATTTGATTTACTCTTAGTTAATTCAAAACTTATGCCAATTATTGCAAATATAAATTTGGTCAAAATGGTATTTAAGTTTAGGGTTTTTTACATGAAAACCATTGTTAAAAGTGAATTTGTAAAAAAACCATTCCTAAAAATGCATTAGCAGGTATATCACTGAGTTAATTCAAATAGTGCATAAATACCATTTAAGCGTGGTTTTCTTGCAAGTTTTTGGTAAAAAGAAGTGATATGCATGCAAATAAATATGGCATTTTTGCACAATTCAGATTACACAGTGATAAACCTGCTAATGCATTTTTAGGAATGGTTTTTTTGTAAATTCACTTTTAACAGTGGTTTCCATGCAAAAAACCCTTAAGTTTATCTTTATATTATTTTATTGCAAGGAATTCCATTATAACTATATTATTCTATGTATGGCACACAAATAAAAATATCATTTTCTATTTAATTTAATTAACCAGGTTACTACAGATAGCATGCTGATGTCTAAGGCCTCTCCCTCAAAAGGCCTTTTCTCAACCACGTCGTTGATGCAAGACTCCCTATTCATCACCACTCTTAGGTCGCCATGATATTCAGGAAGCTCAGTGCATGGACTAGATATGATAAGTTCTGAAATCATGTCCATGGAAGCTGACATATCAACAGTTGTGCAGTTAATGGCACGTAAAGTAAAGAAATACTGGTAAAAGAATGAAATGAGACAATAAGACGTGAGAGGCCAACTGGTGGCTCACCTGAGGTATCTCTCACTTTCTCACCCTTAAGGGAGTTCGTGGATGTCGAGGAGTGTTCCTCATCGGAGGAAGAACTAGAGCTCTCCCCACTAGAGAAAGAATTGGAACTCCTCTCGCCAGAAGAACTGGAGCTCTCTATATTAGAAGAAGAGTTAGAATCTCCTCTATCAGGGGAGGACGAGCTAGAACCCTTTTTTGGGCGATGGTCTGGGTATAATTCCTTCCCCTCTTATGAAATAAAAAATATATAATTATCAGCAAGAAAATCCTCCCCATACACAACACACAAAAAAGGGAGCATATATAGCCCACCCATTGCCTACTCGGTGAAAGTATCCTCCATCCCAAGCAAAGGGGAGGCATCAGTGATGGGTGTATAATCTTCATTTGCAAGATGTCCTTCTATATCCATGTCCATCTTGGGGGTAGTTTCATCAATAATAGATCCCACTTATGACAAAGCATCGCCATGAGGTGGAGAGAAGCTCATTGCTACCCCATCTTCTGGAAGACCTAAAAAAAGGAGAAGAGATAGATCATCAACAAAGAGTCAGGTAGGAATAAACATATAGCCAAAATATCAACTAATGACTCATTGGATGCCCTGTCCTTAGTAGGCGTGGCATCCTTGGTTTGAGCATGGGAGGTCGGGCAGTCGTCCCCTTCCTCATTTCCATCCTGAGGCCTTTTGGAAGAAGTTACAGGAGCCTCAAGTGTCACCTCTGGGGAACCATCTATGGGAGAAACCGTGTCATCCCATGTATCGGGAAGATGCATTGCAAAAAGAAAACAAGTTAGCATTATATAAACTACACAAGGAAGGGAACAAATGATGGAGAAACAACAAAATAAATTCTTTGCCTGTGAAGCCCAAAGGCTTTTCTAGCCTTAAAATTATAGCTTGTGGACTTTAGTCCAAGGGTGTAGGTGGCTTTTCTCATAGCCTCTAAAATGTCCTTGGGAGTGCGAGCCTACTCAACATAGGAGATGTACTCTATTGGACTAGCTGTGCCAATTGCATTTATGATGTGAGCTCTCCAACCCATGATGTCGTAATTACAAAAGTGGCCTCAGGAAATAAGCACGTCAAGTAGCCCTTCTTTTGAGGACGCCCTCAACCCGAAAATGCTCCTACCATGAATACACTCTAAGACCTGGGATCATCATGTCGGCGAGAAGAACAAGAACTAGCTGAAGCCTTGACAGTAGTACTCTTTAGAGGCTTAATTTCTCTAGTGTACCCCCTATCAACTAGGAGAGGACGACCATCTCTCCTCCAAGTATTAGTGATTTCCTTTATAATATTGGCAGCCTTAGAAAGAGTGCTAACAAAATCAGAATCAAGGAATAGAGGCGGTAACTCACACCTTTGTAAGCATTGCTCCTCAGCCTCGCTCAATACCTTTGCAAGTTGTCTAAAGAGATTGTTGTGGTTAAACCATCTAGCAAAGTGAACGTCAAAATGGCTCATGCGGTTTGGCTTAGGAATAAGATAAACATCACTCTATTTCGACATAGAAAGTCCCACCATGTAACTAAAACCAAATGCACATCTCTATGCTTGTTTTGTCAAGAAGATAAAGGAAACTTTGCATTAGGAGGGATGCACTAATCATACACAAAGTTTTGGGTAAACCGATGTGGATAATATGGCTCCAAAATCATGGTGCTCGATCATCGCAACACTAAAACACTAGGGTGTGTACAATACATCCATTCAACGAAAGCAAATGGTGAAGGCTCTGAGTCATATATCAGGCTGCAAATAAAGTTATCTAGATCCCTCTCGAAGAAAGGCCAGAAGAGGTAAGAACAATGATCAAACTATAGTTTGTCTTCGCACTTGGTGGGGAGAAAAGACAAAGTCTGGCGATGCCCACTAGTTGTTGGAACATATCCTGATCTGGGTGGCCATTGAAAGCAAAAATGAGAGGAGCTGCAGAGTTTCAATTTTTGATCTCTATGAGAATGCTCAAAAAAGTAACCCTGCCTAGGCACTCTGATAATGAGTGGGCATCAAAAAAATTTTGTCTTGAGGTGAAGAGTGGGTTGTCAAAGTCCTAAAAGAGTGGTATACATTAGCCAAGGCTGCCAAATATGTGGGGGGGTGGAAGGTTGCATGAATTCAACCCCGACAAGGAAGCATACAAATGGCGGGCATGTTTACGTGATTTCACCTTTATTTTAGTATACTCATTCAAGGGTTTACCCGTATTTGCAAAATATTCAAAGTGGCAAAAGGGGCCATTATAAAAGTGCCAAACCCAAGACATCAAGGTCACCCGTAGTGTGCGTGAAGCCTTCATTTTGCCTACACGGGACAAATCCCTCTAGGTCATCATTAGGAACAGGTAGCAATAAGCAATAAGATATCTTCCATCACCATGTGAGTGACTACAATGCAAATCATCAAGACATAGAGGCATGGCCATAGATGGGTAGACCAGAGATCCTATGAATGGCCCATAAATCCAGGGCGGTCTCGCCCTTTGTAGTGACAAATGCGTTAAAGCGACGATTAAACCTCTCTATCAATGTTTACAGAAGCCCAGTATGGCAAAGATATTGGTATAATGTTGCTGTCACTGCATGACAAATTCTTGCCTTCATCAATACTGCTAAGTAGAAATGAAGAATATCAATGAGCCAGATGGAACCTGTTAGAGGGAATCACCGACCACTTCCCATACTAGCTTGGGGCATTGAGTGACAAAATATGATCAAGTAGACATTCATGGTCATATCCATCTTCAATAAACTGCACTTAAGAGGGGGCAAAAATCATTCCATCAATTGCAAGTTCGTCAGCTTTGTGTTGGCCATACAACCCCCAGGTCATTGGCGATAAAGGCACCCTCCAAATTTTGAATTTCTCAAAGTCTTTAAAAAAGCACAGAGTCTGCTTATTGGGATATTGTGCTTGCCTCAAATAATCTTCAAAAAAGCTTGAATAAGATAAAGCACAAGTGTCCAACATGCTATCCCGTCCCAACAACATAGCTCTCTCAAGGCGATGTCGGTCATCTAGAAAAAATGGGTCATCAGGTTCCATTCCCAAGAGAACGAAGCTCTAGATAAATGAAAATAGATAGTGATCTGGAGGAAAGTGTAGAGGATATTCTCCGCAATGATCATATATGTGAATTCTATTTTCCTTGAAGATCCTTGATATGCCAACAACACCTTCTTTTGGGCCCACCTTCTCAGCCGAACCCTTGACCACCCAAGTCAAACTATGATTCAACGAGCCCAAATTCTCTAGGGTGATCATAGGTAGATCAAGTATTGACAAAGGTCTCCCAGTCCGAGTGACAAAATTTTCTCGCTCCGAGCCTCGAGCTGCCAAGTCCCGTACACGATAGCCCCCATCAAAGCAAGCCATGACAAGAAGTCA
Source organism: Amorphophallus konjac (assembly GCA_022559845.1). Classification (NCBI taxonomy): domain Eukaryota; kingdom Viridiplantae; phylum Streptophyta; class Magnoliopsida; order Alismatales; family Araceae; genus Amorphophallus; species Amorphophallus konjac. The sequence goes on from CM040118.1 coordinate 151,067,040, forward strand.
ACTACAAAAAGCAAAGGACAAAATTCAGACAAGAAATGTCAACAAATAAAAAACTCATTACGTCATTGTTTACTCAAAGTCAGTGACCACCGCGAGAAGGGGAATAAAGCGATAAAGAAAAATAAGGGAGTTTATTTTATCTCAGGGATATTTTCCTTTGTAGCCATATGCCTCTCACGGCAGTACCGTGCACTCGCCTTTTACGAAAAGTCGAGAGGGGTCAACTTGCACGAGAGGTTTCCGAGAGTCAATAAAGGGTAGTAGTGGCCTACGAGAGCTGAGTGGTTACTCATTCGGGATGAATGAGACCAAGGTGGTTGGAGGACGGGGTGACCGGATAGGGTGCGGGTGTGCCAGCCGATTTCTCGACAATCACCTATGGAACCAAATGTTGACTGGAGAAGCGTCACCAGGATGCGGCACGTGGGCACGAAGTATCGGGGGACACGTGGAGAGAAGGGAGGTTCCATAGGTGCGAGTGTGCAGGCGATTGTGGGGATTCATGTACGGGACGTCTTTCCTCACCGATCGCAAGCAGTCGGTGTTTATTTACATCAGATTGAATCCGAACACCTTTGTTATGTGCTGAAGAAGAGCCTGGATATTTCTGAAGCCAAGGATAGGGGACCAGGTACACCCTGCAGCTGTAGGGTAATAGTTGCGCTTGACTGGAGGGGTTGGTAGACTGAGATCCGAGAGACTGGTTGCACCCTAGCCAGTACGGGTAAGAAATTGGGGTCCGAGTACGAGCATACATATTCAACTGGTTTCATGCTTTATAGGTGCCATGTGGGCCTTACAAGCGGGCCAAAAAGGGCAAAAGTACATTTGGTGCAAGCCGCGGGACAATTTTGACATGTGGGTCGGCCCCCGGGTCGTTACAGAATAGAGTGGATTGTCCGCGTGTTTTTACAGGGGCTCTCCACAAGGAGCTAGGGACGTGCCCAAATCACCGAGGGAGGGCTAGACTAGATGGTAGGGGCGGACACTGGCTGGCGCTTGAGAGAGGCCAGATGTGGCTCGAGGTGAGCAGTCGGGTATGGGTCCCGGAAGGCGAGTGTCTTCATGCTGGGGAGTTAGGGCCAGTACCGGGAATGTTACTTCCGGGCCAGGGTCCAGCTAACTCAGGTCAGCGGTCGGGACCGTTGGTGGTCGGCTCGGGGTGAGTGGCGGGCATGCGGTCTCGTGGTGGGAGTAAATCCAGCATTATAGCGTGTGCGTCGTTATCATAACGCGCCATATGTGGGTGGACCCGATGTGCGGGTGTGATCGCCGTTATCATAATGCTTCATACGCGGGGGAATGGACTTGAGTGAGATGGCTAGATGCCATGTGAGGGGAGTACGTGTGACATACCCTCGGCGTGTACGAGCCGATCAACAAGCCACCCAACACGCGCTTAGCTCCTCGCGTTCTTGTTGGAAGCCTTGGGGCTTGAGTCCTTGAGTGTTTGTAGCTGAGTGCCCTGGCATGCATATGCCCCTTGAGCTTCTAAGGGGGTTTTATAGGGGAATATGAAAGGTCATGGGGGGTTTATGCGGGCTGGACTAGAGGGGGTGAGTTGGTTCGCGTAAACCCCCTAAAAAAATAATTAAAACATTTTTTTTATTTTTGAGAGGGGGAGGGGGGTTTACGCGAACTAGCCCGGGGGGGGGGGGGGCTCCCCGTATTTTGTTTTTTTTTTATTTTTGTTTTAGGGGGTGCGGTCCCAGGTTTACCCGGACCAGTCCCGGGGGGGGGGGGGGGGGGGCTTGTCCGTGGGGGGGTTTACGCGGGGAGAAACCCTTTTTTTTCTTTAAAATAGTTTTTTTTTGTTTTGATGTTGGTGGGCCCAGGTTTACGCGGACCAGCCGGGGGCTGGTCTGCGTAAACCCTCCCAGGGGGTTTACGCGGGACAACATGGGGTTTTTTTCCCCGCCTATAAAATCCCCTATTTTGGTCTTCTTGGGCCCACCTTTGACCGAATGTGAGCAGAAGATGACAAATATACGAGGCTTGGACTGATCGGCTGGTTGCGTGTGCGCATAGAATGGGGAGGTTGACCTTGGTGGCCCTGGGACTCCATCTTCGCGAACGCCTTCACGTTGGTACATCGACTAATCTCGAACGGGACTGGGACGGAGATACACTTGCATAGAGATTGGCCGAGCTGGGTGGAGGGGCTTGCCCGGGGGGTTCACCCCCACCTGGGCGCGACCGGGCCTGGGGCAAACTCCCCCCTAGGGCGAGCCGTTGCCGTGGGGGTGGTCCGGGCGACCTTCCGTTGTTCTTCTGAGTTGTCCTTTGAAGGACTCAATGCTTTAGGGTGCTGGGATTGGCCCGTGGGGGCAATTCTTCGATGTTGTTAGTGCCGCTCGCAAAGTGGTTGGGGCAATTCCCGACACACCTCGGGTTGTCGATCGGCTTGAGTAGCTAGCCGGTGGGCTTTAGATTTGGCCACGGGATGAGGACGAGAGCTCGTAGAAGTCGAGAGGAGGCGTCTTGGGCGTGTGGGCCCGGCCTCGGTGGGTTGAGCCATGTTGTATGGAGGGTTGACGGGGCAGCCCCGGGTTGGCCCGGGTGTTGAAATAGGCGGCTCATTACTGCGTGTCTGTAGGTCGGGGGTGGCCCCAACTTACTGGAGGGTTGCCATAAGACACGGCTAGTGTGTTTGAGCCACGGGTTGGCCCCTGGGTTGCTGTAGAATGGCTGGAGCATACGCACCCACAAGGTGCTCAGGGAAATTCTCCATACACGAGTGTGGGCCGTATAGGCGTTGTGAGGGCTCTCGAAGCCCGTGGTTGGCTGGGAAAAGTCTTCCTTGGACTTTTGAAGGCTGAAGGGAGGCGTTTTGTGGATAGACCCCGGCCTCGTTGCTGGGTACCACGTGTCGTGGCTTGTGGTCAGGGCTCCCCCAGGTTGGCCCGGGTGGCTTGGTTGAAGGCGGGTAAACCCGCAAGCTGGGTGATCGGGGGTGGCCCCAATCAATTGTTGATGTCGCCGTGGGTCACGGCTAGCTGGTTAGGACCCTTGGTTGGGCCTGGTGTGATGTAGAAAGGGTTGGGTAAACAATGCCTTAAAGGTGTTCGAGGAAATTCTCGAGCCCTTATTTCTTGTTATTTTTGCTGAAAAAATGTCTAGGTACAACAGTCATTAAGGCTCGAGAGTACACAAAAATCATGGGATGCATGGACTGCCCGCCATCACCTCTGGCTCTAACGGACATCTTGTGTGGGGCATTTGTTGAACATGTTATTTATCTAGAATAAATAGAGACAGAAAAATCACATTCATCGAATGATGATCGAAAAATGGCGAGAAGCCAAAACCGTTGTGAGATAGGGTCAAATACGAGCCCCGAGAAACCCACTAAATGCAAAAAAGGGTTTCTTTTAGCAAACAAACACTTAGAAGAATTTTTCATCACAAGCTACGAGGCGTCTGGGCTTGGTCAAGAAGAAATCCTTCAAACGCGAAGCCTCCCCACATAAATGACACAAGGAACGAAGGCACAAAAGCATAAAGCGTAGATACATCACTTTCTTCTCCCACTTGCAAGCACAAAGACCAAGGAGAAATAAAAAAATGGGGCCCTTTTATAGGTCCGCCCCCTCCCTCCACCCTAAAAGGGCTAGTCGGCCCAAGTAAGCCCTTACGGGGGCTTACCTAGTCTGGGTGAGCTCCTGCAGGAGCTTGACCAGACTGGATAGGCCCTGTGCGGCGTTGACCAGGCCCAATAGGGCCTTTGCGACATGATCGGACTAGGGCCCCATCCGCAAGTGCTTACCCAGTCCGAGTAAGCTCCCAAGGAGTTCATCTAGCCCCAATAAACCCCAAAATGGCTAATCTGGTCCAATTAAGCTTTCTTGGCCTATAAATACCCCCTAGGGGGCCTACACATAAAAGGATGGATTACAAAGTAAATTTGCAGCTCTCGTGAAGTCTTGTGTCTTGTTTTGTGCCTTGAAAATTCTAGGTAAGGGTGTATTTATAAAAATACTCTTGTGATGATAGTTTTGCCCTTGTGCATTTTTGTGATGCAATTTCTTGTATTTTTTGAGAAAAATCATGTAATATTTTGAATTAATTAAAAATTATGAAAATATCTCTAAAATTACAAGAAAATCCCTATAATGTTAAAAATTATAGAATGTCCTATAATTTTCAAAATTGTAGATATGTCCCCACATTTTTACAAAAAGCCCTATAAAGACTACATTTTGTCAAAAAAGTCATGTGTTTTACAGAAAAGTCCCGTAGAGTTCTCTAATTTCCAGAATGTATGTATTTTATAGAAATGCCAGGGTTTACAAAAATACCCTGAACTTTTTGTAAATTTTGTAAACATCCCTTCCACATGTGGATGTCTTGTGTATGTGTCCTTCCCTCATGGAGATCAACCCGTGGACTTCATCCAATAGTCTCACAGTGATCATATTGACGATCCAGTGGCTCCATTGTGATGAAATCCGAAATTAATTCTCCAGCGCCAATCCGAAAGTCTGATGGAGATAAGTTCCAAACCAATCAACTAGAACAAAAAAGTTGATATCAAATTGCAATTGAATCCTAGCTAGTACCAAATGGTAAACAAATCCTAGCAAGTGACAAATTGCAAACAAATCCCCAGTCAATACAAAACTGCAAACATACCCTTACTCCTATCAAATTACAACTAAGCCCCTACACAATGCTAGATACTGAAATAATTCTCAACCAACACCCAAATTCTAACTTAAATTATAAACCTATCTCTCATCCTTGTAGCTTGGTCTACCCTGCCCTAAACCATCTTACACTTGTGCCCCCTACGATGGCATAAGTACCCTCATCCCTTCAAGGGTGTTCGTTGTTGCAATTGCAAATATGCCTTTAATACCGTAACTGATATTATGAATGTTGATGACTTTTTTAGCAGTTTAATAAAGGTGTTCGGACTTTATGCCTCTATAAATGAACACTGATCCTGATCAATGGAGAAAGGTCTACCACATGAACCCAAATCGTCTGATAAGCCTAACTTACGAGATTAACATCACATATGCCATATAAATGGCCAAGCAAATGTGCGTAGATGTCCAATCAATGGACACCAAAAAATTAATTTTCTCAATATTTCAGCAATTTATTAAATTCATTTTCCATGTTAATTCCCTCATGTTAAACAAAGGCTATTACCCCGTAAGAGGCGAGCTCTTGCATGTACATACCCTCACACGACACCGGCAGGCCCTTAGTGAGCCTGACTGTGCACACAAATCGGAGGTCTTATACCTCACCTCAAACTTGCAATGGGGATTTTCATCCCTACCACCTAGGATGTCGCATTCTTGGGCAGAGTAGATACATCGCTTGCTTGACCCTGCTTGCCCTAGGGTTTACGAGCCGGCGTAGGTGCTACACTCTCCGCCCTATCCACGCAAGCATAATCCTAGAATATGAAATTCCAAGGAATGAATAAGGCTTAAGTAGTGTCTTCTAAGTTTTAGATTTCATGTGTATCGTGACATAGGAAAGGACATCATGTCCAGGTAGATCGTGTTTCATAAAATCAATATGGAATATATTAAACAATCATCTTGGCCTATATACGTCATTAATTTAACTTAGTAAACAAATACATAAATAATTTAGCTTATTCACATACATACATGTCTTGCTTGATTCATATTCATACGTGTCTTATCTTAGTCATATACACATACATAACTTGTCTTATTCATATATATCTACACAACTTGTCTTTCACACATGTACATAGCTTAACTTATAACATAAAATAATAGGTTGGAAGAAAATCAGGAATATATATAAGATCATTTAGTAAATTAGAGAGCATAGAACATGAATTGATTGAAATTAAGCTTAAAGATGATGTGCAAGGCTTGTATTAGAGAAATCCTACCTTCTATGAGAAAAAACACTTCCACAACCCTTAGTTTTTACCTTCTTGAATCCTATTCATGGGATGGATTATGAAGGAATATGAAACATAATTCAGGTAATTTGGACACTTACTTAAACAAGGGATTAGAATATAATTTAAGGTTCTAATTGATGCTTACCAAATGTAGGACAATTTTATGTGAATGTTTGGAATCAAGAAACTTTGGATGTTCTTGAAGGAGCTTGGGAAAAATTATGAGAATAAGAAGAATAAAGATATCATGCAAAAGAAGAGAAAGGGAGACATATATGTATATTTATATCTAAAAAGAGGATGTTATGATCTTTTACTCCAATTTCCAATGCTAAAACCTCCAGATAACCCCTCATGAAACTCCCAGAAAGGCCACCTATTAACATATTCTAAATAACCCCCTTACACTGTTGAATGGCAAAATTATATTTTTACTTGCTACCTAATTTCATTTTTATCATTTTTAACCTAGTATATGACATAATTAACAAAAGTTCTTAACATGAGATTTAAAGATAATTAGATTATCTTTTCAATAAATCTAATATTGACTCATTCCGACATTTCTATGTATAATTAACCTTAATAAAGATAATTTCATAATTTATACAACTCCTTAATCTCATCCTGACAATTAAATTCATTTTTTCCAACATAGATGATGTTCCATCTATTTTTTTACTGCAGTGCATCGTCCATCTTTTGCATCATCCAACTTTTGCAACATGGATGATCCTCCATCCACTCTTCTAAACATGGATGATCCACTTTTTCAAACTTGGATGATCCTTCCATCCATCTTTTCAATTTATCATTCATCTCCACTTCTATCTATTCTGTCTAACACTATACTCCATTATTTAGCATTTTTTACTTCTTAAATGGTAGACTCTCAAAACTTGCTTAACATGAAAATTGTAATTAATTGAGTTATCCTTTCAATGGACTTAATTTCATCTCATTTGGACATTTCTACGCATAGTTATGCTATAATTAATGGACTACTCACTTAAGGTTACAAATTCCCTTAATAGGCTAAAACCAACTAAATGGGCCACCCTATTGGGCTCTTATCATGGAAAATCTAATATTCTATTGGGCTTCCTAAATTAGGAATGTTACTGGTTAGTGGTTTTGTCAATTTATTGATTGTCTCTATTTTATAGGATGTTGGAACCCACACTTTGGGAGATGCGTAACATAGCCCAATGGAGGGAGATGCAAAGGGCATTCCAAGGTTTTTTTCAAGTAATACAACAAGTTGCTCAAGGAGGCAATAATGGTGCAAGTGATCTTCATAAGAAGTTTCATGGCGTGAATCCTCCAAAGTTTAATGGGGGTCTTGACCCTAATGAAGTAGAGGACTGGATCAAAGAGATGGAAAGAATCTTCAAGGTGATCTAATGTAGTGATCAAGAGCGTGTCTTACTAGGCACATTTCGATCAGAGAAAGATGCTAGGCAATGGTTGTAATGACTCAAGATCCGGATACCGAGAATAACCCGATACCATTCAAATCTTGACCTGCCACCCATGAGCTGAAGGGCTCGGAAGGGTTAGAAAGGAGTGTGGAGGTACATTGAAATTTAAAATAATGCATGCAACAATATATAATTAATAGTTTAAATAACAAGAAATGAAATTACATATTCAATTAAATAATTAACTACAGAGTCCAGTCTAACAAAAGTACAGTCTACAGGGAAAGAAACGTACTCAATACCGAGTGAACACTCGGCCCGGTGAGCTGGCAACTACGAACCTCCGCGTTGTACCTCCGAACCACAAGGAGGAGCCGCTACACCTGAAAAGACAGGGGTGAGCCTCATCTCATTGGCTCAGTAGGGGTCCCACAGAACCCTACTGCAAAACAACGGCGATAATGAACAACGCTAAAAAGAAGAACAACAACAGTAACCGGATTAACAACAATAACACTAATGGCCGGAGGAACAGCCATACACGAATCTTTAAACACGGTAGCTAGGAAACCACGGCTCTATAAGCTACTCCTAATGGCACAGAAAGCAAACCCCGATCTCCCAGTTGGGAGACCACCGGACTGATGGGAAAACCCTAGCTACGCTGCCAGAAGAAACACCACGACACCTCTATCATGGAGGCCCGTCCTCACAGATGAAGGCCACACCAAGACCACGTGGTATGGGGATCCGTCACGATCTCACAGTCGTGCACCCTATGCAGTCTACGAGTGAAACCTCGGTAACCCTATCGGAAACCCTAGATCTTTACATCGGGAAAGCATGAGGAAGCTACCCGAGAAGCCACGTCTCTTAGACGAGAAACCAAAACTCGAGTCACGAGAGTCAAGTGTCGCGTGACGGGAGTACCTGTCCACCAGAAGCAAGGTCGGATGCGTCCACTGATGACTTAGTCCGCGCCCCAGGTGTCTCCCTACTCACCCCAAGTAGAAACTAAGACACCGAACAAGTAAGCACAAGACAAGGGTCTAGTTGGGTTCATGCTCGTCAGCACGCGTCTGAAGTCCCCGAGCACGTGTGCACGCACTGACTGACTAGGTGTCTAGCTGGTTTTCCTCCCGGCCCGGACTCGAGCCGACATAGTGGGAGGCCCTACGGCAAACCAGCCTAAAAACCGTCACTCACGGGTGTAGCTCTCCACCTACTCCCTTATAGGAAAGCAAACGCGTGCCCAGGCAAGCTACGACTAGTGGGGGGTCACTAAGCATACGACTCTCGAAAGAAACCACTGGAGTACTGACAGGCTACTGATGCGCACCGACTAGTGTCGTTAAGAAAGCCGTGCCATAATTTCAAAATATTCACACTCACTCACTTTCAAGGATGGGAAAAATCAAATATATAGTGGTAAGCGGAGTCGATCCCACGAGGAGGAATAATCTTTATAGAACAAGATGGAAAAACACATTATGCTTTGAAAACTGAATTTTGAGTGAGATTGAAAATAAGAAAAATAAAGTGCAAGAAAACTAATTAAAGAATATGAGAGGATTTAAGAAAAGAATTTGGAAGAGATAGAGAGAGAAAAGACCATAATTTACTCAAATGATGAATTTCATTAAGATGATAGTGGAAAGTCACACTATGAAATAAAAACTACAACGTAGGAATATCAAAGAGAAAAGAGAAGACAATATAGCCAATGAATGAAGAATAACGCCGCCTCCTTGCCAAGCCTTGGATGAAGATCGCCCCGCCTTGGATGCCGACGCCAAGTGAGAGGACCAATTGAAAGAGAATCCGCCAAAGGGATGTGTGGATGAAATATAGGAGAGGGAGATGAAAAGGTGGAGGAAGAAGAATAAAATTAAAACAAAAGCATGTGTGTTATGAAAAGAGATGAAGAGATGGCTACGGTGGGTGATAAAATAGAAAACACAATGAAAATAATGAAGTTGAAAACAAAGAGAGATTGGAGGAGAAATAACTTAAAAATCGGTGAGAATTAGGAAAAATGGACAACAACAAAGTTGTAGAGGATGAGAAGAGGAAGAAGATTGGTGAAGAACTCAAGCAAATAACAAGAGGAAGATGGAGAAAAACATGAAAAACTAGAGAGTAGCCGCGCGGATGAACAGTAAATCTTAAAAAATTGAACTTTATAAAACTGGTTGTAACTTGAAAACGGTGAAGATTTAGAAGAAGTGGTAGAAGAAGAAGTTGAAGAACTTTAAAAAACGCACAACTTTTGTGAAGAACACAGAGAGAGATGAGGATCAGAAGGGGGAGAAAAATAAGAAAGAATAGAGTTTGTAAAAATCGGATGAACAGTAAAAATGCAGAGATAGATGTTTGAAAAACTGAGAATAGATTAAAAACGGTGGAGAATTAGAAGAAGATGAAGAAGAAGAATTTGTAGGAGACTTAAAAATGAAAAACTTTGAAGAAGAACTTAACTACAAAAGATGAAAGGAAAAGCTTCAAAATCAATCCCTACGGCGGACCTCCAACTAGCTATCTCTCCATGGCCGAACACAGCATCCTATTTATAGGGTTTAGAACCCTTCCACGATCGTGGGTTCCCAATTTCATCCAAAAATCAGTTTCCAACAATGCAACCTGATCCATTTAGACTTCTTTCCATCCTTGGAGTCCTCCTTTCCTTGAATATGGATAAGCTTGAAAATTGGTAGGAGACTTCGATCGGGAAACTGCAGTTGCCGTTTCTGGTTCAACTTTGAATAGCGACCTAGACTGGGGCGTCATTTCTTGAAGTAGCGCCTCTTCATTCGGGCATTGTTTCCTTATTTCCTTATTTGCTATTTTTCTCATTTTTTGTAAAATAAGAATTGACGACTGTTCATATGGGCGTTCTTTCAATAATTAGCGACTGCATCTTGGGCGCTAATTAATTATCTTTCTTTCTTCAAATTAATTGACGCCTGGTCTTGTGTCGCTTCTTACTGAATATGCGCCCTTGAAGGTGTCATTCAAACTTTTCCATTTTCTTTTTATTTTCTGATCAAATGAATTGACGCCCGTGACACCGTCGCTGTTTACTTAAGACGCGCCCGCGTAAAAGGGTGTTCATTAAATAACGCCCTGAGCTTAGTCACTATTCCCTGAAAATGCAAAAATTCATAATATCAATGTAATTCATCCAAAAAATGATTTCTAAATAATTGTGCAAATTCATGAATAATTCTCACATAGTCATTTTAACTCCAAAATATGATAAAATGCATGAAGACTCAAATAATATGTGAGAATGTAATTAATACTCATGTTGCACAAATATACTCAAATAATGCTCAAAGATGATGGATGCGATGTAAATCGTGATGTAAAATATAGCACTTATCACACCCCCCAACTTACTCATTGCTAGTCCCTTAGCAATGCAATTAAATTAAAATTTAGGACCAACAAGAGTTCACAAAGATCTTACTCTTATATCCAGCTCTCCCTTCATAGAATCAACCAAAGATTAGGAGTCCAGAATCATCAATGCTTATACTAGCCTTAGATTGGAAATTAAAGCACATGACTTAAGAATACAAATCAAAGTTCAATAGCACTTGTGCATGTGTAATTCCAAATCCACAGTTAAGATAATCACATCCCCTATTTGTTATTCTAAGTAAGTACCTTTCAACCCTGCACCTCTTAGATAAGAGCTTTTAAGCGTACTAGCTTTTGTCTGCCTTTTTCTTTTGTCTCTTTGGAACTTTTTTTTTCATTTGCACAACCATAATGCTGCACTACCCTTCACCTTTTTGCGTGAATCTCAACACGTCTTAGGTGAAGCAGGCCTGGTTATTAAGATCAGGGGCATTTTTCATGGCGTGATCTTTCTATTTCATCATTTCTCTCTTTTTCAACAATATGCCTTTACTTTTTCTTTTCTTTTTTCTATAAAACTTGGCAGAAAGCTTTTTCTTGAAATAGATCTCATTCTCAAGAAATGCAGAGTATCAGATATAGTTTCCAAAATAACAGAGGGCTTGTCTTATTTTGCTTCATTATAGTGCATAGTGAATATATTTTTTTTAATAGTGCGCATGAACTTTAAAAAGATTTATATATCAGTTTTCCATGGCTAGATCGCACTTAATTTTCCTTCAACCTTTTCCTAGTCTTTTCTAATCCAGAATTACTTTTAATTCAAGCATGAATTAATAAAACTCTGTCGAGGATTTCATCTTTTCACTTTCATACAAATGATATGCAAGAATTCATGCCAAATCCCTACCAGATTGTACTATATGCAATGAAACTTTTCTGCCCCTCTCCCCCCAACTTGAATGACATTGTCCTCAATGGTATGTAAAGTTGAAATGAAAGAATAATGTAACAGTAAAGTTTGATGAGTAGGAAAGACACAACCTGGTGTGCGGGGCAGAACCTCCTTTGGCGACAACTTCCTCTCGTTGGCTTGAATCTAATAACGAAAACACACTGAAACAAAAGCATCAAATAACAAAAACCTTGGGTTGCCTCCCAGAAGCACTAAATTTTCCGTCTTCAGCCAGACGCATGAAGGCTCACAAATAATTACTCCAAATCACATAAAGCAGTTGATTCTTTTGCAGTTAACTGTTCATTCTCCAAGGTTTTAACCTTTGGCCATTGACAGTAAAAATGTGACCATTTTGTGGATTTAAAAGTTTAACAGCTCCATGGTCGAATACTTTAACAACAACAAATGGCCCATCTCATCTGGATTTCAATTTACCAGGGAACAAACGCAGCCTTGATTAAAAAGCCAAACCTTTTGATTTTCTTGAAAACTCTTTCTGTGAATGTGCTTATCATGAAATGCTTTGGTTTTAGCTTTGTAAATCTTCGCATTTTCATAGGCTTCGTTCCTTAGTTCCTCCAGTTCATTCAATTGAAAGGCTCTTTGGGACCCAGCTTGAGTTAAATCAAAATTAACATGTTTTATGGCCCAATATGCTCGGTGCTCTAATTCTACTGGCAAGTGGTAGGCTTTTCCAAAAATGAGATGGTAAGGGGACATGCCAATGAGAGTTTTGTATGTAGTTCTATAGGCCCATAATGCATCATCTAGTCTCTCTGACCAGTCTTTTCTATCCGGCCTAACAGTTTTATGCAAAATATTTTTGATCTCCCTATTAGAAACTTCAACCTGACCACTAGTTTGGGGATGATAAGGGGTAGCAAGCTTGTGAGTGATACCATACTTGCGAAGCAAAGCTCGGAATTGAAAATGAGTGAAATGAGAACCCCCCATCACTAATTATAGCCCTAGGACAACCAAACCTAGAAAAGATATTCTTCTTCACAAATTTCATAACCACCTTATGGTCATTTGTCCTAGTAGCAATGGCTTCAATCCATTTGGAAACATAATCGACTGCCACCAAGATATATTCATTACTAAATGAAGATGGAAACGGTCACATAAAATCTATTCCCCAAACATCAAAAATTTCAACCACCAGAATGGGATTTAGCGGCATCATATCTTTCTTTGAATTATTGCCCACGGCTTGACATCTCAAACAAGATTTAGAAAATTCATAAGCATCCTTAAATAACGTGGGCCAATAAAATCCACTTTGTAGCACTTTTATCATTGTCTTCTTTCCAGAGAAGTGTCCCCCACAAGCTAAATTATGACAAAAATTCAATACTGATTGCTGTTCTTCCTCAGGGACACATCTTCTAATGATCTGATCGGGACCCATATGAAATAGCTCAGGGTCCTCCCAGAAATAGTGTTTTACCTTAGAAAAGAAGTGATCCTTCTCCTGCCTAGTCCACCCTCCCGGGATCTGACCTACCGCCAGGTAGTTAACAATATTAGCATACCAAGGAGTTGAAGAATGAGAGAGGGAAAGAATCTGCTCATCGGGAAAAGAATCAAACATTGGAGCACCTTTTGGTAACACTATCCTGGATAAATGATCAGCAACCACATTGGTGAACCCCTTCTTATCTCTTATTTCTAAATCAAATTCTTGCAACAATAAAATCCATCTAATGAGACGGGGCTTAGCATCCTTCTTGGAAAGTAAATATTTTAAGGCAGAATGATCGGAGTAAACAATAACCTTAGCCCCTAAAAGATATGATCAAAATTTTTCTAGGGCAAAAATAACAGCTAGCAGTTCCTTTTCTGTGGTGGTGTAATTCATCTGAGCATCAGTAAGGGTGCGACTTGCATAATAAATAACCACGGGCTTTTTATTCACTCTTTGGCCTAAGACAGCTCCTACAGCATAATCAGAGGCATCACACATGATCTCAAAAGGAAGCGACCAATCTGAAGATTGAAGAATCGGAGCTTGAGTAAGGGCCGCTTTCAAAGAATTAAAGGCCTTGAGACAAGAATCATCGAAATGGAATGGAGTATCTTTAGCAAGCAACTGTGTGAGGGGACGAGCAATGGTAGAGAAGTTGTGAATGAATCTTCTGTAAAATCCAGCGTGGCCAAGAAAGGATCTGATTTGCTTGACAGATGTAGGGGGAGGAAGATTGAAAATCAAATCTACTTTGGCTTTATCGACTTCTATTCCCCTTTCCGAAATCACATGGCCTAAAACTATGCCTTCCCTCACCATAAAGTGGCTCTTCTCCCAACTTAACACCAAATTAGATTCAATGCACCTTTTCAAAACCTGAGTCAAATTTTCCAAGCACCCCTCAAATGAATCACCAAACACTGAAAAATCATCCATGAAAACTTCCAAAGTCTCCCCCACCATGTCAGAAAATATAGACATCATACATCTTTGAAAAGTAGCAGGGGCATTGCAAAGTCCAAACGGCATCCTTCTGAAAGCAAATGTGCCAAAGGGGCACGTAAAGGTGCTCTTTTCTTGATCTTCCGGATAGATAACAACTTGATTGTATCCAGAATAGCCATCCAAAGAGCAAAAATATGTTTGTCCAGCCAGCCTTTCCAAAATTTGATCAACAAATGGGAGCGGGAAATGATCCTTCTTTGTAACTGCATTTAATTTTCTATAATCAATACAAACCCTCCATCCCGTCTGTAATCACATGGGCACTTTTTCTCCTTTCTCGTTTACAACCACAGTCAGCCCCGACTTCTTAGGAACAACTTGTGTCGGGCTGACCCATTTACTATCAGAAATGGGATAAGTTATCCCAGCGTCTAACCACTTAACAACTTCCTTCTTTACAACTTCCTTCATATTTGGATTCAGCCGACGTTGCATCTCTCTACTCGGCTTGGCATTGTCCTCCAAATAGATATAATGCATACAAACATCTGAACTTATACCCTTCAAATCTGTCATAGACCATCCTATCGCCCCCCTATGCTCCTTAAGAACTTCTAAAAGTTGAAATTCCTGAGTAGAGGTAAGATTAGAAGCAATGATAACATGCAAGGTATGATCTGGGCCTAGATAAGCAAATTTCAATGAATCCGGCAGAGGCTTAAGTTCCAAAACGGGCAGTTGATCAAGAGATGGAAGAACTGGTTCAGATCTTAATGGAGGAAGAAGCTCCACACTAGAATAAGAAAGAGGTGAATCCTGAAGCAAACTACCCTCTTCAATCACATTCTCATTCATATCTGCATTTTCTTCAATTATTTCCTCAAAAATATCAATGCCATTATATTCTCCCTCATGATCCGGGTATTGTGAAGCTTTAAAAACATTCAATGCGACCTTCTCTCCTCCAAAGGTAATATCCATCATCCCAGAGGCACAATTAATATTGGCCTTTGCCGTAGCCAAAAACGGTCGTCCCAAAATGATTGGTGTATGCTTTAACTCCTGGGATGAGGCCATATCTAAGATTAAAAAGTCCACTGGGAAATAGCATTCATGAATTTTCACTATCACATCCTCCAACAAACCCTTTGGTGTCTTAACAGACCGATCCGCCAGTTGAAGGATAATAGAAGTGGGCTTCAATTCCCCTAAATCAAATTGCTCATAAATGCAGGTGGGTAACAAATTAACACTAGTTCCAAGATCTAGCAAAGCTTTATCAAATGTCACCCCACCTATATCACATGAAATTAATGGAGCACTAGGGTCCTTCAACTTCTTTGGTAAAGAATTCATTAAAACAACACTAACGTCTTCAGATAGACGGATCTTCTGTGTTGCCGCCTTCGGCTCCCTTCTTGGTGTACAAAGCTCTTTTAAAAACTTGGCATACGCCGGCACATGTTTAATAGCATCCAAGAGTGGAATATTAATATTGACTTGTTTAAACAATTCCAACATCTCTTCTTGTTGGACTGGCTTCTTTTGAGCTTTTGGATTTAATGCATCCGGAAAATGGACCTTAGGAACATATCCTTGAAAACCTTCATCAACCTTGACCTTTCCTTTGTCCATTATCTTCTCCCCCCCATCCGGCTTCTTTTTCTCTTGAACAATTATTAGCTCTTCTTTCTCATTATCACTCTCCTCTTCTTGGGCATCTTGGCCTGAACTACCACCCACATCCTTAGCCTGATATGGATAATTGAGAACCTTACCACTCCTAAGGGTAGAGATAGCTTTGGCATTCTCGAATTGAGGAACGACAGGAGGGGGAGGCTGAGGTTGATTGGGCTGATTGGGAGGAGGAAGAATGGGAGCTCTTTGCTGGAAACCCAGAGGTTGTTGATTGCGGGGATTAGCTATGGGTTGACTAGGTAACTGCCCAACATCTCTCCTCATATTACTAGCCGCCAGCTGACCTATTTGACCTTCTAACTTAGCAATTGATTGTTGCTGAGAAAGAATAAGTTGCTAAAGTTGGTCAAATTTATCCTCAAAATGAGGCTGAGGGGGTTAAGGAGGCGGTTGATAAGGAGCTTGAAATGGGGCTTGAGGTTGATAACGATGTGATGGAAATTGATTATATTGGCCCTGGAATGATGGAGCTTGTTGATATGGGGCCTGAGCATGATGGAACGATGGTTGCTAAAATGGAAGTTGTTGTTGTTGATTATGTTGAAAAGGGGTTTGAAGATGTTGGTGAGACTGATTCGGAACTTGAAAAGATTGTTTAGGAATTGAGGGATTGACTTGAGTAGATGGTCCTTGTTGTGATTTCCAAGAAAAATTTAGGTGATTTCTCCAGCCCAGGTTGTAAGTATTGGAATATGGATTATAATTAGGCTTGGAGACTCCTTGGGTAGCAAAGACTTGTTCTTGAATGAACGGGGGAAGTTGGGCCGCTGTAGGGCAATCAATGACAGCATGATTTGGGCTAGAACATAAAGCACAAAGTTCTTGAAGGTTGGAATCTGAGAAAGGTTGATTTTGTTGGATAGAAGGAAAAGAAGGTTCTTATTTATTCATGGATAATAATTGATCTAGCTTTTGTGCTACCAAATCTACCTTCTCCATCCTTTGCGCCAACAAGTCCACTTTATTCAACTTTTGAGCAAGCGCATTAATATCCATCCTATTCTCCAACTCTTCTTGACTTTGGACTTCATATAGCCCACCCTTCTTGGAAGATCCAATCATTCTTTCATAGGAAGAAAGTGAAGCATGATTAATAGAGTTTTCACTCAACATCTCAAACAAATCATAGGCTTCATCCTCACTTTTACTCATGAAAGCCCCCCCACATGAGGCATCTACCATTTGTCTATAGTTTTCCGTTAATCCCTCATAAAATGCTTCCATAATTTACCATCTAGATAGGCCATGATGGGGACATTTTCTCAATAAATCTTTCAACCTGTCCCAGGCCTCATGAATTTGTTCCCCAGAATTTTGTGTAAATCCAGTGATGGCCCTTCTCATGGTATTAGTCCTACCAATGGGGTAGAATTTCTTCAAGAACTCTTTTTGCATCTCTCCCCATGTGTCAATTTTTCTACCCAAGGCTCCCAACCAATATTTTGCTTTGTCCTTAAGGGAGAATGGGAAGAGAGTAAGCTTAAGGGCATCATCTGAGAAGTTTTAAATTTTGACAGTTGAACATATCTGGAGAAACTCATCGAGATGTTTATATGGATCTTCATTGGTATTGCCATAGAAGGATGGCAACATTTAGATGGTACTTGATTTGATTTCATAATGAACCGCCTGATTCTGAGGTGCTTGAATATAGAAGGACGGTTGATATTGGTTAGGTATGAAGTAGTCCTTCATTTGCTTAGGGACTTGTTGCACTTGTTGGTTTTGATTTTGATTCTCCATGAGGTTAGGTTGGGGTTAGGACTTAGAATGCACTAACCTTTCAACTTCACTAATGGGTCCTATCAAATGAGGGTGGAGGGATCTCCTACCTTGCATGCAATGCAAAGGGCCCAAAAGGTAATGATGACTTTTTTTCAAAATACAATGAATCCCTATATGAATGGGTTATGGGTTAACTAAACTATGCAAATGCAAGGATTAACTATATGAATGCAAGAATGCTGATTTTTTTTAATTTTTATGGAAAACCTTCTAAGGGCACTCTAACTCCAAGGTGCTTCGTGGTACAACCTGTCCGGCGTCCGTGAGGGAATCCACGGGTGCGGGGACTTATGGAGGTCTTAGAAATGAAATTTTAAGTTCAAAGAGACGGAATACTCAATGGAGTGTCCTTCCAAATCTAAGAAGGGTGTAAAAATCCTAATGCCCTTAAGAAGGGGAAAGAGATGAGAAGAATTTTTTTTTTCTTTTTCAAATAATGCTATGAATGAACAAATAGATCAACTAAATACACACATGCATGAAAGTAATACAACTAAGATGGAGATATGCTAGCATGATGAATTTTTTTCTTTTTCTGATTTTTATTTTATTTTCAGAGAATTTTTTAGATTTTTTTTAATTTTCAAATAGAGATATGAATGAAAGAGACTATAAACTAAAAATACCACACAATATGCAAAACTACTGCAGAATAAAATCTAAAAGCATATTTTTGGTGTTTTCTGGAATTCTGAATTTTTTAAAATTTTTCTGATTTTTTTGGAATTTTTCAGAAATTAGCAAAACAGGAACTTTACCTACGTTTCTGACCTTTCAGCGACGCTTGATTTTCCTGGATTTCTCTGTATTTCTACTTTCTGTGACAGATCTGAGATTTAGCGACGCTTCCTGTGACAGATTTTATTTTTTAGAATTTCAGGTCCGAATTTCTTTGGATTTTCTGATTTTCTGATTTTTTTTCGCCCGTAAAATAAAAATGAAAAAAATTAAGAAAACTATATACAACTAAAACACAAGGAATTTCCTAACATAAAAATTAATTTCCTCCCCGGCAACGGCGTCAAAAATTGATGCGCACCGACTAGTGTCGTTAAGAAAGCCGTGCCACAATTTCAAAATATTCACTCACTCACTTTCAAGGATTGGAAAAATCAAATATATGGTGGTAAGCGGAGTCGATCCCACGAGGAGGAATAATCTTTATAGAACAAGTTGGAAAAACACCTTATGCTTTGAAAACTAAATTTTGAGTGAGATTGAAAATAAGAAAAATAAAGTGCAAGAAAACTAATTAAAGAATATGAGAGGGTTTAAGAAAAGAATTTGGAAGAGATAGAGAGAGAAAAGACCATAATTTACTCAAATGATGAATTTCATTAAGATGATAGTGGAAAGTCACACTATAAAATAAAAATTACAACGTAGGAATATCAAAGAGAAAAGAGAAGACAATATAGCCAATGAATGAAGAATAACGCCGCCTCCTTGCCAAGCCTTGGATGAAGATCGCCCCGCCTTGGATGCCGACGCCGTGAGAGGACCAATTGAAAGAGAATCCGCCAAAGGGATGTGTGGATGAAATATATGAGAGGGAGATGAAAAGGTGGAGGAAGAAGAATAAAATTAAAACAAAAGTATGTGTGTTGTGAAAAGAGACGAAGAGATGGCTACGGTGGGTGATAAAATAGAAAACACAATGAAAATAATGAAGTTGAAAATAGAGAGAGATTGGAGGAGAAATAACTTAAAAACTGGTGAGAATTAGGAAAAATAGACAACAGTAAAGTTGTAGAGGATGAGAAGAGGAAGAAGAATGGTGAAGAACTCAGAAGCAAATAACGAGAGGAAGATGGAGAAAAACATGAAAAATCAAAAAGTAGCCACGCGGATGAACAGTAAATCTAAAAAAATTTGAACTTTGTAAAATTGATTGTAACTTGAAAACGGTGAAGATTTAGAAGAAGTGGTAGAAGAAGAAGTTGAAGAACTTTCAAAAACGCATAACTTTTATGAAGAACATAGAGAGAGATGAGGATCAGAAGGGGGAGAAAAATAAGAAAGAACAGAGTTTGTAAAAATCGGATGAACAGTAAAAATGCATAGATAGATGTTTGAAAAATTGAGAATAGATTAAAAACGGTGGAGAATTAGAAGAAGATGAATAAGAAGAATTTGTAGGAGACTTAAAAACAAAAAAATTTGAAGAAGAAGTTAACTACAAAAGATGAAAGGAAAAGCTTCAAAATCAATCCCTACGGTGGACCTCCAACTAACTATCTCTCCATGGCCGAACACATCATCCTATTTATAGGGTTTAGAACCCTTCCACGATCGTGGGTTCCCAATTTCATCCAAAAACCAGTTTCCAACAATGCAACTTGATCCATTTAGACTTCTTTCCATCCTTGGAGTCCTCCTTTCCTTGAATATGGCTTGGATAAGCTTGAAAATTGGTAGGAGACTTCGATCGGGAAACTGTAGTTGCCGTTTCTGGTTCAACTTTGAATAACGACCTAGACTGGACATCATTTCTTGAAGTAGCGCCTCTTCATTCGGGCGTTGTTTCCTTATTTCCTTATTTGCTATTTTCCTCATTTTTTGTAAAATAAGAATTGACGACTGTTCATATGGGCGTTCTTTCAATAATTAGCGATTGCATCTTGGGTGCTAATTACTTATCTTTCTTTCTTCAAATCAATTGACGCCTGGTCTTGTGTCGCTTCTTACTGAATACACGCCCTTGAAGCTGTCGCTCAAACTTTTCCATTTTCTTTTTATTTTCTGATCAAATGAATTGACGCCCGTGACACCGTCGCTGTTTACTTAAGACGCGCCCGCGTAAAAGGGCGTTCATTAAATAGCGCCCTGAGCTTAGTTGCTATTCCCTGAAAATGCAAAAATTCATAATATCAATGTAATTCATCCAAAAAATAATTTATAAATAATTGTGCAAATTCATGAATAATTCTCACATAGTCATTTTAACTCCAAAACATGATAAAATGCACGAAGACTCAAATAATATGTGAGAATGTAATTAATGCTCATGTTGCACAAATATACTCAAATAATGCTCAAAAATGATGGATGTAATGTAAATTATGATGTAAAATATAGCACTTATCAGCTACTCACAAGCGCGTCACAAGTATCACGAAGTACCAAGTAGCTCGGCGCCACCAGACTCGGGATAGTCCACTAAATCTACCAATCCAACGGTCCTTGAGTCACATGACTCAGGTCAAGACCGTTGTCCCACACGGCATCATGCTGTTAATCTGTCCTACTCCTAGGGTCAAAAATCACGATTTATGGAATTCTTAAGACGACTCACAGCCGCCAAGTTCATTCCCTTTTCAAGGGAAACTCAAGAAAACCCCCAGCCCTAGGCTGGGTCACAAAATTTACAGTTCATAGGCCATACGCATGGCCCACACAGAAACCACCTTCCGAAGAAGCTAACAACGTACGGGAGGAACCCTCCGCCCTTACACCGGTACACGGTGACTCGATCAAGCGTAACAAGAAAGCCCAGAACACAAGGGGTCACCCAGACCCTCAAAACATATGGGCACACTAATCGAGATAACATGGTACCTCCGTACACCCAAAAACATGGTCACAATCCCCACGGGGTGTTCAGGATGTCCACGGGGCCATAGGTCGACCAAAGGGTCGCAACCGGGTCGACCGAAGGCCAAAATGGGCCAAGGGTCTGCAATTCGGTCGACCAAACCCCTGAGGTCGGTCGACCAATAGGGGTAGGTCGACCTAACCCATAGGGTGGGTCGACCTACCCGCATGCAACAGAACCCAACGCCGGTCGGTCGACCGGACCAGGCCAGTGCCTGGGTTCGCCCCTTCGTGAGAAGCCGTTCGGTCGACCAAAAATGCCAGCGTCCGAACCCACCCTAGGGGTTGGATTCCCATGCCCACTCGATCCCAATCGAGGGGGAAAACAACGGGGACCATTCCCCGGGTCCCAAACCACGAAATGCAAGTAAATAAATGGCAAAATGACGTTCGATCTGACGAAAACCACCATACGCCCTAAACATGGAAAACCATCCCGACATGAATGAAAACCCACACTCGACTCGCCTCGGCCTACCAAATCATGGTAAAATGAACTACGCGGGCTAGGGAACCATCCCCCTACCTCCACCGAAGATTACCCATGTCGAGGATGCCGTTGCCATGCAAAATCGCCTCACGAAACCCCACTGGCGCCTCGAACTCGCGAATGAGCTCCTTGCCGCGCCTCCTCCCACGCTCCATCTCGGCCGCTCTCCGCCCACGCGCCACCTCCGTCTCGACCGCCTCCTCCTCCGTTGGCCCCCCGGAGAAGAGGGGGAGAGAAAGAGAGAAACGTGAGGGGAGGGAGAGAAATGAGAGATGGGGAGAGAGAGAGGGGTGAGGGTTTAATTTATAGGAAAATAATTTGGTGTTTTAAAAATTCATAAAATATAAAAATAGGGAAAAATCATTCCCACGATTCTCAAAAAATGCACAATGCGCCTACAACACCCCGGAGCCCAAAAACACATCGGTTCACCCTACAGAAGGGTTCGCTGGCTCAACAGCCAAAAATCTAATTAAATCATAAAACACGATCTGGGACTCCCAAAAGCGCTCTAAAACTCACGGATTCTGATCCAAAAAATCCTGGGTATTACAGTCCTCCCCTCCTGACAGAAATTTCATCCTCGAAATTTGAGGCAACCACCATCTCAAGGGAAGAACAACTTACCCAGTTGGCAACGCTCCTAGAGCTGCAGGTAAAACCTCAATTCTCGTGAAACCACCTCCCTTGAGGGATACAACCAGACTATGATCCCGAACAAAAACACCTCGCTCCAGATCACCATACACATCGATTCTTAGAGCGAGCATAGCACACGCAAGGGTACAAGTCTGGCCCTACCTCAGGCACAACGAAGATCTATTCATGTCATCGCTGCCACTATCTCGCTCACTGAGGATACGCAATCCTCATCACGAGAAACCTGCCACCGATCAAATTCCATGGTCGGCAGACCAATCAAACATCAATTTCTCTACCTACTGACTGATCTCACGCCCTACACAAGGGACAACCATCACTGAGCCTCAACCAGCTCACACAGTCATCTCAACTGACTGCCACAATCCGTCGGCTCTGCACCATGGACCATCTCATACCTGGCAAGCCGAACGCCAATAACAGCACTGGACCAGCTCTGGTCTGAACACAAACCTTCAATAGATCCCAGATCCAATCCAGGAAAAGGAATATCTCATAACCGGCCACCCAAGGCCTCACTTGCACACGGCTCTCGCCATTCCAGACTCACTACAACCGGCATCTTCTGTCTATGAAAATCCATTCGCCGGTCACCAATTACTCATCAACGGGAAACCTTCACTTGCTCAACTCCCGCTTTCTTGCTCCTTCACCAAGCCTGATAAATACATTCCAAATCTTGACAGGCCATCTGTTGACTCTTACACTAACCATCACTACATCTCGAGCCGATCCTCACTCGGAAATCACATCCGATCCTGATCCTCGTGCCAACTCTACCCTCTCAGGGGAGCACAGCGAAACCAAATGGCAAGATTCCACAATCCTCGGTCCACAACAGCACTAGACTCAGGCTTACAGAGAAATCCTCCCATGCTGGTCACAAGACCAAGGCTCTTATCTGACAACATCCCTCCAAGGTGTTGTGTCCCTGAAGTCATTTGAGTCATTCTATGGTCACTTGGGTCATTCGACATCATTCTATGGTCATATGCATTCTGTGGTATTCTTGGTTTTGATAATGGCTAAACACTATTAGTCATTGTTGTTTTTCACTCTTATATGACTGACATATGTGCTGTTGTGTTCATGACAGATATGCAAATGAATGGACAAGTGAAAGCTCAATGTTGCGCCCTCGCACGCGGATCGACCTGCGTGATCAGGTCGCGGGGGTCAAGGGGGCAGCGCCCCTTGCGGGGGTTTCCGGGGGCGGAGCCCCCGGAACAAAAATTTGATTGAAGACTCAATAATAAAATCTTCAAGACTGTCAAGGGCGATGCCACAAACATGCACGGGCTGCTAAAGGACTTAAGCGGCGGAGCTAAGATAGATAACGGACCAACCCGGGAAAATCCAGGTTCTGCCCAACTGGCGGTCGACCGCCCCAGCTAGGGAATGCCAGACCGAAGATGTTTCAGTAGCGGTCGACCGCCAGCCAGTGGCGGTCGACCGGAAATCCCAGGGGCCATTCATCTACAGCATTTCACAGTAGCGGTCGACCGCCAGGAGCTGCAGGTCGACCGCCAGCCCCGAGCCTTCAATGTTGACTTTGTTTCCAACTTCGAAAAGGGCCATTCAACATGGATTTCTTTAATCCAAAAGTCACCTAATCACCCACAAATTGTGGATCTGGTCTGAGGCTTGTCTATAGACCATTCAAGGTCTATAAAACTCTCACTTGAGGGATTAGAAAGAAAAAGGCTTTAAGGCTTCAAGAGAGATTAAGAGAGGCCATTTTCGAGACACTGTAGCACCTCCGTGAACAGTGTTTCGGGAAGAGTTCTTCATCCATCCAAGGTGTTTCAAGGTGAGATCTGAAGCAAGCAACCTCCACCAAAGCTAGAAGCACTCAAGGATAAGAAGGGTGATCAAAGGAAGCCACAAGGAGGGTGTTTCAAGAAGGAAATCAAACTACTCCGGGAAGAAGTTCTTCATCAAATCTTCAAGTGATTGAAGCTACTTCAAGAGGAAATCAACTCCAAGCCAAGTAAAGAAAAAGCTGCAATCATCTTCCTCTTCCTCATCTCAAGGTGATCCATAGAAGCTGCAAGGGTGTGTTCAAGGGAAAGGAGTTCGAAGTACTGTAGCTGTGAACAGTACTCCGGGAAGAAGTTCTTCATCATATCTCCAAGTGATTCAAGCTACTTCAAGAGGAGATCAACTCCAAGCCAAGTGAATCATCAGATTCAAGCTCCAACAAACTCAGACAAGATCTTTTCTCTTTGAACATATTTTATATCTTGTTTGAGTGTTTTCATATCTTGTTCTTTTCCATTTCATTCAAACATTTGGAACTGAAGATCGTCCCTACCGGTGGTTCGTAGGAAGGCAATCGGAAGCTGTCCGATCTGCGGTGTTGATGTCCCTACCGACGGTTAGTAGGAAGGCAATCGGTGGTCTTTCCGATTTACGGTTCAGTGCGTGGCACTAGTGGAGCCTCACCGGATTTGGTGAGGGGTGGACGTAGGACTGGAGATTCAGTCTGAACCACATTAAAATCTCGTGTGTTGTGATTTGCTTGTGTGATTACTTTGTGTTAGATGCATGCTTAGGTTCAATATCTATATTGCATAATCATCTTGTTAAGCAAATCACTGTGTTCTTCGTTTAGCTAGTTATATTCCGCTGCTATTATCATTACCTAGCTATATAGAGGGTTGCATTACGAAAAGAGGGGCAGATCTATTCACCCCTCCCCTCTAGATCCGCTGTCCACTACACAAAAAGTGGTATCAGAGCCTAATCTCTCATTATGGGGTCCAACGACCTTGAGGGAAATGGTGGATCAGCATCTAAGGGTTATTTACCTGAAGGACACTCTGTGAACAGACCTCCTTATTTCACTAGATCTAACTATCCTTATTGGAAACATCGCATGCAGGTGTTCATTCGCGCCCAAGACTACGAACTTTGGCGTGTGATCAGAAAAGGTCCGTATGAGCTTACGGATAATGAGGACTTGTGGACCAAAGAACAAATACGGCAATCCACCGTCAACTGGAGTGCTAAACATATCATGCAATGCTCACTCCATCCAGTTGAATTCTCAAAAGTAGCCACCTGCGCAACTGCGAAATTGATGTGGGATAAGCTAGAGGTAATCTACGAAGGAACCTCTCAGGTACGAGAAATAAAAGCCAATATTTTAGTTTCTGAATATGAAATGTTCCGCATGAAGCCTGATGAATCAATTCAAGATATGTATGCTCGCTTAACTGTGGTTACTAATAGTTTAACTGATTTGGGAAAGAAATATACAGAGCAAGAACTTGTAAGAAAAATTCTCAGATCATTAACTCCAGCATGGCACACGAAGGCAACCGTTGTTGAAGAATCGAGAGATCTCGCAACCACAAAGGTAGATGAACTCATTGGGTCATTAATGACCTATGAGATCAACCTCAAGAACAAAGAGGCTGAGGCACCTAAGAAGAAGTCCCTAGCTCTTAAAGCTGGACCCAGCCGTCAAGATACTTCTGATGAAGGTGATGATTCGGGAAGTGAGCGAGATGAGGATGATGTAGCCATGCTCACACGTAAGTTCAAGAAATTCTTGAGAAAGGAAGGTAAGAGCTTCATGAGAGGAAGGTCAAAGGTAAGAAATGGTTTCAGATCTAATTCTGAAAATTCTAAGAAATCTGATAAAATCATTTGCTATTCTTGCAACAAACCAGGACATTTCAAGAATGATTGTCCCGACAGATTCAGAAAATCTGACAAATGAAAGGGCAAGAAGAAGAACAAGGCCATGGTGTCCACATGGAGCGACGAAGAGGAAAGTGATGACGGAACTAGCTCCTCGGACAAAGAAAAAGAAGATTTCTGTCTTTTGGCCAAAGGTGATGAAGAAACTGAGGTAAATTCTCCATTTGAAGATTATACAACTGATGATTGGGAGGATGCATATATACAACTCATGGAAAAATATGAAATATACAAAAAGGAAAATAAATCATTGAAAAAGAAAATTAATTCTTTTGTGCATGATCATGACAAGGATGATAAGAATGTTCTACTTGAAACTGAAATTGAAGATCTTAAGAAAATGATTGAGGATTTGGAAGAAGGAAGAAAAGAAATGGCTGACTTGGAAACTGAAAATGAAAACTTGAGAAATGAGATTGACATCATGAAACTCAAAATGCAAACCTATGAAAAGGATAGTAAATTGAGCAATGAAAAGTATGAAGCTGTCAAACAAGTCAACATTCAACTTCTTCAAAATATTGAAAACATACAAAAAGAGTTGAAGGATAAACAACAATCTTTAGAAAAGTTTATGGATGGAAGAGAAAACCTAGATGCATTGCTAGGTACTAGAATGAATTTTAACAAGGAAGGGTTGGGTTTTGAACCAACAAACAAAAGGCTAATTGGGCTAAAAACTGTCACATTTGTTTCATCTTCCGAACCTTCCACCTCAAACATAACTCCCTCACAAAACTAGCAAAAATAAAAGGAGAAAGGGAAAGAAAAGATTGAAGAGGCAGTCACCAACATTCCCAAAAAATCTGTCCAAAAACCTAAGAAAGGTCGACCTTCCCCGCAGCATAGGTCAACACTTCCTTGGCCATTGCATGCTCAACCTTCCAGATTTCACCACAATTGGATTGCACACTCATATAGGCCAGCATCACCATATCTTTGGGAAAATTGTGATTTCTGTGTTCATCAATCCCATAGGTGGCAAAACAATCAGTTTCAACCTAAAACCAACCAACGGCCTCAATGGATTAAGAAGCAAACCTCCTCAAACTTCCACAAAATCCAACAAAGAGCTTCTAAAAAAATGAATGTCAAGATGGAAAAGAAAAATCAAATCCCTACTCTAAGCAAACAAAGCATGAATGTTAAGAAGGTTTGGATTCCAAAAGAAATGGTTTCATATTTTGAAATTCTGAAAAGCTTGAAGGGACCCAAATTTGGTTGGGTTCCAAACACCATTGCTTAATTGCTTGTGCAGGAATGTCTTGCAGCCATGCATAACATGTGGTATCTTGATAGCGGCTGTTCAAGACACATGACTGGAGACAAATTAAAATTTTATCTCTTGGAGGAAAAGGAAGGAGGACATGTCACATTTGGAGGGAACAACAAAGAAAAAATCATTGGAACAGGTAATGTAGGTAAGAACCTCTCCAACTCCATTGGAAATGTGTTGCTAGTTTGAAGGTTTGAAATATACCTACTAAGCATAAGTCAATTGTGTGATAAAGGTCACAAATTGTTGTTTGATTCTCATGAATGTAAAATCTTTGAACCAAAATCTGACAAGGTAAAATTTTCTGGTAAGAGAGTCAACAATGTTTACATGATTGACTTAGATGATCCTGCTTATTCAAACATTTATCTTGCTGCACCAAAATCTGAAATTGCATGGTTATGGCATCGTAGACTAGGACATGCTAGCTACAATGTCTTGCATAAACTCTTGAAACATTCAATGGTGAAAGGTTTGCCTGAACTATCCTTTAAACAAGAAAATAAATTGTGTGATGCATGTGCCCTAGGTAAACAAACTAGAAAATCATTCAAGGGAAGATCTGAAAATACATCATCCAAACCACTCGAGCTAATTCATATGGACCTATTTGGCCCAACCAGAACTGCTAGCTTAAGTGGTAGAAAATATGGATATGTCTTGGTGGATGATTTTTCTAGGTTCACATGGGTTTTCTTTCTCACACACAAAAATGATGCTTTTGATGAGTTTCAGGCACTCTACATGAAGATAAAGCAGGACGGTGAGTTTAAAATTTCCAAGATTCAATCTGATCACGGTGGTGAATTTGAAAATGCTAACTTGTATAACCTTTGCAGGGCCGAAGGGATTTCACACCGATTTTCTTCACCAAGAACGTCAGAGCAAAACGGTGTAGTTGAAAGAAGAAACCGAACACTTGTAGAGATGGCAAGAACCATGCTTGCTGAACGGCAACTTCCAAGGAGATTTTGGGCTGAAGCGGTAAACTCGGTATGTTACATTATCAACCGCTCTATGGTAAGGCCACACACCAAAAAGACTCCTTATGAGTTGCTAAAAGGTAAAAAGCCCTCTCTCTCACATATGAAAGTGTTTGGATCGAAATGCTTCATTCACAACAATGACAAAAGAGACTTAGATAAATTCGAGCCCAAGAGCGATGAAGGTATATTTCTTGGATATTCTGATAGATCTAGGGCTTATAGAATTTATAACATTAAAAGTCAAACTGTGGAAGAATCACCCCAGGTTTCCTTTGATGAATATCATGATTCTAATAATGATAACTCTTGCAGAAAAAATGATGAAGATGGGGAATTCCTAAGCATGAAGGACAAGAGTGATCCTCCACAAGAAGATATAAAAGAAGATGTTGACCGAGCTGAATCAAGCAATGCAAGGAATCAAGCTCCAATAGAAGGTAATGATGCTACAAACATTAGAATTCTTAAGGATCATCCTTTAGAAAATGTCATTGATAGCTTGAATGACCCACCCAGAACAAGGTCACATTTTAAGATTGTGGAAGAATTAGATCAACTTGCTCTTGTCTCACAGCATGAACCCAAAAATATTGATGAATCCTTAAAAGATGAAAACTGGATAAATTCCATGCAAGAAGAGTTAAACTAGTTTGAGAGAAACAAAGTTTGGCATCTTGTTCCTAGACCTTCATCACAATCTGTCATAGGCACTAAATGGATTTTTAGGAACAAACTAAGTGAGGATGGCAAGATAATAAGAAATAAGGCTAGATTGGTTGCTCAAGGGTATAATCAAGAGTTTGGGGTAGACTTTGATGAATCTTATGCCCCTGTTGCTAGACTCGAAGCCATCAGAATTTTACTTGCCTTTGCATGCTCCCTTAGTATAAAGCTGTATCAAATGGATGTCAAAAGTGCTTTCTTAAATGGCTTGATCAAAGAAGAAGTCTATGTTGAGTAGCCCCCTGGCTTTGAGAATTCTAACAATGCAGATTTTGTATACAAACTAGACAAGGCGCTTTATGGACTTAAGCAAGCACCAAGAGCTTGGTATGAGAGACTAAGCTCGTTCCTCATTGAAAAAGGGTACACACGATGTAAGGTAGATCAAACACTTTTCACCATGAAGCAAGGTAAGAACATCTTGATTGTTCAAATTTATGTTGATGATATTATGTTTGGTTCTACAAAATCTAAAATGTGTGAGGAATTTGCTAACCTCATGACTAGCGAATTTGAGATGAGCCTAATGGGAGAACTTCAATTCTTTCTCGGTTTGCAGGTCAACCAAGGAGAAGATGGTTGCTTCATAAGTCAAGCCAAATACATCAAGGAGCTGCTAAAAAGATTTGACATGGCAAACAGCAAAATCATTGCAACTCCGATGAGCACCTCAACTTCACTGGATTCGGATGACAATGGTAAATTGGTGGATGCAAAAGTCTATAGAGGTATGATTGGTTCTTTGCTTTATTTGACTGCATCCCGACCAGATATCCAGTTTAGTGTATGCCTTTGTGCTAGATTTCAAGCTAGTCCTAGAGAATCCCACTTGACTGCCGTCAAACGTATCCTTCGATATCTTGCCGGCACTCAAGACTTGGGATTGTGATATCCGTCATCATGTGATTTATCTCTTATATCTTATTCTGATGCGGACTACGCTGGATGCAAGCTGGATCGTAAGAGTACTAGTGGCTATTGCCAGTTTCTAGGCGGGTGTTTAGTTTCTTGGGCCTCCAAGAAACAACACTCGGTTGCCCTCTCAACCGCGGAGGCAGAATATGTTGCTGCGGGGAGCTGTGGCACCCAAGTGTTGTGGATTAAACACCAACTCCAAGACTACTTGGTGGATCTTGGTTGTGTCCCGATTCTGTGTGATAACACTAGTGCAATCAACCTTGTAAAAAATCCAGTCCAGCACTCTAGGACTAAGCATATTGAGATTAGGCATCACTTCAATAGATATGAGGTCGTTAAGAAAAACTTTGAGCTGCATTTTGTTGAAACTCTAAATCAAATTGCTGACATCTTCACCAAGCCCTTGTGTAATGATAGGTTTTCAACACTCAGAAGAGAGCTTGGTCTTTGCCGACCTCAGGCCAATAAGAATTTGAAATGATGATCATGTTCAATTAGTTGTGTGTTTTGCGCATTGTTGATATGTCAATATGTCATTTAGCATATGTGTCGCATTACATGTAGATGCATAATAATGAATTGAGTTCATGTTCATAATGCATTGTATGGTTGGTGTAGCATCATTCTCGCATGGCCATGGTATATCAAATGTTGATGTATGAAAGAGCAGGTTATGCTTGCCTCGAAGCACTCAATATGCGTGAGGTTTCACCTCCGCCAAGTACCATGTGTCAATGTCGCATATAGGCCATATAGTATGGGGGAGTTATCCTTTTGCAGTATTCATGCATATATTTCATATTCATTCTGTGACATTTCATAAGTGTACAACCATGGGTTGGGTCATACATTTTATTTCTGCCACCTTCATGAGTGACTAGGTCAACCTCTCCTTGCCATTCGTCATTCCACTCAATTGCAAACATCACTCCTTCATGCATTCACTACATATCCTTAGGGGGAGTTTTGTTGATTCTCTTAACCTATTGCAATCTGCACTTCTTGGCTTACAGTCTGATTATGAGATCATGAGACTGACGAACATATGGTGTAAGAGCTTTCTATTATATGTATTGATGATTGTCCATTCAATGAAAATGGTTCAGATTTAATGATTTCCTTGTAGTTCTGATATATCTTGTTTGAAATCATCTATGTTATGTGGTTTTAATAGACCTTAACTAGAGATTGCATATTGTGTTTTGCATGACTATCCTGATATCTGAAAATCCAAACGTCTTGACAACTTTGGTGATACTCTAGAGCTTGGTATTGTTTCTAAACATCTTGATGAGCTGGAATTCTTGAAACTCAATTTGCAGAGCAATGATATTATTGCACGGAGAAATATGTCATGTCATCAAATCAAGTGACGAATGATATGTCATGATGTGCCCCTATTATCTCTGTCTTAAAACTTTTGGACTCTAGGCAGAGCAATGGCATAATTGCTGAGAAACATATCTTCTCATCAATGAAATGAGTTTGGATATGTCATGACGTGACTTTGCTATCTCTGTTCATTCTGAAGCATAACCGTCAGTCTGGCCAAATACCTAGGAATACTGGCGTCTAAACAACGTGTATTCTTACGGCTTGGAGGCATTTACTAGACTAGATTGCTCGTAAAATATGAGTCATGTGCCTTCAAATTCAAAAGATATTGAAAATCACATTTGTTGAACTCATAAAATTCCATGCTTCAATCTTGTTTGTTTAGCCTCAATACATGCTTTTGTGTTATTGCCTTTGTCGTTATTGAATATGGATATATAAGACAAGAGAAGGTTAAACACTGCCATGATTTGCACCTTTGGTTCATTTCTATTACATCTTGGATGTAGCTGCTTTTCGAACTCTGTTGATGAATTCGGATTTCATTAGATTTGAACCATATATGTTGCTCACGGTCTGTTTCAGGTTTGCATATAATGGCTTGCTCTTCACTCCTTTCAGCTCTAGTCTCACAGATATTTCACTTTATTGCTCCTTTTTGCTGTTGGCAAAGGGGGAGAATTCTTTGTGTGAGTCCTTTGTCGCGTTAGCTATGCGTTATCGCGTCGCGTTAGCTATGCGTTATCGCGTTGTCTTTGGGGGTTGTGTGAATGGTGTACGGGGAGAATCCAAGGGGGGAGAATCCATTGCTCATTTTTGCATCTCATATGTGCATGTGATGGGGCTTGGGGCTTGCATAACTGCTAGCATTCATATCTGCATTCATAATTGCATTCCCATGCTATTACTATCATGAATCTTGAGCTACATATATTGCATTTGTTATAACTTGTGCTATTTTAGACATTCATATCACATAATGACTCACAGTGTTGCCATCATCAAAAAGGGAGAGAATGTTATGTCCCTGAAGTCATTTGAGTCATTCTGTGGTCACTTGGGTCATTCGACATCATTCTATGGTCATATGCATTCTGTGGTATTCTTGATTTTGATAATGGCTAAACACTATTAGTCATTGTTGTTTTTCACTCTTATATGACTGACATATGTGTTGTTGTGTTCATGATAGATATGCAAATGAATGGACAAGTGAAAGCTCAATGTTACGCCATCGCACGCGGATCGACCTGCATGGTCAGGTCGCGGGGATCGACCTACCCGGTCAGGTCGCGGGGGTCAAGGGGGCAGCGCCCCTTGCGGGGGTTTCCGGGGGCGGAGCCCCCGGAACAAAAATTTGATTGAAGACTCAATAATAAAATCTTCAAGACTGTCAAGGGCGATGCCACAAACATGCACGGGCTGCTAAAGGACTTTTGCGGCGGAGCTAAGATAGATAACGGACCAACCCGGGAAAATCCAGGTTCTGCCCAACTGGCGGTCGACCGCCCCAGCCAGGGAATGCCAGGCCGAAGATGTTTCAGTAGCGGTCGACCGCCAGCCAGTGGCGGTCGACCGGAAATCCCAGGGGCCATTCATCTACAGCATTTCACAGTATCGGTCGACCGCCAGGAGCTGCAGGTCGACCGCCAACCCCGAGCCTTCAATGTTGACTTTGTTTCCAACTTCAAAAAGGGCCATTCAACATGGATTTCTTTAATCCAAAAGTCACCTAATCACCCACAAATTGTGGATCTGGTCTGAGGCTTGTCTATAGACCATTCAAGGTCTATAAAACTCTCACTTGAGGGATTAGACAGAAAAAGGCTTTAAGGCTTCAAGAGAGATCAAGAGAGGCCATTTTCAAGACACTGTAGCACCTCCGTGAACAGTGTTTCGGGAAGAGTTCTTCATCCATCCAATGTGTTTCAAGGTGAGATCTGAAGCAAGCAACCTCCACCAAAGCTAGAAGCACTCAAGGATAAGAAGGGTGATCAAAGGAAGCCACAAGGAGGGTGTTTCAAGAAGGAAATCAAGCTACTCCGGGAAGAAGTTCTTCATCAAATCTTCAAGTGATTGAAGCTACTTCAAGAGGAAATCAACTCCAAGCCAAGTGAAGAAAAAGCTGCAATCATCTTCCTCTTCCTCATCTCAAGGTGATCCATAGAAGCTGCAAGGGTGTGTTCAAGGGAAAGGAGTTCGAAGTACTGTAGCTGTGAACAATACTCCGGGAAGAAGTTCTTCATCATATCTCCAAGTGATTCAAGCTACTTCAAGAGGAGATCAACTCCAAGCCAAGTGAATCATCAGATTCAAGCTCCAGCAAACTCAGACAAGATCTTTTCTCTTTGAACATATTTCATATCTTGTTTGAGTGTTTTCATATCTTGTTCTTTTCCATTTCATTCAAACATTTGGAACTGAAGATCGTCCCTACCGGTGGTTAGTAGGAAGGCAATCGGAAGCTGTCCGATATGCGGTGTTGACGTCCCTACCGGCAGTTAGTAGGAAGGCAATCGGTGGTCTTTCCGATTTGCTGTTCAGTGCGTGGCACTAGTGGAGCCTCACCGGATTTGGTGAGGGGTGGACGTAGGACTGGAGATTCAGTCCGAACCACCTTAAAATCTCGTGTGTTGTTGTTTGCTTGTGCGATTACTTTGTGTTAGATGCATGCTTAGGTTCAATATCTATATTGCATAATCATCTTGTTAAGTAAATCACTGTGTTCTTCGTTTAGCTAGTTATATTCCGCTGCTATTATCATTACCTAGCTATATAGAGGGTTGCATTGCGAAAAGAGGGGCAGATCTATTCACCCCTCCCCTCTAGATCCGCTGTCCACTACACAACACAAGGGCTTCCATACCCAGGCATCGTCCATTACGCCGTCTCATCCCAACTTCATCACAATTATTCCAAATGGACACCTGCCAATCCTCGCTCTGCTCTCACCGCAGAGCCACATGACACAATCTGAATAGTCCACAGCACATATATCTAGGACCACGATTCCATCCTGAGGACACAGCTCCCCAACACGAGTCGAGCGCAAAGATTACCGACTCCGAACCTCGCATCCTCATCCTCTGTCAGGCGACTTCCTTAGCAACCTCCATCTGGGTCTAGCACCAAACACCTGACACGGCTTCCAATAAATGAATAGGGTACTCATGCGCAAACTTGCCGTCATATTTCCCCAACTCTCCATCCTGCCAGTGCCACAAACCATAATGCCTCAAGCAATGGCACGACAATCAATATGGCTCACACAACCAGAGACAATCTCACACTGAGGAACCAATCCTCCGATGCTCTCCACATCCTCTGGGATCCGCCTGTAGTAACCATTACTACGATCCTGGGCCTATGGGTTATGGGCCCACTAGGCTTCCGCTGTGCACTCTGTACCACGCGCACAACCATCACAGATGACTCGGGATCCACCATCCCAACAATCCTCAACTCGGCTGGCTGACTCAGAAAAATAGGGTGAGGAAAGCTCGATTACCTCAAACCCAGAGCATAGATTCTCTCTCTTAATCTGGCAATCCTCCTACAACTCCACAGGCTCCGATTTACAATGCATCGGGGAATCACAATACCAGCCACAAATCCTTGCAAGCACAGCCCAGCTGGCGCTCATCCTTCCGGAATAACGCCAACACACCCTTACACATTAGGGGATGGGCCTCGCTTCTCACAGGCAACCGTATTGTCAAAAATACAGAACACGTCTCGCACAGACTTCACGGCACACCCAAAAGGAGGTCAACCAATCCGAACACGCAATGCAAGACGACGAAACTTAACAAAAATGCGATTCTCTTCGACCAAGGAGAACCAATATACCTCCAACAAATCGAAAGATCTCCACGCTTGACCTGACATTGAACCTCGCGCATGCTGGGAACCTCACCTTCCAGCACCAGAAAAACCATTGCCACCATCAGGTTAGCTCCTCCGACAACACTCACCAAGTGTCCCATCGGACCACACTTACAGCATCTCCCGGCGCACCATCATTGCAATTCCACGAACTGCAACTCACCACGCCTCGAGCAGTGACTCTGCTGATCGCCAGCCACACTCTTCCACAACGGTTGAGCTAGCCACTGCCACATGCTCCTCACCTACACCTGCCTCTGATCCCTAAATCATTAACATGCCAGAAACGCTTATCGAGGAGCGAAGAAACCACAAAAGATGCCAGGCTCGAAGGCCGCTACACCTCTAGCCACTGGATATTATTCTCTCAAATTTGTCCTTGCTAACACCAATCCATTCTCGATTCTCGGATCCTCAAAACATCCACTCCTGAGTTGTTGCCACGCGGACCACCACGCCAAGAGCCACAACACGAACCATGATCGGCACCTGCCAACGCTCATCCTCAAATCCTGAATATGTCGCGGAACCTTCACATCTCATCTGCAGCCTCGCACGGCGCATCCAAGGCGGTACATAATGGCCCCAAATTCTATAATCTGGGCCACGAACCAAGCCACCGCCACACAATCTTGAACCAACTCTAGGACTAACACAGCCCATTCACACACAGACGCGCGAGACTTAAAACTCACTCGATCGGGCACCTCTGCCCAATCCTGCTTCAAAATCTGCAAAAATAATCAGTTCTGGCAAGTCATCTCCGATGCCACAGCGCACGACTGTAGATTCTAAGAAATCCACTTAGAATAATTAAAAATAAAAGAATTAAAGCATGCACGAGGTGCTAGAGGGAAGTGTGATCGCCAGAGATGCGAGGGCCTCTAAGGATATAAACAATAATAATTAAGGGAGGGATCGCGAATATAAATACCTCAAATGCGGGGAGATTGTGAGTGCTCCTTTCTCTTCCGATCTGCCGGCCGATGAAGAGAGTTATTCTTGTTGATTACCCTTGCAAAGATTAAAGACAACAACCAATAAAAAGATTGGATTAGAACCAAGGTGAGTGTAGCATCAAATTCATAATAAGGATGAGCATGGAGATCATGTATAAGAACACACCTTGTTGGGTGTTGCCCTTAAACCCCTATGCAAAGGGTGGGAGATATGATGAATGATATGAATAATAAGGGTGCAAGTGTTGCACTGTGGGAGTCTCAACGTGGTTGAGCAATAAAAACTAATAAAAGAGATATGATGCAAGATGCATGCTGTTAACACAATGAATGAAATAAAAAAAAAAGAAAGCAATCGGAAGCAGCAAGGAGGCAATAAGATAGAGAAGACTGTCTGTGCGTTGGGTTTTGATATGCATTCGGGAGAAAGACTCGATGGGATGAAGCTTTGTACGCAGAGCTTTCTCCTTCAGCCAAGCAATCAGCAGCACCTCCCTGTAAAAAAAGGAAAATCTTCTCTTCAACAGAGTCGCAGGGGCTCTATTTATAGGGAAGATTGGAGGGGTTTAAGTCCCACAACAATTAGGATAGCTTGGTTTAACAAGAGATAAACATTGGAAGGAGTCCCTCCTGCCATGGAAAGCCATTCCGAAGTTAAAAAGGGGCCCAAAACGAGGAAAGAAGGCGGTTCTGGGAAAATTTAGAATTCAACAAAAAAAGACGACCTGGAGCCTGTCCCTTCTTAAAATGACGCCCGCGGAGGAAACATCATTTTAAAAATTGATGACTCACAAAGGGGCGTTATTTATAATTTAACACGAATTTCGGTCGGATCCAAACTCTCAAATATAGCAATGAAAAAGACGACCGGCTTGGAGGCGTTAATGGAAAATAACGCCTTGCACAGGGGCGTTAATCAAAATGATAAAAAGCCAAAAAGAATGGACGACCGGGGATTTGGACATCAATTTAATTGACGTCCGATTCAAGGTCCTTATTTCAAAATATTCAAAACAGGGCCATTTTTTATTTCTCAATATTATTTTCTCATTTTTTAGGTGGAGGTGCATCAAGCTGTGTTGATTCCAATGACTATTTTTTCGTATTTTTCTGACACCCGGAAGGCCACCAAATCACCTCTGGAAGAGGATTTAAAAATAATATTAAAAAAATCAAATTGAAAGTGACGCCCTTGCATGTGTCGTGAATTCAATTTTTTTTAGTTTTTATTTCATTTAAAATCAAAATAACGTCTCCTGTTAAGTCGTTAATTCTAAAAAAATTCTAAAAAATTCTCAGAAAAATCTAGAAAAATGGGAAAATGAAAGAATGGACGCCTCTATTGATAGTCGTCATTTCTTTGAGAAACACCCAAGGCTAAGCCGTTATTTAAAAGACGCCCCACATCAAGTCGTTAATTCTGAAAAATTCATAAAAATAGAGAAAAATGCCTATAAAATCCAAAAAAATAGGGAAAAATAAGAAAAGAGAGAAAAAAGGAATAAATCCAAGAAAAGTGAGAAAAACCACTCAAACAAAGTTAATTTGAAGGTCAAATTGGGGTATTATAAGGTAATATGAGATGCACTCATAGTAACGTCAATTTTGGCGTGTCTACAGCTGCCCCGCCTTGGCATCTGCTTTGCAAGGGAGCAGAGCAAACTGAAAAGTAGATGCCAAGGTGTGATGAGACACGCGATCAACATCACCTGATGAGAATTAAATCAAAAGCTCGAGATGAAGCAATCTCGGGAAATTCAATGAAATCAACGATGTTTGGATGAAAGAGGGAGTGTGCACGCGGGCACGAAGGAGAATGATTAATTTCTAGCGCGGTGGAAGTACCCCAGGTCACAAACCTATAGGTTTCACTATTGGGGAGCGGTTACCAGCCAATGTGGACGTGTTGCAGCCAAGGTGGATCAAAAGAAAAGGACTGAAATAAGATGATAGAAATCCAAACAATGAGCTTTCGAGAAAATGACCCAAAACAGCGACAAAACGAACTGAGGATTCCATTCAGCAATGAATAACTCATATCTGGAAAGATTAAGATCAATTTGACTCTCCAAATCAGCTTATCATAATGATTTTTTCAATATTGATTCAAAGTCCTATATGAATGCATGCGGGGTTTAAAAGGAAAAATTAAAACAAATGAAAATATAAGATAATCAAGGATAATATTGTTAAGCTGCCTAGACTGGGTCAAGAAACTGATTTCGCGAGCTGATACTAAGCCGAAGCCCGTTTATCCGCGCACCAACTCACAAAAGGGAACCATCGTCCCCAGTCTTGGACGGCTCAACGGCCTATCCGTATGACTAAGACGCCTCTGGAACCATCATTATTTCTGATGAAGGGGAACTCAAATTCCAGATTTACCAAAGCCACAAGGTCCTTGATATAATTTAGTAGCGTATGTAGCATATAGTAGAATGCATACAGGGAGATGGTGATAGTAATGAGCATGGGGGAACTGAGATGGAATAATGTACAAACACTGTGGGACTTGGATAATGATGTCCAGTCGGTGGGACCAAGAGCTTCTTCCTGCGCTCAAACTTTCATTAGCCAAGATATAAATAACAAGCAATGAATAAGGCATTTAAGCATAGTAAGTATAGCATGAATCAAAGCATCAATAGTATGTATGTATCATATCATGAATATCATTCAAGTGTGCACAGCGTGAAAGGCATGAATAACATTTAACATAGATAGCATCATTAAAGCATAGATAGCATAGCATCATTGTTTGTTGTTTATCATGAGGATGACAACTTGGCTAATCAAGATTTGGAGTTGAATGATCAAGATCTGATAATGCCCATCGGCGGAGTGATCAGCAAGATTTGATAAAAAATATTTGGAGATGAATAATCGGAGTAATGCTTAGCAAATTATGAAGATGTGATCAATTGTAAACATGGGAAGAATCAAAAGGTAGATAGCAATGAATGGAGAGGACTCATCCCGTACTATTGGTCCTTACAAAGTTGTTGTTCCTGCAAAAGCACCATCAGAAAAATACAATGCAATTTTTTGTTGGATTTTAGAATATGTAAGTTTTTGTAGGTTTTGAAAAAGATATTCAATTTTTATGGATTTTGAAAAATATGTGAATTTTTTTATGGATTTTTTTGAAAATATTCAATTTTTTTGGGAACTTGGTTTAGGAAATATTCAATTTTTGGATTTTGGATCAGGAAATATTCAATTTTTTTTGGATTTTGGATCAGGAAATATTCAATTTTTTTGGATTTTGGTTTAGAAAATATTCGATTTTGTTTGGATTTTGGTTTAGACTTCGTTAATGCAGCATCAAATGGTGTTTTTAAACCACTGGCTAGGGGTCCTTGTTCCTTCCCCTTTCGCTAAAAACTGCCCAAAGCCGGGCGTGCATTGAAGGTGGCGCCCTACGACCGGCTGTCCATGGTTAACGGTGCCCCTACCAAGGCCATACCCGAGAAACATTCGGTCTTGGAGGGAGGAGAGAAGAATAATTGGAGATAAACTTTCTGCAAGATGGGAGATATCGGGACTTGAATTCCTTCCAAGGTATTAACCCTCAAAGAGGTGGTCTGTTGCGCCGGAGCTTTATGCCTTTGATTTTTAGACCCTTGACATGCATACGACCAGGGTTTTCCCTGCGGGGACTTTGCCACTCTTGTCATGCCACAATTCATACTTTTCAATTTTTTTTTTCAAAATTTTGACTTGATTTTCATAATAGCCCTTTTGGCTAGATGTATCATGAAATTCATATGAAAACTCATATTGATTTTGGGTCAAGACTGCCCCTATTTGAGACTCCTCTCGTATTGGGGAGTACCGAGGTTGGTCATCTCATCCGTCAACCTCTTGCACCTGCATTCGGCCGAGTAAAGAAGAGAAAAGATTTTCAGATATACTCATGGCGTGGCCAAAGTAGGGATGGTGTTTAACCAAAGGAGCCGACTAAGGACGCCGTGAAGTGTGTGGAATGCCCAGCTGAGAGTTGCTCTTAACAAGCAGGGAAAGAACATCATACTCCCAACGCGGGGTTCTTTTAACCAAAGGTGCTGCAAAAGCAAGCCTAAAGACTCTTTTGTGAGATTAAACAAAAGCCTAAGATAAAGGTCTAAAACACCACTTTTAATCTTGTTAAGAAGCACTTCATTTTGAAAATCATGCGTGAAGTAATGAGAAAATGATATCATAAAAATGCGTACTTACGCCAATATGTTACTGGAGAGGGGGATTTCTGTAGCCCACCCAAAGAGCAGCCCAACTAGACCCAACAAGGTCCAACGAGGTAGGCCCACCCGGGTGACAGCCCACAGGGCCCACTCAGGGGAGAAAAGCCCAATAAGAAAACACTCGAGGAATCAACTCTCCCCGGCGGCCTCTAGGCTCGGAGGGCCCGAGTGATGGTCAGGTCATAAGGAAGGTCCGGCCCAAGCCGTTTCCCCACCCGGGAGAGACAGGCATTAGCCGACCTATCCGACCCCTCTTCCACCGAGCTATGCTCATCACCCGGACAGGGTGGGCGTTTCAGGAGCTCGGCCAGACCAAACATCATCCGTTCAAGAGTCCCCAACGGATAGGGGAGCCAGGAAACCGCCGGACTTCAAGGCGATAACGTCCCCACGATAAGGCCATGAAAGTCCACGTCAAGGACGTAACTCCCGCCAGAGACCCCTCAGCTTGCTGGACTCCTGAAGGCGGCACACTATTTAAACCAGGGCTACCCTCCGACGGAAGGAGAGAGCCATCCAGGTACTCATAGACCCAAACTCCTGAGCAATCCGCTTCACCCTCTGGTGGAGAGGAATCTCGCGCGCTAGCTTTTCTCCTCCCCATTATTGCTTCCACCATAGCTCTACTGACTTAACCATCGGAGGATTTTACCCCAGGGAAGCCCCCTGGGCCCTCTGATACGTTTTCCTGTCTTGCGGTTCATCTTCAGGTGATCCACAGCCCGCTCAGGATACAAGCGCGAGATTTTGCCTCTTCATCTAGCGCCGTCTGTGGGAAACGCACGAAGAGCCGAGATGGTGAGAAGAAGCTCAGGGAGGAGATCCGCCGTCGAGAAGGGCAAGGCCGTGGTGGCGGCAGGAGATGGCCCCTCTAGGGCCTCACAGAACCCTCCCTCCAACGCCAGCGTCCCCACCAACGGACCGCCGCCCCCTCCGACGACGACGGGGGCACCCCCCAACGGTGGTGACGAGGTCTTCCACGCCTTCAATAAGAAGCTTGACGTCCTCGTGGAGCTCATGAGGGCCCAGGCGGCAAGGGATGCCACGTCCCGCGCCCCGTCCGGGAGCCCCCCCCCCCCCCGAAGTGCGTCCCAGCATACCGCTGGGGGCCACTTCACCCTCCGCGGTCAGCAGCTCATCCGCAACAACGTGGGAGGACCCTCGCAAGCTCGGCCCCCGGAGCAAGAGGCTTCCTCCATGCCCAGAAAAGGGAAACAGGGGGCGAGGCCTCCACGCCCGAGCGCCGGCGGTCCTGAGGATCGCCACGACGCTCCCCCCAGTCCCACGGCACGACCACAGCCAGAACTTTCCCTCCGGCTGAGGGACTTCGAAAGACGTTTTGCAGAACAAGAGCGCGCCCTCCGCGCCCTGCAGAAAACCTCTTTCCCGGAGGATGAGGAGAAATCCCCTTTCTCCGAATACATCTTGAAGGCAGAGGTGTTTCCCAGAACCTCCATTCCGACCTTCAAGCTCTATGATGGCCAGGGCGACCCAGCCGACCACTACGACAGCTTCGACGCCCTGGTGACTCTGCATGGAACACCGGATCCTATTAAATGCCGAGCCTTTGCGGCCACTCTGGTCCAAGGCGCTCAGGCATGGTTCCGGGCCCTCGCCCCTGGGTCCATCCGGGACTTCAGGCAATTCGGGCGAGTCTTCAAGGAGAGCTTCGCCGGAAGCGCCCCCCCAAGGTCAGTTGCGGGGCTCCTGGCCCTCAAACAGGCGCAAGGGGAAAGGCTCCGGGCTTATGTCCACCGATTTAAATCGGAAGCCCTCAGAATTCCCCGCCTGGATGTGGCCTCGGCCACAACCCCTCTGACCGGGGGCACCCGGGATGAGAACCTCCGCCGCGAACTTGTCCTCCACCCTCCCTCGACCCTTGTCGAGCTAGTGACTCTGGCACTGCGCCACGCCGAGTGCGAAGAAGTACTCAGCGCCTGCCGAGACACAACCGGCTCGGGTCGGGAGGGGGACAAGAAGCAAGCCTCCGAGCCAAACCCTGGCTCGGGCAAGAAGCGCGATCGGGAAGGAGAGCGCAAGAGGAAGTATGAGCGGTACACCCCACTAACAGCACCAGTCTACGAGATCTACGAAGACATCAAAGACTCGGGACTCCTCCGTCGGCCCGAACCGATGAGGTCGAAGAACCGCAAGCGCGACAGGCATTGCCTGTTCCACGGTGACCACGGGCACCATACCGGCGACTGCCACCAGCTCCAGGACGAGATCGAGCGTCTCATCCGTCAGGGGCACCTGGCCCGGTTTTCAGCCGGGCGCAAAGAAGACCGGGACGCCGCTGAGGAGATCGACAACGCCCCCCGAGGGGTCCACATCAACGTCATCTCCGGAGGAACGGCGTCGGGTGGCGACACCAGCCGAGGAAGGAAGCGTCATGCTGAGCGGGCCAGCCAGGTCTTAGAACCCTCCAGCGGCCCGCCGAGGGAGCCCCAGGTCATAGTCTTCTCCGACCAAGACCTGGAAGGGCTGAAGACCCCGCATGATGATGCCCTCGTTATCTCGGCCACAATAAACCATTGTAACGTAGATAGAATTTTGGTTGACAATGGGAGCGCCCCCGATGTATTATCTTACGACTGTTTCCTTAAGATGGGGGAAGACCCATCCAAGCTCCGCCCGATCCGAACACCCCTTTGGGGGTTTAACAGCCTAGCCACCTACCCCGAGGGAGCCCTAAGCCTGCCGGTCACCATCGGCACCCCACCCAAAACCGTTACGGTCATGGTGGACTTCATAGTGATTAAGGGTATGATAGCGTACAACGCGATTTTCGGCCGGAAAATCCTCAGCCGGATAAAGGCCGTACCATCTACCTATCACCAGAAAATGAAGTTTCTCACCAAAAACGGGTTGGGGGAAGTCCGAGGTAACCAGGCCACGGCCAGAAGGTGCTACAACATCTCGGTGGAAGCCTCAAGGCCGGACGGGGGAGACAAGGGCCCCAAGGGATCGAAGGGAAGACCGTAACCCCCGAGCCCAGTGGCGAATTGCTAACGGTATTTCTAAACGATGACCCGACCCTCGGAGTAAGGATCGGAGCCGACTTACCACCCATGGAACAGCAGCAATACAAGAAATTCCTTTCTGAGTACGTTCAGATCTTTGCTTGGTCCGATGATCAACTCCCTGGCATACCAGAGAAGACCGTGATGCACAAGCTCAGCCTCGACCCTACCGTGAGGCCTGTACAACAAAGGAGAAGGAAGCATGCGCCAGAGAAGCA
This sequence comes from Amorphophallus konjac, assembly GCA_022559845.1. NCBI lineage: Eukaryota > Viridiplantae > Streptophyta > Magnoliopsida > Alismatales > Araceae > Amorphophallus > Amorphophallus konjac. Next base: position 151,110,593 of record CM040118.1, read on the forward strand.
GGCGATCATCAAGGCGCAGGTCACCGAGGGACAAGAGACAGGCCTCTTCAGACCAGTCCTGTACCCTACGTGGCTAGCCAATGTCATCCTGGTGCCAAAAACTACAGGCAAATGGCGAATGTGCGTGGACTTCACCGATCTGAATAAGGCTACCCCCAAGGACTGCTATCCGCTACCGAGCATCGACCAATTGGTTGATTGAACCTCGGGCAACGAGATACTCAGTTTCCTGGATGCCTATTCAGGTTATCACCAGATCAGAATGAACCCAGAAGATGTCGAGAAGACCGCCTTCATCACCGACTGCGGCGTGTACTGCTACACCCGGATGCCTTTCGGGTTGAAGAACGCCGGAGCCACATATCAGCGACTGGTAAATCACATATTCGAGGGACAGCTGGGTCGGAACGTCGAGGCTTACATTGACGACATGCTCGTCAAGACCCCCAAGGCCCAAGACCACTTCACCGACCTTGCCGAAACCTTCGGCACCCTCCTGAAGTACAACATGAAGCTCAACCCCGCCAAGTGCGCCTTTGGAGTAAAATCCGGGAAGTTCCTGGGTTTCCTGGTCACTCAGCGCGGGATCGAAGCCAACCCCGACAAAGTCCAGGCCATCCTGGACATGCACCCGCCCACATGCATCAAAGACGTTCAGCGTCTGGCAGGGCGTGTGGCCGCTCTCAGCCGCTTCCTGTCCCGTGCGGCCGAACGATGCTTGCCCTTCTTCAAACTGATGAGGGGACCCAAGCTAGCGTCTGCTACGTTCGCATGGGATGAGGAGTGCCAGACAGCGTTCGCCGAGCTTAAAAAGTTCCTGGCTTCGCCACCAGTGCTCTCCAAACCCGCCCCAGGCGAAGTCCTGCTGCTCTACCTCTCGGCGACACCATCCACGGTCAGCTCGGTCCTAGTCAGAAATGACTCGGGAATCGAAAGACCAGTCTACTACACCAGCAAGGTGCTCAATGAGGCCGAACGGAGGTACCCCGCAACCGAGAAACTCGTGCTAGCGTTGGTTACCTCCGCAAGGCGCCTCCGCCCCTACTTCCAGGGGCACCCCATCACCGTGCTAATCGGCGAGCCGTTGAAGAAGATTCTGGCCCACCCCGAGGCCTCAGGGCGACTCGTCAGATGGGCCATTATGCTCGGGGCCTACGACATCTCGTACCGGCCGCGATCAGCAATCAAAGGCCAAGCGCTCGCCAACTTCATTGCCGAAAGCACCATCCCGCCGAGGACAGGCCTCCGACCACGACCGGGCCAACCTGGGAACTGTTCGTCGATGGATCGTCCAATTCGGCAGGCAGCGGTGCGGGTATACTCCTGAGGTCCCCCGAAGGGATAGAGCTACAGTACGCCTTGAAATTCAACTTTCAGGCATCCAACAACGCTTCTGAGTACGAGGCCCTTATCTCGGGAGCGCGCATGGCCCGACGGCTGGGGGTCGAGCAAGTCAGGATCCACACCGACTCTCAACTAGTCGCAGGTCAGGTCAACGGCGAGTATGAAGCTCGGGAGGCACCCATGATCAAATACCTTTAGTTGGTCCGGAGCCTGGCCCAACAGTTCGAGGAATTTGGGGTAGTCCGGATAGCTCGGGAGCAAAACTCTCGGGTGGACGCCCTCTCTCGATTGGCCTCCTCCCTAGACCCAGAAGGTACACGATCGGTCCTCCTAGAAGAGCTAGAGCGCCCGAGCATTGACACGGAGCTCCTCGCTGTTGACTCGGCCACTCTAAGTGACTGGCGCTCCCCCTACCTGTCTTGGCTACAAGACTCCCAAGGGCCCTCCGACCCTCTAGAAGCCCGCCGAATGAAGTATCAAGCTCGGCGCTTTGTCGTCTTCGACAACACTCTCTACAGAAGATCGTTCTCCGGTCCCCTCCTGAAGTGCCTCGGTCCCAACGAGGCAAGCCAAGCCATCCAAGAGATTCATGAAGGCTTGTGCGGAGCACACTCAGGGGCAAGGTTGCTGGCCAGAATCCTGTTACGACAGGGGTACTGGCGGCCCACCCTGCAGTGCGACTGCTCGGCCTATGTTCAACAGTGCGACCGATGCCAGCGGTTCGACCACTTGGTCCATCAGCCGGCTACGGAACTTGTCACCCTAGCCGAGCCTTACCCTTTCGCTCGGTGGGGAATCGATATCCTTGGGCCATTCCCAACCGCCCAGTCCCAGAAGAAGTTCATCATCGTCGCCATCGACTACTTAACCAAGTGGATCGAGGCCGAGGCTACGGCGAGGATCACCGAGACAGTCGTTTGGGGCTTTGTTTGGAAATCGATCATTTATCGCTTTGGCATCCCCCGAGTGATAGTAAGCGATAACGGTCAGCAGTTCGACTCTCGGTACTTCCGATATAGATGTGCCGACCTAAATATCCGCAACCACTTCACTTCGGTCGCCCACCCTCAGGCCAACGGGCTGGTTGAAAATGCCAACAAGACCATCCTGAAAGGCATAAAAACCAGACTCGGCAAGGCTAAGGGTAGCTGGCTCGAGGAATTGCCTAGCGTATTATGGTCGCACCGAACAACCCCCAGGACGGCAACCGGTGAAAGCCCTTTTCAGTTGGTATATGGCACCGAAGCCGTCGTTCCATTGGAGATCGCCAATCCGTCTCTCCGAGTGATCAGCTTCTCACTCGAGGCAAACGGGCAAAAATTGCTCGAGAACCTCGACCTAGCAGACGAACTCTGAGAGATCGCGAACGTCCGGGCAACGGAGTACCAACGCCGCCTCACTCGATACTACAACGCCAAGGTCCGGGACAGACGTTTCCAACCGGGGGACTTCGTCCTCAGGAAAGCCGAAGCCTCTCGACCACTAGAGGCGGCGGGCAAGCTGTCCCCCAACTGGGAAGGCCCCTACCGAGTGGTCGAGACACTCGGAAAAGGTGCGTACAGGTTAGCGACAATGGAAGGGGAACCTATTCCTCGGACATGGAACGCAGCCGCACTACGCAAATTCTATTTTTGAAATTGTACAGTAAGATGGGCGGAATAAATCCCTTTTCTTTTCATTCCAAACCATTGGTACATCAGATAGGCAAATGCCAGTACATCACATAGCAAAAAGCAAAAATCCGTCTAACACCGCCTCAAGGGGTCATCGCTCGGCTGACTCGGTCTCGATCTCCTCGCGTCCAGCCACTGACTCTGCCTCGTGCGGAAACTGGCTCGGGCAAGAGGTGGTCAAGCCAGTTACCTCAGGTGGCCCGTGACAAAGGTGACAGAGGGATTGCAGGAGGAAGGCCACCTTTAAACGTTGAGGAAGGCTACCTCCCAAGTTGGCAACAACCAGGAAAAAGGAGCGCCGTGAAGGCCTCCCCCCTTCCAAACTGCCAACTCCTTGGAAGGAAGGAGAGAGCAAGCAGCCCCCGAAGAGTGAAAGAAATGAAGAGCAGAAGGGGGAGAAAGAGGCTGCAGACGGAGGAAGGCTTCGGTGAGGAGGGAGCTTCATACGCCTCCTCCCCTCACACGGAGGGAAGTAACGGCGGGCTCCCCTGATGCCCCCATCCGTCCTCCGCCTCGGCGTCCACCCGGAAGCCACGCCGGAACTGAGAAAGGGCAAGAACCGTGCTTTCACACGTCGAAGCCCTCTCCAGATCTGTGCGGCGACCGTCGGACCCGTCTCGTGCACGCGCGGCGACCGTGGGATCCGTTCAACATTACAAGGCAGCGGGAGCTCGCCGCTCCCCGTCGTCGGCGGCGTCACCCTCCGAAGAATCCTCCATGCTCCGAATACAAGGGCACAACGCACAGTGAAGAGGAAGGAGCGAGGAAAGACTGTTAGAGAAAATCCCAAGCAGTGAAGAGGAAAGGGCGCCTTTCGGTCCTTCTTATAGGCCAAAGGAGGCTACACGCCTTAAATGACCCCCCCCCCCTCCTCGGAAACACGCCAAAGGATTTCTCCCCTAAACAGTCACCTCCAACTCCTCGTCCCCCGCCCTAGTGGGATTCACGAAGCGGCCTGACATTCAAAGCATGAGGAAACGGAAAGACGCCCCGTCAAAAGCCTACCAAAACTGCATGCGAATACCACGCAGGGCATATCGGCACCTCCCAACCACTCAAGATCCGCCAACCAAATCACGGCAAGGATGGTACTCAAACAGAGCAAGTCATTTATTATCACACCAAAAGGAAACCCTCTACAAAGAGGAAAGAAAGACAAAAAGGGAAGGAGGCAAAGTACATCAGGCCTCGGGCCCACTTTGACATTCGGGAACGGCGGAAGGAGATGCGTCACCCCCGGCGCCTTCGGTGACGGCCGGCTCGGACACTGACCTCGCCTGTGCAAGAACTGTCCCGGTCGTGAGCCCTCCCAAAACGCCCGGAGTCGGTGACCCCGATGGAGGCGACCCCTCCGAATCTCCCCCGACCGACGAGGAAGAGCTGGAAACCGACTCATCCGAGTCATAACACTGGCCGAAGGGGAACTCGATCGCGGAGTTTTGCTCATCGGCATAGTCCACCGCCCGGCGATAGCCTTGCTTGAACCCCTTTCGAGCACCCCGGCGTAATGCTACCTCGTAGTAGGGTAGGGCGGCTTTCATCAGGTGGGCCGAGTAAGCATCCGAGCTCCTGTAACGCTCGATTGCCTCTGCCTCGACCTGCCCCGCCCTTCCGGCAAGCTCGACCCGAGCCCGCTCCGCCTCGGCCGCGCGCTCCTCTGCCCGGGCCCGGTCCGCCTCAGCCTCAGCTCGGAGAGGCTCCACCACCTCCGCCCGATCTAGCAGCTCGGCGCGTTCGAGCTCCCAGCGGTTGTCTAGCTCGAGGCGACGCAGACGCTCCTCCTCAAGGAATCGGCTTGTCCTCTCGAGAGACTCTCGGGTCTTGGCGAGCTGTTCGGCCAGCACCCCGGCTTCCAGTCGGCTCGCCCGCGCCACCTCCCGGAACACGGAGAACTCCTGACGGAGCCCCTCATGCTCCCCCTTGAGTCGGGCCAGTTTCCTCTCGCAGCCCCCAATGGTCCAGGCAAGTTCCGACCGCTCCGCCTCCGTCAGGGCGTGCGCCTCCGCCATCAAAGCCGCCGACCGAGCTATGACCAGGCCGCCCTCCATCAAGACATCAAGGATCCCGGGAGTGTATTGCGCCTTTCTCCCCCCTTCGTCCTTGCGGCAATCGACTGGCAGACCCGATACAGGTCGCCCGTAATGCCGAGCCTTTCCAAGGGCTCCGACAGAGGGGATCGCTACGCCCGGGGCACCCCGCCAGAAGACTCTGCTCGAGTGACGGAACCAACCGCCTCTCGCGCCACGGTCGGTTGAGGTTGCGACACCTCCCCAGGCGAACCCCCAACCTCGACCGGCGCCACGGGACCGACCGCACCGGGAGCTCCAAACACCTAGGGCTGCAACGCCCTAGCGGGCGAACCCCCAGCCCTGCCTGTCTCAGCCCGCACCTCGCCGACAGAGACATCCCTGCCTTCGGCCAATCCCCCAGCCTCGGCGCCAGCTACTTCGACATCGGCCCCCTCTGCCTCCGTGGGGGGGAGAGCCGACCCATCGCCGCCCTCTGATGGGCCCCCGGTCTCCTCGGCCCCCTCTCGCCTGGCAGGTGGGGGAGCTGGCCCCAAGGGGTCGGCCCCATCTTGCCCTCGAGAGGGGAGCGCCGCCGAGCCGGAGTCGCCCCCGACGGTAGGAGGAAGACCGGCCTTCTTGGCCCGTTTCTTGGCCTTTACGGCCTCCCGCAACTTTCTTGCCATGGGATCCTTGCGCTTCGTACCAGTCGGCCGTGAAGACCCCGCGGGAGCCACCCCCTTGCCCTTATCTCAGGCTTGGGCGCAACTCGCAGAAGCATCTGGTTCATCGACCGCCGAGTCATCTCCCAGATCAATGACCTCAGCAGTTTCCTCCAGAGGTTCCCGCCTAACGTCTGCCACAAAGGGAGAAGACCCGGTCAGGAGAAAAAGTAACTACCATCCCAGGAGAAGAACCTCGAGAGCGGTACCTTTCGACGTCAACCGCGTAAGCAGGCACCGTTTGATGTTCTCCAGCGTCACCAGCTCCTCGGTCGACTGACGGTTACCCAGCAGACGGGCGGCCTGCCGCTCCACGTGGGGAGGGAACTCTTCTGGGCGAGGGGGGAGATTCGGATGAAAATTGGGCGAGATCGGACATCTCCAAAACTCGTCCGTCGCCTCCGCCTTCACCCAAAAGAATTGGGTCTTCCACCCCTTGTGCGAGGAGTCCTTCGCAGCGAGGGAGATGCAACTCCTATTCCTCCTTGCCTGGATGAAGTAAAAGCCCTTCCCCGCCGACGGGTGCGCTTTCAACTCGAAAAAATAATGAAAGAGATCCAAGGAAGGAAAAATGTCGTGCTGACGACAGAGAATCCGAAAGGCGGAAAGAAGGAGATATGAGTTGGCCACCAACTGAATAGGTGCCAACTGGAAAAACTCGAGAAGCTGGAGTACAAGAGGCTCGAAGGGAAGGCGGAACCCACTCTTCCAGGCCAGAAGGAAAGTGCAAATGTGCCCCGTACGGCTGTCCAGGCTCGTCTCATATGGGGCGGCGGCAGCAAAGCTGTACCTGAGAGGCAAGCGAAAGCGATGCTCCAGTTTCCTCACCTCGGCCTCCCCCAACTCACTACAGTTGGAGACGGGCTCCCGCCTCACCTGCCCGATTTCCAGAGGCAGACCAGCCATCAAGCCGGAAGATGATCCCTCGTTCGAGCTCGAAGACTCCGGAGGGGAAGGAAGTTGCCGGACCGCCTCTGCGGTTATCCTCGCCAACTCCTCAAACGCCGCCGCAAGGCTCTGCGCCTCCACTGTGCCCTCACGGCGCATCAAGGAGCCCCAGAAACAAAGAAACTAAGGAAAGCCCAAAACCCTGAGAAGCCTAGAACGACGAACAGCGCCCAACGCCTATAAAACCCTGGAGGGAGGCGGCGCGTCGTTCCGTGCTCTGAGAAAAGGGGGGCCCCTTCAGTTCAAATCCGTCAGGATCATCATTACGGGCCCAGGCGAGCACTATACGTGGCTCCATCACGCCAACAGAATTCCGCCCACCTGAGCCACGCCGGTCCAAAGCCTCAAAAACTACTCGACCGAGCCTCCATGGCTCGGGAGTAGGAGGGGGACAAGTGGAGAGGGGGATTTCTGTAGCCCACCCAAAGAGCAGCCCAACTAGACCCAACAGGGTCCAACGAGGCAGGCCCACCCGGGTGACAGCCCACAGGGCCCACTCAGGGGAGAAAAGCCCAATAAGAAAACACTCGAGGAATCAACTCTCCTCGGCGGCCTCTAGGCTCGGAGGGCCCGAGTGATGGTCAGGTCATAAGGAAGGTCCGGCCCAAGCCGTTTCCCCACCCGGGAGAGACAGGCATTAGCCGACCTATCCGACCCCTCTTCCACCGAGCTATGCTCATCACCCGGACAGGGCGGGCGTTTCAGAAGCTCGGCCAGACCAAACATCATCCGTTCAAGAGTCCCCAACGGATAGGGGAGCCAGGAAATCGCCGGACTTCAAGGCGATAACGTCCCCACGATAAGGCCATGAAAGCCCACGTCAAGGACGTAACTCCCGTCGGAGACCCCTCAGCTTGCTAGACTCCTGAAGGCGGCACACTATTTAAACCAGGGCTACCCTCCGACGGAAGGAGAGAGCCATCCAGGTACTCATAGACCCAAACTCCTGAGCAATCCGCTTCACCCTCTGGTGGAGAGGAATCTCGCGCGCTAGCTTTTCTCCTCCCTATTATTGCTTCCACCATAGCTCTACTGACTTAACCATCGGAGGGTTTTACCCCAGGGAAGCCCCCTGGGCCCTCTGATATGTTTCCCTATCTTGCAGTTCATCTTCAGGTGATCCACAGCCCGCTCAGGATACAAGCGCGAGATTTCGCCTCTGCAGTTACCTTGCAACCTTTGTAGAAGCAGCTGTCAGAGGCGAGGTTAATCATCGTGGGATAGTCCTCTTTTAGCGAATAAAAGGATTGGCAGCAAAGGATTTAGAAGTGGCTTAACAAGAAGGAGTGGTGCTCAGACCAGACTCAGACGAATAAGGAGAAAAGGAAGAGAGATAAGGGCTAGAACTCCCTCACTAAGGTGCAGAGACCCTGATCACATGGAACAGTCTACAGAAGGAGAGGAGAATTAGAAGGAGGAGTGAGGGCTAAAGCCTCGGAATCAGTGGGAGAAAGAGCAGATTCCCATAGCAGTGGATGTGGAAGAAGTTGGGTCGGACCCGGTATCAGGAGGAATTAGAAGAAGAAATTGATAGATGGAAAGAGGCGGATCCGGAGGGTCCGAAGGAGAAGGAGGAAAATCATGATAGGAAGAAGAATCCGAGGGCTTCGGAGGGATAGCGAAAGAAGGGACGCGATGCCCTTGGAAGAAATTTGCAAAAAGATGATGAAAAAGGAAGAGAAGAATGAAGGATGTGATGTCTTGGAAGAGTAAGAAGACAAATCGGAAGAAAGATTGAGGGTCCGGAGGTTCCGGAATAGTGGAATCAGAAGGGTCGGCATGCCCTAAGAGGAGATAGAAAGAATAAGATGGAGAATCTGGAGGTTCTAGAGGGGGAAGATACCATGGGACGTGATGCCCAAGGAGAAGAGAAAGATCCGGAGGTTCCGGCATAGTGAATCAGAAGGGTCGGCATGCCCTAAGAGGAGGGATAAAACACCTGGAGGTTCCAGGGAAATAGCAGGAAAGGGGACGCGATGCCCCAGGGAGAGTGGATTAGAAAAGGATGAAGATGAATAAGATGAGAAATGCTGAAGATCCGGAGGTTCCGGAAGGCGGGGAAGATACGGGTCCAGAAACCCGGGAAAGAAGAAGTGCAAATGTATGCGAATGTAATGCAACAGATGCGATGAATGCATGGATGCAACAAAATGCATGAGATGCAAAGAATATGAAGAACATGAAGGGTGAGAGGATGAGATCCTCCTCCTTACCCCCGGAGTGGCCCATGAAGAATCGGTGATAGACAAAAATATGGTTGGAGTTGAATGGAAGGTGGGTAGAATAGTGGAAAGCTCTTTAGCACCAAGATAACCACCCCTCCATGGTAGTGAAAGTGTATAACCAATTGGCCCAATGGATAAAGCAAGAGCCCATGATGAAGCTTCAATAGTGAATGACAACTCCCTTGGAGAGTGAAAAGCAATAGTGCGAGGGAGTTGAAGAGTTGGGATAGGAAGCATCGCCATGCCCAGGGATTGCGACATATAAAGAATGTTGAACAGAATAGGCATTCGCCCCTTGTATGGAAGAAAAGGTTCAAGATGTGAAAGTTGGAACAAGGGGTGCCCCGCCCGCTCCTTGGGCACAAACTTACATGGCATCAAAGCTTGACATTCTCTTTTAGTGAGCAGTGGCGGGGACTTGGCCTCTTCGACCATGCTTGGCACAACAACCCGGATTGGCATCCGGTAAATAAGCTCTTGCATATTGAATAGCTCGTCCGTGGCCAAATCTTTCTTGCCCGGCTCTTGATCATCTTCGGTACAAGTACTTGCAGAAGCACTCCCATTCCGAGTAGTAAAGCGGTGTGAAGCGGAGGCGGAAGGCTCCATGGATGGTGAAGGTATAATGGAAGGTGTTGGAGAAAGGGTGAGTGGAAGCGAAGGTTTAAACACATCGAGCTTCTCCCTTTGCTTGGAAGCAGTCGGGGTTGGCTCGAGTGCAAAAAGGGATGGGCCTTGCTCAGGACTAGCCACGGGTAAGGGTAAAGGGTTAAGTAGCGGAGTTGGGGTTATAGACATAGTGGGTTTTGGGGTTAAAGGGATAATGGAGGGTTGAGGTGGCGAACAAAGAGAAGGAGTAATAGAAGGCTCAGCAGAGACCGGCATAGTGGAGGGTGATGGAGGTTCGGCGGAGGCTGATGTTATTAAGGTGGATGGCATAGTGGGAGGTATAAAAGAAGGGGGTTTAGTGCGAAGGAAATGCCGCATGTGGCGAACGGTGTTAGGGATAGAAGGTGACTCATGATGTGTCGTTGTGGGTGATCGAAGTATTGACCCATCATCGTAACACCAGTAAGTCTTAGAAACGGGGGTTGGATTGGGGATGGTGGCTTTGTCCTGAGCAAAGGGTTCATCAAGTGGTAGCGAAGGGAGAGGAAAGCGAAGGAAACTCGGAAGGGATGCCTGCAGAGCTTCATCATCATGCGCCATCTTGAATTCTTCAATTGCCGGTTCTTCATTATCGGGTTCAAGTGGACACCGTAGTGAAGGCGTGTATGTGGGTGGTGGAATGTAATGGTATTGTGTATGTGGAGGTGGAGAGTCACATGCGTGAATTGGGTGAATGGGTGGAGAATGGACAGCGCCCACTTGAACGTTGAAACCCGCCGGCTCTTGCTTGCTCGCACTATCAATGCCGTAGTCGTCTCTCCTATCCTTCCAAGCTTTCTCCATCTTTGTAATGTCATCCAGAGCGGCGTGGAGGGGATTGACTGGAGTAGAAGGAGCGGGCCGTGGGCTCGTAACCCTCTTAAATTGTTCCTCCAACAAAGTGACTTTGTCGAGAAGAATTCGTTGGAGAGGTGTGACTTGAGCAACAGAGGGTTGGCAGGGCCTTGAAGGAGGGGCCGTATAAAAAGGCCGTGGAAGAGGATTAATGGGATGACCCATAGAAGAACCCGGATGGGCCGGGTTGCAAGGAATAAATGGGCCTTGGGGCCGTGGTGAAGGAGGGATAGAAGGAGGCGGGTATTGGACCACCCGAGGAGAAGGGTGAATAAGAGGAGATGGGTGATGGGCTACCCGAGTAGGAATGTGAATAGAAGAGGGAAGTGGGTGATGGGCCACCTGCGTAGGATTGGAAGAAGGATGAGAGGAATGAGATGCACCCTCAACGACGGCCTTAAGGGCTTGGATTTGTTGAGGGGTGAGATGATCTAATGCATGCAAGATCTGGGAGACCTTCTCATCGTCGGGAGGAGACGGTCCCGTAGGAGTAGTGGCTCGCGATTGAATCGAGGGGCCATGAGATTGGATATTGCCCATGGGTGGGGCAAAACCATGAAAGTGAGGGCGTGGTCCCTTTAAAAGATTATGGTGAGAGTTGTGATGAATATGTTGAATTTGAGGGGAATAAGATGTACTAGGTTGATCACCCTCATGAATATTAATTGAGTTAAACATGTTGACTTTCTTATCAAGGTAATCCAAACAATTCAATGTGCAATCAAAACAGCTCACAGAGATAGCAAACAAGTTGGGATGGTTACCTTTGATTTCTTTTATTTGAACCTTGGTGAGTTAAAGTGATTTTTAACAAACTTTGGAGTGATTCACACAAGGGAGGGACCTAGTTTCAATATAAGTCCACTTCGATGCCAACTAGGAACACTCTCTCACCGTGCATAGGCCAACTAAACTCGGGACTTCAAAGGTACAACATGCCCAACGTCCGTGAGGGAATCCACGGGTGCGGGGACTTACGGAGGTCTTGGAAAAGGAATTTCCGGTCCAAAGAGACGGAATGCTCAATGGAGGGTTGTTCCAATTCCAAGAAGGGTGTGTGGAATCCTAGTGTAGAGAGAGGAGGTCTCCCAACCAAATGCCACGAAAATGTAAGACAATATGATCAGATCAAGCAATGTATAACCAGAAGATGAATACAATGATCAATCAGGCAAAATACCCACAGCAAACAAGCTTCTGTCAACACACAGGTAATTAGCGACTTATCAGAAGTCGCTATCTGAGGAGAACGCGACAGAGGGGCTGTCGTCAATCACTGTAATCCACAGGAGCTTCAGAGCTAGGTGGTAGAAGAAATGACGCCTTAGATGAAGGCGTTTTAAGGAGAAAAGACACCCCTGTGGAAGGCGTCAATTTAGCAAGAGACGCCTCTGACAGAAGGCGTTAAAACAAAGAGAGATTAGGAGAGAGACAGAGAGGGGGAGAGGTGTAGATGAGATGGAGAAAAAAAGACGCCTTAGATAAAGGCGTAAATCATGAAAATGACGCCCCTAAGAGAGGCGTTAATTAAAAATGACGCCCTTGTGAAAGGCGTTAATTCCTCCTGAAACCACTCCAAAGGCCAGAAAGCTCAACAGTGATAAAAAAACCGACAGTAAAGGAAGCACTCACAATCACAGCATGGCAATCAAACTGCAAGAAGATATAGCATGCTCATCATTTTTTTTTAAGAGATGGATAAATGGAGTTTCTAAAAATCTACCAACCTAACGGATCACATAGGGAGAGAGTGCTACGTGGAGCAAAAGGAGGCGCACCGTGGGTGCAAAAGGGGAGATGGCACACGTGGGTGCCCAAGGGAAAGGGTAACCAAAAGGAAAACAAAAGAGGTCCCACCGTGATCGCCAATTTGTAGATTCTAAGAAATCCACTTAGAACAATTAAAAATAAAAGAATTAAAGCATGCACGAGGTGCTAGAGGGAAGTGTGATCGCCAGAGACGCGAGGGCCTCAAAGGATATAAACAATAATAATCAAGGGAGGGATCGCGAATATAAATACCTCAAATGCGGGGAGATTGTGAGTGCTCCTTTCTCTTCCGATCGGCCGGCCGATGAAGAGAGTTATTCTTGTTGATTACCCTTGCAAAGATCAAAGACAACAACCAATAAAAAGATTGGATTAGAACCAAGGTGAGTGTAGCATCAAATTCATAATAAGGATGAGCATGAAGATCATGTATAAGAACACACCTTGTTGGGTGTTGCCCTTAAACCCCTATGCAAAGGGTGGGAGATATGATGAATGATATGAATAATAAGGGTGCAAGTGTTGCACTGTGGGAGTCTCAACGTGGTTGAGCAATAAAAACTAATAAAAGAGATATGATGCAAGATGCATGCTGTTAACACAATGAATGAAATAAAAAAAAAGAAAGCAATCGGAAGCAGCAAGGAGGCAATAAGATAGAGAAGACTGTCTGTGCGTTGGGTTTTGATATGCATTCGGCAGAAAGACTCGATGGGATGAAGCTTTGTACGCAGAGCTTTCTCCTTCAGCCAAACAATCAGCAGCACCTCCCTGTAAAAAAAGGAAAATCCTCTCTTTGACATAGCCGCAGGGGCTCTATTTATAGGGAAGATTGGAGGGGTTTAAGTCCCACAACAATTAGGATAGCTTGGTTTAGCAAGAGATAAACATTGGAAGGAGTCCCTCCTGCCATGGAAAGCCATTCCGAAGTTAAAAATGGGCCCAAAACGAGGAAAGAAGGCGGTTCTGGGAAAATTCGGAATTCAACAAAAAAAGACGACCTGGAGCCGGTCGCTTCTTAAAATGGCGCCCGCGGAGGAAACGTCATTTTAAAAATTGACGACTCGCAAAGGGGCGTTATTTATAATTTAATACGAATTTCGGTCGGATCCAAACTCTCAAAATATAGCAATGAAAAAGACGACCGGCTTGGGGGCGTTAATTAAAAATAACGCCTTGCACAGGGGCGTTAATCAAAATGATAAAAAGCCAAAAAGCATGAACGACCGGGGATTCGGGCGTCAATTTAATTGACGTCCGATTCAAGGTCGTTATTTTAAAATATTCAAAACAGTGCCATTTTTCATTTCTCAATATTATTTTCCCATTTTTTAGGTGGAGGTGCATCAAGCTATGCTGATTCCAATGACTATTTTTTCATATTTTTCTGACACCCGGAAGTCCACCAAATCACCTCTGGAAGAGGGTTTAAAAATAATATTAAAAAAATCAAATTGAAAGTGACGCCCATGCATGTGTCGTGAATTCAATTTTTTTAATTTTTATTTCATTTAAAATCAAAATAACGTCTCCTATTAAGTCGTTAATTCCAAAAAAATTCAAAAAATTTCCAGAAAAATCTAGAAAAATGGGAAAATAAAAGAATGGACGCCTCTATTGATAGTCGTCATTTCTTTGAGAAACGTCCAAGGCTAAGCCGTTATTTAAAAGACGCCCCACATCAAGTCGTTAATTCTGAAAAATTCATAAAAATAGAGAAAAATGCCCAGAAAATCCAGAAAAATAAGAAAAATAAGAAAAGGGAGAAAAAAGGAATAAATCCAAGAAAAGTGAGAAAAACCACTCAAACAAAGTTAATTTGAAGGTCAAATTGGGGTATTATAAGGTAATATGAGATGCACTCATAGTAACGTCAATTTTGGCGTGTCTACAATGATGAGAAAATCAAGCTCGGCAATTAACAGCTCATCAGGAAGATCCTCCACTCGCCCGAGCACATTTCTCAACCAGAGTACCCGATCTGCCACCTCAAACCACGACCTCAAACCTCAGGGGCTAGCTAAACCTCAACCTGAGATGGCCAAATGACAATAACTCCCTCGGATCACACTTACGGCCACCTAACCACAAGTAATCCTCGCCAGCCATCTGACCTTGCCGCAGATTCCTCGAACGCAGCACCGCAAACTCACACCTGCAGGTAAAACTTTGCCCAAAGCAGCACAACCAGGGCCACCTTTTCAGGGGAAGAAAGCTCTCTATCTAACTCCTCAGGCCCCACACCGGCATTCCGACGATGACCGAAACCACCTTCACAACGCCAACACAGCGCACTCTAGCTCCCACGCAAGAAGCAAAAATGTTAAATAAACACAAAACCATATGCCAACTACCGACTGCCGACTGACTGGACCTTATGGACTCTGAACACTACAATTATATCAAATTACCATGTATGTCCACAACCACGCTCTGATACCATCTGTAACGACCCAAGATCCGGATACCGGGAATAACCCGATACCATTCGAATCCTGGCCCGCCACCCACGAGCCGAAGGGCTCGGAAGGGTTAGAAAGGAGTGTGGAAGTACATTAAAATTTAAAATAATGCATGCAGCAATATATAATTAATAGTTTAAATAACAGGAAATGAAATCATATTTTCAATTAAATAGTTAACTATAGAGTCCAGTCCAACAAAAGTACAGTCTACAGGGAAAGAAACGTACTCAATGCCGAGTGAACACTCGGCCCGGTGAGCTGGCAACTACGAACCACTACGCTGTACCTCCGAACCTCAAGGAGGAACCGCTATACCCAAAAAGACAGGGGTGAGCCTTATCTCATTGGCTCAGTAGGGGTCCCGTGGAACCCTACCATAAAACAACGGCGATAACGAACATCGCTAACAAGAACAACAACAATAGTAATCGGAGTAGCAACAATAACACTAACGGCGGGAGGAACATGTCGGGTCCCGTAGTGCAGGAAGACGGATCTAGAGGGGGGGTGAATAGATCCTTCTATTAAAAAAATTTTCAATTAAAACATAAACACCCCACAATGGAAACTAACACAACATCTAAACAATTAGGCACGACGTAGATTTACCAAGCAACAAATAGACGGACATTAAAGATTAAAAAATGACTTGTAGAACCAAACTCAAGTTAGCTCTTTGTGTGCACAAATTAAGTGTGTGTACCAATTTGATTGGATTGAGTGTGTGATAGTATCAAAATAAACCTGTGAATGGAGATAGAGGAAATGGACAGTCACACAGGCATTCAGATATGGACACGGTGATTTTGAAGGTGGTTCGGGATCACGACGGGCTCCCTACGTCCACCCCTCACTCAACTGAGCAAGGTTTCACTACTGGTAAACCAGCAGGGGGATAAATCTCCACACACACACACACACACACACACACACACACACACACACACACACACACACACACACACACACACACACACACACACACACACACACACACACACACACACACATACACACACACACACACACACACACACACGGGGAACAACCTCTCTACGAGGAGAACTCTCCTCACGCTGTAAACACAGCAACAACAGGGAAGAACCCCACACACTCTAGATCCTAAATCCAGCAGCACACACACACACACACACACTGTGGATCTGAAATCCACCAGCTCACACGCACAAACTGTGGATATGAAAAGATCCCCACTCACAAACACACGAATCTAGATATATCCACACAGACACGTGGATCTGAAATCCACACACACATACACACACGGGGATGAACCCCAGAACGCGCTGCTAGACACGCAGCTCACAAATATACACGCTGCAAGTCGCAGCAAACTTAACAGACTCGGATGTACACACCGCACAATCCGACCACACACAAACACATGGATCTGGAGAGATCCACACACACACTGATGTTCACAAATTTAGAACAAGAACACACTTGAAGTTCAAGATAAAATTGAAGAAGAATATAAGGTGGAAGAGCTCAGATCTAGGTTCCCCCTTTGATGAAAGTTGTAGATCTTGTGGCAAGGTTTGCTTCTCCACTTGATTTCCACTTGATTGGCTTCAGAAAGACCTTCAAATGATTGGAGCTTGATGAAGAATTGCTGGACGAAGTACTGTTCACGGAGTGTTTGCAGCAGCCTTCTTTCTCCCTTGATAGCCTCTCTTTGATCCCTTGGATGATTAGGGTTTCTTTCCCCTAAGAGTTGTTTTTATAAGACTTAGGATGGTCAAGGGACAAGCCAGGAACCAGATCCACGATTTTAGGCAAGTTGGGAGACTTTAAGATCAAAAAGTCCAAGATAGGGGCTTTGAAAACGTTCATGAAAAGAAGTCAACAATGGTAGCCTCGAAGGGTTCGGTCGACCGAAAATTTCGGCCGGTCGATCGAACTTTGAAAATTCTCAGACTTTTCGGTTCTAGAAAAATAGGTCGATCGAACTGCCCATTTAGGTCGAATGAACTTTGTCAGAGTTCAGTCTGTTGGTTGCTGAAAAATTAGGTCGACCGAAATGGTCCCATAGGTCGACCGAAATCTGGAAACTCTGTAAAATCAACTTGTTAGCCCAGAAAAACATAGCCACACTAAAGAACCTTGCATTTGGCCTCTTGTAGAGGTTGTTTGTGGTTTGTCACCCACATTGGCAGGAGGTTATGGGAACAACAATTGCCTTGGTGATCTGCACTATTTAACCCCATCCTCTTCACATCATATCCAAAAGTCCTGACGTTAATAAACCTTGATATGAGGGATTTAAGCCTATTGAGATTCTGAGACATGAATGCAGAGGCTTCAACTGATTTCCTCATTTCTGATTCTTGAATGCAAAGGCTTTATTGAATGCAAAGGCTTTATTGAATGCAGAGGCTTCAACAGAGACAAGTCTGTGGACTTGTGTGACACTTCTGTTGGCAGAGGCTTCAACTGATTTTTTCACACTTTACACATTGTTGTGTTTACAGCTGAACTGGTCTGGACTTATCACCTTCTGGATTGAACTTAGGGTTTTGCAATTCTGCTGAACTGAAGGCATTGCAACTTGCTGTTCACACATCAAGCTAAACTCTACAACTCTGACAACATGAGTTCTGCAGGGAATTCTGACTTGGTTGAATGCAGAAGCTGGACTGAATGCCAGTAGCTTGTGGATTTGCATCAGACTCAGTTGATCTTTTGGTGACTGTGACGTAGAGATATAGCTGAGCTGTTAAGACTTGGTTGGCTGCACCTGAGACAACATTTACTTTTCACACAATGCAAAGGTGTTTAGTTGACATCATTAATAAGCATATAGACTCACCGATGAATCATGGTGCGTCATCATAAAACGTCACATTAATGACTCATAGTTCATCATTATCAAAGCGCCATCATCAAAACTCAGGGGCACAACATTCTCCCCCTTTTTGATGATAGCAACTATGAGTCATGAGAATATGCATTACACAACTATTCACAAATATGAGTCATGATGATCATTATGCAAATCAAGAGTTCACCAACAAATTGTTGAACACACCACATCTCCCCTTTGTAAAAAACAAACTCAAAGTTACTTTGAAAGTATGACTCAGCAAACTCTCTCCCCCTTTGACATCAGCAAAAAGGAATAGAGTGGAGCATATTCTCTCCCCCTTGGAGCAGGAGAAAAGAATAGCGATTGAAAAAAACGATAGAGTTTGTCAACATTAACAGAATCGGGGAGATGACCAATGAGCGGGGAACCGATGCAACAATGCACGTTCAGGCAGAATGTGAAATTTAGAGAGAATGCCTATGTAGAAAGAAATTGGCAGGAATAAAAACCAGCAACGCTGAAAGCACATTCAGACACTTGGGTGATATCATGCAAGCAAGGGCCAGAACCATGAAGAAGAGTAACAGATTTCAACCAGTGAAGTGGGCATGCATATCACAGGAATTGATACCAATGAGTATTGAGACCAATTGAAGATCTCAACAAATTGATATTTTAATGAAAGCACTAGGCAAACAGTTTGGAGAAATTGTGCCAATACATACAGCAGAATGAGCAACACCAATTGATATCAATGGTTGCCAAGAGGGCACAAAGGGCTTCCAGAAGTCTGCCAAAACAGTGAATCAATGAGCATTCAAGTAGTAATGATGTTAGAACAATAACGATGAGCATTCAAGACACTGTTATATAGTGGACAGCGGATCTAGAGGGGAGGGGTGAATAGATCTGCCCCTCTTCTCGCAATGCAACCCTCTATATAGCTAGATAAGATAAATTACAGCGGAATATAACTAGCTTATCGAAGAACACTATGATTCACTTGGCACGATGAGCAATCCAATATAATGATTCAAACCTAAGCAAGCATCTAGAATGAGCAATCACATAAACAAACCACAACACACACTATTTTAAGGTGGTTCGGACTGAATCCCCAGTCCTACGTCCACCCCTCACCAAATTCGGTGAGGCTCCACTAGTGCCACGCACTGAACCGTAAATCGGAAAGACCTCCGATTGCCTTCCTACTAACCACAGGTAGGGACGTCAACACCGCAGATCGGACAACTTCCGATTGCCTTCCTACTAACCACGGGTAGGGACGATCTTCAGTTTCAATCGTTTGTATGAAATGAAAAAGAACAAATATGAAAACACTCAATCATCAAACAAGATATAGAATATGCTTAAGAAGAAAAATCTTGTCTGAGATTGCTGGAGCTTGAGTTGGATGCTTCAATGGTGTCTTCTTCCTTGAGAGATGATCTTCCTTTAGTTGATGAAGAAGACTATGGATGTAGCTTTGATCTTCCTTGAAAATCTTGTGAAATCAGCACCTTGGATGGATGAAGAACTCCAGCCCGAAGTATTGTTCACGGAGGTGCTACAGTACCTGCTAATCTCCTCCTCTAGCCTCCCTTGATCTCCTTTGATCCAAATGAAGCATTAGGGTTTCTAATCCTTCATGTGTTGGTTTTATAGACTTTGAATGGTCCTTGGACATCCCCCAGACCAGATCCACAAATCATGAGAGATTAGGTGAGTTTTGATTAAACAAATCTATGGAAAGGGACTGGCCACGAGGTGGAAATCGAAGTCAAACATGGCTGCATCGGGGCTGGCGGTCGACCTACAGCTTCTGGCGGTCGACCGCTACTGAGAAACTTGCAACCGGATGGTCCCTGGGATTTTCGGTCGACCACTGCTGGCTGGCGGTCGACCGCTATTGAAAGGCATGCAGACTGGCGGATGCTGGCTGGGGCGGTCGACCGCCCCTGTGCTGGCGGTCGACCGCCAGCTGGGCAGAACCCGAGCTTGTCCGGGTCAGTCCGTTAACCTTCTTAGCTCCGTCGCTTGACTTCTTTAGCAGCTCGTTCATGTCCGTGGCATCCCTTGACTGTCTTGAAGATTTCTGTTGATTATATCGCTCCTATAATCAGAATTTTGTTCCGGGGGCTCCGCCCCCAGAAACCCCCACAAGGGGCGCTGCCCCCTTGACCCCCGCGACCTGACCGCGCAGGTCGATCCCCGCGACCTGACCGCACAGGTCGATCCGCGTGCGAGGGCGCAACATTGAATTTTCACCTTTGCCATTTCCACTGAATTCCTTGTCCATTTAATGGCGTATCTGTCATGAACAAAACATCACGTGTGTCAGTCACATGAGAGTGGAAAATATCAATGACTAATAGTGTTTAGCTATTATCAAAACCAAGAATACCACAGAACTCATATGACCATAGGATGATGTCGAATGACCCAAGTGATCACAGGATGACTCAAATGACCATAGGGACACAACATACACTTCTCAGAATTATGAATCCATAGACATGAGCAGTCTGATACCAATAGCACCAAATTGAGAGCAACTATTTCAGGCAGGATAAAGGATAGTGAAGGGACGCCCAAAAACAATCTGATAGATAACTCATAAACCAGAGTTTACAGATTTTTCAGATTCTTCTGCTATAAGGCCACTAGAGATTTAACCCATAACTTGATTGGTTCAAGTGTAATAAATTCTAAGTTTATCAATTCTAATAGTTGAAACAAATTGCACTCAGAGTTAATAGAGATAAACCAATATAGCATATTTGAACCCTGTTATACCTCCCTTCATCTTACTCATAAAATTCCATTTGACCTCTTTGGGAGCAACTTAGGCTAGTTTTGAAGCTAAACACTTGATATTTCAGAGTTGACCCCATGGATTCAGCGATCATTTTTTTTTATTGCTACCACTTTCAAATTTTCTTTTGCTCGACAATTTTAAGAACAATCAGGTGTAGCACACACCTTTTGACATAAGGATGCACGTTGATCATATG
Source organism: Amorphophallus konjac (assembly GCA_022559845.1). Lineage (NCBI taxonomy): Eukaryota > Viridiplantae > Streptophyta > Magnoliopsida > Alismatales > Araceae > Amorphophallus > Amorphophallus konjac. Next base: position 151,131,090 of record CM040118.1, read on the forward strand.
TCAGCACCCCTAGTTACTTAGTGTGACTAACTATTTTGCTACATTTTGTACAGAGGTAGCAGACCACTTCATGACTTTGTCCACTCCACTTCAGTGGTAAATGGACTTAGTTTCTCAGTGATCTATATGCCATTGCTCTGCCTTTATTTTCAAGATTTTACGCAGAGATAACAGTGGCACTTCATCACACCATCCATAAAACTTCAGAGGTAAAGGAACAAGTGTTTCTAAGTGGACCATTGTCATTGCTCTGAATTGTATTGCCTTGGGGATTTTCAGATTTATGTAATGTCTAAGAAGCAATACTCAACTTAAGTTCCTCACCCAGGGATGCCTTATGGTATTAGAAATTTTCAGATTCCAGTAAGTAATACAGGACACAACATGCACAGACTAGTTGAGGTCTATTAATTCTGAATACAAGCATGTGCAAGACCTTTATCTTAAAACTCAGAAATTTATTAAGCTCAAACCAGCTAAATCCACTTATTAATCACAAAGCCTTATAATAGAAGATACATTTCATGAAGTTTGCTCAGATTTATGAAATTAACAATCAGAATGGAATCCTCCTGAGTTCAGACTGGTTCAGGAAAATTTTGCCAAGCAGAAGGTGTCTCTTTGATGTTCACAAGACATGCAGGAGCAAGGAAGCATTTGAGAGATGAAGTTTCTCAGAGTATTAGAGGCTAGACAAGGTTATCATATTACTGGGATTCCACCTGAGAAAACAGACTCCAAGAATTTTTCAGAAGACTCCCCTTGAACAAATGCAGGAAACAAGAAAAGAAATTTCACAACCAGAAATTGTGAGCTCAGTGTCATTTCGAGGAATCAAACCATGGAATGAGAGTGACGATCAGATGTGTAGTTATTTCAGACAAGTTTAAGAAGATGAGAGTGCAACTTAGTCCATTGATGCTCACAGAATAGCAGAAAATGAAGTGAGAGCTAGTTTTGAGACTGGTGTGTCGACCTAGGATCCACAGTGAGTCGACACAATGGGGTTTAACAGAAGGTCAGATTTTTTTTTTGGAATGAATTGTTGTGTCGACGCAACATGAGAAGTGCGTCGACGCACAAGCTTCAGAGAAAACAATAAACTCACTGAATTCATTCTTTCAGCAGAAGCACATTGATTGCTATTTTGGAACACCTCTTTTACAGACATCTGACTTTCCTTAAATGTATGCATGAACTTTGAATTATTTTTTTTCTTGTTTTGGATGATAATGACATGCAACCTGATCAGAACTGACATATGCACATGAACAGACCTAATAATTAGCTGACTCCCCCTATTTAAGTCAATTTATGCATGTGCAGTAAGAATTAGAGAAATGCTTGACTACTGACCAGATCAAAAGAACTGAAATGCATACTCCCCCTTACTAAATGCACTGAAGATTGAACTAGACATCAAGACCATGCAAGGGAGTTGGCTGACTTTGACTGCTAATGGTCTGCTTAGCCCTAAATGGAGGGTTGACCCTTGGTACTAGGCGGAGTTACAAACACTCACACATAGTGATAGCTTTCAGACCGACTTAGCCTACCTTTCTGCACATCACCATTTGATATACCCTTGGGTCATGCATTAAGATGGATTTGCAAATGCAGTGCACTTTTGTATGAAGAGCAGATTCAACAAACTTATATATGACATTGCATGACAGCACAGAATGATGTTTGAAATGCATACACGTGCACACATTGACTATGTATGCCACACGTTTAAATCACACAAATCATACTTTCCCTCACTTATTCAATTCAAGGGCTCTATACAGCTATATACACAGTCCCAAGGTACCTGGCGGAGCCTGTGCTCACGCATAGTGAAGGTTTTCATACATACTTCTCTGTCTTTCCACCAGTCACCATTTGATATACCTATGGGTCAGAAATACATGGCTGTCCTCAAAACAGTGAAGACCAATTTTACACATCCAAAGGATGATCTCTGAATGACTAGAGGGAAACTATCAAGCTAACACATTTAACACTTGAGAGCAAAATTGGGGTTTACCAACCGAGGGTGCCTTGCATCATTGAACCCCCTTTTATTATTCTTTTTCTTCAAGGCATCCTGCAAAAAAAAAAAAAAATCCTCATTTGAAGTTCTTAGGTACCCAAGATCTCTTAGGTCCTTGAGGATTAGTCACACCTTTGGCAGGTGTTTTCCAGAATTTCCATGCATTGTAATCATCAAGATCCATCAAGAAACAATCATGTATCGTATGACCAGAAATACCATAGTAATTGCAACAAATAGTGGACTTCACATTTTTCTGAAATGAAAAGGTAGTGAATTTCTGTGTGTGGGCAGGGAATTCATTACTTTGATCATGAAGTTTGTTTTTCCCTCTTCTTTGCCAACAGTTCTTGACTGTATGGCCAATTTTCCCACACTTAAAGCATTGAATCTTTGTTTGCTTAACTACATGGTTTTCAGCATGAAAGCTTTTCTTATTTGCAAATCTCCTTGAGTTTTTGAAACAATTCTTTTTGTTACATGTTGTCAAATCATCAAACTTCATAATAGAATAGTCATGCATCATGTGACCATCCCTACCACAGTAAAAACATGAAGTTCTAACTTTCTTTCTGGGTGCATGTTTATGTGTAACAGAGCTGTGCTTAGCATGCACAGGGGTACTAGGAGCACCAGTTTGGGATTTCCTGTTCATAGATTTCTTTTGCTCAAACATGTTTTTAAGGATTTTCGATTGTTGAACATGAGGTAGTTTCATAGATGTGTCAAAAATATCTGAAGCATGAACAAATGAGGTTTGTAATTTATTTTCAAATGATTTCTTGTTCACTGGGCTATAGCCAAGCCCTTCCTTTTGGAAGTTAACCCCAACTCTCAGAAGTTTATCTAAATTATCTTTCCCTTCAACAAACCTTGACAGGGAATCATTTAGATCATGGATTTCATATTCAAGAGTTGTTATGTGATGTTTATAGCTGGCTATGTCGGCTTCACATGAAACAACTTGTTGATTCAATATGCCATTCATACTTTTGAAACTTCCTATTTCATGTTTCAACTCCTGCACATTTTCAGATTCATTTACATCAAGAATGCATTTTCCTTTTTCAAAAATCATAAGTCTCTCAGACATGGCACTATTTAATTCCTTTAGTTTTTCAATTTTTTTACAAGTTCTTCATTTCGAATCAGCTCATCAACCAGAAATTAATCTTTGGTCATTGAGTTTAGTTTCTCTTTGTAGACTTTTTCTGTTTGTTAGAGTTCAGAAATGTTGGCCAGAAGCTCTTCATTTTCATTTATCAATGAAGTAATTTTTTCTTTATGTAACTCTAACATCAAAAGAAAGAGACTCATTTAATTCCTGAAAGTGTGAACATTTTTCACAATGGGAATTACTTATGTTCTGTTCAACTTCCTTTCTCAATTTTCTATTTTCAGATTTCATTTTCTTGTATTTCCTTAACAGTTGATCGTAAGCTTCTATTAAGTCCTCAAATAAAATTTCATCACTCCCAGAATTTACCTCGGAGCTTTCCTTGCTTGACGTATCCAGTTTATCGGCCATGAGACACATGCCATCCATTTTTTCTTCTTGAGCTTTGATCAAATAATCCATGAGCTCCTTTGCCGTTCTACAAGAAGAGACAAATGGAAACATATTAGTGTTCACGGAAGCTTTCAATAGACACAGGACAATGACATTTTCATGGTTCTTCAATTTATCCTGACTAGACCACTTGGTCTCATCTAGAGGCACTCTGTGAGGACCATCATAAATCAAGTTGCAGAGGTCAGGATTAACAGAATTAATCAGCTCACACATTTTTCCTAACTATGAAGGAAAATCAGAGCCATTAAAAATAGGTAAGCAATTCATCGAGATATGTCCAATAGAATAATTCATGATTGACACTACATTGAGATCTCTCTATAGATCGTTAGATCTAAGGACAACAGAGCCTCGCTCTGATACCAATTATTGGGTCCCGTAGTGCAGGAAGACGGATCTAGAGGGGGGGTAAATAGATCCTTCTATTAAAAATTTGTTCAATTAAAACACAAACACCCCACAGCGGAAACTAACACAACATCTAAACAATTAGGCATGACGTAGATTTACCAAACAACAAATAGATGGACATTAGGGATTAAAAAATGACTTGTAGAACCAAACTCAAGTTAGCTCTTTGTGTGCACAAATTAAGTGTGTGTAGCAATTTGATTGGATTGAGTGTGTGATAGTATCAAAGTAAACCTGTGATTGGAGATAGAGAAAATGGACAGTCACACAGGCATTCATATATGGACACGGTGATTTTTAAGGTGGTTCGGGACCACGACGGGCTCCCTACGTCCACCCCTCACTCAACTGAGCAAGGCTTCACTGCTGGTAAACCAGCGCGGGCATAAATCCCCCCACACACACGGAGCCGAGCTCCAACACACACATGCAGGGCCACGCCTGCACACACACACACACACACACACACACACACACACACACACACACACACACACACACACACACACGGGGAACAACCTCCCCACGAGGAGAACTCTCCTCATGCTGTAAACACAGCAACAACAGGGAAGAACCCCACACACTCTAGATCCTAAATCCAGCAGCACACACACACACACACACACACACACACACACACACACACACACACACACACACACACACACTGTGGATCTGAAATCCACCAGCTCACACGCACAAACTATGGATCTGAAAAGATCCCCACTCACAAACACACGAATCTGGATATATCCACACAGACACGTGGATCTGAAATCCACACACATATACACACACGGGGATGAACCCCAGAATGCGCTGCTAGACACGCAGCTCACAAACATACACGCTGCAAGTCGTAGCAAACTTAACAGACTCGGATGTACACACCGCACAATCCGACCACACACAAACACATGGATCTGGAGAGATCCACACACACACTGATGTTCACAAATTTAGAACAAGAACACACTTGAAGCTCAAGATAAAATTGAAGAAGAATATAAGGTGGAAGAGCTCAGATCTAGGTTCCCCCTTTGATGAAAGTTGCAGATCTTGTGGCAAGGTTTGCTTCTCTACTTGATTTCCACTTGATTGGCTTCAGAAAGACCTTCAAATGCTTGGAGCTTGATGAAGAATTGCTGGACGAAGTACTATTCACGGAGTGTTTGCAGCAGCCTTCTTTCTCCCTTGATAGCCTCTCTTTGATCCCTTGGATGATTAGGGTTTCTTTCCCCTAAGAGTTATTTTTATAAGACTTAGGATGGTCAAGGGACAAGCCAGGAACCAGATCCACGATTTTAGACAAGTTGGGAGACTTTAAGATCAAAAAGTCCAAGATAGGGGCTTTGAACACGTTCATGAAAAGAAGTCAACAATGGCAGCCTCGAAGGGTTCGGTCGATCGAAAATTTCGGTCGGTCGACCGAACTCTGAAAATTCTCAGAGTTTTCTGTTCTAGAAAAATTGGTCAATCGAACTGCCCATTTAGGTCGACCAAACTCTGTCAGAGTTCAGTCCCTTGGTTGCTAGAAAATTAGGTCGACCGAAATGGTCCCATAGGTCGACCGAAATCTGGAAACTCTGTAAAATCAACTTGTTAGCCCAGAAAAATATAGCCACACTAAAGAACCTTGCATTTGGCCTCTTGTAGAGGTTGTTTGTGGTTTGTCACCCACATTGGCTAGAGGTTATGGGAACAACAACTGCCTTGGTGATCTGCACTATTTAACCCCATCCTTTTCACATCATATCCAAAAGTCCTGACGTTAATAAACCTTGATATGAGGGATTTAAGCCTATTGAGATTCTGAGACATGAATGCAGAGGCTTCAACTGATTTCCTCATTTCTGATTCTTGAATGCAAAGGCTTTATTGAATGCAGAGGCTTCAACAGAGACAAGTCTGTGGACTTGTGTGACACTTCTGTTAGCAGAGGCTTCAACTGATTTTTTCACACTTTGCACATTGTTGTGTTTGCAGCTGAACTGGTCTGGACTTATCACCTTCTGGACTGAACTTAGGGTTTTGCAATTCTGCTGAACTGAAGGCATTGCAACTTGCTGTTCATACATCAAGCTAAACTCTGACAACATGAGTTCTGCAGGGAATTCTGACTTGGTTGAATGCAGAAGCTGGACTGAATGCCAGTAGCTTGTGGATTTGCATCAGACTCAGTTGATCTTCTGGTGACTGTGACGTAGAGATATAGCTGAGCTGTTAAGACTTGGTTGGCTGCACCTGAGACAACATTTACTTTTCACACAATGCAAAGGTGTTTAGTTGACATCATCAATAAGCATGTAGACTCACCAATGAATCATAGTGTGTCATCATAAAATGTCACATTAATGACTCATAGTTCATCATTATCAAAACGTCATCATCAAAACCCAGGGGCACAACAGAACAGTCATACACGAATCTCTAAACACGGTAGCCAAGAAACCACGGCTCTATAAGCTATTCCTATTGGCATGAAAAGAAAACCCCGATCTCCCTGTCGGGGGACCACCGGACTGACGGGAAAACCCTGGCTACGCTGCCAGAAGAAACACCATGACACCTCTATCGTGGAGGCATGTCCTCACAGACGAAGGCCACACCAAGACCACGCGGTCTGGGGAACCGTCACGACCTCGTTGTCGTGAACCCTACGCAGTCTACGGGTGAAACCTTGATAACCCTATCGGAAACCCTAGATCTTGACATTGGGAAAGCACGAGGAAGCTATCCGAGAAGCCATGTCTCGCAGACGGAAAACCAAAACTCGAGTCACGAGAGTCAAGTGTCGTGTGACGGGAGTACCTGCCCACCAGAAGCAAGGCCAGATGCGTCCACTGATGACTTAGTCCGCGCCCTAGGTGTCTCCCTACTCACCCCAGGCGAAAACTGAGGCACCGTACAAGTAACCACAGGACAAGGGTCTAGTCGGGGTCGTACTCGTCAGCACGTGTCCGAAGTCCCCAACCACGTGTGCACACACTGACTGACTATGCTATGTCAGGCCCTCTAGCTGATTTTCCTTCCGGCCCGGACTCGAGCCGACACAGTGGGAGGCCCTACGGCAAATCTGCCTAAAAACCGTCACTCCCGAGTGTAGCTCTCCATCTACTCCCTGGTAGGTAGGCACACGCGTGCCCAGGCAAGCTACGACTAGTGGGGGTCACTAAGCGTATGACCCTCGAAAGAAACCATCGGAGTACTGACAGGCTACTCACAAGCGCATCACAAGTATCACGAAGTACCAAGTGGCTCGGCGCCACCAGACTCGGGACAGTCCACTAAACCTACCAATCTAACGGTCCTTGAGTCACATGACTCAGGTCAAGACCGTTGTACCACGTGGCATCATGCCGTTAATATGCCCTTTTCAAGGGAAACTCAAGAAAACCCCCAGCCCCAGGCTGAGTCACAGAATTTACAGTTCATAGGCCATACGCATGGCCCACACAGAAACCACCTTTCGAAGAAGCTAACAACGTGCGGGAGGAACTCTCCGCACTTACACCGGCACACGGTGACTCGATCAAGCGTAACAGTAAAGCCCAGAACACAAGGGGTCACCCAGACCCTCAAAACATATGGACACGCTAATCAAGGTAACACGGTACCTCCGGACACCCGAAAACACGGTCACGGTCTGCACACGGTGTCCGGGACGTCCACGGGGCCATAGGTAGACCAAAGGGTCGTAACCGGGTTGACCGGGGGCTAAAACGGGCCAAGGGTCTGCAATTCGGTCGACCAAACCCCCGGGGTAGGTCGACCAACAGGGGTAGGTCGACCTAACCCACAGGGTGGGTCGACCTACCAGCATGCAACAAAACCCAACGTCGGTCGGTCGACTGGACCGGGCCGGTCGGTCGCCCGAACCTGCCTGGGTTCGCCCCTTTGTGAGAAGCCGTTCGGTCGACCAGCCTCAACCGGTCGGTCGATCGAAAACGGCGGGGACCCCGTCCGAACCCACCCTAGGGGTTCGATTCCCACGCCCACTCGATCCTAATCAAGGGGGAAAACAACGGGGATCATTCCCCGGGTCCCAAACCATGAAATGCAAGTAAATAAACGACAAAATGGCATTCGATCTGATGAAAACTACCACACACCCTAAACATGGAAAACCGCCCCGGCATGAATGAAAACCCACACTCGGCTTGCCTCGGCCTACCAAATTGCGGGAAAATGAACTACACTGGCTAGGGAACCATCCCCCTACCTCCACCGAAGATTACCCGCACTGTGGATGTCGTTTCCATGCAAAATCACCTCACGAAACCTCACCGGCGCCCCGAACTCGCGAACGAGCTCCTCGTCGCGCCGTGCCTCGTCCCACGCTCCATCTCGGCCGCTCTCCCCCCACGTGTCACCTCCGTCTCACCCGCCTCCTCCTTTGTCGGCTGCCCAGAGAAGAGGGGGAGAGAAAGAGAGAAACGTGAGAGGAGAGGGAGAGAAATGAGAGATGGGGAGAGAGGGGGTGAGGGTTTAATTTATAGAAAAATAATTTGGGGTTTTAAAAATCTAGAAAATATAAAAATAGGATAAAATCATTCTCATGATCCTCGAAATACGCACAACGTGCCTGTAACGTCTCGGAGCCTGAAAACACATCGGTTCACCCTACATAGGGGTCCGCATGCTCAACAGCCAACAATCCAATTAAATCATAAAACACGATCCAGGACTCACAAAAGCGCTCCGAAACCCACGTATTCTGATCCGAAAAATCATGGGTATTACAATGCTGATAGTCAACTAAAGCCAGATTGGGTGATAACTAGTTATCTTGGGATCAATTTGTAGAGATTTTTAATAAAAAATATTTCTTAGAGCGAGTACAAGAGAAGAAGGCTACGAAGTTCACAGCCCTAAAATAGAGGGACATGTCTGTGGGGGAATATGAAGCTTAACTTTCTCGACTATTGCGCTATGCTCCACATTTGGTGTCTACATAAAAGATGAAGTTAAGGAGATTCTTTGATGGACTTTGACTTTACATTACCCAACTAGCCCCCTTGGACATTGAAATTGACGTGGGCGGATCACCCTCTTATGCCACGTGTCCCACTTCCTGCCTCTTCTGACGATTTTCTGTCAGATTCAAATTTCAGGCATCATGATGGTGTGGCGTTATGATGATGAGGTAGGCGCCAATAGGTCATGTGCACATTATCAATGTAATTCTTCCATAATTGCATGCCTCTTGGCAGATCGTGTGCATGTTATCAAAGCACATAATCCCACGATCCCCTTATGCTACTCAATTTACACCACCCTACCGCCATCTCAGTGGATTCACAGACACGCAAGGCCTTATTTCTACATCGTTACGAGATCTTCCCAAGAAAGTGATCATCAAGATGATTTGATGTCATCGGCTATATAATTAAGGTTGGTTTTAGCAACCTCCTCTCAAGGTATGCAACTACTAGCAATATCACCAGGGTAATTCATCTCTCTCTCTCTCTCTCTCTCTTGCCGACTCCATTTCCTTATGCTGACTTAGGCATATGAGAGTTTTCCTAAGGCCCATAACTCCCAGTGAGAACTTCTCCTCCTATGTAAGAGGATTGGCCCATATGCTCGGCGCGCTCGTCTACTATTAATGACACCTCCCTCAACACTCGGCTTCAACATTCGGCATTGCTCTCTACAACCTTATGTTGGAAAAAATGACTTTTCTCACAAATTAATTATTTTAAATTATGATAAAATAAATATATTTTAAATATATCAATTTCAATATAATTTTAGATGGCTTAGTAAATTTACATGTCTAACATAATTTAGGCCTCCCAAATACTTTGCCTAAAATCAAGTCTATCTTATATTTGGAAAAACTAAGTGATAGTGGATCCTATTGCATCCAAGTCCTAAACATAGAAGGAATATCATCTAGGTATTCTGCCTAAAGTATAAGTTGGACAATAGATCGTCCACAAGCTTAACCTAAGACAATAAGATGCCTTTCGCCTAAGTGCATAGATGATGCACCGTCTAAGAGGTTTTGTCTAAGACGATGTGCCATCTACCCCTTAAAAGCATAAGAGGCTCCATCAAAGACTATGCACTATCTACACCGTCTACCAAGGCTAAATTGCATAGATGATGCACCGTCTAAAGGTCAAAACATTCTAAATTCATAGGCAAAGCAACATCTATCTTTGAAGTTAGACAATGCTGCTCCTACTTTGAAAGGCCAACATGTTCCATCTCAACCATTCTATCCAAGAGTAAATGTTAGATGATATATCGTTTAATCTCAAACGTAGTTGGAGCACCGCCTGAGCTGAATAGTTAGACAATGGATCGTCTAAGTTGAATAGTTAGACGATGCAATACCTAATAGTGAAACCTTCTGTCTAACTCCTTATAGGCGATAGAAGATGGACGATATGTCATCCATCAGAAGACGAAAGATTGTCTAAATCGCAAACAAGAAGATGATAGGATACTTAAATAAAAAGATTGGACGATACATCATCCAAGGCCACTAAACGACAAAACTTATTGTCTAATCTTAATCCTTTTGTCTAAAAGTCATATAGGTGATACATTTTTTTAATCAAATAGTCTAAGGAGTCACTAAAGAGAGCGCACACCACTTCTGAGAAGTGATGTGGACCCGCTCCACCCAGGACATCCCTAGACCATAAAATTTGTTTAAAAATAAACGGGGCAAGTGTGCAGGGCATACCCATTCAACACATAGAAAAAAAGAAGCAGCTAGACTCTGATGGCGGGACAACCACATTTATCTAGGCAGAAGGCCCCCCTTACATCAGCAGGAAGACTCGCCAAAACAGTCCAAATGGAGTTAGGAAGAGAAAAACAAGCATGGTTGGCAAGGTAATCTGCAGTCGAGTTTGCTTCCCTATATATGCGGGTGATAGAAGCACCAATGGATTGGCACAGCCACTGGATGGAGCTAGTAAGTGACAGGATGCACGAGGGGCAAGTAAAGGCACCATTTACAACACCAACCAAAACTGCAGAATCGGAGTCCACCAGGATGTCAAAAATACCCCAGCGTTGGCAGTACCTCAAGCCCTCTAGCATGACCATGGCTTCAGCTTCCAGACAGGAACTCAAGAAGTAGATGTGTGAAAAAACAAAAAGAAGATTTCCCTTGTGGTCACGAGAAGAAGTCCGCCTCCCCCCCGCTAAACCCACACTCTGCTTGAATGTGCCATCTATATAAAGCTTGAAATGGGATATGGGCGGTTTGAGCCAGCTGACAATTATAGGATCCTTGCAGTTGAGAACAGGGCGCTGAATACCTCTGATTGACATTAGATGTTTGGAGCAACCTGGGCACAGAGCTAGCGCCCCACCTTCAGAAGAGGAATAGAAAATCGGAAATGCTGAAGGATCAAGGCAAGAATATTGTTCGCTGCCATGGGAGAGCCCTCAAAAATTCCAGCTGCGCCAGATCTCCCACACAACATACATAAAGTATCAACCACCAAAGGGAAGCAATTGGGCCTGAGATGGACAACAGCTAGGCAGAAAAGAAGGCTGGGTAATCCGCGCAGTTCCCTGGTAGCAAAGAGATAGCATCTGAGAATTGGGCCCAAATAGTAGTGGCAATGTCCCCTGCAAAGAAAAAGGTGGTGGACAGACTCACTAGCACCAGCGGAACAACAATGGCATCTAGAAGCGAAGGGGACGCCAACACGGTGCAATGTGTCGTCAGTGGGGATACAACCATGGAAAATGCACCAAAACAAACCCGTCCATTTGAGATGGATGACAGGAATCCAAATAGTAGGCCAAAGAGGTAAAGAAGGTTGCGTGTGTAACAGCATACTCCTAGCCGATTGAGTAGAAAAACGACCATTTGAAGCCGGCGTCCAAATCCATTGATCAGAAATGTCTCGAAGAGTCGTGTTGGATATAAACCACCGCACCTCTGCAGGGAGAAAGCCACAAATGATGAACCAATGCGGGTGCCATGGCTACAATTTAAGATCCTTAACAGAGATGAGTTTATGATCCAACCCAGTCCAAACATCCAAGGGAATGAGGACAGAGAGGGGCTGTCGGCCGTGCCACCGAGCAAACCAAAAAGAAACATCCCCCCGATCAATATGAATAGCATAAACATTGGAGATAGAATGAGCTGCCTCCCTCCAAAGACAGCGATCTGAACACTTGGCAGCATCAAATTGCACAATAGAAAATGAGAACATGAAAGGTATTTGGCCCTAAAATAAACAACCCATGGTGATTCAGAAGATAGCGCATTCCATAACAATTTAATTTTGAGAGCCACCTTCATAGCAGAAAGAGGAAAAACACCTAAACCCCCTTGACATTTAGGTTTGTAGATGGAGTCCCAGGACACCCAGTGGTGCTTCAACCTGCCGTCAAAGGAACCCCATAGGAAATTTGCCATCAGCTTATTGATCTGTGAGATGGAACCCACTGGTACAGTAGCTGCAGACAAAGTATAAATGGGAATAGACGAGAGAACATGCTTAATAAGAATCAAATGGGCACTCATGGACAAGAAACCAGAACACCAGGACTGCATAAGATGATGAATGTTTTCCACAACATGAGAGAAAAGCGATCGCTTGGCCCAACCAGAGTAAAGAGGAATGCCTAAATACATATGAGGGAGATGCTTCTTGGCAAAGCCGGTGACAGCCACAATGGCATTTTGCATACGAACCAGGGCTTGGTGATAACACAACTTTTTGTAACATTAACCAGTTGACCAGAGGAGGCTTCATATTAACGAAGAAATCCCATCAAATTATGAATGGAGTGGATGCCCCCATTTGAGAAAATGAGAATATCATCAGCAAAGAGCGAGTGAGAAATACTCGGGCATGCTCGAGGGACCTTGTAACTTTTGATCAGTTGCCTGTTAAACAATGAAGAAAGACCCCTACTCAAGACTTCCTCAGCAATAATGAAAAGGGATGGAGCAATGGGATCACCCTGCCGAAGGCCTCGAGTGGATTTAAAATAGTCATTGATATCACCATTGAATAGAATTGAAAACCAACAATTTGCCAGCAGCAGATCAATGAGAGATATTATCTTATGAGAAAATCCGAATTGACGAAGAACAACATAAAGGAAGTCCCACTCCATCCTGCCATAGGCCTTGGCCATGTCCACTTTGAGTATGATGTTATGGCCTCTGACATTCCTCCCTAGCTCTTGAACCAGTTCTTGAGCAAGCATAGTGTTATCAATAATGGATCGGCCCTTTACAAAAGTACCCTGCTCCTTGGAGATAATCTTAGGGAGCAAACCGACGAGGAGATCAGTAATAATTTTTTAAATGATTTTATAAGAGAAATTGCACAAGCTAATGGGCCTGAAATCTGCACAAGACTGTGGCACGTCCACTTTAGGAATCAAGGCAATAAGAGTAGAGGTAAACATCTGGGGCAAACAATGCCCACAAAAGAATCCCTGAACCGTAGCAACCACATCAGAAGAGAACACATCCCAACAGTGTTGATAGAAAAAACCAGTATAACCATCAGGCCTCGGAGCACTATCAGTCGCCAAAGAGAAAACCATATCCTTAATTTCAAAAGGGGACAACACTTCACAGACAGCATTACACTGATCCCCATTTATGATGTAAGGAATAGAATCTAAAACAGTTGAACCAATGTCACGAGGAATTGAGGTGAATGCCTTGGTGAAGTGGTCAACTACAAGATCCTTAAGGGCTGCTGGCTCTTCAATAACCAACCCATTTTCATTCTTAAGCTTTGTGATTTGTGACCTCCTACGCCGGGAGAGAACTGAAGCATGAAAAAAATTGGTATTTTTGTCCCCTTCTGAAAGCCATCTTATCCTATATTTTTGCTGCCACAGAATTTCCTCTTGAGCATGATGTTTAGCAAGGCAGGCTTTAGCATTGTCTAGAATAGTAAGATTTGAAGCCGAGGGGTCAGCATCATAATTAAGTTGAGCCAAAAGCAAATTGTCCTCCGCCGATTTAATGTTATGGAAAACATCTCAAAAAACATCTCTGTTCTAGGTTCTAATCGTGCCCCAAAGAGCCTTTAACTTAAGGGCTGAAGTAACAAGAGGATTGGATGCTATAGGGGCAGCCGTCCAAGTAGTGCTAACCACCTGAAGAAAAGAAGCGTGAGTGGACCACATGCACTGGAAACAGAATCTGGCAGGAGGCTGGGACTGATTATCAAACAAATTAATTAACATAGAGCTATGATCAGAGCATGAACAGGACAAGTGCTCCACATTAGTTGCTAGAAACATCATAGACCATTCCGCATTAAATAGTGCTCTATCGAGCCGGGCCCAGATGCCACCACCATGTCTACCATTAAACCAAGTAAATTTGCTTCCAATGAAGCCTGCCTCCTCCAAATCATTAGCAGTGACAAAATTTTGAAAATTAGTGGTACTAGGACAATCACTAACAGTTCCTCCAATTTTCTCAGAAGGACCAAGAACACAATTGAAATCACCAGCAATGATCCAAGGTTGAGAAATATGCTGAGCAAACAAAGACAGAACAGCCCACATATCCCGACGAACCTAAGCAGAACAACTAGCATGCACAAAAGTCATATAAACAGATTGAGACATGGGAGGCGCTGAAACCATGGTAATGTAGAAATCAGTGCTGTGAACCATTGACAAATGAACAGGGCTTCTCCAAAAAAGCCACACCCTTGCTTGCCCAAGCGAGTTGGCTAAACAATGCTCCATACTAAGTTTCCTACAGAAATTTTCAATCCTCTTAGCATCAATTTTGGGTTCAAAAATAGCCAAAAGAGAAACACCATGCATTCGAGTAAGGTATTTCAGACGTCCAACGGAAGATGGGTTATTAATACCACGAATATTCCATATGATGGCAGTCATTGGAAAATGTAGTCCATAGGATGTGGATCGAGAGACTGGCTCCATTTTAACATACCACAAGTGCGAACCCCCAGAGTGGAGGATGAAGGTACAGAAACCTTACCCACAAGAGCTCAATGGCAAAGGATGTCTGCTACAACAATATTCTCAGCATTTTCCACATTATAAAGCAAACACGGAGCGGCACCAAGATCATGCAGAGGCACAGAGCTTAATTGACCACGACTCAATTCAGGAACTGTAGCAGCAAACCGGGTTAAACCGGTTCGGAGAGGGGGCCAACAGCTAATAACGGTGGAAAATCCAAGTTAGTTAAAACGGTTTGGGTTCTCTTATTTGGAAGAGGGTCGTTTGTTTCGTGTCAAGAATTTGTTGAGTTTTTTAGATAGTTGGGAGACTGGCCGAAGTGAATTGTGGCTCAGCTCCTATAGGATAAATGGCTATAAATAGTGAGTAGAATGGGAGAAGAGGAGCATCGAAAAATGCCAGGTAACCAGTCTCCCGTTAGCTCTTAGTTCTGTTAGATTTTCCTACTCATTCGTTCTTCTTCCAGAAAAGGTGATAGTTCCTGTTCAACTCTAGATCTACTCCTTCTGTCAACCAATTGGAGCTCGAGCCTGAAGGATCCGGTGATAGCAACTGTTGACAGTGGCTGATCGTGATCCTGCAAGTCCCTATTCCAGCTCTGAGGAGAGTTGCAGAGCAGAGTCCAGGTGTTCGATCTTATGCAACTGAGAAGCCATAACAAATTGGTGTCTGAGCCATCTTCAGGCAGCTCCAATATCAATTCGGTAATGGCATCTGATCTCTTAGATTCAGTGAAATCTTTATTTCAAGAGTTCAAGCTGGAAATGCAGCAGCAAATGCAATTACAGACCAGTGCGATTCAAGAAAACCTTAATGGAGTGGCACAGAGGGTTCACACACTCGAATCCTCTCTTAAATTGTCATATTCTACTTCTACATCAGCTGAGCTATCTGAATTTCCAGAGTTTTATAGGCCTCGTATGCATGACTTTCCCAAGTTTGATGGTTCTCCTGACCCGGTGGAATGGAAATTTAAAGTTACTAGATATTTTACTTGTCATCCGGTTCCAGAAGGACACAAACTTAACTTTGCTTCTTACTATTTGGAAGGGGAGGCCCTTCAATGGTACTGGCATTTCACCAGTACCAGGCCGACAGTTTCTTGGAATGAGTTCTTGAGGGGTTTAGAGTCTCGATTTGGTTTTGTATCTGTTATTGACTCACATGGGTTATTGAGCAAGTTGAGCCAGATCGGGTCTGTATCTGAATATATTCGCCATTTTGAAACACTTAGCAATAAAGTTTCAGGGGTTACTGAAGAACATTTGTTGGGAATCTTTCTGAGTGGTTTGAGGGAGGATTTGGCCTGCAAAGTAAGGTCCTTCTTTCCCAAGTCTTTATTGCATGCCATGGAGTTGGCCCGTATTCAAGAGATGAAGTTTAATTACAGGAGGAAGGGTCCAACTCATTTTAATTTTGCCTCCCCATCCACTAGTAAAACCTCTTCTTCACAAATGCTGCCTCCACCTCCAGCCTCTTTGGGGCCACCTGTCAAGAAATTGACCCCTCAGCAAATTCAAGACAGGAAAGCCAAAGGTCTTTGTTATAACTGTGATGATAAGTGGCTACCTGGACATTCTTGTCAGTCGCATAAATTGTTCCTGCTGCAGGTCGTCCCTGACATATCAGATTTTGAAGAATTTAAATGTGAAGAAGTTGAACAGGAGGTGGAACCTCTAGTTTGTCCTGAACCATCTTTATCTTCCCAATTTGTGACACACTTATCTTCACCGGGCACATTAAGGCTAATTGGTCATATGGGTTCTTTATCAGTTATAGTTCTTGTGGATAATGGTAGCACCCACAATTTTTTGGATCCCCACATTGTGAAGAAATTGGGACTTACTATTACAGACATGTCTTCATTTAAGGTGAAGATGGCAGCAGGTGTTGAGATTCCTTCTCAGGGCTTGTGCCCCGGAGTTACTTTGAAATTGCCTGAGGTTTCCTTTACATTGGATTTTTTGGTCTTGCCTTTAGGTGGAGTGGATGTGGTGTTAGGTACCACGTGGATGCAGCCACTTGGGGACATCACTTTCAATGTAGCTCAAATGTCTATGCA
Source organism: Amorphophallus konjac (assembly GCA_022559845.1). Taxonomy (NCBI): domain Eukaryota; kingdom Viridiplantae; phylum Streptophyta; class Magnoliopsida; order Alismatales; family Araceae; genus Amorphophallus; species Amorphophallus konjac. The sequence continues at coordinate 151,148,127 of CM040118.1, forward strand.
ATTTACCTTACATAATCATACTTACCTTCTACGAGGGGTATCTGATAAGGACATTAGCCTGGTTTCTGCAGCTAGATTTTCACAAGAATTGTCGAAAGCACGATCACTGTAAACCATCCAATTATTTGCTCTTGATGGGGGATCATTGCCTACCAACATTACTACATCACTTTCTTTTTCTGAGTACCCAGCTGATTTGGCTTCATTGCTTCAACAATATATTTCTGTCTTTTCTGAACCTCAAGGCCTGCCACCCCATCGACAGTATGATCACACCATTCCTTTACATGACGAGTCAGTTACCATTTCTCAGCCTTCCTATAGACATTCTCCATTTTAGAAGAATATTATTGAGCAGCAAATTAAAGAACTTTTCTCTGTTGATCATGTTCAACACAGCAAAAGTCCCTTTTCTGCCCCAGTCTTGTTGGTTCAGAAGCGCGATGGTTCTTGGAGAATGTGTGTCGATTACAGAGCATTGAACCAGCACACAGTTAAAAATAAATACCTTATCCCTCTCATTGATGATTTGTTAGATGAGTTGCATGGGGCTAGGTATTTCTCTAAGTTGGATTTAAGATCCGGATACCACCAAATTCGTATGGACCCCAAAGACGTTCATAAAACAGCATTCAGAACTCATGAAGGTCATTATGAGTTCTTAGTTATGCCGTTTGGTCTTTCTAATGCTCCATCAACTTTCCAACATGTCATGAATGATATATTTCGGCCATTTATGAGGAAGTTTGTGCTGGTCTTTTTCGATGACATCTTGGTGTATAGTCAAGATTGGGACTCTCATTTGCAACATCTCAAGCAAGTTTTACAGATTTTATCTGATAATCATTTGCATGCCAAATTGTCTAAGTGCTCTTTTGGAGTGACTAGAATTGACTATTTGGGACATATTATTTCTGCAAATGGAGTTTCCATGGATGAATCCAAAACCAATGCTATCACCTCCTGGCCTCAACCAAAATCTGTCCGAGCACTTAGAGGGTTCTTGGGGCTAACTGGTTACTACAGAAAATTTACCAAGAATTATGGAATCATGGCCGCTCCATTAACTCACCTCTTGAAAAAAGATAATTTTGAATGGACTCCTCTAGCTGATCAAGCGTTTCAACAGTTGAAGCATGCATTGTCCACAGCCCCAGTCTTAGCTCTTCCTGATCATCATGCAGAATTTGTGATGGAATGTGATGCTAGTGGAGTTGGCGTGGGAGCTGTATTGATGCAGAAGGGTAGGCCAGTAGCTTACTTGAGTAAAGCGTTTAATGCGCATCCGTTGGGTCTTTCTGCATATCAAAAAGAAATGGAGACTATATTATTTGCTATTCAGAAATGGCGCCCTTATCTTATGGCTAAATAGTTTGTTATCAGAACAGACCACCAAAGTTTGAAGTTCCTGTTAAATCAGCAGGTTCATACTCCTGCACAGCAGAGGTGGTTGGTGAAACTCCTCGATTATGATTTTAGATTGGAGTATAAGTCGGGACACACTAATAAAGCTGCAGATGCATTATCAAGGGAGTTTGAAACTCAGACAAACCCCACTTGCTTTGCTATGTACATGCTCATTCCTTCCTGGCTGGATGATATCAAAGCTGCATATCAATCAGATCTAGTATTGCAGTCAATATTTTCTAAGTGGCAAGGAGGGGAATTGGACCCTACTAAGTATTCTTGTAAAGGGGGGCTGATCTATTACAAGAACAGAATCTATTTACATAAACCATTTCCTCTTATTCCTAATTTGCTACAAGCTCATCATGATGCACCGGAAGGAGGCCATTCTGGATATCACAAGACGGTTCACAGACTTAAAAGGAGTTTTTATTGGCCAGGGTTACAGACTTCTGTCAGAGATTATATTAAGAGCTGTGATGTGTGTCAGCGAACAAAAGTTCTCCATCAGCATCCACAAGGCCTATTGCAACCCTTACCTATTCCTGAACAGATATGGACTCATGTGAATATGGATTTCATTGAAGGCTTGCCAGTTTCTATGCATAAATCAACCATTTTGGTGGTAATTGATCGTTTATCTAAGTATGCTCACTTTATCCCACTTAAGCATCCATACACAGCAGCCCAGGTTGCTCACGAATTCATGGCACATGTTGTTAAACTCCATGGACTTCCTCAGGTAATTATTTCTGATAGAGATGCAGTCTTTACAAGCAAATTTTGGCAGGAGCTCTTTAAGCTACAAAGGGTCCAGCTACATATGAGCTCAGCTTATCATCCTCAAACGGATGGTCAAGTTGAAATTTTAAATAAATGCCTGGAAAATTATTTAAGGTGCTACTGTTTCCAGCAACAACACAATTGGATGCAGTGGCTACCTTGGGCGGAGTTTTGGTATAATACATCCATGCATTCTGCTACTGGGTTCACTCCATTTGAGGTGGTCTATGGCATTAAACCTCCTTCACTAATTTCTTATGTGCCAGGAACTTCCAATGTTCAGGCAGTAGAAGAGTCCCTCATTAGCAGGGACCATATTTTGAAGGAACTGAAGCTTCATCTATCCAAAGCTCAGCACAGGATGAAAAGGTTGGCTGTTAGAAATAGAATTGACAAGGAGTTTCTGGTAGGAGACTGGATTTTGGAGCGCATTGGCGCAGTTGCCTACAAGCTTGAATTGCCTGCAACTTCAAAAATCCACCCTGTCTTTCACGTCTCACAGCTCAAGCGCAAGCATGGTGATGGCTAGGTCAACACATTGCCATTACCAGATCAATTCCATCCAATTGCCAGACAATCGGTAGCGCTATTGGGGCGTCGCATGGTTAAAAGGAATAATATGGTAGCTACTCAATTATTAATACAGTGGGAGGGTCAATCCAAGGAAGATGCTACCTGGGAAGACTACTATGAGTTTCGAAGCAAATTCCCTATATTTGACCTTGGGGACAAGGTCGCTCTCGAAGGGGGGCGGAATTTGTAGCAGCAAACCGGGTTAAACCGGTTCGGAGAGGGGGTCAACAGCTAATAACGGTGGAAAAGCCAAGTTAGTTAAAACGGTTTGGGTTCTTTTATTTGGAAGAGGGTCGTTTGTTTCGTGTCAAGAATTTGTTGAGTTTTTTAGATAGTTGGGAGACTGGCCAAAGTGAATTGTGGCTCAGCTCCTGTAGGATAAATGGCTATAAATAGTGAGTAGAATGGGAGAAGAGGAGCATCGGAAAATGCCAGGTAACCAGTCTCCCGTTAGCTCTTAGTTCTGTTAGATTTTCCTACTCATTCGTTCTTCTTCCAGAAAAGGTGATAGTTCCTGTTCAACTCTAGATCTACTCCTTCTGTCAACCAATTGGAGCTCGAGCCTGAAGGATCCGGTGATAGCAACTGTTGACAGTGGCTGATCGTGATCCTGCAAGTCCCTGTTCCAGCTCTGAGGAGAGTTGCAGAGCAGAGTCCAGGTGTTCGATCTTATGCAACTGAGAAGCCACAACAGGAACACTTGCATTTGCAAAAGGCACAACATCACCAGGAGCAGCCGCCGGCATCAAAGTAAACACGGCAGGAGCTGGCGGTAGTAAAATCTCTACAGCAGGAGAAGGCCCAACAGCCAGAGCAGGTGAGGCATTCGCAGGAGTAGAGGGATAGGGGAGCAACCCGTTCGTCTCTTTGGGCGGGACCGACGACTCCAAAGGGTGCACCAAACAAGAAGCATCAGGCCCAGGGAGTGGGGAAGCCATACTTGGGCTATTATGGGCAGCAGAAATCACTATTATAGGATCAGGAGGGGGACCTTGATCCCTGTCAGCGCCCAAAGCAGTGGATTTATCTTCAACATGTATCTCCTCATCAGAGCTTAGCAGAGGAGCAAAAGGATTAGCCGTATGAAGAACGGGCTCTGTGCCTTTGGAAATATGAGCTAGAGATGGCATTTGAGCAGGATCCTAGGATGGAGTACGATGCTTCACCTGGTGCCAAGCCTGCTTTGCAGGGAGCGTCTGGTTACCCTCCAACGCAGAGGAATGACTCTCCCTTTGCAAAGCATCATTAGGAGCCACAGATTTTCCTACTTTGGAAGCATCCTGTTTCAACTTGTGAGAGCACGCCTCAAGAGAATGGCCTAACTTGTGGCCAAAATCACCAAGTGTAGGAACCCGATGATAATTTATTGCCAAAAACCATTGGCATCACAGCCAATCCAAATCTGAGGGGGCCTAGGCTTTAGAATGTCAAAATCAACACAAGCGAGCGCCCCTGAAGTTTGAGTCCAAGCCAAAGTTGAATCATGAATTTTCAAAATAGGGCCTAAATTACCAGTAATAGACCTCGGGAAACCTTCATTGTAATAGTTAACAGGAAGCATAAGGAAACCAATCCAGACCGGGAGCGTGTTTGGGTCCAAGAAGAAGTCAAAATCCATCATCCAACAGCAAAACCTAAATAAAAAACCTTTAAAAAAATGTACAAGCTTTGCCGAAGTAGGACTTTCAAGAAATCATCTTTCTCCTCAAAATGCAGGAGTAGGTGGCTGGGTTTAAGGACGCTTATAATGAAGTTCTTCGATAAGCCTAACCGTCGAGTAAGGCAAGTCATAATTTCAGGGGTTGAGGAGCGTCCATACGAACACTTCACTATGATAGCATGGTCAAGAGGTTGCACATTTTTCGTGACTTCAGAGGCGGCAAAATATACGGCAGGCTCACCATCATCCGTAAACACCAGTTGTTTGACGCACAAAGGCACCCGCTGCGGCGGCTGAGAAGAGGCTATCATCTGTGCATACTTTGGGTGGTCCCCATGACCTAATGAAGGAGGAGGTGCAACAGAATGAGAAGAGGACGCGGGGTCCAAACCTGCATGGCCAGAACGCACACCCTTTATTAGGAGGCAGCAACCAGAGCAGGCGCGAGAGAGAGGATGTAGTAGGGTCAGCAGCGGAGGGGGACTCTTCCCCCAGGGCCGGTCATGGCCGGCAGGACGTCGGCGGCGCCCAGCAGGGGCTAGTAAAGGGAAACTCTAGTCTGATCCCCTTTTGACTCTGGAGCCTTGCCTCAGGGTAGACACCGACCATGTAGACCCGAGTCTGAACATAATTAAATGATTGTTATATCCTTAAAGATGATGTTGTGCCTACATCTTACACCTGGTCAAATAAAATAACCTCTTTGATCGCCCTTCATCTAAAAATACAAAATAACGAAAAGCACCTATGAACCACTTAAACTTACGGTGCCACGTAACAAAGACGATATTTTTATGATCTAATCAACTTAAAATATTCAAAGGTTATCAAACTTTGGATGACGCACGTCCCTACAAAAGTGTTGGACGGTCAGATGATCGTACGTTCAAATACGTCCGCATTTAATGCCATGTATAAGTTAGGGTTTTTTTTATTTTGGACGTATAAAATACACTTTGTGACCATATTGTCCCATCCTTATTTACGTGAGATATACACGATGTGTGAGTCTATATTAATTTATGCTTATAATACTCACACCTATGTCTTGTATTTCAAATTTATCTGCTTTATGTCATGTTGCCTTTAATGACCCTATACGGAAGAAGTATTTTAGGTATATTTATAGGTCATATAGGTTGCATGATAGGGATAGATATCATGCAACAAAAAGGAAGATATGAGATAGACATATCTTCCTACGCCAGAAAGATTGATTCACCTACTCCCTTGAACAGGACGAACACACGCAACAAAGGTTAAAGTTCTAGGGATGAATAAAAATTGTCGAACATTATGAAGAGATCAGATCGTTGAAGGCTGCATGAGTCTAATGGATAGAAGTTCAAAGGTCTATAAATACTATGGACTTCGAAGAACGAAGACACCTTTCAGCATGCCAAGCATTCAAGTGATCCCTGAGCAAAAAGTTTCTTGGGTACTCACACCTACGAGGGACTTCATCACATTCACTTTGATCCCTACAGTCTCTCGTTCCCGGAAGCAATCAAGTGGAGGAAGAATATGTGCTTCATCGACATTTTTCATTCCCTCCTCTTCCTATATGTACATTTTTTTTATTTCTTTGTTACTGTAATTGTCTTCGTGAAAGAAGGTAAGAGCATTTGTTGCTCTTGGGAATAGCATTGCGTGCGCTGGGTTGATTTGTTGATACTTAAATCAGCTAGGTGACTAGCTCCTAGAAAGCTAGCTGGTATGAAATCACAAGAAAAACTAAGTCAGTTTGTGTGACTATGCAATTTGTTGAAACATGATAAAAAATCAGCTGGGTTGCTTATTCCAAGTAAACAAGTAGGGAAGGTTTGTTGAGACCTGTGAAGATCAGATAGGGAGCTAGACCCTATAAAAACTAGCCAGCGTAACCTTGAATTAGAAGGTTAATTAGTGAAATTCTTTGCGAATTGTGAAGGGACTGGACGTAGGTCTATCTAAGAGGATAGACCGAACCAGTAAAAAATCTGTGTCTTGTGTCATTGTTTGCTCGTTGCCTCTCTACGTATTTACTTTCTGTTGTGTTTCATAGTTTAAAATTTTAATATGTGATTATTTTTATAAGACACATCTATTTACCCCCCTCTAGAGTGTGCCCGGTTACTAACACCCTAGCTTCTCTGGTTGGTCCTATCAGACAAATTCAAGTGTAGCATACAGAACATAAACCTTTGGTGAGATGGTGAAGCACACTTAACTACTTGAAGATGCATAAAAAATTGCTAATAGAGTAAGGGAAAGAAATAATTTCTGAAGTCAAAGTAAGGGTAATCATCCCCGAGAGAATGGAATTAATCTAGTCCATAATGGAAATAAAAGATTTGTCGATCACAATGGTCAACATGGTGGTAAGAAGCCTCGAGAAGTAGAATCTCAACAAAAGAGCTCAAGATCGGGAGTCATGCCAACATTATTATAGGTGAGGTCATTCTTCAAATGAGTGTTGGAGGAAGCAGAGAGGTGGCTTATGCTGTGGTAACTTGGACCATCATTTTCTATATTGCCCATTAAGGACTGATTGTCCTCTCCAAAACAAGCCATCACCAAAACAGCCCCACAACATGTACTTCCTAAGGACCCAAGTGGTCAAAAGCAACAACTTCAAGGCCATCTTCAAGCCATTACCTACTTGGAGGCCCATGCATCTAGCCATAGTATGGAAGGTACACTAACTATACACTCTAAACCTCCCCATGTGTTGTTTGATGCTAGATCTTCGCACTCATTTGTCTCCCTTTCTTCTGCGGCAACATTACCTACCCAACCAATTACCTTAGAATTTGAATTGTGTGTTTCCACATCCATTGGAGAGAAAAATAATCTTAGCCTTCTACACCCATCTTGTGAAGTTTTAGTAGGAGAACATATATTACTTGCAAACTTAATATGTCTAGAAATGTATGATTATGATGCTATCTTGGGTGTTGATTGGTTGTCAAAATTCTTTTGAGTCCATAAAATGTTGGTGAGGGGTTGTGAATTTTAAACCACTAGGTGAACCTGAAATCTCATTCCAAGGAAATAAACTTTCTTAAAGATTCATACTCATATTTGCCCTTCGTGCCCATAGAATGATAAGGAAGGTTGCATAGTTTTTCTAGCTTCCATTACACCCTTAGACAAGAGCAAGATTACCATTGAATATATACATATAGTCAATGAATTCCAGGTGTCTTTCTTGAAGAATTACTAGGGGTACCACCAAAGTGGAAGTAGACTTCACAAATGATTTACTTCCTAGGACAACACCGATCTCTCAAGCACCTTATCAGATGTCGCCATTTGAATTGAAGGAGTTAAAGGAACAACTATTTGACTGATTAGAGAAGGGTTTCATCTGGCCTAGTACATCACTTTGGGGAGCTCCAATGTTATTTGTTAAGAAGAAGGATGGTTCATTGAGCCTTTACATTGGCTATAGACAACTAAATCAAATGACTATCAAGAACAAATCCATTACAAAGGATTGATGAACTTTTTGATAAGTTATCGAGGGCAAGGTGCTTTTGTAAAACTAATCTAAGACTTGGATATCATCATCTCAAAATCAGAGAAGAAGATATTTATAAGACTACATTTTGAATAAGGTATGGCCATTATGAATTTGTGGTGATACTTTTTAAGCTAACTAATCCATCTAGATACTACAAAAATGTATAAAAATCTTAAATAAATATTTTGGTGGATGCGTATGAAGAAAGAGGTGACAACATATATCTGAGTGTCTCGATCACTTTCCAACAAATCAAGGTAGAACACCAACGACCTAAATGAAAATTGAAACCTCTAGACATACTAGAATGGAAGTGAGACAATATTAGTATGGATTTCATTTTTGGCTTACCCAAATCAAGGTGTGAATTTGATGGTATCTGAGCCATAATTGATAGATTGACAAAATCTGCTCATATTTTGGTTATCCAAGAGAAGTGGTCACTAGATGTTCTTGCAGCTTTTTATGTCAAGGTAAGATTGCATGGAATTTCATCTAGTATTATCTCAAATAGAGATTCCCATTAATTTACCTCACCTTTTTGGCAAGGGCTTCATAAAGCTCTTGGTACACACTTGAACTTTAGTACTATTTTTCATCTTTAGGCTGATGGTCAGACAGAATGAATGAACCAATTAGACAATAAAAAATATACTTCGTGCTTGTGTACTAAAATTTGGTGGCAACTGGCATGAATATATACCTTTAATGGAATTTACATATAACAATAGTTATCAAGTAAGCATCCAGATGGCCCTTTATGAAGCTCTATATGGAAAGAGTGCAAGTACTCCATATGTTGGTAGAAGTTGGAGAGAGGCAATTATTAGGATCTCAAATGGTTCAAAAAACTACAAAGAAAATAAGGATTGTTAGAGAGAGGTTGAAGGTTGCTCTAAGTCGACAGAAAAGTTCTGCTAATAATAGAAGGTGAGAGTTGAAGTCCCAAATAGGAGATCACATATTTTTAAGAGTTTCTCCAACAAAGAGAGTTATGAGATTTGGACTAAAAGGCAAAATGAGTCCAAGATATACTGGCCCTTTTGAAATTCTTAAGCGCATTGGTGATGTGGCATATAAATAGGCTTTGCCTTTACAATTATCTAGCATTGACAAGTTCCATGTGTCTAGGCTACATAAATACACTTATGATCCTTCACATGCGATTAAAGTTGAACCAACAGAGTTGCAACATGACTTGATTTATGAAGAAAAACTAATTCAAATAATTGATAGAAAGCATTATTAATTGAGACAGTGAATCATACCATTTGCAAATGTGTAGTGGAGTCAGCGTGGTCAAGAGGAAGCCATTTGAGAGTTCGAGGAATTGATGCATAATAAATACCTAGAGTTTTTTAGAAGTTAGTCTTTAGTATAATTGTCAAATCTTACATAGACATAATGTAAATTTGGAGGACCAAATTCCTTATGTGGAGGAGAATATAATAACACATTAAAAAATAAAAGAAACATTTAAATTAAACTAGCTTTGTGAATAACTAAAATTACTAAATTAAAGGGGTTGCATTAAAACTATTTTATTTCTCTCTCCACAAAAGAATCTACCTACAAGTGCACTTCACGTACAAATTAAAAGGGAGATTTTTATTCACTCTAAATGCAATGTTTTGTTTTGAAACTCTAAGAATTATGAGCATTATTCTCATAGGTAATTTTTTTTACATCCAAATGTCTCATAAATTTCAACGGGTATACATAATAAATGTTCCACTCCTCATATCTAACCTACAAATTAAATAACAATTAAAGGAAAGATATAACACCCTTCTTCCCCCTATCTATCAAAGCAAGGATGGAGACTTCTCACAATGAAATATTAAAGGAAATTCTGCATGTATGTGTGTGTGTGTGTGTGTTTGAGTGAGAGAGAGAGAGGATGGAGACTATCTCTTCTCACAATGAAAAATAAAAGGAAATTCTGCATGTGCGTGTGTGTGTGTGTGTGTGTGTGTGTGTGTGTGAGAGAGAGAGAGAGAGAGAGAGAGAGAGAGAGTTACATGGAATGCTCATAGTGCGTGTACGTAATTAAGATACTTACAAGAGAGACTGTCTCTTACATTAGCCAAGACGTTAGAAGCGGTTTAGCAATAAATTATTTCTGTGTGGTCAAAGGTCTTATAGTGCACGAGAATTTTGTACTTAATATTGCACGCCATTGGAATTCTTATGGTACTTGAGTTTCACATCACTAGAGAAAGAATTGCCATTTATTGAGGTAGGATCCTTCTCCCTAAACTTTGAGAAAATTGTATCTCCACCATATTAAATAGTTATAATTATAAATAAGCAATATACCCATTCAACGATAAGATGAATATTTTTTAAAATATATATTTTTACAATCTTGATTATATTGTCCTCATAAATTAATACATTGTTGCACCTGCTTATTTTCTCGAACTAATTGGGATTTAGGCAAAGGAAATTACTCCCTAAATAGCGCAAGATGACATAACACCAAAGGTGCTCTGCCGATCGGTCCAAGCTCGGAAACTGGGACATATCGCTATGTCAAATGGCACAACATACAAATGGGGATCACCCCCAAGTGAACGACACCATGCCAACAAATTTCTCGACGGCTGGATTGAACCCGAAGCTCAGGACAACTTGCCGTACCAAATGACACTGTACAAGGAGACGGGGACCACTCCTGGATACTCTATAGGCAGCATCACACCGCCGGCACCTCGACAACTAGGCCAACCTGGGACTCAGAGCAACTCACTGTGTCCCACGACACCCTACGAAGAAGCAGAAATCACTCCCAAACACCTCACCAATGGCACAATGCCAACGGCTCCAACAGTTGTGTCCAACTGGGATTCCGGAGCCACTTGTTGTATCACATGACTCTTCAACAAGAAGTGAGGAAAAAGAACTCACAGGCACCCATCATGTCACACGTCACATGACAAAAAAGAAAGGAATATGTCACGCCCCGAACCGATAGCAACGAAAATTACTCGGAATGTGGTAGGGAACAATCACGAATAATTTAGAGCAAACCACAAAAGACACCATGAGGCCAAAAAAATAGATAAAACTATAATTTTATTAATATCAAAAAGTCATTACACTTTACTGACTCAAAGTTACATTAATATAAAAAGATATAAAGGACTCAAAATTACAGGACTAGACTCAAGAAAAAAAAGACACAGATGCCATCTTCTAGAGCTAGCACTCATCACTCTTGCCCTTCCCTATCTTAATGTACATCTTCATCATTATTACCTGAAAAATATTAAGAAGAAACTGAGTAAACAAAAACGCTCAATAGGAATTACATCTCTATCGCTAGGCAAAATATAAGTAATTAACCGATTAACCAATTAACATTTAACATGCTATGACACGAACGATATGAAACCACAATCACTATAGTTTATCGATCAGAGGAGATGATCAGTAATCAATTCAAATGCCAAGGATAGACATGAAACTCAAAGGATAAGGGAACGATCCCAATACAAAGCCAAGAATAAGATAATAGTGTAAGGCAAAGAACTTATGAACCCGATAAACATAACTTATATAATTTGATGCGGGACGGGACGCGAACCTGGGACTCTAGCTCGTGGACGTCCCTAAGCGAGGGAAACGCGTGGATCTGCACGGTTGAGAAATCGGCAATGAGTCTCGGGTATCGGCATTTCCGCGTGCTCGGATCGAGTCACGGGACGGGTTCCACTCACTTGCTCGCAGCGGCGATGAAATTTGAATGAGCTAATATCCTAATAATCGCTCATGCAACGGTATTCAAAATATAGGAGATAAGCAAATGCATCAACGAAGGAGCGAAAATGTACCTCCACGCTCTGGGCGTAGGGAAGACGACCCCGGTCGAAACTCGTACTCCCGGTGTACAGTAAATAAATAATTACAGCAGTGAATTTTTATTGCCCACTCCACGCAGGGAGGTAAAGGGCTACAATGCCGACCTGGGAGTAACGAACTTGAGTTAACGGGCAGCAAACCGGAAGGCTCTCGGGTCGGAGACGGGCTACTAGTCCGGCTCGGTTCTGCAGGGCCCGCGGGACAGCAGGCAGGTCCGACTGTTGGGACGGCGGTGCCCGGGTGTTTCCTTGATGTGGCGGCCGGCTGGGGCGCTGCTGAGGGGTTGTTGGTCGACCTTCGGGCCGGCGGTCGACGAATGTGAGCCGACGAATTTTACTGGGATTAACCGGCGGACTGCCTTGCTGGCCTATTCTCGGGATAGAATTGCGCGCCTCCACGAAAAAAAAATTTTGTGCCTAGATCTGGTGTCGGATCGAGGCGAATTTGGTACCGTTGGAAACTAGACTTGAAGGGATACAACATATATTATTTTCAGATCCATCCAACAAACGGACTGGAAATGAAAATCACTGTACCCCAAGTATTTTTACTGGTTCGAATTACAGACAGTCAGGACAGAACATGATCTGCCTGAAAATGAACTTTGACTGACAGGGGACTGGTAGATCTAGACTCTGGTAAAATTATGGGTGGAAGGGGGGGATGTGAGGATCACGCATAAATTCTTTGGGAATTTTTGGGGGTGACTAAGGGGACGGGAAAAATAGAAGAACAAGATAATATCCCGCAGATCTGCTGATTAGCAAACTGTCAGGGGTGGAACTAAAATACTGGAAAAAATATCACATGGTGGCGGATTGATACAAAATTTAAAATGGGAATGGCTAACAAGGAGAGGGATGATCTCTCAAAATTTTAAGATCATCAGACTCACGGATTGGGAGGACCAACCAGATCTTCAGGTTGCTGTTCTGGATTTGTGGTTCAGGATAGCAGCTCGGAGATGTTGTTGTGGCGGCTCGACGACGGCACGAACGGAGGCGGCGGCCGCGGTGGTTGGAAGTCGCATCCAGCGGAGGTGATAGAGGTGGGAATCACTCCCAGAATCAAGGCTTCACACCTTGAATTTGATGCAACTCTCGTAGCTGCAAGAAGGTGAAGAGAGAGCGCCCTTGGGCTCTTGAGCAAAAAATGGGATTTTTCTTCATTAATAGCTATGGAATTCACAAAATACAAGGGTTTTATAAGACAAGAAAAAAGACCTAAACTAACCTCAGATCTAGGGTTAGGGAGGGGTAATTAGGGGATAGGAGATATTCTCCCATGTGGTCAAATAAAGAAAATAATAAACAACATAAAGGACGGGGATTATTTAAATCCCATGTGAGGAAAAGGGAGGGGGTGCCCCCCTCCTTGGAGTCAACATGGGGGGCTGGTCAAGGTTCCACCTTGGACCATGGACTAGCCCCACATGGGCCCTAGAGAGACTAGGTGGCCCAATGGGAGAGAGGGTGGGGTCCTGCCGGGACTACGCGGCATTTTTACAAAGAAATCCATTGACTTAGCCTAAGTAACCCATTGACTTATACTTGCCATACATTTGCAACCCAATTAACCCAAGGATATAAATGCAAACAAAATGATACAAATGCAAAAATAAAATGTTAGTGCTCGGTGTTGATTCCCATCAATTCTCCCCGGGTGGGAAGAACTTAACCCATCGAGTGAGGGGTGCGGCTGCTAGTGTGGCTCCTGCGGATCTGTCACCGTACCAGGTAGCGCGGAGTACGCTCCACTCTAAGTAATCATCACCTGCTCATCCCGTATATATTTGATATGCACATGCTGCTGTGGGAATGAGGCTAGTGGTGGACACTCCGGGGTGGGGTCACTCTTAAAGGAAGGAAACGGCTCAATGACTCACTAGGAATCACCACTGGGGCCCTGTATGTGACTGGATCCGAGACATAGAATGGTAGAGTCGATCCCAAATTTCGACAAGTCTACAACGTACGTAGTAGACCCGACTTGTCTCATACTCGAAAGGGACTGACATCGCGAGTTGACATGAGACCGACTATGCGACTCCTAATATGCTCGACACATGTATGTATAGACTCTTGACAAACTGGACAAATAAAGAAAAACATGGACTCACACATGACCCTAAACAAACCTACTGTTAGACCGACCCATACATATGCAATGGTGGACCAGGACATCTGAATGTGTGCCAAGCATACACTCGAGGCAACCGATGGTTGACGGAATAGGGGACTCCTAGACTCCCAAAAAAGGACTTCCTATTGGACTGGGGAGGTTTGGGAGGTTTGGGTGGGCCAGGAGAGTTTAATGCACCTTTCTTATCACCCCTATATGTATGTATATCTCGCCAGTGAACGAGCTTGATGGGTGTAGGTGGACTGGCCCGAGTGGGAGGGGTGTGATAGGAGACTTCCCTAACAAGGTGGAATGGTGGTTGTGGGTCACGAGGCTCACTAAGGAAGGGATCGAATGGATCAAAGAATGTGTGACCCCTCGATATGGGTTCCCTCATGACACGGTCCCAAATTTGAAATTTTTGAAGGTGTAAATGATCACCTTCATTCATTATGGTAGGTGGGACGGTGGTCATATGTAGAAGGTATGGTTCCTCCCTCAGGATAAATGGAATGAAGTTTGGCTCGGCCGGCATGGGGAGGAATAAGAGAACCTTCGTGGTGACATGACCCCAATTTGATGCGGGACGGGACGCGAACCTGGGACTCTAGCTCGTGAAAGTCCCTAAGCGAGGGAAACGCGTGGATCTGCGAGGTTGAGAAATCGGCAATGAGTCTCCGGTATCGACGTTTCCGCGTGTTCAGATCGAGTCACGGGACGGGTTCCACTTACTCGCTCGCAGCGGCGATGAAATTTGAACGAGCTAATATCCTAAAATCGCTCATGCAGCGGCATTCAAAATATACGAGATAAGTAAATGCATCAACGAAGGAGCGAAAACGTACCTCCACGTTCTGGGCATGGGGAAGACGACCCCGGCCAAAACTTGTACTCCCGGTGTACAGTAAATAAATAATTACAGCAATGAATTTTTATTGCCCACTTCACGCAGGGAGGTAAAGGGCTACAATGGTGACCCGGGAGTAACGAACTTGGGTTGACGGGCAGCAAATCGGAAGGCTCTCGGGCCGGAGACGGGATGCTGGTCCGGCTCGGTTCTGCGGGGCCCGCGGGATAGCAGGCTGGTCCGACTACTGGGACGGCGGTGCCTGGGTGTCTCGTTGCTGTGGCGGCCGGCTGGGGCGCTGCTGAGGGGTTGCTGGTCGACCTCCGGGCGCGGTGGTCGACGAATGTGAGCCGGTGAATTTTACCGGGATTAACCGGCGGACTGTCTTGCTGGCCTGTTCTCGGGATAGAATTGTGCGCCTCCATGAAAACAATTGTTGTGCCCAGATCCGGTGTCCGATCGAGGCGAATTTAGTACCGTTGGAAACTAGACTCAAAGGGATACAACATATATTATTTTCAGATCCATCCAACAAACGGATTGGAAATGAATACCACTGTTCCCCAAGTATTTTTGCTGGTTCAGATTACAGACAGTCAGGATAGAACATGATCTGCCAGAAAATGAATTTTGACTGACAGGGGACTGGTAGATCTAGACTCTGGTAAAATTATGGGTGGAAGAGGTGGATGTGAGGATCACGCATAAATTTTTTTGGGAATTTTTGGGTGTGACTAAGGGGACGAGAAAAATAGAAGAACAAAACACTATCCCGCAGATCTGCTGATTGACAGACTGTTAGGGGTGGAACTAAAATACTGAGAAAAATATCAAACGGTGGCGGATTGACACGAAATTTAAAATGGGAATGGCTAACAAGGGGAGGGATGATCTCTCAAAATTTTAAGATCATCAGACTCACGGATTGGGAGGACCAACCATATCTTCAGGTTGCTGTTCTGGATTTTATGGTTCAGGACAACAGCTCAGAGATGTTGTTGTGGCGGCTCGGCGGCGGCACGAACGGGGGCGGCGGCCGCTGTGGATGGAAGTCGCATCTAGTGAAGATGATAGAGGTGAGAATCACTCCCAGAATAAAGGCTTCACCCCTTGAATTTGATGCAACTCTCACAGCTACAAGAAGGGGAAGAGGGAGCACCCTTGGGCTCTTGAGCAAAAAATGGGATTTTTCTTCATTAATAGCTATGGAATTCACAAAATACAAGGGTTTTATAAGACAAGAAAAGAGACCTAAATTAACCTCAGATCTAGGGTTAGGGAGGGGTAATTAGGGATAGGAGATATTCTCCCATGTGGTCAAATAAAGAAAATAATAAACAACATAAAGGAGGGGGATTATTTAAATCCCATGTGAGGACAAGGGAGGGGGTGCCCCCCCTCCTTGGAGTCAACATGGGGGGCTCGTCAAGGTTCCACCTTGGACCATGGATCAGCCCCACATGGGCCCTAGAGAGACAAGGTGGCCCAATGGGGAGAGGGTGGGGGTCCCGCCGGGCCTATGCGGCCTTTTTGCAAAGAAACCCGTTGACTTAGCCTAAGTAACCCATTAGCTTATACTTGTCATACATTTGCTGTCACGCCCCGAATCGATAGCGGCGGGAAGCCATGCTCGAAACCTGGCAGTGAAACAGTCATGACAATTAGATCAGAAAATAAATAAACACAATAAAGAATATTCAAACACATGGAGGCCATTAATTTGAAAAAAATGTAATTTTATTGATAATTTGAAATTTAAATACAATGTGGACTCAATAAAAGAAATATAGAAGATAAATAACAAGACCCACTATATTGTCTAGACTCAAGAAAATAAAAAGACTTGGGTCTCAAGACTCCAGGTGCACTCGATCACGCTAACCCGATCACCAATTTCAAACGTTCCATCTACCGCGTTGCCTGAAAAATGTTAAAGTAGGGGTGAGCGGGAACCTCAGTAGGAATTACTCTCTATCATCATGCATAATTTACATAATTAATCACTTTGTGAATGCATGAATAATGCGAGAAACTCAATAAAGCAAACAAGTAACCAGAAGATAATCGAGAGACAAATGGAAAGGAACAATTGCATGTCGAGATATCAAGCACCAATAACAATAACTTTCCAATGAATGGCCATTTATCAAGACAAGTCACGCAAGCAAGTACTTCACGCATTCAAGCATGTATAGCAAGTTTTACGAGAATGTGGAATGTCGTAGACTCAACACGCTAGATAGTACTTGGTGCCAAATACCACACCTAGTCATTCACCTCCCCGGGGATCAAGTGCTTTTCGGGTGCTCCTCCCAGGACCAGACTGGGCCCTTAAATATGTTTGCCTTGGCATTGATTTGCTTGGATCGTAGATCCCACGAAATCATCCACAATGTTTAATGGCCAAGAGTTCCAAGATCAAGCTCATGTAGTAAACGGTCTGACATGGACCGCTTAAAAGCAATACTGGAAACCCCAAGTTAAGAAATAACACGGTCCTAGATGGGCCGTTCAGTCATGAAAAAGGTATATAGGGAAGCCACTCAACATGAGAAGGTCCCTGGCCATAAGCAAGGATACACGGTCCTATTCGGGCCGCTCTATCAAAGAACGATCAAATAAGAGCCGTTTATACACCGAGGTCGACGCACAGTCGGTTGAAAACGGTCTAAGGGGGGCCGTTCAAAGTGTCAGACGGTCATGACTGGACCGCTCATTGACTGAACGGTCTCAGAAGGGGCGCATAAACCAGGATAGTCCCGACTCCGGGCTCAGGCAAAAGTAAGTGATTCGAACGAGTTAGAAGGTTCAGGCTTTGTGGGTACAACCCGCCCGGCATCCTAGTGGGAATCCCAAGCTCGCGGGAGCTTACGGAGGCCTCGGAACATGAACACCTAGTCCGGCGGAAGGAATATCTGACGGAGAGGTAATTCGATGCCCAAGAATAAAGGTTCAACACATCGAAAACCATGTATATTCGGTCCAGTCGCCACCACCGGGGTGGCACGACCTTAAAACAAGTTCTAAGTATACAAATGAATTGCAACTAATCACTTGATCAACATATTAGTCTACTTTCTTTCCAATTAAACTAGGATACATGGATGGTGAACATGGAAAGGACAACATATTTGGATGGGAAATTAGACCTTAGATCAAATATTTCATGAATCCTAGTCATTAGTGTGTACATACTACAACATTTAAGCCCTAAAATCATGTTATCCAATGAGGAAAATAGAACACAACATGCTGGAAATGAGTGACATTTTTACTGAAACAGGGTTACAAACGGTCTATATATGGACTGCCCAATCAATACGACGGTCAGAGGAGGACCGTTCAGAACCAGTGCAACTCCTCTTTCCTTTAAAACCCCACTGCCATAACGCGGTCTATCGAGGGGCCGTTCCATTCTGTAAACGATCGTTGGATGGCCGCTCCATTTGAAACCCCGCCGTATAACGACGGTCTATCTCGTGGCCGCTTGACATATAAGCGGTCTAACTGGAGGCCGCTCAGTCAAATAAATGGTCTGTCGTGCGACCGCAGAACAATAAGCGGTCTCTGTTAGGGCCGTTCAATGCTCGCCACGCCCAGAACGGTGACAAAACCCGATACATGCCAAATGAAAGGCTTAATTCGATCTATATACTTCATAAAAATTGGGCAAACCACTACCAATCGAAAGAGAACTTAAAAACAAACAAGAAGGCATGATCAATCTCAAGATTTGACTTCGATTAGCCTACATAATAAGACAAAAAAGGAATGTAGAAAAAAACCCTAATCACATGCTCTCAATGAAATGATGAATTCGCACGATATAGATCATAAAAATTGGGCAAAACATGATCAAATAAAAGAGGACTTCGAGGTGCATGTCAGGGTATGGTTTAATTAAGGTTGGGCCTAATAGAAACCAACCTTAATCGAGGAAGAAAGAGGAAGATGCCAAAACCCTAATCCGCGAACACCCGTCGATCCTCGCCCTAATACGCCGTCGATCGGCCACCAGGGGTCACGCCGTCTGTTGGAGATGCAAATAGGGTTCTAGGGCTACCAAATCCCTCTACTTATAGCGTCCAAGAAGGCTTCTAGAGGTCGAATTGGACTCAGGAGTCCAAGGAAGACAAACTGGCGAAAATCTCGCACCTTGATCAAATCTACGTTGCCGCCGTCGAGAGAAGGCTCTAGAGGCCAGGGTTTCGAAGGGTAAATCGATCTACTAGGGTATATCTAACCATTGGGCCTGGTTTGGGCTCGATTGATTAAGAATTGGGCTCTAATTTGGTCGTTTAAGGTTGGTCTATTAAAAACAACGATTTTGGCTAAAAACTCCTTAATTCAGCCTAATAAAATTTTTATTAGAGGTCGGCTCAGTTGACAATATTGTTAAACACGTCATTCTCTATAAGAATATAACTTTTTCATATTTTTTAAAATTAGTCAAAACTTTGGCCTTCGGATGAAATTCAATTAATTTAATTTAACCTATTAAATTCAAATCATCGTAGAAAATTCGATTGCATCTTGGAACATGAAATTCTTTTTTTTTTATGGTTATTGTAGAAAAATAATTATTTCTACTTATCACATTTTATCCCAATACATATTATAAATTTTTTGATTTTTATACTTTATTATTTAACCGGGGTGTTACATCCTCCCCCACTTCAAGGAATTTGATCCCCAAATTCGTCAATCGCCAATAACTATTCAAATAGTTAAACTAAGATGATCTTATATATTCAAAATAACATGTTAATAATACAACTAATGGAATGTAAAAGAATTTAACTATAGTTAAGTATGAGAGAGAATGATACCTTATATAGTTTCTCATTTGATAGACGTCTGTTCAATTTCTCCTTGTGTTTTTGCTTGTGGAAGTAGCTTAGGGCAATTAGCCATTATATGATCTTTATTTCCGCAACGAAGACACGCTCCGCTCCTTCGTCAGCACTCCTTGATTAGATGACCAATTTTGTGACAGTGAAAATATTTCATTTGCGAAAGGTTATTCCTTTTCTTCTTATTACTTCGAATTTCTTTACGGCGAACTCGCCACCTTTTAACGGAACTAGATTTTAGCTTACACGTGGACCCTCTCGCTTTCATGTCAAAAGGAGCTGAAATACCTGCAAAATAATTAGAAGGTTAAACATTTTATTACCCTTACGCGTCGCGCTACGTAATCTTATACATATTTTATTACTTAACCCGAGGCACTACCCAATCTCACCAGGTGACAAGGGATGACAAGGATCACACGACCTATTACTTAGGGTAACCTATACTTATGGACAAGAACCTAGGACATAAATAACCGAGGCTCTGATACCACTTCTGTCACGCTCCGAACAGATAGTAGCGGGAAGCGATGCTCGGAACGTGGCAGCGAAAAAGTCATGATAATTAGAGCAGAAAATAAATAAACATAATAAATAATATTCAAACACATGGAGGCCATTAATTTGAGAAAAATGTAATTTTATTGATAATTGGACATTTAAATACAATGTGGACTCAATAAAAGAAATATAGAAGATAAATAACAAGACCCACTATATTGGCTAGACTCAAGAAAATAAAAAGACTTGGGTCTCAAGGCTCCAGGTGCACTCGATCACGCTGACCCGATCCCCAATTTCAAACGTTCCATCTACCGCATTACCTGAAAAATGTTAAAGTAGGAGTGAGCGAGAAGCTCAGTAGGAATTACTCTCTATCATCAGGCATAATTTACGTAATTAATCACTTTATGAATGCATGAATAATGCGAGAAACTCAATAAAGCAAACTAGTAACCAGAAGATAATCGAGAGACAAATGGAAAGGAACAATTGCATGTCGAGATATCAAGCACCAATAACAATGACTTTCTAATGAATAGCTATTTATCAAGTCAAGTCAAGTCAAGTCACGCAAGCAAGTACTTCACGCATTCAAGCATGTATAGCAAGTTTCACGAGAATGTGGAATGTCGTAGACTCAACACGCTAGATAGTACTCGGTGCCAAATGCCACACCTAGTCATTCACCTCCCCGGAGATCAAGTACTTTTCGGGTGCTCCTCCCATGACCAGACTGGGCCCTTAAATATATTTACCTTGGCATTGATTTGCTTGTATCGTAGATCCCACGAAATCTAGACATCCACAATGTTTAATGGCCAAGAGTTCCAAGATCAAGCTCATGTAATCAAGGTAGAATGCGTAAGAAATATTGATTTTTCTTGAGATTCCAAACAATAAGCTCATTAATCAAGAGGGAAAAGTCATTCAAAATGACTTAGAATGGATAATGTTATCAATAGACCTAACAATAGGTCAAAAACTTGAAATACCATAGCCTGAATAAAAACTTGAAAACGGAAGGCATGAAACATAAACGGTCGACAGAGGACCGCTAAAAAAGTAAACAGTCTGACATGGATCGCTTAAAAGCAATACTTGAAATCCCAAGTTAAGAAATAACACGGTTCTAGATGGGCCGTTCAGTTATGAAAAAGGTCTACAGGGAAGCCGCTCAACATGAGAAGGTCCCTGGCCATAAGCAAGGATACATGGTCCTAATCGGGCCGCTCTATCACAGAACGGTCAAATAAGAGCCGTTTATACACTGAGGTCGACGCACAGTCGGTTGATAATGGTCTAAGGGGGGCCATTCAAAGTGTCAGACGGTCATGACTGGACCGCTCATTGACTGAACGGTCTCAGAAGGGCCACGCAAACCATGACATTCTTGACTCCGGACTCGGGCAAAAGCAAGCGATTCGAACGAGTTAGACGGTTCAGGCTTTGTGGGTACAACCCGCCCGGCGTCCTAGTGGGAATCCCAGGCTCGCGGGGGCTTACGGAGGCCTCGAAACATGAACACCTAGTCCGACGGAAAGAATATCCGACGAAGTGGTAATTCGATGCCCAAGAATAAAGGTTCAACACATCGAAAATCATGTATATTCGGTCCAGTCGCCACCACCGGGGTGGCAAGACCTTAAAACACACTACAAGAAAAAGTGGCTATAGCGACCGAATTAGCGACCGATTTAATCGGTCGCTAGTCGGTCCCAAATAGAGACTAATTCGGAGACCGAAATAATCGGTCGCATAACCGAGACCGTTTCAGCGACCGCATGTATATCGGTCGCTAATCGGTCGCTATTATTGCGACCGAAATAACTTCGGTCTCCAGTCGGTCGCTGATGCCGTTATACTTCCTACTACGACCCCCGCCCGCCCGAGCCCTCCCGCCCGAGCCCCCCCCCTCCCGCCCGAGCCCCCCCTCCCGAGCCCCCTTCCCCTGCGGCCCCCTCTCCGCCCTAGCCCCCCTCCCCGCTCCCGCCCGAGCCCCCCTCCTCCGCCGGAGCCCCCCTCCCCGTGCTGCCTCCCGCCCGAGCCCCCCTCCGCCGGAGCCCGTCGCCGCGCCGCTCGCGTCGAGTCGCCGTCGCCGCTCGCCCTGCCGTCGTCGCCCTCCGCAGGTACCTCTCTCTCTCTCTCTCTCTCTCTCTCTCTCTCTCTCTCCCTTCCCCCTCCGTCACCGGCCTGCTCCCCTCCCCCGCCGGCCTACTCCCCTCCCCCCTGCGGCCCCGTCGCCGGCTTGCTCCCCTCCCCTCCCCCCTTGGGCACAACGGCCCTTACCTTGTTTCGAGGGTGGTGGAGCGGGTGACTGGAAGGCCTGGGTTTGAGTTCACGGTGCTGCCGCCTTCGGCGTTCTATCCGGTGGATTGGAGTAGGATAAGGGGTTTGTTTCGTGGCCCGCGGTCGGAGACGAATCTGAGGTGGTTGTCTGAAAAGCTGAGGAGGATTCAGGAGGGTAGCTTTGCTGTTCACCTTTGGAACAGGCAGAGCAGGAAGATACAGGTTGAGAAGGGAAGCATCATTGCGCACATACTGTCCGACTGCTGCGTATTTTGCAATGGATCCGTGTCTTCTTTGTAAGTAGCGGGTGGCGAACGTGATGGGTTTCACCTTTTAATTCGCCGATTGCTGGCAAGTTCTTTGGTGATGGATAATCTCAGTCCATTCCATGTATTATTGTCAACGTCTGAAATCACAATAGTAAGAATTAGCAGTAATAAAAGGAAAATCTCTTTCTCTCTAGTCTGCAATTTTAACTAATTGACAATGTTCTTCCTCTTTAATATAATGTGAATCAGTTATGACAATGTTTCAGTTTTTGCTTCTTTTCATACAAAAAAGATGAAACTTTGGCTTGACAGTATACCTTGGATTATTGAAACCAAAAAGAAAAAAAACCACTTTGGATCTTGTAATCAACCACAAGTTAGAATAATGCAAGCATCTGATATTCTTTCTATCTAAAATATGTTTCTTGGAAGAAATCTTGTCATATTGCCATATTGGACACTCTTACAGTTATTTAAGAGGCTTTTAGAAACAGTTTTCTTATCAGTGTTCATTAATTGTATGGTAGCGCCTGTGCTCTTATGTGGCATAATTGTTCGTGAATCATGCCCTGGAAGCATTTTCAGCATCCGTGAAAAATTATAATACCCTGCTTTCTTTACTTGGATTCATATTTCCGTATTTAGGTTGATTCAGTAGTGACACGTTGTGAGAACGATAATTCCCCCTCAACCTTATTGGAATTAAGCAGGCGCATCTGCTATGTGCATAATCCATGATCTGTTCTTCGTGGGAATATCTGCTAAGGTGTAAGCATAGCTTTTGTTTTTATGCTTGTACTCGAGGGTTTTTCATTTCTATGCTTGCACATGGACATATTTAATAGTTTTGTTCATGGTCACCAAGATCAGAAATGAAAGCAGGAGGCCATACGTGAAGAGAAAGCAGGAAACACATTCTTTGGTAGCATTTTGAGCCACAAGTTAAGGTGAAATGAGAAACAATGCAAGAAATAAGGGGAGAAATTCGATTTGTTTTAGGTGTAAATGAGTTTCCCAGTAACTCTGTTTTTATTTAAATATAGTTGTTCAGCATGCACCAAGCACCACCTTATCTGTGTTGTAGATGTTCTTTCAGATGTTTCTTGTTTCTTCAAAATAAGTTGTTATACTTATATCCATTTCAAGTGTTTAACTAGCAACCTGAAGGCATGAAGTATGAAGGCTGTTCCCAGCTTTCTGATTTTGCTCAATTGCCACATATATATCATTTGAGCAGCAGAACATCTGTTGCTACCTTTGTATGTGTTGCCTCAAACATTGGGATGAAATTGCAGCTACATGGGTTTGCACAGGTTTTTCTTGGTTACTGTGTCTTAGGCATACTAGACACCTTATTGATGATGACTGGTTAAAGATGGGAGAAGGCAGCCGCTGGGTTGCTATAGCTTGAGACAAGTCCTGATCATCAAGGACAACCCAGCTAAGTATCTCACTTTTATCAAGCTTAGCAACCCAGCTAAGTACCTTTATCAGTCAATGATTGTAGAAATATTGATGCCCACAGGTTAAGTATCTCACTTTTATCAGCTAAAGAGATGCATAAGACCTTCTGCACATGTCATTCAGTTATCAAATATTGTATGTCCTCTTCACTACCCAAGATATATAATGAGCACTCTGAATTTCCTTCTGTGACAAATTGTATTAAAAAAGTACTGAATGTGCATCTTGTCATATGCATTTAGCTGAATTGCAGTTTACTGAATCATGTGAAAGGGAAACAGGAACAAATTAGCTACCAGATCATGCGCCATGCATTTGCTTATCTGTAATAGCATGATCTCATGGTGTAAGGTGTACAAGTAGGAAATGACACATTTCCTCTTGAATCCACTTCATGGGCATCATTACCCTAAACTAAAACCACCCGGCACTAAACTATAACACTTGTATGGTCTTATTCTTTCTAAATGATTTTAAAAGGGTATTGTGTGTATGCAGTGTCACGTTGACAGCAGGCTGGAAATCTCTATTCAATCTTGGGCGTAAGACTGGATGATGATGATAGTGCTATGGTGTCATGGTGTGTACCCATCATGCATTGTGTGCAATTTGATTTTTCACCCTTTATCTTGGTGCATGTTCTATTTTGTTGGTTTTTCTTTCACATTTATTTGGGAACCCATTATTTACATCAGGCAGCCAATGACCGGATGCGTGGAGATTGTTTTCTCACTCTATATTTCATACCGGTTGATCTATTTGCCTGAGTTTTCTTTGTCATTTATTTCTCGTAAGTGTTGTTTACGTAAGACAATGAATATATTTAATTAGGTGGCGATTCATTTTCCACCGTTCATTTTGTGCTGGATGATGCATTTGCAGGGGACTGTATGCCTTCAAATTTATTTATGATTGTGTTGGTTAAATCTGGCAAGACATGATTTTTTGTGCAGAATGATTTTATAAGCCTTTTTTCAAGTAGGATGATCTTACCTTACTTGGGTATCCTTTCTCATTTATGCATGATAATTGTACTTTACACAATCAACACCATGATTTTGTGTGCAGGTTCATTTTTCACCCTATTTTCATGCTCCATGATCTATTTCCTTGGGTTTGGACATGTTTATGGTTTTGGACATAGCTTGGGCACGACTAGGGTGTTATCATCATAATTCTTTGGGATTTGCTCAGGCAAACTTCGGGAATGATATGGAGAGGGATTATATCATGAGAGTCATTTGTGAAGCTACTCTGTCCCCTGAGGTGAAGATACGGCAGGCTGCATTCGAATGCTTGGTCTCCATATCCTCCATGTATTATGAGAAGCTTGCATCGTATATGCAGGACATATTTAACATCACTGCAAAAGCTGTGAGGGAAGATGAGGAACCTGTTGCTCTACAAGCTATTGAATTCTGGAGCTCAATATGCGATGAAGAGATTGACATCTTAGATGAATATGGAGGGGATTTTTCTGCTAATTCTGACACCCCTTGCTTTTATTTTATCAAGCAGGCACTACCTGCGCTTGTCCCTATGCTGTTGGAGACACTCCTTAAGCAAGAAGACGACCAAGATCAGGATGAAGGAGTTTGGAATCTTGCAATGGCTGGAGGAACATGCTTGGGTTTGGTTGCACGGACCGTGGGAGATGACATTGTGCCTCTTGTTATGCCATTCATAGAAGAAAACATTAACAAACCTGAATGGAGGCAGCGAGAAGCAGCAACTTATGCATTTGGTTCTAAAATCTGAAATACCGGTCGGATGGCCGTGCCGGTCATTCCAATACGACCGGGGAGATGAAAGTGACTTGTCAGAACTGACGGAATCCAAATCGGATGCCCGGTTTGAGCTCGGCGCTCAAACTTCATTTTTAAAATACACTTATTTCAAATGAACTGTTAGGACGGGTCCGGGGGTCTAAAATCTGAAATACCGGTCGGATGGCCGTGCCGGTCATTCCAATACGACCGGGGAGATGAAAGTGACTTGTCAGAACTGACGGAATCCAAATCGGATGCCCGGTTTGAGCTCGGCGCTCAAACTTCATTTTTAAAATACACTTAGTTCAAATGAACTGTTAGGACGGGGCATTTGGTTCTAAAATCTGAAATACCGGTCGGATGGCCGTGCCGATCATTCCAATACGACCGGGGAGATGAAAGTGACTTGTCAGAACTGACGGAATCCAAATCGGATGCCCGGTTTGAGCTCGGCGCTCAAACTTCATTTTTAAAATACACTTAGTTCAAATGAACTGTTAGGACGGGTCCGGGGGTCTAAAATTCGAAATACCGGTCGGATGGCCGTGCCGATCATTCCAATACGACCGGGGAGATGAAAGTGACTTGTCAGAACTGACGGAATCCAAATCGGATGCCCGGTTTGAGCTCGGCGCTCAAACTTCATTTTTAAAATACAAGATGAAATTTGAACTTATATTGTGTGTGTATTTATATATATGAAAATGAGCTGGCTTAAACTATTGGCATACTCTTGTTAATGCTTGATTTCTTTATTAAGTCTTGTTAATGCTTGATTTCTTTATTAAGGATTTGATTATAATTTTTTTAAATGATATACAGGATCATCCGTCGCGAGATGTTGGACGAGACGACGACCAGGATGATGTTGGACGAGACGACGACCAGGATGAGACATATGTGGAGGATTTGTGATTTTATTTTAGTTGTGTATGTTGTCATTTTATTATTATGGATGTATGATTAATTTGTGATTTTATTTTAATTGTGTGTAATTTGAGGTTCGTGGAGATTGTGATCCGTGTAGTTGATTTATTATTGTTTTATGAAATTGTTATTTATCAGGTGTTTGTATGTGATGAATTTGAGATTTGTCGATATTGTTGTCTGTGTAGTTGATTTTATATTTATGTTATGAATTTGTTATTTATCAGGTAATTTATTTATCAGTTTAAATAAATTTTTAAAAAAAAAATAATGCAAAATTAGCGACCGCATGGAGACTGAATTGCGACCGAATAGCGACTATACGTTATATTTCTTTTATTAAATAATTATACTTGGCGACCGACTGGCGACCGACTAGCCACCGAATCAATCCGATAGGTTAATTTTATTTTTTAAAATACAACAAATGTAGCGACCGAATAGAGACTGAATGGCGACCGAATTATTAGCGACCGATCAGGCGACCGAGAATAATCGGTCTCTGGTAACGACTGATACTGCGACCGAATTATGTCGGTCGCTATATAGCGACTATAGCGACCGACATATTCGGTCGCTAGATAGTATCTGTTCGGTCGCAATGCAGATTTGCGACCGATCTACGACTGAATAGCGACCGCTAGGTCGGTCGCTATCCGTGATTTTTCTTGTAGTGAAGTTCTAAGTATACAAATGAATTACAACTAATCACTTGATCAACATATTAGTCTACTTTCTTTCCAATTAAACTAGGATACATGGATGGTGAACATGGAAAGGACAACATATTTGGATGGAAAATTAGACCTTAGATCAAATATTTCATGAATCCTAGTCATTAGTGTGTAGATACTACAAAATTTAAGCCCTAAAATCATGTTATCTAATGAGGAAAATAGAACACAACATGCTGGAAATGAGTGACATTTTTACTGAAACAGGGTTACAAACGGTCTATATATTGACTACCCAATCAATGCGACGGTCAGAGGAGGACCGTTCAGAACCAGTGCAACTCCTCTTTCCTTTAAAACCCCACAGCCATAACGCGGTCTATCGAGGGGCCGTTCCATTCTGTAAACGGTCGTTGGATGGCCGCTCCATTTGAAACCCCACCGTATAACGACGGTCTATCTCGTGGCCGCTTGACATATAAGCGGTCTAACTGGAGGCCGCTCAGTCAAATAAATGGTCTGTCGTGCGACCGCAGAACAATAAGCGGTCTCTGTTAGGGCCGTTCAATGCTCGCCACGCCCAGAACGGTGACAAAACCCGATACATGCCAAATGAAAGGCTTAATTCGATCTATATACTTCATAAAAATTGGGCAAACCACAACCAATCGAAAGAGAACTTAAAAACAAACAAGAAGGCATGATCAATCTCAAGATTTGACTTCGATTAGCCTACATAATAAGACAAAAAAGGAATGTAGAAAAAAATCCTAATCACATGCTCTCAATGAAACGATGAATTCGCACGATATAGATCATAAAAATTGGGCAAAACATGATCAAATAAAAGAGGACTTCGAGGTGCATGTCAGGTATGGTTTAATTAAGGTTGGGCCTGATAGAAACCTACCTTAATCGAGGAAGAAAGAGGAAGATGCCAAAACCCTAATCCGCGAACACCCGTCGATCCTCGCCCTAATACGCCGTCGATCGGCCACCAGGGGTCACGCCGTCTATTGGAGATGCAAATGGGGTTCTAGGGCTACCAAAGCCCTCTACTTATAGCGTCCAAGAAGGCTTCTAGAGGTCGAATTGGACTCAGGAGTCCAAGGAAGACAAACTGGCGAAAATCTCGCACCTTGATCAAATCCGCGTTGCCGCCGTCGAGAGAAGGCTCTAGAGGCTAGGGTTTCGAAGGGTAAATCGATCTACTAGGGTATATCTAACCATTGGACCTGGTTTGGGCTCGATTGATTAAGAATTGGGCTCTAATTTGGTAGTTTAAGGTTGGTCTATTAAAAACAACGATTTTGGCTAAAAACTCCTTAATTCAGCCTAATAAAATTTTTATTAGAGGTTGGATCAGTTGACAATATTGTTAAACACGTCGTTCTCTATAAGAATATAACTTTTTCATATTTTTTAAAATTAGTCAAAACTTTGGCCTTCGGATGAAATTCAATTAATTTAATTTAACCTATTAAATTCAAATCATTGTAGAAAATTCGATTGCATCTTGGAACATGAAATTCTTTTTTTTATGGTTATTGTAGAAAAATAATTATTTCTACTTATCACATTTTATCCCAATACATATTACAAATTTTTTAATTTTTATACTTTATTATTTAACCGGGGTGTTACATCCTCCCCCACTTCAAGGAATTTGGTCCCCAAATTCGTCAATCGCCAATAACTATTCAAATAGTTAAACTAAGATGATCTTATCTATTCAAAATAACATGTTAATCATACAACTAATGGAATGTAAAAGAATTTAACTATAGTTAAGTATGAGAGAGAACGATACCTTATATAATTTCTCATTTTATAGACGTCGGTTCAATTTCTCCTTGTGTTTTTGCTTGTGTAAGTAGCTTAGGGCAATTAGCCATTATATGATCTTTATTTCCGCAACGAAGACACGCTCCGCTCCTTCATCAGCACTCCTTGATTAGATGACCAATTTTGTGACAGTGAAAACATTTCATTTGCGAAAGGTTATTCCTTTTCTTCTTATTACTTTGAATTTATTTACGACGAACTCGCCACCTTTTAACGGAACTAGATTTTAGCTTACACGTGGACCCTCTCGCTTTCATGTCAAAAGGAGCTGAAATACCTGCAAAATAATTAGAAGGTTAAACATTTTATTACCCTTACGCGTCGCGCTACGCAATCTTATACATATTTTATTACTTAACCCGAGGCACTACCCAATCTCACCAGGTGACAAGGGATGACAAGGATCACACGACCTATTACTTAGGGTAACCTATACTTATGGACAAGAACCTAGGACATAAATAACCGAGGCTCTGATACCACTTCTGTCACGCTCCGAACAGATAGTAGCGGGAAGCGATGCTCGGAACGTGGCAGCGAAAAAGTCATGATAATTAGAGCAGAAAATAAATAAACATAATAAATAATATTCAAACACATGGAGGCCCATTAATTTGAGAAAAATGTAATTTTATTTATAATTGAACATTTAAATACAATGTGGACTCAATAAAAGAAATATAGAAGATAAATAACAAGACCCACTATATTGGCTAGACTCAAGAAAATAAAAAGACTTGGGCCTCAAGGCTCCAGGTGCACTCGATCACGCTGACCCGATTCCCAATTTCAAACGTTCCATCTACCGCATTACCTGAAAAATGTTAAAGTAGGAGTGAGCGAGAAGCTCAGTAGGAATTACTCTCTATCATCAGGCATAATTTACGTAATTAATCACTTTATGAATGCATGAATAATGTGAGAAACTCAATAAAGCAAACTAGTAACCAGAAGATAATCGAGAGACAAATGGAAAGGAACAATTGCATGTCGAGATATCAAGCACCAATAACAATAACTTTCTAATGAATAGCCATTTATCAAGTCAAGTCAAGTCAAGTCACGCAAGCAAGTACTTCACGCATTCAAGCATGTATAGCAAGTTTCACGAGAATGTGGAATATCGTAGACTCAACACGCTAGATAGTACTCAGTGCCAAATGCCACACCTAGTCATTCACCTCCCCGGAGATCAAGTACTTTTCGGGTGCTCCTCCCATGACCAGACTGGACCCTTAAATATGTTTACCTTGGCATTGATTTGCTTGTATCGTAGATCCCACGAAATCTAGACATCCACAATGTTTAATGGCCAAGAGTTCCAAGATCAAGCTCATGTAATCAAGGTAGAATGCGTAAGAAATATTGATTTTTCTTGAGATTCCAAACAATAAGCTCATTAATCAAGAGGGAAAAGTCATTCAAAATGACTTAGAATGGATAATGTTATCAATAGACCTAACAATAGGTCAAAAACGCGAAATACCATAGCCTGAATAAAAACCTGAAAACGGAAGGCTTGAAACATAAACGGCCGACAGAGGACCGCTAAACAAGTAAACAGTCTGACATGGATCGCTTAAAAGCAATACTTGAAATCCCAAGTTAAGAAATAACACGGTCCTAGATGGGCCGTTCAGTTATGAAAAAGGTCTACAGGGAAGCCGCTCAACATGAGAAGGTCCCTGGCCATAAGCAAGGATACATGGTCCTATTCAGGCCGCTCTATCACAGAACGGTCAAATAAGAGCCGTTTATACACTGAGGTCGACGCACAGTCGGTTGATAATGGTCTAAGGGGGGCCGTTCAAAGTGTCAGACGGTCATGACTGGACCGCTCATTGACTGAACGGTCTCAGAAGGGCCACGCAAACCATGACAGTCTTGACTCCGGACTCGGGTAAAAGCAAGCGATTCGAACGAGTTAGAAGGTTCAGGCTTTGTGGGTACAACCCACCCGGCGTCCTAGTGGGAATCCCAGGCTCGCGGGGGCTTACGGAGGCCTCGAAACATGAACACCTAGTCCGACGGAAGGAATATCCGACGAAGAGGTAATTCGATGCCCAAGAATAAAGGTTCAACACATCGAAAACCATGTATATTCGGTCCAGTCGCCACCACCGGGGTGGCACGACCTTAAAACAAGTTTTAAGTATACAAATGAATTGCAACTAATCACTTGATCAACATATTAGTCTACTTTCTTTCCAATTAAACTAGGATACATGGATGGTGAACATGGAAAGGACAACATATTTGGATGGGAAATTAGACCTTAGATCAAATATTTCATGAATCCTAGTCATTAGTGTGTACATACTACAAAATTTAAGCCCTAAAATCATGTTATCTAATGAGGAAAATAGAACACAACATGCTGGAAATGAGTGACATTTTTACTGAAACAGGGTTACAAACGGTCTATATATGGACTGCCCAATCAATGCGACGGTCAGAGGAGGACCGTTCAGAACCAGTGCAACTCCGCTTTCGTTTAAAACCCCACTGTCATAACGCGGTCTATCGAGGGGCCATTCCATTCTGTAAACGGTCGTTGGATGGCCGCTCCATTTGAAACCCCGCCGTATAACGACGGTCTATCTCGTGGCCGCTTGACATATAAGCGGTCTAACTGGAGGCTGCTCAGTCAAATAAATGGTCTGTCGTGCGACCGCAGAACAATAAGCGGTCTCTGTTAGGGCCGTTCAAAGCTCGCCACGCCCAGAACGGTGACAAAACCCGATACATGCCAAATGAAAGGCTTAATTCGATCTATATACTTCATAAAAATTGGGCAAACCACTACCAATCGAAAGAGAACTTAAAAACAAACAAGAAGGCATGATCAATCTCAAGATTTGACTTCGATTAGCCTACATAATAAGACAAAAAAGGAATGTAGAAAAAAACCCTAATCACATGCTCTCAATGAAACGATGAATTCACACGATATAGATCATAAAAATTGGGCAAAACATGATCAAATAAAAGAGGACTTCGAGGTGCATGTCAGGGTATGGTTTAATTAAGGTTGGGCCTGATAGAAACCTACCTTAATCGAGGAAGAAAGAGGAAGATGCCAAAACCCTAATCCGCGAACACCCGTCGATCCTCGCCCTAATACGCCGTCGATCGGCCACCAGGGGTCACTCCGTCTGTTGGAGATGCAAATGGGGTTCTAGGGCTTCCAAAGCCCTCTACTTATAGCGTCCAAGAAGGCTTCTAGAGGTCGAATTGGACTCAGGAGTCCAAGGAAGACAAACTGGCGAAAATCTCGCACCTTGATCAAATCCGTGTTGTCGCCGTCGAGAGAAGGCTCTAGAGGCTAGGGTTTCGAAGGGTAAATCGATCTACTAGGGTATATCTAACCATTGGGCCTGGTTTGGGCTCGATTGATTAAGAATTGGGCTCTAATTTGGTCGTTTAAGGTTGGTCTATTAAAAACAACGATTTTGGCTAAAAACTCCTTAATTCAGCCTAATAAAATTTTTATTAGAGGTCGGCTCAGTTGACAATATTATTAAACACGTCGTTCTCTATAAGAATATAATTTTTTCATATTTTTTAAAATTAGTCAAAACTTTGGCCTTCGGATGAAATTCAATTAATTTAATTTAACCTATTAAATTCAAATCATCGTAGAAAATTCGATTGCATCTTGGAACATGAAATTCTTTTTTTTATGGTTATTGTAGAAAAATAATTATTTCTACTTATCACATTTTATCCCAATATATATTACAAATTTTTTGATTTTTATACTTTATTATTTAACCGGGGTGTTACATCCTCCCCCACTTCAAGGAATTTGGTCCCCAAATTCGTCAATCGCCAATAACTATTCAAATAGTTAAACTAAGATGATCTTATCTATTCAAAATAACATGTTAATCATACAACTAATGGAATGTAAAAGAATTTAACTATAGTTAAGTATGAGAGAGAACGATACCTTATATAATTTCTCATTTTATAGACGTCGGTTCAATTTCTCCTTGTGTTTTTGCTTGTGGAAGTAGCTTAGGGCAATTAGCCATTATATGATCTTTATTTCCGCAACGAAGACACGCTCCGCTCCTTCATCAGCACTCCTTGATTAGATGACCAATTTTGTGACAGTGAAAATATTTCATTTGCGAAAGGTTATTCCTTTTCTTCTTATTACTTCGAATTTCTTTACGGCGAACTCGCCACCTTTTAACGGAACTAGATTTTAGCTTACACGTGGACCCTCTCGCTTTCATGTCAAAAGGAGCTGAAATACCTGCAAAATAATTAGAAGGTTAAACATTTTATTACCCTTACGCGTCGCGCTACGTAATCTTATACATATTTTATTACTTAACCCGAGGCACTACCCAATCTCACCAGGTGACAAGGGATGACAAGGATCACACGACCTATTACTTAGGGTAACCTATACTTATGGACAAGAACCTAGGACATAAATAACCGAGGCTCTGATACCACTTCTGTCACGCTCCGAACAGATAGTAGCGGGAAGCGATGCTCGGAACGTGGCAGCGAAAAAGTCATGATAATTAGAGCAGAAAATAAATAAACATAATAAATAATATTCAAACACATGGAGGCCATTAATTTGAGAAAAATGTAATTTTATTGATAATTGGACATTTAAATACAATGTGGACTCAATAAAAGAAATATAGAAGATAAATAACAAGACCCACTATATTGGCTAGACTCAAGAAAATAAAAAGACTTGGGTCTCAAGGCTCCAGGTGCACTCGATCACGCTGACCCGATCCCGAATTTCAAACGTTCCATCTACCGCATTACCTGAAAAATGTTAAAGTAGGAGTGAGCGAGAAGCTCAGTAGGAATTACTCTCTATCATCAGGCATAATTTACGTAATTAATCACTTTATGAATGTATGAATAATGTGAGAAACTCAATAAAGCAAACTAGTAACCAGAAGATAATCGAGAGACAAATGGAAAGGAACAATTGCATGTCGAGATATCAAGCACCAATAACAATAACTTTCTAATGAATAGCCATTTATCAAGTCAAGTCAAGTCAAGTCACGCAAGCAAGTACTTCACGCATTCAAGCATGTATAGCAAGTTTCACGAGAATGTGGAATGTCGTAGACTCAACACGCTAGATAGTACTCGGTGCCAAATGCCACACCTAGTCATTCACCTCCCCGGAGATCAAGTACTTTTCGGGTGCTCCTCCCATGACCAGACTGGACCCTTAAATATGTTTACCTTGGCATTGATTTGCTTGTATCGTAGATCCCACGAAATCTAGACATCCACAATGTTTAATGGCCAAGAGTTCCAAGATCAAGCTCATGTAATCAAGGTAGAATGCATAAGAAATATTGATTTTTCTTGAGATTCCAAACAATAAGCCCATTAATCAAGAGGGAAAAGTCATTCAAATGACTTAGAATGGATAATGTTATCAATAGACCTAACAATAGGTCAAAAACTCGAAATACCATAGCCTGAATAAAAACCTGAAAACGGAAGGTTTGAAACATAAACGGTCGATAGAGGACCGCTAAACAAGTAAACAGTCTGACATGGACCGCTTAAAAGCAATACTGGAAACCCAAGTTAAGAAATAACACGGTCCTAGATGGGCCGTTCAGTCATGAAAAAGGTCTATAGGGAAGCCACTCAACATGAGAAGGTCCCTGGCCATAAGCAAGGATACACGGTCCTATTCGGGCCGCTCTATCAAAGAACGATCAAATAAGAGCCGTTTATACACTGAGGTCGACGCACAGTCGGTTGATAACGGTCTAAGGGGGGCCGTTCAAAGTGTCAGACGGTCATGACTGGACCGCTCATTGACTGAACGGTCTCAGAAGGGGCCACACAAACCAGGATAGTCCTGACTCCGGACTCAGGCAAAAGCAAGTGATTCGAACGAGTTAGAAGGTTCAGGCTTTGTGGGTACAACCCGCCCGGCGTCCTAGTGGGAATCCCAGCTCGCGGGAGCTTACGGAGGCCTCGAACATGAACACCTAGTCCGGCGGAAGGAATATCTGACGAAGAGGTAATTCGATGCCCAAGAATAAAGGTTCAACACATCGAAAACCATGTATATTCGGTCCAGTCGCCACCATCGGGGTGGTACGACCTTAAAACAAGTTCTAAGTATACAAATGAATTGCAACTAATCACTTGATCAACATATTAGTCTACTTTCTTTCCAATTAAACTAGGATACATGGATGGTGAACATGGAAAGGACAACATATTTGGATGGGAAATTAGACCTTAGATCAAATATTTCTTGAATCCTAGTCATTAGTGTGTTCATACTACAAAATTTAAGCCCTAAAATCATGTTATCTAATGAGGAAAATAGAACACAACATGCTGGAAATGAGTGACATTTTTACTGAAACAGGGTTACAAATGGTCTATATATGGACCGCCCAATCAATGCGACGGTCAAAGGAGGACCGTTCAGAACCAGCGCAACTCCTCTTTCCTTTAAAACCCCACCGCCATAACGCGATCTATCGAGGGGCTGTTCCATTCTGTAAACGGTCGTTGGATGGCTGCTCCATTTGAAACCCCGCCGTATAATGACGGTCTATCTCGTGGCTGCTTGACATATAAGCGGTCTAACTGGAGGCCGCTCAGTCAAATAAATGGTCTGTCGTGCGACCGCAGAACAATAAGCGGTCTCTGTTAGGGCCGTTCAATGCTCGCCACGCCCAGAACGGTGACAAAACCCGATACATGCCAAATGAAAGGCTTAATTAAATCTATATACTTCATAAAAATTGGGCAAACCACTACCAATCGAAAGAGAACTTAAAAATGAACAAGAAGACATGATCAATCTCAAGATTTGACTTCGATTAGCCTACATAATCAGATGAAAAAGGAATGTAGAAAAAAACCCTAATCACATGCTCTCAATGAAACGATGAATTCGCACGATATAGATCATAAAAATTGGGCAAAACATGATCAAATAAAAGAGGACTTCTAGGTGCATGTCAGGGTATGGTTTAATTAAGGTTGGGCCTGAGAGAAACCTACCTTAATCGAGAAAGAAAGAGGAAGACGCCAAAACCCTAATCCGCGAACACCCGTCGATCCTCGCCCTAATACGCCGTCGATCGGCCACTAGGGGTCACGCCGTCTGTTGGAGATGCAAATGGGGTTCTATGGCTATCGAAGCCCTATACTTTTAGCGTCTAAGAAGGCTTCTAGAGGTCGAATTGGACTCAGGAGTCCAAGCAAGAAAAATTGGTGAAAATCTTACACCTTGATCAAATCCGCGCTGCCGCCGTCGAGAGAAGGCTCTAGAGGCTAGGGTTTCGAAGGGTAAATCGATCTACTAGGGTATATCTAACGATTGGGCCTAGTTTGGGCTTGATTGATTTATAATTAGGCTCTAATTTGGTCGTTTAAGGTTGGTCTATTAAAAATAACGATATTGGCTAAAAACTCCTTAATTCAGCCTAATAAAATTTTTTTAGGGGTCGGCCCAATTGACAATATTGTTAAACACGTTGTTCTCTATAAGAATATAATTTTTTCATATTTTTAAAAATTAGTCGAAACTTTGGCCTACGGATGAAATTCAATTAATTTAATTTAACTTATTAAATTCAAATCGTCGTAGAAAATTCGATTGCATCTTGAAACATGAAATTCTTTTTTTATGGTTATTGTAGAAAAATAATTATTTCTACTTATCACATTTTATCTGAATACATATTACAAATTTTTTAATTTTTATACTTTATTATTTAACCGAGGTGTTACATTTGCAACCTAATTAACCCAAGGATATAAATGCAAACAAAAGGATACAAATGCAAAAGTGAAATGGTAGTGCCCGGTGTTGATTCCCATCAGAATTGGCCAGAATATCAGAATTCCAATAACATTAAGCAGGACGACAGAACAATAGTCTAGTAGAATATCTGAATATCAGTTTGCCAGAATAATAGAATTTACAAAATATCATAATAGCAGGATATCAGAATAACAGAATAACATAATATCAGAATAACAGAAGTTGGTGTAATGTCACACTTAGAATTTCCCATGGTTTATAAAATAGACTTCCGTCCTACCTGACATTGGTTGTTGTGGACCCACAGCCCTTAATAATTTCATAATTTCAGATATGGCCAACATGGAGTCAAAGAGTTATGTTCCAGAAATTTTACGAAATGAAATTTCAGAAGGAAATATCATGCATAAGTAGAATTGATGATATTTAGGAGGAATATAAAGTCAACACTATTTTAGACAATTAAATCTCGGACTTATAAACCATAGTCAAACCGAAGAAAACAAGCTCGGGACACTGGGTTAAATGCGGTCATGAACAATGCCGCGATCCTTCAAGAACACGGTTGGTCATGAGGCCGCGATCAGAGCAGAGGGATCCAGCAGGGGTCTTTCACAGAACACGGTTAGAATGACTACCGCGATATAGAGAGGAATGCGGTTCCTGAACAAGCCGTGTTCATAGCAGAGCTGATAAAACCCAAACAGAACCCCCTTCTATGGGTCCAAAGGCCGGTCGAACCCTGTCCTACACAGTAGGACGAGGATTCCAGTGGGTTACAGGGTTTTCGTGGTACAACTAGCTCAACAACCTTGTGGGAATCCAATACTCACGGAGACTTACGGAGACTTACGGAGGCCTTGATGAAGATAGTTTCGGTCCAGTAAGAAGGAATATCCGGCGGAGGGTCCTAACTTCACCAAGAATTGTGTTCCTATCTTGCTACAGAAACCAGATAATAAACGGTGGATTAATATCAGCGGAGTGATAAAAACCCTTAATTAGAACTTTATATCAATATGTCCATGATATATATAAAATCATGAATCATCAATCAATATAACTATCATGCAAATCAAGTTAAATCATACTATGATGAGTCAATTTCAGGTTTAACAGGAAGATCTACTTTTTTTAATCACGCTTTATAATGGAGATGAGATGGAATCAAGGTAGACTATGCACATAGATCATGAATATTTATGGAAAGTTAAGGGTTAAGCATGATTCCTATTTACATTAGTGGGTTCAGATGACATGTAGATGTAAAAACATGCATTTACACTCACTATCATGCACTTATCATGCTGGACAGGGAGCTAGGGTTCCTGAGAACCTGTGCCAGAATGCGGTCAAGTTGGGCACCACGACTATCAATAACGCAGTCAGTCGGGGCACCGCGATAACAACAGGAAAATTAAAGAAAATAAAATTTCAAATATCAGATCGTGATCTATCGGGCCACTACATTCGGAGAAGCGATACCTGCAAGGGCCACGACTATGAACAGAGAACCGTTCTGGTAGAAAAACCCTAAAACGGTGATATCTGATCCTAAATCCATGAAATTCATGCAATATAGCCCCTGAAAATTGTGAAAAATGATGCAGGAAGAGAGGGGACATGCAGATGAACTTGTTTGAATCATTAATTGAAAGTTTAGCCCAAGAGATCAGCTACCTTAGAGCTGGATTAGGAAGAAGAGGAAGACGAACGAAGAACACCACAACTAGAAGAAAAACCCATGAATTCTTCTCCTAGATCGATCCTCCCACGCCTAGCAGCCTTCTCCCATGAACTAGGGTTGACTAGGAAGGCTATGGGGTCCTATGTATAGGATTTAAGGCTCCTAAGAGTCCTAATTAGGTCAAGGAAGCCTAGATAGGGAAGAACTCCGAAAATTACGACTTCTATCTATATCTAGGGCCGCCCCCACCCTATTTAGTTCGAATTAGGGTTAAGGTTTAGGTTAGATTCAAGTTCTCTTAGGGCCTCTTTATTTTCCGAATAGGATAGGCCAAATAGTAAACAGATGTGAAGAGAAACTGTGGGCCCCAAATTTTCTCCTCACACTCATCCCCCGCTAACCAGTGTGGGGTGGTTTAGGGGCGCGAATAAGTCACCCCACCCCGTTATCAAACAACCCCTTAGTGAATTAGGGTTTGGTTGAAGTTATTAGCCCATTAGGGTTAGATTATAAATAATTTAGCCCTATTAAAACAAGGGTTTTAGACATTTCAAATTTTGGGATTTAATTAAGCCCATAAGCCCATTAAGCCTAATTACACATTAAAACCATTTATAATTTTCTTGATTTCATTACAATTTCTTCTAATTATAATCATTCTAGTTTTATCTTTTTTTCTAAATTTTATACTCATTTAATTATTCCTAGGAAAAAAATTGAGTTGCTACATAATCACTCCCAACATGCCTTCTATAAGCAACTTGACACCGATAGCTCCAACAGCCAAGTCACATTTGGGCTTCAGTGCCACTTGCAGGTGTCAGCCAGATCGCGATCTCCCGACTGGGTAGGATCATCTTAGAACGTAGCCTACTAGATAGGTGCGCACAGAAGGTGGCTCCTACTATGGACGTGTTAAAGTTGAACCCCCACTTTGATAAGATAGTGGGGCCTACCTAACCCAAGTAAAGATTTACCCAGACTAGGCAGACCCCTACCTAGCCTGGGTAAAGGTTTACCCAGTCTGGTGTTGGGGACTGGGGGCTGAAGACCTGGCTGGATGAGGCATATTGGTCTTCGGCTGGTGACTAGAAACTAGAGACCTCTCTGGGTGAGACGTGCTGATCTATTGCTAGAAACTGGGTGTGGAGACATGGAGGCCTTCCTAGGTGAGACATGCTGGCATGTTGTTGGCTACTGGAAGCTGAAGATCGGAAACTAGATCTTGAGATTGGAAATTGGAGACATGCCTGGCTGAGGCATGGTGGTCTATTGCTAGAAGCAGGAGGTTAGAGACTGGAACTGGAAGTTGGAAATTGAATATTGGGACTCGAGACTGGTGTTGGGTGCATCAATAGGATCTAGAGGGGGGGGGTGAATAGATCCTTTTAGGAACTATACCCAATTAAAAACTAATCCGATCACTTAATGAAATGCGGAACAAGGAACACTGATGTTTCTTTACAAGGTATGCCAAACCGGACTGAAATGATACTCTATTCAAAGCACACAGCGGATTCAACGAGAACACTTAGAAATACTTGAGTGAAACTTGGCTTCACTGGGTATCAGATTAATCACGGTTAAGAGCTAGTTGGCTTGTGGAAATAAGCTGAGATATCAGCAAACAGAAAGATCAGCTGCACCTTTGAGCAGTGATCTATTGAACATGTGGATGTGTGTGAGCACAATGTTAAGAACGCTGAAACTCAAATAATCAAGACAGCAAGCATGATAATCAACAAACCATCCTGTGAATGGGTGATAGAAGAGAAGGATCAATCACATAATTTTTAGCCCACTGCACAAGGGATTTTTAAGGTGGTTTAGTCTGCAAACCCGCAGACCTACGTCCACCCCTCACTACACCCGGTGATGCTTTACCATGCTGCAAATGCAGCAACGGGGACAAGTCCCCAATACACGCTAATACACAACTTGACAAGAGGACACAGTCCTCACAAGGACACAATCTTCACGCTACTACTCGCAGTAACACACGGGAACGAACCCCCCCCCCCCACATACACATGTTGCTACACACAGCAACACACGGGGACAAGCCCTACACACGCTGTAAAATGTAGCAAAACACATGGGGATGAACCCCACACGCGCTACAGAACTGCACCACCACACATGGACAAGCCCCAAAAGAAAACAAAACAAAAACAAAACATGATGCAAAGATGCAGGAAAACACGAGGACAAACCCCCAACAGACACACACGGCTGCACAACAACCAAACAACCACTCCGGTCTCTAAAATAGAGCACCGGGCACATGCTATCACTACAGCACGACACACTGAATGAATGTAGAGTTTCAAGAAGAGAAAGCAAAAATGAAGCTGAGAAAATAACTGTAGCTTCAGATAGGAGTCATGAAGCTTGTATCTGCAGATCTGAACTCAGATCTAAGGTACTTCTCTTCAAGCTCAAGCCAGCTACAAGGTTGCTCTCTTTAAAGGCTCATGGCTCTCTTCTTTCTCTTTTTAGCATTGGACTAGGTCAGACCAGGTGCTGGGCTGCTCACTCTCTTCCTTTTTCTTCCTCAGATTTTTTGCTAAAGGCTCAGAAAGACTTCTAGCTTTTTCCCGCTCAATTCTTCTTCAAGGCAGCAGCGGGGTCTTCTTCAGACGGAGCTTCATATTTATAGCGGGAGAGGGCAGCAAGTTTTTTTCCCTCCCAGATCTGCATGCTGATAGGTCCAAGATAAAATACGGTTCTTTGACATGAACCATTTTCCATGGTGATTTTTCTGATTGGCCCATGTATATATGAGAGCATGCACAAAGACTTTTTCCAGATTTGCTTTCTGTCAGGATCTTTGGCAGAGTAACTTGATTTGTCCATTGTACAAAGGAAGGTTTCTTGTCCTAGGAACTTTTCAGATCTATCTTCTCATTGGACCACAAGAAAACATTTCAAAACTGTGTCTAAGGACCTTCTAGAAGCCAAAGTACGAATCCCAGACCCAAGGATGTTGACTTCTAACAAGTAGTCATGTGACTACTTAAGTTCTCACGTGACTGGGTGGCCTGCTGGCAGACTGCACGAGTTGCTGCAGATCGAAGGCAATATTAGTCGACTGATATCCCAAATTAGTCGACTGACTTTCCCCTGGGTTGACTGATTTTTCCCTTTTTCAGTCGATTTAGCTTGGGAAGGTCGACTGACTTTTGCTGGCTGTTGTTACCGCTGGCTGCTACTGATGCTATTGCTGCTTGCTGCTGCTGCTGATGCTATTCCTGCTTGCTGCTACTGCTATTCCTGCTTGCTGCTGCTTGTGCTATTGTTGTTGCTACTAGCTGTTGCTTGCCTTGCTGTTGACTCTAGCTACTACTTATGATGCTAGCTGCTATTGTTGCCGGTTGCTGCTACTATTGTTGCTTGTTGTATGTTGATGCTAGCTTTGCTGCTAGCTGCTGCTATGTTTCTATTGTTGTTGCTGTTGCATAGCTGCTACTGTTGCTATTGTTGTTGCTTGCCTTGCTGAAGCTTGTTGTTGTTGTTGTTGTTGTTGGCCTAGCTGTTGTTGCTGCCATTGTTGAAGACTGCTGCTACTGATGTTGTTGCTGGCTGTTGCTACTAATGTTGCTGGCTACTGCTATTGTTGTTGCTTGTTGCTGCCTGTTGTTGCTTGTTGCTGCTTGAGGTGTGGATGTTGGCTGCTGCTTGCTGTTTCTATTGTTATTGCTGGCCTAGCTACTGTCGCTGCTGTTGTTGGCATTGCTGCTAGCTTCGCTGAAGCATACCGGTTGCTTGCAAATGGTTGTTGCTGTTACTGTTTTATCAAATGTGCTATGCTCTCTTCTGTTGTCTTCCTGATCTTGGCAGCATTTCATCGAACACCTGATGTGCAGTACTAAGTCGACTGAATTTGCGTTCTTTTGATGGCTAGATGGCTTAGATGTGTTGACCCTATACTCCATTGTGTCGACTCATGTTGCATGTTGTCCATCCTAGGTGTGTCGATGTAGTATGTTAGCTTGAACAAAAAATCAGTTGACTTGGGTGAATGTCTGTCGACTGAACTTGAACCAGGTCGACTGATTTTCCCAAATTCAGTCGACTAACTTGCATATCTGTCGACTGAGTTGAAACTCAGTCGGCTGATATTTCCTTTATCAGTAAACTAATTGGCCAACTGTTGTACCCAGACAATTTCCCAGTGAAATATGAAAGGATAAGGGTTCGGGAACTTCCCCGAACACCTTTAAGGCATGGACTACCCAGCCTCTCCTACAACTAGCCCGGCCCAATCAAGGGTCCCAACTAGCTAGCCGTGACATACGGCGACATCAATAATTGATTGGGATTACTCCCGATCGCTCAGTGGTGGGCTTTTCCCGCATTCTACACGGCCACCCGGGCCAACCCGGGGGCGCCCCCGACTACGAGTTGTGCCACGTGGCACCTAGCAACAAGGTTGGGGCCTACCCCAAGATACCTTCTCCCCGCCCTCCAAGGTCAAAGGGAGACCTAACTAAGTCAATCACATGCTCTGGAGGCCCACAGCCCGTGTATACGGCCCACATATGTGTGTCGGGCATTTCCCCGAACACCTTGTGGGCGCACATATCCCAGCCCTTCTACAATAAACCGCGGGCCAACCCGCAGCTCCAACATACCAGCCGGCTTCTACAGCAATCCTCCAGTAAGTCGGGGCCATCCCCGACCCTCAGATACGCGGCGTTGAGCCGTGAACTTTTAACTTCCTGGGTAACCCGGGGCTATTGTGTCAACCCGCCTTACAATGCGGCATATACTACTGAGGTAGAGCCCACACACCCAAAGCGCCTTCCCCAGACTTGTAAGAGCTCCTACCCTCAGCCCAAGACCAATTGTAAGGCCCCTCAGCCAGTTACTCAGGCCGTTCGACAACCCGAGGTGTGTCTGGAATGTACCCGAACACCTTGTGAGCGGCAGCTACGACTCGACAACAACAGCCCCCCACGGGCTAATCTGAACATCCCAGAGCCCTTTGTCCTTTAAAGGGCATCCCTGAACGACGACAGAAGACCCCCGAGGGCCATCCCTCGGGGCTATGGCTCGCCCGGGGGGAGTTCGCCCCAGGCGCGATCGCGCCCTGAGGGTGAACCCCATTGGGGAGCACGCCCTCCTCCCAGTCCAGTGGCCTCCTGGCCATTTCCCAGCCCCAGTCCCAGTCACTTCCGGTTCATGCTCTCAGTTCGTGCAAATATCGTGCAAAGTTGACCGGCATACCGTGCACGGAAGGATTCGACAACAACGTCACGCGACGGGTCCACAAGCGCGGGCTATATCAATATCCTCCGGTAGCCAAATATTCTCCTAGTATCCTTTGTCCTCTTCGTCATGGTCAAATTAGGACAAAAATAAAAAAAACCCAGACTTTATAGAGAGTGGGGACTGCCCTCTCTCTCTGACCTTGATCTGCCTAAACCCCTCCTGGGGAGGGTTTAGGCGGACTAGCATGGGCTCCCAGGTGTAGATCTATTTAAAAATCCACTTCAAATAAGATAAGAAAAGAATATGTACTAGAAAGATAAATGGACAAAAGGGGAAGGGAGCATGTGTAGGATGCTAATATGAGGGTGATCGCCAGAGGACTCACGGGCCTCAAATGATATAATCAATAAATAAAAGGAGGGATCGCGGAGTACCTTAAAGCGTGGGAGATGTGAGTGCTTCCTTCTCTTCCGATCGGCCGGCCGATGGAGAGAGTCTTCTTATGCTTGATTACCCTTGCAAACAAAGACAACACCAACACAGAAATATAGAATTAGACAACCAGTGCATAGTATCAAATCCAAATGAAATATGTAAACGTGAATGTATGGAGATGAACACACCTGTTGGGGTGTTGCCCCTTTAACCCCTTAAGTGTAAGGGTGGGAGTATGAATGATATGCAAATAAAGGACGTGCAAGTGTTGCACTGAAGGGAGGCTCAACGTGGTTGAGATGAGGTTAATAAAAGAAATATGATGCATGCGGGAAAATGCAGTTAAAAAAAAATAGAACAGAGAATGGAGAAAGAGTATAATAGAATAAAAGAGCCTGGGGATATTTCTCTGCGAAGGCTTCTGATGAACGTTTGGGAGAGAGTCTCCAAAGGGGTGAAGCAGCAGGT
Source organism: Amorphophallus konjac (assembly GCA_022559845.1). Classification (NCBI taxonomy): domain Eukaryota; kingdom Viridiplantae; phylum Streptophyta; class Magnoliopsida; order Alismatales; family Araceae; genus Amorphophallus; species Amorphophallus konjac. The sequence goes on from CM040118.1 coordinate 151,193,083, forward strand.
GCATGGAGCTCCTCCTTAAGCCACGAATCCGGCAACACCTCCCCATCTTTTATCAAGTTGGCCCCTTCCAACAAAGAGACGAAGGGCATATTTATAGGGGAGGAAACGTGATTTTAATTTCAAGAACAATTAGGAAAATTGATTTTAGAAATGAGATAAATATTGGAAAGAGTCCTCCCCAGTTCTAGAAAGTCACAGGAATCCTTCCCCAGTTGAAATGGACCGCAAAACGAGGAAAGAAGGAGCTGCAGACGAGTTTGGAAAACTTTAGAAAAATGGCGTCAGACCCCGTGGTCGCCCATTAAATGGGCGTCCATTACCTTGGATGTTTATTAGCGTTAAAATACGGAAAGTTTAAAATCTTCCAAAATTAGAAAAGAATTGGCGCCCATGGTTCTAGACGCTCATTAAAGAATGGGCGACCTCCAGAACAGACGTAAATTCAAAAATATTTGAATTCAGCAGAAAATATGACCAAAAGAATTCGCGTCATGGGTTCCGGACGCCCATTTAAGAATGGGCGTCATCTAGGGGCGACACCAATTAAAAATCACCCAAACTCATCAATTAAAAATATTAAAAAAAGAATTGGCGTCATACTATACGGACGCTAATTAAATTTAAATATAATTTAAAAATAAAAATAAAAATAATAATAAAATAAAAAGAATTGGCATCACTCTAGGTAGACACCAATTAAATTTATATGTAATTAAAAATAAAAAATAATAAAATAATACTAAAATAATAATAAAAAGAATTAATGTCACTCTGGACATACACCATATTTGAAAAATCTGAAATTTTAAAAAAATGAAGAAAAAAAAAGAAAAAAGAATTGGCGTCACTCTAGGCAGACACCAATTTGAAAAAATCTGAAAAATTAGAAAAATCTCAGAAAAATCCATAAAAATCCAAAAAATTGAAAAAGGATAAAAATTTAAAACAATAGGGAAAATCACTCAAATAAGTCGATTTGAGGGTCAAATTGGGGTGTTATAAAATAATATGAAATATACTCATGATGATGTCAATTTTGGCGTGTCTACACCATGCTAGTCCGCCTAAACCCCTAGAGGGGAGATTTAGGCAGACCAGCCTCACCCCCCGGGCTGGTCCGCCTAAACCCCTGGTAGAAATAAAAAAAAAATTTTTTACAAAAAACCCAGCCCCCAGCCGCCAAACCCTAAGGGTTTAGGCGGACCAGCCTGACCCCTTAGGCTAGTCCGCCTAAACCCATCCAAAACAAAAAAAAGTTTTTTTTAAATAAAAAAATCTTATTTTTGCCCCGCCTAAACCCCTCCGGGGAATGGTTTAGGCGGACCAAACTCAGCCCTGGGTTAGGCGGACCAGACCAACCTCCTGGTCTGATCCGTCTAAACCCTCCCTCCCCCACTCATAAACAAAAAAAATATTTTTTTCAAGGGTTTACCCGGACCAGGTTTAACCCTTAACTTGGTTTGCTTAAACCCTCCCTGACTCTTCACCTTCCCCTATAAAAACACCCTAGGGGCATAGATGAAGAGGGAGAGACAAGAACCTATTACCTAACTACTGCACCCTCGGACTTCCGAAGGCATCCAGCAAGGGTCGAGGATGCGAGGAGCTTAGTGTGGGCGGTTGACTTGTAAAATGACTTATACACGCCGAGAGTATGTCACTCGTACTCCCCTCACACAACGTCTATCCATGTCACACAAGTCCACTCCCGTCACATACAAGGCGTTATGACCACGGCAAATACACCAGCCTCCCGAGTCTGCCCGCACATGTCAACCTACGACGGCTACACATACGCCACGATGCCGCATCTACCTCTGTCACGAGGCCGTGCCCGACCGCTCGATCCGAGTCACACCCGGCCCTTGCCCAGTTACTGTTGACACCCATTTTTTACCTTTGAGTTGAGTCTTTATTCTTACCTTCATTTTCGATGCCTCGAGTTGTCCGTTACTTATTGGGCCATTTCCAGACATGTCTGTGGGCTGATTTCATGGATACTTCCTCCCTGGCTAGGTTTGCTCTTGAATTCGGGCTTGGTGGGCCTTGATTTCATTTGGTCTTCGGAGTAAGTGGGCTTATTTACCCCATTTTATTGATTTCAACCGCCCAGCATATAAGCGGTCTAGCCATAGACCGTTTAGTATTTTAGGCGATTGCCTTGAGACCGTTTATATCGCTCAGATTTATCTATGGATTTATTGGCTATTTTCTGATTTTCCACCGACACCAATATGAACGGTCTTACATTAGACCACCTGTACTAGTCGGGCAGCCCATCGATAGACCGTGTAGTTTCCAGAGTCCTAAATGGGACAATTTTTCAGATAAATATCTATTTATCCTGTGTTTTTTGATTTATCACTGCCATCGGTACACGGTCTGGCAATGGGCTGTGTGGATTTCAGAGTGGTCTAGAGATGGACCGTCTTTATCTTGAGAGTCCCACGCCGAATACTTCGGGCAGTTCTCTGGGATAATCGACTTATTTATATTATTTTATATTTACCACCGACACCTATAGGCGGTCTAGCAATGGACCGTGTATGGTTGTGGGCGGCCTATCGAGAGACCGCTTATATGTCCGAAATCCTGGCCTTAACAGTCTTTTCTCTCTCCACCCGTGGTTAAACTTCTCACTTGCTCCGCCATTTTCTCCGCATATTCTCAACCAAATGAGGCCCCGTTTGATCCTGGCAGGGGATGGAAGTATTATCTACGAATTATCCTAAATAATCATGGCTTAATTCACGCTGGGAAACCCTAATTCGGGGCTGGACTTTCAGGGGTCTATAAATAGAACCCTTAGTCCAAGGTCGCGAAGGGGGGGAGATCCAACGTTCACGACAAAGTGCTGCCGAGTTTTTGAACGAACTGTAGCCAGGGAGGGAGGCTCTCTACGTCCATTTGAGCCTTCGGTTCAGGGAGTAGTGTTTATTTGGTGTTTTGGTCTAGGTGTCTAAGTCATTCTTCCATCCATTGCATGCTCATTTTCCTTCCATTTTCATCCACATTTTCACTGTCATCTCCATTCTAATACCCCTCCTATTATTTTTCACGCCCCATAGGGGTTAAAAAACCCAACCCCAAGTATTCCCCCTTCCATTTGTGATGTTAATCCTTCATCTCTTTCTATAGTTATTGCACGTTTCAGGGCTAATTTGGGTTGCATTGTCTTGTTATTTGCTTTGTTTTGCAAGTCAATAGAAGCTAAGCACGAGGCCCATCCCCTCTGGCCAGCCGGAAGGGGTGGAGGAAGATGTTCCACATCTTGGGGTCTTGACGGTGTACGCGGCCTACATTCGCCCACTTGAAGACGTGAGCGGTCTCCAAAGGACCGTTCATCTCTATTTGGCGGCCTGTCACAGACTGTGTAAGTACCAGCCCGTTCTTCGTCCCGCGTTCCTCTACAGTGCTGTAAGCGGCCTATCGATTGGCCGTGTACCTTCTCGGGCGGTCCTCTATAGGCCGTGTTCATCCTGACAGCGCTGTGCATTGGCGAGTGCCTCATCCTCTCCCCTTTCCAAGGTACGTAGTGCTATTACTTTGCATTTCGTGTCTTGGTGGCGATCACATTCCTTTTTTGTGCTAATCTCTCATACACACACCCTCTTTATTTTCTTAATTCCCTTTAGCATTTGTTTCACACATTTGTCCAAGGGAAAGAAAGAAAAAACTTGTCTACACCCCCCATTTTTGGCGATCACGGTGGGACACATAATGTCCATCGTGCTTCTGTTTTGCTGATCTGCTCTTTTGTGTGCTTGCATAAGTTGGTTAGTCCATTTGGGTTTGCCGTTTCCATTGTTGCTATTCTCTGTCCCCAAGGTTGTGCGCGGTCTTCTAAGAGGCCATTTACAGATTCACGCGGTCGATCGATAGACCGTCCACGATTGCCTCAGATACGTTTTGGCTACTTCGATTTCTGTGATTTGCTATGCTTACACGGTCTTTCCAGGGCCGTCGCACAGGTTTCGCGGTCTGTTGTTAGACCGCCCAGTTGCTCAGGTACGCTCCAGTTCCCCATTGTTCCTGCTTATTTCCATTTAGTGTTTTTTTTATTTTTGCTGCTCCCTGTATGTTAGCGGTCCTGTCCAGGGCCGTCTATGCTCCCTGCGTAGTCTCCCATCAGACCGTTTATTCTGCTACAGTGAACCCGAGGTTGATATTTTGTGCATTATTTCATATCATTTCGTGATTGTTTTGGTGCTTTCCATCTCCCCTGCTTGTTATTCATTTTTGCATGGTTATTGCCACATATTGTCATATTGTTTGATCATTGATTGTTAGCTTTAGGCTAGACTTTGCATGCACTCTGGTGCACATAGGATTCATCCATTTTACCATACTAGTTGCATTCCTACCTTGGTAGGGGATCCTCTCGTCTCCATACTCCTTGGAGCCGACTAGGTGACCTTACCCGGGACCTCCGTAAGCCCCCGTGAGCTGTGGATTTCCACACGGATGCCGGGCAGGTTGTACCTTACCACCCCGAGTCTAGGTTGCATCCGTGAGAGAGAGAGAGAGTACACTTAGAGTCAACCAAGTCCCCATTCCACTCCTATTAGGAACCTTATTGTTGAGAGAACCTCGTTTAATTCAATTCATTAAAGGTTCCAAAAGGAGAAACACATAAAAACTTTCGGGCATCATTCAAAACTTGGTTGATAATTGGTTGCCCTCATCTCCTCTCTGATTGTGCATGTTTGTTAGCTATCTCTAGTTAGGTGTTTATTAGGTGTTGTCCTCTAGTTTCAGGGTGTTCATTGCATGTGGAGTTGCTTCACACCCTCAGGATCTTCTCCTAAGGGCAACTCCTTGTTCATCTCCTACCTAAATCCATTATTCGATTCTCCTTCCAACATGTCTTTCCATGATTTCTCTCACTCCCGCGAGGACTCTCTTCCTTAGGGACTTTTGGAGGACCCACCTAGGGTCACCGCTGCGCAGGGGAGAGAGGGGTCCGCCCCTCCTCTTTCGACCATTGTTGTTGAGGGTAGTCAATCCTCTCATTCCGATTCCTCTTCTCATAATTCGGCTAACCATGTTCTTCACATGGTGGCCCAGTTGGATCCCACCCAGCTCCACCTTCTTCGCCAAACTTTGCTGGGGCCGGATGCCCCATCTGCAGTTCCTCCTCAGGGCGGGCTTGCCGCCGCCACTTCATCTCCAGTTGTTGAGTTAGGGGCTGCGTCTGCTACGCCCATTGATCTTACTCCTGTCCATCCCCGGACCCTCCGATTTCCTACCATGGAAGTGGGCCAAGCTTCTAGCTCGGCCCATTAGATTTCTGATAAGGGGAAGACCCAGATCCCCTCGTCTGCTTATCCGGATCCTTATATCACCACTTCTCCAGCGCCACAGGCCCTTGTGGCCCCAGCTGACTTTGTTCATCTTCAATCAGGGGGTGCCCAGCTAGCTCATGCGGATATGGGCCCTTCCTTGGCCCACTACCCTTCTTATGGGCTTCCCCCTCCGTACGTTGGTCTATCCTTCGGCCCCATATGCCAGGTCTGCTCTCTTTGTTTTGCCTCCTTCTTCCCGAGAACGAGAACTTCTTGATAAGTGGGCTGCCATGCAGCAACATATTGACCTTCTTCATAAGTGGGTGGGCCCATAATCCCTTGTCGATATCCCCGTTCCTAACTTCCGGGACATTCCTTTCCCACTACAGTCCGAGCTCCCCATGTACCGGAAGTACAATGGGAATGGCAACCCCTTTATTCACGTCAGGGAGTTTTTATACGAGTCAACACAGTTCCAGCATGATGACCGCCTCATGGCATATGTCTTCCGCCGCTTGTTGGATGGGGTTGCATTAGAATGGCTCTATACTCTGCCGTTGGATGAGGCGGAGAGTTTTAAAATTGTTAAAGAGAAATTTATTCAAAGATTCCAACACCGGGTGGGCCCGGAATACTCTTTTACTGATTTAGTGGCCGAGAAGATGAAGGTCGATGAAAATTTCGCTACTTATGCTGACAGATGGAGACAGATGGCCTCCTGTGTGCCCGGGCAGATTCCAGAAGAAGAGAAAGTGAAGCTGTTAATCTCTAATGCCACACCCATGTTCCGGAATATATTAGTAATGAATGATATATCCAACATACACCAGTTGTACAGTAGGGCCCAGTTTATCTAGACCCAGTTTAAGGACTCACCCATTCATTCCTTATTTGAGGCCTAGAAGCCCAAAACCACCATAAAACATTAGGGCCCAATCACCGAAGGAGTCCAGACAAATGAGTAAGTGCAGGCTGTCCACTTTCCCAACCAACCCGCTCCACCACGCTTCCAGCAACCTCCCCGCAATCCCCAGTTCACCGCTCCGCCAGTTACCCAACCATCATTTCCTGCTCCTCGTCCACCACAGCAACCACCACCACCACAACAGCCACAACAGCCGCCACAGTACCATAATGTCCCACTACCGAACGGCTATGCACCTGCTCAACCGGGTCCCAAGAGAGCCCAGTACCCTCCACTTCCTGAAACTCTCCCAGATATTTTCTTGGCTCTGATGTACACTGGTGATCTTCAGCTCCCTCCGGAACGCCCGAATTGGAATCCGGTCTCCGACCACTCTAGATATTGCATATATCATCGGCAGCCCGGGCACACTATAGAAAGGTGCTATCAGTTCCGCGATCTTGTTTATGATTTGCACGAGGGACAGAGAATTGATTGGGCACAGATGCATAAGTTGATTGAAGACATGAGAGAAAGAAGAAGACAGGCACCGAGGCCGCAGCAGCCGGCACCGCAACAGTAGCAACCTCAACCACAGCAGTAGCCTGCACCAGAGTTAGAGATTCATCAGAATCCAATGCCAAACCACCCGCCCGCTCCTCAACAGCAGCCGCCGGCACCGGCTCAGGTAAATATTGTTCACCGCCCAGCTCCCAACGCTGGGTGGTCTTACGATGATGACACTCCCGCCCATCTTTTGGCCCTCCACCATACATACACCAACACACCTTCACCTTTTGTCCCTTCCCTCATCTCGCCCACCATCATTCTGACCTCTGCCATGCCCACCATTTCCTCCAGATCCCCCGTTGCACCTACCACCTTGCCCACCATTTCACCGATCCTCGCACCCTCACCCGTCATGCCTTCCGTTGTCACCCCCTCACCTAACCCTTCACCCATCGTCCTCCCGCCAGGGCCTGTCAGACCCGCCTCCACCATCACCTTTCCTACCGTTGTTCCTTCCACTTACCCCACTGGACCAGTCGGGAGTCCATCCAATGCCGTGCCGACGCAGAACCTTGCCCTCCGGAGCGGGCATCTATTTCAAAGAAGCTATCCCTCTACTGGTGCACTTGCACCCAACCCTCCAGTTTCCTCATCCCCAGTTGAACAAGAAGAAGCCGGCCCCCTACCTGGCACAAGATATGATCTACTGTAGCACTTGGACCGGACGTCGGCCAAGATTTCAATATTAGAGTTGATTAAGAGATCCACACTGCACCAGGATGCTCTGAAAACTTTCCTTCAAAAAGTTATGGTCAGTGAGGATATGGCAGTAGAAAGTTTACCGACGGCGTTGGCTACAATTACCAAAGGGCTATCCATTTCTTTTTCAGAGTCAGAATTAGCTCCCCCTGAGGCACGCCAGATGCCACTATGTATTTCAATCACATTGAATAAAGTGGCGGTCGATGCAGCCCTAGTGGACACGGGAGCATCGATAAATGTTTGTCCCTTGAGCACTCTACGTGCTTACAATATTTCTGAAGATATGTTAAGGCCAACCCCGATGACTATTGCTGCTTATGACAACTCCAGGAGAGCATGCCACAGGGTCGTGACTGTTCAGGCCGAGCTTGGGCCTCTCACAATGGCTGTGGAATTTTATGTATTGGATATAGATCCCAAGTTTAAAGCCATCCTGGGTCGACCATGGATCGACAGTCTTTATGCTGTGCCTTCGACCGCTCACCAATGCCTCAAATTTCCGTTTCAAGGGCGAGTGGTCAAGGTTAAGAGCATTTCCACAGTGCAAACCGTTGAAGCTATTTTTGATAAGATTTTGCCAACTCTCTGGTCGACCAATAAGCCGGTCCTTTCTGTGATGGACTTGGATCTTCCTTAGGCATATGCGTCACGCAAGCCCGCCACTATACCTATTAGTGTCAAAGCCAAGTCCAAGATATGAGATTCCAAGGGCTGGCACATGATTCTGAAGCTAGGTTACCAGCCAGGCATGGGTCTCAGAGCCCAGTTACAGGGGCGGACCATGCCCATCCCAAGGGGCAAAAAGATGAGCAGACGAGGTCTTGGCTACCGAGAGTCAGCATTGTCAATTCTGGGAGATTCCGGGCCGCTGACGTGGGACTACCGTCAGCATTTTGTGAAAGGACCATTGCAGCCTGGCACTTTGAAGATGCCAATGCCGCCTCGTTCTGGTATGGGAAGTGATGCCGCTTGCACCGTTGCTGACCCACCGCCGCCACTGAAGGGGCTGGTGGGTGACATGGAAGATTTTTATGGTAGCTTTGAAAATTTGTTTTATGAAGAAGAGGATTGTTCGAGAAAGACCGAAATGCAGCTTGTGAGGTATGCTCCAGCAGGGCCAGTTTACCCTTGTCTACGGGAAGAGGGGAGCTCCCTTGTCACCTTCTCTTGGTCTCCTTCCCGCCTTGCCTCCCTTTTTCAAGAGCTGGAATCCATACCCCGCTCGCCTCCTATCATGGTCGATCTATTTTTCACGGAAAGGCCCTTCGAAGTTTTGTTTGTGCCATGTGCATGTGGGCGTTGCCCACCAATTGATTTTTCAACTATGTTTACTCCCTCCTCCGATCTCTCTTAAATGTGGTTTTCATCATCTGATCCATTCTTTGATGTTTTTTTCCCATCTCTCTTCCTTCGTCAACTTCCTCCTCCTTCCTCCTCTAACCCCTCTTGTTGCGTGATTTCCTCCGATCTCCAAAAAAACGCCAACTTTAAAATGGAGATTTCAATGGAGGATTATGCTATGTTTTGTCCACATTCTTCCCAGGGGCACGAGACCCATGTTTCCCTTCCTGTATATTTTCTATCCCTCAGGTTAAATATAGGACTTGTTGAGCTTAGAGATGTAGAGTCGGTTGAGTCTAGTAAATTAGGGTCTTGTTCTAATGTCTCCAACCCTTCCACGCTGGCCACACGTCCAGTGACACGTCACTCTAAAGCCGTTCCTGATAGATTCCTTCAAGATCTCGTTCAACGTTGTCAATCCCTCCTTAAATGCCCTGAGTTTGTAGAGACAGCCATCGTCTTGGAAGAGGATGATGAACTAGAGGGGGTGTGGAGTGATGATGGATTAGGTGTTTATGAAATCATAGATGAGAAGGACCCTATTGATGATGAGGATAGCGACGTGGATGACACTACCGATTTTACGCACAAGGTTTGAAGAGATTTGATGAACCGTCGTCAGCAGTGGATGAACCCATGAAAGAAATTAACATTGGAACTGAGGAGGATCCCAGGCTTATAATTATCTCTGCTAATCTCCCTCTGCAGGTTGAAGAGGAGCTAGTCAAGGTTTTGAGGGAGTATAGCGATTCATTTACCTGGTCCTACGAGGACATGCCGAGCCTTGACCCCACTCTGGTAGAACATAGATTGGTACTTAAACCAGGGGCAACACCCGTTAAACAAAAATCAAGAAGATTTCACCCCCAAATGGCCTTAAGGATAAAAGAAGAAGTGGATAAGTTACACAAGGACAAGTTCATTAGAGTCGTTTTATATCCTCAATGGGTGGCGAACATTGTCCCTGTGATGAAAAAAGATGGAAAAATTCAAATTTGTATCGACTTCAGGGACTTGAATAAGGCATGTCCGAAAGATGATTTCCCACTTCCTCACATCGATGTGTTGGTAGACAACACGGCTGGGTACGAAGTCCTCTCATTTATGGACGGATATTCAGGGTATAACCAAATCCGTCTCGCTCCCAAAGATCAAGAAAAGACCTCTTTCACCACGCCCTGGGGCACCTACTGCTACGTGGTCATGCCGTTTGGACTGAAGAATGCGGGTGCCACATACCAACGGGCGATGATGGCAATTTTTCACGACATGATGCACGTCTATATGGAGGCATACGTGGATGATATTTTGGTGAAATCAAGGTCGAAAGAAGAGCACCCTGCTATCTTAGCCAAGGTGTTGCAAAGGGCTAGGGAGTATAAGCTGAAAATGAATCCGAAGAAATGTGTGTTTGGGGTAGCATCAGGGAAGTTGCTGGATTTCATAGTTAGCAAACAGGGAATTCAAATTGATCCAAACAAAGCAAAGGCCGTTATGGAAATGTCACCGCCTAAGAATATCACTATGCTTAGAGGATTGATTGGGCGTTTGCAGTTCATTCGGAGGTTTATATCTCAACATTCGCAAAGGTGCCTCCCATTCTATGAACTATTGAAGGCGGGGGCTATGTTTGAATGGAACGGACAATGTTAGAAGGCCTATGAGGATCTAAAGGTTTATTTGTCCAATCCCCTGGTTTTGCAACCCCCTATTGATGGGAATCGAGAAGGCTGCCAGAACAAAGATGAATGCGCTACCCAAGGGTAGCGCGATCTGAAGAAGGCGCCATCCATGCCCAGTGTGATCTCAGACAGAGCTGCAGTTGCTGACGGTCCAACTTTCCGGCACCAGGAACTCCAAAGTATGCGATGTTTGTTGTTTTCCATGGTTGTAATCAATGTAGTAGCGTCATTTTGTCTTCCCCTTCCCCTATATATGTACCCCATCTCGTTTGATTAAAAAAACAAGCAATGAATCTATGAAAGTTTTATTGAGTGTAGCCATGGCTATCTTCCCCAATCTTTGGAAACCTCCTTCCTCCTCCCCTCTCTGAGTGCGATGCCCAATCCGCTTTCCCTAATCCTTTCTCTTCTCCCCTTCAATGGAGGATGATCAAAGCTCCGGATGCATCGGCTCTGAGATGAGGTCGGGTGTGAGGCCCCATTTGGATCTCCATTCTTCTTCCACCAACATTCGCCTCCCCCCACCATCGCCAAATATGCTGCTAAGGCCAAGGTGGAGCTCGGTTGCACCGTTCCTGCGATGGGTCTGGGCGAGAGGCCCCAGTCAAGCCCCACCACGGCCCTAGCTCGCTCTGCCACATCACCTTCCTTCCCCGTCGCCCACCCCCGTAGCCACCTTCACCAAGTTATCCTAGCTAGTATTATGTTAGTTTAATCTCTGTTTAGGGTCCCTCATGTGTCTATTTAGGATCCCTCGTGTGTTACCCACCTTCCTATGTGTTTCCTCCCCAGTGATTCGAACCCCCGAAGCCTTCCACGAACACCCCAACGTAACCAGTGGCGCGTTATGAACGCGCTGGGATGATATAGCACGTTCTACAGACGGTGCCATGCACATATAGTGCGACCAGGATAGAAATCTTGAAGACCCCGTACCTCCGTTCCACATCAAATGGTATCAGAGCTTAGGGAACCAGGCTGTCCTCACAGACTGGGATCCTAAGCTACGAGGTTCGAAGTCCAACCTTTCCCAAGTGGAGGGGTTTGATGGGAATCGAGAAGGCTTCCATAACAAAGATGAATGCGCTACCCAAGGGTAGCGCGATCTGAAGAAGGCGCCATCCATGCCCAGCGTGATCTCAGACAGAGCTACAGTTGCTGACGGTCCAACTTTTCGGCGCCAGGAACTCCAAAGTCTTCAATGTTTGTTGTTTTCCATGGTTGTAATCAATGTAGTAGCGTCGTTTTGTCTTCCCCTTCCCCTATATATGTACCCCATCTCGTTTGATCATAAAAACAAGCAATGAATCTATGAAAGTTTTATTGAGTGTAGCCATGGCTATCTTCCCCAATCTTTGAAAACCTCCTTCCTCCTCCACTCTCTGGGTGCGATGCCCAATCCTCTTTCCCTAATCCTCTCTCTTCTCCCCTTCAATGGAGGATGATCGAAGCTCCGGATGCATCGGCTCTGAGACGGGGTCAGGTGTGAGGCCCCATTCGGATCTCCGTTCTTCTTCCACCAACGTTCGCCTCCCCCCACCACCGCCAAAGATGCTGCTAAGGCCAAGGTTGTTGTGTCTCTGAGGTCATTTGAGTCATTCTGTGGTCTCTTGGATCATTCGACATCATTCTATAGTCATATGAGTTCTGTGGTATTCTTGGTTTTGATAATGGCTTAACACTATGAGTCATTGATTGTTTATCACTCTCCATGTATTTGGTTTCATGATGCCCATTCACAACTTGCCTTATATGTTCTCACATTGCATTAATACCAAGGAACATGTGGTTCTTGAATGCTCACATCAATCTTGAAACTTTGGGTTACTTGATGATCATCCATTCGTTTAAATTCATTGTCATATGAACTTGCTCTTTTGATATGGATGGTTAATTTGGGAATGAGCTTTTCTATCCTTCTTGTTATTGAAATTCCATGAGTGTGTTTCATGGATATTTTACTTGGGGTGGTTGAGCTCTTATTTCTTGATCTTTAGCTCAGAACACTTGTGATTCAAAGTGTTCACATATAACTAATTCATGAGATTTCAAATGTGTATTTCATACATTTATTATATGGATTATTGAGCTAAAGTTCTAATCCTTTTTATATGATTTTGCAGGCCAAAACACTCAATATATATTCCCCAAGACTCCCCAAGATCAAAGGAGTTTGATGCCACAGAGTTCGGAAGGGTTACAATGACATTTGGGGCTGAATTGTGTTAATCTGGAATTTACTGTAGCTTTAGGTCGACCGGCGGCACTGTAGCTAGGTCGACCGAATTTCCCAGAATCAAAAGGTTCGAGGTCTGTGACATTCCGGTCGACCGCCCCATGAATTCCGGTCGACCGATTTTACCAGAGCCGAAAAGTTCTGGCTGCAGCAGGTTCCGGTCGACCGGCCCATGAATTCCGGTCGACCGCCAGCCCCGATGCAGCCATGTTTGACTTCGAAATCCACCTCGTGGCTAGCCCCTTTCCATGGATTTTTTTAATCAAACCTTACCTAACTTCCCATGATTTATGGATCTGGTCTGGAGGGTGTCCAAAGACCATTCCAAGGGTTATAAAACCAACATGAGAGGGTTAGAAACCCTAGTTGATGGAGTTGATGAAGTGAATCAAGGGAGGCCATTTCGAGAGCACTGTAGCACCTCCGTGAACAGTGTTTCGAGCAGGAGTTCTTCATCCTTCCAAGGTGATTCAAGGTGAGATCTGAAGCCAAGCAACCTCCAATCAAGCAAGAAGCATTCAAGGCTTGCAAAGGTGATCAAAGCTACATCCATACACCTCTTCATCAACTCAAGGAGATTAAAAGAAGATCAAAGCTACATCTAACAATCTCTCCATCAACTCAAGGTGATTCAAGCTCATATCTCAATCCAGCAACCTCCAAAGAAGAGTAGAAGAAAGCAAGGCTAACAAGGGAAATCAAAGGAGGCTGCAAGGGTGTGTTCAAGGAAGAGGAGTTCGAGTTACTGTAGCTGTGAACAGTACTCCGGGAAGAAGTTCTTCATCAAATCCTCAAGAGATTCAAGCTAACAAACCTCAGACAAGATCTTTTCTCTTAAGCATATTCTATATCTTGTTTGAGTGATTTCATATTTGTTCGTTTTCCATTTCATTCAAACATTTGGAATTGAGAATCGTCCCTACCGGTGGTTAGTAGGAAGGCAATCGGGAGTTCTCCGATTTGCGGTGTAGCCGTCCCTATCGGCTTTGTGTGTAGGAAGACAGAAAGAGGGGTTTCTCTATTCTGTGGTTTGGGGCGTGTCCCCGGGTCAAGCTGTGTGTCAGCAAGGAAGCCTCACCGAGTTTTGGTGAGGGGTGGACGTAGGTTACGGGGTTGCAACCGAACCACCTTAAAAATCCCTGTGTTGTGGGTTGTTTATTGTGTGTGATTGCTCTATATCTTCTAACCCCATTCACAGGTTCGTGTGTTTCCATACTTGGTTATCTTGCTCACATACATATGCACTTTGAGTGATCAACATAGCATACACACACACGCACGGTTGTTGCAAGCTATTGCATGTTCATCTATGTGTTATGCTTTGTAATTCACTTAAAGAAGTGTGGACGTTTCATAGCTTGTAATTCAAATCTTTCCATTTGAGCCACTGTACTTAATTCATCTGTGCATTTTGCCTAAGTGATTCATTCACTTTATAAGAGTGGTTTAAGCTTCCGCTAGATAAGAGTTTTTAAATAGGCCATAACTTGTGATAGGATCTATTCAACCCCCCCTTCTAGATCCGTTTACACCTCACGGGACCCAACAAGTGGTATCAGAGCGAGGCTCTGTCATTCCCAGATCCAACGATCTGCAGGGAAAGATCTCGGTGATTTTTATTTAGATGGATTCACATGCTACACTTGCTTCGATGGCTTCTCCACCCATTTATGATGGTTCAGATTTTTCAACATGGGTTGGAAGAATGTTCATTTATGTTAGCTCCATAGATCCACAATTGTGGACTCTTATATACAATGGTCCTCATGAGCTGCCATCAAATTCAATTGATTGGTTAGCCGAACATGAGACCAAACACAATGATAATCGTCTTGCATATAACTTAATTACAGCTGCAGTTGATCTAAGACTAACTCATCTTGTGTCCTCTTGCAGCACAGCCAAGCAAGTATTGGACAAGTTGGTTAAAATCCATGAAGGGAAGGAACAAGAACAAGAATGCTTCATGACCGACCGTATAGAACAGTCTAGCAATGCATCTTCATCACAGGTAAACTCTGACTCTGAGGAATTCACTTTTGAAGAGCTTATGGAAGCCTATGGTGAGTTGATTACTCAATACAAAAAGGTCAAATCAGAAAATAAAAATTTGAAAAAGGATCTCAAGAAAATCAACCAAAATGAAAGCTTGTTTTGTAAAAAGTGTTCTATTGTTAAAGAGCTTAACAATACTCTCTCAGTTGATCTAGATACGCATAAACAAAGCATTGCATGTCTAAGGGAAGAAAATGAAAATCTTCATGATGAAATCACTAGGTTGGAAGAAATTATAATAAAACTTCAAAACCAACCTAAGTCAATCTCTAATGATCAAACTATGGCCGATGGGCTAATCCATGATGAGAGGTTGATTGAAGAAAATAAAAATTCTGTTTCATGCTCTGCTAATTTTGTATGTGAAAAATGTTCATTCTTGAGAAACATAAATGTTGGTTTTTATGATGATCTTGAATGGCAACAAAATCTGATTGATTCTCTGAAAGAAGAGAATGGAGAGTTGTTGGAAAAGAAAATTGAACTTGAACAAGCTGAAGAAGAGTTGCATGAAAAACTAGCTGCACATGAAAAAGGCAAATATGTCATTGATGATCACTCTGAAACTTTGCATGCTTTAGAACAACAAAATCAAAATCTTAAAGCAGTAAATGCCATGCTCAATGAGCAATTGGCAGCATGCGAAGAGGGCCTTATTGAATCTAAACAGCACATTTCCTCACTTGAAAATGAAATTCAAGGTTTGAATGATTTCCTGTCAATGTTTGTCCAAATCTAAGATTTTGGATCACCGGAAGCCACCACTTCCTGTGGTCACCAAAAGGGGCATACTGCTCGAAAGAAAAGCAAAATTCAACATGCTCATCCAAACATGCACCATAACATGCCCAATGCCAAATACCATGCCTTCCACAAAATGAATGTCAATTGTTATTATTGTGGTAAACATGGTCACACTGTGCATGATTGTTTTATTTTAAGAAATGATGAGCTTAGAGCAGGAGATCAAGTGAAAGAGCAAGGAAAGAAACATGTCAACACTGGCAGAAGGCTTGCTCAGCAGAACTATGCACAGAATCGCATAGAGAATCAGAAGTGTCGACATTCCCATCCAGACAGGTCAACACTCCCCATGGCCTTTAAAAGAAATGCTGCTCTTTGATGTCTTCACTGTGGTAAGACTGGTCACACTGACCAGGAATGCTGGTATTTGAAAGAAAGACATCACCCTCATACCATGAAAGGTAAAAATTATGCTCGCCCACAAAAGCATAGTCCACATGCACACGCACATGAACATAAAAAGAAAAATCAATCTTTTGTGTGTTGTTTCTATTATGGGAAAAATGGGCATGAGATATATGATTGCCTCGCAATGAGGGAGGATGATGTGATTGCCCTGAAAAAGATGGGCCAAGATGCTAAACATGTTGCTAACTCACAAGGACCCAAGCAATCTTGGGTACCTAAAAATTCTAAATTAGAATTTTGGGTGCAGGATGCCTTGGAGCTGAACAAAGGATCATAAGGTAAATAAAAGCTCAAGGCACAGGTATGTACATAAACATTTTTGAAGTTCAGTCATCTTGCATGTTTAGTCTTGGCATGTAGATAGTGCATCATATGTCTACCCAATGTCATTAGATTCTGCAAACTGAATGACTCTTTGAAATGCAAAACCCCCCATGGTGTGAGATGAACTTTTGAGCTAGATAACTTGTTCACACCATGCTTGATTTCAGCTATTTAATTCATGAAAAATTTGTTATGCTGATGAAGTTGATGTGATAATGAGTTGCTTAAGCCTTGCTTCAGCTACATGAAATTCTTGGATTTTGGTTTTGATGATGCATACCATGGCTGCATTTTCAACTCGTTATTCATGTTAGCATTGTTCAAAAGGGGTATCTATTGGCATTATCATCATGTTGCATTCAGTTCAA
This sequence comes from Amorphophallus konjac, assembly GCA_022559845.1. NCBI lineage: Eukaryota > Viridiplantae > Streptophyta > Magnoliopsida > Alismatales > Araceae > Amorphophallus > Amorphophallus konjac. The sequence goes on from CM040118.1 coordinate 151,209,762, forward strand.
AATCAATTGTGAATGATTTATGTTTGCATCATCTTGTAATCATACATGCCTTAATGCACATCATGTTTAGAAGACAAATGATAATGCATAATCATTTTGCAGCATCTTAATTGCATTGTGCATTCATATAAATCTTAGGCTGCATAGTTCATTGCCAACCCTTGCATGTATTCAGGGGGAGTTAACATCAACCTAGCTTGAATCATTTTACATCATATCATTCGTGCATGGCCAGGGTATATCAAATGTTGATGTATGGAAGGGCAGGTTATGCTTGCCTCGAAGCACTCAACATGCGTGAGGTTTCACCTCCGCCAAGTACCATGCGTCACTATCACATATAGGCCATATAGCTAGGGGGAGTTGTCTTCTTAAGGCATTCGTGCATATGGTTCATATTCATTATGTTGCATTTCATAAGTGTAAAATCATGCATTATGTTGGTTCATGCATTTCATGTTTGATCAGGTCAACCCCTGCATGGGTCAAGTAAACCTCTCATTGACATTCGTCATTCTATGTGACTACAAACATCACTCCTTGCATGCTTTCATTGCATATTCATAGGGGGAGTCGTGTTGTTCTTCTTGGTTCATTCGTCCTTTTTGCATCTGAACCTCAATGGCCTCCAGTGTGATAATAAGTTCAAGAGACAGACATCACTACAGTGTAAGAGCTTTCTATTATATGAACTGATGATTGTCCATTCAATGAAAATGGTTCAGATTTAATGATTTCCTTGAAGTTTTGATATATCTTTTGAAATCATCCATATTTTGTGGTTTTAATAGACCTTAACTAGAGATTGCATGTTGTGCCTTAAATAACTATTCTGAAATCTGAAAATCTAAATGTCTTGACAACTTTGGTGATACTCTAGAGCTTAGTATTGTTTCTAAACATCTTGATGAGCTGAAATTCTTGAAAATCAATTTACAGAGTAATGATAGTGTTGCACGGAGAAATATGTCCCGTCATCAAATCAAGTGACGAATGATATGTCATGATGTGCCTCTGTTATCTCTGTCTTAATTCATTTGGACTCTAGGTAGAGCAATGGCATAATTGCTGAGAAATATATCTTCTCATCAAAGAAATGAGTTTGGATATGTCATGACGTGATGTTGCTATCTCTGTTTATTCTGAAGCATAACAGTCAGTCTTGCCAAATACCTAGGGATACTAGCGTCTAAACAACGTGTATTCTTACGGCTAGGAGGCATGTACTAGACTTGATTGCTCGTAACATATGAGTCATGTGCCTTCAAATTCAAACGATATTGAAAATCAAATTTGTTAAACTCATAAAATTCCATGCTTTAGTCATGCTTGTTTAGCCTCAATACTAGTTTTTGTGTTATTCCCTTTGTGGTTATTGAATATGGATGTATAAGACAAGGGAAGGTTAAACACTGTCAAAATATGTGCTTCTGGTTCATTTCTATTAAACCATGGATGTCGATGTTTTTTAAACTCTATTGATGATCTTGGTTTTCATTAGCTTTGAACCATATATATTGCTCCCGGCATGTTTCTAATTTTCATATAATGGCTTGCTCTTCCACTACCATTCCACTCTGATCTCTAGGACCTTTGTCAACCACTGTGCCGTATCCCTCCTTTTTGCTATTGGCAAAGGGGGAGAATGTCTTGTTGCGAGACTTTGCTATGGACTTGGGAGAAAGGGGGAGATGTTACCTTTTGTTGCCTTTGTACGTTGTCAAAGGGGGAGAGTGCATTGTGGATATGGGAGAATCCAAGGGGGAGAGAACCTTCATTTATCATGAGGGTTAATGCATAGCATTCATACACTTTACTTCTCCATGCATTTGTATATCCATGCATACATATCTACATTCACATGCTTCCCTATCATGGATCTTGAGCTGCACATGTTACATAAACTTTGTTGTTTGCCTTCATCTGCCATATCTACATAAATCATTCAGGCTGCCATGATTACATCATCATACTAAACAAGTGGTATCATCTAACAAGTGGTATCATCTTGATGCACCTTTCAAGTCGCATCCAAAATCATTGGTGTCCTCTGTCAAGTGATATCACATTGCTTTCTCATTCATTGGCATGTGGCATAAGACCTAGCATCATTGGCATCATGTTTTCATGCAATAGGGTATCATCTTCATACAATTGTAGCTTGCATCTATCATTTCCATGCATTGCTTAGCAAATCCAAAAAAAAAATCTGAAAACTAGAAAACCACTAAAAATCTGCAAAATTTGAAATCAAAATTTGCTCCTTGGCTGCTTTATCCATCTCCTATTTGAGGAATTGAATCATGCTGCTGTGGCTCCACCTCTCACACTTACTTTGTCTTTTCCAAGTCACGGGACACCACCATGTTCGATACCTCCATATCATTCATTGGTCTCAGTCCTATAACTGGCTTTCCACAATTGGTTGTTCTCTTTGGTTATTTTGTCAATCTTACTAAGTGTACATCCATTGGCATGTATTTCCACATCATTTTGTGTGCGTCATTAATGTGCGTCTCTCCTTCTCTTTTCTGGATCTTTTGATGTTGTCAAAGGGGGAGAAGATTATGTGAGTCATTCATCAAAGAAGATTATGTGAGTCATTCATCAAAGGATGTGGTAAGGTAAGAAGGTAAGATTATGTGAAGTCATTACTCAATGCATGTGGTGAATGTGGTAAGATTCCTCTTCTTATTATTCAGACTCATAGTTGCCCTGTGAGTTTATAATGACTCATAGTTCAGAATGACTCATAGTTGCCATCATCAAAAAGGGGGAGAATGTTGTGTCTCTGAGGTCATTTGAGTCATTCTGTGGTCTCTTGGGTCATTCGACATCATTCTATAGTCATATGAGTTCTGTGGTATTCTTGGTTTTGATAATGGCTTAACACTATGAGTCATTGATTGTTTATCACTCTCCATGTATTTGGTTTCATGATGCCCATTCACAACTTGCCTTATATGTTCTCACATTGCATTAATACCAAGGAACATGTGGTTCTTGAATGCTCACATCAATCTTGAAACTTTGGGTTACTTGATGATCATCCATTCGTTTAAATTCATTGTCATATGAACTTGCTCTTTTGATATGGATGGTTAATTTGGGAATGAGCTTTTCTATCCTTCTTGTTATTGAAATTCCATGAGTGTGTTTCATGGATATTTTACTTGGGGTGGTTGAGCTCTTATTTCTTGATCTTTAGCTCAGAACACTTGTGATTCAAAGTGTTCACATATAACTAATTCATGAGATTTCAAATGTGTATTTCATACATTTATTATATGGATTATTGAGCTAAAGTTCTAATCCTTTTTATATGATTTTGCAGGCCAAAACACTCAATATATATTCCCCAAGACTCCCCAAGATCAAAGGAGTTTGATGCCACAGAGTTCGGAAGGGTTACAATGACATTTGGGGCTGAATTGTGTTAATCTGGAATTTACTGTAGCTTTAGGTCGACCGGTGGCACTGTAGCTAGGTCGATCGAATTTCCCAGAATCAAAAGGTTCGGGGTCTGTGACATTCCGGTCGACCGCCCCATGAATTCCGGTCGACCGGTTTTGCCAGAGCCGAAAAGTTCTGGCTGCAGCAGGTTCCGGTCGATCGGCCCATGAATTCCAGTCGACCGCCAGCCCCGATGCAGCCATGTTTGACTTCGAAATCCACCTCGTGGCCAGCCCCTTTCCATGGATTTGTTTAATCAAACCTTACCTAACTTCCCATAATTTGTGGATCTGGTCTGGAGGGTGTCCAAGGACCATTCCAAGGGTTATAAAACCAACATGAGAGGGTTAGAAACCCTAGTTGATGGAGTTGATGAAGTGAATCAAGGGAGGCCATTTCGAGAGCACTGTAGCACCTCTGTGAACAGTGTTTCGAGCAGGAGTTCTTCATCCTTCCAAGGTGATTCAAGGTGAGATCTGAAGCCAAGCAACCTCCAATCAAGCAAGAAGCATTCAAGGCTTGCAAAGGTGATCAAAGCTACATCCATACACCTCTTCATCAACTCAAGGAGATTAAAAGAAGATCAAAGCTACATCCAACAATCTCTCCATCAACTCAAGGTGATTCAAGCTCATATCTCAATCCAGCAACCTCCAAGGAAGAGTAGAAGAAAGCAAGGCTAACAAGGGAAATCAAAGGAGGCTGCAAGGGTGTGTTCAAGGAAGAGGAGTTCGAGTTACTGTAGCTGTGAACAGTACTTCGGGAAGAAGTTCTTCATCAAATCCTCAAGAGATTCAAGCTCCAACAAACCTCAGACAAGATCTTTTCTCTTAAGCATATTCTATATCTTGTTTGAGTGATTTCATATTTGTTCGTTTTCCATTTCATTCAAACATTTGGAATTGAGAATCGTCCCTACCGGTGGTTAGTAGGAAGGTAATCGGGAGTTCTCCGATTTGCGGTGTAGCCGTCCCTGCCGGCTTTGTGTGTAGGAAGACAGAAAGAGGGGTTTCTCTGTTCTGTGGTTTGGGGCGTGTCCCCGGGTCAAGCTGTGTGTCAGCAAGGAAGCCTCACCGAGTTTTGGTGAGGGGTGGACGTAGGTTGCGGGGTTACAACTGAACCACCTTAAAAATCCCTGTGTTGTGGGTTGTTTATTGTGTGTGATTGCTCTATATCTTCTAACCCCATTCACAGGTTCGTGTGTTTCCATACTTGGTTATCTTGCTCACATACATATGCACTTTGAGTGATCAACATAGCATACACACACACGCACGGTTGTTGCAAGCTATTGCATGTTCATCTATGTGTTATGCTTTGTAATTCACTTAAAGAAGTGTGAACGTTTCATAGCTTGTAATTCAAATCTTTCCATTTGAGCCACTCTACTTAATTCCGCTGTGCATTGTGCCTAAGTGATTCATTCACTTTATAAGAGTGGTTTAAGCTTCCGCTAGATAAGAGTTTTTAAATAGGCCACAACTTGTGATAGGATCTATTCAACCCCCCCTTCTAGATCCGTTTACACCTCGCGGGACCCAACAAAGGTGGAGCTCGGTTGCACCGTTCCTGCGATCGGTCCGGGAGACAGTCCCCAATCAAGCCCCACCACGGCCCTAGCTCGCTCTGCCACATCACCTTCCTTCCCCGTCGCCCACCCCCGTAGCCACCTTTACCAAGTTATCCTAGCTAGTATTAGGTTAGTTTAATCTCTGTTTAGGGTCCCTCATGTGTCTATTTAGGATCCCTCGTGTGTTACCCACCTTCCTATGTGTTTCCTGCCCTGTGATTCGAACCCCCGAAGCCTTCAACGAACACCCCAACGTAACCAGTGGTGCGTTATGAACGCGCTGGGATGATATAGCGCGTTCTACAGAAGGCGCCAGGCACATATAGCGTGACCAGGATAGAAATCTTGAAGACCCCGTACCTCCGTTCCGCATCACCTGTTCCTGGGAAATCCCTGATATTATACATTTCTGTTATTGAGGACTCCCTAGGAGCTGTCCTAGTGCAAGTGGATGACGAAGGGAAGGAAAGAGCATCATACTATCTTTCTAGGTTGTTTAATCCTGCTGAAGCGAAGTATACTACCATGGAGAAGACTTGCGCAGCCTTAGTATGGGTAGCTCAGAAGTTGAAACATTATTTCCTTGCCCATGAGGTTAAGTTGATCTCTAGAATGGACCCAATTCGATATCTCCTAGAGAAACCCGTCCTTTCTAGTAGGTTAGCTCGCTGGCAGAACTTTCTCTCTCAATTCGATATTACCTTCGTCGTTTAGAAAACTATCAATGGATACGCTATTGCTGAACATCTTGCTCATTCCCCTATCCCTTGCACTGATGCGATCCAGGACGAGTTTCCCGATGAACACATGGCTGTGCTCACTCATCACCCTTTTTGGTCTCTTCATTTTGATGGTGCACTCAATTCTCAAGGCCGAGGGATCGGCGCTGTTCTCCTCACTCCAGAGGGAGTGACCATCCCCATTGCATATCAACTCTCTTTTCCTTCTACCAATAACATAGCCGAGTATGAGGCTCTCCTTGTTGGATTGAAGCACGCCCACATCATGGGCGCGTGATACTTAAATATCATAGGAGATTCTCAATTGGTGCTATGCCAGGTTCTTTCCACCTATCGCACCCGTGACCCTAAGCTCAAGCCTTATCAATATTTTGTCACGCTCTTGGCTAAGGAATTCCGTAAGCTAATTTACATTCACACCCCCTGGTCTCAAAATATTCTTGCCGATGCACTAGCATCGCTTGCTTCTTCCCGCTCTTTCCCCCTCAGTCGCTCCACTGAGACCATTATGGTCCAGCGGTTAGACGCTCCTTCCCTTCAGGATCCATGGTTTGATGACCTTAGGAAGTCTGTAGAGAAGAAAGCTGAGAAGGAGGATTTGAAGGAAGTGTCGTTAACTGAGCTCGAGAAAATTTTAGAAGAAGTGGAATTGCCCTGGCATCATGAAATCGAGCAGTATTGCAGGGATGGATCATTCCCAGAATCAGCCAACGCCACGCAGCGCAAGGCCATCATAAGAGTCACCTCTAGATACACCATTATTGCAGGAGAGTTGTATAGGCGTGCTCTTAATGGAGTTCTCATGAGATGCTTAGACGATGATGAGGCCTGGAAAGTGGTCGAGGCAGCTCACTCGAGCGAGTGCGGAGGGCATGTCAATGGTCAGGCTTTGGTGAAGAAGATTCTTAGGCAGGGCTACTACTGGCCAGCCCTATAAGAAGATTGTTCCACCTATGTCCGTAGGTGTCTTTAATGCCAACTCCATGCCGACAAGATTCATGCTCCTGCTTCATCTCTCCATCCTCTTTCTGCTCCTTGACCATTCTCCATGTGGGCTTTTGATATTGTAGGCCCACTTGGTGATCCAAACTCCTAGGTCAAACAGAAATCCTTCATTTTAACTGCTACGGAGTATTTCACCAAGTGGGCAGAAGCTGAAGCATATGCAGAAATCAAAGCTACCACAATTTACCGCTTCATCCTCAAAAATATCATTTTGCGGTTTGGGGTGCCAAGCGACATCGTCACCGACAACGGACCACAGTTTGTGTCACAAGAACTCCACGACGTACCTCTGTAAAAAATTCAACATTTCATTGCATCATTCATCACCATACTACCCCCTGGGCAACGGCCAAGCCGAGGCCACCAACAAGACTCTTCTTAAAATCATCAAGAAAGCATGCGAGTCGCATAAATTTGCTGATTGGGCCGATAAGTTAGTAGAAGCTCTATGGACTTATCGCACCTCCGTCCGTACTCCCACGGGGTAAACTCCCTTTGCTCTCACTTATGGGATGGAGGCGGTACTCCCGTATGAGATTTTGATCCCTTCCATAAGAGTGCAACTCGACAAAGTACTTAATCTTGATGAACGTCGAGAGGTGTTGCTAGTCCACCTAGAACTCTTGGACGAGAAGAGGCTTAATGTGGCCAATCATGTCTCCGTTTATCAAAAGCGTGTCTCGCGTCATTTTTAAAAGAAGGTCATCGAAAGAAAATTTCAAGTGGGTAATATGGTTTTGAAATGTAAATTTATTAGATCAGCAGGTCCTAGGTCTAAGCTGCAACCCAATTGGGAGGGTCCGTTCATAGTCAAGGAAATTTATCCTGGGAACGCGTACCATCTAGTCAACACAGAGGGTGAAGAATTGTCTAATCCGTGGAATGGGTTGTATCTTAAACGCTTTTATCCTTAGAGTCAAGCCAGCAATGGCCCGGTGGCGGGGCATTCCCCTCCTTGATCATGAAGGAAGATCCCCAGCACGACACTCACACACTACACGACCTCCAAGGTTGGGTTTTCCTCTTTTATGCAGCACCGTTTCTCCTTCGGCCATACTTAAGGGAAAATGAAAATCCTTGTTTTTCTCCTCTTCGGTTGAAAATAGGGGCAAATGGTGAATAAGGAGGGGAGAACTGATCTAGACACCCCGATGAAAGAGAGGTCTCAAATAGGGGCAGTTCGTTATGACCTAATTCCGCATTAACAAGAGAAAAAAGAAAGAAAAGAAATGAAAAGAAAAGGGGCAAAATCAAGGCAAAAGCTAAAGGCTCATCCCAATGCTTGAAGCTCAAAAGTCTAAATGCTCCTAAAGAATGAAACTAGGCATGGTAAGAGTGGCAGTACAGTTTCTCCGTGGGACGTTATGAGCCCGGTCGTTTGCGTGCTTAGAGCGGATGAAGGTTCGATGACGGACACAAAGCCCCGGCGCAACAGACCAAATCTCTTGAAGAGGGACTGTCGTAAGAAGAACTCAAGCCCTAAAAAAAACCTCTATACCTATTATCGGCTTTCCTATCAAATTCTCTTTTTTATTTTCCAAGGATTGGATCATACCCCGAGCATGGCCTCGGCAGAGGCACCGTTAAGCAAAATTGGACCTTGGCCATGGATAGTCACCCCTGATGCACGTTTTGCTTGGGAAACCCCTAATGAGATATGTGGGTCTCCCGTCGCCGGGTTTGAACTGGTTTCAAAATCAAAAAAAAATTAAATATTTCAAAATCCAAAAAAAATCAAATATTTTAAAATCTAAAAAATCAAATATTTCAAAATAAAAAAAAAGAAAAAAAATTAAATCAAATATTTCAAAATCCAAAAAAAATCAAATATTTTGAAGTCCAAAAAATCAAATATAACAAAATCTAAAAAAATCAAATATCTTCAAAACTACAAAAATATTTTCAAAATCATCACTTGCATTTCATAGCATGCATTGCATCCTTTTCTTCTTGTCATTTTTACCTATTTAATAAGGCTTACCCCCTTGACCAAGAATCAAGGATTGGTTATCCCCTAACTTGCTATAGGCAAGGGGTTAGGCCTAAAACAGATCTAACCTATTTTCGTCTGAGTATATGTGTGCAGGGACATGTTTTACAAATGATGCTGGCCTCTACAGGTACACGATCTCTTGAAAACCGTTTCAATCTTTCACGCGGTCATAATGTGACCATTTCAGTCTTCTAGATGGCCCTCACAAGGCCACCTTCATTATATTTCGCGAGCCCAGTGGTTCTCCTTTGCGTCCAGGTTTCCACGGTCTGATCATGACCGCTTATTCTTAAACGGTCCATCACTGACCGTTCTATTAGCTTCAACGGTCTCTCGACAGACCGCCTAGACCCTCGTTCTGAACTCCTGCCATCCGTCTATGGAGCGATCTATTTCAGACCGTCTACCCCATCCAGCGGTCTATGGAGGACCGTGTTCTTTCCATAGAACCTTCTCAATCCACACAAATACACAAGAGACAAAGGCCAATCTCATTTAAGCAAAACATTCCATTCTTTATTCAAAAACAAATCAATATCAAACCCTTGGTCTCTATACATCATAAATGCTAAAAATCACTCAATCCTCCACCGGGCATCCCTGCGAAGCCTAATCTCTCTGAGCTCTCTCACATAAGTCTGGTACACCTCCTGAAACTCTGTCACCTTCGCAGGTAGGACGCGTGTCCTGCTGATCTCCCACATGATCAGCGCGCTCCTGACCGCCTGCTCATCCTCCTCCATCCCAAGCCTCCTCGCCTGTAGTGCGGGAAGGTGTGGTAGTGCTGGAACTGTCGTCCTGGAGAGCTCGACCTCTAGAAAACATCTGTGTGGGTTATACATCACGAAGCTGATGTCTCCCACAAGCCGTAAGTCGAGCCTAAGTCTCCTAGGAAGCCTGAGGGTGGTGCCGTGGAGGAAGAACGGGCACATCACGAACCGGTCTAGGGGAAGAGTGTTGATGTAGCGGCGCCAGTAATCCTTAGTCTTCTTGTCCGCAGTCCGACACTCCACCTACTGAGAAAATCTGAAAGAACCATCGATGAAGAATAGTGGATGGCTCCCAAAGATCCGGCTGACTGAAGAGATATCCTCCCTAGGCGTGAATTTCAACCTAACACCCATCCAGCACTCTAGGAGAATCATAGAGCCAAAGAGTGGGCCCCCTAAGGCTGTTGAGCTAAGACCTTCATATAAGTAAGCAAGAATGGCCTGAGAAATGGAAAGACCCTGCCACAAGCCACTGATGGTGCTAAGGATGGGTATGTCCATGACGTGGTTGGCAGAGGGAAAGAGTATGGCACCACATAAATAGATAGAAGCAACCTTGGCTATGGCTTCATCCCACCCACACTTGTTATTACAATGAGCTATGACCCACTAACTCAAGGGTAGCAAATAGATATGGTGTGGACCAATCATAGTGCAGATGTCTTTAGCGCTAGGTAGGAACTCCCCTAGAATGAGGGCCGGATCTACAAGGGCAACGGTATGGCAAACTAAGTCTTCCTCACCCACTTTGGATCTAGGAAGGGATAGGTAGGTCTCTACCTCCTCTAACAAGATGGTGGCCTCAAAGGAAGGGAAGATGAAAGTATGTGTCTGTGGATGCCACACTTCTATCAAAGCTGTGATACTATGCCAATCAAAGGAGAGCTTGGGATAATTTTTTGCTAGGATTAAGAGAGGATGCAAGTGCCAGGCCTTTAGGATGGATATCACGGTTATAGGGAGCTCACGAATCATGGGAGCCATCCACTTCAAGGTGGAATAACGTCTCGGGCCAGGGAGAAGCTGAGGTAAAGAAAGGAAAAAGAGAAGAAGAGAGGAAGAATATAAGCATTTTTTGAAGGAATTGAATGAAATAAAAAGAAATTGCATTGACTTACCTCTCTCAAAGGGCTAGAGCTTAGATGCCTGGGGATGGCGGTCAGCCGTTGTAGCACCCCATACTCCTTCCTAGCCGGCTTTGGCCCACCATAAGCATCCCCCTCCATAGAGCTACCATCAAGGGCCCTCTTCATGATGTTTTGGGGAGGATTAGCAAGGTTTTCAAGGCTTGATAGAGAGGTGTTGTGTGAAGAATGAGATTGGAGTGCCCCTCTACTTATAGGACCTGATGTATGGCCTAATCCCACTAGATTTGAGGTAGGATAACTCTAGAATGGGTTAGGATGCGCTTTGACACGGGTTAGGCCCCTTTGCCCTCAGGTTGGGACTCTCCAAGAGAGTCCCGTTCGAAGCTATCACAGTTTCCCCTTACGCGGTCTATCGATAGACCGCGCATTCATGGAAGCGGTCTATCATGGACCGTTTATGTGTCTTCTGCACACTTCGCCTCCTGGCGCACTAGGCGGTTCGGGTAAGGCCGTCTATCAATTCCAATAGTCAATAGAAGACCGTCTTTTAGGATACACGGTCCAATGGGAACCGTCTACATCCTTCTTTGGAGCTTTGGCCGAACAAACACCCGCGGTCCACTATGGGACCGTTTGACTCCTGGAGCGGTCATCTTGATGACCGTTTATCTACCTAAAGCCTCCGTTTTTTGTCCTTCTTGCACCAAGTCCATTCAAAGCATTTTTTTCGTCCCTCTCTCGTGTCGGTCTAGGAGTCGTTAGTTAGTTAGTATTACACGCATTCATTCACACATTCATTTCGTGAAATAAAAAACATGTCATATCACTATCATATCATGCTGTCTATATGTACATAAGTCATATCTAAAGCACATCAAGCTTGACCCTCCCCTGGGCCACCACTCTCACCCGAGCCCTCATGCCTCTTCGATGGCGGGGGCATCGCTGAGCTCGCCTCCTCTCGGGGCCGTCGGCGCCGCTCCTCCTCCTCATTCCTCCGGCGACCGGAGGAGCCTGTGAAGTAACTCTTGTAGGAGCCGTGCGTACTATGTGTGCCACTCGGAGCTCCACTGCGCTCGGATCTCCGGCTCATCCCCTCCATGATACCCTCCAGCTTCATTGCCTGAAGCCGGGCTCACTCCGCCTCCGCTCGATAGCGCTCCGTCTCTGCAGCCCCAGCTCGGGCTCGCTCTAGCTCCGCGCGGAGGAGCGCCACCTCGATCACATTCGTTGGATGACTCTGCTCCATCTCCTCCCGGAGACGGGCAACCTCATCCCGCGCCGCTACACGGCACTGCTCCATCTCCTCCCGAAGCCGGGTCAGCTCGGTCGTCTGCATATGCATACATCATGATTAGCTAAGTTGCATTTCATAATCACAATCAACTGGGAAAGCGTAGTGTGCTTACCCTCTCGGGGAGAGCGACCTCGGCCTCCTCAGCCCGTGTCACCATAAGCATCCCGCTCGGCACGGTCCGCGGACGGCTAAGAGGAAGAAGAAGGCGCGTCAGCTCCTTGACACTGGGTCCCCTTGGCTCGCTGCATTTAGAACTCTAGGTCAGTCTATATCATAAGCATATGCACAATTAAGTCTAAGGTTCAATGACACTCACCAGGAGGTCCAGCGCCTGTCGGAGCTCGTCCTGCTACTAGACGGTGGAGTGCAGAAGGCCCTGAAGCTCGGTGATCCGCCCCTGGGGGTCGAGCTGCATGTAGAAGTCTAGTGTCAGTGGATCATAATCATAAAGCATAATAGAGAGCATGGGGTTAGAGTCGTACCAATCGTCGAGAGCCACGGAAGACCTGGTCTCCGTAGCGCCTGGCGTAAGCTATGAGGTACGCCTTGTCACTCTCAGGGCGGGCACGTACCACTCGTCTGAGCCCCTTCCAATCACAGATCTGCTCTGCTGCTCTGCTGGTCCAGTCGATCTCCGCTGCTAGTCCTCACGCGTGCCGACCGACTCGCTCCTTCGGCTTCTCGACCGTCGGGAACTCCACCTCCGCCTGATGGACCCCGAGGGTCCTCATCACCAGCCGATAGTAGAGGGGCTCCACCACATTCATGCAGTGGAGCCAGATGTCGTGCCCATCGTAGGCCAGGGCAGCCACCACCCAGGGCTGGCCCTCGTGCCCCTCTCCCTGGTAGGGCGTCCATCGGACCTGTAAAAAGAGCAATTGCATCAGCATATAGGCACATAGGCATATAGTTGCATTCACAGAGTTCAAATTCAAGATCTTACCGAAGCGTAGGGTAGAGTGTCCAGGTCATCCTGAATCGCCCGGACCTGGTGACGTAGGGAGCCCACCTCCCGTGGCGCCGTCCACCATCTCGCGATCGGCAGCCGGTCCGGATGGGTCTCCTCTCTTCTCCCCAACCCGAGGAGGTGCACATAGGCCCACACCTGCATTGCATTATATTAATTGTTAGCACATAAGCATTTATAATTCACATAGCAGTTGCATAATCATTCTAGGAGTCGAGTCGTACCTGGAGTAGTGGTGAGAACCCGTCGAGCATCGTGCGTCGACAAATCGAGCTAAGGGTGTTGAAGAGGAAGGCGAGGGCGGCCGCTCCCCACGCGTACTCTCCAACACGGTCCACGTCCTCGAGCAGTGGCAGTAGTCGGCAGCTGACGACGTCTCCCCAAGTGGCGAAGAGGAGCCTCCCGAAGAACAGCATCAGGAATCACCACAGCACTCTGTCTGCCTCTGGTCCCACTGCTGCCGCTACCCGTGGTCGTGCCCAGTCCGTCAGTCTCTGGAGATGCTGCTCGGGCAGCTACCCTGTCACGATCTTGACTTTTCGTAAGCCAAGACTCTCCTACAGCTTCGCCCGCTGTAATGTAGTCGACTATCGCTCCGGTCACAGCAGCTCCAGGCCCAGCAACCATTGGGCCAGCTCGCGGTAGTCGGGGAAGGTCCTCCCACTAACCGGTGCTCCGTGCACGCGCAATCCAGTGATGCGCGCGACGTCCTCCAATGTCGGGACCATGTTGCCCAATGGGAAGAGGAACGTCCGGCTCACCGGATCCCACCGGTCGTGCAGGGCGTACAGGAGCGTGGTGTCGAGTCTAGTCACCTCCACGCTAAGGAACTCGCCAAAGCCCATCGCCGCCAGGCGCTCCCGCTGGAAGTCCGACAGTGCGAGGTACACTGCTCGGACCTGGAGCTAGGAGATCTGGGTCCTCCGCTTTCCCTACATCCATTCAAACAATTGGCATTAGTTATGCATTTCATAATGAATCATCAGAATAAATAATAAAGAAAAAGAAAAATGCAGACTTTCAGGTTAGCGGTCCCTTCTAGCCCACTTGTGTTGCTCTAACGGTTGGTTTTCAACCGTTTTATCGTTCCAGGATTTAAACCTACACGGTCATACATAGGCCATTTGCTTTTGTAGGCGGCCCGTTAAGGACCGTTCAGCTTTTATAGGCGGCCTAGTCAATGTCGTCCACCTTTCTGGTGCCTGTTCAATAGCGGCCGTTTCCTAACCATCTGGACACCCCACGGTCCCCATCTGACCGTGTGATATTCCCTCAAGCCCATGTTGATATGGGTTTATACGGCCACTCCTTTGCCGTTTCGTCACTGGATGGTCTGATGTAAACCGTGTTGTTCCCAAACGGCTCAATTTATGGACGGTCTGGGATGGACCATCTGACCTACGCGGTCTTCCTCAGACCATTTCTACTCCCCAAAATCATGTCTGTTCAACTTCCTATGAACGGTCACCAGTGGACCGTTCTGCCATTAGGGCGGTTTGGTTTAGGCCGTTCAGTCCATGAGATGGTCCTATGAGGACCGTGTGATCCTAAGCGGTCACTGCTGGACCGCGTTATGATCGCCATGCCCGACGACATTTCATCTCCTTCCCCACCTCTGTTGATGGCCTAAATGGCCTTACAACTGATCCTAAGGGGTCGTATGCCCCTCTTCTACCCCCTAGGGTTGCATGCATGCTAAAAACGTTGAAGTGGGATGGGTTTAGGGGCCTACCTCAGAGGTTCGTGGAGGTTTCTTCACCGTCGCTATGGCCGCCTCCGGCGGTGCGTCTGTGCCCTCCTCCCTGGTAATGATCGTCTTGGCGTCTCCCTCGGCCATGGGTGGTGGAGCCCCTCCTTCGGCCGTGGACGGCGGCACCATCTCCTCTTCCACAAGGTTCATCGCCGGCGGTGGCGGTGCTTGGGCCTCCTCTCGAGCCATCCGCCGCGCTAAGGCCTGATGTTTGAAGGGCATAGAAGGTGGGGGAAGGCTAGGGTGTGGAGAATGAGAATGGGAAGAATGGAGAGAGGAGTAAAGTGGGAGATTGAGAATGGGGGGGTGGTGTTCTTCTCTCTCGCCGTCGGTTACGATGAGGAGGGAGATGGAAGGCTCGGTTTTATTTTTTTGAAACCGACAGTAGATACACGATCTATCGACAGACCGTGTACTCCATTGAACGGTTCTCATTAGACCGCTTGTATATGACGTTCCATATGCATCAAGACGGTCTATAAATGACCGTGCCCCTGTTTGAACGGTCTGAAATAGAGCCGTTTATATGCCGCAATGAGATTCAAAATCCCATCTTCTTCACCACCCTATATAGACCATTTATACATTTTTGCGGTCTTGAGCCAGACCGTGTATGTGTTGAGTGATGGATAATGCTTTTAAAGCCCTATTCTTGCTACATTATGTGCTTAAGTGATGATATTTTGGCTTAAATAACATTTGATTCATAATATATCAATTGCAAAGATCTTGGTTCATGATTCTTTTACAGCATTGGTCCGCTTTCATCTCCATTTCTATTTCCGTCAGGTAAGTCAGATAAGTATCTCGGTCCCTTTATCCCTTAATGCATTACTATATGGTAACTATACTATATTATCTCGAGAACCGGCTGGTTGTTCATGTGTTCCAGGATATGACGTTCCCCTATAACAAAAATGATGATGGTCTAGGTTCATGTGTTTAATCATCGAATAGGCGGTTAGGTTGGAAGGATTAGGGGACGATGGTTCTATCTTGCACGCCGTGGTTGCAGATAGTGTCCTGACCCTAATTATTCCAGTCTAACAATATTATTCTCAAGTATTTTTTTTATGGCTTGCTTTGCATTCATTTTAATGATTTCTTTTATTTTAGCCCAGCATGCATCATGTGCATCTTTTGAGCATTCATGATCCATGGTCTGTCTGAAAGTGTCTCGTTAGTAAGGGATGGTTGTATGTTCATGGTTTTGGGTAAGAGAAACTATTCCACTCAGAGTTGGAAGGTTTTCTCTGATCTGTTCACATGGCTTAATTGACTAAGGGTCCCCGTCTGGAGGTTTTAGTCTGTTTCTTTACTTTTCGTTGCTGATTATTCCCTCATTAGTTATGGATTGTGTCCCCTGATGAGGTTGCCTGCTTCTTCTTTTTTATTTAGTTAGTTTCTCTAGACTGGTGTCATTTTGGTTAGATCATTCCTGGTGTTTGGTTCGGAGTTTTCCGGAAGATTCCTATCGCTTATTGGCGAGAAAACGGGTGTCTTTTACCTTAACGCCCGCTTTTCAGTCCACTCCGCTTCATCTCCGTTTTCGCTTCACCTCCGCTCGCTCCCCTGCAAAGAGGACGTTAAGGAGGGGCATCTGTTGACACCCATTTTTTACCTTTGAGTTGAGTCTTTCTTCTTACCTTCATTTTCGATGCCTCGAGTTGTCCGTTACTCATTGGGCCATTTCCAGACATGTCTGTGGGCTGATTTCATGGATAATTCCTCCCTGGCTAGGTTTGCTCTTGAATTCGGGCTTGGTGGGCCTTGATTTCATTTGGTCTTCGGAGTAAGTGGGCGTATTTATCCCATTTTATTGATTTCAACCGCCCAGCATATAGGCGGTCTAGCCATAGATCGTTTAGTATTTTAGGTGGTTGCCTTGAGACCGTTTATATCGCTCAGATTTATCTCAGGATTTATTGGCTATTTTCTGATTTTCCACCGACACCAATATGAACGGTCTTACATCAGACCGCCTGTACTAGTCGGGCGGCCCATCGATAGACCGTGTAGTTTCCAGAGTCCTAAACGGGATAATTTTTCAGATAAATATCTATTTATCCTGTGTTTTTTGATTTATCACCGACATCGGTACATGGTCTGGCAATGGGCCGTGTGGATTTCAGAGCGGTCTAGAGATGGACCGTCTTTATCTTTAGAGTCCCACGCCTAATACTTCGGGCAGTTCTCCGGGATAATCGGCTTATTTATCTTGTTTTATATTTACCACCGACACCTATAGGCGGTCTAGCAATGGACCATGTATGGTTGTGGGCGGCCTATCGAGAGACCGCTTATATGTCCGAAATCCTGGCCTTAACAGTTTTTCTCTCTCCACCCGTGGTTAAACTTCTCACTTGCTCCGCCATTTTCTCCGCAAATTCTCAACCAAATGAGGCCCCGTTTGATCCTGGCGGGGGATGGAAGTATTATCTACGAATTATCCTAAATAATCATGGCTTAATTCGCGCTGAGAAACCCTAATTTGGGGCTGGACTTTTAGGGGTCTATAAATAGAACCCTTAGTCCAAGGTCGCGAAGGGGGGAGATCCAGCGTTCGCGACAAAGTGCTGCCTGTAGACACGCTATTCCTGACATCATCTTGAGTAAATCTCATATTACCATATGACGCCCCACAGTGGCTTTCACATTTTGAATCACTTGAGTGCTCCCCTTTCTTTCCTTTCACCTTTTGAGCGGGGGAACGTGACGCTTCTTTGGGATCCGAGCGGAAGCCACCTCACTAAGGAAATCATGCAGCACGCGGATGGCGCCACTCCCAACCGGACGCTCCAGAAGAATCCTAACACGAAGACGTCTAACGGTTGGACGCCGACGGCTTTCCGGGGCCGATCTGGCAGAATTTCTTTGAGGCGTCCAGGTACCTGGACGCCTCACTGTGTCTCATTGAGGTGTCCAGGTGCCCGGACGCCTCACTTGCAGGCCTATCCTTTGAGGTGTCCAGGTGCCTGGACGCCTCACTACTTAGACACACGGACGGTGCCGATCCGCCGCTCGATTTGACGTTTCAAAAAAATTCAAAAGATAAAAACGTCTTGTCAATTAGACGCGCCCTTCGTAACTCACAGTCACGCGCTGAAACCACGCACTTTATCCACTGTCTATGGCTTTCGGCGACGATTAGGTGGGCGAAAATGGGCGCGTCCAGGGCCCCGGATGCCTCATCATTGAGGCGTCCAAGAGCTTGGACGCCTCAATGAATATATTAAGATAAAAAATATAAAAAATATTCATTGAGGCATCCAGGCTCCTGGACGCCTCAACAGTGAGGCGTCCAAGAGCTTGGACGCCCCAATCAGCTTTTCTTCTATAAATAGAGGACCCCCTCCCTCGAAGGGAAGGGGCTTCAGATCCGACAGAGGAAGGAGAGACTCTGCCGGATCCCATTTCTAACCCATGGGTTTTTGCAGGGGGAGATTCTGTCGGCTTCTCGGGTGCCCACGCTCGCGAGAGGAAGGCTAGCTCCATCCATTCTGCTTCCACGTCGTCCCTACGCTGCCGAAGCTCCGCCGAATCCCGCCATTGGCATCTTCAATAAGCCATTCTCTCCCCTTCTCTTTTATCATTTCTGTCGCATGCATTATCCTGTCATCTGTCATCTCCCTTCATAAGAGAGATCCATTTTGTATGCACGTTTGCATGATCCTCAATTCATCATAGCATTTTTCTCCTACTCGTGTCTGAGAGGGGTTTAAAAACAACACCAATCAGGTGTGTGTCTCACCACGATTTCACCATTTTTCATTACGAGGGACAAATACTACACTGCCATTTTTCTGATTCACTTGTCATCAGTCTGTTTCTTCTTTTGCAAGGGTAACCAAGGAAAGCCCTCTTCATCGGCCGGCCGAAGGGAGAGGAAGAAGCAACCCGCCACTTCCTACTTTTGAGGTAGGCGCGATCACTCTTTTTATTTTGGGGTCTCCGGCCCCTGACGATCACATCATATTCTCGAGGCCGCGGAGAGTCATTTCCCGCAATGGCCGTTTAAATTTCTGTCACTTATATTCTGCATTGTTCTTATATATGTTTCTTATTTCTGTTATATTCTCAAGGCCGCGGCGAGTCATTTCTCACAATGGCCATTTAAATTTCTGTCTCTTATATTATGTTCCTTATATCTATTATATTCTCGAGGCTGCGGCGAGTCATTTCCCGCAATGGCCGTTTGAATTTCCGTCATTGATATTCTGTGCTGTGCTTATATCTGCTCATATTCTCGAGGCCGCGGCGAGTCACTTCCCGCAATGGCTGTTTAAATTCCTGTTACTTGTATTTTGTACTGTGCTCATATCTGCTTATATTCTCGAGGCCGCGGCGAGTCATTTCCCGCAATGGCCGATTAATTTTCTGTCATTTATATTCGGTGTTATTCTCATATCTTCTCATATTCTCGAGGCCGTGGCGAGTCATTTCCCGCAATGGCCGTTTAAATTATTGTCATTTAAATTCTAAAATATTACCATCCCCCGAGGTCGCGGAGAGTCATTTCCCGCCATGGCCGTTTAATCCCCATATCTTGTTATGTTGTATCTGTTCTGCACACCCTGCCGGAGCAATCTCCCGTGGTGGTCCCTCCTCTTCTCTCTTTTTTCTGTGTCGCAGCAAAACGAGCCCCCCTGTGCTCCTCTTCACCTCCTCTGGCATTCCACGTGACGTCGCTCATAGATTGACGATCACGGTGGGACTCCTGTCGCTTTCCCTTGGTTACCCTTGCAATTTCGGCACCACCGTATGCTCCTCCACCCTTGCACCCTCGCGCGCTCCAGTTGTGCTCATGGTAGCACTTTCAGCTCTTATCCCACGTGCACCTCGTGCACTTCACCCCTAATCCCTTGTAATTCATTGGGTGTTGATTATATCTTTGTTATCTCTGTTATTTTCTTAGGTTCTATATATCTGTTCAGCACTTCATTGCATACATCCACCCCCTTTTTTATTATTTTTATTTCTTTTCTAAGGATCACCCTCTCTCGGTGAAGGAAGGACTCTCAGTTCATAAATTCCTCTCGACGGACTAGGATCTCCTCCACCGGGACCTCCGTAAGTCCCCGACAGCGAAGGATTCCCTCTTCGTTCACTGGGCTGGTTGTACCATTGAAGTTCCCCGAAGTTAGTCGACCCATTCGTGGTGAGACGAGAGACCCTAGTTGACACGGCGGTGAAACAAAAACTAACTAGGGTCCCTATTTTTGTGTGAACTTCAGATCTGGTTAAAAACACAAAAAAATTATCAAAATCAAAACAAAAAAAAGAGGGCGTAAAGGCATCCACTTATTTGATAATCTCTGCTATCTGCTTATTGGTGTATGTTTTTCCGTTCCGGAAGAACTTTGAGCATGGCTCACGAGTCTTTTGAGAAGAACCAGCCTAGTCGTGGTCAATCAGTCGAGCCGCGAGTTCATGCTATGGACTCGGGTCCTTCTTATGAGCCCTCACGTGAGGTGCAGGTTAATGCAAGGGACACATTTCCACCACAGGACATGTCCTCTTTGCTAGGTGTCCTCGCCAACACGGGGCTTACCTCTGAGCAGCTCTGGGCCTTCCAGACCATTCTGAAAGGGAAATCTATTTCCCCCGCCCCCTAGGAGTCAACTCCAGCCATCGCACCCCTCCAAGAGTCGGTGCAGGCCATCCCATCTCCTTCACTGGCGCAAGCCATCCAGTCTCCCTCGCTTCAAGGGCAGGCGAGCCAACAACCACCCTCGTTCCAATTCCCTTCACAATCTCAAACCCCTGATGTTCCCCACATACCGCTCCAGCCAGGGCCGACTGTCGGCTGCCCCTCTCATTCGAGGCTTCCTCCTCAAGTCTCCGGGAGACATTTTCCTCCCCAGTGGTAGGTACCACCGTCACCTCCCGAGGAGCTCGCCCAATCGCTCCTCAATAGGTTCAATATAATGGATGAACAGTTTCAGAATTTGAAGAAAATGGTGGACGTGAAATCCACCCCGGAGGTTGCTTTGCCAATCCTTCCGATGATCCATCTTTCTCCCTCCGAAATGCCTACGTACCGTAGGTACAATGGCACTGGCAACCCCTTTATTCACCTTAAGGACTTCATGTATGAATCCTCCTATTGGCAAAATGACCAGAGATCCCTGGCATACCTCTTTCGGAGATCATTGGATGGTCCTGCGCTAGAGTGGTTCTATTCTTTGGAGCCCGGCGAGGCCGAGAACTTTGATACGGTGCAAAGAAGATTCTTGCAAAAGTATCGGGATAGGGTCGGTCCCTCTCTTTCCATTACCGACCTAGTGGCCGAGAAAATGAAGCCCGATGAAGATTTTATCCGCTATGCCGACATATGGAGGTCCCTGGTAGAAAGGATAAGAGATACCCTCTCAGAGCCTGAACAAGTAAAGATGATTGTGTCCAATGTAACCCCACAGTTCAGGCACGTCCTGACCATGAACAAGCTTACCATAATGGAAGAGCTCTATGAAAGGGCCCGGTATATCCAGACCCAGTTAAAAGACTCCCCCATTATGTACATGTTTGAGCCGCCGAAGCCCAAGGTGGTCAGAAAGATAGGCACTAGTGTCCCAAGTGGAGCGAGAGAAGGGGTTGTGACAAATGAGCAGGTGAGTGCAGTCAACAATGTCAACTATGCACTCAACCCAAGGCCTCCATAAATGCCCCGACTTCCCCTCCAACAAGGTCCTTTCCCCTCTCGTCCTCCACCCCAAAAGAATCTACCCCATAACAATATGCCTCAACCACTTCAACCCCAGCAACAACCCCGACCCCAGCAACAACAACCGCCACCTCAGTACCACCAAGTTCCACCCCCATGGAATTATGGCCCCCCACAGCAACAAAGGAGGCCGATTGGTCCCAAGAGAGCCTATTACCCACCATTGCCAGAAACTTTGGCAGATATTTTCAGCGCCCTCATGGCCTCAAACACACTCACCCTACCCAGGGAAAGGCTCGCATGGCCCCCGAATGTTGATACCTCCAGATACTGTGTCTACCACAGGCAGCCAGGACGCACAGTAGAGAACTGTTTCTAATTTAAAGAAAATATCTACGATATGAATGATGAAGGAGGGATTGACTGGGATGAAATGAGGCAATACATCACCACTCTCAAAGCCAGGAGACCTCCTCCTAGGCCACAGTTCCAGCAATAACAACAACTACAACAGTAGCTACAGCTACAACCACAACAACAACAACAGCCTCAGCAAGCACAACCACAACAGCCCAACATGGGTATAATCCAGAATGCATTACCGGAGCACCAACAGCCCAATCACCAGGTCAACCCCATCTCCTCCTTTTCGAAAGTTGGGAGAGAGCAAGTGTGGCACCCAGAAAGTACCTCTATTCTTGCTACCGCCAACCCTATCGTCAGGCAACCCCCTCGCCTTGCCCGGGTAGCACCCCTCTCTCATCAGCCCGCATTACAACCTATAGTACCACCTTCACCATTTCCACTACCATCACGCCCTCTCATTCGCACCCCACCCATTAACTCACCAATGACCTATCAGCCAACACCCTCCACTATGCCCTCACACCCTCTCATCTTCTCTCACTCCTCCATTTTGCCATCCACCTCTACTGCATCCACCCCTATGCCTTCCAAACCTCTTATCATCCGTCAACCGTACGTGACCCCGCTTGTCTCCACCATACCTCCACCAATGCCTTCAAAACCACTCATCACCCACCATCCACCTCAGAACTATTATCCATCTCAAGCCTCTACTTCCACTTTGCCTCCGCCTCTACCTTCCAAATCCCTTACCTTCCATAGCCCATATGATGTCCCCTCTACCTCCACCATGTCTCCACCTAACAAACCCCTCATCAGAATCCCTGCTCCCATCGTTACCCCGGTTTCATCAACCATTCCTCCACCGCTACCCCTCAAACCTCTGTTAAAACCCACAGCTACCCCCATAAAGGTACAAAAGCCGCAGGCAATGGTGCTCCGGACTGGAAGGATTTTCCACAGGGTTTTCCCCCAGAACAGTCAGAACCCCGAGCAGTCTCAGCCAGAGAAGGACAATGGAGAACAGCCAGAAAAACCCACCCCTGGAACACAGTATGATTTGTTGAAACACTTGGATAAGACACCTGCTCGGATCTCCATTCTTGAGCTGTTTCAGAGATCCACATCCCATCAGGTAGCCTTAATGGAATATCTTCAAAAGGTCATGGTGAATGAGGACCTCCCTATAGAGAAGATTTTGGCCGTTCTAATGCCAACAGACACACAACCAGTTATTATGTTCCACAACCACGAGCTCGCCCCCAAGGAAGCTCGAAAATATGCGTTGTGTGTTTCAATAAAAATCAATGGAGTGTCCATACACCCGTGTTTTGTGGACACGGGCGCATCCATAAATGTCATCTCCATGAGCACCCTTCAGTTATGTGGGGTCGGTGAGGAACAGATAAGACCGTCCTCAATCACAGTCACAGCATATGACAACAACAAAAGGCCACCACTGGGAATGATTGTCTTGAAGATAGAATTAGGCCCTGCATCAGTGTCTACAGAATTCCATGTCCTTGACGTGGATCCCACATTTAAGGCTATATTGGGTCGCCCCTATATTGAAGTCATGGATGCTATACCCTCCACCAAGCACCAATGCCTAAAGTTCCCATACAATGGGAGGATTATTAAAGTGGTCAGTACGCCTATCCTTCATACAATGGATGCTGTTAACATCTCTTTGTCATCTGTTTGGCCGTCTCATCGGCCCATATCATCACTACTGGATGTGTATGACACGTCCCGCATTGCACCAACACCAAAGAAGCCACCTTCAGTACCGATGTCACCTCTCCCTTCCCATTCTAAAGGATGGGAGGTAATGAGGAACATCGACTATCAACAAGGCAAAGACTTGGGCGCGCAATTGCAAGGAAGGCTGAAACCGCCAAAGGAAATAAGGTTGAGCCACAAGTTTGGCCTAGGCTTTAAAGGACCGCTCGAGGCAGAGTGGAAACCTCTCACGTGGACCCTATCCTCTCACTTCAAGAAGGGGCCCGTTGTTCAGGTGGGGGATTACCCGCAAGAAACACATGAGGGATCGCATGTTGTATACTTGGCTGAAAAATTGCTCAAGGGCCGCTAAGAGATGAAAGATTAAGGATCCGGAATGCGAATGGAGCAAATGGTTCGACATACAAGATATTTCCATTGCGCTAGAAAGAATGTTCTCACCCTCACAGCGGGAAGGGCCGCCATTGATCTCTGAAATGCCAGGGGATATCACTACTATTGCCAGAATTCCAAATCATCCTCGTCAAGAGGACTATGTCACCGGCGGATCCTCATCCATCATCAACATTGCCATCGACGGCTCATTAGCAGTCATCTTCTCATTTCACTCACCTCAGCCCTCGTTGTTGCTTTCTTCCTGGGCCAGACAGTTGTCTGATGACCTTCCTAGGTCCCCTTCTCTACTCACATACCTACGCGGGTTTCTTAACCCGCACCAGGTTTTTAATCATGATTTGTTCTATGAACCTCCCAACCCTTTAGCCATAATCATCTTTCCCCCGCCTCTGGTTTCTTTTCATTGCTTTGTCATAAAAAATGAAAATGAAAAAAAAACGTCAATTTTCAAACCCCTCAACAACACATCTTCGTTGAGAAAACTTCCTACCTCTCCCACGAGTGTGTCCCGACCTACGGGCCACTCGTCAGGGTCCTATAAGCGACCTTTTCTACCCCTCCTCTGAGGGGTCCTTCCCTGTACATTCTTCAGCATCCTCTTTAACTTCTTCTTCGTCCGTAGGACAGCTCAGTCAACCTAGGAATAAGGAGTCAAGGGTAGTACCCAAAAGGAAATCCAAGGGTAGGCAGATCTCCCGTCGATTCCTTCTAGATCTAGCCAGTAGGTGTCGAGCGTGCCTATCCATTCCTCAATTGCTAGAAAATCCCGTCCAATTACCAGAGATAGATTGTGAGGAGAATTGCACAATTGATGAAGGGTATGGAGTCTATGAGCTCACAGATGAAGAATTCCCCATTGACGAAGGGGATGAAGAATATGAGGACGCGGCCGGCGCATATGCTAGTGGAATGAGGAGATTCGACAAGCCGTCAGTCGCCGTAGAAGAGTCCACCAAAGAAATTAACTTGGGAACCGAGGAAGACCCTAGGATCGTCCTCATAAGTGATAATTTGCCATCCTCTGAAGAAGAGGCATTAATTAAGGTTCTCAAAGAGTATAAAGACACGTTTGCATGGAGCTATGAGGATATGCCGGGGCTGGATTCCACCTTGGTTGAACACCGCTTGACTCTAAAGCCGGGGTCCGTCTCGGTAAAACAAGGGTTAAGGCGTTTCCACCCTCAGATGACTTTGAAAATGAAAGAAGAGGTCGACAAGATCCACAAAGCCATGTTCATTAGAGTCATCCTTTATCCTCAATGGGTGGCGAACATTGTCCCGATCATGAAGAAAGATGGGAAAGTCAGAATTTGCATTGACTTCCGGGACCTTAACCGCTCGTGTCCAAAGGATGATTTTCCCTTGCCTCACATTGATGTGTTAATTGATAACACGGCAGGCTATGAGACCCTCTCATTTATGGATGGATTTTCGGGATACAATCAAATTCATTTGGCAGAAGAGGATCAGGAGAAGATGTCATTCACTACACCATGGGGCACATATTGTTACGTGGTCATACCGTTTGGGTTAAAGAATGCTGGAGCTACTTACCAAAGAGCTATGATGGCCATATTTCATGACATGATGCATATATATCTGGAGGTGTATGTGGATGATTTATTGGTGAAATCCAGAACTAGGGTGGAATATCTGAGGGTTTTGGCTAAGGTGTTGCAAAGATCAAGGGAGTTCCAATTGAAAATGAACCCGAAGAAGTGTGTGTTTGGCGTATCATCGGGCAAATTACTGGGTTTCATTGTGAGTAAAAGGGGGATTGAGATAGATACCAACAAAGCTAAGGCCATCAGGGATATGTCGCCTCCCAACAATTTGAGGGAAGTTCGAGGTTTAATTGGGAGGCTGCAATTCATCCGTCGGTTTGTGTCTCAGCACTCGCAAAGATGTAGACCTTTCTATGAGTTGACCAAGCCAGGAGTAGAATTCCATTGGGATTCTAAATGCCAAAAAGCTTTTGAAGGCTTAAAGGAATACCTGGCTAATCCACCCGTCCTCATTCCACCCAAGCCAGGAAAACCTCTGATCCTCTATATCTCAGTCTTGGATGACTCCGTAGGAGCCGTCCTTGCACAAGCCGATGAAGAAGGCAAGGAATGGGCAGCCTATTATTTGTCCAAACTCCTCAATCCCTGTGAGCAGAAGTACACAGCCATGGAGAAAACCTGTGCTGCCCTCGTTTGGGTAGTACAAAAATTGAAACACTACTTCTTGGCTCATGAGGTCCATTTGATTACCCGCATGAACCCTATCAAGTTCCTCCTGGAGAAATCTATCCTTATTGATAGGCTAGCACGCTGGCAGAGTTTCCTATCTCAGTTTGACATCACCTATATCCAGCAAAAGGCCATCAAAGGCTATGCTATAGCCGAACATCTCGCTCACCATCCTCTCCCCAAGTTCGATCCTGTCCAATCAGAGTTTCCAGATGAGGAACTAATGTCCATCACCCAATCCGACGAGCCCATATGGACATTATATTTTGATGGAGCTCTGAATTCCCAAGGGAAAGGCATTGACATTGTCATTCTGACGCCCGAAGGCTTTACCATCCCAGAGGCATTTCATCTCGCGTTCCCAGTCACCAACAACATTGCTGAATATGAGGCTCTTCTAGCTGGTCTGGAACTAGCCCATTCTTTCTATATCACCGAATTGCGAGTCGTGGGTGATAGTCAACTTGTTCTCCGCCAGGTGCTTACCAAATATCGCACCCTCGATCCCAAGCTCAACCCCTATCAAGAGCTGGTCTCCCCTTATGCCAAATTGTTCACCAAGCTGATCTTTGCCATGTTCCTCGCGAACAGAACATTTTGGCCGATGCCCTCGTCTCCTTGGCGTCATCTTTCAAATTCCCTTTAGGTGCATGGTCTAAATCCATCACCATCTACAAACGCCTCGTCCCTACTGTTCAGGACCCTTACCTCTTAAAAATCAAAGAAAGGGTCCTACGGAAGATTCAGGAAAGGGAAATTCTTGAGAAAAGGGAAGTCATGTTGGCAGAATTTGAAGAAGAACTGGCTGATGAGGATAAACCTTGGTTCTACGAAATTATCAAATATTGCAAAGATCAGCCTTACCCTGAAGGAGCCACCACAGAAGATAAGAAAGCCATAAGAAGGGTGGCCCAGAAATACACATTGGTTGGAGGTTTACTGTACATGAGAAGCCTTACTGGTGTTCTATTAAGATGTCTTGATGACGATGAGGTCTGGAAATGTGTAGAGGAAGCACACTAAGGTGTGTGCGGCGGCCACGTAAATAGCCAAATGCTCGCTAAGAAGATCATTAGGCAAGGCTTTTACTGGCCCACTATGGAAGAAGATTGTACTCTCTATGTCCGTCGGTGTGTCAAGTGTCAGCTTCACACCGACAAAATTCATTCACCATCTTCCTCACTTCATCCAGTGTCCTCCCCATGGCCTTTCTCCATGTGGGCGTTCGACATCATTGGTCCCCTAGGTGATCCCAACTCCCTCACCAAGCAGAAGTCTTTCATCCTCACTGCGACAGAGTACTTCACCAAATGGGCCGAAGCCGAAGCTTACGTGGAAATCAAGGCATCAATAGTCTACAAGTTCATCATGAAGAACATCCTCACCAGGTTCGACATCCCAAGCACAATCGTCACCGAAAATAGGCCACAGTTCATTTCTCAGGACCTTCAAGACCTCTGCAAAAGGTACGCAATTGCATTGCATCATTCATCACCTTATTATCCACAGGGTAATGGTCAGGCAGAGGCCACCAACAAAATATTGATCAAAATTATAAAGAAAACCTGCGAGTCTAGTAAATTCTCAGACTGGCCAGAGAAGCTTATCGAAGCTCTATGGGCTTATCGCACTTCAATCCGTACCCCCACCGGGCAGACTCCGTTTACCCTTACTTATGGGATGGAAGCGGTAGTCCCGTACGAGACCTTGATTCCTTCTCTTAGGGTACAATTGGATGAGGAATTTCCCCTCAATGAATGTCGTAATTCACTCCTTGCCCAGTTGGAACTCTTGGATAAGAAGCGCTGGCCGCTGTCGAGCATGAACGTGTTTATCAAAATAGACTCGCTCGTTTTTATCAAAAGAAAGTCATTGAGAGAAAATTCAAGGTCGACGAGATGGTTGTAAAAAGAATTTTTGTCAAACTTGGAGGGTCGCGTTCTAAACTTCAACCTAATTGGGAAGGACCATATGTGGTTCAAGCCGTGTACCGTGGCAACGCCTACAAGCTAGTCAATGCCGAAGGGACCGAGTTATCCCACCCTTGGAACGGGCTTTATCTTAAGAAATACTACCCTTAGATAAGTGTAACAACCGGCATGGTACGAGGGCCATCGGAGCTATAAATTCACTCTTCGGTCTTTGTAGTCTAACTCAGGGTTAACCTGCACACGCTCTCACACCCCGCTTCTGGGATCAAGCGAAGCAAAACTCGAGGGAAGTTTCCAAAAAAAAGAAAAAAAAAGAAAAAAAAGAGAGTGCCTTGTGTTCACCATGCAGTCAAATCTTTGCATCTGTCCTTCATATTAAGATGGGACCCATTAAGGTTCGGTAGGTCTCGGGTCTTGGCTCGCCAGAACCGCGGAGATTCCTGTCCGGTCATGTCGACTTACACCCACTAAAAGAAGGCACACACGCAGCTATTTTTGCCAAAGGTTGATAGTATTGCTTATTGTGGGGCTGTACTCGAAGGTCTCCAGAAAAGTCGTAATCTTTGTTCTCTTCTATCTCGACCCAATGAGACAGCCGGCGCTCTTAAAATGCTGAGCACAAGGGAACCAAAATATCATACCCTGAAGGCGAGAGTAAGATTCATCTCCTCGAACTCGAGTCAGAGCACGAGAAGAGGGCAGTGTCCCCGCAGGCATACAAGAGGGATCCCTACATATCAAATCATCATGTCTCCCTCAAAAAAAAAAATCCAAAGTCAAATGAAAGCATGGTCATGGCCGTGCCTGATTTCGACAAGCGAAAACCCCTCAAAACAAAGGCTGAATTCCACAAAGGGGCAACGTAATTCTGCTCGAGGTTTGGTCCGAAGTCGCCCAAAAGGGAGAGGTCGAGTAGGTCCCGGTTAGCTCGCCGGGTTAACGGTTTTACCGGTCCTCTCGGAAGGATTTTCCCCACCGTACTCTTCTTTCTCCCCTCAAGGATGAAAGCTCAGTGGAAATCCTAAAAGGCACGCCCCGCTAAGGCATGCAACCTCGTTTTAACAAAACACACATATAACTCTCCACTTCGAAAAGCGAAAGCCATCACCACGAAGGAGTCTCGGTGTTTCTGGCCGGTCAAGACCTCTATCTACTACCTTGGTGGTTTCTTACTTCAACCTTGGGCTTAGGTCAATGCAAGCGCGTCACCAATAGGTGCGACAACGTCTGATTCCGGGTCAGCGTCGCGCGGTTGGCCGTTAGGGTTCCAAGGTGTTCCATCATATACCATCTAGAGTTGTGAGGAAATAGACCCGGGTCGGGCAAATCTTTTACCTCGAACACTCCTTCGGTGTATCCTTGCGGTCGGAAGCAACTGGGAGCCTAAGCATGGCATGACGGTTTTGTCATCAGGTTAAGTCTTAACCGGCAGGATTATCACTTGAGGAGTCTAGGGGCCCAAATCAATCTAGATGTGCGCACAGGATACCTGGGGGGTTAGTAAGAAATCCTATCTTCATAAGAGTCAGGTGCCATAAGAATGGTCACCAGCCATTAGTTATCTCACAAAAAAAATGTAGTGGCCCTCGAAAGACGCCGTTAGGTGAGTCCCCAAGTGGGAATTCTTTTGGAGCATGTTAATCCCGCATTACGCTACTTAAGAATGATTCAAACACCCCTGATCCAAAAACCATGCCGGTTGTAATAAAAAGTGTTTTTCAAAAAAAAACAAAAAAACAAAAAAATAAATAATAAAATAAAGTAAAAAAAAATAACACAAAAAAATATAATTACAAAACAAACATAAAAATTTGCATCCGTGTGATCTCATTTGTGTGCTACATTCTGTTCCCATTTGCGTGCCCGTGTGTCGCATTCATTATCTTTACTCTTGCCTTAATTGATAAAGGCTTGGCCCCTTGACCCGTTATCAAGGACAGTCGGAACAAACATTTGCTTGTTGAGCAAGGGGCCAAGTCAGAACGGAAAAACTAACTTGTTTTTATTGAGCAATGTACACAGGATTGAAAAGAAGGAATGAGGGCAGGAGATAGGAAACTGAACATTCCTTCCTTTATTTCCTTATAGAAATTGTACATCAAGTTTCACCCTCTCTCTCAGTGTTACCCCTTTCTCCATTCCCCAGGCGAGGAACCCCGGAGGGTGTTGCTAAACCTTGCAAGACGGAGCCTCTACTGCTCTGTACCCCCTTCCCGTCTCTGCTCCCCGTCGATCGATAGGGGTGACAAAGAAGCTACTAACATGAAAGTCATGCTCTCGTGCTCTTCGGTAGCGCTCTTCGGCATCTCTTAGCCACTGTTCAGCAAGATCGAGACTGGTTCGGAGTTCAAACAGTTGGGCTTCCATGGCCCTTCGCTCCTCTTTCTCAGCCAATCTGTTGGCTCTCTCTCTTCCGGTGACTCTTTCCCTTTCCACACGCTCTCTCTCTCTGTCCTCCCTCTCCAGCTGAAGGGTGATCCTCAGCTCCATGACATCCCGAGAAGAGCCATCGTCTGGACGATGCCGTAACTCTTCCTCCAGTTCCGCTATTCTGGCTTCCCCCTGCGCGGTGCGGGCAAGTGCATCTTGCACCTCTTTCGTCTGCCATAACCATCATCTCAGATATGTGGAGGCACGAATAAGTGAAATTCAATGACCAGACTCTCACCTGTGTGGAAAGCATTCCTTCTGCCTCCGCAGCTCGCTGCGTAGTATGAGCAAGCTGCTCATGAAGCAAATCGAGTTTGAAAGTGGGGATCCATAAACTGGAAGAAACGCCATCCGCCCCCATTACTTAGGAGGCCGGATCAAGGTTGGCGCACTGCAACACACATAAGGTGACGCTGAGGACCTAGCACCATGAATCTTGGTCTATGATCGTGTGTATGTAGGCTTACCAAAGAACTCAAGGCGACGCGAGTATCATGTAACTGCCGCTCCGTGCCTATCAGGCGAGCTTGCAGGTTTGCTATCATAGTGTCGCGAACATCCTGTGTCCAGGGCATAGGTCAATATACAAAAAAAAAAGGAAAAAGAAAAAATAAAAGAAAAATGTTGTTCACCTCCATAGTTCCCTCGGGATGGAGTCGCTCTGCATACATCGCCTTATAGAGGCGCAGATAATCCTCACTATCTTGAGCATGTGACTCCACGGGAGTGCCACCCCGTTGCCAGTCCTCATATTGCTCGGGGAACCGCACTCTCCAATCAACGGAGGTCATCGGCCCACGCGTCTTCCTCCCGACACGTGGTGTGGTAGTCATGTCCACCCATTCTTGGGCAAGCCCTAAAGTCCTCATGGCCAATCGTAGCCGAAGTGGCTCAATTTTGTTCAAACAGTGCAT
The DNA here is from genome assembly GCA_022559845.1 of Amorphophallus konjac. Lineage (NCBI taxonomy): Eukaryota > Viridiplantae > Streptophyta > Magnoliopsida > Alismatales > Araceae > Amorphophallus > Amorphophallus konjac. The sequence continues at coordinate 151,241,073 of CM040118.1, forward strand.
CCAGAGGTCGAATTTGAACCGGGCACGGCTAGCTATGACCCATGACTGATCGGCATCAGTCATGCTCGCATAAGGCCTCCAGACCACCTAGGTCAGGTCACACACATCTTCTTAATATAAAAATAACAAAAAAGAGAAAAAGATGATGATGAAATAATAATCACCATTGCCAGGGGGAACTCTTGCAACTCGCGCCTTAACACCATCAGCTGGTAGGATAGAGAGGTTGGGCTCGTGATAGGTTGCCACCGCCTCGCCAGCGGCACCGCCATCAGTCGCCAATGCCGGGCTTTTCCCATTGGGAAGTAATAATAGCTCCACAACTGCACCGTCATGTGTCGTTAACGTATTGAAAAAAAAAACCAAAAAAATAAAAAAAAATAGAAGCAGGATACCTGGATGAACGGCGTAAAACCACTCACTGTTATCTCTCGATCTGCTCTTTCAGACAGACCCGCGAATAGATGCGCCAACATGGCTGCTCCCATCCACTTTCAGGCCCGTAATTCGGACCACATCTTCTAGGTTGGGCACTATGTGCCCCCAAGGCATCAAGAAAGCATGGCTCATTGGATCCCACCTTTCGTGTAATGCTTGGACGAGGGCAAGGTCGAGCTTGATTGGCTCGATACGAAGAAAGACTCCGAGCCCCATCACGTCTAGCCTGGCCTTCTGAAAATCCGGGAGACCCCGGTATGTAGCCACGACCAACTCCCATGGAATGTGTGATTTCATCACACCCTGCGCATACAGAAGGAGGGGTTTTGTTAGGAGGGAGGAAGAAAAAAATGAGAGAAGGGGTAAGGGGTAAGAAAGCTCATCTTACGAGTTGCGATTGCGTCCTTTCACTGAAGTGCCCTTTGAGGTCTGAGAGCCTCCTGGAGCTGCTACCACTGGACCTGCTTCTCTTCGAGGAATGGGAAGATTCACCCTCCATTTTGAACCTTAGAACCTTTAGTTCTTTCGTTTCCGTGGAAACTTGTACTCTTCGAGTTGGCTACCGATGCCCCTGGGAGGACGAACGAGCGAGGTATTTATAAAAATGGGAGAAGGGCGAGCCAAGACTGCCTCCATCACTGTTAATGATAAACCCTCATGACATGGCACCTTCCTTGCGGTCCCACATGTGTCACTTCACCGCTCGTGCAGCGTAATTGATTGATGGTGCGATATGATGACTCACTCCCTACGCAGTCCAAGGAGGCCCTGTCATGTTGTAGAGGTCGTCTGGGAAGAATGGAAGATTGTCCGGGATAAGGGGCTAGCACCATCATTATTGACTTCGGCGACAGATTTCAGTGCGAAAGACGGTCGGAGCAAGATATGATTCCCCATTTTCGGACGGGGTCTCGGCAAGCACGTCACATGGGAACAGTGAAGAAGCATAAGGAAGAAGGAACACGCAAGAGAACAAATAAGCGGCAGGAAATCAAATCACTCCATTCATAAGTCTACACAAACTGTCATAAACATCACAATCATAGAGAGGAGGCGGTATGCTATCTCGCCAACTCTCGCCATCATCTTCATGACCATCCCTCTAGGCGTCCCTCTCCTCTCCCCTAAGGTGAGGGTCCCTCAGGGGCCTCCTGGAGCTCCGTGAAGCAGCAGTCCCCTCACCCCGCAGAGCTTGCTCAGCAATGGTGACTCGCTACTGCTCCCCTGGCGTGGTGAAAAAGCCACCAACAGAAAGGTGGCCAGATTGGCGGAGTCGCGTCCCGAACTCTCGCGCCCTCTCGTAACGCGTCTCCATGACTTCAAGCCTCTGCCCCATAACCCGAAGGCCTAGCTGGAGCTCCCTCACCTGGGCCTCCAAGGCCCTCCTCTCATCCCGATCCTGCTGTCGCTCGACCCTTCTTTCCTCCCTCTCCTCTCTCTCCCTTTATGCCTCTCTACTCGCCACCTGGAGGAACACCCTTAACTCTAGAATGTCTGGAGGCGGCCTCTCCTCATCATGACGACGCAGCTCTGCCATGGCTGCTGCCCAGGCATCGCGCTCCTCCTCAGCCTGGATCGCGCGGGCCACCGCACTGGCAAGTTGCTCCGGAGGGAGGCGATCTCCAGAAAGGGAGCTTGAGAGCTGGAAGACGATCCACCGGCCATCCCGGCCATCGCTACCTGCTGGGCACGTTGGAACAGACAAACAACAGCCATCAATTAAGTCCCGAGATTTCAAAAAAAAAAAAATAATAATAAATAATAAATAATAAAAATAAAAATAATAAAAAAATTTTTTTTTAGGGCCCATCTTTCACCTCTGTCCGTCTCCCGAGCTGAAGGGGTCCCACATGGCTCTCCCCACACTGTCGCAAGTAGTCGGCACTCTCCTGCACAGGCACACCGCCTTGCTGCTCGTCTTGAGCAGGGAGACATATGCGCCAATCTTCAAGTTTTGCCCTGCCACGTCTCTATCCCCCGACGCGGTTCGGCTCATCCGCGCTCGCCCATTCATCGGCCAAACCCAGGATCCTTGTCATACCCTGCGCATCAAAAGGGAAGGGCCACATCATTAAAAGAAAAACGCGTCTCCTGCCAAAGACGCGTGCATCATTCAAGTGCAACGCTCACCGAACCCTCTTTTCCCTCTCTACTTGTTCGCTACGGAACTAAAAGAAAGTAAAGTGGTGGAAATCCAGGAGCTTACCGGGCCATGCTCTCCTCCCTCCACGTCTTCGGGCCCCTAAAATGCCGGAAGAGGCCCTTCCTCTTCCGTGGCCTCCTCTCCGTGCTCTTGCATGACCCCCCTCGGGCGAGGAGTTCCTCGTCCCCCTCTCCCTTCACCACGGTTTGGCCCACCGTACTCCATGGATCAAGAGTGGAAGAAGATGAAGCTAGGCAAGCAAGGCGAGAAGAAGGTTTGTTTGTGGGCGAGGTGAGGAAGAAGAAGGGCCGCTCGGTGTTTAAAATTTGAATTCGAAAGATTAGAACGCGTCTTCGCGCCTTGACGTCCCCCCAAAAAAAATAATAAAACAAAAAAAACAAAACAAAAATAGAAACAATCACAAAAACACACAAAAAAACAAAAAAACAAAAAAAAAACAAAAAAAACAAAAAAAGAAAGAAAACCTTTGCACACAATAACTTCTTATTTATTTCATTGAAGCAGAGTGAGCTACATCAGGGGTTTAGACACTTCGGGCCTTAACTTCCCAGTTCAGTTACATAAGCCCTCCACAGCTCGCGTTCTTCCTCTACATGCACTAATGCCTTTCTCGGAATGCTCATCTTCCATGACACTTTGATGGCCTTCACTCCCTTCGCATCTTCTTCTGTGCCTAATTCTCTCTTCTTCAAAGGAGCAATGCCAGGTAACGGCGGGAACAAGTGGCAGGGAAGGCCGATTTGAATGCAGCATCGATGTGCGTTGTAGAGAACAAACTTAGTCGCGCCAATGAGTTGGAGTTCAGATTCAGTGGAAGACCTCGTAAGGAGCTCGCGTGAGGGTAGACATGTCGGTGCACAAGTGAAGAAGCTCTGCGTCATAGTTCTAAAGTTGGACCTCCAGTCTCCACGTTTCCTCAGCCACGGAACGTGGTTCACTATATTACCACCAAAGCCTACCACATCAGCTATGTGGTAAAGGGGGCTTTGTTGAAAGATCTTCGAGGTAGTTGGCATCCCCCCACGGTGATCAAATTTGAAATGTAAATCAACCCATCAATTAAGAAGAAGCGCGCAACCAAAAGGAGGCTTACCCATGCTGGAAGCAGTGAGGCCACTGTAAAGGTAAGCAAGGATGGCAGGTCCCACCCTTTTGCCATTCCAAATACCGCAAATGGCACTCAGTTGACCTTCCTCCACTATGTTGTCGGTATAAGGGAATAAGAGAGCACCTGCCAAACAGATTGTGAATCCCTTCATGATTTCTTCCAAATGATCATCATCTGGCAATCCTCTCAGGGCATCCATGACCCATTCCGCGAGCTTTTGCAGGTTAATTCCCTTATGAGTCTGGACGTTTCTAACGGCACCAGACGACATGAAGCTTCCGAGGACATCCTCGGAAGTCACTTTCTCCAGCATCGGCATGATCTTTATCCTGCCATCCCTTTTGAATCTTCTCAACCCAAGCAGGAGTTCCACCTCCTCTAGAAGGATGGTCGCCTCGAAAGTGGAGAAAATGAAAGTGTGAGTCTGAGGATGCCAGATCTCCACCAGCGCACCCATAGCCGCCCAGTCCATGCGAATCTTTTCGTAATGCTTGGCGTGAACCAGGAGCCCCTGAAGATGCCACCTCGAAATTATGGCCCTCATGCCGATAGAGATGTTGGAAGTTAACTTCGAAAGCCACGGCAGTTTGGAGAATTTCCTCGGGCCTGGGAAGAGAGGGTACGGCTGGAAAAGAAGAAGAAAAATAAAGGAGGAAGGAGGTGAAAGAGAGGTCATACGGAAAATTTGAAATGAATCAACTCACCATGCGCGATTGGATCAGCCCACTCAGATGTCCTTCGAGGTCGGAGAGCCGCATGAATTTGCCGCTAGGCCTGCTCCTCTTCATTGGGCGGGAAGACTCGCCTTCCATCCTGAAAGAACCAAGATTCTTCTCCTCCTCCCCTTGAGTTTCAAGGCTCTCCTTGGTGCATTTGGTTGAACTAGGCAAGGGGGAGTACTTATAGGAAGGGAGGGGTATAAAAGCCAAAACGCGTCACATCGATGAGGAGTCATCATTATTGACTTCAGCAAAAGGTATTTTGTCTTGATCTCCCTTATACTGTGGTGCAACTCTGCTGCTTTTAATAATGTTGATTAGTGCAAGTTTCACTAATGGACGCCACCATCCCATCGTGTGCCACCATTCAGTAACTAGTCCCACCATGTCATGTCATGTATTATATGATATTTATGCTATTAGAACATGTCAAGGACCTTGCGACCTGAACGAATATGGAATTTGAGTTCCCTTTCAACAAAAATAGTGATAATTTCAGAGGAATTTGAGTTGTATGGATAGGCCGTTAAGTTGTGAAAGTAAGGGGCCGATGGTTCCATTCGATGAGTTGGTGCATGGATAAACGGGCCCCGACTCAGTATCAGCTCACCGGATCGGTATCTTGACCCATTCTTAACAACTTGACAATATTATCCTTGGCTATTGTCTATTTTAATTTGTTTAAGTTTTCCTTTAAACCCAGCATGCATTCATGTAGGACTTTGATTCCATTGCAGAGGATCATTTAAAGTAATTCGATTGTGAGGACCACTGTGCTCCAGTTCTTACAAATATGAGATATTCCACTCCGAATGAAACACTGAGCTTCCTTGAGACGGCCCTATGCTGTTCTTTCAAAAGAGACCCTTGTTTGGACTGATCCTCAAATATTCCTTTATTTTTACTCCATTTGACCCACCTTGGCCGCAACACCTCCACATTGGCTGGTAACCGCTCCCCAAAGGTGAAACCTGTAGATTTACGACCCATGTACTTCCACACAGAGAAGTTGGTCTCTTTTTCTACTTTTGCCTGAGCGCATATTTTCCCCTTCCTTGTTTGATTTCCGTCCAAGCAATTGTTGAATTCGGAAGACCTTCTTCAAGGTCGTCTCATTGAAAACTCTGAAAACATTCCAAACAATAATGTTGAAAGCGTGTCTCATCACACATTGACATCAACTTTTCAATCCATTCTCACTCCATTCCACTTCACTTCAATGCCATTCCACTACGTGTCACTCCCTTGCAAAGCAGACGCCAAGGCGGGACAGCTGTAGATACGCTATTCCTGACATCATCTTGAGTAAATCTCATATTACCATATGACGCCCCGCAGTGGCTTTCACATTTTGAATCACTTGAGTGCTCCCCTTTCTTTCCTTTCACCTTTTGAGCGGGGGAACATCACGCTTCTTTGGGATCCGAGCGGAAGCCACCTCACTAAGGAAATCGTGCAGCACGCGGACGGCGCCGCTCCCAACCGGACGCTCCGAAAGAATCCTAACACGAAGACGTCTAACGGTTAGACGCCGACGGCTTTCCGGGGCCGATCCGACAGAATTTCTTTGAGGCGTCCAGGTACCTGGACGCCTCACTGTGTCTCATTGAGGTGTCCAGGTGCCCGGACGCCTCACTTGCAGGCCTGTCCTTTGAGGCGTCCAGGTGCCTGGACGCCTCACTGCTTAGACACACAGACGGTGCCGATCCGCCGCTCGATTTGACGTTTCAAAAAATCTAAAAGATAAAAACGTCTTGTCAATTAGATGCACCCTTCGTAAGTCATAGTCACGCACCGAAACCATGCGCTTTCTCCACTATCTACGGCTTTCGGCGGCGATTCGGTGGGCGAAAATGGGCGCGTCCAGGGCCCCAGACGCCTCATCATTGAGGTGTCCAAGAGCCTGGACGCCTCAATGAATATATTAAGATAAAGATAAAAAAATATAAAAAATATTTATTGAGGCATCCAGGCTCCTAGACGCCTCAACAGTGAGGCGTCCAAGAGCCTGGATGCCCCAATCAGCTTTTCTTCTATAAATAGAGGACCCCCTCCCTCGAAGGGAAGGGGCTTCAGATCCGACAGAGGAAGGAGAGACTCTGCCGGATCCCATTTCTAACCCATGGGTTTTTGCAGGGGGAGATTCTGTCGGCTTCTCGGGTGCCCACGCTCGCGAGAGGAAGGCTAGCTCCATCCATTCTGCTTCCACGTCGTCCCTACGCTGCCGAAGCTCCGCCGAATCCCGCCATTGGCATCTTCAATAAGCCATTCTCTCCCCTTCTCTTTTATCATTTCTGTCGCATGCATTATCCTGTCATCTGTCATCTCCCTTCATAAGAGAGATCCATTTTGTATGCACGTTTGCATGATCCTCAATTCATCATAGCATTTTTCTCCTACTCGTGTCTGAGAGGGGTTTAAAAACAACACCAATCAGGTGTGTGTCTCACCACGATTTCACCATTTTTCATTACGAGGGACAAATACTACACTGCCATTTTTCTGATTCACTTGTCATTGGTCTATTTCTTCTTTTGCAAGGGTAACCAAGGAAAGCCCTCTCCATCGGTCGGCCGAAGGGAGAGGAAGAAGCAACCCGCCACTTCCTGCTTTTGAGGTAGGCACGATCACTCTTTTCATTTTGGGGTCTCCGGCCCCTAGCGATCACATCATATTCTCGAGGCCGCGGAGAGTCATTTCCCGCAATGGCCGTTTAAATTTCTGTCACTCATATTCTGCATTATTCATATATGTGTTTCTTATATCTGTTATATTCTCGAGGCCGCGGAGAGTCATTTCCCGCAATGGACGTTTAAATTTCTATCTCTTATATTCTGTTCCTTATATCTGTTATATTCTCGAGGCCGCGGCGAGTCATTTCCCGCAATGGCCATTTGAATTTCTGACATTGATATTATGTGCTATGCTTATATCTGCTCATATTCTCGAGACCGCGGCGAGTCATTTCCCGCAATGACCATTTAAATTTATGTCATTTATATTCTATGTTATTCTCATATCTTCTCATATTCTCGAGGCCGCGGCGAGTCATTTCCCGCAATGGCCGTTTAAATTACTGTCATTAAAATTCTGCACTATTATCATCCCCCGAGGTCGCGGAGAGTCATTTCCCGCCATGGCCGTTTAATCCCCATATCTTGTTACATTGTATTTGTTCTGCACACCCCGCCGGAGCAATCTCCCGTGGTGGTCCCTCCTCTTCTCTCTTTTTTTTGTGTCGTAGCAAAACGAGCCCCCCCGCGCTCCGCTTTGCCTCCTCAGGCATTCCGCGTGACGTCGCTCACACTGTCGAGTTTTCAAACGAACTGTAGCCAGGGAGAAAGGTCCTCTAGGTCCATTTGAGCCTCCGGTTCAGGGAGTAGTGTTTATTTGGTGTTTTGGTCTAGGTGTCTAAGTCATTCTTCCATCCATTGCATGCTCATTTTCCTTCCATTTTCATCCATGTTTTTCACTATCTTCTCCATTCTAATTCCCCTCCTATTGTTTTTCAAGCCCCATAGGGGTTAAAAAACCCAACCCCAGGTATTCCTCCTGATAGGTTCGGTGCGGTGGATTCAGAGGGGGGTGAATGAATCCCACCCTTAAAAAATTTGCTCAATTAAGACTTAATCAAAAACTCTTTTGAACCAAAGAGCAAACATATATAGCGCGCCTATACATTCATCTAGCGGAAGCAAAGGAAAGCAAAGACCCACTGCACAAATGATTTTTTAGGTGGTTCGGTCAACAGACCTACGTCACCCCTCACTCTAAACCGGAGTGAGGCTTCCACTAGCAAAAGCTAGAATCGCAGACTCAGTCTGCAACAGACGCTGCCTAACAGCTTGACAAACCATGGGAAACAAATCCCTCAAACCAAGCTCTATAACCCACAGAAGCTTGACACCTGGACTTGCTACCCACAAGACCAGAACCGGAGGGCGAGCCTCCCTTCCTCTAAACCAGAGGGAAAACACAAGTGACACCCAGTCACTTGCCAACAGGAGGAAAAACCTCCCTTCCTCCAAACAGGAGGGAAACTAGTGACACCCAGTCACTAGTAGCTAGAGACCAAGGTCTCTCTTCCCCTGAATCCACAGGAGGAACCCCGATCCCAACAATGGAAACGAAAAGCACTAAGGATATGAAAAAGAACAAATAAAAGGATAAAAGAAAAACTAATCAGAGTATAGCTCCGATGAGTTTGATGGCTCTGGATTTGATCCACGAGGCCAATCTTGAAACCGATCTTCAATGTGCTTCAGCTGCTTCTTCACTCTGCACTCTCTTTCTCTCACGATGTTCTCTCTTTTCTTCTTCTGCTGGATCTCTCGATCTCTCTTCTGCTCTCTCTATTCTTCTTCTGCTCAGGCTCACTCTTCTTCTTTCTTCTTCTTCTTCTGCTCTCTGCCTCTCTGCTCGATTAGTCTTCTTCTGAGGAAGAAGCTTCATATATATAGGGCAGCAGCTAGGGCGTGTGCTGGGCTTGTTCCCCCTTTGTCCAGAGAACACCTCGAATCACGTGCCAAGTGCCAACCTCAGATAACGTGCCCAAACATCTGCCAGTTTAATGACAGAGTAACTTCAGTCGATCAACAGAACATGGGCTGTACATACTTCATATCAAGCAGCAATGTTCCGACTTGCAATGTACAGACTTTGCGTGCAGACGACCAGACGATGTATAGACTTGCTGTGCCTACAACAAGATGATGTACAGATTTGTTAAAGTGATGCACGAGCATAACATCAAAGAATGCATAGACTATGAGTGCATGGTAAAGAGTGTACAGACTTGCTGTGGAGGAGTGTGTAGACTTTGTGTGCATGGTATGCAACAGAATGTATAGACTTTGTTTGTGCTGTGCAAACGATGCGCAGACTTGCTATGGGGGGATGTGTAGACTTTGTGTGCATGCTACCATACGATGTATAAACTTTGAAGATGATGCATGAACAAGCCACCAATCGATGTACAGACTTGGTGTTCAGACTTTGTGTGTGTGTGCGAGACAATGTATAGACTTTGGTTCATGCAACACACAGGCTGTACATACTTTGTGTGCATTTGACAACAATGTACAGACTTGCTGTAATGATGCACAAACATAGCCGCAGGGAATGTATAGACTTATGAGGGAACCAGAATGTACGGACTTGCGTTGAAGCAACCAGAATGTACAGACTTACGTTGAAGCAACCAGAATGTACAGACTTGAGAAACGATTCATGCACAAGGAAACGATGTACAGACTTTGCCAATGTATAGACTTGAATGCTCCATGCACAAAGACGCTAAGTGAGATGCTAGAATGTACAGATTTGCTTGTGCAGTGATATATGGACTTAGTGTGCAATATGCAAACGATGCACAGCCATAGCTCATGAATGTATAGACTTTACGAGCAAGAGACAAGGCTGACGGATGTATAGACTTGCTAAATGATGCACAGCCATAGCGGCAATGTATAGACTCAGAAGAGATGCACGAGCAGGCGACAATGTATAGATTTTAAGTAATGCATGCAAAGGACGTTGTACAGACTTGCCACCAGGAGTTGTATAGACTTGAATGCATGGTGGCGAATGTACAGACTTTGTCTTGAGATGTGTACAGATGCATATGGAAGAAGTATGAAATATGGAAGAAGTATGCAATGTACAGACGATGCTCATGTAGCCACTGAAGTGTGTACAGACTTCACCGAAGAATGTTCAGACTTTTGTGTGTGATGAAGAAACGATGTATAGGCTTGAGTGTGTGTGTGCATGCTAGAAGCAATGTATAGACTTGCTGCTTTGTAATGCAGAATGCACTAGAACAAAGTGTGCACAATGAGAATGAATTCACGAACATGCTATCAACAAGTGTGCAGACTCTGCATGCAGTGCACTGACTGTATGCTCAATGCAATTGTGCTATGGCATGCAGCTACTGTTAATGCACCGAGGACATATGACAGATGAACACTTAAAGCAAATGATACATAGACCTTAAACCATGACTCATAGTATGTCATTATCAAAACCAGGGTTCCAACATTCTCCCCCTTTTTGATTATGACAATACTATGAGTCATGTGTGCTTATTCACACAACCATTTTATTTCATCATTTCTTCAGACAAACATATCTTTGACTCATACCAATTTCTACCCCTTTGTTATTATCAAAAAGAACCATGGTGAGGTATGAATGCAGAGATGCAGATGCAACAAGAAATGCAAGAACTCCCCCTAAATATATGAATGCAAGCACACAATTCCCCCCCTTTAAGAATTTCTATACAGCATGATTCATATGACAAGGAAGCTCCCCCTGAATAAATGGAATCTTATGAGATGGATGAGAAGGAGACCACAGTGGCAATTAAGGATAAGTTCTGGTCATGAAGAATCAAGGACAGTGAGCAAAAGAGTTTCAAATAAGCTCCAAACACAAGGAATTCAACAAGATTTTCAAGGAGATACCAATCTCATAAATCCAAAACAGAATTTTTCAAAGTCTTCCATTATAAGGGCTTATGAATGAACTTTATTGATCAGCATGGTTTAAACATGATGTAAGTAAAGTTTGTCAATAAAATTCTGTATTTATATCTAAAATTAAGGTTTAATAAAAATGAACTAAGCCCTCATATTCATATCTTGATTAACCTCTCTTTCTCTTACACAATCAAATTTATTGACTTCTTTCGGAATTACATTCACTAGTATTGAGATCAAGCAATTATGAAGTTAAGTGATTTTGTCCAAGGTTATAGCAATTTGATTTTTGCATCAATATTTAAATATTACAATTTGTTCAACAAATTTTCATGCTACAAATTTTACGAGCACTCTAGTTCAGTGCACACCTTCTAACTAGAGGATATACATTGATCAGACGCTAATATCCCTAAGCACTTAGTGTAACTAACAGTCATGCTATATATTAACATAGTTAACATTTACACCTCATGACATACCTCAACTCATTTCTTTGATGAGTGAGATGTATTTCTGAGTGTGCATGTCATTGCTCTGCCAGATTATCAATCATTCTTAAGCAGAGTTAACTATGGCACCTCATGACACAGTCCTTTGGACATGGTTTCTCAATGACCAAAGTCATTGCTCTGACAAATATTTACCCTTTAGACATTTCTAAAAACTCATTTGCTTCAAATCAATACTAATTTCATGTACTTAACCAAATAAAGCCATGTATTCAATAGTGCAGATTTCAGAAGTTTTTTCAAGACACAGCATGAAACAGTTGGTTAAAGTTTATTAAACATGATTCAGATATTTTTAAGAGATTTAAAGACAAACTCAATGGATACATTAAACTTAAACCAGCTGAGTTATTTCAGACATTCATAAAATCGTATAATAGAAGATTCCTAGTTCAAGTATTTTCAGATTTATGATCTAGACATGCCCCATTGAAATCTTCATGAATGACTGATAGAAGAGATTCAACAAGAATAAGTAATTTTGAAGCCCAATATTTTCTGATATGATCAAGGTTTATCAATAGAATCAATAAAAAGGATATGCACACCAAGCAAGATAATAGGAGGTCAGGCATGTTTCAGGATCTTCAAGGTTAATATGCAATGAATTCTGACATAAGTGTATGCATTTGACAACCTGCATGCAATGCATTGACTCCCCCTGACTAAATGCATTGATGTCCAGACACGACAATCTGAATTAGAGAGCTTCGGTTGACTAGACAAAGGCATTTTGCTCCCCTTGTCTATATGCACAGAAAATCACTTGTTTTTGAATTTTCCAAAATAAATCCAGTGCAGTTAACTATATGCATGCATATGCAGTGACCACTTATAAAGCACAATGCATGGACACAATTATGGTGCAGAGGCAACACACTCCCCCTGCCTAAATCTACTGAATCATCCTTTTGGAGTTTTCAAAATGGTTCAAATGTGATCAACACAAGTATGCAAAAGCTCTGACTCCTTTTAGCAGATGCAATGATTTATCCCTTTTTGGAATTTTCAATTTAGATGATATGCAATGCAATTAACTATATGTATGCAAAAACATGCAATGTTTGCCATGAAGACTGAACATATGATTTTGTGACTCATGCTCATTCAGACTGCCCTACTAAGCAATATGACCCATGGTACTAGGCGGAGAACTTTGTCTAAAAGACCACCTCACACATAGTAAGAACCTCCAGACAGACTTCACCTACCTTTTGGTAGCTTACCATTTGATATACCATAGTGGTCATGCATGATATCACATACATGCTTCAAATTCAGTCTATTCAGATTTTCAGAAATGCAAGTTCATTCTCATTCTAATATCTAAACAGACAATTCAGTATGAGCATTGAGAGACATGAATACTCATAGTGTGCAAAGGATGACAAATATGCATGAACACATCAAACAAGATATGCAATGAATTTTAGAACAGGAAATGTAGAGAATTTACCTGAAAAGTTCAGAAAGGGGTTTACTTTTGAGTGCCTTGGCTTATTTACCCCTCTTATTTTCTCAATCCCAAGGCACACCTGTAAAATAATGTTCACTTTGCACAAACAGGTACCCAAGAGGTCTTGGGTCCTGAATTAACAGTGACACCTTTGGCAGGTGTTCTAAACAATTTTTTAGCATGAAGGTCATCAGATCTCATCAAGTAGCAATTATTCATTGAATGACCTATTTGACCACAGTAATGACATGATGCAGCAGATTTCAAATTCTTTTTATGCAAATTATTGTTAGCATGGAATCTGTGTGTATTATCATGAAAATTTCTGTTATTTGCATGAACATAATGTTTTCCATATCGTGCCATCCGACAGTCAGAAGCTCGGTGGCCAATTTTCCCACATTCAAAACATGTAGAAATCTTTCTTTTAAATGAAAATTTATTCCTACCAAAATCATTTCTATTTGCAGGGAATTTAGCATGTTTGGAATTTACATTCCTACCGTGGATATGCCAACAGTCCTTGACTGTATGGCCATGCTTTCTACAGTGAGAGCATTTGAGAGAATTTCTTCTGAACGAGCCTGACCAGCATTCAGTGGCCTTGTGACCAGTCTTGTTACAGTTAAAACAAGTGATGTGCTGGTTCATTGAAACAAATTTATTCTTATTAAAACCATGTTGGCTTGCAGGGAATTTAGCATGATATGAATGAGATGTTTTCTTACCACTTGCAAACCAGCATTGTATAATCGTGTGTCCTAATTTGCCACAGTGAAAACATTCAATTTTCTTTTTCTGAGATGAAGAATTTTTATCATGAAATTTCCTAGCATTCATTATGCTGGCGCTTATATCATCTTTCTCCATCAACCTGCACTCATGCATCAGATGACCAGGTTTATGACAATAGTGGCATGACATTTTCCTTTTGTAAGCATGTGTGTGTGTGCTTAGGTTGTGTCACATGCACAGCATCAACATGATTGTTTCTTTGTTTATTCTTCACATGAACATATTTTTTCACTTTTTCATTTCGTTTCTGAATGTCAGTTTGTTTCTGCATTTTCTGAACAATGGGCTGTTTATCTTTTGAGGTGGTGGCTACATTTGATGAAGTGACAAACGATGTCATTAGCTTGTTTTTGAGAACCTTTTTATTGACATTGTTGTAGCCTAACCCTTCCTTTTGAGTATTCACCTTAACTCCTAGCAACCTGTCCAGATTTTCTTGTCCATCAACAAATTTAGACAAAACTCTGTTCAAATCCTGAATTTTGTTTTCAAGAGATGCAATGTGTATTTCATAACTTACAGTCTCTTGTTCGCTGCAATTGACAGCTTCATTCAAAACTTTGTTAGTAATTTTGTATTCTTCGATCTCCTTTCTCAGATCATCTACTTTTTTAGTTTCATTTGTACAGATCATTTTCCCTTTCTCCAATGTAAGAAGTCTTTCAGATATCGAAGAGTTCATCTGTTTTAACTTCTCATTTTCTTCCTTAAGCTTATTATTTTGAATTAACTCATTTATTAGAGTCTGATCTTTTGAGTTAACCTTGCTTTCTCTCCCAGCTTCAAACTCTTTCAATTCTTTTTGCTGTTTTTCAAGATCTTTCTGCAATTCCATATTTACAGATTTTATGGCATTAAATTTTTCAGCAAACAAATTCTTCTCTTGCTCAAGTTTCCCAAATTTTTCTTCATTTTCTTTAACAAATTTTATAAGAGAGTCATTTTCAGATTTTAGCCTACTTAGTTCAGAGCAACCACATTCAAGTTCCTTCATCAATTTTTCATTCTGATTTTTATACATATGGATATCAGACAAACAAGCATCATGAGATTGCTTCATATTTGAATAATTTTCACATGGAGAACTTGAACTACTCTGATCACTTTTCTTTTTCAAGTTCTTGTATTGTTTTCTTAAATGTTCATGAGATTCAAACAACTCAGCATATGCATTCTCCCAATCATCTAAAGAAAAATTCTCGAAGGGATTTACCTCTTCATCATTATCATGTTCATTCTGATTGCTGCTTTGATTACTGCCACTTTGATTACTTCCGTTAGCCATCATGCAGTTGTCCTCATTTATCCTGTGAGCTAGCTTCAGCACATCCAGAATGTCCTTAGCAGACCTGCAATCATGAAGGCAAGAATGTAAGGCTTTGTCAGTAGCTGCTTTCATCAGATTCATAGCTTTCTGATTTTCTCCATCCTTTGATCTGTGACTGTCGGTCCATTTGGACACTTTCTTTGGTAATCTTTGAGGACCTTGTGAAATTAACTTCCACAGATCAAGATTAACTGATATAACATATTTGCGTAGACTGACAAACCACACATTAAAATTAGAGCCGTTGAAAACCGGTGGATCACCCATGGAAACAGATTAGATTAATGCAACAGGAATAATGATGCACCAAAAGCGAGATAGCACCGAAGACTGCAGGATCAGATCTGCAGGTTGCTGGACCTTCTATGCAGACACCTGCTCTGATACCAATTGATAGGTTCGGTGCGGTGGATTCAGAGGGGGGTGAATGAATCCCACCCTTAAAAAATTCACTCAATTAAGACTTAATCAAAAAATCTTTTGAATCAAAGAGCAAACATGTATAGCGCGCCTATACATTCATCTAGCGGAAACAAAGGAAAGCAAACAACCACTACACAGATGATTTTTTAGGTGGTTCGGTCAACAGACCTACGTCCACCCCTCACTCCAAACCGGAGTGAGGCTTCCACTAGCAAAAGCTAGAACCGCAGACTCAGTCTGCAACTGACGCTGCCTAACAGCTTGACAAACCAAGGGAAACAAATCCCTCAAACCAAGCTCTGCAACCCACAGAAGCTTGACACCTGGACTTGCTAGCTACAAGACCAGAACCGGAGGGCGAGCCTCCCTTCCTCTAAACCAGAGGCAAAACACAAGTGACACCCAGTCACTTGCCAACCGGAGGAAAACCTCCCTTCCTCCAAACGGAGGGAAAACACAAGTGACACCCAGTCACTTGCCAACCGGAGGAAAAACCTCCCTTCCTCCAAACAGGAGGGAAACTAGTGACACCCAGTCACTAGCAGCTAGAGACCAAGGTCTCTCTTCCCCTGAATCCATAGGAGGAACCCCGATCCCAACAATGGAAATGGAAAGCACTAAGGATATGAAAAAGAACAAATAAAAGGACAAAAGAAAAACTAATCAGAGTATAGCTCCGATGAGTTTGATGGCTCTGGATTTGATCCACGAGGCCAATCTTGAAACCGATCTTCAATGTGCTTCAGCTGCTTCTTCACTCTGCACTCTCTTTCTCTCACGCTGTTCTCTCTTTTCTTCTTCTGCTGGATCTCTCGATCTCTCTTCTGCTCTCTCTATTCTTCTTCTGCTCAGGCTCACTCTTCTTCTTCTACTCTTTGCCTCTCTGCTCGATTAGTCTTCTTCTGAGGAAGAAGCTTCATATATATAGGGCAGTAGGTAGGGCGTGTGCAGGGCTTGTGCCCCCTTTATCCAGAGAACACCTCGGATCATGTGCCAGGTGCCAACCTCGGATCACGTGCCCAAACATCTGCCAGTTTAATGACAGAGTAACTTCAGTCGATCAACAGAACACGGGCTGTACATACTTCATATCAAGCAGCAATGTTCCGACTTGCAATGTACAGACTTTGCGTGCAGACGACCAGACGATATATAGACTTGCTGTGCCTACAACAAGACGATGTACAGATTTGTTAAAGTGATGCATGAGCATAACATCAAAGAATGCATAGACTATGAGTGCATGGTAAAGAGTGTACAGACTTGCTGTGGAGGAGTGTGTAGACTTTGTGTGCATGGTATGCAACAGAATGTATAGACTTTGTTTGTGCTGTGCAAACGATGTGCAGACTTGCTATGGGGGGATGTGTAGACTTTGTGTGCATGCTACCAAATGATGTATAAACTTTGAAGATGATGCATGAACAAGCCACCAATCGATGTATAGACTTGGTGTTCAGAGTTTGTGTGTGTGTGCGAGACAATGTATAGACTTTGGTTCGTGCAACACACAGGCTGTACATACTTTGTGTGCATTTGACAACAATGTACAGACTTGCTGTAATGATGCACAAACATAGCCATAGGGAATGTATAGACTTATGAGGGAACCAGAATGTACGGACTTGCATTGAAGCAACCAGAATGTACAGACTTACGTTGAAGCAACCAGAATGTACAGACTTGCGTTGAAGCAACCAGAATGTACAGACTTACGTTGAAGCAACCAGAATGTACAGACTTACGTTGAAGCAACCAGAATGTAAAGACTTGCGTTGAAGCAACCAGAATGTACAGACTTGAGAAACGATGCATGCACAAGGAAACGATGTACAGACTTTGCCAATGTACAGACTTGAATGCTCCATGCACAAAGACGCTAAGTGAGACGCTAGAATGTACAGACTTGCTTGTGCAGTGATGTATGGACTTAGTGTGCAATATGCAAACGATGCACAGCCATAGCTCATGAATGTATAGACTTTACGAGCAAGAGACAAGGCTGACGGATGTATAGACTTGCTAAATGATGCACAACCATAGCAGCAATGTATAGACTCAGAAGAGATGCACGAGCAGGCGACAATGTATAGACTTTAAGTAATGCATGCAAAGGACGTTGTACAGACTTGCCACCAGGAGTTGTATAGACTTGAATGCATGGTGGCGAATGTACAGACTTTGTTTTGAGATGTGTACAGATGCATATGGAAGAAGTATGAAATATGGAAGAAGTATGCAATGTACAGACGATGCTCATGTAGCCACTGAAGTGTGTACAGACTTCACCGAAGAATGTTCAGACTTTTGTGTGTGATGAAGAAATGATGTATAGGCTTGGGTGTGTGTGTGCATGCTAGAAGCAATGTATAGACTTGCTGGGTTGTAATGCAGAATGCACTAGAACAAAGTGTGCACAATGAGAATGAATTCACGAACATGCTATCAACAAGTGTGCAGACTCTGCATGCAGTGCACTGACTGTATGCTCAATGCAATTGTGCTATGGCATGCAGCTACTGTTAATGCACCGAGGACATATGACAGATGAACACTTAAAGCAAATGATGCATATACCTTAAACCATGACTCATAGTATGTCATTATCAAAACCAGGGTTCCAACACCCCCTTCCATTTGTGATGTTAATCCTTCATCTCTTTCTATAGTTATTGCACGTTCCAGGGCTAATTTGGGTTGCATTGTCTTGTTATTTGCTTTGTTTTGCAGGTCAATAGAAGCTAAGCACGAGGCCCATCCCCTCTGGCCGGCCGGAAGGGGTGGAGGAAGATGTTCCACATCTTGGGGTCTGGACGGTGTACGCGGCCTGCATCCGCCCGCTTGAAGACGTGAGCGGTCTCCAAAGGACCGTTCATCTCTATTCGGAGGCCTATCACAGACCGTGTAAGTACCAGCCCGTTCTTCATCCCGCATTCCTCTACAGCACTGTAAGCGGCCTATCGATCGGCCGTGTACCTTCTCGGGCGGTCCTCTGTAGGCCGTGTTCGTCCTGATAGCGATGTGCATTAGCGAGTGCCTCATCCTCTCCCTTTTCAAGGTACGTAGTGCTATTACTTTGCATTTCGTGTCTTGATGGTGATCACATTCCTTTTTTGTGCTAATCTCTCATACACACACCCTCTTTGTTTTCTTAATTCCCTTTAGCATTTGTTTCACACATTTGTCCAAGGGAAAGAAAGAAAAAACTTGTATACGGTTACCGGCTGACTCCTCCTCCGGCCACCTAGTTCAGTCCTCCCTCAGTAAATCGGGCGTGGCCTTTGCCTCGAGGAGAGCCTCTGTAACACATGCGGACACCCGCCTTATCATGCATTGACCCGGGGACTGGCTCACTTGTCCGAATTGTCCTGTGGCTTGCACCAGTTGTACTTTGGCCGCTACGGCCTACCTGTAAAGCCCATGCAGCTCTCATAAAACATATCGTCACCTGAATGTATGTCTCTGCATCCATATTCGGGTCCTAGCCTTTCCCGTACCATTTGGCGTGCGTGCGTCCAGTATCCCAGACCCCCGGTAAATACCTCCCAGACAGACGCGAGCCCATAGCTACGGAATGCTCCCGGCCCTCCACCCATGGCTTCAGATACATATAGGCTCCTCTTCAGCATAGAACGAAGGTGTTTGAATTCAATTCGATGTAAATAAATATCGACTACTTGCGATCGGTGGGGAAAGACGTCCAGTACACGACTCCCCACAATCGTCTGTGCACTCGCACCTGTGGAACCTCCCCTCTCTCCATGTGTCGCTCGTTTCCCAAACCCACGTGCCACGTCCTGGTGACGCTCCCCAGTCAAAACTTGGTTCCATAGGTGATTGTTGAGAAATCGACTGGCACTCCTGCATCCCAGCTTCATTTCCCTAAAGCCCGGAAACTTCCCGTGTCATCCGACCCCTCTCAACTTTTCGTGAAAGGAGAGTGCCCGGTACTGCTCAAAGAGGCCTACGGTCACAAAAGAGGATACCCAAGATACATCAAACTCCCGTATTTCCATTTCCCGTCATGTTCCTTCCCTCAGTTCGGTCACCGATTCCCCGATGCACGCAACAAAAGGATGGCATGCCCGGTGGGACGTCTCCCGCCTTTCTTCTTTTTGCTGAAGAGAAGCCTGTGCCAGCCCTGAAGCCCTGGTGCCCTTTTCTTGTCCTTGCAGGAGAGGCAGAGGAGGGTACTCGCGCGCATTTCCCAACAGCTCCTAGCCCGCGTTCTGACCGCCGGACCGCGCTTGATGACCGTCGCCTCCGCAGCATTCAGCACTCCAGCAACTATGTCGGTCGTTACCTACGGTCCCATCATCATCGCCACCCACGCGCGGGTGGGATACTTGGTGACGCCGATTGTCTTCGGCAGCTTCGCCCCAGTCGTCGGATCACCCTACTTCTTGGGTGTGGTCCCCGTGGCTGTTCCATAGCTACTCTCAGCTTCCGCTCCTGTCGGTGTGGCGGACATGCCGCGCCAGTCTCCAACGGTAGTGGCCTGCTCGAGCATTAGACTCGGGCCGTCCATCACCGGCCCCCATGGGGGTCCCAGATCATTCCCTGCCTAGGTGAGCCTTGCCCACCGGGCCCAATCTCGACCGACTTCCATCACGGGCCCCGCGCCCCAAGTCTCGGCTACTACTACAACATCCTGCTCAGGCCTCCAGCCCTGAGCCCTAGTCAAGCCAGCACCTGACACGGGTTTCCACCCACGGGTGCCCGGCTTCCCAGCACCCCGGTCGGGCCTTCAGGTCCGAGCCCCAGTCGAGCCAGCTCGCCACACGGGTTCCCTAACCCGGGGCAAGGCTCCCCAGTTGTAACACCCTCAAATATAGCTAAATTGTATTCTATATCACCGAGGCACCTTTTGAAGTATTGACTCAGTTCTTGAAAAGAACTCCAAAGTTAAGCGTACTTAATGGGGAGTAGTACTGGGATGGGTGACCTACCCGAGAAGTTCCCCATTCTGGACCCGATCACTGATAGAAAGGGACAAAACCGTGATGTCGGTAGGCCAAAGCGGACAATACCTCGACGGTATAGAGTACGGGACGTGACAGAATGGTATCAGAACTATACCCCAGCAGAAAGTGTGGGAACTAAGTGCCATGTAGGGCAAAGTGCTATACTATAGGAGCCACCTCTTGAACCTGCAATGGGACAAAGTGCTACATAGTGGGAGCCACCTCTTGAGCCTGTAGGGGCCACCTCTAGAGTCCTACCTGCCTAGGGGTTTGATTGCATGCTATATGTGCCCAACGACGAGGATGTCACCTATATAAGACGTCGCCTATATAAGAGGGGTAGATTGTAACACCCTCAAATATAGCTAAATTGTACTCTATATCACCGAGGCACCTTTTGAAGTATCGGCTCAGTTCTTGAACAGAACTCCGAAGTTAATCGTACTTAATGGGGAGTAGTATTGGGATGGGTGACCTCCCGGGAAGTCCCCAATTCTAGAGCCGATCACTATCAGAAAGGGACAAAACTGTGAGGCCGGTAGGCCAAAGCGGACAATACCTCGACGGTATAGAGTACGGGGCGTGACAGAATGGTATCAGAGAAGGCAAAGAGATCTTCCCCAAGCGGATGAGAGGGGATCGGGGGTAGATGACCCAAATGGGGCGAATGATGGGGTTGTCCATGCCCCTGCAGTTGGCGATGGGTAGGTGCCCAATGCGGGAGTCAACCTAGAAGGGTTCACGCAGAGCTTCCAAGGGTTGATGTAGGCCATGCAGGAACAAATGCTGCAGCAACCCGCGGCCGCACCACGTCACGACCTACCGGCACTTGATCGGTTCCCAAGGTTGGCGCCTCCTATCTTTGAGGGGGAGAGCCGTCCAGAGGTGACTGAGTCGTGGCTCAGCGAAATGGAAAAAAAGTTCCGTGCAATGCGGTGTCCCGAAGAGGGGAAGGTGAACCTGGCGGCCTATGTTCTGCAAGACCAGGCTGACTTGTGGTGGAAGGCCAAGATGTGGACCACCTTCGCGGACTACCATGATGGCGACATACTATGGGAGGAATTCTTGGCTGTCTTCCGAGAGAAGTATTTTCCTGAGCATGTGCGAGATGCGAAGAAGCAAGAATTTCTAAGCCTCGAGCAAGGGAGCATGTCGGTGGCCGACTATGAGGCCAAGATTTTAGCTCTGGGCCAATATGCTCCACACATATTCGATGATGTGCGTGGGAAGGTGAAGAAATTTGTCAATGGACTACGTAGCAATGTCCGATGCTATGTCACAACCCAAGACCCAGGATCCTACCCAACGGCGTTGAGGCTTTCTCATCTAGCCGAGCAAAAAAATACAAGGTAATGGCCGAAGCCATGAAAATCTAGGAGACATATAAGGTTAAATTCTAACAAATGTTCACTATAGGTTCACCGAGGAGCAGAAGTCATAGGGCAAAAGGCCTATGCAGGCCGGAGGGAGGCGAGACAAGGAAAAGGTGGCGCGTCAAGAACCGGTTCCGAGGGGTGGACCGGGTATTCCATTTTGCATCCAGTGCGGATGCAACCATCGGGGACAAGAATGCTGGAGGGTAAAAGGAAAATGTTATGAATGCGGTGAGGTCGGACACTTCACGAAGAACTGCCCCAAGAAGGCCCAACAAAATCCATTTTCTCCACAAGAGAAGATCCAGTAGAAAGGGCGAGTCTATGCACTAATGCAAGAAGAGGCAGACAACACCCCTACCATGGATGAAGGTACGCTACTTGTGGATAATGTCTATGTAAAGGTCTTGTTTGACCTAGGAGCTACACACACATTCATATCCACCAACTTTGCTAATCAACTGAAGAACCGACCCCAAGCCACATTCTTCGGGGAAATGGTAGTTAGTACACCGACCGGGAAACAAGTCCACACCAAGCTTGTGATCCCTACTATTGAGGTAAAGATATGTGGGAGAAGATTTTTGGGGGAAGCCTACATCCTAGACATGGCCGATTTTGACCTCATCATGGGGATGGACTGGTTAGACAAACATTTCAC
Organism: Amorphophallus konjac; assembly: GCA_022559845.1. Taxonomy (NCBI): domain Eukaryota; kingdom Viridiplantae; phylum Streptophyta; class Magnoliopsida; order Alismatales; family Araceae; genus Amorphophallus; species Amorphophallus konjac. Next base: position 151,263,498 of record CM040118.1, read on the forward strand.
CCTCTTGTGTTGTGCCCCTTAGGCACAAGCATTTGCTATGTTGATTTGATAATAGCAATGCTATTTTGTTTTGATGATAGTAACAAAGTGAGTGCATTTCTGTGCATCCTTTATCCTTGAGATCCCTGAGCATTCTGCATATGATAGCAACATGAATGATGATGAAATGATGTTCTGAGTTCTGCATTGCATTGCATGCATCATGGTGGTAGTCTATACACTGTCCATCTGAGTGTCTCATGCAGAGTCAATTCATATAGTCTACACACTCTGGTGCATGTTGTTCGTATACAGTGGTTCAGGCTAAGTCTGTACATCATCAGTCTCACTTAGCGTCTTAAGCATTTCGGGCTAAGTCTATACATTGCTGTATTGCTTGCATGTGTAGAATCTATACACTGGTCGGTGGAAGCAAGTCTGCACATTCGTCTGTTCAGTTTGTGACCAAGTCTGTACAGTCAGAGCTACTGTGCAGAGTCTATACATTGGTTGGCAGCAAGTCTGTACAATGAGTGTTTCATTGGTGAAGTCTGTACACTCACCAGTTGAACTTCAAAGTCCATACATTGGACTGTTGCACACATCATTGAAGTCTATACATTCGTTACAGTGCACACACCGTCTCAACTTGCGTCTCATGCATATAATAAGTCTATACTTTGCTACAGTAACGCAAGTATATACATTATCTGTCTCATGCATTGTCTCAGGCGAAGTCTGTACATTCGAGCGTCTCATATTGCATCTCACTTAGCATATGCATCGCTCATGTCTATACAGCCTGCATCGTCTCATGTAGCGTCTCAGGCATCGAGTCTATACATTGCACTGTTCATGCCTCAACACTCAAAGTCCACACACTGGACTGTAGCATGCATTTCGTAAAGTCTATACACTGCATGCCTCACTCTAAGTCTATACACTAGTGAGTGTCTCATCAAGTCCATACATTGGCTGCTATTCGTCAGAGTCTGCACATTGCATTCTCTTCAGCAAGTATGTACAGCGAGTGACTTCTTATATGAAGTCTGTACATTGCATTCGAGTCCACAAGTCCATACAGTCTGAAGTCTATACAATGCACTGCCTTCGTAAGTCTGTACAGAGTTTACACTTGAACTAATGATCATAATCTGATACTCTGTCTGACAGGTGCTCTGCTCGTGAAGCTTAAGGAGAGCACGTGATCCGAGGCTGGAAGGCCTGATCAGATGATGACACGTGTGCTGAAGCAAGTCTGGATGCTGCCACGTTGTCCAAAAGTTCTGGGCGGGAAATGTGGAAGCCACACGCGCCCAGTGCTACTCCTGCTGTGACTGCTTATAAAAGGAAGCCTTCATCCAACAGATGAAGATTGATTGAGTTGGCAAGAGGTGAAGTCCATACAGAGAGCCACGATCCAGACAGAGAGGAGAAAAGAAGAGAAGAGCATAGAGTGAAAGAAGAGCAGAAGAAGAAGAGAAAGAAGAGAAAGAAGTGAAAGAGAGAAATAGAGAGCTCTAGCTGAGAGAGAGAGAGAGAGATTGGGTTCTCTGGCATTGGATCAAATCCAAGCCAGATCTACTCCATTCGAGAGCTATATTTGTGCTTCATTGTTTCAACTTTCCGGTGTTGTCTTGTTCTATCTTTTGTTTTCCTTTATACATTTCTTCAAGCTGTTTGTCAGCAGAGCAAGCTGTGTTGCTCAGCATTTGCAGTGGAGGATTCCACTGGACGTCCAAGCTGTATTGCCCAGCGGTTTGCATAGGTGCTGCCTCTGGATGGGTAAGCTGTAATCCCCAGCGGTTTGCAGTGGTGGATTCCACTGGAAAGCAAGCTGTGTTGCTCAGCGGGCGAGGAGGATTCCTCGGATGGCAAGCTGTGTTGCCAGCGGATTGTAGGCAAGCTGTGAGGCCCAGCGGTTCAAGCTGTGAGTCAGCAGTAAGCCACACTCGGGTTGAGTGTGGGGTGGATGTAGGTCTGGAGGACCGAACCACCTAAAAACCTTTGTCTACTGTGTGATTGTTTGGTGGTTTGACTTGCTTCTATATTCCTATCTTCACGCAGTAGATGTATGCTTAGGACGGTTCTTCATCTGTTCTGGATGGTTTTCACTTTGTGCACACTATCTGTTCTGTAGAAGTTTTCATTCCGCATTTGATTCTGCTGCAGTAATTTTTTATAAGGTGTTTGATCTATTCACCCCCCTCTAGATCACCCTTTAGCGTCCCAACAATTGGTATCAGAGCGGGTTGCTGTGCATAGGATCTAACAATCCGCAGCAGATCCTGCTAGCTGTTGGTGCATTTCAGAGTGGGTCTTTTGAGATCGTGTTTTGTTTCACTAACTTGTGCTTTGCTTTGCTCATTTGGATTTGGTGCGATCTGAGTTGATTCATTTGCTTGCATTGTGTTTGATTAGTGTTCTATTTAGAACTCTTATTCTGTCTAAGCATGGAACTCACTGCTGATCCTCCGAAGTTTGAAGGTCTAGGTTTTTACAAGTGGTTTAATGAATTAAGAGAATATGTGATGCAGACTAGTCCAGATCTGTGGATAGTCATTGCTCACAGTCCTTATGAAGTTCCAAAGGATGAATCCCTATGGAAAACTTCAGATAGATGAAAATTCTCTGCAAATCAAAGTGCCCTGAATCTAATCAAAAGGGCGATAAACACTGATAAGTTTCCTTGTGTAGTTGATTGCTGTAGTGCCTCCGAAGTGATCGAGATAATAGCAAGCAGCAGAAGCCAGGGTAAAGCGAAATGTCTCATGGCAACTCATGGCAACAAAAGAAGACGAAAACTATGTGGAGGATACTTCGTCACAGGTAAATTCTGACACTGACAATTTTTCTCTGGAAAGCATGATTGCGTTGAATGAGCATTTATTGAATAAATATGATAGACTAAAATCTGAAAAGAGAAAAATAAGTAAAGAAATGTTGCATGAGGTCAGAAGTCTGAAAGCTGAAAATGAAAACTTGAAATCTGACATGATTAAAGAAAAAGATGAGTTGAACATGTTGAAATCTGAAAATGAGAATATTAGAAACGAACTCATAGGTGAAAATAATTCTTGCAAAGCTTGTGCCATTCTCAAAGACATGATTAATGATTTTGATTCTGATGACAGTTTTCAAAAAGAACAAATCAAATCTCTAAAAGAGGAAAATGTCTACTTGAAAGATGAAAATAAAAAGCTAATGGTTCTTAATATTGTCTTCTCTGAGAGATGGTTGTCAATTGAAAAAGGAAAATCAGTTGTGAAGGAAAATGAGAACAACATTGAAATAATGGTTCAACAAGAAAATGAAACTCTGAAGAACCTGAATGATGCTTTGCAACAACAGCTGATAGTTTGTGAATATGAGCTATCCAAGTATGAAGTGAGTATTGCTTCATTGAATTCTGAGATTGAAGATCTGAAAAATTCTTTGTTAAAATTCGTTAAAGGAAAAGATAATTTGAATAAGCTGCTTGGTTCTAAAGTGAATTTCCAGAAACAAGGGATTAGATTTGTGTCTGTGAATGAAAATGACAATGATAAGAGAAAATCAACTGTTTTCGTGAAAAGCTCTGAACAGGCTAACTCATCCAGCTCCTCAATTTTTTAATTCACTGCTAAGAAGGCTGAAAATTCAGAGAGGAAACAGAAAAAGATTCAAAAACAAAAGAAAAATGCTGATTTGAATAACTCCAAATTTATCCCTGATTTACATGTGCATGCTGCTCACTGCTCACACACACATTCACACTCTCATGAGAATGTCAATTTTGTCAAACAAGTGAATGTGAATAAAAAGGGTATAGCATGTCACTATTGTGGGAAGGTTGGACATATTATGCATAACTGTGTAGCATTGATAAATGATGAAAGAAATACTGTTAGAAAGTATCCTAGAAATCATCTTAGGAAACATTCTACTGATCAGGAAAAGAAAATTCAATGCTATTGTTGTGGGAAGTTTGGTCACATTGCTGCCTTCTGCTGGCATGCTCAGGGAAAGAAAACTAACTCTGGATTTGTTAATTTCCCTGTTAATAAAAACATTGTTGATAGAAAGAAGTTTGGTTCTAAAAGCAAGCACAATGTATGTTTTGAATGTGGAAAGCCAGGCCACAGAGCTGTTAACTGTTGGCTGGCTGGTTATGAAAAGAAAAATTTCCATGTCAATAACAGAATTAATCATGTTCACTCACACCATGTTCACACCAATGCTAATGTATACAAGGAGAACATGAAATCTGTTATCTCCTGTTATTATTGTGGGCAGGTAGGGCATTCCTTGTATAATTGTTATATCATGTGTTGTGATGATAAACATGCAAAAAATATGTTGAGAGAACCTGCTAGGAGTGTCAGTGTTAATTCAGGACCCAAGACTTCTTGGGTTCCTGCAGGATCAAGATGATTGTCTTGCTGCAGGTGTGCCTTGGAAATGAATAAAAGGGGTTGAATTTAGCCAAGGCACTCAAAAAGGGAAAACCCCAAGATTCAATTCTTCAGGTCAGTTCTGAACTTTGTTTTAAATTCATTATCTGAAAATGTTGTTTTGCTTGATTGATATTTGATGATCTCTTCATGTCTAGCTGATCAGTCTGCATTCCAGACTCAGCTACTGAGTTTTATTCTGCTCAAATTTGATGCTTTTCTCTATTGCCATATTTTGCACTGAGGCTGAATGGGTTTTTACAGTCGATGCATTATATACACTTTGTGTCAATGCACTGCATGCTTGTTGATTAAATGCATAACTTGCACTGATTTTAAATGGGTCATTTAGTACACACAGTCAATGCATGTGTCTAATGTCTGCATACATCATTTGCATGACTGTCAATGAAATTGTTCAATGCACATAGGACAGCTTTGCACTGCATATTCATTTGCATAACCCTGGTATATAAAATGGTAAGTTACTAAAAGGCAGGGAAATCTGCCTGGAGGTTCTTACTATGTGTGAGATGGTCCTTGAAGACCAGGTTCTCTGCCAAGTACCAAGGGTCAAGTCCTCACGAAGAATAGTGTACTGCATCATATTTTTTTGAAAAATCTGAAAAAGGATAAAAATGCTCATGACTTGGATGCATAAACCTGAATTGATTGCATACTTGTCTCATGTATCCTTGGTGCATAGTATGCATGTAGAACAGTGTGTTGCATAGCATATCTCTTGCATCATGATGTCAGGGGGAGCTGAGATTTCTGTTCATTACATTGATTCCTTTTCACTTCTCATTGTTCCCATTCAAATGATTCATATTCTTTGACATCAGTTGCTCTTGAACCTTAATGCCAACTGCTATCATTTCCCCATCATTCTCACTGAACAACAGCAATTGTTTCTGGTTTAGTATATTGAGTTGTGATTATTGCAAGTGTTCACTTATAAGAATCACTCTTGCAAATTGAAAGGAATTAAAGGTTTAACTTTTATAAATTGAAGAGTTAAGTGCCTGAACTTCAGAATTTGAGATAAAAGAAAACTTTTATAGCTCTTAATCTTTGTCTCATGACTAAAATAGAAATTTTTTTTTGTAATGCCTAAATGTGTTGAACTAGAAATGTCTAGAACAGGTGAATAAGAGTATGTAATGATTTTTTAAACAATCACTCTAAAAGAATTAAGGGCAGCAGTAAATAAGATCATAAATGAAAAAGAGCTGAACATAGTGACAGCGCAATGACTGATTGCACTGAGAAACTGTGAACTCCTCCAAAGAAGCAGGAGAATTCACATGTCGTGAGGTGCTTTAGACTATCTCTGTTCATAGGGTCAAATCTATAGGGGGAGTCCTCACCAAGTAACTGGGGGTACTGGCCTCTGATCAAGGTGTACTCTTAATGTCAAAAGTGAAGACTATTCCTTGTAGGTCTTGATCTGAAATAGGTCTAGTAGTTTATGCCTAGTAACTGGGGGTACCTGCCTCTGATCAAGGTGTACACCTAATGTCAACAGCATAAATGCCACTGGTCTATTCACTTAGTTCAGGTTCAGAAATTGAAAAATGAAAAATAAACTGCTGTAACCCTTTGAAATCAAAAGTCAATGAGTGAAAATTATTTTTCTCAATACATATTCAAGTTGCCTTTCTTGAACTTCCATGTTTAATCACAAAGGGTATTATTTCTGACTTATCTATTAATACCATGTGCCTTAGATTCATTGCTATAAATGGAATCTATAACTCTTTTTCAATGGTCAGCTGCTTTACTCTATTTTTATCACTGTTAAACCTGAATTCTTTCAAGATTGTATATTGCTGAATCTTATGCCCTAACTGTTGTTTATAATCAGTCTTATCTTCTGAACCAATGATTCAGCTGTTGTCTAGTGACCCTCCTACCTTCTCTACCTTTACTTATCTGTTCATATTTCTTCTCAAAGGGGGAGCAATTATTAAGGGGGAGAACCAGTTCAGGGGGAGTCATATCTTTAGGGGGAGTTTACTGCTCTAGAGGAATTTGCATGCATAATGCACTTTGCACTTATGTTTTTACTATTTTTCTCTTTTTTGATTATGTCAAAGGGGGAGAAAATTCTGTGTGACTCAACTGTCACTTTGTGTTGCCATCATCAAAAAGGGGGAGAATGTTGTGCCCCTTAGGCACAAGCATTTGCTATGTTGATTTGATGATAGCAATGCTATTTTATTTTGATGATAGCAACAAAGTGAGTGCATTTCTGTGCATCCTTTATCCTTGAGATCCCTGAGCATTCTGCATATGATAGCAATATGAATGATGATGAAATGATGTTCTGAGTTCTACATTGCATTGCATGCATCATGGTGGTAGTCTATACACTGTCCATCTGAGTGTCTCATGCAGAGTCAATTCATATAGTCTACACACTCTGGTGCATGTTGTTCGTAAAGTCTATACAGTGGTTCAGGCTAAGTCTGTACATCATCAGTCTCACTTAGCATCTTAAGCATTTCAGGCTAAGTCTATACATTGCTGCATTGCTTGCATGTGTAGAATCTATACATTGGTCGGTGGAAGCAAGTCTGCACATTCGTCTGTTCAGTTTGTGACCAAGTCTGTACAGTCAGAGCTATTGTGCAGGGTCTATACATTGGTTGGCAGTCTGTACAGTGAGTGTTTCATTGGTGAAGTCTGTACACTCACCAGTTGAACTTCAAAGTCCATACATTGGACTGTTGCACGCATCATTGAAGTCTATACATTCGTTACAGTGCACACACCGTCTCAACTTGCGTCTCATGCATATAGTAAGTCTATACTTTGCTACAGTAACGCAAGTATATATATCGTCTGTCTCATGCATTGTCTCAGGCGAAGTCTGTACATTCGAGCGTCTCATATTGCGTCTCACTTAGTATATGCATCGCTCATGGCTATACAGCCTGCATCGTCTCATGTAGCGTCTTAGGCATCGAGTCTATACATTGCACTGTTCATGCCTCAACACTCAAAGTCCACACACTGGACTGTAGCATGCATTTCGTAAAGTCTATACACTGCATGCCTCACTCTAAGTCTATACACTAGTGAGTGTCTCATCAAGTCCATACATTGGCTGCTATTCGTCAGAGTCTGCACATTGCATTCTCTTCAGCAAGTATGTACAACGAGTGACTTCTTATATGAAGTCTGTACATTGCATTCGAGTCCACAAGTCCATACAGTCTGAAGTCTATACAATGCACTGCCTTCGTAAGTCTGTACAGAGTTTACACTTGAACTAATGATCATAATCCGATACTCTATCTGATAGGTGCTCTGCTCGTGAAGCTTAAGGAGAGCACGTGATCCGAGGCTGGAAGGCCTGATCAGATGATGACACGTGTGCTGAAGCAAGTCTGGATGCTGCCACGTGGTCCAAAAGTTCTGGGCGGGAAATGTGGAAGCCACACGCGCCCAGTGCTGCTCCTGCTGTGACTACTTATAAAAGGAAGCCTTCGTCCAACAGATGAAGATTGATCGAGTTGGCAAGAGGTGAAGTCCATACAGAGAGCCACGATCCAGACAGAGAGGAGAAAAGAAGAGAAGAGCATAGAGTGAAAGAAGAGCAGAAGAAGAAGAGAAAGAAGAGAAAGAGAGAAATAGAGAGCTCTAGCTGAGAGAGAGAGAGAGATTGGGTTCTCTGGCATTGGATCAAATCCAAGCCAGATCTGCTCCATTCGAGAGCTATATTTGTGCTTCATTGTTTCAGCTTTCTGTTGCTGTGTTGTTCTATCTTTTGTTTTCCTTTATACATTTCTTCAAGCTGTTTGTCAGCGGAGCAAGCTGTGTTGCTCAGCATTTGCAGTGGAGGATTCCACTGGACGGCCAAGCTGTATTGCCCAGCGGTTTGCAGAGGTGCTTCCTCTGGACGGGTAAGCTGTAATCCCCAGCGGTTTGCAGTGGTGGATTCCACTGGACAGCAAGCTGTGTTACTCAGCGGGCGAGGAGGATTCCTCGGACGGTAAGCTGTGTTGCCCAGCGGATTGTAGGCAAGCTGTGAGGCCCAGCGGTTCAAGCTGTGAGTCAGCAGTAAGCCACACTCGGGTTGAGTGTGGGGTGGATGTAGGTCTGGAGGACCGAACCACCTAAAAATCTTTGTCTACTGTGTGATTGTTTGGTGGTTTGACTTGCTTCTATATTCCTATCTTCACGCAGTAGATGTATGCTTAGGACGGTTCTTCATCTGTTCTGGGTGGTTTTCGCTTTGTACACACTATCTGTTCTGTAGAAGTTTTCATTCCGCATTTGATTCTGTTGTAGTAATTTTTTATAGGGTGTTTGATCTATTCACCCCCCTCTAGATCACCCTTTAGCGTCCCAACATCTTGGACTGCCGTCGGAAGAGAGTGATTTTTCAGGAATCGGGGAGGGAGACATTCTTCTTTCAATGCCCTAAGGACAAGTCCGGGAGAATGATGGTATCAGCCATCCGGGCCTCCAAGCTGATCACCAGAGGGTGCGATAATTTCTTAGCTAGTGTGGTGCTTGAAGAAGGCTCTATCAAGATTCTAGAAGACTTGGACACAGTTCGAGAATTTTCTAATGTATTTCTAGAGGATCTGCCGGGACTACCACCAGCTCGTGAGACAGAGTTCTCCATTGAGCTAGCATCGGGCACCGCACCCATCTCTATTCCCCCATACCGAATGGCTCTGACAGAACTTGCTGAACTCAAGAAGTAATTGCAAGAGTTGCTAGACAAGGGCTTGATCCGGCCCAGCGTGTCCCCGTGGGGAGCACCAGTCTTGTTCGTGTGGAAGAAGGATGGGACCATGCGGCTATGCATTGATTACCGCAAGCTCAACCAGGTCACCATAAAGAACAAGTACCCTCTACCGAGGATTGCAGAGTTGTTTGACCAGCTATCATCTGCCAAGGTCTTCTCCAAGATTGATCTGAGGATAGGTTATCACCAGATCAGAATCAAGCCCGAGGATGTATCGAAGACGGTCTTTAGAATTCGGTATGCTCACTACAAGTTCCTAGTGGTACCATTCGGGTTAACCAATGCTCCGACTGTGTTCATGGAGTTGATGAACCATATCTTCCACCCCTATCTAGATCAGTTTGTCATGGTCTTTATTAACGACATCCTAATATATTCTACCAGTCAGGAAGAACATTGACAGCACTTGAGAGTGATTCTTTAGACCCTCAGGGAGAACAAGTTCTTTGACAAATTTAGCAAGTGTGAATTTTGGCTTGATCAGGTTATGTTCCTCGGACATGTTATCTCCAGGGATGGTATAGCAGTGGACCTAAACAAGGTGGAAGCAGTGTCAAAGTGAGAAGCACCAAAGACAGTCTTGGATATTAGAAGCTTCCTTGGCCTGGCTGGATACTACCGCCGGTTCATCAAAGGCTTCTCCACCATTGCAACCCCAATGACCAAGCTGACCAAGAAAGGAGCAAAATTTATCTGGTCAAAGGAATGCGAAGATGACTTTTAGATGCTCAAGGAAAAATTGACTTTAGCCTCGGTACTGGCACTCCCTCAGGGGGTCGATGGCTTCACTGTCTACACGGATGCCTCTAGAATCAGCCTCGGTTGCGTACTAATGTAAAATGGCCGGGTGATCGCCTATGCCTCAAGACAGTTGAAGGACCATGAAAGGAACTACTCCACTCATGACCTAGAAATGGCAGCAGTGGTCCACGCTTTGAGTATCTAGAGACACTACTTATATGGGGTTCGGTTTGAGGTCTTCACCGACCATCAGAGCCTCAAATACATATTCACCTAGAAGGAACTCAATTTAAGGTAAAGAAGATGGGTCGAACTATTGAAGGACTATGACTTCACCTTACAGTACCATCCGGGCAAGGTGAATGTAGTGGCGGACGCTCTTAGCTGAAAGTTGATGGCGCTGAGTTTGCATCGAGAGTGGGATCTGATGGAGGGAGTGATCGAATCACGACCCGAGAAAAGGAAGCAGTTCGATCTCCTAGCCAGGTTGTCAGCAAAACCTGCCTACTTAGATAGAATTGCATAGGCGCAAAGGCGGGACGTGGCATTGCAGAGACAACTGAACAATGAGGACTTCCAAATGGGGATTGATGGATTGATCACATTCCAAGGAAGAATTTGTGTACCATATGATGTGGAGATGAAGAAGGACTTGATGCGGGAGGCTCATGGGTCAAAGTTCTCCATCCATCTCGGAAGCACCAAGATGTTCTAGGATATGAAGAGGACGTACTGGTGGCAAGGAATGAAGCGAGACATTGTGGAGTTCGTGTCCAAATGTCTCACATGTCAGCAGGTAAAAATTGAGCATCAAAGACCTAGCGGTCCTCTCCAGACCATTGAGATGGCACAATGGAAATGGGAACAAATCACCATGGACTTTGTGTCGGGTCTACTCATGACTAGGAGAAGGCATGACACAATATGGGTAATTGTGGACAGGTTCACAAAGACTGCACACTTCCTGCCCGTCAACAAGCAAACTCCAATCGAATCCTTAGCGAAATTATTCATCGCTGAGATTATTCGGTTGCATGGTGCACCCTTGTCCATCATTTCTAATCGGGACCCTCGATTCACCGTGAGGTTCTGGAAGAGTTTGCAGTAGGCTATGGGGACAGAGTTGCAGCTCAACTCGGCCTTTCATCCTCAGACTGATGGGCAATCCGAGCGTACCATACAAACCCTAGAAGATATGTTAAGGGCATGCAGTATTGAATGGAGAGGCAACTAGGATGATCACTTACCCCTAATAGAGTTTGCATACAACAATAGCTACTACTCCGCCATCGGAATGGCACCTTATGAGGCACTTTATGGGCGGCCATGTAGGTCACCGGTATGTTGGTATGAAGCTGGCGAGAAGCAGCTATTCGGGCCATAATTGGTGCAAGACTGCTCAGAGAAGATATCCATGATCCGACAGCGACTCCTCACAGCCCAGAGCCGTCAGAAAAGTTATGCAGACCAGCAGTGGAGAGAGTTGACATTTGCGGAAGGAGACCATGTATTCCTAAAGGTGTCTCCTACTAAGGGAGTCATGCGATTTGGGAAGAAGGGAAAGCTCAGTCTCAGGTATATCGGGCCTTTTGAGATTCTACAAAGGGTCGGCGAGGTGGCTTACCGACTTGCACTCCCGCCCGCTCTGGCACATGTGCATCTGGTTTTCCACGTCTCCATGCTCAGGAAATATGTCCGAGATGCCTCACATGTGATAGAATACGAGCCCCTGGAAGTTTGAGTAGATTTGTCTTATGCGGAGCAGCCCATCGAGATCATAGACCGGAAGGAACAGGTATTGAGGAATAAGACCATCCGGTTGGTGAAAGTCTTATGGAGGAATTCTCATTCCGAGGAAGCAACTTGGGAGCCAGAGGACAAGATGCGTCAGGAATACCCCCAACTATTCGGTAAGTAACTTTCCTTGAAGGGAAATTTTTTCAATTCAATTTTGAGGATGAAATTATTTTAAGGGGGAGAGAATGTTATGACCGCCAATTGGGCACTAGCCCAATCGGGTATGATTCGGACCCATGAACTCAACGGGCCAAAAATCTGGACAGATTAATTAAGAATCCTTAGAAAATTCGTAACTTAACATAGGAAGATCAGGAAAGGATGAAACTAGGCTCGTTAGAAAGCTTGGGACCTTAGCCCAAACTCCTCTATTGGGGAGGAAGCCCAATTCGCACCAGAACTTGGGCCAAGAACCCTTTGGCTGATAGCTGTCATGAAGGGGTGTGACTGTTGGGGAAATTCAAACGTAATTAATGGAAAGTTCATAACTTCGCTTGTGGTTAATAAAATGACCTGAAACTAAGGCCAAAATTTCGAGTAGGATGCTAGCCACAACTTCTATGATGGGGTCGAGGCCCAATGCAGATTGGATAATAGAGTTGTGCCCAGATTACCTCGGGCTACCGAAAGGTCGCAATTTGAATAAGGGAGAATAAACGATAAACTTGCAAAAATCATAACTCAGGCTAGGGATACTGAAATTTGATGAAACTATGACCCAAAGTTAGATATGGAAGCCCTCTTATTTTCATCTGAAGACATCTGAGTCTAAATCCCAACAGCAGATCACACCCACTCGCATTTATGACCAGGTAGATGAAGGGTCGCGACTGAAACAGAGGAGGAATAACGTTAATATTGAGAAAATCATAACTCATGCTAGAATTGATGGAATTCGATGGAACTATGAGTGAAAGTTATATCTAAAAGTCCTCTTCGTTTTATATGAAGATATCCCAACCTAAATCCTAACAGAAAAATGCCCCCATTTGCATATATGACCGGGTAGACGAAGGGTCACCTCGGTTCAAACCGAAGGGGTGCTTAACATTTAACCCCTCCTTAAAACTAATGACCTTGGGACTGAGCTGAACCTTGCTAGATGTGGGAAAGGCCTTGGGAGGCTTGAAACCTATATAAAGAAGTGGGTTCCAAGGGTGGTCAGCCTTTAGCAACACCTATCCTCAACATCCACCATCTACGGTTTCACTTGAAAGAGAGGAGAGGTGAGGGACCTTGGCCCTGTGAAGGGGGGGCAAACCTGCAAGTTCCTAGGATAGCGGGCAAGAGTCTCGGGTGGGTCTAGGGTGTGGATATTATCCCTGGATCATCGGTTAACATCTCAAAGGTAGGCACCTATCCTCAAATCTTAGGGGTCAATGGTGCATTAAAATGATTTCAAAGTAGTTTCTATATACTAAAGAGTGATTAAGGGTATGTGGGATTGACTACCATGTTTATACTCCGATTTTTCCATCAAGATATGTGTTTTTGTGAGGTTTCTCGACATTTTTAACTAAAAATATTGGGTGGTGTCGACACTGCCAATGGATGTGTCAACACTTCCCTTGTGAAGCTGCTGGATGTGTTGACACTGCCCATGGATGTGCTGACACTTCCTATGGATGTGTCAACACATCCCATGGATGTGCTGACAGTTCCCATGAATGTGTCGACACTTCCCCTTTAGAAACTGCTGGATGTGCTGACACATCCCATGGACGTGTCGACACTTCCCATGGATGTGTCGGCACTTCTCCTTTAGACACTGCCCATGGATGTGCTGACACTGTCCAATGGATGTGTCGGCACTTCCCATGGATGTGTTGACACTTCTCCTTTAGAAATTGCTGGATGTGCTGACACTACCCATAGATGTGTCGACACCCTGAGAACCCTGGACCAACTTCCAGAAACTTAGAAAAAAGGAGTTTTGAGAGGTCATTTTAATTCAAAAAATCTGAAAAATTAGAAAAAGATGGAAGACTAAGTTAGTAACTCACTTTAAAAATTTCATGCTCACAAAAATTCTGCACTAGTGGTTATGATTTATTTTCTACGCATGTGTAACCTAGAAATAAATCTGTTCTCTTCAGAAAGTAACCTGAACATGACTATGAAGTTTATTTAGCCCCTTAAACCCATGGAAATCATGTTTGTTATGATAAGTATCATGCTAGTAAAGATAAGTAAGAATGTGTATGTCATGAGGGGAAAATAACAGCATTCCGTGAGGTAGGACTTCGGTCCCTTCTGCGAGATGGCGATACGTAACGCCACGGAAGTAAAAGATCCTAGGGGACGGCGGCGCGTAACGCCCTAGTTTAAAATCCTATTGATTCAGTCTTCGATCCCATTGTGGGGCGACCTTTGTGGGACGGCGATACGTAACGCCACTGGGCCACAAGAATCTAGGTGGGAGTTCGCTCTCGGGTCTGCGCAGTACTCTTTCGTTCGTTTATGTGTGTGTGGGCCTCTTGTGTTTGCGACAGCTGTTCGGTTCCCTGCATGGCAAAAATATGAACACTCATGGAAATGTGATAATGTTTAATTGCTTAATTACTAGGTTCTTGCTGCATGCTTGGTTGCCTTATACATTAGTCAAAGAATCTATGTTGTTCCTTACATGAGTTATCTTAAGAGCTGATGATGAAATGGACTATGCTAGTGTTAACATCTGAACTCTACATATAATGGATTATATAGATGCAAAGTTAACCCCAGTTTGACTAGGTTGCCTACTGAGCGTCACACTCACCCCTTGTGACACACGTTTCAGGGGACATAGAGAAAGAGGTTGAGGAGGAGGCAGCAGCTGAAGAGTAGAGTTAGCCACCGTTCGTCTGGGTATGCTATGGTCGAATGTTTCTATTTTGTGTAGGGTTGTGGAGTGGTAAGCCCATGCAGGCTCATGTGTAATCTGGAACTATGAACCTGTACTCTTTTGGAGATTATGAATGGTTGAGATGTTTACCTACATTTTTGTAACCTATGGTTTCTCTCTCTCTCATGTTAATGCTTGCACGTTTATTTACATTGGTGCTTTCGCGATACGTACGAAGTAATTGTTTTGGGGTCCGACCGAAAAAAAAACCCAAAATTTGGGATTCGGACCTCGGGGCGTTACAACGTGGTATCACCCTCAAATATAGCTACTGAGGACCTCGGGGCGTTACAACGTGCTATATGTGCCTAGCGACGAGGACGTCACCTATATAAGAGGGGTAGATTGTAACACCCTCAAATGTAATTAAATTGTACTCTATATCACCGAGACACCTTTTGAAGTATCGGCTCAGTTCTTGAAAAGAACTCCGAAGTTAAGCGTGCTTAATGGGGAGTAGTACTTGGATGAGTGACCTACCCAGGAAGTCCCCCATTCTGGAGCCGATCACTGATAGAAAGGGACAAAATCGTGAGGCCGGTAGGCCAAAGCGGACAATACCTCGACAGTATAGAGTACGGGGCGTGACACCAGTACCCTGCTCGGGTCTTTCGACCCGAACCCCAAAAGAGCTATCGTCCGGCATGGGTTCTCAACCCCGCATTCGAGGTCCTCAGCGTCCAGACCGGGGACATAACCCTGGGATTTCTCAAGGTCGGTCCCCGATGTAGGCTCTCCGTGTCGGGCCCCAGGCCTCTCAGTTCCACTACGGGGTCTTACCCCTTACCATTCAGTAACGCCGACTCCCAATATAGGATTGCCTATATGGGATGCGGCGATTCCCATGTCGACCGTGGGTCCTTCGTCCCACACCCCAGCTTTGACAGCACTCACTACCGGTTCACAACCTCGGGTCGCCGGCACCTCAACATCTTCTACAATGTTGCCTCTCGATGCAAGAGCGTCAGCTCGAGCATCGATAACGCTTCTATCCGCTCGGGCAAGAGCTTACACCCGAGTCGCCCAGCCACCGGCCCTCGAGCAGGAGATCATGGTTCGCCCGGAGTTGCCTTGGTGCACCACCTTCTCGGTGGACCCATACTCGATGGGGTTGAGTTTTCCCCACCCCTGGGGTATGATGGGGGCATCCCTTGCCCCTCCACATTTTTCGAGGCTCGGATTATTCGTCGGCATGCGCCATTGTGTTTGTCATGTGTTTCTGAGTCTAGTCATGTAATTTTTATGTTTTATTTGAGTCATAAACTGTGTAATTTTCCCTTTATTTGAGTCTGGTACCTAGGTTAGTGAGTCATTTACCTAAGTTAGTTGTCATATGGTTGGTTTGATAGGTTATTGGGCCCAACTCAATGGGCTAGGCCCAGAGGCGCCCCTCCTTGGACTGTGTGGTCAATCTGTCAATTATCTAGGGGCAATTTGGTCCTAGGAAAAGTATGGAGTCTATAAATAGCCCCCTCCCCTCTCTCATTTGTAACCTTTGATGATCAATATAATAGATAATTCTTTTGTGGAGTTTTCTTCTCTCTCTCTGGATATTTCTCTCTTTCTCTCTCTTATCTCTCTCTCTCAAAGGGGGGCACCCCCATTCTCTCTCCTCCCCTCCCAAAATTCAAATTTCTCCCTCCTCCCTCCTCTCTCCTCCATTCACTCTTCATTAATATCCCCCCTTCCCCATACACCCATTTAATTCCCCCCAACCCCCAAGGTGGAATCCACCAATCTCCAAGCCACCCTCCAACCACCAACAACACACTCCCCATCCCCAAGCACCCCTCCATCTCCCAAAGGCTGAAGGGGCTCAAACCCTAGGCCAAATTTGAATCTCCCTCCCTTGATGGCTGCCCCTCACCCCTCCCCAACACCCCCTTCCTCCCCTGGTCACACTCCCCATTTCCCCTTGCTTCCCTTGGCCATCCCACCCTCATACACACAACCCTACACCACCAGCCTATTCCCAGCTCGCAGGTAGCAACGGAGGTACCAGTTGAAGGCTCGGCCATGAAACCATCTCCAGAAGCTTGCTGACAAGCCCTATATTTCTGGAAAGGCCGTCCAGAGAGCTTCCCAAGCGAGGTGGTCTTGCGTCCATCCGAGCTCCGAGCTGCCCGGGAGAGCCATTCTCCCCAAGCTACGCAGGACTACTCCGGCAGAGAACTAGAGCTCAAGTTCCAACGTGACCACGGCTGTTCCTGAGCATATATGGGCTTGAAACTTGGCTTAGGTGTTCTTCTCCAAGTCCCCTACCATCTCCAAAAGGTAGAGCAATTTTTGGACCCCGGAGTCAAGAGTTCCAGATTTTCTCTCCAAGGTGCGTAAGGTCAGTTCCTCTAGAGCCTGGTCCGACACCTTTCCACTGTTCCTATCTTCGCGGTCAGCTCCGACCTCCGACGATGACCTCGTTAGTGTTTGTTCGAAGAAGACTGGACCACGATCGTAGAAGTTCTGGTCCTGCATCATTCGGACCTCGGGAGTGCTCATGGCGTTCTCGTCTTCCTGCAGCGATAGTCTGGGAACAGTCAGAGCCAGAATCGTTTGGTCCTGTTCCAGCCCCTGCGCCAGCCACCGTCGACGCCAGGAAATTCCCCAAAAATTCAGACATCCTCCTGGGCCAACCCAGAAAGTTTCGGCACCAGTTTCATCCTCACCTGAGCTCGGCAGAGCTTGTGGCAGCACCGTCACCGACTGTCTATCGTGCTATTCTAGAAGCAGGCAGATTTAGCATCGTTCACCATTTCGACTTTTGCCTAGTTTTCCCCACCTCCGCTTGGCCGGCTTAGCGCCCCTCCCTGTGCGTAGGTAGTGTTTGTGTGTAACTCTAAATTCCCCACCCTTAGTCCACCCCTCCTGCGTGAGGAGTAGTGGTTGTTAATTAGTTTCTTTTAGGTTGAAGCTTCATCGGCGCGACGTGCGGGTGCATATACACGCCTCCCTGCTCGCCATCGTCTCCGGCCGGGATTGGCATCTTCACGCTGATCCGGTGAGCTTCTGGCCCCCTCCCTTTGCTGGCTTATCTTGCTTAATTAGTATTGCTTCTTAGCTCCGTCGGATGGTGAGAGAGTGCCCGATCCGTAAGTCATCTAATTGAGTGCCACCGCGGAGCGAGTTGTGAGAGAGACCCTACAACCCACGCCCTCGGCGTGCCGGCCGCCCGTTGGTTTGGGCATTCCAGACCCTTAGGGGTTTCGTCTCAAGGTAGCCAAACCTCGGAACATCGAGGTCCCACTTTGGACCCTCTCCACTATCGCCAGTTGGCCTACGAGTAATTGTGTGCGCTACGCGAGTGAGCTCGCCCGAGTGAATCCACCGTCAAAGTTGCTTGCTTGCGAGTCTAGGTCCTAGGCTCATCGAGTCACTCCCCGTGGCATCCCTAGGTCGTGTCACATCAGGTCTTCAGATATTCTTTCAACTTCTCGAAAGCTGCTTGGCATTCTTCATCCCAAAAGAACGGCATATCTTTCGTCATGAGCTTGTGGAAAGGGTGGCATCGACCCGAAAAATTTGAAATAAATCGACGAATATATACCAGTCAGCCTTGCAAGGACCGAAGCTCTGATAGACACTTCGGAGGAGGGAGTTCTTGAATATCTTTGATCTTGGATGGATCAATTTCAATGCCTCTATGCCAGACAATGAATCCAAGGAATTTCCCGCTGGACACGCCGAAGGCGCATTTCATGGGGTTCATTTTTAGCTCATATTGGCGTAGTCTTTGAAACACTACCCTCAAATCTTGCAGATGATCTTCCTTCCTCTTGGTCTTCACCACCAGATCATCAATGTAGCACTCTACCTTCTTGTCTAGCAAGTCATCAAATATCTTCGTCATGGCTCTTTGATATGTAGCATCGGCATTCTTGAGGCCGAACAACATCCTTTTGTAATGGAATATCCCCTTTGGGGTGCGGAATGCCGTATGGACCCTATCTTGCTTGGCGATCCAAATCTGGTTATATTCAGATAAACCGTCCATAAATGAGAGGGCTTGATGGCCTGTGGTGGCGTCTATCATCATCTCGGTGGTTGGCACAAGAAAGTCATCATTCAGGCATGCTTTGTTGAGGTCTCGAAAGTCAACACATATTCTTATTTGCCCATTTTTCTTCTTCCAGGCACTATATTTGCTAACCATGTTGGGTATTGATTTTCATCGATGAACCCCACATCAATGAGCTTGTCGACTTCTCCATTAATTTGATTAATCAGCTCGGGCCGCATCTACCTGGGAGGCTACTTTATAGGCTCTGCTCTTGGATCAATTGACAACAGATGCTGCGCTACATCGGGGTTCAACCCTGGCATCTCATTGTAGGTCCAGGCAAAACAGTCCCGAAACTCTTTCAGAAATTATATATACTGCTCCTGTTCTTCTGCTGGCAACAACACACTGAGAAAGGTGGGTCTTGGATCCCCCTCACTTCCCAGGTTCACTTCTATTAGCTCATCGACGGTAGACTGACCGCCGTCCTTGACTTCTGGTGGAGCTTCTTCGAGGTTTATAAAGCCTCCATTGATATAATCTTCTTCAGCCTCGAGGACTTCCATCTCCTCGAGTGATGTATAAGTCGACCTCGGGTCTTTGAAGTCGGCTAGTGATTGTTGGTTTTCTTCGGATTGGCTCTCCAGGGTTAAAGGAACTTGTTCCTCAATTTCTTCGTTCCAGTGTTGAATTATCGGATCCTCCACTGGGTTTCGATCAACTTTGCTTTGTTGCCCTGATGTCTCTTCTTGTGGTTCTGACATATGACCTTCTGCCCCCTAAGGGTCTACAGGTAAAAGCTCTTCTGTCGAGTTTGCCAGGTCTTGTATGGCCCGGACCTCCTCTAGTATGTGCTCAAATTCCAGGCGCTTCTTTTCTTCCTCAGAAGCTTGATCTTCATCAGGTGTCCCCCTATCAAATCTGGCTTCATTTTGGAATAGATCCTCCCTGGGAAGGAGCTCCTTCCAACATCGGCATAAAGCGACTTAATCTTGTCCCCCTGAGCTTTCATAACTATCGCAGGTTTCAGCACCACCTTCGGGGCGGTGTATTGCTCCATCGCCATACGATGGGTAATCATCATAATCTGCCTCGAAAGGGTCTTCATGGAGGAAGTAGGTGGAGATAACATCTACCTCTGTCTCATAATACTCCTGCAGGGTGTAGCCCAGCCCCGGGTGCCGAGTGATCTTAAGCAATTCTTTGTTGTTGTTGGGCGGATCCCAGAGTTTCTGGAATGCGTTCTTCTAGCCGACAGGCTGCAGCAAGGGCATTTGCATTTTGGTAAACATCCGGGAGATCTGCTAGGCAGTGTAGTTCAGACCCGATATCGGTACCATCCTGCTGGTTGCATCCTCCGGGATTACACAGTCTTCATCATCCTCCTTGACAGGTTCTCCGGGGTAGAATATCATAGGGGGTTCGCCGAAATGGGGAACCTCCATAGTCTTCAGTGGTTGCACTGTTTGGCATCCCAAGCTTGGAATGGGTTTGAACAATCCAGGCGGGATCTCAACGAGCTTGAGCTTTTCCTTCACATCGTCTTCAGCTTTGACAGGGTAAGCAGCTGGTGGTGCAATTCTAGCAAAGTCCCCAATCTGAGAGACGTGGGCGACCTCCTGTTGTTCCACGTAACCCGAGGGTGGCGAGGGGACCATTCGTCTACTTTTGACATTTCTTTCTTCTGACTTGCAGGGAGTTCTTTCTTCTTCACCCCTTGGGAGGATTCCGTATAGAACGGTGCATCGAGCATGTGACACTCGTATACTTCAAAGGGATGCAAATCTACAAACACCCTCTCTTCTTTGCCATTATGGCAGTATTTGATACACTGGTGCAAGGTAGAGGGCACTATCTGGTATCTATGTAGCCAGGGCCGTCCCGGTAAGGCTTTGTATGTAGTATTAGAATTTATGACATAGAACTGCATAGTGGTGGTGAAGTCACCCAATGTAAGGTTGAATTCTGCCACTCCGAGCGGAGTTTCACATTTCTGATTGAAGCCAGCAATCCTCATATCTTTCACTTTGGTGAGGTGCAGATCAAAATAATACTTTTGATAGATGCGTTAGGCTAGGATGTTTACAGCAGCTCCCGAATCTATCAGAATTTGGTTTAATGGCTGACAGTTGAGATGTCCCCTCATATATAGAGGCCTGTTATGATTGGGGTTAGGGATTAACATGTCATCCTTCGTGAATGTAACAACCGGCCTAGAGTTAACCTCTGTCAGGAGTGCTTCATACTGAGCTGGCGACTGTAGAGCATCAATAATAGCTTGGCGAGCTTCTTCACTCAAGGAAGAATTTCCCATATAGAAAACCTTGTAGGAGCTTCTTCAGCATCTTCATGATTCGGCTACCGACCCGGACGTTGGACAACTGTTGTGCCCCTGTGGATTTGATGATAGCAAACACTATGAGTCACCATGTGTTTGCATGAAAGATGGTTAGGCCTGCATCTGTGTATGCATTGTTTTATGCATTAACCTCAACGCATTACGCTATAGAGGTCTGTGCAAGTGTTCATATAGCAAGGCAAGGTCGGTGCATTGCTTAATTTGCACATTCAACCTCGGTGCAAAATCCTGTTCTTGACCTCGGTGCAAAATCCTATTCTTGTGTCTCTGGCTACGTCTCTATTACGTCTTAGCACACCCAGTATCTCATGCGTCTAAGTCTCTGCGTCTCATGTGCCTCACGTGTATCTGCGTCTTATTTTGCATCTTGCGTCTCATGCTTAAATCCAGTCAGTGCATGGTCTTGTTGCTGCATGCATACTTAGACTCGGTGCAATGTTGGTCGGTGAACACATCATACTCAGGTCGGTGCATATAGAAGATTGGTGCAAGTTTTACTTGCTCTGCATACTAGCGTTGGTGCTAGTTCATCTAAGGAAGGTGCATTCCTTGCCTCAGTGCAAGTCTTGCATTCCTTACACTAGAGTCAGTGCATTGCGTCTCACGTTTCATGTCTTAACACATATGAAGTGCAAGCACATATTAAGGTCTGAGCACAATTGTGTCTCATGTTGCGTCTCATGCTTCATTATAGAAGTCTAAGCCGATGCACTTCCATGTCCGTCTCATATTAAGTACGTGCATGTATTCATCAAGTCGATGCAACCCTTGTTGCTGTACACGACCAAGTCGATGCAATCGTAGTTGAACCACGCGACTAAGTCTGTGCATGCATACACCAAGTCGATGCATCTATAGTTGTTGCACGCGACTAAGTTGGTGCAAGTGTCATCCATGCAGTAGTCAAGTCGATGCACTAGTAGTTATTGCACGAGACCAAGTCCGTGTATGCTTAGGTCTAGGCATAATAAGTCAGTGCAATGGTTGTTGTTGCACATGATCAAGTCAGTGCAACTTCTGCACCGGGCACACAATGTCTGTACAAAGGTTGTTCACGGCATATTGAGTCAGTGCAGAGTATGTACCAACTCGGTGCACATTCCTTTAATACACTAGTCAGAGTCGGTGTAGGTTTTCATTGTGCATAGCTTATGTCGATGCACATCACTATAGCGTGCACATATGAAGTCGGTGCATTCTTTGCCTGCATACACACAAGGTGGGTGCAATCCTTGTTTATGCACTATGTAAGTCTATGCATGTCCTGCATTTTGCACGGCCAACTCCATGCACCTCACTGTAGCACTGCCATAAGGTCTCTGCACAACATTTGTAGAGTCCGTGTAGGTTAGTTCATATGCTACTAAGGTCCATGCAACATTTCTTCCTTTATGTGATTCATGATCTGAGCATAGTTTGCTATACGGTCTGTGCATGTTTACTCCTTGGGCCATAAGGTCTGTGCTAATATTCCCATATGCCTTCCAGGTTTGTTACTTGGTCGAGCACTTGTTCGGCGAACCCAAAACCTGTGAGCATACTCCACGTGGAAGTCAAAGCACCAGGTTGAAGGGCTCGTGATCCAAGGCAAGGAACGAAATGGATGAACCTACCACGTGGACAGCTACACTGCCGAGATTCTGACATGTAGCTAAGGGATTCCAGAACTCTCTTGGCGGGAGTGTTCCCTCCACATGCTCAATGTGTGAGCTCGTGGGTCCCAGGTCTGAAGATATATAAAACCCCTCTTTTGTAATCAAAGAATGAGGAGAATGAAGAAGAAAAAGAGGGTTCGTGAGAACGAGGGAAGAAAAGAGAGAGCAGTAGAGAAGTAAAAAGAAGAAGAAGAAGAGGAAGAAAGAAAGAGAGAGATAGAGAAATCGAGGAGAGAATACAATCTCTGAAGTCTCGTTCACTGGCACTTGGATTAGATGCAGGCCAGTTTTCTCCTACGTGAGCTATATACCATCGGGTTTCATATCCAGCTTTCAGTTGCTGATTTCCATCGTTTTCATTTTCTATTTTCATCTTTGTTCAAGCTGTTTGTCCGCAGAGGTTAAGCTGTAATCCTCAGCGGTTGCAGAGGTGGATTCCTCTGGACAGGTTAAGTTGTAATCCTCAGCGGTTGCAGTGGAGGATTCCTCTAGACAGCAAGCTGTGAAGCTCAGCGGTTGTAGGGATTCGTCCCCGAAACTGTGGATCAGTGGCAAGCTGTGTGTCAGTAGTGAAGCCACACTCTGGTTAGAGTGTGGGGTGGACGTAGGTCTGCGGACTGAACCACCTAAAAATCCCTGGTGTTTTGCGATTGGTTTTGTGTCTGTGATTTGATTGCTCTATCATCAACCTTTAGATGTATGCTAGGCTCGCTTCTATCTACGGTTGTGTCTGATAGGAATTTGTTTACACGTGGTTGCTTGGGTTTATTCAGCTGCATAGATTTACTTGGGTGTCTGCTTGTTGCAGTTCATATGTTCTAACAATGCCTCATTGGTTATCAGATTCAGCAGAGCTTAAACAGTTTTAATTCCGCAAGAAGTTTGAAGTCTTCTATTTAAGTCTTTAAATTGGGCAGATTTTTTTAAAGGGGATTCATTCACCCCCCCTCTGAATCCTTGTGTGCACCAGTGCACCTAGTCCATACAGACCAACAATTGGTATCAGAGCGGGTTGCTGTGTCATCAGATCCAACGATCCGCAGTAGATCCATAGCTTCTGTGGTGCATTTCAGAGTAGGTCTCTGACTCCTTGTGTTCGGTGCTTTACCTTGCTGTTTTGGTGTCTCGCGTTGCTGCTATTTGATTTCGGTGCATTTCTCATACATTGCCCTTAGATCTATACTTGGTCAGTCATTCTTCGATGGCTCATCCGCCAATCTTCAGAGGTAATGATTTTGATCTATGGCTGGAGAACTTGCATCGGTATGTAAGATCAACAGATCTTGATCTTTGGAAGGTAGTGGTTCACGGTCCACACAAATTATCGAAAGATAAATCTAAATGGACTAATAAGGATAGATTGAAAGAAACTGAAAATGCTAGAGCGTTAGATCTGATGAAGACATCAATTGATAGAGCTCTAATTTCATGTGTTTCTTCCTATAGGTCTGCCAAGGAGATTTTGGAGAAATTGAAGCCTACCAGGAATCGCAACACATGTCTGATGGTTGATGATGATGGACAGCAAGAAGAAAATGAAGAAGAAGACGAAGATGAGGTACCTTCTGAATTTGACAATTATACTGTGGATGATTCGATTGGAGCATATAATGACTTGCTTGACTCTCACGAACAGTTAAGAAAACAGTATAAAAGGATGAAAAAGAAAAGTGATCTGAATAGTTCAGAGTCCTCATGTGAAAATTGCTTAAAACTGAAACAGTCCTATGATGCTTGCTTGTTTGACGTCCAAACGCTTAAGAGACAAATTGGACTATGTAAAAATGAAAATCAATAATTTGTGAATGAGATTTATGAACTCAAGAAAAAACTTAGCTTGACGAATGATAATCAGGCTCTTAACACTAATCTTGTTCAGAATAAAAAATTGTTGAAAGATCTTGATTGTGTTAACGCTGAACTGAATGTTCTAAAATCTGAGAATGAATGCCTTAGGAAACAGTGTCTAAAAGCCAATGCTAAAACAACATGCTCTATTAAATCTGCTTGCAATGACTGTCCTTTTTTGAAGGAAATAAATAAAAATCTTCACTCAGATTTAGGTTGGCAAAAAGACTTAATTGCCTCTCTTAGAGAAGAAAACAAGAATTTGCTGGAAAGTAAAATTGAATTTGAAAAATTGGAGGAGGACTTGAATGAAAAATTGAAAGAAGAAAATGACTAATTGATTAAAGAGATGGAAGAAATGAAGCAGTTGAACACTGCTATGTCAGAGAGACTTCTTGTTCTAGAAAAAGGAAAATGTGTTGTTAATGAAAATCAAGCTGAAAATGAGCTCAAACTGAAACAAGAAGTTGAAAATTATAGAACTGCAAATAAAGTGTTGAATGAGTGCATCAATTGTAGTGAACAAGAGCTAGCCAGTTATGAGCTTAATGTTTCAGCTCTTCAATAAGAAAATAATGACCTTAAGAAATCCTTATCTAAATTTGTTGAAGGGAAAAATAATTTAGACTTGCTCTTAGGAATAAAGGTCAACTTTCAGAAGGAAGGGTTGGGCTATAACTCTGCTAAGAAAAAGAGCTTTGAAAATAAAACACAAACATCCTTTGTTTCCAGTATTGCTTCTCTCAGCTCTCTGAACCCATCTGTATTTCAGTTTACTACTAAGAGAACTTTGAAACCAATTGAAAAACAAAAAGAGAAGAACAAAGTTGTTTCTGCCCCCATTTTGCATGTTCCACACACACACTCACATGCATCTAAAAGGAAAATGATTTGTCATTATTGTCACAATATTGGCCACCTGATGCATGAGTGTAGATTGATGGAAAAAGATGACATGGATGCTAGTAAAATGCATGCTAGGAAAACTCATGTTAGAAATCATGAGCTTCAGAATAAGAAAAATCATTGTTATCATTGTGGCAAGATGGGCCACATTGCTGCTCAATACTGGCATGCATAGGGGAGAAATAATCAACATGAATTTGTTAAAGCCCATGTGTATCAAAATCTCTTTGATAAAAATAAATCTATTTTTAAAAGACAAATTGCTGCATGTTTCGAATGTGGAAAGCATGGCCACACAGTCAAGGACTGTTGGCATGCTCAGGGAAATACATCTAATTCCAAATCTACTAAAATCCCTGTTAAAAGACATGCTTTTGATAAGAGCCATAACAGAATGAACTTTTCATGTTTTAATTGTGGAAAGCCAGGTCATAAATCTGTAAATTGTTGGCTAACTGATAATAAAAGATAAAATGTTCATGCACACAATAGAAAGTTTCATGCTCATGCACTTAGATTTCATGCTTATGATGATGTGCATAATAAGATCAAAAAGTCTGTTGTTTCATGTAGATATTGTGGAAAATTCGGACACTCTATAGTTGATTGCCCTCTGATAGAATTTGATGACTATTTAGCTAAGAAACTATTTAGAACACCTTCTGGGAGTAATACATGACCCAAGGCTGCTTGGGTTCATGCTGGATCAAAATAACCCAGTTGTTGCAGGTGTGCCTTGGAAAGAAATAAACAAAGGGTTAACAAACCAAGGCACTCAAGAATGAAAACCCCATGATTGCACTCTTCAGGTCAGTTCTAAAAATTCAGTTTAAATTATGTCTTCTGAAGTTTTCTATTTTAGAATCAACATTAAGTATACATGGTTGCATTTTCATGTGTTATCTACTTTGTTGAACTTGAGTTTCTTCCTGCATATGTTAATTCATTTATGCATCTTCTAATTGAATTTCTCTGAAAATCTGAAATGCACATGAAGATGATTGTAGTCTACCTCAGATTGCATTGCATATGTGTTTCATGGGCATAATTCATGATTTTCCTTGCACAATGATTTATGTGTCTGTGGCTGTTAAATTTTAGCTTCATAATGCACATAGTTAGGGGGAGTCTGCCAGTCCCCTGCATGATCTTCATGCCACACATAGTCAGGAGGAGTCTGCAGTGCATTTAGCCAAGGGAAGTTACTGATTATTCCTACATGTAGTTAGTCGCATTGCATATCACTTATTTCTAAAAATTCCAAAAAGAAGTGACTCACTGCATGTAGACAGGGGGAGCAATTTAGATTCTTTTAGTCATTCTCTAACTGAAGTCCTTCTGTATAGCCATTTAATTCATCCTGCTATATATGTGTGTTAGTAATTCATATCCTCAATGATGTCTGTTGACTGCATCTGATTTATCATCAACTAAACTATCACTTGTCCTGAATCTGAAATCCTTGTTTGCTACTCTTTTATTTACTGAAGGAGAGCTTCTTTTGAATGCAGTTAATCTTGTGAATCTCATCATTATCACTACTGTAAAGGTAGTCTGACTGAATTTCACTTTCTATGAATGCTTGTCAACATCTCTGCTGCTGCATATTGTCATCAAAGGTTAATTGAATTGAGACTTGAAGAAATTTCAGCTTGTGCTCCCCTCCATAAATCTGAAATCATCTCTAATGCAGAATCTTCTATTATACAGGTTTAAGAATGTTTGTAGATTTGAATTGGTTTATGTCTAATGTATTCAAAAAAGTTTGAATTTGAAGGACCTGAAAATATCTGAATCAATGTTTTAATAAACCTTAACTAACCGCCTCATGTAAGTTCATGTAAGACTTTCCGACATCTGAAAATTGAAACCTTGATTTACTTTGGTTGAAATGCATGAAATCTATATTATTTTTAAACAAGTCCTTCTTCAAAACCTTATGGGTAGCTATGTCTAAATGAGAATTATGATACGCAAATGACAGAGCAATTGCCAAATGCGCTGAGAAACTTGGATCCTTGCCAAAGTCAATGGACCCTAAGTCATGATGCTTCTTGGCTAACTCTGTTCAGAAAATTAACAAAGGTTAGTTTCACTGAGTAACTAGGGGCACCTGCGTCTTGTAAATGTGTACCCTTACGTAAAAAGGTGTTATCTATACCTGAAACAGAATGGTACATTCTGTTGAGTAAGCTAGGGGTACTGGCGTCTAATCAGCGTCTACCTTTACGATGAAAGACATGAATTATTCCTGACTGTTCTGAAAATGAAAAGAAATAAAAATTCTGTTAAACCTAAAAGGTGATTTTTTCTGAAATGTCAAATTGTTTAACCTCAATACTCATGACTGTTTTTCCTAAAGAAGTCATTGGAATTAATTGTGTAAGATGAAAGGAGGTTGAACTAGAAAGTTATATGAGCAATTGGTTCATTTTTATTAAAAAATTACTTCAGATATGAGCATTGTATCTTATTGACAATCTATGTATACATCATTCTTAAACCATGCTTGTCAATTAAAGCCATTTCATAAGCTTTTATAATAGAAGAATCTGAAACTTAATCATGGATATATGGAATGGGTACCTCACTGAAAATATCTTCTTCTCATGTATTTTCTTTTGGAACTTCTGTGATCATAAATCCTTGATCACACCTACTTTGATCCTACTCACTCTATTTGCTGTTTCTTAGTCACTACTTGAACTATCCTCGAATGATCCTGTATTCTGCATGTTGCCATGACATCCTTCCTGAATTTATTCTTGACATACCCCTCACCTTACTCTCTTGAAAGTCTTGCTTCATTTTGAATGGGGAGTAATGGATTGTTTTAAAGGAGAGGATAAGTGTTGTCTGGAGACTGCTTTTTAAAGAGGGAGATTTGCTTGTGATCCTATCTGCAACATAGACTTGATTGGTGCTTGATTGTTTAACTGCCCCTGTGTTTACTGATTTCATTCCAGTATCCAGGGGGAGAATAGCCTTTCTATGCCTTGTTGATTTAGTCAAGGGGGAGATTCTAAATCAATCATTTCATGCATGCTTATTTCTCTCTCTAATTATTTTCTTTTTGCTGAAGTCAAAGAGGGAGAATAATTTGACATGAGTTAGTGTGACTCATAGTGTTGCCATCATCAAAAAGGGGGAGATTGTTGTGCCCCTGTGTTTTTGATGATAGCAAACACTATGAGTCACCATGTGTTTGCATGAAAGATGGTTAGGCCTGCATCTGTGTATGCATTGTTTTATGGATTAACCTCAACGCATTAAGCTATAGAGGTCTGTGCAAGTGTTCATATAGCAAGGCAAGGTCGGTGCATTGCTTAATTTGCACATTCAACCTCGGTGCAAAATCCTGTTCTTGACCTCGATGTAAAATCCTATTCTTGTGTCTCTGGCTACGTCTTTATCACGTCTTAGCACACCCAGTATCTCATGTGTCTAAGTCTCTGCGTCTCATGTGCCTCACGTGTATCTGCATCTTATTTAGCATCTTGTGTCTCATGCTTAAATCCAGTCAGTGCATGGTCTTGTTGCTGCATGCATACTTAGACTCGGTGCAATGTTGGTCGGTGAACACAACATACTCAGGTCGGTGCATATAGAAGATTGGTGCAAGTTTTACTTGGTCTGCATACTAGCGTTGGTGCTAGTTTATCTGAGGAAGGTGCATTCCTTGCCTCAGTGCAACTCTTGCATTCCTCACACTAGAGTCAGTGCATTGTGTCTCACGTTTCATGTCTTAGCACATATGAAGTGCAAGCACATATTAAGGTCCGGGCACAATTGTGTCTCATGTTGCGTCTCATGATTCATTATAGAAGTCTAAGTCGATGCACTTCCATGTCCTTCTCATATTAAGTCCATGCATGTATTCATCAAGTCGATGCAACCCTTGTTGCTGTACACGACCAAGTCGATGCAATCTTAGTTGAACCATGTGACTAAGTCTGTGCAGAGTCTGTGCATGCATACACCAAGTCGATGCATCTGTAGTTGTTGCACGCGACTAAGTCGGTGCAAGTGTCATCCATGCAGTAGTCAAGTCGATGCACTAGTAGTTATTTCACGAGACCAAGTCCGTGTATGCTTAGGTCTAGGCATAATAAGTCGGTGTAATGGTTGTTGTTGCACGCGATCAAGTTGGTGCAACTTCTGCACCGGGCACACAATGTCTATGCAAAGGTTGTTCACGGCATATTGAGTCAGTGCAGAGTATGTACCAACTCGGTGCACATTCTTGTAATACACTAGTCAGAGTCGGTGTAGGTTTGCATTGTGCAAAGCTTATGTCGATGCACATCACTGTAGCGTGCACATCTGAAGTCGGTGCATTCTTTGCCTGCACACACACAAGGTGGGTGCAATCCTTGTTTATGCACTAAGTTTGTGCATGTCCTGCATTTTGCACGGCCAACTCTGTGCACCTCACTATAGCACTGCCATAAGGTCTGTGCATAACATTTGTAGAGTCTGTGTAGGTTAGTTCATATGCTACTAAGGTCCATGCAACAT
The DNA here is from genome assembly GCA_022559845.1 of Amorphophallus konjac. Taxonomy (NCBI): domain Eukaryota; kingdom Viridiplantae; phylum Streptophyta; class Magnoliopsida; order Alismatales; family Araceae; genus Amorphophallus; species Amorphophallus konjac. The sequence continues at coordinate 151,293,377 of CM040118.1, forward strand.
TTCTTCCTTTATGGGATTCATGATCTGAGCATAGTTTGCTATACGGTCTGTGCATATTTACACCTTGGGCCATAAGGTCTGTGCTAATATTCCCATATGCATGCAGAGTTTGTTACTTGGTCGAGCACTTGTTCGGCGAACCCAAAACCTGTGAGCATACTCCACGTGGAAGTCAAAGCACCAGGTTGAAGGGCTCGTGATCCGAGGCAAGGAACGAAATGGATGAACCTGCCACGTGGACAGCTACACTGTCGAGATTCTGACACGTAGCTAAGGGATTCCAGAACTCTCTTGGTGGGAGTGTTCCCTCCACACGCTCAACGTGTGAGCTCGTGGGTCCCTGGTCTGAAGATATATAAAATCCCTCTTATGCAATCAAAGAATGAGGACGAGGGAAGAAAAGAGAGAGCAGTAGAGAAGGAAACAGAAGAAGAAGAAGAGGAAGAAAGAAAGAGAGAGATAGAGAACTCAAGGAAAGAATACAGTCTATGAAGTCTCATTCACTGGCACTTGGATCAGATGCATGCCAGTTTTCTCCTGCATGAGCTATATACCATCAAGTTTCATATCCAGCTTTCAGTTGCTGATTTCCATTGTTTTCGTTTTCTATTTTCATCTTTGTTCAAGTTGTTTGTCAGTAGAGGTTAAGCTGTATTCCTCAGCGGTTGTAGAGGTGGATTCCTATGGACAGGTTAAGCTGTAATCCTCAGCGGTTGCAGAGCAGGATTCATCTGGACAGCAAGCAGTGAAGCTCAGCGGTTGTAGGGATTTGTCCCTAAAGCTGTGGATCAGCGGCAAGCTGTGTGTCAGTCGTAAAGCCACACTCTGGTTAGAGTGTGGGGTGGACGTAGGTCTGTGGACTGAACCACCTAAAAATCCCTAGTGTTGTGCGATTGCTTTTGTGTCTGTGGTTTGATTGCTCTATCATCAACCGTTAGATGTATGCTAGGCTCGCTTCTATCTACGGTTGTGTCTGATAGGAATTTGTTTACACATGGTTGCTTGGGTTTATTCAGCTGCATAGAATTACTTGGGAGTCTGCTTGTTTCAGTTCATATGTTCTAGCAATGCCTCATTGGTTATCAAGTAGAGCTTAAACAGTTTTAATTCCGCAAGAAGTTTGAAGTCTTCTGTTTAAGTTTCTAAATTGGGCAGAATTTTCTAAAGGGGATTCATTCACCTCCCCCTCTGAATCCTTGTGTGCACCAGTGCACCTAGTCCATACAGACCAACAACAACCGCATCTCCTCCATCCAGCGGGGTCTTGGAGGCTCATGGGGTGCTTGCGGCATGGTTTGCCCTTCTCTTGCTTCCTTCTCCTGAGGGGACCGCTGGGGAGTCTCCATTGAGGAAGTTATCTCTGGTGTTGAGGGAAGGTCGATGTTCGCTTTATCTTTCTCTTTGATCATCATGGTAGATGGTTGCCGTGGATTTTTATCTTCAGTAGCAGGATTCTGAGCTGGCGGTTTACCCTCCAGAACGGACATGAATTCAAGGAATGACAGAGTCTCGTCACCCCCTTTTGCTTTTGCATGGAGGCCTGACGGGGGAGGAATTTCGATGCCTCGGACTTCTGGCTCCGGTATATGGTAGGGTTGCTCACCCGTGAAGATAATATTGTGGTTGGCTGGAGGTAGATGCCCCCACCTTCTCCCAGAGCGGGTAGCATGCATCGTAGTTGAAGCCTCGGCTTGATTTGCTTCCAGTGATGGAGTGGAAGGCTCCCCTTCATCTTCTTCCCCTAGCAGGGTGAACAGTGCTGATAGAGTGTTACATTGTAACGTGACTGTTTTCTTCTTGTTTCTTGGTTTATTCTTCTTCCGGAACCTTGGCTCGGCCGGCTTGTGCCCCCAGAAGAGGTCGGCTCCAGCCTCCTCTTGCTCTTTTTATGATTGTTCTTTGATGGTTAATTCCTCCAACTGTTCCCAAAGGACATGGTCTTTCACCAACATTGGCTTCAGCTCGGGCTGTTCATATTTATCAAGCTGGTTAATGTATTGCTGCAAGTGTTTCATCACGGGGCTTATCTCCTCATGAGCTGGTAGCGAAGTCTGCTTCCTCCGATTGTGAGTGAATATTCGGATAACTGGTGGTGACTCCGTGGTGTGCCACACAGGGTTTATTGCTGGTAGGGCTTGCTTTGGAGTGACACCTCGTATAGTGGCCCCCGACACTTTAGAGACTGATAGCCGTCTCTTAGTCTTTGCTGGTACTGTCTGCCATCCCACCTGATCCTTGGTGGGGGTCAGAAAGCAGGCTTCATATGTATGTTGTGTGCAAGTTTCAGTAGCCTCTCCAGGCAATTTCTGGTTTAGGGAAATAATATTGACAGCCTGCCTCATTACTGGGGGCTCATGAGGGCGTGGAGGATCCACATGGTGTACTTCCATTTGTAACTCGCCCTTCTTAATCATGCTTTCCATGACATCCTTGAAGACATAATAGTTTTCAATAGCATGTCCCAGTGCCCGGTGATATGGGCAGAATAGAGGATCATCCTTCTTTACTACATCATCGGGTCTCTTTGGCTCAGGCAATGTTATCTTGTTGTATTTATATGCCCAGTCAAATAATACCTGTGTCTTTTCTTTGGGAAGCGAGTATAACTTCTTCATTTTGTTCCTCAAAGAGACACCTTCTTTCTTTTCCATTGCCCCCGCTGGCGGAGGGGTAGTTGCTACTTTGGCCTTTTCTGTTTGCCGGTCAAAGGTATTGAAATCAACAGTGTTCGCTTCAGTTGGCGCTGATCGCCGTTCAACAGCTTTCCCTTTCTGAACAGTAGGAATGTTGATTGCAGGACGTTTGGACTGGAAGGTTTCGACCTCTGCCACCACACTGTTCAAACGGTCGAATGTCCTGATATCTGTTCCAATCATCTTTTCAAGCACTTCCCTCCTAAGATTTTGCTTGCATATTTGAACAACATCTTCTTGATACGGAGGCCGCCTGCATCTCATGGCCAGGTTCCTCCATCTTTTGATATAATCCAGGGCTATTTCATCTTGCCTATGTCTGGTAGAGTATAATTCTGCCACTGTAATTTCCCTTTCTGTAACATGGAACCTTTCTCGGAACTTTCGCTACATATCGGGCCAATCAGCTACAGACCCGGTTGGTAGGCTGGAATACCACTCGAAGGCCAAGCCCGTGAGGGACGAGTTGAAGAACTTCAGCAGATAAGCTTTATCAGCAGCCAACTCTCCCATGACTGTTGTATAATAAGCAATATGTTCCTTTGTGGAGCCTTGCCCATTGAATTTCTCAAACTTTGGCGGCTTGCTGATGCCTGGGGGTAGTCTCCTTGCAGCATAGTGTGGAGGGTACGACACCCGGTAGACATCGAAAGCTCCGCAATCACCATCAGCCCTCTCGGACAACTTCATTTCTATCATCCTTTTGACCATCAGCTTATTCACCACAGTAGGATCAACAGGCTCGGGGTAGAAGTGCGCATGTTGTTGTGTAAAGGGAGTTGTCATTACAGTAGCATGTAAACTTGGCTGCACTCCTGGCGGAGAGGGTTGCACTTGAAGCGCCGAAGGCCGCACTATCGGCTGTGGCGGGAAAGGCTGACATGGAGCTTTCCCGTGACTTGCTTGGTGGGAGACGGCAAGTATTACAACCTCCGTAGAACTGGAGATCTCTTCTGCTGGTACAACATGCTTGGAGACAGGAGTTTGTTCTTTTTTCTCATTTAATTGCCTTTTAAGAGACTCAATCTCTTGCTGGTATCTTCTAAACATCATTAAGATGGTTGGGTCCAGAGCCGCAGCCATAGGCATCTCTTCTGTCGTTTGGCTAGATGTCCCTTCAGCTAGGATCATTAACGGCACATCCTCTTCTTCTGAAGTCACCACATTTACAGTTAAAGTGGTGATCTTTGGCAAATCATCAGGTGCTGCAAGCTTCTCTTTTGCTGCCTGGCCCCGCCTTGTTATGGGTCCGGGCCTTTGAGCCAACTTGATGATCTCTTCAGGCTGGTCGGGCAAAGCACCATACCCCCCAGTAATTCCTGCCATGTTACAGGCAAAGATCTGCAGTTTTCCTCTTTGCCTCCAAACCCTTCTCCGGGCGTGGCCAGGGAAGGTCAACCGATCAAACATAGATACCCTTTCTTTTTTCTTCTCCCCTCTACGGGGCATCCTTTGAACATCCGGCCCTTCGGCCATCTTCGAATTCATTGGAGCCCGAGCATGAGACTCCTGACATTGTCATTTCTTTATTATCTCTTTCTTCCTCTTCGGCGCCCATGGCGCGGAGCAATCTTTGCTGCCCCAGGGAGGAGTTCCCTAGGTAATGGAAATAGTCTTAGACTACCCTGTTCACTTCTTCTCGACTATGCCTCTGGGGGTCAGCTTGAGGCATCAGTCGCTCCTGTGTCTTTGGCTGATAAGCCAGCCTTGTCATCTGGGCAACTTGGTACATCCTCCCGGGATACCGGAACACATCTGCTTGTCTAGCGCAGGCCCTCAGCATATGGGGAGCAGCCATTGGGATGACTTCCTCTACTTCTTCTTCTTTCCTTATATGAACTTTCCTGCCCCCTCTCCGGGGGCGCATAACATCAACTTCTTCCTTCTCAGGGGCTGGTGCCGAGCCCCGAACTTTCTTGGGCGCCCAGATCTGCTTGAATTTCGCCGGCTTAGGTGCGAACAGCTTCTTTTCTTCTGTCTCCATGTTGGCGCTCTGGTGGCCAGCACTTGAAACTTGTTATTGGTAGGGACCGCTGGAATGACGCGGTCAGGTAGTGCTTTAGCTGGGTGACCATTCCAACCAGCATGGACTTCCCCGAAGTTGACAGGCGTCCTCGGGGTGTAACAGTACAATTTTTTCGGCAATTCTTCCTTCTCCCGCCAGCAGTGGAAGGAACAATGGTCCTTCTATCCACATGGTGGACATAGCATGGAACAACAGTGTATGAGACGACCGTCTTTTGTGACTTCTTCCTCTATGGAATCTTCGCGGCTTCTACCGCAGCATTCTTCTCAGCTTTACCATCGACCTGGAGCAGGTCGACAAATGCAAGCCCCAAGCAGTTCGGGAAGCCCACCACCCGTGGCAGGGACCCGAACATCATCGACACCGCCAGGTGCCCATCACGAACGTGGTTGTCGATGACTTGTTGGCCGAACTTGAGAGAAATCGGTCCAGTCTCCATTTGAGTGTCTGCAAATGAGATCAACACACAGTCAGAACTTTTGGGGAGGCCGCCAGACCTCCTACTTTGGTGAAAAGATGAAGGGAAACTTGGTCCCACCGGGCGTGCCAGCTTTGTGGACTCGATTTATTTTATTTATTTATTTTAGTTATTTAGGTGATTTATTTCATTTATTTGTTTTATTTGGTTTATTTATTTATTAGTTAGTTTATTAGGCGTGCCAGTCACCGAAGTGACAATTTCATTGTGCGCTCGATCTGACTTAGTCAGTCGATTATGGGATTCGAGTCGGGACCGAAAGTCCGTCATACCATAAAGGCTATGATGTTAATTACATCCTTCCAAGGGAAGGAAGACCCTTGATTAATCACCAAAGTAGAAGGGACCCCGGGGGCAAAACAAGATAAGGCTGTCGTGCTCATTCACTTGTAGGATATAAGATGCATGCACATGATCAAGCGATTGGCAGTTTATTATGATTTATTAGCCTGATTCCCAGTACGAGGCGGGGAACTTAGGTCCGAGAACCATCCTCACGCATAGTGATGGCTTCCAATCGGGCATAGCCCGACCTTCAATCACACACTATTTGATATACTGGGAGCACAGGCGGGGATGACTTTAGATTTGTTTGATCATCTCGTGAATGCTATAGAGATAGACACAACATTCTTCATGAAACTAGGCAAGCATAAGCAGAATAACAGAATTTATATTATTAGAACGCTTGTGGCATTACATGCTCATTTATTGATTTTTATTCGCGTAAAACACGGAATGAATCCTACAGCATGTCCCCTTATCTTGGATCATGCCAAGCAGGAATAGGAAACCATCCACACAGAGGCGGGATGGAGTCCATAAAAGATCAGAGCATATCAATGTCTGAACACCACGAGGTGGGACTAAACAGAGACAGTTATTCATCCGCCAAGGCATTTGATGTTATTATTCCCCAAGAGGGAGTCAATAGAGACCATGCAGGGGCAAGACTCTTTAGATCCCAAGGGGTTTGAAGATGATACAACATGACGGAGATCGGAATTCATTTCGACAGCATCTCCCCTTATATCGGATCGTGCCTGGGGGAGTATAGGACATTCATCCACGGAGTGCCGAGATGGAAGCCGAAGAGAAAGATGGGCATAGCCTGAGATCCAAGAGGACCGGAATATAGTGGGACGGTGTCCACTCATCATGGCATTTATTGATATCCCCTTGAAGGGACCATAGGAGAACATGCAGTGGCAGAACTCCATAGGCTAGTAGAGTTTAGAAAATAAACATCATACTCGGTAGAATGTAGGGGTAAACCCCATTAATTTAGCTCCCATGGGTTTGAGTGAAAGACTATTACTCCTCCACAGGATGATATGGGTTCTAAACAAAGGATAATAAGGCTCGGAGCGCCGGGCTTCAAGGTTCATCGGCGGTTGCTGGATGAGAGAATTGATGGTCATAGGGATCGGCTCTGGAGGGCATCGACGCGATGGGGACTCGACGCAATGGGATTCGGCGCGATGGCCTTAGTATATGGGGGATCGGCCTGGGACGAATGGAGGAGAGGTGGTCAGTGCGGAGGCAGCCCGGGCGGGCGGTCGTTGTCACTCCTGCCACTCGGCGCAGAACCCGCGCCGAGAGAGCACCTCGCCGGGAAAGCAATTAGGGCGCCGATAGGAGAGATTTGAGGATTTGGGGCTCTGAGGTTGTGGATTTTAGGGGGTTTTAAAGTTTTATTCAAGGGCTTTAAGAAGGCCAGAGAGCACTGAAACTAGTTTTGGAACAGATCATCCCGAGGAGGCAAAGAACTTCACACTGGAGCACCACTGGGAGCCGAGTTATTTATTGAATCGCATGAACTGTGATTCGATTGCATCCCTCACTATTTCACGAATGAGAAGCCATGAGATGGACTGTCTCAGGCTCCCACCACGATTGTGAGGTTGGGAAAACAACGACGAGGCAATAGAAACGAATCCACACAATCTAAGAGGTGTGTATACACAGTAGAGTCAAAATATGTACATAACAGCTATCGAATACAATAGTGCTCAGGGAGCCGGAGAGAGAGAGAGAGAGGGTTCCAGAACCTACTACTTCATTTCATTCAGTAGAACACACATATTCAGCATAGAAAGAAATAAGACTATATGATTACACACATAGACTAACGACTCTTGAAGATCTGTCAGACTTCACCGACGCTTAACATCAACAGGGAATAGTACTCAGAAGTAAACGATAGAAAAATGCTAGAATACGGGATGGGGAGGGGAAAATGTGGCCCCTGGGGGCATTTGACAGACGGACTCCCACCTGAATCTCCTTCGCTCACCCTTCTTCTGCTCTTTCTCTTTTTCTTTCAGATCCTTTTCCATAGGCTCTCAGTCTCTCTTCTTTTCCACTGGGTGCCCTATCTCAGTGTGCTCTATTACTCTCTTTTTTCCTGTCCCCCCGTCTCGTCCTCTCTTTCACTGTCGAAGACATGAGTCTTATATAAGGGATGGCCCTCTTCAATCGGCGCGCCCCTGGCGATGATGGTCCCGTCGCGTGTTCATCTCAGCGCGCTCCTGGCGATGATGCTATCGGCGTGTCTTGACTCACTATCCACTCGGCGCCCCTCTGGTATGCACATGGGCTTTGGCCCAATTTCTACTTTGTTGAACCTTCGAAGCCTTCGCCACTTCTATTAGCCTTTAGCATTATTAGTGACCCTTTCATCATCACGTTGCTAGACCCATGATATGAAGCCCATTTCACCAAATGACGTGATATTTCAGAGATCTTATCAGCAGGCTAATGATTGCCTGAAATTTAAACCAGATTTAAGCAGACCGATCGTCAAGAGACAATCGCTCTGGAAAGCAGCTTTGCCGGAAAGGTTTTAGCCGGACATGGTGTTATTTATAACATATCTCAACTTCCATCATGGTTCTAGGACTTTAGAGAGTATCATCAGAGCCACATATTTCATCAATCTTTAGAGCTCTGGCTAATGACTCATAACATCTTTTGTTCTCTTTATTTGTACACTTTTTCAATGTTAACAGGCACCCGTCTGCCCTGAGGAACACCCTCGGAGGAAGCAGACGGTCCGGTTCATCAACGACGCGGTTCGGGTGTTCGTGTGCTATACCACCGGACACCAACCTGACACCCAGTCTGATGACCTGAACCAGCCCCTGTCCCATTTCAGGAGGCCGCATCATTAGACCCAACCGCCTGCCCCACCATGTCACATTGGCACTTCTGCCGGACCGTAGGCATCGGAACGTGCAGAAGAAGTCCCAGCCGAGGACCGTGACCCTCCTATCAATGCGGAGCCGGTCAACAATGATCCTCCTGCAAATGAGGTTCAAGAGGTGACCCTAGAGACTCTTGTGAAGGAGAACCAGCATTTGAAGGCACTCTTGCAAGACCTCCTTCAGGAACATGACCTTCATCCTCAGCAACCTGCTAGGCCTCCGACCGAAGCACCGGCATCGCCGGCTGTATGCGATGGTGCCAACACCTCAATAGCGGTTGCCCGAACCCCGACAACAGCCGGGTTTGGCACGCCCCCAGTCGAAGCTCAGCCACGAGCATCCAATACACCAATGCCAAAAAATCTCATGGCATGGTGCCATATGATCGAGCGAATTGTCGAAATAAAGCTCGCCCAATGTGGCGAAGGGGTTGCAACTATAGATCTTTATAGTGTGCCCTACCCGCTTCACCACCAGTTAAAGAAGCTTCCTCCAGAGTACGCCAAGCCCCCAAAGCTACAAAAGTTTGATGGGCAAGGGTCCCCACAGGAGCACTTGGCGTACTATGTTACGGCCATGGGCGAGCTAGCGTTGGATGAATCATATCTCCTCCGCTACTTCGCTACTTCACTTACGGGAACGACCTTCCAATGGTATTCCTGCCTGAAGCCAAACTCAGTGATCGACTGGGCAGATCTCTAGAAGAAGTTCCTAGACCACTTCCAAACTGTCGAGCAAAGGATCTCCCTAGCCGAGCTCTGCTCTCTCTAACAAAAGAAGGGCGAGAGCGCCCTCGACTTCATCAAGAAATGGAGAGACCTCAGCATGAGGTGTACCAATCCGCCAGTTCAGGAGGACGCCATCACCATATGTCATCGAGGCTTGGCAGCCGAGGTCAACGAAAAGCTTCTCGGCACCAACATCAAAGGCTTCGACCAGCTCAACTCGGCGGTCGCCGAAATAGAGATGTTCTTCACCGATAACTCGAGCTATACTTCAGCAAAGGGTAAATAGACATGAGAACGCCAGCCCGGTAAGGAGGTGAACATCATCGAGTTCACCCCTGCTGCCAAAGCCAGTAAGGAGGCCGAATCAAGCGGCCCTGACAAAAAAACAGCAGACAAGTCGGCCGCTCCTTCTTTCTTGGAGCATATGAAGACACCCTTCTCCTTTAAGAAGGAGCATACGAAGATGCTCTTCGACCTCTGCATGGCCCAGAAGATTGTCGAGCTGCCAGAAATCTGCAAGCCGTACGAGGCTCTAAAGACCGATGATCTCGGCTATTGGCCATATCATCACATGCTAGGTCACCCAATTGAAGATTGCTATGTCTTCAAGACTCAGGCGCAGAAGCTGATCCGAGACAGTCTTGTTAAAATGAAGAGCGGTCTCATCGATCCCCCGTAACCACATACGTGGTCTAGGCCCGCTAAAGCAGCGTGTGTGGTTCACTACTCGGCTAGTGTGATCCATATGATGGCCACGTTCTCCCTCTCCGACATCGAAGCAAGGGAGCCCAGCACCAGGCAAGGCGAACGTTCGCTCTGGTATCCGGGGTGAAGGCCCTTGCATGATCGCATACCCCTCTCCTTCCCCAAGGAGAGGACCCAGTGACTCTTCGATGTCCTCGTCAAGAGGGTGCAAATCATGCCCCGTGATCCGCCGGCAGACTACACTCACTAGGACTTTAGTCACCCTAGTATTGTCCTTTCCATGCCAAGATCTGCCACACGATCGAGTCCTGTGAAGAAGTTCAGTACCTCATCCAGGAACAGATCCAGTGGGAGCAGATCAATGCTGAGGGAAATTTCATGGCACTCATAAGACTTCGGCAAGCTGTCGAAGAAACCCTAAGTATCGCCAAGGATGTGCCAGAGCGGCCAGATCCCCCTCAAGAAAATGGGCACGTGCTACCTTACCAGCATACTCCAGAATGGCTCGAGTTTCGAATCGATAATCGAGAAGCTCTCGAGCGAGTGTGAAGGCGCAGGGAGCAGGATGCCAGTCAAGAGACAGAGCCGAGCGACTTCTTGGTCAACGTCATCTATCCTCCTGCCACCATGGCCTCTCTTGATTCCTTGACATTACCAGCCAACTAGCTGGCCCCTGCCACTTCGGCCGTGCAATGGTGGCCCTAGCGGGAGCTGGAATCTCTCCCCTTCTCCAGAGAAGACACCGCAGGCTTCTCCGGGTCCTTCTTGGCCGAGAGAATGTCCTGGTGGGCGAGACAACGATGGGCTCCTCAGGTCCCTCTTGCTCTCCCCCTGCCTTACCTCCATCTCCGGCATCCAGGGATAGGAAGGGGAAGTAGAAGCAGGGTGAGGTCCCGGCCCGATCGTGTCATGCCCCCTCAGCCGGTGAGCCATCGGGTCCTCTCCGCTTGCCCTCTAACCCAATACAGATTGCAAATAAGACATCTTCAGAGTCTTCAGCGACTCCGGCTCGTACGACGGGCCCACCGCCAAGAGGCCTAGTTAATGCGTAGAGTCGAGGTAACTACCCAGAGCGGCGATACCCTATGGTACCTTCGGCTGTCGCCGGACCTTGTTCTCAGTATGATCACAAAGGTAAGACTAAGGAGCAAGACAACAAGCACATCTCCCAGTCCGTTTCTCAGCAAAAGACACCGCCACCGTGGGTAAGGCATCAAATCGCACATATGTCTTTGGACGCTGGTTCCAGTGTACCAGCTCAGCAGAAGACACCTCCCACGCCACCGCGGCTAAGGCATCAAACTGCGCATACGTCTTTTGATGCATCACCAGCCTGTTGGGTCACGCGTGGTGCAATGGGATCTAGAAGGGGGGTTGAATAGATCCTCTCACGAACTATGACCTATTTAAAACTTAGCTACCAGAAGTATGAACCTCTCCTATAAATTACTTGAATCACTTAAGCACAATGCACAGCGGAATGAAACAGAATGGCCTAAGTGAAACACATATCAACTAAGTGTGATAACTAGCTGTATGTGTGAACTTTGGAGATCAACCAGAATGTCATGAATTGAAGTTGGCTACTCGTTGAACCTCGTGTGTATGTGTGTGTGTGAGCAATATGATGAAGTGTGCTATAGTAAGCAATCAGAATTCCATTAATACAGCAAACACACGAACCTATGAAGGGGATAGAAGATATGGAGCAAGCCCACAAGATGTTCAAACCACAACACAAGGATTTTATGGTGGTTCGGTTATAAACCCACAACCTACGTCCACCCCTCACCAAACCCAAAGAGGCTTTCCTGCTGACTCACAGCTTGATCGAGGACACGCCCCAAAACCACAGAATGGAAGAAAACCCTCTGTTTGTCTACCTACACACAAAACCGGTAGGGATGGTTCTCCACAGACCGGAGCAGACCTCCGTCTGTCTTCCTACACACAAAATAGGTAGGGACGGTTCTCCATAGACCGGAGTAGACCTCCGTCTGTGTTTCTACACATAAATCGGTAGAGACGGTTCAGGATGAACAATATCACAGAATACAACTCACTGCAAGTGTAGTGGAAAAACCATAACAAAACAAAAAGAATGAACACCTGCTGAAGCTTAGGATGATGATGTGGAGGCTGGTGACTACAGCTACAAATATCAGATCTGAAGATCTGATTCCTCAAGCTCAAGTAGACTGCAGGGCTGCTCTTTCTTTCTCTCTCAAGGCTTCTCTTTTCTTCGTCTCTTGAAGCACTGGACTAGAGTCTGCAGGTGCTGGGCTGCTCTCACTGCCTTCCTTTCTTTCTCATAGGTTTTCTTCTTAGAGGCTCAAGGACGTGGCTTTTTATCAAGGCCGCAGCAGCTTCTCTTCTTGTAGAAGCTTGATATTTATAGCCGAGTCACGAGGAAATGTGGTGAAGAACTTTCCCTCCAAAAGCTTTTCTTGTCTTTGAGGAAGATACTCTGCAGGATTTGGCTTGAGCTGGCATTGCTTCTAGTCCAAGGATAGGACGGTGGTAGACTGACAGCAAACCAAATCTTTTCTTTAGGTACTTTTTAGATCTTCATTTTAAATGCCCTCTTGAGGTGTTGAGTTCTCATGGGCTGAAGCCTACTTTCTGTCTGGTTGAAGACTGCTAGGACAGAAGTCACATGATAGCATTTAAGGTGGCATACTATGTGGTGTCCTTTTTCTATAAAATCTGGCGCACATAAGTCACACGGGGTGACAGACTATATTGACTTTTTCCCAGTGGTAGACTGTAAGAAGTGACATTTCCCAACTGTAGATTCTGACATAGCCATCTCCTAAAAGTAGATAAGATGTGATACGATGATAGGGACAAAAGTCAAACATAGGTACCCCGTCCAGACCTCGAAATCCATGTATTTGGTCATTTGCAGTACCCATTTTCTCTCTCTAGATCTTCCATTGACTTGACAGAAAACTAGTCTGAAGGCTTATGGAAGAACAAAGGTGTCGACCTCCTATGAGGGAAGTGTCGACACTTCTTAGTAAAACAGCCAATAGAACGCTCTCTAGAAGACCATAGTGTCGACCTCTTGTAACAAGGTGTTGACACTTCCTTTAAGGAATCCTATCTTTAACGCTCTCTAGAATCACCAAGGTGTTGACCTGCTGAGATGGAGCTGTCGAGACTCCTGAAGAATTCTTCTTGAGTATCGGTCTCTGGAAGCCCATGGTGTTGACACTCTATGATAAAGGTGTCGACACTTCCACGTGAGGATGCGTTTATAGTGCTCTCTGGAAAGATATGTGCACCGACCTTGACTGGAGTATGCTCAGACCTTGTAATGTTGGAGGCAGATATTGCACAGACCTTTCTTATGCTTTAGTCAAACATGCACAGACTTTGAAGCATTGAGGGGAAACATGCCCAGACCTAGATAAGGTTTGGAAGAAAAATGTGCACAGACTTTGTAATATTGAAATAAAATGTGCACCGACCTTCACTCAAGATGTGTACAGACTTTCTAGTGTTGAAGGAAAACGTGCACCGACCTTGATTTGTCAAATAGTGAATGTGCACATACCTTACAGTGTTGAGACCAAAACATGCGCCGACCTTGAAGTCACATGTGCTCAGACTTTGTTGTGTGCTTAGACCTTGTTGCACCGTGGTTCATATGTGCACAGACCTTGTGTCGCATGTGCACCGACTTTGCTTGGGCTAGCGAAAGGTTGCTCTGGCACTGAACAAGCATCGACCTTAGTCTTGTTAATAGTGACATGCTCGGACCTTGGTCTTCAGGCTAGGCATAATGTGCATCAACCTATGCTTGTATGAACAGTAACATGCTCAAACAATGCATCGACCTTTGCTTGTGTGAATAGTAACCTGCTCGGACATTGGTGTGGTGAGGCTAGAACACCAGACATGACCTTGAAACGAAAGTGTCGACTCTTGGAGTCGACTCTTCCTGTGGGTTTGTGCCACACAGAACCTTGATAAAAATGTGTCGACTCCTGGAGTCGACTCTTTGTCTTTGGTTTTCAGAATTCTATAGAACTTGAGGAACTTGATGCTCTGTTTATCTAGTTGCCTCGATTTCTGGGCAATCATGTATCTTGAATTTCTCTTTCAACTTGGAAGGTTCTTGCTCTTGGAGTTCTGTATCTTGAATTCAGCCTTACTTGATTTTTCCTTCTGACTTTGCTTACATAGAATCTTGCCAATGTTATCATGACCTGAAATGTATGAATATGGATTTATCAAATGCAGGATGGACTCATCAGTAGCTCATAGGCAGACATCATCAAAACCACATTAAGGCAGAGAATCATGCGTGTACCATACATGCACAACATTCTCCCACACACCCTATCGGTTCCTCATAGACTCCTATCGCCATCGCGGGTAAGGCACCAAACCGCATACACATCTTCGGATGCCAGCCCTAGTATCCCAACATACCAGGAGTTGCCACTTGAGGTAATCAAGCAGGCGATAAATGCCACCTTCCAGATACAACAAGCGGAAGGTGCATGGATTGAAATCCGGGCGAAGAAGGGTCATCGACCTCACCCTGCCAAGGCACCAGCTCGGAGATACCCTCATGGGGATTTATCAACTCCAGCCCTAGCACCTCTCCCTCCTACTCCCTTGGAGGTGGCTGTCGCCAAGAAACAGGAGAAAAATAGGAGGAAGAACCTTAAAAGGTAGCTCAAAAAGCAAGCTGAGTGGGCAGCCGTCTTACAGGCTCCAACCGAGCCAACGCCTCTCCAAAGGCTTCAATAGCTCATTGACGACCTGGAGGAATACATCCCTCCTCGTCCTACCGGTGCTCTCCAACTCGACAGCTATATCCCATGGGAAGAACTTCAGAAGTAAGGTCACCTCAGAAACTGGGTCCAAGAGATGATCCAGAAGCTCAAGAGCGGCGAAAGACTCCTGATCCAAGACGAGCTCTCCTTGTGCTATAAAGACAAGGAGATCACAACAGAGCAGTTGGAAGAAATGCTTAGGAGATGCACCTGCAATATGGTGGCTATTCCACCCCCCGATAATATTAATGCTTCCCGGCGAGGCGAACCAGTGGCCTCCCGGACCAGACAGAGAACTACTACCCCGCTCGGGCTACAGCCAGCTCCAGAACACACTAGCCGTGGCCGAGGTCGTGGCCGGGGACGCGGTAGAGGCCGCCGGAGAATTCCCGAGCTACCCCTCCACCCGCCCACATTCAACCCGGAGTGAATCATCCTCTTTCGAGGGGAGGGACTTGACCCCATTTTGAAGGTGGAAGTTCGTAAGGGACTCGGAATCTTCGATCCCATCGGCATCGAAGAGATTGCTGCCAGCATCCCAGTCGCCACCCCAACTTGCTCCTCTTCCGCGGAACAAGCAGGACCGTCCGGTAAGGACGAGCCAGCTCGCCTGTCACCCCCAGAAGAGCCATCATTGGCACCCCTGTTCGAGGAACTCACGGGCAATCAGAGTCAGTCCGATCCCAGTAGCAAAGGCAAGGCAGTGCAACTCCTTGACGAGGAGAGGCACGGCGGCCCACAGAAAGCCCAGCCCGACATACTACCATCATTAGAGGATGCCTGAGCTCGAGTCGATCGAAAAGTCCTCCACTAGATGAAGCGCTTTCCTACCAGCATTACAATCTGGGAAGCCATCGCTTGGAGTAAAGAGCTAAGAGAAACTCTTATCAAGATGCTCCAAGAGCCAGAAGTCTATGAAGCACATGTCGCGGAGATGAAGGCCGCCGCATATGAAGCCTTCACAGCCACTATTTCCTTCACAGAGAACGATATACTGCTCTTTCCTCCGTGCCACAACCGTCCTCTCTATATGAAGGGGAAGGTTAATGGGCATGAGGTAAACCGGATCCTGGTGGACGCCGATGCGGCTGTAAACATCATCCCACTCAAAACATTCAAGACTTTCTATCTGACCCCATACCTCTAGAAGGTTCAAGCAGTCAAGATATCCGGTATCAACCAAGACTCCAAGGATGTCCTCGGCAGGGTTGATGTCGATGTGGTGCTCGATGATTTCACCTCCAAGGTGACATTCTACATCATCGATGCCAACACATCATATAAGGTGCTACTGGGCAGACCCTAGCTCCATAAAAATTGGGTCGTCCCATCAACTCTCCACCAATGCATCAAGTATACCAAGGGTGGGGAACAACACATGGTCTTCGCAGACCTGTCGCCATTCACTCCAGCAGAATGTAATCTAGCTGACGCTGCGCTCTACTTCGAGGGAATTAGTCCCTACCCTGTAATCAAGAGCAAAAGCAATGGCTGGCTCTCAGAGGAAGATGATGATGATCTCTTCTCCGTTGACGAGGAGAAGGCCAAGCTTCATCGGCTATGCCTCAACTCCAAGTCAACCTTAGATCACCCTGAGAGACGCAAGATCGACTTCGAGGCTAACCTTATTAGTCGAGCTATCGGCAAGAGTATATGCTTTCCACCAGACT
This sequence comes from Amorphophallus konjac, assembly GCA_022559845.1. Classification (NCBI taxonomy): domain Eukaryota; kingdom Viridiplantae; phylum Streptophyta; class Magnoliopsida; order Alismatales; family Araceae; genus Amorphophallus; species Amorphophallus konjac. The sequence goes on from CM040118.1 coordinate 151,309,673, forward strand.
GCATCCAGTTCCCATGTGCATCGGGAGAGCACAACGTCGAGTCGCTAACAACATTTATTGTCACCTTTAAGTAACAACGCAGAAACAAGAAGAAGACTAATAGGGACAAGCCCATTGTCTTTTATAAGGGAGACATGGTCCCTAAAGCCCCACCAGATGACGACTTCGGCTGGTCCAAACAAGCCGATGATACCCCTGAAGTAGTCCAAGTACTGGACAACCTGCCGCCACATATTCGGGAAATGTGTCTGAAGCAACACATCCCCCAATGGCAAGCTTCCGCACAACGAAGATATTTCCACCAGCTGTGGACCCCTTCCCAGGTTCGGGGACAACCCCCGTCCTTTCATAAGGACACTAGGGGACTTGGGTACGACAAAGACCCGGACTTCCATGTCTACTACGCGGTCAACGTCATGGGCTTGACACAGCCGGTCGATGACCAGGCTAAAGTCGAGGCAAAATTTGACAGCTCCGAGGATGAGGAAGAGGAGATCCTAATCTCGATCCCCGTCAAAGCCAGCGCTTCAGTCCAAGCAGTTGAGGAATCCTCCTCGCCTCCCTGCAAAGATATCAGGGCCGAAGAAGCTCATCCTGCCACCTAGTCTATCGAAGGACTCGGTTTGACAAACTCTCCTGATGGGGAAGTATCCAGGATACTAGCTGTGAAGGATTGTCAGCTTTAGCGGGCAACTCCATGGAAACTTCAGCAACTCTAGTCGACAATCGATGGCAAGAGGCTAGTGGTCCAGACCAATCCTTGATGGATTCCAGTTGCAACAACTCTCCAGTCCCGTCGGCGTCGACCATCGGCTTCTTTTTTTTTTGGAGAAACCTTACCTAGGGATGGTGGGAGAGTGCACCCCTAGAGGGAGCCACTTCACCACCACACACTAGGAGGTACATTTTATTGATAATGGAAAAAGAATAACAATTACATCAGACGGATGCTAGGCATACCTAGCTTATCTAATCGAGCTGCACCTTTAATATTTTTAGGCAGCTCCTGATGAATAAAAAAGGAATTACATTTGGTGCTGCACGCTAAAGAAGCTAAGGAATCATGATGTGACACACTAAGGAGGTATGCAGCAAAGGGACAAAGGTCCTAGGACCTATTCTGCAAGCACAATCACAAAGCAATAAAGTACTAGATTGGGGCCGAATCGCCGTCGCACACACACGAGCCCGGGTGACTTGATGATGCTAAGTGGAGGTGATGGATCAAGACCCTAGCTGGTAGAGTGCCAGCAGGGCTAGGGTTTCCCTCCCGAAGGTATGAGGCCCACGCTTAAGGGGCTGGCCGGGTGCCAATTGGGGCACTAGGTCCCTCTCTCTCACAGCCCACGGTGACCGCTCGTAAGTGGAACACACGGGGTCGGGCGCTCTATCTCTTGCTCAACGGAGCAATTCCGCAGATATTAGATGAACAAATACAGGTAATGGAGCAAAGTTCAGAGCTTACCCTGGTTGGTTTGAAGAAACCAACCCCGTTCGGAGACGAGGGCGAGCAGAGAAGTGTGGGTTCCCCGCACACTGCGCTGATGAAGCTTGATCCCTGTTTAATAGTTACAAGCACTACACCTCACATAGGAGGGTGGACTTGGGGTGGGGATATCTGTATTACAAATCAAACACTACCTCCGCACAGGGAGGGGCGTTAAGCCGGCCAGGCGGGGAGGGGAGAGTTGCTTGGATTGCGTCGACGGAGCACCCGGCCGAATCTGCCCGGGTCTGGAACAGCAAGACAGGGGGTCGGTGTAGCCGCCGCTGTGAACTCCCCCAGACTCAGAACTTGATGCGACTTGTGCCAAAATGTTGCTGACCTACCCAGGCACGACTATGATGTCGGTGGGTCTGAAGTCGTTACCGGCAGGGGCAGGCTCTGGAACAGGGTCCCTGCGATCAGGCTCGGACTGCTCCCAGGATGCAACAGCAGACGGATGTAGTCACCACAATCACTCCTGAAGTCCAAACGAGGTGGGACTAAGACGAGCACGACCGTGGGCAAGTCTTCTTCGAGCAGCAAGAAAGAATGGCACCGGAGGAGGTCGGGGCTGAGAGAAGCAGTCCGAGAAGTGGAAGGGTGTCGGAACAGAACCTGACTGACCTGAACAGCGTCCTGGTGGTAGAAAATTTGGTACAATTAGTCCTGACTTCTGAATGAGGCCCCGCTGGCTGCGTTGGACAGAGAATAGGTGGATCTTTTCCACGGTCAAGTGGTGCACCAAGGGGAGGAATGGTGTGGTCGCAGGAGCTTCTGCAAGTTGCTTCTGGTTGTAGGCCGGACTGGTTCTGCGCAGTTGGCGAAGGACGACTCTCCCGTGCAGCTCCGACCTCGGATTGAGGCGAAACCACCTCGCCTGGAAAGACGACCGGAAGCGATTTCCGTCGATGTAGGCCACGCCCCCAGGAGCTCCAGGGTGGAGTTTGAGGCGGTGCTGCAACAGACTGTCGATCTGTAGGTCTTCAGCTGCACACAGATTGGAAGAGAGAAATGGTGGAGGGGGGGTTTCTTTGGTGGAGGGGTAAGGGATATAGGTGCTTTGGTGGTGGGGAGGGGCTTGGGAGGTGGGAAGGGGTGGTGAGGGTGGAGGCCAGGGGCGGAGCTAGCAGGGAGAGGGGTGGGTGCGCAAATGGCCAAGGGGGAGGAGGTGGGGAGATGGGGGCACAAGTGGCTTGGGGGAATGGGGAGGGCTCCTCTTGATTTGGGTGGTGGGTTAATGGGAGGGTTTAATGGAGGTCTAGGGAATAGGAGGGGGTTACTTTGGGGATGGGAAGGGGTGCCTAGGAGAAGGGAGTCTCCCTTGGGAAGGTGAAAGGGGTGTATGGGGAATGGGAAGGGTTGCTTGGGATGTGGAGGTACTAAAGGGGAGTAATGGCTCTAGGGGAGGTGAAAGGGTGGTGGGCTGAGGTGGCGGATGATGTGGCAAGGGAGGGAGGTGAAGGGGCAGGTTCGCCCAAGGGAGAGAGAGAGGAGGAGAGAGAGAGGGGTTCGCCCCCTTTAGAGAGAGATAGATATAGAGAGAGATAGAGAGATAGAGGGGGAAGACAATTCAAGTGGTTAAACTTTCTTCAATACTTCATTCACCATCTCAAGTGGGGTTGGGGTCCTATTTATAGGGATCCCAACATTTACAAAAAGTCCCTGAAATAAGTGCTAATAGCAAATAAGCAAAAGAGGTGGGGAAGGGAGGGGGCGCCCCTGGGCCAGGCCCACCTAAATGGGCCCATACGACACTCTAGCCCAACATGATGACACAAACTTAGGTAAATAACATAATAACCTAGGGACTTGACTTAAAACAAAGGCAAATTACATCAAAATGACTCAACTAAAAGGAGAAAATACATCAAGATGATCCACATAGCAAACCCAAGTGTCGAGGTGGACCTGTCCAGTCGTGGAGCCTCACCCTACCCATCTCCGGGAGGGAGAGCGGTGTCGAGCTAGAGGGAATCATGGGTGATGTCCCCATCAACTCCCCCGGGCTGTGAAGAGCTCGACTCTGTCGAGAAAGGGTCCACTCGGCTGCGATAGCGCTCCAGGAGGTCAGGGTCTAGCTGCTGAAGATCCTCCCTGCTTACCCATGAGTCATCCGAACGGGGCCGGCCCTTCCACCTGACCAAGTATCGCTCGTATGCTTTGCTCCGGGTGATGGTGACCTGTTCATCCAATATCCGCTCTACTTGCTCACGTTGGCCCCTCTGGCTTGGTGGAACTTTCTCACGGGTGGTGGCTCTCTCAAGGGGTGGAACAAGCTCGATTTCATCACTAGGTGTCACCGTGGGACCCCTGTATGGCACCAAGTCAGCCACATTGAATGTGGGACTTACTCCGTACTCCTCGGGGAGGTCCAACACGTAAGCATTTGTGCCGATCCGCCTCAGAACCTGGAAGGGACCTGATCCACGCGACCTCAGTTTGGAGACATTCCCAGGGAAAAGTCTCTCAGTTCTCACCATCACAAAGTCACCTACACGAAATTCCTGGTGGCGTCGGTGGGAATCAGCCGATTTCTTATACACCTCATTGCTTTTGTTGATGTGTTTGCGGATTTCCTCATGCAATTCTTTCATGTGTTGGGAAAAAGACTCAGCATTAATAGACACTCTAGCATGTGTAGGCAAAGGAATGAGATCTGTAGGCTTTCTAGGCTTGTACCCATGCACGGCTTCAAATGGGCTCATCCCTATCGACCTATTCACTGAGTTGTTGTAGGCAAACTCTGCCTGGGGTAGAATAAGATCCCAATTCCCTGGGCGATCCTCAACAAGACACCGAAGGAGGTTCCCAAGACTTCGATTGACGACTTTGGTCTGGCCATCAGTTTGAGGGTGATAGGCTGTGGAGAATTTGAGAAGGGTCCCCATTAGGTGCCAGAGGGTCTTCCAGAAATAGCTGGTGAATTTGACATCCCTATCAGAAATGATGGTTTTAGGTAGGCCATGGAGGCGAACTACTTCATCGAAGAATAGGCGGGCCACATAGGAGGCATCAGAGGTTTTTGAACAGGGGATGAAATGGGCCATTTTTGAAAATCTGTCCACTACGACAAAGAAGGAATCATGCTTCTTCTGAGTTCTAGGTAGGCCCAAGATAAAGTCCATGCTTAAATCGTGCCATGGACGATCAGGGACAGGGAGTGGGGTGTATAGGCCAGTGTTCTGTTTTATCTGTTTGGCTGAGGCACATATGCGACACTGTCCCACAATTTTGGCTACATCCCTCTTGAGACTTGGCCAATAGAACTGACCCTCAACCATAGCAATGGTCTTGTGCACTCCAAAATGTCCAACCAGGCCTCCTGCATGCAACTCCCAGACTAGGAAATCCTGCAGGGATGTTCTAGGTATGCAAAGTCCATGGCCTTTGAAGATGAACCCGTCCTCTAGGATGAAACCTTGGTGTTCTCTAGGTGATTGGGTGGTCAGGGTGGTATGGATAGGCCCAAAATCCGGACAATCAGGGTACTCATTCTTGACTCTCTCAAACCCTATGACTTCCACCCGAATGGTAGCCAACAAGGAGACCCTCCTATTGAGTGCATCTGCGGCACGATTCTCACTCCCAGCCTTAGCTTGATCACAAAAGTGTAGGACTGGATGTATTCTACCCAGCGGGCATGTCGGGCATTCAGTTTCTGTTGGGAGTTGAGATATTTCAGGGCCTCGTGGTCAGAAAATATGACAAACTCTTTGGGCAAGAGATAATGCCTCCAATGCCGGAGGGATTGTACCACGGCATAAAATTCTTTGTCATAGGTGGAGTACTTTACCCTGGCATCACACAATTTCTCACTAAAGTAGGCCACTGGGTGTCCCTCTTGACTGAGGATCCCGCCAATCCCTACCCCGGAGACATCACAAGTCACCTCAAAGACTTTGGAAAAGACGGGGAGGCATAATACTGGGGCTTGGGTCATCTTTTCCTTGAGCTCTTGGAAGGCCCTAGAAGCAGACTTGGTCCACGCAAACGTCCCCTTCTTAAGGCAAGCTGTGATGGGGGCTGTGACCATGCTGAACCCACGGATAAATCTTCGATAGAAGGTGGCCAACCCATGGAAACTCCGGACCTCGTGGAGAGTGCGGGGCTCTGGCCAGTCAAGGATAGCTTGGACCTTTTCGGGGTCCATGGACACTCCCTCGGTGGAGACCACATATCCAAGGAAAGTAATGGATTTGGTCATGAAATGACATTTTCCCAAGTTGGCGAAGAGACTCTCTTTCCTAAGGGTAGTGTAGATCTGCCTAAGATGGCTGAGGTGGGCTTCCTTGGATTGGCTGTAGATAAGGATGTCATCAAAATAGACCACCAAGAAAACTCCAATGTAAGGTCTAAGGACCTCCGTCATCAGGCGCATAAAGGTGCTCGGGGCATTTGATAGCCCAAAAGGCATCACTAGCCACTCATAGAGTCCATCTTTGGTTTTAAAGGCTATTTTCCATTCATCTCCTGGCCTTATCCTAAACTGATGGTAGTCACTTTTAAGATCTATTTTGGAAAAAATGGTGGCTCTGGCTAGAATGTCGAGCATATCGTCAAGTCTAGGTATGGGGAACCTATATTTGACGGTAATCTTGTTAATGGCCCTACTATCGAAGCACATTCACCATGTCCCATCTTTCTTGGGTGTGAGAAGGGCCGGGACAGCACAAGGGCTTTTGCTAAGGCGGAGAAAGCCCTTCCTAATAAGTTCTTCCACTTGCCTCCTCAATTCAGCATGCTCTGTGGGGTTGAGGCGATAGTGGGGAAGGTTTGGGAGGGTGGCTCCTGGGACGAGGTCGATAGCATGTTGAACATCCCTCATGGGTGGTAGTTGGTCAGGGAGATCATTGGGGAACACATCCTTAAATTCTTCCAGGAGAGGGTGTATTTCCACGGGGTGGGGGTTGGAGGGAGTTGACTCTCCAAGGCATATGACTACTGCACACAAGGGTGTTCCTTGGGCAACCTCCTCCTCCAGTTCTTTTCTCGTGATGAGATGCAGGCCCTTGACTTTTCCAGTTGGCTTTTCTTGGGTAGGTTCTTGGGAAGCTGGTTGGGTAGGTGGGGGTGGGATCCCTGGGTTTTGAGGTGGTTTGGATTGTGGTGAAGGGAGAAGCCCCTTGGAAGGAGGTTCCTTTCGAGGTGGGGAGGGATTGAGGCGGATGGTTTTCCCCTCATGTTCAAAAGTGCATGTGTTGGACTTTCCTAGGATGGTTGCATTGACGTCATAGATCCAGGGCCTCCCTAATAGAATGCTCCCTACTTCCATGGGTATAATGTCACACCAAACTTGTCCTTGATAGGATGAGAAGGTGATGGGGACAAGGCAACAAGTGTTGACCGGGATGGAGTGGTTATTAATCCAAGAGACCCGGTATGGCTTGGGGTGGGGTGTGGTAGTAAGCCCAAGAAGCTTAACGGTGTCAGGAGACACGGCGTTGACACAACTCCCATTATCTAGAATCACTTTCCTAACATGGCTCCCCATCTTGAGGTAGGTGTGAAAAATGGAGGTCCTTCGCCAATCCTCCTCTTGTGGTTTGGTGAGGGTGCACCTAATCACACCTAAGTGGGAGTCGGCGGGAGGAGGGTCGTGATCTAAGCCTGTTTCATAGAATTGTTCCTCATACTCTTCTTCCCAACCCAAGGCAGCCTCATATTCCTCAACCATGCTCTCATGCTCTCCTTGGGACGGGGTAGGCCCTCCTTCAATGATAAGGCTGGACAATCCTTTGGACGGACATTGGGTGGCAATGTGGCCATAACCATGGCATCGAAAGCATTTTACCGAACTACTCCCTGGGGTTGTTCCTTTAGGGGTTTCCTCTCTTCGGGGAGGAGGGTTGGGTGGGGTTGCCTTGGTGGGGGTGGGATTGGGTGGTTGATGGTAAGGTCGAGTAGGAGTTCCCCCACTGGGGATAGGAGTCCTCAATAGGGGAGGAAGGTGGGGTCGGGGGCCCATGTTTTTGGGTTCAGCTGGGCGAGGAGAGGCAAACTTAGGATTCCTAGAAAATCTCTCCGTATCCCGGGCTATTTGATAAGCCAACTCAAGGGAATCCTCATCCATCATAAATAATTATCTCTTGATGTATGGGTGGAGACCATTCCTAAATCGTGATAGGGTGACAGCCAACTCTTCATGTACTCCACACTTTAGAAGGTAGGAGTCAAATAGTCCAATGTATTCTACCACGGTTTTTCCCTCCTGGGTGAGGCATTGCCATTCGTCTAAGAGAGTTTGGGTGTAGGAGTTGGGGAGGTACTTGAATCTTAGTTGGGCTTTCATGTCTTCCCAGGTATGAATGGGTTCTTCCCGCCTAATCCTCTTTCTACTCACCACACTCATCCAATAGGTCTTGGCTAGTTTGGTAAGGTGCATTTTTGCAAGCCTAACTTTCCTATCTTCCGTCATAGGGTACCAATCAAAGTATTGGTCCATGGCACTCTCCCATTCTAAGTAGACATGTGGGTTATGGGACCCATCGAAGTTTGGAGCTTCCACCCTAATCATTTTTAAGAGGTAATCATCCGGGTCTTCTCGAGGTCGCCTCTCATGATGTCGAGGTTGGCGGGGCCTCTCAACCTCTTGGTAGTGGTCGTTCTCCAAACCCTCTCTATCAAATTCAGCGTGTGAAGGGGGAGCTCTTTGGACATGGTTTCTGGGTGGGGCCCTAGCTTCCTCGAGTCTATCCATCCGGGTCGTAAGACCAGCTAGCTGTTCGAGGACGAGGTTGAGGGTAGTCTCCATCCGATCCATCGGAGCTTGGGGAACCTCCCTAGGGGTATCTTGGTTGCCTTGGGAATTGAGATTCATAGGGGGAGCCGAAGATGAGGGGTCGGTCCGAAACAAGGCACCACTACGGGTAGACATGCACAAGAGGACACACGGACGAAGAGAAAGCAATGACCCTAGGACCTAGGCTTGTAGAGACAAGTCTAAAACTTGCTCTGATACCACTTGATGTGACACATTAAGAAGGTATGCAGCAAAGGGACAAAGGTCCTTGGACCTATTCCGCAAGCACAATCACAAAGCAATAAAGTACTAGATTGGGGCCGAATCGCCGTCGCACACACACGAGCCCGGGTGACTTGATGATGCTAAGTGAAGGTGATGGATCAAGACCCTAGCTGGTAGAGTGCCAGCAGGGCTAGGGTTGCCCTCCCGAAGGTACGAGGCCCACACTTAAGGGGCTGGCCGGGTGCCAATTGGGGCACTAGGTCCCTCTCTCTCACAGCCCACGGTGACCGCTTGTAAGTGGAACACACGGGGTCGGGCGCTCTATCTCTTGCTCAACGGAGCAATTCCGGGGATATTAGATGAACAAATACAGGTAATGGAGCAAAGTTCATAGCTTACCCTGGTTGGTTTGAAGAAACCAACCCCGTTCGGAGACGAGGGCGAGCGGGGAAGTGTGGGTTCCCCGCACACTGCGCTGATGAAGCTTGATCCCTGTTTAATAGTTACAAGCACTACACCTCACACAGGAGGGTGGACTTGGGGTGGGGATATCTGTATTACAAATCAAACACTACCTCCGCACAGGGAGGGGCGTTAAGCCGGCCAGGCGGGGAGGGGAGAGTTGCTCGGATTGCGCCGACGGAGCACCCGGCCGAATCTGCCCGGGTCTGGGTCGGTGTAGCCGCCTCTGTGAACTCCCCCGGACTCAGAACTTGATGAGACTTCCGCAAAAACGTCTCTGACATACCCAGACACGACTATGAATTTTTGTGGGTGGGTCCGAAGTCGTCACCGGCAGGGGCAGGCTCTGGAACAGGGTCCCTGCGATCAGGCTTGGACTGCTCCCAGGATGCAACAGCAGACGGATGAAGTCACCACGATCACTCCCGAAGTCCAAACGAGGTGGGACCAAGACGAGCACGACCGTGGGCAAGTCTTCTTCGAGAATCAAGAAAAAATGGCATCGGAGGAAGTCGGGGCCGAGAGCAGCAGTCTGAGAAGTGGAAGGGTGTTGGAACAGATCCTGACTGACCTGAACAGCGTCCCGGTGGTAGAAAATTCGGTACAATTAGTCCCGACCTCTGAATGAGGCCCCTCTGGCTGCGTTGGACAGAGAATGGGTGGATCTTTTCCCCGGTCAAGTGGCGCGCCAAGGAGAGCACTGGTGTGGTCGCAGGAGCTTCTGCAAGTTGCTTCTGGTTGCACGCCAAACTGGTTCTGCGTAGTTGGCGAAGGACGGCTCTCCCGTGCAGCTCCGACCTCGGATTGAGACGAAACCACCTCGCCTGCGAAGACGACCGGAAGAGATTTCCGTCGATGTAGGCCACGCCCCCAGGAACTCCAGGGTGGAGTCTGAGGCGGTGCTGCAACAGACTGTCGATCTGCAGGTCTTCAGCTGCACACAGATTGGAAGAGAGAAATGGTGGAGGGGGGGGTTTCTTTGGTGAAGGGGTAAGGGATATGGGTGCTTTGGTGGTGGGGAGGAGTTTGGGAGGTGGGAAGGGGTGGTGAGGGTGGAGGCCAGGGGCGGAGCTAGCAGGGAGAGGGGTGGGTGCGCAAATGGCCAAGGGGGAGGAGGTGGGGAGATGGGGGCGCAAGTGGCTTGAGGGAATGGGGAGGGCTCCTCTTGATTTGGGTGGTGGGTTAATGGGAGGGTTTAATGGAGGTATAGGGAATAGGAGGGGGTTGCTTTGGGGATGGGAAGGGGTGCCTAGGAGAAGGGAGTCTCCCTTGGGAAGGTGAAAGGGGTGTATGGGGAATGGGAGGGCTTGCTTGGGATGTAGAGGTACTAAAGGGGAGTAATGGCTCTAGGGGAGGTGAAAGGGTGGTGGGCTGAGGTGGCGGATGATGTGGCAAGGGAGGGAGGTGAAGGGGCAGGTTCGCCCAAGGGAGAGAGAGAGGAGGAGGAGAGAGAGAGGGGTTCGCCCCCTTTAGAGAGAGAGAGAGATAGAGAGATAGAGAGATAGAGGGGGAAGACAATTCAAGTGGTTAAACTTTCTTCAATACTTCATTCGCCATCTCAAGTGGGGTTGGGGTCCTATTTATAGGGATCCCAACATTTACAAAAAGTCCCTGAAATAAGTGCTAATAGAAAATAAGCAAAAGAGGTGGGGAAGGGAGGGGGGCGCCCCTGGGCCAGGCCCACCTAAATGGGCCCATACGACACTCTAGCCCAACATGATGACACAAACTTAGGTAAATAACATAATAACCTAGGGACTTGACTCAAAACAAAGGCAAATTACATCAAAATGACTCAACTAAAAGGAGAAAATACATCAAGATGATCCACATAGCAAACCCAAGTGTCGAGGTGGACCCGTCCAGTCGTGGAGCCTCACCCTACCCGTCTCCGGGAGGGAGAGAGGTGTCGAGCCAGAGGGAATCATGGGTGATGTCCCCATCAAATCAGCAACTGAGTTGGCCTCTCTATAGATGCTCATAATTGTGTCTGAAGGAGAGAGGCTTCTCCAGATTTCACGGACATATGTTAGGATCACCCATGGGCATAATATTTGCTTGTTAACAATCTGGACCAGAATTTTGGAATCACACTCAATAATGACCGGCCAGGAGGTCACAGTATGTAGATATTTTAAACCATCAAGAAGGGCTCTAGCTTCAGCAATAAGACTATTGGATTCAGCATAGAAGTGAGAAAATGCCAGTAGAACATTGCCGTGAGAATCTCTGATAACACCACCACCACCTGAAAAACCCGACATCTTGCAGGCTCCATCCGTGTTGAGTTTGAGAGAAGGCCGAGGGGGACAAATCCACTTGACAAGTTTAATCAGTGGGTAGCCTTGAACAACAACTGAAATACTAAAGTTAGCCAAAATGTAGAAACCCGATAATTAAAAATGAGAAATAATTTTTTTAATTTCATTATGTAATTAAAATTTTCATGAAATAATCAAATTACATTTTTACTATATGAAATAAGCTAGTTTATTCAATTTACTTGAATTAACTAGAAGTAAATAGAGATTGAATGCTTTAAACCTTAGATAAATTATAGTAAGCCCAATAAAAGTCCATGTAATGGACTAGGATCACAATTGGCCCATTAGATAATCGATAATGGATTGGATTAATGGATTAAAGGATTTATTAAAGGTTAATTAGACCAAAATTTGTAACATGTGTTTAATATGCAATTTAAGGGATTAAAATAACCTCATTTCTAAAAGATTGACTCAAAAATCGACGCTTACCTAACATCCCACCTTGGACCAGCCGTTTTTACATTGGTTTCACACCAAATGGAGGCTAGGTTAAGAAGAAAAATTAGAATTTTCTTCTAATTCAGAGTTGAAAAGTTTGGCATTGTTAGGCAAGGAATCTTGACAAATTTGGCCAAATTTTGGCTATAAATAGAACCTCATTCGACCCTCAAATCATCCCTGGAGGTTAAGGTTATGCTGCTACAAAGATTGGTGGAGATTTGAAGGAGAATTTGAAAGATCAAATGATTTTCTTATATTTGGGGATATTTCTTTAGATCTGCAAAAGGTAGGTGTCTCTCAGGCTAAACTTCAATTAAAGTATGCTATCTTGTGTATCTATCAGTGCTCTTTCCATTGGTAGCTCATTTATTAAATTCCATTGAGAAACGAATAAGTTATGGTCATTTGATTGGAGGGGTATTCCCGTTTTTTCATCAGGTCCAGAACGTGCTATACCTCAGTAGCGCGTTCTGAACGCGCCAGCCCAACCCAGCGCGTTCAGAAAGACCCCGTCCCTTTGATCAAATTTTCAAAAATATACATAAAATAATGTAATAATACTTTCCTGATCGCGCTATACGTACCTAGCGCGTTCTTCATGAACGCGCTAGTCTCTGCTAGCACGTTCAGACCCTTAACCCAGATGTCCATGGGTCAAAAGTATAATACTTCTAATATAAATACATATACATAAGGTGTTTATATATATATCGGGTGTCTATATCTATTATGATTTATACATAACTTATCTCTTTCATTTAGTTTTCAAAAATTTTAAATATATATATATATGTTCCTGAACGCGCCACTCTTGACCAGTGCGTTCTTGAAGATCGCGCCAGGTAAGTATAGCGCGTTCATAAAAATTTTCTCGAAATTTCTGACGATCAAAATATAATATTTTGAATATGTATACTATCTTATATATGCTGTATGAACGTGACCCTGAGCTATAGCGCGTTCACAGACAGTAAACATCTTTTCGACTTATAACTATTCTATTCTCTATCATATTGATGTATAAAAAATTATTTCTGAATGTAGAAAGCTATTTTCTATCATATTAATGTATGAAAACTACTTTCAACATGATAAACCTATTTTCTTGTCATATTGTTAATTAATGTATGATTAAATACTAATATCTAAAATCATGATTCTAATTCATAAGTATATATATATTTCTTTACAAAAGAATTGTTCTTTACTAAAAATTGATGTTTTATGATTATGAGATTTAAGTTTAGAAATTTAAAATAATTCTAATAAAATTACTATCTTAAATTTTCTTCCTACTTACCGTTCATTTTTGAATTCCACGACTTAATGTCGTTAAACATGATGCCTTAAATTATTATCTACTTTTCTTGCAACTTCTGAAATTTTGTCAAAATCTGTGCTAATTACAAACAATATTTTCTTGAAAATCGTTGGCCATATACATTAAAGTGGATGTCTAAACGTACTTGGGATCTTCGGATCCATATGACTCAATGCCTGGCATTAATGGGGCCCGGTCTGGTCCTGGGGAGAGCGCCCGAAAGTACTTGTGTCCATGGGAGTTGATTGACCAACGGTGTGACATTGCACTGAAGTGCATGATAGATTTACTTGATATGGCATTTCACTACTTGTACTTGTTACTTGTTTACATGACTATTTGAAAAATTGCATGAATTACTTGACTTGCGTGAAATGGCCAAATTCGTGAAATTCTTTACTTGTTCAAAGGTTATTACTTGAAAAACTTCTCTTGATATCTTGTTATCTTGTTGTTACTTGAAATTTCTTATACAAAATTCTACTTGAATATCATGATTAAACATTTCCAGATTCAACTTGGAAAATGGTTCAACATGCTAAATACTTTAAGATTGCCTGGTTCTTAGAGATATAAAATCCTACTGAGCTTATTGCTCACCCTACGTTTTGGATTAATTATTGCAGGAATTGAAAATGAACAAGGGAATGGACAAGAGTGAGAAAGTGATTTTCCTTTTTACCTAGGTTTATGTAGATCATTAGTGTTTTTACAAGAATGATGTATTTTGGATTGGAAGTTGTAATTTACCTTTATGGGTTATGAATTAGCAATGTAAACTTCATTTTGATGGAATAAAAGTATCATTTTCCCATTCATTTCTGTCTTTAGAAATGAAATTGTACATGCTCTGATCGACAAGCTCGTTTACGACTCGTCGCACCCTCAATATTCCGCGTCGGGGTGTGACACAAAATATGCCGTCTGCTATGATAGTTTTCCTTGAGATCAACATTCTGAACTAGGTGTTTAACCTGCACAATGATTCTGTGGAAAAGACTCTACTTGGATAAATGTTTTCCCTCAAATTTTGCAGCATTCCTGGCAGTCCACAATTCCCACATCCCATAGCCAATTACAGCAATTGTGAATAGACCAAACATAGAATTGGGTTTAAGGTTTTGGATAGAATTTAATATCAAAGCTCTCGCAGAGTTACCACAGAGTTGCAGACCTTTCAGTTGGAAAGAAGACCAAACAAAGTCAGCACAATCACTGGTAATGAAAAGATGATTAGCATCCTCCTCATTAGGGTCCTTATAGAAGAAGCATTTAGAATAGATAGGGATCCCAAGCAACTTGACATTTGCATCGAGTGGAAGGCAATTATGCATAATTTTTCACAAATGAACCAAGATTTTGGTGGGCAGCCAATTGGACCAGAGGTGAGTCCAAGGGATAGAATTAAGAAATGGAGCAGAGCTGTGATGATTTTTGTAAATGGAGGAAACCGAGCACTCACCAGGAGAAGATAAACTCCAAACTTACTTGTCATTCTCTTGAGATAAGTTGACATGTCTAATAGCAGTTCTGATATCAGAGGGAAAAAACTTGTCAATCAGACCATTAGCCTCAGTAGTGGGGTGCAAAGGAAATCTCTAACAGTGACCTTTGGGGAGAGAATGACATCTGCAGGAATAAAAGAAGCCAGAGTTTGATTTCCAAACCAAATATCATGCCAAAAACTAGTATGATTCCCATCACCCACTATAATTCTTTTATGCTGCAGAATCAGATCTTTAGCTTTTAACCAGCATTTTCTGGCTTGCCCTTTCATATTTCTGAAATGCACATCATATAGGTGACTGCCACAGATATATTTGGCCCTGAAGAATTCAGCACACAGAGAATTGGTGTGCAGAGCCTTCCAAAGCATCTTAACCCTCATAGCAACCTCCATATGTCTAAGGGACATTATACCAAGACCACCATAGGCAATTGGTTTGCAGATAGAATGCCAGGATTTCCAATGGTGTTTGTTACCTTGAGTGGAAGATCCCTAGAAAAAATTGGCAAAGGATCTCTCCAGAGATTGATGAATACCTAAGTGAATAGGAGAAGAAGCCAGGTAGTAGATTGGTATGGATGTTAGAACATGCTTAATTAAACACAGTTTAGCTCCTTGAGACAGAAATTTGGCATGCCATCCTTGAATACGCTTCTGAATAAAAGTTAAAATGCCTACAAAATGAACTTTTTTGCTCCTGCCAAGCACCATAGGGAAGCCCAAATATTTATGAGGAAATGAATGCCGAGTAAAACCAGTAATGTCCTGAATACGTCTAGCAACAACCTCTTTGGTTTTTAGGTGAATGAAAAAACCACTTTTCCCAACACTAATAAGCTGACCTGAAGCCCGTTCATATGTTCTAAGCACAGAAAAAAGATTTCTGACAGATGCAGCGGTAGCCCTGCTGAAAATAAGAGTATCATCTATAAAAAGTAAATGAGAAACGTTCGGACATCTCCGGGGACCCATAAACCAGTCAACCCTACCATTAACATAAGCTTCACTCAAAAATCTGCTCAAAGTTTCCTCAGAAATAATAAACAATGAGGGAGCAATATGATCCACTTGCCTAATACCTCTTGAAGATTTGAAAAAGCCAGCAGAATCACCATTCAGTAGAATAGAAAACCAGCAATTGTTCACCATTTTCTCTATAAGAGTGATAAAAGAGATGCAGAACCCAAGCCTTTTCAACATAGCAAATAAGAAATCCCATTCTAGGCGGTCATAGGCCTTTGCCATATCAAACTTGAAGATAACATTACTCCCTCTTGCTTTCCTGCCAAGCTCATGAACCAATTCATGGGCAAGGGCAATGTTTTCCACAATACTTCTCCTCTTAACAAAGGCCAATTGTTCGGGGGAGATGAGTTTGGGGAGAAAGATAGCTAATCTATTATTGAGAATAGTAGAAATGATCTTGTAGAAATAGTTGCACAGACTAATTGGTCTATAATCAGAAATATCAACTGCATTGGTCCGTTTGGGAATAAGAGCTATAAGGGAGGAGGTAACACTTCTAGGTAGCGGAAGTCGAGTAATAAAGAAATGTTGGACATCAGCCACTACCACACTAGCTATAATGGACCAGGCTTTTTGGAAGAAAGCACCCGTGAAACCATCAGGCCCAGGTGCACTGTCAAGTGACATATTGAAAACCACATCATGTACTTCAGAATCTGTAGGAGTTGCACAGAGGAGCTCATTGTCTTCCAATGTAACCAATGAGGGGATACAATTTAAAATACTATCATCAATATAGTGATCCTGAGAAGAAAAGGCTTTCTGAAAATGATCAATAGCTATAACCTTCATCTGCTCATGGTCTGTAGTGATATTACCTGCAGAGTTCCGAAGTTGGGAGATAAAGTGCCTCCTTCTATTTGCCAAAGTTGACATATGGAAAAATTTGGTATTTCTGTCTCCCTCAAGAAGCCAACGGATTCTTGATTTCTGTCTCCAAAACACTTCCTGTTGAAGCAGTCTATTTGAGAGGATGGTTTTTGCCTATCCAAGGTTAACTGAATTTGTGTCTGAAGGATCAAGATCATAAAGGTATTCAGCCTTCAGAACTGATGTTGGGTTCGATGCAGTGGATTCAGAGGGGGTGAATGAATCAACCCTTTAAAAATTTCGCTCAAATAAAATCTAATGCTCAGAACAGCGGAATTAAAAATAGTTGCAGAGATATTATGAGAATACTTAGAAGGATCTTGGCAAGACAACACACTTGAATTGACCCTCACACGATCCTAAGCAAACATCTAATGTGCGCAGCAATGAGATGAACACATATAGAAAATCAAACCATATCGTCCCTATGCATTCATCTAGCGGAAGCAAGTAAGAAATCAAACCACAGCGTACACAAGAGATTTTTAGGTGGTTCAGTCCTCCAGACCTACGTCCACTCCACACTCAAACCAGAGTGTGGATTCCACTGACTCACAGCTTGAACAGCTGGGCATCACAGCTTGCCATACAACCGCTGGGGACTACAGCTTAACCCATTCGAGGTATCCACCTCGCCCCACTGAGCAACACAGCTTACTGTCCAGAGGAATCCTCCTCTGTAAAACCGCTGACTAACAGCTTGATAAAAGGTTCAAAAGGAAAACACAAAAGATGAAACAATCAGCGACTGAAAGCTGAAAATGAAGCATGAATAATGTGGCTCTCAAAGAGCTGATTGGAGTGGATCTGATCCAACTTCCAGTAGGAACGATCTTCATGTAAGCTCCTCTTCCTCTCTCGATCTGTCTTTCTCTTTCTTCTTCTCAACTCACGCTCTCTCTTTCTCTTTCTCTTTTTCTTTTTCTTCTACTGGATCGAAAAGGGCTCTCTGCTCTTCTGCTTTTCTTTCAAGTCTTCTGTATTCGATCAGCTTCTTCTGAAGGAAGAAACTCCATATATATACCAGCAGCAGGAAGGGCGTGTGCTCTCCACATCTCCCACCCAATGGCTTGGACCACGTGGCAGCATTCAGCAGGCTTTCAATACACGTGTCATAATCTGGTCACTCCCCTTATCCTCGGATCATGTGCCCAGTCATCAGTCTCTACAAAGAATCCCTATCAGACAGTCGAAATAGAATTGTCAGTTTAAGGTTTAAGCGATGTACAGACTGTATGAAGGCACTGCTGAAGCAATGTACAGACATTGTGAATGCGAAGCTATGCAGTGTTCAGACTCTATGTATGCAGACCCATGGCGTTGTACAGACTTAGTAAATGCAGTGCTGTAGCATGTATAGACTTCAGATATGTAAGACTATGCCATGTACAAACTTCCTATATGCAGGACTTATGCCATGTATAGACTCCATATATGTAGAGCTTATGCCATGTATAGACTTCAAATATGCAGAGCTTAAGCCATGTACATACTTCAACTATGCAGAAGTAAACGTGCATCAATGTGTAGACTTGGCAAAACAAAGTTTGAACAAAGCAACACAATGTGTAGACTTCGTGCAATGAGTGAAGCAGTGTATAGAGTTATGAGTGGAATACATGAAGTAATGTATAGAGTTCGAGTGCAATGAGTGTTCAAGTGATGTACAGACTCAATGTTATGCAAGCAGACAATGTATAGAGTTGATGAAGCGATGCTCAACAAAAAGACGCCTTACACTTAGGTGTTTGTTTTAGAAGTGACGCCACTTCTGGTGGGCGTCAAATATCGAGCATAGAGAATGAATAGACTTGCTACGGCACAAGGCAGCATAACGATGTACAGACTCTGCCAAGAGCAATGCACAATGCACATATGAATGTACAAACTTTGTTTGTGCGTGCAGGGCATGCGATGCAATGTACAGACTTTGCCACGCCTACACCAAGATGATGTACAGACTTAATGGGCATGAAGGCAACCGCTGTACAGACTTGCTAGTGCTGCAAGTGGACAATGTATAGACTTCAGCTCGTGCAAGCAAAGCCAATGTATAAACTTGGCGTTTGTGCAAGCAGAACGATGTACAGACTTGTGTTGTGAACACAGGCTGTACAGACTTTGAATGATGCATGCACAAGACACTGATGTATGGACTTAGTCTATGCAGCGCTGTATAGACTTCATGTGTGTGCTACAGAACAATGTCTAGACTTTGAAAGCTTGAACACGAACAGGCTACAATGTATAGACTTTGATTGAGACGATGCATGAGATGATGCGATGTACAGACTTGCCTGGCCGATGCATAGACTTTGAGGTAAGACGCTAGACGCTGTACAGACTTTACTTGCATGTGCAGACTTGGCGATGTATAGACTTGCACAGTTCTAGCCAAGGGATGTATAGACTTTATGTGATAGCCCAATGTACAGACTTGGTGTTCTGAATGTAGGTAAAGATAAGGAGTGTATAGACTTGACATATGCACTGGCTGTACAGACTTAGCCATGAGCTGAACAATCGGATGTATAGACTTTGCTCAGTTCAGCTGGTGGATGTACAGACTTGAAATGAATGCATGAACAGGCCGATGTACAGACTTGCCAATGTATAGACTTTAAGTCCAATACAAAAGGCTATACAGACTTTAAGACTTAATGCATGGTGGCGAATGTACAGACTTGCCAATGTATAGACCTGAGAGCTCTGACTATGCTCATGCAATGTATAGACTTAGAGTGAAGGTGCATGCAATGTATAGACTTGCTCAGCCTAAAGCAAGGCAATGTACAGACTTCTTAACAGACGCATGTAGCAACTGGATGATGTACATACTTCCTATATGCTCAAGTCCAATGTATAGACTTGCTGAGATGATGCACCTGAAGAATGTACAGACTTTAACCCTTGAACATGCATGCGATGTATAGACTTTACATATGCTCTGAAGACGGGCTGCACACAGGCTGTACAGACTTGAAGAAATGCTGCAAGTGGATGGCTGTACAGACTTGACCGATCTGGCTATACAAACTTGATGTGTGTGTGCTAGACAATGTATAGACTTGCTGAACTACAGAGTGAACATATCAGCAGAGAAGCAATGCACAGACCTTAAATCAAGCACAAAATAACTTATGCACTTAGTATGGAACACTGCATGACTTAGCACACTCATGCATTCTCCACAGAACAGATCAGACATAGCACACTCATGCATTCTCCACAGAATAGATCAGTCATATGCATTCATGTTGCTATCATTCAATGTGATGTTCTTAGCAAAACAATATGGTGACTCATTCATGCTGCTATCATTAAAACACCACATTATCATCAAAGCACAAGGGGCACAACAATCTCCCCCTTTTTGATGATGGCAACATGATGAGTCATACTGACTCGTCAAACAATTCTCCCCCTTTGACATAAGCACCATGGAGATGGTTTGAGAGACAAAATTCCGCACACAACTACACAGAAAGAAACAAGGTTCACTGAAATGGAGTTCCCCCTATCAACATGCATGATTGACTACTCTCCCCTTAAAAGTAGATGACCCATAAGTCCCCCTGAAGCGTAGGAATGAACTCTGGTTATCCAATAAATCAATCTGAAATCTGCCATTACAAACAATCTGAATTCTGGTTGTGGCACCTCACATATGCATGAATAGAATGAAACATGTGAAAAGTCCACAGAACCAGAACTGGTTGCAAAACAAGATGGAAGATTCCAACAATGTGGAGAGTAAAGTGATTGAAGATAGGAAGGTAAAAGTAGAGAGCAATAATCACAAGACATCTCAATGAATAAACAATAGCAAGATGTTGATCAGGCTGTCTGGAAAGAATCTGATCATGAGGGATTTTAATTCCTGCACCACTTCAATAAGTCTTAAGAAGTATAGACTCTTCTATCATAAAGGGTTATGAAGTGGCAACTTAAGCAATCTGATTTAATTATGATGTATATCAAATTTGTCAAATTAAACTCAATACTCATATCTGAATCCAAGTTTTAATAAGGGTGAACCAATTAGTCAGAAAACACTCAAAATCAATCATCTTTTATCTTACACACATGATCTCAATAGCTCCTTTGAAAGAAACACAGATTAGTACTGAGGTTAACCACTTTTCTAAGAACATGAGTTGACAGAAATTTCAATATATTTTCATATGAAGCACATTATATTTTTCCTGAGCAATTTAGGTTGATCAACACCTTTTTACATGAGGCACAACACGTCTCAGGTGAAGTGACTCAGTTACTGAGTGTGATAACTATCATTGCCTCTCAACTTAGAGAGCAGAGTTAGCAATATAAGTGTCTTTTTACATGAGAAGACACCTTGATCAGAGGCCAGACTCCCCAGTTACTCAACACAGAAATGCTATTGCTCTGTCAGGTTCTCAATGAATTTTCATTTTAAGTGACTATGACACTTCATGACTTGGGTTCACTCCATTTCTTTGATGGAGGACCCAGTTTCTCAGTGAACAAAGTCTTTTCATTACTCACTGATTTTATTTCCTGTAAATTTTTTCAAAGTTAATGTTTAACAACAATACTCACTCTATGCATCTTAACCAAAGAAACCCTGATTTCAAATTTTCAGATATCTGATGAGTGAGTCTAAGGTTTTTATGACACATGTGGTTAAAGTTTATTAAACCTTATCATTCAGATATTTTCAATTCATTTAATTATAAATCTGAGAATACATTAATCTTATATCAGTCTGATTCAGTGGCAATTCTTAAACCTATATGATAGGAATTTCTACAAAGTTCTCAGACTGAATTACATGACATGCAGATTAAGTTCCTCAGGTCAGATCAATAAATTTAGCTGATCAACTAATCAATAGTAGAACCAAATCAGTCACACCAGCTAAGAGATATATGAAGGATGAGTATAAGCTGGTGGAAGAGTCAATCAGCAAGAGAGAATAAAAGTTTAAAGCCAATAGCAGAGATTGAATTTTAGTCAGACAAAATGAAACTCTCCTTCAACAGATTGAGGATTAGCAGCCAAATTCTCAGATTCAAGAAAGTATGAATTCAAAAAAGTCAATTGATGATTTGAAAGAGTGTAGACAGTGAGAATTTTAAACAGTGTCAAAAATATTATAATGCTCCCCCTGTCTATATGCAGTGACACACTTAAGACTCAACAAACTCCCCCTGAATTTATGCAATTTATGTAAGATGATTATTCAAATATCAGAGCATTCTTTATTCAGAGAGCATCATGCGAGAGCAATCAACTTTTCAAGATAAATCAATTTAGCACAGACAGATTATTATGATATGCATTGATCAAAAACAGTTGGACTCCCCCTAACTATATGCATGAAATGTATTGAAAGTACATCACATGATATCAAATTTTACATTCAGATATGATTCATGCAAATTAGACAGAAGAGAATTACCATAAACATGATTGTGCAATTCACATTTCAAACAGTTTCAGTTTAACATCAACAAATCAACATGATATGCAATCATTTCAAGTTCACAATTTCATATAATGGAATTTAAGCAAAGTGTTCAGAACTAACCTGAAAAGCAGAACCCTGGGGTCTTCCTGTTGAGTGCCTTGGTTTATTTACCCCTCTTTTTCATTCCAAGGCACACCTGTAACATGTTAATCAATTTGATCCTGCATGGACCCAAGCAGTCTTGGGTCCTGCGTTAGCCCTGATGGGTGTTCTGAACAATCTTTTAGCAATATTATCATCATGATCCATCAGGTAACAAATATCCATGGAATGACCAAATTTTCCACAGTATCTACATGAAACAGCAGATTTTCTGGTCCTATGATGCATATCAACAGCAGCATGAGACCTATGAAACTGAGCATGAATTGTTCTGTTGAATGCATGAGCAGTTTGTTTCTTATTACCTGATGACCAACATTCAGTAAATTTGTGACCTACCTTGCCACAGTTAAAACATGAAATGTTTGCACTTCTTGTTCTGGGGAATTCAGCAGATTTGAAGTTAATATGATTTCCCTGAACATGCCAGCAGTCCTTGACTGCATGACCATATTTCCCACATTCAAAGCATCTAAGATGCTTGCTTCTTGATTCATTGTTACCCCAATGATTTCCTGACCAGCACTCATCTGCCTTATGCCCAGGCTTGTTGCAAGTGAAACAAATAATATGCTGGCCTGAAGTAGATTTGTATCTATATGGGTCATGAGCATGTGAGAGAATTTTAGCATGTAGTTCATTATCTTCTTTCAAGATAAAACATGCATTCATTAGGTGACCACGCCTACCACAGTAATAACATGATGCATCAGATTTCTTAGTGGTGCGGTTTCTATCAGATGAATTCCTAGAATGCAGTGTTTTATTTACATGCTCATCTTCTTTTAATAATCTGCAGTCATCCATGATATGCCCTGCTTTGCCACAGTAATAACATGAGAATTCTTTCTCAGATGCATGCGAGTGAGTGGATGATTTGTGAGTGGCATGTGTTAATCTATCAGACTCCACACAGCTAGCAGAATTCACAGTACATGCAGGGATAATTTTGACTTCGTTCATCTGACCATTCTTTTTCAATTTTTTACCCCCTTTCACAATTTTCGTTTACTTTTCATTTTTCTGTGCTTTGAACTGAAAAACAGATGTTGAAGGTGATTTCTGATTTTCATTTTATTTTGGAGATTGATTTGAGGTACCAGCTACATCAGAGCTTTGCACAAAAGTGGCATATAGCTGGTTTTTAGTGATTTCCTTAACATCAGAAGTGCAACTTATCCCCTCTCTTGAATTGTCATTTTTATCTTCCATGACAGCTTTCATTTTTCCTTCATTTTTAGCAGACTTGGATGTTAATTTTTCTAGATCCTGAATCTTATTCTTTAAATGTGCTATAGGAAGCTCATAATTGGCTATATCCTGTTCACTGCAATTGACACACTCACTTAGAACTTTGTTTGCAGTTTTATACTTCTCAATTACTTGTTCCAAGTTGCTCAAGATTTTTGATTCTTCATCACAAACAGTTTTTCTTTTCTTTAACATGAGAAGTTGCTCGGACATACCAGTATTTAACCATTTCAAAATTTCAACTTCAGCTTTCAGTTCAGTGTTTTCTTCCTCAAAATTTTTAGCCTGAATTTCATTACCAGCACATTTTTCTCTTCCAGACATCAGCTCTAATTTTTCAATTAGTTCATCTTCTCTTTCTTCCACTTTAATTTTCTCAGCAAGCAGGTTTTTGTGATCTTCTTTAAACATGGCAGTTTGTTTCTTCATCCATTCACTTTCATTAAAAAGATCTTCATTACGTTCTCTTAGAGCCAAACACATATTGCACTTTGATTTTAGAGAGGAAACATGCACACCTTCCTTGTTGACTTTTTCTATTTCAGCTTCAAGATTTTTAATTTCAGAATTCAAGGAAGCAATACTCACTTCATACTTAGATAGCTCAGATTCACATGCAATCAGCTGCTGTTGCAACGAATCATTCAGGTTCTTCAGAGTTTCATTTTCTTGTTGAACCATTATTTCATTGTTGTTCTCATTTTCCTTCACATCAGATTTTCCTTTTTCAAATGACAACCATCTTTCAGAGAAGACAGTATTAAGAACCATTAGCTTTTTATTTTGATCTTTAAGATACATGTTTTCTTCAATCAATTTTTCTCCACCTTTTTCAACCTCAATTTTCTTGGCCAATAATAATTTGTTTTCTTCTTCCAGGGATTTGATTAATTCCTTTTGCGAATTATCATCATGTTCTATATCATTAATCAAATCTTAGAGAATGGCACATGCTTTGCAAGAATTATTTTCACTGATGAGTTTGTTTCTAAGGTTCTCATTTTCAGATTTCAACTTGTTCAACTCATCTTTTTCTTTATTCATGTCAGATTTCAAATTTTCATTCTCTACCTTCAAACGAGTGACTTCATGAATCATTTCTTTTATCATTTTTCTCTTTTCAGATTTAAGTCTATCATATTTGTTCAATAAATGCTCATTCATGGCAACTAAATCATCATAGCTGATATTCTCTATTTCAGAGTTTACCAGAGAGGAAGAATCCTCGGACTGATCTCTGACCATGAAGCACATTTCCTCATCTCTCCATGATCTCTCCAATATTAGGTTGATGATTTCCGTTGCGCTCCTGCACTCATCAACAAATGGAAAGCAATGAGAGTCTATTGCCCTTTTTGTCAGATCTAGGGCATTTTGATTTGCTTCAGATTTCAGTCTATCTGAGGACTTCCATTTGGATTTGTCCTCAGGGACTTCATATGGACTGTGAGCTATGAGTATCCATAAATCAGAATTCATATGGATCACATAGTCTCTAAAATGACCGTACCAGCCATAGACATCTAAACCAGTGAATACAGGAATTTCAGCCATAAGTGCAAGATGAAACAGATCAGATCAAGAGCAATGCTAGTAGAGAGCTCAAAACAGATGCAAGCGAACAGAATCAACTCAGATCGCACCGGAGCCAAATACGGATCGGATCTGCAGGTCGTTGGACCCTCTGTGCAGACACCCGCTCTGATACCAAGTGTTGGGTTCGATGTAGTGGATTCAGAGGGGGGTGAATGAATCAACCCTTTAAAAATTTCGCTCAAATAAAATCTAATGCTCAGAACAGCGGAATTAAAAATAGTTGCAGAGATATTCTGAGAATAC
The DNA here is from genome assembly GCA_022559845.1 of Amorphophallus konjac. Taxonomy (NCBI): domain Eukaryota; kingdom Viridiplantae; phylum Streptophyta; class Magnoliopsida; order Alismatales; family Araceae; genus Amorphophallus; species Amorphophallus konjac. Next base: position 151,334,781 of record CM040118.1, read on the forward strand.
TTAGAAGGATCTTGGCAAGACAACACACTTGAATTGACCCTCACACGATCCTAAGCAAACATCTAATGTGCGCAGCAATGAGATGAACACATATAGAAAATCAAACCATATCGTCCCTATGCATTCATCTAGCGGAAGCAAGTAAGAAATCAAACCACAGCGTACACAAGAGATTTTTAGGTGGTTCGGTCCTCCAGACCTACGTCCACCCCACACTCAAACCAGAGTGTGGATTCCGCTGACTCACAGCTTGAACAGCTGGGCATCACAGCTTGCCATACAACCGCTGGGGACTACAGCTTAACCCGTCCGAGGTATCCACCTCGCCCCGCTGAGCAACACAGCTTGCTATCCAGAGGAAGCCTCCTCTGTAAAACCGCTGACTAACAGCTTGATAAAAGGTTCAAAAGGAAAACACAAAAGATGAAACAATCAGCGACTGAAAGCTGAAAATGAAGCACGAACAATGTGGCTATCAAAGAGCTGACTGGAGTGGATCTGATCCAACTTCCAATAGGAACGATCTTCAGGTAAGCTCCTCTTCCTCTCTCGATTTGTCATCCTCTTTCTTCTTCTCAACTCACTCTCTCTCTTTCTCTTTTTCTTTCTCTTCTGCTGGATCGAAAAGGGCTCTCTGCTCTTCTACTTTTCTTTCAAGTCTTCTGTATTCGACCAGCTTCTTCTGAAGGAAGAAACTCCATATATATACCAGCAGCAGGAAGGGCGTGTGCTCTCCACATCTCCCGCCCAATGGCTTGGACCACGTGGCAGCATCCAGCAGGCTTTCAGTACACGTGTCATAATCTGGTCACTCCCCTTATCCTCGGATCACGTGCCCAGTCATCAGTCTCTGCAAAGAATCCCTGTCAGACAGTCGAAAAAAAATTGTCAGTTTAAGGTTTAAGCGATGTACAGACTGTATGAAGGCACTGCTGAAGCAATTTACAAACATTGTGAATGCGAAGCTATGCAGTGTTCAGACTCTACGTATGCAGACCCATGGCGTTGTACAAACTTAGTAAATGCAGTGCTGTAGCCTGTATAGACTTCAGATATGCAAGGCTATGCCATGTAGAGACTTCCTATATGTAGGACTTATGCCATGTATAGACTCCATATATGCAGAGCTTATGCCATGTATAGACTTCAAATATGCAGAGCTTAAGCCATGTACATACTTCAAATATGCAGAAGTAAACGTGCATCAATGTGTAGACTTGACAAAACAAAGTATGAACAAAGTGTTGTGGCCCTTAGGCACAAGCATGTGCTATTTCGTGTTGATGATTTGATGATAGCAATGCTAGTTTTATTTTGATGATAGCAACACAGTGAGTGCTTTATGAGATTGTGTTTTGATGACAGCAACATGATATATTGTCTAGAGAATGCTTAAGTGTGCTATGTCTGATTTGTTCTGTGGAGAATGCATGTGTATGACTGATATATTGGTTGGGCCAAGTCCATACATTGCCCAGGCTGCATACATCATTGCATGAAGTCTATACACTGGCTGCTGCATTCTCATGAAGTCTACACATCATGGCAAGTCCGAAGTCTACACATTGGAAGTATACTTCATACATGCATCAATGGGTCGACCCTCTGATTAGATGAGTCGACGCCCCTTTAGACTTCTAAGTCTATACACTGTGTTCATACATTGCTTTTCTCACTGCATGGCTCGCATGGCTGCAAGTCCATACATTACATTCATAGCAGACCAGCAAGTCTATACACTGCAGGGTAAAGCCCAAAGTCTAGACATTACTGCATTGCTTGCATTTCAGAGTCTATACATCGTTCATGAAACGCATGTGCACAGTTCGTGGACAAAGTCTGTACATCGTAGCTGCATTTCATGAAGTCTGTACATCCTGTATCTCTGTTAAGCTTCAAAGTCTGCACATGGCTCACTGTCTCATGCATAGTCTGGACAGCTATGGGTCGACGCTCCCTTCTGATGGGTCGATGCCCCCTTTGTTTTCCAAGTCCATACATTGATCTTCTTATTCAAAGTCTGATTATTGATCAAGTCCACACATTGTGCATTCTGACTTGAAGTCTATACAACGCTGCATTGGCTAAGTCTATACACTGCATTGTCTCAACTTGCATCTCACGCATCTAAAGTCTGTACAGCCTATTGTTTCAGCCAATGTCTCACTCAGTGTTAAAGTCTATACAGACTTCAACGTCTAGTTCATGAAGTCTATACATCGGACTGTTCATGCTGCGTCTTAGGCAAGTCTGTACACTGCATTGTAGCTGCATCGTTTCACCCGAAGTCTGTGCATCGTCTCAGCCACTGTCTCATTCAGCGTCTCACGCTTACAAAGTCAATACACTGGTCGGTGGAAGCAAGTCTATACATTCGACTGTTCAGCTTGTGATCAAGTCTGTACAGCCAGGGAGACCATCAAGTCTATACACTCATTCACTGTAGCTTGCACGAGGTGAAGTCTGTACATTGGCATTAGTTTTCCAAGTCTGTACATCCTTCTGTTGAAATTCCAAGTCTGTACATCGGACTGGTTGAGCAAGTCTGTACAGCGGTTGCATTCTCAGGTAAAGTCTATACATTGGGACTTTTACCTACGTTCTGAACTGAACTGAGTAAGTCTATACATTCCTCATATCTTTTACCTACGCTCAGTTCAGTAAGTCTGTACACTGGGAACTTTATTGACGTTGCCTTGCCAAAGTCTACACACTGTGAACCTTCAAGTCTGTACAGACTTTACTTGTTCAGATCTGTAAATCATCCAGCTCTTTGGCAAGTCTACACATCTCAAAGTTTATACACTCCTTGTCTTCCATTGTTTCATGTCTGTACAGACTTTACTTCGGTCAAGCCTGTACAGAGTTTCTTCAGCTAAGTATATACATTGCTTCACGACGTGAAGTCTATACATTCCTTGCTCAAGTCTTCACATGATGAAGTCTATACACTCAACTCCTTCACACTTCAGGAAGTCTGTACATCCTTCAATGCACTGCATGCATCGTTCGTGAAGTCTGTACATCGAGTGAAGTCTGGTGAAGTCTGTACAGCGGCTGCTTCACATATGAAGTCTGTACATTGCATTTGCATTCACAACGTCTTCACACCTGAAGTCCATACATCGTCAGTTGTCTGTCAAGTCTTCATACTGCTTAAGTCTGTACAGCGGCTGCTTCACATATGAAGTCTATACATCGCATAGCTTCACATAGATGAAGTCTATACATTGGGCAGAGTCTGTACACTACATTCATATTCAAGTCCATACAGTCAGTGTCTACATTGCATTGCATTCATCAGTTGTGAAATCTACACATCGAGTCGAAGTCTGCACATTGTTGAACGCTCATCAAGTCCATACACTGGCAACCTCTTACATTGCCTAAGTCTATATGTTGGATGCTGAATGCTCTTCAAAGTATGTACAGCCGTTGCCCTCTTATGTGAAGTCTACACATTGGGCCAAAGTCTATACACTACATTCGCCTTCACAAGTATATACAATGCATTTCATATTCAAAGTGTGTACAGGGTTTAGACTTAGACTGATAATTTATTCTCTGTCTGACAGGCACCCTTCGTGAAGCCTAATGAAGGCACGTGATCCGAGAATAAGGGGAGTGCCCAGATGAAGACACATGTACTGACAGCCTGCTGGATGCTGCCACATGGTTCGAATTCATAGGGCAGGAAATGTGGAAGCCACACGCCCCTTATCCACTTGCTGCTAGTATATATTGATGCCTTCGTCTTCAGCAGGAGGCAGATCGACTGAAGGGAGGCAAAGTATATACATCCAGTCTGAGAGCAGCAGAGAGCCTTCGATCCACAGAGAGAAGAAGAAAAAGAAAGAAGAAGAATCAGGAAGAAGAAAAGAAGAGCAGAGAGTGAGAGATTAGTAGAAGAAGAAGAGAAAGAAGAGAAAGAGAGAAAGAAAGAGAGACAGTGAGATCAAGAGAAGAAGAGTGAAGTTTGAAGATATGTTTACTGGACCGTGGATCAAATCCAGGCCAGTCTGCTCTGTTGAGAGCTATATTGTGTTTTTCATTTACAGCTTTCCGTTGCTGTCTTGTCTATCTTCTGTTTTCATTTTATACTTTCTTCAAGCTGTTAGCCAGTGACTGCAGAGGTGGACTCCTCTGGATGGGTAAGCTGTAATCCCCAGCGGTTTGCAGAGGTGCATCCTCTGGACAGCAAGCTGTGAGGCTCAGCGGGCGAGGATGATTCCTCGGACGGCAAGCTGTGTTGCCCAGCGGTTGTATGGCAAGCTGTGCTGCCCAGCTGTTCAAGCTGTGAGTCAGCAGAATTCACACTCGGTTTGAGTGTGGGGTGGATGTAGGTCTGCAGGACCAAACCACCTAAAAACCTCTTGTGCACCGTGGTTTGATCTCTTTGTGTGTTTGGCGCTAGATGCTTGCATAGGGGTGATATGGCTTGATTGCATACCATGTGCTTGACTGTGTTATTAAGTGTTCTTTTATTTGTTATTCCGCTGTTGCTCTTTGTCCTTCTGAAGAAGGTAGATTTAATTCTACAGTTCTTAGTATTAGATTTAATTAGCCTTCAGATTCTCTAATCTGTCTTGTTAGCATTCTAGTTTTTAATTGGGTGAAATTTTTATAAGGGCTATATTCATTCACCCCCCCCTCTGAATACTGCACCGAACCCAACACTTGGTATCAAAGCGGGTTGCTGTGCATAGGATCTAACAATCCGCAGTAGATTCTGCTAGCTGTTGGTGCATTTCAGAGTGGGTCTTTTAAGATCGTGTTTTTTTTCACTGAATTAGTGCTTTACTTTGCTCATCTGTTTTAGTGCATTTCTTATCAATTGTCCTGTGCATTGAATCTGGTTGCTATCTGCTTCGATGGCTAATCCTCCGATATTCAGAGGTAATAATTTTGAGTCTTGGTTTGAAAAGTTTCGTCAGTATGTGAAATCAACTGATCCTAATCTCTAGAAGGTAACGACTCACGGTCCTTACAACCTATCAAAAGATAAATCTAGATGGACTGAAAAGGATAAATTGAAAGATTCTATTAATACTAGAGCATTAGTTTTAATGAAAGAATCAATTGACAGAGATTTAATATCATGTACTTCTTCTTGCAGGTCTGCCAAAGAAATTCTGGAAAAACTAAAGCTCACCAGGAATCACAACAAATGCTTGATGGCTGATCGGAGAAATGACGATGATGAAACCTCATCTCAGGTAAGCTCCGAATCAGATGGATACTCTTTTGATGAATTGATAGTGATGTATGAAAATTTGTTAGAAGTATCCAAGAAATTAAAATCTGAAAACAAAAAGTTGAAAAAGAAATGTGATAAAATAAAATTGAAAGATTCCTGTGAAAACTGTCCAGATCTGAAACATTCTTATGATGCATGTATGTTAGATGTTCAGAATTTTCAGGAACAAAATGGCTCTCTAAAACTTGAAAATCAAACATGTTTGGACAAGATATCAGAACTTGAGAATCAGTTGAATGAGAAGAAAAATGAACATCTAAAAAGCATGCAAGAATTGACTGAAGTTAATTCTGAATTGAATAAATTGAAAGGTGAGAATGTAGAATTTCAAAAGAAAAATGAAAACCTTATGGCTAGATTAAATGAAATCAATGGGGAGGTTTCACACTCTTCTTCTGCTGAATCAAACTGCAAAATGTGCTCAGCTCTAAGAGAACGAAATGAAGATCTTTATAGTTAGAATGAATGGCTGAGTAAACAAATTATCTCACTTAAAGAGGATCACAAAAACTTGGTGGCTGAGAAAATTAGAGTGGAGGAAAGAGAAGAGGAGCTAGTTGAAAAGCTGGAGCTGATGTCTGGAAGTGGAAAATGCAATGAAACAGTCATGAAGCTATCTGAAGAGAACAAAGAACTGAGAGAACAAAACAAGAAACTGATGGTTTTAAATACTATTTTCTCACATAGGTTTCTGACTGTCGAAAAAGGAAAATCTGTTATTAAGGAAACTCAATCACAAAGACTTGAGGAAGAAAACGCTGAACTGAAAGCTGAAGTTGAAAAATTAAAGTTGTTAAATACTGACTTATCTGAAACACTTCTCACCTTAAGGGAAAGCTCACTTGTGATGAAGAATCACAAATGTTGAACAGTCTAGAACAAGAAATTGAGAAGTATAAAACTGTAAATAAAGTCTTAAGTGAATGTGTCAACTGCAGTGAACAGGAGATAGCCAGTTATGAGCTTCACATAACATCTTTAGAAAATAAGATTCAGGATCTAGAAAAATTAGCATCCAATTCTGCTAAGAATGAAAGAAAAATAAAAACTGTTGTGAAAAGGAAGGATGATAGTTCAAAAGGGGGAACAAACTGTAATTCTGATGTTGAGAAAATTACTAGAAACCAGCTATACACTACCTTTGTGCAAAGTTCTGATGTAACTGGTACTTTAAAGCAATCTCCAAAATAAAATAAAAATCAGAAATCACCTTCATCAACTGTATTTCAGTTCAAAGTACAGAAAAATGAAAAATAAACAAAAACTGTTAAGAACAGTCAGAAATTGAAGAAGAAGGGTCAAATAAAGAAGGTAAAGACTATTCATATTCATGGCCTAAAATCTGCTAGCTCAGTTGAATCTGATGGTGTACACACTGCTCACAATTCATCCACTCACTCGCATGCATCTGAGAAGGAATTCTCATGTTATTATTGTGGCAAGGTAGGGCATATCATGGATGATTGCAGAATATTGAAAGAAGATGAGCATGCAAATAAAACAATGCATTCAAGGAAATTATCTGATAGAAACCATGCCGCTAAGAAATCTAATGCATCGTGTTATTACTGTGGTAGGCGTGGTCATCTAATGAATGCATGTTTTAAACTGAAAGAAGACAACAATGTGAATTCTAGATTTTTCACACATGCTCATGGCCCACATGGATATAAATCTACTTCAGGCCAGCATATCATATGTTTCACTTGCAACAAGCCTGGGCACAAGGCAAATGAGTGCTGGACTGGAAATTCTTGGGGCAACAAGAACTCAAAAGGCAAGCACCTTAGGTGTTTTGAATGTGGTAAGCATGGGCATGCAGTCAAGGACTGCTGGTATGCTCAGGGAAATCACTTTGATTCCAAATTTGTCAGATTCCCTGCAAATAGAAATTTTTTGGGTAGAAATAAAACTATTTTTAAAGGAAAGACACTTGTATGTTCTGAATGTGGAAAACCTGGCCACCGAGCTTCTGAATGTTGGTGGGCAGGTAATGGTAAATCAAAATTTCATGCAAGTAACAAAAATCTTCTTGCTAACTCACATAGATTCCATGATTATACAAATGTTCACGGAAAGAATTCAAGAGCTATTACATCATGCAGATATTGTGGTAAATCTGGTCACTCTATGGACAATTGTTTTATGATGAAATTTGATGACCATGTTGCTAAGAAACTGTTTAGAACACCTGATAGGGGTAATTCAGGACCCAAGACTTCTTGGGTTCCTGCAGGATCAAATTGATTAACATCTTTGCAGGTGTGCCTTGGAAGCTGAAAAATAAAGGGGTTAATAATCCAAGGCACTCAAAAGTGAAACCCCCAGAAGTGGATTATTCAGGTTAGTTCTGAAAACTCAGTTTAAATTCTGTCTTCTAAAGTTGTGTCCTTTAGATGATTGCATATCATAATGATCTATCTATACTAAATTGATTTATCTTGAAAAGTTGATTGCTCTCTCATGATGCTATTTGAATAAAGAATGCTCTGATGTTTGAGTAAACATTCTGTATAGCATGTTAAATCTGATTTTTGAATCTGAGTTTTGCACATTATTTCATGTTCAGCATTGTAAGGTTTAGATTTTCTGAATTCTCCTCATACATGATTTGCATATTTATGATTGTCTGAAATTACATATGCATACATATAGTGAATGCATTGCGCATCATCATACTGAAAACTCCAAAAGAAGTAACTGTCTACATATAGAACTGCATTGGCACTACAATTGTCATTAATGGCCATCATGGTATATTAAATGGAACAGTGCTGAAAGGCAGATGGAGTATGTCTTGATGCTACTGCCATGTGTGAGGTGGTCCTTGGACCAAGTCATCCGCCCAGTACCATGGGTCTATTTTTCATATAGAATAGTGTATTGCATAGCATTAAATTTGAAAAATCTGAAAAAGGATAAAAATGCTCATGACTTGGATGCATAAACTTGAATTGATTGCTTACTTGCCTCATGTATCATTGGTGCATAATCTGCATGTAGAACAGTCCATTGCATAGCATACTGTTGCATCTTGTTGTCATGGGGAGCTGAGAGTTCTGTTAAATTCATTGAATCCTTGCTACTTCTCACTGTCCCCATTTAATTCATTCATATTCTTTGACATCAGTTGCTTTTGGACCATAATGCCTATTGCTAACATTTCCCTAACCTTCACTGAACAACAGTATTGCCTCTGGTTTAGTGAATTGAGTTATGGTTATTACAATTGTTCATTTATAAGAATCACTCTTACAAATTGAAAGGAACTAAAGGTTTAACCTTTATAAATTGAAGAGTTAAGTGTCTACCTTCAGAATTTGAGATAAAAGAAAACTTTTATAACTCTTAATCTTTGTCTCATGATTAAAATAGAAAGAGTTTTTTTTAATACCTGAAAATGGTAAACTGGAAATGTCTAGAACAGGTGAATAAGAGTATGTAATGTTTTTTAAACAATCACTCTAAAAGAAATAAGGGCAGCAGTAAATAAGAACATTAATGTAAAGAACTGAACATTGTGACAGAGCAATGGCAGATTGCGCTGAGAAACTGTGATCTCTTCCAAAGAAGTAGGAGAACTCACATGTCATGAAGTGCCTCAAGCTAACTCTGTTCATAGGGTCAAATCTATAGGGGGAGTCCTCACCAAGTAATTGGGGGCACTGGCCTCTGATCAAGGTATGCCCTTAATGTCAAAGGTGAAGATAGTCTCTTGTAGGTTTTGATCTGAAATAGATCTAGTAGTTTATGCCTAGTAACTGGGGGTACCTGCCTCTGATCAAGGTGTACACCTAATGTCAACAGCATAAATGCCACTGGTCTATTCACTTAGCTCAGCTTCTGAAAAAATTAAAAAGTGAAAAATTAATCTGCTGTAACCCTTCGAAAATCAAAAGTCATTGAGTGAAAACTGTTTTTCTCAATACATATTCAAGTTGCCTTTCTTGATCTTCCATGTTTAATCACAAAAGAGTATTATTTCTGACTTCTCTATTAAAACCTTGTGCCTCATATTCATTGCTATAAATGTAATCTAAAACTCTCTTTCAGGAGTCAGCTATTTTACTCTAGATTTATCACTGTTAAACCTGAATTTTTGTCAAAATTGTATACTGCTGATTCTTATACTTTAACAGTTGTTTATAATCATGCTCCCTTTCTGAACCAATGCTTATGCTGTTGTCAAGTGACCCTCCTACCTTTTCTACCTTTGTATATCTGTCCATATTCCTTCTCAAAGGGGGAGCAATTATTTAGGGGGAGAAACAGTTCAGGGGGAGTCATACATTCAAGGGGAGAATGAGGTGCTCTAAGGGAATTTGCATGCATACCGCCATGTTGCACTCATGTTCATACTGTTTTTCTCTTTTTGATTATGTCAAAGGGGGAGAAAATTTTGATTGGTGACTCACTGTCACTTTGTTGCCATCATCAAAAAGGGGGAGAATGTTGTGCCTCTTAGGCACAAGTATGTGCTATTTAGTGTTGATGATTTGATGATAGCAATGCTAGTTTTATTTTGATGATAGCAACACAGTGAGTGCTTTATGAGATTGTGTTTTGATGACAGCAACATGATATATTGTCTAGAGAATGCTTAAGTGTGCTATGTCTGATTTGTTCTGTGGAGAATGCATGTGTATGACTGATATATTGGTTGGGCCAAGTCCATACATTGCCCAGGCTGCATACATCATTGCATGAAGTCTATACACTGGCTGCTGCATTCTCATGAAGTCTACACATCATGGCAAGTCCGAAGTCTACACATTGGAAGTATACTTCATACATGCATCAATGGGTCGACCCTCTGATTAGATGAGTCGACGCCCCTTTAGACTTCTAAGTCTATACACTGTGTTCATACATTGCTTTTCTCACTGCATGGCTCGCATGGCTGCAAGTCCATACATTGCATTCCTAGCAGACCAGCAAGTCTATACACTGCAGGGTAAAGCCCAAAGTCTAGACATTGCTGCATTGCTTACATTTCAGAGTCTATACATCGTTCATGAAACGCATGTGCACAGTTCGTGGACAAAGTCTGTACATCGTAGCATGCATTTCATGAAGTCTGTACATCCTGTATCTCTGTTAAGCTTTAAAGTCTGCACATGGCTCACCGTCTCATGCATAGTCTGGACAGCTGTGGGTCGACGCTCCCTTCTGATGGGTCGACGGCCCCTTTGTTTTCCAAGTCCATACATTAATCTTCTTATTCAAAGTCTGATCATTGGTCAAGTCCACACATTGTGCATTCTGACTTGAAGTCTATACAATGCTGCATTGGCTAAGTCTATACACTGCATTGTCTCAACTTGCGTCTCACGCATCTAAAGTCTGTACAGCCTATTGTTTCAGCCAATGTCTCATTCAGTGTTAAAGTCTATACAGACTTCAGCGTCTAGTTCATGAAGTCTATACATCGGACTGTTCATGCTGCGTCTTAGGCAAGTCTGTACACTGCACTGTAGCTGCATCGTTTCACCTGAAGTCTGTGCATCGTCTCAGCCACCGTCTCATTCAGCGTCTCACGCTTACAAAGTCTATACACTGGTCTGTGGAAGCAAGTCTATACATTCGACTGTTCAGCCTGTTATCAAGTCTGTACAGCCAGGGAGACCATCAAGTCTATACACTCATTCACTGTAGCTTGCACGAGGTGAAGTCTGTACATTGGCATTAGTTTTCCAAGTCTGTACATCCTTCTGTTGAAATTCCAAGTCTGTACATTGGACTGGTTGAGCAAGTCTGTACAGCGGTTGCATTCTCAGGTAAAGTCTATACATTGGAACTTTTACCTACGTTCTAAACTGAACTGAGTAAGTCTATACATTCCTTATATCTTTTACCTACACTTAGTTCAGTAAGTCTGTACACTGGGAACTTTACTGACGTTGCCTTGCCAAAGTCTACACACTGTGAACCTTCAAGTCTGTACAGACTTTACTTGTTCAAGTATGTACATTGTCCAGCTCTTTGGCAAGTCTACACATCTCAAAGTTTATACACTCGCTGTCTTCCATTGTTTCATGTCTGTACAGACTTTACTTCGGTCAAGCCTGTACAGAGTTTCTTCAGCTAAGTATATACATTGCTTCACGACGTGAAGTCTATACACGCCTTGTTCAAGTCTTCACATGATAAAGTCTATACACTCAACTCCTTCACACTTCAGGAAGTCTGTACATCCTTCAATGCACTGCATGCATCGTTCGTGAAGTCTGTACATCGAGTGAAGTCTGGTGAAGTCTGTACAGCGGCTGCTTCACATATGAAGTCTATACATTGCATTTGCATTCACAATGTCTTCACACCTGAAGTCCATACATCGTCAGTTGTCTGTCAAGTCTTCATACTGCTTAAGTCTGTACAACGGCTGCTTCACATATGAAGTCTGTACATCGCATAGCTTCACATAGATGAAGTCTATACATTGGGCAGAGTCTGTACACTGCATTCATATTCAAGTCCATACAGTCAGTGTCTGCATTGCATTGCATTCATCAGTTGTGAAATCTACACATCGAGTCGAAGTCTGCACATTGTTGAACGCTCATCAAGTCCATACACTGGCAACCTCTTACATTACCTAAGTCTATACGTTGGATGCTGAATGCTCTTCAAAGTATGTACAGTCGTTGCCCTCTTATGTGAAGTCTACACATTGGGGCAAAGTCTGTACACAGCATTCACCTTCACAAGTATATACAATGCATTTCATATTCAAAGTGTGTACAGGGTTTAGACTTAGACTGATAATTTGTTCTCTGTCTGACAGGCACCCTTCGTGAAGCCTAATGAAGGCACGTGATCCGAGAATAAGGGGAGTGCCCAGATGAAGACACATGTACTGACAGCCTGCTGGATGCTGCCACGTGATCCGAATTCTTAGGGTAGGAAATGTGGAAGCCACACGCCCCTTATCCACATGCTGCTAGTATATATTGATGCCTTCGTCTTCAGCAGGAGGCAGATCGACTGAAGGGAGGCAAAGTATATACATCCAGTCTGAGAGCAGCAGAGAGCCTTCGATCCACAGAGAGAAGAAGAAAAAGAAAGAAGAAGAATCAGGAAGAAGAAAAGAAGAGCAGAGAGTGATAGATTAGCAGAAGAAGAAGAGAAAGAAGAGAAAGAGAGAAAGAAAGAGAGACAGTGAGATCAAGAGAAGAAGAGTGAAGTCTGAAGATCTGTTTACTGGACCGTAGATCAAATCCAGACCAGTCTGCTCTGTTGAGAGCTATATTGTGTTTTTCATTTACAGCTTTCCGTTACTGTCTTGTCTATCTTCTGTTTTCATTTTATACTTTCTTCAAGCTATTAGCCAGCGACTGTAGAGGTGGACTCCTCTGGACGGGTAAGCTGTAATCCCCAGCGGTTTGCAGAGGTGCGTCCTTTGGACAGCAAGCTGTGAGGCTCAGCGGGCGAGGAGGATTCCTCGGACGGCAAGCTGTGTTGCCCAGCGATTGTATGGCAAGATGTGATGCCCAGCTGTTCAAGCTGTGAGTCAGCGGAATCCACACTCGGTTTGAGTGTGGGGTAGATGTAGGTCTGTAGGACCGAACCACCTAAAAACCTCTTGTGCACTGTGGTTTGATCTCTTTGTGTGTTTGGCGCTAGATGCTTGCATAGGGGCGATATGGCTTGATTGCATACCATGTGCTTGACTGTGGTATTAAGTGTTCTTTGATTTGTTATTCCGCTGTTGCTCTTTGTCCTTCTGAAGAAGGTAGATTTAATTCTGCAGTTCTTAGTATTAGATTTAATTAGCCTTCAGATTGTCTAATCTGTCTTGTTAGCATTCTAGTTTTTAATTGGGTTAAATTTTTATAAGGGCTATATTCATTCACCCCCCCTCTGAATACTACACCGAACCCAACACAAAGCAACACAATGTGCAGACTTCGTGCAATGAGTGAAGCAGTGTATAGAGTTATGAGTGGAATACATGAAGTAATGTATAGAGTTAGAGTGCAATGAGTGTTCAAGTGATGCACAGACTCAACGTTATGCAAGCAGACAATGTATAGAGTTGACGAAGTGATGCTCAACAAAAAGACACCTTACACTTAGGCGTTTGTTTTAGAAGTGACGCCACTTCTGGTGGGCGTCAAATCTCGAGCATAGAGAATGTATAGACTTGCTATGGCACAAGGCAGCATAACGATGTATAGACTCTGCCAAGAGCAATGCACAATGCACATATGAATGTACAGACTTTGTTTGTGCGTGCAGGGCATGCGATGCAATGTACAGACTTTGCCATGCCTACACCAAGACGATGTACAAACTTAATGGGCATGAAGGCAACCGCTGTACAGACTTGCTAGTGCTGCAAGTGGACAATGTATAGACTTCAGCTCGTGTAAGCAAAGCCAATGTATAGACTTGGCGTTTGTGCAAGCAGAACGATGTACAGACTTGTGTTGTGAACACAGGCTGTACAGACTTTGAATGATGCATGCACAAGACACTGATGTATGGACTTAGTCTATGCAGCGCTGTATAGACTTCGTGTGTGTGCTACAGAACAATGTCTAGACTTTGAAAGCTTGAACACGAACAGGCTGCAATGTATAGACTTTGATTGAGACGATGCATGAGATGATGCGATGTACAGACTTGCCTGGCCGATGCATAGACTTTGAGGTAAGACGCTAGACGCTGTACAGACTTTACTTGCATGTGCAGACTTGGCGATGTATAGACTTGCACAGTTCTAGCCAAGGGATGTATAGACTTTATGTGATAGCCCAATGTACAGACTTGGTGTTCTGAACGTAGGTAAAGATAAGGAGTGTATAGACTTGACATATGTACTGGCTGTACAGACTTAGCCATGAGCTAAACAATCGGATGTATAGACTTTGCTCAGTTCAGCTGGTGGATGTACAGACTTGAGATGAATGCATGAACAGACCGATGTACAGACTTGCCAATGTACAGACTTTAAGTCCAATGTAAAAGGCTGTACAGACTTTGAGACTTAATGCATGGTGGCGAATGTACAGACTTGCCAATGTATAGACTTGAGAGCTCTGACTATGCTCATGCAATGTATAGACGTAGAGGGAAGGTGCATGCAATGTATAGACTTGCTCAGCCTGAAGCAAGGCAATGTACATACTTCTTAACAGACGCATGCAACAACTGGATGATGTACAGACTTCCTATATGCTCAAGTCCAATGTATAGACTTGCTGAGATGATGCACCTGAAGAATGTATAGACTTTAACCCTTGAACATGCATGCGATGTATAGACTTTGCATATGCTTTGAAGACGGGCTGCACACAGGTTGTGCAGACTTGAAGAAATGCTGCAAGTGGATGGCTGTACAGACTTGACCGATCTAGCTGTACAGACTTGATGTGTGTGTGCTAGACAATGTATAGACTTGCTGAACTCCAGACTGAACATATCAGCAGAGAAGCAATGCACATACCTTAAATCAAGCACAAAACAATTTATGCACTTAGTATGGAACACTGCATGACTTACCACACTCATGCATTCTCCACAGAACAGATCAGACATAGCACACTCATGCATTCTCGACAGAATAGATCAGTCATATGCATTCATGTTGCTATCATTCAATGTGATGTTCTTAGCAAAACAATATGGTGACTCATTCATGTTGCTATCATTAAAACACCACAATATCATCAAAGCACAAGGGGCACAACAACTGAATCTTCAGTAGCCATAAAATTCATGTGGACATTTCCAAAAATATTTCTATTCCAAGTCCCAAGCATCTTCCTCAAGTATTTCAGTTTTAAAAATAAAGTGGTAATAGGAGAAGAAGCAAGTGGGCTAGTTTGCCAGCACAGACCAACATCCAGCAGAAATTTGTCTTGTAGAGTCCACATTTTTTGAAAAGTAAATCTACTCCTAAACCTGCCCAGAGAGGGAAGTTTAACTAGGAGAGGAGCATGATCAGAGGCTTCCCTAGAAAGGTGTTCGACAGAGATGGGAAGGATATTCATCCACACTAAATTGATAAGGACACTATCTAGTCTAGCCCAAATAACTTTACCTCTAGATTGATTATTATGACATGTGAATTTAGAGCCCATAAAATCGGCATCAATAAGAGCACAGTCTGAGATGCAGTCCTTGAATTCAGAGATAGACACCAAATTAGGAGGATTACCTCCTAACTTCTCTTCAATATCTAATACATAATTGAAATCACCAGCCACAAGCCAAGGACTATTAATTTGGGAGTGAAAATTTGTCAATGAATTCCAGAGCATACGTCTCTCAGCAATAGAGCACTTTGCATAAACAAAAGTAAGATGAAAATTTTGCATAGAAGAAGTAGTTTGAAAAGGAGAAATTTGTAAGGCCCCAGAATTATATATAAGAATTTTTGGATTATTTATGGAATTTTTTGAGATTTATAAGGGCTAAATAAATTAATAAATAGATTATTGAATTAATAAATGGGTTATAAGGCCCAAATACGGTAAACAATTAACCTAGCCTATTTAATTAAAACCCAATAGGTTCATGGACCAAGCCCATTAAGTTTGGCCCATATTCTAGAAGGTTATTTAGCCTATTCACGAATTTTAAGGATAAATACTATTATATATATAGATAAAATGAATAAAAGAGTTTTATTAATTTGAAACTTTGCACACGTTGTCTGTAACGGTCTATCGGGCGACCGCCACATGCCAGTAACGCATCAGGACTGGACCGTCACACCCTGCTGATTCCGTAAGAGGAAGAACAAGCAAAAAGATTGGATTTTTACTAGCTTATCTCTTAGGGATCGAGATGGGAAGACTAGTAGAGGTGTTAAGAACTCTTAGAAGTTGATCTAAGCTTTAAGAAGGACTCTAGAATCGATCTAATCTTCAAACCCTAGCCAAAACCCTATAAATAAGACCTAGTTCTGAACTGAGCGACCCTTACTTTTGGCTCGTGAAGAAACAAGGTAAGGAGATAGAATCTCGGGTAAGTTCTTTAGAGTATTTTGTTCCTAATACTTTAGACTAACTACCCTCAAAATTTCATGTTAGGAGATCAAGTAACTAGGGAGATAAAGGCTTCTAAAGTTGCTGATTCGGTTATAGCAATCCAGCATTCAGAGCAAAGGACTGCTGAAGATCAGGGGAAAATAGAGCCTAAACGAGGTAATTAGAATTAGATGCTTTAGAACTTTTTATTCCCAATAGTATAATCTTCCTAACCTTAAAATTTCACGTCCTTAGGTCAAGAGGTTGAGGAGTTAGAGCGACGTGAAGTTGCTAAAAAACTACAGGAAGAGAAGAACTAGGGCGACCCTTGAAGACTCAAATTAGAAGTTTAAAGCCCAAATAAGAGGTAGGTCATCTCATGAATGACAAAAACAACATGTTAGGGATAAAAGCCCTCTGATTTGACTTGATTTCATACATTATAGATTATGAATTTCATATTTTACTAAGTTCATGCATACATGCATATCTTTAGCCTTAATGGAAAATAAAAGATACTATCTTGTTAATTCACTGAAACCTATGCATATATCTGGCCTTCACTTCGTTTATCACGACTAGACTAGTTAGTGATTATAATTCTTCTTGCATGGACATAGTTCCTTATCTTTATCATCAGCAAAAGCTCTAACGGATTAGGGTAGGACCGTCACATGATGGTAACGGTCTTACGATAAGCCGTCACACTCTCTGTTGTGTTTAAATTGTTCTGTTATCTCTGATGCACCATAGCAAGAGCGTTACAATATTGTAACGGCCCCTCGACAAACCGTCACACGGCTGTAACGTGCCTATGCTAGACTGTCAAAGTGCTGTTTTCTGTCAACCCGAGGGAGGACTGAGGATAGTCAAACTTATTTATAAATAAGCCTAGTTATCTAAGTTTTGACCTGATATCATGACTTTGAGTTTATTTATTGATTCATGATAGGAATTACTTGATTACAAGCATCTTGAGTTATTTTAAGTTATGTTAATTTTATTGGCTAAACTCTATAGTTTGTATTTAAATTATGATTTCAAATGATGTATTGACGGAGTTTTATCATGGTTTCACATCGTTTCACAGTCTTTTCTATCCATAGAGTCATTTTCTTTAAGTACATGGCATATATTCCGGTATATGGTCATTAGTTTACACTCTGCACTATAGGAACATATTCTTGAATATGAGGACCTCTCTATTGGATATTCCTTCCAATGGACTAGGAAATCTTGTTTCAAGGCCTCCGTAATTCTCCGCGAGCCTGGGATTCCCACTAGGACGTCTAGTTGGTTGTACCATGAAATCCCAATCATTAAAAACACTATCAATGGTTTCTGGTTTTTGGAGATGTAACGGATCCAGATTGGACTGTCAGGCTCATCTAACGGCCCAATAAACGATCGTCACATTGAACTGAGTCCAATCTCTTTGTTTCGGGATTCAGACCATTGTAACGGCCCAATGCAGGAGCGTCACGTTATGTAACGGCCCAGTATAAGATCGTCACAATTCTTGAGTACATTAACCCAATGTTTGACCAAAGTGTTGATATTCTAAAAGTTCCTAGATGGATTATTGATGGTCTAGAACTTGTCATATTATCCAAAGAAACTTAATTTAAATTATGAAAGATAACGAATGTACTGTTATGCTACCGAATTATTCCCATGAGCATAATGTCATCTTAAATCATTCTTGATCTCTCATATTCTTAATTGAAGCATTCATTCTTTGATGATTGTTATCGTGAGCTTATTGATTGAATTTGTTATATTACTGGCCATACTTTATTGATACACTCATGGAAGTAGCTTGATTTATACATGAAGATGCAGTTCGGGCGCTGATTGTGTCCAAGGGCTCTATGCTAGTCCCCTCGACTGATTGCCAGAAACATACTATTATAAATCATGGGGTATGATGCTACTGGCGTCGCATTGCGCTGGGAGTACTTTCTTTATAAATAAGTGAAATCCATGAGCACTCGTGAAAATCTAGTGAATTGCTACATGATTGACGTTCTAGTGCGTAACCTTTATGGTTATGAAAGTGAAAAGTGAAAGTGCATTCTCGTTACATTCTTGTTCATGAAAGGCCATGCTACATTCTTGATCATACTTGTTACATTCTTGCTAGTTCATACTCGTTCATCTTATCTTACATGATCGTCTTGTTACTTTGATTTGATCGCATGATTTATCATATTTCGCATGATTTTACCTTATTCTTTAGAGCTAAAATGCTAATTACTTAAACATTGCTAATCATGTTAATGCGGAGATACCTACTGGGCAAGTGTGCTCATTACCTATTTCCAATCTTTTTCAGGGAGTGGAAGTGAGTCGGGTTCGGATTCAGAATGTTCAAGTAGCGGATCCGAGAGTGAATAAAGAATGAGCGAAGACTTAGAAAGTTTACATTGTTTTAGATCGAGTCTTTGTAATTTCTTATTTCTTGAGTCTAGTATGATGGAAGTTGAATTAGTGGTTGTATTTGAATATTGGATTTGATTATTAATGAAAGTTGAAGTTGAGTAAATATTGTGCGATTGCATTCTTATGTGTGATTGCCTTGCGCTCGGATCGTTCTTGCATGAGGCTTATCATGCCGGCTGTTCACATTTCTCGAGTTAGTCTTCCGCTGTCATAAAGGCTCGGGACGTGACAGTTAAGTTGGTATCAGAGCCTAAGTCTCAGGACTTAGGGAGAAGAGTCATGTCGTAGGAAACGTCCAAGGTTTTAGGCATACTTATGAACTAAGGAAGAAATTTCCTCACCTATGTGAGAATTGGGTAGAACCCGAGATGAGATAGTTATTATCTTGGGATAAATCTTCTCGACTCTAAATAACTAAAATGTCCATGATTCTCAGGTACCTTGATTCTCAATGGCTCATCGTATAAACTGGGACGAGATACAGCAAACTGTTGCGGGACTTACTCAAGCCCTACAGATAGTGGCCCTCGCTGGTGGAAGGGCTGGCAACGGTAACTTACACGGCAATTTCTGAAGTTTAAATCATCCACGATTCTCTGGATGTTCTAACCCAGATGAAGCGGAAAATTGGATCGACGAGATGAATCGAATATTTGATGTCATGCAATGAACCGACCAGGAGAAAGTTTGACTTGCCACGTTCCAACTCAACAAGGATGCTCGTACATGGTGGAAATCCATTCCGACGCCACCTGCAGATGCACCTCATACATGGGAGGGTTTTCTTACACTTTTTCGAGCCAAGTACTTCTCCGAGCATGTAAAGGAGAGGAAGGCTATGGAATTTGCCTCCTTAAAAGAAGGCACGATGTCTGTGGCAGAATATGAATTGCAATTCTCTCGACTAGCACCTTATGCTCCTCACTTGGTAAGCACTGATTTATTGAAGGCCAATCGATTTATGGATGGTTTGAGACCCGGATTTATCCAACAACTTGGGACTCAGAATATCCGCACCTATACCGAGATGGTACAAAGAGTGCATCTATGTGAAAGAACCATGGAGAAGGTGGAGAGGCTCCGAGGAGAGAGGTCAAGCCGAAAACATGATAGGCAAGAAGAGAAAGACGTGGATGAGGATGAAAATCGTCACATTAAGAGGTCCCGTAATGGAAACGGTAACGGAAAAAGAAATGGAAATGGAAATGGAACGAACAAGAAAGTTAAAGAAGAGAAGGAGCAAGCCGTGGCACCTTGCTCATTTTATGAAAAATTTGGGCACTCGGTAGAAGAATGTTAGAAACGTCTTGGCGCTTGTCTCAAATGTGGAAGCCGGGAACATCGCTTGCCCCTTGTCCTCTCATAAATGAATAATCTTCAAGGGATAACAACGGACGCGGGAAGCGAGGTCGATTAAATGCCATTCTAGACGAGGGAGGTGAGATGATTAAAGGTACCCTCTTAACCCATTCGCCTTACGTTAATTTTTAATACCTTAAAATATGTACACTCTCCGTAAAAACTTATATATTGAATTTGGGGACCAAATTCTCTTAAGTGGGGGAGGGTGTAAGGCCCCAAAATTTATATATAATAATTTTTGGATTATTTATGGAATTTTCTGAGATTTATAAGGGCTAAATAAATTAATAAATGGATTATTGAATTAATAAATGGGTTATAAGGCCCAAATATGGTAAACAATTAACCTAGCCTATTTAATTAAAACCCAATAGGTTCATGGACCAAGCCCATTAAGTTTAGCCCATATTCTAGAAGGTTATTTAGCCTATTCACGAATTTTAAAGATAAATACTATTATATATATAGATAAAATGAATAAAAGAGTTTTATTAATTTGAAACTCTGCACACGTTGTCTGTAACGGTCTATCGGGCGACTGCCACATGCCTGTAACGCATCAGGACTGGACCGTCACACCCTGTTGATTCCGTGAGAGGAAGAACAAGCAAAAAGATTGGATTTTTACTAGCTTATCTCTTAGGGATAGAGATGGGAAGACTAGTAGATGTGTTAAGAACTCTTAGAAGTTGATCTAAACTTTAACAAGGACTCTAGAATCGATCTAATCTTCAAACCCTAGCCAAAATTCTATAAATAGGACCTAGTTCTGAACTAAGCGACCCTTACTTTTGGCTCGTGATGAAACAAGGTAAGGAGATAGAATCTCGGGTAAGTTCTTTAGAGTATTTTGTTCCTAATACTTTAGACTAACTACCCTCAAAATTTCATGTTAGGAGATCAAGTAACCAGGGAGATAAAGGGTTGTAAAGTCACTGATTCGGTTATAGCAACCCAGGATTCAGAGCAAAGGACCGCTTAAGATCAGAAAAAAAGAGAGCCTAAACGAGGTAATTAGAATTAGATGCTTTAGAACTTTTTGTTCCCAATAGTACCATCTTCCTAACTTCAAAATTTCACGTCCTTAGGTCAAGAGGTTGAGGAGTTAGAGCGACGTGAAGTTGCTGAAAAACTACAGGAAGAGAAGAATTAGGGCGACCCTTGAAGACTCAAATTAGAAGTTTAAAGCCCAGATAAGAGGTAGGTCATCTCATGAACGGTAAAAATAACATGTTAGGGATAAAAGCCCTCTGATTTGACTTGATTTCATGCATTATTGATTATGAATTTCATGTTTTAATAAGTTCATGCATACATGCATATCTTTAGCCTTAATGGAAAATAAAAGATACTATCTTGTTAATTCACTGAAACCTATGCATATATCTGGCCTTTACTTCATTTATCATGACTAGACTAGTTAGTGATTATAATTCTTCTTGCATGGACATAGTTCCTTATCTTTATCCTCAGCAGAAGCTCTGACGGATTAGGGTAGGACCATCACATGACGGTAACGGCCTTACGATAAACCGTCACACTCTCTATTATGTTTAAATTATTCTGTTGTCTCTGACGCACCATGGCAGGAGCGTTACAATACTGTAACGGCCCCTCGACAAACCGTCACACGGCTGTAACGCGCCTATGCTAGACCGTCAGAGTGCTATTTTCTGTCAACCCGAGAGAGGACTGAGGGCAGTCAAACTTATTTATAAATAAGCCTAGTTATTTAAGTTTTGACCTGATATCATGACTTTGAGTTTATTTATTGATTCATGATAGAAATTACTTGATTACAAGCATCTTGAGTTATTTTAAGTTATGTTAATTTCATTGGCTAAACTCTATAGTTTGTATTTAAATTATGATTTCAAATGATGTATTGATGAAGTTTTATCATGGTTTCACATCGTTTCATAGTCTTTTCTATCCATAGAGTCATTTTCTTTAAGTACATGGCATATATTCCGGTATATGGCCATTAGTTTACACTTTGCACTATAGGAACATATTCTTGAACATGAGGACCTCTCTATTGGATATTCCTTCCAATGGACTAGGAAATCTTGTTTCAAGGCCTCCGTAATTCTCCGCGAGCCTGGGATTCCCACTAGGACGCCGAGTTGGTTGTACCCTGAAAGCCCAATCATTAGAAAACACTATCGATGGTTTCTGATTTTTGGAGATGTAACAGATCCAGATTGGACCGTCAGGCTCATCTAACGGCCCAATAAACGACCGTCACATTGAACTGAGTCCAATCTCTTTGTTTCGAGATTCAGACCATTGTAACGGCCCTATACGGGAGCGTCACGTTATGTAACGGCCCAGTATAAGACCGCCATAGTTCTTGATTACATTAACCCAAGGTTTGACCAAAATGTTGATATTCTAAAAGTTCCTAGATGGATTATTGATGGTCTAGAACTTGTCATATTGTCCAAAGAAACTTAATTTAAATTATGAAAGATAACGAATGTACCATTATGCTACCGAATTATTCCCATGAGCATAATGTCATCTTAAATCATTCTTGATCTCTCATATTCTTAATTGAAGCATTCATTCTTTGATGATTGTTGTCATGAGCTTATTGATTAAATTTGTTATATTACTGGCCATACTTTATTGATACACTCATGGAAGTAGCTTGATTTATACGTGAAGATGCAGTTCAGGCGCTGATTGTGTCCAAGGGCTCTATGCTAGTCCCCTCGGCTGATTGCCGGAAACATACTATTATAAACCGTGGGGTATGATGCTACTGGCGTTGTATTACGCTGGGAGTACTTTCTTTATAAATAAGTGAAATCCATGAGCACTCGTGAAAATCTAGTGAATTGCTACATGATTGACGTTCTAGTGCGTAACCTTTATGGTTATGAAAGTGAAAAGTGAAAGTGCATTCTCGCTACATTCTTGTTCATAAATGGCCATGCTACATTCTTGATTATACTTGTTACATTCTTGCTAGTTCATACTCATTCATCTTATCTTACATGATCGTCTTGTTACTTTGATTTAATCGCATGATTTATCGTATTTCGCATGATTTTACCTTATTCTTTAGAGCTAAATTGCTAATTACTTAAACATTGCTAATCATGTTGATGCAAAGATACCTACTGGGCAAGTGTGCTCATTACCTATTTCCAATCTTTTTCAGGGAGTGGAAGTGAGTCGGGTTCGGATTCAGAATGTTAAAGTAGCGGATCTGAGAGTGAATAAAGAATGAGCGAAGACTTAGGAAGTTTACATTGTTTTAGATCGAGTCTTTGTAATTTCTTATTTCTTGAGTCTAGTATGATGGAAGTTGAATTAGTGGTTGTATTTGTATATTGGATTTGATTATTAATGAAAGTTGAAGTTCAGTAAATATTGTGCGATTGCATTCTTATGTGTGATTGCCTTGCGCTCTAATCGTTCTTGCAAGAGGCTTACCATGCCGGCTGTTCACGTTCCTCGAGTTAGTCTTCTGCTGTCATAAAGGCTCGGGGCGTGACAAATTTGTTGGTCATCCCGACAAACAATGGAGAAATCCAAAGGCTCCTTCCACAATATCCAGATATGAGCCATATTATCAGTGTTAGCGACAGCCTTGTCCATCCCCAACTTTTTACATATCCTATCTAGGTTACTGATGTTGATTTTAGGCTTCAAAAGAACAATACAACCAATATTGTATGATTTGAGAAAAAAATTAACATGACCTAGAGAAATATCATTCCCAATTCCTCGGATATTCCAAATTAGAAAAGACATCAGCAATGAGTAGTATCAGGAATGTTACCCGCGGAACCAGACCTCTTCATGGGCCTGGTAATAACTCCAGAATGCCCTTTGGTCATAATCCGCACATTATTCATGTCAGCAGATAAAGCAATCTTCTGGCGTCAAACATGAGCATCCTCTTGCTGCACCTCCTAGCTATGAATTTTGTCAATCTCAATAAACTCTGGGACGGGGGCAACGTCACCCATATGACTAGCAATTTGGGTTGAAGGGAGCTCCTCTAGTGGAGATATCTTGATTGTCTGAGGCAAATGAGTGGGGTCCCGCAGAGGTGAAATTGGCACAACCGATATCTCCTGAAAATTTTCGTTAGATAACAAAGGATTCAACTGAGGGGGCAATTGATGATGGTCCAAGGTGGGTGTTGTAGAATCTTGGGTAGGAGCATTCATTTCCAAAACAGTGGAAGCAATTCCCTGAACTGGATTACCCTCCTAGGCAGCAGAGTCCACAGAGAAGGAGTGCAAAATTGTGGCTTGTCTGACATCTCAAGAGAAGAAATTTTTGCAGGGGGAACCGATACAGTCTGATTAGAAGCAGGTAAAGAAACAGAATCAACAACAATACCTGTAGCTTCCGCATTTTCTTAGATATAATCGGCTGCCAATGGGACTTGGACTTATTGAGCACTACCTGGGATCTTAGAGGAAGAGGTTCATCAACTTTGTTAACAAGAGGTAAATCTTTTCTAGCTTTGCAAGTATCCACATTATGTCCAATTTGAACACAAGATGAATAGAAGTCCAGTGGGTCAGGATAACCAACATCTTGCCATGCTCCTCCCCCCTGAAACCCAATCCAAATCCAAGATGAGTGAGGCTTTGAAATGTCCAGTTCAATGCAGATCCTCACAGTAGTAGTATTGGACAGATTAAGTGTAGATGGGTCTATCTTCAAGACTTGCCCAATATTCCTAGCAATTGAACGAAGGATCGGCTCCAGAAAGAAATTAACAGGAAGCCCCGAGAGAGAAATCCAAACAGGAACGATAGGAGAGTCAGCAAGTGGTAAAAAATCCATTATCCATTTGAAAAATTGGAATAGCCGGCCATGAACAAAGAGGGAATCCCACAGTAGCAATTGCAGATAATCATCATAGTTTTGGAATCTTAGAAGCAGATGATGAGGATCAAAAGCACTGATCACAAAATCTTCTTTAAAACTACATATGGCTGAGAGATGAGATCTGATATCAGGGAACGGAGGCCTACCACGAGGAGTACGCGCAACAAGAGCAAAAGAGAAGGGTTTGAGAGGCATAACGATCTCCTCCTTGCTGAAGAAAACAGCTGGTTCACCATTGTCCATCACGGCTGGTTAATGAACAACACCACTAATGGCCGACAGCAGCATAGATGATGAAAGAACCTCCGCAAATGATCTACTCAATCCTGGAGGCTTCGCTAGAGGCGAGGCGGGTGAAGAAGAAGCAGGTGGAGAGGTCGAAGAAGAAGCAGGTGGGGCTCCGGAGGCCCCTCGGGGGCAACCATATTCGGAGGCAGCGTCGGGAAACCTTAGCGCCACCGAAGATTATCGGGTATTCCTTACATCATATCTTCAACCAGCGGCTTTGAAAATCAAGAAATACACGAAGCCGACACCGATGATGAAGACTTTATCGACATCCAACCCGCTCCTCCCGAGCTAGAGGATGGCGGTCAGGCGACCATTGACGAACTCATCGAAATAAACTTGGGTAAGGATGAAGCCCACCAGCCCATGTTCGTCAGCGCTCTCCTCACCGAGGCAAAAAGGTAGAGTTACAAGCAACTCCTGTTCGAATACAAAGACTGCTTCGCCTGGACGTACAAGGAAATGCCAGGCCTAGACCCCTTTGTAGCGGAGCATGATCTAGCTATATCTCCCTCCGTCACTCCAGTTAAACAACCACAGTGGCGTATGCGCCATGAGCTGGAACTCCATGTTTTGACCGAAGTCAATAAAATGGCGGAGGTCGACTTCATCGAGCTGTGTATCTACCCGATCTGGCTCGCCAACATAGTCCCAGTCAAGAAGAAAAATGCTCAAGTCCGCATCTGCGTCGACTTTCGAGACCTCAACAAATCCTGTCCGATGGACGACTTTCCAGTTCCGATCACAGAAATAATGGTCGACATGACCACCGGACATGAAGCCTTATCTTTCATCGATGGGTCGTCCGGTTATAACTAGATCCGGATGTCCCTAAAAGACAAGAACCACACAGCTTTTAGATCCCCAAAGGGATTTTCAATTATAAGCGCATGCCCTTCGGTTTGAAGAATGCCGACGCTACTTACCAAAGAGCCATGAACAAAATATTCGATGAGATGCTGCACAATATCGTCTAATGTTACGTCGACGACCTCGTCGTCAAGACTAAGAGGCGCGATAAACCATTTGCGCGATCTACGCCAAGTCTTAGAGCGACTCCGACAATATGGGCTCAAGATGAACCCCATGAAATATGCCTTTGGCATATCCAGCGGCAAGTTTCTAGGCTTCTTCGTCCGATACCAAGGAATTGAGGTCGACCCCAGCAAGACAAAAACAATCCAGGAGCTTCCACCACCTAGTGACCTCACCGAACTCAGGTCCTTCCAGGGGAGACTGACCTACATCCGGAGGTTTCTTTCTAACCTCTCCGGTCGATGCGTGCCTTTCAGCAAGCTGATGAAGAAATACGCCCCATTCGTATGGGACTCGAATGCCACATTGCTTTCGAGCAGATCAAGGAGTACCTCCTTACTCCCCCAGTCTTGGGGGAACCAGTTAAGGGCAAACCCCTTATACTCTACATTGCCGCCATGGATGCTTCGCTAGGAGCTCTGTTGGCGCAAATCAACAAAGAAGGTAAAGAGCAACCGCTCTACTACCTCAGCCAAAAACTGATCGGTGCCGAGTACCACTACTCCTCCATGGAGAAAGTCTACTTGGCATTGGTGTTCGCCGTCAGGAAGCCGCGACACTGCCTCCTGTCCCATCGAGTCGAGCTCATATCCAAGCATGACCCCCTGAAGTATCTCCTCAGACAGCCCGTCCTCTCAGGCCGACTGGGAAGGTGGGGTCTCATGTTAATGGAGTATGACATTACTTATGTCCCTAGAAAAGTAATCAAGGGATAGGGCATGGCTGAACTCTTGGCGGCCCATCTAGTACCAGATGACTCACCCTTCAACATTAAGCTCCCTAACGAGGAGTCCCTTGTTGTCCAATCACAATAATCGGTTGAACGGAGCGGAGATGTCTTGCATTACTGGCATCAAAGCACTCTCATAGCCAGTGTACCCTACTGGGAGCTCTACTTCGATGGCGCTTCCCGAGGGATTATCTAGAGCAACCAAGATCCATCCATCATGGCAGGTGCCGGCATCGTTTTCTTGACCCCTCAGGGCAGAGTTTTATATAACTCTTGTGCCCTCATGAAATCCATGACCAACAATGAAGCCGAGTATGAAGCTCTGATCATTGGACTTCAGATGGCTCTCGACATGGGCATCAAATGCCTCAAAGCCTATGGGGACTCTCAGCTAATAGTCCGATAAGTCCTCGGCATCTATGACGTGCGGAAACCAGAGTTGATCTCGTACCACACCGCCGTCACCAGACTAACCCAGAAGTTCTATTTCTTTGAAATAGATCACATTTATAGAAGCAGCAACACCTAGGTAGATGCTCTGGCAAAATTGGCTGCGGCTATGAAGCTCTCGCCAGAGGGCGAGGTCGACATCACCGTCAAGCACAGAAGACTGATGCCGAGCTCACTCGAGGGCAACACCGGTCTCACCGTCCACGTGGTCCATGACATTCACCAGAACACTCCTCCAGAAGATGAAGATTGACGGGAGCCTATCATCAAGTTCAAGAAGGGGTGGCTCCCTTATGACAGAGCTCAAAGAGTCTAGCTACTCCACCGAGCAACATCCTATGAGTTGATTGGCGACTCCCTATACCGACTGGTCCATGAGAAAGACAAGTCGATTCTCCTCAGATGCGTCTCCCTAGCCGAGGCTCGAGCCATCATGCAGGAAGTTCACTTCAGATTATGCGACGCACACTAGGAAGGAGACCGAATGAAGCTCAACATCAAGCTCAAGGGCTTCTATTGGCCAACCATGTACGCGGATTGCATCCAGTATGCCCGTACATGCCATCGATGCCAAGCCTTTTGGTGCGGAGACACGCCGTAATACATGCCAGTGGACGAGGACACGACGGGACCCGGATAGCACGCGAGGACGTGGACGCATCGGCCGAGCCTTCACCTTCATTTCCCATTTGTTTGGCCTTGTTGGGCCCTATTTGGAACTTGTGGACAATTAATGGGTTGTAATAGTATGTAAAGGGCTAATGGGCTCAAGGTCTTGTAATGGGCTAGGATAGTGTTGGGCTTGACTATTGGGTTTCTAAATGGGCCAAGCCCATAGGCTAGTGTGAAAGGAACCTAGTGGGTTGTGGGCTTCTAGAAGGGGGTGCCCCCCCTCCTTGGTCCAAGGGGAGGCAGCCACCTACTTAATGGTGACTCCCCTCCCTTAATGTCAAAATCTGCTATCTCCCTTGTCTCCCCTCCCCTTTGATTTTCAAAGGTAGGTGAGTCTTTGTCCCCCCCTTGGTCTCCCCTCCCCTCTCCTTGTCAAAGGGTCGAACTCCCCTCTCCCTCCCCTTGCTCCCACGTATGTCCCAGCCCCCTCTTTTTGCCTTACTTCTATTTAAACACATGTATAGTGTTCTTAGTGGAACTAATGAAGAATTTGTGAGAGAAAAGTGCATTAAGAGAGTGATTCTCTTCTTTCCTTAGGGTGTGATGCTCTAGGCCAAATCCTATGATGGGATTTATTTGGGTGTGTGACTCACCCCTCTATCCTCCCCATCCCCTTTCTATCTGGTTCCACAAAACTTCTCAGAGAAGCGCCTGCTAGTTAGGAAGAATTTGGCGGTGGTTTCACGTCAATCGGAGCTCTGGATCGTCGGCAACAATTTGTTTCGTCACGTCGCGCAGATCTGCCCGAGCTTGCTGTCCAGATTCTGAGTTTCCTGATCCCTAATTTGTCCTGGTCTACTCTCATGCCTTATGGAGCTGATCTTCTGAGTGATCGTAGGATTTTGAGTCCCCTTCATGTTGCCGCCAGTTTCGTGCCGATCCGAGATCTGTGCTGGCCGTGGCGGAGATTCTTGTGGGATTGTGCAGACCTCCCTGTGCAGACCCGATCCAGAAGCTGAGTCGACTTCCGGAAGCTTCCCCGCCATCCCCTTTGCTGATCTGAACAAACCCCTTGTTCAGATCCTTCCTCTGGATGTCGCCAACGATCAGCAACAAACGGCGCCCCGTTCCGACATTGGGATCTATTTTCCCCATAATTCTTTGTGTTCCTGTGCAGTTCTGTGTGCGCAGAACCAGAAGCTAAGAACTTTTGCTGCAGCACCCAGATCTGGACAGATCTGATCACGCCCTTCGGAGTAGAGAGACATCATCATGTCACCGACGTTCTCCAACCAACGGAACTCCGATCGGACCCCGGATCTATCCGTACCAGCCTCCGCAAGACCGCTGCGCAGGGTGACCTACGTGGGCAGAACCGGACCGGTACCCGATCGTCGCCCGGATCGACCCCGACCGCCTTTCTCGGCCACCTCGAGTGCTGCCCGTCAACCCGAGTCCCAACAGCCCCGAAAAATAGCATTGTAGCCTATTATCTCCTTGCGAGGAGTGGACCCTATTTCTGGAATTGTAACCGTTAATCATTTGTGTGTATTGGGGTTGTCGGATTCGGCCGGGGTTTCTTCCCCACGCACTAGTCATGGAGGTACGTGCTCGTTCCTATACTCTTTTTTTTTTTATATAAAATCCTTCCTAGGGTTGAATGAGAGAATGCACCCTTTACCATGGGTAAAGAGAATAGCCATTCCACCATTCAAACCTAAGAGGCAAATTTTATTGATATTGGAGAAAAAGAAACATTACATCAATCGGATGCTAGGCATTCCTAGCTTGTCCAGTCGAGCAGTGCCTGTAACAAACTTAGGAAGCTCATGATAAGCAAAGAAAGAATTACACTTAGTGCTACAGGCTAGAGATGCCAGCGAATCAGCAACCATGTTGGCTTCTCTGAATATGTGAGAGAACTTGTCTGCAGAATTGGATATTTGCCAAATATATCTGACATAAGGGAGAATGCTCCAAGGGCAGGTTATAGCCTTTGTGATTGTCTGAATTAACACCTTGGAGTCACATTCAATAATGGCAGGTTGGTCAGAAATCGTGTGAAAATATAGAAGACCATCATGTAGTGCCCTTGCTTCTGCAATGAGGCTATTTGAGTTACCATAAAAATGTGAGAAGGCGAGAAGAACATTTCCTGCATGGTCTCGGATAACTCCACCACCTCCCGAAACACCATTAGATTTGCATGCACCATCAGTATTTAGTTTGATAAAGGGCCATGGAGGGTTTAACCACTTTATGAGCTTTAGGCGAGGACAATCTCTAGCAGCAGCTTGAACTTCAAAATCAGCCAAAACAATACGCTTTTTATGCGATTTTTCTTGAGACCCGAATGGGCTATGACTTCCTTAGCTTGGCAGTGATTTTAATGAGGATAGAATGTTTTGATAATTTCCTCCCTTCAAATTTAGCAGTATTCCTGGAGGTCCATAGTTCCCATAGCCCATAGCTAATAGTTGCAAGAGTGAAGCAATCCAGCTTAGATTGTCTGCTGATGGACTGAATTGTGTTGAGTATAAGGTCTTTGGCAGTTCTACCATGGACTTCCAAACCTTTGGAGTGGAGGGACGACCATATAAAGGAGGCAATTTCACTAGAGATAAAAATATGGTTGGCAGTTTCCTCAGAGGGAAAATTGCAGCAGTGACATTTGGAACAAGTAGGAATGCCAATGGCTTTGATTCTGTCATCAGTTGGAAGACATTGGTGTATGATTTTCCAAAGATGGATTGATAATTTAGAAGGCAGCCAGCTAAACCATAAGTTATTCCAATTGGTGATATGTTGCTGATCTTGGACAGATACTCATTCCTATACTCACATTTGCTGATTTAGTATACTTTCTATCATGCTGCATTTGTGAGAATAGGGCCGTTAGCTAGCTACAAATCACCGTGAATGTTAGTTGCGAGTGCCCGTTCCTTAGCTCCAGTCGAGCACCGAGCTCAGACTGCATTACCCTAGGTGATAGTGGTTCCTTAACCACTGCGATCCCACGTTTTCCTCGCAAAGGAGGATCGTCGGGCTAGCTAGAGTTCCTCTTGAGAGACGTCTCCACCTGGAGAACGCCACGGTGGTCAGTGGCTTACCTTAGCGTGCTAGTGCTGGCCGCACATCGAGTCCGTCGTACGTCTTAGCCCGGTCGCGTCTCCATCCCGCATCAAATTGGTATCAGAGCGTCGGTTTAAGTCTAGGGTCACCTAAGTCCAAGGTTGCATTGCATTTGAATATTTAGTGTATCAAAAGGTGTCACCCGACCGTTAGGTTACGCCTATCGGGGAGGTGATTCACTCGCGTGAGAGGATCTTCGGATCCCGGACTCCGCTAGGTATCGGATATCGGTTTAAGTCTAGGTTCCTAGTAGTGCATTCCAACCTTCATGTCTTTGCATTCCCACCCGGCGTGGTACCCAATACCATCGCCCCGCATCTATGGCTAACCCACGGATGCCGCCCCAGGAGACTTCCACTCCTTACATAAGGCAATGATGGCCATTATGGATCGATTGGACCAATCCGAGGGTACCTTTCAGAATTTCTCCGATAATATGGATGGTCACCTTAGGGCCATGGAGGGACGCATGGAGACCTCCGACAGGTCTGTCCAAGATCTAGTTGGATGGTTAGATAGAATGTCACATAGGGACCCTCCTGGAGCGGCCCAGGGCCCACCCGCACCACCTCTCGCGGTGGTCCAAGTCCAACCCGCTCCGATAGCCCAAGTCCAGCCCACTCCCGCGGCCCAAAACCAGCCCGCACCCACTCCTCAGCCTGACCCTCACCGAGCCATCGAACCACCACATCGTGACCTTGGTCTAGAAGACTATGGGTCCGATAATGCATATGGGGGGTACGGCCGATGCCGTCATGGCTTTCATTAGCCAAGAGATGAAGAGGACAATAGAGTCCTTCGGACCGTGCGAGCAGACCCTCCCACTTTTGACGGGTCTTTGGACCCAAAGGTCTATCTCGATTGGGAGGCCGGTATGGACCGATACTTCGAGTGGTTCGAGATGACGGACCTCCGGAGAGTCAAGTTCGCTAAAATGAAGCTATTAGGGCAAGACCAAGCTTATTGGTGCAATGTGAAGAGCTTGCTATATCAGCGTCGAGAACCCCAGGTTGAGGCTTGGGATGAGATGAAGGAGAGACTTAGAACCAAGTATCTTCCTACCACATACCGTCAAAGGCTCATTGATAGGTGGCAGAATCTCAACCAAGGGGATCAGTCCGTGTCCGAGTACATCGCAGAGTTTGATGAATATTTTTTGCGATGTGGTGTCTCGGAAGAGATCATGATGCCTGTTTCCCGCTTCCGTCGTGGTCTGCGGCCCCACCTTCAATATGAAGTCTTTCGCCGCAATGTGACCACCCTAGAGGCCGCATATCAGGTTGCTCTCGAGTTAGAGCAGTTTGAGTCAGATTTCGCTCCCATCCAGCGACCGGGGACCATCCATCAGCGTGGGTTCGACCCTCGTACCACGCCCAGTTCCTATAGTCGATTTCTGGTGGTTCGTCCTCCGGAACCCCCTCGCCAGGACCCCTTTGCTCTAAGGCCTCGCCCTCTCCCTCCAAGGGACCCTCGCCCTCAGGCACCATTCTCCACCCCACATCCCCAACAGCCCGCATTGCCTGCCCGACCCCAGCTCCCACCACCCCCGGCCCATTGAGAAGATAAGGGAAAGGGGCCGATGACTGGTGGAGCATCTTCTAGCACAGACCCGCGTGACCAGTTCTATAGGTGTGGTGGGATTGGCCACTTTGCAGCCAAGTGTCCCACTAGCGAATCATTGGCTATCTCGGACACTCCAGTCTGCGACCCCACACCGGAGCTAGTGCCGGTCATCTATGAGGCGGATCCAGAACTCGCGGAGGAGTTCTTTGATGAGCTTTTAGAAGAGCATGCTGCTGACCCGGGCACTCAGTCCCAGGGCAATGTGCACTTGGGTGTGATCCTCCCAAACCTATGAATCCCCATTTAGAAAGTCAGTAGGTTCATGTTAGGATGTCTAGGAGTCCCCCAACTTTGGGTTGCATTGTTTGTTTGCGAGTATTACTTATGGGTGTCTAGGTTTACCTAGGGTCCTATATGAGTATGTTTGTTTCTACAGTTTATTTTATTTCATGCATATGGTTTGCATTAAGTCATGTTCCAATAAAGGCCAGCCATGCACGTATAAGGAGTTAGCTGATGCATGCTACATGCCCGTGAGTTCAAAAGGGAGTGTACGTCATGATCAGGGTCATACCTAAACGGTTTCCCCTCGGGACCGTAAAGAAACTCTAGGCCCGCGATCCCCGCCCTTTCTGAGTCATGAAACAATTGGGTTCGAATGCGTACGTTATTGAGCTACCAGGCGACTATGGTGTCAGTTCGACGTTCAATGTTTCAGATCTGGTAGCATATCAGAACCCCCGGTGATCCCTAGTGAGTTTCAGACTTTCTCCTCCTATTGTTAGTGACACACCACCCGAGAGTCCACCTCTTCTACCCTCAATGCAAGCATATAGATTGTATACTGGATGAGCAGGTGATCATCATCAGGAACGGAGCCTATCAACACTTCTTTATGCGTTGGAGAGGACGCCCCGTGCCAGATGATGCCTTGATCACACGCGGAGAGCTCAAGCTTCAGGACCCTTAGTCGACAAGGTCGAGTTCCTCCCACCCGGGGAGAATTAGTGCGGACACACACCGCAATACATGCCGGTGGACAAGGACACGGTGGGACCCGGATAGATCGCGTAGGACGTGGACGCATCGGCCGAGCCTTCACCTTCATTTCCCATTTGTTTGGCCTTGTTGGGCCCTATTTGGAACTTGTGGACAATTAATGGGTTGTAATAGTATGTAAAGGGCTAATGGGCTCAAGGTCTTGTAATGGGCTAGGATAGTGTTGGGCTTGACTATTGGGTTTCTAAATGGGCCAAGCCCATGGGCTAGTGTGAAAGGAACCTAGTGGGTTGTGGGCTTCTAGAAGGGGGTGCCCCCCTTCCTTGGTCCAAGGGGAGGCAGCCACCTACTTAATGGTGACTCCCCTCCCTTAATGTCAAAATCTGGTAGCTCCCTTGTCTCCCTCCCCTTTGATTTTCAAAGGTAGGTGAGTCTTTGTCCCCCCCTTGGTCTCCCCTCCCCTCTCCTTGTCAAAGGGTCGAACTCCCCTCTCCCTCCCCTTGCTCCCACGTATGTCCCAGCCCCCTCCCCTTGCCTTACCTCTATTTAAACACATGTATAGTATTCTTAGTGGAACTAATGAAGAATTTGTGAGAGAAAAGTGCATTAAGAGAGTGATTCTCTTCTTTCCTTAGGGTGTGATGCTCTAGGCCAAATCCTGTGATGGGATTTATTTGGGTGTATGACTCACCCCTCTATCCTCCCCATCCCCTTTCTATCTGGTTCCACAAAAATTCTGAGAGAAGTGCCTGCAAGTTAGAAAGAATTTGGCGGTGGTTTTACGTCGATCGGAGCTCTGGATCGTCGGCAACAATTTGTTTCGTGACGTCACGCAGATCTACCCGAGCTTGCTGTCCAGATTCTGAGTTTCCTGATCTTTAATTTCTCCTGGTCTACTCCCATGCCTTATGGATCTGATCTTCTAAGTGATCGTAGGATTTTGAGTCCCCTTCGCGTTGCCACCGGTTTCGTGCCGATCTGAGATCTGTGCTGGCCGTGACGGAGATTCTCGTGGGATTGTGTAGACCTCCCTGTGCTGACCCGATCCAGAAGCTGAGTCAACTTCCGGAAGCTGCCCCACCATCCCCTTTGCTGATCTTACCAAACCCCTTGGTCAAATCCTTCCTCTGGACGTCTCCAACGATCAGCAACAAACGGCGCCTCGTTCCGACATTGGGATCTATTTTTCCCATAATTCTTTGTCTTCCTGTGCAGTTCTATGTGCGCAGAACTAGAAGCTGAGAACTTTTGCTGCAGCACCCAGATTTGGACAGATCTGATTGCTCCCTTTGGAGTAGAGAGACGTCATCCTGTCAGCGACGTTCTCCAACAAACGGAACTCCGATCGGACCCTGGATCTATCCGTACCGGCCTCCGCAAGACCGCGGCGCAGGGTGACCTGCGTGGGCAAAACCGGACCGGTACCCGATCATCGCCCGGATCGACCCCGACCGCCTTCCTCGGCCACCTCGAGTGCTGCCCGTGAACCCGAGTCCCAACAGCCCCAAAAAATAGCGTTGTAGCCTGTTATCTCCCTGCGAGGAGTGGGCCCTATTTCTGGAATTGTAACCGTTAATCATTTGTGTGTATCGGGGTTGTCGGATTCGGCCGGGGTTTCTTCCCCACGCAATAGTCGTGGAGGTACGTGCTCGTTCCTATACTCACACTTGCTGATTTAGTATACTTTCTATCATGCCGCGTTTGTGAGAATAGGGCCGTTAGCTAGCTACAAATCACCGTGAATGTGAGTTGAGAGTGCCCGTTCCTTAGCTCCAGTCGAGCACCGAGCTCGGACTGCATTGCCCTAGGCGACAGTGGTTCCTTAACTGCTGCGATCCCACGTTTCCCTCGCAAGGGATGATCATCGGGCTAGCTAAAGTTTCTGTTGAGAGAGGTCTCCACTCGGAGAATGTCACGGTGGGCAGCTGCCCGGCTTACCTTAACGTGCTAGTGCTGGCAGCACATCGAGTCCATCGTACGTCTTAGCCTGGTCGCGTCTCCGTCCCGTATCACCTTTGGCCCAGTACCCAGAAGACCTCATAACCGACTACATCCTACAGCCCCCACTTGGCCGTTCACCGAGTGGGGGATGGACATCGCGGGGCCTTTCCCGCCATCTTCCAAGGGCAATAAATACGTCTTGGCCGCCACCGACTACTTTTCTCGCTGTGCGGAAGCCCTTCCCTTGCGGGAGGTCACTGGCGAAGTGGTCGCCATATTTGTCTGGCATAACATCATCTATCGATTCGGTACTCCCAGTCGCAGAGTGTCCGACAACGGGACACCATTCAAGTATAGGGCCGTGTACCAACTAGCGGCCAGGTTTTACATCGACTGGAGAACCTCTTCGGTCTTCAACCCCCAGGCCAACGGCTTGGCGGAAGCCTTCAACAAGACCCTCTGCAAGCTCCTGGCTAAAATAGTTAGCCACCGAAAATGTAATTGGGGTGAGAAGATCTTTGAGGCACTATGGGCCTACCAGATAATCTATAAAACCACTACGGGATGTTCACCGTTCTCCCTTGCTTAGGGGCAGAAGCCGTTATCCCCATCGAAGTTCGGTTAGCCTCTTACCGCGTGGTGATCCACACCGGCCTTGCCGGCCCTGACGAAAATGAATACCAGAGAAGGCTAGAAGAGCTCGTCGATCTAGTAGGCAAACGGCTCGATGCCTACAAACACTTGCAAGTGTACCAGGCTCGTATGGCGTGAGCCTATGATAAGCTCTTCAAGTAGCGAGCCTTCAAGCAAGGCAACCTCGTCATGATCAAGGAAAAGGAAGTCATGGCAGGGTGCTCTAGTGGAAAATTACAGCCGAATTGGCAAGGTCCATACATCATCTACAACGTCTACGAGGGTGGGGCCTACACGGTCGTCGACCACAAGGGTCACAAACTGATGGGAATCGATGCCGAGCACTGACTTTTTATTTTGCAATTGAGTCCTTTTATTTGCTTTTATATTCTTGGGAAAGTATATGTGCAATTGTAAGGCTTTATAAGCCAATATGTCATTCCCTTGGATTGTTTGGGTTTTTGTGCAAAATGTCAGTAGGTCCAGCAAGGGGGCCCTCACTCCTTTCCCATTGGTCCACCTAAGTCATAGGGGTCCATGTGGGGCTGATCAAAGTCCTAGGTGGGCTTCTAGATAGTTTGACATTCAAAGGGGACAAAGGGGTTTAAAAGTCCAAGATGCCTTCCTTCCTTTCAAAGGAGTGTCCCGTCCATATGTAATTTATTTATTTTAGGTTTTTGACCACATCGGGGAAGAAAATGGCCTCTTTCCCATAAAATTCCCAGCCCCTCACTCCTTGCCATTCTCTATATAAGCCTATGTATAGTGTCATTAGAGAATTAATGAAGAAATTATGTGAAAATTGCTTGAAGCAAGAAGGGTGTGCCCTCTCTCCTCTCTCTCTGGTTCTCTTCTTCTTCCTCCAGCCCTCCAGGGTGTGAAGCCCTCTCCTATATTCTCCTTAGTCCCTCTGAGTTCCCTCTCTGCCGCCGCCGCCGCCGTTCGTGCCGCCCTCGCGCCGCTACCGCCGCTACATCGGAGTTCTGTCTCCATCAGGACAGAACCTCACCTCCGGATTTTTATCTTTTCTTCCAGTTGCCTGATCGAGCCCAAACTTTGAGGGCTTGTTCTATGTGCCTCCCCTAATCTCCAGTTGACATTTCGTGCCATTTTACCTTAGGTTGATATTTTTCCCATATTTTTGTTTATCCTCTTAGTAATCTGCCCTTTTGTAGATCTACGGGATAGAGTCACTTTGTCGCATTTTCCCCACCCCCTTACAAATTTTTAGGAAATCCCAAAATATTACTCAGTGCTCCACACATATATCCCCTTCCACCATAATTTTCGTGGAGTCTAAAAAAGTCATTTGACCCTCAGTCAAAGGTCAGTTTCAGGCAGATCCCTTGCTGCCTTGTGTGTCTGTCAGTCCGAGTCAGAAACAAAAATAGTGTAACAGTCATATTCATTTTCAATCCGTTTGGTGGATGAAGCTGTCAAATTTATATGTTGTAGATCTATGAGTGCTCTTTCCAACGGTATCAGCCACGCCTCGATCGACCTCCGGATCTGAGCGTCGTAATTCGTGTCGCCGAGGCCTACAGATCTAATCTCTATGCAGGTCTAAAATTACAGTCCAGAAGATATTCAGAAATAAATATCAAAAATCAACTTCAGGAGCCGCCCCTTCAGGGAGTCGTTCAGGGACGCCCTTCCATCGTCCCAGCCAAGCGGCGCCTCCGGAAGATCTCAGGAAGGCGACGTTCCTTTGGAAACCGTTGCTTGCTGTCCAGTGAGTCAGCAACCGAGTTGGCACAGCACCGAGTTGGAATAGTGCCGAGTCGGACCAGCAAGCTGAGTTCGTGCCGTACGCACCTCCAAATTGCTGCCCGTCAACCCAGGGTCGGTCCTCCCGGGCCCCACTTGTAGCCCTTTACCTCCCTGCGTGGAGTGGGCAATAAAATTCACTGTTGTAATTAACTTTTACAGTTGTACCGGGAGTTACCGTACTTGACCGGGAACGTCTTCCCCACGCCCGGAGCGTGGAGGTACACTCGTCACCCTCCTCGTAGGCATTGCTTTACTCGTATATTTTTGTATATGCCGCTGCATGAGTGATAGATTATCTAGCTTGTTATTCTTTCATCACCGCTGCGAGAGCGAGAGTGAGTGACCGTCCTGTGACTCGACCCGAGTTAACGCGAAAAGGCCGATACCCGAGACTCATTGCCGGTTTCTCAACCGCGCACAGTCCCACATCTTCCCTCGCACAGGGACGATCGCGAGCTAGAGTCCCAGGTCGCGTGTCCGTCTCGCATCAATTTGGTATCAGAGCGCCAGTTGAGTCTAGGGTAGTCATTAGTCATTGCTTAACAAAAACATAAAAAAAAGTGTCGTTTAAGTCTCGGAGTCTAAGTCTAAGTTGATCTAAGTGTCTCATTTGCATACCATTAATCGGTATATCAAAAGGTGTTGTCCGAACGTTAGGCTACGCCTATCGGGAAGGCCGCACACTTGCGCGAGTGATCTTCGGATCGATTAACTCCACCACGTACCGAGTTTTGGTTTAAGTCCAGGGTCCTCAGTGTGCATTAGTTAGTGCATTCCCACTTTGCATTAGTTAGGGTCGTGTCTAGTGTTTGTCACCAACTGTTGGCATGTCCATTCACTAGTGTCCCCGTGTCCCATGGATGACCAAGGGACCGCATCTTCTGCATGGTGGCGATACTATCTAAAATGGAAGGACCACCCGGACCACCCCAAAAGGCCCATAGCCCGGGATTTCTATGGCTCTGAAAACCCGAGTGACTACTTAGAGTGGGAAGCCGTTATGGACGACTACTTTGAGTGTTACCTTATGTCTGGTCCCGCGCAAGTCGACTTTGCCAAAAGATGACTTTTTTATGAAGCCGCCGAAACATGGAGGGACATCAAATATTTTCGAGAGGATAGAAGACTAAGGCCCATCGAATCATGGTGGGATATGAAGAGAGCACTTAGGAGGGTCTACCTTCCCCGCCCACCTACCTCCAACCATGGGGGTCATACCACTAGCCAACCCCACCAACTCACCCACAATCAAGTGGGCCACACTTCCAACCAACCCCGCCCCTTCACCTCCATCCAATCTCACCCAATCGCCTCCAACCAAGTGGAAGGCCCACTTATAGTCGAGTCTAGGTCCGCATCCGAGCCGAGAGATGAGGAGCGAGTCCACCCCGAGTCCCCTACTCCAACCCGCACCTTAGATGAAATCAAGAAAATGCTTTCGGATTGGTTGGAAAGGATAGAAAGGACACATGCTCCTTCACCACCCGTGAGTGCTCCATTGCCACTTTCTACTTCCGAACTTTATTCGGAACCCTCTTATTTGGAGCCACCCAAGCCCGAGCCACCCGTGTTTATAACAGGTATGCTTTTCATAGCCGAGCCGCTTCTTAGTTGGCTCAAGGATGGCTTGATCCCGCCTCCTTACCCATCCATGGACCCCACCCTACCATTAGTGCCGGTCAACTCATTCCATACCACATTCCGGTCTAGTCACCATGTTGACACATTGGATGACCTTGTTATGGGATTAAGATTTACAATGGCAGTTGACGCACTCCTTGGCCCGAAGCTTTGACCAACTTAGTAGTCGTAGCTTCACCCATCCTGCCATAGGGTCCATTACCTCCGTATGCACCGTGGGTTGTGTCACGCCCCGAGCGCGGAAGATACTCGGATATGCGCGACGAGTTTATATCAATCATGTCAATCAGAGTAGTAGTGTATTCGACACCAAAATAGAGATGCGCAAAATAGAAAGATAACCCAATCCTTTATTTCATAATGGATAGACTATTACAAATCCAATACTCTATTCAATTAAAAAGGAAAAGTACATAGTTGACTCAAGAAAATAGGAAAAAGACTAGATGACACTTGGAAAAGCTCTAGCTCTTTCACTCTTGACTTTCCCCATCAGTTTGACCTTCTTCGTCGGACTTACCTGAAAAGTAAGGGACAAACACGGAGTGAGCGAACGCTCAGTAGGAAATTATATCTCA
Source organism: Amorphophallus konjac (assembly GCA_022559845.1). Taxonomy (NCBI): domain Eukaryota; kingdom Viridiplantae; phylum Streptophyta; class Magnoliopsida; order Alismatales; family Araceae; genus Amorphophallus; species Amorphophallus konjac. The sequence goes on from CM040118.1 coordinate 151,375,050, forward strand.
AGCACTAGCAAGGGGTTTAAATAATTACATCTTTCATGTATGTACTATAGCTATGCATGCTTGTATAAAACGACAAGTTAGAAAGAGAGTATATCAAGAAGATAGCAATTTGAACAAGCCATGAACTTTCAAGAAAAGCTAACAAGATATTCAAGCAAGAACTTTTAACAAGTCATGTCAAGAATTTGGCTATCATGTTTCAAGCAAGCAAGTAATTACCCTTTCTCGGGTCACGCAATTCATGTCATGTCAAGCACGAGTCAAGTACAAGATTTGTGTGGAATGTCCAATCAAGCTAGTCATGCACTCGGTATAATGCTAGATACCTTATCATTCAACTCCCATGGGCACAAGTACTTTCGGGTGCTCCCCCCAGGACCAGATCGGGCCCTATATGCGCAGGTATTTATCATGTATTTTGACATCCACTCTTGTATATATATATATAGCCAATGAGGAATTTCAATGATCAAGCTTGTAGACACGTAGGATAACTTTGATAGAATGGAGTCCAAAAATACGACATTGGACATAGATAGGCGATAACAACGGTACAATCACGATGAACGATGAAACTAGGTGGAATTAGGTTCCTTTAACTCGGGTACCATGACAAGTATGGACATTCTTTATATAGAATTGAGGTCCACATGAACAGTATATCAAAAGTAAGATACCCTCATTCTTATCATAGAATCGAGGTTTTACAAGAACATCATTTAATGGCATGATAATCTCATCCCATTAGGAAATCCTTATGATATACACTTGGTATAACATAAGGGCCGGTATCCCATGTTTCTTTAGAGTGACATGGAAATCATTAGTGTAATGGGTTTTTAAGGTACAACCAGCTCAGTCGGCCTTGAGGGAATCCAAGGCTCGAGGAGTCTTACGGAGGTCTCTATGACTAACTTACTAGTCCAAAGGAACGGAATGTCCAATGGAGAGCTTGTATGTCAATGAGAATTGAGGGTGATCGATAAAACATCATGAAACGTGGGACTATACTCACGGATTGGAATATAGTGCCAATATAATATATATATGTATATATAATAAAACCCTCGGTTACAGAAACATGGTAAAAAATAGTTTTTATAGAAAATAATGACTTTAACTAAGTCATTAATCACATAATTAACGCCTTCAGTAAGGGCGTTTATCTATTTTCCATTTTTGCAAAATTTCAAAATTTCAGTATTTTACCAAAAACGCGCCCTGGTGAGGGGCGTTTCTTTACAAGTTGACGGCGTATACAGTGGTCGTCCATTCTTTACTTCTATTTTTGCAGTATATATATATTCAGAAATTTATCAAAAACACGCCCTGGACAGGGGCGTTACTGTTCAATTCACGCCCTAAACAGGGGCGTTAGTCAAGCGAGAGACGACCTCTACAGGGTCGTGAATTAAAGAATTTTCAGATTTCAAGTATTATAATTTCCAGAAACAAGAGACATGGTCATGACAGGAAAAATATCGGGATATGATCATGCACTGATTTTAGAATCATGTTTAAGTGAATATTGGATAATTAACATGGGTAATTAACAATTGAGAAAATTGACGTCTGTGTACAGGGCGTCAAATCTGGAATTGACGACCTGGTTATGGTCGTTTCTTTCAAAGTAGCGCCCTTGTCTGGGTCGCGTATTAAAGTAGCGCCCTTGGAAAGGGCGTTTCTTTCCAATAATAGAAACATTTAAAACTCGCGAAAACTATATGCATGAACTAATATATATGGTTTAACATAGTTATTATGGTGATTTGGGCTACAGTGCTTGAGAAAACCTACCTTAATAATAATAATCTGAAGATGAACGTGACAGGTTCTGAACCTCTACGAACTTAACAGCAGCACCAAGCAAAGATGATGCAGATGAAGAGATCGTTTGATTGAAGAATCCTTGTTCTTCACTGATCAACTTGCTGTAAGTCCTACAGAAAAAGAAACTGATATTAGTTTCTTCACCTTACACATCCAGAACTAAAGGTAAAGAGAATAACTTTACCCGGATGAAGAACTCTTGTTCTTCAGAACATCAGGGCTTCTTAACCTGTAAGGAGAGATGAAGAATCATTAATTCTTCATGCAACCGAAAGTAATGATAAAAAGAGATAAGAAGAACTGCTGTTCTTTACGTACCGTAGCAGCAGCAGATCGACCAAATAGCTTTAGGGTTTGATAGTCAAGGGTTTTTATAGGATTCTGGAAATCCTAATAAGGTTAGTGTTTGATTGGAAGTAACACTTCCATGATAGAGTTATTACTACATTCGAACTCTTTCTCATAGTTATCAACTTACCCTGGATAAGTTCTCGGTTCGAACGAAACTGGAATGGAATTAACGCCTTATTCTAGGGCGTCGAATTTTAAATTGACGCCTTGGCATGCGTCGTTTCTTGTGGAAACGCGTCCAAGCAAAGGGCGTTTCAAATACTTGCCTTTTTATGTAATTTTGGTTGTTTAAGATTTGACGCCTTGACATGTGGGCGTCCCTTCTAAAAACACGCCTTAGGTGAGGGCGTTTCTTATCAAGTAGCGCCTTGCTCCAAGGCGTTAATTTCATCAGGGCTTTGTTCTTCTTGTTTTAACCCTTTTCATTTGTTCGCTTAATCTTTTAGTTTATTATAAATTTATTTCTTTTAATTTTATACGGGTTGCTACAGGTTGTGTTACTACGGAGATCCTCTTATTCCTCCCCATGCCGGCCGAACCCGACTTCATACCCTTTTGCCCGAGGGAGGAACCGTACATCCTACACATGATCACCGTCCCACCTACAATGCATGAAGGTGACTATCCACACCTTCAAGACTTCTACACCGGGGACCGTGACTTGTGGGAACCCACCACAAGGGGTCATACCTTCTTTGATCCCTTTGACCAATTCCCTAGTGGACCCCGTGACCCACCATATATACTTCACTTCTTTGAGGGAGTCCACTACCACACCCCTTCCCCACGAGATGGGCCATCTATGCCCACCAAGCCCGATCCACCTACATTCGGCCCTCCTAGCCCTCCCAAGTCTCCCAAATCCCATAGGCAGCCGCATGCTAGGGTCAAAGTAGGGTGTCTAGGAGTCCCACTTTCTGCCAACCACCGGTTGCCACTAGTGTATGCATGGCACATGTTCGGGTGTCCTGGTCCACCATCGCCTATGTGTAGGTCAGACTAACATTAGGTTTGTTTAAGGTCTTTGTGGGTCCTTGTTTCGTACCGGTTGTCTGTCGAGTGCATGTGCATACATCGAGTCGAGTCGTTTTGTATGCTCGCATTGTTAGTCCCTTTCGAGTATGAGACTTGTCGGACTATTGGAATCGGTTCTACTTCATATCGAATCTAGTCACATAAGGGACAAGCGGTGATTCCTAGTGAGTCTTCGAGCCACCTTCCCTCCATTGAGAGTGACCTCACCCCGGAGTGTCCACCTCTAGCCTCATTCCCATGGCAGCGTGTGCATATCGAATCTATACGGGATGAGCAGGTGTCGATTACTTGGAGTGGAGCGTACTCCACGCTTCATGGTACGATGACGGATCCGCCGGAGCTACTCGAGCAGCCACACCCCTTACTCGACGGGGTCGAGTTCTTCCCACCCGGGAAGAGTTGATGGGAATCGACTCCGAGCACTGACTTTTTATTTTACATTTGAGTCTTTTTATTTATTTTTATATCCTTGGGAAAGTATATGTGCAATTGTAAGGCTTTATAAGCCAATGTGTCATTCCCTTAGATTATTTGAGTTTTTGTGCAAAATGTCAGTAGGTCCAGTAAGGGGGCCCTCACTCCTTTCCCATTGGTCCACCTAAGTCATAGGGGTCCATGTGGGGCTGGTCAAAGTCCTAGGTGGGCTTCTAGATGGTTTGACATTCAAAGGGGACAAAGGGATTTAAAAGTCCAAGATGTCTTCCTTCCTTTCAAAGGAGTGTCCCCTCCATATCTAATTTATTTATTTTGAGTTTTTTATCACATGGGGGAAGAAAATGGCCTCTTTCCCACAAAATTCCTAGCCCCCCACCCCTTGCCATTCTCTATATAAGCCTATGTATAGTGTCATTAGAGAATTAATGAAGAAATTATGTGAAAATTACTTGAAGCAAGAAGGGTGTGCCCTCTCTCCTCTCTCTCTGGTTCTCTTCTTCTTCCTCCAGCCCTCCAAGGTGTGAAGCCCTCTCCTATATTCTCCTTAGCCCCTCTGAGTTCCCTCTCTGCCGCCGCCGCCGACGTTCGTGCCGCCATCGCGCCGCCACCGCCGCTACATCGGAGTTCTGTCTCCATCAGGATAGAACATCACCTCTGGATTTTTATCTTTTCTTCCAGTTGTCTGATCAAGCCCAAACTTTGAGGGCTTGTTCTATGTGCCTCCCCTAATCTCCCGTTGAAATTTCGTGTCATTTTGCCTTAGTTTGATATTTTCCTCATATTTTTGTTTGTCCTCTCAGTAATCTGCCCTTGTGCAGATCTACTGGACAGAGTCACTTTGTTGTATTTTCCCCACCCCTTACAAATTTTCAGAACATCCCAAAAAATTACTCAGTGTTCCACACATATATCTCCTTCCACCATAATTTTCGTGGAGTCTAAAAAATTCATTTGACCCTTGGTCAAAGGTCAGTTTCAGGCAGATCCCTTGCTGCCCTGTGTGTCTGTCAGTCCGAGTCAGAAACAAAAATAGTGTTACAGTCATATTCATTTTCAATCCGTTTAGTGGATGGAGCTGTCAAATTTATATGTTGTAGATCTATGAGTGCTCTTTCCAACGGTACCAGTCACGCTTCGATCAGGCTCTAGATCTGAGCGTCGTAATTCGTGTTGTCGAGGTCTGCAGATCTAATCTCTGTGCAGGTCCGAAATTACAGTCCAGAAGATATTCAGAAATAAATATCAAAAATCAACTTCAAGAGCCGCCCCTTCAGGGAGTCGTTCAGGGACGCCCTGCCATCGTCCCAGCCAAGCGGCTCCTCCGGAAGATCTCAAGAAGGCGACATTCCTTTGGAAATCGTTGCTTACTGTCTAGTGAGTTAGTAACCGGGTTGGCACAGCAGCGAGTTGTAATAGTGCCGAGTCGGACCAGCAGGTCGAGTTCGTGCCGTACACACCTCCAAATTGCTGCCCGTCAACCCAGGGTTGATCCTCTCGGGCCCCACTTGTAGCCCTTTACCTCCCTGCATGGAGTGGGCAATAAAATTCACTGTTGTAATTAACTTTTACCGTTGTACCGGGAGTTACCGTACTTGGCCGGGAACGTCTTCCCCACGCCCGAAGCGTGGAGGTACACTCGTCACCCTCCTCGTAGGCATTGCTTTACTCGTATATTTTTGTATATACCGCTGCATGAGTGATAGATTATCTTGCTTTTTATCCTTTCATCACCGCTGCGAGAGCGAGAGTGAGTGACCGTCCCGTGACTCGACCCGAGTTAACGCAGAAAGGCCGATACCCGAGACTCATTACCGGTTTCTCAACCGCACACAGTCCCACGTCTTCCCTCGCATAGGGACGATCGCGAGCTAGAGTCCCATGTCGCGTGTCCGTGCCGCATCACAAACCCTTCCCACCTCTCAGTGGCAAACATATGAAGCTATACTATGCACCAGAGCATAAGTTTGCGCGCCATCCAGACTAGGGCGCACGTCCTAGCTACTAAAAGTAAAATCGGCCTTCCCTGTGGAGGGTCTAACCAGTCATTCCTTCCAGTCTCCTATGCTGAGCCAAGCAATAGGGCTAGCCAAGCCCTCCAAGAACCACTGCCAGGCATTCTCGAGGGCCAACTCCCTGCCTTTGTCCTTCCCACGACAAGATCAAGGGCACCTCTGCGCCAGCAACGATCCAGCCGTCAAGCTGCAAGGTAAGCAAAAAAAAATCATAAAAGAAATGGGGTAAAAAATAGAGATACCCCAGCGGACCCAGTTATCCCCACCACGAGTTGGCGACTGGGGGCAAAAAGGCCAATAACCCGACTGAGGCGAAAACCCAAAAGGGCGTCTCAGGTAAAATTGGGAAACCCTTCGACGTGAAAACCCACAAGGGTGCGTCGGAAAAATCTAAAGGGGGTCGGCTCGGGAGAAAACCCGAAAGGGCGATAGGGCGGATAATGAGAAAATCTTCCTCTTCCTACCAGCGAGGGTGGCCTTCCACCCATTCCTCAGTAGATCGTTGGCCTCGCCAAATATCGGTTTTCGATCAACTCACACTGCTAGATCGTTAACCCTGTAATCTCCAGTCACCCTTACATCACCCAAGTTAGCCCATTCAATTGTCAACCCTTGCTCTGCCACGGGGGGCCGACAAGTTCCAGTGTCTATATGACATTCTAGTCACCATCACAGCAAGCTCCAGTCTCAGCTTATTCCCAGACTCTCATCATTCTACACTACTACATCCTACACCCCTTTAAATCCAGAACTTTCAAGTCTCAGTATGATCCCAGCTCCCCCTGTAATCCCTGACCCACCAACTATAACCCCAGTCACATCCTGCCGCGACGAAGTGGCCCCCAGCACCGTAACTTGATAATATGTGAGAACCCTCATTAGGGGGGAAACAATACCCAGTTACCCACATCCTTCAGCCCCAGGTTGCGTCCCCTGATAGTAGCATGCTATGGATGACGCTCTCCAAAGAAAAATAACAAACAAAACAAAACAACAACAAAAATGGGGTTAAAAATAGAGATACCCCGGCGGACCCGGTTGTCCTCATCATAAAGAGGCGTCTGGGAGCAAAGACTGCCACCAACCCAGCTGAGGTGAAAACCCGAAAGGGCACCTTAGGCAAAATTGGGTAACCCCTCGGTGTAAAAACCCGCAAGGGCACACCGAAAAAGCAAAAGGGGGCCAGCTCTAGCGAAAACCCGCAGGGGCGGTAGAGCTGGTAAAGAGGAAAAAAAATTTCCCTTCCCCTCTAATCCTCACTGATAAAAGCCATCGGCCGTGACATCCCTCCGACAGCAAGCTCAATGTCACGCTACAACAACGGTGGCCACTACACCCCTGAGGGCAGGCCAACCGCCCAGTCTCCAGTCCCAGCACTCGGCTACAACACCTTCACAGGCCAGCCGCCTAGTCTCCAGTCCTAGCACTCGGCTACAACACCTTCACAGGCCAACCGCCCAGTCTCCAGTCCCAGCACTCGGCTACAACACCTTCACAGGCCCACCGCCCAGTCTCCAGTCCCAGCACTCGGCTACAACACCTTAACAGGCCAGCCGCCCAGTCTCCAGTCCCAGCACTCGGCTACAACTCCTTCACAGGCCAGCCGCCCAGTCTCCAGTCCCAGTTTCCGGCTACAACGCCTTCACAGGCCAGCGACCCAGTCTCCAGTTCCAGCACTCGGCTACAACGCCTTCATAGGCCAGCTGCCCAGTCTTCTGTACCAGTTCCTGGCTACAATGCCTTCACAGGCCAGCCGCCCAGTTCCAATGCCAGACTCAGCTTCAACCTCCAATCCCTATCCTAGTCCCAATCTTGGCCGCGATGCCTTCCCGGGCCACCCGACCAGCTCAGCTCCGATCTCCCAGGCTAGTGTGAATTACATTTCCGACTAACAACATGATGCTAGCTGATACTCTATCACTCGGTTTGTGACCAATGCACCCCAGAATCACCCTAGTAGCCCTAGACTGCATAGACCGTCACACCCCATAGGTCCATGTCGGCTTCATGTCACACAGGCTTTTATCCTTCAAGAGGATTAGCCCCAACACCCAGTCATTTTCCCCTACTTCCCAATACTCAGCCTCCAGTTTCCAACACTCTGTCCCAGTACCCAGTACTCGGCTCCCAGCGCCCGACATCTAGTTACACTATTCTCCATACTCAACCCCTTTACTCCTGCGCCTGAAAGCGGGTACATCCAGCCCCATGTCACCCATACCAGTACATAGTGGGAGAAACAAGCACGACTAATAGTAAGTGGTCGCCAATCCGTGCACACAACACCGTTCCACCAGAGAAGAGGAGGAACAACCCAGTAAACAACCCAAAATCTGGCAAGTTGTCATTAACACTCTGTACAGGGGGCCCAAGACATGCCCTTAGGGTGACAAAATCCATACAACCAGGGTGACATTACAAAAAAGGGAAAAGAGATACAATCAGACCCCAGGTCTGCTCCCCTCCAGCGCCTCAAGGCGAGAGTTAGCAGCCGCAAGCTCCGCCTCCAGGGTCGACAAAAGCTGAGCACTAGCCTAGGCCATCGTATCAGCCATTTGCCACTCAGCTCGGGCACGCTCGGCGGCCGACTGCTGCTCCTCCAAGGCCTTCCTCAAGGCCTCAACTCGGCTCTCTGCCTCTCCCAGCTGCGCGGCATGGTCTCGAGAAATCGACGCGGTTGCCTCGGCATGGCCCCTCTGCTCCGCTACGGCTGACACAAGCTAGGCCCGCTGCTCCTACGGCTCTCGGATCGGTGCTAGCCTCCGAGTCCTCTGCTCCTAAGCCCTGCAAAGTCGCAAGTACTCTGCCCAAATCTCGGCTAGCCCGAACATCCAGAGCTCGCATGGGAAGTCCAGCTCATGGTAGCCCTGCGTACGCTCTCTCAGCCACTGCCTCAGACCCTCTGGAGAAGGAAGAGTGTCACCCTGCAGGTAGCCTCGGGCTCGCTAGAGCAAGGACGCACCCGTGCTCACATCCAACAACGGCTCTGGCGGTGAGGCAGACGTAGGCCACTCGATCCCCAAGCTCAGGGAGAAGTCACCTGGCGCAGCTAATACACCAGTATAGCCTGCGCAATCCCAACAAACACAAAAGGAAGTGAGCAATACATTCAAAACTTCCCATGATAAAGAAGGTGGAAAACATGAGAAAAGACAAGTCTTCATTCCTTACCCAGAGCAAGTCCCTCCGTGCCTGCGGCGCCACCCGCCGGGGTCGAGGAAGGCAACGGCTCCTCCATGCCAGTGGCATCACTTGCCGGAGTCGGAGAGGGTAGTGACTCCTCCACGACCTGGTCATCTCCAGCAACCACAGGTGAGACATGAGGCTCCTCCTGGCTTGCTCTCATCAGGAGCCGATGCGTGCTCCTCTCCCGACTCCGACGCTGCGTACAACTCAAAGCGTCAGCACCCTACTACAAAGCATAAACAAATGCTCAATAGGAAGGGGGAGTACCCCCATGTACATCTGGAACTATCTCCATCTCAGGCTCCTCGCCAGAAGAGGCCTCAGAAGAAGGGGAACTTGAGCTTGAACTCTCCTCCGTCTCCATGGCCAAGCTGCCATTATCCAGAGAGCCTGACGAAGCCCCCGACGAGTTCCCAAATGTGGCCAAACTAGAGGCTCCTGCAAGTCAACAAAGCAAACGAGGTCACTGCACAATTCAACCCCGTACAAAGACAACTCTCCAGTTAAGGGTTTCGAACAAGAAACTCACCAGCCGAGGCACTCCCCTCCGAGACCCTCTCAATGTCGATGATCTCCTCGTTGCCCCCAGTCAAAGCCGCTACAGCAGGCCCTTCCTCTGATGCCTCTGTCATGTCACGGGGAAGCTCACCCTCTTCTAAAGGTGAAGAAGTACCTGTGACCAACGCCAACAGAAGCTTAGCATTAACGGGCAACCTAAAAGCCCGCCACAAGTGGCTAAGTTCCCAGTCACGTACCTGAGGGTCCCATGCTAGAAGACCCGACAAGTCCTACTGTGTAGGTAGACACTACGGTTGGGAAAGGAGGGAGGGGCGTCTCAGCCAACAGGTGGGGTAGCAAGCTAGGCGCACCTTCGATAACAGATGGGATCGAGGCACCCACCGCTCCTGGCTCTCCCTGGAAAGAGGGGAGGGCCACTAACGGACCGGTACTGACTAGCTCCTGGATCATCTCCAGAGTGGTAGCCGGATCCTCACCTGGCAAATAGCAATACAAACACAGTCAAAAACTCTATCCTGACAACTACGCGACAACGAGAGGGTAATCCCCTCTATAGCAATTCAACACTTACCCGAGTTATCCCAGGTCGTTGCTGGCTCTTGCCCTCCAACCGACAGGGGCACCTCACCTTGTGCCTCAGAAGGGGCCGCGGTCCCTGACATCCCAGCCACCTCTGCATGATACATGTGACTGATCAGTCTCTAGAAGCAAACACCACTACAAGCGGAACATGTTGGTCCCAGAAATCCTTACCTAGTCGGGCATCCTCCGAGGCCTTCCACGACTCGAAGTCATGAAAAGTCCCGATATTGGGGGCAACCTCGTCCATCACACGAAGGAACCCCTCCATATCTATTTCGCACTCGACCCCGTCATCGGGCAACGGGTCGACTCCTTGGGAAGGCCACCTCCGCTCTGGTCTCCAGTGGAGCTACAAGAAACAAACCCAACAGTACAGGATTAGCCAATCATAAATGCTAAACCAATAAGAAACAAGTAGGCAAATACAGTGCTTACTCAGAGCCTACTCTGTCTCGATATGCTCACCAGCCTCGGGTCCCCGAGAGGACTCGCTAGCCTCCACTGCTCCGGTCTCTACCCGAGGGCGCTTCCGCCTAGGCTGAAGGCCCCCGTTTCCACTCCAAGAAGATGTCTCTGTGGAGGGTGATCTCCCTCTACTGCAGATCCTGTCAGCAAACACAGCCACGCATAACGCCTCAGTCACATACCCCATAAAACAATAAAGCAGAGACAACATACTAAATAAGAGGTCCCACCTGAGGTCGTGAAGGGGGTCAACGGCAGGGGAACCAACTGCTCAGGCTTCAAACCCACCGCTCGGGCGGCCTTCACGACCGCCTCCCTGATATCCCTCAGAGTGTAAGCACACTCGATGTGGGACATGAACTCCACGGGCCCGGCTGACCCTATCGCCTGGCCGATGTGGCGCCTCCAGTCGTCAACCGTCGTGTCGGCAAAGCTCCCTTCAGGGAGCACCTGGTCCAGTGAACCCTTCTTCCCGAAGCCGCAATCGGCTAGTAATTGGGCCCACCAACTCTTCAATGCCCTCGAGGGAGACGCCCCTGCTCCAGTATCTGCAGGCGCCACCCGCATCAGCCTTAGGGGCTTCAGCGCCCCGCTGTCGCCTCGTCCCGCAGACAACGAACCACGGCTGCTCCAGGGTCGCTGCTGTGCCAACTGCTCTACCTCCCAGCGGATCTGGGAGAAGCGGATCCTCAGATAGTCCTCGTCCGGGGAAATGGGAGGCAGATCCTCCCTCAAAAGATGATCCTACTCGGGCTTCATGATCGCCGAGGCCTTCTGTCGGTATAGGTGGCTGCGCTCGAACCACCACTTGGCATAATGGACGTTGAACCATCCTCGCCGCCCAAGCCCGGGTGTCGGTACTCGCTCTGGCTCCCGACGATAATAAAAGTCCCACCATGCTGCTGCTAGCAAGTGGGTATCCCGGCCCCTGTATTGCAGGCCTGCTAAGGGGAACTCCTAGTTCGGCGGGATCCCCTGGTCGTACCCAAAGTTCTGAGCGAACCTGTGCGGGTAGTACGGCTCCAAGCAGCTCGTCACGGACCGGTGCAGTGCTAGTACCGCCGGTCGGGTGCTCATCACCCACTCCGTACACAACGCCATGTCTGGATCCCGCTGGTAAGGGAGGGCGCAGGCCGCCCCACCACTTGACGGCACCAGGATCAGGCGAGAATCCCTCGTAGCACTATCAAAAGGTAGCCCCTCCTCGCCCACACCGGGCAGGTAAGACAGGGCTCTCCTAGCTCCCACCAACTGTGCAACTGCATCTCCGTCTGGCTGGCCGGTGAAGCTAAACAGTAGGGGCACCGCCTGGTTCGCCACGGTCCCCCGAGTCACCAATCTAGGGAACAACAGCTCGGCCCACACACTGAGGTAGTGGGCCGGCAGAAGCAAACTCCTCTCATGTGGCATCGGATGTGCCGCCAACACTCCCATCCCCTTATAAATATTGGCCAGCGCCACCGGAGCTAAAGCCAGCCTCCGTCCCTCTGCCAGTAGGCACGCAGGCCATAGCAACTCGACCCTCAACAAGCCATCCTCCTCGTGCAGGACTACGATGGTCGCCAACCAGTACGCCAAATAGGCTGCTAGGTGCGTCACGTCTGGCAGCCCATGGGGGTTCCACCCCTCCTGTGGCGCGTAGATGTACCGTGAGTACATCCAAAATTGAAGCTCGACCTCGGTGTACTCCTCCCAAGGAGTTTGGTGTCTCGCAAACTCCTGATAAAAATAGAAGGGCCCGTTGTAGAAGTGGTGGACCCACACATTCAGTGGCACCCTAGGAGTCTATGCAGCTCTCTCTCTCCCAGCCAGAGCTAAGTCCCTCCAGGTCTTTAGCAGATGCCGATAGCTGTAAGGAACTCGGTATCATCCCAGCCTGTCTGTGTGGCTACGGTGGAGGTCATCCAACACTACCTCCTCGTATCCTTCACCGCTGATCAGTAGCCCGGAAATCCTGAATAGAGACCACAAGTCTAGTGAAGTCTCTCCTTCAGCCGTTGCCACTGTGTTCCACCGGTGGTTGAAATGCTCTACCAACACCTATAGCAACCCCGTGCAGTAGGGGTACCCATATAATGCTGCAGTCACGACATATCTGATGTCGGCCCTGTCCAGTAGCGCCCGGTAGTGGTGCACGATCCCCATCAGCCACTCACTAGCTCCCTGAAGGTACTTGTGTGAAGGGATCATTGCCCAGCGGCCGTACCAGCTGACAACAGTCTGTCGCAGAATCCCGTCAAGAAGGTTGTGGTCGTCGTAGCCTTCTCCAACATACTGTAGCCCTGATGCCTCCAACACCAACCTTGTAGTACCCTCTGTCTCTGCCCGGTGGTGGCCATGCAAGTCCCAAGAGGCGGGACCTATCGCTCCAGTAGTATCCAGAAAAGCTTGGGAAGTCACAAAGAACGACCCCGTGCGCGCTGTCTCTACCTACTAAGATCGCCCGCTCAAGCCGGCGGCGCGCTCTAGTGACTCGGGAGTCCCCCTCGTCCATAACGGATGGGACGTAGCTCCTGATGAACTCAAACAGGTGGCAGTCCAGTGGGAACCCCACCGGATAGCCTTTGCTGTGGTCATACGTGTAGATCCCGCCCGCCTCTGAAATCCGAGCCAGCTCCACAGCTCCGGCTCCACTCGCCCCCTCTCCAACAGGGCCCTCAGCCATGACCATGCACCCTGAGTCAAGCTGATCCACGCTAGCTGCAGTGATGACCGGCAGGCCTAGAGGAGGCATGGGCCGCTCAATCCTCCTCACCCAGTATCCTCCTCCTAGGGCGCACGCCTCGGGACCTGCTCATCTCTGCAAAATCTTGCCATAGCTGCAAGACAAAGCACACAGAAATAGTCAGCACACCAGAAAGTCAATACATACAATGCAACAAAACAAAGACATATGAAGTGTCAAAATACAAATAACAGCCCAGAATGAGGAGCTCACAGGCCGTACGCCTTCGTCTCCACCTCCGACGCACACCCCATGGGGGGTACTTGTTGTACACAGACAGTTTCCTAGCAAAATATGAAAGGATAAGGGTTCGGGAATTTCCCCGAACACCTTTAAGGAATGGACTACCCAGCCTGTCCTACAACTAGCCCGGCCCAATCAAGGGTCCCAACTATCTAGCCATGACATACGGCGACATCAACAATTGATTGGGATTATTCCTGATCGCTTAGTGGCGGGCTTTTCTGCCATTCTACATGGCCACCCGGGCCAACCCGGGGGCGCGCCCGACTATTAGTTGTGCCAAGTGGCACCCAGAAACAAGGCCGGGGCCTACCCAAGATACCTTCTTCCCGCCCTCCAAGGTCGACAAAGGGAGCCCTAACTAAGTCAACCACAGGCTCTGGAGGCCCGCAGCCCATGTATACGGCCCACATGCGTGTGTCGGGCATTTCCCCGAACACCTTGTGGGCACACATATCCCAGCCCTTCTACAGCAAGCCACATGCCAACCCGCGGCTCCAACATACCAGTTGGGTTATACAGCAACCCTCCAATAAGTCGGGGCCATCCCCGACCCTCAGATACGCGGCATTGAGCCGTGAACTTTTAACTTCCGGGGTAACCTGGGGCTACTGTGTCAACTCACCTTACAACGCGGCATATACTATTGAGACAGGGTCTACATGCCCAAAGCGCCTTCCCCAGACTTGTACGAGCTCCTTCCCTCAGCCCAAGGCCAATTGTAAGGTCCCTCAGCCAGTTACTCAGGCCGTTCGACAACCCGAGGTGTGTTAGGAATTTACCCGAACACCTTATGAGCGGTAGCTACGACTTGATAACGACAGCCCCCACGGGCTAATCCCAACATCCCAGAGCCCTTTGTCCTTTAAAGGACATCTCTGAACGACAAAGAAAGACCCCCGAGGGCCATCCCTCGGGGCTGCGGCTCGCCTGGGGGGAGTTCACCCCGGGCCCGATCACACCCTGAGGTGGGCGAACCCCATTGGGAAGTGCACCCTCCTCCCAGTCCAGTGGACTCCTAGCCATTTCCCAACCCCAATCCCAGTCACTTTCGGTTTGTGCTCTCAGTTCGTGCAAAGATCGTGCAAAGTTGACCGGTGTATCGTGAGCGGAAGGATTCGGCAATAACATCAAGCGATGGGTCCACAAGCGCGGGCAATATCAATATCCTCCAGCAACCAAATATTCTCCTAGTATCCTTTTTTCTCTTCCTCTTGGTCAAATTAGGACAAAAAATAGAAAAAAAACCCAGACTTTATAGAGAGTGGGGACCGCCCCCTCTCTCTCTGACCCTGATCCGCCTAAACACCCCCTGGGGAGGGTTTAGGCGGACCAGCTTGGGCCCCCCTACCCCCCCAGGCTGGTCTGCCTAAACCCCTGGTAGAAATAAAAAAAATCTTTTTTAACAAACAACCCAGCCCCCAGCCCCCAGCCCCCAGCCCCCAGCCGCCAAACCCTAAGGGTTTAGGCGGTCCAACCTGACCCCCTTAGGTTGGTCCGCCTAAACCCATCCAAAACAAAAAAAAGTTTTTTTAAATAAAAAAAACCCTATTTTTGCCCCGCCTAAACCCCTCCGGGGAAGGGTTTAGGCAGACCAAACCCAGCCCGGCGGACCAAACCCAGCCCTGGGTTTGGTCTGCCTAAACCCTCCCTCCCCCACTCATAAATAAAAAAAAACATTTTTTCAAGGGTTTACTTGGATCAAGTTTAACCCTTAACTTGGTCCGCCTAAACCCTCCCTGACTCTTCACCTTCCCCTATAAAAACCCCCTAGGGGCATAGATGAAGAGGGAGAGACAAGAACCTATGACTTAACTGCTACACCCTCGGACTTCCACAGGCATCCAGCAAGGGTCGAGGACGCGAAGAGTTTAGTGTGGGCGGTTGACTTGTAAAACGGCTTATACACGCCAAGGGTATGTCGCTTGTACACCCCTCACACGGCGTCTATCCATGTCACACAAGTCCACTCCCGTCACATACAAGGCGTTATGACAACAGCAAATACACCCACCTCCCGGGTCTGCCCGCGCATGTCAACCTATGACGGCCACACATACGCCATGATGCCGCATCTACCTCTATCACAGGGCCGTGCCCGACCGCTCGATCGGAGCCGCGCCCGGCCGTCACCCAGTTATCAGCCGACACCTCCTCCGACCACCCAGTTCAGTCCTCCCTTAGCAAATCGGGCGTGGCCTTTGCCTCAAGGAGAGCCTCTGTAACACATGCGGACACCTGCCTTATCATGCATTGACCCAGGGATCGGCTCACATGTCGGGATTGTCCTGTGGCTTGCACCAGTTGTACTTTGGCAGCTACGGCCTACCTGTAAAGCCCATGTGGCTCTCATAAAACATATCGTCACCTGAATGTATGTCTCCGCATCCATATTCGGGTCCTAGCCTTTCCCTCACCATTCGCCATGCGTGTGTCCAGTATCCCAGACCCCCGATAAATACCTCCCAGACAGATGTGAGCCCATAGTTATGGAATGCTCCCGGCCATCCACCCATGGCTTCAGATACATACAGGCTCCTCTTCAGCATAGAACAAAGGTGTTCGGATTCAATCCGATATAAATAAACACCGACTACTTGCGATTGGTGGAGAAAGACGTCCACTACACGACTCCCCACAATCGTCTGCGCACTCGCACTTGTGGAACCTCCTCTCTCTCCACGTGTCGCTCGTTTCCCAAGCCCACGTGCCACGTCCTGGTGACTCTCCCCAGTCAAACCTTGGTACCATAGGTGATTGTCGAGAAATCGACTGGCACGCCCGCATCCCAGCTTTGTTTCCCCAAAGCCCGAAAACTTCCCGTGTCATCCGACCCCGCTCAGCTTTCTATGAAAGGAGAGTACCCGGTACCACTATGAGAGGCCTATGGTCACAAAGGAGGATACCCGAGATACATCAAACTCCCTTATTTTCCTTTCCCGCCGTGTTCCTTCCCTCAGTCCGGTCACCGATTCCCTAACGCATGCAACACTAGCCTACCATTTCTTTAGCATACTCACTGCTACGTTGACTAGGCTCTTCTGTCTAATGCCTTGGACTTGTCTCAGTTGACTTTAAACACAAGGTCTTTGGCCCTTTCTTCATATATTGGTTGAACTCCCAATCGGTCGACCCAACCCAAGCATTGGTCGACTGGCCAACCGGTTTGGTCTGAAGTCTGTCGGCTTGCTTTGCCTGGATTCAAAAAATCTATCGACTGAAACTGACTTCAGTCGACTGAATTCTGAAATCTGTCGACTGAGTTTTAACTCGGTCGACTAAATTTTTCTTTATCTGTCAACTTGAACCTGTTTGATGGCAACCTGAACTTCACACATTTAGTCAATTTTAGTAAACTGTATAGGATGTAACTTCATGGTATTTGACTAAGTTTTATGACCTTAGCCAGAAGACTCACTAATGAGTCATAATTGAACATCATCAAAACCTGGGACACAACAGTCTCCCCCTTTTTGATGATGGCAACTATGAGTCATTAGGACAACTAAGTTCAACTATGATTAGCTGTGAGTCATGAAACTTTCAAATCAGTTAGACCCCCTTAACTTAACTTAACACTCTTTCCCCAATAAAATCTTTCCCCCTTTGACACAAAATTCTCAAGAGATGACTCATGATCTCTCTCTAACGAACCAATCAAATAATGACTCTCATATTCTCTCCCCCTTTGACATCATCAAAACAAAAGGTATAGAGAGAGTATATGGAACCTTCATGAGGTGGAGATTAGAGAAATCAAGAGACATCAAAGGTTGTGCAGAGTGGAGGTGAAATCAGTGAGAATAGCTTGAGGACAACAGAGTGTAGCCAGAAGCAACATGATTGAGGCCAGTGAAAATCCGTGAGCATCAAAACTTAAAGCAGTGAAAGGCCAGAAGCAGCATGTTTCAAAATGGACATGATCAAATCAAGCCGGACACAGGCATGAATGAGTTAGACTCAATTCAAGGCTATTCATAAACAAGGAAAAGATATAGCATGCACTCGCTTGATTCAGCCATTTAGCAACTTGATTTTCAAATTTTTATCAGTCACAATTTTCAGATTTTTACTTTTCCTTTTCAATGCATGAAATTTACAATGTGTGAACGAGCTACATGCATGATGAAGGCAGATATCAATAGGTGGACTGATACTAATTGTTTTCATGGCTAAGGATCAGGTTTAAAAACCTTTTCGCATGCAGTGCTAGGGCAGCCCAGACAACAGTCTAGAGAAAACTGGTCGACCCCTAGGGTCGACACCTGTGCCACAGGGTCCCAGACAGACCTAGACCTAGAGAGGGTTGACCCTGGGGGTCGACCCCTGCTAGTGCAGGAGCAAACCTTCAACAAAGAAGCTAGGAAATAAAGAGATTGCAGAATTTTTAGGAATGGCAATAAACATGTAGGAGCAAGGAATTATCCTGAATAGAGAAAGATCAGATATCAATAAGGAATTACAGATTTTTTAGAAATTACAGATTTTTACTCAACCACTTAAATAGCAAGCAATCAGTCATCCAGATTTTTTAGAAATTGCAAAAGGGACATTTCCAAGAATGGTTAGATAGGGAATTTTCAATCTGAAACATTTCTCATAAATGCAGAGTTACTGATTTTCTGAGTCTTCTGTTATAGAGCTACTTATGATAAAGCCCTTATTTTTCTGATTGGTTTAAGTCTAATTAACTCTGAGTTTATCAATTAAGAATGTTGAAAATTTCTACATTCAGAATTAATGGAAATGAACCAATATTATATATTAGAGTCCTGTTTAACCTCCCTCCACCTTACTCATTCAACTCCATTGACCCCCTTTGGGAGTAACTACAATTAGTATTGATGTTAAACACTGATATGTTTGATTTTATCCATGGGGTGCTATCATTTTCTGATTTTTACTATTTACTTTGCATTCTATAATAGCAGTCAGGTGGAGCATGCACTTTTTGCCATGAGGATGCACGTTGATCAGACGACATCATCCCCAGTTACTTAGTGTGACTAACCATTCTGCTTCATTTAGAACAGAGGTAGCAAGCCACTTCATGACTCTGTCCACTCCACTTCATTGATGAAGGGACTCGATTTCTCAGTGAGTTTTTTGCCATTGCTCTGCCTTAGAGCATAGACTTTAGCATACACCCTTTTGCGTGAGGATACACGTTTATCAGATGCCAGTATCCCCAGTTACTCGGTGTGACTGAAGTTATTACTTTTATCATGTGCTGCCCTTTAGGAATTTTCATATTATCCTAATGTTTAAAAACAATACTGAAATTGGAGTTTCTCAACCAAAGATGCCTTTATGCTTAAAAAGAAACTTTCAGATTTAAGAAGGCATTGTAGGACACAACATGTAAAAACTGGTTTAGGTCCATTAAAGTTGAATATAGTCATTTTCAAGACATTTATCTTTAAGCTCATGAAATCATTAAACTTAAACCAGCAGTTTTTATGTCCTGGACAATCACAGAGCACCATAATATAAGATTCCTTTTTAGAGTTTACTCTGATAAATGAACTTAGTAATCAGATTGAAAACTCCTCATGAATTCAAAATGATTCAAGGAAATTTGGGACATGCAGCCAAGCATTGAGCAAGCTGGGTCGACCCTTGATGATCAACAGGTCGACCTGTTTTACATCCAGAATGATATTCAGGAAGTTCTGAAATAGATAGAGCTGAATTCTGATGGATTTAGATGAGAACTCAATGACAATAGCAGATGTTCAAAAAGGAGAGTCGAGTTGACTAAAATCTAGAATTTTGCAGCAAACTCAGTTGATTGAGAATCATATCTGTCGACTTTGGATCAAATCTGTTGACTTAACAAACACCCATTCAGAAGGCACAAACTTGATAAATTTTGACATTGAGATGAAAATGCCGAAACTTTAGAAGGGGCATTATACAAGTGTGCAGTCCAACTTTTGTGCTAACTCCCCCTCAATCAATGACTTATAGGGATGTTGTAAGAGGGAACAAGGAAATGATGCACATCAGGAAATATCCACACACAAACTGATGTACCAAGAAATCAAGGGTGGTGTCTGACAAAGGGAATGCAGCAGGTTGGGTCGACAGATGCAACAGTGTGAGTCGACCTGATCTTCAAATAAAACATTCAGATAGAAGTCACATATGAACTTTTAGACGGACTGGGCCGACCTAGATTGAGCTGTGGGTCAACCTGTTCTTCAAACATAATGTAGCGTGAAACGGCTTTTACAAGGGTAGGTCGACCCATGATAGTGAGTGAGTCGACCTATTCTAAAACTAGGAAGATTTTCAGAGGGTTTTCAGGTCCAGATGGCAGAAGGTATTGTAGGATTCCAAATTCATTCAGCAAACCCTCTCTTTTATATATATATAAATCATGACAAAGCTTTCATTTAGCAAGATGACATTGAATTTTTATTTGTACAACAAGAAGACAAATTCAAATCTGATTTCAATTTTGTTTGAAACTGAACTCCTCCTTAATTGATCCATTTCATTCAAGAAGCATGCAAAGGAGGCACACAAATTCAAAAAGAAACAACTTCTATCAAACAAATCAAACTCCCCCTGATTATTTCAGTAAGTGAACTTATGAATTAATGTGACTTGAAACCACATTTTGCAATGCATCTAAATAATTCAACTCAACTCCCCCTAATAGAGTGCAGTCAGTTCAGATGTTGAGACAATGACTCTAAAATTTTAGAAGGGGCAGTATGCAAACATGCAGACTAAACTCTTATGCTGACTCCCCCCTAATGTCTACATGAACCTCAAAAAACCTTAGTGAGATTTGACAAGGAAGTATGCATCCTATGACATATATGAACAGTTGACCCATGGTACCAGGCGGAGAACTTGATCTGAAGATCATCTCATGCATAGTGATAGTTTTCAGTTGGACCTGATCAACCTTCCACAAATCACCATTCTATATACCAAAAGGGTCATGACATGATGATGCATTAAAAATGCAATGCATTGTAATATGAAGCACAAATTCTTCGAACTCCCCCTTAGCATGACATGCATGAAAATGCATGAGAGGACAGAAAGATATTCATTATTCACAACACATGCAGACTCAATCAAGATTGATTTCAGACTAGAAGCTGTGACATCTCTTATACAGGAGAGTATATCAAAACCAACTCATGAGCTTCGCAAATCATTAGCAATAGGTTCATCATCAGATCATCATAACAAATTCTTCATGAACCAAGCATATGAAATTTTTGATTTCTGGTACGGGGCAGAGATATCGATCCGAGGATCCAACTCACACAAAGTGTTATCTTCCTGATAGGCTTAACCCATCATTCCAATAGACACCTTTTGATATACCAAAAAATTCATATCAGATATCAATCAAATAACCCAGTTCAGATCTTCAATTTCAACCGCAGTAGGGTTTTCAGTAATTCAGGAAGGAGGTTTTTAATTTGAGCAAGATTTATTGAAAAAAATCAACTACAATAACTCAAAGAGAACCTAGCATGCAATATTAACATGAATTGAAACTATATTTTCAAACTTGTGCCTTGAGCAGTCATTTATCACCATCCTTTATTCAGCCTCAAGGCATCCTTGCAACATAAGTTCTCATTTGGTAGTTTTAGGTACCCAGGCTTTCTTGGGTCCTAGTGGGTTAATGGCACCTCTGACTGGCATGGTCCTCTTCTTCATGGCATTTATGTCATCACTTCTCATTAAGACACAATCATGCATAGCATGTCCAAACTTACCACAGTAATGGCGACACATTAAAGACTTCACATTTTGCTTATGTGCATGTGTCTTTGATTTTTGTGGATTAACAAAGATGTTGGAATTTTTTGCATGGAAGTGATTTCCTCTTTTCATTTGCCAGCTGTCCTTGACTGTATGGCTAGATTTTCCACAATGAGAGCAACACACAGAAGATTTCACATTTTTCTTTTTCAATTTCCAACAATTTGACACCTTGTGTCCAAGCATTCCACAATGATGACAGCGGTAAGACCGAGTTTTCTTATTTAGTCCTTTATTAGGACTGAAAATACTTTTGTTTCTGCATGCTATTAATTAATCATTTTTCATTACATTGCACTCATGCATAATATGACAATGCTGACCACAATAGAAATAAAAAGCATTCATTCTTTTTTATGCATAGAAATGTCTAGCAGAATTTGCATGCACACTTGAACAAGCAACATTGTTTTTCTGTTTTTGCTTTAAAATTTTCTTATTCTGATTTTTGTTTTGTTTCTAATTTTTTGGAACAGCTCTGTTGAAAATCTGTTTTTGATTTTTCTGAACAGCAGGCTGACTTGGGGATGTTTTAGAAGTGGAGGGAACACCTGAACTGGAGACAAATGAAGTGTGCAGTCTATTTTCAAAGGATTTTTTATTTACTGGAGTGTATCCCAGCCCTTCTCTCTTAAAGTTAACTTTTGTTCCCAAGATTTTTTCTAAGTTTTCTTTGCCCTGAACAAATTTTGATAGTGAATCATTCAAATCTTTAATTTCTTTTTCCAATGAGAAGATGTGCAGCTCAGAGTCAGCGAGCTCTTCCTTGTTGTGTAGTGGACAGCGGATCTAGAGGGGAGGGGTGAATAGATCTGCCC
Source organism: Amorphophallus konjac (assembly GCA_022559845.1). NCBI lineage: Eukaryota > Viridiplantae > Streptophyta > Magnoliopsida > Alismatales > Araceae > Amorphophallus > Amorphophallus konjac. The sequence goes on from CM040118.1 coordinate 151,397,048, forward strand.
CTCTTTTCGCAATGTAACCCTCTATATCGCTAGATGAGATAAATTACAGCGGAATATAACTAGCTAAACGAAGGACACAATGATTTGCTTAGCAAGATGATTACTAATATATCGATTCGAACCTAAGCATGTATTTAGAACGAAGCAATTACACGAACAAACCACAACACATAAGATTTTAAGGTGGTTCGGACTGAATCCCCAGTCCTACGTCCACCCCTCACCAAATCCGATGAGGCTTCACTAGTGCCACGCACTGAACCGCAAATCGGAAAGACCGCCGATTGCCTTCCTACTAACCACCTGGTAGGGACGTCAACAACGCAGATCGGACAACCTCCGATTGCCTTCCTACTAACCACCGGTAGGGACGATTCTCAGATTCAATTGTTTGTATGAAATGAAAAAGAGAACAAATATTAAATCACTCAAACAAGATATAGAGTATGCTCAAAGAAAAGAATCTTGTCTGAGTTGCAGAAGCTTGAATCGGATGCTTTGATGGTGTCTTCTTTCTTGCGGGATGATCTTCCTTGAACCTCTTCTAGTTGATGAAGAAGATGAAGGATGTAGCTTCAATCTTCCTTTTGATCTTCTTGAGTCGATGAAGAGGATGTAGAAGATGTAGGATGCAGCTTAGATCACCCTTGAGAGCCTTGATTCCTTCTTCTTCCTTGGAGGTTGAGATGGCTTCAGATCTGGACTTGAATGCCTTGGAATGGATGAAGAACTCCTTCCCGAAACACTGTTCATGGAGGTGCTACAGTACCTCGAAAATGAACTCCCTTGATCTCCCTTGAAGCCTTGAAGCCCTTGGAGTTTCCAACCCTCTTGTATTGGTTTTATAGACCTTGAATGGTCTATAGACAACCTCAGACCAGATCCACAATTTGTGGGTGATTAGGTGACTTTTGGATTAAAGAATCCATGTTGAATGGCCCTTTTCGAAGTTGGAAACAAAGTCAACATTGAAGGCTTGGGGCTGGCGGTCGACCTGCAGCTCCTGGCGGTCGACCGCTACTGTGAAATGCTGTAGACGAATGGCCCCTGGGATTTCGGTCGACCGCCACTGGCTGGCGGTCGACCGCTACTGAAACATCTTCGGCCTGGGATTCCCTGGCTGGGGCGGTCGACCGCCCCTGTGCTGGCGGTCGACCGCCAGCTCGGCAGAACCCGGCTTATCTCGGGTCGGTCCAATTTCCGTTCTAGCTCCGTCGTTCAACTCCATTAGCAGCCCGTGCATGTCGGTGGCATCTCCCTTGATAGTCTAAAAGATATCAACGGAGTTTATGGTCTTGGATTCTCTTGGCTATGCTTCTTTGTGCATTGACCTTATATGGATGACGATCCGAATATCGCGTGTCGACTTGTGCTTGTTTTAGCATCCTTGCTTGGGCGCGATCCACGAGCTTTCACTTTACCGACTCCACTGTCTTTCTTGTCCATGTAATGGTGTACCTATCATGATCGAACCATCACGTATGTCAGTCACATGAGAGTGGGAAATATCAATGACTAATAGTGTTTAGCCATTATCAAAACCAAGAATACCACATAATGCATATGACCATAGAATGATGTCGAATGACCCAAGTGACCACAAAATGACTCAAATGACTTCAGGGACACAACATTCTCCCCCTTTTTGATGATGGCAACACTGTGAGTCATTATGTGATATGAATGTCTAAAATGGCACAAGTTATAACAAATGTAATATATGTAGCTCAAGATTCATGATAGTAATAGCATGGGAATGCAATTATGAATGCAGATATGAATGCTATGCAATATGAATGCTAGCAGTTATGCAAGCCCCAAGCCCCATCACATACACATATGAGATGCAAAGTGGGCAATGGATTCTCTCCCCTTGGACTCTCCCCGTACACCATTCATACATCCCCCAATGACAATGCGAGATAATGCATAGCTAACGCGATAAACGCATAGCTAACGCATAGGACTCACACAAAGAATTCTCCCCCTTTGCCAACAGTAAAAAAGAGTGAGAAAGTGAAAGGTCTGTGAGACCAGAGCTGAAAGGAGTGAAGAGCAAGCCATTATATGCAAAACTGACGCATGCTGTGAGCAACATATATGGTTCAAAGCTAATGAAATCCGAGATCAGCAACAGAGTTCGAAAAGTAGCTACATCCAAGATTTAATAGAAATGAACCAAAGGTGCATATCATGGCAGTGTTTAACCTTCCCTTGTCTTATATATCCATATTCAATAACGATAAAGGTAATAACACAAAAGCATGTATTGAGGGTAAACAAGCAAGATTGAAGCATGGAATTGAATGATTGTAGCATATGTTGATTTTCAATATCTTTAGTATTTGAAGGCACATGACTCACTTTATACGAGCAATCAAGTCTAGTTCATACCTCCTAGCCGTAAGAATACACGTTGTTTAGACGCCAGTATCCCTAGGTATTTGGCAAGACTAGTGGTTATGCTTCAGAATGAACAGAGATAGCAAAGTCACGTCATGACATATCCAATCTCATTTCTATGATGAGAAGATATATTTCTCAACAATTATGCCAGTGCTCTGCCTAGAGTCCAAATAGTTTTAAGACAGAGATAACAGGGGCACATCATGACATATGCATGTGTCACTTGATTTGATGACATGACATGTTTCTCCGTGCAACAATATCATTGCTCTGTCAAATTGATTTTCAGGAATTCCAGCTCATCAATATGTTTAGAAGCAATACTAAGCTTGAGTGTATCACCAAAGTTGTCAAGACGTTTGGATTTTTAGATTTCAGGACAGTCATGCAAAACACAATATGCAATCTCTAGTTAAGGTCTATTAAAGCTTCAGAACATAGATGATTTCAAACAAGATATATCAGAACTACAAGGAAATCATTAAATCTGAACCATTTTCATTGAATGGATAAGCATCAAGGCACATAATAGAAAGCTCTTACACCATATGTTCGTCAGTCTCATGATCTCAAATTCAGACTGTAAGCCAAGAAGTGCAGATTGCAAGAGGTTAAGAGAATCAACAAAACTCCCCCTAAGGATATGCAATGAATTCACTGAAGGAGTTATGTTTGCAAGTAATTTGAAACGTTTTCCTTATGAAGGTGGCAGAAATGAAATGTATGACCCAACTTGTGGTTGTACACTTATTAAATGCCACAGAATGAATATAAAATATATGCATGAATGTTGCACAAGGACAACTCCCCCTTACTATATGGCCTATATGCGACATTGACACATAGTACTTGGCGGAGGTGAAACCTCACGCATATTGAGTGCTTCGTGACAAGCATAGCCTGCCCTTCCATACATCAACATTTGATATATCATGGCCATGCAAGAATGATGCGACACAAACCATGCAATGCATTGGGAACATAGATTCAACTTGATTATGCAACTACAAGCAATGCGACATCATATGTAAAAAGACATATTGACATATAAACAATGCATGAATACCAACGTGCAAAACACACAACTAATTGAACATGATCATCATTTCAAATTCTTATTGGCCTGAGGTCGGCAAAGACCAAGCTCCCTTCTGAGTGTTGAAAACCTGTCATTACACAAGGGCTTGGTGAAAATATCAGCAATTTGATTTTGAGTATCAACAAAATGCAGTTCAAAATTTTTCTTACTGACCTCGTCTCTAATGAAGTGATGACTAATCTCAATATGCTTAGTCCTAGAGTGCTGGACTGGATTTTTTGCAAGGTTGATAGCACTAGTGTTATCACACAGAATCGGGACACAACCAAGATCCACCAAGTAGTCTTGGAGTTGGTGTTTAATCCACAACACTTGGGTGCCACAGCTCCCAGCAGCAACATATTCTGCCTCCGCGGTTGAGAGGGCAACCGAGTGTTATTTCTTGGAGGCCCAAGAAACTAAACACCCGCCTAGAAACTGACAATAGCCACTAGTACTCTTGCAATCCAGCTTGCATCCAGCGTAGTCTGCATCAGTATAAGAGATAAGAGATAAGTCACATGATGACGGATACCACAATCCCAAGTCTTGAGTGCCGGCAAGATATCGAAGGATACGTTTGACGGCAGTCAAATGAGATTCTCTAGGACTGGCTTGAAATCTAGCACAAAGACATACACTAAACTGGATATCTGGTCGGGATGCAGTCAAATAAAGCAAAGAGCCAATCATACCTCTATAGACCTTTGCATCCACCAATTTACCATTTTCATCCGAATCCAGTGAAGTTGAGGTGCTCATCGGAGTTGCAATGATTTTGCTGTTTGCCATGTCAAATCTTTTTAGCAGCTCCTTGATGTATTTGGCTTGACTTATGAAGCAACCATCTTCTCCTTGGTTGACCTGCAAACCGAGAAAGAATTGAAGTTCTCCCAGTAGGCTCATCTCAGATTTGCTAGTCATGAGATTAGCAAATTCCTCACACATTTCAGATTTTGTAGAACCAATCACAATGTCATCAACATAAATTTGAACAATCAAGATGTTCTTACCTTGCTTCTTGGTGAAAAGTGTTTGATCTACCTTACCTCGTGTGTACCCTTTTTCAATGAGGAACGAGCTTAGTCTCTCATACCAAGCTCTTGGTGCTTGCTTAAGTCCATAAAGCGCCCTGTCTAGCTTGTGTACAAAATCTGCATTGTTAGAATTCTCAAAGCCAGGGGGCTGCTCAACATAGACTTCTTCTTTGATCAAGCCATTCAAGAAAGCACTTTTGACATCCATTTGATACAGCTTTATTCTAAGGGAGCATGCAAAGGTAAGTAAAATTCTGATGGCTTCGAGTCTAGCAACTGGGGCATAAGATTCATCAAAGTCTACCCCAAACTCTTGATTATACCCTTGAGCCACCAATCTAGCCTTATTTCTTATTATCTTGCCATCCTCACTTAGTTTGTTCCTAAAGACCCATTTAGTGCCTATGACAGATTGTGATGAAGGTCTAGGAACTAGATGCCAAACTTTGTTTCTCTCAAACTGGTTTAGCTCTTCTTGCATGGAATTTATCCAATTTTCATCTTTTAAAGCATCATCAATATTTTTGGGTTCATGCTGCGAGACAAGAGCAAGTTGATCTAATTCTTCCACAATTTTAAAATGTGACCTAGTTCTAGGTGGGTCATTCAAGCTCCCAATGACATTTTCTAAGGGATGATCCTTAAGAATTCTAATATTTGTAGAATCATTACCTTCCCTTGGAGCTTGATCCCTTGCATTGCTTGATTCAGATAGGTCACCATCTTCTTTTATTTCTTCTTGTGGAGGATCACTCTTGTCCTTAATGCTTAAGAATTCCCTATCTTCATCATTTTTCCTGCAAGAGTTATCATTGTTAGAATCATGATATTCATCAAAGGAAACATGGGGTGATTCTTCCACAGTTTGATTTTTGATATTGTAAATTCTATAAGCCCTAGATCTATCAGAATATCCAAGGAATATACCTTCATCGCTCTTGGGCTCGAATTTATCTAAGCCTCTTTTGTCATTGTTGTGAATGAAGCATTTTGATCCAAACACTTTCATATGTGAGAGAGAGGGCTTTTTACCTTTTAGCAACTCATAAGGAGTCTTTTTGGTGTGTGGCCTTACCATAGAGCGGTTGATAATGTAGATGCCGAGTTTACCGCTTCAGCCCAAAACCTCCTTGGAAGTTGCCGTTCTGTAAGCATGGTTCTTGCCATCTCTACAAGTGTCCGGTTTCTCCTTTCAACCACACCGTTTTGCTCTGGCGTTCTTGGTGAAGAAAATCGTTGTGTAATCCCTTCGGCCCTGCAAAGGTTATAGAAGTTAGCATTTTCAAATTCACCACCGTGATCAGATTGAATATTAGAAATTTTAAACTCACCATCCTGCTTTATATTCATGTAGAGTGCCTGAAACTCATCAAAAGCATCATTTTTGTGTGTGAGAAAGAAAACCCATGTGAACCTAGAAAAGTCATCCACCAAGACATATCCATATTTTCTACCACTTAAGCTAGCAGTTCTGGTTGGGCCAAATAGGTCCATATGAATTAGCTCGAGTGGTTTGGATGATGTATTTTCAGATCTTCCCTTGAATGATTTTCTAGTTTGTTTACCTAGGGCACATGCATCACACAATTTGTTTTCTTGTTTAAATGATAGTTCAGGCAAACCTTTCACCATTGAATACTTCACGAGTTTATGCAAGACATTGTAGCTAACATGTCCTAGTCTACGATGTCATATCCATGCAAGTTTAGATTTTGGTGCAGCAAGACAAAGATTTAAATGAGCAGGATCATCTAAGTCAATCATGTAAACATTGTTGACTCTCTTACCAGAAAATTTTACCTTGTCAGATTTTGGTTCAAGAATTCTGCATTCATGAGAGTCAAATAACACTTTGTGTCCTTTATCACACAATTGACTTATACTAAGCAGGTTATATTTCAATCCTTCAACTAACAACACGTTACAAATGGAGTTGGAGAGGTTCTTACCTGCATTACCTGTTCCAATGATTTTTCCTTTATTGTTTCCTCCAAATGTGACATATCCTCATTCCTTTTCCTCCAAGAGACAAAATTTTGATTTATCTCCAGTCATGTGTCTTGAACAGCCGCTATCAAGGTACCACCTGTTATGTATGGCTGCAAGACATTCCTGCACAAACAATTAAGCAAATGTGTCTGGAACCCAACCAAATTTGGGTCTCATCATACTCTTCAAAATTTCAAAGCATGAAACCATTTCTTTTGGAATCCAGACTTTTCTAACATTCATGTTTTGTTTGCGTAGAGTAGAGATTTGGTTTTTCTTTTCAACCTTGACATTTATTTTCTGTTTGGAGGCTCTTTGTTGGAATTTGTGAAAGTTTGAGGAGGTTTGCTTCTTAAACCATTGAGGCCGTTGGTTGGTTTTGGGTTGAAAGTGATTGTTTTGCCACCTATGGGATTGATGAACACATGAATCACAATTTCTCCAAAAGTATGGTGGTGTTGGCCTATATGAATGTGCAATCCAGTTTTGGTGATATCTGAAAGATTGAGCATGTAATGGCCAAGGATGTGTTGACCTATGCTGCGGGGAAGGTCGACCTTTCTTAGGTCTTTGGACAGACTTTTTGGGAATGTTGGTGACTCCCCCTTCAATCTTTTCTTTTCCTTTCTCCTTTTGTTTTTGCTGGTTTTGTGTGGGAGTTATGTTTGAGGTGGAGGCTTCGGAAGATGAGACAAATGTGACTATTTTTAACCCAATTGGCCTTTTGTTTGTTGGTTCAAAACCCAACCCTTCCTTGTTGAAATTCATCCTAGTACCTAGCAAAGCATCTAGGTTTTCTTTTCCATCCACAAAATTTTCCAAGGATTGTTGTTTATCCTTCAATTATTTTTGTAAGTTTTCAATGTTTTGCAAGAGTTGAGTGTTGACATGTTTGACGGCTTCATATTTTTCAATACTCAATTTGTTGTTCTTTTCATAGGTTTGCATTTTTAGCTTAATGCTATCAATCTCATTTCTCAAGTTTTCATTTTCAGTTTCCAAGTCAGCCATTTCTTTTCTTCCTTCTTCCAAATCCTCAATCATTTTCTTAAGATCTTCAATTTCAATTTCAAGTAGAGCATTCTTATCATCCTTGTCATGATTATGCACAAAAGAATTGATTTTCTTTTTCAATGATTTATTCTCCTTTTTGTACATTTCATATTTTTCCATGAGTTGTATATATGCATCCTCCCAATCATCAATTGTATAATCTTCAAATAGAGAATTTATGATGTAAAACCAACCTTGGACCTATTTAGCAAGCATTCAAGTTTGAGCAGCGGACTCACACTAGCGAGCTCACCCGTATGGCGCACACTAGTATCCGATGGCGACTAGGCGATGTTGGAGAGGGTCCGAGGTGGGACCTTTAGGCTCCAATGGTTGGCTAGCTTGGGAAGAATCCCAAATGGGCCTAGGATGCCCAAATCATGGGCGGCCAACACACCAAGGGTGTGGGTTAAGTGGATTCACTCTCAACTTGCCCGCGGTGGTCACTCACGGTACTAGCAATTTGAGCCGAGCTCTCACTCTCCGTCCGACGAAGAAATAGCAATAATACTAAGCTAAGCAAGTGATTAAACCAGTCAAGAGAGGGTCCGAGGCTCACCTAGCCAGCGTGAAGACGCCGACTCCGGCCGGAGATGGGGGCGAGCGGGGAGGCGAGGGTATGCACCCGCACGCCGCGTCGATTGAAGCTTCAAACCTGCGACTTAATAATGACATGAACTACACCCCATGCAAGGGGGGGGGGGATCTCGGGGTAGGGGTTATGTGAATTACAGCCAAAACTACCTCCGCGCAGGGAGGGGCCTTCAGCCGGCCAAGCGGGGTGGGGAATTATGAAGAAAACTCGACGTTGGGATTGATGCCGGTTCTGCCAATCTTCAGAATGACTAGACAGGGGTGCGGTGATGATGCCGCCACAAATTCCACAGAGCTCAGAACTTGATGAGACTTGCGCCAAAAGCTTCCCAACGGACCAAGGATGATCTCTGAATTTTTTCTGAGCTTGGTAAAATCGTTGCTGGCCGGGGCAGAGTCTGGAACCGGACTGACTGGTTCTGCCTCTGTCTGGTGCAGAACAATATGGCCTGTTGCAGAGGGTGCCACGATCTCTACCAAACTCTGATTGAGATGAGACCTGAACCGTTGGAACCGTGGTCGAGTCTTCTTTCTGTCGGCGCCAACGGCGGGGTTGGAAGATGTCGGAGAAGACCGGGACGATCAGATGAGTAGAGGGGTGTCGGTTCTGGATCCTGTAAACTGACCTGACACACTTGGAGTAGAAAATTCGTAACGTTAGATGCCAATGTCCAAATGCAGCTCTTCTTCTTGAGGATGAAAGAGGACTTGAGAGGGAAGAATTCTTCTGAAGAACACTTGATCTGAATCCCAAAAGGTTCGCCGTGGCCGAGCTCCCACTCTCGCTTTGGTTCTCTGCCTGGGGTCTTCTGCGCAGTCGAGGGAGATCGGCTCCTGTGGACAGCTCCGACCTCGGATGTCGACGAAACCACCTCGCCTTGAAAGCTCTCTGGATGAACTTTCCATAGATGTAGGCCTTGACACCTGGAGGACCAGGGAGCGGCCGGACCCGATGCAATCTTCAGGACCCAACTCTGCTGCCTGCGACCTACTATCTGAAACTGCAAACTAGCAAGAATAAAGGGAGTGGAAGGGGGTTAGCTAGGCTTGTGAATGATGGCTGAAGGTTTAGGGAGAGGGGGAGGACGTGGCTAGGGCTCCAGGAGGTCAGGAGTGGCAGTGGTGGAAGGAGAGGGGAGGATGGAACTGCTAGAGGTGGAGATGGGGGAGTGGGTGTGCACAAGAGAGAGGGTGAGAAGAGAGGAGGGGGAGGAGGGCGACCAGACTAAGGGGGGTCTGGTTTGGGTCGACCTAGGGTGTGGGAGGGATGGGAGAGGGGAGGGAAATTCGAATTTGGGCTTTGGGAGGGGTTAATTCAGCCTTGGGAAGGTGGAGAGGTGCCTAGGGAAGTGGTGGTGGTTGGGAAGTAGGGTTTAGATTGGTGGAGGGTTGTTGGGACTAGATGGAGAGTAAAGGAGGGTTGTGGGAAGTTGTGGGGAGTTATTAGAGATAGGTGGGGGTTGGAAGTGATTGAGAGGGGGGGAGGAGAGAGAGAATGGGGCGAATTCTTCCCCTTGAGAGAGAGAGAGAGAGAGAGAGAGATAAAGAGAGAGAGAGAGAGATATTGAGAGAGAAGGCTAGAGGGATTTGGAGTATAACTGGAATTCAATATTCATGCATAAGTTCTTACAAATGAGAGAGGGGTGGGGCTATTTATAGACTCCACACTTTTCCTAAGATCAAACTGACCCTGACAAACTAACTAATGACCAAACAGTCCAAGGGAGGGGCGCCCCTGGGCCTAGCCCAATGGTTTGGGCCCATTAAATAATCATACCAACATAATGACTTCAAGACTTAGGAAAATGACTCACCAACCTAGGTACATGACTCAAATAAAGGGAAAATTACATGATATTGACTCAAAGAAAATGTGAAGATTACACGACTAGACTCAAAAATACATGACTAACATAATGGCGCTAGCCGACGAACAATCCGAGTCTGGAGAAAATGTGGAGGGGCAAGGGATGCCCTCATCAATTTACCTCAGTTTCTTCATCACCTTTGGCCATATGGCAGAAATCTTCTTTTTCTTTGTCTGAGGAGTTAGTTCCATCATCACTTTCCTCTTCGTCGCTCCATGTGGACACCATGGCCTTGTTCTTCTTCTTGCCCTTCCATTTGTCAGATTTTCTGAATCTGTCGGGACAATCATTCTTGAAATGCCGTGTGATCATGGCTACATCATCCTCATCTCGCTCACTTGCCGAATCCTCACCTTCATCAGAAGAGCCTTGACAGCTGGGTCCTGCTTTAAGAGTTAGGGACTTCTTCTTAGGTGCCTCAGCCTCTTTGTTCTTGAGGTTGATCTCATAGGTAATTAATGACCCAATAAGTTCATCTACCTTGGTGGTTGCGAGATCTCTTGATTCTTCAACAACGGTTGCCTTCGTGTGCCATGCTGGAGTTAATGATCTGAGAATTTTTCTTACAAGTTCTTGCTCTGTATATTTCTTTCTCAAATCAGTTAAACTATTAGTTGTTGGGTCCCGCGGGGTGCAAACGGATCTAGAAGTGGGGGTTGAATAGATCCTTTCACAAGCTTTGGCCTATTTAAAACTCTTAGCTAGCGGAAGCTTAAACCACTCTTATAAAGTGAATGAATCACTTAGGCACAATGCACAGCGGAATTAAGTAGAGTGGCTCAAATGAAAAGACTTGGATTACAAGCTATGAAATGTCCACACTTCTTTAAGCACATTTGTGAACTTGAAAGAAATAAGCCTTGTAGTGTAGGGATCATAAAGCATAACACTAGAGCATGCAATAGCTTGCAACAACCGTGCGTGTGTGTATGTGCTATGTTGATCACTCAAAGTGCATATGTGTGTGAACAATCTAACCAAGTATGGAAGCACACGAACCTGCGAATGGGGTTAGAAGATATAGATCAATCACACACGATAAACAACCCATAACATAGGGATTTTTAAGGTGGTTCGGTTGCAATCCCGCAACCTACATCCACCCCTCACCAAAACCCGCTGAGGCTTCCTTGCTGACTCACAGCTTGACCGGGGAAACGCCCCAACCACAGAACAGAGAAAGCCTTTTTCTGTCTTCCTACACACAAAGTCGACAGGGACGGCTACACCCCAAATCAGAGAACTCCCGATTGCCTTCCTACTAACCACCGGTAGGGACGTCAACACCGCAAATCGGATAGCCTCCGATTGCCTTCCTACTAACCACCGGTAGGGATGATTCTCAAGTTCAAGTGTTTGAAATAAATGGAATAAAAACAACTTATGAAAAACACTCAACAAGATATAGAATATGCTTAAGAGAAAAGATCTTGTCTGAGGTTTGCTGGAGCATGAATATCTTGAGGATTTGATGAAGAACTTCTTCCCGGAGTACTGTTCACAGCTACAGTACTCGAACTCCTCTCCCTTGAACACACCCTTGCAGCCTCTTTTGATCTCCCTTATTAGCCTTGCTTGCTTCTACTCTTCCTTGGAGGTTGATGGATTGAGATATGAGCTTGAATCACCTTGAGTTGATGGAGAGATTATATGGATGTAGCTTTGATGACCTTTGATCCTCTTGAGTTGATGAAGAGGTTTATGGATGCAGCTTTGATCACCTTTGAGAGCCTTGAATGCTTCTTGCTTGCTTGGAGGTTGCTTGGCTTCAGATCTCACCTTGAAACACCTTGGAAGGATGAAGAACTCCTGCCCGAAACACTGTTCACGGAGGTGCTACAGTGCCCGCGAAATGGCCTCCCTTGAGCTCTCTTTGATTCACTTCATCAACTCCATCAACTTGGGTTTCTAACCCTCTTGTATTGGTTTTATAGACTTTGAATGGTCTATAGACAAGCCTCAGACCAGATCCACAAATCATGGGTGTTTAGGTGACTTTTGGATTAAACAAATCCATGTTGAATGGCCCTTTTCGAAGTTGGAAACAAAGTCAACATTGAAGGCTCGGGGCTGGCGGTCGACCTGCAGCTCCTGGCGGTCGACCGCTACTGTGAAATGCTGTAGACGAATGGCCCCTGGGATTTCCGGTATACCGCCACTGGCTGGCGGTCGACCGCCACTGAAAGACTTTCAAGCTGGCCTTCCCTGGCTGGGGCGGTCGACCGCCCCTGTGCTGGCGGTCGACCGCCAGTTGGGTAGACCCCGGTCCAGCCTGGGTCGGTCCGTTAGCCGCTTCAGCTCCGTCGTTCAACTCCATTAGCAGCCCGTGCATGTTTGTGGCATCACCCTTGATAGTCTAGAAGGTATCAACTGAGTCTTTAACCTTGGATTCTCTTGGTTATACTTCTTTGTGCATTGACCTTAGATGAGTGACGAGCCGAATGTGAAATGCTGACTTTTGCTTATAAAAGAGATTTGCATCTTTGCTTGGGCACAATCAATGAGCTTTCACCTTTGCCAACACCACTCCATTTCTTGGATTATCTTGTAACATGCTATCCAGAAGTTGCACCGACCTTGAACCATCCATAAGGCAAGATATGCATTGATCATATAAGGAATACGCAATGACCTTATGTGTGATGCTATTCAACTTGATTTCTATGCTTGAAATATGCTATCTTTTTGTGCCTCCAATATTATCATATGCCTTGATATCAGTGTATCCAGTTGCCTAGATTTGTGTGTCATCCTTGATCTTTTGCGCTGGAAGTATAATGACATGTTCAACATTCTCCCCCTTTTTCGCTGGAAGTAAAATAACCTGAAATGAATGAATATTAACCCTATCAATTGCAGGTATAGTTCATTAATGATTACAGAGGCAGACATCATCAAAACCATAAAATTAATCATGTTGCACACATGTTCAACATTCTCCCCCTTTTTGATGATGGCAACTATGAGTCATTCTGAACTATGAGTCATTATAAATTCATAAGGCAACTATGAGTCTGAAGAAGAAGACTCACATAATCTTACCACATCCTTTGATGAATGACTCACATAATCTTCTCCCCCTTTGACAACATCAAAGGATCCAGAAAAGAGAAATAGAGACTCACACAAAAAGACTTACATGATGCTCTGGTATCTCCTTGTGACATCATTACAAGCAACCATAATGTGGAAATACATGCCAATGGTTGTACACTTATTAAGATTGACAAAATAACCAAAGAGAACAACCAATTGTGGAGAGCCAGTTATAGGACTGATACCAATGAATGATATGGATGTATTGAACATGGTGGTGTCCCGTGGCTTGGCAAAGACAATGTAAGTGTGAGAGGTGGAGCCACAGCAGCATGATTCAATTTCTTAAATAGGAGATGGATAGAGCAGCCAAAGAGCAAATTTTGATTTCAGATTTTGCAGATGTTTAGTGGTTTTCTAGTTTTCAAATTTTTTGGATTTTCTATGCAATGCATGGAAATGACAAATGCAAGCTACAATTGTATGAAGTAAGACGTGCATGCCACCCTATTGCATGAAAGCATGATGCTAATGATGCTAGGACTTATGCCACATGCCAAAGAATGAGAAAGCAATGTGATATCACTTAATAGAAGACACCAATGATTTTGGATACGACTTGAAAGGAGCATCAAGATGATACCACTTGTTGGATTATACCAAGGTGATGTAAGCATGACAGCCTGAATGATTTATGTAGATATGACAGATGAAGACAAACAAGAAGAAGCATCAAGATATGACTTCTCAAGAAAGAATGGAGGTTCTTTAATCTAAAACCAAGTTCATAAATCAGAGTTATGGATTTTTTAGAATTTTCAGTTATAGAACCCAAATGAACCAGCTCTTACATTCAGATTGGTTTAATGCTAATGAGTTCTGACCTACTCAGTAGAATCACATGAAGACATTTGCATGCAAGTTTAATAGTAGTGAACCAGAAATTCATGTCAAAACCAGATTAACCTTCTCTTATCTTACTCATTCAGTTTCATTGGTTCCCTTGAGAATGACCACAATAAGTATTGAGGCTAAACACTTAGATGACTTAGATTTGATTCATGAGTGCTACACATTCAGATTTTTCTTTTTGAAATCAGTTGAAAGATGATTGTCATCATTTTACGAGCAATCAAGTGTAGCAACCACCTTTTGACGTGAGTGTGCACATTTACCAGACGCAAGCACCCCCAGTTACTTAGTGTAGCTCACGATTTTGCTTCACTTAGAACAGAGATAGCATAGTCACCTCATGACATATCGAACCTCATTTTCTTTGATGAGGAGATATATTTCTCAGCAACAGTACCATTGCTCTACCTTGAGCTTACTTTAAGTATAGCCACTCTTTGAAATAAACAGATTCAACAAATGTTTAAAGACAATACTTAGCTGAAGTTTCTCGATCAAGGATGCCTTTGTACTCAAAAATTTTCAGATTCAAGATGGCATAATAAGTCAAAACATGAGAAACTAGTTTAAGTCTATTAAACCCGATCACAAACATGTTCAAGACCATCAAACTTCAAGACTCAAGAGATCATTAATGTTAAACCAAAATCATTCATGTTCAAGGCAATCACAAGACTCTATAAGAGAAAATTCTTCCTGAAGATTTACTCTGATAAACAACCTCAATAATAGATAGGGAATCCTCCAAGAAGTTCAAGATACTTTGAATTCAAATTGAACCACACAAGGATTAAGCAATATCATGCGGTGGCTTGGTTTAAGAAGAGAGTGTTGCATAACTGGTAGGCAAGAATAGATGAAGAACACTCCCCCTGAGGTTATGCACTGAGCTCAGAAAAAAGTAATTTTTAGACAGAAAGAAATGTGGGGTCGACCTGTCAAAGGAGTGAGGTCGACCGGCAGAATTTTGACTAGATTTTCATGATGAACAAGCTCCCCCTGAGAAGATGCATTCTATGCCATGATGTCAACAGAATGAAAATGAAACATATGCATGAATGCTGCAAAGAGACAACTCCCCCTTACTATATAGCCTATATGCGACATTGACGCATGGTACGTGGCGGAGGTGAAACCTCACGCATATTGAGTGCTTTTAGGCAAGCATAACCTGCCTTTCCATACATCAATATTTGATATACCATGGCCGTGCAAGAGTGAGATGATGTGAAATGATTCAAACTAGATTGATGTTGACTCCCCCTGAGTACATGCATGGGTTGGCAAGGAATTATGCAGCCTAAGACTTATGTGAATACACAATGCAATGAAGATGCTGCAAAATGATTGTGCATTTTTGTCTTCTAAACATGATGTGCATTAAGGTATGTGTGATCACAATATGATGCAAACACAAATCATTCATAATTGATTTTGAACTGAATGCAACATGATGATGTCAATTGCTAGACTCCCCCTTTTGAATAATGCTAACATGAATAACGAGTTGAAAATGTAGCCATGACATGCATCATCAAAACCAAAGTCCAAGAGTTTCAATTGGCTGATAGTAAGACTTAAGCAACTCATCATCACATCAACTTCATCAGCATAACAAGTTTTTCATGAATTAAACAGCGGAAATCAAGCATGGTGTGAGCAAGTTATCAAGCTCAAAAGTTCATCTCACACCTTGGGAGTTTTGCATTTCTAAGAGCAATTCAATTTGCAGAATCTAATGACATTGGGTAGACGTATGATGCACTATCTACATGTCAAGATTAAACATGCAAGATGACTGAACTTAAAGGTTTATGTACATACCTGTGCCTTGAGCTTTTATTTACCTTATGATCCTTTGTTTAGCTCCAAAGCATCCTGCACCCAAAATTCTCATTTGGAATTTTTAGGTACCCAAGCTTGCTTGGGTCCTTGTGGGTTAGCAACATGTTTGGCATCTTGGCCCATCTTTTTCAGGGCAATCACATCATCCTCCCTCATTGTGAGGCAATCATATATCTCATGCCCATTTTTCCCACAATAGAAACAACACACAAAAGATTGATTTTTCTTTTTATGTTCATGTGCGTGTGCATGTAGACTATGCTTTTGTGGGCGAGCATAATTTTTACCTTTCATGGTATGAGGGTGATGTCTTTCTTTCAAATACCAGGATTCCTGGTCAGTGTGACCAGTCTTACCACAATGAGAGCAGCAAAGAGAGGCATTTCTATTAAAGGCCATGGGGAGTGTCGACCTATCTGGATAGGAATGTCGACACTTTTGATTCTCCATGTGATTCTGTATAGAATTCTGTTGAGCAAGCCCTCTGCCAATGTTGACCTGTTTCTTTCCTTGCCCTTTCACTTGATCTCCTGCTCAAAGCTCATCATTTCTCAAGATAAAATAATCATGCACAGTGTGACCATGTTTACCACAATAATAACAATGGACATTCATTTTGTGTAAAGCATGATATTTAGCATTGGACGTGTTATGGTGCATGTTTTGATGAGCATGCTGAATTTTACTTTTCTTTCGAGCAATGTGCCCTTTTTGGTGACCACAGGAAGTGGTGGCTTTCGGTGAGCCAGAATCTTGGATTTGGGCAAACATTGACAGGAAATAATTCAAACCTTGAATTTCATTTTCAAGTGAGGAGATGTGCTGTTTAGATTCAACAAGGCCCTCTTCGCATGCTGCGAATTGCTCATTGAGCATGGCGTTTACTGCTTTAAAATTTTGATTTTGTTGTTCTAAAGTATGCAAAGTTTCAGAGTGATCTTCAATGACATATTTGCCCTTTTCATGTGCAGCCAATTTTTCATGCAATTCTTCTTCAGCTTGTTCAAGTTCAATTTTCTTTTCCAACAACTCTCTATTCTCTTCTTTCAGAGAATCAATCAGTTTTTGTTGCCATTCAAGATCATCATGGAGACCAACATTTATGTTTCTTAAGAATGAACATTTTTCACATACAAAATTTACAGAGCATGAAATAGAATTTTTGTTTCCTTCAATCAACTTCTCATGATAGATTAGTCCATCGGCCATAGTTTGATCATTAGAGATTGAATTAGGTTGGTTTTGAAGTTTTATTACAATTTCTTCCAACCTAGTGATTTCATCATGAAGATTTTCATTTTCTTCCCTTAGACATGCAATGCTTTGTTAATGCGTATCTAGATCAACTGAGAGAGTGTTGTTAAGCTCTTTAAAAATAGAACACTTTTTACAAATCGAGCTTTCATTTTGGTTAATTTTCTTGAGATCCTTTTTCAAATTTTGTTTTCTGTTTTTACCTTTTTGTATTGTGTGATCAATTCATCATAGGCTTCCATAAGCTCTTCAAAAGTGAATTCCTCGGAGTCAGAGTTTACCTGTGATGAGGATGTATTGCTGGACTGTTCTGCACGGTCGACCATGAAGCATTCTTGTTCTTGTTCCTTCCCTTCATGGATTTTCACCAACTTGTCCAATACTTGCTTGGCTGTGCTGCAAGAGGACACAAGATGAGTTAGTTTTAGATCAACTGCAGCTGTAATTAAGTTATATGCAAGATGATTATCATTGTGTTTGGTCTCATATTCGACTAACCAATCAATTGAATTTGATGGCAGCTCATGAGGACCATTGTATATAAGAGTCCACAATTATGGATCTATGGAGCTAACATAGATGAACATTCTTCCAACCCATGTAAAAAAATTTGAACCATCATAAATGGGTGGAGAAGCCATCGAAGCAAGTGTAGCATTTGAATCCATCTAAATAACACACACCGGGATCTTTCCCTGTAGATCGTTGGATCTGGGAATGACAGAGCCTCGCTCTGATACCACTTGTTGGGTCCCGCGAGGTGCAAACGGATCTAGAAGGGGGGGTTGAATAGATCCTTTCACAAGCTTTGGCCTATTTAAAACTCTTAGCTAACGGAAGCTTAAACCACTCTTATAAAGTGAATGAATCACTTAGGCACAATGCACAGCGGAATTAAGTAGAGTGGCTCAAATGAAAAGACTTGGATTACAAGCTATGAAACGTCCACACTTCTTTAAGCACATTTGTGCACTTGAAAGAAATAAGCCTTGTAGTGCAGGGATCATAAAGCATAACACTAGAGCATGCAATAGCTTGCAACAACCGTGCGTGTGTGTATGTGCTATGTTGATCACTCAAAGTACATATGTGTGTGAACAATCTAACCAAGTATGGAAGCACACGAACCTGCGAATGGGGTTAGAAGATATAGATCAATCACACACGATAAACAACCCACAACACAGGGATTTTTAAGGTGGTTCGGTTGTAACCCCGCAACCTATGTCCACCCCTCACCAAAACCCGGTGAGGCTTCCTTGCTGACTCACAGCTTGACCGGGGAAACGCCCCAACCACAGAACAGAGAAAGCCCTCTTTCTATCTTCCTACACACAAAGCCGGCAGGGACGGCTACATCGTAAATTGGAGAACTCCCGATTGCCTTTCTACTAACCATCGGTAGGGACGTCAACACCGCAAATCGGATAGCCTCCGATTGCCTTCCTACTAACCACCGGTATGGATGATTCTCAAGTTCAAGTGTTTGAAATAAATGGAATAAAAACAACTTATGAAAAACACTCAACAAGATATAGAATATGCTTAAGAGAAAAGATCTTGTCTGAGGTTTGCTGGAGCTTGAATCTATTGAGGATTTGATGAAGAACTTCTTCCCGGAGTACTGTTCACAGTTACAGTACTCGAACTCCTCTCCCTTGAACACACCCTTGCAGCCTCCTTTGATCTCCCTTATTAGCCTTGCTTGCTTCTACTCTTCCTTGGAGGTTGATGGATTGAGATATGATCTTGAATCACCTTGAGTTGATGGAGAGATTGTATGTATGTAGCTTTGATGACCTTTGATCCTCTTGAGTTGATGAAGAGGTTTATGGATGCAGCTTTGATCACCTTTGAGAGCCTTGAATGCTTCTTGCTTGCTTGGAGGTTGCTTGGCTTCAGATCTCACCTTGAAACACCTTGGAAGGATGAAGAACTCCTGCCCGAAATACTGTTCACGGAGGTGCTATAGTGCCCGCGAAATGGCCTCCCTTGAGCTCTCTTTGATTCACTTCATCAACTCCATCAACTTGGGTTTCTAACCCTCTTGTATTGGTTTTATAGACTTTGAATGGTCTATAGACAAGCCTCAGACCAGATCCACAAATCATGGGTGTTTAGGTGACTTTTGGATTAAACAAATCCATGTTGAATGGCCCTTTTCGAAGTTGGAAACAAAGTCAACATTGAAGGCTCGGGGCTGACGGTCGACCTGTAGCTCCTGGCGGTCGACCGCTACTGTGAAATGCTGTAGACGAATGGCCCCTGGGATTTTCGGTCGACCGCCACTGGCTGGCGGTCGACCGCCACTGAAAGACTTTCAAGTTGGCCTTCCCTGGCTGGGGCGGTCGACCGCCCCTGTGCTGGCGGTCGACCGCCAGCTGGGCAGACCCCGGTCCAGCCCGGGTCGGTCCGTTAGCCGCTTCAGCTCCGTCGTTCAACTCCATTAGCAGCCCGTGCATGTTTGTGGCATCACCCTTGATAGTCTAGAAGGTATCAACTGAGTCTTTAACCTTGGATTCTCTTGGTTATACTTCTTTGTGCATTGACCTTAGATGAGTGACGAGCCGAATGTAAAATGCTGACTTTTGCTTGTAAAAGAGATTTGCATCTTTGCTTGGGCACGATCAATGAGCTTTCACCTTTGCCAACACCACTCCATTTCTTGGTTTATCTTGTAACATGCTATCCAGATGTTGCACCGACCTTGAACCATCCATAAGGCAAGATATGCATTGATCATATAAGGAATACGCAATGACCTTATGTGTGATGCTATTCAACTTGATTTCTATGCTTGAAACATGCTATCTTTTTGTGCCTCCAATATTGTCATATGCCTTGATATCAGTGTATCCAGTTTCCTAGATTTGTGTGTCATCTTTGATCTTTTGCGCTGGAAGTATAATGACATGTTCAACATTCTCCCACTTTTTCGCTGGAAGTAAAATAACCTGAAATGAATGAATATTAACCCTATCAATTGCAGGTATAGTTCATTAATGATTACAGAGGCAGACATCATCAAAACCATAAAATTAATCATGTTGCACACATGTTCAACATTAGTAAGCATAGTTAAGCGAGCATACATATCTTGAATTGACTCATCAGGCTTCATGCGGAACATTTCATATTCAGAAACTAAAATATTGGCTTTTATTTCTCGTACCTGAGAGGTTCCTTCGTAGATTATCTCTAGCTTATCCCACATCAATTTCGCAGTTGCGCAGGTGGCTACTCTTGAGAATTCAACTGGATGGAGTGAGCATTGCATGATATGTTTAGCAATCCAGTTGACGATGGATTGCCGTATTTGTTCTTTGGTCCACAAGCCCTCATTATCCGTAAGCTCATACGGACCGTTGCTGATCACACGCCAAAGTTCGTAGTCTTGGGCGCGAATGAACACCTGCATGTGATGTTTCCAATAAGGATAGTTAGATCTAGTGAAATAAGGAGGTCTGTTCACATAGTGTCCTTCAGGTAAATAACCCTTAGATGCTGATCCACCATTTCCCTCAAGGTCGTTGGACCCCATAATGAGAGATTAGGCTCTGATACCACTTGTTGTGTAGTGGACAGCGGATCTAGAGGGGAGGGGTGAATAGATTTGCCCCTCTTTTCGCAATGTAACCCTCTATATAGCTAGATGAGATAAATTGCAGCGGAATATAACTAAACGAAGGACACAACGATTTGCTTAGCAAGATGATTACTAATATATTGATTCGAACCTAAGCATGCATTTAGAACGAAGCAATCACACGAATAAACCACAACACATGAGATTTTAAGGTGGTTCGGACTGAATCCCCAGTCCTACGTCCACCCCTCACCAAATCCGGTGAGGCTTCACTAGTGCCACACACTAAACCGCAAATCGGAAAGACCACTGATTGCCTTCCTACTAACCACCTGGTAGGGACGTCAACAACGCAGATCGGACAACCTCCGATTGCCTTCCTACTAACCACCGATAGGGACGATTCTCAGATTCAATTATTTGTATGAAATGAAAAAGAGAACAAATATGAAATCACTCAAACAAGATATAGAGTATGCTCAAAGAAAAGAATCTTGTCTGAGTTGCAGAAGCTTGAATTGGATGCTTTGACGGTGTCTTCTTTCTTGCGGGATGATCTTCCTTGAACCTCTTCTAGTTGATGAAGAAGACGAAGGATGTAGCTTCAATCTTCCTTTTGATCTTCTTAAGTCGATGAAGTGGATGTAGAAGATGTAGGATGCAGCTTAGATCACCCTTGAGAGCCTTGATTTCTTCTTCTTCCTTGGAGGTTGAGATGGCTTCAGATCTGGACTTGAATGCCTTGGAATGGATGAAGAACTCCTTCCCGAAACACTGTTCACGGAGGTGCTACAGTACCTCGAAAATGAACTCCCTTGATCTCCCTTGAAGCCTTGAAGCCCTTGGAGTTTCCAACCCTCTTGTATTGGTTTTATAGACCTTGAATGGTCTATAGACAAGCCTCAGACCAGATCCACAATTTGTGGGTGATTAGGTGACTTTTGGATTAAAGAAATCCATGTTGAATGGCCCTTTTCGAAGTTGGAAACAAAGTCAACATTGAAGGCTCGGGGCTGGCGGTCGACCTATAGCTCCTGGCGGTCGACCGCTACTGTAAAATGCTGTAGACGAATGGCCCCTTGGATTTTCGGTCGACCGCCATTGGCTAGCGGTCGACCGCTACTGAAACATCTTCGGCCTGGGATTCCCTGGCTGGGGCGGTCGACCGCCCCTGTGCTGGCGGTCGATCGCCAGCTGGGCAGAACCGGGCTTATCCCGGGTCGGTCCAATTTCTGTTCTAGCTCCGTTGTTCAACTCCATTAGCAGCCCGTGCATGTCGGTGGCATCTCCCTTGATAGTCTAAAAGATATCAATGGAGTTTATGGCCTTAGATTCTCTTGGCTATGCTTCTTTGTGCATTGACCTTATATGGATGACGAGCCGAATATCGCGTGTCGACTTGTGCTTGTTTTCGCATCCTTGCTTGGGCGCGATCCACGAGCTTTCACTTTGCCGACTCCACTATCTTTCTTGTCCATGTAATGGTGTACTTGTCATGATCGAACCATCACGTATGTCAGTCACATGAGAGTGGGAAATATCAATGACTAATAGTGTTTAGCCATTATCAAAACCAAGAATACCACAGAATGCATATGACCATAGAATGATGTCGAATGACCCAAGTGACCACAGAATGACTCAAATGACTTCAGGGACACAACATTCCTCACATGTAGTGAGCTGGTCATTCAACATAGCATTTACAATTTTATAGTTCTCAATTTCTCGCTGAAGGGTTTGCACTTTTTCAGAGTCATTAGCAATTACACCCTTGCCCTTTTCAAATGCATGTAGTTTAGCAATCAACAAATTATTTTGTTATTTCAATATTTTATTTTCTTCAATGAGCTTTTCAGTTTTAACCTGTTCATCAATGAGCTTCTGGCCATTTGACATTAATTGGAGTTCGTTCTGAAGTTCCCTTTTAGATTCTTCAAGTTCAGACCTTTTGGTCAGGAGGGCTTCATTTTCTCTTCTCAAACAGGCAGTTTGTTCCTTATACAATTCAATGTCATCCAGATAAGACTCATTTACTTCTTTAAGTTCATCACATTTCACACACGAAGGATTTTCACTTTTCTTTTTCAATTTTTTGTTTTTAGATTTTAATTTTTTGTATTACTTTACCAATTCATGGTATGCATCCATAAGATCATCAAAGGTAAATCTTCTGGATCAGAACTTGCATGAGATGAAGGATCACTCGGCTGGTCAGTGTTGTCAGCCATTAGACAGTAAAACCTTTCTCCTTCTTCATGGATGCTAACCAAGCCATCCAGGATTTCCTTGGCCGTGTTGCAGCTAGAAACAAAAGGGAATGACTTAGAGTCGACTGCAGCCTTTAACAAGTTTAAAGCAGCAAGATTGTTAATACTTTTGGTCCTATGTTCAGCAGAGCATTCAGACTCATCTGATGGCAGCTCATGAGGACCATGGGATATAAGATTTCATAGTTTTGAATCAAACCAGTTAACAAACACACACATTTTTCTAACCAGATAGAGAAATTAGAGCCATCAAAAATTGGCGGAGAAATCATGGAAACTTGTTCAGCGAGGAAACTCATGATAGCAGGCACACTGGGATCTTCTCTGCAGATCGTTGAATCTGTGTATGGTAGAGAGGCACTCTGATACCAATTGCTGGGTGCGTCAATAAGATCTAGAGGGGGGGTGAATAGATCCTTTTAGAAACTATACCCAATTAAAAACTAATCCGATCGCTTAATGAAACGTAGAACAAGGAACACTTATGTTTCTTTGCAAGGTACGCCAAATCGGACTGAAATGATACTCTATTCAAAGCACACAGCGGATTCAACAAGAACACTTATAAATACTTGAGTGAAACTTCGCTGCACTGGGTATTAGATTAATCATGGTTAAGAGCTAGCTGGCTTGTGGAAACAAGCTGAGATATTAGTAGACAGAAAGATCAGTTGCACATTTGAGCAGTGATCTATCGAACATGTGGATGTGTGTGAGCACAATGATAAGAACGCTGAAACTCAAATAACCAAGATAGAAAGCATGATAATCAACAAACCATCCTGTGAATGGGCGATAGAAGAGAAGGATCAATCACAAAATTTTCACCCCACTGCATAAGGGATTTTTAAGGTGGTTCAGTCTGTAAATCTGCAGACCTACGTCCACCCCTCACCAAACCCGGTGAGGCTTTACCATGCTGCAAATGCAACAACGGGGAAAAGTCCCCAATACACGCTGATACACATCTGACACGAGGACATAGTCCTCACGCTACTACTCGCAGCAATACACGGGGATGAACCCCCCACACACACACGCTGATACATGCAGCAACACACTGAGACAAGACCCACACACGTTGCAAAATGTAGCAAAAACACACGAGGATGAACCCCACACGCACTGCAGAACTGCAACACCACACGGGGACAAGTCCCAAAAGATGCAGCAAAACATGGGGACAAACCCCCAACAAACACACACGACTGCACAGTAGCCAAACAACCACTCCGGTCTCTAAAACAGTGCACCGGGCACAAGCTGTTATTGCAACACTACACACTGAAAATGAATGTAGAGTTTCAAGAAGAAAAAGCAAAAATGAAGCTGAGAAAACAAATGTAGCTTCAGATCAGAGTCATGAAGCTTGTATCTGTAGATTTGAACTCGGATCTAAGATACTACTCTTCAAGCTCAAGCCAGCTACAAGGCTGCTCTCTCTAAAGGGTCATGGCTCTCTTCTTTCTCTTTTCAGCACTGGACTGGGTTTGACCAGGTGCTGGGCTGCTCACTCTCTTCCTTTTTCTTCCTCATAGATTTTTTGCTAAAGGCTCAGGAAGACTTCTAGCTTTTTCCCGCTCAATTCTTCTTCAAGGCAACAGCGGGGTCTTCTTCAGATGGGGCTTCATATTTATAGAGGGAAAGGGTAGAAAGTTTTTTTTCCTCCCAGATTTGCATGCTGATAGGTCCAAGATAAAATAAGGTTTATTGACATGAACCCTTTTCCATGGCAGTTTTTCTGATTGGCCCATGTATATATGAGAGCATGAACAAAGACTTTTTCCATATTTGCTTTCTGTCAAGATCTTTGGTAGAGTAACCTGATTTGTCCATTGTACAAAAGAAGGTTTCTTGTCCTGGGAACTTTTCAGATCTGTCTTCTCATTGGACCATAAGAAAACATTTCAAAACTCTATCTAAGGACCTTGTAGAAGCCAAAGTACAAATCCTAAATGCAAGGATGTTGACTTCTAGTAAGTAGTCACATGACTACTTAAGTTCTCACGTTACTGGGTGACATGCTGGCAAACTACACGAGTTACTGCAGACCAAAGGCAATTTCAATCGACTGATATCCCAAATCAGTCGACTGACTTTCCCCTGGGTCGATTGATTTTCCCCTTTTTCAGTCGACTTAGCTTGGGAAGGTCGACTGACTTCTACTGGCTATTGTTACCGCTGGCTACTACTGTTGCTATTGCTGCTTGCTACTGCTGCTGATGCTGATGCTATTGCTGCTTGCTGATACTGCTATTGCGGCTTGTGCTATTGTTGTTGCTGCTAGCTATTGCTTGCCTTGCTGTTGATGCTAGCTTGTTGCTAGCTACTGCTTATGCTGCTGTTGATGCTAGCATTGCTGCTGGCTGCTATTGTTGCTGGCTGCTGCTACTATTGTTGCTTGTTGTATTTGATGCTAGCTTTGTTGCTAGCTGCTAGCTGCTGCTATGTTCCTATTGTTGTTGCTGTTGCATAGCTACTGTTGCTGCTACTATTGCTGCTATTGTTGTTGCTTGCCTTGCTAAAGCTTGTTGTTGTTGTTGGCCTAGCTACTATTGCTGCTGTTGCTGCCATTGTTGAAGACTGCTACTACTGATGCTGTTGCTGGCTGCTGCTACTGATGTTGCTGGCTGCTGCTCTTGTTGTTGCTTGTTATTGCCTGCAGTTGCTTGCTTGTTGTTGTTGTTACATGAGGTATGGCTGCTGGCTGTTGCTTGCTGTTTCTATTATTATTACTGGCCTAGCTGCTGCTACTATTGTTGTTGGTGTTGCTTCTAGCTTTGCTGAAGCATACTGGTTGCTTGCAAATGGTTGTTGCTATTGCTATTTTATCAAATGTGCCATGCTCTCTTCTGCTGTCTTCCTGATCTTGGCAGCATTTCATCGAACACCTGATGTGCAGTACTAGGTCGACTAAATTTACATTCTTTTGATGGCTAGATGGCTTAGATGTGTCGACCCTATACTCCATTGTGTCGACTCATGTTGCATGTTGTCCATCCTAGGTGTGTCGACATAGTCTTTTAGCTTGAACAAAAAATCAGTTGACTTGGGTGAATGTCTGTCGACTGAACTTGAACCAAGTCGACTGATTTTCCCAAATTCAGTCGACTGATTTTCCCAAATTCAGTCGACTGACTTGCATATCTATCCACTAAGTTGGAACTCAGTCAACTGATATTTCCTTTATCAGTAAACTAACTGGCC
This sequence comes from Amorphophallus konjac, assembly GCA_022559845.1. Lineage (NCBI taxonomy): Eukaryota > Viridiplantae > Streptophyta > Magnoliopsida > Alismatales > Araceae > Amorphophallus > Amorphophallus konjac. The sequence goes on from CM040118.1 coordinate 151,423,183, forward strand.
ATCCTACCATTTCTTTAGCATGCTCACTGCTACGTTGACTGGGCTCTTCTGTCTAACGCCTTGGACTTGTCTTAGTTGATTTTAAACACAAGGTCTTTGGCCCTTTCTTCATATGTTGGTTGAACTCCCAATCGGTCGACCGAACCCAAGCATTGGTCGACCGGCGAACCGGTTTGGTCTGAAGTCTGTCGACTTGCTCTGCCTGGATTCAAAAAATCTATCGACTAAAACTGACTTCAGTTCACTAAATTCTTAAATCTATCGACTGAGTTTTAACTCGGTCGACTAAATTTTTCTGTATATGTTGACTTGAACCTGTTTGATGGCAACCTGAACATCAGATGTTTAGTCAATTTTGGTAAACTGTATAGCATGTGACTTCATGGCATTTGACTAAGTTTTATGACCTTATCAAGAAGACTCACTAATGAGTCATAGTTGAACATCATCAAAACCCGGGACACAACAACTGGGACTTGGGTTCTAGATACTGGGACTGTAGACTGGGTATTGGGGCTAGAAACTGGGAACTAGAGGTTGGAAACTAGATACTAAGATTGAAGATTGGGATTTAGATACTGGATACTGGGGTTGGAGACCGGGTACTAGGATTGGAAATTAGAGATTGGAAATTGGATACTAGGACTGGAGATTGGGATTTGGATACTGGATACTGGGACTGGAGATTGGGTACTGGAATTGGAAATTGGGAACTGGTGGTTGGAAACTAGATACTAGGACTGGAGATTGGGATTTGGATATTGGGACTGAAGATTGGGTACTGGGACTGGAAATATGGAATTGAAGGCTGGGAACTGGATACTGGGACTGCAGACTAGGAGCTGGAGGCTGGATACTGGGACTAGAGATTGGGGACTGGGATTGGAAACTGGGAATTGGAGGCTGGAAACTGGATACTAGGACTAGAGACTGGGATCTGGATACCGGATAGTGGGACTGAAAATTGGGAACTGGAGGCTGGGAACTGAATACTGGGACTGGAGACTGGGGACTGGGGATGGGATACTGGATATTGGGAGTAGAAGTTGGGAACTGGAGGTTGGATACTAGGGACTCGGATTGGGAGTTAAGAACTGGAGATTAGAAACTGGATGCTGGTACTGGAGACTGGGATTTGGATATCAGATACTGGATACTAGGGACTGGAGGTTGGATGTTGTGTATTGGGACTGGAGACTGGGAGCTGAGTGCTGGAGGCCTCTCTAGGTGAGACGTTCTTGTTGACACCCGTTTTTAGCCCACAAGTTGCGTTATTTCTCCTATTCATCATTTTTGATGTCCCCAATTAATCGTTATTTTGGAGCCTTCCTTGGATATATTTCGAGCCCATTTCATTGTTCCCTAGCCTTTGGACTTCGGAGATGATAATTTCTTAGAGCCTTGGGGCTTATTTTATCAACTTTCGGCCTTCCAAGTTGACTTGCGGCCCATTTAGGTCGACTTCCATCAAGCATTTGGCCCCTTTCGTTGCGCAGTCCTGAACGCAGCCCTTTTTTATCCCCTTCTGTTCCTCTATTCATTAGGTGCATTTTACAAAAGTTGTTCTTTTTTTAAAGCCCTATATTTTCTTCTTCTACGCCATTAGCCAGTTCTCCACCGATTTCAAGTTATTTACATTTTTTCGGCACGCTGTGCAGTTCACCCGTAAACCCAGTGTTTTTCTCTATTCTCGCCCTATTTTCTCTCTCTTCTGCTCATCTTCTCATCTTGCTCCCTTCATAAAATTTGTTCAATATATTGTTATCTACAATTTTTTATTCTACACCTTTTGCTAGTTCTAAACCATTTTTGAGATATTCTCCAATTTCCAAAGTCGACCGAGGCTTGCCCAATTATTTAAATGTTTTTCCATCACCCTAGCAGTCTTGGGAAGACCGCTACCCCCCAAACAGTGCCCATTTTACCCCGTTTCACCCTCTGAAGCCTTGCGGTCACCCCTAGACCGTTTGGTGGTTCCCTTGCCGTCCTCCCATGACCGTTTGGCTCCCTAGCGGCCTTGTGATAGACCATTTTCTAAACAGAGAGTTTAAAACTTCTTGAACTCCCATTTCTTCACCCGAGGACTCTTTGGAGACCTTGTTTGATCAATTTTCTTCAAGAATATCCCTCCAGATCAAGGCTAATCTACTTTGGAAATATATTCCCACTACTATCCACGAATTAATTCATCTAAATCCCCAATTTTGGGTGTTTATCTCAGATTTGAACCTTCTGGATTCCTGTAACTCTGTATAAACCTACCCAGTTCGCAGTTCATGAAGGGGGGCTCTTTCTTGGTTCAGGGCGTAGCCATGCTGCACCGCCATCTTGTCTCTTCGACCCTGGCCTGAAGAGGGAAGTATTAGCTTTCAATTCCACATTCAAGGGCTTGATTTCATTCATCCTATCTCTAGTTCTACCCTTCTACTTTTCACAAATCATCACAAATATCTATTTTTGCACTTTTCTACACTTTTCTCCATATTGCATGCACGTTTCCCGCAATTGTGTTGCATGATTTCTGTTTATCTTTATCTTATTCTCATCACAATACACACACCTATTATTTCCACTCTTCCACAGGGGTTAAAAATCTCCCCCTAGTGCATTCTCCCTCAATTTCTAACCCTATTTTACCACTGCGGGATTGATGCTACACTTCATAGATATAATGTGTTTTTCTCTTGTGTTTTGGCTTTGTTTTGCAGAAGATCATGAATAGAATGTGAGGCCCTCTTCCTCTAGCCGGCTGGAAGGAGAGGAGGTTGAATCCACAAAGTTCCCCGCACCCGATTTCTTAAGCGCGATCAAGTCTTCATCCTTTTCCAAGATACACAGCTCCATTCCTCTCCTTTCTCACATCCTTTGGCGTTGTTAACCCTTGGTGGCGATCACGGTCAGTTCTTCTATCTATTATCATCCATTTGTTCATGCTTTCACGCCTTTCATGATTCACATATGTTATTAGCATAGTTTGGGGGTAGGGTAGAGATAACAAAACATCAAGAACCTCTATTTTTTGGTGATCATGGTGAGACAACTTGTGCCCATCATTTTATTCATGCTTTCTTGTAAGTTGGGTGTGTGTATGTGCATGTTTAGATAGTATTTTCTCCATTTTCCTGCTGTTCGGGGTGTTTTTGGGTCTGTCAGGGGGTTGCGGTCCTCTCTAGGGCCGCCAGACGCTTCTAGCGGCCATCATTGGGCCGCCAGGGCCTTTTTGCTAGCCTTGCGGTTTTCCACTAGACCGCAAGGGGATAAAAACGGTCATATGGTAGACCACTACTCACCCTCTAGCAGGTCTGCGCACAGGCTCACAGGGGCGTCTTTCTTGGGCAATTTAGTTGACCTCCTGGGGTTGGATTGCTCTGTTCTTGGGCCCGTTTTGTAGCCATGTGTATTATCTTTCCATCCATATATCATATGCATCATTTGGGTCATGTTTACATAGTTTAATTGTATCTTCATTTTTGAGTTTTCTGCATAAAGTCTGCAGGCAGGTCCCGGGACAGATTCACAGGTACGTCTTTCCATGATGATTTGATTGGGTTCCTGAGATCTGATTGCTTGCTTCTTGCTTCCATCTTGTTTCCCTTGTATTATCTTTATTTCTATATCTTATTTGCATTATTTGGGTCTTATTTGCATAGTTAAATATTGTCTCCATTTTCACATTTTGTGCGTAAAATCTGCATGCAGGCCCAAGGGTAGACATAAAGGTACGCCATTTATTCATGGTTTTTCATATCTTTTAGTGCCTGATTGTGCTTGTTCCTGATCCTGCATTGTTGTCTTTGTATTATATTCATTTTCATATATTGTTTACATCCATATCATTGTGTTTGTATAATTAAATGTTGCTTAGATTTTCTAATTTTAGGCTAGAAATTGCATGCACTCCGGTGCACATAGGATCATGCATTCTTCATACCATAGTTGCATTCCCCCTTGGTAAGTGATCCTCTCGCCTCCATATTCTTTGGAGTCGACTAGGTGATCTTATTTGGGACCTCCGTAAGTCCCCGTGAGCCGTGGATTCTCACACGGACACCGGGCCAGTTGTACCTTTCCACCCATTAGACTTGCATTTGCATACGCGAGAGGGAGTTGAACCTAGTCAACTCAAAGTTTGGACCTTATTCCCTATAGGATTCCTATCCTGAGGAAATTGTGCTTAATTTAAAATATTAAAAGGCCCATGAAAACTTTTGACAAATAAATAAATTCCATCATTTTAACTTGTTTGACTTGGGTGAAACCCTTCACATTATTTTGTGTTGTTTGGGCTTGTCCTGGCCCATTTGTGGTGTTTTGTGTTGCATCCACATATTTTGTTGTTGTTAGGCCCATTTAGGTTAGCCCATTTTATGTGTCCATTGTCTCGTCCCATTGTCATAGGCCCGTCTTCCCTTAGTCTTTGCATTAGTGGGTCAGCCCCCTCTTATTCTCAAGCCCATTAAGCCCTTGCTTCCCTCCTTGTATTAAGTCTCCATTTGCCCTCATGGAGCATCATTCCAACCCCTTGTACCATCCTTATTCCCAATTTTCTTCCTATTCCTGTATGGAATCCTCTTCCCATGCTGGCCCATCTTCTCGTTATGTCTCTGATCGATCCGAGGAACAGGCTAATCTCATGGCCCATCTATCATGCCTTGTTCGCCAAATGGACCCGGCCCAGGCCCAACGTCTTATTGCAAACCATCTCAATGGGCCTTCTCATTCTAATGACCAAATTCATCCTAATGGGTCTTCTACTTCCTATACTGCTAGCCCAGTTTCTAATGTCCAATCTCACCTTAATGAGCCTTTTTCTCATAATGGGCCTTCATCTTCCTTTAATGGGCCTCCTTCCTTTAATGGTCCTCCATCCTCTGATGGGCCTTCTTCTTATAATGGGTCTCTTTCTCTTAATGGGCCTCCTTCTCCTAATGGTCCTCCATTCTCTAAAAGGCCTTCTTCTTTTAATGGGTCTTCTTCACTTAGTGGGCCTCCTTCCCTCAATGGGCCTACTTTCCTTAATGGGCGTCCATCTTCTACCCATGTTGCTGCTGGCCCGATTGGTTCTCATGTTCAGGTTCCTTCCAACCCTATGTATCCTTCCACTCCTGGAATGGGCTTTCCTCCTTCTTCTCAGCCCGGATCCTCTTATCCGGCCCATTACCTTGTTCCTGGTCCGAGTTCACAGTCTCTTGCTCAAGCTGGCCCACGCCATTCTCGATCTCTTCCGACCCCAGAGATGATTGCTTAAACCCAACGCCAACTTGATGAACTTCAACGCTGAGTTGATCCCAAATCCTCCTTAAGTGTCCCATTTGCTTTCCAAAACCTCCGGCTCCCGCCATCCTCACAAATTTCCGCATATCACCGTTATGGTGGAGTCGGTGACTCCTATGTGCACTTAAAGGAGTTTCTTTATGAGTCGGCCCAATTTTGACATGACCAACGCTTGATGGATTATCTATTTGGTCTGTCATTGGAAGGCCCAGCTCGGGATTGGTTCTTCCCATTGCCGCAAGAGCAAGTTGTGAATTTTCAAGCCGTTCAAGAGAAGTTCATTCAGCAGTTTCAGGATCAGGTTGGGCCCAAGTGTTCTATGGTGGATCTGGCCCATGAGAAGATGAAGCTGGAGGAGTAGTTCTGCACCTTTGCTAACCGCTGGCATTACCTTATCGCGCAAGTCCCGGGACACATTCCGGAGGAAGAGCAGATCAAGATGTTGATATCCAATGCAACGCCGGAATATCGATTCGTCTTAGCCCTTAATGACATCACCTCCTGGCAAAAATTATACAATCGAGCCCGTTTCATTCGCCAACAAATCCAAGGTTCCTTTGACCCCGAGTCTTCTCCGCTTTCTACATCTCCATACACCCTATCATCTACATCTACCTCCACATATCAACATTCACCCTCCACGAGTCAACCTTTCACTTACATCGCACCCTCCAAGAGTCAGCCCTACGCCTCCACGAGTCAACCCTCCATGAGTCAACCCTCCGCATATTAACCTTCCATGAGTCAGCCTTCCGCTCCCATATACCCACATCCGCCTCCGCCACCGGTCAAGGAAACACCACATCCCGAGCAGGTGGATGCCGTCTATATACCCCCTCATCTCGCTCCACATATACCTTCACAAATCCCTCCACCATTAGACAAGCACCATTGCCTACGCAACCTCCACCTCCGTCTCCGTAGCCTTCACCACCATCCCATACTCCTCAGCATCCGCCTTGCCTTAAGCGGGCTCCTTACCCTCCGTTGCCTGAGTGTTTTACAAATATTTTTAGGGCTTTGATGGCCACTCACGCGTTGCCACTTCCTCTGGTTGTGCCTTGCCGATGTGCAGTCGAGAATATACTTCAGTTATGTGATTATCACCGCCAACAGGGGCATTTGGTTGAGGATTGCCCCGAGTTCCGGGAGTTTGTTTATGGTTTGGAAGATCAGAAGAGGATTGATTGGGCCGCCATTCACAAAGTTGTTCAACATCTTCGCAGCAAGCAGTAGTAGCAAGCGCCGCCCAGGAAGCCATTTCCGTCACTACAAGACCCGGGGCGCCCCCGTGATTCTTTATCTAGTGTTTTACCCGCTCCATTATCTACCCCGTCACTTACTCCTTTACCCAGTCCCTCACCTAGTCCATCTCCACCTACCTCATTATCCTCGCCATCTCCCACGCCATCTCCACAACCTCCACCCACCCAAGCTCTTGCTCAGGCTAGTGCCTCCCCCTCTACTCCCATTACCTGCACTACTACTTCCACCCCCAACGTTGCTCGACGCGTTGTGCCAATATGTCGACGGTGGGCACCACGACCTCCCTCTCCACCTCCACCGCCTACGTCTCCACCACTAGTGCCTCTATCACCGCCACCATGTCCACCACCTTTGCCATTCCCTTCGCCATCGTTGCTGGAGCATGAGCAGGCTGTACCCCCACCTACACCTCCACCTTTGCCTTTGCCCGCACTCGAACTTGCCATCGCCTCAACCCCTTTGCCTCCACCTAAACACACCATCCCCATTGAAGCCTCCACGCCCTCCAAGTCTTCCACTTCTTCATTCACCTCCACCCCACGAAGCGGGTGTGCATTACCTCTGGTGCCCCTTGGGTCTGGTCCCCGGGGAGATGATGAGCCAAGTTAGGATGATTCAGTGCCAGTTAGGCATTTCAAGCTTCAAGATTTTATCTGTCGCATGTCGATCCGCGTCCTGGTCCCTAGCTATTTTGGGGATGATGTGCCTCCACTTTCAAAGATGACAACTGCTAAGAAAAGTTCCCTTACGTTGATGCCAATTTCTTCCCGAGCGAGGCCGGTGGCAATCTCTTTGCTCGCCGGCGGGTTTACCATTGATGCTGTTATTTCTCCTCGCTCTATTGCCATTCAGATGACAGGCCAAGAAGGGTTCTCTACCCGTATTGTGCTAACTCATACTGCCGCCAAGCAAATTATGAATTCTATATTCAAGGGGAAATTGGCCATATATTCTATATTCTCCAAGGACATTCTGCATATTCTATGCAATCTCCCTCGATTCATTAGTAAGCCGGCCATGTCAACGCCGCGCATTGATTTCCCTTAGTTCCATCCTGCCCTTCTATCAAGGGAGTTGTGCTTCAAGGCTGATCGTCGAGTGGAGTTGCCAAATCTCAGGATGTAATGCCCCAGGTTTTTCGGATCTGAATCCGTGGGTTTCAGATCGTCTTTCCGCGAATTTCAGATTTTGTTCGATCGAGCTTCGGACTATTTTTACCGGATTATCTGACCCACTGGTGGTGTGCCCGTGAGTTTCCTTGGGTCCGTGGTGTTGTGAGAAGCATGCCGGTAATTTTTTGTAATTTTCGGAGCACCGTTGTGGGTCCTGGGTTGCGTTTTGGGTTTTATGCGTGTTTTCTGTCTGTCGGACCTTCGGAACCCCGTACAGGGTGAACCATTGCGTTCTTCGACGCCGAGACGTTACCACGGTGATCAGCGTGTTCCGAGGATCGTGGGAGTGTATTTATCTATTTTTTGGTATTTTCTAGAATTTTTGGATTTTCTATATAAACCCCCTCCCTTTTTCTCTCTCCCCATCTCTCATTCCTCTCTTCTCTCCCTCTCTCTTCTCTCACGCTCTCTTTCTCCCCTCTCTTCTTCGGCGGCCAACGGAGCAAGGCGGGGGCGAGGTGGAGGCGGCGCGGTCGAGGATGCAGGCGAGGACGGGTGAGGATCGAGGCGGTGGAGGCGCGTGGAAGCTCGGGGGCACATCGGTGAGCTGGCGAGGGTTTCGAGGTGATTTCTTCGTGTATCGGCATCCATGGCGTGTCGTTTCTTCGGTGGAGGTAGGGAGATGGACCCCCAACTCATACTCTTCCTTTCCCACGAGTTTTGTAGGCCGTGGTGAGCCGAGAGGGCCTATTTGAGCTTTTTGGGGAAAATCCATGTTTTTGGGGTGTACGCCCGATCTACCGTTCTACCGTGTTTCGGACCGATTCGAGGGTCTAAATGCATGCTAGGGCTCATAGGGGAGCTTCCTCATTGTTTTCCCCATCATCCGTGGATGATCGGGGCGTGGAATGGAATTTTTGGTGTTAGTTCGCCGTTTCATCGCCGGGACGCTGTGGCGGTCGTTCCAGTGACCGCCATAGTGTGTAATGCGCCTGGAAAGGTGCGTTACGCTCCCTTTGTTTTGGGTATTGGCGTTCGTGGGTCTGACGGCCCCACGATAGACCGCCATAGGGCTGTGACACCCTCATGCTAGACCGTTACAGTGTTTCGACCGTGGTTTATGTTCGTTGGGGGTCATAGACGCCTGACGCACTCAGAGTGGCGCGTCAAGGAAGCGTGACGCCCCTCGGTAGGAGCGTTAGAGTCAACGCACCCACCTCTCTCCCTAACACACTTGAGTAGGTGCGTTAGAGAGCGTGACGCACCGGGCGACATGCGTCACGACCTGTGTTGTCCCGTGGCCTAACGCACCGGCGTCGGTCCGTTAGGTGACGTAACGCCCTAGAGGAGCGCATTACGTTCAATTTTTACTCATGACCTGACGCACCTGTTTAGGTCCGTCAGGTGCTATGACGCACCAGCGTGGGCTCGTTACAGTTCGTTTCACACCGAGTGTGTGACGCTCCTGAGTTCGACCGTCAGGGTGCTGTGACGGCCTACCTTTGGACCGTTACGGTCTGTGACGGCCCAAAGATAGACTGCCAAGCACTATGCTATGCTGAAGTGGTTCTTCATGCTTGCCACGATCGTTTCGCGTTGTGTGGATCCCTGGTCGACCCGGTTGCGACCCGGTGGTCGACTTGCGGTCTCTTGGATGTCCCAGACACCCCGAGGGTTCTGTGACCGTGTTTTGAGGGTTTCGGGAGGACCGTGCTACCTCATTTAGCATGCCCGTGGGTTTGAGAGTCCAGGTGACTCCTCATGTGTCGAGCTTTTGTGTTACGCTTGACCGAGTCACCGTGTATCGGTGTGTGTGCGGTGGGGTCTCCCCCGCATGCCTTTAGTTTTCCTGGAAGATGATTCCCGAGTGGGCCATGTGTTTGGCCTTAGACTGCGAGTCCAGTTATCGGCGTGGCAGCTTGTGTGATGCCCTGGGAATCGTGCTCCTGTGCTTTCCGTGTAGGCCATGTGTCTGGCCTTGGACCGTGAGTCCAGTTGTCCAGCCTAGAGCTGGAAGGTTCCCATTGTTCCCTGAGAGTGGGATTTGGTTTGGCGGCCTATGAGCTGCCTTGGGAACCATATTTCTGTGTTTCTTTGTGAACTGTGAGTCCCGTTTCTTCTCCGACTGTGGTCACCGTGCGACGGTGCTGGTACGTGGGATGGTCCCCGTACTTTGTCGGGTTTGGACGTTGTTTTTCGTTGACTTGAGAGTCTACTCTTTCAGCGACCCTCCACTAGTCGTAGCCCACCAGCACGCGTGTGCTGGTCTCACCTGGGAGTAGGTGTACGGGATTACCCTGAGGATGGTTTTTAGACTGGTTTCCATCGGGCTCCGCGTCTAGCAGCCAGAGTCTGGCTGAGGGGAAAACCAGTTAGAGGCCAGGCCAGGGGCGGACGGCCTGTGTGTGCACACGTGGTTGGGGGCGGTTGGACCCACGCTGACGGGCGTGACCCCAGCTAGTCACTTGCTTTGTGGTTGCTTGTTCGGTGTCCGTGCCTCTGGTAGGCGCTACCACATCAGGCAGTTCACCTGCGGTGCGGTGTAAGACGTCAGGGGACGCTACCAACTATGCTTCTAGTGGGAGGTACTCCTGTCGAGTCGGGAGTGATAGATTGTCTGTTTCCGTGACTTCGACCTTCATGTTTTGGTCACGCTGGCCATTGAGTTTTGGTTGTTTCGCCGTGGCACTGTGTCGATTTTCGTGCCGTGAGACTGGTGCTAGTAGCTTTACCAAGGTTGCATTTTGTCGTGCGGTATCCGCGATCGGGTGGTCAGGGTTGAACCTTGGACAGCATGTCCAGGTTGGCCGTGTCCTGGGTGACAGGCCTCTACGGCGTGGTTGCCGTGGGTTTTTACTTCGGTAAGCGGTACTAGTGTAGTTCGGTAGCCCCCGACCGTGAGATCGGTGTGTTTTCTGGTACAGTAGGAGTAGCTGTAGTGCCGAGTTTTGACCGGCCACCAGTTCGCTAATCCTGCTGTCATTGTAGCTTTCCTTTCCGCTACTACCGTCGTTTCCGATTAGGGTTCCGCGGGATCCCTGCGGAGTCTCTATTTTGGAGACTCATTCCCTACTTTTCAGGTGTGGCGGTTCTTCCTCGAGGTTCGAGGGTGCGGTTCGGAGGTTCTCAGTTGCCAGCTCACCGGGCCGAGTGTTCACTCGGCATGTGATACGCTTTACTGCTTTAGACTATACTTTCTGTTGGATTGGACTCTGTTGTAGCAGTAGTTGTTTATTTATTTTTGTTAATTGTTGAATTGTCCTGCTTTATGTCTTATTTCTTTGTGCCTCCACACTCCTTTTAGCCCTTCCGAGTCCTCCGACTCGTGGGCGGCGAGCCAGGATTTGAATGGTATCGGGTCCTTCCCGATATCCGGATCTTGGGTCGTTACAGATGGTATCAGAGCAGTGGTTATGGACGTACATAGGAATTCAAAATATTGTAGTGATCAGAGTCTATAAGGTCTAGTACAGTCAGCAGCTGGCATAGAGTTTTGTGTTTGTTTTCCCGCTTAGTTTCTCGCTCGAGAGCTTGAGTACGCTGTGTGGCGCTGTGAAGGTGGTTGCTGTCCACGGCTTTCGTGCCAGCATGGGGTCTAAGGATCGAGGTCGAGAGTCTTCTCCCTTATCGGTGGTGGACCTGGTTGTGCTGCGTTGGGCAGAGGTTGCTAGCAGGCGTGAACTCGCGGCGCTGCCTTCGAGGGATCTACAGCATGGTCAGGTGGCTGGAGAGGATTGTTTGTGGTTAAGTGGCCATGAGTATGCTCTGAGGGAGCTGCTGTCAATTTTGGCCACTCCAGCTTGAGGTTTTTCCAGCCCCTGAGGTGTTCTGATCAAGAAGTGTGCTCGGGTGAGCGAAGGATCTTCTCGGTGAGCTACTGTCTCATCAAGCCTGGTGTTATTGTCGTGCTCTGTTACATCAGAAATGACGTGTCGGTCTCGGTTATTCTACGGATTTTGAGGCAGGATTGGGCTGTGGTGTCCCAATAAGTCTTGCTCCTGCGCTCTGGTGTACGAATGGGTGGTGTTCGCCTTGGATTTGAGTTGAGATGTTAAGGTTCCGTGGTGAGTTTCGAGACTCGAGGATGAGCATTGACGGTTGTCGTTATGGATCGTGTTGCGGCTCTTGGAGTGGTGTGTTGCAGTTTGAGGAATTGCAGCGATGGTGCATCGAGGGATGCTGTGGTTGTGGTCCGACGTGACACTCGTCGAGTGTGTAGGAGGCACTGACCTGATGGGAGTGATGATTTTCTCAGTGCTCGAAGGTGTTGTTCCCAGCATGCGCAAGGTTCGAGGTCAGGTCGAGTGTGGAGTTCTTCCGTTGGTCGGAAGGGCATTTGGTTTCCCCTTTGGTTGGAGAGATTGTGTTTGCCTAAGGTTCATCGTCTTGTATTATGTGTCCGAATTGGTTGGCCTCTGTGTGCCATGAAGTCCGTGCGAGACGTGCTCCTTGTCTTGGCAAGGTGGTTGCCTATGAGAAGTTGTACCCATTCCCTTGTCATGTGAGGGTGTGTTGGTGCTTTTCCGGAAGGACGAGTGCCGGTTGGGCGGTGTTTCCGAGAATTTGTGGCTGTGCGTGTGGATCAGAGTGCGCAGCGGAAGCGTGGTGGGCTCATAACCCACTGGTTCAGGATCGTAGCGTTGGTTGCTACGGGCGGATCCCTGAGTTTGCGTTGAGCATTGGAGGATTGGTTCCTCTGTGTGAGACATGTTGTTGTCGTGCCGTTGCTCGAGGTATTATAATTCTTGGCACTGACAGGATGGAGTATTGGGGAATGTGCTGGCTAGTGTGTCGCATGAGTACCCTATTCCTGTGATGGAAGCCGTGTCAGGCGTCGGTGTTGGACCCAGATGGGGCTGTTGAGGATGTCACCTGACAATGGTCGAGGACGTGTTGGTCAGAGTCGGTGGCTTGGTGCCCGACTTGTACTAGAGGTTGTGTCCTCGGTTGAGATCGTGTTTTGAGGAAGTGATCTATGAGAGATTTTGGGTTCCTGTTGGTAGCTGTGAGTGACTGGTAAGGCTAGTCTCGTAGCCGACCACGGTACGATGTGTATCGTTGGGGACCCATGAGAATTGTTTAGGTTGTGTCCCGTGGCTCTGTGATGAGGGCGGAATCGGGATTGGCAGATGTCCACTTGGATGAATTGAGTCGAGGGATGTGATGAGACAAGACGGAAGAGTGACGCCTATGGGCGGAGGCCTTTTCGTGAGATTGGCGTCAGATTGGTGGTCCTTGATGGGACGTTGGTGTCACAATGGTTATCCCTGGTTTGGTGACCAACATGGGATGGTTCCCCTGTAAGTCTGAATCGAGTGAGGTTGATGGGGACATCTCCGACCACTCCACATTTTTGGGGTTCCTGATGATCGCCAGCAGTGCTACATCTTGTTCGCCACTTTATTCTGAGTCATATAATATATCTTTCATTTTCTTATTATGTAATTTTCCTTTTATTTGAGTCAAGTCCCTAGGTTAATTGGCATTAGAGTGGTTAATAAGTCAGTTGGGCCCAATTAAGTGGGCTAGGCCCATGGGCGCCCCCTTCCCCCCTTGGTTTATTGTCATTAGTCTAAAACTCAGGGTCTTATGTTAAATTGTGGGATTCCTATAAATAGGACCCCAATCCCTCCATTTGGAGCTAATGAATTATTGAGTGAAAATTATCCACAAGAATTGTGCCTCCTTCTCTCTCTAGCTCTCTCTCTATTTCTCTCTCTCTCTCTCTAAAAGGGGCGAACCCCATTCTCTCTCCTCCCCACCCTCAATTTCGAAATTCACTCTCTCTCCTCCCTATTCACCTCTCATTAAGACCCCTCCCCCTTCCTCATACCTCCCATTTAATTCCCCTCCAACCCCTAGGTGGAATCCCCCTCTCCTAGGCACCTCTCCCTCCTCCCAAGCAACCTTTCCCCTTCCCCATACAACCATTCATTTTCCCAAGGGAGAATCCCTTCTCCCAAGCATCCCTTCCCCTCCCCAAGGCAACCCTTCCCATTCCCTAGGCCCCCATTAACCCACCATTCAAACCAAAGGAGAGATCTCTCCTCCCTCTCTCCTTCCCAACCCAAATTCGCAGCTCCCCCTTCCTCCACCTGCTAGACCACATCCCAGCCCCCTTTCTGCCCCTCCCACACCTTGAATCACCCCCTAATAGACCCCCAAATAGTCAGGTGTCACCCCCACACCCATCCACCCCATTTCCCACCCCATTTACTCCATCTCCCATCACCTTCTATCACCCTATCCATCTCAGTTCGCAGGCAGCAGTTGGAGCCCAACTTGCAGAGCCTGCCCCAAAGTCATTCGGTGTCGTCTGGAGGCGTACCATATATCGATGGAAAGGTCGTCAAGATAGCTTCGCAGCTGAGGTGGTCTCGCCAACATCTGACATCCATGCTGTCCGGAGGGTTCATTCTTGTCCGACTGCGCAACTGGGACCTGAACCAGGACCAGAGCTGCAGTCCAGAAGCTTCCACAGTCTCACCCTTCCCTTCCAAGGCGCGCTGCTTGATCGGGTTGAATTTCTTCCAGTCCCCCGCGCAACCCCATAGGCGGAGCTTCGATTGGAGTCCGGGGCTGCCCGTTCCGAATTTTCTCCCCCAGGTGCGCTGAATAGGCTACTCAGGATCTGTCAAGACCCCTCCTCACTCAATGGGCTCTCCCTCTCTTCCCTGACATCGTCTCATGCCTCCCCTAGTTTCTACTCGAAGAAGACTTGCCAGCGGACATTCTCGTCTTGGTCTCGCCACGTTCGGGCTCCGGGAGCGGTCGTGGCACCCGAATCTTTCGGCTACTGCACCCTGGGATCAGACTGAGTCAGAGCGTAGGGACCCTATTCCAGAGATCGCCCCAGCCAATGATGACGTCGGAACCACCTACAGAAATTTACAGACGTGCCAGGGTCTGTCAGCGACGTTTCGGAACCAGTTTCGTTGGATTCTGAGTTCGGAGGAGAGCGTGGCAGCGTCTACATCAGCGCCCTACCCGATCATTTCAGGACTGGGTAGACCGACCGGCACTAGCTAGTTCACCACCCCACCCCGCCTGGCCGGCTTAACGCCCCTCCCTGTGTGGAGGTAGTGTTTGTTTGTAACTGAAATTTCCCTTTCCCTAGTCCAACCCCCCCTGCGTGGGGAGTAGTGCATGTAATATTTGAACAGGGGAAGCTACACCGACGCAGTGTGCGGGGAACCCACACTCCCCCGCTCGCCCTCGTCGCCGGTCGGGATCGGTGTCTTCACACCGATCAGGTGAGCTTCGGACCACTCTCCTCTGCTGGTTTCTTACCTTTGCTTAGTTTAGTATTATCTCTAGTTGCACCGTCGACAGTGAGAGAGAGCTCGTTCCAATTTTCCATCAATTCGAGTGCCACCGCAGGTGAGTTGTTAGGGAGACACTACATCCCATGCCCTCGGCGTGCCGGCCGCCCTTGAAGTTGTGCATCCCTATCCCATTGGGGTCCATCCCCAGCCGGCCATATCCTTGGAACCCCAAGGTCCAACTTCGGACCCTCACCATCATCGCCGGTCCGCCTACGGGCCTGGGTGCGCGCATCGCGGGTGAACCCGCTTGTGAAGATATCGCCGTTCGGCCCGGTTGCTTGCAAATTCAGGTCCAAGGGGTCGTGTCACATCAATTTGGTATCAGAGCAAGTTTTAGACTTGTCTCTACGGGTCTAGTCCTAGGGCATTGACATTCTCGAAGGCCACCCCACCACCCCACACAAGGAAGTCACCTATGGGAAAGGAAATCCTGTGTCTTGTCACATCAATTTGGTATCAGAGCAAGTTTTAGACTTGTCTCTACGAGTCTAGTCCTAGGGCATTGACATTTGGGTCTCCCTTGCATCATGATTTTCATCACTCCATTGCATGACCACTCTAGGGAGATGCCCCAAGTACCCATGGACCAATTTGACACTGTCATCAACAAGATTCATAACTGTCTAGATACCCTCACCACCCGACTTGACCGGTTCGAAGCAAAAAGGAACCACGGCCCTAGAGCTTGGTCACCTCAGGATGAATTTGGATGGGAAGCCAAAGGACCCAAAGACTCATGGGAAGAGATGAAGATTGAGATTAGGAAGATCTTCACTCCCCGACCTTCCCACTCCTACCTTGAGAACCATAACCCGAGGAGCACTCCCACTCCCCCTTTCCCTTCCAGTCAACCCAAGACCTCCCTTAGGGCCCAAACTCCACCACCCCAAATGATTCCAATTCCGATCACCACCACCATTCAAACCAAATTGGCCACCACCCAACCCAAAATTCTTCATCAAACCCACACCCCACAAGCTTCCACGGTCCCCACCACCACCCCTCCATCATCCCCTAAAAGGGACACACCCCCCAAAACCAATCAACCCAATCCTCCTCAACCCACCCATCTTCCACTACCAACCCCAATCCTACCCCAACTTAGGTCTCCACTTCTTCCACTCCCAAACCCAACCCAAGTTCGAACACCCTTACCACCCCGGGTGCACCATGCCCCAACCTTCATCACCCCATCCCCAAAAGACCTTCCCATTCCCTTGGAGAGTAAAACCCCCACACCCCAAAGGGATAAGAATGTGATTGAGGTACATGAGGCCTCCCCCGATTGGGAAGAAGAATACGAGTCACAATGTCATGAGTTAGGCCGGAAAGTTCCCATCCCATGTGTAAAAAGCATCATGGCTCACACACCCTGTTGGATTTTTGTGACTTCCCTAGTGTTTTGATGATGAGCATCACTATGTTAAATATTGTCATTTTAATCAGATATCTTGCATAATGTTTTGCAATTGAAATTTCCATGATTAACAGGAAAACTGCTATGAGGTAGTACCTTGTATGTCCGTACTGTTTGATGTGACACAATGATGCAAAGGCAGCAAATGACAATGATCCCTTGGACTTAATTCGTAATAACAATCACAAGAGTCGAGAGCAACTCGAGAGTCGCCGTTACACCGCGCACACCCGCTTCCCGTGGTGACTCGATGATGCCGAGTCGAGGTAGTGGAGAAAGCCCCTGGCTGGCTAGAGGGCCAGCACCACTTAGGTTGACCCTCCCGAAGGTATGAAGCCCACAAACGAGGGCGGCCGGGTGCCTTGGGGGCACTAGGTCACTCACTCACTATGGCCACGGTGACCACACAAGAGTTAGTGGCTCCGGGAACGGGCGCTCTCTCACCGACCAGCGAACTAGCTTTACGGATATGAAATGAACAGAAATAACTGGAGCAAGGGCAGGAGCTCACCTGGTTGGTTTGAAGAAACCAACCCCGATCGGAGACGAGGGCGAGCGGGGAAGTGTGGTTCCCCGCACACTGCGCCGGTGAAGCTTCAATCCTGTTTTGAATGATTACAATCACTACACCTCACGCAGGAGGGTGAACTTAGGGTGGGGACAATTAAGTACACTCAAACACTACCTCCACGTAGGGAGGGGCGGTAAGCCGGCCAGGCGGGAGAGGGAGATTCGCCGGAGGACGCGCCGGTGTAGCTGAAATGGAAACTCCCTGCTTGCTGTGATGGCTGACTGCCAGCCACTGTAGAGGCCGTAGATCACGTTCTATAATTTCTATGAAGACGAGACCAGCTGGGGAATCTTCGTATCTGGAACCAGGATGCTTCAGAATTTTCTCAATTTCTTCGGCTGCAGTGGCTGGTCTGGGTAGAGCTTCGAACAAGGTGGCAGCTTCTGGCCGCAACAGCTACCTGACACGAACAGTGACTTGCAGGAGTTGTCCCGGCCACTCCCGGACACCAAATCTCGAACCGTCAAAGTTGTTGGAACCGTGGAGGAACCCTCTTTGCGAGAAAGCTAGTGGGGAACCCGCCTAATGTCGGGGTGGACTGGGGGACGCCGATGAGTGGTAGCTGGTCGCTACAGGTTGTGGGAGGCAGACCCGTCTAGTCGAGGAAGAATAACGAGAACTTTGGCCTCCGGATGCCGATCGCGATTCTGCTTCCTGATCCTGGAAGAGGATAGGACGTGGAAGAACTTTGTTGAAGAACTGTCGGTCTGAATCCTCCGCCGTTTGTCGTGGTACAGCTTCAAATCAGGTTCAGGAACTTGGCAGGGGAAGTCCGGCGCAGTCGAGGGAGAATGGCTCTCCCAGGCAGCCCCGAACTTGGAATGAGATGAGGTCACCTCGCTTGCGAAGTTGACTTGACGCCCTTTCCAGCGATGTATGATTCGCCTTCAGACGTCGCCGTATGAACTCGTGGTGGCTTCTGCAAGTCGGACCTTCTTCTGCCACCTGCAGACTTGGGACAAATGAGAGGGAAGGTGGTGGAGCTAGGTTAAGGGAGTGGAGATTAGCAATGGTGGGAAGGGTGGTGGCGATGGTAGATGGGGGGAGAGGTGTTTGGGATTGGTGAGAGGGGTAGAGCAGGGAGTGTGGAGGTCCAAGAGGGTGGAGGGGTGAGAGGGCCGCAGCTGGTAGGTGGAGGGGAGGGGAGATGGATGCGGCCAAGGGTGGGGGTGGGGGCGCAAATGGTCTAGGGGAGTGGGGGGGTTGCCTTTGGATTTGGAGTGGAGGGTTAATGGAGGTGTTTAATGGAAGCCTAGGGAAGGGGAGGAGTTGCCTTGGGGAGGGGAAGAGTTACTTGGGAAGTGGGGATTCCTCTTGGGAAGATGGAAGGTTGTATGGGAAAGGGGGAGGGTTGCTTGGGGAGTGGTGGGAGTAAATGGGGATTAATGGCCTTGGGGAGGTGAAAGGTTGGGGAGGGCTGATGTGGAGGATGAGGTGGCAAGGGGAGGAGAGAGAGAGCTGGTCGACCTAGAGAGAGAGAGAAGAAATAAACCTAGGAGAATCCACTCCTAGAGGGAGAGAAAATATTTGGAAAACTACCTCCAACGTGAGGCCCCTACATAGGACGTGGAAGAACTTTGTTGAAGAACTCTCGGTCTGAATCCTCCGCCGTTTGTCGTGGTACAGCTTCAAATCAGGTTCAGGAACTTGGCAGGGGAAGTCCAGCGCAGTCAGGGGAGAACGGCATACTGATGTGAAACGACCATGGGGTATGCAGCAAGCAAACAGAAACTTAGGACCTATTCCGCAATCACAACCACATAGCAATTCAGTTGGCAGATCGGGCCAATTCGCCGTCGCACACACACGAGCCCGGGGTGACTAAATGATGCTAAGGGGAGGTGATGGATCAAGACCCTTGCTGGTAGAGTGCCAGCAAGGCTAGGGTTGCCCTCCCGAAGGTACGAAGCCCACAATTAAGGGGCTGGCCGGGTGCCACTTGGAGCACTAGGTCCCTCTCTCACACACTCCACGGTGACCGCTCGCAAGTGGAGCACGTGGGGTCGGACACTCTCTCGCTAGCTCAACGGAGTGGATTCTACGGATATTAAATGAACAAGCACCAGAAGGAAATGGAGCAAAGGTTAGAGCTCACCTGGTTGGTTTGAAGTGCGCGGGTGAAGCCGAAACGGAAGCTCCCTGTTCGCTATGTTGGCTGACTGCCAGTCGCTGTAGAGACCGTAAATCACGCTCCGAAATTTCGCCGGAGGCAAGAACAGCGTAGAATTCGAGTCGACTTCGTAGGCAAGGTGACCTCATCTCATTCCGAGTTCAGGGCTGCCTGGGAGAGCCATTCTCCCTCGACTGCGCCGGACTTCCCCTGCCAAGTTCCTGAACCTGATTTGAAGTTGTACCACGACAAACGGCGGAGGATTTAGACCGAGAGTTCTTCAACAAAGTTCTTCCACGTCCTATCCTGTTCCAGGATCAGGAAGCAGAATCACGATCGGCATCCGGAGGCCAGAGTTCTCGTTCTTCTTCCTCGACTAGACGGGTCTGCCTCCCACAACCTGTAGCGACCAGCTACCACTCATCAGCGTCCCCCAGTCCGCCCCGACATCAGGCGGCTTCCCCACCAGTTTTCTCGCAAAGAGGGTTCCTCCACGGTTCCAACAACTTTGACGGTTCGAGATTTGGTATCCGGGAGCGGCCGGGACAACTCCTGCAAGTCACTGTTCGTGTCAGGTAGCTGTTGCTGCCAGAAGCTGCCACCTTGTTCGAAGCTCTACCCGGACCAGCCACTGGAAGATTCAAGCCACAAGTTCTTCTACAAATTTCTTCCTCCACCTGTCTTCGACCAGAAGCAGGAAGCGGAACCACAGTCGTCATCCGGGGGCCAACGTTCCGATTTTTTCCCTTCAGTCGCGCGGGTCTGCCTTTCCCAGTCTGCAGCGACCAGCTCCCACTCATCGGCGTCCCCCAGTCCACCCCGACATCGGACGGCCGCCCCGTCAGTTTTACTGTAGAGGGGACTCGTTCACAATTCCAGAAACTCCAGTAGCTCATGATTTGGAGTTCAGAAGCCATCAGGGCGATCTCTGTATTCTGCTATCAGAAACAGGGAGCTGCCGCGCCCAGAATCTGCCTCCCCGATCGAGTCCCACCCCGGACCAGCAACTGCAGCCGAAGAATTCAGCAAAAATCAGGAGCATCCCAGTTCCTATTACGAAGAATCTCCCCCTGGTCTTGACGACAGCATAATTCTGGAGTGAGAATTGCGATTGCAAAAGTGGCTGCCTATCACCTCTCACAGCCGGCGACCAGCTTCGACCTCGGCTTCCCCGTTAGCAATTTCGGCAGATTCCCCCTTCCCCGCCTGGCCGGCTTACCGCCCCTCCCTGCGGGAGGTAGTGTTTGATTGTACTTGAATATTTCCCACCCCCGAGATCACCCTCCTGCGCGAGGTGTAGTGATTGTACTTTTAAACATGATTGAAGCTTCATCGGCGCAGTGTGCGGGGGAACCCACACTTCCCCGCTCGCCCTCGTCTCCGACCGGGGTTGGTTTCCTCAAACCAACCAGGTGAGCTCTGCCCTTGCCCCTTTATTTCTGTTCATTTCATATTTGCGAAACTTATCCACTGGTTGGAGAGCGAGTGCCCGATCTCGGAGCCACCATCTTAGTATGGTCGCCGTGGCTAAAAGTGAGCGAGTGACCTAGTGCCTTCAAGGCACCCGACCGCCCTTGTTTGTGGGCTTCATACCTTTGGGAGGGACAACCTTAGCGGTGCTGGTCCTCTAGCCAGCCAGGGGATAACTCCACCACCTCGACTCGGCATCACCGAGTCACCACGGGAATCGCGAGCGTGCGGTGTGTTGGCGACTCTCTAGTAGCTCTCAAGTCTTGTTGTTGCTATTGCGAATTAAGTCCTAGGGATCAAATTCTATTGCTGCATTTTGGTGTCACATCACTGTTCCTTTCATACTTTGTGTTGTTTGTGTTTACTACACTTCGTGTTGTCCTTTTATACGTCGTATTGTTCCAACTATGTTTGTTGATTGTCTTCGTGCTGTTTACTGAAGCAGCTCGATTTGTTCTGATGAACTTCGAGTCATTTTCCTGTGAACCTCATGTCGTTTCTTCAGTATTTAGTTGCTCATCTCGAGTCATCCTTTTTATTTTTGCTCTTGTGTTTTCGTGTCATTTACTGTAGTTACTCGAGTCGTTTTCCTGCTTTCACTGTTTTATCACGTGTCGTTGCAGCCGTTCCCGTCTTCTGTCTTCGTGTTGTTTTTCCTAGACCTCGTGTCCTTTTTGCTTTGTGACCACACTTCGTGTCGGTTTATGTTTTCATCTTCGAGTTGTTTTCAGCCCGTGTCGTCCTCGTTTTCGAGTCATTTTCCTGTGTCTTCAAGTCATTTTAGTGTAAAGTGTCGTTTCACTTTGTGCCGTTCCCTTTGCTGTTTGATATTTCATGTTGATTCTCGTATTGATTCACCGATGACCTCGAGTCAACTTAGTCGTTTTGATTGGTCATTCTTCGTGTTGTTTCTGTGTTTGTGTCTTCGTGTTATCTTTTGTGCTTGTGTCTTCGTGTTATCTTTTGTGCGTGTGTCTTCGTGTTATTTTTGTGTTTGAGTCTTCATGTTATTTCTGTGTTTGTGTCTTAGTATTGTTTTTATGTCTTCGTGTTGCTTCTTTCTATCTTCGTCCAGGTTTCCTCTGATCGCGTGTTTTACTACCATTTTACTCCGTGTTATTTCCTTCTCACCTCGTGCTGTTCTCATCTGACTTCGTGTCATTCTCTTTATAGTGTTAGCTTTGTTACTGTGGTACCTCGTGTCGTTCTCTCTTTATCTCGTGCTGTAGTCATCTTATGTACCTCGTGTCGTTCTCAGTATAGTGCACCTTTTGTTGTTCCTACACACCTCGTGCAGCTTTAGCTTGAGTGTCAACCGACTTATTTCAGGTATATATATATATATATATAGAACCCTGAGTATTAATGGTTTTAATCTCTTTGCAGGAGAAGAAGAAAAACAAAAAGAAGAAGTGACGCGGGACGGGGACCGACACGGACTAAGACTCACAAAAGACTCTAACTCAGGCCAGCAGTAGCACGCTCAAGGGTCGCCAAGTGGCTGACCACCGTGATATCCCACAGAATGAGGGACGTCTCTCAACAGAAACTCCGACCTCAGCCGTCCCAAGGAGGGAAGCGCACGTGTCTAGGCGTATAGTCGACCTCCAAAGACAAGGGGAGTCGAGTCCTAGCTCGGTGCTCGACTAGTGCTAGGGATGGATGCTCTCACTCACGATCCGCGGTGATGGCAAAAAGTGGCTAGACGCCTACCTTCTCTCACGCGGCATAATCAATCACATACTAAAAGAGCAAGCAAAGGAGGAGAGTCGGAGCGCGTACCTCCACGCCTAGGCGTGGGGAAGGAACCCCGGCCGTGAACCAACAACCCCGATACACCAGAGATCAATAAAATACAACCCAATAGTGGCCCACTCCTCGCAGGGAGGTAAAAGGCTACAACCAATACGTTCGGGACTGCCGGACACGGGTTGACGGGCCGCACTCGGTGACGGGTTGGCCGCGAGGAGGTTCGGGTGCAACGCTGCCGAAACCGGTGTCGCGCGCGCCTGAGCGGAGGGGGTCTCACGGGCTGATACGACGCCCGTTTGAAGCACCGTCAGAGAGGACGCGTCACTGACTGATGGAGGAACGCTCCGGCCAAAGGGGGCGCGCTGGATCCGCCGGTGGTGACCGTGGGCGCTGCTGAAAGTCAGATCAGGTTCTGTGGACACAGAACTGCGCACGCCGTCGGTAAAATCTGGAAATCGGCCTTCTGGTGCCCGAACAAGTCCGGGCCGGTTGGTGGTGACAGCTGATTGGCAGAGGTCGCCCTCGGCCAAATGGCGCTGGCAGACGACGCCGGTGCGAGCCGCAGGAGTCGTTGAAAGTCAGGACTGGTTCGCTGGGCGGACTGGGCAGACACGCTGGCGCAACCCCACGAGATCGACCGCCACGGACGGTGACGATGTCGAAACGCAACGCCGTCGGCGGCGTTGGAAAGTTAACTCGGAGATCCACGAACCCTGAAGAAACCAGCGCAAAAGACGCAGCGTGGAGGCCTGGGGAAAATTCGCAATCAGGGCCTCCCCGCTGGGCGAGCAGAGAAAGTGGTGCTGGCGCAGGTCGGCGGAGAAAATCGGTACGGGCAGTGCCGATCCCCGATTGATGCAAAACCGGCGCCGACGCGAAGCTGATCCGCAGACGTATCTCCAGAAAATAGATCGTGGCAAAACTCATCCAAGAAGGGGGCGCGAGCTCTGCTACAAGTCGGGGCAGAAATCTGGAATCACGCACACGAACCGTTGAGGAAGAAGATGAGGATAAGAGGGAACCCCGGAGTCCACCGAGGGCTGAGGCGTCACACCCCGCCGTTCTCCCGTCGCAGGAGAAGAAAGAGAGAGAGAGAGAAGGGCGCAAAAAGCTTTGCACAATACTCACTTGTATTCAAAATCATGTGTAAACTGTAATCGGTACAAGGTGAGAACTACTTATAGGGGATGGGAAAACCCTAATCTAACTAGAAGGGGAGGGGTGCGCCCAGCTCCAAGGAGAGAAAGGCGGCCCATATTTCAGCAAGCTTTAGAAAATAGGAAAGGAATCTAAGTGGGAGAAGGAAGGGGTGGAGTTGGGGAAAGGAGGATAGGGGAAAAGGGGGAAGGGAGAGGGGAGCGCCCCCCACCTTCCCTAGTAGAACTAGGAAGGGGGGGGGCGGCTGCCTCCTCCTCCTCTAGATGGGGAGGGGGCCGCCCCCTAAACCCTAATGGGCCTCTTTTAAGTGGGCTTCAAGCCCCAATAAGCCCCTGACCCAATAACAAGATCCATTACCCCACAAAGCAACCCAATTGGCCACTATATGGCCCAATAAGTGCCCAAACAATAAGATGTCCACGCAGGGACCAAAAGACAAGGCCCACAAGGCCTGAGCAAGTCCAGACTGAGGCCTAACATGGCCTAAAACATGATGAAAAGATAACTAGAAGGTGCCGCCGTCGCCGAGCCACAAGGAGGTAGCGGTGTGCCGGGTGCTCCGTCGAGGATAGCGCCGTGTGTCCTCACCAATTCTCCCCGGGTGGGAAGAACTCGACCCCGTCGAGTAAGGGTCACGGTCGCTGAGGTACCGCTCCAGCAGGTCCGGATCGATCCGCTCCAGCTCTCCACGTGTAATCCAGGTGTTGTCCGACTCGGGGCGCCCTCTCCAACGCACTAAGAAGCGTTGGTAGGCTCCGCTCCTGGTAGTAGTCACCTGCTCATCCAGTATGCAATCTATATGCTCGCGTTTTTGTAATGGGGCTGGAGGAGGTGGACTCTCAGTAGGTGTATCACTCACAACAGGAGGGTCAGGCCCAAATAACTCACTGGGTATCACCGCGGGATCCCGATAAGCTACCAGATCAGAGACATTGAATTTGACGCGGGACGGGGACCGACACGGACTAAGACTCACAAAAGACTCTAACTCAGGCCAGCAGTAGCACGCTCAAGGGTCGCCAAGTGGCTGACCACCGTGATATCCCACAGAATGAGGGACGTCTCTCAACAGAAACTCCGACCTCGGCCGTCCCAAGGAGGGAAGCGCACGTGTCTAGGCGTATAGTCGACCTCCAAAGACAAGGGGAGTCGAGTCCTAGCTCGGTGCTCGACTAGTGCTAGGGATGGATGCTCTCACTCACGATCCGCGGTGATGGCAAAAAGTGGCTAGACGCCTACCTTCTCTCACGCGGCATAATCAATCACATACTAAAAGAGCAAGCAAAGGAGGAGAGTCGGAGCGCGTACCTCCACGCCTAGGCGTGGGGAAGGAACCCCGGCCGTGAACCAACAACCCCGATACACCAGAGATCAATAAAATACAACCCAATAGTGGCCCACTCCTCGCAGGGAGGTAAAAGGCTACAACCAATACGTTCGGGACTGCCGGACACGGGTTGACGGGCCGCACTCGGTGACGGGTTGGCCGCGAGGAGGTTCGGGTGCAACGCTGCCGAAACCGGTGTCGCGCGCGCCTGAGCGGAGGGGGTCTCACGGGCTGATACGACGCCCGTTTGAAGCACCGTCAGAGAGGACGCGTCACTGACTGATGGAGGAACGCTCCGGCCAAAGGGGGCGCGCTGGATCCGCCGGTGGTGACCGTGGGCGCTGCTGAAAGTCAGATCAGGTTCTGTGGACACAGAACTGCGCACGCCGTCGGTAAAATCTGGAAATCGGCCTTCTGGTGCCCGAACAAGTCCGGGCCGGTTGGTGGTGACAGCTGATTGGCAGAGGTCACCCTCGGCCAAATGGCGCTGGCAGACGACACCGGTGCGAGCCGCAGGAGTCGTTGAAAGTCAGGACTGGTTCGCTGGGCGGACTGGGCAGACACGCTGGCGCAACCCCACGAGATCGACCGCCACGGACGGTGACGATGTCGAAACGCAACGCCGTCGGCGGCGTTGGAAAGTTAACTCGGAGATCCACGAACCCTGAAGAAACCAGTGCAAAAGACGCAGCGTGGAGGCCTGGGGAAAATTCGCAATCAGGGCCTCCCCGCTGGGCGAGCAGAGAAAGTGGTGCTGGCGCAGGTCGGCGGAGAAAATCGGTACGGGCAGTGCCTATCCCCGATTGATGCAAAACCGGCGCCGACGCGAAGCTGATCCGCAGACGTATCTCCAGAAAATAGATTGTGGCAAAACTCGTCCAAGAAGGGGGCGCGAGCTCTGCTACAAGTCGGGGCAGAAATCTGGAATCACGCACACGAACCGTTGAGGAAGAAGATGAGGATAAGAGGGAACCCCGGAGTCCACCGAGGGCTGAGGCGTCACACCCCGCCGTTCTCCCGTCGCAGGAGAAGAAAGAGAGAGAGAGAGAAGGGCGCAAAAAGCTTTGCACAATACTCACTTGTATTCAAAATCATGTGTAAACTGTAATCGGTACAAGGTGAGAACTACTTATAGGGGATGGGAAAACCCTAATCTAACTAGAAGGGGAGGGGTGCGCCCAGCTCCAAGGAGAGAAAGGCGGCCCATATTTCAGCAAGCTTTAGAAAATAGGAAAGGAATCTAAGTGGGAGAAGGAAGGGGTGGAGTTGGGGAAAGGAGGAGAGGGGAAAAGGGGGAAGGGAGAGGGGAGCGCCCCCCACCTTCCCTAGTAGAACTAGGAAGGGGGGGGGGGCGGCTGCCTCCTCCTCCTCTAGATGGGGAGGGGGCCGCCCCCTAAACCCTAATGGGCCTCTTTTAAGTGGGCTTCAAGCCCCAATAAGCCCCTGACCCAATAACAAGATCCATTACCCCACAAAGCAACCCAATTGGCCACTATATGGCCCAATAAGTGCCCAAACAATAAGATGTCCACGCAGGGACCAAAAGACAAGGCCCACAAGGCCTGAGCAAGTCCAGACTGAGGCCTAACATGGCCTAAAACATGATGAAAAGATAACTAGAAGGTGCCGCCGTCGCCGAGCCACAAGGAGGTAGCGGTGTGCCGGGTGCTCCGTCGAGGATAGTGCCGTGTGTCCTCACCAAGAAGGTGGTCCGAGGAAGAATATTCCCCAGTGACTGGGCTGCACGTGATCCAATACTAAAGGAACCAATGCTATAAGGGGACGTGGAAAGAAGGTTCTGGATCGGGTGTGGGAGGCACACGCATTCTGTACCTTATCCACCTGCTGCTGCTATATATTGAAGCCTTCGTCCACAGATGAAGGTTGATCGAAAGGGAAAAAGAGAAAGCAGAAGTGCAGAGAGTTCGATCCAGCAAAAGAAGAGAAGAAAATAGAGGGCAGAAACTGAAGAAGAGGAAGAAGAGAGAATAGCAGAGAGAGTGAGAGAGAGAGAGAGCTCGAAGCTGAGAGTTCAGAAAGAAGAAGAAGAAGAAGGATTCTGGTTTCAGGATCAACTCCGAACCAGTTTGCTCTATTGTGAGCTATATTCCGTGTTTTATCGTTCCAGCATTCAGTCTGCTGTATCTTTTTAGTTTCTTGTTTTTGATCTTTCTTTACTGTTCTAGTTTTGTCTCCGATTCTCAAGTTGAGATCGGTGGTCCTCCTGTTCTGTTTTCAAGAGAAGGGAGACGCTGTCTCCAGTTGCAAGTGGCTGTATGCTCCTTGTGGGTTCCCTCTGGGCTTCAGAGGAAGAGAGACCTTGGTCTCTGGTTCTAGTGACTGCAGAACACTAGTGTTCCTCCGGTTGGAGGAAGAGGAACTTGTTTCTTAGTTTCTAGGGACTTGACGTCCTTAGGGTTCCCTCCGGGTATGGAGGAAGAGGGGAGGGTGTTCCCCTGGTGAAGCTGTGAATCAGCCGTTGTCGCAGACTGAGTCTGCTTGGCTAGCCGGTGCAAGTGGAAGCCTCACTTCGGTTTGAAGTGAGGGGTGGACGTAGGCAGACTGGAGGTCTGACCGAACCACCTTAAAAATCCCTGGCGTAGTGTGTTTGGTTTCTATTCTGGTTTTGGATCTATTCGGTAGATGCTTGTCTAGGCCGATCCATCTCTATCTTCCTAGCTGATCGTTCTGCACGGTTAGTGTTTGGCCGTTAAGATCCTTTTCGGAAACTCCTAATTGAGAACTTATTTTTTAATCCTCAATATTTTACTGGTAAAGGTCCATTCACCCGCCTCTGGACCTATCAATTGGTATCAGAGCGGTCTCTGGTTCAGAATCCAACGATTCTCAGAGGATCCTCTACGTGTTTCCTGTGTGCATTGTTTTGCTTGTGAGTTAGTGTTTGATATCTGTTCGTTTGAACTGATGGCAATGGCTAATCCACCGATTTTTAAGGGACCTGATTTTGACATATGGTTCAATGTTTTTCGCATGTTTGTTAAACAAGCTGATAAGGACTTGTGGAAGTTGATTTCACAAGGTCCGTATGAACTGCCCAAAAGAAGGTCCAAGTGGACGGACAGTGAGAATCAGATGTTCCGAGAGAATCAAAAGGCCTTAAACCTAATGTTAACAGCGACTGATAAAGCCTTGCATTCTTGTTTCCATGATTGCAGATCCGCCAAGGATATTATGGACCAGTTGAAGCTAGCCCACAGGAGAAATGAAAGCACATGCATGATGGTTAGCACATGCATGAAGTGACCACAGTACCAGCCAAGAGGTGGAGGAGAATGAAGAAGAGGTAAACCTCTTCGAGAACATTTCTATAGAAGATTGGGAAAATGCTTACAGCGATTTATCTAAGTCATATGAAAAATTGCAAAAACGATATAAAAAATTGAAAAGGAATAAGGGATTAGATAATTCAAGGTCTGACTGTAAAAAATGTGCTGAATTGAAGAGTTCTCATGATGCCTGTGTGTCTAATCTACAAATGGTGAAAAAACAAAATGATGTGCTAATCAATGGAAATAAGAATCATGTGAGTGAGATTGATTCCCTGAGAAAATCCTCAGCTGAAAGCAAGGAAAGTTTAGAGAAGCTCAGGATTGAAAATAAAGTTCTTGCTGAAAAATCTGAAGCCATTAAGTCTGTCAACTTTGAATTACAGAAAAATATTGAGAAACTGCAAAAAGACTTGAAAACTTTTTAGGATGGAAGAAAATCTGAAACTGACTCTGATGATCAGATTTTGATAAACGAATTAATTCAGAATGACAGACTAAAGGAAGAAATTGAGAAACTAAAACAGTTGAACACCATCTTATCAGAGAGATTACTGACATTTGAAAAGGGTAAACATGTGATGTCCAATAATTCAGAAGAAATTGATGAGTTGAGAAAGGAAGTTGAGAAATACATAATTGCCAACAAAGTCTTGAAGAGGCTGTCAATTGCAGTGAACAAGAGACTGCAAGTTATGAGTTACACATTGCCTCTTTAGAAGAAGAAATCTAAGACTTAAGGAAATCTTTGTCTAAATTTGTTGATGGGCAAGAAAATCTGAACAAACTGCTGGGAGTAAAAGTCAATTTTCAGAAGGAGGGGTTAGGTTATAACCCTGTAAATAAAAAGATCTTTGAAAATAAAATTCAGACATATTCTGTTTCTAGCTCTACTTTTGAGAAAAAGGGGCTGGGCTACAGTCCAGTCATGAGTAAGGTCTATGGATCAAATTTGGAAACTGTTTTTGTTAAATCATCTGAACAGGAAAAACCTTCTACTTCTTCTCCACCTCACTATAAGGCTAAGAAAACACAAGAACAGAATAAAAAATAGAAAATGAATAAAAAGGGCTCATCTGTGCATGTTGATCACAGTCCGCACACACACTCATCTAAAAGGAAAATGTCATGCCACTACTGTCATAGACTTGGACATTTAATGCATGAGTGTAAATTGATGGAGAAAGATGATATGAGGGCCGGGATAATGAATGCTAAGAAACTTCATGATAAAAATTCTTCATTCCAGAAAAAGAAAATTGAATGTCTGCACTGTGGTAAACTAGGACACAACATCGCACAATGCTGGTTCGCAAATGGTAAGAAAATATATTCTTCACATCATGCTAAATTTCCTGCAAACCATAATGATGTTGATAGGAATAAAGTTGCTGCAAATAGAAAATACTCTGCATGTGTCAACTGTGGAAAGACAGGCCACAGGGCCATTGAATGTTGGCATGGTCAGGGTAGAAAAGAGAATTTTAAGAGAATGAACTCTTCTCATTGTTTTAACTGTGGAAAGCCAGGTCATAGGGCTGCAACCTGTTGGCTGGCAGGATACCAAAGCAATGCTGGTTTTGGTAAACAGAATTTCAATTCTGTTAATAAAAATTTTCATACATATGTGCATAAAAATCATGTTAATAAGAATGTGCATAAATCCAATCTGAAACCTGCTGCATCTTGCTATTATTGTGGTACAACTAGTCATTCAATGAATAATTGCTATCTAATGAAATCTGATGACCATGCTGCTAGGAGATTGGTTAGAAAACCTGCTAAGAATGTCACTGCTAACTCAGGACCCAAGACTTCTTGGGTGCCTATTCGGGCAAAATAGTTTGCTAACCTGCAGGTGTGCCTTGGAAGCTGAAGAATAAAGAGGAGTAATAAGCCAAGGCACTCGAAAAGAAAAAACCCCAGGATCTTAATATTCAAGTTAGTTCCCAATACCTACTTTAATTCTGTTTTATTGTGATTTAAATTTGGTTCTGTGATGTAGTCTGTGTGCAACTAAGTATTCCATGATCATGAGTGTCCTCCTCTGACTGCTTTGCTAAAATCTCTCTTGGATGGATACTTGGTATCACGCTGTAATTCATGCTCATAGTCAGGGGGAGGCATACAATTATTGTGTCAACTTACAGATTCGTGCTCATTGCATCACATTCCATTTATTTGAAAAACCATAAGTTTGCTTCAACGTATTGCATTTTAGCTGATAGCATGTATGTTCTTCAATAAATAATTAATATTTTCAAGAGTTGTGTGTGAGATGTCCTAGCGTGGGCTGAAAAGGAGCTTGTCAGGTCATCTGGTATCTGAAGAACCTTTGTCTTCCGATGTGGTTAGTTGGTGTTGAGTTCAGACATCTCATGAGGTTGCAGCTTATTGCCCAAGAGCATTCTCTAGTTACGAGATTGAATTTTCTCAGGAAGATTTCATTTGTGAGCTCCTTGGTCTTTACTTTCTAGAGTAATCTCTCACTTGCTGCTTTGCTGCAAGGAATGCTTCTCATCTCATCTCATCTCTCTCCATTCTGTTTGTCACCTTCTTATCCTTTTCTTATCCCCTTTGGTTCAGGAATATTCTTGAAGAAAAAAAATTTCCTTCTTATAGCTTTGTTACTCTTATCAGATTTAATCAGAATACCTTAAACCACCCAAAATCTATTGTAACAAGTTTCACCTATTAATAAAGAACTTTAATGTATGGGGGTTATATCTTTCCCTTTAATCCTTCTAAGTTATCCTCTCTATTGTTGGTCAACATATTGTAAAACTTTCTGTTAAATGGAAAAACCTTGCGGAGGATATCGTTTTAACTAAAACTTATGTGAAGAGGGCTATGAAAAAAAAATTGTGTTAAGTAAGGGCTCTGTCTTTTGTCCAAGATCATGAGAGGTGTTACCAGGGAATACGCCATACTTTGTGGCAGAGCAATGGCAATTGTGGAGAAATAGATATTCTAGATCAAAGAAGTCTAGAGTTTCTGTCATGATACAATTAGCTATCTCTGTTTCTTATAGAAAAGTTAAAATTAAAAAAAAAGGGGAAAGAAAAGTCAACAAAAATTCATTGGTTTTCATTGGCATAAAGGTAGCCTGTCTGAGTAACCAGGGATTCTGGTGTCTTATAAACATGTCTCCTTGTGTAAAAAGGGACAATTCTACCTAAGTGCTCAACAAATTGGTTGACTCTGTATGCCCTCTCTTGTCATTTAAATGAAGTAATGAACCCTGCTTGACTATCTATTTGTTAATTCTTTGCCTCACAAACATAAGGAGTATTTTAATCGTGACCTTCTGTAGGCTAAGTACCTTTAACAGCTAGTTTTGTGATCTTGTTGATTTAATGTCTTGAGGTAACTGACCAAGGTATTCGAAAGAATATAATAAATCCATATATTGAAGAGCGAACTTTAACGGGCAATGGCTGTGTTACATATTGAATGAGGGTAGTCTGGGTATTTCCTGAAAAGTTCGATAAGAGTGAAAAGTGACCCCCCAAAACCCTTCTTGTTCCTCAAGGTTACATCCAAAAACCCTCGTGTGCCCTTGCCGCTTCCTGTTCCTCCTCGTGCCGATACGTCTCGTATGCTCCTTCAAACCCTTCTCTCCCGCTCATTTTTCTTCACGAAAATCTCATCTCCCCCACAGAGTTCTCTTCCGTTCTTGATTCTAGCTTCATCTCCAGCAGCAACCAGCAAGAAAGAGTTGATACTCTGGGAGTTACGGCAAATGGATCAGCTAGAATCCGTCGCTCCTGTTGAAAGGAAGAGGAAGGGAAAAGAAACAGTTGAGGAGCCTTCGTGCAAGCAGCAAAGATGTCTAGAACCAGAAATAGCTTTGGAAATTTCTTCTGCACAAGGTACCAGGCCTTCTCAGTCTATCGTGTTTTTAGAGAGTGGGAAAATTATTCCTCCAAGGATAATAGATTTCGGCGATGAATCCATGGTTTTGAAGTTTCCAGAACTTTTGGAGATTTTTGAGTTTCAGGATTGGAGGAAATTCCTAGAAAATCACTGTGTCTACTACCCTAGCATGGTAATGGAATTTTATAATAATTTGTCTTTGAGCCGAGATAGGTCTGCTCTGATCTCGTCTGTTAAGGGGATTGAGATAGCAGTAACGTGTGACTCTCTCCACAAAGCTCTCAGTATTCTAGAAAAAGGGGAGGTGGAGAGAGGGTTTAGATATAGTCTGCATGAAGCCTTTTCGGTCATTACTGGTAAACCCAGTAACATTCATGACAAGGGGCAATTGAAGCTGAAAGCTTACCAAACCTTATCATTTCCCCCTCTTCACAAGCTTATTCAGAACATCATTGCCTCTATAGTCACCCCACAGACTGGAGCTAGAGGAAGAATCACAGACACTCAGAGATTTCTTTTGTTCTGTCTGATTCAGCATGTAAAGATCTGTCTGCCTGAAATTATTTTTTCTGTCATGAAAGGGTGTATTGGGTCCAAAAGACACCTGCCCTACGCCGCCCATCTGACAGACATCTTCAAGTATTCAAAGATTTCCTTGGATGGAGAAGCCATGTCTGAAGTTAGGGGTCGAAACATATTTAACATGAATTTTGTTTCAGTATTTTTGGGCTTGGAGGGTTCTTCTCTCATGGGGCAGGTTAAGGCCCAGAAAGTCAAAGAATCACAAGCTCAGAGAGAGCTTCTGGAACACCCTCAAGAATCTGCCCAAACAGTTTTAGAATTAGCTTCTGAGGTTGCTTTACAGGAGACACCATCTGAACAACCACTGTCTGCTACTTCTGCTGCACCTACTGAAGCATCTCTATCTTTTCAGAGGCTTGTTGAGATTGCATCTGAAGAAGTTAGGATGTCTGAAAACAGCATTCAAACTGAACTAGATACAAATATTGGTGGTTTGTTTGATTCCTTTGGGAAGACATCAGAAGAAGTGAGGCTGCCCGTGGAACAGCCTGCTCAAGAGGAAGAAAGTAATGAGCAAGACCTTGCTGAGTTTGTTAATTTCATTCTTAGAGAGACTATGGAGAAAAGCTTGGAAGAGGCTGACAACGTGGTTACAGCTGAAATTATAGAACATGCACCTGTTGAAAACTCTGCAGATGATGATCTCATGGAAGAAAGAGTGGATGAGTGTCAGGAGAAAGTTACTGACATAGAACAAGAAGCAGAATCATCAAGTGAAGAAGAAGCACCTGAAAATGTATTTCCTGAAAAAGAAATCCAAGCTGAAGATGAAGATCGGGTTCCAGCAGGGGACAGCCAAACGCCAGTACAAGAAGAAGCAGATGAGAGGACAGCACCTGGCTGTGAATCTTATGGTACACCCCTAGGTCAACCTCGACTTCTATCTGCTCGGGCGCCCAACATTGAAGAACTCCTTATAAATTTGACTCAGCAGATGCAGAGACAGGATAAGAAAATGGATGATCTGCTCAAGTATGTCACTCTAAATATTAATCAAGTTCATTCCAGGCTACTGAAGCTTGAAATTTCTCTCCTGACTGAATGGAAAAAGTTCCTGCTAAACAAGAAAGCTTCAGATGATGCCACCAAGTCCTCGATGGAAAGCTTGCAGGAGGTATGTTCAAAGATAGCAACAGCACTTCGTGAATTACAAGATGCTCATATTTCCTCCTTTAAGTCATCTGCCAGCATTATAGATCATTGTTTTGAGATCAGGACATCCTTAGAAGTTTTGAAGGGGTCATCTAGTGCCCTAGGTCCAGATGTCCAGAAGATCTATGACAAATTGATCGCTTTCTTAGCAGAAGTGAGAACTCTGACTGACAGATATGAATTTGTTAATATTCGCCAAGAAGACATCATTTCAGAAGTGGCACATGTCAGAAGCTCCGTTGTGTATTGGCTAGCTGAATTGTCCAATGACTTGAAGGATCTTCACTCTGCCTTGGGTTCAGCCCCTGGTCAGGCATCCTCCAGCAGAGGTCCAACTCAAGATTTCTCCTCTGCTGCTCCTAGGGGTAGACCACCACAAGACAGGCCGCGTGGCCCTTCCAACAGACATGCCAGATTCTTTTCTCCTTAAAAAATAGTGTTCTGTATTTTTTTGCCCATTTTGAGACTCTCTCACACTCTTGGACTTGTTAATTACATCTCATATCATTTACATTTCTGCCTCCTTTTGTTTCTTTCTTTTTGATGTTGACAAAGGGGGAGAACTCAAGTCTTTGCTACTACTACGATTGAGAATGATTTTTTGTTGTTAATGATTCTTTAATATTCTTTAATGATGATTAATGATGGTGCTGATGATGTTTAGCTTTGAACAGGTTGTAAATTATTCCTGCAAAGACTCAAGACTCATAGTGTTGCCATCATCAAAAAGAGGGAGATTGTTGGATTTTTGTGACTTCCCTAGTGTTTTGATGATGAGCATCACTATGTTAAATATTGTCATTTTAATCAGATATCTTGCGTAATGTTATGCAATTGAAATTTCCATGATTAACAGGAAAACTACTATGAGATAGTACCTTGTATGTCCGTACTGTTCCTTTCATACTTCGTGCTGTTTGTGTTTACTACACTTCGTGTTGTCCTTTTGTACGTCGTATTGTTCCAACTATGTTTGTTGATTGTCTTCGTGCTGTTTACTGAAGCAGCTCGATTTGTTCTGATGAACTTCGAGTCGTTTTCCTGTGAACCTCGTGTCGTTTCTTCAGTATTTAGTTGCTCATCTCGAGTCATCCTTTTTATTTTTGCTCTTGTGTTTTCGTGTCATTTACTGTAGTTACTCGAGTCGTTCTCCTGCTTTCACTATTTTATCACGTGTCGTTGCAGCCGTTCCCATCTTCTGTCTTCGTGTTGTTTTTCCGAGACCCCGTGTCCTTTTTGCTTTGTGACCGCACTTCGTGTCGGTTTATGTTTTCGTCTTCGAGTTGTTTTCAGCCCGTGTCGTCCTCATTTTCGAGTCGTTTTCCTGTGTCTTCAAGTCATTTTAGTGTAAAGTGTCATTTCACTTTGTGCCGTTCCCTTTGCTGTTTGATATTTCGTGTTGATTCTCGTATTGATTCACCGATGACCTCGAGTCAACTTAGTCGTTTTGATTGGTCGTTCTTCATGTTGTTTCTGTGGTTGTGTCTTCGTGTTATCTTTTGTGCTTGTGTCTTCGTGTTATCTTTTGTGCTTGTGTCTTCGTGTTATTTTTATGTTTGAGTCTTCGTGTTATTTCTGTGTTTGTGTCTTAGTGTTGTTTTTATGTCTTCGTGTTGCTTCTTTCTATCTTCGTCCAGGTTTCCTCTGATCGCGTGTTTTACTACCGTTTTACTCCGTGTTATTTCCTTCTCACCTCGTGATGTTCTCATCTGATTTCGTGTCGTTCTCTTTGTAGTGTTAGCTTGTTACTGTGGTACCTCGTGTCGTTCTCTCTTTATCTCGTGCTGTAGTCATCTTATGTACCTCGTGTCGTTCTCAGTATAGTGCACCTTTTGTTGTTCCTACACACCTCGTGCAGCTTTAGCTTGAGTGTCAACCGACTTATTTCAGGTATATATATATATATATAGAACCCTGAGTATTAATGGTTTTAATCTCTTTACAGGAGAAGAAGAAAAACAAAAAGAAGAAGGTGGTCCGAGGAAGAATATTCCCCAGTGACTGGACTGCACGTGATCCAATACTAAAGGAACCAATGCTATAAGGGCACGTGGAAAGAAGGTTCTGGATCGGGTGTGGGAGGCACACGCATTCTGTACCTTATCCACCTGCTGCTGCTATATATTGAAGCCTTTGTCCACAGATGAAGGTTGATCGAAAGGGAAAAAGAGAAAGCAGAAGTGCAGAGAGTTCGATCCAGCAAAAGAAGAGAAGAAAATAGAGGGCAGAAACTGAAGAAGAGGAAGAAGAGAGAATAGCAGAGAGAGTGAGAGAGAGAGAGCTCGAAGCTGAGAGTTCAGAAAGAAGAAGAGAAGAAGGATTCTGGTTTCAGGATCAACTCCGAACCAGTTTGCTCTATTGTGAGCTATATTCCGTGTTTTATCATTCCAGCATTCAGTCTGCTGTATCTTTTTAGTTTCTTGTTTTTGATCTTTCTTTACTGTTCTAGTTTTGTCTCCGATTCTCAGGTTGAGATCGGTGGTCCTCCTGTTCTATTTTCAGGAGAAGGGAGACGTTGTCTCCAGTTGTAAGTGGCCGTGTGCTCCTTGTGGGTTCCCTCTGGGCTTCAGAGGAAGAGAGACCTTGGTCTCTGGTTCTAGTGACTGCAGAACACTAGTGTTCCCTCCGGTTGGAGGAAGAGGAACTTGTTTCCTAGTTTCTAGGGACTTGGCGTCCTTAGGGTTCCCTCCGGGTGTGGAGGAAGAGGGGAGGGTGTTCCCCTGGTGAAGCTGTGAATCAGCCGTTGTCGCAGACTGAGTCTGCTTGGCTAGCCGGTGCTAGTGGAAGCCTCACTTCGGTTTGAAGTGAGGGGTGGACGTAGGCAGACTGGAGGTCTGACCGAACCACCTTAAAAATCCCCGGCGCAGTGTGTTTGGTTTCTATTCAGGTTTTGGATCTATTCGGTAGATGCTTGTCTAGGCCGATCCATCTCTATCTTCCTAGCTGATCGTTCTGCGTGGTTTGTGTTTGGCCGTTAAGATCCTTTTCGGAAACTCCTAATTGAGAACTTATTTTTTAATCCTCAATGTTTTACTGGTAAAGGTCCATTCACCCCCCTCTGGACCTATCACACCCAACCACCTAGAGGAGGAGAACACCATGGTCACCATCCCAACTGTGGGGGGAACACATGTCCAAGTTGAAGAAGAAACCTCGCACAGTGGTCTTCACCCTACACCACCCTCCCTAGTTGGGGCCGAGCTCATCTTAGGAGAACCCCTTTTACGTTGGCTAAAGGAGAACCCAATTAGAGATATCATGGCCCATGTTTGCCCTCCCATGGAACAACACCTCCCCATAGTACCCTTATCCACCTATCACACCACAATCCAATCATCCTATCAAGTGGAAACATTAGGGGATCTTCTTAAGGGTATAGCTTGGCAAATGGAGTTAACTAGCCTGTTGACCACTGTAGTCGACCGACCTAGGAGCCTTGACCTCCTACACCTATGTGTCGGGTCCATCTCCTCGATTTACACTGTGGGTTGCTACACTAGCAACCTTCTTCTATTCCTCCCTACACCCGATGAGCCCGATGCTATCCACAAACTAGAGTTACTTATCTCGGGTAGAACATCAAGCCCTCCATTCATGAACTTCGACCCAATTGTTCGATTAAAGGAGGATGACTCACCACTATGTGAGGACCATGAGGACCTAAAGTTCCTCTCTCTAGGTGACCCTT
The DNA here is from genome assembly GCA_022559845.1 of Amorphophallus konjac. Taxonomy (NCBI): domain Eukaryota; kingdom Viridiplantae; phylum Streptophyta; class Magnoliopsida; order Alismatales; family Araceae; genus Amorphophallus; species Amorphophallus konjac. The sequence goes on from CM040118.1 coordinate 151,460,550, forward strand.
ACCGTGACCCCTTCGATCCCTTCCTATACCCACCCACCTTACTCACCACCAACCTTTTCCTACCCCAACCAGCCATGTTGGATCAAGCCCACCTCTCCCAAAACCTGGTCCACACCAAGGGAACCATGACCATGGGTGAAATACACCTAGGAAACAATGAGGTGCCCCACTCCATGATACATAACTTTTTTGACCCCTTCGACCCTTATAAGTGGGAGCTCAAGGACCACCCCATACCCACACACATGGTCGTCACCTCTAGGATAAGAGTGCACCTATCTTGGCATATCACAACATTCGTTAGGGGTCACAAGCCCAGTCATCTCATACATGTCACACACACTTTAGGCCCAATGCAGGACTGGCTCACATTTGGATGTGCTGGCCCTCCCACATTCATCATAGCTCTTACGCATGAATGGAACATACATGGATGTCCGGGTCCCCCGGTAATTATCGCCACCATGCACGATAGATCCACCTATGGTTGCCTCGGCCCCCCTGAGTCCATGAAAGTCTTCATCACATCTAAGCATGATAGGTCAATTTATGGTTACCCCGGTCCACCTTTTCACACTACCCACTTTCACAACCACTCACCGCATCATAATGCATGGCATGAGCACACACGCAAGCAAATCTCAACGAGCGGTGAGGTTCACAAAGAGCGGGAAAAGGCTCGCGAGCGCCACTTGAAATTCCAAGTAGGCACCCTATCGATGGTGGCATTGGAGTGGCCCTACCCTAGAGTCACCTCCAACTTGAGGGCATGAGGACTTGGACCTTGCCAAGTTCCGAGTAACTTTGGCAACCCGGTTTACGGGTTGGACTTGCTAATAGGTTTTAGGATACACCCAACTTTTGGCGCAGCGGATCTGGCAGCCTATATGGGCACCGCGGTGGAACCCAGTGAGCACCTTGAGCCTACCCAAACCTTTGTGAGTGATACCCTTGGAGAGCTTCCACATATCAGCCTGAGAGTCCGACGTGCGCACATGGAGGCAATACTGGGCAAGCAGGATACCATCACCAGCAAGAGGGTGTGCCCAAGCCACCGTGAGAGGATGAAGGACCGTCCCCTGGTTACGAACGCAGGGTTGAGTTTGGATGTCGAGGTTCACCCCGAGCTGCTTTAGAGGACCATTTACTCGACGGAGTCGAGTTTTCGCACCCCGGGGGTATGATGGGGACATCTCCGACCACTCCACATTTTTGGGGTTCCTGATGATCGCCAGCAGTGCTACATCTTGTTCGTCACTTTATTCTGAGTCATATAATGTATCTTTCATTTTCTTATTATGTAATTTTCCTTTTATTTGAGTCAAGTCCCTAGGTTAATTGGCATTAGAGTGGTTAATGAGTCAGTTGGGCCCAATTAAGTGGGCTAGGCCCATGGGCGCCCCCTTCCCCCCTTGGTTTATTGTCATTAGTCTAAAACTCAGGGTCTTATGTTAAATTGTGGGATTCCTATAAATAGGACCCCAATCCCTCCATTTGGAGCTAATGAATTATTGAGTGAAAATTATCCACAAGAATTGTGCCTCCTTCTCTCTCTATTTCTCTCTCTCTCTCTCTCTCTCTCTCTCTCTCTCTCTCTCTAAAGGGGGCGAACCCCATTCTCTCTCCTCCCCACCCCCAATTTCAAAATTCACTCTCTCTCCTCCCTATTCACCTCTCATTAAGACCCCTCCCCCTTCCCCATACCTCCCATTTAATTCCCCTCCAACCCCTAGGTGGAATCCCCTTCTCCTAGGCACCTCTCCCTCCTCCCAAGCAACCCTTCATTTTCCCAAGGGAGAATCCCTTCTCCCAAGCACCCCTTCCCCTCCCCAAGGCAACCCTTCCCATTCCCTAGGCCCCCATTAACCCCTCCATTAATCCACCATTCAAACCAAAGGAGAGATCTCTCCTCCCTCTCTCCTTCCCAACCCAAATTCGCAGCTCCCCCTTCCTCAACCTGCTAGACCACCTCCCAGCCCCCTTTCTGCCCCTCCCACACCTTGAATCACCCCCTAACAGACCCCCACATAGTCAGGTGTCACCCCCACACCCATCCACCCCATTTCCCACCCCATCTACTCCGTCTCCCATCACCTTCTATCACCCTATCCATCTCAGTTCGTAGGCAGCAGTTGGAGCCCGACTTGCAGAGCCTTCCCCGAGGTCATTCGGTGTCGTCTGGAGGCGTACCATACATCGAAGGAAAGGTCGTCAAGATAGCTTTGCAGCCGAGGTGGTCTCGCCGGCATCCGACATCCCTGCTGTCCGGAGGGTTCATTCTCGTCCGACTGCGCAATCGGGACCTGAACCAGGACCAGAGCTGCAGTGCAGAAGATTCCACGGTCTCACCCTTCCCTTCTGATGAGGACATCTCCAGCTATCCACTTTGTTCGAGGATCCAGATGCTCGCCAGCTACGCTACATCTTGTTCGCCACTATATTTCGAGTCACATGATGTAATTTTCATTTTCTTATCATGTACTTTTTCTTTTATTTGAGTCCAATACCTAGGTTAAGTAGCTATTTACCTAAGTCTAGAGTCATTATGTTGATTAATGGGCCCAATTATATGGGCTAGGCCCAGGGGCGCCCCCTTCCCCTTGGTTAATTATTAGTAGTCCAAAAGTCAGGGACTTAAGTTAAATTGTGGGATTCCTATAAATAGGACCCCAATCCCTCATTTGGAAGCTAATGAATTATTGAGAAAAGAATTATCCACAAGAATTGTGCCTCCTTCTCTCTCTAGCTCTCTCTCTATTTCTCTCTCTCTCTCTCTAAAGGGGGTGAACCCCATTCTCTCTCATCCCCACCCCAAAATTCGAAATTCACTCTCTCTCCTCCCTATTCACCTCTAATTAAGACCCCTCCCCCTTCCCCATACCTCCCATTTAAGTCCCCTCCTACCCCTAGGTGGAATCCCCTTCTCCTAGGCACCTCTCCCTCCTCCCAAGCAACCTTTCCCCTTCCCCATACAACCTTTCATTTTCCCAAGGGAGAATCCCTTCTCCCAAACACCCCTTCCCCTCCCCAAGGCAACCCTTCCCATTCCCTAGGCCCCCATTAACCCCTCCATTAACCCACCATTCAAAACAAAGGAGACATCTCTCCTCCCTCTCTCCTTCCCAACCCAAATTCGCATCTCCCCCTCCCTCCACTTGCTAGACCACCTCCCAGCCCCCTTTCTGCCCTTCCCACACCTTGAATCACCCCCTAATAGACCCCCACATAGTTAGGTGTCACCCCCACACCAATCCACCCCATTTCCCACCCCATCTACTCCGTCTCCCATCACCTTTCATCACCCTATCCATCTCAGTTCGCAGGTAGCAGTTGGAGCCCTGACTTGCAGAGACTGCCCCGGTGCTGTCCGACGTCATCTGGAGGTGCAACATACGTCGACGGAAAGGCCTTCCAGTCTTCTTCGTAGGCAAGGTGGAATCGTCTCGTTCCGACTTCACTACAGATCGTGGTGCCCATTCTTGTCTGACTGCGCAACCGGGACCAGAACCTGGACCAGAGCTGCAGTGCAGAAGCTACCACAGACACACCCCTCAACTTATGAAGGTGCCTCTTGTCCGAGATCTGCTACCACAAGGCATCTACCATCACCAACAAGCGGCATCCCTTTCGCCATCAGGAAGAGCCTTTTCCAATTTTTCTCTCCCGGGCACGCAGAACATATCGTTCAGGTCCTGCCCTGACCCCCCCTCACTCAACAGACTCCTCCTCTCCACCCCGATATCGTTTGGTGCTCTGCTTGGTTGCTGCTCGAAGAAGACTTGTCCACGGTCGTCCTTGACTTGGTCTCGCATCAATCGGACTTCAGGAGTGGTCGTGGTGACTACATCCATCTGCTGCTGCACCCTTGGAATAGTACGAATCTGAGCGTAGGGGCCCTGTTCCAGAGCCTGCCCCAGCCGGTGACGACTTCAGAACTGCCCACAAAAATTCACAGACGTGCCTGGATAAGTCAGTGTCATTTCAGCACCGGTCTCGTTGAATTCTGAGTTCAGAGGAGTGCACAGCGACGACTACACCGACCCCCTGTCCTGCTGTCCCAGACCTAGGCAGATTCGGCGGGGTGCTTCATCGGCGCTAATCAAGCATAACTCCCTTCCCCGCCTGGCCGGCTTATCACCCCTCCCTGCGTGGAGGTAGTGTTTGTGTGTAAACCCTAATTCCCCACCCCTAGTCCAACCCTCCTATGTGAGGAGTAGTGAATGTAATTAATTTTAACAGGTGGAAGCTTCATCGACGCAGCGTGCGGGTGGCCCACGCTTCCCCGCTCGCCCTCGTCTCCGGCCGGGATCGATGTATTCACACCGATCAGGTGAGCTTCGGGTTGCACTACTCTGCTGAAATTGCTTTGCTTGTTTAGTAATGCTTCTTAGTGCCGTCGGTCGGTGAGTGAGTGCCCGATCTCAAAAATATCATCGATTTGAGCGACCACCGCGGAGTGAGTTGAGAGTGCGACCCTACAACCCATGCCCTTGGCGTGCTGGCCGCCCACAGAATTGGGCATCCCAGGCCCTTAGGGGTTCATCCCAAGCTAGTCAAATCCCCGGAAAGGCGAGGACCATCCTCGGACCCTCACCACTATCGCCGGTCCACCTACGGACCCGGGTGTGCGCGTCGCGGGTGAACCCGCTTGAGTGGGTCCGCCGTTCGGTTCGATTGCTTGCAAATATAGGTCTGAGGGATCGTGTCACATCAATTTGGTATCAGAGCCAGGTTTTAGACTTGTCTCTACTAAGTCTTGTCCTAGGGCCATTGCATTCGCCACCCGTTCATCATGACCACTTCCTACTTAGCCTATTCACCATCCTTAGACCCATTAGCTGCTTTTGTGTTTGATGGATCTCGCCCTAGCATATATCTAGAATGGGAGAAGTCCATAGACCGACACTTTGGGAGGTTCACCCTGTCAGGGCCTATCCAAGTCAACTATGCCAAGAGTTTGCTCTGGCGCCAAGCTAGGAAAGAATGGGAGTACATTGTAGGTTTGAGAGAAGCTAAAGGGGAAGCACCCATTGAATCTTGGGTTGAAATGAGGGCCGATCTTAGAAAGATCTACGCACCCCAATCCGGACCTCCTCAACCAACCACTTTTCCACCCCCAACTCGAACCCAAGTACTTCCCCTATCAAGCCCAACCCAAGCCCATCCATGTTCACCACCCCGGGGGTACCATGAGCTGCCTATCTCCACTCCTCCACAAAAAGACCCATTCCTCCCCTTCGAAGAGGATCCCATGATCCAAACACCTGATCCCTTGGAAGTAAACACCTCTTCCCTTGGAAGTAAGATCGACCTAGACCCCCTCCCGACCCTTGAGGAAACCCAAGCCCACACCGTTGAGGAGGAGGAGCCACAAAACTCACCCACCCCTCCTAGTTCGGGTCCTCATGAGCCGCACACCGTCACCATAGATGTGTCCATACTCCAATGGCTCAAGCAAAGTCCCACCCTCCTGAGATCACCACCATTGGGATATCAATCCCTAATTTTTCCCACCCGGTCTCCCCATGTCACTTTACAAACCTTCTACTTCGCGGGAGACTTGGGAGACCTAGTGGATTGCCTATATTGGCAAGTCCACTTGACCGGCTTGCTTGCCATGGGACGTTCGGAGCCTAGCACCATTAACTTTGCCCACCCCACCATTGGCTCCATCACTTCCATTTGCATGAGTGGGCATTGCACTATTGAGATTCTTCTATTTCTCCCATTGGAGGAAGAACCCACTCCGGTCTACTCCCCACCCATTGAGACCCCAAATGCCTTAAATGGTCAACTCACTAGAGATCTTGGACCAATTACTTTGGAGGAGGATGACTCACCACCATATTGTGAGGACCTTGAGGATGTTGAGATAAACTTAGAGCTCCTTTCCCCCGGATACACTTATGTTGATCCTTTTGACCCCTCCCAATGGGAACCCAGGAACCCATGTGGTCCACCCACATCACTTATCACCCACTCCTTCCTACCCTCACCCACCATGTTGGATCAAGCCCATCTCTCCCAAGACTCAGATTACACCATGGGAGCCATGACTTTGGGCAATACACACTTAGGGATTGAGGAAGTGCCCCACTTCATGATATCGACCTTCCAAGACCCCTTTGACCCATTCCAATGGAGGTCCAAAAGCCGACACATAGGAGACATCTTTGGTACAAAAGTGCATAAGTCTTGGCGTACAACATCACTTGATATGATTCTTAAGTCGGGTCCACTCGTTCATATCACCCACATGTCAAGTAGGATGCATGATTGGTTCATATTCGGGTGTATCGGCCCTCCCTCATTCATCATTGATCATATGCATGTCAGGAGCATCTACGGGTGTTCGGGTCCCCTGGCAATCATCACCACTTTGTGTGATAGGTTCCCCTACAAATACCATGGCCCTCCAACCATTGTTATAAAACCCACGCATGATAGGGCCACTTGTGGCTGCCCCGGCCCACCTAAGTTCATCAAGGTCCACATGGCATCGCAACATGATAGGTCAATTTACGGTTGCCCCGGTCCACCTTTTTCACACCAAGCTTTTCACACCCACACCGCATCATAGTGCATGGCATACGCATTCACGCAAGCAATTCACACTGAGCGGTGAGGTTCACAAAGAGCGGATAAGAGCTCGCAAGCGCCACTTGGAATTTCAAGTAGGCGACTTGGTGATGATGGCATCGGAGTGGCTCTACCTTAGGGTCACCTCCCAGTCGAGGGCACGAGGACTTGGACCTTTCCCTGTTTATAGTGGCTTTGGCAACACAGCTTGTGGATTGAATTCACCAATGGGTTATGGGATATACCGCACTTCTCACGTGGCAGATCCGGCACCCTATATGGGCACCGCGGTGGATCCTAGTGAGTGCTTTGAGCCTATACCTTCCTTTAAGAGGGACACCACGGAGAGCCACCACAAAATAGCCTTGAGAGCCCGACGTGTGCACATAGGGGGAATACTATGCAAGCAGGGTTCCATCGCCAGCAAGAGGGTGTGCCCCAGCCACCTTGAGAGGATGAAGGACCGCTCCCCCGACGGGCCCATACTCGACGGAGTCGAGTTCTCTGCACCCCGGGGGTATGATGAGGACATCTCCAGCTATCCCCTTTGTTCGAGGATCCAGATGCTCGCCAGCTACGCTACATCTTGTTCGCCACTATATTTCGAGTCACATGATGTAATTTTCATTTTCTTATCATGTACTTTTTCTTTTATTTGAGTCTAATACCTAGGTTAAGTAGCTATTTACCTAAGTCTAGAGTTATTATGTTGATTAATGGGCCCAATTATATGGGCTAGGCCCAGGGGCGCCCCCTTCCCCTTGGTTAATTGTTAGTAGTCTAAAAGTCAGGGACTTATGTGAAAATGTGGGATTCCTATAAATAGGACCCCAATCCCTCATTTGGAAGCTAATGAATTATTGAGAAAAGAATTATCCACAAGAATTGTGCCTCCTTCTCTCTCTAGCTCTCTCTCTATTTCTCTCTCTCTCTCTAAAGGGGGCGAACCCCATTCTCTCTCATCCCCACCCCAAAATTCGAAATTCACTCTCTCTCCTCCCTATTCACCTCTAATTAAGACCCCTCCCCCTTCCCCATACCTCCCATTTAAGTCCCCTCCAACCCCTAGGTGGAAGCCCCTTCTCCTAGGCACCTCTCCCTCCTCCCAAGCAACATTTCCCCTTCCCCATACAACCTTTCATTTTCCCAAGGGAGAATCCCTTCTCCAAAACACCCCTTCCCCTCCCCAAGGCAACCCTTCCCATTCCCTAGGCCCCCATTAACCCCTCCATTAACCCACCATTCAAAACAAAGGAGACATCTCTCCTCCCTCTCTCCTTCCCAACCCAAATTCGCATCTCCCCCTCCCTCCACTTGCTAGACCACCTCCCAGCCCCCTTTCTGCCCTTCCCACACCTTGAATCACCCCCTAATAGACCCCCACATAGTTAGGTGTCACCCCCACACCCATCCACCCCATTTCCCACCCCATCTACTCCGTCTCCCATCACCTTTTATCACCCTATCCATCTCAGTTCGCAGGCAGCAGTTGGAGCCCGACTTGCAGAGACTACCCCAGTGCTGTCCGACGTCATCTGGAGGTACAACATACATCAACGGAAAGGTCTTCCAGTCTTCTTCGCAGGCAAGGTGGAATCGTCTCGTTCCGACTTCACTACAGATCGTGGTGCCCATTCTTGTCCGACTGCGCAACCGGGACCAGAACCTGGACCAGAGCTCCAGTGCAGAAGCTACCATAGCCACACCCCTCAACTTCTGAAGGTGCCACTTGTCCGAGAGATGCTACCACAAGGCATCTACCATCACCAACAAGCGGCGTCCCTTTCGCCATCAGGAAGAGCCTTTTCCAATTTTTCTCTCCCGGGCGCGCAGAACATATCGTTCAGGTCCTGCCCTAACCCCCCCTCACTCAACGGACTCCTCTTCTCCACCCCGACATCTTTTGGTACTCTGCTTGGTTGCTGCTCGAAGAAGACTCGTCCACGGTCGTCCTCGACTTAGTCTCGCATCAATCGGACTTCGGGAGCGGTCGTGGTGACTACATCCATCTGCTGCTGCACCCTGGGAACAGTACGAATCTGAGCGCAGGGGCCCTGTTCCAGAGCCTGCCCCAGCCGGTGATGACTTCAGGACTGCCCACAAAAATTCATAGACGTGCCTGGATCAGTCAGCGTCGTTTCAGCACCGGTCTCGTTGAATTCTGAGTTTAGAGGAGTGCACAGCGATGACTACACCGACCCCCTATCCTGCTGTCCCAGACCTAAGCAGATTCGGCGGGGTGCTTCATCGGCGCTAATCAAGCATAACTCCCTTCCCCGCCTGGCCGGCTTATCGCCCCTCCCTGCATGGAGGTAGTGTTTGTGTGTAAACCCTAATTCCCCACCCCTAGTCCAACCCTCCTATGTGAGGAGTAGTGGATGTAATTAATTTTAACAGGTGGAAGCTTCATCGACGCAGCGTGCGGGTGGCCCACGCTTCCCCGCTCGCCCTCGTCTCCGGCCGGGATCGGTGTATTCACACCAATCAGGTGAGCTTCGAGTTGCACTACTCTGCTGAAATTGCTTTGCTTGTTTAGTAATGCTTCTTAGTGCCGTCGGTCGGTGAGTGAGTGCCCGATCTCAAAAATATCATCGATTTGAGCGACCACCGCGGAGTGAGTTGAGAGTGCGACCCTACAACCCATGCCCTTGGCGTGCTGGCCGCCCATGGAATTGGGCATCCCAGGCCCTTAGGGGTTCATCCCAAGCTAGTCAAATCCCCGGAAAGGCGAGGACCATCCTTGGACCCTCACCACTATCGCCGGTCCACCTACGGACCCGGGTGTGCGCGACGCGGGTGAACCCGCTTGAGTGGGTCCGCCGTTCGGTTCGATTGCTTGCAAATATAGGTCTGAGGGGTCATGTCACATCACCTTCCAAGGCGCACCGCTTGACCGGGTTGAATTTCTTCCAGTCCCCCATGCAACCCCATAGGCGGAGCTTCGATTGGAGTCCGGGGCTGCCCGTTCCGAATTCCCCCCCCCCAGGTGCGCTGAACAGGCTACTCAGGATCTGTCCAGACCCCTCCTCACTCAACGGGCTCTCCCTCTCTACCCCGACATCGTCTGGTTCCCCCCCTAGTTGCTACTCGAAGAAGACTCGCCAGCAGACATTTTCTTCTTGGTCTCGCCACGTTTGGGCTCCGGGAGCGGTCGTGGTACCCGAATCTTTCGGCTACTGCACCCTGGGATCAGACTGACTCAGAGCATAGGGGCCCCGTTCCAGAGATCGCCCCAGCTGGTGACGACGTCGGAACCACCTACAGAAATTTACAGACGTGCCAGGGTCTGTCAGTGACGTTTCGGCACCAGTTTCGTTGGATTCTGAGTTCGGAGGAAGGCGTGGCAGCATCTACATTAGCGCCCTACCCGATCATTTCAGGACTGGGCAGACCGACTGGCACTAGCTAGTTCACCACCCCACCCCGCCTGGCCAGCTTAACGCCCCTCCCTGTGTGGGGGTAGTGTTTGTTTGTAACTGAAATTTCCCTTTCCCTAGTCTAACCCCCCCCCCTGCGTGGGGAGTAGTGCATGTAATATTTGAACAGGGGAAGCTACACCGACGCAGAGTGCGGGGAACCCACACTCCCCCGCTCGCCCTCATCTCCGGCCGGGATCGTTGTCTTCACACCGATCAGGTGAGCTTCGGACCACTCTCCTCTGATGGTTTCTTACCTTTGCTTAGTTTATTATTATCTCTAGTTGCGCTGTCGGCAGTGAGAGAGAGCTCGTTCCAATTTTCCATCAATTCGAGTGCCACCGCGGGTGAGTTGTGAGGGAGACACTACATCCCACGCCCTCGGCGTGCCGGCCGCCCTTGAAGTTGGGCATCCCTATCCCATTAGGGTTCATCCCCAGCCAGCCATATCCTTGGAACCCCAAGGTCCAACTTCGGACCCTCACCATCATCGCCAGTCCGCCTACGGGCCCGGGTGCGCGCATCACGGGTGAACCCGCTTGTGAAGATATCGTCGTTCGGCCCGGTTGCTTGCAAATTCAGGTCCAAGGGGTCGTGTCACATCAGAGGTGATGACCGAGGACGTCAAGATCTTGTCATTTGGTTTCATCGTGCTCCCCCTGGAAGGGTAGTGTTGGGGTAATGATAGGTCTGCTTGTGGCGTTTGTCTGTGCGTGAGTCAACGGATGGCTTGTCGAGATTTGGAATGTTTCCTTTGGATCTGGTGGAGGACCAGGAAAGAAGGAAGAACCTGAGCAAGCGGAGGATTCCCGTTGACGTGTATCTAGCGACTAGTGGATGGTTTTTTCACAGACAGAAGATGCTAGTTGTCAGGGCTCGAGCGTGGCGAGAGCCGTGTGCCAGCGAGGCCTTAGGTGGCTGATTTTGGGGTGTGCCTTTCCGGACAGGATCTGGGCTTTGTCGAAGTTTGTCTTCTGACAGAGTTGGCACAGTGATATGCCAGGTGTGAGGTGATTCTTGGTGCTGAGCCGATGATCTGGTTGCAGTCTGTTGAGATGGCTGCGTGAGCTGGTGGAGGCCCTGTATGGGTTGTTCCCTTGAGAAGGGTGTGCGACCGGTCAGCTGGATGTGAAGCTGATGTGTGATTTATCTACTGACCATTGGATTGATTGGTAGCTGTTTCTCGTGTCGAGGGTGTGTCTCCTTGGTGGGTGAGATGGTGGCAGCGGTGTCATGATTGGCTTTCGTGGTGTCTGAGGTGATGCCGGACTGTGTCCTTTGGTATATGCCTGCTCTGATGGCCGGTGTGCGCGGCATGCGAAGCGAGGTGTTGTTCGTGATTGTAGTCTGGTTGTGTCCCTCAGGATCGGTGTTTTTGTGAGAATCAAGGTTTTCTGTGCTGGGGCTTTGACATTGTTGTCAGTCGGTTAAGGTGTTCTTCCCCTGTGACTCCGTGCTAGGTCCTGAATTTCGAGGATGAAATTCCTTTAAGGGGGGAGGGCTGTAATGCCCCAGGTTTTTCGGATCTGAATCTATGGGTTTCGGATTGTCTTTCCGCGGATTTTGGATTTTGTCCGATCGAGCTTCGGACTATTTTTACCGGATTGTCGGACCCACTAGTGGTGTGCCCGTGAGTTTCCTTGGGTCTGTGGTGTTGTGAGAAGCCCGCCGGTAATTTTTTGTAATTTTCGGAGCACCTTTATGGGTCTCGGGTTGCGTTTTAGGTTTTACCCGTGTTTTTCATCTGTCGGACCTTCGGAACCCCGTACAGGGTGAATCGTTGCGTTCTCCGACGCCGGGACGTTACCACGGTGATCAGCGTGTTCCGAGGATCGCGGGGGTGTATTTTTCTATTTTTTGGTATTTTCCAGAATTTTTGGATTTTCTATATAAACCCCCCTCCCTTTTTCTCTCTCCCCATCTCTCATTCATCTCTTCTCTCCCTCTCTCTTCTCTCACGCTCTCTTTCTCCCCTCTCTTCTCTGACGGCCGCCGGAGCGAGGAGGGGGTGAGGTGGAGGCGGCGCGGGCGAGGATGCGGGCGAGGACGGGTGAGGATCGTGGCGGTGGAGGCGAGTGGAAGCTCGGGGGTGCGTCCGTGAGCTGGCGAGGGTTTTGCGGCGATTTCTTCGTTGATCGGCATCCACGGTGCATCGTTTCTTCAGTGGAGGTAGGGAGATGGATCCCCAGCTCGTGCTTTTCCTTTCCCGCGAGTTTTGTAGGCCGTGGTGAGCCGAGAGGGCCTATTTGAGCTTTTTGCGAAAAATCCATATTTTTTGGGTGTGCGCCCGATCTACCGTTCTACCGCGTTTCGGACCGATTCGAGGGTCTAGATGCATGCTAGGGCTCATAGGGGAGCTTCCCCGTTGTTTTCCCCATCATCCGTGGACGATCGGGGCGTGGAATGGAATTTTTGGTGTTAGTTCGCCGTTTCATTGGCGAGACACTGTGGCGGTCGTTCCAGTGACCACCACAGTGTGTAATGCGCCTGGGAAGGTGCGTTACGCTCCCTTTGTTTTGGGTATTGGCGTTCGTGGGCCTGACGACCCCATGATAGACCGCCACAGGGCTGTGACGCCCTCATGCTAGACCGTTATAGTGTTTCGACCGTGGTTTATGTCCGTTGGGGGTCATAGACGCCTGACGCACTTAGAGTGGCGCGTCAAGGAAGTGTGACGCCCCTGGGTTGGAGCGTTAGAGTCAACGCACCCACCCCTCTCCCTAACGCACTTGAGTAGGTGCGTTAGAGAGCGTGACGCACCGGGCGGCATGCGTCACGACAGTGTGTTGTCCCGTGGCCTAACGCACCGGCGTCGATCCGTTAGGTGACGTAACGCCCCTAGAGGAGCGCGTTACGTTCAATTTTTACTCATGACCTGACGCACCTGTTTAGGTCCGTCAGGTGCTGTGACGCACCAGCGTGGGCGTGTTATAGTTCGTTTCACACCGAGTGTCTGACGCTCCTGAGTTGGACCGTCAGGGTGCTGTGACGGCCTACCTTTGGACCGTTACGGTCTGTGACGGCCCAAAGATAGACCGCCAAGCACTGTGCTATGCCGAAGTGGTTCTTTGTGCTTGTCACGATCGTTTCGCGTTGTGTGGATCCCTGGTCGACCCGGTTGCGACCCAGTGGTCGACTTGCGGTCTCTTGGATGTCCCAGACACCCCGAGGTTCCGTGACCATGTTTTGAGTGTGTCGGGAGGACCGTGCTACCTCGTTTATAATGCCCATGGGTTTGAGAGTCCAGGTGACTCCTCATGTGCCGGGCTTTTGTGTTACGCTTGACCGAGTCACCATGTATCGGTGTGTGTGCGGTGGGGTCTCCCCGCATGCCGTGAGTTTTCCTGGAAGATGATTCCCGAGTGGGCCATGTGTTTGGCCTTGGACTGCGAGTCCAGTTATCGTCGTGGCAGCTTGTGTGTTGCCTTGGGAATCATGCTCCTGTGCTTTCCGTGTGGGTCATGTGTATGGCCTTGGACCGCGAGTCCAGTTGTCCAGCCTAGAGCTAGAAGGTTCCCGTTGTTCCCTGAGAGTGGGATTCGATTTGGCGGCCTGTGAGCTACCTTGGGAACCGTATTTCTACGTTTGTTTGTGAACTGTGAGTCCTGTTTCTTCTCCGACCGTGGTCACCGTGCGACGGTGCTGGTACGTGGGATGGTCCCCGTACTTCATCTGGTTTGGACGTTATTTTCCGTTGACTTGAGAGTCTACTCTTTTAGCGACCCTCCACTAGTTGTAGCCCACCAGTACGCGTGTGCTGGTCTCACCTGGGAGTAGGTGTACGGGCTTACGCTGAGGATGGTTTTTAGACTGGTTTCTGTCGGGCCCCGCGTTTAGCAGCCAGAGTCTGGCTGAAGAGAAAATCAGTTAGTGGCCAGGCCAGGGGCGGACGGCCTCTGTGTGCACACGTGGTTGGCGGTGGTTGGACCCACGCTGACGGGCGTGACCCCAGCTAGTCACTTGCTTTGTAGTTACTTGTTCGGTGTCCGTGCCTCTGGTAGGCGCTACCACGTCAGGCAGTTCACCTGTGGTGCGATGTAAGACGTCAGGGGACGCTACCGGCTGTGCTTCTAGTGGGAGGTACTCCTGTCGAGTCGGGAGTGACAGACTGTCAGTTTTCTTGACTTCGACCTTCGTGTTTTGGTCATGTTGACCGTTGAGTTTTGGTTGTTTCGCCATGGCACGTGTGTCAGTTTTCATGCCGTAAGACTGGTGCTAGTAGCTTTACCGAAGTTGCATTTTTTCGTGTGGTATCCGTGACCGGGTGGTCAGGGTTACACCTTGGACAGCGTGTCCAGGTTGACCATGTCCTGGGTGACAGGCCTCTACGGCGTGGTTACCGTGGGTTTTTACTTCGGTAAGCGGTACTAGTGTAGTTCGGTAGCCCCTGACCGTGAGATCGGGGTGTGTTTTCTGGTACAATAGGAGTAGTTGTAGTGCCGAGTTTTGACCGGCCACCGGTTCGCTATTCCTGATGTCGTTGTAGCTTTCCTTTCCTCTACCGTCGTCGTTTCCGGTTGGGGTTCCGCGGGATCCCTGCTGAGTCTCTATTTTGGAGACCCATTCCCTGCTTTTCAGGTGTGGCGGTTCTTCCTCGAGGTTCGAGGGTGCGATTCGGAGGTTCTCAGTTGCCAGCTCCCCAGGCCGAGTGTTCACTCGGCATGTGGTACGCTTTACTACTTTAGACTGTACTTTCTATTAGATTGGACTCTGTTGTAGCAGTATTTATTTATTTATTTCTGTTAATTGTTGAATTATCTTGCTTTATTTCCTATTTCTTTGTGCCTCCACACTCCTTTTAGCCCTTCCGAGTCCTCCGACTCGTGGGCGGCGGGCCAGGATTCGAATGGTATCACCGGTATCCGGATCTTGGGTCGTTACACAGGATCCTTGTGCTGGGTTACATGACTCCATGGTTTTGCGATGATAGTTTGTCTAAGGAGTCACTTGCTCGAGAATGTCCACCTATTGTTAGCATTGGATGTCTAGGGACAATTGCCCCAGCAAGGCTGCATGTTCATAACGGCGCTAGGCCGTCTGCCAGATGGGCCAGTTATTTGAGGAGATATTGCAGATCGAGAGGCCCAAGGGTCCGAGTCCATTCCAGGAGGGCCCATTTTCAAGAAATCTCCACTTAGAAGAGGCGGCAGCATAAGTTTAAGGGTCGTCAGTTGTGCACTCAGGGGTCCACTTCTCCTTCTTCTCCTTTTCACTCATCATTTCTTCTACTCGGTTACCACCCCTGGGTGGTGTATCTTCCCTCTTCTAACTCTGTCTCTACGATTCTCTCCTCTCCTCCCAGGTCCGTGAACCCTCGCTTTTCTTCTTCTCATTTGGGGCCTCCGGGTTTTCCACATTCTCATTATTCCAGGCCCCGGCCTATGCCCTCTCATCATCCCGATCCTGGGACATCTTCTGATTCTTCTCCTTCGATATCTCCGGGTTCTAATTTTCCTTCCCCGACCCTATCGGGTGATTCTCGTTCTCCTTCCTCGACCCTGTCGGGTGTCTATGATTCTCTTTCCCCAACTCTGTCGGGTGGTCCTTATTCTCCTTCCCCGACCCTATCGGGTGATTCTCGTGCTTGTTCCCCGACCCTCTCAGGTTATTCTAATTCTCATTCCCCTACCCCATCCGGTGATTGTCATTCCTCTTCTCCGACTGCGTCGGATGATTCTTCTTCTCCTCTCTCTATTCCCTCTGTTTCACCCTTTAGGGGTAGTTGCTCTTTTTCATGTTGTTTTCGAGGCTTTAGCCCGCCTTGATCTCAGTTAATCTCTGTTTATTTTGTATCTGGTTCCTTATTATCAGGGTCTCTGTGCCTTAACGAGGGAGTTCTAGCCCTCATCTCACTTCCTTTTTATCCTGCTTCCTCCAGTTTGATGTCTGTCCCTCCTCCGTGTCGAGGAATCTTGAAATCTTGTTATCCTCTCCATTTTGTCCTGTCAAGTAAGGAATACAAAGCTCGTGCTGCTCGAAGCTCGATGACAAAGCTCTCACTTCAGGGTGCTGGTTTCCGCTCAATGGATTTGCAAGGCATCTTTATTTTGTGCAAGAACATGCTATTATTGCTATCATTTCTATTTCTCCTGCGCATGAGTATATTGCTGGTTTAATTTCTTCACACGAATGAGTGGTCTTAGTTAGGTTAAATTTAGTTCAAATGAGTTCGCATCTAAAACATTTTTAGGTTGGTGATAGTTCCGCGCTGGGAGTCCAGTTCTTTCCCCGATCGTTGAGGGTGGCCTTTTGCATGGGTTTTCACACACTACGCGGCGAGCTATAACTGATTCCTTTGAGCAACACCGTTGCTACTTTGGCCATACAATGGGTACGCACAGAGTCTTTTCTTTTCTCTGCTCGGCCAAGAGTAGGGGCAAGAGATAGATGGATGAGATGACCAACCTAAGCGCTCCCCAATATGGGAGAGATCTCAAATAGGGGCAGTCTTGACCCTTGGAAAATGAGATTTCATGCTATATCTGGCCAACAAGGGCTATAAATCAAGAAATGAATGAATGTCAAAATTATGAAATCAAAGGCATGACAAGAGTGGCAGTACAGTTTCCCGCGGGACGTCATGAGCCCGGTCGCATGCATGCCTAAATATGGGTCTCAAAATTAAAGACACAAAGCCCCGGCGCAACAGACTGTATCTTTGAGGGGTAGTGCCCTAGAAGAATTCAAATCCTTATGTCTCCCATCCTGCATAAAGTTTGTTTCCAATTTTTCTTCTGCTTCTCCCTCTTAGGCTGGGTTGTATCCCGGGTATGGCCTTAGTAGGGGCACCGTTCTTTAGAGGCAGTTGGTTGTGGCGAGCCACCTTCAAATGCACACCCTGCTTAAGGGAGCCTTTAATGAGAGGGGTAGGAACGACGATCCCTAGCCAGTAGTTTAAGCCTGCCTTTGGGTGATGCAGATTTCTATTTTCAAAAATAAAATCAAAAAAAATTAAATATGTTCAAAAATCCAAAAAATCAAATATTATTCAAAATCCAAAAAAAATAAGTAAATATGTTCAAAAATTCCAAAAAAAATCAGATATTGGCAAAAAATAAAAAATCAAAAACTTACAAAAATTCAAAAATATGTGTCTTTGGTTCTCTTCTTCATGCATTTTTCATTTTCTATTTGTTTTGAGAACGGGTATAATCTATTTGTTAAGTGTGCAGGTTACAGATGTTCAAGTTTCCTTGCTCTATGTTTCTCATTCTGTCTCCTGCCCATATCTTTTGATATGTTCTCTCTTCTTCAATCTATTCTCTCGATCTGTTCTGAAACTCATGTCCTTCTTAGCTTTCGCTTTATCACATCATATCATCATGAGAGGGTTTTGCCTCACGATTATGAACCTGGCGGTTCTGCTTCATTCTGATCTTGGGCTTTGGTTGAAGAGCGTATGTGTCATGTCTTTTGTCCCACCGTGTCTTTGTCACACGTGTTTATGTCCCTCCATGTCATCTCACACGTGTTGTTATGTCCCTCCATGTCTATCATGTTTTCGTCCCACTATATTTTCGTCCCACTGTGTCGCCATGCCATGTGTTGTTGTTGTCATCCCACACATGTGTTGTCCGTATCTTTTGTCCCCCGTGGTTGTTATCCCACGTGTCTTTGTCCCACCATGGTCTTGTCCCACCGTGTGTGCTGTCCCTCCGTGTTATGGTGTTATCTTGCCCCACCTTTATTTTTTGGTCCCGCTCACTCTTATTGTTTGTTCATGTGATGTCTTGCATCTGTTGTTCATGTGACTTCATCCTTCGTTATGTTATATTATGTTATCTTTCGTTCATTTGGTGATTATGTCGTGTTATGTTATCCTCATGCTTATCTTGTTGTGTTTGTATCTTATATCAAAAATCTAAAAAAATGCCATTTCGCTTGGCAGGTAAGTCAGGTATGGCTCTCTATCCTTACTCATTGTTACATTATTATATGATATCTACATTATTATAGCCTCTCAAGGACCGGCTGGTTCTCCGTGTGTTCTGGGATCTGACGTTCCCTTTTAACAAAAACGATGATGATCTAGGAGCATACGGTTAATCGTTGGATAGGTCGTTAGTTTGAGTCGGGTGGGGGACGATGGACTCTGTCTCGCACGCCGTGGTTGCAAGAAGACTCTTGACCCTATCTCTGCTCAGTCTACCAATAGTATCCTTGAGTACTTTCTATTTTATACTTTCTTTAAATTTGTTTTGATGATTTCTTTATTTTAGCCCAACATGCATCATGTCATTTTGAGCATTCACGTCTCGTGATTCTTTCAAAGTTTCTCCTCAGCAATGGTTAATTGCGTTTCAATTCTCTTATATTAGAGATCTTCATTCCAGTCTGAATTTGAACGTCTTCTCTGATCTACCCGCTCGGTCTGGTTGGCCAGCGTGATTCCTGTCTGGATTTTATCTCAGTCTTATTTTACTCTTTCCAACTTTTCAGCTGTGTTCCTTCCGATCCCCTCATTGTCCGTGGATTGTGTCCTCGATGAGGTTGGTCGTGTTTCCTTTCCCTTAGTTTAGTTCTCCAGACATGTCTCATCATTGTCATCCATTCCTTATGGTTAGTTCGACGTTATCAGGAGAATTCATGTCGCTTGTTGGTTGTGACGGGTGTCTTTTACCTTGATGCCCGCTTTTCAGGTCTCTCCGCTTCATCTTTGCTTCATCTCCTTTTCACGTCGTTGTTGCTTTCACTCTATCTCCATTCCACTCTGCCTCCGCATCGCTTTCGCTCGTTCCCTTGCAAAGCGAACCTCAAGGAGGGGCATCTGTTGACACATGCTTTTAGCCCGTAAGTTACGTTATTTCTCTTATTCATCATTTTTGATGTCCCCAATTAATCGTTATTTTAGAGCCTTCCTTGGATATATTTCAAGCCCATTTAATTGTTCCTCATCCTTTGGACTTCGTATATCATGATTTCTTAGAGCCATGGGGCTTATTTTATCAACTTCCGGCCTTCCAAGTCAACTTGTGGCCCATTTAGGTCGACTTCCATCAAGCATTCGGCCCCTTTCGCTGCGCAGTCCTGAACGCGGCCCTTTTTCATCCCCTTCTGTTCCTCTATTCATTAGGTGCATTTTACAAAAGTTGTTCATTTTTTATAGCCCTCGATTTTCTTCTTCTACTCCATTAGCCAATTCTCCACCGATTTCAAGTTATTTGTATTTTTCCAGCATGCTGTGCTGTTCACCCATGAACCAAACATTTTTCTCTATTCTCACCATATTTTCTCCCTTGTCTGCTCGTCTTCTCATCTTGCTCCCTTCATAAAAGTTGTTCAATGTTTTGTTATCTACAATTTCGTCTTTTACACCTTTCACTAGTTCTGCACCGTTTTCGAGATATTCTTCAATTTCCAAAGTTGACCGTGACCTGCCTAATTATTTAAATATTTTTCCATCAGCCTAGCTGTCTTGGGAAGACCACTACCTAATGGTGGCGGTCTTCCCAAGACCGCTACCCCCCAAATAGTGCCCATTTTGCCTCGTTTCACCCTCTGAAGCCTTGCAGTCACCCCTAGACCGTTTGGTGGTTCCCTTGCGATCCTCCCATGACCGTTTGGCTCCCTAGCGGCCCTGTGATAGACCGTTTTCTAAATAGTGTGTCCAAAACTTCCTGAACTCCGATTTCTTCGCCCGAGGACTCTTTGGAGACCTTGTTTGATCCATTTTCTTCAAGAATATCCTTCCAGATCAAGGCTAATCTACTTTGGGGATATATTCCCACTATTATCCACAGATTAATTCATCTAAATCCCCTAGCTATTTTGGGTGTTTATCTCAGATTTGAACCTTCTGGATTCCTGCAACTCTATATAAACCTACCCAGTTCGCAGTTCACGAAGGGGGGCTCTTTCATGGTTCAGGGAGAAGCCATGCTGCACCGCCATCTTGTCTCTTCGACCCTGGCTTGAAGAGCAAAGTATTAGCTTTCAATTCCACGTTCAAGGGTTTGATTTCATTCATCCTATCTCTAGTTCCACCCTTCTAATTTTCACAAATCATTACAAATCTCTATTTCTGCACTTTTCTGTACTTTTCTCCATATTGCATGCACGTTTCCCACAGTTGTGCTGCGTGATTTCTCTATATCTTTATCTTATTATAATCACAATACACACACCTATTATTTCCACCCTTCCACAGGGGTTAAAAATCTCCCCCTGGTGCATTCTCCCTCAATTTCTAACCCTATTTTACCACTGTGGGATTGATGCTACACTTCATGGATCTAATAGAATTTTCTCTTATGTTTTGGCTTTGTTTTACAGGAGAGCATGAATAGAATGGGAGGCCCTCTTCCTCTAGCCAGCTGGAAGGAGAGGAGGTTGATTCCACAAAGTTCCCCACATCCGATTTCTCAAGCGCGATCAAGTCTTCATCCTTTTCCAAGGTACACGACGCTGTTCCTCTCCTTTCTCACATCCTTTGGCGTTGTTAACCCTTGGTGGAGATCACGGTCATTTCTTCTATCTCTTATCATCCCTTTGTTCATGCTTTCATGCCTTTCATGATTCACATATGTTATTAGCATAGTTTGGGGGGCGCGGTAGAGATAACAAAACATCAACAGTTCTGGCCTGTTATTGGAAGCTGGAAGCGGGAAACTGGGGACTGGATATTGGAAATTGGATATTAGTGCTGGAGATTGGAGATTAGAACTGGAACCAGATACTGAGACTAGATACTTGAGGCTGGAGTTGGAGTTGGATATTGGAAATTGGATATTGGAACTGGATATCAGAGTCTCGAACTGAAGCTGGATATTGGGAACTGGATACTGGAACTGGATACTGGGTGCTGGATAAAGGAATTGGATGCTAGAAGCTAGATACTGGAACAAGATATTGGAATTGGATGTTGGAGGTTGGATAGTGGAGATAGGTACTGGAAATTGGGTATAAGAACTAGATACTGGAAGCCAGATACTGGAATTGGATACTGGAAGGTGGATACTGGGAACTGGAAGTTGATAGCTGGATACTGGAAACTGGCAACTAGAAATGGGATACTGGGATTGGAGGTTGGAAGATGGATACTAGAAACCAGAAGATGGAAGTTGGATATTGGGAACTAGATGTTGAAAGATAGAGACTGGAAATTGGAAGCTGTAAGCTAGATATTGGAAACTGGAAGCTAGAAATGGGTTATTAGGATTGGAGGTTGGAAGTTGGATATTGGACCTAGTTTTCTAGCATTATGGACTGGCTTTGGATAGGGTTTTCACACCTGGAAGGCAGGGATTGGCAGGTTGCTCAAGCTTGTTCCTCGCACTTCGTGCTTCATCTTGGACCTTTCTTGGATGCTCCTCGTGGTGAGTTAAACATCTTCGAACCAGAACAAAATCATCTTAAATGCTGGGAATATCGAGATGGACTAAAGAGAGAGAGAGAGGAGGGACGTGGCTTGCCCTGGGGGCCTAGGGAGTCCCTGGCGTGGGGCCCGCCCGTGGCCATGAGCAGGACGGACGACCCCGGGGGCTTGTCCCCTTTGTCTCTTTCTTTTTCTTTGGCTGGCTGGCTAACTCCTCGTGGTTCGTGCCTCGTCACGAACCCTGAGGTAGGATTGTAGTGTGGTGTTCGGCATAATTCCCCGACCTCGTCGGCTTGTTGTACGGCGTGGCTAGTGGCTCGGGTGGCCCGCTAAAACTTAATATTCATGTCCAATGGTGCTTGGTCAGTGAGAGGGAAGGTTTTATGGGTGTGGGAATCCGGCCTTAGCATCGCGTCGTACTACGTGACAAACTGTTATGTAGCCTCGGGTTTGCTCAAGCGCTATAAAGAAGGTGGCTCACTACCTCATATCTGGGAGTCGGGGTAGTCCCATCCTTTTGTAGTGTTGCTGCATAACGCAGTGAATGTTCCTGAGCTATGAAAAGGCCCCAGTTCGTGGTGAGATGGCTGGAAATGAGAGTGCTCACAAGGTGTTCGAGATAATTCCTGACTATCATCCACGGGCTATATAGGCTGGCTAGACCCCCGGGGCCCAAATTTGAGTGGGCGACCGAGTCCTCTAGTGTTAGATGGCTGGAAGGAGACTTTTTGAGGGGGTCCTCAGCCTCGTGGTTGGTGTCGCATGCTGTGGCATATTGCTGCGAGCCCCCGGGTTGGCCCGGGTAGCTAAATTGTTGTCGGGGAAATGCCACTTTTTGGAAGGTCAGAGTTGGTCCCCGCTTTATGTAGATTCACCATATGGTTTGGAAAGTGATCTAGGACCCTTGGTTGACCCCAGATTGATGTAGAATGGGTGGAAATAGGGCACCTTTAAGGTGTTCAAGATAATTCCCGACACTCTGTCAGGAGCCGTATAAGCTGGCTAATGTACTCCGAAGCTCCATTTGACTTCGAGTTCCAAAACCATTAGTGTTGAATTGCTAGGAAGATGCATGCCAGGGTGATCCCAGGCCTCATTGCTGGGTGCCACATGTTGTGGCTCGTTGCTGGGAGCCCTCGGGTTGGCCCGGGTGACTAAGTTGTAGGCGAGTCAACATGATATGTCAGGTAATTGGGGGTGGTCTTCGCTTGATATTGAAGTTTTCGGGAGCCATGACGAGTCAGTTTGGGCCCACAATTGGGTCTGGAGTGTAGTAGACATATTGAATAAACAATGCCTACATGATGTTCGAACATGGTTCCATGCCTTTAAATCTAGGTTATTTACAGGGAAATTCACTGGGATAAAATTATGTTCAACAGTAGTTTACTAGATGGTGTTGAGACTGGCATCCGAAGGAGACGGGATCCAATTCCCTGACTATATTATATCACTGTAAGCCGTAAAAGATGTTATGTGTGGTGTTGAAAGCCCGATTACAAGTGTATGCAAGCCATGAGACTATTCTATCATTTATGACTGTCCCCAGGTTAATGCATTGTTACACAGGTATTTCTACCTTTGTACATAATGTCCATTAAGGGACTCGTGACTCGGCAGAATGCCGCTCAAGGGGTGTCACAATGTACCCAATATGGGATGGCGGGTCACCCGATCACGAGAGGGCTTGCAAGTTCCTTGATGTTCACCTCTCGGGCGTCATTGTCTGCTGTCGCGTGCCTTACTCAAGCGAAGAGCTAACGGGCACGGCTTGTACGAAGTAGTCGGGTGCGGCTCGGAGTGAGCAGTCGGGTGCGGTTGTGACAAAAGAAGCTGGACACCGTTGAAGCTAGAGTAGTTTGGTGCCGTGGGCACCGCTGTAACTAGGGCGACCATGCACTGTTGATACTAAGGTAGTGTGGATGCACTTTTTATTTATTTATTTATTTATCTATTTCGTTTATTAGTGCCTAGGCGTGCCTGTCACAATGTGACAGTTTATTCGGACTCCAAAGACCAAGGTGGCCTAGAGCCACTAATACATGCCGTCTGACTGATCAAATGATAGTGGGTAGCGGGTCAAAACCAAAACTTACCCTGCCATAAATTGTGCCATAAAGGTCACACCGTTAATTACATCTCCCCGTAGGGGAGAAAACCCTTGATTAGTCGCCAGGAAGAAGGGCCTTATAGCTTGGATTTGAATTTATTAAAAGAAAGGAAATAACCAAAAAGTATGCACGGTGGGGCATCCCCTGTCGGTGACAAGGATGTTCAAACCGATTCACTTAATCATTATTTATTTTATTATTATTATTACTGTTATTATTATTTCTATCTCTTTTTTTAAGATCATTTTGGGTCGAAAGCGTGACGAAGTCGTGAGTTATTCTTCAAAGAAATGTTTGCCAGAGAGACGATGTAATTTAATGTTTGATGATGACAAAGCGGGATAGAGCTCCAGAAGGTTGTCGACCTCGAGGCAAGGTCAGATTCTGACCATGGTGGGATGCTCCCGGGGGCCCGGATTCGACTTGTAATAGGCATCGCTTATATCCCCTTTTTTCGTGTTGTCACTCGAGCGGCGATGAATCAGAATTTTGGCAGCATTCCCCCTTGTCCCGGAATATGTCAGGGGGAATGTAGTGGGTGCTCATCTACAAAAGTATGAGATGGTCCCTTAATCATCTAGGTGCACATGAAATGGCAGCACCCAGGCCCATATCAAATGTAGCACCTCCGAGGACTAGCCTACCAGGAGGTTCAGATCATCCAAGGAGCTTTTTGATGAGGTCTGCGTGAATCTTTTGACTCATCGTTGACACCGTGGCGCACGCATGTGGGTCCAAAGGCGGACCGGTGTAGTCTTGGGTCATGGAGTCTGGGTTTAAAAGCATTGCGGAAAACTCCTTTGGACATAAATCCGGGATTGATGTATGCTAACAATGTAGCAACGCCATGGGTAATCCTTTGGACATATGTTTGCCTATGATTTGGCGTAATTTAATTTAAGAAAGGGGACGAAATCTAGCAAGAGTGGGTCCGACTCGAACGGTTATCGACCCCGAAGTGAGATCATGTCGTGACCATGGCAGGATAAACCCACGGGCCCCAACTGTGCTCGCAATAGGCCTTGCTTGTATTCACTTATTCATGATTCAATGGACCCGATCGGGCTAAACAGCTGCAAAAGGGCTGACCCGGGAGTTCCGACCGGGACAATACAACATAGAGTGAAGCCCGGTGGTTGAGGGTCGTGTGAGCGGTGAAAAAAACTCATTCTGGGATGTAGAATTGCAACGGCGATGAAATTAACAGAATTTAGCCCTTAATTGGCCTAAAATGAATAGTTAAAGTCACTATTCATTAATGCTCCCTTTTTCGCCGATATCCGGTCATCCGACAGTTCGGAGGATCTCCCTTTCGAGCAGAACGTAGGGGATGACTGGCTCTACCTCATGGGACGAATGGGACGGTGATGCGAGACCAAATAGACTCTCGATAAAATAATTGGTGCAAAAGAGTGAATGGTGAACAAAATACATAAATGAAAATAAAAAAAAGAAAGGGTTAAATGCATAAGGAACATTGTCTCAGCCGATTCACGTATGTGATGTGCGTGAGTTTTGTGTTCTTATATACATATATACATAAGTGAGGAGGGGAAGGGCGCCCCACGTCGGAATAGGTGCCGCATGGATGTTTTTTTCAATATACATATAAGTGAGAACTGGGAGGGGGCGTCGTATCATGGCACCCCATGGGGTGCCATAATCTGATGCCCCACGCCAGATCAGGTGCCGGGTCCCTTTTTTTTTTCTTTTTTTATATATACATGGGATGAGGGGTGCCAGATCATGGCACCCCATATGTGCCATGATTCGGCACGTCAGGTCTCATTTTTTCTTCTTCTTCCTTTTTTTCCAATTTTTTTGATACATGGAGGGTTTCAGTCGATTGATTCTTTTTTTTTAAAGACAAAGAGGTGTGTGCCGTATCATGGCAGCCACGAGGTGCCATGATCCGACGCATCCCACGTTAGATCAGCGTCACATTTTTTAATTACTTTTAGTTATTTTTTTAATATGTTCATCTTATTTTTTCTCTCTCTCCTCTCTTTTCTTTTCTTTTGATCACAAATATTTTTATTTCTGATCTCTTAGATATACACACATATGTTTACTTTTTTTTATTCATTTGTTTATTTCTTTTTTTTGTTATTTTATTTTTTTATTGTGTATTTCCCTTTTTATGAATTATTTTATCATTTTATTATCGTTATTATTTTATTATTATATTATTTTGTTTATTTGTTTTATTTATCGGCCTAAGGTCTCTGTGAAATTTATGTAGCACCTCCCCCGAACCCGAGACATTTGGAGGAGAGAAACAAGTGCTCATCCACGGGGAGTCCGGGACGGTCCCTTATACAGCTGAATACGGGCGAGCGGCGACATCCGGAGTCATCCCGACGCCGTGTCCCCAAGGACCAGCCTACTAGGGGATCGGAATTGCCTGGATGCTCTGACGGGGCTATAGGGGCACCGGGTTAAAAAAATCAAAATTAATTCTTCTTGGACTTAAAGTGAATAATTTAAAGTTACTATTCACAAATGCCCACTTTTTCACCAATATCTAGTCATCCGACAGCTAGAACGACCCCTCCTCATGGCAGGGTATCAGAGACTATTGGCTTTAACCCTAGGACGGACGGGACAGTGGTATGAGGATAAACATCGGTCAACGAAGAGGGGTAGCGCGTTTAGTGAATAGTGCCAATAATAAACAAATAATAAAAGGGGTGCAATGCTTCTGTCGATTCACTTGATGCTACAGTGCACCAGACCACACCTTAATGGTGTGCTTGATCACTTTGGCAATAGTGCGCCGGTTCAGCTACGTGAAGAATAGAGCATCGTATTTCTCTTTAGAAGTCCCATTGCAAGGGGCCATAAAAGAGGAGAATGTGGGGGCTTCTAGGCCCAGATTTCTGGTGATCTTTCCCTTCCCAATAGTGGATTGCAGAAGAGAATTGAGGGGATTGATGGTGTGCCGGATCACCTGATATAGGTGCACCGGATCACTTAACGAAGCTACAGCAGATCAATGCAGTAGAAAACAGAGCATCGTAATTTGCTTGTAAATAAGGCTTTGAAGGGCCAATGAGGGAGATGAGTGCATGGACTGCAAGGCCCAAATCCCAAGCCACTTTTCCTTCCCATTGATGGATTGCAGAGGGGGATAAGGGGGGGTTGATGGTGCCTCAGACCTCATGCCATGGCCACGCCGGATCACTTATTTCAAATGCGTCGGTTCACCAAAACCAAGAACAGAGCACCATAATAGCTCATGGAAGTTGCTCTGTGAAGGGCTAACAAGGAAGATGATCACGTGGGCTATTGAAGCCAGACCCCTGGCAATTCTCCCTTCCACTGATGGGCTGCAGAGGGGGAGGAAAGGGTATCAATGGCCCATGGGGCTACGCGTTGGAATCGCGACGAATCGCTTGATCCAGGCGTGCCGATTCATGAAAAATGGAAAATAAAGCATCGTAGATTGATGGGGCAAGAAGTGGATTCAGACATCTTGGATCCTGAGGTCCTACTCATCATTTTGAGCAAACTCCAGGAGCCATCGCCAAGGGAGATCCTATTGGGGTCACGTAGGCGAAACAAGAATCATTAGCATGGGAAGGAGAGAGACGATCATTCTTTGTACAAAATTAAACATAGCAGGGTAAAAAATACAACATTAGGAATGCGATAATCCCAGAAAGTAAGGCCAGATGGCCGACTATTTCATTCATCAAAAGTAAAAAAATACATGAGATGTATCCCTCCATTGGGCATAGAAAGAAGAAAAGAAAAGAAAAATACATTGACCCACCTACGGATCGGCTTCTTCCTCTCCCTCTCCCTTTCTCTTTCTCTCTTCTCCTCTTGGAGTTCTCTTCTTCTTTGCGAGCTTTCTTTCTCTTCTTATCTTCGTCTCCTCTCTCCGTTCTTCTTCTTTGTTCTCCCCCTTTTTGCCGCTTTCCATCTTTTAATAGGGGCGACATGGGTTGATCCGGTACACCACGGTGCAACTTTGAATCAGCGTCGGGGTGAGGCCCATCCGGTGCCACACGATGCTTCTGAATCATCCTGGGAGGTGAGGCCCACGCCAGGAGCGTGTCTCTGCCTTAGATTGGGACAGTTAGCCCATTCCGGCGTTGAAATGGCGCCGACTTGCTTCATGTATCGCACTTAACAGCGCCGGCTCGAGTATCTTTAGTATTTCACCTTTCGCTATCAGGTAGAAATGTGTCATTTCCTCTCCCGAGATGTATCGTTGAGCGTGTAATGTGGGTTTAAAAATCATCCTTCCTGGACACAAGCTTTGAGCTATCCCGGTGTGGCGAGTCCCATGCATGTTCGAGTTGACTCTAACATTTTGGAATCTCGCCATCGGGAAAATGTGTTGACTCTTTTCCTTAGGCGCAATATCGGGTGTGTCGAGCACACTCGCAAGCAGTCATCCTTTCTTGTATACGGCGTCATATTTTGAGTGCCAACAAATGCCCCCCACCCGCAGGTGTCACGAATGAGGGATGAATGAGCGGGGCCTGTGGGTGTACCTTCCCCTTCTTTTCGCCATCGTTTCCTGCACATAAGGGACTCCAGAGCCTGCAGCGACCCTCTTTGTTTGTAGACATATTCTCCTTGATGGTGTTTTATTTATCTTTTTTCTTATTATCTTTTTTTTTCTGTTCTTCTTCTTTTTTCTGTATTATTATTTTTATCTATGTTCTTTTATTTATAGATATATATTCTTATCTCTTTTTTTACATTATCTCATATATATATATATATATATATATATATATATATATATTAGTTCAATTATTAATTATTTTATGAAATTTCACCCAAGCATACAAACATTCATCAAGAACAAGCATAGAATAGATATGTAGTATAACTCCCATTTACTGGGAATGGGATAAGAATAGCGCCCACGATTCACAGATAGGGTCCAGTTCACGAAGCATAACTAAAGAAGATGTGCATTCGTGAGGAGGACACCGCATAGCCTATGTATGTAGTTAAAATCACAATCTATACTCAAGATAATTTCTCTGTGGTGTAGAAGTGTAGTTGTGTGAGCAATGAACCCAAAACATAGGGGTGTACAGACTTTCTAAGTAACACTAGAAGATTACTCTATCGCCTACACATACATATCATGTTTTCAACTTTTGGTAGCTTCGCACAACCCCCTTGTTTATTTTTAAATTTTGGACTTCACCTTTCGACACGAGTTTCCTCATGTGTCTCAATGAGGATTCCCGACTACTAGAATCCGCCTCTTTTTATTTGATTGTGGAGATTTACTTCACCATTTTACGTAAGTTTCCTCATGTGTCTCAATGGGGATTCCCTATTACTAGGATCCATATTCCACTTATTCATCATTTTTTTTTTAGGGGGCAGGCAACTTTTTCCTCATGATTACCCTTCATATTTGTGTAAGAATTCGAACATCCATAAAGTGTTAGGAAGAATTTCTGGAATCCCTATGGCTAGAAATCATTTTATGTGCAAAGTGTGGGAGTTTTGTTTTGGGTGTATTCCGTGAGTTATGCTAGAGACATAGCTATGACTCTTTCCCTTAACGTATGCACTCACCAAAAATTGGTTTCTCCTCCTTAGTGTATGACATGACGCACACCTGTCCAGAATCAGGGTAGCATTATTTAGTCAAGGAGATATGGTCTTAGAAATTCAAGGGAAGTGTATTAAATTATATTACAAGCAAGCATGCAAATAGAATTAGCAAACATCCAAAATCAAGATCATGCAAGAGTATGTTTTTTATTAATTAAAACTGTCTATATAGTATGTATAGAATTTTATTCATATTTACAAAGTACGTGACTTACTGATTACTTGTTCTATAGATTCCATGTTTTCTCCTTATGTTGGAGAATTATTATTTTATTTTTATTATTTTATTTTATATAAGAGTTTGATAAAATTATTTACAAGTTGATTATTTATAGGATACTGACGTCAGGAAAGAATGGTTTTATGTAATGGGTGAATCACGGTGGGACTAGGGGTTGGTGTTAACCAAGGGGAGTCATTTTGTTCATTGACTCAGACGAAAGGTCTGGGCCAAAGGTAGGATAGTTGTTGGCTTAGACGAAATGTCGTGACGTCGGGATAAAATAGATATCGGCTTCGACGGGATGTCGTAATGTCGAAGGTTGAATATCTATTAGCTTCGACGGAAAGTCGTGATGCCGAAGGCTGAATATTTATCAGCTTCGCCGAACAACTTGGATTAGACAGAAGGTCTGAGCCAAGGGCAGAATATCTATCGACTTTGACGAAAAGTCATGACGCCGAAGGTAGAATATCTATCGGCTTCGACGGAGAGTCGTGATGCCGAAGGTAGAATATCTATCGGCTTCAAAGGAAAGTCATGACGGTGAAGGTAGAATATCTATCGGCTTTGCCAAACAACTTGGCTTAGACGGAAGGTCTGAGCCAAGGGCAGAATATCTATCGACTTCGATGGAAAGTTGTGACGCCGAAGGTAGAATATCTATCGGCTTCGAAGGAGAGTCGTGATGCCGAAGGTAGAATATCTATCGGCTTTGACGAAAAGTCATGACGCCGAAGGTAGAATATCTATCGGCTTTGACGGAAAGTCATGACGCCAAAGTTAGAATATCTATCCGCTTCGATGAAAAGTCATGATACCGAAGGTTGAATATCTATCGGCTTCGATGGAAAGTCGTGATGTCGAAGGTAGAATATCTATCGGCTTCGATGGAAAGTTGCGATGCCGAAGGTTGAATATCTATCGGCTTCGACGGAAAGTCATGACACCAAAGGTAGAATATCTATCGGCTTCCACAAAAAGTCGTGACGCCGAAGGTAGAATATCGATCAGCTTCGACAGAAAGTCATCATGCCGAGGGACTTGGCTCAGACGGGAAGTCTTGGCCCGGGGTAGAATATCTATCGACTTCGCTGAACAACTTGGCTTAGACGGAAGGTCTTAGGTAAGGGTAAAATATCTATCAGCCTCGCCAAGTAACTTGGCTTAGACGGAAGGTCTGAGCCAAGGGTAGAATATCTATCATCTTCGCCGAACAACTTAACTTAGACAGAAGGTCTGAGCCAAGGGAAAAATATCTATCGGCCTCACCGAATGACTTGGCATAGATGAAAGGTCTGAGCGAAGGGTAAAATATCTATCGGCTTCGCTGGACAACTTAGCTTAGATGGAAGGTCTTAGCCAAGGGTAAAATATCTATCGGCCTCGTCGAGTAAGTTGGCTTAGACGGAAGGTCTAAACCAAGGGTAGAATATCTATCAGCCTCACCGAACAACTTGGCCTAGACGAAAGGTCTGAACCAAGGGTAGAATATCTATTGTCCTCTCCGAATAACTTGGCATATACAGAAGGTCTAAGCCAAGGGTAGAATATCTATCGATCTCACCGAATAACTTAGCTTAGACGGAAGGTTTGAGCCAAGGGCAGAATATCTATTGGCCTTGCCAAACAATTTCACTTAGACGGAAGGTCTGAGCCAAGGGAAAAATATCTATCGGCCTCGTCGAATGACTTGGCATAGACGGAAGATCTTAGCCAAGGGTAAAATATCTATCGGCTTCACCGAACAACTTAGCTTAGACGGAAGGTCTTAGCCAATGGTAAAATATCTATCGGCCTCGCCGAATAACTTGTCTTAGATGGAAGGTCTGAGCCAAGGGTAGAATATCTATCGACTTCGTCGAACAACTTGGCTTAGACGGAAGGTCTGAGCCAAGGGAAAAATATCCATCGGCCTCGCAGAATGACTTGGCATAGACGGACGGTCTGAGCCATGGGCAGAATAGTTGGCTGGTGGGACCGAGGGTCAGTATCTGCCAAAGGTAGTCTCTTCTTCTTTTCTTGTAGATCATCATTTCATTCATCATCATTTTCATCATCATCATTTTTTTTCATCCTTCATCATCATTTTCATCTTTTTCTTTTCACCATTCATCATCCTCATCATCTTCATCATTTTTTTCATCCTTCATCACCATTTTCATCTTCGGCATTTCTTTCTTTTCCATCATTCACCATCATCTTCATTTTTTCTATATTATATTTTTTGGGGGAATTGTTGTTATCTGGATCGCTGCGCTGACATCCCTTTCCAATCGGACTTTTGATCTTTCTTTCTTTGTTAGGTTCTTCTTCCAACCTACTGGGCTCCCTAGTACAGGTTCGTCCGTAATGCGGGTTGCTTTATCCGACGGGATTGCTGATGAATTTGACAGCTTCGCTAGTGCATCGGCTCGGGCATTTTAATATTGACCGACCTGGCTCATTGATAGAGGAGAATCGCTCCGTGAGCTGTATAACAGGGGAATTCGGCTCTTCGTACTGAGGGTAGTCTACTTCATCATTTGTACAAGCCTCGCTGACCACACACAACATTTGCGTGATCTTGCCATTTGGGGATTAGAGGACACTTGTCCATCTCGGCCCAAACGGAGACATTTCTATTATCATTTTTATCAAGACCACGTCAAAGTGTAGTCTCCATATAGTGTTTTGGACTTGGTCCACCTCAGGAGTTTCACCATCAGACGGCTCTATGATCAGAGGCGAATCTTTAGACATCAAATGTGCTGCACAAAAATCTGTAATCGCCCAACCTTTGACGGGCTTCTTTGTGATTGGAGTGCCCCTCCCTTCGGTTCTCATCCATCTTGGCATTGATAGTAGAGGACCTATTCTTTTCTTTTATCATTATTTTTAGTCGGTATTGACCCAAGAGATATTCGGCAACAGCCATGTATAGAATCAGTGGTTGCCCTTTTGTCATTGACTTAGGTGAGGGATGCCCCAAAAAGTTGTAGCTATTGCGAGAATAGGCTCCCAGCACATGTGCCAAGTGCTAGCTTCTTGGCCTGCTTGTATCGATATTTGTATTTGCGGGGTCTTCTTTAGTTCCGCAGACGGCGCAATCATTTCATGTCCCCCTAGATGCGCATCATGCACTGCTTCTAGGGAGTCTTTGCCTGTAGAGGCGAATGCTGAGACCATGTCCGTCTCATAATTTTTCTTTTCTTCTTCCCTTTTTAGAAAGAAATCCAATCTTGGGTATTGAGCGATCTACAGTAGCTCCCCGGGGAGGGAGGAGTTTACTATTTTCTTACCAGTCTGACTGCCTTGCTGGCTTCGTCGTGGAGTCTCACAGTGGAGATGACCAGATCATATATTTCTTTTAGGGAAGTGATAGCTGCAGTTCCCTTTTTACGAGGTATATTCTTCTATTGCATAGAATATATTGGACGGGTCCTCTGAGCAAGGAACTTTAAAAATCTTCAATGGTTTAGCCGTCTAGCAGTCAACTTTGTAATGGGCTTTGTGGTTCCCGGTGGGACCTTGATGTGCCCAAATAATCCTTCAGGTTCAGATGCCCCCGGGCTGGGATGGATAGCTAGGGGAACTACTTAGGGTATATCTTTTGTTTTGGATAGCTTGGCTTCTTCGTGAAAAGTCAGGTATCCAGGTAGTGGCAGGGAGAACCAGTCATTGGACTTCACCATCTTCTTTTCTTCATCTTTAGCCACCTTGGCAGACCATCCTTCACCCTACTTCATACATGGGCATGCTTCAAAGAAGTGACCCCAAGTGAGTGTAATTTAGCACATATATATATATATATATATATATATATATATATATATATATATATTATCTTCTTCTCCACCATTGGTGATGAAAGCCTCAAGTGAGGGACGTAATTCTGTCGTACTTGAAGGCACTTCAAATTTCGATTGCAACCGGCTATCTTTATATCCTTGGCCCATGTCAGATGTATATTGAAATAGCATTTTAGATGACTTTGGGAAGAGAATATGCTACTCGGTGCCCCCAGATAAATTAAAATCTCGTTCAACGGTTGATCATTCAGTTGCCCCCTCTCATATACATTGGCTTGTTATGGGTTGAGGAGGGTGGGAGCACATCTTCCTCGGAGAGAGTTATGATCACCCTTGACTGCATTTCTATGAAACATCCTCCATAATGTGCTGGAGTGTGTAGAGTTGCAATTGTATCTTGTCGGGCTTTTTTTATTCAGAGAAAGTATCTCTCAGATATTTTCTTCAGTAGCTCCATCATTCTATTGTCGACCCTGACATTGGTCGACTTCACTTTTTTTTTTGAATCTATCAACTTTGAGCATTGTCGACAGTATATCG
The DNA here is from genome assembly GCA_022559845.1 of Amorphophallus konjac. NCBI lineage: Eukaryota > Viridiplantae > Streptophyta > Magnoliopsida > Alismatales > Araceae > Amorphophallus > Amorphophallus konjac. The sequence continues at coordinate 151,494,116 of CM040118.1, forward strand.
CAATATAGAGTGGCAACTCTTCTTTAATATTCGGATTTCTTCCTTCTTTTGCTTTTAGTATCTGTCCCCAGAACATACCACTTTTTACATCTTCTTTTCTGGCGTCCTCCATAACTCAAAGAGCTGAAAATGATCTTTAGAGCACATAATCTTTCAGCCGCATAGGCCGTAATTTGGGTTGTTCATATTCATCTAACCCGTCTATGATTGCTCATAATCGTGACATTGTTGGGCTCACTTCTTTGTGCATTGACAGTGATAGTTACCCTTTCTCATTCTTGGTAGATCTTTTATATCCCTCTGAGGGTTGCCCTGTGCCTAGCAGGGACCGAGGCATCACATGCTAATTCCCCTGCTTTCTGGCAGGTATTAAGATATAAGCCTCATAGGCATGTTAGCCGCTGACTCCTGTTATGTCTTTGAGGAGCAGCTGAAATAGTGAGACCATATTGACTAACGTCTTTAAGACAGTCATTTGATGATGGCACAGTGGATCCACCTTGTACTTGCCTATTTGTAGTTCACCCTTCTCGATCATGGCTTCAATGATATCTTTGAACACAAAGTAGTCTTCAATGGAATGCCCCATCTTTTGATGATAAAGGGCAGAATTGGGGCCAGATCATTCTTCTTTCTAATATCATGCGGCTTTTTGGGCTCCGGGAGGACAACCTTGCCATATTTACTGGCGCATTCGAACAGAATCTGAGTTTTATCTTTCGGGAAGGAATATGGTTTCTTCATCTTATCACTCAATGAGGATTCTTGTTTGGTAGGCTTGGCGGAAGAAAGGCTAGCTGCCTCTTTCGCTTTCTTCCTTTGCTGCTTGAAGGCTTTAGGATCAGTGGTGTGAATTTCCTTTTACGTCGGACGGTCGCCAGCTGGCTTGCTCTTCTGACTTGGGGTAGCAGCAGTCAGGCAGTACTTTGCCAAGAAGGCTTCAATATCAGTTACAACATCATTCAACTGATCGAAGGAGTTAATTTCAAGGCCAATAACCCTTTGTAGGATCTCCTTCTTCAAATTTCATTTACAGATTTGAACAACATTCTCTTGGTTTGGTGGACGCCTACATCTCGCACTGAGATTTCTCCATCTTTCGATATAGTCCAGGGCAGACTCATCATGTTTTTGCTTAGTTAGATGTAACTCTGCCTCGGTGACTTCCCCCTCGGCTGGCTTCATCTTAATTGTTTGTTCCACCCCTAGCTAGTCCATCATCGTCGGACCTGTCGGACTTGGGTGTAAGCAAGCTGGTTGCATATGTGGGCTTGTCAGTGCCATCGCCTGAGGTGTTGTGATAGCCCATTGACATGCTCGGGAAGTTGAAGGACATATCGAGATTGCTTGCTGTAGCTGTTGAGGACGAATGCCCCCTGCATTGCCAGATACTATTCGGGGCATGGCTAGCTGTGGTGAGACTTCGAGTGGCTCAGAACCACCTCGTGGGGTCTTGGACAGGAGTCCTGCCAGCCTGGATGTAGATGGATGTATATCCATTTCACTCAATCTTCTTTTCAACATCTCAATTTCTTGCTACTTTTCCCACAGTAATGCCATCAAAGTATGATCATGTTGGGAGGAGCCAGGAATGCTGCCTTCCATCTTAATTTCGGGTGGGACCAGAGGTATCGTGTTATCATCATCAGCTACATCCAGTCCCTCAGAGGTTGACATTCTCAACCTCATGCCCTCACGTGGAGGAGGAGTATGATAGTGCGCCTCTTCATCAGCTGGTGGAGGGTGTCCACCTGGTAGCATGGCGGGAGATAGAAGCTTCAGTCTGATTCACCCTCGTCGGCACGAAGCATATTTCTTCATCTTCTTCCTTAGAAGCCCAGGCCATGTTGGGGAAGGCCAACAGTGTATCACAAGATAGAGCAATGCTCTTCCTTTTATTCTTTAACTTATTCTTTATCTTCCCCTTTGTGGTTGACATTTGCCCCCGCAGCGGGTCTTCTGACACCTCTTTAGGCAATTGTTTGTATAGAGATATCATATTGATTACTGTCCCAGGAGTGGGCATTTCATGGGGACGTGGGGGATCAACCCTATAATTCCCCATCTACAGCACCCCCCTTTTGACTAGCCCTTGGACTATGTCTTTGAATATATGACAATCCTCCATAGCGTGCCCAGGCATTTGATGATAAGAGCAGAAGTAAAGATCATCCCTTCTCTCGGCATCATTTGGCCTCTTCAGTTTCAATAGAGTGAGCTTATTGTATTTAATGGCCCCTTTGAACAGGGCTCGAGTCCTATCTCTAGGGAAGACATAGAGCTTCTTCATCTTATTCTGCAAGGAAGAACCATCTTGACGTTCAACGTGTTCGGCGGGAGGGGGATTAGCTGCCCCTTTACCCCTTTTTGCCTTGAAGCCAACAGTGTGGACTACTTTAAGTGTCGGCCGTTTATCATTCTGCATAACTTTCTGGCTTGGGATAACAGGGGCAGAGGGATATCTTGAAAGGAAGTGCTCAATCTCTGCCACAACATTATTCAGCCGGTCGAAAGACCTGACTTCGATCCCAATCATCCTTTCTAGGATTTCCTTCCTCTGATTTTGTTTACAGATTTGTACTGCATCTTCTTGATGTGGAGGATGCCTGCACCTCATTCTTAGCTTCCTCCACCTCTTGATATAGTCCAAGGCTGTTTCATCATCTCTTTGCTTGGATGCAAATAATTCAGCCACGGTCACTTCTCTCTAAGTGACGTGGAATCTTTCTTTGAACTTTCCCTGCATATCGGGCCAATCAATGATAGACCCGACTGGCAAGTTTGAATACCATTCGAAAGCGATTCCCGTAAGTGAGGACCCGAAGAACTTCAAGAGGTATGATTCGTCAGTTGCCAAATCACCCATCACATTGATGTAATAGGCTATATGTTCCTTTGGCGCCCCCTGCCCGTTGAACTTGTCAAATTTTGGTGGCTTATTGGCACCGAGTGGCAGTCTTTTGGCATCATGATAAGCCGGGTATGGTACTTTGTTGGCATCGAAGTAGGCACAATCATCACTGCCTCTTTCTGCTAGCTTCGTCTCGACCATCCGCTCCACCATTAGCTTACTCATCATGACCGGGCCAACCGGGTTTACATAGAGAGGAGCCTGGGGAGCTGTATGCTGCGGTTGCTGGGGAAGAATGCCCCCGGTGTAGTTGGGCACTGGCTGGGCTACTATTATATGTGGTGCAGCCCCGAGCACATCGAGACTTCCCCGTGATGTTTTAAACAAGACTTCCTCCTGCTTTGATGTTGAAGCGTTGGTATTTCTCTCATTGAGATGCCTTTTCAGCATTTCAACTTCTTGTTGATGCTTCTGAAGTAACATCAGCAGAGCAGGGTCATGTGTGGACGGGCTGGGAACTCGGCCTCCCTCCTCAATTGGATTATCCCTGGATGGCATAGACGGCGCCCCACTATAATCTTCAATTGTGACTACATTAACCATCATAGCCGTCACAACCACATTTGAGCTTGCTTCACCGATGAGGGTCTGTAACACCTCGTTTGCAACTTTCTTTCTTTGGGTGAGAGAACCTGGTCTCTCAGCCGGCTTAGCCACTTCTTCGTGCTTTGTAGGCAAGGCCCTATAACGGCTGGTCACTCCAACCATATTGCAAGCATAGATTAGCAGGCCTCTTCCTTTCTTCACCATCCTTCTCGACGGCGTTTGAGGAAACGTCAGTCTTTCAAAGACTGAGGTTCCTGTCTTCATTTCATCCCAAGGTGGGGGTTCCTGATAATGATTTTGATAACTCCTTGGCTCTACACTCGATAGAGTCTAAAATTTGTGACATTTTTGGATAGCTTCCATGGCCCATAAAGATCTCTGCTGGCCTAGAGAGGTACCCCTTAGCCCACCCAAAGAATTCTTCACAGCATAATTCGTCCCCTCCCATGCCTGTGACGAGGGGAAAGTAGGCGGTTGCACCCTCCTTTGCATAGGGGGTCTACGATCTAAATGTCGTAAGTGGGCTGCCTTGTCGTGGCGCTTATAGTGGGAAGCGATATCTTCTTACCGGGCATGTGTAGAGAATTCCGGCAGAGAGTGAGCTGGGGCTATCATCTCAGCCCGCACGTCTTGTCTTGGTCCTCTCTGACGAACCTTTCCGAGCTCTAGTTGGGCCACAGGGACAGCTTGGGTCTTCTTGGGTACCCAGATTTGTTTGGATCCGGTTGGTTTTGGGTCCAACCCATCCCTTGGTCTAAAAGCGGACACAGAACGGTCCCTCTTATTCTGAGACAACACTTGGAAGGAATTGCGTACTAGCACCATCGGTATGACCCTCTCGGGCATCACTTCATCCTGTCGACTGTTCAAGTATATTCGGGCTCCTCTGATCGATATGGATTTGCCCGAGACAGATAGCCGGCTTCGCAGTGCACCGGCGCTTCTTCTAGCAATCCTTGTTGCAGCAGCGATGCGCCCTTTGTTGGTTGAGGCGTAGGAATCGACATGGTGGGTGTAGCAGCCCACAAGCTCAATCTTCTTGGGCGTGGCCTTCACAACGTTGGAGATCACCGGCTTCATCTCCTGGGTGTGCAGGAGCTCCACGAACGCTACCCCCAAAAAGTTGGGGAAGCTGATGACGAGCGGGAAGCTGCCAAACCTTGGCGTGATCATGAACAACAAGTGGTCCGAACGTGACAGCGGCCATTGGAATTGTTGCAATCTGACCTACAACGCAATAGCCATACCTGGCATGATCATGAACAACAAGTGGTCCGAATGTGACAGCGGCCATTGGAATTGTTGCAATCTGACCTACAACGCAAACTGATAGTTAGAATCTCATAAGAAGGCCATAGGGCTCTTAATCCTGGTGAAGAGATGAAGGGAGGTCTCGATCCCACCGGGCGTGCCAGGATTGTGGATGCACTTTTTTTTTTATCTATATATTTATTTATTTTATTTATCTACTTCATTTATTAGTGCGCATGCGTGCCAGTCACAATGTGATAGTTTATTCGGACTCCAAAGACCAAGGTGGCCTAGAGCCGCTAATGCACGCCGTCTGACTGATCAAACGATAGTGGGTAGCGGGTTGGGATGGAAACCCGCTGTGCCATAAAGATCACAATGTTAATTACATCTCCCCGTAGGGGAGAAAATCCTTGATTAGTCGCCAGGAAGAAGGGCCCTATAACCTGAATTTGAATTTATTAAAAGAAAAGAAATAACTGAAAATTAAGCACGGCGGGGCATCCCATGCCGGTGACAAGGATGCTCAGACCGATTCACTTATTCATTACTTGTTTTACTGTTATTATTATTTCTATCATTTTTTTATTTGGAGATCATTTCGGGTCGAAAGTGCAACGAAGTCGCGAGTTATTCTTCGAAGAAATGTTTGCCAGAGAGACGTCATAATTTAATGTTTGGTGATGAGAAAGCGGGATAGAGCTCTAGAAGGTTATCGACCCCAAGGTAAGGTCAGATTCCGATCATGGAGGGACAATCCCGGGGGCCCGAATTCGACCGGTAATAGGCATCGTTTATATCCCCTTTATTCATGTAGTCACTCGAGCGACGTTGAATCCTAATTTTGGTAGCATTCCCCCTTGTCCCAGAATATGTCAGGGGAAATGTAGTGAGTGCTCATCTACAAAAGTATGAGACGGTCCCTTAATCATCCAGGTGTGCATGAAATTGCTGCACCCTGGTCCATATCGAATGTAGCACCCCTGAGGACTAGCCTACCATGAGGTTCAGATCATCTGAGAGGCTTTTTGATCAAGTCTGCGTGAATCTTTATACTCATTGTTGACACCGTGGCGCACGCATGTGGGTCCAAAGGCGGACTGGCGTAGTCTCGGGTCATGGAGTCTGGGTTTAAAAGCATCACGAAAAACTCTTTGGACATAAATCTGGGATTGATTTATGCTGACAATGTAGCAACGCCATGGGTAATCCTTTGGACATATGTTCGCCTATGATTTGGAGTAATTTAATATTAAGAAAGGGGATGAAATCCAGCAAGAGTGGGTCCGACCCAAAGGGTTATTGGCCCCGAAGTGAGTTCAGGTCGTGACCATGGCAGGATAAACCCACAGGCCCAAACTGTGCTCGCAATAGGCCTTGTTTATATTCACTTATTCATGATTCTATGGACCCGATCGGGCTAAACAGCTGCAAAAGGGCTGACCCGGGAGTTCCGACCGGGACAGTGCAACATAGAGTGAAGCCTGGTGATCGAGGGTTGTGTGAGTGGTGAAAAGAACTCGTTCCGGGACGTAGAATTGCAACGACGATGAAATTAATGGTATTTAGCCATTAATTGGCCTAAAATGAATAGTTGAAGTCACTATTCATTAATGCTCCCTTTTTCGCCGATATCCAGCCATCTGGCAGTCCGGAGGATCTCCCTTTCGGGAAGGATGTTGGCATCTAAAATGTTGCTATATGGCGAGCACGCCTTAAAGCCATCGGCTAAGCGTGAAGAAGGTCAAAGGAAGCATGAGGAGAGGTCCTCTCAGACTGCTGAAGCCCTAAGGTCACTTGATGAAGTGTTAGGGGCTCTATAATTCATCACCTCGGGACATCCAAAGAAGTCTACAACAAGTCGGCAATGCTATACGGCGAGCCGAAATCAACGAACCCAAAAAATTGGCAACGACTCGGTTGTGCCAAACAAACCCCACATCTCGTCTGACGAGGATGAAATTACACCTGACAGTCTGCCACCTAATGAAGAAGCCCCCCGAGGTCCCTGGTTTTTCAAAATGGGGTGCCAAAGGTGATATTAGCAGAAAACCCGAGTGACCCAATTCGGGAACACGTCGTGCCGGAAAGGTTCGTAAGTGGCTGAAAGGCCGCCCAGTCAGGGTGAGAATATCTCGAGGGATAGGTCACTCGATGAAGATGTCCTGCATATTCACAGGGCAGGCCTGGTGGCACAAATCACAATGTCGAAGGCCAAATCAGGATGAAACCCGAGTAGCCCGACGCGAGTTTGGCACACGTTAGAAACCACTCGGAACTACAAACTGGGGCTCAAATGCTTCAAAATCTACATCCCGAAGGTACCGCATCAAACCTGAAGTTGCACCTAACATTGAGCTTCTATCTGGGTCATTTCTGGGACAAGAAGGCAAAATTATAAAAATGCCCACATGGCCAGCTGAATCGGCGCGGCCATGACCAAGGTGAACCGCTGCAAGCGGCCATGTCCAAGTTGAATCGGCGCACTCCGCCTTTATGCCCAGTGAACCAGCGCAAGTGGCCTTATGACCAAAATGAATCGGCACCCTTTTAAGAAATTGAATCGGCACGCCTTCCTTCGCCCTTGGCGGACCGGTGAACCGACACTGGGACACCTATCCCATCCCCCGCTCGATACCCTGTTTTGCCAATAAAAGAAACCCTCATCTTCGAGGGCCGCAGAGAGAGGCAGATAGACAGAGGGAGAGATAACAAAAAAAGAGAATAATCAGAGAGCGATCGTCCAGAGAGGGAGCAGTCGAGGAAAAAAATAGCGATAGGGAGAGCCACGTACATTGGGAGGGCCTTCATTCTGTCTTTGCTGTACCTGGAGGAGAGCTCCCCTCAATCCCTTCTGATCTGTAGGTGGGTCGCCGCCACAGCAAAGTCCCAAGGGGACTGATAGTTTCGCTTCTTCTTCATTTTTCTCCTCACACTCGTCTGTATCTCTTTTGTTTTTCTTTCATCCGTGCCCTTGTAACAGAGACGCTATAGCTGCTTGTTCCCGTTCTAGAAATAAAAGAAGCTCTATTAAGTCCCTTTGTTGCTCATGTTATGTTTTATAGATTACTGTGTTAAACGTCTGTGCTAGTTCGCTCGATCTTCCATTCTCTTTGTTTTCATTCTGGCAGTTTGTGGTTTGATGCCCAACACATGGAGGCATAGGTCCCGATCGTGAGGAGGCCTCACTGAGGCTATATACATATCTGTGATCCTTTGATCGTTCAGATGACTGTGACCTCGTGCATCTGATTTCGTGACCCAGAATGGCCCCTAGCCACGCCCAGCCGGGCGACAATAACATTTTTCCCCACTGCCCCTCATGGACCCTATTGCACCACATTGCACTGATTATGTCATTATTTTCTAACTCTGTTCGTTGCTGCGACATAGGTATTGTTGTGAGCCACTTGTGTATGGCCTATTGCCAGTGGAGATGGCTGCATGCCCCTTTCACTCTCCTTCATGAGTTGTAAGGGTCCGACTGTTCTTCATAGATCTGTCAATATCTGATATACCATCCCCTTTTCCATGAGTGTGTTCTCCTCCCTTCTGTAGTCACCTTGACCCCCGGGGGTCAGTCACACACTTGGACATTGCTTGTTCGTCTAATAGACTCTTCAAATATAACACGCCCTCCAGGACCCGTAGTTTGATGCCATCTCTGGCATAGACTATGGCCCTTAGCTTCAGGGTGACAATAAAAGCATCTTGCTTCTTTCGATCAACATCGAATAGCATGGGTCCATTATAATAAGAAAAGAGGGGGAGACATTTCTTTTCTCTCCAGATTTACCGTTCTGCTGTTATTGTACTCTGGTTACATCGATCCCCAAGGGATTAACCCCCACAGATCGCCCTAAGTTCTCTGAGGGCCTATCTCCTCATGATAAGGTCCCTTGGGAACTCTGCTTTGGAGGCAAACATTGACAGCACATAAGTGGCCACACCGTAGATCGGATGTCTCAAATTTTGAATGAGATTTGACAATGGATTGTCGGGGTCCCTTGTAGGCTAGTCCTCGGGTCCTTCGCATCCAAACTTGGTCACTGGGTTGCCGTATATTCGGCTTCCTGGCAGCTTATGAGTTCACTCCGGAACGTTCCGTGTGTGGGTCTCAATTTCTCCTCTTACAATTCTTAGAATAAGGGGAGATGCTGCCAAAATTCTGCTAGGATTCTTTCGCTCTTTATTTTTTTTAATTCAGGTCTGCTACTTTAAATGAGTCTAGAATTGGCATTACTGATAAACTGAGATGGCATTGCATGGACGGTGTGGACAAATTTCTACTGTGATGTAGTGTATGAGCCCACCTAAGATGTCACAGGGCCTGTGCTCGAGTACGAACTTCGCACGAAGGGTACATAACAAAGTTCACCTTAATACTTAATAAAATCTTCGAATTCCCTTTCATGAGATGAAGGGTGATTGAACTATAACAAATCTGTTAACATTTTTGAATCTCTAAGGATATGGACCAGTTTGGGCCTCTAATAACCCCTTATCAGTTCCTCATAATCTTTTGAATTAGCTCCCAGCTTTCCTTGGGTTAACCCCTTTTTGCCTTGCTCCTGAGTCGGCACCTGTCACGCACTCCCCAAATCAGATGAATCGACGCCACCTTTAACCAAGAGGAGTGAATCGGCGCAAGCTGCGCTGGTTCACCTCTCTCCTCTATCGCTGCTCCTTTTGCCTTGCGCCGAATCATGGCCCTTCTCATCCTCTGGCGCCAATTCGCTCGGCCATTTGAGCTCCCGTTGCACTGTTGTCCCTGCGTTGACTCCCAGTCATTTGGGGTCGACTCTGCCCCCGCTACAAGTGATCCAGCACCAGCCCACGCTTAGGGCGGTGAATCGGCACAAAGTTAAATCCCTTCTGTGCCGATTCACCCCATCTTGCTGAACCAATACCCCTTTCACTGCACCGATTCACTCCGTTACGCCCCCCTCTCATCCTTTTGCACCGATTCACCGCTACACTCCCTAAATCGACTCCTGTGAGGCCCAAGTCGAATTCCACTCCCCCATTGGCCAATTGTTTGCCCCTCACCTTGTCCAGCTCACGGTCATCTCTTTCGTGCTCGCATATATACATCTACTTATATACATAACTATTTTACTGCATGCTTGTCTATTTTGGCCCTCCGGTATATTAAATGGTGATTGGCAAAAGGTTAGGTCAGGTCTGGCTGGAAGCTTTCATCACGCGTGAGGTGATCTTCGGATCTAAGTTCTTCACCTCGTATCGGGGTCTAGATAATAAATATTGCTGCATCGCATGCTTGGATGTATGTTTGAGCTTCACACCGCATGGTGATGTCTTTCAATTCGTGCATTAGCTTATATTTATTCAGTCCCGGTGGCCCTCTATCTTGGCAATTAATCAAGGGTTTTCCTCCCTCCGGGAGGATGTAATTAACGTCATAGCCTTTATGGTATGGCGGACTTCTGGTCCAGACACATACTTCACATTCGTCTGACCAAGTTATATCGAACGCACAATAAAATCGTCACGTATGTGACTGGCATACCTACGTAATAAACAAATAAATCAAATAAACTTAATAATCCCAAAAAACAATTAAAAATTAAATTAAATAAAAATAAAATAAAATAAAAATAAAAATCACTCCCACAAGTTGGCATGCCCGGTGGGACCGAGTCTCCCTTCATCTTTTCGCCAAGTTAAAGGGGCCTCGGGGCCCTCCCAAAGAATGTTGATCGTTTGCCTGTTTATGTTATTGTAGGGAAACAACAATGGCATCTAGATCTGCTGCTCTGACCTTCGGCCCTGCAATTGTGGCCGACCACGCTATGGATGGGTACTTGGCGATACCGACTATTTTTGGGACCTTTCCTCCGGTGGTCGGTTTCCCCAACTTCTTAGGGGTCGCTTTCACCAACATGCTGAGTGTCGAAGCTCCGAAGCTTGTCGGAGAAGGTGCTGACAAGATTAACAAGCTGCATGGTGTACCATGTGGCTCGGGGGGCCCGTCCCGTATACAACAGCAAACCCAAGAGCCACCAACGAGGGAGTTTTCGAAGTAAGACTTCTACCCTATCACCGGACGACTCTCATTATCCAAAAAATCTATACTTATTGGTGGCGTCCGCGTCTTCCTCGACGGGAGGCCCAGGTGATTCCTGATCGTGAGGTCCTTGCTGTACCGATCCGGAACTCCTTCCAAGCGTTGTCTGGGAGGAGGGCTGAGAAAGAGTTGGAGGGCCGTCGGGGCCGAGAGAAGTTGGCCCCAAGGCCAAGGAGGTTTAAGCATGTTTGGATGCCTAAGAAGGTCCAGCATGTCCATACAGATGGCTTTATGAGCTGCAATCCTCGTCTCGTGGAGGTGAGGAAGAAGGAGAGAAAGGGGTTCACCCCGAAAGAAGAAGTCACGATCGTGGATCCTCCACGCCGCACCACTGTCAGGACCTGTGTGCGTCAGATTGACGTTCCCATGGCAAGAAAGTGGTCAAATCAACCTGCCATGATGTCCCAGTTGGCTTACATGCCTATGGTGCGGGATCGACAGTCGTCCCCTGTCCTTCCCCAGGGATGAAGTTGAGGAGAAATGACTGATCTGCTCCGGAATTATTTTTGAGGATTGGGAAACCCCTCATTGGGTCAGTAGCGATTGCTTCGAGCATCAGTCACTGAAGGAGAGGATTATTTGCCGATGGCAGATAAAGAAGAAGAAGATTACTTGCCGGTGGCAGATATCGAAGAAGAAGAAAAGAAAGAAGCATCGTCCGTAGACGACAATGGCTATGAAGACGGCTAGGATGATCAAGCCGATAAAATTCTTCCACAACAGGGGAAAGAGAAGGGAATATCGATGTTTGAAAGGTTGACCTGCCCCAGTCACCCGAGGCGAGGAGTATGGAGACAGGAGAGAGGGATGCGGGTTTTTACTTGCAATATGACCGGCGTGTCCAGCAAATATGGCGCTTTTCGAGAAGAGCCATAAGAATTGGCCCGTTTAGATGAAAGGCTAGGGCCAACTACCAGAAGAAGCAGTGCCGCGGAGGAAATGATGAAAGCGGCAAAGGGAAAGCAAATTATTGTTGAAACCGTCCCAACGTTAACGGCAAATGTAGTGACGTCCGAAGAAGATGAGATCTTATTAGCCACCTCCCCCGAGGGTGCCTCTAGTGAAACGGTTGAGGGTTCTCCCAGCACAACAGCCTTGGATCCGTCAATATTGATACTGCTGCAGAAATACCAACAGGAGATAGAGCTCTTGAAGAAACAGTTACATGAGAAGATAGAACAAGCTTCGGCATCCAAGCCGCCTGAAGTGCAGGCAGAGTCATCACGGGGAGGTGTTAACCCGGGTGATCTTCCCTCATCCTGCAACCTTTTCCAGCCTACTGAGTCCGTTCGGGCTGCTACTCAGCAGCGCCTACATCAACCGCTACCACCACCAGTGTTGCCACAGCTACATCAAATAGCTCTACTACGCCCGGCTCCTTAGGCAACCACTCTGGTCACCCCCTACCTCCAGCCGACGTATTTTTATCCTGAGCTAGTTGACCCGGCTGTAATGAATAGACTTATGGTCAAAAGAATGATTAAAATTAAGTTGGCTGAATGAGGAAAAGGGGAATACACTACATTTGATGCTTATCGGGTGCCCTATCCACCATATCATGCAGCCAAGCGGCTCCCTCCTGGGATCAACAAGCTGCCAGAGTTTGACAAGTTCAATGGGCAAGGGTCCCCAAAAGAACACATTGCTTATTATATGACCGTCATGGGTGACTTGGCCACAGATGAGTCATATCTACTCAAATTCTTCGGGTCCTTATTAACGGGGCTCGCATTTGAATGGTATTCCAGCTTACCGGTTGGGTCGATCAACGACTGGCAAGATATGCAGAAGAAATTCAGAGAAAGATTCCATATCACGGAGAGGCAAGTCACTGTGGCCGAATTATATTCAACTAGGCAAAGGCTAGATGAGACTACTCTCGACTATATCAAGAGGTGGAGAAACCTCAAAATGAGATGCAAGCGGCCCTCGCACCAAAAGGATGCCATACAGATCTACAAACAGAACCTCAAAAGGGAGGTCTTGGTAAAGATGATTGGCATGGAGATAAGGTCATTTGACCGATTGAATAATGTGGTGGCCGAGATTGAAACCTTCTTGGAAAAACATGCCTCGCCAACAACCAATGCCATCACTCAGAAAGGAAAAGTAATAGATCGACGACCAACATCGAAAGAAGCGAATATTATTGACTTGAAAGCATTTGAACAACAGAGAGATAAAGGCAAGAAGGCAGCTGCTTCCACACCTGCCCCTGTAGCAGAAAAGAAAGAAGGTCCCTCATTAGGGACAAGATGAAAAAGGCGTACTCTTTCTCGAAGGATAAAACCAGGGTCTTCTTTGAGTGGGACACTCAATTCGATAAAATAACACTGCCTGAGCCGAAGAGGCCAGAAGATTTGAAGAGGAATGATAGCCGGAGATTCCGTCCCTATCATCAGATGTTGGGGCACCCTATTGAAAACTATTATGTATTCAAGGATGTCATCGAGGGCTTGATAAAGAAGGGTAAACTTGAGATGGGGGTGTTGTGCATGTGTAGTAACACCTGATTCTTTGATTTTGATGATGTCTGAGTATGACGCATTATAAGTCTGTTAAAATGATTCAACTATGTCTTAATATGCATAACAATGACTTTGATGAGTACATGCAATGGCTTTCATGGAAAGACTCAGGTTGTTGACAGAAGTCGTGTGCCCGCTGAAGAAAAGAAGAGAATGATGAAGAGGAGTCAACTCCAAGGTCAACTAGAGCAGACTCCACAGCAATCTCTCAAGGATAGCATCTCCAGTAGCTTGATCCAAAGCCACTCTATAGCTGATACTACTTCAGCAGATCTCATGCTAACAGTGCGGCAACAATAGCCAAGACTCCAACTTAAAAGATTTTATGAAGTGGAGTAGACTCCATCAGCTCATGGAGTCAATGCAGCCAAGCAAATGAAGCTGCTAGATACCGCTGACAAAGGCCACGTTAAGGGTGACAAATAGGTACCTAATGTAGACACGCCAAAATTGACATCATCTTGAGTACATTTCATATTACCTTATAATACCTCAATTTGACCCTTAAATCGATTTAGTTGAGTGGTTTTTCCCATTTTTCTTGGATTTTTACCTTTTTTCTAATTTTCTAGATTTTTTGGGTTTTTTCTCTATCTTTTCGAGCTTTTAAAGAATTAGCGACGGACCCCCTGGTTGCCCATTTAATGGGCGACCAACCATGTGAACGCCATTTCTTTTATATATAAACAATAAACAATAAATTTATTTTCTCTAATCGCGATCGCCCAGGCGACCGCGTTCAGAGGGGGCCCCCAGGAACTCTGTTTTCCTTGGAAAATGTGCGTCCAACACCCTAGATGCCAATTTAAAATGGGCGTCCGGCGGGTATGACGTGAATTTTTTTTATATTTTTAATTGATTTTTAAAGTGATTTTTGCATATTTTCAATTGGTGTCAGCCTCGGGTGACACCAATTCTTTAAATGGACGTCTGAAACCCTTGACGCTCATTCTTCTTGATTATGTACGTCTGTTTTGACAGTCGCTCATTCCTAATGAACGTCCGAGCCTCCAGACGTGCTTTTCCTTGCTATTTTTGAGCTCCTATGTCCGCCCGAAATTCAAATTTATTCCTAATTGACGTCTGTGTACTCAAACGTGAATTCTCTTTTCTTTTTGGATTTCCATGATTTAACTTCAAATGAACGTCCATGGTTGTGGACGCCTATTCAATGGGCGACCACGGGGTCTGACGCCATTTTCCTGAGTTTCCGTGGTTGATGCTGTAACGACCCAAGATCTGGATACCGAGAAGGCCCGATACCATTCGAATCCTGACCCGCCGCCCACGAGTCGGGATGGCTCGGAAGGGCTAAAAGGAGTGTGGAGGCAAAAAGAAATAGGAAATATAGCAGGACAATCCAACGATTAACATAAATAAATAAATAACTATTACAACAGAGTCCAGTCTAACAGAAAGTACAGTCTAAAGCAGTAAAAACATACCACATGCTGAGTAAACACTCGGCTTGGCGAGCTGGCAACAAAGAACACCTGAACCCCATCCTCGAACCACGAGGAAGAACCGCTGCACCTGAAAAGCAGGGGTGGGCCTCTTGTCACTGGCCCAGTAGGGATCCCGCAGAACCCCAACTAAGAACAACAGTGGCACGGAAAGCTGTAACTACAAGAGCAATAGTAACAACAAGAATAGTAAACCCAATGGCCGGTCAAAACTCGGCACTACAACTACTCCTACTGTATCGGTCAAGCAAAAAGAGAAGTCCCGATCACGCAGTCGGGAACCGGACCATACTAGCACCACTTACCGAAGTAAAAACCCACGGCAACCCCGCCGTAGAGGCCTGTCTCCCAAGACACGGCCAACCTGGACACGCTGTCCAAGGTGCAACCCTGACCACGTGGTCACAGGTACCGCACAACAAGACGCAACCTCGGTAAAGCTATTAGCACTAGTCTCACGGCACAAGAACCGACACACGCGCCACGGTGAAACACCAGGAACTCAACGGTCAACACGACTAAAACCCGAAGGTCGAAGTCACAGAGACTAACTGACAGTCTGTCACTCCCGACTCGACAGGAGTACCTCCCACTAGAAGCACAGTCGGTAGCGTCCCCTGACGTCTTACACCGCACCGCAGGTGAACTGCCTGACGTGGTAGCGTCTACCAGAGGCACGGACACCGAACAGGTAACCACAAAGCAAGTGACTAGCTGGGGTCACGCTCGTCAGCGTGGGTCCAACCGCCCCCAACCACGTGTGCACACACAGACCATGCGTCCCAGGTCTGGCCTCTAACTGGTTTTCCCCTGAGCCGAACTCTGGCTGCAAGACGTGGGGCCCGACGGAAACCAGTCTAAAAACCATCCTCAGGGTAAGCCTCTCCACCTACTCCCAAGTGGGACCACTTGTGTGTAAGCAGGCTATGACCAGTGGAAGGTCACTGAAGGAGTAGACTCTTAAGCCAACAGAAAACAACGTCCGAACCCGATGAAGTACGGGGACCATCCCATGTACCAGCACCATCGCACGGTGACCACAATCGGAGAAGAAACGGGACTCACAATCCACGGGCCACGCACCCGGCCACGCAGAAACGTAGAAGCATGGTTCCCAAGGCAGCTCACAGGCCAGCAAATCGAATCCCACTCTCAGGGAAAAGTGGGAACCCTCCAGCCCTAGGCTGGGCAACTGGACTCGCAGTCCAAGGCCACACACATGGCCCACACGGAAAGCACAGAAGCACGATTCCCAGGGTAGCGCACAAGCTGCCACACTGATAACTGGACTCACAGTCCAAGGAAAAACACACGGCCCACTCGGGAATCATCTTCCAGGAAAATTCCCGACATGCGGGGGAGACCCCACCGTACAAACACCGATACACGGTGACTCGATTAAGTGTAACATAAAATCTAGGAACACGAGGAGTCACCCAGACTCTCAAACCCACGGGCACGCTAAACGAGGTAGCACAGTCGTCCCGACACCCTCAAAACATGGACACGAAACCCTCTATCTGGGACATTCACGAGACCGCAGGTCAACCACTGGGTCACAACCGGGTCGACCAGGAATCCACACCACGCGAAACAATCGCGGCAAGCACGAAGAAGCACTTCAACTTTACACAGTGCATGCGGTCTATCTTTGGGCTGTCACGGCTGTAATAGTCCAAGGATAGGCCGTCACAGCACCCTGACGGTCCAACACAGGAGCGTTACACGAGACAGGCAACACTGGCTGTGGCGCACCCACCCTGGGGCGTCAAAGCCTCTAACGGACCAAGCCTGGTGCGTTAGAAGACAGACCAAAATAGGTTGTCATGCACACCCCTCGGGGCGTCACAACCCCTAACGGACCTACCTAGGTGCGTTAAAAGGAGGGATACGTCCACTCTGACACACCCAAGAATGGGTGTCACAAGGCTTTAACGGTCCACCCCTAGTGCGTCAGAGTCTCATGACCCCGATCGGTCACAACCACGATAACGGATGTAACGGTTGAACCTAGGCGCGTCACACCCTCTGGCGGTTTATTGTAAGACCGCCAGAGCGACCGACGCCCTGTCGACGCCACAACCTCTATGACGCACCCCTCTTGGGGCGTCACGGCATGTAACACACCCACCCTGGGGCGTCACAGCCAGTGACGGTCACTAGAAGGACCGTCACACCGTCCCGAGAGCGGGATGGCGGGAAACGACCCAAAAACTTCACCACGCCCCCATACCTCCACGAGAGAGGGGGAAAACAAGGGGGAGCCCCCAAATAGCCCCTAGCATGCATCTAAGGCCTCGGATCGGCCAAAAACGTGATGGATCGGCAGATCGACTCAGAACCCCAAAAACATGGATTTTTCTCAAAAATCCCCAAATACTCCCGCTCGGCTCACTACGGCCTACAAAACTTGCGGGAAAGGGAATGCACGAGCTGGGGGTCCATCTCTCTACCTCCACCGAAGAAACGACGTGCCGTGGACGCCGATCCACGAAGAAATCGCCGCGAAACCCTCGCCGTTCCACGAACCCGTGGCCGAGCTTCCACAAGCCACCGGCCCTCGATCCTCGACCCGTTCCCCGTTCCTCGCCTGCCGCCATCGCCGCCTCGCCCTCCTCCGCCACCGTCGGCCACCCGGGGAGAGGGGGAGAGAAAAAGATGAGAGAGAGTGAGAAAGAGAGAATGAGAGCGGGAGAGAGAAAAGGGTTAATATATAGAAAAATCTAGAAATTACAGAAATTCAGAAAATTATGAAAAATTACCTCCGCGATCCTCGGGAGGAACACAACGCGTCGGCACTGTCCCGGAGTCAGAGAACACCACGGTTTGCCCTGCACAGAGTTCCGAAGGCGCATCAGGGAAAAATACGTGTAAAACACAAAATACACTCCGAGACCCACTAAAATAACCGAAAAAAATATCCAAAAAATCCGGGCATTACAGATTCTGACTCCTTCTTTCCCCGTTTTGGAGTCCTTTTTAACTAAGGAAAGGTTCCATGTGACTTTACAAGACTGGGAGGACTCTTGCCAATGTTTATCCCATTCTATAGATAATTATCCTAATCGTTCTTGGAATAAACTCACGATTCTTCCCTTATAAATAGCCCCCTACAGTCCCTGCTCAAGGGGGCTAACTTCATCAACGAAGGGGATGTGCTGTCGGATTGCAGGCTTAAGGAGGAGCCTCCCTGCATCTAAAGCTATATCACATCGGAGCTCCTTCCTCTGGAGCACAGTGAAGATCCTTCTTAAAAGCCTCGTTGGACATCCAAGTCCCATCCTCGGAACAGCATAAGCCAACCCTCTCTCTCCTTTTCCTTTTATTTACGTTGCATTAGTTTCCGCATTTGCATATATCATATTTTTTTATCACTTTCATCTCAATCACGTTGAGAACTCCCACAGTGCAACATTTGCAAGTCTTCTCCCTTCTACATTCATCATATTTTTATCCCCACCCTTCGCATAGGGGTTTAAAGGGCCAACGCCCAACAGGTGTGTCATTCTCCATGTTTTTTTCACGTTTATACATTTCACTTGGGATTGATATTGCACGCTTAATTCTAATTCCTATCTCTTTGTTGGTTGTTGTCTTTTTGCAAGGGTAATCTAAGAAGACTCTCTCCATCGGCCGGCCGATAGGAAGAGAAAGTAAACTCTCACATCTACCACGCTTCAAAGGTAATATTGCGATCCCTCATTTTATTTATTGTTAATATCATTTGAGGCCCGTGGTCTCTGGTGATCACACTCCACATTGGCATCCACGTAGGCTCCCTCTTCTTTACCCCTCCTTATTTTTCCCACATATCTTTCCTTAGCCTTTTATTCTTTTTATTTTTTTAAGTGGATTTTAATTAGATCTACAAATTGGCGATGACGGTGGGACTCCTTGTGTTTTTTTTAGATTACCCTCCTCCTTTGGCACCCACATGTGCCCCTCCTCTTCTGCACCCACGGTGCATCTCCTCAAGTGCTCCACATAGCACTTTTTCTATTTATTCTTCCTAAGTGATCATTGATTTATAGATTTATTTGAATATCTCATCTCTCTGCTCAAAAAAAAAAGGTCGGCGTGCAGGCCAGTGGGCGCCCATTCTTAAATGGGCGCCCACTGAAGCAGACGCCCATTCCCAACCATTTCTATTTTACATTTCTATTCCTGGCCGATTAAAAAAAACATCAACATCTAATGCAGTGGACGCCCATTCCCCGTTAAGCATACAGTGCTTTGATTGATTGTTGATTTCCATGAGAGTATTTTCTTATTCCATTGGTTATTCTATATTTGTCTATCTCTCTGGCCTTTGTTGTAGAGTTTAAAAAAAAAAGGAATCAGCGTCCATACCTCTGGATGCCCATTCTTTGTTTTCACAGAATCTCTCGTTCTGTGACTTGTTTTGTGACTCATTCTGTGACTTGTGCCCATTCCATATTCACATTCTGTTTCATACCCTGTTGCATTCACTGCATATTACATGCATATCCTTTTTTTTCATATCCTCTTGCATTGATCACCTATTCTGCTGTATTCATTACGTATCTCACCTATATCCTGTTTCACATCCTGTTGCATTCTCCATCATGTTTATAACATGTTTTTATTCCACTGCTCGTTTACTCTGCATTATCATATCACGGTTCACAGTAATTTATTCTGACCCCTTTTCGCATTGATATCTACATTATTATTTGTGGCTCTTTTTCATTTGCCCCTACTTAAAGGGCATCACGGCTTGGGAGACATCCTCTCCCCCCACTTCTAGGAGCCTTATCGCTCTCTTGGTGAAGGAAGGACTCTCCAATTGAGCACTCCGTCTCATTGGACCAAGAATTCCTAAACCAAGACCTCCATAAGTCTCCGCACCCGTGGATTTCCTCACGGACGCCGGGCAGGTTGTACCCTTTTGAAGTCCTCGGGTTTAGTTGGCCTATACGTGGTGAGAATCAACCTAGTTGGCATTGGAGCAAATCATATTGAAACTAGGTTCATTACCTTGAGTGGATCATTCCAAACGTTGTTAAAATTATTAATTCACATCAAGGAACAAATAAAATCAAGCGTAAACATTCAACTTGTTTGATCTTTGCAAATTGTTTGGATTAAATATTGTTGTTTGCATGATGTTTCGCTTTGATAATCAAACCGACATGTTTAATTCCAATTATAATCATGAGGATGATCAACCTAGCACATCCTACACTCCTCAATTTCAACATGTTCATTATAATTCTCACGATAATTCTTTCAAGGGACCACATCCTCATTCTCATGGATTTGCCCGACCTATGGGTAATTTCCAATCTTGTGGTCCCTCCCATCAAGCGCAAGCCGCTATTCCCTCGGGACCGTCTCCTCCCCATGAAGAGAAGGTTGCCCGGATCTTGCATGCAATAGATCATCTCACCCCTCAACAAATTTAAGCCCTTAAGGCCGTTGTTAAGGGTGCATCTCATTCTTCTCATCCACCTTCCATTCCCATTCGGGTGGCCCATCACCCGCCTCCCTCTTCTATTCATACTCCTATTCAGGTGGCTGATCACCCGCCTCCTTCTACACAAACCCCTCTTCGGGTGGTCCATCACCCGCCTCCTTCTATTCCTTCTCTTTCACGGCCCCAAGGCCCACATATTCCTTGCAATTTGACCCGACCGGGTCCTTTTTCGGGGTCGGCCCGTTAACCCCCCTCCACGGCCATCGTATGCAGCCCCTCCTTCAAGGCCACTATGCCAACCCACCACTTCTCATGTTATACCCCTCCAAGCTCTCGTTGATAAAGTCGCTTGAATGGAAGAACAATTAAAAAGGGTCACGAGCCTGTAGCCTCCTCCTCCTCCTCCTCCAGTCAACCCTCCTCATGCCATCATGAACAACATCACGAAGATGGAGAAAGAATGGAAGAAGAGGAGAGATGATTATGGCATCAACGCAAGTGAGCAAGAGCCCGCAAGCTTTAACGATCAAGTGGACACCGTCCGCCCTCCACCTAACCACACCACTCATCCATATGGCCCTCCGCCTCCACATCCATGTACACAAAATCCTTCCCACTACCATTACATTCCATCACCCATTAACACGCCTCCATCACGGCATCCACTTGAGCCCGACAATGAAGAGTTTGAGCTGGCATGTAAGGTGGAGACGGCACAAGATGAAGCTCTGCAAGCACCCATTCCGAGTTTCCTCCATTTTCCTCTCCCTCCATTACCACCCAAACAATTCCCTGCTCAGGATGATGCCACCGTCCCCAATCCAACCCCCATCTTTGAGACCTACTGGTGTTACGATGATGGGTCGATACTCCAATCACCCACATTGGCGCATCTAGACACGTCTCCTACCCTTCAAACCTCTCACACTGCCACTAAAATCTGACGTTTCCAATGCTTCAAACCCTCTATTATCACACCCCCAACTCCTACACCATCAACCTCCACAACACCGGCCTTCACCGAACCTCCTACTAAATCTCCACCAACTATACCTTCATTAACCTCCACGCCATCGGCCACCGCCGAGCCCACCTTCAAACCTTCTCCAATTAACCGTCCATTGCCGCCACCTCAGCCCTCCACTATCCCTATAACCCCGAACTTGGCTTTGCCTATCCCTCAACCTACCCCTTTACCCAAACCCGTGGCACATCTTGAGTAGGGTCCACTCCTTTTTGCACTCGAGCCAACCTCGTCCACATTCGAGCAAGGGGAGAAGCTCGACATATTTGAACCTCCACTCTCCCTTCCTACAACACCTTCCATCAAACCTCCACCTTTTTTTGAGCCTTCCGCCTCCGCTCGGAATGGTTGTCCTTCTACCAGTATTTGTGCCGAGGATGAAACGCAAGAGCCGGGCAAGAAGGAGTTGGCCTCGGCTATGTTGTTCAAGATGCAAGACCTTATTTGCCAGATGCCGATCCGCATTCTTGTACCGAGCATGGTTGAAAAGGCCCGGTCCCCACCAATGCTCACTGAGAGAAGATGTCAAGCTTTGATGCCATGTGCGTCATGCCCAAGGGCCGGGCGGGGCACCCCTTGTCTCAACCCTTCAATATCAAGTCCATTCTTCTGTGCAAGGGGAGAATGCCCATTTTATTCAACACTCTTCATCCACCACAAGCCTTGGGCAAAATAAAGCTTCCCCTTCCAACATTCCAACTCCCTCACATTATTACTCTTCGCCCTCCAAGGGAGTTATCATTCATTGTTGAAGCTTCATCATGGGCCTTAATTTTATCCGTTGGGCCGTTCGGCTGTACACTTTCATTGCTATGGAGGGGTGGTTATTCTTCTGCTAGGGGGCCTTCCGCTTCCCTATCCACTTCCTATGCTATCCCATTCACATGGGCCATCTGTTGGGTGAAGAGGGAGTTCTCATCCTCTCACCACTTGTGTTCCTTGCCTTCCATGCATTTCATGCATTCCATGCATCTTCTACATCCATTGCATTACATTCACATGCATTCTTTCTTTCTCGGGTTTCCGAACCCGTATCTTCCCCGTCTTTTAGAACCTCCGGATCCTTCACATCTTCCTTCTTATTATCCTCCCTCTTCGAGATCTCCAGGTCCCCTTACACTTGTCGGGCATCGCGGCCCCTCCAATTTTCTCTCAAGGCATAGCGCCCACCTTCTCCATATCCTTCCGGAACCTTCGGATCTCCCGGGGCATCGCCCCCATTCCTACTTTATTCCTCTGGAACCTCCGGATCTCCCTCTTTGGGCATCGTGCCCCTCCACACCTCCATATCCAGATCCTCCAGATTTTTCTCTCCTTCTTGGGCATCGTGCCCCTTTACACCTTCCTCCTCCGAAACCTCCAAATTCCCTATCTCACTCCTTATCCCTTCTTCCAGGACATCGCGTCCCTTCCCATCCCATTCCTCCAGAACCTCCGAACTTTTCATCTTATCTTCCCTCTAATCTCCCAGGGCATCGCGCCCCTTTCTATCTTCTCCCTCTGGAACCTCCAGACCTCCTCCCTCTCCTCCGATTTATCTTTCCACTCCTTTGGGACATTGTGTCCTTTGTTCTTTTCCTCCTTTTAAACCATCTTTTTCCATACCTTTTCCCAGGGCGTCGCGTCCCTCGATACTCTATTCCTCCGGAACCTCCAGATCTTCTCCAAGATGATTGCCACCCTTTACCTCCGGACCCTCCGGATCCGCCACTTTCCATCTATCAATTCCTTCTCTCAATTCCTCCTGATCTCGGGTCTGACCCGACTTCTTCCGCGTCAACTGCTTTGGGCATCTGCCCATTCTCCCACTGTTTCCGAGGCTTTAGTCCTCACTTCCCCTCTTGATTTCCCTTTTCCTTCTGTACGCCTTTTCGTGTGATCAGGGTCTCCGCATGATGGAATCGTCGATTCAAGATTCAAAGTTCGAGGTTGAATTTGAAGGGATTGACAAGCGGCTTCAACAAAATGATCAAATAGATGTTTTTTTTAATTGGGCCACATGTATGGGCTTAATGGGTCATGTTTTATGTTTGTAGTAATTATGTCTACAAAAAATTATGTAAGAGTCTTTTTTTTATTTTGTGTCTTTTAGTCTTCCCAAGAGAGTGTCTTCCCAAGAAAGTTATGAGTGGTAGGAAGTAGGTGTTAGGTGAGTTATCTTTTGGTCTTCTTTGTGGAGTCTATAAAAGGTCATGTAATCTTTGTTTAAGGCAATGAAGTGATTAGAATTTTTGGAAACCATCGTGAGGTGTGAAGCCTTGTATCTTGCGTGCTCTTCTCCGAGAAGTAGATGCGGTGAGAAGCCCCCCTGGGTGAGATGCCCGGCCATCCACTGCCCACCTCCTTTCCACCATCTTCCCTCTCACCACTCTCCCCGTCCCCACCATTGCCCGTCCCTTCCCCTTTCTCTTTCCCACAGCCACCCCCACAATGGTCTCGGGTGAGAAGCGTGGTTGCATTGTCTCCGCGACAGAGACGGGTGAGAAGCCCCACCCACGTCCTCCCACCCAGGTACTATCGTCGCCCTCTCTCCCGCCACCGCCAGCCCTATAGCCGTCTCCCACCTTCCTTCCCTATAACCCTACCGCGGCACAAATGCCAACCAGACACAACACCGCCCTGCCCAGCTCCCACACCCCCCACCTATGCCCATCCACACTGGTGAACCCCCCCTTTCTCCACCAACTCCTCTCTCTGCTCCCACCTTTGGCCGCACCCTTCCTCCCTCTCCCCTCCATTGGCCAGACCAAATCCCATGCCCCCCCCACTCCCCGCCTCTACCGTGCTGCCGTTACCTCCCCTCCGCCTTCCTAGCATCACCGAACCTCATGCCACAACCATCACACCGCCATCATCTCGAGCAGCCCTACATCTCTGATCCTCGCCAACAGTGTCAGCCCCCCTTCCTTAGCAGCACCATCGCAATGCTCATCCGCCGGTCACCACCTGCAAGCACGAGCAGGGCCTCCGGCCCCCGCGATACTGGCTGCTCACCCACAACCAGACCAGGCAGGTGAATGGCCTCCCTCCCTCCCCTCTCTCTCTCCTCTGAGAACCATCCGTCCTCCTCCCTGCTCTCCTTTCCCCTGCCTTCCACCGCTCTTCCCCATCCCCAGCTCACGCACCCATCCCCGTCGTTGAACCCAGCACCCCGTTACCATGAGGCCTCACCAACATTGCCGTTGCAACCGTCTCTGCGTTCCCATGCCACGAGCACACCACCCAGCACCACCGACAGGCCCATGCGGACTTGATCCTCCCCTCCGGCAGCGGCTGCACCACTTGTGAAGAGCACATCGACTGCCATCGTCGACGGGAAAACCATCAACCACAGTCACTCGCCGCTGTCGCGCCTCCCCACAACGGAGCCTGCGGGTGATCCGAACCAGCTCCACCTCCCCACCCCCCCACGCTCTCTCTTTCTGTCTCTATAGTTCCCCTCTCTCTCTCCATAAAAAATTGATGATGAAAAGACAAGAAAATCTGGGGCTTTGGAGTTCCGTTTCACATCAAGTGGTATCAGAGCTTAGGGAATCGGGATGTTTCATCAGACTGAGATCCTGAGCTACGAGGTTCGAGGTCGAAACTCTTCCAAGCGGAGGAGTTTGATGGAATCGTCGATTCAAGATTCAAAGTTCGAGGTTGAATTTGAAGGGATTGACAAGCGGCTTCAACAAAATGATCAAATATATGTTTTTTTTAATTGGGCCACATGTATGGGCTTAATGGGTCATGTTTATGTTTGTAGTAATTATGTCCACAAAAAATTATGTAAGAGTCTTTTTTTTATTTTGTGTCTTTTAGTCTTCCCAAGAGAGTGTCTTCCGAAGAAAGTTATGAGTGGTAGGAAGTAGGTGTTAGGTGAGTTATCTTTTGGTCTTCTTTGTGGAGTCTATAAAAGGTCATGTAATCTTTGTTTAAGGCAATGAAGTGATTAGAATTTTTGGAAACCATCGTGAGGTGTGAAGCCTTGTATCTTGCGTGCTCTTCTCCGAGAAGGAGATGCGGTGAGAAGCCCCCCCGGGTGAGATGCCCTGCCATCCACTGCCCACCTCCTTTCCACCATCTTCCCTCTCACCACTCTCCCCTTCCCCACCATTGCCCGTCCCTTCCCCTTTCTCTTTCCCACAGCCACCCCCACAATGGTCTCGGGTGAGAAGCGTGGTTGCATTGTCTCCGCGACAAAGACGGGTGAGAAGCCCCACCCACGTCCTACCACCCCGGTACTATCGTTGCCCTCTCTCCAGCCACCGCCAGCCCTGTAGCCGTCTCCCACCCTCCTTCCCTATAACCCTGCCACGGAACAAATGCCAACCAGACACAACACCGCCCTGCCCAGCTCCCACACCCCCCACCTACGCCCATCCACGCTGGTGAACCCCCCCTTTCTCCACCAACTCCTCTCTCTGCTCCCACCTTTGGCCGCACCCTTCCTCCCTCTCCCCTCCATTGGCCAGACCAAATCCCACGCCCCCACTCCCCGCCTCTATCGTGCTGCCGTTACCTCCCCTCCGCCTTCCTAGCATCGCCGAACCTCATGCCACATCCAGCACGCCGCCATCATCTCGAGCAGCCCTGCATCTCTGATCCTTGCCAGCAGTGTCCGCCCCCCTTCCTCGGCAGCACCATCGCGATGCTCATCTGCCGATCACCACCTGCAAGCACGAGCAGGGCCTCCGGCCCCCGCGATACTGGCTGCTCACCCACAACCTGACCATGCAGGTGAATGGCCTCCCTCCCTCCCCTCTCTCTCTCCTCTGAGAACCATCCGTCCTCCTCCCTACTCTCCTTTCCCCTACCTGCCACCGCTCTTCCCCATCCCCAGCTCACGCACCCTTCCCCGTCGTTGAACCCAGCACCCCATTACCATGAAGCCTCACCAACATTGCCGTTGCAACCGTCTCTCCGTTCCCATGCCACGAGAACACCACCCAGCACCACCGACAGGTGTAGACACGCCATTCCTAACGTCTCCTGAGAAAGTCTCATATTACTGTACGACGCCCCGCGACGGCTTACACATTTTTGAATCACTTGAGTACTTCCTTTTCTTGAATCTTCTTCCGCCCTTTTCGGCATCCGGAATCGTCTCGGCATCAACACCATTCAGACATGCCAAAGAATTCTGGAACCAGGAAGGGTGGGGGTCTTAATGGAGGCGTCCAGGCCCCTGGACGCCTCCATTACTTTAATTTATTAAGACAAAAAATACATAAAAAATATATATATTTATAGAGGCGTCCAGGAACCTGGACGCCTCCATTAAAATAAATATAAAAAATACAAAAATACCAGCTTTAGCATAAAAACAAAACAAAAATAAAAATATATTTTTTTGGAGGCGTCCAGGACCCTGGACGCCTCCATCAACTTGCCCACCGGGCCCCGCCCACCGATCGACGGTTTGTCGTGTGTGAAAAAATCTAATTGTGGAAGCGTCGAAACAACTGGACGCGCCCATTTACGAATCACGAGACGCCGCTCACAAAATCACGCGTTGTGCCAAACCACGTGCGGCTTTTGGCGGAGTTCGGTGGACCTTATTGAGGCGTCCTGGACCCTGGACGCCTCCACTAAAATATTCGAAAAAAATGAATAAAAATAGAATAAAATATTACTTCGGCCCTGATGGAGGTGTCCAGGGTCCTGGACGCCTCCACCCTCTGGAGCCCTATAAATAGAGGCCCACCCCCTCAGTTCTGAGGGAGCTAAGAAGAGATCCGATAGGCTGCCGGAGCCCAGAGGCTACCGGAGTCATTTCTAACCCGTGGGGTCTTTTGTAGGTGGAGGTTCTGCCGGCTTCTCGGGTGCCCACGCTCGCGAGAGGAAGGTCGTCTTTGTCCACCGCACTTCTACGTCGTCCCTACGCTGCCGAAGCTCCGCCGGATCTCGCCATCGGCACATCCAATAAGCCAATTCTCTCCCCTTTTTCTCTGTAGTTCTTTGCATTCATCATCTCGCATCCTCTAACTCCCTTTGTAAGGGCGCCTTCTCTTATATACTTCTTGCATTCATCACTGCATTTTCCTCCTACTCGTGTCCGAGAGGGGTTTAAAACCACACCAACCAGGTGTGTGTCCCGCCACGATTTCATTACTTTCATTGCAAGAGTTTGATACTACACTGCCATTTTCTAATTCCGTTTATTTACTGTCTGTTGTTTTGCAATGGTAACTAAAAGAAAGCCCTCTCCGTCGGCCGGCCGAAGGGGGAGGAAGAAGCAACCCGCCACTTCTTGCTAGTGAGGTAGGCGCGATCACTCTTCCATTTTGGGGTCCTCGACCCCTGGCGATCACATCATAATCTCGAGGCCGCGGCGAGTCACTTCCCGCAATGGCCGTTTGAATTCTGTCATCTATATATCTTGCGATATCTCTTATATTTTGCCATATCTCTCTCTTCTGCTATACTCTCGAGGCCGCGGCGAGTCACTTCCCCAATGGCCATTTAAATTCCCGTTCTTATATTCTCTTTATATCCTGTTATATTCTGATCTGCCCATATTCTCGAGGCCGCGGCGAATCACTTCCCCAATGGCCGTTTAAATTCCCGTTCTTTATATTTTCCTTATATTCTGTTATATTCTTATCTGCTCATATTCTCGAGGCCGCGGCGAGTCACTTCCCGCAATGGCTGCTCCTTTTTATACATTGTTATATTCCTATTATGCTATACTCTCGAGGCCGCGGCGAGTTGCTTCCCGCAATGGCCGTTTCAATTTTTGTTATTTAATTTCTGCACCTGCTCGCCCCGTCGGAGCAATCTCCCGTGGTGGCCCCCTTCTCTCTCCTCTTATCTTTAACATATTGCGTTTGTCCCGCTCGCCCCGCCGGAGCAATCTTCCGTGGTGGCCCCTTCTCTCTTCTCTCTTGATCTCTTTGTGTTGCAGCTTAAAGCACCAGGATAAAAGCAAAAGAGGAGCCCACGCGCTCCGCTCTCTCCGTCTTCATCTCTGAACCGCGTGACGTCGCTCACAACAGGCCCATGCGGACTCAATCCTCCCCTCCGGCAGCGGATGCACCACTTGTGAAGAGCACATCGGCTGCCGTCGTCGACGAGGAAAACATCAACCACAGTCACTCGCCGCTGTCGCGCCTCCCCACCATGGAGCCTGCGGGTGATCCGAACCAGCTCCACCTCCCCACCCCCCCACGCTCTCTCTTTCTCTCTCTATAGTTCCCCTCTCTCTCTCCATAAAAAATTGATGATGAAAAGAAAAGAAAATCTGGGGCTTTGGAGTGCCGTTTCACATCAAGTGGTATCAGAGCTTAGGGAATCGGGATGTTTCATCAGACTGAGATCCTGAGCTACGAGGGTCGAGGTCGAACCTCTTCCAAGCGGAGGAGTTTGATGGAATCGTCGATTCAAGATTCAAAGTTCGAGGTTGAATTTGAAGGGATTGACAAGCGACTTCAACAAAACGATCAAATAGATGTTTTTTTTAATTGGGCCACATGTATGGGCTTAATGGGTCATGTTTTTTGTTTGTAGTAATTATGTCCACAAAAAATTATGTAAGAGTCTTTTTTTTATTTTGTGTCTTTTAGTCTTCCCAAGAGAGTGTCTTCCCAAGAAAGTTATGAGTGGTAGGAAGTAGGTGTTAGGTGAGTTATCTTTTTGTCTTCTTTATGGAGTCTATAAAAGGTCATGTAATCTTTGTTTAAGGCAATGAAGTGATTATAATTTTTGGAAACCATCGTGAGGTGTGAAGCCTTGTATCTTGCGTGCTCTTCTCCGAGAAGGAGATGCGGTGAGAAGCCCCCCCAGGTGAGATGCCCGGGCATCCACTGCCCACCTCCTTTTCACCATCTTCCCTCTCACCACTCTCCCCTTCCCCACCATTGCCCGTCCCTTCCCCTTTCTCTTTCCCACAGCCACCCCCACAATGGTCTCGGGTGAGAAGCGTGGTTGCATTGTCTCCTCGACAGAGACGAGTGAGAAGCCCCACCCATGTCCTCCCACCTCGGTACTATCGTCGCCCTATCTCCAGCCACCGCCAGCCCTGTAGCCGTCTCCCACCCTCCTTCCCTATAACCCTGTCGCGGCACAAATGCCAACCAGACACAACACCGCCCTGCCCAGCTCCCACACCCCCCACCTACGCCCATCCACGCTGGTGAACCCCCCCTTTCTCCACCAACTCCTCTCTCTGCTCCCACCTTTGGCCGCACCCTTCCTCCCTCTCCCCTCCATTGGCCAGACCAAATCCCACGCCCCCCCACTCCCCGCCTCTACCGTGCTGCCGTTACCTCCCCTCCGCCTTCCTAGCATCGCCGAACCTCATGCCACAACCAGCACGCCGCCATCGTCCCGAGCAACCCTGCATCTCTGATCCTCGCCAGCAGTGTCCGCCCCCCTTCCTCGGTAGCACCATCACGATGCTCATCCGCCGGTCACCACCTGCAAGCACGAGCAGGGCCTCCGGCCCCCGCGATACTGGCTGCTCACCCACAACCTGACCATGCAGGTGGATGGCCTCCCTCCCTCCCCTATCTCTCTCCTCTGAGAACCATCCGTCCTCCTCCCTGCTCTCCTTTCCCCTGCCTGCCACCGCTCTTACCCATCCCTAGCTCACGCACCCTTCCCCGTCGTTGAACCCAGCACCCCATTACCATGAAGCCTCACCAACATTGCCGTTGCAACCGTCTCTGCGTTCCCATGCCACGAGCACACCACCCAGCACCACCGATAGGCCCATGCGGACTCGATCCTCCCCTCCGGTAGCGGCTGCACCACTTGTGAAGAGCACATCGGCTACCGTCGTCGACGGGGAAACCATCAACCACAGTCACTCGCCGTTGTCGCGCCTCCCCACCACGGAGCCTGCGGGTGATCCGAACCAGCTCCACCTCCCCACCCCCCCACGCTCTCTCTTTCTCTCTCTATAGTTCCCCTCTCTCTCTCCATAAAAAATTGATGATGAAAAGAAAAGAAAATCTGGGGCTTTGGAGTTCCGTTTCACATCACCGCACCTTAGTAAGGGAGTTCTAGCCCTCACCACTTTTCATTTTTTTCCTTATTCATCTAAGTCTGGTCTAGACATCACTCATTCTTGTTAAGCCACTTCAAAATTTTGCTATCCTTTCTTATCTGCCAAAAGAGGACAACAAATCCCAAGAGCACTTTCGACAGCTACTTTTACGAAGGTCGCAAGGTAACGTTTGTGCGTAAGTATGCATTTTATGATGTCATTATCTCATTCATTCTCCACGCGTGGTTTTTTCAAAACAAAGTGATTCTTAACATGATTAAGAGTGGTTGTTTTAAGCCTTATCTTAGGTCTTTGTTTAAATTCAATTTCAAGCAAAAAAGAGTCTTTAGGCTTGCTTTTGCAGCACTTTGGTTATAAGAACCATGCGCTGGGAGTTCGGCATTTCTCTCCCCACTTGTTAATGGCAAACCTTAGCTGGGCACTCCACACACTTCATGGCATTCTTAGCCGTCTCCTTCTGTAAAGCATCGTTGCTACTGGGGTCATGCTCGAAGGCACGAGGTCTTTTCTGTTCCTTATTCGGCTGAAATATGAGGATAGAGATATTATAGGCAAAACAACCAACCTAAGCACACCCCGACAAGAGGAAATCTCAAATAGGGGCAGTCAATTATGACCTGATTCTCAAATATTAAGCTCAATTGTAATATCTCTTAAAGTCCAAAGGACACGATAGTGAAAAATCAAGTGAAAAGAGAGAGAGAGAAAATATATGAAACTTTTTTTTCCAATGAATCTGGCATGGCAAGAGGGCCGTATAGTTTTTCCGTGGGACGTTATGAGCCCGGTCTTATGTGTGCCTAAAAGAAAATTTAAGGTTTGATGATATGACACAAAACCCCGACGCAACAGACTAAATCTCTAGGGGTCGTGCTAT
The DNA here is from genome assembly GCA_022559845.1 of Amorphophallus konjac. Taxonomy (NCBI): domain Eukaryota; kingdom Viridiplantae; phylum Streptophyta; class Magnoliopsida; order Alismatales; family Araceae; genus Amorphophallus; species Amorphophallus konjac. The sequence continues at coordinate 151,525,233 of CM040118.1, forward strand.
GGACAGATGTCAAAACCCGATATCTTCTTAACTTATATCAAGCTTATCTCCAATTCTCTTCTCTGCTCCCCCCTAAGACCGAGTGTTTCTCGGGTATGGCCTTGGTAGGGGCACCGTTAGCCAAGGATAGTCGATTATAGGTCGCCACCTCTTATGCACGCCTTGCTTCAGGCAGTTTTTAGTGAAAGGGGAAGGAACGAGGACCCCTAGCCAGCGGTTTAAACATCCTTTGATGCCGCATTAGCAATGTCTAAACCAAAATTCTAAAAAAAGTCAAATATTTTCCAAAATCTAAAAAAAATCCAAAAAATCAAATATCTTCAAAAATCCATAAAAACATGAATATTTTTAAAAAAATTCATAAGATTTTGAATATTTTAAAAACCCATAAAAATTTGCAAATCCAAAAAAAATTACATTACATTGTATTTTTCCTGATGGTGTTGTTTTGCAAGGATAACCTTTTTGCAAGGACCAAGAACACGGGATGAGTCCTCTCCTTTCATTGCCATCAACCTTTCGACTCTTCCCTATGTTGATTGTTATCTTCATGATTCGTCGCTCTGGGCATCATTCCAATCATTCAAGAGCAAACCTTTCTATGTTATTCACCTGACTACTCCTGCCAGTCTGAGCATTACTCTCATCATGATCATTCAACTCCAAAGCTCATGATTAGCCAAGTCGTCATCCTCATGGTTCAAATGCAATAACAAACAATGGTTGATGCCTTCATGCTTTGATGCTCTGGACTACACCAGGCCCTAAGTGTCCTGGACGCTTTGATTTATGCTTTCATGCTTTTGCGATGATGTGCTATCACCACTATGTTCACACACTATGCTTGTTGTGGTTCGCATTATGCTATCATGCTATCAATTGATTAAATGCTTTAATGATATGCACAATGGCTTTATTCAATGCTTGTTATGCTCCATTATATCTTGGCTAACGAATTTTTTAGTGCAGGAAAAGAAGCTTTTGGTCCCACCATCCGAGCATCATCATCCAAGTCCCCACGGTATTTGCACCTCACTTCTCAGTTCCCCTCATGCTTATTACTATCACCATCTCCTCCCTGTATGCATCCTACTATATGTTATCTACGCTATTAGATTATATCAAGGACCTTGTGGATTTGGTAAATCTGGAATTTGAGTTCCCCTTCATCAAAAATAATGATAATTCTAGAGGAATCTTAGTTGCACGGATAGGCCGTTGAGCCGTCTAAGACTGGGGATGATGGCTCCCTTTTTGTGAGTAGGTGCACGGATAAACGGGCTTCGGCTTAGTATTAGCTCACCGAATGGGTTTCTTGACTTAGTCTTGACAACTTAACAATATTATCCTTGATTACCTTATATTTTAATTTGTTTTAATTTTTCCTTTAAACCCAACATGCATTCATGTAGGACTTTGAATCAACTTTAGAAAATAATTCTAAATAACTCGATTTTGAGAGTCAATTAATCCTAATTTTTCAAGATGTGAGATATTCATTGTCGAATTGAGTCCTCAGTTCGTCTTGTTGCTGTTTTGGGCGGTTTTCTCGAAAACTCCTTTGTTTGGATTTCTATATGCTTTCAATCATCTTTTTCCTTAGAGCCACCTTGGTTGCAGCACGTCCACATTTGCTGGTAACCGCTCTCCAATAGTGAAACTTACAGGTTTGTGACCTGAGGTACTTCCACCGCACTGGAAGTTGATCATCCTTTATCTCCTTCGTGCCCACGTGCACACTCCCTTCTTTATTCAAACATTGTTGCTTTCATCGAAGCTCCCGAGATTACTTCATCTCGAGCTTTTGATTCAATACTCATCAGGTGGTGTTGATCGCATGTCTCATCACACCTTGGCATCTACTTTTCAGTTCGCTCCACTTCGTATCGCTCCCTCGTAAAACAGACGCTAAGGTGGGGCAACTGTAGACACGCCAAAATTGACATCATCTTGAGTACATTTGATATTACCTTATAATGCCCCAATTTGACCCTTAAATCGGCTTAGTTCAGTGATTTTTCCCATTTTTCTTAGATTTTTACCTTTTTTCTAATTTTATGGATTTTTTTGATTTTTTTATGGTTTTTCTCAATTTTTCCAGACTTTTAAAGAATTAGCGACGGACCCCCTGGTCACCCATTTAATGGGCAACCAACCATGTGGACACCATTTCTTTTATATATAAAAAATAAATAAAAAATTTTATTTTCTCTAGTCGCGGTCACCCAGGCGACCGCGTTCAGAGGGCCCCCCCCGGGAGCTCTATTCTCCTTGGAAAATGTACGTCAAACACCCTAGATGCCAATTTAAAATGGGCGTCCAACGAGCATGATGCAAATTTTTATTTTTATATTTTTAATTGATTTTTGAAGTGATTTTTGCATATTTTCAATTGGTGTCAGCCTGGGATGACGCCAATTCTTTAAATGGACGTCTGGGACCCTTGATGCCCATTCTTCTTGATTATGTACGTCTGTTTTGACAGCCGCTCATTCCTAATGAACGTCCGAGCCTCCAAACGTGATTTTCCTTGCTATTTTTGAGCTCCCACGTTCGCCCGAAATTCAAATTTATTCCTAATTGACGTCTGTGCACTCAGACGTGAATTCTCTTTTCTTTTTGGATTTCCATGATTTAACTTCAAATGAACGTCCATGGTTGTGGACGCCTATTCACTACGCGACCACAGGATCGTACGCCATTTTCCTGAGTTTCCGTGGTCGATTCTGACTCCTTCTTTCCCCGTTTTGGAGTCCCTTTTAACTAGGGAAAGGTTCCATGTGACTATACAAGACTGGGAGGACTCTTGCCAATATTTTTCTCATTTTGTAGATAATTATCCTAATCGTTCTTGGATTAAACTCACGATTCTTCCCTTATAAATAGCCCCCTGAAGTCCCTGCTCAAGGGGGCCAACTTCATCAACGAAGGGGATGTGCTGCCGGATTGTAGGCTTAAGGAGGAGCCTCCCTACATCAAAAGCTATATCACGTCGGAGCTCCTTCCTCTGGAGCACATTGAAGATCCTTCTTAAAAGCCTCGTTGGGCGTCCAAGTCCCTTCCTCGGAACAACATAAGCCAACCCTCTCTCTCCTTTTCCTTTTATTTACGTTAGATTAGTTCCCGCATTTGCATATATCATATTTTTTTATCTCTTTCATCTCAATCACGTTGAGAACTCCCCCAGTGCAACGCTTGCACGTCCTCTCCCTTCTACATTCATCATATTTTTATCCCCACCCTTCGCATAGGGTTTTAAAGGGCCAACGCCCAATAGGTGTGTCATTCTCCATGTTTTTTTCATGTTTATACATTTCACTTGGGATTGATACTGCACACTTAATTCTAATTCCTATCTCTTTGTTGGTTGTTGCCTTTTTGCAAGGGTAATCTAAGAAGACTCTCTCCATCGGCCGGCCGATAGGAAGAGAAGGTAAACTCTCACATCTCCCACGCTTCAAAGGTAATACTGTGATCCCTCCTTTTATTTATTGTTAATATCATTTGAGGCCCGCGGTCTCTGGCGATCACACTCCACATTGGCATCCACGTATGCACCCTCTTCTTTACCCCTCCTTATTTTTTTCACATATCTTTCCTTATCCTTTTATTCTTTTTATTTTTTTTAAGTGGATTTTTATTAGATCTACAAATTGGCGATCGCGGTCGGACTCCTTGTCTTTTTTTTAGATTACACTCCTCCTTTGGCACTCACGTGTGCCCCTCCTCTTCTGCACCCACGGTGCATCTCCTCAAGTGCTCCACATAGCACCTTTTCTATTTATTCTTCCTAAGTGATCATTGATTTATAGATTTATTTGAATATCTCATCTCTCTGCTAAAAAAAAAAGGTCGGCGTGCAGGCCAGTGGACGCCCATTCTTAAATGGGCGCCCACTGAAGCTGATGCCCATTCCCAGCCATTTCTGTTTTACATTTCTATTCCTGGCCGATTAAAAAAAAACAACAGCATCTAATGCAGTGGACACCCATTCCCCTTTAAGCATACAGTGCTTTGATTGATTGTTGATTGCCGTGAGAGTGTATTCTTCTTCCATCGGTTATTCTATATTTTTATATCTCTCTGGCCTTTGTTGTAGAGTTTAAAAAAAAAGGAATCAGCGTCCATACCTCTGGACGGCCATTCTTTATTTTCATAGAATCTCTTGTTCTGTGACTTGTTCTGTGACTCGTTCTATGACTTGTGCCCCTTCCATATTCACATTCTGTTTCATACCCTGTTGCATTCACTGCATATGACATACATATCCTTTTTTTTTCATATCCTCTTGCATTCATCACCTACTCTGTTGTATTCATTACGTATCACACCTATATCCTGTTTCACATCCTGTTGCATTCTCCATCACGTTTATATCATGTTTTTATTCCACTGCTCATTTACTCTGCATTATCATATCACGGTTCACGGTAATTTATTCTGACCCCTTTTTCCGCATTGATATCTGCATTATTATTTGTGGCTCTTTTGCATTAGCCCCTACTTATAGGGCATCACGGCTTGGGAGACCTCCTCTCCCCCCACTTCTAGGAGCCTTACCCCTCTCTTGGTGAAGGAAGGACCCTCCAATTGAGCACTCCGTCTCATTGGACCGAGAATCCCTAAATCAAGACCTCCATAAGTCCCCACACTCGTGGATTCTCTCACGGACGCCGGGCAGGTTGTACCCTTTTGAAGTCCCTGGGTTTAGTTGGCCTATACGTGGTTAGAATTAACCTAGTTGGCATTGGAGCAAATCATATTGAAGCTAGGTTCATTACCTTAAGTGGATCATTCCAAACTTTGTTAAAATTATTAATTCACATCAAGGAACAAATAATATCAAGCGTAAACATTCAACTTGTTTGATCTTTGCAAATTGTTTGGATTAAATATTGTTGTTTGCATGATGTTTCGCTTTGATAATCAAATTGACATGTTTAATTCCAATTATAATCTTGAGGATGATCAACCTAACACATCCTACACTCCTCAATTTCAACATGTTCATTATAATTCTCACCATAATTCTTTCAAGGGACCATATCCTCATTCTCATGGATTTGCCCGACCTATGGGTAATTTCCAATCTTGTGGTCCCTCACATCAAGCGCAAGCTGCTATTCCCTCGGGACCGTCTCCTCCCCACGACGAGAAGGTTGCCCGGATCTTGCATGTAATGGATCATCTCACCCCTCAACAAATCCAAGCCCTTAAGGCCGCTATTGAGGGTGCATCTCATTCTTCTCATCCTCCTTCCATTCCCATTCGGGTGGCCCATCACCTGCCTCCCTCTTCTATTCATACTCCCATTCGGGTGGCTCATCACCCGCCTCCTTCTACACAAACCCCTCTTCGGGTGGTCCATCACCCGCCTTCTTCTATTCTTTCTCTTTCACGGCCCCAAGGCCCACATATTCCTTGCAATCCGGCCCGACAGGGTCCTTTTTCGGGTCAGCCCGTTAACCCCCCTCCATGGCCATCGTATGCAGCCCCTCCTTCAAGGCCACTATGCCAACCCTCCGCTTCTCATGTTATACCCCTCCAAGCTCTCGTTGATAAAGTCGCTTCAATGGAACAACAATTAAAGAGGGTCACGAGCCCGCGGCCTCCTCCTCCTCCTCAAGTCAACCCTCTTCACGCCTTCATGAACAACATCACGAAGATGGAGAAAGAATGGAAGGAGAGGAGAAATGATTATGGCATCAACGCAAGTGAGCAAGAGCCGTCAAGCTTCAACGATCAAGTGGACGCCGTCCGCCCTCCACCTAACCACACCACTCATCCATATGGCCCTCCGCCTCCACATCAATGTACACAAAATCCTCCCCACTACCATTACATTCCATCACCCATTAACACGCCTCCATCATGGCATCCACTTGATCCCGACAATGAAGAGTTTGAGTCGGCATGTAAGGTGGAGATGGCACAAGATGAAGCTCTGCAAGCACCCATTCCGAGTTTTCTCCATTTTCCTCTCCCTCCATTACCACCCGAAGAATTCCCTGCTCAGGACGATACCACCATCCCCAATCCAACCCCCATCTTTGAGACCCACTGGTGTTACGATGATGGGTAGATACTCCAATCACCCACACCGGTGCAACAAGACATGTCTCCTACCCTTCAAACCTCTCGCACTGCCACTAAAATCCGACGTTTCCAATGCGTCGAACCCTCCATTATCACACCCCCAACTCCTACACCATCAACCTCCACAACACCGGCCTTCACCGAACCTCCTACTAATTCTTCACCAACTATACCTTCATTAACCTCCACGCCATCGGCCACCGCCGAGCCCACCTTCAAACCTTTTCCAATTAACCATCCATTGCCGCCACCTCGGCCCTCCACTATCCCTATAACCCCGAACTTGGGTTTGCCTATCCCTCAACCTACCCCTTTACCCAAACCCGTGGCAGATCTTGAGCAGGGTCCACTCCTTTTTGCACATGAGCCAACCCCGTCCGCTTTCGAGCAAGGGGAGAAGCTCGACGTATTTGAACCTCCACTCGCCCTTCCTCCAACACCTTCCATCGAACCTCCACCATTTATTGAGCCTTCCGCCTCCGCTTCGCCATCCGCCTCCGCTCGGAATGGGTGTCCTTCTACAAGTATTTGTGCCGTGGATGAAACGAAAGAGCCGAGCAAGAAGGAGTTGGCCTCGACTATGTTGTTCAAGATGCAAGACCTTATTTGCCGGATGCTGATCCGCATTCTTGTACCGGGCATGGTTGAAAAGGCCAGGTCCCCACCAATGCTGACTGAGAGAAGATGTCAAGCTTTTATGCCATGTGCGTCCATGCCCAAGGGCCGGGCGGGGCACCCCTATCTCAACCTTCCAATATCAAGTCCATTCTTCCGTGCAAGGGGCGAATGCCCATTTTATTCAACACTCTTCATCCACCACAAGCCTTGGGCAAAACAAAGCTTCCCCTTCCAACATTCCAACTCCCTCACATTATTGATCTTCGCCCTCCATGGGAGTTATCATTCATTGTTGAAGCTTCATCATAGGCCTTAATTTTATCCATTGTGCCGTTCGGTTGTACACTTTCACTGCTATGGAGGGGCGGTTATTCTTCTACTAGGGGGCCTTCCGCTACCCTATCCACTTCCTATGCTATCCCATCCACATGGGCCATCTGTTGGGTAAAGAGGGAGTTCTCGTCCTCTCACCAATTGTGTTCCTTGCATCCCATGCATTTCATGCATTCCATGCATCTTCTACATCCATTGTATTACATTCACATGCATTCTTTCTTTCTCGAGTTTCCGAACCCGTATCTTCCCCGCCTTCCGGAACCTCCGGATCCTCCACATCTTCCTTCTTATTCACCTCCCTCTTCGGGGTCTCCGGGTCCCCTTACACTTGCCGGGCATCGTGCCCCCTCCAGTTTTCTCTCAAGGCATAGCGCCCTCCTTCTTCATATCCATTCGAAACCTCCGGATCTCCCGGGGCATCGCCCCCATTCCTACTTTATTCCTCTGGAACCTCTGGATCTCCCTCTTCGGGCATCGTGCCCCTCCACACCTCCATATCAGGATCCTCCGGATTTTTCTCTCCTTCTTGGGCATCGCACCCCTTTACACCTTCCTCCTCCGAAACCTCCAGATTCCCTATCTCACTCCTTATCCCTTCTTCCAGGGCATCGCGTCCCTTCTCATCCCATTCCTCCAGAACCTCCAGATTTTTCATCTTATCTTCCCTCCAATCTTCCAGGACATCGCGCCCCTTTCTATCTTCTCCCTCCGGAACCTCCGGACCTCCTCCCTCTCCTCCGATTTATTTTTCTACTCCTCTGGGACATTGTGTCCTTTGTTCTTTTCCGCCTTTTAAACCATCTTTTTCCATACCTTTTCCCAGGGCATCGCGTCCCTTGATACTCTATTCCTCCGGAACCTCCGGATCTTCTCCAAGATGATTCTCCCCCCTTTCCTCTGGACCCTCTGGATCCGCCACTTTCCATATATCAATTCCTTCTCTCAAATCCTTCTGATCTCGGGTCTGACCCGACTTCTTCAGCGTCAACTATTTTGGGCATCGTCCCATTCTCCCACTATTTCTGAGGCTTTAGTCCTCACTACCCCTCTTGATTTCCCTTTTCCTTCTGTACGCCTTTTCGTGTGATCTGGGTCTTGTTTGCGATGGGTTTATTCCTTCTTATTATTTTATGTATGTATGTATGTATGTATGTATGTGTATATATATATATATATATATATATATATATATCTTATTTCACGTGTCGATCATCCAATTAACTAACTGGTAATTAACTGACTGATTGACGGCGCGGGCGTGCCAGTCACGTACGTGACAAGTTTATTATGCGCTCATCTTGACCCGTATCGGGCGAGAGTGAGGCTCGGTCGGGACCAGCAGTCCGCCATACCATAAAGGCTATGGCGTTAATTACATCCTCCGCGAGGAGGGAACACCTTTGATTAATTGCCGAGATAGTGGGCTGTCGAGGCCGGAATAAAAGATGTGATGTTATGAACATGACAAGATCACGTGAGATGCATCTATCTATCATGCAAGAGAGGCATGGTTTATTAAATCAATGACCCTCGATACAGGGTGGAGGACGTAGATCCGAAGACCACCATTGCGCGTAGCGGAGACTTCTGATCGGGCGTAACCCGGCCTTCCGTCGGTGCCATTTGATATACTCGAGGGTCTATGCAAGCATGCATGCATGATGATGATAACTATGCCAAGCATGGCAACAGAATTATGAAAGTAAGCAGTGATCAATCACGTCTGTTAATCTCCCCCAGGTGAGGCAAGGATAGTAGCACAAACCTGATAGTAAAACGATTCGGATCCGAACGTCACTTCTCCTATTCAGTTTATTAGGATTCATTAATTTCGGCCACGGGAGACGAAGGTCACCCCGAGGATGGGTGAATGATTAAAACAACATCAAGGCTTAAAACCGACGCAGCCACGCGTAGGGGTACGGTTCCCCGGCGCGGCCAAACGTGGGCAAACAGAACTAATCCGGCACGGCCAGACGTAGGTAAAAGGGCTAAACCGGCGCGGCCAAAACGTAGGTAAACGGGCTAAACCGGCGCGGCCATGGACAACTGTTAGCCCGGGGCGAAGGCCCTGGGGCGCGCCGGTTTAGGGCGCGCCGGGAACGGGGCAACCAGCACGAAGAAGAAAATGAGTCTTATGTTGATACGGCGCGGTAGGGTACCGCACCGTATTAGGGCGCACCGTGTTCAGGCCGCGCCGTTTTTGTCAATTTTAGAAGAAATTCACAGTATTTTGGTTCATTCAAGATCCTTATGATAGTTTCAAGTCAACCAGACCAATTACTTGTTTGATTGAAGTCCAAGATCCCTCAGAAATGATGTAGTAAGTCAGTGCGAGGTTCACACTCGAGCACTGAGTTGATTGGGTTCAGAATGAACATCGGATTACGGCTTAATTATTCTTAGTTTGCGCAAAATTGGGCAGCATCTCCCCTGAACATGAAGAGTTGTAGGGGAGGAACGGGGTCATACCCACTTGTGGAGTAAGCCCCTAAACCGCCGGTCTGCACAGTGGCAGCCAGCAAACTCCTAACGGATAGGGTACCCCGAGGACTAGCCTGCAAGGGGCACCAAGGCTCCGTGGGTGAGGATAGAGGGATGAGGCCACTGATAGTGGGAGCGGCACCCCGAGGGCTAGCCTACGAGGGGTGGGCAACCCACAGCCTATGACACATCCCTTGGAGGGACCGACCATTAAGAGAGTGAAGCTCCGAGGGCTAGACTACTAGGAGCACACATCCCTTGGCCTCTATCGGGTCTCCAGATTGTTGGGGCTAAGCTTGTTAGGCTAGGACCCCCTGTTATTATCTGTTGTGGCCTTGAGGAAGCATCTACCATCGAGAGGTAGAGCCCTCGATCACCCAGCAGTTTCGTGAAGCAATGGGGAATGTCCCCCTCCCCGGGCAATTAAGACGGAATGAAAGAATCTCGGAACGGTTCAACTGACCGTGATGCAGAGGGGTAGTCAATGCACAGATGAGATGAGCCAATCGTAGAAGCATATGCTCGAACAACTAGGACGCAACATTCAGGTGATGGATCCTGCCATCCCAAAGGCGACTCCCACCTCACGAGCAACAGAGCAGTACGAAGGGAGGAGTTAATGGGAGTTAGACCCTCGATACCACGGCGGGAAGAAGCATGCGCATGAGCACAGCTCTATCCACGGAGGGGATACAAAGACCCTTAAAACAAACATGGAAGCGGTCGATGGGAAAGACTCGGGGAGGGGTCGTTTCTGTAGCCCGCGATGCTTCGGGGCATGATCGGGACTCGATGAAACCAGAGTCGGGAACCACGCGCGGAAGAACTCATACATATGCATTGACATAGATAGAGAAGGGGAATAAGCTTCGAGCATTCATTCGACCTATTGATCCACTCATCTATATACATATCACCACCCAGTAGACGGGGATGGACTAACATTTACATTGCAAATCCGGTGCCGGCATCGTCGCTCGGTCGCCGTTCATCAGTTGCAGTGGCAGAGGGATGCGCATAGGAATAACAATGAAAAAAACATATGGCGAAGAGGGGGGGAGGATTGGCTCATATCATTGCCATCCTTCACCCCTCTCGCTTACATTCGTCGGAGAGAAAGCAAAGAAGCTGAGCCGAAGAACCACGACTCGGGCACCCACCTGTTCTAGAAAATAGAGTGTCGGAACGCCTTCATCCTCTCTCACTCTGAAGGGCTGCAGATGAGAACGACAGACGGCTGCTGGAGAACTCTCTGAGAGACTCTGCTTCTTTCGCAAGAAAGAAGCCCTTTCTCCCTCGAAGACGACTGACCCTCTTTCCTTTTCCTTCTCTTTTTTTCTTTCTCCATTGCTCCCCTTTTTGATTCGAACAGCCATATATATATATACCCCGGTTTGAGATTTCATCCGGAGTGGAGATTGGCGCGCCGAGGAAGGGCCCTCTGCATCCTTTGCGCGCCGGCACAAGAGGGCGCCAGATAAGGGGTTCTTGCGCGCCGGAATGGGGGGGCGACGGACGGAGGCACGCCGGTTTAGGGCGCGTCGTGCTAGCACCCTTCGCACATCGCGAATTGGCCGATGATTCCGGGGATGATTCCGGGGATCACCGTGAACATTTATCTCACCACTGCTCTTTGAAATCTTGAGGAGCCGCCTTGTTGAAGCTCTCAGGCTGACGTACGGCCCTCCTTGGAGCTTCTAATGACTTCGGTTTAATTACGTGGGTTTTCCGCTGACACGGCTCTTGGCACTATGATAAGTGCCGCTGGCTCGGTCTGGCTTGTGCTCAAAGCTCCTTAGAGGGTGGGATAACACCCGGGATAGTTCCGCCCGAGCTGGGGGATCATTCGGCCACTAAGGGGCCCATCTGGGCGGGAAGCCGCACCCGTGCCGGGTGACCGGGATCTTCTGCCGACAGAGCTTTCGGTCCTCCGTTCTGGAGAGCCAAGGGGACTCTTTCATCCCAGGAGAGCCTTTCATGAGGTGGGTAGCCATTGGGTAGACCATCGTCCTTGGTCGGACAGCGGGTGTAGTGTATGCGGCATGACGGAGTCGATGCCGGTTCATTGGGCAGGCTTGGTCGCACTGTCGGTTGGTTGTGAGTTCATCTCGATTCTCCTGAGGTGAAGTCCCCATGTTCATACGGGGTGACTCGAGACTCTGGCAGCTTGAGAAGTCTTCAATATGTTGATCTTTATCGGCTTCCGTGCTTCAGCGGGCCGCATCATTCGTCTTTATGGCTTGATCGCCGACGATCACATTTTGGGTGCCAACAAATGCCCCCTTGACGTGGGTGTTACGAGCAAGGCACGAGTGCAGCAAGGCCGATGGATGAATTTCACCGGGAATGATCTCCTCTTCGGTTGACAGGAGCTTGGGACGGCCCTTAATTCGGCATGGACGTTAATCCGGCTCCGTTTGCATTTTAATACGGCGCGGGGTTGCTTCGGTGCGCTCTTGGCTTTGAGACGTTAATCCGGCGCGCTCCTGGCCCCTTTGCATTTTTAATACGGCGCGGCACTGGCCTTTGGACTGTCAACCCGGCGCGGCCGATTTTGGTGCGCCTTTTTGTTGGGGGGATGTTAATTCGGCGTGCAAAATAGCACGTCGGATTAACCACAGGGGTTCCCCCCTATATATTTTTCCTTCGGTTTTTTCCCTTCATCACCTCTCATTTGCATGTTTCCTTTCTCTCTCCTCCCTTTCTTCTCTTCCCGCGGCCCCGAGTGAGGTGGGGGCGAGAGCGAGTCTCTGAGGGGTGAGTGGAGTGTCGTTTGTGTGGGTTTTAAACCCATTCTTTGGGCCCCAGGAGGCTTCTAGTAGGGCTTGCCCTCGGAGTTATTTCCTCGGGTGTTCCTTTTGGCCTTGGTGTAATGCCGATGGCTGCTTTTAGGGGTCGTTCCCTTAGTTGACGCGTTCCCGCTTTTCTTTGGCAATCTCCCGTGCTGGGGAGACTCTGCCGAAATTTTGTCAGAAATCTGCCTCTGATCAACTATTTTCTGACTTTGTTTATTGTTTGATGCGCTTCTTTGCAGCTATCATGGCATCCGGTTCTTCTTCTCGTGCCGTGGTGACGTGGGAGAATGTCAATTCCCTTGATCGGGGGCACGGTCAGCTCGCTATAGTTGCAGAGTCCTCGTACTCTAAGACAGATATTGTGGACACCAACCGTCTCCTCATTCTTGGGGGCGACTCCTTTCATTATGACAGGGAAGGTGTCGCCAGGAGGGACTACCCCAAAGACAAACACCTGATGTCCCTTCTCCAACGCTTCAACCTCCAAGGGAAGAGGGACGTGTTCCTTGTCTGAAAAGCCGAGCAGGCCCTATTGGTGGAGAGGGACAGTCTGATAGATTGTGTGGTGCGGGGAAGACCCATTTATCTCCCCGGAGAGGTCAGGAAATGGAGCGTCGTGCTGGGACTGCAAGATCTGGCTCCAGAAGATGGGCTGTTGACTAGGGCCCCTGAATTTGTACCCGCTCGATGGAATGATTCCGCAGGCAGGGTGGACTGGGAGAAGCCGATCTTTGGCCTATTCCTTGCCCCGTTGAAGTGGGGGTACAGAGTAGAATCATTTCTGTTGGACTGCCTGGCGATCCGCTTCAAGCACCAGATATCTGTGGGGTGGTTTGCCGAGCTGAGGGCCACCGACGCCCACGCATTTAGACCTGGAGCGGTGGAGTTCACAGATTATGTGCTGCATCATTATGCTCCCATCCTGACCAGGGCCAGGATATACCACAGCGTGTATGCTTCAAGGTACCGCTACCCCATCTCCCGCGGCATGTGCTGCGGTATGATCGAGGTGTTCTGCCCCGAATATAACACTTTCTATACTTCGGAAGAAGAGACCTCTCTAGACTTATGGAGCCTCTCATAGCTTAGCGGCCTACCCATTGACGGAGAACCGTATGAAGAGGTTTGCTAGCCTGACTGGCTGAAGGATCAGACCGACAGTGAGGGTCGGTATCTGGCGGGTTATGCCTATCGATATCTGATGAAGGTGTACCGCACCCTCTATCATTCGTCGCACGACACGAGGGAAGCTCGGAAGCCGGGCGAGAAGAGGAGGGTGCGGATGGGCACCTGGCTTCAATATTTCTTCTATGGGAAGAATAAGTATGAAGACTTTCCCCCGATAGCGCCAATGGCTCAGAAGCGGAAGAAGAGGGTGCGACACCAGGCCGCTTCATCATCTTCTTCAAGAGGAGGGCTGGGGGAGAACCCAAACCCTACCGGTGTTGACGCAGTCACCCACTGTGCTGCATATCTAGTTTACTGGCTCTGTTCTTTCGCTCTTCCGCAAGGTGACGAGAGCGTAATTAGGGCGGAAGCCATTTATCCAGCCTGTCTCATGGCTTGGGGTACCAAGCTATCTCTTTGCCCGGTGGCCCTGTGTCTTATTTACAAGATGTTGGGAGACCTGCACAAGACGCATCTCCCCAGAAATCTTCAGACGGTCGGTTCGTTACATTTTTTCAATGCTTGGGTTTGTACCCTGTTCCCGGAGGCGGCTCCTCGGGCGTTACAGTCTGTTCCTCTTGTTCCGCGGATGATAGAGTTCGCGAGTGCCGAGCCCTCCTCACTAGCGGAGCAACTCTACGCCATTCGGGGCAAATTGGCCCGTATTCCCACAGATTCGCCCGGGGTTCTTCACTTTTGGAGCTTAGCTGCCCACTCCAGCCCGCTGGTGAACATGACGAGGCAGTGCAAGCTTTTTGAGATTGAGGAGTATATCTATCCGCTTTCCGAGGCCAAATGTACAAAACCCATTCTTGAGCCGGAGTTGGTTGACTGGGCGCTGGCTATCAGGCCGAGTGTCCTTGTATTCCACAAGAGTGGCATTTTGTGGTTGGAGCCGTACTACCCGTTCCGCTTCAGTCGGAACTTTGGCTACGACCAGCACATTCCACATTCTTCTTCACAGTTTGCGTTGCCTAACAGGCACAGGGTCGGGCAAGTTTCAAATGACGATGCCCGGATATGGTGGGACTTCTTCCACCGTCGGGAAGATGTTTCTTTCAGGGTGCCAACCCCTACCCATTTCCCCCGCGTCACGCCTGAATATATCAAGTGGTGGAATGCGCGGACAGGGTTCTACAGGAGCTCCCGGCGAGAGTGCTGGGCCGTGGCAGACCACAGGTTCCTGGACTCCCAGCCGGAGCCAGTCTTTGATATTGAGCCTTCTTATTTGAAGAAGTTGAAGTCCTGGACCCGTACGGAAGTGAAGGCCTATCTGGAGGCCCGCAAGGTCGTAAAAAGTCGTAGGACGAAGGTTGACCCGAAGCTGCCCCCGATCAACAAAGATGACTATATGAAAACCCTTCGGGGTTTATGCCGGGTGAGTAGCGAGAGGGTGGTCCTTCAGCAACTCCCTCTGCCGGTGGAGGAGCCCATCTCAGCTGTGGCCGACTAGCGTCCCGAGGTGGATAGGTAGTACCCTTATCGGACCTTCATTCGCAAGGAAGACAGAGGGGATGCCTTGTACGACAACACCCCCTGGCTATTTGCGCTCCTTCGGTCGCATGGCCTTTCAGTGGGTAGTCCCAGCGAAGCCATCCTGGACCGACCTCTTCAAGTCTCGTTCAAATATGCTGATAGATGGGGGCTGGACCACCTGAGCCTATATTATCTCCTGTCTTCTCGTGGTTACGAGGACCTGGCGCTGCTGGCCGAGCCGAGTGAAAAGATCAGAGATTTATGCTGGCTCATTCGCGAGGCGGCTTCGAGAGACAAAGTGCCCTCGCTGTATTATTGGCCTCTCTTCCCCTTCTATACGGGGCCGGCAAGTATGTTCCATTTCTTCATTCAGGCCTTTCGGCCAGCTTCTTTCTTTCATTGTGGTGCATTAATCTCACCTGTGTGCATGTGCAGTCCGACTGACTTCGGAGATGACTCGGCACTTTAGGGAGCTGATAATAAAGACTCAGAAGCCAACATATTTCGAGGTTCCCGAGCCGGCCTCGACCACTATGCCACTGCCTCCCGGCGATTCGAGAAAGCGGACTCGATCCCAGTTGAGAGAGGCTGTTGGGAAGGCGATGGCGGTGGTGACCCGGGTGACACGGCCGCGCCGAAAGAAGGCCGCAGAAAGGGAATCAGCAACCGTTCTTCCTTCGGTTGTATCCTTCAAAGAGTTCGAAGCTTCTCGCACACAAAGGCCAGAAGCTGAAGGTAGGCTCTTTTTTTCTTCAGAGTTCATTAGTCCACTTTGACTGCCTTGGCTAGCTCATGCTGACGGTTGCCCAACACAGTTGCCGCAGTCGTCGGGTTAGAGGCGATGGTAGATGTCGCGACTAGGGAAGGGGCAGAGGGAATCCCTGCTGCTCCCTTAGAGAGAGATCTGCCTTCTCCGATGCCTAGACAGGAAATGGAAGGTAATTTATAGTTTAATTGTGACGCCACCACGAAGCTTCACATCTTCAGCCGGCTTGACCTTTTCTCGCCGTAAATTTCAGTTGGTATACAACCGTCATTACTTCCAGGCTCAGAGAGTACAAAAGAAGCGATTATCCAGGGGCAGGGTGAACTTTCCCTTGAGGTCCCATCCACTATTGCTCCTGATGTGGATTGCACGGGGGAAGCTCCTACCGCGGGTGATGCTCCTCCTGGCGAGGCTCCTGCCCCGATGGTGGAGCGTCTCGAAAGAGCAGAGGGGTCTTCCTCCTCTGAGCAGGTTGATTATGGTGGCGGCTCCAGTGATGAGGAGTTCCCACCTGTTGACACGGAGACTGAGGAAGCCGGGACGTCCTCGGCCTATGAAAGCGATCATCCGACTTTTAGCCCACCCCGGTTGTCATGGAGTGGTCTTGGGCTGTCAGGCTCGCTTTTGAGCGGAGAGGCTGGCGCCGGAGAAGTTGCCCTTAGAGATTTGAGCTTGGTACCGGTCGAGGTAAGGACCCACCCGTGGTCGGTGCCTGCTACCCTTCCTTTCTATTCCTTTTAGCTTTTTTAATGTATATATTTCTGGTGCAGACTGAGGTGGTGCTGCCAACCATGACGGTGCAGATACCCCTCCCAGCTCTAGGCGCGGGCCACGCAACCTTCACGTCCGTCTTACGGCCTATCGCACTGCGATACCCCAAGGACTATGCAGCGGTAGTGGCTCCAGTTGGACCCGGAGCACTTGTGAGGGTTGATAGTTTGGTAGTAGTCGAGGACTCCCAGTCATTAGAAGTCGCACAACAGTCGGCTTCGGAGAAGGATGGCCCCTCCGAAATAGAAGCCGGGGAGATCGTTGAAGAACAGATGTCCTTGGCCCTTGATATTCCTGTTGCACCTCCATCCCAGGGGGCTGGTAGGGAAATTGTCGTCATTGAGGCTCCAGCTACCGTATCGGCCACCGCGGTTGTTCCCCACACCAGTGGACTATAGCTCATGCCATCGTCATCTTCTGGGGCAGGCGACGATATATGGGCCACCGTGGACAGCAGAGTGGAGTTTGAACTACCTGAGACGTCGCCGCTTGGTCTCCAGTCTTTGAGTGACCTTGTGTGGCAGTTTCTAGGGACCCTTCAGCAGACCATAATGGCCAGCAGAGATTTAACTTATGTTCAGCTAAGGGGCTTGATAGATCATTTATCTCGCTCGCTGTTCGCCTTTGGTTACCCCATGGACGACTGGACTCCACAGGTAATCTTGCTTCTGAAATATATAAACAGGAGGGAATTCTTAGGCCGGGAGGCAGCTGACCAACTGGCGGCCATAACACTGGAGCGGGCCGAATGCCGAACAGCTCTCATCTCCCTGAAAGGGACTGCGGCGAGGATGAGGGATGACGCCAATGCCTCTTTGCAGCACCGAATCTTTCTCACGGCCCGCATAGCGGAACTATATGCCGAACTCTCAAGGGCAGAGGCTGAACTTCAAGAGGTAGAATGCCTGGAAGTCCAGAGGGTGGAGGAGGCAGAACTGGCCGAGGGGCAAGTTGCTTCTCTCGGGGAGAGACTATCTCAGCTGGAGGCCACTGAGTTCAGACTGCAGGAGCTGGCCCGCCATCCTTCCCTGGGCATTCCGGAGCTGGAGGACATCTTCCCACGCCCTTTACCATAGTCCTTTTCTATTTGCCTCTTTTTGATGGACTTCATGTATTCCGGGGAATGCCCCGCGTAACATGTACTCTTTATTCTGTAGAATGAAAATCTTCATATTACTGTCAAATGACGACTCCATTCTTTCATCATTCTTCTTTTTTCTTTCTTTCCATTCGCCAGTTGTTTCTAGTCCGAGTGTGTGGGTCCCGAGGGTAGGAGAGCGCTCACGCCTTCAGCAAAAGGGTGAGGTGTTCGCTCCACCGCGCCGTGACTATTCTCAAGACTGAACAACGGCCTGAGCGAGTCGAGAGTCCGGAGGACCCAAACGGGTATATGAGAGACGAACACCAAAACAGATAGCGAGCGACCTTGCCGATGGTGACAAGGGTCGAGAAGGGTAGACGGTCTTGCCGATGATGACAAGAACCGAAAAGGGGTAGCGACCGGTCTTGTCGATGGTGACAAGGGTCGAAAAGGGTAGACGGTCTTGCCGATGATGACAAGAATCGGACAGGGTAGCAACCGATCTTGCCGATGGTGACAAGGGTCGAAAAGGGTAGCGACTGATCTTGCCGATGATGACAAGGGTCGAAAAGGGTAGACGGTCTTGCCGATGATGACGAGAACCAGAAAGGGTAGCGACCGATCATGCCGATGATGACAAGGGTCGAAAAGGGTATCGACCGATCTTGCCGATGACGACAAGGGTCGGGAAGGGTAGACGGTATTGCCGATGATGACAAGAACTGGAAAGGGTAGAGACCGATCCTGCCGATGATGACAAGGGTCGAAAAGGGTAGACGGTTTTGCCGATGATGACAAAAACTGAAAAGGGTAGCGACCGATCTTGCCGATGGTGACAAGGGTCGAAAAGGGTAGCGACCGATCTTGCCAATGATGACAAGGGTCGAAAAGGGTAGACGGTCTTGCCGATGATGACAAGAACCGGAAAGGGTAGCGACCGATCTTACCGATGGTGACAAGGGTCGAAAAGGGTAGACGGTCTTGCCGATGATGACAAAAATCGGAAAGGGTAGCGACCGATCTTACCGATGGGGACAAGGGTCGAAAAGGGTAGCGACCGATCTTGCCGATGATGACAAGGGTCGAAAAGGGTAGACGGTCTTGCGGATGATGATAAGAACCGGAAAGGGTAGCGACCGATCTTACCGATGGTGACAAGGGTCGAAAAGGGTAGACGATCTTGCCGATGATGACAAGAACCGAAAAGAGGTAGCGACCGATCTTGCCGATGGTGACAAGGGTCGAAAGGGGTAGAAAATGGATACATATAGGCGGGACATTGGATGAAGACTCCGCCTCGACCCTATAAAGGGTCTTCAGGATGGAGGATGGATCATCACTATTCATCATTCATACATATATATTATTTTTTATTCTCATTACTGACCTAAGTGCCCTTTTGGTTTTCGCCGAAGCCAGCCCCCTCTTACTTTTGCCCATGCGCCCTTTCGGGTTTTCACGTGACGGGGTACCCGATTTTGCCTGCGACGCCCTTTCGGGTTTTCGCCACAGCTGGGTTATAGCCATTTTTTCACTTGTCCTAATACAGGAGCAAGTCCGGCGGGGTATCTCCATTTTTAACCCCATTTTTCCTTTCTCTTTTTTTTTTGAATTCGGAGTACAGAAGAACTCAACTGCTAGAATGCTGACGGACCTTGCCGATGATGACAAGGATTGGTCCCTGGTTTAGTTCATTGACACTGGTTAAATGTCGAAGCAAAGGACATGGTTTATTAACAAGGACGTAAGATCCGAGTTAAGGGTAGAGGTCGACCGATCTCGCCAATGACGCCGAGGGTTGAACACGGGTTTATCCATCAGCATGGGTCACATGCCAAAGCAAAGGTAGGATTATTAACAGGGACGGAAGGTCCAAGTTGTTATGTTAGATGGACGCAGTCTATCTCCACGAAGTGTGGATCTAGAGGGGGGTGAATAGATCTATTGCCTAATTTAAAACCAATATAAGGCTCCAATGCGGAATATAGGCAGATCTACTAAATCACTAACTCGAGTATTAGATTTGAACAGAAGCGAATCAAACTGTGAAGGTAAACAGGAAATCCAATCGCACACAGTTCATAGACAATCGCACAAACACAAGACACCCAAGATTTTTAGGTGGTTCGGTCAGGAGACCTACGTCCACCCCACACTCAACTGAGTATGGCTTACGGCTGTGCAACACAGCTTGCGTTCGCTGGGCAGTACAGCTTGGCCTACAACTGCTCATACACAGCTTCGCTGGGCTTTACAGCTTGCCGACCAGAGGAACAGATCCTCTACAACCGCTAGGCAATACAGCTTAGCCATCCGAGACCAAGTCTCGCCTGCTGAGGATTACAGCTTCACCTGTCCAGTGGAAACCTCCACTGCAATTGCTGCCTCACAGCTTGATAACAAAAGTGTATCGAAAGCAAGAAAAGTATAAACAAACGAAATGTAAAAATAAGACGAATGTAGCTCAAGTATGAGCAGAATCAGCTCTGGTATTTGAACCAAGAGTTTGATTGACAAGACCTCTCGAAAGCTCTCTCAACTCAACTCTCTCAATCAAACTCTCTCAACACATCTCTCTTTCTTCTCTTCTCTGCTTTTCTTCTCTGTGGACCTCAATGGCTCTCTGCTGCTTCAGACTTTCAGTCTCACTGTATAGACTTTGCCACTTCTTCGATCAGTCTCCTTTGAAGAAGAAAGCTCATATATATACCAGCAGCATATTGGATAAGGGCGTGTGGCTTCCACATTTCCCACCCAAAGAATTCGCCAGATCCGAGGAACTTCGACCACCTGGCAGCATCCTGACTGAGCTGCTTCCACGTGTCACCACCTGGGCACCTCGTCCTCCTTGGATCACGAGCCATGTCATCAATCTCAGCCAGGAGTCCCTGTCAGACAGAGGGTCGAATTATCAGTTTAAGTATAGAACCCTGTACAGACTTTGTAGGATGCAGTGCATTGTATAGACATTGCACTGTATAGACTTTGTGAATGCGAATGCAATGTACAGACTCTACGTTTGCAGGGCCATGGGGTTGTACAGACTTAGAGAATGTAGTGTTGTGGCATTGTACAGACTTCAGGTATGCAATGCTAAGAACATAGCAGATGGTTGTATAGACATGCCATATGAATATGCAGACTCATCGTGCAATTTTGTCTAGACTTTGTATATGCATAGCTATGCGATGTACAGACTTCCTATATGAAGGCAACCGCTGTACAGACTTGCTGAAGTGTAATGCAATGTGCAGACTTTGAAGAACATTCAGCAGCCAATGTATAGACTTACGCAATGTAAAGACTTGGACAGACACAACGTGCAACAATGCATAGACTTTGAAACACTAGATGCACGATGTACAGACTTGAACTAAAATGATGCACAATGCACTGGACGATGTATGGACTTAGCCGATGCAGACTAGTCCGATGTACAGACTTGCTCGTTGTTCAGACTTCATGAACGATGTATAGACTTGCCAAGGAAAAGGCTGTACAGACTTGAGCAAAGCAAAGCAATTGAATGTATAGACTTAACGATGTGAATACTTGCCAAAGACAACTGGGCGATGTACAGACTTGAAGGTTCACAATGTAAAGACTTTGGCAAAGCAGCAATGTACAGACTTGCACAGTTCTGGGATGTATAGACTTTATCTGAAAGCCCAATGTACAGACTTGCAAAACTGAACGTAGGTAAAGATCCCAATGTATAGACTTCGAAGTTCAACTAGTGAATGTACAGACTTTGAAGGTTCAACTAGTGAATGTACAGTCTTCACCTCGAGCAAGCTACAGTGTAGTGTATGGACTTTGAAGAATGATGCATGACACTGTACAGACTTCACTAATGTATGGACTTAGCTTCGTGCATGCTACAGTCCAATGTATGGACTTTGAATGACAGTGCAAGCACTGTATAGACTTTGAGCACAAACACCACAATGCAATGTATAGACTTGCTAGGTATGTGAGCTGCAGTGTATGGACTTTGCCCAATGCATAATACGCTAAGTGAGACGGACAATGTACAGACTTACTGAGCTGACGCTGCATGATACACTAAGTAAGACAGACAGTGTATAGACTTCACAGCTCAAGTGAGACGGTGGATGTACAGGCTTTGAAGCTCAACTGAGGCGGACAATGTATAGACTTAGCCTGTGCGAACAATGCAGCAATGTATAGACATTGTCGTGTAGACAGTACCTCACATGCATTAGTGTATAGACTGTATGCCTGATGGATGTACTAATGCAGTATATGCACAGAGAAAGCAATGCACCGATGCAATGCATGCACATAGCAGGTATTGAATTGAAGCAATGGATGTATAGACTTGTGTTTTCAACGATGCACAAACACAACACAAACACAACACGATGTATAGACTATGCTGAGTGTGAAGACTTGTGTGTGTGTGCAGTGTGTAGACTTGTGAAATGCATAGAACACACAGACAATCTGATAAAAATAATTTCAACAAAACATAAACAGTTGCCAATCAATCAAAACAAGGTGTTGCCAATGAAGTAAAGCATATTGTCAACATCATCAACACAGAGGAGTCACAACAATCTCCCCCTTTTTGATTATGGCAACCCCCTATCATATAGAAGAGCAACAACCTGTCATTCAGATGAATTTTTGATGAAAGACATGATTTGTTATTCAGATTGTCATGCAGATGCTATGAATGCATGCTGAAATGAAAACAGCTCCCTACTAACAAGATCTCCCCCTATGCCATAATCATGATGCATACACTACCCCTTTGCCAAATAGTGGATACACTCCCCAAATAGTGGATACACTCCCCCTGGAATGAATTCATCAAACAGACAAAATATTCTCCCCCTTTGCCATCAACAAATAGGAGGGAAAGTGATTACAAGGGAAGGAACAAGAGAGATCATATGACTGGCATTCTGAACAAGTAGTTCCGGAATAAGCATTCTAAAGCACAGAGTCTTCAGTCATATGAATTTAGAAAATGCTTTGAGATAGAATCTGGTTTAAAGGTTATAAAATTTGAGTTCATGCACTACAATCAATGGATAAGATTTCTGTGCATGATAAAACAATAAACCAAAATCACATTTGCATGAGAGATTCAGTTTCAAAATATCTTACTTTCATAGACTCAGTAAAAAAAAATGTTAAGAGTTACCAGGTCATGTATTGAAATTAAACAAATTGACATCCATGAAATTTCTTTTGAAGAAACATCATTTTCAATATTAGTTCATTAAGGGCATTCAGGTACCATTTGTCTTTTTGCGTAAGGGTATACGTTTATCAGACGCCAATACCCCTAGATACTCAACATGATGGACCATTCTGCCATGATCAAATTCAATAGAATTGATTTACACCTTTTTGTGTGAGGGTACACGTTTATCAGACGACAGTTACCCCCAGGTACTCAGTGAAACCACCCTACTGTTTTGATCATTTTATACAGAGATAACGGATACACCTCATGACTTAAGTATTGTCCATTTCTTTGATGGATCACTTAGTTTCTCAGTATTTTACCAGTCATTGCTCTGCCAATGTTATTTTCAATTAATTTTTAATGTTTTTCAATATCTTTCTTAGCTGTCCTTTATTTGTTTCAGAATGACTTGTTTAAGAACAGTACACATACTTAGCTTCTCTAACATGATTTCAGATGAGTTTTCAGATTTCACATATGATTAGCTTTGTCTGACATGAAATAAGAAAAGGGTTGAGAGCTTTATCAATTTTTAGCTTTCTTATTTACTGATTGCAATCTTTAAACTTTAACGTTTATAAACTTTAAACCATCAAAGCCAGTCTTTAAGCAATTAAAATTCTTATAAGAGAAGAAGTCTGTTTTCTATTGCTTAGGAATCAGAACTGACTAACAGATTGCCATATTGTCAGACTCAACTCATTCAGGGTCAAAGAATTTGGATTTCAATAAGGTTGATGACCACTCTGAATTTCTAACAATACTCCCTCTGTCTATATGCATGCAGTTTTACAAATGAATGGCAAGAGTTAAATACCACTGTTATGATATGCAATGATGATCATGAGTGTGATGTCAAAAAAAAATATGAATGTCATGCATGATCATGAGTCTGTTGCAACATTCAACATTCACAAGGTTTATTCAAGCCATCAGAGAGTTTATTCATTATGCTGAAATTTACATAAGCCAAGTTCTCTTCTAAGAACTTTAAACCTTTCATTCCCAAGAGGCTTAGTAAAAATATCAGCAATTTATTTTTCAGTTTCAATGAAGTTCATTTCAATTTCCTTTCTATTTGCAACATCTCTAAGAAAATGGTGTTTTATCTCTATATGCTTAGTCCTAGAATGATAAATAGGATTTTTAGCAAGGCATATAGCACTAGTATTATCACATAACATTGGAATACATCCCAATTTTATCTGATAATCATCCAGTTGGTGCTTGATCCATAGTACTTGGGCAGTATAATTACCAGCTGCAACATATTCAGCTTCAGTTATAGACAAAGCTACAGTGTGTTGCTTCTTAGATGCCCAAGATACTAGACAGCCATATAGGAATTGACAATATTCACTAGTGCTTTTTCTATCTACTCGACACCCATCATAATCTACATCAGTGTAAGCTAGAAGTTCTAACTCACACTTGGCAGGATACCAAAGACCTAGCTCTTGGGTGCCTAGTAAATATCTAAAAATCCTTTTCACTGATTTAAGATGTGATTCTTTGGGACTAGCCTGAAATCTAGAGCATAAACACACTGAAAATTAAATGTCAGGCCTAGATGCTGTAAGATATAGAAGGGATCCGATCATACCTCTATATAGCCTTTGGTCCACTGGTTTACCTTGAGGATCTTCATCCAAACTGGTTGAGGTACCCATTGGAGCAGCTATTTCCTTGAGGTTGTCCATTTTGTACTTCTTCAATAGATCCCTTATGTACTTGGACTGAGAGATGAAGGTACCATCCTTTGATTGTGTAACATGCTGTTGACACCTGAAATATAGTCAAGGGTAAAGATGAAATCGAAGAGAAGATGAAATCAGACATGAAGATCCCAAGAATTCCTCCAAAGCTAGAACTACAGAAGAGTCGTCACTAAAGCTATCACCCAGCCGAAGCCCTTCCGGCCAAGCCGATGTCTGGTATTGTCATCACTCAGATGGCAGTACTGACGAAGAATTACAGTCTGTAGACTGATGAAAATCTCCAGAAATATGCTGATAAGACTATGTCAACCCATCAACTAAGGGACCTTCGCGTGTCCTGACAGATTCGAAGGACTGGCAAATGAAAAGGCAGATTAGGCATCTCTAACAGATGAGGTCTACTGATGATAAGAAATTAAAGCATTAAAGCCCTAAACGGGCTCACCAATTTGGCGCCGGGAGCCCAAAGCCCATATGGGGGAGGGGCGTCGGGAAGCTACATCATTTGGCGCCGAGAAGCCTAGCAGTTTTTGACTGAGGTGCACCGGGAGCATCCTGTCATCGTGCCGAAGTGGTCATGCCGAGAAGAGGGAGGGTTCTGCTATAAAAAGGCCCTTTTCTCTCGAAAGGGGGGGGGGATGAAAAAGAGAGAAGAAAAAGACCATCAGACTAGAAGAGACCAACATAGAGAGAGAGAGAGAGCCTCCTCCATTGAGAAAAGAGAGAAGAGAAAGAAGGAGAAGAAGCTCCAGGTGGGCAGCCGGGGGAGGGAGAGGAGTCAATGCTCCGCCCTCCCCCATGTTTTTTTCTTTCCCTTTCATGTAATCCTACGAGCTTCACCTCGATTCATCGGATGTATCAGGGATATCCCGGCCTCTGTTTCATCCCCTTTCCCTCACTCCCTTCTTGTAATCGGTGTGAATTTTGGAATGATATTATGAAATGAAATGCTCCAGTGGCCCGTTTGGGCGCTGGGTGATTGAAGTATCTGCCAGCCATCTCTCCGTCTGCTGTTATTTCTTTCCCTTATATGTTTTCATTTTAAGCTCAACTGAAGTGCGCCTGATTCTCTGGTGGGTCTTCGGGCTCAGTTGTCTTCAGTAGAATAAATGTAGCTCTAGATGAACCGATGTCCCTCGCAGTCTTCGTCGTTTGCATAAAGCCTCCCATGCTTGCCCCAGGGCCAGAGGCAGACCATCTCTTGGCTTCTGGGGCAGTCTGCTACCGATATTGGCAGTAACTCTGAGGGCTTGCTCGAGATCCTCTTCCCACAGGAGTAAGTAAGCTGCTTCAATAAATTGATATCGATGGTTTCTAATCCGGCTCCAGTCCGAGCAATTACATCAGGGTCGCCCCTGGGGTCAGAGATGGCCATCTCTTGGCTCCCAGGCGACCAAAGATGCCAGCAAATGAGCCCCTGAGGGTCAATAATAATATGACGACTCAGAACCCCATCCTGCAATGGTTCCTTCGATTCCCCTTTGAACCCAGCCCATCTTTGGCAAATCAAACCCATGTCTGTGTAATACCCCCTGCACGCCAAATCTTGCCTCAATTCGAGCCATAAATCTCAGAGAACTCCCTCTGAAATCTCAGGAAACCCCTGAACAGAGTATCGTTGTGAGCTCTGAAAACCCCCGACCCTTTAACCTTCCCGGCGTGCAAATTTCCCCGCCGAAAGCCAAGCTGCCGAGAGGCCTCCCTTTTCTTCCCCTCCAGCTAAACGACAAAACCCCTGGTCTTGTGCTTTGGCCAAGAAGCCACTTCCACGTGAACCCCCCAGCCCTTAGCTTCCCGGCGCCACCTTCCCGGCGCGGTAATGGGCGCGCCGGGAAGTCCCACGCCGAGAGCTTCTTCAGGCCAATTCAACCCATGTCGAGAGCCCCCCTTGGCCAACCTGTAAACCCATGCCGAGAACCCCTTGGCCAACCTATAATCCCACGCCGAGAGCCATCTTCTTGCCAATGAAAACCATGCTGAGAGCCCCTCCTTCGTCCACCCCTTTGGCCTCTTCGTCCACTTATCTTGGGGCGTTCTTGAGTCGTCATATGTACTCCAGGAGATAAATTAACTAGGGATTGACCTCCCCTACATTCTGAGGTCCCTAACTGGATTCACATGCAACCCCGTGGGTCTGACGAACCCTGTCTCTACATGAGTTTCGTCAGTCTCCGAGAAGGGGAATAGTGACCGATGCCAGAGACATGGATAGTCTCTTCGAGCCTTAGTGCTCACTCATTTTCCGGCTTTCATCCCGGCACTCCGTGGATGTCAGCCTATACCACTCTCTGGCAAATGCTCGGTCCAGGGGAGGTGCTGCCAAAATTCTCCCAGGAAGATGAAAGTCGACATCAGGCTGTCCCCCGGGCTCTGCATGATAATGGTGACAGGGTTTCCCTCGACCCTAGCCTTCCTAAATCCCTCTTCTATCCGGATGCTCCTGTAAAGCCCAAATCTAATCCAGCTCAGATTTGATGCATTGATCCACTTTGATCCCAAAAGAACCCATTCACCATGGCCTGGATAGTCGAGAAACCCAAAAGCAGGGTTCCGTAAACCCTTAGAGACCATCTCGGCATCATCTTGGCTCCCGGCGCCACGAATAGTAAAAGGCATGAGCAGCTCTCGGCGCATGATTTCTTGCGCCGAGAACCCCATCCTTTGGCGCGCCGGGAAGCCCCCCTTGCCCATTTTGCCAAGCCGAGAACCCTATCTCTCGGGTGCGCCGAGAACCCCATCCTTTAGCGCGCCGGGAACCCTCCTTCCTGCGCCGGGAGCCTTGGCCATCTTGCCTTCGTGGCACGCTTGAACTGCATTGATAGCCTACCCCAAATTTTATTACTGGGCCTTCAATCCCCGACCCCCGCGACCTGACCGCGCAGGTCGATCCGCGTGTGAGGGCGCAACATTGAGCGTTCGCTCACTTTCCGTCGTCCCGCATCAGGTTCATGAATAACCCCTTTAGCTCGGGAGGGCTCTGCCACTGCATGAGTTCTGCCGGCTTCTACAGGGAATATCAAACATTGCCCCATGGCAGATATGCGGTTCGGGAAGTTCAACACTTCTCACCGACTTCTCTAATGCGTTTCTCTCTCCTCACGATTCCCCCCCTTGGAGCCGTTCCTGCGCGAGTCTCCCCCTCCCGTGGTCTGCCCCCCGGCTGCTCTGCCTGAGCTCCGGCGATGGCCGCCGGTGTGGGGGGAGGCCTTGTGCCTCCCCCCCCTCCTCTCCCCTTAGCCTGCCTGGCTCTGCCCCTGGAGGTCCTCCCGCGCCGGTTCGAGCAGCGGCCTCTCTTCCCCCTGGATGTTTGGCCAGGAGAGTTCAGCACCCTGCTATTGCCCTTGGCTCCGTCGCCGTTGCTAGAGCATCTGGCCAGCCTCTCCCCTCCGTCGACGGGGCTTCCTCGCTTGGGTCCGGAGGACCTGTTTCTCCTCGGCCATCTCCCTCGGTTCCCGCCGGCGATCCGGTCGACTGCTTGTCAGCCCCTCCGCCTATCTCCAGCAGCCACGTTCTTTCTCCGATTCTTACGCAACATGTTGGCGCCTCATCTCTGCCGTTGATCACTTCCCCGCAGCCCTCGGATGTCTCGACTACACGACACGGCACGACCCCATCCTCCTCTCTCCTGTCGTTGACTTGTCAACTTCTCGACGGGACAGCTGCCGAAACGATGCTCTGTTTTCGTAGGTACCCTCTCGTGGGCTAGCTTCATCTGCTCCGGCAGCGCTTCTCGGTGGCTCCCTTGCCTCCACAGTGGTGCCCCCATCTGCCCCGGGCCCCCCTGCCAAGACTCCGCTCGGGCCGGCTCAGGCTTCACCGGCGGTGCAGTCTTCCATCCCCTCCGCGGAGGGCAGCCTTCCTGCGGGTGGCCTCCGGGCTTTGGTCTCCTCTCCTGGGCAGGGGGCCCTTCGCCCTGCCACCCTTCCCGTCGCCAACGCCGGTGTAGCTGGCCGTGCTGGAGGGCACTCTCCAGCGCATCCCGTCTGGGCTTCAGTCCCAGGAGGGCACTTGTCCGGCGGCCATGCCCGTCCACCTGTGGTCCCTCTGCCTGCCCTCCACCCTTCTGCCGTCGCTCCTCCCTTCTCCCAGGTCTCTCTTAGCTCATTCACGCCTCCAGTCCTGCCGTTATCTATACATGCCCCCGCCTCAACCGACTCCGGCGAGCCTGCCGCGTTTTTCTCCCAGGAAGAGATCCAGTTGATGTGCACCCCTCTTGCCTACGCCATCATCGCCAGAACACCGAAAGGCAGGCCTCCCTTCGCTGAGATCAGAGCCCATCTTGCCCAGAGATTTCCCTTTCAGCAAGATTTTCTTCTCAGCGCCATGGACAAGTTTCATCTCCTCCTGCGGTTCTCTAACAAGGAAGACTACCTGCATGTGCTCCTCAAAGATTCTATGCTCATCCACGGACGGCCATTCTCGTTCCTCAAGTGGTCTCTAGACTTCTCGCCGGAACACGACTCTCCGCTGGTGCCCGTCTGGATCGAGCTTCCCGGCCTTCCCGTGAACTTTTATTACGAAGCAGCCATCTCCTCCATTGCTGGCAGGATTGGGCCGATGCTTCAAATCGACCGCAACACCCTCTACCTCACCTGTGCGCATGCGGCTCGCGTTTGCGTCCAGCTCGATGCTTCCAGGAAGCTCCCCCACCGAGTGTGGATTGGCATTGGTGCGGGCGGCTACTGGCAACCGGTCGCCATCCCGGAGCCCCCTCTCTTCTGCTCCTCCTGTCGCCGTCTGGGCCACCCTTTGGGTGCCTGCAAGCAGAAGCCACCCCCTCCTTTGGCGGGGCCACCTGTTGCCCCTGGGGGCAGAGGCCGCCCTCCCGCCACCGGCCTTCCTCTCGGCCAGGTTTTGGAACCCTCTGCGGCCCCTGGCATCTTGCCCTCGCCAGACGCTCAGGCGCCCACGCTGGACACTGCCGGCCCTTCCACCTGCCCCCCTCTTCCTGCTGAGCATCCTCTTCCCTCGCTAATCCCTCGTGCGTCCTCTTCGGCCTGTGGAGGGCCTCCCGTGGAGTCTCCAATCTCGCTGCCGCTGGCACCCACACCCTCTGCAACTGCTGTTGGTGACTCATCGGGCGCTATTGCTCCTCTATCAGCCACCTTGCCACCGAGGCTAGCTGCTGCCCTCCTCCCTTACGAGCCAAATCCCCCGCTATGCGCTGCTGCTTGTTCGCTAGACCTGGCGGGCCCCCCTTTGCCTGCCAAGACTGACATTGGGCCTCTGCCCTGCTCCCTCTCCTCTGCTGCTTCTGCTACCGTTGAGGTCACCGCTCACGTCCTTGGAGGCGATGCTTCTGTGGCCGGCCTTGTGGAGGGCGCTTTGCCGTTTGCTCCTGTCGCTTGCAAGCCAACGACGCTGCCAAGTGCTCCCTATGTTTGCGCTACTGCTGCCCTTCTCCCTGCTTCGGTGACCCCTCTAGAAGCCTCTCTTCCATTCGTGTCTTGCGCTTCTTCCGCTGGTGCTCCTGCCTTAGTGGAGGCTGTCACCCAACTGCTAGGAGTTGACACTCCTGCTACTGGCTCCGTAGAGGGTGCATTGCCATCTGCCTCAGTTGCTCGCAAGGCCTCTGGCCTGGGTTCCTCTGCCCCGGACTCTACTGCCGCCGACGCTGTTAAGCATGCTGCGATCTCCATGGCCGCTTGTCCCTCGGTTCCAAGGCCTGCTTCTCAGGCCTCTCCAGCCTCTCCCTCCTTCGCGTCCCCTGCCGGTTCTTCATCTCCCAAGGATGCGGAGCATCTTGCACGCTTGGCTGCCTTGCGTGTGTTATGGGACGACGTCAACGCCCTTCCACCTTTCTCACGATTGGTGGCCGCTGGTGCCCCTGCTGCTCATGCCATTGGCGAGTCACCTCTGCCGGCCGTGCATCACCAACACGTCATCCTGGCCTTGCGGGCTGATCCCCGCACTGAACCTCCTTCCCTTGATGTATCAACTCCACCTGTCGTCGGGTCCGTTTCTGCTGGCCCTGCCGTGATCCAGCTCGACCCGGGGGAGGTTGCTGCCGTGCGGGACCATGCGTCCCCTTCTCCGTCCTCCCCCCGCTCCAATCCTGAGGAGGAGGTGCCACCCTTCCTGCCCGCTCGCAGAAGCAGAAGAAGGCACCAACGGAAAACTAACCCGGTCGATTACCAGAATGTTAGGCTTTAGGCCTGTTACTGGTCCTCCTTTTTTGCCCTTTGTTTCCTGTCTGTTTGTTTCTTCTTGTTCTGGTTCTCTTGGGCTTTGACCGTGATTGGTGTCATCGATCTTTTATTTTGGTGCCTCCTATCTCTTGTACTTCTTTTCCTTTCCATTATCTTTAATGAAATCGTTTGCCTGGTGGTCGGGATAGTGTTTTCATCTTCTTCCGCAATGAAGAGATGAACCCCCTCTCCCTTCTCCCCCTTGCAAATATTAACTTTAGTTAAAAAAAAAAAGTTCAACACTTCTCTCTCTTGGCTTTCATCCCGACACTCCGTGGGTGATAGCCTATTTCCCCCTGGGCATGATCCAGATAAAGGGGAAATGCTGCCGAAATATCGATCGATGTTTTGAACCCCCATCATGGCCACGGCCCAGTCTGCCTGTGACTGAAATTTTCCCTTCCCCCCTAAGCCCGGTCGTTGAACCACTAACTTAACGATATCATCTGTTTCTATGGTTGATGTTATTATCTTGCCCGCCTTCCTGGCTCCGGTATGAAGTTCCATTTGCGCACATGAATATATGTTTGCCTCTCGAGGCCTCCTATTTTTGGCGTTTAATCAAGGGTTGTCCTTCTTAGGAAGGGCGTAATTAACGTCATAACCTTTATGGTATGACGGACTTCTGGTCCAGA
This sequence comes from Amorphophallus konjac, assembly GCA_022559845.1. Taxonomy (NCBI): domain Eukaryota; kingdom Viridiplantae; phylum Streptophyta; class Magnoliopsida; order Alismatales; family Araceae; genus Amorphophallus; species Amorphophallus konjac. The sequence goes on from CM040118.1 coordinate 151,556,585, forward strand.
CGCGATCACTCACAATCGACTGACCAAGTCAGATCGAGCGTAAAATAAGATCGTCACTCCGGTGACTGGCACGCCTAATAAATCAAAAATCCAAAAAAATAAAATAAAACATAAAAGACGAATAAGAGAAAAATGTGTCGAACACATGCAGTCCAAGAAATAGTTTGAGCTCACCCATTGAGCTCATTTCAAACTCATTAGTCATAATTTGAGAGAATTCCTCACACAATTTGGGGTTAGTTGACCCAAAGACAATGTCATCCACATAAATTTGAATGATAAGAATATCTGAATGACTCACCTTGGTGAACAATGTTTGATCAACTACACCTCTTGTGAAGTTCTTGTCAATGAGAAATTTGCTCAACCTGTCATACCAAGCTCTAGGAGCTTGCTTTAAACCATAGAGAGCTTTTTTGAGTTTATAGACATGATTAGGGAAGTCTAAGCGTTCAAATCCAGGAGGCTGCCTCACATAGACATCCTCACTGATTTCCCCATTTAGAAAAGTAGATTTTACATCCATCTGCTGAAGATTTATTCCTAGGGAACATGCATAAGCCAATAATATTCTGATTGCTTCTAACCTGGCTACAGGGGCAAAAGACTCTTCAAAGTATATTCCAAATTCCTGATTATACCCCTGAGCTACAAGTCTGGCCTTATTTTTAATGACATTCCCTGATTCATCAGTTTTATTTCTGAATACCCATTTAGTCCCTATGACTGTTTCATGATCAGGAGGTGGAACCAAATGCCACACCTTATTCCTCTCAAATTGATTGAGCTCCTCATGCATGGCATTAATCCAATGCACATCTTTGAGAGCACAGTCAATGGACTCGGGTTCTACATTTGAAACAAATGCATATGCACTCAATTCATTTTGAATCCTTAAGTGGCCTCTGGTCCTAGGGGGGTCATGCAGATTTCCAATCACATTATCTACAGGATGATCTTTAAGATATCTAATGTTAACAATTGGATTGTCATGATTTTGATTTACCTCCCCCTGAACTGTAGGCTCTTCTTCATTAGGCTCTTCATTTCCTTCCTCATCTTCGGATTGGTCTGCAGAATTTCCTTCTTCAGAATATCACCACTGTCTTCATTCCTGCATTGACCAATATTAGTCTTTAATAAGGATTCATCAAATACTATATGTGGAGATTCTTCAACAGTTTTAGAATTCAGATTATACACTCTATATGCTCGGTTGTTTTCAGAATAACCAAGAAACATTCTGGTTCACCTTTAGGTTCAAATTTGTCAAGGTCTCTTTTATCATTTATATGTATAAAGCATTTACACCCAAAAACGTTGAAGTGAGCAATAGAAGGTTTCTTACCCTTTATGATCTCATATGGTATTTTCTGGGTAGAAGGTCTTACCATGGCTCTGTTAATTACATTACAAGCAGTATTTACTGCTTCAGCCCAAAACCTTCTTGGTAGACCACCTTCAACCAAGAGTGTACGACCCATCTCCACTAGGGTTCTATTCCTTCTCTCCATAACTCCATTCTGCTCAGGTGTCCTTGGTGAGGAGAACCTATGGTTAATTCTATTTGACCTGCAGAATTCATCAAACTGTGAGTTTTCAAACTCACCTCCATGATCAATCAAAATATTTTTAATTTTCTAGTTTTTCTTAAGACAGAACTCCTGAAATTCTGAGAATGCATCACTTTTATGTGATAAGAAATATACCTGGAGAGGGAGATTTCTGCAGCCCACTCAAATAGCAGCCCAACAAGACCCAACAGGGTCCAACGAGGCAAGCTCACCTGAGTGACAGCCCACAGGGCCCACTTAGGAAAGAAAAGCCCAATGAACAAACACTCGAGGAACCAACTCTCCCCGGCGGCCCCTAGGCTCGGAGGGCCCGAGTAATGGTCAGGTCACAAGGAGGGTCCGGCCCAAGCCGTTTCCCCCGCCCGGGAGAGACAGGCATTCGCCAACCTATCCAACCCCTCTTTCGCCGAGCTATGCTCATCGCCCGGACAGGGCTGGCGTTTCAGAAGCTCGGCCTGACCGGATATTATCCGTTCGTGCTGCCGTTAAGAGTCCCCAACGGACAGGGGAATCAAGAAGCCGCCGGACTTCGAGGCGATAACATTCCCACGATAAGGCCATGAAAGCCCACGTTGAGGACGTAACTCCCGTCAGAAACCCCACAGCTTGCAGGACTCCTGAAGGCGGCGTACTATTTAAACCAGGGATACCCTCCGGTGGAAGGTAAGGGGCCATTAAGGCACTCATACACTCAAACTCCTGAGCACAATCCGCTTCACCCCTCTGGTGGAGAGGAATCTCGCGCACTAGTTTTTCTCCTCCCCATTATTGCTTCCACCACAGCTCTACTGACTTAACCATCGGAGGGTTTTTCCCCAGGGAAACCCCCTGGGCCCACTGATACGTTTCCCTGTCTTGCAGTTCATCTTCTGGTGATCCACAGCCCGCTCAGGACACAGCGCGAGATTTCGCCTCTTCATCTGGCGCCGTCTGTGGGAAACGCACGAAGAGCCAAGATGGTGAGAAGAAGCTCAGGGAGGAGGTCCGCCGGTAAGAGGGGTAAGGCCATGGTGGCGGCAGGAGAGGGCCCCTCTAGGGCCTCACAGAACCCTCCCTCCAACGCCAGCGTCCCCACCAACGGGCCGCCGCCCCCTCCGACGGTGACAGGGGTACCCCCCGATGGTGGTGACGAGGTCTTCCAGACCCTCAATAAGAAGCTTGACGTCCTCGTGGAGCTCATGAGGGCCCAGGCGGCAAGGGATGCCAGGTCCCGTGCCCCGTCCAGGAGCCCCCCCCGTCGAAGTGCGTCCCAGCATACCGCCGGGGGCCGCTTCACCCTCCGCGATCAGCAGCTCATCCACAACAACGTTGGAGGACCCTCGCAAGCTCCGCCCCCGGAGCAAGAGGCTTCCTCTACGCCCAGAAAAGGGAAATAGGGGGCGAGGCCTCCACGCCCGGGCGCTGACGTTCCTGAGGATCGCCACGACGCTCCCCCCAGTCCCACGGCACGACTGCAGCCGGAACTATCCCTCCGACTGAGGGATTTCGAAAGACGTTTTACAAAGCAAGAGCGCGCCCTCCGCGCGCTGTAGAAAACCTCTTTCCCAGAGGACGAGGAGAAATCCCCTTTCTCCGAATACATCTTGAAGGCAGAGGTGTCTCCCAGAACCTCCATTCCGACCTTCAAGCTCTATGATGGCCAGGGCGACCCAGCCGACCACTACGACAGCTTCGACGCCCTGGTAACTCTGCATGGAACGTCGGATCCTATCAAATGCTGAGCCTTTGCGGCCACCCTGGTCCAAGGTGCTCAGGCATGGTTCCGGGCCCTCGCCCCTGGATCCATCCGGGACTTCAGGCAATTCGGGCGAGTCTTCAAGGAAAGCTTCGCCGGGAGTGCCCCCCCAAGGTCAGTAGCGGGGCTCCTGGCCCTCAAACAGGCGCAAGGGGAAAGGCTCCGGACTTATGTCCACCGATTTAAATCGGAAGCCCTCAGAATTCCCCGACTGGATGTGGCCTCGGCCACGACCACTCTGATCGGGGGCACCCGGGATGAGAATCTCCGCCGCGAACTGGTCCTCCACCCTCCCTCGACCCTTGCCGAGCTAGTGACTTTGGCACTGCGCCACGCCGAGTGCGAAGAAGTACTCAGCGCTTGCCGAGACACAACCGGCTCGGGTCGGGAGGGGGACAAGAAGCGGGCCTCCGAGCCAAATCCTGGCTCGGGCAAGAAGCGCGATCGGGAAGGAGAGCGCAAACGGAAGTATGAGCGATACACCCCGTTGACCGCGCCAGTCTACGAGATCTATGAAGACATCAAAGACTCGGGACTCCTCCTCCAGCCCGAACCAATGAGATCAAAGAACCGCAAGCGACACAGGCACTGCCTGTTCCACGGCAACCACGGGCACCACACCGGCGACTGTCACCAGCTCCAAGACGAGATCGAGCGTCTCATCCGTCAGGGGCACCTGGCCTGGTTTGCAGCCGGGCGCAAAGAAGACCGAGACGCCGCCGAGGAGATCGACACCGCCCCCCGAGGGGTCCACATCAACGTCATCTCCGGAGGAACAGCATCGGGCGGCAACACCAGCCGAGGAAGGAAGCGTCATGCCGAACGGGCCAGCCAGGCCTTAGAGCCCTCAAGGGGCCCGCCGAGGGAGCCCCAGGTCATAGTCTTCTCCGACCAAGACCTGGAAGGGCTGAACACCCCGCATGATGATGCCCTCATTATCTCGGCCACAATAAACCATTGTAACGTAGATATAATTATGGTTGACAATGGGAGCACCCCCGATGTATTATCTTATGACTGTTTCCTCAAGATGGGGGAAGACCCATCCAAGCTCCGCCCGATCCGAACACCCCTTTGCGGGTTTAACGGCCTGGCCACCTACCCCGAGGGAGCCCTAAGCCTGCCGGTCACCATCGGCACCCCACCCAAAACCGTTACGGTCATGGTGGACTTCATAGTGATCAAGGGTATGATAGCGTACAACGCCATTTTTGGCCGGAAAATCCTCAGCCGAATAAAGGCCGTACCATCTACCTATCACCAGAAAATGAAGTTTCCCACCAAAAACGGGTTGGGGGAAGTCCGAGGTAACCAGGCCACTGCTAGAAGGTGCTACAACATCTCGGTGGAAGTCTCAAGGCCGGACGGGAAGGATAAGGGCCCCAAGGGAGTCGAAGGAAAGACCGTAACCACCGAGCCCGGTGGCGAATTGCTAACGGTATTCCTAAACGATGACCCGGCCCTCGGAGTAAGGATCGGAGCCGACCTACCACCTAAGGAACAGCAGCAATACAAGAAATTTCTTTCTGAGTACATTCAGGTCTTTGCTTGGTCTGATGATCAACTCCTTGGCATACCAGAGAAGACCGTGATGCACAAGCTCAACCTCGGCCCCATCGTGAGGCCCGTACAGCAACGGAGAAGGAAGCATGCACCCGAGAAGCAGGCGATCATCAAGGCACAGGTCACCAAGGGACAAGAGACTGGCCTCTTCAGACCAGTCCGGTACCCAACGTGGCTAGCCAACGTCGTCCTGGTGCCAAAAACCATAGGCAAATGGCGAATGTGCGTGGACTTCACCGATCTGAATAAGGCTACCCCCAAGGACTGCTATCCGCTACCGAGCAACGACCAATTGGTTGATTCAACCTCGGGCAAAGAGATACTCAGCTTCCTAGATGCCTATTCGGGTTATCACCAGATCAGAATGAATCCAGAAGACGTCAAGAAGACCGCCTTCATCACCGACTGCGGCGTGTATTGCTACACCCGGATGCCCTTCGGGTTGAAGAACGCTGGAGCCACATATCAATGACTGGTAAATCACATGTTCGAGGGACAGCTAGGTCGGAACGTCGAGGCTTACATCGACGACATGCTCGTCAAGACCCCCAAGGCCCAAGACCACTTCACCGACCTTGCCGAAACCTTCGGCACCCTCCTGAAGTACAACATGAAGCTCAACCCCGCCAAGTGCGCCTTTGGAGTAAAATCCGGGAAGTTCCTGGGTTTCCTGGTCACTCAGTGCGGGATCGAAGCCAACCCCGACAAAGTCCAGGCCATCCTGGACATGCGCCCGTCCACATGCGTTAAAGACGTCCAGCGTCTGACAGGGCGTGTCGCCGCTCTCAGCCGTTTCCTGTCCCGTGCGGCCGAACGATGCTTGCCCTTCTTCAAACTGACGAGGGGACCCAAGCTAGCATCTGCTACGTTCGCATGGGATGAGGAATGCCAGACAGCATTCACCGAGCTTAAGAAGTTCCTGGCTTCTCCACCGGTGCTCTCCAAGCCCGTCCTGTAGACACGCCAAAATTGACGTTACTGTGAGTACATCTCATATTACCTTGTAATGCCCCAATTTGACCCTCAAATTAACTTTGTTTGAGCGGTTTTTCTCACTTTTCTTGGATTTCTCCCTTTTTTTCTCCCTTTTCTTATTTTTTCCTATTTTCCTGGATTTTCTGGATATTTTTCTCTATTTTTATGAATTTTCCAGAATTAACGACTTGAAGTGGGGCGTCTTTTAAATAGCGGCTTAGCCTTGGGCGTTTCTTGAAAATTGACGCCACTTCCATTAGGCGTCAATTCCTCTCATTTTTCTATTTTTCTGGATTTTTCTGAGGGTTTTTTGGATTTTTTATGAATTAACGACTTAACAAGAGACGTTATTTTAATTTTTAATAAAATAAAAATTAAAAAATTGGAAGTAACGACATTGTTAAGGGCGTCACTTTTCAAATTGAATATTTTAATATTATTTTCAACCCCCTTTAAGAGGTGATTTGGTGGCCTTCCGGGTGTCAGAAAAATACGAAAAAATAGTCATTGGAATCAGCACATTGAGATGCACCTCCACCTAAAAAATGGGAAAATAATATTGAGAAATGAAAAATGGCCCTATTTTGAATATTTTTGAATTAACGACCCAGAATCAGACGTCAATTTAATTGACGCCCGAACACATGGTCGTCCATTCTTTTTTGGCTATTTATCATATTGATTAACGCCCCTTGGTAGGGCGTGTTTTTAATTAACGCCTTTAGTTCAGGCGTCTTTCACAATTTTTCAAATAAAGAAAGTTTTATTACCAAATTTAAATCTAGGAAGTGATGCCCTTGTCCAGGTCGTGTTTTTAATTAACGCCCTTCTGCAGGTCGTCAATTTATGAATTGACGCCCTTATCTAGGTCGTCTTTCACCTTCGTGTCCTGCTCGACCGCAGCTTTCCCCAGGCAGTTCCCTTCTCTGTTTGGTCATCTTCCTCGATTGGGAACTGGAGTCCTTGCCTCCAATGACTCTTGCCCTTTCTTATCTTCCCAAATCTGTGTTTCGAGCCCTATTAATAGAGCTCTGGCGGTTCTGTCGAGGGGCTTCGGTTTTCTTCTTCTTCTTCTTCTTCTTCTTCTTCTTATTCTTCTTCTTCTTCGGTTTCTTTCTTGCAGGGGAAGTGCTGTTTCTTGGCTGACGAAGGGAGCACCCCACGCGTCCAACGTTTCATCTCTTTAAAGGAGCTCCCTCCCGAGATTGCATCAAAGCCAAAGATCAAATTCACAGGCTTCTTTATCTTCAATTCTTTTTCTTTTGTTTCATTACTTTAGTCCATACGCATGCATCCTAGTTATTCCATCTTATGTTAATCCTTTATCTCAACCACGTTGAGACTTCCCCATAGTGCAACTCTTGCACACCTCCATATTTTCATAGCATTCATCATATCATATCCTTCCCTTTGCATAGGGGTTTAAGGGTCAACACCCAACAAGGTGTGTTCTTATACATATTTTTATGCTCATCTCTGTCATGAATTTGATGCTACACTCACCTTGGTTCTAATCCATATCTTTATTGGTGTTTATTATTTTTGCAAGGGTAATCAATCAAGAAAAACTCTCTTCATCGGCCGGCCGATTGGAAGAGAAGGAAAGCACTCACATCAATCCCCGTATTTGAGGTATTTTTCACGATCCTCCTCCATTTTATTATTGTTATATCTTGAGGCCCTCGCGTCTCTGGCGATCACATCTCCTATTTTGCACCGTGTGCATGCTTTTTCATCTTCCGCAATAATTCTTTTTTATTATTATTATTCTTCTAAGTGGATTTCTTAGAATCTACACGTCCCAGGCGAAGTCTTGCTGCTCTACCTCTCGGCGACGCCATCCACGGTCAGCTCGGTCCTAGTCAGAAATGACTCAGGAATCGAAAGACCGGTCTACTACACCAGCAAGGTGCTCAATGAGGCCGAACGGAGGTACCCCGCAACCGAGAAACTCGTGCTAGCGTTGGTTACCTCCGCAAGGCGCCTCCGAGCCTACTTCCAGGGGCACCCCATCACCGTGCTAATCGACGAGCCGTTGAAGAAGATTCTGGCCCACCCCGAGGCCTCAGGGCGACTCGTCAAATGGGCCATTATGCTCAGGGCCTACGACATCTCGTACCGGCCACGATCAGCAATCAAAGGCCAAGCGCTCACTGACTTCATTGCCGAAAGCACCATCCCGGCCGAAGACAAGCCTCCAACCACGACCGGGCCAACCTGGGAACTGTTCGTCGATGGATCGTCCAATTCGGCAGGCAGCGGTGCGGGGATCCTCCTGAGGTCCCCCGAAGGGATAGAGCTACAGTACGCCTTGAAATTCAACTTTCAGGCATCCAACAATGCTTCCGAGTACGAGGCCCTTATCTCGGGAGCACGCATGGCCCGACGGTTGGGGGTCGAGCGAGTCAGGATCCACATCGACTCTCAGCTGGTCGCAGGTCAGGTCAACGGTGAGTACGAAGCTCGGGAGGCACCCATGATCAAATACCTTCAGTTGGTCCGGAGCCTGGCCCAACAGTTCGAGGAATTTGGGGTAGTCCGGATAGCTCGGGAGCAAAACTCTCGGGCGGACGCCCTCTCTCGATTGGCCTCCTCCCTAGACCCGGAAGGTACACGATCGGTCCTCCTAGAAGAGCTAGAGCGCCCGAGCATCGACACGGAGCTCCTCGCTGTTGACTCGGCCACTCCAAGTGACTGGCGCTCCCCCTACCTGTCCTGGCTACAGGACTCCCAAGAGCCCTCCGACCCTCGGGAAGCCCGCCGAATGAAGTATCAAGCTCGGCGCTTCGTCATCCTCGACAACACTCTCTACCGAAGATCGTTCTCCGGTCCCCTCCTGAAGTGCCTCGGTCCCGACGAAGCAAGCCGAGCCATCCAAGAGATTCACCAAGACCTGTGTGGAGCGCATGCAGGAGGTCATCCGCTAGCCAGGATCCTACTACGGCAGGGGTACTGGTGGCCCACCCTGCAGCGCGATCGCACGGCTCACGCACGGCAGTGCGACCATTGCCAGCGGTTCGACCATTTGGTCCATCAGCCGGCTACGGAACTTGTCACCCTAGCCGAGCCTTACCCTTTCGCTCGGTGGGGAATCGATATCCTTGGGCCATTCCCGACGGCCCAGTCCTAGAAGAAGTTCATCATCGTCGCCATCGACTACTTCACCAAGTGGATCGAGGCTGAGGCTACGGCAAGGATCACCGAGACAGTCGTTTGAGGCTTTGTTTGGAAATCGATCATTTGTCGCTTTGGCATCCCCCGAGTGATAGTAAGCGATAACGGTCGGCAATTCGACTCTCGGTATTTTCGAGACAGATGCGCCGACCTAAATATTCACAACCACTTCACTTCGGTCGCCCACCCTCAGGCCAACGAGCTGGTTGAAAATGCCAACAAGACTATCTTAAAAGGCATAAAAACCAGACTCGGCAAGGCTAAGGGTAGCTGGCTCGAGGAATTGCCTAGCGTACTATGGTCGCACCGAACGACCCCCAGGATGGCAACCGGTGAAAGCCCTTTTCAGTTGGTATATGCCACCGAAGCCGTCGTTCCATTAGAGATCGCCAATCCGTCTCTCCGAGTGATCAGCTTCTCACCCGAGGCAAACGGGCAAAAGTTGCTTGAGAACCTCGACCTGGCAGACGAACTCCGAGAGATCGCGAACGTCCGAGTAACGGAGTACCAGCGCCGCCTCACTCGATACTACAACGCCAAGGTCCGAGACAGACGTTTCCAACCAGGGGACTTCGTCCTCAGGAAGGTCGAAGCCTCTCGACCATTGGAGGCGGCGGGCAAGCTATCCCCCAACTGGGAAGGCCCCTACCGAGTGATCGAGACGCTCAGGAAAGATGCGTACAGGATAGCTACAATGGAAGGGGAACCCATTCCCCGGATATGGAATGCGACCACACTACGCAGATTCTATTTCTAAAGTTGTATAGCAAGATTGAATGAAATAAAATTCCCTGTCCATTCATTCAAACAATTGTTGGTACATCAGATAGGCAAATGCCAGTACATCACATAGCAAAAAGTAAAAATCCGTCTAACACCGCTTCAAGAGGCCATCGCTCGGCTGACTCGGTCTTGATCTCCTCGCGTCCAGTCACTGACTCTGCCTCGTGTGGAAACTGGCTCGGACAAGAGGTGGTCGAGCCAGTTGGCTCGGGTGGCCCGTGACAAAGGTGACAGAGGGACTGCAGAAGGAAGGCCACCTTTAAATGTTGAGGAAGGCTACCTCCCAAGTTGGCAACAACCAGGAAAAAGGAGCGCCGTGAAGGCCTCCCCTCTTCCAATCTGCCAACTCCTTGGAAGGAAGGAGAGAGCAAGCAGCCCCCGAAGAGTGAAAGAAATGAAGAACAGAAGAGGGAAAAAGAGGCTGCTGGGAGAGGTTAGGAGGGAACTTGAGTCGCCTCCTCCCCCCACACGGAGGGGAGTGGCGGTAGGCACCCCTAATCCCCCCATCCGCCCTCTGCCTCGGCGTCCACCCGGAAGCCTCTCCGGAGCTAAGAAGAGGCAAACGGCGTGCTTCCACACGCCGAAGCCCTCCCCAGATCCGCGCGGCGACCGTCGGACCCGTCTCATGCACGCGCGGCGACCGTGGGATCCGTTCAACATTCCAGGATAGCGGAAGCGCGCCGCTCCCCGTCGTCAGCAGCGTCACCCTCCGCGGGACCCTCCATGCTTAGATTGCAGCGGCATAACGCAGAGTGAAGAAGAAGGAGTAAGAACAGATCGTCGGCGGGAATCCTTAGCGTTAAAAAGGAAGGAGCGCCCTTCGGTCTCTCTTATAGGCCAAGGGAGGCCGCACGCCTTAAATGACTCCCCCCTTTAAAACACGCCAAGGGATCCCCCTGAATGGTCACCTCTAACTCCTCGATCCCCGCCCTAGCGGGATTCACGAAGCGGCCTGGCATTCAAAGCGTGAAGGAACGAAAGGACGCCCCGTCAGAAGTCTACCAAATCAGCATGCGAAAACCGCGCAGAACATATCGGCACCTCCCAACTACTCCAGATACGCCAACCAAATCACGGCAAAGATGGTACTCAAACAGAGTAAGTCGTTCATTATCACACAAAAAGGAAACTCTCTAAAAAGAGGAAAGAGAGACAAAAAGGGAAAGAGGCGAAACAAGGCAAAATACATCAGGTCTTGGGCCCACTTTGACGCTCGAGAACGGCGGAAGGGGACGCGTCATCCCCAGCACCTTCGGTGACGATCGGCTAGGACACTGACCTCGCCTGTGCGAGAACTGTCTCGGTCGTGAGCCCTCCCGAAACGCCCGGAGCCGGTGACCCCGATGGAGGCGACCCCTCCGAATCTTCCCCGACCGACGATGAGGAGCTAGAAAATGACTCATCCGAGTCATAACGCTGGCCAAAGGGGAACTCGATCTCGGAGTTTTGCTCGTCGACGTAGTTTATCGCCCGGCGATAGCCCTGCTTGAACCCCTTTCGAGCGCCCCGGTGAAGTGCTACCTCGTAATAGGGTAGGGCGGCTTCCACCAGGTCGGCCGAGTAAGCATCCGAGCTCCTATAGCGCTCGATCGCCTCCGCCTCGATCTACCCCGCCCTTCCGACGAGCTCGACCCGAGCCCGCTCCGCCTCGGCCGCACGCTCCTCCGCCCTCGCCAGACGCTCCTCTACCTCGACCATCCTCCGCTCGGCTTCGCTCGCACGCTCCTCCGCCCGGGCCCGGTCCACCTCAGCCTCAGAGCGGAGGCGCTCCGCCACCTCCGCCCGATCTAGCAGCTCGACGCGTTCGAGCTCCCAGCGATTGTCTAGCTCGAGGCGACGCAGACGCTCCTCCTCCAGGGATCGGCTTGTCCTCTCAAGAGACTCTCGGGTCTTGGTGAGATGTTCGGTCAGCACCCCGGCTTCCAGTCGGCTCGCCCGCGCCACCTCCCGGAACGCGGAAAACTCCTGTCGGAGCCCCTCATGCTCCCCCTTGAGTCGGGCCAGCTTCCTCTCGCATCCCCCAAGGGCCCAGGCGAGGTTCGACCGCTCCGCCTCCGTCCGTGCATGCGCCTCCGACATCAAAGCCGCTGACCGAGCTATGACCAGGCCGCCCTCTATCAGAACATCAAGGATCCCGGGGGGGGTATTGCGCCTTTCTCCCCCCTTCGTCCTTGCGGCGATCGATCGGCAGACCCGATACAGGTCGCCCGTAATACCGAGCCTTTCCAAGGGCTCCGGCAGAGGGAACCGCTCCGCCCTGGGCACCCCGCCAGAAAGCTCTGCTCGAGCGACGGAGCTGACCGCCTCGCGCACCACCGTCGGTTGGGGTTGCGATGCCTCCCCGGGCGAACCCCCAACCTCGACCGGCGCCGCGGGATCGACCGCACCGGGAACTTCAAGCACTTGGGGCTGCAACGCCCTCGCGGGCGAACCCCCAGCCCTACCTGTCTAGGCCCGCACCTCACCGACCGAGACATCACCGACTCCGACCGATCCCCCAATCTCAGCATCAACTACTTCAACATCAGCCTCCTCTACCCCCGTGGGGGGGAGAGCCGACCCATCGCCGCCCTCTGAAGGGCCCCCGGTCTCCTCGGCCCCCTCTCGCCTGGCAGGTGGGGGAGCTGGCCCCGAGGGGTCGGCCCCATCTTGCCCCCGAGAGGGGAGCGCCGCCGAGCTGGAGTCACCCCCGGCGGTAGTAGGAAGACCTGCCTTCTTGGCCCGTTTCCTGGCCTTCGCGGCCCCCCGCAACTTTCCCGCCGTGGGATCCTTGCGCTTCATACCAGTTGGTTGTGAAGATCCCTCGGGGGCCACCCCCTTGGCCTTATCTCGGGCTTGGGCGCGACCCGCAGAAGCATCTGGTTCGTCGGCCGCCGAGTCATCTCCCAGATCAATGACCTCAGCAGCTTCCTCCAGAGGTTCCCGCCTCACGTCTGCAACAAAGGAAGAAGACCCGGTCAGAAGAAAGAAAGTAACTACCACCCCAGGAGAAGAACCTCGAGAGCGGTACCTGTCGACGCAACCGCGTAAGAAAACACCGTTCGATGTTCTCCGGCGTCACCAGCTCCCCGGTCGACTGGCGGTTATCCAGCAGACGAGCGGCCTGCCGCTCCACATGGGGAGGGAACTCCTCCTGGCGAGGGGGAAGATTCGGATGAAAATTGGGCGAGACCAGACATCTCCAAGACTCGTCCATCACCTCCTCCTTCACACAGAAGAATTGGGTCTTCCACCCCTTGTGCGAGGAGTCCTTCGCTGCGAGTGAGATGCAACTCCTGTTCCTCCTCGCCTGGATAAAGTAGAAGCCCTTCCCCGCCGACGGGTGCGCTTTCAACTCGAAAAAATAGTGAAAGAGGTCCAAGGAAGGAAAAATGCCGTGCTGACGACAGAGAATCCGAAAGGCAGAAAGAAGGAGATACGAGTTGGCCACCAACTGAATAGGCGCCAACCGGAAAAACTCGAGAAGCTTAAGTACAAAAGGCTCGAAGGGAAGGCGGAACCCACTCTTCCAAGCCAGAAGAAAAGTGCAAATGTGCCCCGTACGGCGTCCAGACTCGTCTCATATGGGGTGGCGGCAGCAAAGCTATACTTGAGAGGCAAGCGAAAATGATGCTCCAGCTTCCTCACCTCGGCTTCCCCCAACTCACTGTAATTGGGGACGGGCTCCCGCCTCACCTGCTCGATTTCCAAAGGCAGATCCGCCATCGAGCTGGAAGATGATCCCTCGCGCGAGCTCGAAGACTCTGGGGGGAAGGAAGTTGCCGGACCGCCTCCGCGGTTATCCTCGCCAACTCCTCAAACGCCGCCGCAAGACTTTGCGTCTCCACTGTGCTCTCACGGCGCATCAAGGAGCCCCAGAAGCAAAGAAACTAAGGAAAGCCTAAAACCCTGAGAAGCCTAGAACGACGAACAGCGCCCAACGCCTATAAAACCCTGGAGGAAGGTGGCGCGTCGTTCCGTGCTCCGAGAAAAGGGGGGCCCCTTCATTTCAAATCCGTCAGGATCATCATTACGGGCCCAGGCGACCACTACACGTGGCTCCATAACGCCAACAGAATTCCACCCACCTGAGCCACGCCGGTCCAAAGCCTCAAAAACTACTCGACCGAGCCTCCATGGCTCGGGAGTAGGAGGGGGACAAGTGGAGAGGGGGATTTCTGCAGCCCACTCAAAGAGCAGCCCAACAAGACCCAACAGGGTCCAACGAGGCAAGCTCACCTGAGTGACAGCCCACGGGGCCCACTTAAGAAAGAAAAGCCCAATGAACAAACACTCAAGGAACCAACTCTCCATGGCGGCCCCTAGGCTCGGAGGGCCCGAGTAATGGTCAGGTCACAAGGAGGGTCCGGCCCAAGCCGTTTCCCCCGCCCGGGAGAGACAGGCATTCGCCGACCTATCCAACCCCTCTTTCGCCGAGCTATGCTCATCGCCCGGACAGGGCTGGCATTTCAGAAGCTCGGCCAGACCGGATATTATCTGTTCGTGCTGCCGTTAAGAGTCCCCAACGGACAGGGGAATCAAGAAGCCGCCGGACTTCGAGGCGATAACGTTCCCACGATAAGGCCATGAAAGCCCACGTTGAGGACGTAACTCCCGCCGGAAACCCCTCAGCTTGCAGGACTCCTGAAGGCGGCGTACTATTTAAACCAGGGATACCCTCCGGTGGAAGGTAAGGGGCTATTAAGGCACTCATACACCCAAACTCCTGAGCACAATCCGCTTCACCCCTCTGGTGGAGAGGAATCTCGCGCACTAGTTTTTCTCCTCCCCATTATTGCTTCCACCACAGCTCTACTGACTTAACCATCGGAGGGTTTTTCCCCAGGGAAACCCCCTGGGCCCTCTGATACGTTTCCCTGTCTTGCAGTTCATCTTTTGGTGATCCACAGCCCGCTCAGGACACAGCGCGAGATTTCGCCTCTTCAATACCCAAGTATACCTAGAGAAGTCATCTACCATGACAAACCCATACTTCCTCCCTGATAAGCTGACAGACCTGGTTGGCCCAAAAAGGTCCATGTGTATCAGCTCATAGGGTTTAGAAGATAGATTTTCTGTTCTATATTTAAATGACTTTCTAGTTAACTTTGATTGAGTGCATGCATCACAGATTTTATTTTCTTTCTTAAAGGAAACTTCAGGAAGTCCTCTAACCATGCTATGCTTATTTAGTTTATGCAAAATAGTGTAACTAGCATGACCTAACCTACGATGCCATAAAAATGCTAAGTCTTCTCTACTAGCAGTAAGGCATAGGTTAGAATGTTGAATATCATCTAGATCTATCATGTAAGTGTAATTTATCCTCTTACCAGAAAATTTAACAGTTTCGGAATCATGTTCAAAAACTTTGCAACATTGAGAGTCAAAAAGTACTTTGCATCCTTTATCACATAGCTGGCTGATGCTAAGTAAGTTATAAGTTAATCCTTCAACCAGCATGACATCCTCAATGCAACAATTAGTACACTTACCTACCTTACCTGTTCCAACAATCTTACCCTTTGTGTTGCTACCAAAGGTGACAAGGCCTCCTTGTTTCTCTGTCAACATGCAGAACTTGGCCTTATCCCCTGTCATATGCCTGGAGCAGCCACTATCCAAGTACCACAAATTGTTCTTGGCTGCCAGGTATACCTGCACACACAATCAGGTAGAGAAGTTTGGAACCCAAGACTGATTGGGCTCCAGAGAAGATGAAAAGCAATTAAAACAAGAAAGCAGACTTTTAGGAATTCACATTTGTTTGAAACAGTTCTGTTCAGTGGATTTTCCAGATTTCTTTTTGTTTTGCTTTTTCTTGTTGACACTAGCATGATTATTTATAGATTGATTATTTCTGTGCCAGTGCCTTGGCCAGGATGTATTCACGAAATTTTAGCCATAGTAATCATTAGGTTGGCTGTAGAAATGTTGGTTCCTTGGTGTCCAATTGCCATACCCACTAACCCAATTTCTGGTATAAGGTCTATAAGACTGTGTAGCCTGATGTCCATGACCTATAAACCTTCCTTGAGTCCTAGTCCATCCTGACCTATTTGGATAGGTTGACTATGCAAAGAAATGGGACTGGGCTCTAGGTTGGTAGAAATGTTTGGGTTGAGCTCTAAAGGCATTCTGCCTCCCCTGCACCTTGGACCCTGCTGACCTGTTCATAGGTGTGTATTGGGTCTTCTTCATAGGTGGTGATGATGGTGGAGACTTGGTGACCTTAACATGGGGTTTATAAGACTGTGTAGGTTGACCCCTAACCTGAGACTGAGCTTTGGGATTTTGCTTGGATGTGCTAGCTCTACTAGTCTCATTCAATTTTTGTTTGCCCTTCTCCTCAGCACTGGGCTTTTTTAGATTAGCAGTTTTGTTCATTGAAATGTTTGAGTTCATGCTAATTAGAGGTCCTTTCTCTTTTTGTGCAACAAATGAAATAGTTTTCATTCCAAAGGTTTTCGTTGCACTAGAATTAAATCCAAGGCCCTCTTTTCTGAAGTTGACCTTTGACCCTAACAAAGCATTTAGGTTATCTGTACCTTGGGTCATTTTCTCAATAGTCTTAAGCTTGTCCTCATTATCCTTTTGAATATCTTCAATGGATTTCTTAAATTCTGTATTCACACTTAGGATAGCTTGATATTTTTCATTCACTATTTTTATCTCACTCTCACATTTCTGAATTTTCAATTTCAGTTCATCAGTTTCTTTTTCTAACCTCTCATTTTCTTCTTTAGAGGCTTTTGACTCATTCTTGATTTCTTCTAATTCAGAACATGTGAGTTTCAATTTTTCATTCTCAGATTCTAGACATGCAATTTTATCAGTTAGAGTTGTATCATTTTGCATGGAGTTAATCTTTCTTCTTAGATGCCTGTTTTCCTTTCTAATATCATCAGCTCTATCAGCTATGTCATGGTAGGCATCTACCCAATCAGCAATAGTGAAATTTTCGAATCTAGTGATTACCTCATCTGAGTCCTCCTCTCTGTCTTCAGAGCTTGTTGCCATAAGGTAAATGGGCTGTTCAGATTCGGCTTCACTGTCAGAGGTATTGCTCAAGGAGCCTTCATCTTCATCACTTCAGGTGCTAACCATAGCTTTCCCTTTCGTGTTCTTCTTCTTTGACTTGTCCTTGTATTTCTAATTCTCTGGACAGTCAGCTTTCATATGGCCTGTTTTCTTGCATTGATAACAAGTATTAGTTTCAATTTTCTTTGCAGGGTTATGTTTATACCTTTTATCCCTTCGGCCGCCACTGTACTTCTTTTGGCTGAATCGTCCTGCTCCTTTCCTGAGGAACCGCCTGAACTCTCTGGTCATCATTGCCATCTCAATACGAGTTATATCTTCTTCATTCAGGCTCTCCTCGGATGATGAACTGCTAGAGCTGTATTTGCTGGATTTGCTGGCACCATCTTTCAGAGCGATTGGCTTCTTCTTCCTCTCAGCTTCTTCTATCTTTGGCATATTAATCTCATATGCCATCAGCGAGCCAATTAGCTCATCAGCCCTTGTGGTTCGCAAATCCCTTGACTCCTCCATCACTGTAGCCTTAGTATGCCAAGAATGAGTCAGGGAGCCCAATATCTTCCTCACTACATCGTATTCTGTCTGAGGTTTTACGAGACCTCTAAGACCATTTGTGATGATAGTTAATCGAGAGTACATCTCCTTGATGGTCTCGTTTGGCTTCATCTTGAATGCTTCATATTCAGACACAAGGAGATTAGCCTTCGTTTCTCTAACCTGAGAAGTTCCTTCATGAATAACTTCTAGTGCATCCCACATCTCCTTAGATGAATTGTAAGCTGATACCCGAGAAAATTCTGTGGGGTGCAGAGAGCACTGAATGGCATTTATTGCACTCCAATTTAGTGTAGACTTCCTGATCTCCTCCTTGGTCCAGACTTCCTCATTAGGGGACAGCTCATAAGGTCCCTTACTTACTACCTTCCAGATCTCGTAATCCTTCGCCCTCAGAAATACTTGCATACGGTTCTTCAAGTATGCATAGTTAGATCCATCGAAGAATGGGGGCTTTGTGGTTGAGTGTCCTTCAGCTATCATCCCTCGAGCATCCATCTTTGCCTTTCCTCTTCGAGCGGTAAGTCCCTATAGAAGAGTATGGCTCTGATACCAACTGTTATGTTAGATGGACGCAGTCTATCTCCACGAAGTGTGGATCTAGACGGGGGTGAATAGATCTATTGCCTAATTTAAAACCAATATAAGGCTCTAATGCTGAATATAGGCAGATCTACTAAATCACTAACTCGAGTATTAGATTTGAACAGAAGCGAATCAAACTGTGAAGGTAAACAAGAAATCCAATCGCACACAGTTCATAGACAATCGCACAAACACAAGACACCCAAGATTTTTAGGTGGTTCGGTCAGGAGACCTACGACCACCCCACACTCAACTGAGTATGGCTTACTACTGCGCAACACAGCTTGCGTCCGCTGGGCAGTACAGCTTGGCCTACAACCCCTGATACACAGCTTCGCTGGGCTTTACAGTTTGCCGACCAGAGGAACAGATCCTCTGCAACCGCTGGGTAATACAGCTTAGCCGTCCGAGACCAAGTCTTGCCTGCTGAGGATTACAGCTTCACCTGTCCAGTGGAAACCTCCACTGCAATTGCGGCCTCACAGCTTGATAACAAAAGTGTATCGAAAGCAAGAAAAGCAGAAACAACAAAATGTAAAAACAAGACGAATGTAGCTCAAGTATGAGCAGAATCAGCTCTGGTATCTGAACCAAGAGTCTGATTTACAAGACCTCTCGAAAGCTCTCTCAACTCAACTCTCTCAATCAAACTCTCTCAACACATCTCTCTTTTCTCTCTTTCTTCTCTTCTATGCTTTTCTTCTCTGTGGATCTCGATGGCTCTCTGCTGCTTCAGAATTTCAGTCTCACTATATAGACTTTGCCACTTCTTCGATCAGCCTCCTTCTGAAGAAGAAAGCTCATATATATACCAGCAGCAGATTGGAAAAGGGCGTGTGGCTTCCACATTTCCCGCCCAAAGAATTCGCCAGATCCGAGGAACTTCGACCACCTGGCAGCATCCTGACTGAGCTGCTTCCATGTGTCACCATCTGGGCACCTCGTGCTCCTTGGATCACGAGTCATGTCATCAATCTCAGCCAGGAGTCCCTGTCAGATAGAGGATCGAATTATAAGTTTAAGTATAGAACCCTGTACAGACTTTGTAGGATGCAGTGCATTGTATAGGCATTGCACTGTATAGACTTTGTGAATGCGAATGCAATGTACAGACTCTACATATGCAGGGCCATGGCGTTGTACAGACTTAGAGAATACAGTGTTGTGGCATTGTACAGACTTCAGGTATGCAATGCTAAGAACATAGCATAAGGTTGTATAGACATGCCATATGAATATGCAGACTCATCGTGCAATGTTGTCTAGACTTTGTATATGCAGAGCTATGTGATGTACAGACTTCCTATATGAAGGCAACTGCTGTACAGACTTGCTGAAGTGTAATGCAATGTGCAGACTTTGAAGAACATTCAGCAGTCAATGTATAGACTTGCGCAATGTAAAGACTTGGACAGACACAACGTGCAACAATGCATATACTTTGAAACACTAGATGCACGATGTACAGACTTGAACTAAAATGATGCACAATGCACTGGACGATGTATGGACTTAGCCGATGCAGACTAGTCCGATGTATAGACTTGCTCGTTGTTCAGACTTCATGAACGATGTATAGACTTGCCAAGGAAAAGGCTGTACAGACTTGAGCAAAGCAAAGCAATTGAATGTATAGACTTCACGATGTGAAGACTTGCCAAAGACAACTGGACGATGTACAGACTTGAGCGAAGTAAAGTCTGTACAGACTTGAAGGTTCACAATGTAAAGACATTGGCAAAGCAGCAATGTACAGACTTGCACAGTTCTGGGATGTATAGACTTTATCTGAAAGCCCAATGTACAGACTTGCAAAACTGAACGTAGGTAAAGATCCCAATGTATAGACTTCGAAGTTCAACTGGTGAATGTACAGACTTTGAAGGTTCAACTGGTGAATGTACAGTCTTCACCTCGAGCAAGCTACAGTGCAGTATATGGACTTTGAAGAATGATGCATGACGCTGTATAGACTTCACTAATGTATGGACTTAGCTTCGTGCATGCTACAGTCCAATGTATGGACTTTGAATGACAGTGCAAGCACTGTATAGACTTTGAGCACAAACACCACAATGCAATATATAGACTTGCTAGTTATGTGAGCTGCAGTGTATGGACTTTGCCCAATGCATAAGACGCTAAGTGAGACGGACAATATACAGACTTACTGAGCTGACGCTGCATGATACACTAAGTAAGATGGACAGTGTATAGACTTCACAGCTCAAGTGAGACGGTGGATGTATAGGCTTTGAAGCTCAACTGAGACGGACGATGTATAGACTTAGCCTGTGCGAACAATGCAGCAATGTATAGACATTGTCATGCAGACAGTACCTCACATGCATTAGTGTATAGACTGTATGCCTGATGGATACACTGATGCAGTATATGCACAGAGAAAGCAATGCACCGATGCAATGCATGCACATAGCAGGTATTGAACTGAAGCAATGGATGTATAGACTTGTGTTTTCAACGATGCACAAACACAACACGATGTATAGACTATGCTGAGTGTGAAGACTTGTGTGTGTGTGCAATGTGTAGACTTGTGAAATGCATAGAACACACAGACAATCTGATAAAAGCAATTTCATCAAAACATAAACAGTTGCCAATCAATCAAAATAAGGTGTTGCCAATGAAGTAAAGCATATTGTCAACATCATCAACACAGAGGAGTCACAACACAAGTTAGGGGTAGCGATCGATCGATCTCACCGATGATGACGAGGGTCGAACATGGGTTTATTCATCAGCATGGGTCACATGCCGAAGCAAAGGTAGGATTATTAACAGGGACGGAAGGTCCAAGTTAGGGGTAGAGATCGATCGATCTCGCCGATGATGACGAGGGTCGAACATGGGTTTATTCATCAGCATGGGTCACATGCCGAAGCAAAGGTAGGATTATTAACAGGGACGGAAGGTCCAAGTTAGAGGTAGAGATCGACCGATCTCACCGATGATGACGAGGGTCAAACATGGGTTCGTTAAAGGATCTCCGGTGGGACGTCTGATGATTGTCCCTTTTGGAGTTTCATCGGGTGGATAACAAAAGAGGAATTTTTAAATTACCACTTTACTGACTTAAGCGCCCTTTCGGATTTTCGCCGAAGCCAGCCCCCTCTTACTTTTGCCCACGCGCCCTCTCAGGTTTTCCCGTGGCGGGGTACCCGATTTTGCCTGTAGCGCCCTTTTGGATTTTCACCACAGCTGGGTTATAGCCATTTTTGCACTTGTCTTAATATAGGAGCAAGTTTGGCGGGGTATCTCTATTTTTAACCCCATCTTTCTTTTATTTTCTCTTTTTTTTTGATATAAAGGGTGGTAGGTCGAAGTGTGATGTCTGACCCTTGGTTGGTAGTAGACGGCTGTTGGCCGGATCACCGGGCCTTGTGCCGAGCAGAGTGGTTTATTCGTTAGCTGGGGCTAAATGCTAACGCAAAGGAATGATCTTTCGCCAATTAGGACGTAAGGCCCGTAACGGCGATATGGTGTATTCTTTTGAGAGCTCGGCCAAGGCGGAGTGCCACTAGACCAAGGAAAGGTAGCTCGATCAGGGCGGAATCCCACTAGACCAAGATAATGGTAGCTTGATCAGGGCGGAGTGCCACTAGACCAAGATGAGGGTAGCTCGGCTAGGGCAGAGTACCACTAGACCAAGATATGAGTAGCTCGGCTAGGGCTAAATGCCACTAAACCAAGTTCAGGGTAGCTTAGCTAGGGCGGAGTGCCACTAGACCAAGATATGGGTAGCTCGGCTAGGGCTGAATTGATGCGGGACGAGACACGGACATGACAAGCTTGCGGTTGTCCCTTAACGAGGGAAGCGTCGGACGTGCGCGGTTGAGAAACCGACAATGAGCTAGGGTGATCGGCTCTCTCGTGTGCCCGGATCGGGTCACGGGACGGTCTCGCACTTTCTCGCAGCAGCGGTAATGAACAGATAAAGCGAGCTAGATATCCCTACACATGCTCTCTAGCAGCGGCATAAACAAATATATATGAAGTAAGCAAAATACCAAGTAACGGAGCGAATGCGATACCTCCACGCGCTTGGCGTGGGGAAGGCGGACCCGGCCGAAAATCGTACTCCCGGAACAATAATACACAAGATTACAGCAATACAAATCGCTGCCCACTCCACGCACCGGTCGGAATAACCGGCCACGGATCTACAACTTCTGGTTTTCAGCGCGCGTCCCGGCGAGAACGGGCGCTGCGATCAGCCCCGATGTCAGATCGACACGAGACTGGTGCCGTTAGAAAGCTAACTTCAAATCCTTCACTGTAGGCCTCAAGATCTGGCCTGGATCTGCACGGATCTGGGCTTTAATGAATTTTCAACTTCCTGTTATACAGTAGCCGAACACTCAGATCTGCAGGGCTATTCTCTGAGAACTGCCATTGACCGATATGTAAACGTCCGAATATGAAGTGGTGGTCTTTAGAAAAGTTGTAGGAAATCAAGTTAGGAAAACAGAAAAACTAGTTTGGACAAGTTTGGATGTGGCTACGAAATGATAGGATTTTTTAACTGGAAGTGGGTCGGATCTGGAAATGGGCTGAAAGCACTGTAGCTGAGATAGAACACGAATTTTGAAAAATAGATAGACGGTGGATAAAAAATCAAGAAAAATGGTGGATGTAGGGGATGATGGACAGAACTCCCAATAAAATTGGGAAGGTTTGAACAAATCAAAAAGATGGTTGGAGGGGGAGAACTCAGAGGTTCTGTCACTATAGATAGAAACCTGGCAGATCTGGGATGACAGGTTGGACGAAAATGTAAAAATACTAAACGGTGGATTTTGGGCATGAAAATTTAGGTGGCACTTGGGATGGAAGGGTAGAACACACCATAAAAATTGCAGCTTGAGATCTTTACGTGGTGGAGAGAAGGAATTTGTGGACTACACCTCTATCCAGCAGGACAGAACCTTGAAGATGGCTCCGCGGCGGCTCGAAGGCGGCACGAACGGCGGCGGCGGCGGCGGCGGCGGCACAGATGATCACCGGAGATAGAGGGGAGGGGATTGAAGATAGAACCACTCTAGAATTTGAGGTTGGAGGAGATGAACACCAGGGGAAGGGGAGGGGCTCAAGAATCACTCTTGATTTTCTAACAATTTTCTCTTCATTAATGCCAACAAATGGAAAATACAACCTTTTATATGCCTTACATCAAACCTAATCTACACCATTAGATCTAGGGGAGGGGATTGGATGGCTGGGATGAAGTGTGAATAACACACAAAAAAAACATAAAATATTAAGGGGAGGGGCGCCCCTTTGACCAAGAGGGGACAAGTTGGAAAGGGTAGGTAGCCTACCTTGGAAAATTTACCCTCTTTGTCTCCCATGTGGTCAATTGGCATTCAACCCTTCTAGATGGCCACCTAGGATGGTTGACCAGGCCCACATGGTCTAGGTGGACCAATGGGAAAGGGGTGAGGCCCCCTGGCTTGGGCCTACTAGAATTTTACATATAAACCCACTAAGACTTACAATTGCGTACCCATATAACACAAGAGTATACATACAAATATGAAAGGACATAAATACAAACAAAATGCGGACGGTCTTGCCTCGATGTCCCCATCAATTCTCCCCGGGTGGGAGGAACTCGACCCCGTCGAGTAGGGGTATAGATGCTCGAATACTCCGGCGGATCCGTCACCGTACCATGTAACGCGGGTACGCTCCACTCCAAGTGATCATTCCATATATACTCGATATGCACAAGCTGCCATGGGCTAGAGGTGGACACTCCGGGTGGAGTACTCTCAAAGGGAAGGAAGCAGCTCGAAGACTCACTAGGAATCATCGCTGAGTCCCTGTAGGTGACTGATCCGGGTATAGATGTAGAACCGATCCCATACTCATCGAGTGAGTCCAATCGCC
Source organism: Amorphophallus konjac (assembly GCA_022559845.1). Lineage (NCBI taxonomy): Eukaryota > Viridiplantae > Streptophyta > Magnoliopsida > Alismatales > Araceae > Amorphophallus > Amorphophallus konjac. Next base: position 151,580,463 of record CM040118.1, read on the forward strand.
TCTTACTCATAAGAGAATGACAACGAGCTTGCACAAGACACATGCAGACAGACATACCACGCAAAGAAAAAGCACACCGACTCATCTATGACCCTAGACACACCTAATGTTAGTCCGACCCGTACATGGGTGACGGCGGACCAGGACACCCGAATATGTGCCATGCATGCATTTGACGTAACCGGAGGTTGACGTCATGGGGAACTCCTAGACATACTACGATGCACCAATCATGGACATTGGGCTTGGATGCAGGAAGTCCGGTAGGTGCGGGTGGTTTAGAGGGATCGGGGAAACCAAAGTCTTCCTTACCCCCTAATGATGGTTCGGACCTATGGCTATGTGGAGTTTGCTTGGCCCGAGTGGAAAAGGTGGGATAGTGAACTCCGCGGAAGAAGGGTAATGAGTATGAAAACTCGGGAGGTTCACTAGTGAAGGGGTCAAAAGGGTCGAAGAAGGTGTGACCCCATGAAGTGGGTTCCAACATGACATGGTCCCAAGTTTGGAATTCATAGTCACCGTCATACATTATGATCGGTGGGACGACGACATGTGTAGAAAATAGGACTCCTCCCTTGGGCAAAAGGGAATGAAGTCGGACTCGGCCGGCATCGGGAGGAGTAGAAGAATCTCTGTGGTGACACACCCCATGGTGCACACGGAGGTAATGGACCCTAAGGCCGGATGGGTGAAGCTAAGACTAGCGGGTTGGTCAAAGTCTCGGGCCAGTAGGTGCGTCAACTTCCATTGTGAATCTAATCCCATGACAAGATCATCCAACGTGTCAACATGGTGACTAGATCGAAAAGTTGTGTGGTAGGAGTTGAAGGGTACCAATGGTAGTGTGGGGTCCATAGATGGAAAGGGAGGTGGGACCAAGCCATCCTTGAGCCAACTAAAAAGCGGCTCGGTGATGTATAGCGTTCCCGTAAGAAACACGGGTGGCTCGGGGTGAGACGGCTCCAAGCATAATGGTTCCGAATGTGGAGTGGACCGTCGGGGTTGGGTGGCTGGACATGTGAGGGTGATCTTGCCAGGTAGGTAAGGTGGGTATAAGGTGCAAGTCCTCTTGCCCCAGTCAAGATTGGCTCTTCGTTCTCCTAACCACGTTTGTCCTAACATGATGCATGAACCAGCAAGTGTGCCGATCCTACACCATGCGCCATCGGTGTAGAGAACAGAGCCGATCCTCTTATAGAACTCAACACAAGTAAAATCACCATCACGGACAATCTCGCCTGTCTTGGAGAGAGACTCCACGATGTCAAGAGAAACCCAATTATCCGACTCCCTATCGGTGAAATGGAGTTCCGTTGTGGACCCGTTGGGTAGAGCGACTTTCATAGTGAGAGGGGTAAAACCAAGGGCTCGGTCCATGAGGACATTGACTTTGGCCACAAAGGTTGACCACTCGGATGTGTGGTCTTGGAGAACGGCCATGGGTAGCGGACATGGACATGCATACGCACGGTGACAAGACACTAGACCAACTATGCAAGTGTGGAATGCATGCACACTAAGGACCCTAGACGTAAACCAAGACTCGGTACGGGGCGGAGTTAATCGATCCGAAGATCACTCGCGCAAGTGTGTGACCTTCTCGATAGGCGTAGCCTAACGTTCGGACAACACCTTTTTATATACCGACTAATGGTATGCAAATGCAACTCCTAAGATCGACTTAGACACTTAGACTTAAATGACACTCTTTTTTTTTTTTTTACTTTGGACACTCTTTTTTTTTTTGCTTTGGACACCCTAGACTCAACCTCGCTCTGATACCAAATTGATGCGGGACGAGACACGGACACGACAAGCTCGCGGTTGTCCCTTAACGAGGGAAGCGTCGGACGTGCGCGGTTGAGAAACCGGCAATGAGCTAGGGTGATCGGCTCTCTCGTGTGCCCGGATCGGGTCACGGGACGGTCTCGCACTTTCTCGCAGCAACGATAATGAACAGATAAAGCGAGCTAGATATCCCTACACATGCTCTCTAGCAGCGGCATAAACAAATATATATGAAGTAAGCAAAATGCCAAGTAAGGGAGCGAATGCGATACCTCCACGCGCTCGGAGTGGGGAAGGCGGACCCGGTCGAAAATCGTACTCCCGGAACAATAATACACAAGATTACAGAAATACAAATTGCTGCCCACTCCACGCAGGGAGGTAAAGGGCTACACAATGGGGTCCGAGAGGACCGAATTTGGGTTGACGGGCGGCTTCTCGCGTTGATTCGGCAACACCCGAACTAGTGACAGTGGGGCCCACGTGCTGTCCGGAGGGGCCGTGTGGGACTCGGTGGCACCGCTGTGGTGGTGGATGCCTGGATGAGCGCTCCCTGGAGTGGAGGCGCGCTGGTTTGCCGGCCGGAGGCCGGGCGGCTCCGATCGGCACCGGTCGGAATAACCGGCCACAGATCTGCAACTTCTGGTTTTCAGCGCGTCCCGGCGAGAACGGGCGCTGCGATCAGCCCCGATGTCGGATCGACATGAGACGGGTGCCGTTGGAAAGCTAACTTCAAATCCTTCACTCTAGGCTTGAAGATCTGGCCTGGATCTGCACGGATCTGGGCTTTAATGAATTTTCAACTTCCTGTTGTACAGTAGCTGAACACTCAGATCTGCAGGGCTATTCTCTGAGAACTGCCTTTGACCGATATGTGAACGTCCGAATCAGAAGTTGTGGTCTTCAGAAAAGTTGTAGGAAATCAAGCTAGGAAAATGAAAAAACTTGTTTGGACAAGTTTGGATGTGGCTACGAATTGATAGGAGTTTTTAACTTGAAGTGGGTCGGATCTGGAAATGGGCTGAAAGCACTGTATCTGAGATAGAACACGAATTTTGAAAAAAAGATAGATGGTGGATAAAAAATCAATAAAAATGGTGGATGTAGGGGATTATGGACAGAACTCCCAGTAAAATTGGGAGGATTTGGACAAATCAAAAAGATAGTTGGAGGGGGAGAAATCAGAGGTTCTGTCACTGTAGACAGAAACCTGACAGATCTGGGATGATAGGTTGGACAAAAATGTAAAAATAATAAACGGTGGATTTTGGGCGTGAAAATTTAGGTGAAACTTAGGATGCAAGGGTAGAACACACCATAAAAAGTTCAGCATGAGATCTTTACGTGGTGGAGAGCAGGAATTCGTAGACTACACCTCTATCTAGCAGGACAGAACCTTGAAGATGGCTCCGCGGCGGCTCGAAGGCGGCACGAACGGCGGCGGCGGCGGCGGCACAGATGATCACCGGAGATAGAGGGGAGGGGATTAAAGATAGAACCACTCTAAAATTTGAGGTTGGAGGAGATGAACACCAGGGGAAGGAGAGGGGCTCAAGAATCACTCTTGATTTTCCAATAATTTTCTCTTCATTAATGCCAACAAATGGAAAATACAACCTTTTATATGCCTTACATCAAACCTAATCTACACCATTAGATCTAGGGGAGGGGATTGGATGGCTGGGATGAAGTGTGAATAACACACAAATAAAACATAAAATATTAAGGGGAGGGGCGCCCCCTTGACCAAGAGGGGACAAGTTGGAAAGGGTAGGTAGCCTACCTTGGAAAATTTACCCCCTTTGTCTCCCATGTGGTCAATTGGCATTCAACCCTTCTAGATGGCCACCTAGGATGGTTGACCAGCCCCACATGGTCTAGGTGGACCAATGGGAAAGGGGTGAGGGCCCCCTGGCTTGGGCCTACTAGAATTTTACATATAAACCCACTAAGACTTACAATTGCGTACCCATATAACACAAGGGTATACATACAAATATGAAAGGACATAATGTAAACAAAATGCGGACGATCTTGCCTCGATGTCCCCATCATGAATGCCACTAAACCAAGATCAGGGTAGCTTGGCTAGGGTGGGATGCCACTAGACCAAGATCAGGGTAGCTTGGCTAGGGCGGGATGCCACTAGACCAAGATAAGGGTAGCTCGGCTAGGGCGGAGTGCCACTAGACAAAGATATGGGTAGCTCGGTTAGGGCGGAATGCCACTAGACCAAGATAAGGGTAGCTCGGCTAGGGTGGAGTGCCACTAGACCAAGATGAGGGTAGCTTGGCTAGGGCGGAGTGCCACTAGACTAAGATATGGGTAGCTCGGTTAGGGCGAAATGCCACTAGACCAAGATAAGGGTAGCTCGGCTAGGGCGGAGTGCCACTAGACCAAGATGAGGGTAGCTTGGCTAGGGCGGAGTGCCACTAAACCAAGGAAAGGTAGCTTGATCAGGGTGGAGTGCCACTAGACCAAGATAAGGGTAGCTCGGCTAGGGCGGAGTGCCAATAGACCGAGATAAGGGTAGCTCGATCAGGGCGGAGTGCCACTAGACCAAGATAAGGGTATTCCGACCGATCACTCGAGGAATGTTGGTTGTGCTGCTGGATACAGCTTTATATGCTTTCTATTGAGGGGAGAGAGCTGGATGACTCCTTTGTGGTCCACCAGGACGTAGGCACCCCCTTCATATACTCGGCGGACGATATATGGTCCGATCCAGTTTTTGACCAACTTCCCTTTGGGGTTGGAGGCCATTACTTCTCTTCTTTTGACCATCACCAGGTCTCCTTTCTTGAATTCTCGACCTTTGACCAGCTTGTCAAAAGCACGGGCCATGCGAGCTTGGTAGAGTTGGATGTTTTATTGTGCCCGGAGGTGCCTTCCTTCGAGCTCAACGAGCTCCTCTAATCTTCTTTCTGCATTGGTTTGTTCCCCGTTGACTAGTCCATGCTGGATGGCGACTCGCAGCGAAGGAACCTCCAGTTCAATCGGCACCACAACCTCTGACCCATAGACGAGGGAGAAAGGTGAACAGCCGGTTGGGGTTTTGTAGACAGTACGATAGGCCCAGAGTACTTCGTACATCCTTTCTTCCCAAACTTTTTTATTAGACTTGACAGTCTTTGCCAGCAACGTACATAGTGTCTTATTAAAGGCTTCTGCAAGTCCATTGGCTTGAGGGTTGTAGGGGGACGATGTCCTCCAGTCAATCTTGTATTTGTCGGCTAGTCAATAAACCTTCTGGTTCCTAAAATGGCTGCCATTATCAGAGATGATTCGGCTGGGGATCCCGAACCGAAATATTATATTCTGCCGGAAGAATCTCACAACTAGCTCTCCCGTCACATCTCTTAGTGCTACCACCTCCGCCCATCTAGAGAAGTAGTCTGTAGCTGCTAAGATATATTTGCACCCTGATGAAGATGCTGGTAGCGGCCCTACCACGTCCGTGCCCCACTGAGCAAATGGCCAGCTTGGCAAGGTGGGATGCAGCGGCACTGGAGGTCTCCTTGCCACGTTAGCGTGTTCTTGACACTTCTGACAAGCTTTGGCGAACTTGCAGCAATCATCAAATATAGTGGGCCAATAGTAACCCAATTTCTTTATCTCAATTTTCATCTTTGAACCAGCCTGGTGTGCTCCAACTGATCCCGCATGGACTTCTTGCATCACCTGTCCCGCCTCTGTTGAATACAAGCAACGAAGTAGGACTTTCCTTCGAGCATCTGCCATTATTCGGAACAGGGTTCCGCTTCTCATCTCGTAAGAGTCCTTGACCCTCAGGAGCTTCATTCTCTGTTCTTTTTCTTTCGGGAGCTGTTGGAACCACCGCAGGAGATGTTCTCGCCAATCGGGCTGCCGAATCTCCTTGATGGCTACCACCTCAATTTCTTGTTCGTCGGCCAAGACCTCTGTTACACTGGGGACTTGCCGGCGGTTGATCACTATTATATTCAGGCTTGCATCTGGCTGGACCGCCAATGAACTGGCCAGCTTAGCGAGGGCGTCTGCCTGAGGATTCCGACATCGGTTGATGTGCTTGATGCTGATGAAGTAAAATCTTGACATCAGGCGGGTTGCCAGCTGGTGATAGGGGAGAAGCTCTTGCTTTTGCACATCGAACTCTCCTTCCAGTTATTTTATAACTAGCATGGAATCTCCGAATGCTTCCAGCATCTGAATTCCCATGGATAGAGTAATTTGCAACCTGATTATCAGGGCTTCATATTCTGCTTCGTTGTTTGTGCAGTGTTTGTTTATTGAGCAGGATGTGTGCACCACTTCTCCTTCTGGGGATTTCAGGACTATGCCTGCTCCTGCCCTGACTCTGGCCGCTTCAGTGGCGAGGTGTCAATTTTGGAAGCGCCATCAAAATATAGCTGCCATAAGGAGGGCCGCACCTGAACGGCTTCCAGGGTTTCATCTTTAGGAAGCTCCGGTTCCAGCGGGCAGTCCCCAGGTACTGGGTGCTCGGCGAAGAAGTCTGCAATAGCTTGGCCCTTGATGGCCTTGCGCGGTACATAGGAGTTGTCAAACTCCATAAGGATTACCGCCCATTTGCCCAGGCGACCTTTGAGTGCCGGCTGGGACATAATATATTTCAAGGGATCCTGATTGGATACCAAGCTGATTTCATGCGACAACATGTAGTGTCAAAGCTTCTTAACTGCGAAGACTAGTGCCGGACAGACCTTCTCAATATAAGTATATTTCTCCTCAGTTCTGACCAGTCTCCGACTGAGGTAATAGAGGGCTTGCTCTTTCCCTTCTTCATTATTCTGGGCCAGCATTGCCCCCAGGGAGTTGTTTGTAGCTGCTATATATAGTATCAATGGCCATCCTTTCACCAGTGCGCCCAGCACTGGAGGAGTCTTCAGATAGTCTTTCAGCTTATCGAAGGCTGTCTGGCAGTCTTCATCCCAATAAAAGGGGACATCTTTCATCATCAGCTTGTGGAAAGGCTGGCATCGCCCTGACAAATTGGAAATGAACCGCCGGATATAAGCCAAGCGGCCCTGTAGTGATCTCAACTCGGAGAGATTCCTTGGTGGAGGTAACTCCTGAATTGCTTTGATTTTTGCGGGGTCTATCTCGATCCCCCGATATCGGACAATGAAGCCCAAGAATTTTCCGCTTGATACTCCGAACGCGCATTTCATGGGATTCATCTTCAGCTCATGCTGCCTCAGCCTCTGAAAAATAATCTGGAGGTCTTGCAGATGGTCTTCCTTTCTTCTGGTTTTGACCACCAGATCATCTATGTAGCACTCGACCTTGTGGTAGAGCAAGTCATCAAAGATTTTGGTCATTGCGCGCTGATAAGTTATGCCGGCATTCTTTAGTCCGAACGGCATCCTCTTATAATGATAAATGCCTTTAGGGGTTCGGAAAGAAGTATGGACCCGGTAATGCTCCGCGATCCAGATCTGGTTGTAACCGGATGACCCGTCCATGAACGACAGGGCCTCGTGACCGGTTGTGGCATCGATCATGACTTCCGTTATTGGCACCAAAAAGTCATCTTTGGGGCATGCTTTATTTAGATCTCGAAAGTCGACACATATCCGGATCTGTCCATTCTTCTTTTTCATGGGGACGATGTTCGCCAGCCATGTGGTGTACTGGTTTTCCTCAACAAATCCCACGTCAATGAGCTTGTCGACTTCAGCACAAATTTGGGTAATGAGTTCTGGCCTCATGCGCCGTGGTGGTTGCTTCACCGGCTCGGCCTAAGGGCTGATTGCCAGCTCATGTTGTGAGATAGCGGGGCTTAGACCCGGCATTTCTTTGTAAGTCCAGGCGAAGCAATCCCAGTACTCTAGTAGCAGCTGGACGTAGAGCTCCCGTTCTTCTGGGGATAGTTGGGCACTGAGGAAGGTAGGCCTAGGGTCCTCCTCATTTCCCAAGTTGACTTCTATCAGTTCATCGACTGTGGCTTGGCCTCCATCTTCTATCTCTGGAGGTGCCGGTTGGAGGTCAAAGAAGTCTGGAATACCATCTTGAGGGTCGAGTACTTCAACTTCCTCGTCAGACACCACCAGAGCTTCTTGAGGATTCTCTGTTTCTTGTGCTAGCAGCTGCGCGGATCGTTCTATTAGCAGATCCGCTGCCGTTACAGCTCCCAAGGGCGGGAGAGTAGCTTCAGTGTTTGTAGATGAGGTTGCAACCGTGACAGACTGGTAGTTGTTTATTACCGGTCTTGGACAGCGTCCCGGTTTTGTAGCAGAAGTTGAGGAGGTCTTGCCTCCTGGGGCAGTTGTATCTTCCGTAGAAGTGGCTTTTCCTTTCTTGGTAGCTGGTTCCCATTGATCGGAGTCAACCGAGACTTCCTTGATTGGTAGAAGGGGTGTTGAAGTTATCATCTGTAGGGCTCCACTGGAGGGAGAAATTCCTGCTTCTTCAGTATCTTCAGCTTCACTGCTGCTAGCCATATCAAATTTGGCTTAAAGGGCCGCCTCTTCAGGGTAGACCTGCTCCCAACATCGGCAGGGGACCGAGGTCTCTATTTCTTGATTTCCAGGTTGAGCCAGTTCAACATGCTCAGCTTCTGCCGGGTATTCATCAAAAGTTGCCCCCAGCGGGCTATCTTCAGCAGGATAGAAGGCGGAGATGGTGTCCACCTCGTATCGCCCACTGTAATAATATTCTTCCAGGGTGAAGCCCAACCCCGGATGTTGAGAGACATGTCTCATTTCCTTATCCAGATTTGTGGGATGCCACATTTTCCGGAAAGCTTCCTTGCACTTTTGAGACTGATCGGGGGGAATGTGCTGCTTCTGAAACATCCTGGCCATCCGATCAGTTGTAAATGCCAGACCCTGGATGGGAACCGGTGGGTTGTTATATCTTCGGGGAGGCTGCAGTCTGTGTCTTCCCGAGTAGGGTGCTCTTCAACCGTATAGAACAAGCTGCTAGGTCCATCTTCATGTGTCACCTCCCAAGTTTTGAAAGGCTCAACAGTAGGGTTATCAAGGCCGGGAGTTGGCTTGGTAAGGCCATCCGGGATTTCAATATGATTGTACCGCCGAGCGACCCGCACTTCATTAGCTTCATGGTATAATATTGGGGGTGCTGTTCTGCCCACATCCCCGGATGCTGTGATACGAGAGACCACCTTGGGCTTGACATATCTGCGCGGCGGTGGTGGATACCAACTGCTGCCGGATGTGCTTCTTGATGCCCCCGCAGGGGTCTTAGCTTCAGAGGTCTTCTGGGAAGGCCTTGTATATAGGTTGGCATCTGCCAAATGACATTCAAACACCTCGAATGGGTGGGGGTCTGCAAATATCCTCTCCTCTTTCCCTTGGAGACTGTACTTGATGCATTGGTGGAGCATGAAGGGCACCACCATATTTTCATGCAGCCATGGGCGGCCGAGCAGTGCTTTGTACGAGGTGCGGGAGTCAATGACATGGAACTGCACCGTCGTAGTGAAAGCTGCTAAGGTGGGGGTGAACTCTGCCACTCCCATTGACACTTCACATTTTTGATTGAATCCGGCGATATGCATATCTCTGACTTTCTCGAGATGCACGTTAAAGTGGTGCCTCTCATATATTCTATAAGGCAGGATGTTGACCGCTGCACCGGGGTCAACCAGAATCCTGTTCAGCTCCCTTCCATTCAGGTGCCCCTTCATATACAGCAGCCTGTTGTGGCTGATGGTGGGCAGCAGCATGTCGTCTGGAGTGAAGGTCATGCTAGCCTCCGGCATTGCTTCGGCCAGACCTGTCTCAAAATGAGCAGGCGTCTGGAGAGCAGTAATAATCACCTGTCGGGTCTCTTCACTCAAAGAAAGGATCTCCTAGATTGTAAATCGAGCAGGGAGCTTCTTGAGTAGCTTCATTATTCGGCTCCCAGCTCGGACATTGGAGAGCTTCATCTCTTCAGCCCATCTGGGCTTTGGGAGGTTTTGATTTGCGGGCCCTGAGGGACCTGCTTCATCTTCCTCAGATTCGGCGCCCTTCTGGCTGGTACCGACTCCTGGGTTTTCTTTGTCAGCTACTGCGGGGCAAGCTCCATCTGCGTTTGGATCTTCGGCAGATTATGCTAGCTACGGGTGAACGGCCCCTGATGTAGGGTTGGCCTCCTGGCAAGGCTGCTTCCCCTTGGACATCTTCATGAATTCAAGAAATGAAGGGACCCCCTTGCCCCCACTCTTGTTATATAGGCCTGACGGAGGAGGGATTTGGACTCCCTTGGCCTCCAACAGAGGTGTCTTGTAGGGTTTCTCCCCTCTGAACATGATGTTGTGATTGGGTGGCGGCTGGCGCCCCCATTTTCGGCCTGACCGAGTGGCATGTGCAGCAGTTGCAGCCTCGGCCTTGCCTCCCCCAGCATGGGATGTGAAACAAATTTCCTCTTCTTCCTCCTCTCCGGACAGGTTGAAGAGTGATGATAGAGTATGATAGGAAACAACCTGCACTTTATCGGCCTCATCGGCCTTCCTTTTCTTCTTCTTTTGTTTCTTCTTCTTTTTTGCTTTTGCGGGCGGGTGCCCCCATAACAGACTGCCCTTTCTGTCGGGTGCCTCTTCAGCTTCCTCCTTTTGTTCAAGTGAGAGCTGCTCTAGTTCTTGCCACGGGACGTGGTCCCGCACCAGCAAGGGCTTCAGTTTGGGCTGCACGTATTCGTCCAGCCCCTTAATGAGGTTTTGCAGTCGAAGGACCCCAAGATTGGTCTCTTTAACCACTGGCAGCGGAGTTTGTCTCCTCCGATTATGTGTAGGTATCCTAACAGTTGTAGGTGGAGTGACCCATACAGGCGCTACCACTGGCGGATCAGGCTGGGGTGTGACACCACGGATATGTGCCCCCTCTTTCGGGCAAGGTGCCCTCTTTTTCTTGTACTTCACAGGGACCTGCTGCCATCCCTGCTGTTCTTTCGCGGGCTCCAAGAAATGAGCTTCATAGGTGCTCCGCGTGCTTGTTTCAGAGATCTCCTCGGGCAGTGCCTGGTATAGGGAGATCATGTTGACTCCTACCCTCCTCCGAGGGGCTTCATGTGGCTGAGGAGGGTCCACTTTGTACTCTCCCAGCTCAATTTCATTCTTCTTCACCATCCCTTCGATGATGTCCTTAAAAACATAGCAGTCTTCGATTGGATGCCCCAACATCTCGTGGTAGGGGCAGAATCTTGGACTATCTTTTCTTTTTAAGTCCTCCGACCTCCTTGGCTCTGGCAGGGTGACCATGCTATATTCCGTTACCCAGTCGAACATAACCCGGGTCTTGTCCTTCGGAAATGAATAGGCCTTCTTCATATTGTCCCTCAGCGAAGGACCTTCTTTGCCGTCTGGGACTTCTGCAGGCTGTGGGGTGACTCCCTTCTTGCCTTCACTTTTCTGTTGTTCGAACGTCTTTATTTCAAGAGCGTTCGCTTCTTTAGGCGAGGAGCGCCGCTCCACCGCCTTGCCCTTCTGGGTCGTGCTGACAGCAGATGTAGGGGCAGGTCTGGCCAGGAAAGCTTCCACCTCGGCCACCACATTATTTAGTCAGTCGAACGACCGTATTTCCATCCCAATCATCTTTTCCAGGACCTCCCTTCTGAGATTCTGTTTGCATATTTGCACAGCATCCTCCTGATGCGGGGGCCGCTTGCATCTCATTCCGAGGTTCCTCCACCTCTTGATATAATTGAGGGCTGTCTCATCGGCCCTCTGCTTCATTGAGTAGAGTTTGGCCACTGTGACCTCCCTCTCTGTAACATGGAATATTTCTCTAAACTTCTTCTGCATATCCGGCCAGTCGCTGATCGACCTGACCGAGAGGCTAGAATACCATTCAAATGCGAGTCCCGTCAGCAAGGACCCGAAGAATTTTAGCAAGTATGACTCGTCGGTGGCCAAGTCACCCATGACAGTCATATAATAGGCTATGTGTTCTCTCGGGGATCCCTTCCCGTTGAATTTGTTGAACTTGGGCGGCTTGTTGATTCCCAGGGGAAGCCGCCTAGCAGCATGGTGTTACGGGTATGGCACCCGGTAGGCATCAAACGCGACGTAGTCTCCTTCTCCCCTTTCTGCGAGCTTCAGCTCGATCATTCTTTCCACCATCATCCGGTTCATGACTGCAGGGTCAATCGGCTCTGGGTAGAAGTGTGCCGGCTGCAGGTACGGGGTGACCAGGGTGGTCGCCTGTGGAGGACGCGGCAGCGGGGGTGTCTGGTGCACTTGAGGGAGCACCGGTGGTAGCAGCGGCTGGAGCTGTGGTGGCCACTGTTGCATTGTCGCCATGCTTGGTTCTGACGACTGAGGCAGTGTGTAGAGCGGTGGAGGGCCGTCATGACGGACTGCTCCCCAGGATGATTCACCCTGGACTTCAGGTGGTTTGGAAGCTGAGGACTGTTCAGTTTTCTCCATCAGCTGCTTCTTCAGCAAGTCTATCTCTTGTCGATATTTCTGAAGTAATATCAAGACTGATGGGTCTATAGTGGCTGTAGTGGGGATAACTTCTGCTATCTCCCCGGACGTACCCTCGGGTAGGATGTCGAGGGGGACGTCGTCTTCTTCTTCCGCCGTCACCACATTGGCGGTCAGGACGGGGGCCTTATCATCCCACTGGTGGTAGACCTGGGGTTGTTTTCCTTTAGTCATCATCATGAGCTCCCTTGCTGCTTCTGTCCTCCGAGTGCTAAGCCCTGGCCTTGCGGCCAACTGAGCCAATTCTCGGGGATCTTCGGGGAGCCCCCCATATCGGTTGGATATACCAGCCATGTTGCAGGTGAAGACCTGCATCCTTCTCCTTCGTCGATGGACCCTCCTTTTAGCTTGATGCGGGAAGGTCAGCCTCTCGAACATAGAAGTTCTTCTTTTTTCTTCCTGCTTGGGGATGGCTTCATTGGCTTCGATCTCGAAGCCGTTGTCATATCCATTATCGTCGACCGACGACACCATCATTCTTTCTCCTACCTCTTCTTCATCTGCCATTGACGTGCAGTAGTCTTTATCGGCGACGGCTGCTTGCATCAGTCGCTGTTGCCCAAGCGAGGGGTTGCCTAACCCTCGAAAATAGTTTCTGACCAGACATGTCATCTCTTCTTGACCCCGCTCTTGATGTAACATGGGGGATGATTGTCGGCCTCCCGCAGGAGGGATATAAGCTAGCCAAGCTCTGTCGGCAGGTTGTTGGAATCTTCGTCCCGTAGCTGGGACGTTGGCTTGACGGGCAGCAGCCCGGAAACTTCTGCGACGCGGAGGATCCGCAACCACTTCTTCTTCTTTCGGGGCCAGGCCCCTTTCTCTTCTCTCCTCCGCCCCGTCGTACACAGGACGGCGGCAGATAGGTACCAACTGATGGACAGGTTGGGCCCGCTTGGGAACCCACACATGTTTGAACTTTCTCGGCCTGGGGGCCGACCTTCCTTGGCCATAGTGGCCGATTTCTTCTCTTTCTGCCCTCCTTCCAGCGAGGGCCTGGTATGTGTTGTGGACAGGGATGGTGGGGATGACTCAGTCCAGAACCATCCGTGTATTACGTCCATTGAGGAAGACGCGCATGCCACCCACCATCATGGACTTGCCGAACTGAGATAGAGTCCCGGTAATCACAGCAGCACTCCTTTGGACTTGTCGGCGTTGACGTCCTCCATGGTGCTTGTTGACAATATTAGGGCGGGCCCCACGTATGGCGTGGTGCACCAGACAGCTAGCGGCCGGGGCCGGACTCTTGGATGAGTTGTTGCAGCAACGAGCCTTTAGAGGCTCCACCTCCCCCACATCTTCCTCGACAGGTTCCGGGGCTTCGATTTCCAGCATGTCCACAAAGGCCAACCCTAAGAAGTTGGGGAAGCCGACGGCGGCAGGGAAGCTGCCGAACTCCATGGGCACCGCCAGGTACCCTTGTGCATGCCCCATGATGATCGACAGGCCAAAACCTATGCCAGTCAATCCAGTCGTTGTCATCGTTCACCTGTAAAGATAAACAAGCCAACGATCAGCAGCCTTTGAGAGGGCCTCGAAGCCCAAGTATCTCGGCAAAGAGATGAAAGGTGACACTAGTCCCACTGGGCGTGCCAGACTGTTTGCGATGGGTTTATTACTTCTTATTATTTTATGTATATATATATATATATATATATATCTTATTTCACGTGTCGATCAACCAATTAACTAACTGGTAATTAACTGACTGATTGACGGCGCGGGCGTGCCAGTCACGTACGTGACAAGTTTATTATGCGCTCATCTTGACCCGTATCGGGCGAGAGTGAGGCTCGGTCGGGACCAGCAGTCTGCCATACCATAAAGGCTATGGCGTTAATTACATCCCCCGCGAGGAGGGAACACCTTTGATTAATTGCCGAGATAGTGGGCTGTCGAGGCCGGAATAAAAGATGTGATGTTATGAACATGACAAGATCACGTGAGATGCATCTATCTATCATGCAAGAGAGGCATGGTTTATTAAATCAATGACCCTCGATATAGGGCGGAGGACGTAGGTCCGAAGACCACCATTGCGCGTAGCGGAGACTTCCGATCGGGCGTAACCCAGCCTTCCGTCGGTGCCATTTGATATACTCGAGGGTCTATGCAAGCATGCATGCATGATGATGATAACTATGCTAAGCATGGCAACAGAATTATGAAAGTAAGCAGTGATCAATCACGTCTATTAATCTCTGCCAAGTGAGGCAAGGATAGTAGCATAAACCTGATAGTAAAACGATTCGGATCCGAACGTCACTTCTCTTATTCAGTTTATTAGGATTCATTAATTCCGGCCACGGGAGACGAAGGTCACCTCGAGGATGGGTGAATGATTAAAACAACATCAGGGCTTAAAACCGATGCAGCCATGCATAGGGGTAGGGTTCCCCGGCGCGGCCAAACGTGGGCAAACAGAACTAATCCGGCGCGGCCAGACGTAGGTAAAAGGGCTAAACCGGCGCGGCCAAAACGTAGGTAAATGGGCTAAACCGGCACGGCCATGGACAACTGTTAGACCCGCGCGAAGGCCCTGGGGCGCACCGGTTTAGGGCACGCCGGGAACGGGGCAACCAGCACGAAGAAGAAAATGAGTCTTATGTTGATACGACGCGGTAAGGTACCGCGCCGTATTAGGGCGCGCCGGGTTCGGGCCGCACCGTTTTAGTCAATTTTAGAAGAAATTCACAGTATTTTGGTTCATTCAAGATCCTTATGATAGTTTCAAGTCAACCAGACCGATTACTTGTTTGATTGAAGTCCAAGATCCCTCGGAAATGATGCAGTAAGTCAGTGCGAGGTTCACACTCGAGCACTGAGTTGATTGGGTTCAGAATGAACATCGGATTACGGCTTAATTATTCTGAGTCTGCCCAAAATTGGGCAGCATCTCCCCTGAACATGAAGAGTTGCAGGGGAGGAACGGGGCCATACCCACTTGTGGAGTAAGCCCCTAAACCGCCGGTCTGCAAAGTGGCAGCCAGCAAACTCCCAACGGATAGGGTACCCCGAGGACTAGCCTGCGAGGGGCACCAAGGCTCCGTAGGTGAGGATAGAGGGATGAGGCCACTGATAGTGGGAACGGCACCCCGAGGGCTAGCCTACGAGGGGTGGGCAACCCACAGCCTATGACACATCCCTTGGAGGGACCGACCATTAAGAGAGTGAAGCTCCGAGGGCTAGCCTACTAGGAGCACACATCCCTTGGCCTCTATCGGGTCTCCAGATTGTTGGGGCTAAGCTTGTTAGGCTAGGACCCCCTGTTATTATCTGCTGTGGCCTTGAGGAAGCATCTACCATCGAGAGGTAGAGCCCTCGATCACCCAGTAGTTTCGTGAAGCAATGGGGAATGTCCCCCTCCCCGGGCAATTAAGACGGAATGAAAGAATCTCGGAACGGTTCAACTGACCGTGATGCATAGGGGTAGTCAATGCACAGATGAGATGAGCCAATCGTAGAAGCATATGCTCGAACAACTAGGACGCAACATTCAGGTGATGGATCCTGCCATCCCAAAGGCGACTCCCACCTCGCGAGCAACAGAGCAGTACAAAGGGAGGAGTTAATGGGAGTTAGACCCTCGATACCACGGCGGGAAGAAGCATGCGCATGAGCACAACTCTGTCCACGGAGGGGATACAAAGACCCTTAAAACAAACATGGAAGCGGTCGATGGGAAAGACCCGGGGAGGGATCGTTTCTGTAGCCCGCGATGCTTCGGGGCATGATCGGGACTCGAGGAAACTGGAGTCGAGAACCACGCGCTGAAGAACTCATACATATGCATTGACATAGATAGAGAAGGGGAATAAGCTTTGAGCATTCATTCGACCTATTGGTCCACTCATCTATATACATATCACCACCCAGTAGACGGGGATGGACTAACATTTACATTACAAATCCGGTGCCGGCATCGTTGCTCGGTCGCCGTTCATCAGTTGCAGAGGCAGAGGGATGCGCAAAGGAAGAACAATGAAAAAAACATATGGCGAAGAGGGGGGGAGGATTGGCTCATATCATCGCCATCCTTCACCCCTCTCGCTTACATTCGTCGGAGAGAAAGCAAAGAAGCGGAGCCGAAGAACCACGACTCGGGCACCCACCTGTTCTAGAAAACAGAGTGTCAGAACACCTTCCTCCTCTCTCACTCTGAAGGGCTGCAGATGAGAACGAGAGACAGCCGCTGGAGAACTCTCTGAGAGACTCTGCTTCTTTCGCAAGTAAGAAGCCCTTTCTCCCTCGAAGACGACTGACCCTCTTTCCTTTTCCTTCTCTTTTTTCCTTTCTCCATTGCTCCCCTTTTTGATTCGAACAGCCATATATATATACCCCGATTTGAGATTTCATCCGGAGTGGAGATTGGCGCGCCGGGGAAGGGCCCTCAGCATCCTTTGCGCGTCGGCACAAGAGGGTGCCAGATAAGGGGTTCTTGCACGTCGGAATGGGGGGGGTGACGGACGGAGGCGCACCGGTTTAGGGCGCGTCGTGCTAGCACCCTTCGCACGTCGCGAATCGGCCGATGAGTCCGGGGATGATTTCGGGGATCACCATGAACATTTATCTCGCCACTGCTCTTTGAAATCTCGAGGAGCCACCTTGTTGAAGCTCTCAGGCCGACGTACGGCCCTCCTTTGAGCTTCTAATGACTTCGGTTTAATTACGTGGGTTTTCCGCTGACACGGCTCTTAGCACTATGATAAGTGCTGCTGGCTCGGTCTGGCTTGTGCTCAAAGCTCCTTAGAGGGTGGGATAACACCCGGGATAGTTCCGCCCGAGCTGAGGGATCATTCGGCCACTAAGGGGCCCATCTGGGCGGGAAGCCGCACCCGTGCCGAGTGACCAGGATCTTCTGCCAACAGTGCTTTCGGTCCTCCGTTCTGGAGAGCCAAGGGGACTCTTTCATCTCAGGAGAGCCTTTCATGAGGTGGGTAGCCATTGGGTAGACCGTCGTCCTTGGTCGGATAGCGGGTGTAGTGTATGCGGCATGACGGAGTCGATACCGGTTCATTGGGCAGGCTTGGTCGCACTGCCGGTTGGTTGTGAGTTCATCTCGGTTCTCCTGAGGTGAAGTGCCCATGTTCATACGGGGTGACTCGAGGCTATGGCAGGTTGAGAAGTCTTCAATATGTTGATCTTTATCGGCTTTCGTACCTCAGCGGGCCGCATCATTCGTCTTTATGGCTTGATCGCCGACGATCACATTTTGGGTGCCAATAGGTCTCCGCACCTTAGTAAGGGAGTTCTAGCTCTCACCTCTTTTCCTTATTCGTCTAAGTCTGGTCTAGACATCACTCATTCTTGTTAAGCCACTTCAAAACTTTGCTATCCTTCCCAAGAGCACTTTCGGCCGCTGCTTTTACGAAGGTCGCAAGGTAACGTTTGTGCGTAAGTATGCATTTTATGATGTCATTATCTCATTCATTCTCCACGCGTAGTTTTTTCAAAACAAAGTGATTCTTAACATGATTAAGAGTGATTGTTTTAAGCCTTATCTTAGTCTTTGTTTAAATTCAATTTCAAGCAAAAAAGAGTCTTTAGGCTTACTTTTGCAGCACTTTGGTTATAAGAACCCCGCGCTCGGAGTTCGACATTTCTCTCCCCGCTTGTTAAGGGAAACCCTTAGCTGGGCACACCACACACTTCAGGAAGCACCATTGCTACTGGGGTCGTGCTCGAAGGCACGATGTCTTTTCTCTTCCTTATTCGGTTGAAATATGTGGATAGAGATATTATGGGCAAAACAACCAACCTAAGCACACCTCGACAAGAGGAAGTCTCAAATAGGGGCAGTCAATTATGACCTTATTCTCAAATATTAAGCTCAATTGCAATATCTCTTAAAGTCCAAAGGACACGCTAGTGAAAAACTAAGTGAAAAAAAGAGAGAGAGAGAAAATATATGAAATTTTTTTTCAATGAATTTGGCATGGCAAGAGGGTAGTATAGTTTCCCTGCGGGACGTTATGAGCTCGGTCTTATGCGTGCCTAAAAGAGAATTTAAGGTTCGATGATATGACACAAAGCCCCGGCGCAATAGACCAAATCTCTAGGGGTCGTGTTATGGACGAATTTCAAAACCCGATATCTTCTTAACTTATATCAAGCTTATCTCCAACGCTCTTCTCTGCTCCCCCCTAAGACCGAGTGTTTCTCGGGTATGGCCTTGGTAGGGACACCGTTAGCCAAGGATAGTCGGTTATAGGTCGCCACCTCTTATGCACGCCTTGCTTCGGGCAGTTTTTAGCGAAAGGGGAAGGAACGAGGACCCCTAGCCAGCGGTTTAAACATCCTTTGATGCCGCATTAGCAAAGTCAAAACCAAAATTCTAAAAAAAAGTCAAATATTTTCTAAAATCCAAAAAAAATCCAAAAAATCAAATATCTTCAAAAATCTATAAAAACATGAATATTTTCAAAAAAAATCCTTAAAAATTTGAATATTTTAAAAATCCATAAAAATTTGCAAATCTAAAAAAAATTACATTACATTGTATTTTTCCTGATGGTGTTGTTTTGCTGGGATAACCTTTTTGCAAGGACCAAGAACACGGGATGAGTCCTCTCCTTTCATTTCCATCAACCTTTCGACTCTTCCCTATGTTGATTGTTATCTTCATGATTCGCCGCTCTGGGCGTCATTCCAATCATTCAAGAGCAAACCTTTCTATGTTATTCACCTGACTACTCTTGCTAGTCTGAGCATTACTCTCATCATGATCATTCAACTCCAAAGCTCAACCAAGCCGTCATCCTCATGGTTCAAATGCAATAACAAACAATGGTTGATGCCTTCATGCTTTGATGCTCTAGACTACACTAGGCCCTAAGTGTCCTGGACGCTTTGATCTATGCTTTCAGGCTTTCGCGATGATGTGCTATCACCACTATGTTCACACACTATGCTTGTTGTGGTTCGCATTATGCTATCATGCTATCAATTGATTAAATGTTTTAATGATATGCACAATGTCTTTATTCATTGTTTGTTATGCTCTGTAACACCCCGGTTAAATAATAAAATATAAAAGTAAAATTTCAAAAAATGTATTAGAATTAAAGTTATTTCTTGCTATTTAATGACTTCAATAATTTCTTAATTAAAGAATATTATTTATTTTGAAAGTGGTCAAATTATATCAGTAAAAAAATAATTATTTTTTTACAATCATCATAAAAAGACTTTCATATTCTAAGATGCAATCGAATTTTTCTACGTTGAATTGAATTTAATAGGTATAAATCAAATTAATTGAATTTCACCCGTAGGTCAAAGTTTTGACTAATTTTTAAAAATATGAAAATTTTATATTCTTGTAGAGAACGAAGTGTTTAACAATAATGTCAACTGGGCCGACCCCTAATAAAAATTTGATTAGGCTGAATTAAAGAATTAATGGCTAAATTCGTTGTTTTAATAGGTTAACCTTAAACGACCAAATTAGAGCCCAATTCTTAACCATCTGAGCTCAAACCAGGCCCAATCGAAAGGTTAACCCTAGAAGCCCTTTTTCCCTTCGAAAACCCTAACCCTAGACCCATAGATTGGTGGCGGCGGCGGCGGATTAGGCTTCATCTCGGAATTTTCGCTGATTTTTTTCCTTGAACTCTCGAGTTCAATTCAATCTCTAGAACGACCTATAGGCTCAATAAATAGAGGGCTTTAGCAGCCCTAGGCCACCTTTTGTTTTTCCAACAGGTGGCGCAAGCAATCGTGGTCGATCGAGGGTGAATTAGGGCGAGAACGTTGACGTGTTCATGATTAGGGTTTTAGTGCGTCTTCCCTTTCTTCTTCCAAATTGGTAGGTTTCTCTCAGGCCCAATCTAATTAAATAACATGGATAGATAGATCCCGTCCTTAGCTTACTTTTGAACCTATTTTGCCCAATTTGTGCTATCTATATCATGCGTATTCCTAGTTTTATGAAGGGCATGTGATTAGGGTTTATACTCTTTCCGTTTTCGTTCGATTTACATAGAGTAATCATAGTGCGATATTTAAATTGAGCATGCCATGAAGTGCATTTTTAAGTTGCCTACATTTTAATAGTAAATAGCCCAATTTTCATGTTATATTCATGGTGTAATCATGCTTTCATTGGACCGGTGTCTTGCGTTTTTAAGTTCTGGGTTCGGATTAACCGAAACGGTCGTTCCAGGAACAACCAGGCTTCAAGCGGTCGCACGATAGACCATTTTCATGATCTAGCGGCCCTACGGATGACAGTTTGCTTCGTATTAGGGCTAAGCTAGGCTTAACGATCTTACGATAGACCGCTTATGTGTCTAGCGGTCGCCCGATAGACCGCACGGATCCGGTGTTTGCACTGTTTCTCTAGCGGCCGTAAGTATGACCGCTATCTTGGCTAAGCAGCCTTACCCTTGACCGTTTAGTCTTCTGGCGGTCTACTCTGTGACCGTTTACTAACCTGTGGTGTTCATTTGATTACGGCATATTATGCATTGTTAATCCGTGTTATATAACTTGCTGGTAGGACTTTTATGATAAATATCACCCTATTAACTAGGAAAATGGAATTAATGATCTAAGTTAACCTTCTTCATGATTATTCCTCCATGATCATCATCATTCTTGATATCTTATGATTGAAAATGAGTAGAGAAATAAATGTTAGTTTCACTATTCTTGCTATCTTATTAGCTCTGCTTTAAGGTTGTGCCGCTCTGGTGGTGGCGACTGGACCGAATATCTAGTTTTCTGTTGATTGTGAGCTATTGAATTCTTGGGCATTGAATTACCTCTTCGTCGGATATTCCTTCCGCTGGACTAGGTGTTCATGTTCTGAGGCCTCCGTAAGTCCCCGCGAGCCTGGGATTCCCACTAAGACGCCGGGCGGGTTGTACCCACAAGCCTGAACCTTTTTGACTCGATCGAATCGTGTATTTTTGCTAAATCTCGGAATAGAGACTGTTCTATTGATGGCGGCCCTCCTGAGACCGTTTCTGTCAGTAAGTGGTCCAATCATGACCGCCAGACTATTTGAATTACCCTCCTGTGACCGTGTTTAACTGGCTGTGCGTCGACTTTAGTCCTTTGGACTCTGTAATGTACACGGTTGATATCAAACCGTTTATTTCTTCAAGCGGCCCAAGTAGGACCGTCCAGTCCTGATCACGGCCCACCTTAGACCGTTTATGTTTGCACGATTTTGATTAGACCGTGTACCTATCTTAGCGGTCCTTTGCTGACCGTTTCACTTTCCAGCTTCCAGAAATTGATGTTTTTCAAGGTTTTGATATGTGTAAGCTACTCTAACCTAACTAGGCTATTGTACCTCGACTTTTGACCTATTGTTAGGTCTATTGTCAACATTATCCATCCTAGAGTCATTTCTTTAAATGACTATTCCTCTCGATTAATGAGCTTGTTGTTGGAATCTCAAAAAATTAATATTCTTACACATTCTACCTTGATTACATGAGCTTGCTCTTGAAACTCTTGGCCATGTTATTCATGGATGTCCAGATTTCGTGGGATCTATGATCCAAAAAAATCAATGCCAAGGTAATTATAATTAAGGGCCCAGTCTGGTCCTGGGAGGAGCACCCGAAAAGTACTTGATCCCTGGGGAGGTGAATGACTAGGTGTGGCATTTGACACCGAGTACTATCTAGCATGTTGAGTCTACGACATTCCGCACTCTCATGACACTTGCTATACTCACTTGAAAGCGTGAAGTACTTGCATGCCATGACTTGACTTGACTTGACTTGAAATGGCCATTAATGGAAAAGTTCTTGTTAACAGTGCTTGATATCTCGATGTGTAATATTCCTTTCCTTTTATCTAGTGATTACCTTCTGATCGTGTTGATTACTTAGTTTACTTTAATTGAGCTTCTCGCATTAGTTATACATTCTTGAAAATTATTAATTACTTAAATTTGCCTGATGATAGAGTGTAATTCCTACTGAGCTTTTCGCTTACCCCCCCTTTATTTTCATCCTTTTCAGGTAATGCGATAGATGAAACGTTTAAAATTTGGGATCGAGCCAGCGTGATCGAGTGAACCTGGAACTTAGAGACCGTTGTCTTTTTATTTTCTTGAGTCTAGTTGTATAGTGGTCGTGCTATTTTCTCTTCTTTATTTCTTTTATTGAGTCCACATTGTATTTAAATTTCTAAATATCAATAAAACTATATTTTTCTCAAATTAATGGCCTCCATGGGTTGAATGTTATTTATTTATGGTTATTTATTTTCTGCTCTAATTATCATGACTGTTTCGCTGCCACGTTCCGAGCATCGCTTCCTGCTGCTATCAGTTCGGGGCATGACTGAAGTGGTATCAGAGCCTCAGTTGTTTGAGTCCTAGGGTCTTGCCCATAAGTATAGGTTACCTTAAGTAATATGTCGTGTAATCCTTGTCATCCCTCATGTCACCTGGTGAGATTGGGTAGTGCTTCAGGTTAAGTAATAAAATATGTATAAGATTCCATAGCGCGACGTGTAAGGATAATAAAATTTTTAACCTTATAATTATTTTGCAGGTAATTAAGCTCCTTTTGACATGAGAGCGAGAGGGTCCACGTGTAAGCTAAAATCTACTTCCGTTAGAAGGTGGCGAGTCCGTCGTAAAGGAATTCGAAGTAATAAGAAGAAAAGGAATAACATTTCGCAAATAAAATATTTTCACTGTCACAAATTTGGTCATCTAATCAAGGAGCCCTGGCAAAGGAGCGGAGCATGTCTTTGTTATGGAAATAAAGATCGCATAATGACTAATTGCCCTAAGCTACTTCGACAAGCAAATTGGAACTGATTTCTATCAAATGAAGAATTATATAAGGTATCGTTCTCCCTCATCCTTAACTATGATTAAATTCTTTTGCATTCCATTAGTTGTATGATTACCATGTTATTTTGAATAGATAAAGATCATCTTAGTTTAATTATTTAGCGATCGATGAATTTGGGGACCAAATTCCTTGAAGTGGGGGAGGATATAACACCCCGGTTAAATAATAAAATATAAAAGTAAAATTTCAAAATATGTATTGAAATTAAAGCTATTTCCTTGCTATTTAATGACTTCAATAATTTCTTAATTAAAGAATATTATTTATTTTGAAAGTGGCCAAATTATATCAGTAAAAAGAAATAATTATTTTTCTACAATCACCATAAAAAGACTTTCATATGTTGAGTAGTGGATAGCGGATCTAGAGGGGAGGGGTGAATAGATCTGTCCCTCTTTTCGCAATGCAACCCTCTATATAGCTAGATAAAATAAATTACAGCGGAATATAACTAACTTAACGAAGGACACAACGATTTGCTTAGCAAGATGATTACGCAATATAGAGATTGAACCTAAGCATGCATCTAGAACGAAGCAATCACATAAACAAACCACAACACAAAGGATTTTAAGGTGATTCGGACTGTATCCCCAGTCCTACGTCCACCCTTCAACAATCCGGTGAGGCTCCACTAGTGCCACGCACTGAATCGCAAATCGGAAAGACCACCGATTGCCATCCTACTTACCACCGTTAGGGACGTCAACACCGCAGATCGGACAACTTCCGATTGCCTTCCTACTAACCACCGGTAGGGACGATCTTCAGTTTCAATTGTTTGAAAGAAATGAAAAGAGAACAAATACGAAATCACTCAAACAAGATATAGAATATGCTCAAAGTAGAAAGATCTTGTCTGAGTTGCAGGAGCTTGAATCTGATGCTTCGATGGTGTCTTCTTCCTTGAGAGATGATCTTCTTTGAATCTCTTCTAGTTGATGAGGAAGACTATGGATGTAGCTTGGATCTTCCTTTTGATCTTCTTGAGTTGATGAAGAGGTTTGAGGATGCAGTTTAGATCACCCTTGAGATGATGAAGAGGATGAAGGATGCTACTTTATCTTCTCTTGGCTTGGGCTTGATCTCCTCTTCAAGTAGCTTGAATCACTTGAGGATTTGATGAAGAACTTCTTCCCGGAGTACTGTTCACGGCTACAGTACTCGAACTCCTCTCACCCTTGTAGCCTCTTTTGATCTCCCGTGGATTCATAAATGATCAACTAGGGTTTCTAACCCTCTTGCATGTGTTTTATAACCTTTGAATGGTCCTTAGACATCCCCCAGACCAGATCCATAATCTATGGAAGATTGGGTGACTTTAGGGTTAAACAAATACAAGGAAAGGGGCTCTTCTCGAAGTGGAAAACAAAGTCGACAATGAAGGCTCGGGGCTGGCGGTCGACCTATCGCCACTAAGAGAGGTGCAGACTGGGAACATCTGGCTGGGGCGGTCGACCGCCCTTGGGCTGGCGGTCGACCGCCAGCTGGGCATACCCTGGGTTTTCCTGGGTCGATCCGTTAACCTTCTTAGCTCAGTCGCTTAAGTTCTTTAGCACCCCATTCATGTCTGTAGCATCACCCTTGACAGTCTAGAAGGTGTCAACTGAGTCTTTGACTTTGGGTTCTCTTGGTTATGCTTCTTTGTGCATCGACCTTAACTATCATTGAGCTTTCACTTTTGCCAAATCCGCTTCATTCCTTGTCCATTCATTTGCATATCTGTCATGAACAAAACATCACGTATGTCAATCATATAAGAGTGAAAAATAACAATGACTAATAGTGTTTAGCCATTATCAAAACCAAGAATGTCAAATAACTCAAATGTCCACATGATGATGTCGAATGACCCAAGTGAATGCAAGATGACTCAAATGACCATAGGGACACAACATTCTCCCCCTTTTTGATGATGGCAACACTGTGAGTCATTATGTGGCAGTAATATCCAAGATGGCAAAGTTTATGACATATGCAACAAGTATAGCTCAAGATCCATGATAGTGAAAGCATGTGAATACAGATATGTATGCATGGATGATCAAATAGTGAAAGCATGTGAATGCAGATATGTATGCATGGATGATCAAAGCATGTGAATGATATGCACAAACCCCTATCACATATGCAGACTCAAAGCTCACAAGGTTCTCACCCCCATGGACTCTCTCCCGTCCATAATTCACTCTCCCCCTTTGACAACTCACAAAGGCCGCATAAAGGACGGACAAAGGTATTAAAGGACTCACAACAAGACATTTTCTCCCCCTTTGACAGCAGCAAAAAGGAGGGATAAGATAGAGAAGGTGACTAATGTCTGAGAGACCAGAGGTGAATGAGAGTGGAGAGCAAGCCATTATATGCAAACCTGAAACATACCGCGAGCAACATATATGGTTCAAAGCTAATGAAATCCGAGATCAGCAACAGAGTTCGAAAAGCAGTTACATCCAAGATTTAATAGAAATGAACCAAAGGTGCATATCATGGCAGTGTTTAACCTTCCCTTATCTTATATATCCATATTCAATAACTACAAAGGGAATAACACAAAAACTAGTATTGAGGCTAAACAATCATGACTAAAGCATGGAATTTTATGAGTTTAACAAATTTGATTTTTAATATATTTTAAATTTGAAGGCACATGACTTATATTTTACGAGCAATCAAGTCTAGTACATACCTCCTAGCCGTAAGAATACACGTTGTTTAGACGCTAGTATCCCTAGGTATTTGGCAAGACTGACGGTTATGTTTCACAATGAACAGAGATAGCAAAGTCACGTCATGACATATCCAATCTCATTTCTGTGATAAGAAGATATATTTCTCAGCAATTATGCCAGTGCTCTGCCTAGAGTCCAAATATAGTTAAGATAGAGATAACAGGGGCACATCATGACATATCATTCGTCACTTGATTTAATGACGTGACATATTTCTCCGTGCAAAAATATCATTACTCTGTCAAATTGATTTCCAAGAATTTCAGCTCATCAAGATGTTTAGAAATAATATTAAGCTCTAGAGTATCACCAAAATTATCATGACATTTGGATTTTCAGATTTCAGGATAGTCATGCAAAGCACAATATACAATCTCTAGTTAAGGCCTATTAAAACCACAGAACATAGATGATTTCAGAATAAATATTTTTGAACTTCAAGGAAATCATTAAATCTGAACCATTTTCATTGGATGGACAATCATCAGGGCATATAATAGAAAGCTCTTATGCCGTAGTTCTGTCGGTCTCATGATCTCATATTCAGACTATAAGCCATGAAATGCAGATTGCAGGAGAGTAAGAATAGCAGCAGGACTCCCCCCAAGGATATGCAGTGAATGCACTCAAGGAGTTATGTTTGCAATCAAGTGGAATGACGAATGTCAAGGAGAGGTTGACTAGAACCATGCATGGGTTAGCCTGATCAAACATGAATTTGGCAGACATGAAATGCATGACCCAACACATGGTTGTACACTAATTAAATGCAACAGAATGAAGATGAAACATATGTATGAATGTTGCAAAGAGATAACTCCCCCTTACTTATGGCCTATATGCGACAGTGACACATGGTACTTGGCGGAGGTGAAACCTCACGCATATTGAGTGCTTCTAGATAAGCATAACCTGCCTTTCCATACATCAACATTTAATATACCATAGCCATGCAAGAAGGATACTACACAAACCATGCAATGCATTATGAACATGAACTCAACATATTATTATGCATTATGACTACATGAAATGCCACACCATATGCAAAAAGACATATTTACATATAAACAATGCATGAAACACCAATATGTAAAAACACACACTAAATTGAACAAGATCATCATTTCAATTTTTATTGGCCTGAGGTCGGCAAAGACCAAGCTCCCTTCTGAGTGTTGAAAACTTGTCATTACACAAGGGCTTGGTAAAAATATCAACAATTTGATTTAGAGTATCAACAAAATGCAGTTCAAAATTTTTCTTACCGACCTCATCTCTAATGAAGTGATGCCTAATCTCAATATGCTTAGTCTTAGAGTGCTGGACTGGATTTTTTTGCAAGATTGATAGTGTAGACACGCTATTCCTGACGTCTCCTGAGAAAATCTCATATTACTATACGACGCCCCGCAGCGGCTTTCACATTTTGAATCGCTTGAGTGCTTCCTATTCTTGAGTCTTCTTCCGCCTTTTCGGCATCTGGAAATCGTCTCGTTGCGGCATTCGGATGGCATCAACACCAATCGGACGCACCGGAAGGTTCCGGAACCAGGAAGAATGTCTGGCAGGCGGCTGTCGACACCTTTTCAGGGGACCCGGGGGGGTCTTCATGGAGGCGTCCAGGCCCCTGGACGCCTCCATGATTTTAATATATATTTAAAGCCAAAAAACACATAAAAATAATAAATTAATGGAGGCATCCAGGCCCCTGGACGCCTCCATGAAAACAAAATATAAAATATAAAAAATATTAATCATGATAAAAGAAGAAATAAAAATATATATAATATATTTATGGAGGCGTCCAGGCCCCTGGACGCCTCCATCAACTTGCCCACGGGCGGCCCCCGTCCGACGGTCAGTTTGTCGTTTGAGAAAAAATCCAAAATGTGAAGGCGTCCAGGTGTCTGGACGCGCCCATACTCCATATACGGACAATCCCAACACGCGGTCGGTTTGACTAATCGGAAAAATCCAAAACATGGAGGTGTCCGGGAGACTGGACGCCTTCATTTCACCACATCCGGACAAGCCCGACGCGCCGCTTAATTTGACGTCTCAGAAAAGTCCAGAATATAAGGGCGTCCTGCCAGCCAGACGCGCCTACTTGTGAGTCACGGGCACCGGTCAAAAACCACGTGTTTTGCCAAACCGCGTGCAGCTTTCGGCGGATTCCGGTGGGCTGTTATGGAGGCGTCCAGTTGCCTAGATGCCTCCATTAAAATATTCAAAATAAAAAAATAAAAAATAATAAAAATTTTCTAAGGCCTTGATGAAGGCGTCCTGGGTCCTGGACACCCCCAAAAGGAGGCGTCCAGGCCCCTGGACGCCTCCATCGTCCGAGACTCTATAAATAGCAGACCCCCCTTAGTCCGAAGGGGAGCTTTTAAGAGATCCGATAGGCTGCCGGAGCCCAGAGGCTGCCGGAGTCATTTCTAACCCGTGGGGTCTTTTGTAGGTGGAGGTTCTGCCGGCTTCTCGGGTGCCCACGCTCGCGAGAGGAAGGTCGTCTTCATCCACCGCACTTCCACGTCGTCCCTACGCTACCGGAGCTCCGTCGGATTTCGTCATCGGCACATCCAATAAGCCAATCATTTCTTTTTCTTTGTAGTTCTTTTGCATTCATCATCTCGCATCCTCTATCCCCCTTCATAAGGGCGCCTCTTCTTATATACTTCTTGCATCCATCATCACATTTTCCTCCTACTCGAGTCCGAGAGGGGTTTAAAACCACACCAACCAGGTGTGTGTCCTGCCGCGATTTCGTTATTTTCATCACAAT
Organism: Amorphophallus konjac; assembly: GCA_022559845.1. Classification (NCBI taxonomy): domain Eukaryota; kingdom Viridiplantae; phylum Streptophyta; class Magnoliopsida; order Alismatales; family Araceae; genus Amorphophallus; species Amorphophallus konjac. Next base: position 151,609,023 of record CM040118.1, read on the forward strand.
GGATTGATACTACATTGCCATTTTCTAATTCTGTTTATCTATTGTCTGTTATTTTACAAGGGTAACTGAAGAAAGCCCTCTCCGTCGGCCGGCCAAAGGGGGAGGAAGAAGCAACCCGCCACTTCCTGGTAATGAGGTAGGCGCGATCATTTCCTTATTTTGGGGTCTTTGGCCCCTGGCGATCATATCATATTCTCGAGGCCGCGACGAGTCACTTCCCCAATGGCCGTTTAAATTCCCGTTCTTATATTCTCTTTATATTCTGTTATATTCTTATCTGCTCATATTCTCGAGGCCGCGGCGAGTAACTTCCCCAATGGCCGTTTAAATTTCCGTTCTTTATATTCTCCTTATATTCTGTTATATTCTTATCTGCTCATATTCTCGAGGCCGCGGCGAGTCACTTCCCCAATGGCCGTTTAAACTCCCGTTCTTTATATTCTCTTTATATCCTGTTATATTCTTATATGCTCATATTCTCGAGGCCGCGGCGAGTCATTTCCCGCAATGGCCATTTGAATTCTGTCCTTTCTCTTGTATATCTTGAATTGCTGCTATATCTGCTATACTCTCGAGGCCGCGGCGAGTCACTTCCCACAATGGCCGTTTCAATTCTTGCTATTTGATTTTCGCACCATTCTCGTCCCCCCGAGGCCGCGGTGAGTCACTTCCCGCTATGGCTGTTTAACCCCCATATCTTGCTATATTGCATTTGTCCCGCTCGCCCCGCCGGAGCAATCTCCCATGGTGGCCCCTTCTCTTTTCTCTTATTTCTGTGTTGCAGCAAATAAAACAAGCCCGCGTGCTCCACATTTTTGTTTCTCGAACCGCGTGACATCGCTCACAGATTGACGATCACGGTGGGACTTCCGTTGCTTTCTTTCAGTTACCCTTGCAATTTATTGTGATTTGCTTTACTATCTCTTGTGTGTTGTTCTATCTTGATTGTTTCATTGTTCTGTTGTGCTCCATATATATGTCAGCATTTCATTGCATACATCCATCCCTCTTTTCTATTCTTTTTCATTTTTTCTAAGGATCACCCCCTCTCGGTGAAGGAATGACTCTCCGTTCGGGAATTCCTCTCGACGGACTAGAATCTCCTCCACTGGGACCTCCGTAAGTCCCCGACATCGAAGAATCTCCTCTTCGATCGTTGGGCTGGTTGTACCATTGAAGTTCCACAGAGTTAGTCGACCCATTCGTGGTGAGACGAGAGCCCCTAGCTGACACGGCGGTGAAACAAAAATGAACTAGGGTCCCTGTTTTGTGTAAATTTTGGATCTGGTTAAAAACACAAAAAAAAATCATCAAAATCAAAACACAAAAAAGGGCGTAAAGGCATCCACTTGTTTGATAATCTCTGCTATTTGCTTGCTAGTATATGTTTTTACGTTTCGGAAAAACTGTGAGCATGGCTCACGAGTCTTTTGAGGAAAACCACCCTGGCCGTGGTGAGTCAGTCGAGCCGCGAGTCCATGCAATGGACGCGGGTCCTTCTTATGAGCCCTCGCATGAGGTGCAGGTTATTGCAGGGGACACATCCCCACCACAGGACATCTCATCTTTGCTAGGCGTCCTCGCCAACATGGAGCTTACCTCTGAACAGCTCCGGGCCCTGCAGGCCATTCTGAAGGGGAAATCTGTTTCCCCCGCCCCCCAGGAATCAACTCCGGCCATCGCACCTCTCAAAGAATCGGTGCAGGCCATTCCATCTCCTTCACTGGCACAAGCCATCCAATCTCCCTCGCTTCAAGGGCAAGCGAGCCAACAACCACCCTCATTCCAGTTCCCTTCACAATCTCAAACTCCTGTTGTTCCCCACATACCACTTCAGCCGGGGCCAACTGTCGGTGGCCTGGCAGCTCCCTCTCATTCGGGGTTTCCCCCTTAAGTCTCCGGGAGACATTTTCCTCCCCAGTGGCAAGTGCCGCCTTCACCTCCCGAGGAGCTCGCCCAATCGCTCCTCAACCGGTTCAATAGAATGGACGAACAGTTTTAGAATTTGAAGAAAATGGTGGACGTGAAATCCACCCCGGAGGTTGCTTTGCCAATCCTTCCGGTCATCCATCTTCCTCCCTCCGAAATGCCCACGTACCGCAGGTACAATGGCACTAGCAACCCCTTCATTCACCTCAAGGATTTCATGTATGAGTCCTCCTATTGGCAAAATGACCAGAGATCCCTGGCATACCTCTTTCGGAGGTCATTGGACGGTCCTGCGCTAGAGTGGTTTTATTCTTTGGAGCCCCGCGAGGCCAAGAATTTTGAAGCAGTCTAGAGAAGGTTCTTGCAAAAGTATCGGGATAGGGTCGGTGCCTCTCTCTCCGTTACCGACCTAGTGGCCGAAAAGATGAAGTCCGACGAGGATTTTGTCCGCTATGCTGATAGATGGAGGTCTCTGGCAGAAAGAATAAGAGATACCCTCTCAGAGCCTGAACAAGTGAAGATGATTGTATCCAATACCACCCCACAGTTTAGGCATGTCTTGGCCATGAACAAGCTTACCACCATGGAAGAGCTCTATGAAAGAGCCCGGTACATCCAGACCCAGTTAAAAGACTCCCCCATTATGAACATGTTTGAGCCGCCGAAGCCCAAGGTGGTCAGAAAGACAGGCACTGGTGTCCCAGGCAGAGCAACAGAAGGGGTCGTAACAAATGAGCAAGTGAGTGCGGTCAACAACGCCAACTATGCAGCCAACCCAAGGTTCCCACAAATGCCTCGACTTCCCCTCCAGCAAGGTCCTTTTCCCTCTCGTCCTACACCCCAAAACAATCCACCCCAGAACTACATGCCTCCACCATTTCACCCCCAGCAACAACCCCAACCTCAGCAACAACAACCACCACCTCCATACCACCAAGTTCCACCCCCAGGGAATTATGGACCCCCACAGCAACAAAGGAGACCAATCGGCCCCAAGAGAGCCCATTACCCACCGTTGCCAGAAACCTTAGCAGATACTTTCAATGCCCTCATGGCCTCAAATACACTCGTCTTACTTAGGGAGAGGCTTGCATGGCCCCCGAATGTCGACACTTCAAGATACTGTGTCTACCACAGGCAGCCAGAACACACAATAGAGAATTGTTTTCACTTTAAGGACTACATCTATGATATGAATGATGAGGGTGAGATTGCCTGGGATGAAATGAGGCAATATGTCGTTGCTCTCAAAGCCAGGAGACCCCCTCCTAGACCACAGTTCCAACAACAGCAGCAGTTACAACAGCATCAGCAACCACAACAACAGCAACAGCCTCAGCAGGCACCACAACAACAACATCCCAACATGGGCATAATCCAGAATCCATTACCGGAGCACCAACAGCCCAATCACCAGGTCAACCCCATCTCCTCCTTCCCGGAAGTCGGAAGAGAGCAGGTGTGGCACCCAGAAAGTACCTCTGTTCTTTCTACCGCCAACCCTATCGTCATGCAACCCCCTCGCCTTGCCCGGGTAGCACCTCTCTCTCATCAACCCGCGTTAGTACCGCCTTCCCATTTCCACTGCCATCACGCCCTCTCATTCGCACCCCAATGACCTATCAGCCAACACCCTTCATTACGCCCTCACACCCTCTCATCTTCTCTCGCTCCCCCACTTTACCATCCACCTCTACTGCATTTGCCCCTATGCCTTCTAAGCCCCTTATCACCCGTCCACCGTACGTAACCCCGCCTGTCTCCACCATACCACCGCCAATGCCTTCAAAACCACTCATAACACACCATCCATCTCAAAACCATTACCCGCTTCAAACCCTACCCACTTCCACTTTGCCTCCACCTCCACCTTCCAGACCCCTTATCCTTCATAACCCGTGCGATATCCCCTCTACCTCCACCATGCCTCCACCTAACAAACCCCTCATCAGAATCCATGCTCCCATCATCACCCCTGCTTCATCAACCATCCCTCCACCACTACCCCTCAAACCTCTGTTAAAACCCACTGCTACCCCTATAGAGGTACAAAAGTCGCAGGCAATGGTGCTCCAGAGTGGAAGGATTTTCCACAGGGTTTCCCCCCAGAATAGTCAAAATCCCGAGCAGTCTCAGCCAGAGAGGGACGATGGAGAACAACCGGAAAGATCTATCCCTAGAACACAGTATGATCTGTTGAAACACTTGGACAAGATGCTTGCTCGGATCTCCATCCTGGAGCTGCTTCAGAGATCCACATCCCATCAGGCAGCCTTAATGGAGTATCTTCAAAAGGTCATGGTGAATGAGGACCTCCCTGTAGAAAAGATTTATGCCGTCCTAACCCCAACGGACACGCAACCGGCCATCATGTTCCACAACTACGAGCTCGCTCCCAAGGAAGCTCGGAAATATGCATTGTGTGTTTCAATAAAAATTAATGGGGTATCCATAAACCCATGCCTTGTAGACACAGGTGCGTCCATAAATGTGATCTCCATGAGCACCCTTCAGTTGTGTGGGGTCGAACAAGAACAGATAAGACCTTCTTCAATCACAGTCACGGCTTATGACAATAGCAAAAGGCCGCCGCAAGGGATGATTATTCTGAGGGCAGAGCTAGGTCCTATGTCAGTCCCCACAGAATTCCATGTCCTCAACATGGACCCCACATTCAAGGCCATACTGGGTCGCCCTTACATTGAAGCCATAGATGCTGTGCCTTCCACCAACCATCAGTGCTTGAAGTTTTCTTACAATGGAAGAATTATTAAAGTGGTTAGCACACCTGTCCTTCACATGGTGGATGCTATCAACACCTCTCTGCCCTCTGTTTGGCCGTCTCATCGGCCCATATTGTCATTGCTAGACGTGTGTGATTCATCTCACATTCCGCTAGCATCAAAGAAGCCGATCAAGGCAACAACGCCATATCTCCCTTTTCACTCCAAAGGTTGGGAGATTATGAGGAACATCGGCTATCAACATGGCAAAGGTCTGGGCGCACAGCTGCAAGGTAGGTTGAAACCACCAAAGGAGATTAGGTCGAACCGCAGGTCTGGCCTAGGCTTCAAAGGACCATTCAAGGCGGATTGGAAGCCCCTCTCATGGACCCTATCAAACCACTTCAACAAAGGGCCCGTTGTTCAGATGGGAGATTACCCGCAAGAAGCACATGGGGGACCACATGCCGTATATTCGGCTGAAAAATATCCGGGGGTCGCCAAAAGAGGCAAGATCAAAGATCCAGAATGCGAATGGGACAAGTGGTTTGATATACGGGATATTTTCATTGCATTGGAAAGGATGTTCTCGCCTCCACGGCTTGAAGGACCGCCATTGATCTCTGGAATGCCAAAAAATACCATTACTGTTGTCAAGGTTCCAAACTATCCTCGTCCTCGCCAGAAGGACCCTGTCACCAGTGGATCTTCATCTGCCATCACCATCACCACCGACGACTCATTAGCCGTCATCTTCTCCATTCACTCGTCACAGCCTTTGTTGCTGTCATCTTCCTGGGCCAGACGGTTGTCTGATGATCTTCCCAGATCCTCCTCTCTACTTACATACCTGCGCGGGTTTCTCAACCCGTGCCAGGTCTTCAATCATGATCTGCTCTACGAGCCTCCCAATCCTCTAGCCATAACCACTTTTCTCTCTCCTCCGATCTCTTTTCACTGTTTTGTCATCAATAATGAAAACGAAAAAAAATGTCAATTTCCAAACTCCTCAACAACACATCTTCATTGAGGAAACCTCCTACATCTCCCACGGGTGCATCCCGCCCTACGGATCACCCGTCCAAGGTCCGATGAGCGACCTTTTCTACCCCTCCCCTAAGGGGTCTTTCCCTGTACATTCTTCACCATCCTCTTCATCTTTTTCTTCTTCTGTAAATAATGTCAGTCAATCTAGGAATAATAAGTCAAAGGTAGTACCTAAGAAGAAATCCAAGGGTAGGCAGATCCCTCGTCGATTCCTTCTGGACTTAGCCGCCAGGTGTCAGGCCCTTCTTGCCATCCCTCAGTTGCTAGAAAATCCCATCCAGCGACCGGAAATAAAATGTGAGGGCAACTGTGCAATTGATGAGGGGTATGGAGTCTACGAGATCACGGGTGAAGAATACCCTTGATGTGACACAACTAAGGGGTATGCAGCGAAATGGACACGGGCCCTTGGACCTATTCCGCAAGCACAAACACAAAGCAATAAAGTACTAGATTGGGTCGAATCGCCGTCGCACACACACGAGCCCGGGTGACTTGTTGATGCCAAGTGGAGATGATGGATCAAGGCCCTTGCTGGTAGAGAGCCAGCAAGGCTAGGGTTTCCCTCCCGAAGGTACGAGGCCTACACTTAAGGGGCTGGCAGGGTGCCAATTGGGGCACTAGGTCCCTCTCTCACACAGCCCAGGGTGACCGCTCGTAAGTGGATCACACGGGGTCGGGCGCTCTCTATCTTGCTCAACGGAGCAACGTCCACGGATATTAAATGAACAAGCACTAATAATGAAGCAAAGGTCAGAGCTTACCCTGGTTGGTTTGAAGAAACCAACCCCGTTCGGAGACGAGGGCGAGCGGGAAGTGTGGGTTCCCCACACACTGCGCCGATGAAGCTTGATCCCTGCTTAATAGTTACAATCACTACGCCTCGCACAGGAGGGGGAACTTGGGGTGGGGAATTTAGGGTTAAAATCAAACACTACCTCCGTGCAGGGAGGGGCGATAAGCTGGCCAGGCGTGGAGAACCAAGGACCAAGGTGGAGCTGGTTCGCCCTTCCGAAGTGCTGTTTGCCGGTTCTGCCTGCTGATAGGTACTGGATGATGACCCCGTTGCGCTCGTTCCCGGGCTCGAAATGGGACGGAGTCAGCGCTGAAACGACGGTGACAGACCCAGGTACGTCTGTGAATTTTGGTGGGCAGTTCCCGCATCGCCACTGTTCAGAGTGGACTCTGGAGCAGATACCTGGCGTTCTGGTTCAGGCAGGTACAGAGGGTTACAGCTGCTTGTAGAAGGTACCACGGTCACTCCTGAAGTCTGAATGAGGCGAGACCAAGTCGAGGACGTCCGTGGATGAGTCTTCTTCGAGCAGCAACCAAGAACAGAACCATAGGATATTGGGGTGGTGAGGAGGAGTCCGTTGAGTGAGGCAGTGTCGGGGCAGGACCCAAACGGACTGTCTGCGCACCTGGGGGAGAAAAATTGGAACAGACACTTCCTGATGCCAAACAGGACGGCGCTTATTGGTGGTGGTGGAAGACTCGTGGTAGCAGCTCTCAGCCAAGTGGCGCCTCCAGAAGTTGAAGGGTGTGGCCGTGGGAGCTCTTGCAAGTCACTTCTGGTTGCAGACCAGACTGGATCTGCACAGTTGGCGAAGAAAGGCTCTCCCGGGCAGCTCCGACCTCGGATTGAGACGAAACCGCCTCGCCTACGAAGACGACTGGGAGAGATTTCCGTCTATGTAGGCCATGCCCCAGGAGATCCGGGATGGAGACTGGGGTGGTGCTGCTACAGACTGTCGGCCTGCTGGTCTTCAGCTGTATGCAAATGAGAAGAGTGAAAAGGTGGAGGGGGTGGTTTCTTTGGTGGAGGGGTAAGGGATATGGATGCTTTAGTGGAGGGGAGGGGTTTGGAAGGTGGGAAGGGGTGGTGAGGTGGATGCCAGGGGCGGAGCTAGCAGGGGGAGGGGTTGGGTGCGCAAATGGCCAAGGGGAAGGTGGTGGGGTGATGGGGGCGCAAGTAGCTTGGGGAATAGGGAGGGCTTCCTTTGGAATTGGTGTGATGGGTTAATGGTGGTGTTAAGGGACGTCTAGGGAATAGGAAGGGGTTGCTTTGGGGATGGGAAGGGTTGCCTAGGAGAAGGGAGTCTTCCTTGGGAAGGTGGAAGGGTGTATGGGGAATGGGAAGAGTTGCTTGGGGATGTGGAGGAATTAAAGGGAAGTGAAGGCTCTTGGGGACGTGAAAGGGTGGGAGCTGAGGTGGCGGATGATGTGGCAAGGGGGGGGGGAGGTGAAGGGGCAGGTTCACCCAAGGTAGAGAGAGAGAGAGAGGAGGGGAGAGAGAGGGATTCGCCCCCTATAGAGAGAGAGAGAGCTAGAGAGAGAGAGGAAGACAATTCAAGTGGCTATAATTTCATCAATACTTCATTAGCCATCTCAAGTGGAGTTGGGGTCCTATTTATAGGGATCCCAACATTTACAAAAAGTACCTAAGATAAGTGCTAAAAGCAAATAAGCAAGAGAAATGGGGAAGGGGGAGGACGCCCCTGGGCCAGGCCCACTTAATTGGGCCCATACAACACACTAGCCCACATGATGACACAACTTAGGTAAATAACAAGATAACCTAGGGACTTGACTCAAAACAAAGGCAAAATACATCAAAATGACTCAAAAAGAAAGGCAAAATACATCAAGATGACCCAAATAGTAAGCCCCAATGTCGAAGTGGACCCGCCTAGACGTGGAGCCGCAACCTACCCGTCTCCGGGAGGGAGAGAGGTGTCGAGCCAGAGGGATCCATGGGTGATGTCCCCATCAACTCTCCCGGGCTGTGAAGAGCTCGACTCTGTCGAGAAAGGGTCCACTCGGCTGCGATAACTCTCCAGGAGGTCAGGGTCTAGCTGCTGAAGATCCTCCCTGCTCACCCATGAATCATCTGAAGGGGGCCGGCCCTTCCACCTGACCAAGTATCGCTCGTATGCTTTGCTCCGGGTGACAGTGACCTGTTCATCCAATATCCGCTCTACTTGCTCACGTTGGCCCCTCTGGGCTGGTGGAACTCTCTCATGGGTAGTGGCTCTCTCAAGGGGTGGAACAAGCTCAATTTCCTTACTAGGTGTCACCGTGGGACCCCTATATGGCACCAAGTCAGTGACATTGAATGTGGGACTTACTCCGTACTCCTCGGGGAGGTCCAACACGTAAGCATTTGTGCCGATCCTCCTCAGAACCTGGAAGGGACCTGATCCACGCGATCTCAGCTTGGAGACATTCCCAGGGAAAAGTCTCTCAGTTCTCACCATCACAAAGTCACCTACACAAAATTCCTGGTGGCGTCGGTGGGAATCGGCCGACTTCTTATACACCTCATTGCTCTTGTCGATGTGTTTGCGGATTTCCTCATGCAATTCTTTCATGTGTTGGGCAAAAGACTCAGCACTAATAGACACCCTAGCATGTGTAGGCAAAGGAATGAGATATGTAGGCTTTCTAGGCTTGTACCCATGCACGGCTTCAAATGGGCTCATCCCTATTGACCTATTCACTGAATTGTTGTATGCAAACTCTGCCTGGGGTAGAATAAGATCCCAATTCCCTGGGCGATCCTCAACAAGACACCGAAGGAGATTCCCAAGACTTCGATTGACGACCTCGGTCTGGCCATCCGTTTGAGGGTGATAGGCTGTGGAAAATTTGAGAAGGGTCCCCATTAGGTGCCAGAGGGTCTTCCAGAAATAGCTGGTGAATTTGACATCCCTATCAGAAATGATGGTTTTGGGTAGGCCATGGAGGCGAACTACCTCATCGAAGAATAGGCGGGCCACATGGGAGGCATCAGAGGTTTTAGAAAAGGGAATGAAATGTGCCATTTTTGAAAATATGTCCACTACGACAAAGATGGAGTCATGTTTCTTCTGAGTTCTAGGTAGGCCTAAGACAAAGTCCATGCTTAAACCCTGCCATGGACGATCAGGGACAGGGAGTGGGGTGTATAGGCCAGTGTTCTGTTTTATCTGTTTGGCTGAGGCACATATGCGACATTGTCCCACAATTTTGGCTACATCCCTCTTGAGACTTGGCCAGTAGAACTGACCCTCAACCATAGCAATAGTCTTGTGCACCCCAAAATGTCTAGCCAGGCCTCCTGCATGCAACTCCCAGACTAGGAAATCCCGCAGGGAGGTTCTAGGTATGCAAAGTCTATGGCCTTTGAAGATGAACCCGTCCTCTAGGATGAAACCTTGGTGTTCCCGAGGAGATTGGGTGGTCAGGGCGGTATGGATAGGCCCAAAGTCCGGGCAATCAGGGTACTCATTCTTGACTCTCTCAAACCCTATGACTTCCACCCGAATGGTAGCTAACAAGGAGACCCTCCTGCTGAGCGCATCTGCGGCACGATTCTCACTCCCAGCCTTATGCTTGATCACAAAAGTGCAGGACTGGATGTATTCGACCCAACGGGCATGTCGGGCATTCAATTTCTGTTGGGAGTTGAGATATTTCAGGGCCTCGTGGTCAGAAAATATGACAAATTCTTTGGGCAAGAGATAATGCCTCCAATGCCAGAGGGATTGGACCACGGCATAAAATTCTTCGTCATAGGTGGAGTATTTTACCCTAGCGTCACATAATTTCTCACTAAAGTAGGCCACTGGGTGTCCTTCTTGGCTGAGGATCCCGCCAATCCCTACCCCGAAGGCATCACAAGTCACCTCAAAGACCTTGGAAAAATCGGGGAGGCATAATACCGGGGCTTGGGTCATCCTTTCCTTGAGCTCTTGGAAGGCCCTAGAAGCAGACTTGGTCCACACAAACGTCCCCTTTTGATGGGAATCGACGCCGAGCATGTACTTTTTCTTTTACATTTATGTTCTTTTAGTTTGTGTTTATATCCTTGGGAAAGTATGTACGCACATGTAAGGCTTTATAAGCCAATGAGTCATTCCCATGGATTGTGTGGATTTTTGTGCAATTGTGTAGTAGGTCCAGCTAGGGGGCCCTCAGCCCTTTCCCATTGGTCCATGTCACCTATGTGGGGCTGGTCAACCATCCTAGGTGGCCATCTAGAAGGGTTGAATGCCAATTGACCACATGAGAGACAAGGGGTTAAACTTTTCAAAGGTAGGCTACCTACCCATTCAACCTCTTTACCTTGGTCAAGGGGGCGCCCCTCTCCCCTTACTATTTTATTATTTTTTGTGTGTTATTCACATCCAATCTAGGCCCTCCATTCCCCACCCCTTGATCTAATGGTGTAGATTAGATTTGACACATGGCATATAAAAGGTTGTATTTTCCATTTGTTAGCATTAATGAAGAGAAAAATTGTTGGAAAAGCCAAGAGCTTCTTGCGCCCCTCTCCCCCCCTGGTGTTCATATCCTCCAACCCCAAATTCTAGAGTGGTTTTATCTTCAATCCCCTCCCCTCTATCTCCGATGATCATCTGTGCCGCCGCCGCCGCCGTTCGTGCCGCCTTCGAGCCGCCGCGGAGCCATCTTCAAGGTTCTGTCCTGCTGGACAGGGTTGTAGTCCACGAATTCCTGCTCTCCACCACATGAAGATCTCAAGCTGAAATTTTTATGGTGTGTTCCTACCTTAAATCCCCAGTTCCACCTAACTTTTCACATCCAAACTCCTCCATTTAGTAATTTTCTATTTTCGTTCATTTTGCATTCTCAGATCTGTTTTGTCTCTATCTACAGTGACAACAGCTCTGAGTTTCCCATCTCCGACCACCTTTTTGAATTTTTCAAACCCTCCCAATTTTACTGGGAGTTGTGTCCATCATCCCCTACATCCACCATTTTCCTGATTTTTTATCTGCCCTCTATCCATTTTTCAAAATTTGTGTTCTATCTCTGCTACAGTGCCTTTAGTCAGATTCCAGATCCGGCCCACTGTTAGTGAACAAATCCTATCAATTCGTAGCCACATCTAAACTTGTCCAAACCAGTTTTTCCGTCTTCCTAGCTCAATTTCCTACACCTTTTATGAAGACCTCAAGAGCTGAATCGGACATCTACCCTGCGGTCAATGACAGTTCTCAGAGGACAGCCCTACAGATCTGAGAGTTAAGCCACTGTACAACAGCAACCTTCAAAATTTGCCAATTGAAGTGCAGGCTTTGTTATTTTTCTATAATCATAGAAAATTGAAGTCCTTCGAAGCAGCTTTCCAACGGCGCCAGTTTCGTCGCATTCTGACGTTGGGGCTGATCGCAACGTCCATTCTCGCCGGAGCGCGCGCCGGAAAATAGAACCGGCAGATCTGTGGTCGGTCATTCCGACCGGTGCCGAACGGAGCCGCCTGGCCTCCGGCCGGCGAACCAGCGTGCCTCCAGCCCAGAGAACACTTCCACAAGTGTCCCCACCACAGTGGTGACACCGGATCCCGCACGGTCCCTCCGGACAGCACGTGGGCCCCACCGTCGCGTGTTCGGGTGTTGCCGAATTAACGCGAGAAGCCGCCCGTCAACTCGAATTCGGTCCTCCCGGGCCCAGTTGTGTAGCCCTTTACCTCCCTGCGTGGAGTGGGTGATATTTCATTACTGTCATCATTGTGTAATATTTATCCCGGGTGTACGAGTTTCAGCCGGGTCCGTCTTCCCCACGCCGAGCGCGTGGAGGTATCGCATTCGCTCCCTTACTTGGCATTTTGCTTACTTCATATATATTTGTTTATGCCGCTGCTAGAGAGCTTGTGTAGGGATATCTAGCTCGCTTTATCTATTCATTACCGCTACTGCGAGAGAGTGCGACACCGTCCCGTGACCCGATCCGGGCACACGAGAGAGCCGATCACCCTAACTCATTATCGGTTTCTCAACCGCGCACGTCCGACGCTTCCCTCGTTAAGGGACAGTCACGAGCTTGTCGTGTCCGTGGTCTCATCCTACATCAATTTGGTATCAGAGCGAGTTTGAGTCTAGGGTGTCCGAAAAAAAAAGAGTGTCATTTAAGTCTAAGTGTCTAAGTTGGTCTTAGGAGTTGCATTTGCATACCATTAATCGGTATATAAAAAGGTGTTGTTCGAACATTAGGCTACGCCTATCGAGAAAGCCGCACACTTGCGCGAGTGATCTTCGGATCGATTAACTCCGCCCCGTACCGAGTATTAGTGTCTCGTCCACATGGTCTTGCATATCTATTCCTAGGGATCCAATCCCATCTTTTTGGAAACTATGGCCAACCCATGTCGACCCGTCCAAGGCGATAGGTCCGTGTCCGAGTACATTTGGGACTATGATAAGTACCGGATGGAATATGGAGTTGGAGAGGATAGCATCACGATTGCCTTTGAGTTCTGGAGAGGTTTGCGGTTTCACTTCCAACTTGAATGTCTTGTCCGCGACGCGTTCTCGCTGGCGCAATCTTATAAGGTCGCTCTAGAGGTCGAGCCCTTTGAGTCTCATTTTTCTCGCTCTAGAGGTCGAACCCTTTGGCAAACATCTACCTCCCAATCGAGTCCCGAGCCGATCGGACTACCTAACCCAATTCCTTCACCACCCGAGAGTGCTCCATTGTCACCCTCACCTTCCGATCTTAATTCGGAACCCTCTCATTTGGATCCACCCAAGCCCCAGCCACCCGTGTTTCTAACGGGTACGCTTTTCATCGCCGAGCCGCTTCTTAGTTGGCTGAAGGATGACTTGGTCCCACATCCCTTCCCATCCATGGACCCCACCTTACCTTTAGTGCCGGTCAACTCATTCCATACCACATTTCGATCTTATCACCATGTTGACACGTTGGACGATCTTGTTATGGGACTAGACATGCAATGGAAGTTGACACATATGTTGGCCCGAGACTTCGACCAACCCACGAGTCGTAGCTTCACCCATCCGGCCTTCGGGTCCATTACCTCCGAGTGCACCGTGGGTTGTATCACCACGGAGGTTCTTCTACTTCTACCGCTGCCGGATGAGCCCGACTTCATGACTTTGCTTCCGAGGGAGGAGTCATATTTCCTATACACGGTCCCATCTACCATGACGGAGGAAGGTGACCACCCGCACCTTCAAGAATTTCACGATTGGGACCATGTCATGTTGGAACCCACCATAAGGGGTCATACCTTCTTTGATCCCTTGGACCCCTTCCCTAGTGGATCCCTAGACCCTTCATATTCCCTTCACTTCTTCGGGGAAGTCCACCTTCATACCCCTTTCCTACGGGTCGGGTCCTCCATACCCACCAAGCTCGTCCACGATACACCTACACCCGGCTCTTCCACACCCGGCTTTCCTAGCCCACTCAAGTCTCCTAAGTCTAAAGGGCCATCCATGCATGACTGGGTCATACTTGGACATTTAGGTGTACCCCATGCCACCCATCTCCGGTTATGTCAAATGCATGTATGGCACATATTCGGGTGTCCTGGTCCGCCGTCATCCATGTACGGGTCTGACTAACACTAGTTATGTCTAGAGTCATGCATGAGTCCGTTTCTTATTTGTGTTGTTTGCATATGTGTGTTAGTGTTTGGTGAGTCTGCATGTGTCTGATGCAAGCTCGTTGTCGTTCTCTTATGCGTAAGAGGCGAGTAAACTCATTCAATGAGTATGGGATCGGTTCCACATCTATACCCGGATCAGTCACCTATAGGGACTCAGCGGTGATTCCTAGTGAGTCTTCGAGCCTACTCCTTTCCCTTTTGAGAGTGCCCCACCCGGAGTGTCCACCTCTAGCCCATAGCAGTTCGCGCATATCGAGTATATATGGAATGAGCAGGTGACGATCACTTGGAGTGGAGCGTACCCGCGTTACTTGGCACGGTGACGGATCTGCCGGAATACTCGAGCATCCATACCCCTACTCGACGGGGTCTCCCACCCGGGGAGAGTTGATGAGAATCGACACCGAGCATGTACTTTTTCTTTTGCATTTATGTCCTTTTAGTTTGTGTTTATATCCTTGGGAAAGTATGTACGCAAATGTAAGGCTTTATAAGCCATTGAGTCATTCCCATGGATTGTGTGGGTTTTTGTGCAATTGTGTAGTAGGTCCAGCTAGGGGGCCCTCAGCCATTTCCCATTGGTCCATGTCACCTATGTGGGGCTGGTCAACCATCCTAGGTGGCCATCTAGAAGGGTTGAATGCCAATTGACCACATGGGAGACAAGGGGTTAAACTTTTCAAAGGTAGGCTACCTACCCATTCAACCTCTTTACCTTGGTCAAGGGGGCGCCCCTCTCCCCTTACTATTTTATTATTTTTTGTGTGTTATTCACATCCAATCTAGGCCCTCCATTCCCCACCCCTAGATCTAATCGTGTAGATTAGATTTGACACATGGCATATAAAAGGTTGTATTTTCCATTTGTTAGCATTAATGAAGAGAAAAATTGTTGGAAAATCCAAGAGCTTCTTGTGCCCCTCTCCCTCCCCTGGTGTTCATCTCCTCCAACCCCAAATTCTAGAGTGGTTCTATCTTCAATCCCCTCCCCTCTATCTCCGGTGATCATCTGTGCCGCCGCCGCCGCCGTTCGTGCCGCCTTCGAGCCGCCGCGGAGCCATCTTCAAGGTTCTGTCCTGCTGGATAGGGTAGTAGTCCACAAATTCTTTCTCTCCACCACATGAAGATCTCAAGCTGCAATTTTTATGGTGTGTTCCTACCTTAAATCCCCAGTTCCACCTAAATTTTCACGTCCAAACTCCTCCATTTAATAATTTTCTATTTTCGTTCATTTTGCATTCCCAGATCTGTTTTATCTCTATCTACAGTGACAACAGCTCTACGTTTCCCATCTCCGACCACCTTTTTGAATTTTCCAAATCCTCCCAATTTTACTGGGAGTTTTGTCCTTCATCCCCTACATCCACCATTTTTCCTGATTTTTTATCTGCCCTCTATCCATTTTTCAAAATTCGTGTTCTATCTCTGCAACAGTGCCTTTAGTCAGATTCCAGATCCGGCCCACTGTTAGTGAACAAATCCTATCAATTCGTAGCCACATCTAAAATTGTCCAAACCAATTTTTCCGTCTTCCTAGCTCAATTTCCTACACCTTTTATGAAGACCTCAAGAGCTGAATCAGACATCTACCCTGCGGTCAACGATAGTTCTCAGAGGACAGCCCTACAGATCTGAGAGTTAAGCCACTGTACAATAGTAACCTTCAAAATTTCCCAATTGGAAGTGCAGGCTTTGTTATTTTTCTGTAATCACAGAGAATTGAAGTCCTTCGAAGCAGCTTTCCAACGGCGCCAGTTTCGTCGCATTCCGACATTGGGGCTGATCGTAGCGTCCGTTCTCGCCGGAGCGCGCGCCGAAAAATAGAACCGGCAGATCCGTGGCCGGTCATTCCGACCGGTGCCGAACGGAGCCGCCTGGCCTCCGGCCGGTGAACCAGCATGCCGCCAGCCCAGAGAACACTTCCACAAGAGTCCCCACCACAGTGGTGACACCGGATCCCGCACGGTCCCTCCGGACAGCACGTGGGCCCCATCGTCGTGTGTTCGGGTGTTGCCGAATAACCACGAGAAGCCGCCTGTCAACCCGAATTCGGTCCTCTCGGGCCCAGTTGTGTAGCCCTTTACCTCCCTGCGTGGAGTGGGTGATATTTCATTGTTGTCATCATTGTGTAATATTTATCCCGGGAGTACGAGTTTCGGCCGGGTCCGTCTTCCCCACGCCTAGCGCGTGGAGGTATCGCATTTGCTCCCTTACTTGGCATTTTGCTTACTTCATATATATTTGTTTATGCCGCTGCTAGAGAGCATGTGCAGGGATATCTAGCTCGCTTTATCTATTCATTACCGCTACTGCGAGAGAGTGCGACACCGTCCCGTGACCCGATCTGGGCACACGAGAGAGCCGATCACCCTAGCTCATTGCCGATTTCTCAACCGCGCACGTCCGACGCTTTCCTCGTTAAGGGAAAGTCACGAGCTTGTCGTGTCCGTGGTCTCGTCCCGCATCACCTTTTTTAGGCAATCTGTGATGGGGGCAGTGACCATGCTGAACCCACGGATAAATCTCCGATAGAAGGTGGCCAACCCATGGAAACTCCGGACCTCATGGAGAGTGCGGGGCTCTGGCCAGTCAAGGATAGCTTGGACCTTTTCGGGGTCAATGGACACTCCCTTGGTGGAGACCACATACCCAAGGAAAGTGATGGATTCGGTCATGAAATGACATTTTCCCAAGTTGGCAAAGAGACTCTCTTTCCTAAGGGTAGTGCAGATTTGCCTAAGATGGTTGAGGTGGGCTTCCTTGGACTAGCTGTAGATAAGGATATCGTCAAAATAGACCACTAGGAAGACTCCAATGTAGGGTCTAAGGACCACTGTCATAAGGCACATAAAGGTGCTTGGGACATTTGATAGCCCAAAAGGCATCACTAGCCATTCATAGAGTCCATCTTTGGTTTTAAAGGCTATTTTCCATTCATCTCCTGGTCTTATCCTAACCTGGTGGTAGCCACTTTTAAGATCTATTTTGGAAAAAATGGTGGCTCCGGCTAGCATGTCGAGCATATCATCAAGCCTAGGTATGGGGAACCTGTATTTGACGGTAATCTTGTTGATGGCCCTGCTATCAACACACATTCGCCATGTCCCATCCTTCTTGGGTGTGAGAAGGGCCGGGACAGCACACGGACTTTTGCTAAGATGGAGAAAGCCTTTCCTAATGAGTTCCTCCACCTGCCTCCTCAATTCAGCATGCTCCGTGGGGTTGAGGCGATAGTGGGGAAGGTTTGGGAGGGTGGCTCCGGGGACGAGATCAATAGCATGTTGAACATCCCTCATGGGTGGTAGTTGATCAGGGAGCTCATCGGGGAACACATCCTTAAATTCTTCCAAGAGAGGGTGCATTTCTATGGGGTGGGGATTGGAGGGAGTTGGCTCTCCAAGGCATAAGACTACCGCACACAAGGGTGTCCCTTGAGCTACTTCTTCTTCCAGCTCTTTTCTTGTGATGAGATGTAGGCCTTTGGCTTTTCCAGTTGGCTCTTTTTGGGTAGGTTCTTGGAGGGCTGGTTGGGTTGGTGGGGGTGGGGCCTCTGGATTTTGAGGTGACTTAGGTTGAGGTGAAGGGAGAATCCCTTTGGAGGGGGTTTCCTTCCGTGGTGGTGATGGGTGGAGGCGGATGGTTTTCCCCTCATGTTCAAAGGTGCATGTGTTCATCTTCCCAAAGATGGTTGCATTGACATCATAAATCCAAGGCCTCCCTAGCAGGATGCTCCCTACTTCCATAGGTATAATGTCACACCAAACTTGTCCTTGATAGGATGAGAAGGTGATGGGTACAAGGCAACAAGTGTTGACCGGGATGGAGTGATTGTTAATCCAAGAGACCCGGTATGGTTTGGGGTGGGGTGTGGTAGTAAGCCCAAGAATTTTGATGGTGTCAGGAGACAACGTGTTGACACAACTCCCATTGTCTAGGATTACTTTCCTAACATGGCTCCCCATCTTGAGGTAGGTGTGAAAAATGGAGGTCCTACGCCAATCTTCTTCTTGTGGCTTTGTGAGGGTGCACCTAATCACACCTAGGTGGGAGTTGGTGGGAGGAGGGTCATGGTCTAAGCCTATTTCATAGAGTTGCTCTTCATACTCCTCTTCCCAACCTAAGGCAGTCTCATACTCCTCAACCGTACTCTCTTGCTCTCCTTGGAGCGGGGTAGGCCCTCCTTCAATGATAAGGCTGGACAATCCTTTGGATGGACATTGGGAGGCGATGTGGCCATAACCATGACACTGAAAGCATTTCACCGTGCTACTCCCTGGTGTTGTTCTTTTGGGGGGTTCCTCTCTTCGGGGAGGAGGGTTGGGTGGAGTAGCCCTCGTAGGGGTGGGATTGGTTGGCTGTTGGTAAGGCCGAGAAGGAGTTCCCCCACTGGGGATAGGGGTCTTCAATAGGGGTGGAAGGTTGGGTCAGGGACCCATATTTTTAGATTCAGCTGGGCGGGGAGAGGCAAATTTAGGATTCCTAGAAAATCTCTCTGTGTCACGGGCTATTTGATAAGCCATCTCAAGGGAATCCACATCCCTCATAATTAGCTCTCTCTTGATGTGTGGGTGGAGACCATTCCTAAATCGTGATAGGGTGACGGCCAACTCTTCATGTACTCCACACTTTAAAAGGTAGGAGTCAAACAATTCAATGTACTCTACCACGGTTTTTCCCTCTTGGGAGAGACATTTCCATTCATCTAAGAGAGTTTGGGTGTAGGAATTGGGGAGGTACTTGAATCTAAGTTGGGCTTTCATGTCTTCCCATGTATGAATGGGTTCCTCCCGCCCAATCCTCTTCCTACTTTCCACACTCATCCAGTAGGTTTTGGCTAGTTTGGTAAGGTGCATTTTCGCAAGCCTAACTCTCCTAACTTCCGTCATGGGGTACCAATCAAAGTATTGGTCCATGGCACTCTCCCATTCTAAGTAGACATGTGGGTTATGGGACCCATCAAAGTTTGGAGCCTCTACCTTAATCATCCTTAAGATGTAATCATCCGGGTCTTCTCGCGATCGCCTCTCAAAATGTCGGGGTTGGCGGGGCCTCTCATTCTCATGGTAAAAGTCATTCTCTAGGTCCTCCCTATCAAGTTCAACGCGTGGAGGGGGAGCTCTTTGGGCATGGTTCCTAGGTGGGGCCCTAGCTTCCTCGAGTCTCTCCAGATGGATGTTAAAACCATTTAACTGCTCCGTGAGGGTTTGGAGGGCAGCCTCAATTCGATCCATCGAGCTTGGGGAACCTCCCTAGGGATGTCTTGGTCACCTTGGGAATTGGGATTCATAGGGGGAACCGAGGTAGAGGGGTCGGCCCGGTACAAGGCACCACTACGGGTGGACATGCACAAAGAGGAGGTGACCGACACACGGATGAAGATTATGCAAGGACCCTAGGACCTAGGCTTGTAGAGACAAGTCTAAAACTTGCTCTGATACCAACTGATGTGACACAACTAAGGGGTATGCAGCGAAATGGACACGGGCCCTTGGACCTATTCCGCAAGCACAAACACAAAGCAATAAAGTACTAGATTGGGCCGAATCACCGTCGCACACACACGAGCCCGGGTGACTTGTTGATGCCAAGTGGAGATGATGGATCAAGGCCCTTGCTGGTAGAGTGCCAGCAGGGCTAGGGTTGCCCTCCCGAAGGTACGAGGCCCACACTTAAGGGGCTGGCCGGGTGCCAATTGGGGCACTAGGTCCCTCTCTCACACAGCCCACGGTGACCGCTCATAAGTGGATCACACGGGGTCGGGCGCTCTCTATCTTGCTCAACGGAGCAACGTCCACAGATATTAAATGAACAAGCACTAATAATGAAGCAAAGGTTAGAGCTTACCCTGGTTGGTTTGAAGAAACCAACCCCGTTCGGAGACGAGGGCGAGTGGGGAAGTGTGGGTTCCCCGCACACTGCGCAGATGAAGCTTGATCCCTGCTTAATAGTTACAATCACTACGCCTCGCACAGGAGGGGGAACTTGGGGTGGGGAATTTAGGGTTACAATCAAACACTACCTCCGTGCAGGGAGGGGCGATAAGCCGGCCAGGCGTGGAGAACCAAGGACCAAGGTGGAGCTGGTTTGCCCTTCTGGAGTGTTGTTTGCCGGTTCTGCCTGCTGATAGGTACTGGATGATGACCCTGTTGCGCTCATTCCCAGGCTCGAAATGGGACGGGGTCAGTGCTGAAACGACGTTGACAGACCCAGGTACGTCTGTGAATTTTGGTGGGCAGTTCCCGCGTCGCCACTGTTCAGAGTGGACTCTGGAGTAGATACCCGGCGTTCTGGTTCAGGCAGGTACAGAGGATTGCACCTGCTTGTAGAAGGTACCACGGTCACTCCCGAAGTCTGAATGAGGCGAGACCAAGTCGAGGACATCCGTGGATGAGTCTTCTTCGAGCAGCAATCAAGAACAGCACCAGAGAATATCGGGGTTGTGAGGAGGTGTCCGTTGAGTGAGGCAGTGTCGGGGTAGGACCCAAATGGACTGTCTGCGAACCCGGGGGAGAAAAATTGGAACAGGCACTTTCTAATGCCGAACGAGACGCCGCTTGTTGGTGGTGGTGGAAGACTTGTGGTAGCAGCTCTCGGCCAAGTGGCGCCTCCAGAAGTTGAAGGGTGTTGCCGTGGGAGCTCCTGCAAGTCACTTCTGGTTACAGACCAGACTGGATCTGCACAGTTGGCGAAGAACGGCTCTCCCGGGCAGCTCCGACCTCGGATTGAGACGAAACTGCCTCGCCTGCGAAGAAGACTGAGAGATATTTCCGTCGATGTAGGCCACGCCCCAGGAGATCCGGGATGGAGACTGGGGTGGTGCTGCTACAGACTGTCGGCCTGCTGGTCTTCAGCTGTATGCAAATGAGAAGAGTGAAAAGGTGGAGGGGGTGGTTTCTTTGGTGGAGGGGTAAGGGATATGGATGCTTTAGTGGAGGGGAGGGGTTTGGAAGGTGGGAAGGGGTGGTGAGGTGGATGCCAGGGGCGGAGCTAGCAGGGGGAGGGGTTGGGTGCGCAAATGGCCAAGGGGATGGTGGTGGGGTGATGGGGGTGCAAGTAGCTTGGGGAATAGGGAGGGATTCCTTTGGAATTGGTGTGATGGTGATGTGACACGACCTAAGGGTGTACTAGTAACAACCAAATGAACCTTGGACCTAGACTTGCAAGCCCACTTACAAATTGGCGGACTCGATGTTGGCGGACCGATATCGCAACACAACCCTTTTCCCGTGGTGACTAAATGATGGTAGGGTGGATTTGAGAGTCTAAACCATGCTGCTTAGGGTGATTGACTTGGCCAATGAGTTCCCCTCCCTTGGATCGGAGTGTTGTGCATCCCTTGGTTTTGATGATGACAATAGGATATGTTTGATTAATCAAGTTCTATCTTGTTTCATAACAAATACAAGTGGTTTGATTGTTCCTTCAAAGTAATGGACTCATGACTATTTGATGATGACAAACAATGTTTTTGATTAACTCAATATAAATCTGATAGTTCAAGTTACTTCTGATAAGTTAAGTAATTTCAGGTCCACTGAAATCCAAGTGGAATCAACAAATCAGAAGAAGTGTCAAAGGCCGCTTGTCGACCAGGGAAGTGGTTATGGTCGACCAACGAACCCAGCCAGAAACACTTCAAGTCATCCGTCTTCTGCATGTGCCTTGGCTGTCGACCAAAGCCCCACTTCTGGTCGACCACAGAACAGACAGAGCATCAGACAGAACTGACGGCCATCTGGAATTTGCCCCTTGTCGACCAGTGACAAGGCTGTGGTCGACCACGGGACGCGAGTGTCAGCCAGAATGAAACCGCCATCAGGACACTGCTCGTTGTCGACCAGGGACAGTGTCATGGTCGACCACGGGTGTTATAGCGTCCAGAAACGAACTCTAACCGAATTCTGTTTTGGTTCCTTAAAACCTGCAGATTGTTGTTGCAGGTTGTTGGGTAGTTCAAATGATGAGATTCCGCACGGGAATCAAGGAGAGAATCTTGCTTAGAAGCGGTCAAACTTATTATAGTGATCGGATTTAACCTTCTCCCTGCTTTCTAGCAGATTGACGCTCGATCTGGAATTTGAGCGGGAAGAGCTTCAGGCTTGAAAAAGTATCTGCATAAAAAGTAGAAGGCAACTGATCGCGGAGAAAGCACACAGAGAGAGCATAGAACAGAAGCTAAGAAACACACCTACATCACAGAACGAAGTGGCTCTCCATCAATCAGAAATCTGCAGAAGACTAAAGGCATTCTCATTGCTGCAGAAGGAAGACTGAGCTTGAAGCTGTGCGACCTCCAGCAGCAAAGCAGCTGAGGGCATCCGATTGGAAGTTCTACAGGGAGTTTACTCTTGTTATTTATGTGATTAAGTCCCAGGCTGAATTCTTTACTTTGTTACAAAAGTCTATATTCAGTCCTGTTGCATCATCCCACCTTCTCATCATTTCTATTCATCCTTACACCAAGTGTCAAGCTGTGAGGCAGCGGATTCAAGTTGTGTGTCAGCTGGTACAAGCTGTGTGTCAGCAGGAACAAGCTGTGTGACAGCGGTGTCTTGTGTTTTGGATTGAGATCAGAGGCTCTCATAAGTGAAGCCTTGCTTGAGTTAAGCAAGGGGTGGATGTAAGTCTCGGGAAGAGACTGAACCACCTTAAAAATCCTATCTTGTGGTTTGCTTATGTGTGTGCGTGCTTCTCTATGTGTTTGTTTTCTTCATTGATATCAACATTAGTTCTGTAATTCGTCAATCACCTGCAACTCATTTAGTCAATAGATATTAAATCGAAAAAAAGGGGGAAAGATCTATTCACCCCCCCTCTAGATCTATTCAGTCCGTACTCAACACGTGGTATCAGAGCTAGACTCTCCAAAAATGTGGTCTAACAACCAGGAGAGGCCTGCCGGACTGAACTCTAGAAGTCTAATGGCTGAGGGACACTCAGTAACTAGACCACCATATTTCGATGGAAATGATTTTTCATACTGGAAAAATCGTATGCAGGTGTTCTTGAGAGCACAAGATCATGA
Organism: Amorphophallus konjac; assembly: GCA_022559845.1. Classification (NCBI taxonomy): domain Eukaryota; kingdom Viridiplantae; phylum Streptophyta; class Magnoliopsida; order Alismatales; family Araceae; genus Amorphophallus; species Amorphophallus konjac. The sequence continues at coordinate 151,632,160 of CM040118.1, forward strand.
GATGTGGAGAGTAGTAAGCCGAGGACCCTACGAGCTGCCCGAAGATGAGGATACCTGGACCAGAGAACAGGTCAGAAAATCAACCATCAACTGGGGAGCCATGAACGTAATGCAATGCGCACTACACCCCACGGAGTTCTCACGAGTTTCACAATGTGCAACGGCCAAGGAAATGTGGGATCGACTAGTAGTAATCTATGAAGGTACTTCAGAGGTAAGGGAGTCAAAAGCAAATATGCTAGTTTCAGAATATGAAATGTTTAGAATGAAAACTGACGAAAATATTTCTGAAATGTATGCTAGACTAGTGCAATTAACGAATAGTTTAAAGAGTCTAGGGAAAACCTACAAGGAACAGGAATTAGTGAGGAAGATCCTAAGATCCCTCACTCCTATGTGGCATACCAAGGCCACAGTAATTGAGGACTCAAAGAACCTCACCACTATGACTGTGGATGAACTAGTGGGATCTCTAATGGCCTATGAGGTCAATCTGAAAAGAAAAGAAGATGAGGGCAAGAAAAAGAACCAGCTCGCCCTAAAAACTAAAATAGGCACCTCTGAACTATCTGACACTGATAACTCATCTAGCACAGGTGAGGAAACTGGTGAGCTAGCCATGTTAACAAGAAAATTCAAAAGGTTTCTGCGGAAGGAAGGTAAGGGATTCAGGAATCCTAAGGGCATGGTAAGAAAGTCATCTCAGTTTAAGTTTGATAAAAATAAAACTTCATCTAACAAACTTGTCTGCTACAACTGCAGGAAACTAGGACACATAAAGGCTGAATGTCCAGAGACTCCTAAGAAATCAAGCTTCAAGTGGAAAGGCAAGCAACTAAAAGCAATGATAAGCACATGGAGCGAGGAGGAGGAAAGCAGTAAGGAGGAAACAACTTCCGAGGAAGAAGAAGGAAACATCTGTTTGATGGCCAAAGGAGATAGCGATGATCTTGAGGTAATCCCTCCGTTTCAAGATTTTTCTAGCTCAGATTGGGAAGAAGTCTACTCAGACTTACTTGATGCATATGAAAGAATTAGAAAGGAAAATAAGAGTTTGAAGAAAAAGCTTAATCAGGTCAATAATGACAGCAACCTATTTGCCAACAGAACTGAACTAGAATTAGAAATCACCACCTTGAAAAATAAGCTGAAACAATACGAGACAGATGAAGAAAATGTCAAAGGGCTGTTAGAAGAAAATGAGTCACTGAAAAACACAATTGATGAGGTAAAATTAAAGACTCAAGAAAGTGAACAGCAAACTAAGGTAATTCAAGAAAGAAACAACTCACTCAAGGAGGAAAACTGTCAACTTCTGGAAGAAATAGAAAGAATCCAGAGTGAACTGAAAAACAAACAGGAAACCTTGGAAAAAATGACTAAAGGTCAAGAAAATTTAAATGCTGTCTTGGGAATAAAAGTAAACTTTCAAAAAGAAGGGTTAGGATACAATCCTACGGCTAAAAAGGAATTCCAAATAAAAACCGTAACTGGGATTGCTGACTCAAAAGGAAAAGGGCCCCTAATCAATCTATATCAAGACAAACAAGAGGATGTAGCTGAATGCTCCTCCAAAAGGAATAATGTCACCAAGGAAGAGAGAAACATTAAAGAGAAAACAGTCAATCAACATAAGCTTAAAAATAATAGACAAGAAACTCAAATTCACAGAAATAACCAAACAAACCAAGTACTAAATCAAGTTAAAGGACATAAATCTGGAAAACAAGGTGTCTGGAGACAGGCTGGTCGACAACCGACCCCTCCTCTGTCGACCAGAGGATCTGCCAGAACAGGCGCTGGCGTCTGGAGAAGCAGTGGTCGACCACAGACATACCAGATGTCGACCAGAGGAACTGCCAGAACAAGCGCTGGCTTCTGGAAAAGCAATGGTCGACCACAAACACACCAGATGTCGACCATGACCAGACACGCAAACAGAAACCACAGATTTTCTCAGGTGAAACAAAATGAAAATTGGAAATCAAAAAGGTGGATTCAGATTAAAGAAACATTAGAACAAAAGCCACCCAATCTGAACAAGTTCAGAGACGAAAAATTAAACTGCTCTAACAAAATCTGGGTTCCCAAAGGATTGTTACAGCAATTTCACAATTTTACAAGTTATCTTGGACCCGGGTACCATTGGGGTCCAAAAATTTCTGTGTAATTTATGATGCAGGAATGTCTGGCAGCCATGCACAATAAGTGGTACTTAGATAGTGGTTGCTCAAGACACATGACGGGAGACAAGACCAAGTTCTCCCAACTAAGCTCAAAAGATGGAGGTTATGTGACCTTTGGAGGAAATAACAAAGGTAAGATCATCGGGACAGGTAAAATAGGTAAGAACTCCTCAAACAGTATTGAAAATGTACTGCTGGTAGATGGACTGGAATATAACTTGCTGAGCATCAGTCAGCTTTGCGACAAAGGCCATAAAGTAATATTTGACTCCAAGATCTGCAAGATTATTGAACCAAATTCAGATACAGTCAAGTTTATGGGCCAGAGAGTAAACAATGTCTACATAATAGACTTGGATGATCCAGCCCACTCCAACCTGTGCCTAACCGCCAAGAAAGAGGACCTGACCTGGCTGTGGCACCGAAGGCTAGGGCATGTTAGCTATAGGGTGTTGCATAAACTTGTGAAGAATAAAATGGTTCTTGGTATGCCTGAAATTTCGTTTGCTCAAAATGTCAAAGTATGTGAATCATGTACCCAAGGTAAGCAAACAAGAAAATCATTCAAAGGTAGAACTGAAAGTCAATCTTCTAGACCACTAGAACTTGTGCACATGGACCTTTTTGCCCCAACAAGAACTGCTAGTCTTAGTGGTAAGAGATACGGTTATGTACTAGTTGATGATTTCTCTAGATTCACATGGGTAATATTTCTATCTCATAAAAGTGATGCTTTTTCTGAGTTTCAGGAATTCTACAAAAGAATGAAGCAGGATGGCAAGTCCAAAGTGTGTACAATCATATCTGACCATGGGGGGGAGTTTGAAAATTTTGACTTTGACTTATTCTGCAGAAACAAGGGCATAACCCACAGATTTTCCTCACCAAGGACTCCAGAACAAAATGGAGTTGTGGAGAGAAGGAACCGCACTCTTGTCGAGATGGCTAGAACCATGCTGGTTGAAGCTAAACTTCCAAGGAGATTTTGGGCAGAGGCAGTCAACACAGCATGCTACATTGTAAACCGAGCAATGGTAAGACCGGCTAGTGAAAATACACCATATGAAATGTTCAAAGGTAAGAAACCATCCCTAGCTCATTTTAGAATTTTCGGGTCAAAATGCTTTATTCATAACAATGATAAAAGGGTCTTGGACAAATTTGAACCGAAGAGTGATCCAGGAATATTCTTGGGCTATTCCGACCGATCAAGAGCCTATAGAGTTTTTAACACCAAAGATCAAATTGTTGAAGAATCCCCTCATATTACATTTGATGAAATTAATGATCTTGGCAAAAATGAGCAGGTCAGCAAGGAAGAAGAAGATAGGGAATTTCTAGAAGACAACGAAGAACCAAATGAAGAAGAACAATCTCAGGAAAGAGATCAAGGTATTACTAATGCTCCACCCGAAGGAGAAGGCATCTCAGGTAACAATCTTGAGAACTTAAGACTTCTTAGAGATCATCCCATAGAAAACATCATTGGTGGAATTCATGATCCTAGGAAGACTAGATCTCAGTTAAAAGAAATCAATGAACTAGATCAGCTTGCACTTGTGTCCCAAATAGAGCCCAAATCAGTAGAGGAAGCATTAAAAGATGACTCATGGATAAATGCTATGCATGAAGAACTAAATCAATTTGAAAGAAATCAGGTGTGGAGTCTTGTCCCTAGACCTTCATCTCACCCCGTTATTGGAACCAAGTGGGTCTATAAAAACAAGCTAAGTGAAGAAGGGGTTGTAATGAGAAACAAGGCTCGGCTGGTGGCTAAAGGGTACAACCAGGAATTTGGGGTTGATTTTGAAGAATCATATGCTCCAGTTGCTAGATTAGAAGCCATCAGGATATTGTTAGCCTTTGCAACATCTCATGGAATCAAACTACAACAAATGGATGTAAAAAGTGCATTTCTAAATGGAATAATAAAAGAAGAAGTCTATGTGGAACAACCCCCTGGATTTGAAAATGATGAACTTGCTAATCATGTTTTCAAATTGCATAAAGCTTTGTATGGATTAAAGCAGGCTCCTCGGGCCTGGTATGAAAGGTTGAGCTCCTTCCTCACCAAGAAGGGATACATAAGAGGTAAAATTGATCAAACATTGTTTTCCAAGACCCAAGGTAAGCATATACTAGTTGTACAAATCTATGTGGATGATATTGTGTTTGGGTCTACCGAAGCTTCTTTATGTACTGAATTTGCAAACTTAATGACCAATGAGTTTGAAATGAGTTTAATGGGTGATTTACAGTTTTTTCTTGGATTGCAGATCGTACAATGTAGAGAAGGATACTTCATAAATCAATCCAAGTACATAAAGGAGATGTTGAAGAAGTTTGGCATGGAAAGCTACAAATCAATCGAGTCACCCATGGGTACAAATGCAACATTGGAAGCTGATGTAAAAGGTAACATGGTAGATGCCAAGAAATACAGAGGTATGATCGGGTCCCTGCTATATTTAACTGCTTCAAGGCCAGATATTCAGTTTAGTGTATGCATGTGTGCTAGATATCAGTCTAGCCCTAGAGAATCACATTTAGGGGCTGTCAAGCGTATCCTTCGATACCTTGCCGGCACCCAAGAATTGGGTTTATGGTATCCTACATACTGCAAACTAGATTTGATTTCATATTCAGATGCTGATTATGCTGGTTGCAAAATTGATAGGAAGAGTACTAGTGGTTATTGTCAAATATTAGGTGGATGTTTAATATCATGGGCTTCTAAAAAGCAGCATTCTGTGGCACTCTCCACTGTTGAGGCTGAGTATGTCGCAGTAGGGAGCTGTGGTACACAGGTTATGTGGATAAAACATCAACTCCAAGACTACAATGTAGATCTTGGATGTGCACCTATTTTCTGTGACAACACTAGTGCTATTAATTTGTCTAAAAACCCCATTCAACACTCTAGGACAAAACACATTGAGATCCGTCATCACTTTCTAAGAGATGAGGTCTCCAAAGGAAATTTCATGCTTCATTTTGTAGAAACTGAAAAACAACTGGCAGACATTTTCACAAAACCCCTTAACAATGACAGATTTTCAACTCTAAGAAGGGAGTTAGGAATTTGTAGAATTTCTCCTGAAAATTCTTGAAATAATCATATTCATGTGTTCACTGTATAGATTCTGTCATTTCTGTACTAAGTTATGTCAACTAGGTCTCTAGTACTGGTCAAGTTTTGAGTTTGGAGGTCTAGTGTCGGTTGCTACTTCAGCAAGTTCTGCAGAATCCTAGTTCTACTACGGATTATCTCTTGTGGTCGACCACAGGCAAGGCGCTGGTCGACCAAGGCATCAGGACAGGAAATAGTTGGTTCTGTGACTTCGCAGCTGTCGACCACAGGCGGTCCCATGGTCGACAACAGAATTTTCAGAAAGCAGACGACAGGTGACTACTCATCAGGCAGTTTCTGTGACAGCACAGAGGTCGACCAAAGGCAACTCTATGGTCGACAGAGGATCTGAACAAGGGAAAATGGATCTAAAAAGGCTGCTGGCTCTGCTAGGAAATCCTCTGAACTAAGTGAACTTTTATGCTCAGATTCTTCACTCATTCATCCTTATCCATTCTTCCCATCCCTTGTGTCTCTATAACTCTTCATGGCCAACATTTTTTTTATCTTCAGCAAGGACTCACAAATTGAGGGGGAGAAAAAGTGTAAACTCATTCCTTGATAAAACATTGAAAAACCTAACCATATCTTTCAATAAAATCACCAAGGTAATCATTAAGAGTAGAGGTTGAGTGTAGTAATGAGAATTTGAACTGTACTACTGCAATAAATTCAAACCATAACTATGACTCTGTCACAAGATTTTGAGGACTTATGATTTTTAGTAATGAGACTATTTCTCTACCTGTGTCTGTGTTGGACAGTAAAAATAAACTCAAATATAACATGTATGAACATGGAATACGCCATAATTCTGCCTTCTTGGTAGAGCAATGGATTGAGTTCTGAGAAACTACTGTTCTCCATCTCAAAGCAAAAAAAATTGGCTGAACAATAGATGGGAGACAAGTGTGTCATGAAGATCCAATCTAACTCTGCTGCTTTCAAAAATATTGATTGGGCATACTGAGTAACTGGGGATATTGGCGTCTGATAAACGTATATCCTCACGGATAAAAGGTGTGTCCCAGTCATTAGTGGAATGGTTAGGCATGCTAAGTAGCCGGGGTTTCTGGCGTGTAAAAAGCGTGTCTCCTCGTGTAGAAAAGCATGTGATAAACCTGACCACAGCTCTCAAATGATTCAAAAAGTTATTACAAAGGCAGAGAAAATGGTTGACCTAAAGCATAGCATGCAAATATAAGTACAAAACACTGTTCAGCTAGCATAGTTAGTCAAATTATCTCTTGAAATATATTATAAGTTCAAGGAGCCATGTGAAAGAAATTGGATATGGGGAGTCAATTTATTGGTGCAATACTTTCAAATTCATTGAACCACAATACCCACTCTATTTGGTCACAAGGTGGTCTTTGCATAAGGGTGGAAAGGTTCCATAAGTGTTCTATTAAAGAAAGGGAGTACACTTTAATATCTTCCAAAAATTTGAGTTATGCTGATTAAATCCTGACCGCTCGTTTTCTGCATCGTGATGGTTCCACCTACCCAAGCTCCATCTCATTCTGTTCCACCTACCCAAGTTCCACCTACCTCCACCCCATCTACTTCTGCTCCACCACCATCCTTCACCTCCAACACTGAGTCTCACGGAGTGCTTCTCCAAATAGCATCTCAGTTGTCCTCTCTCACCACCCAATTCCAATCCTTTCAAGAGAATATGAATGCTGCCACCGGGCGCCTGGAGCAGAAAGTCCAAAGGCTGGAACAACAGATGGAGGCCAGGTTCATCAAGCAAAAGGAACACACTGACCATGCTAGTTCTCGGTTCAACAGACTAGTTGGCACCTTAGGTCAAGTGTCAGAAGAAATGGGAAACCGCATAGAGTTCACAACCAAGCAGAATGAAAAGTATCACAATGCTACTATCTCCGAGATCCAGAAGCTCAGGCTCTCTTATGCCCATATTGTTGACAAGCTGGATCGCATGGAAGAGAACGTGAAGCCAGAGACTTCCTCATCCTCCTCAGAGGGATTGTTTAAATGATCTTCTTTTTACTGTTGACAAAGGGGGAGATAGGACTTTATGTGTCATTGTGTGTCTAGTTGTGTGTCTAGATGTGTGTCTAGATGTCAAGTTTACTTTGTCTACGTGTCCTTAGTGTCTTTATCCTTTTTGAGTCGCTCATGTAATTAGTGCTATAGTTTTTGAAAGGCACATCAAACGAATTGTCTGAATGAAATCTGTGCTATGATAGCCTTGAATGCAATATCAAATGAATTCTATAATTTGTTGTTTATCACAATGACTCATGGTTGTCATCATCAAAAAGGGGGAGAATGTTGTGCATCCCTTGGTTTTGATGATGACAATAGGATATGTTTGATTAATCAAGTTCTATCTTGTTTCATAACAAATACAAGTGGTTTGATTGTTCCTTCAAAGTAATGGACTCATGACTATTTGATGATGACAAACAATGTTTTTGATTAACTCAATATAAATCTGATAGTTCAAGTTACTTCTGATAAGTTAAGTAATTTCAGGTCCACTGAAATCCAAGTGGAATCAACAATCAGAAGAAGTGTCAAAGGCCGCTTGTCAACCAGGGAAGTGGTTATGGTCGACCAACGAACCCAGCCAGAAACACTTCAAGTCATCCGTCTTCTGCATGTGCCTTGGCTGTCGACCAAAGCCCCACTTTTGGTCGACCACAGAACAGACAGAGCATCAGACAGAACTGACGGCCATCTGGAATTTGCCCCTTGTCGACCAGCGACAAGGCTGTGGTCGACCACGGGACGCGAGTGTCAGCCAGAATGAAACCGCCATCAGGACACTGCTCGTTGTCGACCAGGGACAGTGTCATGGTCGACCACGGGTGTTATAGCGTCCAGAACCGAACTCTAACCGAATTCTGTTTTGGTTCCTTAAAACCTGCAGATTGTTGTTGCAGGTTGTTGGGTAGTTCAAATGATGAGATTCCGCACGGGAATCAAGGAGAGAATCTTGCTTAGAAGCGGTCAAACTTATTGTAGTGATCGGATTTAACCTTCTCCCTGCTTTCTAGCAGATTGACGCTCGATCTGGAATTTGAGCGGGAAGAGCTTCAGGCTTGAAAAAGTATCTGCATAAAAAGTAGAAGGCAACTGATCGCGGAGAAAGCACACAGAGAGAGCATAGAACAGAAGCTAAGAAACACACCTACATCACAGAACGAAGTGGCTCTCCATCAATCAGAAATCTGTAGAAGACTAAAGGCATTCTCATTGCTGCAGAAGGAAGACTGAGCTTGAAGCTGTGCGACCTCCAGCAGCAAAGCAGCTGAGGGCATCCGATTGGAAGTTCTACAGGGAGTTTACTCTTGTTATTTATGTGATTAAGTCCCAGGCTGAATTCTTTACTTTGTTACAAAAGTCTATATTCAGTCCTGTTGCATCATCCCACCTTCTCATCATTTCTATTCATCCTTACACCAAGTGTCAAGCTGTGAGGCAGCGGATTCAAGTTGTGTGTCAGCTGGTACAAGCTGTGTGTCAGCAGGAACAAGCTGTGTGACAGCGGTGTCTTGTGTTTTGGATTGAGATCAGAGGCTCTCATAAGTGAAGCCTTGCTTGAGTTAAGCAAGGGGTGGATGTAAGTCTCGGGAAGAGACTGAACCACCTTAAAAATCCTATCTTGTGGTTTGCTTATGTGTGTGCGTGGTTCTCTATGTGTTTGTTTTCTTCATTGATATCAACATTAGTTCTATAATTCGTCAATCACCTGCAACTCATTTAGTCAATAGATATTAAATCGAAAAAAAGGGGGAAAGATCTATTCACCCCCCCTCTAGATCTATTCAGTCCGTACTCAACACGGAGCACCCACATCAATGGGGCGGACGCCGTGCCTTAAGGCTACGGGGGTCTCTCCTCACTCAATCCGCGGTGGCCACTCGCGATCGGGAATCACGGGATCGGGCACTCTCTTCCTTGCCGGCTGAACTAAGAGATGATACTAATAAAACACAAATATTCAGGGAGGGTTCAGCTTATACCTGACCGGTGTGAGGACACCGGCCCCGAGTCGGAGACGTGGGCGAGCGGGGAAGCGTGGGTTCCCCACACGCCGCGCCGGGGAAGCTTGATCTGCCCAAACAAAGTACACCACTACACCTCTCGCAGGAGGGGGATCTTGGGGTGGGGATTAAAGCAATTACAAATAATACTACCTCCACGCAGGGAGGGGCCTTCAGCCGGCCAAGCGGGATGGGGAAGGCGAGGCAAGAACAACGACTAATAGTGGATGCCGAGTCTGCCAACTGTCTACGAACAGAGACAGTGGGTTGGTGTTGCAGCTATAGATTCCACTCACGAATTTCTCTGATGGCGAGGTCAGTGGCAAAAGCTTCGTAACAGGAAGGGGAATGCTTCAGAATTTTTGTGATTTCTTCTGGAGAAGCTACCGATCGGGGCAGAAGATGGAACAGGACGTCTGTTTCTCGGACTAGCAGGGACTGACTTCCAACAGTAGGATGCAGAGGGTACTCCGGCTGCTCCCTTTGTTGAAATCAGGCGCCATCGGAGTCGTTGGAATCGTAGTCAAGTTCTCTTCGCATAAAAACCAAAGGGGAAGCCTTCTGATGTCAGGGGAGGTCTGAGGACGCCGAACACTACTGACAGGTCGAAGCAGACTGTGTTGTAGCAGAGCGAGGCAGCAGAGGGAAAAAAGTGGTAACTTCGGCCACCGGAGGCCAAATGGAACTCCGCTTCCTGATTCTGAAAATAGACAGGGATAAGTAGAACTTTGTAGAAGAAATGGTAGACTGATTCCTCCGAGGTTTGACGTGGCAGGACTCTCAATCCGGTTCTGTTGCTCAGCAGGATCTGTTCCGCGCAGTCGGGGGAGAACGGAGTTTCTGAACAGCCCCGAGCTCCGATGAAGACGAAACCACTTCTGTTACGAAGAAGACCCGGAGACACTTCCAACTATGGCTCTTGTGTCTTCAAACTCGTCCGGATGGCATCGTGGTGGTCGCTGCAACAGACTGATTTGTCTGTAACCTGTGGACAGCAACCTGCAGCTCTTGTGTTGGCTTCTAAAGAAGGAGATGGGGGAGGTGTATGTATGAGAGGGGTGATGGGGTGGAAGAAGTAGTGTGTATGGAGGGATGGGGAATGCTAATGGAGATAGGAAGAGGATGGGAGGGGCAGTGGGGCAGGTCCTCAGCTGGAGGTAGGGGAAGGTGGAGTCAATGGAGGTGAATGGAGGGAGATGAGAGGGGCGACCAAGACTAGAAGGGAGGAGAGGGGGGCGGCCAAAACATGGAGGGAAGGTGGATTTCAAATTTGAATTGGCCTAGGGAGGTGGAGGGTTGTGTGGGAACTAGTGGCATTGCATTGGGAGGGAGGAGATTATGTTGGAAGTGGAGGAGATGCCACCTAGGGACAATGGAAGTGGAGTAATGGCAACTTGGGGAAGTGGAGGGGTATTGAATGAGGTGGGTAGCTAGTGGAGGTGGTTGGGGAGGGGAGGAGAGAGAAGGAAATTCGAAATTGGGGTTGGAGGAGAGAGAAAGAGGGGTGAAATAGAGAGATTAAGAGGGGAATGGGTGGGGAATCTCTCCCCTAGGGTCTCTCACCCAAAAACTAGAGGAATCACTCCTTAAACTAGATTTGAACACTCAAATAGAAGGCTTTGTATTCATTCATTCATTAAGTTCAAATGGAGGAAATGGGGTCCTATATATAGGAAACCCACATTTCTACAAAAGACCCTGACAAAAGACTCATTGACAAATAACCGAAGGGGTAGGGGAGCTCATTGGGCTAAGCCCGAAGAAATGGGCCCAATTAGCACATTACACATTCTAATGACACTCAAACATAGGAAAATAAATGCTAGACCTAGGGACATGACTCTAAAAAATTAAAATTACATCAATGACTCAAATAAAAATTACATTGGACTCAAAATTAAATGGCTAGACCATGCCGGATGAAATAGGAGGTGATGTTCTCATCATACTCCCGGGGTGCGAAGAACTCGACTCCGTCGAGTAAGAGTCTTTCCTAGCTCGCCCATGTCTCCACCATCGTGGTCGGCCCTTCCACCTCATAAGATACTGCTGGATTGCCCTGCTCCTGATGGTGTCGTTATGTTCAACCAGTATCAAATCTTTGTGCTCATGCCGGGCTCTCAAGGTTAGAAGGGGATTCTTATTGGTGGGGTCACTCTTAAAGGGGGGTATGGGCTCAATATCCTCGCTAGGTGCCACTGCGGGGCCCTTGCAGGGCACAAGGTCCGCCACACTACAATGAGGGTTGACCCCACATTCCTTCAGAAGGAACAACTCATTAGCATATATACTCAATCGCCCCAAGACCTTAAGGGGTCCAGTCTCACGATCCCTGAGCGTAAAGGCGACTCTAGGGAAGAGCCTCTTTATCCTGACCATCAGATAGTCACCCTCTTGGAAGTCTAGGTTTCTTTTGCGGGTATCAATTCGCCTTTGACAAATCCTTTTACCTTTGATGATGGGCTTGCAAGTATGCAATCCTGAGACATAGTTGGTGAATGCTGGCACTCTATTGGATGTTGGGGGTCCCGGGCATCCAAATGTGGGCCTAGCATGTCTAGACTCCCTATGAAGATTAGTGAAGATAGGAGGGCCTGGACCTCCAAATGTAGCTCTATCATGCAAAGGGGTGGTAAATGCCGGGGGACCTGGACATCCAAGAATGCACCTATCATGCTTAAGACTCATGATGAATGGAGGTGGACCATTACATCCAAAAATGGCCCATTCATGCTTCCTACTTGACATGTGGGTGATGTGAATGAATGGAACCGTCTTATGAATCATGCCAAGTGATGTGTTGTGCCAAGACTTATGCATTCCTATCCCAAAGATCACTTCTATGTGTATGGGTGTGGGATGACCTTTGAACTTCCATGTAAAAGGGTCAAACATATCTAGGAAGGTGGGCATTATGGAGAGGGGCTCTTTCTTGCTTCCTAGGCAGACGTTATCTATGGCGATGGTTCCCTTTGTGTAGTCCAAGTCTTGTAAGAGGTGATCTTGGTCCAACATGGTTGGTTGGGGTAGGGAAATGTGAGTTGTGGGTAAGGTGGGTGTATCACATGGGTAACTAAGCTCCCATTAGAAGGAATCAAAGGGGTCATGGACTGGGCTTCCTAGAGGAAGGAACTCTATGTCCACATGGCCTATGCATGGTGGGTCATCCTTACTAAGGTCTTTAGTGGGCCAGTTGATCAAGGTACTTGAGATTTTAATGGTAGTGGAGTGGACCATGATGGGTTCTTCATCCATGGGGAGAATGAGAAGGAGGTCACTAGTGTAGCAACCAATGCTGAAGACTGAGGTGATAGAACCATCACATGGGTGGATGAGACTAAGTCTTCTTGGGTGGGCCGCTCCTATGGTCAATAAGCAAGTCAACTTTAGTTGCCATTCTAAACCCTTGAGGAGATCATCCCAACCATTTACCTCATAGTAGGATTGGAATGTGGTGTGATAGGAGTTAATGGGTGCTAATTGGAAAGGGTGCTCCATGGTTGGGGTTTGAAAGTATAAGGCATGAGGGATGGGATTTTGCTTGAGCCATTTGATGATGAGTTCTCCTACGGTCACAACCTTTTGCGTGAGATTGAGTGATTTGGGGAGGCATGTGTTTGTTTGGACGTGGATGAGTTGATGTCTTTCTTCCTTATTGATCGGGGTATGAATTTCCTTGAATGTGGGGAAGAGATTTGTGTTGGTGTCCAATCCCGGGGATTTGGTTTTATGGGCCGGGTTCTCCTCATGTTCACTCATGACCTCATTCATTCTTTGTAGTGGGTTGAGAGGGCATGGTGGCCGGGTATGGGGCTCCGGTGGGTGAGGGAACAAAAAGTTGTTGAAACCATAGGCTCCCGGGAGATGTGGGGGATGAACTAGGCAAGACCAACGCAATGGGTGGAAGGTGGTATTCCGTTCATCAAGCCATTGTTTTCCTAGGATTATGCAAGGGCCTTTCAAAGTACCAATTTGACACCAAGCTCCATCAAAGTATTTGATCTCTCCAAACCATTTATGAAATTCAACGAAGACTAGGTCTCCGTTGTGCACAATTTGTCCGGTCGTAGAGAGGGTGGCTACAATTTCGGGGGATACCCAATTATCTTCTACCATGTAGATGAAGTCAATTTCTATGGGGCTCCCATTAGGTAGGTATGCTTGGGATATGATGGGAATTTGGGCCTTTTGGTCTGTAGACTCAATGACAATGGGAGGTGGATAATGCATGGAACGATCTGATGAGAACTCTAATGCAAGCGTGCCCATGGACTTGACTTGGTAGAGACAAGTCAATGACTTGCTCTGATACCACTTGATGTGACACGACCTAAGGGTGTACTAGTAACAACCAAATGAACCTTGGACCTAGACTTGCAAGCCCACTTACAAATTGGCGGACTCGATGTTGGCGGACCGATATCGCAACACAACCCTTTTCCCGTGGTGACTAAATGATGGTAGGGTGGATTTGAGAGTCTACACCATGCTGCTTAGGGTGATTGACTTGGCCAATGAGTTCCCCTCCCTTGGATCGGAGCACCCACATCAGTGGGGCGGACGCCGTGCCTTGAGGGTACGGGGGTCTCTCCTCACTCAATCCGCGGTGGCCACTCGCGATCGGGAATCACGGGATCGGGCACTCTCTTCCTTTCCGGCTGAACTAAGAGATGATACTAATAAAACACAAATATTCAAGGAGGGTTCAGCTTATACCTGACCGGTGTGAGGACACCGGCCCCGAGTCGGAGACGTGGGCGAGCGGGGAAGCGTGGGTTCCCCACACGCCGCGCCGGGGAAGCTTGATCTGCCCAAACAAAGTACACCACTACACCTCTCACAGGAGGGGGATCTTGGGGTGGGGATTAAAGCAATTACAAATAATACTACCTCCACGCAGGGAGGGGCCTTCAGCCGGCCAAGCGGGATGGGGAAGGCGAGGCAAGAACAACGACTAATAGTGGATGCCGAGTCTGCCAACTGTCTACGAACAGAGACAGTGGGTTGGTGTTGCAGCTATAGATTCCACTCACGAATTTCTCTGATGGCGAGGTCAGTGGCAAAAGCTTCGTAACAGGAAGGGGAATGCTTCAGAAGTTTTGTGATTTCTTCTGGAGAAGCTACCGATCGGGGCAGAAGATGGAACAGGACCTTTGTTTCTCGGACTAGCAGGGACTGACTTCCAACAGTAGGATGCAGAGGGTACTCCGGCCGCTCCCGTTGTTGAAATCAGGCGCCGTCAGAGTCGTTGGAATCGTAGTCAAGTTCTCTTCACAGAAAAACCGAAGGTGAAGCCTTCCGATGTCGGGGGAGGTCTGAGGACATCGAACACTGTTGACAGGTCGAAGCAGACTGTGTTGTAGCAGAGCGACGCAGCAGAGGGAAAAAAGTGGTAACTTTGGCCACCAGAGGCCAAATGGAACTCCGCTTCCTGATTCTGAAAATAGACAGGGAGAAGTAGAACTTCTTAAAAGAAATGGTAGACTGATTCCTCCGAGGTTTGACGTGGCAGGACTCTCAATCCGGTTCTGTTGCTCAGCAGGATCTGTTCCGCGCAGTCGGGGGAGAACGCAGTTTCTGAACAGCCCCGAGCTCCGATGAAGACGAAACCACTTCTGTTGCGAAGAAGACCCGGAGACGCTTCCAACGATGGCTCTTGTGTCTTCAAACTCGTCCGGATGGCGTCGTGGTGGTCGCTGCAACAGACTGATTTATCTGTAACCTGTGGACAGCAACCTGCAGCTCTTGTGTTGGCTTCTAAAGAAGGAGATGGGGGAGGTGTATGTATGAGAGGGGTGATGGGGTGGAAGAAGTAGTGTGTATGGAGGGATGGGGAATGCTAATGGAGATAGGAAGAGGATGGGAGGGGCAGGTCCTCAGCTGGAGGTAGGGGAAGGTGGAGTCAATTGAGGTGAATGGAGGGAGATGAGAGGGGCGACCAAGACTAGAAGGGAGGAGAGGGGGGCGGCCAAAACATGGAAGGAAGGTGGATTTCAAATTTGAATTGGCCTAGGGAGGTGGAGGGTTGTGTGGGAACTAGTGGCATTGCATTGGGAGGGAGGAGATTATGTTGGAAGTGGAGGAGATGCCACCTAGGGACAATGGAAGTGGAGTAATGGCAACTTGGGGAAGTGGAGGGGTATTGAATGAGGTGGGTAGCTAGTGGAGGTGGTTGGGGAGGGGAGGAGAGAGAAGGAAATTCGAAATTGGGGTTGGAGGAGAGAGAAAGAGGGGTGAAATAGAGAGATTAAGAGGGGAATGGGTGGGGAATCTCTCCCCTAGGGTCTCTCACCCAAAAACTAGAGGAATCACTCCTTAAACTAGATTTGAACACTCAAATAGAAGGCTTTGTATTCATTCATTCATTAAGTTCAAACGGAGGAAATGGGGTCCTATATATAGGAAACCCACATTTCTACAAAAGACCCTGACAAAAGACTCATTGACAAATAACCGAAGGGGTAGGGGAGCTCATTGGGCTAAGCCCGAAGAAATGGGCCCAATTAGCACATTACACATTCTAATGACACTCAAACATAGGAAAATAAATGCTAGACCTAGGGACATGACTCTAAAAAATTAAAATTACATCAATGACTCAAATAAAAATTACATTGGACTCAAAATTAAATGGCTAGACCATGCCGGATGAAATAGGAGGTGATGTTCTCATCAGATGGGTTAATGGTGGTGTTAAGGGAGGTCTAGGGAATAGGAAGGGGTTGCTTTGGGGATGGGAAGGGTTGCCTAGGAGAAGGGAGTCTTCCTTGGGAAGGTGGAAGGGTGTATGGGGAATGGGAAGAGTTGCTTGGGGATGTGGAGGAATTAAAGGGAAGTGAAGGCTCTTGGGGAGGTGAAAGGGTGGGAGCTGAGGTGGCGGATGATGTGGCAAGGGGGGGGGGAGGTGAAGGGGCAGGTTCACCCAAGGGAGAGAGAGAGAGAGGAGGGGAGAGAGAGGGATTCGCCCCCTATAGAGAGAGAGAGAGCTAGAGAGAGAGAGGAAGACAATTCAAGTGGCTATAATTTCTTCAATACTTCATTAGCCATCTCAAGTGGAGTTGGGGTCCTATTTATAGGGATCTCAACATTTACAAAAAATCCCTAAGATAAGTGCTAAAAGTAAATAAGCAAGAGAAATGGGGAAGGGGGAGGACGCCCCTGGGCCAGGCCCACTTAATTGGGCCCATACAACACACTAGCCCACATGATGACACAACTTAGGTAAATAACAAGATAACCTAGGGACTTGACTCAAAACAAAGGCAAAATACATCAAAATGACTCAAAAATAAAGGCAAAATACATCAAGATGACCCAAATAGTAAGCCCCAATGTCGAAGTGGACCCGCCTAGACGTGGAGCCGCAACCTACCCGTCTCCGGGAGGGAGAGAGGTGTCGAGCTAGAGGGATCCATGGGTGATGTCCCCATCAACCCTACTGAAGATGAGGGTGAAGAATATGAGGATGCGGCTGGCGCATATGCTAGTGGAATAAGGAGATTCGACGAGCCGTCAACCGCCGTAGAAGAGTCCACCAAAGAAGTCAACTTGGGAACTGAGGAAGACCCTAGGATCATCCTCATAAGTGATAATCTACCACCCTCTGAAGAAGAGGCATTAATTGAAGTTCTCAAAGAATATAAGGACACGTTTGCATGGAGCTACGAGGATATGCCAGGACTGGATTCAACCCTGGTCGAACATCGTTTAACCCTAAAACCAGGGTCCGTCTCGGTAAAACAAAGGTTAAGGCGTTTCCACCCTCAAATGGCTTTGAAAATGAAAGAAGAAGTCGACAAGCTCCATAAAACTAGGTTTATTAGAGTCGTCCTTTATCCTCAATGGGTGGCAAACATTGTCCCGGTCATGAAGAAAGATGGGAAAGTCAGGATTTGCATCGACTTCCGGGACCTTAACCGCGCGTGTCCAAAGGATGATTTTCCCTTGCCTCACATTGATGTGTTAATCGACAACACAGCAGGATATAAGACCCTCTCATTCATGGATGGATTTTCAGGATATAATCAAATTCGTTTGACAGAAGAGGATCAAGAGAAGACGTCATTCACTACCCATTGGGGAACATATTGTTACATGGTCATGCCGTTTGGGTTAAAGAATGCTGGAGCTACTTACCAAAGAGCTATGATGGCCATATTTCATGACATGATGCACATATATCTGGAGGTGTATGTGGATGATTTATTGGTGAAATCAAGGACCAGGGTGGAGCATCCAGAAGTTTTGGCTAAGGTCTTGCAGAGATCAAGGGAGTTCCAATTGAAAATGAACCCGAAGAAGTGTGTGTTTGGTGTGTCATCGGGTAAATTACTGGGTTTCATTTTGAGTAAAAGAGGGATCGAGATAGATCCCGACAAAGCTAAGGCCATCAGGGATATGTCACCTCCCAAGAATTTGAGGGAAGTCCGAGGTTTAATCAGGAGGTTGTAATTTATTTGTCGGTTTGTGTCTCAGCACTCACAAAGGTGTAGACCTTTCTATGAGTTGACCAAGCCAGGAGTAGAATTCCACTGGGATTCTAAATGCCAAAAAGCTTTTGAAAGGTTAAAGGAATATCTGGCTAGTCCACCCGTTCTCATTCCACCCAAACCAGAAAAACCTCTGATCCTCTACATCTCAGTCTTGGACGACTCCGTGGGAGCTGTCCTCGCACAAGCTGATGAAGAAGGCAAGGAACGGGCAACCTATTACTTGTCCAAACTTCTCAATCCCTGTGAGCAGAAGTACACAGTCATGGAGAAAACCTGTGCTGCCCTCGTTTGGGTGGTGCAGAAATTGAAGCACTACTTCTTGGCTCATGAGGTCCACTTGATTGCTCGCATAAACCCTATCAAGTTTCTTCTGGAGAAATCCATCCTTACTGATAGGCTAGCACGCTGGCAAAGTTTTCTTTCCCAGTTCGACATCACCTACATCCAGCAAAAGGTAATTAAAGGCTATGCCATAGTCGAGCATCTCGCCCACCATCCTCTCCCCAAGTTTGACCCTGTCCAATCAGAGTTTCCAGATGAGGAACTAATGCCCGTCACTCAGTCTGACAAGCCAATGTGGACATTATATTTTGATGGAGCTCTGAATTCCCAAGGGAAGGGTATCGGCATTGTCCTTCTAACGTCTGAAGGCGTTACTATCCCAGAAGCATTTCAGCTCGCGTTCCCAGTCACCAACAACATCGCTGAATACGAGGCTCTTCTAGCTGGCCTGGAACTAGCCCGTTCTTTCTATATCACTGAGTTGCGAGTCGTGGGTGATAGTCAACTTGTTCTCCGCCAGGTGCTTACCAAATATCGCACCCTCGATCCCAAGCTCAAACCCTATCAGTAGCTGGTCTCCGCCTATGCCAAATTGTTCACCAAGCTGATCTTTGTCCATGTTCCTCGCGAACAGAACATTCTGGCTGATGCCCTCGCCTCCTTGGCGTCATCCTTCAAATTCCCTTTAGGATCATGGTTTAGATCCATCATTCTCTACAAGCGTCTTGTCCCTGCCGTTCAGGACCCTTACCTCTTAAAGATCAAGGAACGAGTCCTGCAGAAGATCAAGAAGGGAGAAATTCTTGAGAAGAGGGAGATCATGCTGGCAGAAGTCGAAGAAGAGCTGGCTGACGATGAGAAACCATGGTTCTATGAAATTGTCAAATATTGTAAAGATCAGTCTTATCCTGAAGGAGCCACCACAGAAGATAAGAAAGCCATAAGAAGGGTAGCTCAGAAATACACATTGGTTGGAGGTCTACTCTATAGGAGGAGCCTTACTGGCGTTCTGTTAAGGTGTCTTGACGATAATGAGGTTTGGAAATGCGTAGAAGAAGCACACTCGGGTGTGTGCGGTGGCCACGTGAATAGCCAGATGCTCGCCAAGAAGATCATTAGGCAAGGCTTTTACTGGCCCACTATGGAAGAGGATTGTGTTGTCTATGTCCGTAGGTGTGTCAAGTGTCAACTTCACGCCGATAAAATCCATTCACCATCTTCCTCACTTCATCCAATATCCTCCCCATGGCCTTTCTCCATGTGGGCATTCGACATCATCGGTCCCCTAGGTGATCCCAATTCCCTCAACAAATAGAAATCTTTCATCCTTACTGCGATGGAATACTTCACCAAATGGGCCGAAGCCGAAGCTTACGCAAAAATCAAGACGTCAATAGTCTGCAAGTTCATCATGAAGAACATCCTCGCCAGGTTCGGCGTCCCAAGCACAATCGTCACCGACAATGGGCCACAGTTCATTTATCAGGACCTTCAGAACCTCTACAAAAGGTACGCAATTGCATTGCATCATTCATCGCCTTATTACCCACAAGGTAATGGCCAAGCGGAGGCCACCAATAAAATATTGATCAAAATCATCAAGAAAACCTGTGAGTCCAGTAAGTTTTCAGACTGGCCAGAAAAGCTTATCGAAGCTCTATGGGCCTATCGCACTTCAATCCGTACCCCCACCGGGCAGACTCCGTTTGCCCTTACTTATGGGACGGAAGCGGTAGTCTCGTACGAGACTCTGATCCCTTCTCTCAGAGTACAATTGCATGAGGAATTTCCCCTCGACGAACGTCGCAATTCACTCCTTGCCCAGTTGGAACTCTTAGATGAGAAGCGGCTGGCCGCTGCCGAGCATACGCGTGTGTATCAAAATAGACTCGCTCGCTTTACCAAAAGAGAGTCGTTGAGAGAAAATTCAAAGTTGGTGAGATGGTTGTAAAATAAATTTTACCTGGAGGGCCACGTTCTAAGCTCCAACCCAATTGGGAAGGACCATTTGTAATTCAAGCCGTGTACCCTGGCAACGCCTACAAGCTAGTCAACGCCGAAAGGACCGAGTTATCCCACCCTTGGAATGGGCTTTATCTTAAAAAGTACTACCCTTTGCTTAGTGTCAAAAAATAAAAAAATGATGAAAAGAAAGAAAACATCAAAAACAAAAAATATTAAAATCACTAAAAATATGGAAAATTCAAAATACCGATGCCTGGTGATCACCATGTAGTTAAGTCCCTGCATCCAACCTTCATGTTAGGATAGGGCCCATTAAGGCTTGGTAGGCACCAGGTCTTGGTTTGCCAGAACCGTGGAGATCCCTGTCCGGCCACGTCGGCCTATGCCCGCTCAAAGGAAGCCAACACGTACTCACTTACGTATTTTATCCAAAAAAGTTGGTAGCATCACCTACGGTGGGGCCTTACCCAGAAGATCTCCGGAAGCTGTAATCTTTATTCTTTTCTCTTCGACCAAATGAGACAGTCGGCGTCCTTAAAACGCTGAGCATGAGAAACCAAAACTCAAACCCCAAAGGGCAAGAGTAGGATCCATTTCCTCGAGCATCGATCAGAGCACGAGAAGAGGGCAGTGTCCCCGCAAGCATACGAAAGGGAGCTCACAAACGTCAAACGACTATATCTCCCTCGCAAAAAGAAACATAAAATCAAAATCAAGAGAAAAGTCTGGTCGTGACCGTGCCTGATGCGATAAATGAAACCCCTCAAAGCAAAAGTCTGAATCCACAAAAGGGGCCATGGAATGTAAATGCTCAGGATTTGGTCCAAAGTTGTCCAAAAGGAAAGAGTTAAATGGGCCCTTATTGGCTCGCCGGGTTAACGGTTTTGCCGATCCTCTCAGGAGGTTTATCCCCTACGCTCTTCCTTCTTCCTTTGAAGGTGAAAGCTCGACGGAATGTCTGAAGGGCGATAACCGCCAAGGTTTGCGACCTTATTTTAATACAAACATATGGTTGCCTACTTTGAAAAGTAGAAGCTATCGCTGCAAAGGAGTCTCTATGTTTCTGGCTGGTCAAGACCCCTGTTTACCATCTTGATGTCTTCTTGTTTAACCTTGGGCTTATGCCAATGCAAGCGCGTCACCTCTGGGTGCGGCGGCGTCTGATTCCGGGTCAGCGTCACGCGGTTGGTCGTTAGGGTTCCAGGGTGTTCCATCATATACCATCTAGAGTTGTGAGGAAATAGACCCAGGTCGGGCAAATCATTTACCTCAAAAACCTTTTGGGTGAATCCCTGTGGTCGGAAGCGATTGGGAGCCTAAGCATGGTATGATGGTATTGTCATCAGGGTAAGTCTTAGCCGGCGGGATCATCATTCGAGGGGTCTAGAGGCCCAAATCAACCTAGATATACACTTAGGATACCTGGGAGGTTAGTAAGAAACCCATGTTCTCATATAGGTTAGGTGTCATTTGGGTGCTTGCCAGGCGTTAGCAATAAAAAATGAAATGATAAAAATAACAACAAAAAATGGAAAAAGAGAAAATGTACATATTTGCAAACAAAATTTTTTTTATAACAAAACAACAACAAAAAATGCCAAATATAAAAGAAAAACAAATCATTTTTGCGTGCTTACGTTTGTATGCAGCATTTCATCTTTTAATATCGCTTGCATTCGTGTGCTTGTCGGCTGCATTCATTATCACCGCATCTTTCCCTTGCCTTCGTTAAATAAAAGGCTTGGCCCCTTGACCAGTTATCAAGGACAGTCAAAGTGACCATTTGCTTATTGAGCAAGGGACCAAGTCAGAGTAGAAATTCTGATTTGTTTGTCTCAGTGATGTGTGCAGGGATTCGAGGCGACAAAAGTAAAGGTGAAAACCAAACAAACCGAACCTTGTATTTTATTTCAAAAATAAAAAAATTACATCAAGTTCTGCCCTCTCTCTCTACATTACTTGTCCCGCTACTCTCCGGGCAGAATGCTCTCAAGGGTGCTACCCAGCTATGAAAAGCGGTACTCCTACTACTCTGTACTCCTCCTCCTCTTCCTACACCCCAACGTTGATCCGTGGGGGCAGCAAGAAAGCTACTAACATGAAAGTCACGCTCTCGTGCTCTTCGGTAGCGCTCCTCACCATCTCTCAGCCACTATTCAGCAAGACCAAGGCTGGTTCGGAGTTTGAACAGCTGGGCCTCCATGGCCCTTCGTTCCTCCCTTTCAACCAATCTGTCGGCTCTTTCTCTCTCTGTGTCTCTTTCTCTCTCTGCCCGTTCTCTCTCACGGTCTTCCCTCTCCAACTGGAGAGTGATCATCAGCTCCATGGCATCCCTAGAAGAGTCGTCATCTGGACGACGCCGGAGTTCCTCCTCCAGCTCTGCTATTCTGGCCTCCCTCTGCGCAGCATGGGCAAGTGACTCCTGCATCTCCTTTTCCTGCCAGATGTACCATCTCAGATATACGGCAAGACGTAAATAAGGAGAATTCAACACTGAGACTCTTACCTGTATAGAGAGCATTCCTTCTGCCTCCGTGGCACGCTGTGTGGCACGAGCAAGTTGCTCGTGAAACAAATCAAGTTCTGAGGTAGGGATCCATAGGCTAGAGACGCCACCCACTCCCATCGCTGAGGAATCCGCGTCAATCTAGGCGCGCTATGATCACACATGTGATAGTTAGTGGCCGGACACCATGAATCTAAAGTCTTGATTAGGAGTGTGCACTGTACACCTACCGAGGCACTCAGGGCTTCACGTGTGTCACCCAATTGTTGCTCCCTCTCTGCCAGGCGAGATCGCAAGTTCGCTATCATAGTGTCACGGACATCCTGCAGCTATAGGAGTCAGCATTTCCATGAATAAAACCAAAAGAGGGAAAGAAGAGAAAAGGGGAGACCTACCTCCACAAGTCTCTGGGGTTGGAACCGCTCTACGTACATTGTCTTATACAGACGCAGATAGTCTTCACTATCATGTGCATGTGATTCCACGATTGTGCCACCCCGTTGTCAATCTTCATACTGTTCGGGGAACCGCACACGCCAATCAATGCAGGTTGCCGATCCCCGCGTCTTTCTCTCGACACGAGGTGGCACAGCCGTATCCACCCATTCCTGAGCCAGTCCTAGAGTCCTCATAACCAATCGTAGCCGAAGCGGCTCGATTTCATTCAGGCAGTGCATCCACAGTTCCCGTCCGAACCGGGCACGACTTGTTAGAACCCATGGTTGGTCGACGTCGACCACGCCAGAGTAGGGTCTCCAGTTTACCTAGGTTAGGTTGTACATACCCGTTTAGTTAGTCAAAACCAAAAACCAAAAACAAAGCGAAAATAATTCCAAAAAAAAAATCCCAGCATTGCTGCAGGGAACTCCTGTATCACCCGCCTTAGCACCATCAGTTGGTAGGTTAGGGGTGTCGCACTCATGATGGGTTGCCACCGCCTGGCTAGCGGCACCGTCACTAGTCGCCAATGTCGAGCTCTCCCCATCGGGAGGTAATAATAGCTCCATAGCTGCTTTAGCGCATGTCATTAGTACCTTAAGTGGGCTATCACAAAAAATAAATAAAAAAAATACAAAACACAAAAATACCTGGATGAATGGTGTGAAACCACTCACAGTCATCTCACGGTCCGCCTCTTGGAACAGACCTGTAAACAAATGCGCCAGCATGGCAGCTCCCCAGGCGTAGTGCCCCACTCTTTCAAGGTCTGATAGCAGCTCCAGGAAACGACAATGGATATCATCTCCCTTCGAGCTCAGTATCAATCTTCCCAGTAAGAAGAGGAGAAATCTTCTCAAATCCATGTTGGATCTCTCACGATTGCCAAAATCTATGCAGTACACAGCATGACATCCTCTTTCCATCCTTTCCATAAATTCTTCTGAGGACTCATCATCCCGTCGACGAGTATCAGTGAGCCCTAATGCCTCCATGATAGATCCCCTGGTTACTGACCTGTTCTTCCGACCATCTAAGTCCAAACCCAGTAGCTTCTGGGCACCTTCTCGGTAATCCGCATAGGTGACTCCAGTCACTACCTCGCCATCTACCTTGAGACTTGTGATTCGGATCATATCCTCCAGACTGGGCACCATGTGCCCCCATGGCATCAGGAATGCCCGACTTACTGGGTCCCATCTTTCACACAAGACTTGGATGAGGGCCAGGTCGAGCTGGATAGGCTCGATCCGAAGAAAGGCACCAAATCCCATCACGTCTAGCCTGGCCTTCTGAAATCTGGGAGACCCCTGTATGCGGCCACTGCTAACTCCCATGAAATGTGTGATTTCATCACACTCTGTGCGTGCATAAGAAATGGAGAAGGGTGTTGTCAAGAGGAAGGAAGAAAGAATGAGAAAAGGGGGGGAAAGCTCAGCTTACGAGTTGTGATTGGGCCCTTTCGCTGAAGTGCCCTTCGAGGTCTGAGAGCCTCTTGGAACTGCTACCACTGGACCTGCTTCTCTTCGAGGAGTGGGAAGATTCGCCTTCCATCCAACTCTCGGAATTTTGAACTCCTCCTCTCCCGTGAGAACTTGTGCTCCTCGAGTTAGCTCTCGATATACCTGGGAGAATAAAAGAGACAGGAATTTATAGAAATGGAAGGAGTACGGGCCAAGATTGCCTCCATCACCTTTAACGATGGCCCTTGCGATGAGGCACCTGCCATGCGGTCCCATGTGTCACTTCACCACTCGCGCAGGGTGATTGATTGGACGGGGTAATATGACGACCCGCCCCCTATGTTGACTAGGGATACCCTATCATATTTTAGAAGTCATCCGCAAAGTTTGAAACATCATCCGGGAGAAGGGACTGGAGCCGTCTTTATTGACTTCCACGGCAGATTCCCGTGGAAAATGGTCACAGCAAGACGCAATTCTCGGTAGACACATCACATGGGAATAGTGCAAAGGAGAAGAAGTGTGGGGAGGAAGGAACGCACAAGAGAACAAACAAGTAGCAGAAAATCAAATCACTCCAATCATAATTCTACATAAGCTGTCATAAACATCACAATCATAGAAAGGAGGCGTATGCTAGCTCGCCAACTCTCGCCGTCACCTTCACATTCATCCCTCTAGGCGTCCCTCTCCTCTCCCCTGAGGTGAGGGTCCCTCAAGGGCCTTCTGGGGCTCCGTGAAACAGCAGTCCCCTCGCCTCGTGGCGCCTGCTCCACAGCGGTGGCTCGCTGTTGCTCCCCTGGCGTGGCAAAGAGGCCACCGACAGAAAAGCGGCTAGACTGGCGGAGTCACGCCCCGAACTCTCACGCTCTCTCTTAGCTTGCCTCCATGCTCTCTAGCCTCTGTCCCATAGCTCGAAGGCCTAGCAGGAGCTCCCTCACCTGGGCCTCCACGACCCTTCTCTCCTCTCTCTCTCTCTCTCTGCCTCTCTCCTCGTCACCTGGAGAAGAACCCTTAACTCCAGGATGTCTAGAGAAGGCCTCTCCTCTCCACGACGCCACAGCTCCGCTACAGCCACCACCCAGGCATCACGCTCCTCTTCCGCCCGGGCCGCATGGGCTACTGCACCAGCAAGTTGCTCCCAGAGGGAGGCAATCTCAAGAAAAGGGGCCGAGGAAGTGGAAGATGCACCGCCGGCCATTCCCACCATCGATGTCCGCTGGGCACGCTGGAATAAACAAGCAACGGCCGTCAGCTAAGCTCCAAATTTAAAAATAGAAAATGCAGCACTTAACTTGCCAGGATCGACAGTTCCTGCTGAGTGACGGCCAGCTGTCGCCTAGCCTCCGCCAGTTGGGCACGCAAGCCGTTGATGTCCCGTGTATCCCCGGCTTGGGGAATCCCCGCATAACTCTCTCTCTGCTGTCGCAGGAAGTTGGCACTGTCCTACACCAATACGCTCCCTTGCTATCCAGGGAGACGTATGCGCCAATCCTCGAGCTTTGCCTTGCTGCGACTCTCCTTCCTGACACGGCTCGGCTCATCTGCACTCGCCCATTCATCGGCCAAACCCGGGGTCTTTGCCATGTCCTGCATCAAGAAAGAAGGGCCTCGCGTCATAACGAGAACGCATCTCCTGTCAAGGACGTGTCCATCATTTGAGTGCAACACTCGCCGAACCCTTTTCCCCCCTCGTATGGCTCGCTTCAAAACTCAAAATGGATCAAAGAGGAAGAGATCGGAGGACCTACCAGACCGTGTTCACCTCCCTCCACGACATCGGGCCCCTCGGGGGCCCGAAGCGGCCCTTCCTTTTCCATGGACGCCGTTCCGTGCTCTTGCGTGTCCCTCCTCGGGCGAGGAGTCCCACGTCCCTCTCCACCTTCACCATGGTCCGGCCCACCGATCTCCATCGATCGAGAGAGGAAGAAGATGAAGAGGGGCGAGCAAATCTCGACAAGAGGCGGGCTCGTTTGCGGGTAAGGCACGAAGAAAGAAAGGCCGCCTGGCGCTTTAAATTTGGATTCGAAAGTTAAGACGCGTCCTCACGCCAGGACGCGCCCAAAAGAAGAAAGAAGAAAAAAGAAAAAAGAAAAAAAAAGGAGAGAGGATCCCTCCGTGCAAGGCGTAGTTCCCTGCTTTTCAGGGCAAGGTCTCGTGAAGCGTGCCTCAAAACAACTTGGTGCAAAAAAAAGTGTGGGAGAGAGAAAGTACACACAACACAAGGAAACCATTTCATTTCATATAATAGTCAATAGTACATCATACAGTGAGGAAGGTGGGGTGTACAAGCAACTCTCTAACTCTCGCTACCACCCTCCTGGTCATCTCTCTCCTCCCTCCTCTGACGGGGATCCCTAGGGGGCCTCTGCGAACCCTGAGAAGCCGTGCTCGCCTCCCCGGGTGGCACCATGCCAGCCTCCAAGGCGCGGCGACGCTCCTCGGCCGAAGAAACCAGAAAGCTGCCCACGGAAAAGGAGCCAGACTGATGAAGTCGCGCCCCGTGCTCCTTCGCCCTCTGATACCGCTCCTCACTCTCCCGAAGTCTTCCCTCCGCCGTGCCAAGGCTCAGTCAGAGCTCCATCACTTGGGCCTCCAGAGCCCTCCTCACGTCCCAATCTCGATGTCGCTCTGCCCTCTTGTACTCCCTCTCTCTCTCTATGCTCTCCCTATCCCTCTCCCTCTCTCTCTCTATACTCTCCCTATCCCTCTCCCTCTCCTCTCTCTCTCTCATCGCCTCTCTCCTCGACAGCTCGAGGGCGATCCGCAGATCCAGCACGTCACGAGGGAGCTCCTCAGCCTCCCGTCGCCGTTCCTCCTCTAGCTCCGCAATCCGGGCGTCACGCTCTGCCGCCCAGGCATCGCGCTCCTGCTCGGCACGAACAGCACGGGCCAGGGCCTCCCGAATCTTAGCCACCTATCAAAGCACGCATGCACCGTAAGAGAGCAGTGATAGAAGAAAAGCAGCTAGAAGGAGATTCGGGGTCAAGCAGACACTCACTCGAGCCTCACGGTCGTGCTCTGCCTCCTCAGCCCGAGCCACCGCATACGCCAACTGCTCCTGAAGGGCAGAGATCTCCAGGGGAGGGCCCCACGAACTGGAACCCGCTCCACCAGCCATCCCGACTGCCGCTACCTGGTGGGCCCACTGAAACACAGGGTAAACGATAGTCAGAGGCTAAGTATAAAAAATCCAGGTCACAAAAAATGCATTGCATAGACTCACCAGGATCTCCAACTCCTGTCGAATGGCCACCAACTGTCGCCTGGCGTCTGCCAGCTGGGCCCGCAGGTCGGCAATCATGTTATCACGAGCATCCTATATTGCATATAAATTAGTGTCACATGCATATACATATAGAAAAGGGAAACATTTTTCATTTCACGCTTACCCCTGCCGCACCACCAAGGAAGAGACGCTCCCCGTACATGGCTCGATACCGTCTCATGTAATCGGTGATGTCCGGTACATGGGACACCACTGGGACCCCGCCCTGCTGCCAGTCCTGGTATTGTGCAGGGAAGCGCGTACACCAGTCCACGATCTTTACCTTCCCCTTGGTCTTCCGCCCGACGCGGACCGGCTCGTCTACGTCGACCCACTCCTGGGCTAACCCCAACGTCCTCATAACCAGCCTGAGCCGCAGCGGCTCGATTTCATTCAGGTAATGGACCCACACGTCCCTCCAGAAACGAGGATAACCCGCTACCACCCAAGGCTGACCGGCATCGGCCATGCCCAGGTAGGGCCTCCACACCACCTGCATCACCATACAAGTGTCATGTTAGTTGCCATTAAGTCACATGCATAAAAACACAAAAAAAATCATATGCATCATACCATAGCCTCGGGGTACTCGCTCAGCTCCCGACGAAGCGACGCCAGCTGGTAGCCGTGGGGTGCCGCGACTATGACCGGCCTCCACCGTCGCGCTAGAGGCACGGCTCTCCTGTTCCCCTGTATGGCTCTTCCCATCGGGAAGTAGTAGTAGCTCCACACCTGCATCCGTCATACATCATTAGCACGAATAATTGCATATTTAACTACGGTAAAATGCATAAATAAAATGTTTACCTGGAGAAAAGGTGCAAAGCCGCTGACTGTTGTCTCCCTCTCTGAAGTCTGAGAGAGATCGGCGATCAAATGGGCAAGCACAGCCGCCCCCACATCAAAAAAATGAATAAAAATAAAAAAGAAAACATAGGGACGTCTAGGCCCCTGGACGCCCCCAAAATTTAACAAACCAAAAAATAAAAAGAAAATATAGGGGCGTCCAGGCCCCTGGACGCGCCCATTAAAAATAAAAAAAATGTTTATACATATATATGATCATAATGTGAACAAACAAGAACACAAAAAGAGAGAAAACACAAAAAAACACAAAAAGGAAAATAATAATCATAAAATAATAATTAGGGGAACAGTGGTCCAAAATGTCAAATTCCAGATTTTATTCCATCAGAAAGTAAAGTGAGCTACATCAGGGGCTTAGGCACCTTAGGCCTTAACTTCCCCAGTTCGGTTACATAAGCTCTCCACAGCTCACATTCTTCCCCTACATGCGCTAAGGCCTTTCCCGCAACACTTGTCTTCCAGGGTGCTTTAATGGCCTTCGCTTCCTTTGCATCCGCTTCCGTACCCAACTCCCTCTTCTTCAAAGGAACGATACCGGTTAACAGTGGGAACGAGTGGCGTGGAATGCCGATCTGGAGGCAGCACCGATGCGCGTTGTAAATGACGAACTCAGTCACGCCGATCAGTTGGAGTTCAACTTTGGGAGAAGACCTCATAAGGAGTTCAAGTGAGAATAGACATGCCGGTGCACAAGTGAAGAAGCTTTGTGTCATGGTTCGAAAGTGAGACCGCCAGTCTTCTCGTTTCTTCAGCCACGGAACACGGTTCGCCACAGTGCCACCGAAGCCTAACACATTGGCTATGTAATAAAGGGGACTTTGTTGGAAGAGCTTCGAAGCAGTCGGCATCCCCTCACGGTGGTCAAATTTGAAGTGCAAATCAATCCAGCAATTCAGAACAAGTGCGCAACTGAAAGGAGGCTTACCCATGCTTGAGGCAGTAAGGCCACTGTAAAGGTAGGCAAGGACGGCGGGTCCCACCCTCTTTCCACTCCAAATCCCGTGGATAGCACTCAGTTGGTCCTCCTCCACTATGTTGTCGGTATAAGGAAACAAGAGAGCACCCGCCAGACAAATAGTGAACCCTTTCATGATTCCTTCCAAATAGTCATCGTCTGGTGACCCTCTCAGGGCGTCCATGACCCATTCCGCGAGCCTTTGCAAATCAATTCCCTGTTGAGTACGGACCTTTCTGGCTGCGTCGGGTGGCATGAAGCTTCCAAGGACGCTCTCGGAAGTTCCCCTTGTCAGCATCCGCATAGCCTTCACCTTCCCATCACTCTTGAATTTCTTCAATCCGAGCAGAAGTTCCACCTCCTCGAGGAGGATGGTCGCCTCGAAGGTCGGGAAGATGAAAGTGTGGGTCTGGGGATGCCAGATCTCCACTAGTGCGCCCATAGCCGCCCAGTCCATGCGAATCCTCTCATAGTGCTTGGCATGAAT
Source organism: Amorphophallus konjac (assembly GCA_022559845.1). Classification (NCBI taxonomy): domain Eukaryota; kingdom Viridiplantae; phylum Streptophyta; class Magnoliopsida; order Alismatales; family Araceae; genus Amorphophallus; species Amorphophallus konjac. The sequence continues at coordinate 151,662,218 of CM040118.1, forward strand.
AAGGAGCCCCTGAAGATACCACTTCGAGAGTATGGCCCTCATGCCGATGGAGATGTTGGAAGTTAACTTTGAAAGCCATGGCAGTTTGGAAAACTTTCTCGGGCCTGGGAATAATGGATACGGCTGGGAAGAAGAAAAAAAAGGAAGAGAAGTGAGAACAGAGTTCACACGGAGAATTTGAAATAAGTCAGCTTACCATATGCAACTGGATCGTCCCACTCAGATGACCCTCGAGGTCGGAGAGTCGCCTGATCTCGCTGCTAGGCCTGCTCCGCTTCATAAGGCGGGAAGACTCTCCTTCCATCCTGAAATCCCTAGATCCTCCTCTCCTTCTCCTTCTGAGCTTTCAAAACTCTCCTTAGTGCATTTGGTTGAACTAGCCTAAGGGAGGTACTTATAGGAAAGGAGAGGCGCTACAGGACGAAACACGTCACATCAGTGGTCAATCGTCAGGGTTTTGTCTAGATCCCCTTGTACTGTGGTGCGATTTTGTTATAATTCTACTACTTTCTGATGTTACTAATCTATGCTGGTCTGTGCAGGTTTTACTAACGGACGTCTTTGTCCTATCTCCTGTCCCACCTTTCGATGGTTGGTCCCACCATGTCATGCATCATAGTATATGATACCTATGCTACTAAAACATGTCAAGGACCTTGCGGCCCGAACGAATATGGGATTTGAGTTTCCCTTCAACAAAAATAGTGATGATTCCGGAAGAATTTGGGTTGTACGGATAGGCCGTTAACGTGTGGTGGCATGGGGACGACGGTTCCGTCCAGTAAGTTGGGGCGTGGATAAACGGGCCCCAGCCCAGTATCAGCTCACCGGATCGGTATCTTGACCCATTCTTAACGAGTTGACAATATTATCCTTGACTATTTTCTATTTTAGTTTGTTTTAAATTTTTATTTTAAACCCAGCATGCATTCACATAGGACTTTGATTTATTGCGGAAGATCATTCAAGTGAGTCGATTGTGAAAGCCGTTGTGCTTCAATTCTTACAAATGTGAGATATTCCACTCCGAATGAAATACCGAGTTACCTTGAAACGGCCCTACGCTGCTCTTCCAAAGGAGACCCATGTTTAGACAGACCCTCAGATATTCCTTTGCTTTTTACCTTGTTTGACCCACTTTGGCCGCAGCACTTCCACACTGGCTGGTAACCGCTCCCCAAAGGTGAAACCTGCCGGTTTATGACCCAGGTACTTCTACACCGAGAAGTTAGTCTCCTTTATTTTTGTGCCTAAGCGCACGTCTCACCCTCCCTTATTTGATCTCCGTCCAAGCAATCGTCAAAATTTGAAAGACCTTCTGCAAGGTCGCCTCATTGAAACTACAAGAAAGATTCCAAACAGTAATGTCAAAAGCGTGTCTCATCACACCTTGACATCAACTTATCAATCCATTCCCACTCCATTTCACTCCACTTCGATACCATTCCATTATGTGTCACTCCCTTGCAAAGCAGACGCCAAGACGGGGCAGCTGTAGACACGCTATTCCTGACGTCTCCTGAGAAAATCTCATATTACTATACGACGCCCCGCAGCGGCTTTCGCATTTTGAATCGCTTGAGTGCTTCCTATTCTTGAGTCTTCTTCCGCCTTTTCGGCATCTGGAAATCATCTCATTGCGGCATTCAGACGGCATCAACACCAATCGGAGGCACCGGAAGGTTCTGGAACCAGGAAGAATGTCTGGCAGGCGGCTGCCGACACCTTTTCAGGGGACCCGGGGGGGTCTTCATGGAGGCGTCCAGGCCCCTGGACGCCTCCATGATTTTAATATATATATTTAAAGCCAAAAAACACATAAAAAATAATAAATTAATGGAGGCATCCAGGCCCCTGGACGCCTCCATGAAAACAAAATATAAAATATAAAAAATATTAATCATGATAAAAGACAAAATAAAAAATATATAATATATTTATGGAGGCGTCCAGGCCCCTGGACGCCTCCATCAACTTGCCCACGGGCGGCCCCCGTCCGACGGTCGGGTTGTCGTTTGAGAAAAAATCCAAAATGTGAAGGCGTCAAGGTGCTTGGACGCGCCCATACTCCATATACGGACAATCCCGACACGCCGGTCGGTTTGACTAATCGGAAAAATCCAAAACGTGGAGGTGTCCGGGAGACTGGACGCCTTCATTTCACCACATCCGGACAAGCCCGACGCGCCGCTCAATTTGACATCTCAGAAAAGTCCAGAATATAAGGGCGTCCTGCCAGCCAGACGCGCCCACTTGTGAGTCAAGGGCGCCGGTCAAAAGCCATGTGTTTTGCCAAACCGCGTGCGGCTTTCGGCTGATTCCGGTCGGCTGTTATGGAGGCGTCCAGTTGCCTGGACGCCTCCATTAAAATATTCAAAATAAAAATTAATAAAAATTAATAAAAAATTTCTAAGGCCTTGATGAAGGCGTCCTGGGTCCTGGACACCCCCAAAAGGAGGCGTCCAGGCCCCTGGACGCCTCCATCGTCCGGGACTCTATAAATAGCAGACCCCCCTCAGTCCGAAGGGGAGCTTTTAAGAGATCCGATAGGCTGCCAGAGCCCAGAGGCTGCCGGAGTCATTTCTAACCCGTGGGGTCTTTTGTAGGTGGAGGTTCTGCCGGCTTCTCGGGTGCCCACGCTCGCGAGAGGAAGGTCATCTTCATCCACCGCGCTTCCACGTCGTCCCTACGCTGCCGGAGCTCCGCCGGATTTCGCCATCGGCACATCCAATAAGTCAATCCTTTCCTTTTCTTCGTAGTTCTTTTGCATTCATCATCTCGCATCCTCTATCCCCCTTCATAAGGGCGCCTCTTCTTATATACTTCTTGCATCCATCATCGCATTTTCCTCCTACTCGAGTCCGAGAGGGGTTTAAAATCACACCAACCAGGTGTGTGTCCTGCCGCGATTTCGTTATTTTCATCACAAGGGATTGATACTACACTGCCATTTTCTAATTCTGTTTATCTATTGTCTGTTATTTTGCAAGGGTAACTGAAGAAAGCCCTCTCCGTCGGCCGGCCGAAGGGGGAGGAAGAAGCAACCCGCCACTTCCTGCTAATGAGGTAGGCGCGATCATTTTCTTATTTTGGGGTCTTTGGCCCCTGGCGATCACATCATATTCTCGAGGCCGCGGCGAGTCACTTCCCCAATGGCCGTTTAAATTCCCGTTCTTATATTTTCTTTATATTCTGCTATATTCTTATCTGCTCATATTCTCGAGGTTGCGACAAGTCACTTCCCCAATGGCCATTTAAATTCCTGTTCTTATATTCTCTTTATATTATGTTATATTCTTATCTGCTCATATTCTCGAGGCCGCGGCGAGTAACTTCCCCAATGGCCGTTTAAATTCCCGTTCTTTATATTCTCCTTATATTCTATTATATTCTTATCTGCTCATATTCTCGAGGCCGCGGCGAGTCACTTTCCCAATGGCTGTTTAAACTCCCGTTCTTTATATTCTCTTTATATCATGTTATATTCTTATCTGCTCATATTGTCGAGGCCGCGGCGAGTCATTTCCCGCAATGGCCGTTTGAATTCTGTCTTTTCTCTTGTATATCTTGAATTGCTGCTATATCTGCTATACTCTCGAGGCCGCGGCGAGTCACTTCCCGCAATGGCCGTTTCAATTCTTGCTATTTGATTTTCGCACCATTCCCGTCCCCCCGAGGCCGCGGCGAGTCACTTCCCGCTATGACCGTTTAACCCCCATATCTTGCTATATTGCATTTGTCCTGCTTGCCCCGCCGGAGCAATCTCCCGTGGTGGCCCCTTCTCTTTTCTCCTATTTCTGTGTTGCAGCAAACAAAACGAGCCCCACGCTCCGCATTTTTATTTCTCGAACCGCGTGACATCGCTCACAGATAGCACTAGTGTTATCACACAGAATCGGGACACAACCAAGATCCACTAAGTAGTCTTGGAGTTTGTGTTTAATCCACAACACTTGGGTGCCACAGCTCCCCGCAGCAACATATTCTACCTCTGTGGTTGAGAGGGCAACCGAGTGTTGTTTCTTGGAGGCCCAAGAAACTAAACACCCGCCCAGAAACTGGCAGTAGCCACTAGTACTTTTACGATCCAGCTTGCATCCAGCATAGTCCACATCAGAATAAGATATAAGAGATAAATCACATGATGACGGATACCACAATCCCAAATCTTAAGTGCCGACAAGATATCTAAGGATACGCTTGACGGCAGTCAAGTGGGATTCTCTAGGACTAGCTTGAAACCTAGCACAAAGGTATACACTAAACTAGATATCTGGTCGGGATGCAGTCAAGTAAAGCAAAGAGCCGATCATACCTCTATAGATCTTTGCATCCACTAATTTACCATTTTCATCCGAATCCAGTGATGTTGTGGTGCTCATAGGAGTTGCAATGATTTTGCTATTCGTCATGTCAAATCTTTTCAGCAGCTCCTTGATGTATTTGGTTTGACTTATGAAGCAACCATCTTGTCCTTGGTTGACCTGCAAACCGAGAAAGAATTAGAGTTCTCCCATTAGGCTCATCTCAAATTCGCTAGTCATGAGGTTAGCAAATTCCTCACACATTTCAGATTTAGTAGAACTAAACATAATATCATCAACATAAATTTGAACAATCAAGATGTTATTACCTTGCTTCTTGGTGAAAAGGGTTTGATCTACCTTACCTCGTGTGTATCCTTTTTCAATGAGGAACGAGCTTAGTCTCTCATACCAAGCTCTTGGTGCTTGCTCAAGTCCATAAAGTGCCCTGTCTAACTTGTATACAAAATCTGCATGGTTAGAATTTTCAAAACCAGGGGGCTGCTCAACATAGACTTCTTCTTTGATCAAGCCATTCAAGAAAGCACTTTTCACATCCATTTGATACAACTTTATTCTAAGGGAGCATGCAAAGGCAAGTAAAATTCTGATGGCTTCGAGTCTAGCACCTGGGACATAAGATTCATCAAAGTCTACCCCAAACTCTTGATTATACCCTTGAGCCACCAATCTAGCCTTGTTTCTTATTATCTTGCCATCCTCATTGAGTTTGTTCCTAAAGACCCATTTAGTGCCTATGACAGATTGTGATGAAGGTCTAGGAACAAGATGCCAAACTTTGTTTCTCTTAAACTGGTTTAACTCGTCTTGCATTAAATTTATCCAGTTTTCATCCTTTAATGCTTCATCAATATTTTTGGGTTCAAGCTGAGAGACAAGAGCAAGTTGATCTAATTCTTCCACAATTTTAAAATGTGACCTTGTTCTAGGTGGGTCATTCACGCTACTAATGACATTTTCTAAAGGATGATCCTTAAGAATTCTAATGTTTGTAGAATCATTACCTTCTCCTAGAGCTTGATTCCTTGCATTGCTTGATTCAGCTCGGTCACCATCTTCTTTTGTTTCTTCTTGTGGAGAATCACTTTTATCCTTCATGCTTAGGAATTCCCCATCTTCATCATTTTTCCTGTAAGAGTTATCATTGTTAGAATCATCATGATATTCATCAAAGGAAACATGGGGTGATTCTTCCACAGTTTGACTCTTAATGTTATAAATTCTATAAGCCCTAGATCTATCAGAATATCCAAAGAATATACCTTCATTGCTCTTGGGCTCGAATTTATCTAAGTCTCTTTTGTCATTATTGTGGATGAAGCATTTTGACCCAAACACTTTTATATGTGAGAGAGAGGGTTTTTTACCTTTCAGCAACTCATAAGGAGTCTTTTTGGTGTGTGGCCTTACCATAGAGCGGTTGAAAATATAACATGCCGAGTTTACCGTCTCAGCCCAAAATTTCCTTGGGAGTTACCATTCGGCAAGCATTGTTCTTGCCATCTCTATAAGTGTTCGATTCCTCCTTTCAACTACACCGTTTTGCTCTGGAGTTCTTGGTGAAGAAAATCAGTGTGAAATGCCTTCAGCCCTGCAAAGATTATAGAAGTCAGCATTTTCAAATTCACCACCGTGATCAGATTGAATCTTGGAAATTTTAAACTCACCGTCCTACTTTATCTTCATGTAGAGTGCCTGAAACTCATCAAAAGCATCTTTTTTATGTGTGAGAAAGAAAACCCGTGTGAACCTAGAAAAGTCATCCACCAAGACATATCCATATTTTCTATCACTTAAGCTAGCAGTTCTGGTTGGACCAAACAAGTCCATATGAATTAGCTCGAGTGGTTTGGATGATGTATTTTCAGATCTTCCCTTGAAGGATTTTCTTGTTTGTTTGCCTTGGGCACATGCATCACACAATTTGTTTTCTTGTTTAAAAGATAGTTCAAGCAGACCTTTCACCATTGAATGCTTCAAGAGTTTATGTAAGACATTGTAGCTAGCATGTCCTAGTCTGCGATGCCATATCCATGCAAGCTCAGATTTTGGTGCAGCAAGATAAAGGTTTAAATGAGCATGATCATCTAAGCCAATCATGTAAACATTGTTGACTCTCTAACCAAAAAATTTTACCTTGTCAGATTTTGGTTCAAGAATTCTGCATTCATGAGAGTCAAACAACACTTTGTGACCCTTATCACATAATTAACTTATACTAAGCAGGTTGTATTTCAAACCTTCAACTAGCAGCACGTTACAAATGGAGTTGGAGAGATTCTTACCTACATTACCTGTTCCAATGATTTTTCCCTTGTTGTTCCCTCCAAATGTGAAGTATCCTCCTTCCTTTTCCTCTAAGAGATAAAATTTTGATTTGTCTCCAGTCATGTGTCTTGAACAGCCGCTATCAAGGTACCACATGTTATGCATGGCTGCAAAACATTCCTGCACAAGCAATTAAGCAATGGTGTTTGGAACCCAACCAAATTTGGGTCCCATCAAACTTTTCAAAATTTTAAAATATGAAACCATTTCTTTTGGAATCCAAACCTTCTTAACATTCATGTTTTGTTTGCTTAGAGCAGGGATTTGATTTTTCTTTTCAATCTTGACATTCATTTTCTATTTGGAGGCTCTTGGTTGGAGTTTGTGGAAGTTTGATGAAGTTTGCTTCTTAAGCTATTGAGGTGGTTGGTTGGTTTTGGGTTGAAAATAATTATTTTGCCACCTATGAGATTGATGCATACAGAAATCACAATTGCCCCAAAAATAAGGTGGTGTCAACCTATGTCAGTGTCGACCTGTGTGAAATTGTTTGGCGGTTTGAATGTTTAATGGCCAATGTGGTGTCGACCTGTGTTGTGGGGAAGGTTGACTTTTCTTAAGCTTTTGAGCAATCTTTTTGGGGATTTCAGTGGCTTCTTCTTCAACCTTTTCTTTTCCATTCTTCTTTTATTTTTGCTGGTTTTGTGTGGGAGTTGTGTTTGAGGTGGAAGCTTCGGAAGATGAAATAAATGTGACAGTTTTTAACCCAATTGGCCATTTGTTTGTAGGTTCAAAACCTAACCCTTCCTTATTGAAGTTCATTCTAGTACCTAACAATGCATCTAGGTTTTCTTTTCCATCCACAAATTTTTTTTAAAGATTGTTGTTTGTCCTTTAACTCTTTTTGTAGGTTTTCAATGTTTTGCAAGAGTTGAGTGTTGACATGTTTGACAGCTTCATACTTCTCATTGCTTAATTTGCTATCCTTTTCATATGTATGCATTTTGAGTTTCATGCTGTCAATTTCATTCCATAAGTCCTCATTTTCAGTTTCCAAGTCAGCCATTTCTTTTCTTCCCTCTTCCAAATCCTCAATCATTTTCTTAAGATCTTCAATTTCAGTTTCAAGTAGGGCATTCTTATCATTCATATCATGATCATGCACAAACAAGTTAATTTTCTTTTTCAATGATTTATTCTCCTTTTTGTACATGTCATATTTTTCCATGTGTTGTATATATGCTTCCTCCCAATCATCAGTTGTATAATCTTCAAATGAAGAATTTACCTCAGTTTCTTCGTCACCTTTGGCCATGAGACAGAGATCTTCTTTTTCTTTGTCCGAGGAGCTAGTTCCGTCATCACTTTTCTCTTCATCGCTCCATGTGGACACCATGGCCTTGTTCTTCTTCTTGCCCTTCTATTTGTCGGCTTTTCTGAATCTGTCGGGACAATCATTGTCACGCCCCAAGCCTTTATTATAGCGGAAGACTCGCTCAGGGAGCGCGAACAGCCGACATGGTAAGCCTCTTGCAAGCGAGAACGACCAGAGCGCGAGACAATCATACACAAATGCAATTGCATAGAATTTAATCAAACTCCAACTTTATTTCATAAATGATCAAAGTATTCCTTTACAATAATCACCTTTCATTCTACTAGACTCAAGAAATAAGAAAATTATATTGACTCAATCTAAACATTATAGACTTCCTAAGTCTTCGCTTGTAGCTTTACAAGACTTTCACTCACTTCCGGAACCGCCACTAGTATAGCCCAAATCCGAATCTGAACTACTTCCATCTCCTGAAAAATGTTGGAAAATAGGTAATGAGTACACTTGCCCAGTAGGTATCTTCGCATCAACATGAAGACACTATTAAAATAATTAACATTTTAGCTCTAGAGAAATAAGGCAAAATCATGCAATGCGATGATCACGCGATTAAACCAAAGTAACAGGACAATCATATAAGATGGAATGAGAACAAGAATGAACTAGCAAGAATAGAACAAGAATATGATATTGGCCTTTCATGAACAAGAATATATCGAGAATGTACTAGCAAGCCACATAATCAACACTTTAGCATCTTATGCTTATGAGCAAGTGCTTCGTGAATTTCTGTGGAATATCAAGCAAGAAAGTCATGTACAAGAATGTCATGTCGTATCATGTATCTTCACTTATTTATAGAAATAGTACTCCCAGCGCAATGCGACGCCAGTAGCATCATACCCCATGGTTTATAAAATAGTATGTTTCCGACAATCAGCCGAGGGGACTAGCATAGAGCCCTTGAACACAATCAGTGCTCGATCGCATCTTCAGGTATAAATTAAGCTACTTCCACGCATGTAACAGTAAAGTATGGCCAAAAATATATCAATTCCAAATAATGAAAATCAATGAATGAACGCTTCAACTTGAATATATGAGATCAAGAATGACTTAGACTATGCTATGCTTATGGAAATAAATCGGCAGCATAACAGTACATTCTTTATTTTTTTCATTCATCATATTAAGTTCCTTGATCAATATGATAAGTTCTAGATTATCATTAGTCCATCTAGAACCTTAGAAAATCAACCCTTTGGTCAAACCTTGGGTTAACATATACAAGCTATGTGACGGTCATCTACTGGGCCGTTACATCCTGTGACACTCCAGTAGTGGGCCGTTACAGTGATCCGAGTCCAGAAAGATAAAATAGACCCAGAGAAATGTGACGGTCATGCAATAGGCCGTTACGTGAGCCTGACGGTCCAATGTAAGGCCGTTACATTACTAGAATCAGAAAACATGATAGTACATTCTAGTTAATGGGTTTTAATGGTACAACCAACTCGGCGTCCTAGTGAGAATCCCAGGCGCGCGAAGAATTACGGAGGCCTTGAAGCAAGATTTCCTAGTCCATTGGAAGGAATATCCAATAGAGAGCTCCTCATGTTCAAGAATATGTTCCTATAGTGAAAAATATGAACTAATGGTCAACATATCGGAGTATGTGCTATGTACTTATAGAAATGACTCTATTGATAGAGGAAGAATATATATATAGATATATATCGATGTGAAATCATGATAAAAACTCCATCAATACATCATTCAAAATCATGTTTCTAATTACAAAACTATAGAGTTTGGGCTCATGAAATTAACATAACTTAAAGTAACAATAAGATGCCAAAACATGCAATACCTATGATGAATGAGTAATTAACCTTCACGTCACATAATCAGGTAAAAACTTAATTAACTAAGCTTAATAATAAGTAACATTGATAAGTCTTATTCTGTCTTGAGTTGACAGTACACAGGAACCTGACGGTCTAGACAAGGCGCATTACAGGGAGTGTGACGGTTTATCGAGCAACCATTACAGAATGTAATGCTCCTGCATAGATGCGTCAGAGTCAACAGAGAAATCAATAGGCAATCAGGGACTGTGACGGTCCATCGTATGGCCGTTACTTGTGTGTGACGGTCCGACTATGGTGCGTTACAGTATCTGCTGATAGAAAATGATATGAAACCTAAGAGATCACATCACATCATGTCTAAATCAAATACCATGTCTATTCTAGGCATGATAACGAAGTATAGGCTATCTATATGCATGGGTTCCAGTGAATAGACAAGATAACTTCTTTTATTTCTATTTAAGGCTAAGAGATGTATGACATGCATGGAACTATGAAAACATGAAATTGATGATCTATGATGCATGAAATTCAGTCAAATCAGAGGCTTTTAGTCCTATCAAGATGTTTTACCATTCATGAGATCACCTACCTCTTGTCTAGGTTTTAAACTTCCAATTATGGTCTGAACACCGAGCCCTAGTTCCCTTCTTCCTGTGACTTTTCAGCAACTTCCTTGGGCTCTAACTCCACGACCTCTTGACCTAAAGATGTGAAATTTGGAGAGGAGTTAGTCTAAAGTATTGCAAACAAATACTTCTAAAGAACTTACCCGAGATTACGACTCCTTACCTTGATTCCACACGAGCAAAAGTAAGGGTCGCGCAGATCAGAACTAGGTCCTATTTATAGGGTTTTGGCTAGGGTTTGAAGATTAGATCGATTCTAGAGTCTTTAATTTGTTAAAACTTGATCTCTAAGAGTCCTTAGTAATGTTATAACTCTTCCCAGGTTGATCCCTAGTAGATAAGATCATCAAGTTTCCATCTTTTTATAAGTTCTTCCTCTTACGGAATCTGCAGAGTGTAACGGTCGAACGCAGGCGCGTTAGGTGAATGTGATGATCTCGCGATAGACCGTTACAGTCAACGTATATAGAGTTTCAAATAAATAAAACTCTTTTATTTATTTATCCATATAATTATCTTAGATAATTAGTCTCTATCCCTAAAATCCGTAAATAAGCTAAATAACCTTCTAGAACATGGGCCAAACTTAATGGTTTTGGGCCTTCAACCTTTTAGATGATGTGCAAATAGGCTTGGTTAATTATTTAACCTAATTGGGCCTTATAATGACTTATTAGTCTTAGAATCCATTTATTAATATATTTAGGCCTTTATAAATTCTAGAAAATTATTTATATAAAATTCTGGGGCACTACACCCTCCCCCACTTAGAAGAATTTGGTTCCCAAATTCAAGACATGGATTGTGGAGAGTGTACTTACATTTAAATAATTCTGGAAATCTTTTTCTCATGGCTGCTTCGGTTTCCCATGTTGCTTCGTATGGCCATGTTTTCTTCCATTGAATTTTGACCATAGGGATAACCTTATTTCTTAGTTGACGCACTTCCCGATCCAGAATCTTTATTGGCGTTTGCTCATATGTCATATCCTTCTTAATCTCCAGATTGTCATAAGTGATAATATGGTCAGGATCGTATACATATTTCTTCAGCATGGAGACATGAAATACGTCATGAACTCTTACTAATTGTGGAGGCAAAGCCAATCTATAAGCCACTTCACCGACCCTTTCAAGAATTTCAAATGGGCCAATGAACCTTGGAGTTAGCTTTCCTTTAATGCCAAATCTTCAAATATCAGGACCTGGAGAAACTTTCAAATATACATGATCTCCTACCTGAAACTCTAAGTCACGTCTTCGATTGTCGGCATAAGACTTTTACCTATCTTGTGCCATTTTTATTCTCTCTTGAATGAGCTTGATTTTCTCCGTAGAATCCCTGATAAGGTCGGGGCCTAAAAATTGCTTTTCCCCTATTTCATTCCAACATATTAGAGATCGACAACTTTTCCCATATAGAGCTTCAAAAGGTGCCATTTGTATGCTTGCTTGATAGCTGTTATTATATGTAAATTCCACCAGAGGCAAGTGATCATGCCAACTTCCTCCAAAATCAATGACACAAGCCCTGAGCATGTCTTCTACCACCTGATTTGTTCTTTCCATCTGACCATTAGTTTGTGGATGAAAGGCTGTGCTAAAATTTAATATGGTCCCTAGTGAATGTTGTAGACCTTTCCAGAACTGTGATGTGAATCGAGGATCTCTATCTGATACAATAGTGATGAGGACACCATGTAATTTGACAATTTCCTTTATGTACAATGCTGCTAGAATATCCACAGACCATCGACTCTTTATTGGTATGAAGTGTGCAGATTTAGTCAATCGATCTATGATTACCCATATGGCATCATGTCCACCTCTTGTCTTAGGTAAACCCATAATGAAGTCCATCCCTATGCTCTCCCATTTTCATTCGGGAATATTTAAGGGATGTAATTTACCTGCGGGTCTAAAATGTTCAGCTTTAACTTGTTGGCAGGTTAGACAACGAGACACGAAGTCAGCTATTTCCCTCTTCATATTGGGCCACCAAAAGTTTCTTTTGAGATCCTGATACATTTTTGTACCTCCTAGATGAATGGTGTACTTTGATTTATGTGCTTCTTCTAGGATCAATTTCTTTGTATCCTCATGATCTGGTATACACATTCGGCCCTTGAATAGCAATCTTCCATCATTAGAAGTAGAAAAATCCGGCCTTTGTTCAATATTGGCCTTAATTTCTAATAAAATTGAATCATCCTCTTGTAACTTGGCCAAATCCTCTATTAATGTAGGTTTAGCTCGGATATTAGCTATGAAGTAATCTTCTTCCTTAATGTCAACATCTAAATTCAACTGAGTAAATTGAGGAATAAGGTTAGTTACACTAATCATGAGACTTGATAACATACCCATTGGTTTTCTACTGAGTACATCTGCTACAGCATTTGCCTTGCCAGGATGATATTGAATAGCAAAATCAAAGTCCTTGAGATGTTCTAACCACCTCCTTTGCCTCATGTTAAGCTCTTTTTGAGAGAATAAATATTTCAAGCTCTTGTGGTCTGACTAGATCGTAAACTTTTCTCCATAAAGATAATGACGCCAAATTTTCAAGGCGAAAATAACCGCTGCCAATTCTAAATTATGTACATGATAATTTTCTTCGTGACGTTTCAATTGTCTTGAAGAATAGCAAACCACCTTTCCATTTTGCAAAAGGACACATCCCAAGCCAATTCCAAACGCATCCGTATATACTTCAAATCCACCACCCTCCATCGGTAGTGTTAGAATAGGAGCTGTTGTAAGGTGATCCTTAAGGTTTTGAAAACTCTTCTCACATTCCTCTGACCAGACAAAAGGATTTTATTTTCTCGTAAGTCTAGTTAAAGGAACCGCAATTTTCGAGAAGTCCTTAATGAATCTTCTATAATAACCAGCTAGACCCAGAAAGCTCCTTACTTCAGATACAGTCGTAGGCCGACTCCAATTCTTGACAGCTTCTACCTTAGAAGGATCCACAGAAATACCTTCTTTTGAAATAATGTGGCCTAGGAATGAGACTTCCTCGAGCCAGAATTCACACTTATTGAGTTTGGCATAAAGCTTGTGTTCTTTAAGTGTTTGTAAAGCTATTTTCAAATGTTCTTCATGTTCTTCTTTTGTCTTGGAGTATATCAGGATATCATCGATGAAGACGACAATGAATTGATCCAGGTATGGCTGGAAGACACTGTTCATAAGTTGCATAAATGCTGCTGGGGAATTAGTTAACCCAAACGGCATTACCACGAATTCATAGTGGCCATAACGACTTCGAAAAGCTGATTTATAAATATCTTCCTCTTTGATTCTAAGCTGATGATAACCTGATCTGAGGTCAATCTTAGAAAAATATTCTACTCCCGAAAGCTGATCGAAGAGCTCATCAATACGCGGCAATGGATACTTATTTTTAATTGTCAGCTGATTCAGTCGTCGGTAATCGATGCATAGCTTGAGAGAACCATCCTTCTTCTTGACAAATAAAACCGACGCACCCCAAGGGGATGTGCTAGGTCTGATGAAACCCTTGTCTAGTAGTTCCTGCAACTACCTTTTTAGTTCCTTGAGTTCTGTGGGGGACATCCTGTAAGGGGCTATAGAAACAGGTGCTGCTCCTAGAATGTAAACTAGGTAGTTCAGATGGGAACACGTCTGGGAACTCATTTGCAATAGGAATGTTTGCTAGGACAATTTCCTTAGATTCGGTGATAATGACTAAAGCAAGAAAAGCTTCACATCCTTGCGAGATAAGCTTGCAAGCGTGAAGAGAAGATATAATGGTAGGATGTTTCTTGTATTTGATGCCAAGAAAAGAAAATCTTGGAAGACCGGGCTTTCGAAAAGATAAAATCTTATTTCGGCAATTGATATGAGCATCATGGTCTACAAGCCAATCCACCCCTAAGATGGCATCATAACCTTTCATGTCAAGGCACACGTGGTTTGCGAGGAGATTGTGACCTTCTACTATCACTTCGCTATTAGGATAATGTTGGGTTCGGTGCAAGTATTCAGAGGGGGGGGTGAATGAATATGGCCTATAAAAACTTTCACCCAATTAAAATATTAGGCTCACTAACTATTTAGAATGCTAACTAGACAGATTTATCAAATCTGGAAGACTAATTAGCAGATGCGGAATTAAACAAACAGACAGTGAGCACTCTAACAAGACAAGTTAGATGAACTATAGCTCAATTTGAATTTCGATTACTTAACAGATTAAGACACTCTAAGAGAGCTAATCAACTTTTCTGCTCAACCAGAAAGCCAACACTTAGTGCGCCCCTAATCAATCATCTAACGGAAGCAAACCATAAACATATCAAACCACTGCACAATGGGTTTTTAGGTGGTTCGGTCCAGCAGACCTATATCCACCCCACACTCAAACCGAGTGTGGCTTCCGCTGACTCACAGCTTGAACAGCTGGGCATCACAGCTTGTCTTACAACCGCTGGGCAACACAGCTTGCCGTCAGAGGAATCCTCCTCGCCCCGCTGAGCAACACAGCTTGCTGTCCAGTGGAATCCTCCACTGAAAACCGCTGGGCAATACAGCTTAGCCGTCCAGAGGCAGCACCTCTGCAATCCGCTGACTAACAGCTTGAACAAAGATGTAAAATAGAAAACAGAAAATAGAACAAGACAACAATCGGAAAGCTGTAAGCAATGAAGCACAATGTGGCTCTTAAAGAGCTGGATGGCCTGGATTTGATCCACGGTCCATCAAGAACAGATCTCCCTCGATCTCACTCTCTTTCTTCACTCTCTCTCTCTTTCTCTTTCTTCTCTGCTGCACTTCTCTTCTTGTCTCGATCTCTGTTCTCCTTTTCTCTCTTTCTCTTTTTCTTTTCTTCTGCTGGATCGTGGAAGCTCTCTCTTCTTTTTCTCTTTTTCTTCTCTCAGCTTCTGCTCTCTGCTTTTTCTTCTCTTCCTCTTTTTCTTTTCTTCTGCTGGATCGTGGAAGCTCTCTCTTCTTTTTCTCTTTTTCTTCTCTCAGCTTCAGCTCTCTGCTTTTTCTTCTCTTCTTCTGCTCCCAGGCTTCGATCACGATCACTCAATTGCCTTCTTCTACAGAGGATGAAGACACACATATATATAGCAGCAGCAGCAGCAGCTAGGGCGAGTGTGGCTTCCACAGCTCTCGCCCAAACATTTGGCCACGTGTCAGCATCCTGGTATCTCGTCCATCCTTGGATCACGAGCCAGGCACCTCGGATCACGTGCTCTTCAATAGCCTCTTCAGTCCCTATCAGACAGACAAGAGTATCAGATTAAGCTATCAGTTTAAGTCTAAACCCTGTACAGACTCTGAAGAATGCAAAGCATTGTATAGACTTTGCTGTGAAGGCAAAAGCAATGTAAAGTATGCACAGCGCAGTGTATAGACTTAATGAATACAAAGGCTTCATAAGCCTCAGATGAAGGTAGGCGCTGTGTAGACTTCATGATGATCGGATGAAGGCAAGCGATGTATAGACTTCATGAAACACAGCTGAACACACGCGGTGTATAGACTTCATGAAGATCAGTTGAACACATGCGGTGTATAGACTTGATGTGTTCACTGATGGATGTACACACTTGCCCGCTGTACAGACTTTCATGCTTATATGCAATGTAGAGACTTCAGACTACAGGGACGTGTGAACAACCAGTGTGTAGACTCTTCAATCGACAGGCTTTGAAGCACAAAGTCAATGTACATACTTTGCCTTAAAACGAATGTAAAGACTTAGAATCAAAGAGGCGTTGTGTAGACTTTGAACCAGTGTACAGACTTGGAAGCTTGAGCCAATGAATAGACTTGAAACGCTTAAGGCGATGTACAGACTTGTTGAGGCTCAAGTAGTGTACAGAATTCGAAGTTCCACTGTGGATGTACAGACTTGAAGATCCACTGTGGATGTATATACTTGAATGAGTGAAGCCGATGTACAGACTTCAAAGTTCCACTGTGGATGTACAGACTTGAAGATCCACTGTGGATGTATAGACTTGAATGAGGGAAGCCGATGTACAGACTTGCCGATACGAAGCCACTGTACAGACTTTGAAGAGTTGAACCCAATGTATAGACTTCACACTGTACAGACTTTAGGCTTTGAACGTGTGAGCTGTAAGCAATGTATAGACTCAGCGATGTATAGACTTTCAATGTGAAGACCAATGTATAGACTTTGGATTTCACTGTGGATGTACAGACTATAGGGACATGAAGCGAGTCAGTGTACAGACTTGATGAAGCGAAGCCAATGTACAAACTTAGAGTGTAGCTGAAGCCTTGATCGTAGGAATAGGCTGGAGTGTATAGACTTCAGGCTTCAGAAACGGTTGTACAGACTTCACTTATGAAACGTAGGGAAAGACCCCAATGTATAGACTTTGCCTTGAACGAAAGTCAGTGAAGAATGTATAGACTTTCACGATGTGTAGACTTTGGATACGTGAAAGCTACAGTGAAGGAGTGTACACACTTGACCAATTCAAAGGCGAATCGAGTGTACAGACTCTGAGTCCAAACCCAACGGCTGTACAGACTTAGAATGTGAAGACTTGATGTACAGACTTCATTAATCAAAGCATGAATGAGACACTGTACACACTTAGCCTAGGACAATGTATAAACTTGCGTTACTGTAGCAACGTGTAGACTTTGCCTTAGACGCTAAATGAGACGCTAAAGTCTGTATAGACTTTCCAATGTCTAGACTTGTAGATGTGAATGACACAATGTATAGACTTCAGGTGTGAAGACATTGTGAATACAAATGCAATGTTCAGACTTCATTGTATAGACTTGGAGAACCTGAATCAATGTGCATACTTGGAACGCCTGAAGACCAGTGTCCAGACTTGGAATCAATGAAGGCGTTGGCTGTACAGACTTGGCCAAACAATCCGATGTAGAGACTTGATGATGGGGACATCACCCAGAGTTCCCTCTGGCTCAGCACCTCTCTCCCTTCCGGAGACGGGTAGGATGCGATTGCACGACTTGATGGGTCCATGACGACACTGGGGTTTAGTACTGAGGACATATTGATGTATTTTCTCCTTTTCTTGAGTCATTTTGATGTACTTGTCTTTATTTTGAGTCATGTCCCTAGGTCGTCACATTATTTACCTATGTTTGCTAGGCTAGGGGGTCATATGGGCCCAATTAGATGGGCCTGGCCCATGGGCGCCCCCTTCCTTCCCCCACCCCCTTGCTTATTTGCTTTTAGCATTTTCTCCAAGGACTTTTTGTAAATGTTGGGATCCCTATAAATAGGACCCCAACTCCTCTTGAGATGGTTAATGAACATTTGAATATTTTGAGCATAAGTGCATCCCTCTCTCTCTCTCTAGCTTTCTCTCTATCTTCTCTCTCTCACTTAAGGGGGCGAACCCCTCTCTCTCTCTTCCCCCTCCTCTCTCTCTCTACCTTGGGCGAACCTACCCTTTCCCCTTCCCCCCCCTCCTTGCCACATCACCAGCCACCTCACCCTTCCACCCTTTCACCTCCCCAAGAGCCTTAACTCCCATCAATTCCTCCACTTCCCCAAGCAACTCTTCCCATTCCCCATACACCTTCTCCACCTCCAAGGCACCCATCCCTCTTCCCCAAGCAACCCTTCCACTCCCCCACACACTCATTCATATCCCCAAGCAATCAAACCCCCACCCCAACTACCATTTGTGAACCCCCTCTCCATCTACTCACCCCCCCTCCTCTTACCTTGGCCGACCACTCCCTCCCCCTATCTCCTAGCTGCGGCCACCCCTCCCCTCCACCCTCTTGGACCTCCATTTTCCCTGCTCCACCATTCTCATCGTCCCCACATATCCCCCCCCATCTACTATCACCACCACCCCTCCCTCCACTACTAATCTCCACTCCCTTAACCTAAATCCACCACCATCCCTTTCTTTTAGCCAAGTCTGCAGGTGGCTGAAGAAGGTACGACTTGCAGAAGCTTCCCCGAATTCACACGGTGACATCCGGAGGTGTACCATACCTTTCTGGAAAGGGCGTCCAGTCCACTACGCAGGTGAGAAAGAATCGTGCCATTCCGAGTTCGGGGGTGTCCGGGAGAGCCCTTCTTCCCCGACTGCACCCAGCTCCATCTGCAGAGCACCTGAGCTCCACCAGAAGCTGAACCACGACTAACAGTGGAAGATTCAAACCGAGGGCCCTTCTTCAAAGTTCTTCCTCCCCCTGTCCTCGACTGGAAGCAAGAAGCGGAAGTGCATTCTGCATCCGGAGGCCAGAGTTATCGCCTTTCTCCCTCAGCTGGTCGGGTCTACCTCCCACAGTCTGCAGCGACCTGCCTCCACTCATCAGTGTCCCCCAGTCCACCCTGACCTCAGATGGCTTCCCCACTGGTTTTGCTGTGAAGAGGGATCGTCCACGGCTCCAGAAACTCTGACGGTTCGTGATTCGGAGTCCGGGAGCCATCGGCACAACCTCTGCAACCTGCTGCATCAGAACAGAAGCTGACAACCCCAGATTCCTTCGTTTTGTTCGAACCTCCGGCGCGGCCAGCGACGACGTCAGAAGAATTCAGTAAAATTCAAAGGTGTCCTACTTCCTGTTACAAAGAATTCCCTCCTGGTCTTGTCGACAGAAAAGTTCCTGAGTATGAGCTACGGTTGCAACAGCGGCTGCCTATCGCCTCTCACAGCAAGCGAGCAGGTTCACATCGGCTTCCTCCCCCACGATTTCGGCGAGTTTCCCCACCCGCCTGGCCGGCTTAACGCCCCTCCCTGCGGGAGGTAGTGTTTGCATGTAAGATTGATTTCCCCACCCCTAGTCCATCCCTCCTGTGTGAGGAGTAGTGTTTGTAATAAACAGCTCAAGCTTCATCGGCGCAGTGTGCGGGGATCCACACTTCCCCGCTCGCCTCGTCTCCAAACGGGGTTGGTTTCTTCAAACCAACCAGGTGAACTCTAAAACTTTGCTCCATTACTTCTAGTACCTGCTCATTTAATATCCGTAGACATAGCTCCGTTGTGCAAGCGAGAGAGTGACCGACCCCACGTGCTCCACTTACAAGCGGTCACCGTGGGCAGTAAGAGAGTGGGACCTAGTGCCCCCAATTGGCACCAGCCAGCCCCATAAGCGTGGGCTACGTACCCTTGGGAGGGCAACCCAAGCCTTGCTGGCACTCTACCAGTAAGGGACTTGATCCATCACCTCCTCTTAGCATCATCTAGTCACCCCGGGCTCGGGTGTGTGCGACGGCGAATTGGCCCCCGATTTATCAACTTAATTGCTATGTGGTTGTGCTTGCGGAATAGGTCCTAAGTTTTGTTTGCTTGCTGCATACCCCGTGGTCGTTTCATATCAGTTGGTATCAGAGCACGTTTTAGACTTGTCTCTACAAGCCTAGGTCCAAGGGCAATTGCATTTCTATCCCGTGTCGTCATCTTTGTGCATGTCCACCCATAGGGGTACCATATACCGGGCTGATCCTTCTAATTCCAATCCACCTATGGATCCCAATTTACAAGGCAATCAAAACAACCCTAGGGAAGCTCCCCAAGCTCCTATGGATCGACTTGAGGCTGCCATTCAAGCCCTCACAGAGCAAATGAATGGTGTTTCCACCCGATTGGAGAGATTAGAAGAAGCTAGGGCCCCACCTAGGAACCATGTCCAAAGGGCTCCTCCCCCGCGGGCTGAACATGAGAGGGAAGACCTAGAGGATGAGTGGTATCGCGAGCAGGAGATAGCCCCACAACCTCGGTACCATGAGAGGCGACCACGAGAGGATCCGGATGGCTTCCTCCTAAGAATGATCAAAGTGGAAGCTCCTAACTTTGATGGGTCACATAACCCTAGTGCCTATAAAGAATGGGAGCATGGCATGGACCAATACTTTGATTGGTACCCCATGTCCGAGGAAAGAAAGGTTAGGTTGGCCAAGATGCACCTTCTTAAATTAGCCAAGACCTATTGGCTAAAGGTAGAAAGCCAAAGGAGAATCAGGCGTGAGGAACCCATTGACACTTGGATGGACATGAAAGTCCAGCTTAGGAGCAAATATCTTCCCCACTCCTATAGCCAAATTCTCCTTGATGAATGGCAAAGCCTTACCCAAGAGGGAAAAACCGTGGAAGAATATGTGGAGAAATTTGACTCATACCTCTTAAGGTGTGGTGTTGTCGAAGAACCGGCCGTCACTTTGTCCCGGTTTAGGAATGGTCTCCTTCCCTACATCAAACAAGAGCTTTTTATGAGGGAAGCCCATAGCCTTGAGGTTGCCTATCAAATAGCCCGTGATGTAGAACGGTTTTCTAGGAACCCAAGGTTTGCCCCTCCCAAGGGCCCGGGACCCCGTCCCAACCTCCCTCCCCTGTTGAGAACACCCCCTCCCAGTGGGGGAACCCCCACTCGGCCCTACCCCCAACCAACCAATCCTACCCCCGCAAAGGCCACCGCACCCAACCCTCCTCCCCGAAGGGAGGAATCCTCCAAAGGGAAGACCCCAGGGAGTAGTACTGTTAAGTGTTTTCAGTGCCATGGTTATGGCCACATAGCCTCCCAATGCCCTTCCAAGGGGATGTCGAGCCTTGTTATTGAGGGCGGACCCACCACATCCCAGGAAACCCATGAGGATACTGTTGAGGAGTACGAGGCTGCTTTAGGGTGGGAAGAGGAATACGAGGAGCAATTCTTTGAGGAAAGTATAGAAGATGACCCCCACTCCACCCACCTAGGGGTGATAAGGTGCACCCTCACCCAACCTAAAGAGGACGACTGGCGGAGGACTTCCATTTTCCACACCTTCATCAAAATCGGGGACCATGTTAGGAAGGTCATCCTAGACAACGGGAGTTGTGTCAACGCCGTATCCCCGGACACCGTCAAGCTCCTAGGGCTTACCCCAACACCCCACCCCAAACCATACCGTGTGTCATGGATAAAAAACCACTCCCTACCCGTCAACACATGTTGTCTTATCCCCATCACCTTCTCATCCTACCAAGGGCAAATATGGTGTGACATCATACCTATGGCTGTAGGAAGCATCCTACTAGGGAGACCTTGGATATATGATGTCAATGCTACCATCCAGGGGAAAACAAACACGTGCACATTTGAACACGAGGGGAAGACCATTCGCCTCAACCCTTCCCCACCCCGAAAGGAACCACCCCCCAAGGGAATTCTCCCTACACCACCTCAAAACCCAGGGGTCCCATTACCCCCAACCCAACCAACAAGTCAACAGTCCACCCCTAAGAGCCCCACCAAGGGCCTACACCTCATCACTAGTCAAGAACTCGAGGAAGAGGTAGCCCTCGGGACACCCATATACGCTGTAGTCATATGCCTAGGGGAACCCACCCCCTCCAACCCTCATCCTGTGGAGATACACCCTCTCCTAGAAGAATTCAAGGATGTGTTCCCCGAGGAGCTCCCCGATCAACTGCCACCCATGAGGGATGTCCAACATGCTATTGACCTTGTCCCAGGGGCCACCCTCCCAAACCTTCCCCACTATCGCCTCAACCCCACTGAGCATGCTGAATTGAGGAGGCAAGTGGAGGAACTCATTAGAAAGGGCTTCCTCCGTCTTAGCAAGAGTCCTTGTGCTGTCCCAGCCCTCCTCACCCCAAAGAAAGATGGGACATGGCGAATGTGTGTCGATAGCAGGGCCGTCAACAAGATTACTGTCAAATATAGGTTCCCCATACCTAGACTTGACGATATGCTAGACATGCTAGCTGGAGCCACCATCTTTTCAAAAATAGACCTTAAGAGTGGCTACCACCAAGTTAGAATAAGGCCCGGGGATGAATGGAAAACTGCCTTTAAAACGAAGGATGGACTCTATGAATGGCTGGTGATGCCTTTTGGGCTCTCTAACGCTCCAAGCACCTTTATGCGCCTTATGACCGAGGTCCTTAGGCCCTACATTGGAGTCTTCCTGGTAGTCTATTTCGATGACATCCTCATCTACAGCCAGTCCAAGGAAGCGCACTACCACCACCTTAGGCAAGTCTGCACCATCCTTAGGACAGAGAGCCTCTATGCCAACCCAGGAAAGTGCCACTTCCTGACTGAGTCCATTACTTTCCTTGGGTATATGGTTTCCACTAAGGGAGTGTCCATGGACCCCGAGAAGGTCCGAGCTATCCTTGACTGGCCTGAGCCCCGCACCCTCCATGAGGTCAGGAGTTTCCATGGTTTGGCCACCTTTTACTGGAGATTCATCCGTGGATTCTGCACGGTCACGGCCCCTATCACCGATTGCCTTAAAAAGGGGACCTTTGTGTGGACCAAGTCGGCATCTAGGGCCTTCCAGGAGCTCAAAGAAAGGATGACCCAAGCCCCTGTCTTATGCCTCCCTGATTTCTCCAAAGTCTTTGAGGTGACTTGTGATGCCTCCGGGGTAGGAATTGGCGGGATCCTTAGCCAGGAAGGACACCCAGTGGCCTACTTTAGTGAGAAGTTGTGTGATGCCAGGATGAAATACTCCACGTACGACAAGGAATTTTATGCCGTGGTGCAATCCCTCCGGCATTGGAGACACTACCTCTTGCCTAAAGAATTTGTCATATTTTCTGATCATGAGGCCCTAAAATACCTCAACTCCCAGCAGAAACTGAATACCCGACATGCCCGATGGGTCGAGTACATCCAGTCCTACACCTTTGTGATCAAACATAAGGCTGGAAGCGAGAATCGTGCCGCGGATGCACTCAGTAGGAGAATCTCCTTGCTAGCTACCATTCGGGTGGAGGTCATAGGATTTGAAAGACTCAAGGAAGAGTACTCTGATTGCCCGGACTTTGGTCCAATCCATACCACCCTGTCCACCCTCTCACCTAGGGAACACCAAGGATTCATCTTAGAAGACGGGTTCATCTTCAAAGGCCATAGACTTTGCATACCTAGGACCTCTCTGCGGGATTTCCTGGTCTGGGAGTTACATGCGGGAGGCTTGGCTGGGCATTTTGGGGTACACAAGACCATTGCTATGGTTGAGGGTCAGTTCTACTGGCCAAGTCTCAAGAGGGACGTAGCCAAAATTGTAGGACAGTGTCGGATATGTGCCTCAGCCAAACAGACAAGATAGAACACCGGCCTATACACCCCACTCCCTGTCCTTGATCGCCCCTGGCAGGACTTAAGCATGGACTTTGTCTTGGGCCTACCTAGGACTCAAAAAAGGCATGATTCAATCTTTGTCGTAGTGGATAGGTTTTCAAAGATGGCCCATTTCATCCCCTGCTCTAAAACTTCCGATGCCTCTCATGTGGCCCGCCTATTCTTCGATGAGGTAGTTCACCTCCATGGCCTACCCAAGACCATCATTTCTGATAGGGATGTCAAATTCACCAGCTATTTTTGAAAAACCCTCTGGCACTTAATGGGGACCCTTCTCAAATTCTCCACGGCCTATCACCCTCAAACCGACGGCCAGACTGAAGTCATTAATAGAAGTCTTGGGAATCTCTTACGGTGTCTTGTTGAGGATCGCCCAGGGAATTGGGATCTCATATTACCCCAGGCAGAGTTTGCATACAACAACTCAGTGAATAGGTCGATAGGGATGAGCCCATTTGAAGCTGTGCATGGGTACAAACCTAGAAAGCCTACAAATCTCATTCCTTTGCCTCCACATGCTAGAGTGTCTATTAGTGCTGAGTCCTTTGCCCAACACATGAAAGAATTGCATGAGGAAATCCGCAAACACATTAACAAAAGCAATGAGGTGTATAAGAAATCGGCCGATTCCCACCGACGCCACCAGGAGTTTCACATAGGTGATTATGTGATGGTGAGAACTGAGAGGCTTCTCCCTGGGAATGTCTCCAAACTGAGGTCGCGTGGATCAGGCCCCTTCCAGGTTCTGAGGAGGATTGGCACAAACGCTTACGTGTTGGACCTCCCCGAGGAGTACGCAGTAAGTCCCACGTTCAATGTGGCTGACCTGGTGCCATACAGGGGTCCCACGGTGACGCCTAGTGAGGGAATTGAGCATGTTCCACCTTTTGAGAGAGCCACCACCCATGAGAGAGTTCCACCAGTCCAGAGAGGCCAACGGGAGCAAATAGAGCGGATATTGGATGAATAGGTCACTGTCACCCGGAGCAAAGCATACGAGCGATACTTGGTCAGGTGGAAGGGCCGGCCCCCTTCAGATGATTCATGGGTGAGCAGGGAGGATCTTCAGCAGCTGGACCCCGACCTCCTGGAGCAATACCGCAGTCGAGTGGACCCTTTCTCGACAGAGTCGAGCTCTTCACAGCCCGGGGGAGTTGATGGGGACATCACCCAGAGTTCCCTCTGGCTCGGCACCTCTCTCCCTTCCGGAGATGGGTAGGATGCGACTGCACGACTTGATGGGTCCATGACGACACTGGGGTTTAGTACTGAGGACATATTGATGTATTTTCTCCTTTTCTTGAGTCATTTTGATGTACTTGTCTTTATTTTGAGTCATGTCCCTAGGTCGTCACGTTATTTACCTATGTTTGCTAGGCTAGGGGGTCATATGGGCCCAATTAGATGGGCCTGGCCCATTGGCGCCCCCTTCCTTCCCCCACCCCCTTGCTTATTTGCTTTTAGCATTTTCTCCAAGGACTTTTTGTAAATGTTGGGATCCCTATAAATAGGACCCCAACTCCTCTTGAGATGGTTAATGAACATTTGAATATTTTGAGCATAAGTGCATCCCTCCCTCTCTCTCTAGCTTTCTCTCTATCTTCTCTCTCTCACTTAAGGGGGTGAACCCCTCTCTCTCTCTCTTCCCCCTCCTCTCTCTCTCTACCTTGGGCGAACCTGCCCTTTCCCCTTCCCCCCCTCCTTGCCACATCACCAGCCACCTCACCCTTCCACCCTTTCACCTCCCCAAGAGCCTTAACTCCCATCAATTCCTCCACTTCCCCAAGCAACTCTTCCCATTCCCCATACACCTTCTCCACCTCCAAGGCACCCATCCCTCTTCCCCAAGCAACCCTTCCACTCCCCCACACACTCATTCATATCCCCAAGCAATCAAACCCCCACCCCCACTACCATTTGCGAACCCCCTCTCCATCTACTCACCCCCCCTCCTCTTACCTTGGCCGACCACTCCCTCCCCCTATCTCCTAGCTGCGGCCACCCCTCCCCTCCACCCTCTTGGACCTCCATTTTCCCTACTCCACCATTCTCATCGTCCCCACATATCCCCCCCCCCATCTACTATCACCACCACCCCTCCCTCCACTACTAATCTCCACTCCCCTTAACCTAAATCCACCACCATCCCTTTCTTTTAGCCAAGTCTGCAGGTGGCTGAAGAAGGTACGACTTGCAGAAGCTTCCTCGAATTCACACGGTGACATCCAGAGGCGTACCATACCTTTCTGGAAAGGGCGTCCAGTCCACTACACAGGTGAGGAAGAATCGTGCCATTCTGAGTTCGGGGCTGTCCGGGAGAGCCCTTCTTCCCTGACTGCGCCCAGCTCCATCTGCAGAGCACCTGAGCTCCACCAGAAGCTGAACCACGACTAACAGTGGAGGATTCAGACCGAGGGCCCTTCTTCAAAGTTCTTCCTCCCCCTGTCCTCGACCGGAAGCAAGAAGGGGAAGTGCATTCTGCATCCGGAGGCCAGAGTTATCACCTTTCTCCCTCGGCTGGTTGGGTCTGCCTCCCACGGTCTACAGCGACCTACCTCCACTCATCAGCGTCCCCCAGTCCACCCCGACCTCAGACTGCTTCCCCACTAGTATTGCTATGAAGAGGGATTGTCCACGGCTCCATAAACTCTGACGGTTCATGATTCGGAGTTTGGGAGCCATCGGCACAACCTCTGCAACCTGCTGCATCAGAACAGAAGCTGACAACCCCAGATTCCTTCGTTCTGTTCGAACCTCCGGCGCGGACAGCGACGACGTCAGAAGAATTCAGAAAAATTCAGAGGTGTCCTACTTCCTGTTACAAAGAATTCCCTCCTGGTCTCGTCAACAGAAAAGTTCCTGAGTAAGAGATACGGTTGCAATAGCGGCTGCCTATCGCCTCTCACAGCAAGCGAACAGGTTCACATCGGCTTCCTCCCCCACGATTTCGGCGAGTTTCCCCACCCGCCTGGCCGGCTTAACGCCCCTCCCTGCAGGAGGTAGTGTTTGCATGTAAGATTGACTTCCCCACCCCTAGTCCATCCCTCCTGTGTGAGGAGTAGTGTTTGTAATAAACAGCTCAAGCTTCATCGGCGCAGTGTGCGGGGATCCACACTTCCCCGCTCGCCTCGTCTCCGAACGGGGTTGGTTTCTTCAAACCAACCAGGTGAACTCTAAAACTTTGCTCCATTACTTCTAGTACCTGCTCATTTAATATCCGTAGACATAGCTCCGTTGTGCAAGCGAGAGAGTGACCGACCCCACGTGCTCCACTTACGAGCGGTCACCGTGGGCAGTAAGAGAGTGGGACCTAGTGCCCCCAATTGGCACCAGCCAGCCCCATAAGCGTGGGCTACGTACCCTTGGGAGGGCAACCCAAGCCTTGCTGGCACTCTACCAGCAAGGGACTTGATCCATCACCTCCTCTTAGCATCATCTAGTCACCCCGGGCTCGGGTGTGTGCGACGGCGAATTGGCCCCCGATTTATCAACTTAATTGCTATGTGGTTGTGCTTGCAGAATAGGTCCTAAGTTTTGTTTGCTTGCTGCATACCCCGTGGTCGTTTCACATCACTTGAGGCATGGAGGCCAATGTACAGACTTGAAAGTTAAGACCAATGTATGGACTTGTATAAATCTGATGAATGAACTGAGGGGTCGACCCATCAGCACAAGGGGTCGACGCACCACAGACCAGACCAATGAATAAATGCAGCAAAGTTAAAGAGGCACCAAGCGTCAACGCATTGCCCAAGCAGCGTGGACGCAGCAGATCAAATATTTCTTATTGCTACCTCTGAAGTGCCTTGGCAGCGTCGACGCTGCAGTTCGATGGGTCGACATTGCAGTATCAAACTGTAGTCTAAAGAGCAACAATAACATGATTGAACATAATCAAATATGCAATGCCATATCAGAACTTATGAAGAACTACATTATGATTAGAAGGTGAATAATAGCATGATGACTCACACAACAAGATGACTCACAGTGAATAACTCACTTCAAAGTCCAAATGAAGTCCAATGTAGAGACTAGCACTTACTGCTATTCAGACTTTGTAGTTACATGCAGAGACATGATATCTGACAAAATGCAATTCAGATATATAAAGAACAAATGCCATCAATGCTAAACATCATCATTCATGTTGCTATCATATGCAGAATGCTCAAGGATAAGAATGCACAGAAATGCACTTTGTTTATTGCAATCATCAAAACACAATAGCATTGCAATCATCAAAATACAATATCAAATGCACTTAAATGCACTCACTGTCTTGCTATCATCAAAACCAAATAGCATTGCTATCATCAAAGCAACATAGCACATGCTTGTGCCTAAGGGGCACAACATTCTCCCCCTTTTTGATGATGGCAATAAACAGTGACAGTGAGTCACACACAAAATTTTCTCCCCCTTTGACATAATCAAAAAGGGAAGAACAATAAGAACATGAGTGTAACATGGCAATAAACTCCCTCTGAAGGTATGACTCCTCCTTAATTATTTCTCCCCCTAAATAAATGCTCCCCCTTTGAGAAGGAATATGAACAGATAAACAAGGTAGAGAAGGTAGGAGGGTCACTTGACAACAGCTGAATCATAGGTTCAGAAAGGAAGCATGATTATAAACAACTGTTAAAGTATAAAAATCAGCAACATACAATTTTGACAAAAATTCAGGTTTAACAGTGATAAATCTAGAGTAAAACATCTGACCCTTGAAAAAGAGTTTATAGATTCCATTTATAGCAATGAATCTAGGGCACATGGTATTAATAGATAAGTCAGAAATAATACCCTTTTGTGATTAAACATGGAAGATCAAGAATGGCAGTTTGAATATGTATTGAAAATAATTTTCACTCATTGACTTTTGATTTTTCGAAGGGTTACAGCAGTTTGATTTTCACTTTTGAATTTTTCAGAACCTGAACTAAGTAAATAGATCAGTGGCATTTAGGTTGTTGACATTAGCTGTACACCTTGATCAGAGGTAGGTACCCCCAGTTACTAGGCATAAACTACTAGACCTATTTCAGATCAGAACCCACAAAGGATAGTCTTCACTTTTGACATTAAGGGTACACCTTGATTAGAGGCCAGTACCCTCAGTTACTTGGTGAGGACTCCCCCTATAGATTTGACCCTATGAACAGAGATATTCTGAATCACCTCATGACATGTGAATTCTCCTGCTTCTTTGGAGGAGTTCACAGTTTCTCAGTGCAATCAGCCATTGCTCTGTCACTGTGTTCAGTTCTTAACATTAATGATCTTATTTACTGCTGCCCTTAATTCTTTTAGAGTGATTGTTTAAAAAATCAGTACATACTCTTATTAGCCTGTTCTAGACATATCCAGTTCAACACATTTAGGCATTACAAAAACTTTTTCTTTTTTAGCCATGAGACAAAGATTAAGAGCTATAAAAGTTTTCTTTTATCTCAAATTCTAAAGTGCAGACACTTAACTCTCCAATTTATAAAGGTTAAACCTTTAGTTCCTTTCAATTTGTAAGTGTGATTCTTATAAGTGAACAATTGCAATAATCACCATTCAATGTACTAAACCAGATGCAAAGCTGTTGTTTAGTGAAAATGATGGGGAAAGGATAGCAATTGGCAATATGGTTCAATGAGCAACTGATGTCAAAGAATATGAATCATTTGAATGAGAACACTGAGAAGTGAATAGGATTCAATGAATTGAATAGAACTCTCAGCTCCCCCTGACATCATGATGCAACAGATATGCTATGCAACATATTGTCCTACATGCAGACTATGCACTAAGGATACATGAGACAAGTATGCAATCAATTCAGGTTTATGCATCCAAGTTATAAGCATTTTCATCCTTTTTCAGATTTTTCAACATATGATGTAGTGCACTGTTCTACATGAAGACAGGACCCATGGTACTCGGCGGAGAACCTGGTCTCAAAGACCATCTCACACATGGTAGAAACCTCCGGGCAGATTTCCTTGCCTTTTAGTAACATACCATTTGATATACCAGGGTTAAGCAAATGATAATGCAGTGCAAAGCAGCCCTATTATGCATTGAAAAACATGCAGTCTACGACAATAGGCAAATGACAGTCATGCAAATCAGTCCTTTATGTATTGATCAATTTCATTGACAGTCATGCAGATGATATATGCAAGTACTAGACACATGCATTGACTGTATGCACTAACTGACCCATTCATGCTCAGTCCAAGTATGTAATCAAGCATGCAATGCATTGACACAAGACACATGCATTGACTCTATAAATGATTGTGCAGAGCATCTAACAGCCCATTTATTTAGTGCAATAATCAGTGAGAGAAGAGCATCAAATATATGCAAAGTAAAACTCAGTAGCTGAGTCTGGAATGCAGACTGATCAGCTAGACATGAAGAGAATATCAGACATCAAACGAACAGTTCAACAATTTCAGATATCAAACAGAAAAATCAGCATTTTCAGATGATGAAATTTAAAGACAAGTTCAGAACTAACCTGAAATGTAGAATCCTGGGGCTTCCTTTTTAAGTGCCTTGGCTAAATTACCCCTTTTATTTCTCTCACCAAGGCACACCTGCAACATATCAATCAATATGATCTTGCAGGG
The DNA here is from genome assembly GCA_022559845.1 of Amorphophallus konjac. NCBI lineage: Eukaryota > Viridiplantae > Streptophyta > Magnoliopsida > Alismatales > Araceae > Amorphophallus > Amorphophallus konjac. The sequence goes on from CM040118.1 coordinate 151,692,380, forward strand.
ACCCAAGCAGTCTTGGGTCCTGCACTACCCCTATCAGGTGTTCTAAACATTCTTTTTGCAACATTATCATCAAATTCCATAAAAGAACAATCAGACATAGAATGTCCAAAATTTCCACAATAATGACATGAAACAACAGATTGTCTGGTCCTATGATGCTTATCAAAAGAAGCATGAGACCTATGAGATTGAGCATGAGTTGTTCTGTTGTTTACATGGACATTCTGTTTCTTATTCTTCTTCATCCAGCATTCAGCAAATTTGTGACCTGATTTACCACAATTAAAGCATGAAAAGTTCACAGGTCGTTTTGCAGAGAATTTTAAAACTTTGTTATTAACATGACTTACTTGGGCATGCCAACAGTCCTTGACTGTATGGCCATGCCTCCCACATTCGAAGCATTTAAGATGCTTACTTCTAGATTCATTTTTACCCCAGTGATTTCCTGACCAGCACTCAATAGCCTTGTGCCCAGGCTTATTGCAAGTGAAACAAATGATATGCTAATTAAATTTGAGTTTGTTTCTTTTGTGCTCATGATGATTTGGGGTGTATCTGGCATGCATTCTGTCATCAGATTTCAAAGCATAGCACTCATTCATTAAATGACCATACCTACCACAATAATAGCATCAAGCATTAGATTTCCTGAAGGCATGGTTTCTTCCAGATAGATTCCTAGAATGCATTGTTTTATTTGCATGCTCATCCTCTTTTAATATTCTGTAATCATCCATGATATGTCCATGCTTACCACAGTAATAGCAAGAAGCATCAGATTTCCTAGGGGCATGGTTTTTATCAGATGAATTCACAGATGCATGTGAATGAGTACAAGAAGCATGAGCATTTTGCATGGACCCATCAGATTCAGCAGAGCTAACAAATTTCAGAGTATAACCAGAATTATTCTTTGCCCTTTTTGTTTGACTCTTTCTTGTCAATTTCTGATTATCCTCAACAGGTTTTGTTTGCTTTTCAATTTTCTGAGCTTTAAACTGAAAGACAGATTTTGAAGGTGACTTCTGATTTTCATTTTATTTTGGAGATTGCCTTGAAGTACCAGCTACATCAGTGCTTTGGACAAAAGTGGTATATAGCTGGTTTTTAGTGATTTTCTTAACATCAGAACAGTAATTTGTTCCCCCTTCTGAGTTATCATCCTTCCTCTTCCCAACAGTTTTCATTTTTCCTTTAATCAGACTCAATAGCTGAATTTTCCAGATTATGAATTTTATCTTCCAAGCTAGCAATGTGAAGTTCATAACTGGCTATTTCATGTTCACTGTAATTAACACACTGGCTTAGAACTTGGTTTGCAGTTTTATACTTCTCAATTTCTTGTTCTAGACTGTTCAAAATTTCTGAATTTTCATCATAGATAGCTTTTCCTTTTTCTGTAGTGAGAAGTCTTTCAGACAAGCCAGTGTTCAACCACTTCAGTTTTTCAACTTCAGCTTTTAATTCAGTGTTTTCTTCCTCAAGATTTTTATCCTGAATTTCATTATTAGCACATCTCTCTCTTCCAGACATGTGCTCCAATTTTTCAATCAGTTCATCTTCTCTTTCTTCTGCTTTAATTTTCTCAGCGAGCAGGTTTTTGTGATCATCTTTAAGTGAGACAATTTGTTTATTTAGCCATTCATTCTCACTAAAGAGATCTTCATTACGTTCTCTTAAAGCTGAGCATATTTTACAATTTGATTTAGCAGAAGAGGACTGTGAAACCTCCTCATTGATTTCATTCATTCTGACCATAAGAGTTTTATTTTTCTTTTGAAGATCTTCATTCTCCAATTTCAGTTTGTCCAATTCAGAATTAACTTCAGTCAGTTCTTGCATGCCTTTTAGATGCTCATTTTTCTTATCATTCAGTTGATTCTCAATTTCAGACATTTTGTCTAAGCATGTTTGTTTTTCAATTTCTAGAGATTTGAATGCTTCCTTTTGCAATTTACTATCATGATCAAACTCATTTATCATGTCTTCTAAAATAGCACATGCCTTACAAGAATTTTCATCGCTTTTCAAACTATCTCTTAGTTTTGCATTTTCACATTTCAGTTCTCTTATTTCGTACAACATTTCCTTTTTCAATTTTTTCTTTTCAGATTTCAATTGTTCACATTTATTATTGAGTTCCTCATTTATATTCCATAAGTCATCAATTGAAAGTTCTTCAGGTTCAGAGCTTACCTCGGATGAATTTTCATCATTAGCATTTCTTCTATCAGCCATCAAACATTTGCTGTGATTCCTGATTAGCTTCAGTTTATCCAAAATGTCTTTGGCAGACCTGCAAGAAGAGATGCATTCAATTAGAGATCTGCCAATTGATTCTTTTAATAAAACTACAGCTCTATTATTGATAGAGTCTTTCAGCTTATCCTTCTTGGTTCATTTAGATTTATCCTTCGACAGTTTGTATGGACCATGAGTTATTACCTTCCACAAATCAGGATCGTTTGTGTTTACATACCGATGCAACTTTTCCAGCCATGGGCCAAGGTCATCACCTCTGTATATAGGAGGATGAGCCATCAGAACAGATGACAAGCAGATTCAAGGCACGAAGCAATCGACAACAAAGCACCACAACCAGATAAGCAAGGCAAGGAACTAACTCAGTGAAACTTAATACAGAACACAAGAAGCACACTTATAAAATGCACCAAACAGAAATGCACTAAACCAGATGATCAACGTAAAGCACTAAGACAGTAAATCAAAATATGATTCCAAAAGACCCACTCTGAAATGCACCAACAATTAGCAGGATCCTCTGCAGATTGTTAGATCTATTCAGTCAGAGACCCGCTCTGATACCAAGTGTTGGGTTCGGTGCAAGTATTCAGAGGGGGGGGTGAATGAATATGGCCTATAAAAACTTTCACCCAATTAAAATATTAGGCTCACTAACTATTTAGAATGCTAACTAGACAGATTTATCAAATCTGGAAGACTAATTAGCAGATGCGGAATTAAACAAACAGACAGTGAGCACTCTAACAAGACAAGCTAGATGAACTATAGCTCAATTTGAATTTCGATTACTTAACAGATTAAGACACTCTAAGAGAGCTAATCAACTTTTCTGCTCAACCAGAAAGCCAACACTTAGTGCGCCCCTAATCAATCATCTAACGGAAGCAAACCACAAATATATCAAACCACTGCACAATGGGTTTTTAGGTGGTTCGGTCCAGCAGACCTACATCCACCCCACACTCAAACCGAGTGTGACTTCCGCTGACTCACAGCTTGAACAGCTGGGCATCACAACTTGCCTTACAACCGCTGGGCAACACAGCTTGCCGTCCGAGGAATCCTCCTCGCCCCGCTGAGCAACACAGCTTGCTGTCCAGTGGAATCCTCCACTGAAAATCACTGGGCAATACAGCTTAGCCGTCCAGAGGCAGCACCTCTGCAATCCGCTGACTAACAGCTTGAACAAAGATGTAAAATAGAAAACAGAAAATAGAACAAGACAGCAATCGGAAAGCTATAAGCAATGAAGCACAATGTGGCTCTTAAAGAGCTGGATGGCCTGGATTTGATCCACGGTCCATCAAGAACAGATCTCCCTCGATCTCACTCTCTCTCTTTCTCTTTCTTCTCTGCTGCACTTCTCTTCTTCTCTCGATCTCTGTTCTCCTTTTCTCTCTTTCTCTTTTTCTTTTCTTCTGCTGGATCGTGGAAGCTCTCTCTTCTTTTTCTCTTTTTCTTCTCTCAGCTTCTGCTCTCTGCTTTTTCTTCTCTTCCTCTTTTTCTTTTCTTCTGCTGGATCGTGGAAACTCTTCTTTTTCTCTTTTTCTTCTCTCAGCTTCTGCTCTCTGCTTTTTCTTCTCTTCTTCTGCTCCCAGGCTTCGATCATGATCACTCAATTGCCTTCTTCTACAGAGGATGAAGACACATATATATATAGCAGCAGCAGCAGCAGCTAGGGCGAGTGTGGCTTCTACAGCTCTCGCCCAAACATTTGGCCACGTGTCAGCATCCTGGTATCTCGTCCATCCTTGGATCACGAGCCAGGCACCTCGGATCACGTGCTCTTCAATAGCCTCTTCAGTCCCTGTCAGACAGACAAGAGTATCAGATTAAGCTATCAGTTTAAGTCTAAACCCTGTACAGACTCTGAAGAATGCAAAGCATTGTATAGACTTTGCTGTGAAGGCAAAAGCAATGTAAAGTATGCACAGCGCAGTGTATAGACTTAATGAATACAAAGGCTTCATAAGCCTCAGATGAAGGCAGGCGCTGTGTAGACTTCATGATGATCGGATGAAGGCAAGCGATGTATAGACTTCATGAAACACAGCTGAACACACGCGGTGTATAGACTTCATGAAGATCAGTTGAACACATGCGGTGTATAGACTTGATGTGTTCACTGATGGATGTACACACTTGCCCACTGTACAGACTTTCATGCTTATATGCAATGTAGAGACTTCAGACTACAGGGATGTGTGAACAACCAGTGTGTAGACTCTTCAATCGACAGGCTTTGAAGCACAAAGTCAATGTATAGACTTTACCTTAAAACGAATGTAAAGACTTAGAATCAAAGAGGCGTTGTGTAGACTTTGAACCAGTGTACAGACTTGGAAGCTTGAGCCAATGAATAGACTTGAAACGATTAAGGCGATGTACAGACTTGTTGAGGCTCAAGCAGTGTACAGAATTCGAAGTTCCACTGTGGATGTACAGACTTGAAGATCCACTGTGGATGTATAGACTTGAATGAGTGAAGCTGATGTACAGACTTCGAAGTTCCACTGTGGATGTACAGACTTGAAGATCCACTGTGGATGTATAGACTTGAATGAGTGAAGCCGATGTACAGACTTGTCGATGCGAAGCCACTGTACAGACTTTGAAGAGTTGAACCCAATGTATAGACTTCACGCTGTACAGACTTTAGGCTTTGAACGTGTGAGCTGTAAGTAATGTACAGACTCAGCGATGTGTAGACTTTCAATGTGAAGACCAATGTATAGACTTTGGATTTCACTGTGGATGTACAGACTTTAGGGACATGAAGCGAGTCAGTGTACAGACTTGATGAAGCGAAGCCAATGTACAGACTTAGAGTGTAGGTGAAGCCTTGATCGTAGGAATAGGCTGGAGTGTATAGACTTCAGGCTTCAGAAATAGATGTACAGACTTCACTTATGAAACGTAGGGAAAGACCCCAATGTATAGACTTTGCCTTGAACGAAAGTCAGTGAAGAATGTATAGACTTTCACGATGTGTAGACTTTGGATACGTGAAGGAGTGTACACACTTGACCAATTCAAAGGCGAATCGAGTGTACAGACTCTGAGTCCAAACCCAACGGCTGTACAGACTTAGAATGTGAAGACTTGATGTACAAACTTCATTAATCAAAGCATGAATGAGATGCTGTACACACTTAGCCTAGGATAATGTATAGACTTACGTTACTGTAGCAACGTGTAGACTTTGCCTTAGACGCTAAATGAGACGTTGAAGTCTGTATAGACTTTCCAATGTCTAGACTTGTAGATGTGAACGACACAATGTATAGACTTCAGGTGTGAAGACATTGTGAATACAAATGCAATGTTCAGACTTCATTGTATAGACTTGGAGAACCTGAATCAATGTGCATACTTGGAACGCTTGAAGACCAGTGTCTAGACTTGGAATTAATGAAGGCGTTGGCTGTACAGACTTGGCCAAACAATCCGATGTAGAGACTTGAGGCATGGAGGCCAATGTACAGACTTGGAAAGTTAAGACCAATGTATGGACTTGTATAAATCTGATGAATGAACTGAGGGGTCGACCCATCAGCACAAGGGGTCGACGCACCACAGACCAGACCAATGAATAAATGCAGCAAAGTTAAAGAGGCACCAAGCGTCAACGCATTGCCCAAGCAGCGTGGACGCAGCAGATCAAATATTTCTTACTGCTACCTTTGAAGTGCCTTGGCAGCGTCAACACTGCAGTTCGATGTGTCGACGCTGCAGTATCAAACTGCAGTCTAAAGAGCAATAGTAACATGACTGAACATAATCAAATATGCAATGCCATATCAGAACTTATGAAGAACTGCATTATGATCAGAAGGTGAATAATTGCATGATGACTCACACAGCAAGATGACTCACAATGAATAACTCACTTCAAAGTTCAAATGAAGTCCAATGTAGAGACTAGCACTTACTGCTATTCAGACTTTGCAGTTACATGCAGAGACATGATATCTGACAAAATGCAATTCAGATATATAAAGAATAAATGCCATCAATGCTAAACATCATCATTCATGTTGCTATCATATGCAGAATGCTCAAGGATAAGAATGCACAGAAATGCACTTTGTTTATTGCAATCATCAAAACACAATAGCATTGCAATCATCAAAATACAATATCAAATGCACTCAAATGCACTCACTGTCTTGCTATCATCAAAACCAAATAGCATTGCTATCATCAAAGCAACATAGCACATGCTTGTGCCTAAGGGGCACAACAGATAATACTCGGTGAGCTTGGTTCTAGATCCTAAAGGTGTAGTAAAAGCAAGGTCTGAAGGTAAGGGGACTGATGCAATTGACAACATTTTTACAAAGGTAGTGGAAATAAAAGAATGAGAGGCACCAGTATCAAATAGCACAAATGCAGGACGAGAACAAATTTGAAGAGTATCTTCCATAAGCCCATCATCCCTGGGCGCTTCCTCTTCGTCTAGAACGGCATTGAAGCGAGCCTGCCTCCTACGTCCTCCATTAGCTTATTGATCTTTCATAAGGGGGCAATATGGCACACGATGCTCCCTACTTCCACAACGCAAACAAGCACCGAGGCGCTTCCAGCATTCTTCAGTCGAGTGGCCGAATTTCTCGCAAAAAGTGCATGCCGAGGCAACTTGCTCCTTCTCTTCCTTAACCTTTTTATTATTTTTCTGGGAACTTCCACCGTTCCCGCTCCTTGATCTTTTCTTGCTGTCACGGCTTTTGTATGGCTCCGTGATGCTAAACTACTCCTTCTTATAATGCCGATCAGATCGTCGGCTAGATTCTTCTCCTTTTCCTTTCAACTTTTCGACCTTCTCTAAGATCCTCTCGCATAGATATGCCCTCTGAACCATCTCTGCATAAGTGTAGATATTCTGTGTCCCAAGTTGCTGAATGAAACCGGGCCGTAACCTGTCCATAAATTGATTTGCTTTTAATAATTCCGTGCTAATAAGGTGTGGTACATATGGTGCTAGTCTTGAAAACTGCAGCTCAAATTCTGCCACCGACATCATCCCTTGACGAAGGGAGGCAAACTCCATGGCCTTCCTTTCCTTTACATGCTCGGAAAAATACTTGGTACGAAATAAAGTAAGAAAACCGTCCCATGTATGAGGTGCATCGGCCGGAGGTGCCGGAACCGACTTCCACCATGTACGGGCATCTTTATTTAGTTGAAATGTTGCTAGACGCACCTTCTCCTGATCAGTGCATTGAATAACGTCAAATATCCTATTCATCTCATTGATCCAATTTTCTGCCTCATCGGGATTTGAAGATCCATAGAATCGCGGAGGATTTAGACTCCGGAAGTTACGATGTAGGTCACCAGCCCTTGCCCCTGCACCACCTTGTGCTATAGTTTGCAATGCCTGAGTGAGGCCGGTAACTATTTGTTGCATACTGTCCCAATCTACGCGATGAGCCATTTGTAAAAATAGGGTACCTGAGAGAGAAAAATAACAACTTGTTATTTCTCATGAGAATCAACCTTAAAGCTAATTAATTATCTTATCCCGGGCTCTACCCAATCCTCACATGGGTATGGAATTTCTTCCTTAGTTCATAGGTAGGGGTCCTTAAACCTTGGACTTATCCTATGACATGATTCCTTTCCCTAAGTCCTGAGACTTAGGCTCTGATACCAACTTAACTGTCATGCCTCGAGCCTTTATTACAGCGGAAGACTCGCTCGGGGAGCGTAAACTGCCGGCATGGTAAGCCTCTTGCAAGCGAGAACGACGAGAGCGTGAGATAATCACACACATAAATGCAATTGCACAGAATCTAATCAAACTCCAACTTTATTTCATAAATGATCAAAGTATTCCTTTACAATAATCACCTTTCATTCTACTAGACTCAAGAAATAAGAAAATTACATTGACTCAATCTAAACATTATAGACTTCCTAAGTCTTCGCTTGTAGCTTTTCAAGACTTTCACTCACTTCCGGACCCGCCACTAGTATAGCCCAAATCCGAATATGAACTACTTCCATCTCCTGAAAAATGTTGGAAAATAGGTAATGAGCACACTTGCCTAGTAGGTATCTTCACATCAACATGAAGGCACTATTAAAATAATTAACATTTTAACTCTAGAGAAATAAGGCAAAATCATGCAATGCGACGATCACGCGATTAAACCAAAGTAACAGGACAATCATATAAGATGGAATGAGAACATGAATGAACTAGCAAGAATAGAACAAGAATATGATATTGGCCTTTCATGAACAAGAATATATCGAGAATGTACTAACAAGCCACATAATCAACACTTTAGCATCTTATGCTTATGAGCAAGTGCTTCGTGAATTTCTGTGGAATATCAAGCAAGAAAGTCATGTACAAGAATGTCATGTCGTGTCGTGTATCTTCACTTATTTATAGAAATAGTACTCCCGGCGTAATGCGACACCAGTAGCATCATATCCCATAGTTTATAAAATAGTATGTTTCCGGCAATCAGCCAAGGGGACTAGCATAGAGCCCTTGAACACAATCAGTGCTCGATCGCATCTTCAGGTATAAATTAAGCTACTTCCACAAATGTAACAGTAAAGTATGGCCAAGAATATATCAATTCCAAATAATGAAAATCAATGAATGAACGATTCAACTTGAATATATGAGATCAAGAATGACTTAGACTATGCTATGCTTATGGTAATAAATCGACAGCATAACAGTACATTCTTTGTTTTTTTCATTCATCATATTAAGTTCCTTGATCAATATGATAAGTTCTAGATTATTATTAGTCCATCTAGAACCTTAGAAAATCAACCCTTTGGTCAAACCTTGGGTTAACATATACAAGCTGTGTGACGGTCATCTACTGGGCCGTTACATCCTGTGACGCTCCAGTAGTGGGCCGTTACAGTGATCCGAGTCCAGAAAGATAAAATAGACCCAGAGAAATGTGACGGTCATGCAATAGGCCGTTACGTGAGCCTGACGGTCCAATGTAAGGCCGTTACATTACTAGAATCAGAAAACACGATAGTGCATTCTAGTTAATGGATTTTAATGGTACAACCAACTCAGCGTCTTAGTGGGAATCCCAGGCGCGTGGAGAATTACGGAGGCTTTGAAACAAGATTTCCTAGTCTATTTGAAGGAATATCCAATAGAGAGGTCATCATGTTCAAGAATATGTTCCTATAGTGAAAAATGTGAACTAATGGTCAACATACCGGAGTATGTGCCATGTACTTATAGAAATGACTCTATTGATAGAGGAAGAATATATATATAGATATATATCGATGTGAAATCATGATAAAAACTCCATCAATACATCATTCAAAATCATGTTTCTAATTACAAAACTATAGAGTTTGGGCTCATGAAATTAACATAACTTAAAGTAACAATAAGATGCCAAAACATGCAATACCTATGATGAATGAGTAATTAACCTTCACGTCACATAATCAGGTAAAAACTTAATTAACTAAGCTTAATAGTAAGTAACATTGATAAGTCTTATTCTGTCTTGAGTTGACAGTACACAGGAACCTGACGGTCTAGCCAAGGCGCGTCACAGGGAGTGTGACGGTTTATCGAGCAACCGTTACAGAATGTAATGCTCCTGCATAGATGCGTCAGAGTCAACAGAGAAATCAATAGGCAATCAGGGACTGTGACGGTCCATCGTATGGCCATTACTTGTGTGTGACGGTCCTACTATGGTGCGTTACAGTATCTGCTGACAGAAAATGATATGAAACCTAAGAGATCACATCACATCATGTCTAAATCAAATACCATGTCTATTCTTGGCATGATAACGAAGTATAGGCTATCTATATGCTTGGGTTCCAGTGAATAGACAAGATAACTTCTTTTATTTCTATTTATGGCTAAGAGATGTATGGCATGCATGGAACTATGAAAACATGAAATTGATGATCTATGATGCATGAAATTCAGTCAAATCAGAGGCTTTTAGTCCTATCAAGATGTTTTTGCCGTTCATGAGATGACCTACCTCTTGTCTAGGTTTTAAACTTCCAATTATGGTCTGAACACCGAGCCCTATTTCCCTTCTTCCTATGACTTTTCAGCAACTTCCTTGGGCTCTAACTCTACGACCTCTTGACCTAAAGATGTGAAATTTGGAGAGGAGTTAGTCTAAAGTATTACAAACAAATACTTATAAAGAACTTACCCGAGATTACGACTCCTTACCTTGATTCCACGCGAGCAAAAGTAAGGGTCGCGCAGATCAGAACTAGGTCATATTTATAGGGTTTTGGCTAGGGTTTGAAGATTAGATCGATTCTAGAGTCTTAAATTTGTTAAAACCTGATCTCTAAGAGTCCTTAGTAATGTTATAACTCTTCCCACGTTGATCCCTAGTAGATAAGATCATCAAGTTTCCATCTTTTTATATGTTCTTCCTCTTACGGAATCTGCAGAGTGTAACGGTCGAACGCAGGCGCGTTAGGTGAATGTGACGGTCTCGCGATAGACCGTTACAGTCAACGTATATAAAGTTTCAAATAAATAAAACTCTTTTATTCATTTATCCATATAATTATCTTAGATAATTAGTCTCTATCCCTAAAATCCGTAAATAAGCTAAATAACCTTCTAGAACATGGGCCAAACTTAATGGTTTTGGGCCTTAAACCTTTTAGATGATGTGTAAATAGGCTTAGTTAATTATTTAACCTAATTGGGCCTTATAATGACTTATTAGTCTCAGAATCCATTTATTAATATATTTAGGCCTTTATAAATTCTAGAAAATTATTTATATAAAATTCTGGGGCACTACAATCATTCTTGAAATGTCCTGGTTTATTGCAAGAATAGTAAATGATTTTATCAGATTTCTTAGAGTTTTCAGAATTAGATTTGAAACCATTTCTTACCTTTGACCTTCCTCTTATGAAGCTCTTACCTTCCTTTTGTTGGGACGCTAAAGGGTGATCTAGAGGGGGGTGAATAGATTAGTCACCCGTTAAAAAATTACTGCAGCAGAAACAAATGCGGAATGAAAACTTCTACTGAACAGATAGTGGGCACAATGCGAATACCAGCAAGAACATATGAAGAACCGTCCTAAGCAAACATCTACTGCGCAAAGATAGAAGTATAGAAGCTATGCAAACCATAAAACAATCACACAGTAGACAAAGGTTATTAGGTGGTTCGGTCCTCCAGACCTACATCCACCCCACACTTAACCCAAGTGTGGATTACTGCTGACTCACAGCTTGAACCGCTGGGCCTCACAGCTTGCCTACAATCCGCTGAGCCTCACAGCTTGCTGTCTGAGGTATCCACCTCACCTGCTGAGCCTCACAGCTTGCTGTCCAGAGGAATCCTCCTCTGCAAAACCGCTGGGCAATACAGCTTAGCCGTCCAGTGGAATCCTCCACTGCAAGTGCTGGCACACAGCTTGAACACAAGAGTTTCGAAAAATAAAACAAAAGGCAAATGAAAGATAAAAAGAATCCGTGCAGGGAATATAGCTCAAACAAGTGAGCAAACCTCAGATCTGGTTTTGAACCAAAGATCTGAGGAACATCTCTCTCAACTCTTCACTCTCTCAACTCTCTTCCTTTTCTCTCTTTTCTCTTCTCTCTTCTTTTCTCTTCTGCTGGATCGAAAGGGGCTCTCTACTCTTCTGCTTTTCCTTCAAGGCTCCTGTATATTCGATCAGTCTCCTTCAGACAAAGGAGTCTTCCTTATATATCAGTTCAGCAGGAGCAGCAGGAAGCAGATAGGGTGTGTGTCTTCCACATTTCCCGCCCAGAACTTTTGGCCACGTGTCATCTTCCTGTCAGCCCTTCCAGACTCAGATCACGTGCCCTTCATTAAGCTCTGCACGAACAGAACCTGTCAGACAGAGAGAATTATCAGTTTAATGTCGACACCTTGTACAGACTTTGTATTGTAATGCATTGTGTAGACCTTGCAATGTATGGACTTTGCAAAGCGAAGATAAAGTATGTATAGACTTCACGTTGTGAATGCAGAGCTAAAGCGTGTACAGACTTTGTGAATGCTTGAAACAATGTATATACTTAGAGTGAACGATGCACAAATGCATGAAGCACACAGACTGTATAGACTTAGTGTGGCTTGAAGCACAGAGTGCAATGGCTAAGGTTATGAGTGTATAGACTCTGAGGATGATGCATGAACAAGCCACCTATCGATGTACAGACTTAGTGTTCAGACATTGTGTGTGTATGCTGAGACAATGTGTAGACTTTGGTTCTAGCAACCCACAGACTGTACATACTTGAACATAGGTAAAGCCAGCAATGTGTAGACTTGCTTTCACGCAGCATTGTATAGACTTGAACACATGCATTATGCGATGTACTGACTTGGACGCATGCATGCTATGCGATGTAGACTTGCCAGCAGCAAGTGTATGGACTTAGTGTGTGCGAGCATGCTAACATGCAATGTGTAGACTTTGAATCAAAAGGATGCACAGGCTATACAGACATTGGCTAATGCTGCAAGTGAACGATTGTATAGACTTCAGCTCATGCAAGCAAAGCCAATGTATAGACTTGGCGTTTGTGCGAGCAGAACGATGTACAGACCTTGTGTTGTGAACACACGCTGTACAGACTTGAATGATGCATGCACAAGACACTGATGTATAGACTTAGTCTATTCAGCACTGTATAGACTTCGTGTGTGTGCTACAGAACAATGTCTAGACTTTAAAAGCTAGAACACGAATAGGCTGATGTATAGACTTTAAGTGATAGCCCAATGTACAGACTTGCATGAGACGCCCAATGTATAGACTTGACGAATGAGACGCAACATGAGATGCTCAATGTACAGACTTTACGAATGAGGCGCCCGATGTACAGACTTCAACTCTCAACTGAGACGGTGGATGAGACGCTAGACGCTGTACATACTTGAAGATAATGCATAAGACGATGGACTCTGTACAGACTTGAAGAATGCATGAACCGATGCGATGTACAGACTTGCCTTAAGCAAGGGCTGTATAGACTTGCTGCCTAGCTGATGTACAGTGATGTGACACACCCTTGGACCAAAATGAATAAGCACAATTTGCAATCAAATGGACCGATATTGGCGACCGCTCACCCGATGTTCACCAAGACCCGGGTAACTTGGCAATGCCAAGTGGAGGTTGTGTGGGCTGAGCCCTTGCTGGTAGAGGGCCAGCAAGGCCAAGGTTTGTTTCCCCAAGGGTATGGCTGCCCAATTCAAGGGGGCCGACAAAGTGCCGAGGGCACCGGCTTCACTCTTCCCCACGGTGATCTCTCAAAACAACGAGGCTTGAGGATCGAGCTCTCACTCTCACGGCCAGCGGAGTTTATGAACTAATATTAGAAAGAACAAGCACTAAATGGAGCTAGGAGTGGAGCACTTACTCGACCAGTTTGAAGAAACCGGTCCTGCTCGGAGACGTGGGCGAGCGGGGAAGCGTGGGTTCCCCACACGCCGCGCCGGGGTAGCTTGACCTACTCAAATTGTTACAACACTACACCCCATGCAAGGGGGGGGATCTAGGGGTTGGGGTCAACTGATACTACATCCAAAACTACCTCTACACAAGGAGGGGCCTTCAGCCGGCCAAGCGGGGAGGGGTGACACCGAACTAGCGATCAACAAGGAAGCCGACGTCAGTTCTGTCCGCTGTCTATGCTTCAGGACTGACTGATGGTTATCACGATGCTGTGGCCACTCCAGAATTTTGTCGATGACGAGACCACTTGGAGATTCTTCATAGCTGGATCGGAATGATTTTTGAATTTTGTTGATTTCTTTGGGCATCGCTGCTGGTCGGGGTAGGGCTTGAACAGGGTGGCAGACCCTCGGTTCTGACAGCTTTAGGTTTCCAATAGCAAGAAAAAGAGGATGCCACGACCGCTCCCGAACTCAGAATCAGGTGCTGCCAGAGCCGTTGGAACTGTTGACGGATCCTCTTCGAAGCAAAACTGGTGGGGAAGCCAAACGTTGTCAGAGAAGACCAGTGGGCTCTGAACTCTGATGAGAGGTTGGTGCAGACTGTGGGGAAGCAGAACCGCGCACCCGGAGGAGAAAATTGATAACTCCTGGTTCCGGACGCCAAACTGAGCTCTGCTTTTTGGAGAAGAAATAAGACTTGTAGTAGAAGCTTTTTGAAGAAGAACTCTCGATCAGATTCCAAGCAGGACTGTCACAGTCAGGCTTCCACTCCGGATCTGGTCTCCTGCCAGGGAGGCTTTGCGCAGTGGGGGAAGAATGACTCCCCTGGGCGATCACGAACTCAGTACGGGATGGATTTACCGCCGTTGCGAAGAGGACTGGGAGACGCTTCCAACAATGGCTCTTGATCCTTCAGAAACGTCTGGAGGAAACTGTGGTCGCCTCTACAAGCTGCTACTCTTCTGCAGATCTGCAACTGGGAACTGTAGGTTGAAGATGATGGGGGGGAATGGGGTATATGGGAGGGGAAATGGGGGTGGATGAGTGTGGGGAAAGCCCGGGCTATGAGGGAGTCTAGGAGGGGGTGTTCCAAGGTGGGGGAAGGGAAGAATGGGGTCTGGAAGGAGGTCTAACAGGTGGTGGGAGGAGGAGCTACGAATTTGGGAAGGTGGGTGAGAGGGAAAGGGTATTTGAAAATGGGTTTAAGGGTGAGATTAAATTTTGGTCTTGGGGGATGGGAAGAGGTGTGTGGGGAAGGTAAAAGGGGGCTTGGGGAGTGGGAATTCTCCCTTGGGAGATGAGAGGGTGCTTGGAGAAGGGGAGTGGGTGGTTGGTGGTTGGAGGGTGGAGTGGGGAGTGGTGGAATCTCCCTAGGGGCTGGGGTAGAGTTAAGGTGGGTTGGTGGGGAGTTGGGGATGAGTTATTGGAGGGGGGGAAGAGAGAGAAAGGTGGTTGGGAGGGGAGGAGAGAGAAAGGGGCGCAGGTTTTAGAGAGAGAAACTGGAGGAGAGCGAAAATGACTTATTAGAGAGAGAGAGAGGTAGAGAGAGAGGGGGGATAGGGGGAATCACTCCCAAGGGTTTCTCACCCAACTAATGGAATCTCTCCAATAGGAAATTTGAACTCTCAAATGGCAATTTTCATTCATTGATTCATTAACTAAAATGGAGGAAATGAGGTCCTATATATAGGTAACCCATATTTCTACAAAAGTCCCTGACTCTTACTACAATGGCCAAAGACCAAGGGGGTAGGGGCGCCCCTGGGCCTAGCCCAAAGAATTGGGCCCAATAACCATTCTAAACAATCTAATGAGCCTAATGACACACAAACTTAGCAAAGACCTAGGGACATGACTCAAATAAAAGGGAAAATACATCAAATGACTCAAATAAAAATTACATAGGACTCAAAATTAGATTACTAGAACATGCCGGATGCAACCAGGGTGAGGAGACGAGCTGTGAACGTGGGCATGGGAGGTGATGTCCCCATCATACTCCCAGGGTGCGGAGAACTCGACTCCGTCGAGTAAGTGTCCTTCCCTCCTCGGAGGGTGTAGAAGTGGTACTGCCCACAAGTCTTCCGAACGAGACCGATCCATCCACCTGCCGAGATAGTGCTCATATACCTTGCTCCTGGTGGTAGTGACCTGTTCATCCAATATTCGTTCAATGTGCTCACGCTGGGCTCTCTTGGCTGGTGGTCTCTCCTCACAGGTGGGTGCTATCTCAATGGAGGGAATAGGCTCAATATCCTCACTAGGTACCACCGTGGGTCCCTTATATGGCACTAGGGCGGCTACATTGAATGTGGGACTCACTCTATACTCCTCGGGGAGATCTAACTCATAGGCATTAGCGCCAATGCGCCTCAGGACCTGGAAGGGACCAGCCTCACGTAGCCTCAATTTGGAGATGACTCCCGGGGAGAGCCTCTCCTTCCTCACTATCACAAAGTCACCCACGTGGAATTCTTGGTGACGCCGAAGGGAGTCAGCCAGCCTCTTATAGATCTCATTTTCCTTGCTAATGTGCTTGCGAAGGTTTTCATGCAATTTTGTGAATGTTGACATTCTAGGGGTGATAGGTGGACCTGGGCAACCAAAAGTAGACCTATCATGTAATGATGCAGTGTAGACTTTGGTCAGCCTAGGTGGGCCGGGACACCCGTAGGTGGCCCTATCATGCAAAGTGGTGATAAATATCGGGGGACCCGGACATCCGTAGATGCCTTTGACATGCTTAAGACCCATGATGAATGAAAGTGGACCATTACATCCGAACATGGACCACTCATACTTTCTACTTGACATGTGGGTGATATGAATGAATGGACCCAACATAGTGTTCATGCCAAGTGGTGTGTTGCGCCAAGATTTATGCATTGTTGTGCCAAAGAGGTCTCCGATGTGTGGGCTTTTGGACTTCCATTGGAATGGGTCAAAGGGGTCTAGGAAGGTAGATATCATGAAGTGGGGTACTTCCTCAATCCCTAGGTGTATATCGCCCAAAGTCATGGCTTCATGGTGTAACCTGGGTCATGGATGAGGTGGGTTTGGCCCAATATGGTGGGTGAGGGTAGGAAAGGGTGGGCGGTGGGTAAGATGGTTGGGCCACATGGGTATAGGAAGGGGTCAAAGGGATCGTGGAAATGGTTACCTAGAGAGAGGAACTCCACATCCTCAAAGCCCCAAAAATATGGGTCATCCTCCTCCAAGATAATTGGGCCATGGTTGTTAGTGGGTTGGCCGAGCAAAGCACTTGGGATCTCAATGGTAGGGGAGTGGACCGAGATGGGTTCTTCCACCATAGGGAGAAGGAAAAGAAGGTCGCTAGTGTAGCAACCAATGGTGCAGACCGAGGTGATAGACCCATCACAAGGGTGGATGAGACTAAGGTTTGTTGGGTGGGCCATCCCTAAGGTTAACAAGCAAGTCAACTCTAGCTGCCATTCTAGGCCTTTAAGGAGATCATCAAAACCCTCTACTTCGTAGTAGGATTGGATTGTTGTGTGAGGAGTGTGGATGGGCACTAGATGGTGGTCTTGCTTCATGGGTAGATAGGTATGGGTCATGATTTCTCTAATCAAGCTCTCCCTTAGCCACCTAACAAGCGACTCTTCTAAGATGAATTCGGCCCTATCTAGAGGGGGTGGTGTAGGGTGAAGATCCTCGTGCGAGGCTTCCTCTTCAATTGGGACATGGGTGCTCTCCATGGAGGGGATAGGTTCCCGAGGGGTATTTGTCTTCATGTGGCAAAGCGGGTGGACTACTTCTTCCAAAGCTAATGGAGTGGGAAGGTTCTTTGATGGTGGGGTGATGATGGCTGGAGTATGGTGCACCCGGGGTGGTGAACAAGGGCGGGATTCCCGCGGGTGGGAGAATACAAGGTTGTTGAATTTAAAGGTTCCCGAAAGGTGTGGCGGATGCACTAGGCAAGTCCGACGTGTTGGGTCGATTTCGGCATTCCTTTCATCTAACCATTTCTTACCTAGGATTATACATGGACCCGCCAATGTTCCCTTTTGACACCAAGCCCCATCCAAATACTTAGTCTTCCCAAACCATTTATGGAATTCAATAAAGACTTGGTCTCCATTGTGCACAATTTGTCCGGTCCTACAAAGAGAGGAAATGATATCGGGGGACACCCAATTTTTAGATTCTAGGTCAATGAAATCAATTTCTACGGGCTCTCCATTAGGTGAGCATGCATGGGATATGATTGGGAGAGGGGCCATGTGACCCAAGACTCAATGTTAACAATGAGAGGATGACAATGCACGGTTTGGACAAGAATGCAAGCATGCCCTAGGACTTGACTTGTAGAGACAAGTCAATGACTTGCTCTGATACCACTTGATGTGACACACCCTTGGACCAAAATGAACAAGCACAATTTGCAATCAAACGGACCGATATTGGCGACCGCTCACCCGATGCTCACCAAGACCCGGGGTAACTTGGCAATGCCAAGTGGAGGTTGTGTGGGCTGGGCCCTTGCTGGTAGAGGGCCAGCAAGGCCAAGGTTTGTTTCCCCAAGGGTATGGCTACCCAATTCAAGGGGGCTGACAAAGTGCCGAGGGCACTGGCTTCACTCTTCCCCACGGTGATCTCTCAAAACAACGGGGCTTGAGGATCAAGCTCTCACTCTCACGGCCAGCGGAGTTTATGAACTAATATTAGAAAGAACAAGCACTAAATGGAGCTAGGAGTGGAGCACTTACTCGACCGGTTTGAAGAAACCGGTCCCGCTCGGAGACATGGGCGAGCGGGGAAGCGTGGGTTCCCCACACGCCGCGCCGGGGTAGCTTGACCTGCACAAATTGTTACAACACTACACCCCATGCAAGGGGGGGGAATCTAGGGGTTGGGGTCAACTGATATTACATCCAAAACTACCTCCACATAGGGAGGGACCTTCAGCTGGCCAAGCGGGGAGGGGTGACACCGAACTAGCGATCAACAAGGAAGCCGATGTCGGTTCTGTCCACTGTCTGTGCTTCAGGACTGACTAATGGTTATCACGATGCTGTGGCCACTCCAGAATTTTTTCGATGACGAGACCACTTGGAGATTCTTCGTAGCTAGATCGGGATGATGTTTGAATTTTGTTGATTTCTTTGGGCACCGTTGCTGGTCAGGGTAGGGGCTTGAACGGGGTGGCAGACCCTCGGTTCTGACAGCTTCAGGTTTCCAACAGCAGGAAGAAGAGAATGCCACGACCGCTCCCAAACTCAGAATCAGGTACCGCAGGAGCCGTTGGAACTGTTGACAGGTCCTCTTCGAAGCAAAACTAGCGGGGAAGCCAAAAGTTGTCAGAGAAGAGCAGTGGGCTCTGAACTCTGATGAGAGGTCGGTGCAGACTGTGGGGAAGCAGAACCGCGCACCCGGGGGAGAAAATTGATAACTCCTAGTTCCGGATGCCAAACAGAGCTCTACTTTTTGGAGAAGAAAGAAGACTCGTATTAGAAGTTTTTTAAAGAAGAACTCTTGATCAGATTCCAAGCAGGACCGTCGCAGTCGGGCTTCCACTCCAGATCTGGTCTCCTGCCAGGGAGGCTTTGCGCAATCGGGGAAGAATTACTCCCCTGGGCGATCACGAACTCAAAACGGGATGGGACCATAGCTGTTACGAAGAGGACTGGGAGACGCTTCCAACAATGGCTTTTGATCCTTCAGAAACGTCCGGAGGAAACCGTGGTCACCTCTGAAAGCTGCTACTCTTCTGCAGATATGCAACTGGGAACTGTAGGTTGAAGATGACGGGGGGGAATGGGGTATATGGGAGGGGAAATGGGGGTGGATGAGTGTGGGGAAAGCCCGGGCTGTAAGGGGGTCTAGGAGGGGGTGTTCTAAGGTGGGGAAAGGGAAGAATGGGGTCTGGAAGGGGGTCTAATAGGTGGTGGGAGGAGGAGCTACGAATTTGGGAAGGTGGGTGAGAGGGAAAGGGTATTTGAAAATGGGTTTAAGGGTGAGATTAAATTTTGGTCTTGGGGGATGGGAAGAGGTGTGTGGGGAAGGTAAAAGGGGGCTTGGGGAGTGGGAATTCTCCCTTGGGAGATGAGAGGGTGCTTGGGGAAGGGGAGTGGGTGGTTGGTGGTTGGAGGGTGGAGTGGGGAGTGGTGGAATCTCCCTTGGGGCTGGGGTGGAGTTAAGGTGGGTTGGTGGGGAGTTGGGGATGAGTTATTGGAGGGGGGAAGAGAGAGAAAGGTGGTTGGGAGGGGAGGAGAGAGAAAGGGGCGCAAGTTTTAGAGAGAGAAAATGACTTATTAGAGAGAGAGAGGGGGGATAGGGGGAATCACTCCCAAGGGTTTCTCACCCAACTAATGGAATCTCTTCAATAGAAAATTTGAACTCTCAAATGGTAATTTTCATTCATTGATTCTTTAACTCAAATGGAGGAAATGAGGTCCTATATATAGGCAACCCACATTTCTACAAAAGTCCCTGACTCTTACTACAATGGCCAAAGACCAAGGGGGTAGGGGCGCCCCTGGGCCTAGCCCAAAGAATTGGGCCCAATAACCATTCTAAACAATCTAATGAGCCTAATGACACACAAACTTAGCAAAGACCTAGGGACATGACTCAAATAAAAGGGAAAATACATCAAATGACTCAAATAAAAATTACATAGGACTCAAAATTAGATAACTAGACCATGCCGGATGCAACCGGGGCGAGGAGACGAGCTGTGAACGTGGGCATGGGAGGTGATGTCCCCATCATACAGACTTCCTATATGTTCAAGACCAATGTATGTACTTGCTGAGATGATGCACCTGAAGAATGTACAGACTTCTTAACAGACGCATGCAACAACTATTTGCACTGATGCAGTATATGCACAGAAGAAGCAATGCACCGATGCAATGTATGCACAAAGCAGATATTGAACTGAAGCAATGGATGTATAGACTTGATATCTGACAGAATGCAATGCATCGACCAAGTGTTTGCATATGCAGTAACTAGCAGTAATACATGTACACTAAACACAATGAATGGCTCACTGTGAAACTCTCACTGTGTTGCTATCATCAAAACAAGATACCATATGCTTGTGCCTAAGGGGCACAACACCTTTCTCAAGAATTTTCTGAACTTACATGTGAGCATGGCTACGTCATCCTCATCTCGCTCACTTGCCGAATCCTCAGCATCATCGGAAGGGCCTTGACCGCTGGGTCCTACTTTAAGAGCTAGGCACTTTTTTTTGGCACCTCAGCCTCTTTGTTCTTAAGGTTGATCTCATAGGTCATTAATGACCCAATGAGTTAATCTACCTTGGTAGTTGCGAGATCTCTCGATTCTTCAACCACGGTAGCCTTTGTGTGCCATGCGGGAGTCAATGATCTGAGAATCTTTCTCACAATTTCCTGTTCTGAGTATTTCTTTCCCAAATCAGTTAGACTATTAGTAAGCACAGTTAACCGAGCATACATATTCTGAATTGACTCCTCAGGCTTCATGCAGAACATTTCATATTCAGAAACTAAAATGTTGGCTTTTGTTTCTCGTACCTGAGAGGTTCCTTCGTAGATTACATCTAACTTATCCCATATTAGTTTTGCAGATGCGCAGGTAGCCACTCTTGAGAATTCAACTGGATGGAGTGAGCATTGCATGAGGTGTTTAGCACTCCAGTTGACAGTGGATTGTCTTATTTGTTCTTTGGTCCACAAGTCCTCATTATCCGTAAGCTCATACGGACCTTTGCTGATCACTCGCCAAAGTTCGTAGTCTTGAGCGCGAATGAACACCTGCATGCGATGTTTCCAATAAGGATAATTAATTCCAATAAAGTAAGGAGGTCTATTAACAGAATGTCCTTCAGGTAAGAAACCTTTGGACGCTAATCCACCATTTCCCTCAAGGTCGTTGGACCCCATAATGAGAGATTAGGCTCTGATACCACTTGTTGAGTAGTGGACATCGGATCTAGAGGGGAGGGGTGAATAGATCTGCCCATCTTTTCGCAATGCAACTCTCTATATAGCTAGATAAAATAAATTGTAGCGGAATATAACTAACTTAACGAAGGACACAACGATTTGCTTAGCAAGATGATTACGCAATATAGTGATTGAACCTAAGCATGCATCTAGAACGAAGCCATCACATAAACAAACCACAACACAAAGGATTTTAAGGTGGTTCGGACTGAATCCCCAGTCCTACGTCCACCCCTCACCAAATCCGGTGAGGCTCCACTAGTGCCACGCACTGAACCGCAAATCGGAAAGACCACCGATTGCCTTCCTACTAACCACCGGTAGGGACGTCAACACCGCAGATCGGATGTCACGCCCCGAGCGCGGATGATTACCCAGAGGCGTGACACGTCTATATAGATCGTGTCAATCATGTAAATATCAGAGTGTGCAAATAACTAAGATTTAACTCGAAATTAATATAAATAGTACGAGCTGACAATTTTTACAACTAATCAAAGGACAAATACATATGTTCCCAGAGTCCAACGACTAGGCTTCAAATCTTAAGCAGTTCTAATCAAGTTGACTAATACAAATGACATAGATGAATTGATACAACTGACATAAGTGAACTAATACAATAACACAAAGGACATGACAATTTTATAACTTCACTCTAACACTCATCACTCAGTCTCATTTCCTTTCGAGTGTTGGTTGACATCCAAATTACCTAAAAATATTAGAAAACAACTAGATGAGCGAATCGCTCAGTTGGAATTACATCTCAAGATTTAACATGCTTTAAGTGGTTTACAAGTTCAATTAATGTCAGTAAAGCTATGCATGTAGATGAGTAGATATCAAGGATTGTAAAAATCAACAAGAGCAGTGAAGGATTTACAAGTGAGAGTATAAGGATTCCAACTTCAATGCAGCGATAGCAAGAGATTCAAGAAAGTAATAACTGGAATTAACAAAATCTTTCCAAGAGAGTAAGAACTCATGTCAAGCAAGTAATAGAAAGTAATATAAATTCAAGCAAGTAAAACTGGAATTGG
The DNA here is from genome assembly GCA_022559845.1 of Amorphophallus konjac. NCBI lineage: Eukaryota > Viridiplantae > Streptophyta > Magnoliopsida > Alismatales > Araceae > Amorphophallus > Amorphophallus konjac. The sequence goes on from CM040118.1 coordinate 151,715,089, forward strand.
CTATTTATCAATTTCATTCAAGCAAAACTTTACCCTTCTACGGGTCTCAAGTCAAATCAATCAAGGAATATCACGAGAATGAGTGGAATGTCTAAAGCCTAGCAAGAAAGTACTCTGGTGCAATGCCAAACACCGTGGTCAATAAACTCTCATGGGCACAAGTACCTTTGGGTGCTCCTCCCAAGACCAGACCGGGCCCTATATGCACAGCATTAATCATGTTTGTTGACATCCACTCTCATTTATAGCCAATAGGTAATTTCAAGGTTTGACCAGTATGATATATAAGGTGGAATTATGGAATAGAATCCAAGGGCGCATTGATGTGTAGGGATGAACTAGAAGTGAAAACCAGTAACGTTTGATACACGGAAAAAAAAACTAGATAAGAGAGGTGCCTTATGGGCCACCTGACAATTTTTGAAACGACACCCTCACTGTGGGATGCCCTTCTTGGGATATATACAGGGTTCAGAGGACCCTGTCAGGAGTTAAATATCACCTCTCAGGCTGCCATCTATCAGTGGAGATGGAAAAAGTGAAAGCCTAACGATCAGGTTAACACAATGAGCCAGTTGTGTCGACTCAGCAGTTCATCGCGTCAACCCTACAGTTCATCGCGTCAACCCTGCGAACAGGCTGGGTCGACCCTATGAACAGGCAGGGTCGACTCTGCAGTTCATCGCGTCAACGCGGTGAACAGGCAGGGTCGACCCTGTCAACAGGTAGGGTCGACTCTGCTGTTCATCGCGTCAACGCGGTGAATAGGCAGGGTCGACCCTGTCAACAGGCCGGGTCGACCCTGTCAACAGGCAGGGTCGACTCTGCCATTCACTGCGTCAACGCGGTGAACAGGCAGGGTTGACTCTGCCGTTCACTGCGTCAACGCTCTACCGTTCACTGCGTCAACGCGGTGAATAGGCAGGGTCGACCCTGTCAACAGGCAGGGTCGACTCTACCGTTTACTGCGTCAACGCAGTGAACAGGCAGGGTCGACCCTGTCAACAGGCAGGGTCGACTCTACCGTTCATCGCGTCAACGCGGTGAACTGGCAGGGTCGACTCTGCAGTTCAAATCTGCTCAAAATGACTTAAGGTATTAATCTATGATTAAGCTAGGGTATTAACCTTTGATTTAAGTTTATTTTGGTAAAACTGATGACATGGATAGATAGAGAAAATTGTAAGGATTATAGATCTTTATTCATGCACTCGTTTCATGCTTTAGTTGCTTAAATATCAAATTTTTAACATGACATATCATACAAGTTTTCATTTTTAAAGGAACTAAATGGAGACAAAGTTTCTAGATAGGTTACCTAACAGATTAATTAGGTATGCTAATTAGTTAGTAGATCAACTAACATGTTAATTAGGTATGTTAACAGGTTAGTTAAACTAATAAGTTACGTAAAAACACGATAAAACTTGCGTTAGACGGATATATCGTATGGATATGAAGCTAATACATGCCAACTACCCTAGATTGAAGCTAATACATGCTAATCAATGCTAATCATCTTGGGTATAAGGCTACTACATGCTAATTATCTTAGGTACGAGGCTAATACATGCTAATCATCCTAGATTTAAGCTAACACATGCTAATTATTCTAGGTATGAGACTAATACTTGCTAATTATCTTAGGTATGAAGCTAATACATGCTAATCATCCTAGATTTAAGCCAACACATGCTAATTATTCTAGGTATGAGACTACTACTTGCTAATACATGCTAGTTATTCTGGGCATAAGGCTAATACATGCTAATTATCTTAGGTATGAAGCTAATACATGTTAATCGTCCTAAATTTAAGCTAACACATACTAATTATTCTAGGTATGAGACTAATACTTGCTAATACTTGCTAATACATGCTAATGATTCTGGGTATAAAGCTAATACATGCTAATTATCTTAGGTATGAAGCTAATACATGCTAATCATCCTAGATTTAAGCTAACACATGCTTTATAAACACTAAATATCGCATGGAAATGAGCCTAAGACTAAATGCCTAGACTAACCATCCTAGATTAGCTACTAGTTTAGTTAAAAGTTGAGAACACCTACTTGTTGGAAGATCGTAGCAGTAGAACCCTTCTTTGTAATCCCTGCAGAGCTTTGCCCCAACCTTAGCTAGCCTAGAATGGGGGTAGCAAAAGGGGTATGTTTATAGGGTTATCATGGCCGAATGGGAGGCAAGATCTGAAATAATGGGGCTTTACAGCTTGTACAGGCTGGAGAGATAGGGATAATGTTTGGACAGCTAATCCATGGCCCATATATCTATAACATATAATTATTTGGCAAAAAAACATAAATGGTGAATGCTAGGATTTGAACCCTGGCCATTAGGTTGAAAGGCAAGTTACTTAACCAACTACACTAGGAAGACACTTGTTAAGTGAATAATCTTTACATGTGATAACTTCGTGTTCCCACTTCTTACATAATAACATATAATTATTTGACAAAAAACGTAAATGGTGGATGCTAGGATTTGAACCATGGTCATTGGGTTGAAAAGCAAGTTACTTAACCAACTACACTAGGAAGTCACTTGTTAAGTGAATAATCTTTACATATGATAACTTCGTGTTCCCACTTCTTACATAAACTTCCTAAAGAGTTTATCTAATATATATTTTTTTTGGAAAATATTAATAATAATAATTTTTTTATCATTTTTATACGGGGTGCTACATCCTCCCCTACTTAAAAGAATTTGGTCCCCAAATTCAATTGTATAAGGGTAAATTCAACTACATAAGGATATTGTAGAAAGTATAAGATACTTGCCGACTAAAATAGTTCTGGGTATCTTCTCTTTATAGATTCCTCGGTCTCCCAAGTTGCTTCTTGCTCCGAGCATCGATTCCATTGGATTTTTACCATAGGGATCGCCTTGCTCCTTAGAACTCGAACTTCGCAGTCGAGGATCTGTATCGGCCTTTGCTCATAAGTAAGATCCCTTTGAATCACCAATTCAGCATGATTGATGACGTGAGAAGGGTCGTGCACATATTTCTTCAGCATAGATATATGAAATACATTGTGCACTTCCGAGAGTTGAGGAGGTAAGGCAATGTGGTAAGCCACCTCGCCCACTCTTTCCAATACTTCAAATGGACCGATAAACCTTGGTGTAAGCTTGCCCTTAACACCGAATCTTCTAATACCTTGGCCGGGAGATACCTTGAGAAATACATGGTCACCCGCTTGAAATTCCAAATCTCTCCTTCTGTTATCAACATAAGATTTTTGCCTGCACTGAGCTACCTTAAGTCTCTCTCTGATAAGGTGTATCTTCTCAGTCGAATCTCTAACCATATCTGGGCCTAGAATTTGTCTTTCACCGACTTCTTCCCAGCATATTGGAGAACGACAACTCCTGCCATAAAGCGCCTCGAAAGGAGCCATTTGAATACTAGCTTGATAGCTATTATTATATGCAAATTCGGCTAGTGGTAAGTGGTCATGCCAGCTTCCGCCGAAATCTATAATACATGCCCTTAACATATCTTCAACAACCTAATTTGTCCTTTCAGTCTGACCATCTGTCTGGGGATGGAAAGCAGTGCTGAAATTAAGTTTCGTCCCCATAGAGTGTTGTAGACCCTTCCAAAAATGAGAGGTGAAGCGTGGGTCTCGGTCAGATACGATCGAGACGGGAACTCCATGCAATCTAACCATCTCTTTAATATATAGGGCAGCAAGTACGTCGACTGACCATCAACTTTTGATGGGTAAGAAATGGGCCGATTTAGTGAACCGGTCGATAATTACCCAAATTCCATCATATCCGCCCCTAGACTTGGGCAAACCCATGATAAAGTCCATGCCAATGTCTTCCCACTTCCACTTGGGAATATCCAGCGGATGTAGCTTTCCGGCGGGTTTTTGATGTTCCGCCTTCACTTGTTGGCATGTGAGGTAACGAGACACAAAGTCTGCTACCTCCCTTTTCATGTTAGGCCACCAGAAAGTTCTTTTCAAGTCTTGGTACATCTTAGTAGCTCCAGGGTGGATTGTGTACCTCGATCTATGAGCTTCTTCAAGAATCTTCTTCTTCAATTCGGGACAGTCGGGCACACATGTCCGTGCATGAAATAGTAATCTGTCATCAGGTGTCAGCTTGAAATCTAGTCTCTCGTCCAGCTTGCTCTTTATCTCCACTAGCGAGGGATCCTCTTCTTGTAACTTCTTGATTTCAGGTAGCAAATCTGGATGTAGGCTCATATGAGATAGAATAATACACATGTTCTTCTCATCTGTGCTGATATCAAGCTCAGAGAATTTCTCCAGCAGTTTCCATTCTTGTATCATGCAGTTGGCCAATATTGTTCTCGGCTTTCGACTAAGGGCATCAGCTACGGAATTACCCTTACCAGGATGGTACTTTATAGTAAAGTTGAAATCCTTGAGACACTCGAGCCAACGCCTTTGCCGCATGTTCAGCTCCTTTTGGGAGAATAAGTACTTGAGACTTTTATGATCGGAGTACACAGTGAATTGTTCTCCGTAGAGATAGTGCCTCTAGATCTTTAAAGCGAATACTACTGCGGCCAGTTCTAAGTCATGAACTGGGTAGTTCTCTTCATGTTTCTTCAATTGTCGGGAAGAGTATGCAATGACTCTCCCATTCTGTATCAATACACATCCGAGGCCAATACCAGAAGTATCGGTATATACCTCGTATTTTTCTCCTTCCATTGGTAATGATAAGACTGGAGCAGTGGTCAAGAGATACTTCAAAGTTTGGAAACTCTTTCCATAGTCTTCCTTCCACTCACAAGGCACTTCCTTGCGGGTTAACCTGGTCAGGGGAACAGCAATTTTGGAGAAGTCCTTTATAAAACGCCGATAGTAACCAGCTAGACCCAAGAAGCTCCGTATCTCAGTTACATTTGTGGGTTGTTCCCAGTTCTTCACGGCTTCGACCTTTGATGGGTCAACAGCAATTCCATTCTTCGAAATGATATGGCCTAAGAAGGATACTTCCTCGAGCCAAAACTCGCATTTGCTGAATTTGGCATATAGCTTGTTTCCCCTTAATATCTGCAATGCCTTCTTGAGGTGTTCTTCATGATCCTCTTTGGTCTTTGAATAGATTAGAATATCATCAATAAAGACCACAATAAATTGGTCTAAATAGGGCCTGAATATGCTGTTCATTAACTGCATAAAAGCTGCGGGGGCATTTGTTAGTCCGAAAGGCATAACAGTAAATTCGTAATGCCATACCTGCTTCGGAATGCAGTTTTATGAATGTCTTCTTCTTTGATCTTCAATTGGTGGTAACCAGAACGAAGATCAATCTTGGAGAAATATAAAGCTCCAGATAGTTGATCGAACAGCTCATCAATCATTGGCAGTGGATACTTGTTCTTGATTGTAAGGTGATTTAGCTGCCGATAATCTATGCATAATCTCATCGATCCGTCCTTCTTTTTGACGAATAGCACGGGTGCTCCCCATGGGGAAGTACTCGGCCTGATGAAACCCTTGTTCAATAACTCCATTAGCTGCTCTTTTAGTTCCTTCAGCTCAGCAGGGGACATTCTGTATGGTGCCCTAGAAATAGGACGAGCACCAGGGACAAGGTCGATTGTGAACGACACTTCCCTTTCTGGGGGTAAGCCGGTTAAATATTCTGGAAAAACATCGGGAAAATCCCGAATCACACGGATGTCTTCAAGTTTAACCTTCTCGACTTCCGTGGCAGTCACGAATGCTATGAAAGTCATGCATCCCTTATTCATAAGTTTACTAGCTCGGAGTGCTGATATAAGAAGTGATTTACTCTGAGAGCTATTGTAAACTAGCTCTGGGAAATCTACGAAAGTTACATTGCCATGCCGGCAATCTACAGTTGCTTGGTATGTGGATAGCCAGTCGGCACCTAGTATGACGTCATAACCCTTCATATCTAGGCATATCAGGTCAGCAGGTAAATTATTTCCCTTAATCATCACTTCACAGTTTGGATAGTGATAAGTGATATCAGACTCATTCCCAAGAGGTGTAGATATGACCAAATCTAACAGTTCATGTTTCTTAGAAATTGAAGCAGCAAAGTTCTTGGAAACGAATGAATGAGTTGCTCCGGTATCGAATACAACTTGAGCAATTTTTGAACAAATAGTGAGAGTACCTTCCACAATTCCACCTTCAGTGGTTTCTGTCTCTCGGAGAGCTTGCAGACGGCCTTGTTTCTTTACCGGATGCTTCTCGTCTTTGATGTCCTGCTCCTTCATCAGTGGGCAGTCTGGAATCCGATGCTCTCGACTCCCACATCGAAGGCAAGCTCCTAACTTTCTCCAGCATTCCTCGGTCTTATGACCAGCTTTCTCACAATACTTGCAAAGCTCCTTTGATGGTGTGGTGGTGGAGAATGGCCTGTCATTCTTCTGGAATTTCTTTGCCTTGGAGGGCTCCCCTCCCATGAAGAATCGCTTCTTGTTGAAGGATTGTTTGAATTTTCCCGGGCTTGTGACGGGTTCCTTCTTGTCTCTTCCTCGGATTCTCTCAGATAATTCGGTGGCGTCTTCCAGCAGTTGAGCACGTCGAACCATCTCCGAATAGACTTGGATGTCCATCGGGGCAAGTTGTGTGATATAATGGGGCCGAAGCCCGTTGAGGAATCTTCTCGCCTTCATCTTTTCCGTACACACCAAGTGGGGTGCATACCTAGATAATCTGGAGAATTGGGCCTCATACTCGGCCACTTTCAAGCCCCGTTGTTTTAGAACGGTGAATTCCGTGGCTTTCTTTTCCTAGATATGATCGGAGAAGTACTTGTTGTTGAAATGCTCCGTGAATTCATCCCATGTGACATGGTATTCTGGCAGTGTTGCTTCTATGGATTCCCACCAGCATCGAGCGTCCCGCTCTAGTTGGAATACGGCAAGTAAAACCTTCTCTTCATCCGCGCATTGCATCACACGGAAGATTCATTCCATCTCCTTTAGCCAATTCTCGACATCCTTGGGGTCGGACGAACCCGTGAACCTCGGTGGGTTCATGTTACGGAAACTTCGGTGGAGATCTCCCGCTCCACGATTTGCTCCGCCTTGGGCCACTTGCTGTAGTGCCTGTGTGAGGCCTTGCACGGTGCGCTGCATCTTGCGCCATTGTGCTCTTTCTGCAGCCATGATCCTACAAAAGAGTTAAGTATGATAAAGATCGGATTTACTTGTAAGGTCGAAAGTCATTGTAGAACTTAACCCATGGCTCTATCCATCTCACCGGGTAAGGTATATCTATCCTTGAACTTGGGTTTTACCTATCCTTGGACTCAAGTTTTTACTTAGATTTCAATTTCTAACCGTTTATTTTTTTCTAGTTCCCTAGGTTTGAAAACCTAGGCTCTGATACCACGAAAACTATCACGCCCCGAGCGCGGAAGATTACCCGGAGGCGTGACACGTCTATATAGATCGTGTCAATCATGTAAATATCAGAGTGCGCAAATAACTAAGATTTAACTCGAAATTAATACAAATAGTACGAGCTGACAATTTTCACAACTAATCAAAGGACAAATACATATGTTCCCAGAGTCCAACGACTAGGCTTCAAATCTTAAGCAGTTCTAATCAAGTTGACTAATACAAATGACATAGATGAATTGATACAACTGACATAAGTGAACTAATACAATAACACAAAGGACATGATAATTTGATAACTTCACTCTAACACGCATCACTCAGTCTCATTCCCTTCCGAGTGTTGGTTGACATCCAAATTACCTGAAAATATTAGAAAACAACTAGATGAGCGAATCGCTCAGTAGGAATTACATCTCAAGATTTAACATGCTTTAAGTGGTTTACAAGTTCAATTAATGTCAGTAAAGCTATGCATGTAGATGAGTAGATATCAAGGATTGTAAAAATCAACAAGAGCAGTGAAGGATTTACAAGTGAGAGTATAAGGATTCCAACTTCAATGCAGCGATAGCAAGAGATTCAAGCAAGTAATAACTGGAATTAACAAAATCTTTCCAAGAGAGTAAGAACTCATGTCAAGCAAGTAATAGAAAGTAATATAAATTCAAGCATGTAAAACTGGAATTGGCTATTTATCAATTTCATTCAAGCAAAACTTTACCCTTCTGCGGGTCTCAAGTCAAATCAATCAAGTAATATCACGAGAATGAGTGGAATGTCTAAAGCCTAGCAAGCAAGTACTCCGGTGCAATGCCAAACACCGTGGTCAATAAACTCCCATGGACACAAGTACCTTCGGGTGCTCCTCCCAGGACCAGACCGGGCCCTATATGTACAGCATTAATCATGTTTGTTGACATCCACTCTCATTTATAGCCAATAGGTAATTTCAAGGTTTGACCAGTATGATATATAAGGTGGAATTATGGAATAGAATCCAAGGGCGCATTGATGTGTAGGGATGAACTAGGAGTGGAAACCAGTAACGTTTGATATACGGAAAAAAACTAGATAAGAGAGGTGCCTTATGGGCCACCTGATAATTTTTGAAACGACACTGATGTGAAACGGGATTGGGAGGGGGTGGCCTTCTTCTTTCTTCTGCCCGAATCGCGCTATAGACTCCTAGCGCGTTCATGAAGAACGCGCTATATCGTCCTAGCGTGTTCTCAGGCAACAGCAGAACGACGATCTTTGCCTTTGGGGCGCCCGTGGAAGGCTCCGGGGGAGTGATTCACGGTGGAGAAACACTTTAGAAGATGGGTAACACACGATGGAACTTAACAAACACATGAGGGGCCCTAAACATATATTAAACTAACCTAATACTAGCTAGGATAACTTGGTGAAGGTGGATGTGGGGGTGGGCGACGGGGGAGAAAGGGTGGCGTGGCAGAGCGTGCTAAGATCGTGAGGGAGTTTGGCTGGGGCCTCTCACCCGATCCCATCTCAGGACCGGTGCAACTGAGCTCCGTCTTGGCATTGGCAGCATCATTGGCGGTGGTGGAGGGTGGCGATCGTTGGTGGAGGAAGAACGGAGCCCCGAATGGGGCCTCACACCCGACCCCGTCTTAGGGCCGATGCACCCGAAACTTCGAACGTCCTCCATTGAAGGGGAGATAGGGAGGATTAGAAGAAGAGCATGGGCATCGCACCCGAAGAGGGGAGGAGGGAGGGGATTCCAAAGATTTGGGGGGGGGGGAGATAGCCATGCTATACTCAAACTCTTTCAAACATTCATTTCTTTCTCTATTACTTAATCAAACGAGATGGGGGTACATATATAGAGAAAGGGGAAGACAAAATGATGCAAGAACATTGATTACATCCATGGAAAACAGTGGACATTGAAGACTTTCGGAGTTCCAAGTGTTGGGAAGTTGCACCATCTGCAGTCGAGCTTCTGGCTGAGATCGCGCTAGGGACACCTAGCGCCTTCTTCAGGTCGCGCTACCCAAAGGTAGCGCGTTCATCAACGGCCTAGCAGCTTCCACGATCAACTTTGGCCTGGCAGCTCGCTTGATTTCCATCAAACCCCTCCACTTTGGAAGGTTCGTCCTGGAACCTAGTAGCTCAAGATCCCAGTCTGTGAGAATAGGCTGGTTCCCTAAGCTCTGATACCATTTGATGTGAAACGGGATTGGGAGGGGGTGGCCTTCTTCTTTCTTCTGCCCGAATCGCGCTATAGACTCCTAGCGTGTTCATGAAGAACGCGCTATATCATCCTAGCGCGTTCTCAGGCAGCAGCAGAATGACCATCTTTGCCTTTGGGGTGCCCGTGGAAGGCTCCGGGGGAGTGATTCACGGTGGAGAAACACTTTAGAAGATGGGTAACACTCGATGGAACTTAACAAACACATGAGGGGCCCTAAACATAGATTAAACTAACCTAATACTAGCTAGGATAACTTGGTGAAGGTGGATGCGGGGGTGGGCGACGGGGGAGAAAGGGTGGCGTGGTAGAGCATTCTAAGACTGTGAGGGAGTTTGGCTGGGGCCTCTCACCCGATCCCATCTCAGGACCGGTGCAACCGAGCTCCGTCTTGGCATTGGCAGCATCATTGGCGGTGGTGGAGGGTGGCGATCGTTGGTGGAGGAAGAACGGAGCCCCGAATGGGGCCTCACACCCGACCCCGTCTCAGGGCCGATGCACCCGGAACTTCGAACGTCCTCCATTGAAGGGGAGATAGGGAGGATTAGAAGAAGAGCATGGGCATCGCACCCGAAGAGGGGAGGAGGGAGGGGATTCCAAAGATTTGGGGGGGGGGGGAGATAGCCATGCTATACTCAAACTCTTTCAAACATTCATTTCTTTCTCTATTACTTAATCAAATGAGAAGGGGGTACATATATAGGGAAAGGGGAAGACAAAACGATGCAAGAACATTGATTACATCCATGGAAAATAGTGGACATTGAAGACTTTCGGAGTTCCAAGTGTTGGGAAGTTGCACCATCTGCAGTCGAGCTTCTGGCTGAGATCGCGCTAGGGACACCTAGCGCCTTCTTCAGGTCACGCTACCCAAAGGTAGCGCGTTCATCAACGGCCTAGCAGCTTCCACGATCAACTTTGGCCTGGCAGCTCGCTTGATTTCCATCAAACCCCTCCACTTTGGAAGGTTCGTCCTGGAACCTAGTAGCTCAAGATCCCAGTCTGTGAGAACAGGCTGGTTCCCTAAGCTCTGATACCATTTGATGTGAAACGGGATTGGGAGGGGGTGGCCTTCTTCTTTCTTCTGCCCGAATCGCGCTATAGACTCCTAGCGTGTTCATGAAGAACGTGCTATATCATCCTAGCGCGTTCTCAGGCAGCAGCAGAACGACGATCTTTGCCTTTGGGGTGCCCGTGGAAGGCTCCGGGGGAGTGATTCACGGTGGAGAAACACTTTAGAAGATGGGTAACACTCGATGGAACTTAACAAACACATGAGGGGCCCTAAACATAGATTAAACTAACCTAATACTAGCTAGGATAACTTGGTGAAGGTGGATGCGGGGGTGGGCGACGGGGGAGAAAGGGTGGCGTGGTAGAGCATTCTAAGACTGTGAGGGAGTTTGGCTGGGGCCTCTCACCCGATCCCATCTCAGGACCGATGCAACCGAGCTCCGTCTTGGCATTGGCAGCATCATTGGCGGTGGTGGAGGGTGGCGATCGTTGGTGGAGGAAGAACGGAGCCCCGAATGGGGCCTCACACCCGACCCCGTCTCAGGGCCGATGCACCCGGAACTTCGAACGTCCTCCATTGAAGGGGAGATAGGGAGGATTAGAAGAAGAGCATGGGCATCGCACCCGAAGAGGGGAGGAGGGAGAGGATTCCAAAGATTTGGGGGGGGGGGGGAGATAGCCATGCTATACTCAAACTCTTTCAAACATTCATTTCTTTCTCTATTACTTAATCAAATGAGAAGGGGGTACATATATAGGGAAAGGGGAAGACAAAACGATGCAAGAACATTGATTACATCCATGGAAAATAGTGGACATTGAAGACTTTCGGAGTTCCAAGCGTTGGGAAGTTGGACCGTCTACAGTCAAGCTTCTGGCTGAGATCGCGCTAGGGACACCTAGCGCCTTCTTCAGGTCACGCTACCCAAAGGTAGCGCGTTCATCAACGGCCCAGCAGCTTCCACGATCAGCTTTGGCCTGGCAGCTCGCTTGATTTCCATCAGACACCCTCACTGTGGGATGCCCTTCCTGGGAATTATACAGGGTTTAGAGGACCCTATCAGGAGTTAAATATCACCTCTCAGGCTGCCATCTATCAGTGGAGATGGCAAAAGTGAAAGCCTAACGATCAGGTTAACGCAATGAGCCAGTTGTGTCGACTCAGCAGTTCATCGCGTCAACCCTGCAGTTCATCGCGTCAACCCTGCGAACAGGCTGGGTCGACCCTGTGAACAGGCAGGGTCGACTCTGTAGTTCATCGCGTCAACGCGGTGAACAGGCAGGGTCGACCCTGTCAACAGGCAGGGTCGCCTCTGCCGTTCATCGCGTCAACGCGGTGAACAGGCAGGGTCGACCCTGTCAACAGGCAGGGTCAACTCTGCCAACAGGCAGGGTCGACCCTGTCAACAGGCAGGGTCGACTCTACCGTTCACTTTGTCAACGCTCTGCCGTTCACTGCATCAAAGTAGTGAACAGGCAGGGTCGACCCTGTCAACAGGCAGGGTCGACTCTGCCGTTCATCGCGTCAACGCGGTGAACTGGCAGGGTCGACTCTACAGTTCAAATCTGCTCAAAATGGCTCAAGGTATTAATCTTTGATTAAGCTAGGGTATTAACCTTTGATTTAAGTTTATTTTGGTAAAACTGATGACATGGATAGATAGAGAAAACTGTAAGGATTATAGATCTTTATTCATGCACTCGTTTCATGCTTTAGTTGCTTAAATATCATATTTTTAACATGACGTATCATACAAGTTTTCATTTTTAAAGGAACTAAATGGAGACAAGATTTCTAGATAAGCTACCTAACAGATTAATTAGGTATGCTAATTAGTTAGTAGATCAACTAACATGTTAATTAGGTATGTTAACAGGTTAGTTAAACTAATAAGTTACGTAAAAACACGATAAAACTTGCGTTAGACGGATATATCGTATGGATATGAAGCTAATACATGCCAACTACCCTAGATTGAAGCTAATACATGCTAATCAATGCTAATCATCTTGGGTATAAGGCTACTACATGCTAATTATCTTAGGTACGATGCTAATACATGCTAATCATCCTAGATTTAAGCTAACACATGCTAATTATTCTAGGTATGAGACTAATACTTGCTAATTATCTTAGGTATGAAGCTAATACATGCTAATCATCCTAGATTTAAGCCAACACATGCTAATTATTCTAGGTATGAGACTACTACTTGCTAATACATGCTAGTTATTCTGGGTATAAGGCTAATACATGCTAATTATCTTAGGTACGAAGCTAATACATACTAATCGTCCTAGATTAATGCTAACACATACTAATTATTCTAGGTATGAGACTAATACTTGCTAATACATGCTAATGATTCTGGGTATAAAGCTAATACATGCTAATTATCTTAGGTATGAAGCTAATACATGCTAATCATCCTAGATTTAAGCTAACACATGCTTTATAAACACTAAATATCGCATGAAAATGAGCCTAAGACTAAATGCCTAGACTAATCATCCTAGATTAGCTACTAGTTTAGTTAAAAGTTGAGAACACCTACTTGTTGGAAGATCGTAGCAGCAGAACCCTTCTTTGTAATCCCTGCAGAGCTTTGCCCCATCCTTAGCTAGCCTAGAATGGGGGTAGCAAAAGGGGTATGTTTATAGGGTTGTCATGGCTGAATGGGAGGCAAGATCTGAAATAATTGGGCTTTACAGCTTGTACAGGCTGGAGAGATAGGGATAATGTTTGGACAGCTAATCCATGGCCCATATGTCTATAACATATAATTATTTGGCAAAAAAATGTAAATGGTGGATGCTAGGATTTGAACCCTGGTCATTGGGTTGAAAGGCAAGTTACTTAACCAACTACACTAAGAAGCCACTTGTTAAGTGAATAATCTTTACATATGATAACTTCGTGTTCCCACTTCTTACATAATAACATATAATTATTTGGCAAAAAACGTAAATGGTGGATGCTAGGATTTGAACCATGCTCATTGGGTTGAAAAGCAAGTTACTTAACCAACTACACTAGGAAGCCACTTGTTAAGGGAATAATCTTTACATATGATAACTTCATGTTCCCACTTCTTACATAAACTTCCTAAAGAGTTTATCTAATATCTATATATATATATTTTGGAAAATATTAATAATAATAATTTTTTAATCATTTTTTTATACGGGGTGCCACATCGGACAACTTCCGATTGCCTTCCTACTAACCACCGGGAGGGATGATCTTCAGTTTCAATTTTTTGAAAGAAATGAAATGAGAACAAATATGAAATCACTCAAACAAGATATAGAATATGCTCAAAGTAGAAAGATCTTATCTGAGTTGTAGGAGCTTGAATCTGATGCTTCGATGGTGTCTTCTTCCTTGAGAGATGATCTTCCTTGAATCTCTTCTAGTTGATGAGGAAGACTATGGATGTAGCTTGGATATTTCTTTTGATCTTATTGAGTTGATGAAGAGGTTTGGGGATGTAGTTTAGATCACCCTTGAGATGATGAAGAGGATGAAGGATGCAGCTTTATCTTCTCTTGGCTTGGGCTTGATCTCCTCTTCAAGTAGCTTGAATCACTTGAGGATTTGATGAAGAACTTCTTCCCGGAGTACTGTTCACAGCTACAGTACTCGAACTCCTCTCACCCTTGTAGCCTCCTTTGATCTCTCTTGGATTCACAAATGATCAACTAGGGTTTCTAACCCTATTGCATGTGTTTTATAACCTTTGAATGGTCCTTAGACATCCCCCAGACCAGATCCACAATCTATGGAAGATTGGGTGACTTTGGGGTTAAATAAATACAAGGAAAGGGGCTCTTCTCGAAGTGGAAAACAAAGTCAACAATGAAGGCTCGGGGCTGGCGGTCGACCTGTGGCTTCTGGCGGTCGACCGCTACTGAGAAACCTACAAACGAGCGGTTCCTGGAAATTCGGTCGACCGCTACTGGGCTAGCGGTCGACCGCCACTGAGAGAGGTGCAGACTGGGAACATCTGGCTGGGGCGGTCGACCGCCCCTGGGCTGGCTGTCGACTGCCAGCTGGGCAGACCCCGGGTTTTCCCGGGTCGGTCCGTTAACCTTCTTAGCTCAGTCGCTTAAGTTCTTTAGCACCCTATTCATGTCTATAGCATCACCCTTGACAGTCTAGAAGGTGTCAACCGAGTCTTTGACTTTGGGTTCTCTTGGTTATGCTTCTTTGTGCATCGACCTTAACTGTCATTGAGCTTTCACTTTTGCCAACTCCGCTTCATTCCTTGTCCATTCATTTGCATATCTGTCATGAACAAAACATCACGTATGTCAGTCATATAAGAGTGAAAAACAACAATGACTAATAGTGTTTAGCCATTATCAAAACCAAGAATGTCAAATAACTCAAATGACCACATGATGATGTCGAATGACCCAAGTGACCGCAAGATGACTCAAATGACCATAGGGGCACAACATCATATTCCAAGATGCAATCGAATTTTTCTACGTTGAATTAAATTTAATAGGTATAAATCAAATTAATTGAATTTCACCCGTAGGTCAAAGTGTTGACTAATTTTTAAAAATATGAAAAAATTATATTCTTGTAGAGAATGAAGTGTTTAACAATAATGTCAACTGGGCTGACCCCTAATAAAAATTTGATTATGCTGAATTAAAGAATTAATGGCTAAATTCGTTGTTTTAATAGGTTAACCTTAAACGACCAAATTAGAGCCCAATTCTTAACCATTTGAGCTCAAACCAGGCCCAATCGAAAGGTTAACCCTAGAAACCTTTTTTCCCTTCGAAAACCCTAACCCTAGACCCCATAGATTGGCGGCAGCGGTGGCGGATTAGGCTTCATCCTGAAATTTTCGCTGATTTTTTTTCCTTGGACTCTCGAGTTCAATTCGATCTCTAGAACGACCTATAGGCTCAATAAATAGAGGGCTTTAGCAGCCCTAGGCCACCTTTTGTTTTTCCAACAGGTGGCGCAAGCAATCGTGGTCGATCGAGGGTGAATTAGGGCGAGAACGTTGACGTGTTAGCGATTAGGGTTTTAGCGTGTCTTCCCTTTCTTCTTCCAAATTGGTAGGTTTCTCTCAGGCCCAATCTAATTAAATAACATGGATAGATAGATCCCGTCCTTAGCTTGCTTTTGAACCTATTTTGCCCAATTTGTGCTATCTATATCTTGCGTATTCCTAGTTTTATGAAGGGCATGTCATTAGGGTTTATACTCTTTCCGTTTTCATTCGATTTACGTAGAGTAATCGTAGTGCGATATTTAAGTTGAGCATGCCATGATGTGCGTTTTTAAGTTGCCTACATTTTGATAGTAAATAGCCCAATTTTCATGTTATATTCATGGTGTAATCATGCTTTCATTGGACCGGTGTCTTGCGTTTTTAAGTTCTGGGTTCGGATTAACCGAAACGGTCGTTCCAGGAACAACCAGGCTTCAAGCGGTCGCACGATAGACCATTTTCATGATCTAGTGGCCCTGCGGATGACCGTTTGCTTCGTATTAGGGCTACGCTAGGCTTAACGGTCTTATGATAGACCGCTTATGTGTCTAGCGATCGCCTGATAGACCGCACAGATCCGATGTTTGCACTGTTTCTCTAGCGGCTGTAAGTTTGACCGCTATCTTGGCTAAGCGGCCTTACCCTTGACCGTTTAGTATTCTAGCGGTCTACTCTGTGACCGTTTACTAACCTGTGTTGTTCATTTGATTACGGCGTATTATGCATTGTTAATCAGTGTTATATAACTTGCTGGTAGGACTTTTATGGTAAATATCACCCTGTTAACTAGGAAAATAGAATTAATGATCTACGTTAACCTTCTTCATGATTATTCCTCCATGATCATCATCATTCTTGATACCTTATGATTGAAAATGAGTAGAGAAATAAATGTTAGTTTCATTGTTCTTGCTATCTTATTAGCTCTGCTTTAAGGTTGTGCCACTCCGGTGGTGGCGACTGGACCGAATATCTAATTTTTCGTTGATGGTGAGCTATTGAATTCTTGGGCATTAAATTACCTCTTCATCGGATATTCCTTCCGCCGGACTAGGTGTTCATGTTCTGAGGCCTCCGTAAGTCCCCGCGAGCCTGGGATTCCC
Organism: Amorphophallus konjac; assembly: GCA_022559845.1. Taxonomy (NCBI): domain Eukaryota; kingdom Viridiplantae; phylum Streptophyta; class Magnoliopsida; order Alismatales; family Araceae; genus Amorphophallus; species Amorphophallus konjac. The sequence goes on from CM040118.1 coordinate 151,731,835, forward strand.
ACTAGGACGCTGGGCGGGTTGTACCCACAAGCCTGAACCTTTTTGACTCGATCGAATCGTGTATTTTTGCTAAATCCCAGAATAGTGACTGTTCTGTTGATGGCGGCCCTCCTGAGACCGTTTCTGTCAGTAAGCGGTCCAGTTATGACTGCCAGACTATTTGAACTACCCTCCTATGACCGTGTTTAACCGGCTGTGCGTCGACTTTAGTCCTTTGGACTCTGTAATGTACACGGTTGATATCAAACCATTTATTTCTTCAAGTGGCCCAACCAGGACCGTCCAGTCCTGATCACGGCCCTCCTTAGACCGTTTATGTTTGCTCAGTCCTGATTAGACTGTGTACCTTTCTTAGCGATCCTTTGCTGATCGTTTCACTTTCCAGCTTCCGAAAATTGATGTTTTTCATGATTTTGATATGTGTAAGCTACTCTAGCCTAACTAGTCTATTGTACCTCAAGTTTTGACCTATTGTTAGGTCTATTGTCAACATTATCCATCCTAGAGTCATTTCTTTAAATGACTATTCCTCTCGATTAATGAGCATGTTGTTGGAATCTCAAAAAAATTAATATTCTTACACATTCTACCTTGATTACATGAGCTTGCTCTTGAAACTCTTGGCCATGTTATTCGTGGATGTCTAGATTTCGTGGGATCTATGATCCAAAAAAATCAATGCCAAAGCAATCATATTTTAGGGCCCAGTCTGGTCCTGGGAGGAGCACCCGAAAAGTACTTGATCCCCGGGGAGGTGAATGACTACGTGTGGCATTTGGCACCGAGTACTATCTAGCATGTTGAGTCTACGACATTCCACACTCCCGTGACACTTGCTATACTCGCTTGAAAGCGTGAAGTACTTGCATGCCATGCCATGACTTGACTTGACTTGAAATGGCCATTCATGGAAAAGTTCTTGTTAACAGTGCTTGATATCTCGACGTGTAATATTCCTTTCCTTTTATCTAGTGATTACATTCTGATCGTGTTGATTAATTAGTTTGCTTTAATTGCATTTCTCGCATTAGTTATACATTCTTGGAAATTGTTAATTACTTAAATTTGCCTGATGATAGAGTGTAATTCCTACTGAGCTTTTCATTCACCCCCCTTTATTTCCATCCTTTTCAGGTAATGCGGTAGATGGAATGTTTGAAATTGGGATCGGGCCAGCGTGATCGAGTGAATCTGGAACTTAGAGACCGGAGTCTTTTTATTTTCTTGAGTCTAGTTGTATAGTGGTCTTGCTATTTTCTCTTCTTTATTTCTTTTATTGAGTCCACATTGTATTTAAATTTCCAAATATCAATAAAACTATATTTTTCTCAAATTAATGGCCTCCATGGGTTGAATGTTATTTATTTTCTGCTCTAATTATCATGACTGTTTCGCTGCCACGTTCCGAGCATCGCTTCCCACTGCCATCGGTTCGGGGCATGACATGCTCCATTATATCTTGGCTAACGAATTTTTGAGCGCAGGAAAAGAAGCTTTTGGTCCCACCGTCTGGGCATCATCATCCAAGTCCCCACGGTGTTTGCACCTCACTTCTCAGTTCCCCTCATGCTTATTACTATCACCATCTTCTCCCTGTATGCATTCCTACTATATGTTATCTATGCTATTAGATTATATCAAGGACCCTGTGACTTTGGTAAATCTGGAATTTGAGTTCCCCTTCATAAAAAATAATGATAATTCCAAAGGAATCTTAGTCGCACGGATAGGCCGTTGAGCTGTCCAAGACTGGGGACGATGGCTCCCTTTTTATGAGTTGGTGCGCGTATAAACGGGTTTCGGCTTAGTATCAGCTCACCGAATGGGTTTCTTGACTCCGTCTTGACAGCTTAACAATATTATCCTTGATTATCTTATATTTTATTTTTTTTAATTTTTCCTTTAAATCCAGCATGCATTCATATAGGACTTTGAATCAACTTTAGAAAATCATTCTAAATAACTCGATTTGGTGAGTCAATTAACCCTAATTTAACAAGTTATGAGATATTCATTATCGAATTGAGTCCTCAGTTCGTCTTGTTGCTATTTTGGGCGGTTTTCTCGAAAACTCCTTAGTTTGGATTTCTATCTTCTTTCAATCATCTTTTTCCTTAGATCCACCTTGGTTGCAGCACGTCCACATTTACATGTAACCGCTCTCCAATAGTGAAACTTACAAGTTTGTGACCTGAGGTACTTCCACCGTGCTAGAAGTTGATCATCCTTTATCTCCTTTATGCCCGCGTGCACACTCCCTTATTTATCCAAACATTGTTGCTTTCATCGAACCTCCCCAGATTGCTTCATCTCGAGCTTTTGATTCAATACTCATCAGGTGGTGTTGATCGCGTATCTCATCACACCTTGGCGTCTACTTTTCAGTTCGCTCCACTTCGTATCGCTCCCTCGTAAAACAGACGCTAAGGTGGGGCAACTGTAGACACGCCAAAATTGACACCATCTTAAGTACATTTCATATTACCTTATAATGTCCCAATTTGACCCTTAAATCAGCTTAGTTGAGTGGTTTTCCACATTTTTCTTAGATTTTTACCTTTTTCTAATTTTTTGGATTTTTTTTGAATTTTTTGGGATTTTTCTAGGTTTTTTTCTCTATTTTTTTGGGCTTTTAAAGAATTAGCGACGGACCCCCTGGTCACCCATTTAATGGGCAACCAACCATGTGGACACCATTTCTTTTATATATATAAAATAAATAAAAAAATTATTTTCTCTGGTCGCGGTCACCCAGGCGACCGCGTTCAGAGGGGGCCCCCCGGGAGCTCTGGTCTCCTTGGAATGTACGTCCAACACCCTAGATGCCAATTTAAAATGGGCGTCCAACGAGTATGACACAAATTTTTATTTTTATATTTTTAATTGATTTTTGAAGTGATTTTTGCGTATTTTCAATTGGTGTCAGCCTGGGATGACGCCAATTCTTAAAATTGACGTCCGGAACCCTTGATGCCCATTCTTCTTGATTATGTACGTCTGTTTTGACAGCCGCTCATTCCTAATGAACATCCGAGCCTCCATACGCAATTTTTCTTGCTATTTTTGAGCTCCCACGTTCGCCCAAAATTCAAATTTATTCCTAATTGACGTCTATGCACTCAGACGCGAATTCTCTTTTCTTTTTGGATTTCCACGATTTAACTTCAAATGAGCGTCCATGGTTGTGGACGCCTATTCAACGGGCGACCACGGGATCTGATGCCATTTTCCTGAGTTTCTGCGGTCGATTCTGACTCCTTCTTTCCCCGTTTTGGAGTCCTTTTTAACTAGGGAAAGGCTCCCTGTGACTTTACAAGACTGGGAGGACTCTTGCCAATGTTTTTCCCATTCTATAGATGATTGTCCTAATCGTTCTTGGATTAAACTCACGATTCTTCCCTTATAAATAGCCCCCTGCAGTCCCTACTCAAGGGGGGCCAACTTCATCAACGAAGGGGATGTGCTGTCGGATTGCAGGCTTAAGGAGGGGCCTCCCTGCATCTAAAGCTATATCACGTCGGAGCTCCTTCTTCTGGAGCACAGTGAAGATCCTTCTTAAAAGCCTCGTTGGGCGTCCAAGTCCCTTCCTGGGAACAGCATAAGCCAACCCTCTCTCTCCTTTTCCTTTTATTTACGTTGCTTTAGTTCTCGCATTTGCATATATCATATTTTTTTATCTCTTTCATCTAAATCACGTGAGAACTCCCCCAGTGCAATGCTTGCACGTCCTTTCCCTTCTACATTCATCATATTTTTATCCCCACCCTTCGCATAGGGGTTTAAAGGGCTAACGCCCAACAAGTGTGTCATTCTCCATGTTTTTTTCACGTTTATACATTTCACTTGGGATTGACGCAACGCTTGCACGTCCTTTCCCTTCTACATATATCATAATTTTATCCCCACCCTTCGCATAGGGGTTTAAAGGGCTAACGCCCAACAGGTGTGTCATTCTCCATGTTTTTTTCACGTTTATACATTTCACTTGGGATTGATACTGCACGCTTAATTCTAATTCCTATCTCTTTGTTGGTTGTTGTCTTTTTGCAAGGGTAATCTAAGAAGACTCTCTCCATCGACCGGTCGATAGGAAGAGAAGGTAAACTCTCACATCTCCCACGCTTCAAAGGTAATACTGCTATCCCTCCCTTTATTTATTGTTAATATCATTTGAGGCCCGCGGTCTTTGGCGATCACACTCCACATTGGCATCCACATATGCTCCCTCTTCTTTACCCCTCCTTATTTTTCTCACATATCTTTCCTTAGCCTTTTATTCTTTTTTTAAGTGGATTTTAATTAGATCTACACCTAAGGGTGACAAATAGGTACCTAAGGGTGAAAAATACATCTCTAAGAGTGAATAATAGGTCGCCAAGCAAAAAGTTTTGAAGGGCGCTGAAGCAACGTCGACGCAATGCTAAAAAGCATCAACGTAGCCAGTCAAGAGTCAAGCCCATCAGTCAACATGCTAGTAGAAGTAAGAAGCAGAGTCAAAGTTGACTTTGGTCAAAGTCAACGTGAGTCAAAGAGACCCAGCAAAGTTCAACTTTTAGTTGACTCATGTCATGAGGACTCTAGTCAAAGTCAACATAGTCAGAACCTGAAGTTAACATCTTCTGACCTCGGAGTCGACACAGGGAACCCAAAAGTCTTTTGTTGGCTGAAGAAGTCATGGGAGAAAAATAAAGCCTTAAGGGTGAAAAATGATGCATCTACGGTGTATAATACACACCTAAGGGTGACAAATAGATTAAGGCGACGGCTTTTAAGGCAGAGGCAAACAGGCTAAAGGCAACAGCTCTTAAGGGTGACAAATGAATGGTCAAGGATGACAAATAGGTGGCCAAGCTGAAAATAGAGAAACCGTAGAAGGAGAGTCGACTCAAAATGCTGTCGGAGGCGACTCCTGTTACAATGAATCTCACCAGGCTGAAAGAAGAAGCAGCGACGACGGTTGAACTCAAACAATGGTGTCAAATAGATGGATAAGGGTGACAAATATATAAGTAAGGGTGACAAATAGCTATTAAGGGTGAAAAATGTCTCGTAAGGCTGGAAGGTTGAGAAATCTAGAAGCCGAGTCGACCCTACAAGGCTTTGGAGTCAACTCCAAGCATGAAGAATCTGCCAAATCTTCTGCAACTTTCGTACAACTTCTAGAGGATTAAAATATGAACCGCAAACATCCAAAAACATGGTTTTTGAGGTTTTGAGTGGATCCCTTAGGAGTCTAGTGTCCTTATCATCATGAGCTTACCAGATCAGTCCTTTTGGACAGTAGATTTGTCAACCTACGTTTATGGGAAAGGTCACTCTCCATGGCAACCACCTTTATGCTTTTACCCAATTAGCTTGCTGCTTCAGAAACTCATGGGGCAGAGCACCGTACCTTCTTGTCCTAAGCCAAGCAACAGGAGACCTGAAAGCTCACAATACTCAAGAAGCATCATTTCCTCTCTATTATTCAAAGGAAGTCTTTTGGAGGGAAGCTATTCCTTTTCCCCTGCTCTTCTATCTACGGTGGAACGAGTCAAGCCAAGTGGTCAAAGAAATCTACCTTCTCGTTTGACCAATCAGAATTGAGGTATTCTTCAAAGAAGTCTCTTTCAAATTCAGCCAATCAGATGCAATTCCCTTGGAGGGAATCTTCCCACCAGCTCTTCTATATATACCAAGCTCATGCATGAAGAGGAGCTACTATTGCCTTTGAAGAGAGCCATGCCCTTGAGCATTCAAGAAAATATGTGAGTGAGAATAGAAGGGAAGGAGAGCAGCCCAGCATCTAGTCGTCCCTGTCCACTGCTGTAAAGGAGAAGAGAGAATAAGAAAGGAGAGAAGAAGAAAGGAGAAAGGCCTTGAGAGAGAGCAACCCTGCAGACATCTGAGCTTGACGAAGAAGATCTTCAGATCTATGACTGAACTTGCAGCCACCAGTCTTCAGACTCTTATATGAAGTTACAACAGGATGTCTTCGTGCCTTATTTATGTTTCTATCTTTCTTTGTTTCCCTTTTCATTTCTGATCCGTGTGTGTGTGTGTGGGGCATCGTCCCCATCGTGAAGCTGTGAATCAGCACAAGCTGTGTTGCTCAGCATATAGCAAGCTGTGATGCTCAACTATAGCAAGCTGTGAGGCGCAACAGTCAAGCTGTGAGTCAGCAGGAAGACTCACCAGGTTTGGTGAGGGGTGGACGTAGGTTGCGGGGTTGCAACTGAACCACCTTAAAAATCCCTGTGTAGTGGCGTGTGCTTTGTATGATTGATAAATTTCTTCTTTCCCCCATTCACATGACAACAAGCATAACAGATTTGCACTCGTACTGATTTGACTGCACTATTCTATGGGGTTAAGTCTTAAGTTGCATTTGCATGCTCTAGTTGGCTACTGCACACTTGCACACAAGCATTAGTATTCTTCATAGGCTTGGGGCAAGTCATAACTTGTTCTGTATGCTGTGCTCATGTCCTATAAGGGCTTGCTTGAATCTGGTTCAGCACAACTAATTGTTGCTCTGTGTGTGTGGGTGCATCGACCCCACTAGTCTACTACGTCGACGCAGCTTCTTGCTAAACCGCCTATGCTTTAGGGTGCATCAACCTCATCGCTTGACATTGTGTCTTTGACGCCTTCATTTAAGCTATTCCTATTAAATCTGTTGTGCATTATGTCTAAGTGTTTCATGTGCTTTATAGCTGTTGTTTGTGCTTTAATGAGCTAAAGTTTTTTAATTGGTCATAGTTTGTACCGGACCTATTCAACCCCCCTTTCTAGATCCAGTTACACTCAAGGGACCTAACAATTGGTATCAGAGTGAAGCTCTATATACTTAGATCTAACGATCTGGTGCATTTGATTTAATGGCTTTATCTGTTGAACAAGCTTCAATGACTTCCCCACCTATATTTGATGGTTCTGATTTTACCATGTGGCTAGGAAAGATGTGTGCCTTTGTCAAATCCATTGATATAAGGTTATGGACTCTTATTTACCATGGTCCGCACAACCTGCCATCAGATACTTCTGAATGGTCTGCTGAACAAAGGACCAAAAATGTTGACAACCGTGTTGCCTTCAAACTGATAAAAGTTGTAGCTGATGTTTCCTAGTTCCCTTTTGTTTCCAGCTGCAGCTCTACCAAGGAGATCCTAAATGGACTGGCCAAGATACATGAAGAAGGAGAACGAAGGCATGAATGCCTCATGGCTGATAGTCCAGATCAGTCAAGTGATCCAACTACATCTCAGGCAAGTTCTGATTCAGAAGACTTTACTTTTGAAGAGCTTATGGATCCTTATGATGAGCTAGGTAAACAATACAAAAAGATAAAATCTGAAAACAAAGAACTGAGAAAAGAACTCAAGAAAAGCTCTCATGATAAGAACTCCTTCTACAATAACTATTCTGTGTTTGAGGAATTAAATGATACTCTTATGATTGACTTAGACTTGCATAAACAAAACATTGGTTGTTTGAGAGATAAAAATGGAACCTTGCAAGCTAAAATTACTAGGTTAGAAGAGTGTGAAAGATAACTTCAAAACCAACTTAAGTCAATGTCTAATGATCAAACCACGCTTGATGGGTTAATCCATGATGTGAGGTTGTTTGAGCAAAATGAAGAGCTAAAGGAACAAAATAAGATGCTGATTGAAAAACTGGCTGCCTTTGATAAAGGCAAGCATGTTGTCAATAATGGGCCTGAAAAGTTACAAGCCTTAGAACAAGAAATTGAAAACTACAAAAGTGTGAATGTCATGCTCAATGAGCAATTGACTGCGCGCGAGGAGGACCTCGCTGAATCCGAACTGCACATCTCCTCTTTGGAGAATGAAATCAAAGATCTAAACAGCTCATTGTCAAAATTTGTTCAAGGCCAAGAAAACTTAGACAGACTGTTGGGCACTAAAGTCAACTTTCGGAGAGAGGGTTTGGGGTATGCTTCTGTGAATAAAAAATCCTTTGGTAATAAGTTGCATACTTCCTTCGTCTTTGGCTCACATAAGGCCAGTACTTCTAGTGTCCCCCCAAAATAGTCTAGTGCTCAGAAAAATAAAAAACAAGCTAAAAATCAGAAAAGGAAAACGCTAAATCCAAAACAGAAAAATAAGTTTGCTTATGTTGACATGCATGCTAGGAAAGGCAATGCTAAACACCATGCTTCTCATAAAATGAATGTTCATTATTTTTATTGTGGTATGCTTGGTCACACTGTGCATGATTGCCTTACCTCGAAGAATGATGAACTAAGAATGGGGAAGAACATAAGAAATAGTGAAGAAAGCAATAGCGAGGGATGGGCCATCTCTGGAAGAAAGAGTTGTCAGTATATCCATGTTCAAAAGCCCAGGGATGATCCACTGCATCGACGCACCCCTCAGAACAGGTCGACGCACCCTAAGGTCGCCAGAAGAAATCTTCCTCCTTGCTGCTTCCATTGTGGAAAGATTGGCCACACAGTAAAGGACCGTTGGCATCTAAAGGGAAGAACCCACTCTCATGCCAAAAAGGTTAACTTCCATGCGCATTCCCAAAAGACCAATGCTCATGCACACAAGAGAAATGGGAATTATTATGTGTGCTGCTTCTATTGTTGTGAGTATGGTCATATGTTTGATAACTGTCATTGGATGAGAAATGATGAATTGATCGCAGCAAAGAAGAGAAAGCCACATGTTAGAAATGCTGCTAACCATCAAGGACCCAAGAAAACTTGGGTACCTAAAAACTCCAAATGAGAATTTTGGATGCAGGAGTGCCTTGGAGCAGAACAAAGGATGATCAGGTAAATAAAAGCTCAAGACACAGGTTTGTAAATAAACTTTTCAACTTATGTTAATTGAGCATGTTAGGTTTTCTTTGCAGTTATTGCAGTATAGGTCTGTCTTGCTTTCAATAAAACCTGCAAGCATGAAAGCTTCCCTCTGAAATGATGATTTTCCCCATTGTGAACTTTGAACATCTGAACTGGATTATATGATTAACACTTAACATTAATCTCTAGTATATCAAATGGTGATGGACAGAAAGACAGGTTAAGCCTATCCAGAACTCTCACTATGCGTGAGTTGGGTCTTCGGATCATACCCTCGTCTTGTACCAGAAGTCAGAATTTTCAGATGCTTAATCCATGAGAAATCTGTTGTACTGAGGGAATTGATATGATGATGAGTTGCTATTTACCTTCAATTTAGCAGGCATATGAATTACCTGCTTAGCATTGTTACTCATTGCCTTTGATGATGTCTGTTATGACTGCATATAATTCAACTCATCATTCATATGGACATTTAACCTTCTGCTTAATTGTCCTAACTTCTATAAGCATTTGACAAAGGGGGAGTCTGAGGGTTTGCACTTCAGCTTAGAATTCATTGCAAGTATCTTGAACTTGGACATGTGTGTGCATTTTGAACATCACTTGTGTGCTCTCATGCACTCTCATGCATTTCATGCTTACAAGACCCAAACTTCATGACTAGCATGTCTTGCGCTCTCAATGCATTATCTTGACATGAACCCTTGGTATATACAATGGTGAATTGTGGAAGGTTGGATTAACTCCATCTAGAAACTATCACTACGCGTGAGGTGATCTTCGGATCAAGTTCTCCGTCCAGTCTTATGGGTCTTGTGTTCACCCAAGACATAGGTTGCATATCCTCCTGTTGATTCTCTTGAAGGCATTTTTATAACCCATGCATAAGTTAAGGGGGAGTCATCATAAAAGTCCAGACTGCATCCTTGCATACTTTGTTGATTTGTGGACTAATTGCATATTCGTAGAAGGAGCTTGCCTTGCCTTGATAAATTGCTCACATGTGCATTAGTATAACCCTTGTGTGTGCCTCTTGAACAATGGACCTTTTTGAGGAGTAGTCTGGGAGTTAAACTATCATGCAAGCTTGTTCTTGTCTATTCTCTGAATATTGCTAATTTCAGTTGCCATGCTTGTAAAAAGAAATTGCATCATGATTCTTGCTTTAACTTTCAAAATAAAAAAATGTGCTTACTAAATGCTTTTGAAATCTGGCAAGACCCTATGCCATCAGAACTTCAAATTCTATTGAAATCCTCCTTCCTGCTGATCAGGTCGACCCTAGAACTACTCAGGTCGACCTTGTAGTTCATTTCTGCTTGAAAATTACCCTCTGTCTAAACAATGTGCGTTGACCTCCTGTAGTGTCTGCGTCGACGCATCGATTTCCTATTAACCCTATGCATTCTTCATATTGAACAAGGCTCATCCTTATCTGATAAGACTCACCTACCTTTGCTCTCCATGCAACATCTTTGTGAGTCACTTGGTGAGGGGGAGAGTTCCTTGTTTGCTTCCATTCATTGTTCTATGTGTGCCTTAGCCTATGCCTCATGCTATTTATCCGCTATGCTCCATCTTGGATATAAAATATCCTGAAGCTTGAACTCCTGTGAGTACTTCAATCTGGTTGCTAAAGTTCATTTATCAGAGCTCATCTTAAAGGAGAATCTTCTTTTATGGAGTTCCATGACTGCCCTGGACATGAAAACTGTTGGTTTAAATTTAATAATTTCTTGAGCTCTAATGCTAAATGGTCTTGAAAGTGGCTATATTCAGACTTAATGGACCTAAACCAGTTTTTCATGTTTTATCATGTTATGCCTTCGTAAATCTGAAAGTTTACGTTAAGTACAAAGGCATCTTTCATTGAGGGACTTCAGTCTAGTATTGTTTTTAAACATTTGTCAAATCTGAAGTTTTCAAAAAAAAAGGACCCAATAGGCTACACTTAATGATAGCAATGAACTTCAGTCATGCTGAGTAACTGGGGATATTGGCGTCTGATAAACGTATATCCTCATGTAAAAAGGTGTGTACTGAGTTCAGTGCCCTAAGGTAAAATAATGGCAAGTGTTTCACTGAGAAACCGAGTCCTTTCACCAATGAAGTGGATTGGACAAAGTCATGAAGTGCCATGCTACCTCTGTTCTAATTAAGGTAGAATGGTGAGCTACATTGAGTAATTGGGGGTGCTGGCGTCTGATCAACGTGCACTCTCACGTCAAAAGGTGCATGCTACACTTGACTGCCCATAAAATCAATAACAATGGATTCAAAAGAAATATTTGAAATGTTGTACCCTTGGATAAAATTAGAAACGTATAGGTGTTTAACCTCAATACTATTTGTAGTTGCTCTCAAAGGGGCTAATAGAATTGAATGAGTAAGGTGAGAGGAGGTTAACCTGATCTCTATATGTATTTCTGGTTCATTTCTATTAATTTTGAATGCAAAAATGTTCAAATACTTATTATTGAGAAACTCAGAATTCATCAATTTTAAACCAATCTGAATATAGGGGATTTATCATTGGAATTCTATATCTGAAGTTTCTGATAAATCTATAACTCTGCATTTATGAACTTGGCTTCATGATGAAGGACTTCCATCTTCACATCTCTTTGATTTGGTGCCTCTAAAATTCCAAGTGTCGACCCCGAGAGTCGGCCCCTTGCATCTAGACTTCTGCCTGGCTGTCCTGGCATTTGTCCTTAAGACAAATTGGCCTCTTGATGCTCCTTGCTCCAATGCTATGTGCTATCTATGGACAATCTGCATAGACTCTCTTGGCTACTATGAAAGCATCACCACTCTTAATAATTGGCATCATCACTCTAAGCAATCGGTCTCAGTTCATGCCATGTATTTGGTTAACATTGCATTTTCCTTCCTCCATGCATTGCATAGAAAACATTACAAAATTGGAAAATAGAAAACCAAAAACTTGAAAATCCTGAAAAACCAACAATTGGTATCAAACTGCTCTCTGATTGCATCTTATTGCCATGTTGAAATATCTTGCATAAATGTTGTACTGTGAACTCATGGCATCCGGTGCCAATGTATGTGATCTACTGTTGCCAAGCCAAGGGACCTAACAACTGAGGGGACCCAACGATCTGCTCTTGCCTTTGGCCGCGCCAGAACTCATGGCATTTAACATCTGGCTGTCTGCTTGCTTGCTTGTTTCTGGCCTTGAATTCTCCTTTTATCTTATGATTTTGTATTTGGCATTACTTTGAACCTTCTTTGCTGATGGCAAAGGGGGAGAAGGTTTGATGAGTCATTGTCTATCTCATATGCATTGTCTATTTCATGAGTACATCTCTTGAGAAGTGCTTATAATGACTCATAGTTGCCATCATCAAAAAGGGGGAGAATGTTGTGCACGTATGGTAACACATGATTCTTTGGTTTTGATGATGTTTGAGTATGACTCATTATAAGTCTGTTAAAATGATTCAAATATGTCTTAATATGCATAACAATGACTTTGATGAGTACATGCAATGGCTTTCATGGAAAGACTCAGGTTGTTGACAGAACCCATGTGCCCACTGAAGAAAAGAAGAGAATGATGAAGAGGAGTCAACTTCAAGGTCAACTGGAGCAAACTCCACATCAATCTCTCAAGGATAGCATCTCCAGTAGATTGATCCAAAGCCACTCTGCAGCTGATACTACTTCAACAGATCTCATGCTAACAGTGCAGCAACAGAAGCCAAGACTCCAGCTTAAAAGATTTTATGAAGTGGAGTCGACTCCATCAGCTCATGGAGTCGACGCAGCCAAGCAAATGAAGCTGCTAGATACCACTGACAGAGGCCATGTTAAGAGTGACAAATAGGTACCTAAGGGTGACAAATAGGTATCTAAGGGTGAAAAATTCATCTCTAAGGGTGAATAATAGGTCACCAAGCTAAAAGTTTTGAAGGGCTCTGAAGCAGCATCGACACAACGCTAAAAAGCGTCAACGCAGAGAGTCAAGAGTCAAGCCCATCAGTCAACATGCCAGTAGAAGCAAGAAGCGGAGTCAAAGTTGACTTTGGTCAACGTCAACATCAGTCAAATAGACCCAGCAAAGTTCAACTTTTAGTTGACTCATGTCATGAGGACTCTAGTCAAAGTCAAAGTCAACATAGTCAATAACTTGGGGTCAACACAGTCAGAACCTGAAGTCAACATATTCTGACCTCGGAGTCAACACAAGGAAGCCAGAAGTCTTTTGCCAACTGAAGAAGTCATGGGAGAAAAATAAAGCCTTAAGGGTGAAAAATGATGCATCTACGGTGTATAATACACACTTAAGGGTGACAAATAGATTAAGGCGACAACTTTCAAGGCAGAGGAAAATAGGCTAAAGGTGACGGCTCATAAGGGTGACAAATGGATGGTCAAGGATGACAAATAGGTGGCCAGGCTAAAAACAGAGAAACCGTAGAAGGAGAGTCGACTCAAAATGCTGTTGGAGTCGACTCCTATTATAATGAATCTCACTAGACTGAAAGAAGAAGCAGCGGCGACGACTGAACTCAAACAATGGTGTCAAATAAATGGATAAGGGTGACAAATACATAAGTAAGGGTGACAAATAGCTATTAAGGGTGAAAAATGTCTCGCAAGGCTGGAAGGTTGAGAAATATAGAAGTCGAGTCGACCCCACAAGGCTTTGGAGTTGACTCCAAGCATGAAGAATCTGCCAAATCTTCTGCAACTTTCGTACAACTTCTAGAGGATTAAAATATGAACCGCAAACATCCAAAAACATGGTTTTTGAGGTTTTGAGTGGATCCCTTAGGAGTCTAGTGTCCTTGTCATCATGAGCTTACCAGATCAGTCCTTTTGGACAGTAGATTTGTCAACCTACGTTTATGGGAAAGGTCACTCTCCATGGCAACCACCTTTATGCTTTTACCCAATTAGCTTGCTGCTTCAGAAACTCCTGGGGCAGAGCACCGTACCTTCTTGTCCTAAGCCAATCAACAGGCGACCCGAAAGCTCACAATACTCAAGAGCATCATTTCCTCTCTATTATTCAAAGGAAGTCTTTTAGAGGGAAACTATTCCTTTTTCCCTGCTCTTCTATCTACGGTGGAACCAGTGAAGCCCAGTGGACAAAGAAATCTAACTTCTCGCTGGACCAATCAAAATTGAGGTATTCTTCAAAGAAGTCTCTTTAAAAGTCAGCCATTCAGATGTTGTTCCCTTGGAGGGAAACTTTCCACCAGCTCTTCTATATATACTAAGCTCATGCATGAAGAGGAGCTACTGCTGCCTTTGAAAAGAGCCACGCCCTTGAGCATTCAAGAAAATATGTGAGTGAGAATAGAAGTGAAGGAGTGCAGCCCAGCATCTGACTGTCCTAGTTCACTACTGTAAGAGAGAAGAGAGAAGAAGAAAGGAGAGAAGAAGAAAGGATAAAGGCCTTGAGAGAGAGCAGCCCTGCAGACATCTGAGCTTGACGAAGAGGATCTTCAGATGTATGACTGAACTTGCAGCCACCAGCCTTCAGACTCTTATATGATGTTATAATAGGATGTCTTCATGCCTTGTTTATGTTTCTATCTTTCTTTGTTTCCCTTTTCATTTCTGATCCTTGTGTGTGGAGGGGGCGTCGTCGCCATCGTGAAGCTGTGAATCAGCAGATTGCAAGCTGTGTTGCTCAGCGGATAGCAAGCTGTGATGCTCAGCTGTAGCAAACTGTGAGGCTTAGTAGTCAAGCTGTTAGTTAGCAGGAAGCCTCATCGGGTTTGGTGAGGGGTGGACGTAGGTTGTGGGGTTGCAACCAAACCACCTTAAAAATCCCTATGTAGTGGCGTGTGCTTTGTGTGATTGATCCATTTCTTCTTTCCCCCATTCATAGGACAGCAAGCATAACGTATTTGCACTCATACTGATTTAACTGCACTGTTCTATGCGCTTACTGTTGAGTAGTGGATAGCGGATCTAGAGGGGAGGGGTGAATAGATCTGCCCATCTTTTCACAATGCAACCCTCTATATAGCTAGATAAAATAAATCGCAGCGGAATATAATTAGCTTATCAAAGAACACTATGATTCGCTTGGCAAGATGAGCAACTAATATATCGATTTGAACCTAAGCATGCATCTAGAATGAAGCAATCACATAAACAAACCACAACACAAAGGATTTTAAGGTTGTTCGGACTGAATCCCCAGTCCTACGTCCACCCCTCACCAAATCCGGTGAGGCTCCACTAGGCACACGCACTGAACCGTAAATCGGAAAGACCTCTGATTGCCTTCTTACTAACCACAGGTAGGGATGTCAACACTGCAGATCGGACAACTTTCGATTGCCTTCCTACTAACCACCGGTAGGGACGATCTTTAATTTCAAATGTTTGAATGAAATGGAAAGAGAACAAATATGAAAACACTCAAACAAGATATAGTCAAAGAGAAAAGATCTTATCTGAGATTGCTGGAGCTTGAATCTGATGCTTCAAAGGTATCTTCTTCCTTGTGAAAAGATCTTGCTTGGATCACCTTGAGTTGATGAAGAAGATGAAGGATGCATATTTGATCTCCCTTGAGAATGGGCTTCTTTGGATCACCTTGAGATGATGAAGAGGATGATGGTTGCAGCTTTATCTTCACTTGGCTTGGGGTTAATCTTCTCTTGAAGTAGCTTGAATCACTTGAGGATTTGATGAAGAACTTCTTCCCGGAGTACTGTTCACAGCTACAGTACTCGAACTCCTCTCCCTCGAACACACCCTTGCAGCCTCCTTTGATCTCCCAAATGATCAACTAGGGTTTCTAACCCTCTTGCATGTGTTTTATAACCTTTGAATGGTCCTTGGACATCCCCCAGACCAGATCCACATTTTGTGGATGATTAGGTGACTTTAGGATTAAAGAAATCCATGGAGAATGGCCCTTCCCGAAGTGGAAAACAAAGTCAACAATTGATGGCTCGGGGCTGGCGGTCGACCTGCAGAAGCTGGCGGTCGACCGCTACTGAGAAACGCCATAGACGGATGGTCCCTGGTATTTTCGGTCGACCGCTACTGGGCTGGCGGTCGACCGCCACTGAGACTCGTGTAGACTGGGAGCTGCTGGCTAGGGCGGTCGACCGCCCCTGTGCTGGCGGTCACCGCCAGCTGGGCAGACCTCGGGTTTTCTCGAGTCGGTCAGTTAACCTCTTTAGCTCCGTCGCTTGAGTCCTTTAGCAGACCGATCCCCGCGACCTGACCGTGCAGGTCGATCCGCGTGCGAGGGCGCAATCATTGAGCTTTCACTTTTGCCATCCCCACTCCATTCCTTGGCATATCTGTCATGAAAGAACATCAAGTAGTTTAGTCATATAAGAGTGGTACAACATCAATGACTTATAGTGTTTAGCCATTATCAAAACCAAGAATATCAAATGACTCAAATGACCACAGGATGATGTCGAATGACCCAAGTGACCACAAGATGACTCAATTGACCACAGGGGCACAACACTTAAGTCTTAAGTTGCATTTGCATACTCTAGTTGCTTGCTGCACAACACAAGCATTAGTATTCTTCATAGGCTTGGGGCAAGTCATAACTTGTTCTGTATGCTGTGCTCATATCCTGTAAGAGCTTGCTTGAATTCGGTTCAGCATAACTAAATGTTGATCTATGTGTGTGGGTGCGTTGACCCCACTAGTCTGCTGCATCGACACAGCTTATTGCTGAACCGCCTATGCTTTAGCGTGCGCCAACCTCACCACTTGACATTGTCTTTGACACCTTCATTTGAGCTATTCCTTTTAAATCCACTATGCATTATGTCTAAGTGTTTCATGTGCATTATAGCTGTTGTTTGTGCTTTAATGAGCTAAAGTTTTTTAATTGGTCATAGTTTGTATCGGACCTATTCAACCCCCCCTTTTAGATCTGGTTGCACCCAAGGGACCTAACAGGGGGAGTAAAAAGTTGATCCTCCACAACCCTATGAAGCATTAACAAACAGGGCAACTACCAATATGGTGTCTTTGTACCAAGCATTGCCAAAAGAAGTCACAGAGGCCAGCACCCAACACACCTATGAGGCATGTTTTCTGACACCTCTGAAAGAGCAGCAGGGATGGCAAAAGGTCCCTACGAAGAATAAAAAGAGGCCCATGCCCCATATTGCAATGGATGCACATGTTCGTGGTGTGACGCCATTGCCAACTCCACCAGTCTCGGTGCCGGTATGGATTAACCAGCCTGCCACCATCAGAATACCTACTCATAACCGAAGGAGTCAAACTCCGCTGCCAATGAACAAAGAGATAAGCCCAGAAGTCCTAAGACTACAGGCTTACATTAACCGACTAGATGAATATGAGCAGCCCAAATTGCAGCCACTACTGATAAAAGATCATGCGCCATGGGAGCAGCTCGAGCAGCTTACCCTCGAACATCAAGAAGAAAAGCCAATAGAACCCAAAGAAGATAGTAGTCTGTTCTGGGGGCAGGTGCCGCCAAAAAGATAGCGAAGAAGAAAAGAAAGGCTCGAGCTACCAAAAGGGTGACAACCTTTTCCTGTAACACTCTGTCAGCTCTCTTCAATCTGCCGGGGGAGGAAGATGAAGAAGACATATGCTTCCTGCCATAGAAGCAAACCAGGTTGAGGTCCCAGCTGCCGCACATGCAACCCGGTCGGGTCAAAAATGGGTACGCCCGCCACCGGCTAACCACAACATCATAGGGGGGGCAACCCTACCAAATACCCCCTCCGAAAGTCAAGGGAATCCAAATTCCCCCCTCCACCAGGGCTCTACATGTAAAGCAAAGAGAGCAATGTCGCCCCCTCTTTCACGGAATTCCTCAAGGCATCCAAAGGGAAACACCCTTGCCATGCAGCCGGCTCTACAACCAGGGGAACACATTCCCAGCCTCCTCAGCCCATCAGCCTACAGAAAGAACAAGTAACTAAAGAACAATAGTAACGAGTGACTAGTCAGGGTCATGCCAGTCGGCACTGGTCCAACGCCCCTGACCACGTGTGGACACACAAGCTCAATGTCTTGAGCCAGGCCTCTAGCTGGTTTTCTCCTCCCATCGGACTCTAACGACTAGACAAAGGGGCCCACGGCAACCAGCCTACAAACCATCTCTATCGGGAACTCACCCCGCCACCACTCCTAGGTGGGCCGACATACAGAAAGTTTCATCAGGCTACGACTAGTGGAGGCTCACAAGACACAAGGACTCTCTAAAAGAATGTACTGGAGTACAGACAGGCTACACAGACACTTGTCACCAGTAGCTGAGAACATAAAGCAGCACAATGTCGCCAAACTTAGGACAGCCAACTAGACCTGCTAACACAACGATCCTTGAGTCACAAGACTCTGGTCAAGATCGTCGCACAAAGCGGTAATAAGCCGCCAATCAGCCTAGTCCCTAGGTCAAAGCATTATACAAAGAATCCTGTGCTGTGTGAGGACAACCCTCTGCACTCACGCAGACATACGATGACTCGATCTAGCATAACAAGAAACCCGAGCACAAGGGGTCATCAAGACCTCCAAGTCACTTGGGCATGCTAATCAAGAAACAATAATTGATCTGAATATCAAAGAGCATGGTCTTGATCCCCACAAGGTACCCAAGACACTCACGGGGTCACGTGTCAACCACTGGGTCACCACCGGGTTGATCGGAGACCAAAACAGTGAAACAGGGTGAAGAAACCTTAGTTGCGATCATGGCCAGACCGCCACTTCCAAACAGAACCAGGTTGTGGTAAAAGCATGACCGCCACCTGTAGGGAAAGGAGAATATGGTCTAGAGAGGGCCGCCACCTTCTAACAATGGCCACGTTACGGTCGTGGGCAAACAGCCTCCTGCCACGATAAAAGAACGGAGAAGAATAAGAAGACGGCATCAACGCTTCACGATGCGTAGTCGACGCATCGAGATTACGGTCATGAGGTGACTGCTATCATTACATAGCGGTTCTCTGAGGACCGCCATCAAACGGAAGCCATAAACACAGAAGTAGGGTGATGGGATATCGGAACCAGGTCATTGTGGGAGTGTTGTATTGGATATGTATTTGTGTATTGGGTTTGTATTTTGTATTTTGGTTTGAATTTAAGTCCAAGGAAATTAATTAGGGCTTTTAATTTTTGTCAAGGTGTGGGTCCCATGTGTTGGCCCTTGGTCCATGGTAGAAAATGGACCAAGTAGCCATTGTTGACCTTAAGGGGAGGGCGCCCCCTTCTTTGTCCCATATGGGATTTGTTTATTATTATTTTTATCTCCCTTCCCCTTTATGCCCCCTTGACCAAGGGTAACCTAGGTCATTTGTACTAGGTCTAGGGTTTACTATAAGGTCTCTCTTGTTTCATTTGTGGACGAATTAATGAAGAAAAAATCAACAATTTTGCTCCAAGCCCAAGGGCGCAGCCCCCTCTCTCCTCTCTCCCCCCTTGCAACTGTGAAAGCTCTGATCTTCTGAGGTGTGAAGTCTCCCTATCAACCCCTCTCTGAGTGAGAAGCTCAGCACCGTCGCCGCCGCCGCCGCCATCGAGCCGCCATCGCATCACCACCGCCAACCGTCTCCGATCTGTTCTCCGTTGGATAGCAAGCTGAGGCGGGAATTTTATCTTCCAACTCATAGATCTGTTCGACCTCAAATTTTGAGATTTTGTTCCCCCTCTCATCCCCCATCACCAGTTTAAATTTTGTGTCATTCTACCATCATTTACTATTTGTCCCAGTAATTAAGTTTTCCCACAGCAATCTGCCAGTTTGCAGATCTACGGGATAGTGTCTTGTTGTTATATTTTTCCCGCCCACTTAGCCATCTCCAAAAACTCCCAAAAAATTCATACGTGATCCTCACATCCCCCCTTCCACCCATAAGTTTTTCATAGTCTAGATCCATCATTTTTATTTTGGTCAAAATTCATTTTCAGGTAGATCCTGTTCCGTCCTGACTGTCTGTAATCCAAGCCAGCAGAAATACTTGGTAAACAGTTGTTTTTATTTCCAATCCGTTTGCTGGATGGTTTTGAAATAATTATATGTTGTATTCCTTTGAGTCCTCTATCCAACGGTGCCGATCTTGCCCTGATCCGCCTCCGGATCTGGGCACAACAATTCTTTTCGCCGGGTCATGCAAACCTGTTCCACGAACAGGCCAGCAAAGGCAGCAGCAAGTTAATTCTTACAAAATTACTTTGGCGTCGATTCAGCCACTGCCGAGTTCAGAGGTCGAAGAGGGGTCTTCCACCGACGTCCCAGCTAGCTTCTGTGATCAAAAGGTGACCGGAAGTCACCGTCCCACAAGCCGAGTTCGATTGCTGTCCAGCGAGTCGAAAGAGTACCGAGTCGGACTAGTAGCCCGCCTCCGGTCCGAGAGCCCTTCCGGCTTGCTACCCGTCAACCCCAGACTACTACTCCTGGGTCCCACTGTATCCCTTTACCTCTCTGCGTGGAGTGGGCATAGAAATTCACTTATGTAATTAATTACATTTAATGTACTGGGAGTTACGATCTTGGCCTGGGTCGTCTTCCCCACGCCCGGAGCGTGGAGGTACACTCGCCACCCTCCAACTTGGCATTTACTTTACTCGTATATATTTCTATATGCCGCTGCTTGCATGTAATAGGTCCAAGCTCGGTATAATTTTATCACCACTGCGAGAGTGAGTGAGTGGAACCGTCTCGTGACTCGATCCGAGCACGCGAAAAGCCGATACCCAAGACTCATTGCCGGTTCCTCAACCGCGCAGATCCACGCGTTTCCCTCGCTTAGAGACGTCCGCGAGCTAGAGTCCTAGGTTCGCATTCCGTCCCGCATCAAATTGGTATCAGAGCAGAGTCGAGTCTAGGGCAGTCGGTTCAAGGTGTCACATTGCATTCCTATACCCGGTATATCAAATGGTGTTCCCGGAACGATAGGTTACGCCTATTGGGAAGGTTACACACTTGCATGAGTTCGGTCTTTGGATCATACCTCCGCCACATACCGGATATTGGTTAAGTCTAGATTCCTCACTTCGCCTTGGTCAGTGACCAATACCCGTCAAAAGTGGGAGGGTCAGTGCATTCCAACCCTTGTCATTTGCATGCCCACTCGTAGAGGTACCCAATACTCACCACCACCACCACCTATGGCAGATCCCCGAGTCCCTAGTCCTGATGAGCCTTCGGTGGGTGACATGTTTCGAGCTCTTATGGGAAAAATGGATGAGTTGAGTATGCGAGTGGATAAAATGGAAGGGTTGAGTACGTGGGTGGATGGCTTAGGCACACGTTTGGAAGAGAGGATGAAGGCCTTAGAGAATAGGGCCGAAGAGTCGGACCAGTCTTTTCATGGTCTGGTAGGGAGAGTAGCCGTCCTAGAGAGACCCCCGGTTGAGGTACATCCCGCACCGACAAATGGTCAACTGGAGCCGGTTCAGCCACCTGCTGCTCCTAGGGCTCAAGGGGTAGATGGTAGGAGGCGTCGAGTCCCCGAGGTGGATGACTACGAGTCTGATAATGAGAATAGGGGCTATGGTCATGACCATCAAGTTCAAAGGTGGAATCGTGATCATGATGAGGATGAGCGGATCTTCATAACCGTTCACACAGACCCTCCCACTTTTGACGGGTCCTTGGACCCGAAGATCTATTTAGATTGGGAGGCCGACATAAATCGATACTTTGATTGGTTTGATATGACAGACCATCGAAGAGTCCGATTTGCGACCATGAAGCTAATAGGACAGGCGTAGACGTATTAGAAGAATGTGGAGAGCCTGTTGTTTCAGCATATGGAGCCCCAGGTTGACACATGGGGTGAGATGAAGGTCAAGCTTCGGTAAAAGTACCTTCCTGCCACATACCGTCAGCGACTCATCGATAGGTGGCAGACTCTCAGTCAAGGAGATCGGTCCATCTCCGAGTATATCGCTAAATTTGATGAGTATTTTTTGCGATGTGGCGTATCGGAGGAGAACACCATGCCCATTTCCCACTTCCGTTGTGGTCTGCGGCCCCACTTTCAGTATGAGCTTTTTCACCGCAATGTGACCAAGTTGGAAGACGCATATCAGGTTGCTCTCGAGTTGGAGCAGTTTGAGGGAGAGTTCGTGTCTACCCAATGGTTGGGCCCCGTCCCTCTTCGTAGTGCCGCGCCCCGTAGCTCTTTAGGCCCATATCAGAGGGCCCTCATGGCTCGAGCTCAGGAGCCCGCCCGTCAGGAGCTATTCGCTCAAAGGCCTTGTCCTCCCCCGCCAAGGGATCTACCTCCACCCCAACCACTGGCACCCATTGCCCGCCCCCGGGACCTATTGCCCATCCTTCGGCACCTACACCTCCTCCCTTGTTGCCTACACCCCCTGTCCGTCGGGAGGATAAGGGTAAGGGGCCACTTATCGGAGAGACTAGTAGGTCACGACTGCAGTGTTATCAGTGTTAGGGGTTTGGCCACTTTGCCGGCCAATGTCCCACTCGTACATCACTAGCCCTAAGGGACAAAAGGGTTGGAGAAGCCTCACCTTCTAGGTTTGTGTCGGTCAGCTATGAGGCCGAGCCGGAATTAGCTGACGAATTCTATGAAGAAGATCCAGAAGAACCTATCGACACGCAAGATGCAGCACCCGGATGATGACCACCTAGGGGTAATGTCATCGCATTATGTATGAGTCTAGGGTCATGTGTGAGTCTTTTTCTTTTCTTTTGTTATCACCCAGTCTGTTGGGAGTCTGCATGTGTCAAGTTGAAGTCAGCATACGTTGAGTCGAGTTGATCTAGTGCACGCTCGCAGTGTTAGTCCCTTTCGAGTGTGAGGCAAGTCGGATCTCATGCGTACGTTGTAGACTTGTCGAAATTTAGGATCAGCTCTACCTTCAAAAGTCTCTGATCTAGACACATAAAGGGACCCAGCGGTGATTCCCAGTGAGTCTTCGAGCCGCCTCCTCCGCTTTGAGAGTGACCCCACCCCGGAGTGTCCACCACTAACCTCATTCCCGCCGCAACATGTGCATAAAGAACATATACGGGATGAGCAGGTGACGATTACTAGGAGTGGAGCATACCCGCACTATCGGGTACGGTGGAGAGCACGGTCCACATCCGACAGATATGCAGGAGCGATTCATGCACAGCCGCATCCCTTACTCGACAGGGTCGAGTTCTTCTCACCCGGGGAGAATTGATGGGGCATCGGAACCAGGCCATTGTGGGAGTGTTATATTGGATATGTATTTGTGTACTGGGTTTGTATTTGGTTTGTATTTTGTATTTTGGTTTGAATTTAAGTCCAAGGGAATTAATTAGGACTTTTGATTTTTGTCAAGGTGTGGGTCCCATGTGTTGGCCCTTGGTCCATGGTAGAAAATGGACCAAGTAGCCATTGTTGACCTTAAGGGGAGGGCGCCCCCTTCTTTGTCCCATATGGGATTTGTTTATTATTTTTTTAGTCTCCCTTCCCCTTTTTGCCCCCTTGACCAAGGGTAACCTAGGTCATTTGTACTCGGTTTAGGGTTTACTATATGGTCTCTCTTGTTTCATTTGTGGAGGAATTAATGAAGAAAAAATCAGCAATTTTGCTCCAAGCCCAAGGGCGAAGCCCTCTCTCTCATCTCTCCCCCCTTGCAACTGTGAAAGCTCTGATATTATGAGGTGTGAAGTCTCCCTATCAACCCCTCTCTGAGTGAGAAGCTCAGCACCGCCGCCGCCACCGCCATCGAGCCGCCATCGCATCACCACCGCCAACCCTCTCCGATCTGTTCTCCGTTGGATAGCAAGCTGAGGAGGGAATTTTATCTTCCAAGTCGTAGATCTGTTCGATCTCAAATTTTGAGGTTTTGTTCCCTCTATCATCTTCCATCTCCATTTTAAATTTTGTGTCATTTCGCCTTCAGTTACTATTTTTCCCAGTAATTAAGTTTCCCCCCAGTAATCTGCCAGTTTACAGATCTGCGGGACACTGTCTTGTTGTTATATTTTTCCCGCCCCCTTATCCATCTCCAAAAAATCCCAAAAAATTTCTACGTGATCCTCACATCCCCCCTTCTACCAATAATTTTCCCAGAGTCTAGATCTATCAATTTTATTTTAGTCAAAATTCATTTTCAGGCAGATCCTGTTCTGTCCTGACTGTCTGTAATCTGAGCCAGCAGAAATACTTGGGGAATAGTCATTTTCATTTCCAATCCGTTTGCTGGATGGTTTTGAAATAATTATATGTTGTAGCCCTTTGAGTCCTCTATCCAACGGCGCCAATCTCTCCTCGATCCGCCTCTGGATCCGGGTCACATAAACCTGTTCCGCGAATAGGCCAGCAAAGGCAGTAGCAAGTTAATTCTTGTAAAATTACTTCGGCGTCGATTCAGCGACCGCTGAGTTCAGAGATCGAAGAGGGGTCTTCCACCGACGTCCCAGCCAGCCGCCGTGATCAGAAGGTGACCGGAATCTGCCGTCCCACAAGCCAAGTTTGGTTGTTGTCCAATGAGTCGGAACAGTACCGAGTCGGACCAGCAGCCCGCCTCCGGTCCGAGAGCCCTTCCGGCTTGCTGCCCGTCAACCCGAGACCGCTACTCCTGGGTCCCACTATAGCCCTTTACCTCCCTGTGTGGAGTGGGCATAGAAATTCACTTCTGTAATTAATTACATTTACTATACCAGGAGTTACGGTCTTGGCCAGGGTCATCTTCCCCACGCCCGGAGCGTGGAGGTACACTCGCCACCCTCCTACTTGGCATTTGCTTTACTCGTATATATTTCTATATGCCGTTGCTTGCATGTGATAGGTCCTAGCTCGGTATAATTTTATCACCGCTATGAGAGTGAGTGAGTGGAATCCGTCCCGTGACTCGATCCGAGCACATGGAAAGCCGATACCCAAGACTCATTGCCGGTTCCTCAACCACGCAGATCCACGTGTTTCCCTCTCTTAGAGTCATCCGCGAGCTAGAGTCCCAGGTTCGCATTCCGTCCTGCATCAAATTGGTATCAGAGAAGAGTCGAGTCTAGGGCAGTCGGTCCAAGGTGTCACATTGCATTCCTATACCCCGTATATCAAAAAGTGTTTCCGGAACGATAGGTTACGCCTATTAGGAAGGTTGCACACTTGTGTGAGTTCGGTCTTCTGATCATACCTCCGCCACGTACCGGATATTGGTTAAGTCTAGATTCCTCATTTCGCCTTGGTCAGTGCATTCCAACCCTTGTCATTTGCATGCCCACTCGTAGAGGTACCCAATACTCACCACCACCACCACCTATGGCAGATCCCCGAGTCCCTAGTCCTGATGAGCCTTCGGTGGGCGACATGTTTCGAGCTCTAATGGGAAAAATGGATGAGTTGAGTACGCGAGTGGATAAAATGGAAGGGTTGAGTACGCGGGTTGATGGCCTAGGCACACGTTTGGAAGAGAGGATGAAGGCCTTAAAGAATAGGGCCGAAGAGTCAGACCAGTCTTTTCATGGTCTGGCAGGGAGGGTAGCCATCCTAGAGAGATCCCAAGTTGAGGTGCACCCTGCACCGATAAATGGTCAACTGGAGCCGGTTCAGCCACCTGCTGCTCCCAGGGCTCAAGGGGTAGATGATAGGAGGCGTCGAGTCCCCGAGGTGGATGACTACGAGTCCGATAATGAGAATAGGGGCTATGGTGGTGACCATCAAGTTCAACGGTGGAATCGTGATCATGATGAGGATGATCGGATCCTCAAGACCGTTCGCACGGACCCTCCCAGTTTTGACGGGTCCTTGGACCCGAAGATCTATTTAGATTGGGAGGCTGGCATGAATCGATACTTTCATTGGTTCGATATGACAGACCGTCGAAGAGTCCGATTCGCGACCATGAAGCTAATAGGACAGGCGCAGGCGTATTGGAAGAATGTGCAGAGCCTATTGTTTCAGCGTATGGAGCCCCAGGTTGACACATGGGGTGAGATGAAGGTCAAGCTTCGGCAAAAGTATCTTCCTACCATATACCGTCAACGACTCATTGATAGGTTGCAGAGTCTCAATCAGGGAGATCGGTCTGTCTCCGAGTATATCGTTGAATTTGATGAGTATTTTTTACGATGTGGCGTATCGGAGGAGAGCACCATGCCCATTTCCCACTTCCATCGTGGTCTGCGGCCCCACTTTCAGTATGAGCTTTTTCGCCGCAATGTGACAAAGTTGGAAGACGCGTATCAGGTTGCTCTTGAGTTGGAGCAGTTTGAGGGTGAGTTCGAGTCTACCCAATGGTTGGGCCCCGTCCCTCTTCGTAGTGCCGCTCCCCGTAGCTCTTTCGACCCATATCAGAGGGCCCCTATGGCTCGACTTCAGGAGCCTGCCCATCAGGAGCTATTCGCTCCAAGGCCTCGTCCTCCCCCGCTAAGGGATCTACCACCACCCCAACCACCGGCACACATTGCCCGCCCCCTGGGACCTATTGCCCATCCTTCGGCACCCACACCGCCTCCCCTGTTGCCTACACCCCCTGTCCGTCGGGAGGATATGGGTAAGGGACCACTTATCGGAGAGACTAGTAGGTCACGACTGTAGTGTTATCACTATCAGGGGTTTGGCCCCTTTGCCGGCCAATGTCCCGCTCATACATCACTAGCCCTAGAGGACAAAAGGGTTGGAGAAGCCTCACCTTCTGGGTTTGTGTCTGTCAGCTATGAGGCTGAGCTGGAATTAGCTGACGAATTCTATGAAGAAGATCCAGAAGAACATATCGACACCAAGGAACTGGATGATGACCACCTAGGGGTAATGTCATCGTATTATGTATGAGTCGAGGGTAATGTGTAAGTCTTTTTCTTTTCTTTTGTTATCATCCAATCTGTTGGGAGTTGGCATGTGTCAAGTCGAAGTCTGCATACGTTCAGTCGAGTTGGTCTAGTGCACGCTCGCAGTGTCAGTCCCTTTTGAGTGTGAGGTAAGTCGGATCTCATGCATATGTTGTAGACTTGCCAGAATTTGGGATCAGCTCTACCTTCAAAAGTCTCAGATCTAGTCACATACAGGACCTAGTGGTGATTTCCAGTGAGTCTTCGAGCCGCCTCCTCCGCTTTGAGAGTGACCCCACCCCGGAGTGTCCACCACTAGCCTCATTCCCACAGCAGCATGTGCATAATAAACATATACGGGATGAGTAGGTGACGATTACTAGGAGTGGAGCATACCCGAACTATTGGGTATGGTGGAGAGCACGATCTACATCCGACAGATCCGCAGGAGCGATTCATGCGCAGCTGCATCCCTTACTCGACAGGGTCTAGTTCTTCCCACCCGGGGAGAATTGGTGGGACATCGGAACTAGGCCATTGTGGGAGTGTTGTATTGGATATGTATATGTGTGTTGGGTTTGTATTTGGTTTGTATTTTGTATTTTGGTTTGAATTTAAGTCCAAAAGGAATTAATTAGGGCTTTTAACTTTTGTCAAGGTGTGGGTCACATGTGTTGGCCCTTGGTCCATGGTAGAAAATGGACTAAGTAGCCATTGTTGACCTTAAGGGGAAGGCGCCCCCTTCTTTGTCCCATATGGGATTTGTTTATTGTTTATTTAGTCTCCCTTCCCCTTTATGCCCCCTTGACCAAGGGTAACCTAGGTCATTTGTACTCGGTTTAGGGTTTACTATATGGTCTCTCTTGTTTCATTTGTAGAGGAATTAATGAAGAAAAAATCAGCAATTTTGCTCCAAGCCCATGGGCGCCGGCCTCTCTCTCCTCTCTCCCCCCTTGCAACTGTGAAAGCTCTGATATTATGAGGTGTGAAGTCTCCCTATCAACCCCTCTCTGAGTGAGAAGCTCAGCACCGCCGCCGCCACCGCCATCGAGCCGCCATCGCATCACCACCGCCAACCGTCTCCGATCTGTTCTCCGTTGGATAGCAAGCTAAGGTGGGAATTTTATCTTCCAACTCGTAGATTTGTTCGATCTCAAATTTTGAGGTTTTGTTCCCTCTGTCATCCTCCATCTCCATTTTAAATTTCGTGTCATTCTGCCTTCATTTACTATTTTTCCCAGTAATTAAGTTTTCCCCTAGTAATCTGCCAGTTTACAGATCTGCGGGACAGTGTCTTGTTGTTATATTTTTCCCGCCCCCTTATCCATCTCCAATAAATCTCAGAAAATTTCTACGTGATCCTCACATCCCCCCCTTCCACCAATAATTTTCCCAGAGTCTAGATCTATCAATTTTATTTCAGTCAAAATTCATTTTCAGGCAGAACCTGTTCTGTCCTGACTATCTGTAATCTGAGCCCGCAGAAATACTTGAGGAATAGTCATTTTCATTTCCAATCCGTTTGCTGGATGGTCTTGAAATAATTATATGTTGTAGCCCTTTGAGTCCTCTACCCAACAGCGCCAATCTCTCCTCGATCTGCCTACGAAACTGAGCACAACAATTCTTTTCACCGGGTCACGCAAACCTATTCCGCGAACAGGCCAGCAAAGGCAGCAGCAAGTTAATTCTTGCAAAATTACTTCGACATCGATTCAGCCGTCACCGAGTTCACAGATCGAAGAGGGGTCTTCCACCGGCGTCCCAGCCAGCCGCCGTGATCAGAAGGTGATTGGAAGCCGCCGTCCCACAAGCCGAGTTCGATTGCTGTCCAGCGATTCAGAACAGTACCGAGTCGGACTAGCAGCCCGCCTCCGGTCTGAGAGCCCTTCTGACTTGCTGCCCGTCAACCCGAGACCCCTACTCCTGGGTCCCACTGTTGCCCTTTACCTCCTTGTGTGGAGTGGGCATAGAAATTCACTTCTGTAACTAATTACATTTACTATACTGGGAGTTAGGGTCTTGGCCGGGGTCATCTTCCCCACGCCCAGAGCGTGGAGGTACACTCGCCACCCTCCTACTTGGCATTTGCTTTACTCGTATATACTTCTATATGCCGCTGCTTCCATGTGATAGGTCCTAGCTCGATATAATTTTATCACCACTGCGAGAGTGAGTAAGTGGAACCCGTCCCGTGACTCGATCTGAGCACGCGAAAAGCCGATACCCGAGACTCATTGTCGGTTCCTCAACTGCGCAGATCCACGCATTTCCCTCGCTTAGGGACGTCCGCGAGCTAGAGTCCTAGGTTCGCATTCCGTCTTGCATCAAATTAGTATCAGAGCAGAGTCGAGTCTAGGGCAAACGATCCAAGGTGTCACATTGCATTCCTATACTCGGTATATAAAAAGGTGTTCCCGGATCAATAGGTTACACCTATTGGGAAGGTTACACACTTGCGTGAGTTTGGTCTTCGGATCATACCTCCGCCACGTACCAGATTTTGGTTAAGTCTAGATTCCTCACATCGCCTTGGTCAGTGCATTCCAACCCTTGTCATTTGCATGCCCACTCATAGAGGTACCCAATACTCACCACCACCACCACCTATGGCAGATCCCCGAGTGCCTAGTCCTGATGAGCCTTCGGTGGGCGACATGTTTCGAGCTCTTATGGGAAAAATAGATGAGTTGAGTATGCGAGTGGATAAAATGGAAGGGTTGAGTACGCGGGTGGATGGCCTAGGCACACGTTTGGAAGAGAGGATGAAGGCCTTAGAGAATTGGGCCGAAGAGTCAGACCAGTCTTTTCATGGTCTGGTAGAGAGAGTAGCCGTCATAGAGAGATACCCGGTTGAGGCGCACCCCGCACCGACAAATGGTCAACTGGAGCCGGTTCAGCCACCTACTGCTCCAAGGGCTCAAGGGGTAGATGGTAGGAGGCGTCGAGTCCCCGAGGTGGATGACTACGAGTCTGATAATGAGAGTAGGGGCTATGGTCGTGACCATCAAGTTCAACCGCGGAATCATGATCATGATGAGGATGAGCGGATCCTCAGAACCGTTCGCACGGACCCTCCCACTTTTGACGGGTCCTTGGACCCAAAGATCTATTTAGATTGGGATGCCGGCATGAATCGATACTTTGATTGGTTTGAAATGACGGACCGTCGAAAAGTCCGATTTGCGACCATGAAGCTAATAGGACAGTTGCAGACGTATTGGAAGAATGTGGAGAGCCTGTTGTTTCAGCGTATGGAGCCCCAGGTTGACACATGGGGTGAGATGAAGGTCAAGCTTCGGCAAAAGTACCTTCCTGCCACATACCGTCAGTGACTCATCGATAGGTGGCAGAGTCTCAGTTAGGGAGATTGGTCCGTCTCCGAGTATATTGCTGAATTTGAAGAGTATTTTTTGCGATGTGGCATATCGAAGGAGAGCACCATGCCCATTTCCCGCTTCCATCGTGTTCTGCGGCCCCACTTTCAGTATGAGCTTTTTCGCCGCAATGTGACCAAGTTGGAAGATGCGTATCAGGTTGCTCTCTAGCTGGAGCAGTTTGAGGGAGAGTTCACGTCTACCCAATGGTTGGGCGAGGTCCCTCTTCGTAGTGCCGAGCCCCGTAGCTCTTTAGGCAAATATCTAAGGGCCCCCATGGCTCGACCTCAGGAGCCCGCCCGTCAGGAGCTATTCGCTCCAAGGCCTCGTCCTCCCCGGCCAAGGGATCTACCTCCACCCCAACCACCGGCACCCATTGCCCGCCCCCCGGGACCTATTGCCCGTCCTTCGAACCCACACCTCCTCCCCTGTTGCCTACACCCCCTGTCCGTCGGGAGGATAAGGGTAAGGGACCACTTATCGGAGAGACTAGTAGGTCACGACTGCAGTGTTATCACTGTCAGGGGTTTGGCCACTTTGTCAGCCAATGTCCCGCTCATACATCACTATCCCTAGGGCACAAAAGGGTTGGAGAAGCCTCACCTTATGGGTTTGTGTCTGTCAGCTATGAGGCCGAGCCGAAATTAGCTGACGAATTCTATGAAGAAGATCCGGAAGAACCTATCGACACGTAGGACGCAGCACCCGGATGATGACCACCTAGGAGTAATGTCATCGCATTATGTATTAGTCTAGGGTCATGTGTGAGTCTTTTTCTTTTCTTTTGTTATCATCCAGCCTGTTGGGAGTCTGCATGTGTCAAGTCGAAGTCTGCATACGTTGAGTCGAGTCGGTCTAGTGCATGCTCGCAGTGTCAGTCCCTTTCGATTGTGAGGCAAGTCTGATCTCATGCGTACGTTGTAGACTTGTCAGAATTTGGGATCAACTCTACCTTCAAAAGTCTCGGATCTAGTCACATATAGGGACCCAACGGTGATTCCCAGTGAGTCTTCGAGCCGCCTCCTCCGCTTTGAGAGTGACCCCACCTCAGAGTGTCCACCACTAGCCTCATTCCCACAGTAGCATGTGCATAAGGAACATATACGGGATGAGCATGTGACGATTACTAGGAGTGGAGCGTACCCGCACTATCGGGTACGGTGGAGAGCACGGTCCACATCCGACAGATCCGCAGGAGCGATTCATGCGCAGCCGCATCCCTTAGTCGACATGGTCTAGTTCTTCCACCCTGGGAGAATTGATGGGACATCGGAACCAGGCCATTGTGGGAGTGTTTTATTGGATATGTATTTGTGTATTGAGTTTGTATTGAGTTTGTATTTTGTATTTTGGTTTGAATTTAAGTCCAAGGGAATTAATTTGGACTTTTAATTTTTGTCATGGTGTGGGTCCCATGTGTTGGCCCTTGGTCCATGGTAGAAAATGGACCAAGTAGCCATTGTTGACCTTAAGGAGAGGGCGCCCCCTTCTTTGTCCCATATGGGATTTGTTTATTACTATTTTAGTCTCCCTTCCCCTTTATGCCCCCTTGACCAAGGGTAACCTAGGTCATTTGTACTAGGTCTAGGGTTTACTATAAGGTCTCTCTTGTTTCATTTGTGGAGGAATTAATGAAGAAAAAATCAGCAATTTTGCTCCAAGCCCAAGGGCGCAGGCCCCTCTCTCCTCTCTCCCCCCTTGCAGCTGTGAAAGCTCTGATCTTCTGAGGTGTGAAGTCTCCCTATCAACCTCTATCTGAGTGAGAAGCTCAGCACCGCCGCCGCTGCTGCCATCGAGCCGCCATCGCACCACCTCCGCCAACCGTCTCCGGTCTGTTCTCTGCTGGAAAACAAGCTGAGGCCGAAATTTTATCTTCCAACCCGTATTTCTGTTCGATCTCAAATTTTGAGGTTTTGTTCCCCCTGTCATCCCCCAACTCCAGTTTAAATTTCGTGTCATTCCGCCTTCATTTACTATTTGTCCCAGTAATTAAGTATTCCCCTAGCAATCTGCCAGTTTGCAGATCTGCGGGACAGTGTCTTGTTGTTATATTTTTCCCGCCCCTTAGCCATCTCCAAAAAATCCCAAAATATTCCTACGTGATCCTTACATCCCCCCTTTCCACCCATAATTTTCTTAGAGTCTAGATCCATCGTTTTTATTTTTGTCAAAATTCATTTTGAGGCAGATCCTGTTCTATCCTGACTGTCTGTAATCTGAGCCAGCAGAAATACTTGGGGAATAGTTATTTTCATTTCCAATACGTTTGTTGGATGGTCTTGAAATAATTATATATTGTATCCCTTTGAGTCCTCTATCTAACGGCGCCGAGCTCGCCTCAATCCGCCTCCGGATCTGGGCACAACAATTCTTTTTGTCGGGTCGCGTAAACCTGTTCCGTGAATAGGCCAGCAAAGGCAGCAGTAATTTAATTATTGAAAAATTACTTCGGCGTCGATTCAGCCGCCGTCGAGTTCAGAGATCGAAGAGGGGTCTTCCACCGACGTCCCAACCAGTCGCCGTGATCATAAGGTGACCAGAAGCCACCGTCCCACAAGCCGAGTTTGGTTGCTGTCCAGCAAGTTGGAACAGTACCGAGTCGGACTAGCAGCCCGCCTCCGGTCCGAGAGCCTTTCCGGCTTGCTTCCCCTCAACCCGAGACCGCTACTCCTGGGTCCCACTATATCCCTTTACCCGCCCTGTGTGGAGTGGGAATAGAAATTCACTTATGTAGTTAATTACATTTACTGTACTGGGAGTTACGGTCTTGGCCGGGGTCATCTTCCCCACGCTCGGAGTGTGGAGGTACACTCGCCACTCTCCTACTTGGCATTTGCTTTACTCGTATATATTTGTATATGCCGCTGCTTGAATGTGATAGGTCCTAACTCGGTATAATTTTATCACCGCTGCGAGAGTGAGTGAGTGGAACCCGTCCCGTGACTCGATCCGAGCACGCGGAAAGCCGATACCCGAGACTCATTACCGGTTCCTCAACCGCGCAGATCCACGCGTTTCCCTCGCTTAGGGACATCCGGGAGCTAGAGTCCCAGGTTCGCATTCCCTCCCGCATCATAGGGAGAAAATAGGCAGAATGCAGTCACCTGGGGACCGTAACTTGAAGCAGGCGGTCACCCCAGGACCGCCTCTTGCAGGTGGCGGTCATAGCCGGACCGTCTTCTCCAAGCTACCTCAAAAAATGCACCATAGCCAAGAAAGTGGCAGTCTCCCTCTGACCGCTACTTGCGAACCGACATACGAACCTAACTGACTTAAAAAGCCAAATTGCGGTCTCCCCAAGGCCGCTACTTAAAGGTTGCGGTCAGAGATAGGCCGCTACTCCCGACCGACATAAACACTTAGGAAAATAGATAGCGGTCCCCATTGGACCGTTTCTTAAAGGTTGCGGTCCTCGTTGGGCCGCCATCTCAAGTAGCGGTCTCTGGTATGACCGCTACTTCCTACCGGTGTGAAAACCATAGGAAAGCATAAAACTCGATCTTTCTACACCCCAATCGTCCCAGAACGACGGGAAAACATGCATAGACTCGATATAAACCTTCCAAAAGCCGGAATGGATCCAGAAAACCTCAAAATGGCTAAGAGAAGGGCGATTTCCACAAATCCACCCAAAATGACTCACGTGGGCAA
Organism: Amorphophallus konjac; assembly: GCA_022559845.1. Lineage (NCBI taxonomy): Eukaryota > Viridiplantae > Streptophyta > Magnoliopsida > Alismatales > Araceae > Amorphophallus > Amorphophallus konjac. The sequence continues at coordinate 151,765,403 of CM040118.1, forward strand.
ACGGCCTCCTACCAGCCCCAAATCACGGCCAAATACTGGCAAACTGGTGAGAATCGAATCTGACAAGCCAGGGGTTCAATTTATACCATTTAAACTATAAACCATCACCTGAAACGATGATTTCAGCTCACACCCCCGAAACATGCATTTGCCCTTAAAGCAGGAAAACACGTCCAAACTCACGCCTATCGGCTTGAAATCACGAGGGAAAGCAGGAAATGGGTAGAGTATCCATCCCCCTACCTCCACCGAAGATCTCGCTCGTCGAAAATGCCAAAAACCATCACACGAACCTTGCCTAGGCTTCGAATCCACGGAACAGGATCGCGCCTACGCCATGCTCCATTCCTCACGCCTTCACGCTCCACGAAGCCTCCACAGCATCCCCACCCCATCCACCTCCACCACGGTCGGCCACTCGGGGGAGAGGGAAAGAGAGGAGAGAGAACAGAGGGGGAGAGAGTGAGCGATGGTGAGTGGAGAGAGGAGAGAGGTGAGGGTTAAATAGAAAAGAAAAATAGAAATTTTGAATATTTTTGAAATTTGATTTTTGGCCCAAAATTCCATAAAATCAGAAAAATGTGAAAAAATAGCCTCCACGATCCTTGAAATGAGCACAATGCATCTGTAGCATCTCAGAGTCCGAAATATCAACAGTTCACTCTCCACGGGGTTCCGCAGGCTATACAGCGAAAAAACCCGAGTGGATCGCAAAACACTATCCGAGACTCGCAAAAGCGCTCCGAAAGCTCTCATATTTCGATCCGTATGATCCATGGTATTACATCCTCCCCTCCTTTTTGAAATTTCATCCTCGAAATTTAAGGAGCTACCAGGGAACAGGGAAGAACAACCCAAATAGTTGGCAACGCTCTCCAAGCTCCAGCCAAACCTTAAACACATGATAACACGATTCTCAAAAAAACACAATTCAGAGGAACACTGCCAGACCATGATCATAAGAAAGATCATCATGCTCTGGATCTCAAGGTACATCGATCCACAGAACGAGCACGACACAGAAAAGAAACACAAGTTTGGCACCTTCAAACATGGCATCATCGCTATCGTTTCACAAATCAAGGAGACACGACCCATGTCACGAAACAGCCACCGATAAAACTCATGCTCGGCAGACAAAAACAAGCATTAGCTCTCATGAGGAAAATGATTACCTCAGCTAATTGCTCCAACTCATCGGCCTCCATGCCATAACAATAATCAAATCTGGCACACAGAATGCCAATGACAACACTAGACCACAAACACCATCACATACAATCTCATAATGGGCACTTGCAAATCCCCAGCTCCGCTTTCCATACAGAACCATGGGACACAACCACAAGTTGTGTCACATCAAGGCAAAATTACAATTGACCACACAGCTAAAATGTACTAGCCGCTAAAAGCTTACTAACAAGGACACGAAAATAACTCTCGGAGAATGCGTCTCTAGGACCACGATCACGTCTCGAGAGCACAACTTCCATGAAATGCAGAAGAAAAAAGGGTACTCAACTAGCATATTCATCGACATATTTCCCCAATTCTCAACCCTATCAGTGCCAACCATAATGCCTCAAGCAACGGCACGACAACCAATAACATCAAGGCACACATAGCCAAGACAATGTCATACCGAGGAAACAATGCTCTCGGCTGGTCAGAATCTTCCAACCTTACGATCCTCGACCTGTGGGCTATAAGCCCACATGCTTCCGCTGCGCACTCAACACAATGCACACAGGCATCACCAATATTTCAGCATCCGCATCGCAGCAAACCTCTTGGCGCCATCATAATTCATGAAACTACAATATACCACGCCTCGAGCACTGATCCTACTAACAGCCAATCACAAGTCACCATAGTGCAAACCGCAAAGTGCAGCAGCCTTAGGTTAACCTCAAGACAATGTCACAAGGGAAGATGAGAAAGATCAAGCTCGACTAACAACAGCTCACCGGGAAGGAAATCCTTAGCTCGCCCAAGCACTCTATCAACCAAGGGCATCCAAACAACCATCTCAAACCACAACCTTAACACCTCAGCACCTCAAGGGCTGACCAAATCTCAAGCTGGGATGGCCAAACAACATTAATCTCCCTGGAGAACATGCACATCCATTACAATTCCCATCAGCCACCTGATCATGCCACAGAAAATCTAGAATGCCACACCACAGACTCACACCTACCGACAAACTCTGCCCAGCGCAGCACAACCGAGACCAACATCTTGACAAAAGAAGGATGCTCCATCAAATCCTGACGAGAGCAAAACCACATTCCCAGCGCCAACACAGCGTACACCATATCTCACACGAGAAGCAAAGCAGTGAACAAACATAAAACCTATGCCAGCTGCCGACTGTACTAGACCTTATGGACTCTGATTACTGTAATATCTCGAATTCCCATGTACTTTCACACCACCAGCTCCGATACCAACTGTGACAACCCAGACTCCGGATACCGGGTAAACACGATACCACTTGGATCCTGAGAGGCCTCCCAAGAGCGGTAAAGCTCCGAAGGGATAGAAAGGTGTGGGTGGAGTACATTGAACTTCTTGATAAAACAGTAAACAATTAAATTACTATTATCCGGATTGCTAAAATAGAAGAAAAAAATTACATTTTCAATTAACAATTAAAGCAACAGAGCTAACAGAGTCCAGTCCAACTAAAGTACAGTCTAATAGGAAAGAGAATGTACTCTCAAGTCGGGGGAAGCCTGACACTGGCAAAGTGATGTGATCATCAAGCAACGTGGGTAACTATCAAATTATATTTATTTTAAGTGTTTTATGTTAATGGGTCACATTAGTGAGTCTAAATGTGTGCTTTTCCTTTTTATAAAAAAAATAATAAGAAGAAGATATGTCACCATCACGTAATAGTCTTTTAGTGTCTTAAGTCTTCCCACGAGAATTATGATAGGTAAGAGTTGTTAGGTGTTAGGTGTTTAATGAGTGATCATTTGGTCTTCTCATAAAAGTCTATAAAAGAGTCTGTAACCCATGTTCAGACTTTAAAGAGGGATCATTTGGTCTTATCATAAGGTCTATAAAAGAGTCTTGCAACCCCACTATGGGAGGGACATAACGATGAAGTTGAATCAAAGTTATTGGGGAACCATCCCATGTGAGGTATGAGGCCTTGCCTTGTTTGTTCTTCTCCGAGAGGGAGATGGGGTGAGATGCCCCATCCTATCCGCTACCTGCCACACCAATGCCACCATACCCCCTCTGCCCCTCTCGGTTGCTCACGACCCTTACCTCCCCTATCCGCCGCACAGAACCACCACCGACTGCATGAGAACGCCTAGCACCACCTGTCCCCAGATCCATGCACCTCCTCATCCCCCATGCAACCGTCCCACCTACGTAGCACAATCCCCCGTCTTGTTCTTCACCACAGCCCAACCACCCCCCTCCTCTTCTTCACTATAGCAAGAAGGCCTCGCCATTGCCATCATCTCATCGCCATGCATCCCTGCCTCTCATCTGAGAACCAGCCATTCACCAGCCCTGTTCCTCTCTCTCTCCCTTCTCTCCCGCTGCCGCCGCCCTCCTCCACTACCACCATCTCAGCCTCCACCGCAATCACTGCTACAACTACCAAGCAGACCCCGAGCTTCGTTGGCCTCCCCATACCTCCTCCCAGCCGGGAAAAACCACCGCCCCACTCCACGCTCGCATCACCCAGCACACTGCAGTCGGTGATCGCCCAGCCGCATCTTGCCTCATGCACTCTACAGTACGCCCGGGACTACTCCTCCCCACCGCGGCCCATGCAGGCAGCATCATCGGTGCCCACACCTGACGGAGCCATGCTACCACGCACAGCACCCCCCATGGGGTGTTCTAGGCCCGGTTGCGAGGGCACGTCTCGGCAACGACCAACAGCGGTGTCGCCTCGCCCTGCCGACCACGCGCCGCCCCGTCTATCTCCCTTACACACAAGTTCACAGGCGACCATCCCCGGCCACTCGCCGCCATCGCTCTGAGCCCCTCTCATAGGGTCGCTGCTGCTCGCTGCCACCTCCCCTCCGAACCCGGCCATCACAATGCCGCCCCCCTCTTGTGTTCTCTCTTCTCTCTCATTCTCTCTACTCCCTCTCTCTCTACAGGATGCCATTATATGTGATATATAATATATAAAGGGCAACAGACCCCCATTCGTCTCTCTCTCTTGTGAAGGTCTTTAAAAAACAACAAAAGATGATAAAAAAGGGAAATGGTGATAAAAAAAAACATGAGAAGTTCACAAAAAGGGAGAGTAAAAGAAAATGTAGAGAAGAAAAAAAAAGAGAGAAGGAGAAGAGTAAAAAAAGTGATAACGGATAAAAATGATGAAATATATTTGTAAAAAAAGGGGAAGAGATAATATTTTCAAAAAAAAATAGAGAGAAAAGAAGAAGTTAATAAGACCTCGATTCTCGTTCCACATCAAGTGATATCAGAGCAAGTTGTCCACTTGTTCTCACAAGTTGGGTCCTTGACCAAGTCCACTCCGCCAGGAAGGAAGAATTTGAAGTTTCGAGTGCATCATCCTTGAGATGGGGACGGGTGCGAGACCCCATTCGAAGCACCAGATCCGTCCTCTTCCGCTCCATCACGAAGGGAGAATTTGAAGCTTCGGGTGCATCGCCCTTGAGATGGGGACGGTACGAGACCCCACTCGAAGCTCCAATCTATCCTCCTCAGTCGTCCATCTTCACCTCCACCAATGCCACTACCCACTTCAAACAGGGGTCCAGCGATTCGAGGTTCAAGGTCGAACCTCCTCCAAGCGGAGGGGTTTGATGTCATCATCAAGCAACGTGGGCAACTATCAAATTATATTTATTTTAAGTGTTTTATGTTAATGGGTCACATTAGTGAGTCTATATGTGTGCTTTTCCTTTTTTATACAAAAATAATAATAATAATAAGATATGTCACCATCATGTAATAGTCTTTTAGTGTCTTAAGTCTTCCCACGAGAATTATGATAGGTAAGAGTTGTTAGGTGTTAGGTGTTTAATGAGTGATCATTTGGTCTTCTCTTAAAAGTCTATAAAAGAGTCTATAACCCATGTTCAGACTTTAATGAGGGATCATTTTGTCTTATCAAAGGTCTAAAGAGTCTTGTAACCCCACTTTGGGAGGGACAGAACGATGAAGTTGAATCAAAGTTATTGAGGAACCATCCCATGTGAGGTGTAAGGCCTTGCCTTGTTTGTTCGTCTCCGAGAAGGAGATGGGGTGAGATGCCCCTGGGGTGAGATGCCCCATCCTATCCGCTACCTGCCACACCAACGCCACCATACCCCCTTTACCCCTATCGGTTGCTCATGACCCTTACCTCCCCTGTTCGCCGCATAGAACCACCGTCGACTGCATGAGAACACCCAGCACCACCTGTCCCAGGATCCATGCACGTCCTCATCCCTCTTGCAACCATCCCACCTCGCCATGCATCCCCGCCTCCCGTCTGAGAGCCCACCATTCACTAGCCGATGTTCCTCTCTCTCTCCCTTCTCTCTCGCTGCCGTCGCCCTCCTCCACTATCACCATCTCAGCCTCCACCGCAATCACTGCTACAACTACCAAGCAGGCCCCAGCCTCTGTTGGCCTCCCCATACCTCCTCCCAGCCGGCAAAAACCATCGCCCCACTCCACAGTCGCCTCACCCAGCATACAGCAACTGGCGACCGCCCAGCCGCATCTTGCCTCGTGCACTCTACAGTACGCCCGGGACTACTCCTCCCCACCGTGGCCCATGCAGGTAGCGTCGCCGGTGCCCACACCGGACGGAGCCATGCTCCACGCACAGCACCCCCCATGGGATGTTCTAGGCCCGATCGTGAGGGCAGGTTTCGGCAACGACCAACAGCGGCGTCGCCTCGCCCTATCGACCATACGCCGCCCCATCCATCTCCCCTACACGCGAGTTCACCGGCGACCATCCCTGGCCACTAGCCGTCGTCGCTCTGAGCCCCTCTCCGAGGGTCGCTACTGCTCGCTGCCGCCTCCCCTCCGAACCCGGCCATCACAACGCCCCCCCTCCCGTGTTCTCTCTTCTCTCTCATTCTCTCTACTCCCTCTCTCTCTATGGGATGCCATTATATGTGATATATATATATATATATATATATAAAGGGTAGCAGACCCCCATTCGTCTCTCTCTCTCTCGTGAAGGTCTTTAAAAAAACCACAGAAGATGATAAAAATAGGGAAATGGTGATAAAAAAAACATGAGAAGTTCACAAAAAGGGAGAGTAAAAGAAAATGTAGTGAAGAAAAAAAAAGAGAGAAGGAGAAGAGTTAAAAAAAGTGATAAAGGACAAAAATGATGAAATGTATTTGTAAAAAAAAGGGGAAGAGATAATATTTAAAAAAAAAGAGCGAAAAGAAGAAGATAATAAGACCTCGATTCTCGTTCTGCATCAAGTGGTATAAGAGCAAGTTGTCCACTTGTTCTCACAAGTTGGGTCTTTGGCCAAGTCTACTCCGCCAGGAAGGAAGAAATTGAAGTTTCGGGTGCATCGTCCTTGAGATGGGGACGGGTGCGAGACCCCATTCGAAGCTCCAGATTCGCCCTCCTCTGCTCCGTCATGAAGGGAGAATTTGAAGCTTCGGATGCATCGTCCTTGATATGGGGATGGGTACGAGACCCCACTCGAAGCTCCAATCCATCGTCCTCTATCACCCGTCTTCACCTCAACCAATGCCACTACCCACTTTAAACGGGGATCATGCGATTTGAGGTTCAATGTCGAACCTCCTCCAAGCGGAGGGGTTTGATGTGATCATCAAGCAACATGGGCAACTATCAAATTATATTTATTTTAAGTGAATTATGTTAATGGGTCACATTAGTGAGTCTATATGTGTGCATTTCCTTTTTTATATAAAAATAAAAATAAAAATATGATATGTCACCATCATGTAATAGTATTTGTGTCTCAAGTCTTCGCACGAGAATTATGATAGGTAAGAGTTGTTATGATGCGACACGCCTGCAGATGGATGTAGTCACCACGACCGCTCCTGAAGTCCGATGGATGCGAGACCAATTCTAGGACGACCGTGGACGAGTCTTCTTCGAGCAACAACCAAGCAGAGCACCAGACGATGTCGGGGTGGCGAGGAGGAGTCCATTGAGTGAGGGGGGGTCAGGGCAGGACCTGAACGATCTGTTCTGCGCCCCCGGGAGAGAAAAATTAGAAAATGCTCTTCCTGATGCCGAAAGGGACGCCGCTTGTTGGTGATGGTAGATGCCTTGTGGTAGCAGCTCTCGGCCAAGTGGCGCCTTCAAAAGTTGAGGGGTGTGGCCGTGGTAGCTTCTGCACTGCAGCTCTGGTCCAGGTTCTGGTCCCGGTTGCGCAGTCGGACAAGAATGGGCACCACGATCTGTAGTGAAATCGGAACGAGACGATTCCACCTCGCCTACGAAGAAGACTGGAAGACCTTTCCGGCGATGTATGGTGCACCTCCAGATGACGTCGGACAGCACCGGGGCAGTCTCTGCAAGTAGGGCTCCAACTGCTGCCTGTGAACTGAGATGGATAGGGTGATGAAAGGTGATGGGAGACGGAGTAGATGGGGATTGAGATTAAGAAGATCTTCACTCCCCCTTTCCCTCCTAGTCAACCCAAGACCTCCCTTAGGGCCCAAACTCCACCACCCCAAATAATTCCAACCCCGATCACCACCACCATTCAAACCAAATTGGCCACCACCCAACCCACAAATCCTCCTCCCACCCCTTTCCAAAAGGAACTTAAGGAGGTGACCGAAGTCTATGAGGCTCCCCTAGATTGGGAAGAAGAATATGAAGCCCAATTGGGTCAAGAGAACTCATTCCTTCCCAAAGAAAACCCATTGAGCCAAATTGGGTGCACCCTCCCCTATGAGTTACAAGATGCCCAACCTAGGCCTCCACTACTACCCCTCCCCATTCTATCCCAAGTCCCCCATTACCCACCACCCAAAGAGCACCACATGCCAGTCATCATCACCCCACCCACAAAGGACCTACTCACCTCTTTGGTAGAGGAAACCATGATCCCCACACCCGACCCCCTAGTAGGAAACACCCCAGAACCACTCCCCATCTTGGAGGAAAGTCATGGCCAAAAAGAGGAAGATACTTCACCTTTCATGCCACCCCCAATTTGGAGTGAACTGATCATAAGTGGGCCCTTGGTTAGATGGCTTGTGGAAAATCGGGCTCACCCTATCCTGCCCCTTGCTTACCCTTCCATGGAACAACACCTCCCCATAGTACCCTTATCCACCTATCACACCACAATCCAATCATCCTATCAAGTGGAAATATTAGGGGATCTACTTAAGGGTATAGCTTGGCAAATGGAACTAACTGGCATGTTGACTACAGTAGCCGACCGACCTAAGAGCCTTGACCTCCTACACCTATGTGTCGGATCCATATCCTCCATTTACACTGTGGGTTCCTACACTAGCGACCTTCTTTTACTCCTCCCTACACCCGACGAGCCCGTTGCTATCCACAAACTAGAGTTGCTTGTCTCGGGTAGAACATCTAGTCCTCCATTCATGGCCGACCATCCCACCAAAAACTTTGGTCTAATCACTTTACTAGAGGAGGAGAGTCCGCCATCAAATGGTTGTGAGGACCATGAGGACCTAGAGTTCCTCTCCTTAGGTGACCCTTACCATGACCCCTTCAATCCCCTCCTATACCCCCCCACCTTACTCACCACCAACCTTTTCCTGCCCCAACCGACCTTATTGGACCAAGCCCACTCCATTTTCCTAGACCCCTTTGACCCCTATGCGTGGAAACTCTCACACCAAACCATATACATAAGAGAAACCATTTGGATGGGAATGCATGTGCCACTACATTTTGCATCATTTGGTAGGGCTAGTAAGCCCAGTCATCTCATACATGTCACGCACACTTTAGGCCCAATGCATGACTGGCTCACATTTGGATGTGCTGGTCCTCCCTCATTCATCATTGATCATATGCATGTTAGGAGCATCTACGGGTGTCCAGCTCCCCCGGCATTCATCACCACTTTGTGTGATAGGTTCTCCTATAGATACCATGGCCCTCCCACCATTGTTATGAAGCCCATGCATGATAGGGCCACTAGTGGTTGCCCCGGTCCACCTAAGTTCATCAAGGTCCACATGGCATCACAGCATGATAGGTCAATTTACGGTTGCCCCGGTCCACCTTTACACATCAAGCTCTTCACACCCACACCGCATCATAGTGCATGGCATACGCAAACACGCAAGCAATTCGCAATAAGCGGTGAGGTTCACAAAGAGCGGATAAGAGCTCGTGAGCGCCACTTGGAATTTCAAGTAGGCGATTTGGTGATGATGGCATCGGAGTGGCTCTACCTTAGGGTCACCTCCCATTCGAGGGCACGAGGACTTGGACCTTTCCCTGTTCCTAATGGCTTTGGCAACACAGCTTGTGGATTGAATTTACCAATGGGTTATGGGATATACCCCACTTCTCACGTGGCAGACCCGGCACCCTATATGGGCACCGCGGTGGATCCTAGTGAGTGCTTTGAGCCTATACCTTCCTTTAAGAGGGACACCCCGGAGAGCCACCACAAAATAGCCTTGAGAGCCCGACGTGTGCACATAGGGGCAATACTATGCAAGCAGGGTTCCATCGCCAGCAAGAGGGTGTGCCCCAGCCACCTTGAGAGGATGAAGGACCGTCCCCTGATTGCAGATGCGGGTTGAGTTTGGAGGCTGAGGGTCGCCCTGAGCTGCTTTGGAGGACCGCTCCCCCGGTGGGCCCATACTCGACGGAGTCGAGTTCTCCGCACCCTGGGGGTATGATGAGGACATCACCAGCTTTCCCCTTTGCTCGAGGATCCAGATGCTCGCCAGCTATGCTACATCTTGTCCGCCACTATATTTCGAGTCATATGATGTAATTTTCATTTTCTTATCATGTACTTTTCCTTTTATTTGAGTCCAATACCTAGGTTAGGTAGCTATTTACCTAAGTCTAGAGTCATTATGTTAGTTAATGGGCCCAATTATATGGGCTAGGCATAGGGGCGCCCCCTTCCCCTTAGTTAAGTGTTAGTAGTCCAAAAGTCAGGGACTTATGTGAAAATGTGGGATTCCTATAAATAGGACCCCAATCCCTCATTTGGAGGCTAATGAAGTATTGAAGAAAGTTTAGCCACTTGAATTATCTTCCTCTCTCTCTCTCTACCTCTCTCTCTATCTCTCTCTCTCTCTACAGGGGGTGAACCCCTTTCTCTCTCCTCTTCTCTCTCTCTCTCCCTTGGGCGAACCTGCCCCTTCACCTTTCCCCCCCCCCCCTTGCCACGTCATCAGCCACATCACTCCCCCACCCTTTCACCTCCCCAAGAGCCATAACTCCCCTTAATACCTCCACTTCCCCAAGCAACCCTTCCCATTCCCCATACACCCTTTCACCTTCCCAAGGGAGACTCCCTTCTCCTAGGCACCCCTCCCCATCCCCAAAGCAACCCCTTCCCATTCCCTAGACCACCATTAAACCCTTCCATTAACCCACCACCCAAGTCAAGAGGAGCCCTCCCCATTCCCCCAAGTGACTTGCGCCTCCCATCTCCTCACCTCCTCCCCCCTTGGCCATTTGCGCTCCCACCCCTCCCCCTGCTAGCTCCGCCTCTGGCCTCCTCCCTCACCACCTCTTTCCACCTCCCGAACCCCTCCCCACCACCAAAGGACCCATATCCCTACCCCCGTCCACCAAAGAAACCACCCCTCCACCATTTCTCTCTTCCATTCTGCGTGCAGCTGAAGACCAGCAGATCAACAGCCTGTTGCAGTGCCGCCTCAGGCCCCATCCCGGATCACCTAGGGGCGTGGCCTACATCGACGGAAAGCTCTCCCAGTCAGCTTCGCAACGGCGGTGGTCTAATCCCCTTCCAAGCTCCGTGCTGCCCGGGAGGTCCGATCTCCCCCGACTGTGCAGAGCTGCCCCTGCAGAGTACCTGAACCAGAATAGGAGCTGTACCACGATGAACCACGGAAGAATCATGCCAAGAGTTCTTCTGCAAAGTTCTTTCTCGTCCAGTCTATTTTCATAATCAAGAAGCAGAACTTCGATCGGCATCCGTGAGCCAAAGTTATCATTTTTCTCCCTCAGCTACACGGATCTACTTCCCACAGTCTGCATCGACCTGTCACCACCATTCAGAGTCCCCCAGTCTTCTCCGGCATCATTCGGCTTCCCCGTCAGTTTTTTGTGAAGAGGACTCGTCCACGGTTCCAGAAACTCCAGCGGTTTGTGATTCGAAGTCTGGAAGCTGTCGGGGCGCTCTCTACAACCTGCTGTTGGAGATCTGAAGCTGCCAGTCCCAGATTCTGTCACTCTGTTCGAGCCTCCACCAAGACCAGCCCCGGCATCAGAAAAATTCAAAAAAATTCTGAAGCATTTTGGCTCCAATTACGAAGAGTTCCCCGCTGGTCTCGTCATCAGCAAAATTCCAGACTGAGATCTACGGCCTCAACACTGACTGTCTGTCACCTATCACGGCGAGCAGGCAGACTCGGTATCGGTTCCTTCTCTTGGGTTTCAGTGACTCTCCCCTCCCCGCCTGGCTGGCTTAACGCCCCTCCCTGTGCGGAGGTAGTGTTTGATTTGTAATACTGAAATCCCCACCCCAAGTCCACCCTCCTGTGTGAGGTGTAGTGATTGTAACTAATAAAGAGGATCAAGCTTCATCGGCGCAGTGTGCGAGAACCCACACTTCCCCGCTCGCCCTCGTCTTCGAACGGGGTTGGTTTCTTCAAACCAACCAGGGTAAGCTCTAAACTTTGCTCCATCATTAGTACTTGTTCAGCTAATATCCGTGGTATTGCTTCGTTGAGCAAGAGCGTGAGCGCCCGACCCCGTGTGATCCACTTACGAGCGGTCACCGTGGGCTGCGTGAGAGAGGGACCTAGTGCCCCAATTGGCACCCGGCCAGCCCCTTAAGTGTGGGCCTCGTACCTTCGGGAGGGCAACCCAAGCCCTGCTGGCACTCTACCAGCAAGGGCCTTGATCCATCATCTCCACTTTGCATCATCAAGTCACCCGGGCTCGTGTGTGTGCGACGGTGAATCGGCCCCAATCTAGTACTTTATTGCTTTGTGATTGTGCTTGCGTCCGTGTCCCATTGCTGCATCCACCCTAGTCGTGTCACATCATGTTAGGTGTTTAATGAGTGATCATTTGGACTTCTCATAAAAGTCTATAAAAGAGTCTGTAACCCATGTTCAGACTTTAATGAGGGATCATTTTTGGTCTTATCATAAGGTCTATAAAAGAGTCTTGTAACCCCGCTTTGAGAGGGACAGAACTATGAAGTTGAATCAAAGTTATTGGGGAACCATCCCCTGTGAGGTGTGAGGCCTTGCCTTGTTTGTTCTTCTCCGAGAGGGAGATGGGGTGAGATGCCCCTGGGGTGAGACGCCCCATCCTATCCGCTACCTGCCACACCAACGCCACCACACCCCCTCTGCCCCTCTCGGTTTCTCACGACCCTTACCTCCCCTGTCCGCCGCACAGAACCACCACCGACTACATGAGAACGCCCAGCACCACCTGTCCCCAGATCCATGCACGTCCTCATCCCCCTTGCAACCGTCCCACCTGCGCAGCACAATCCCCCATCTTCTTCTTCCCCACAGCCCAACCAACCCCCTCTTCTTCACTATATCAAGAAGGCCTCGCCACTGCCATCACCTCATTGCCATGCATCCCTGCCTCCCGTCTGAGAACCCACCATTCACCAGCCGATGTTCCTCTCTCTCTCCCTTCTCTCCCATTGCCGCCGCCCTCCTCCACTACCACCATCTCAGCCTCCACCGCAATCACTACTACAACTACCAAGCAGGCCCCAGCCTCCGTTGGCCTCCCCATACCTCCTCCTAGCCAGCAACAACCACTGCCCCACTGCACGCTCGCCCAACCCAGCATACAGCAGCCGGCGATCGCCCAGTCGCATCTTGCCTCATGCACTCTGCAATAAGCCCGGGACTACTCCTCCCCACCGTGGCCCATGCAGGCAGCGTCGCCGGTGCCCACACCGGACGGAGCCATGCTACCACGCACAGCACCCCCCATGGGGCGTTCTAGGCCCGGTCGCGAGGGCACGTCTCGGCAACGACCAACAGTGGCATCGCCTCACCCTACCGACTACGCGCCGCCCCATCTATCTCCCCTACACGCGAGTTCGCAGGCGACCATCCTCGACCACTCGCCATCGTCGCTCTGAGCCCCTCTCAGAGGGTCGCTGCTGCTCACTGCCGCCTCCTCTCCGAACCCAGCCATCACAACGCCACCCCCCCTCCCGTGTTCTCTCTTCTCTCTCATTCTCTCTTCTCCCTCTCTCTCTACGGGATGCCATTATATGTGATATATATATATATATAAAGGGCAGCAGACCCCCATTCGTCTCTCTCTCTCATGAAGGTCTTTAAAAAAACAACAAAAGATGATAAAAAGGGGAAATGGTGATAAAAAAAACATGAGAAGTTCACAAAAAGAGAGTAAAAGAAAATGTATAGAAGAAAAAAAAGAGAGAAGGAGAAGAGTTAAAAAAAGTGATAAAAAACAAAAATGATGAAATATATTTGTAAAAAAAGGGGAAGAGATAATATTTTCAAAAAAAAATAGACAGAAAAGAAGAAGATAATAAGACCTCGATTCTCGTTCCGCATCACAAAGGTGGCAACTAAGAACCACCACACTGCACCTCTGAACACGGGGAAGAACAGCTACATCTGAAAAGTCAGGGGTGAGCCTCGTCTCACTGGCTCAGTAGGGGTCCCGCGGATCCCCACCACGAAACAAAAGCGGTAACAGCAGTGCTAAACAACAAAAGCAAGCAGTAACAGTAGGAGTAGGAACAACAGTAAAAGTAAAGAGGAAAGCCGTACTGCATAGAAACACGGTAGCCGATAGAACCTCGGCCCTCTAAGCTACTCCAAACGGCAACAAAAAGGTGAACCCTGATCTCACAAAGTCGGGAGTTTCCGAACGATCGATAAATCACAGACTCTATCGTGAAGGCCTATGGAAACAGACAAAGGCTCTACAAAGACCTACACGGCCAAAGGTATGGTCACGACTCCGCTGTCATGCACCCTACACTGTCTATAGGTAGAACCACGGCAAATCTCTACCGGCACCCTAGACCGTAGTCTCGAAAGGACACAAAACCACGTCTCAAGAGAATCACAAAGGCTCACAGTTCACGAGAACCACAAGAGGCACAAGAACTATGTATCATGTGATAGAAGTACCTCCTCACTAGAAGAAAAACTAGATGCGTCCACTGACGTCTTACACTGCGCCTCAGGTATCTCCCACTCTCCTCGAATGCGGTAACTGAGACACCGAACAAGTAACTAAGGAACAATAGTAACGAGTGACTAGTCAGGGTCACGCCCATCGGCGCTGGTCCAACGCCCCTGACCACGTGTGCACACACAAGCTCAATGTCTTTAGCCAGGCCTCTAGCTGGTTTTCCCCTCCCGTCGGACTCTGACAGCTAAACAAAGGGTCCCACGGCAACCAGCCTACAAACCATCTCTACCGGGAACTCGCCCCGCCACCACTCCTAGGTGGGCCAACACACAGAAAGTGTTGTCAGGCTACGACTAGTGGAGGCTCACAGGACACAAGGACTCTCTAAAAGAAAGTGATGCAGGACGAAATGTGAATCGAGACCAATTTGATGCGAATCTGGGACTCTAGGTGACAACGCAACCAGCGATGACGCGAAAAACTCGACACCAAAGAGCTCCAGAAGAGGACTATGTGTCCTCAACAGGAAAAGCAAGATCACTATCGTCCCATGCGAGGGAAACGTGCGGATCTGCGCGGTTGAGAAACTAGCAGTGAGTCAAGGGTGGTCAGCTCACACTCATGCTCGGATCGAGTTACGGGACATGTCACGCTCTCTCGCTCGCAGCGGTGATTGAATTTGAGCGGGATAGATTCCCTATCTCACGCTAGCAGTGGCATTCAAACATATACTAAATAAGCAAATGCGATAAAGAGAGGAGCGAGAACGTACCTCCATGCTCCAGGCATAGGGAAGACAACCCCGGCCAAGATTCGTAACTCCCGGTATAGTAAATGTAAATAATTACAACACTGAATTTTACAGCCCACTCCACGCAGGGAGGTAAAGGGCTATAACAGCGACTCGGGAGTGCTGATCTTGGGTTGACGGATAGCAAGTCGGAGGGGCTTCTGGGGCGGAGGCGGGCTGCTGGTCTGACTCGGCACTATTCAGATCTACTGGACAGCAAGCGCGTGCGGCACGTGGGACGGAGAATTCCAGTCATCTTCTGGCAGCGACAGTTGGCTGGGACGTTGGTGGGAGGTCCCTCTTTGATCCTTGAGGTCGGCGGTGGCTGGATCGCAGTCGAAGGACCGATGGGGATTTTAGATCCAAGACCTGTCCCGCAGTCCTGTGACTGGGCGGATCTATGCGACCCGGGGATAACGCTTACTGTGCTCAGATCTGGAGGCGGATCGAAGTGAAACCAACACCGTTGCAAAGTAGACTTAAAGATCTACAACATATTTGAAATTCACACCCATCCAACAGTTGGATTTGAAATGAAAAACTCTGCAACACTGTGATTTTTATGGCTTGAGTTACAGAGCAGACAGGACATACAGGGATCTGCCTGAAAAAGGGGTTTGATCGAAGGGGAAATGATGGATCTGGGTGATGGGATTAATTTGGATGAAAGAGGGGGATGTGGGGGACGTGCACAAAGTTTTGGGTGATTTTCTGAGATGGTTTAGGGGGTGGGAAAAATGATTGTGCACGGTACTGTCTCGTAGATCTGTAGAAAGGCAGATTGCGCAGGTGGAAAGAATTAACTAGGACGATGGGCAAACGACATCTAATCAACGTGAAATTTAAACTGGAGAGGGGTAACAACGTGGGGAATGATCTATCAAAAATTTAAGATCATCAGGTGACCGGATTTGGCGTACCAACCTTTTCTTTGAGCCTCTATCCTGGATCTCAGATTTCTAGACAGCAAGGTAAAGTAGAGGTTGTGGCGGCGCGATGGCGGCGGTGGCGGTGGCTGAGAGTCACACCCAGTAGAGGTGGTAGATCTTGGAATCACACCAAGAACAAGGCTTCACACCATAGAAGAAGGCAACCTTCACAGCTACAAGGAGAGAGGAGAGAGGGGCGCCCTTGGCCCTTTGGAGAAAATCTGATTTTTCTTCATTAATTCTCATCAAAATAATTGAATACAAGAGTTTTATATGAAAGGGAAACCCTAGCTAAATGACCTTAACTATCCTCAGATCTAGGGTTAGGGAGGGGTACTTAGGGGATAGAAAATTCACATTTCTTCTCCATGGTCAAATTAAGACAAAAAATATAAAAAGTGGGTAAATGGGAGGCGCCCTCCTTAAGAAGCGAATTTTGAATTTTCCACTTGGTCCAAGTCCACCATGGACCAGCCCATATGGGCCCAAGAAGCTAGGTAGTCTAATGAGAGAGAAGGGCCCAATTGGGCCTAAGTGGCCTTTAAGGCCCAATATGAGAATAAACCCCTATTGGGCTCTTTTAAGAAAGAAACCCATTAATTCCTAATGACTAGCCCACTGGCTTATAATTACCTTACAAATGAACCCAAATGACTCAATGATAAAAAAATGCAAACGAAAAATGTTAGATGACTTGCTTTGATGTCCCCATCAATTCTTCCCGGGTGGGAAGAATTCGACCCCATCGAGTAAGGGGTGCGGCTGCTCATGTATCGCTTCTGCGGATCTGGATCCATCCTCTATAGCTCTGCTCGGGTGATCCACGTGTCATCAGATGTGGGCCGTGCTCTTCACCGTACCAGGTTGCACGGGTACGCTCCACTCCTAGTAATCGTCACCTGCTCATCCAGTATATGTTCTATATGCTTACGCTGCTGTGGAAATGAGACTGGTGGTGGACACTCAGGGGCGGGGTCACTCTCAAGGGGAGGAGATGGATCGAAAGGCTCACTGGGAATCACCACTGGGTCCCTATAGGTGACTAGATCCGAGACATTGAATGTGGAGCTGATCCCAAATTCTTTCTGCAACTTTACAACATACGCATTAGACCCGACTTGCCACACACTCGAAAGGGACTGGCACTGCGAGTTTGTAATTTTATTCACGGTTCTCGAGGGTAACCATTTAGGTTTGACCCTGATCATGACATATTCATCCTCTCGGAACTCATAGTGGTGCATTGAGCATAAAGCAACTCATTGCATCGTGCATTGCTGGCATTTGACTCGACTATGCAACTCCCTATGCACTCGACACATGCATGTACAGACTCCTAACAAACTATACAAAGAAAGAAAAGCAGACTCACACTAGACCCTGAACCCCTACATGTTCCAGTGGTGGTCCAGGACACCCATATGTGTGACTTGCATACACACGACGTAACCATGTGTTGGTGGGATCATGGAATCCTAGACATCCGGATAAGCACCATTCATGCAATGACTTCCTATTGGATTGGAGAGGTTTGGGAGGGCCAGGAGAGCCAAAGTCACCTTCTTCATTACCCCTATATGATGGTGATGCACGCATCTCTTTCCAATGAACGGGATCGATGAGTGTAGATGTACCGGCCCGTGGGGAAGGGGTGTGATAGTGGACTGCCTTGACAGAGTGGAGTAGATATGGTGGGTCAAGAGGCTCACTAGGGAAGGGATCGAAGGGATCAAAGAATGTGTGACCCCTTGCGATAGGTTCCCTCACTACATAGTCCCATGTTTGGAATTCTTGAAGGTGTAGATGGTCACCTTTATTCACTGTGGTAGATGGGATAGTGGTCTTGTGTGGAAGACATGGTTCCTCCCTCGACATAAGTGGAATCGAGTTAAGCTCGTTTGGAGTGGGGAGGAAGTAAAGAACCTCCGTGGTGACATGACCCACGGTGCATACGGAGGTAATGGACCCCAATGCGGGGTGCATGAATCTACGACTTTTGGGTTGGTCGAAGATTGGGGCCAACATGTACGTCCACGTCAACTGCCAATCTAATCCTCTGATAAGATCTTCCAAGGTATCGACAAAGTCAAATGGCTGGAAGGTTGTGTGGAATGAGTTGGCGGGCACAATTTGTAGTGCGGGGTTTATGGATGGATAGCATGGTGCTTTATGGACCAAGCCCTTCTTTAGCCAGCTAAGTAGTGGCTCTTCGATGATTATCTCACCCTTTAGAAGCACGGGTGGCTCCGGATGAATTTCAAAGGGTGAAGGCTATGGTAAAACATCTCCCACTAGTAGGGAAGGGATGTCCTCTAAGAGGGGGAGAGGACGTTGGGACTCCATAGATGGCGTCGGGTTGAGACTACCGACTACGACCTCCTTAGGCTCGTGTAGGAGTTCGTCCTATCTTGGAGGTGGGCTGGGGGAGATCGGTGGCCAAGAATGAGAACACATCCGATTCACCCAATCCGAAAAGACCAGCACCCTAGCTCTGCTACCCATAGAACTAGAACCGGAGGTTAACCTCCCTTCCTTTGAGTGCACAGAGGGAACACCGTGAGTGACGCCCCGTCACTAACAACCAGAGACACCAATCTCCCTTCCTCTGAGTCCACAGAGGGCAACCGGAGATACACTCTCCCTTCTCCTGAATCCTCAGGAGGAACCCCGACCTCCTACCAGAGAGTCAGAAGAACAAGATGGAAAATGAAACTAATAAAGAAGAAAAATAGAACAAATAGAAAAATGAAACAAATATAGCTCTCACAGGAGCAAATTGTTTAAGATCTGATCCAGAAACCAACAGATTGCAGATCTTCAATATGCTCCAGTCGCTTCACTATCACTTCTATCTTCTCTCTCAATCTCTCTCTCCCTCTTAGCACTCTCACTCTAACTCTTCTCATAGATTCTCTGGCTCTTGTACTCTTCTGCTCTCTTTTTTCTTCTTAGCAGCTCTCCTCTGTAGCGGCTCTACTTCAAATTTCCTATCTTCTGCGCTCCTGTTGAGTTTTGAGGTGATGCCTTCTTTTTATATCAAAAAATAGGGTATTGGATTATGTAGCCAGCCAATGATTTAATTCCACCGGGAATTGAGAATATTCCCAATCATTGGTCTCTTAGAGACTCTGCCACATGGTCATGACATTTCGCGCCAAAAGAATTTTGAGCTATGATTGGCTCGATGCCAGGTAAGAGATGTTAAGAAAAATAACTTTGATCGCACATGACTGGATAAGTGATCACGTGCCCATCACATGCTCCCTGGGTCGACGTGCCAGCTTTTCGTCATTCTTGGGATCACATGCCCATCATTAGTTGACTTGGGATCATGTGCCTTAGCCTTAGTTCTTGGTCACGTGCTTGCATTGGTTCTGCCCTTCAAGTGTTTGATAGAGTTCCTATAAATAAGAGTTAAGACATTTCATCAAACACTTTATTATCATAATCAAGTGTAGACTTTAGTCAACATCATATTAGTCTAACATTCAGATTATAGGTGTATAATATGATGTAATGCTTGGATGCATCCATACAATGCATTGACCTGTGTGAGACACAGGTAGACCTTACATGCATGGAGATCATATAAGAATGTGCAAACATGCACAGACTTTATAAATCATGACTTCTACATGTGCGTAGACTTTGAATCCCAACTGTGAACAGACTTAAAACATGCTCAGACCTATATGTGCATGGACTCCTAATGTGCATAGACCCTAGACATGCTTGGACCTGTATGTGCATGGTCTTCTATACATGCACAGACCTTGATAGCATATTGGAAAAAGTTGCACATACCGTTCCTTTGAAATGGCTAAGGTGTGTCGACGTTGCTAGCAGTTAGAAAAGTTGCACAGACCTTTTATACAAATATGCATCAACCCTTGCTAGCAGTTTAGAAAAAGTGCACCGACCTTATATGCTGTCTAACAAAATGTGCACTGACCTTATATGCAGTCAGACAGAATGTGCACCGACCTTATATGCAGTCAGAAAAAATGTGCACCGACCATATATGCAGTTAGATAGAATGTGCACCGACCTTGTATGCAGTCAGATAGAATGTACACCGACCTTATATGCAGTCAGACAGAATGTGCACCGACCTTGTATGCAATCTAACAAAATGTGCACCGACCTTATATGTTATCTTACACAATGTGCACTGACCTTGTAATGATAAATGTATGCATGTGCACCGACCTGTGTGAAGGTGCTCCAACCTTCATGTGAATATGCTCCAACCTTTTACATGCACGTGCTCTGACTAGTGAGAATATGCTCGGACCTTGTTCAAGCATATGCTCTGACTTAGTGAAAGAACATGAATGTGCATCGACCTGTGTGAAGGTGTGAACAGGGATATGCATCGACCTTATGTGCATAACAGTGCCATGTGCATTGACCTTATAGCAGTGATGGTAAAAACATGCATCTATCTGTTACGCTATTGCATTGATATGCAAACCAATAATGCATTGACTCAAATAAATGTGCGTTGACCTGCATGCAAACCAATGATGCATTGACTCAAATAAATGTGTATTGACCTGCATGCAAACCAATGATGCATTGACTCAAATAAATGTGCGTTGACCTGCATGATTGTGAATGCATGAATGTGCATTAGACCTATATGTAATATGCATTGACCTTCATGGCTTCAACCTTGCTTACCTTAGGTCAATTTACTAACTTTACCCTTACCTCATGCTGATTTCTTTCTGTCAATTATTCTCCACAGTCTAACTGTCTTGCCAATGTCCTGTACCATACTTTCCAACATACAATGCATGAATCCATATGACATCATACACCAATGAGTCATAGTGTTTGACATCATCAAAATCACAGGGGTACAACAATCTCCCCCTTTTTGATGATGGCAGTACTATGAGTCATAAAACAACAAGCTGACTCATATCAAACTATTCTCCCCCTTTGACTTCATCAAAAAAAGAAATAATAGTTTGAGAAAATCAGTAGAGAGAAACATAAAGCATGTATGATATGGTTGAGCCACAAATTATACTCTTCCTTTCCAAATAATCTAAAACTGACACTCAGAGCAAATCATGTAACCCTACTCCCCCTGAAGATGTGAGATGTATGGAAGTGAGGATAGGAGTATGACAAAAGGCAGACAAGATAATGATCAGCAAAAACCACAGGGACATCTAAGAAGGAATATCAATATGAGCATGGAGAAATCCGACTAATCTCCCCCTTAATACCAGAAAGATGCTGATGAGTCAATCTTCCCATTTGACAAAATAGATAAATTGGAGTAGAAAAAACATCATCAGACATACAGAGTTAAGTCTGATACCAATTGTTAAGATCAAAAGATGATATCAACTAAAAACACAGGAGCAATCATAGATAATTTCAGGTTGTAACCAGGAGGCATCAAGAACATTGAGCACAATCTGTGTTTGGATTTCAATAGTAAATAGGAACTGAGCACAGGAATTCCACATGAGTTTCAAACACATGAGTATTTCAAAGAGATACCAATTTCATAAATCAAAAAATAAGAATTTTTAGAGTCTTCCATTATAAGGGCTTTATGAATGTATCTTTATTGAACAACATGGTTTAAATAAGATGTACACACAGTTTGCGAACAAAGTTCTGTACTCATATCTAAAATCAAGGTTTAATAAGAGTGAACCAAGCTCTCATATTTACATCTTCATTAACCTCCATTCATCTTACTCAGTCAATTTCAATGACTTCTTTAGGAATTACATTCATTAGTATTGAGGTTAAACAACCATGAAATCATTTAATTTTGTCTAGGGTTGCAACAAATTATCTTTTGCAACAAATTTCAGATGATTCATTTGTTCAACAAAAATTTCATGTTAACAATTTTGAGAGCAATCTAGTTCAGTCCACACCTTGTAATTAGAGGATATACGTTGTTTAGACGCCAATATCCCTAAGCATTTAATGTGACTTAACATTCATGCCTCATATAGAACAGAGTTAACATTTCACCTCATGACGTACCTCAACTCATTTCTTTGATGAGTGAGATGTGTTTCTCAGTGTCCAAGCCATTGCTCTGCCTAATTTTCAATCATTTTTAAGTAGAGTTAACTATGGGACCTCATGACTCAGTCCTTTGGACATGATTTCTCAGTGACCAAAGTCATTGATCTGACAACTATTTACCCTTTGGACATATTCAGAAAAACTCATTTGTTTAAAAACAATACTGATTTCATGTATTTCAACCAAATAAAGCCATGATTTCAACATTTCAAATTTCAGAAGATTCTACAAGACACAACATGAAATAGTTGGTTAAAGTTTATTAAAAGATGATTCAGATATTTTCAAGACATTCAAAATCAAACTCAATGAATACATTGAATTTAATCCAATATGATCTTTTTGAACATTTATAAACCTGTATAATAGAAGATTCCTTGTTAGAATTATTTTTCAGATTTATGATCAAGGTATACAAATTGAAATCTTCCCAAATTTCAAGTAGATCAAAATGTTTCAGGAGCAGCCAATTAATAGAAACATCAAGGAGCATGCATTGTAAGTGAAAGCATTAGAATTTCATGCATGTAGCAGATATGGTCAAGAGTGTATCAGACAAATAGCCATGAGATTTCAAGAGATTTCGTTTAGAGAGTAGCAGGATTATTGTCAAGTTTGACAAATATTTTCAAAGATATGTGCAACAAAGGATGTGCAGCAATCAATGGATTTCAAACTCAAGAAGAGTATCAGTTCAAGTGAATTCAGAGCAGATAGACAGAAGTGATACAAACTGATGCCAATTATTGTTGTATATTACAGAAATAGCAGAGATTGGAAAATGAGCAAAGATATGCCTAGACAATGAAGATATCGGTTGACTGAATGAGCAATTTAGGTCGACCGAATTAGATAGTAAGGAAATAGATGAATAGCCATGTAGTTTAAAGGTTTGATTTATATGCTCCCCCTATCTATATGTATTGAGTCAATCTTTTTGGAATTTTCAATATGAGTATGCATGATATGCAAACAACACAAGTATGCATATGCAATGACTCCCCATAGTTAAATGCATTGATACCAATTGTTAGCATGAATGTTGAGCACTTATGAGCTTCCCTTATCTAAATACGTTCAACCATCGTATATGACATGAAAATCATGTTGGGGATTAATCTAACCAACAATGCATGAAGCACAAGAGCTACTTTGACAGACTCCCCCTGACTTTATGCACTGAGTGTAGTACATGCAATGAAGTCTATGCAGGGAGTTTTATGAATTATGCTCATGAAAATCTAGACTACCCTATGTGTAGATTTTGACCTATGGTACCAGGCAGAGGACTTGGTCTAAAGACCACCTCACGCATAGCAAGAACTTCAAGACAGATTGCATCTGCCCTTTGGTAACTTACTATTTGATATACCATAGAGGTCATGTATGATAATGCAGTGCAAAAACAGTCCTATGTGCATCTCACATTGATAATATGCTAAACATATGCAAATGTGAATATATGTGCATGTCATGTATGCAGATGAACATTTTATGCATGAGACAACATG
This sequence comes from Amorphophallus konjac, assembly GCA_022559845.1. Taxonomy (NCBI): domain Eukaryota; kingdom Viridiplantae; phylum Streptophyta; class Magnoliopsida; order Alismatales; family Araceae; genus Amorphophallus; species Amorphophallus konjac. Next base: position 151,789,004 of record CM040118.1, read on the forward strand.
CATGCATCAAATTCAGTCAATTCAGAATTTTTAGAAGTGCAATTTATTTTCAGTCCAATATTTACACAGACAATTCAGCATATGCATTGAAAGACATGAATACTCATAATAGATGCAAATGAGGACAAATATGCATGGAATTTTGAATAACAAATCAAACATGATATGCAGCTATCTAAACAGAGTTATAGAAAACTCAAATAACTAACTTGAAAAAGTGTAGGAATGGGGTTTACCATATTCAGGTGCCTTGACTTATTAACCCTTTTTATTCCTTAGCCCCAAGGCACTCTTGCAAAGCACAAATCTCATTTTGCATTTCTAGGTACCAAGAGTTCTTGGGTCCTGAACTGTCTGTGGCATCTTTGAAAGTTGCTCTCCACATTTTTTGAACTTTCAAATCATCAAATAACATTAAAGGGTAGTTATCCATAGAGTGCCCAGATTTTCCACAGTAATGACAACTTCCTAAATTTTTCACAGGTTTCTGATAAGCAGGTTTTCTAAATTTCTGTGAATGATTAGGTTTGTTATCATTTTTATCATGAAAGTTTCTTATCTGCCAGCAGTGCTTGACTGTATGGCCATGCTTACCACAATTAAAATAAGAAAAAGAGTTTCTTCTTGCAACGGCCAACTATCAACGATTAGCCCTATGGCCTAGCTTTCCACAGTGAGAGTAAAAAGGAGAGTTTCTTCTATGAGAACCTAACTAGCATTCAGTAGCCTTATGACCTGGTTTGTCACAGTTAAAACATGTAATGTGCTGGTTTATTGAAATAGATTTTCTCTTGTTGAGAGCATGATAGTTTGCATGAAACTTAGCATGATATGAATGTGAATTTTTCTTATCACTTGCAAACCAGCATTGTGCAGCAATATGTCCTACCTTACCACAATTAAAGCATGTGATGCTCTTTTTCTGAGTGACAGGAAATTTTTTGACATGAGAGTCCCTAGCATGCATTCTATCAACTTTTAATTCATCTTTTTTCATTAAAAAAATAGTTGTGCATGAAATGACCATACTTACCACAATAATGACATGATGCATTCACTTTCTTTGAGACATAATTTTTTACATGATTTTTCTTAGAATGCATGTCATTTAATTTTATCTTCTGTGGTTGCTGCAGATTGTTTTTGGTTCTCTGTTCTTTATTTTCCTTTTGAATTTTCTCAGTACCAGGCTTCTTTGGAGATGCTTGAGAAGTGCTAGTTACCTCTGAGCTTCGCACAAAGGTTGAGTATAGCTGATTTCTGATAACCCTTTTATTCCCAGAAATATGACCACTCCCCTCTCTCTGACCATTTACTTCATCTTCTAAAGGCATTTTCATTTTTCCTTTGTCCTTAGCAGATTTAGATGAAGTCTTATTCAACACTGTGATTTTATTTCTCAAGGAGATAATAACAGTTTTTGAATTTGATTTCTCCTTTTCACAATCAGCCAATTTTTCTTTCAAAGCTTCATTTTCATTTTTATATTTTTTGATTTCCTTTTCAACAACATATTTCCCTTTTTCAAAATTGAGCAATCTGTCAGACATGACAGGATTGAGCTCTTTCAATTTCACCATTTCTTCCATCAGTTTATCATTCCTTTTTATTTTTTCTTCATTCCGAACAATTTCATTTATTAAGATCTGATCATGATTAGTTGATTTCAGCTTGTCTTCCAGTTCAGAAATTTTGTTCAGAACTTCTTGATTTTCATTTTTCAATAAGCAGATTTGTTTCTTATGCATGTGAACATCAGACAGACAGACATCATAGGATTGTTTCAGTTTCAAACAATTTTCACATGAGGAATTTGATTTGTTCTGATCAACTTTCTTTTTCAACCTTTTATTTTCAGATTTTAATTTCCTATATCTATCAGACAGTTCTTCATGTATGCTTACTAATTCAACAAAAGAAAGTTCTTCAGATCTGGAGCTTACCTGAGATGTTGTCTCATTCATTTGATCACTACTGTGATCACTCCGGTTGGCCATCAGACACTTTTGTTCTTCTCGCTTCCCATGAGTATCAATTTTTTTGTCCAAGATTTCTTTTCCAAAAGCGCACCTGAGAACAAAAGGAAACAAATCAATGTCAACTGCAGCCATTAAGATACTTAGTACCATAGCATTTTCACAATCCTTCAACATGTCCTCATCAGACCACTTGGTCTGATCATGAGGCAATTTATATGGGCCATTAGATACAAGACTCCATAGATTAGAATTAATGGAGTTCATGTGGACACATAGGCCGCCTAGCCAACTGTTAAAGTTAGAACCATCAAAAACAAAGGGAGGAGCCATTTTATCAAGCGAATTTAAAGCAATAATTAATCAATCAATGAGCAATGCACCAAAATAAGATAGCAAGGTCCTCTGCAAATCGTTGGATCTGGACAATCAGAAATCCGCTCTGATACCAATTGATAGTGTTTAGTGGTGCAAGGTTGGAATCTCGAAGGGGGGTTTGAATAGATTCATTTCTAAAGCATTAGCCTCATTAAAAAACTCTGAACAGAAATCGATCAAACACTAGGGCTACACCACACACACAAATGCAAATGCTTCAATATGACACTCTGTCAAGCACGTGGACATCAAGAAGTCAGATAAATCGTAGAGTAAATTTTATGACAAGGAACTAAAAATAGTTGAGCCCACATACAATCTGAAGTTTAGCTAAACTCACAGATCAACACTTCACAACTGTTGACATCAAGAGGAAAACACAGAGAAGCTCTTCAAAGTGTAGAATCCTCAACTAATAAGCCAGTGAATGATAGTAATCATTCGCTCTCACAAGCAACCACTTCACAATATTGAAGGATCAAACAATCAGATAACGAGCAAAACACATTCAACTAGACATACAGATCGATCCTGTGAAGGAGGTGGAAGAGATGGACAACCACACAAAGCAAGCCACAGCACACAGAGTTTTTAGGTGGTTCAGCCAGACACCAGTCCGCCTACATCCACCCCTCACTCAAACTCGAGTGAGGATTCCCTTGCCAAAGCAAGACGCAGACTCAGTCTGCAAACAATGGTTGCCAAACAGCTTGAGACTAAGGGAGACAAATCCCTCGACCTGGTCTTTCTTCCCACAAGACCAGCACCCTAGCTCTGCTACCCACAGAACTAGAATCGGAGGTTAACCTCCCTTCCTCTGAGTGCACAGAGGGAACACCGTGAGTGACGCCTCGTCACTCACAACCAGAGACACCAATCTCCCTTCCTCTGAGTCCACAGAGGGCAACCGGAGATACACTCTCCCTTCCCCTGAATCCTCAGGAGGAACCCTGACCTCCTACCAGAGAGTCGAAAGAACAAGGTGGAAAATGAAACTAATACAGAGGAAAAATAGAACAAACAGAAAAATAAAACAAATATAGCTCTCGCAGGAGCAAATTGGTTTGGATCTGATCCAGAGACCAACAGATTGCAGATCTTCAATATGCTCCAGCCGCTTCACTATCACTTCTCTCTTCTCTCTCTCTCTCTCTCTCTCTCTCTCTCTCTCTCAACACTCTCACTCTAACTCTTCTCACAGATTCTCTAGCTCTTGTACTCTTCTGCTCTCTTTTTTCTTCTTGGCAGCTCTCCTCTGTAGCGGCTCTACTTCAAATTTCCTATCTTCTGCGCTCTTGCTGAGTTTTGAGGTGATGCCTTCTTTTTATATCCAAAAATAGGGTATTGGATTATGTAGCCAGCCAATGATTTAATTCCACCTCGAATTGAGAATATTCCCAATCATTGGTCTCTCAGAGACTTTGCCACGTGGTCATGACATTTTGCGCCAAAAGAATCTTGAGCTGTGATTGGCTCGGTGCCAGGCAAGAGATGTTAGGAAAAATAACTTTGATTGTACATGACTGGATAAGTGATCACGTGCCCATCACATGCTCCCTGGGTCCACGTGCCAACTTTCCATCATTCTTGGGATTACGTGCCCATCATTAGTTGACTTGGGATCACGTGCCTTAGCCTTAGTTCGAGGTCACGTGCTTGCATTGGTTCTGCCCTTCAAGTGTTTGATAGAGTTCCTGTAAATAAGAGTTAAGACATTTCATCAAACACTTTATTATCATAATCAAGTTCAGACTTTAGTCAACATCATATTAGTCTAACATTCAGATTATAGGTGTATAATATGATGTAATGCTTGGATGCATCCATACAATGCATTGACAAGTGTGAGACACATGTAGACCTTACATGCATGGAGATCATAGAGTTATATGTAAACATGCACAAACTTTATAAATCATGACTTCTACATGTGCGTAGACATTGAATCTTAAATGTGCATAGACTTAAAACATGCTCAGACCTATATGTGCATGGACTCCTAATGTGCACAGACCCTAGACATGCTTGGACCTGTATGTGCATGGTCTTCTATACATGCGCAGACCTTGACAGCATATTGGAAAAAGTTGCACAAACCCTTCCTCTAAAATGGCTAAGGTGCGTCGACCTTGCTAGCAGTTAGAAAAGTTGCACATACCTTTCATACAAATGTGCATCGACCCTTGCTAGTAGTTTAGAAAAAGTGCATCGACCTTATTTGCTATCTAAAAAAATGTTCACCGACCTTATATGAAGTCAGATAGAATGTGCACCGACCTTATATGCAGTCAAACAAAATGTGCATCGACCTTATATGCAGTCAGATAGAATGTGCACCGACCTTGTATGCAATCTAAAAAAATGTGCACCGACCTTATATTCAGTCAGACAGAATGTGCACCGACCTTATATGCAGTCAGACAAAATGATGTGACACAACCCCTTGGACCTAAATTAGCAAGCAAGAACGACCTGGTGATTTCACTCAAGAGGACTCACCCGCGTAGCGCGCACCCGGGTCCGTAGGTGGACCAACGATGGGGATGAGGGTCCAGGGTTGGACCTTGGGGTTCCAGTGGTATGGCTAGCTAGGGGCGGACCCCAATGGGCCATGGATGCCCAATTCACGGGCGGCCGGCACGCCAAGGGCATGGGATATAAGGTTTCTCTCGTAACTCACCAGCGGAGGTTACTCACGAAAATTGCAATATAGTCCGAGCACTCACTCACTGACCGACGGCACTAAGATTCAATACTAAGCAAGAAAAATTAATCCAGTAGAGAAGTGTGGTCAGGAGCTCACCTAATCGGCATGAGAACGCCGATCCCGGCCGGAGACGAGGGCGAGCGGGGAAGAGTGGACTACCCGCACGCCGCGCCGATGAAGCTTCAGCGGAAGACCGGCTAGTACATGCACTACGCCCTCACAGAGGGGGTGGACTAGGGGTAGGGATGATCAAATTACAACAAAAACTACCTCCACGCAGGGAGGGGCGGTCAGCCGGCCAGGCGGGATAGGGAGGAAAGTTAAAGAGGCTGTCGATTGAATACTCCGCCGGTTCTGCCCGCTTCTAGAACTGCTTGACAGGTGGTCGCTGTTGACACCGCCACGGGCTCTGCCGGACTTGGAAGTCATCAAAACCAGTGCCAAATCTTTGCTGATTGACTCGGGAGGGCTCCTGAATGTTTGTGGAATTTCCAAACCTCATCGTAGGCCGGGGCAGGGTCTGGAACTGGACCACTCTGTTCTGGCTCTAACTGATCCCAGAACGATGTTGCAGGAAGACTGGGTCACCACGAATGCTCCCAGTGTCTGAATGAGGTGGGACTGGAACGTTAGTGATCGTGGTCAGATCCTCTTCGAGCAGCAACCAACGGGGTCAAAAATGGAGGTCGGGGTTGAGCGCAAGGATGAGAACAGTGGAAAGCTGTCTGACCGGATTTTGAAGAGCTGACATGGCGCACCTTGGGGAAATAATTTGGAACGGGGAGCTCCAAACTCCGAACGATGCTCCGCTTGCTGCGTTGGACATAGGACTGGAAGTGATTTGCTCCAGCCAAATAGCGCACCAAGATCCTCACCGATCTGGTCGTGAGAGCTGCTACAAGTCATCTCTGGCCGTCTGCTAGAGACAGTCGGCGTAGTCTGGCGAGGATGGCTCAACTGAACAGCACGGACGTCGAATGGAGGCGGGACCACCTTGCTTGTGAAGCTTACTTGATGATCTTTCCACTGGTATAGGATATGCTACCAGGAGATTCGTGATGATGAAGTGGCAGCCTTTGGAACTCCGGGATACTCTGCTGCTGCAAACCTATTTTAGGTGTGGGTTGGATAGGGGGTGCTAATAGGGGGAAGTGAGAAGGGGGACTTGGTGGAAATGGGGCGGGGGTGCTGCTTGGGGAGAGAGGGGCCATGGAAGGTTGAACCAGGGTGTTGGAGGTGGGTGTGGGGCTGCTGGGGTCGCAGATAGGGAAGCTGGAGTTAGGCTGCGGGCTGGGTAGAGAGGGGGAGTTGGTGGAGGGCGCAAATGGCGTTGTGGTAGGGAGGGAGATGGAGTTTAAGTTTGGCTTAATGGAGGGTGATTAATGCTGGTCTTGGGAAGGGGAATGGGTGTGTTTGGAGATGGAGAGGTGTGTTGGGGAAGGGAAGGGGTGTGGACGCGGGATTTTTATTTATTTATTATTTATGGGAATTCTCTGATTTGTATTTATTGATTATTAGGCGTGCCAGTCACATGTGTGACGATTTTATTGTGCGCTCGACCTGACTTGGTCAGTCGATTGTGAAGTCCGAGTCGGGACCGGAAGTCCGTCATACCATAAAGGCTATAACATTAATTACGCCCTTCCTAGGAAGGACAACCCTTGATTAAAAGCCAAAATAGGAGGCCGCTAGGGGCGGCTGAAAAGGATAGTGCGTGATATTGAAATTCTTGTTATTCTGAGAATGTAATTGAATAGACGACATGTTATTAAATCAACATGACCTCCCTTTATGTGGGTCATGCTGGGTAGAGATAGGACGCCGTCCACGCAGTGGCGGGATGGGGCCAGGACAATCATTGGGGACATGTCCCCCTTTCAGGTTTATCCTCTGGCCAGGGGCCTCGAAGTATTCATCTTCCCCGAAGGATCGAGCCGGACGGGAGGTGTATGACATACGCTTCCCGGAGCTTGTCGGGGTTAAAGCGTCAATCGACCTTTTGGCAGCTTTTCCCCTTTATCTAGATTATGCCCAAGGGGAAATAGGCTATCATCCACGGAGTGCCGGGATGAAAGCCAAAAGTAGAGAGAGAGGCCAAACCTCCCGAATTACGTATGTCTGCCACGGGGCAATGTTCGATTTTCCCTTAGGGAAGCCGGTGGAACTCATGCAGGGGCAGAGCCCTCCCGAGCTAAAGGGGTTATTTCATGAATTCGATACGGGACATCGGAATGCAAGGGAGTCTGACTCCCTTTAAATTTATCCCCGGGACAGGTCTGGTGACTCATAGGTATCCCTGGATGGGTCTGATCAAGGTATCGGAGGTTCAATTGGATGGCAGGGCAGCTTCACGGCGCAGCTTAAGTGTGGACATAGGTTCCCGGCGCGAAACAAAGTGACAAGGGGGGTTCCCGGCGCGAAAACCACCGCGCCTGGAAGGGTTCTTCATAAGGCACTATTCTAGGCACCAGGAAGCTGGCACCGGGGAGGTTCTCGGCGCGCCAATCACTGCGCCGGGAAAGGTTCTTCATGGGCACTGTTCTGGGCGCCGGGAAGCTGGCATCAGGGAAGTTCTCGGCGCGCCAGGGGTGGATGGGTTCTCGGCGCCAGAAGGCTTGCGCCGAGAGCATTTTACCTATCCTACTGTGCGTGGTGCCGAGAGATATGATGGCGCCGAGATGGTTTCTGAGTGTTTACGGCACTCTGTTTCTTGGGTTTCCTGGCGATTCAGGGGTTTCTTGATGATTCAGGCCAAGGTAAAAGAGGTCAGGTGAGGTCAAAGTGAATCAACTCATCAGATTTGAGCTGGATTGGGTTTAAGTTCTAAAGGAAGGCCAAGATCGAAGAGGAATTTAGGGAAGATCAGGGTCTAAAGAACCCCTGTCACCAGTGTCGTGCAAAGTCCCGGGGATAGCTTAATGTCGACTTTCGTCATCCTGAGAGAATTTTGGCAGCACCTCCCCTGGACTTAGCATTTGCCAGGGAATGATAGACAATCACCCACGGAGTGCCGGGGTGAAAGCCGAAATCAAAGGGGTATTGGACCCCTGACCCATGTAGTGCTTGCAGCACTATCTTAATATCCCTTTTGAGACCATCGAAGCTTATGCAGTGGCAGAGCTTCCTTGGTTCATAAGGTTATAAAAATAGATCGAGCCCGAGGAACCATGTAGGGGGGGTTATCCCCATTAATTTTCATCCCTGAGGTGCACGTGATGACCCTTAATATCCCTCAACAGGACACAAGATTACACTGGGGAACAGCAGGGGTTTCAGTACAGCATCTGACTGGGCTCCAGCACTTGGGGGTTTTATTAGTGGTTGGAGGTTTATGGCACAAGAAGAGGCTTGGGGGGGGGCAGTTCCCAGTGAGCAAAGAGCCGCGCCGAGAAGGGTTCTTTGGTTGCCACCATGTGTGGCACCGGAAAGGGGGGGCTTCAAATGTTTATGGCGCCGGGAAGGGAGAAAGGAAGGTTCCCGGCGCGCTAACCATTGCACCGGGAAGGGGTCTTTGCTGCTGATGGCGCCGAGAGGCTGGACTAAGGGGGGTTCCCGGCGCGCAAAGGGCCGCGCCGGGAAGGTTTCTTCACTTTTCTTCAATAGCTACTGCTCTTGGTGCCGAGAAGGGTTTTCTTACTCCGGAGGCTCTGTTCTTGATTTCTATGGCTTCAGACATGGATTCAAGTGGTTTTTTTGGCACAAGATGGGGGGTAGGCTCGAAAGGTTTATCAGTATAGAGGCTGGATATTGAAGGGAGGGATAACATCCGTCGAGAGACGGGATCATCAATCACTAGAGGTCCTCATGAAATATACGTTTATGTTTGCCGGCAGCCGAGGGAATCAAGAGATGTCTGACTCTGATTCCTGGGAAGACTTTAATGGCATGATGAGCGGGGACTTCCACAGCGTCTGTATCAATGAGGGCAGAGAGAGAGCAAAGCCGAGTAATCCATAGGTAGTGGATTGGGGCCCTGTTCTAGTCTTTCCCCAAGGAGTAGACTCTGAATCACGGAGAGCAAGTTGAGAACCCGGAACATCAAAACCAACGAACTACTGAAAGAAAGATGGCTAATAGCCAACAGATGTTGGAAGCCCCAAGCGTATGGCCTGGGCAGTTGGGACGGAACATTTCATGCATGTATATATGTGCATCATCTGACCCCTTGCACAGATTGCAAAAGAGGAGCAGACCATAGAAAGAGGAGAAACACAAACATTGCTATTCGAATCGATCGGATTGCATAAGAGAAAGCACAGACAGATGAGAGGGGGAGACGCCCAAACGGGCCATCAGAGCATCTCATTCCATTGCATCATCCCAAATTTACACCAATCACCAGGGGGAAATGAGGGAAAGGAAGATAAAACAAGGGGTCGGGATTTCCCAGGCTACATTCGATGAATCGAGAGCTAGCTCATAAGATTACATGAAGAGCAAAAAAAAACATGGGGGAGGGCGGAGCATTGACTCCTCTCCCTCCCCAGCTGCCCACCTGGAGCTTCTTCTCCTTCTCTTTCTCTTGGGATTGGTCTCTTCTCTCTTTTTTCAGCGGGGGAGGCTCTCTTTTTTTTTTGTTCTTGTGGCCCTTTTCGAATGAGGGGATTTTTATATCCCGGTGTCCTCATTGCCGGCTCGTGGGCGAAGTAATGGGTTTTATAGAACCCTGTTCACAGCAAATGGCACTCGGCGCGCTTGCAACGCTAGTTCCCGGCGCGCCCATTCGAGGGGTTTCCTGGCGCGCTACTCTCTCCAATGCTCTCGGTGCAAAGGGTCTCATTGAAGCCCACTCAATATGCCCATTTAAGGCTTTTTCCCTTTTAGAACTCCTATTGTCCTTAGCTTCGTCGGATTCCTTTGATCATATTGGAACTAACGAAGGCCCCTTGTGTGCATCACCATCTGAATAATCCGGAGGTTTCTCATCAGTCAACAGACCGGAGTTTCATCAGTATTGCCGTTTGGACGATGACAACACCGGACATCAGCCAGGCTTGACAAGGTCCTGGCCGGGTAAGTAGTTGGTGGTGAGAGCTCTCCTTCAATCCTGACTTTGCAGAAATCTTCCAGTCTTCATTGCTGGTCTGGTCTCATCTTTATACTTGTTCATATTTTATCTGTCAACAAATGCCCCCCACCTGCAGACGACGTAAGTGCAGAATAAGCGGCACGGTGTTCACAGGTGCATCTTTAGCTCAATGCTATTGACTCATTCTTTCAGTTATAGCTTGGCAGTATCCTCATACTGGGATTTCATCCTGGCACGATCTTCTTGGCTTGAGCCTCGATCAGCTGAACATCTATCGGCTTGAGCCCTGATCAACTGGCACATCTGACATCTGTCGGTTTTAGGCCCCGATCAACGGCATATTTGGCCTCTGTCGGCTTGAAGCCCCGATTGGCTGAACATCTTGTATCTGTCAGCTTGAAGCCCCGATTGGCTGAACATCTTGCATATGTCGGCTTGAAGCCCCGATCGGCTGTACATCTGGCATCATGTGCTGTTATTTCCTTCATGTGGAAGAGTGGCAGTCTCAGCTACCTTTATACGGACGACCCGTGTTCAGCAGGAGAGCGTCCATCCTCTCAGGGAGAGAATGGGGACTCGCTCCACCGCGTGTCGGTATCCGGTGGGATTGCCTTTGCTGGGCCTGTTGGTTAACGGAAGACATGCATCTGGAACAGACGAGAGGTCTGTTCCTCAAAGCTGACCGTGGCGATTTGCCGACCGACCAGTGCGTGGTTTCATCGTCGACATTGGGCTTATGTCGATGCAAAGGAGTTTAAGCTTCATCAGAATAGACGAAAGGTCTAAACTGGGTAGGTTCATTGTAGGTGGGACATGAAAGGATATGTAGTTTTATCAGAACAGACGTAAGGTCTATCCCGGTAGGGTTTCATCGTTGATCCAACTGCCTCAGATGAAAGGTCTACACTGGCAGGGTTTCATCATTGATCGGGCGAGGTGCCGGTCGATCAACAGTTGGTTTCATCATCGATATTGGGTTTATATCGATGCAAAGAAAGTGTTATAAGTTTCATCAGAATAGACGAAAGGTCTACACTGGCAGGGTTTCATCATTGATCGGGCGAGGTGCCGGTCGATCAATAGTTGGTTTCATCATCGATATTGGGTTTATATCGATGCAAAGAAAGTGTTATAAGTTCCATCAGAATAGACGAAAGGTCTACACTGGCAGGGTTTCATCATTGATCGGGCGAGGTGCCGGTCGATCAACAGTTGGTTTCATCATCGATATTGGGTTTATATCGATGCAAAGAAAGTGTTATAAGTTTCATCAGAATATACGAAAGGTCTACACTGGCAGGGTTTCATCATTGATCGGGCGAGGTGCCGGTCGATCAACAGTTGGTTTCATCATCGATATTGGGTTTATATCGACGCAAAGAAAGTGTTATAAGTTTCATCAGAATAGACAAAAGGTCTAAACTGGCGGGGTTTTAATTGGACATGGTTTCATCACTGATCGGGCGAGGTGCCAGTCGATCAGTGGTTGGTTTCATCGTCGATATGGGGCTTATATCGACGCAAGGAGTTTCATAGGTTTCATCAGTATAGACGTAAGGTCTAAACCGGACAGAGGATTTCATCATTGATCGGGCGAGGTGCCGGTCGATCAACGGTGGGACATATGTAGAGGTGTAGGTCTCGTCAGGACAGACGTAAGGTCTATTCCAGCAGGCTTTATCGCGGGTGGGACTTTGCCAAGAAATACGTAGGTTTCATCAGGATAGGCGTAGGGTCTATGCTGGTAAGGTTTCATCGTTGACCGGGCAAGGAGCCGATCGATCAAGGGAAGGTTTAGGAGTTTGATCAGGACAGGCGTAAGGTCTGAACTGGCCAGGCTTTATCAGAATGGTGACGGGTTTTATTGTCGGTGGGACATGTGAAAAGAGGGTATGTAGATTTCATCAGGGTAAATGTAAGGTCTACCCCGGAAAGGCTTTATCATCGGTGGGGCACAGAGCCAGATGACCGACGGAATGCTTCATCAGTGAAGGGGAGGTAAAGGCAGCGTGCCGGTTGGCATGGAACTTTTGAATTACCACATTACTGACCCAAGTGCCCTTTCGGGTTTTCATCGGAGCCAGCCCCCTCTTGCTTTTGCCCACGCGCCCTTTCGGGTTTTCACGTGGCGGGGTACCCGATTTTGCCTGTAGTGCCCTTTCGGGTTTTCACCACAGCTGGGTTTTGGCCATTTTTGCCCTTGTTCAGAATGCCTGAACAAGTCTGGCGGGGTATCTCTATTTTTAACCCCATTTTTCATATTTCTTTTTTGTCGTTTTCTTCTGCTCTTTTTTTTTCCTTTTTTTTTGTTGACTTGGGACTTTGGCTTTGTAATCCACGTGCTCAGCTTATGTATGTATCATCATTGATGTGGGTGCTAACACCAATGCAAAGGGATGAGGTTTTATCATCTATCCGGACAGAAGGTCCGGGTTTATTTGAGAATGAGTGTAGCATTTTCATCAGAGCAGGCGAACAGTCTACTCCGGATGGGTTTTAGCATTGGTCAGGCGGCGTACCGCTCTATTAATAGCTATTCTTATCATCGATATTGGGTCTATATCAAAGCAAGGATTTCATGGGCTTCATCAGGATAGACGTAAGGTCTAAACCGGACAGGTTACATCGCTGATCGGGCAGTGTGCCAATCGATCAGTAGCGGGTTTCATCATCGGTACTGGGTTCATACCAATGCAAGGATTTCATAGGTTTCATCGGGATAGACGTAAGGTCTAAACCGGACAGGTTTCATCGCTGATCGGGCAGTGCGCCATTCGATCAATAGCGGGCTTCATCATCGGTATTGGGTTCATACCAATGCAAGGATTTCATAGGTTTCATCGGGATAGACGTAAGGTCTAAACCGGACAGGTTTCATCGCTGATCGGGCAGTGCGCCATTCGATCAACAGTAGGTTTCATCATCGGTATTGGGTTCATACCAATGTAAGGATTTCATAGGTTTCATCGGGATAGACGTAAGGTCTAAACCGGACAGGTTTCATCGCTGATCGGGCAGTGCGCCATTCGATCAACAGCAGGTTTCATCACGGCGGGATGTATGATAGGTTTCATCAGAATAGATATAAGATCTAGATTGGATGGGATTCATCGTGGTGGATCTTAGACGAAAACAAGTGGAAGTACTTCATCAGAACAGACGGAAGGTCTACTCCGAGACGGGCTTTTTAGCATTGATCGAGGCAATATGCCTCGCGATCAATGGGGTTCCATCCCCAATGGGACATGCGGCGGATGGCGACTCAGGCATGAAGCTGTTGCCAGGAATGTAGACTAGCTTAATAGGGACGAAGAGTCCAGGTTAAAGAAAGAGACTGACCGATCTTGTCGATGATGACAAGGGACAAGAATTTGTTGGACAGGATTTCCGGTGGGACTTTATGATGATCGTCCTTCTCGGAGTTTTATTAGGAAGGGTGAAAAAGGGAACTTTAAGTTACCACATTACTGGCTTAAGCGCCATTTCGGGTTTTCGCCGAAGCCAGCCCCCTCTTGCTTTTACCCACGCGCCCTTTCGGGTTTTCACGTGGTGGGGTACCCGATTTTGCCTGCCGTGCCCTCTCGGGTTTTCACCACAGCTGGGTTTTGGGCCGTTTTTGCACTTGTTCCTAATATAGGATCAAGTCTGGCGGGGTATCTCTATTTTTAACCCCATTTTTACTTTCTTTTATTCTCCTTTTTTTTAGAGGGTGGTAGGTCGGACTGCTCCTAGATCAAGATAAGGGTAGCTTGGCCAGGGCGGAGTGCCGCTAGACCAAGAAAGGGGTAGCTCGGCTAGGGCGGAGTGCCACTAGACCAAGAAAGGGGTAGCTCGGTTAGGGCGGAGTGCTACTAGACCGAGAAAGGGTAGCTCGGCTAGGGCGGAGTGCCACTAGACCGAGAAAGGGTAGCTTGGCTAGGGCGGAGTGCCACTAAACCAAGGAGAAGGGTAGCTTGGTTAGGGCGGAGTGCCACTAAACCAAGGAGAAGGGTAGCTCGATCAGGGCGGAATGCCGCTAGACCAAGATAAGGGTAGCTTGGCTAGGGCGGAGTGCCGCTAGACCAAGGAAAAGAGGGTAGCTTGCTCAGGGCGGAATACCGTTAGACCAAGATAAGGGTAGCTCGGTTAGGGGGGAATGCCACTAATCCAAGAAAAAGGGTAGCTTGGCTAGGGCGGAGTGCCGCTAGACCAAGGAAGGCGTAGCTCGGTTAGGGCGGAATGCCACTAAACCAAGGAAAAGGGTAGCTTGGTTAGGGAGGAATGTCACTAAACCAAGGGAAAGGGTAGCTTGGTTAGGGCGGAGTGTCGCTAGACCAAGATAAGGGTGTAGCTTGGCTAGGGCGGAGTACCGCTAGACCAAGGAAAGGGATAGCTCGGTTAGGGCGGGGTGCCGCTAGACCAAGAAAAGGGTAGCCTGGTTAGGGCGGAATGCCACTAAACCAAGGGAAAGGGTAGCTTGGCTAGGGTGGAGTGCCGCTAGACCAAGATAAGGGTGTAGCTTGGCTAGGGCGGAGTACCGCTAGACCAAGGAAAGGGATAGCTCGGTTAGGGCGAAGTGCCGCTAGACCAAGAAAATGGTGGCTTTGTTAGGGCGGAGTGCCGCTAGACCAAGATAAGGGTGTAGCTTGGCTAAGGCGGAGTACCGCTAGACCAAGGGAAGGGATAGCTCGGTTAGGGCGGAGTGCCGCTAGACCAAGAAAAGGGTAGCTTGGCTAGGGCGGAGTGCCGCTAGACCAAGAAAAAGAGGGTAGCTTGCTCAGGGCGGAATGCCGTTAGACCAAGATAAGGGTGTAGCTTGGCTAGGGCGGAGTACCGCTAGACCAAGGAAAGGGATAGCTCGGTTAGGGCGGGGTGCCGCTAGACCAAGGAACGGGTAGCTCGGTTAGGGCGGAGTGCCGCTAGACCAAGAAGAGGGTGGCTTGGTTAGGGCGGAGTGCCGCTAGACCAAGATAAGGGTGTAGCTTGGCTAGGGCGGAGTACCGCTAGACCAAGGAAAGGGATAGCTCGGTTAGGGCGGGGTGCCGCTAGACCAAGAAAAGGGTAGCCTGGTTAGGGCGGAATGCCACTAAACCAAGGGAAATGGTAGCTTGGCTAGGGCGGAGTGCCGCTAGACCAAGATAAGGGTGTAGCTTGGCTAGGGCGGAGTACCGCTAGACCAAGGAAAGGGATAGCTCGGTTAGGGCGGAGTGCCGCTAGACCAAGAAAAGGGTGGCTTGGTTAGGGTGGAGTGCCGCTAGACCAAGATAAGGGTGTAGCTTGGCTAGGGCGGAGTACCGCTAGACCAAGGAAAGGGATAGCTCGGTTAGGGCGGAGTGCCGCTAGACCAAGAAAATGGTAGCTTGGCTAGGGCGGAATGCCGCTAGACCAAGGAAAAGAGTAGCTTGGTTAGGGCGGAATGCCACTAAACCAAGGGAAAGGGTAGCTTGGCTAGGGCGGAGTGCCACTAGACCAAGGAAAAGAGTAGCTCGGTTAGGGCGGAATGCCACTAAGCCAAGGAAAGGGTAGCTCGGTTAGGGCGGAGTGCCGCTAGACCAAAAAAAAAGGGTAGCTCGGCTAGGGCGGAGTGCCGCTAGACCAAGAAAAAGGGTAGCTCGGTTAGGGCGGAGTGCCGCTAAACCGAGGGAAATAGCCTGACTAGAGCGGAATGCCCTTCATTGGTGTGAGGTAAACATCGACGCGAAGAAGGATGGGGTTTCATTATGCAATCCAGACGGAAGGTGTGAATTAATGTTGATGGATAGCAGCTTGAGCATGAAGCCGTTTTCCGAACATGTATGTTTCATCGTCAATGTTGGGGTTTGGCATTAACGCAAAGGAATAGGATTTCATAATCTATCTAGACGAAAGGTCTGAATTGATTTAGAGGATATGGATGGCTCGGGCCCGAAGCCATGCACTGGAAATGTGAGTTTCATCGTTAATGTGGCTCTGATCAGCTGGATATCTTCATCTTTGCATATCACTGATTCTGTTGACTTTTCTTTGGCAATCTTTGCACATTGGTCGGCTTGAGTGTCGATGGTAGAATATCTGTCGGCCTGGGCACCGATAGCTAGAATTTTGATTTCTCTTAGCTGGCCATACTGGCAATCCATATTTGTGAGCATCTGTCATCTCGAATGTTGATGGTTAGACATCTCTGGCACTCTGGAGGCTCATCAGGCATCTATCAACTTGAACGCCGGTGGTTAGGCAAACTTCCATCATTCTTCATTGATCCATCATTCATTGTTCATTGTCATCTGGGATTCCATCATTTGGATAGTCCCTGACATCAGCAGCAGACGTGCAGTGTAAGAGTCTGCGACAGGATGGCCCTTGAAAGGTCAATGCTCCAATTTTATTCATCATTGCCATAAATGATCATTGCCCCTTTAAAGGGGTGAACATATCCAGCAATGGCCATGCATGCCGCCATTGACATCTCATACATTTACCCCTGGAATGGGGAACCATGTGTGTCTTCCATCATTCTTTTGGCATACATTGGTCCCAAGAACGGGATACCATCAATATTTCTCATTGTTTGGCATACATCTGCCCCCGGGATGGGGTACCATTTGAAACTTTCATCATCTCATAATCATCATTTTTCTTCCTATTTTCTTCTTCTTTCTTCTTTTCTTTTTTTTTGTAATATGCATCCCCCTCCTTAAAATGGGGTATCATCGGTATCTTCCATCATTTCATCATCTTTCTCATTTTTTTCATTTTTGATGTGCATCACCCCTCAAATGGGAGTACCATATATATATATATATATATTTATATTTATTTCATCATCATTTTTTATCATCATCTTTATTCCCATGTGCCCCAGGACGGGGTATCATCCATACCTTTCATCATCTTTTTTTTGTTAATACATCTGTCCTCAGGACGGGGCATCATCTGCACCCCTCATCATTTTTTTATGCGTGGACATCTGCCCCCAAGGAAGGGGTATCATTGGCATCCTTCACCATCATCATTTTTCTTTCTCTTCTCTCTTTTTTTTTTGGTATACATCTACCCCAGAGCGGGGTGTCATCTTTTCTTGTAGCATCGCTGGGCTTCTTTGGGGCCGGGAATGTATCCTTGTTGTAGTGGGTGACCCACTCGAACAGGGCCCAAGTCTTTTCCCTTAGGAAAGGAGTAGGGTTTAGTCACTTTGCTTCTTAGGGAATGGCCTAGCTCGCCAGTCTTTGCCGACGAAGAGCTAGCTGCCTTCTTTGCCTTCTTCCTTTGTTTCTTGAAGGCCTGAAAATCGGCAATGTGAATATCTTTATGCATCAGTTGTTCATCGGCAGGCTTGTTCTTTTGACTTAGGGAAGTAGCGGCCGGGCAATATTTCACCAAAAAGGCCTCAATATCAGCCACAATCTCATTCAGGAGATCGAGGGACTTGACTTCGATGCCAATCAACCTTGTTAAGATTTCTATCTTCAGGTTGTGCTTGCATATCAGGACAGCCTCTTCATGGTTTGGTAGGTGCCGACATCTGGCGCAGAGGTCCTTTCATCGACAGATATAATCCAGAGCAGATTCATCGGCCCTTTGTTTAATTTCGTACAATTCTGCCTTAGTGCTTTCTTCCTTGGCAGACTCGGTTCCCATTGTCTGTTTCATATCGGGTCTATCCATCACTGCTAGAGCTGGTGAGTTTGAGTGCAAACCAGGCAGATGCCAACCCATTTCATTCAGCTTGCTCTGCAGCCCTTCAACTTCTTGTAATTTTTCATATAGTTCTGTCATCATGGCAAGGCCAAGAACATTGCCCCCAGTCCTAATCTTAGGAGGGACTGGCGGTGTTCTATTAAAGACGCAAGATGCGCCCAGGCTTTCAGAGATTGACATCTTTGCCCTTATGCCTCCATACGGAGGAGGAGTGGGGTAGCATGCTTCTTCTTTTGGTGGCGGGAGGTGCCCATACTTCTTCTTGGTTTTATCATCATGACGGGAGACTGAAGCTTTGGCTTGCTCTAACCTTACTGGTGCGGAGCATATCTCTTCATCATCTTCTTTGAGAGTCTGGCCATTACCGGGTGAGACCGACAGCATGTTATAGGAGCAGACTTTGTTCCCCCCGTATTTCTTTGCATCCGCTTTTCCTTCCTTTTGGCGGTCGGCATCTGTACCGCTAAGGGGTCATCTAGCACATATGGCACTTTTGATTCACTTTTCATTTTCTTCATCAGGCCTGGGGATTTGACATGCTCCCGCAGGACGGGTCCCTCGGTGTCTTCTGCACAGGCTTTTGACATCACTTTAGGCAACTGCCGGTATAGGGATATCACATTGACTGCTCTTTTTAGCTCAGGCAGCTCATGCGGGTGTGGCGGGTCCACTCTGTATTCACCCAGGTGTAGTTCCCCTTTCTTAATCATTCTTTCAATAACATCTTTGAATTCATAGCAATCTTCAATGGGATGACCCAACGCCTGGTGGTATGGGCAGAAGCGGGGGTCATCTTTTCTTTTGGCATCATCAGGTCTCTTTGGATCTGGAAGGACAATTTTGTCAAATTGGGCGGCCCATTTAAACAGGAGCCAAGTCTTTTCCTTAGGAAAGGAATAAGGCTTGCTCATCCTGGCTCGCAGAGCGGGGCCATCCTTCTGATCAGCCGTTCCGACGGGAGGAGGGCGGGCAACGCCTTTTTCTTTATCTTTTTGTTGCTCAAACATCTTGAAGTCTATTGTACTGACTTCTTCGCCACAGCATTGTTTAGTCGGTCAGACGACCTTATCTCCATTCCAATCATTCTTTCGAGAGTCTCCCGCCAAAGATTCTGCTTGCAAATTTGGACGGCGTCCTCCTGATGCGGAGGCCGCCTGCATCTCATGGCGAGATTCCCCCATCTTTTTATATAATCCAAAGCGGTCTCATCTTGCTTCTTCTTTGTTGCATATAGCTCGGCTATTGTGATTTCTCTTTCTGTAATATGAAATCTGTCCCGAAATTTTTGCTGCATATCGGGCCAATCAGTCACTGACCCAGCCGGTAGGCCAAAGTATCATTCAAAGGCTAACCCTGTAAGGGACGAGCCGAAGAATTTCAGGAGGTAGGATTCATCAGATGCCAGGTTGCCCATAATTGTTGTATAGTAGGCTATATGCTCTTTGGGGGAGCCCTGGCCATTGAATGTTTTCAAATTTCGGCGGCTTGCTGACACCTGGTGGTAGTTTCTTAGCAGCATAATGCGCAGGATATGGTACCTTATAAACATCATAGGTACTGGAATCCCCGGTCCTTTCAGACAGGTTCATTTCAATAATTTTTTCTATCATCAGCTTGCCAGCCACATCCGGATCTATGGGCTCGGGGAAGAAGCGTGCCCGCTGCCGACTGAAGGGGGTTGTCATAATTGTTGTATGCAGAGCAGGCACGACAGGCTGCGTTTGAGACGCAGAGGGCTGAGCTGCCGCTTGTTGTAGAGAAGGTTGACTCGGCGCCTTGCCTTTGTCAGTTTGAGCAGGATGGACCGGGGAGGCCACCCCTATCGAGCTGGAAGTCTGTCCAGCTGGCTCAGCATGCTTGGAGACAAGTGTATGCTCGCCTCTTTCATTGAGTTGTCTTCTGAGGGAGTCAATCTCCTACTGGTATCTTCTTGAACATCATCTGGATCATGGGATCCAGGGTTGTTGGGATCTGTATTTCTCCCGATATTTCTTTAGTGGAAACACCCAGAGGGTTGCCTTTTTCTTCCGCAGTCACTACATTGACTGTCATCATAGTGACTTCTTGAGCTTCATCGGTAGCCATTATCTTTTCTTTCACTGCTCGGCTTCTTCTTGTGACGGCATTTGGCCTGTGTGCTAATTTAATCAGCTCTTCAGGCTGGTCTGGTAGTGTGTTATATTTTCTGGTGACACCGGCCATATTGCAGGAAAAAAACCTGCATATTTCCCTTCTGGCTGTGGACTTTCCCTCTGACCCGACTCGGATATGTGAGGCGGTCAAAGACTGAAGTCCTTTCTTCTGCTTCTTCCCTCTTGGGGCTGTCTTTTCGATGTCTGACCCTACGGCCATCCTCATAGTCGTTGGAGTCTAAGGATGAGACTCCAAACGCCACATCTTCTGAGGTTTCATCTTTTTCATGTAGGGTGCCCAAGGCACGAGACTATCTTTGCTGCCCTAGGGAGGGGCTCCCTAGACAGTGGAAGTAGTCTTGAACCACCTGGTTCATTTCTTCTTGGCTATGCCTTTGTAGATCTGATCGGGGCGGCAGCCTCTCTTCGATCTTTGGCTGATAAGCCAACCTTGAAATTTGGGCAGCCAAATGCTCCGACTTGGACTATTTGAAGATATCAGCCTGTCTGGCGCAGGCCTTCAGTCTCTTTGGAATAGCAGCATAGGCTGGATCTTCCATTCTTCTTTGTTCTTCTCTTTGGCAGTATATATTGTCCCCCCCCCTTCGTGGCGAGTGGCAATGACATCTTCTCTCCTTCTGCCCCCAGCCCTGGGGTGAATGACAATAGCATTTTCTTTTCCTCTGCCCCCAGTCTGGGGTGAATGACAGCAATATCTTCTTTTCTTTCTTCTCATCTCCTGCTCCCAGTCCTGGGGCGGATAATAACGGCATATTCTTCTTTCTTCTGACGTCTTCTGCCCTCAGCTCTGGGGCGGATGACAGTGATATTTTCTTTTCTTTCTCATCTTCTGCCACCTGCCTCTGGGGCAGATGGCAGTAGTCTCTTCTTTTCTTTTCTCATCTTTCCCAACTCTGGCTTCAGGGTGGATAGCAGTGGCACCTTGCTCTTGAGCCGGAATCTAGCTCTGTATCTTCTTTGGCCTCCATATCTGTTTATATCTTGCTGGCTTGGGCGCCAACGGCTTCCTCTCATCAGTTCCCCAGTTGGCCCTCCTAGTGGCCAGAATTTGGAACTTGTTGTTGGTCTGGATGGTCGGGACAACCCTGTCCGGCCGGACGTCTTTGGGGCGACCGTTGAGGTTCACCCTAACATCTCCGATCATCATTGTCTCTCCAGAATTTGAAAGACGACGGTTGGTAGCAGCATACTGGCTCCTCCGGTTACCTCTTCTCCCTTTTTGGGCAGTAGCGGGGACAGCGTCCCTCCTTTCCGCATGGTGGGCAAAGCAGGCGACGACTATCGGGGCCGTCTTTTCTGGTAAGCTTTCCTTCTCATCAGCAGTCTTCATCGGGGCACCTGCAGCAGTGCCTTGTTTTTTTTTTTTTTTGTCAGCAACCTCCAGTAGGTCGGTGAAGACGAGGCCCAAGCAGTTGGGCGACCCGATAGCAGGGGGTATAGACCCGAACATCGTGGGCACCGTCAGGCAGCCTTCGCGAACATAAGCGTCAACGACCTGGTGGCCGAAGTGGAGGGAGGCGAGTCCACTCGTCATTTGAGTGACTGGAAATAGGATTAGTGCACAGTCAGAATTTAAGAGGGGCCACCGGGCCTCCTATTTTGGCGTAGAGATGAAGGGAGACTCAGTCCCACCGGGCGTGCCAGACTTGTGGACGCGGGATTTTTATTAATTTATTTATTTATTATTTATGGGAATTCTCTTATTTGTATTTATTGATTATTAGGCGTGCCAGTCACATGTGTGACGATTTTATTGTGCGCTCGACCTGACTTGGTCAGTCGATTGTGAAGTCCGAGTCGGGACCGGAAGTCCGTCATACCATAAAGGCTATGACGTTAATTACGCCCTTCCTAGGAAGGACAACCCTTGATTAAACACCAAAATAGGAGGCCTCTAGGGGCGACTGAAAAGGATAGTGCGTGATATTGAAATTCTTGTTATTCTGAGAATGTAATTGAATAGATGACATGTTATTAAATCAACATGACCTCCCTTTATGTGGGTCATGCTGGGTAGAGATAGGACGCCGTCCACGCAGTGGCGGGATGGGGCCTGGACAATGATTGGGGACATGCCCCCCTTTCAGGTTTATCCTCTAGCCAGGGGCCTCGAAGTATTCATCTTCCCCGAAGGATCGAGCCGGACGGGAGGTGTATGACATACGCTTCCCGGAGCTTGTCGGGGTTAAAGCGTCAATCGACCTTTTGGCAGCTTTTCCCCTTTATCTAGATTATGCCCAAGGGGAAATAGGCTATCATCCACGGAGTGCCGGGATGAAAGCCAAAAGTAGAGAGAGAGGCCAAACCTCCCGAATTACGTATGTCTGCCACGGGGCAATGTTCGATTTTCCCTTAGGGAAGCCGGTGGAACTCATGCAGGGGCAGAGCCCTCCCGAGCTAAAGGGGTTATTTCATGAATTCGATACGGGACATCGGAATGCAAGGGAGTCTGACTCCCTTTAAATTTATCCTCGGGACAGGTCTGGTGACTCATAGGTATCCCTGGATGGGTCTGATCAAGGTATCGGAGGTTCAATTGGATGGCAGGGCAGCTTCACGGCGCAGCTTAAGTGTGGACATAGGTTCCCGGTGCAAAACAAAGTGACAAGGGGGGTTCCCGGCGTGAAAACCACCGCGCCTGGAAGGGTTCTTCATAAGGCACTATTCTAGTCGCCAGGAAGCTGGCACCGGGGAGGTTCTCGGCGTGCCAATAACTACGCCGGGAAAGGTTCTTCATGGGCACTGTTCTGGGCGCCAGGAAGCTGGCATCAGGGAAGTTCTCGGCGCGCCAGGGGTGGATGGGTTCTCGGCGCCAGAAGGCTTGCGCCGAGAGCATTTTACCTATCCTACTGTGCGTGGTGCCGAGAGATATGATGGCGCCGAGATGGTTTCTGAGTGTTTACGGCACTCTGTTTCTTGGGTTTCCTGGCGATTCAGGGGTTTCTTGATGATTCAGGCCAAGGTAAAAGAGGTCAGGTGAGGTCAAAGTGAATCAACTCATCAGATTTGAGCTGGATTGGGTTTAAGTTCCAAGGGAAGACCAAGATCGAAGAGGAATTTAGGGAAGATCAGGGTCTAAAGAACCCCTGTCACCAGTGTCGTGCAAAGTCCCGGGGACAGCTTAATGTCGACTTTCGTCATCCTGAGAGAATTTTGGCAGCACCTCCCCTGGACTTAGCATTTGCCAGGGAATGATAGACAATCACCCACGGAGTGCCGGGGTGAAAACCGAAATCAAAGGGGTATTGGACCCCTGACCCATGTAGTGCTTGCAGCACTATCTTAATACCCCTTTTGAGACCATCGAAGCTTATGCAGTGGCAGAGCTTCCTTGGTTCATAAGGTTATAAAAATAGATCGAGCCCGAGGAACCATGTAGGGGGGGGGGGTATCCCCATTAATTTTCATCCCTGAGGTGCACGTGATGACCCTTAATATCCCTCAACAGGACACAGGATTACACTGGGGAACAGCAGGGGTTTCAGTACAGTATCTGACTGGGCTCCAGCACTTGGGGGTATTATTAGTGGTTGGAGGTTTATGGCACAAGAAGAGGCTTGGGGGGGGGGGGGGCAGTTCCCAGTGCGCAAAGAGCCGCGCCGAGAAGGGTTCTTTGGTGGCCACCATGTGTGGCGCCGGAAAGGGGGGGCTTCAAATGTTTGTGGCGCCAGGAAGGGAGAAAGGAAGGTTCCCGGCGCGCTAACCATTGCGCCGGGAAGGGGTCTTTGCTGCTGATGGCGCCGAGAGGCTGGACTAAAGGGGGTTCCCGGCGCGCAAAGGGCCGCACTGGGAAGGTTTCTTCAATTTTCTTCAATAGCTACTGCTCTTGGCGCCGAGAAGGGTTTTCTTACTCCGGAGGCTCTGTTCTTGATTTCTATGGCTTCAGACATGGATTCAAGTGGTTTTTTTGGCACAAGTGTTCTTGATTTCTATGGGTAGGCTCGAAAGGTTTATCAGTATAGAGGCTGGATATTGAAGGGAGGGATAACATCCGTCAAGAGACGGGATCATCAATCACTAGAGGTCCTCATGAAATATACGTTTATGTTTGCCAGCAGCCGCGGGAATCAAGAGATGTCTGACTCTGATTCCTGGGAAGACTTTAATGGCATGATGAGCGGGGACTTCCACAGCGTCTGTATCAATGAGGGTAGAGAGAGAGCAAAGTCGAGTAATCCATAGGTAGTGGATTGGGGCCCTGTTCTAGTCTTTCCCCAAGGAGTAGACTCTGAAACATGGAGAGCAAGTTGAGAACCCGGAGCATCAAAACCAACGAACTGTTGAAAGGAAGATGGCTAATAGCCAACAGATGTTGGAAGCCCCAAGCGTATGGCCTGGGCAGTTGGGATGGAACATTTCATGCATGTATATATGTGCATCATCTGACCCCATGCACAGATTGCAAAAGAGGAGCAGACCATAGAAAGAGGAGAAACACAAACATTGCTATTCGAATCGATCGGATTGCATAAGAGAAGCACAGATAGATGAGAGGGGGAGACGCCTAAACGGGCCATCAGAGCATCTCATTCCATTGCATCATCCCAAATTTACACCAATCACCAGGGGGAAATGAGGGAAAGGAAGATAAAACAAGGGGTCGGGATTTCCCGGGCTACATTCGATGAATCGAGAGCAAGCTCATAAGATTACATGAAGAGCAAAAGAAAACATGGGGGAGGGCGGAGCAATGACTCCTCTCCCTCCCAAGCTGCCCACCTGGAGCTTCTTCTCCTTCTCTTTCTCTTGGGATTGGTCTCTTCTCTCTTTTTTCAGTGGGGGAGGCTCTCTTTTTTTTTTGTTCTTGTGGCCCTTTTCGAATGAGGGGATTTTTATATCCCGGTGTCCTCATTGCCGGCTCGTGGGCGAAGTAATGGGTTTTATAGAACCCTGTTCACAGTAAATGGCACTCGGCGCGCTTGCAACGCTAGTTCCCGGCGCGCCCATTCGAGGGGTTTCCTGGCGCGCTACTCTCTCCAATGCTCTCGGCGCAAAGGGTCTCATTGAAGCCCACTCAATAGGCCCATTTAAGGCTTTTTCCCTTTTAGAACTCCTATTGTCCTTAGCTTCGTCGGATTCCTTTGATCATATTGGAACTAACGAAGGCCCCTTGTGTGCATCACCATCTGAATAATCTGGAGGTTTCTCATCAGTCAACAGACCAGAGTTTCATCAGTATTGCCATTTGGACGATGACAACACCGGACATCAGCCAGGCTTGACAAGGTCCTGGCCGGGTAAGTAGTTGGTGGTGAGGGCTCTCCTTCAATCCTGACTTTGCAGAAATCTTCCAGTCTTCATTGCTGGTCTGGTCTCATCTTTATACTTGTTCATATTTTATCTGTCAACAAGGGGTGGCTTGGGAAAATGAATGGTTGTGTTGGGAAGTGAAGGGTTGTATGGGGAGTGTCAGGGGTTATCTTGGGAGGGGAGGGAGTAATGGTGGGATTAAATGGGGTATGGGGAGGGGAGAGGGGTCTTAATGAGAGTTGAATGGGAAGGGGAGAGAGAGGATTTTGAAAATTGGGGGAGGGGAGGAGAGAGAGAGGGGGTCGCCCCCTAAAGAGAGAAGGAGAGGGGAGAGAGAAAGGGTATCTCACCCTAGGAGGAGAAGTCACACAATTTTTGTGGAAACTCAAATTCAAAATATCATTCAATAGTTCTCAAGTGGGGGAATGGGGTCCTATTTATAGGAATCCCACATTTAAACATAAGTCCCTGACTTTTGGACTAATAACAAGAAACCAAGGGAAGGGGGGCGCCCATGGGCCTACCCATTGAATTGGGCCCATTAGCCTACTTAATTGACCCTATGACTCAAGACTTAGGTAAATGATCCTTATACCTAAGAATTGGACTCAAATAAAAGGAAAATTATATGATAAGAAAATAAAAAATATATCATATGACTCGAAATAAAGTGGCGAACAAGATGTAGCAATGCTGCTGATCATCAGGAACCTCAAAAAAATGTGGAGTGGTAGGAGATGTCCCCATCATACCCCCGAGGTGCGGAGAACTCGACTCCGTCGAGTATGGGTCCACCGGTGAAGTCGTACGCCCAAGTAGCTCCAAGCGAACCATGATCTCCTGACTCGACCCCTCGTCCTAGCTGGGGGACGATGCCTTAGCTTCTCAAGGTGGCTCGGACACACCCTCTTGCTGACGATGATACCTTGCTTGCCCAGTATTACCTCCGTGTGCTCACGTCGGGCTCTCAAGCTGATTTGTGGTGGCTCTCCGGTGGTGTCCCTGTCAAAGGAAGGTATAGGCTCAAGGCACTCACTAGGATCCACCGTGGTGCCCATATAGGGTGCCGGATCTACCATGTGGAAAATGGAGTGAATCCCCAAACCCATTAGTAAGTCTAACCCGTAAGCCGGGTTGCCAAAATCAGTCAGAACTTGGCATGGTCCAAGTCCTCGTGCCCTCGCTTTGGATGTGACCCAAAGGTAGAGCCACTCTAGTATCATCATCACTAGACTATCGACTAGGAAATCCAACTGGCGCTCACAAGTTTTTGCCCGCCTTTCATGAACCTCACCGCTCATTGCTTGGTGCTTGCTTAGACGCTCATGCCATGCACTACGATGCAGTGTGGGGTGAAATGTATGGTATGCAAGGGTGGACCAGGACAACCATATGTAGACCAATCATGCTTTGATGCCATGAAGACTTTGATGGAATTGGGAGGGCCGGGGCATCGGTAGGTGAGCCTAGTGTGCATGGACGTAGCCAATGCCGGGGGTCCTGGATATCCGTGAACTGCCTTAACATGCATATGACCAATGATGAACGTGGGAGGACCTTTATACCCGAATATGGACCACTCATGCTTCCTACTTGACATGTGGGTGATATGAATGAATGGACCCAACATACTAATCATGCCAAGTGGTGTGGTATGCCTAGGCACATGCATTCCTATCCCAGAGATGACTTCCATGTGCGTGGGTGTGGAGTGGCCCTTGAGCTTCCTTTTGTATGGATCAAAGGGATCTAAGAAGGGGGTCATCATGGAGTGGGGAAATTCCTTAATCCCTAGTTGTATGTTGCTTAAGGTCAATGCTCCCATGGTGTAACCCGGTTCTAGGAAGGGAGGGGTTTGGCCCAACATGGTGGGTGGGGGTAGGGTAAGGTGGGTGGGTCACATGGGGAACTAGACTCTCATAGGAAGGGATCAAAGGGATCATGGTAGGGGTTACCAAGGGAGAGGAGTTCTATGTCCTCATGGTCCTCAAATGGTGGCGATTCCTCCTCTAATGAAATAGTTGGGCCGAAGTCTTTGGTAAGTGGATCGGCCATGAGGGGATGGCTTGGCTTTCTACCCGACATGAGGAACTCCAATTTGAGGATAAGGTCGGGCTCATCGGGTGTGGGGAGGAACAGAAGGAGGTCGCTAGTGTAGAAACCAACGGTGCAAATCGAGGTGATAGACCCGACACATAAGTGTAAGAGGTTAAGGCTCCTAGGTTGGTTGGCCACTGTGGTCAACAAGCCGGTCAACTTCATTTGCCATGCTAAGCCCTTAAGAAGATCCCCTAATGTCTCTACTTGGTAACATGATTGGATGGTGGTGTGATAGGAGAGGGGCACTATAGGGAGGTTTTGCTCCATAGGAGGGCAAACATGGGCCATGATCTCTCTAATTGGGTTCTCCCTTAGCCAACTAAAAAGGGGTTCTCCTAAGATGAGCTCGGCCCCAACTAGGGAGGGTGGTGTAGGGTGAAGACCACCGTGCGAGGTTTCTTCTTCAACATGGACATGTGTTTCCCCCACGATTGGGATAGTGACCATGGTGTTCTCCTCCTCTAGGTGGTCGGGTGTGTGAGCCAGGATGCTTTCTACACATGGGGTGGGAAGGTTCTTGGTGGGTGGGGTGGTGGTAGCCGACGAATGGTGCACCCGGGGAGGTGAGCAAGGTCGGACGTGGGTTGGAATTGGGAGTGGAACTAGTGGAGGCCTAAGTTGGGGTAGGATTGGGGTTGGTAGTGGAAGATGGATGGGTTGAGGAGGATTGAGTTGGTTGCTCTTGGGAGGTGTGTCCCTTATGGGGGAAGATGGCGGGGCGGAGGCGGGGGCCAAAGGGGATTGAGTAGTGTAGATTGGAGAAGGGGGTTTAGGTTGGGGTGTGGTGGCTATCTTAGGCCTCGGTGGAGGGGTGGACACGAGGTCCACTTGGGTTTGTATGGTGAGGGTTGGGCGAGTGACTTTGGGTTGGGGGTTGGTGGCCCTCATGGGGGAAACTGGGTCGGTCAGGGGTCTTTTGTCCTTGGGATCGGCCGGTTGTGGAGGAGTGAGGGTGGGGGCCAATTTGGTTTGAATGGTGGTGATTGGGTAAAAAAGTGTAGAGGTGTTGATCGGGGTTGGAGGTGGTTGGTGTTGTGGGGGTTGGGAGATGTAGAGGGCCTTTATGGCGGCTTTGAACTAGTCGGGAGAGAAGGGAGGAGTGGTAGTGCTCCTCGGACTATGGCTCTCCAAGTAGGGATGGGGACGTTGGGGATTGTAGATCTTCCTAAGTTCTACCTTCATCTTCTACCATGAGGAAATGGGCTCTTGCCTCCTAACCCTCCTTAATCCCTCTATGTGCTCCCACTTACTCTTGGCTTGACCCCGAAGTCGTCCCTTGGCCTTGCGGACTCTCGCGGGTCCATATACCCAAGTCCTCTCAAAGTCTTTATCCATGGTAGCTTCCCATTTTAGGTAGGCATTAGGACTAGATCCATCAAAATGAAGGTACCCATCTAGGATGATGTCCATGAGGAGGGGGTCAATCGGACCCTTGTGGAAGGCCGAGTTGTGGGGAATTGACCAAAGGGGGTTATACATGATGATGCACTGGGTGGCCCGATGATGACTCTAATGCAAGCATGCCCTAGGACTTGACTTGTAGAGATAAGTCTAGAACTTGCTCTGATACCAAATTGATGTGACACAACCCCTTGGACATAAATTAGCAAGCAAGAACGACCCGGTGATTTCACTCAAGAGGACTTACCCGCGTAGCGTGCACCCGGGTCCGTAGGTGGACCGATGATGGGGATGAGGGTCCGGGATTGGACCTTGGGGTTCCAGTGGTATGGCTAGCTAGGGGAGGACCCCAATGGGCCAGGGATGCCCAATTCATGGGCGGCAGGCACGCCAAGGGCGTGGGATATAAGGTTTCTCTCGTAACTCACCCGCGGAGGTTACTCACGAAATTTGCAATATAGTCCGAGCACTCACTCACTGACCGGCGGCACTAAGATTCAATACTAAGAAAGCAAAATTAATCTAGTAGAGAAGTGTGGTCAAGAGCTCACCTGATCGGCGTGAGAACGCCGATCCCGGCCGGAGACGAGGGCGAGCAGGGAAGCGTGGACTACCCGCATGCCGCGCTGATGAAGCTTTAGCCGAAGACCTGCTAGTACATGCACTACGCCCTCGCAGAGGGGGTGGACTAGGGGTAGAGATGATCAAATTACAACCAAAACTACCTCCACGCAGGGAGGGGTGGTCATCCGGCCAGGCGGGATAGGGAGAAAAGCTAAAGAGGCTGCCGATTGAATACTCTGCCGGTTCTGCTCGCTATTGGAACTGCTTGATAGGTTGTCACTATTGACACCGCCACGGGCTCTACTGGACTTGGATGTCCCCGAAACCAGTGCCAAATCTTTACTGATTGACCCGGGAGGGCTCCTGAATTTTTTTGGAATTTCCAAACGTCGTCGTAGGCCGGGGCAGGGTCTGGAACTGGACCACTCCGTTCTGGCTCTGACTGATCCCAGAATGCTGTTGTAGCAAGACAGGGTCACCACGAATGCTCCCAGTGTCCGAATGAGGCGGGACTGGAACGGCTATGATCGTGGTTAGAGCCTCTTCGAGCAGCAACCAATGGGGTCGAAAATAGAGGTTGGGGCTGAGCGCAAGGATGAGAACAGTGGGAAGCTATCTGACCAGATTCTGGAGAGCTGACCTGGCCCACCTTGGGGAAATAATTTGGAATGGGGAGCTCCAAACTCCGAACGATGCTCCGCTTGCTGCGTTGGATAGAGGACTTGTAGTGCTTTGCTCGAGCCAAATAGTGCACCATGATCCTCACCAATCTGGTCATGAGAGCTGCTACAAGTCATCT
Organism: Amorphophallus konjac; assembly: GCA_022559845.1. Classification (NCBI taxonomy): domain Eukaryota; kingdom Viridiplantae; phylum Streptophyta; class Magnoliopsida; order Alismatales; family Araceae; genus Amorphophallus; species Amorphophallus konjac. The sequence goes on from CM040118.1 coordinate 151,819,017, forward strand.
CTGGCTGTCTGCCAGAGACAGTCAGCGCAGTTTGGCAAGGGCGGCTCCATCGAATAGCACAGACGTCGAATGGAGGCGGTACCACCTCGCCTACGAAGCTGACTTGACGATCTTTCTACTGGTATAAGATATGCTACCAGGAGATTCGCGATGATGAAGTGGCAGCCTTTGGAACTCTGAGATACTCTACTACTGCAAACCTATTTTAGGTGTGGGTTGGATAGGGGGTGGTAATAGGGGGAAGTGAGAAGGGGGACTTGGTGGAAATGGGGCTGGGGTGCTGCTTGGGGAGAGAGGGGCCATGGAAGGTCGAACCAGGGTGTTGGAGGTGGGTGTGGGGTGTGAGCAACGTCACGCGGTTCGGGGAGCGAAGAAGAGGCGGAGCGCGCGGGCTCCTCTTTGTTTGCTGCAACACAGAAATAAGAGAAAAGAGAAGGGGCCACCACGGGAGATTGCTCCGGCGGGGCGAGCGGGACAAATGTAATATAGCAAGATATGGGGGTTAAACGGCCATAGCGGGAAGTGACTCGCCGCGGCCTCGGGGGGACGGGAATGGTACAGAAATTAAATAGCAAGAATTGAAACGGCCATTGGGGAATGACTCGCCGCGGCCTCGAGAATATGAGCAGATAAGGATATAACAGAATATAAGGCGAATATAAAGAGCGGGAATTTAAACGGCCATTGGGGAAGTGACTCGTCGCGGCCTCGAGAATATGAATAGATAAGAATATAATATATAAGAATGGGAATTTAAACGGCCATTGGGGAAGTGACTCGCCGCGGCCTCGAGAATATGAATAGATAAGAATATAACATATAAGAACGGGAATTTAAACGGCCATTGGGGAAGTGACTAGCCGCGGCCTCGAGAATATGAGCAGAATATAACAGAATATAAAGAGAATGTAAGAACGGGAATTTAAACGGCCATTGGGGAAGTGACTCGCCGCGGCCTCGAAAACAAGATGTGATCGCTAGGGGCCAAAAGACCCCAAAATAAAGAAAGTGATCGCACCTACCTCTAGAGCGGGAGATGGCGGGTTGCTTCTTCCTCCCCCTTCGGCCGGCCGACGGAGAGGGCTTTCCTTGGGTACCCTTGCAAAATAACGACAAACAAGTAACGAGTGGATTAGAAAGATGAAGGTGTAGTATTCAAATCCTTGCGATAAAAATAACGAAATGATGGCAAGACACACACCTGGTTGGTGTTATCTTTTAAACCCCTCTCGGACTTGAGTAGGAGGAAAATGAGATGATGGATGCAAGAAGTATGTAAGAAGAGGCGCCCTTATGAAGGGGGATAGATGATGCGAGATGATGAATGTAAAAGAACTACGAAGAAAAGGAAAGGATTGGCTTATTGGATGTGCCGATGGTGAAATCCGGCGGAGCTCCGGCAGCGTAGGGACGACGTGGAAGCGCGGTGGATGAAGACGACCTTCCTCTCGCGAGCGTGGGCACCCGAGAAGCCGGCGGAACCTCCACCTACAAAAGACCCCACGGGTTAGAAATGACTCCGGTAGCCTCTGGGCTCCGGCAGCCTATCGGATCTCTTAGAAGCTCCCTCAGAACTGAGGGGGTGGTCCTCTATTTATAGGGCTCCGGAGGGTGGAGGCGTCCAGGACCCTGGACACCTCCATCAGGGCAAAAAAGATATTTTATTCTATTTTTATTCATTTTTTCCGAATATTTTCATGGAGGCGTCCAGGGTCCCGGACGCCTCCATAAGTCCCACCGAACTCCGCCGAAAGCCGCACGCGGTTTGGCACAACGCGTGGTTTTGGAGCGGCGACCCGTGATTTGGAAATGGGCGCGTCCAGCCAGCTGGACGTCTCCACAATTTGGATTTTTTCACACACGACAAACCGTCGTTCGGTGGGCGGCGCCCGTGAGGGAGTTGATGGAGGCGTCCAGGGTCCTGGATGCCTCCAATAAAATATATTTTTATTTTTGTTTTGTTTTTCTATGCCAAAGTTAGCATTTTATATTTTTTTATATTTGTTTTTATGGAGGCGTCCAGGGGCCTGGATGCCTCCATTAATATATTATTTTTTATTAGGTTTTGGGCTGTGGAAAATAAATTAAAAGAATGGGGGCGTCCAGGGGCCTGGACGCCCCCATAAAGACCCACCCGGGTCCTCAGTTCAGGCGTTGGCGGCCGCCCGGCAGACACCCTTCCTGGTTTCGGAACCTCTGATGCGTCCGACTGGTGTTGATGCCGTCCGAATGCCGTGACGAGACGATTCCGGATGCCGAAAAAGGTAGAAGAAGACCCAAGAAAAGGAAGCACTTAAGAGATTCGAAATGCGTAAGCCGTCGCGGGGCGTCGTATAGTAATATGAGACTTTCTCAGGAGACGTCAGGAATGGCGTGTCTACAGCTGCCCCGCCTTGGCGTCTGCTTTGCAAGGGAGTGACACGTAGTGGAATGGTATCGAAGTGGAGTGAATGAAGTGGGAGCGGACTGATAAGTTGATGCCAAGGTGTGATGAGACACGCTTTTGACGTTACTGTCTGGAATTTTTCCTGGAGTTTCAATGAGGCAACCTTTGAAGAAGGTCTTTCAAATCTTGACGATTGCTTGGACGGAGATCAAATAAGGGAGGGTGAGATGTGCGCTCAGGCACGAAAAAGAGACCAACTTCTCGGTGTGGAAGTACCTGGGTCATAAACCGGAGGTTTCACCTTTGGGGAGCGGTTACCAGCCAATGTGGAAGTGCTGCGGCCAAGGTGGGTCAAACAAGGTAAAAAGTAAAGGAATATCTGAGGGTCTGTCCAAACAAGGGTCTCCTTTGGAAGAGCAGCGTAAGGCCGTTTCAAGAAATTCAGTATTTTATTCGGAGTGGAATATCTCATATTTGTAAGAATTGAAGCACAGCGGCTTTCGCAATCGAATCACTTGAATGATCTTCCGCAATAAATCAAAGTCCTATATGAATGCATGCTGGGCTTAAAGAAAAATTTAAAACAAACTAAAATAGAAAATAGCCAAGGATAATATTGTCAACTTGTTAAGAACGGGTCAGGATACCGATCCGGTGAGCCGACACTGGGCTGGGGCCCGTTTATCCGCGCACCAACTCACTGAATGGAACCGTCGTCCCCATGCTATCACAAGTTAACGGCCTATCCGTACAACCCAACTTCTTCCGAGATCATCACCGTTTTTTTTGAAGGGGAACTCAAATACCAGATTTGTTCGGGCCGCAAGGTCCTTGACATGTTCTAGTAGCGTAGGTATCATATACTACGATGCATGACATGGTGGGACCAACCATTGAAAGGTGGGACAGGAGATAGGACAAAGACGTCCGTTAGTAAAACCTGCACAGGCCAGCATGGATTAATAACACCAGAAAGTAACAGAATCGCAACAGAATCACACCACAATGGAAAGGAGATCTAGCCAAAATCCTGACATTGATCGCTGATGTGACATGTTCCGTCCTGTAGCGCCCTACCCTTCCTATAAGAACTCCCCTTAGGCTAGTTCATTCAAAAGCATCAAGGTGGGTTTTGGAAGCTCAGGAGAGGAAAGAGAGGAGAATCTAGAGATTTCAGGATGGAAGGAGAGTCTTCCCGCGTTATGAAGAGGAGTAGGCCTAGCAGCGAGATCAGGCGACTCTCCGACCTCGAGGGTCATCTGAGTGGGACGATCATGTCGCATATGGTAAGCTGATTCTTTTCAAATTTCTCCACGTGAACCTTCTTCTTACTTCCTTCATTTCTTCTTTCTTTCTCTTCCAGCCATATCCACTCTTCCCAGGCCCGAGGAAGTTTTCCAAACTGCCATGGCTTTCAAAGCTAACTTCCAACATCTCCATCGGCATGAGGGCCATACTCTCGAAGTGGCATCTGCAGGGGCTCCTTATTCACGCCAAACACTACGAGAAGATTCGTATGGACTGGGCGGCTATGGGCGCACTAGTGGAGATCTGGCATCCCCAGACCCACACTTTTATCTTCCCGACCTTCGAGGTGACCATCCTCCTCGAGGAGGTGGAACTTCTGCTCGGATTGAAGAAATTCAAGAGTGACGGGAAGGTGAAGGCTATGCGGATGCTGACACGGGGGACTTCCGAAAGCGTCCTTGGAAGCTTCATGCTGCCTGACGCAGCCCGAAAGGTTCGTACTCAAAAGGGGATTGATTTGCAAAAGCTCGCGGAGTAGATCATGGACGCCCTGAGAGGGTCACCAGACGATGACTATTTGGAGGGAATCATGAAGGGGTTCACCATTTGTCTGGCAGGTGCTCTCTTGTTTCCTTATACCGACAACATGGTGGAGGAAGACCAACTAAGTGCCATCCGTGGGATCTGGAGTGGAAAGAGGGTAGGACCCGCCGTCCTTGCCTACCTATATAGTGGCCTTACTGCCTCGAGCATGGGTAAGCCTCCTTTTTGTTGCGCACTTGTCCTGAATTGCTGGCTTGATTTGCACTTCAAATTCGACCACCGTGAGGGAATGTCGACGGCTTCGAAGCTTTTCCAACAAAGCCCACTTCATCACATAGCCGACGTGTTAGGCTTTGGTGGCACTGTAGCGAACCGTGTTCCGTGGCTGAAGAAACGTGAAGACTGGCGGTCTCACTTTCGCACCGTGACACAAAGCTTCTTCACTTGCGCACCGGCATGTCTACTCTCGCTTGAGCTCCTCATGAGGTCTTCTTGTGAAGTTGATCTCCAACTGATTGGTGCGACCCAGTTTGTCCTTTACAACGCGCATCGGTGCTGCCTCCAGATCGGCATTCCACGTCATTCGTTCCCACTACCGACTGGCATCGTTCCTTTGAAGAAGAGAGAGTTGGGCACTGAAGCGGATGCGAAGGAAGCGAAGGCCGTCAAAGCACCCTGGAAGACAAGTGTTGCGGGAAAGGCCTTAGCGCACGTGGGGGAAGAGTGCGAGCTGTGGAGGGCTTATGTAACCAAACTGGGGAAGTTAAGGCCAAAGGCGCCTAAACCCCTGATGTAGCTCATTCTACTTTTCTGATGGAATAAAATCTGGCATTTGGATGTTTTGGACCCTTGTCCCTTTAATTATTATTATCTTTTTTTGTGGTTTTCTTTTTCTTTGTGTTTTTTCTTTTGTTTGGATTATATACATACTCTTATCTTTTTTTTCTTTTATTATATTTTTTTGAAATTTTTATTATGGGGGCGTCCAGGGGCCTGGACGCCCCTAAGTTTTTGTTTTTAATTTTTTTAGTTTTTTTTGTTTTGGGGGCGTCCAGGGTGCTGGACGCCCCTAATTTTTTATTTTTTTGGTTTTTTTGTTTTGAGGGCGTCCAGGGTTCTGGACGCCCCTAAGTTTTTGAATTTTGAAAAAAATAAAAAAAGGTGGGGGCGTCCAGGCGCCTGGACGCCCCAAACAAGGTGGATTCTATATATGTGGGGGGGGCCTCCCCCCTTTGCTCATTTACTATTCATTCAAACGACCCAGTCAATCCAGACGACCCATTCTTAGTCCCAATGGAGCAAGGAGGCCCGAGCCAGGGTGGAGAGAAGCGCAAACGACGGGCTCGTCGTCCGAGGAGGTTGAGGGACGATGCCGAGGAGGCTGCTGCGGCGGAGGAGATTGCCGTGGAGGAGGCTCCTCCTTTGGCCGTGGAGGCTGCAGTGGATGCTGGCGACGCGGGAGAGGACGATCACGACCCGGTAAGCTCTTCGAAACTTCAATCTGTTGGTTTAATAGGCTGGATAGGCGGACGAGAGGCCATGCGGTGAGGACCGGTGTGTGAGGGATGGAGGCGTCCAGGGGCCTGGACGCCTCCACATTTTATTTTTTCTTTTTATTTATTTATTCATTTACATAAAATAATAAAATAGGATTTAAAAATAAGGAGGCGTCCAGGACGTAGGACGCCTCCATAATAATATATCTATATTTTTATTTATTTTTGTTTTTTGATTTTTGAGTTTTTCTAAAAATAAAATGAAGAAAATAAAAAGGAGGCATCCAAGGAGTTGGACGCCTCCAAAAAAAACATAAATACTTTTTTAAAAAAAAAATAATAAAATAACTAAGTCGCATATACAATGTTATTGTTTATTACTATCCATGATGCTGATGTGTTCTTTTGTTGGTTTTGTGGTGTGCAGGGCGTGATGAAGGGCCGGATCAGCTGGTCCCTAGTGGTGGCAGCATACCGTGGGCTGCCAGACTTTCAGAGGGCGCGTGTGGACACCATGGGCTTTAGAGCTTTCCTTAGGATCGAGCCCTTTCGGCTCGACCTTCCTCTTATCCAGGCATTGAGGGAGCGGTGGCATGCGCCGAGTCGGGCGTTTCTGATGCCCTGGGGGCACATGGTGCCGACACTAGAGGACGTAGCTCGGATCACCGGGCTACGAGTTGACGGAGAGGCAGTCAGCGGGGTCACCTACCCCGACTACCGAGAGAGTGCCCTGGACCTGCTGTGGTTAGAGACGAGCGTGACCGACAGAGACAGCAGGGTAGTCGGCCGAGTGGAGATTATGGAGGCGCTCGGATTCGTCGACCCGCGTCAGCGGGTTAGCGAGACTGGAGCGGAGTTTCTGGCACGACTGGAGGGAGATGCCCGTGCAGCTTTCACCCAGGACCCGAGTGAGCTGGTGGATCTAGACCTCCGGAGGTTTCTTTTCTTCTTCCTGGGCCGCCTTCTGCTGGGGACGAAGGGTGACGGTATCCACTGCCGCTTCCTCGGGATCCTGGCGGACCTAGACAGAGTGGGGCACTACGCGTGGGGAGCGGCTCTGCTTGCCCATTTGATTGCTGATCTCTCCCAGACCTCAGAGAGGGAGACGACAGTCAGCGGCTTCGCACCTTTTCTCCAGGTACACAATTTATTTATGCATTTTACCGTAGTTAAATATGCAATCACTCGTGCTAATGATGTATGATGGATGCAGGTGTGGAGTTATTACTACTTCCCGATGGGGAGGGCCAGGCAGGGGAACAGGAGAGCCGTTCCTCTAGCGTGACAGTGGAGGACGGTCGTGGTAGCGGCACCACACAGCTACCAGCTGGCGTCACTTCGTCCGGAGCTGAGCGAGTATCCCGAGGCCATGGTATGATGCGTATGATTTTTTTATGTTTATGCATGTGACTGAATGGTAACTAACATGATATATGTATGGTGATGCAGGTGGTGTGGAGGCCCTACCTGGGCATGGGCGATGCTGGCCAGCCCTGGGTTGTAGCGGGTCTTCCTCGTTTCGGGCGGGACGTGTGGGTCCATTGCCTGAACGAGATCGAGCCGTTGCGGCTCAGGCTAGTGATGAGGACGTTGGGACTAGCCCAGGAGTGGGTCGATGTAGACGAGCCGGTCCGCATCGGGCGGAAGACCAAGGGGAAGGCGAAGATCGTGGACTGGCATACGCGCTTCCTGGCACAGTACCAGGACTGGCAGTAGGGCGGGGTCCCAGTGGTGTCCCATGTACAGGACAATACTGTTTACCTGAGACGGTACCGGGCTACGTACGGGGACCGCCTCTTCCTTGGTGGTATGGCAGGAGTAAGTGAAATGAAAATGCTTCACCCTTCTATATGTATATGCATGTGGCACTAACTTATGTGCAATGCAGGATGCTCGTGACAACATGATCGCCAACCTGCGGGCCCAGTTGGCAGACGCCAGGCGGCAGTTGGTGGCCATCCGACAGGAGTTGGAGATCCTGGTGAGTTTATGCGATGCATTTTTGTGACCTGGATTTTGATGCTTAGCCCCTGACTGTCGTTTGCCCCGTGTTTCAGCGGGCCCACCAGGCAGCAGCAGCCGGGACGGCTGGTGGAGCAGGTTCCAGTTCGTGGGGCCCTCCTCCGGAGATTTCTGCGCTTCAGGAGCAGCTGGCCTACGCGGTGGCCCGGGCTGAGGAGGCCGAGCGTGACCGCGAGGCTCGAGTGAGTGCTTGCTTGGCCCTGATCTTCTTCTAGTTGCTTTCCTTCCATCACTGCTCTCTCACGGTGCATGCGTGTTTGGACAGGTGGCTGAGATTCGGGAGGCCCTGGCCCGTGCTGTTTGTGCTGAGCAGGAGCGCGACGCTCGGGTGGCAGAGCGTGACGCCCGGATTGTGGAGCTGGAGGAGGAGCATCGACGGGAGGCTGAGAAGCTCCCTCGTGACGTGCTGGATTTTCGGATCGCCCTCGAACTGTCGAGGAGGGAGGCGACGCGGGAGAGAGAGGAGAGGGAGAGAGAGGACAGGAGGGCGGAGCGACTGTGAGACTGGGATGAGAGGAAGGCTCTGGAGGCCCAGCTGATGGAGCTCCGATTGAGTCTCGGCATGGCGGAGGGGAGGCTTTGAGAGAGCGAGGAGCGGTACCATAGGGCGAAGGAACGCGGGGCGTGACTTCGTTAGTTTGGTTCTTTTTCCATGGGCAGCTATCTGGTTTCTTCGGCCGAGGAGCGTCGTCGTGCCTTCGAGGCTGGGGTGCCACCGCAGGGCGAGGCGAGCACGGCTTCTCAGGGTTCGCAGAGGTCGTAGAGGCCCCCTAGGGATCCCCGTCAGAGGAGGGAGGAGAGAGATGACCAGGAGGGTGGTGGCGAGAGTTAGAGAGTTGCTTGTACACTCCACCCTCCTTACTGCATGATGTACTTTCGACTATTATATGAAATGAAAATGGCTTTCTTGTGTTGTGTGTACCTTTCCTCTCTCACTTTTCTTTCTTTGCACTTGTCCTTCGAAGCACGCTCCACGAGACCTTGCCCTGAACAGCAGGGAACTGCGCTTTGCACGGGGATTCTATTTCCTTTCTCCCTTTTTGGGCGCGTCCATGCGCGAGGATGCGTCTTAATTCTCAAATTCAAATTTAAAGCGTCGGGTGGCCTTTCTTCTCCCGTGCCTTACCTGCAAACGAGCCCGCCTTCCGCCGAAACTCGCTCGTCCCCCTTTTCGTCTCCTTCCTCTCTTGATCGATGGAGTTCGGCGGTCGGGATCACGGCGAAGGTGGAGAGGGACGCGGGACCCCTCGCCTGAGGAGGGACGCGCCAGAGCACGGAACGGCGTCCATGGAGGAGGAAGGGCCGCTTCGGGCCCCCGAGGGACCCGAGGGGCCCAATGGCGCGGAAGGAAGTGAACACGGCTTGGTGAGTGCTTCGGTTTCCTCTTCTTTGTTTTATTTTGAGTTTTGAAGCGGGCCGCGCGAGGGGGGAAAGGGTTCGGCGAGTGTTGCACTCAAATGATGGACGCGTCCTGGACAGGGGACGCGTTCTTTGTTATGATGCGAGGCCCTTCTTTCTTGGTGCAGGACATGGCGAGGACCCTGGGCCTAGCCGATGAGTGGGCGAGTGCAGACGAGCCGAGCCATGTCAGGAAGGAGAGTCGTGGCAAGGCGAAGCTCGAGGATTGGCGCATACGTCTCCCTGGACAGCAAGGGAGCGTGCTGGTGCAGGATAGTGTCGACTTCCTGCGACGGCAGAGAGAGAGCTATGCGGGGCTTCCCCAAGCCGGGGATACGCGCGACGTCGACGGGTCGCGTGCCCAATTAGCCGAGGTCAGGCGGCAGCTGGCCGCCACTCAACAGTAACTGTCGCTCTTGGTAAGCTAAGTGCTGTATTTTCTATTTTTAAACATGGAGCTTAGCTGACGGCTATTGTTTGTTCGTTCCAGCGTGCCCAGCAGACAGCGATGGTGGGAGTGACTGGCGGCGCATCTTCCAGTTCCTCGGCCCCTTTTCTCGAGATTGTCTCCCTTCAGGAGCAACTTGCTGGTGCGGTGGCTCAGGCTGCCCGGGCGGAAGAGGAGCGTGATGCCTAGGTGGCGACTGTAGCAGAGCTGCGACATCGCGGTGAGGAGAGACCTTCTCCAGACATCCTGGAGTTAAGGGTTCTTCTGCAGATGATGAGGAGAGAGGCGGAGAGAGAGAAAGCCGAGAGAAGGTCCGAGTGACAGCGGGATCAGACCGAGAGGAGGGCCTTGGAGGCCCAAGTGAGGGAGCTCTAGCTGGGCCTTCAGGCCGTCGTGCAGAGGCTAGGAGGGATGGAGACACGCTACGAGAGAGCGCGAGAGTTCGGGGAGCGACTCCGCCAGTCTGGTCGCTTTGCCGCTAGTGGCTTCTTTGCCACGCCAGTGGAGGAGCAGCGACTCATTGCTGTGGAGCCGACGCCACGAGGCGAGGCGGGTGCTACTGCACGGGGATCCCGGAGGCTTCTGAGGGACCCTCACCTCAGGGGAGAGGAGAGGGACGCCTAGAGGGACGAGCATGAAAATAATGGCAAGAGCTGGCGAGCTAGTGGACCCGCCACCTCTCTATGATTGTAGTGTTTATGACAGCTTATGTAGAATTATGAATGGAGTGATTTGATTTTTTGCTGCTTGTTTGTTCTCTTATGTGTTCCTTCTTCCCTACACTTCTTCTCCTTTGCACTGTTCCCATGTGATGGGTCTGTCGAGACTCCACCCCGAGCGGAGAATCGCGTCTTGTTGTGACCATTTTCCACAGGAATCTGCCGTCGAAGTCAATAATGACGGCCCTAGTCCCTTTTCCCGGATGTTGTGTCAAATTTTACGGACTTCCTCCAAAACATGATAGGGTATCCCTAGACAACATAGGGTGCTAGTCGTCATATTCTTCGTCCAATCAATCACCCTGTGCGAGCGGTGAAGTGACACACGGGACCGCATGGTAGGTGCCTCATCGCGAGGGCTATCATTAAAGGTGATGGAGGCAATCTTGGCCTGTACTCCTTCCATTTCTATAAATTCTTGTCCCTTTTATCCTCCCAGGTATATCGAGAGCTAACTCGAGGAGCACAAGTTCTCACGGGAGAGGAGGAGTTCAAAATTCCGAGAGTTGGATGGAGGGCGAATCTTCCCACTCCTCGAAGAGAAGCAGGTCCAGTGGTAGTAGTTCCAGGAGGCTTTCGGACCTCGAAGGGCACTTCAGCGAAAGGGCCCAATCACAACTCGTAAGCCAAGTTTTCCTGCCCTTTTTTCCATTCTTTTTTCTTCCTTTCTTTCTGACCAAACCTCCTCTCCATTCCCTGCATGCGTAGAGTGTGATGAAATCACAGATCTCATGGGAGTTGGTAGTGGCAGCATACCGAGGTCTCCCAGATTTTCAGAAGGCCAGGCTAGACGTGATGGGTTTTGTCACCTTTCTTCGGATCGAGCCGATCGAGCTCGACCTGGTCCTGATCCAAGCCTTGTGTGAGAGATGGGACCCAGTGAGTCGGGCATTCCTGATGCCCTGGGGGCACATGGTGCCCAGCTTGGAGGATGTGGTCCAGATCACAAGCCTGAAGGTGGAGGGCGAGGCAGTGACCGGGGTCACTTATGCGGATTACCGAGAAGGTGCTCGGAAGCTACTGGGTTTGGACCTAGATGGTCGAAAAATCAGGTCGGTAGCTAGGGCGTCCCTCATGGATGCATTAGGGCTCACCGACACTCGTCGACGGGACGACGAATCCTTAGAAGAGTTCATGGAAAGAATGGAAATAGGATGCCGTGCCGTGTACTGCACAGATTTCGGCAACTGGGAAAGATGCAACATAGATTTGAGGAGATTTCTCCTCTTCCTTTTGGGGAGATTGGTACTGAGCTCGAAAGGGGACGGTATCCAATGTCGCTTCCTGGAGCTGCTATCAGACCTTGAAAGAGTAGGATACTATGCCTGGGGAGCTGCCATGCTGGCACACTTGTTTGCAGGCCTGTTCCAAGAAGCGGATCGTGAGATGGCTGTGAGTGATTTCACACCATTCATCCAGGTATTTTTGGTTTTGCTTGTTTTGTATTTTTTTTCTTATTTTTTGCAAAGTACTGATGACCTACGCCGAGCAGCTGTGGAGCTATTATTACCTCCCCATGTGGAGAGCTCGGCATTGGCGACCCGCGATGGTGCCGCTAGCCAGGCGGTGGGAACCCATCATGAGTGCGGCACCCCTAACCTACCAACTGATGGTGCTAAGGCGGGAGCTACAGGAGTTCCCTGCAGCGATGGTAAACTGGAGACCCTACTCAGACATGGTCGATGCCGACCAGCCGTGGGTTCTAGCAAGTAGTGCCCGGTTCGGATGGGAATTGTGGATGCACTGCCAGAATGAAATCGAGCCGCTTCGGCTACGATTGGTTATGAGGACTTTAGGACTGGCTCAGGAGTGGGTGGATACGGCTTCACCACCTCGTGTCGGGAGAAAGACGCGAGGACCGGAGACCTGCATTGACTGGCGCGTGCGGTTCCCTGAACAGTATGAAGACTGACAACGGGGTGGCACGATTGTAGAATCACAGGCACGGGATAGCGAGGATTACCTGCGTCTATACAAGACAAGGTACGCAAAGCGGTTCCAACCCCGGGGATTTGTGGAGGTAGGTTTCCCCTTTTTCTCTTTTCTTCTTTCTCCTTTTTTGAGTTTTCTGGTGGAAATGCTGACTCGTATGGCTGCAGGATATCCGTGATACGATGATAGCGACTTTACGAACTCGCTTGGCAGAGATGGAGCAACAGTTGGGCGATGCCCGCGGAGCTACGAGCGCCTTGGTAGGTGTACAGTGCGTTCCTAATTAGAACCGTAGATTCCAGATGTTGGCTTGCTAATTCACGCGGTCGTAGCATGCCCAGATTGGCGCGGCTTCCCCAGCGATGGGAGTAGGTGGTGCCTCTTCCAGCTTGTGAATTCCCACCTCAGAACTTGACTTGCTTCCTGAGCAACTTGCTCACGCCACGCAGCGTGCTGCGGAGGCAGAAGGGATGCTCTGTATACAGGTAAAAGTTTCAGTGTTGAGTTCTCTTTGTTTATGCCTTATCGCGTATCTGAGATGGTACATCTGGCAGGAAAAGGAGACGGAAGAAGCGCTTGCCCAAGCTGCACAGAGGGAGGCTAGGATAGCAGAACAGGAGAGGGAACTGCGATGTCATCCTGATGACGACTCCTCTAGGGATGCCGTGGAACTGAGGATCACTCTCCAGTTGGAGAGGGAAGACCGCGAGAGAGAACGTGCAGAGAAAGAAAGAGACGCAGAGAGAGAAAGAGCCAACAGATTGACTGAAAGGGAGGAACGAAGGGCCATGGAGGCCCAACTATTCGAACTCCGAATCAGCCTTGGTCTTGCTGAACAGTGGCTGAGAGATGGTGAGGAGCGCTACCGAAGAGCACGAGAGCGTGACTTTCGTGTTGGTAGCTTCTCTACTGCTTCTGTGGATCAATGCCGGGGTGTGGGAATAGGAAGGGGAGTACAGAGCGGTAGGAGTACCGCTTTTCGTAGTTGGGTAGCGCCTTTGAGAGCATTTGCCCGGAGAGTAGTGGGACGAGTAATGCAGAGAGAGAGGGCGGAACTTGATGTAATTTTTTTAGTTTTTGGAATAAAATACAAGGTTCGGTTTGTTTGGTTTTCACCTTTGCTTCTGTTGCCTGAATCCCTGCACACATCACTGAAACAAACAAATCAGAATTTCTGTTCTGACTTGGCCCCTTGCTCAATAAGCAAATGGTCACTGTGACTGTTCTTGATAACTGGTCAAGGGGCCAAGCCTTTATTTAACGAAGGCAAGGGAAAGATGCGGTGATGATAAATGCGACAGGCAAGCACACGAATGCAAGCGGTATTAAAAGTGAGATGCTGCACGCAAATGCAATCATGCAAAATTGATTTGTTTTCTTTTTTATATTTGGCATTTTTTTTGTTTTATCATAAAAAGGATTTTTTGTTTGCAAATATGTACATTTTCTCTTTTACATTTTTTGTTGTTTTTATCATTTCGATTTTTTTGTCGCTAACGCCCGGTAAGCACCCACATGGCACCTAACCTACGTGAGAACAGGGGTTTCTTACTAACCTCCCAGGTATCCTAAGTGCACATCTAGGTTGATTTGGGCCTCTAGACCCCTCGAATGATGATCCCACCGGCTAAGACTTACCCTGATGACAATACCGTCATGCCATGCTTAGGCTCCCAGTCGCTTCCGACCACAGGGATTCACCTAAAAGATGTTTGAGGTAAATGATTTGCCCGACCCGGGTCTGTTTCCTCATAACTCTAGATGGTATATGATGGAACACCCTGGAACCCTAACGACCAACCGCGCGACGCTGACCCGAAATCAGACGCCGTCGCACCCATAGGTGACGCGCTTGCATTGGCCTAAGCCCGAGGTTAAACAAGAAGACATCAAGGTGGTAAACAGGGGTCTTGACCAGCCAGAAACACGGAGACTCCTTCGCAGCGATAGCTTTTACTTTTCAAAGTAGGCAACTAAATGTGTATATTAAAATAAGGTCGCAGACCCTGGGCAGTTTTCACCCTTCAGAAACTCCATCGAACCTTCATCTTTAGAGGAAGAAGGAAGAGCGTGGGGGATAAACCTCCTGAGAGGATCGACAAAATCGTTAACCCAGCGAGCGAATAAGGGCCCATTAACTCTTTCCTTTCGGACAACTTCGGACCAAATCTCGAGCATTTACATTCCACGGCCCCTTTTGTGGATTCAGACTTTTGCTTTGAGGGGTTCCGTTTATCACAATAGGTACGGTCACGACCAGGCTTTTCTCTTGATTTTGATTTTGTATTTCTTTTTGTGAGGGAGATATAGTCGTTTGACGTTTGTGGGCTCCCTTTTCGTATGCCTGTGGGGACACTGCCCTCTTCTCGTGCTCTGATCGATGCTCGAGGAAATGGATCCTACTCTTACCTTTGGGGTTTGAGTTTCGATTTCTCATGCTCAGCGTTTTAAGGGCGCCGACTGTCTCATTTGGTCGAAGAGAAAAGAATAAAGATTACAGCTTCCGGAGATCTTCTGGGTGAGGCCCCACCGTAGGTGATGCTACCGACTTTTTTGAATAAAATACATAAGTGAGCACATGTTAGCTTCCTTCGAGCGAGCATAGGCCGACGTGGCCGGACAGGGCTCTCCACGGTTCTGGCAAACCAAGACCCAGTGCCTACCAAGCCTTAATGGGCCCTATCCTAACATGAAGGTTAGATGCAGGGACTTAACTACATGGTGACTGCCAGGCATCGGCATTTTGAATTTTCCATATTTTTAGTGGTTTTCGGTATTTCTTTGTTTGTGATGTTTTTTTTTATCTTTTCATCATTTTTTTGTTTGTTTTGTGCTAAGGGTAGTATTTCTTAAGATAAAGCCCATTCCAAGGGTGGGATAACTCGGTCCCTTCGGCGTTGACTAGCTTGTAGGCGTTGCCAGGGTACACGGCTTGAATTACAAATGGTCCTTCCCAATTGGGTTGGAGCTTAGAACGCGGCCCTCCAGGTTTGACAAAAATTCTTTTTACGACCATCTCATTGACTTTGAATTTTCTCTCAACGACTTTCTTTTGGTAAAAGCGAGCGAGTCTATTTTGATACACACGCGCGTGTTCGGCAGCAGCCAGCCGCTTCTCATCCAAGAGTTCCAACTGGGCGAGGAGTGAATTACAACGATCGTCGAGGGAAAATTCCTCGTCCAATTGTACCCTGAGAGAAGGGATCAGAGTCTCATACGGGACTACCGCTTCCATACCATAAGTAAGAGCAAATGGAGTCTGCCCGGTGGGGGTACGGATTGAAGTGCGATAGGCCCATAGGGCTTCGATAAGTTTTTCTGGCCAGTCTGAAAACTTATTAGACTCGCAGGTTTTTTTGATGATTTTGAGCAATGTTTTATTGGTGGCCTCTGCTTGGCCGTTACCTTGTGGGTAATAAGGCGATGAATGATGCAATGCAATTGCATACCTTTTGCAGAGGTCCTGTAGGTCCTGAGAAATGAACTGTGGCCCATTGTCGGTGACGATCGTGCTTGGGACGCCGAATCTGGCGAGGATGTTCTTCATGATGAACTTGCAGACTGTTGACGTCTTGATTTCCGCGTAAGCTTCTGCTTCGGCCCATTTGGTGAAGTATTCCGTCGCAGTAAGGATGAAAGATTTCTGCTTGGTGAGGGAATTGGGATCACCTAGGGGACCAATGATGTCGAATGCCTACATGGAGAAAGGCCACGGGGAGGATATTAGATGAAGTGAGGAAGATGGTGAATGGATTTTATCGGCGTGAAGTTGACACTTGACACACCTACGGACATAGACAGCACAATCCTCTTCCATAGTGGGCCAATAAAAGCCTTGCCGAATGATCTTCTTGGCGAGCATCTGACTATTCACGTGGCCACCGCACACACCCGAGTGCGTCTCCTGTACACATTTCCAAACCTCATCGTCACCAAGATATCTTAACAGAATACCAGTAAGGCTCCTCCTATAGAGTAGACCTCCAACCAATGTATATTTCTGAGCCACCCTTCTTATGGCTTTCTTGTCCTCTGTGGTGGCCCCTTCAGGATAAGACTGATCTTGACAGTATTTGACGATTTCATAGAACCATGGTTTCTCTTCATCAGCCAGTTCTTCTTCAACCTCTGCCAACATGATCTCCCTCTTCCCAAGGATAACTTCCTGCAGGATCTTTCTTGCTATCCTGTCTTTGATATTTACGTAGGAAGCATCATCGATTGCAGGGGCGTGAAGTTTGTAGATGGAAATAGACTCAAACCATCTTCCTAGAGGGAACCTTATGGATGATGCCAACGAGGCGAGGGCATCGGCGAGAATATTCTGATGACGAGGGACATGAACAAAGATCAGTTTTGTGAACAGTTTGGTAAAGGCAGCAGTGAGTTCTTGGTATGGCTTGAGTTTGGGATCGCGAGTGTGATATTTAGTGAGCACCTGGCGAAGAATGAGTTGACTATCACCTACGACTCGCAACTCAGTGATACGAAAAGAATGGGCGAGTTCTAGGCCAGCTAGAAGAGCTTCATATTCGACTATATTGTTGGTAACTAGAAATTTGAGCTGGTATGCCAATGGGAATGTGAGGCCTTCAGGCGACAGGAGGGCGACACGGATTCCTCTCCCTTGAGAATTCAGAGCTCCATCAAAATATAGCGTCCACATTGGCTCATCTGATTGGTTGACGGACATTAGTTCCTCATCTGGAAACTCTGATTGGACGGGATCGAACTTGGGAAGAGGATGGTGAGCGAGATGCTCGACTATGGCATAGCCTTTAATCGCCTTTTGCTGGATGTAGGTGATGTCGAACTGAGAGAGAAAACTTTTCCAGCGTGCTAGCCTATCCGTAAGGACGGATTTCTCTAGAAGGAATTTGATAGGATTCATTCGAGCAATCAAATGGACCTCATGAGCCAAGAAGTAGTGCTTCAATTTCTGCACTACCCAAACGAGGGCAGCACAGGTTTTCTCCATGACGGTGTACTTCTGCTCACAGGGATTGAGAAGTTTGGACAAGTAATAGGTTGCCCGTTCCTTGCCTTCTTCATCAGCTTGTACGAGGACGGCTCCCACGGAGTCATCCAAGACTGAGACGTAAAGGATCAGAGGTTTTTCTGGTTTGGGTGGAATGAGAACGGGTGGACTAGCCAGATATTCTTTCAACCCTTCAAAAGCTTTCTGACATTTAGAATTCCAATGGAATTCTACTCCTGGATTGGTCAACTCATAGAGAGGTCTACACCTTTGTGAATGTTGGGACACAAACCGACGAATAAACTGCAACCTCCTGATTAAACCTCAGACTTCCCTCAAATTCTTGGGAGGCGGCATATCCCTGATGGCCTTAGCTTTGTCGGGATCTATCTCGATCCCTCTCTTACTCACAATGAGCCCCAGCAATTTACCCGACGACACACCAAACACACACTTCTTCGGGTTCATTTTCAATTGGAACTCCCTTGACCTCTGCAAGACCTTAGCCAAAACTTCTGGATGTTCCATCCTGGTCCTTGATTTCACCAATAAGTCATCCACATACACTTCCAGATATATGTGCATCATGTCATGAAATATGGCCATCATCGCTCTTTGGTAAGTAGCTCCAGCATTCTTTAATCCGAACGGCATGACCACGTAACAGTATGTTCCCCAAGGGGTAGTGAATGACGTCTTCTCCTGATCCTCTTCTGCCAAACGAATTTGATTATATCCTGAAAATCCATCCATGAATGAGAGGGTTTCGTATCCTGCCGTGTTATCAATCAACACATCAATGTGAGGCAAGTGAAAATCATCCTTTGGACACGCGCGGTTAAGGTCCCGGAAGTCGATGCAAATCCTGACTTTCCCATCTTTCTTCATGACCGGGACAATGTTCACCACCCATTGAGGATAAAGGATGACTCTAATGAACCTGGCTTTGTGGAGCTTATCGACCTCTTCTTTCATTTTCAAAGCCATCTAAGGGTGGAAACGCCTTAACCTTTGTTTTACCGAGACGGACCCTGGTTTTAGGGTTAACCGGTGTTCGACCAAGGTTGAATCTAGACCCGGCATATCCTCGTAGCTCCATGCAAACGTGTCCTTATATTCTTTGAGAACCTCAATTAATGCCTCTTCTTCAGAGGGTGGTAGGTTGTCACTTATGAGGATGATCCTAGGGTCTTCATCAGTTCCCAAGTTGACTTCTTTGGTGGATTCTTCTACGGCGGTTGACGGCTCGTCGAATCTCCTCATTCCACTAGCGTATGCGCCTGCCACATCCTCATATTCTTCACCCTCATCTTCAGTGGGGCATTCTTCATCCGTGATCTCGTAGACTCCATACCCTTCATCAAATGCACAGTCGCCCTCACATTCTATTTCCGGTAGCTGAATGGGATTTTCTAGCAACTGGGGGATGGCAAGAAGGGCCTGACACCTGGCGGCTAAATCCAGAAGGAATCGATGAGGGATCTGCCTACCCTTGGATTTCTTCCTAGGTACTACCCTTGACCTATCATTCCTAGATTGACTGACAATATTTATAGAAGAAGAGGAAGACGAAGAGGATGGTGTAGAATGTACAGGAGAAGACCCCTCAGAGGAGGGGTAGAAAAGGTCGCTCATCGGACCTTGGACGGGTGGTCCGCAGGGCGGTACGCACCCGTGGGAGATGTAGGAGGTTTCCTCAATGAAGATGTGTTGTTGGGGAGTTTAAAAATTGACGTTTTTTTTTTCGTTTTCATTTTTAATGACAAAGCAGTGAAAGAGATTGGAGGAGAGAGAAAAGTGGTTATGGCTAGAGAATTGTGAGGCTCATAGAGCAGATCATGGTTGAAGACCCGGCGCGGGTTGAGAAGCCCGCGTAGGTATGTAAGCAGAGAAGGGGATCTGGGAAGATCATCAGACAATTGTCTGGCCCAGGAAGATGATATCAGCAAAGGCTGAGACGAGTGGATGGAGAAGATGGCGGCTAATGAGCCATCGACGGCAATGTTGAGGACGGATGAAGATCCGTCGATGACAGGGTCCTTCTGGCGAGGACGAGGATAGTTTGGAACCTTGGCAAGAGTGGTAATATTCTTTGATATTTTAGAGATCAATGGCGGTCCTTCAAGCTGCGGAGACGAGAACATCATTTCCAGTGCAACGGAAATGTCCCGTATGTCGAACCATTTGTTCCACTCGCATTCCGGATCTTTGATCTTGCCTCTTTTGGTGATCTTCGATATTTTTCAGCCAAATATACAGCATGTGATCCCCCATATGCTTCTCGTGGGTGATCTCCCATCTGAACAACGGGCCCTCTGTTGAAGTGGTTTGATAGAGTCCATGTGAGGGGCTTCCAATCCGCCTTGAACGGTCCTTTGAAGCCTAGGCCAAACCTATGGTTCGGCCTAATTTCCTTTGGCGGTTTGAGCATACCCTGTAATTGTGCGCCCAGACCTTTTCCCTGTTGATAGCCGATGTTCCTCATAATCTCCCAACCTTTGGAGTGAAAAGGGAGACATGATGTTGCGGTTGTCCTGACCGGCTCCTTTGGTGCTAGTGGAACGTGAGATAGATCACGCACGTCCAGCAATGACAATATGGGCCGATGAGATGGCCAAACGGAGGGCAGAGAGGTGTTGATAGCATCCACTGTGTGAAGGACCGGTGTACTGACCACTTTAATAATCCTCCCATTGTAAGGAAACTTCAGGCACTGATGGTTGGTGGAAGGCACAACGTCCATGGCTTCGATGTAAGGGCGACCCAGCATAGCCTTGAATGTGGGGTCCATGTCGAGGACATAGAATTCCATGAGAATTGACATGGGGCCTAGTTCTGCCTTCAGAATAATCATCCCCTGCGGTGGCCTTTTGCTATTGTCATAAGCCGTGACCGTGATCGAGGAAGGTCTTATTTGTTCCTCGTCGACCCAACACAACTGAAGAGTGCTCATGGAGATCACATTTATGGACGCACCCGTGTCCACAAGACACGGGTTTATGGATACCCCATTAATTTTTATTGAAATGCACAGTGCATATTTTTGAGCTTCCTTGGGAGCGAGCTCGTAGTTGTGGAACATGATGGCCGGTTGTGTGTCCGTCGGGATCAGGATGGTATAAATCTTCTCCACGGGGAGGTCTTCATTAACCATGACTTTTTGAAGATATTCCATCAAGGCCGCCTGGTGGGATGTGGATCTTTGAAGTAGCTCCAGGATGGAGATCCGAGCAGGCGTCTTGTCCAAGTGTTTCAATAGATCATACTGTGTTCCAGGGATAGCTCTTTCTGGTTGTTCTTCATCATCCTTCTCTGGCTGAGATTGCTCAGGATTCTGACTGTTGTGGGGGAAAACCCTGTGGAAAATCCTTCCACTCCGGAGCACCATTGCCTGCGGCTTTTGTACCTATGTGGGGGTAGCAGTGGGTTTTAACAGAGGTTTGAGGGGTAGTGGTAGAGGAATGGTTGATGAAGCAGGGGTGATGACGGGAGCAGGGATTCTGATGAGGGGTTTGTTAGGTGGAGGCATGGTGGAGGTAGAGGGGATATCGCGCGGATTATGAAGGATAAGGGGTCTGGAAGGTGGAGGTGGAGACGAAGTAGAAGTGGGTAGGGCTTGAAGCGGGCAATGATTTTGAGGTGGGTGATGGGTAATGAGTGGTTTTGAAGGCATTAGTGGTGATATGGTGGAGAAAGACGGGGTTATGTATGGTTGACGGATGATAAGGGGTTTAGAAGGCGTAGGGGTAAATGTGGTAGAGGTGGATGGTAAAGTGGGGGAGTGGGAGAAGATGAGAGGGTGTGAAGGCGTAGTGGAGAGTGTCGGTTGATAGGGGATCGGGGTACGGATGAGAGGGCGTAATGGTAGTGGAAATGGTGAAGGCGATACTGACGTGGGTTGATGAGAGAGAGGTGCTACCCAGGCAAGGCAAGGGTGTTGCGTGATGATAGGATTGGCGGTAGAAAGAATGGAGGTACTTTCCTAGTGCCACACCTGCTCTCTCCCGACTTCCGGGAAGGAGGAGATGGGGTTAACCTGATGATTGGGCTGTTGGTGCTCCGGTAATGGATTCTGGATTATGCCCATGTCGGGCTATTGTTGTGGGGCCTGCTGAGGCTGTTGTTGTTGTTGTGGTTGCTGCTGCTGCTGCTGTTGTAACTGCTGCTGTGGCCTATGAGGAGGTCTCCTAGCCTTGAGAGCGGCGACGTATCGTCTCATTTCATCCCAATCTATTTGATGTTCATCATTCATATCGTGGATGTAATCTTTGAAATGGAAGCAGTAATCTACTGTGTGTCCTGGCTGCCTGTGGTAGACGCAGTATTTGGAGGTATCAACATTCGGGGGCCACACAGGCCTTTCTCTGGGTAGGGCGAGTTGGTTTGATGCCATGAGGGCATTAAAAATGTCTGCTAAGGTTTCTGGCAATGGTGGATAGTAGGCTCTCTTGGGACCGACCGGCCTCCTTTGTTGCTGTTGGGGACCAGAGTTTCCCGGGGGTGGAACTTGGTTGTACTGAAGCGGTGGTTGTTGTTGCTGAGGTTGTGGTTGTTGTTGCTGGGGTTGGCGTAATGGAGGCATATTATCCTGGGGTGGATTATTTTGGGGTGGAGGACGGAGAGGGAAAGGACCCGGTTGAAGGGGAAGTCGGGGCATTTGTGGAGGCCTTGGGTTGACTGCATAGTTGGCATTGTTGACCGCACCGACTTGCTCATTTGTCACGACCCCTTCTGTGGCTCCGCCCGGGACACCAGCGCCTGTCTTTCTAACCACTTTGGGCTTCGATGACTCAAACATGTTCATAATGGGGGAGTCTTTTAACTGGGTTTGGATGTACCGGGCCCTTTCATAGAGTTCCTCCATTGTAGTAAGTTTATTTATGGCCAGGACGTGTCTGAACTGTGGGGTTGCATTAGACACAATCATCTTCACTTGTTCGGGCTCGGAGAGGGTATCCCTTATTATTTCCACCAGAGACCTCCATCTATCAGCATAGCGGACAAAATCTTCGTCGGGCTTCATCTTTTCGGCCACTAGGTCGGTAATGGAGAGTGAG
This sequence comes from Amorphophallus konjac, assembly GCA_022559845.1. NCBI lineage: Eukaryota > Viridiplantae > Streptophyta > Magnoliopsida > Alismatales > Araceae > Amorphophallus > Amorphophallus konjac. Next base: position 151,841,244 of record CM040118.1, read on the forward strand.
GGACCGACCCTATCCCTATATTTCTGCAAGAACCTTCTCTGGACTATTTCAAAATTCTCGGCCTCGCGGGGCTCCAAGGAATAGAACCACTCAAGCGCGGGACCATCCAATGATCTCCGAAAGAGATATGCCAGGGACCTCTGATCGTTTTGCCAATAGGAGGATTCATACATGAAATCCTTGAGGTGAATGAAGGGGTTGCCGGTACCATTGTATCTGCGGTACGTGGGCATTTCGGAGGGAGGAAGATGAATGATGGGAAGGATTGGCAAAGCAACCTCCGGGGTGGCTTTCACGTCCACCATCCTTCTCAGATTTTGAAACTGCTCGTCCATGGGATTGAACCTATTGAGGAGTGATTGGGCGAGCTCCTCTGGAGGTGAAGGTGGCACTTGCCACTGGGGGAGAAACTGTCTCCCGGAGACTTGAGGGGGGAACCCTGAATGAGAGGGAGCTGTCGGACCGCCGACAGTTGGCCCCGGCTGAAGCGGTATGTGGGGAACAACGGGAGTTTGAGATTGTGACGGGAACTGGAATGAGGGTGGTTGTTGGCTCGCTTGTCCTTGAAGCGAGGGAGACTGGATGGCTTGTGCCAATGAAGGAGATGGAATGGCCTGCACGGACTCTTGGAGAGGTGCGATGGCCGGAGTTGATTCCTGGGGCGTGGGGGAAACATATTTTCCCTTCAGAATGGCCTGGAAGGCCCGGAGCTGTTCAGAGGTAAGCTCCGTGTTGGCGAGGACGCCCAGTAAAGAAGAGATATCCTGTGGTGGGGACGTGTCCCCAGCAATAACCTGCACCTCATGCGAGGGCTCATGAGAAGGACCCGAGTCCATAGCATAGACTCGCGGGTCGGCTGACAAACCACGACTAGGGTGGTTCTCCTCAAAAGACTCATGAGCCATGCTCACAGTTTTCCCAGAACGCAAAAACATACACTAGCAAGTAGGTAGCAGAGATTATCAAACAAGTGCATGCCTTTACGCCCTTTTTGTGTTTTAATTTTGATGATTTTTTTTGTGCTTTTAGCGAGATCCGAAGTTCACACAAAATAGGGACCCTAGTTTATTTTTGTTTCACCACCGTGTCAGCTAGGGTCTCTCGTCTCACCACGAATGGGATGACTAACTCCGGGGAACTTTAATGGTACAACCAGCCTAGTGAACGAAGAGGAGATTCTTCGATGTCGGGGACTTACGGAGGTCCCAGTGGAGGAGATTCTAGTCCGTTGAGAGGAATTCTCAAATGGAGAGTCCTTCCTTCATCGGGAAAGGGTGATCCTTAAAAAAATGAAAAAGGATATAAAAGAGGGATGGATGTATGCAATGGAATGCTGACAGAGATATAGAGTAAGAAACCAACAGAAATAACAAGCATATAATAAACACCCAACGAATCACAACTGATAGTGCTGCCGTGAGCACAACGGGGGCGCGCGAGGGCGCTAAGGTGGAGAGGCACGGACGGTGCCGAACTTGCAAGGGTAGCCAAAAGGAAGCAGTAGATGTCCCACCGTGATCGCCAATCTATGAGCGACGTCACGCGGTTCGGGGAGCGAAGAAGAGGCGGAGCGCGCGGGCTCCTCTTTGTTTGCTGCAACACAGAAATAAGAGAAAAGAGAAGGGGCCACCACGGGAGATTACTCCGGCGGGGCGAGCGGGACAAATGTAATATAGCAAGATATGGGGGTTAAACGGCCATAGCGGGAAGTGACTCACCGCGGCCTCGGGGGGACGGGAATGGTACAGAAATTAAATAGCAAGAATTAAAACGGCCATTAGGGAAGTGACTCGCCGCGGCCTCGAGAATATGAGCAGATAAGGATATAACAGAATATAAGGCGAATATAACTAGTGGGAATTTAAACGGCCATTGGGGAAGTGACTCGCCGCGGCCTCGAGAATATGAATAGATAAGAATATAATATATAAGAACGGTAATTTAAACGGCCATTGGGGAAGTGACTCGCCGCGGCCTCGAGAATATGAATAGATAAGAATATAACATATAAGAATGGGAATTTAAACGGCCATTGGGGAAGTGACTCGCCGCGGCCTCGAGAATATGAGCAGAATATAACAGAATATAAAGAGAATGTAAGAACGGGAATTTAAACGGCCATTGGGGAAGTGACTCGCCGCGGCCTCGAAAACAAGATGTGATCGCCAGGGGCCAAAAGACCCCAAAATAAAGAAAGTGATCGCGCCTACCTCTAGAGCGAGAGATGGCGGGTTGCTTCTTCCTCCCCCTTCGACCGGCTGACGGAGAGGGCTTTCCTTGGGTATCCATGCAAAACAACGACAAACAAGTAACGAGTGGATTAGAAAGATGAAGGTGTAGTATTCAAATCCTTGCGATAAAAATAACGAAATGATGGCAAGACACACACCTGGTTGGTGTTATCTTTTAAACCCCTCTCGAACTCGAGTAGGAGAAAAATGAGATGATGGATGCAAGAAGTATGTAAGAAGAGGCGCCCTTATGAAGGGGGATAGATGATGCGAGATGATGAATGCAAAAGAACTACGAAGAAAAGGAAAGGATTGGCTTATTGGATGTGCCGATGGTGAAATCCGGCGGAGCTCCGGCAGCGTAGGGACGACGTGGAAGCGCGGTGGATGAAGACGACCTTCCTCTCGCGAGCGTGGGCACCCGAGAAGCCGGCGGAACCTCCACCTACAAAAGACCCCACGGGTTAGAAATGACTCCGGTAGCCTCTGGGCTCCGGCAGCCTATCGGATCTCTTAGAAGCTCCCTCAGAACTGAGGGGGTGGTCCTCTATTTATAGGGCTCCGGAGGGTGGAGGCGTCCAGGACCCTGGACACCTCCATCAGGGCAAAAAAAGATATTTTATTCTATTTTTATTCATTTTTTCCGAATATTTTCATGGAGGCGTCCAGGGTCCCGGATGCCTCCATAAGTCCCACCGAACTCCGCCGAAAGCCGCACGGGGTTTGGCACAACGCGTGGTTTTGGAGCGGCGACCCGTGATTTGGAAATGGGCGCGTCCAGCCAGCTGGACGTCTCCACAATTTGGATTTTTTCACACACGACAAACCGTCGTTCGGTGGGCGGCGCCCGTGAGGGAGTTGATGGAGGCGTCCAGGGTCCTAGACGCCTCCAATAAAATATATTTTTATTTTTGTTTTATTTTTCTATGCCAAAGTTAGCATTTTATATTTTTTTATATTTGTTTTTATGGAGGCGTCCAGGGGCCTGGACGCCTCCATTAATATATTATTTTTTATTAGGTTTTGGGCTGTGGAAAATAAATTAAAAGAATGGGGGCGTCTAGGGGCCTTGACGCCCCCATAAAGACCCACCCGAGTCCTCAGTTCAGGCGTTGGCGGCCGCCCGGCAGACACCCTTCTTGGTTTCGGAACCTCTGATGCGTCCGACTGGTGTTGATGCCGTCCGAATGCCGTGACGAGACGATTCCGGATGCCGAAAAAGGCAGAAGAAGACCCAAGAAAAGGAAGCACTTAAGAGATTCGAAATGCGTAAGCCGTCGCGGGGCGTCGTATAGTAATATGAGACTTTCTCAGGAGACGTCAGGAATAGCGTGTCTACATAAGGCTGCTGGGGTAGCAGCTAGGGAAGCTGGAGTTAGGCAGCGGCCTTGGTAGAGAGGGGGAGTTGGTGGAGGGAGCAAATGGTGTTGGGGTAGGGAGGGAGATGGAGTTTGAATTTGGCTTAATGGAGGGTGATTAATGCTGGTCTTGGGAAGGGGAAGGGGTGTGTTCAGAGATGGAGAGGTGTGTTGGGGAAGGGAAGAGGTGGCTTGGGAAAATGAATGGTTGTGTTGGGAAGTGAAGGGTTGTATGGGGAGTGTCAGGGGTTATCTTGGGAGGGGAGGGAGTAATGGTGGGATTAAATGGGGTATGGGGAGGGGAGAGGGGTCTTAATGAGAGTTGAATGGGGAGGAGAGAGAGAGGATTTTGAAATTTGGGGGAGGGGAGGAGAGAGAGAGGGGGTCACCCCTTAAAGAGAGAAGGAGAGGGGAGAGAGAGAGGGTATCTCACCCTAGGAGGAGAAGTCACACAATTTTTGTGGAAACTCAAATTCAAAATATCATTCAATAGTTCTCAAGTGGGGGAATGGGGTCCTATTTATAGGAATCCCACATTTAAACATAAGTCTCTGACTTTTGGACTAATAACAAGAAACCAAGGGAAGGGATGCGCCCATGGGCCTAGCCCATTGAATTGGGCCCATTAGTCAACTTAATTGACCCTATGACTCAAGACTTACGTAAATGATCCTTATATCTAGGTACTAGACTCAAATAAAAGAAAAATTACATGATAATAAAATAAAAAATACATCAAATGACTCGAAATAAAGTGGCGAACAAGATGTAGCACTACTGGTGATCATCAGGAACCTCAAAAAAATGTGGAGTGGTCAGAGATGTCCCCATCATAAAATGTGCACCGACTTTATATGCAGTCAGACAGAATGTGCACTATTGGCCCAGACTAGATGGCGGACAAAAAGGGGGGTTGAATTATCCCCTTGCCGAGATGGCGGATTTTAAAAACAACTCCCACTAAAGACAGTGGAAACAAGATTAACTACGTTAATTCGGCTAATCAGAACTAAAGCAAGATTTAAGTACACTCAGTCTTTCCGATCTCACTCGAACAATCTATACTCTAAACGATTAAGCGTAAACTAAACACGAATAGCAGAGTAGCAAGGTGTAGTGGTGCAGTGAATAAAAATCTACAAGTTAACATGTGAATGGAGATAGAAGAAATGGACAAACACACATGCATGCCACAAAGAACATAGAGATTTTTAGGTGGTTCGGGACCACGACAGGCTCCCTACGTCCACCCCTCATCGAACCCGGTGAGGCTTCACTACCACGCTACGAACCGTAGCAAGACGGGGATGAGCCCCAACACCACACACACTACTTCTACAGCAATACACACACGGGGCCTGGCCCCAAGACGTTGTCACTACATCACACACACACACGGTCGGGGAACACACCCCGGACACTAAACCATACAGAGTCGCAGCTCCGTCTTCACACACAGACTCGACGAAACTTTCCCCACAATAAAACCACACACTCGGAGACACAGCTCTGCCCACACACAGCAATCTTCTGAGTTTGACAAAATAAAAAGATATATAATGAACGCCCAAAATTTCAATCTATTCTGAAATAAAAGAGTAGGGATGTAAGAAGGAAGATTCCCCCTCAAATCTGCAATGTAAGCTCGCAGACGGGATGGATGCGTGCGCTGAGGATATCTGATCACGGAGAGGAAGACGTCTAAGACCGATGGAGATGCCCGGGTGGAATCTGGAGCTACTGCGCTTCAGATTGAAATCAGATCGGCATGTTTTCTCGTAGATGGCCGTCTCCCCTTCTTCCTTCTCCTTCAAGGTGCGCAACACTTCTTCCACGTTCTTCTTTCTCCTGCAAAGAATAGAAAAGATTAGCGCGAGAGATGTCTCCTTCAATGGAGATCGCAGGATATAAATACGACTAGAATATAGAACAAAAGACCACAAAGCCCTTGTAAAAACCCTTCAAATACACACCCAATAGATGGGTGAAACCCTAAGGGTAATATGGTAAAATATTAACCCAATCGGATCAAGAAAACCTAGGTTCGAATCCAAAACCGACAAACCCATTTAGGAAGCCCGGGATAAGTGTCGACTCTTAGAGTCGACTCTTGTTCACCAGTGTTCTGTCAAAGAACAAAATGCAACACACAGGCGAAGGTGTCTGTGCATAAAAGGCCAAAGTCTGTGCACAATATGTAGAGGAGATGGACAAGGTTTGTGCAAGTATTGACAAGTGTGCACATTATGTAAAGCATGAAAACAAGGTCGGTGCACACTCTTTGAAGCCTATAGACAAGGTCGGTGCAGGTTTTACAGAGTCGGTATAACACAAGGTCTGTGCATGTGACAAGGATTACGTCGGTGCAAGTATGGGTCAGAGTCTGTGCATGTAGCACAGGGTCTAAGCATAAGAAGGAAGGGTCGGTGCACTTTATATCAAGCAAGAGGATGGGTCGGTGCATGTTTGAATAATGCTAGGGACAGTCGGTGCACATCTATGAAACAGTAAGATGGCTCGGTGCACATTGTGTGAAAACAAACACGGTCGGTGCACTTTTATAAAGCAGAAGGGTCGGTGCATATAAGAAGTAGGTCGGTGCAAATTTGAGAATCATCAAAGGCAGGTCGGTGCTCATTTGAAAAGCACTAAGATAGGTCGATGCATGTAGTGTAAAGCCTATTGACAAGTCTGAGCACAAGAAATGCTAAAGTCTAAGCATATCAAACAATCAATTTCCACATGGAATTTAACCGAGCTACTTATAAAATGTAATTTCAGTCCAGAAATTCAAAGTTCAGTCAAGACCAATCTGAACTCAATCTAGCAATATAAGTGTGCCAAGTATCAAGATTTCAACATTATCAACATGAACAACTGAGATTGATTCAACATGTGAAAGCATAGAAGTCATTTGAAAATCCGTTGAAAAACACAGCTTTCACATGAGACCTCCAAAGACTCATGAGCAGCATGCATGAGTCAAAGATATATACAGGAAGGACCATGCTTCACAACCCAGTAGCAGTATCTGCAAAACAAGATATCATCATATTAGCTTGTTTATCATGAAGACGTTTTCCACTAAACAAGCACACAATATTTTCACTTTAAAGCATATGCAAACCACACAATATAATGTTATCATCAAAACCATTGCCAAAGACAAAGAGGAAGCGCAGCGAACCCAACAATCTCCCCCTTTTTGATGATGGTAATATATTGTGGCAATCCATAAATCCACAACTCTCTCTCCCCCTTTGGCAATATCAAAAAGTGGGGGACTAGAGGAACAACCAGTTATCAAAAAGTGGCGCATGAACCCAGCAATAACATAACGTAAAAGGAAGGTGTGAGAACTATGAACACCAAGGAAGGTGACAGAATTATGTGCAATATGCAAAATGATTGAAATATGTCCAAATTCACTATTTCCAAACAATGTGCAGAGTGTATGACCAGACTTATGCACAAATGTATGACTCAAATAAACTATATGCAAGTGTTGAACTGAGCAGCACATTATTCTCCCCCTATTGTCATGAACAAAAGCTGACTAACAATGGGATTATATGACCTGTTATTTACATGTAAAATCAAAAGATGCATCTGAGTGAAATGAAGTATGATATCAACAAAAAGGATCAAGCGGTCAAGCATTCAAGCATGCATAATTAAATATTAACTCATGCAAGTCCCTTGGGAACAGGTGTAAGAATTATGTAATTGATTGTTGAACATGATGAACATGTGCAATACTAAGAAAGTCGTACTTACATAAAGAAGGTACTCCATTAACTATGAAAGATGACATATTCATAAAGTACATTCACACAATCAAGCCTAAAGTGTATAAGTGAAAATTGAGCAACGAATTCCAAAGCAATATGGATATCAAATTTTCTAAAGAACACTAAAAGGAACTTATCATCCATACACTTTTATACACAATGCTCGAATATTGGTAGCTACGTATGACCCCAATTTTTTTTTATAATTAATATAAATGGTGTGACTAACCTTTTGACACGAGTTGTACCCTTTGTCTTAGGGACACTTCCCGGTTACTCAGTTTCGTCACTTATCTTAACTGTGAATTTTGTCACTTTTCGACGTGAGTTGTATCCTTTGTCTCAGGGACACTTCCCGGCTACTCGGTGGCGAATCGCACTTATTTTTGATGTGGATTTATTTCTCCTTTCGACACGAGTTTCCTCCATCGTTTCAAGGGGGATTCCCGGTTACTCAGATTCATGTTCCACTTATACAACTTTTTGGTGGGGCAAACAACGTTTTCCTCACGAGATATGTGATTTCCATGTAGAGATTCAAGAGTCCTCTAAAATGTTGAGAGAAATAACTGAAATCCTTATTAAATTGAATCATTTATCTCAAAAAAGGTGCAAAGTGTGTGGGTGGTTGTATTGAATGTAAGACCTGAATTAGTCTAATCATAGCTATGTCTCCCCCTAAGTGTATGCACGGTTATAAAGAAATCTCCCCCTTAATATATGCCATGTAACAAACATGTCTAAAACAATGTAATTTTTATCTACCAAGGGAAAAAGTCATAGGATGTTTTCAAGAAAAGGGTGATATAATATATATACACTCAACCATCCATCAAGGTAAAGTCTTCACACAAGGTGACTACTGATACGTGGCTGAGAACGTAGGTCCGAAGACCACCATCAAGCATGGGGAAGGCTTCCAGTTGGATAAAATCCAACCTTCCACAATCGTCATTTGATATACCGGATAATCATGGTATTCAAGCACATAAATATGTAACGTATATGCAAGTGTATGCATGTAAACTGAAAGATGATTGAAAATCATTTCTATCTACAAATATGCATAGGCATGCATGATATGAGCCTGAAAATACATATGTGAACTATATATGTGCATGTGAACTGTTATTTATAAAAATGTGATAGAAAGTGTGAAGAATTTTATGTTCAAACTGAAGCATTCAAGTACTGAATTGCTATTTGCAGAGTATGAGTGATAGACTTTGTGTGTAGTGTATGTCATTCAAAAACCAAATTTTTATTTACAAAACATGAACCAGCTTCAAACTCAAATTTTTACCTTTGTAGTTCTTTCAAAATGAAATTAAGCAAAAAGAATTTCAGAAGCAAACCATTTTTGTTTCTCGCCTTGAGAGTCCATATTTATCAATATTTCTTGGCCTCAAGGCGCCCTCTGCAAAACAGATTTCTCATTTCTAAGTTTTGGGTACCCAAGCCATCTTGGGTCCCGAGGGGTTAGTGTTAACACGAATAGATGAATTCCTATATCTCCCAGCAAACTGATTATCATCAAATCTCATTATGGAACAACCATCCATAGAATGACCATTCTCACCTTAGTAATTATAATAAAAAAAATTTCTTTTCATGGACCATTTTTCATCATTTTTCATTAAGGAACAATTATCCATTACATGTCCAAGCTCACCACAATAGTGACATGAAAACTTCCTTTTAACAGACCAGTCATCATCATTTTTCTTTGTAAAATATTTTTCAAAAACATGACCATGTAAACCACAATAGAAGCAATGATTGTTGAGGTTCTTATCTATGAATTTTTCATGACTTTTGGGACCATCAACATTTTTCATTTTTAACTATAATGCTTCATCATCAAGTTTAATCAAAAAGTAATCATACATTTCGTGACCATATTTACCACAATAATAACATGAGACATTCATTCTCTTTCTTGATGCATGAACATGTTTAACAGTAGAGGGTTTTGCATGCATACAAGATTAATCACTGACATTTCCCTTTTTCTCATTTTCTTTATCACACAAACACAAGAGTTCATTCTAACTCTTGATTTCATTTTGCAAAGACACAATATGCATTTCAAGATCATCAATCTCTTTTTCACAAGAAGTGACTTTTTTATTCAACAAAAGATTTATACTTTTGTGACTTTTAATTTCTTGTTCAAGAACATTCAGATTAACACAATCATCAGCAATCACACATTTTCCTTTTTCAAGAGTAAGCAATTTTTTAGATATAGCTGTGTTTAAGTGCTTCAACTCTTCATTCTTCTTAGCAAGTTTGTCAATCAAAATCAATTCATTGCACAAGTCATGATCAATAGAATTCAATTCTATTTTGTTCCTTAGCTCATTTTCAGTTTTCTCCATTTGAGCAATTTTGTTCTTAAGACCAAAATTTTCATTTCTCAAACATTAAATTGTTTCTTTGTGAACATCAACATTATGCATGTGAGATTCAACTGATTTTTCAAGCTTAGTACATTTTTCACATGAAGAATTATTAACACAAGAGTTTTCAATTTTCTTTTTCAATTTTTCGTATTCAGATTTCATTGTTTTATATCTATCAAACAATTCATCATAGGCATCTACCAATTGATCATAGCTAAGTTCATTTTCCTCGTCGGAGTCAGAGTTTACCTTTGAACTCCCATCGCTTTGACGCTCAAGCTCACGGTTTGCCACGAGGCACTCACTATTCCGTCTTTCTTCTTGGGCTTCGCTTAGCCCATCCCAGATCTCTTTGGCTGACATGCAAGATGAAACAAAAGTGAATTGATTAGTGTCCAAGGCAGCCTTAAGAGCATTCAAAACAAACAAGTTATCAGAATTCATTTTCTTATCCTCATCGGTCCACTTTGACTCATTCTTTGGAAGACTGTAAGGACCATGAGTGATTAGACTCATAAGCTTCGGATCAATATTGGTAATCCAAACCTAAAATTTTCCAAGCCATAGAGCATAATCAAAACCATTAAAGACAGGAACTGAATGCACGCTAGCCATCATGAATAGATCTTTTCTCCTAGACTGTGAGGTCCGCAGAATAAAAATCAGAGACTAGGCTCTGATACCAATTGTTGGCCCAGACTAGATGGCAAACAAGAAGGGGGGTTGAATTGTCCCCTTGCCGAGATGGCGGATTTTAAAAACAACTCCCACTAAACACAGTGGAAACAAGATTAACTACGTTAATTCACCCAATCAGAACTAAAGCGAGATTTAAGTACACTCAGTCTTTCCGATCTCACTCGAACAATCTATACTCTAAACGATTAAGCGTAAACTAAACACGAATAGCAGAGTAGCAATGTGTAGTGATGCAGTGAATAAAAATCTACAAGTTAACATGTGAATGGAGATAGAAGAAATGGACAAACACACATGCATGCCACAAAGAGCACAGAGATTTTTAGGTGGTTCAGGACCACGACGGGCTCCATACGTCCACCCCTCACCGAACCCGGTAAGGCTTCACTACCACGCTACGAACCATAGCAAGATGGGGACGAGCCCCAACACCACACACACTGCTTCTGCAACAATACACACACGGGGCCTGGCCCCAAGACGTTGTCACTACATCACACACACACATGGTCGGGGAACACACCCCGGACACTAAACCAAACCGAGTCGCAGTTCCATCTTCACACACAGATAAAATAAAAACCACACACTCGGAGATGCAGCTCCGCCCATACACAGCAATCTTCTGAGTTTGACAACATAAAAAGATATATAATGAACGCCCAAACTTTCAATCTATTCTGAAATAAAAGAGTAGATATGAGATAAGGAAGATTCCCCCTCAAATCTGCAATGAAAGCTCGTAGATGGGACGGATGAGTGCACTGAGGATATCTGATCACGGAGAGGAAGACATCTAAGACCGATGGAGATGCCCGGGTGGAATCTGGAGCTACTGCGCTTTAGATTGAAATCAGATCGGCATGTTTTCTCGTAGATGGCCGTCTCCCCTTCTTCCTTCTCCTTCAAGGTGCGCAACACTTCCTCCACGTTCTTCTTTCTCCTGCAAAGAATAGAAAAGATTAGAGCGAGAGATGTCTCCTTCAATGGAGATCGCAAGATATCAATACGGCTAGAATATAGAATAAAAGACCACAAAGCCCTTGTAAAAACCTTTCAAATACACACCCAATAGATGGGTGAAACCCTAAGGGTAATATGGTAAAATATTAACCCAATCGGATCAAGAAAACCTGGGTTCGAATCCAAAACTGACAAACCCATTTAGGAATCCCGGGACAAGTGTCGACTCTTAGAGTCGACTCTTGTTCACGAGTGTTCTGTCAAAGAACAAAATGCAACACACAGGCGAAGGTGTCTGTGCATAAAAGGCCAAAGTCTGTGCACAATATGGAGAGGAGATGGACAAGGTTTGTGCAAGTATTGACAAGTGTGCACATCATGTAAAGCATGAAAACAAGGTCGGTGCACACTCTTTGAAGCCTATAGACAAGGTCAGTGCAGGTTTTACAGAGTCGGTATAACACAAGGTCTGTGCCTGTGACAAAGATTACGTCAGTGCAAGTATGGGTCAGAGTCTGTGCATGTAGCACAGGGTCTAAGCATAAGAAGGAAGGGTCGGTGCACTTTATATCAAGCAAGAGGATGGGTCGGTGCATGTTTGAATAATGCTAGGGACAGCCGATGCACATCTATGAAACAGTAAGATGGCTCGGTGCACATTGTGTGAAAACAAACAGGGTCGGTGCACTTTTATAAAGCACAAGGGTCGGTGCATATAAGAAGCAGGTCGGTGCAAATTTGAGAATCATCAAAGGCAGATCGGTGCTCATTTGAAAAGCACTAAGATAGGTCGATGCATGTAGAGTAAAGCCTATTGACAAGTCTGAGCACAAGAAATGCTAAAGTCTAAGCATATCAAACAATCCATTTCCACATGGAATTTAATCGAGCTACTTATGAAATGTAATTTCAGTCCAGAAATTCAAAGTTCAGTCAAGACCAATCTGAACTCAATCTAGCAATATAAGTGTGCCAAGTATCAAGATTTCAACATTATCAACATGAACAACTGAGATTGATTCAACATGTGAAAGCATAGAAGTCATTTGAAAATCCGCTGAAAAACACAGCTTTCACATGAGACCTCCAAAGACTCATGAGCAGCATGCATGAGTCAAAAATATATACAGGAAGGACCATGCTTCACAACCCAGTAGCAGTATGTGCAAAACAAGATATCATCATATTAGCTTATTTATCATGAAGACGTTTTCCACTAAACAAGCACACAATATTTTCACTTTAAAGCATACGCAAACCACACAATATATTGTTATCATCAATACCATTACCAAAGATAAAGAGGGAGCGCAGCTGTTGTACCTGGACTATTTCCCTAGCAAAATACCCAGAAATAAGGGTTCGGGAATTTCCTCGAACACCTTCAAGGCATGGGCTACCCAGCCCCTCCGACAACCCAGCTGGCCCGACCAACGGCCCCAACCCGCTAGCCGAAGCGTACGGTGGCACTAGCAATCGATCGGGACCACTCCCGACTCCTAAGTTGCGGACTTTGCCCGCCTTCTACACGACCACCCGGGCCATCCCGGGGACACTCCGACTACAAGCCACACCACGTGGCACCCAGTGAAAAGGCTAGGGGCCTACCCCGGGATGCCTTCTTTCAATCCTCCAAGGTCAAAGGGAGACCCAAATAGGTCAACCACAGGCTCGGTAGGCCCGCAGCATGTGTGTACGTCTCACACACGCTTGTTCGACATTCTGCCGAACACCTCATGGGCGCACGTGTTTCAACCCTTCTACACCAATCCACGGGCCACCCCATGATTCCAATACACCAATTGGGTCCTACGACGACCCCCCAGCAAGTTGGGGCCACCCCTGACCCTCAGACATGTGGCAACAAGCCACTGAACTTAGCTCTCGGGCCAGCCCTAGGCTACTCTGCCAACCAGTCGTACAACATGGCACGTAGTATGAGGCAAGGCCCATGGGCCAAAGGTGCCTCCTCCCAGCCCCTACGAACTTCTACCCTTGGCCCTTGGCAAAATCCAAGGCCCGTCGGCCACCTATGCGGCTCGTTCGGCAACCCGGGGTGTGTCGGGCATTTGCCCGAACACTTTGCGAGCGGCCACTACAACTCGAAGAACAATGGCTCTCATGGGCCATTTCAACATCCCAGAACTCCGTATCCTTCAAAAGGATATCCCCAGACAATGAAGGAAGATCCTCGGGGGGCCATCCCTCGGGGTTGCGACTCGCCTAGGGCCAGCTCGCCCCAGGGCATGGCCGCGCCCCCGGAGAGGGTGAACTCCCCGGGGACCACGCCCTCCAGTCAGCTCGGAGGCCCGATCGTAATCCCCAGTCCCAGTTCATGGAAATTCCTAACTTCACGGTCCGAGGTTCGTGCAAAGCTCGTTCGTCGTACCCGTTTGTTGAAGGATTCGCAAAGACGGAGTCCCGAGATTACGTCGAGTCGAACACGTCAATCCCTCGATCTTCACGCACAAGCAGCCAGCACACAAGTGTATCCTCCCAGTATCCTTTATCTTCTTTCTTCTTAGCCAATTTAGGAAGAAAAACAACCAAAAAACCGGGTTTTATAGAGGTGGGACCACTCCCCCTCTCTCTCTTCTACCTGGTCCGCCCAAACCCCCCCTGGGGAGGGGTTTAGGCGGACCAGCTTGGGCCTCCAAGCTGGTCCGCTTAAACCCCCCAAGGGGGGGGGGGGGTTTAGGCGGACCAGCCTAGACCCCCGGGCTGGTCCGCCTAAACCCTTGAATAATAATAATAATAAAAGATTTTTAAAACAAAAAAAAGGGACCACTTTGGTCTCCCCAAACCCCCCTAGGGAGGGTTTAGGCGGACCAGCTTAGACCCCCAAGCTGGTCAGCCTAAACCCCTCCAAAAATACAAAAAAAAGAATTTTTACCCTGCGAAGAGGGGTTTAGGCGGACTAGACCAGCCCATGGGGCTAGTCCGCCTAAACCCCCCCTGGAGGAGGGGTTTAGGCGGACCAGACTAGCCCCTTGGGCTGGTCCGCCTAAACCCCATCTCTCATACTCCGACACACAAAAACACACAAATAAAATACAAATAAAATAATAATAATAATACTATTTGGGGGGTTTACCCGGACCAGGTTGGACCCTCAACTTGGTTCACCTAAACCCCGCCCCCACCCCTTCAACTTCTATAAATCGCCCCCTTACCAACAAGCTAGGGGCATGCATGCATGAAGCAAGGAAGCAGCGCACGGACACACAGTCGGATGAGCAAACTTCCCCGGCCTAATTGTCCCACCCTCGGATTCCCGAGGCTTTCGGCAAGGGTCGAGAACGCGAGAAGACAAGTGCGCGCGCAGTTGGCTTGCTAGTCGGCTCCCACACGCCGAGGGTATGTCGCACGTACTCCCCTCACGCGGTGTTTAGCCATCTCACACCAAGTCCATCCCCGCCGCTTGTAAGATGACCGTGCCAACGGTAAGTACGCCCGCATCCCGAGTCCGCCCGTGTACGGCAACTTACGACACTTACGACGGTGACGAAGGTTACTTCATAACGCCACGTCGGCCCTCGACACGGAACAGTGTACCCACCATTCACCTCCTAGCCGGCAGTCGGCCCCTCAGATTGACAAATCAAGTCTAGTCGGACCTCTGGCTCGAGAATCATAATCCCGGGGCCGACCTCAACTCTCTAGCTTGACAATGCTCGCTGTCCGAGACCCAGACCAGACCGCTCACATCGAGCCGCTTCCGACCTCCGCCAAGTGCCAGCCAGTGTCTGTTCTGACCACCAAGGCAGTCGGACTCACACCAACTCCTCTATAAAGAGCTCCAGTAGAACACGCGGACATCCGCTTTGTTACGCAATGACCTGGGGACCGACCCACGTGTCGGAGTTGTCCCGCGGCTTGCTCCAGTTATACTTTGGCCCATTAAGGCCTGCTTGTAAAGCCCATGTGGCTCATCATAAAACCAGTGAAATACATACACCCACATTTGGGCCCCCAACTTCCTACCCACACCACTCGGCATCCGTGCCCGACACCCTAATCCCTGTAAACACACCCCTCAGTCTAACGCGCACCCATAGCGGCTGAATGCCCCCAGACCTCTACCCATGGCTTCAGACACATATACAGACTTTTCTTCAGCTTAGAACAAAGGTATTCAGATTCAATCCGATGTAAATAAACACCGGTTGCTTGCGGCCGGTGGGGAAAGACATCTTGTACACGATTCTCGCAATCGCCTACACACTCACACCCATGGAACCCCTTCTCTCCACGTGTCGCCCGACCGCCCGAGCCCATGTGCCATGCCATGGTGGCGCTTCCCCGGTCAAACCTTGGTTCCATGAGTGATTGTCGAGAGATCGACTGGCACGCCCGCACCCTGTCCGGTTAACCCTTATCCTGATATTTCCGGCCATTCGACCCTTTTCGACTTTCCGTAAAAAGGAGAGTGCCCGGTACCGCTGTGAGAAGCATGCAACCGTAAGAAGGATACCCGAGATATATCAAACTCCTGTATTTTCCTTCACTGCTGTATCCCTTCCCTCACCCCGGTTAATCGGCATAAAAACTCACGCAACAGAGAGGATGGCACACCCGGTGGGACGTCTCCCGCCTTCCTTCTTTTTGCTGAAGAAAAGTATGTGCCAGCCCTGAAGCCCGGTGCCCTTTCCCTGTCCTTGCAGGAGAGGTAGAGGAGGGTACTTGTGCGCATTCTCCAGCGGCTCTTGGTTCGCGTTCTGATCATCGGGCCGTTCTCGACAACTATCAGTGACCGTCGCCTCCGCAACACTCAGCATCCCAGCAACCATGGCGGCCGTCACCTACGGCCCTAACGTCATTGCCACCCATGCCCGGGTGGGCTACTTGGCGACGCCGATTGCTTTTGACAGCTTCGCCCCGATTATCGGGTCACCCTACTTCCTGGGTGTAATCCCTGTGGCTGCTTCTCAGCCAACTCCAGTCTCTCCAGTGGCCCATGCGGCCAATGCGCCATGCGCACCCCCAGCTCCAGTGTCCCACCTGAGTGCCGGGCGCCGGACTGTCACTGCAGGCCCCCACAAGGCCCCTATATCAACGCCGGCCCGGGTGAACATCACCTCCCAAGGCCAGCTTCGTCCGATCTCCAACATGGGCCCCACGCCCCGGACTTTGGTCACCATCATAGCACCTTCCTCGAGTCCTCAACCCCGAGCCCCAGCCAAGTCGGCACCCAACACGGGCTCCCTGCCCTGGGTCCGTGGCTTCACAGCATCTTCCTCGGGTCCTCAACCCCGAGCCGCAGCCAAGCTGGCACCCAACACGGGCCCCCTGCCCCGGGTCCACGGCTTCACAGCATCTTCCGCGGGTCCTCAACCTCTAGCCGCAGCCAAGCCGGCACCCAACACGGGCTCTCTGCCTCGGGTCCACGGCTTCCCAGCATCTTCCTTAGGTCCTCGACCCCGAGCCCCAGCAAAGCCGGCACTCGACATGGGCCTTCAGCCTTGGGTTTACGGCTCCCCAGCATCCGCATCGGGTTTCCGACCCCGAATCCCGACAAGGCCAACACTCGACACCGGCTCACAGCCCCGAGTTCGCGGCTCCCCGGTAGTGCACTCGGGGCCCTGGTCCTGAGCTCCAGTTGAACCGGCTCTCCCCATGGGTCTTCTACCCAGGGTGCAGCGCTCCTCAACACCTTCCATCGGTCCCCTAACCCGAGCGCAGACTGCGCCGGCACCTACCACGGGTCTTCGACCCAGGGGCGTTGGCACCCCAGTACTTCCGACGGTGTCGCCTCCCGGTGCAAGAACGCCATCTCGAGCATCGACGACACTCCTATCGGTGCGGGCGAAGGCTTACACCCGAGTCACCCAGCTATCGACTCCCAGCACAGGTTACTTACCCCGGGGGCCGATCCCAGCACTTCGGACTAACGGCTTCATGTTGCCGGTCGTTCCGGGCCATGTCTTCTCGGTCTACCATCTTGGGGCGGAGTCTTCCTCAGTTCCTCAGAAGAAGTGTCGGCATGGCCGCAGAGGCAGGCGCCTCGCTGCCGTGACCAGCAACTCCGGCAAGACGGTCCTTGTCAGCGACCTACGGATCCTTCTCAACAGGGGTGAATCAATCACCCCAGGAACGGACCGTTCCCACCATCCCCACTTCCAATCGTTTTGACCTCTTGCGTCAAACACGAGAGGACGGGGTGAAGCTCAAAGGAGCGGGTTCCTCGGCGGCAGCCTGGGGGCACCCACCGTAGCTAGATACATGGCCTCCCAAGATAACTCGTCTAAAAAGCAGCGACAAGGGAGAGTAGCAACCTAACTTGAGGAGAATCTGGGTCACCCTAGAAGAAGCTCAAGCTGTTCGAAGGGCGCGGATCACAAACCCCCTGCGAGCGCTCAGACGCGGCATCAGACGGGATGCGGCTGGCCTCACAGTAGCATCATCTGACGATGCCCAGTCATCCAATGCCCCCCACGCAAGCAAACGGAGGCAAAGGCGAGCCCATCCTCGGGCCCTCTAGCAACCTATCCAGGGTTCTCCTCCGACCGACATCGGGAGTGAGCCCCCTCCGCAGTGCATCTCGGTCTTTGACAGACTAGGGACACCTGTTCGCCCCAAGCGACACCCACGGAAGAAGCGTATGGCCCAGTTCATCAATGATGCGGTTCGAGTGTTCACGTGCTACACCACCGTGTTGAGTGAAGAGCCCGGATTCAGAGGGGGGGTGAATGAATCCCTGAAGGTAATTTGTCCAATTTGAATCTAAGATCTTGATTAACACTGAACTTACAAAGACTTGCGGAAATAAAAATAACTAACACACACTCAATTGAGCTTCTCCCAAACACAGAATCAAGCACTAATGGTGCATACAGACAGATAAGTCGTTGAACACACAATCTAACCTATCTGTATTATGTAGCATGCTATCACAGCAGACAGGAACAACACCGAACCAATCTATTGATTAGAGTATAAAGCTTTCAAGGAACCTTCAGATAAACAATCACCAAAGATTTCACCAGTTACAATTGAAGCTCACTAGACGTTCATCTAATCAAGAAACAGGTAAGCAATCAGAAACCATAAGATCAACCAAACCATTAAGATGCCAACCTACGAATGGGGTAGAAGATAGAGAGTAACCACACCAAAGCAATCACACAATACGCAGGGTTTTTTAGGTGGTTCAGCCAGATCCACAGTCTGTCTACGTCCACCCCTCACTCCAAACCAGAGTGAGGCTTCCCTTGCAATAGCAAGAACCACATACTCAGTCTGCAGACAGACGCTGCCTAACAGCTTGACAAACCGAGGGAGACAAATCCCTCAAACCAAGTTCTGCAACTCACAGAAGCTTGGCACCTGGACTTGCTACCCACAAGACCAGAACCGGAGACAATCCTCCCTTCCTCCAAACCGGAGGGAAACCCACAAGTAGCACACCACTACTTGCAACCAGCGACTACGTCTCCCTTCTCCTGAGTCCACAGGAGGAACCCGAACCCACAACAGAGTATCGGAAGAACATGGAGAAAATTCAAAAAGGGAAACCGAAAGATCCAAAGAGAAAAACAAAAAAAAAAGCTTCAATGAGCACAGTCGCTCTGGATTTGATCCACGAATAGACAAAATAGGTCTTCAGAATGAATGACTGCTCTCATTCTCTCTTCTTCCTTTCACAATCTCTTCTTCTAGGCTCTCTCTCTTCTTCCCTTTCTTTTTTTTCTTCTTCAGCTGCTGGCTCTCTTTTTTTTTTGGCGGCCTCTCTTTCTTTTTGGCACTCTCTCTTTCCTTCTTTCTCTTTTTTTTGCGCACACTTCTTCGAAGGGTAATGTAGCTTTATATATAGGAGCAGGGGCTCCGAATGGATGAGGCAAAAGAATCCTACTGAAACCCCATAGGTCCACATGTTGGACGAGAATGTTCCTTTCCTCGGATCATGTGCCTTTCCTTTGCAAACGAACTTATTCCCTGCAAGAGAAAGGACAGAGTATGGTTTATGCACTGAGTTCTTAAGGGATGCATAGGACATGTAGTGTAACGATCAAAACATGCACAGACTTTATGTAGCAAAATAGACTGCACCGACCCTATATGTGGGTGTGCAATCAACAGGATATGCACCTACTCAATTGTTGCACCGATGCAGAGACGTAAAATGCACGACATGCACGAGCTTTGTTCAAGTGGCGCAAGATAAGACCTGCACCGACTTGGATTAGCGGTCCAAGCTAGAGTTGCACCGAGATGATGGTAAGCAAAAATAAGAATTGCACCGAACTAGGTTAGGCTGTCCAAGCAAGATCTGCACCGAGATGCCGGTCAGAGATGAGCTTAATTAGAGAGAGATGCAAGACAAAGCTTGCACCGAGTCAAGAAAGGCATGATGCATTAGGATGCACTAAGAAAGAGGCTAATCGACAGAATGTGGGCATGAACAGAAACTTGCATAGAGGCAAGCACTTATGCGTTAGGTGCAGAACTAAATGAGAGTTGCACGGGCAAGATAATGAGCGAGACACTGCATACACTGACTATGACTTGGTCTATGAAATAGCATGGACCACATGGACCATACTCAACAGATAAACTTGAAGAATTAAAGCACCAACAGCTAAGCATGATTCATCAGTAAGTTACTATCAAGATTAGGGTTTGTGACCAATCCACCATGCAAACAGTTTACATGAATTAATCAGATATTCTAATCAGATGCACTGACCACAATTCTATCACACATGACTCAGAAACTGTCATTATCAAAACCAGCGATCCAACAATCTCCCCCTTTTTGATGATGACAACCTAATGAGTCATGTATGATAATTCACATAATGAATTAAGTAAAATCTGTCATACATATAGCAACCACTACTTCAGCACAAAAAGCAATATGAATCAGGTGTAAACAGTTACCATCAGAACTCTAAGATTCATCAAAAACTTAAAGTCATCCATAGGGAAGGTTTTATGCAATATCCAAAAAAAACAACAAACCATCATCCATCAAAAACCATCATCAGCAGATCATCCATCAAAAACCATCTCAGTAGATCACAACTACATGACATCTTCTCTCCCCCTTTGTCATTATCAAAAACCGTGGGAGCTTCTGGGGTCCCTCGGATCTCTGGGAGGAGCAGAACTTGAATTTCCTCCTTGAGGGGTTCTATCCAGGATGGAATTCTGAAGAGACTGCAAGGAGTTGGACAGCTACTCAAAGCAGCAGAAAATAGTGCCGTTAATACTGGCCGAGAGAGAGGACATATCCGCTTGCTCTGTTAAGAATTTTTCAAGTCTGGCTACAACAGAAGCAACTTCAGATTGAGCTTTGTCCAATGCTGTATGGATCTCCTACTGACTAGTGAGGAAGGTATGATCCAGAGTCCTCATCTTCGCAAGCTCAATGTTGATATCGTAGGTCTTGTCAAGGATAGTGACAAGAGTCTTGTAAGAATTGGTCTGAGTGCTCTGAACACTGCTAACCGCCTCCCCTATTCTATCAATCAGACCTAAGAGCTTTCCCAAGAACTCTTGCATCGTATCATCTGCCCTCCATTTTTCAGCCACAAATTGTGTCCACTGCGTATTCACTCTGAGCTCTAGAAGATGTAGTCTTGTGCTCATTTTGTTCAGATAAAGATTTGTGTACAGAAGCTGGGAAGACACCATCTTACTCTGATTTTGAACCGAAGTTGACAGATTGTTGAGCAGATCAAAAATATTCGGCTCACTATTGGCTTCAGTTGAACTTGCAGACAGAGTGCTTGATTCAGGATACTCGACATTGTAAACCGGATGTTCTTCCTCAAAAATTTGTGTATCCTCAGCAAATGGTTCAGCTGGATCCTTAGACACTACAGAGCAATAAAGATCAATCAATATCAATGCTTTCCCAAAAACTTTTCATCTCAGAGACCCCCCAAAAAAGTTACTAGTTCAGAATGCTCTGCGGTCATCTCAATATTATGAGTATCCACTAAAGACAGAAGAGCAAACTTCGGTTTCCAAAAAAAACATATCATCTTTATGATGGGATTTTGTGTACCTTTGTTTCCATAAGATTCCCCCACTATCTCTTTTCCTTTCCTTTTCTTTCCTTCAGGAACTTCTTCGCTTTTCTTAGCCTTTGCTTCCTCGAGATGGACGAGTTCATCGTCCTTCCTTTTTCCTTGGGCATCTCCAGAAGGCCCCTCCTTGCTTTTGCTCTCAGAATCATTTTCTCTTTCGGACAAGCTGATGTCTTGAGTTGGCGACAGATGCTCCTCAGACACCTCTTCCTTCCCCTCGGTCTTAGTTGACGGAATAGACATCATAGATGATTGTGATTGAGACGAGGACGTCCTCTTTTGAGAACGACAAGGGTGGAAGATGAACCAGGTGATCGGCACGTGAAAGGGCGAGAAGCAGAAACGGCGGAGAAGAAGACTGGAGAGACGCTTACGACGGGAAGTCATGAGAGAGGAAATGACCTGGCTTATAAAAAGAAAAAGGGCGGAAGTTCAATCGGCACTTTTAGGGTTAAACAATGTATAAAATACATTATCCTCTTTTTTTTGACGTACACTTTATCACCGAACAGCCCCTCTCGTGTATAGAATATTTTTCTTCACCTTCTTTATGGTCTTTGGCGTATTAAACTTATATCTTATATGTCTATCGCTCAAAGTTTCATCTTTTAACGCATACCCAATGGAGATAAACACTTTTAGTCACAGGTCAATGTCCAGTTAATAAAAAATCACCAAGGTAACTCATTATTTTCATAAGATAAAGCTGGTTTTCAGATATATGTCTTATATTGTGTTTTAAATTCAGTTTTAGCCCCTGAGGTGGAACCAGAGTCAACCACATCTATTCTTTCTTTTGCCCCCTTTTTTTTAATTTTTTTTTCATTGGAGCATTCCAGTAAGACTGGCCTTTTTACACAAGGAGACATGTTTATCAGACACCAGAAACCCTTGTTACTCAGCATAGTCTACCTTCTTGCCTCTTTTTACGAACAGAGATAGCTTATTTCTTCATGACATAATTTCTAGATTTCTTTGATCTAGACGACTAGTTTCTCAGAAATTTGCCATTGCTCTGCCATTATTGTTTATTTTACTTGATGGCGTATTCCCTGGTCTACTTCATATTAGCTTGGAAGCATGATTTAAAAGCACTTTATAAGACATTTTCTCTTACCAGATTATCCCAAAACTCATGAATTTCAGATTGATGAATTTTATTAGGTTGGACATTTCTAGTTATTAAGAGTGTTTTCAGCTCCAGTGACAATGCTTTCAGGAGTTCTCTTGAACAATTAACCATAATATATAATCTTTATAGGCCGAAGATCACTAAATAGGGAAGACCAACAACTTCATACACTTCTAGGAGTGGTTATAATAATGTTCCATACATTGCTCCCCCTAAGTGTCAGCCCATGGGAAAGGAATTTAGATGAGAGGAGATGGATCATTTGATGATAAAGATGAAGGATGAAGAGGTGAGCTTTCCAACGACATTGGAGTAGAGGTCGAAATTGGTGTAGAGTTGCAGACTGCTTTAATCCAAGGATATCCTTAGCCAACTCTTGACCCAACCACTTCTAATTAGACCTGACAATTTCAGCTCAACATCTCATCTTAAACACTTCTAGCTTTCAAACTCATAATGTGCACCAACTACTTCATTCCACTCAGAATAGTTCAGCTCCCCCTTACTGAGTGCCAAGATCCATAGTTAGGCAGCACTTTGTTTTTATTACAGATAGAGAGAAGTAAAAACATGTTTTATTTCTAGGCCCTTGTCCACACATTCAAGTGACTCTTTTTAGATTTTCATAATAATGTTCTGTGCGAAGAGCTAACATGTAGAGAGAGTGACAATTCATGTGTGAATCGTGTTTTTCACATCAAAAATAAATAAGTATGAGATAAATAGTGAAATAAAGGGAATAAAGGGGAGCAAGAGATTGTTATTGGAGTGTGATCGCCAGAGGGGTTACCTCAAAAGAAGGGAGATTGATCGCGAATACCTGGTGAAAATAGGATGCGGGATGAGTGTAGATTCCTTCCTCCTCCTTCTACCGGCCGGCCGATGAAGGGGGTTTTCCTCTTGATTACCCTTAAACAAAGAACAAACAATCAAAAGAGGAGGGATTAGCCAAGTGTGTGTAGTATCAATTCCGAAATAAATAAGATGATGGAGTAAAAGCATGCAGTGTGCACCTTTTGGTTATTTTAAAACCCCTAGGAGAATTAGGGAGAGGAGGTGTGATGCAAAGCTAATGCAAACTTAAAAGGGGAACGATGTATGATGAACAAAGAAGGTGATGAGATAGTAAGTTGATGCAAAGAATTCCCTGCTGTTCCTGACAACAGTAAAGGGAGAAAAACCAAGTTGAACTTGCGGCTGACACAACAGGAAGAAGCAGAGCACCGAAGTAACAAGGATGTTACAGAAGAAAATTTCTCTCCTGTGCGCCCTCTGTGGGTTAATCTCTCTTAGCTGCTACTCTCTTTCTTCCTCACGGCTAACAGCTAACAACTCACAGCTAACAGCTCTCTCTTTTTTTTCTTCTAACAGCTCTGCTAACCTCGCGCGAACTCGACCCAGGAGGCTATTTATAGGGTAGAAAACACAAATCTAATGGGATAAGAACTGGCAAGACCCTTCTACGGCAAGGTCTCTAGTTCCCTAATCGAGCAAGATGATCAAGCAGAGCAGGGACTCCCAAGAAAGGGCAGTTCAAGCAGGACACGGAAGGAAAAGAGACGACTCACATCAAGGCGTTAATTCGTAATTGACGACCCGGGCAAAGGCGTTAATTCAAATCACGACTGGTAAAAAGACGTCAATTCTTGGATTTAATTTTAGTAAGAAAAACCTTCCTTATTTAAAAATTATAAAGAGACGCCTGTAGGAGAGACGTTAATTCAAAACACGACCCAGGGAGGGACGTTAATTTTTGATTTCAATTAGGGTAGGATACGTCAAATATCAGAAACTGACGCCTCTTGCCCCAGTCGTCCTTTCTTTGAAAAACGCCCTAGCTCAGGTCGCTATTTAAAACACGCCCCTCTTCGAGTCGTTAATTACAAAAATGCAAGAAAAATCATAAAAACCCACACAAAAATAGAAAAACTTTATATTATAGAAATATTGAAGTTCACTTTGGGGCGTTAACATAGTGACATGAGATTTGATCAACATAGTATCAATTTTGGCGTGTCTACAGCTGCCCCGCCTTGGCGTCTGCTTTGCAAGGGAGTGAGACGTAATGAAAGTGAAAGTGTAATGAAGTGGAATGAAGTGGAACGAACTGATAAGTAGATGCCAAGGTGTGATGTGACACGCCTGTGACACTAGGCTTTTGAAATCTTTCCAAGATTCTGAGTGAAGCAACTTCGGGTGATTCCAAGGAAACATCGATTTGCTGGGTAAAGGAGACTAAACTAAACAAGTAAAATGTGCGCGTGGGCACGACAGGGAGGCACCATTGGAGAGCGTTTACCAGCCAACGTGGACGTGCTACAACCAAGGTGAATTTGTAAAAAATAAAGTGAATTGAGATGAAGACCCAGCAAAGAGGCATTTTCAAGGAACTAGCCTGAGCGGCTTCAGAGAGAATAAAGTACTCAATTTGGAGTGGAATATCTCATGTCAACTCAATCAAGAGCGAGTGACCTTCATTATTGCCATAATATGAAGATTTTCAGCATGAAGCTCAAAGTCCTATATGATGCATGCTGGGCTAAAAGAAAAATTAAAACAAACTAAAAATAGAAAAATAATCAAGGATAATATTGTTAAGCCACCTAGATTTGGTCAAGAATCCAGATCTCTGAGCTGACACTAAGCCGAAGCCCGTTTGTCCACGCATCAATTCGGAAAGTGGAACCATCGTCCCAGACCTTTAATGACTCAACGGCCTATCCGTGCGATCAAGACTTACCTGGAATTATCACTGTTTTTGATGAAGGGGAACTCAAATTTCAGGTTCATCAGAACCACAAGGTCCTTGATATGCTATAATAGCGTAAAATACCATATAGTAACAATGCTCACAGGAAGGAAATACAAGAGTGGGATGATGTTATTCCCATGAGTCACCCCTGCGTCTCGAAACCTGCACTCTTCTGCACTTGAAAAGTTCATTAGTTCTCTCAATTCAAAGCATGATATGATCATAAGTGCATAATCATAAGTAATCCCAATCAAAATATAGCACTTAAGTTCATTAAAACATAGGGAGGAACCAAATATGTAAACCCATAAAATAACGACTGGAGTTCATGGCGTCAAAAGAATAAAAGACGACCGACATGAGGGCGTTTAAAATATAAAAGACGTCTACCATCAAGGCGTTAATTCTTTTGGGATCTCAAGAAAGTGACGACCCGAACGTAGGCGTTAAATAAAACACGACTTTAGACAAGTCGTCATTTCAACAAATGACGCCCCGGACACCGGCGTTAATTAACTGCGAATTCCGAACACCACGCTTCCGACTAGGAAACAGAAAGCAAAACCCAGTACTACTTGTAATCGTCTCTGCAGCTTCGAACGGGCATAAGATCCTTCGAACTTCTATAACAAGAAGGAATTTCCCTCAGCAAATCAACCAAATCCTTTGTTCTGTTACTTCTGCTTCTGATTTCACAGGTGTTGCTACACCTGCTTCGGCTTCTTTCTGCAGACAGTCACTGAAATAACCTCAGAAGATGGAGAGAGCTATCAAGCGGCCAAAGATTTCTACTCCTAGGCTCTCAGAAATCAACGGACACCTTAGTAGCAGAATTGCATCGAACCAGGTATGTGAGTCTGAATTATTCTGCTGTTCTTTCCCCTTTATCTTCACCACTCCCAACCTTCTTACCCTCTGTACTCTTCTCTTCTTTTCTTTTCTTTTTCCACAGGATTATCCAAATATTCCAGGAGCCAGGAGATATACTAAGAACAAGTGGCTCCCCCTTTTACTCTCCAAATTCAGCTCTGACATGAGAATTTTTATATCTAGATGGCACCTCCTAGGCCTAGTTACCCATGCCAAACATTATGACCAAATCCACTTAGATTGGGCAGCTATAGGAGCTCTAGTGGAGATATGGCACCCCTCTACTCACACCTTCCTATTCTCCACCTTTGAAGCTACCATCCTATTGGAAGAGTTAGAGATGATCTTAGGCTTGAAGAAGATGAAGCAAGGAGATGAGGAGAAGATGGCCATCATGCCAAGGCAAATCTCCTCACATGAATTGTTAACAAGCTTGATTCCTAGCCCAAACCTAGTGAACCAAATCAAAACCACCAAAGGAATCAACCTCCTAAAACTTGCCTCATGGGTCTACAAATGACCCGACCAAGCTAAAGAAGATGAAGAAGTGGAGCGAGTAGCAAAGGCTTTCGTGGTGTGCTTGGCGGGAGCAATCTTATTCCCCTCCACGGAAGACTTCTTGGATGAATCCCAATTAAGCGCAATAATTAGCCTATGGGAAGGAGAGAGAGTGGGACCGGCGATATTAGCCTTCCTATATAGTGGGCTCACTTCGGCGGCAATGGGGAGACCAATCTATGGATGCATGCTTGCACTATCAAGTTGGGTAGATGTCCACTTCAAGTTCGATCCATGTGAGGAGGCCCAACAACCATCAAGAATCTTTTCAAAGAGCCCTCTCTCTTACATGACCGGCTCATTGGGGATAAGCAACAGAGTGATGAACCGGATCCCTCAAGTCAAAAAGAGGGCGGAATGGAGAAAACACCTCAAAGTAATGCTAAAGAACCTCTTCACATGTGCCCCGTGATTACTCAAAGCTCAAGAACTTCGCGCACGATTCTCCCCCGGGATGAACCTTCGGCTAATAGGCGCCACGGAATTCGTGCTATACAACTCCCACCGGTGCCTTCCTCAACTTGGGCTCCCACGGCGACTATTTGAGAACCCCTCTCATCTCCCTCCTATCAAGACAAGGGACACCGGCAGAAATGAAGATGGAGAAGAATGCACCACAATCCAAGCTCTGTGGAAAATCTGCAAGACTCATCAACCTGTGGAGAACTTGGAAGAAGACAGAGATCAATGGAAATCATATGTAATAGCTTTAAGGAACCTGAGGCCCAAAGTGGCTCATTAAGTGCATTGTAATCTCCTTCATTAAATAATCAATAATAACATTCAAATTGAGCCAATTACAATGTTTCTGATCAATTCTTCCAACAATCTGTGATTCTGCTCTGAATAACGACTTAGTTAATGCCGTCAATTCCAAAAGTGACACATCAGTATATGTCGTTTCTCATTAATCGGCTCTCAAAATTGACGCCTTCAGCAATAGGCGTTAACTGAATCACGACTTAAGACAAGGCGTGAATTTGATTCAAATTCCAAAAAGTATTCGTTAAAGATCCAAGAGTAATGCCTTAGGGTGAGCCACGTCTCATGTAAACCACGTCTTCATACACGTCGTTAATCAAAAACAGTAAGCATTATTCCCATCATGTCAATCAAGTCCCATTAAATGTCTCTGACGACGTCTGCCATTCCCCATGCGAAACAAAATAACGCCTCAAAGCACGTCGTTAACAATGGAAGAGACGCCCTCTGGTCCAGTCGTCTTTTTAACAAGACACGACTTTGACGGGGTCGTTAATTCTTTTTGACCGTTCAACTTGCTTTCCCTCCTTTCTTCTTCCTTCTTCGTCTTGTTTCTCCCCTTTCTCTCTCTTTCTGCAACCCTAACCGAACCTCCCTTTCTCTCTCTCACTTTCTATCTCCCTCGACTCTCTCTCTCAAGCCATGGCCGGCGGTGGACTTAAGCGTCAGAGGGTTTCCGCTCCTGATGTGGTAGACTTGGGCGAGGATGAACCCGCCATGGAGGGAGCTCCTCCTGTGGCAGCCGAGGAGGCTCCGGCGGCGGTGGGGCACGGCGACGAGACAGAACCCGGCGAGGAAGGACGAGAAGACGAAGGTGAAGATGATGATGGCGAAGAAGACGAAGAAGGAGAAGATGAAGAAGAAGGAGAGGATGAAGAAGAAGGAGAGGAAGACGAACAAGGGGAAGAACAACCGGGAAGAACAACCGGCGGCGGTCGTTCCTCGCCGTGGCTAACTCCGGCGGCCACGGCAACCCCGGCAACAACTCCGTGGAGGGGTTGTTGAATCTAGACGACAGAAGGTAAGCCCCCAAAACGCCAATTCCCATTTTTTTATTTTTTATTTCCAATTTCACTCCATTTCCATAGCCATCGGGGGAGAAAACCAGAGATTCAGAAAGAAGACGCCCGCAGGGGTGTCGTGAATTAAGGAAAAGACGCCCATACCTGGGGTCGTCAATTCATTTTCTTTATTTTGAAACAAATTAATTTCATGAGAACACGCCCTGTAGCATGTCGTTAATTTGAATCATCATGTTTCAATATCATGTTATGAATTCCCATGTTATTTTTTCTTTAGCATGTTTGCCATGATTTATTTCGCGTGCTGTTTTATTTTTCTTTAAAAACCTGGAAAACAACGCCCCCCATCGGGGCGTCAATTCAACAGATAACGACCATATGGGTGGTCGTTAATTAAAATAATTCCAGAATGTATTTTTAGGCCCAAAAACTCATTTAAGAAAAACGTCCCATTCAGAGGCGTCACTTAAGCAAATGACGAGCCAGGGACGGGCGTTAATTAAAAAAAACCTTTCAGAAATATAAAAATTAATTTCAAAACCACGCCTCCCACCGGGGCGTCTCTTAGATAAACAACGACCCTGGCTGGGCCGTTAATTCAACAGGCACATAGATTCACCAAAACCTATTAGAAATAACACCACCCTTAGGGGCGTTAATCAAACGAACCACGACCCAAGGTTGGTCGTTAATTGAATGAAACAGCAGAAATCTCAACCAAGGCAATTAACACTCTTAAACAAAAATACTTTCTTTTATGCATGCAGGGGTTGATGAGGACACGCATCTCATGGGACCAGGTCCGGGCAGCATACCACGGCCTCCCCGAGTTTCAGAGAGCTAGGGTAGATGCCATGGGGTTCGGGGCTTTCCTTAGCATAGAGCCAGTCAGACCCGACCTAGCACTGATCCAGGTTTTGAGAGAGAGATGGGATAGGACGAGCCGGGCATTCTTGATGCCGTGGGGTCACATGATCCCCACCCTAGAGGATGTGGCTAGGATCACAGGGCTGAGAGTAGATGGGGAGGCTGTGAGCGGGTTCACCTATCCTGACTATACCGAGCTTACCCAGAGACTGCTAGGGTTAGAGATGGTCTACGAGACACCTAGCGAGTGCAGAACCGTCTTCCGTACCAACCTCACCACAGCTATGGGATTGGGGGATGCTAGGCAGAGACCCAGGGAGTCTTTAGAGCAGTTTTCGTAGAGGTTGATGGACGGGGCTAGGGCAGCCTATTGCCAGGACCCAGCCGACAGGGAGAGGGCAGACCGAGATTTGAGGAGGTTTCTATTCTTGATGCTCGGGAGGATATTGCTTGGCACGAAGGGTGACGTCATCAACTGCCGATTCCTAGAGATACTCAAGGACTTGGAGGGAGTCGGCAGATATGCCTGGGGAGCGGCACTGCTGGTGCACATGATGGCCGACCTGTCTATGGGGACAGGACGAGAGACGACTGTCAGTGGCTTCTCACCTTTTCTTCAGGTATGCATTTCTTTGTTTGAATGTTTGAATGTATATGCGTATGAATGTTTTGCTAATATGATGCATGGATGCAGGTTTGGAGCCATCTATACATGCCCATGGGGCGCGTCGACCTACGACCTGGAGGTGAGGGATCTTTCCCTCTGGCGTGACGCTGGCTGCCAGTAGTTTTTGGGGCCCCACTCACCTACGAGCTGTGGGTATTACGGAGAGAGTTCCGCGACTTCCCTCCTTCACTGGTATGCATAATGCAAAAAAAAATTTATTTTTTTTTATGTTATAGAATGTGATATGATGGACGACCAATATGCATGTTGGTGAATGCAGGTGCGGTGGAGACCCTATGAGGGGATGACCGACGAGGGCCAGCCGTGGGTCATAGCGGGCCGACCTCGCTTTGAGCATGAGCTTTGGGTTCATTACTTGAGCGAGATTGAGCCACTACGGCTTACGCTGGTGATGAGGACGCTCGGCCTTCATCAGGAGTGGATAGAGGTCGGAGAGCCGCGAGGGATTGGAAAGAAGACACGCGGTCGCACCAAGGAGATCGACTGGAGAGTGCGGTTCGCGGACCAGTACATGAACTGGCAGCGAGGCGGGACCCGAGTCACCTCACGGGCGACCGACAGCTCCGAGTACCTCCGGCGCTACTGGGAGGTTTACGCCGGCAGGCCCCAGATGAGGGTCCTAGGGGTATGTATGAATGCACTTATTCTTCAATTAAATGCAAATGCTTATGTATATCTATCATGCAACTGATGTGTAATGGATGCAGGATGCACGAGACATAGCAGTGATGGATGCACAGGCCCACCTACACAGCCTGGAGGCACAGCTGGCCACCACACGGGCAGACCTTGAGACCTTGGTGAGTGTTTAATTTATTTGTATATGCAAATGAATTTTTTTGTCCTTGAATTATTGATGATTAGCCACTGACAATCTTAATGAATGCAGCGTGCCCAGCAGGGAGCAGCAGGGAGAGATACGGGAGAGGCCTCTAGCTCGAGAGGGCCTAGTGCAGAGGCGACTGCACTAGCGGAGCAGCTGGCGGGGGCAGTGGCACGGGCCAAGGCGGCAGAGCGCGACCTTGGCACACACGTAAAACTAAAACTCAGACCTCATTTAATTATTGATTATTATCATTATGCTGATGAAAACTGTGTTTTACAGACTGAGGAGCTTCGAGCCGCTCTTACTTGCGTCTGCGAGGGACATCAGGCGATGGCCGCGTAGGTGAGTTTTACTTCTTTTTAGTCATGTGTTGCTTACTTCATGAATTATTGAATTATTGCATTAAAATGTGAAACTGATGATTTGTTTACCCGTTTGTAGACCACTCAATTACAGGCGGCACGTACCCAGACTGCCCTGGCTGGGGTAGAGTTGGCGATCCGTGAGCAGCGCGTCACGGAGCTAGAGCTGTCCTTGAGGCGACGGGAGGAGCTGCCTCAGGACGTGGCGGAGCTGCGGGTTGCTCTTGAGCTGGAGCGGAGGGAGCGTGCTCGAGAGCGAGCAGAGCACCTGGCGGACCGTGACCGGCACCACGAGCAGCAGCAGACAGACTACGCCCGGTACCAGGAGCAGCAGCAGACAGACCGTGCCCGATACCAGGAGCTGGTGGCAGCACGCGAGCGTGAGCTGGCAGACTTGAGGACCCAACTAGCCGTTACCCAGGAGCGTCTACGAGCGTCTGAGGATCGTCTACAGCGGGGGCGGGAGCGAGCGCGAGCTGCGGGGTACGCCTTCACCAGCTCTACCTTTGTGGCGGGTTCCTCTCTTCGAGAGAGGAGCGAGGCAGGGGGCCAGGTTCGAGTTCCAGCTTCTTCACGGGGGCCCATGCCCCCTCCACCAGCGCCACCTCGAGATGGCGAGGACGAGGTAGAGAGCAGGAGAGAGGAGGGTGGAGGCGAGAGCTGAGAGAGACTTACTTGTACTCCTCCACCCTCACACCTGTACTCAGATATTTATGATGCATATATATATAAGATCGAAATTTTTGTTACCTGAGCACTTGTGTAGTTGTGTACTTGTGGTTGTGTACTTCGCTTCTTTTCCACGTTCTTGGCTTTTACTTTTATTTTCCCCTATGCCTGTAGCTGTAGTTCACACTTAAACAAACAGGTTAATTCATCTGTTCGACTTGGCCCCTTGCTCAATAAGCAAGGGATGTCTTTACTTTGACCTTGATAGCGGGTCAAGGGGCCAAGCCTTTAATCAAATAAGGTGAATGAAATAACCAATAAAGGGAGATGCATCACACAAGCACACATATGCAATCTATAACAAAAGATGCCCATGCAAACACACATCATGAAAGATAAACCACCATTTTTTTTTCATTTTCTTTCCTCTCTTTTTTTTTCTTTATTTTCCAAAAAAGACGCCTTAGACTAGGTCGTTATTCATATAGAAGACGCCCTCAGCGACGGTCGTTAATTTTGAATTTTGTTGAAAAGATGACCTATTTAAAGGTGTTATTTGATAAAAGATGACTTCGGCTCAGGCGTTAATTACATAAAAGGCGCCTCACTCAGAGGCGTTAATTTTGCTGTTTTCAGAATTAGGTTGACAAAGCTACTAGGGCACTTTATCATACATGGTCGTCATTGAGGATTCATTGACCTTTCTTGATTAATTAAAAAGGGGTCGACGTACTAGTGGTTAAACTTATACGCAAGATCTCGCACGGTGCAATATCCTAGGTCAGTCTCGACCATCGTGCTAGTTTATGACTTACCACAAAGAAAGAGATGGAAGAAGATATAAGGAAGCCCATAAGAGATTCTGAAAAGCTCGAGGTAAAAGCACCTCCCCTACCCTATGCCTGTTGGGATTCGGTCTTTGGCATAGGAAAATTTTGTTGCCTTTTGCCTCTTTTATATTGTATGCATACACCCAAGGTTTTCCTTGCGGGGACTTTGCCCTCTTGACATGCTTTTCTTTTCACGATTTGACTTTCACTTTGGAACTGATTTGTATTGATAAAAAAAACTTAATTGTACTTGGGCTTTTATGGCATTTTGTTCCCTTTTGGGCCCTGACTTCCACTTACTAAGGCGGCGGGTAGGCTTAGCGGGTCTACCCCGAGACCTTCCTTCCTCCCTTATGGGCCGAAGAGGAAAAGAATGGGTATTGTCTTCACCTTTAGTCAGGTTTTTGACTTTCCATCAGATTTTGCACTGCTTGAGTTCGAGGTTTAAGCGTGTAGTGTGTGTGGGTGTCGACCCCATTTTAGTTAACAAGACTGACGAATGAATACTGAAATTTGACCTTTCAGACCTTGCGTCCTTGTATGCCATGGCAACAATATATATATATATTTTTTGGAGATTTCTATTTTGTTTGGATTTTGGAAATTTTCTATTTTTTTTGGATTTTGGAAAATTCTATTATTTTTTTTTGGATTTTGGATTAGGGATAGTATTTCTTAAGGTACAGGCCGTTCCAAGGATGAGCCAGCTCTTCTCCTTCAGCATTAATCAATTTATAAGCATTGCCAGGATAAACATCTTTTATAACAAATGGTCCTTCCCAGTTTGGTTGTAGTTTTGAACGGGGTCCGCCAGGTTTTACAAAGATTCTCTTGATTACCATCTCACCGACTTTAAATTTTCTCTTAATTACTTTCTTTTGATAAAAACGTAAAAGCCTATTTTGATAAACGCGCGCATGCTCAGCGGTGACCAGACGCTTCTCATCTAGGAGTTCCAACTGGGCAAGGAGCGAATCACGACGCTCATCAATAGAAAACTCTTTGACCAATTGTACTCGCAGAGATGGGATGAGAATCTCGTAGGGAACCACCGCCTCCATTCCATAAGTGAGGGCGAAAGGGGTTTGCTCTATAGGGGTACGAATGGAAGTGCGATAGGCCCAGAGAGCTTCAACTAGCTTGTCTGGCCAATCCAAAAATTTATTAGCCTCACACGTCTTTTTAACAATTTTGATCAAGGTTTTATTAGTTACCTCTGCTTGGCCATTGCCCTGTGGATAATAGGGAGAAGAATGATGCAATGCAATGTTATACCTGTTGCAGAGATCCTTGAGCTCTTGAGAGATGAATTGAGGTCCATTGTCGGTGATGATGGTACTCGGGATGCCGAATCTTGCGATGATATTCTTCATTATGAATTTGCAGACGGTTGATGCTTTGATCTCCACGAATGCTTCCGCTTCCGCCCACTTGGTGAAGTACTCCGTTGCCGTGAGGATGAATGATTTTTGCTTCGTGAGGAGGTTCGAGTCACCAAGAGGTCCAATGATATCGAAAGCCCACATGGAGAAAGGCCATGGGGAGGACATAGGATGGAGTGAAGAAGCAGGAGAATGAATCTTGTCGGCATGCAGTTGGCACTTAACACACCTTCGAACATAGATGGAACAATCCTCTTCTAGAGTTGGCCAATAGAAGCCTAGCCTAAGGATCTTCTTAGCTAGCATCTGGCTGTTCACATGACCACCACACACTCCTGAATGCGCCTCTTCTACGACCTTCCAGGATTCATCATCGTCGAGGCATCTTAATAAAACACCCGTGAGCCCTCTTCTATAGAGCACACCTCCAACCAAAACATACCGTTGAGCCACTCTTCTGATTGCTTTCCTTTCTTCCACAGTGGCTTCTTCAGGATAGGACTGATCATTGCAATATCTGGCAATCTCAAAATACCAAGGTTTCTCCTCATCATCCAATTCTTCTTTCCAATCTAACGACATGACCTCTTTGCCTTTAAGAGCTTCACTCCGCCTGACCTTCTCGAGCACCTTGTCCCTAATGTCGAGGAATGCACGATCCTTAATAGTTGGAGTGTCACGCTGATGAATGAGAGGAATGTGAAAATATCGTTGGGGAGGAAAGACTAAAGCAGAGGCCAAAGAGGCAAGAGCGTCAGCTAAGATGTTCTGGCTTCGAGGGACATGGAAGAAGATCAACTTGGTGAAGAGTTTGGCATAAGCTGAAGCAAGTTCCTGGTAGGGCTTGAGTTTAGGATTGATAGTGCGGCACTTGACAAGCACCTGGCGTAGAATGAGTTGACTGTCACCCATGATTCGTAATTGGGTAACACCATATTTATGAGCGGTTTGAAGACCGGCCAAAAGGGCCTCATACTCAGCTATATTGTTTGTGACAGGGAAAGTGAGCTGAGCAGCAAATGGGATGGTGACCCCTTCTGGTGTTAAAAGAACCATGCCGATCCCTCTTCCTTGAGAATTAAGAGCTCCATCAAAATGTAGCGTCCACATAGGATCAAGGGGTTGATTAATGGACATTAATTCTTCATCTGGGAACTCAGAATTGACAGGATCAAAATGAGGTAGAGGGTGATGAGCAAGATGTTCGGCGATGGCATAACCTTTGATAGCTTTTTGCTGAATGTAAGTGATATCAAACTGGGAGAGGAAGCTTTGCCAGCGTGCCAATCGGTCGGTAAGGATAGATTTTTCAAGAAGGAATTTAATCGGATTCATGCGAGCAATGAGGTGAACCTCGTGAGCTAAGAAATAATGTTTTAACTTCTGAACTACCCAGACTAAAGCAGCACAAGTCTTCTCCATGGCTGAGTACCTCTGCTCACAAGGGTTGAGAAGTTTAGACAAGTAGTATGCTGCCCTCTCCTTCCCTTCTTCATCTACTTGAGCTAGGACAGCACCTACAGAGTCATCCAGGACAGAAACATAGAGGATAAGTGGTTTGCCCGGAATTGGCGGCCTCAGGACAGGAGGATTGGCCAGATAATCCTTCAATCCGTCAAAAGTTGCCTGACACTTGTCATCCCAATTAAACATGACCCCCGGCTTAGTAAGCTCGTAAAACGGCCTGCATCTTTGTGAGTGCTGGGAGACGAAGCGGTGAATAAATTACAACCTCCCGATTAATCCTCGAACTTCCTTCAAATTCTTGGGAGAAGGCATATCTCTGATGGCCTTTGCCTTATTGGGATCAACTTCAATTCCTCTTTTGCTGACAATAAACCCAAGCAACTTCCCTGATGAAACACCAAATACACACTTTTTGGGGTTCATTTTCAACTGATATTCTCGTGATCTTTGCAAGACTTTAGCTAAAACCCCAGGATGCTCACTCCTTGTTCTTGATTTTACTACCAGGTCATCCACATACACCTCAATATAAATATGAATCATATCATGAAAAATTGCCATCATAGCCCTCTGATAGGTGGCTCCAGCATTCTTGAGTCCAAAAGGCATGACCACATAGCAATAAGTACCCCATGGTGTAGTGAATGACGTTTTCTCTTGATCTTCTTCAGCCAGGTGAATCTGATTATAACCCGAAAAACCATCCATGAAGGAGAGAGTCTCAATCCCGCCGTATTATCAATCAAAACATCAATATGAGGGAGGGGGAAGTCATCTTTAGGACACGCACTGTTGAGGTCCCGAAAGTCTATACAAATCCGAACCTTTCCATCTTTCTTCATGACCGGGACGATGTTAGCCACCCAGTTCGAATAGAGGACAACTCTAACAAATCTAGCCTTATGAAGCTTGTCGACCTCTTCTTTCATCTTTAAAGCCATGTTAGGATGGAAACGTCTCAACCGTTGTTTGATCGGGACAGACCCTGGCTTAAGTGTAAGCCGATGTTCAACGAGCGCAGGGTCTAATCCAGGCATATCTTCATAACTCCACGCAAACGTGTCCTTGTATTCTTGAAGTACCAAAATAAGCGCCTCCTCTTCGGCAGGCTGCAAATTCTTGCTGATGAGGACAATCCTAGGGTCTTCTTCCGTACCCAGATTTATTTCCTTGGTAGGCTCTTCTACTGAGGCTGATGGTTCGTCAAATCTTCTCATGCCACTAGCAAGGGCATCAGCCTCGTCCTCATATTCTTCATAACTTTCATCCCCCTCTTCAACAGGGTCTTCATCATTCATAATCTCATAGACACCAAAACCCTCATAAGGAGCACAAGTATCCTCATATTCTAACTATGGCAAGATAATCAGATTCTCTAGAAATTCGAGGAGGGTTGAGCATGCCCGGCATCTTCTAGCCAATTCTAACAAGAATCTACGGGGAATCTACTTACCCTTGGATTTCCTATGTGAAACTACCCCATGGATTTTATTATTAGAAGAAGAAGAGCAACTAGCTTGATCATTAGAAGAAGAAAAGGGAGGGGGTGAAGAAGTAGATACAGGAGGGGATACAGATGAGGACCCCTCGCAGGAGGAGTGGAAAAGGTTGATCAATGAATCTTGGAAGAGCGGTCCCTGGGTCGGGACACCCTCAGGAAGGAGATAGGAGGTCTCCTCAAAAGAGATGGAGGATGAAAAAGTTGGAATTTTGGCATTTTTTTTTGTTTTCATTTTTATCTTCATTTTCATTTTCCTTTTCAAGAAGAAAGCAGTGTGAAGGGAGAATAGGAGGAGGAGTGGAGATTGAAAGATTGGAGAAAGATTGAATCAAGGACGACCCATGCGGGAGTGTGATGGAGAGTTTGGAAAATTGCTCGAGGAGCAAGGAAGGAGCGGGAGGATAAATTTGTAGTGAATTTGGAGACAAGTTGATCATGATCGGAGGCGGTCTCGGCACGCGAGAAAACAGTTGACCATACAAGGAGGAAAGAAGAGACGGATGCATGGAAGTGAGGGAGAAAAGGCCGGCCCACAGCCTGTCTGTCGTGAAACCTTCTTCATAGGGCACATCAGGCTCTCCAGTGTCTGTATAATTGCTCAACAGCTGCCTCTTGTCTGTTATCACAACAGGCTTTTCAATCAACTCGTGGATCAGTGGTGGCCATTCCGGATCTGTCGACATGAAGAGACGGCTCAAAGCAATAGTAATGTCATTCATGTCAAACCATCTATACCAGTCACACTCTGGATCATCCATTTTCCTCCTATTATCAGGCCTTAGAGATTCCAGGGCTTTGTATGTGGCCAATGGAGCAATATGACGAGCAAACTGTCTAGCATGAACATCTTGACAGTGTAACATGGAAGTGATTATTGTAGTCTGCTCATTATTTTGGACGCCACCTTTAATAAAATGTGTCTGTAATGTCCATGTAAGCGGTTGGCGATCCGTCTTCAGAGTGGATGTCATGACTGCCCATGGTTCATTTTCATCTTTGCTCAGCCCTTTGTAGCCTAGACCGCCTCGTGCAATCAATTTCTGTGACTTGACAGGCCTAGTTTTGCCCTGATAATTGACACCCAGGCCTTTGCCGACATGGTACCCCATCTTCATCAAAATATTCCATCCCGGGGTGTTCATTGTGTTCTTCTTCTTCTTCCCCTTGGAAGTTAGGGGTGTCATGGCAACTATTGTAACTGTCTCGGGTGGAATCGGCCGTGGGTGAGGGATATCCAGCACTGATAGCAACAGTTTGTTGGAAGGCCAAATAGAAGGAACTGACGTTGCTGGGTGTATGTCTTCATCAGGCAGGACCGGCATGCTAGTCACTTTGATAATGCGGCCCTTGTGTGGAAACTTGAGGCATTGATGATTTGTAGAGGGCACTGCATCTAACTGTTGAATATAGGGGCGACCCAAGATGCCATTGAATGTTGGATCCATATCCAAAATGTGAAAATCGACTGTGATTGTTGCTCGACCCAAACTAACCTTTAATGTTATCATGCCCAAAGGAGGCTTCTTAGTATTGTCGTATGCTGTGACTGTTATGGTAGATGGCCGAATCTGATTTTCTGGAATGCCGCACATCTTCAAAGTGCTTGGCGGCAATACATTGATGGATGCCCCTGTGTCCACCAAGCATTGCTTTACTGCCACCTTATTGATATCCACTGTGATGCATAAAGCATACTTTCTTGCTAGTTGAGGTGCTAGTTCATGTTCATAAAAAGTAATTATCGGCTGACTGCTAGTGGGCGTCAAGACTGTGGTTATCTGCTCAGCAGGGATGTCTTCATTGACCATAACTTTCTGTAAATATTCCTTTAAAGCTAATTGATGAGTGTTTGACCTCTTAATCAATTCTAGAATAGAGATTCTTGCTGGAGTTCGGTCAAGATGCTTCAGTAAATCATATTGAGTGCCTGGCACGGACTCTTGCTCCTGTTCTTGTTCATTTGGCCCCTGTGCGGGCTCCTGCTCTCTCTAGGGAAAGATGCACTGGAACATCCACCCACTGCGGAGCGGTGCTATGGTTTGGCGCACCTCTGTCGAGACAAGGATGGGGGGAGTATTGGAAGAAGAAGAAGGGGCGTTAGCATTGAGAAGTGGTAGAGGAGTGTTTGAAGAAGAAGCCCCCGTAGGGGGTATTGGTGAAGGGTTCAAAAGAGAAGCACCCGTAGGAGGCATAGGGGTGGAAGGGGGTGTTGGAGTGTGGGAAGGGCTAGCGGGTTGAACAAGGAGAGGTCGGGGTATAAATGGTGGTTGAACTGATGGTGGAGGTGTCCTTGCCGGCGGAGGAGTGATGGTAGTGGGTGTAACCGGTGCTGGTGACGGGCGAATGAGGAGTGACCTAGATGGTGATGGCGAAGGATTGGTGGCGGATGATGGAGTTTGCTGCGTCGGAGGCTGTGGTCGTGGTGGACGGGTAAGGAGAGATCGGGTTGGCAAGGATGAGGAATTAGTGGGGACAGATGGGTTAATGGGGCGCAAAAGGGGGCGACTTAATTGAGGGGTAGAAGAAGAAGGAAGCATGCGCAAGAGGTGCGGAGGTTGATTTGAATTATGATTGAATGCCCCGACAGAGGCATTTTCTTCGTGTCATCCCTGCCCTCTCTCTACTTCATGGAGAGACGTGACTGCGTTCACATGCTGATTTGCTTGGTGCTCCGGCAATGGGTTGTGGACAATCCCCATATCTTGCTGAGGTGCTGGAGCTTGCTGTTGTACTGGTGGAGCTGGTTGCTGCGACTGCTGAGCCTGCTGTTGCCGAGGAGGCCTTCTTACTTTCATAGCAGCGATGAACTGTCTCATCTCGTCCCAATTAATACCGCCCTGGTCATTTAAATCATAGATGTAGTCCTTGAAGTGAAAGCAATGGTCAATATTGTGACCAGGGGAGCGGTGGAAAACACAATAGCGGGACGTGTCAACGTTAGCGGGCCACGCTGCTCTTTCTTTTGGTAACATGAGCAGATTAGCAGCCATCAGGGCATTAAATATATCTGGGAGACTTTCTGGCAATGGCGGATAATGGGCCCTTTTGGGGCCAAGTGGTCTCCTTTGCTGTTGTTGTTGCGGGCCATAGTTGGTGGGTGGCGGTACTTGGTGGTACTGTTGCGGAGCTGAGGGATCTGCATGTGGCGTTTGGTTTTGTGGAGGAGCAAGGGAAGGT
Source organism: Amorphophallus konjac (assembly GCA_022559845.1). NCBI lineage: Eukaryota > Viridiplantae > Streptophyta > Magnoliopsida > Alismatales > Araceae > Amorphophallus > Amorphophallus konjac. The sequence continues at coordinate 151,881,590 of CM040118.1, forward strand.
TGAGGGGCAAATTGGTGTTGTGGGGGTGAGTTAAAGAGGGTGTTTTGTTGTGGAGGTGGCGGAGGTCGTGGGTTAGATTGGCGAAAAGGTGTGGGGTTGCCGACCGCGCCAACCTGCTCATTGATGACGGTACCCTCAGTCGTGGGCCCACTATTGTTGACATTTGTATTTTTCTTGACCAACCGTGGTTTCGGTTCGAACATGCCCATGATGGGCGAATCCTTCATCTGAGTTTGAATATATCGAGCTCTTTCATAGAGCTCCTCCATGGTAGTCAATCTGTTCATGGCTAATATATGTCGGAACTGAGGGGTTGCATTTGAAATAATCATCTTAACCTGCTCTGGTTCTGACAAAGTATCTTTCAATTTCTCGGCCATTGATCGCCATCTATCAGCAAATATGATGAAGTCCTCCTCGGGCTTCAATTTCTCTGCAACCAAGTCCGTAACAGATAGAGAGGGTCCAACCCGGTCCCTATACTTCTGCAAGAATTTCCTTTGAACCACATCAAAATTGCTGGCATCTATCGGATCCAAGGAATAGAACCACTCGAGGGCTGGCCCCTCTAGAGATCTTCTAAATAAATAAGCCAGTGAGGCTTTGTTGCCCTGCCAAAAGGAGGTCTCATACATAAAATCCTTCAAGTGAATAAATGGATTGCCAGTTCCATTGTATCGCCGAAAATTCGGCATCTCAGAAGGGGGTAAGTGAAAAACTGGCAATGTAGGCAGAGAGATCTCTGGAGCATTCTTGGCAGCAGTAACCTTGTTGTGTTGTTCTTCCATGCTAGCCAATTTCTGAAGGAGTAGAGCATTAGTATCTGACTCGACTGGGGCCAGATTTTGAATGAAAGAATTAGGCATAGGCATCCTTAGGATTTGGGGAGGTTGAAGGAATGGAGGCCTAGCCGCATAATAGCTTACCTGTTGGGCCGGCATGGCCGCACCGGGCATTGGTGGACAAGAGGGGGGTTTGTGCAAGACCGCCTGGTCATTAACAATGTGATGGCCACTCGTGACCGGAGGGGGATTGGAAGATGAAGAGGGAACATATTTCCCTTTCAAAGCGACCTGAACTGCTTGCCTCTGGGAATCATCCAATTGAGATAATGCATGAATTAAATCATTGACATTGAAAGAAGGGGAGGTGTTCCCCGATGTGTTCTGATTGGATGGTAAAGCTTGAGAAGAGGGTTCAACCTCGTGAGTTGTGGTGTCAACCACATGAATTTGAGAATAATGAACCTGAGACGGAGGGTACTTTCCCTCGTGATAGATGGAATCTTGGAGGGGTGTCTCATAAGATTGATCAAAAATATTCTCTTCCACATCATCATAAGAGTACCCGTAGCTTGCCATGTTGATGATCTTACCTGAACAGAGTTGCATGTTGAAGCAGAGAAAGAAGCTTATTTTGGAGGAATTATAATTGCAGTAATCACTCAATCCAATCAAGTTATGCAAACAAGTTGTATTGAATGCAAGCTTTCATATTCAAGTTTGAGATTAGAGTGAACTAAATTGATGCACAATCCTCTCTCTTTGTAGTGTAGAACTTAGTTGTGAGTTTTGGTTGTGATATCCGGGTTAACTAAGTTCTTTCTCTCTCCTCACCAACGGTGGGCTATCTAAACTCCGGGTACTTCAAGGTACAATCAGCCCGGCGTCCGTGAGGGAATCCACGGGTGTGGGGACTTACGGAGGTCTTCGAAAAGGAATTTTCGGTCCAAAGAGACGGAATGCTCAATGGAGGGTTGTTCCAATTCCAAGAAGGGTGTGTGGAATCCTAGTGTAGAGAGAGGAGGTCTCTCAACCAAATGCCACAAAATGCAGAATAATATAAGCAGAGCAAGCAGGTATAATCAGATAATGAATATGTGAATCAATCCAGCATGAACAAATAGATCAAGCAACTTTCTGTTAACACACAGGTAAAAAAGCGACTTGGCAGAAGTCGCTAAAATAAGGAAACACGACAGCGTGGCTGTCGCTAATATGTGAAGTCATGTCGGACAGTGCTCAAGAAACGCCTTGGTGTGAGGCACGGATTGTGCAAAAGACGCCTGGGAGAAAGGCGCCGGATAGACAAAGGACGCCCACAGCGGGGGGCGTCAATTCTCAGGGAGTGAGAAAGCAGGAGACGCTATATAAAAAGGCGCCTTTGCGGAAGGCGTTAAATGCGAGAAAGGCGCCTTGAGTAAAGGCGTTAATTCATGAAAAATGCCTTGATGTGAGGCGTTAATTAAGAAAACACAGAGAACACAAACTGGCTAATCCGAGGGGTGTGGGTGTGCAGTGTGCACAATGGAGGGTGCCCTTGAGGCACAGTGGAGGGGTACCGTGGGTACCTAAGGGCAAGGGCACACATGGGTGCCAATGGGAAAGGGCACACGTGGGTGCCAACAGGAGAGGGTAATCAAAAGAAAAACAGTGGAAGTCCCACCGTGATCGCTAATTTGTGAATCGTGTTTTTCACATCAAAAATAAATAAGTATGAGATAAATAGTGAAATAAAGGGAATAAAGGGGAGCAAGAGATTGCTATTGGAGTGTGATGGCCAAAGGGGTTACCTCAAAAGAAGGGAGATTGATCGCGAATACCTGGTGAAAATAGGATACGGGATGAGTGTAGATTCCTTCCTCCTCCTTCTACCGGCCGGCCGATGAAGGGGGTTTTCCTCTTGATTACCCTTAAACAAAGAACAAACAATCAAAAGAGGAGGGATTAGCCAAGTGTGTGTAGTATCAATTCTGAAATAAAAAAGATGATGGAGTAAAAGCATGCAGTGTGCACCTTTTGGTTATTTTAAAACCCCTAGGAAAATTAGGGAGAGGAGGTGTGATGCAAAGCTAATGAAAACTTAAAAGGGGAACGATGTATGATGAACAAAGAAGGTGATGAGATAGTAAGTTGATGCAAAGAATTCCCTGCTGTTCCTGACAACAGTAAAGGGAGAAAAAAACCAAGTTGAACTTGCGGCTGACACAACAGGAAGAAGCAGAGCACCGAAGTAACAAGGATGTTACAGAAGAAAATTTCTCTCCTGTGCGCCCTCTGTGGGTTAATCTCTCTTAGCTGCTACCCTCTTTCTTCCTCACGACTAACAGCTAACAACTCACAGCTAACAGCTCTCTTTTTTTTCTTCTAACAGCTCTGTTAACCTCGCGCGAACTCGACCCAGGAGGCTATTTATAGGGTAGAAAACACAAATCTTATGGGATAAGAACTGGCAAGACCCTTCTACAGCAAGGTCTCTAGTTCCCTAATCGAGCAAGATGATCAAGCAGAGCAGGGACTCCCCAAGAAAGGGCAGTTCAAGCAGGACACGGAAGGAAAAGAGACGACTCACATCAAGGCGTTAATTCGTAATTGACGACCCGGGCAAAGGCGTTAATTCAAATCACGACTGGTAAAAAGACGTCAATTCTTGGATTTAATTTTAGTAAGAAAAACCTTCCTTATTTGAAAATTATAAAGAGACGCCTGTAGGAGAGACGTTAATTCAAAACACGACCCAGGGAGGGACGTTAATTTTTGATTTCAATTAGGGTAGGATACGTCAAATATCAGAAACTGACGCCTCTTGCCCCAGTCGTCCTTTCTTTGAAAAACGCCCTAGCTCAGGTCGCTATTTAAAACACGCCCCTCTTCGAGTCGTTAATTACAAAAATGTAAGAAAAATCATAAAAACCCACACAAAAATAGAAAAACTTTAGATTATAGAAATATTGAAGTTCACTTTGGGGCGTTAACATAGTGACATGAGATTTGATCAACATAGTATCAATTTTGGCGTGTCTACATCATGTAGTAACAATTCAGAAGCACTCTTATTATTTGCACGCATTTATCTAGAACATTAACATTAGTACGATTGGAAGACTGACCTGAATAGAAATCCAGACATGGGGTTTTCTCCTTCGCATGCCGTGGCTCAGTTACCCCTTTATTTCATTCCACGGCATACCTGCAAGTTAGCACTCTATTTGGCATGGGCAGGTACCCAAACGGTCTTGGGTCCTGCATGATTAGTAGTACTTTTGATGGGTGCTTTCCACAACTTTTGGTCCTCTGTATCATCATGTATCATTAAAGAGTAACCATTCATCATGTGTCCAATTCCCCCACAATCATTACAGAGAGCATCATGCTTTGATTTCTTGTTGTGCATACAGTTATTTGCATGGAGTTTTTGTGCAGGTGCATACTGGTTTCTATTTTTATCATGGAAGTTGTTCCTGTTGATCTTACCAAACTTGTTTTTCTTAACAGGATGTGTAGCATTTTTGAAATTTGCCCGCCTATTTTGAAGGTGCCAACAGTGATTGACTGTATGGCCATGCTTTCTACAGTGAGAGTATTTGAGAGAATTTCTTCTGAACGAGTCTGACCAGCATTCAGTGGCCTTGTGACCAATCTTGTTACAGTTAAAGTAAGTGATGTGCTGGTTCATTGAAACAAATTTTCTCTTATTAAAACCATGTTGTCTTGCAGGGAATTTAACATGATATGAATGAGGTCTTTTCTTACCATTTCCAAACCAACAATGAGCAGCAGCGTGTCCGACTTTACCACAATTAGAACATGTGACACTCTTTTTCTAAGTGATAGGGAACTTGGCCTGAGGATCCCTAGCATGTATTTTTCTAGCATTCAGATCATCTGATTCCATTAAGTTGCATTCATGCATTAAGTGACCAATCTTGTTACAGTAATAACATTTCATGAGTTCCCTTTTATGTGCATGTCTAGGTGTATTAGTGTGTTTTATAGCATGCCCATTTTCAATATGAGTGTGATTCAATCCTTTCTTCACATGACTGGCCTTTTACATTTTTCCAGTTTGTTTCTGATTTTTCTGAACATTAGGTTGTTTATTTTTTGAGGTGGTGGCTACATTTGATGCTTTGATAAAGGTTGTCATTAGCTTGTTTTTGAAAACCTTTTTGTTGACATTGTTGTAGCCTAACCCTTCCTTTTGAGCATTCACCTTAACTCCTAGCAACCTGTCCAGATTTTCTTTTCCATCTACAAATTTAGACAAGACTTTGTTCAAATCCTGAATTTTATTTTCAAGAGATGCAATGTGTATTTCATAACTAGCAATCTCTTGATCACTGCAATTGACAACTTCATTCAACACTTTGTTGGCATTTTTGTATTCTTCGATCTCCTTTCTCAGCTCATCAACTTTTTCAGTTTCATTTGTACATATGATTTTCCCTTTTTCCAATGTAAGAAATCTTTCAGACAATTGTTCAACAGTTTTAATTTTTCAATTTCTTCTTTAAGCTTATCATTTTGAACTAATTCATTTATTAAAATTTGATCATCTAAATTGGCTTCCTCTCTCCTTTTAAATTCAGAAGTTTCCTTCAGATCTTTTTGAAGTTTTTCAATATTTTTCTGCAACTCTATGTTTACAGATTTGATGGCTTCAAAATTTTCAGCTAACAAATTCTTCTCTTGCTCAAGTTTTCCAAGTTTTTCTTGGTTTTCTTTAACAGATTTTCTAAGAGAATCATTTTCAGATTTTACCTTGTTTAATTCTGAGTTAACTTGTTAAAGATCCTTCAGAAGTTTCAACAAATTTTGATTATCAGACTTACACGCATCATGAGATTGTTCCAGCTCCAAGTAATTTTCATCTGTGAGATCAGAGATATTCTGACTACTTTTCTTTTTCAACCTTTTGTATTGTTTTCTAAGTTTTTCATGTGACTCTAGCAGATCACCATATGCATTCTGCCAATCATCTAGAGTATAACTCTCGAAGGGGTTTACTTGATCATCATCCTCGTCTTCATTTTGGTTGCTACTTTCACAGCTTCCATTAGCCATCATGCAACTGTCCTCCCTTTTTCTGTGAGCTAGCTTTAGTTTCTCCAGAACGTCCTTTGCAGACCTGCAGTCAAGAAGAGAAGGATGTAAGACCTTGTTAGTAGCTACTTTCATCAGATTCAAAACTTTCTGATTTTCCTCATGCTTTAATCTGTGACTATCGGTCCACTTGGACATTTTCTTTGGTAATCTGTGAGGACCATGTGAAATTAATTTCCACTGATCAGGATCAGCTGAGATTACACTTCTGTGCAGACTTACGAACCATGAATCAAAATTTGAACCGTTGAAGATCGGTGGATGAGCCATGGATCTAAGACAGCAATCGGATACATACCACACAGACACATGATCCACTTAGAATCGATAAATCTGGGCAGTAAGAACCCGCTCTGATACCACTTGTTGAGTAAAGAGCCCGAATTCAGAGGGGGGGTGAATGAATCCCAGAAGGAAATTTGCCCAATTTGAATCTAAGATCTTGATTAACACTGAACTTACAAAGACTTGCGGAAATAAAAATAACTAACACACACTCAATTGAGCTTCTCCTAAACACATAATCAAGCACTAATGGTGCATACAGACAGATAAGTCGTTGAACACACAATCTAACCTATCTGTATTATGTAGCATGCTATCACAGCAGATAGGAACAACACCGAACCAATCTATTGATTAGAGTATAAAGCTTTCAAGGAACCTTCAGATAAACAATCACCAAAGTTTCACCAGTTACAATTGAAGCTCACTAGACGTTCATCTAATCAAGAAACAGGTAAGCAATTAGAAAGCCATAAGATCAACCAAACCATTCAGATTCCAACCTGCGAATGGGGTAGAAGATAGAGAGTAACCACACCAAAGCAATCACACAGTACGCATGGTTTTTTAGGTGATTCGGCCAGATCCACAGTCTGCCTACGTCCACCCCTCACTCCAAACCAGAGTGAGGCTTCCCCTGCAATAGCAAGAACCGCAGACTCAGTCTGCAGACAGACTGATGAGGGCATCCCTTGCCCCTCCACATTTTCTCCGGACTCGGATTGTTCGTCGACAAGCGCCATTATGTTAGTCATGTATTTTTGAGTCTAGTCATGTAATCTTCACATTTTATTTGAGTCAATATCATGTAATTTTCCCTTTATTTGAGTCATGTACCTAGGTTAGTGAGTCATTTTCCTAAGTATTGTGTCATTAGGTTGGTTTGTTAGGCTAGTGGGCCCAATTCATTGGGCTTGGCCCAAGGGCACCCCTATCCCTTCGGTTATTTGTCATTGAGTCAAATGTCAGGGACTTTTGTAGAAATGTGGGTTGCCTATATATAGGACCCCATTCCCCTCATTTTGAAGTAATGAACAATTGAATGAAAATTGAAATCCACTTCCAAATCCCACTAGATCTCTCTCTCTCTCTCACTCTCTCTCTCTCTAAGGGGTCCCCCCCCTCTCTCTCTCTCTCTCCCTCCACCCCAATTTTCGGAATTTTCTCTCTCCTCCCCATTCACCCCTCATTAAGACCTCTCCCCTTCCCCATACACCCATTTAACTCCCCCCCAACCCAAGGTGGCATCCTCCAATCCACACCCCACCTCCCACCTCCCAACCCCCAACTACCCAACACCACTTCCTAAGCACCCCTTCCTCTCCCCAAGGTTGAAGGGGCTCTTCCCTAAGCCCAAATTCAAATTTCCCTCTCCCTAGGGCAGCGCCCTTCCATCTCCCCACCTCCCAAACCACCCAAAGCCGCAGCCCCCCTTCCCCATACCAGCCAAGTTCACCCTCCACCTTTTACTCTCTTGGCCATCCCCTTCCCCACCCCCTCATCTTCTTCTCATTCAGCCTCTGTTTCAGGCAGCAGAGTTGGAGCGACTTGCAGAGGTAGCCACGATCGTCTCTCAAAGATTCAGGTGTCAAGGCATACATTGCTGGAATCTTCATCGAGATAGCTTTCCAACGGTGGTGGTCTCTCCGGCTTCCGAGTTCGGAGCTGTCCGGAGGAGCGTCATCTTAAACGACTGCGCAATCTGTCCCAGACTGAAGACCAGAGCGATCTTGGAAGCTGTTCTGCGGTCAACCTTGGAGGAATTCGAGCACACTTCCTTCTACAAAATTCTTCTTCGTCTAGTCCTCCATCAGTAGCAGAAAGAACGACACAAATCGCCTGCCCGAGCTATTTCTTCTGAATTATTTCGTCAGAGTGTGCAGTCTGCCACTAGTGGACTCAGGTTTGACCTGTCTTCATTTATCTGGCCACCATTCTCATCTCCGACCTCGGATTGTGGCCCCGTCAACTTCTGCTCGAAGCTACTCCGACCACGATCGCGTCACCACCAGTTTCGTTCAATTTGAAATTCGGGAGCGACTGCAGCGCCTTCTCCAATCCACTGCATCAGTTCTGCATCAGTCTGAAGCAGAGTGTTGCTGTCCTGCTCCAGTCGCCGGTCCGATCAGCCCCGAGGTCCAGAGCTTCCCAAAAAATTCAGGCATCATCCTCTGTCAGTTGGAAAACTTTTGGCGTAGGTTTCGTCAAGATCTGAGCTCTGTGGAATTTGTGGCAGTGACATCACCGGCCCCCTGTCCAACAATTCTGAAGGTTGGTAGAACCGGCGGGGATCGGCAAATCGGGTTTCCTTAGCATAAGTCCCCACCCCGCTTGGCCGGCTGAAGGACCCTCCCTGCGTGGAGGTAGTATTGGATGTAATAAGATTAATCCCCACCCCAAGATCACCCCTCCTACGAGAGGTGTAGTGGTGTAATCTTTCCATTTCAGGTTGAAGCGACACCGACGCGGCGTGCGGGTGCATACCCTCGCCTCCCCGCTCGCCCCCGTCCCCAGCCGGAGTCGGCGTCTTCACGCCGGCTAGGTGAGCTCCTGAACATCTCTCATTGCTGTAATGGACTTGCTTAGCTTAGTATTGCTATAGTTACTCAGTCGGCGGTAAGAGAGTGTCCGATTTTAAATTGCTACCCAAATTGAGTGACCACCGCGGGCGAGTTGTGAGAGCATCCACTTAACCCACACCCTTGGTGTGTTGGCCGCCCATGATTTGGGCATCCTAGGCCCATTTGGGGTTCTCCCCAAGCTAGCCAACCATTGGAGCCTCAAGGTCCCGCCTCGGACCCTCTCCAACATCCCCTAGTCGCCATCGGGCACTAGTGTGCGCCATACGGGTGAGCTCGCTAGTGTGAGTCCGCTGCTCAAACTTGAATGCTTGCAAAATAGGTCCATAGGTGGTGTCACATCACAGACGCTGCCTAACAGCTTGACAAACCGAGGGATAAAAATCCCTCAAATCAAGTTCTGCAACTCACAGAAGCTTGGCACCTGGACTTGCTACCCACAAGACCAGAACCGGAGACAATCCTCCCTTCCTCTAAACCGGAGGGAAACCCACAAGTAGCACACCACTACTTGCAACCGGAGACTACGTCTCCCTTCTCCTGAGTCCACAGGAGGAACCCGAACCCACAATAGGGTATCAAAAGAACATGGGGAAAATGCAAAAAGGGAAACCAAAAGATCCAAAGAGAAAAACAAAAAAAAATAAGTTCCAATCAGCACAGTCGTTCTGGATTTGATCCACGAACAGATAAAACAGGTCTTCAGAATGAATGACTGCTCTCACTCTCTCTTCTTCCTTTTACAATCTCTTCTTCTAGGCTCTCTCTCTTCTTCCCTTTCTTTTTTTTTCTTCTTCAGCTGCTGGCTCTCTTTTTTTTTTTGGCGGCCTCTCTTTCTTTTTGGCACTCTCTCTTTCCTTCTTTCCCTTTTTTTTGTTCACACTTCTTCGAAGGGTAATGTAGCTTTATATATAGGAGCAGGGGCTCCGAATGGATGAGGCAAAAGAATCCTACTGAAACCCCATAGGTCCACGTGTTGGACGAGAATGTTCCTTTCCTCGGATCATGTGCCTTTCCTTTGCAGACGAACTTATTCCCTGCAAGAGAAAGGACAGAGTATGGTTTATGCACTGAGTTCTTAAATGATGCATAGGACATGTAGTGTAACGATCAAAACATGCACAGACTTTATGTAGCAAAACAGACTGCACCGACCCTATATGTGGGTGTGCAATCAACAGGATATGCACCGACTCAATTGTTGCACCGATTCAGAGACGTAAAATGCACGACATGCATGAGCTTTGTTCAAGTGGCACAAGATAAGACCTGCACCAACTTGGATTAGCGGTCCAAGCTAGAGTTGCACCGAGATGATGGTAAGCAAAAACAAGAATTGCACCGAACTAGGTTAGGCTGTCCAAGCAAGATCTGCACCGAGATGCCGGTCAGAGATGAGCTTAATTAGAGAGAGATGCAAGACAAAGCTTGCACCGAGTCAAGAAAGGCATGATGCATTAGGATGCACCGAGAAAGTGGCTAATCGACAGAATGTGGGCATGAACAGAAACTTGCACAGAGGCAAGCACTTATGCGTTAGGTGCAGAACTAAACGAGAGTTGCACCGAGCAAGATAATGAGCGAGACACTGCATGCACTGACTATGACTTGGTCTATGAAATAGCATGGACCACATGGACCATACTCAACAGATAAACTTGAAGAATTAAAGCACCAACAGCTAAGCATGATTCATCAGTAAGTTACTATCAAGATTAGGGTTTGTGACCAATCCACCATGCAAACAATTCACATGAATTAATCAGATGCACTGACCACAATTCTATCACACATGACTCAGAAACTGTCATTATCAAAACCAACGATCCAACACACCGGAAACCAACCGGACACCCAGTCTGTTGACTTAAACCAGCCTTTGTCTCACTTCAGGAGGCCGCACCACCAGGTTCCGCCACCTCCTCAAACAGGTCACATCGGCACTTCTGTCGGACCGCAAGCGTCGGAATGCGCAGAAGAGGTCCCGGTGGAAGATCGTGACCCTCCTGTAAACGTAGAGCCGATCAACAACGACCCTCCAGCAAACGAGGCTCAGGAAGTGACCCTCGACACTCTTATGAAAGAGAACCAGCATCTAAAGGCTCTCCTGCGAGACCTCCTCCAGGAGCGAGACCTTCATCCGCAGCAACCTGCTAGGCCTCATGCTGAGGCACCGGTACCCCCGGTGGCTCGAGATGCTGCCAACACCTCAGTGGCGGTTGCCCAAACCCCGCTGGCAGTTGGGTTTGGCACGCCCCCGGTTGATACTCAACCACGAGCCTCCAACACGCTAGTGCCAGAGGATCTCTTGGCACAACGTCAGATGATTGAGCGCATTGTCGAGACAAAGCTCGCCCAGTATGGTGAAGGGACGGTCACGATGGATCTCTATAGTGTAACCTACCCGCTTCACCACCAGTTGAAGAAGCTTCCTCCAGAATACTCCAAGCCCCCGAAGCTGCAAAAGTTCGATGGGCAGGGGTCACCACATGAACACTTGGCCTACTATGTCATGACCATGGGTGAGTTAGCGTTGGACGAATCATATCTCCTCCGCTACTTTGCCACTTCACTCACGGGAACAGCCTTCCAAGGGTGCTCCCGCCTGAAGCCCGGCTCAGTCGTCGACTGGGCGGATCTCCAGAAGAAATTCCTCGACCGATTTCAAACGGCCGAGCGAAAGGTCACCCTAGCCGAACTCTATTCCCTTCAGCAGAAAAAGGGCGAAAGTGCCCTCGACTTCATCAAAAAACGGTGAGACCTCAGCATGAGGTGTGTCAATCCACCCGTCCAGGAGGACGCCATCACCATATGCCGTCGAGGTCTGGCGGCCGAGGTCAGCGAAAAGCTTCTCGGCACCAATATCAAAGGCTTCGACCAACTCAATTCGGCAGTCGCCAAAATAGAGATGTTCTTCGCCGATAACCTGAGCTATACTGCAGCAAAGGGTAAACAAGCGCGAGAACGCCAACCCGACAAGGAGGTGAACATCATAGAATTCACCCCTACCGCCAAGGCCAGTAAGGGGGCCGAATCCAGTGACTCTGACAAAAAGCCAGCGGACAAGCCGGCTGCTCCTTCCTTCTCGGAGCGCATGAAGACACCCTTCTCGTTCAAGAAGGAACATACGAAGATACTCTTCGACCTCTGTATGGCTCAGAAGATTGTCGAGCTGCCAGAAATCCGCAAGCTGGACAAGGCTCTAAAGATCGACGATCCCAGTTATTGCCTATACCATCGCATGCTGGGTCATTCAATTGAAGATTGCTACGTCTTCAAGACTCAGGCACAGAAGCTGATCTGAGACGGCCTCGTCAAGATGAAGAGCGGTCTCGTCGATCCTCCGCAACCCCATACGTGGGCCAGGCCAGCTAAGGCAGCCCGCGTGGCTCACCCCTCAGCCAATGTCATCCACATGATGGCCGCATTCTCTCTTTTTGATGACGAGTCAGAGGAGCACAGTGCCAATCAAAGGGAACGTTCGATCTGGTATCTAGGGTGGAGGCCTTGGCATGATCAGAGATCTCTCTCCTTCCCCAGGGAGAGAACCCAGCGACTCTTCAATATCCTCGTCGAGATTGGGCAAATCATGTATCGCGACTCGCCTCCTGACTACACCTAGTGAGATCATAGTTACCCCCAGTATTGCCCATTCCACGCCAGAATCTGCCACCCGATCGAGTCCTGTGAGGAAGTTCAATACCTCATCCAGGAACAGATCCAATTGGAGCAGATCGATGCGGAAGGAAACTCCATGTCGCTCGTCAGGCTTCGGCAAGCTGTCGAAGAGACCATGCGCATTGCCAGGGATGCGCCAGAACGGCCAGACTCTCCTCAAGAAAATGGACACGGATTGCCTTACCAGCACCCTTCGGAATGGCTCCAATTCCGGATTGACAATCAAGAGGCGCTCGAGCGACTGCGAAGGCGTAGAGAGCAGGATGCCAATCAAGAGGCGGAGCTGACTAACTTTTCGGTCAACGTCATCCATTCTCCTACTCCTCTGACCCTTGAGGGCTCCCAGACATCAGCACCTAACCAGCCAACCCCAGCCTCCTCGGCCATAAGGTGGCGATCCTAGCGGGAGCTAAAGTCTCTCCCTTTCCCTGAAGAAGACACTGCAAGGCTTCTCCGGGTCCTTCTCGGCAGAGAGGACGTTCTGGTGGGTGAGATGATGACAAGCTCTTCGGCTCTTTCTCGTCCTCCTCCCGCCCTATCTTCATCACCGACAGCCGCGGATAAGAAGGGAAAGCAAAAATAGGGTGAGGCCCCGCCTCAGCCTCGGTGTACCTCTCCTCCGCGGAGGGGCCGTCGGGTCTACCCGTCCTACCTGTTGACATAATCCGGAGTATGAAGAAGACATCTTTGGAGTCTTCAACGGCTTCGCTTCAAGGGGCGGGCCCATCGCCACAAGGCTCCTTCATTCCGCAATGTCGGGACATCTGTGCAGAGCGATAATGTCTTGCAACGCTATCAGTCATCGCTAGGCCGAGCTCTCAGCATGGTTACAAAGGCAAGGCTAAGGAGCGAGACGACCAGTGCCCCTCTCTGTCCGCTTCTCAACAGAAGCCACCGCCACCGCGGGTAAGGCATCAAACTGCGCATATGTCCTCCCATACCGATCCCAACGTACCGGCTCAGCAGAAGACATCTTTGTCACCACCGTGGCTAAGGCATCAAACCGCGCATACGTCTTCGGACGCCAGCACCAGCCTACCGACTTCCCGTAGGCTCCCATCGCCACCGCGGGTAAGGCACCAAACCGCGCATACATCTTCGGACGCTAGTCCCAGCATTCCCGCATACCAGGAACTGCCGCTCGAGGTGATCAAGCATGTAATTAACGCCACCTTCCAGATACAACAAGCGGAAGGCACCTGGATCGAGATCCGGGCAAGGAAGAGTCATCGACCTCGCCCCACAAGGGCGTCAGCTCGGAGATATCCTCATCAGGATTTGTCAGCTCTGATTCCAGCACCTCTCCCTCCTACTCCCTTGGAGACGGCTATTGCCAAGAGATAAGAGAAAAATAGGAGGAAGAACCTCAGAAGGCGGCTCAAGAAACAAGCTAAACAAGTAGCCACCCTACAATCCCCGGCCGAGCCAACGCCTCTTCAAAGGCTCTAGCGGCTCATTGATGACCTGGTGGAATACGTTCCCCCTCATCCTATTAGGGCTCTCCCACTCGATAGCTACATCACGTGGGAAGAAATGCAGAAATGAGCCCGCCTCAGAAATTAGGTCCAAGAGATGATCCAAAAGCTCAAGAACGGCGAAAGACTCGTAATCCCTGACGACCTCTCCTTGTGCTATAAAGACGAGGAGATCACCACAGAGCAACTAGAAGAAATGCTTCGACGCTGCACCTGCAACATGGTGGCCATCCCACCTCCCGACAATATCAATGTTTCTCGACGGGGCGAGCCAGTAGCCTCCCGGACAAGACAAAGGGCTACCGCCTCTCTTGGGCTACAGCCCGGTCCAGAACACACCGGTTGCGGCCGAGGTTGTGGCCGGGGACGTGGTAGAGGCCGTGGGAGAACTCCCGAGTTACCCCTCTCTCCGACCACTTTCGACCCGGAGCGAATCATCCTCTTCCGAGGAGAGGAACCGGCTCCCATCCCGGAAGTAGAAATTCAAAATGGACCTAGTATCTTCGATCCTTCCGGCATTGAAAAGGCTACTACGGCCTCCCAGCCCCTGCACCAGTACCAACTTTTGTGCTAGAGCAAGCGGGACGGTCCGACAAGGATGAGCCAGCCCGCCAATCACCCCCAGAAGAGCCGTCCCTGGCATCCCTATTCCAAGAGTCCGCTGGTGATCAAGGTCAGTCTGATCCCAGTGGTAAGGGTAAGGCAGTGCAACTCCCCAATGGGGAACAGCACGGCAGCTCGCAGAAGGTTCAACTGGACATACTACCCTCTCTGGAGGATGCTCGAGCCCGAGCTGACCGGAAGGTCCTCCACCAAATAAAGCGCTTCCCTGCCATGATTTCGATTTGGGAAGCCATTGCTTGGAGTGAAGACCTAAGGGAAACCCTTATCAAAATACTCCAAGAGCCGGAAGTCTATGAAGCGCATGCCGCGGAAATGAAGGTGGTTGCCCATGGAGCCTTCGCAGCCACCATCACCTTCACGGAGAAAGACATGCTGTTGTTCCCTCCGTGCCATAATCGTCCTCTTTACATGAAGGGGAAGATCAATGGGCATGATGTGACCGGATCCTGGTGGATGCTGGTGCCGCTGTTAACATCATGCCGCTCAAGAAATTCAAGTCTCTATATCTGACCCCGTACCTCCAGAAGGTTCAAGCGGTCAAGATATCCGGCTTCAACTAGAACACCGAGGACGTCCTCGGCCGGGTGGACGTCGATCTGGTGCTCGATGATTTCACCTCTAAGGTGACTTTCTACATCATCGACTCCAACACGACTTACAAGATGCTATTAGGCAGACCTTGGCTCCATGAAAACTGGGTCGTCCCGTCAACTCTCCACTAATGCATCAAGTATGCCAAGGACGGGGAGCAACATAAAGTCTTTGCAGACCTATCGCCGTTCACACCGACAGAATGCAACCTGGCCGATGCAGCGCTCTACTTCAAGGGGATCAGTCACTACCCCGTGATCAAGAGCAAAAGCAACATTTGGCTCTCACAGGAAGACGATGATGATCTCTTCTCTGTCGACGATGAGAAGGCCAAGCTTCACCGACTGCACCTTGGCCCCAAGTCAACCCTAGACCACCCTGAAAGGCGCCAGATCGACTTCGAGACTAATCTCATTAGCCGGGCTATCGGCAAGAGTATATGCTTGCCACCAGACTACATCTAGCTCCCGTGTGGATCCGAGGAGTACAGTGTCGAGTCGCTGACAACGTTCATTGTCACCTTTAAGCGACAACGCCAGAACAAGAGGAAGGCTAACAGGTACAAACCCATTGTCTTCTACAAAAGAGACATGGCCCCTCAAGCCCCACCGGATGATGACTTCGGCTGGTCTAGGCAAGCCGATAACACCCCTGAAGCAGCCCAGGTGTGGGGCGAGCTGTCGCCGCATATTCAAGAAATGTGTTTGAGGCAACACATTCCCCTGTGGCAAACATCTGCCCAACCAAGATACTTCCGTCGATTGTGGGACCCTTCCGAGGTCGCAACCCCCGTCCTTCCATAAGGATACCAGGGGGCTTGGTTACGACCAGGACCCAGACTTTCGCATCCACTACACAGTTAACGTCATAGGCTTGGCACTACTAGCCCACGACCAAACAAGAGTCGAAGCCAAATTCGACAGCTCCGGGGATGAAGGAGAGGAAATTCTGATCCCCATCTCCGCCAAAGCCAAAACCCCGGCCTAGGCCGTCGGGGAGCCTTCTTCACCTCCCTACCAAGACAAAGGGATGGAAGAAGCTTCTCCGATCTCTCAGTCAGTCGAGGGACCCAGTATAATAAACCCTCCTGAGGGGGGAGACCTTGCTGGTCCAAGCTGCGAAAGATTGTTAGCTTCGCCAGGCAACCCCGAGGAGATCTCAGCAACTATAGTCGACAACTGCTTGCCGAGAGCCGGCGGCCCAGATAAATCTTCGATGGATCCTAGAAACAACCACTCTCTAGTCCCGTCAGCATCAGTCGATGGCCTCGAGAACCAAGAAATACATGAAGCCGACACTGATGATGATGATTTCATCGACCTCCAGCTGTTGGCACCCAAAATATGATCGTCGGTGACCAAGCAACAAAGACGAAGGACCCGGCTTGCTGAAGCACGGAAGCCGATAAAGATCAACATATTGAAGACTTCTTGAGCTGCCAGAGCCTCAAGTCACCCCGTATGAACGCCAGGGACTTCACCTCTGGAGAACCGAGTTGAACTCACTACCAATCGACATTGCGACCAAGCCTGCCCAATGAACCGGCATCGACTCCGTCGTGCCGCATACACTACACCCATTGTCCGACCAAGGACGACGGTCTACCCAGTGGCTACCCACCTCATGAAAGGCTCTCCTGAGATGAAGGAGTCCCCTTGGCTCTTTAGAACGAAGGACCGAAAGCTCTATCGGTAGAAGATCCCGGTCACCCGGCATGGGTATGGCTTCCCGCCAAGATGGGCCCGTTAGTGGCCGAATGACCACCCAGCTCAGGCGGAACTATCCCTGGTGTTATCCCACCCTCTAAGGAGCTTTGGGCACAAGCCAGACCGAGCCAGCGGCACGGATCATAGAGCCAAAGGCCGTGTCAGTGAAAAACTCGCGTAATCAAACCGAAGTCATTTGAAGCTCCAAGGATGGCCGTACGTCGGCCTGAGAGCTTCAACAAGGCGTCTCATCAAGGTTTCAAGGAGCATTGGCAAGATAAATGTTCATGGTGACCCCCGGAATCATCCCCGGACTCATCGGCCGACTCGCGATGTGCAAGGAGCATTAACACGGCGCGCCCTGAACCGGCGTGCCCCCATCTGGCGCCCCTTATCCCGGCGCGCAAAGAATCTTATCCCGGCGCCCTCCTATTCCGGCGTGCAAGGGATGGAGCTCCCCTTACCGGCGCGCCATTTTTCACACCGGATTAAGACTTCGAACCTCCTCCTATACATAGGCGGCCATTCGATTGAAAAAAAGGAGAGAAGAAGGCTTTTGAGGAAGACTTTCAAGAGGGTTTTTTAGAGAGGTTTTCAGAGAGGCTTTCAGAGAGGCTTTTTGAGAGAGGATAAAAGGAAAAGAAGCAAGTTTCTCCGGAGCGCCCGTTGCCGCCGTCTTCCCTCAACCTGCCTGAAGCCCTCCAGAGTCGGAGAAGAAGAAGACGGCTGATACTCTGTTCTGGGAATAGGTGGGTGCCTGTGTTTCCGCTGATTCTCGATATCGATTTCTCTCTGTCGAATGTAAGTGGGAGGGGGAGGGATGGCGATGATATGAGCCAAACCCTCCCCCCCTTCTCTGCGTCTTCTTTCATTTACCGATTGTTCTTCTGTGAATCCTCCTGCGAGTAGGATGGTGGCCGTGCCGCGATGCCGGCACCCAAACTCACGATATGTATGTGATTTCCCCCGTCAATGGAATGATATCGTGCGTATATGAATGCATCAATGGGTTGAATGTTTGGCGTCTCATCTTCCTCTTCCATTGCTATCTCATTCGATAAATGTGTATATCTATTGGGGTCTTCCCGTATACGGCTCCGAAATCCCGGTTTCTCTGGACTCTGAATGCGCCCTGGTATGCCATGGGTTACATGGACAAACCCCTCCTTGGGTCCTCCGCGCCTGTGCCTGTGCATATGTCGCTCTCTATTTTGATACGAAATCTGATCTTAGCCTCCCCTCCTCTTTGGATCTCTCCGTTGTTCAGAGGGGGCATGCGATGTTTTGGGACAGTGAAGTCCGCTTCGCGACTACTGCATTCCAGTCATTTGTGGGTATGCGTGTGTAGATGAACTTTTCTAGTTGCATATCGATCGCCCCTTTCCATGACTGCTATTCCATTCTATTCTGTGAATGGCAACCCAGTCTCGCGAGCATCAACCTCTCGACCCTCCACCCAGGGAGGGGGATATCTTCCGCCGTTTCACAGAGCTGCCAATTGGCCAAGAGAACTCCACTCTCGAGTGATGGATGTTCCTCATGGGTCACGAAGCTTATAGCAACAAGGGCTCCAGCCCAATAATCCCAAACCCACAGTCCTTTGGGACCCCGTGGTGACCAAAGGGGTAAATGCTTCTAGTAGGCTAGTCTTCGGAGCCTCTTTCCCTAAGGGTCTCTCTCTCTGGCCGGTGCAGTGTATGTCGTAGGTCGCACACCCCTTGTAGGCCGGTCCTCGGGGTGTCGCTCCTATCATCAGCTACCTCATCCTCTGCTTCCACCCACGGAACTTTGGTGCCCCTCGTAGGCTAGTCCTCGGGGTATCCTATCTGTTGGGAATTTGCTGGCTGTCACCATGCAGATCGATAGTTTAAGGGGCATGCTCCACAAGTGAGCATGACCCCGTTCCTCTCCTGCAACCTTTCAGGTTCAGGGGAGATGCTGCCCGATTTCGGTAGGTTTTGGACTCACAAGTCGTCTCTATGGACTCGTCGTGATAAAGCATTCATTCTGAATCAGGGACTCTAGTGCTCGAGTATGAACCTCGCACTAGCTCATCACTTCATTCTGGAAGGGTCCTGGACTTCAATTAAACAAGCAATTGGCTCAACCAACTTCAAAACTCTCAACAGAATCTTAATGAACATAAATCGTTTCAAAATTCATCAAAAATAAGCTAAAACGGCGCGGCCCTAATCTGGCACGCCCTAATACCGCGCGGTACCCCCCCGCGCCGGATTAACACTAGACTCATGATTTCCCTTTTTTATTTGGTTCGTTCCCGGCGCGCCCTAATCCGGCGCCCCCCAAAGCCACCGCGCCGGGCTAATGTTGCCATGGCCACACCGGATTAAATACTTTCACCTACGTTTGGCCGCACCGGGGAAACTTACTCCTACGCGTGGCCGCGCCGGTTTTGAACCCTTGTGCTGTTTTAATCGTTCAATCACCTTCGGAGCGATCCTTGTCTCCCGTGGTCGGAGTTAATAAACCCTAATTAGTAATGAACTGAATAAGAGGAGGGCCGTTCGAGCCCAAATCATCTTGTTATCGTGTTTTCACTATCATGTTCGTCAACACTTTGCTCTCGTTATCATGCTTGTGTTACCATTCTCTCCCCTTGGCGGGGATTAATAAATGTGATTGAGCTCTGCTTGTTTCCATAACTCTATCGCCATGTTTAGCATAGTCACGAGCATCATGCATGCATGCTTGCATAGACCCTCGGGTATATCAAATGGCGTTGACAGAAAGCCGGGTTACGCCCGATCGAAAGTCTCCGCTATGCGCGACGGTGGTCTTCGGACCTACGTCCTCTCCCACGTACCAAGGGTCTCCAATTTAATGAACCATGCCTCTCCTACATGATAAATAGACGCATCTCATATGATCTTGTCATGTTCACAGCATCGCATCTTTATTCCGGCCTCGACAGCCCACTATCTCGGCAATTAATCAAAGATTTTCCCTCCTCGCGGGGGATGTAATTAACGCCATAGCCTTTATGGTGTGGCGGACTGCTGGTCCCGATCGAATCTCACTTTCGCCCGACACGGGTCAGAATGAGCGCATAATAAACTCGTCACTCATGTGACTGGCACGCCCGCGCAGCCAATCAGTCAGTTAATTACCAGTCAGTTAATTGATTGATCGACACGCGAAATAAATCAAATAAACCCAAATGATAATCATAAACAAACAAAGAAAGAAAGACCCGCGCGAGTAACGCGGGGAAAGGATCCCATCGCAAACAGTCTGGCACGCCCGGTGGGACCAGTGTCACCTTTCATCTCTTTGCCGAGATACTTGGGCTTCAAGGCCCTCCCAAAGCTTGCTGATCGTTGGTTTGTCTGTCTTTGCAGGCGAACGATGACGACAACTGGATTGACTGGCGTCGGCTTCGGTCCTTCGATTATTGCCGGTCATGCGCAAGGGTACCTGGCGGTGCCTATGGAGTTCGGCAGCTTCCCTACCGCTGTTGGCTTCCCCAACTTATTGGGGTTAGCCTTTGTGGATATGCTAGAAGTGGAACCCTCGGAGCCTGTCGAGGGAGCTACGAAGAATATGGAGCCTCTGAAGGCCCGATGCTGCCATGACTCGCTCAAGAGTCCAACCCCGGTCGCCAGCTGCCTGGTGCACCATGCGGTTCATGGGGTTCGCCCCAATGATGTCAACAGAAACCCCGGAGGACGTCAGCGCAGGCAGATCCGAAGGAGTACTGTTGTGGTTACCCGAACCCTCTCCCAATCCGGCAAATCTATGATGGTTGGCGGCATGCGCGTCTTCCTCAACGGACGTGATACACAGGTAGTTCCAGATCGGGTTGTCCCTTCCGTCCCCGTCCGCAACTCATATCAAGCCCTCGCTGGAAGAAGGGCGGAAAGAGAAGAAGCCGGCCATTACGGTTGAGGAAAGTTGGCCCCCGGGCCAAAGAAATTTAAGCAGGTGTGGGTTCCCAAGAGGGTCCAACCTGTTCACCAAGCTGCACCCGTCCCCCGCCGTCTTGCTCACGACAGAGGGGAAGGAAAGAGAGGAAGGGGCCTGGCCCCGAAAGAGGAAGAAGTGGTTGCGGATCCTCCACGCCGCGAAAGTTTTCGGGCCTGTGCTCGTCAAGCCAACGTCCCAGCTGTGGGACGAAGATTCCAACAACCTGCCGACAGAGCTCGGCTAGCTTATACCCCTCCTATGGGAGGTCGGCAACTGTCCCCCTTATTACATCAAGAGCGGGGTCAAGAAGAGATGACATGTCTGGTCAGGAACTATTTTCGAAGGTTAGGCAACCCCTCGCTTGGGCAACAGCGACTGATGCAAGCAACCGCCGCCAATGAAGACTACTGCCCGTCAATGGTAGATGAAGAAAATGTAGGAGAAAGAATGATGGTGTCGTCAAACGACGACAATGGATATGATAACGGCTTCCAGATCGAAGCTGATGAAGCCGTCCCCAAACGGGAAGAAACAAGAAGAACTTCTGTGTTCGAGAGGCTGACCTTCCCACATAAGGCTAAGAGAAGGGCCCACCGACAGAGAAGAGAGATATAAGTTTTTACCTACAACATTGCTGGTATATCCAACAAATATGGGGGGCTTCCCGAAGACCTCTGCGAGTTGGCCAAATTGGCCGCACGGCCGGGGCCGAATACTCGCAGAACAGAAGCAGCAAGGGAGCTCCTGATGATGACTAAGGGAAAACAACCCCGGGTCTACCACCGGTGGGATGATAAGGCCCCCGTCCTGACCGCCAATGTGGTGACGGCAGAAGAATAAGACGACGTCCCTCTCGACATCTTGCCCGAGGGTACATCCGGGGAGACAACAGAAGTTATCCCCACTACAGCCACTATAGACCCATCAGTCTTGGTACTACTTCAGAAATATCGACAAGAGATAGACTTGCAAAAGGAGCAGCTGATGGAGAAAACTGAACAGTCCTCAGCTTCCAAATCACCCGAAGTCCAGGGTGAATCATCCCGGGGAGCGGTTCGTCATGACGGCCCTCCGCCGCTCTACACACTGCCTCAGTCGTCAGAACCAAGCATGGCGACAATGCAACAGCAGCAACCATAGCTCCAGCCGCTGCTACCACCGGTGCTCCCTCAGGTGCACCAGACACCTCCGCTGCTGCGTCCTCCACAGGCGACCACCCTGGTCACCCCGTACCTGCAGCCGACACACTTCTACCCAGAGCCAGTTGACCCTGCAGTCATGAACCGGATGATGGTAGAAAGAATGATCGAGCTGAAGCTCACAGAAAGGGGTGAAGGTGACTACGTCGCGTTTGATGCATACCGGGTGCCATACCCGCAACACCATGCTACTAAACGGCTTCCCCCGGGAATCAACAAGCCACCCAAGTTTGACAAATTCAACGGGAAGGGGTCCCCGACAGAACACATAGCCTATTATATGACTGTCATGGGCGACTTGGCCACCGACGAGTCATACCTGCTAAAGTTTTTCGGGTCCTCGCTGACGGGGCTCGCATTTGAATGGTATTCCAGCCTCTCGACCGGGTCGATCAGCGATTGGCCAGATATGCAGAGGAAGTTCAGAGAAAGATTCCATGTTACAGAGAGGGAGGTCACAGTGGCCGAACTCTACTCAACAAAGCAGAGGGCCGATGAAACAGCCCTCGATTATATCAAGAGGTGGAGGAACCTCAGAATGAGGTGAAAGCGGCCCCCGTATCAGGAGGACGTTGTGTAAATATGCAAACAGAATCTCAGAAGGGAGGTTCTGGAAAAGATGATCGGAATGGAAATACAATCATTTGATCGATTGAACAATGTCATGGCCGAGGTGGAAGCTTTTCTGGCCAGACCTGCCCCTACATCTGCTGCCGGCACGACCCAGAAGGGCAAGGCGGTGGAGCGGCGCTCGCCACTTAAAGAAGTGAACGCTCTTGACATAAAGGCGTTCGAACAACAGAAAAGTGAAGGTAAGAAGGGAGTAACCCCACAGCCTGCAGAAGCCCCAGACGGCAAAGAAGGTCCTTCGCTGAGGGACAAGATGAAGAAGGCCTATTCATTTCCAAAGGACAAGACCCGGGTTCTGTTCGACTGGGTAATGGAATATAGCATGGTAACCCTGCCAGAGCCAAGGAGGCTGGAGGACCTAAAGAGAAAAGATAGCCCAAGATTCTACCCCTACCACCAGATGTTGGGGCATCCAATCGAAGACTGCTATGTTTTCAAGGACATCATCGAAGGGATGGTGAAGAAAAATGAGATCGAGCTGGGAGAGTACAAAGTGGACCCTCCTCAGCCACATGAAGCCCCTCGGAGGAGGGCAGGAGTCAACATGATCTCCCTATGCCAGGCACTGCCCGAGGAGATCTCTAAAACAAGCACGTGAAGCACCTATGAAGCTCATTTCTTGGAGCCTGTAAAAGAACAGCATGGATGGCAACAGGTCCCTGTGAAGCATAAGAAAAAGAGGGCACCCCGCCCGAAAGAGGGGGCACATATCTGTGGTGCTACACCCCGGCCTACTCCGCCGGTGATAGCACCCGTATGGATCACTCCACCTACAACTGTCAGGATACCTACACATAATCGGAGGAGACAAACTCCGCTGCCAGTGGTTAAGGAGACCAATCCTGGGGTCCTTCGACTGTAAAACCTCATTGAGGGGCTGGACGAATACGTGCAGCCCGAATTGAAGCCTTTGCTGGTGCGAGACCACGTCCCGTGGCAAGAATTAGAGCAGCTCTCACTCGAACAAAAGGAGGAAGCTGAAGCGGCACCCGATAAAGAGGGTAGTCTGTTCTGGGGGCACCCGCCCGCTGAAGCAAAAAAGAAGAAGAAACAAAAGAAGAAGAAAAGGAAGGCCGCTAAGGTCGATAAAGTGCAGGTTGTTTCCTGTCATACTCTATCAGCACTCTTCAACCTGCCCGGAGAGGAGGAAGAAGAGGAAATCTGTTTCACACCCCATGCTGGGGGAGGCATGGCCGAGGCTGCAACTGCTGCACATGCCACTCGGTCAGGCCGAAAATGGGGGCGCCAGCCGCCACCCAACCACAACATCATGTTTAGGGGGGAGCAACCCTACAAAAAACCTCCGCAGGAGGTCAAGGGAGTCCAAATCTCTCCTCCGTCAGGCCTATATAACAAGAGCGGGGGCAAGGGGGTCCCTTCATTTCTTGAATTCATGAAGATGTCCAAGGGGAAGCAGCCTTGCCAGGAGGCTAACCCAACACCCGGGAACGTTCACCCGCAGCTAGCACAGGCTGCCGAAGATCCAAATACAGATGGAGTGTAATACCCCGTATTTAATTAGTAATTTTTATTAATATTTCCTGTTCAAATTGGAATTTTTAAGAATTTATTTGAATTAAGTTGAATTAATAAATGAATAGAAATGGAAATAAACCATTAAAAATTTAAATTGAAATGAAAATGAAATGTGATCCAAATTAAAATAAGGTATGAATGAAATAAAACATAAATGCAATTGATTTGGAATGAAAATGAAATTAAAAGAGGGAATTTGGAATTTGAATTTTGAATTTAATATTTTATTAATAAATGAATAGTGAAGTGGAATTTAGTTGACCGTATTAAAATCTCAAAAAATGGTAATTGGGTAGCTGATCATTTGCTTAACAAACTTTTCTTCTATGATTAATCCTAATAAAATCGTTAACCTGGTCAAATTTAGAGTTTAATTGGGATTAGAATCCACCAACCCCCAATAGTAACTTCTATAGTAACCTACACCTTAAAACATGAAATTAGAACTCATTCCTTAATTAAATTCGATGAGGTTAGAGGCAAATGAAAGGTATTGATTGGTAGTTTAATAACCCTTAACCAATTTCGTGTAAAATTAACCAGGATAGAAGTGATTAGATGAGTTTGATCGAGGTCAAGCATTTCGGCGGCGTAAGTTACACGTCTCTTCTAGCTCGAAATTCACCCTTCCTGGAAGGATCCAGAAGGTGTATTAGGTATTAAAAGAAAGCTTAAAGAGTCTAGTTTCATTTGGTAGCTGGGTCAATCGACGAGGAGTCCAGATCTGGGAGTATTCGGCGATTTCGTGGAAGGTGTTCTTCGTTCTTGGTTCTTCTTCATCCAACTCTTTGATCCTTGATTAAGGTAGGTACCCTTCACCAAATGAAGCATGTAAATATAGTATCTTGATCTGCTTGACGAGATCTATCGTTTGGGACTGAAAGCCCTAAATTTTATAGAGTATTGAGGGAGATATCAAGCGATCTTTGGAGGATATTCTTCTAGTTCGTGGGTTTTCTTATTTGCTGAAGTTTAGATCTTCAATTGAGGTAGGTTTTAACAGACCTAAACCTTATTGTTATATATGAATGGAATCCTCATCTTGTTAGCTTCCTTCCTACGTAGAAAGCCCTAATTTTTATCAACCATGCTAGGTTAATTTCTCGTTTTAGCAAGCTTATGTTCTTGTTAGGTTTAAGTGAGCCCTTTTAGTCTAAGCTTGAATCCCCGTGACTAATCACAGGCTAAACATGAAATTAAGCATGGCATCTTGTTTATCTCTTTCCTGTCTTTCCATTGATATCTCGTTTGCTTAATTCCATGAAGAAACAGAGGAGTTATGTTGATTCTAATCAAGGGATCTTGAATCCCGTTCTCTGCTCGTTAAGGCGCTATGTACCAGGGGCGCGATCTTTAACGCGCTAGCCCGATATAGCGCAATCTTGTAGACCCCCAGCCCTGGCAGAACACGTTCAAACCTTAAAAATTTAATATATTCAGATTTTTGGGATCGCGCTAGCTTTACCTAGCGCGTTCTTCATTAAGGCGCTATGGCCCTATGGCGCGACATGCTTCATACCCCAATCGCTTGAGGGGTCGAGTCGTAAGCCCTCTGATGCAAATTATAATTCTATAAGATGTTATATGGTTGCTGTAAGATGCTATATAAGACGTATGTTCAGTTAGAAAACATCTTTGTCCAGTTTTCAAATTAATCAAAAAGGTTTTCATGTTCTTTTTAGTTCCCGATATTCTTTGATTCCAGAATTTTAAATCTTTGATTCCAGAATTATGATGATTAGCTTCTGAATGTTTTCACAATATACTTATAATATTTTTACGTAGTTCAGATGCTAATTGAGTAGTACTAATAGTTAGTACCCCACCTGTTAATCTAGATTTCAAATTTTATGCATTTAGTTTCCTGGTCCAGAACGTGCTATGTTTTCCTAGCGCGTTCTTCAGGTCGCGCTAGGGACATATAGCGCCTTCTTCCTGTTGACCCCGATCTTCCAGGGGTTAAAACAGAACGTTTCTGACATGTTTTTCAAACTATATTAAGTCCCTGCAGTTACTTATAAGTTAAGTTATACGTATATTAACTTGTAGAACCCCTGTGTTTATCCAGTTTTCAAATTAAAAATGGTTTCTGGCCCTGTCTTGGACGAGCTATACTTCCATAGCACGTTCTTGATAAACGCGCTACCTGGGTATAGCGCGTTAATACACAGAATTTCATTTTTGAGCCGTTAGCTATCTTATTTCTATCAGATTATTGTATATTCTTATTTCTGAATGCAGTAAGTTAATTTTTATCCCTCAAGGCTCCAGTATATCAAAAGGTGTTGTCCGAACGTTAGGCTACGCCTATCGGGATGGTCGCACGCTTGCGCGAGTGATATTCGGATCGATTACCTCCGCCACGTACTGAGTCCTTGTTGGAATCCTTAGTGTTTTTATCAATTGGTTAGCTACCCACAGCATGTAATTGGTTTTGTTATAAGTGTAATCATGCAATTGAACTTGAACGTATAATTATCATGTTAAACATTTGAGTTTATGAAAATGTAATCGGGTTAAATTTAGCTTGAATTCTTAACAGCCTGAAAACTTGTTAACCAACAGAATAAAATGTTTAACCATGGAACTAAGAATGATCTAATTATTGCATTTTCCTACTTACCCTTTCATTCTTGGTTTCCACGACTCGATATGTCGTTAAACATTATGCCAAAGTTGAATTCTCTATACTTCTTGTTATTTCGATATTCAATCAGATCTGTGCTTATTACTTGATAGCTTGTTCTTTGAAATTTATTGGCCATGAAATGTGGAAGTCTAGATTCGTGGGATCTTGTGATCCAAATAAATCAATGTCTGGCAAACAAATAAGGGCTTGGTCTAGTCCTGGGAGGAGCACCCGAACACTACTTGTATCCCCATGGAGGTGGTTGACTAGGTCTGGCATTGGCACCAGTACTTGACATGTGATTAATCTAGGGGCTGTCCACTACTCTCTACTAGTTTACACTTTCCACTTTTTCCTGTTCTATGATTTACTTGTGGTTACTCTACTTGCTATTACTTGAAAGTGGAAATGTTACATGCGTGATATACTTGCTTACTGGCCAAATTATTATTTCTACACTTGTTCTTGTTCTTACTTGTTCATAGTAAAGTTCTTGTCCTTGCATTAATTGTTATCTCTTGATTCTTGACTTTGCAAGATCTTATTACAGTGTTCTTGCTCCTGTTATCTTTCTCCTTGTTATCATTTCATATAACATGTAATTAAATCATTAATCACTTACACTTGCCTGTTATTACCTAGCGTTGGCTCATAGTATTGTTTTCCCCCCTTTCCAGGTTACTCAGGTGGTGACGTTCACTCGGACGGGGAGTGATTTGAGTGCTACTAGAGTGTGCCTCCATCTAGGTTGCCATGTTGGCACCGTAGTATTTCCAGTTATTGCCTTTAGTGTTGCATTAGTGTCCTAATTCTGTATTAGATCAGGTGATGTATTAATGAGTTTGGAAGTTATGTTTAATCAGTTGATTATTGTAATAAGAAGATTAGAATCCTTCTATTCCATTGAGCAGTTTTAGAACTTAATTTTTGTGCTAGCGTGTTTCTGACTGTACGTCCCGGTATTCCGCGTCGGGGCGTGACATGGAGCTTACCCCGCAGCAGCTAATAAAGAACACCCAGGAGTCGGTACCAGCTAGAAGGGCACCGAATCTGAGGAAGATGAAGCAGGTCCGTCAGGGCCCGCAAACCAAGACTTCTCCAAGCCTAGATGGGCTGAAGAGATGAAGCTCTCCAATGTCCGAGCTGGGAGCCGAATAATGAAGCTACTCAAGAAGCTCCCTGCTCGATTTACAATCTGGGAGATCCTTTCTTTGAGTGAAGAGACTCGACAGGCAATTATTACTGCTCTCCAGACGCCTGCTCATTTTGAGACATGTCTGGTTGAAGCAATGCCGGAGGCTAGCATGACCTTCACTCCAGACGATATGCTGCTTCCCACCATCAGCCACAACAGGCCGCTGTATATGAAGGGGCACCTAAATGGAAGGGAGCTGAATAGGATTCTGGTTGATCCCAGTGCAGCGGTCAACATCCTACCTTATAGAATATACGAGAGACACCACTTTAACGTGCATCTCGAGAAAGTTGGGGATATGCGTATCGCCGGCTTCAATCAAAAGTGTGAAGTGTCAATGGGGGTGGCGGAGTTCACCCTCACCTTAGCAGACTTCACTACGATGGTGCAGTTCCATGTCATTGACTCCCGCACCTTGTACAAGGCACTGCTCGGCCGCCCATGGCTGCATGAAAATATGGTGGTGCCCTCCACGCTCCACCAATGCATCAAATACAGTCTCCAAGGGAAGGAGGAGAGGATATATGCAGACCCCCACCCGTTCGAGGTGTTCGAATGTCATTTGGCGGATGCCAACCTATATATGGGGCCTTCTCAGAAGACCTCGGAAGCTAAGACCCCTGCGGGGGCATCGGGAAGCACATCCGGCAGCAGTTGGTATCCACCACCGCCGCGCGGATATGTCAAGCCCAAGGTGGTCTCCCATATCACAGCATCCGAAGACGTGGGCAGAATAACACCCCCAACATTATACCCTGAAGCTAATGAAGTGCGGGTCGCTCGGCGGCACGATCATATTGAAATCCCGGATGGCCTCACCAAGCCAACTCCCGGCCTTGATAACCCTACTGTCGAGCCTTTCAAAATTTGGGAGGTGACATAGGAAGATGGACCTAGCAGCTTGTTCTATACAGCTGAGGAGCATCCTACTCGGGAAGACACAGACTGCAGCCTCCCTGAAGATGTAAGCAACCCGTCGGTTCCCATCCAGGGTCTGGCATTCACAACTGATCGGATGGCCAGGATGTTTCAAAAGTAACACATCCCCCCCAATCAGTCTCAAAAGCGCAAGGAAGCTTTCCAGAAAATGTGGTATCCCGTAAATCTGGATAAGGAAATGAGACGTGTCTCTCAACATCTGGGGTTGGGCTTCACCCTGTAAGAATATTATTACAGTGGGCGATACGAGGTGGACACCATCTCTGCCTTCTATCATGCTGAAGATAGCCCGCTGGGGGCAACTTTTGATGAATACCCGGTGGAAGCTGAGCATGTTGAACTGGCTCAACCCGAAAATCAAGAAGTAGAGACTGTGGTCCCCTGCCGATGCTGGGAGCAGGTCTACCCTGAAGAGGCGGCCCTTCAAGCCAAATTTGATACGGCTAGCAGTAGTGAAGCTGAAGATACTGAAGAAGGAGGAATTTCTCCCTCTAGTAGAGTCCTACTGATGATAACTTCAGCACCCCTTCTGCCAATCGGGGAAGCCTCGGTCGACTCTGATCAAGAGGAACACACTGCCAAGAAAGAAAAAGCCACTTCCACGGAAGATACAACTGCCCCAGAAGGTGAGACCTCCTCAACTTCTGCTACAAGACCGGGATGCTGTCCAAGCCCTGCAATAAACAACTACCAGCCTGTCATGGCTGCAACCTCATCTACAAAGACTGAAGCTGCTCTCTCGCCCTTGGGAGCTGCAACGGCAGTGGATTTGCTTACAGAACAATCATCGCAGCCGCTGGTGCAGGAAACAGAGAATCCTCAAGAGGCTCTGATGATGTCAGATGAGGAAGTCGAAGAACTCGACCCTCAAGATGGTATTCCAGACTTCGTTGACCTCCAGCCGGCACCTCCGGAGATAGAAGACGGAGGCCAAGCCACAGTCGATGAACTGATAGAAGTCAACTTGGGAAATGAGGAGGACTCTAGGCCTACCTTCCTCAGTGCCCAACTATCCCCAAAAGAACGGGAGCTGTACACCCAGCTGCTGCAAGAGTACCAGGATTGCTTCGCTTGGACTTATAAAGAAATGCCAGGTCTAAACCCCGCTGTCTCACAACATGAGCTGGCAATCAGTCCTGAGGCCGAGCCGGTGAAGCAACCACCGTGGCACATGAGGCCATAACTTATTACTTAAATTTGTACTGAAGTCGACAAGCTCATTAACGTGGGATTTGTTGAAGAAAACCAGTACACCACATGGCTAGCGAATATCGTCCCCATGAAAAAGAAGAATGGACAGATCCAGATTGTGTCGACTTCCGAGATCTAAATAAAGCCTGTCCCAAAGATGACTTTTCGGTGCCAATAACGGAAGTCATGATCGATGCTACAACCGGTCATGAGGCCCTGTCATTCATGGACGGGTCATCCGGATACAACCAGATTTGGATCGCGGAACATGACCGGGTCCACACTGCTTTCCGGACCCCTAAAGGCATTTATCATTATAAGAGGATGCCGTTCAGACTAAAGAATGCTGGCGTAACTTATCAGCATGCAATGACCAAAATCTTCGATGAGTTGCTCTACCACAAGGTCGAGTGCTACATAGATGATCTGGTGGTCAAAACTAGAAGAAAAGAAGATCATCTGCAAGACCTCCGGATTGTTTTTCAGAGGCTGAGGCAGCATGAGCTGAAAATGAACCCCATAAAATGTGCGTTCGGAGTGTCGAGCGGGAAGTTCTTGGGCTTCATTGTCCGATATCGGGGGATCAAGATAGACCCCGCAAAAATCAAAGCAATTGGGAGTTACCTCCCCCAAGGAACCTCTCCGAGTTGAGATCACTACAGGGCCGCTTGGCTTATATCCAGCGTTTCATTTCCAATTTGTCAGGGTGATGCCAGCCTTTCCACAAACTGATGATGAAAGATGTTCCCTTCTATTGGGATGAAGATTGCCATATAGCCTTCAACAAGCTGAAAGACTATCTGAAGACTCCTCCAGTGTTGGGCTGATGTGACACAAATATGGGGTATGCAGCAAGCAAACAAAACTTAGGACCTATTCCGCAAGCACAACCACATAGCAATTAAGTTGATAAATCGGGGGTCAATTCGCCGTCGCACACACCCGAGCCCGGGGTGACTAGATGATGCTAAGGGGAGGTGATGGATCAAGTCCCTTGCTGGTAGAGTGCCAGCAAGGCTTGGGTTGCCCTCCCAAGGGTACGTAGCCCACACTCAAGGGGCTGGTCGGTGCCAATTGGGGCACAAGGTCCCACTCGCTCACTGCCCACGGTGACCGCTCGTAAGTGGAGCACGTGGGGTCGGACACTCTCTTACTTGCTCAACAGAGCGATGTCTACGGATATTAAATGAACAAACACTAGAGAGTAATGGAGCAAAGTTTAGAGCTCACCTGGTTGGTTTGAAGAAACCAACCCCATTCGGAGACGAGGGCGAGCGGGGAAGTGTGGATCCCCGCACACTGCGCCGGTGAAGCTTCAACCCTGTGTAAAATGATTACAACCACTACACCTCACGCAGGAGGGTGAACTTGGGGTGGGGATAATTAAGTACACTCAAACACTACCTCCACGCAGGGAGGGGCGGTAAGCCGGCCAGGCGGGGGAGGGAGATTCGCCGGAAGACGCGTAGGTGAAGCCGAAACGGAAGCTCCCTGCTCGCTGTGATGGCTGACAGCCAGTCGATGTAGAGACCGTAAATCACGTTCCAGAATTATGTTGGAGGCGAGAACAGCCTAGAATTCCTCGTATCTGGTACGCAGATGGCCCTGAATTTCCTCGATTTCTTCTGCTGCAGCTTCCGGTCCGGGTCGGGCTTTGAACAGAGTGGCAGGTTCTGGCCACAGTTACTATCTGGCACGAACAGTGACTTGCAGAAGCTACCCCGGCCGCTCCTGAGTGCCAAATCTCGAACCGTTGGAGTTGTTGGAACCGTGGACGAAGTCTTTGCGCTGGAAAACTGACGGGGAAGCCGTCCGATGTCGGGGTGGACTGGGGGACGCCGATGAGTGGGAGCTGGTCGCTGCAGACTGGGGGAGGCAGACCCGCGCGACTGAAGGGGAAAAATCGGAACGTTGGCTCCCGGACGCCGAATGTGGTCCTGCTTCTTGCTTCTGGTCGGGGACAGGTGGAGGAAGAACTTTGAAGAAGGACCCTTGGTCTGAATCCTCCACTGCTAGTCGTGGTTCAGCTTCTGGTTGAGCTCAGGTGCTCTGCAGATGGAACTTGGTGCAGTTGGGGGAGAATGGCTCTCCCGGACAGCCCCGAACTCGGAATGGTACGATTCTTCCTTGCCTGCGTAGGGGACTGGACGACCTTTCCAGAAATGTATGATACGTCTTCAGGTGTTTCCGTGAGGAATCGTGGTCGCCTCTGCAAGTCGTCCCTTCTTTCTGCTACCTGCAGGTTGGGCAGAGAGAAATCTAAAGTGGAAGAACTAAGTGGGATGGAGAGGGGGTTTAGTGTTGGTGGAAGGGGGGTGATGGTGGATGGGAGGGGTGTGCTTAGGAGTGGTGGATGGGGGGGAAGACGCAGGGGGGGGGGCTGATGGAGGGGTCGGCCAAGGTGAGGGGGAGGGCTTGAGGATGATGGATGCGCAGCAAGTAGTGGGAGGGGGCTTGGGTCGCACTAGGGCTATGAATGGGAGGGTGTGGGGGAGTGGAATAGTTGTGTGGGGGAGAGGGAAGGTTGTCTTGGAGGTGGGGAGGGTGTATGGGGAATAGGAAGGGTTGCTTGGGGAAGTGGGGGTATTGATGGGAGTTAATGCTCTTGGGGAGGTGAAAGGGTGGAAGGGTGAGGTGGCTGATGATGTGGCAAGGGGGGGGGGAGGGGAAAGGGCAGGTTCGCCCAAGGGAGAGAGAGAGAGAAGGGGAAGGGAGAGAGTGGGGTTCGCCCCCTAGAGAGAGAGAGAGAGAGAGAATGAGAAAGCTAGAGAGAGAGGGAGGGATGCACTTATGCTCAAAATATTCAAATGCTCATTAACCATCTCAAGAGGAGTTGGGGTCCTATTTATAGGGATCCCAACATTTACAAAAAGTCCTTGGAGAAAATGCTAAAAGCAAATAAGCAAGGGGGTGGGGGAAGGAAGGGGGCGCCCATGGGCCAGGCCCATCTAATTGGGCCCATATGACCCCCTAGCCTAGCAAACATGGGTAAATAACGTGAGGACCTAGGGACATGACTCAAAATAAAGACAAGTACATCAAAATGACTCAAGAAAAGGAGAAAATACATCAATATGTCCTCAGTACTAAACCCCAGTGTCGTCATGGACCCATCAAGTCGTACAGTCGCATCCTACCCGTCTCCGGAGGGGAGAGAGGTGCCGAGCCAGAGGGAACTCTGGGTGATGTCCCCATCAACTCCCCCGGGCTGTGAAGAGCTTGACTCTATCGAGAAAGGGTCCACTCGACTGCGGTATTGCTCCAGGAGGTCGGGGTCCAGCTGCTGAAGATCCTCCCTGCTCACCCATGAATCATCTGAAGGGGGCCGGCCCTTCCACCTGACCAAGTATCGCTCGTATGCTTTGCTCCGGGTGACAGTGACCTGTTCATCCAATATCCGCTCTATTTGCTCCCGTTGGCCTCTCTGGACTGGTGGAACTCTCTCATGGGTGGTGGCTCTCTCAAAAGGTGGAACAGGCTCAATTCCCTCACTAGGCGTCACCGTGGGACCCCTGTATGGCACCAGGTCAGCCACATTGAACGTGGGACTTACTGCGTACTCCTCGGGGAGGTCCAACACGTAAGCATTTGTGCCAATCCTCCTCAGAACTTGGAAGGGGCCTGATCCACGCGACCTCAGTTTGGAGACATTCCCAGGGAGAAGCCTCTCAGTTCTCACCATCACATAATCACCTACGTGAAACTCCTGGTGGCGTCGGTGGGAATCGGCCGACTTCTTATACACCTCATTGCTTTTGTTAATGTGTTTGCGGATTTCCTCATGCAATTCTTTCATGTGTTGGGCAAAGGACTCAGCACTAATAGACACTCTAGCATGTGGAGGCAAAGGAATGAGATCTGTAGGCTTTCTAGGTTTGTACCCATGCACAGCTTCAAATGGGCTCATCCCTATCGACCTATTCACTGAGTTGTTGTATGCAAACTCTGCCTGGGGTAATATGAGATCCCAATTCCCTGGGCGATCCTCAACAAGACACCGTAAGAGATTCCCAAGACTTCTATTAATGACTTCGGTCTGGCCGTCGGTTTGAGGGTGATAGGCCGTGGAGAATTTGAGAAGGGTCCCCATTAAGTGCCAGAGGGTTTTCCAAAAATAGCTGGTGAATTTGACATCCCTATCAGAAATGATGGTCTTGGGTAGGCCATGGAGGCGAACTACCTCATCGAAGAATAGGCGGGCCACATGAGAGGCATCGGAAGTTTTAGAGCAGGGGATGAAATGGGCCATCTTTGAAAACCTATCCACTACGACAAAGATTGAATCATGCCTTTTTTGAGTCCTAGGTAGGCCCAAGACAAAGTCCATGCTTAAGTCCTGCCAGGGGCGATCAGGGACAGGGAGTGGGGTGTATAGGCCGGTGTTCTGTCTTGTCTGTTTGGCTGAGGCACATATCCGACACTGTCCTACAATTTTGGCTACGTCCCTCTTGAGACTTGGCCAGTAGAACTGACCCTCAACCATAGCAATGGTCTTGTGTACCCCAAAATGCCCAGCCAGGCCTCCCGCATGTAACTCCCAGACCAGGAAATCCCGCAGAGAGGTCCTAGGTATGCAAAGTCTATGGCCTTTGAAGATGAACCCGTCTTCTAAGATGAATCCTTGGTGTTCCCTAGGTGAGAGGGTGGACAGGGTGGTATGGATTGGACCAAAGTCCGGGCAATCAGAGTACTCTTCCTTGAGTCTTTCAAATCCTATGACTTCCACCCGAATGGTAGCTAGCAAGGAGATTCTCCTACTGAGTGCATCCGCGGCACGATTCTCGCTTCCAGCCTTATGTTTGATCACAAAGGTGTAGGACTGGATGTACTCGACCCATCGGGCATGTCGGGCATTCAGTTTCTGCTGGGAGTTGAGGTATTTTAGGGCCTCATGATCAGAAAATATGACAAATTCTTTAGGCAAGAGGTAGTGTCTCCAATGCCGGAGGGATTGCACCACGGCATAAAATTCCTTGTCGTAGGTGGAGTATTTCATCCTGGCATCACACAACTTGTCACTAAAGTAGGCCACTGGGTGTCCTTCCTGGCTGAGGATCCCGCCAATTCCTACCCCGGAGGCATCACAAGTCACTTCAAAGACTTTGGAGAAATCAGGGAGGCATAAGACAGGGGCTTGGGTCATCCTTTCTTTGATCTCCTGGAAGGCCCTAGATGCCGACTTGGTCCACACAAAGGTCCCCTTTTTAAGGCAGTCGGTGATAGGGGCTATGACCGTGCTGAATCCACGGATGAATCTCCGGTAAAAGGTGGCCAAACCATGGAAACTCTGACCTCATGGAGGGTGCGGGCTCAGGCCAGTCAAGGATAGCTCGGACCTTCTCGGGGTCCATGGACACTCCCTTAGTGGAAACCATATACCCAAGGAAAGTAATGGACTCAGTCAGGAAGTGGCACTTTCCTGGGTTGGCATAGAGGCTCTCTGTCCTAAGGATGGTGCAGACTTGCCTAAGGTGGTGGTAGTGGGCTTCCTTGACTGGCTGTAGATGAGGATGTCATCGAAATAGACTACCAGGAAGACTCCAATGTAGGGCCTAAGGACCTCGGTCATAAGGCGCATAAAGGTGCTTGGAGCGTTAGAGAGCCCAAAAGGCATCACCAGCCATTCATAGAGTCCATCCTTCGTTTTAAAGGCAGTTTTCCATTCATCCCCGGGCCTTATTCTAACTTGGTGGTAGCCACTCTTAAGGTCTATTTTTGAAAAGATGGTGGCTCCAGCTAGCATGTCTAGCATATCGTCAAGTCTAGGTATGGGGAACCTATATTTGACAGTAATCTTGTTGACGGCCCTGCTATCGACACACATTCGTCATGTCCCATCTTTCTTTGGGGTGAGGAGGGCTGGGACAGCACAAGGACTTTTGCTAAGACGGAGGAAGCCCTTTCTAATGAGTTCCTCCACTTGCCTCCTCAATTCAGCATGCTCAGTGGGGTTGAGGCGATAGTGGGGAAGGTTTGGGAGGGTGGCCCCTAGGACAAGGTCAATAGCATGTTGGACATCCCTCATGGGTGGCAGTTGATCGGGGAGCTCTTCGGGGAACACATCCTTGAATTCTTCTAGGAGAGGGTGTATCTCCACAGGATGAGGGTTGGAGGGGGTGGGTTCCCCTAGGCATATGATTACAGTGTATATGGGTGTCCCGAGGGCTACCTCTTCCTCGAGTTCTTGACTAGTGATGAGGTGTAGGCCCTTGGTGGGGCTCTTAGGGGTGAAACTGTTGACTTGTTGGTTGGGTTGGGGGTAATGGGACCCCTGGGTTTTGAGGTGGTGTAGGGAGAATTCCCTTGGGGGGTGGTTCCTTTCGGGGTGGGGAAGGGTTGAGGCGAATGGTCTTCCCCTCATGTTCAAATGTGCACGTGTTTGTTTTCCCCTGGATGGTAGCATTGACATCATATATCCAAGGTCTCCCTAGTAGGATGCTTCCTACAGCCATAGGTATGATGTCACACCATATTTGCCCTTGGTAGGATGAGAAGGTGATGGGGATAAGACAACATGTGTTGACGGGTAGGGAGTGGTTGTTTATCCATGACACACGGTATGGTTTGGGGTGGGGTGTTGGGGTAAGCCCTAGGAGCTTGACGGTGTCCGGGGATACGGCGTTGACACAACTCCCGTTGTCTAGGATGACCTTCCTAACATGGTCCCCGATTTTGATGAAGGTGTGGAAAATGGAAGTCCTCCGCCAGTCGTCCTCTTTAGGTTGGGTGAGGGTGCACCTTATCACCCCTAGGTGGGTGGAGTGGGGGTCATCTTCTATACTTTCCTCAAAGAATTGCTCCTCGTATTCCTCTTCCCACCCTAAAGCAGCCTCGTACTCCTCAACAGTATCCTCATGGGTTTCCTGGGATGTGGTGGGTCCGCCCTCAATAACAAGGCTCGACATCCCCTTGGAAGGGTATTGGGAGGCTATGTGGCCATAACCATGGCACTGAAAACACTTAACAGTACTACTCCCTGGGGTCTTCCCTTTGGAGGCTTCCTCCCTTCGGGGAGGAGGGTTGGGTGGGGTGGCCTTTGTGGGGGTAGGATTGGTTGGTTGGGGGTAGGGCCGACTGGGGGTTCCCCCACTGGGAGGGGGTGTTCTCAACAGGGGAGGGAGGTTGGGACGGGGTCCCAGGCCCTTGGGAGAGGCAAACCTTGGGTTCCTAGAAAACCGTTCTACATCACGGGCTATTTGATAGGCAACCTCAAGGCTATGGGCTTCCCTCATAAAAAGCTCCCGTTTGATGTGGGGAAGGAGACCATTCCTAAACCGGGACAAAGTGACGGCCGGTTCTTCGACAACACCACACCTTAAGAGGTATGAGTCAAATTTCTCCACATATTCTTCCACGGTTTTTCCCTCTTGGGTAAGGCTTTGCCATTCATCAAGGAGAATTTGGCTATAGGAGTGGGGAAGATATTTGCTCCTAAGCTGGACTTTCATGTCCATCCAAGTGTCAATGGATTCCTCACGCCTGATTCTCCTTTGGCTTTCTACCTTTAGCCAATAGGTCTTGGCTAATTTAAGAAGGTGCATCTTGGCCAACCTAACCTTTCTTTCCTCGGACATGGGGTACCAATCAAAGTATTGGTCCATGCCATGCTCCCATTCTTTATAGGCACTAGGGTTATGTGACCCATCAAAATTAGGAGCTTCCACTTTGATCATTCTTAGTAGGAAGTCATCCGGATCCTCTCGTGGTCGCCTCTCATGGTACCGAGGTTGTGGGGCTCTCTCCTGCTCGCGATACCACTCATCCTCTAGGTCTTCCCTCTCATGTTCAGCCCGCGGGGGAGGAGCCCTTTGGACATGGTTCCTAGGTGGGGCCCTAGCTTCTTCTAATCTCTCCAATCGGGTGGAAACACCATTCATTTGCTCCGTGAGGGCTTGAATGGCAGCCTCAAGTCGATCCATAGGAGCTTGGGGAGCTTCCCTAGGGTTGTTTTGATTGCCTTGTAAATTGGGATCCATAGGTGGATTGGAATTAGAAGGATCAGCCCGGTATATGGTACCCCTACGGGTGGACATGCACAAAGATGACGACACGGGATAGAAATGCAATTGCCCTTGGACCTAGGCTTGTAGAGACAAGTCTAAAACTTGCTCTGATACCAACTGATGTGACACAAATATGGGGTATGCAGCAAGCAAACAAAACTTAGGACCTATTCCGCAAGCACAACCACATAGCAATTAAGTTGATAAATCGGGGGCCAATTCGCCGTCGCACACACCCGAGCCCGGGGTGACTAGATGATGCTAAGGGGAGGTGATGGATCAAGTCCCTTGCTGGTAGAGTGCCAGCAAGGCTTGGGTTGCCCTCCCAAGGGTACGTAGCCCACACTCAAGGGGCTGGCCGGTGCCAATTGGGGCACAAGGTCCCACTCGCTCACTGCCCACGGTGACCGCTCGTAAGTGGAGCACGTGGGGTCGGACACTCTCTTACTTGCTCAACGGAGCGATGTCTACGGATATTAAATGAACAAACACTAGAGAGTAATGGAGCAAAGCTTAGAGCTCACCTGGTTGGTTTGAAGAAACCAACCCCATTCGGAGACGAGGGCGAGCGGGGAAGTGTGGATCCCCGCACACTGCGCCGGTGAAGCTTCAACCCTGTGTAAAATGATTACAACCACTACACCTCACGCAGGAGGGTGAACTTGGGGTGGGGATAATTAAGTACACTCAAACACTACCTCCACGCAGGGAGGGGCGGTAAGCCGGCCAGGCGGGGGAGGGAGATTCGCCGGAAGACGCGTAGGTGAAGCCGAAACGGAAGCTCCCTGCTCGCTGTGATGGCTGACAGCCAGTCGATGTAGAGACCGTAAATCACGTTCCAGAATTATGTTGGAGGCGAGACCAGCCTAGAATTTCTCGTATCTGGTACGCAGATGGCCCTGAATTTCCTCGATTTCTTCTGCTGCAGCTTCCGGTCCGGGTCGGGCTTTGAACAGAGTGGCAGGTTCTGGCCACAGTTACTATCTGGCACGAACAGTGACTTGCAGAAGCTACCCCGGCCGGTCCTGAGTGCCAAATCTCGAACCGTTGGAGTTTTTGGAACCGTGGACGAAGTCTCTGCGCTGCAAAACTGACGGGGAAGCCGTCCGATGTCAGGGTGGACTGGGGGACGCCGATGAGTGGGAGCTGGTCGCTGCAGACTGGGGGAGGCAGACCCGCGCGACTGAAGGGGAAAAATCGGAACGTTGGCTCCCGGATGCCGAATGTGGTCCTGCTTCTTGCTTCTGGTCGGGGACAGGTGGAGGAAGAACTTTGAAGAAGGACCCTTGGTCTGAATCCTCCACTGCTAGTCGTGGTTCAGCTTCTGGTTGAGCTCAGGTGCTCTGCAGATGGAACTTGCCGCAGTCGGGGGAGAATGGCTCTCCTGGACAGCCCCGAACTCGGAATGGTACGATTCTTCCTCGCCTGTGTAGGGGACTGGACGACCTTTCCATCAATGTATGATACGTCTTCAGGTGTTTTCGTGAGGAATCGTGGTCTCCTCTGCAAGTCGTCCCTTCTTTCTGCTACCTGCAGGTTGGGCAGAGAGAAATCTAAAGTGGAAGAACTAAGTGGGATGGAGAGGGGGTTTAGTGTTGGTGGAAGGGGGGGTAATGGTGGATGGGAGGGGTGTGCTTAGGAGTGGTGGATGGGGGGAAGACGCAGGGGGGGCTGATGGAGGGGTCGGCCAAGGTGAGGGGGAGGGCTTGAGGATGATGGATGCGCAACAAGTAGTGGGAGGGGGCTTGGGTCGCACTAGGGCTATGAATGGGAGGGTGTGGGGGAGTGGAATAGTTGTGTGGGGGAGAGGGAAGGTTGTCTTGGAGGTGGGGAGGGTGTATGGGGAATAGGAAGGGTTGCTTGGGGAAGTGGGGGTATTGATGGGAGTTAATGCTCTTGGGGAGGTGAAAGGGTGGAAGGGTGAGGTGGCTGATGATGTGGCAAGGGGGGGGGGAGGGGAAAGGGCAGGTTCACCCAAGGGAGAGAGAGAGAGAGAAGGGAAAGGGAGAGAGTGGGGTTCGCCCCCTAGAGAGAGAGAGAGAGAGAGAATGAGAAAGCTAGAGAGAGAGGGAGGGATGCACTTATGCTCAAAATATTCAAATGTTCATTAACCATCTCAAGAGGAGTTGGGGTCCTATTTATAGGGATCCCAACATTTACAAAAAGTCCTTGGAGAAAATGCTAAAAGCAAATAAGCAAGGGGGTGGGGGAAGGAAGGGGGCGCCCATGGGCCAGGCCCATCTAATTGGGCCCATATGACCCCCTAGCCTATCAAACATAGGTAAATAACGTGACGACCTAGGGACATGACTCAAAATAAAGATAAGTACATCAAAATGACTCAAGAAAAGGAGAAAATACGTCAATATGTCCTCAGTACTAAACCCCAGTGTCGTCATGGACCCATCAAGTCGTGCAGTCGCATCCTACCCGTCTCCGGAAGGGAGAGAGGTGCCGAGCCAGAGGGAACTCTGGGTGATGTCCCCATCATGGGCGCACCGGTGAAAGGACGGCCATTGATACTATATATAGCAGCTACGTACATAACTCCCTGGGGGCAATGCTGGCCCAGAATAATGAAGAAGGGAAAGAGCAAGCCCTCTATTACCTCAGTCGGAGAATGGTCAGAACTGAGGAGAAATATACTTATATTGAGAAGGTCTGTCTGGCACTGGTCTTCGCAGTTAAGAAGGTCCGACACTATATGTTGTCACATGAAATCAGCTTGGTATCTAAAGAAGATCCCCTGAAATATATTATGTCCCAGCCGGCACTCAAAGGTCACCTGGGCAAATGGGCAGTAATCCTTATGGAGTTTGACATCTCCTATGTGCCGCGCAAGGCCGTCAAAGGCCAGGCTATCGCAAACTTCTTCGCTGAGCACCCAGTACCCGGGGACTGCTCACTGGAATCGGAGCTTCCTGAAGATGAAACCCTGGAAGCTGTTCAGGTACAGCCCTCTTTATGGTAGCTATATTTCGATGGCGCTTCTAGAATTGACACCTCTGCCACTGGATCGGCCAGGTTCAGGGCAGGAGCAGGCATAGTCCTGAAATCCCCAGAGGGGGAAGTGGTGCACACATCTTGCTAGATAAATAAGCATTGCACGAACAACGAAGTAGAGTATGAAGCCCTGATAATCGGGTTGCAAACTGCTCTATCCATGGGAATTCAGATGCTGGAAGCATTCGGAGACTCCATGCTAGTTATAAAATAACTGGAAGGAGAATTCGATGTGCGAAAGCAAGAACTTCTCCCCTACCATCAGCTGGCAACCCGCCAGATGTCGAGATTCTACTTCATCAGCATCAAGCATATCAACCGAGGCCAGAATGCTCAGGCAGACGCCCTCGCTAAGCTGGCCAGTTCGTTGGCGGTCTCGCCAGACACAAGCCTGAACATAACGGTGATCAACCGCCGACAAGTCCCCAGTGTAACGGAAGTCTTAGCCGACGAACAAGAGATCGAGGTGGCAGTCGTCGAGGAGATTCAGCAGCCTGACGGGAGAGAAAATCTCCTGCGGTGGTTTCAACACCAGCAACTTCCAAAAGAAAAAGAACAGAGAATGAAACTCTTAAGGGTCAAAGACTCTTACGAGATGAGAAGCAGAACCTTGTTCCGAATAATGGCAGATGCCCGAAGGAAAGTCCTACTTCGTTGCTTGTCTTCAACAGAGGCGGGACAGGTAATGTAAGAAGTCCATGCGGGATCAGCTGGAGCACACCAGGCTGGCCCAAAGATGAAAATTGAGATAAAGAAATTGGGTTACTATTGGCCCGCTATGTTCGATGATTGCTGCAAGTTCGCCAAGGCTTGTCATAAATGTCAAGAACATGCTAACGTGGCAAGGAGACCTCCAGTGCCATTACATCCGACCTTACCAAGCTGGCCGTTTGCTCAGTGGGGCATGGACGTGGTAGGGTCGCTACCAGCATCTTCGTCAGGGTGCAAATATATCTTAGCAGCTACAGATTACTTCTCTAGATGGGCGGAGGTGGTAGCACTAAGAGATGTAACGGGGGAACTAGTTGCAAGATTCTTCCTCCAGAACATAATATTCTGGTTTGGGATCCCCAGCCGAATCATCTCTGATAATGGCAGCCATTTCAGAAACCAGAAGGTTTATCGGCTAGCCGACAAGTATAAGATTGACTGGAGGACATCATCCCCCTACAACCCTCAAGCCAATGGGCTCGCAGAAGCTTTCAACAAGACACTATGCACGTTGCTGGCAAAGACTGTCAAGTCTGATAAAAAGGACTGGGAAGAAAGAATGTACGAAGCACTCTGGGCCTATCGTACTGTCTAATAGACCTCAACCGGCTGTTCACCTTTCTCCCTCGTCTATGGGTCGGAGGCTGTGGTGCCAATCGAATTAGAAGTTCCTTCGCTGTGAGTCGCCATCCAGCATGGACTAGTCAGCGGTGAACAAACCAATGCAGAAAGAAGATTGGAAGAGCTCGCCGAGCTCGAAGGAAAACGCCTCCGGGCACAACAAAACGTCCAACTCTACCAAGCTCGCATGGCCCGTGCTTTTGACAAGCTGGTCAAAGGTCAAGAATTTAAGAAAGGAGACCTGGTAATGGTCAAAAGAAGAGAAGTAATGGCCTCCAACCCCAAAGGGAAGCTGGTCGAAAATTGGGTCGAACCATATGTCATCCACCGAGTATATGAAGGGGGTGCTTACGTCCTGGTAGACCACAAAGGAGCCGTCCAGTTCTCTCCCCTCAACGGAAAGCACATAAAGCTGTATCTTGCAGCGCAACCAACATTCCCCGAGTGATCGGTCGGAATATCTTTCCTGGGTCTAGTGGCACTCCGCCCTAGTCGAGCTACCCTTATCTAGGTTTAGGGGCACTCTGCCCTAGCCGAGCTACCCTTATCTTGATTTAGTGGCACTCTACCCTAGCTGAGCTACCCTTTTCTTGGTTTAGTGTCACTCCGCCCTAGCCGAGCTACCCTCATCTTGGTCTAGCGGCACTCCGCCCTGATCGAGCTACCTTTCCTTGGTTTAGTGGCACTCCGTCCTAGCCGAACTATCCTCCCTTGGTTTAGTGGCACTCCGCCCTGATCGAGCTACCTTTCCTTGGTTTAGTGGCACTCCGTCCTAGCCGAACTATCCTCCTTGGTTTTGTGGCACTCCGCCCTAGCTAAGCTACCTTTCCTGGTTTAGTGGCACTCCGCCCTAGCCGAGCTACCTTTCCTGGGTCTAGTGGCACTCCACCCTAATCGAGCTACCCTTAGCTGGGTTTAGTGGCACTCTGCCCTAGTCGAGCTACCCTTATCTTGGTCTAGTGGCACTCCGCCCTGATCGAGCTATCCTTTCCTTGGTTTAGTGGCACTCCGCCCTAGCCGAGCTACCCTCATGTTGGTCCAGTGGCACTCCGTCCTAGCCGAGCTACCCTTCCTGGGTCTAGGGGCACTCCACCCTGGCCGAGCTACCTTTCCTGCATCTAGTGGCACTCCACCCTAGCCGAGCTACCCTTATCTTGGTCTAGTGGCACTCCGCCCTAGCCGAGCTACCTTTCCTGGGTCTAGTGGCATTCTGCCCTGACCGAGCTACCTTCCCTTTGTCTAATGGCACTCTGCCCTGGCCAAGCTCTCAAAAGAATACGCCATATTGCCATTACGAACCTTACATCCGAACTGGCATGAAATCCCTCCCTTGCGTTAGCATTATCTTCTTGCTAACGAATGAACCCCTTCGGCTCAAGACTTCGTGTCCCAGCCGGCCCTCTCACAATGTTGTCATTACGGGCCCTACGCCTGAATCGGCAAAAGATCATTCCTTTGCGTTAGCATTCAGCCCTTGCTAACGAATGAACTACTCTGCTCGGCACGAGGCCCGGTGCTCCGGCCAACAGCCGTCTACTATCAACCAAGGGTCGGACATCACGCTGCGACCTACCACCCTTTATATCCAAAAAAAAGAAGAAGAAAAGAAAAGAAAAATAGGGTTAAAAATAGAGATACCCCGCCAGACTTGCTCCTATATTAGGACAAGTGTAAAAATAGCTATAACCTAGCTGTGGTGAAAGCCCTATAGGG
Source organism: Amorphophallus konjac (assembly GCA_022559845.1). NCBI lineage: Eukaryota > Viridiplantae > Streptophyta > Magnoliopsida > Alismatales > Araceae > Amorphophallus > Amorphophallus konjac. The sequence goes on from CM040118.1 coordinate 151,925,704, forward strand.
CGCTACATGCAAAATCGGGTACCCCGCCACGTGAAAACTCGAGAGGGCGCGTGGGCAAAAGTAAGAGGGGGCTGGCTTCGGCGAAAACTCGAAAAGGGCGCTTAAGTCAGTAAAGTGGTAATTTAAAAATTCCTCTTCATCCTCCTCCTAATGAGACTCCCAAAGGGACAATCATCAAAAGTCCCACCGGAGCTCCTCTAACAAACCCATGTTCGACCCTCGTCATCATCGGTGAGATCGGTCGATCTCTAACCCTAACTTGGACCTTCTGTCCCTGTTAATAATCCTACCTTTGCTTCAGCATGTGACCCATGCTGATGAACAAACCCATGTTCGACCCTCGTCATCATCGGCGAGATCGGTCAATCTCTACCCCTAACTTGGACCTTCCGTCCTTGTTAATAATCCTACCTTTGCTTCGGCATGTGACCCATGTTGATGAGCAAATCCATGTTCGACCCTCGTCATCATCGGCGAGATCGGTCGATCTCTACCCCTAACTTGGACCTTCCGTCCTTGTTAATAATCCTACCTTTGCTTCGGCATGTGACCCATGCTGATGAACAAACCCATGTTCGACCCTCGTCATCATCGGCGAGATCGATCGATCTCTACCCCTAACTTGGACCTTCCGTCCTTATTAATAATCCTACCTTTGCTTCAGCATGTAACCCATGCTGATGAACAAACCCATGTTCGACCCTCGTCATCATCGGCGAGATCGGTCGATCTCTACCCCTAACTTGGACCTTCCGTCCTTGTTAATAATCCTACCTTTGCTTCGGCATGTGACCCATGTTGATGAGCAAATCCATGTTCGACCCTCGTCATCATCGGCGAGATCGGTCGATCTCTACCCCTAACTTGGACCTTCCGTCCTTGTTAATAATCCTACCTTTGCTTCGGCATGTGACCCATGTTGATGAGTAAATCCATGTTCGACCCTCGTCATCATCAGCGAGATCGGTCGATCTCTACCCCTAACTTGGACCTTCCATCCTTGGTAATAATCCTACCTTTGCTTCGGCATGTGACCCGTGCTGATGAATAAACCCGTGATTTGACGCTCGTCATCATCGGGCGAGATCAGTCGACCTCTACCCTTAACTCGGATCTTACGTCCTTGTTAATAAACCATGTCCTTTGCTTCAACATTTAACCAGTGTTGACGAACTAAACCAGGGTCCAACCCTTGTCATCATCGGCAAGGCCAGTCGGCATTCTAGCAGTCAAGTTCTTCTGTACTCCAGATTCAAAAAAAAGGGAGAAGTAAAAAAAAAAGGGAAATAAAACGGGGTTAAAAATAGAGATACCCCGCCAGACTTGCTCCTACATTAGGACAAGTGTAAAAATGGCTATAACCCAGCTGTGGCAAAAACCCGAAAGGGCGTCGCAGGCAAAATCGGGTATCCCGCCACGTGAAAACCCGAGACGGCGTGTGGGCAAAAGCAAGAGGGGGCTGGCTTCGGCGAAAACCCGAAAGGGCACTTAGGTCAGTAATGTGAATAAGAAAAAAATTATAAATGAATGACGAATAGTGGTGATCCATCCTCCATCCTAAAGACCCTTTACAGGGTCGAAGCGGAGTCTTCATCCAATGTCCCACCTATATATATATATATATATATCTATTTTCTACCCTTTTCGACCCTTGTCACCATCGGCAAGATCGGTCGCTACCCTTTCCGATTCTTATCATCATCGGCAAGACCGTCTACCCTTTTCGACCCTTGTCACCATCGGCAAGATCGGTCGCTACCCTTTCCAGTTCTTGTCATCATCGGCAAGACCATCTACCCTTCTCGACCCTTGTCATCATCGGCAAGATCGGTCGCTACCCTTTCCGGTTCTTGTCATCATCAGTAAGACCGTCTACCCTTTTCGACCCTTGTCATCATCGGCAAGATCGGTCGCTACCCTTTCCGGGCCTTGTCATCATCGGCAAGACCGTCTACCCCTTTCGACCCCTGTCACCATCGGCAAGATCGGTCGCTACCCTTTCCGGTTCTTGTCATCATCAGCAAGACTGTCTACCCTTTTCGACCCTTGTCACCATTAGAAAGATCGGTGGCTACCCTTTCCGGTTCTTGTCATCATCGGCAAGACCGTCTACCCCTTTCGACCCTTATCACCATTGGCAAGATCGATCGCTACCCCTTCCGGTTCTTGTCATCATCGGTAAGACCGTCTACCCCTTTCGACCCTTGTCACCATCGGCAAGATCGGTCGCTACCCTTTCCGGTTCTTGTCATCATCGGTAAGACCGTCTACCCCTTTCGACCCTTGTCACCATCGGAAAGATCAGTCGCTACCCCTTTCGGTTCTTGTCATCATCGACAGAACCGTCTACCCCTTTCGACCCTTGTCACCATCGGCAAGATCGGTCGCTACCCTTTCCGGTTCTTGTCATCATCGGCAAGACCGTCTACCCTTTTTGACCCTTGTCACCATCGGCATGATCGGTCACTACCCTTCTTCGAGCCTTGTCACCATCGGCAGGGTCGCTCGCTATCCGTTTCGGTTTTCATCTCCCAGACTGACCGACTTTCTATCGACCGTTGTCGCCTTCGATAGGACCTGGTCGATTTCTCCCCCCTAACCCGGACTCCTCATCCTCATTGAGCAGCAGATCATTTTTTTTTATAAACCCTGTTGATGAATAAGCCCTATCCTCAGTTTACATTAGTTTCAACAGATTTGGCTGACGGGCCACCTGTCCTTATTTCCTAGCCCTGAAGAGGCCTCTATACCCTTTTGGGTCCTTTGGACTCTCGGCTTGCACTAGCCGTTGCTTAGTCCCGAGAATAGTCACGGCGCGGTGGAGCGAACACCTCACCCCTTTGCTGAAGGCGTGAGCGCTCTCCTGCACCTTGTGACCCACCCACTCGGACTAGAATTAACTGGCAAGTGGAAAAGGAAAAAGAAAAGAATAATGAAAGGATGGAGTCGCCATTTAACAGCAAAATGAAGATTTTCATTCCTATGGAATAAAGGGTACATGTTACGCGGAGCATCCCCCGGAATACATGAAGTCCATCAAAAAGAAGCAAATAGAGAAGGACTATGGCAGAGGGCGTCAGAAGATGTCCTCCAGCTCCGGAATGCCCAGGGAAGGATGGCGAGCTAGTTCTTGCAATTTGAACTCAGTGGCCTCCAGCTGAGATAGTTTTTCCCCAAGGGAAGCAACTTGTCCCTCGGCCATCTCTGCCTCCTCCACCCTCTGGACTTCCAGGCCTTCCACCTCTTAAAGCTCAGCCTCTGCCCTTGAAAGTTCAGCCTGTAGTTCTGCTATCCGGGCCGTGAGAAAGCTTCGGCGCTGCAAAGAGGCATTGGCGTCGTCCCTCATCCTCGCCGTAGTCCCTTTCAGAGAAATGAGAGCTATTCAGCATTCGGCTCGCTCCAGTGTTACGGCCGCCAGCTGGTCAGCTGCCTCCCGGCCTAAGAATTCCCTCCTGTTTACATATTTCAGAAGCAAGATCACCCGTGGAGTCCAGTCATCCATGGGGCAACCAAAGGCCAACAGCGAGCGGGATAAATGCTCTATCAAGCCCCTCAGCTGAACATAAGTCAAATCTCTACTGGCCGTTATACTCTGCTGAAGGGTCCCTAAGAACTGCCACACAAGGTTGCTCGACGACTGGAGACCGAGCGACGATGTCTCAGGTAGTTCGAACTCCACTCTGCTGTCCACAGTGGCCCAAATATCGTCGCCCATCTCAGAAGATGACGACAGCATAAGCTGCAGCGCACTAGTGTGGGGAACAACCGCGGTGGCCGATATGGTAGCCAGAGTCTCAATGACGACAACTTCCCTTCCAGCCCCCTCGGATGGAGCTGCAACAGAAATATCAAGAGCCAAGGGCATCTGTTCTTCAACGATCTCTCCGGCCTCTATTTCAGAGGGGCCATTCTTCTCCGAAGCCGACTGTTGTGCGACTTCTAATGGCTGAGAGTCCTCGACTGCTACCAAACTATCAACCCTCACAAGTGCTCCGGGTCCAGCTGGAGCCACTACCGCCGCATAGTCCTTGGGGTATCGAAGTGCGATAGGCCGCAAGACGGACAGGGAAGGTTGCGTGGCCCGTGCCTAGAGCCGGGAGGGGTATCTGCACCGTCATGGTTGGCAGCACCACCTCAGTCTGCACCAGAAATATGTACATCAGAAAGCTAAAAAGAAGAGAAAAGGAGGGCAGCAGGTGCCGGCCATGGGTGGGTCCTTACCTCAGCCGGTACTAGGCTTAAATCTCTAAGGGCAACTTCTCCGGCGCCAGCCTCTCTGCTCAAAAGCGAGCCTGACAGCCCAGGACCACTCCATGACAACCGGGGTGGGCTAAAAGTCAGGTGATCACTTTCATAGGCCGAAGACGCCCCGGCATCCTCAGTCTCTGTATCAACAGGTGGGAACTCCTCATCACTGGAGCCGCCACCATAGTCGACCTGCTCAGAGGTAGAGGACTCCTCTGCTCTTTCGGGACGCTCCACCATCGGAGCAGGAGCCTTGCCAGGAGGAGCATCACCCGCAGCAGGAGCTTCCCCCGTGCACTCCACATCAGGAGCAACAGTGGATGGGATCTCAAGGGCAAGTCCACCCTGCCCCTGGATAATCACTTCTTCTGCACTCTCCGAGCCCGGAAGCAATGACGGTTGTATATCAACTGAAATTTACGGTAAGAAATGGTCAAGCCAGCTGAAGACATGGAGATTCGTGGTGGCGTCACAATTAAATTATAAATTACCTTCCATTTCCTATCTGGGCGTTGGAGAAGGTAGATCTCTCTCTACGGGAGTAGCAGGGATTTCCTCTACCCCTTCCCTAGTCGCGACATCTACCGTCGCCTCCAGCCCGAAGACTGCGGCAGCTGTGTCGGCAACCGTCAGCATGGGCTAGCCATGGCAGTCAGAGTGAGCTAATGAACTCGGAAGAAAAGAAGAGCCTATCTTCAGCTTCTGGCCTTTGTGGGCGAGAGGCCTCAAACTCTTCAAAGGATACAACCGGAGGAAGAACGGTTGCTGACCCCCTTTCTACGGCCTTCTTTCGGCGCGCCCGTGTCACCCGAGTCACCGCCGCTTTCGCCTTCCCGACGGCCTCTCTCAACTGGGATCGAGTTCGCTTTCTCGAATCGCCGGGAGGCAGTGGCGTTGTTGTCGGGGCCGGCTCAGGAACCTCGAAGTATGCTGGCTTCTGAGCCTTTATTATCAGCTCCCTAAAGTGCCGAGTCTCCTCCGAAGTTGGTTGGACTGCACATGCACAAAGGTGAGAATAATGCACCACAATGAAGGAAGGAAGCTGGCCAAAGGGCCTGAATGAAGAAATGGAACATACTTGCCGGCCCCGTGTACAAGGGGAAGAGAGGCCAATAATACAGCGATGGCACTTTGTCTCTTGAAGCCGCCTCGCGAATGAGCCAACATAAGTCTTCTATCTTTTTGCTCGGCTCAGCCAGCAGCGCCAGGTCCTCGTGGCCGTGAGAAGACAAGTGATAATATAAGCTCAGGTGGTCCAGCCCCCATCTGTCGGCATATTTGAATGAGATATGGAGGGGCCGGTCCAGAATGGCTTCACTAGGACCACCCACTGAGAGACTATGTGAGCGAAGGAGTGCAAATAGCCACGGGGTGTTGTCATATAAAGCATCCCACCTATCTTCCCTACGGATGAAAGTCCGATAGGGGTACAACCTATGCACCTCGGAACGCCAGTCGGCCATAACTGAGATGGGCTCTTCCAACGGCAGGGCGAGTTGCTGAAGGACCACCCTCTCGCTGCTTACCCGGCATAAGCCCCGAAGTGTTTTCACATAGTCATCCTTGCTGATTGGGGGCAGCTTCGGGTCAACTTTCATCATGTGACTTTTTACGACCTTTCGGGCCTCCAGATAGGCCCTCGCCTCTGTATGGGTCCAGGATTTCAACTTCCTCAAATAAGAAGACTCAATATCAAGGACCGGCTCTGGCTGGGAATCCAGAAACCTATGCTCTGCTATGGCCCAACACTCTCGCCGGGAGCTCCTGTAGAACCCCGTCCCCGCATTCCACCACTTGATGACGCAAGGGAAACGGGCAGGGGTTGGCACCCTGAAAGAAACATCTTCCCGGCGGTGGAAGAAGTCCCACCATATCCGGGCATCATCATTCGAAACTTGCCCGGCCCTGTGCCTGTTAGGCAATGCAAACTGTGAAGAAGAATGTGGGATGTGCTGGTCGTAGCCGAAGTTCTGGCTGAAGCGGAACGGGTAGTACGGCTCCAACCATAAAATGTCGCTCTTACGGAATACAAGGACACTCATCCTGAGAGCCAGTGCCCAGTCAACCAACTCTGGCTCAAGAATGGGCCTGGTACATTTGGCCCCGAAAATCGGATGGACATACTCCTCAGTCTCAAAAAGCTTGCACTGCCTCATCTTGTTCACCAGCGGGCTGGAATGGGTAGCTAAGCTCCAAAAGTGAAGAACCCCGGTGGAATATGTGGGAATACGGGCCAACTTACCCCGAATGGTGAAGAGCTGCTCCACTAATGAGGATGGCTCAGCACTCGCGAATTCTATCATCCGCGGAACAAGAGGAACAGACTGTAACGCCCGAGGAGCTGCCTCTGGGAACAAGGTGTAGACCCAAGCATTGAAAAAGTGTAACAGACCGACCGTCCGAAGATTCCTGGGGAGACGCGTCTTGTGCAGGTTTCCCAATATCTTGTAAACAAGACATAGAGCCACCGGGCAAAGAGATAGCTTGGTACCCCAAGCCATGAGATAGGCAGGATAAATGGCTTTTGCCCTAATTATGCTCTCGTCACCTTGCGGAAGAGCGAAAGAACAGATCCAGTAGACCAGGTACGTAGCACAGTGGGTGACTGCGTCGACACCAGTAGGGTTTGGGTCTTCCATCTGCCCTCCCCTTGAAGTGGATGATGAGGCGGCCTGGCGTCGAACTCTCTTCTTCCGCTTCTGAGCCACTGGCGCTATCGGGGGAAAGTCTTCATACTTATTCTTCCCATTGAAGAAATATTAGAGCTAGGCCCCCATCCGCACCCTCCGCTTCTCGCCCGGCTTCCGAGCTTCCCTCGTGTCGTGCGACGAATGATAGAGGGTGCGGTACGTCTTCATCAGATAGCGATAAGCATAACCCGCCAGATATCGACCCTCACCGTCGGTCTGATCCTTCAGCCAGTCAGGCCAGCAGACCTCCTCATACGGTTCTCCATCGATGGGTAGGCCGCTAAGCTATGAGAGGCTCCATAGATCCAGAGAGGTCTCTCCTTCCGAGGTATAGAAAGTGTTGTACTCGGGGCAAAACACTTCGATCATGCTGCAACATAAGCCTCGGGAGATGGGGTAGCGGTACCTTGAAGCATACACGCTGTGGTAGACGCCAGCCCTGGTCAAGATGGGAGCGTAATGATGCAGCACATAATCTGTTAACTCCACCGCTCCAGGTCTAAATGCGTGAGCGTCGGTGGCCCTCAGCTCGGCAAACCACCCCATAGATATCTGGTGCTTGAAGCGGATCGCTAGGCAGTCCAGCAGAAATGATTCTTCTCTGTATCCCCATTTCAACGGGGCAAGAAACAAGCCAAAGATCGGCTTCTCCCGGTCGACCCTGCCGGCGGAATCATTCCACCGAGCAGGTATGAATTCAGGGGCCCTGGTCAGCAGCCCATCTTCTAGAGCCAGATCTTGCAGTACCAGCACGACACTCCATTTCTTGACCTCTCCGGGGAGATAAATTGGCCTTCCCCGCACCACACAGTCTGATAGGCTATCCCTCTCTACTAACAAGGCCTGCTCGGCTTTGCGGATGAGGAACAGATCTCTCTTCCCCTGAAGATTGAAACGTCGAAGGCAGGACATCAGATGCTTGTCCTTGGGGTGATCTCGCCTGATGGCGCCTTCCCGATCATAATGAAAAGAATCACCTCCGAGGATGAGGAGACGGCTAGTGTCCACAGTATCGGTCTCCGAGTCCGAGGATTCTGCAACTATAGCAAGCTGGTCGTGCCCCCGGTCAAGGGAATGAACATTTTCCCACATCACCACGGCACGGGAGGCAGAAGAAGAAGAACCGGATGCCATGATAGCTACGAAGAAGCACATCAAACAATAAGCAAAGTCAGAAAATAGCTGATCAAAAGTAGATTTCTGACAAAATTTCGACAGAGTCTCCCTAGCATGGGAGATTGCCAAAGAAAAGCGGGAACACGTCCACTAAGGGAACGGTCCCTAAAAGCAGCCATCGGCATTACACCGAGGCCAAAAAGAACACCCGGGGAAATAGCTCCGAGGGCAAGCCCTACCAGAAGCCTCCCGGGGCCCAAAGAATGGGTTTGAAACCCAAAAGGGCAGCACTCCACTCACCCCGAAGGAGAAGCCGCCACCGCTCTCGCCCTTACCTCACTCGACGCCGCGGGAAGAGAAAAGGGAGGAGAGAGAAAGAATTTTCACAAATGAGAAGTGAGGAAGAAAAGATGAAAGTCGAAAGCCTTATATGGGGGGGGGGGTTTCAGATGTTAATCCGGCATGCTATTTAGCGCGCCGAATTAACCTCCCCCAAACCAAAAGGCGCGCCGATTTTAGTCGCGCTGGATTAGCTCCTTTCTAGCAATCTCCGCGCCGGATTAAGATTCCAGTTACCAGGGCGCGTCGGATTAACATCTCAAAGCTAAGGGCGTGCCGAAGTAACACCGCACCGTATTAACATTCAAGCGGCACCGGATTAACATCCGTGCTGGATTAAGGGCCCTCTCGAGCTCCATCAATTGAAGAGAAGATCATTCAGGGTGAAATTCATCCATCGGCCTTGCTGCACTCGTGCCTTGCTCGCAACACCCACGTCTGGGGGGCATTTGTTGGCACCCAAAATATGATCGTCGGCGACCAAGCCACAAAGACGAAGGACCCAGCCCGCTGAAGCATGGAAGCCGATAAAGATCAACATATTGAAGACTTCTCGAGCTGCCAGAGCCTCAAGTCACCCCGTATGAACGCCAGGGACTTCACCTCAAGAGAACCGAGTTGAACTCACAACCAACCGGTAGTGCGACCAAGCCTGCCCAATGAACCGGCATCGACTCCGTCGTGCCGCATACACTACACCCATTGTTCGATCAAGGATGACGGTCTACCCAGTGGCTACCCACCTCATGAAAGGCTCTCCTCAGATGAAGGAGTCCCCTTGGCTCTTCAGAACGAAGGACCGAAATCTCTGTCGGTAGAAGATCCCGGTCACCCGACACGGGTACGGCTTCCCGCCAAGATGGGCCCGTTAGTGGCCGAATGACCGCCCATCTCAGGTGGAACTATCCCTGGTGTTATCCCACCCTCTAAGGAGCTTTGGGCACAAGCCAGACTGAGCCAGCGGCACGAATCATAGAGCCAAAGGCCGTGTCAGCGGAAAACCCGCGTAATCAAACCGAAGTCATTTGAAGCTCCAAGGATGGCCGTACATCGGCCTGAGAGCTTCAAAAAGGCGTCTCGTCGAGGTTTCAAGGAGCATTGGCGAGATAAATGTTCATGGTGAGCCCCGGAATCATCCCCGGACTCATCGGCTGACTCGCGACGTGCAAGGAGCATTAACACGACGCGCCCTGAACCGGCGCGCCCCCATCTGGCGCCCCTTATCCCGGCGCGCAAAGAATCTTCTCCCAGTGCCCTCCTATTCCGGCGCGCAAGGGATGGAGCTCCCCTTTCCGGCGTGCCATTTTTTGCACCGGATTAAGATTTCGAACCTCCTCCTATACATAGGTGGCCGTTCGATTGAAAAAGAGGAGAGAAGAAAGCTTTTGAGGAAGACTTTCAAGAGGGTTTTTTAGAGAGGTTTTCAGAGAGGCTTTTCGAGAGAGGATAGAAGGAAAATAAGCAAGGTTCTCCGGAGCGCTCGTTGCCGCCGTCTTCCCTCAACCTGCCTGAAGCCCTCCGGAGTCGGAGAAGAAGAAGACGTCCGATACTCTGTTCTGGGAATAGGTGGGCGCCTGTGTTTCTGCTGATTCCCGATATCGATTTCTCTCTATCGAATGTAAGCGGGAGGGGGAGGGATGGCGATGATATGAGCCAAACCCTCCCCCCCTTCTCTGTGTCTTCTTTTATTTACTGATTGTTCTTCTGTGAATCCTCCTGCGAGTAGGATGGTGGCCGTGCCACGATGCCGGCACCCAAACTCACGAAATGTATGTGATTTCCCCCGTCAATGGAATGATATCGTGCGTATATGAATGCATCAATGGGTTGAATATTTGGCGTCTCATCTTCCTCTTCCATTGCTATCTCATTCGATAAATGTATATATCTATTGGGGTCTTCCCGTATACGGCTCCGAAATTCCAGTTTCTCCGGACTCTGAACGCGCCCTGGTATGCCATGGGCTACATGGACAAACCCCTCCCTGGGTCCTCCACGCCTGTGCCTGTGCATATGTCGCTCTCTATTTTGATATGAAATCTGATCTTAGCCTCCCCTCCTCTTTGCATCTCTCTGTTGTTTAGAGGGGGCAGGCGATGTTTTGGGACAGTGAAGTCCACTTCGCGACTACTGCATTCCAGTCATTTGTGGGTATGCGTGTGTAGATGAAATTTTCTAGTTGCATATCGATCGCCCCTTTTCATGACTGCTGTTCCATTCTATTCTGTGAATGGCAACCCAGTCTCGCGAGCATCAACCTCTCGACCCTCCACCCAGGGAGGGGGACATCTTCCGCCGTTTTACAGAGCTGCCAATTGGCCAAGAGAACTCCACTCTCGAGTGATGGATGTTCCTCATGGGTCACGAAGCTTACAGCAACAAGGGCTCCAGCCCAATAATCCCAAACCCACAGTCCTTTGGGACCCCGTGGTGACCAAAGGGGTAAATGCTTCTAGTAGGCTAGTCCTTGGAGCCTCTTTCCCTAAGGGTCTCTCTCTCTGGCGGGTGCAGTGTATGTCGTAGGTCGCACACCCCTTGTAGGCCGGTCCTCGGGGTGTCGCTCCTATCATCAGCTACCTCATCCTCTGCTTCCACCCACGGAGCTTTGGTGCCCCTCGTAGGCCAGTCCTCGGGGTATCCTATCCGTTGGGAATTTGCTGGCTGTCACCATGCAGACCGATAGTTTAAGGGGCTTGCTCCATAAGTGAGCATGACCCCGTTCCTCTCCTGCAACCTTTCAGGTTCAGGGGAGATGCTGCCCGATTTTCGGCAGGTTTTGGACTCACAAGTCGTCTCTATGGACTCGTCGTGATAAAGCATTCATTCTGAATCAGGGACTCTAGTGCTCGAGTATGAACCTCGCACTAGCTCATCACTTCATTCTGGAAGGGTCCTAGACTTCAATTAAACAAGCAATTGGCTCAACCAACTTTAAAACTCTCAACAGAATCTTAATGAACATAAATGGTTTCAAAATTCATCAAAAATAAGCTAAAACGGCGCGGCCCTAATCCGGCGCGCCCTAATACGGCGTGGTACCCCCCCCCCCCCGCACCGGATTAACACTAGACTCATGATTTCCCTTTTTTATTTGGTTCGTTCCCGGAGCGCCCTAATCCGGCGCGCCCTAATCCGGCGCGCCCCAAAGCCACCGCGCCGGGCTAATGTTGCCATGGCCGCACCGGATTAAATACTTTCACCTACGTTTGGCCGGGCCGGGGAAACTTACCCCTACGCGTGGCCGCGCCGGTTTTGAACCCTTGTGCTATTTTAATCGTTCAATCACCTCCGGCGCGATCCTCGTCTCCCGTGGTCGTAGTTAATAAACCCTAATTAGTAATGAACTGAATAAGAGGAGGGCCGTTCGAGCCTGAATCGTCTTGTTATCATGTTTTCACTATCATGTTCGTCAACACTTTGCTCTCGTTATCATGCTTGTATGACCATTCTCTCCCCTTGGCGGTGATTAATAAATGTGATTGAGCTCTGCTTGTTTCCATAACTCTATCGCCATGTTTAGCATAGTCACGAGCATCATGCATGCATGCTTGCATAGACCCTCGGGTATATCAAATGGCGTTGACAGAAGGCCGGGTTACGCCCGATCGGAAGTCTCTGCTATGCGCGACGGTGGTCTTCGGACCTACGTCCTCTGCCACGTACCAAGGGTCTCCAATTTAATGAACCATGCCTCTTCTACATGATAAATAGACGCATCTCATATGATCTTGTCATGTTCACGGCATCGCATCTTTATTCCGGCCTCGACAACCCACTATCTCAGAAATTAATCAAAGGTTTTCCCTCCTCGCGGGGGATGTAATTAACGCCATAGCCTTTATGGTGTGGCAGACTACTGGTCCCGACCGAATCTCACTTTCGCCTGACACGGGTCAGAATGAGCGCATAATAAACTCGTCACTCACGTGACTGGCACGCCCGCGCAGTCAATCAGTCAGTTAATTGCCAGTCAGTTATTGATTGATCGACACGCGAAATAAATCAAATAAACCCAAATGATAATCATAAACAAACAAAGAAAGAAAGACTCGGGCGAGTAACGCGGGGAAAGGATCCCATCGCAAACACCATCCCGCTCCTCTCGAGCTAGAGGATGGCGGCCAGGCGACCGTCGATGATCTTGTGGAGATCAATCTGGGTGACGATGAAGCCCCTCAGCCTACATTCGTTAGTGCTCTCCTCACCGAGGCAGAGCAGCAAGACTACAAGCAACTCCTGCTTGAGTTTAAAGACTGCTTCGCCTGGACATACAAGGAGATGCTAGGGCTAGACCCCTCCATGGAAGAGCACGACCTAGCCATTTCTCCCTCAGTCGCTCCGGTCAAGCATCCATAGCGGCGCATGCGCCATGAGCTGGAGCTCCAGGTCTCGACCGAAGTCCATAAAATGGCGGAGGTCAACTTCATCGAGCCGTGCATCTACCTGATCTGGCTCGCCAACATAGTCCCAGTTACGAAGAAGAATGGTCAAGTCCGCATCTGCGTCAACTTCCGGGACCTCAACAAAGCTTGTCCAAAGGATGACTTTCGAGTCCCCATCACAGAAACAATGGTCGATATGACCACCGGCCATGAAGCCTTATCTTTCATGGACGGGTCGTTCTGTTATAATCAAATCTGGATGTCCCTCAAAGACAAGATCCATACAACCTTCAGATCCCCCAAGAGGATTTTCAATTACAAACGCATGCCCTTCTGTTTGAAGAATGCCGGTGCTACTTACCAAAGAGCCATGACCAAAATATTTGACGAGATGCTGCCTAACACCGTCGAATGCTATGTCGACGACCTCGTCGTCAAGACCAAAAGGTGTGAAGACCATTTACGCGACCTTCGCCGAGTCTTCAAGCGTCTCCGACAATATGGGCTCAAGATGAATCCCATGAAATGCGCCTTTGGCGTATCCAGCGATAAGTTTCTCGGCTTCATCGTCAGGTACCGAGGAATCGAGGTGGATCCCAGCAAGATTAAAGCGATCCGGAGCTCCCACCACCCAGCAACATCACCGAACTTAGGTCCTTCCAAGGGAGGCTGACCTACATTCGGAGGTTTATCTCTAACCTCTCCGGTCGATGCGCGCCTTTCAGCAAGCTAATGAAGAAAGATGCCCCGTTTACATGGGACTCGGAATGCCAAGCGGTTTTTGAGCAAATCAAGGAGTACCTCCTCACTCCCCCAGTTTTGGGAGCACCAGTCAAGGGTAAACCCCTCATCCTTTACATTGCGGCCATGGACGCTTCGCTGGGATCTCTGTTGGTGCAAATTAATGAAGAAGGTAAAGAGCAGCCCCTCTATTACCTCAGTTGGAAGCTAATCGGTGCCGAGTACCGCTACTCCCCCATGGAGAAGGTCTGCTTGGCACTGGTGTTCGCAGTTAAGAAGCTGCGGCATTACCTCTTGTCCCATCAGGTCGAGCTTATATCCAAGCACGACCCCCTGAAGTATCTCCTGCGACGGCCTGTCCTCTCAAGCAGACTGGGGAGGTGGGCTCTCCTGTTAATGGAGTACGACATTACCTATGTCCCCAGAAAAGTAATCAAAGGACAGGGTATGGCTAAATTCTTGGCAGCCCCTCAAGTGCCGGATGATTCACCCTTCAACTCGGGGCTCCCAGATGAGGAGTCCCTTGCTATTCAATCGCAACAACCGGTTGAACAGAGCGGAGATGTCTTGCATTACTGGCAGCAAAGCGTTCTCACAACCACTGTTGCTCAATCACAACAACCAGTTGAACAGAGCGGAGATGTCTTGCATTATTGGCAGCGAAGCGCTCTCACAACCAGCGTGCCTTGTTGGGAGCTTTACTTCGACGGTGCTTCCCGAGGGATCACTAGAAGCAACAAGGATCTAGCCACCACGGCAGGTGCCGGCATAGTCTTCCTGACTTCTCAGGGCGGAGTTTTGTACAACTCTTGCGCCCTCATGAAGTCCCTGACGAACAATGAAGCCGAGTATGAAGCTCTCCTTATTGGGCTCTAGATGGCTCCCCACATGGGCATTAAATGCCCCAAAGTCTATGGGGACTCCCAGATGATAGTTCGGCAGGTCCTCGGCATCTATGACGTGCGAAAGCCAGAGTTGGTTCCATACCATACCGCCGTCACTAGATTGACCCGGAAGTTCTATTTCTTTGAAATAGATCACATTCCCAGGATCAGCAACGCTCAGGCGGATGGCTTAGCAAAATTGGCAGCGGCCATCAAGCTTCCGCCCGAGGGCGAGGTCGACATCATCATCAAGCATAGAAGGCGGATGCCTAGCTCACTCGAAGGCAACACCGGTCTCACCATTTATGAGGCCCATGACCTTGACCAGAGCACACCTCCAGAAGAGGATGATTGGCGTGCGCCCGTCATCAAATTCAAGAAAGGATGGCTCCCTTCTGATCGAGCTCAAAGGGTCCAGCTACTTCGCCGAGCAACCTCTTACGAGTTGATTGGTGACTCCCCGTATCGGATCGTCCACGAGAAGGACAAGTCGATCCTCCTGAGATGCGTCTCCCTCGTTGAGGCTCAAGCCATCATGCAGGAAGTCCACTCCGGATTATGCGGCGCACACCAGGCCAGAGATCGAATGAAGCACAACATCAAGCTCAAAGGCTTCTACTGGCCAACCATGTACGCGGATTACATCCAGTATGCTCGTACGTGCCATCAATGCCAAGCCTTTGGCCCAGTACCCAGAAGACCTCCCAACCCACTGCGTCCTACAGCCCCCACTTGGCCATTCGCTGAGTGGGGCAGGGACATTGGGGGGCCTTTCCCGCCATCTTCTAAGGGCCATAAATACATCTTGGCCGCCACTGACTACTTCTCTCGTTGGGCGGAGGCTCTCCCTTTGCAAGAGGTCACCGACTAGGTGGTTGCCAGATTCGTCCGGCACACATCATATACCGATTCGGTACTCCCAGTCGCATTGTGTCCGACAACGGGACACCCTTCAAGAATAAGACCGTATACTAGTTAGCGGCCAAATTCCACATCGACTGGAGAACCTCTTCGGTCTACAACCCTCAGGCTAACGGCTTGGCGGAAGCCTTCAACAAAACCCTCTGTAAGCTCCTAGATAAGATGGTTAGCCACCGTAAACGCGACTGGGGTGAAAAGGTCTTTGAAGCATTATGGGCCTATCGGGCGATCTACAAAACCCCCACGGGATGCTTGCCATTCTCCCTCGCTTACGGGGCAGAAGCAATTATCCCCATCGAAGTCTAGTTAGCCTCTTATCGTGTGGGAATCCACACCGGCCTTGCCGACTCTGAGGAAGATGAGTACCGGAGAAGGCTAGAAGAGCTTGCCGATCTAGAAGGCAAGCGACTCGAAGCCTACAAACACCTGCAGGTATACCAGGCTCGCATGGCCCGGGCCTATGATAAGCTCGTCAGGCAATGAGCTTTTAAGCAAGGTGACCTCATCATGATCAAGGAAAAAGAGGTCATGGCAGGGCGCTCCAGTGGAAAATTGCAGCCAAATTGGAAAGGTCCATACATCATCCAGAACGTCTACGAGGGTGGGGCGTACACGGTTGTTGATCACAAAGGTCACAGACCGTTCCCACCTCTCAACGGAAAACACATGAAGTTGTATTATGCACCAGAGCATGAGTTCGCATGCCAGCCAGACTAAGGCGCGTGTCCCAACTAGCACCAATAAGGCCGGTCCTTCCCCGTGAAGGATCTAACCGGCCAATCTTTCTAGTCTACAATCCCCAGTCAACCAGCCAGCCTAGTTCCCCAGATCCGTCGCCAGGCATTCACGGGGACTAATCTCCTATCCTCATTCCTGTCACCACGGGAGCACGAGCACTTCTGCACCAGCACCAGTCTAGCCGTGTAATACCCCAATTTTTCAAGAAATTAATTAGAAATTAATTAGAAATTTCTTAATTAGAAATTCCTTAATAAATAGAATAAGCTAGACTTCGACCATTTTATAAAAATCCATAAAAATTATATTCTTGTAGAGGATAACACGTTTAACAAACTTATCTTCTGTGGCCAACCCAAATAAAATCTGTAAGTAGGCCGAATTAGTGGATTAAGACCAAATTGAACACTTAGTTAACCATATCTTGAAACGCCAAATTTGAGCCCAATACTCCATCAAATGAGCCCAAATCGGTGGCAAGTGAAAGGCTAGGATGAGAGGATCGTTTCCCCTCTCTTAATCTCCCGAAACCCTAACCCTAGGAGATGCATTCGGCGGAGTTTGGATCGAGTCAACCTTTGCGGCGACGTTCACAACCCGACTTGCGTGGATGAATACTCCGCGCATAGAACCCTCCAGAATGTGTGTGACCTATTAAAATGAAGCTCTCTAACCCTAGAATCGTTTAGAACCTGTGGCGGTTACAGAGGAATTAGATCGAGGGAGATCTCCAGCGATAAGTGGCTGCGTGTACCGACGTCTTTGGTTTTCTTTCTCCTTCCTTCTTCATCCAATTCAGGTAGGTGATAGCAAGCCAAACCCTACAAATAATATATGGTTGGAAGCATCATCATGTCAGCTTTCCATTGATATAGAAATCCCTAAATTTTATCAAGTGTGCTACGTGAATTTTTGGTTTTAGTAGAAGCATGTCAGAACTAGGGTTTTAATTGTTCCCTTTCGATTAAGTAATAATTTCATGCTGTAAACATAAAATTGATTCATGCATCTTGTAGAGTTTTTCGTGCTCTTTCTTTTGATAGTAAAAGCACCAAATTCCATGCTTTATATCGTGCGAATTCCATGTTTTAGTCTAACCCTAGAAACCTCGTCGGAATCGGGCTAGGTGAAAGGGGTAGCGACCTGTCTGGACTTGTGCGGCCACACGATAGACCGCACATCTCAGACAGGCGGCCTGTTGTGGACCGTATTAATGTTTCTGTCTCTGATAGTTTCCCAAGAACGTGCTGCCGTATACCAACCACATGTCTTTCCTGCGGCCAGTTCCAGACCGCACATCCCTTCCAGCGACACCCTACCGACCATCCATCTCCAGCAGGCCTTCGGACCTAAGGGGGCATGAGCAGCCTGTCTGTGACCGTATATTGAGATGTAAGGTCCAGAACCGACCGCACATCTATAACAGAACATATTATTGGTCATTACAGCATGTTATGTAAGTAGATTAGTGGTTAATGGCATGTTAGCAACACACCTAATAAACTATAATTCATGACAGTAAATAATTCTTGCTGATTTATTTATTTTGAGCTTGATCTTGATCCACCTTTCCAATGAATGTCAATCTTAATTGTGAATCATTGATAATTGAAATGGCTATTAGGTTTACATTTGTTATAACCTTAGACCTGAACCATTATTATCCCCTAGAATTGATTTTTGGACTCAATCGAATCTCTGTGATTTGAGTCATAGTCTGAATTGGACTACCAGGGACATGCGCGGCTGATAGTCGACCACATATCTCCCTGAACAGCCCCCTGGAGACCGTCCATCCCTGGCTAATGCCAATTAGTCTTGACCGATTATCCTTGATCTATCTTTGGCCAATTCCTGATTTGATCAGCCCAGTAGACCCTAGGCCGACCAGCAGACAGTGGGCTAGACTCTGGTTCAGTTCCACCCTACCTATGGCAGCCCGGGAGTCCACTTGGGTGAATTTCTAGAGTATTGTTAGGCCCTGTGTTGTGCGGCCAGTAATGGCCCGTACATCTGACAGGCGGCCCAGAATGGACCGTTCAACTAATGAGCGGCTCTGTCAGGACCATATATCCTGTCCTCAATTTTGTAAACTTCTGACCTTGTGCGGCCCAATACTTACCGTGCATATAGAAGAGCGGCCCTTTATCAGTCGTTCAACCTTGACCCCCGAGGGCTAGACCTCAGCCCAGTTCCTGTTAGTGCGGCCCAGAGTAGATCGCACAAGTCTTGAGCGGCCCAGTGTTGACCACATATCTTCTAGAGACTAATTTTCTCCGTGTTTTATGGTTTTGAATCCAAGAACATGTTGGTTCTTGATAATTTGAACTCCTAGATAGAAATTCTAGACAGTATCTCTTCAACTTAGCCTTGGGATGTTCCGAGGTAAGTTTATACTTGATTATAATTGGCCATTTAACTTGATTAAAGTCTAGACATAACTTAGGATCTTGGATCCAATAAATCAGTGCCAACGCATCATAGGGGCCCGGTCTGGTCCTAGGGAGAGCGCCCGAAAAGTACTTGTGCCCATGGGAGTTTGTAATGCCAGGGTGAAGCATTGCACCGAGTGCATGACTAGCGTGATGTCTATGACAATGATCTCTTACTTGAATTGTGTTCTACTTGGTTATATTCTTACTTGTTGGCCAATTTCCTACAATTTCCTGTTATATATATTGTTCATAAACTTGCAATTCTTGTAGTTATATCATTCTGCCATATTGTTATTCCATTCCATTCTTTAGCACTTTCTTTTATTATGTTGTTTCATTCGATCGTTATATCTTTTCTTTCCGTTTCATATACATGTAATTAATTGGTTAATCACTAACACTTGCTTGTTGTTACCTACTGAGCGTTTGCTCATATAGTTGTTCCCCCCCTTTCCAGGCAGCTAAGGTGAAGATTCACAAATGGATGGGAATGGGCAAGAGTGATGACTTGGAGTGTATCAACTAGTCGTTATGTTGAGATTGTTATAGTTGTTTTATATCTAGCTATGCCTTAGAACTTGTGTTAGTTATTGTAACGTTGTCAAGTAGAGATTATGATTGATTATGTTTAAGTCAGTTTGATGGTTATTGTAATAGATTGGAGTTATTTCTGTTCATGACGTTATGTTAATTCTTAGCTTAGCATGTTATCTTTACTAGTATTTTCTACTGTCGGTCCTGATATTCCGCGTCGGGGCGTGATAGTTTCATGATATCAGAGCCTAGGTTTTCTAATATCCCTAGGTTCTCTAAGTTCTAGGATCCTAAGTGATATCGTAGGACCTATAACCTTGTTATAAGTCTAAGGACCCAACTTGGTGAGATTTGGGTAGAAGATTGGGGTTGATTTAATAATCTCATTGTACGATTATCCATTCTTAATTGAACCTAATATAACCTATTCCACATGTAGGCTTTTGCAATGGCAGGAGAACGCGCAGAATGGAGGAACTTGTAGCGCACGGTTCAAGGACTTACTCAGGCTTTGCAACAAGTGGCCCAAGGAGGAGCTGCAAACCATGGCACTGACGACCTTTATCGGAACTTTCGTGGGATGAATCCCCCGCGATTTGGTGACTCGACTGACCCTGATGAAGCCGAGCACTGGCTTAAAGAGATAGGGAGGATTTTTGAAGTGATGTAATGCAGCGATCAGGAACGTGTCCTCTTGTCGACCTTTCAACTTGAACGTGATGCGAGGACATGGTGGGATGCATTGAAGGCTACCCTTGGTGATAGACAAGTCACATGGGAAGAGTTCGAGGAATTCTTCAATGGTAAATATTTTTCTGATAGAGTACAAGAGAAGAAGGCGGCTGAGTTTGCTGCTTTGAAGCAACGAAATCTATCCGTAGCTGAATATGAAGCTCAGTTCTCTCGGCTATCTCGTTATGCTACGCACTTGATATCTACCGAGAAGATGAAGGCTAAGCGCTTTCTTAATGGGCTGAAGCTGCAATATATCAACCAGTTGGCACCGATGGAAATTCAAACTTATTCCGAGATGGTGAGAAAGGCTCAAGTATTGGAAGATATTGTGGAAATGATGGAGAGAATCCGTGGGAAGAGTGTTAAGAAAGAACAACACCATACTGGTTCTGGGAGTATCATGCCTGGTCATGGCAGGAAGAGGCCCTTTAGCGGGTCTGGTTCATGGAAGGGCAAGATGCCGAAGATTGAAGACAAGAAGCCTGGCCCTATTGTTCCATTCAAGGGCGTATGCAAGTATTGTGACTGTCCAGGTCACAAGATGGAGGAGTGCTGGCGCAAGCTGGGTGCCTATTTACGTTGTGGCAGTAGGGACCACCGTATTCCCGAGTGCCCTCTTTTATTTGAGCAAGCTACCCCGGTGAAACCGCAAGGAATCAAGAAGCAGCAAGGCAAGCTCCAGGCTCTACAAGAAGACGAGACATGACCTGTCGAGGAGGGTGGACTTGTCGAAGGTACTCTTATTATACATGATAAATCAACTTTTGTTCTTTTTGATACTAGTGCAACACATTCTTTTATTTCTCAGAGATTTGCGAAGTCTTTAGCTGTGAAGCCAGTTTTGATGAATTCTCCGTTAGAGATTTCAACTCCTATTGGTTCCGGATCAGCAATTAAGTATTTCTATCCTTCCAGTAAGGTCATGATCAATGAAGAAAACCTGCCAGCTGATTTAGTTTGTATGGACATGAAGGATTATGACGTAATCCTAGGAGCAGATTGGTTGGCTAAGTATGAGGCCAATGTTCAGTGCAGATCTAGTTCTGTGTCTTTCACTGGACACCCTGGACGTTCTTTTATAGGAATTAGACACCATAAGTCTGTTCCACTTATTTCAGCTCTTCGAGCTAATAAGCTGATGAGGAGAGGATGTAAGGCTTTTCTAGCCTTTGTTTCTGTGACCCCTGAGTAGAAGATCGAGATCGAGGACTTTTTTGTCGTCCGAGATTTTCCAGATGTCTTTCCTGAGGAACTACCAGGACTTCCTTCTGAAAGGGAAGTTATCTTTTCTGTTAATCTAATTCCTGGTGCGACCCCTATTTCCAAAGCTCCTTATCGTATGTCTCCTGCGGAGCTAAGGGAACTAAAGCAGCAATTGATGGAATAGCTTGAGAAAGGGTTCATTCGTCCAAGTACTTCCCCGTGGGCCCCTGTATTATTCGTCCGGAAGAAGGATGGTTCGATGAGGTTGTGTATCGATTATCGGTAATTGAACCAATTGACTATCAAAAACAGATATCCATTGCCAGGGATTGATGAGTTATTTGATCAGATAGCAGGAGCTTAATATTTTTCGAAGATCGACATTCGATCTGGATATCATCAGTTACGAATTTAGGAAGATGATATCTATAAAACAGTCTTCCACAGCAGGTATGGGCATTTTGAATTTGTAGTAATGCCTTTTGGGCTAACGAAGCACCTGCAGCTTTCATGCAGCTGATGAACGATGTGTTTCGGCCCTATCTTGATCAATGGGTCGTGGTGTTCATTGATGACATCTTGATTTATTCTAAGAGTGAGGAGGAGCATGCTGAACATTTGAGGATGGCATTACAACTATTGAGAGATCATCAGTTATATGCCAAGTTTAGTAAGTGTGATTTCTGACTGCAAGAGATGTCCTTTCTAGGGCATATCATCACAAAAGAAGGAATTTCTGTTGATCCTTCAAAGGTAGAGGCAGTAAAGAATTGGGATAAGCCTACTAATGTGACTGAAGTGAGAAGTTTCCTAGGCCTAGTAGGTTACTACTGAAGGTTTATTCAAGATTTCTCCAAGATTGCGGTACCTCTAACAAGATTAACCCGCAAGGAGATCAAATTTGATTGGTCAGAAGATTACGAGCGAAGCTTTCAGACCTTGAAGGAATGTTTGACTATTACACCTATTTTGGCTTTACCTTCTGGTGAAGGAGGTTTTGTTGTATACACTGATGCTTCAAATATTAGTTTAGGGTGTGTACTCATGCAGCATTGGAAAGTGATAGCCTATTCTTCTAGGCAATTGAGGAAGCATGAAGAGAATTATCATGTTCATGATTTGGAGCTAGCAGCAGTGGTGTTCGCCTTGAAGATATGGAGGCACTACTTGTATGAAGAGGTATTTACGGTGTTTTCAGATCATAAGAGCTTGAAATACTTGTTTTCTCAAAAGGAACTCAATATGAGGTAGCGAAGATGGCTGGAGTATTTAATGGATTTCGATTTCTCCATTGAGTATCATCCTGGATAAGGTAATGTTGTGGCAGATGCCTTAAGCCGCAAGTCTATAGCTAAGTTGTCAAGCCTCATGTTATAAGAATGGAAATTGTTGGAGTAGTTAGCTAGTTTGGATCTTAATGTTGACAAGGATCAGAAAATGATTGCTCAGATTCAACTTAAGCCCGAATTATTGATGGAAATCAAGTCTCTGCAAGATGATGACCCAGAGTTGGTAGAGATCAAGGGAAGCTTGAGTAACAGACCTGACTTCATGATGGCTGATGATGGAAGATTGTTGTTTCAAGGAAGAACTTGTGTACCTGATGTAGCTGAGATAAAGAGTAAGATCCTCAAGGAAGCTCATAGATCCAGATACACCATTCATCCTGGAGGTACTCAGATGTTTAAGGATTTGAAAAGATCTTTTTGGTGGCCGAATATGAAAAGAGAAGTTGCAGACTTCGTAAGTAGATGCTTGGTTTGTCAGCAAGTCAAGGCTGAGCATTTCAGACCAGCAGGGAAATTGAAACGCCTTGATATACCCCAATGGAAGTGGGAGAGCATTGGCATGGATTTCATTATGGGTCTACCTAGGACTCGTAGTGGATTTGACGCAATATGGGTGATTGTCGACAGATTGACAAAATCGGCTCATTTCTTATCCATTAAGTCTAAATGGACAGTTGATGTTTTGGCTACTTTGTATATGAAGGAAGTGGTAAGACTACATGGTATACCAGTTAGCATTGTGTCTGATAGAGACCCCAGGTTCACTTCTCATTTTTGGAAAGGATTGCAAGAGTCTTTGGGAACTCATCTGAATTTCAGTACTGCTTTCCATCTATAAATAGACGGACAGACTGAAAGGACCAACCAGATAGTGGAAGATATACTTAGAGCCTGCATGATTGACTTTCGAGGTAATTGGAGTGATCATTTGGCATTGGTTGAATTCGCCTACAATAACAGTTACCAGTCTAGTATTCAGATGGCTCCATTTGAAGCTTTGTATGGTAGAAGCTGTCGATCCCCATTATGTTGGGACGAGGTGGGTGAGAAGCAATGGCTTGGACCAGATCTCATTTCTGAATCGTCCAAGAACATCCGTATTATCACAGATCAGTTGTAAGTAGCACAATCAAGACAGAAGAGTTATGTCGACACCAGGAGGAGAGTTTTGGAATTTCAGGTTGGTGAGCATGTGTTTTTAAAGGTTTCTCCTACGAGGGGAATTCGAAGGTTTGGTATTCAGGGCAAACTAAGTCCAAGATACATTAGTCCATTCGAGATTCTGGAAAGAGTGGGGGAGGTTGCTTACCGTTTGGCACTACCACCTTAGTTATCTGGAGTACACAATATTTTCCATGTGTCTATGTTACGGAAATATGTGTATGATCCCACTCACATTATTCAGCATATGGACTTCGAATTGAAGAAAGATCTGACTTATGAAGAAAGATCGATCAAGATTTTGGATCAGAAGCAACAGCAACTGAGGAATCGTTCCATACCGATGGTTAAAGTGCAGTGGAGTCGGCGTGGAACTGAAGAAGCTACTTGGGAGTCAGAAGATACTATGCTGAGACAGTACCCTGACTTATTCTAAGTGAGCTGTCTCTCTCCCTCTTTTTATTATTAAGTGCATTGAATTTGGAGGATCAAATTCCTTAAGTGGGGGAGGGTGTAATACCCCAATTTTTCAAGAAATTAATTAGAAATTTCTTAATTAGAAATTCCTTAATAAATAGAATAAGCAAGATTTCAACCATTTTATAAAAATTCATAAAAATTATATTCTTGTAGAGGATAACACGTTTAACAAACTTGTCTTCTGTGGCCAACCCAAATAAAATATGTAAGTAGGCCGAATTAGTGGATTAAGCCCAAATTGAACACTTAGTTAACCATACCTTGAAACGCCAAATTCGAGCCCAATACTCCATCAAATGATCCCAAACCGGTGGCACATGAAAGGCCAGAATGAAAGGATCATTTCTACTCTCTTAATCTCCTGAAACCCTAACCCTAGGAGATGCATTCGGCGGAGTTTGGATCGAGTCAACCTTTGCGGCGGCGTTCACATCAACCCGACTTGCGTGGACGAATACTCCGCGCATAGAACCCTCCATAAGGTGTGTGACCTATTAAAATGAAGCTCTCAAACCCTAGAATCATTTAGAAACAGCAGCGGTTACAGAGGAGTTAGATCAAGGGAGATCTCCAGCGATTAGTGGTTGCGTGTATCGGCATCTTTGGTTTTCTTTCTCCTTCCTTCTTCATCCGATTCAGGTAGGTGATAGCAAGCCAAACCCTACAAATAATATATGGTTGGTGTTGACATGTTTTTCCCACTTACTTACCATCTTAAGGGGTCTCTCTCATTCCTTCCACTAAAACAACATGAGGAATATATATATGAATGGTGGGAAGGAACAGAAATACACAAACATGTGATCGCCACCAAGATGCCGAACGTGATGGACACGTCGTACCTTGGAAAGAGAGAAAGGAACTCGCCTTATGGGTAGCGCTGAGAGGATGTACGGTCTATGAAGAACTGCCAGTTATAATGAGCGGCCGCTCGAAAGACCGTCTAAAGGCGCTGTAGAGGACGTGGGATGAAGAACTACTGGCAGATGAACGGCTCCAATCCAACCGCATGAACCCTTGAACGGACCGATTTGAACCGCTCAAGACCACCATGCCAGAAACTATAAGAGTCCAACCTCCACCCTTTCCGGTCGGCCAGAAGGATGGGCCTCACGTTAGTGTATTGCTGACCTGTAAAATAACGTGTAGGACACAAAGAAAACCCGAATTAGAACTAGAAAGTGTAGTAAACACTCGAACGAATGAAAATTAACATAACTAAATGGAATGGGGAATACCTGGGGATTTTTAAACCCCTGGGGCATCAGAAAACATAGGAGGGTGTGTGCATGGTGCAAGAGAATAATGAAAACATGGAAGCAATGTGGAGGATGTGATGCATGCAAACAAGAAAGAACAACGAGACTGAATGGACTAATGACTCAAAAACCACTACTCCCTAAACCGGAGGCCTGTGTGGATGTCGAAGGCCTCCCTCCCTGGTGCTAGGTCGCTCAAAGATTCGGCAGGGCTTCACCGTCGACCAAAAATCTCCCCCCTTTCGAAGCTGGGCTTTAGGGTCTATTTATAGAGCACCTAAAGTCCTACCTCGAAATCAGGGTTTCTAGTTATTTTTAGGTAAATATTATCAAACAAAAGATGAAGATAATTCAATTATCCTTCATCTAGAAGAAACGGCACTCAAAATGGTTAAGGATTCGAGGAGAAATCATCGGAGAAAGTTTGGGAGAAAAGCCACGAATGATAGGAAAAGGCCTTAACTACTTTCTGGTCCGAGAGGATAAATGGTCTCATGATAGACCGCACAAATTATGCGCGGCCAGACATGTGCCGTCCATCCTTGTCGGTGGAAATTCAAACAAATCATGAGATAATTAAATTATCCACTGAACTGATCGATAAATTCGCTGCTGGACTCTCTGAGGTTTGAACGGCTCTTGGGAAACCGCTCAAGCATGTCGGTGATAAATCACAAATAAGAAGATAAATAGGTAATTATCTGAATGGCCAACCGGCACTAGGACTCTTGAGAGATAAACGGCTCCGCACATACCGCACAATGGACGTATGCGGCTGAGCGTGGGCCGTATATGTGCTTGTCGGTGATAATTCAGATAATTAACCAATATACCCAGTAAATGCTTCGGACGACCCACTATCAACCGCACAAAAGGTTGAACGGCTGGAGGTTGACCGCACATGTATATGGGCGTTTGAAATTCATAGAAAAGCTCAATCAACCAAAACCAAGACCCATTAAGCCCTGAATCAACTCGGACCTAGCCAGGGAGGGAGGCTACCCATAAAATTGGCCCAGAACGTGCCAGAAAATAGCCCAGCGAGTGATGGACAACTCGAGGCATCAACAAATGGGAGTAAGAGAAATGACTCAACTTATCGGCAAAAAATGGGTGTCAACAGATGTCCCTCCTTGACGTCCTCTTTGCTAGGGAGCGAGCGGAGGTGAAGCGAAAGTAAAATGGAACATGGAGATGAAGCGAAAATGAAGCGGAGTGGACCGAAAAGCGGGCGTTAAGGTAAAATGACACCCGTTTTTCCAACAAGCGATAGGAATCTTCCAGAAAACTCTGAACCATCCACAAGGGATGATTAGACTAAAAGCGACACCGGTCTGGAGGAACTAAATAAAAGGAAACACACGATCAACCTCATGGGGGACACAATCCCGCGAACCAATGAGGAGACTGGAATAAGCAGTGAAAAAGTGAAAAAATGGACTAAAACTCCAGAAGGGGACCTCTTAATCAACCAAACCAACCGAATCGACCAACGAGAACCTTCCAATTCAGAGTGAAATTATTCCTCTTACCAAACATTGAACGCACAGCTATCCATCACTGGTGGGACATTATTCAGACAAACCATGGTGTTGATTTGTTTTAATTAGATTCCTATCCTGCCACCTTTAAATACATACATGCATAAACATGTGAATCAAAGACAAGGGGGATGAAAGGATGAGAAATACTAACCGTGATCACCACCAAGGTTCCAACGATGCCAAAGGATGAAGAAAGGAGAGGAACGACGCTGTGTACCTTGGAACTTAAAGACTTGATCGCGCTT
Organism: Amorphophallus konjac; assembly: GCA_022559845.1. Lineage (NCBI taxonomy): Eukaryota > Viridiplantae > Streptophyta > Magnoliopsida > Alismatales > Araceae > Amorphophallus > Amorphophallus konjac. The sequence continues at coordinate 151,952,645 of CM040118.1, forward strand.
GAAACGGGGTGCGGGGAACTTGTGGATTCAAACCTCTTCTCCTTCCAGCCGGCTAGAAGAAGAAGGCCTCACGTTGTATTCATGCTCTCCTGTAAAATAAAGCCAAAACAAGGATAAAAAACCCATTAGAATATGCATGTGTAGCATCAATCCCGCAGTGATAAAATAGGGGTAGAAATTAAGGGAGAACGCACCGGAGGATGATTTTTAACCCTTGTGGAAGGGTGGAAATAATAGGTGGGTGTGTTGTGCATGCATAGGATTTGAAATCACGAGATTTGATTGAGAGAATAGAGAGAAATCATTGATGCAAAATGGGGAAAAGTGCATATGTAGCATAAAAGTGCAGAAAACTGTGATGATTTGTGATTTTGAGGAGAGGAGAACTAAGAGTGTAGCCCATGAAATCAAGCCCAGAAGGATGAAATTGAAAGCTAATACTTCCCTCTTCAAGCCAGGGTCGAAGTTGTGAGTTGGAGTTGCAACATGGCTTCGCCCCGAACCAAGAAAGAGGCCCCCCGTCGCGACTGCGAATTGGGCAATTTTTATAGAAAAGTCATGAAACCCTCAACTTTCAACCACGAGTTTAAGAGATAGAGTCCATCAAATCTCGACATCTATGGATCAATCTTGAGATAATAGTCAAGATAAATCATAGGAGAAAATGGGACTCTATTTGGATGAAGGATCTAGAAGATATGGCTTCTGGAAGGCAGCCCCGCAGCTTAATCTGTAGAGTTTGAGTTGAACCAGGACACCTAAACCCTCAACTTTTGAGTGTGATTCTAATCAAGATAGGTGATGAAAATTGGAGTTCTTTGAACTGAATTCAAGATAATACCAAGGAGAAACCATAGGAACAAACGGCGCTCAATTCGGAGTAGAATTCAAGAAGTTATGGACTCTGCAAGAGGGCCACGACGCACAGAAACGGAGCAGAGTCCAGCACGAATTGGACTCTCAGGTGTGTGTAATGGTCTATCGTACGACCGTCAGAGTTATGTAATGGACTAGGGTAGGTCCGTCACACTCTGGGGGTCAAACGGGACGATTTCTGACAAGTTTCAGTGTAACGCACCTATACTAGATCGTCACATGGACTCTGACGGTCTAGGGTAGGACCGCCACGCTCTAGGGGTCGAACAAGGTGATTTCGGGTATGTCTCGGTGTGACGGTCTATCGTAGGACCGTCACACTTCCCTGGCGGTCTAGTGTAGGGCCGTCACACTGATGGAGGAAGATTTTGGGCAGACTACGTGTGACTTTGGAAATTGAAGCGTATCTCTCAAACGGGACAGAACTAGTGAAAGTGGTAGAAGAAGAAATTGTAGATAACTGAGAGAGAAACAACTTTTATGAAGAAAGTAAGTTGCGAAAATGATCATAAGAGGGTGAAAATGGGGCTTGAACAGAGAGGAAAATTCTGAGACATAGGTGAACAGAACAGCACGCCGAAAAATGTCAATAGCTCACAATCAGGGCAGAACTGGCCAATGGCGTAGAAAAAGAAATTGTAGATATGTGAAAGATGAACAACTTTGATGAAGAAATTTTTTTGAAAAGGGGAACAGAAAGAGATGAAAAAGGACCACTTTCAGGACTTCGCAGTGAGAGAGAGCCGATTACTTGAGGGAAGCCAGCCTAAATGGGCCGTAAGTCGACTTAGAAGCCAGAAGTTGATAAAATAAGCTCCAGGGCACTAGGAAATCATGATCTCTAAGGCTCAAAGGGAATGAAATGGGCTCGAAATCTATCCAAAGAAGGCTCCAAAATAATGAGTAATTCGGGACATCAAAATGATGAATAAGAGAAATGACGCAACTTGTGGGCTAAAAACGGGTGTCAACAGATGCCCCTCCTTGATGTCCGCTTTGCAAGGGAACAAGAGGATGCGACGCGGAGATGAAATGGAAAGGAGATGGAGCGAAAACGATAGCGACGTGAAATGGAGATGAAGCGGAGATGAAGAGGAGAGAACTGAAAAGCGGGCATTAAGGCAAAAAGACACCCATCACAACCAACAAGCGATAGGAATTCTCCTGAAAATGCTGAACTAATCACATGAAATGATTGACAAGGATGAGACATGTCTGGAGAACTAACTAAGAAAGGAAAGGAAACACGACCAATCTCATCGGGGACACAATCCACGGATAATGAGTGGGTCGGCAGGAACACAGCAAAAGAGCTGGAAAAGGAGAGATAAGATTGAGATAAAATCCAGACATGAATCACGCTGGCCAACCAGACCAAGTGGGGAGATCAGAGAAATCGTTCAAACTCAGAGTGGAATGAAGAATCTCTTACCCAAGAGAACTGAGGTGCAATTAACCATTGTTGAGGAGAAATCCTTGAACGGATCACGAGGCATGAATGCTCAAAATGACATGATGCATGCTGGTCTAAAATAAAGAAATCATTAAAACGAATGCAAAGAAAGATAAAATATAAAGTACTCAAGGATAATATTGCTAGATTGAGCCAAGACGGGGTCAAGAGTCTTCTTGCAACCACGGCATACGAGACAGAGTCCGTCGTCCCCCACTCGACTCAACCGAGCGGCCTATCCAACGATTAACCATATGCTCCTAGATCATCATCGTTTTTGTTAAAGGGGAACATCAGATCTTAGAACACACGGGCAACCAGCCGGTCCTTGAGAGGCTATAATAACGTAGATACCATATAGTAATGCAACAATGAGAAATGATAGAGAGCCATACCTGACTTACCTGCCAAGTGAAGCGGCATTTTTTTAATTTTTTGATTTTTGTGGATTTTTCAAATAAGACAACAACAATATGAATGAACATGATAAACAAGCATGAACATAACGACGATAAGATAACGCTCAACTGAACGACCGACAACACAACATAACATAACGATCAAACAAATGGAAAATAACACAACAAGACGAACAAGCACATATGCAATGGCATGAACAAACCACACGTATGCAAGATGAATGTGGGGGACAAGACAACAATGCAGTGAGACAACACATGGTTGGGACAAGAACATGAGTGATGACCACACGGTTGGGACAACACACGAGATATAGAAGAACGGCTAACAACATATGCAATACAACTAACAACACATGGTGAAGAATAACCTGTGTGGGACAACACGGTGGGACATAGACACGGCGACACAAGGACACGGTGGGACAAAGGACATAAACAAATACGCCCTTCAATCAAAACCCAAGATCAGAATGAAGCAGAACCGTCAGGTTCATAATCGTGAGGTAAAGCCCTCTCATAGAAATATGATCATTGCAAACAAAAGCTGAGAAGGACATAAGCTTCAGAACAGATCGAGAGACATGATTGAAGAAGGGAAGACCAGATCAAAGATGTGGACAGGAGACAGAGCACAAAGATATAGCAAGGAATGCTTGAGTACCTGCAACCTGCACACTTAGCAAACAGATTACGTATCTATTCTCAAAATAAAATATAAAAAAAATATTTTTAGATTTTTCAATTTTCTTGATTTTTTTAGATTTTAAAAATATTTAATTTTTTTTACTTTTGACAATATCTCATTTTTTTTAGATTTTTAAAATAGTAATCCGCAGCACCCAAAGACATGCTCGAACTACTGGCCAGGGATCGCCGTCCCTCCCCTCTCATTAAAGACTTCCCTTGAGCAGGGCGTGCATGTGAGGGTGGCTTACCACAACCAACTGTCTCTAAAGAACGGTGCCCCTACTAAGGCCATACCCGGGATACAACCCAGCCTAAGAGGGAGAAATAGAAGAAAAATGGGAGATAAGTTTTGTGCAGGATGGGAGATATGAATATTCGACTTCCTTCCAAGGCACCACCCCTCAAAGAGATAGGTCTGTTGCGCCGGGACTTTCTGTCTTTGATTTTTAGACCCATATTTATCAGGCACGTATGCGACCGGGCTCATGACGTCCCACGGGGAACTGTACTACCACTCTTGCCATGCCTTTGATTCGTAATTTTCTTTTGATTTTCATATATGATTTTCATTTGACAGCCCTTATTGGCTAGATATAGCATGAAAGCTCACTTTTTTCAGGTGTCAAGACTGCCCCTATTTGAGACCTCTCTCGTATTAGGGAGCGCCTAGGTTGGTCATCTCATCCATCCATCTCTTGCCCCTGCACTTGGCCTAACAGAGAAAAGAAAAAGACCTTTATGCATACCCAAAGTATGGCCAAAGCAGCAATGGTGTGCCTCAGAGAGATCGGCTATGGCTCGCCGTGAAGTGTGTGAAAAATCCATGCTCAAAGGTCACCGTCAACAATTAGGCTATCACCAGCCTAAGGATGCTGCAGAAGCGAACTCATTTAATAAAAATAAGCAAGCTTCCTAAAAGTCACTTAACCATGTTGAGGAATAGCATTATTATAAGCATGTATAGGAGTAAGAGAGATAATAGAGATGATAACATTTTCTTGCAGAAAATAATGATACCTTGCAAATCCATAATGTGAAAGTATCATTCTGACGTGATCTTGATCATCGAGCTTTGAGGAGTGCGAGCTTTATTTTCCTTGCTTGACAGGACAAAAGGGAGAGGATAGCAAAAGGATTGAAAGATTCCTTGACGTAGAGGAGCGATAGACACCAAACTAGACGAAGGAGGATAAAAAGGAAGCGAGACGAGGGCTAGAACTCCCTCGTTAAGGCACAAAGACCCTGATAACAAGGAACCAGATACAGAAGAAACCAGATTAGCTCAGATCAAGGCGGACTAAAGCCTCGAAAGCAGCAAGAGAAAGGGCGAAGACCCCGAAAGGGAGAAGAGGAGAGAATAGAAAGATAGTGAGAGGATTGCTGTGAAGATGAGGAAGAAGGAGAATGATCATCTGACGTGGTCGGAGAAAAGGAATAAGAATCACCCGACAAGGTCTGGGAAAGAAAATGATAGACACCCGACAGGGTTGGAGAAAAAGACTGATGGTCACCCAACAGGGTCGGGGAAAGATCAGAAGCAGAGCCCGGGGATACAGGAAGAGAAGGATCAGAAGAAGTCCCGAAAGTGGGATGAAAGGATGACATAGGCCGGGGCCTAGAATCGTGAGAGGAGGGAAAATCTGGAGGATTTAGAGAAAAAAGAGAGGAATGGGGACGCATGGATGATGGGGACATCGAGGCAAGACCGTCCGCATTTTGTTTACATTTATGTCCTTTCATATTTGTATGTATACCCTTGTGTTATATGGGTACGTAATTGTAAGTCTTAGTGGGTTTATATGTAAAATTCCAGTAGGCCCAAGCCAGGGGGCCCTCACCCCTTTCCCATTGGTCCACCTAGACCATGTGGGGCTGGTCAACCATCCTAGGTGGCCATCTAGAAGGTTGGAATGCCAATTGACCACATGGAAGATAAGTGGATTAAAAATTCAAAGGTAGGCTACCTACGTCACCTACCTTGTCCCCCCATTAGAATTAATTAGGAATTTCATTTTTTTTATTTTATTTGGATCAAATATGAAGTCCCTTAAAAAAAAAAGCATTGTGCAAGAGCCCCCCCTTGTGAGAATTTTGACCTCCCCTCTCTCTCCCTCTGGCTTTCTTCATCCCCAACCCCCAATTCTAGAGTGGAACCCCTCTATCTCCTCCCCCTCAATCTCTGAGTTCATCGGTGCCGCCGCCGCCGCCGTTCGTGCCGCCATCGAGTCACCGCGAAGCCGTCTTCGGTAATCTATCCATCCAGGACAGAGGCAACTTCCACGAATTTCTGCTCCCACCTCCCTCCTCCGCTGGAGCTGAAATTTTCAGGAGTGGTTCACCTCTCGAACCCTTATCTTCAAAAAAACTTTCAAGTCATATTTCCTTCATTTGGTATTTTTCCATTTTCGTTCAAACTGTCATCCTAGTTCTGCCAGATCTCTGTCTACAGTGATAGTTTCCCTGAGTTTTCCATTCCCCGACCACCTTTTGATTTTTCCTGGAGCCCCCAATTTTACTGGGAGTTCTGTCCACCCTCCTCCACCTCTCCAAAGTTTCGTGGAATTTAGAAAGTTCGTTTCATATTTTTAGATATTCCTGTCCCAACTCATCTACAGTTCTATCTGCATCAGTCCAGATCCGACCCTAGTCCAGTGTAAACACTCTATAAAATCCAAATCACCATATTTTCCATATCTAAAAAAACCCCTGGTTTCCTCTCTTGAAGGTCTACAACTTTCCTGAAGGACTCAACTTCAGATTCGGACGTCTACCTCACGGTCAAAGGCAATCCACAGGAAAATTCTCTGCTGATCTGAGAATTCGGGTACTGTACAACAGCAGCTTCAAAATTAGTTAAGGCCCAGATCTGTGAAGATCCAGCTACTCTCTTTAGTCCTATCTTGAAGGATTTTGAGAGAGCTTTCCATCGGTACCTCCTGATCGTCAATCCGACATCGGGGTTGGTCGCAGCGAGCGATCTCGTCGGGTCACGCGCTGAAAAATAGAACCGGCAGATCCGTGGCCAATTATTCCGACCAGTGCCGATCGGAGCTGTCCGGCCTCCGGCCGGTGAATCAGCGTGCCGCCATCCCGGGGAGCGCTTCCCCAAGTGTCCCCACTACAGCGGTGCCACCGAGTCTCACACGGCCCCTCCGGTCAGCACGCGGGCCCCACAGTCACGACTTCGGGTGCTACCGAAGAGACACGAGAAGCCACCCGTCAACCCGAAATCGGTCCTCCCGGACCCATTTGTGTAGCCCTTTACCTCCCTGCGTGGAGTGGGTGATATTTCATGGCTGTCATTATTGTGTAATATTTGTTCTGGGAGTACGAGATCGGTCGGGTCCGTCTTCCCTAGGCCCGGTAGCTTGGAGGTATCGTTTCCGCTCCCTTCTCGGCATTTACTTTCTTTCGTATATATATCTTTATGCCGCTGCTAGAGAGCATGTGTAGGGATATCTAGCTCGCTATATGATGTTTATTACCGTTACTGCGAGAGAGAGAGTGACTGTCCCGTGACCTGATCCGGGCACAAAAGAGAGCCGATCACCCTAGCTCATTGCCGGTTTCTCAACCGCACACGTCCGACGCTTCCCTCGTTAAGGGACAATCGCGAGCTTGTCGTGTCCGTGGTCCATCCCGCATCAGTTTGGTATCAGAGTGAGTTTGAGTCTAGGGTGTCAAAAAAAAAGTGTCATTTACGTCTAGTCTTTAGTCATTGTCTAAGTCGTGTTTAGGGTCATCATTGTTTTAAAATAAAAAAAATGTCTTTTGGGTCGCATTTACATACCATTAGTCGGTATATAAAAAGGTGTTGTCCGAACGTTTGGCTACGCCTATCGGGAAGGTCGCACACTTGCGCGAGTGATCTTCGGATCGATTAACTCTGCCCCGTACCGAGTCTTGGTGTCTTGTCCTTAGTATGCATGCATCCCAACCTTGCATAGTCGGTCTAGTGTCATGTCCAAATAGCCTTGCCTATCCATTCCTAGGGATCTATTCCCACATTTTGGCAAATATGGCCAACCCATGCCGACCCGTCCAAGGCGATAGGTTCGTGTCCGAGTACATTCGGGACTATCATAAGTATTGGTTGGAATATGGCTTGGGAGAAGAGAGCACCACGACTGCCTTTCAGTTTCGGAGAGGTTTACGGCTTTACTTTCGAATCCAATGTCTTGGTCGTGATGCATTCTCTCTGGCGCAGTCCTATAAGGTCGCTCTGGAGGTCGAGCCATTTGAGTCTCAATTTAATGACGACCTACAGTGAGCCGATGCTGCCATGGCTACCCTTCGGCAAGCATCTACCTCCCACCCAAGTCCCGAGCCGATCGGACTACCTACGCCATTGCCTTCACCACCCGTGAGTGCTCCGTTACCACCCTTACCTTACGATCCTCATCCGGAGCCATCATATTTGGAGTCACCTCACCCCGAGCTACCCGTGTTTCTTACGGGGACGCTATACATAGCCGAGCCACTTCTTAGATGGCTCAAAGATGGCTTGGTCCCACTTCCTTACCCATCCACGGACCCCACCTTACCTTTAGTGCCGGTCAACTCATTCCATACCACATTTTGATCTAGTCACCATGTTGATACGTTGGACGATCTTGTCATGGGATTAGATTCACAATGGAAGTTGACGCATCTTTTGGCCCGAGGCTTTGACCAACCCACTAGTCTTAGCTTCACCCATCCGGCCTTCGGGTCCATTACCTCCGAGTGCACTGTGGGTTGTGTCACCACGGAGGTTCTTCTACTTCTCCCGCTACCGGACGAGCCCGAATTCATACCCTTTTGTCCGAGGGAAGAATCATACTTCTTGCCTACGATCCCCATCCACCCGTCACAATTCAAGAAGGTGACTATCCACACCTTCAAAACTTCTACACTTGGGACCGTGACTTGTGGGAACCCACCACAAGGGGTCATACCTTCTTTGATCCCTTTGACCCATTCCCTAGTGGACCCTTAGACCCTCCATATATACTTCACTTTTAGAGGGAGTCTACTATCACACTCCTACCCCATGGGCCGGGTCATCTACGCCCACCAAGCCCGTACGCCTACAAGATACACCATCATCTAGGGGAAATACTCTTGGTCCTCCCACATCTACATCCCATATGCATGCATGGCCCACCTTAGGAGGTCTAGGATTTTTGCATGATGTCAACCACCGGTTACGTCAGATGCATGCATGGCATACGCTCGGGTGTCCTGGTCTGCCGTCATCCATGTACGAGTCGGACTAACCATAGATTTGTCTCGAGTCATGAGTCGATTTCTTATTTGTGTGGTTTGCATATGTGTGTTAGTGCATGGTGAGTCTGCATGTGTCTTGTGCCAGCTCGTTGACGGTCTCTTATGAGTGAGAGGTGAGTGGACTCGCTCGATGAGTATGGGATCGGTTCTACATCTATACCCGGATCAGTCACCTACAAGGACTCAGCGGTGATTCCTAGTGAGTCTTCAAGCTGCCTCCTCCCATTTTGAGAGTGCCCCACCCGGAGTGTCCACCTCTAGCCCACAGCAGCTTGTGCATACGAGTATATATGGAATGAGCAGGAGACGCTCACTTGGAGTGGAGCATACCCGCGTTACTTGGCACGGTGACGGATCCGCCGGAGTACTCGGTATCCATACTCCTACTCGACGGGGTCGAGTTCCTCCCACCCGGGGAGAATTGATGGGGACATCGAGGCAAGACCGTCAGCATTTTGTTTGCATTTATGTCCTTTCATATTTGTATATATACCTATGTGTTATATGGGTACGCAATTGTAAGTCTTAGTGGGTTTATATGTAAAATTCTAGTAGGCCCAAGTCAGGGGGCCCACACCCCTTTCCCATTGGTCCACCTAGACCATGTGGGGCTGGTCAACCATCCTAGGTGGCCATCTAGAAGGTTGGAATGCCAATTGACCACATGGGAGACAAGTGGATTAAAAATTCAAAGGTAGGCTACCTACCTCACCTACCTTGTCCGCCCATTAGAATTAATTAGGAATTTCATTTTTTTTATTTTATCTGGATCAAATATGAAGTCCCTTAAAAAAAAGTATTATGCAAGAGCCCCCCCTTATGAGAATTTCGACGTCCCCTCTCTCTCCCTCTGGTTTTCTTCATCCCCAACCCCTAATTCTAGAGTGGAACCCCTCTATCTCCTCCCCCTCAATCTCTGAGTTCATCGGTGCCGCCGCCGCCGCCGTTCGTGCCGCCATCGAGCCGCCGCGAAGCCGTCTTCGGTAATCTGTCCATCCAGGACAGAGGCAACTTCCATGAATTTCTGCTCCCACCTCCCTCCTCCTCTGGAGCTGAAATTTTCAGGAGTGGTTCACCTCTCGAGCCCTTATCTTCACAAAACATTTCAAGTCATATTTCCTTCATTTGGTATTTTTCCATTTTCATTCAAACTGTCATCCTAGTTCTGCCAGATCTCTATCTACAGTGATAGTTTCCCTGAGTTTTCCATGCCCCGACCACCTTTTGATTTTTCTTGGAGCCCCCAATTTTACTTGGAGTTCTTTCCACCCTCCTCCACCTCTCCAAATTTTCGTGGAATTTAGAAAGTTCGTTTCATATTTTTAGAAATTCATGTCCCAACTCATCTACAGTTCTATCTGCATCAGTCCAGATCCGACCACAGTCCAGTGTAAACACTCTATAAAATCCAAATCACTATATTTTCCATATCTAAAAATATCCCTAATTTCCTCTCTTAAAGATCTACAACTTTGCTGAAGGACCCAACTTCAGATTCGGACGTCTACCTCACGGTGAAAGGCGATCCATAGGAAAGTTCTCTGCTGATCTGAGAATTTGGGTACTGTACAACAGCAGCTTCAAAATTAGTTAAGGCCCAGATCCGTGAAGATCCAGCTACTCTCTCCAATCCTATCTTGAAGGATTTCGAGAGAGATTTCCATCGGTACCTCCTGATCATCGATCCGACATCAGGGTTGGTCATAGTGAGCGATCTCGTCAGGTCGCGCGCTGAAAAATAGAACCGGCAGATCCGTGGCCGGTTATTCCGACCGGTGCCGATCGGAGCCGTCCGGCCTCCGGCCCGCGAATCAGCGTGCTGCCATCCCGGGGAGCGCTTCCCCAAGTGTCCCCACTATAGCGGTGCCACTGGGTCCCACACGGCCCCTCCGGTCAGCACGCGGGCCCCACAGTCACGACTTCGGGTGCTGCCGAAGAGACGCGAGAAGCCGCCCGTCAACCCGAAATCGGTCCTCCCGGACCCATTTGTGTAGCCCTTTACCTCCCTGTGTGGAGTGGGCGATATTTCATGGCTGTCATTATTGTGTAATATTTGTTCCGGGAGTACGAGATCGGCCGGGTCCATCTTCCCCACGCCCGGTAGCGTGGAGGTATCGTTTCCGCTCCCTTCTCGGCATTTGCTTTCTTTCGTATATATATCTTTATGCCGCTGCTAGAGAGCATGTGTAGGGATATCTAGCTCGCTATATGATGTTTATTATCGCTGCTGCGAGAGAGAGTGACCGTCCCGTGACCCAATCCAGGCACAAAAGGGAGCCGATCACCCTAGCTCATTGCCGGTTTCTCAACTGCGCACGTCCGACGCTTCCCTCGTTAAGGGACAATCGCGAGCTTGTCGTGTCCGTGGTCCGTCCCGCATCAATGGACCTATGGAAGGAGGAGAAAATGATGGAAATAGGATCAGATGGAGGAAGGTACACCACCCAAGGGTGGGAAGTGAGTAGAAAGAAGGATGAATGAAAAGAAAGGGAGGAATAGGCGGACCCCTGAATGCACAACTGACGGCTCTTGAACCTGCATCGTCATCTCTTCTTAGCTGAAATTGGCTTGAAATGGACCCGCTTCGCCCGGGCTTGAATCCTTGGGCACCTTGCCTTGTAATATCTTCTCAAATAGCGAGCCCACCTAGCAGATGGCCTTGCCCGACTATGGACATGCAACTTCATCGGGGCGGTTGCCCCTAGACTCCCGGTGCTAACAATAGTAGGACGTTCTTGAACAACTAACTCCTCATAATGCTGAATATCATAAAACCATGGAGTCTTGTTACTTGGCACAAGTAGCATGAGATTTGGCAGCTCCACTCGGCAATAAGACTTGAAGCATAACTCCCTTGCTAGAAGAGACGGGTGAAGCTGAGGGAGAGTAATACATGGTGTTGACATGGCCGGCTTGCTAATAAACTGAGGAAGATTACATAACAAGTGGAGAATATCTCCAGAAAGTGTAGAATATACGGCCAATTGCACCTTGAACATAGAACCCATAATATGCTTGGTGGCCGTATGCGTTAGCACAACACGGGTAGAGAACCGTTCTTGGCCTGTCATCTGAATGGCAATAGAGCGAGGAGAAATAATAGCATCAACAATGAACTCTCTGGCAAGCAAAGAGATTGCCACCGGCCTTGCTCGGGAAGAAACTGGCATCAACTCAAGGGAACACTTCTTGTCAACCATCTTCACTAGGAGTGCAGGCTCAACATCCCCAAAATAACCAGGGACTAGGATGCGGATCGACATTCGGCAAATGAAGTCCTGGATCTTGAAATGCACGGCCGGCACTGAATCATCCTGACTTGGCTTGTTGTTTCCTTGGGGATTAGAGCCAAGGGGCACCATAGGCAACGCACACCCGCTCCGTGGGGTGGGAATAGGTGGAAGAATGGGGATAGGAGTAGGTTCAGAGGACGCGGGGGTTTCAACGGGTATGGTGTGTTTAGGTGGAGGCAAAGGTAAGGGTGGAGGTATGACTTGCTCAGGCGAGGGTGGCAAAGGCAAAATTTACTCAGGCTCGGTCAAAGGTGATGGCGGGGGTGATGGAGGTTTAGGCAATGGTGAGGGTGGCGGAGATGGTGTAGGCGATTGAGAGGATGGTGAAGATGGTGATGTGGTCGACGGAGGTAGTGGACATGGCAAGGATGAAGGAGGGGATTGTGGTGCCCACCGTCGACGTATCGACACAACGCGCCGAACGACATTGGGGGAGGAAGTAATGGTGGAAGAAGTAGAAGAAGGGGAGGTGGCACTAGCCTGAGCAGAGGCTTGGGTTTGTGGAGGTTGCGGAGATTGGATAGGAGATAGTGAAGGTAACAGAGTAGGCGAAGTAGTAGGTGATGGAGCGGGTTCAACGCTAGACGAAGAATCACTGGGGTGCCCCCGGTCTTGTAAAGATGGAGACGGCTGCTTGGGTGGTGCTTCTTGTTGCTGCTGCTTGCTGCGGAGATCTAAAACAACTTTACGCATGGTGGCCCAATTAATTCTTTTATTATCTTCCAGGTCATAAACATACTCTCAGAACTCGGGACAATCCTCAACTAAATGCCCCTGCTGGCGGTGAAAATCATAATATTGAAGCATATTCCCGACCGCGGGTCAGCAAGGCACAGCCGGAGAGAGCGACAATGCGTGAGCGGCCATCAAAGCCCTAAAAATGTCGGTAAAGCACTCCGGCAATGGAGGACAAGGAGCCTGCTTCTGGCAAGGCGGATGCCGAGGGGTATGAGGTGGTGGAGAAGGTTGTGGAGACGGATGCGGAGGTTGCATAGGTAATGGAGTGTGGCTGGCAGAGGTGGGATTTGGTGAAGGTATATGTGGAATGGAGTGGGGTGGTATGTAGACGGCATCCACCTGCTCGGGATGTGGTGTGACCTTGATCGGGGGTGGAGACGGAGACGGGTATGCGGACGCAGGAGGCTGACTCATGGAAGGTTGATATGCGGAGGAGTATAAGTATGTAGAGGCGGGGGGTAGACTCATGGAGGGATATGTGGTGGAAGGTTGACTCATGGCGGGCTGACTCATGGGAGCGTAGGGTTGGAACGTGGAGGGTGAAGGTTGATATATGGAGGTGGATGGTGGAGACTCGGGGTTAAGAGAATATTAGATTTGTTGGCGGATGAAGCAGGCTTGGCTATATAATTGTTGCCAGGAGGTGATGTTGTTGAGGGCTAAGATAAACCGATACTCGGGCGCGTCATTGGATATCAGCATCTTGATTTGCTCTCCTTCTGGAATGTGCCCTTGGACCTGCGCGGTAAGGCGACGCCAATGATCGGCAAAGGTAGAGAACTCCTCTTCGGACTTCATCATCTCATGGGCCAGATCCATAATAGAGTACTTGGGCCCAACCTGGTCCTGAAACTGCTGAATAAATCCCTCTTGTACAACTTGAAAATTCACAACTTGCTCTTGCGGAAGAGAGAAGAACCAATCCCGAGCCGGGCCTTCCAATGACAGACCAAACAGATAAGCCATCAAGTGTTGATCATGTTGAAATTGGGCCGACTCATAAATAAACTCCTTCAAGTGCACATACGGGTCACCGACTCCACTATAGCAACCATATGTGGGAATTTGTGATGGAGGTGGGAGCCGAAGACCTTGGAAAGCGAACGGAACACTTAAAGAGGATTTAGGATCGATCCGACGTTGAAGCTCATCAAGTTGGCATTGGGTTTGAACAATCATCTCTTGGGTAGGGAGAGATCGAGAAGAATATGGGCCAGCTTGAGCAAGAGGATGTGAATTCGGACCAGTATGATGATAATGGGCCGGATAAGAGGATCCGGGCTGAGAAGAAGAAGGGCCCATTCAAGGAGTAGAAGGATATGTGGGCCTAGAAGGATCATGAACATAAGGACCCATTGGCCTGGCAACATACAGAGATGAAGAATGAGTCCCATTAAAAAAATAAGGCCTATTAGGAGAATGGGGCCGTTAAGATGATGAGGCCCATTAATGAGAGAAGAAGGCCCATTAAGAGAAGGAGGCCCATGAAGATGAGATGCAATAAGAAGTTGGGCCTGGGCCGGGTCCATTTGGCGAACAAGGCTTGATATATGGGCCATGAGATTAGCCTGTTCCTCAGAGAGATCAGAGGGACCACGGGAAGATGGGCCCGCGTGGGAAGAGGATTCCACGCGGGAATAGGAAGAAGATTGAGAAAAAGAATGATACAAGGGGTTAGAATGATACTCCATGAGGGCAAATTGAGACTTAATATAAGGAGATCAAGGACAATACAAATGGAGAAGCAAGGGCTTAATGGGCTTGAGAACAAGGAGGGACTGACCCACTAATGCAAAGACCGATGGACAACGGACCAAGGGACGATGGACTGGACAATGAACCCACAAAATGGACTGACTTAAGTGGGCCTAACAACGACGAAACATGTGGATGCAACACAAAACACCACTAATGGGCTTGGACAAGCCCAAACAGCACAAACAATGCAATGTGAGAGTTTTAACCCAAGTCAAACAAGTTGATATGATGGGAAATATTTTAGGAATTTTAATAGACCTTTTAATGATTTGAATTAATAATAATTCCCTCAAGATAAGGTCCAAACTTTGGGTTGACTAAGGTTAACTCTCTCACACTTATGCCAATGCAAGCCTGAAGGGGTGGAAAGGTACAACCGGCCCAGTGTCCGTGTGGGAATCCACGGCTCACGGGGACTTATGGAGGTCTCGGATAAGATCACCTAGTCGACTCCAAGGAATATGGAGGCGTGAGGATCACTTACCAAGGTAGGAAATGTAACTATGATATGCAATGTATGGCCCTATGTGCACCGGAGTGCATGCAAATTCTAGCTTAAAACTAGAAAATCAAGACTAGATTAAACTATGCAAACATGATCCAAATAAGATAAATAGTGTATGGATGGAAAGACAATACAAAGGTCTATACAACGGGATAAAGAATAGATCAATCTAACCCCGGGAGGTCAATCAAACCAATGAGCAAAGTTACCCCCGTGAACCTGTCCGCAGACCACATGCAGATTTTATGGATAAAATGCCTAAATGATGACAATTTTCAACTAAGCAAATGAGACTCAAATGATGCAAATAAGCTATGGATGGAAAGACAATACAAAGGACTATCCAATGGAACAAAAATCAGTGCGATGAGACATCGGAAAGGCAGTCAAATCACTGAGTAAAGATGTACTTGTGAACCTGTCCCTGAGCCTGCCTGTAGAACTTATGCATAAAACTCAAAAAGTTTGACAATATTAGAATATGAAAATGTTAATCAAATGATGCAAATGATATATGGATGGAAAGACAATACAAAGGGCTATCCAACGGAAGAAAAATCAGCGCAATCGGATATGGGGATAAAAAGTTATGTCCCGACAAACACAGCCCCGTGAGCATGCATGCAAGACTGCCAGAATCTGTAACGGTCTACCAAAGGACCGTTACATTCATGTGGCGGTCTACTATAGGACCGTCATACTACCTGAGCCCTTAAAACACCCCAAACAATGGAAGAATGCATAAAATATCACCTAAACATGAACATGCACACACCCAACTTACAAAAGAGCATTAAAACAAACGTGATGGGCATTGGTGTCCCACCGTGATCGCCAAAAAACTGTTGATTTGTTTTAATTAGATTCCTATCCCGCCACCTTTAAATACATACATGCATAAACATGTGAATCAAAGACAAGGGGGATGAAAGGATGAGAAATACTAACCGTGATCGCCACCAAGGTTCCAACGATGTCAAAGGATGAAGAAAGGAGAGGAACGGCGCCGTGTACCTTGGAACTTAAAGACTTGATCGCGCTTGAAACGGGGTGCAGGGAACTTGTGGATTCAAACCTCTTCTCCTTCCAGCCGGCTAGAAGAAGAAGGCCTCAGTTGTATTCATGCTCTCCTTCAAAACAAAGCCAAAACAAGGATAAAAACCCATTAGAACATGCATGTGTAGCATCAATCCCGCAGTGATAAAATAGGGATAGAAATTAAGGGAGAACGCACCGGGGGGAGATTTTTAACCCCTGTGGAAGGGTGGAAATAATAGGTTGGTGTGTTGTGCATGCATAGGATTTGAAATCACGAGATTTGATTGAGAGAATAGAGAGAAATCATTGATGCAAAACGGGGAAAAGTGCATATGTAGCAGAAAAGTGCAGAAAATTGTGATGATTTGTGATTTTGAGGAGAGGAGAACTAAGAGTGTAGACCATGAAATCAAGCCCAAAAGAATGAAATTGAAAGCTAATACTTTCCTCTTCAAGTCAGGGTCGAAGTTGTGAGTTGGAGTTGCAGCATGGCTTCGCCCCGAACCAAGAAAGAGCCCCCCCCCCCCCCCCCCCCGTCGCGACTGCGAACTGGGCAGTTTTTATAGAAAAGTCGTGAAACCCCCAACTTTCCTCCACGAGTTTAAGAGATAGAGTCCATCAAATCTTTAGATCTATGGATCAATCTTGAGATAATAGTCAAGATAAGTCATAGGAGAAAATGGGACTCTATTTGGATGAAGAATCTGGAAGATATGGCTTCTGGAAGGGAGCCCCAGAGCTTAATCTACAGAGTTTGAGTTGAACCAGGACACCTAAACCCTCAACTTTTAAGTGTGATTCTGATCAAGATAGGTGATAAAAATTGGAGTTCTTTGAACTGAATTCAATATAATACCAAGGAGAAACCATAGGAACAAACGGCGCTCAATTCGGAGTAGAATTCAAGAAGTTATGGACTTTGTAAGAGGGCCACGACGCACAGAAACGGAGCAGAGTCCAGCACGAATTGGACTCTCAGGTGTGTGTAACGGTCTATCGTACGACCGTCAGAGTTATGTAACGGACTAGGGTAGGTCTGTCACACTCTGGGGGTCAAACGGGATGATTTCTGACAAGTTTCAGTGTAACGCACCTATACTAGACCGTCACATGGACTCTGACGGTCTAGGGTAGGTGTCACGCCCCGAGCGCGGAAGATACCCGGAGATGCGCGACGTGTCTATATCAATCATGTCAATCAGAGTGGTCGTATATTCGACACAAAGACAGAGATGCGCAAAATAGCAAGATAACCCAATCTTTTATTTCATAATGGATAGACTATTACAAATCCAATACTCTGTTTAATAAAAAGAAAAGTACATAGTTGACTCGAGAAAACTATAGAAACAACTAGACGACACTTGTAGAAGCTCTATCACTTTCACTCTTGACTATTCCCATCCGATTGACTTCCATCGTCATCGGACTTACCTGAAAAGTACAAAGGGACAAACGGAATGAGCGAACACTCAGTAGGAAATTATATCTCAAGTACTAGCAAGGGGTTTAAGTAATTATATTTTCATGAATGCAATCAAGCTATGCATGCTCGCATAAAACGACAGAATAGATAGAATGTAGTATCAAGGAAATAAGATGAACTTATCATGAACTTTCAACAAGATAACAAGTTTATTCGAGATATTCAAGCAAGTACATTTAACAAGTCATGTCAAGAACTTTGGCTATCATGTATCAAGCAAGTAAATTACCCTTTTTCGGGCCACGCATTTCATTTCATGTCAAGTACGAGTCAAGTACAAGATGTGTGTGGAATGTCCAATCAAGCAAGTCAAGTACTCGGTATAATGCCAGATACCTTATCATTTTAACTCCCATGGGCACAAGTACTTTCGGGTGCTCCTCCCAGGACCAGATCGGGCCCTATATGCGCAGGCATTTATCATGTGTTTTGACATCCACTCTTGTTTATATAGCCAATATAGAATTTCAATCATCAAGCTTGTGGACACGTATGACAACTTTGACAGAATAGAGTCCAAAAATATGACAAGGACATAGAATGGCGATCATAACGGTATAATCATGATATCGATAAAACTAGGTAGAATATGGTTCCTTTAACTTAGGTACCATGACAAATCAATATGGACATTCTTTATATAGAATTGAGGTCCACATAAACATAAGATCAAGCAAGATACCCTCATTCTTATCATAGAATTGGGGTTTACAAGAACGACATGATATGGCATGATATCATCATCCCATCAAGAATTTCTTATGATATACTCTTTGTATAATCATAAGGGCCGGTATACCATGTTTCTTTAGATTGACATGGCAAGGATCGTGTAATGGGTTTTTAGGGTACAACCAGCTCAGTCGGCCTTGAGGGAATCCAAGGCTATGAGGAGTCTTACGGAGGTCTCTATGACTAACTCGCTAGTCCAAAGGAACGGAATGTCCAATGGAGAGCTTGTATGTCAATGAGAGTTGAGTGTGATCGATAAATCAACATGAAACGTGGGACTATACTCACGGTGGAGAATAGTGCCGATATATATATATATATATGTATAATATGAAACCATCGGTAATAGAATCAGGATAAAATCAGTTTACAGTAAAATAACGACTTAAGTAAAGTCGTGTATTGAATAATTAACGCCTAACAGAAGGGCGTTTACATATATTGCCAATTTGCAGAATTTCCATTATTTCATTAATTTATCAAAAACACGCCTTTCCTGGGGGCGTTTCTTCAAAGTTGACGACTACAGAGGCAGGCGTCTCATCATTTACATATTCGACAGGATATAATTATTCTCAGAAATTTATCAAAAACGCGCCCTTGGAAGGGGCGTTACTTTCTAATTCCATTTTACAGAATATGTGAATTTCAGGATTTTAACAGATACACGCCCTAGGAAGGGGCGTTACTTTTCAAATTCACGCCTTGTTCTGGGGCGTTAGAATATGGAAAACGACTTTGTCCAAGTCGTGAATTTCAAGGAATTTACGATATTTTAATAAATAATATTTCGAGAGACAGGAGACATGTCATGGCAGTAAAATTTAACAGGAATTCACAGGGTCATGCAAGATATTAAAAATCATTATTTCATATGTATTGTGATTTATTTTTTTTTAACCGGATCAATTATTAATCATATGCGATTCTTATGAAATTAACGCCTGCGTAGAGGGCGTCAAATATTAAATTGACGACCACTACCATGGTCGTTCCTTTTAAATTAGCGCCCTAATCAAGGGCGTTTCTTTCAAAATTTTGTAGAAAACGTAATAAAACCTTATAAACAGTATGCATGCCATGCTCATATACGTATGTATAGATATCTTGCATTAATTCTTATTTGGGCTACAATAACTTGAGAAAATCCTACCTTTTGATTCGAAGACAATCGTGAGGGGTTTTGACTAGAAGAAGATGATGCTTTGCTACGCTCCTGAAGACAACGGCTACTGGATGATGGAAGAAGATGTTGGCTTTGATTGTAGAAGAAGAACTCTGAAGGTTATAGATGAGTCCCGATTGCAAAACCTATAGCGGGCACGTCATAGGTATCAACATCTTTGTACTTAGTCGTTGGAGGCGAAGGAAGAATACTTACTGTTGTTCTTCACGACGTCCAAGCCTCTTAAACTGTAGAAAAGAAGAAGAAGAATAATCAATATTCTTCATGCATCATGGAAGAAGATTATCAGAAAAAAAAACTCATTGTTCGTCAACTTACCGTAGCAGGCGAATGATCAAATAGGTTTAGGGTTGGATCGAACAGGCTTATTTATAGGATATTGAAGTCCTAACAAGAGTAGGGTTTGATTGAGGGTAGTATATCCCTAATAGAGTCCTTACTCTAATAGACACTTACTAGATTAGGTTGATCTTCCCTAGATAAGCTCTGGGTTCGAACGGTTCACGAACTGAATTAATGCCTTAGGTCAGGGCGTGTATTCTTTAATTGACGCCTTACTTTAGGGCGTTTCTTAAAAAGCGCCTTGAAGAAGGGCGTTTCGTATTTTAAAACACGCCCAAGATAGGGGCGTTTCTTTTACTTACCCATTTGGTCGCATGAGAACTGACGACCGCATGTGTGGGCGTCCTTTCTTTAGTCACGCCATGGATAGAGGCGTTTCTTTATAAATTAACGCCTTAATAAGAGGCGTTATTTTTAATTTGTTTTATTTCATCCAATTAACCCTATTCCTTTTATATATATTACTTCTGTAATATATATGTTTTAATTCATTTCAATTATTCATTTATTAGGGTTGCTACACCCTCCCCCACTTAAAAAGAATTTGGTCCCCAAATTCAATATATATATAATTATACACGTGGAGAGTGTAGAACATATACCTCTTAGAATAACTCGGGAAATCGTTTCTTCATAGATTCCTCGGTCTCCCATGTCGCTTCGTGTTCAGGATTCTTATTCCATTGCACCTTAAGCATGGGAATAACCTTATTCCTTAGAGCTCGTATTTCTCGATCTAATATCTTTAAAGGCCTCTGTTCATATGTGAGATCTTTCTGGATCACCAGATCTCCATGCTCAATAATATGTGACGGATCGTGCACATACTTCTTCAACATAGATATGTGAAATACATTGTGTACCTCAGACAACTGAGGAGGCAACGCGATGCGATAAGCAACCTCGCCAACTCTTTCGAGTACCTCAAATGGTCCGATGAATCTTGGCGTAAGCTTGCCCTTAACACCAAATCTTCGTATGCCACGTCCAGGTGATATCTTGAGAAATACATGATCTCCGATTTGGAATTCAAGATCTCTCCTTCTTGTATCAGCATAAGCTTTTTGTCTCGTCTGAGCAACTTGCAATCTTTCTCTGATTACTTGTATCTTCTCAGTTGTATCCCTTACCATGTCTGGACCTAATAGTTGTTTCTCTCCAACTTCGTTCCAACATATGGGAGATCGGCAACTTCTTCCGTATAAGGCTTCGAAAGGTGCCATTTGGATACTAGCTTGGTAGCTATTATTATATGCAAATTCAACTAAAGGTAAGTGGTCATCCCAGCTTCCTCCAAAGTCAATAATGCATGCTCTCAGCATATCTTCAACAACTTGATTAGTTCGCTCGGTCTGACCATCCGTTTGTGGGTGAAAAGCAGTACTAAAGTTGAGCCTTGTTCCCAACGAATGTTGTAATCCCTTCCAAAAATGAGAAGTAAAACGGGGATCTCTGTCAGACACGATTGAGACAGGAATTCCATGTATCCTGACTATCTCCTTGATGTATAGTGCAGCTAGCACATCAATTGACCATCGGCTTTTTATTGGCAAGAAATGTGCCGATTTAGTTAATCGGTCAATGATAACCCAGATTCCATCATGTCCTCCTTTAGATTTAGACAAACCCATGATGAAGTCCATACCAATATCCTCCCATTTCAACTTAGGAATATCCAGAGGATGTAGTTTTCCCGCAGGCTTTTGGTGTTCCGCCTTGACCTGTTGGCATGTGAGACAGCGCGATACATAGTCCGCTATTTCTCTTTTCATATTAGGCCACCAAAAGTTCCTCTTTACATCTTGGTACATTTTGGTTGATCCAGGATGAATAGTGTATCTTGATCGGTGAGCTTCATCTAAGATCTTCTTCTTTAATTCCGGACAATCAGGTATACAAGTTCTATCTTTGAATAATAATCTTCCCTCGGAAGTTAGTTGAAAATCAGATTGTCCTTCTAATCTGCCTTTGATTTCCACTAACATAGGATCATCATCCTGAAGTGCTTGTATCTCAGATAATAAGTCTGACTGTATGCTTACATGAGATAGTGTGACAAATTTGGATTCCGTGTCCAAGCTTATATTGAGCTCGGAGAATTGTTCAAGTAACCTCCATTCTTGCATCATACAATTTGCTATCATTGCTCTCGGCTTTCGACTAAGGGCATCAGCAACATAATTACCCTTTCCGGGATGGTATTGTATATTGAAGTCGAAGTCCTTGAGATATTCTAGCCAGCGTCTTTGTCTCATGTTTAGCTCCTTTTGTGAAAATAGATATTTGAGACTTTTGTGATCGGAGTATACAGTAAACTGTACTCCATATAAGTAGTGTTTCCATATCTTTAGGGCAAATACTACCGCGGCCAGTTCTAAGTCATGGACGGGGTAATTCTCCTCATGCTTCTTCAGCTGACGTGAAGAGTATGCTATGACCTTTCCTTGTTGCATTAGGACACATCCGAGGCCAATGCCAGAAGCATCAGTGTAGACCTCGAATTTCTCTCCTTCTATCGATAGAGCTAAGACTGGAGCTGTGGTGAGATGATTTTTGAGAGTTTGAAAACTTCTTTCACATTCCTCACTCCATTCGTATCGGATCTCCTTGCGAGTTAACCTTGTAAGGGGCATGGCGATCTTAGAGAAATCTTTGATGAATCGCCGATAATAGCCTGCAAGACCTAAGAAACTTCTGATCTCGCTTGCATTAGTGGGTCTTTCCCAGTTTCTTACAGCTTCAACCTTTGACGGATCTACAGATAAACCGTCCTTGGATATGACATGTCCGAGAAAAGCCACTTCTTCAAGCCAGAACTCGCATTTGCTGAGTTTAGCATATAATTGATTTGTCCTCAAGATTTGTAATGAAATCCTCAAATGCTCTTCATGTTCTTCCTTAGTCTTGGAATATATCAATATATCATCAATGAAAACCACCACAAATTGATCTAGATAAGGCCTGAATATGCTATTCATCAACTGCATAAAGGCAGCAGGGGCATTTGTTAGTCCAAAAGGCATAACAACAAATTCATAGTGGCCATACCTGCTTCTGAACGCAGTTTTATGAATATCTTCGTCTTTAATCCTCAATTGATGATAACCAGACCTGAGATCAATCTTGGAGAAATATTTGGATCCAGAAATCTGATCAAATAATTCATCGATTCTCGGCAGTGGATACTTGTTCTTGATAGTAAGATGATTCAACTGTCGATAGTCGATACACAATCTCATGGATCCATCCTTCTTCCTTACAAATAGGACTGGGGCTCCCCACGGGGAAGTACTTGGTCTAATGAACCCTTTTTGAATCAATTCCATCAATTGCTTCTTCAATTCTTTTAGTTCTGCAGGGGACATTCTATAGGGTGCCTTTGAAACAGGACCAGCACCAGGGACTAAGTCAATGGTGAAGGCCACTTCTCTTTGCGGGGGTAATCCCGGCAATTCTTCCGGAAATACGTCTGGAAATTCTCGCACTACCTGAATGTCCTCTATCTTGGTTTCTTTAGCTTCTTTAATAGTGACAAAAGCAAGGAAGGATACACATCCTTTCTTGACGAGCTTGCTTGCTCGAAGAGCCGAAATAAGAGGGGATTTGCTTCGACTCTTAGGACTAGTATAAGTCAGTTCCGGAAATTCCTTGAAAACAATCTTGCTATCACGGCAATCAACCGTTGCCTGGTATTTGGATAACCAATCTGCTCCTAGTATAACATCATACGCTTTTAGATCTAAGCAGATAAGATCAATAGGAAAATTCTTTCCTCGAACCAATACCTCACAGTTTTGGTAATGATGTGTGATATCCGTCTCGTTTCCGAGAGGAGTAGACAATATTAACTTCATCCATTCTGGTTCTAGAGGTAATGGGTCAACAAACTTCTTGGAAATAATGGAATGCGATGCACCCGTATCAAATAAAACATGTGCATATTTGGAACAAAATTTTAATGTACCTTCCACCAATCCGCCTTCTTCTTCTGGTTCGGTCTCTTGGATCGCATGAAGACGAGCATTCTTTGTCACTGGACGTTTACCCTCACCGGCTTGGTCATTCATTAATGGACAATCGGGAATCCGATGTTCACGACTCCCACAACGGAGACATGCTCCTAATTTCCTCCAGCATTCTTCTGTTTTGTGACCAGCCTTGTCACAATGCTTGCATACTACGTTTGAAGGTGTAGTGGTGATAGAGAAAGGCTTGGATTTCTTAAACTTCTGATCTTGAGAGGAAGAACCTCCATTATTGGGCCTCTTCTTAAAGTTGGGTTTAAAAGAACCCGAACTTGTGACTTGCTCCTTTTTGTCTTTCCCACGGATCCTATCAGATAGTTCCGTGGCATCTTCAAGCAACAGAGCTCGGCGCACTATTTCAGTATAAACTTGAATATCCATAGGCGCCAGTTGAGTAATGTAGTGGGGCCTAAGCCCATTAAGAAATCTACGGACTTTCATCTTTTCCGTGCTAATTAAATGCTTAGCATATCTAGACAGTCTAGAAAACTGTGCTTCATAATCAGCCACCGATAAAGATCTTTACTTTAATGCGGCAAATTCGGCGGCCTTCTTTTCCTGGACCCTATCAGAGAAATATTTGGCGTTGAAATATTCAACGAATTCACCCCATGTAACTTGAGTTGGGTCAATAGTAGCTTCAATCGACTCCCACCAGCATCTAGCATCCTTTTCTAACTGGAAATTAGCTAATAAGACTTTGTCCTGATCCGTGCATTGCATAACACGGAATATACGTTCAATCTCCCGAACCCAATGCTCGGCATCGTCTGGATCGGTCGATCCCATGAACTTCGGGGGATTCATATTCTTGAATGCTTGGTGTAAGCTTCCAGCTCATGGAACACCACCCTGTGCTACCTGTTGTAGCACTTGGGTCATCCCTTGAAGGGTACGCTGCATGTTGCGCCATTGAGCACGTTCGGCAGCCATTATCCTACAATTACAATAGCTATGTTAGTATTATATCACTATGATCTCATAAAGGACTCATTGATCATTTAACCCTTGGTTCTACCCACTCTCACTTGGTTAAAGGTTTTGAAACCTATCCTTGGACTTGGGTTTCCTAGGAATTGAATAACCTGGCTCTGATACCACAAAGACTGTCACGCCCCGAGCGCGGAAGATACCCAGAGACGCGCGACGTGTCTATATCAATCATGTCAATCAGAGTGGTCGTATATTCGACACAAAGATAGAGATGCGCAAAATAGCAAGATAACCCAATCCTTTATTTCATAATGGATAGACTATTACAAATCCAATACTCTGTTTAATAAAAAGAAAAGTACATAGTTGACTCGAGAAAACTATAGAAATAACTAGACGACACTTGTAGAAGCTCTATCACTTTCACTCTTGACTATTCCCATCCGATTGACTTCCATCGTCGTCGGACTTACCTGAAAAGTACAAAGGGACAAACGGAATGAGCGAACGCTCAGTAGGAAATTATATCTCAAGTACTAGCAAGGGGTTTAAGTAATTACATTTTCATGAATGCAATAAAGCTATGCATGCTCGCATAAAACGACAGAATAGATAGAATGTAGTATCAAGGAAATAAGATGAACTTATCATGAACTTTCAACAAGATAACAAGTTTATTCGAGATATTCAAGCAAGTACATTTAACAAGTCATGTCAAGAACTTTGGCTATCATGTATCAAGCAAGTAAATTACCCTTTTTTGGGCCACGCATTTCATTTCATGTCAAGTACGAGTCAAGTACAAGATGTGTGTGGAATGTCCAATCAAGCAAGTCAAGTACTCGGTATAATGCCAGATACCTTATCATTTTAACTCCCATGGGCACAAGTACTTTCGGGTGCTCCTCCCAGGACCAGATCGGGCCCTATATGCGCAGGCATTTATCATGTGTTTTGACATCCACTCTTGTTTATATAGCCAATATAGAATTTCAATCATCAAGCTTGTGGACACGTATGACAACTTTGACAGAATAGAGTCCAAAAATATGACAAGGACATAGAATGGCGATCATAACGGTATAATCACGATATCGATAAAACTAGGTAGAATATGGTTCCTTTAACTTAGGTACCATGACAAATCAATATGGACATTCTTTATATAGAATTGAGGTCCACATAAACATAAGATCAAGCAAGATACCCTCATTCTTATCATAGAATTGGGGTTTATAAGAACGACATGATATGGCATGATATCATCATCCCATCAAGAATTTCTTATGATATACTCTTTGTATAATCATAAGGGCCGGTATACCATGTTTCTTTAGATTGACATGGCAAGGATCGTGTAATGGGTTTTTAGGGTACAACCAGCTCAGTCGGCCTTGAGGGAATCCAAGGCTACGAGGAGTCTTACGGAGGTCTCTATGACTAACTCGCTAGTTCAAAGGAACGGAATGTCCAATGGAGAGCTTGTATGTCAATGAGAGTTGAGTGTGATCGATAAATCAACATGAAACGTGGGACTATACTCACGGAGTGGAGAATAGTGCCGATATATATATATATATGTATAATATGAAACCATCGGTAATAGAATCAGGATAAAATCAGTTTACAGTAAAATAACGACTTAAGTAAAGTCGTGTATTGAATAATTAACGCCTAACAGAAGGGCGTTTACATATATTGCCAATTTGTAGAATTTCCATTATTTCATTAATTTATCAAAAACACGCCTTTCCTCGGGGCGTTTCTTCAAAGTTGACGACTGCAGAGGCAGGCGTCTCATCATTTACATATTCGACAAGATATAATTATTCTCAGAAATTTATCAAAAACGCGCCCTTGGAAGGGGCGTTACTTTCTAATTCCATTTTACAGAATATGTGAATTTCAAGATTTTAACAGATACACGCCCTAGGAAGGGGCGTTACTTTTCAGATTCACGCCTTGTTCTGGGGCGTTAGAATATGGAAAACAACTTTTTCCAAGTCGTGAATTTCAAGGAATTTATGATATTTTAATAAATAATATTTCGAGAGACAGGAGACATGTCATGGCAGTAAAATTTAACAGGAATTCACAGGGTCATGCAAGATATTAAAAATCATTATTTCATATGTATTGTGATTTTTTTTTAACAGGATCAATTATTAATCACATGCGATTCTTATGAAATTAACGCCTGCGTAGAGGGCGTCAAATATTAAATTGACGACCACTACCATGGTCGTTCCTTTTAAATTAGCGCCCTAATCAAGGGCGTTTCTTTCAAAATTTTGCAGAAAACGTAATAAAACCTTATAAACAGTATGCATGCCATGCTCATATACGTATGTATAGATATCTTGCATTAATTCTTATTTGGGCTACAATAACTTGAGAAAATCCTACCTTTTGATTCGAAGACAATCGTGAGGGGTTTTGACTAGAAGAAGATGATGCTTTGCTACGCTCCTGAAGACAACGGCTACTGGATGATGGAAGAAGATGTTGGCTTTGCTTGTAGAAGAAGAACTCTGAAGGTTATAGATGAGTCCCGATTGCAAAACCTATAGCGGGCACGTCATAGGTATCAACATCTTTGTACTTAGTCGTTGGAGGCGAAGGAAGAATACTTACTGTTGTTCTTCACGACGTCCAAGCCTCTTAAACTGTAGAAAAGAAGAAGAAGAATAATCAATATTCTTCATGCATCATGGAAGAAGATTATCAGAAAAAAAAACTCACTGTTCGTCAACTTACCGTAGCAGGCGAATGATCAAATAGGTTTAGGGTTGGATCGAACAGGCTTATTTATAGGATATTGAAGTCCTAACAAGAGTAGGGTTTGATTGAGGGTAGTATATCCCTAATAGAGTCCTTACTCTAATAGACACTTACTAGATTAGGTTGATCTTCCCTGGATAAGCTCTGGGTTCGAATGGTTCACGAACTGAATTAACGCCTTAGGTCAGGGCGTGTATTCTTTAATTGACGCCTTACTTTACGGCGTTTCTTAAAAAGCGCCTTGAAGAAGGGCGTTTCATATTTTAAAACACGCCCAAGATAGGGGCGTTTCTTTTATTTACCCATTTGGTCGCATGAGAACTGACGACCGCATGTGTGGGCGTCCTTTCTTTAGTCACGCCATGGATAGAGGCGTTTCTTTATAAATTAACGCCTTAATAAGAGGCGTTATTTTTAATTTGTTTTATTTCGTCCAATTAACCCTATTCCTTTTATATATATTACTTCTGTAATATATATGTTTTAATTCATTTCAATTATTCATTTATTAGGGTTGCTACAGTAGGACTGGCACGCTCTAGGGGTCGAACAAGGCGATTTCGGGCAAGTTTCGGTGTGACGGTCTATCGTAGGACTATCACACTGCCCTGGCGGTCTAGGGTAGGACTGTCACACTGATGGAGAAAGATTTTGGGCAAATTGCGCGTGACTTTGGGAATTGAAGCGTATCTCTCAAACGGGACAGAACTAGTGAAACTGGTAGAAGAAGAAATTGTAGATAACTGAGTGAGGAACAACTTTTATGAAGAAAGAAAGTTGAGAAAATGATTATAAGAGGGAGAAAATGGGGTTAGAACAGAAGGAAAAATTCTGAGACATAGGTGAACAGCGCAGCACGCCGGAAAAATGTGAATAGCTCACAATTGGGGCAGAACTGGCCAATGGCGTAGAAGAAGAAATTGTAGATATTTGAAAGATGAACAACTTTGATAAAGACCATTTTTTGAAAAGAGGAACAGAAAGAGAAGAAAAAGGACCACTTTCAGGACTGCGCAGTGAGAGAGAGCCGATTACTTGAGGGAAGCCGGCCTAAATGGGTCGTAAGTCGACTTAGAAGTCAGAAGTTGATAAAATAAGCTCCAGGTTTCTAAGAAATCATGATCTCTAAGGCTCAAAGGGAATGAAATGGGCTCAAAATCCATCCAAAGAAGGCTCGAAAAAAATGGGTAATTCGGGACATCAAAATGATGAATAAGAGAAATGATGCAACTTGTGGGCTAAAAACGGGTGTCAACACATGGGTCATGAACGCTCAAAAAGCTGTGTATGATGCATGCTAGGCTAAAAATAAAAAAAATTGTTAAAAAAATGCAAAGAAAGATTAAAATATAAAATACTCGGGAATAATATTGCTAGGCTAGGAGAATCAGAGTCAAGACACTATCCGCAACCACAGCGTGCAGGATAGAACCATCCTCCCCAGGACATCCCAACCTAACGGCATATCCGGAGATTAAACGCGTGAACCTGTATCATCATCGTTTTTGTTGAAGGGGAACATCAGATCCTAGAACACGTGAGCAACCAACTGGTTCTCAAGATAATATAGCATATTATCTTATAGTAATGGTGTAAGGGATATAGGAATAGAAGGCCATACATGACTTACCTGCGCAGGCGAAGCGGCAAGTGAAAGGTGATGTTGCACATAAGATCGTTAGCAAGATTTACAATGATATCATGAAATAATCAAATTTAACAATTGAGCACAATATGCAGCAATAGGGCACATACCACATCCTTTGGCACATGAACGGTCCTGTGTAGGCCATCCAAACTGTAGGACGACTATGTATATACCGTTCAAAAAGCACTAAGTTTGAATTATTTTAAAGGAGTAAGGACGGTTAACCCTAACCCGTTCGAACTAGGACGGCCAACTAGTAGCCGTTCAAAAGCAAAAAACCGTTGGATAAGAACGGCTAGAAACAAGCCGCTCAACACTTGCACGGCCTATTGCTAGACCGCCCTACCTCTGGAACATCAAAAGCCTGAAACCCTTCGTCTCCCTCCCTCCACCGTAACCCACGGTGGAGGAAGAGGACGAAGGGCACACCGAGGTTCCCCCCCCCCAATCTCCATTCTTCCACTCGAACCCTCAATCTCTCACACTCTCCCCTCCTAATCTCTCACTCTCGCACTCGGCGATGCGGGTAAAGCACCAGGCACAGCGCCCGCCACGGCCGACGAGGAGGAAATGCTACCGCCGCCGCCGCCACCGTCGGCCATCGGCACGGAGGAAGAAGTGGCGACGATGCCCGCCGTCGAGGAGGACACGGCCGCGCCCACGGTGGAGGAAGAGGCCGCGGGAGCCACTGCTGACGCCAAAGAGGAAGAGGTGGTGCCAGAGGAACGTGCCGGAGAATCGGCGGCGAAGGGGAAGGCGACCCGGGACCCCGAGGTAGGTTCCCCCTTCTAGCGCCCCCTTCTAAGAATTTTTCTTTCAATTAATTTATGCATGTTAGTTCTAGGAGTTTTTAGGGGGATTAAAGTGCTTAGGGACTGGTGTGGGGGGCAACGGTGGCCTCCCCGCCAGTGGGGAAAGCCCTTACCGTCGTCGTGGAAGACGACGGTTGGGCGGTCTCCAAGAGACCACACAACCCAAGACACGCGGCCCACATACTGTAGACACGCCAAAATTGACATTATTTTGAGTATATTTCATATCGCTCTGCGATGCCCCATTTGACCCTCAAATCAGCTTATTTAAGTGGTTTTCCCACTTTTCATGGATTGCCCCTCATTTCTCCTATTTTTCCCAATTTACCTCCCTTTTCCTATTTTTCTGGATTTTTTGGGCATTTATCTCTATTTTCTGAATTCACGCCCTCATCAGAGGCGTGTTTTTTTGAAACACGCCCTTGTCTAGGGCGTGTCTTTCCCATTTTATCTATTTCTCCCCATTTTTCTATTTTCTGAATTTTCTGAATTTACGACCTGGGTAAGGGCGTGTTGTCTTCAAAACATGACTTAACCAAGGGCGTTTCTTAAAGAAGGACGACCTTGCCTAAGGGCGTCAATTCTTTTGGTTTGACCGACTTCCCCATTTGAGCTCTTGAAATTAACGCCCTTCCATGAGGCGCTTTTTTGAAAAAGTGGCTTTGATTAAGGCGTGTTTTACATTTTTCAAATATGGGGAGTTTTTATTTCTAAAATTGGTTTTGGAAGAAACGCCCTTGTGCAGGGCGTGTTTTTGAGAAACGCCCTCTGGTAAGTCGTCAATTCATCAATTGACGCCCTGACCTAAGGCGTGTTTCATCTTCTGGCTTCGCAGCCCCTTTCCCCAGAGAGTCCTTGCCTCGTTAAATCCTGCCTTGATTGGGCTCTTGCCCATTCCTATCCTTTCCCTTGATTGGACTCTTGCTAATGTTTATTCCTTCCAATCCTATTTAATAGAGCCATTGGCTCTGTTGATCGGTTGGATTTCCTGATTCTTTCCCCGCTGTTTTTTCTCTATTTCCTTTCTTCCTCCCTCCATTCTTCTTCTCCTTCTGTTTTTCTTTTCTTTTGTTCTTCTTCTTTTCTTCTCACAGGTGCTGTTGCCGGCTGAAGGAGGGACTCCTATGCTTTAATTTCTTCATCCTCGGAAGATTCTTCACTATCGAGCATTCAAAGCCAAGCAACAGGCTCTTCTTTCTTTCTTTTATTTTGATTCTTCGGTTATTCTTTTATCATCATTAACTGATGCATGCATGTTCATCTCATGTTAATTCCTCTCTCAACCACGTTGAGATCTCCCCATAAGTGCAACACTTGCACTCTTTCCCCCTAATTTTTATTTCTACATTCATATCTCCCACACCCTCATTGCATAGGGGTTTAAGGGCAATCCCCTTAAGGTGTGTATTGTTCATATTTTTCATGCTCACATATATTTTTATTGAATTTGATGCTACACACCATTGTTCCTAATCCATATCTTCTTGTTGTTGTTGTCTTTGTTTTGCAAGGGTAATAAAAGTGAAGAACTCTCTTCGTCGGCCGGCCGATTTGAAGAGAAAGGAAGCACTCACATCCCCGCACTCCAAGGTATTTTTCGCGATCTCTCCCATGCTTTCATTGTTATATTTTTGAGGCTTCGCGTCTCTGGCGATCACACCTAGTGGATTATTCTAAATTAGAGATCTACAAATTGGCGATCACGGTGGGACACTTTCTTGTTTTTTATTTTGATTACCCCTTTCCCCTTGGCACCCACGTGTGCCCTTTCCTATTGGTACCCACGTGTACCCCTCCTTTTGTGCCCCTCGGGCACCCTCCCTTGTGCATTGCACTCTCCCCAAAGTGATCTTTCAATTAGATAGATTTGTTTTAAAACTTTCACTTATTCAAAAATCTTGATGAGCATGCTTCTGTGTTAATAATTATATTTGTTGATTGCCTATGTGAGTGCTTCTCTACTTTGATATTGCTGGCCGCGAGGGTTTTCTGGAAGAAGGCAATTAACGCCTCTGACAGAGGCGCGGTTTTTTAGTTAACGCCCTATCTCAGGGCATCTTTTTAGTGTGTAACGCCTTCTGTCAGGGCGCTTTATATCATATCTTCTTGTGCTGTGAATTCACGCCCTCCCACAGGGCGTTTCTTTATCTAGTAGCGCCTCTCGTCAGGGCACGTTTTCATGATTTGATGCCCCCACTATTGGGCGTCTCTTCTTTGGTTGAGCATCCTCGATAATTAACGCCCACCCCCAGGGCGTCTCTTTTATTGGTAGCGCCCTGCCCCAGGGCGTCTTTTGATTGGTAGCGCCCTGCCCCAGGGCGTCTTCTTCCTGTGTTTTCGCCGTGCTTCCCCGTTTATTTCTTCATATTTTATATTCTGTTATACATCTGTTGCATTTACACATATTTGCATTTTGGTTTGGGAGCCCCCTCCTCTTCATTAGGATCCACACACCCTCTTGGAATCGGGACGACCCTCCATTGAGCATTCCGTCTCTTTGGACCGGAAATCCCTTTTCCAAGCCTCCGTAAGTTCCCGCACCCGTGGATTCCCTCACGGACGCCGGGCAGGTTGTACCCTTTTGAAGTCCCGAGTTAGTGGCCTATACGTGGTGAGAAAGGGTTCCTAGTTGGCATTTGAGTTCAAACTATTTTGAAACTAGGTTTCCCCCCCCTTGTGTGAATCATTCCAAAATTTGCTAAAATTCATTAATTTACCAAGGTTTAAACAAATAAAAATCAAGGTAACCATTCCAACTTGTGTGTTTCTTTGCAAATTGTTTGCACATTATTTGAATTACATGATGGCTTACTTTGATAAACAAAACAACATGTTCAATTCAATTCATGAGGATATACAACCTAGCACATCTTATAATCCTCACCTTCAACATGTTCAACATAATTCTCATCATTCTTTCAAGGGACCACGTCCTTATTCTTATGGTCACGCCCAACCCATGGGCAATGTCCATTCTTATGGCCCCCTTCCTCAAGTTCGAGCCACTACTCCCTTGGGATCCTCTCGTCCCAATGATGAGAAGGTCTCCCAGATCATTCATGCATTAGATCATCTTACCCCTCAACAGATCCAAGCCCTTAAGGCTGCCGTTGAGGGGACATCTCATGCATCTCTCCCTCCTTCCAATTCTATTCGGGTGGCCCATCACCCACCTCCTTCCAATTCTATTCGGGTGGCCCATCACCCATCTCCCTCCAATTCTACACGGGTGGCCCATCACCCCCCTCCTCCTTCCAATCCTGATCGGGTAGCCCATTACCCATCTCCTCCTGTTCATTCCTCTCGGGTGGCCCATCACCCGCCTCCTTCTATTCCTCCTCCCTCACGGCCCCAAGGCCCATTTATTCATTGCAATCCGGCCCATCCGGGTTCTTCCATGGCTCGGCCCATTGATCCACCTCCACGGCCTTTTTATACAGCTCCTCCTTCAATGCCCTGCCAACCTTCTGTTGTTCAAGCCACACCCCTCCAACAATCTCTGCTTGATAAGATTACTTTGATGGAGGAACAATTAAAGAGGGTCACGGCTCCTCCTATTCTAGTCAATCCTCTCCATGCCGCTTTGGATGAGATTACAAAGATGGAGAGAGAATGGAAAGACAGGAGGGATGATTATGGCATCGGCATTCCAAGTGAGGAAGAGCCGGCATTCGAAGAATTTGAGGCAGTATATGATGATGATGAAGCTCAGCAGGCACCCCTTCCGAGTTTCCTTAATTTCCCGCTCCCCCCATTTTCATTCGATGAACCCCCTGCTCAGGATGAAACCGTCCCTGATCCAACCCCTATTTATGAGACTAATTGGTGTTACGATGATGGGTCGATACTTCAATCACCCACACCGGCACATTGTAAGTCTCCTCCCATCCTTGACACCGCATACATTACACCTCCTCCAGTTATACCATTAACCTCCGCAACACTGGCCTCCCCCAAGCCTTCCACTATTAAATCTCCACCTGTTAAGCTATCTACCTCCACACCATTAACCTCCATCGAACCCACCATTGAACCTTCCCCAATTAACCTCCCATTACCGCCACCTCGGCCTTCCATTATCCCTTTAAAACCCACTTTGCATATTCCACCATTTAACCCTTTACCCTTACCCACGGTCAATCCTGAGCAGGATCCACCCCTTTTTGCACCCGAGGCAATCCCAACTGCTTCTGAGCAGAGGGAGAAACTCGACGTGTTTGAACCTCCACTTCCACTTATCCTTTCTCCAACGCCTTCTATTACACCATCACTATTCATGGAGCCTTTCGCCTCCGCTTCACCTCCCTCTACTACTCGGAAGGGGAGCACTGCTATAAGTACTTGCGCCAAGGATGATCAAGAGCCGGGCAAGAAGGGTTTGGCCGTGGCTATGCCGTTCAAGATACAGGAATTCATTTGCCGGATGCCAATCCGGGTTATAGTGCCGAGCACGATTGAAGAGGCTAAGCCGCTGCCCTTACGCAGAGGAGAATGCCGGGCGTTGATGTCGTCTAAGGGCCGGGCAGGGCACCCCTTGTTCCTACTTTCGAATTCCAAATTCATTATTCCTTACCAGGGGCGAATGCCCATTCTGCTCAACATTCCATGTATACCACATTCAATGGGCAACACGATGCTTCCCGTTCCAACTCTCCAACTCCCTCACATTGTTAATCTTGGCTTTCCAAGGGAGTTATCTTCTACTACTGAAGCTTCTTTTATTGGGCCAATTGGCCGTACATGTTCACTGCCGTGGAGGGGCAGTTACCTTGATGCTAAGGGGCCGTCCCTTATCTGCTCCACCTTCTATTCGTCTACTTCTATCACCTTTTCTTCATGGGCCACTCCAAGGGAAAAGAGGAGGATCTCTTCCTCTCACCCTTCACATTATTCATCTTCTTTGCATCTCCTTGCATTCACGCATTCATTGCACACATCACATCCATCATTTTGCATGCATTTGCACCTCCTAATCCCCGGGTTTCCAAACCCGTATCTCCCCCGTCTTCCGGCACCGCCGGACATTCCGCAATTCTCATCTTGTTCATCTTCATCCACTTTAATCGGGCATGACGCCCTTTTCCATCTCATTCCTCCGGAACCTCCGGATTCTCCACTTAATTTTCTCCACTTTTTCCCGGGGCACAACGCCCCTTTCCACTTTATTCTTTCTATTCCTCCGGACCTTTTCCTCGGGCACGACGCCCCTTTACATTCTCTTATTCCTCCGGAACCTCCGGATTCTCATGCCTTTTCTGACATTCTTCCTCCGGAACCTCCGGACTTTCCCCTCGGGCATCGCGCCCCTTTCTATATTCTCCCTCCGGAACCTCCGGATCTTTCACCCCTCTCTTTATCCATTGGGCATCGCGCCCCTTTCCACCTCATTTCTCCGGAACCTCCGGACCTTCTTGGGCATCGCGTCCCTCCTTCCATCATTCCTCCGGAACCTCCGGATTCTC
The DNA here is from genome assembly GCA_022559845.1 of Amorphophallus konjac. Classification (NCBI taxonomy): domain Eukaryota; kingdom Viridiplantae; phylum Streptophyta; class Magnoliopsida; order Alismatales; family Araceae; genus Amorphophallus; species Amorphophallus konjac. The sequence continues at coordinate 151,988,090 of CM040118.1, forward strand.
CGTTTTATTCTCTCTATCATTTTCCAGGGCATCGCGTCCCTTTCCTTCTGATTCCTCCGGAGCCTCCGGATCATTCATTTTTCTTCCGATTCATCTTTTTGCTCCTCCGGGACTTCATATCTTTTACTCTCTTCTTCCTGTTCCGTCACCTTTTTTATCATCTTTTTCCCTATTTCTTCCTAGGGCATCGCGTCCCTTCCTCCATTATCCCACCGAAGCCTCCGGATGGGTCTTCCCATGATTCTCCTCTGCCTCCGGACCCTCCGGATCCGCCTCTTTCCATATATCAATTTCTTCTTCTAATTCCTCCTAATCATGGGTCTGACCCAACTTCTTCCACATCCACTGCCTTGGGCATCTGCCCTTTCTCCCATTGCTTCCGAGGCTTTAGTCCTCACCCCTCTTCTTGATTTTCCGCTTCTTCTGTAGACTGTTCCATGTGATCAGGGTCTCCACACCTTAGTAAGGGAGTTCTAGCCCTCGCCTCTTTTCCTTTTCTCCTTATTCGTCTGAGTCTGGTTTGAGCACCACTCATTCTTGTTAAGCCACTCCCAAAATCCTTTGCTTCCAATCCTTTTGACTGCCAAAGAGGACAGATCCCACGATGATCAACCTCGCCTCTGACAGCTGCTTCTACAACGGTTGCAAGGTAACATATTGGCGTAAGTATACATTTTTATGATATCATTCCCTCATTACTTCACGCATGATTTTCAAAATGAAGTGCTTTCTTAACAAGATTAAGAGTGTTGTTTTAAACCTTTATCTTAGGCTTTTGCTTAATTAAATCATTCTAAAAAAAGAGTCTTTAGACTTACTATGCAGCACTTTGGTTGATAAAGAACCCAGCTGGGAATTCAACATTCTCTCCCCGCTTGTTAAGATCAACCCTCAGCTGGGCACCTCACACACTTCACGGCGTCCTTAGCCGGCTCCTTTGGTTAAACACCGTTGCTACTTTGGCCATGCCATGAGTATATCTGAAAGTCTTTTCTCTTCTTCACTCGGCCACGTGCAGGGGCAAGAGGTTGACGGATGAGATGACCAACTTCGGTAATCCCCAATACGAGAGGAGTCTCAAATAGGGGCAGTCTTGACCCAAAATTAATATGAGTTTTCATATGAGTTTCATGATATACATCTCGCCAAAAGGGCTATTATGAAAATCAAGTCAAAATTTCGATAAAAGTAGAATTGAGAAATATGGCATGTCAAGAGTGGCAAAGTCCCCGCAGGGAAAACCCTGGCCGTATGCATGTCAAGGGTCTAAAAATCAAAGGCATAAAGCCCCGGCGCAACAGACTACCTCTTTGAGGGTTAACACCTTGGAAGGAATTCAAGTCCTGATGTCTCCCATCCTGCATAAAGCTTATCTCCAATTATTCTTCTCTTCTCCCTCCAAGACCGAATGTTTCTCGGGTATGGCCTTGGTAGGGGCACCGTTGATCAAAGGCAGTCGGTTATAGGGCGCCACCTTACAATGCACGCCCATCTTTGGACAGTTTTAAGCAAAAAGGGAAGGAACGAGGACCCCTAGCCAGTGGTTTAAAACACCCTTTGATGCTGCTTTAGCAATGTCTAACCAAAATCAAACAAAAAATTGAATATTTCTTGTCCAAAATCCATAAAAATTTGAATACCTTTCTCAAAACTTCACAAAAATTTGCATATTGATCAAAACTCATAAAAATTTGAATATCTTTCTCAAAACTCATAAAAATTTGCATATTCCAAAACTCCATAAAAAAATTTGCATATTTCTAAAATCCAAAAATTTGCATTGTATTTTCTGATGGTGTTTTGCAGGAACAGCTTTGCAGAGACCAAAAGCACGGGATGGGTCCTCTCTCTACTTATTGCTATCAATCTATTGATTCTTCCCAATATTCTCATGACATGCCACCCAGGGGCATCATCTCCCTATATCATTCTGATTATCATATCTCATGATTATTCATCTCCAAATCTTTTAATCAACTCCTGCTCGTTTCATCTGATTACTCCGCCGATGGGCATTATCAGATCCTGATTATTTAACTCCAAAGCTTGATTAGCCAGATTGTCATCCTCATGACAAACAACAAATAATGACGATTTGCAATACCATGATTTGACTTATGCTATTCATGCCATATACATGCTATGATTCATGCTTTGATGATTGTTATGCTTAAATGCCTCATTCATTGTTTGTTATCTTTTATATCTTGGCTAATGAAATTTTTGAGCGCAGGATAAGAAGCTCTTGGTCCCGCCGACTGGGCATCATCATCAAAGTCCCACGGTGCTTGCACCTCATCTCTCAGTTCCCCCATACTTATTGCTATCACCATCTCCCTGTATGCATTTTACTATATGTTACATATGCTACTAGATTATATCAAGGACCTTATGGCTTTGGTAAATCTGGAATTTGAGTTCCCCTTCATCAAAAACGATGACGATTCCAGAGGCATCTTAGTCATACGGATAGGCCGTTGAGCCGTCCAAGACTGGGGACGATGGTTCCCTTTTGCGAGTTGGTGCGTGGATAAACGGGCTTCGGCTTAGTATCAGTTCGCAGAATTGGTTTCTTGACCCAGTCTGGGCAGTTTAACAATATTATCCTTGATTATTCTATATTTTCATTTGATTTATTTTTTCCCTTTAAACCCAGCATGCATTCATGTAGGACTTTGAATTAACGTTGGAAAATCATTCTGATAAGCTGATGTGAGAGTTGAATTGATCTTAATCTTTCTCGATATGAGATTTTCCTTGCCGAATTGAGTCCTCAGTGCGTTTTGTCGCTATTTTGGGTCATTTTCTCGAAAACTCCTTATTTGGATTTTTATCATTTTATTTTTATCTCCTTTCCTTTGATCCACCTTGGCTGCAGCACGTCCACTGGCTGGTAACCGCTCCCCAATGGTGAAACTTGCAGGTTTGTGACCTGAGGTACTTCCACCGCGCTGGAAGTTGATCATTTTATTTTATCTCCTTCGTGCACCGCGTGCACACCTCCCCCTTTATCCAAACATTGTTGATTTCGTTGGATTTCCCGAGATTGCTTCATCTCGAGCTTTTGATTTGATTCTCATCAAGTGATGTTGATTGCGTGTCTCATCACACCTTGGTATCTACTTTTCAGTTTGCTACGCTCCCTTGCAAAGCAGACGCCAAGGCGGGGCAGCTGTAGACACGCCAAAATTGACATTATTTTGAGTATATTTCATATCGCTCTGCGATGCCCCATTTGACCCTCAAATCAGCTTATTTAAGTGGTTTTCCCACTTTTCATGGATTGCCCCTCATTTCTCCTATTTTTCCCAATTTACCTCCCTTTTCCTATTTTTCTGGATTTTTTGGGCATTTATCTCTATTTTCTGAATTCACGCCCTCATCAGAGGCGTGTTTTTTTGAAACACGCCCTTGTCTAGGGCGTGTCTTTCCCATTTTATCTATTTCTCCCCATTTTTCTATTTTCTGAATTTTCTGAATTTACGACCTGGGTAAGGGCGTGTTGTCTTCAAAACATGACTTAACCAAGGGCGTTTCTTAAAGAAGGACGACCTTGCCTAAGGGCGTCAATTCTTTTGGTTTGACCGACTTCCCCATTTGAGCTCTTGAAATTAACGCCCTTCCATGAGGCGCTTTTTTGAAAAAGTGGCTTTGATTAAGGCGTGTTTTACATTTTTCAAATATGGGGAGTTTTTATTTCTAAAATTGGTTTTGGAAGAAACGCCCTTGTGCAGGGCGTGTTTTTGAGAAACGCCCTCTGGTAAGTCGTCAATTCATCAATTGACGCCCTGACCTAAGGCGTGTTTCATCTTCTGGCTTCGCAGCCCCTTTCCCCAGAGAGTCCTTGCCTCGTTAAATCCTGCCTTGATTGGGCTCTTGCCCATTCCTATCCTTTCCCTTGATTGGACTCTTGCTAATGTTTATTCCTTCCAATCCTATTTAATAGAGCCATTGGCTCTGTTGATCGGTTGGATTTCCTGATTCTTTCCCCGCTGTTTTTTCTCTATTTCCTTTCTTCCTCCCTCCATTCTTCTTCTCCTTCTGTTTTTCTTTTCTTTTGTTCTTCTTCTTTTCTTCTCACAGGTGCTGTTGCCGGCTGAAGGAGGGACTCCTATGCTTTAATTTCTTCATCCTCGGAAGATTCTTCACCATCGAGCATTCAAAGCCAAGCAACAGGCTCTTCTTTCTTTCTTTTATTTTGATTCTTCGGTTATTCTTTTATCATCATTAACTGATGCATGCATGTTCATCTCATGTTAATTCCTCTCTCAACCACGTTGAGATCTCCCCATAAGTGCAACACTTGCACTCTTTCCCCCTAATTTTTATTTCTACATTCATATCTCCCACACCCTCATTGCATAGGGGTTTAAGGGCAATCCCCTTAAGGTGTGTATTGTTCATATTTTTCATGCTCACATATATTTTTATTGAATTTGATGCTACACACCATTGTTCCTAATCCATATCTTCTTGTTGTTGTTGTCTTTGTTTTGCAAGGGTAATAAAAGTGAAGAACTCTCTTCGTCGGCCGGCCGATTTGAAGAGAAAGGAAGCACTCACATCCCCGCACTCCAAGGTATTTTTCGCGATCTCTCCCATGCTTTCATTGTTATATTTTTGAGGCTTCGCGTCTCTGGCGATCACATCCCCTTGTGCACCTCGTGCATATATTTTCCTCCATATTGATGCTTATTGCATGTCTTTTCTTTGATATTTTTCTTAAGTGGATTATTCTAAATTAGAGATCTACACATACGACCGCCCCAAACTCATATGGCCCAGGGATAGCCGCCCAAAACCAGAGAACAACAGAACCAGACATGAGGATGAACGGTGGTGATCCCACCGCACAAATGATGAATGGGCCACATTGGTCCGTTTAACATCTGGGCAACTCAGAACGATGCGGTCCTCATCGGACCGGCCAACATTAAAAACGGCCTAGGGTGGCCGCCTGGAACCAAAAAACCCAGGGAAAGAACGGTGAATGATCAGCCGTTCAAGATAAGAACAGTCGGTACCGGTCCATTCAAAACAAGGAACCCGAGGACTGGAACGGCCCATATGGGACTGTTTCTGAGGAAGAGTGGTCCATCGGAGACCGTCCGTTTGGCAGAAAATGGAACATGGATTATTTTCATTTATTTATGAAATAAAATGCCTAAATTAATTACTAAATGCATCAACATGAATGAATGAATGCAGGGAAAGGGTAGGACCCACACCTCGTGGATGCATGTCCGCGTAGTGTATTTAGCACTACCGGACTTCCAGCGGGAGCGGTTGGCTGCCATGGGGTACGCCCCATTCTTGAGCATTGAGGTGTGTCGGTTTGACACAGCTCTGCTCTACGCCATGCACGACCGCTGGGATCCAGTGAGTCGTATGTTCCTCTTCCCGTGGGGACATATGGTCCGCACGCTGGAGGACGTGGCCAGACTCACTGGCCTTCAGGTGCACGGGCTGCCGGTTAGCGGGACCACTTTTCCCGACTACCGGGTGATGGCTCGGGGGCTGCTGGGCCTAGAGCTGCGGCGCCCCGAGAGGCAGTCGACCATCCTACCCCGGGCTAGCCTTCAGGACAGCTTGGGATTCCGACGAGCGGGGGTAGCGGTCAGAGCAGCTGGAGCAGCACCTACAGCGGCTGATCGAGTTGGCGAGACCGAGAGTTGCAGCAGAGCCAGGAGCAGAGGCAGACATAGTGTTACGACGATTCTTGATGCTGTTGTTCGGGCGACTCCTCTTCTCCACTCGAGCGGATGTGATGAACTGCCGCTTCCTTCCTTTCCTCGAGGAGCTCGACCACATAGGCGACTACACGTGGGGCGCGATGGTCCTCGCTTTCCTTTTCGACACGCTGAGTTCGACGGCCCGTCGGACCATGCTCGGGGGCTTCTCCCCCCTTACTCCAGGTACGACTCCTACCCTAAACTTAGTTATGCAACTTCTATATGTTTCCTAAATGCTGACACAATGCGGTGATGCAGGTGTGGGTCTACGTGCGCTTATGTGGGCTAGGCAGAGGCGAGGAGACCCGTCCTGGGCTCCTGCCTATTGCCCGGAGGTGGACAGCACCTCGAGAGACCGTAGCCCTGAGACAATAGGTCCGAGAGTTGCAGGAGGACCTAGATGCTCTACCGTTTGCCTTGGTATGCTTTTAAACTTGGACTCTTTAATTAAATGCAAACCTAGATGATGATGCTGATACGACTCCTATTTCTTGTAGGTACGGTGGACACCATACACGGAGGAGGGACAGGAGGGTCAGCCCTGTGTGGCGGGGGCCCTCACCTTCTCGGGACGAGATGTGTGGATGCACTGCATGAACGTGGTGGAGCCACTGTACTACAGACTGGTGATGAGGACCATCGGGGTCCCGTAGCCAGTGGTGGAGTTCCCGGCCCCAGAGAAGGAGGGGAAGCGCGTGACGAGGACTACTCGAGGCCTGGCAGCAGCGTTTGACTGGACGACGAGGAACGCTGCGCAGGTCACAGACTGGACGGCTCTTGGACGGGTGGTCACCGCTCGAGCAAAGAGCGACGCGGTGTACTACACATCGTACGCTAGACACTACCGGGACCAGGTGTTCCGAGGTGCCCACCGACCGGTACGACTTCTAAACTCAAACTCTACTTATTATGCTTATGATTTCTATATGATGATGCACTGACCCTCTAAATGTAGATTGACCCTGAGGGATGACTTGCAGAGCTGTAGGGGCTCCTGCACTCTACGATCAGGGAGTGGGACGAGGCCCGACAGGCCCTGGCCTTACTGGTGACTTTTCTAAACCTTTAACTCTCTAAATTATGCAAATGCTTATGATTATGATTATGCATGTGACTGACCTGGAGTTTTGGATGCAGCGTGCCGAGGGGGCCCAACGACAAGGGGTCGATGCTCCTTCTTCTTCCTCCGCCCAGACCCCTGCCGATCGGGCTAAGCAGGAGGCCGACTTCACTCGGATGGTAGCGTGGGCCAAGGCGACCGAGGTGGCGCTCACCGAGAGGGTACGCAACTACTAAACTTTCCCTGTTGTTTTTGATTATGAAATGTTGTTGACTAACCATGAAAATGCATATGCAGACGACCGAGCTAACTCGTCTTAGGGCAGAGCTAGAGCAGAGCCGGGCAGCGGCTAGGGAGGAGGTGGCCCGCCTACGGGAGGAGGCATCACAGAGCCGACCAGCGGACACGTTGGAGATGGCACTCCTACGGGCTGAGCTGGAGTGACTCTGAGCTGGAGCGGAGGAGCTGGTGCGGGTCCGAGCGGAGCGGGATCGGGCTCTGATAGAGGCGTTCGGGCTGAGTGGAGAGCTGCGGGCCTATAAGGAGATGAGCCGTCGATCACGCAGCGGGACTCCGAGCGACAGCCATGGCACCCATGGCTTTGTGAGGAGTTACTTCACGGGTTCCTCCGGCCACCGGAGGAACGAGGAGGACGAGCAGCACCGGCGACGTCAGCGTGACGATGCGACTTCATTGATGCCTACACCAAAGAGGCACGAGGGCGGTGGAGACAGTGACGGGGGCCAGGGAGAGGGACAGTCCTGACTTTTGTACTCGGGGCCCAACTTTTGCACATATGATATGATATGATAGTGATGTGCATTTTGTTTATTTCTATGAATGAATGTATGAATTAATGGATGAATGCTAACCACAACTACTGACTCGACACGAGTGCGTGAGTGAGAGGTGGCTGCGAGTGACGACAGTGGGTGAGATGCGACTATGAGTGAGGTAGAGATACGCCAACTCAGAGTGAGAGAGAGATGCCAAATGAGTGAAATGAGTGACGCCAAATGAGTGAGAAGAGCGACGCCAAATGAGTGAGATGAGGGACGCCAAAAGTGAGATGAGGGACGCCAAATGAGTGATATGAGTGACGGACACGACTATTAGTGACACAAGTGCACAACTCGTCAAATGAAGGCTTCAGAACGATAGAACAGTTTTCAGTGGACCGCCCAAAGAGACACACGGTCCTGAGTAGACCGTCCAAAAGAGATATTAAACGGTCTTCTGGACACCGTTCAACCAGTACAATGGTTTATAAATGACTGCATGATCAGAAAAATGGTTTTATTAAGGCCGCTCAAACTCCAGCACTCGAACTCTCTAGAAGATGATAAACGGTCCCCATCGGACCGCTCAAGGAGATAGGTGGTCTATCGTGAGACTGTCCAAATGGACGTCCTGCGAATTTGAATGAGACTCTCCTGGAGAGTCCTAACCCGAGGGTAAACCACTTTAACCCAATCCAAGGTCATCTTATCCCTTCCTAAACTTATCCAACCTCACTCCTAAGGGGTCTAGGCCTCTAACCAAGCCCTATAAGTAAGAGGGGAGTCTAAATTCGTGATTCACACATCCTCCCTCTTCTAAGCCTTAAAACCCTTGCTATTCTTCACCAAACCATCATGAAGAGGGCCTTAGAGGGGAGTTCCATGGAGGGAGCATCTTTTGAGGGCCCTAGATCGACCAGAAAGGAGCGGGAAGAGCTCCAACGACTGATCGCAGTCCCACTACATCTCAGCTCGAGCCCTCTGAGGGAGGTAAGTTATCATGAATTCCTTCAGTTCAAATCTTTCATTTACTTATGTGTTTTTCTCTTCTTTCTTCCTTCCACCTCAGCTTCTCCCTGGCCCTAGGCGCTATTCCACTTTGAAGTGGCTGGCTCCCATGGTCTGTGCATTGCCCCTAGGAGTGACATCCATTCTGAGATCTTGGCACCTATAACCTCTCCTAGTACTAGGTCAGAACTACCCAAAGCTTTCTCTTGACTGGCACAACATCTCGGCTTTAGTAGAAATCTGGCACCCACAGACCCATACATTCATATTTCTATCATTCGAGGCCACTATCCTACTAGAGGAGGTAGAGACCTACTTCTCTTTCCCTAGGTCCCAGGTGGGAAAGGAGGACTCAGTGTGTCACACTGTTGCCCCTATTGACCCTAGGCTCATCTTGGGAGGGTTCATATCGGATAGCAGGGACATCCATACTTTCATAGGCCCACGTCAGATCCACCTTCTTCCTCTTAGCCAGTGGGTAGTTGAGCATTGCAGGAATAGGTGTGGGTGGGATGAGGCCATAGCTAAAGCTACGTCCATTTGCTTGTGCGGGGCTATCCTCCTTCCTTCAGTTGACCATGTGCTAGAGACTCCCCTTCTTAGTACCATTAGCGGCTTGTGGCAGGGTCTTTCTGTCTCCCAGGCGATCATTGCCTACCTATACGAGGGCCTTACCTCAGCAGCTCTAGGCGGTCCTCTCTTTGGTTCTATGATACTCTTAGAGTGCTGGATGGGTGTCAAGATGAAATTCACTTCCAAGGAGGATGTCACTTCAGCTAGCAGGATCTTCGGGAGCCACCCCCTCTTCTTCATAGGTGGCGCATTCGGATTCTCTCCACAGGTAGAGTGCAGGACAGCAGAGAAGAAGACCAGGGACGAGTGGCGACTGCACATCAACAGGCTGCCCCTAAATTGGTTCGTGATGCGATCGGACTTCCTCCGTGACACCACTGTCAGAGTTCACAGGAGGCCAGACCAAGATTTGAGGCTTGTGAGCGACACATCACTAGCGATGTACAGCCCGCACCGGTGCTACCTACAGGTTGGACTACCCCAGACTATTCTACCAGCACTACCCCACCTTCCCGCACTCCAGGCGAGGAGGATTGGTACGGAGGAGGACAAGCAGGCGGTCATGAGTGCCCGGATCATGTGGGAGATGAGCAGGGTGCTTACCCTACCAGTAGAGGTTGCAGAGATTCTGACGACGCGCCAGGCATATGTTAGAGAGCTGAGAGAGATATGTCCCCGCGGGGATGCCCAGCGGAGGACTAAGTGATTCTTCTTTCTTTATTTTCATGATGGTATTGATGTAAAAGACGTATGCTTAGAGATGTTTGACATATGAATGAATAAAGTTGATGATTTGATTGGTTTGAGTTTGGGCTTTGCTTTGAGTGAATGAGTGAGTTGGGATAAGACTTCAGCATTTACGCGGTCACACATAGACTACTCAGAGATTAGGACAGCTCTCTTGGAGCCGTGTGTGGAAGCCGTGGAATCCACACAAGGAGAAGAAAACGAACTAAACTACGGACTATCAAGCGACTAAAAATTAAGAAGGATTATGAAACGTGCCAATATGAGGAAAGAGCATACGTAGGATGCTAGAGGGATGTGATCGCCAGAGGGGTTACCTCAAAGAAACGAAATGATCGCGTGTACCTTGTATTGAGCGTGGAGATTGTGACTCCTCGAGAGCGGGAAATGGCAGGTTGCTTCTTCCTCCCCCTTCGGCCGGCCGACGGAGAGGGCTTTCCTCTGGTACCCTTGCAAAACAACGACAAACAAGTAACGAGTGGATCAGAAAGATGAAGGTGCAGTATTCAAATTCTAACGACGCAAGTAACAAAATGATGGCAAGACACACACCTGGTTGGTGTTGTCTTTTAAACCCCTCTCGGACACGAGTAGGAGGAAAATGCTTATGATGAATGGCAATTATTCCGACGTAGAAACAGAAAGAGACTCCCTCATAAAAAGGGGGGGTAGAAGATATGATATGATGAATGCAAGATAACTAGGAAAGAAGAGGAGAGAATGGCTTATTGGATGGACGATGGCGAGATCCGGTAGAGCTTCGGCAGCGTAGGGACGACGAGGTAGCGCGGCGGGCGAAGGCGGCCTCTCTCCTGCGAGCACTGGCACCCGAGGATCCGGCAGGACCTCCCCTACAAAACACCCACAGGTTAGGAATAGAATCCGGCAGCCTCTCGGGGCTCTTTTTTCCGACCCCTGAACTGAGGGGGGTAGGCCTCTATTTATAGAGGTCGGGGAGGATGGGGGCGTCCAGAGGCCTGGACGCCTCCATAACTTGGATTTTCTTCAAACGACAGACTGAGCGACGGTCAGTCGATGGCCGGGGGTTGCCCGTGATCTGGTTGATGGAGACGTCCAAGGGCCTGGATGCCTCCATAACTTGGATTTTTTTTCAAACGACAGGATGAGCAACGGTCAGTCGATGGTCGGGGGTCGCCCGTGAGCTGGTTGATGGAGGCATCCAGGGGCTTGGACGCTTCCATAACTTGGATTTTATTCAAACGACAGGCTGAGCAACGATCAGTCGATGGCCTGGGGTCGCTCGTGAGCTGATTGATGGAGGCGACCAGGGGACTTGACGCTTCCATAACTTGGATTTTATTCAAACGACAGGCTGAGCAACGGTCAGTCGATGGCCCGGGGTCGCCCGTGAGCTGATTGATGGAGGCATCCAGTGGCCTGGACGCTTCCATAACTTGGATTTTATTCAAACGACAGGCTGAGCAACGGTCAGTCGATGGCCCGGGGTCGCCCGTGAGCTGGTTGATGGAGGCGTCCAGGGGCCTGGACGCCTCAATAACTTGGATTTTCTTCAAACGACAGACTGAGCAACGGTCAGTCGATGGCCGGGGGTCGCCCGTGTGCTGGTTGATGGAGGCGTCCAGGGGCCTGGACGCCTCCACGAAATTATATATATTTTTTGTTCAATCTTTTATATATATATATATATATATATATATATATATATATATATATATATATATATATATATATATATATATATATATATATATATATATATATATATATATATTTATCATTATTTTGTATTGGTGGAGGCATCCAGGAGCCTGGACGCCTCCATGATGACCCCCGGATTCCCCCGAAAAGGGCGTCGGCAGTCGTCCGTTAGGCACTTTCCTGGTCCCGGCAACTTCTGATGCATGCAATTGATGTTGATGCCGTTCGAATGCCGCATGATTTCCATAACAAGGCGATTTCCGGATGCTGAAGGAGCATTGCGCTACTCGCCCAGAAGACGAGAGAAGACTCAAAGATAGGAAACACTCAAGTGATTCAAAATGCGGAAGCCGCTGCGGGACGTCGCGTGATAATATGAGATTTTCTCAGGGGACGTCAGGAATAGCGTGTCTATAGCTGCCCCGCCTTGGCGTCTGCTTTGCAAGGGAGTGTCACGTAATGGAATGGTATCGAAGTGGAGTGAAATGGAGTGGGAATGGATTGATAAGTTGATGCCAAGGTGTGATGAGACACGCTTTTGACATGACTATTTGGAATCTTTTCTGTAGTTTCAATGAGGCGACTTTGAAGAAGGTCTTTCAAATTTGACGATTGTTTGGACGGAAATCAAATAAGGGAGGGTGTGATGTGCGCTCAGGCACGAAAATAAAGGAGACCAACTTCTCGGTGTGGAAGTACCTGGGTCATAAACCTGTAGGTTTCACCTTTGGGGAGCGGTTACCAGTCAATGTGGAAGTGCTGCGGCCAAGGTGGGTCAAACAAGGTAAAAAAGCAAAGGAATATCTGAGGGTCTGTTCAAACAAGGGTCTCATTTGGAAGGGCAGCGTAGGGCCGTTTCAAGGAAACTCAATATTTCATTCAGAATGGAATATCTCATATCTGTAAGAATTGAAGCACAATGGCTTTCGCAATCGAATCACTTGAATGATCTTCCGCAATAGACTCAAAGTCCTATATGAATGCATGCTGGGTTTAAAGAAAAATTTAAAACAAACTAGAATAGAAAATAGCCAAGGATAATATTGTCAACTCGTTAAGAATGGGTCAGGATACCAATCCAGTGAGCTGATACTGAGCTGGGGCCCGTTTATCCACGCACCGACTCACTGAATGGAACCGTCATTCCTACGCTATCACCAGTTAACGGCCTATCCGTACAACCCAAATTCTTCTGGAATCATCACTTTTTTTGTTGAAGGGGAACTCAAATCCCAGATTCGTTCGGGTCGCAAGGTCCTTGACGTGTTCTAATAGCGTAAATATAATATAGTATGATGCATGACACGGGGGACCAAACACTGAAGGATGGTATACAAGATAGGGCGAAAAACGTCCGTTGGTAAAACCTGCACAGACCATCATAGATTAAATAATCAGAAAGTAGCAGAAATATAACAGAATCGTGCCACAGTACAAGGATAAAACACTGACGACTTGACCACTCATGTGACACGTCTCGTCCCGTAGCACCTCCCCTTTCCTATAAGTACCTCCCTTAGGCTAGTTTATTCAAATGTACCAAGGGGAGTTTTGAAAGTTCAGAAGGAGGAGAAGAGGAGGGTCTAGGGATTTCAGGATGGAAGGAGAGTCTTCCCGCGTTATGAAGAGGGGCAGGCCTAGTAGTGAGATCAGGCGACTTTCCGACCTCGAGGGTCATGTGAGTGGGACGATCCAGTCGCATATGGTAAGTTGATTTATTTCAAATTTACTGCATGGACTCTCTCCTCAATTTCCTTCCTTTCTCTTCTTCTTTCCAGCCGTATCCACTCTTTCCGGGCCCGAGAAAGTTTTCCAAACTGCCATGGCTTTCAGAGCTAACTTCCAACATCTCCATTGGCATGAGGGCTATACTCTCGAAGTGGCATCTTCAGGGGCTCCTTATTCACGCCAAACACTACGAGAGAATCGTATGGACTGGGCGGCTATGGGTGCATTAGTGGAGATCTGGCATCCCCAGACCCACACTTTCATCTTCCCGACGTTCGAGGCGACCATTCTCCTTGAGGAGGTGGAACTTCTGCTCGGATTGAAGAAATTCAAGAGTGACGGGAAGGTGAAGGCTATGCGGATGCTGACCCGGGGGACTTCCGAGAGCATCCTTAGAAGCTTCATGCCGTCCGACGCAGTCAGAAAGGTCCGCACTCAAAAGGGAATTGACTTGCAAAGGCTCGCGGTATGGGTTATGGATGCCTTGAAAGGGTCACCAGATGATGAACATCTGGATGGAATTATGAGAGGGTTCACCATCTGTCTGGCGGGTGCTCTCTTGTTCCCTTATACCGATAACATAGTGGAAGAAATCCAACTGAGTGCTATCTGCGGGATCTGGAGTGGAAAGAGGGTGGGACCCGCCGTCCTTGCCTACCTTTACAGCGGTCTTATCGCCTCGAGCATGGGTAGGCCTCCTTTTGGTTGCGCACTTGTTCTGAGTTGCTGGGTCGATTTGCACTTCAAATTCGACCACCGTGAGGGGATGCCGACTGTTTCAAAGCTTTTCCAACAAAGCCCCCTTCATCACATAGCCAATGTGTTAGGCTTCGGTGGCACTGTAGCGAACCGTGTTCCGTGGCTGAAGAAACGGGAAGACTGGCGGTCTCACTTTTGAACCATGACACAACGCTTCTTCACTTGCGCACCGGCATGTCTACTCTCACTTGAACTCCTCATGAGATCTTCTCCTGAAGCTGAACTCCAACTGATCGGCGTGACGGAGTTTGTCCTTTATAACGCGCATCGGTGCTGCCTCCAGATCGGCATTCCACGCCACTCGTTCCCACTGCTGACCGGCATTGTCCCTTTGAAGAAGAGGGAGTTGGGCACGGAAGCGGACGTGAGGGAAGCGAAGGCCATTAAAGAACCCTGGAAGACAAGTGTTACAGAGAGCTTATGTAACCGAACTGGGGAAGTTGAGGCATAGAGTGCCTAAGCCCTTGATGTAGCCCGCTCTATTTTCTGATGGAATAAAATCTGGCATTTGGCATTTTAGACCATTGTTCCCTGAATTATTATTTTTTTCATGATTTTTCTTTTTCTTTTTGCTTTTTGTGTTTTCTCCTTTATGTTCTGGTTTATTCATATTGTGGTCATATATATATATATATATATATATATATATATATATATACATTTTTATATGCTTAAATGGGGGCGTCCAGGGGTCTGGATGCCCCTAATTTTTTTTGAAAAATTTTTGAAAAAAAAATTGTTGTTTGTGTGGGGCGTCCACACTCCCCTATTTTTTCTTTTTTAATTTTTTTTTATTATTTTTCAGTTGTGGGGGCGTCCAGGCGCTAGGACGCCCCTAAGTTTTTTTGAATTTTTTTAAAAAAATAAAAAAGTGGGGGCGTCTAGGCGCCTGGACGCCCCAAATCCTGGTGATTTTCTATATAAAGGGGGTCTCACTCCCTGTTCTCTTCTACTATTCATTCTACCGACCCATTTCCAGTTCCCAATGGAGCAAGAAGGCCCGAGCCAGGGTGGAGAGAGGCGGAAACGACGGGCTCGTCGTCCGAAGAGGTCGAGGGATCATGCCGAGGAGGCTGCCGTGGGAGAGGAGATTGCCGCGGAAGAGGAGATTTCCGAGGAACAGGAGGTGCCTCCTTTGGCCGTGGAGGGTCCTGCGGGTGCTGGCGACGCCGGAGAGGATGAGCATGACCCGATAAGCTCCTCAGAACTCTAATTTGTTGGTTTATGGGCTAAACAGGCGGGCGAGAGATGGTGTGGAGAAGGCCGGCGAGTGGGGGAAGGAGGCGTCCAGGGGCCTGGACGCCTCCAACTTTTCTTTTTTTTATTTTATTATTATCATCATTTTTTTAGGTTCTTACGTAAATAATCAAATAAAATTAAAAATAAGGAGGCGTCTACTGAGTTGGACGCCTTCATGATAATATATATATATATATATATATATATATTAAAATAATAATAATAAAAAAAATAAATAAATATTATGTACAGTGTTGTTGTTTATTGTTATCCATGATGCTGATGTGTTTCTTTTCTTTTCTTTTCTTTTATTTATTTTTTTTTTATGGTGTGCAGGGCGTGATGAAGAGTCGGATCAGCTGGTCCCTGGTGGTGGCAGCGTACCGTGGGCTGCTGGACTTTCAGAGGGCGCGGGTGGACGCCATGGGTTTTGGAGCTTTCCTGCGGATCGAGCCCTTCCGACTCGATCTTCCTCTCATCCAGGTGTTGAGGGAGCGGTGGCACCCACCGAGCCGGGCTTTTCTGATGCCCTGGGGGCACATGGTGCCGACACTGGAGGATGTGGCTCGGATCACCGGGCTACAAGTTGACGGAGAGGCAGTCAGCGGGGTCACTTACCCCGATTACTGAGAGAGTGCCTTGGACCTGCTGTGGCTAGAGACGAGCGCGACTGACAGAGACAGCAGGGTAGTCGGCCGAGTGGAGATCATGGAGGCGCTCGGGTTTGGTGATCCGTGCCAGCGGGTCAGCGAGACTGGAGCGGAGTTTCTGGCACGACTGGAGGGAGACGCTCGTGCAGCTTTCACCCAGGACCCGAGCGAGCGGGAGCTGGTGGATCTAGACCTCCGGAGGTTTCTCTTCTTCTTCCTGGGCCGCCTCTTGCTGGGGACGAAGGGTGATGACATCCACTGCCGCTTCCTCGGGATCCTGGCGGATCTGGACAGAGTGGGGGACTATGCGTGGGGAGCGGCTCTGCTTGCCCATTTGATCGCCGATCTCTCCCAGACTTCAGAGAGGGAGACGACAGTCAGCGGCTTCGCACCTTTTCTCCAGGTAAATATTTTATTTATGGATTTTACCGTAGCTAAATATGTAATTAGTCGGGCTAATGATGTACGATGGATGCAGGTGTGGAGCTACTACTACTTCCCGATGGGAAGGGCCAGACAGGGGAACAGGAGAGCCGTGCCTCTGGCGCGACAGTGGAGGTCGGTCATGGTCGCGGCACCCCACGGCTACCAGCTGGCGTCGCTTCGTCGGGAGCTGAGCGAGTACCCCAAGGCTATGGTATGATGCGTATGACTTTTTTTGTGTTTTTACGCATGTGACTCAATTGAGCGAAATAGCAACTAACATGATGCATGTATGGTGATGCAGGTGGTGTGGAGGCCCTACCTGGGCATGGTCGATGCCGGCCAGCCTTGGGTTGTAGCGGGTCGTCCTCGTTTTGGGCGGGATGTGTGGGTCCATTGCCTGAACGAGATCGAGCCGCTCTGGCTTAGGCTGGTTATGAGGACGTTGGGATTAGCCTAGGAGTGGGTTGACGTAGACGAGCCGGTCCGAGTCGGGCGGAAGACCAAGGGGAAGGCAAAGATCATGGACTGGCATACGCGCTTCCCTGCACAGTACCAGGATTGGCAGCAGGGTGGGGTCCTAGTGGTGTCCCATGTACCGGATAGCACCAATTACATGAGACGGTATCGTGCCACATACGGGGAGCGTCTCTTCCTTGGTGGTGTAGCAGGGGTAAGCGTGAAATGAAAAATGTTTTTCCCTTTTTATATGTATATGCATGTGACACTGATTTATATGCAATGTAGGATGCTCGTGATAACATGATTGCCGACCTACGGGCCCAGCTGGCAGACGCCAGGCGGCAGTTAGTGGCCATCCGACAGGAGTTGGAGATCCTGGTGAGTCTATGCAATGCATTTTTTTTGTGACCTGGATTTTTGATGCTTGCCTCTGACTGTCATTTGCTTTGTGTTTCAGTGGGCCCACCAAGCAGCGACAGTCGGGATGGCTGGTGGAGCGGGTTCCAGTTCGTGGGGCCCTCCTCCGGAGGTTTCTGCCCTTCAGGAGCAGTTGGCGTACACGGTGGCCCGTGCTGAAGAGGCCGAGCGTGACCGCGCGGCTCGAGTGAGTCCTGCTTGACCTCGACTTCTTTCCAGTTGCCGTTCTTCTTTCACTGCTCTCTTACGGTGCATGTGAGTTTTGGCAGGTGGCCGAGATTCGAGAGGCCCTAGCCCGTGCTGTTCGTGCCGAGCAGGAGCGCGACGCCTGGGCGACAAAGCGTGACACCCGGATTGCGGAGCTGGAGGAGGAGCGGCGACGGGAGGCTGAGGAGCTCCCTCGCGACGTGCGGGATTTGCGTTTTGCCCTCGAGCTGTCGAGGAGAGAGGCGATGCGGGAGAGAGAGGAGAGGGAGAGGGAGAGAGAGGACAGAGAGAGAGAGAGAGAGGGAGGACAGGAGAGCGGAGCGACTGCGAGAACGGGACGAGAGGAGGGCTCTCGAGGCCCAGCTGACGGAGCTCCGATTGAATCTCGGCATGGCGGAGGGGAGGCTTCGGGAGAGCGAGGAGCGGTATCAAAGGGTGAAGGAGCGCGGGGCGCGACTTCGTCAGTCTGGTTCTTTATCCATGAGTAGCTTTCTGGTTTCTTCGGCCGAGGAGCGTCGCCGAGCCTTCGAGGCTGGCGTGCCACCACAGGGCAAGGCGAGCACCACCTCTCAGAGTTCGTGGAGGCCCCCTAGGGATCCCCGTCAGAGGAGGGAGGAGAGAGATGATCAGGAGGGTGGTAGCGAGAGTTAGAGAGTTGCTTGTACACCCCACCTTCCTCACTTTATGATATATGACTGACTATTTATTTATGTGCAATGAAATGGTTCCTTTTATCGTATGCACTTTCCCTTTTCCACGCTTCTTCTCTTGCACCGAGCTGTTTCGAGGCACGCTTCACGAGACCTTGCCCTGGAAGGCGAGGAATTACATTCTGCATAGAGGGATCCTGTTTCTTTTCTTCCCCTTTTGGGCGCGTCCAGGCGCGAGGACGCATCGTAACTTTTGAATCCAAATTTAAAGCGCGAGGCTGCCTTTCTCCTTCCGTGCCTTGCCCGCGAACGAACTCGCCTCTTGCCGAGATTTGCTCATCTTCGTCTTCTTCCCTCGATGGAGTTCGGTGGGCCAGATCGTGGCGAGGGGAGAGAGGGGCGAGGGACTCCTCGCCCGAGGAGGGATGCGCCCGAGCATGGAGAGGCGTCGACGAAAGTGGAAGGGCCTTTTAGAGCACTCGTGGGACCCGAGGGGCCTGATGGCACGGAAGGAGGCGAACGCGGCTGGGTGAGTGCTTTGATTCCCACCTCTATGACTTGTTTTGAGTTTTGAAGTGAGCCACGCGAGGGGGGAAGAGGGTTCGGTGAGTGTTGCACTCAAATGATGGACGCGTCCTTGACAGGAGACGCGTTCTCGTTAACTGACGGGGGACCTCCCTCTTTGATGCAGGGTACGGTGAGAATCCCGGGCTTGCCTGACGAGTGGGCGAGCACGGATGAGCCGAGCCGTGTCAGGAAGGAGAGTCGCGGCAAGGCGAAGCTCGAGGTCCGGCACGTACATTCCCCTGGACAACAAGGGAGCGCACCGGTGCAGGGCAGTGGCGGCCTCTTGCAGCAGCGGAGGGGGGACCGAGCAGGGGCTCCTCAGCTTGGGAGACGGACGGAGGTGACAATAGGGCCTCAAAATTTTTATCCTTGTCATGAAATTCCAGAATTTAACCAACGGCCGTTGTCAATCTATTTTTTATGTACTCAGCAGGAAACGGTGGTAGGGATGGCTGGCGGATCGTCCTCCAATCCTCAGGCTCTTTTTCCAGAGATCGCCTCTGATGAGGGCATCTCCCGACACCCCTCTAGCTTTGATCGCCTGCACACTCTTGATATGGATTGATCATGGTCTACACTTGTTATCTCATTTCCCAAGTTTCATTTTATGTATTTTCTTTTTATTGAGTCCTATCTTATGTATTTTCCTTTATTGAGTCATATGGTTTTAGTCCATTTCCCTTGTTATGTTTAATTGGGCCTTATTACTTTAGTTATGGGCCCATAGGATTGAGTCTAGGATATGCTCGGTCTTTTATCTTATTGTCAAGGGTATTTTGGTCATGTAAAGAATGGTTGCCTATATATAGGCCCCATCTCTCCTCTTGTATTCAACTTTTGATGAATATTGAAGAAAACCCTTTCAAACTCTCTCAATATCTCTCTCTCCCTCATTATCTCTCCATTCTCTCTCCTCCTCTCTCTAAATTTCGAAATTCACTCTCTCTCCTCCCCCTCTCAACCACTTCCAACCCCCACCTACCTCCATTAACTCCCCACAACTTCCCACAACCCCTCTTTAATCCTCACCTAGTCCCAAGGAAGTTCCACCACTCAAAACCCCACCCTCCAACCACCACCTACCCCTTTCACTTCCCTAAGCATATCTCCACCTTCCCAAGGCTGAATTAACTCATTCCAAAGCCCAAATTCGAATCTCCCCTTCCCTCCTTGCTCCCTAGGTCGCACCCCTCCTCTCCCCTCAAGCCAAGTTCGCCCCCTCCTCTCTTCTCCACTCCAGCTTTGTGTGCAGGCCGACCTGCAGTTTAGCACTCTGTTGCAGCAACGTCCACGACTGCATCCTGGTTCTGCTGGTGGCGTGGCCTAACTTTCTGGAAAGGCCTCCCTGTGCTCTTCGCAGGCGAGGTGGAATCACTCCATTCCGAGTTCGTGGCCGTCCGTGAAGGCTGTTCTTCCCTGACTGCACAGAACCTCTCAGACCAGGAGCCAGAGCGGTAGAGAAGACTCTCCCACGACGAACCTTGAAGGAACCAGTCTTCGAGGTCTTCTAAAAAGTTCTTCCTCCCCCTGTCAGCGTCCAGGAATAGAAGGCGGAACTCCATTCGGCATCCGACAACCAGAGATACCAATTTTATACCACACCCACGCCGGTCTGCCTCCTCACAGTCTGCACCGAGCACCGTCCACTTCTCTGGACACCCAGCTCATCTCCAACATCAGAAGACTTCCCCGTTTGTTTTGATGCAAAGTAGACTCGTCCACGATTGCAACGAGTCTAGCGGGGCCAAATTTTGAGCTCAGGAGCGATCGTGGCAGCTTCTGCAACCTGCTGTTTCAGACTGAGCTCGGATAGAGACCAGAGCTGCATCCATCTTCCAGTCACTGGAGCAGTCAGCCCCCAGATCAGAACGTCGTCCAAAAATTCAAGCCGCACCCCTCTCCGGTTAGCAATCTTTTGGCGCAAGTTTCATCAGATTTCAAGCTCGGTGGAATTATTGGCAGCATCAACATCGGCCCTCTGTCCAGAATTACAGAAGCTAGGCAGAATCGGCAAAGCTCGGAAAGTCGACTCTATCTCGCTCGTTCCCCTCCCCGCTTGGCCGGCTGAAGGCCCCTCCCTGCGTGGAGGTAATTTTTGGTTGTAATACATTAACCCCCACCCCAAGATCTCCCCCTTGCAAGGGGCGTAGTGCTGTACATCTTCACATTTTCAGGTCAAGCTCCATCGCCGCGGCGATCGGGTGTATACCCTCGCCTCCCGGCGCGCCCTCGTCTCCGAACGGGATCGGTGTCTTCACACCGATCAGGTGAGCTTCTGATCACACCCTTGTAGCTTCATTTCTGCAAATGTAGTATTGCCTTGAATGCCCGTCGGACGGTAAGAGAGTGCTCGGAATTCATTTTAAGCAATATCGTGCCCACCGCGGCCCGTGAGTGAGTGCCACCCCACACCCCGCCTTGCGGGCCAGCCACCCACAAAGTTGGGACTCCCAGGCCCATTGGAGGTCAGCCTTAGCATTGTAAGTCCATTAGGACAATTGGGTCCCACCTCGGACCCTCACCATCATCTCCCGGACCCACCGGGTGAACGTGTGAACCGAGTGAGCAGAAATCGTCGTTGTGAGAATCATTGAGCGCTTGTATGCTTGCGGGTCTAAGTCCTAGGGTCACCTTATCAAATTTAGTGGTCTTTGGGCTGTGCCACATCAAGTGGTATCAGAGCGGTCATAGGCTTGTCCTTACAAGTCTAGTCTTGGGTCACACTAAGTCTTTCATAGGTGCATCCGCACACCCTTGCATAGCCCACCCAACCTTGCATGACCACTCGTAGTGGTACTCACTTTCAACCCAATACTACATCTTCCAATCCCACAATGAATCCAAAACCCCAAGGGATGCCTACCACTAACACTCATGACTTCAACTACTTCATGAAAGCCTTGACCTATGCCAATGAGCGGCTTGATAACATATCGGGCCGACTCAACCAACTTGGAAAAAATAGGCCCGCCCTAAGGACGGACGATAGGATGGCCCCTTTCCCACTTCCCACCTTTGATGGGACCTCTCCTAGCAAATATTTAGATTGGGAAGCTACAATGGACCAATACTTCAATTGGTATCATATTTCCGAGGATGAAAAGGCATGGGTTGCCAAAATACAACTAACCAAAAGGGCTCAAACTCATTGGTGTAAAATTGAGGGCTTAAGGATAATTAGACGGGAAGCTCCCCTCACCACATGGGAGGACATGAAGGATCAACTAAGGGCTAGGTATGTGTCCCCTTCCCACTCGGATCACCAAAACCCAAGGAGCACTCCCACTCCTCCCACCCCACCCGTCCAAACCCTTATCACTAAAACCCAAGTACCTAAGACCTCCACCTCCCCACCTAACCCCATGAGGTCCCCCACATCCCAACCAAAACCCCCTTCCCTAACCTACACTAGTCAAGCCCCTTTAGCCCCCACTTCCACCCCAAGTGATCCCAAGGGCAAGAGACCCCTAACCAACCCAATTCCCTCCATGGTGACCACCACTCATCCAACCCTCACCATTAAAAACCATGTGGACACCATGTCCACCCCTCCACCAAGGCCCATAATGGCCACCATCCCAAAACCCAAAACCCCTCACCCAACCCACCTCCCGCTTCCTACACCAATCTTACCCCAAATTAGGCCTCCACTACTTCCCCTCCCAAGTCCAACCCATGTCCGACCTTGCTCGCCTCCTCGAGTGCGCCATGCCTCGACTAACACCAACCCACCCACCATAGACCTTCCTACCCCATTATCCTTAGGAGTTGCAACCCACACACCTACCCAAGTGGAGAGGGATACCAATTCGGATCCACCTCCCAAAATCAAGGAAATCCAAGGGCCATACAACTCACCCACCCCTCCTAACCTAGTTCCTCAAGAGCTATACACCCTTCCCCATGACACCATCACCATAGATAAGTCCATATTCCTATGGCTCAAGCGAGGCCTCACCATTCCTAGTTTACAACCAAGCCACCTACTCATGGGACATCAATCCCAACTCATTCCCACTCAGCCTCATGTCACTTATCAAACCTCCTATTGTGTAGAAGATTTGGGAGACTTAGTGGCCTACCTACATTGGCAAGTCCACTTGACCGATATGCTAGCCATGAGGCCATCAGAGTCTAGCACCATTAGCCTAGCTTACCCCACCATTGGCTCCATCACTTCCATCTACACCAATGGCCAATTTACAAGTGAGATCATACTCCTTCTTCCCATGGAGGAGGAACCCATCCTAGTCTACTCCCCAACCATTGAGATCCCAAGTACTTTGATTGGCCAACCCATTAGCAACCTTGGCCCAATTATCTTAGAGAGAGATGATTCGCCATTTGAGGACCTTGAGAACATGGAGTACCCCTACCTAGGTGACCCTTACCATAATCCCTTTGACCCTTTTCTTTGGGAGCCTAAATCTCCATGTGACCCACTTTCCCTATTCACCACCCACCTCACCTTACCCACATCGCCCATGTCGACCCAAACTCCTCCCTTCCTAGAATCGGGTTACAACATGAGAGCCTTGACCTTAGGCAACAAACACCTTGGGATTGATGAAGTGCCCCACCCCATAACCACGTTCGTAGATCCCTTCGACCCATTCACGTGGACGTTCAAAAGTCATCCCACATCTATGCACATGGAAGTCACCTTTGGGATAAACATGCATGTGTCCAGGCCTACCACACCATTTGACATGATTCATAAGTCGGGTACATTCATCCACATCACCCACATGTCAAGTAGGCAGCATAAGTGGACCATATTCGGATGTATTGGCCCACCTTCATTCATCATGAGTCTTAAGCATGATAGGAGCATACATGGATGTCCGGGTCCCCCGACATTTATCACACCCATGCATAAAAGGTTCATCTATGGATGTCCCGGCCCTCCTAAGACTACCACAGTCTTCATAGCATCAAAGTGTGATCGGTCTACATTTGGCTGCCCAGGTCCACCTTGGCATACCATTCGTTTCGCACTAACATCGCATCATCATGCATGGCATACGCATTCTCGCAAGCATATAGGAAGGATCAATGAGACTTACAAAAGGCGGGCAGATGCTCATCGACGCCACTACGAGTTCCAAGTGGGAGACTCGGTGATGGTGAGGACGGAGCAGCTCCTTCCGGGACCTGCCTCCAAGTTGAGGGCACGGGGTTCGGGACCCTTTCGAGTTCTACGACGATTTGGCAGCAATGCTTATGAGCTTGACCTACCAGAAAGCTATGGGGTGTACCCTACCTTCAGTGTGGCGGACCTGGTACCCCACAAAGACCCCGCGGTGGAACCCAGTGAGGAGCTTGAGCCTTTACCCCCCCTTATGAGAGACACTCCCGGAGGGACTCCACTTTCTAGCTTGAGAGACCGACGAGAGCAGGTAGAGGCAATACTGGATGAGCAGAGTATCATTACGAGGCACAGGGTGTATCAGCGCTATCTGGTTAGGTGGAAGAGCCGTCCCCCGATCGAGGATACATGGGTGAGTCGGGAGGATTTGATATGCTTGGATCCCGACATGATGGAGCAGTACGACAGCCAGGCAGACCCATACTCGACAGGGTCGAGCTCTCCCCACCCCGGGGGATTTGATGAGGGCATCTCCCGACACCCCTCTAGCTTTGATCGCCTGCACACTCTTGATATGGATTGATCATGGTCTACACTTGTTATCTTCATTTCCCAAGTTTCATTTTATGTATTTTCTTTTTATTGAGTCCTATCTTATGTATTTTCCTTTATTGAGTCATATGGTTTTAGTCCATTTCCCTTGTTATGTTTAATTGGGCCTTATTACTTTAGTTATGGGCCCATAGGATTGAGTCTAGGATATGCTCGGTCTTTTATCTTATTGTCAAGGGTATTTTGGTCATGTAAAGAATGGTTGCCTATATATAGGCCCCATCTCTCCTCTTGTATTCAACTTTTGATGAATATTGAAGAAAACCCTTTCAAACTCTCTCAATATCTCTCTCTCCCTCATTATCTCTCCATTCTCTCTCCTCCTCTCTCTAAATTTCGAAATTCACTCTCTCTCCTCCCCCTCTCAACCACTTCCAACCCCCACCTACCTCCATTAACTCCCCACAACTTCCCACAACCCCTCTTTAATCCTCACCTAGTCCCAAGGAAGTTCCACCACTCAAAACCCCACCCTCCAACCACCACCTACCCCTTTCACTTCCCTAAGCATATCTCCACCTTCCCAAGGCTGAATTAACTCATTCCAAAGCCCAAATTCGAATCTCCCCTTCCCTCCTTGCTCCCTAGGTCGCACCCCTCCTCTCCCCTCAAGCCAAGTTCGCCCCCTCCTCTCTTCTCCACTCCAGCTTTGTGTGCAGGCCGACCTGCAGTTTAGCACTCTGTTGCAGCAACGTCCACGACTGCATCCTGGTTCTGCTGGTGGCGTGGCTTAACTTTCTGGAAAGGCCTCCCTGTGCTCTTCGCAGGCGAGGTGGAATCACTCCATTCCGAGTTCGTGGCCGTCCGTGAAGGCTGTTCTTCCCTGACTGCACAGAACCTCTCAGACCAGGAGCCAGAGCGGTAGAGAAGACTCTCCCACGACGAACCTTGAAGGAACCAGTCTTCGAGGTCTTCTAAAAAGTTCTTCCTCCCCCTGTCAGCGTCCAGGAATAGAAGGCGGAACTCCATTCGGCATCCGACAACCAGAGATACCAATTTTATACCACACCCACGCCGGTCTGCCTCCTCACAGTCTGCACCGAGCACCGTCCACTTCTCTGGACACCCAGCTCATCTCCAACATCAGAAGACTTCCCCGTTTGTTTTGCTGCAAAGTAGACTCGTCCACGATTGCAACGAGTCTAGCGGGGCCAAATTTGGAGCTCAGGAGCGATCGTGGCAGCTTCTGCAACCTGCTGTTTCAGACTGAGCTCGGCCAGAGACCAGAGCTGCATCCATCTTCCAGTCGCTGGAGCAGTCAGCCCCCAGATCAGAACGTCGTCCAAAAATTCAAGCCGCACCCCTCTCCGGTTAGCAATCTTTTGGCGCAAGTTTCATCAGATTCCAAGCTCGGTGGAATTATTGGCAGCATCAACATCGGCCCTCTGTCCAGAATTACAGAAGCTAGGCAGAATCGGCAAAGCTCGGAAAGTCGACTCTATCTCGCTCGTTCCCCTCCCCGCTTGGCCGGCTGAAGGCCCCTCCCTGCGTGGAGGTAATTTTTGGTTGTAATACATTAACCCCCACCCCAAGATCTCCCCCTTGCAAGGGGCGTAGTGCTGTACATCTTCACATTTTCAGGTCAAGCTCCATCGCCGCGGCGATCGGGTGTATACCCTCGCCTCCCGGCGCGCCCTCGTCTCCGAACGGGATCGGTGTCTTCACACCGATCAGGTGAGCTTCTGATCACACCATTGTAGCTTCATTTCTGCAAATGTAGTATTGCCTTGAATGCCCGTCGGACGGTAAGAGAGTGCTCGGAATTCATTTTAAGCAATATCGTGCCCACCGCGGCCCGTGAGTGAGTGCCACCCCACACCCCGCCTTGCGGGCCAGCCACCCACAAAGTTGGGACTCCCAGGCCCATTGGAGGTCAGCCTTAGCATTGTAAGTCCATTAGGACAATTGGGTCCCACCTCGGACCCTCACCATCATCTCCCAGACCCACCGGGTGAACGTGTGAACCGAGTGAGCAGAAATCGTCGTTGTGAGAATCATTGAGCGCTTGTATGCTTGCGGGTCTAAGTCCTAGGGTCACCTTATCAAATTTAGTGGTCTTTGGGCTGTGCCACATCAGCCTCCCTCCAGGAGCAACTTGCCAGTGCGGTGGCCTGCGCGGGTTCGTGCTGAAGAGGAGCGTGATGCCTGGGCCGTAGCTGTGGCAGAGCTGCAGCATCGAGGTGAGGGGAGGCCCTCTCCAGACATTCTGGAGTTAAGGGTCCTTCTCCAGTGACGAGGCGGGAGGCAGAGAGAGAGTGAGAGGAGAGAAGGGCCGAGCGACAGCAAGACCAGGCTGAGAAAAAGGCCTTGGGGGCCCAAGCGAGGGAGCTCCAGCTAGGCCTTCAGGTTATGGCGCAGAGGTTAGGAGCGATGGAGACGCGCTACGAGAGAGCGCGAGAGTTAGGGGTGCTACTTCGCCGGTCCAGACGCTTTTCTGCTGGTGGCTTCCTCGCCACGCCAGAGGAGGAGCAGCGAGCCCCTGCCGTGGAGTAGGTGCCACGAGGCGAGGCGAGCGCTGCACGGGGGTCCAGGAGACTTCCGAGGGATCCTCACCTCGGGGGAGAGGAGAGGGACGCCTAGAGGGTTGAGCATGAAGATGATGTCGAGAGTTGGCGAGTCAGTGGACCCGCCTCCTCTCTATGATTGTAATGTTTGTGACAACTTATGTAGACTTATGAGTGATTTGATTTTCTGTTTTTTGTTTATTTTCTTGTGCGTCCCTTCTTCCCTACGCTTCTTTGTACTGTTCTCATGTGATGTGTCCGCCGACATCCTGCCCTAGACGGAGGATGGCATCTTGCTGCGACTATTCTTTCACGGGAATCTGTCGTCAAGGTTGATGATGACAGCTTAGACCTCTTCCCCCAGATGATTTTTCAAACTTTGGGGATGGCCTCCACGTTATGACAGGGCGCCACAGGGAGCAGGTCATCATATTACACCGTCCGATCCATCACCTTGTGCGGGTGGTGAAGTGACTCATGGGGCCGCAGGGGAGGCGCCTTATTGTGAGGGCTATCGTTGGAGGCAATCTTGGCCCACCCTTCTCCCCTTTCTATATATGCCTTCCTCTTTTGTTCTTCGAGGGGCATCGAGGGCCAACTTGAAGGGTACTAGGAGGAACTCAGAATTCCGGATGGAGGGCGAATCTTCCCACTCCTCGAAGAGAAGCAGATCCAGCGGTAGCAGTTCTAGGAAACTCTCGGACCTCGAAGGGCAGTTCAGCGAGCGGACCCGGTCGCAACTCGTAACCTGAGCTTTCCTGCCCCCCCCCCCCCTTTTCCAATTCTTTCTTTCTTTCTTTCTTTCTTTCCTTCTTCCTTTCCTTTGACAAAACCTTCTCCATTCCTCGTGCATGCGCAGAGCGTAATGAAATCGCACATTTCATGGGAATTAGCAGTGGTCGCATACAGGGGTCTCCCAGATTTTCAGAAGGCCAGGCTAGACGTGATGGGATTTGGTGCCTTTCTTCGGATCGAGCCGATCCAACTCGACCTGGCCCTTATCCAAGCCTTGTGCGAAAGATGGGACCCAGTAAGTCGGGCATTCCTGATGCCATGGGGACACATGGTGCCCAGTCTAGAAGATGTGGTCTGAATCACGAGTCTCAAAGTGATGGTGAGGTAGTGACCGGCGTCACCTATGCGGATTACCGAGATGGCGCCCAGAAGCTACTAGGGTTGGACTTAGACAGTCAGAAGCACAGATCAGTAGCTAGGGCGTCTATCATGGGGGCATTAGGGCTCACTGATACTCATCGACGGGATGACGAGTCCTCAGAAGAATTTATAGAGAGGATGGAAAGGGGATGTCGTGTTGTGTATTGCACAGATTTTGACAATTGGGAGAGATCTAATATGGATTTGAGG
Source organism: Amorphophallus konjac (assembly GCA_022559845.1). Taxonomy (NCBI): domain Eukaryota; kingdom Viridiplantae; phylum Streptophyta; class Magnoliopsida; order Alismatales; family Araceae; genus Amorphophallus; species Amorphophallus konjac. Next base: position 152,016,341 of record CM040118.1, read on the forward strand.
AGATTTCTCCTCTTTTTCCTGGGGAGATTGATACTGAGCTCGAAAGGAGATGGCATCCATTGTCGTTTCCTAGGGCTGCTATCTGACCTCGAAAGAGTAGGACAGTACGCCTGGGGAGCTGCCATGCTAGCGCACTTGTTTACGGGCCTGTCCCAAGAGGCAGATCATGAGATGACTGTGAGTGGGTTCACACCACTTATCCAGGTATTTTTTTATTTTATTTATATATTTTTGCGTTTATTTGTAATAGTCCACTTGAGGCATTGACGGCATATGATGATGTAGCTGTGGAGCTATTATTACCTCCCAATGGGGAGAGCTCGGCATTGGCGACCAGCGATGGTGCCGTTAGCCAGGCGGTGGCAACCGATCATGGGTGCAGCTCCTGTAACCTACCAGCTGATGGTGCTAAGGCGCGAGCTACAGGAATTCCCTGCAGCGATGGTGGGATTTTTTTATTATTTTATTATTTTTTATATTATTTTTTTTGTTATATATATATATATTTTCTAACCAGTTAAACGGGTATGTACAACCTCACCTAGGTAAACTGGAGACCCTACTCAGGCATGGTCGATGCCGATCAACCATGGGTTTTGACAAGTCACGCCCGGTTCGGACGGGAATTGTGGATACACTGCCTAAATGAAATCGAGCCGCTTTGGCTACGATTGGTTATGAGGACCCTAGGGCTGGCCCAGGAATGGGTGGATACGACTGCGCCACCTCGCGTTGGAAGAAAGACACGGGGACCGGCAACTTGCGTTGATTGGCGTGTGCGGTTCCCCGAACAGTATGAAGACTGGCAATGAGGTGGCACAATCGTGGAATCACATGCGCAGGATAGTGAAGACTATCTGCGTCTGTATAAGACAATGTACGCAGAGCGGCTCTGACCCCGGGGACTTGTGGAGGTGGGTCTCCTTTTTCCTCTTTTCTCCTTTCCTCCTCTCCTCTCTGTGGATGCTGACTCCTATGGTTGCAGGATGTCCGTGATACCATGATAGCGGACTTGCGATCACGCTTGGCAGAAACGGAGCAACAATTGGGCGACACCCGTGGAGCCTTGAGCGCTTCGGTAGGTGTATGTACAATGCGCACTCCTAATTAAAACTCTAGATTGATGGCATTCGGCCGCTAATTTACATCCCATGTGGTTATAGCACGCCCAGATCGACGCGGCTTCGTCAGCAATGGGAGGAGGCGGCATCTCTTCCAGCTTATGGATCCCCGCCTCAGAACTTGATTTGCTTCACGAGCAACTTGCTCGGACTACGCAGCGTGCCGCGGAGGCAGAAAGAATGCTCTCTATACATGTAAGAGTTTCAGTGTTGAGTTCTCCTTGTTTATACCTCGCCACATATCTGAGATAGTACATCTGGCAGGAAAAGGATATGCAGGAGTCACTTGCCCATGCTACACAGAGAGAGGCTAGAATAACAGAGCTGGAGGAGGAATTGCGGCGTCGTCCCGATGACGATTATTCCAGGGATGCCATGGAGCTGAGAATCACCCTTCAATTGGAGAGGGAAGACTGTGAGAGAGAACGGGCAGAGAAAGAGAGAGAGCCGACAGATTAACTGAAAGGGAGGAGCGAAGGGTCATGGAGGCCCAGGTGTTCGAACTCCGAACCAGCCTTGGCCTCGCTGAACAATGGCTGAGAGATGGTGAGGAGCGCTACCGAAGAGCACGAGAGCGTGGCTTTCGTGTCAGTAGCTCCTTTGATGCTCCCACGGATCAGCGCCGGGGTGTGGGAATGGGAAGAGGTGTACAGAGCGGTAGGAGTACCGCTTTTCGTAGTTGGGTAGCACCCTTGAGGGCGTTTTGCCCGGAGAGTGGCGGGACAAGTAATGTAGAGAGAGAAGGTGGAGCTTAATGTACAATTCCTTATTTAAGAATGGAATAAAAGGTATGATTTTGTTTGATTTTCATCTCACTCTTGCTATCTTGAATCCCTGCACGCATCATTGAAACAAACAGGTCAGTATCTTTGTTCTGACTTGGCCCCTTGCTCAATAAGCAGGTGTTCACTTCAACTGTCCTTGATAATGGGTCAAGGGGCCAAGCCTTTATTAACGAAGGCAAGGGAAAGATGCGATAATGATGAATGTGACAGACAAGCACACTAATGTAAGCGGAATTTAAAAGTGAAATGCTGCATACAAATGCAATCATGCGAAATGATTTTTCTTTTTTTAATATTTTATGGCATTTTTTTGTTGTCTTTGTTATCATTCTAATTTGTTTTTGTTTTCCAAATATCTACGTTTTCTCTTTTTTTTTTATCATTTTTTGTGGCTAACGCCTGATGAGCACCCATATGGCACCTAACCTTAATGAGAACAGGGGTTTCTCACTAACCTCCCAGGTATCCTAAGTGCACATCTAGGTTGATTTGGGCCTCTAGACCCCTCGAATGATAATCCCGCTGGCTAAGACTTACCCTCATGACAATACCGCCATGCCATACTTAGGCTCCCAGTTGCTTCCGACCACAGGGATTCGCCCAAAAGGTGTTCGAGGTAAATGATTTGCCCGACCCGAGTCTGTTTTCTCACAACTCTAGGTGGTATATGATGGAACACCCTAGAACCCTAACGACCAACCGCGCGACGTTGACCCGGAATCAGACGCCATCGCACCCAGAGGTGACGCGCTTGCATTGGCCTAAGCCCAAGGTTAAACAAGAAGACACCCAGATGGTAAACAGGGGTCTTGACCAGTCAAAAACACAGAGACTCCTTCGTAGCGATAGCTTCTGCTTTTCAAAGTAGGCAACCATATGTTTGTATTAAAATAAGGTCATAAACCTTGGCGGGTTTCGCCCTTCTGACATTTCGTCGAGCTTTAACCTTTAAAGGAAGAGGGAAGAGCGTAGGGGATAAACCTCCTGAGAGGATCGGCAAAACCGTTAACCCGACGAGCCAATAAGGGCCCATTTAACTCTTTCCTTTCGGACAACTTCGGACCAAATCCCGAGCATTTACATTCCATGGCCCCTTTTGTGGATTCAGACTTTTGCTTTGAGGGGTTTCATTTATCGCATCAGGCACGGTCACGACCAGGCTTTTCTCTTGATTTTGATTTTATGTTTCTTTTTGCGAGGAAGATATAGTCGTTTGACGTTTGTGAGCTCCCTTTCGTATGCCTGCGGGGACACCTCCCTCTTCTCGTGCTCTGATCGATGCTCGAGGAAATGGATCCTACTCTTGCCCTTGGGGGTTTGAGTTTTGGTTTCTCATGCTTAGCGTTTTAAGGGCGCCGACTGTCTCATTTGGTCGAAGAGAAAATAATAAAGATTACAGCTTTTGGAGATCTTCCGGATGAGGCCCCACCGTAGGTGATGCTACCAAATTTTTTTAGATAAAATACGTAAGTGAGTACATGTTGGCTTCCTTTGAGCGAGCATAGGACGAGGTGGCCGGACAGGGATCTCCACGGTTTTGGCAAACCAAGACCCGGTGCCTACCAAGCCTTAATGGGCCCTATCCTAACATGAAGGTTGGATGCAGGGACTTAACTACATGGTGACCACTAGGCATCGGCATTTTGAGTTTTTCCACATTTTTAGTGATTTTCAATATTTTTTTATTTTTGATGTTTTCTTTCTTTTCGTCATTTTTTTTTGTTTTTTGACACTAAGCTAAGGGTAGTACTTTTTAATATAAAGCCCGTTCCAAGGGTGGGATAACTTGGTCCCTTCGTTGTTGACTAGCTTGTAGGCGTTGCCAGGGTACACGGCTTGAATTACAAATGGTCCTTCCCAATTAGGTTGGAGCTTAGAACGCGGCCCTCCAGGTTTGACAAAATTTCATTTTACGACCATCTCACCGATTTTAAATTTTCTCTCAACGACTTTCTTTTAGTGAAAGCGAGCGAGTCTATTTTGATACACACGCGCATGCTCGGCAGCGGCCAGCCGCTTCTCATCCAAGAGTTCCAACTGGGCGAGGAGTGAATTACGACGATCATCGAGGGGAAATTTCTCGTCCAATTGTACCCTGAGAGAAGGGATCAGAGTCTCGTACGGGACTACCGCTTCCATACCGTAAGCAAGGGCAAACGGAGTCTGCCCGGTGGGGGTACGGATTGAAGTGTGATAGGCCCATAGAGCTTCGATAAGCTTTTCTGGCCAGTCTGAAAACTTACTGGACTCGCATGTTTTCTTGATGATTTTGATCAATGTTTTATTGGTGGCCTCCGCTTGGCCATTACCTTGTGGGTAATAAGGCGATGAATGATGCAATGCAATTGCGTACCTTTTGCAGAGGTCCTGAAGGTCCTGAGAAATGAACTGTGGCCCATTATCGGTGACGATTGTGCTTGGGACGCCGAACCTGGCGAGGACGTTCTTCATGATGAACTTACAGACTGTTGACGCCTTGATTTCCATGTAAGCTTCGGCTTCGGCCCATTTGGTGAAGTATTCCGTCGCAGTAAGGATGAAAGATTTTTGTTTGGTGAGGGAATTGGGATCACCTAGGGGACCGATGATGTCGAATGCCCACATGGAGAAAGGCCATGGGGAGGATATTGGATGAAGTGAGGAAGATGGTGAATGGATTTTATCGGCGTGAAGTTGATACTTGACACACCTACAGACATAGACGGCACAATCCTCTTCCATAGTGGGCCACTAAAAGCCTTGCCTAATGATCTTCTTGGCGAGCATCTGGCTATTCACGTGGCCACCGCACACACCCGAGTGTGCTTCTTCTACGCATTTCCAAACCTCATTGTCACCAAGACACCTTAACAGAACGCCAGTAAGGCTCCTCCTATAGAGTAGACCTCCAACCAATGTGTATTTCTGAGCCACCCTTCTTATGGCTTTCTTATCTTCTGTGGTGGCTCCTTCATGATAAGACTGATCTTTACAATATTTGACAATTTCATAGAACCATGGTTTCTCATCGTCAGCCAGCTCTTCTTCGACTTCTGCCAGCATGATCTCCCTCTTCTCAAGAATTTCTCCCTTCTAGATCTTCTGTAGGGCTCGTTCCTTGATCTTTAAGAGGTAAGGGTCCTGAATGGCAGGGACAAGACGCTTGTAGAGAATGATGGATCTAAACCATGCACCTAAAGGAAATTTGAAGGATGACACCAAGGAGGCGAGGGCATCGGCCAGAATGTTCTGTTCGCGAGGAACATGGACAAAGATCAGCTTGGTGAATAATTTGGCATAGGCGGAGACCAGCTCCTGATAGGGTTTGAGCTTGGGATCGAGGGTGCGATATTTGGTAAGCACCTGGCGGAGAACGAGTTGACTATCACCCACGACTCGCAACTCAGTGATATAGAAAGAACTGGCTAGTTCCAGGCCAGCTAGAAGAGCCTCGTATTCAGCGATGTTGTTGGTGACTGGGAACGCGAGCTGAAATACCTCTGGGATGGTAACGGCTTCAGGCATTAGAAGGACAATGCCGATACCCTTCCCTTGGGAATTTAGAGCTCCATAAAAATATAATGTCCACATTGGCTTGTCGGATTGGGCGATGGACATTAGTTCGTCATCTGGAAACTCTGATTGGACAGGGTCAAACTTGGGGAGAGGATGGTGGGCGAGATGCTCGGCTATGGCATAGCCTTTAATTGCCTTTTGCTGAATGTAGGTGATGTCTAGAAAACTTTGCCAGCGTGCTAGCCTATCAGTAAGGACGGATTTATCCAGAAGAAACTTGATAGGGTTCATGCGAGCAATCAAGTGGACCTCATGAGCCAAGAAGTAGTGCTTCAATTTCTGCACCACCCAAACGAGGGCAGCACAGGTTTTCTCCATGACTGTGTACTTCTGCTCACAGGGATTGAGAAGTTTGGACAAGTAATAGGTTGCCCGTTCCTTGCCTTCTTCATCAACTTGTGCGAGGATAGCTCCCACGGAGTCGTCCAAGACGGAGATGTAGATGATCAGAGGTTTTCCTGGTTTGGGTGGAATGAGAACGGGTGGACTAGCCAGATATTCCTTTAACCCTTCAAAAACTTTTTGGCATTTAGAATCCCAGTGGAATTCTACTCCTGGCTTGGTCAACTCATAGAAAGGTCTACACCTTTGTGAGTGCTGAGACACAAATCGACGAATAAACTGCAACCTTCCGATTAAACCTCGGACTTCCCTCAAATTCTTGGGAGTTGGCATATCCCTGATGGCCTTAGCTTTGTCGGGATCTATCTCGATCCCTCTTTTACTCACAATGAAGCCCAGTAATTTACCTGATGATACGCCAAACACACACTTCTTCGGGTTCATTTTCAATTGGAACTCCCTTGATCTCTGCAAGACCTTAGCCAAACCCTTGGATGTTCCATCCTGGTCCTTGATTTCACCAATAGATAATCCACATACACCTCCAGATATATGTGCATCATGTCGTGAAATATGGCCATCATAGCTCTTTGGTAAGTAGCTCCAGCATTCTTTAACCCAAACGGCATGACCACGTAACAATATGTTCCCCAAGGTGTAGTGAATGATGTCTTCTCTTGATCCTCTTCTGCCAAAAAAATTTGATTATATCCTGAAAATCCATCCATGAATGAGAGGGTCTCATACCCCGCTGTGTTGTCGATCAACACATCAATGTGAGGCAAGGGAAAATCATCCTTTGGACACGCGCGGTTAAGGTCCCGAAAGTCGATGCAAATCCTGACCTTCCCATCTTTCTTCATGATCGGGACAATGTTTGCCACCCATTGAGGATAAAGGACGACTCTAATAAACCTGGCTTTATGGAGCTTGTCGACTTCTTCTTTCATTTTCAAAGCCATTTGAGGGTGGAAACGCCTTAACCTTTATTTTACCGAGACGGACCCTGGTTTTAGGGTTAAACGGTGTTCGACCAGGGTTGAATCCAGACCCAGCATATCCTCGTAGCTCCATGCAAACGTGTCCTTATATTCCTTGAGAACTTCAATTAATGCCTCTTCTTCAGAGGGTGGTAGATTATCACTTATGATGATGATTCTAGGGTCTTCATAAGTTCCCAAGTTGACTTCTTTGGTGGACTCTTCTACGGCGGTTGACGGCTCGTCGAATCTCCTTATTCCACTAGCATACGCGCCAGCCGCATCCTCATATTCTTCACCCTCATCTTCAGTAGGGTATTCTTCATCTGTGATCTCGTAGACTCCATACCCCTCATTAATTGTGCAGTTGCCCTCACATTCTATTTCCGGTAGCTGGATGGGATTTTCTAGCAACTGAGGGATGGCAAGAAGGGCCTGACACCTGGCGGCTAAATCCAGAAGGAATCGATGAGGGATCTGCCTACCCTTGGATTTCTTCCTAGGTACTATGGTGCGGACACCCGAGCAGTTGATCGGCACGATACACCGAGCCACCGGTACCGCACACGGAGCACGACTCGAGCCACCTCAGCATCTATTTGGCTCGGAGACAGCCTTGAGACTCCCCCTTGAGTCTCCTCGTTTATCATAGTTAGTTAGACATTATTTTTGTATAATGTGTGTTTGTTTCATTTTATTCGGTATGTAATTTTGATTGTAAGAGGGGCTTATGTGCAATTTGGACCCCGTGGGCCCCACGGGCCCCCCAGGCCCCATCCCATTGAGCCACCTCAGCCTAGGGTCCCATGTGGGGTCAGTCAACCTTCCACATGGAGACTTCTAGAAGGGTGGGCCAAGTGGGGGACAAGTGACTTGGAAAGTCCAAGTTTGGCCACCCACCCCACCTACCATGTCAAGCTTGTTCCCCCTAGTCAATAGGTTGTCCCCCCCCTTATTTTTTATTGTAATTTTTGTGGAATGGTCACATGCCATCCCAGCCCTCCATCTCACACCCCTAGATCCAACGGTGGAGGATGGATTAGATGGGTGACCTATATATGCTTGTATTTTCCCATTTTCATGAATTAATGCATTTGAATTGAAAGAAAATCCCTTGAGCAAGGCTTAGGCCGCCCCTCCCTCTCCCCTTGAAGCTGTGAAGGCTTCCTTCTGGTGGTGAGACTCCACCCTATCAGTTCCGGTCGTCGCCGCCGCCGCCACGAGCCGCCACCGCACCGCCATCGTCTTCATCAGAGTTCTGCCCGCGCAGTACCACAGCAGCTTCCATGAAATTCAGCCATCAACCACAAGCTCAGATCGACCTGGGAATTTTACTGAAGGTTCCATAGGCGTCAAGGATGTCCCAAAAAAATTTTTTTGTCATTCAGATCCCGTTCCATATTTTTAGATTTTCGTCCACTCTTTCATTTCAGTTCTGCCAGCAGCCTGTCCAGATTCATCTCCGCCCTGAGTTTTAGGTCTTAGGTCTACTTTTTGATTTTTTTGGTTCCCCCAATTTTACTGGATCTTCCTTCCACCAACCCCTTCATCCACAATTTTTCTAAATTTCTAGTTCATCCATTTCATATTTTCCACAAATCGTTCTCAGATCCACCTGAAGTTCTGTCCACCCATTCCCAGATCCGACCACCAGACACTCCAAAAATCCTATCAAATCACCCCCACCTCCAAATCCAATTCTAAAAATTGTGCCCGCTTCGTGGTTTGATTATCTACAACTTTGAAGAAGAGCTCTAAGTCTGATTCCAACGGAAAGCAGGCGGTCAACGGCCATTTATAGGAAACTCATATGCTGATCTGATATTTCGGTTACTGTACAACAGGGGCTTGTAAATTCAATAAAGTTCTGATCTGACCAGATCCAGCAGATCTCTCTGGATATAGATTGAAGCATTTCAAGAGCGCTTTCCAATGATAGCTCATGCGTCCCGATCCGACATCGGGATTGCTCGCAGCGGCCGTTTTCGCCGGAACGCGCGCCGGAAGACAACAACCAAAATCCGTGGACAGCTAGTTCATCAATTGGGAATCGGGGCCGATCGACCCCCGATCGGTGTTCCCGGCCGACCGCCTTCCGTGGAGGCACGCCACCAGGGGTCCCCATCATAGTGGGTCCCACCCCCGCAGATCCGGAGGACAGCACCATCCGTGGGCCCCGCGGGCCCGCAGAACCCGCCGTTCGGAAAGCACGAAAACGCGGAGTTCGGCACCGCCGGGCGACATCAAGATGCTGCCCGTCAACCCAATTCACGTGATTCCCGGGCCCCGCATGTGTCCTTTTACCTCCCTGCGTGGAGTGGGTCAAATTATTGTACTGCTGTAAAATTGTGTTAACCGGGGGTCCGTGATTGGCCGGGGTTGTCTTCGCCACGCCGGGTGCGTGGAGGTAACGGTCTCACCTTCTTGGCATTTGCTTGCTCAGCTAGTATACAGTCATATGCCGCTGTCGAGAGTGTAGGTTCCTAGCCCGTGTGTCCATGTCATCGCTGTGAGCGTGAGAGTGACCCGTCCCGCGACTCGATCCGAGTCCGGAAGTGAGTCTGACTACCTTGAACTCTGCCGGTTCCTTAACCGCGCACGATCCACGCTTTCCCTCGCATGGGACGCCGAGTGAGTTTGCACTTCTGTTAGCGACGTGTAGCCTATAGGAGCTCTCCGTGTCGGGCCTAATGTCTCTCCCATCATGTGTTGCTGGTCGTGTCCACGTCTAGAGTCCGAGGTCCATACCACGTAGAGTCGGTCCCCGTGTCCGTCCCGCATCAGTTTGGTATCAGAGCAGGTTGAGTCTAGGGTGGTCGTTGCATATGTCTTGCATAGTCTAAGTCGAGTCTAGGATCATCATCATTTCAAAACAACAAAAAAAGGTGTTTTCAAATTGCATTTGCACCCTTTATTCGGTATCTTAAAAGGTGTTATCCGAACGTTAGGCTACGCCTACCGGGAGGTCGCACACTTGCAGGAGTGATCTTCGGATCGATTAACTCCGCCCCGTACCAGATATTGGTTTAGGTCTAAGTGCATTGTCTAGTGTGTTTGCATTAGTCGGTTTGTCTTGTCTCTTGTCATCATGCCCATCTTGTAGTTCCGAGTTTCTCATGGAGTCCCAATCACTCGGGCAATATGGCCGTTGGTCTACCCATGGGCTGGGCAACCATCCTCTCCCCTTCCGTAGGCCCGAAGCCTCGGATTTTTATGGCTCTAATGACCTGGGCGACTACCTCAATTGGGAGGCCACCATGGACAAATATTTTGAATGCTACACCATGTCCGATGCCATGCAAGTTAGTTTTGCCCGAGAGAGGCTTGTCCACAAAGCCGCTTGGAAATGGGAGAGCATTGAGCGCATGAGAGAGGTTAGGAGGCAAAGGCCCATCGAGTCGTGGCATGAGATGAAGGACGAACTTAGGAAGGTCTACCTACCCGGCCCGGTCACCTCCAACCGACCCCACCCAATCACATCAACCCAAGTGGGCCATAATCGGAGGCAACGCGCCACGCATGTAGAAGAGCCTAGGTCCACGACTAAGCCGACTTCATATGGGGGAGTCCATCACATCGCTCCTACTCCAAACCCCACCATTGCCGAACTCTTCCAAATCATTTTGGATAAGGTGGATAGGAAGTGTGATTATATTGAGTCCCTGCTTCCCCCTTGCCTACCTCCTAGCCGAGATAGAACCAAGCATGACCCTAAGGAGGTAGCAACTGGTAGTCTTAACCCGGCTCCATCAACGGAGTCCCCAAGCCCACTCCCCATCATAGTGGATCCTCTTCTCCCACCCACGAGAGACCCTTTGCCTACACCCCATGTCCGTCAGGAGGATAAGGGTAGGGACCCACTTATCAGGGAGCATAGTGGGTCACGACAGCAGTGTTATCGCTGCCAGGGGTTCGGCCACTACGCCGGACAATGTCCCACTCGGACATCTCTAGCCATAAGGGACAAAAGGGTTGGAGAAGCCCCACTCTCCGATCTTTATTCTAAGCCACCTCAGCCCGAGCCACCCGTGTTTCTAACGGGTATGCTTGTCATAGCCGAGCCGCTTCTTAGCTGGCTCAAGAAGGGTTTGGTCCCACTTCCCTTCCCATCCATGGACCCTACCCTACCATTAGTGCCGGTCAGCTCATTCCATACCACCTTCCGGTCTAGTCACCATGTGGATACATTAGATGATCTTCTTAAAGGATTAGACCGGCAGTTGACATTTACGCACTTGTTGGCCCCACGCTTCGACCGACCTACAGGTCGTAGCTTCACACATCCATCCTTAGGGTCCATCACCTCCGTGTACACCGTGGGTCATGTTACCACGGAGGTTCTTCTACTCCTCCCTTTGCCGGCTGAGTCCGACTTCATTTCCTTTTGCCCAAGGGAGGAATCTTACTTTCTACCTATGACCGTCGTCCCACCTCTCACAATGAATGAAGGTGATCATTTACACCTCCAAGATTTCCAAATGTGGGACAGCGAGTTGTGGAAGCCTAGTCCGAGGGGTCATACTTTCTTTGATCCCTTCGACCCATTCTCTTGTGGACCCCGTGACCCACCATATTTACTCCACCTTTTCGAGAGAGTCCACCATCATACCCCCACCGTCTCATCTCCCTTCATGGATGAAGGAGATCAACAACACCTTCTAGACTTCCACACATGGGATCTTGAGATGAGGGAATCCATATCGAGGGGTCACACATTCTTTGATCCCTTCGATCCCTTTCTTAGTGGGCCCCTTGGTCCACAATCTCCATTCCACTTCTTTACGGGAGGTCACCATTATACCCCTCCCCCATGGGCTGGGCCATCGGCACCCACCGAGTCCGTTCACGGGCGAGAGACACCCGACCCTCCTGTCCCACCCAAACCTCCCAAATCCAAAGGACCGTCTTATGGTTGTACCGACATTCGGCCACACTTAGGGTATGCATGGCACACATTCGGATGTCCCGGACCACCTTGCATATGATTGGGTCGGACTAACTGTAGGGTTGTTTAGGGTTGTGTGTGCATCTGTGTGTTTTTTATTTTGCTAAGCATTTTAGGAGTGCATAGTGAGTCTGCCGAGTCTAGTGCTAGGCATGTTAGGAGTCTGCATGACGACGTCCGTCGTCACAGTAAGGCCAGCAATGCACGGTACAAGGAGTTAGCCGGTGCCCATAGACACCATCGAGAGTTCCAAGAAGGCAAATATGTCATGATCAGGGTAAGACCTGAACGGTTTCCCTCTGGAACCGTTAAGAAGTTGCAAGCTCACGGAGCCGGTCCCTTTAGAGTGTTGAAACTCGTTGGATCCAATGCGTATGTTGTGGACCTGCCCGAGGAATATGGTATAAGTTCTACCTTCAATGTATCGGATCTTGTTGCATATAGGGACCCAGCGGTGATCCCTAGTGAGCCTTTTGAGCCATCTCCTCCCCTTGAGAGTGATCCCACACCTGAGTGTCCACTTCCACCTCCAGCCCCCTTTTCACGGCAGCGTGAGCATATAGATCGTATACTGGACGAGCAGGTGACAGTTACCAGGAGTGGATCTTACCCGAGCTACCTAGTGCGATGGAGAGGACGGCCCGCTACTGAGGACACTTGGATCACACATGGCGAGTTGCAGCGGATCGATCCGGACCTTTTGGAGCAATACAGGAGCGATGCAGACCCTTACTCGACAGGGTCGAGTTTCTTCCACCCGGGGAGAATTAGTGCGGACACCCGAGCAGTTGATCGGCACGATACACCGAGCCACCGGTACCGCACACGGAGCACGACTCGAGCCACCTCAGCATCTATTTGGCTCGGAGACAGCCTTGAGACTCCCCCTTGAGTCTCCTCGTTTATCATAGTTAGTTAGACATTATTTTTGTATAATGTGTATTTGTTTCATTTTATTCGGTATGTAATTTTGATTGTAAGAGGGGCTTATGTGCAATTTGGACCCCGTGGGCCCCACGGGCCCCCCAGGCCCCATCCCATTGAGCCACCTCAGCCTAGGGTCCCATGTGGGGTCAGTCAACCTTCCACATGGAGACTTCTAGAAGGGTGGGCCAAGTGGGGGACAAGTGACTTGGAAAGTCCAAGTTTGGCCACCCACCCCACCTACCATGTCAAGCTTGTTCCCCCTAGTCAATAGGCTGTCCCCCCCTTATTTTTTTATTGTAATTTTTGTGGAATGGTCACATGCCATCCCAGCCCTCCATCTCACACCCCTAGATCCAACGGTGGAGGATGGATTAGATGGGTGACCTATATATGCTTGTATTTTCCCATTTTCATGAATTAATGCATTTGAATTGGAAGAAAATCCCTTGAGCAAGGCTTAGGCCGCCCCTCCCTCTCCCCTTGAAGCTGTGAAGGCTTTCTTCTGGTGGTGAGACTCCACCCTATCAGTTTCGGTCGTCGCCTCCGCCGCCACGAGCCGCCACCGCACCGCCATCGTCTTCATCAGAGTTCTACCCGTGCAGTACCACAGCAGCTTCCACGAAATTCAGCCATCCACCACGAGCTCAGATCGACCTGGGAATTTTACTGAAGGTTCCATAGGTGTCAAGGATGTCCCAAAAAAAGTTTTTTGTCATTCCGATCCCGTTCCATATTTTTAGATTTTTGTCCACTCTTCCATTTTAGTTCTGCCAGCAGCCTATCCAGATTCATCTCCGCCCTGAGTTTTAGGTCTTAGGTCTACTTTTTGATTTTTTTTGGTTCGTCCAATTTTACTGGATCTTCCTTCCACCAACCTCTTCATCCAAAATTTTTCTAAATTTCTAGTTCATCCATTTCATATTTTCCACAAATCATTCTCAGATCCACCTGAAGTTCTGTCCACCCATTCCCAGATCTGACCACCAGACACTCCAAAAATCCTATCAAATCACCACCACCTCCAAATCCAATTCTAAAAATTGTGCCCGCTTCATGGTTTGATTATCTACAACTTTGAAGAAGAGCTTGAAGTCTGATTCCAACGGAAAGCAGGCGGTCAACGGCCATTTATAGGAAACTCATATGCTGATCTGATATTTCGGTTACTGTACAACAGAGGCTTGTAAATTCAATAAAGTTCTGATCCGACCAGATCCAGCAGATCTCTCTGGATATAAATTGAAGCATTTCAAGAGAGCTTTCCAACGATAGCTCATGCGTCCCGATCCGACATCGGGATTGCTCGCAGCGGCCGTTTTCGCCGGAACGCGCGCCGGAAGACAGCAACCAAAATCCGTGGACAGCTAGTTCATCAATTGGGAATCGGGGCCGATCGACCCCCGATCGGTGTTCCCGGCCGACCGCCTTCCGTGGAGGCACGCCACCAGGGGTCCCCATCATAGTGGGTCCCACCCCCGCAGATCCGGAGGACAGCACCATCCGTGGGCCCCGCGGGCCCGCAGAACCCGCCGTTCGGAAAGTACGAAAACGCGGAGTTCGGCACCACCGGGCGACATCAAGATGCTGCCCGTCAACCCAATTCACGTGATTCCCGGGCCCCGCATGTGACCTTTTACCTCCCTGCGTGGAGTGGGTCAAATTATTGTACTGCTGTAAAATTATGTTAACCGGGGGTCCGTGATTGGCCGGGGTTGTCTTCGCCACGCCAGGTGTGTGGAGGTAACGGTCTCACCTTCTTGGCATTTGCTTGCTCAGCTAGTATACGGTCATATGCCGCTGTCGAGAGTGTAGGTTCCTAGCCCGTGTGTCCATGTCACCGCTGTGAGCGTGAGAGTGACCCGTCCCGCGACTCGATCCGAGTCCGGAAGTGAGTCTGACTACCTTGAACTCTACCGGTTCCTTAACCGCGCACGATCCACGCTTTCCCTCGCATGGGACGCCGAGTGAGTTTGCACTTCTGTTAGCGACGTGTAGCCTATAGGAGCTCTCCGTGTCGGGCCTAATGTCTCTCCCATCATGTGTTGCTGGTCGTGTCCACGTCTAGAGTCCGAGGTCCATACCACGTAGAGTCGGTCCCCGTGTCCGTCCCGCATCATACTACCTTTGACTTATTATTCCTAGATTGACTGACATTATTTACAGAAGAAGAAAAAGATGAAGAGGATGGTGAAGAATGTACAGGGAAAGACCCCTCAGAGGAGGGGTAGAAAAGGTCGCTCATCGGACCTTGGACGGGTGGTCCGCGGGGCGGGGCGCACCCGTGGGAGATGTAGGAAGTTTCCTCAATGAAGATGTGTTGTTGAGGAGTTTGGGAATTGACGTTTTTTTTTTTGTTTTCATTTTTGATGACAAAACAGTGGAAAGAGATCGGGGGAGAGGAAAAAGTGGTTATGGCTAGAGGATTGGGAGGCTTGTAGAGCAGATCATGATTGAAGACCTGGCGCGGGTTGAGAAACCCGCGCAGGTATGTAAGTAGAGAGGGGGATCTGGGAAGATCATCAGACAACCGTCTGGCCTAGGAAGATGACAACGACAAAGGTTGTGACGAGTGAATGGAGAAGATGACGGCTAATGAGTCGTCGGTGGTGATGGTGATGGCGGATGAAGATCCGCTGGTGACAGGGTCCTTCTGGCGAGGACGAGGATAGTTTGGGACCTTGGCAACAGTAATGATATTTTCTGGCATTCCGGAGATCAATGGCGGTCCTTCAAGCTGGGGAGACGAGAACATCCTTTCCAGTGCAACGGAAACGTCCCGTATATCAAACCATTTGTCCCATTCGCATTCCGGGTCTTTGATCTTGCCTCTTTTGGTGACCCTCGGACATTTTTCGGCTGAATGCACAACATGCGACCCCCCATGTGCTTCCTGCGGATAATCCCCCATCAGAATAACGGGCCCTTTATTGAAGTGGTTTGATAGGGTCCATGTGAGGGGCTTCCAATCCGCCTTGAATGGTCCTTTGAAGCCTAGGCCAAACCTGCGGTTCGGCCTAATCTCCTTTGGTGGTTTCAACCTACCTTGTAGCTGTGCACCCAGACCTTTGCCCTGTTGATAGCCGATGTTTCTCATAATCTCCCAACCTTTGGAGTGAAAAGGGAGATATGGCGTTGTTGCCTTGATCGGCTTCTTTGGTGCTAGCGGAATGTGAGATGAATCGCACACGTCCAGCAATGACAATATGGGTCGATGAGACGGCCAAACAGAGGGCAGAGAGGTGTTGATAGCATCCACCGTGTGAAGGACAGGTGTGCTGACTACTTTAATAATTCTTCCATTGTAAGGAAACTTCAAGCACTGATGGTTGGTGGAAGGCACAGCATCTATGGCTTTAATGTAAGGGCGACCCAGTATGGCCTTGAATGTGGGGTCCATGTCGAGGACATGGAATTCCGTGGGTACCGACATAGGACCTAGCTCTGTCTTTAGAATAATCATCCCTTGCGGCGGCCTTTTGCTATTGTCATAAGCTGTGACTGTGATTGAAGAAGGTCTTATCTGTTCCTGTTCGACCCCACACAACTGAAGGGTGCTCATGGAGATCACATTTATGGACGCACCCGTGTCTACAAGGCATGGGTTTATGGATACCCCATTAATTTTTATTGAAACACATAATGCATATTTCCGAGCTTCCTTGGGAGCGAGCTCGTAGTTGTGGAACATGATGGCCAGTTGCGTGTCCGTTGGGGTCAGGACGGCAGAAATCTTTCCTACAGGGAGGTCCTCATTCACCATGACCTTTTGAAGATACTCCATTAAGGCTGCCTGATGGGATGTGGATCTCTGAAGCAGCTCCAGGATGGAGATCCGAGCAGGCGTCTTGTCCAAGTGTTTCAACAAATCATAATGTGTTCCAGGGATAGATCTTTCCGGTTGTTCTCCATCGTCTCTCTCTGGCTGAGACTGCTCGGGATTCGCACTATTCTGGGGGAAAACCCTGTGGAAAATCCTTCCACTCCGGAGCACCATTGCCTGTGGCTTTTGTACCTCTATAGGGGTAGCAGTGGGTTTTAACAGAGGTCTGAGGGGTAGTGGTGGAGGGATGGTTGACAAAGCAGGGGTGATGATGGGAGCAGGGATTCTGATGAGGGGTTTGTTAGGTGGAGGCATGGTGGAGGTAGAGGGGATATCGCACGGGTTATGAGGGATAAAGGGTCTGGAAGGTGGAGGTGGAAGCAAAGTGGAAGTGGGTAAGGTTTGGAGCGGGTAATGGTGTTGAGATGGATGGTGGATGATGAGTGGTTTTGAGGGCATTGGCGGTGGTATGGTGGAGACGGGCGGGGTTACGTACGGTGGACGGGTGATAAGGGGCTTAGAAGGCATAGGGGCAAATGCAGTAGAGGTGGATGATAAAGTAGGGGAGTGAGAGAAAATGAGAGGGTGTGAGGGCGTAATGAAGGGTGTTGGCTGATAGGTCATTGGGGTGCGAATGAGAGGGCGTGATGGCATGGCAGTGGAAATGGTGAAGGCGGTACTGATGCGGGTTGATGAGAGAGAGGTGCTACCCGGGCAAGGCGAGGGGGTTGCATGACGATAGGGTTGGCGGTAGAAAGAATAGAGGTACTTTCTGGGTGCCACACCTGCTCTCTCCCAACTTCCGGGAAGGAGGAGATGGGGTTGACCTGATGATTGGGGTGTTGGTGCTCCGGTAATGGATTCTGGATTATGCCCATGTTGGGCTGTTGTGGTTGGGCCTGCTGAGGCTGTTGTTGTTGTTGTGGTTGTTGCTGTGGCTGCTGTTGTAACTGCTGCTGTTGTTGCTGGAATTGTGACCTAGGAGGAGGTCTCCTAGCCTTGAGAGTGGCGACGTATCGCCTCATTTCATCCCAGTCAATCCCGCCTTCATCATTCGTATCGTGGATGTAATCTTTAAACTGAAAGCAGTTGCCACTATGTGTCCTAGCTGCCTGTGATAGACGCAGTATCTGGAGGTATCAACATTCGGAGGCCACACGGGCCTTTCCCTGGGTAGGATGAGTGTGTTTGAGGCCATGAGGGCGTTGAAAATATCCACCAGAGTTTCTGGCAATGGTGGGTAATAGGCTCTCTTGGGACCAATCGGTCTCCTTTGTTGCTGTGGGGGACCGTAATTTCCTGGGGGCGGAACTTGGTTGTACTGAAGTGGTGGTTGTTGTTGCTGGTGTCGAGGTTGTTGTTGGGGTTGAAGTAGTTGAGGCATGTTGTTCTGAGGTGGATCGTTTTGGGGTGGAGGACGAGAGGGGAAGGGACCTGGTTGGAGGGGAAGTCGGGGCATTTGTGGAAGCCTTGGGTTGGCTGCATAGTTGGCGTTGTTGACCACACTTACTTGCTCATTTGTTACGACCCCTTATGTTGCTCCGCCTGGGACACCAGCGCCTGTCTTTCTGACCACCTTGGGCTTCGGCGGCTCAAACATGTTCATAATGGGGGAGTCTTTTAACTGGGTTTGGATGTACCGGGATCTTTCATAGGGCTCTTCCATGGTGGTGAGCTTATTCATGGCCAAGACATGCCTGAACTTTGGGGTCACATTGGATACGATCATCTTTACTTGTTCAGGTTCCGAGAGGGTATCTTTTATTCTTTCTGCCAGAGACCTCCATCTATCAACATAGCGGACGAAATCTTCGTCGGACTTCATCTTTTCGGCCACTAGGTCGGTAATGGAGAGAGAGGGACCGACCCTATCCCGATACTTTTGCAAGAACCTTCTCTGGACTGTTTCAAAATTCTCGGCCTCGCGGGGCTCCAAAGAATAGAACCACTCTAGCGCAGGACCGTCCAATGACCTCCGAAAGAGGTATGCCAGGGACCGCTAGTCGTTTTGCCAATATGACGACTCATACATGAAATCCTTGAGGTGAATGAAGGGGTTGCCAGTGCCATTGTACCTGCGGTACGTGGGCATTTCGGAGGGACGAAGATGGATGACCGGAAGGATTGGCAAAGCAACTTCCGGGGTGGATTTCACGTCCACCATTTTCTTCAAATTCTGAAACTGTTCGTCCATCCTATTGAACCTATTGAGGAGCGATTGGGTGAGCTCCTCGGGCGGTGAAGGTGGCACTTGCCACTGGGGAGGAAAATGTCTTCCGGAGACTTGAGGGGGAAACCCTGAATGAGAGGGAGCTGCCGGGCCGCCGATAGTTGGCCCCGACTGAAGCGGTATGTGGGGAACAACAGGGGTTTGAGATTGCGAAGGGAACTGGAACGAGGGTGGTTGTTGGCTCGCTTGCCCTTGAAGCGAGGGAGATTGGATGGCTTGTGCCAGCGAAGGAGATGGAATGGCCCGCACCAATTCTTGGAGAGGTGCGATGGTCGGAGTTGATTCCTGGGGAGCGGGGGAAACAAATTTCCCCTTCAGAATGGCCTGGAAGGCCCGGAGCTGCTCAGAGGTAAGCTCCGTGTTGGTGAGGACACCTAGCAAAGAGGAGATGTCCTGTGGCGGGGATGTGTCCCCTGTGGTAACCTGCACCTCATGTAAGGGCTCATGGGAAGGACCCGCGTCCATAGCATGGACTCGCGGCTCGACTAACTCACCACGACCTGGGTGGTTCTCCTCAAAAGACTCGTGAGCCATGCTCACAGTTTTCCCGAAACGTAAAAACATATACTAGCAAGCAAATAGCAGAGATTATCAAACAAGTGGATGCCTTTACGCCCCCTTTTTTTGTGTTTTGATTATGATGATTTTTTTTATGTTTTTAACCAGATCCGAACTTCACACAAAATAGGGACCCTAGTTTGTTTTTGTTTTCACCACCGTGTCAGCTAGGGGCTCTCGTCTCACCACGAATGGGTCGACTAACTCCGGGGAACTTCAATGGTACAATCGGCCCGGTGAACGAAGAGGAGATTCTTCGATGTCGGGGACTTACGGAGGTCCCAGTGGAGGAGATTCTAGTCCGTCGAGAGGAATTTCCGAACGGAGAGTCCTTCCTTCACCGAGAGAGGGTGATCCTTAGAAAAGAGTAAAAAAAGGAAAGAAAAGGGGGTAAATGCATGAAATGTGGTGCTGGATAAAAGATATGTAACACACAGATGGAGCAGAAATAAGCACACAAATATAACAGATGTATAGCAGTGATATAACAAGAATATAACAACAATAAACAGATAGAGGAAGATATAGCCGTTCTACTTTCCAAGACAACACAGACTTAAAAATGACAAAAGAGGGGGACTAAGGGGCGTGCACGTGGTGCACGGAGGGGATGACATAGCGCACGCGGGCGCAATAAGAAGGGGGACACACGAGGGTGCCAAGTGGAGGGAGCACACGTGGGTGCCGAGTGGAGGAGCACGGGTGGGTGCCAAGATAACACAGACCTCGAAGTAATCACAAAGGACCGGGGGAGTGTACGTGGTGCACGAGGGAAATGATGTAGCGCACGTGGGCGCAATAGGGAGGGGCACACGCGGGTGTCGAAAGAAGGGAGGCACACGTGGGTGCCGAGAGTTCAAAGGTAACCCAAAAAAAAGAAAAAAGAAGGTCCCACCGTGATCACCAATCTGTGGAAGCCGCGGAATCCACACAAGGAGAAGAAAACGAACTAAACTACGGACTATCAAGCGACTAAAAATTAAGAAGGATTATGAAACGTGCCAATATGAGGAAAGAGCATACGTAGGATGCTAGAGGGATGTGATCGCCAGAGGGGTTACCTCAAAGAAACGAAATGATTGCGTGTACCTTGTATTGAGCACGGAGATTGTGACTCCTCGAGAGCGGGAAATGGCAGGTTGCTTCTTCCTCCCCCTTCGGCCGGCCGACAGAGAGGGCTTTCCTCAGGTACCCTTGCAAAACAACGACAAACAAATAACGAGTGGATCAGAAAGACGAAGGTGCAGTATTCAAATTCTAATGACGCAAGTAACGAAATGATGGCAAGACACACACCTGGTTGGTGTTGTCTTTTAAACCCCTCTCGGACACGAGTAGGAGGGAAATGCTTATGATGAATGGCAATTATTCCGACGTAGAAACGGAAAGAGACTCCCTCATAAAAAGGGGGGGGTAGAAGATATGATATGATGAATGCAAGATAACTAGGAAAGAAGAGGAGAGAATGGCTTATTGGATGGTCTATGGCGAGATCCAGCGGAGCTTCGGCAGCGTAGGGACGACGAGGTAGCGCGGCGTGCGAAGGCGGCCTCTCTCCTGCGAGCACTGGCACCCGAGGATCCTGCAGGACCTCCCCTACAAAACACCCACAGGTTAGGAATAGAATCCGGCAGCCTCTCGGTGCTCTTTTTTCCGACCCCTGAACTGAGGGGGGTAGGCCTCTATTTATAGAGGTCGGGAGGATGGGGGCGTCCAGAGGCCTGGACGCCTCCATAACTTAGATTTTCTTCAAACGACAGACTGAGCGATGGTCAGTCGATGGCCGGGGGTCGCCCGTGATCTGGTTGATGGAGGCGTCTAGGGGCCTGGACGCCTCCATGACTTGGATTTTATTCGAACGACAGGCGGAGCAACGGTCAGTCGATGGTCGGGGGTCACCCGTGAGCTGGTTGATGGAGGCGTCCAGGGGCCTGGACGCTTCCATAACTTGGAATTTATTCAAACGACAGGCTGAGCAACGGTCAGTCGATGGCCCGGGGTCGCTCGTGAGCTGATTGATGGAGGCGTCCAGGGGCCTGGACGCTTCCATAACTTGGATTTTATTCAAATGACAGGCTGAGCAACGGTCAGTCGATGGCCCGGGGTTGCCCGTGAGCTGATTGATGGAGGCGTCCAGTGGCCTGGATGCTTCCATAACTTGGATTTTATTCAAACGACAGGCTGAGCAACGGTCAGTCGATGGCCCGGGGTCGCCCGTGAGCTGGTTGATGGAGGCGTCCAGGGGCCTGGACGCCTCCATAACTTGGATTTTCTTCAAACGACAGACTGAGCAACAGTCAGTCGATGGCCGGGGGTCGCCCGTGTGCTGGTTGATGGAGGCGTCCAGGGGCCTGGACGCCTCCATGAAATTATATATATTTTTTGTTCAATCTTATATATATATATATTTGTCATTATTTTGTATTGATGGAGGCGTCCAGGAGCCTGGACGCCTCCATGATGACCCCCGGATTCCCCCGAAAAGGGCGTCGGCAGTCGTCCGTTAGGCATTTTCCTGGTCCCGGCAACTTCTGATGCATGCGATTGATGTTGATGCCGTTCGAATGCCGCATGATTTCCATAACGAGGCGGTTTCCGGATGCTGAAGGAGCGTTACGCTACTCGCCCAGAAGACGAGAGAAGACTCAAAGATAGGAAACACTCAAGTGATTCAAAATGCGGAAGCCGCTGCGGGGCGTCGCGTGGTAATATGAGATTTTCTCAGGGGACGTCAGGAATAGCGTGTCTACACCGTGTATCAGATTTACAGCGGGTTTGATAGGAGGGAGTTGAGCGGAGTTGATTTAAAACCGTGTGAATGGTTGGACGGTCCAGCCAAAACCGTTGAAATTAATAGAACGATTGACAAATAGCCGTGTGAAGACTAAAATGCTGAACCTTGAGCTTCAACCTGCCCCTGTACACACACAAAAAATAAAAAGACAGATTAAATCTGTTTTAGGCTTAACCCCTTGTTTGTAGCAAGTTAGGGAATGACCAGTTCTTGATTTTTGATCAAGGGGGTAAGCCTGATTAAATAGGAAAAAATGACAATGAATACAATAGACGTTATGAATGCAAATCATGAAAAACCATTTTTTTTATAATTTTGAAAATATTTAATTAATTTTTTTTTGGATTTCAGAATGTTTGATTTTTTTTTGGGTTTTGAAATATTTAATTTTTTTAGATTTTAAAATATTTGATTTTTTTGGGTTTTGAAATATTTGATTTTTTTTGGATTTTGAAATATTTGATTTTTTTTGGATTTTGAAATATTTGATTTTTTTGGTTTTGAAATATTGGATTTTTTTTGGATTTTGAAATATTTGACTTTTTTTTGGTTTTGAAATATTTGATTTTTTTTTGGATTTTGAAATATTTGATTTTTTTTTGTTTTGAAATATTTGATTTTTTTGAGTTTTGAAACCAGCTTAAACCTAACAACGGGGAATCTCCCATCTCACTAGGGATCTCCCAGGTCCAATATGTGCTAAAAGGGACCGCCCATGGCCGGGGCCAATTTCGCTTAACGGTGCCTCTACCGAGGCCATGCCCGAGGTGGGATCCATTCCTCGAAAAATAAAACAAGATTTAGCAGAAAAGCTGGCGACAGGTATAGAGGTTTTTAGGACTTGAGTTCTTCTCACGACACCCCATTTTCCAAGAATTTTGGTCTGTTGCGCCGGGGCTTTGTGTCCGTCATCGAACCTACATCCACTCTAGGCACGCATACGACCGGGCTCATAACGTCTCGCGGGGAAACTATACTGCCAGTCTTGCCATGCCTAGTTTCATCATTTTGGAGACTTTCAAACTTTTGAGAGCTTCGAGCTTGTGAGCTTTTAGCTTTGATTTTTGATTTTTGCCCCTTTTTCTCTATTTCTTTCCTTTTTCTTTTTCTTACTCTTTTATCCTGCGGAATAAGGTCATAATGAACTGCCCCTATTTGAGACCTCTTTCATGGGGGGGTCTACATCAGTTCTCGCCCCCCTTATTCACCACTTGCCCCTATTTTCAGCCGAGAGAGAAGAAAAATAAGGATTTTCACTTCCCCAAAGCATGGCCAAGGGAAAAATGATGTTGCGCAAAATAAGAAAACTGAACCACAGGCGATCATGTAGTGTGTGAGATGTTGGACCGGGGCTCTCCTTTTGTGATCAAGTGAAGGCATACCCCGCCGCCAGGCTATCGCTGGCTTGACTCTATGGATAAAAGCGTTTTAAATATAGCCCATTCCACGGATTTGGTAGTTCTTCACCCTCCGCATTCACTAAACGATACGTGTTACCCGGATAGACTTCCTTAACTACAAACGGCCCTTCCCAGTTGGGTTGCAGCTTAGATCTGGGACCTGATGTGTTGTGCCCCAGACTGTTTTGACGAAGATTCTGAATGAAATGTCATGATTTCGAGTTCAATGAATTTTCATGAATATAGGTTTAATGAATGATTGCCTTGAATGAAAACTTGCTTGATTGATCTTCATTGATATACATATTTGATGAAAGGTGAGGTTGATGAATTTCAAACTTGAATGCTTGGTTTGTAAGAATGCTCAATTTGAAAAAGGCTGATCTGAATCAACTTGATTGAATATTGAATGTTGACGTGAGCTATTGTTGATTGAGCTCAAATGATGAACATAACTAATGAGTGACTAGGTCATTCGGTGAATCACAAAATGAATGGATGTTTTGAATGTGGAACTCACTATGTGATGATTGAGAGAGTTTCAGTTGATACATTGAGACCTTAATTTGAATGGGAAATTGAATGCAGGACTATTGTGAAGCTTGTCACTCAATCTCTCAAGGCCAAGGTATGGATACATGACTATTTGGATCTTAGCGTAAATGGATTGATCCGAGTAAAATTCATGCTTATCCATGTATATGTGAGTTGTATGAACTCCATTGATTAACTTAGTTACATGTATCTCATTTGTGGTGATTTCAATGGATTTTACAGATGTTTTTCTGATGTCAGTAGAAGTGTTGACCTACGGGGTCGACACTTAATTGTGGAGTCTCTACCTTGCGTTGAAAAAGTGGACGCTGGCAAAAAGAGTCGACCTACGGCAGAACTCACGGGAAAAAGTGTCGACCCTGAAGGTTGACACTTTCAGGTAAGTATGACATTTCTGTGAAAATAGAATGTTCGTGAAAAAGTGTCGACCTTGTGAGTCGACACTTTTCATCACGAATGTTATGTTCTTTTCACAGGCCAAGAACACTTCGTAAAAAGTGTCGACCCCATGGGTCGACACTCGTGTCGCGGTTTTGCTTTTATATATGTTCTGGCAGAACCTTCAGGAAAAAGAGTCGACCCCATGGGTCGACACTTTTTCTGAACGTTCTTATGGGTTTTCCGGATCTGTTTTGAAACCTTTAAGGGAGGATCCAAATGTCTTGGCTTTTGACCCTAATAGCCTTAGGGCGACCCTTGCACCTTGTATGTGATGTAAAGGGGGCATGAGAAGGGCTTTCAAGTCTTTTGGGGGTTAATCTCCCTTGTATATATCGCAGCCCCCTCATTTGATCGAGGAACAACCCTTGGAGCTCTAACGTAGTTATCTTGTGCTTGCAGGAGAAGAAAGGTGTGTGCTCTGCTGAAGGACAAGGGAAGGAACGCCAGAGACGTCCCCTCACAAGCCCGGGCTGAGAGATCGAGAGGCTGCGTCTGCGTCCTCTTCCTCCTTGCTTCGGGCGTCGGAAGCCTATTGGACCCTTCGTCTCCTGGTTTCATCATTCTAAGCCACACTTCATATATCTCCGATTTTGGTTGAAGGATATAGGGGAAGCTTCATATTGTTTCATAATATTCTTAGTCATCTTGTGCTTAGAATGTTCATCTCATATTTGGGCTTGTATTTCCTTTCATACTATTTCTCTATCTAGACATTTTCGGCGCTTGCTCCGAGTGTGTGTGGGTTGTCTCATCATCGCACAAGAACCCACGTGTGTGGGCCGTCGAGCCCGTGTGTGTGTGGTTGCTGCCGTCGAGCAGCGTTTATAGTGAAAACCTCTCGAGGTGAGAGGGGTGGACGTAGGATGGCACTTGGTGCGTCCGAACCACCTAAAAATATTGTGCCGTGATTTGCTTGGTTGGTATTGGTTGATATCTATTTTTCCGTTCTCTATACGAGTGTGAGATGATGAGACATGAGCGTACTCAACTGTCCGTCCAAATATAGTTGTCCGAGTGAGCATATTTGTGCGCTAGGGAGTTGTGAGAGCTTGCTTGATTTACTTTCATTCATTCCAATCAAGTCTCTATCTTAGGCTTTTCATTTATATCTGTGGTTTATCTGGATTGTGTTAAAATTCATAGTAAAGGGTGGGCAATCAATTCACCCCCCTCTCAATTGCCTCCTAATCGGGCCAACAATTGGTATCAGAGCCTCGGCTCTGCTTTTTAGAAAATCTAGCGGTTTTAGAGTGATAATGTTAGGAATGGCCAACAACCTCAACAAGGGGATGATGCCCGAAGGGCATTCTAATCAACGGCCACCCTTCTTCGATGGGAGTAACTACCCATACTGGAAGAATAGGATGACCGTATTTCTTAGAGCACAAAGTCATGAAATATGGAATGTTATTAGAAATAGTCCTTATGCTGTAAACCCCGATGAGGATATGTGGGATGATGATGCTATCAAGAAAGCCACTGTGAATTTTAATACCTTGAATATAATTCAGTGTGCTATTCACCCTAATGAGTATGCTCGTGTCTCCATGTGCAGCAGTGCAAAGAAAATGTGGGATAAGCTCAAGCTTATCTACGAAGGCACCACATAAGTCAAGGAGACAAAGGTGAATATGCTGACCCGTGACTACGAACTCTTTAAAATGAAAGATGAAGAAGATATCTCCCAGATGTTCGCACGACTTATGGAGATCACCAACGGACTGAAGTCACTCGGAAGAGAGTTCACCGATAAGGAATTGGTGCGGAAGGTGTTGAGGTCACTGTCACTGAGTTGGGACACCAAGGTGACAGTGATAGAAGACTCCAAGGATTTGACAACACTCACCGTGCACTCATAGGGTCATTAATGACCTATGAGATCAATGTGATCAAAAGGATGGAGGAGGATCCGAAGAAGAAAAGGCCAATCACCTTGAAAGCACTCCCGGAGAGTGTCTCGAGCCAAGAGGAATCGTTGGGAACCACCGACGATGAAGAGGTTGCTATGCTAACAAGAAAGGTAAGAAAATTCTTGCGCCAAAGAAGAAGATTTGGCGGGAAGTTCAGGAAAGGGAAGAGGCAGCCAAGACAAAGAAATGAACCATCCAAGGTCGCCGAAATTATTTGCTATGAATGTAAGAAAGTGGGGCACATGTGAGGAGAATGCCCCGAGCTCCAAAAGAAAAAGAGAAAGGTCGTCAAAGGCAAGAAGCCGAAGGCCATGAAGGTGACATGGAGCGACGAGGATGAGGATGATCCTACGACTGATGATGAGGAGCAGGATATTGAAGAACTCGTGAAGACGATGTGTTTGATGGCCAACAGTGACAGCGAACAGGTAATTTCTGACATTGAGGCCATTTCAAATGAACAGTGGAAACTTGCTTATGAAGAATTAGATGAGAAGTATAGAAGAATGAAAAATGAAAACAGGACTTTAAAGAAAAAGATTCATGAAATTATACACTCATCTGATTCATGTGGAAAATATAATTTGCTTGAAATATAAATCAAAAGTCTGAAAAATGGTAATGATGCTTTGGAAACCAAGTTAGCTCTGTTTGAAGAGGAAATAGCATGCTTAGACATAGAGAAGAAGAATGCATTTAAGCTGAAAGATGAAATCAAAGAAAAGCATGACCTCTTAAACAAAGAACTTGAAAAATTGCATGTCCAAATGAGTGAATGTGAAAAAGAGAAAGAAAACTTGAGAGTGAAGAATGAGAGCTTAGTTATTGAAATTGAAAAATTGAAAAATGAGAATGGAAAGGTCGTGAGAGAAAAAGGAAAACAAGTTGAAAAGAATCAAAGTGTAATGCATAGCAACAAGAATCATGTTCATTATGCAGTAAAGAAATCATTTCATCAAGGAGAATGTTCACACACACACTTTGAAAAGCAAACTGTTAATTCTAAATTCCCCTCAACTTTTAGAAATGTGAATAAAAGAAGAAATTTTGGTAGGAGAAGACCCACGTGTTTTTATTGTGGGAAAATAGGACGTGACATGTATATATGCCAACTCATGCAATATGATGATGAATTATTTTTCAGTAGATACTATGAGCCACTTGGGAATGCTAACGTGAAGGGACCCAAGCTTGCTTGGGTACCCAAATCAAAATGAGCATGGTTGGTAATTGGTGCAGGTATGCATGAAGGCGGGAGACAATAAATGGTATCTGGATAGCGGATGCTCCAGACACATGACTAGAAATAAACTCCTCTTTGCAGACCTTGCTGAGAAGAATGGTGGAACGGTAATTTTCGGAGGATAGGACAAGGGTAAGATCATAAGAATTGGGAGAATTGGTAAGGACCCTAACCATTGCATTGAAGATGTTTCACTAGTTATAGGTCTTCATCATAATTTGCTCAGTGTAAGTCAACTCTGTGACAAGGGTCACAAAGTGATTTTTGAATCTTCACACTGCACAATCATTGATGCTAACACACAGAAAATTAAGTTCATAGGTGTAAGATGTAACAACACCTATCAAGTTGATTTTGATGAGCTTGCACCTAAGAAACTATGTTTAGTTGCTAATAGAAGTGAAGATGTTTGGTTGTGGCATCGCCGTCTTGGGCATGCCAGCTTTAATGTAATTAGGAAGTTGAACTGTCATGATTTAGTCAGAGGTCTTCCTAAATTGAGTTTTGAAACTTCTAAGATTTGTGAAGCATGTAATAAAGGAAAACAAACCACCACATCCTTTAAATGCAAAAACATTGTGTCTAAAGAAAAACCCCTTCAACTGTTGCATTTGGATCTATTTGGTCCCACCAGGACTCGCAGTCTTGGGGGGAAGCTTTATGACTTTGTGATTGTCGATGATTTCTCGCGATATGCATGGGTTTTATATCTTGCTAATAAAAGTGATGCTTGCAATGAGTTTATTGATTTTTGCATAAAAGTCCAGAACGAAAAAGGATATTCAATTCAGAAAATTCAAAGTGACCACGGAAAGGAATTTGAAAATCATGAGTTTGATGCTTTCTACAGGAAGCAGGGGTACGAGCATCAGTTCTCCTCACCAAGAACCCCTCAACAAAATGGCGTGGTCGAAAGAAAAAATAGGACGCTCGTGGAGATGGCGCGTACTATGCTTGCCGAGAATGGCCTTCCACGATACTTATGGGCAGAGGCGGTGAACACCGCTAGCTACATCACAAATAAAGCAATGGTAAGACAAATCCTAAAGAAAACTCCATACGAGTTTTACAAAGGTAAGAAACCCAACATATCTCATTTCAAACCATTTGGTTCAATTTGTTATATTTTGAACAATGGAAAAGACAATCTAGAGAAATTTGAAGCTAAAAGTGATAAAGGGATCTTCCTCGGGTATGCTCTAACATCTAGAGCTTACCGTGTGTATAACACTAGAACACTTGTTGTCGAGAAAAGTCCACATGTAGTTGTTGATAAATTCACAATGAGGAAATCGAATGATGATCATTTTCTTATTACAGGTGAGGGTGAAGTTGAAAAGGGAGAGTCAAGTAAACAAGGTGAGGCAGCAAATCAAGAAGAAGAAAAAGAACAACAACAACAAGAAGCGGATCAAGAACAACATCCGAACCTTCCACACCAATGGACCACGCACAAGGACCATCAATTAGAGAACGTGATCGGCGGTGTGGATGAAAGAATTTGAACTCGGGCTTCAATGAGGGAAGTAGAAATACACGATAATCTAGCTTTACTTTCCAGCATTGAGCCTAAACCATTAGATGATGCTTTAAATGACAATTCTTGGGTTCTCGCCATACAAGAAGAGCTACACCAATTCCAAAGGAATCGGGTGTGGTTCCTCATGCCCCGGCCAGATGACCATCCTATCATTGGAACTAAGTGGGTTTTTCGAAACAAACTTAATGAAGATGGGGTGGTTGTGAGGAATAAGGCAAGATTAGTATCCAAGGGTTACTTACAAGAATTTGGCATTGATTTTGAGGAATCATTTGCATCTGTGGCTAGATTGGAAGCAGTTAGAATTTTACTTGCTTATGCTTGTCACAGGAACATGAAACTATTTCAAATGGACATGAAGAGTGCCTTCCTCAATGGAGTGATCAAAGAAGAAGTGTACGTGGATCAACCACCGGGCTTTGAAGATGAAAGATATTCGGACCACGTATTCAAATTGGACAAGGCACTATACGATTTGAAACAGGCTCCCTGGGCATGGTATGATAGATTAAGTTCATTTCTTATTAAAAATAGCTTCAAACGAGGTAACATAGATCAAGCATTGTTTACAAAAACTTATGATGATCATTTATTAATTGTTCAAGTTTATGTAGATGATATAATATTTGGAGCCTCCAATTCAAAAATGAATAATGAATTTGCCCAACTAATGCAGGGGGAGTTCGAGATGAGCTTGATGGGAGAGCTCAACTTCTTCTTGGGATTACAGATAAAGCAAATGGATGATTGCATCTTCATCAACCAGAAGAAGTATACACAAAAAATCGTGAAGAAATTTCAACTTGAGACTGCCAAGCCCTTTGCAACACCGATGTCCACCTCACAGAAAATGGAAGAAGAAAAAGGTAACAAAATTGATCAAAAAATATTTAGGGGTATGATAGGATCCTTGCTTTATCTGACTGCTAGTAGGCTTGATATACACTTCAGTGTTTGTCTCTGTGCAAGATACCAATCTTGTCCTAGGGACTCTCATTTAGCGGCCGTGAAAAGGATCTTCAGGTATTTGACTGGAACTCTTGAGCTTGGTTTGTGGTATGCAAGGAATAATTCATTTGATTTACATGCTTTCACTGACTCTGATTATGCTGGTTACAAAATAGATAGAAAAAGTACAAGCGGTCACTGTCAGTTTCTTGGGGACTGCATGGTTTCATGGGCCTCAAAGAAACAACATTGTGTGGCTTTATCAACTGTCGAAGCCAAGTACGTGGCTGCCGGTAGTTGTGCGGCTCAAGTGCTTTGGATCCAACATCAGTTACTAGATTTTGGTTTTTCTTTAAAGAAAACTCCCATAATGTGTGATAACACTTCTGCAATAAACTTGTTTAAGAATCCTGTCCAACATTCTCGCACTAAGCACATAGAAGTTAGACACCACTTTATATAAGATCATATTAATAAAGGTGATTTTGAACTTATTTTTGTTGATATAAAACACCAACTTGCTGATATATTTACAAAACCTTTGAAGTCTGAACAATTTTGCTTTCTAAGAAGAGAATTAAGAGTGTGCAGATTAGACACTTGGATACTTTGAGCTGAATTGTACATACACTCTTTTCATCATTTTCATAAAGAAACTATTCATATTGCCTTTTACTTTACACATAAAAGTTTTCATTGTCTTTACTCTTCAAGCTTTGCCTTTTGTGCATAACACACTGAATAATCATCTAGTTCCTATACATGCTCTTATCCTTTTACATCTGCATGTACATAAATGCATATACTTCATCAACGTGTGCATGAATGCCATGATTTACCGGTATATCAAATAGTGTTAGTGGAAAGGTGGATCAAGTACACCTGGAAGCTTTCATCATGTGTGTGTGGTCTTCGGACCTAAGTACTCCGCCACGTACTGGTAATCAAATTGCTTGAAAACATCTTTTTGAAATGCTTGAGTGTATATATACTACATACCTTTCAATTGAAATCTTCTATGACCTTACGCCCTTGCTAAATAAAATGCTTTGACTAGGACATGTTTTAACATGGCACATATTAAGGGGGAGGTTTTTGCTATAACGGTGCATACACTTAAGGGGAGACATCACCATGAATAGGCTAATTCATTTCTTACATTCTACACAATCTCTCACACAATTTGCACAAGTGAGTTAATGAATCTAACTAATAAGGATTTCACTTATTCCACTTAACACATTCTAGGACTTTGGAACCCCTACATGGAAATCACGTGACTTGTGAGGAAAAAGTTATCAGCCTCGTCAAAAATATTCAATAAGTGTGATTTGACATGAAGTAAATCGGGAATCCCCTCTGAAATAAAGGAGGAAACTCGCAATTGAAAAGTGTCCTATCCACATAATCATAAGTGACGATGCTGAGTAACCGAGAAGTACCCCTGAAACAAAGGGCATGACTCGTGTCAAAAGGCTAGTCATCCTGTCATTTAAAAATGAAAATAAACTTGGGGTTGTGCGAAGCTACCAAAAGTCGAGCACGTTGTATGAAAGTGTAGGGAAGAAAAGTGCCTACTTGTGTTCTTTAGAAAATCTGAAAATCCATGCTATCTAGATTTCATTGCTCATATTTCACATATTCATCTAGGGAGTGATTGTATGAATGTACACCTTGAATCAGTCATATTTCATGAGTCTTGCAGTACCACTTCTTGTAAGCACTACCCTTTTACTATTGCACATGAAATTTATGTTCTCGGTCTATTGCATTTTTCCTATCCTGTTCATAGAGAACTTGCTTGCTATGCTATACACTGATGAGTGCATATGTGTTTCACTGCTAAATTCTTGCGTTTCATATGCATCTCATTGTGTTATTTGTGCATATTGAGGCTTAACTTTCATCCTTTTCAACTTTAATAATCCCCTATTTGACTCTGACAAAAAGGGGAAGAAATAATTTGAATTTTGCATTGTTGTTGTGTTGGCTTGAATGAAAATTCATGACTTGCTTCGTTTTTGATTGATTATGTTTTTGGCAAAAAGGGTGAGTTGATCTTTACATGTTGATTCAACAAGTTATGAATTCCTGACTAGAAGTCATGCATCTGGCGTGCATGAGAAAATGGTTGTTTTGTCATCCATCATGCAAATATCATAGTTCTATAAATGGTTTTATCTTTGTCAAAAAGGGGGAGATTGTTGTGTCTCGGACTGTTTTGACGAAGATTCTGAATGAAATGTCATGATTTCGGGTTCAATGAATTTGCATGAATACAGGTTTAATGAATGATTGCCTTTAATTAAAACTTGCTTGATTGATCTTCATTGATATACATATTTGATGAAAGGTGAGGTTGATGAATTTTAAACTTGAATGCTTGATTTGTAAGAATGCTCAATTTGAAAAAGGCTGATCCGAATCAACTTGATTGAATATTGAATGTTGACGTGAGCTATTGTTGATTGAGCTCAAATGATGAATATAACTAATGAGTGACTAGGTCATTCGGTGAATCGCAAAATGAATGGATGTTTTGAATGTGGAACTCACTATGTGATGATTGAGAGAGTTTTAGTTGATACATTGAGACCTCAATTTGAATGGGAAATTGAATGCAAGACTATTGTGAAGCTTGTCACTCAATCTCTCAAGGCCAAGGTATGGATACATGACTATTTGGATCTTAGCGTAAATGGACTGATCCGGGTAAAATTCATGTTTATCCATGTACATGTGAGTTGTATGAACTCCATTGATTAACTTAGTTATATCTATCTCATTTGTGGAGATTTCAATGGATTTTACAGATGTTTTTCTGATGTCAGTACAAGTGTCGACCTACGAGGTCGACACTTAATTGTGGAGTCTCTGCCTTGCGTTGAAAAAGTGGACGCTGGCAAAAAGTGTCGACCTGTGGAGTCGACACTTTCACCAGGGTTCTGCTATTTTGCTAAGGCAGAACTCACGGGAAAAAGTATCGACCCTGAAGGTCGACACTCTCATGGTCGACACTTTTAGGTAAGTATGACATTTCTGTGAAAATAGAATGTTCGTGAAAAAGTGTCAACCTTGTGAGTCGACACTTTTCATCACTAATGTTATGTTCTTTTCGCAGGCCAAGAACACTTCGTAAAAAGTGTCGACCCCATGGGTCGACACTCGTGTCACGGTTTTGCTTTTATATATGTTCTGGCAGAACCTTCAGGAAAAAGAGTTGATCCGATGGGTCGACACTTTTTCTCAACGTTCTTACGGGTTTTCCGGATCTGTTTTGAAACCTTTAAGGGAGGATCCAAATGTCTTGGCTTTTGACCCAAATAGCCTTAGGGCGACCCTTGCACCTTGTATCTGATGTAAAGGGGGCTTGAGAAGGGCTTTCAAGTCTTTTGGGGGTTAAATCCCCCTTGTATATATCGCCGCCCCCTCATTCGATCGGGGAACAACCCTTGGAGCTCTAACGTAGTTATCTTGTGCTTGCAGAGAAGAAAGGTGTGTGCTCTGCTGAAGGACAAGGCAAGGAACGCCAGAGACGTCCCCACACAAGCCCGGGCTGAGAGATCGAGAGGCTGCGTCTGCGTCCTCATCCTCCTTGCTTCGGGCGTCTAAAGCCTATTGGACCCTTCGTCTCCTGGTTTCATCATTCTAAGCCACACTTCATATATCTCCGATTTTGGTTGAAGGATATATGGGATGATTCATATTGTTTCATAATCTTCTTAGTCATCTTGTGCTTAGAACGTTCATCTCATATTTGGGCTTGTATTTCCTTTCATACTATTTCTCTATCTAGACATTTTCGGCGCTTGCTCCGAGTGTGTGTGGGTTGTCTCGTCGTCGCACGAGAACCCACGTGTGTGGGCCGTCGAGCTCGTGTGTGTGTGGTTACTGCCGTCGAGCAGCGTTTATAGTGAAAGCCTCTCGAGGTGAGAGGGGTGGACGTAGGACCTCACTTACTGCGTCCGAACCACCTAAAAATAATGTGCCGTGATTTGCTTGGTTGGTATTGGTTGATATCTATTTTTCCGTTCTCTATATGAGTGTGAGACGGTGAGACATGAGCGTACTCAACTGTCTGTCCAAATATAGTTGTCTGAGTGAGCATATTTGTGCGCCGGGGAGTTGTGAGAGCTTGCTTGATTTACTTTCATTCATTCCAATCAAGTCTCTGTCTTAGGCTTTTCATTTATATCTGTGGTTTGTCTGGATTGTGTTAAAATTCGTAGTAAAGGGTGGGCAATCAATTCACCCCCCTCTCAATTGCCTCCTAACTGGGCCAACATGCTGATCTGATAAATTTGCGTTTCAAAACCATGTTACCCACTTAGAATTTTCTTTCAATGACCTTCTTTTGGAAATACCACGAGACACATTTTTGATAAATCGAGACGTGATTGGCTGCGTTAAGCCTCTTCTCATCTAAGAGTTCCAGTTGGACTAGCAACGCCTCTCGACGCTCGTTGAGATTAAGTTCCTTGTCTAGCTGCACTCTTAGAAAAGGGATCAAGATCTCGTACGGGAGTACCGCCTCCATCCCATCGGTGAGAGCAAAAGGAGTTTGCCCCGTGGGAGTACGGACGGAGGTGCGATAAGCCCATAGAGCTTCTACCAGTTTATCGGCCCAATCAGTAAATTTGTGTGACTCGCATGTTTTCTTGATGATTTTTAGAAGGGTTTTGTTCGTGGCCTCAGCTTGGCCATTACCTTGGGGTAATATGGTGATGAATGATGCAATGAAATATTAAATCTCTTACAGAGGTCCCGAAGTTCCTGAGAAACAAATTGAGGCCCATTGTCGGTGACGATATCGCTTGGCACTCCAAACCGCGAGATGATATTCTTCAGGATGAAGTGGCATACCATGGTGGCTTTGATCTCTGCATAAGCTTCAGCTTCCGCCCACTTGGTGAAGTACTCCGTAGCCGTTAGGATGAAGGACTTCTGCTTGACTGTGGAATTCGGATCACCGAGAGGTCCAACGATATCAATGGCCCACATGGAGAATGGCCAAGGAGCAGAGAGAGGATGGAGGGAAGACGCAGGAGCATTGATCTTGTCAGCATGGAGCTGGCATTGAAGACACCTACGGACATAGATGGACCAATCTTCCTCTAGGGTTGGCCAGTAATAGCCCTGCCTAAGAATCTTCTTTGCCAACGCCTGCCCATTAACGTGCCCTCCACACTCACTGGAGTGAGCGGCTTCTACAATCTTCCAAGCCTCATCGTCATCCAAACACCTCATCTAAACTCCATTGAGAGCCCGCGTATACAATTCTCTAGTAACAATTGTGTATTTGGAGGTGGCTCTTCGAATGGCCTTGCGCTGCTCGGTGTTTGCCATCTCGGGAAAGGAACCATCCCTGCAATACTGCTCAATCTCATAATATCACGGCAATTCTTCTTCTTCTATGATCTCCTCAAGCTCAGTTA
This sequence comes from Amorphophallus konjac, assembly GCA_022559845.1. Taxonomy (NCBI): domain Eukaryota; kingdom Viridiplantae; phylum Streptophyta; class Magnoliopsida; order Alismatales; family Araceae; genus Amorphophallus; species Amorphophallus konjac. Next base: position 152,051,870 of record CM040118.1, read on the forward strand.
ACGAAACTTCTTCCACATCTTCCCTCTCCGCCTTCCTTTCTATAGATTTTTTAAGGTTGTCGAACCAGGGATCCTGAAGAGAAGGAGCGTCCAACCGCTGGACCATAATGGTCTCAGTGGCGCGACTGAGGGGAAATGAAAGAGAAGAAGCGAGCGATGCAAGTGCATCAGCTAGGATGTTCTGAGAACAAGGAGTGTGAATATAGATAAGCTTCCGGAATTACCTAACCAAGAGCGTGACCAAATCTTGATAGGGCTTGAGCTTAGGGTCACGGGTGTGGTAAGTTGATAGAACCTGACGCAACACTAATTGAGAGTCTCCTATGATGTTTAGGTATCGCGCGCCCATGAGGTAGGCGTGCTTCAGACCGGCAAGGAGAGCCTCGTACTCGGCTATATTATTCGTGGCAGGAAAAGAGAGTTGATAAGCAATAGGGATGGTCACTGCTTCTGGAGTGACGAGAACGGCACCGATTCCACGGCCCTGGGAATTAAGAGCACCATCGAAATGAAGAAACCAAAAAGGAAGATGAGTGATTACTGCCAGGTGTTCATCAGGAAACTCGTCTTGGATGGAATCAGTGCGAGGGATAGGAGAATGAGCAAGATGCTCAGCGATGGCGTATCCCTTGATCGCTTTCTAGACAATGAAGGTAATGTCGAATTGGGAAAGAAAGCACTGCCAGCAAGCTAATCGGCTAGAAAGGACAGGTTTTTCTAACAGGTAACGAATGGGGTTCATTCTAGAGATCAGCTTAACCTCATGGGCAAGAAAATAGTGCTTGAGTTTCTGAGCTACCCACACTAGCGCTGCACAGGTCTTCTCCATGGTAGTATACTTGGATTCAGCCAGATTAAACAACCTCGAAAGGTAGTATGCTGCCCTTTCTCTTCCTTCATCATCCACCTGAGCCAGGACAGCTCCTAGGGAGTCCTCAATCACTGAAATGTATAGGATCAGGGGTTTCCCAGGGACGGGTGGTTGCAGAACTGGGGGATTAGAAAGATAGACCTTAAGATCCTTGTAGGCCTTTTGACATTGTTCGTTCCATTCGAATTTAGCTCCCACCTTTAACAATTCATAGAATGGGTGACATCTTTGCGAATGTTGAGATATGAATCTCCTAATGAATTGTAAACGCCCAATCAAACCTTTAAGTTCCATGATGTTCCTAGGCGGCGGCATCTCCATAACAGCCTTTGCCTTGTTCGGATCAATCTGAATCCCCCGTTTACTAACTATAAACTTGAGCAATTTCCCTGATGCAACTCCAAACATGCATTTCTTTGGATTCATTTTCAATTTGTACTCCTAGCCCTTTGCAACACCTTGGCTAGAATGGCGGGGTGTTCTTCTTGAGACCTCAATTTTACCAGAATATCATCCACGTAAACTTCTAAATACACATGCATCATGTCGTGGAAGATAGCCATCATTGCCCGTTGATATGTGGCACCTGCATTTTTCAATCCAAATAGCATAACGACATAGTAGTATGTGCCCCAGGACGTTGTGAAAGAGGTCTTCTCTTAATCTTCAGGAGCAAGACGGATTTGATTATTACTAGAATATCCGTCCATGAATAAGAGGGCCTCATATCCAGCCGTGTTATCAACTAATACGTCAATGTGAGGAAGCGGGAAATCGTCTTTCGGACATGCCTTATTTAAGTCCCTGAAGTCAAATACAAATACGAATCTTGCCATCCTTTTTCATTACTGGGACTATGTTCGCCACCCACTGTGGATACAATACAACTCTAATAAACTTGGCCTTATGCAATTTATCAACTTCTTCCTTGATTCTTAAGGCCATTTGTGGGTGGAACCTTCTCGCTTTTTGCTTAATGGGTGTTGCCCCTGGTTTAAGAATCAGTCGATGTTCAACCAACGTGGGGTCAAGACCCGACATGTCCTCATAGGACCAGGCAAATGAATCGATGTACTCCCTCAACACCTTGATTAGCTCCTCTTCAACTTGAGGAGGGAGGTTAGCAGAAATGAGTATGGGCCTGGGGTCCTCTTCCATTCCAAGGTTAATTTCTTTAGTAGGTTCATCCACTACTGAGGACGGTTCGTCAAACCTCTTCAAACATTGTGCGTACAAATCGGCAGTGTCATCCACCTCGCTTTCCTCATCATCGGCTGGGTCCTTCTCATCTACAATTTCATATACTCCCAATTCATCATTGCTCCACACCCCTTCTAATTCCTCATCATCTTCCAAAACAATTGTGGTCTCTACAAACTCAGGGCACTTAAGGAGGGCATGGCATCTGTAAGCTAAGTCTTGCAGAAACCTATCTGGAATGGATTTAGAATGACGCATCACAGGGTGCACTGCAGACATGGATGGGCCGACTAGACTCGAACTAGACTCTACCCCAACTGACTCAATTAACCTAGGAGACTCTACGCATTGTTCATCTAACCTAGGAGATAAGAAATCTACTGGGAAAGAAGCAGGGGTCTCGTGCCCCTGGGAGGAGGATGGACTAAAAACAGTGTAATCTTCCATAGAAACCTCCGTTTTAAAATTGACATTTTTTTTGGGAGTCGGAGCAGATCACGCAATAGGAAGGAGAAGACGGGGGAGGAGGGAGTTGCATGAGAAATAGATCGGGAAAGATGCAATCAAAGAATGGATCAGAAGATCGAAACCACATTTCGTGGAGTTGGGCATTGGGGGGAGGAGGAGTAAACAGAGTTGAAAGATCAATAGGTGGGCAGCGCCCACATGCACATGGCACGAACAGAATTTCAGGTGGTCTTTCTGTGAAGTACGAGTCGACCATAATCGGAGGGGAACAGGGGACAAACCCAAACTGTTAAAGCAAGGAGGCAAGATGGGATGGGGACAGAGAAAAGGTAGTGATAGAGCTCCCCACTTACCGTGGCCTCCGACGAACTAGCTGAGTTGGAGAATGCTTCACCAGCTGCATCTCCTTCTTCTTCGGATGGTCTTCTTCTTCCCTGAAGAGCTTCTCAAAACAGATACAAAAATCTTCCATGTCACCCACTAGCCCCTTCGGCGGCGGCGGTGGGTCAGCAACATCATAGGCAGCATCGATCTTCACATCAGCACATGGCGGTGGCTTCTCTAAAGTGTCGGGCTGCAGCGGGCCTTTCATGAAGTGTTGACGGTAATCCCACGTCAGTGGCCCAGAGTCTCCCAGAATGGACAATGCTGACTCTCGATAACCAAGGCCTCTGCGGCCCATCTTTATGCCTTTAGGGACGGGCTTAGTCCGCCCCTGTAATTGTGCGCCGAGACCCAAGCCCGGCAGATAACCCAATTTCAGAATAATGTGCCACCCTTTCGAATCCCTAATCTTAGACTTAATTTTTATATTGACTGGTGTAGTGGCGGGCTTGCATGACGCATATGCCCATGAATAATTTAAGTCCATCACTGAAAGAACTGGCCTGTTACTCGGCCATAGAGTAGGGAGAATCTTGTCTGTAATTGCATCGACTGACTGAACTGTGGAGATACTTTTCACCTTAACCACCCGGCCTTGGAATGGGAACTTCAGGCATTGATGGGCAGTCGAGGGCACATCATTTAAACTATCAATCCATGGACGACCCATAATTGCTTTGAACATCGGGTCTATGTCCAACACGTAGAACTCCACATCCATCACTAGAGGCCCTAGCTCGGCCTGGACCGTCACGACCCCGTGGCATGCTCGTCTGGAGTTGTCGTAGGCTACAATTATGGTCGGTGTCAGCTTACGCACGTCCTCTGAAATGTTACACACACGCAGTGTACTTAGCGGACACACATTTATCAATGCTCCCGTGTCCACTAGGGTAGACTCAACGGCCACCTTGTTTAAAGAAATGGTGATGCAGAGTGGCATCTGCCATGCCCCTGGGGGTGCCAATTCTGATTCAGAAAATGAAATGGAAGGCCCCCTCGTAATAGTCGCCAACACCGATGGCAAGCTATCTACCGCCACATCCTCGCTAACCATAACCTTCTGAAGAAAAGCCGTGAGGGCGTCCTGGTGTAGCGTGGATCTCTTGATCAACTCCAAAACTGATATCTTGGCCGGCATCCGGTCCAAGTGCTGTAGTATATCATACTTCGTGCCTGGCACGGGGTCTATTTCTTCTGTTTCAGCTGTAGGGAAAGGAACTTGGGGGTTGGGTGCAGACGCACCAGAGAAAGGGTAAACTCTATGAAATGGATGCCCGCTCCGAAGGGCGTAATGCCGTGCCGGCACAGCTTGGGACAGGCCCCCGCTTGGCCCAGTGGGGTAGGTGGAGGGGGTAGAAATAGGAGTGAAGATGACAGAGGCTGGTCTGACGGGCCCTGGCGGAGGGGTAACAGGTGAAGGGTTAAGTGGAGGGGTGATGATGGAGGGGATGGCGGGTGATGGCGGAAGGACGGGCGGAATGGTAGGGAATGTGGCGGGTGAGAAAGGTGGTCAGGAAGGGATAGTGGGTGGAGCGGTAGTGAAAGTGGTGGGTTGGAGGATGGAGGGAACAGAAGGCGCGGGGCTAGTATGGTGGAAGGCTAAGAGATGGGCGGGGGTCTCATCATCAAATGACCACCCAGCATTAGGGGCTGGGCGGTGGACTGCGTTTACCTGAGCCGGTGCCGGAGGCTGTTGTTGTGGTTACTGCTGAGGAGCGGGTGGATGTACTGGCATGGGATTCTGGTGAATCCCGAGGTCTTGCTACTGTTGTAGGGTTGTTGTTGTTGTTGTTGTTGTTGGAGGGGTTGTTGTTGGAACTGCTGTTGCTGGGGTGCCGCCTGCTGTGGCCTTGCTTGTCTTCGTCTCTCCTTTATATCTTCAATTATCTTGTGCATTTGGGCCCAATCAATCCTCTGGCCCTCATGCAGATCATACACCAAATCTCTAAACTGAAAGCATCTTTCTATGGTGTGCCCGGGCTGCCGATGGTATATACAATACCTGGACTGATCGACTGTCGGATTCCAATTCTGACGTTCGGGAGGCAATTGGATGTCACCAGTGTACATTAGAGTTGAAAATATGTCAGGGAGGGTTTCTGGCAGTGGTGGATAATTAGCCCTCTTGGATACCGGCCGAGCAGGCCCATAACCAGCGAGAGGAGGAACATTGTGGTACTGGGGTGGCGGTTGTGGCTGTTGAGGTGGTGGTGGTTGTTGTTGGTGTTGTGTCCCTGAGGTCATTTGAGTCATTCTGTGGTAACTTGGGTCATTCGACATCATTCCATAGTCATATGAGTTTCTTGGTTTTGATAATGGCTAAACACTATTAGTCATTGATATCTTCCACTCTCATGTGATTGACATACGTGATGTTTTTATTCATGACAGATATGCTAATGAATGGACAAGGAATCAAGTGGCAATGGCCAAAGTGAAAGCTCATTGATCGCGCCCAAGCAAGGATGCAAATCTCATCTCTCTTACAAGCAAAAGTCGACATTTCATATTCGGCTCGTCACTCATCCAAGGTCAATGCACAAAGAAGTATAGCCAAGAGAATCCAAGGTTAAAGACTCAGTTGATACCTTCTAGACTATCAAGGGTGATGCCACAAACATGCACGGGCTGCTAATGGAGTTGAACGACGGAGTTCAAGACTTAACAGACTGACCCAGGCAAGCCCGGGTTCTGCCCAGCTGGCGGTCGACCGCCAGCACAGGGGTGGTCGACCGCCCCAGCCAAGGATTGTCAATCTTCATGTGTTTCAGCTGGCGGTCGACCGCCAGCCAGTGGCGGTCGACCGGAAATCCCAGGGACTGCCCGTTTACAGGTTTCACAGTAGCGGTCGACCGACAGGAGCTGCAGGTCGACCGCCAGCCCCGATGCAGCCTTGTTTGACTTCGAATTCCACCTCGTGGCCAGTCCCTTTCCATGGATTTGTTTAATCAAACCTTACCTAATCTTCCATGATTTATGGATCTGGTCTGGAGGGTGTCTATGGACCATTCAAGGTCTATAAAACCAACACTTGAGGGGTTAGAAACCCTAATGCTTCAAGGCTTCAAGAGAGATCAAGGGAGGCCATTTTTGAGGTACTGTAGCACCTCTGTGAATAGTGTTTTGGGAAGGAGTTCATCATCCATTCCAAGGCATTCAAGTCCAGATCTGAAGCCATCTCAACCTCCAAGGAAGAAGAAGCAATCAAGGGGTTCAAAGGTGATCTAAACTGCATCCTTCTTCCTCTTCATCAACTCAAGAGGATCAAAAGGAAGATCAAAGCTACATCCAACACTCTCTCCATCAACTCAAGGTGATTCAAGTTCATATCTCAATCCAGCAACCTCCAAGGAAGAGCAGAAGCAAGAAAGGCTAATAAGGGAGATCAAAGGAGGCTGCAAGGGTGTGTTCAAGGGAGAGGAGTTCGAGTACTGTAGCTGTGAACAGTACTCCGGGAAGAAGTTCTTCATCATATCTCCAAGTGATTCAAGCTACTTCAAGAGGAGATCAACTCCAAGCCAAGTGAAGCATCAGATTCAAGCTCCAGCAAACTCAGACAAGATATTTTCTCTTTGAACATATTTCATATCTTGTTTGAGTGTTTTCATATGTTGCTCTTTCATTTCATTCAAACATTTGGAACTAAAGATCTTCCCTACCGGTGGTTAGTAGGAAGGCAATCGGAAGTTGTCCGATCTGCGGTGTTGACGTCCCTGCCGGTGGTTAGTAGGAAGGCAATCGGTGGTCTTTCCGATTTGCGGTTCAGTGCGTGGAACTAGTGGAGCCTCACCGGATTTGGTGAGGGGTGGACGTAGGACTGGGGATTCAGTCCGAACCACCTTAAAATCCTTTGTGTTATGGTTTGATTGTGCAATTGATATGTGTTAGATGCATGCTTAGGTTCAATATCTATATTGCGTAATCATCTTGCCAAGCAAATCATTTGTGGTCTACGTCAAGCTAGTTATATTCCGCTGCTTATTTCATCATCTAGCTTTAAAGAGGGTTGCATTGCGAAAAGAGGGGCAGATCTATTCACCCCTCCCCTCTAGATCCGCTGTCCACTACACAACAGTTGGGGGTGCTGAGGAGCTTGGAAGGCGGGTCGGGGAGCTTGCAGAGTGGCGAACTGGGGGTTACGTGGGGGTTGCTGGAAACGGGATGAAGCAGGCTGGTTAGGGAATTGAACAGCCTGGACCTGCTCGTTGACTTGGACTCCCTCTGTAACTGGGCCCTGGGATTTTCAGGTAGTCTTGGATTTCTGGGCTTCAAACAATGAATGGATGGGGGAGTCTTTAAATTGGGTCTGGATAAACCAGGCCCAACTGTACAACTAGTGCATCTTATAAATGTCGTTCATTGCCAAAATATTCCGAAATGTCGGAGTGGCATTAGAAATTAACAATTTTACTTTTTCTTCCTCCGGGATCTGCTCGGGCACACGCGAGGCCATCTGCCTCCATCTATCTGCATATACAGCAAAGTCTTCATCCGGCTTCATTTTTTCTTCTACTAGATCAGTGAAAGAATATTCGGGACCAACCCGAACCTGGAATCTCTGAATGAACTTCTCATTGATAGTCTTGAAACTTTCCGCCTCCTCCAGAGGCAATGTGTAGAACCACTCCAGGGCGACCCCATCCAAAGATCGGCGGAACAAGTAAGCCATCAGGCGGTCATCGTGTTGAAACTGTGCCGACTCATAAAGAAACTCCCTGACATGAATGAACGGGTTGCCGTTCCTATCATATTTCTGGTACACGGGGAGCTCGGACTGGGGTGGGAAACGAATGTCCCTGAAGTTAGGAGTAGGGACATCGGACAAGGACTGCGGGCCAACCCGCTTGTGGAGGAGGTCAATTTGTTGCTGCATAGCAGCCCACTTGTCAAGGAGTTCCCGCTCCCGAGAAGGAGGGGATGTAGTAGGAAGGATGGAGCCGGAATACGGAGCCGAAGGGTATATTGACTGAGAGGGGAGCCCATAAGATGGATAATGGGCCAAGGAAGGGCCCATATCCGAGTGAGCCAACTGGGCGGCCCCTGGTTGTAGACGGACAAAATCGGCCGGGGCCACGAGGGCCTGCGGTATTGAAGAGATGGTGGTCTAAGGATCAACATAAGAGCTGGAGGGGACCTGGGTTTTCCTCTTATCAAGCCGCTGATGTGCCGAGGTAGAAGCCTGGCCCGCTTCCATGGTGGAGAATCGAAGAGCCTGAGGACGGATGGGAGTAAGATCGATGGGGGCTACAGAGGTAGCCCCTAACCCAACAATCGGGGGTGTGGAAGTGATAGCAGTAGTCGTGCCAGAAGAAAGAACTGAGAGCAGGGCATCTTCCCCTTGCAAGGCCTGCTTCAGCAGGTGGAGTTGAGTAAGATCCATCTGGGCCATCATCTGGAGAACCTGACTGGCCGAGCCGCGAGTGGATGGATCTGAGAGGGAGGGTTGAGCACCCTCAGCAACAATGGTTTGGAGAGGGAGGGTAGTCCCCTCTCTCCCTTACACATGAGCGACCCTAGGTGGGTCCTCCAGAAGTCCCTGTGGGAGAGAATCCTCAGGGGGATGGGAGAAGTTGTAAGACGACATGACTGGCGGTGAATCGAACAAGGGATTGAGGTAAGAGTGGGAAGGCGAACTGCCCTTAGGAGACAATCCTGAGGGCGTGAGACAACTCCACATACACTAACACACCTAGATAAGAAGACATACAACCTTAACCAAAGTAAAACCAACAATCCAAACAGAATGCAAACAACGGAGGAGAGAGATGAGAAGAGAATCAATCAATTAATGCAACCAAGCTTCAAATGATGTGTTGTGTAGTGGACAGCGGATCTAGAGGGGAGGGGTGAATAGATCTGCCCCTCTTTTCGCAATGCAACCCTCTATATAGCTAGGTAATGATAATTGCAGCGGAATATAACTAGCTAAACGAAGAACACAGTGATTTGCTTAACAAGATGATTATGCAATATAGATATTGAACCTAAGCATGCATCTAACATAAAGTAATCGCACAAGCAAATCACAACACACGAGATTTTAAGGTGGTTCGGACTGAATCTCCAGTCCTACGTCCACCCCTCACCAAATCCGGTGAGGCTCCACTAGTGCCACGCACTGAACCGCAAATCAGAAAGACCACCGATTGCCTTCCTACTAACCACCTGGTAGGGACGTCAACAACGCAGATCGGACAACCTCCGATTGCCTTCCTACTAACCACCGGTAGGGACGATCTTTAGTTCCAAATGTTTGAATGAAATGGAAAAGAACAAGATATGAAAACACTCATTCAAGATATGAAATATGTTCAAAGAGAAAAGATCTTGTCTGAGTTTGCTGGAGCTTGAATCTGATGATTCACTTGTCTTGGAGTTGATCTCCTCTTGAAGTAGCTTGAATCACTTGGAGATATGATGAAGAACTTCTTCCCGAAGTACTGTTCACAGCTACAGTACTTCGAACTCCTTTCCCTTGAACACACCCTTGCAACTTCTATGGATCACCTTGAGATGAGGAAGAGGAAGATGATTGCAGCTTTTTCTTCACTTGGCTTGGAGTTGATTTCCTCTTGAAGTAACTTCAATCACTTGAAGATTTGATGAAGAACTTCTTCTTGGAGTAGCTTGATTTCCTTCTTGAAACACCCTCCTTGTGGCTTCCTTTGATCACCCTTCTTATCCTTGAGTGCTTCTAGATTTGGTGCAGGTTGCTTGCTTCAGATCTCACCTTGAAACACCTTGGATGGATGAAGAACTCCAGCCCGAAGTATTGTTCACGGAGGTGCTACAGTACCTCGAAAATGGCCTCCCTTGATCTCTCTTGAAGCCTTGAAGCATTAGGGTTTCCAACCCTCTTGTATTGGTTTTATAGACCTTGAATGGTCTATAGACAAGTCTCAGACTAGATCCACAATTTGTGGGTGATTAGGTGACTTTTGGATTAAAGAAATCCATGTTGAATGGCCCTTTTTGAAGTTGGAAACAAAGTCAACATTGAAGGCTCGGGGCTGGCGGTCGACCTGCAGCTCCTGGCGGTCGACCGCTACTGTGAAATGCTATAGACGAATGGCCCCTGGGATTTCCGGTCGACCGCCACTGGCGGGCGGTCGACCGCTACTGAAACATCTTCGGCCTGGCATTCCCTGGCTGGGGCGGTAGACCGCCCCTGTGCTGGTGGTCGACCGCCAGTGGGCAGAACCCGGATTTTCCCGGGTTGGTCCGTTATCTATCTTAGCTCCGCCGCTTAAGTCCTTTAGCAGCCCGTGCATGTTTGTGGCATCGCCCTTGATAGTCTTGAAGATTTTATTATTGAGTCTTCAATCAAATTTTTGTTCTAAGGACACAACATGATGTACGCAAAGTTTTATAAGTTCTCCCTTTCTTGGACCTTGGTGAATTAATTAAGATTTGAATTCACCCCACCACAAGGTACCTAGCCAAGGTAGGGAATAGGGCAACTGGATGACACTAGAGGACTCTGTCTCTCTGATGCAAACCCTAGACTGAAGGGTGGTAACGGTACAACCTGCCCGGCGTCCGTGTGGGAATCCACGGCTCACGGGGGCTTACGGAGGACCTCAGCAACGTCCCCTAGTCGGCTCCAAGGAGTAAGGAGATGAGAGGAAACCCTACCTCGGTAGGAATGCAACTACTAATGAGAGTGTATGATCCTATGTGCACCGGAGTGCATGCAAGATCTAGCCTAGAAACTAGCAAGCAATGATCCAGCAAATGTAAGAAAATGAGATGAACGCAACCATGGAATGATATAACAACAGCAGGGGGGGTCAAACAGCACCAACATATATGTATATAATGATATAACTCAATGCTCAAACTGTAGCATGGGGTGCACTATAGCAGCAAAAGGACGGTCTGATAGAGACTGCTCATGGAGCAAATACGGTCTGTGAAAGACCGTGCAGACCAGGGAGTAACGACGGAGTAACAGGAAAATCAAAAAATGCTAGAATGAAAGAAGACATAAATCAGAAGCGTACCAAGATGGGCGGTCTACTAACAGACCGCGTAAGCACTAGAACGGACTTGAAACAACCGCATGATGGTAATCCAGCCAATAGTATGAAGGCAGAGGCGTACCTGAACCAACAAGATGGACGGCCAAACACAAGCCGTATGGATGATGAACGGGTGGTGAGAGACCGCCCACGACAGCAGGCTTCGAGGAGAAGTGGCACTGTTCGCAGAGAAGGACGGTGGGATTACGGCCGCACAAGGGTTGGACGGCTCCTAGAGAGCCGCGCAAGTTCTAGAGGACAGAGACTGCAACTAGCAAAGATCAACCTGAACCACTTCAAGAAAAAGGACTAACAAAGCAAAAGAGAAGGTCAGCAAGTCACTAACATGATGGGCACTAGGGGTCCCACCGTGATCGCCAAAAAAGGAGATGTTGACATGTTTTTCCCACTTACTTACCATCTTAAGGGGTATCTCCCGTTCCTTCCACTAAAACAAAGTGAGGAATATATATATGAATGGTGGGAAGGAACAGAAATACACAAACCTGTGATCGCCACCAAGATGTCGAATGTGATGGACACGTCGTACCTTAGAAAGAGAAAAAGGAACTCGCCTTATGGGCAGCGCTGAGAGGATGTAAGGTCTATGAAGAACCTCTGGTTATAATGAGCGGCCGCACGACAGACCGTCTAAAGGCGCTACAGAGCACGCGAGATGAAGAACTATTGGCAGATGAACGGCTCCAATCCAACCGCACGAACCCTTGAACAGACCGATTTGAACCGCTCAAGACCACCACGCCAGAAGCCATAAGAGTCCAACCTCCACCCTTTCCTACCGGCCAGAAAGGATGGGCCTCGCGTTAGTGTATTGCTGACCTGCAAAATAACGTGTAGGACACAAATAAAAACCCGAATTAGAACTAGAAAGTGTAGTAAACGCTCGAACGGAAGGAAATTAACATAACTAAATAGAATGGGGAATACCTGGGGATTTTTAAACCCCTGGGGCGTCAGAAAACATAGGAGGGTGTGTGCATGGTGCAAGAGAATAATGAAAACATGGAAGCAACGTGGAGGATGTGATGCATGCAAACAAGAAAGAACAACGAGACTGAATGGACTAATGACTAAAAAACCACTACTCCCTGAACCGGAGGCCTGTGTGGATGTAGAAGGCCTCCCTCCCTGGTGCTAGGTCGCTCAAAGATTTGACATGGCTTCACCGTCGACCAAAAATCTCCCCCCTTTCGAAGCTGGGCTTTAGGGTCTATTTATAGAGCACCTAAAGTCCTACCTCGAAATCAGGGTTTCTAGCCATTTTTAGGTCGAGATTATCAAACAAAATATGAAGATAATTCAATTATCCTTCATCTGGAAGAAACGACACTCAAAATGGTTAAGGATTCGCAGAGAAATCATCGGAGAAAGTTTGGGAGAAAAGCCACGAATGATAGAAAAAGGCCTTAACTACTTTCTGGTCCGAGAGGATAAACGGTCTCACGATAGACCGCACAAATTATGCGCGGCCAGACATGTGCCGTCCATCCTTGTCGGTGGAAATTCAAACAAATCATGAGATAATTAATTTATCCACTGAACTGACCGATAAATTCACCTCTGGACTCTCTCAGGGTTGAACGGCTCTTGGGAAACCGCTCAAGCCTGTCGGTGATAAATCACAAATAAGAAGATAAATAGGTAATTATCTGAATGGCCAACCGACGCTAGGACTCTTGAGAGATAAACGGCTCCACACATACCACACAATGGACTTATGCGGCTGAGCGTGGGCCGTATATGTGCTTGTCGGTGATAATTCAGATAATTAACCAATATACCCACTAAATGCTTGGGACGACCCACTATCAACCGCACAAAAGGTTGAACGGCTGGAGGTTGACCGCACATGTATATGGGCGTTTGAAATTCATAGAAAAGCTCAATCAACCAAAACCAAGACCCATTAAGCCCTGAATCAGCTCGGACCTAGCCAGGGAGGGAGGCTACCCATAAAATTGGCCCAGAACGTGCCAGAAAATAGCCCATCGAGTGATGGACAACTCGAGGCATCAACAAATGGGAGTAAGAGAATGACTCAACTTATCGGCAAAAAATGGGTGTCAACAGTTGGAAGCATCATCGTGTCAGCTTTCCATTAATATAGAAAGCCCTAAATTTTATCAAGTGTGCTATGCGAATTTTTGGTTTTAGTAGAAGCATGTCAGAACTAGGGTTTTAATTGTTCCCTTTCGATTAAGTAGTAATTTCAGGCTGTAAACATAAAATTGATTCATGCAACTTGTAGAGTTTTCCGTGCTCTTTCTTTTGATAGTAAAAGCCCCAAATTCCATGCTTTATATCGTGCGAATTCCATATTTTAGTCTAACCTTAGAAACCTCGCCGGAATCGGGCAAGGTGAAAGGGGTAGCGACCTGTCTAGACTTGTGCGGCCACACGATAGACCGTACATCCCAGAAAGGCGGCCTATTATGGACCGTATTAATGTTTCTATCTCTGATAGTTTCCCAGGAACGTGCGGCCGTATACCAACCGCATGTCTTTCCTGCGGCCAGTTCCAGACCGCACATCCCTTCTAGCGGCACCCTACCGACCGTCCATCTCCAGCAGGCCTTCGGACCTGAGGGGGCATGAGCGGCCTATCTGTGACCGTATATTGAGATGTAAGGTCCAGAACCGACCGCACATCTATAACAGAATAGATTATTGGTCATTACAGCATGTTATGTAAGTAGATTAGTGGTTAATGGCATGTTAGCAACACACCTAATAAACTGTAATTCATGACAGTAAATAATTCTTGCTGATTTATTTATGTTGAGCTTGATCTTGATCCATCTTTCCAATGAATGTCAATCTTAATTGTGAATCATTGATAATTGAAATGGCTATTAGGTTTACATTTGTTATACCTTAGACCTGAACCATTATTATCCCCTAGAATTGATTTTTGGACTCAATCGAACCGCTGTCATTTGAGTCATAGTCCAAATTGGACTAGCAGGGACATGCGCGGATGATAGTCGACCGCATATCTCCCTGAACGGCCCCCTGGAGACCGTCCATCCCTGGCTAATGCCAATTAGTCTTGGCCGATTATCCTAGATCTATCTTCGGCCAATTCCTGATTTGATCAGCCCAGTAAACCCTAGGCCGACCAGCAGACAGTGGGCTGGACTCTGGTTCAGTTCCACCATGCATATGGCAGCCCGGGAGCCCACTTGGGTGAATTTCTAGAGTATTGTTAGGCCCTGTGTTGTGCGGCCAATAATGGCCCGTACATCTGACAGGCGGCCCTGAAAGGACCGTTCAACTAATGAGTGGCTCTGTCAGGACCATATATCCTGTCCTCGATTTTATAAACTTCTGGCCTTGTGCGGCCCAATACTTACCGTGCATATAGAAGAGGGGCCCTTTATCAGCCGTTCAACCTTGACCCCTGAGGGCTAGACCTCAGCCCAGTTCCTATTAGTGCGGCCCCGAGTAGACCGCACAAGTCTTGAGCGGCCCAGTGTTGACCGCATATCTTTCAGAGACTAGTTTTCTCCGTGTTTTATGGTTTTGAATCCAAGAACATGTTGGTTCTTGATAATTTGAACTCCTGGACAAAAATTCTTGAAAGTATCTGATGGGCATCGACGCCGAGCTAGTACTTTTCATATTGCATTTATATCCTTTAGTTTATTTTTATATCCACGGGAAAGTATACGTGCAATTGTACGGCTTTATCGGCCAATGCGTCACTCTCGTAGATTGTGTGGGTTTCTATGTAATTTGTCAGTAGGACCAGCAAGGGGGCCCTCAGCCCTTTCCCATTGATCCATGTCATCCATGTGGCGCTGGTCAAGCATCCTAGGTGGCCATCTAGAAGGGTTGAATGCCATTTGACCACATGGGAGACAAGTGGCTTAATTAGTCCAAGGTGGGTTACCTACCTCACCTACCCATTCAACCCCATTAACCATGGTCAAGGGGGCGCCCCTCTCCCCTTAGTATTTTATTAATTTCTGTGTGTCATTCACACTTAATCCCAGCCCTTCAATCCCCACCCCTAGATCCAAGGGTCCACATTACATTTGATGTGAATCATATATAAGCTTGTATTTTCATGAGAAAATTAGTGAAAAAATCAGAAAATTGTGTTGAATGCTTGAAGCTTCTTGCGCCCCCAACCCCTCCTCCTACTGTTCTTCCCTCTCCAACCCCCTTTCTAGAGTGCAATCATATCTATTCCCCTTCCCCAATCTCTGGTTGTGATCTGTGCCGCCGCCGCCGCCGTTCGTGCCGCCGTCGGACCGCCATCGAGCCACCGTCGAAGTTCTATCCTTGGCAGACAGCAGCCTCTTCCCGAAATTCCTACTATCAGCCACGGCCTCTTCTTGGTCTACAATTTTTATTATGTGTTTCCATCTTCCACCCCATCATCAACAAAAAAATTCGGGTCCAAAATCTCTCGTTTAGTATTTTTCCATTTTTGTGCATCTTTCATTCCCAGATCTATTTTGTCTCTGTCTACAGTGATAGCAGCCCTGTGTTTCTCACCTCCGGCCCTCTTTTTGATTTTTTCAAACCCTTCCATATTTACTGGAAGTTCTGTCCTTCATCCCCTACATCCACCATTTTTTTTGATTTTTGATTCTTTGTCTATCTATTTTTAAAAAATCGTGCTCTATATATGCTACAGTGCTTTAAGCCTATTTTCGGATCTAACCCACTTCCAGTCCAAACATCCTATCAATTCGTAGCCATGTCCAAACTTATCCAAACTAGTTGTGCCGTTTTCCTACCTTGATTTCCTACAACTTTGATGAAGACCACCACTTCCGATTCGAAAGTTCACATATAGGTCAAAGGCAGTTCTCAGAGAATAGCACTTCAGATCTGAGTGTTCGGCTACTGTACAACAGGAAGTTGAAAATTCATTAAAGCCCAGATGCGTGCAGATCCAGGCCAGATCTTTAGGCCTAGATTGAAGGATTTGAAGTTAGCTTTCCAACGGCACCAGTCTCGTGTCGATCCGACATCGGGGCTCATCGCAGCGTCCATTCTCGCCGGGACGCGCGCTGAAAACCAGAAGTTGCAGATCCGTGGCTGGTTGTTCCGACCGGTGCCGATCGGAGCCGCCCGGCCTCCGGCCGGCGAACCAGCGCGCCTCCACTCCAGGGAGCATTCATCCAGGCATCCACCACCACAACGGTGCCACCGGGTCCCACACGGCCCCTCCGGACAGCAAGTGGGCCCCACAGGCGCGAGTACGTGTGCGACCGAAGCTACGCGAGAAGCCGCCCGTCAACCCGAAATCGGTCCTCCCTGACCCCATTGTGTCACCCTTTACCTCCCTGCGTGGAGTGGGCTGTAACTCATTGCTGTAATCTTTATGTATTAACTGTCCCGGGAGTACGACTTCGGCCGGGTCCGTCGTCCCCACGCCGAGCGCGTGGAGGTATCGTATTCGCTCCTTGCTTGGCATTTCGCTTATTTCCATATATGCTTATTTATGCCACTGCTAGAGAGCATGTTTTAGGACCTAACTCGCTATAATTTCATATCACCGCTGCTGCAAGAGAGTGAGCGTGACCGTCCCGTGACCCGATCCGGGCACAAGTGAGAGCCGACCACCCTAGCTCATTGCCAGTTTCTCAACCGCGCACGTCCGACGCTTCCCTCGTTAAGGGACGATCGCGAGCTTGTCGTGTCCGTGGTCTCGTCCCGCATCAATTTGGTATCAGAGCAAGTTTGAGTCTAGGGTGTCCAAAGAAAAAAAAAGTGTCATTTACGTCTAGTCATTAGTTGGTTTAAGTCGAGTCTAGGATCATCATATTTCTAAAACACAAAAAGAGAGTATTTTTAAATTGCATCTCATCCCGATAATTCGGTATATCAAAAGGTGCTGTCCGAACGTTAGGCTATGCCTATCGGGAAGGCCGCACACTTGTGCGAGTGACCTTCGGGTCGATTATCTCCGCCACGTACCGGATATTGGTTTAGGTCTAGGTGCATCATATTAGTGTGTGTTTGCATTAGTCGGTGTTTCCTAGTCCGTGTCGTTGCATGCCCACTCGGCGAGGTACCCAATACCATCGCCCTTCCCCTATGGCTAACCCACGAGATGGCGCCTCGGGAGACTTCCACTCCCTACACGAGGCGGTGATGGCCATTATGACTAGGTTGGACCAATCCGATGCCAACTTTCGGACTTTCTCCGATAATATGGATGGTCGCCTTAGGGCCATGGAGGGACGCATGGAGACCTCCGACAGGTCGGTCCAAGACCTCGTTGGACGGTTAGATAGGATGTCACACGGGGACCCTCCCGGGGTAGGCCAAGGCCCACCCGCACCTCCTCCCGCGGTGGCCCAAGTCCAACCCGCTCCCGCGGCCCAAAACCAGCCACCACAGGCTCCTCCACCCGCCCCTCCTCGGGTTCCCGAACTACCGCACCGTGACCTTGGTCTCGAGGACTATGGGTCCGACAATGCCTATGAAGGGTATGGTCAACGCCGTCGTGGTTTTCAACCACAACGAGATGAGGATGATGATAGGGTCCTTAGGACCGTGCGAGCGGACCCTCCCTCTTTTTACGGGTCTTTGGATCCGAAAGTCTACCTAGATTGGGAGTTCGGCATGGACCGTTATTTTGAATGGTATGATATGTCGGAGCGCCGAAGGGTCCGATTCGCCACCATGAAACTCATGGGGCAGGCGCAAACCTATTGGAAGAATGTGGAGAGCCTTCTACTTCAGCGGCTAGAACCTCCGATTGACACATAGGCTGAGATGAAAAATAAGCTTCGGTAAAAGTACCTTCCTCCCACATACCGCCAGCGACTCATCGATAGATGGCAAAGTCTTAGCCAGGGAGACCGGTCTGTCTCCGAATACATCGCTGAATTTGATGAGTACTTTCTACGATGTGGGGTCACGGAGGAGAGTACCATGCCCGTTTCCCGCTTTCAACGTGGTTTGCGGCCACACTATCAGTATGAGCTTTTCCACCGCAATGCCAAGACGTTGGAAGAGGCATACCAGGTTGCTCTCGAGTTGGAGCAATTTGAGGGAGAGTTCGAGTCTAGCCATCAGTTGGGCCCCACCCCTCTCCGTAGTACCGAGCCCCGTCACTCTATAGGCCCACATCAGCGGCCTCCCATGGCTCGACCTCAGGAGCCCACCCGTCAAGAGCACTTTGCTCCTCGACCTCGCCCTCCTCCACCCCGGGACCTATTTCCACCCCAACCACCGGCACCCATTGCCCGTCCCCCGGCTCCTATATCCCGTCCTCTGGCACCGGCACCCCCTCCACCATTGTCCAAGGCACCTACACCTCCCCCATTGCTGCCTACACCCCCTACTCGACGGGATGATAAGGGTAAGGCCCCTTTTATAGGAGAGAGTAGTCGGTCGAGAGTGCAGTGTTTCCACTGTCATGGATTTGGCCACATTACCAGCGAGTGTCCCGCTCGCGCCACCCTAGCCTTAGGTGTTGGATGATCCGTACCTCCCGAGCTTGAGTGTGTTCATTACGTGACCGATGAGGCACTAGCCGAGGAGTACTATGCCTTGGGAGGGGAAGAGCAGGATGGCTCTCCTGCCGCCCAGGATGCGGCCACCTAGTGGGCTTGATGTCACCACCTTAGTCTAGGGTCATATATGAGTCGGTGTGTTTTCCTTGTGTGGTTTGTTTTGTGTGGTTTGTTTGCATGGTTTGTGTGTCGTTTCTTTGTCTGCATGTGTCTTGTGCAAGCTCGTTGTTGTTCTCTTATGAGTAAGAGGTGAGTGGACTCATTCGATGAGTATGGGACCGGTTCTACATCTATACCCGGATCAGTCACCTACAGGGACTCAGTGGTGATTCCTAGTGAGTCTTCGAGTCGCTTCCTTCCCTTTTGAGAGTGCCCCATTCGGAGTATCCACCTTTAACCCATAGCAGTTCGTGCATATCAAGTATATATGGAATGAGCAGGTGACGATCACTTGGAGTGGAGCGTACCCGCGTTACTTGGCACGGTGACGGATCCGCCGGAGTACACGAGCATCCCTACCCCTACTCGACGGGGTCGAGTTCCTCCCACCCGGGGAGAGTTGATGGGAATCGACGCCGATCTAGTACTTTTCATATTGCATTTATATCCTTTAGTTTATTTTTATATCCACGGGAAAGTATACGCGCAATTGTACGGCTTTATCGGCCAATGCGTCACTCCCGTAGATTGTGTGGGTTTCTATGTAATTTATCAGTAGGACCAGCAAGGGGGCCCTCAGCCCTTTCCCATTGGTCCATGTCATCCATGTGGCGCTGGTCAACCATCCTAGGTGGCCATCTAGAAGGGTTGAATGCCATTTGACCACATGGGAGACAAGTGGCTTAATTAGTCAAAGGTGGGTTACCTACCTCACCTACCCATTCAACCCCATTAACCATGGTCAAGGGGGCGCCCCTCTCCCCTTAGTATTTTATTAATTTTTATGTGTCAATCACACTTAATCCCAGCCCTACAATCCCCACCCCTAGATCCAAGGGTCCACATTGCATTTGATGTGAATCATATATAAGTTTGTATATTCATGAGAAAATTAGTGAAAAAATCAGAAAATTGTGTTGAATGCTTGAAGCTTCTTGCGCCCCCAGCCCCTCCTCCTGCTGTTCTACCCTCTCCAACCCCCTTTCTAGAGTGGAATCATATCTATTCCCTTTCCCCAATCTCTGGTTGTGATATGTGCCGCCGCCGCCGCCGTTCGTGCCGCCGTCGGACCGCCATCGAGCCACCGTCGAAGTTCTATCCTTGGCAGACAGCAGCCTCTTCCCGAAATTCCTGCTATCAGCCACGACCTCTTCTTGGTATGCAATGTTTATGGTGTGTGCCCATCTTCCACCCCATCATCCACAAAATCATTCAGGTCCAAAATCCCTCGTTTAGTATTTTTCCATTTTCGTGCATCTTTCATTCTCAGATCTGTTTTGTCTCTATCTATAATGACAGCAGCCCTGTGTTTCTCACCTCCGACCCTCTTTTTTATTTTTCCAAACCCTCCCAATTTCACTGGGAGTTCTGTCCTTCATCCCCTACATCCACCATTTTTTTTTATTTTTGATTCACCCTCTATCTATTTTTAAAAATTTGTGTTCTATCTATGCTACAGTGCTTTAAGCCCATTTTCAGATCCGACCCACTTCTAGTCCAAAAATCCTTTCAATTTGTAGCCACATCCAAACTTGTCCAAACCAGTTTTACTCCTAGCTTCATTTCCTACAACTTTGATGAAGACCACGACTTCAGATTCGGACGTTCACATATAGGTCAAAGGCAGTTCTCAGAGAATAGCACTTCAAATCTGAGTGTTCGGCTACTGTACAATAGGAAGTTGAAAATTCATTAAAGCCAAGATCCGCGTAGATAAAGGCCAGATCTTTAGGCCTAGATTGAAGGATTTGAAGTTAGCTTTCCAACGGCGCCAGTCTCGTGTCGATCCGACATCGGGGCTCATCGCAGCGTCCATTCTCGCCGGGACGCGCGCTGAAAACCAGAAGTTGCAGATCCGTAGCCTGTTGTTCCGACCGGTGCCGATCGGAGCCGCCCGGCCTCCGGCCGGAGAACCAGCGCGCCTCCACTCCAGGGAGCGCTCATCCAGGCATCCACCATCACAACGGTGCCACCGGGTCCCACACGGCCCCTCCGGACAGCAAGTGGGCCCCACAGGCGCGAGTACGTGTGCGGCCGAAGCTACGCGAGAAGCCGCCCGTCAACCCGGAATCGGTCCTCCCAGACCCCATTGTGTCACCCTTTACCTCCCTGCGTGGAGTGGGCTGTAACTCATTGCTGTAATCTTTATGTATTAACTGTCCCGGGAGTACGACTTCGGCCGGGTCCGTCGTCCCCACGCCGAGCGCGTGGAGGTATCGTATTCGCTCCTTGCTTGGCATTTCACTTATTTCCATATATGCTTGTTTATGCCACTGCTAGAGAGCATGTTTTAGGATCTAGCTCGCTATAATTTCATATCACCGTTGCTGTGAGAGAGTGAGCGTGACCGTCCCGTGACCCGATCCGGGCACAAGTGAGAGCCGACCACCCTAGCTCATTGCCGGTTTCTCAACCGCGCACGTCCGACGCTTCCCTCGTTAAGGGACGATCGCGAGCTTGTCGTGTCCGTGGTCTCATCCCGCATCAGTATCTCTTCAACTTAGCCTTGGGATGTTCTGAGGTAAGTTTATACTTGATTATAATTGGCCATTTAACTTGATTAAAGTCTAGACGGAACTTGGGATCTTGGATCCAATAAATCAATGCCAACACATCATAGGGGCTTGGTCTGGTCCTGGGGAGAGCGCCCGAAAAGTACTTGTGCCCATGGGAGTTTGTAATGATAGGGTGAGGCATTGCACCGAGTGCATGACTAGCGTGATGTCTATGATAATGATCTCTTACTTGAATCGTGTTCTACTTGGTTATATTCTTTCTTGTTGGCCAATTTCCTGTAATTTCCTGTTATATATATTGTTCATAAATGTGCAATTCTTGTAGTTATATCATTCTGCCATATTGTTATTCCATTCCATTCTTTACCACTTTCTTTTCTTATGTTGTTTCATTCGATCGTTATTTCTTTTCTTTCCGTTTCATATACATGTAATTAATTGGTTAATCACTTACACTTACCTGTTGTTACCTACTGAGCGTTCGCTCATATAGTTGTTTCCCCCCCTTTCCAGGCAGCTCAGGTGAAGATTCACAGATGGATGGGAATGGGTAAGAGTGATGACTTGGAGTGTATCAGCTAGTCGTTATATTGAGATTGTTATAGTTATTTTACATCCAGCTATGCCTTAGAACTTGTGTTAGTTATTGTAACGTTGTCGAGTAGAGATTATGCTTGATTATGTTTAAGTCAGTTTTATGGTTATTGTAATAGATTGGAGTTATTTCTGTTCATGACGTTATGTTAATTCTTAGCTTAGCATGTTATCTTTACTAGCGTTTTGTACTGCCGGTCCCGATATTCCGCGTCGAGGTGTGACAAGCCGCTAGGCTCACAAGTAAGTCAAAAAAATAGGGTTAAAAATAGAGATACCCCAACAGACCCAGTCATTCTCACCACAATGGGGTGGCTGGGAGCAAAAAGGCCAGTAACCCGACTTAGGTGGAAACCCGAAATGGCACCTCAGGCAAAATTGGGAAACCCCTCTACGTGAAAACCTGCAAGGGCGCGTCGGAAAAAGATAAAGGGGGTCGGCTCTAGCGAAAACCCGAAAGGGCGGTAGAGCCGATAACGAGAAAATCATCTTCTCCCTACCAGTCAGCACGGCCTTCCACCTGTCCCTTGGTGGGCCGTTAGCCTCCTCAAAGTCAGTCTCCAATACATTTGCACTGCTACGGTGCAAGCCCTTCAATCCCCAGCTAATCTTGCATTACTCCTGCTTAGCTGGGCCAACCTTTGGCCCTTACCTCAACATCACAGTTCAACCAGTCCCTGTAACAGCCAAGCTTCCAGCCACCGTCTCGGTAAACTCATATCCAAATGCATTCTGAGAAATTTATCATCCTCTGCCCCTACATCCCACATACCCTACAAATCCAGAGCCTTCCAGTTCATCATAATCCCAGTTCTCCCATACGATCCCTGATCCACCAGTCACACCTCCAGTTATACCTTGCCATGATAAAGTGGTCCTTCGCTACCATAGCGTGAGGGTTTCTAAAAAAACCCTTACGAATGGCCGAGTAATATTCGGCTATCCACACCTTCCAGTCTCAGGTTACGTCCCCTGACATCAATATGCTACGGACGGCAGTCTCAAAAAAATATATATATACAAAAAATGGGGTTAAAAATAGAGATACCCCGGCGGCCTGATAACGCAAAAGTTCGTCGTTTAAAACACGCGTATCAATCTTAAAAAATCTAACTCGCACTAGATGAAAGTAAGACGTAATAAGGTGGTGAGAAGGGTCGATTCTACAGGGAAGAAGAGATTTTTAGAGTTAAAAACTTTGAAGTCCTTTGAAAAACACTTGAGATTTGGATTTGCTTAAAGAAAATGGTGAAATGATGAGCAAACCAAACACTTAATTGAAAACACCATGACTATGCACGTATGCTATAGAAAATAATTACATGAAGTGGAAAGAAGATATAGAAGAAAGAGATAGAGAGGGAAGAAGAGCAAGAACTAGATCAAGAGAACAACTCCTTTCATTAACTTAAAAGAAAGAGTACATGAAATGTGAAACAAATTTACACTAATGACACATGAGATTACAATGAAGTGAAATATCATAAAAGTAATAAGACAAGAAAAGCCTGGAGTTTGGAGTTTGGAGATGATAGCAGCAATGGTGATGACAGCGCCGTCCTCTCTTGGCCTTGGATCATGAACAACCTTGTGGAAGATGTCGTCTACGCTGGGAGGAAGTCACCTTCATCATTGAAGCTATCTTTGGAGGGTGAATAACTTTGAACCCAAGAGGAATTAGGGGATGCCCAAAAAATATAAGTTGAAGAAAAAGAAGAGATAAAAAACTTTGATGAAGGACACAGGGAGAGAAAATGTAAGGAAGATGGTGAAATAAGAGAAAGAAGGGAAGTGATCAGCTCGGATGAACAGTAAAATCACAGGACAGTAAGTTAAAAACTGGGAAATAACTTTAAAATTAGAAATAATTAGAAGATAATGAAGATGAATAAATTGTAGAACACTTAAAAATAAAGAACTTTTACGAAGACAGCAAGAGGAGAATAGGGACGGAGGAAGAAGAAAAATAGGGAATAACAGAGAAGAACACAGTCTGAAAATGCACAGGATAGAATAGTAGAAAACACGAAATACCTTACAAACCAGATAGACTTTGAAGATGATGCAGAAGAAGAAGTTGTAGAGAACTTAAAAACAAAGAACTTTGATGAAGAGTGCATGAGCTGAAAACTAACATAAGTAGAAGAACTCGGAGGTCTAAGGTTGGGAGAGAAATTGTCAAAAGAAGAAGTCCCCTTCACCTCCTTATCTTGGGCTATTTATAGGGAAAGTTGGATCAATGGAGGGTGGGGATTGTATCAAAAGGAGATGGATGGCTAGGATTTAAGAAGAACATGATACATGGGAAAAAGGAAAAGGAGGTGAGCACCCCCTTTCTTGGACTTTGGGCACCCCCTTTCCAACTTTGAATCTCCTTTTCAAACTTTGAATGTCCTTTTCCTCCTTTTCAAACTTAAACTTTGAATTCTTCCTTTTCAAACTTTGAATTCAAAAGTTTGAACTTTATTTTCCCTCCAACCAAAATATTTTGAATTCTTTATTTGACTTGGTCAAAGTGGTGATGACCGTTTTACCCCTGGCTTCTTTTGTAATTACCTTCGGTGTCCTACACACACATAATTGCACTTTAGTTCATAAAAATTATCACAATGTGCACATAAATCTCAAATGCTCATGGTTATGCAATGGAGAATTAATGCTCATGGCCCTCAATTTTAATTTATTATTAAATAATATCACCAAATTAATCAATTTACGTGAAAGCTCTAATTTAAATGCGGAGTTGAGGTTAACTATGAAATATGCATAATTGCTTAATTATATGCACATAAAATGGTGTACATGCGATGAATTATCATATGAAATGGACACTTATCACACCTAATGGGAATCGACGCCGAGCATGTACATTTTATTTTACATTTATGTCCTTTAGTTTATTTGTATATACACGGGAAAGTATATGCGCAATTGTACGGCTTTATAAGCCAATGCGTCATTCCCACGGATTGTTTGGGTTTCTTTGTAATTTGTCAGTAGGACCAGCAAGGGGGCCCCCAGCCCTTTCCCATTGGTCCATGTCATCCATGTGGGGCTGGTCAACCATCCTAGGTGGCCATCTAGAAGGGTTGAATGCCATTTGACCACATGGGAGACAAGTGGCTTAATTAGTCCAAGGTTGGTTACCTACCTCACCTACCCATTCAACCCCATTAACCATGGTCAAGGGGGCGCCCCTCTCCCCTTGATCTTTTATTAGTTTTTGTGTGTTGTTCAAACCACATCCCAGCCCTTCAATCCCAAGCCCTTGATCCAAGGCTGTACAATTGATTAGATACCTAGCATATAAAACCATGTATTTTCATGTAAAAATCAAGGAAAAAATCAGAAAATTGTGTTGAATGCTTGAAGCTTCTTGCGCCCCCAGCCCCTCCTCCTGCTGTTCTTCCCTCTCCAACCCCCTTTCTAGAGTGGAATCATATCTATTCCCCTTCCCCAATCTCTGGTTGTGATCTGTGCCGCCGTCGCCGCCGTTCGTGCCGCCATCGGACCGCCAACGAGCCACCGTCAAAGTTCTATCCTTGGCAGACAGTAGTCTCTTCTCAAAATTCCTATTATCAGCCACGGCCTCTTCTTGGCCTGCAATTTTTATGGTGTGTTACCATCTTCCACCCCTTCATCCACAAAAAAAATCAGATCCCAAATCTCTCATTTAGTATTTTTCCATTTTTGTGCATCTTTCACTCCCAGATCTGTTTTGTCTCTGTCTACAGTGACAGCAGCCCTGTGTTTCTCACCTCCGACTATTTTTTGATTTTTCCAAACCCTTCCAATTTCACTAGGAGTTCTGTCCATAATCCCCTACATCCATGAATTTTCTAAATGTTTGATCAGCCTTCCATATATTTTTAAAAATTCGTGTTCTTCCTCAGCTACAGTGTTGTCAGCCAGATTCCAGATCCGACCCACTGCTAGTAAAAAAGTCATAGAAATTCGTAGCCATTCTCAAATCCAGATCCAAAAATAGTTCTAATTTCTACCTTGATTTCCAACAACTTTGCGGAAGACCATAACCTCAGATTCGGACATTCACATATCGGTCAAAGGTAACTCTCAGGAAATTTCCCTACTAGTCTGAGAGTTTAGACACTATACAACAGCAACCTTCAAAATTCGCCAATCAGAAGTACAGGCTTGATTATTTTTCTGTAATTACCTGGGTTGAAGCCCTTCGAAGCATCTTTCCAATGGCGCCCGTTTCGTCGCATTCCGACGTCGGGACTGATCGCAGTGTCCGTTCTCGCCGGAGCGCGCGCCAGAAAACAGAATCGGCAGATCCGTGGCCGGTTATTCCGACCGGTGCCGATCGGAGCCGCCCGGCCGCCGGCCGGTGAACAAACGCACCTCTACTCTAGGGAGCGTTCATCCAGGCATCCACCACCACAGCGGTGCCACCGGGTCCCACACGGCCCCTCCGGACAGCACGTGGGCCCCACCGTCACGTGTTCGGGTGTTGCCGAATCAACGCAAGAAGCCGCCCGTCAACCCGAATTCGGTCCTCCCGGGCCCAGTTGTGTAGCCCTTTACCTCCCTGCGTGGAGTGGGCGATATTTCATTGCTGTCATCATTGTGTAATATTTATCCCGGGAGTACGAGTTTCGGCCGGGTCCGTCTTCCCCACGCCGAGCGCGTGGAGGTATCGCATTCGCTCCCTTACTTGGCATTTTGCTTACTTCATATATATTTGTTTATGACGCTACTAGAGAGCATGTGTAGGGATATCTAGCTCGCTTTATCTATTCATTACCGCTGCTGCGAGAGAGAGCGTTACCGTCCCGTGACCCGATCCGGGCACGAAAGAGAGAGCCGACCACCCTAGCTCACTGCCGGTTTCTCAACCGCACACGTCCGACGCTTCCCTCGTTAAGGGACGATCACGAGCTTGTCGTGTCCGTGGTCTCGTCCCGCATCAACACCCCCAACTTACTCATTGCTAGTCCCTTAGCAATGCTAATAAATTGAAATTTAGGACTAACAAGAGTTTGTAAAATTCTTGCTCTCATATCCAGTTCTCCCTTCATAGAATCAACCAAAGATTAGGAATCTGGAATCATTAATGCAGACTAGCCTTATGTAGGAACTTAATAATACATGATCAAGAATTCAAATCAAAGCTCAATAGCACTTGTGCATGTGTAACTACCAAATCAACAACTTAGACAATTGCATCCCCCATTCGCTATTCCAAGCAAATGTCTTTCAACCCTGCACCTCTTAGATCAGAGCATTAAGTATATTAGCTTTTGTCTGCCTTATTGCTTTGTCCCTTTTGGATCTTTTATACTACACATGATGTTGCACTACCTTTCACTGCTCAACGTGAACCTCGACTCTTGCCTTAGGAGAAGTAGGCCTAGTTTCGCAGATCTAGGTTCCCTTTTCCATTTTACGTGAACCTTAACACGTCTTAAGTGAAGTAGGCCCGGTTACTAAGACTAGGGGCATTTTTCATGGTGTTTTTTTTTCTTTTTTTTTCATAGTGCAATTGCACTTATTTGATAGATAAGTTGGCAGAAAGTTTTGTAAAAAGATCTCTTTTTATAAGAAGTGCAGAATATCAGACAACATACCTTAAATGGCAGGGGGCTTGTCTTGCTTGTTTCATTAGTGTGCATCGTGAATTTCTTTTTTTTTCTAAAGTGCACATGAACTTTAAAGGGTTTCTTATATCAGTTTTCCATGGCTAGATTGACTAAATTTTTCATCATCCTTATCCCTAGTCTTTTCTATTCTAAAATTACTTTTAATTTAAGCATGAATAATTAAAACTCAGTTGGGTTCTTTTTTTTATATGAATGCAACATCTGTAATATGATTTTCGCCCCCAACTTAAATGACATTGTTCGCAATGGCATGAACACTATGAATAAATTGAACAATGTGGACATGAAATTTGTGAAGGAACGGGACAACCTGACAGAAGTAAATTTTGACGGGCATCCTTACTGACCAAAGGTGATACTTGGCCGTTAAAGGCGAGGCATAGGTGTAAGTAATCTTCTCTCTCCCCCAACTTATCCTTTATTCACTCCTTCAAAATAAAAATAAAAACACATGAAAAACTTGGGTTGCCTCCCAAGAAGCCATTTATTACCACTCAAAAATCATGAAAACTGTGGGTTGCCTCCCAAGAAGTCATTTATTAGCACCCAAAAATCATGAAAACTGTGGGTTGCCTCCCAAGAAGCGCTAAGTTTAACGTCTTCAGCCAGACACATGCATAACCAACGAGTTGAGTTAAGAATGAGCCACCACATTATCTTATCTTCTTTCAATTTCCAACATTTGTGTCACGAGAATACAAGAATATATATGTATGCATGTGGCCCAAAAATGTGCTGGTCTTGAACATTGTTGATTTTAAAATTAGCCATATGTGTGAGCAAGTTCTCTTCTTTAAGGGGTATGTAATAATCAATGGCCATCAATCGTTCAAGATTGGGATGGAACCTTTGCCCAGTATCTATCCATTGGTCTCCTTGTCTGTATCTACCGGCTTGACTACCCCTTTAATGACTTCTTCCTCTAAAGAAAGTTGGTCAAAGACAGGCAGATCATGAGCATTAAGGGCATTAATCAATTGATCTTCTTGAAGGGGAGTTAAATCAAATGTGAATATGGTTGACATATCCTCTTCAAGTTTGAGAGTGTCATACTGCAGAGGCTTAGTTTGCAGGGGGATCAAAGTGGATGGAGGTGTGATCCTAAAATCTATCCTATCTGATGAGTCAAACTTTATGGGGTAGGACTCAGGGGTTAGATCAAATGTGAAAGTTTCTAAGAAGGGCCCTTCATCAAACTCATCAATCGAATGAAGTTTATCAATCAAACTTTCCAGTAATGGGGTGGGTATACCAAATGTAAATCTTTCCAACAAGGCCCCTTCATCACCTTCATCAATGACATTAAGAATATCAATCGAATGTTCCAATGGTGAGGTGGGAAGATCAAATGTTATTCTTTCCAGTCCGGACCCTTCATCATAGGTCAGTTCAAATGTGAATTTCTCTAAGATGGTCCCTTTATTACACTCATCAATAGGAGGAGGATGTTCAGAATTCATCTTCATTAAATCAACAAGATCATTATCCACAAAGCACTCCCCCTCTTCATGTGTTTCCTCAAATGGACCTTTGATGTTTGGAGTGATGCTCTCAATTTCTTCAAGTGAAGCCCCATTACCAATATCTTCTAAAATGAGATTATCATTTTTGTTCTCCATAAGTGGTGCCTCTAAATGAAAGATGTATTTTTCACTCAAATGCCCTTCAGCATTCTCTTCCTCATGAGAGTTATCATTCAACATATCTGCAACATCAACTTTACCCGCTTCTTTATGTTTTTCCTCACATAAGTTAATGATGGCACTCTCCACATCAAAGTGTTCACATTGTTCTATCATAGGGAGAATGTTAATCAAAACTTCTAATTGTGGGACCATGACATGAAATGAGAAATCTTCCAATCCGGTCCTTTTATGATATTCTTCCAAGTGAGGAGGGTCACATTCCATGGCTTTGTCATCATCATTTTTAGCTAGACATTCTTTTCTACATTCTTCCTCAATTGGGCCATTAATATTCTCAATTTCACAGTTTTGAATGGCACCATTTTGCAAATCATTTAAGTCACCCCCCAACTTGATCTCAACCGACTCCTTGTATCTTTCCACATAGATGGGTGTGGACTCCTTAATCGCATAAGCCATTTTACTAGTTATCCCCAATTCTCTTTGATATGATTCTTCCCTAATTCTCTCATTACCTTGGTCAAGAGTTTCATTTGGTAAGAGAACCATGGGTTGTTGGCAAGAATAAATGTATTGGGTGAATTGAGGGACTTTATCTTCAAAGGTTTCATCACTGGGGTTAGATAATTGGCCCATTTCATAGGTGGTTATTGTTACTTGGTCCAATTTAGTTTGGAGGGAGTCGATACTTTGTTGATTATTCAAAATGATTTGAATCAATTGGTTGATTTTTTCTTCATTGTTGGAACCATTGTATGGAGGGGTGGAATGAATGTGTTGATGATCATATTGATATTGAGATGATGGGAAGTATGTGTCATGCTCTCCATATTGATTTTGATCAAATTGTGTTGAAAATTTTGGCTTAAGAGAGCATGGAGCTTGACATTGAGAATTTTCCCAAGAGAAATTATTTTGATCTCCCCACTCAAAGATAGGAGTGCAAGAAGGTGTAGGGAGATTTTGACATGTTGATGTTTGCTCATGAGGAGAGAATAACATATGGTCCCCTAAATATGATTGAGTAAATTGGTTTTCATTTTGGGGATCATAAGGATATTGGGCTGCCATGGGTGTGGAGTTCTCTTGTTGGGCCGACCGAGGATTTGAGCTTTCATTGAAGGTCGAGTAAGATGGAAATTGGGTCGGGTACTCACGTACATAATGGGCCCACTAGGCCAATGTGTGATCATATTGAAAGGTATGTGGTGTAAAGGGGCTTGAGTCTATTGGAGTGAAGTGCTTTTAGGTCAAGTAATTAAGTTGGTTAAAAACCCGATCCATAGATATCATTTTTTTATTATTTTTTTATTTGTGTATTTTTTTATTTTATTTTTTTAACACTAACTGAGATGACAAGAGAGAAGAGGAAGAATTTTTTATTTTTTATTTTTTTTACATACACAAACAAGTTGACACACAAATTACCTAATGACCTAAATGTGACCTAAACCTACAAATAGGGTTTCACAAAATGACTAAAGTACAACTTAAGTTCACCATCAATATTTTCACCGGCCAGGTAAGGGGTGGGGTAGTGGGAGGCTCCCCCTACTTTCGTAGGGACCTAATTAGTAAACCACTAGCCCGCTTAAGGCGTTTACCGTCCAACCGTCTTGCCTTAGGCACCGATTTCCACAAGAGGGTAAACCCAAATCGTACTAAAATCATAGTGTGATCCTAGGGCCAATGTCTACTGAATTTTATTTAAAGCTTAGATCATACAAAGATGTAAGGAAAATGTGATTTGTGGGCTAAGGAAGGGTGATGAAATCCTCACCTTATGTTATTTAGGGGTGTTACCCTTAAAATATTTTGAAATAAAATACACACCACAATTTCAAACAAGGGGTTCTTATACAATATGTATGTTAGAATAGGATAAGTAGAACGTACCTTGCCCCTTGCAATCTCCAAAATACAATGCAGAAATTAAATAATAAGGAAAAATCTTATACTAAATGATGTATGGCTTATAACATGAATGGTGTAGTTTCTACTCTTGAATGAAGTCTTTTATTTTTGGTGCAAGTAATTTTTTTTAATGAACCTATCTAACCACAAGATATGTAAAATGGAAAAATAAAAATAGAATGAAAGAGAGAAAGTTTGGATACTTTTTTGAAAAGTGATCCCTCATTATTTTTGAAATGAATGACAAAATCAAAAGATTAAGGAAATAAAGGTAAACTTACCTCTGATTTTTTTTAATTTTTTTTCTGAAAAAAAAGAAAAGAGAGCTTTATTAGTACACTATAAACACAAGGAAAACAAAGTTCTTAAATCAAAAATCATCGTTCTTCCCCGGCAACGGCGCCAAAAATTGATAACGCAAAAGTTCATCGTTTAAAACATGCGTATCAATCTTAAAAATTCTAACTCACACTAAATGAAAGTAAGACGTAATAAGGTGGCGAGAAGGGTCGATTCCACAGGGAATAAGAGATTTTTAGAGTTAAAAACCTTGAAGTCCTTTGAAAAATACTTGTGATTTAGATTTGCTTAAAGAAAATAGTGAAATAATGAACAAACCAAACACTTAATTGAAAACACCATGACTATGCACCTATGCTATAGAAAAAAATTGCATGAAGTGGAAAGAAGATATAGAAGAGAGAGATAGAGAGGGAATAAGAGCAAGAACTAGATCAAGAGAACAACTCCTTTCATTAACTTAAAAGAAAGAGTACATGAAATGTGAAATAAGTTTACACTAATGACACAATGAGATTACAATGAAGTGAAATATCACAAAAGTAATAAGACAAGAAAAGCCTGGAGTTTGGAGTTTGGAGATGATAGCAGTAATGGTGATGACAGCGCCATCCTCTCTTGGCCTTGGATCACGAACAACCTTGTGGAAGATGTCGTCTACGCTGGGGGGAAGTCACCTTCATCGTTGAAGCTATCTTTGGAGGGTGAATAACTTTGAACCCAAGAGGAATTAGGGGATGCCCAAGAAAAATAAGTTGAATAAAAAGAAGAGATAAAAAACTTTGATGAAGGACACAGGGAGAGAAAATGTAAGGAAGATGGTGAAATAAGAGAAAGAAGGGAAGTGATCAGCTCGGATGAACAGTAAAATCACAGGACAGCAAGTTAAAAACTGGGAAATAACTTTAAAATTAGAAAGAATTAGAAGATAATGAAGATGAATAAATTATAGAACACTTAAAAATAAAGAACTTTTACGAAGACAGCAAGAGGAGAATAGGGACGGAGGAAGAAGAAAAATAGGGAATAACAGAGAAGAACACAGTCTGAAAATGCACATGATAGAATAGTAGAAAACATGAAATACCTTACAACTCAGAGAGAATTTGAAGATGATGCAAAAGAAGAAGTTGTAGAGAACTTTAAAAAAAAGAACATTGATGAAGAGTGCATGAGCTGAAAACTAACTTAAATAGAAGAACTCGGAGGCCTAAGGTTGGGAGAGAAATTGCCAAAAGAAGAAGTCCCCTTCACCTCCTTATCTTGGGCTATTTATAAGGAAAGTTGGATCAATGGAGGGTGGGGATTGTATCAAAAGGAGATGGATGGCTAGGATTTAAGTAGAACATGATACATGGGGAAAAGGAAAAGGAGGTGGGCACCCCCTTTCTTGGACTTTGGACACCCCCTTTCCAACTTTGAATCTCCTTTTCAAACTTTGAATGTCCTTTTCCTCCTTTTCAAACTTAAACTTTGAATTCTTCCTTTTCAAACTTTGAATTCAAAATTTTAAACTTTATTTTCCCTCCAACCAAAATATTTTGAATTCTTTATTTGACTTGGTCAAAGTGCTGATGAACGTTTTGCCCCCGGCTTATTTTGTAATTACCTTCGGTGTCCTGCACACACATTATTACACTTTAGTCCATAAAAATTACCACAATGTGCACATAAATCTCAAATGCTCATGGTTATGCAATGGAGAATTAATGCTCATGGCCCTCAACTTTAATTTATTATTAAATAATATCACCAAATTAATCAATTTAGGTGAAAGCTCTAATTTAAATGCGGAGTTGAGGTTAACTATGAAATATGCATAATTACTTAATTATATGCACATAAAATGGTGTACATGCGTTGAATTGTCATATGAAATGGACACTTATCACGGCCTCAGTCAACTCCCTCTATGAGGCGACTGGGGGCAAAAATTGTCACCAACCCGGCTGAGGTGAAAACCCGAAAGGGCACCTCAGGCAAAATCGTGTAACCCCTCGGTGTGAAAACCCGCAAGGGCGCACTGGAAAAAGCTAAAGGGGGCCAGCCCTAGCGAAAACCCGCAAGGACGGTAGGGCTAGTAAAGAGAAAAAAAAACTCTCTCCCTCTCCACTCTTCACTTACAAAGCCACCGGCTACGACACGCCCCGATGGAGAGCTCAAGATCACTTCACAAAAATGGTAGCCACTACACCCCCGAGGGTCAGTCACCGCCAGTCTCCAGCTTCCAGTTTCGGCTACAATGCCTTCACAGGCCAGCCGCCAATCGCCAGCTTCCAGTTTCAGCTACAACGCCTTCACAGGCCAGCCACCAGTTTCCAACTTCCAGTTTCGACTACAACGCCCGTACAGGCCAACAGCCAGTTTCCAGCTTCCAGTTTCAGCTACAACGCCTTCACAGACCAGTCGCCAATTTCCAGCTTCCAGTTTCGGCTACAACGCTCGTACAGGCCAGTCGCCAGTCTCCAACTTCCAATTTTGGCTATAACGCCTTTACAGGCCAGCCGCCCATTTCCAGCTTCCAGTCTTCGGCTACAACGCCTTCACAGGCTAGCCGCCAGTTTCCAGCTTCTAGTCTTCAGCTACAATGCCTTTACAGGCCAGCCGTCAGTTTTCAACTCCAGCCTCGGCTACAACGCCTATACAGGCCGGCTGTCAATTTTCAACTCCAGCCTCGGCTACAACGCCTTCGCAGGCTAGTCTCCCAGCCTCCAGTCCCAGTCTCGGCAATAACGCCTTCCCATGCTAGCTATCTGACTCAGTTCCAGTTCCCAACCATTGCACCTTCCTAGGTCACCCAGTTGGCTTCAGGTCCAGTCCCCATTCTCAGTCACAGTCCCAGCTTCAATTCCCAGTCCCTCTCCCAGTCCCGATCTTGGTTGTCGTGTCCACCTAGGCCCTCCAGCCAGCTCAATCCCAGTTTCCGAGACACATACGAATCACATCCTTTGGCTAACGGCACAATGTTAGCCAATATCCCACCATCCAGCTAAGAATCAATATCCACTCTCCAGAATCACCTCTGTAACTCTAGACCACGTGGACTGCCCTGTTCTTGTAAGCCTACGCTGGTTCTAGAGTAGGTGGGCTTTCATTCCCCGGGAGGATCGGCCCCCACATATAGCCTTTCTTTCCTCTACTACCCAACACTCAACCTCCCGCTTCTAACACCGAGTTCCTTAAAACCGGTCCCTGTTATCACTCATGACGATGCGTCGTAGGACAAGCAAGCACGACTAACAATAAGTGGTCGTCAGTTCACACGCATCATTCCATTCCATCAAAAA
This sequence comes from Amorphophallus konjac, assembly GCA_022559845.1. Lineage (NCBI taxonomy): Eukaryota > Viridiplantae > Streptophyta > Magnoliopsida > Alismatales > Araceae > Amorphophallus > Amorphophallus konjac. Next base: position 152,086,359 of record CM040118.1, read on the forward strand.
GGGGAGGGAACAACCCAGTAAACAAAGGATCTGGAATTTGTCATTAATACTCTGTAAAAGGAGCCCAAGATATGCCATTGGGGTAACAAAATCCATACACTCCAGAAAAAAAAAAGGGGGGGGGGGAGATATAATCAGGGCTCCGCCTCAGCCCCCTCCAGCGCCGCAAGATGAAGGTCCGCTACTGCAAGCTCCACCTCCAAGGTGGACAAAAGCTGGGCACTGGCTCCGGCTATGATCTCAGCCGCCTGCCACTCGGCTCGGATGTGCTCGGCAACTGCCTGCCGCTCCTCCCAGACCTTCCTCAAGGCCTCAGCCTGACTCTCCACCTCCCTCAGTTGTGCGGCTCACGCCTGAGATGCTGATGCAATCACTTCGGCATGACTCCTCTGCTCAGCTATGGCTGACACGAGCCGAGCCCGCTGCTCCTGCGCCTCCCGGATCGTCGCTAGTCTCTGAGACCTCTGTTCCTACACCTCGCGGAGCCGCAGGTACTCGGCCCAGATTCTGGCTAACCCGGACATCCAGAGCTCGCGTGGGAATCTGAGTGCGTCATAGCCCTGGGTGCACTCCCGCAGTTGCTGCCTCAGGTCCTCCGGAGAAGGGAGGAGCTCACTCTATGAGTAGCCTCGTGCCCGCTGGAGCAGGGCGGCACCTGTACGCGCCTCCAGCAACGGCTCTGGCGGAAAAGTGAATGGAGGCCACTCCACCCCTAAATCCAGGGAGAGGTCTCCGGACGCAGCCAGCACTCCAGTGGAACCTGCGTAGTTCCAACAAACACCAAAGGGAGTAAGTAATACATGAAAGACTTCCTTCGACAAACAAGGTGAAAAACCTGACAAAAAAAGGAAGGAGACAAGTCCTGACTCCTTACTTGGAGCAAGTCCAGCCGACTCTGTGGCATCATCTGTCGGGGTCGGGGAAGGCAACTGCACCTCCGCCTCCACAGCATCACCTACCGGGGTTGGAGAGGGCAATGGTTCCTCCACCATCTGATCATCTCCAGCAAGCAAAGGTGAGATAGGAGGCTCCTCCTGCCCGCCCTCATCAGGATCGACACATGCTCCTCCCCAGGATCCGATGCTGCAAGTAACTCAAGAACGTCAGCACTCTGCCTTATAGAGCGTACCACTGCATACCTCTAGGGGGTCCCCGCCGGAACCTCCCTACTAGAAGAGGCCCCAGAGGATGAAGAGCTCGAGCTCGAGCTCTCCTCTATCTCCATCTCCGAGCCATCGTCGTCTAAAGAGCTCGATGAGGTCCCTGACGAACTCCCAGAGGTGACTGAACCAGAAGTTCCTGCAAGCCAACGCAACAAACAAAGTCATCACAAGACCCAGTTCTATATAAGGAGGCCTCTGCAGCTAAGAGTTACAAATAGAAAACTCACCAGCCGGAGCACTCCCCTCTGAAATCTTCTCGATATCGACGATCTCCTCGTCGCCTCAGCAGGGGCCACTTTTGTGGGCCCCTCTTCCATCATCTCGGCCTCGTTGCGGGGCAGCTCACCTTCTTCTAGAGGTGAAGGTACACCTGTAAACAATACCGACAGGACCTCAGCACTAGAAGACAGTCAACATAAGAAGGCTTAACAAAAGCGGTTAAGTCCCCAGTTACGCACCTGAGGGTCCCATGCTTGAGGGCCTGACCAGCCCCATAGTGCAGGTCGACACCACAGTCGGCAGGGATGCTCACTCCACCCCGCCAACAGCTGCGGCAACAAGCTAGACACTTCCTCGGTCGTGGGCGGCATTGAAGCACTCCTCCCCTCAGGCTCCCCCTCAAAGGAGGGAAGAGACACTGAAGGGCCGGTGCGGACCAGCTCTTGAATCATCTCCAGAGCGGCGGCTAGATCCTCACCTAGCGAAGGACATCATAAAGTCAGTCAGTATCGGCATCCCCGCAACTTTATAATGGAAGGGAAATACTTTTCGTAACAGTTTAATACTTACCCAAGCAATCCTGGGTCACAGCGGGCTCCTGCCCGTCAACGGATGGGGGCACCTCACCTTGCATCTCTGAAGAAGCTGCGGTCTCTGATGCCCCGGCCACCTCTGCATGACACCAGCAACTATGTCAACTCCCGGAAGCAAATACAGTCATAAACACAACCTGCTCGGTCCCAGAATTATTTACCTGGTTGGGCGTCCTTTAAAGCCTTCCATGGCTCAAAGTCGGGGAAGGTCTAACATTGGGGGCGGTCTCGTCCATCATACGAAGGAGCCCCTCCATATCTATCTCATCATCGACCCCGTCGTCAGGAAGGGGGTCGACCTCCTGAGGTGGCGAGAAGGCCACATCAGCCCCGGTCTCCAATGGCGCTGTGGAAATCAAATCCAATTGCATAAGGTTAGCCATTTGTCAAGGCTGAATCAATATAAAGCAAGTAGGTGAATATGGCACTTACTCAGAGCCGGCTCCGCCTCGATATGATCCCTTACAGCGGGTCCCTGAGAGGACTCACCAACCTCCCTGACTCCGGTCTCCACCCGGGGGCGCTTCCTCCGGGGCTGAAGGGCCCCGTCACCATCCTCAAAAGATGTCCCTGTGGAGAGGGGATCCCTGTCCGTCGCAGAACCTGCCAAACACAGCCACACAAGATCTCTCAGCCATATGTCCTAGAAAACAACAAAGCAGGGCTAGCAGGCTAATAAAGAGGTCTTACCTGAAGTCACGAAGGGGGTCAGTTGCAGAGGAACTAGCTACTCTGGCTTCGAACCCACAACCCATGCGGCCTTCGTGACCGCCTCCTTCACGTCCCTCAGGGTGTAGGCACACTCAATGAGGGACACGAGCTTTATAGGTCCAGCTGACCCGATCGCGTGGGCAATATGACGCCTCCAGTCGTCAGCCGCCGTATCTGCAAAGCTCCCCTCAAGGAGCACTCGGTCAAGCGAACCCCGCTGCTCGAACCCACAGTCAGCCAAAAATTGGGTCCACCAAGTCCTCGACATCCCGGGTCGAGGTGCCCAGACTCTGGTACCTCCAGGCGCTGCCCGCACCTGCTTGAGGGCCTTCAGTGCCCCATTGCCGCTCCGCCCCGTCGACAAAGAGCCTCGGCTCCCCCGGGGTGCATGCTGCGCCAGCCTCTCTACCTCTCGGCGGATCCAAGAAAAGCGAGTCCACAGATACTCGTCATCTAGTGCGATGAGAGGCAGATCCTCCCTCAAGAGACGAGTCTCCTCAGCTTTCCAGATCGCCGAGGCCTTCTATCGGTACTGATGACTATGCTCGAACCACCACCTAGCGTAATGGACGTCAAACCGTCCCCTGCGTCTCGGCACAGGCGTCGGCAGTCGCTCCGGCTCTCGGCGATAATAAAAGTCCCACCACGCCGCGGCTAGCAAGTGGGTGTCCCGGCCTCTATACTGACGACCTGCCAAAGGAAACTCCTGGTTCGGCGGGATCCCCTAGTCGTACCCGAAGTTCCGAGCGAACCTGTGCGGGTAGTACGGCTCTAACAAGCTCGTCACGGACCGATGTAAAGGCAGCACCGCTGGTCGGGTGCTCATCACCCACTATGTGTACAATGACGTGTCCGGCTCCTACTGGTAAGGTAGGGCACAGGCCGCCCCACCATCCGAAGGCACCATGATCAGGTGGGAGTCCCTCGTGGCATCGTCAAAGGGAATACCTTCCTCACCCCTACCGGGCAAGTAACACAAAACTCTCCTAGCCTCCTCCAGCTGCACAATAGCGTCCCCATCTGGCTGTTCGATGAAGCTAAACAACAAAGGTGCCGCCTGGTTCGCTACGGACCAGCGAGACACCAACCCTGGGAACAGTAGCCCAGCCCATGTGCCAAGGTAGTGAGTCGGCAGAAGTAGGCTCCACTCACGTGGTGTCGAGTGAGTCGCCAGTATCCCCAGTCCCTGATAAATATTAGCCAAAGCCGCTGGGGCTAAGGCCAACCTTTGTCCCTCTGCCAGTTGGCACACAGGTCACAACAGCTCTACATTCAGCTGGCCATCCTCCCCATGGGGGACCACAAACGTGGCCAACCAGTATGCCAAGTACGCGGCCAAGTGGGTCACGTCCGGCAGCCTCTGGGAGTTCCACCCCTTCTGTGGTGCGTAGCTATTCCTGGTGTATGTCCGGAAGCGCAGCTCCACCTCTGTGTACTCCTCTCAAGGGGTCTGGTCCCTCAGGAACTCTTGGTGAAAGCAAAAGGGTCTGTCATAAAAGTGGCAAATCCACGCGTTCAGCGGCACCCTGGGAGTCTACGCTGCTCTTTCTTTCCCAGCCAGGGCTAAGTCCCTCCAGGTCTTCAGAAAATACCGGTAGCTATAAGAAACCTGGTATCGCCCATGCTCGTCAGTGTGGCTACGGTGGAGGTCATCCAGCACTACCTCCTCGTACCCCTCGCCGCTGATCGGCAACCCAAAGATCCTGTACATGGACCACAAGTCTAACGAGGTCTCTACCTCAGCCATTGCCACGGTGTTCCACCTGCGGTTGAAGCGCTCTGTCAACGCCTGTAGAAGTCCTGTGTAGCAAGGATACCCATACAGAGCCGCAGTCACAGCATATCAGATATCAACTCGGTCTAGCAGCACCCGGTAGTGGTGAACTATGCCCATCAATCACTCGGTAGCTCCCTAGCGGTATCTGTGCGACGGAATCACCGCCCAGTGGCCATACCAGCTAACGACGGTCTATCGTAGAATCCCGGATAAAAGGCTGTGGTCGTCATAGCTTTCCCCGGCATACTCTAGCCCTGATGGGTCCAGTACTAATCCTGGACTGCCCTCTGTCTCTGCTCGGTGGTGTCCATGCAAGTCCTAGAAAGCGGGACCCATCACTCTAGTGCGAAACCCCGAATTGGTCTGCTCTGCTAAAGAAACCCAGGCACTCAGCACTGGGAAACTAACTCTGCCTCTAGTAATCCACAGAGAAACTCAGGAAGCCGTAAAGGACAATTCCGTGCAAGCTGTCTTGGCCCTACAAGATCGCCCGCTCCAGTCGACGATGGGCTTCCACAACCCGAGAGTCACTCTCCTCCATGCCTGACGAGACGAAGTGCCTGATGAACTCAAACAAGTGTCGGTCCAAAGGAAACTCCACTGGGTAGCCACCGCTGCGGTCATAAGTGTAGAGCCCGCCCGCCTCCGACGCACGGGCCAGCTCCACAACCCCAACCCCGTTGCTGCGCTCGCCGACGGGGCCCTCTGCCACAACTATCTGCCCATCATCAAGCTGCTCCACGTTGGCCGCAGTGATGAATGGCGGGCCCAAAGGGGGCATGGGCCCAAAGGGGGCATGGGTCGCTCAGTCCTCCTCACCCAATGGTCCTCCTCCTGGACGACACGCCTTGGGACCCTCTCGTCCCTGCCAAATCAGGCCATAGCTGTAAGACATAGCACAAAAATGGTCAGTATGCCAGAAATTGAACACATACAATACAGCAAATCACAAGTATATGAAACATCAACATGCAACTACAACAACTCAAAAGGAGAGGTTCACGGGCCGTACGCCCTCGTCTCCGCCTCCGACGCACGACCCGTGGGGGGCATTTGTTGTACCTGGACTATTTCCCCAGCAAAATACCCAGAAATAAGGGTTCAGGAATTTCCTCGAACACCTTCAAGGCATGGGCTACCCAGCCCCTCCGACAACCCAGTGGTACCGATCAACGGCCCCAACTGGCTAGCCGAAGCGTACGGTGGCACTAGCAATCGATCGGGACCACTCCCGACTCCTAAGTTGCGGACTTTGCCCGCCTTCTACACGACCACTCGGGCCATCCCGAGGACACTCCGACTACAAGCCACACCACGTGGCACCCAGTGAAAATGCCAGGGGACTACCCCGGGATGCCTTCTTTCAACCCTCCAAGGTCAAAGGGAGACCCAAATAGGTCAACCACAGGCTCGGGAGGCCCGTAGCACATGTGTACGGCTTACACACGCGTGTTCGGCATTCTGCCGAACACCTCATGGGTGCACATGTTTCAACCCTTCTACACCAATCCACGGGCCACCTTGTGATTCCAGTACACCAATTGGGTCCTATGACGACCCCCCAGCAAGTCGGGGCCACCCCCGACCCTCAGACACGTGGCAACACGCCACTGAACTTAGCTCTCGGGCCAGCCCGAGGCTACTCTGCCAACCCGCTGTACAACATGGCATGTAGTACGAGGCAAGGCCCATGGGCCCAAGGTGCCTCCTCCCATCCCCTACGAACTTCTACCCTTGGCACTTGGCCAAATCCATGGCTCTTCGGCCACCTACGCGGCTCGTTCGGCAACCTGGGGTGTGTCGGCCATTCGCCCGAACACTTTGCGAGCGGCCACTGCAACTCGAAGAACAATGGCTCTCATGGGCCATTTCAACATCCCGAAACTACGTATCCTTCAAAAGGATATCACCAGACAACGAAGGAAGATCCCCGGGGGGCCATCCCTCGGGGTTGTGACTCGCTCGAGGCCAGCTCGCCCTAGGGCATGGCCGCGCCCCCGGAGAGGGCGAACTCCCCTGGGGCCGTGCCCTCCCCTCAGCTCGGAGGCCCGACGGCACTCCCCAGTCCCAGTTCATGAAAATTCCTAACTTCATGGTCTGAGGTTCATGCAGAGCTCGTTCGTCGTACCAGTGTGTCGAAGGATTCGCAAAGACGGAGTCCCGGGATTATGTCGAGTCGCACATGTCAATCCCTCGATCTTCGAACACAAGCAGCCAGAACACAAGTGTATCCTCCCAGTATCCTTTATCTTCTTTCTTCTTAGCCAATTTAAGAAGAAAAATAACCAAAAAACTGTGTTTTGTAGAGGTTGGACCACTCCCCCTCTCTCTCTTCTACCTAGTCCGCCCAAACCCCCCCTGGGGAGGGGTTTAGGCGGACTAGCTTGGGCCTCCAAGCTGGTCCGCCTAAACCCCCCAAGGGGGGGGGGTTTAGGCGGACCAACCTGGACCCCCGGGCTGGTCCGCCTAAACCCTTGAATAATAAAAAAAAGATTTTTAAAACAAAAAAAGGGACCACTTTGGTCCGCCCAAACCCCCCCTGGGGAGGGGTTTAGGCGGACCAGCTTGGACCCCCAAGCTAGTCCGCCTAAACCCCTCAAAAAAAAAAAGAATTTTTACCCTCCGAAGAGGGGTTTAGGCGGACCAGACCAGCCCCTTGGGCTGGTCCGCCTAAACCCCATCTCTCACACTCCGACACACACAAAAACACATAAATAAAATATAAATAAAATAATAATAAGAATACTATTTGGGGGGTTTACCCGAACCAGGTGTCGCCCATGGAACCCCCCAAATAAGCGCACGTGGGCTCGGGCGGTCGGGCGACACGTGAAGAGGAGGGGTTCCATGGAGAGGAGGGGTTCCATGGGTGACCGGGGAAGCGCCTAAACCCCACCCCCACCCCTTCAACTTCTATAAATTGCCCCCTTACCAACAAGCTAGGGGCATGCATGCATTAAGCAAGGAAGTAGCGCACAGACACACAGTCAGACAAGCAAACTTCCCCGGCCTAATTGTCGCACCCTCGGATTCCCGAGGCTTTCGGCAAGGGTCGGGAACGCGAGAAGACTAGTGCGCACGCGGTTGGCTTGCTAGTCGGCTCCCACAGGCTGAGGGTATGTCGCACGTACTCCCCTCACGCGGTGTTTAGCCGTCTCACACCAAGTCCATCCCCGCCGCGTGTAAGATGACCGTACTAACGACAAGTACGCCCGCATCCCGAGTCCGCCCGTGTACGGCAACTTACGACACTTACGACGGTGACGAAGGGTACTTCATAACGCCGCGTTGGCCCTCGACACGGAACCGCGTACCCACCGTTCACCTCCCAGCTGGCAGTCGGCCCCTTAGATTGACAAATCAAGTCTAGTCGGACCTCTGGCTCGGGAATCATAATCCCGGGGCCGACCTCGACTCTCCAGCTTGACAACGCTCGCCGTCCAAGACCCGAACCCGACCGCTCACATCGAGCCGCGTCCGACCTCCGCCAGGCGCCAGCCCATGTCCATTCTGACCACCAAGGCAGTGGACCCACACCAACTCCTCTATAAAGAGCTCCAGTAGAACATGCGGACATCCGCTTTGTTACGCAATGACCCGGGGACCAACCCACGTGTCGGAATTGTCCCGCGGCTTGCTCCAGTTGTACTTCGGCCCATTAAGGCCCGCTTGTAAAGCCCATGTGGCTCATCATAAAACCAGTGAAATACATATGCCAGCATTCGGGCCCCCAACTTCCTACCCACACCACTCGACATCCGTGCCCGACACCCTAATCCCAGTAAACACACCCCTCAGTCTAACGCGCACCCATAGCTGCTGAATGCCCCCAGCCCTCTACCCATGGCTTCAGACACATATACAGACTTTTCTTCAGCTTAAAACGAAGGTATTTGGATTCAATCCGATGTAAATAAACACCGGTTGCTTGCGGCAAGTGGGGAAAGACGTCCTGTACACGATTCCCGCAATCACCTACGCACTCGCACCCATGGAACCCCTCCTCTCCACGTGTCGCCCGACCGCCCGAGCCCACGTGCCGCACCCTGGTGGCGCTTCCCCGGTCAAACCTTGGTTCCATGAGTGATTGTCGAGAGATCGACTGGCATGCCCGCACCTTGTCCGGTTAACCCTTATCCCAACATTTCCATGCCATTCGACTCTTTCTGACTTTCCGTAAAAAGGAGAGTGCCCGGTACCACCGTGAGAAGCATGCAACCGTAAGGAGGATACCCTAGATATATCAAACTCCCGTATTTTTCTTCACTGTTGTATCCCTTCCCTCACCCCGGTTAATCGGCATAAAAACCCACGTAACAGCAGCGAACCCAACAATCTCCCCCTTTTTGATGATGACAATATATTGTGGCAATCCACAAATCCACAACTCTCTCTCCCCCTTTGGTATTATCAAAAAGTGGGGGACTAGAGGAACAACCAGTTATCAAAAAGTGGCGCATGAACCCAGCAATAACCTACCGTAAAAGGAAGGTGTGGGAACCATGAACACCAAGGAAGGTGACAGAATTATGTGCGATATGCAAAATGATTGAAATATGTCCAAATTCTCTATTTCCAAACTATATGCAGAGTGTATGACCAGACTTATGCACAAATGTATGACTCAAATAAACTATATGCAAGTGTTGTGCTGAGCAGCACATTATTCTCCCCCTATTATCATGAACAAAAACTGACTAACAATGGGATTATATGACCTGTTATTTACATGTAAAACCAAAAGATGCATCGGAGTGAAATGAAGTATGATATGAACAAAAAGGATCAAGTAGTCAAGCATTCAAGCATGCATAATTAAATATTGACTCATGCAAGTCCCTTTGGAATATGTGTAAGAATTATGTAATTGATTGTTGAACATGATAAACATGTGCAATACTAAGAAGGCCGTGCTTACATAAAGAAGGTATTGCATTAACTATGAAAGATCACAGATTCATAAAGTACATTCACACAATCAAGCCCAAAGTGTATAAGTGAAATTTGAGCAATGAATTCCAAAGGAATATGGATATCAGATTTTCTAAATAACACTAAAATGAACTTATCATCCATACACTTTCATATACAATGCTCGAATATTGGTAGCTACGTATGACCCCAATTTTTTTTTAAATTAATATAAATGGTGTGACTAACCTTTTGACGCGAGTTGTACCCTTTATTTCCAGGGCACTTTCGGTTACTCAGCTTCGTCACTTATCTTAAATGTGGATTTTGTCACAAATCGACACGAGTTGTATCCTTTGTCTCAGGGACACTTCCCGGTTACTCGGTGGTGGATCACACTTATTTTTGATGTGGATTTGTTTCTCCTTTTGACACGAGTTTTCTCTTTTATTTTAGGGGGGATTCCCGGTTACTCGGATTCACGTTCCACTTATACAACTTTTTGGTGGGGCAAACAATTTTTTCCTCACGAGATATGTGATTTCCATCTAGAGATTCAAGAGTCCTCTAAAGTGTTGAGAGGAATAACTGAAATCCTTATTAAATTGAATCATTTATCTCAAAAAGGTGCAAAGTGTGTGGGTGGTTGTACTGATTGTAAGACATGAATTAGTCTAATCATAGTTATGTCCCCCCCTAAGTGTATGCACGGTTATAAAGAAATCTCCCCCTTAATATATGCCATCTAACAAACATATCTAAATCAATGCAATTTTTATCTAGCAAGAGAAAAAGTCATAGGATGTTTTCAAGAAAATGGCGATATAATATATATACACTCAAACATCCATCAAGGTAAAGTCTTCACACAATGTGACTATCGGTACATGGCTGAGAACGTAAGTCCGAAGACCACCATCAAGTATGGGGAAGGCTTCTAGTTGGATAAAATCCAACCTTCCACAATCACCATTTGATATACCGTATAATCATAGCATTCAAGCACACAAATATGTGACGTATATGCAAGTGTATGCACGTAAATTGAAAGATGATTGAAAATCATTTCTATCTACAAATATGCATGGGCATGCATGATATGAGCATGAAAATACGTATGTGAACTATATATGTGCATGTGAACCGTTATTTACAAATAGGTGATAGATAGTGTGAAGAATTTTATGTTCAAACTGAAGCATTCAAGAACTGAATTGTTATTTGCAGAGTATGAGTGATAGACTTTGTGTGCAGTGTATGGCATTCAAAAACCAAATTTTCATTTGCAAAACATGAAACAGCTTCAAACTCAAAATTTTACCTTTGTAGTTCTTTCAAATTAAATTAAGCAAAAAGAATTTCAAAAGCAAACCATTTTTGTTTCTCGCCTTGAGAGTCCATATTTATCAACATTCCTTGGCCTCAAGGCGCCCTCTGCAAAACAGATTTCTCATTTCGATGTTTTGGGTACCCAAGCCATCTTGGGTCCCGAGGGGTTAGTGTTAACACGAATAGATGAATTCCTATATCTCCTAGCAAACTGATCATCATCAAATCTCATTGTGGAACAATCATCCATAGAATGACCATTCTCACCATAGTAATAATAATAAGAAAATTTTCTTTTCATGGACCATCTTTCATCATTTTTCATTAAGGAATAATTATCTATTACATGTCCAAGCTCACCACAATAGTGACATGAAAACTTTCTTTTAACAGACCAGTCATCATCATTTTTCTTTGTAAAATATTTTTCAAAAACATGACCATGTAAACCACAATAGAAGCAATGATTGTTGAGGTTCTTCTCTATGAATTTTTCATGACTTTTGGGACCATCAACATTTTTCATTCTTGACTTTAATGCTTCATCATCATCAAGTTTCATCAAAAAGTAATCATACATTTCGTGGCCATATTTGCCGCAATAATAACATGAGACATTCATTCTCTTTCTTGATGCATGAACATATTTAACAATAGAGGGTTTTGCATGCATACAAGATTGATCACTGACATTTCTCTTTTTCTCATTTTCTTTATCACACAAACACAAGAGTTCATTCAAACTCTTGATTTCATTTTGCAAAGACACAATATACATTTCAAGATCATCAATCTCTTTTTCACAAGAAGTTACTTTGCTATTCAACAAAAGATTTATACTTTTGTGACTTTTAATTTCTTGTTTAAGAACATTCAAATTAACACAATCATCAGCAATCACACATTTTCCTTTTTCAAGAGTAAGTAATTTCTCAGATATAGCTGTGTTTAAGTGCTTCAACTCTTCATTCTCCTTAGTAAGTTTATCATTCAAAATCAATTCACTGCACAAGTCATGATCAATATAATTCAATTCTCTTTTGTTCCTTAGCTCATTATCAGTTTTCTCCATTTGAGCAATTTTGTTCTTAAGACTACAATTTTCATTTCTCAGACATAAAATTATTTCTTTGTGAACATCAACATTATGCATGTGAGATTCAACTGATTTTTCAAGCTCAATACATTTTTCACATGAAGAATTATTAACACAAGACTTTTCAATTTTCTTTTTCAATTTTTGATTTTCAGATTTCATTGTTTAATATCTATCAAACAATTCATCATAGACATCTACCAATTGATCATAGCTAAGTTCATTTTCCTCGTTGGAGTCAGAGTTTACCTTTGAACTCCCCTCGCTTTGACGCTCAAGCTCACGGTTTGCCACGAGGCACTCTCTATTTCGTCTTTCTTCTTGGGCTTCGCTTAGCCCATCCCAGATCTCTTTGGCTGACCTGCAAGATGAAACAAAAGTGAATTGATTAGTGTCCAAGGTAGCCTTAAGAGCATTCAAAACAAACAAGTTATCAGAATTTATTTTCTTATCCTCATCGGTCCACTTTGACTCATTTGGAAGACTGTAAGAACCATGAGTGATTAGACTCATAAGCTTCGGATCAATATTTGTAATCCAAACATAAAATTTTCCAAGCCATAGAGTATAATCAAAACCATCAAAGACAGGAACTGAATGCACACTAGCCACCATGAATAGATCTTTTCTCCTTGACCGTGAGGTCTGCAGAATAAAAATCAAAGACTAGGCTCTGATACCAATTGTTGGCCCAGACTAGATGGCGGACAAGAAGGGGGGTTGAATTGTCCCCTTGCTGAGATGGCAGATTTTAAAAACAACTCCCACTAAACACAGCGGAAATAAGATTAACTACGTTAATTCGCCCAATCAGAACTAAAGTGAGATTTAAGTACACTCAGTCTTTCCGATCTCACTCGAACAATCTATGCTCTAAATGATTAAGCGTAAACTAAACATGAATAGCATAGTAGCTGATGCGGGACGGACAGAGGGACCGACTCCAAGTGATGCGAACCTCAGACTCTAAGTGTGAGGCGACCAGCAACACACGAATAATAGAGACACTTTGGCCCAACACTAAGAGTTCCTATGGGCTATATGTCGCTAACAGAAATGCGAGCTCACTCATCGTCCCAAGCGAGGGATAGCGTGGATCCGCGCGGTTAAGAAACCGGCAGAGTCAAGGGTGGTTGACTCACTTCTGTGCTCGGATCGAGTCACGGGACGGGTCACTCTCTTACTCATAGCGGTGACATGAACTCACGGACTACAAGTCCTAACGCACTCAAACAACGGCATATGACCATATACTAAACTAGCAAGTGTAATGCCGAGAAGTTAAGACCATTACCTCCACGCACCCGGGGTGGGGAAGACAACCCCGGCCAAGTCCGCACTCCTGGTTAACAATTTCACTGTAGTACAAATTTTGACCCACTCCACGCAGGGAGGTAACAGGTCACATGTGGGGCCCAGGAGTGTCGGGATTTGGGTTGACGGGCAGCATCTTGGATTGCTCCGTCGATGCCGAAAGCCGCAAATTGGTGCTATCTGGACGGCGCGTTCGGCGGGTCTGTGGGGCCCACGTACTGCTCGGTTCTCCTGATTTGGAGGGGTGGGTCCCGCTGTGAAGGGGACACCCAGAGGGGCGATCCCCTAGACAACGGTCGGACTGGAACTCCAGGAGGAGGCCGATCGGCTCCGATCTCCAAGTGTTGGAGTTGCTACCCACGGATCTGAACCTATGTTTCAGACCCGCGTGCTCCGGCGACAACGCTTGCTGCGACCAGCTCCGAACTCAGAACGGCACGAAACTGGTGCCGTTGGAACGCTAGCTCGAAATCCTTCGACCCTTAGTTGTTCCAGAAATTTTTTTGGGGCCGTATTTCTGATGGTGGAATTTATAACTTGATTGATCTCTGTCTCAGATCTGGGCGGGCAGAAGTGGAGTTTCTTGAGAGTTGGCGTTGACCGGAGGGAAGACGTCGGATCTAGGTGTTGAGTTCTTCATAAAAGTTGGAGAGGGGAAAAATAGGAAGACGGTGATATTTTTTGTGGAATTTATGGTGGAGGTTTGGTTGGGAAAATGGATTTTTTAATGCTGGGTGGTCGGATCTGGGCAGTGGCAGACAGAACAAATTTGGGATTTGACAGAGATTTTAATAAAATGTAAACGTGATCTTTAAATCTCCAAAAAATTCATGGAAGAGGGCTTTGGTGGACAGAATCCCCAATAAAAATTATATCTTGTTCAAACATGGGGAAGGTGGGTTCATGGATGAACTACCAGGTTGCTATGACAGAAGACAGAACCTTGGCAGATCTGGAGGGTTGGGAAACACCAAATGGGAAAAATGGAAAACGAAGGCTAGAAAATTGGAAATTTTTTATGGGACGTGGGATTGACCTCCTGAACTCACCCTCAAAAATTAGAATCCAAAAGATCATGAGGTTGAGATCAAAAATTCCGGGAAGAGCTTGCTGTCCTGAGTGGACAGAACTCCGGCGACGGTAGCGGCGGTGCAACGACGGCACGATGGCGGCGGTGCAACGACATCACGATGGAGGAGGCGGCGGCGATGGCGATCTCACGAACCGATAGAAGAGGCGTCTCACCTCAAAAATATAGCCTTCCCAGCTGCAAGAAGGGGGAGAGAGGAGGAGAGAGGGGCACACCAAGCTAGAGCTCCACGAATTTCTCAAAATTTCATGCATTAATTCCCACGAAAATAGAAATACAAGGGATATATAGAAAATGCAAAAAGACTAGTTCTATCCCTAGATCTAGAATTGGGGAGGGGTAAATGGGGGAGTTCACAATTATTTCTCCCATGTGTTTTGGACTCAATTAAAATAAAAATACAAACCAAATATAATACATTATATAGGGGGCGCCCCCTTGACTATGGTGGTTCCACTTTGGACTTTGTAAACACATTGTCCCCCCCTTGGTCCAACTCTTCTAGAAGCCCACCTTGGAGGTTTGACTGGCCCTACATGGGCCCTAGAGCTGAGGTGGATCAATGGGAGAGAGGATGGGGGGCCCGCAGGACCCAGGTGGTCCCATATTACAAATAAACCCATTCTACTATCCTTATTACAATCCAAATAAAAGAAAATAAACACACATTACACACAAATAAAATCCCAATAAATATGATAAATACTAAGACTCAAGAGGGAGACTCCAGACTATCTCTGAGCCAGAGGGAAGCCGATGTAGCTCGAGTGGTGCTGCCGTACGGTACCGACGACTCACCGTATCGTATCTCTCGATAGCTCTGGTGTCCGCACCAATTCTGCCCGAGTGGGAGAAACTCGACCCTATCGAGTAAGGGTCTGCATCGCTCTGGTAGCGCTCCAGTAGGTCCGGATCTATCCGCTGCAACTCTCCACGGGTGATCCAAGTGTCATTGGTGGCGGGTCGCCCTCTCCATCGCACTAGGTAGTGCGGGTAGGATCCACTCCTGGTAACAGTCACCTGCTCATCCAGTATATGATCTATATGCTCTCGCTGCTGTGGAAATGAGGATGGTGGTGAACACTGAGGTGTGGGGTCACTCTCAATGGGAGGAGATGGCTCAAAAGGCTCACTAGGGATCAACGCTGGGTCCCTATATGCAACTAGATCCGACACATTGAAAGTAGAGCTTATACCATATTCCTCGGGCAGGTCCACAACATACGCATTGGATCCAATACGTTTCAACACTCTAAATGGACCGGCTCTGTGAGCTTGCAATTTCTTTACGGTTCCAGAGGAAAACCGTTCAGGTCTTACCCTGATCATGACATAATCACCCTCTTGGAACTCATGGTGGTGTCGATGGGCATCGGCTAACTCCTTATACTGTGCATTGTTGGCCTCAATGTGACGACGGATGTCGTCATGCAGACTCCTAACATGCCTAGCAAATGACTCGGCAGACTCAGACACTCGTGCATGAATGGGCATGGGGACAAGATCCACTGGTTTCCTAGGTCTATGACCTGTGACAATTTCAAACGGACTCATACCAGTAGACCTATTGACCAAATCATTATATGCAAAGTCTGCCAGTGGTAACATGAGATCCCAATCACCGACACGGTCCCTGACAAGACATCTCAAAAGGTCACCTAGACTCCTATTGACCACCTCGGTCTGACCATCCGTCTCGGGATGATATGCAGTGGAAAACTTGATATGAGTACCTAACATATGCCACAGTGTCTTCCAAAAATAACTGGTGAACCTAACATCACGGTCAGACACTATGGTGCGAGGCAACCAGAACTTGCACACCACATGAGTAAGGAAAATGTGGGCTACCCTCGAAGCATCCGAAGTCTTCGAGCAGGGAATGAAAAGGGCCATCTTCGAGAATCGATATACTACCACATAGACCGAATCATGCTTCCTAGAGGTGTGTAGCAATTCCAAGATAAAATCCATGCTAACATCATGCCACGGGGCATCAGGCACGGGGAGAGGTGTGTAGAGGCCTGAGCTTTACTTCTTCATTTTGGCCATAACACATGTACGGCACTAGGCCACGATGTGAGCAACATCACGCTTCAAGCTCGGCCAATAAAACCTATGCTCAACAGTCTCGATAGTCTTATTCCGACCGAAGTGGCCGGCTAGACCTCCCGCATGAAGTTCCCAGACTAAGAAGTCACGAACTGAAGTTCGGGGAACACAAAGCCTGCCTCCTCGAAAGAGGTAACCCTCTTGAAGCACATAGTCAATATGATCTCTCGACCAAAGTCAGGACAATCAACATAGGCCTCTCTCATCTTCCCCAACCCTATGACCTCGGCACTCATGGTAGTCAGCAGACATGCACGCCGACTCAAGGCATCAGCCACCTTATTCTCCACTCCAACCTTATGTTTAAGCACAAATGTGAACTACTGGAGATACTCAACCCATCTGCTGTGACGCACATTAAGCTTCTTTTGGGAATGGAGGAACCTCAAAGCCTCATGATCGGAGTATAAGATAAACTCCTAATGTAATAGATAGTGCCTCCAATGCCTAAGAGCCTGAACAACTGCATAGAATTCTTTATCATAAGTGGAGTATCACAGTTTCGCGTCATTCACCTTCTCACTGAAATATGCGACTGGGTGGGTCTCCTGACTCAACACTCCTCCAATCCCTACACCCGATGCATCACAAGAGACCTCAAACACCTTCGAGAAATTTGGCAATCGAAGGACCGGTGTCTGGGTCATGCGTTCCTTGATGTCCTTGAAGGCAGCAACAGCGGCCTTCGTCCATACAAACGTGCCCTTATTGATACAGTCCGTGATCGGAGCAGTGATGGAACTAAATCTGTGGATGAAACGACGATAGAACGTCGCGAGGCCATGGAAGCTGCAGACATCATGGATCATATGGGGTTCCGGCCACTCAACAATGGCTTGGACCTTCTCCAGATCAGCGGAGACCCCAATACTAGACACAATAAAATCCAAGAAGGTAAGCTGAGAAGTCATAAAGGCACACTTCTGTGGGTTTGCAAACAACTGCTCTCCCCTCAAAAGTAGGCAGACCTACCGTAGATGGTCCAAGTGGTCCCCCTTAGTGCGACTATAGATAAGGATATCATCAAAATATACTACCACAAAGACTCCAATGAAAGGTCGAAGGACCTGAGTCATGAGTCGCATGAAGGTGCTAGGGGCATTGGTCAACCCAAAGGACATAACCAACCACTCATATAGACCATCCTTGGTCTTAAATGCGGTCTTCCACTCATCACCTGGCCTAATCCTCACCTGATGCTAGCCACTCTTAAGATCAATCTTCGAGAAGATAGTGGCACTTGCCATCATGTCAAGCATATCATCTAGGCGGGGAATAAGGAACCTATACTTCACGATGATTTTGTTGATGGCACGACTATCAATACACATTCTCCACGTGCCATCCTTCTTTGGGTCGAGTAATGCGAGAACAGCACACGGACTCATGCTGTCCCGAACAGACCCTCTCTACATCAGCTCATCGACTTGCCGCTTTAGCTCGGCATGTTCCATGGGACTCATGCGATAGTGGAGGAGATTGGGCAATGAGGAGCCCGGAATCAGGTCGATAGCATGCTGAATATCCCGCATGGGTGGGAGTCCCTCGGGAAGCTCATCGGGAAAAATATCAGTGAACTCCTGCATAATAGGAACAACATCGGGTGGGAGTTCACCCTCAGACTCTTGATCCACCTCTCGGACCGTGATAGCAAACACAGGGCTGCCCCTACTAGCCTCCCACTCCATTTCTAGGGAGCTAATCATCATCAACCTCCTAGTCGAGGGCTCGCCTGTGCCAGATGTAACGGTCATAGCCCGAGTTGGGGATGGGGTACTAGGTCCAGGGACGGAAGGCTCCGGAGTACTAGGACCAGTATGACCCCTAACCGAAGGGCTCTTGGGCCGAGAGGGGTGGAGGGTAATCCTTTGGCCACCATGATCGAAGGTACAGGTGTTCGACTGGCCATGGAGTGTGGCATCCCGATCAAATAACCACGGCCTACCAAGAATAATACTGCCCACCTCTATGGGGAGGACATCACACTAGATCTCATCACGGTAGGCATGGAACTGCAGTGGGACCAAACACCGTAGCCTGATCGGAATGGAGGTGGAATCCACCCATGATACTCGATAGGGGCAAGGATGGTCCACGGAAGTAAGACCAAGACGAGAGACAGCGCCCGTGGAGATTGCATTGATACAACTCCCACTATCGATAATCACCTTACACACTTGCCCGCCCAGCCTACAGTATGTATGAAAGATAGTGGTCTGACGCCAGTCATCACTGGCCTGTGGCTGGGTGAGAATGCACCTGACGACCCCGATCTGGGCATCATCAAGATGCTGAACCTCCTGACCCTCATCCTCGTTCTCAAAGAACTCGTCCGCTAATTCTTGATTCGCCTCATAGCTGACTAACACAAGCTCGGAAGATGAGGTGTTCCCGACCTGTGTGTCTCCAATGACTAGAGATTGACACGTGGGACACTGGTTGGCAAAATGGCCAAACCCATTGCAGCGAAAACACTGCTGTCGTGATCGACTAAGCTCCCCGATCAAAGGACCCTTTCCCTTATCCTCCCGACGGATAGGGGGTGAAGGCAACAAGGGGCGGGCAAGATGTGCGGATGCTGGTGGACGGGCTATGGGTGCCGGAGGTTGTTGGGGACGAGGAAAGTCCCTCGGAGGTGGAGGGTGAGGCCTAGGGGTGAACAGCTCCTGACGAGGGGGCTCCTAAGGACGAGCCATGGGGGCCCTCTAAGGATATGTGCCTGAAGAGCCACGGGGCTCGACACTACGTAGAGGGAAGGGGCCCATCTGTTGAGTTGGCTCGAACTCAGCCTCGAATTGCTCCAATTCAAGAGCAACCTGATACGCCTGTTCCAAAGTGGTCACATTGCGGCGAAAAAGTTCATATTGATAGTTTGGCCGCAGACCTCTTCGAAAACGCGAGATGGTCATGGTGCTCTCTTCCATAACTCCACACCGCAAATAGTATTCATCAAACTAGGCGGTGTACTCGGTTACGGATCGGTTCCCTTAGGAGAGACTTTGCCATTTTTCTATGAGACGCTGGCGATATGTGGCAGGAAGGTACTTCTGCCTCAACTTGAGTTTCATGTCATCCCAAGTTCCGATCTGGGGTTGATGTCGCTGCATCAACAGGCTCTCCACATTTGTCCAATAGGTTTGCGCCTGTCCTTGCAACTTCATCTTGGCGTAACGAACTCTTCGGTGGTCCGTCATCTCAAACCACTCGAAGTACCGGTCCATATCGGTCTCCCAATCTAAATAGACTTTAGGTGTTGTGTAGTGGGCAGCGGATCTAGAGGGGAGGGGTGAATAGATCTGCCCCTCTTTTCGCAATGGAACCCTCTAAATAGCTAGATAGAACAAATCGTAGCGGAACATAACTAGCTAAACGAAGGATACAACGATTTGCTTAGCAAGATGATTACTAATATATTGATTCGAACCTAAGCATGCATCTGGAACGAAACAATCACACAAACAAACCACAACACACGAGATTTTAAGGTGGTTCGGACTGAATCCCCAGTCCTACATCCACCCCTCACCAAATCCGGTGAGGCTTCACTAGTGCAGCACACCAAATCGCAAATCGGAGAACCACCGACTGCCTTCCTACTAACCACCGGTAGGGACGTCAACACCGCAGATCGGACAACTTCCGATTGCCTTCCTACTAACCACCGGTAGGGACGATCTTCGGTTTTGATCGTTTGTATGAAATGAAAGAGAACAAATATCAAGCTATTCAAACAAGATATGAAATAAGCCCAAGAAGAAAAATCTTGTCTGAGATTGCTGGAGCTTGAATCGGATGCTTTGAAGGTGTCTTCTTCCTTGCAAGATGATCTTCCTTGAATCTCGTCTAGTTGATGAAGAAGATGATGGATATAGATTCGATCTTCCTTTTGATCTTCCTGAGTTGATGAAGAGAAAGAAGGATGCAGTTTAGATCACCCTTGAGAGCCTTGATTGCTTCTTCTTCCTTGGAGGTTGAGATGGCTTCAGATCTGGACTTGAATCACCTTGGATGGATGAAGAACTTCCTCTCGAAACACTGTTCACGGAGGTGCTACAGTACCTCAAAAATGGCCTCCCTTGATCTCCCTTGAAGCCTTGAAGTGTTAGGGTTTCCAACCCCTCATGTGTTGGTTTTATAGACCTTGAATGGTCCTTGGACATCCTTCAGACCAGATCCACAATTTATAGGTGATTAGGTGACTTTTGGATTAAAGAAATCCATGGAAAGGGGCTGGCCACGAGGTGGATTTCAAAGTCAAACATAGCTGCATCGGGGCTGGCGGTCGACCTGTGGCTTCTGGCGGTCGACCGCTACTGAAACACCTACAAACGGATGATCCCTGGGAAATCTGGTCGACCGCTACTGGCTGGCGGTCGACCTACAGCTGACAGATCTGCAGTCGGGGGGTCCCTGGCTGGGGCGGTCGACCGCCCCTGTGCTGGCGGTCGACCGCCAGCTGGGCAGACCCCGGTCCAGCCCGGGTCGGTCCGTTAGCCACTTCAACTCCGTCGCTTGTGTCCATTATCAGCCTATTCATGTCTGTAACTTCATCCTTGTTGGTCTAGAAAGTACCAACTGAATCTTTATCTTTTGACTCTCATCTTGTGCAGTGGCCTTGGCTATTTAAATGAAGCTTGTAGTTGTTGTATAGACTTTGCATCAAGGCTTGGACGTGTAGACTTTATGTGCATGTATGAACTCTGTACAGACTTTGCACCTTGAGCATGCATGAGCCTGTACAGACTTGCTTCATGAACGTACAGACTTGGTAACTTGATGCACGAACACAACAGAACGCAATGTATAGACTTGTGTTGCAGCCATCAACCAACGTACAGACTTGGAGTTGTGCTAGCAGCCAACGTACAGACTTTGTCTTGTGTAACGTATTGACTTTGTTTTGTGCATGCAGCCAACGTATAGACTTCATCTGCAGCAACGTACAGACTTCATCTGCCGCAACGTACAGACTTCGTGTTGTGCAACGTACAGACTTTGAGTTGTGCATGAAGCCAACGTACAGACTTCATCTGCAGCAACGTATAGACTTCATCTGCCGCAACGTATAGACTTTGTGTGCAGCAACGTATAGACTTCGAGTTGTGCTAGGCAGCCAACGTACAGACTTCATGTTCAGCAACGTACAGACTTTGTCCAACGTATAGACTTCGTCTAATGTACAGACTTTGTTCAACGCATAGACTTTGTCCAACGTACAGACTTAGTCTAACGTATAGACTTTGTCCAATGTACAGACTTTGTCTAACGTATAGACTTTGTCCAACGTATAGACTTTGTCCATCATACAGACTTTGTCCAACATATAGACTTGGAATGCAGTGCACATGCCCGCAACCTATTCGATGAAATGACAAACTGCTTAAACAGATACACAATGACATCATATGCAAACACAATGTGACTTATAGTAGTTGCTATCATCAAAACCATAATAGTAATCATGGTGCACATGTGTTCAACATTCTCCCCCTTTTTTGATGATGGCAACACTATGAGTCATTATATGGCAGAAATAGCCAAGATGGCAAAGTGTATGATATATGTAACATATGCAGCTCAAGATCCATGATAGTAATAGCATGTGAATGCAATTATGAATGCATATATGAATGCTATGCATTGGATACACAAATGAGATGCACAAAGTGAATCTCCCCCGTACACCATTCACTCATCCATAGCTCTTACAAAGGACTCACACAAAGAATTCTCCCCCTTTGCCAACAGCAAAAGGAAGGATAAAGTAGTGTAGGTGACAAAGGTCGGTGAGACCGGAGGTGAAGGAGAGGGAAGAGCAAGCCATAATATGTAAACCTTAAACATATCGCGAGCAACATGTACGGGTCAAAGCTAATGAAATACGATATCATCAACAGAGTTCGAAGAGCATCTACATCGAAGATTTAATAGAAATGAACCAAAGGTGCATATCATTACAATGTTTAACATTCCCTTGTCTTATATATCCATATTCAATAACTGCTAAGGGAATAACACAAAAACTAGTATTGAGACTAAATAGACATGAGTAGAGCATGGAATGTTATGATCGCAGCAAATGTAATTTTCAGTATTTTTTGCATTTGAAGGCACAAGACTCATATTTTACGAGCAATCAAGTCTAGTACATGCCTCCTAGCCATAAGAATACACGTTGTATAAACGCCAGTATTCCTAGGTATTTTGTAAGACTGACTATGATGCTTCAAAATGAATAGAGATAGCAAAGTCACGTCATGACATATTCAAACTCATTTCTGTGATGGGAAGATATGTTTCTCAATGATTATGCCATTGCTCTACCTAGAGGCCAAATGTATTAAGACAGAGATAACAGGGGCACATCATGACATGTCATTCGTCACTTGATTTGATGACGGAACATATTTCTCCGTGCAACAATATCATTGCTCTGTCAAATTTATTTTTCAAGAATTCCAGCTCATCAAGATGTTTAACACCAATACTAAGCTCTAGAGTATCACCAAGATTGTCATGAAATTTGGATTTTCAGATAGTAGGATAGTCATTCAAAGCATAATATGCAGTCTCTAGTTAAGGTCTATTAAAACTAAGAACATAGATGATTTCAGAACCAATATTTCAAAACATCAAGGAAATCATTAAATCTGAACCGATTTCATTGAATGGATAATCATCAGGGCACATAATAGAAAGCTCTTACTCCATATGTCCGTCTGTCTCATGAACGGTATTGTCAAACTGGAAGCCAGTGAAGTTCAGATTGCAAGAGATAAGAAAAGCTTCAAAACTCCCCCTAAAGATATGCAGAGAATGCACTCAAGGAGTTATGTTTGCAAGCAAATGTAAGGACAAACGTCAAGGAGTGAGAGAGTAGAACCATGCCGGGGTTGACCTGATCAAACATGAATTTGGTAGGCATGAAATGCATGACCCAACACATGGTTGTAAATTTATTAAATGCAACATATGCATGAATGCTGCTAGGGGTGAGCACGGTTTGGTTTGGTTTGGTTTGAAGAGAATTTTTCTCAAACCAAACCGAATTAAGGCTTCAACCCGAACCAAACCAAACCAAACTAGTTTGAAATCAAACCAAACCAAACCGAATTAATTCGGTTTGGTTCGGTTTGAACCATATTCATCTCCCATTTTATAAATTAGATTGGATTCAAACAACATTAGAGAAAGGTAGGGTAAAAGAATTTCTACCAAATAAAGTAAATATTAAAAATATAACATACAAAGTTGTAACTTGTAAGAACAAGCTCCATAATATTTTCACATAAAAAATTAAGAACTTCGGTTACAGTAAAATAGAAGGTGATTTGAAACCTATTTTATAAAGTCGGAAACCCCATTAGAATGGCGGGAATTAGACTTTTTAAATTCAGATTTATAGTTACATATACATTTATATTAATTTGATAAAAATATTCTTAAATTCGGGTTATTCGGTTCGGTTTGGTTTTGTTCGGTTTCTTGAACTTCAAAACCAAACCAAACCAAATTTTTTAATACGGTTCGGTTTGAACCCAAACCAAAAATTTTCAAATTTCAACCCAAACCAAACCAAACCAAATCGTTCGGTTCGGTTTGGTTTTCGGGTTGAACCCGAATAATGCCCACCCCTAAATGCTGCAAAGTGACAACTCCCCCTTACTATATGGCCTATATACGACAATGACTCATAATACTTGGCGGAGGTGAAACCTCACGCATATTGAGTGTGTCTAGGCAAGCATAACCTGCCTTTCCATACATCAACATTTGATATACCATGGCCATGCAAGAATGATGCTACATAAACCATGCAATACGACACATATGCAAAATGACACATTGACATATAAACAATGCATGAACACACCAATTGCAAAAACACACAACTAAATTAAACATGATCATCATTTCAATTTTTAGTGGCCTGAGGTCGGCAAAGACCAAGCTCCCTTCTGAGTGTTGAAAACCTGTCATTACACAAGGGCTTGGTGAAAATATCAGTAATTTGATTTAGAGTATCAACAAAATGCAGTTCAAAAATTTTCTTACTGACCTCGTCTCTAATGAAGTGATGCCTAATCTCAATATGCTTAGTCCTAGAGTGTTGGACTGGATTTTTTGCAAGGTTGATAGCACTAGTGTTATCACACAGAATCGGGACACAACCAAGATCCACCAAGTAGTCTTGGAGTTGGTGTTTAATCCACAACACTTGGGTACCACAGCTTCTCGCAGCAACATATTCTGCCTCCGCGGTTGAGAGAGCAACCGAGTGTTGTTTCTTGGAGGCCCAAGAAACTAAACACCCGCCTAGAAACTGGCAATAGCCACTAGTGCTCTTACGATCCAACTTGCATCCAGCGTAATCCGCATCAGAATAAGATATAAGAGATAAATCACATGATGACGGATACCACAATCCCAAATCTTGAGTGCCGGCAAGATATCGAAGGATACGTTTGACGGCAGTCAAATGAGATTCTCTAGGACTAGCTTGAAATCTAGCACAAAGGCATACACTAAACTGGATATCTGGTCGAGATGCAGTCAAATAAAGCAAAGAACCAATCATACCTCTATAGACCTTTGCATCTACTAATTTATCATTTTCATCCGAATCCAATGATGTTGTGGTGCTCATAGGAGTTGCAATGATTTTGCTATTTGCCATGTCAAATCTTTTCAGCAGCTCCTTGATGTATTTGGATTGATTTATGAAGCACCCATCTTCTCCTTGGTTGACCTGCAAACCGAGAAAGAATTGAAGTTCTCCCATTAGGCTCATCTCAAATTCGCTAGTCATGAGGTTAGCAAATTCCTCACACATTTCAGATTTTGTAGAACCAAACACAATGTCATCAACATAAATTTGAACAATCAAGATGTTCTTACATTGCTTCTTGGTGAAAAGTGTTTGATCTACCTTACCTCGTGTGTACCCTTTTTCAATGAGGAACGAGCTTAGTCTCTCATACCAAGCTATTGGTGCTTGCTTAAGTCCATAAAGCGCCCTGTCTAGCTTGTATACAAAATCTGTATTGTTAGAATTCTCAAAGTCAGGGGGCTGCTCAACATAGACTTCTTCTTTGATCAAGCCATTCAAGAAAGCACTTTTGACATCCATTTGATACAGCTTTATTCTAAGGGAGCATGCAAAGGTAAGTAAAATTCTTATGGCTTCAAGTCTAGCAACTGGGACATAAGATTCATCAAAGTCTACCCCAAACTCTTGATTATACCCTTGAGCCACCAATCTAGCTTTGTTTCTTATTATCTTGCCATCCTCACTTAGTTTGTTCCTAAAGACCCTTTTAGTGCCTATGACAGATTGTGATGAAGGTCTAGGAATAAGATGCCAAACTTTATTCCTTTTAAACTGGTTTAACTCGTCTTGCATTGAATTTATCCAGTTTTCATCTTTTAATGCTTCATCAATATTTTTGGGTTCATGCTGCGAGACAAGAGCAAGTTGATCTAATTCTTCCACAATTTTAAAATGTGACCTTATTATAGGTGGGTCATTCAAGTTGCCAATGACGTTTTCTAAAGGATGATCCTTAAGAATTTTAATGTTTGTAGAATCATTACCTTCTCCTGGAGCTTGATCCCTTGCATTGCTTGATTCAGCTAGGTCACCAGCTTTTTTTATTTCTTCTTGTGGAGGATCACTCTTGTCCTTTATGCTTAGGAATTCCCCATCTTCATCGTTTTTCCTGCAAGAGTTATCATTGTTAGAATCATGATATTCATCAAAGGAAACATGGGGTGATTCTTCCACAATTTGACTCTTGATATTGTAAATTCTATAAGCCCTAGATCTATCAGAATATCCAAGGAATATACCTTCATCACTCTTGGGCTCAAATTTATCTAAATCTCTTTTGTCATTATTGTGGAAGAAGCATTTAGATCCAAACACTTTCATATGTGAGAGAGAGGGCTTTTTACCTTTCAGCAACTCATAAGGAGTCTTTTTGGTGTGTGGCCTTACCATAGAGCGGTTGATAATATAACATGCTGAGTTTACCTCTTCAGCCCAAAACCTCCTTGGAAGTTGCCGTTCAGCAAGCATGGTTCTTGCCATCTCTACAAGTGTTCGGTTTCTCCTTTCAACTACACCGTTTTGCTCTGGGGTTCTTGGTGAAGAAAATCGGTGTGAAATATCTTCAGCTCTGCAAAGATTATAGAAGTTAGTATTTTCAAATTCACCACCATGATCAGATTGGATCTTGGAAATTTTAAACTCACCGTCCTGCTTTATCTTCATGTAGAGTGCCTGAAACTCATCAAAAACATCATTTTTATGTGTGAGAAAGAAAATCCATGTGAACATAGAAAAGTCATCCACCAAGACATATCCATATTTTCTACCACTCAAGCTAGCAGTTCTGGTTGGGCCAAACAGGTCCATATGAATTAACTCGAGTGATTTGGATGATGTATTTTCAGATCTTCCCTTGAAAGATTTTCTTGTTTGTTTACCTAGGGCACATGCATCACACAACTTGTTTTCTTGTTTAAATGATAATTCAGGCAACCCTTTCACCATTGAATTCTTTAACCATTTATGTAAGACATTGTAGCTAGCATGTCCTAGTCTACGATGCCATAATCAAGCAATTTATGTTGACTCTCTTACCAGAAAATTTTACTTTGTCAGATTTTGGTTCAAAGATTTTACATTCATGAGAATCAAACAATACTTTGTGACCTTTATCACACAATTGACTTATGCTGAGCAAGTTATATTTCAAACCTTCAACTAACAACACATTTCCAATGGAGTTGGAGAGATTCTTACCTACATTACATGTTCCAATTATTTTTC
The DNA here is from genome assembly GCA_022559845.1 of Amorphophallus konjac. Classification (NCBI taxonomy): domain Eukaryota; kingdom Viridiplantae; phylum Streptophyta; class Magnoliopsida; order Alismatales; family Araceae; genus Amorphophallus; species Amorphophallus konjac. The sequence continues at coordinate 152,113,508 of CM040118.1, forward strand.
CTTTGTTGTTCCCTCCAAATGTGACGTATCCTCCTTCCTTTTCCTCTAAGAGACAAAATTTTTATTTTTCTCCAGTCATGTGTCTTGAACAGCCACTATCAAGGTACCACCTATTATGCATGGCTGCAAGACATTCCTGCACCAGCAATTAAGCAATGGTGTTTGGAACCCAACCAAATTTGGGTCCCATCAAACTCTTCAAATTTTCAAAACATGAAACCATTTCTTTTGGAATCCAGACCTTCCTAACATTCATGTTTTTTTTGCTTAGAGCGGGGATTTGATTTTTCTTTTCAATCTTGACATTCATTTTCTGTTTGGAGACTCTTGGTTGGAGTTTGTGGAAGTTTGATGAAGTTTGCTTCTTAAGCCATTGAGGCGGTCGGTTGGTTTTAGGTTGAAAATGATTGTTTTGCCACCTAGAAAATTGATGCACACAGAAATCATAATTCTCCCAAAGATAGGGTGGTGTTGGCCTATATGAATGTGCAATCCAGTTATGGTGATATCTGGAAGATTGAGCATGCAATGGCCAAGGAAGTGTTGACCTATGCTGCGGGGAAGGTCGACCTTTCTTAGGTTTTTGGACAGGCTTTTTGGGAATGTTGGTGACTGCCTCTTCAATCTTTTCTTTCCCTTTCTCCTTTTATTTTTGCTGATTTTGTGTGGGAGTTGTGTTTGAGGTGGAAGCTTCAGAAGATGAAACAAATGTGACAGTTTTGAGCCCAATTGGCCTTTTATTTGTTGGTTCAAAACCCAACCCTTCCTTGTTGAAGTTCATTCTAGTACCTAGCAATGCATCTAGGTTTTCTCTTCCATCTACAAATTTTTCTAAAGATTGTTGTTTATCTTTTAACTCTTTTTGTAGGTTTTCAATGTTTTGCAAGAGTTGAGTGTTGACATGTTTGACAGCTTCATATTTCTCATTACTTAATTTACTATCATTTTCATAGGTTTACATTTTAAGTTTCATGCTGTCAATCTCATTTCTCAAATTTTCATTTTCAGTTTCCAAGTCAGCCATTTCTTTTCTTCCTTCCTACAAATTCTCAATCATTTTCTTAAGATCTTCAATTTCAGTTTCAAGTATAGCATTCTTATCATTCATATCATGATCATGCACAAATGAGTTAATTTTCTTTTTCAATGATTTATTCTCCTTTTTGTACATTTCATATTTTTCCATGAGTTGTATATATGCATCCTCCCAATCATCAATTGTATAATCTTCAAATGGAGAATTTACCTCAGTTTCTTCATCACCTTTGGCCATAAGGTAGAAATCTTCTTTTTCTTTGTCCGAGGAGCTAGTTCCGTCATCACTTTCCTCTTCATCGCTCCATGTGGACACCATGGCCTTGTTCTTCTTCATGCCCTTCCATTTGTCAGCTTTTCTGAATCTGTCGGGACAATCATTCTTGAAATGCCCTGGTTTGTTGCAAGAATAACAAATGATTTTGTCAGATTTCTTAGAGTTTTCAGAATTAGATTTGAAACCATTTCTTACCTTTGACCTTCCTCTCATGAAGCTCTTACCTTCCTTTCTCATGAATTTTTTGAACTTACGTGTGAGCATGGCTACATCATCCTCTTCTCGCTCACTTGCCGAATCCTCACCTTCATCTGAAGTGCCATGACCGCTGGGTCCTGCTTTAAGAGCTAGGGACTTCTTCTTAGGTGCCTCAGCCTCTTTGTTCTTGAGGTTGATCTCATAGGTCATCAATGACCGAATGAGTTCATCTACCTTGGTAGTTGCGAGATCTCTCGATTCTTCAACCACGGTAGCCTTTGTGTGCCATGCTGGAGTTAACGATCTGAGAATTTTTCTTACAATTTCTTGCTCTGAATATTTCATTCCCAAATCAGTCAAACTATTAGTAAGCACAGTTAATCGGGCGTACATATCTTGAATTGACTCATCAGGTTTCATGCGGAACATTTCATATTCAGAACCTAAAATGTTGGCTTTTGTTTCTCGTACCTGAGAGGTTCCTTCGTAGATTACCTCTAACTTATCACACATTAGTTTTACAGATGCGCAAGTAGCCGCTCTTGAGAATTCAACTGGATGGAGTGAGCATTGCATGATGTGTTTAGCACTCCAGTTGACAGTGGATTGCCTTATCTGTTCTTTGGTCCACAAGTCCTCATTATCCGTAAGCTCATACGGACCTTTGCTGATCACTCCCCAAAGTTCATAGTCTTGGGCGCGAATGAACACCTGCATACGATGTTTCCAATAAGGATAATTAGTTCCAGTAAAGTAAGGAGGCCTATTCACAGAATGTCCTTCGGGTAGAAAACCCTTGGACACTGATCCACCAATTCCCTCAAGGTCGTTGGACCCCATAATGAGAGATTAGTCTCTGATACCACTTGTTGTGTAGTGGACAGCGGATCTAGAGGGGAGAGGTGAATAGATCTGCCCCTCTTTTCGCAATGGAACCCTCTAAATAGCTAGATAGAATAAATCGTAGCGGAATATAACTAGCTAAACGAAGGATACAACGATTTGCTTAGCAAGATGATTACTAATATATCGATTCGAACCTAAGCATGCATCTGGAACGAAACAATCATACAAACAAACCACAACACACGAGATTTTAAGGTGGTTCGGACTGAATCCCCAGTCCTACGTCCACCCCTCACCAAATCCAGTGAGGCTTCACTAGTGCAGCATACCAAACCGCAAATCGGAGAACCACCGACTGCCTTCCTACTAACCACCGGTAGGGACGTCAACACCGCAGATCGGACAACTTCTGATTGCCTTCCTACTAACCACCGGTAGGGACGATCTTCGGTTTTGATCGTTTGTATGAAATGAAAGAGAACAAATATCAAGCTATTCAAATAAGATATGAAATAAGCCCAAGAAGAAAAATCTTGTCTGAGATTGCTGGAGCTTGAATCGGATGCTTTGAAGGTGTCTTCATCCTTGCAAGATGATCTTCCTTGAATCTCGTCTAGTTGATGAAGAAGATGATGGATGTAGATTCGATCATCCTTTTGATCTTCCTGAGTTGATGAAGAGGAAGAAGGATGCAGTTTAGATCACCCTTGAGAGCCTTGATTGCTTCTTCTTCCTTGGAAGTTGAGATGGCTTCAGATCTGGACTTGAATCACCTTGGATGGATGAAGAACTTCCTCCCAAAACACTATTCACGGAGGTGCTACATTACCTCGAAAATGGCCTCCCTTGATCTCCCTTGAAGCCTTGAAGTGTTAGGGTTTTCAACCCCTCATGTGTTGGTTTTATAGACCTTGAATGGTCCTTGGACATCCTTCAGACCAGATCCACAATTTGTGGGTGATTAGGTGACTTTTGGATTAAAGAAATCCATGGAAAGGGGCTGGCCACGAGGTGGATTTTGAAGTCAAACATGGCTGCATCGGGGCTGGCGGTCGACCTGTGGCTTCTGGCGGTCGACCGCTACTGAAACACCTGCAAACGGATGATCCCTGGGAAATCCGGTCGACCGCTATTGGCTGGCGGTCAACCAGCAGCTGACAGATCTACAGTCGGGGGGTCCCTGGCTGGGGCGGTCGACCGCCCCTGTGCTGCGGTTGACCGCCAGCTGGGCAGACCCCGGTCCAGCCCAGGTCGGTCCGTTAGCCGCTTCAGCTCCGTCGCTTGTGTCCATTAGCAGCCTATTCATGTCTGTAACTTCATCCTTGTTGGTCTAGAAAGTACCAACTGAATCTTTGTCTTTTGACTCTCATCTTGTGCAGTGGCCTTGAATGAAGCTTGTAGTTGTTGTATAGACTTTGCATTAAGGCTTGGACGTGTAGACTTTGTGTGCATGTATGAACTCTATACAGACTTTACACCTTGAGCATGCATGAGCCTGTACAGACTTGCTTCATGAACGTACAGACTTGGTAACTTGATGCACGAACACAATAGAACGCAATGTATAGACTTATGTTGCAGCCATCAACCAACGTACAGACTTGGAGTTGTGCTAGCAGCCAACGTACAGACTTTGTCTTGTGCAACGTACAGACTTTGTTTTGTGCATACAGCCAACGTATAGACTTCATCTACAGCAACATACAGACTTCATCTGCCGCAACGTACAGACTTCGTGTTGTGCAACGTACAGACTTTGAGTTGTGCATGAAGCCAACGTACAGACTTCATCTGCAGCAACGTATAGACTTCATCTGCCGCAACGTATAGACTTTGTGTGCAGCAACGTATAGACTTCGAGTTGTGCTAGGCAGCCAACGTACAGACTTCATGTTCAGCAACGTACAGACTTTGTCCAACGTATAGACTTCGTCTAATGCACAGACTTTGTCCAACGCATAGACTTTGTCCAACGTACAGACTTAGTCTAACGTATAGACTTTGTCCAATGTACAAACTTTGTCTAACATATAGACTTTGTCCAACGTATAGACTTTGTCCATCATACAGACTTTGTCCAACGTATAGACTTGGAATGCAGTGCACATGCCCGCAACCTGTTCGATGAAATGACAAACTGCTTAAATAGATACACAATGACATCATATGCAAACACAATGTGACTTATAGTAGTTGCTATCATCAAAACCATAATAGTAATCATGGTGCACATGTGTTCAACATTAGGGTCCAAGGACCCGTCAACTAGGGGAGGGTCCGCACGCACGCTCCTAAGAACGCGGTCGTCATCATCGTAATCACGATTCCGTCCTTGGGCTCGACGGTCACGACCATAACCCCCTTGTTCATTATCGGACGCATAATCAGCCACCTCGGGCACTTGTTGCCTCCTATCATCTTCCCCTTGAGCCCCTGGAGTAGCAGGTTGTTGAATCGGCTCTTGTTGGCCATTAGTCGGCTTGGGTGGCGCCGCCACTGGGGCCCTCTCTAGGACAGCAACTCTCCCCACAAGACCCTGGATGGACTGGTCCGATGCTTCGGCCCAATCCTCGATGACTTTCATCCTCTCTTTTAGACGCGTTCCTACTCTATCTAGACGCGTACTAAGGCCATCCATATGCGTATCGAGATGATCCATGAGTGCTCAGAACATCTCGGCCGTCGAGGGCTCATCGGAACTACGAGCTCGGGGATCCACCATAGGTGGTGGTGGTGAGTATTGGGTGCCTTGACGGGTGGGCATGCAACTGACACACTGACTGGGGTACACGGACTAAGGCAAAGATGAACCTAGACTTAGCCAATATCCGGTACATGGCGGAGTCGTGGGATTCGAAGATCCTCTCTCGCAAGTGTGATCCTTCTCGATAGGCATAACCTAATGTTCCGGGGACACCTTTTTAGATACCGGATAAAGGATGCAATGAGACACGACCCTAGAATCTAATTCCCCTGATACCAAACTGATGCGGGACGGACAGAGGGACCGACTCCAAGTGATGCGAGCCTCAGACTCTAAGTGTGACGCGACCAGCAACACATGAACAATAGAGACACTTTGGCCCAAAACTAAGAGTTCTTATGGGCTATACGTCGCTAATAAAAATGCGAGCTCACTCGTCGTCCCAAGCGAGGGATAGCGTGGATCCGCGCGGTTGAGAAACTGACAGAGTCAAGGGTGGTCGACTCACTTCCGTGCTCGGATCGAGTCACGGGATGGGTCACTCTCTTACTTACAACGGTGACATGAACTCACGGGCTACAAGTCCTAACGCACTCAAACAGCGGAATATGACCATATACTAAACTAGCAAGTGTAATGCAGAGAAGTTAAGACCATTACCTCCACGCACCCGACGTGGGGAAGATAACCCCGGCCAAGTCCACACTCCTGGTTAACAATTTCACTGTGGTACATATTTTGACCCACTCCACGCAGGGAGGTAACAGGTCACATGTGGGGCCCAGGAGTGTCGGGATTTTGGTTGACGGGTAGCATCTTGGATTGCTCCGTCGATGCCGAAAGCCGCAATTTGGTGCTGTCTGGACGGCACGTTCGGCGGGTCTGCGGGGCCCACGTACTGCTCAGTTCTCCGGATCTGGCGGGCTGGGTCCCTCTGTGAAGGGGACACCTGGAGGGGTGATCCTCTAGACGGCGGTCAGATTGGAACTCCGGGAGGAGGCCGATCGGCTCCGATCTCCAATTGTTGGAGTTGCTGCCCACCGATCTAAACCTCTGTTTCAGACCCACACGTTCCGACGACAATGCTTGCTGTGACCAGGTCCGAACTCAGAACGGCACGAAACTGGTGCAGTTGGAACGCTGGCTCAAAATCCTTCGACCCTCAGTTGTTCCAGAAATTTTATTGGGGCCGTATTTCTGATGGTGGAATTTAGAACTTGACTGATCTCTGTCTCAGATTTGGCCGGGCAGAAGTGGAATTTCTTGAGAGTAGGCGTTGACCAGAGGGAAGACGTCGGATCTAGGTGTTGAGTTCTTCATGAAAGTTGGAGAGGGGAAAAATAGAAAGACGGGGATATTTTTTGTGGAATTTATGGTGGAGGTTTGGTTGGGAAAATGGATTTTTTAACGCTGGGTGGTCGGATTTGGACAGTGGCAGACAGAACAGATTTGGGATTTGACAGAGATTTTAAGAAAATGTAAACGTGATCTATAAATCTCCAAAAAAATTCATGGAAGAGGGCTTGGGTGGACAGAATCCCCAATAAAAATTATAGCTCATTCAGACATGGGGAAGGTGGTTTCATGGATGAACTACCAGGTTGCTGTGACAGAAGATAGAACCCTGGCAGATCTGGAGGGTTGGGAAACACCAGATGGGGAAGATGGAAAACGAAGGCTAGAAAATTGGAAAATTTTTATGGGACGTGGGATTGACCTCCAGAACTCACCCTAAAAAATTGGAATCCAAAAGATCACGAGGTTGAGAACAGAAATTCCGGGAAGAGCTTACTGTCCTGAGTGGATAGAACTCCGGTGACGGTGGCGGTGGTGCAATGGCGGCACGATGGCGGAGGCGGCGGCGGCGATGGCGATCTCACGAACCGATAGAAGAGGTGTCTCACCTCAGAAATACAGCCTTCCCAGCTGCAAGAAGGGGGAGAGTGGAGGAGAGAGGGGTGCACCAAGCTGGAGCTCCAAGAATTTCTCAAATTTTCATGCATTAATTCCCACCAAAATAGAAATACAAGGGATATATAGAAAATGCAAAAAGACTAGTTCTATCCCTAGATCTAGAATTGGGGAGGGGTAAAAGGGGGAGTTCACAATTATTTCTCCTATGTGTTTTGGACTCAATTAATATAAAAATATAACCAAATATAGTACATTATATAGGGGGCGCCGCCTTGACTATGGTGGTTCCACTTTGGACTTTGTAAACACATTGTCCCCCCCTTGGTCCAACTCTTCTAGAAGCCCACCTTGGAGGTTTGACTGGCCCCACATGGGCCCTAGAGCTGAGGTGGATCAATTGGAGAGAGGATGGGGGCCCGCGGGACCCAGGTGGTCCCATATTACAAATAAACCCATTCTACTATCCTTATTACAATCCAATTACAACAAAATAAACACAAATTACACACAAATAAAATCCCAATAAAAATGATAAATACTAAGACTCAAGACAGAGACTCCAGACTATTGTAGACACGCCAAAATTGACGTTATGTTGATCAAATCTCATGTTATTATATAAATGCCCCAAGTGGACTTCAATATTCCTATAACATGAAGTTTTTCTATTTTTGTGAGTTTTTCTGCATTTTTCCTGTATTTTTGTGAGTCACGACTTGATTAAGGGCGTTAATTTCAAAAATAACGACCTGTTGTAGGGCGTTTTCAAAGAAAGGACGACCGTATGTGAGGGCGTCAATTCCTGGTGTTATCCCTTAATTTCTGGAATTGTCTATTTTCAAAATAAAAGGCATTTTGTGAGTAACGCCTTTTCTCAGGGCGTGATTTTAATTAACGCCGTTATCTCAGGCGTGTTATCTGAGCTTTCAAACAAGGCAAGGTTTCGTTTCCAAAACTAAATCCAGGAAGAAACGCCCTTTCCTAGGTCGTGTTTCAAGAAAACGTCTTTAAGAAGGTCGTCAATTCATAAAAGACGCCCTGTATTAAGGCGTGTTTCACTCCAGAGTCCTTCCTTTTTCAATCTTTCCCTCACAGTTCCCTGCTGTCTTTGGACTCTTGCCCGATCTTGATCCTTCCCTGGATGCCTCATTGCATGTTCTTATCATTCCTTGGTTTGATCACATCCGTTTGAGGCATTATAAATTGAAGCCTTGATTGATCGTGCAGAAGGTTAAGCACCTTAAGCATTCAGCGGGTTAAGCGCTCAGAAGCTTAATTCATCACGAGCACAGCTTTCTTCATCCTTTGCTGCCTCCCCTCTGCATCCTTCGATTGGGCTGCATCTGGTGCTTCGTCCATCTACATCCATCAACACATTCATTTGGTTTTTTCCCTTTACTGTCGCCAGGGACAGCAGGGTTCTCATCTTTTCATCTTTTTTTTTGTTTTTACTTCATTCATATCATCACCCCTCCGTCCTTTATATCTCTATTTACTCTTCACATCTGTTCACGTCTTGTTGCATTTCTTTTTATCATCAAACTCCCCTTCCCTTAAGTCTTCTTAAGGGGTTTTAAAAGAAAACAAAAAAGAAGGTGCGCATGTTGATGTCTTTTCATCATTTTTATGTTGGTTTTTGACTGATACTACTGCACTTTGGCTGATCCCCCCTTTCTTTTGCTTGTCTTTCATTGTCTTTCTTACAAGGTAATCAATCAAGAAAACCCACTTCGTCGGCCGGCCGATTGGAGTTGGAGGAAGAGATCCACATTCATCCCGCACCACATCTTTCACCAGGTACATGCGATCTTATTTTTTTATTGAGGTAAACCCTCTGGCGATCACACACTCCCCTTGTGCACCTCGTGCATTGTTTCATCTCCACCATTATTTAATGTTTCCCTTTTCCCTTTCTTTTTAACCTCACACCAAAAGTGTGGATTTTAAAGGGATCCACAAATTGGCGATCACGGTGGGACCTCCACTGTTTTCTTTGTTGATTACCATCTCCATTGGCACCCTTGTGTGCCCTTTCCCTTTTGACACCCTCGTGTGTCCTTTCCCATTGACACCCTCGTGTGTCCTTTCCCCTTAGGCACCCTCGTGTGCCCTTTCCCCTCGGTACCCTCGGTACCCTTTCCTTTGTGCCCCTCGGGCACCTTCCATTGTGCACTCTGCACACTTCCCGGATCAGTCAATTGTTGCTTATTAACGCCTTCGACGAGGGCGTCTTTTGATTTAACGCCCCTCACAGGGACGTGTTTTTGTGAATTAACGCCCCCTTCAAGGGCGTGTCTTTATTGCATCTGCTTGCATGATCTTCATGATTTTCTCGTCTGATGTTTAGCGCCCCTTACAGGGACGTGTTTAATTGATTAACGCCCATCTCCAGGGCGTATGTTTCTGTAACTGCGGTGTGTTGCTTGCTGATTATACTGTCTGTGGAATAACGCCCCTTTTCAAGGCGTTTCATTTCTTATTAACGGCTGTCATTAAGGCGTTTCTCTTGATCATAACTGCTGTTCGCTGCATACTTGTCATATAGCCTGTGAATTAACGCCCCTCTCATAGGCGTTTCATTTATTATCAGCGCCTTCCATCAGGGCGTGTCTCTGAGTTTTGACGCCCTCACTTGCAGACGTCCTTTATTTATAACGCCTCATCCTAAGGCGTTTTGTTCCCTACGGTCTGTGAGCCCCTCACAGAATTTACGACAGCTACGCTGCCGTGTTTTCATTTAGTCACGACCTGCCACAGGGCGTGTCTTTCCTCTTGCTGTGAACACGACCTTTCCAAGGGCGTGTCTTTACTGTTCTTTTTCACAGATTGGCTATTATTCATTACTTAGCATTTGTCTTGATATTATATTACTGCTTGGATCATCTTGGTTTGCTGACTTGGTTGAGAGACCTCCTCTCTCTATCCTAGGATCCACACACCCTTCTTGGAATCGGGACGACCCTCCATTGAGCATTCCGTCTCTTTGGACTGGAAATCCCTTTTCCAAGACCTCCATAAGTCCCCGCACCCGTGGATTCCCTCACGGACGCCGGGCTGGTTGTACCCTCGAAGTACCTGGAGTTTAGAGAACCTATACGTTGTTAAAAGAGAGAAGAACTTAGTTGACCCGAAGGTTACATTCGGATCAAACTAGGTCTCATTTGGTAAAAAGAGTGAACCTTCACAAATAATCCACCCTAAATCCGAACATCAAACATTAAAATCTTGCGTTTCTTGCCAACCTTGTTTGCATAAACATAGTTGAGTGATTTGATTGCTTTGTTTGGATTGTGTATTTTGTGACGGTTCCTTCATTGAACATCCTCTTTCTTAAGAATGAAGCTCCGTTCAGGTAAAACCATCAACATGTCAGGCCACGGGTACTCTTATGATGATGAGAATGAGAACATATTTGGTCAATATGAGGACCCTCCCCAGGATTCTTTCTATTATGAGGGGAACTACCTTCCTCCTCACCCCCATTACTCACAAGTCCATGTGGTCGATACCACTGTCCATGAGGCGGACCCTTCGTCTCAAGTTCCATCTTCCAACACTTCGGGGAACCCTTCCCCATCCATTAATGTCTCAGATTTGATCCAAGCTCTCTCCCAGTTGGACGACTCCCAACGGCAAGCCATTCAGGCCGCCTTAAAGGGGAAATCCGTCCTTTCTTCTTCTTCTAATCCCCCTCCGGCCGTAAGTGGCCATCAAATCATTAATGACCAGGCGGTCTTGCATCCTCCCTCCTCTCGTCCACAAACGCCTACTGCGGCCATGCCGGCCCAGCAGGCGAGCTATTCAGCAGTCAGGCATCAATCCTCCCAACTTCCTCGGGTTCTACGAACGCCTATACCACATTCTTTTATTCAAAACCAGGCCCCAGTCGAGCCCGATAGCAACACTCTTTTGCTTCAGAAGCTAGCCAACATGGAGGAGCAGCTCAAGAAGGTTACGGCAACTAAGAATGCTCCCGAAATTTCTCTTCCTACGTTGCCAGTGTTCCATTTACCACCTTCTGAAATGCCGAATTTCCGGCGATATAATGGGACCGGTAACCCCTTCATTCATTTAAAGGACTTCCGATATGAGACTTCTTTCTGGCAAGACAATAAGGCCTCTCTGGCCTATTTATTCAGAAGATCTCTTGAGGGACCCGCCCTCGAATGGTTTTATTCTCTGGAGCCAGCTGATGCCGGTGACTTTGATGTTATCCAAAGGAAATTCTTGCAAAAGTACAGAGACCGGGTGGGACCTTCCCTTTCTGTTACAGATCTGGTGGCTGAGAAAATGAAGCCCGATGAAGACTTCATTATATTTGCTGACAGGTGGCGGTCTATGGCCGAAAAATTGAAGGACACATTGTCAGAACAAGAGCAAGTAAAAATGGTCATTTCTAATGCAACTCCTCAATTCCGGCACATCTTGGCCATGAATCGGCTGACAACGATGGAAGAGCTCTATGAAAGAGCTCGTTATATACAAACACAAATGAAGGATTCGCCCATCATGGGCATGTTTGAGCCGAAGCCTCGGCTGTTTAAAAAGAATACAAATGTCAACAGTGGGCCCACGACTGAGGGCACTGTCACAAACGAGCAGGTTGGCGTAGTTGGTCACCCCCACCACCAGTCAAACCCACGACCTCCGCCACCTCCACAGCAAAACCTCCATTTTACCTCCGCTCCACAGCGCCACTTCACACCCCAACCTTCTTTTGCTCCATCACCGAGCCAAGCGCCTCGCAACGACCCTCCAGCACCACCTCAATACCATCAGGTCCCCCCACCTTCCAACTACGGCCAACAACAACGGAGACCACCGCTTGGCCCCAAGAGGGCCCATTATCCGCCACTCCCAGAGAGTCTCCCTGACATTTTTAATGCTTTGATGGCCGCCAACCTGCTCGTCCTACCAAAAGAAAGAACGGTGTGGCCCGACAATGTTGACACATCCCGTTACTGTGCATTTCACCGCGCCCCTGGTCACAACCTTGATCGTTGTTTCCATTTCAGAGATCATATTTATGATTTGAATGACCAGGGTGGCATTAATTGGGATGAAATGAGACAAGTCATCGCCACCATGAAAGAGAGAAGGCCACATCGGCAACAGCATAATCAACAACAGCCAGCTCCGCAGCAAGCTCAGCCACAGCAAGCTCCAGCACCCCAGCAGGATATGGGGATTGTCCGTAATCCATTGCCGGAGCACGCTCCTAATCAACACGTGAACCCTGTCACGTCTCTCTACGAGGTGGAGAGAGGGCAGGGATGGCACGAAGAAAACGCCTCTGTCGGGGCATTCCACCATGATCCAAACCAAAATCAAACTCCGCGCCTTTTGCGCGTTCCTCCTTCTCCTTCTAATCTCCTATCAGGACGTTCTCTTTTACGCCCCGTCAACCCACCTACCACCACCAATTCCGCGACCTTGCCGGCTCGCTCTCTTCTTAACCGCTTACCACCACAGCAACATGCCATCCCACCTTCCACCACCAATCCTACATCCGCGACCTCCAGGCCACTCCTACTCCGCTCACCGACAGCACCCGCTACCCCCTCTACCACTCCTACACCGGCAAGAGTTCCTCCACCATCAGTACAACCACCTTTTGTGCCACGATCTCTCCTTATTCCACCACCTGCCAATACCCCCCGCATTCGGATATCCCTTTCTTCTTTCACGCCTCCGGCGCGGGCACCTTCTTCAAATACTCCTCCCATGCCTCCCGCGGGGGCATCTCTATTAAACACCACTACTACGCCTCCCACAGGGGCGCCCCTTTCATTGAATTCACCTTTGGTATCCCCTAGCAGGATCTCTGCTACCGACATTCCTTCCTCCTCTTCCAACCCTCCCCCTAATATTGCCCCGACAGAGGCGCGTCAAGGCGTAGCGCCGCTCCGTAGTGGACGGATGTTCCACCGTGTTTTCCCACAGAGAGAGCTAGAGCCCGTACAGGGGACGCAAGAGCAAGAACAGGAACAAGATTCAGTGCCGGGAACTCAGTATGATCTGTTAAAGCACCTGGATCGCACTCCAGCCAGAATCTCCATTCTTGAATTAATCAAGAGGTCCACCACTCATCAGCTGGCCTTGAAGGAATACCTGCAGAAGGTTATGGTCAATGAGGACCTCCCGGTTGAACAGATAATTACAGTCTTAACCCCTACCAGCAGTCAACCGGCAATCACATTCCATGAACATGAGTTAGCACCTCTACCGGCAAGAAAGTATGCCCTATGTATCACGGTTGATATCAACAAAGTGGCTGTTAAGCAGTGTTTGGTAGACATCGGTGCATCTATCAACGTGTTGCCTCCGAGCACTCTGAAGCTATGCGGTATCCCTGAGAGCCAGATACGGCCATCCACCATTACTGTCACAGCATATGACAATACAAAGAAACCCCCTCTGGGTATGATTACTCTCAAAGTCAGTTTGGGTCCAGCCACCATTACGGCAGATTTCCATATTCTGGATATGGACCCGACCTTTAATGGTATCCTGGGTCGCCCTTATATTCAGCAGCTTGACGCGGTGCCCTCTACAAACCATCAGTGCCTTAAGTTTCCGCACAAGGGCCGCATTATCAAGGTGACCAGCGTGCCGATCTTACCAGAGGAGGACATACATGTAGCTTCATCAGTTCCTTCCATGTGGCCAGCCAACAAGCCGTTATTATCTGTGTTGGACATTCACTGTCTACGACCAATGCTATCTGAGACTGTTACCACCGTTGCCATGACACCCCTGCCTGCTAAGGGGAAGAAGAAAAAGAAAAATATGATGAATACCCCCGGCTGGAACATTCTGATAAGGATGGGATATCAAGATGGCAAGGGCCTGGGTGCCAAACTCCAGGGCAAGATTAGGCCCATTAAGCCTCAAAAAGTGATTGCACGAGGCGGTTTAGGCTACAAAGCACCGGACAAGAATGAAGGAGAGCCGTGGGCTGTTATGACGTCCACCTTCAAGCCAGATCGCCAGCCGCTCACCTGGACTTTAAAGACACATTTTGTCACCGGTGGCGTTCAGAACAATGAACAGACTACCGTCATTACATCATTGCTTGATTGTCAGGATGTGCACGCTAGACAGTTTGCACGGCACATTGCCCCACTGGCCACTTACAAAGCCTTGGAGACTTTAAGGCCAGATAAAAGAAGAAAAATGGGTGACCCGGAATGTGACTGGTACAGGTGGTTTGACATGAATGATATCACTTTCTCTTTAAGCCGCCTGTTCATGCCGACAGATCCAGAATGGCCGCCATTGATTCAAGAACTGATTGAAATGCCTGCCGCAATCACAGATAAAAGGCAGATGTTAAGTGACTACACAGATACGGGAGAGCCAGATGTCCCCTTTGAAGAAGGATTCTCCGTGGATAGGCTGTGGGCCGGCCTTTTCTCCCTCACTTCTGTGCATCCGTCTGTGTTGGCTCCTCTCTATTCCCGTTGGTTTAGTCACGTGCCGCGACCACCACCAATTACCATCAACTTATCTCCCAATTCAATTCAGATTTCCTTCCCTATTGCTCCTTCGCTCCTCGAGCGATTTTCCAAAATCTCCATCTCGCCCCCGTATGGGCCATCTTTGATTAAATCTTTCTCCAAACTTGCAATCTCCACTCCCCCCGCTATTCTCCCCTCGCATTGCTTTTTACTTGAAAAAGAAAATAAAAATGACGAAAAAGATAAAAATGAAAAAAAAACGCCGATTTCCCAACTTGCCAATCCTCCATTTCTGTTGAGGAGACCTCATACTTTTCTCCCGAGCGCGTCCCGACCCAGGGGCCGCTCTTCCAAGATTCCTTGGTAAGTCTTTTCTCCCCCTCCGATGAGGGGTCCTCCCCTGTATCACCTCCTGTATCCACTTTATCACATCCTTCTTTCCCTTATAATCAAGTTAGTTGCTCTTCCTCCCTTTCTTCCTCTTCTTCTAATAAAAATCATGGGGTAGATTCACACAAGAAGACCAAGGGTAAGCAGATTCCTCGCAGATTTTTGTTGGAATTGGCCGTTAGATGCCAAGCTTGTTTAGCTCTCCCGGAGTTTGTGGAAGATCCAATTATCCTGCCAGAATTAGAAATTGAGGATTTTGTTGCTTCTTATGAGGGTTTGGGCGTTTATGAAATCATGAATGATGAAGACCCTATTGAAGAAGGGGATGAAAGTTATGAAGAATATGAGGACGAGGCTGATGCTTTTGCTAGTGGTATGAGAAGATTCGACGAACCATCAGCCTCAGTAGAAGAACCTACCAAAGAAATCAACTTGGGTACCGAGGAAGACCCTAGGATTGTCCTCATAAGCAAAAATTTGCCGCCCTCCGAAGAGAAGGCGCTCATCTTAGTTCTTCAAGAATACAAGGACACGTTCGCATGGAGCTATGAAGATATGCCTGGATTAGACCCTGCGCTCGTTGAACACCGTCTTACACTTAAGCCAGGATCTGTCCCGGTAAAACAACGGTTGAGGCGTTTCCACCCTAGCATGGCTTTGAAAATGAAAGAAGAGGTCGATAAACTCCATAAGGCTAGATTCGTTAGAGTCGTCCTCTATCCCAATTGGGTGGCTAACATTGTCCCGGTTATGAAGAAAGATGGAAAAGTTCGAATTTGCATAGATTTTCGGGACCTCAACCGGGCGTGTCCTAAGGATGACTTCCCCCTCCCTCATATTGATGTGCTGATTGATAACACGGCAGGATTTGAGACTCTTTCTTTCATGGACGGCTTTTCAGGCTACAATCAGATTCGTCTGGCTGAAGAAGACCAAGAGAAAACTTCATTCACTACACCATGGGGCACATATTGTTATGTGGTCATGCCCTTTGGACTTAAGAATGCTGGAGCCACTTATCAAAGGGCCATGATGGCAATTTTTCATGACATGATTCATATTTATATTGAGGTGTATGTGGATGACCTGGTTGTGAAATCAAGGACAAGGATTGAGCATCCTGGGGTTCTGGCTAAGGTTTTGCAGAGATCACGAGAATTTCAATTGAAAATGAACCCCAAGAAGTGCGTATTTGGCGTTTCTTCAGGGAAATTACTTGGATTTATCGTTAGCAAGAGGGGAATTGAGGTTGATCCCAACAAGGCGAAGGCCATTAGAGATATGCCTCCTCCCAAGAATCTGAAGGAAGTTCGAGGATTAATCGGGAGGTTGCAATTTATTCGCCGCTTCGTCTCCCAGCATTCACAGAGATGTAGGCCGTTTTACGAGCTTACTAAGCCGGGAGTCAAGTTTAATTGGGATGATAAATGTCAGGCAGCCTTTGACGGATTGAAGGATTATTTGGTCAATCCTCCTGTCCTGAGGCCGCCAATTCCAGGCAAACCACTTATTCTTTATGTTTCAGTCCTGGATGACTCCGTAGGTGCTGTCTTAGCTCAAGTGGATGAGGAAGGTAAAGAGAGGGCAGCATACTACTTATCTAAACTCCTTAACCCCTGTGAGCAGAGATACTCAGCCATGGAAAAGACTTGTGCAGCTTTGGTTTGGGTAGTTCAGAAGTTAAAACACTATTTCCTAGCTCACGAGGTTCACCTCATTGCTCGCATGAATCCAATCAAATTCCTCCTTGAAAAATCTATCCTCACTGATCGATTAGTACGCTGGCAAAGCTTCCTTTCTCAATTTGACATCACTTACATTCAGCAAAAAGCTATCAAAGGTTATGCCATTGCCGAACATCTTGCTCACCACCCTCTCCCCCGCTTTGATCCTGTCAATTCAGAGTTCCCAGATGAAGAATTAATGTCCATTGATCACCCCCCAGATCCTATGTGGACATTACATTTTGATGGAGCTCTTAATTCTCAAGGAAGAGGGATCGGCATGGTTCTCTTAACACCCGAAGGAGTCACCATTCCATTTGCTGCTCGGCTCACTTTTCCCGTCACCAATAACATAGCCGAGTATGAAGCTCTTTTGGCCGGTCTTAAAACCGCTCATCAATTTGGTGTCACCCATTTGCGAATTGTCGGTGATAGTCAGCTTATTCTACGCCAAGTGTTGGTCAAGTGCCGCACTATCAATCCTAAGCTCAAGCTCTACCAAGAACTCGCTTCAGCTTACGCCAAACTCTTCACTAAATTGATTTTCGTTCATGTCCCGCGTAGCCAGAACATTTTGGCCGACGCACTTGCTTCCTTAGCCTCCGCTTTAGTCTTCCCTCCTGAGCGTGATTTTCATGTCCCCCTGATTCATCAGCGTGATACTCCAGCCATTAGGGATCGTGCTTTTCTTGATATTAGGGATCAGGTGCTTGAGAAGGTTAGACGGAAAGAAGCTCTTGAAGGTAGAGAGGTCATGCTATTGGATTGGCAAGAAGAGTTGGCTGACGAAGAAAAGCCTTGGTATTATGAGATTGCCAGATACTGTAATGATCAGTCTTATCCCGAGGAAGCCACTGCCGAAGAAAAGAAAGCAATTAGGAGAGTGGCTCAACGTTATACTTTGGTTGGAGGTGTGCTCTACAGAAGAGGGCTCACCGGTGTTTTGTTGAGATGCCTCGATGATGATGAATCTTGGAAAGTTGTGGAAGAGGCGCATTCTGGCGTGTGCGGTGGTCATGTGAACAGCCAGATGCTAGCTAAGAAGATTCTTAGACTAGGGTTCTATTGGCCCACTCTTGAAGAGGATTGTTCTATCTATGTTCGAAGGTGTGTTAAGTGCCAACTGCACGCCGACAAGATTCATTCTCCTGCTTCTTCACTCCATCCTACGTCCTCCCCATGGCCTTTTTCCATGTGGGCTTTTGATATCATTGGACCTCTTGGTGATTCGAACCTCCTGACCAAGCAAAAATCATTCATTCTCACGGCAACGGAGTACTTCACCAAGTGGGCGGAAGCAGAAGCTTACGTGGAAATTAAAGCATCAACCGTCTGCAAGTTTATCATGAAGAACATCATCACGAGGTTCGGCATCCCAAGCACCATCATCACCGACAACGGACCTCAATTTATCTCCCAAGATCTCAAGGATCTCTGCAACAGGTATAACATTGCATTGCATCATTCTTCTCCCTATTATCCGCAGGGCAATGGCCAAGCAGAGGCCACTAATAAAACTTTAATCAAAATTGTTAAGAAGACGTGTGAGGCTAATAAATTCTCGGATTGGCCAGACAAGCTGGTTGAAGCTCTTTGGGCCTACCGCACTTCCATTCGAACCCCCACTGGGCAAACTCCTTTTGCCCTTACTTATGGAATGGAGGCCGTAGTCCCTTATGAGATTCTTATCCCCTCTTTGCGAGTACAATTGGATGAGGAGCTCTCTATCGATGAACGTCGTGATTCACTCCTTGCCCAATTGGAACTCCTAGATGAGAAGCGTCTGGTCGCCGCTGAGCATGCGCGCGTTTACCAAAACAGGCTCTCACGTTTTTATCAAAAGAAGGTAATTGAGAGAAAATTTAAGGTCGGTGAAATGGTAATCAAAAGAATTTTTGTAAAGCCGGGTGGCCCTCGTTCAAAGCTCCAACCGAATTGGGAAGGGCCGTTTGTCATAAAAGATGTTTATCCTGGCAATGCTTATAAACTGGTTAATGCTGAAGGAGAGGAATTAACTCACCCCTGGAATGGTTTGTATCTCAAGAAATATTACCCCTGAACAAAAATCCAAACAAAAATTGAAAACTTCACAAAAAATCCAAAGAAAATAGAAATCTCCCAGATAATCCAAAAAAATCTGAATATTTCCAAAATCCAAAACAAAAGAGTTTTCTTTCATGGTTCTCCCTTTTGGGCTGACATAACATGCAAAGGTCACCGGTCCGAAAGGTCAAAATCCAAAATCCATTTGTCAGTCTTGCTAATTTAAAATGGGAGTTGACCCCGCACACACTACACACTTTACTCTTGAGCTCAAGCAGTGCAAAATCTGATGGAAAGTCGAAATCAAACTAAAGGCGAAAGACGATATCCATTCTTTTCTTCTTCGGCCCACAAGGGAGGAAGGGAGGTCTTGAGGTAGACACGCCAAGCCTATCCGCCGCCTTAGTAGGAGGAAGTCAGGGCCCAAAAGGGAACAAATGCCACAAAAGCCCAAGTACAATTAGGTTGTTCATCAGTTCAAATCTATTCAATGCAAATCAATTCTGAAGTGAAAGTCAAATGGAAAGAAAAGCATGTCAAGAGGGCAAAGTCCCCGCAAGGAAAACCTTGGGCGTATGCATGCATTATGAAGAGGCAAAAAAGGCAACAAAGCGTCCCTACGCCAAAGACCGAACCCCAACAGGCATAAGGATAGGGGAGGTAGCTTTGCCTCAGGCATCTTTGAATCTTTTGTGAGCTTCCTCATAGCTTCTCTTTTATTTTTGGAAAAGTCATGAACCAGCAGAATGGTCGAGACAAACTGAAGAGAATGCACTGTGCGAAATCTTGTGTATAAGTTTAACCATATTCACGCCAATTCCCCTTTTTAATTATTCAAGAAAGGTTAATGGAACTTAGAAGATGACCAAGTAGGGCCCACCACCTTGATTTCTTTATCAGCCCAATTTGGGAGGAATCAAAATTAACGCCTTTGTTCAAGGCGCTTTTATGCTGATTCACGCCTAGATCATAGTCGTTTCTTTAAAAATAACGCCTCCAGGAAGGTCGTGTTTTCAACAAAATTCAATAATCTTTGAACGGTAACGCCGTCTCCAAGGGCGTCTTTCACGATAGTAACGGCCTAATCTAAGGCGTGTTTTTTAGAAAAATCTTCAAAAAAATATATATATATACTGAAAAGAACAAAAAAAATAAATTCTTCACGTTGCATAAATTGCATTCTTGCCTGGACATCTTTTAATTATTGTTTGCATACGTGTGATTGCATGAGGCATCCCCGAGTTTTGATTATTTCATTTTGCCTTATTAAAGGCTTGGCCCCTTGACCCATTATTAAGGTCAAAATATTTACACCCCTTGCTCACCGGGCAAGGGGCCAAGTCGAACAGATGAATTAACCTGTTTGTTCAAGTGAAAACCGCAGCCGCAGATGCAGGGCAAAGTAAAGCAAACGAGAGGAACGAAAGAAGAAAAAAGTACACAAACACAAGTCCACAACCACACAAGTGCTCAGGTAACAAAAGCTCAAATCTCATATATATATGTGTATCATCATGTCTATCATGTACAGGTGTGAAGGTGGAGGAGTACAAGTACAGAACGCTCAACTCTCGCCTCCACCCTCCTCTACTCTCCTGCTCTCAACCTCTTCCTCACCATCCCGAACTGGCGCCGGTGGAGGAGGCATAGGCCCCCGTGAAGAGGCCGGAACCCGAACGTGTCCTCCTGCCTCGCTCCTCTCTCGGAGGGAAGAACCCGCCACAAAGGTGGAGCTGGTGAAGGAGTACCCCGCAGCCCGTGCTCGCTCACGGCCTCGCTGCAACCGCTCCTCGGACACTCGAAGCCGCTCCTGGGAAAGGATCAACTGGGTCCTCGAGTCCGCCAGCTCACGCTCTCGTGCCAACAACTGCTCCTGGAACCGGGCACGCTCCGCCTGGTGCTCCTCCCGCTCACGAGCCCGCTCCTCGCGCTCCCGAGCACGCTCCCTCCTCTCCAGCTCCAGGGCAACCCGCAGCTCGGCCATGTCCTGAGGAAGCTCACTGCGTTGCTGCAAGGCCCGCTGAAGCTCTACGATCCGCTGATCGCGGATCGACAACTCGGTACGTATCGCCTTCAGCTGAGCAGCCTACAAACAGTTCAGAATTTACCCGTGAAGCAAGGTCACGCTCCGCCACCTCGGCTCGCGCTATCGCACCAGCCAGCTGCTCCATCAGTGCAGTCACCTCTGCACTAGGCCCCCTCGAGCTGGAGGCCTCCCCTGGATCTCTCCTCGCTACTCCCTGCTGGGCACGCTGCATTCATTAAGACCGTCAGTGGCTAATCATTAATTCAACACAACAAAAGAAAAAATTCCTTTGCATATAGGAATAATTTAAACACTCACCAGGGTCTCCAAGTCTGCCCGTGTGGCAGCTAGCTGGTCCTCCAGGATGTGGAGGTGGGCCTGTGCATCTATCGCCGCTATGTCCCTCGCATCCTGCATTCATTACATGTTAATCGCATAATAGTTACATAAGCATTTGCATTTAATTTAGAAATAAGTGCATTCATACGTACCCCTAAGACCCTCATCTGAGGTCTGCCGGCGTGAACCTCCCAGTAGCGCCGGAGGTACTCGGAGCTGTCAGTCGCGTGGGAAACGACTGTGGTCCCGCCTCGCTGCCAGTCGGCGTACTGCTCCTCGAATCGCACCCTCCAGTCGGTCGTCTTGGTGCGACCGCGGGTCTTCTTGCCAATCCCTCGAGGCTCTCCGACCTCGATCCACTCCTGGGGCAGGCCCAGGGTCCTCATCACCAGTCGAAGCCGTAACGGCTCAATCTCGCTCAAGCAGTGTAGCCACAGCTCACGCCCGAAGCGAGGTCGCCCCGATACGACCCAAGGCTGGCCCTCATCGGTCATCCCCTCATATGGTCTCCACTGCACCTGCATTCATGAACACACATCATTATCATTTCATCATATTCAAATAAACAACAAAAGAAATGCATATCATTCATTCATACATACCAGCGAGGGAGGGAAGTCGCGGAACTCTCTCCGTAGAACCCACAACTCGTAGTCAAGTGGGGCGCCAAAGATAACAGGCACCCAGCGTCGCGCCAGAGGGAAGGATCCCTCAGCTCCTGGCCGTGGGTCAACGCGCCCCATCGGCATGTATAGGTGGCTCCACACCTACATCCATGCATTGCAATTAGTACTATATTCACATACATCATAATAAGAAGGAAAAGATAAGAAATGAGAAATTGCATACCTGAAGAAGAGGTGAGAAGCCACTGACGGTCGTCTCACGGCCTGTCCCCGTGGACAGATCGGCCATCAAATGCGCCAGCAGGGCCGCTCCCCAAGCATATGTGCCAACCGTCTCCAGATCCTCAAGGATGCCTAAGAAGCGGCAGTTGATGACATCGGCTTTCGTCCCCAGCAATAATCTCCCGAGCAGCAGCAGCAGGAACCTCCTCAGGTCTCGGTCCGCTCTCTCATGGTCAGTCGGGTCCTGGCAGCATGCCGCTCTCACCCCGTCGGTCAGTCGCTGTGCAAACTCACCTAAGGTCTCCCCCGACCTATGCCTGGCATCTCCTAGACCCATCACCGTAGTCAGGTCCGTACGGAAAATGGTCCTACACTCGCTAGGTCCCATGTAGACCATCTCAAGCCCTAGTAGCCTCTGGGCCATCTCTGAATAGTCAGAATAGGTGAACCCACTCACGGCCTCACCATCTACCCGTAAACCTGTAATCCTGGCTACATCCTCTAAACTAGGAACCATATGCCCCCAGGGCATCAGAAAAGTCCGGCTAACCCTATCCCATCTCTCCCTCAAAACCTGGATCAGTGCTAGGTCAGGTCTAAAAGGCTCAATGGATAGAAAAGCCCCAAACCCCATGGCCTCTATCCTAACCCTCTGGAAGTCGGGGAGACCCTGGTATGCTGCCCAGACCATGACCCATGAGATACGGGTCCTCATCAACCCCTGCATGTATTAAAAGAGAATTAGTTTTCTTAATTATGTGAGTATCCATGTGAAATTACATTTGATTTGGGTTAAATATTGAATTTTAGCATTTTTGGAATTCACGGCCACCCTCAGGTCGTTTCTTGATAAATTCACGCCCCTGTGGGGGGCGTTTTTCAGAGTAAACTTTAATGTAACGCCCTTAATGAGGGCGTTTTTTATGTTAATCACGCCTCAGTCTTAGGCGTTCTTTGGTGGCTGTTTTGCATATTTCTAATCACGCCTCGGTATTTGGCGTTCCTTGTTGAATTAACGCCCTGTGGTAGGGCGTTTTCCTAAAGGTGGTTAATTTTTGGGTCGTTAATGAATGAAGCGACGCCCTCTGGTTTGGGCGTCTCTTGTTGAATTAACGCCCTTCTGGAGGGCGTGGGTTTCTCAATTTAACAGAAAAAATCAAATAACTGACAGCATGCGAAATAATTCATGAAAATGTTTGGAAATTGTTAATGAGCATGGAATTCATGAAAAATCATAAGTTTTAAGAAACGACATGCTTCAGGGCGTTTTTCATGAAGAATAATTAATTTTCAGAAATTAAAAATAATTAACGCCCTGGATTAGGGCGTTGCGTTTGTATGTAACGCCCCCATGGGAGGCGTGTTTTTTCTGAGTTGCAGGTTTAATGCCCGAGGGCCATGAAAAATCAAGAAAATTATAAATAAAATAAAATAAAATGGAATTGGGGAGGGGGAACCTACCTTCTTGTGCTTCTGGGGTTGTGGCCGTGGCAGTGGCCGTCTGGGCCGCCGGAGTTGCCCCCGGGGAGCGACCGCCGCCGTGCACGGCGGTCCTTCTTCTTCTCCACCTTCTGCATCTTCTGTTTCTTCTATTGCTTCGCCCGTTGCTCCGTCGGCCTCGTCGCCGCCGGCCGTCGCCGGCTCATCTTCGAAGGCCACGACGGCGAGCTCCTCCACGGAGATCTCTTCCTCTTGGGCGTGGGAGGCGTCGAGGTCAACCACGTCTGGGGCACTAATTCTTTGGCGTTTGGCCATGGCTAGGGTCTAGGGGGAGTGAGACAGAGAGAGATAGAGGGAGATTGAGTGAGTTGGAGAGAGTGAGGGAAGAGAACGAGAGAATGGGCGGTTTCGGTTAGGGTTTGCAGAAGGGGGGAAAATGAAAACGGAAGGAGGAAGGAGAAGGAGGCTTGATGGCTTTTGGGTTTCGAAAAGAAGACACGCCCTTGAGTAAGGCGTTTATAATTGAATTCACGTCCATTCTTTGGGCGTTTTATGGAAATTAACGACGATGATTAAGGCGTTAATTTATTTTGCATGGGGAACGATAACCGTCGTCAGACGCATTGAATGGGCGTTGATTGATGTGAGGGAAGTCATCATTGCTGTTTGAAGTAACGCCTCTGGTAAAGGCGTGTTATTCCTGAAACGTGACTATGGAAAAGGCGTTATTTTGATGAGTCAACGATTATATTCTTTTGGATTTGAATCTGTTCACGCCTTTCTTGAGGTCGTCATTCAAAGTAACGCCCACTGTTGCAGGCGTCAATTGTTGACGAAGGGCCCGTTGAAGCGCCTTGGAATAAGGCGTGTATTTGTTAATTCGCGACGCTCTTGGAGGCGTTATTCACAACAGAAACACAGTTTTTTGGATGATTTCGATCCTAATCACAGTGGCAGTTGGCTCAATCAGAAAACAATCTTTATTATTTTGAAAAGAGGAACTACAATGACTAATGAGCCACTTTGGGCCTTAATTTCCTCAATGAAGTTATATAATTTTTCCACTGTTCTTTGTCTTCGTCCAAGTCTTCTACAGGTTGATGAAGCTTGCTTAGCCTCCATAAAGCTTGAATGGTGATAACCTCCTCACCATCTTCATTATTGCCTAGATCCCTTGATTTGATTGGAGGAAGATGAGAGACGTCCTCTAAGTGTTGCCTTGGGAGCCCAAGCTGAGGAAGGCACCGGTGTGCATTATATAAAACGAAATCCGAAGCACCGATAAGACGAAGGTCCGTCCCGATGGAGAAGCGTGCACGAAGTTCCTGCATTTTGAATACACCCGGGGCGCAAGTAAAAAGATTCTTTGGCATTACCTTTAGGTGCTCCCTCCAATCCCCTCTCTTCTTGATTTGAGGAATTCGGTTGGTCACTCTATTGCTTATACCTAATGAGCCGGTTATATATGAGAGTGGGCTCTTTGAGAAAATTCTTGAGGGTTGTTGGGCTTCGTGGCATGAGTCGAATTTGAAGTGAAGATCAACCCAACTTGAGAGTGCTAGCATGCACCCGTAAATGGGCCTTCCCATGGACGCCGCTGTGAGCCCGCTATAGAGATATGCTAGGATCGCCGGTCCAACTCTCTCTTCTTCCCATAAGCTCACCACTGCGCTCAATTGGGACTCCTCTAGAAAGTCCTCCGTGGATGGGAATAGGAGTGCTCCTGCCAAGCACACCACGAAGGCTTTGGTCACTCTTTCTATCTCCTCTTCCTCTTTAGCTTGATCCGCTCTCTTATACACCCACGAGGCGAGCTTCAAGAGGTTAATTCCTTTGGTGACCTTGATTTGGTTCACTATATTTGGGCTAGGTATTAACGAGGTTAGTAACTCGTGGGAGGAGATGGGCCTTGGCATGATGGCCATCTTTTCTTCTTCTCCGTGTTTCATCTTTCTTAAGCCTAGGATCATCTCTACTTCCTCCAGCAAGATGGTGGCTTCAAAAGTGGAAAATAAGAAAGTATGGGTGGAAGGATGCCATGTCTCAATCAATGCTCCTATGGCAGCCCAATCTATGTGGATTTGATCATAATGCTTGGCATGGGTTATCAACCCCAAGAGATGCCATCTAGCTACATATACCCTCATGTCTGATGTAAATTTGGAGAGGATGAGGGGCAACCATTTGATTTGGACATATCTTCTAGCCCCTGGAAGATTTGGGTACTCCTGTGAGAGGAGGGGAAGAAAACAAAAAGAAGAGGTACATGAGCATATGACATGAACATGTGAGCAGTTCGCCAGAACAGTATGCACAATAAAGAAAGTTGAAACTAACCTGATTCATGCATATCCTGTTGCTTATATGACCTTGGATATCGTTAATCCTGGGAGTTGAGAATTTTTGTCTTTTCAGTGCCCTGTCCATCGTCAGGAGAGGCTTGGACGGTGCAACCTGCAGAGCGTATGAAGAAGAAGAAGAACGGGAACGCAGAGTTTAGGCGGCTGCAGGGTTGTGGTTGTTTATGTTGAAGGAGGGCCTCCTATTAATAGAGATTTGGAGAGTTGTAAGGTTGTTGGAAGTTAGAAGTTCGATTGGGTTAAGGACTGTGCTGTTAGATTAGGAAACGGAAGTTCGTGCTGAATTAACGACGTTGGTTAGGGCGTCTATTTTTAAATTGACGACTTGACTGACGACGTGTTATATTTAACGCCCTAGCATGGGGCGTGTTTTTCTAAGCCTCCGTTACTGTTTACGCCTTTGAGTAGGGCGTGTTTTAAATGTTTAACGACTTATGGTCAGGCGTTTTCATGCTGTTAACGCCCTATTCTTAGGCGTGTTTTATTGGATTACGAATTTTGACCTCTGCATGCTTTTAATGAACCTAAGTGCTATTATTTTGATGAAATTGTCTATGATTAAGCACTTATGATCATGTCATGTTCTGAATTGATGGGAAAAGGCTAATAAGTTAAAAGTGCAGAAGTTTGCAGGATTCGAGGCGTTTGGATCACTCATAGGAGCAGCATCTTGCCACCTTGTATCTGTTTCTTGTAAGCATTGTTACTATATAATATCTACGCTATTATATTATGTCAAGGACCTTGTGGTTCTGGTGAACCTGAAATTTGAGTTCCCCTTCATCAAAAACGATGACGATTTCAAGAGAATCTTGATCACACGGATATGCCGTTGAGTTGTTAAAAGTTTGGGACGATGGTTCCACTTTCTGAGTTGATGCGCGGACAAACGGGCTTCGGCTTAGTGTTAGCTCAGAAATATGGATTCTTGACCAGACCTAAACAGCTTAGCAATATTATCATTGATTATTTTCTATTTTTTTAATTTGTTTTAACCTTTTCTTTTAGCCCAGCATGCATCATGTAGGACTTTGAGTTTCATGCTGAAAATCTTCATATTATGGCAATAATGAAGTTCACTCGCTCTCGATTGAATTGACATGAGATATTCCACTTTAAATCAAGTACTTCGTTCTATTTGAAGCCATTCAAGCTGATTCCTTGAAAGTGTTCCTTTTGTTGGATCTCTATCCCAATTCTCTTTACTTTTCTGCAAAATTTACCTTGGTTGCAGCACGTCCACATGGCTGGTAATCGCTCTCCAATGGTCTTTCCCTGCCGTGCCCACGCGCACACCCTTTATTACTTAGTTTAACCTCCTTTTATCCAACAAATCGATTGTTTCCTTGGAACCACTCAGAGTTGTTTCATTCAGAATCTTGGAAAGATTTCAAATGCTTAGTGTCTGAGGCGTGTCACATCACACCTTGGCGTCTCCTTATCAGTTCGTTCCACTTCATTCCTTTCATTACACTTCGCTCCATTTCCGTCTCACTCCCTTGCAAAGCAGACGCCAAGGCGGGGCAGCTGTAGACACGCCAAAATTGACGTTATGTTGATCAAATCTCATGTTATTATATAAATGCCCCAAGTGGACTTCAATATTCCTATAACATGAAGTTTTTCTATTTTTGTGAGTTTTTCTGCATTTTTCCTGTATTTTTGTGAGTCACGACTTGATTAAGGGCGTTAATTTCAAAAATAACGACCTGTTGTAGGGCGTTTTCAAAGAAAGGACGACCGTATGTGAGGGCGTCAATTCCTGGTGTTATCCCTTAATTTCTGGAATTATCTATTTTCAAAATAAAAGGCATTTTGTGAGTAACGCCTTTTCTCAGGGCGTGATTTTAATTAACGCCGTTATCTCAGGCGTGTTATCTGAGCTTTCAAACAAGGCAAGGTTTCGTTTCCAAAACTAAATCCAGGAAGAAACGCCCTTTCCTAGGTCGTGTTTCAAGAAAACGTCTTTAAGAAGGTCGTCAATTCATAAAAGACGCCCTGTATTAAGGCGTGTTTCACTCCAGAGTCCTTCCTTTTTCAATCTTTCCCTCACAGTTCCCTGCTGTCTTTGGACTCTTGCCCGATCTTGATCCTTCCCTGGATGCCTCATTGCCTGTTCTTATCATTCCTTGGTTTGATCACATCCGTTTGAGGCATTATAAATTGAAGCCTTGATTGATCGTGCAGAAGGTTAAGCACCTTAAGCATTCAGCGGGTTAAGCGCTCAGAAGCTTAATTCATCACGAGCAGAGCTTTCTTCATCCTTTGCTGCCTCCCCTCTGCATCCTTCGATTGGGCTGCATCCGGTGCTTCGTCCATCTACATCCATCAACACATTCATTTGGTTTTTTCCCTTTACTGTCGCCAGGGACAGCAGGGTTCTCATCTTTTCATCTTTTTTTTTGTTTTTACTTCATTCATATCATCACCCCTCCGTCCTTTATATCTCTATTTACTCTTCACATCTGTTCACGTCTTGTTGCATTTCTTTTTATCATCAAACTCCCCTTCCCTTAAGTCTTCTTAAGGGGTTTTAAAAGAAAACAAAAAAGAAGGTGCGCATGTTGATGTCTTTTCATCATTTTTATGTTGGTTTTTGACATATACTACTGCACTTTGGCTGATCCCCCCTTTCTTTTGCTTGTCTTTCATTGTCTTTCTTACAAGGTAATCAATCAAGAAAACCCACTTCGTCGGCCGGCCGATTGGAGTTGGAGGAAGAGATCCACATTCATCCCGCACCACATCTTTCACCAGGTACATGCGATCTTATTTTTTTATTGAGGTAAACCCTCTGGCTATCACACACTCCCCTTGTGCACCTCGTGCATTGTTTCATCTCCACCATTATTTAATGTTTCCCTTTTCCCTTTCTTTTTAACCTCACACCAAAAGTGTGGATTTTAAAGGGATCCACAACTATATCCGAGCCAAAGGGAAGCCGATGTAGCTCGAGTGGTGCCGCATGTACGGTACCGACGACTCGCCGTATCGTATCTCTCGATAGCTCTGGTGTCCGCACCAGTAGCAAGGTGTAGTGGTGCAGTGAATAAAAATCTACAAGTTGACCTGTGAATGGAGATAGAAGAAATGGACAAACACACAGGCATGCCACAAAGAACACAGAGATTTTTAGGTGGTTCGAGACCACGACGGGCTCCCTACGTCCACCCCTCACCGAACCCGGTGAGGCTTCACTACCAGGCTACGAACCGTAGCAAGATGGGGATGAGCCCCAACACCACACACATTGCTTCCGCAACAATACACACACGGGGCCTGGCCCCAAGATGCTGTCACTGCAGTACACACACACACGGTCAGGGAACACACCCCGGACACTAAACCACACGGAGTCGCAGCTCCGTCTTCATACACAGACTCGAGGAAACTTTCCTCACAATAAAACCACACACTCGGAGACACAGCTCCGCACACACACAACAATCTTCTGAGTTCGACAAAATAAAAAGATATACAATGAACGCCCAAACTTTCAATCTATTCTTAACTAAAAGAGTAGAGATGAGAGAAGAAAGATTCCCCCTCTAATCTGCAATGAAAGCTCGTAGACGGGACGGATGAGTGCGCTGAGGATATCTGATCACGGAGAGGAAGCCGTCTAAGACCGATGGAAATGCCCAAGTGGAATCTGGAGCTACCGCGCTCCAGATTAAAATCAGATTGGCAGGTTTTCTCATAAATGGTCATCTCCCCTTCTTCCTTCTCCTTCAAGGTGCGCAACACTTCCTCCACGTTCTTCTTTCTCCTGCAAAGAATAGAAAAGATTAGCGCGAGAGATGTCTCCTTCGATGGAGATCGCCGGATATAAATAGGGCTAGAATATAGAACAAAAGACCACAAAGCCCTTGTAAAAACCCTTCAAATACACACCCAATAGATGGGTGAAACCCTAAGGGTAATATGGTAAAACATTAACCCAATCGGATCAAGAAAACCTGGGTTCGAATCCAAAATCGGCAAACCCATTTAGGAAGCCCGGGACAAGTGTCGACTCTTAGAGTCGACTCTTGTTCACGAGTGTTCTGTCAAAGAACAAAGTGCAACACACAGGCGAAGGTGTCTGTGCATAAAAGGCCAAAGTCTGTGCACAATATGTAGAGGAGATGGACAAGGTCTGTGCAAGTATTGACAAGTGTGCACATTATGTAAAGCATGAAAACAAGGTCGGTGCACACTCTTTGAAGCCTATAGATAGGGTCGGTGCAGGTTTTACAGAGTCGGTGCAAGGCATGCACAAGGTCTGTGCATGTGACAAAGATTACGTCGGTGCAAGTATGGGTCAGAGTCTGTGCATGTAGCACAGGGTCTGAGCATAAGAAGGAAGGGTCGGTGCAGTTTATATCAAGTAAGAGGATGGGTCGGTGCATGTTTGAATAATGCTAGGGACAGTCGGTGCACATCTATGAAACAGTAAGATGGGTCCGTGCACATTGTGTGAAAACAAACCCGGTCGGTGCACTTTTGTAAAGCACAAGGGTCGGTGCATATAAGAAGCAGGTCGGTGCACATTTGAGAATCATCAAAGGCAGGTCGGTGCTCATTTGAAAAGCACTAAGATAGGTCGGTGCATGTAGTGTAAAGCCTATTGACAAGTCTGAGCAAAAGAAATGCAAAAGTCTAAGCATATCAAACAATCCATTTCCACAAGGAATTTAACTGAGCTACTTATGAAATGCAATTTCAGTCCAGAAATTCAAAGTTCAGTCAAGACCAATCTGAACTCAATCTACCAATATAAGTATGCCAAGTATCAAGATTTCAACATTATCAACATGAACAACTGAGATTGATTCAACATGTAAAAGCATAGAAGTCATTTGAAAATTCGCTGAAAAACACAGCTTTCACATGAGACCTCCAAAGACTCATGAGCAGCATTCATGAGTCAAAGATATATACAGGAAGGACCATGCTTCACAACCCAGTAGCAGTATCTGCAAAACAAGATATCATCATATTAGCTTGTTTATCATGAAGACGTTTTCCACTAAACAAACACACAATATTGTCACTTTAAAGCATACGCAAATCACACAATATATTGTTATCATCAAAACCATTACCAAAGACAAAGAGGGAGCACAGCGAACCTAACAATCTCCCCATTTTTTATGATGACAATATATTGTGGCAATCCACAAATCCACAACTCTCTCTCCCCTTTTGCCATTATCAAAAAGTGGGGGACTAGAGGAACAACCAGTTATCAAAAAGTGGCGCACGAACCCAGCAATAACCTACAGTAAAAGGAAGGCGTGGGAACCATGAACACCAAGGAAGGTGACAGAATTATGTGCAATATGCAAAATGATTGAAATATGTCCAAATTCTCTATTTCCAAACTATATGCAAAGTGTATAACAAGACTTATGCACAAATGTATGACTCAAATAAACTATATGCAAGTGTTGTGCTGAGCAGCACATTATTCTCCCCCTATTGTCATGAACAAAAACTGACTGACAATGGGATTATATGACCTGTTATTTACATGTAAAATCAAAAGATGCAACTGAGTGAAATGAAGTATGATATGAATAAAAAGGATCAAGCAGTCAAGTATTCAAGCATGCATAATTAAATATTGACTCATGCAAGTCCCTTTGGGACAGGTGTAAGAATTATGTAATTGATTGTTGAACATGATGAACATGTGCAATACTAAGAAGGTCGTGCTTACATAAAGAAGGTACTGCATTAACTATGAAAGATGACATATTAATAAAGTACATTCACACAATCAAGCCCAAAGTGTATAAGTGAAATTTGAGCAATGAATTCCAAAGCAATATGGATATCAGATTTTCTAAAGAACACTAAAATGAACTTATCATCCATACACTTTCATATACAATGCTCGAATATTGGTAGCTACGTATGACCCCAATTTTTTTTTAAATTAATATAAATGGTGTGACTAACCTTTTGACGCTAGTTGTACCCTTTGTCTCAGGGGCACTTCCTGGTTACTCAGCTTCGTCACTTATTTTAACTGTAGATTTTGTCACTTTTCGACGCAAGTTGTATTCTTTGTCTCAGGGACACTTCCCAGTTACCCGGTGGTGGATCACACTTATTTTTGATGTGGATTTGTTTCTCCTTTCGACACGAGTTTTCTCCTTTATTTTAGGGGGGATTCCCGGTTACTCGGATTCACGTTCCACTTATAAAACTTTTTGGTGGGGCAAACAGTTTTTTCCTCACGAAATATGTGATTTCCATGTAGAGATTCAAGAGTCCTCTAAAGTGTTGAGAGGAATAACTGAAATCCTTATTAAATTGAATCATTTATCTCAAAAAGGTGCAAAGTGTGTGGGTGGTTGTATTGAATGTAAGACTTGAATTAGTCTAATCATAGTTATGTCTCCCCCTAAGTGTATGCACGGTTATAAAGAAATCTCAGCTCCCCCATAATATATGCCATGTAACAAACATGTCTAAATCAATGCAATTTTTATCTAGCAAGGGAAAAAGTCATAGGATGTTTTCAAGAAAAGGGTGATATAATATATTTACACTCAAACATCCATCAAGGTAAAGTCTTCACACAAGGTGACTACCGGTACGTGGCTGAGAACGTAGGTCCGAAGACCACCATCAAGCATGGGGAAGGCTTCCAGTTGGACAAAATCTAACCTTCCACAATCGCCATTTGATATACCGGATAATCATGGCATTCAAGCACACAAATATGTAATGTATATGCAAGTGTATGCATATAAACTGAAAGATGATTGAAAATCATTTCTATCTACAAATATGCATGGACATGCATGATCTGAGCATGAAAATACGTATGTGAACTATATATGTGCATGTGAACTGCTATTTACAAAAAAGTGATAGAAAGTGTGAAGAATTTTATGTTCAAACTGAAGTATTCAAGAACTGAATTGTTATCTACAGAGTGTAGACACGCCTTTCCTGACGTCTCTTGAGAAAGTCTCATATTACTGTACGACGCCCCGCGACGGCTTATGCATTTTTGAATCACTTGAGTGCTTCCTTTTCTTTAGTCTTCTTCCGCCTTTTTGGCATCCGGAAATCATCTCGTTGCGGCATTCGGATGGCATCAACACCAATCAGACGCACCGGAAGGTTCCGAAACCAGGAAGAGTGTCTGCCGGGCGGCTGCCGACGCCTTTTTAGGGGACCCGGGGGGTCTTCATGGAGGCATCCAGGCTCCTGGACGCCTCCATGACTTTAATATATATAAAAATACAAAAAACACATAATAATAATAATAATAATTAATGGAGGCGTCCGGGACCCTGGACGCCTCCATTAAAACAAATATAAAAAATACAAAAATGCCAGCTTTAGCATAAAAACAAAACAAAAATAAAAAATATATATTTTTGGAGGCGTCTAGGACCCTGGACGCCTCCATCAACTTGCCCACCGGGCCCCGTCCACCGACCGACGGTTTGTCGTGTGTGAAAAAAGCCAATTATGGAAGCGTCTAGACAACTGGACGCGCCCATTTCCGAATCACGAGGCGCCGCTCACAAAACCACGCGTTGTGCCAAACCGTGTGCGGCTTTCGGTGGAGTTCGGTGGACCTTATTGAGGCGTCCGGGACCCTGGATGCCTCCACGAAAATATTTGAAAAAAATGAGTAAAAATAGAATAAAATATTACTTCGGCCCTAATGGAGGTGTCCAGGGTCTTGGACGCCTCCACCCTCCGGAGCCCTATAAATAGAGGCCCACCCCCTCAGTTCTGAAGGGGCTAAGAAGAGATCCGATAGGCTGCCGGAGTCATTTTTCTAACCCGTGGGGTCTTTTTGTAGGAGGAGGTCCTGCCGGCTTCTCGGGTGTCCAGGCTCGCGAGAGGAAGGCTGTCTTCGTCCACCGCGCTTCCACATCATCCCCACGCTGCCGAAGCTCCGTCGGATCTCACCATCGGCTCATCCAATAAGCCATTTCTTCCCCTTTTTCTCTAAAGTTCTTTACATTCATCATACCGCATCCTCTATCTCCCTTCATAAGGGCGTCGCCTCTTGCATATTTCTTGCATTCGTCATCGCATTTTCCTCCTACTCGAGTCCGAGAGGGGTTTAAAACCAAACCAACCAGGTGTGTGTCAGGTCACGATCTCGTTACTTTTATTGCAAGGAATTATTACTACACTGCCATTTTCTAATTTCGTTCGTTTATTGTCTATTGTTTTGCAAGGGTAACCGAGGAAAG
Organism: Amorphophallus konjac; assembly: GCA_022559845.1. Lineage (NCBI taxonomy): Eukaryota > Viridiplantae > Streptophyta > Magnoliopsida > Alismatales > Araceae > Amorphophallus > Amorphophallus konjac. The sequence goes on from CM040118.1 coordinate 152,147,328, forward strand.
CCCTCTCCGTCGGCGGCCGGTAGGAGAGGAAGAAGCAACCCACCGTCTCCTGCTCTTGAGGTAGGCGCGATCTCTTTCTATTTTGGGGTCCTCGACCCCTGGCAATCACCTTATATTCTCGAGGCCGCGGAGAGTTACTTCCCGCCATGGCCGTTTAATTTTTGTCATTCATATTCTGCCTCTTTCTCACATTTGTCTCTTATAATTGCCATATTCTCGAGGCCGCGGCGAGTTACTTCCCGCAATGGCTGTTTAAATTTTATTCTTCATAATCTGCATCACTCTCGTATCTGTCTCTTATATTGTTATATTCTCGAGGCCGCGGAGGGTCATCTCCCGCAATGGCCGTTTAAATTTCTGTCATTATATTACGTGTTATTCTTCATATATGTCTCTTATATCTGTTATATTCTCGAGGCCGCGAAGGGTCATCTCCCGCAATGGCCGTTTAAATTCCCACCATTATATTACGTGTTATTCTTCCAACTGTTATATTCTCGAGGCCGCGGCGAGTTGCTTCCCGCAATGGCCGTTTCAATTTCCATTATTTGATTTTTGCATTATATCTGTCCCGCTCGCCCCGCCGGAGCAATCTCCCGTGGTGGCCCATTCTCTCTTCTCTCTTGATCTCTTTGTGTTGTAGCTTAAAGCACCAGGATAAAAGCAAAAGAGGAGCCCGCGCGCTCCGTCTTCATCTCCGAACCGCGTGACGTCACTCACAGATTGGCAATCACGGTGGGACCCCTACTGCTTCCTTTTGGCTACCCTTGCAAGTTTGGCACCGTCCGTGCCTCTCCACCTTGGCGCCCTCGCGCGCCCCCGTTGTGCTCACGACAGCACTGTCAGTTGTGATTGGTTGGGTGTTTATTATATGTTTGTTATTTCTGTTGTTTTTTTACTCTATATCTCTATCAGCATTCCATTGCATACATCCATCCCTCTTTTATATCCTTTTTCATTTTTTCTAAGGATCACCCTTTCCCGGTGAAGGAAGGACTCTCCGTTTGAGAATTCCTCTCAACGGACTAGAATCTCCTCCACTAAGACCTCCGTAAGTCCCCGACATCGAATAATCTCCTCTTCGTTCACTGGGCTGGTTGTACCATTGAAGTTCCCCGGAGTTAGTCATCCCATTCGTGGTGAGACGAGAGACCCTAGCTGACACGGCAGTGAAACAAAAATAAACTAGGGTCCCTATTTTGTGTGAACTTCGGATCTCGCTAAAAACATAAAAAAATCATCAAAATCAAAACACAAAAAAGGCGTAAAGGCATTCACTTGTTTGATAATCTCTGCTACCTGCTTGCTAGTGTATGTTTTTACGTTCTGGGAAAACTGTGAGCATGGCTCACGAGTCTTTTGAGGAGAACCACCCTAGTCGTGGTTTGTCAGCCGACCCGCGAGTCTATGCTATGGACTCGGGTCCTTCTCATGAGCCCTCGCATGAGGTGCAGGTTATTACCGGGGACACATCCCCACCACAAGATATCTCTTCCTTACTGGGCATCCTCGCCAACACGGAGCTTACCTCTGAACAGCTTCGGGCCTTCCAGGCCATTCTGAAGGGGAAATCTGTTTCCCCCACGCCCCAGGAATCAACTCCGGCCATCGCACCTCTCCAAGAGTCTGTGCAGGTCATTCCATCTCCTTCATTGGCGCAAGCCATCCAGTCTCCCTCGCTTCAAGGACAAGCGAGCCAACAACCACCCTCATTCCAGTTCCCGTCACAATCTCAAACTCACGTTGTTCCCCACATACCGCTTCAGCCGGGGCCGACTGTCAACGGTCCGGCAGCTCCTTCTCATTCGGGGTTCCCCCCTCAAGTCTCCGAGAGACAGTTTCTCCCCCAGTGGCAAGTGCCACCTTCACCTCCAGAGGAGCTCGCCCAATCGCTCCTCAATAGGTTCAATCGCATGGACGAGCAGTTTCAAAATCTAAGAAGAATGGTGGACGTGAAAGCCACCCCGGAGGTTGCTTTGCCAATCTTTCCCGTCATTCATCTTCCTCCCTCCGAAATGCCCACGTACCGCAGATACAATGGTACCGGAAACCCCTTCATTCACCTCAAGGATTTCATGTATGAATCCTCCTATTGGCAAAACGATCAGAGGTCCCTGGCATACCTCTTTCGGAGATCATTGGATGGTCCCGCGCTAGAGTGGTTCTATTCTTTGGAGCCCCGCAAGGCCGAGAATTTTGAAATAGTCCAGAGAAGGTTCTTGCAGAAATATAGGGATAGGGTCGGTCCCTCACTCTCCATTACCGACCTAGTGGCCGAAAAGATGAAGCCCGATGAGGATTTTATCCGCTATGCTGATAGATGGAGGTCTCTGGCGGAAAGAATAAGGGATACCCTCTCCTAGCCCGAACAAGTGAAGATGATTGTGTCTAATGCAACCCCACAGCTCAGACACGTCTTGGCCATGAATAAACTTACTACAATGGAGGAACTCTATGAAAGGGCCCGGTACATCCAAACTCAGTTAAAAGACTCCCCCATTATGAACATGTTTGAGTCGTTGAACCCCAAAGTGGTCAGAAAGACCAGCGCTGGTGTCCCGGGCGGAGCCACAGAAGGGGTCGTGACAAATGAGCAAGTGGGTGCGATCAACAATGCCAACTATGCAGTCAACCCAAGGCCTCCACAAATGCCCCGACTTCCCCTCCAACCAGGTCCTTTCCCTCTTCGTCCTCCACCCTAAAATAATCCACCCCATGATAATATGCCTCTATTACTTCAACCCCAGCAACAACAACCACAACCTCAGCAACAACAACCACCACTTCAGTACAACCAAGTTCCACCCCCGGGGAATTATGGTCCCCAACAGCAACAAAGGAGGCCAGTCGATCCCAAGAGAGCCTACTATCCACCGTTGCCAGAAACTCTGGCGGATATTTTCAACGCCCTCATGGCCTCAAACATACTTGTGCTACCCAGGGAAAGGCCCGTGTGGCCCCCGAATGTTGATACCTCCAAATACTGCGTCTACCACAGGCAGCCAGGACACACAGTAGATTACTGCTTCCATTTCAAAGATTACATCCACGATATGAATGATGAACATCAAATAGATTGTGATGAAATGAGATGATACGTCGCCGCTCTCAAGGCTAGGAGACCTCCTCATAGGCCACAGCAGCAGTTACAACAGCAGCAGCAGCAGCAACCACCACAACAACAACAACAGCCTCAGCAGGCCCCACAACAACAGCCCAACATGGGCATAATCCAGAATCTATTACCGGAGCACCAACAGTCTAATCACCAGGTCAACCCCATCTCCTCCTTCCCGAAAGTCGGGAGAGAGCAGGTGTGGCATCCGGAAAGTACCTCTATTCTTTCTTCCTCCAACCCTATCGTCATGCAACCCCCTCGCCTTGCCCGGGTAGCACCTCTCTCTCACCAACCCGCGTCAATACCGCCTCCACCGTTTCCACTGCCATTACGCCCCCTCATTCGCACCCCAATGACCTATCAGCCAACACCCTCCACTACGCCCTCATACCTTCTCATCTTCTCTCACTCCCCCGCTTTACCATCCACCTCTACCGCATTTGCCCCTATCCCTTCTAAGTCCCTTATTACCCGTCAACCGTACGTAACCCCGCATGTCTCCACCATACCACTGCCAATAAAGCCACTCATCACCCACCATCCACCACAAAACCATTACCCGTTTCAAACCTTACCCACTTCCACTTTGCCTCCGCCTTCACCTTCCAGACCCCTTATCATTCATAACCCGTGTGATATCTCCTCTACCTCCACCATGCCTCCACCTAACAAACCCCTCATCAGAATCCCTGCTCCCATCATCACCCCTGCTTCATCGACCATTCCTCCACCACTACCCCTCAAATCCCTGTTAAAACCCACTGCTACCCCCACAGAGGTACAAAATCCGCAGGCAATAGTGCTCCGGAGTGGAAGGATTTTCCACAAGGTTTTCCCCCACAACAGTCAGAATCATGAGCAATCTCAGCCAGAGAAGGATGATGTAGAACAACCAGAAAGGGCTATCCTTGGAACACAGTATGATCTATTGAAACACTTGGACAAGACGCCTGCTCGGATCTCCATCCTGGAGCTACTTCAATGATCCACATCCCACCAGGCGGCCTTGATGGAATATCTTCAAAAAGTCATGGTTAATGAAGACCTCCCCGTGGAGAAGATTTCGACCTTCCTAACCCCAACAGACACACAACCAGCCATCATGTTCCACAACTACGAGCTCGCTCCCAAGGAAGCTCGAAAATATGCATTGTGCATTTCAATAAAAATTAATGGGGTATCCATAAATCCGTGTCTTGTGGACACGGGTGCGTCCATAAATGTGATCTCCATGGACACCCTTCAGTTGTGTGGGGTCAACGAGGAACAAATAAGACCTTCCTCGATCACGGTCACGGCTTATGACAATAGCAAAAGGCCGCCGCAGGGGATGATTATTCTGAAGGCAGAACTAGGCCCTATGTCAGTTCTCACGGAATTCCATGTCCTCGACATGGACCCCACATTTAAGGTTATACTGGGTCGCCCCTACATTAAAGCCATGGACGCTGTGCCTTCCACCAACCATCAGTGCCTGAAGTTTCCTTACAATGGGAGGATTATTAAAGTGGTCAGCACACATGTCCTTCACACAGTGGATGCTATCAACACCTCTCTGCCCTCTATTTGGCCATCTCATCAGCCCATATTGTCATTGCTAGACATGCGTGATCTATCTCACGTTCCACTAGCACCAAAGGAGCCGGTCAGGGCAACCGCAACATCATATATCCCTTTTCGCTCCAAAGGTTGGGAGATTATGAGGAACATCGGCTACCAACAGGGTAAAGGTCTGGGCGCACAATTACAGGGTAGGCTCAAACTGCCAAAGAAAATTAGGCCGAACCACAGGTTTGGCCTAGGCTTCAAAGGACCATTCAAGGCGGATTGGAAGCCCCTCACATGGACTCTATCAAACCACTTCAACAAAGGGCCCGTTGTTCAGATGGGAGATTACCCACGAGAAGCATATGGGGGATCACATGCTGTATATTTGGCTGAAAAATATCCGAGGATCACCAAAAGAGGCAAGATCAAAGATCCGGAATGCGAGTGGAACAAGTGGTTCGACATACGGGACATTTCCGTTGCACTGGAAAGGATGTTCTCGTCTCCGCAGCTTGAAGGACCACCATTGATCTCCGGAATACCAGAGAATATTACCACTCTTGCCAAGGTTCCAAACTATCCTCGTCCTCGCCAGAAGGACCCTATCATCGACGGATCTTCATCCGTCCTCAACATTGCCATCGACGGCTCATTAGCCGCCATCTTCTCCATCCACTCGTCTCAGCCTTTGCTGATATTTTCTTCCTGGGCCAGACAGTTGTCTGATGATCTTCCCAAGTCCCCTTCTTTGCTTACATACCTACGCGGGCTTTTCAACCCGCGCCAGGTCTTCAACCATGATCTGCTCTATGAGCCTAGCAATCCTCTAGCCATAACCACTTTTCTCTCTCCTCCGATCTCCTTTCACTGTTTTGTCATCAAAAATGAAAACGAAAAAAAAACGTCAATTTTCAAACTCCCCAACAACACATCTTCGTTGAGGAAACCTCCTACATCTCCCACGGGGTGCGTCCCCCCTTGCGGACCACCCGTCCAAGGTCCGATGAGTGACCTTTTCTACCCCTCCTCTGAGGGATCTTCTCCTGTACATTGTACACCATCCTCTTCATCTTCCTCTTCTTCTGTAAATATTGTCAGTCAATCTAGGAATGATAGGTCAAGGGTAGTACCTAGGAATAAATCCAAGGGTAGGCAGATCCCTCGTCGATTCCTTCTGGATTTAGCCGCCAGGTGTCAAGCCCTCCTTGCCATCCCCCAGTTGTTAGAAAATCTCATCCGGCTACCGGAAATAGAATGTGAGGGCGACTGTGCATTTGATGAAGGGTATGGAGTCTACGAGATCACGGATGAAGAATGCCCCACTGACGATGAGGGTGGAGAATATGAGGATGCGGCGGGCGCATACGCTAGTGGAATAAAGAGATTCGATGAGCCGTCAACCGCCGTAGAAGAATCCACCAAAGAAGTCAACTTGGGAACTGAGGAAGACCCTAGGATCATCCTCATAAGTGACAATCTACCACCCTCTGAAGAAAAGGCATTAATTGAAGTTCTCAAGGAATATAAGGACACGTTTGCATGGAGCTACGAGGATATGTCGGGTCTAGATTCAACCTTGGTCGAACACCGTTTAACCCTAAAACCAGGGTCCGTCTGGGTAAAACAAAGGTTAAGGCGTTTCCACCCTCAGATGACTTTGAAAATGAAAGAAGAGGTCGATAAGCTCCACAAAGCCAGGTTCATTAGAGTCATCCTTTATCCTCAATGGGTGGCGAACATTGTCCCGGTCATGAAGAAAGATGGGAAAGTCAGGATTTGCATCGACTTCCGGGACCTTAACAGCACGTGTCCAAAGGATGATTTTCCCTTGCCTTACATTGATGTGTTGATCGATAACACGGCAGGTTATGAGACCCTCTCATTCATGGATGGATTTTCAGGATATAATCAAATTCGTTTGGCAGAAGAGGATCAGGAGAAGACGTCATTCACTACCCCTTGGGGAGCATATTGTTACGTGGTCATGCCATTTGGGTTAAAGAATGCTGGAGCTACTTACCAAAGAGCTATGATGGCCATATTTCATGACATGATGCACATATACCTGGAAGTGTATGTAGATGACTTGTTGGTGAAATCAAGGACCATGATGGAACATCCAGAAGTTTTGGCTAAGGTCTTGCAGAGGTCAAGGGAGTTCCAATTGAAAATGAACCTGAAGAAGTGTGTGTTTGGTGTGTCGTCGGGTAAATTGCTGGGTTTTATTGTGAGTAAAAGAGGGATCGAGATAGATCCCGACAAAGCCAAGGCTATTAGGGATATGCCGCCTCCCAAGAATTTGAGGGAAGTCCGAGGTTTAATCGGGAGGTTACAGTTTATTCGTCAGTTTGTGTCCCAACATTCACAAAGGTGTAGACCTCTCTACGAGTTGACCAAGTCAGGAGTAGAATTCCACTGGAATTCTAAATGTCAGAAAACTTTTGAAGGGTTGAAGGAATATCTGGCTAGTCCACCCGTTCTCATTCCACCCAAACCAGAAAAATCTCTGATCCTTTACGTTTCAGTCTTGGATGACTCCGTGGGAGCCGTCCTCGCATAAGCTGATGAAGAAGGCAAGGAACGGGCAACCTATTACTTGTCCAAACTTCTCAATCCCTGTGAGCAAAAGTACACCGTCATGGAGAAAACCTGTGCTGCCCTCGTTTGGGTAGTACAGAAATTGAAGCACTACTTCTTGGCTCATGAGGTCCACTTGATTGCTCGAATGAATCCTATCAAATTCCTTCTGGAGAAATCCATCCTTACGGATAGACTAGCACGCTGGCAATGTTTTCTCTCTCAGTTCGACATCACCTACATCCAGCAAAAGACGATTAAAGGCTATGCCATAGCTGAGCATCTCGCTCACCATCCTCTTCCCAAGTTCGATCTCGTCCAATCAGAGTTTCCAGATGAGGAACTAATGTCCATCAACCAATCAGATGAGCCAATGTGGACGCTATATTTTGATGGAGCTCTGAATTCTCAAGGGAGATGAAATCGGCGTCGCCCTCCTGTCGCCTGAAGGCCTCACATTCCCATTGGCATACCAGCTCAAATTTCTAGTTACCAACAATATAGTCGAATATGAAGCTCTTCTAGCTGGCCTAGAACTCGCTCATTCTTTTCGTATCACTGAGTTGCGAGTCGTAGGTGATAGTCAACTCATCCTTCGCCAGGTGCTCACTAAATATCGCACTCGCGATCCCAAACTCAAGCCATACCAAGAACTCACTGCTGCCTTTGCCAAACTGTTCACCAAACTGATCTTTGTTCATGTCCCTCGTCATCAGAATATTCTCGCCGATGCCCTCGTCTCGTTGGCATCATCCATAAGGTTCCCTCTAGGAAGATGGTTTGAGTCAATTTCCATCTACAAACTTCACGCCCCTGCAATCGATGATGCTTCCTACGTAAATATCAAAGACAGGATAGCAAGGAAGATCATGCAGAAAGATATCCTTGAGAAGGGGGAAATCATGTTGGCAGAGGCCGAAGAAGAACTGGCTGATGAAGAGAAACCATGGTTCTATGAAATCGTCAAATACTGCCAAGATCAGTCTTATCCTGAAGGGGCCACCACAGAGGACAAGAAAGCCATAAGAAGGGTGGCTCAGAAATACACATTGGTTGGAGGTCTACTCTATAGGAGGAGCCGTACTGGTATTCTGTTAAGATGTCTTGGTGACCATGAGATTTGGAAATGTGTAGAGGAGAGGCACTCGGGTGTGTGCGGTGGCCACGTGAATAGTCAGACGCTCGCCAAGAAGATCATTCGCCAAGGCTTTTATTGGCCCACTATGGAAGAGGATTGTGCTGTCTATGTCCGTAGGTGTGTCAAGTGTCAACTTCACGCCGATAAAATCCATTCACCATCTTCCTCACTTCATCCAATATCCTCCCCGTGGCCTTTCTCCATGTGGGCATTCGACATCATTGGTCCCCTAGGTGATCCCAATTCTCTCACCAAGCAAAAATCTTTCATCCTTACTGCGACGGAATACTTCACCAAATGGGCCGAAGCCGAAGCTTACGCCGAAATCAAGGCGTCAACAGTCTGCAAGTTCATCACGAAGAACATCCTCACCAGATTCGGCGTCCCAAGCACAATCGTCACCGACAATGGGCCACAGTTCATTTCTCAGGACCTATACGACCTCTGCAAAAGGTACGCAATTGTATTGCATCATTCATCGCCTTATTACCCACAAGGTAACGGCCAAGCGGAGGCCACCAATAAAACATTGCTCAAAATCATCAAAAAAACCTGTGAGTCTAGTAAGTTTTCAGACTGGCCAGAAAAACTTATCGAAGCCCTATGGGCCTATCGCACTTCAATCCGTACCCCCACCGGGCAGACTCCATTTACCCTTACTTATGGTATGGAAGCGGTAGTCCCGTATGAGACTCTGATCCCTTCTCTCAGGGTACAATTGAACGAGGAATTTCCCCTCGACGATCGTCGTAATTCACTCCTCGCCCAGTTGGAACTCTTGGATGAGAAGCGGCTGGCCGCTGTCGAACACGCACGTGTGTATCAAAATAGACTCGCTCGCTTTTACCAAAAGAAAGTCGTTGAGAGAAAATTCAAAGTCAGTGAGATGGTCGTAAAAAGAATTTTTGTCAAACCTGGAGGTCCGCGTTCTAAGCTCCAACCCACTTGAGAAGGACCATTTGTAATTCAAGCCGTGTACCCTGGCAATGCCTACAAGCTAGTCAACGCCGAAGGGACCGAGTTACCCCACCCTTGGAATGGGCTTTATCTTAAGAAATACTACCCTTAGCACAAAACAAAAAAATGATGAAAAGATAGAAAACATCAAAAACAAAGAAATATTGAAAACCACTAAAAATATGGAAAATTCAAAATGCCAATGCCTGGTGGTCACCATGTAGTCAAGTCATTGCATCTAACCTTCATGTTAGGATAGGCCCCATTAAGGCTTGGTAGGCACTGGGTCTTGGTTTGCCAGAACCGTGGAGATCCCTGTCCGGCCACGTCGGCCTATGCTCGCTCGAAGGAAGCTAACATGTGCTCACTTATGTATTTTATTCAAAAAAAAAGTCGGTAGCATCACCTACGGTGGGGCCCCACCCAGAAGATCTCCGGAAGCTGTAATCTTTATTCTTTTCTCTTCGACCAAATGAGACAGTCGGCGCCCTTAAAACGCTGAGCATGAGAAACCGAAACTCAAACCCCAAGGGCAAGAGTAGGATCCATTTCCTCGAGCATCGATCAGAGCACGAGAAGAGGGCAGTGTCTCCGCAGGCATACAAAAGGGAGCCCACAAACGTCAAACGACTATATCTCCCTCACAAAAAGAAATACAAAATCAAAATCAAGAGCCTGGTCGTGACCGTGCCTGATGCGATAAATGGAACCCCTCAAAGCAAAAGTTCGAATCCACAAAAGGGGGGGGGGGCTATGGAATGTAAGTGCTCGAGATTTGGTCCGAAGTTGTCTGAAAGGAAAGAGTTAATGGGCCCTTATTCGCTCGCCGGGTTAACGGCTTTGCCGGACCTCTCAGAAGGTTTATCCCCTACACTCTTCCTTCTCCCTCTAAAGATGAAGGTTCGATGGAGTTTCTGAAGGGTGAAAACTACCCAGGGTCTACGACCTTATTTTAATATACACATTTGGTTGCCTACTTTGAAAAGCAAAAGCTATCGCTGTGAAGGAGTCTCCGTGTTTCTGGCTGGTCAAGACCCCTGTTTACCACCTTGATGTCTTCTTGTTTAATCTCGGGCTTAGGCCAAGCGCGTCACCTATGGGTGCGACGGCGTCTGATTCCGGGTCAGCGTCGCACGGTTGGTCATTGGGGTTCCAGGGTGTTCCATCTTATACCATCTAGAGTTGTGAGGAAACAGACCCAGGTCGGGTAAATCTCTTACCTCAAACACCTTTTGGGTGAATCCCTGTGGTCGGAAGCGACTGGGAGCCTAAGCATGGCATGACGGTATTGTCATTAGGGTAAGTCTTAGCCGGCGGGATCAGCATTCGAGGGGTCTAGAGGCCCAAATCAACCTAGATGTGCATTTAGGATACTTGGGAGGTTAGTAAGAAACCCCTATTCTCGTATAGGTTGGGTGCCATTTGGGTGCTTGACAGGCATTAGCAACAAAAAAATTTTATAATAAAAGCAACAAAAAAATGGAAAAGAGAAAATGTACATATTTGCAAACAAAAAAAAATCTTTTTTTTTGATAAAACAAAAAATGCCAAATATAAAAAAGAAAATAAATCAATTTTGCATGATTGCATTTGCGTGCAGCATCTCACTTTTAATACCGCTTGCATTCGTGTGCTTGCCTGTCGCATTTATCATCACTGCATCTTTCTCTCGCCTTCCTTAAATAAAGGCTTGGCCCCTTGACCAGTTATCAAGGACAGTCAATTTGACCATTTGCTTATTGAGCAAGGGGCCAAGTCAGAACAGAAATTCTGATTTGTTTGTTTCAGTGATGTGTGCAGGGATTCGAGGCGACAAAAGTAAAGGTGAAAACCAAACAGACCAAACCTTGTATTTTATTCCTTTCCAAAACAAAAAATTACATCAAGTTCCGCCCTCTCTCTCTGCATCACTCGTCCCACTACTCTCTGGGCAAAACGCTCTCAAGGGTGCTACCCAACTATAAAAAGCGGTACTCCTACCGCTCTGTATTCCCTTTCCTATTCCCACACACTGGCGTTGATCCACGGAAATAGCAGAGGAGCTACCAACACGAAAGCCACGCTCTCGTGCTCTTCGGTAGCGCTCCTCACTATTTCTCAGCCACTATTCAGCAAGACCAAGGCTAGTTCAGAGTTCGAATAGTTAGACCTCCATGGCCCTTCGTTCCTCCCTTTCAGTCAATCTGTTGGCTCTTTCTCTCTCTGCGTCTCTTTCTCTCTCTGCACGTTCTCTCTCACGGTCTTCCCTCTCCAACTGGAGAGTGATCCTCAGTTCCACGGCATCCCTAGAGGAGTCGTCATTAGGATGACGCCGCAGTTCCCTCTCCAGTTCTGCTATCCCAGCCTCCCTCTGCGCATCTTGGGCAAGCGCTTCTTCCGTCTCCTTTTCCTGCCGAGTGTACTATCTCACATACGCGATAAGGCGTAAACAAAGAGAACTCAACACTGAAACTTTTACCTGTATACAGAGCATCCCTTCTACCTCCGTAGCACGCTACGTGGCGTGAGCAAGTTGCTCATGAAGCAAGTCAAGTTCTGAGGTGAGAATCCACAAGCTGGAAGAGGCACCACCTACTCCCATCGCTGAGGAAGCCGCGCCAATCTGGGCATGCTACGACCGCGTGAATTAGCAGCCAACATCTGGAATCTAGGGAACGCACTATACACCTACCAAGGCGCTCGTAGCTCCGTGGGCATCGCCCAACCGTTGCTCCATCTCTGCCAAGCGAGTTCGTAAAGTCGCTATCATCGTATCACAGATATCCTGCAGCCATACGAGTCAGCATTTCCACCAGAAAACCAAAAAAGGGAGAAAGAAGAAAAGAGAAAAAGGGGAGACCTACCTCCGCAAGTCCCCGGGGTTGGAACCACTCTGCGTACCTTGTCTTGTATAGACGCAGGTAATCCTCGCTATCCCGTGCCTACGATTCCACGATTATGCCACCCCGTTGCCAGTCTTCGTACTGTTCAGGGAATCGCACACGCCAGTCAATGCAGGTCGCCGGTCCTCGCGTCTCTCTCCTAACGCGAGGTGGCGCAGTTGAATCCACCCATTCTTGAGCCAGTCCCAAAGTCCTCATAACCAATCGTAGCCGAAGCTGCTCGATTTCATTCAGGTAGTGCATCCACAATTCCCGTCCGAACCGGGCACGACTTGCTAGAACCCACGGCTGGTCGGCATCGACCATGTCTGAGTAGGGTCTCCAGTTTACCATCGCTGCAGGGAACTCCTGTAGCTCCCGCCTTAACACCATCAGTTGGTAGGTTAGGGGTGCCGCACTCATGATGGGTTCCCACCGCCTGGCTAGCGGCACCATCGCGGGTCGCCAATGCCGAGCTCTCCCCATCGGGAGGTAATAATAGCTCCACAACTGCTCGGCGCAGGTCATCAGTACCTTGCAAAAACAAAAAAATACCAAACAAGCAAAACCAAAAATACCTGGATGAATGGTGTGAAACCACTCACAGCCACCTCACGATCCACTTCTTAGAACAGGCCTGCAAACAAGTGTGCCAGCATGGCAGCTCCCCAGGTATAGTATCCTACTCTTTCAAGGTCTGATAGCAGCTCTAGGAAGCGACATTGGATACCGTCCCCTTTCGAGCTCAGTACCAATCTCCCCAAAAGGAAGAGGAGAAATCTCCTCAAATCTATGTTGCATCTTTCCCAATTGCCGAAATCTGTGCAGTACACGGCACGGCATCCTATTTCCATCCTTTCTATGAACTCTTCTGAGGATTCGTCGTCCCGCCGACGAGTGTCGGTGAGCCCTAATGCATCCATGAGGGACGCCCTAGCTACCGACCTGTTTTTCCGACCATCTAGGTCCAAACCCAGTAGCTTCCGAGCACCTTCACGGTAATCCGCATAAGTGACCCCGGTCACTACCTCGCCCTCCACCTTCAGGCTTGTGATCCGGATCACATCCTCCAAGCTAGGCACCATGTGCCTCCAGGGCATCAGGAATGCCCGACTCACTGGATCCCATCTCTCACACAAGGCTTGGATCAGGACCAGGTCGAGCTCAAGCGGCTCGATCCAAAGAAAGGTGCCAAATCCCATCACGTCTAGCCTCGCCTTCTGAAAATCTGGGAGACCTCGGTATGCTACCACTACCAACTCCCATGAGATCTATGATTTCATCACACTCTACGCATGCAGGGAATGGAGAGGAGGTTTGGTCAGGAAGAAAGGAAGAAAAAAAGATGGAAAAAAGGGATGGAAAACTTGGCTTACGAGTTACGATAGGGTCCTTTCACTGAAGTGCCCTTCGAGATCCGAGAGCTTCCTGGAACTGCTACCGCTGGACCTGCTCCTCTTCGAGGAATGGGAAGATTCACCCTCCATCTCGACTTCAGATTTTGAATCCCTCCTCTTCTGTGGGAATCTGTACTCCTCGAGTTGGCTCTCAAGGACCCTGGGAGAACAAAAGAGCGGATATTTATAGAAAAAGGGAGGAGTGCCGAGCAAGATCCCTCCAATAGCCCTTGTGGTAAGGCACCTGCCATACGGTCCCACATGTGTTACTTCACCACTCACACAAGGCGATTGTTTGGACAAGATGCCCTATCCTTTTGAAGGTTGTCTGTAAAGGCTGGCAAACCGCCCGAGAAGAAAAGCTAGGGCCGTCTTTGTTGACTCCCGCAGTAGATTTCTGTAAAAGGGGATCGGAGCGAGACGCAATTTTCCATTCTAGGGCGAGGTTTCGGCAGGCACATCACATGGAAACAGTACAAAGGAAGCATGGCGAAGAGGGAACGCACAAGAGAACAAACAAGTAGCAGAAAATCAAATCACTCCATTCTACATAAGCTATCATAAACATCACAATCATAGAGAGGAGGCGGGTCCACTAGCTCGCCAACTCTTGCCATTATCTTCATGCTCGTCCCTCTAGGCGTCCCTCTCCTCTCCCCTGAGGTGAGGGTCCCTCAGAAGCCTCCTGGATCCCCGAGCAGTAGCACCCACCTCGCCTCGTGGCGTCGGCTCCACAGTAATGACTCGCTGCTCCTCCCCTGGCGTGGCGAAGAAGCCACTAGCGGCAAAGCGACCAGACTGGCACAGTCGCTCCCCGAACTCTCGCGCTCTCTCGTAGCGCGTCTCCATCGCTCCTAGCCTCTGCACCGTGACCTGAAGGCCCAGCTGGAGCTCCCTCACTTGGGCCTCCAAGGCCCTCCTCTCGGTCTGATCCCGCTGACGCTCGGCCCTTCTCTCAACTCTCTCTCTCTCTGCCTCTCTCCTCATCATCTGCAGAAGAACCCTTAACTCCAGGATGTCTGGAGAAGGTCTCTCCTCACCGCGATGTCGCAGCTCTGCTACAGTCGCCACCCAGGCATCACGCTCCTCTTCCGCCTGGGCAGCCCGAGCTACCGCACCGGCAAGTTGCTCCCGGAGGGAGGCAATCTCAAGAAAAGGGGCCGAGGAACTGGAAGATGTGCCGCCAGCCACTCCCACCATCGCTGTCTGCTGGGCACGCTGGAATGAACAAACAACAGCAGTCAGCTAAGCTCCACATTTAAAAATAGAAAATGTAGCACTTAGCTTACCAGGAGCGACAGTTCCTGTTGAGTGGCGGCCAGCTGCCGCCTGACCTCGGCTAATTGGGCACGAGAGCCGTACGTTGACGTCGTGCGTATCCCCGGCTCAGGGAAGACCCACGTAACTCTCTCTCTGTTGCCGCAGGAAGTCGGCACTATCCTGCACCAGTACACTCCCTTGCTGTCCAGGGAGACGTATGCGCCAGTCTTCAAGCTTCGCCTTGCCGCGACTCTCCTTCCTGATGCGGCTCGGCTCGTCTGCACTCGCCCACTCATCGGCCAGGCCCAGGGTCCTCGCCATGTCCTGCACCAAGAAAGAAGGGCCTCGCATCATAACAAAGAACTCGTCCCCTGTCTAGGACGCGTCCATCATTTGAGTGCAACACTCGCCGAACCCTTTCCCCCCTCGCACGCCTCGCTTCAAAACTCAAAATAGATCAAAGAAGGGGAAACCGAAGCACTCACCGAGCCGTGTTCACTTCCTTCCGCGCCATTGGGCCCCTCGGGTCCCTCGGGGGCCCGAAGCGGCCCTTCCTCCTCCATGGACGCCGTTCCATGCTATGGCGCGTCCCTCCTCAGGCGAGGGGTCCCGCGTCCCTCTCCACCTTCGCCGTGGTCCATACCGCCGAACTCCATCGATCGAGGGGAAGAAGACAAAGACGGGCGAGTGAGTTTCGGCGGAAGGCGGGCTCGTTTGCGGGTAAGGCACGGGAGAAGAAAGGCCACCCGGCGCTTTAAATTTGAATTCGAGGATTAAGACGCGTCCTCGCGCCTGGACGCGCCCAAAAAAAGGAAGAAAGGAAACATAATCCCCCCGTGCAAAGCGCAGTTCCCCGCTGTTCAGGGCAAAGTCTCGTAAGGCATGCCTCGAAACAACTCGGTGCAGTAGAAAAGTGAGAGAGGAAAGGTACACACAACACAAGAAAGCCATTTTCATTTCATATAATAGTCAAAAGTATATCATGCAGTAAGGAGGGTGGAGTGTACACGCAACTCTCTAACTCTCGCCATCACCCTCCTGGTCATCTCTCTGCTCCCTCCTCTGACGGGGATCCCTAGGGGGCCTCTGCGACCTCTGTGAACCCTGTGAAGCCGTGCTCGCCTCGCCCTGTGGTGGCGCGCCAGCCTCGAAGGCACGGCGACGCTCCTCGGCTGAAGAGACTAGAAAGCTGCCCACAGAAAAGGAACCAGACTGACGAAGTCGCGCCCCGCGCTCCTTCGCCCTCTGATACTGCTCCTCACTCTCCCGCAGTCTCCCCTCCGCCGTGCCAAGGCTCAGTGGAAGCTCCATCACCTGGGCCTCCAGAGCCCTCCTCTCGTCCCAATCTCGATGTCACTCTGCCCTCCTGTACTCCCTCTCTCTCTCTCAATGCTCTTCCTATCTCTCTCCCTCTCCTCTCTCTCCCTCATCGCCTCTCTCCTCGACAGCTCGAGGGCAATCCGCAGATCCAACACGTCACGAGGGAGCTCCTCAGCCTCCCGTCACCGCTCCTCCTCCAGCTCCACAATCCGGGCGTCACGCGCCTCCACCCTAGCATCGCGCTCCTGCTCGGCACGAACAGCACGGGCCAGGGCCTCCCGAATCTCGGCCGCCTGTCCAAACACGCATGCACCGTAAGAGAGCAGTGATAAAAGGAAAGTAGCTAGAAGAGGGTCAGGGTCAAGCAAGCACTCACTCGAGCCTCGTGGTCACGCTCGGTCTCCTCAGCCTGAGCCACCGCAAACGCCAGCTGCTCCTGAAGGGCAGAGATCTCCGGGGGAGGGCCCCACGAACTGGAACCCGCTCCACCAGCCGTCCCGGCTGCTGCTGCCTGGTGGGCCCACTAAAACACGGGGCAAACGACAGTCAGAGGCTAAGCATCGAAATCCAGGTCACAAAAAATGCATTGGATAGACTCACCAGGATCTCCAACTCCTGTCGGATGGCCACCAACTACCGCCTGGCGTCCGCCAACTGGGCCCGTAGGTCGGCGATCATGTCGTCACGAGCATCCTGCATGGCGTATAAGTTAGTATCACATGCATATACACATAGAAGAATGAAGCATTTTCATTTCACACTTACCCCTGCCGTACCGCCGAGGGAGAGGCGGTCCCCGTACGTAGCTCAATACCGTCTCATGTAATCAGTGATGTCTTGTACATGGGACACCACTGGGGCCCCGCCCTGCTGCCAGTCCTGGTACTGTGCTGGGAAGCGCGTACGCCAGTCCACGATCTTCGCCTTCCCCTTGGTCTTCCGCCCGATGCGGACCGGCTCATCTACATCGACCCACTCTTGGGCCAGCCCCAACGTCCTCATAACCAGCCTCAGCCGAAGCGGCTCGATCTCGTTCAGGCAATGGACCCACACATCCCGCCCGAAACGAGGAAGACCCGCTACAACCCAGGGCTGGCCAGCGTCGGCCATACCCAGGTAGGGCCTCCACACCACCTACATCACCATACATACATCATACTAGTTGCCATTAGGTCGCATGCATAAAAAATACAAAGAAATCATACGCATCATACCATAGCCTCGGGGTACTCGCTCAACTCCCGACGAAGTGACGCCAGCTGGTAGCTGTGTGGTGCCGCTACCACGACCGGCCTCCACTGTCGCCCTAGAGGAACGGCTCTCCTGTTCCCCTGCCTAGCCCTCCCTATCGGGAAGTAGTAATAACTCCACACCTGCATCCATCATACATCATTAGCACGAGTAATTGCATATTTAACTACGGTAAAATGCATAAATAAATTATGTACCTAGAGAAAAGGTGTGAAGCCGCTGACTGTCGTCTCCCTCTCTGAAGTCTGGGAGAGATCAGCAATCAAATGGGCAAGCAGAGCCGCTCCCCACACGTAGTGCCCCACTCTGTCAAGGTCCGCCAGGATCCCGAGGAAGCGGCAGTGGATGCCGTCACCCTTCGTCCCCAGCAGAAGGCGGCCCAGGAAGAAGAAGAGGAACCTTCGGAGGTCTAGATCCACCAGCTCTCGCTCGCTCGGGTCCTGGGTGAAAGCTGCACGGGCATCTCCCTCCAGTCGTGCCAGAAACTCCGCTCTAGTCTCGCTAACCCGCTGGCGCGGGTCGACGAATCCGAGCGCCTCCATAATCTCCACTCGGCCGACTACCCTGCTGTCTCTGTAGGTCACCCTCGTCTCTAACCACAGCAGGTCCAGGGCACTCTCTCGGTAGTCGGGGTAGGTGACCCCGCTGACTGCCTCTCCGTCAACTCGTAGCCCGGTGCTCCGAGCTACGTCTTCAAGTGTCGGCACCATGTGCCCCCAGGGCATCAGAAACCCCCGACTCGGCGTATGCCACCGCTCCCTCAATGCCTGGATAAGAGGAAGGTCGAGCCGGAAGGGCTCGATCCTGAGGAAGGCTCCAAAGCCCATGGCGTCCACACGCGCCCTCTGGAAGTCCGGCAGCCCACGGTACGCTGCCACCACTAGGGACCAGCTGATCCGGCTCTTCATCACGCCCTGCACACCACAAAAACAACCAACAAAGAAACACATCAGCATCAAAGATAATAATAAACAACAACACTGTATAAAATATTCCTTTTTCTTTTATTTTATTTCATATATATATATATATATATATATATATATATATATATATATATATATATATATATATATATATATTTAGAGGCGTCCAGCCTACTGGACGCCTTCATTTTACCTTTTTATTTTACCCAAAAAAACAAAAAAAATGAATAAAAATAAATAAATAATAATAATTTATCATAGAGGCGTCCAACTCAGTGGACGCCTCCATATTTTTGATATTATTTTATTTACGTAAATAACTAAAAAAATAATTAAAATAAAACAAAATCAAAAAATAAAAACTTGGAGGCGTCTAGGCCCCTGGACGCCTCCTTCCCCCACTCCACGGCCTTCTCCACTGGCTCTCGGTCGTCTGTTTAGCCTATTAAACCAACAAACTGGGGTTCTGAGGGGCTTACCGGGTCATGCTCATCCTCTCCCGCGTCACCAGCACCAACATGACCCTCCGCGGCCAAAGGAGGCGCCTCCTGCTCCGCAGCTATCTCCTCTTCCGCGCCAATCTCCTCTCCCACGGAAGCCTCCTCGGCGTGATCTCTCGACCTCCTCGGACGATGAGCCCGTCGTTTCCGCTTCTCTCCACCCTGGCTCGGGCCTCCTTGCTCCATTGGGAATTGGGAAGGGGTCGTTTAGAGTGAACGAGTCGTCAGAATGAACAGTAGAAGTGAAAAGGGGGTGAGGCCCCCTTTATATAAGAAATCACTCCTTTTTGGGGCGTCTAGGCGCCTGGACGCCCCCACTTCTTTCTTTTCTTCAAAAAATTCAAAAAAACTAGGGGCGTCCAGGCGCCTGGACGCCCCCCCAAACCAGAAAATTCAAAAAAATAAAGAATAAATTATAGGGGCGTCCAGGCCCCTGGACGCCCCCAAACAAGAAAATTCAAAAAAAAAAAAATTATAGGGGCGTCCAGACCCCTGGACGCCCCCAAAACTGAAAAATCAAAAAAATAATAAAAAAATAAAAATTGGAGGCATCCAGGCCTCTGGACGCGCCCATTAAAAATAATTTATATATATATATATATATATATATATATATATATAAGTACATAAAAAAGAAAGAAAATATAAAAATATATAAAAAAAGAAAATCATAAAAATAATAACAAAGGAAACGGGGGTCTGAAACATCCAAATTCCAGATTTTATTCCATTAGAAAGCAGGACGAGTTACATCAGGGGCTTAGGCGCCTTAGGCCTTAACTTCCCCAGTTCAGTTACATAAGCCCTCCACAACTCGCATTCTTCCCCCACATGCGCTAAGGCCTTTCCCGCAACACTTGTCTTCCAGGGTGCTTTGACGGCCTTCGCTTCCTTCGCATCCGCTTCAGTGCCCAACTCTCTCTTCTTCAAAGGAACGATGCCAGTCGGTAGTGGGAACGAATGACGTGGAATGCCGATCTGGAGGCAGCACCGATGCGCGTTGTAAAGGACAAACTCGGTCGCACCAATCAGTTGGAGATCAACTTCACAAGAAGGCCTCATGAGGAGCTCAAGCAGGAGTAAACATGCCGGTGCGCAAGAGAAGAAGCTTTGTGTCACGGTTCGAAAGTGAGACCGCCAGTCTTCACGTCTCTTTAGCCACGGAACACGGTTCGCCACAGTGCCAGCGAAGCCTAACACGTCGGCTATGTGATAAAGGGGGCTTTGTTGGAAGAGCTTCGAAGCGGTTGGCATTCCCTCACGGTGATCAAACTTGAAATGCAAATCCAGCCAGCAATTCAGGACAAGTGCGCAACCAAAAGGAGGCTTACCCATGCTCGAGGCAGTAAGGCCACTATACAGGTAGGCAAGGACAGCGGGTCCCACCCTCTTTCCACGCCAGATCCCGCAGATAGCACTCAGTTGGTCTTCCTCCACCATGTTGTCGGTATAAGGAAACAAGAGAGCACCCGCCAGACAAATGGTGAACCCTTTCATGATTCCCTCTAAATAGTTATCGTCTGGTAACCCTCTCAGGGCCTCCATGACCCATTCTGCAAGCTTTTGTAAATCAATTCCCTTTTGAGTATGAACCTTTCGGGCTACGTCGGGCGGCATGAAGCTTCCAAGGATGCTTTCGGAAGTCCCCCGTGTCAGCATCCGCATAGCCTTCACCTTCCCGTCACTCTTGAATTTCTTCAATCCGAGCAGAAGTTCCACCTCCTCGAGGAGGATGGTCGCCTCGAAGGTCGGGAAGATAAAAGTGTGAATCTGGGGATGCCAGATCTCCACTAGTGCGCCCATAGCCGCCCAGTCCATACGAATCTTCTCGTAGTGTTTGGCGTGATAAGGAGCCCCTGCAGATGCCACTTCGAGAGTATGGCCCTCATGCCGATGGATATGTTGGAAGTTAACTTTGAAAGCCATGGCAATTTGGAAAACTTCCTCGGGCCCGAGAAGAGTGGATATGGCTGAAAAAGGAAAAGAAAGAAGGAGGAAGGGAGCAAGTGAGAAGAAGGTTCAAGAGGAGAAAAGTTGAAATGAATCAGCTTACCATATGCGACATGATCATCCCGCTGAGATGACCCTCGAGGTCGGAGAGTCGCCCAATCTCGCTGCCAGGCCTGCTCCTCTTCATAACATGGGAAGGCTCTCCTTCCATCTTGAGATCTCTAGATTCTCCTCTCCTTCCTCTCCTGAGTTTCCAAAACCCACCTTGGTGTATTAGAATGAACTAGCCTAAGGGGAGTTCTTATAAGAAGGGAAGATCACTACAGGACAGAACATGTCACATCAGCGGTCAATGTCAGGATTTTGGCTAGATCTCCTTTCCATTGTGGTGCGATTCTGTTACGATTCTGTTACTTTCTGATGTTATTAATCCATGTTGGCCTGTGCAGGTTTTACTAACAGACGTCTTTGTCCTATCTCCTATCCCACCTTTCCATGGTTGGTCCCACCATGTCATGCATCGTAGTATATGATACATACGCTACTAGAACATGTCAAGGACCTCGCGGCCCGAATGAATCTGGGATTTGAGTTCTCCTTCAACAAAAATAGTGATGATCCCGGAAGAATTTGAGTTGTACGGATAGGCCGTTAACTTGTGATAGCATGGGGACGATGGTTCCATTCAGTGAGTTGGTGCGTAGATAAACAGGCCCCAGCCCAGTGTCGGCTCACCGGATCGGTATCCTGACCCATTCTTAACAAGTTGACAATATTATCCTTAGCTATTTTCTATTTAGTTTATTTTAAATTTTTATTTAAACCTAGAATGCATTCATATAGGACTTTGATTTATTGCGAAAGATCATTCAAGTGATTCGATTGTGAAAGCCGTTGTGTTTCAATTCCTAAAAATATGAGATATTCCACTCCGAATGAAATACTGAGTTTCCTTGAAATGGCACTACGCTGCTCTTCTAAAGGAGACCCTTGTTTGGACAGACTCTCAGATATTTCTTAACTTTTTACTTTGTTTGACCCACCTTGGCCGCAGCACTTCCACATTGGCTGGTAACCGCTCACCGAAGGTGAAACCTACAGGTTTATGACCCAGGTACTTCCACACCGAGAAGTTGGTCTCTTTTTGTTTCCTGCCTGAGCGCACATCTCACCCTCCCTTATTTGATCTCCGTCCAAGCAAATCGTCAAAATTTGAAAGACCTCCTTCAAGGTCGCCTCATTGAAACTTCAGGAAAGATTCCAAACAGTAACGTCAAAAGCGCGTCTCATCACACCTTGGCATCAACTTATCAGTCCGCTCTCACTTCATTCCATTTCACTTCGATACCCTTCCATTACGTGTCACTCCCTTGCAAAGCAGACGCCAAGGCGGGGCAGCTATAGACACGCCTTTCCTGACGTCTCCTGAGAAAGTCTCATATTACTGTACGATGCCCCGCGACGGCTTACGCATTTTTGAATCACTTGAGTGCTTCCTTTTCTTGAGTCTTCTTCCGCCTTTTCGGCATCCGGAAATCATCTCGTTGCGGCATTCGGATGGCATCAACACCAATCGGACGCACCAGAAGGTTCCGAAACCAGGAAGAGTGTCTGCCGGGCGGCTGCCGACGCCTTTTCAGGGGACCAGGGGGGGCTTCATGGAGGCGTCCAGGCTCCTGGACGTCTCCATGACTTTAATATATATAAAAATACAAAAAACACATAAAAATAATAATAATTAATGGAGGCTTCCGGGACCCTGGACGCCTCCATTAAAATAAATATAAAAAATAGAAAAATGCCAGCTTTAGCATAAAAATAAAACAAAAATAAAAAATATATATTTTTGGAGGCGTCCAGGACCCTGGACTGGACGCCTCCATCAACTTGCCCACCGGGCCCCGTCCACCGACCGACGGTTTGTCGTGTGTGAAAAAAGCCAATTATGGAAGCGTCCAGACAACTGGATACGCCCATTTCCAAATCACGAGGCGCCGCTCACAAAATCACGCGTTGTGCCAAACTGCGTGCAGCTTTCGGTGGACCTTATTGAGGCGTCCGGGACCCTGGACGCCTCCACGAAAATATTCGAAAAAAATGAATAAAAATAGAATAAAATATTACTTAGGCCCTGATGGAGGTGTCCAGGGTCCTGGACGCCTCCACCCTCCGGAGCCATATAAATAGAGGCCCACCCCCTCAGTTCTGAAGGGGCTAAGAAGAGATCTGATAGGCTGCCGGAGTCCAGAGGCTGCCGGAGTCATTTTTCTAACCCGTGGGGTCTTTTTGTAGGAGGAGGTCCTGCCGGCTTCTCGGGTGTCCAGGCTCGCGAGAGGAAGGCTGTCTTCGTCCACCGCGCTTCCACGTCATCCCCACGCTGCCGAAGCTCCGCCGGATCTCACCATCGGCTCATCTAATAAGCCATTTCTTCCCCTTTTTCCCTATAGTTCTTTACATTCATCATACCGCATCCTCTATCTCCCTTCATAAGGGCGTCGCCTCTTGCATACTTCTTGCATTCATCATCGCATTTTCCTCCTACTCGAGTCCGAGAGGGGTTTAAAACCACACCAACCAGGTGTGTGTCAGGTCACGATCTTGTTACTTTTATTGCAAGGAATTGTTACTACACTGCCGTTTTCTAATTCCGTTCGTTTATTGTCTATTGTTTTGCAAGGGTAACCGAGGAAAGCCCTCTCCGTCGGCCGGCCGGTAGGAGAGGAAGAAGTAACCCACCGTCTCCCGCTCTTGAGGTAGGCGCGATCTCTTTCTATTTTGGGGTCCTCGACCCCTGGCGATCACCTTATATTCTCGAGGCCGCGGAGAGTTACTTCCTGCCATGGCCGTTTAATTTTTGTCATTCATATTCTGCCTCTTTCTCACATTTGTCTCTTATAATTGCCATATTCTCGAGGCAGCGGCGAGTTACTTCCCGCAAAGGCCGTTTAAATTTTGTTCTTCATAATCTGCATCACTCTCGTATCTGTCTCTTATATCTGTTATATTCTCGAGGCCGCGGAGGGTCATCTCCCGCAATGGCCGTTTAAATTTCTGTCATTATATTACGTGTTATTCTTCATATCTGTCTCTTATATCTGTTATATTCTCGAGGCCACGGAGGGTCATCTCCCGCAATGGCCGTTTAAATTCCTGCCATTATATTACGTGTTATTCTTCCAACTGTTATATTCTCGAGGCCGCGACGAGTTGCTTCCCGCAATGGCCGTTTCAATTTCTGTTATTTGATTTTTACATTATATCTGTCCCTCTCGCCCCGCCGGAGCAATCTCCCGTGGTGGCCCCTTCTCTCTTCTCTCTTGATCTCTTTGTGTTGCAGCTTAAAGCACCAGGATAAAAGCAAAAGAGGAGCCCGCGCGCTCCGCGCGCTCCGTCTTCATCTCCGAACCGCGTGACGTCGCTCACACAGAGTATGAGTGATAGACTTTGTGTGCAGTGTATGGCATTAAAAAACTACATTTTTATTTGCAAAACATGAAACAACTTCAAACTCAAATTTTTACCTTTGTAGTTCTTTCAAAATGAACTTAAGCAAAAAGAATTTCAGAAGCAAACCTTTTTTGTTTCACGCCTTGAGAGTCCATATTTATCAACATTCCTTGGCCTCAAGGCGCCGTCTGGAAAATATATTTCTCATTTCGATGTTTTGGGTACCCAAGCCATCTTGGGTCCCCAAGGGTTAGTGTTAACACGAATAGATGAATTCCTATATCTCCTAGCAAACTGATCATCATCAAATCTCATTGTGGAACAATCATCCATAGAATGACCATTCTCACCACAGTAATAACAATAAAAAATTTTCTTTTCATGGACCATTTTTCATCATTTTTTATTAAGGAACAATTATCCATTATATGTCCAAGCTCACCACAATAGTGACATGAAAACTTCCTTTTAACAGACCAGTCATTGATGCGCTCGACACCCGTCATTTAAAAATGCCATGCCACATAAATTTCAAAATTTATACAACCGCACTCACTCACTTAAATGATTTTGAAAATACGAGAAAAGTGGTAAATACGGGTCGATCCCACGAGGACGAAATAATCTTTATAGATCAATTTTGGAAAATATCCTTATGTTTTGAAAATCAAATTTTGTCTGTTGAGTGCGATTAATACTAAAGGAATTGAAATTACAACTTTGAATAAGAAGAGAAAAGTGAAGGAAATATTTAGCCAATGGATGAAGAATGCCGTCGTTTCCTCGCCGAGCCTTGGATGAAGATCGCTCCGCCTTGGAAGTCGACTCCGCGAGATTATCGGAAGATGACTACCGCTTTGGGTGTGAGTGAAGAACTTGTGAAGAGAGGGGTTTGATAGAACTAGGAACAAAGCAATGTTGAAAACATAGTAGAATTCTATTGAAAATAGAGGGTTGGAAGGAAAAGAATAATTTAAAATATAAAGGGAATTAGAAGAATTGAAATAAATGAAAGTTGTAGAGAATGAAAAGATGAAGAAGTTTTATGAAGAACACAGAAATAGAAAACGAAAGGAAGATAGTGAAAAATGTGAAAAACGCAAGCGCTATTAGTGCGGATGAACAGTAATATGACAGAAATCAGAACAGTGAAAAATTAATTATAACTCTAACAATAAGAAGATTTAGAAGAAGTGGTAGAAGAATAAAAGTTAGATCTACAAGAGAAGAACAACTTTCATGAAGAACTCAGAGTAAAAAGAAGATTGGAAAGGCTTCAAAACAGAAGAAATATAGAAGGTATCACCTCGGATGAACAGTAATCACGTAGAACAGAACTTAGAAAGATGAAAATAACTTTCAATCTAGAAGGAATTGAGGGAAATGCTAGAAAGAGAAGTTGAAGAACACGTACATATGGACAACTTTGTAGAAGATAATAAATTAAAATAAGATCACACAAGCTTGTAAATTGACTATGAAGAGCCAAAAATGGCTAAGAGTACAATGAAAACATTCAATACAACTAACAACAAACTCCAAAACTTAAACACAAAGCTCTCAAATTTTCTCCTCCATGACTTTTCTCAAGGCCAAAATGAACTACAAAATATCAAATGCTACTCTACTCTACTCTCCATCCTCTCTTTTACAATGGAAGCCCCCTCCCCTTTTATAGAGTTATTCCCCATGTGAACACTTTGCCAATGTGAACAGCCCATTGCTGTTATTTTTGACCTAAAATTGTGTGCCAACATGTGTTGCACACTTGGATATTTTTTTCTAATTTTTTTGTATTTTTTTTCATTTTTTCTAGCCTTTTCTCTCTCTCTTTCTCTCTCCTGGCCGGCCGCGTGCGCCCGTGCGCTGGCCCCTCTCTCTCCTCCACCTTTCTTCCTCCACGTGGACCACCAGCGGCGGGCGCGTGCGCCGATCGGCTCCTCCGCAGCGTCCGCCCGGCCGCCTATGACACGGGGAGCGCGTTGACCGCGCCCCCCCCCCCCCTCCATCGTCGCCCGTGCCCTCCCGCGAAGGCGGGAGGGCGGCTTCTTCCTACATTTGAAAAACAACACACACGCACACATTAGGATTAGTTATATATATATTATATATATAATATACATATTGATATATATATCATATATAGCTTAGAAAAATCTTAAAAAATGTCAAATCAATTTATTTTTTTTCTATTTTTTTTCTTTTCTTTTTGAACAACTCCTTGGGCTTTTGGCTTTTATTATTATTTTTTATTTCCTTTTATTATTTTTTTATTGGTTTCTTATCGCTTTCCTCGTACCGAGTGCCTGCATAAATAAGTAAAAATCAGTATTAAAATTATTTAATTTCAGACAATTAAATATTTGACTTTAAATTAACAGTAAGTGTGATACATGTATATTTATTATTATTTAAGCTCATAAAAAAGTGTATAATCATGAATTAATATGTAAAAATACACACTTATCACACCCCCCAACTTACTCATTGCTAGTCCCTTAGCAATACAAATAATGAAAAATTTTAGGACCAACAAGAGTGTAGAATATTCATGCTACATTTCGAGATCATCTTTCATAGAGTCAACTAAAGATCAGGAATCTGGAATAATTACCACAGACTAGCCTTATGTAGGAAATAGGTACATGATCAAGAAGTCAATTTAAAGGTCAATAGCACTTGTGCATGTGTAATACTAAATTCATAGTATAGACAATTGCGTCCTTCAGTTGCTATTCCAAACAAATGCCTTTCAATTCTACACTTCTTAATTAGAGCGTTCAACATACTAGCTTTTTGTCTGCCTTATTGCTTTGTCCCTTTTGGATCTCTTTTCCCCTTTTGGTTTCTTTTTCTTTACACTTTATTTTTTTTCTATACACACATGATGCTGCACTACCCTTCACTGGTTTACGCGAACCTCAACACGTCTTAGGTGAAGTAGGCCCGGTTACACAGATCAAAGTTCCCTTTTCCTTTTGACGCGAACCTCAACACGTCTTAGGTGAAGTAGGCCCGGTTACTCAGAATCGACGCATTTTTCATGGTGTTGTTTCTCAAAGTTTTATTTTTCAAAAGATAATATGGCAGAAAGCTTATAAAAGATTTCTTCTTCAAGAAGTATAGAATATCAGACAACATATCCAAAATAGCAGAAGGCTTGTCCTACTTGTTTAATTAGCGTGCAACGTGATTATATTTTTCTAAAGTGCACATGAACTTTAAAGAGATTCTTAAATCAGTTTTCCATGGCTAGATTAAATAAATTGTCTATCATCCTTTTCCCTAGTCTTTTTCTATTCTAGATTTCTTTTCAATGGAAACATGAATCATGAAAACTCAATCGGGTGTTTTTAGTTTTCAAAAAAAAAATTTGAGGTGAAAATTTTAGAGGTTGTATATATGAATGCAGAATGGGTTAAAAATTTAGAGGTTGTATATATGAATGCAGAATGGGCAACATGATTTCCTGTCCCCCCAACATAAATGACATTATCCTCAATGACATGAACAATAGAGATTAATAGAACAATGTAGATGAGAAGTTTATGAAGGAACGGGACAACCTGATAGAGGTGGACTTCGAAAATTGTGGCTTATGAAGAAAAGGTGGTACTTGACTTTTGACGGCTTGGCTTAGCTGAGTAGTAGAGTAAGCAATCTCCGTTCTCTCCCCAACTGATCGGTTATTCACACCTGTAAAATAAAAACACACGAAAAACTTGGGTTGTTTCCCAAGAAGCCATTTATTTCCACACAAAAATCATGAAAACTTTGGAGTGCCTCCCAAGAAGCGCTAAGTTTTATATTGTCAGCCAGACACAAGGTAGATCACTAACCAACGTGTGGCATTCAGAATGATCCACCACCGGATCTTGTCCTCCTTCAAATTCCATCCCTTATGCCATTGGAAAACAAGAGTAAACATGGACGGACCGGGGCTAGAAATAGGCAGGACTCGCACATTATTGATTTTAACGTTAACCCTGTGTGTGAGCCAGTTTTCAGTTTTAGGGATCCAGAAATGATCAATGGCCAATAATTTGTCAAGATCGAGGTGGAACCCTTGCACCATATCAATCCCTTGGTCCTCTTGTCTTGTATCGTCTCTCCTGACGAGCCCTTTAGGAACGACTTCCTCCATGGTAACTTGTTCAGGCCCTGGGAGCTTAGGAATGAGATTGTCATCCTTCGCCACTTTCCTCTCAGTAACAGCCTCATGAACTTTAAGAGCATTGATCAACTGGTCTTCCTGAGAGGAAGTCAAATCAAAGATGAATGTGGTTGGCACATCCCCCTCAGGTCCTAGAATGTCAAATTGGAGAGGCTCAGCTGGCAGGGGAATCAAAGTAGAAGGAAGCACGAGCCCAGTATCTAACTCATCCACAAATTCAGACTTCATTGAATAGGCTTCAGGAGTCAGATCAAATATGAAATTTTCTAATGAAACCCCTTCATCACACTCATTACTCATCTGAGGATTATTAACCAACTTGTCCACTAATGGGGTGGATAGAGGAAATGTAAATGATTCCAGTCCGGCCCTTTCATCATAGGTCAGATCAAATGTGAATTTCTCTAAGACGGGCCCATCATCACACTCATCACTAAACCCAAAATTATCAATCAAATTTTCCAGAAATGGGGTCGGTAGATGAAATGTAAACTTTTCTAATAAGGCCCCATCATCATGTTCTTCCAAGGGAGGAGGATATTCAGAATTTTGTTTCATTAAATCAACAATATTATTACTTACAAAGTAATCCTCCTCTTTATTTATTTCCTCAATTGAGTTGGTTGGGCCATTATCCTTTACAGTAATATTCTCAATCTCAAAACATTCATAGAATGGGGTGATATGATCATCATTATCCTTGAAGCCACCCCCTTCTTCCTTTCCTTCTTTCATCATGGTATTACGTGCGCACTCCCCCTCACTCTCCATAGTGATATCTTGAGCCAAAATGACAGGCAGAAGACTGTCATCATCATCATCATTCACATATTGAGGGGGTTGGTGTAATGTTGAAGGAGAGGGTTGATAAGTAGATTGAGAGTACACGATTTGAGGTTCAAAACAGTGGCCCGGTGAATCACCCCTAGTATCAATGTTGATTCCGAAATCTGGGTGAGATGAGTTGGGCGGAGGTTGAGTACACATGGGCCGCTCG
Source organism: Amorphophallus konjac (assembly GCA_022559845.1). Classification (NCBI taxonomy): domain Eukaryota; kingdom Viridiplantae; phylum Streptophyta; class Magnoliopsida; order Alismatales; family Araceae; genus Amorphophallus; species Amorphophallus konjac. Next base: position 152,176,749 of record CM040118.1, read on the forward strand.
TGGGCTGCTTGGGGTGAAAGTTTAGACAGATGGGCTTGGAATGTTGGATCCGTCCAAGGTAAATTTGTGTGATTACTCCAGCCAAGATTATAATCATCTGAAAATGTAGCATGCTTGAGCTGAGATAACCCAAGGACATTTTGAACTTGAGCTTGGATGACCAATGGGAGTTGGGCTATAGTAGGACACTAACTCACATGGTGAGTGAGACTGGCACAGAATTCACAGATTTCTGTGAAAGTGTGGATTGGGTTTTCAGCCTGTTTGACATGTCCTACGGATTGTTGATGAGATGAGATGGAGGCACGATTGATCGAATTTTCACTTAAAATTTCAAACAGATTATATGCCTCATCTTCACCTTTGCTCATAAATGCCCCTCCGCAATATATGTCCACCATTTGTCTATCAAAGTCGGATAACCCCTCATAAAATGTAAATATAATTTACCATTTGGGCAACCCATGGTGTGGACATTGACTTACTAAATCCTTCAGTCTCTCCCAAGATTCATGAATTTGCTCTCCCGGACGTTGAGTAAATCCTGTAATCGCCCTTCTCATTATATTGGTCCGAGCTATGGGGTAAATTTTTTTCAAAAATTCTAACTGCATATCGTCCCAAGTCCTGATAGTCTTTCCAAAACTCCTTAACCAACATTTGGCTTTATCTTTCAATGAAAATGGAAATAAGATCAATTTCAGGGCATCATCATTAAAATTTTGAATTTTGATCAGGGAGCAAACTTCTAGAAAATCATCTAGATGCCTATAAGGATTTTCATTGAGATTCCCATAAAAAGATGGGAGCATCTGGATGAGACTAGGGCGAATCTCATATTGATCAACGAGAATGTCAGGGAGTTGAATATAGGTTGAGGGTTTGTAAGTAGAGGGAATAAAGTGCTTCTGCATAGGAGTGAATTTATTATTTTATTTTTTAAATTTTTTTTATGCAAACACAAACAAGTTAACACAAATTATAGAATGATTTAGATGCGACTTAGACTTACAAATAGGGTTTCACAAAGTAACTAAAGTGTAACTTAAGTTCACCTTCAATATTTCCACCGGCCAGGTAAGGGATGGGGTAGTGGGAGGGTCCCCCTACTTTCGTAGGGACCTAATTATGTCAAACCACTAGCCTGTTTAAGGCGTTTACCGTCCGACCGTCTTACCTTAGGCACCGGTTTTCACAAGAGGGTAAACTCAAATCGTACTAAAATCACAGTGTGATCCTAGGGCCAATGTCTACTGACTTTTATTTATGGCATAGGTCATGCAAAGATGCAAGGGAAATGTGGTTTGTGGGCTAAGGAAGGGTGATGAAATCCCCACATTATGTTATTTAGGGGTATGGCCCTTAGAATATTTTGAAATGAAATACACACCACAATTTCAAACAAGGGGTTCTTATGCAATATGCATGCCATAATAGGATAAGTAGAACGTACCTTGCCCCTCGCAATCTTCAAAATGCAATGACAGGAATTAAACAAAGAAAAATTATATGCTAAATGATGCATGGCCTAGAACATGTTGTGTGGTTTCTAATCTTGAAATGAATTTTTTTTTATTTTGGTGCAAGTATGTTTTTTTTTATTTTTAATAAATGAACCTATCTAGCCAACATAATAATTTCTTTTGTTTTGATGTTTTTGATTTTTTATAGAGTTTTCAAGAATGTTTCAGATTTTTTAAAGAGTTTTCAGAAATTGGAAAAATAGAATCTGTTCCTACGTTTCTGCCCTTTAGAGACGCTTGACTGTTACAGTACCAGGCTTTCAGCGATGCTTCATTTTCTTGGAATTTCAGGTATGAGTTTCCTCTTTCTTTGATTTTTTGATTTGTTTTCTTTTTCCTGTAAAATAAAAATAGTAAAATCAATATACAAATATACACATCAAACACAAGAATATTCCAACATTCAAAATTTCATCCCCGGCAACGGTGCCAAAAATTTGATGCGCTCGACACCCGTCATTTAAAAATGCCGTGCCACACAAATTTTAAAATTTATACAACCGCACTCACTCACTTAAATGATTTTGAAAATACGAATAAAGTGGTAAATACGGGTCGATCCCACGAGGAAGAAATAATCTTTATAGATCAATGTTGAAAAACATCCTAATGTTTTGAAAATCAAATTTTATCTTGTGAGTGCGATTAATACTAAAGGAATTGAAATTGCAACTTTGAATAAGAAGAGAAAAGTGAAGGAAATATTTAGTCAATGGATGAAGAATGCCGTCGTTTCCTCGCCGAGCCTTGGATGAAGATCGCTCCGCCTTGGAAGTCGACGCCGTGAGATGATCGGAAGATGACTACCGCTTTGGGTGTGAGTGAAGAACTTGTGAAGAGAGGGGTTTGATAGAACTAGGAACAAAGCAATGTTGAAAACATAGCAGAATTCTATTGAAAATAGAGGGTTGGAAGGAAAAGAATAATTTAAAATATAGAGTGAATTAGAAGAAGTGGAATAAATTAAAGTTGTAGAGAATGAAAAGATGAAGACGTTTGATGAAGAACACAGAAACAGAAAACGAAAGGAAGACAGTGAAAAATGTGAAAATCTCAAGAGCTATTAGTGCGGATGAACAGTAATATGGTAGAAATCAGAACAGTGAAAAATTAATTATAACTCTAACAATAAGAAGATTTAGAAGAAGTGGTAGAAGAATAAAAGTTAGATCTACAAGAGAAGAACAACTTTCATGCAGAACTCAGAGTAAAAAGAAGATTAGAAAGGCTTCAAAACAGAAGAAATATAGAAGGTATCACTTCGGATGAACAGTAATCACGTAGAACAGAACTTAGAAAGATGAAAAATAACTTTCAATCTAGAAGGAATTGAGGGAAAGGCTAGAAAGAGAAGTTGAAGAACACTTACAGATGGACAACTTTGTAGAAGATAATAAATTGAAATAAGGATCACACAAGTTTGTAAATTGACTATGAAGAGCCAAAAATGGCTAAGAGTACAATGAAAACATTCAATACAAACTAACAACAAACTCCAAAACTTAAATACAAAGCTCTCAAAATTTCTCCTCCATGACTTTTCTCAAGGCCAAAATGAACTACAAAATATCAAATGCTACTCTACTCTACTCTCCATCCTCTCTTTTACAATGGAAGCCCCCTCCCCTTTTATAGAGTTATTCCCCATGTGAACACTTTGCCAATGTGAACAACCCATTGCTGCTATTTTTGACCTAAAATTATGTGCCAACATGTGTTGCACACTTGGATATTTTTTTCTGATTTTTCTGTATTTTTTTTTCATTTTTTCTAGCCTTTTCTTTATCTCTTTCTCTCTCCTGGCCGGCCGCGTGCGTCGGCCCCTCTCTCTCCTCCACCTTTCTTCCTCCGCGTGGACCGCCCGCGGCGGGCGCGTGCGCCTATCGGCTCCTCCGCCGCGGCTACGCCGCGTGCGCCCGGCCGCCTTTGACGCGGGGAGCGCGTTGACCACGCCCCCCCCATTGTCGCCCGTGCCCTCCCGCGAAGGCGGGAGGGCGGCTTCTTCCTGCATTTGAAAAACAACACACACGCACACATTAGGATTAGTTATATATATATAATATACATATTGATATATATGTCATATATAGCTTAGAAAAATCCTAAAAAATGTCAAATCAATTTATTTTGTTTCTATTTTTTTCTTTTCTTTTTGAATAACTCCCTGGGCTTTTGACTTTTATTATTATTATTATTTTCTTTTATTATTTTTTTATTAATTTCTTGTCGCTTTCCTCGTACCGAGTGCCTGCATAAATAAGTAAAAATCAGTATTAAAATTATTTAATTTCAGATAATTAAATATTTGACTTTAAATTAACAGTAAGTGTGATACGTATATATTTATTATTATTTAAGCTCATAAAAAAGTGTATAATCATGAATTAATATGTAAAAATACACACTTATCAGTCATCATCATTTTTCTTTGTAAAATATTGTTCAAAAATATGACAATGTAAACCACAATAGAAGTAATGATTTTTGAGGTTCTTTTCTATGAATTTTTCATGACTTTTGGGACCATCAACATTTTTCATTCTTGACTTTAATGCTTCATCATCATCAAGTTTCATCAGAAAGCAATCATACATTTCGTGGCCATATTTGCCGCAATAATAACATGAGACATTCATTCTCTTTCTTGATGCATGAACATGTTTAACAGTAGAGGGTTTTGCATGCATACAAGATTGATCACTGACGTTTCTCTTTTTCTCATTTTCTTTATCACACAAACACAAGAGTTCATTCAAACTCTTGATTTCATTTTGCAAAGACACAACATGCATTTCAAGATCATCAATCTCTTTTTCACAAGAAGTGATTTTTTTATTCAACAAAAGATTTATACTTTTGTGACTTTTAATTTCTTGTTTAAGAATATTCAGATTAACACAATCATCAGCAATCACACATTTTCCTTTTTCAAGAGTAAGCAATTTTTCAGATATAGCTATGTTTAAGTGCTTCAACTCTTCATTCTCCTTAGCAAGTTTGTCATTTAAAATCAATTCACTGCACAAGTCATGATCAATAGAATTCAATTCTATTTTGTTCCTTAGCTCATTTTCAATTTTCTCCATTTGAGCAATTTTGTTCTTGAGACCAGAATTTTCATTTCTCAAACATGCAATTGTTTCTTTGTGAGCATCAACATTATGCATGTGAGATTCAATTGATTTTTCAAGCTCAATATATTTTTCACATGAAGAATTATTAACACAAGAGTTTTCAATTTTATTTTTCAATTTTTGATTTTCAGATTTCATTGTTTTATATATATCAAACAATTCATCATAGGCATCTACCAATTGATCATAGCTAAGTTCATTTTCCTCGTCGGAGTCAGAGTTTACCTTTGAACTCTCCTCGCTTTGACGCTCAAGCTCACGGTTTGCCCCGAGACACTCACTATTCCGTCTTTCTTCTTGGGCTTCGCTTAGCCCATCCTACATCTCTTTGGCTGACCTGCAAGATGAAACAAAAGTGAATTGATTAGTGTCCAAGACAGCCTTAAGAGCATTCAAAACAAACAAGTTACCAGAATTCATTTTCTTATCCTCATCGGTCCACTTTGACTCATTCTTTGGAAAACTGTAAGGACCATGAGTGATAAGACTCATAAGCTTCGGATCAATATTGGTAATCCAAACACAAAATTTTCCAAGCCATAGAGCATAATCAAAACCATCAAAGAAAGGAACTGAATGCACGCTAGTCATCATGAATAGATCTTTTCTCCTAGACCGTGAGGTCCGCAGAATAAAAATCAGAGACTAGGCTCTGATACCAATTGTTGGCCCAGACTAGATGGCGGATAAGAAGGGGGATTGAATTGTCCCCTTGTCGAGATGGCGGATTTTAAAAACAACTCCCACTAAACACAGTGGAAACAAGATTAACTACGTTAATTCACCCAATCAGAACTAAAGTGAGATTTAAGTACACTCAGTCTTCCCGATCTCACTCGAACAATCTATGCTCTAAACGATTAAGCGTAAACTAAACACGAATAGTAGAGTAGCAAGGTGTAGTGGTGCAGTGAATAAAAATCTGCAAGTTGACTTGTGAATGGAGATAGAAGAAATGGACAAACACACAGGCATGTCACAAAGAACACATAGATTTTTAGGTGGTTCGGGATCACGACAGGCTCCCTACGTCCACCCCTGACCAAACTCGGAGAGGCTTCACTACCACGCTACGAACCGTAGAAAGACGGGGACGAGCCCCTAACACCACACACGCTGCTTCCGCTGCAATACACACACGGGGCCTAGCCCCAAGACGCTGCCACTGCAGCGCACACACACACGGTCGGGGAACACACCCCGAACACTAAACCACACAGAGTCACAGCTCCGTCTTCACACACAAACTCGGGGAAACTTTCCCCACAATAAAACCACACACTCGGAGACGCAGCTCCGCCCACACACAGTAATCTTCTGAGTTCGACAAAATAAAAAGATATACAATGAACGCCCAAACTTTCAATCTATTCTGAAATAAAAGAGTAGCGATGAGAGAAGAAAGATTCCTTCTCAAATCTGTAATGAAAGCTCGTAGACGGGACGGATGAGTGCGCTGAGGATATCCGATCACAGAGAGGAAGCCGTCTATGACCGATGGAGATGCCCAGGTGGACTATTGAGCTACCGCGCTTCAGATTGAAATCAGATCGATAGGTTTTCTCGTAGATGGCCATCTCCCCTTCTTCCTTCTCCTTCAAGGTGCGCAACACTTCCTCTACGTTCTTCTTTCTCCTGCAAAGAACAGAAAAGATTAGCACGAGAGATGTCTCCTTCGATGGAGATCGCAGGATATAAATAGGGCTAGAATATAGAACAAAAGACCACAAAGCCCTTGTAAAAACCCTTCAAATACACACCCAATAGATGGGTAAAACCCTAAGGGTAATATGGTAAAATATTAACCCAATCGGATCAAGACAACCTGGGTTCGAATCCAAAACCGGCAAACCCATTTTGGAAGCCCGGGACAAGTGTCGACTCTTAGAGTTGACTCTTGTTCACGAGTGTTCTGTCAAAGAACAAAATGCAACACACAGGCGAAGGTGTCTGTGCATAAAAGGCCAAAGTCTGTGCACAATATGTAGAGGAGATGGACAAGGTTTGTGGAAGTATTGACAAGTGTGCACATTATGTAAAGCATGAAAACAAGGTCGATGCACACTCTTTGAAGCCTATAGACAAGGTCGGTGCAGGTTTTACAGAGTCGGTATAACACAAGGTCTGTGCCTATGACAAAGATTACGTCGGTGCAAGTATGGGTCAGAGCTTGTGCATGTAGCACAGAGTCTAAGCATAAGAAGTAAGGGTCGGTGCACTTTATATCAAGCAAGAGGATGGGTCGATGCATGTTTGAATAATGCTAGGGACAGTCGATGCACATCTATGAAACAGTAAGATGGCTCGGTGCACATTGTGTGAAAACAAACACGGTTAGTGTACTTTTGTAAAGCACAAGGGTCAGTGCATGTAAGAAGCATGTCGGTGCACATTTGAGAATCATCAAAGGCAGCTCGGTGCTCATTCGAAAAGCACTAAGACATGTCGATGCATGTAGTGTAAAGCCTATTGACAAGTCTGAGCACAAGAAATGCTAAAGTCTAAGCATATCAAACAATCCATTTCTACATGGAATTTAACCGAGCTACTTATAAAATGCAATTTCAATCCAGAAATTCAAAGTTCACTCAAGACCAACTTGAACTCAATCTAGCAACATAAGTATGCCAAGTATCAAGATTTCAACATTATCAACATGAGCAACAGAGATTGATTCAACATGTGAAAGCATAGAAGTCATTTTAAAATCCGCTGAAAAACATAGCTTTCACATGAGACCTCCAAAGACTCATGAGCAGCATGCATGAGTCAAAGATATATACAATAAGGTCCATGCTTCACAACCCAGTAGCAGTATCTACAAAACAAGATATCATCATATTAGCTTGTTTATCATGAAGACGTTTTCCACTAAACAAGCACACAATATTTTCACTTTAAAGCATATGCAAACCACACAATATATTGTTATCATCAAAACCATTACCAAAGACAAAGAGGGAGCGCAGCGAACCCAACATGCACCGACCTTGTATTATGCAATCTAACAAAATGTGCACCGACCTTATATGCTATCTAACACACGGTGCGCTGACCTTGTAATGATGAATGTATGCATGTGCACCGACCTGTGTGATGGTGCTTCAACCTTCATGTGAATATGCTCAGACCTTTTACATGCACGTGCTTTGACTAGTGAGAATATGCTCGGACCTTGTTCATGCATATGCTCTGACTTAGTGAAAGAACATGAATGTGCACCGACCTGTGTGAAGGTGTGAATAGGAATATGCATCAACCTTATGTGCCCAACAGTGCCATGTGCATTGACCTTATAGTAGTGATGGCAAAAACATGCATCTACCCTGATACGCTATTGCATTGATATGCAAACCAATAATGCATTGACTCAAATAAATGTGCGTTGACCTTCATGCAAACCAATGATGCATTGACTCAAATAAATGTGCGTTGACCTGCTTGATTGTGAATGCATGAATGTGCATTAGACCTGTATGTAATATGCATTGACCTTCATGGCTTCAACCTTGCTTACCTTAGGTCAATTTACTGACTTTACCCTTACCTCATGCTGATTTCTTTCTGTCAATTGTTCTTCATAGTCTAACTGTCCTACCAATGTCCTGTACCATACTTTCCAGCATACAATGCATGAATCCATATGACATCATACACCAATGAGTCATAGTGTTTGACATCATCAAAACCACATGGGTATAACAATGACTACCCTAGACTCAACCATGCTCTGATACCAATTTGATGCGGGATGAAATGCGAATCGAGACCAATTTGATGCGAATCTGGGATTCTAGGCGACGACGCAACTAAATTGACGACGCGACCAACGACGACGCGAACAACTCGACACCAAAGAGCTCCAGAAGAGGAGTATGTGTCCTCAACAAGAAATGCAAGCTCACTATCATCCCATGCGAGGAAAATGCGTGGATCTACGTGGTTGAGAAATCGGCAGTGAGTCAAGGGTGGTCTCACGATCGTGTTCGGATCGAGTCACGAGACGGGTCACGCTCTCTCGCTCACAGCGGATATTGAATTTGAGCAGGCTAGATTCCCTATCTCACGCTAGCAGCGGCATTCAAACATATACTAAATAAGCAAATGTGATAAAGAGAGGAGCGAGAACGTACCTCCACGCTCCAGGCATGGGGATGACAACCCTGGCCAAGATTCGTAACTCCCGGTATAGTAAATGTAAATAATTACAACACTGAATTTTACGGCCCACTCCAAGTAGGGAGGTAAAGGACTACAACAGCGACTCGGGAGTGTCAATCTTGGGTTGACGGGCGGCAAGCCGGAGGGGCTTCCGAGGTGGAGGCGAGCTGCTGGTCCGACTCGGCACTGTTCATATCTGCTGGACAGCAAGCGCGTGCGACACGTGGGATGGCGGCTTCCGATCATCTTCTGGTAGCGGAAGTTGGTTGGGATGTTGGTGGGAGGTCCCTCTTTGATCCCAAACCTATCTCGCAGTCCTGTGACTGGGCAGATCTGCGCAACCCGGCGAGAACGCTTTCTATGCTCAGATCTGGAGACGGATCGGAGCAAAACTAACGCCGTTGCAAAGTAGACTTAAAGAGATACAACATATATGAAACTCATGATGCGAGATGGGATGCAAACCTAGGACTCTAGCTCGTAGACGTCCCTAAGTGAGGGAAACACGTGGATCTGTGCGGTTGAGAAATAGACAATGAGTCTCGGGTATCAGCTTTTTCGCGTGCTCGGATCGAGTCATGGGACGGGTTCCACTCACTCACTCTCGCAGCAGTGATAAAATTATAACGAGCTAAGTTCCTATTACTCATGCAGCGGCATATGAAAATATACGAGATAAGAAAAATGACAAAGTAGGGAGCGGACACGATACCTCCACGCTCCGAGCGTGGGAAGATGACCCCGGCTGAAAATCGTACTCCCGGTGCACAGTAAATAAATAATTACAACAGTGAATTTTATTGCCCAGTCCACACAGGGAGGTAAAGGGCTAAACGTGGGACTCGGGAGTAACGATCTCGGGTTGACGGGCAGCAAGCCGGAAGGCTCTCAGGCTGGAGACGGGCTGCTGGCCCAGCTCGGTTCTGGGGGCCCGCGGGACAGCAGGCGGGTCCGGCTACTGGAACGGCGGTGACCGGGCGTCTCCTTGCTGTGGCGGCTGGTTGAGACGCTACTGAGGGGTTGCTGGTCGATCTCTGGGAGCGGCGGTCTCCGAATGTGAGCCGGCGTATTTTACCAAAATTAATCGGCGGACTGCTCTGCTGGCCTGCTCACGAATCAGATCTGCGCGCCTCCACGAAAATAATTATTGCGCCCAATTCCGGAAGCGGATCGAGTAAGGATTGGCATCGTTGGACAGAGGACTCAAACGGCTACAACATTAATTAATTTCACATCCATCCAGTAAACGAAATGGAAATGAAAAACACGGTAGGTTATAGTTATATCTGGCTCGAAATAATAGACAGTCAGGACAAAATAGGTCCTGCCTGAAAAGGGATTTTTACCGATAGGGAAGGGGTAGATCTGGATTTTTGGGCTTTTATGGTGGATAGAGGGGGATGTGTGGGACGTGTTCAAATTTTTTGAGATTTTTTGGAGATGGTTAAGGGGGTGGGAAAAATATAATAACAAGACAGTATCCCGCAAATCTGCTGATTGGCAGACTGTCAGGGGTGGAACTAAAAAACTGAGAAAAATAGGAAACGGTGGCAGATTGGCACGAAATTTAAACTGGGGATGGCTGACAAGGAGGGGAATGATCCCTCAAAATTTCAAGATCATCAAATACATGGATTGGGAGGACCAACCTTTTCTCTTAGCTTCTGTCCGAGATCTCGAAATCCTGGACAACACTTCAAAGAACGGGCTGTGGCGGCTCGACGGCGGCACGAACGGAGGCGGCGGCGGCGGTGGCTGGAAGTCGCATCCAGTAGAGGTGGTAGATCTTGGAGTCACACCAAGATTAGGGCTTCACACCCTAGAAAGGGGTAGCAATCACTGCTACAAGGGGAGAGGGGCGCCCTTGGGCTCCAAGAATAATTTCTTGATTTTCTTCACATTAATCTATCAAAATATGGAAAATATGTGGGTTTTATATGAAATGTAAATGACCTAAACTATCCTTAGATCTAGGGTTAGGGAGCGGTAATTAGGGGAGAGAAGAATTTTCTCGCATGTGGTCAAATACAACAAATATAAATAATCAAAAGGGGGGATTATTTAATCCCACATGGGGACAAAGGAGGGGGCGCCCCCTTCATGGAGTCAACATGGGTGGCTGGTCCACCTTGGACCATGGACCATATCTTTGGGCCCTAGAGAGTCTAGGTGGCCCAATGGGAGAGGGAGTGGGGTCCCGCCGGGCCTACGCGGCCTTTTTGCAAAGAAACCTATTGACTTAGCCTAAGTAACCCATTGGCTTATACTTTCCATACAATTGCAAACCCAATTACCCAGGGATACTAATACAAACAAAAGGATACAAATGTAAAAATAAAAATGTTAGTGCCCGGTGTTGATTCCCATCAATTCTCCCCGGGTGGGAAGAACTCGACCCTGTCGAGTAAGGGGTGCGACTGCTCGTGTGGCTCCTATGGATCTATCACTGTACCAGGTAGCACGGAGTACTCTCCACTCCAAGTAATCGTCACCTGTTCATCCCATATATATTCGATATGCACATGCTGCTGTGGGAATGAGGTTAGTGGTGGACACTCCGGGGTGGGGTCACTCTCAAAGGAAGGAGACGGCTCAATAACTCACTAGGAATAACTGCGGAGTCCCTATATGTGACTAGATCCGAGATATTGAGGTAAAGTCGATCACAAATTCCAGCAAGTCTACAACGTACACATTAGACCCGACTTGCCTCACACTCGAAAGGGACTGACATCGCGAGCTGACATTAGACCGACTATGCGACTCCTAATATGCTCAACACATGCATGTACAGACTCTGAACAAATAAACAAAGACACAGACTCACACAAGATCCTAAACAAACCTACTGTTAGACCGACCCATACATATGCAATGGTGGACCAGGACATCCGAATATGTGCCAAACATACACTCGAGGCAACCGGTGGTTGGCGGAATGGGGGACTCCTAGACTCCCAAAAATGTACCATGCATGCAAGGACTTCCTATTGGACTGAGGAGGTTTGGGTGGGCCAGGAGAGTTGAATGCACTTTTCTCATCACCCCCATATGTATGTATATCTCGCCAGTGAACGGGCTTGATGGGTGTAGAGGGCCCGGCCCGTGGGGAAGGGGTGTGATAGTGGACTCCCTCGAAGAAGTGGAGTAGATGTGGTGGGTCAAGGGGTTCACTAGGGAAGGGGTCGAAGGGATCAAAGAAACTGTGACCCCTTGAGATGGGTTCCCTCATGACACGGTCCCAAGTTTGAAACTCTTGAAGGTGTAAATGATCACCTTCATTCATTGTGGTATGTGGGACGACGGTCATATGTAGAAAATATGGTTCTTCCCTCGGGATAAGTGTAATGAAATTCGGCTCATCAAGAACGGGGAGGAGCAAAAGGATCTCTGTGGTGACATGACCCACGGTGCACATGGAGCTAAAGGACCCCAACGCCGGATGTGTGAAGCTACGACTATGGGGTTGGTCGAAGCCTGAGGCCAACATGTTCGTCAACTTCCATTGCCAGTCTAATCCCTTAATCAGGTCATCCAATGTATCAACATGGTGACAAGACCGGAATGTGGTATGGAATGAGTTGACTGGCATTAATGGTAGTGTGGGGTCTATGGATGGGTCGCAAGGCGGTCTAAGGACCAAGCCATTCTTGAGCCAACTAAGAAGTGGCTCATCGATGATTAACATCCACGATAGAAGCATGGGTGGCTCTGGCTGAGGCGGCTCCAAATAAAGATCGAAAGGTGAGGGTGGTGGCAATGGAGCTCCCATGGGTGGGGAAGGAATGTCCTCCCTGAGGGGAAGAGGTCCTTGGGGTGGCCCTTCTTGACGTGAAACATCTCCCACTGATGGGGAGAGGACGTCCTCTATGATGGGGAGAGGACTTTGGGACTCCGTAGATGGCACTGGGTTTAGACTACCGGCTACGACCTCCTTAGGCTCGGGCAGGAGTTGCGTCCACATCCTATCCCTCCTATCCATTCGGTCCATAAACATTTGCAAGAGGTCGTTTAAGGTGTGGTTTGGACTAGGCGCATCATGGTGGGTTTTCTCATATTCAATTGGCTTAGTCTTTGGTCTAGGCTCATCTACGTACGAGGCTCTTTGCCTCCGACTATGACCCACTTGGTTGGAGGTGACTGGGTGGGGTCGGTTGGAGGTGACTGGGCTGGGTAGGTAGACCCTTCTAAACTCGCCCTTCATCTCACGCTAGGACTCTATAGGGCATTGCCTCCTAATTTCCCTCAAGCATTCTTTGTCCCTCCATTTTTTGGCGGCTTCATGAAAAAGCCGCTTTGTGGTAAAATCAACTTCCATGGCATCAGACATAATGTATCACTCAAAGTAGTTGTCCATAGCGGCTTTCCACTTTAGGTAGTCGCTTGGGACTTTGGAGCCATACAAGTCCGGGGCTTCGGGCCTACGGAGGTGGAAGGGTTGGGTTCCCCATCCTTGGGTGTGTCACCACCATTCATATGACGTGGGCTTTTGGGGATCCATGGGACAGGGGGAGCTATAAGATGGCCATGCCGACACTTGGTGACAAGACAAACCGACTACCTAATGGACTAGACACGCCCCTAAAACAACACTGCAAAGTTGGAATGCAGACTCGACTACAAACCTAGACTCAACCAGTATCCAGTACATGGCGGAGGTTTGATCCAAAGATCACACTCACGCAAGCGTGTACCTTCCCAATAGGCGTAACCTATCATTCTGGAGACATCTTTTGATATACCGAATAGAGAGACGCAATGAGACACCTTGGACCGACTACCCTAGACTTGACTTGCTCTGATACCAATTTGATGCGAGACGGGATGCGAACATGGGACTCTAGCTCGCAGACGTCCCTAAGCGAGGGAAACCTGTGGATCTGCACGGTTGAGAAACCGACAATGAGTCTCGGGTATCCGCCTTTCCGCATGCTCGGATCGAGTCATGGGATGGGTTCCACTCACTCACTCTCGCAGCGGTGATAAAATTATAACGAGTTAAGTTCCTATTACTCATGCAGCGGCATATGAAAATATACGAGATAAGCAAAATGTCAAAGTAGGGAGCGGACTCGATACCTCCACGCTCCGGGCGTGGGAAGACAACCCCGGCCAAAACTCGTACTCCCAGTGTATAGTAAATAAATAATTACAGCAGTGAATTTTATTGCCCACTCCACGCAGGGAGGTAAAGGGCTACACGTGAGACCCGGGAGTAACGATCTCGGGTTGACAGGTAGCAAGCCAGAAGGCTCTCGGGCCAGAGATGGGCTACTGGTCCGGCTCGGTTCTGCGGGGCCCGCGGGACAGCAGGCGGGTCCGGCTGCTAGGACAATGGTGACCGGGCGTCTCCTTGCTGCGGCGGCTAGCTAGGACGCTGCTGAGGGGTTGCTAGTAGATCTCCGAGAGCAGTAGTCGCCGAATGTGAGCCGGCGTATTTGACAGGGATTAATCGGCGGACTGCTCTGCTGGCCTGCTCACGGATCAGATTTGCGCGCCTCCACGAAAACAATTGTTGCGCCCATATCCGGAGGCGGATCGAGGCGAGATCGACGCCGTTTGATAGAGGACTCAAAGGGATACAACATAAATTAATTTCACATCCATCCAGTAAACAGATTGGAAATGAAAAACTCTATGGGTTGCAGTTATTTCTGGCTTGAAAGTATAGACAGTTAGGACAGAACAGGACCTACCTAAAAATGGATTTTTACCAATAGGGAAGGGGTGGATAGAGATTTTGGGGATTTTATGGTGGATAGAGGGGGATGTGTGGGACGTGCTCAAATTTTTTGAGATTTTTTGGAGATGGTTAAGGGGGTGGGAAAAATATAGTAACAAGACGCTATCCCGCAAATCTGCTGATTGGCAGACTGTCAGGGGTGGAACTAAAAAACTGTAAAAAATAGCAAATGGTGGCAGATTGGCATGAAATTTAAACTGGGGATGGCTAACAAGGAGGGAAATGATCTCTCAAAATTTCAAGATCATCCGATACATGGATTGGGAGGACCAACCTTTTCTCTTAGCTTTTGTCTTGGATCTCGAAATCCTGGACAGCACTTTAAAGAACGGGCTGTGGCGGCTCGACGGCGGCACGAACGGAGGCGGCGGCGGCGGTGGCTGAAAGTCGCATCCAGCAGAGGTGGTAGATCTTGGAGTCACACCAAGATTAGGGCTTCACACCCTAGAAAGGGGCAGCAATCACTGCTGCATGGGGAGAGGGGAGAGGGGCGCCCTTGGGCTCCAAGAACAATTTCTTGATTTTCTTCACATTAATCTATCAAAATATGGAAAATACATGGGTTTTATATGAAATGTAAATGACCTAAACTATCCTTAGATCTAGGGTTAGAGAGGGGTAATTAGGGGAGAGAAGAATTTTCTCCCATGTGGTCAAATACAACAAATATAAACAATTAAAATGGGGGGATTATTTAATCCCACATGGGGACAAAGGAGGGGGCGCCCCCTTCATGGAGTCAACATGGGTGGCTGCTCCACCTTGGACCATGCACCATCCCTTTGGGCCCTAGAGAGTCTAGGTGGCCCAATGGGAGAGGGGGTGGGGTCCCATCGGGCCTACGCGGCCTTTTTGCAAAGAAACCCATTGACTTAGCCTAAGTAACCCATTGGCTTATACTTGCCATACAATTGCAAACCCAATTACCCAGGGATACTAATACAAACAAAAGGATACAAATGCAAAAATAAAAATGTTAGTACCCGGTGTTGATTCCCATTAATTCTCCCCGGGTGGGAAGAACTCGACCCCGTCGAGTAAGGGCTGCGGCTGCTCGTGTGGCTCCTGTGGATCTGTCATTGTACCAAGTAGCGCGGAGTACGCTCCACCCCAAGTAATCGTCACCTTCTCATCCCGTATATATTCGATATGCACATGCTGCTGTGGGAATGAGGCTAATGATGGAAACTCCAGGGTGGGGTCACTCTCAAAGGAAGGAGACGGCTCAATGACTCACTAGGAATCACCGCGGAGTCCCTATATGTGACTAGATCCGAGATATTAAGGTAGAGCCGATCCCAAATTTCGACAAGTCTACAACGTACGCATTAGACCCGACTTGCCTCACACTCGAAAGGGACTGACATCGCGAGCTAACATTCGACCGACTATGCGACTCCTAATATGCTCGACACATGCATGTACAAACTCTGAACAAATAAACAAAGACATAGACTCACACAAGACCCTAAACAAACCTACTGTTAGACCGACCCATACATATGCAATGGTGGACTAGGACATCCGAATATGTGCCAAGCATACACTCGAGGCAACCGGTGGTTGGTGGAATGGGGGACTCCTAGACTCCCTAAAATGTACCATGCATGCAAGGACTTTCTATTGGACTGGGGAGGTTTGGGTGGGCTAGGAGAGTTGAATGCACCTTTCTCATCACCCATATATGTATGTATATCTCGCTAGTGAACGGGCTTGATGGGTGTAGAGAGCCCGGTCCGTGGGGAAGGGGTGTGATAGTGGACTCCCTCGAAGAAGTGGAGTAGATGTGGTGGGTCAAGGGGTTCACTAGGGAAGGGGTCGAAGGGATGAAAGAAACTGTGACCCCTTGAGACGGGTTCCCTCATGACAGGGTCCCAAGTTTGAAACTCTTTGATGGTAATCAACACCGGGCACTAACATTTTATTTTACATTTGTGTCCTTTTTATTTGCATTTATACCCTTATGTAATTGGGTACGCAATTGTATGGCAAGTATAAGCCAAAATGTGAGTCTTTAGGTTTTAGTGGGTTTATTTGTAAAAGTCCAGTAGGTCCAGTAGGGGCCCCCACCCTCTTCCCCATTGGTCCACGTAAGTCCTAGGGCCCATGTGGGGCTGGTTAAATCTCCAAGGTGAGCTTCTAGAAGACTTGACCATTCAAGGGGACAAAGAGGAGAGAAAGTCCATATTCTCTCCCTTAAAGTCAAAGGGGCGCCCCCCATAGAAAATGATTTTTATTTTTGTTGTAAACACATGGGAGAAATAATTCTTCCATCCCTTGTTTGCACGTCCCTAACCCTAGATCTGAAGATAGTTTAGGTCATTTATATTTTCATATAAATACCTTGTATTTCCCATTTTATCACAATTAATGGAAGAAATTTTATGAAATTGCCAAGAGCAAGGCCCAAGGGCGCCCTCCTCCTCTCTCCTCTCTCCCCCTTGTAGATGGATTTCTACCAATTCTATAGGTGTGAAGTCTCCCCCATCTCCCCCTCTCTGAGTGAGACGCTCAGCACTGCCGCCGCCACCGCCGCCTTCGTGCCGCCATCGCACCGCCATCGCCATCGCCAGAGTTTTGTCCAAATCAGGACAGAGGTCCCTTGTCCGAATTTTCTCTCCCAAACCCGAGATCTGATGAAGTTGAGATTTTGAGGGTAGGTTCCCCACATAAATCCCCATCTCCAGAAAAAGTCCCCCGATTTTAAACCTTCATTTCATTTTCGTTTCTCTTTAAGCTTCTAGACCCACACAGATCTGTCCCTGTGCAGATCTTGTTACAACAGCCCTGTTCTTCCTTTGTTCGACCCCCTTAACCATTTCCGATTGAGCTCAAATTTGGACTGGGTCTTCTGCCCATCAAGACTCACCTCCACAATTTTTTTCACGAATTTAGAAGTTATTTTCCCCCGCTGAAAAATTAAAACTCAAGACAAAATCTGTTCTATCCTATGCAGTCCAGATCCGACCCCTATCAAGTCAAAAATCCATTTCCCCTGTTAAACCACCTTTAGAAAATCAACAAAAAATATTGGCATCTTCCTTACTTCCCCCTCTATCTCCCATAAAAATCCCATCCTCCAGATCCGACGTTTTCCCTCCGGTCAAACCCCATTCTCAGGCAGATACAAATCTACCTTGCCAGATTTGGTTCTATGAACCTGTATGTTGTAAATTCGACCAAGGCCATTATAGAGATAGACAAAATACCTTCTCTGGCCCTGGGTCGTAGCTCTCTGAAAGAGCTTTCCAACGACGCTAGTCTCGCATCAATCAGAGGTCGGGGCTAATCGCAGCAGCCGTTCTCGCCGGGTCACGCACTGTAGGAATAGAAGAAATAGCTCGTGGACAGCACGAAACAATCAGCCCCGGGCCGGCCGCCTCGCCTTCCACAAGGTGAACAGTAGCCTTTCTAGGGAATGTCCCTCCAAGAGCCACCATCACTGTAGTACCATCCCCGGCCCACTCGGCCCACCAGCCAGGACGTGGACCCCATGGTTGCCGGCACGCGCTACCACAGGAGCTGTCCAAGTTGCTGCCCGTCAACCAAAGATCGGTCCTCTCGGGCCCCTTTGTTGCCATTTACCTCCCTGTGTGGAGTGGGCAGTAAATTCATTTCTATAATTATTATAATATTTTTACCGGGAGTTACCGTACTTGGCCGGGGTCGTCTTCCCCACGCCCGGAGCGTGGAGGTACACTCACCACCATCGTCGTAGGCATTTGCTTTACTCGTATAATTTTGAATGCCACTTCTAGAGTGCTAGGATTATTAGCTCGATATATACTTTTATCACCACTGCGAGAGTGAGTGAGTGACCCGTCCCGTGACTTAATCCGAGTACACGCGGAAGAGCCGACTAACCGACTCATTGCCGGTTCCTCAACCGCGCACGGTCCCACGTTTCCCTCGCTTAGGGACGTCCGCGAGCTAGAGTCCCAGGTCACGTGTCCGTCCTGCATCACTCTTGAAGGCGTAAATGATCACCTTCATTCATTGTGGTAGGTGGGACGACGGTCATATGTAGAAAATATGGTTCCTCCCTCGTGATAAGTGTAATGAAATTAGGCTAATCAGGAATGGGGAAGAGCAAAAGGATCTCCGTGGTGGCATGACTCACGGTGCACATGGAGGTAATGGACCCCAATGTCTGATGTGTGAAGCTACGACTATGGAGTTGGTCGAAGCCTGGGGCCAACATGTTCGTCAACTTCCATTGCCAGTCTAATCCCTTAATCAGGTCATCCAATGTATCAACATGGTGACAAGACCGGAATGTGGTATGGAATGAGTTGACTGACACTAATGGTAGTGTGGGGTCCATGGATGGGTAGCAAGGCGGTCTAGGGACCAAGTCATTCTTGAGCCAACTAAGAAGTGGCTTGTCAATGATTAACATCCCCGATAGAAGCATGGGTGGCTCTAGCTGAGGCGCCTCCAAATGAAGGTCGGAAGGTGAGGGTGGTGGCAATGGAGCTCCCATGGGTGGGGAAGGAATGTCCTCCCTGAGGGGAAGAGGTACTTGGGGTGGCCCATCTTGGCGTGAAACATCTCCCTCTGATGGGGAGAGGACGTCCTCTATGATGGGGAGAGGACTTGGGGACTCCGTAGATGGCATCGGGTTTAGACTACCGGCTACGACCTCCTTAGGCTCGGGCAGGAGTTGCGTCCACATCCTATCCCTTCTATCCATTCGGTCCATAAACATTTGCAAGAGGTCGTTTAAGGTGTGGTTTAGACTAGGGACATCATGGTTGATTTTCTCATATTCAATTGGCCTAGTCTTGGGTCTAGGCTCATCTACGTACGGGGCTCTTTGCCTCCGACTATGACACACTTGGTTGGAGGTGACTGGGTGGGGTCGGTTGGAGGTGACTGGGTCGAGTAGGTACACCCTTCTAAGCTCGCCCTTCATCTCACGCCAGGACTCTATAGGCCATTGCCTCCTAATTTTTCTCAAGCATTCTATGTCCCTCCATTTTTCGGCGGCTTCGTGAAAAAGCCGCTTTGTGGCAAAATCAACTTCCATGGCATCGGACATAATGTAAGACTCAAAGTAGTTGTCCATAGCGGCTTCCCACTTTAGGTAGTCACTTGGGACTTTGGAGCCATACAAGTCTGGGGCTTCGGGCCTATGGAGGTGGAAGGGTTGGGTTCGCCATCCTTGGGTGTGTCACAAGCATTCATATGGCGTGGGCTTTTGGGGATCCATGGGACACGGGGAGCTATAGGATGGCCATGCCGACACTTGGTGACAAGACAAACTGACTACCTTGTTGGGTTCGGTGTGTTGGATTCAGAGGGGGGGTGAATGAATCTCCCCTTAAAAATTTCACTCAATTAAAATCTAATGCTCAGAACTGCGGAATTAAAGCCTAAAGGAATTAAAACCTAAGCAAGTCTAAGCCGTAGACAGAATCAAATCAAAGGAGCTTGTGCCTTAAAGCATTCAGATAGAGTACACAATTGAAGCGCTCCTAGCCATTCATCTAGCGAATCAGATAAGAAATCAAACCAATGCACAGAGGATTTTTAGGTGGTTTTGTCCTCCAGACCAACATCCACCCCACACTCAAACCCGAGTGTGGATTCCGTTGACTAACAGCTTGAACCGCTGGGCCTCACAGCTTGCCTACAACTGTTGAGCATCACAGCTTGCTTCCGCTGGGCAATACAGCTTAGCCATCCGCTGACTCACAGCTTGACCGTGGGGCATTACAGCTTTGCCAACCGCTGGGGACTACAGCTTAACCCGTCCAGTGGAATCCTCCACTGCAAATGTTGAGCAACACAGCTTGCTCTGCTGACAAACAGCTTGAAGAAAAGTTTAAAAGAAAAACAAGATGGGAAACAAAACAGCAACAGAAAGCTGTATACGATAAAGCACAAAATAGCTCTCAAGAACCAAGTTGGTCTGGATCTGATCCAAGAGCCAACATATAGCACCACTTCAACGTATTATTCTCTTCTTCTTCTTCACGAGCTCTCTCTCTCTCTCTCTTCACTCTCCTCTTTCTTCTTCTGCTTCTCTTTTTCTTCCCACTGGATCGTGCAGGCTCTAATTCACTCTCTACTTCTGCCCCTTCTACTTCGATCATGATTAGTCTTCTCCAGAAGGAGAAGTCCTCTTTATATAGCAGTTCCAGCAGGAGCAACACTGGGCGTGTAATTCCCACGCCTTCCCGTCCAGAAGGTTCCTCCACGTGTCATCATCCTGTCAGCCCTTCCAGCCTCGGATCACGTGCCAGGCACCAACCTCAGATCACGTGCTCAGTCATCTGCTAGTTTAATGACAGAGTTACTTCAGTCGATAAACAGAACACGGGCTGTACATACTTCATATCAAGCAGCAATGTTCCGACTTGCAATGTACAGACTTTGCGTGCAGACGACCAGACGATGTATAGACTTGCTGTGCCTACAACAAGATGATGTACAGATTTGTTAAAGTGATGCACGAGCATAACCTCAAAGAATGTATAGACTATGAGTGCATGGTAAAGAGTGTACAGACTTTGAACGCGTGCATGCTATGCGATGTATAGACTTGCCAACAACGAGTGTATGGACTTAACAGCTAGGAATGTGCAGACTTTGTGTGCGTGCATGCTGTAAGGCAATGTATAGACTTGGTGTATGCAGTCTAGGCTAAACTCTGTACAGACTTTATCTTGAAGGATGCATATGCATATAGGAATGTATGGACTTTGAATATGAATGCTTGGACATGCCTTCAACGAGTCTGCAGACTCTGGGTGTACTGTGCAAACGATGCATAGCCATAGCTCATGAATATATACACTTGAGTGCGTGCATGCTACAGGGCAATGTATGGACTTGCTAAACTACAGCGCTATGTGAGACACAACATGAGACGCTGAGTGAGACGGAATGCAATGTTCAGACTTGACATATTTAAAGTGCATGTGATGCGATGTACAGACTTAACATGAGACGCTAAGTGAGACGGAGAATGATGCACTTGCTGGCAGACGATGTATAGACTTAATGTATGCATTCTAGGTAGACGCTGCACAGACTTTAAGAGACGATGCAATGTACAGACTTAGCATGAGACGCTAAGTGAGACGGAGAATGATGCACTTGCTGGCAGACGATGTATAGACTTAATATGAGACGCATAGACTTTGTGTGTGCATATGCCAAGACCATGTACAGACTTGAAGAAATGCATGCAGTGATGTACAGACTTGACCGATGCAAACTATGTAGAACTCTGTACAGACTTTAAGTGATGCATGTAGCGATGTACAGACTTGTCGTGCATGAAGCAAAAGGGTTGCATGGACTTTGTAGAATGCAGTTGTGCACGGACTATATGCTCCAGATAATCGTGCACCAACTATATGCATGACGTTGTACAGACTTGCTAAGTCTGGAGTTATGCATGAATGCATAATGCACAGACTATGCGTGTGCATGTATGGACTTTGAGTACATGACATTACCTTACATCTGTATGCAACAGAGTGCATAGACTTTATATGCATGAATGCACCATGTATAGACTTTGCGTGCAAGACACTGTATATGCATAAACGATTGTACAGACTTGCTGTATGCATGAAATAGCCAAATGCACTGACTTCCTATATGCTCAAGCAGGACTTTCATTTAGACAGAGATGTTCATGATATACAATGCTGACTCATAGTGTTTGCTATCATCAAAATCACAGGGGCACAACAATCTCCCCCTTTTTGATGATGGCAACACTATGAGTCACACTGACTCATGTCAAACTATTCTCCCCCTTTAACTTCATCAAAAAGAAAATAGTTTGAGATGAGAAATATAAATATGCATGCAATGATTGAATGAAAGTCTCCCCCTTTGGCAATAATATCCCCCTTTGAGAATAAAGATCAGAAAAGTTCTGAAGGCTGAAACCAATTATGATGAAATAAGATATCAACAAAAGCACAGGGATAATCAAGTAATACCACAATCTGTAAGCACAGTGCATTTGATTCAGATGCCAATGAATGGATGAGGAAGAAGGATTTTTATCAGCACACCAAATTCATAAATCTTGATAAATGGATTTCAGACTCTTCAATTATAATAGATTATGAATGATCTTCAACTTACTATCATGATTTAAGAATGATGAATCCAAAGTTTATCAGGAAAATTCATTACTCATATCTGAAACATCTTTTAATAGAAATGAACCAAACAAAAACTCATCTGATATTCATGTTTAATATCCCTCCATCTTACTCAATTAAAATTCAATGACTCCTTTGGAAGTTACACAAGATAGTATTGAGATTAAATAGAGATAAATGTGTCTGACTTTGTCTATAGTTTTTCAAAATTTTCTATTGATCAACACTTATTTCTTGAGCATGTTTAGTTAAGTCAACACCTTTTTTTTTACGTGAGGCACAACACGTCTTAGGTGAAGTGACCCAGTTACTCAGTGTGACAACCATATTGCCTCTCAAAGAGAACAGAGTTAGCAATTTGGAGTTTCTTTTTACATGAGGAGACACCTTGATCAGAGGTCAGAATCCCCAGTTACTCAACACAACCATGCCATTGCTCTGTCAGATTTTCAAACATTTTTTATAAGAGAGGTAACTATGGCACTTCATGACATGGGCATGCTCAATTTCTTTGATAGAGAACCCAATTTCTCTGTGACCAAAGTCATTGCTCTGACCAAGATTTCTTTCAAGTATTTTCAGATTATACAGACATTTCTCATATCACTGAAAAGTTTAAGAACAATACCAACTACATGTATGTTAACCAAGGAAAGTCATGGTTTTAAAATTTTAGATTTCAGAAGGTTTTTCATGAAATTACGTGAGATAGTTGGTTAAGATTTATTAAACAAATGATTTAGATACTTTCAAGTCTTTTAGATCAAAACTTAATGAAGACATTAGTCTTAAATCAATTTGATTCATCAGACATTCTTAAGCCAGTATAATAGAAGATTCTTCTTTTCAGAATATTTCTGATTTATGATTAGGGTGCACTGACTAAAATCTTTCCTCATTCAGATGAATCAACATTGACATTGCAGCAAATCAGTGGAGTCAACAAAGTATTTTTATTGAGAGAATAGCAGAAAGCAATTATGATGAGACAGGGGTTGAACATTAGAACAGTGCAGTTTAGAAATCAATAGCTAAGTCTGGAGTACAGATAGAACAGCTACACAAGTGGAGACAGCAGTGAATTCAAGTGACCCACACATTTGCCAAGAGAATGGATCAGATTGCTAGACAGAATGAGTTCAAGAGGTGAAGAAGTGATCAAATAGGAATGCTCCCCCTGTCTAGATGCAATGGAATATCCTTTTAGGTTTTTCAAATTTTATGACATGCACTACTCTTCAAATGCAACAACAGTCAAACTCCCGCTAACAAAGTGCATGACATGCAATTAAAGCACTGCTCATGATTTTAAAGTTTATGCTCAAGGAGAATTCATGCTTGTTCAATCAGAGAGAGAAACTATCAAATGCATCAAATTCATTTCAAATTTTCAGAAAGTTTCAATTAAACACAAATCAGATCAATAGGATGCTCAACCATCTCAAACAAGTAATTTTCAGATGATGGAATTTAAACAGTGTTCAGAACTGACCTGAAGAGCATAATCCTGGGGTTTTTCTTTTTGAGTGCCTTGGCTAAATTACCCCTCTTTGTTCATTCAAAGGCACACCTGTAGGTTAGCACACTATTTGGCATGGGTAGGTGCCCAAACAGTCTTGGGTCCTGCATGGATAATAGCACCTTTGATGGGTGCTTTCCATAGTCCCTGGGCTTTTGAGTCATCAAATATCATTAAACAACAGTCATTCATGGAGTGCCCAAATTGCCCACAATAATGACAGAAAACAACATGCTTTGATTTCTTGTTATGCACACAATTATTAGCATGGAATTTTTGTGCATTAACATGAAATTTTCTATTATTAGCATGAACATATTATTTTCCATATCCTGCCATCCAGCAGTCGGAAGCTCGGTGGCCTGACCTTCCACATTCAAAACTAGCAAGCGATTTTTCCTTAAAAGCAACATTATTTCTACCAAAAGTATTTTCTTTTGTAGGAAGGTTGACATGTTTAGAGTTGAATTTTCTGCCTTGAGCGTGCCAACAGTCCTTGACTGTGTGGCCATGCTTTCCACAGTGATAGCAAGCAAAAGAATTTCTTCTATGAAAACCTGACCCGAATTTAGTAGTCATATTACCAGACTTGTCAGATAGATGACCATAAGGTCCCCTTGGAACAGTGGTTCTTCTCGGAGCCTTGAACTCATTCTTCTTCAAGAACCAGCAATCATGGCTTGCATGACCAGATCGTCCACAATGGGAATATTTGAGTTGCCTCTTCTGGGCAAACAGATTCTTGGATGAGCATTTAATAAAATGCATATGTGTATTTCCTGAATTTTTAATTTTCTTCATTCTATTATGAGCATTCAATTCATCAGATTTCAGGATATAGCAGTTATGCATCATATGACCGAATCTTCCACAATAATGACATGATCCCTTTTTGAGGTGAGTGTGTGAGAGATCATGTATCTTGTGTACAGCGTTTTTTGTACCAACAGGGGTGTTTTTATTCTTTTTCTGTAGATTTTCATTCCTTTTCAGTTTTTGAATTTGTTCTACAGATTTGGAATTGACAGTGGATTTTTTATTTTTCTGAGCACTGAATTCGAAGATAGGTACACTATATGTGCTAGTTGGCTCAGAACTATGCACGAATGAGGTGTGAAGTTTACTGTCGAGGCTCTTTTTATTTGCTGGGTTAAAACCCATACTCTCACGTTGGAAATTAATTTTGCAACCAAAGAGCTTATCCAAATTTTCCTTTCCACTCACAAAATTTTCAAGAGATTTGTTCAAGTCAGAGATTTCATATTCAAGTTTTGAAACATTAAGTTATAGGCCAACAATTTCAGTTTCATAGGAAATGACTTGGTTATGCAGTGCATCATTCAGACTTTTTAATGTTTCATTTTCCTGTTTGAGTTTGAGCTGATTTTTAAATTGATTTCCATCAACAACACATTTTCCTTTTTCTAGAGCATGCAGTCTCTCTGACATAGCAGTGTTTAACTACTTCAACTCTTCATTCCCCTTTTGTATTAGTTTCAATTTTTCATTTTCAGATTTCAAATTTTAGATTTGTTCAGCAGAATTTTCGTCATTAGTATTGGAACTTAGCTGTTCTATTAGAATTTCTTCTCTCTGTTCATCTTTCAAACTTTTATTGAGCAATTCATTATTATCATTTCTTAATGAGGCAACTAGATCCTTATACCATTCAAGATCAATATGAAGGATCTCGTTAACTTCTTTCAGACATGTGCAATCCTTGCAAACAGATTCACATGTAATTTCGGCATTGACTTTTGAGTCTCAGATTTTAAGACATTCAATTCAGAGCTAACACACTCTAAATCTTTTACCAGTTTTTCATAAGTTGCATCTCTTCGCGGCCATTCTAGCCGCGTATTAGATCGGAAGGTTCTCCGTCTGAGGGCCGTCGACTTTGGAAATCTGTGCAACCACATTTCGAGTCTCGTTGATGTTATTTATAGTCAGCCCAACCTGGATGCATTCATGTCTGCACACCGCAGGGTGTATCCCACTTTAGTTCATCAGTTCTACAGCAACATGTCCTTGGGCCCTTAGGTTTTTATTCCTTCGCGAGGGGGTTCGTCTGGCTGCTGTTGCGTCGTCTTCCTCCCCCGTGGGGGAGGGGCTACATGGAGAGTCAGGGCGTCGAGGGTTGTGGTCCCCCCAATCCTCCGGCTTCACTTTCCTTTGCGCAGGCCCTGGTTGCCTCTCTTCGGCCTCGCAGGGTTGGCCTTAACCTACGGCCGCCTTCTTTCACCAATGCCGGGGAACCTGCTGTCTTCTTTTCCAAGGAGGAGATTCAACGTTCCGAAGATCCTTTGAAGTTCACGATCGTTGCCAAATGCTCCTATGGTCGGCCATCCTTCATCGATATCAAATCGTGCTTGGTGCAATGGCTTTCTCTGAAACGTAACCTGGTTCTTAGCATCCTTAACCCCCGGCATGTGCTATAACGTTTTGAATCTGAGGAGGATTTTGTTACTGTGCTGATGCAGAAAAGTCTTTATATTAAAGGTTTTTTATTTCGTTTCTTCCGGTGGTCGAGTTCTTTTGATTTCCTCTCAGATCCTTCCCTTGTTCCGACCTGGGTGGGTTTTCCTGGATTGCCTGTTAATTTCTTCAATGAGGATTATCTTAGGCAGATTGCAAGTAGTCTGGGTGAGGTTCTTCGTGTCCATGATTCTACCTTGGCCTGGACCCAGACTGCGGAGGCTCTTGTTTGTGTGGATCTGGATATATCAAAGTCACTCCCAGAAAGAATTTGGATAGGTCGTGGTGATGGTGAGGGTTTCTGGCAACCCATTAATTTCCATAGGGTCCCTTCTATCTGTTCTTTCTGCAGGCGCATTGGCCATTCGTTTGATGATTGCAAGAAGAGGCTCAAAAAGATTACTCCTTCGGTTCATACTGAAGTGCAACCCAAAAAGATTACTCCTTCGGTTCATACTGAAGTGAAACCCAATACAGAATGGAGAGTTGTTCAAAAGAAAACCTCGGGGCCTTCTATTGAAGTTGATGTCAATGTCAATGACTGATCTACAATTCTTCTGATAGCCTTGCTGTTAAGCCGGCCGACGGGCATCCTCTTGGTCAGGTATTCCACCCGGAGGTGGTGTCTTTGTGTGATGGGTCTTTGAACCCAGGTATTCCTGTTCAACCTAAGGAATTCATTGAGACGCATCTGTGTCATGGTGCTCTCCATGCAACGGAGGAGCCGCAGGTGCAGGGCGGGGAGGAAGCTGATGAGCGGGTCGAGCGGGTTATTATTGCCTCTATTGCTAACTGTGCAGTTGGAGTCTCTCCACCGGATACTTCTTCTATGGTTCAGAAGGTGGGGAAGGCGACGGTGGCGCCTTTGCCACTAGGACGACCTCCTTTGTTGGGTACGATATCTGGGAGAGATTCTACTCTACCTATCTTAAGTAGTGTATGTTATACATGCAAGGAAGGGAATCTTGCTATTGTCCCTTTTAATGCTTCAGTAAGGGCCCATGCAGAAAACTTGCTTATGGCCCCTGTTAAGTTGGATAAGCGCTGTGACGGATTGGTGGAAGGTGTTCTCACTAGGTCTAAAGCGAAGGCGGCGAAGGGTACTTCTGGGTATTCCTCCTCATGATTTGCCATTCTTTATTCTGGAATGTTAGAGGCTTAGCAAATATGGCCTCTAAACGATCTCTGAAACGATTGGTTCGCCGATTTAGCCTTGATTTTATTGCTGTATTTGAACCTAAGGCTACCTTAAGCAAGGCTCCCAGTATCTGCCGATATTTGGGTATGGATTATTATGAAACTAACCTTGACGAGGATTCAAAAATTTGGATATTTTGGAACTCACCTCTTTCCTTCCTTTTGGAGGCCAAGTCCTCATAGCATGTCTCTGGTGTTGTCCAACGAAGTGGCTCGGATGTTTTCAAAGTTTCAACGGTTTACGCTGCTTGTGACGTACTGGCTTGGAGGGATTTATTCGAAGATCTGCTATCTTTTTCTGTGAATATCTCTATTCCTTGGATTGTTGGAGGGGATTTTAACTACATTATTGATCCGTCCGAGAAGAAAGGAGGCCTTCTGCCAAAATCCACTTCCATGATTGATTTCAATGCTTTTATCTCTTCTACAGGGGTGTTGGATGCTGGATTCAAGGGACCACAATTCACCTGGTCTAACAAACGCTTAGGGAAAGCTGCTATCCTGGCTAGATTGGATCGCATTTTGATAAGTACATGCTGTGACTCTACCTTACCCGGATTAGTGGTCCAACACCTTCCGCGCCGCTCCTCCGATCATGCGCCACTCCTACTACTTTCTCAGGAGGTGAAACAGCAGCCGTCACGGTTTGTATTTCAGAAGATGTGGCTGGACCATCCCAACTTCTTGCAGTGCGTTAGTGACGCATGGTCTAATGCCCCGCCTTGCCATCATAATCCTTTCATCACTTTGCAGAACAAACTTAAGGCCACCAAGGCTGCTCTCCAAGTGTGAAACAGAGATGTTTTTGGTAGACTGGAGGTATCTCTGAAAGCTGCGGAGATCTGCCATAATTCTAAGCAAGCAGAATTTGATGGCCATCCCTCGGAGGAGAATAGAATGGCCCTACAAGTCGCGGAGGCGGAATTGCGCAGAATTCTTCATCGGCAAGAGGTTTTTTGGTCACAAAAGGCTAAAGTGCATTGGCTTGAGGATGGCGATCGAAACACTGCTTTCTTCCATGCTCTCGTTCAGGGCAAGCGGCGTAAAAGCTTCATTCACAGGTTGAAAGTGGAAGGTGCATGGTGTGAGGATCAGCAAGCCTTGAGGATTGAGGCGGAACGCTTCTTTAAACATCTGCTCTCATTTGAAAGTCACTCCGTTGATAACCTTATGCTTACTGTTATCCCTACATGTGTCTCAGAGCATCAAAATCAATCCCTGGTTTCCCCTCCTTCAGCACAGGAGGTTAAAGACGCTGTGTGGGGAATGAACGGTGAGAGTGCTCCTGGGCCGGATGGATTCACAGGAGCTTTCTACACTGCTTGTTGGGATATTATAGGAGATGATGTGGTTGCTGCTATTGGCAGGTTCTTTCAAGGTTACCCTCTTCCTAGAGGAGCTACTTCCAACATCATTGCTCTTATTCCCAAAGTCCGAATCCCAGCACATTTCGGTGATTTCAGGCCAATTAGTCTCTGCAACTTCAGCTATAAAATCATCTCACGTATCTTCTGTGCCAGATTGGTTGATATCTTACCGGCTATCATCTCCAGAGAACAAGGTGCTTTCGTGCGAGGTAGGCATATTATTGATAATGTCTCGTTATCCAGGCAACTGATCTCTGAAGCTGGCAGGAAGGTACGCGGTCATAATGTTGTCCTTAAACTTGATATGATGAAGGCTTATGATCACGTGGAGTGGGATTTTCTCATCGCTGTTCTTCGGCAATTCGGCTTCTCAACTAGATTCACCTCTCTTATTGCCATGATGATATCCAACTGCTGGTTTTCCGTTCTCTTCAATGGAACCTTGGCTGGATTCTTCCACTCAACTCGTGGCTTACGTCAAGGTGATCCGCTCGCGCCTGCACTGTTTATTATCATAGAGGAAGTTCTCAGTCGAGGTATTACCATGCTCCATCAGCACGGTGCTCTCATGCCTTATGCAGTGCCACGGGGATGCCCGTCTATTTCTCACCTGCTATATGCCGATGACACTCTGGTGTTTCTCAATGGCCATGCCCGTAACCTTCGCAAGTTCATGGAATTTTTAAAGAGTTACGAGAATTCGTCGGGACAGAAAGTAAATCATTCCAAGAGCAGCTTCCTCACTTCATCAAGAGCGCCTCCTAGGGTAGCTAGCTTTATTTCTCCGATTACTGGGTTCCGTCAGCAGCTCGGCGCAATTACCTATCTTGGTGTTCCTCTAAGGCAAGGGCGAATTCTGGTGGCTGATTTTAAACCGCTAATTGATAAAGTTTCTGGCCGTATTAGCTCTTGGAGCTCGCGGTTGCTTTCTCAAGCCGGAAGGCTCACCCTCATCAATTCTGTGCTTGGTTCTATACCAGTTTATCTCGCAGCCGCAGTCGCTGTTCCTAAATCCATTATCACATATATTGAGCGCCTGTGCGCTGGTTTTCTCTAGGGCACCTAAGAAAGTAGGCAACGCAGGCACTGGGTGCCATGGAATGTTGTCCAAAGACCTATCCTTGAAGGTGGACTAGGCGTGCGCAGCATTTGGCATGTCCAGCTCTCCTTAGCTGCAAAGCTCGTATGGTCCTTTCAGCGTGGTTCATCGCTATGGGCGGAATACGCCAGGCAGTTTACCAGCACTGGTTCTGGTTCCAGTCGCCGACCCCGCAGCTTGCACGGCATTCCAAGGAGCACTTTTACTATGGCTTGTTAAGTGGTAGCGACTCATACTAGATGGATTGTGGGGGACGGTGCTACCATCGACTTTCTGGATGATGTTTGGCTGGGTGCTCATCTTTTGCGATAATCTATGTTAATTCCTTATCAGGGGCCTTCTCCTACTGTCCGAGATGTAATCCTTAATCCTTCACACCATATGAGATCATTAATTCCGGGCCAGTTTAATCTAAACGGAATCTAGCTATCTAACTGTGAGGATGTCTGCGTATGGGCGGCGTCTGATTCCGGTGTCTTCACTGTCAAGTCTGCATATAATCAACTTCGCCCCATTAGCGCTCAAAGGAGACCTATGCAGGTTATATGGCACCGCTCTTTCCAGCGACGCATCTCCCTATTCACTTGGAGAGTGCTACGTAAAGCGGTACCTGTTGATTCTAGAATTGCCGACTGTGGCGTTCAGCTGGCTTCTGCTTGCCATTGCTGTCGACTTCCCGCCTCAGAGGATCTGGATCACTTATTCATGCATGGGGACATTGCTATGGCGCTGTGGAGCTGGTTATCCCCTCTCCTAGTGCACGGCCTGGGTGTTTTTCATAGCATCACCCAGCATCTTTGGGCTACTACATGTACTCATAACACGCAGAATATTCATGGGTTTATCGTTATCTATGCCTCAATGCTTATTGTGTGGGAAATTTGGAAGGCCCGCTGTAAAGAGCGATATGAAAGCTACAGTGCTTCTATTCCTGGAATCATCCGCAGCATCCACAGTACCATCAGCTTGGCCACTGACAAAATGACTTTCAAGCATTGCTCCACGGTGCATCAGATTCAGCTCCTTTCTAGCTTCGGCTGGACATCTCGAGCATCTTCGACCGCCACTAAAATGGTTAGATGGATCCCACCCATACATGGGTTTCTACTTAATGTTGATGGTGCCAGTAGGGGGAACCCGGGTCACTGTGGGGGCGGTGGTTGTATTAGGGACATTAGAGGTCATCTGCTTATAGCCTTCTCACATTACTATGGCTATGGATCTAGCATTGTTGCTGAAACTCGTGCTATGTGTGATGGCATCCGCCTTGCTCAACAGCACGGTATCCAGATTGCTACAATCAACTCTGATTCGGCCAATCTGGTCTCTTCCTTCAGGTCAGGGAATGCTCCTTCTTGGACTTGTCTCCGATGGTGGCGTGAGATTCTCCACTTTGCTCGGGATTCTGGTATTCTTATTTCACATGTTTACAGAGAGGGGAATCAAGTGGCCGATGCTCTCGCAACCTACGCCTGTAGTGCTCAATGCAACGATACCTACTTCACTTCCTCTCAGCTTCCGAAGACCTGCTTTGGACCTCTTGTGGCAGATCGATTGGGGCTTTTCTCCTTTCGTCACTTGTAATTATTTTCCTGATGCTACTTTAGCAACTTTTTTGATTGTTGTTCTTTTCGGGGGTATGCCCCTGTGTTTATGTTACCTCTTCACCTAATTATTAATTAAAGGTGCCTTTCGGCCTTTGTTTATAAAAAAAAAGTTATGAGCCTGATCATCATCAATCAAGCTAAGTCTTTCCTTTAGTTCAGCAATTTCACAAGCAAGCTCTTGATTTTCCTTTTTGTGTAAACTAATTTGTTTCATAAGTATTTCTTTCTCAGATTTCAAATGATCTAGATCTGAAGTAACAGAATCAAACTCTTTTAGTTGTCTTCTGAATATCTCATTTTCTGTCTTCAGAATTTCCATATCCTCACCTCCAGAATTAACATTCACATGATCATTCAACTTGCTTTTTAAAGATTTATTTCATTTTTTCAACTTTTCATAAGAATCAAGCAAATCATTGTATGCTACAATCCAATCATCCATATCATAATTATCAAATTCAGAAGGTACCTCATCTTCATCTTCTTCTTCATTTTCTTCTTGCTGTCCATCATCGTCAACCATCAGACATGTGTTGCGATTCCTGGTAAGCTTCAGTTTCTCTAAAATCTCCTTGGCAGACCTGCAAGAAGAAACACATCAAATTAGAGCTTTGTCAAGTGCTGCTTTCATTAAATCTAATGCTTTAGAGTTGACAGAGTCTTTCAATCTATCCTTATCGGTCCATTTAGATACATCCCTCGATAATTTATGAGGACCGTGAGTTATCACCTTCCAAAGATCAGGATCAATTGTCCTCACATACCGAAGCAGCTTTTCCAGCCATGTGTCAAAGTCATTACCTCTGAAGATCGGTGGATGAGCCATCGAGAGATGATAAATGCACCGAAAATAGAAGAGCAAAGCAAGACACTAAATTAGTGAAACAAAACACCGAGCACAAGAAACCCACTCTGAAATGCACCACAGAAGATGCAGGATCTACTGCGGATTGTTAGATCCTATGCACAACAACCCGCTCTGATACCAAGTGTTGGGTTTGGTGCATTGGATTCAGAGGGGGGGTGAATGAATCTCCCCTTAAAAATTTTGCTTAATTAAAATCTAATGCTCAGAACTGCGGAATTAAAGCCTAAAGGAATTAAAACCCAAGCAAGTTTAAGCCGTAGACAGAATCAAATCAAAGGAGCTTGTGCCTTAAAGCATTTAGACAGAGTACACAATTGAAGCGCTCCTAGCCATTCATCTAGCGGAATCAGATAAGAAATCAAACTAATGCACAGAGGATTTTTAGGTGGTTTGGTCCTCCAGACCTACGTCCACCCCACACTCAAACCCGAGTGTGGATTCCGCTGACTAACAGCTTGAACCGCTGGGCCTCATAGCTTGCCTACAACCGTTGAGCATAACAGCTTGCTTCCGCTGGGCAATACAGCTTAGCCATCCGCTGACTCACAGCTTGACCAGTGGGCATTACAGCTTTGCCAACCGCTGGGGACTACAGCTTAATCCGTCCAGTGGAATCCTCCACTGCAAACGCTGAGCAACACAACTTGCTCTGCTGACAAACAGCTTGAAGAAAAGTTTAAAAGAAAAACAAGATGGGAAACGAAACAGCAACAGAAAGCTGTATACAATAAAGCACAAAATAGCTCTCAAGGAGCAAGTTGGTCTGGATCTGATCCAAGAGCCAACAGATAGCACCACTTCAATGTATTCTTCTCTTCTTCTTCTTCAGGAGCTCTCTCTCTCTCTCTCTCTTCACTCTCCTCTTTCTTCTTCTGCTTCTCTTTTTATTCTCACTGTATCGTGCAGGCTCTAATTCACTCTCTGCTTCTGCCCCTTCTGCTTCGATCACGATTAGTCTTCTCAAGAAGGAGAAGTCCTCTTTATATAGCAGTTCCAACAGGAGCAACACTGGGCGTGTAATTCCCACGCCTTCCTGTCCAGAAGGTTCCTCCACGTGTCATCATCCTGTCAGCCCTTCCAGCCTCGGATCACGTGCCAGGCACCAACCTCGGATCACGTGCTCAGTCATCTGCCAGTTTAATGACAGAGTTACTTCAGTCGATCAACAGAACACGGGCTGTACATACTTCATATCAAGCAGCAATGTTCCAACTTGCAATGTACAGACTTTGCGTGCAGACGACCAGACGATGTATAGACTTGCTGTGCCTACAAGAAGACGATGTACAGATTTGTTAAAGTGATGCACGAGCATAACATCAAAGAATGTATAGACTATGAGTGCATGGTAAAGAGTGTACAGACTTTGAACGCGTGCATGCTATGCGATGTATAGACTTGCCAACAACGAGTGTATGGACTTAACAGCTAGGAATGTGCAGACTTTGTGTGCGTGCATGTTGCAAGGCAATGTATAGACTTGGTGTATGCAGTCTAGGCTAAACTCTGTACATACTTTATCTTGAAGGATGCATATGCATATAGGAATGTATGGACTTTGAATATGAATGCTTGGACATGCCTTCAACGAGTCTGCAGACTCTGGGTATACTGTGCAAACGATGCATAGCCATAGCTCATGAATGTATACACTTGAGTGCGTGCATACTACAGGGCAATGTATGGACTTGCTAAACTACAGCGCTATGTGAGACACAACATGAGACGCTGAGTGAGACGGAATGCAATGTTCAGACTTGACATATTTAAAGTGCATGCGATGCGATGTACAGACTTAACATGAGACGCTAAGTGAGATGGAGAATGATACACTTGCTGGCAGATGATGTATAGACTTAATGTATGCATTCTAGGCAGACACTGCACAGACTTTAAGAGACGATGCAATGTACAGACTTAGCATGAGACGCTAAGTGAGACGGAGAATGATGCACTTGTTGGCAGACGATGTATAGATTTAATATGAGACGCATAGACTTTGTTTGTGCATATGCCAAGACCATGTACAGACTTGAAGAAATGCATGCAGCGATGTACAGACTTGACCGATGCAAACTATGCAGAACTCTGTACAAACTTTAAGTGATGCATGTATCGATGTATAGACTTGTCGTGCATGAAGCAAAAGGGTTGCATGGACTTTGTATAATGCAGTTGTGCACGGACTATATGCTCAGACAATCGTGCACCAACTATATGCATGACGTTGTACAGACTTGCTAAGTCTGGAGTTATGCATGAACGCACAATGCACAGACTATGCGTGTGCATGTATGGACTTTGAGTACATGACATTGCCTTACATCTGTATGCAACAGAGTGTATAGACATTATATGCCTGAATGCACCATGTATAGACTTTGTGTGCAAGACACTATATATGCATAAACGATTGTACAGACTTGCTGTATGCATGAAATAGCCAAATGCACTGACTTCCTATATGCTCAAGCAGGACTTTTATTTAGACAGAGATGTTCATGATATACAATGCTGACTCATAGTGTTTGCTATCATCAAAATCACAGGGGCACAATAATCTCCCCCTTTTTGATGATGGCAACACTATGAGTCACACTGACTCATGTCAAACTATTATCCCCCTTTGACTTCATCAAAAAGAAAATAGTTTGAGATGAGAAATACAAATATGCATGCAATGATTGAATGAAAGTCTCCCCCTTTGGCAATAATATCCCCCTTTGAGAATAAAGATCAGAAAAGTTCTGAAGGCTGAAACCAATTATGATGAAATAAGATATCAACAAAAGCACAGGGATAATCAAGCAATACCACAATCTGTAAGCACAGTGCATTTGATTCAGATGCCAATGAATGGATGAGGAAGAAGGATTTTTATCAGCACATCAAATTCATAAATCTTGATAAACGGATTTCAGACTCTTCAATTATAATAGATTATGAATGATCTTCAACTTACTATCATGATTTAAGAATGATGAATCCAAAGTTTATCAGGAAAATTCATTACTCATATCTGAAACATCTTTTAATAGAAATGAACCAAACAAAAACTCATATGATACTCATGTTTAATCTCCCTCCATCTTACTCAATTAAAATTCAATGACTCCTTTGGAAGTTACACAAGATAGTATTGAGATTAAACAGAGATAAATGTGTCTGACTTTGTCTTTAGTTTTTCAAAATTTTCTATTGATTAGCACTTATTTCTTGTGCAAGTTTGGTTAAGTCAACACTTTTTTTTTTTACGTGAGGCACAACACGTCTTAGGTGAAGTGACCCAGTTACTCAGTGTGACAACCATATTGCCTCTCAAAGAGAACAGAGTTAGCAATTTGGAGTGTCTTTTTACATGAGGAGACACCTTGATCAGAGGCCAGAATCCCCAGTTACTCAACACAATCATGCCATTGCTCTGCGAGATTTTCAAACATTTTTTATAAGAGAGGTAACTATGGCACTTCATGACATGGGCTTGCTCTATTTCTTTGATAGAGAACCCAGTTTCTCTGTGACCAAAGTCATTGCTCTGACCAAGATTTCTTTCAAGTATTTTCAGATTATACAAACATTTCTCAAATCACTAAAAAGTTTAAGAACAATACCAACTACATGTATCTTAACCAAGGAAAGTCATGGTTTTAAAATTTCAGATTTCAGAATGTTTTTCAAGAAATTACGTGAGATGGTTGGTTAAGATTTATTAAACAAATGATTCAGATACTTTCAAGTCTTTTAGATCAAAACTTAATGAATACATTAGTCTTAAATCAATTTGATTCATCAGACATTCTTAAGCCAGTATAATAGAAGATTCTTCTTTTCAGAATATTTCTGATTTATGATTAGGGTGCACTGACTAAAATCTTTTCTCATTCAGATGAATCAACATTGACATTGCAGCAAATCAGTGGAGTCAACAAAGTATTTTTATTGAGAGAATAGCAGAAAGCAATTATGATGAGATA
Source organism: Amorphophallus konjac (assembly GCA_022559845.1). Taxonomy (NCBI): domain Eukaryota; kingdom Viridiplantae; phylum Streptophyta; class Magnoliopsida; order Alismatales; family Araceae; genus Amorphophallus; species Amorphophallus konjac. The sequence continues at coordinate 152,213,548 of CM040118.1, forward strand.
GGGGTTGAACATTAGAACAGTGTAGTTTAGAAATCAATAGCTAAGTCTGGAGTACAGACAGAACAGCTACACAAGTGGAGACAGCAGTGAATTCAAGTGACCCACACATTTGCCAAGAGAATGGATCAGATTGCTAGACAGAATGAGTTCAAGAGGTGAAGAAGTGATCAAACAGGAATGCTCCCCCTATCTAGATGCAATGGAATATCCTTTTAGGTTTGTCAAATTTTATGACATGCACTACTCTTCAAATGCAACAACAGTCAAACTCCCCCTGACAAAGTGCATGACATGCAATTAAAGCACTGCTCATGATTTTAAAGTTTATGCTCCAGGAGAATTCATGCTTGTTCAATCAGAGAGAGAAACTATCAAATGCATCAAATTCATTTCAAATTTTCAGAAAGTTTCAATTAAACACAAATCAGATCAATAGGATGCTCAACCATCTCAAACAAGTAATTTTCAGATGATGGAATTTAAACAGTGTTCAGAACTGACCTGAAGAGTAGAATCCTGGGGTTTTTCTTTTTGAGTGCCTTGGCTAAATTACCCCTCTTTGTTCATTCCAAGGCACACCTATAGGTTAGCACACTATTTGGCATGGGCAGGTACCCAAACAGTCTTGGGTCCTGCATGGTTAATAGCACCTTTGATGGGTGATTTCCACAGTCCTTGGGCTTTTGAGTCATCAAATATCATTAAACAACAGTCATTCATGGAGTGCCCAAATTGGCCACAATAATGACAGGAAACAACATGCTTTGATTTCTTGTTATGCACACAATTATTAGCATGGAATTTTTGTGCATTAACATGAAATTTTCTATTATTAGCATGAACATGTTGTTTTCCATATCCTGCCATCCAGCAGTCGGAAGCTCGGTGGCCTGACCTTCCACATTCAAAACTAGCAAGCGATTTTTCCTTAAAAGCAGCATTATTTCTACCAAAAGTATTTTCTTTTGTAGGAAGGTTGACATGTTTAGAGTTGAATTTTCTGCCTTGAGCGTGCCAACAGTCCTTGACTGTGTGGCCATGCTTTCCACAGTGATAGCAAGCAAAAGAATTTCTTCTATGAAAATCTGACCAGAATTTAGTAGTCATATTACCAGACTTGTCAGATAGATGACCATAAGGTCCCCTTGGAACAGTGGTTCTTCTAGGAGCCTTGAACTCATTCTTCTTCAAGAACCAGCAATCATGGCTTGCATGACCAGATCGTCCACAATGGGAATATTTAAGTTGCCTCTTTTAGGCAAACAGATTCTTGGATGAGCTTTTAATAAAATGCATATGTGTATTTCCTGAATTTTTAATTTTCTTCATTCTATTATGAGCATTCAATTCATCAGATTTCAGGATATAGTAGTTATGCATCATATGACCGAATCTTCCACAATAATGACATGATCCCTTTTTGAGGTGAGTGTGTGAGAGATCATGTATCTTGTGTACAGCGTTTTTTGTACCAACAAGGGTGTTTTTATTCTTTTTTTATAGATTTTCATTCCTTTTCAGTTTCTGAATTTGTTTTGTAGATTTGAAATTGACAGTGGATTTTTGATTTTTTTGAGCACTGAATTCGAAGATAGGTACACTAGATGTGCTAGTTGGCTCAGAACTGTACACGAATGAAGTGTGAAGCTTACTGTCGAGGCTCTTTTTATTTGCTGGGTTAAAACCTAGACTCTCACGTTGGAAATTAATTTTGCAACCAAAGAGCTTATCTAAATTATCCTTTCCACTCACAAATTTTTCAAGAGATTTGTTCAAGTCAGAGATTTCAGATTCAAGTTTTGAAACATTAAGTTCTAGGCCAACAATTTCAGTTTCATAGGAAATGACTTGGTTATGCAGTGCATCATTCAGACTTTTCAATGTTTCATTTCCCTATTTGAGTTTGAGCTGATTTTCAAATTGATTTCCATCAACAACACATTTTCCTTTTTCTAGAGCATGCAGTCTCTCTGACATAGCAGTGTTTAACTGCTTGAACTCTTCATTCCCCTTTTGTATCAGTTTCAATTTTTCATTTTCAGATTTCAAATTTTGGATTTGTTCAGCAGAATTTTCGTCATTAGTATTGGAACTTATCTGTTCTATTAGAATTTCTTCTCTCTGTTCATCTTTCAAACTTTTATTGAGCAATTCATTATTCTCATTTCTTAATGAGGCAACTAGATCCTTATACCATTCAAGATCAATATGAAGGCTCTCGTTAACTTCTTTCAGACATGTGCAATCCTTGCAAACAGATTCACATGTAATTTCAGCATTGACTTTTGAGCTCTGTTTCCTAAGACATTCATTCTCAGATTTTAAGACATTCAATTCAGAGCTAACACACTCTAAATCTTTTATCAGTTTTTCATTCTGAACTACATTATCGTTATGAGCCTGATCATCATCAATCAAGCTAAGTCTTTCCTTTAGTTCAGCAATTTCACAAGCAAGCTCTTGATTTTCCTTTTTGTGTAAACCAATTTGTTTCATAAGCATTTCTTTCTCAGATTTTAAATGATCTAGATCTGAAGTAACAGAATCAAACTCTTTTAGTTGTCTTCTGAATATCTCATTTTCTGTCTTCAGAATTTCCATATCCTCACCTCCAGAATTAACATTCACATGATCATTCAACTTTCTTTTTAGAGATTTATTTCATTTTTTCAACTTTTCGTAAGAATCAAGCAAATCGTTGTATGCTACAATCCAATCATCCATATCATAATTATCAAATTCAGAAGGTACCTCATCTTCATCTTCTTCTTCATTTTCTTCTTGCTGCCCATCATCGTCAACCATCAGACATGTGTTGCGATTCCTGGTAAGCTTCAGTTTCTCTAAAATCTCCTTGGCAGACCTGCAAGAAGAAACACATCAAATTAGAGCTTTGTCAAGTGATGCTTTCATTAAATCTAATGCTCTAGAGTTGACAGAGTCTTTCAATCTATCCTTATCGGTCCATTTAGATACATCCCTCGATAATTTATGAGGACCGTGAGTTATCACCTTCCAAAGATCAGGATCAATTGTCCTCACATACCGATGTAGCTTTTCCAGCCATGTGTCAAAGTCATTACCTCTGAAGATCGGTGGATGAGCCATCGAGAGATGATAAATGCACTGAAAATAGAAGAGCAAAGTAAGACACTAAATCAATGAAACAAAACACCGAGCACAAGAAACCCACTCTGAAATGCACCACAGAAGATGCAGGATCTATTGCGGATTGTTAGATCCTATGCACAGCAACCCGCTCTGATACCAAGTGTTGGGTTCGGTGCGTTGGATTCAGAGGGGGGGTGAATGAACCTCCCCTTAAAAATTTTTCTCAATTAAAATCTAATGCTCAGAACTACGAAATTAAAGCCTAAAGGAATTAAAACCTAAGCAAGTCTAAGCCGTAGACAGAATCAAATCAAAGGAGCTTGTGCCTTAAAGCATTCAGACAGAGTACACAATTGAAGCGCTCCTAGCCATTCATCTAGCGGAATCAGATAAGAAATCAAACCAATGCACATAGGATTTTTAGGTGGTTCGGTCCTCCAGACCTACGTCCACCTCACACTCAAACCCGAGTGTGGATTCCGATGACTAACAGCTTGAACCGCTGGGCCTTACAGCTTGCCTACAACCGCTGAGCATCACAGCTTGCTTCCGCTGGGCAATACAGCTTAGCCATCCGCTGACTCACAGCTTGACCGCTGGGCATTACAGCTTTGCCAACCGCTGGGGACTACAGCTTAACCCGTCCAGTGGAATCCTCCACTGCAAACGCTAAGCAACACAGCTTGCTCTGCTGACAAACAGCTTGAAGAAAAGTTTAAAAGAAAAATAAGATGAGAAACAAAACAGCAACAGAAAGCTGTATACAATAAAGCTCAAAATAGCTCTCAAAGAGCAAGTTGGTCTGGATCTGATCCAAGAGCCAACAGATAGCACCACTTCAACGTATTCTTCTCTTCTTCTTCTTCAGGAGAGCTCTCTCTCTCTTCACTCTCCTCTTTCTTCTTCTGCTTCTCTTTTTTTTCTCACTGGATCGTGCAGGCTCTAATTCACTCTCTACTTCTGCCCCTTCTGCTTCGATCACGATTAGTCTTCTCCAGAACGAGAAGTCCTCTTTTTATAGCAGTTCCCGCAGGAGCAACATTGGGCGTGTAATTCCCACGCCTTCCTGTCCAGAAGGTTCCTCCACGTGTCATCATCCTGTCAGCCCCTCCAGCCTCGGATCACGTGCCAGGCACCAACCTCGGATCACGTGCTCAGTCATCTGCCAGTTTAATGACAGAGTTACTTCAGTCGATCAACAGAACACGGGCTGTACATAGTTCATATCAAGCAGCAATGTTCCAACTTGCAATGTACAGACTTTGCGTGCAGACGACCAGACGATGTATAGACTTGCTGTGCCTACAACAAGACGATGTACATATTTGTTAAAGTTATGGACAAGCATAACATCAAAGAATGTATAGACTATGAGTGCATGATAAAGAGTGTACAGACTTTGAACGTGTGCATGCTATGCGATGTATAGACTTCCCAACAACGAGTGTATGGACTTAACAGCTAGGAATGTGCAGACTTTGTGTGCGTGCATGCTGCAAGGCAATGTATAGACTTGGTGTATGCAGTCTAGGCTAAACTCTGTACATACTTTATCTTGAAGGATGCATATGCATATAGGAATGTATGGACTTTGAATATGAATGCTTTGACATGCCTTCAATGAGCGTGCAGACTCTGGGTGTACTGTGCAAACGATGCATAGCCATAGCTCATGAATGTACACACTTGAGTGCGTGCATGCTACAGGGTAATGTATGGACTTGCTAAACTACAGCGCTATGTGAGACACAACATGAGACGCTGAGTGAGATGGAATGCAATGTTCAGACTTGACATATTTAAAGTGCATGCGATGCGATGTACAGACTTAACATGAGACGCTAAGTGAGATGGAGAATGATGCACTTGCTGGCAGACGATGTATAGACTTAATGTATGCATTCTAGGCAGACGCTGCACAGACTTTAAGAGATGATGCAATGTACAGACTTAGCATGAGACGCTAAGTGAGACGGAGAATGATGCAATCGCTGGCAGACGATGTATAGACTTAATATGAGACGTATAGACTTTGTGTGTGCATATACCAAGACCATGTACAAACTTGAAGAAATGCATGCAGCGATGTACAGACTTGACCGATGCAAACTATGTAGAACTCTGTACAGACTTTAAGTGATGCATGTAGCGATGTACAGACTTGTCGTGCATGAAGCAAAAGGGTTGCATGGACTTTGTATAATGCAGTTGTGCACGGACTATATGCTCTAGACAATCATGCACCAACTATATGCATGACGTTGTACAGACTTGCTAGGTCTGGAGTTATGCATGAACGCACAATGCACAGACTATGCGTGTGCATGTATGGACTTTGAGTACATGACATTGCCTTACATCTGTATGCAACAGAGTATATAGACTTTATATGCATGAATGCACCATGTATAGACTTTGCGTGCAAGACACTGTATATGCATAAACGATTGTACTGACTTGCTGTATGCATGAAATAGCCAAATGCACTGACTTCCTATATGCTCAAGCAGGACTTTCATTTAGACAGAGATGTTCATGATATACAATGCTGACTCATAGTGTTTGCTATCATCAAAATCACAGGGGCACAACAATCTCCCCCTTTTTGATGATGGCAACACTATGAGTCACACTGACTCATGTCAAACTATTCTCCCCCTTTGACTTCATCAAAAAGAAAATAGTTTGAGATGAGAAATTCAAATATGCATGCAATGATTGAATGAAAGTCTCCCCCTTTGGCAATAATATCCCCCTTTGAGAATAAAGATCAGAAAAGTTCTGAAGGCTGAAACCAATTATGATGAAATAAGATATCAACAAAAGCACAGGGATAATCAAGCAATACCACAATCTGTAAGCACAGTGCATTTGATTCAGATGCCAATGAATGGATGAGGAAGAAGGATTTTTATCAGCACACCAAATTCATAAATCTTGATAAATGGATTTCAGACTCTTCAGTTATAATAGATTATGTATGATCTTCAACTTACTATCATGATTTAAGAATGATGAATCCAAAGTTTATCAGGAAAATTCATTACTCATGTCTGAAACATCTTTTAATAGAAATGAACCAAACAGAAACTCATCTGATATTCATGTTTAATCTCCCTCCATCTTACTCAATTAAAATTCAATGACTCCTTTGGAAGTTACCCAAGATAGTATTGAGATTAAACAGAGATAAATGTGTCTGACTTTGTCTTTAGTTTTTCAAAATTTTCTATTGATCAGCACTTATTTCTTAAGCAAGTTTGGTTAAGTCAACACCTTTTTTTTTACGTGAGGCACAACACGTCTTAGGTGAAGTGACCCAGTTACTCAGTGTGACAACCATATTGCCTCTCAAAGAGAACAGAGTTAGCAATTTGGAGTGTCTTTTTACATGAGGAGACACCTTGATCAGAGGCCAGAATCCCCAGTTACTCAACACAACCATGCCATTGCTCTGCCAGATTTTCAAACATTTTTTATAAGAGAGGTAACTATGGCACTTCATGACATGGGCTTGCTCTATTTCTTTGATAGAGAACCCAGTTTCTCTGTGACCAAAGTCATTGCTCTGACCAAGATTTCTTTCAAGTATTTTGAGATTATACATACGTTTGTCAAATCACTAAAAAGTTTAAGAACAATACCAACTACATGTATGTTAACCAAGGAAAGTCATGGTTTTAAAATTTCAGATTTCAAAAGGTTTTTCATGCAATTATGTGAGATAGTTGGTTAAGATTTATTAAACAAATGATTCAGATACTTTCAAGTCTTTTAGATCAAAACTTAATGAATACATTATCTTAAATCAATTTGATTCATCAGACATTCTTAAGCCAGTATAATAGAAGATTCTTCTTTTCAGAATATTTCTGATTTATGATTAGGGTGCACTGACTAAAATCTTTCCTCATTCAGATGAATCAACATTGACATTGCAGCAAATCAGTGGAGTCAACAAAGTATTTTTATTGAGAGAATAGTAGAAAGCAATTATGATGAGATAGGGGTTGAACATTAGAACAGTGCAGTTTAGAAATCAATAGCTAAGTCTGGAGTACAGACAGAACAGCTACACAAGTGGAGACAGCAGTGAATTCAAGTGACCCACACATTTGCCAAGAGAATGGATCAGATTGCTAGATAGAATGAGCTCAAGAGGTGAAGAAGTGATCAAATAGGAATGCTCCCCCTGTCTAGATGCAATGGAATATCCTTTTAGGTTTTTCAAATTTTATGACATGCACTACTCTTCAAATGCAACAACAGTCAAACTCCCCTGACAAAGTGCATGACCTGCAATTAAAGCACTGCACATGATTTTAAAGTTTATGCTCAAGAAGAATTCATGCTTGTTCAATCAGAGAGAGAAACTATCAAATGCATCAAGTTCATTTCAAATTTTTAGAAAGTTTCAATTAAACACAAATCAGATCAATAGGATGCTCAACCATCTCAAACAAGTAATTTTCAGATGATGGAATTTAAATAGTGTTCAGAACTGACCTGAAGAGCATAATCCTGGGGTTTTTCTTTTTGAGTGCCTTGGCTAAATTACCCCTCTTTGTTCATTCCAAGGCACACCTGTAGGTTAGCACACTATTTGGCATGGGCAGGTATCCAAACAGTCTTGGGTCCTGCATGGTTAATAACACCTTTGATGGGTGCTTTCCATAGTCCTTGGGCTTTTGAGTCATCAAATATCATTAAACAACAGTCATTCATGGAGTGCCCAAATTGCCCACAATAATGACAGGAAACAACATGCTTTGATTTCTTGTTATGCACACAATTATTAGCATGGAATTTTTGTGCATTAACATGAAATTTTCTATTATTAGCATGAACATATTGTTTTCCATATCCTGCCATCCAGCAGTCGGAAGCTCGGGGGCCTGACCTTCCACATTTAAAACTAGCAAGCGATTTTTCCTTAAAAGCAACATTATTTCTACCAAAAGTATTTTCTTTTGTAGGAAGGTTGACATGTTTAGAGTTGAATTTTCTGCCTTGAGCGTGCCAACAGTCCTTGACTGTGTGGCCATGCTTTCCACAGTGATAGCAAACAAAAGAATTTCTTCTATGAAAATCTGACCAGAATTTAGTAGTCATATTACCAGACTTGTCAGATAGATGACCATAAGGTCCCCTTGGAACAGTGGTTCTTCTAGGAGCCTTGAACTCATTCTTCTTCAAGAACCAGCAATCATGGCTTGCATGACCAGATCGTCCACAATGGGAATATTTGAGTTGCCTCTTCTGAGCAAACTGATTCTTGGATGAGCTTTTAATAAAATGCATATGTGTATTTCCTGAATTTTTAATTTTCTTCATTCTATTATGAGCATTCAATTCATCAGATTTCAGGATATAGCAGTTATGCATCATATGACCGAATCTTCCACAATAATGACATGATCCCTTTTTGAGGTGAGTGTGTGAGAGATCATGTGTCCTGTGTACAGCATTTTTTGTACCAACAGGGGTGTTTTTGTTCTTTTTCTGTAGATTTTCATTCCTTTTCAGTTTCTGAATTTGTTCTGCAGATTTGGAATTGACAGTGGATTTTTGATTTTTCTGAGCACTGAATTCGAAGATAGGTACACTAGATGTGCTAGTTGGCTCAGAACTATACACGAATGAAGTGTGAAGCTTACTGTCAAGGCTCTTTTTATTTGCTGGGTTAAAACCCAGACCCTCACGTTGGAAATTAATTTTGCAACCAAGGAGCTTATCCAAATTATCCTTTCCACTCACAAATTTTTCAAGAGATTTGTTCAAGTCAGAGATTTCAGATTCAAGTTTTGAAATATTAAGTTCTAGGCCAACAATTTCAGTTTCATAGGAAATGACTTGGTTATGCAGTGCATCATTCAGACTTTTCAATGTTTCATTTTCCTGTTTGAGTTTGAGCTGATTTTCAAATTGATTTACATCAACAACACATTTTCCTTCTTCTAGAGCATTCAGTCTCTCTGACATAGCAGTGTTTAACTGCTTCAATTCTTCATTCCCCTTTTGTATCAGTTTCAATTTTTCATTTTCAGATTTCAAATTTTGGATTTGTTCAGCAGAATTTTCGTCATTAGTATTGGAACTTAGCTGTTCTATTAGAATTTCTTCTCTCTGTTCATCTTTCAAACTTTTATTGAGCAATTCATTATTCTCATTTCTTAATGAGGCAACTAGATCCTTATACCATTCAAGATCAATATGAAGGCTCTCGTTAACTTCTTTCAGACATGTGCAATCCTTGCAAACAGATTCACATGTAATTTCAGCATTGACTTTTGAGCTCTGTTTCCTAAGTCATTCATTCTCAGATTTTAAGACATTCAATTCAGAGCTAACACACTCTAAATCTTTTACCAGTTTTTCATTCTGAACTACATTATCGTTATGAGCCTGATCATCATAAATCAAGCTAAGTCTTTCCTTTAGTTCAGCAATTTCACAAGCAAGCTCTTGATTTTCCTTTTTATGTAAACCAATTTGTTTCATAAGCATTTCTTTCTCAGATTTCAAATGATCTAGATCTGAAGTAACAGAATCAAACTCTTTTAGTTGTCTTCTGAATATCTCATTTTCCATCTTCAGAATTTCCATATCCTCACCTCCAGAATTAACATTCACATGATCATTCAACTTCCTTTTTAGAGATTTATTTCATTTTTTCAACTTTTCGTAAGAATCAAGCAAATCGTTGTATGCTACAATCCAATAATCCATATCATAATTATCAAATTCAGAAGGTACCTCATCTTCATCTTCTTCTTCATTTTCTTCTTGCTGTCCATCATCGTCAACCATCAGACATGTGTTGCGATTCCTGGTAAGCTTTAGTTTCTCTAAAATCTCCTTGGCAGACCTGCAAGAAGAAACACATGAAATTAGAGCTTTGTCAAGTGATGCTTTCATTAAATCTAATGCTCTAGAGTTGACAGAGTCTTTCAATCTATCCTTATCGGTCCATTTAGATACATCCCTCGATAATTTATGAGGACAGTGAGTTATCACCTTCCAAAGATCAAGATCAATTGTCCTCACATACCGATGCAGCTTTTCCAGCCATGTGTCAAAGTCATTACCTCTGAAGATCGGTGGATGAGCCATCGAGAGATGATAAATGCACCGAAAATAGAAGAGCAAAGCAAGACACTAAATCAGTGAAACAAAACACCGAGCACAAGAAACCCACTCTGAAATGCACCACAGAAGATGCAGGATCTACTGCGGATTGTTAGATCCTATGCACAACAACCCGCTCTGATACCAAGTGTTGGGTTCGGTGCGTTGGATTCAAAGGGGGGTGAATGAATCTCCCCTTAAAAATTTTGCTCAATTAAAATCTAATGCTCAGAACTGCGGAATTAAAGCCTAAAGGAATTAAAACCTAAGCAAGTCTAAGTCGTAAATAGAATCAAATCAAAGGAGCTTGTGCCTTAAAGCATTCAGAAAGAGAACACAATTGAAGCGCTCCTAGCCATTCATCTAGCGGAATCAGATAAGAAATCAAACCAATGCACAGAGGATTTTTAGGTGGTTCGGTCCTCCAGACCTACGTCCACCCCACACTCAAACCCGAGTGTGGATTCCGATGACTAACAGCTTGAACCGCTGGGCCTCACAGCTTGCCTACAACCGCTGAGCATCACAGCTTGCTTCCGCTGGGCAATATAGCTTAGCCATCCGCTGACTCACAGCTTGACCACTGGGCATTACAGCTTTGCCAACTGCTGGGGACTACAGCTTAACCCGTCCAGTGGAATCCTCCACTACAAACGCTAAGCAACACAGCTTGCTCTGCTGACAAATAGCTTCAAGAAAAGTTTAAAAGAAAAGCAAGATGGGAAACAAAACAGCAACAGAAAGCTGTATACAATAAAGCACAAAATAGCTCTTAAGGAGCAAGTTGGTCTGGATCTGATCCAAGAGCCAACAGATAGCACCACTTCAACGTATTCTTCTCTTCTTCTTCTTCACGAGCTCTCTCTCTCTCTCTCTTCACTCTCCTCTTTCTTCTTCTGCTTCTCTTTTTCTTCTCACTGGATCGTGCAGTCTCTAATTCACTCTCTGCTTCTGCCCCTTCTGCTTCGATCATGATTAGTCTTCTCCAGAAGGAGAAGTCCTTTTTATATAGCAGTTCCAGCAGGAGCAACACTGGGCGTGTAATTCCCACGCCTTCCCGTCCAGAAGGTTCCTCCACGTGTCATCATCCTGTCAGCCCTTCTAGCCTCGGATCACGTGCCAGGCACCAACCTCGGATCACGTGCTCAGTCATCTGCCAGTTTAATGACAGAGTTACTTCAGTCGATCAACAGAACACGGGCTGTACATACTTCATATCAAGCAGCAATGTTTCGACTTGCAATGTACAGACTTTGCGTGCAGACGACCAGACGATGTATAGACTTGCTGTGCCTACAACAAGACGATGTACAGATTTGTTACAGTGATGCACGAGCATAACATCAAAGAATGTATAGACTATGAGTGCATGGTAAAGAGTGTACAGACTTTGAACACGTGCATGCTATGCGATGTATAGACTTGCCAACAATGAGTGTATGGACTTAACAGCTAGGAATGTGCAGACTTTGTGTGCGTGCATGCTTCAAGGCCATGTATAGACTTGGTGTATGCAGTCTAGGCTAAACTCTGTACATACTTTATCTTGAAGGATGCATATGCATATAGGAATGTATGGACTTTGAATATGAATGCTTGGACATGACTTCAACGAGTGTGCAGACTCTGGGTGTACTGTGCAAACGATGCATAACCATAGCTCATGAATGTATACACTTGAGTGCGTGCATGCTACAGGGCAATGTATGGACTTGCTAAACTACAGCGCTATGTGAGACACAACATGAGACGCTGAGTGAGACGGAATGCAATGTTCAGACTTGACATATTTAAAGTGCATGCGATGCGATGTATAGACTTAACATGAGACGCTAAGTGAGACTGAGAATGATGCACTTGCTGGCAGAGTGTATAGACTTTATATGCATGAATGCACTTTGAGTACATGACATTGAGTACATGACATTGCCTTACATCTGTATGCAACAGAGTGTATAGACTTTATATGCATGAATGCACCATGTATAGACTTTGCGTTCAAGACACTGTATATGCATAAACGATTGTACAGACTTGCTGTATGCATGAAATAGCCAAATGCACTGACTTCCTATATGCTCAAGCAGGACTTTCATTTAGACAGAGATGTTCATGATATACAATGCTGACTCATAGTGTTTGCTATCATCAAAATCACAGGGGCACAACAATCTCTCCCTTTTTGATGATGGCAACACTATGAGTCACACTGACTCATGTCAAACTATTCTCCCCCTTTGACTTCATCAAAAAGAAAATAGTTTGAGATGAGAAATTCAAATATGCATGCAATGATTGAATGAAAGTCTCCCCCTTTGGCAATAATATCCCCCTTTGAGAATAAAGATCAGAAAAGTTCTGAAGGCTGAAACCAATTATGATGAAATAAGATATCAACAAAAGCACAGGGATAATCAAGCAATACCACAATCTGTAAGCACAGTGCATTTGATTCAGATGCCAATGAATGGATGAGGAAGAAGGATTTTTATCAGCACACCAAATTCATAAATCTTGATAAACGGATTTCAGACTCTTCAATTATAATAGATTATGAATGATCTTCAACTTACTATCATGATTTAAGAATGATGAATCCAAAGTTTATCAGGAAAATTCATTACTCATATCTGAAACATCTTTTAATAGAAATGAACCAAACAAAAACTCATCTGATATTCATGTTTAATCTCCCTCCATCTTACTCAATTAAAATTCAATGACTCCTTTGGAAGTTACACAAGATAGTATTGAGATTAAACAGAGATAACTGTGTCTGACTTTGTCTTTAGTTTTTCAAAATTTTCTATTGATCAGCACTGATTTCTTGAGCAAGTTTGGTTAAGTCAACAGCTTTTTTTTTTTACGTGAGGCACAACACGTCTTAGGTGAAGTGACCCAGTTACTCAGTGTGACAACCATATTGCCTCTTAAAGAGAACAGAGTTAGCAATTTGGAGTGTCTTTTTACATGAGGAGACACCTTGATCAGAGGCCAGAATCCCCAGTTACTCAACACAACCATGCCATTGCTCTGTTAGATTTTCAAACATTTTTTATAAGAGAGGTAACTATGGCACTTCATGACATGGGCTTGCTCTATTTATTTGATAGAGAACCCAGTTTCTCTGTGACCAAAGCCATTGCTCTGATCAAGATTTCTTTCAAGTATTTTCAGATTATACAGAAATTTCTCAAATCACTAAAAAGTTTAAGAACAATACCAACTACATGTATGTTAACCAAGGAAAGTCATGGTTTTAAAATTTCAGATTTCAAAACGTTTTGCATGAAATTACGTGAGATAGTTGGTTAAGATTTATTAAACAAATGATTCAGATACTTTCAAGTCTTTTAGATCAAAACTTAATGAATACATTAGTCTTAAATCAATTTGATTCATCAGACATTCTTAAGCCAGTATAATAGAAGACTCTTCTTTTCAGAATATTTCTGATTTATGATTAGGGTGCACTGACTAAAATCTTTCCTCATTCAGATGAATCAACATTGACATTGCAGCAAATCAGTGGAGTCAACAAAGTATTTTTATTGAGAGAATAGCATAAAGCAATTATGATGAGACAGGGGTTGAACATTAGAACAGTGCAGTTTAGAAATCAATAGCTAAGTCTGGAGTACAGACAGAACAGCTACACAAGTGGAGACAGCAGTGAATTCAAGTGACCCACACATTTGCCAAGAGAATGGATCAGATTGCTAGAGAGAATGAGTTCAAGAGGTGAAGAAGTGATCAAACAGGAATGCTCCCCCTGTCTAGATGCAATGGAATATCCTTTTAGGTTTTTCAAATTTTATGACATGCACTACTCTTCAAATGCAACAACAGTCAAACTCCCCCTGACAAAGTGCATGACCTGCAATTAAAGCACTGCACATGATTTTAAAGTTTATGCTCAAGAAGAATTCATGCTTGTTCAATCAGAGAGAGAAACTATCAAATGCATCAAGTTCATTTCAAATTTTTAGAAAGTTTCAATTAAACACAAATCAGATCAATAGGATGCTCAACCATCTCAAACAAGTAATTTTCAGATGATGGAATTTAAATAGTGTTCAGAACTGACCTGAAGAGCATAATCCTGGGGTTTTTCTTTTTGAGTGCCTTGGCTAAATTACCCCTCTTTGTTCATTCCAAGGCACACCTGTAGGTTAGCACACTATTTGGCATGGGCAGGTACCCAAACAGTCTTGGGTCCTGCATGGTTAATAACACCTTTGATGGGTGCTTTCCATAGTCCTTGGGCTTTTGAGTCATCAAATATCATTAAACAACAGTCATTCATGGAGTGCCCAAATTGCCCACAATAATGACAGGAAACAACATGCTTTGATTTCTTGTTATGCACACAATTATTAGCATGGAATTTTTGTGCATTAACATGAAATTTTCTATTATTAGCATGAACATATTGTTTTCCATATCCTGCCATCCAGCAGTCGGAAGCTCGGTGGCCTGACCTTCCACATTTAAAACTAGCAAGCGATTTTTCCTTAAAAGCAACATTATTTCTACCAAAAGTATTTTCTTTTGTAGGAAGGTTGACATGTTTAGAGTTGAATTTTCTGCCTTGAGCGTGCCAACAGTCCTTGACTGTGTGGCCATGCTTTCCACAGTGATAGCAAACAAAAGAATTTCTTCTATGAAAATCTGACCAGAATTTAGTAGTCATATTACCAGACTTGTCAGATAGATGACCATAAGGTCCCCTTGGAACAGTGGTTCTTCTAGGAGCCTTGAACTCATTCTTCTTTAAGAACTAGCAATCATGGCTTGCATGACCAGATCGTCCACAATGGGAATATTTGAGTTGCCTCTTCTGGGCAAACTGATTCTTGGATGAGCTTTTAATAAAATGCATATGTGTATTTCCTGAATTTTTAATTTTCTTCATTCTATTATGAGCATTCAATTCATCAGATTTCAGGATATAGCAGTTATGCATCATATGATCGAATCTTCCACAATAATGACATGATCCCTTTTTGAGGTGAGTGTGTGAGAGATCATGTGTCCTGTGTACAGCATTTTTTGTACCAACAGGGGTGTTTTTGTTCTTTTTCTGTAGATTTTCATTCCTTTTCAGTTTCTGAATTTGTTCTGCAGATTTGGAATTGACAGTGGATTTTTGATTTTTCTGAGCACTGAATTCGAAGATAGGTACACTAGATGTGCTAGTTGGCTCAGAACTATACACGAATGAAGTGTGAAGCTTACTGTCAAGGCTCTTTTTATTTGCTGGGTTAAAACCCAGACCCTCACGTTGGAAATTAATTTTGCAACCAAGGAGCTTATCCAAATTATCCTTTCCACTCACAAATTTTTCAAGAGATTTGTTCAAGTCAGAGATTTCAGATTCAAGTTTTGAAACATTAAGTTCTAGGCCAACAATTTCAGTTTCATAGGAAATGACTTGGTTATGCAGTGCATCATTCAGACTTTTCAATGTTTCATTTTCCTGTTTGAGTTTGAGCTGATTTTCAAATTGATTTACATCAACAACACATTTTCCTTCTTCTAGAGCATGGAGTCTCTCTGACATAGCAGTGTTTAACTGCTTCAACTCTTTATTCCCCGTTTGTATCAGTTTCAATTTTTCATTTTCAGATTTCAAATTTTGGATTTGTTTAGCAGAATTTTCGTCATTAGTATTGGAACTTAGCTGTTCTATTAGAATTTCTTCTCTCTGTTCATCTTTCAAACTTTTATTGAGCAATTCATTATTCTCATTTCTTAATGAGGCAACTAGATCCTTATACCATTCAAGATCAATATGAAGGCTCTCGTTAACTTCTTTCAGACATGTGCAATTCTTGCAAACAGATTCACATGTAATTTCAGCATTGACTTTTGAGCTCTGTTTCCTAAGTCATTCATTCTCAGATTTTAAGACATTCAATTCAGAGCTAACACACTCTAAATCTTTTACCAATTTTTCATTCTGAACTACATTATCGTTATGAGCCTGATCATCATCAATCAAGCTAAGTCTTTCCTTTAGTTCAGCAATTTCACAAGCAAGCTCTTGATTTTCCTTTTTATGTAAACCAATTTGTTTCATAAGCATTTCTTTCTCAGATTTCAAATGATCTAGATCTGAAGTAACAGAATCAAACTCTTTTAGTTGTCTTCTGAATATCTCATTTTCCATCTTCAGAATTTCCATATCCTCACCTCCAGAATTAACATTCACATGATCATTCAACTTCCTTTTTAGAGATTTATTTCATTTTTTCAACTTTTCGTAAGAATCAAGCAAATCGTTGTATGCTACAATCCAATAATCCATATCATAATTATCAAATTCAGAAGGTACCTCATCTTCATCTTCTTCTTCATTTTCTTCTTGCTGTCCATCATCGTCAACCATCAGACATGTGTTGCGATTCCTGGTAAGCTTTAGTTTCTCTAAAATCTCCTTGGCAGACCTGCAAGAAGAAACACATGAAATTAGAGCTTTGTCAAGTGATGCTTTCATTAAATCTAATGCTCTAGAGTTGACAGAGTCTTTCAATCTATCCTTATCGGTCCATTTAGATACATCCCTCGATAATTTATGAGGACCGTGAGTTATCACCTTCCAAAGATCAGGATCAATTGTCCTCACATACCGATGCAGCTTTTCCAGCCATGTGTCAAAGTCATTACCTCTGAAGATCGGTGGATGAGCCATCGAGAGATGATAAATGCACCGAAAATAGAAGAGCAAAGCAAGACACTAAATCAGTGAAACAAAACACCGAGCACAAGAAACCCACTCTGAAATGCACCATAGAAGATGCAGGATCTGCTGCGGATTGTTAGATCCTATGCACAACAACCCGCTCTGATACCAAGTGTTGGGTTCGGTGCGTTGGATTCAGAGGGGGGGTGAATGAATCTCCCCTTAAAAATTTTGCTCAATTAAAATCTAATGCTCAGAACTGCGGAATTAAAGCCTAAAGGAATTAAAACCTAAGCAAGTCTAAGTCGTAAATAGAATCAAATCAAAGGAGCTTGTGCCTTAAAGCATTCAGAAAGAGAACACAATTGAAGCGCTCCTAGCCATTCATCTAGCGGAATCAGATAAGAAATCAAACCAATGCACAGAGGATTTTTAGGTGGTTCGGTCCTCCAGACCTACGTCCACCCCACACTCAAACCCGAGTGTGGATTCCGATGACTAACAGCTTGAACTGCTGGGCCTCACAGCTTGCCTACAACCGCTGAGCATCACAGCTTGCTTCCGCTGGGCAATATAGCTTAGCCATCCGCTGACTCACAGCTTGACCACTGGGCATTACAGCTTTGCCAACTGCTGGGGACTACAGCTTAACCCGTCCAGTGGAATCCTCCACTACAAACGCTAAGCAACACAGCTTGCTCTGCTGACAAACAGCTTCAAGAAAAGTTTAAAAGAAAAGCAAGATGGGAAACAAAACAGCAACAGAAAGCTGTATACAATAAAGCACAAAATAGCTCTTAAGGAGCAAGTTGGTCTGGATCTGATCCAAGAGCCAACAGATAGCACCACTTCAACGTATTCTTCTCTTCTTCTTCTTCACGAGCTCTCTCTCTCTCTCTCTTCACTCTCCTCTTTCTTCTTCTGCTTCTCTTTTTCTTCTCACGGGATCGTGCAGTCTCTAATTCACTCTCTGCTTCTGCCCCTTCTGCTTCGATCATGATTAGTCTTCTCCAGAAGGAGAAGTCCTTTTTATATAGCAGTTCCAGCAGGAGCAACACTGGGCGTGTAATTCCCACGCCTTCCCGTCCAGAAGGTTCCTCCACGTGTCATCATCCTGTCAGCCCTTCTAGCCTCGGATCACGTGCCAGGCACCAACCTCGGATCACGTGCTCAGTCATCTGCCAGTTTAATGACAGAGTTACTTCAGTCGATCAACAGAACACGGGCTGTACATACTTCATATCAAGCAGCAATGTTTCGACTTGCAATGTACAGACTTTGCGTGCAGACGACCAGACGATGTATAGACTTGCTGTGCCTACAACAAGACGATGTACAGATTTGTTACAGTGATGCACGAGCATAACATCAAAGAATGTATAGACTATCAGTGCATGGTAAAGAGTGTACAGACTTTGAACGCGTGCATGCTATGCGATGTATAGACTTGCCAACAATGAGTGTATGGACTTAACAGCTAGGAATGTGCAGACTTTGTGTGCGTGCATGCTGCAAGGCCATGTATAGACTTGGTGTATGCAGTCTAGGCTAAACTCTGTACATACTTTATCTTGAAGGATGCATATGCATATAGGAATGTATGGACTTTGAATATGAATGCTTGGACATGCCTTCAACGAGTGTGCAGACTCTGGGTGTACTGTGCAAACAATGCATAACCATAGCTCATGAATGTATACACTTGAGTGCGTGCATGCTACAGGGCAATGTATGGACTTGCTAAACTACAGCGCTATGTGAGACACAACATGAGACGCTGAGTGAGACGGAATGCAATGTTCAGACTTGACATATTTAAAGTGCATGCGATGCGATGTATAGACTTAACATGAGACGCTAAGTGAGACTGAGAATGATGCACTTGCTGGCAGACGATGTATAGACTTAATGTATGCATTCTAGGCAGACGCTGCACAGACTTTAAGAGACGATGCAATGTACAGACTTAGCATGAGACGCTAAGTGAGACGGAGAATGATGCACTTGCTGACAGACGATGTATAGACTTAATATGAGACGCATAGACTTTATGTGTGCATATGCCAAGACCATGTACAGACTTGAAGAAATGCATGCAACGATGTACAGACTTGACCGATGCAAACTATGCAGAACTCTGTACAGACTTTAAGTGATGCATGTAGCGATGTACAGACTTATCGTGCATGAAGCAAAATGGTTGCATGGACTTTGTAGAATGCAGTTGTGCATGGACTATATGCTCCAGACAATCGTGCACCAACTATATGCATGACGTTGTACATACTTGCTAAGTCTGGAGTTATGCATGAACGCACAATGCACAGACTATGCATGTGCATGTATGGACTTTGAGTACATGACATTGCCTTACATCTGTATGCAACAGAGTGTATAGACTTTATATGCATGAATGCACCATGTATAGACTTTGCGTTCAAGACACTGTATATGCATAAACGATTGTACAGACTTGCTGTATGCATGAAATAGCCAAATGCACTGACTTCCTATATGCTCAAGCATGACTTTCATTTAGACATAGATGTTCATGATATACAATGCTGACTCATAGTGTTTGCTATCATCAAAATCACAGGGGCACAACAATCTCTCCCTTTTTGATGATGGCAACACTATGAGTCACACTGACTCATGTCAAACTATTCTCCCCCTTTGACTTCATCAAAAAGAAAATAGTTTGAGATGAGAAATTCAAATATGCATGCAATGATTGAATGAAAGTCTCCCCCTTTGGCAATAATATCCCCCTTTGAGAATAAAGATCAGAAAAGTTCTGAAGGCTGAAACCAATTATGATGAAATAAGATATCAACAAAAGCACAGGGATAATCAAGCAATACCACAATCTGTAAGCACAGTGCATTTGATTCAGATGCCAATGAATGGATGAGGAAGAAGGATTTTTATCAGCACACCAAATTCATAAATCTTGATAAACGGATTTCAGACTCTTCTATTATAATAGATTATGAATGATCTTCAACTTACTATCATGATTTAAGAATGATGAATCCAAAGTTTATCAGGAAAATTCATTACTCATATCTGAAACATATTTTAATAGAAATGAACCAAACAAAAACTCATCTGATATTCATGTTTAATTTCCCTCCATCTTACTCAATTAAAATTCAATGACTCCTTTTGAAGTTACACAAGATAGTATTGAGATTAAACAGAGATAAATGTGTCTGACTTTGTCTTTAGTTTTTCAAAATTTTCTATTGATCAGCACTTATTTCTTGAGCAAGTTTGGTTAAGTCAACAGCTTTTTTTTTACGTGAGGCACAACACGTCTTAGGTGAAGTGACCCAGTTACTCAGTGTGACAACCATATTGCCTCTCAAAGAGAACAGAGTTAGTAATTTGGAGTGTCTTTTTACATGAGGAGACACCTTGATCAGAGGCCAGAATCCCCAGTTACTCAACACAACCATGCCATTGCTCTGCCAGATTTTCAAACATTTTTTATAAGAGAGGTAACTATGGCACTTCATGACATGGGCTTGCTCTATTTCTTTGATAGAGAACCCAGTTTCTCTGTGACCAAAGTCATTGCTCTGACCAAGATTTCTTTCAAGTATTTTCAGATTATACAGACATTTCTCAAATCAATAAAAAGTTTAAGAACAATACCAACTACATGTATCTTAACCAAGGAAAGTCATGGTTTTAAAATTTCAGATTTCAGAAGGTTTTGCATGAAATTATGTAACATAGTTGGTTAAGATTTATTAAACAAATGATTCAGATACTTTCAAGTCTTTTAGATCAAAACTTAATGAATACATTAGTCTTAAACCAATTTGATTCATCAGACATTCTTAAGCCAGTATAATAGAAGATTCTTCTTTTCAGAATATTTCTGATTTATGATTAGGGTGCACTGACTAAAATCTTTCCTCATTCAGATGAATCAACATTGACATTGCAGCAAATCAGTGGAGTTAACAAAATATTTTTATTGAGAGAATAGCAGAAAGCAATTATGATGAGACAAGGGTTGAACATTAGAACAGTGCAGTTTAGAAATCAATAGCTGAGTCTGGAGTACAGACAGAACAGCTACACAAGTGGAGACAGCAGTGAATTCAAGTGACCCACACATTTGCCAAGAGAATGGATCAGATTGCTAGACAGAATGAGTTCAAGAGGTGAAGAAGTGATCAAACAGGAATGCTCCCCCTGTCTAGATGCAATGGAATATCCTTTTAGGTTTTTCAAATTTTATGACATGCACTACTCTTCAAATGCAACAACAGTCAAACTCCCCCTGACAAAGTGCATGACATGCAATTAAAGCACTGCTCATGATTTTAAAGTTTATGCTCAAGGAGAATTCATGCTTGTTCAATCAGAGAGAGAAACTATCAAATGCATCAAGTTCATTTCAAATTTTTTGAAAGTTTCAATTAAACACAAATCAGATCAATAGGATGCTCAACCATCTCAAACAAGCAATTTTCAGATGATGGAATTTAAACAGTGTTCAGAACTGACCTGAAGAGTAGAATCCTAGGGTTTTTCTTTTTGAGTGCCTTGGCTAAATTACCCCTCTTTGTTCATTCCAAGGCACACATGTAGGTTAGCACACTATTTGGCATGGGCAGGTACCCAAACAGTCTTGGGTCCTGCATGGTTAATAGCACCTTTGATGGGTGCTTTCCATAGTCCTTGGGCTTTGGAGTCATCAAATATCATTAAACAACAGTCATTCATGGAGTGCCCAAATTGCCCACAATAATGACAGGAAACAACATGCTTTGATTTCTTGTTATGCACACAATTATTAGCATGGAATTTTTGTGCATTAACATGAAATTTTCTATTATTTGCATGAACATATTGTTTTCCATATCCTGCCATCCAGCAGTCGGAAGCTCGGTGGCCTGACCTTCCACATTCTTGTAGGAAGGTTGACATGTTTAGAGTTGAATTTTCTACCTTGAGCGTGCCAACAGTCCTTGACTGTGTGGCCATGCTTTCCACAATGATAGCACGCAAATGAATTTCTTCTATGAAAACTTGACCAGAATTTTGTAGTCATATTACCACACTTGTCAGATAGATGACCATAAGTTCCCCTTGGAACAGTGGTTCTTCTAGGAGCCTTGAACTCATTCTTCTTCAAGAACCAGCAATCATGTCTTGCATGACCAGATCGTCCACAATGGGAATATTTGAGTTGCCTCTTCTGGGCAAACTGATTCTTGGATGAGCTTTAAATAAAATGCATATGTGTATTTCCTGAATTTTTAATTTTCTTCATTCTATTATGAGCATTCAATTCATCAGATTTCAGGATATAGCAGTTATGCATCATATGACCGAATCTTCCACAATAATGACATGATCCCTTTTTGAGTGAGTGTGTGAGAGATCATGTGTCTTGTGTACAGCATTTTTTGTACCAGCAGGGGTGTTTTTGTTCTTTTTCTGTAGATTTTCATTCCTTTTCAGTTTCTGAATTTGTTCTGCATATTTGGAATTGATAGTGGATTTTTGATTTTTCTGAGCACAGAATTCGAAGATAGGTACACTAGATGTGCTAGTTGGCTCAGAACTATACACGAATGAAGTGTGAAGCTTACTGTCAAGGCTCTTTTTATTTGCTGGGTTAAAACCTAGACCCTCACGTTGGAAATTAATTTTGCAACCAAGGAGCTTATCCAAATTATCCTTTCCACTCACAAATTTTTCAAGAGATTTATCCAAGTCAGAGATTTCAGATTCAAGTTTTGAAACATTAAGTTCTAGGCCAACAATTTCAGTTTCATAGGAAATGACCTGGTTATGCAGTGCATCATTCAGACTTTTCAATGTTTCATTTTCCTGTTTGAGTTTGAGCTGATTTTTAAATTGATTTCCATCAACAACACATTTTCCTTTTTCTAGAGCATGGAGTCTCTCTGACATAGCAGTGTTTAACTGCTTGAACTCTTCATTCCCCTTTTGTATCAGTTTCAATTTTTCATTTTCAGATTTCAAATTTTGGATATGTTCAGCAGAATTTTCGTCATTAGTATTGGAACTTAGATGTTCTATTAGAATTTCTTCTCTCTATTCATCTTTTAAACTTTTATTGAGCAATTCATTATTCGCATTTCTTAATGAGGCAACTAGATCCTTATACCATTCAAGATCAATATGAAGGCTCTCGTTAACTTCTTTTAGACATGTGCAATCCTTGCAAACAGATTCACATGTAATTTCAGCATTGACTTTTGAGCTCTGTTTCTAAGACATTCATTCTCAGATTTTAAGACATTCAATTTAGAGCTAACACACTCTAAATCTTTTACCAATTTTTCATTCTGAACTACATTATCGTTATGAGCCTGATCATCATAAATCAAGCTAAGTCTTTCCTTTAGTTCAGCAATTTCACAAGCAAGCTCTTGATTTTCCTTTTTGTGTAAACCAATTTGTTTCATAAGCATTTCTTTCTCACATTTCAAATGATCTAGATCTGAAGTAACAGAATCAAACTCTTTTAGTTGTCTTCTGAATATCTCATTTTCTATCTTCAGAATTTCCATATCCTCACCTCCAGAATTAACATTCACATGATCATTCAACTTCCTTTTTAGAGATTTATTTCATTTTTTCAACTTTTCGTAAGAATCAAGCAAATCATTGTATGCTACAATCTAATCATCCATATCATAATTATCAAATTCAGAAGGTATCTCATCTTCATCTTCTTCTTCTTCTTCATTTTCTTCTTGCTGTCCATCATCGTCAACCATCAGACATGTGTTGCGATTCCTGGTAAGCTTCAGTTTCTCTAAAATCTCCTTGGCAGACCTGCAAGAAGAAACACATGAAATTAGAGCTTTGTCAAGTGATGCTTTCATTAAATCTAATGCTCTAGAGTTGACAGAGTCTTTCAATCTATCCTTATCGGTCCATTTAGATACATCCCTCGATAATTTATGAGGACCGTGAGTTATCACCTTCCAAAGATCAGGATCAATTGTCCTCACATACCGATGCAGCTTTTCCAGCCATGTGTCAAAGTCATTACCTCTGAAGATCGGTGGATGAGCCATCGAGAGATGATAAATGCACCGAAAATAGAAGAGCAAAGCTAGACACTAAATCAGTGAAACAAAACACCGAGCACAAGAAACCCACTCTGAAATGCACCACAGGAGATGCAGGATCTACTGCGGATTGTTAGATCCTATGCACAGCAACCCGCTCTGATACCAAGTGTTGGGTTCGGTGCGTTGGATTCAAAGGGGGGGGTGAATGAACCTCCCCTTAAAAATTTTTCTCAATTAAAATCTAATGCTCAGAACTACGAAATTAAAGCCTAAAGGAATTAAAACCTAAGCAAGTCTAAGCCGTAGGCAGAATCAAATCAAAGGAGCTTGTGCCTTAAAGCATTCAGACAGAGTACACAATTGAAGCGCTCCTAGCCATTCATCTAGCGGAATCAGATAAGAAATCAAACCAATGCACATAGGATTTTTAGGTGGTTCGGTCCTCCAGACCTACGTCCACCCCACACTCAAACCCGAGTGTGGATTCCGATGACTAACAGCTTGAACCGCTGGGCCTCACAGCTTGCCTACAACCGCTGAGCATCACAGCTTGCTTCCGCTGGGCAATACAGCTTAGCCATCCGCTGACTCACAGCTTGACCGCTGGGCATTACAGCTTTGCCAACCGCTGGGGACTACAGCTTAACTCGTCCAGTGGAATCTTCCACTGCAAACGCTGAGCAACACAGCTTGCTCTGCTGACAAACAGCTTGAAGAAAAGTTTAAAAGAAAAACAAGATGGGAAACAAAACAGCAACAGAAAGCTGTATACAATAAAGCTCAAAATAGCTCTCAAAGAGCAAGTTGGTCTGGATCTGATCCAAGAGCCAACAGATAGCACCACTTCAACGTATTCTTCTCTTCTTCTTCTTCAGGAGCTCTCTCTCTCTCTCTCTTCACTCTCCTCTTTCTTCTTCTGCTTCTCTTTTTCTTCTCACTGGATCGTGCAGGCTCTAATTCACTCTCTGCTTCTGCCCCTTCTACTTCGATCACGATTAGTCTTCTCCAAAAGGAGAAGTCCTCTTTATATAGCAGTTCCAGCAGGAGCAACACTGGGCGTGTAATTCCCACGCCTTCCCGTCCAGAAGGTTCCTCCACCTGTCATCATCCTGTCAGCCCCTCCAGTCTCGGATCACGTGCCAGGCACCAACCTCGGATCACGTGCTCAGTCATCTGCCAGTTTAATGACAGAGTTACTTCAGTCGATCAACAGAACACGGGCTGTACATACTTCATATCAAGCAGCAATGTTTTGACTTGCAATGTACAGACTTTGCGTGCAGACGACGAGACAATGTATAGACTTGCTGTGCCTACAACAAGACGATGTACAGATTTATTAAAGTGATGGACGAGCATAACATCAAAGAATGTATAGACTATGAGTGCATGGTAAAGAGTGTACAGACTTTGAACGCGTGCATGCTATGCGATGTATAGACTTGCCAACAACGAGTGTATGGACTTAACAGCTAGGAATGTGCAGACTTTGTGTGCGTGCATGCTGCAAGGCAATGTATAGACTTGGTGTATGCAGTCTAGGCTAAACTCTGTACAGACTTTATCTTGAAGGATGCATATGCATATAGGAATGTATGGACTTTGAATATGAATGCTTGGACCTGCCTTCAACGAGTGTGCAGACTCTGGGTGTACTGTGCAAACGATGCATAGCCATAGCTCATGAATGTATACACTTGAGTGTGTGCATGCTATAGGGCAATGTATGGACTTGCTAAACTACAGCGCTATGTGAGACACAACATGAGACGCTGAGTGAGACGGAATGCAATGTTCAGACTTGACATATTTAAAGTGCATGCGATGCGATGTACATACTTAACATGAGACGCTAAGTGAGACGGAGAATGATGCACTTGCTGGCAGACGATGTATAGACCTAATGTATGCATTCTAGGCAGACACTGCACAGACTTTAAGAGACGATGCAATGTACATACTTAGCATGAGACGCTAAGTGAGATGGAGAATGATGCACTTGCTGGCAGACGATGTATAGACTTAATATGAGATGCATAGACTTTGTGTATGCATATGCCAAGACCATGTATAGACTTGAAGAAATGCATGCAGCGATGTACAGACTTGACCGATGCAAACTATGTAGAACTCTGTACAGACTTTAAGTGATGCATGTAGCGATGTATAGACTTGTCGTGCATGAAGCAAAAGGGTTGCATGGACTTTGTAGAATGCAGTTGTGCACGGACTATATGCTCCAGACAATCGTGCACCAACTATATGCATGACGTTGTACAGACTTGCTAAGTCTGGAGTTATGCATGAACGCACAATGCACAGACTATGCGTGTGCATGTATGGACTTTGAGTACATGACATTGCCTTACATCTGTATGCAACAGAGTGTATAGACTTTATATGCATGAATGCACCATGTATAGACTTTGCGTGCAAGACACTGTATATGCATAAACGATTGTACAGACTTGTTGTATGCATGAAATAGCCAAATGCACTGACTTCCTATATGCTCAAGCAGCACTTTCATTTAGACAGAGATGTTCATGATATACAATGCTGACTCATAGTGTTTGCTATCATCAAAATCATAGGGGCACAACATACCTAATGGACTAGACACGCCCCTAAAATAATAATGTAAAGTTGGAATGCAGACTCGACTACAAACCTAGACTCAACCATTATCCGGTATGTGGTGGAGGTTTGATCCGAAGATCGCACTCACGTAAGTGTGTACCTTCCCAATAGGCGTAACCTATCGTTCCGACGACACCTATTGATATACCGAATAGAGAGACACAATGAGACACCTTGGATCGACTACCCTAGACTCGACTTGCTCTGATACCAATTTGATGCGGGACGGGATGCGAACTTGGGACTCTAGCTCGCGGATGTCCCTAAGCGAGGGAAACCTTTGGATCTGCACTGTTGAGAAACCGGCAATGAGTCTCGGGTATCGACTTTTCCGCGTGCTCGAATCGAGTCACGGGACGGGCTCCACTCACTCACTCTCGCAGCGGTGATAAAATTATAACGAGTAAATGTTTTATCACTCATGCAGCGGCATATGAAAATATACGAGATAAGTAAAATGCCAAAGTAGGGAGCGGACACGATACCTCCACGCTCTGGGCGTGGGAAGATGACCTCGGCCGAAACTCGTACTCCCGGTGTACAGTAAATAAATAATTACAGCAGTAAATTTTATTGCCCACTCCACGCAAGGAGGTAAAGGGCTACACGTGGGACCCGGGAGTAACGATCTCTGGTTGACGGGCAGCAAGCCGGAAGGCTCTCGGGCAGGGGACGGTCTGTTGGTCTGGCTCGATTCTGCGGGGCCCACGGGACAGTAGGCGGGTCCGTCTACTGGGACGGTGGTGATCGGACATCTCCTTGCTGCGGCGGCTGGCTGGGACGTTGCTGAGGGGTTGCTAGTCGATCTCCGAGAGTGGCGGTCGCCGAATGTGAGCCGACGTATTTTACCGGGATTAACCGGCGGACTGCTCTGTTGGCCTGCTTATGGATCAGATCTGCGTGCCTCCACAAAAAGAATTGTTGTGTCCAGATCTAGAGGCGGATCGAGGGGAGATCGGCACCGTTGGACAGAGGACTCAAAGGGATACAACATAAATTAATTTCACATCCATCCAGTAAATAGATTGGAAATGAAAAACTCTTTGGGTTGTAGTTTTTTCTGGCTCAAAATTATAGATAGTCAGGACAGAACAGGACCAGCCTGAAAATGGATTTTGACCGACAGGGAAGGGGTGGATCTGGATTTTGGGGATTTTATGGTGGATAGAGAGGGATGTGTGGGATGTGCTCAAATTTTTTGGGATTTTTTGGAGATGGTTAAGGGGGCGGGAAAAATATAATAACAAGACACTATCCCGCAGATCTGCTGATTGGCAGACTGTCAGGGGTGGAACTAGAAAACTGGAAAAAATAGCAAACGGTGGCGGATTGGAATGAAAGTTACACTATCTTCAGGAAAATTGCTAGGATTCATAGTTAGTAAACGGGGGATCTAAATTGATCCTAATAAAGCCAAGGCCATCATAGATATGCCCCCATGAAAGAACATTACTGAGCTTCGAGGATTGATTGGATGCTTGCAATTCATTCAGAGATTTATATCTCAACATTCTCAAAGGTGCCGTCCTTTTTACGAACTGTTGAAGGCGGGGGGTAAATTCGAATGGAATGAAGGATGTCAGAAGGCCTATGACGATTTGAAGGCTTATTTATCTAATCCCCCAATTTTGTAACCTCCTGTCCCTGGGAAACCTCTGATCTTATATATTTTTATCATTGAGAACTCCCTAGGAGCTGTCATGGCACAAGTGGATGATGAAGGTAAGGAAAGGGCAGCATATTACCTCTCTAGGTTGTTCAACCTTGTAGAGGCCAAATACACGGCCATGGAGAAGACCTGTGTAGCATTAGTTTGGGTAGCTCAGAAATTGAAACATTATTTCCTTGCCCATGAAGTTAGGTTGATCTCTAGAATGGACCCGATTCGCTATCTCTTAGAAAAACCTATCCTTTCTAGTAGATTAGCTCATTGGTAGAGTTTTCTCTCCCAATTTGATATCACCTTCGTCATCCAGAAGGCAATTAAGGGCTATGCTATCGCTGAACATCTTGCCCATTTGCCTAATCCTTGTACTGATTCCATCCAGGATGAGTTCCCCGATAAACACCCTGCCATTCTCACTCATCACCCTTTCTGGTCCTTGCACTTTGATGGCGCACTTAATTCTCAGGGCCTAGGAATCGGCGCTGTTCTCCTCACTCCAGAGGGTGTGACCATTCCCCTTGCGTATAAACTCTCTTTTCCTGCTACCAACAATATAGCCGAGTATGAGGCTCTCCTTGCAGGATTGAAGCACGCCTATGTCCTAGGCGCACGGTATTTAAACATTATAGGAGATTCTCAGTTGGTGCTGCACCAGGTTTTCTCTACCTATCACACCCGTGACCCCAAGCTCAAGCCCTATCAAGATAAAGTCACTCTTTTGGCTAGGCAATTTCACAAACTCATATACATTCATACTCCTCGATCTCAAAATATTCTTGCCGATGCACTTGCATCACTTGCTTCTTCTCTCTCCTTTCCTCTCAGTCGCTCCACTGAGACAATTGTGATCCAGCGGTTAGACGCTCCTTTTCTTCAGGATCCCTGGTTTGATAACCTTAGGATGTCCGTAGAGAAGAAGGCTTAGAAGGAGGATTTGAAAGAGGTGTCCATAACAGAGCTAGAAGAGATCTTGGAAGAAGAGGAGTTGCCTTGGTACTATGAAATTGAGCAATATTACAGGGATGGGTCATTCCTGGAGTCGACTGACACCGAGCAGCGCAAGGCCATTAGAAGAGTCGCCTCAAGGTACACGATCATTGCTGGAGAATTGTACAGGCGTACTCTTAATGGAGTTCTTATGAGATGTTTGGATGATGATGAGGCCTGGAAGGTCATTGAAGCAGCTCATTCAAGTGAGTGTGGAGGGCATGTTAATGGTCAGGCTTTAGCAAATAAAATTCTTAGGCAGGGCTACTGCTGGCCAACCTTAGAAGAAGATTGTTCCACCTATGTTTGTAGGTGTACTCAATGCCAACTCCATGCTGACAAAATTCGTGCTCCCGCTTCATCCCTCCATCCTCTTTCCGTTCCTTGGCCGTTCCCCATGTGGGCTTTTGACATTGTAGGCCCACTAGGTGATCCTAACTCTCAGACAAAGCAGAAGTCTTTCATCCTTACTGCCATTGAGTACTTCACCAAGTGGGCTGAAGCTGAGGCATACGCAGAAATCAAAGCTTCCACGGTTTGCCGCTTCATCCTGAAGAATATCATCTCATGGTTTGGCGTGCCAAGGGACATCGTCACCGACAACGGACCTCAGTTCGTGTCAGAATAGCTCCAGGACCTCTGTAAGAAGTTTAATATTTCATTGCATCATTCATCTCCATATTATCCCCAAGACAACAGTCAAGTCGAAGCCACTAATAAAACCCTTCTTAAAATTATCAAGAAAACGTGCGAGTCGCATAAATTTTCTGATTGGCCTGAAAGATTAATAGAAGCTCTATGGGCTTATCGCACCTCTGTCCGTACCCCCACAGGGCAAACTCCTTTTGCTCTCACTTATGGGATGGAGGCGGTACTTCCATATGAGATTTTGGTCCCTTCCCTGAGAGTGTAGCTCGATAAGGAACTTAATCTTGATGAGCATCGAGAGGTGTTGCTAGTCCAACTGGAACTTTTAGATGAGAAGAGACTTAATGCGGCCAATCATATTTCTGTTTATCAAAAGCACGTCTCGCGTCATTTTCAAAAGAAGGTCATTGAAAGAAAATTCAAGTGGGTAATATGGTTTTGAAACGTAAATTTATCAGAGCAGGTGGTCCTACGTCTAAGCTGCAACCTAATTGGGAAGGCCCGTTCATAGTCAAGGAAGTCTATCCCGGGAACGCATATCGCCTAATTAACGCTGAGGGTGAAGAATTGTCTCACGTGTGGAATGGGCTATATCTTAAGCAGTTTCATCCTTAAAAAAGTCTGGCTAATGATAACCGGGTGGCGAGACGTCTTTTCCTTAATCACTAGAGAAGATTCTTTAGCACAGCACCCACACATTACACGACACCCTTGGTCAGGGTCTTCGTTTTGCGAAACACCATTTCTCCTTCGGCCATGCTCGGGGGAGGTGAAGGTCCTTGCTTTTCTTTCTCTGGCCAAACGTAGGGGCAAGAGATCGACGGATGGAATAACCAACCTAGCGAATCCCCAATACGAGAGTGGTTTCAAATAGGGGCAATTTTCAAAAAATAACAATAAAATAAAAAAAATAAAAAAAACATGAAAAACGCCCCTGATCCTAGTAACCGGGCTTGCTTCTCCTAAGACAAGAGTCGAGGTTAGCGTCAAACGGTGAAGAGTTATGCAGCATCATGTGTGTATCAAAATCAATGAAAGTCTAAGGCAAAATTCTAAAATCAAAGACATAAAGCCCCGGCGCAACAAGCTGACTCTTTGAGGGGTAGTGCCCGGGAAGGAAGTCGAGTCCTGATATCTCCCATCCCTATGCAAGGCTTGTCACTAATCTTCTTCCATTTTCTCCCTAAAAGACTAGGTCCTACCCTGGGTATGGCCCTGGGAGAGGCATCGTCATGCGAACTGGACCCCTGGCCAAGGGATTGTCATCTTGAGCGCACGCTGTGTTTTAGAACATTCCTGATGACGTGGGAGAGGTTCCCGTTGCCTATTTTGAGTTACCCTAAAAAATCAAATATTTTCAAGATCAAATATTTTCAAAACTCAAAGAAATCAAATATCTTCAAAATCCCAAAAAATCAAATATCTTTAAAACTAAAAAAATCAAATATTTTTTAAAACTCAAAAAATCAAATACTTTCAAACTCAAAAAAATAAAATAAAATAAAAAATAAAATATTTTTAAAATTCAAAAAATTAGATATTTTCAAAACTAAAAAAAATAAAAAAATTCAAAACTCAAAAAAATCAAATATTTTCAAAACCACCACATATTTTCTCTACATTTCATAGCATGCATTGCATTTTCTTTTTCATATGATTTTTTCACCTATTTGATAAGGTTTAACCCCTTTACCAAACTTCAAGAATTGGTCTCACATCAGGCTTGCCCTCGGAAGGGGTTAAGCCTAGAACAGGTCTAACCTGTTTCATTGTTTAGTGTGTGTGCAGAGATAGGTCCGGGAGGCCCGAACCACAAAGCCCATGGGCTCCTCTCATATCTACTTTTTAACGGTCTCCAGAGGACCGTTTATATTCACTTAGCGATCACGTGTTGACCGTCTCATCTTCCAGCGGTCATTGGGTAGGCCGCCGTTTACCCGGAGCCCAAATGGACGGGCCCTCTTGATTTCTATGCCTTTGCAGTCTACAAGAGACCGTTTTTATAAACTCAGCGGTCAAATACTGACCGTCTTATTATATGGCGGTTCATCGATAAACCACTTCTTTCTCCCGAGGGTTGTTGACCACAAGCTTACTGGCCCACCTAGACATCTATCTTATAGCGGCCCACTGGAGGCCGTTTCACCTGTTCTAGCAGTCACATTGTGACCGTCTTATTCTTTTAGCGATCCTTGGGAAGGCCGTTTCTATTCCTAAGAGCTATTTTCAACCACACTAGTGCAGAAAAGAGAGGCAAGTCTATAGTTTATTCGAAGTCTTTCATTCATTTATTCAATCTCAAATGCATCAAATTCACACTATAAATCTCTATACATCATGGAAAATCACTCATTCCTCGATCGGACATCCCCGTGAGGACGGATCTCGCGTAATTCCCTTAAGTACGCCTTGTAAATCTCTCGCTCCTCTGCCACCTCAGCTAGTAGAGTACGGGTCCTGCTAACCTCCCACATGATCAGAGCACTCCTGACTGCCTGCTCGTCCTCCACTGTCCCGAGTCTCCTTGTCTGTAGTGCGGGTAGGTGGGGTAGCACTGGAACTATGGTACGCGGGAGTCCAACCTATAGAAAACACCTGTGGGGGCTGTACATCGCCAAGGTGGTGTTCCCCACGAGCCTCAAGTCCAGCCCAAGCCTCCTAGGAAGCCTGAGGGTAGTGCCAATAAGGAAAGCTGGGTGCATCACGAACCGGTCAAGGGGCAGAGTGTTGAGGTAGATCTGCCATTCATCCCTAGTTTTCTTGTCTGCAGTCATGCACTCAACCTGCTGAGGGAATCCAAATGCACGTCCAATAAAGAAGAGTGGGTGGCTCTCAGAGATCTGACTAAGAGAAGGGATATCCTCTTTAGGTGTGAACTTTAATCTAACCCCCATCCAACACTCGAGTAAGATCATGGACCCAAAGAGAGGCCCACCAAGGGAAGCTGAGCTATGACCCTCGTACAAGTAAGAACGGATGGCCTGTGAAATGGACAACCCTCGCCACAACCCGCTAATGATGCTCAGGTTTGGTATGTCTAAGACATGGTCAGTGGTAGGGAATAGTATGGCCCCGCACAAGCAAATAGAAGTAGCCTTGGCTATGGCCTCATTCCACCCACATTTATTCTTGCAGTGGGCAGTGACCCATTGGCCCATGGGGAGCAAGTGGATGTGTTGAGAACTAATAATGGTCCTGATATCCTTTGAGTTGGGTAAGAATTTCCCTAGGATTAGAGAAGGGTCTATAGGGGCAACTATATGACACACTAAGTCTTCATCCCCCACCTTGGTCTTAGGGAGGGTTAGCAATGTCTTGATCTCCTCTAAAAGAATGGTAGCTTCAAATGTGGGAAAGATAAATGTATGGGTTTGAGGATGCCATATCTCTACTAGGGCTGAAATGCTGTGCCAATCAAGTGAGAATTTGTTGTAGTTTTTGGCCAAAACAAGCAATAGATTGAGGTGCCAGGCTTTTAGAATGGAAATAACGTCTAATGAGAGTTCACGAATCATGGGAGCCATCCATTTCAGGTTGGAATAGTGCCTTGGGCCGGGGAGAAGCTAAAGAAAAGAGGAAAAAGGAGAAAGAAGAAAGAGAGGAGCAATATAAGAATTTGGAAAGAATTTTAACAAATTTGAAGGCAATTGCAGAGTGACTTACCTCTCTTAAAGGATTTGTGCTCAAATGATTGGGAATAGAAGTCAACCGTTGTAGTGCCTCGCGCTCTTTCCTAGCCGGTTGTGGCCGGTTGTAGGAGCCCTCCCCTATTATGCTGATGTCAAGGGCCCTCTTCATGACGATTTGGGTGATTATACTAAGGTTTTGAAGGCTTGAAAGGTGGGTTTAGTGTGAGTTACGAATTTGGGGTGTCTCCCTACCTATAGCGCCCAAGTTCCTAGCCCTTACCCACTAGGATCAAGGTAGGATTGCCCCAATTGAGGTTAGGATAGGCGTTAGCGTGAGTTGGGCGAGCTTATCCACGAGTTAGGACTCTTTTAGGAGAGTCTTGATGGGATTCAACGGGTTCCCAACCTTGCGGTCTATCGTGAGACCGCCATTTACCCTTGGCGGCTGTCCAAAGACCGTTTCTAGTTTTGCTCGCACTTTTGTCTATCTAAGTGGTTAACGGTATCAACTAGACCATCTCAATTAAAAACGATCTTCATACGACCGTCCTATCTATCTTGGTGTTCTTCAATGGACCGTCTATTTCATTCATTTGGCGATGGCTCATTCAGTCCTTAGCGGTCCATCAAGGGACTGCCAAGTTCATTTAGCGGCCGTGTTGTGACCGCCTCTCTCTGCCATCCTTAGTGATGCTTCTTTCTCAAATTTCGCTATGCTTAAGTTCCTTTCCTTCTTTCGCTCTCTTCCGAACTCTCATGTTGTCAGTCGTAGGAGTCATTAAGTCAGTTAGTCAGTGTCAATCCACATGCATTCATCATTTTAAAGTAAAAAAGGGCATCTCATTTCACTAAGTCATATGTGCATACATCTCACATAAGTACATCAGGTCTGTCCCTCCCCTGGATCGCCGCTCTATCCTGAGCCCTCATGGCGCTTCCCTGGCGGTGCCATGGTAGTGCTCCCCTCCTTACGCCGGCGTAAGCACCTCTCCTCCTCCTCATTCCTCCGATGACCGGAGGAGCCAGTGAGATACTCTCTAGTGGCGCTGCTGCGTGCAACACTCTGAGACACGCTCCACTCAGTTCCTCTGCCTACCACCCAAAGAGCTCGCTCCAATGTCTTGGCCTCGATATCCCGATCGTGGGCCAGCTGATGGAACCACGCCGCCTTAGCTCGGGACTGTGCCGCCTCTGCCCGGCACTGCTCTGCCTCTGCACGAAGGTGCTCTACCTCTGCGCATAGATGCTCTCCCTCTAGTGCCTCGGCTCTCGGTCTGGCTAGCTCCTCTTGCATCACAGCCATCTGGGCTATGGCCCCCTCTAGCACTCGTGTCTGCATAGACAATCCACATAGATCATTCATTGTTTATTGGGGGTATGCTTTCAAAGAAAAGTCTCAAGTTTCTTACCCTCTCTGCGAGCGCTACCTCCGCGTCCTCGGCTCGTGCCACCGCTCGTGCAAAATCCGCATCTCGCTCAGCCTGACCAGCTGGTGGCTAGGAGGAGGAGGAAGGGGCATCGGGTCCCTGGCGCTGAACCCCCTCGGCACGCTGCATACAGGAGCATGTTAGTCTCATAAGCATGACATGGCATTTTTAGGTCTAGGGTTGACCAAAGCTTACCAGAAGGTCCAGGGAGTGTTGAAGCTCATCCCGCTGCTGGACCATGTAGTGGAGCAACCCCTGAAGCTCCGCGATCCATCCCTGGGGGTCAAGCTGCATGTAGAATGTCGATCATTAGGGGGCATTGCAGTCATAAGCATGTTAGAAAGCATGAGTTTAAGAGTCGTATCAGTCATCGTGCGCTATGGAAGACCTGGTCTCCGTAGCGTCGGGCGTAGGCCGTCAGGTAGGCCTCGTCACTAGTGGCTCAGGCGTGTACCGCCTGCCCCTACCTAGTCTAGTCTCGGATCTGGTCTACTGCCCAGGTAATCCAATCAACCTCCACTGCAAGTCCGCATGAGTGGAGTCCCACGCGCTCCTCCGGTCTCTCTTGCACCGAAAACTCAACCTCTGGTTGGTGGACGCCCACGGTCCTCATGATCAACCGGTAGTGAAGAGGCTCGATCACATTCATGCAGTGGAGCCAAATGTCGCGTCCCACATAGCTCAGCGCCGCCACCACCCATGGCTGGCCCTCGTGTCCCACGCCCTAATATGGTGTCCACCAGACCTGTAAATGGCGACCAATCGCATTAGTGTCCAAGCATGTAGTTATATTTGCATAAGTAAGGTTTAGGTCTTACCGAGGCGTAAGGTAAAGTGTCAATGTCATCATGAATCGCTCGCACATGGCATCGCAGGGATCCCACCTCTTGCACCGCCGTCCACCGCCTTGCGATGGGCACCCGGTCGAGATGCACCTCCTATCCTCTCCCCAGTCTGGGGAGGTACATGTAGGCCCACACCTGCATTCCATGCATCAAAGTGTCAGCATATAGCATTCATAAAATCATTTAGCAATTTCACAAGCATTTAGAAGTTGAATCTTACCTGGAGCAGAGGGGAGAACCCGCCGAGCATCGTCCGCCGGTTGGTGGAGCTAAGGGAGTCGAAGAGGAAGGTAGCACAGCCGTGCCCCAAGCGTACTATCCAACTCTGTCTACCTCCTCGAGCATGGGCAGGAGTCTACAACTCACTCCGTCTGCCCTGGTAGTGAACAGAAACTTCCCGAAGAACTGCATCCGGAACCGCCGCAGGACTACGTCCGCCTCGGGTCCTAGCTCTGCTGCCACCCGCTCTCGTGCTCGGTCTGTCAATGCCCCAAGTGCTGCTCTGGCAGCTCTCCGACGGTGATCCCAGCTCCTCGTAGTCCCAGGCTCTCCTGTAGTCCCGCTCTCAGTAAAGTCGAGGAGTGTCACTCTGGCCTCTATAACTCGAGTCCCAGTAGTCTCTGAGCCAGCTCCCGGTAGTCTGTGTAGGTCCTCCCACTGACTGGCGCACCGTGCACTCGTAGCTCAGTGATCCTCGCCACATCCTCCAACGTTGGGATCATGTGCCCCCACGGGAATAGGAACGCCCGGCTGACTGGGTCCCATCGGTCGTGCAGCGCGTAGAGAAGAGCTATGTCCAGCCTCGTCACCCCCATGCCGAGGAACTCGGCGAATCCCATGGCAGTCAACCTCTCCCTCTGAAAGTCGGGCAATGCCAGATACACCGCCCGGACCTGGAGCCAGGAGATCCTCGTCCGGCGTTTTCCCTGCACGCATTAAACATTTTACATCAGTCATTCATTTCATATGTAGTCATGCATTGCATTAAAAAAAGTGCAGTCTGCTGAGGTGGCGGCCATGTGAGGGCCATTTCTGTCTATCTAACTGTCATCTTTGGAATGCTTTGCAAGTCCAATGGTCACCCTAAGACCATTTTTCACCCTCAATGACTCTCCTCAATTATTTACATTTAAACGGTCATCCTCTGTCTGTTGTGCCCCTGTGCTTTTGATGTCAGCAAGCACTATGAGTATGAATGATTGATCACCATGTGTCTGCATATGAATGATTGATTGAGCATCTTATTTCCATGCATGCATGAAGAGTCATATGGGTTCTGGTATATAGAGTGCATTGTTAGTTCTCCTGCACATTGCAACGGTGCAATATCTGCCATATGCATACACTGCATCGGTGCATTCATCAGTCAATTCAATTCAATGTCGATGCGTGTTCATTATGCATATAAAGTCAGTGCAGGGTTAACTGTCTAGGCATGTGCATTTCATAACTGTGTTTTATGGTGGCCATAAGCTAGTGCATGCCTAGGCTCATGCATGCTCAAGGTATAAAGTCCGTACAGAGTCTTGCCTAGTATGCATCAACTCAAGTCTGTACAACCTCCGTTGTTTCATTCGATTAGTCAATACAGCCAAGTGCTCTTCATGCATATGCATAGTTCGTGCATCATTTCATAAGTCTATACATTGCCGCATGCTATCAAGTCTATACATCGCCTCATGCTATCAAGTCTATACATTCATGAGCATAGTCAGTGCATTCGGTTGTTTCATGCATACACAAAGTCTGCACATTCTCTGCTGATATGTCCGTGCATCACTTTAACAAGTCTGTGCATCATCTTGTCGCATGCACGCAGAGTTTGTACACTCGTTGACGGCATGTCCGAGCATCCATTTTCAATGTGCCTACTTCCTTATCTGCATTTGTGCAATCTTTCAAAACAAAGTCTATACACTCTTTACCATGCATTCAAAGTCTATACATTCTGCTGCATACATACGTAAGGTAGTGTCATGCACTCAAAGTCCACACGTGCACACGCATAGTTTGTGCATCATGCATTCATGCTTAAACTCTAGGCATAGTAAGTCTACACATTGTTTGTACATTGCACGTAGAGTCTGCACACTCATTGATGGCATGTCCGAGCATTCATCTTCAATGTGCATACTTTCCTATATGCATATTGCATTACAAGTCAGTAAGTCTGTACATCGTCTTGTACATTGCACACAAAGTCTATACATTCTCTGGTGGCATGTCTGTGCATTCACCTTCATTGTACATACTTTCTAATATGCATACTGCATTATGTGCATCAAGTATATACAGGCTTACATCAAATCTCGAACCAACTCTGTGCTTTAACCTTTGCAGGATATCTGCTCAAAGAAATTAAGAAGGGCACGTGATCCAAGAATGATGTGTCAGGATCATGACACGTGTAACGCAGTGAGTTGAAATGCTGCCACGTGGTCAAGGCACTCTGGGCGGGAATTGTGGAGGACACATGCCCACCTCTCTGATGCTATAAATAGAAGACTTCTCCATATGGAGAAATTGATCGTGAGAAGAGTGATCGAAGTAGGGGAACTTATCTGAAAGAGAAGAAGATAGAGAGAGAGCCTGCACGATCCAGAAGAAGAGAAAAAGAGAAGAAGAGAGAGTAGCAGAGAAGAAAAGAAACGAAGAAGAAGAAGAAAGATAGAGAGAGAGATAGAGAATTAGGGGAGAAGAAGAGAAGCTTCATCTGAAGATCTTTCCCTACTGGACCGTGGATCAAATCCAGGCCAATCAGCTCTTTGAGAGCCACTTTATGTTCTATCGTCTACAGCTTTCTGTTGCTGTGTTCTTTCCATATGTTGTTTTTCTCTTTTACCTTTGTTTCAAGCTGTTAGTCAGCAGAGCTAAGCTGTATTACTCAGCGGTTGCGGAGGAGGATTCCTCTGGTCAGCAAGCTATGTTGCTCAGCGGGCGCGGTGGATACCTCGGACAGCAAGCTGTGTTGCTCAGCGGGCGAGGTGGATACCTTGGACAGCAAGCTGTGTTGCTCAGCGGTTTGTAGGCAAGCTGTGTCACCCAGCGGTTTTCAAGCTGTTTGGCAGCGGAATCCACACTCTGGTTTGAGTGTGGGGTGGACGTAGGTCTGGAGGACCGAACCACCTTAAAAATCTTCTATGCAGTGGTTTGATTGTCTATTGTGTTTCGCTAGATGCATGCTTAGGTTCGATGTGTTCTTTCATCTAGTCAGTGGTTTATTCGCACACCACATATTTGATTAGAATTGGGTTTGCACACTAGCGCATATAGAGTAGATCAGAAGTTAAGTCTATCTGATCTTTCCATTTTGTTCGAAAAGAGCACCTGTGTCATACAAGGCACTTATTTGTGTTAATTTCGCATCTCTGATTGTTATAGTTTTTAATTGGGAGTAATTTTTTAAGGGGAGATTCATTCACCCCCCTCTGAATCCATCGCACCGATCCCAATAATTGGTATCAGAGCGAGTCTCTGTGCTACCAGATCCAACGATCTGCAGAGGATCCTGCTGTCTTCGATGCTATCCTTCTTTTGGTGCATTTCTTATCGATTACTTTGTGCGCTGAATCAGTTTGCTATTTGTCTTAATGGCTCGTCCTTTTGCGTTTGATGGTTCTAACTTCAGTAAGTGGTTAGGCGGCCTATGTGTCTATATGAATTCTATTGACCCTAATATATGGAATTTAGTTTCAAAAGGCCCATACCAATTACCTCATGATGAGACCAAGTGGTCTAGAGAGGACAGAGTAAAGAACCGTGATAATGTCACAGTTCTTAACATTTTGAAAGCTGCAGTTAATACTGACAGATTTCCTTTTATTCTCAAGTGCACTTCTGGAAAGGAAATCTTGGATAGAATAACTGCTACAAATGGGGAGCAAGAGGATCAATGCTTGATGGCCAACCGGGGTGATCACAACTCTGATCAACAGGAGGAAACGTCATCCAAGGTAAGCTCTGGATCCGAAGAGATTTCGTTTGATGATTTATGGAATATAAATGAAGAACTTACTGATAGATGTAGGAAATTAAAATCTGAAAATAAAAGATTGAAAAAGAAATGTGATCAGATTAATTCTGATGTTCCCTGTGAAAACTGTCAAAAACTGAGAAAATCTCATGATATCTGCTTAGTCGATGTTAATAAGAGTAAGGAATAAATTTATTTATTGAATAATAATAATCAGAAACTCACAGATAAGATCTCTGAATTGGAAGAAAAATTGAGCTCAATTAATGGTGATCAAATCTTACTAAATGAGCGAGTTCAGAATGAAGAACTAATAAAAGAAAATGAAAGAATGAAAGAAGAAATGGAAATTTTGAAGGATCAAAACAAAAAGATGCCTATGAAAGATAATGTAAGTTGTCAAAGAAAAGGGACAGGCAACATTTCTGAAATTAAACAAGCCAAGAGAAACCAGCTGTATACCACTCTTATTCGAAGCCCAGAAGTAGAAGGAACTTCAAGACAATCCCCAAAACAAAATAAAAATCTGAAAACACCTTCATCATCTGTTTTTCAATTCAAAGCACAGAAAAATGAAAAACAAACAAAAATTATAAAGAATAGTCAGAAATTGAAAAAGAAGGGTCAAACAAAGAAGGTAAAGAATATTCCTATTCATGTCCCAAGATTTGCTAGCTCGGTTGAATCTGATGGGTCAATGCACACTGCTCATGCCCATTTTGCTCATTCATATGCATCAAGTCAATCTATTAGTAATCATGCCTCCAGGAAATCACAGGCATCATGTCACTACTGTGGTAGGGATGGTCATTATATGGATGACTGTAGTGTTATGAAAAGTGATGATATGATGCATGATAAATTTACTTCAAATCATCATCACCACCCCAAAAGAAACACGCGGCCTCAAACCAACACATCATTTGTTATAATTGTAACAAACGTGGTCATAAAGCTGTCGAGTGCTGGTTTAGGTCTTCATGGGGGTACAGTGACTCAAGAGGTAAGCATCTCAGGTGCTTCAAGTGTGGGAAGTATGGCCATACAGTCAAAGACTGTTGGCATGCCCAAAGAGGCCATGGTAATAACCAACTCTTCAAATTCTCTGCCAAAAGACCTGTGAATCTTTCATGTTTCAACTGTGGTGAGCCAAGTCACAAATCTGCTGAATGTTGGATGTATAAGAATAATAATCAAAAAGTTCATGTAAACAACAGAACATTTCATGCTCAGTTTCATAGGTCTCATGCTGCTTTTGATATGCCTCATAGGACCAGAAAATCTGCTGTTTCATGTAGATATTGTGGTAAACTCGGTCACTTCATGGCAAATTATTATCAGATGGATTTTGATGACAATGTCGCTAAGAAACTGTTCATAACTCCTGTTAGGTCTAATACAGGACCGAAGGTGGCTTGGGTTCCTGCAGGATCAAACTGATTACTTTGTTGCAGGTGTGCCTTGGGATGAA
The DNA here is from genome assembly GCA_022559845.1 of Amorphophallus konjac. Classification (NCBI taxonomy): domain Eukaryota; kingdom Viridiplantae; phylum Streptophyta; class Magnoliopsida; order Alismatales; family Araceae; genus Amorphophallus; species Amorphophallus konjac. Next base: position 152,254,831 of record CM040118.1, read on the forward strand.
TAAAGAGGGGTCAATAAACCAAGGCACTCAAAAATTGAAAGACCCCATGATCCTGCTCTCCAGGTTAGTTCTGAACAATCTGTTTAAATTCCATCATCTGAAAATTGCTTGTTTGAAATGGTTAAGCATCTTGTTGATTTGATTTGTGCTTAGTTGAAACTTTCTGAAAATTTGAAATGAACTTGATGTTTTTGGTAGGTTCTCTCTCTGGTTGAACAGCATGAATTTTCTTCGAGCATAAACTTTAAAATCATGAGCTGTGCTTTCATTGCATATCATGCACTGCATCAGGGAGAGTTTGTCTATTGTCGCTTAATGATCATGCTACTCTTTATTAGATTTGCTACATACTGCACATTTGAAGAGTAGTGCATGTAATAAAATTTGAAAAACCTAAAAAGATATTCCATTGCATCTAGACAGGGAGAGCTTTCTTGTTTCATCTCTTCACCTCTTGAACTCTCTCTGTCTAGCTATCTGATCTACTCGCTACACTTAGGTGGTTCACCTAAATTCTCTGCTGTCATTATTGAAATAACTGATCTGTCTGAATTCCAGACTCAGCTACTGCTTGTTGATATACTCTCTTTAATGCTCTTCTCTCTTGTTGCTAACTCTTCCACCAGCTTACACTCATCCTTCACATACTTCTCAGCTGGGGTAACTGATTTGTTTCTATTGTTGATTGGTTGGTCAGCTATATCTTTGATCTGATCTGAGGAACACAAGCTGCAGGCCATGCAATTCAGTCTCAGAATCATGTAGAAATTTCTATCATATAGGTTTAAGAATGACCACTGAATCAGACTGATATAAGGTTAATGTATTCTCAGATTTACATTTAAATGACTTGAAAATATCTGAATGATATGCTTTAATAAACTTTAACCATATGTGTCATGACAACCTTAGACTCACTCATATGAAATCTGAAAATTTGAAATCAAAGCTACCTTGGTTGAGATACATAAATTAAGTATTATTTTTAAATATTAACTTGAAAAATGTTGACAAAATGAAAAATTGTGATTTCAGAGCAATGACTTGGTCACTGAGAAACTGGGTTCTCTACAAATGAAATAAAGTAAACATATGTCATGAAGTGCCATAGTTATCTCTGGTGAAAATTTATTGAAAAACCTGACAAAGCAATGGCATATTTATGTTGAGTAACTGGGGAGTCTGGCCTCTAATCAAAGTGTCTCCTCACGTAAATAGACATTTATATTGCTAACTCTGGTCTCAATGTTGAGAGGCAATGACAGTTATCACACTGAGTAACTGGGTCACTTCACCTGAGACGTGTTGTGCCTCATGTAAAAAGGTGTTGATCAACTTAAATTGCTCAGTAAAAGTATAATGTGCTTCAAATGAAAATATCTTGCAAACTCTGTCAACTCATGCTCTTGTAAAAGTGTTTAATCTCAATTCTAATATGTGTAACTCTCAAAGGAGTCATTGAGATCATGCGTGTAAGATAAAGATGATTGGTCCTGAGTGTTGTCTGATTATTTGGTTCACCTTTATTAAAACTTGAATTCAGATATAAGTATTAATTTTATTTGACAAATTTGGTATACATCATAATTAAATCAGGTTGGTCAAGTTGCCAATTCATAACCCTCTATGATAGGAGAGTCATGTTAAGACTTATTGTAGTGGTGCATGCCTTACAATCCCTCATGGTATGATTCACTCCTGACAACTTGATCAATAGGAACTTTGTTGACAATTATCTCTTATCGGTTGATTGATTGTTCCTTGAGATGTACTGTGCTTTAACTAATTTCTCACCCCTAGTCTTACCCTCTCTGTTGGAATCTTCCATCTTGTTTATGTAACCAGTTATGGTTCTGTGGACTTTCCACCTGATTTATTCTACCCATACATTTGTGAGGTACCACAACCATTATTGTTTTGAATTCCTTGTGATGACAGATTTCAGATGGCTTCATTGGATAACCAGAGCTCATTCCTGCACTTCAGGGGGAGTTCTGGGTCATTTGCATTAAAGGGGAAATGTTATATCAATCTTTTCATAGCTGCTTATTCTTTCTCTCTCAAACTTTTCTCTTTTTGATGAAGTCAAAGAGGGAGAATAGTTTGAGTCTGTGTGACTCATAGTGTTGCCATCATCAAAAAGGGGGAGATTGTTGTGCCCCTGTGGTTTTGATGTCAGCAAGCACTATGAGTACGAATGATTGATCACCATGTGTCTGCATATGAATGATTGATTGAGCATCTTATTTCCATGCATGCATGAAGAGTCATATGGGTTCTGGTATATAGAGTGCATTGTTAGTTCTCCTGCACATTGCATCGGTGCAATATCTGCCATATGCATACACTGCATCAGTGCATTCATCAGTCAATTCAATTCAATGTCGATGCGTGTTCATTATGCATACAAAGTCAGTGCAGGGTTAACTGTCTAGGCCTGTGCATTTCATAACTGTGTTATACGTTACCATAAGCTAGTGCATGCCTAGGCTCATGCATGCTCAAGGTATAAAGTCCGTATAGAGTCTTGCCTAGTATGCATCAACTCAAGTCTGTACAACCTCCGTTGTTTCATTCGATTAGTCAATACAGCCAAGTGCTCTTCATGCATATGCATAGTTCGCGCATCATTTCACAAGTCTATACATCGCCGCATGCTATCAAGTCTATACGTTCATGAGCATAGTCAGTGCATTCGGTTGTTTCATGCATACACAAAGTCTGCACATTCTCTGCTGATATGTCCGTGCATCACTTTAACAAGTCTGTACATCATCTTGTCGCATGCACGCAGAGTCTGTACACTCGTTGACGGCATGTCCGAGCATCCATTTTCAATGTGCCTACTTCCCTATCTGCATTTTTGCAATCTTTCAAAACAAAGTCTATACACTCTTTACCATGCATTCAAAGTCTATACATTCTACCGCATACATACGTAAGGTAGTGTCATGCACTCAAAGTCCACACGTGCACACGCATAGTTTGTGCATCATGCATTCATGCTTAAACTCCAGGCATAGCAAGTCTGCACATTGTTTGTACATTGCACGCAGAGTCTGCACACTCATTGATGGCATGCCCGAGCATTCATCTTCAATGTGCATACTTTCCTATATGCATATCGCATTACAAGTCAGCAAGTCTATACATCGTCTTGTACATTGCACACAAAGTCTATACATTCTCTGGTGGCATGTCCGTGCATTCACCGTCATTGTACATACTTTCTAATATGCATACTACATTATGTGCATCAAGTATGTACAGGCTTACATCAAATCTTGAACCAACTCTGTGCTTTAACCTTTGTAGGATATCTGCTCGAAGAAATTAAGAAGGGCACGTGATCAAAGAATGAAGGATGTGCCAGGATCGTGACACGTGTAACGCAGTGAGCTGAAATGCTGCCACGTGGTCAAGGCGCTCTGGGCAGGAATTGTGGAGGACACACGCCCACCTCTCTGATGCTATAAATAGAAGACTTCTCCATCTGGAGAAATTGATCATGAGAAGAGTGATCGAAGTAGGGGAACTTATCTGAAAGAGAAGAAGATCGAGAGAGAGCCTGCACGATCCAGAAGAAGAGAAAAAGATAAGAAGAGAGAGTAGCAGAGAAGAAAAGAAACGAAGAAGAAGAAGAAAGATAGAGAGATAGATAGAGAATTAGGGGAGAAGAAGAGAAGCTTCATCTGAAGATCTTTCCCTACTGGACCATGGATCAAATCCAGGCCAGTCAGCTCTTTGAGAGCCACTTTATGTTCTATCGTCTACAGCTTTCTGTTGCTGTGTTCTTTCCATATGTTGTTTTTCTCTTTTACCTTTGTTTCAAGCTGTTAGTCAGCAGAGCTAAGCTATATTGCTCAGCGGTTGCGGAAGAGGATTCCTCTGGTCAGCAAGCTGTGTTGCTCAGCGGGCGAGGTGGATACCTCGGACAGCAAGCTGTGTTGCTCAGCGGTTTGTAGGCAAGCTGTGTCGCCCAGCGGTTTTCAAGCTGTTTGGCAGCAAAATCCACACTCTGGTTTGAGCGTGGGGTGGACGTAGGTCTGGAGGACCGAACCACCTTAAAAATCTTTTGTGCATTGGTTTGATTGTCTATTGTGTTCTTTCATCTAGTGAGTGGTTTATTCGCACACCACATATTTGATTGGAATTGGGTTTGCACAATAGCGCATATAGAGTAGATCAGAAGTTAAGTCTATCTGATCTTTCCATTTCGTTCGAAAAGAGCACCTGTGTCATACAAGGCACTTATTTGTGTTAATTCCGCATGTCTGATTGTTATAGTTTTTAATTGGGAGTAATTTTTTAAGGGGCGATTCATTCACCCCCCTCTGAATCCATCGCACTGATCCCAACACTGTCCATTTTCTATCTACCTAGTGGTCTTTTCGAGACTGAGTTGTTCATTGGCGGCCCAGTTCAAACCGTTTTACCCTCTGTAGGTAGGTTCTCACCTCACAGTCTATTGGAGACCGTCTTGTTCATTGGCGGCCTAGTTAGGACCGTTTTCCCTCTTGGAGTCGGTTCCTACTTGGCGGTCATAGGCGGACCACCTGACTCCCTTAGCGGTCCCTGGTAGGACCGTTTCCTACTCGCCATGATGGACGGCATCCTAACCTTCCCCGTCCTTTGGAAATGGCCCTAGGGGCCCTGACAATGGATCCTAGGGGTTGGTGTAACCCCTTTCCCTCCGTCTAAACCTCATGCATCAATTAAAATTGGAAAGAAGGTGGTTTTTAGGTCCACGGCCTACCTCAGACGGCGGAGCTCCTCAGACCGGTTTCTCGATCGCCACTGCTTCTTCTTCACCTTCTTGTGGCATTGACGCTTGCTCGGGCACTCCACTGGCTGTGGTAGGCCCTTCTCCTTCGGTCGTGGCCGACGGTGGCGCTATCTCCTCCGGTGGGTTCGCCGACGGCGGGGCTTGTCCTTCTTCTCCAGCCATCCGATGGGCAAATTGCTTCAACGCCTGCTTCTTGATTCGCATCCGGGAGTGCCCGTGTGAGGGATAGGAAGAGGGTGCTAGGAGAGGAGGTGAGCTCTACGTGGGAGGATGGCGATGGGCTTCGGTTGGCGTTCGTGTGGAGTGAGGAAGATGAAGGGGAGGGTAGTTTCTTTTTTTGAAGCCGATGTCTCAGTGACGGTTGAACGACTGACCGTTAGGATTTGTAGGCGGTCATACGGAGACCATTTTTTGATCATGGCCTTCTTTATATGTCGAATCATCTTCCACGAGATGGTCAACTTCTGACCGTTATGTTATTAGACGGTCCTCCCTCTGGCCATTTAAATGCTAACGCTTAAACTTCAAATTATGCTGATCTTGGCGGACAAATTTTGACCGTTTTCTTCATCTGGAGGTCTTGATGGGATCATTTTTAGGTGGCCTTTGGTCTAGATAATGGACGTTGTTTGTTTCATAATCTTTTTGCTGCATCACATGCTTAATTGATAAGTTTTTTTTGGCTTGATTGACTTATTCCATGATATAGATATTGCAAAATCTTTTCATGACCTCTTGCAGCTTTGTTACATATTCCGCCTGGTCAGGTAAGTCAGGTAAGTGTTTTGCATCCCCTATCCCCTAATGCATTACTATATGATATCTGTGCTATATAATCTCGAGAACCGGCTAGTCATTCATGTGTTCTGGGATCTGATGTTTCCCTTTAACAAAAATGATGATGATCTAGGTGCACATGTTTAATCATTGGTGAAGGCTGTTAGGTTGGTGGAGTTAGGGGACGATGGTTCTATCTTGCACGCTGTGGTTGCGGATAGTATCCCGACCCTGATTATTCCGGTCTAGCAATATTATTCTCGAGTATTTTCTATTTTATGTTTCTTTGCATTCATTTTGATGATTTCTTTTATTTTAGCCCAGCATGCATCATACACATCTTTGAGCATTCATGTCCCTAATTTGTCTGAAAATATCTCATTGGTGATGGATAATTGTGCGCCCATGGTTTTGGATAAGAGAGATCATTCCATTCAGAGTCGGAAGGTTTTCTTTGGTCCGTTTGCTTGGTCTGGTTGACTGAGAGTCCCTATCTGGAGTTTAGTCTGCTTCCTTTTTATTTTGATGCTTATTCTGATCCCCTCATTGGTCCGTGGATTGTGTCCCCCCGATGAGGTTGGTCGTGT